>JAOEGL010000001.1:307975376-312975376 GCA_034509955.1 Urosaurus nigricauda | reverse complement strand
CCCCAGATGCAGGAGATAAGGGAGGGGCTACAGCATCGCACGATAGTGGGGAAGAGTGTGACTGGATTACCTGTATTTGCTGCCCAGGTGGTAATGTCTGATGGTTAGCTCTGTGGTCTCTACATCCCTTCTGAAAGTTCTTTCTCTTTAGGCTGGATTTGGCCTGAAGAGATCTTCAATTCAATATTTAAAAGTGTGCATATGAGGCAAAGGGGGGTGGAGGGGTCTTTGACTAACTGGTGCGGAACTTCAGATGCCACCAAAGTCAAGTCCTGTGCCTACACTAGTTCCCCCCCCCCCCCGCCCCAGTTAAATGATACTTTCAAATAGGAGAATGTCCTCTGGAAAAGTAGGACACACACAGCCATTCTAAACCAGACAGATGGTATGAAATTATTCCTGTTACGAGAGATTAGTATCTATGTACTCAAAATAGATTAACAAAGGAGAAAAATGTGTTTCCATCTTGTTAGATTCATTCTGTGTCTCCTGATGATTATATCTTGCATTTTCATGAGAGATTTTTGCCTTTGTACAACAAAACCCAAGAGCATGACCTCATTAGCATAAGAGTAATTAACCGATTATGTGTCAGAGCGGGACCCACCCTATGGCATTCATAATGTCTGCTACCTGTCTGGTCTTCCTTTCCTTGGTACTACTCTAGGGAATGAGAAAATCTGAGAAGACATAGATTTAATAGCATAATCTATGCTAGCATCTTTCCAGTACCTTTCTTCTACAGCAGCCTTCTGCAACCTGATCCTTCATATGTCTTAGACTACAGCTCCTACCACCTGTAGTCAGCACACCTGCTGGCCATATTGACTGGGGATAATAGGAGTTGTAGTTCAGTACATTTGGAAAGCCCAGAGTTGGAGAGGGCTGTCACATATGCACACGCATGCTAAGGAAGGCTTCCTACTATTCTTCATAGTACTTACAGACATCTCCGTTTAATCACAATGGGTATTTTTTATTTCCAGGTTGAGTACAAGGATACCCTTTCACAGTGCACACTTTCTAAATAAAGCTAAAATATCTCAGAGCTGTAGTCCGTAAAGTATACTTCTTGGACTGGAAGAGCAATTAACTTTCCATACTACACTGATTCTTTGACTTGAGTGCTGAACTTTATCACAATACCTGTAAGCAATGTCTGTTTGGGAGGTAGATGTTTGTTTTATTGGAAACATCACCTTCTCCCTTAGGGGGTATCAGACAACCATTACACACTAAGAAAATGCCAGCCTAAATTTATGCTGACGGAAATTTCACAGTGCCCATGTTCAATTTATCTGGAGTGACAGTGAAATAGACTGCAGGTTTTACAACCTTCATAAATACAAAAAGCTTCCTGTAAACAAAACAGTGTCTTCCACTGAGAACGCCATTCATTTTCAAGGTTCCTTGTTCCAGTAGCCTAGCCATGGCAATATAATTCAGAAAAAGCTGCCTCTGTTCTACAAAATGGGGCCTAGAAATGCAAGTGAAAATGCATAGATCCACTAGTACTCTGTATATCGCTGTTCGTCTTGTAGTCACTGAATTTGTCCATGTCTCTTGGTCACTGAAATGCTTTGTTAATAATAATAATAATAATAATAATAATAATAATATATTTATTTCTTACCCGCCCCTCTGTAAAACAATCGAGGCGGGTACAACAAGGTTAAAAACAGATTGCAGATTAAAATAATTCAAGAATTCCATCCCAACCTCCCCCCCTAAATAGGATTAAATTAGTTAAGTTTAAAATTAAATTACTAACAATAAAAGTACAATAAAACATGATACACAAAACCGCAATGCTGGCCACAGCATGGGTAGCAATAAAATACAGAGGGGGGGGGGGATAAGGAGTTGAGAATTGGCTGAAAGATTTTAGGAGCCAGGTAGATTATACAGTTTCAGGGAAGGCCTGCCGGAAGAGATGCGTCTTTAAGGCTGTTTTAAAACAGTCTAGTGATGTAATGAGACGCATCTCGTCCGGCAGGCCATTCCATAGCCTGGGAGCAGAAGCAGAAAAGGCCCTCTGGGAGGTCTGCGCTAACCTAGTCTTTATGGGCTGCAACAGATTTCTCCCAGAGGACCGAAGCGTGCGGGGGGGTTCATATGGGGAGAGGCGGTCCCTGAGATAAGGTGGACCCAAGCCATGTAGGGCTTTAAAGGTTAAAACCAGCACCTTGTACTGCGCCCGGAAACTAATTGGCAGCCAGTGGAGAGCTTTAAGCACAGGTGTAATGTGCTCTCTCCTAGGTGTACTGCTAACAAGCCTGGCTGCCATATTTTGAACTAGCTGGAGTTTCCGGGTTAGGCACAAGGGTAGCCCCATGTAGAGCGCGTTACAGAAATCCAAGCGTGAGGTTACCAAAGCGTGCACCACTGTTTCCAGGTCCCTCTGATCCAGGTAGGGGCGCAGCTGGCGTATCAGCCGAAGCTGATAACAGGCACTCCTGACTGCCGCATTCACCTGACTAGTCATGTGAAGCGACGAGTCAAGGAGCACCCCCAGACTGCGAACAGGGTCCTTCGAGGAGAGTGTGACTCCATCTAGGACCGGAAGATGTATTCCCGAACCTGGTTTCGGGCCTGTAACAGCTAGTACCTCCGTTTTGTCTGGATTGAGTTTCAGCCTGTTTTTCCTCATCCAATCCATTACCGCTGCAAGGCAGTCATTAAGAGGAGAGACGCCATCTGAAGTTCGAACCGACGATCTGGTCATGGAGAGGTATATCTGAGGAGTGTCATCAGCGTACTGAAGACACTGAGCTCCATGGTTGTGGTGTTAAACACTTTGCTGTCTATTATAAAAAATTAGAATGCAACCTTTAAAATCTACTTTATTTTTACAATGAAACCCAGTGGTTTGGGGCATTAGTATTTGTATACAACATTTAAAATATGGCTGATTCTGCCTCATTTTACATATTGTTGAAAGAGGGAAATATTTTCTCTTCCTCCCATCTCCTTCCAACAAGAGAGATAATACTCTTCCCTGAGAAAGAAGCCTCTTGTTATTTTGGGGTTTCTTGCCAAGAACCTCACACTGACATGCATCACACATTAAATAATCTGAATATTAATAATAGCTTAATTTGTTCAGCAAACAGATGGAATTTCTTGTCTCTAATGCAGCAGGTTGGACACAGTAGGCTGTGGGAGCCATCCAGTAATTCAGTACTGCAAATTAGTCACTTGTGTCCTGTATGAGCAATTTTTCATCCAATTGGATGATGAACCTCTCTTACTGTATTCCTTACTATTCCTTGTAATTGTTTGGAATCCTTTGGGAAAGTATAAGTGAATCTTGTTCTAATGCCTCAAACCCCTAGCCTTTCAAGGCAAAAGGGGATGGAGTTAAATAGAAAGAAATTGGATTATTAGGTTACAATTTTTCAGATCTTAGAAATGTTACTTATTTAGATTACAGTTCCCAGAATCCACCAGCCAGTATGGTCAGGGGTCATGTTGGTTGTGGGAATTAAAAAAAACCACCCTTTTCCAATCTCTGCTCTTTTTCTAGCTTTATTCTAGCTCTTGTATGTAGAATTTGATACAGTTTACATTCTGAAAAACAGGAACATAAAAAATGATTGTGGAAAGCTTTTCTTGTTTTAAAATACCACTTGAACTTACTATTTCCTAATCATTCATATTTTATTTTCCTTTGAACTTCTGCTGAAAACCCTGTTCTCAAAATAATACTATATTCTCTCTCTCTCTCTCTCTCTCTCTCTCTGTATTTTAGAGAAATTATTTTTGCAGCTTGCTGGAATAAGGTGTGAATTCTCCATATACTGTACAGCATACAAAACAAGGAACTGCCTTTTTGCTACAAAGAAAGAAACCAAAAAAAGACAGGGAGCTAAACAGCTGCAGATATCCCATTTTCTAACTTGCACATAATAAAGAATGAGTCCTAGGCCTGTTTGTTTGGCAAATCCATTGGGAACTTTCTTACTATTCACATTCATCTTGCATCTAGCCTTACCTAGCAAAGAATGCTAGCCTTTGACTGTTTTTTTGGATTCCCATTGCTTCCAGCCCAGTAATAAAAGAAAAATAATTTCCAAGGTAGGTAATTGTTGCTACTTGGATGAACATTACATTTCAGGGGTTTTTTGGTGTTTTGTGTGTGTGTGTGTGTGTGTGTGTGTGTGAATTTTTCAAAATTTGCAAAAATCTTCATATTTTAGATGGGAAAAGCTTAAGATTAAAAATATTGGAAAATGTGGAGAAGCTGAAACAGAAAGATTTGTCCATCAGGCCTGGGTTTTGAGTACTTAAATCTGGATTTGAATGTTTGTGGATTCAGTTATGTTAGTGCTCATTTTTGTCTGTCACACCTTTTCTCTCTATAAAAAACGACTCATTTTGACACCTGCAGTCATCATGAACTCTCCTATACTGGGGGTAGCCGTTCTTGTCAAATATGGCCTATGTAGATAGTGTAGAATTTTTAGTTCATTTTAAAAGAATTTACCGAAATTTCTATATTTCTTTATGTGTGAGATAGCATGTGAGGAGAATCTGTGTGAAGCTGACAGATTTTCTCATCCCTTTTCAATATGGGCAAAAGATTTTGGAGTGAATTTTTACATCTGATATATATGTGTGTGTGTGTGTGTGTGTGTGTGCAAATACACACAAACACACACACATTTGCATGCACTTGAAAAACAGGTGGCAAATTACCAAATAAAAACTTGCTCTGGTCCTTGTCTTTAACAATATCTTAGGCTCTGTCTGCACTGACAGGAAAACTTGACTTAACTGTGGGGAAGCTGAGCTGTCCACACAACTGGCACCCACAATGGGCCGATTCTGTCTGCACTGTCCACACATTTTCCCCTTCTGTCTTAGCCCTAGACATGTTAAAATGCAGTACCCGCCTGAGGAATTGTGTGAACTAATCAGAGTGCTGTGTCAGGAGTTGAAATCTTCAAGCAGGAAGAGGTCAGTGGCTTGCTCAGTCCAGGGCGCCTCTTCCCCTACCCACTGATGCTTCTCTTTCCATCCTTGCAATGGCGCACAGTCTGCATGCTCAGGAGATTCTCCACAGTTTTCAGCCTGATTTGGAGCAAATGGGGGCTCCTCTTACTCTGGAAAATTAATTTGGAGTGTGGATTGGACCATTTTTGGTCCAGTGTGTCATCTAAACAGGTCAGTGCAGGAATGGTCCATTAATGTTTCTTTTCCTCCTATGGATATTTCTGCTGATCCCCAAATTGGTAGCACCACAGTAACTTAAAATTTTAGTTGAGCATTTAGAAATACAATTTAGGCTTCCAAAGGGAAGGAACAGGCAAAGTTACCAAGGGAATGCAAACAGAAAATATTATGTGTACAGGGTGTGAATGATTAGCAGTGTCTCACTCCATGCAATGCCAGAAATGTAGGGACTAAAGGGAAATTTAAATTTTTAGTGCCTTTTACAGTGCTATGGTACATCAGTGAAATTACACATTCCCACTAATTAATAAATAAATTTTATTTATATCCCACCCCTCTACAAGATGCAATCAGGGCAATTTACAAAGATTAAAAAAACATACAATCCAAATCCCTCACCCCCCCCCCCCCAATACTATTAAACAATGTAAGAGTTAAAACATACTTAAAAATTAATACAGTAAACAATAGACTGTGACTAAGGTGAGGTTGGAGTACAGCAGTTAGATTTTCCTTCTAGTGGCTGGAGAAATATTCATGAAAGGCCTGCTGGAAGAGATCGGTCTTTATAGCTTTTAAAAAGCTGTTTAGGGTGGTACTATGATGGATCTCGTCCGGCAGGCCATTCCACAATCTGGCAGCAGTAGCTAAGAAGGTCCTCTGGGAGGTCGTGGACAGCCTTGTTTTATAAGCTGTAACAGATTCCTCTCAGAGGATCTAAATATGCAGGGAGGATTATATGGAAAGAGACAGTCCCGAAGATAACTCTATAAAGCTAAAAAAAAAGGACAGTTGTCATTCTGTATCCACAGATACAGGATACCTTCAAGTATCTACGGCTTGAAAATATTCAAGAAAATATATATATTCCCAAGAGCAAACCTTGATTTTGCCAGTTTGTATAAAGGATACCATTTTACTATGCCATTATCTTTAATGGGATGTGAGCATCCACTGGTACGTGTTGGTATCCACTGGGGGTCCCAGAGCCAAACCCCAGCAGATACTCAGGACCCCCGTACTTAGAATTTTAAATACTAAATACTTGCTGCTAGAGAGCACTAATTTTGTAATTTAGGGGATAGCACTAGGATTCTGTAGCAGAGATGGTTCTACTGTTATAGCTCTATCATATGGATGTGTTTTCTGTTTCTATTGCCCTGTACATCGTTGCTTGGGAAGTATCTTTCTGTCCATCCATCTGTTTGGGTGCCTTCAGGTTACCTATTCACAATGGTAACCCCATGAATTTCCTAGCGCTTTGTTAGAAAAGGAATATTTAGAGGTGGTTTTCCCTGTCCTTACTCTAAAATATTGCCTACAGCATTTGGTATTCTTTGACCATCTCCCACCCAGTGGTATCCAGCAGATCAGTTTAGGGAATGCAAGGTAGTCCACCCAATTTAGAGAGCTTTGTCCTTTGAGACCTTACTCCTACCATTCCTGTCCAACCGCTTAAAACAAATTCTTCAGGCTGCTTAATTTTAAGGTCCCTTTGTTTTGATGATGGCGTTTTTTATTGTATTTCTGATGTTTACATTTATATATTCTCTTTTGTTCAAGTAACTGTGAACTGTGAACATTTTAGGTAAAAAGGTAAAAAGGGAGCTTTTCTTTATGTAAAAAGAAACACACAGCATTCCCTGTGGCTTTTTCCACTGTCTAAAAGAACGAGTACAGTCCCAGCAGATAAAGTGCAGCTCTTGATGCAGTTTCCAGCTTGGTGGCTGATTCAGCTGGGAGTGCTTAATAATCTTTTGTCATTAATTTAGGGTATTAGAACTCAGGTTTTCCATCAACAGCAGATGGGGAGGGGGATGTAGAATTCATTTTCATTTTCCTTAAACAGCCCTGCAGAAAAATAGCTTTGCTGAGTTGCAAAAGACACACAGGGACACGATAATGTTTCATTCTTTTGGAGGCATTCAGCACTTTCCCTCCTAGTAAAGTTTGCTGAAAACTCACATGAATACAGCATTTTTAATTATATAGCACTTCAAGAAAATGAGAATAAATAAGAGGCTTGCAAGCTGAAGAGAAGCAAGTAAAATAGGAGCAAATATTTACATTTTCTAAAGCAGTACATTTCCTGACCAGCCTGTAATGGATCTAACAAAAGATCAAGGGATATTTCTTAAGGTATTTCATATAACCATAATGTGTCTCTATCTGTGTTCTTGTGCATGATGAGGCCAAAAAAAAGTCTAGTTGGATTTAGTTCATGTATGAATCTTAAAAGTTAGACTTCCCAGTTAATAGCTGCTACACTGCACTAAATCTAGAATAAAATATTGTTCAGTAGTTGAGCTATGGATGAGAAATGAGGTTATTGCAAATAAGATTTTCAGATAAGAATTCTGCAGTTTATATACCTCTCTCTGTTCCCCTGCTCAGAATTGAACCAAAGCCTACTTGACAATGGAAGTAAAATATTGCAGATGGTGCTGGGAATTGCCAGAATATAGTCTGGGAGAACAGAAATGTTGTTCGGATACCTCCCTCCCCCCCCACTCCACCCCCACAACAACAAATACCACCTGACACTATAATCCTGTCTGGGGGGCCCTGTGCTACTTCATGCCAGCCACTAGTTTTTATACAATCCAACATGCTGTACTCTTGCCAGTATTATAGTAAATGCAATTGGTTTCTGTTTCTTCAATGATGTGAGTGGGAAAGAAAATAGCCAACACTGCTGGCAATGATGGAAAAGCAACACCAGTGTACATTGAATTGGGTTGGGAAGGCAATGGCCTACATTGGTTGCAATGAATTTTGAAAGAATGAAATGAATTTTGAAAGAAAACATTGGAAGACAGATGTACTCTTCCCCCAGCCATGCATGATGATCACAATCTAGATTAGAAACAAATGTGCTTGCTTGCATGAAAAAAAAAAACAACAAGATAAAGTTACCCTAATTTGTGAGCTATGGCCTCAAGTGGAGGGGGTACAAATTGAGGCTTTTCATCTGTTCTTGGATTGCATTTCCCAGTATCCCCTCCCATTGATTGTGTTGACAAAGGCTGAAGGGAGTTGAAATCCAACACAGTTTTTCTACCCCAGTCATAGCATTATGGAATTATGTAGCAGGAAGTAGCCCCATAGGCCACCAAGTGTAACCCTCTGCTTCCTCCAGGAAATCCAGCTAGAGTACTCTCATCAGTTAGCTGTCTAGACTCTTTTGGAAGATGTCCAGAGAGAAAGACTCCACCACTTCTCTAGTTAACTGGTTCCATTATTGAACCACTCTTACTGTCAAGACATTCCTTCTAATGTTCAATCAAAATTTACTGATTGTAGTTTAAAGCCATTAGACCTGGTTGTACCCTCTGGAGAACAAACCTGAACCCTCTTCTGTGACCACTCTTGAGATGTTTTAATTGCTTCTCTCTTAATGCACTCACACAGTTGAGTGGACCCGTTGAATCACTGGGATCTATATAGTTGTTGACTTACCAGTGAGTCTGTGGATTTAGGCCAGGGGTGGGCAATGGTGGAAGGGCAAGAGGCTGCATCAGGTCCCCAGGAGGTCTTGGACGACCCACTCCCTTCTACAAATCAATTTTGGCCCCAAATACCCTCTAGGGAATATGGTGACCCCCCCCCCCCAGGTGAATGAAATTAGTGATTGCAGTTTTTAAGGGTCATGCAATGGTGGTAAGAGAAAGTAGCCAGATCTGCCCACTCCATTCAGCCTGTTTCCTCAGGGCTTCCCTTTCTTTGCAGTTGCTGTATTCATACCCAGGCATCCTGCCACCACTGCCTCTACAGCTATCTTCACACCTTTGTAGGGTACCGACAGGTTTCTTTCCAATGGGTCTACTATAGTTGGGACTAGGAATTGGATTTCAGCTTATGCATATATACAGTTTAATTCTAAAAAATGCCTTTTCATCTCACTTCCATAGTGTCAGTGTGAGCCTTGGCATGGTAATTATTTAAGCATGGCACACTGAGTGGAACCATTCAATAGGTTTAATCTGTTGCCTCCCATTTCCTAGGCAACAGCAATGTTTAGGATTCAACTAGATGTTGCTGTCAGAAGTGGCAGCTCTTTGTCTAGTACTCTCTTTTCTACTGACACTTAACAATACTGTTTGCATGACTGAGTTCTACTACACTAAGCATTTCCTTGTTCTTACTGGGCAGCATTCACCGATTTTGGCAGGCCTGTGGAAACCTCACAGCATGGAGGCATGGTGGAATTTATGATTCATTCTGGGATGTAAGTAGATGCAGAAGTGCCATGGGGGGGTAGCATCCAGTTTCTTTCAAGTCATATAGCTCTTCCTCTGTGTGTAAGAACAGAGAAGGCTATCAGTGAGATAGACTGTCATCATCAAAGCCTTTTTGGTGAATGGATTCAATTAATAATTCAACACCAGGTAAGTTCTTGAAAGGTGCTTTATTGGTGTCTGGGCCCAGCTCTACCATTAGGCAGAAAAACTGTATCTCGGATTCAAATCCTTGGGACTTGCTAGGATCCCAGGAAAAACAGCCTGGTTCCTTCTCTAGGGCTCATTTTATCACTGCTCATTTATGGATAGCTTCACCATGTCATTATTAGGAAGTTTTTGGAACTGATTATGTCCTGTCATCATCCTTGAACAGATTGAACAGTTGGTATGTCTGTCTAAAAACCAGACCTTGTATCAATTACCCCCCCTTTTTTTGGACTGTAACTCCCAGAATCTCCCATGCTAGATGGGGATTCTAGGAGTTGTGGTCCCAAAATGTAATTTCCCCAAGCTCTGATCAGAACCATGCTCTGTTTTGGATGGCATAAATTCATGGAAACTCCAGAGATAAACAATATTTATGTCATTCCACAAAACTGTCACAGGAATCCTTTTTGTGACAGAAGGAAAGCAAAGTGATAGGAAGATGCTGCTGCATCAGGCATCTGATGTTCTGCTTTTATGCCTACTCTTTTCTGAACCCACACACACAGAGAGCTCTGAGGTTCCTTCTTTCCAAAACATTCTATGAATAAATAGTAGAGGCAGGAAATGAGATACCTGACCTAATTCCAACTGACAACTTTATGACAGTACAAGTCAGTGTCTTGCTTCAGTAGCTGTGTGTGCCCAGAGTTCAAGTGCTGAATCAGTGCTCTGGCAGGGTACAGAGAAGGGTATTTTGAGCAGAACAAAGATGTGGATCAATACTACTGTTAGATGAGATTTTCCAGGTAAGAAGAATCTATCTGAACTAGCGGGTGTGCCATGTCCTTAGAGGAAAGCATGGCATTGTAAATAATGGGGAAATGAAGAAAACAGCAGCTGGGAAGGAAATTCTATTCCTAACACCCTACCCCCCACTTAATTGAACATCCAGATACAAAGATACTGGGCTGATTTGTGCCGCTGCTAGTTCAGACCAATCATTGTTTGCCAATAGCTCCATCACCACCCAGCCAGCCCTCTTGCCATCTCTGCTTGGAGCTGATACACTTGCCTTTTCTTCTTTTGCATTGTCCACTCATGCATGATCAGAGAGTTTCATTTTTGAACTTCTACTGCCAAAGCTTTCCATGCAGCATGGCCATGTTCAAAACATCATTCTCTGATCTTGTTGGCTATGGGATTTCTGGTCAAAAAAGGAGATGCTGATGTTGTTTGGTGAAAGTGTGTGTATGTCAGTGCAAAGTGAAATATGGCTACTACTTCAGTGAAGCTTCTTATAGTGAACACTAGGGAAGATATTTTATGCTCCCAAAGCATTAAGGTTCACATAGAAACAATTTAATAATTTAAAAATATTTAAAATACAATACACAATGCAACCTGAATTCTATTTATTGAATACAACATCAACTCTCAAAAAAGAAGATGAAAGGAAACACTGGAGGGTATTACTATATTTAATAACAGAGGCAAGACTAGTGATAGTGTAACACATATGATTATCTATCCATTTCTTTTAATTCTTGAACAACACAGAAAAATATAACGATTGTAATCATATGTACTGTACATGTAAGAAACTGGGGGTAACGAAAATAAATTAAACTAGAAAATAATGGAATAGACAATAATGGAATAGATACTTTGTTCTGTTAATTGGGAAATTTATATAAAGGAGATTAGATAAAATGGAGAGATTAGATTTATTTGAAGAAATTTTATACTACATTATACAGGGCAAGAAGTTAATTGATGTAAAGCATCAAGATCAGGGATTATTTTCAATGTTATTGTATTATTTTAAAATGAATAAAATTTATTTTAAAAAGTAATAATTTATTTTGATTCTGGATGTGAAAGTGGTCTAATGACCTAAACAATTTGGTGATTGCTTATTTTTAAATGTTTCAGAGATCCAGTGTGGTGTAGTGGTTAGAGTATCCATCTGGGATTTGGGAGATCAAGGTTCAAGTCCCCACTAAGTGATTACATTCACAGAGTGACCTTGGTCCCACCTATCCCTTAGCCTGACTCATAAGGTTACTGTTGAGGATAAAGAGGGGAGGATAGCTAAGCAGGCCACTGCAAGTTCATTGGAAAGAATACAGGGTGTTAAATGCAACAAAATAACATTCTAGGCCAGTTATTTAAAGATCTAGAAGCCCAGCTGACACAACTGATCATCCTGACCAAGCTGGTTTAAGAGTTATTGGAATTGAGTAGTTATGTAGTCCAAAAATCTGCAGGATATGAGACTATCTATATGTCAGGTAATGGTACACCAGCCATCCTTGCATTTACAGATTGACACTCCCATGTCAGGTTTATTAAATTATTATTATTATTACTGTTGTGCAGATGATGGATTTCCATACCAAAGTTAGGATGAAACATACAGTAAAGGAGGGAAGATGAAGCATAAGGCAGCCATTTCCTTCAATGGCATGAAATAATAATAATAATAATAATAATAATAATAATAAATCGAAAGCAAAAGCAGAGACCATAATTTTTCAGTGAACCAAAACACAGGTAAATCAGATAAGGCTGAGGCAAGTTAAGCCAAAGGCAAGAATCAAGTCATGCTGGATTCAGTGGTGAAGTTTCAGTCTACAAATTGTGCAACATGCCTCCCCAGCCCATGGAAATTAATTATACCCGACTTACGTGAAAAAGTTAAATTACGTGAATATTTGCAGTTTTGAAATCAGCTACAATCCTTTATGGCTCATTGTAGTGCAGTAGTTCTACATGCAGGGCTACAGTAGGCTGAGCCATCACCCCTGGACTTAGTGTATAACCTCTTAAGCCTCTTTCAGTTTTTACTACTTTACACCAGGTATTCTTGACTTTCCAAGAGATCCTCTGGAGGTCTCAGTGCTGATGTAATCATAGAATAATAGAATCATAGAGTTGGAAGAGACCACAAGGGCCATCCAGTCCAACCCCCTGCCATGCAGGAACTCCCAATCCAAGCATCCCCGACAGATGGCCATCCAGCCTCTGCTTAAAGACCTCCAAGGAAGGAGACTCCACCACTCTCCAAGGGAGTGTGTTCCACTGTCGAACAGCCCTTACTGTCAGGAAGTTCCTCCTAATGTTGAGGTGGAATCTCTTTTCCTGTAGTTTGCATCCATTGTTCTGGGTCCTAGTCTCTGGAGCAGCAGAAAACAAGCTTGCTCCCTCCTCACTGTGACATCCGTTCAAGTATTTAAACAAGGCTATCATATCACCTCTTAACCTTCTCTTCTCTAGGCTAAACATTCCCAGCTCCCTAAGTCGTTCCTCATAGGGCATGGTTTCCAGACCCTTCACCATTTTTGCCACCCTCTTTTGGACACGCTTCAGTTTCGCCGTATCCTTTTTAAATTGTGGTGTCCAGAACTGGATGCAATATTCCAGGTGGGGCCTGACCAAAGCAGTATAGAGTGGTACTATAACTTCCCTTGATCTAGACACTGTACTTCTATTGATGCAGCCTAAAATTGCATTGGCCTTTTTAGCTGCTGCATCGCACTGTTGACTCATGTTCAACTTATGGTCTACTTGGACTCCTAGATCCCTTTCACATGTGGTCTCGTTCAGCCAGGTGTTCCCCATCTTATATCTGTGCATTTCATTTTTCTGTCCCAAGTGCAGAACCTTACATTTCTCTGTGTTGAATTTCATTTTGTTAGCTTTGGCCAAGCTTTCTTGTCTATTCAAGTCATTTTGAATTTTGATCCTGTCCTCTCGGGTATTAGCTACTCCTCCTAATTTGGTGCCATCTGCAAATTTGATAACTAGGCCCCCAATATGGTCATCCAAGTTATTTTTAAAGATATTGAATAGCACTGGGCCCAGGACAGAACCCTGTGGCACCCCACTGGTCACTTCTCTCCAGGATGAAAAGGAACCATTGTTGAGCACCCTTTGAGTTCGGCCAGTCAACCAGTTACAAATCCCTGTAACAGTTACCTTGTCTAGCCCACATTTTACAAGCTTGTTTGCAAGAATGTCATGGGAAACCTTGTCAAAGGCCTTACTGAAATCAAGATATACTATATCCACAGCATTCCCTTCGTCTACCAAGCTGGTAATTTTATTTTGCTTCTGGCTACAGGAACTTAGCCAAACACTTGTCTATGATCCTGCCTTCTCCACACAAAGCACAGAATTGCCATGTTGGGTGGTGACAGGAGAAGGACTTTAATGGCTTTATGGTAAATCCTGGGGGTGGGCTTTGAGTGGAGGAATGGGATATCAATCTTCACAGTGCCCCAAAAAGAACATACACAAACATAAGAAAAAAATAGGTATGTGTATGTCCCTAATAGAATGTCAGCCATAGAATTACCCAAAATTGTGATTGGAGAGTCACAGATCAAAGTTAGCTTGTGCAAAGGCAGCATGTAAGAACCACAGATATACATGCTACCAAAAGCTGATTGTGTCTTTGTGCTTCTGCCTGTCTCAGGGCCAAATTGTGCTTGGTCTTAAAATCAGGGCTGCCTACCCTGTTAAGATCTCTCTAGAGCAGAATATTGCAAAGCAAGACAGGCCAGAGTGGTGGGACTGTAGAAAGTTCCAAGTGAGCCACTTGGTCCAATAGGCTCAGAAATCCAAATGTAGATTTTTATGTTATTGAGTTCAGGCTGCCAAACTATGTCCCCACACATTTCCTTCTAGCAAGTGGGTGGGCTTTATATGTGCCCTATGGTGTTCCCTATGCCTTCTAAACTAGGTGGCTGTCCTCATATATGGTGGAGGATGCTGTCCTGTGGAAGTAAGAGTCAACTACTGAAGCCCTTTCACATTACACAAGAACAGTATTATGATTCCATTTTTACTGCTGTGGCTGCATCCTATGGAATCCTGGCATTTGTAGTTTGGTGGGACACTAGACCTCTCTGGCTAAGAAGTTTAAAAGCCCCTTCCTAAGCTGCAAATCACAGGATTCCCTAGGATGCAACCATAGCAGTTAAAGTGGAATCATAGAACTATAATTACGTAATTATGTATAATAATTATCCAATTATGTATAATTAGATCCTTTTTAATAACAGACAAAAATTTTCAGCCTATGAATGGTTTGATGCACAATGCAGGGCAGCCAAAAGAGACCTGGCCAAAAAGAAAAGGTAATCCCACAAAAACCCATCTGGAAAGAACACGGAAAAGAGAGTTAAATAAAATTGCCATAAATTGCCATGGAGACTCAAAGTATTAATCAGAGTTTTATGATGACAATGTATAAGTCTACCAATAATCAGAAAATATTTTTATCTGATATCAGTAATAATTTTACCTACATGTTAAATAATGGGATATCCTTTGTTCTTTTGTACCTTTTGTTTTAAACGTTTTGTGTATCTTGATAACCTTTTGGTTATGGCCTTTGGCTAGCACAATAAACAATTCGATTGTGAAGAACTATATTTATGCAGTGTGAAAGAGCCCCTCATATTTTCAGTTTGTGTACATGGAAGCACTATCTTGTCCTCTGCCTCAGGTGTCTAGCTCCCATCCTGAACTGTGGCTTTGGCACTCCAATATCGTCGTCTTGGAATGATCTTGGAAACATTCATCGGTATTCCACATTGGCTACTTAGTTACATAACTTAGTTCTGAGTGTACGACCAAGAGGCCTATCACACAGGGGCAGTGAAGTAGAATACTGCCAGGATAATATTTCCTTCAGTTGGCTCCTCCTGCATGATATCCTTGATGCTTCATTGTTATAGAATGAGAGTCAGTTGTAAAAGCATTTCTTTTTTACTTATAGAAATAATTCTGTAATGATCTCCACTAACACTTCTGTCATGTTATGAATACCTACATGGAAATTCAGTAGTGTTGGTCAGCGTGTGTGCATGTTTCAGGTGAGGAAGCATGTTCAATGCTGCTAAGGCAGGGTGTTGTAATGCTTGATCCTCCTCCCTCACTTGCTCCCTCAGTTCGGATGTGTGCTCTCTCTCTCTATCACACACACACACACACACACACACACACCGTCCCCACGCACAAATCCTCCCTCTCGCTCACTCAATTCTGATGCAAAGCTATCACACAGGCACACACAGATCTCCCCCTTAAGAGAGAGGAAAGCTGCAGACTTTAGAAACTTACTCCTCCCAAGCATAGCATGTGTGTCTGACAAGGAAAAGGGAAGAGGTGATGAGCAGTTGCTGTGTGTGGAAACACATTAGCATCAACGGATGCAATGGTTCTGGTTTCCTTCTGTTCTTGCAGAAAATATAATAATGGCAGGACAGAAGCCTTGTGCAATAAGGCCTAAGTAATGTCTCCCAGCCCATCCCTTACATCCACCTTAACAGCATTAGCCTCATTGGGAGAAGTGGGTCTATTCAACTGCCAATTATGGCATATTTCCAGCCTCCTCCCACCAGCAAGAGAGGTCGCAACAAGAAATTGCAATAGCTGTCCTGCTTCTGATTGTTGCTGGCTTGCTTGCTGGTGGCACGTGGCTGGAAATATCCTCCCTGCACCCTGACTGGTAGTTGAACAGATCTCCTTCACCCAATGCAGCTGCTGGCTGTTAATGTGGACTGTGGGAGTATTTATGTAGTCTTCCAGTAAGACTATGTAGTGTAAATGAAAAAAGAGCAATTACGGATATGTAACTCTAGGTTACAAATCTGTAAGTTCAATACAGAATGGTAGCCATTATTTTTATTAAATACAACCATCAGAATCTCCCAACCAGTATGGAAACTGGCTTTGTTTAAAAGTAAAATTAAATGGTGGGGTGAGTGCAAAGATAATGGCAGAAGCAAAAGAAGCAGAAACATTGCAGATATGTATGACTTTATCTGAGTCAGTTTCACTTGGGGGTTTTTAAATCTCAAAGGAAAAGAGAAAGAGACATCATTCTAATTTATTTTAAAAGGTCATGCAGTGCAATTTTTTTTCATCCTTATTAAAGAAAATGAAACTACGTTTGTGAGGTGTTATTTTTAAAACACTCACTTAGTGACACTCACCTAGTGAACTATAGCTTCAGGGGAAAAATAGTTTGATTCTAGCCTTTGATCCACAGTTTTCTCTGCCAATCAAGGGTATAATTCATCACTATTTGACATTTGCTAAATCTTTCTCTTTCAAATTCTGTCATGGAAAGTTTCAGAAATCAAAGTGTACATTCTAAAATATTCTAGTAAATTAAATTTTGTTTTTTAAAAAATTCCAAAATGTTTCCAAAACACAAAATTTAAAATATTAAAAAATAGTAAAAATATTTGAATACTAAAAAGATAAAATATTTTGGAAGAATATTCATATAAAGATGAAAAAGATATTCAAATTTAAAGAACATGCTGACTCCAAAATGTACTTCCAGAACATAACTGACAACTTAAGTCTGGAAGAAAAAAATGAAAAAAAATTGTTTCATACAATTGTGGAAGCAAGAATGGTCCTTGCAAAATATTGGAAGAAAGAAGAAATCCCAAAAATAGAAGAGTGGAGGTTGAAAATAATGGATCTGTATGAAATGGATAAATTGACTACTCTGTTGAAAAAATAGGGCTCTAGAAAATTTTGATAAAGAATGGGATTTATGGAAAAAATATATACAAATAGAAAAAAAGGAGAAATGGACATGGTTATATTTGAAGAGTAAAAGGGAAGTAAAGTGAAGATAAGATAAAGGGAGTTAAATAAAATGTAATTTTGTAATATAGGTAACTTGAAAAAGGAGATAATATAGATTAGTACACAAGTGTATATAAGAAATTGTAGAATCTTAGGGTGTTAGATATAATTAGATAAGAGTAAGTGAACTAGTAGAGATATAATTTTGGGGGAGAAGATTTCAGAAGCTATTAGGAAGTACACCATAAACATTTGTTAAATGAAAATGAAAGACAAATGTTGTTATTTGTAGTATATTATATATATATTTATTGTGTTTACAGAAATTATTTGTTATTATTAATAAATTTTTATTAAAAAAATGTTTTTACTTGCATGCAAAAGTCTACTGAATCCCAAAATGGGTCACAATAACTTTGCATAATATTTTAAAACTCAACAATGTTGAAATGCAATAGGAGCATGAGTTTTTTTAAAATAAAATAACCCTTAAGAAAGCCCTTAAAATTCCTTGTAAAATGCAAAGGAATTTTATTGTCATTGCAAATCTTGGAGGGTTCACTTGGAAGGAAATTCCACAAACCTGGGGTCACTATTGAGAAAGCAGTGGGGGCTTGCAGTAAGGCCTTATTATTATTTTATTGCTGGAGGGTTACTGTGAGAGAACCCATTCCCTGAAATAGCTTAGGCTACTGGTAAAATCAAATGTTCTAAAGCTGGTATCTTGAATTTGACATTGGGGAACTATAAGCCATCAGTGCTCTTGCAAATTGGGTTATGCATTCTCTGCATATAATATTGGATTTTAGATCAGATAGTTTCTAAACTGTCTACAAGGGTAGCCCTAGAGTGCTCTGTAAGAACTGATTGTCATTGGAAATCTGAGAGGTTTCACTTGGATAGAAATTCCACAAACCTGGGGGCCACCACTGAAAAGGCAGTGGGGCTTGCACTGCACAGGCCAGGATACTTCAGTGGCAGCCCAGCATATCCTGGCCCCAGAGCTGCCCCAACCTTCCCCTGTTACCTCAGCCCCTCCATTCTGATGCAGGGTTGCTGTTCACATGCATGTCTAGCTCTGGCACCTGGCATGGCTGCCATTGCCATGCATTGCTCACTTTGAGGTCAGAATGGTGTGCCCAGCATTAGTCATATGGCTGAGTGCTTTGTTCTGACCTCAGAGCAAGTAATATGCAGCAGTGGCCAGAAGATCCAGAGCAAACTAGGTTTTTGACTCCATCATAAGAGGAGTAAACCCCAGGTGTGGCACAGAACAGGCTGGATGTCATCCAGTCTGTTTGTGCAACACTTGGGGATTGGGTTCCATGTTGTCCAAACTCCCCAAGGGGACAGTGGGGTCTGGTTTATTTGGCCCATGCAAATAGGACATGAGTTAAGGGGTTAAAGAGTATGGAGTACTATAGCAAGTTTGGCAATCCAGAAAGCAGCATAACTTGAACTAGTGGTAATAACTCTAGGTCCTAGCTGCCATCTGAAAATCCAAAAACAAAATCAATTCCAGGAGCTTTCAAAACTGTCATCCTTGTCTTTCAGGGGCAGTATAATCCCATCTCTAATACATCTACGTTTGCCACTTCTTCGGTCCCTTGGCCATCCTTTAATGAACAATTCCACTGTATCTAGACTGTCAGTTTATTCATCCAGTCTATTACTGATTCTCCAGAGAGTTACCCAGAAACCAAATAGTTACAGTCCTTCTTGCTATAACAGAAAATTAAGTTGCTATATTGTTGACTCTTCCCTCTAAACTCCAGATAATCTCCTCCTGAGATTTCTCATAGGAGAAATAAAATAGAACCCTGTGAAAACCCACAATGTAACTAACTGTAATCTCTCAGCACCATTTTCTGACATTTGCAGTAGGACGGCAACTACTGCAAAGCTATGTTCCCAAATCACACAAATGATCCCGTAGTATACCCTAGTGCATCCTGTATTCTATGGTATCAAAAGCTGCTGAAAGTTCCAAGAGAATAATCAGTCCCTGTCTCTGTATGTCCCTGTCTCTTTGATGTCTCTCCAGTTGATCAAAATAGTCTTTATCCTCAAATATGCATGCAAAGCCTGATTGAAATGGACCTGGATTATCAATTCCATTTAGAAGAACCCTGCAGCTGCCTACCTATGACCTGTTCTGTGACTCTAGTTATAAATCAAGCTAAAGGAACTAGAAATCAGATGAGAAACTAAAATGCTACCTGATGGAAGCTCATTTCTTATCATTAATACTCAAACAATGTGTAAAACATGTCAATGTGTAAAACATGATTACCGCTCTCCGAATTCACCAGCTAGCAAGGCTACTAGCTCTCCTGCTTGTATGGTGGTGGTGGGCAGTCTATGAGCAGTAATCCAAAAAATGAAATTTTAAAAAAAAACTCTATAAAGGGGCTTGACAGACTGTCCCAAAGAGGTGTTGGGATCCCGTCCCTTTCCTAGCCAGATCGGGGCCATGGCAACCTCACGCCACAGCCCCAATCTGGCCTTTTGAGGGCACAAAAAGGAATCAAAAAACCAGCTCCTTTTTGCGCCCTCAAAAGGGTGCCATAGCTGTGGTTGCACAGCTATATGGTGCTTCTTCGGTGCTGCATCATATGGACATAGTGCTGGAGGAGTGGCATGATGCTGCATACCATGTGGAGCAGTAGATGGTGTCATGGCACCTTGGGGACAGGGTCAGGGCGGGCATCATCTGGATGTGACATCCTGACTCCACCCCCAGGCCAGCCTTTCAGGTCGATCTGTACAGAGCACTCTTACTGGTTGTTTGTTTTGTTTTTTTGCCCTTTTTTGTTGTTGTTAACTGCCCTTGAGTTGGCCCTGACGCATGGCAACACTGTGGATGAGACATCCTGTCCTCCACTGCTCTGCTTAGATCCTGCAAGTTCAGGCCCACAGCCTTCCTGATTGAATCCAGCCATCTGTCATGTGATATTCCTCTCTTTTTGTTGCCTTCTTCCTTCCCTAGCATTATTGCCTTTTCTAGTAGGCCATGCCTTCACATCATGTGGCCAAAGTACAACAACCTCAGTTTTGTTGTCTTTGCTTCCAGTGAGAGTTCTGGCTTGATCTGGGCCAGGACCCATTTGTTTGTCTTTCTGGCTGTCCAAGTATCCTCAGCACTCTTTTCCAGTACCACATCTCAAATGGGCTTATTTTCCTTCTGTCTGCTTTCTTCACTGTCCAGCTTTCACACCTTTACATGGTGATAGAGAATACAATGGGTTGGGAGATTTAACTTTAGTGCTCAGTTGTATGTCTTTACACTTTATACTAGTTCCTTCATGGCTGTTCTTCCTAGACCTAGTATTTTTCTGATTTCTTGACTACAATCTCTGTTCTTATTAATGTTTCATCCAAGGTATGGGTATGTTTTAACTATTTTGATTTCTTCATTGTCTTTGTTGAACTTATGTAGATCCTGCATGGTCACTATTTTTGTTTTCTTTATGTTCAGTAGTAAGCCTGCATTTGCACTTTCTTTTTTGACCTTCCTTAATAACTGTTCCAAATCTGTGATGTTTTCTGGTTATAATATGGTGTCATCAGCATCATTAGCCTTCATATGGTCCCTAGTGCTCCTTCCTTTTCTGAACCCCACTTGCACCTCTGGAATTTTTCTCTCCATATATGATTGGAGTCTATATTTTACCCTAGTTCACTACAAACACTACATTCAAGAAACACTGGGCCCTTGAGTCTGGATCTGTGCCCACTTCAACTTGGTGATCAGGTTCAGCTTGCCCACCCCTAAGGCTAACTATAACAAGGAGAGTTCCCCTCAGATATACTCATATTCTTATTAGGCAAAATTGCATCATGGATGCTATAAATGCAGCTGTATTTTCCATGTATAAAATGTTCCTTGTTTAATTTATTTATCACCAGCTTGCTTGATGTTTGATGTTTATATAAGTCAGCCTATGTTTTAATGGTCTTTCTGTTAACTTGCTGCTAGTTTAATCTAATTTTAAGGGGTGGGAGGTTGGGTAGTGGATTATTGGAATTGTTTTACTCTGTAAATTTTTACCTGCTTTAACCCGCTCTGACTGTCTTGATATAGGAGTGGGCTATAAATAAAATTTTATTATTATATTATTATAGTAAATAATATTGTCAACACATTTATGGATAATATCATACTACACTGTTATAGTACTATTATTCCACTTTAACTGCTGTGGATGCCTCCTGTAGAATCCTGGGATTTGCAGTTTAGCCAGGAAGCTCTTAGGCCTCACTAAACTACAATGCCCAGAATGCCACAGGAGGCAAACCTAGGTGTTAAAGTGGAATAATAGCGCTATAACAGTGTAGTGTGATAATGTCTTGTCTTGAATTCTCTGAAGATGCCAGCCACAGATGCAGGCGAATCATCAGGAATAAACTCTTCTAGAACATGGCCACGTAGCCCAAAAAGCCCCACAAAAAACTATGGATGCCATTCATAAAAGCCTTTGACTTCACAATGTCTTGTGTCTTATTTGCTTATTTGCTATGCTTCCAGTTACCTTATTTACATTTTAGATTCACTATGATGCCCCAAAATTAAAATGCTGGATTTTGGAAGCATGCACTTCTTTTCCAACTGTGATCATTCTTGATGTTAGGTACTGCTGACTTCAAGAATTAGAGCTTGAGTGTATTTTTCTCCTCCTCCGCCCCAATCTTGTTTCCTTTTGTGTTATATCTTTTAGACTGCAAGCGTGAAGGCAGAGATTATGTCATTTATTGATCTCTGTATGCTGCTCTGGGAGTTTTTTTTAGCTGAAACAGTAGGGTAGAAATACTGCCAATAAAAATGGAAGCAGATAAGCAGACAATAATTATTGCTGTTCTGTGCATGTATATACACAGTTAAAAGAACAAAAGAACTAGACTGCTGAATCACAAAAAAAATATCCAGCATTTTGTTTCCCCAGATTAGCTTCTGATGCTTCCAGAACATCAAAATCTTATGCTATTTATTTGTTTGTTTGCTCACCTTCCTCAAGCTTGGTACGTACCCTCCAACTGTCCAGGTTTGACAGGGGCAGTTTTGATTAACTAACTGTTATCCCACTTTTTCACCTGCTTTTTAAATATTCTTGTTTCTCAAGCCTCCTCCCACTTTCTCTCATTGTTCTTGGCTTACTTCAGTTCATGTGAATGGAGTTCAAAATGCAAAACCAGTTTGTACTCAGTCAACTCAACAGAGAGGAGAGGAATCTTGGCTATCCCAGTAGGCTTAGGCAAAAGCAAACTGCTGCAGCTTCTCCTAGACTATGTGTTCTTCCTCATTAATATTTTCTGCTATCTTGACCAACAGTTTGCTATTGCTTGGCCATATGTGTCCCAGTTTTCATGCAACATGTAAATGTTGACAGGTATGTTGGTATTCAAAGCATAGCATGGAAACGTTACTTTCAAAGCAGAGCATGGAAACATTACTTTGGAGGCTACGGCTCTCAGAGTACCTGTGCTAGGTACTAGTTAGGCTGCCTCAGAGAATCTGAGAGTTGTTGTCCAAAATTTAATTGTGTAATGCTCTTATTCAAAGGGCCATTGCCCCTGAATATAAAGGATGTATTTTACTATCATAGCTTCATAAATCTCTCCACCAAGAATTTGTGTGAATCTTCACAGAAATTTAAGACCAAGTACACTTTAAATCCCAAGGAAAGGTGCTTATATCTTACCATTCCCAAGGGCTTCTTGGCTTCAGCCAGCCACAACTTAAAAGAATATCCTTCCCTGTTTCATGGCTTTCAGGGCAACAAGCACCACCAGACCTCCTGCCTCAAAATATTTAAGGATTGATTCCAATTGTTAGTCCTGCCCAGAGTAGAAACCCTTGAATCAATGGAACTTGCAAGTATTGACTTCCTAAATTCCCATTGATTCAGTGGGTGAACTGCAGTTGCGATTAACAATTGAATATAGGCTTGAAAGTGAGATATCCTACAAAATAACTAGCTGTCCTACTTGTGTGTGTGTTTTCTGTGCCTACTTTCTGTGCTGAGGAATTAAAACCCACTCCATAAAATGTTGAAAGACAATTCAGTAAAAAAGAAATTGATTGGACAACTTGTAACTGGAATCAGCTCCAGGAGAACAAATGCAAGCTAAAAGGTAATCTAAATGCAGGTCAGCCTAGGAGATGAAAAGCTGGGTACAGACCACCTCCCCCTCTTCCTTTCTCTCCTGGAGGGAAAGAAGAGTCTTCTGGGGGAGCTGTCAGGAACAGCTAAATCAAAGAATGGAAGTTGCTCTTCTTGAGTGCAGCCATTTGGTATCTTTGTATTATGTATATCACAAGTAGTCCAGTCAACGCCATCGTATTTTTGAATTCTATGTATGTTTCTGAAAACTGGACAATGAAGAAAGCTGATAGAACAGAATCAAGTGATTTGAAATGTGGTGCTGGAGGAGAATTCAATAGATATACCACAGACTGCCAAAAAGACAAATAATGGGTCCTAGTACAAATCAAGCCTGAACTCTCTCTCTCTCTCTCTCAGCCAGAAAAAAAATAAAAAGAGATGATAATAGCATGGCATAGTGGTTTCAGTGTTGGACTATGAGTCTGGAGACCAGAGTTCAAATCCCTGCTTGAGCATAAAAACCCACTGGGTGACCTTAGGCAAGTCATGGGCTCATTCCCACTACAATAAACTGCAAATCTTGATTCGATTTATATGCCCCTAGTTCCCACTGGAAATCAATTCTGATCCTCATTGGATCGATTTAAGCGGGAACAAAGCAGAGCAAACACAAAAACCTGGGTTATTTTGATAGCAGTTTTTTAAAGAGGTTCTTTTGAGAAAAATTGATTCTGATGCAATCTCTAACAGTGGGAACACCAGATCAGAATCAATTCTTTCTGAGGGGAGGGACAAATGGGGATGTGTGTGTCCCATCCCTCCCCAGAAATATCACACACATACACCTCAGTGCTGCCTTTTTGGATTTTTTTTTTAAAAAATCTAGAACTAATCACAAAACCAATAGATTGATAAAGCTTGCACCAGTGCTGCCTGGCTCCCTGCATTGCCACTGCTTGCCCCACTACCACCTGGCTCCCTGTGCCGCTGCCGCTTACTTGCCCCAGTGCTGCCTGGCTCCCACTGCTGCTGTCTGCCATGATGTTTGACAGATGAGCGGCGCAAATGGGGAGGACTTTCAGATTTTGCTCCCAGTAAGAAAAAGACCTGCTTTAAAATGGGAATGGGGGACCTTTTGAATTAAATTATTGACACAGAGTGGAGCCGGATTGGGATTTGGGCTATACTGTAAGTGGGAATGTCCCCATGCTCTCTCAGCCTCAGTGGCAAACCCCTTCTGAAGAAACTTGCCAAGAAAATCTTATGAAAGGGTCACTTTAGGGTCACTATGAGTGAAAAATGACTTGGAGGTACACAACAACAATACTCACATATTGTGAAGTAACATGATTCATTAGAATAGATGATAAATGGTAAAGCTGGTAAAGGGGAAGGCAGTAGGAAAAGAGGAAGACTACATTATATGTGAATGCACTTATTCAAAGAAGTCACCGTCCTAAATGAGCAAGATTTTCTTGGCGCTTTTAATAATAGGATGTCTTGGAGGTCTTCTTTCATAGAGTCACCAAAGGCCAAAGCTGACTTGATGGCCATTAACAATAACAAAGTAGTCCAGATCGCTCAAGAAAATCAGTTTAAATAACTAGTTATTTATATCTAGTTACTATCCCAGTAACAAAGTTATCATTGAGTGACATGTAAATAGCTCACCTTTGGGCTACTTTAATAATTATAGGACTGTAACTTCACTAAGGGAGATGAGGCATATCAAACTCTGAATGGGAGAAGAGGAAGGGTCCAGTGCTGCCTTGTGCTGTATAGTGATGGTGATAGGAGGGGAGTGTGTTTTGTACCATAAGCCAGTGGTTTCTAGCATTCAGATGTAGGGTTTTTTAAAACTAAAGTAATTAAAGATCATTGTTTTATTACTTTGAGAAACAGTAAAACAAACAGTTCCCTTTAAAACGATGTTACTGTAAACAGTAAATACTTATAACTATAACTTCAAGTAATCACAAGTAACTTTTCAAGCACTGGTAATGTAAAGGTGGAGGACTAGTAGAGGACAGGCAAACTTCCAGAATACAGGTATGCCACACTGATAGAAAAGGGATCTGCAGCCTGTCACAGTATTCAGTTATAGCATTTTAACTGCCTATAGAATCCTATAAAATCCTGGGATTTTGAGTGTTACACTAGAGCTCTCTGGCAGAGAATTCTAAATGTATCAGAAATCTACATATGCCAGGATTCCACAGGATGCATTAAAGTGGAATCTTAGTGCTCTACTTGTGCAGAGTGAAATGGCCCCAGGTAAACTGCAAGAATGTGTGTGTGTGTGTGTGATTTCAAATTGCCTTTTGACTTATGGCCACACCATGGGCATCATAGCATTTTCTTAGGAAAGGAATATTTAGAGGTAGTTTTTCCAGTTCCTTCCCCTGAAATACAGCTTATAGCAACTGGTATTTGTTGGCAGTCTCCCATCCAAGTACTAACCAGGGCTGACCCTGCTTAGTTTCTAACGTCAAACAGGTTCTAGTGCGTTTAGGGTGGGGGTTTCCAGTGTTGGAGTATTAGCATCAATGCTTGTTTTGTAGATCTGTGGGCTCATTCCCATTATGATTTAAAGCAAATTGCTGATCGGGTTATATGTGCCTTGTTCCCACTTGAAACCAGTTTCGATCCTACTGAGATCGTCTTCATGAAGCGAGGCAAACGCAGAAAAATAGTTCTTTCCTAACACTAGTGCTTTGCTGGTTCTTTTAAAGGATCAATTCCGAAGTGTGTTCAGCAAGTGGGAACGAGGTCTGAATCACATCATTCTGGAGGGGAGGGACTATGGCAGAGGGAGTTGGCAGAGAGATGTTTACCTCCACACACACACACAAACACACACACACACACATCCCTCTAGAAGGTCCTCCATTTTGAGCATGACCAAGCGGCATGCATTGACATTCCTAGCAGTGCTTTGGGCTTTGATTTGGGGACACCATATATATATATATATATATATATATATATATATTTTCCTGGATTGTCCTCCATTGGGGGGCGGGGGATGCCTGGTTCTCCCAGCCTTCCCTTTCCCCTTCTCCCTCCTTCCTTGCATTACTGATGATGCATAGATGATTGACATGCATTTTGAAGTGGTACAAACTAGTGGGAATGAGAGTCATGCCAAAAAAAGAAGCAATTACAAGGGAGTAATGAAGAGATCTGCTTTCATAGTGGGAACTACGGACCTTTGGGAACCAATTCAATAACACAGAGTGAAGAATCACAAACTGGTTTAAATGTAGGTGGGAACGAGCCCTATGTTCCTTTCCTTGAGAAGGGTGTGTGTGTCTTCTATGCAGGAACAATGATGTATATCTCTATAGTTATTTGGTCAGTGTTGCTTGTGAAGTCACTTCCCATACTCCTCCCTTTACTTGGGAGGTCTATAAAGTTTATTGCCTTTTTTTCTCTGTCCTCTTCCTCCCTCTGCTCTCACCAAGCATGAAAGCAGAAACCAGGTTGTGCTGCTAAAAATGTTTTTTCTTCTTACTTGCACACATGAGAATAAGAATAAGAATATATTCTTATATATACTCCTAAGGACCATTAACCTGTAAGACATATGGTAGGTTTCTTAGGGGCTCTACCATAGAAATAAGATGTCCGGAGTCAAAAAAGTTGGGAATCTCTGCTTTAGGGTATTTAGGCTACTTCAGGAAGCCATACTCTATCATATTTAGCGTAGCAGCTTAATCCAGCTCTACATCTATTGAACACAGCAGAAATGGCTGAAATGCCTTGCACTGTTGAGTCTGCTTGGTAGGAAAGGAAAAGCAATGATGGTCAATGCATAATAATTATATCAGAGAGTGACATGGATTTGCATAACTTATACTGTGGTGATCAATGATAGCACGGTCAGTGTAGTAACCCACAAGGAGGAGGGGAATGATTCATGTATAGCAGTCTTCTTCGGCCTGGTACTCTACAAAGCATTTGGAAAGCACTAGATTTGGACAAACTGTCATAGAGATTTTTTAAAAATAACTTGTGACTTCATCCTAACATTTTCTTTGACTTTCCCTTAAAGAGCAATCTTGTATGTGTTTACTGATTTATCATATTGAGTTCAATGAGGTTTTCTTCTAGGTAAGTGTATCTAGGAATTCAGCCTTCAGTCAAAAGAATGGAAAGTTACTCATCTGTTACCTGTTTTCATAAAAGCCCCATTCAACAGGTTCTGTAGATATTGTACACTTTTATTTTAAAATAAAACAATAATGCAGTCAGGTTCAAAAGGTTTAACCTGAAACACCAGTTCAAGAATACTAGAAACCCAACATTATACACACACCCACACATATATAATATGAGCAGCTGACCTGATATGATAAAACAAAATTAACATAAACAGGGAGCTCAAGCCTGGAGTTAAAATGACCATCAAACACTAGCGATTAAATTTAAAAAGATTTAAAGGCCTGGGAGAACAAAAGAAATTAATACTGATGCCAGGAGGCTTTCCTTGCAGAGAGCATTCCCTTGTTGGGGTGGGAAGGTCTCTCTCTCCTGGGGCCTCAAAATCCAAACTTTGAGTAATCCTCTCAGCTGTCAGTTTAATTGTTCAACATGTATATCAAAATATTTCTATAGGGTTGCAATGTATAGCCTTCCTTCAGTTATCATATCCTGAGGAGGGAAAGTGCTTGCAGTCTTTGGCCAATCTGTATCCAGTAATATGTAGATACTCCGGCCAAACTTTCCTGTTCTCCTAGTACTTTGTCAATAAAGATGTCATTATTTGTGGATCTATGGCAGATGGTTGTGGAATTTCACTTGTCTCCTGCAGTGTTTTTACTATCTGGCTCCCCACCTTTTTTTTTCTTTTTTCTTTTTTTGCCCAGATTACCATGGGGAATTCCATGATGTGAAAATTAATCAGATGTTTTATGTAAAATCTGATCTTGAGGAAGTTATGTTTTGACTATAACTCCCAGAATCCTGGCCATGCTGTCTGTCCTGCTCCAAAATAAAGTAACTGTTCCATGCTCTGTGGTTGGTGAGGTATTAAAAAGATGATGTATATGGAACCTGTGGGCTCCCAGACAGGAACTGCAAGTCCCAGCTGTCCCAAACAGAAGAAAAGGCCCATTGGTCAGGGACAATGGGAGTTGGACTCCAACCACATCTGAGTACAACTCAGGGCAGGATGAGCCCACTGCTAAGGTATATGAAACATGTAAGGGAACTTTACAGCAACTCCCACTGAATCATTCTCTTGTGATGAATTCCAAGTCATTGCAAAGATAGAACACACATTTCCACAGTTGGTGGGAGTTGCAGAATTTGTTTGCTTGTGAACTGATGAAGATTTGTGGGAATTTTATGATTAACTAGAGCTTGGGTGCAGCTGCAGCCCAGGTTCAGAAACTGTCTTGTTAAATATATTCAGATTTAAAAGTGCACATGTTGAGTCTGCAGACAACCATCAGGTCATTTCCATTATAAGGAAACATGAATTTGCCAAAAGCAATGAGGTTGCTTCATCACAGTGAATTCCAAACCTGCCTTGTTCACTATTTTCTAACTATAGCTAAGACTGCCTCCTAAAATAAGAATGTAAGAAGAGCCCTGTGAGATTAGATAAAAACCCTGACTAATCCAACATCCTATTTCCCGCACATATCTACGGGAGACACAAACACTTTAAAAAAAAAAAATCACCTTACGAGGACACCCATGGAGGTTTTTGCAAAATACCACAGAGACTACAAAACTGAAAAAGAGTTTTAAATCCAAGATGCACAACGTAATAACTTCTATTTCAAATTAGACGCTGTTCATAGTGGGAACTACGGACTGTTCAGAGCAAAATTTGGAAAAGTTATTTTTTGGGGCTCAAAATCCTCCAACCACCATGACCATGACCATGTCCTCACTGATGAGAAAACTGGGCTTCTAGATTTGTGAGGAGAACAAGCTGTTTGCACAGCTAACACCCACAAGGGA
Source organism: Urosaurus nigricauda (assembly GCA_034509955.1). Lineage (NCBI taxonomy): Eukaryota > Metazoa > Chordata > Lepidosauria > Squamata > Phrynosomatidae > Urosaurus > Urosaurus nigricauda. The sequence goes on along the minus strand of JAOEGL010000001.1, from coordinate 312,946,122 downwards.
CCAATACCAGCAGCACTGTTTGTACACTCCCCAGGAGACCCCTCTCTGTCTTTTCTTATGGCTTGTCGAGGCAACAGCAATCCTATTGAGCATTGGTGAACTGTACTGATGGTTTGATGGGCTAATGTGCACTTGTGCAATCAATTTGCACATCTGCAAAAGGAGTAGTTGCGCTATGTGCCTGTGCAACCAATTTTGCATGACTGCAAAAAGAATGGTGCTGGAGGAACCGTTGGAACTCAAAAGTGAAAGTGCTGTGGTGGGGAGTTGGAAATTCCAGGTGGGAAGAGGTCAGTAGCTCACCTGCCCACCAATGTTCTTCTCCCCATCCCCACAGGTGTGCAGTCTACACTCTCTGGGGATTCTCTGGAGTTTTCACACTATTTGGAGCAAACAGGTGTTCTTTTTATTCCAGAGAATTGCCCTGCATTATTTAAACAAGTCAGTAAGGAAATGGGTCAGGTCAGGGACATTTCTTTTCCTCTGTGTACTGGACATAACATAAAACATGTGACTCATTCCAGTTCTGAAAGGCAGGGGATAAACTTAGAGTAACCACTCTTCAAAACTGATACTTAGGGAAAGTTAGGGCCTACTTAGGGAAAGTTTGTTGTGCTCATACCAGCAAGCAAGACCTTTTAATATAGGTTGGTCTTTTTGGAAGTTCAGCTGTGTTGCTAAAGAAAGGACTTTTTTCTGGTTGGTGTTATTGCCTCCTGCCAACTTTTTTTTCCCCCAGTGCTGTTTTAATGAGAGACAGTATGGTGCAGTGGTTTGAATGTTGAACTATAACTCTGGAGAACACAGATCAAATCCCTGCTCAGCCATTGAAACCCACTGGGTGATCTTGAGCATGTCTCACTCTCTCACTCTTGAGGGGAGGCAAAGGTAAACCCCTCTAAAGAAATTACCCCAAGAAAACCCCATTATAAGTTTGCCTTAGGGTCACCATAAGGCACACATTTAATTAAGGTATTTTATGTTTCAGTTGTACTTGCTTTAGTTCATTTTAATGTTAGCTTCTTTGAGTCCTTTTATGTGGGAGAAAAGCAGAATATAATTATAATAAATAAACATACCTAAAAGCAACAAGTCCTGGAGGAAATCTAGAATTTGGAGTAGGGATGTAAATTGTTGGTATTTTGTCTTTTCATATAAGGACAAATAATTACAGTTGTATTCTTTCAGCTGTAGGAGAAAACTATCCCCCTGCAATATTCTCCCCATATTCAAACATCCTGAAGTGTTGGGGAGAAATTATTTTGTGGAGAATAATATATGTAGTTTTTATGAGACTCCCCCCCCCCCTTCTAACAACCTTGAAAACTCCCAACTTTGAAAAATGGCCACCAAAGTGAGTTCAGGGATCAGTATTGGAGCCGGGCTGCACCTGGATGGCAGTTTTTGGGGCAAAAGCCTTGCAATAAAACCAGGGGGCAGCCCGAATGTGGCTTAAAATCGGGAGCAGTAAGTGGCTTTATACTGCTGTGCGCTAAGCTCCTTTCACATGGACAGCATGGAGGAAGGCAGCAAAGTTGATGGCCTCTATTCTTCCTATATATTTTCCCTTTCATTTCTCTCTCTCTCTCTCTCTCTCTCTCTTTTTTTTTTTTTTGGTGGGGGGTAGGTGGCGGGTGGGGGAAGTGGGGCAGAATTTTGTCTTCCCAAAGCCATTTGCTTGGAACAAAAGATAGATTACATAGTCCTTTGGTCTTATCCAGTAGTGTTGTTTGTTATTTTTCAATTCACTCAATGTCTCTGCATGATTGCAATAAGGATTCCTGATCACATGTGGGCTATTACACTCAAGATATTTTCATATTTTTCTCAAAGCTTTAGAATCAATACTCAAAAGACTAGAGTCCCTCCTCCAGGACATTGGGATGAAGCTTACACGTGCACACACAGCCCTCTATACCTTGTTATGTTTATATTCAAACAAATGTTTGAACATATCTCTTTATTTCTCACAAGTCAGCTTTTTCATTTTAACTGCCAAGCTAGAGTTAAACACAGCTAGCTGCAGCTCCCTCTTCAACCTCCCCCCAGCCAGCTCTCCCTATATGCATCTCCCTAGACTACTTATAGACTGCACCTCCCATCAGCCAGAGCCAGTATGGGTGTTATAGGATTTGTAGTCAGTGCCACAGTGGATCTCTGTGGACTCTTTCATACAAGGCTAAATTGGAAGTATAATTTAAGGTCAATTCGAATGCAATCATGGGTTTTATGTTATTGCAAATTAACTCTTCGCACGCAAATTCGGGCAAGAGGGAAGCCAATTCGAATGCAATCATGGGTTTTACGTTATTGCGAATTAAAGCTTCGCATGCAAATTCGGGCAGGAGGGGGTTATTTTCGGGTAATGGGAAGTAATTCCGAACGGAGCAGGGGTTCATGTAAATTCGCTAAACAAGCGAATTTACATAAATCCGCATTGGCTCCATTCGGAGTTGGGAGAGATTCCTCCCCGTTTGAAAGAGTCCCCAGTGTGTATATTGGGGGGGGGGGGGGGGAGGTTTCATACTTCAGCAGCTGTGCTAAGTTTGAATTTTTCCTCCTGCACTGGAGGTGTTGGTTGTTTGCTTCCCTGTTCCTTTCCAAATGTCATCAGTTCATTTCCAACCCGTTGATAATTCAAGTTTCTGTTTCTCTTTTTAAAACTGTTTCTCACTGTGTTGACTTTTACCCAGGAGAGTCAACAAAATGACAGCCCTTCATTAAATGAATGCACTTCCATGCTGTCAGGTGGTCCCTAATCCCACATGAGACACATCTCAGTTTTTTTAAATGCCAGGCAGAAGAACATTACATCCAATTGACTGATATGTACATTGTTAAATACTGGAAGAGAAGGGCATTTGACATTTCAAAACACTGTACACTGGCAGGCAAAACTTCAGATGAAATAAAAGAGGAAGAATGCATTGTACAGTAAAACTGTGCACTTGACAACCTTCACAAATAATAGTCAAGATTGTAGTAACTGGGCACCACAGTAGTTCTACAGCATGTGCTAGGCTTTTGTTATTATTTAGTTAGAAATAAAAGATAACAAAATTAACCATGTTTTTTAAAAAACAAAAACAAATAATGAATGTAATTGGTAAGATATCATCTTATCACAGGCTTATTACACGAACAAATTTCTGTGTCCCACTGCAAGAACATGGTGGGACTGGCTTCTTCCCCTTTCTGGGGGACAGCCAGACACACAGGAGTTACATTGTTATGTGCAGAGATAGGAAAGATGTAGATTGTGGTACTGCTGAGGTTGGGGTCACCTGGTGGAGTGGTGTCACCTGGTGTGCATGTGTGTGTGTGTGTGGGGGGGGAATTGCCTTGCCGCCTCCCTGGCTGGCCACCCAGACCACTGCTGAGGGGGGCATGCTGTGGCCTCTGGAGCATACATTCAGGGTCAAGCCTGGCTGCTGTTGGGGCAGACATGCCAGACCCTGTAGGCAGCCCCCCACACACTCAGGCCTTCAGGGTCTAGCACAGCTGCAACTACACCGGAACCTGAGGGCAGCGCCCCCCCCTCATAGCCACCACTATTGAAAGAGATGGTGTTGTGGGCTCCTGAGGGTCCATTGTGGCTGCTGGGCAAATGGAAAAGCACCCTTTCTCACTCACACAGTAGCTGTGCCAGTCCATCCAGGTTTACTACTCCACAGGGTGATGCCCCTCTCTAGGGTGTCACCCCGTGCAGTCCACACCTCCCGCACTCCCTAATGATGCCACCTATATCCCTCCTTTTCCCCTAGAACTGGGATTCATGTCCTTTGCCCCCTCTCCAAAGCTGAATTGGTAATTTAAAGAAATAATAATACATCAGCAGCAAAGACTTTCTTTATAAGCCTGAGGGCAGGGAAATGTCTATTTAACAATTTGAAAGCCGTTCTGATAGCCTTTTGGCTGAAGAGTGGTTTATAAATAAATACATGTACTAGTCTCCTTCTGAAGAATAGGTTGTTATAATGTTTTTAACCTGCTTTTTAGCTTTAATGCATGTTTAAATTATTTTTAATATTGCTGAACTTAAGCCATACAGGGCTAGGTCAAAGCTAGCACTTGAACTGGGCTTAAAAAGAGATAGGTAGCCTGTAGAGCTGTTGTACCTGTGAGTGATTTGATAAGAACTGACACAGATGAACCCCTTTGGGAGTAGCATACCACTTTTACTTTGCGAAAGTTATCTTACAATCTTCAATGGGTCTGCTATCTGGATGCAAGTAAGAAATATTCAAAACAAGAAGTGCTGTGGTAACATCAAAGTCTCCAGATGAGCCATTGCAGGTGGCCCCATTCCCTAATATGATTATAATGTGGATGGTACAAAGATCAGAGACTGAGATCCTAGATTATTGTGCAGTGTATAAAAAAAAGGGCGGGGGGCTGAAATTCTACATCACAGATGTATAACTCTAGGTCATCTTCTGACTTGACTCCCCAAATCTAGCTTTATAGCCAGCAGCTTCACCAAATGATGTAGGGTAATTGGGATACTCCAAAATGATGTCCAAGGCCTTTCCCATCAGCAGAACAGACCTCCATCACCCAGTGAGACTGCTGGCAGTTGAGGTAGGTTTGTGATCGGGGTAATAGTGCCATGATTGTAAACATGAATACTGTACAGTTATGAGTGTTTAAGTCTAGCTTACACATTTGTAACTGCTCAACAGATGCCAAGCCAGTTTTCATCTTTTCCCCTACCTCCTAATTCCACAAACCTAATGTATCGTATCCTTTAATAAGAAAACATAAGCATAGTTGTTTTTCTCATCCGTCTCTGTTTCTCATGCTGGAAAATGCCTGGCTGCTCCAATGCTGCACTGGCCATAGATCTCCTTAGATTTTTTTTCAAGTTACTTTGGTCTCTGCTCACTACATTTATCTGCATATCACTTTGATTTGATCCTTTGATGGGCTTCCTCCACTACTGTTACATTTGCAGTTCAAACATATGGATCTTTGAAGGACCTCCAATTTCACATTCCTTCTGCTATATTATATCTTCTCAAAATTAGTCTCACATTTTGGTGGAACAAGAGGAACTTAACCAAGCCACTTGCAGTGGCTGTCCTATGCTACAGTCAGCAAGTGACCCTTCAAATGAGTGACTATAGGACAAAAAGCTGAAGACTAGTCAACCCAAAGCAAGTCACTCACAGGTGAAGGGAGGAACAGAAGCAACGTTGTTAGGTGGTCCAGGAGTTATTACACCAAGCCATTAGTACAGATAAACAAAGCGGAATTGGGGTAAGACACCATGTTCTGCATGGCAGGGGACTGGACTGAATATTTTTTGTGGTTTCTTCCAACTCTATGATTCTAAGTTGTCAGTCATAGCCAGTCTCAAAGTCAAATTCACACAAAATCTGTGGTTTCTTCCAACTCTATGATTCTAAGTTGTCAGTCATAGCCAGTCTCAAAGTCAAATTCACACAAAATCTGGTCTGGTCAATGTTGTTCTCAGAGACAGAATGGTTGCAAGTGACAAAGTCCCCAAGGAGCTGCAGTGAAATTTAAAGGTAGCTGCCCCTGACCACCAGGTGCTTAATAAGTCAGTGTTTCATATTTAACAGACACTAGGACCTACAAAGCCTCTCCTTATCTCTTTGGTGAACTTTAAAAGATATGTGTGGGGGTGGGTGGTGGGTGGTGGCATGCATCTGCCAATCCCTGCTGAGGAGAAGGTACAAAATAGAAAACGTATAATGTACAACGAGCCTTCAGACAGCTTAAATTAAACAAGCTACCATTAGTGCGGTAACATATATAGATGCCGTCTTCTTCTTCGAGATCTGCTGTAGCCCTTTGGAGCATCATGCTGAAGAAGATTGTAAATAGAGTTGGAGTGAGAACACAACCTTGTTTCACACCCTTCGTTATTAGAAAGACTCTAAACTATCTAATCTGTGAGCTGCTTTTTGCTGATGATGCTGCCTGCATAGAGAAGCAGCTCTGCAATGCCTAACATCCTCCTTTGCAATGGCTGCAGAGTTGTTTGGGCTGGAAGTCAGCCTGAAGAAAATGGAAGTTCTCTACCAGCCTTCACCACAGGAAGAGCACTATCACCCCCACGTCACCATAGGCAAATCTGTGCTTAAGTCCATCCAGCAGTTCACCTACATGGGAAGTATCATCTCCTCAGATGCCAAGATTGATAAAGAGATCGATTAAAGATTAGTAAAGGCATATAGTGCATTCGGAAGGCTTCACAAAAGAGTCTGGAGTAACAAACACCTGAGGCAAAGCACAAAAATCAGTGTGTACAGAGCCACTGTACTGTCCATTCTCCTCTATGGGTATGAAACATGGGTCACCTATCGCCAACATCTACAACTCTTCAAATGCTTTCATCAGCACTGTCTACGCACAATCCTAAATATACACTGGACTGACTATGTGACAAATGTTGCTGTCCTGGAGCAAATAGGGATCACCAGCATTGAGGCCTTGCTACTGAAAACACAGCTGCTCTGGGCAGGGCACATTTTTGGATGGCGGACCACCGCCTCCCAAAAATAGTACTCTGCGGTGAACTCACCACAGGTCAGCTAAGAGGGGCGCCCCAAAGAAGAGATACAAGGACTCCCTGAAACAACATCTCAAGCTTGGCCAAATTGATCACCAACAATGGTCTGCCCTGGCCTCACATTGGAAAGCATGGAGACACACTATCCACAATGCTGCAGCCTCTTTCGAGAACTCACGCCGAATGAGTCTTGAAGAGAAATGACAATGCAGAAAGAACCACAACTTGGAAACATCACCCAAGGAGACTTTCTGCTGTGCTTTCTGTAACCGGACTTGTTTATCTCAGATCGGCCTTTTTAGTCATCAACGTGCTTGTAGAAAGCATGGGATGAGTCCTTCCTGAATCTTCATTAGTGAATAAAAGCCAGAGAGAGAATGTTAAAGCACAAATACATGGATTATAAATTAAACACCCATGGATCAAAAGTAATTCTAAAAGGCATGCGTTAAAAAAATTACAGACACCCCCAATTAAAAGGTCCCTTTCCAGTAATTATTGCCAACTATCCATAGCCCAATTGAATTTTTTAAAAAAGCATTTATGTGCCATTATTTTGGCAATGGAGGAAGGAGAGACCTTTTGGGCCAGCAAACCTCTTAAGCCTCTCTCCCTCTCCCTTTCAGTAAAACAAACAAACAGAAACAAGCAATGATTTAAGTAACTAACAATCTGTGGCCCTTTCTTGTTAGATGAAAAACTGGTTAATGTGCCAATATTTGCAAATTTCTTTTAAAATGAATTGAAACAAAACTCTCCATTGTCTGCAGTGACCAAACAGATACAGCTGCTCTTGGCATGGAGAGAACAAAGATCATATTGTATTTGTCTGCCCTGTATAGAAGTTCAAGATCATGAACCTTCCAGGGAAAAGAAATGGGTAGTGTAATTCAGCAGGTAGCACTCAAAGATCCAAAGGTAGGTCCTGTCTACACTGACCAAAATACTCCACAGGCAGCCAGAGTATCCTGGCCCCAAAGCTGCCCCAACCCTAACCCGTCTGCAAAGGCTCTCCATTCTGAGGCTGGGTGGTTGCTCGCACATGTGTCCCACTGAGGTGCCTGGTGCATCTGCCATGGGTTGCTTCACTCTGAGGTCAGAATGAGGTGCTCAGTGATGATCGTATTGCTTGGGCATGTTGTTCTGACCTCAGATTGAGCAACTGGTGGCATTGACAGATGTGCCAGGTGGCTCAGTGGGAAGAGCTTCTAACAGCTGGAATGGAGGGATTCATATTTTCCAGATCTGAAGCAGCTGATGAGGAATTTTAACTCATTTTAAGGGGGATATACCCTGGTTCTGATGCTGAACAGACTGGATGTCGTTTGGTCTGTTCACACCAGAACCAGGGTTTGGGTCATACATCATCTGGTCTTCTCACTGAGAGGATGTGAGGAAGCCTTTTTATTTGATCCATACAGACAGGGCCACAGACTTTTAAGAGTTAAGCACTAAGAGCTGACAAGCAGGATGGTTTAGTCCTTACACATCTCACACATTTAAGTACTTTTAAACTCAAATTATTTTGGTCTAGAATATGAAGAAATACCTGTTGTTGTTGTTTTTAAAGACAAATTCTTATGAAAATTGAAAAGCAGGTGAAAGAGTGAGATTGGGTGAGATGCCATCAATGCTGCATATCCTATGGGACATGTGGGGACACTGAGAGTTCTTTCAGTTTGCCAGACAGTGATTGAGGTCCCACCCCTCTCATCAGCCTCTTTATCCTCTTTCCTCATGGAAGGCTGATCCTTTAGTTTCCAGACTTAGGCTACTTTCACTAACCTTGCCCTTTCACCTGCAAGATCCCTCTCTGAATTTGGTTCTCAAACCACAAGGAGACCAGTGGAGTCACCAAGATTGATGTCACCAGATGTGGGTCCCAGAAAAGACTGTGGGATGAGGTGGTGGAGGACTGACCCACCTTCCTGCCTGTCTGTCCAGCCACCACTCGACCAGATGGCCTATTCAGGGTCTGGTAAGGCTGCTCACCTAGCAAATATGCCAGACTCTGAATAGAAGGCACTGCTCCCCCCCCTCCCCCCAAATAACAGCAACCACTACTGGGGGACAGTGCTGTGACCTCTGGAGTGCCTGTTTAGGTTGATAAGGCTGCTGGGTGAACGAAAAATGGAGGTGATGCCCTTTCTTGCTCATCCAGTAGCTGCACCAGTCCCACCAAATGTACTGCTCCACTGGCTGTACATACACCTTGGAGTGTCACCTGGTGCAGTCTAAACCCCTTCACTCTCTAGTGATGACTATGAAGGTGATTGCTATATTGGAAAAGTGAATGTGTTGATCCCTTTGAATTCTTCAGTGTAAACAGACACAGTGGTAGAAAACAAAAACATTAAATATTTTTAATAAAACAACTGAATGAAACATGAACTTCCTGAACATTTTCCACATGCTCAGCTCCCAAAAACCCTGTTCAGATTTTCATCATTTCTGAGTGCCTTGACTCACTCTTTTCTCGTCCTGTGCTTATCTAATTTTTTTAACAGACAATCCCCTAGTTTGTATCTTCTAGCAACTCCACCACAGGGCTTTTGGGGCAAATTATATTTGGAGGGTCTTTGCCATTGCCTTTCTCTTAGGCTGACAGAGTGTGATATGCCCAAGGTCAGCTAGTGGATTTCCATGGTGGAGCATGGATTCAGACTGAGTTATCCTGGAGTTCTAGTCCAGCACTCAAAAAACTACACCATGCAGGCTCACACGTGTGAGCCTACCATGTGTTTTTTGTTCAGAACAAAAGATTATCACAAACTTGCCATATGTTCAATAAAATGAAGACAGACAAGACAAGAAGGGGGTATAGTGTGGTGGAGGACAATGAAACCATATTCAATTGAGTTCATATGCAGTTGAGATTAAAGTAAATGGAGGCAAAATTCAGAGTGATGAGGAAATTTGTTGGCCCTGAGGGAAAGCAACAACAATCAAATATACAGATTGATATTGGATCTTAAAGGCTGCCAATACAAACAAAGAAATCTTTTTGCCTTCATATTTATCTAGAAATCAGGTTTTCCCAAACCGTTCCCCCAGATGCATTGAAATGCAACTCCTATCATCCCCAGATAGTATGGGGATGATATACACCATCAGAAAAGGTGGGCCCAGATCCAGGAACAAATCTTATTTTTGAACCTCAATCCTGAGTAGTTATCAAGGACAGCTTTTATATACAGTACAATATGTTCTGTTTTCTCTTGGCAACAAATGCAAAACCATTGTCAGCCAGAATTTTAGATTTAGAGAATTTTTTTTCTAATCTAAGTGATCTGAAAACACAGTCTGAAACTCAAGCTTGTAAAAAGTTGCTTAGAAGGAGGTAGAATGTTAAATCTTGTTTGTCCAATTCTTATGATTCCTCTGCATAATATGATATTGTACGAAGAACAAGGAGTCTGTGAATAAAAATTTATCTCTAACAACTTTTATTAAGAGTTCAGGTTCTAAATTAGCCAGATTAATTATAGATAAATAGATTTTCCACACCAAATAGTCCACCTGTCTGACAGCATTTGTTTGACCAAATGTGCTTTATTTCAGAAGAACTACCTCTAAGTATTCCTTGCCTAAGAAGACTCTATAAAATTCATAGGGTTGCCATAAATTGACAGGTGACTTGAAGGCACATACACACATACTCTGTCTCTTTTGAGTTTATCTGATAATGTTTTATCTAAAACATGAGCACAGCCTTGTTCTACTGCATTCAAGCTATAATGGAAGCTCAAATCTCCACACAGCAGCTGGGCTTCCTCAAGGGAGATTCAAAAGGGCTCTGAGAAACTGATTCTGGAGGCATCCATCCACCTGGCAATGACCATCATTCATCATCAGCTTGCAAATACATTGAAAGGGCCATGCTTTGTTGAGGGCTCCCCTATCCATCTGATTTGATTCCTCTATTTCTTCCCATTTAGAGTTGTCACTTACACTCCACTTTATTAAAGCCTTTGCAGTCTCATTGATTTTATCCAAATCTGCTCATGTGCCTAGTTTTAAACTGGCATAAACTGCTTTAGAAGCCAGCGTGTGGTGTACTGGTTTGAGCTTTGGCCTACAGTTGTGGAGACCAGGGTTCAAATCCTCACTTGGCTATGGAAACCCACTGGATGATCTTGAGCAAATCACATTTTCTCAGCCTCAGAAGATTTTCTTCTTGCAAAGAAAATCTTGTACAAGGTTCACCTTAGAGTTGCAATAAGTTGGAAATGACTTGAAGGTACACAACAGCAATATCAGGTTGCTTTACCTCATTTTCAACTGTCTTCTTTTAACTTATTGACTTTTGAATATACTTTTATTTTGCTTAAATTATTTTTACTGGTTTTTTACAGTCAATTCTGACTTATGGTGTCCCCAAGGTGAACCTATCATGGGATTTTCTTGTAAAATTTGCTCAGAGGGGGATTGCCTAAGCCTTCCTCTGAGACTGAGAGGCTGTGACTTGCCCAAGATCACCTAGTGGGTTTCCATGGCTGAGTGGGGATTCAAACCCTTGTCCCTAGAAATATAGTTCAGTGTTCAACCCACTATACCACCTTGGCTTTCCAGCATCTGGAGAAAAACTATCCCTATCCCTGGTTTGAACAGAAATTCAGGGTATCACCCTATAGCAGAGAAGCCAGTGTACCTGCTCACACTCTGTTCTCCAACAGTTAGCTATTGGGTAACTTGAAGTCTGCAGTTCTACCTTTCTTAATATGGTTCTTCTTGCTATTTAAGAAGATAGTGATACAAAGAGAGGACTTTCCTCCCTAAAGTAGGTCACTCTCTTTCCAAACAAGATCTGTGCCTTTTACAACTTGGTAAAGTCTATAAATTATAGATAATAATCTGGTTCAGCAGGGCCAAGAATCAAGATGGATGGGTCTCTGGGGAAGTTTGAAAAACTGGACTCCCTTCCATATATATTGGGCTATTCTAAAAGTGGTAAAATAAAAATTAATTAAATAACTAAATGAATGAATGAATGCTAAATAACACAGTCAACAGAACAAAAATCTTCAATGGAAAACCAATTTTCAGCTCTCTGACTTCAGTGAGACTAGCGGCCTTGTCCCATCTGTTTTTACTGAGTTACTCAAGAAACACACAAAATATTGATGATAACAGAAATGTTAAGGAGATTTAGGAAGAGATTGTGGAAGGAAAGAAAGCAAATAATACTCTCAGCACTGGACCTCTAGCCTGTGAAGGTCCAGAAATAATTGCCTCAGTTGAATCATTGATATCCAGCCCTGCCTGGTTTGCTTTTGTTGTTCCGTTGAGTCCTCGTGCAGCACCTAGTACAATTTCAAGCACTTAATAAATAAATTACAAAGGCTGGTACATAATTAATTCTAAATTTAGCTGTTTATTTTAAGCTTGTGAAGCACAAATACTTTTCCTGGCTTGCCAGGGGGAAACAGTGATTTGACAAGAACCTTCCTTTAGACATGATTTATTGACAAAGTAATGTGGAGATTAAAACCAGACTGACAATAAGAAAAATTAGACGTAGAACATTCTTATTTGCTGGACTTTTGAGTGGCAGCACCATAATGTACAGTGGCGATGGCATGTGTATTTGAAGCATTAGCCTTGTCACTTGAGGTATATATAAATGTCACATTTGAAATTAGTGGTACTCCACTAGAATTATTAGATTGATTTTCAGGGGGAAACTAGATGTGACAAGAAGGGGGAAAAAATGAATGCTTCCCAGCAATGGTGGGTGTTTTTTGTTTTGCTTCAAAATCAAATGCTATATAATAAATGAAGGATCTAAAGTGACTTGCATCTTAGTAAATGCATAACCACCAACACCTCATTTCCCATTGTCATCATGGGAGATTCCCATAACATTTGCCTGTGTTTTAACTTAATATGAAAATTGTAAGAAGTAATCATGAGCCATAGTGTAATGGAGCCAGGGCTCACAAGGTCAAAGCACTAGCACTCTCTCATTAACAGGGATGATTCTGCCATCTGCCATCTGCACAGGTTCTTTGTTCCCTTTGGGAACAGCTGGACTTCTTACTTCTTTCTTACTGACTTCTTCCTGGAGAACGGCATGAGGAAGGATTTGTCACATGTTAGATGAGCTTATGCTCCCCTTGAAGATGCAAGTTTGCAGTTTGGGTATACTCCTGGACTTAGCTTTGAACCTGGAAGTCTAGGTTTCCACAGTGACCAGGAGTGCTTTCGCACATAAAAAGTTTGTGCACCAACTGCACCCATTCCTTGAGATGCCAGATCTGGCCACAGTGGTACATGCCTTAGTTACATCCTGTTTGAACTGTTGTAACATGGTGACAAAGGGCTGCCTTTGAAGAGTGTTCAGAAACTCAAGCTTGTCCAAAGAGATGTAATCATATTGTTAACCGAGGCAGGTTACAGGGACCACACAATGCCCCTGTTGAAACAGCTTCACTAGCTGCCAGTTTGTTTCCGGGCACAATTGAAAATGATGGTTATGATACATAAAGCCCTATCTGGCTCAGGTCCAGCTTATTTGGCAGACTGTATCTTTCTGTATGAGCCATCCTGGGCTCTGAGATAATCAAAATAGACCCTTCTTTCAGACCCCAAACCGTCATAGATACAGTTGATGGGAGCACGAGACAGGGCCTTCTCAGTGGCTTCCCCTAGATTCTAGAACTCCCTTTCCAGGGAGGCTGGAATGGCCCCTTCCTTGTTGTCCTTTCATTGGAGGCTTAGACATTTTTATTCAGATAGGTTTTTAAAACAGAAAGTCTTTAAAGGATCTGGCCACAGTGGTATTTGCCTTAGTTACATCCTGGAGTCCTGGTGGCACAGTGGTTAAATGCTTGTACTGCAGCCACAATGTTGTAAATTTGATCCTAGAGGAGGGCTCCAAGGTCCATTCAGCCTTCCATCCTTTCATAGGTCAGTAAAATGAGTACCCAGCTTGTTGGTGGCAATTGGCTTACACATTGCAAACATCTTAGGGAGTGCTAGTTCATTGATAAGTGGTATAGAAATGTACTTGCTATTGCTACTTGCTAAAGAATGGGCTGGGAATATTGTACTGTTTTAACCATACTGTTTTAAGTGCTTTTATCTTTTTTAAAACTTCATTTTCTTCTTTTAATGAGTGATGTATTTTAATACTGTAAAAGGAGAGCCAGAGTGGTGTACTGGTTTGATTGTTGGACAACACAGCTGTTTGCTCTTTTGGCTATGGGGCCTGTCATTATGAGAAGCTGCACTTCCAAATTTACCAGGTATCACATACAGCTGATTGTCTTCCATCAACTTTATTAGAGTTTTCTATGTGGGCTGATATCCCTGTGCTGGCTATTTGCAATTTTCCTTTTGTAAAATTATGTCATTTGTATATCCTATATCTGTGCTTCTTAAGCTACAGTTGGCCCTCCTTATCCACAGATTTTTTATACATGGATTTGAGCATGGACTTGAAAATATTTTTAAAAATTATAAATTCCAAATAGCAAATCTTTATTTTCTATTTTACATATGGGACACCATTTTGTTGTGCCATTATATTTAATGGGACTTGAGCATACATGGATTTTGTTATACATGGAGGGTCCTCGAACCAAACCAGCGGATAACAAGTATTTTGTATGGGGGACAGGCAGTTATTTTTTTCTAGTGAGATATGGACTGAAACTATATCTGTGTCCATTGGCTACAATTGCTTCTTTCTTTCCATGAAAACTCTCCAGGAACCTGCAGCTCATGACTTGTGGACCAGCAGTAGTTCATGGATGACCTACCACCTTGATTAGCTCTTTCCTAAATTATGTGTGTTTCTTTCTCTAATTTTCAACCCTCTTTCCTCTAAATCTAATCCTGCTTTCAATATATTCTCCCTTTAATTAAACAGATATGGTGATAAAACGTATCCTTGTCTGATCCCCTTGTCAACTGAAAAACACTTTGTTTCTGCATATTCTGTCTTGACTGTGACTTCTTGTCCAGAGTATAGGACAATCAAATATTGTCATACATCCATTTCTTTTAGAGGGATCTATAGTTTTTCATGATCTACCCAGTTCAAAGCTTTGCTGTAATCTGTAAAGCGCAGGCTGATTCCCTTCTGAAATTGTTTGTTGAGCTCTATTAGCCAACTTATGTTTACAGTATACTCTCTAGCCTCTCTTCCTTTTCAGAACTCTACTTGGATATCTGCCATTTCTCACTCTATATGTGATAAGAGTCTTTGGGGCTTTACAGACCACCCAAAAAGAGCAGTCTGGCACCACCTCTTTTTCGTCTGCATCTTTGCCACTGCAACCAGACGGAGCGGCGAATGTGTGGATGAAAAAAAGGAGCCTGAAAAAGCGGCTCCTTTTTGCATTACAGTTGCGATGCAAAAAGATACAAAAAGCACCACAGGGCGCCTCTATGATGTTGCAGCTGCGCAACACCGTATAGACACTGCCAGCTGCGATGTAGTCTCTGCATAAGCTGTGTACATGGTGCTGCACAGCAATCATGCCCTCGTCACGTGTGTATACACTCCACCCCCGGGCCACCCTGACACATGACGAGGGTGCCCTAAAGTGCCCATATATATCAGGCCTTTGTTGTAAAATCTTGAGCATCACTTTACTTGGATTGGAGATTAGTGCAACAGTCCAATAATTATTTTAATTCTGGGTGTCTCCTTTATTTGGGACTGGAATATATGTTGAGTGTTTCCTGTTTTGGGGTCATTGTTTTGTTTTGCTTATTTGTTGGCAGATTTTTATGTTAGAATTTGGATGATTTCTGTCTCTAAAGCTTGAAACAGCTCTATCAGTACACCAGCCGATCCTTTTGATTTAGTTCTCCCAATTGCTTTGAGAACAGCTTCCACATCACTTTTTAAAATTCTAGATTCTTCCTAAAAAGGAGTCTGATGTTGTTTTCTCTATTTTTTATAGTTCCTCAGTGTATTGCTTCCATAATTTCTGGTACTTTTTGACTTTCAAATCCTTAAAGAAAAACCACAATATGTCTGCAATATTCATTTATAAAGAAGCCAAATAGAACTCAACAGAGTGATACACCAGCATTAAAGCATAGAAGAAAGGATGCTATCATTTCCCCGCTGTTATTCCTAACCTCAAAGTAATGTATTGCAGGCAGTGTCACATGCTACTCCCAGGCTTTGCCCTGAGCCCTGTCTGTACAGGCATAATAGAACATCCTCCTCTTATGAGATTATCACACTAGGATCAATCCAGAACCATCCCACAATCATCCCATTATTGGCAATGAATATCTCATTACTGGCAATGGGATAATTGTGGGATGTTAATGGGATGATTGTGGGATGGTTCTGGAATTGACCCTACTGTGATAATCTCATATTATTCTTTTGTATGAAGTCCAAAGGACACACAGTTCTGATGCAATTAGTCTGGATTCTGTCTGGCCAAGTCATCACTGAACCTGAGGTATATCCTTCTTTATAACAGATTAAAATAACTCACCTGTTGCTCTGGTTCTTCCTGGAAATTCTGGAACCTTCTGTTGAGATATAGGGTGGCTGTTAACAAAGCATCTGACTGTGCCACTTGGCATGACAATGGCAATGGCGAGGCACTTGCTCTGGGGTCATCATGAGGCACCCAGCCATGTGATCAGTGCTTGGCCCCTTTTTCTGGCCTCAGAGTGAGTGATCTGCTATGGTAGCAGCTTGCTGGGAATCATAGTGGGGCACATGCGTGAACAACTGCCCACCATTGCAACTGGAGTGCCCAGGTAACAGGGGGACATTGGGGCCAGAGTATTCTGGCCCATGCAGACAGCACCCTGGAGAGCACACAACAGGGCCAGTACAATACATATGGTGTATGTGGCTTGCATGAAAGTGATACAATGCATCTGCTCTGGAGTGAATTCCAGACTTTAAAAGAGTTTTGAAATTGTCAAATCCTATCCCACAGATATATTCAGCACCTAAGACAGTGCCTTTAAAGTCTGAAATAAAACCCAGAGGAGATTCACTGCAGCCTTTTGCTTCCACTGCATAATATACGACATTGGCCAAGTTGTTTTTGAGCAGAATATATCACAAATGATTTTCATTTGTCCTTGGTGGTTAAAAAAATCCAGTCATAACAAATGAAATACCAAACATCTTGCTACTGTTTTGTGAGTCCCAAATCTGCTGTCCAAGACATCTACGTCACTCTGCTTAATAGTGAGGCCAGCTCTGCAATACAACTTCTGTCCAGTTTCCCTTATTTGAGGACATCATGAAATGGAAGTAGCTGTGTTAGTCTTTTGCTGAATAAAAAAGAGGAAGGAAAGGGGGGGGGGGGGAGAGAGAAAGAAATGGGACAGCACCTTTAAGACTAACTGGTATGCGAAGGGATCTTGTGCCACCTTTGAGACTAACTGAACAAAAAGCTGATAGCATGAGCTTTCATAGACTTGATCCTACTTCCTCAGATGCGTGTTTGGCTCAAGTCTACAAAAGCCCATGCTACTAATTTTTTTTCAGTTAGTCTCAAAGGCGATACAAGATCCCTTTGCAGACTAATTTTCCAGACTAACATGGCTATGTCTTTGAATTTTAAGACTAACTGGTTTTTACTTTATTTTTCTTCCCTTTCCTTGCTCCTTTTCATAGAATGGAAAGAACTGGTTGTTTGAGCTGATAAGACAGCATGTCATAGTGGTCTGAGTCCCTGTTCAGCCATACATACCCACTGGGTGTCCTTTGGCAAGTCACACACTCTCATCCACAGGGGAAAAACAGTGATAGGTTTTTCTTAGGGTCACCCTAAGTAGGAATCTACTTGAAAGCACACAACAGCACAACAATAACAAGCTTGATAAGCTTGAAACTTCAAGGGTTTGTGGGGTTTTGTTAACAGCAGAGACACCTCCTTGCTCCACTGCAAACACTCCACAGCCAGACTGGACAATTCTACTGTTTGGCCAGTTCTGTAATGTAAACCGTATTTGATGAATGGCCAGAACAAGACTTTATGGTCACCTGTCTTTGACTGAGACTTGTAGGAAATCAGTACCAGAAGAGGGAGAATGCATTTGCACTTGCCTTGATATCATCATGTCATTTACTTTTCAGCAGCCTTTTCTTTGCCAAAATCCTGCTTCCTCCCTCCCCTGTGTCTTCAGTTCAAATGCACTAGGGTTTCCAGTGTGTTTAAATAAGTCTTATCCAAAAAATTAATGAACAGATTTCTGATGATTGAGTTTTCATTCTTTTTTCTGACCATTTGTTCTCTTCAACACAAAGGCAATCTTATATCCTGGCAAAAGGAACAGAGGCAGAGAGAATATGGGATGGGTGCCAGTCAGCTGCAGTTGTCATTCTAGCTCTTAAAAGCAGACCCAGTAGGGATAACTTTTCCAGGCTTGTCTGGTGGTTTTGTTTTATGAATACTTAGAAGAGCACGGGATTCTGTGAGCAATGTTTGGTGAGCTAATTATTGCATGGAAATAAATCTTCCAGCAGCAGGAGAGTGTTGCTGGTCTGAATGTTAAGAGGAGACAAAGAGAAGAATGAGAACCAGGCTTGGCCTCTGACACTGGGAACAGCTAACTGTGAAGCCTGCACAAAAGATCTAACAGCTATATATAGCTATATAATAACTATGTGTGATGTCTCTTCATTTTAAGGAACTTTCCTAGACAAAAATTGACAAGGTTCCTGCGTTTCCAAATATCTTGCAAGGCCGTTTGGTAGCACATGATGAAAATCACTATTTCTTATGGGTTCTGCTACACTCCTTAGAAAGTCACAATTATCCTTTTTGCAATTGTAAAAGAATTTGCTGCTGTATGCCTTCAGGTGGACTTCAACTTATGACAACCCTATCATAGTTTTTTCTTGACATGATTTACTCAGAGGAGGTCTGCCACTGCCTGCTTCTAAGGCTGAGTGGGCATGACTTGCCCAGGGTAACCTAGTAGGTTTCATGACTGAGTGGGGATTTGAACCCAGGTCTCCTGGAGTCCTATTCCAACACTCAGACCACTATATCATACTGTTGTTGTTGTTCTTTTGCTTAAAAAGACCTAAAACGTAGTCCCTTGTTTATTCCATCTCCCCCATGCTCAGCACCTGCTCTTTTAAAATCTACTTTGTATACTGAAGATTGAAAAGACACATATAAACATATTTCGCATATGTGCAATTTTATGTACGAAATTTTATTTGTTGTAGTGTTGGGAGAAGACTATTGGAAGTAGGATGCTAAAGAAATAATGGTAACTGGAATAATTACCCCCAAACTCAAGTATTACATTGAGTAAATGTAGAAGATACTGCAGTAGAGCTGTAGGAAAATTCATGTGAATGAACCAGACAAAGAAAGGGAAATTATAAGATCATAGTTAAGCCAGCGCTGAAGGGAAGGGGAGTTAAACAGTGATTTATTAACTTGGAAAATTATATAGCATGGCCTTTGAATGATAGATATTATTAGTTCAGTACTGTTATTGTTGGATACTCGTATGTATTTTGCTTTAATTTATTTTTTTCAATAAAATTTGTTCATAATTTTTAAGGAGTCTTGGTGGTACAGTGGTTAAATGCTGGTACTGCAGCCACAACATTGTGAGTTCGATCCTGCAGGGTTCCAGGCTGATTCAGCCTTCCAACCTTTCATAGGTCAGTAATATGAGTACCCAGCTTGTTGGGGGCAGTTGGCTAACACATTGGAGATTATCACACAGAGGTCCTTCCGTAGGATAATTGTCAGCCAAACATCACCCAAGCACCAGGGTGTGATCCTCCATGGCACTACTATCCTGTTAAACAGAAAATGGCTTCTCCAAGGTTTGCCTGCTGATGATTCCATGACGGGAACATAGTGGGGAGCCCCATTACAGTTTAGCAGTGTCACAGAGGATCACACCCTGGTGCTTGGGTGACATTTGGCTGATGATTATCCCACAGAAGGACCTCCATGTGATAATCTCCATTGTAAACTGCTTAAAGAGTGCTTAGTTCACTATGAAGTGGTACAGAAATGTAAAGAGCTTTCTTGCTTGCTTTTTCTTTACAAAAACAACAACAATAGTAAAAAAAAAAATAAGGGAAAAAAGGTCCATGTGTTGGATGGACCAACTTTCTTATTCAATAGAAGACATCTTCAATATCCATTCATCTTTTATTCTGTTAGTAGGCAAAGGAAGGCTGATGGCTTCAGGCAGTAGTTGCCAAGGAGCAGCAATGGCAGCCTCTCCTACACATGTTCCTTCTGAGTCCTTTGGTTGTTCTTCTCTCCTGAAGGACAGAGCTCCATATGCCAACATGGTAGGGGAACCATATCCCATTGCTGTGTTAAGATTCAGCTGACAGCCCAGCTGGCATCTATACATGAAAGTGAGGAATGCCATTTTGCAGTTTGCCTCAGGCAGCTACATTATATTGCATTGTATCAAAACATAGATGAATAGATAAATAGGTACCACTTCAGTGGGAAGGTAACAGCATTCTGTGCAGTCACTCTGGCCACGTGAATATGGAATCCAATGCTAGCTCTTTGGCTTAATTACAAAGATAAGCACTACCCCCTACAGTCGGACACGACTTCACAACTTTGTCAAAGGGGAAACATTTACTTTTTTATCTCTTCTTGATCACCATAAGTTGAAGCCATCTTGATGGCATTTAATAGCAGCAGCAGCAACAACAGCAAATCTCAGCCATTGTTAGTTCAGAAAGGATCACTGAAACTGCCTTATATGGAGTAAACCATTGATCCATCTATCCCAGTATAGACAACTTTAACTGGCAGCAGCTCTCCAGGGATTCATACAGGAATAGAGGGAGGTCCATCTTGGCTTCAGAAAGAAAAATGTCTGGAGATGGTGTGATAAGGGTTCAAATGTTGATGTGAGGGGATGAGCCTGCTCCTAGCCCAGCAGCTTGCATCACTATGTTGTTGCTTCCACAAGAACCATTGGGCCGTAGCAATGAGAATAGGGAAAGACAGGGTCAGCTCTACCTTTAGGAAGAGTGCAGCTGCCATCTCTGGCAGTAGACACTGGATGACAACAGTGCCACTTTTTCAGCCATTTCCTTTTGTCATAACACAAACCCCTAGTATCTCAGTCAGTCTGTCCTGCACCCAGAAAACTAATCTGTTGCCTTCAATGGAGTTGGGGGAAGATGTCCCTTGACTGCTGTTGAGATAAGATTCAACTGCCACAGCTAGTGTAGTTGACTTCAGAACAGAGAATGGAAGGGAAGCCATCTTAATTTTTCCTCAAGCAGCCAAATTCCTTGGTCCAGCCTTTGGAAGAGGACTCTTCTAGTGCTGCTCTTTCTTGCTTAGCATTTTGTATTAGATGCAGCTTTCCACTCCTGAATGGAACAAAACCATACCACAATGAGCAGCAATTCCATGTTGACTTGCCGAGGATGGGGGGGGGGGCAGGGCTGTACGCACACAGTTAGGGCTTCACTGTCCATTCCTGCTTTATGACAATGGACCACAGGAATCTCTAGTATCTATAGCATTCTTATGTGTGCTGTGTGCCTTCAAGTGATTTCCGACTGAGGGCAACTCTGAAACAACCTCATCACGAGGTTTTCTTGGCAATATTTGTTCAGAGGAGGTTTTTCCACTGTCTTCTCTTGAGGATTAGGATTACAGAATTGCTTTATACTGCAAATGTACTATAAGATACACTTTCCTGAAGGGCAGCCATATTCTTTGCAGTTAAAACAGCCAAAAGTGTTGCTGTGCCTTAAAAGTTTAACCAATTTATTTGTGGCACAAACATCTGTGAATTAGAGCCCTGTTTCATTAGGTACAACTCCAGTGATAACAACAAAAACAATACAACACAGAGAGAAGTTGGAGCTAGAGGCATCTTTCTCAGAAAAAACAGCAAGGACTGAAATAGCCTGAAGCATAGAATGAAGAGTGGAGTTGCCAGCTACTGATCCAGAGGCAGCATCTGTCACTTGAATGGCTCCAGGAATGTGAACAAGGTAATGTGTGGGAACAGTGAATCTCCTGCATCATGCATGCTACAACAGTCCAGTCTGCTGGTTTCCCCTCTTTCATGTTTTATGCAAAGCAAAGCTTCAATTCTAGTTTTGTACTATGAATAGTGTGGTGAGATTGTTCCTAATCAGAAATTGGACAGTAAGTTTTAAAAAGTAATTAGCTGTAAACTAGATCTGTTGTTGTTATGTGCCTTCAGTTTGGCTTCAATTTATGGTGACCATAAAGTTACAGTTATAATGACATTTTTTTCAAAAGTACTTGAAATAGTTATTTTAGCTAGGATTTTTTAAAAAGTTGAATGCTAGGTGGAGTCGAAGGCTTTCATGGCCGGCATCCATAGTTTTTTGTGGAGCTTTCGGGCTATGTGGCCATGTTCTGGAAGAGTTCCTTTTGACGTTTCGCCAGCATCTGTGGCTGGCATCTTCAGAGAATGATAGTCTGGAAAAGGATGGGGATATATATCCTGTGTGACCTTCCTTCCCAGGGTCACACAGGATATATATCTCCATCATTTTCCAGGCTATCATTCTCTGAAGATGCCAGCCACAGATGCTGGTGAAACGACAGAAAGGAACTCTTCCAGAACATGGCCACATAGCCCGAAAGCTCCACAAAAAACTTGAATGCTAGGCACTGTGAACCTATGTGAGAAAACACACTATATTTCCAGTCACTTTGTTATTATTTCAATATCCACAGCACAACACAAGGCAGGAAATATGGCAAAACACCTGCCAGTATTTGGAAGTACAGTATAACCCACATAACTACAGGACCAGTGTTCACAGTTTCACTTATGTGCACAATAATATGTTCTCTCTAGGCATTTTCTAGGTCCTCCAGCATGATTCTATGGCATGCTTCTGGTAAAAGTTTACCATAGTGTCACACCAAAGGACCTAGAAATGACTAGACAGATGTTCTGTGTAGGAATCTCTTGGTCCTCCAATATGATTTTATGGTGAGCTTCCACCAGAAGTCATTTACTTCAATAGGGTTTGCTATTATCTGTGGTATCACTTTTCCATGATAGGTCTAGGAATGTATCCCCTGTAGATGTGGAGTCATGCTATATATTATATTCTCCCTTCATCATTTAGTTTGGCCACATCCAAGAAGCTATAACAGTAACTTAAAATCATATATATACTGCAAAAGGACTGAAGTTATTCTTTGTTAAGAATCAGTATGTAGAGAGATCTTGTAGCACCTTTGAGACTAACATAAAGAAAGTAGTTGGCAGCATGAGCTGTCATAGGCTTCTGTCTACTTACTCCGATGCATTTGGACTTAACTCACTCTCTGTGTTTCTTTTCTGGCCATTATTATTATTCATTTCATTTCATTTCATGATTATTACTGAAAATAATTTTGTTGTAGAGAGGAGGAGGGGTTAAAAATGATCTGCATTGGGCATCAAATATTTCTGGCTCCTCCCAAAGATTTAAGGGACCTGGAAACTAAAGGCTTGTATAGGAGAATACATTTCTTCAGCTGGCATGAACCCAGTACCTTAAATTGTGCCCAGAGACACATCAGTAGCCTGATGTATTGTGTGCATTTCAGATGGCCCAATAAAAGTATCACTGTTTTGTAGATTTTGATTTTTTAAAATATTTTGCTGCATGGCCCACACGACTACCCCTGAATATGTTTTATTAGTAGCCAGAGAGGCTGCTTGAACAAGGGAGCTGTGTAATTCATGTAACCATCCACAGTCAATAGCCTGGCTGCAGCTGAACACTTTCTAAAGGCCTCACTTTATAAAGTGTGTTACAGTAATTCAAACAGGATGTAACTAAGGCATGTGTTACCGTGGCCAATATATAACACTAAAAGAAAAATAGTTAATGTCATCACACTTAATTGTTAGGGAAAGAAATTAATTGCAGGAAACCAGTTTGTGTGTGTGTGTGACTAGTTATCTCCTAGTTCTGTTTCCAGTTCCTCAAATATCCTAACCTATTTAAAAAGTGCAATCATGTCACCCCTCCGTTTGCTCTTCACCAAGCTGAACATGCCCAGCTCCTTCAAGCTCTCCTCACAGGTTTTGTTCTCCATACCTCTTATCATCCTTGTTAACCTTCTCTGAATTTGTTTCAACTTGTCTATATCTTAGGACCTTATCAAACGGAAGGAATTTCTCTTTATTGCAAATGGAGCCAATTGGAGCCAATTTGAATTCACGTGAATTCACTAGTTTAGCGAATTTACATGAATTCCAATTGCATTCGGAATGCCTTCGGAATATGTTCAGAATGACTTCCCATTACTCGAAAATGACCCCCCCATTGCCCGAAATTGTGTGAGATGCTTTAATTCGCAATAACGTGAAACCTCATGATTGCGTTCGGATTGCCATTAGATTATACTTCCAATTTTCCACGTCTGATAAGGTCCTTTGTTAAAATGAAGCACCCAGAACTGAGCTCAGTACTCCAGATGAGGCTAACCAGAGCAAAATATAGTGGGACTATTACTTCCCTTGACTTGGAAACTATGCTTCTATTAATACAGGTTAAGATAGCATTTGCCTTCTTTGCTGCAGCATCACACCGCTGGGTGCAAAGTACAGGTGTGTGTCACTTAACAAAGTCAACATGCTCCTTGGCATTACTTCTTATATGGTGCCATTGGAAGAAATAACATAGGAGAAAATAGGGATAGTTTCTTTCACCAAAGTGGCTAAAATACTCCTGTTAGGCAGAATACAAGGAGGAAAGGGGAGCAGCTGTAAAAATTTGACTGTAGAAAGGGGGGTTTTAAAAAAAAATTACCAGAGGGTTTGTTAACTAAGGTATGCCTATAGTAACTTGCCTTTGAA
Source organism: Urosaurus nigricauda (assembly GCA_034509955.1). NCBI lineage: Eukaryota > Metazoa > Chordata > Lepidosauria > Squamata > Phrynosomatidae > Urosaurus > Urosaurus nigricauda. Next base: position 312,921,785 of record JAOEGL010000001.1, on the reverse strand, counting down.
AAGATGGTTATCACTCCATTTGGTTATCACCCTGTCAGCAGCTTCAGAGAAACCAATAAGATTCAGCAAAAATGACATACAAAAACTCGAGCCAAACTTGTCACATCTATAAATGTGCTATATAATGCCAATATTTTTTTAAAAAGAAACACTGGGAATTAAAAAAAACTCAAAAAGGGGGATAAACTCCATGTGGATAGGAAACATCATTTGGATCTTTTTATAATGCAATAAGAACAGCAATAAATTCCACAGCTTCTGGAAGTATTGTATTTGATCAATTTAGATTCTTGGTCAAAAAAACCCTCACACCTGGCTTATATGCAAAAAAAATCAGCTCAGGCAGATATTCTTGGGAATCCATGTGTTTTATGGAGAAGAAAATGCATAAGAAGAAAATGAAGAAGAGCCTAAGCATAGCAAATTACACAAGAGGGGAAAACACCAAAAGTTATTTAACCATTTTCCCATGGTTCAGGTTACTTATTATGTGTTGTTACTTTAATTTCCATCAAAGGTCCTTTCTAGATTGGCAAAAAGAAGTGTGTTCATGGCTGCATGAAAGTCTAGCCTTTAGATGAGAAAAAGGGAAAGTGTGCCATGAAAACGCTTTTTTTGCATTTTAGGAGAGACGAAGCGCCTTTAAAAAGGTGCTGGTTTTCCCAGCTTCTTTTTTAAAAACTGCGGAACAGCGCAGTTCCATCTAAAGGCTGCGGTGCAGCTGCTAAGCATTAAGGAAAAGGCAACTTCATGTCACACTTTCCTGCCAATCTAGAAAGCCCCAAAGTGATCAAATCACTTTGACAGTGAAATGTTAAAGCTGAAATGAGTTCTTCAATAGTAGTTTGTTGCTTTCTTCTATAGAAGAGGTTGGAGATACTAGAGATCTGTATTAATTAAATGAACATAGAATAAAGGGGCAGTTAGGTGACATAGGCACCTACTGCCATTATTCTAAGGTGGTTTGGCCACGAAAATCCACTGGATGACTTCGGGCAAGTCACACTCTCTCAGCCTCAGAGAAAAGCAAAGGCAAACTCCCTTTGAAAAAATCTTGCTAAAAAAACAACAACAACAACCCTCTGTGACAGGGTCACCTTAGGGTCACTATAAGATGGAAATGGCTTGAAGGCACACAACAACATCTGCCCTGTATGACAGAAGACTCTCCTCTTGGTGACAGGTCTCTAGCTCAAGGTATCCAATACTGGAAGAACTTTTTTGTCCAAGTCTGGACCCAGAACTATGTATTTATTACTTGTTTATTTAAAATATTTATATATTGCCTCCCAGACTCCTTCCAGAGGCCCCCAGGTCAGGCACAACAGGTAAAAAAACATCTAAAATGGTACAGGTATGAAAACTTTTAAAAATGGTTTAAAATACTTGTAAAACTTTTTATAAAAAACTAAAAACAGTCTTTTAAAATGTTAAAACAAGCCATAAAGAGTGGTTTCAGACACCAAAGGCTGTGAGGAACTTTGCCTGCTGGAAGTTCAGAACTGATGGAGACAGTCTAACCACTCTTGGAAGGGACTCCTACAGTCCAGGGTAGGAGCTGCCACTGAGAAAGCCCTGTCACATGTGCACTTTGTGAGGTGTTGTGACTCAGTACCTCCACTGTAGATCTCACATTTTAGGCAGGCTCATATGAGAGAAGAATATTTTGTAGATATCCTGAACCTAGCCATTTAGGGCTTTGTAGGTCTCATGATAGGTTCCCCTGAGGGTCTCCAGCAATGACTTAAAGGCACACAGCAACAGGTCAAAATAACAATAGTTAACTCAGCTCATTGCACATCTAAGGTTAACAGAAACACAAATAGATGTGAACCTTGATAGAGTTAAAAGCACACATGGAGTGGTCTGAAATGGTTCGTGGATGGGAGTGCCTGTGGGTACAATGACTCTGAGGATAGAGTGAAAAGCAAGTCTCTCCTCATGCAATGGAATATAATAAGGATATTACCTCTCACAAAAGAATTTTATCTATAATGAAATTTTTCTTCATTCCCTAGATTTCTAGCAGTCCAAGTGAGCATTTAGAAATATAGCAGAATCCTGCAAAGTGCAGCCAGTAACACATCACAATATTAGTAAAACACTTTAAATATATAAGGAAGACCTTCTGTCTATGTACACTTTGTATGCTGCAGGACTCAGAGTTGGTGCATCAACAGCTGTGTGTGAAAATTCTTTTCAGTTTTGACTCATGCACTGACACCATATGGCACCATTCAGAGAAAAGAAAATTTAGTAATTTTAGTTTTGGAAAGTAACATTTTGCAAGGAATTGCAAGTGTACTGTTTCTCCACAAGTTAGCAGAAAGACCATGTGCATTAGACTTTTGATTTTATCACATGTGGCTTTCAGACTGCCATAAATGCTTCATAATAGCACCTTTGGTAATACCTATTGAATGACACCATCTCCCTCTTTTTGCTGTCTTGCCTTCCAATTGTGGTTCATCTGCACCTTGCCATTGATGGGAAAAACCTGTCAATAAGCTCCCAATTGTGCTGGTATAGCACTAGTCCTCAGGTGCGGTAAAGTATCCTGTCACAGTTCCAGTACTGTACAGTCACATGGTGTCAATGTCTCATCCTCTTCCCCCACTTGCCTTTGCTATTACAGAACAGCCATTCTTTTTGTTTTACTTTTATTAATTTATTTATTTCTGTTAAACTGCATTAGTACAACACCAGAAAGCATGCTGGATAGGGCATAGGGAAGGGATATGAGGTTAAGGATGAGGGTGGAACAGAGCATGTGGGACCAGCAACAACACAGTTGTATTGAGAGCATGCAATAGGGAGTGCTTCCAATCTGGTCTATATGCACTTTCCTTCATTAACTCAATTGCAGAAAGAATGAGGGTCATATTGGTGGCATTCCTAGGGTTGGCATCACCCGATGCATTCAATCATGGTGCCACTCCCCACCATTGATCTCATCCCATTTCACACCCTACAAAATCCTTAGTACTAATCTTACTCATAAATAATAATTCCCATATACCATTGAATGTAATGCTAATAGTTGTGACATAAAGCAATTAGCAAAATTAAAATTACACCTTCAAATTACAATAGCACAGCCTAAATGTATTTACATATACACAATGAAGATTTGGTTAAAATGTGATGTTTTTAAAGAAATATTTTTTAAAAATGAAAAAAAATTAAAATTTCAAAAATTATTTTTTAATTTTTTAAAAAAATGAAAATTGAAATTTTAATTTTAAAAAATTCTGGGGCCGTTCCTTTCTCCTCCCACTGAGCTTCACCCCACTCCCACCATCTCTTAAAGCATTTTAAAGAGATATAGACAAATGCCACAGCCAGTTTCTGCCAAAAGGTAGGTATTTGAGGAGCAGTGGTGCCACCCCCCCCCCTTTGAGTGTCACCTTGTGCAGTCAGAACCCCGTCACCCTGCCCCTTCCTAGTGATGCCACTGAGTCATATGATAAAGTCCTTTATTAACAGTTAAAATCAATATACAGTAGTAGGATGACTACAACAATAGGCTTTACTTAGTCATTGTTATTTAGTAAACACAGTTATTTTGCATGTGGAAAATGATGCATTTTAACTAATATACTTTTTGTCAGCTTCACAATATAGTTTCTAATTGAAATGTACTAACTGGGTTTTTTCCCTCCAATTACCGCCCCCCCCCCGAAACCGATTTTATAAATAGGTTCCCCCTAATTTTTGTCTCTCCACCAGTGGTGAAAATTATCTTGCTACCCACCCTGCCTACAGCCAACCTTTCTCCCCCCCCCCCCCCATCACACAATTGTCTTTTCTCCCCACAGTAAAAATTGCCTTGCTACCCTCCTGTCTCTCCTCAAATGTTTTTTCCATGGCTGCATTCATCAAATTGAATGTTACTTTAATCTGGGGATTGCTTGAGGATGACTTCATTAGAAACACAGCCAAAAAAAGAGCTTTATGGATTGTAACCTGTAATCTGTCTAACCTTTAGGGCCAGAATGGCTTCAGAATTGCTATGCCAAACAGACTCCCTGAATACAGTTAAGTACCACTGTGACTATGAAATAAAAGTGTGGATATATTGTACATGGACATGCCAGAATAGTTACAGAGCATCAAGCAATTGACCTGCAATTGACTACATTGCCATTCATGCCCTGACGACAGTGTGACTGAAGTCATGCAGTGGAGGCACATCTGCCACTGCCGTGAACATATGGAAAACAAATACTTTTGTGTGTGGATGGGTGAGGAACAAATCCAAGATAGTATCTGTCAATGGTTGAACCATTATTTTAGAAAGTGTGCTTTCGATTCTCTCAATCTTAGATGATGGCAATGACAACTCCCCTCTTGCCAAAAAAACTTGCCAAGAAAACTCCAAGATAGGTTTGCTTTAGGGTAGTCATAAGATGGAGATGACTTGGAAGGCAAACAACAACAACAACAACAACAACAACAACAAACTTCCCAATAGCAGGGTTGCAAATCATGATCCTCCCCATGCCTTCCAGCCACCCTAAAGGTTTTGGACAAAAATGAATTTGGAGTGCAAAAAGACTTGCACTCATTTGTTTAGGTCCTTTGGGTGTGGCCATTCCCTTCATCTACCAAGCTGTTAATTTTATCTAAAAAGAGATCAGGTTTGTCTGGCATGACTTGTTTCTCTGAAACCCATGTTGGCTTTTTGTGATTATGGAATTATCTTCTAGATATTCACAGACTCTCAGTTTAATGATCTGCTCCAGAATCTTTCCTGGAATTGATGTCAGACTAACTGGATGATAATTGTTGGGATCCTCCTTTTCCCCCTTTTTGAAGATCGGCACAACGTTTGCCCTCCTCCAGTCTGTTGGAACTTCTCCTGTGCTTCAGGATTTCTCAAAGATTATTGCCAATGGTTCTGATATTACATTTGCCAGTTCTTTTAGTACCTTCAGATGTAGTTCATCTGGTCCTGGAGACTTGTATTCATTTAGATTAACCAGGTATTCCTGTACTATCTCTTTATTATTCTGTGCTGTAATTCTCCTATTCTGCCCCCTGCTCATTCTGTGTTTAGCTTTCTGTCTCTGGGTGATAATCTCTTCAAATAGCGTTTTTTTAAGATGGATTCTCTCTGGACCATCATTTAGCCTGGATTCCAAGCGTGTGATTGTTTTAAAAAAGAAAAGTCAATCTTTATCCCTTGTGGAAGTCAAGGTATGGAGCAAACATGGAAACACTCTTCTCAATCCTTCCACTGAGCCTCACCTCACTTATACCATCTCCTCTGTGTTTTAAATGCACACAGGCAAATGCCACAACTCATTTCTGCCCAAAGGCAGATATTTGGGGACCACTGGTGTCACCACTCCTTAGGGTGTCACGTGGTGTGGCCTGCATCCCCTAGTGACACCTCTGTGTAGGGGCTATGGAAGCAAGGTGTCAGGATTAGGTTCCTCCTGCCATTGTATTCAGCTAGGGAACCCTGTTTGGATTATGGGGATGATATATGACCATACATGCATGGTTATAATATGTTATTCCAGAAAGAGCTTGAAATAATTGGACCTGGTAAAGGAATCTTCGGGAGTGTTTTACCCTGTCTTTGCTTCTCTTTCTCCTTCCACTATTACCATCCTGGAATTTGGAAAAATTAAAAAAAAAACTTGAAGGCTGGAGTGGGGGGTTGGGAAGCTGTAGTCCAAAACAAAAACAAAAACAAAAAAACAACCCCTTCTCCACACTGTGCTGCAACTGCTAGCCCATATGAGCCTAAACCTTGTACTCTTTGGTAGCTGCATCACAGCCATCGGCTCAGCCTTGTTTATTAATGCTAACTGGAACTAGTCCAGGCAGCTGCAGAAAGTAAGAAGGAGATGCCAAGCGGCTGCTGTCTCTTTTGATTCTCTCCTAGTACACCTAAAAGAAGAAACACTTCAGATCTCTTAGGAACAGCACATTAAGAAGATATTTTACTGGTATGTTTAGGTATGCCTATAGAAACCTATCTATATTGTCATCAGGCTATATTTGAAGGGAAGGACCTGGCAAAAGCACTTCTGAGTATTCCTTGCCAAAGGAAACCCTACAAAATTCATGAGATTGCCATATATTGACAGATGATTTAAAGGCACACATACACACACATCAAGGTGGGCTTTATGAAATTTGGAAAATGCAGAGAAACAGATTTTTTAAAAAGTTGACCAATTCAGGGGCATCATTAGGGGTATGTTAGTGTATCTGTGTGCCTGGACTGCACATAACCACTGCTCCCAAACATGGCAGATACAGGCTGTGGCACTTGCCTGCATCCTTTTAAAATGCTGAAGACATGGTTTGAGTGGGGTGAGGCTCAGTGGCAGGAGAAAGGAGAGGCTTCAGATTTTTAAAAGTAAAATTTAAAATGGGTGTGTGTGTGTGTGTAATTTTAAAATGTTCTTTAAAAGCTTCACAACTTACCAAATGTTCATTTTATCCACAAGAAACTATGTACATACATTTAGGCTGTATGTATGATATTGCAATTTAAAGATATACTTCTAATTTTATTAGCTGCTTATGTCACAACTATTACCATTACATTCAGTGATATATCAGAATCACAATTTATGACTAACACTAGTACAAAACATTCTGTCTGATATTCTATATATGTGGTATGGAAGGAGATCAGTGGGGGAGGTGGCACTATGAGTTACTACACCAAGTGATTTAAATCCTAGTGATGCCACTGGACCTATTAAGTCAACTTTCAAGCCTGTTTAAGTGTCTGTGAGGAAACACACACACACTCTCACTCTCACTCTTCCCCTACCCCTCTCTTTCATTGATTGAATGTGGCATGTATGAGAAAATACCCTGAATTGTAGGACTGGTACTGAGGTGCAATATAACCATGGCTCATTTCCACTCTATGGCCCTGTACAGACAGCCCAAAAGGGCCCATCTCTGCACTGTAAGTAGGGCTGGGGAGCATGCAGCATCCGCATGCTCCCCAGCCCTAGCGTGTATGGATGGCTCCATTTTAAAATTGTGCTGTCCATATGCACACATGATGATGATGTCATGGTGTGTGCTGTGTTCACAAGGGGCAGCGTGTGCCTGATGTCACCACACTGCTAGAGGGCGCCTAGGGCACCCTTTCTGCAGTGCAGAAAGAATTGCGCTGTCCATTGCGCTGTTGTTGTTATTGTGCTGATGTCACCACACTGCTAGAGGGCGCCTGGGGCACCCTTTCTGCAGTGCAGAAAGAAGCTCCAAAATGGAGCTCCTTTCACGGAAGCGCTTTGTTCCCGCGGCAACCAGACTGCTGCAAGAACAAAGCAAGGGAGAAAGGGGCCAGGCGGCCACTTTCTCCCATGGCTCCACTGGTTGGGGTATCATTGGTGTATGAAGCCCCAAGGACACTCATTTCCAGGCCATGCAGAAGAGGTGTTTTGCTGCTTTTCTGAGGCCTGGAAAAGGGGCGGATTTGGGCCTCTGGGGCTGCCGGTGAGGCTGCCCTGGCCCGGCTCCGTCGCTGAAAGGGGCGCCCACAGACTGCCATTTTTGGGCAGTCTGTAAAGCCTCCCCTATATGTGGCCAGAAGTATCTTCTACTATTTATTTACTAATTAGAGATCTGGCATGGGCTGTCCAGTTGGCTGCGTTGATTAGTGAGGCTGAATCAGAGAAACTGTTGTTGTTGTTATTCCTCCTCCTCCCATTGCTTGTACAAAGTCCTTGAGAAGTCTTTGTGATTTACCTACTGGGTTTGGATGGCTTGTGAGAGAAATCACTTTGTAAGATCACTCAGCCATGTTCATGGTGTGATTTGAACATGTACTGCTATCAAAACAGTGGTTTTCCAGTCGTAACATTCTTATAACCATCCAAAACAAATGATTGTTGGTTTTTTATCCATTTAATATAAATGTATATAGTGACACTTGGTACTCTGATTGCTGGAGAAGAAACAAGAAAGACCTGTGTTGCCTAGGTACATCCTAAAGCATCAGTCCTATACTCACTCAGGAGCAAGCCCCTTTCAACCTGGTGAGATTTCCTTCTAAGCAAATATACACATAACTGAAGTGCCAATATTTCTTTAAAATACATGAAACTCACATTCCCTCTTGGAAGGGACTTCTAGGACCTGGGCCTCAGAGATGGGAAGCCTTCTGCCATAAGGACCTTATCCCACTAGAGGAATCCTGCTCAGAAACAGGATTTAAAGAAGATTTAAAGTAGAAAAAAGATAGTTTGCACTCAATAAATTCAGCAAGGGAGAGAGGAGATGGTGGGGCAGAATTTTGCCCTTCCCAATTGGCTCAATCAAAAACAAGCAGACTGCTGTAGTCTCTCCTAGCTTGTGTGTTCTTCCTCATTAATAACTTTTGCCATCTTGATCAAAATTAGATGTTGCTTGACAATGAGTCCCATCTTTCGTCTGTGAAAAGTTGGAGGGTCTAAGAAAACAAAGAGGAAGTTAATTCTGGCCATTTCATGTCATTTTTTTTTAAAAAGGCCTCTCCTGGCCTTAAAATAGTCTGAGGAAGTGAAAATGGTGGAAATGCTCCCCACGCATTCTGAAGAAATTTTTAAAAATTCTTTGTGGTTGAGGTGCAGTGGGTGGGTGCATCCTGGGGTGCTATTATAACCTCCTAGCATCCCACAGTTGCCCACCCCTGACCTAAATCTCCTCAAAATAGTGAGATTTTTTTTAAAAAAAAACTCCATTAGTGACAATAGTGGCATTTTATAATCCTAATTGGAATGCATGTGATAGTAGAAGAGGGCGGAAATGGCTCCCAGTATATGGGGATGGGAGGGTAAGATCTTCCTCCCATTCTAAATGCCCTGCTCCCAATCAGTCTTTGAAGACGCCTTCCTTGTCATCTGTGGAGGCTTTAATTGCTACATGGGATGTGAATTTGTGTGGGTGGGGTGGGGTCATAGCATACAGGGTGAGGACTATGGAGGGTGAGCGCTGTTAATTCCCCTCCTGGATCTCTTCCCTCCCACGCCCTCCTGTCAGGAAGAAAGAGAGGCTTTATTCTCTATGTTCTCATTTCAAAGTTTGACATTCACAAATTAGTAAACAGAATTTTCCTCGGCTTGCTTTATCCATTTACATCAACCGATCTAATTGTCACATTCATTTTTGCACAAGTCAGTTACATCTGGGCTTTAATTTCTTGATATAATGGACTTTATACTGTTCAAATAATGCCTTAACCTCTCCCAGTCTGGTACATTGTACTACAAACCCTGTCATCCCTAGTCCACTGGACACATCTGCAACACACTAGATTGGGGAAGGCTCCTACACATATACAGACAGTTGCAAGCTAACTTTTGCTGATGGACCTATCCAAACATTTCTTTAAACTTGGAAATTGTGTCAAGATCCCACAGCTATCCTGTCTACCATTTGCTCATTATAAAAAGTCATGTTCCAATAGCCAGTATGATTATGCCATATATAGCTCATTTTCTGCTCTTCAAAGGCCCTGAAAACACCAGTGTTTCTCTTGGATTTGCCAGCTGTTTATCCAACAGAGTTTCTGTTCCTATCTTCTGCGTAGTAAATAGAAATTCAGCTGGTACAATTTTTCCAGACATGGAGGTGTAGTAAGAAGAAAAACGTGTCTGTTTATTGTATTTGATGTATTACAACCAACAAGAGCTCTTCTCATCTTCCCAACTACTGAGTTAGACTCAAGAGTCTCCAAAGAATGCAGGTTGCTGTTTTGTACACATTCCCCTGGCAGTCAATTCCACTGAATTCTGCATCACACCAGACATTCTATAAATACAGTAGGCCCTTGGTATCCACTGAGGTTTGTTTCCAGGACCACCCCCCCCCCCATGGATACAAAAATCTGTGGATGCTCAAATCCTAATAAATACGGTGGCGTGATAAAATGGTGTCCCTTCTATATAATGGCAAAAGCAAGGTTTGCTTCTTAGAATTTATATTTTAGAATATATTTTCAAGCTGTGGATGCTTGAATCTGTGGATAAAAAGTCTGTAAATAAGGCGGGATGACTGTATGTTCTATGAAGTTCTATATCCACTGTTGATTTAATTTATTAATTTATTAAATCCGCACACTAAGATCTACCGGGCAGCAATTACTGAGAGTTCCGGAGGCTAGATTAGTGAATACAACGAAGAGGACGTTTTCCATCTCTGCCCCTAGCTTCTGGAACTCACTGCCCACTGAGCTCCGCTTGTCTCCCTCTCTCATCCAATTCAAGAAGGACCTGAAGACTCTCCTATTTAAGCAGGCATACTCTTGAACGGGCCTTGTCCATCATGTAAGCCGCCTATTGTACTGTCATTACATAGCCCTGCGCGATATTGTTTTTACTGTATATGGATTATTTTAACCGATATTGTTTTATGATGTTTTAATTGTTTGTATATGTTGTACACCGCCCTGATCACCGGAAGGGCGGTATAGAAATAAATTTATTATTATTATTATTATTATTATTATTATTACAAAGATGGGATGTGTGCTAATGCCAATCATAAATGCTGCTCATTGTTTTCAGTAGAGTCTCCCACCATGGCACTACCATGCAGTGGTGATAGGATTCTGTATTCATATAAGGCAAAAACCTATGCTGAAGATAGGGTCTCCCATGTCCATGAGATGTGGTGCTGGAGGAGAGTTCTGCTCTGACCTGGACTGTCAAAAGAACAAATAAATAGATACAATAGCAAATCTGGCTTCAGCACTTCCTGGAAGCCAAGATGGCTAAAGTGAGAGTGTTGTGCTTTGGACATTTCATGAGAAGACATGACTCACTAGAAAAGACAATAAAGTATGGCAAGGAGAAAGGCAGCAGGAAAAGAGAAAGACTGCATTACAGGTGGATAGACTGTTCAATCAAGGAAGCCACAGCCCTGAGTTAATAAGGCATGGGTAGGGCTGTTGATGACAGGGTGACTTGGAAGTCTCTCATACATAGGATCACCAAAAACTGAGATCAACTTGTTGGCAGTTAACAACAACAAATTATTAGAGTCTCAAAATCACCCTCTCTCATATATGCAGAAAGAGACAAATCTCTTTAGTACCAATAGGATTTCTCCTCTTTGTGTTCCAGCTATGCATGAGGCTGTGCTGGTGGCGACTTTAACGTCAATCAAAGGCAGCATTTGAAATAATAACCAGTAACCTGATCTTAACTGCACCTTTGATTACGAATAAATCTTTCCTATCCATATGGAATACATGCATTCTGTGGTTTGTGATATAATCATTGACATGGCTGAATCCTGTATTTACCTTCCAATGGAATGTGCCCAATTTGCATACATCACCCCTCCTCACTTTACCACTGTTTGATGAATGCAGCAATGTCTCCTGAGCCTTTGTGTTATATTTACATGTAGTTGGAGATGCTGAAGTGGGGTGGAAGGGGGCAGAGAAGCCTAATTGTGTGGAGCAAAGTCTGGATTACAGGCCCTTAGACACTACCAATGAAATATTTCATATAGATCTAGAATGAGAGATGGGTCCAAGATTACTCTGTAATGAAAGACAGCAGTAGAGATGTTGCTTGGTTCAGTTAGATACCACTTTCTGTGATCTTCTAAAACCACATAGACAAGGAAGCACTGTTAGATAGCATTGAAATTATGTCCTCTTGAGTCCTCTGGCCATGTTTGAGAAAATTCAATCCCTGAAAAGAGGACAATGATTTGCCTACAGTTTAATGGCAAGCATATACATATAGATGTAAATTTAGAAAGAAGTACTACAATTTAAATAGAACTGCAATTGGTCTCATCATTAAGAGAGAAGACTGTGACAGCCCTGAGTTGTGTCTGTTCAGTCTGGTGCCAAGATGCTGCTAATCACTGACGGATAACTTTTTGGCCTCTGTAACTCTCCTTTCTGATGGTTCCTGATTTTTATAAAACATTTGGTCTAGACTGTGCTTCAAAGTGAAGATATTTCCAAATAGAGGACTGTTCTCTGACAGCCCTTCAAAGAGATGACTGTAAGGTACCACAGATTGTATAAATGAAACTCCTGAAACATTAATGGTCATTGACTATGAAGAGTGCTCAAACTTGCAGCCTCACAGCCTGACTTTTGACATAACACTATCTTAACTGTTAAACCTTTTCTTTCAGTCATGAAAGCTAGAATTGTTCTCCTGGGATTTTGTTTTTGGGATTCCTAACCACATGGAACTGCCAATAAACATTCATGCTTGCATTTTGACTAGCAGATTGGAAGCATGTATGAAGGGTGTCCTTGCTTTCTCAGCTAAGCTGCAATCTGTATTCATGAAATGCTCCTTCTCATGAGTCAAAATGAACAAGGATTTGATTATGACAGTGAAGACCCTCTACACATCATCTAGTGCAATAACTCATTGTGTCACACACACTCATTGATCTCCTCCCATACCACAAGACAAAAAAATCCTTAGTACTGTTGTTGTACTAATGTTATTCATAAATCATAATTCCTGTGTATCACTGAATGTAATGGCAATTATTGTGACATAAACAACCATCAAAATTAAAATTATACCTTTAAATCACAATATCATATGCACAGCTTAAATGTATTTATATGTACATAGTTTCATGTGACTAGGTTGAAGTGAAAATTTGGTAAGATGTGATGTTTTTTAAAAAACTGTTTTTAAAAACCCAGAGGCTTTTCCTTTCTCCTCCCACTGAGCCTAATCCCACTCACACCAGTGTTTTAAAAGAACACAGATGAATGCAACAGCCAATTTCTGCCAAAAGGTAAATGTTTGGGGAACAATAGTGTCACCTCCTCTCAGGGTGTCACCTGGTGTAGCCCACACTCACCGCACCCCCTACTGACACTCCTGAGCAGAAACTAGCCACTCTTTCATACAAGGCTAAATTGGAAGTATAATTTAAGGTCAATTCGAATGCAATCATGGGTTTTATGTTATTGCAAATTAACTCTTCACATGCAAATTCGGGCAAGAGGGAAGCCAATTCGAATGCAATCATGGGTTTTACCTTATTGCGAATTAAAGCTTCGCATGCAAATTCGGGCAGGAGGGGGTTATTTTCGGGTAATAGGAAGTAATTCCGAACGGAGCAGGGGTTCATGTAAATTCGCTAAACAAGCGAATTTACATAAATCCACATCGGCTCCATTCGGAGTTGGGAGAAATTCCTCCCCGTTTGAAAGAGTCCTAGGAGCCAATAAAACAAAATTATCGAATTAGGTAATGAAGGAGTAACCTTACATTGCTTTCTTCTTTCCATCTCTTGTAAAACAGGCTTCTACCTGCAATCCACTGGAAGAGCCATGTCATACAAAGTCTTGTAAATTATGGTTTGTAAAATGAAAACACTGGCATAGTTGTCTCCATGAAACAGCTACCTATTTAAAAATAATTCACAAAGTTTGTCTGATTATTTTGTTTCCTGAAGAATCAAGCACCCATATTAAAGGGTGGGGGCTATATCTTGGCATTTCAAGAAAAAACTTAAATGCTGACTGCAGGGTCTCTTGGATAAAGCTTTTTTGGATAATACGTTACGTCTCCTGTGTGATTGTTTTAAAGGAAGCAGCAATCCATTACTAAACAAATGCCATAAAGTTAACAGACCTTTTCTGCACAGTAGCAGGCTGCCCTGCCAAAATGTTTTTACTATGGATAATTTATGAACTGGTGTGGACTCTGAAAGAAGTTTTGCAAAATATTCACCTATCCCCAAAACTAGGAATAAATGCCTGGAGCCTTTCAGGTACTGAGTTGCTACCACTAATCATCTATTATTTACCAGCAGAAGTACCCATAATTTCATGGCTCAGAAATCCCTTGGTCCCCATTCTATCTCAGTGCTGTTTCTTTCAGTCCATATAGCTACTATTTCTCTTCCTTACTCACCAAGCCTTCTACCATTCTCCAAACCTTTGTAACTATTCCTATTCCCTGTATCTCCCATGATGTAAACTGCCATTTCTCTCAACTTACCCACTCAGTGGATATCCACATTGCAGAAATAAAACAATTTGATACAATTTTATCTGCCATGACTCTATTATACAGAATTTGGGATTTTTTTTAGTTTGGTGAGACACTAGAGAGCTCAGACAGACCAAGCTGAATGCTTCACCAAACTACAAATCCCAGAATTCCAAAGGATGGAGCCATGACAGTTGTCAAATTGCTTTATTTCTGCAGTGTGAATACATCCTCAGATGCTATTTTTCTTTTCTCACCCAGTCAGTCACTCAAGGAATCTTCCTCTTTTCCCCTTTCTCTTAAAATCTTTCTGTAGCATGCAATACCATCTTCACTAGTAGTCAGACTTCACTAAACATTCAAGATAAAATTGTGATCAGATCAGAAATATTCATTTCTGTATAGGTCTCTAGGCAAATTTGTTGGGTGAGAAGCACAGTTTGAAAAACCACATGGGCGACTGTACTGAATATATCCCTAGGACTCTCTATGTATACATATCAAGTTTTAGGTGCTTAAGTATCATGGTGCCACAGTATTTCCAGCTTCTGTATAGGGGGAAATCAATATTTCCAGTTTCTGTCAAAGCTGGAAAATGAAGCTGACAGGAAGAAAATCATCATGTTTGAAATGCTGGAAGAGAGTTCCAAAGATACTACAGACTGCTGAAAAGAAAAATGCATGAGTCCTAGAGTAAATCAGGCCTAAACTATCACTAGAAGTTGGCTAAACTGAGGCTGTTATACATTGGACACATTGTAAATCACTGGAAAGACAATAATGCTTGATGAAGTGGAAAGGAGCACTAATGCAGGAGACTGTATTGCAGGTAGATTGGTTCAGTCAAAGAATCAGTCATTAGAACACGGAATAATGGATGCAAGCTGCAGGAAAAGAGATTCCACTTTAACATTAGGAGGAACTTCCTGACAGTAAGGGCTGTTCGACAGTGGAACACACTCCCTCGGAGGGTGGTGGAGTCTCCTTCCTTGGAGGTCTTTAAGCAGAGGCTGGATGGCCATCTGTCAGGGATGCTTTGACTGGGAGTTCCTGCATGGCAGGGGGTTGGACTGGATGGCCCTTGTGGTCTCTTCCAACTCTATGATTCTATGATTCTATGATCCATAGCCCTGAGTTTGCAAGACATGGGCAGAGCAGTGGATGACTAGGGTTCTTGGAGGTCTCTCATTCATGAGGTTGCTATAAATTTAAATGACTTGTATAAAAGAAGCTATGATTCCTCTGCAGAGAACTTAACATTTACACTTAGTAGATAATCAAGGATTTGGATGAATGGAGAAAATCTGGGACACATAGTAGAGGGAAAGAGTTAAAGTAAAGAGACAGGTCAATGAAGAGTTGGTGATCATGTTTGAGGTTTAAAAAATTAAATGCCAGGCATAACATTCCTGACAGTTTTCATCAAAACTATGGCATGCGGTTAGATCTTTTCACACCTTCCTTTGTTTTAATGTTTTCTCTCCAAAAACACTCTTCTTCTACAGTTATGTGGCTTGGGTCAGGGGAAGTTTCCATTGGCTCCAGAACATCATAGCTGAATAGTGGTTTAAACCCCAGCCTTCCAGGTCCACTTCCAGCACTTTATTCACTCTGCAATGATGACTGGCTAGAATGTTCTACTGTAACTGAAGAAGGAGAGAAGCTTGGGAGTGTGGGGAGCATTGTTTTAAATGAATATTTGCATGTTGTTTAATGTAATAAATAAATCAGCAATCAACTATACAAATTACATTGCAATTTTAGCACTGGTAAACAATCAAGAACATTAATCTAATTTCTATTGAAATGTTCTGTTGAGAACCTGTAGTTATAGCATGAGTCAATTAAAAAGCTCATTAATATAGGTAATTCCAGAATGAGCTGAGCAACGTTGGTGATGTGGTACTGTTACCTTTCTTTTCTTATTAATGTACATGATGGAGTTGTACCATCATATGAAGAAGTCATCCAAATATTCATTGTTCAATTGTGAAGCCTGAACTTTTTAATTTTGCAGCTCATGCCATTGCCATAAGCAGTTATATAAAGAATCCATGAGACCACTTTCTTCTTCAGGGCTTTGTATTGAATTTTTTAGCTACCAATAAATCTGCATTTTAACTTTTTCCTTATCATTTTAATCTGTTACTTCATGCCCTATCTTCTGGAGCAGCAGAAAACAGGCTCCATCTTCCACATGACATCCCATTAGATATTTAAAAACAGCTATCGTATGATCTCTCAGTCTTCTTTTCCCCAGAGTGAACATACCTATCTCTGTTGACCATTTCTCTAAGGGCCTGGTTGCCAGAACTTTTACCATCTTGATCATCCTCCTCTAGACATGATTCAGAATTCCTCAGCTAACATGGCCAGTAGTCATGCTGCCTGTCAAATTCTGGGAGTTGTAGTCTAAATACTTTTCCATGTTTTGGTAAAATCCACAGTTCATTCATCTGTTACTAACATTGTGAAGCCTGGAAAAAGACAGGTACAACCTGTAGCAGAAAAACCTGCTACAGCCACTGTTTTTATTTTACACTAGTTTAATTGTCCCGGCACTGCCTGGGTTCATGTCTAATACCTCAAAAGGGGTCCATAAGACTTCCTCTTTTCCTAGTTCCTTTTTAAAATAATAATAATAATAATAATTATTATTATTATTATTATTATTATTATTATTTCTAGCCTGCACCTCTGAGCGAGAAATCGGGGCGGGGTACAAGATAAAATTAAAAACAAGACAATTAAAATATCCAATCCCATTCCCACCTCCCCCCCTTTAAAAAGAATTAAACCAACAACAAGTTAAAACATAGTGCAAATAGCGGACAGTCAACAATAACAAACTAAATGTTCCTTGAGCTGTATCGGGTGATGAGGATTAGGGACTGGCGAAAGGTTTGGAGCCGGGTGACATTAAGCATTTTCCGTGAAGGCCTGCTGGAAGAGATGCATCTTCAAGGCTTTCTTAAAGCTATCGATGGATGGAATGAGACACAACTCATCCGGCAGGTCATTCCAAAGTTTGGGGGCGACCGCTGAGAAGGCCCTCTGGGAGGTCTGTGTCAGCCTAGTCTTCATGGGCTGTAAGAGACTCCTCCCAGAGGATCGAAGTGTGCGGGGGGGGTTCATACGGGGAGAGGCGGTCCCTTAGATATGATAGACCCGAGCCATGTAGGGCTTTATAGGTTAAAACCAACACCTTGTACTGTGCCTGGAAACTGATCAGCAGCCAGTGGAGAGATTTTAGCACAGGTGTCATGTGCTCTCTCCTAGATGTACCTGTAATAAGTCTGGCTGCCATATTCTGAACCAGTTGTAGTTTCCGAGTTAAGCACAGGGGTAGCCCCATGTAAAGTGCATTACAGAAGTCCAATCGTGAGGTTACCAGAGCATGTATCACAGTTTCCAGATCCCTCATCTCCAAGAAAGGGTGAAGCTGGCAGATCAGCCGAAGCTGGTAACAGGCACTCCTGACTGTCGCATTCACCTGGCTAGTCATGTGAAGGGACGAGTCTAGGAGAACCCCCAGACTGCAAACACAGTCCTTAGAGGAGAGTGTGACTCCATCAAGAACTGGTAATTGTATTCCCAAACCCGGTTTCGGGCCTGTGACTGTGAGTACCTCTGTTTTGCTTGGATTGAGCTTCAATTTGTTTTCCCTCATCCAATCCATTACCACTGCAAGGCAGGAGTTGAGAGTAGAGACGCCATCTGAGGTCTGCGCAGACGATCTTGTCATGGAGAGATATATCTGAGTGTCATCAGCGTCCTGAAGACACCGAGCTCCATGCCTCCGAATGATCTCTCCAAGTGGCTTCATATAGATGTTAAACAGCATCGGGGACAGGATGGCACCCTGTGGGACACCACAATTAAGCTCGATCTTAGAAGAGCAACTGTCCCTGAGCCTCACCCTTTGGGATCTACTGGAGAGAAAGGACCGGAACCATCGAAACACGGTGCCACCGATCCCCAACTCTCTCAGCCAATCCAACAGGATGGCATGATCTATAGTGTCAAAAGCCGTGGAGAGAACCAAGAGCACGAGCAGGGTCACACTACCCCTATCGACGGTCAAGCGGAGGTCGCCCATCAGAGCAACCAATCAGAAACATCAGATGCAAAAGAGAGGAAGACTGCATGCTAGATGGATAGACCCACCAGTCACAGGACAAAATTGCAGAACCTAAGTAGAGCAGTGGAAGATAGGAGGTCTAGGAGATACTTCATTACAGGGTTGCCATGAGTCAGAGTTGACTCAAGGATAGTCAAAGCAAATAGCAACCTCACAGAAACCTCTCGCATTTTCCCACCCATTTTCAAACTCAGGAATCTTTCTTTGGTGCCCCAGCAATTTTACTAAAAAGAAAGCCTTTCCCAGTGCAACCTTGGTCTGTACCTGGCACCCCAAAGTGGGTTCACGGGCTCTCATGTTTTTCTATCCTTCCTTTGAACATTAGAAATCTTATCTATAGCACTTCAGAGAGCCTTCTCCTCTTTCCCTATCTCTCAAAGCAGCAGTACCTTAGCTCTTTCCCATTTTCTCCCCCCACTGTATCTCAGGAAGCACAGTAGCAGTGCATCAGAAAGCCCATTTCTATTTTATAGCCCTTTAAGGATTATCCCCCAATTAATTATGGCAGCTCCCTGCCCTCAGCCCATTGTGGTTGCTAGAAGCCACTTAACTGGTCATTGCAACTAGGGTAATCATGAAAAATACTTTGTCAGATTTCAGAATATGTTCTAATAAGCCATGGCAGCCCCCAACCCTTGATTTTAAAAAGGCCCTATTTGGAATTTTATTATTATTTTTAAATAGAATAGGCACTGGCACTTGATAACAACCACAGATGTTGAGGTGCCTGCCACAGTTTCCAGATGAGTTAAAGCTATGCCCCTTTTCAATGAGATAACAGTGTTCTGATTATGAGAATAAAAGCTGGCAACACATTCTAATTTTAGGCAAACCATACCTATCTATAACCTATTAAAAACAATAGTTCAGGGAGCTCAGTAGCACAAAAGGTAAAGGGGCACGAAGGCCTTGCCTTTACTATCTATAGTTTAAACAAAGGAAGAAAAATATGACTCATATTTTAAAATGCACCCTTCTTTATCTTTTTGAAACTCTGAAGCAGTCTAAAAAGGCCTTGAAATAGCTACAATTAAATGACAACATGTTAATAGGATGAAAGAGTGTCACTACAATTTCTCTCTCTTTCTGGATGAGCAATCGTGAATAGTCTGCCAAATATAAGTTACTGTCAGACAGTAACAATTTTTGGTTATTACTAAGCAGGGAGCAGGAATGAAAGCCCACGAACCTTTCTATTCCATTACCAGTCCCCCTGCACATTCTGGCTTGCTGAAGAAGGAGTTTTAAGGAAACAGAACCTGTAGTTAGAGTCAATTGAGGTTTGAAGAAATCAGAATATTTTTTAAAAGAGGGAGAGAGGAGCAGGGGGAAGGAGAATGAATTACTGAGAGAGGGAATCACATTTTGTGCTGACAATTAGGCAACAATTCAAAAGCAGGTCATGGCTGGTCCTGCCATTAGGCTGACTGAGATGGTTGCCTTAGGCAGCAGATCCAGAGAGATAGCCTGCTGTGTAGCCCCAGGGCAAGCCTTGAACCTTCCCACTTTAGCACACACAGTCCTGACTAATCCTCTGCCATCCCACTTTTTCAGATGCTTTTGTAATCTCCTGTTCCCCCTCCCACCCCTTTCTACCTGCCCCTCTTTATCTTCAGCTTGCTTACATGGTGCAAACTGAGTTCAAAGGGCAAAAGAAGTTTGCACTCAACTCAGGGAGAAGAGAGAAGAAAGTGGAATCTTGCTTTTCCCTGTAGGCTCAGGCAAAAGCCAACTGCTGCAGCCTCTCCTAGCTTGGGTTTTCCGCCTCACTAATACCTTTTGCCATCTTGACCACACTCTGACATTGCTTGGCTATATGTCTCTCAGTTTTTATCTGTGAAGTGTTCAAATGTATGATGTGACAATCACATTGGCCACTACCAGGTTTCTGTCCATTTAGCTTCTGTACACAGGAAAGGAGAGGAAAGCAACATCTTGGCCTCAGGCAACAAAATGACTTGAGCCCTAGTACAAAGGAAACATACTTTTCTCCATTCTTGCAGACTGTGGTTAGGAGGGAATCCTTGGCCCCATTCATACTAGCCCATTTGCCCTAGTAAGATCTGGATGAGATCGTGCATGCCATTACTGAATCTCTCCGGAAAGAAGTTCATACTACCTTTTGCCCCCATCGATGCTTCCCAGTGCATTTTACCCCACGTAAGTTCATACATGAAAAAGTAACGATTAAAGATGGAGCCTCTTGGTTGTCAATCAAATGATGTCATGGTGACATCTGATGCAGCCATTGGCCACGCGAGCTGCTTGGGTTTTTTTAAAATACTTTTATATATTTGACAGATTATGCGCATGGAGCGGTGCAGCTTGTGGGGATCCTTTCCCCACCTCCCCTCCTCCTCCTCCTCCTCAGTTTTTATCAGCACCCAGTGCTTCATCGGGCACTCCTGCATTTTTTTATTTTATTTTATTATTTATTTTATTTTAATTTATTTTAATTATTATCTATTTTATTTTATTTCATTTCACTTTATTTATCATTGCATTGTATTTTATTTTTTTTATTATTATTTTATTGTATTTTATTTTGCTTATTATTATTTTTATTGTATTTTTTTAACTTGACAGCTCAAGCGCATTCTACAGGAGGCCCTTTAAACCGGAGGTTGCCTTTCTGTATGGAGGCCCATTCATTTCAACCAGAGAGGAAACCACCAATCCATATATGGATAGTTTCCCCTCCAGTTTGAAAATCCCCATTCATAAACTCACGGTTCCATAGTGTGAACAACATATCTGGAATGCATGATTGAAATTATTCTCATAGTTCTGCTAAAAACAACAATGTGTGAATGAGCCCATAGAGAGGTTAGGATGGGTGGATAACAGATGTTGGTCACTGAAAACTACATTTGTAGCTATCACTGCTGCTCTGTCAAACACATATTTAACTCTTTAAATGCTGAGCATTTTTGCATTTCCAACACTGCACCTCCAAGAGTAGCTGGCTGGTTTAGAGTACAGAACAGCTCTGTCCTCCAACAGAGAGGAATGGGCAAGAGACTCATGAGGAATGGTTGTAGGATCTGCCAGTATTGCCTCGTGAGCTGTCTGCTTTTGTCTGCCTAATGGCAGAGCTGGCTAGAAAATATATGCCAGTTAGCAGATGCCAGAAGAGAAATTGTGACTTCCAGTTTCCATATCCTCTTATCTAGCCTTGCACACTGTTAGCCAGAGGACTAACCTCTTTCTTCTGTTGCCTATGACATTGATCTGAACAATTCAAAGGACATTTTGTTCTTTTCCAGGACTGTGATTTTTAAATCCTTATAGAGTTAAAGTCAGGGAGGATATATCTTTGAAAACCAAATGATCAGGATCAATGTGACCTTCCACTGATCTTCTCAGTGGATGATTATAATAATTGCTCAAAGAGTTCTTGAGATAATAATCAGCTCTTTCTCTGTAAACATTATTTGATGTAATTAGCAGAGGAAGTGTTGCATCCGGGAGTAAAGTATACAGTAATAATAGAATTCATAATTGTAATGTCAGACTGCAGAGGTGCTTAATGGAAATACAAAAGATCTGATGATGGAGAATCATAGAATCATAGAGTTGGAAGAGACCACAAGGGCCATCCAGTCCAACCCCCTGCCATGCAGGAACTCCAAGTCAAAGCATCCCTGACAGATGGCCATCCAGCCTCTGCTTAAAGACCCCTAAGGAAGGAGACTCCACTACACTCCGAGGGAGTGTGTTCCACTGTCAAACAGCCCTTACTGTCAGGAAGTTCCTCCTAATGTTGAGGTGGAATCTCTTTTCCTGCAGTTTGCATCCATTGTTCCGCGTTCTAGTCTCTGCAGCAGCAGAAAACAAGCTTGCTCCCTCCTCAATATGACATCCCTTCAAATATTTAAACAGGGCTATCATATCACCTCTTAACCTTCTCTTCTCCAGGCTAAACATCCCCAGCTCCCTAAGGCGTTCTTCATAGGGCAAGGTTTCCAGACCCTTCACCATCTTAGTTGCCCTCCTTTGGACATGCTCCAGTTTCTCCACATCTTTTTTGAATTGTGGTGCCCAGAACTGGACACAGTATTCCAGGTGGGGCCTGACCAAAGCAGAATAGAGTGGCACTATAACTTCCCTTGATCTAGAAACTATACTTCTATTGATGCAGCCTAAAATTGCATTGGCTTTTTTAGCTGCCGCATCACACTGTTGACTCATGTTCAGCTTATGGTCTACTTGGACTCCTAGATCCCTTTCACATGTGGTCTCATTCAGCCAGGTGTCCCCCATCTGGCAGGCAGTCAGGAATTCAAACCATTCAGGTTTTTTGCTTCAGTTCAGCTGATTTCACCTTGGTTTTGGTTCAGACCAATACAAGTCCACACATTAGTTACTGCTAGAGCTAGCCAATTCATATGGGGAACCTTAAATGGGAGAGTGTGGAGGGAGGGTGGTCATTTTTGTTTGTCACAGCAAACACAACATATAATTTTTGTTGCATCTTAAAAATCAACTATTTTTATTTGGCATTAACCTTTTTGCAGATTGTATTTGATGAAGTGGGCTACAGTCCATGAAAGATTATGCCAAATTAAAATGGTTAGTACTTAAGGGGCCTCAAGACTCTTTGATGTTACACAGGATTAACACATAGGGTCTCCAGTTCAGGATTGTCCCAGGCCCAGAGGTTTCTGAGTCAAAGCCTGAGACATATTGCTCGGGTGATGTCATTATACATTATGCATTACATACCATCAGAAAGAGAGAGAGGATTTTTGGAAATCCAGGCAGAAATTTTTGCGAACAATGCTCTTCTCAGATCAAAGTGAAATGAGGGGATAATTCCTTCTCACTTACTTCAAGAGATGGGGTTAAGGAACATTTAATCTAGCCTAGTTGGTTCTAGTCAGAAGATGGATGCAGAGCAGAGTAGAGGGTGAGCCTTGGTACCCTGGGAGAAAAGAAGAAAGCTAACAAAGAAAATACACAGACACTTCCATCACCAACCCATGAAAAGTTTAGTTGAGGTTAAAGTTTTCTTCCAGTGCAACATGCCAATAAGCTACAAAAAGGAATAGGGCAGCTTGCAAACAATCCCATGAACATGCTATTCAGTTAGTTCTCTGACTATATGGCACCAATATCTCAAAGTATCTTATAGATACAGCTAACTTCCTGGGAAAAATACAATCTGTCTAAAGCATCCTAGTGGGCACTTTTCTAGCCACAATGGATGTGGAATCACTCTATATCCCACACAAAGATGGATAACAGTCAATCAAGAATAACATTCTGAATTGTTTTTTGTGGGTTTTCAGGCTATGAAACGTTTTAGACGTGTTTATTCCAGATGTTTTGCCAGCAGCTGTGGCTGGCATCTTCAGAGAATTTTCTGAAGATGTCAGCCTCAGCTGCTGGTGAAAAGTCAGGAATAAACTCTTCTAGAACATGGCCTCATAGCCCAAAAAACCCACAAAAAACTATGGATGCTGGCCATGAAAGCCTTCACATTCTGAATTGGGCTACAGAACACTGAGCTACCAGACTCTGTCACTTTGTACTCACTCATAACTACTTCACTTTTGGGAATAACATATACCTTTGAATTAACAGTACCAGTATGGCCATGACAGTATGGAAATGGAAATGTCCTGGAACAATGCTTCTCAACTTCTGCCTCAAGAAACCTCTTCTGTACCTGGGGTATACTGGTGACATCTTTATCATTTGAACTTATAGAGAGGAACCCATTCAGAAGTTACACCAGCGTTTTATCAACTTTCTTCATCGTTTTGTGGAGCCCCATCCTAACTGACAGTCACAAACAGGAACAGATCGAAGAAGTCCAGACAGCCATTTCTTGATTTGAAGCTCGGAATTTATTTTTAGACAAAAGACAGAAGTCTAAACAAAGACAAAACAAAGATACCTAGCTAGGTGGATGTTGATGGTTTTGGGACCTAGATCAGCACTTTACAGACACTTTTAAAGTTTAGCTTGGCTCATAGCTTATACAGGAGGACCAATCAGCTTGCTTGGTCTTGGTTACCTTTGCACAATTTTCCAGTCCACCCATTACATGTTTCCCCTTGATATGTTCCCCCAACCTTCACATACATCACATGATCATTAAAAACTCCATTTATGCATCTCGGGGTGTGTAAGTTAATATTAAAATAAGGCTTAATGAGCTATAGGTAACCAGAGTTCAGCTTCTGTGGTTGCTCCTGCTCCCAGTGTTCCAGGGTGGTCTCTTGTGGTCTCCTCTGACCACAAGTCTGGTTTCAGTCTGACATCCATATCAGTGACCTATTTTTAATTAACAGATTCTTTATTAATAGCACAGCTAGCTTCCTGTTAGTTTCTCTGGCTAAATAGTTCCCCCTTGCAAACCTGAAGCTTTTTCTGTTTTAATAAGTGGAAAGGGATGTAAGGCCCATCATTTATCAGCTCTATGAAGTGGCATAGCTGGGAATCTTTATGAATAACCTTGTTATCTGCCCTCATCTTACAATTTGAACTCATAGAGAGGAATCCATTCAGAAGTTCCACCAGAGCTTTCATTCTGCCATCCACCTGAGCCATAAACAACTCACACAAGTTCGCTTCTAGACTTAATGGATATCTACATACAACTTGTTTTGCAAGTCCACTGAGCACTACACATACTTGCACAGTTCCTGCTTCCATGAACATAATACCAGATTTATTGTACAAGCCAAGCCCTCCAGTGCAACCACATCTGCTCAGATGCACAAGCCAGGGACTCAAAGTTTATGGATCTGCAGTAGCGTTTCTCAAATTAAAGTATCTCCCAATGAAGTGGGGGGGGGGGGACCAGACAAGGAAGCTTATCGCTTTACACTCTTAAAACAGGGCTAAGTGCAATCCCTAACTCCTGTTGCATTTTGGGGTTTGTAGTTCAGTGATGTTTAAGAGCTCTCTGGCTGAATATTCTAAATGCCCCTTCCTAAACTACAACCCCAAAAATGCAACAGGAGGCAGGGACCACACTCTTATCACTTTAAGAGTGTAAAGCAATAAGGTCCAAGGAATGTTGTGGAGAGAAGCCAGAGTTTGGCTAGCCTAGCAAAAACCAATAGGGAGAGAGCTAGAGCTAGCCAATCAAACTGAAGGCTGGAGAGGATGATTAGGTCCGTTGGTGACAGTTAGAGTCAGATAGGGACAGTTAGGGTTAACATCCAGAAGTGAGGGACTGAGGATACGTACAGAACTCTGAGAGAGGGAGTTGCTGTGGTGTAGGAAAGTAACCTAATATAAGGACTGTGTGAGTAAAAGTAACTATTGTTCTTGGGAAGTAAACTGTAACTGTAACAAAGTGGAACCAAAAAAGTGAGACCTGGAAGTAACAAGTACATAAAACATCTCAACACATGAAGCATTGTTCAAACCATCTTTCAAATAAAATTTTATGATTGTTCACATACGGGCTTGTCTGGGACTTGAATATTTATTTATTATATTTATTTGTATCCCGCTCTTTTCCCAGGAGTGGGACTCAGAGCAGCTTCACAACATTAAAAACAGTACAATTAAAACATTTTAAAAATGGTTCAACATCCCTGCCTGTCCTCATAACAATTCCTTAAACGCCTGTGTGAACAGGTAGGTCTTCACCTGCCGATTGAAGGCCATCAAGGAGGGAGCCATTCTGATCTCCCTGGGCGGGAAGTTTCAGAGTCTAGGGGCAGCCACCGAGAAGGCTTGCTCTCGCATTCCCACCAACTGTGTTTGTGATGATGTTGGGACGGAGAGAAGGGCTTCCCCAGAGGATCTCAGACTCTGGGCCGGTTCATACCAGGAGAAACGGTCTGTCAAATAGTGTGGACCTGAGCCATGTAGGGCTTTATAGGTGATAATTAGCACCTTGAATTGTATCCGGAAACAAACTGGCAGCCAATGAAGCTGTCCCTGGTAACAACTTGGCAGCAGCTTTGAACCAGCTGAATTTTCCGAACACTTTTCATAGGCAGCCCCATGTACAGCCCATTACAGTAGTCCAAACAGGATGTAACCAAGGCATGTACCACCGTGGCCAGATCTGGCTTCTCAAGGAATGGGCACAGCTGGTGCACAAGTTTTAAATGTGCGAAAGCACTCCTGGTCACAGCAGAGACCTGGGCTTCCTAGTTCAAAGCTGAGTCCAAGAGTACTCCCAAACTGAGAACCTGTGTCTTCAGGGGGAGTGTGACCCCATCTAACACAGGCTGGATCCTATTCCCTAATCCACCTTCCAACTGACCAGGAGCACCTCTGTCTTGACTGGATTAAGTTTCAACTTGTTTGCCCGCATCCAGTCCATTATTGAAGACAGACAATGGTTTAGGACCAGGACAGCCTCCTTGGATTGAAGTGGGAAGGAGTAGTAGAGTTGAGTGTCATCTGCATATTGATGACACCTGCACCCCAAAACTCCGGACAACCTCCCCCAGCAGTTTCATGTATATGTTAAACAGCATAGGGGACAACACAGAACCCTGAGGGACCCCACAGGTCAATGGCCAGGAGGTCGAACAGGAGTCCCCCCAGTACCACCTTCTGGGTTCGCCCCTCCATGAAGGAATGGAGCCACTCTAGAACGGTGCCTCCAAGCCCCATCCCAGAGAAGTGGTCCAGAAGGATACCATGATCGATGGTATCAAAAGCCTCTGAGAGGTCCAGAAGAATCAACAGGGACACACACACCCTGTCTAGTTCCCTCCATAGGTCATCCACCCAGGCGATCAAGGCTGTCTCTGTTCCATAGCCAGGCCTGAAACCAGACTGAAATGGATCTAGATAATCCATTTCATCCAGAAACCCCTGGAGTTGGGAAGCCACCTCATGTTCCAAAACCTTGCCCAGAAATGGTAAGTTAGACACTGGCTGATAGTTATTCATTATTGTGGGATCCAAGGATGACTTTTTTAACAGAGGCCTCACAACAGCCTCCTTTAGGCCGGATGGAATTCTGCCTTGTAGTAAGGAGGCACTGGTTACCTCCTTTACCCACTCAGCCAGTCCCCCTCTGGCCTGTTGAATAAGCCAAGAAGGACAAGGGTTCAAGATACATGTCCACATCATCAGGCTGCACAAGCTAAAAAGTATCCATTAACACTGGACTGACAGGAGTCAAGGTTACATCCATTGACACTGTATCAACTGTAGCATCCAAGTCAGAGCAGATTTGAGTGACTTTATTTGCAAAATGTGCAAATTCTTCACTGCGAGCCTCCGAGTGGTCTGTATCCTCCACTTGAGGGTGAGTGTGTAAAAGACCCCTGACCACCTGGAACAGCTCTGCTGGCCGGCTCCTTGCAGATGCAATGCTGGCAGCAAAAAATGATTTCTTTGCTGCCTGCATTGCCACAGAGTAGGCTTTCAAATAGGCTGTAGCCTGTGTTCTATCAGATTCATTCTGAGTTTTCCACCAATGTCATTCTAGTTTCCGTTTCATTTGCTTCATCATCATCAACTCCCTAGAGAATCAGGGGGCTGGTTTGGCTCCACTCCATGAAAGGATTAAATTGTGTCCATTGCCTTGGCTATTTCCGAATTCCAAAGGCTGGCTAGGGCTTCAACAGAATTGCCTGCCAAGGTGACAGGAAACTCCCCAAGAGCCCTCAAGAATCCATCCAGATCCATCAGCCTCCTGGGGCAAACCATCCTAATGGGTCCCCCACCCCTGCAGAGGTTCTGAGTCCCAGTGAGTCTAAACCTGACCAGATAATGATCTGTCCATGACAATGGAACTGTGGAGAGTTCCACCACCCCAAGATCATTATCACTCCACCCAGCGTGGAAAACAAAGTCCAGAGTGTGCCCAGCAGCATGAGTAGGGCCAGATACTATTTGGGACAGACCTATAGTTGTCATGGAGGCCACTCCTGAAAGGGCAGTCCCAGCATGATGTTGAAGTCCCCCAGTACTAATAGACATGGAGCTCCAACACCACTTCGAGACCATCCCAGCCAGCTCAGGAAGGGAGACTGTTGTGCAGCAGGGTGGGTGGTACACCAACAATCCCTGTCCTGTCCTGGTTACCCACCTTTAAATAAACACACTCAAAACCTGTAGACTGTGTGAGGGGGCATCTTGTCAAGGGGATGGAATCATGATAGATCACTGCAACTCTACCTCCCCACCCCCCAGGTTTTGCCTGCTGTTGCACAGAGAAACCTGGCGGGCAAAGCTGAGAGAGATTAACTCCTCCAGCCTCATCCAACCAGGTCTCAGTTATACATGCCAGATCAGCTTGTTCTTCCAGGATCAGGTCCTGAATAGCAGCTATTTAACCATTCACTGACATGGCATTCAGCAGCACAACCTTCAACCTAGGGGGACTGTCATCAAGGCTATGCACACCATTTGGACTAGGAGACAGCTTGGGGACCACAAGCACCTTCTTGATCTCCCCTCTTCCTCGGTGTTTTAATTGTCTCCTCCCTCCATATCTCCCTCTGCTTTGAATGATTCCAATGGCTCCCTGACTCTGTATACCCCTCCCCTCAGGAAAACACAACTTTCCTATTAAATTGACAAGAACAGGAAAAGAAAAAAAAACTAAAAAGGACAGGTAGCTAATATATCTAGATGTTGTCTAGTGAGTCTCTTGTAGAAGTCCCAGCCTTATACCTCAGGCAGGCAAGGCAGCTGTGCTGGATGAAACAGTGCCTGCTGAGTCATAATAATAATAATAATAATAATAATAATAATAATTTTATTTATAACCCGCCCCTCTGAACGAGCAATCGGGGCGGGGTACAACAAAATTAAAAACAATTACAATTAAAAGTTCTTACACCCTGATCCCTACCTCCCACCCCTTAAAACAGAATTAAATTAACACAGAATTAAAAATAACAATAGTAGAACAAAACAATATCTAAAATCAATCATTCTTTGGCAGTATGGTGAAGGTGTCTGATATGTGGCTGGGGGGAGGCTAGGGGGAGTTCTAGTTGCAGTTTTGGAGCTGGGAAGATTTAACCATTGTCTGGGAAGGTCAGCCAGAAGAGATACGTCTTTAGAGCTTTTTTAAAGCCAGCAAGGGTCGTAGTAAGACGCATCTCATCCGGCAGGCCATTCCATAGCCTGGGAGTGGTAGCAGAGAAGGCTCTCTGGGAGGTCTGAGACAGTCTGGTCTTCTTAGGCTGTAGCAGATTTCTCCCAGAGGACCAGAGCATGCAGGGATGCTCATATGGGAAGAGGTGTTCCCTAAGATAGGATGGACCCAAGCCATGTAGGGCTTTAAAGTCAAGGCCTCAGTCCTGCAAGAACTCAGTCCAGAGAGGGAAGTAGGGGTCCAGGCAGCAGGAACAGAAGCTACTTCCTCCCTGCAGCCTCCAGACAGAATCTGTGGGCCTCTGTCTCTTCCCAGATGTTGTCTGGTGAGTCTCCAGTAGAAGTCCCAGCCTTATACCTCAGGCAGGCAAGGTAGCTGTGCTGGACAAAATAGTGCCTGCTGAGTCGATGCCTCAGTCTTGCAAGAGCTCAGTTCAGAGAGGGAAGCAGACGTCAGGCAGTTGATTTTAAAGCCTCCTAGTCCCTTTATGCTCAGATGCTGGCATGCTCTCCCTCTTACTGGGTGTCCCTGGTGAGATGACTTTTCTCTCCCTCAGAGTCCACAGCAGTGGCAGTTGAAATGGAGGGAGGGTGCCTCACCAGTTGGCCATAATACTAGAGATAAGGTTGCCTGACTGCCTGAAGTATTGTTGTGTTAAGGAACTTCTTTAACTAAGGAAACAAGACAAACAAAGCTTTAATTATATTTCTATACATTGCAAATAGACTTTATTCATGTTTTGAAGAATCACTTGGCCCCTGTTAAATATTGTAAGATGCTACCAAAGTTATCAGTGCCTCAGTAGGAGATAGGTGGTGGGCGAACAAGAGAGGGTTATCATGTTTCAGTTCGCACCACCACAGGTTCTTCTCTCCCTCAGAGTCCACAGCAGTGGCAGTTGGAATGGAGGGAGGGTGCCTCACCAGTTGCTGGGACTGGAGACGATGGCTCTTTTCTTCCTCAGAGAACACAGCAGTGGCAGTTGGAATGGAGGGAGGGTGCCTCAGCAGTTGCAGGGACTGGCAACAATGGCTCTTCTCTCCCTCAGAGTCCACAGCAGTAATAAGTAACCACGCTACTGATATTTACAAACAGGGAAATAATTTAAAATGTAAGTTAGTGTACAGAAGAAAAATAAAGTGACTGTCATACATAGGTGGTTATGTCACAACTTAATCAGGACAGGATTTTAAAAAGTACTTGTCACAAATAGGTGGCAGTGGTGGGAGAACAAATCCCATTGGGCTGCCATCTGTGGGAAACAGTTGGGTGGCTGAGAGTGTCACCATCAGAAATAGGTTGCAGTGGTGGGATAACAAAATCCATTTTGCTGCTCAAGAGGAAAAGGTTTGGGTGACTTTGTGTCAACATCACAGATGGTACCTGGAAAGAATCTGCTACAAGTCTGACCAAAAACAGAAAATGACAGAACACCATTCTAGTTATCACTACAGGTCCCAGTTGAGATCACTCTAATACATCATCAATGAGCTGCAACCAATGCCCTCTCACAGTATCATGAGAGTAATTTGGATTATAACTCCCAGAATCATCCAGTGAAAGCTGTAGTCAAAAAAGTTTCCAAGCTCTGCTCTGACCCGTAGCTGCTAGGCTGAAACTCAGGATAATAAGGGAAATTTATTTGAAAAGATCGTGTACAGCCAAGGCAGGAGGGAGAAACCTTCCTTTCAATGATGCTCATGCTGTCCTTTATTATTATGACATGATCAACACTCTCATGCTCTATATTGCTAATAAATGGTGCACAGTAGGCTATTTTGACATATCTTTAAAGTGGCAAAGAAGAGAGGGAATTACAAAAATAAATTCAGAAATGCTTATGGCACAGTTACAATTCCTACAGCATCACCAATCTCCTTTATGGATCTGTATAAATGCTACCTCTTTGATCATTAAAATACATCATTTCCTCAAGCTTTGACTAAGGTTGCTTTTTAGCTCCTAGATGTAATAGCCCCTGAAGTATAAGGCATAACCTCTTTCTTTGTTATCGAGTTGAGGTTTATGTCTCTTTCCTTCTTTTGTGTGGCCTTGGCTAATGAGAAGTGAGGATTCTTTGGATGACTCTGTGCCCTCAATCTTTTGGTGTCATCTTTAGGTCATTCTTATTATTTATTTATTAAGCAATGCAAGGGAACTCAGTTCAGTGAAACAGACAGGGAAAAATCACCTGAAACCACCTAGTCCCTCTTTGTGCAACATCAATATTTTGATTGCAGTATACATTGCTCAAGAAGATCAGGGACTTCCTGTAACCCAAGCAAGACTGGAATTGCTCTTGGCCTTCCAAGAGAGTAAAGAATCTTGCCATCTTCTAGTTATAACTTTACAGAACTAATGTTGATTACTGCAGGTTCACTGCTATTCACCATTTCTGGATTTTGAGTACCAGCAAAATCTTGATCAGTGTCATAACATGGGGAAAGGATTTCTGGTTCTGGTAGTCAAGGTCTCCTGTCCCAGCCTAGGATTTCCACTGCCCCGTCCCAGATTGATCCCTTCTCACTTGCTGCCCCTCACTCCTGGAACCTTCTTCCCCCACATGCATGCCTCATCACTTCTCTAACCAGATTCAAAATTAAGTTAAAGACTATATTGTTTAGGGAAGCATTCCCAGGATTGTGCCATCTACCCCAGGATGTCTCATTTTAACTATGCATTAAGAAAACAAGCCCTCCCCTCCAGTCCATCTGCCTTGGTCCAGGCCCCAGAGGGAGAGAAGAACCACTGCGCCTCATCCCTTTCCCACCACCATTCCCTTCTCCTTTTGTGTTGTGTCTTTTTAGATTGTAAGCCTGAGGGCAGGGAACCGTCTAATTAAAAGATTGTATGTACAGCACTGTGTAAATTTACAGCACTATATAAATAAAGGATAATAATAATAATAATAATAATAATAATAGATTCAATGCTTTTTCATCATAGCATGGCCCACATTCAAACTGCCTCCTCCTAGGTGTGTCATCCAGTTCCAATCCCTCCCCCCACTGTTAGCACAAAAGAGGTATCTATATGTGTCCTCTCTGGGCTGAACAACAGCTTGAAGTATGTGTGATTGGACTGGGATGGTGGCATTAGGATAGATTGGCATTGGGCTTCCCCAATGTCATCCCTATCCCAATGCCACTGTCCCAGTCCAGGTCACACATACTGACATTGGCATGCCATGGCCTCAGCCTTGATTTTTCCTACACATACTCTAAAGCTGCATTCATATATCTTCTACATCATGTTTTCCAGTTGCCTTATAGCTCATATATAGATTGTGGTCATTCTGGCTACTAGCTTGGCCTCTTGGAAAGCCATGTTCATTTAGATGTTTGGAATCAGGCTGCCAGTATGTGAAATAGCTATCTTCTCACAACAATTCTTTGCTTCGGGGCTAAAAACTGGAGCAAAAAGAATCTGGGATACTCTGGCTGATGGCAGAAAACAAGCACCATCACACTAGCATATAAAGAGACCAGCACCAATATGGGACTGCGATAAAGCAAAATCGTTATCACCAATAATGCAATGGATGTAATTACAACATACACAAACCAGACAGTCCAAAAGGGGGGCATAGGATGAAGGGGTGTGTGAAGGAGGCATGTATGGGGTGGGGTGGGGGTCCATGATTGTGCTTTGTCAATGTATCACTGGACACAATAATGCACTGATGCATTGTACAGGCAGTGCGACACACATGCAACTGTGTGGCTGATCATACAGGCAGGTGGCCATTTGGAGAGGAAAAAGGAGGTAACTGGAGTTTGCAGGCAGTGTGTTTGTGGAAAGGTGCACATGCATGGCAGGAAAGTGACAAAAAATAAAATAAATACCCAGTGCAGCTTGATGTGACATGGTACAGACAGTCTGTGGATGTTCTGCTCCCTTTGGAAGTGGGCTGTGTGAACAGCAGGGTTTCAATCTGCTTTCAGAAACCCCCAGATTGAGATGCTTTTTCCTGTCCATCTGCTTTAACCCTTTGAGTACCATCTCTCCTTACACACACACTCTCTGTGTGTATTTGTGTGTGTGTACCAGCACCATACAGTAGTTTGAGTGTTGGACTAGGACTTCAAAGTTTGAATTCCCACTCAGCCATGGAAATCTATTGTGTGACTTTGGGCAAGTCACACACTCTCAGCCAAAGAGGAAAACAATGGCAACCCCCTCTGAACAAATTCTGCCCCAGAAGCCCCATGATAGGCTTGCCTTAGGGTCAACATAAATCAGAAATGACTCGAATGCACACAACAATAACAGGAATCCTACTATCTTGGATTACAACTTCATTCTGTGTAATGTATAGGGAGGTACTGTAGTTTACAGGCTGCCACATTAGAGAGCCATAGTCCCTGACTTCTGCTTCATATTGGTCCGTTTTACATTGGCAAAAAGAGGTGTGTTGAAGGCTGCATGAAAGCCCAGCCTTTAGATGAGAAAAAGGGAAAGTGTGCCATGAAAACACTATTTTGGAGTTTTAAGGGAGAAGAAGTGCTTTAAAAAGGAGCTGGCCCATTTTACATTGGCAAAAAGAGGTGTGTTGAAGGCTGCATGAAAACCCAGCCTTTAGATGAGAAAAATGGAAAGTGTGCCATGAAAACACTATTTTGGAGTTTTAAGGGAGAAGAAGTGCCTTTAAAAAGTAGTTTGATTTCCCCACTACTTTTTTAAAAAGGGTGCAGCATTGCTGGCCCGTTTTACACGGGCAAAAAAAGGCGCTTTTAGGGCTAAAAAGCCCGCATTTAGGGTTAGGGAGGGCGTAGCCTTTACACCCTCCCTAAGCCTAAAACGCATGGACGCCGCCATTTAAAGATGGCGGCGTCTACACGGTGGCGCCGTACAAGCGTCATCACGTGCGCAGCGTTTTGACGCGCTGCGCACGTTTTGACGCTCTGGCGGCGCGGGAGGGCGCCAATCGCGCCCTTCCCGCGCCGCAAAAAAAGAGCTCGATCCCGGAGCTCTTTTTTGCGGCGGGTCGTTGCGGCGGGATGAGGCCTCTGGGGCTGCCCGTGTGGCAGCCTAGGCCTCATCTCGCCGCTAGAAGGGACGAGTTTGGACCGCCCCTTTTAGCCAATGTAAAAAGCACCCCTATTGCATCTAAAGGCTAAGGTGTAGTTGCATGGTTAAATGGGGCTCTGTATCTTAAAGCGCCCATTTAAAGGCAGCGATACAAGTGCGGAGGGAGGGAAGGTGCCAAGACAAGAAGAGACCTTCAGAGCCCGGCCAGAGTGCGCCTGCACCTTCCTTCACCTCCTCCCT
The DNA here is from genome assembly GCA_034509955.1 of Urosaurus nigricauda. NCBI lineage: Eukaryota > Metazoa > Chordata > Lepidosauria > Squamata > Phrynosomatidae > Urosaurus > Urosaurus nigricauda. The sequence continues at coordinate 312,887,383 of JAOEGL010000001.1, read as the reverse complement.
TTGGTTGAGAGAGTGTGACTTCTAGGGAGACAGCAGGGCACTGGAGGCGCTCAGCCAGACCAGGGCAAGCTGGCAAGAGGAGGAGGAGAAGGGGAGGGACCTGGAGCACCTCCGCTGCCCTGCTTCCCTGCAAGTCACACTCTCTCAGCCGAAGGGGGGAGGAGAAGGCAGGCCCAGGCACACTCTGGCCAGGCTCCATGGCTCTCTCCTGGCTGCCTTCCTCCTCCCTTTGGCTGAGAGAGTGTGACTTGCAGGGAGGCAGGGCAGCAGAGGGGCCCCATGTCCCTCTCCTCCTCCTCCTCCTCCTCCTGTTTCCAGCTTGCCCTGGCCCAGCATCAGGAGGACCTGGAGCACCACCGCTGCCCTTCCTCCCTGCAAGTCACACTCTCTCAGCCAAAGGGAGGAGGAAGGCAGCGGGGAAGGAGGGAGGGAGGGAAGGAGCCAGGAAGAGACCCCCAGAGCCTGGCCAGAGCACGCCTGGCCCTCCTGCTTCCTCTTCAAAAAGAAGGCTGGAAAAGTAGGACGTGTCCTGGAAAAGGAGGACGTGCCTGGTCAACTTGGAAAAGGGGGGCCTCTGCTCAAGAATGGAGGACATATGGGAATCCCTCCTGGACAGAGGGCTGAAACCTCAAGACAACTCAATATAATGCTCTGACAGAATACAGACTACAACTCCCATGAGCCTTTGCTACCATTTCCCAAGATGCCTTAATTTGCAACAGAAAGCCGACCAGTATGTTCACATGTGATGAATTCTTTCGTATTGACTCTGCATTTTCTTTTTGTGTAGATGCTCTCTTGTTTTGTGTGTGATGAGCTTGTGCGTAATCACGTGCATTTCCGAACTGACCTCACTTTCTCCCTCTTTCGGAATGGTCCTGTACTCCCCCATGTGATAAGCTCCGACTGTATGGTGTACCTGCGCAATTGCGCAATTCGCAGCCAGCAAGGGAAAAAAATGTTTAAAGCGCGGCTAAAAGCCACGTTCCTTGCCGCCCATGTAGCTGCTCCACCTGTGTTTGTAGCGTTTTGACAGCTTCCCATGTAGTTGCTGAGCCACAGAAAAAACCTGTCTAGCTGCCCTGTACTTTTTAAATGCACACCTGGGGCTTGCTGTCTAGCTGCTAAGCATTAAGGAAAGTGCAACTTCATGTCACACTTTCTTGCCAATGTAAAAAGCCCCATTGTATGCTATCTCTGCCTCCAAGGACATCAGTACTTTGGTCAAATCAGAAACACAGGAACTTCAGCTTACAGTCCAAAAACCATGTCCCAAGGACTGTAAAAAATACTGACAGCTCTATTGATTCATGCTAACAAACCAGTTTTAGCACGTATTTTGTACTTGGCAAATGTTTTTGTAAATTTTTCTAATGCATCTTTAGAAAATTTTGCTAATAGGTCTTAATTGCCTATTCAAGGACAAATCATGCTCAAATACATTACATTACAACAGAGACAGCTGACAGTTGAGAATCAGTGTGCTTTAGTGGTTTGAGCATTGGACAAGGACTCTGGAGAGCAAGTTACCTCTCAGCCATGGAAACCTACTGCATGAGCCTGGGGAAGTCACATTTTCTCAGCCTCAGAGGGATGCAAGGGAAAACCCCCTCTGAAGAAATCTTGTCATGCAAACCCATGATAGGTTTGCCTTAGAGTCACCATAAGTTGGAAAAGTCTGAAAAGGACACAACAACAACAACAACAGAAAAAAATCAGGTTCTGCCTACAAACATATAGAAATCCTTTTATTTAAAAAATGGTTCAGTGAAGTGCTTTTATGCAGGCTGCTCTGAAGCAATGTTTTTCTCAGGGTGTCTTGTGTGGGACCAACAACCAGTGATGTAGACTCTAGTCAATTGCATGGACTCAAATCACTTCAATTACTTCCACCTGTATACCCCATCACCACCTCCTTTTTCCTGTTTAAACTGGCTCCCAGACTTGAGACTTGACTTGAAAGTATCTTGCAAGAACTTGACACTTGACTTGAAACTTGAAGTGAGAGACTTGCGTGCAGAGACTTGACTTGAGACTTGGAGTAAAAGACTTGAATACATCGCTGCTGTTATTTGTAGCTAGAAGGGTCTCAGAGAACAATATTATTGGAAAGAACTCTGCCTAGGACCTTAGGGAACCCCCTCCAGCCAGATCAGACAATACTGGGCTAGATGGATTAAAGGATATAGGCATCTTCCTTTATTCCTGTTTAATAAGGAAACATCAATGCTTACTCCCTCCCTCCCTTCTTTCCTTTATTTTCATTCTTCTCTGTAGTGAAAAAAATGAAGGACTAGGTGGTTTTCAATGCTTTGTTTCTGTTAGAATTAGCAATGTTTGTATGCCTATACTCAGTAACTGTGTGCCACTCTATAGGAATTTGCTTGTTTTTCCGTGTCCTCTCTTCCTGCATTATTTTTATCTTCTCTTCTGTCTCATTCATAAGATCATTGAATATCCATATGTTCAGTGGAACATGCTCCCTTGGAGTGTGGTAGAGTCTCCTGTTTTGGAGGTCTTTAAACAGATGCTGGATGGCCCTCTGCCGGGGTGCTTTGAGTGTGTATTCCTGCATAGCAGGGGTTCAACTGGATGGCCCTTGTAGTCTCTTCCAAATCTATGATTCTGTAGTGCATGAATGGCTACTAACAAAATTACCTAATCCTGGCTCCTGTAGAAGAAACTAGTATGCTCACTTTTGAGAGGCAGGAAGAGTGCCTCTCAAAATGTCACAAAATTACAGTAAATGACATTGGGGGGAAAGATACTTTATGGTTAGAGTTCAGGAATGTGTTCCAAGCAGTTGTCTATCTTTTCTGGGTGGGATGCCCTACTTCACCTTCCTGCTCCTTCATTAGTCTCTCTGTTGACAGTTCAGCCCAGCCTGATTCATCAGGTGGCAACTGCAGGATGAGGGAATATACTGCCTATCCAGCCTGCTCAAGATCAGTCTGGGAAGCCATGGAGCTTCCAGGAAGGAACTGCAATTACCACATTTCTCTGTAGTGGAGAGGAAGGAATTTATCACTTGTGGCTTTTAAAGCTCTATAAACATTAGATAGTAGCACCTTTGGTGATACCTATCGCACAGTGTCATCCCCCTCTCATAGCTGTCTTGTTCTCCAAGTGGGGTTGGCTATACCTTGTCATTAATGGGGAAACCCATCAATCAGTTCCCAATCATGCATATACAGAGCTAGTGCTTAGGTATGGTTAGTTATTCTTGTGGTAATTCTGGGACTGGGCAGTCACATGGTGTCAGTGTATTTATTAAAATATTTATATTTCACCCTATATCCTAGTATCTCAGGCAGCATACCCCTAAAATCAATTAAATAGCTGAAAACAATTTTAAATTTAGACAGAATAATTGTCTGGTAGCATGCATAGGTGATCTGAAATTATGTTTAACCACATGTATGTATAATGTCAACTTGCTCTTGGAGGAAGTTATCAGGAATCAATGGATCAAGGTGATTTTTCTGGCCTTTCAGAGACTGTGGTTCACCAAAATTGTACTCGCCAGTCATTATGTGCTATTTATTATCTGTATCATCTACTGACAAAACAATTTCCTTTTTGTCTTGAAGCTATAAGCCATGTTCTTTTGCTTTGCAGGCTTTTTTAAAAAATGCCTGGACAATTTTTTCCCATGTTAATAGAAAAATGAGCCTCATTTTTGTCTTTGCTGTTTCGTTTCAATTTGCATCATTTGGAATTAAGTGCTGTATAAACCTTGTTAGCTTGGCAGGAGACTGTATGTTTCCTATGCTTGTATAATATTGGGATGAGTTTCACATCAAGAAATCCCAACTTGACCTCTGCTGAAAGATTAAGTCTCTGTTTTCTTTGAAAGACTGCCTGCACCTGTATTAATGTGCCTAGCCCTTAAAATCAGCCAGAGAGACACTGCTGTTGGTACTGTAAGTAAGGACATCATCCATCTTCTGTTCATCCTGCCTATGAATCATAGAATCACAGAGTGGAGGAAAATGCTTTTTCTCTTTCTTTCACTTTTTGGCACTGTTTTTCTAGAAGTCCCTCCCACAGGAAGCCCCCTGCCTTCCAATGCACATGCATATGCACACACACATGCACAAGCACACACTGGTTGGTTTTAGGTGGGCTTGAAATACTTGGCTGCATTTGTTGTTGACTGCTGTCAAGTCAGCTTCAACTTGTTTGTGTACATCCATTTTTAATTGACAATGATGTCAAATGTATGGTTTTCACACCACACAATTATAGCATTTCAATGCCATTTTGATTGCCATGATTGTATTGTAGGGAATCCTGGGATTTGTAATTTGGTGAACCACTATAGCTCTGTGGCACAGATATTTAAACACCTCATGAAACTACAGATGCCAGTATCATATAGGGTAGAGCCATGGCTGTTAAAAGTGGAATCAAAGAGCTATAATTCTGTAGTGTGAATGAAACCTATCAATTTAGCCATGGTTTCTATCTCTCTGCTGGTTTTGAAATGAATAGGTTTTGGGTAAGTTTTATTGTGAATTTTTTATTTGACATTTAATCAGTTCTGTGATGATTCTGTGTTGTTAGCCCTCTTAAGAAGGCTGTGTTGGATGTAATAATAATAATAATAATACATTTTATTTATACCCCGCTCTTCAGCCAAAGCTATCAGAGCGGCTTACAATTTGTTAATTAGACAATTAAGTCCCCTCAAGATGGTGGTTGAAAGGAGGGCTCTTCTTGCTTCCAGCAGGAGGTGGCCTGCCTTTCTCTCCCCTCAAGATGGTGGTTGAAGGGAGGGCTCTTCTTGCTTCCAGCAGGAGGTGGCCTGCCTTTCTCTCCCCTCAAGATGGTGGTCGAAGGGAGGGCTCTTCTTGCTTCGAGCAGGAGGTGGCCTGCCTTTCTCTCCCCTCAAGATGGTGGTCGAAGGGAGGGCTCTTCTTGCTTCGAGCAGGAGGTGGCCTGCCTTTCTCTCCCCTCAAGATGGTGGTCGAAGGGAGGGCTCTTCTTGCTTCCAGCAGGAGGTGGCCTGCATCTCTCTCCCCTCAAGATGGTGGTTGAAGGGAGGGCTCTTCTTGCTTCCAGCAGGAGGTGGCCTGCCTTTCTCTCCCCTCAAGATGGTGGTTGAAGGGAGGGCTCTTCTTGCTTCCAGCAGGAGGTGGCCTGCCTTTCTCTCCCCTCAAGATGGTGGTTGAAGGGAGGGCTCTTCTTGCTTCCAGCAGGAGGTGGCCTGCCTTTCTCTCCCCTCAAGATGGTGGTTGAAGGGAGGGCTCTTCTTGCTTCCAGCAGGAGGTGGCCTGCCTTTCTCTCCCCTCAAGATGGTGGTTGAAGGGAGGGCTCTTCTTGCTTCCAGCAGGAGGTGGCCTGCCTTTCTCTCCCCTCAAGATGGTGGTTGAAGGGAGGGCTCTTCTTGCTTCCAGCAGGAGGTGGCCTGCCTTTCTCTCCCCTCAAGATGGTGGGTGAAGGGAGGGCTCTTCTTGCTTCCAGCAGGAGGTGGCCTGCCTTTCTCTCCCCTCAAGATGGTGGTTGAAGGGAGGGCTCTTCTTGCTTCCAGCAGGAGGTGGCCTGCCTTTCTCTCCCCTCAAGATGGTGGTTGAAGGGAGGGCTCTTCTTGCTTCCAGCAGGAGGTGGCCTGCCTTTCTCTCCCCTCAAGATGGTGGTTGAAGGGAGGGCTCTTCTTGCTTCCAGCAGGAGGTGGCCTGCCTTTCTCTCCCCTCAAGATGGTGGTTGAAGGGAGGGCTCTTCTTGCTTCCAGCAGGAGGTGGCCTGCCTCTCTCTCCCCTCAAGATGGTGGTTGAAGGGAGGGCTCTTCTTGTTTCCAGCAGGAGGTGGCCTGCATCTCTCTCCCCTCAAGATGGTGGTTGAAGGGAGGGCTCTTCTTGCTTCCAGCAGGAGGTGGCCTGCATCTCTCTCCCCTCAAGATGGTGGTTGAAGGGAGGGCTCTTCTTGCTTCCAGCAGGAGGTGGCCTGCCTTTCTCTCCCCTCAAGATGGTGGTTGAAGGGAGGGCTTTTCTTGCTTCCAGCAGGAGGTGGCCTGCCTTTCTCTCCCCTCAAGATGGTGGTTGAAGGGAGGGCTCTTCTTGCTTCCAGCAGGAGGTGGCCTGCCTTTCTCTCCCCTCAAGATGGTGGTTGAAGGGAGGGCTCTTCTTGCTTCCAGCAGGAGGTGGCCTGCCTTTCTCTCCCCTCAAGATGGTGGTTGAAGGGAGGGCTCTTCTTGCTTCCAGCAGGAGGTGGCCTGCCTTTCTCTCCCCTCAAGATGGTGGTTGAAGGGAGGGCTCTTCTTGCTTCCAGCAGGAGGTGGCCTGCCTCTCTCTCCCCTCAAGATGGTGGTTGAAGGGAGGGCTCTTCTTGCTTCCAGCAGGAGGTGGCCTGCATCTCTCTCCCCTCAAGATGGTGGTTGAAGGGAGGGCTCTTCTTGCTTCCAGCAGGAGGTGGCCTGCCTTTCTCTCCCCTCAAGATGGTGGTTGAAGGGAGGGCTCTTCTTGCTTCCAGCAGGAGGTGGCCTGCCTTTCTCTCCCCTCAAGATGGTGGTTGAAGGGAGGGCTCTTCTTGCTTCCAGCAGGAGGTGGCCTGCCTCTCTCTCCCCTCAAGATGGTGGTTGAAGGGAGGGCTCTTCTTGCTTCCAGCAGGAGGTGGCCTGCATCTCTCTCCCCTCAAGATGGTGGTTGAAGGGAGGGCTCTTCTTGCTTCCAGCAGGAGGTGGCCTGCCTCTCTCTCCCCTCAAGATGGTGGTTGAAGGGAGGGCTCTTCTTGCTTCCAGCAGGAGGTGGCCTGCATCTCTCTCTCCTCAAGATGGTGGTTGAAGGGAGGGCTCTTCTTGCTTCCAGCAGGAGGTGGCCTGCCTTTCTCTCCCCTCAAGATGGTGGTTGAAGGGAGGGCTCTTCTTGCTTCCAGCAGGAGGTGGCCTGCATCTCTCTCCCCTCAAGATGGTGGTTGAAGGGAGGGCTTTTCTTGCTTCCAGCAGGAGGTGGCCTGCCTTTCTCTCCCCTCAAGATGGTGGTTGAAGGGAGGGCTCTTCTTGCTTCCAGCAGGAGGTGGCCTGCCTTTCTCTCCCCTCAAGATGGTGGTTGAAGGGAGGGCTCTTCTTGCTTCCAGCAGGAGGTGGCCTGCCTTTCTCTCCCCTCAAGATGGTGGTTGAAGGGAGGGCTCTTCTTGCTTCCAGCAGGAGGTGGCCTGCCTTTCTCTCCCCTCAAGATGGTGGTTGAAGGGAGGGCTCTTCTTGCTTCCAGCAGGAGGTGGCCTGCCTTTCTCTCCCCTCAAGATGGTGGTTGAAGGGAGGGCTCTTCTTGCTTCCAGCAGGAGGTGGCCTGCCTCTCTCTCCCCTCAAGATGGTGGTTGAAGGGAGGGCTCTTCTTGCTTCCAGCAGGAGGTGGCCTGCATCTCTCTCCCCTCAAGATGGTGGTTGAAGGGAGGGCTCTTCTTGCTTCCAGCAGGAGGTGGCCTGCCTCTCTCTCCCCTCAAGATGGTGGTTGAAGGGAGGGCTCTTCTTGCTTCCAGCAGGAGGTGGCCTGCATCTCTCTCCCCTCAAGATGGTGGTTGAAGGGAGGGCTCTTCTTGCTTCCAGCAGGAGGTGGCCTGCCTTTCTCTCCCCTCAAGATGGTGGTTGAAGGGAGGGCTCTTCTTGCTTCCAGCAGGAGGTGGCCTGCATCTCTCTCCCCTCAAGATGGTGGTTGAAGGGAGGGCTTTTCTTGCTTCCAGCAGGAGGTGGCCTGCATCTCTCTCCCCTCAAGATGGTGGTTGAAGGGAGGGCTCTTCTTGCTTCAAGCAGGAGGTGGCCTGCCTTTCTCTCCCCTCAAGATGGTGGTTGAAGGGAGGGCTCTTCTTGCTTCCAGCAGGAGGTGGCCTGCCTTTCTCTCCCCTCAAGATGGTGGTTGAAGGGAGGGCTCTTCTTGCTTCCAGCAGGAGGTGGCCTGCCTTTCTCTCCCCTCAAGATGGTGGTTGAAGGGAGGGCTCTTCTTGCTTCCAGCAGGAGGTGGCCTGCCTTTCTCTCCCCTCAAGATGGTGGTTGAAGGGAGGGCTTTTCTTGCTTCCAGCAGGAGGTGGCCTGCATCTCTCTCCCCTCAAGATGGTGGTCGAAGGGAGGGCTCTTCTTGCTTCCAGCAGGAGGTGGCCTGCCTCTCTCTCCCCTCAAGATGGTGGTTGAAGGGAGGGCTCTTCTTGCTTCCAGCAGGAGGTGGCCTGCCTTTCTCTCCCCTCAAGATGGTGGTTGAAGGGAGGGCTTTTCTTGCTTCCAGCAGGAGGTGGCCTGCCTCTCTCTCCCCTCAAGATGGTGGTTGAAGGGAGGGCTCTTCTTGCTTCCAGCAGGAGGTGGCCTGCATCTCTCTCCCCTCAAGATGGTGGTTGAAGGGAGGGCTTTTCTTGCTTCCAGCAGGAGGTGGCCTGCCTCTCTCTCCCCTCAAGATGGTGGTTGAAGGGAGGGCTCTTCTTGCTTCCAGCAGGAGGTGGCCTGCCTTTCTCTCCCCTCAAGATGGTGGTTGAAGGGAGGGCTTTTCTTGCTTCCAGCAGGAGGTGGCCTGCCTTTCTCTCCCCTCAAGATGGTGGTTGAAGGGAGGGCTCTTCTTGCTTCCAGCAGGAGGTGGCCTGCCTTTCTCTCCCCTCAAGATGGTGGTTGAAGGGAGGGCTTTTCTTGCTTCCAGCAGGAGGTGGCCTGCCTTTCTCTCCCCTCAAGATGGTGGTTGAAGGGAGGGCTCTTCTTGCTTCCAGCAGGAGGTGGCCTGCCTTTCTCTCCCCTCAAGATGGTGGTTGAAGGGAGGGCTTTTCTTGCTTCCAGCAGGAGGTGGCCTGCCTTTCTCTCCCCTCAAGATGGTGGTTGAAGGGAGGGCTCTTCTTGCTTCCAGCAGGAGGTGGCCTGCCTTTCTCTCCCCTCAAGATGGTGGTTGAAGGGAGGGCTCTTCTTGCTTCCAGCAGGAGGTGGCCTGCCTTTCTCTCCCCTCAAGATGGTGGTAAAAGGTGTATACATTTAAAATAAATAAATAAATGAGGATTTTGAGACAGTAGATGGATGAAAATGATCAAAAGGAACAAAGGGCTCAGGAAGTTTGGCAGTGGGCCGCATGCAGCCCACTCCCTGTGCTACCAAAATATTAATATTTGGGGCGGGGGGGGGGACACAGTGATAGAATGCAAGCAATGCTCTCTAGGACTCATCTTTTTGCCCCCCCCCCCAGTGCCTTGGGCCAAATATGCCATAGGGCCCCCTGACTGGAATAGGTGATTGCTGCCCCTTGTGAGGGATGAGGCATTGTAAGTATCTCACACTTCTTATGCTGGGAGAACAGTAATTTTATTTATTCTCCAGGCATGAGAAGAATTATTATTCTGTCATGTCACATACTTAGTTGGAATTGGCATGAATGAAACAACAAAGCCCACCTATCTGACCATGTTTTACATGAACTCCAGGCATACCATCTAGTGCCCCTTTGGACTGTCATCTGGGCCTCATTCCCACTTACAGAAGAATCATTTTCCAATCTGAATCGATGGATCAATTTGACATTGGATCGTGGTTCCCACTACCTTTGCCCCTGATTGCATTTTGTGGCATGGAATTGAATCAAAATAACCCACTTGTAGTGTCCATTCACAAATGAATAGATTCTATTTAAACCGGTTCCTGAAGCAGATAACCCATTTGTGGTTCACAATGGGAAATGAATTGGTTTAAATAGAATAGGAGGCTTGGCAAAAATGTGTGGTAAGGGTGGGGAAAGGAAGTAAATGAAAGTGAGGAATGTGGTGGTAGGCTGCAAGCAGTAGAATAATAGAATCATAGAGATGGAAGAGACCACAAGGGCTGTCCAGTCCAACCATTTCAACCTCCCACCATGCAGGAATGCACAAGCAAAGCCCTCCTCCCCACAGATGGCTATCTGGCCTCTGTTTAAAAACCTCCAAAGAAGGAGATGCTACCAGGATTCCACCAGTATTCCCTGAGGCAGCGTATTCCACTGCTGAACAATTTTTGCCATCAGGAAGTTATTTGTCATGTTTAGGTGGAATCTCTTTTCCTGTATTTTGAATCCATTGCTGTGTGTCCTAGGAGATTACTACACGTGGCTTTTACATTGCAATTATAGTATAAAATAGGACCTTTAATGATACTTATCACATGACATCACCTCCGACTCATTTATACCATGTGGTTAGGGCATCCTCTTTCATTCATGGGAGAAACCTGTCAATAGCTCCAAATGCCTGGCAATCCCAGGACTCCTGAAACGCAAAACATTGCTGCCACAGCAATTGCAAAATTGACAGTCGCATGGTATTACAGTCTGCTCCTCTCCTTCCTTCCCCCACTATACTCAAGTGACCTCATTTTCTTTTTTGGGGGGGGGGGGTATTCCTTTTCTTTTTCTTTTTTCTTTTTTAAACTTAAATTGTATTACCAGAACTGTGGGACTTGTTTAAAAAAGTAATTATTAAAATAAAATAAAAGGCATGCTGGGTAGAGCATAGGGAAAGGAGGCAGGGTTAAAGGGGAGTGTGGGAAAGAACATAATGGCAGAAGCAGCCTCAATCACACAATTGTGAAGACATGCAATAATGTGTTGGTGTGTGTCCACTACGACCACATGCTGAGTTGATCCACGCAGGCAGGATGCCCAGAAGAGACTCTTGGAGAGAAGTCTGCAAAGGCTTCTTGCTGCAAGAGATAATTTCCTCAGGTGGCTAGCTCAGGAAACCAGTATGTTTGTGTTTTCATTGATTTGTGTGAAAGGAGAATGAGGCTTGTGTGGTAACAAACTCCCTTGTCTTTGGATCTGAAGAAAACAAGATTGCTCCATTCCTATTGGATTCGAATTTGCCCTGGTTCTCACTTGGGCTGAATCGATTTATTTCTAAAAAAAAATCAGTTCAGCACAAAAACACCCCATTTTACCAAGTCTTTTTAACACAAGTTAAATGGGCAAAAAACATGCCCCCCCTTCCAAATCACTTCAGTTGGTTTAAACCAGATTGTGTCAAATTTGGCTCGCCAGTTCCCCTCTTTGCCGATACAAACTGGAATCAGAACTAATTGGACTGAAGGGTAGATGGGAATATAATTATCCTTTTTATTTTGCAGTTCAACCAATTTCTTCCCCTTCTTCATGAGAAGCAGGCAATGAAATAATCCAAGTTGCCCATGACCACTTATGTGCATCCCTTGTGCTCTGCAATCCCAGGGCAATAGCATATTTGTTTTTTAATGCATGAAAATAATGTTTATTCTTGACAGTACTGGAACTACAGATGTTACCTCTCAGAGAATGAGTTATGCAATTACTTGAGAGGTGGAACCATTACAAATGCACAGATAAACAAGCTGAACTATCCCAAGAGGCCATTGGAAAGTACTGGCCTTCATGCTTTGCAAACATATTTGCTAGAGAACTCGAAAACATTTAGGGGTTCACTCAATAGAAAAATACTTAGATGCAACTATGAAAAATAACACACCACTTGTGAGATAGCAGGAGCAAGGGGACAAACTAAAACATGACAATTATACTATGTTTCATGTTTTGGCAGATAAGAAGTCATCTAAACAGGCCCAAAACATTGTATTTTGTTCCAAAAACTCACTAATTATGATTAGATAATTATAAAAATTTCAGTTACTTTTGCAACTAGGAAATAACTGTATGTAGTACAATAAGAGACCTTATCACAGTTAACAAACATACTCTCAACAGAAAGGAAGCTAGGGAGTCCTGATTACTACAAGGTTGATCTATTTTATTAATTGATGTGTATAATTTAAATCTAAAATATCTTTTTATTAGACAGGAGTACCTAATAATGGTTGTGCACCCAAAGTGGCTTTTGTCAGCTTGGTGTTCTAACAGTATTTGGATTACACTGGGCTAAAATGTGATACCATTTTTGCTAAGTGTCTTTAGAAATTTGTGTAGGAGCCTTATCACACTGTATTGTTACAGCATCATAGTGATGCATTAGTTGCACTATTGATTTGACCTTATTGCATGATTTTTGTTGCTCTTCTGTTGTTCTGCTGTGGGAGATCGTTTGGAAACGATTTCTTTTTATTAACGCAAAAAATCAGTTAATTTTAATGTGGAGTTTTTTTTTATTGTTAGGTTATAATTGATTATTTTGTAAGCTGTCTTGGGTCTCACTCCAGGAGAAAGGTGGCATATAAATTAACTAATTGATCAGTTAAACTTCAGCACTTTGAACTCAGTTTGATTTAAGGCAATTGATCTAAGCCAGAGAAAAAGTGTGAGGAGCAGAGCAAAAGTGGGGCATTTTAAAAGAAGTTGGAGATAGTGGGATGCAGAAGTTTAATTGTGACTGTCCCTGCCAAATCAGGACATTTGAAAGATATCCTAAAAATGAGATGTCTGAGGGAAAGTCTTAAAAGCAGTAGAATATGGAGGCAGGGGAGAGAAAAGAAGCAGGTTTCACTTCCATCACTGTCCCCTCCATTCTGCTGTTTAGAATTGTGTATGTATGTGCCTTCAAGTGGTCTGTTGATGTACTGTATGATAACCTCTTGAATTCACAAGTTTTTCTTTTACAAGGAATACTCAGTGATTTTTTTCAGTTCCATCCTCTGAAATATAGCCTACAGCACCTGGTGTTCATTGGCAGTATCCTATTCAAGTACTAACCAAAGCTATCCTTGCTTTCCTTCCAAGATCAGATGGGATCTGATGGCTTTAGTGTACTTAGAGAATGTTTAGACCAGTGCTATTCAAAGTGGTGTTTTTTGAACTGGTTGTAGTCCATGAGCCATGGCTGCCAATCCACAGAGAGTTTCCAGGAAAGAAAAGAAAAATTGTGACAAATATGACACATTGGGGTGGCTGGGTGGGACTGATGGTTTCTCACATGAGATAGACCCAAGAAACAGTATTTCATGCTATTTTAAATTGTTGTTTTGCTATCTGAACCCTATCCTGAGATCTTTTGATATAAGGGTAAGATATAAATGTCTTAACAGATAAATAAAGTAACCAATCCATCAGCTCCTTTTAGTGTTAAAAGTTAATCCCTTTTCTCTGACAAACCACTGAGTGGATGTTTATTGTCTATCTCATTTAGCTCCTAGTGCTGGGTTGCAAAAACATGCTTTTAAAGAGCTGTCCAGATGGTACTTTCCTCTGGTAAAGCCCCAAATAATTCAACTACAGATGAAATAAGTGCTTAAGTGTGACCTGGAAGCTTTTGTTCATATGTGCTACTCATTACGAAGAGTAACCATGCATATCCCTGCTCTCTACAAATGGATCAAATCCCACATTAAAACCATCCAATTTGTTGATCGTGATCTCCAAGGAACAAATTTCATAATTTAATGACTAGAGATGATAGGGAAATTTGCCACAGAATTGGCTGGTAACTGGATTTTTCATATTGCAAATGGACAGCATCATTGTGATGCCAGACTGCCTTGTCTCAACCAAATCTGTGCCAGTAAGGCAGGGTCTGCTGCCCTCAAAATTTACAGAAATCTTTACTTATATGCCTCTGAAAAAATTTGCTTTCAAAAGTAATGGAGATGATGTTGAAAGAAATATAAATAACAGGGAAGGGACAAACATATTTTTGTGTATACTAATTTGTATCTTATAGAAAAATGCATATTATTTTGTGCATTATTTTCCACCCTAAATCCAGCAGTGTAGGGAGAAATAATTCAGAAAAAGGATTGTGCAGATTACAACCTAGATGTCACCACATTACCTGCTGGGATATTTGGGGAAAAAATTATGATTGATTTCTACACTACGATTAATGTTGCCCGATGTGGAGAGATGCTTTCTTTTATCTTGTCCTGAACCGTACACCATTCACTTGTCCTGAACCTTCTCCCTATCCATATATTCGACAGTATCATTTTATACACTTCTAGCAACCACATCATTATAACTATTTCTCTAAGCTAAACTGACTCTGACATTGCAATCTTTCTTCAAAAGGGAGCTTCTCTAGTCTTTCCAACATTTTAGTTGCTCTTTGCTATGCTGTCTTCAAACTTGCGATATCCTTCTTGAAGTTTAGACATTCAGAACTATTCATAGTATACCAAGTGTGGTCCGCTTCTAGCAGGGACTCGTGTTTGCTTAAGCCAGAGGTTGATGATGATGAGCCAAAGAAAAGGAAAACAAAACAAACCAAGGACAGCTGGACCATATAACACAGAGGGAAAGTTCAGCATCAAGTGACAAATTTGGGGTGTAACTTGAAATCCAAAAATTTTGGCCAAGGACAGTACCAAAACATAATAAGCCTTGCAGCATTGGCAATGGAAGAGAAATCCAAGATGGAATAGGATATGTATACTGAATGTGTCAGGAGTTCCTATAGCTAGAACTGGGAACTCTTCAAACCATTTGTGTGCACATACATGCATAATGTGCATCTCTCCTTTGTGTTAGTTATCATTATTGTATCTTGGAACATAAGGCGGTGAAGTATTCACAGCTTTGGACTGTTCCTGTCCACCCTGGCTGCCTCGCCCTTGGACCTTTCTAGACAAGATGAAATACAAATGTTTTCGTTTTTGGACTGTGGTTCTTGTATGTTTCTTTTATTTGTCATCTGTTACTTTTTGCAGTTTGTGATTAATCTCTGACAGCAGTGTATAAGTCATTCATGACAGCCCACAGTCATTTCAGAACACTTAGTCTAGAGCTCTGTCATCATACACAAGAAGGTTATTTTTATTAATTTATTCATTTATATCTCCCTTTTATTCCAATTGTGGGACTCAAAATGGCTAACAATATATTTAAAGCAATGCAAATTAACACTATACAAATTAATTAATTAATTAATTAATTAGAGAGACAGAGAGAGAGAGAGAGAGAGAGAAAATTAGTTAAAAAGTAAAATAAACAGTTGATTAAGTTGACACATTAAAATTTATTAAATGACCACATACAAACCTTAAAAACAGCACTGCACAGCATTAAAACTCCAGCCCAGCCAGTTTTTTTTAAAGCCCAATGGCCTGGTGTCAATATGTTTGAAAACTATTGTCTGATGCAACAACTCAAAACACAACTCACCAGCCTTGCCCATCTTGCAAAAATTGGACATTTAAAATGGCAAGAACCTGTTATTAACTCACAATTGCACAAATGGTTTTCACAGGCAAAGTGCTGTTATCCCATGCAGAATCCAAAATTAATGCACACTTGCATGCAAATGAGTGAATGGTTTTCACACGACAGGACCAAATATGCCTTCATCCCGATAATGATTAAAGCACGTGCATACCACAAAAGCGAGCAAACGCACAGATGATTTTTACATGTAGACCATAACAAATCTCTCTCTCTCTCTCTCGCTTTCTCTCTCTCTCTCTCTGTGTCCCTGCCTTCCCTCAGCTAAGAGCCCTGGCTATGGGGGCTGAAGATGGAGACAGACAGACATAAACAGGAAAAAGGGAGGGGGAACACATCCTTTTCTCTATCTCACTTGCTCTGTCCCTGCCTTTGCCTCAATAGCTGTTTCTTTAAGAGCTCTGGCTTGGAGGGAAGGCTGAATTGATCTCCAAACTGTGCCCTTTAAGAGATTTTGGACTTCAGCTAACAGAAGCCTCAGCCATGTTGGACAATAGTCTGGGATTCTGAGAGCTGAGAGCTGAAGTCCAAAATGGGGCTACCCTTGTGCCAAGTTCGGAAACTTCAGTTGGTAGAAAACATGGCAGAAAGATTGATTACGGGAACTCCTAGGAATGACCACATAACAACGGACTTGAAGTCCCTACATTGGCTCCCTATTAGGTGCCGGGCAAAGTACAAGGTGTTGGTGATTACCTTTAAAGCCCTACATGGCTTGGACCCAGAATACTTGAGGGAACGCCTTCCTCCCTATTGTCCACCCCGCACTCTAAGGTCCTCTGGAAGAAATTTATTACAGCCAAAACAATCTAGGCTAACATCAGTTTCCCAGAGGGCCTTCTCTACTGCTGCTCCAAAATTATGGAACGACCTGCCGGAGGAGATCCGTCATATTTCCACTCTGACAGCTTTTAAGAAAGCACTCAAGATGGATCTCTTCTGGCAGGCCTTTCCAACTTAGCTACCCTCCCCAGATATTGAGATATCTGCCCCCTTACCCGCCTATTTTTCCCCGCTTGTTTCTTTGTACTGGAACGTTTTTAATGTTTTTAATGCTTTTAATGTTTTAGACTATTATCGTTTAATTCTATTTTAATGCTGGGAATGGGGGTGGGGGAAGTTTAGGGTTTGATTTTATTGTAACTTTGTGTATTTTATTGTTGTAACCTGCCTGGATTCTTCGTGACTGGGCGGGCTAGAAATAAATCTATTATTATTATTGTTATTAAATCTCTTAAAGGGCACAGTTTGGGGATTGCTGTGTTCCGGTTAGAAGGGAGGGCTAATGCAGGAGACAGAGAACGAGAGAGGGGGGAGTGTGCAGGGACTCAGACAGGGAAGCAACCATTCAGTCACTCTCCTTTCTCTTTTTCTTTGTCTGCCATTTCATCAGCTGCTTGTTTTAAGAGCTCTGGCTATGAAGAAGTGTGGGTACTTATTTTAGGAGCTTTATAAGCAGTATTACGGCATTGCCCCATATTGCCCTGCAGCACTGGAAGTAAACTCACCCCAAAGAACCATGGGAAATCTGACAACAAAAACAACAAATGGGAGAATCCCATGAATAAATTGCAAGTACCTTTCACACTACAGCAATTGCACACACACACACAAAAAAAGCAAATTAGTGAATGAAATGGAAATGAATTCACAATATTTTGCCCCAAATGCCTATTTGCTGGCTCATGTCACTTTCTTGTCAGATTCGATGTGGCTTGTGCACAACATCGTGTGAAAACCACACATTTGCGCCTAATATGCTGGATAATTACAGGTTCTTACCCACTTAAACTTCTGATTTTCCCCATGTGATATTTTCTTCATAGTGAGGTAAGGGGAAAACCTTGACCTGTTGAAATATCACTCTCTTTAACACCTATTTGAAAGATATAGGAACCTTTTTTTCCTTTGAAGTCTGGTCACCATAATCTTAGGCCTCATTTGCACTGCAGAAATAATGTAGTTTGATACTGCATTAACTGCCATGGCTCAGTGCTATAGGCCTGATCTAGATTGGCAAAAAGAAGTGTGTTCATGGCTGCATGAAAGTCTAGCCTTTAGATGAGAAAAAGGGAAAGTGTGCCATGAAAACAATTTTTTTTTTTTTTTTTTTTTTTGCGTTTTAGGGGAGAAGAAGGTTCTTCTTCTGTAGTTTCCGGTTTCATATAATTTTTGATGCTGTGATCTATTTGTATCAGAACATTAAAATCAATAAAAGAGGGGAAGACTAAATCAGCAGTGTATTTTTTTTTGGACAGTTGTAGACAAAAACATAGCAATAGCAAGGAATAGCAGGTACATTTCTATACTGCTTATCAATGCACTTTAACACTCCCTAAGCAGTTTACAATGTGTAAGCTAATTCCCCCCAACAAGCTGGGTATTCATTTTAGCAACCTTGAAAGGATGCAGTTCTTAGTTGGCCCTGAGCCCCTGGCTGGTATTGAACTCACAATATAATGAACTCTTCTTAAAAATAACTTTTAAATTTCTGCTCCAGGAGACATCCCAGTGGAAGGTAGATGGATGCCTCTCTTTTCTCTAGTGCTTCCCCTGTGTTTCTCTGGTGAATCATTTCATGGCCTGGGAAAAAGGTCCTTTCCATTCTTCCAAGACTTTTTCCAGTTTACAAAGCATGAAGAAATGCCACTGAACACAACAATACTTACTTCTGAGTAAACTTCTCTAGGATCTGTCAGTAAAGGCTGCAATCTTTTTATTCCTTCTGTTGTTGTTGTTCCTGTTCCTTCTATGATGATGGTGATGGTGATGATTTAAAATCACTACGCTGGAAAAAGGAAACTGAATTTGTGGAAGAGCCACATAAAAAATAGAAAACTAAATCTGGCAATTAAACAAATGGAACTCTTATGAGTTACTGGTTTGGCCCAGTGGATAGGGAAACCCTAGGGAAAGAGGCTAACCCCAGCTGGGGTCAGAAAAAGAGGGATTACTGGAGCTGCCGAGGAGCTTCATTTACCAGGGCTAAGGAGCAAATCTTTTCCACCTTGAAAAAAGGCTTTAAGATTGCATCCAAATGTTGCAATACCACTGAGCAGGACAAGCAGAGGAGTCCTGCAGACAAGTCTTGCACTAGCACCTCATTGGATGCATGGGACTTTTGTGACAGTGAATATTTGTAAAATTTGAAACACAATTTGTTATATTGTTGCTAAACATATATAGGTTGAGTCCCCCTTATCTGAAATACAGTGGTCACCCGGGTTACGAAGGTAATCCATTCCGGGATTACCTTCATATCCCGGAAGTTTTTGCAACCCGGGGGACCGCTTTTGCCAATGCACAGCGCGCTGGAAGCAAGCTGTTTTAAAACTTCCGGGTTGCGAATTTCTTTCGCAACCCGGGGTTTTTTTTCGTTGGCCGGGGGCTTTCTTTTTCCCCCCGCGGTTTCGGGTCCTGGGGATTTCGTTCCCCGGGGGATTCGGATCCCGGGGGACCACTGTACTTGGGACCAGAAGTGTTTTGCATTTTGGATTATTTTATTTTATTTTTGAAATATTTGCATACATATAATGAGATATTTTGGAGATGGGATCAAATTCTAAACAAGAAATTATTTATGTTTCATGTACACTTTATATACACAGCCTGAAATAATTTTATACTATACACAATGTTTTAAATAATTTTGTTCATATACACTGAACTATCAGCAAGCAAAGGTGTCACTATCCTAGACATCCATGTGGACAAGTTTGGATTTGGGGGTGTTTTGGATTTCAGAATTTTGGATAAGGAAGACTCAACCTGTATAAGGACTTAAACTGTTATTGTGTTTGCGGTATTCAATTATAGTTGGTCCCACAGAACTCAGAAGGAAGCAGACGCAAACCAAGATGCAAGTAAGTAAGCAGATAGGGAAGCAAAAGTGACACTTGGCTGACCCTGTCAGTTTCAACCAAAGCTCTCCATTTCCCTTTGAAGAAACAGCTTTTTTGAAATAATGCATCAAAGGATGAGAATATGCAGAAATGTTTCATTTTTCTGTCCTGGTTTCCTAGTTGTGAAACTGATCAGAAAAAGGATGGGTTGGGTTTGCAATTGACTGGAACAATCAAGGAGGAAAGTTTCTTAGAGGGGTTGTTAAAAGTGAGCAGAAAAACCAAAGGGTGAATTTGAAAAAAAGGCATTCACATTGCACAATTATTGTAATGCTTGATCTCACTTTAACTACTGAGTGCTATAACTCTCTTAACAGAGAATTCTAAATACCTTTTCCCAGGATGCAGCCATGACAGTGGGATCAAAGTGTTTTAATTATATAGTGTGGATAAACCCTACAAAAATTAAGCAAGGAAGTTTTCCAGACAAGTAGTAAAACTCAGCAGACATGGGCGTCCCACCGAGCAACTGCCATTCAGAACGCAGACAACTATGTTAAAGCCATTGTTAGCTGTTTTTATAATAAAGGTGGGCAACTGATACCAGCCACATTGAAAGTATTCCAGGCCAAGGTTCTCCCACAATTATTGTTTGGTATCCCAATGTAGATCTTAGCTTTCTCATCAATAGTGGGACAAGCCCTTTCAGCATTCCTTAGAAAATTGTTTGCAGTGCCTGTGTTCCAGCAGCAGCCCTACATCTTAAGGCAAGATGCCCATCATTTGAAAACACTGCATGGAAATGGGCACTAGGGTACTGGTTGAGACTTATTTTTGTGGAGCCGGAGGCTGGATATGTTTATTTGATGCAAAGGGATACTTATATTACTTATATTATTATACTTATATTATTCATCTTTTTACGGCCATAAAGGAAAAAGTGCAGATATTATGTCTCTCAGATACATTTCTCCTCACACTAGTTTGGACAAAGCTGATCCTTGCTCAACAGATTAAAAACATTGACACCCAACGCTCAATTTCTGCAGCATGTACCGCTTGCTCCCCCATAAGTTTGGGCCTGGGGTTCAATTCAAACAGGGATACAAATTATCTAAACAAATCTAACAATTCCTAAATATAAGATAGTGTTCAACAAAACCAGATTCAATGTGATTCCATCGGCTGTATTAGAGGGATGTTTCCAGCAAATTGAGTACAAGGACTGCATATACCCTTGTAGGGGCCGCATGGTTTTTCCCTTTCGTTCCCCGGGGATTTCTTCGGATCCCGGGGGAATTTTAGCGGTCCCGCCGGTTTTGGCTCCCGGGGATTTCATTCCCCGGGGGCTTCGTATCCCGGGGGACCACTGGACTCCTTTTTTGTACATTTTATAAAGATGACAGATTAAGACTAGTTACACCTCTTTTAAGTAAGGCCCTAAAAAGACCGGCACTTTGTGCTGGCCTGGGCCCGAACTAGGGCTGTGGTAGGGTGGAACGTTCACACACTCCCAAACCCTACAGTGCACAGTGGGTGACATTTTGGGATGCCACTGTTTACACGGGGCATGCCATGACGACATCCCTCATGCGCTGCATTCAAATGGCATGGTGCACGAGGGATGTCATAGCCCTGCACCAGGGTGCTTATGGTGCCTCTGTAGTGGTGAAAAAAGGAACCGCATCTCATGATTCCTTTTTCGAGTGGGTTGCCGTGATGTGCGGTTGCCATGACAGTGATCCAGGGCTTCCTGCCCATCTGTTAAAACCGTTAGTTCCCATGAAGAGCTTCAGAATGATTATTTATTTGCTAGAAGATACTGGGGGAAAAAATAACAAAGGAAGTTGGGAAGTTCTTTTTTTCTGCAGCCAAAATCCAAAGGTCATAGAATCATAGAATCACAGAGTTGGAACATACCACAAGGGCCATCCAGCCCAACCCCCTGCCATGCAGGAACTCCCAATCAAAGCATCCCCGACAGATGGCCATCCAACCTCTGCTTAAAGACCTCTAAGGAAGGAGACTCCACCACACTCCTAATGTTGAGGTGTTCCTCCTAATGTTGAGGTGGAATCTCTTTTCCCGGAGCTTGCATCCATTGTTCCGGGTCCTGTTCTCTGGAGCAGCAGAAAACAAGCTTGCTCCCTCCTCAATGTGACATCCCTTCAAGTATTTAAACAGGGCGATCATATCACCTCTTAACCTTCTCTTCTCTAGGCTAAACATCCCCAGCTCTCTAAGTCGTTCCTCATAGGGCCTGGTTTCCAGACCCTTCACCATTTCAGTCGCCCTCCTTTGGACCTGCTCCAGTTTCTCCACATCCTTTTTAAATTGTGGTGCCCAGAACTGGACACAATATTCCAGGTGGGGCCTGACCAAGGCAGAATAGTGTGGCACTATTACTTCCCTTGAGCTAGACACTATACTTCTATTGATGCAGCCTAAAATTGCATTGGCCTTTTTAGCTGCTGCATCACACTTTTGACTCATGTTCAACTTGTGGTCCACTTGGACTCCTAGATCCTTTTCACATGTTGTCTAATTCAGCCAGGTATGCCCATCCTATATCTGTGCATTTCATTTTTCCTCCCTAAGTGCAGAACCTTACATTTGTCTGTGTTGAATTTCATTTTGTTAGCTTTGGCCCAGCTTTTATGGAGCTTTCCATGTTCCATAAATATTAATAATTTAAGGATGGCCTTCTAGCCCAAACTATATGAGGTGGTAAATGGGAGTCATAGCCCCAAGAGTGAGAGGGATATCTAAGGTTTGCTAACTTTGGCTACATGGTTTTAATACATATTTTAACATTCTCTCTCTCTCCCTCTAGTATGTTGAAATATGTATTAAAATATATATAATATAAAATATAAATATAATATTTTATAACATATATATAGAATAAATATTTACGTATATGATAAAATCATAGAATCATAGAGTTGGAAGAGACCACAAGGGCCATCCAGTCCAACCCCCTGACTCATATCTTTTAATTTTATTTGTCTTGCACAAATTTTAAACATATTTCACTAATTTGTTTTTAAATTGCACTTATTTGCACTTAATTATTCTATTTTAGTATGGCTTATTATTCTCCAATATGGAGTGCCTATATTTTTATGTATAGGGTATAAGATGTATACAACTGATGGGAAATTTTGGTTGATTTTGTTGTAGCTGTGTTGTTGTTTTACCCAATGGTTTGTTAACTGTAATAAAGGCTTTGATTGATTGGTTGCTCTCTCAGAGCCTATGTAGACTGGCCATAAAGGCTGTCCTGGGGATGGAGTCGGGGCATGGCATCCACATGATGCATGCCCCCAGGGCAGCATGATGCTGCGCACCACTCTATACGGTGCATGGCATCACAGCTCTCCTCTAGCACTGCACACCAGAGGAGCACCTGAAACCTACAACGCCATGGTTATCACATCTTTCCAGGGAGCAAAAAAGGAGCCGCTTTTTGTGGCTCTTTTTTGTGCCCTGGAAAGGCCAGTTTAGGGCCATGTTGTGCGGTTGTTGCAGCCCTGATCTGGCTGTAAAAGGGGCAGCTGGAGCACAGCCCCTTAGAATGCATAGACACACAGTGCTACAGAACACCTTCTCTAAAATGGCAACAGAAATTAATGTAGTCTCCATGACAGCTTAGGAAAGGAAGGAGACAAAACTGCCCACTCAGCTACATCCACCTACTACAATGTGGGGGGGAAGATAAGTTGTACGCACACACAAAAAAGTGAAAAAGCTTCTGAAACCTGGGTAGTAAGTGGGAACTCCACTTTTAGCTTACAACAGAAGATTGTTAGTGGTAGAAGCTGTCTGTCTGCATTGCACTGTGTATTTCATTGCTGTACTTTTCTTGCACTTTTGTTATTGTCACAAAAGAACATGACATGCTTGCAAGCAAACTAGCCAGGAAGACACACACACACACACACACACACACACAAAACTACAGAAACACTATACTCATCCAGCAATGACTACAGTGATCTCACTTGCAAAACCTCCAATCCAGCTAAAAATTTTTTTAATTAACTTATTGTTTTGCACAGATCTATTTTACCATTCCAGCTAGTCCTGAATTCTAGGCAGCTCTTCCACACTTAATATCAGTTAGTTAAACACTCCAAATAGACTGACAAGAGAAAAGAATAACAGCCTGATTTACTAGTCAGGTCCTGGCTTTGACTTTTAGATGCATCACTCCAGGGCATAGACTCTTGTTACAAAAACATTAAAATCCAGGGCAGCTAATCACAGCACATGTCTCATTCTTTTCTAAACACTGTACTCTCTTAGGTGCTAGCCAAATTAATGGAGGGTGTGACCGCTGGAAAATGTGTATTTTGAAGCCAAGTTCTGCCCTGATCATGCAGAAAGCTGGGATGGGGTCTGATTTAAACAACAAAAGAAATGCACGGCAAAAATGTACTAGAATTCCCCCACCCACCTCTACACACAATGGTGATGTAGAACAAGGGCTTGTAAGGTGGAAGCAACAGAATGTTTTTAAGTTAGTAGGGCATAGATAGCCAAAGGGCACCGGATCCCATCTAACCTTGGAAGCTAAGCAGCGTCAGACCGGGTTAGTACTTGGGAGACTGCCAGTAAATACTAGAGTAAAGGGCTCTACAAACTGCCCCTTTCCTGGCTGGATCGGGCTGCAGCAACCTCATGCCATGCTCCTGATCCAGCCTTTGAAGGGTGCAAAAAGGAGCCACAAAAAGGGGCTCCTTTTTGCACCCTCCAAAGGGTGCTATAGCCATGTTGGTTCGGCTGTATGGTGCTCCTTCAATGCTGCGTCATCTCGATGCAGCACCAGAAGCACGCCATGATGCTGCATGCCATCTGGAGTGGCACACAACATCATGAAATCCTGGGGCGGAGTCAGGGTGTGCATCATCAGGACACTGCGCCCCAAGTCCGCCCACAGGATGGCTTTTTGGGCTGGTCTGTATAGAGCCTATATTTCAGAGAAAGGAACTGGCAAAAATCACCTCTTAGCATTCCTTGCCTAAGGAATTCATGGGGTCATCATAAATTGACAGGGGACCTGAAGGCCTATATACACTCAAGGGCAATTATGATATCTGACAACCCCCTCAAATTCTCCTGTTCATGTTGAGTTTGGTGGGAATTCTTATAGTTGCAAGATGGAGCGCAGCTGGTGCTGGATTGTCCCTTGAGCTATGTAGGCTTGTCGTTTGTCTTGGAAAACCAAGAAAATCCTAGGGAGCCTTTGCTAAATTCCCTTCCAATTGGATAGAATTTAGA
Organism: Urosaurus nigricauda; assembly: GCA_034509955.1. Classification (NCBI taxonomy): domain Eukaryota; kingdom Metazoa; phylum Chordata; class Lepidosauria; order Squamata; family Phrynosomatidae; genus Urosaurus; species Urosaurus nigricauda. The sequence goes on along the minus strand of JAOEGL010000001.1, from coordinate 312,863,199 downwards.
GACATAGGTTTAATTTGCAATGCAAAAATAATGCAGTTTGACATTGCTTTAAATGCCATGGCACAGTGCTATGGAATTCTGGAATTTGTAGTGTTTTCAGCCTCTGTCAGAGAGCTCTGGTGCAATTACAAACTACAAATCCCAGAATGTAAATGTATGGCAAGAAATAACAACAACAACAGCAACTGAAATGTACAATAAAACAATGTTAAATGTTAAAATGTGATATGTGCGGTGGTTCCATTCCTTTCTCTCTGGCAGATCCCAAAGGGTGAGGCTCAGGGACAGTTACTCTTCCAAGATCAAGATCAAATGTGGCATCCCTGAGGGCGCCATCCTGTCCCTGATGCTATTTAACATCTATATGAAGCCGCTGGGTCAGATCATTTGGAGGCATGGAGCTCAGTGTCATTAGTACACTGATGACACTCAGATATATTTCTCCATGACCAGATTGTCCACTCAGACTTCAGATGGCATCTCTCCTCTCAATGACTGTCTTGCAGTGGTAATGGATTGGATGAGGAAAAACAGATAGAAGTTAAATCCAGACAAAACGGAGGTTCTGATAGTCGTTGGCCTGAAACCAGGTCTGGGAATACAACTCCCAGTCCTAGATGGAGTCACACTCTCCTGGAAGGACTCTGTTCGCAGTCTGGGTTGCTCCACATGACTAGTCAGGTGAATGCGATGGTCAGGAGTGCTTGATACCAGCTTCAGCTGATGCGCCAGCTGTGCCCTTTCCTGGAAATGAAGGACCTGGTAATCTCACGCTTGGATTACTGCAACGCGCTCTACATGGGGCTACCCTTGTGCTTAACCTGGAAACTCCAATTGGTCCAAAATATGGCAGCCAGGCTTGTTACCGGAACACCCAGGAGAGAGCATATAACACCTGTGCTCAAATCTCTCCACTGGCTGCCAGGCACAGTACGAGGTGTTGGTTTTAACCTTTAAAGCCCTACATGGCTTGGGTCCATCCTATCTTAGGGACCGCCTCTCCCCATATGAGCCCCCTCGCACGCTCCGTTCCTCTGGGAGGAATCTGCTACAGCCCATGAAGACCAGGCTATTGCAGACCTCCCAGAGGGCCTTTTCAGCTATTGCTCCCAGGCTGTGGAATGACCTGCCGGATGAGATACGTCTTATTACAACCCTGGACAGATTTTAAAAAGCTGCAAAGAAGCATCTTTTCCAGCCGCCTTTCCGGATGATGGCTAATCTCTTCTGCTCTGCAATGACACCTACCCAGCTCTCCCAGTCACACATCAGATGCCACCTTCAGGTTGCCCAAAAATGTTGATTTTAATACAGTGTATTGTTTTATTGCTATTTATTTTGATTCTGTGTTAGTTTAATTCCATTTGAAGGGGTGGGAGGTAGGGATCAGGTTGTAACTTTTTAATTGTACTTGCTTTTTAACTTGTTGTACCCTGCCCCAATTGCTCGTTCAGAGGGGCGGGTTATAAAAATTTATTATTATTATTATTATTATTATTATTATTATTTTAGGGGTGGAGGCTGCCAATAAGCTGTCTAATCCATATACTTTTGTCCCAGTTTTGTGGAAGAAAATTAACCCTGTTGCAATATGAAGTACTGTAGGACAGCTTGTTCCTGAAAGACAACTGAGACTCATTAACATTACAAAAGACCTGCTCCTCAAGAGGAAACCAGCTACAATTGGTTTGTTGACTTTGATGTAAAATGTTTCTCCTTACTGCTGGGAAAATAAACTCCTGGAATGGTGACCATGTGGCACTGGTCCTCCATGAACTGCACTGGCTTCTAATTTGCTGCAGAGCTCAATTGATGGTTGCTGTTGTTGACCTACAAAGTCCCAGGCAACTTGGATCCAAGATATCAGAAAAACTGCTTCCTTCTGTATGAGCCTGTCTGAAATTTGAGATCTTCAGAGGAGGCCCTTTGAGTGTCTGAACACCTCATGAAGTGAGTTTGGTGGGTACATCTGACAGGGTTTTTTCTGTAGTAGCTCCTCAGCTATGGAAATCCCTACCCAAGGAAGTTAGGCTGGCCACATCTGTTTTAAGCTTCAGCAGGCAGCCATAACAGTGATGTTCTGCATTGCATTCTGCGTTTGAAATTGCAGTTTTAACTGTCTCAGAACTGGATTCTAGAATTATTTTAGACTGCTTGTAGCACTTTTAAAAGAGTATTTTATTGGGGCTTTCTAGATTGGCAGGAAAGGGCAACATGAAGTTGCCTTTTCCTTAATACTTAGCAGCTGCACTGCAAGTCCCAGGTGTATTAGGCATTAGGTAAAAGGCATTAGGGCAGCTACACTGAGGAGGTGTGGGGAAGACTTATCTGAAGTCTTTTCTGTTGCTCAGCAACTACATTGGAAGCTGTCAGGATGCTAGAAACACAGGCGGAGCAGCTGCACAGATGGCAATGAATGGTGCTTTTGGCTGCACTGAACCTTTAATATTTTTGTTGTTGTTGTTGCCGGCTGTGAACTGCGCAGTTGCATCGGTACATCATACAGGCAATTGTATTGCCAGATGCGAACTGCGCAGTTGCGCAGGTACATCACACATGAACTGTGCAGTTATGAAGATCTGTCAAATTACCATTGTGGTTTCGCTTCCCTTTTTAAAGTGCACAGTTGCATCGGTGCACCATGAATGAACCCCTTTATATTATTATTATTCTTATTATTACCCCACCCCTTTGAAATCAATCAAGGCGGCTTACACATTAAAATACTATTACATCAATAAAACAAACTGCATCCCTCCCCCTTAAAAAGATATTAAATCAGTTACAATTTAAGTTTATGAATAAACTTCTTTATTTTATGAATAAATTGACATTTTATGCACAGTTGCATAACAGTTACAGCATCCCAGAGTCCCTACTGGATATGTCTAGGGTTCAGATTAGAGCTGGAGCTAGGGTTTGGGAGCTTTAAAAAACTGCTCAGTTGCACTGTAGCATTTAGACACAGCTGCACAGTTACACCCTTTTTAAAAAGAAGCTGGGAAAAGCAGCTCCTTTTTAAAGCTGCTTTTTCCTCACTAAAATGCAAAAGAAGTGCGTTCATGCCAAACTTTCAGTGTGGGTCATCTAAAGGCTACACTTTCATGCAGGCATGAAAACACCCCTTTTTGCCAGTCTAGATCAGCCCATAGTGTTTTAAATGTTTGTATTGTTTTAATTGTTTTTTATTTGTTTATCTCCTTGGGAACCCGTACGGGCTGGAAGACAATACAGAAATGCTTAAATTAAAAATAAAATAAAAATGCTAATCTCTCTCTTTTATCTTTCTTGTGAAATCTCAGCTTTCTTTACTGAAAGTCCAGCATACTTTCCTCAGTCAGTGTTGCTCTCCCCTAACTCATTGTGCTATGACTCTCTGCTGATCTTAATTAATTGAATATTATGCCATCTACTGCTGCTTTTTGGTGGTAGTGGGGTTTGTGCATGTGTATATATACTGTGTATGTTTTTGTGCACATGTGTAAGTCAACCTATGCAAAGATGTTGTTATGTGCCTTCAAGTTGACTAAGTTATGGTGATCATTTCATAGAGCTTTCTTGGCAAGATTTATTCAGTTTTGGTTTTTTGTTTGTTTTTTTTGCCTCTCACTAAAGCTGAAGGAGTGGGACTTGGCCAAGGTCACTTGGTGGGTTTCCATAGCTGAACAAGAATTTGAACCCTGGTGTCTCAAGAGTTTAAGTCCAACACACAAACCACTACACCAGTCTGTCTCATAGACAGTGAAATCTGTAAGACACCTACAGACTTTTTCTTTTGCTTTAAAAAAATGTCAAAGGCATAGAACGAATATTTATATGTGCATCACTAACATGCCAGTGAGAATGTTGGGGCATTGTGGTGGCATGACTATGCAGCCTACCGTGATGAAGTCCTGAACTTCTTTATTTTCCATTATGCTACTATTCTAATAATTTACTCCTATGCACTCTTATCCTCAAGATGATTTTTCTCCATCTTCTTCCAATACTGAAAGTAAGTTTGTTTCAGTGAAAATCACCCTCAGTACAGACTGCAGCAAGGTGATGTATGACTGAGGAACCTGCCCATTCATTTTGCTGCCTAAATTGTCCACTACTGCCTTTTTCATATAAATGCACAAAGATCTGGGCTCGAAACACAAATCACGGCTTCTGTCACATCTGGTTTGACCCCTGTGTATGTTGAAACCTATAAAAGAATTAAGTTCTCAGGTTATTTAAAAAATGCTTACATCCCTAAAGTGTACACAGTGAGGAAAGATCACTAACATGATGAAGCCTGTGTCCCATAATTAAGTAGTCTGAAGGTGTGTACAGTTATTTTTTAAAGACCAATGTTGGTATAAAGGAGGAAAAAAAACTGTCCAGACTATATTGCTGCCAAGTAATGTTTAGGCTTTCTGCACGACATACTAATTTTGACAGTCAAGTTTACCTCCTGTTGAGAGGCTAACATGCAATGCACAGTGGCAACAAGAAAAACATGTCTACCTCTCCTTTTTCACTTCTGTGTGGGTGAGTCAGTGAGTCAGAGAAACAGACAGCCAATGTGTTTAGACAGGGCTGCTCCTGATGTTCAAGTCATATTCTGACTTACGGACTCCTTCAACAGGAATGTTTTTAACTAAAATGAACCAGGGCAGTGTAATGCATTGAACTGGAAGCTCTCAAGTTTTCTGTTTTGCATAAGCAATTTCTGTTTTCCATAATCAATTGTCCCCAAATTGCTGGCACATACATGAATTGGACCACTGAAAAGAACAGTGCAATGAAAAAAGGGAGTATTGGTCAGTTGACAACAGAGACATTTCTCCCTTCAGCATGAAGACAATGAGAATTACTTGTTTGTTTAAGTGATGTAACTAACCATTCAGTTAAATTTTAACCGATAGTCAGTGTGGTTGGATCCTATGTAGCTTTATTGTAGTACAAAGACTTATATTCCAAAACTGGAAGTCTCTCTACTCACTAACCATCTTTCAGTAACTGAAAGATCCTACCTATATCTTCTAAAGGGTTTCAACCAGACTTTTTTTTTTTTACATTTGGTCAGCTTATACACAGTATGTACAGAGTAATACTATATAGTCATAGGCTAATTGTACATATAAATATTCTATATACTCCCTCCCTCCCTCTCATTCCATGAAATAAATTTAATATATATTTAAAATATTGGCTGTAATATGGTTATCTGATGTCATTATGTCATCTTGCTCACAATATTATCTACAACTGGTTAACATCATATGAGGATGATCATATGGACAACAACTTCTAAGAGTTCCAGAGGCTAGACTGACAACCACAATGAAGAGGGCGTTCTCGGTCTCTGCCCCGAGCCTCTGGAACTCTCTACCCATTGAGCTTCGCTTGGCTGCCTACCTTAATGTATTCAAAAAAGGGTTAAAAACTTACCTGTTTGAGCAGGCTTATCCCTGACTCATTCCCCCTGTTGTTACCCTATCCCTCCCTCATCATGTTTGGAATGGTGTTTTGTTATGGTACTGTTGTCTTGGCTGACACCATTGCTACTGTATTATTGAATGTTTTTAACCTTTATATATGTTTTTTATGTAATTGTACACTGCCCTGATCACTGGAAGGGCGGTATAGAAATAAAGTTATTATTATTATTATTATCAAGAAATCTTGATTTTTGAATGATAGTGCCAAATAAACAACAGAGAAAATCTGCTTGGCCAACATGATCTGTGGAAACTGGCCTGAGATTAGAAAAAAGAGAAATGTAATAAAATGATTAGGAAACACAGATCCTGGAGAAATCACAAGCAGAGAGACAGAAGTATAGAAAACCCTATCTTTATTCTTGATGTTGGCTTTTATTCAAAGTTCCATTGGGTTATGATGCACTCATCTCTAAAAATGTACCCATGCCTCTTTATGTTCTGGAAAATATGCATTCAGCCATGGCTCCATAGAGGGCATGTGGGAATCGCTTCATTCTTAAAACAGGGCAGTCATTGTGTGTACTAGTGCTCCCACATCATCTATGTACTAGTCAGTGCACAATGATGTCAACCAATACTGGGTCACCCAATTGTTTCCCCTTTATGCATAAAGCACAGCTAGACAGCCAGAGAATAACTGCACTATCTCTCTTTCTACTTAACATATCCAGGGGTATCTGTGTTGGCCATATAGGAAAGTACAATAACATCCAAAATCCACAAAACAGTGATATTTTTATTGGACCAATCAAAATGCACAATATACATGTTGCAAGCTTACTGATTATTAACACCTTTGCCTGATGAAGAAGCCAGTGTAGCTTCGAAAACCTGCAACATGTATATTGTGCATTTTGGTTGATCCAATAAAAGTATCACTGTTTGTGGCTTTTGACTGTTATTGTCTATTTCTACTTGATAACCATGAAAAAACAGGAAGCCCACATGAAAACTATAAATACTTATAAAAAAAGGTTTGAGCCTTGTGAGAAGAAGGCCTCTATGCAGTTAATTCCCATAACAAAGTACATAGTATGTTTATTATATTTAGCGCTGGTCCTCTTTCAAGGAGGCATCCATATCCTGACATTTTTTAAAAGATTCATTAGGAGCTTGGAGAGGGGAGTTTAAAAATCTCCTATTTCTTCTGGCCAGGGGCGATTTACTATAGTAAGTATAGGAGTACAATATATACTTACTAAAGTAAGTATAGTAAGTAAGTAAGTACAGGAGGCTGCAGAGGATTGCAGGTTTTTTTAAAAAAAAAAAAACTAGAAGAAGAATCTTTGCTGTGACTAGCACTGGCCTCAGGTGGCAGATTTGGCATATCATTAACGGGCAGTAGATCATTTAGTTATTTAAATTGTATTTTGACTATCAGAGACAAGAACAGTTAGGTGTTCATGGGCTCCTTGCTCTCTAAAATAATTTGTTTTCAGACACTTGGCACTTTGGCCTGAGTGTCTGGATATAGGCTGGCTCATTGTCTGCTCGACTTCAGGCAGCCAAATGTCATGAGATGGCTCTGACCACAACTTCCAGGACTGGCTGAGCTGTAATAATAAGTATTAGCAGCAAATCAGCAACATTGTTAATCAAGAATGGTCTCTGATGTGTCATGATGTGAAGTCATTCCTATGGTTGTTCCATAAAGATGGTTGTTTCAGCTCTCCAATAAGACAAAAATTTTAGGTTTCTTGCTCAAGAAAGAGATCTCTGACCACATACAGGTGGTTGATAGGGTATTTTTGATCACCTAGGGATTTATCCCAAGATGCACTACCTTGTTCCCTATATAGAAGCTATCAGTCTCTGGAGCAGTAACTCAATGGAAGGATGTATAGGAAGACCTGGGCTAGATGTCTCTGGAAAGAGGCACCATTATACAAAGGACAGTATGATGAATGAAAATCATGTATGACAATTAGTACAGAAGAGGTAATGATGAGATGATGAATACAGAAAGTTTCTGAGATGGTGATTCTAAAGTGAATTTACCATTTGTTCAGATGTTCTTTTGAGGGTGAGAGAATGGGACTTGCCCAAGGTTACCCAGCAGGTTTCCATGGCTGAGTGGGGATTCCAACCCTGCTTTCCCAGAGTGTCCAGCACTCAAACCACTAATTCACATTGGATCCTTTTGGACAGAACAAAGGATTCCATTTTGTAGACACCATTTCAGAAGTGTCAGTTTCTTCGCTCTGCTCTTCCTGTTTCTAACCTTTCTGTATAGGGAATGTAGTTCTGTTTCAGTTTTTCATCCCAATAGCAACTAATGAAAACTAATCACATGAATCTAATGAGCACATTTTTATTCAGTACTCAAATGACTGCTGATTTCCATAAAAACAACAAATGTGTGTGATGGTGCTCATTCATTTCTTTTTCTGTTCATTTTAAAAGTATATAGCTGTCAACCCATACCACTGGAAACCTCTCATTCTGTCCAGCCCACTCATCCATCTAGATACATACACCCATTTTCAGCTTGCTATGGATATATGTCATCCTGTGGCACGGTAAAACCTCATGCATTGTTTATATGATTCTGGGATGGTGAACATTCTTGTCTTGGTGTATTCCCTACTGCTGGTACAAGGGCATTACTAGTGTATATATAGTTCTTTACCACTATCATGCTCCACTGGCACAGAAGGATTCATGAGTGTTCCTTTCTCCACCTATCAGGGTAGGATTGTTCTGTTCCAAGTTTTAGAAATATTACCCTTGAAAATAAAACTTACAAACATTCTAAATCAGAGCTTAGAAACATTATTTTAAAGAGCAACATATTTTTACCTGACTTTAATTCTTGTAAGCAATATGTTATTATTAATGTATTAATAAGGATGTTGACAAGCTGGAGTGTGTTCAGAGGAGGGCGGCCAAAATAGTCAAAGGTCTGGAAATCATACTGTATCAGGGAGCTAGGTATGTAGAGCCTGTGGAAGAGAAGTTTAAGAAGTGACATGAAAGCCATGTTTAAATATTTGAAAGGATGTCATACTAAGGGTGAAGGACACTTGTTCTCTGCAGCTCCAAAGAACAGGACCTAGAGCAATGGATTCAAACTATAGAAAAAGAGATTCCACCCTAGCATTAGGGAGAATGTCCTGACAGTAACAGCTGTTCAACAGTGGGATACGCTGCCCGAGAATGTGGTAGAATCTCCTTTCTTTGGAGGTTTTTAAACAGAGGGTGGATGGCCATCTGTTGGGAGTGCTTTGATTGTACTTTCCAACATGGCAGAGAGTTGGACTGGATGACCTTTCCAACTCTATAATTCTATTACTGCCGTTATTATTTTTAAATTACAGTAATAAACTAAAAAATGGACTACCTGCCCACCAAACCCACAAAAATGAATGATTCTGCATTGATAGGTAAACATTACTTGGTATGTAAAATATCTTAACACTAACATCACTATTCTAACACATAAATGTCACTGTGTCTTGTCCCCACAATGATGTGTTTATTTATTTCATTTACATGCTGCCTTTCTCCCAGAAAGGGTAAATTTTTTTAAAAAAACCTTCACAATAAAAATTTTAAAACAATTAAAACCACCACATAAAACAGTCTAAAATCATTTAAGAGTCATAAAGGCAAAGACAAAGGTTTCCCCTTTGACAAGTCTGTCTAGTGTCGTGTCCAATTTTGAGACATACAAAAGTTTAAAAAGATAACTAAAACGTCTCAGTAAGGAGCTCCCCTCCTTGAACAAAAAGATCTTTGCTGGCCTGTGAAAAGGAAACCAGGGAAGGGGCCAGCATAGCCTTCTGTGGAAGGGTGTTTCAGAAGGTGAGAGCGGCCACCAAAAAGTTGCTCTTTCTTTCTTGTGTCCTCACCAGTCACCAAGCAAGCCTGTGGTAATGGTGGGACTAAAAGAAAGCCTTCCCCTGTAGATACTTCAAATGTGCCATCTCCAACAATTCAAGGTATTCTCCTTATATAGACAGAGTCTACTGAGATCAAGCCAAAGATATTTTATAGTTATAAACAACCAGGTGGAGTCCCCCTCCAGCATACAAACAGAAGCTGTCTAGACTGGCAGTTGAAACTTATTTCGATACTGGCAATGGGACAAGCAGCAAGGCACATCTCAAGGCAACAGACTGGTTTATATGGTGCAGGACTGGCACTGTGGTCCCCACAGCTCTGTACTTCAAGAAAAGGGAATGGAAAAAGGTCTCCTCAGTGTGCTTAATGGTGGGACCAGGTTTTTTTTTATAAAGTATTCATTACATTTATTAGGCTATTTCTGTTTGTTGTGAAGAAACAGGTGCATAATCAAGTATGTAATAACCAGATCATGGCTTGGGTCCATCCTATCTTAGGGACCGCTTCTTCCCGTATGAACCCCTCCGCACACTGCGATCCTCTGGGAGAAACCTGCTACAACCTATTAAAACCAGGTTGGTGCAGACCTCCCAGAGGGCTTTTTCAGTGGTCACCCCTAAGCTATGGAATGACCTGACAGATGAGATGCGTCTTATTTTATCCATCAATGGCTTTTAAAAAGCCCTAAAGATGCATCTCTTCCAGCAGGCCTGCCCGGAAAACCTCTGATACCTCTCGGCTCCAAACTTTGGTTGTAGAGTGTTCCAGTCTTGCTCACCCACACAGCTCAAGGACTTTCTGTTTGATATTGTTGACATTGTCTATTTTATGTTATGTTTTAACTTGTTGTTTGATTTAATTCTTTTTTAAGGGGGTGGCGGGGATGGGATTGGATATTTTAACTGCTGTTGTTTTAACTCTCTTTTGTACCCCGCCCTGATTGCTTGTTCAGAGGGCTAGAAATAAAACTTATTATTATTATGATCAGCTAAGACAACATGCCAGCTGAGAGGTTTGATAACACAGTAACTAAGATTGAAGGAACAACCAGAAACCAGAATCAGGTATGTGAAAGCCTTTTGAAATCAAATCAAACTCAATAGCAATCAAACAAATTAAATAATTTATAAAACTCTACAACGAATTGGGCTGCCAAAGCTTCAGTTTAAAAAAATCCTATTTCCTCCCCCATCAGACCTACTTTTCCCATGCATGCTACAACTAAAAGGATTATTAACTGTACCCTTCTATAGATTTTTACTTCAAAATCAGCCCTGTTGCACTGTTCAGTGTAGTTTCTCCTTAGGCAAGTATGACAGAATTCAAAGATGTAACCGTATTAGTCTGGAAAATCAGTCTGCAAAGGGATCGTGTATCACCTTTGAGACGAACTGAAAGAGAGAAGTTGGTAGCATGAGCTTTCATTGAATCTATTTCCTCAGTTTCATCTGAGGAAGTAGACTCTAATAAGTAGAAAAGAAATGTCTTAAATAGCCTATTAAAGTTCATGCTACCAGCTTCTTTCTTTGTTGTTCTCAAAGGTGCTACAAGATCCTTTTGCATTCAGTTAAGCGTGGCTAGAGAGCATAATGGTGTGTGGCATAATGGTTTGAGTTTTGGACTGCGACTCTGGAGACCATAGTTCAATTCCTGCTCTGCTAAGAAACTCGCTGGGTGACTTTGAGCAACTCACACTCTCTCAGCCTCAGAGGAAGGCAATGGCAAAACTCTTTGGAAGAAACCTTGCCAAGAAGACTCCATGAAAGGTTCGCCTTAAGGTTGTCACAAGTTGGAAATGACTTGCCCTCACCACCAGAGATGCAGGCTGCACTCATATCCCCCTTTACACAGGACTAAAAGCATCTGGGGAGGTAGACTGAAGTCTACGAAAGCTCATGCTGCCAACTTCTTTATTTCAGTTAGTCTGAAAGGTGCTGCAAGATCCCTCTCTACAGACCAAAGCTCCCTTGAACTCGAGCCCAGACAAAAGAGGGTTGTTGTGTTGCGATGCACATGGTTGCTCATGGCTCCTCCCAAAACCTTTCTTGGAAAGGAGGCCACTACCAAGGTGACCACTGACACCCTCCTTTTCCAGGACATGCCCTCCATTCCAGTCTTCTTCTGCCCAGGAGGAATTCCAAAATGCCTTCCATTTTGATCATGGCCAAGAAGCATGAAATTATATTTGCACAAGTGTTTTGAGCTTTTTATTTGGAGTGCCCTACATTGTTCTTGAACGTCTGACATTTAGCTGTGCCTTGTCCTCCTTTGCAGTTATGAGGACCCTGGTCAACTTAGGCACTACCAAGTCTCGTTTGTTTTGGGGGATTTCTACAGGCCACAAGTTCTGACCCTCTGGGACTCAAGACTCGAAGGCAGAGGCCAAGCTCCAGCCCTTGTTGTTGTTGTCGTCGTGTATCTTCAAGTCCTTTTTGACTTATGCCCACCCTAAGATGGACCTTTTTCATAAGGTCTTCTTGGCAAGGGTTTTCTTGGCAAGACTTGTTCAGAGGAGAGGTTTGCCTTGGCCTTCCCCTGAGGAGGCTGAGAGAGTGTGACTTGCCCAAGGTCACCTAGTAGGTTTCATGGCAGAGCTGAGAACTGAACCCTGGTCGCAGTCCAACAGATTATCACACTAGGGTCAATTCCAGAACGATCCCACAATTATCCCATTGCCAATAATGGGATATTCTTTGCCAATAATGGGATAATTGTGAGATGGTTCTGGAATTGACCCTAGTGTGATAATCTCTTAATTATTGGAACCACAATGCCGTCTCTCTTTGGCCCAGTCCAGGTTGCCACTACCTTGAGGAACTGGAAATAAAAACTATGGAACCTGCTTGGATTGCAATGCAAAAGGGCCAAATCAAAAATTTATTTTTTCCCTAAAATTGCCTTTTTATTTTTGGATCAAGATACACACACACACATATATATATAGTTTGGGAGAAATCATAATTCCTGTGGAATTTTTTTATGATGAGGGGGGAAGAGGTCTGGGAGGATATGGGTATATGCTTATATAACTGTGAATGTTTTAGTCTTTATTATATTTATTTGCTGTATTTGTTCAGTGACCCTTTAAAAAAAGGCGGAATATAAGTGAGTTTTTAGTATTATTGTACTTGGGATTTTCCTCACGAGGGACTTTTGCGGCTGAAAGGCGATGGAATTCTGGGAGTTGGAGTTTGTTGTGGGGCCCAGAGCGGAGCGAAGCTCCGCTCTGGGCCCCACAACAAACTCCAACTCCCAGAATTCCATCGCCTTTCAGCCACAAAAGTCCCTCGTGGGGAAAACTCCCAAGTCCCCGGATGTTCAAGTCCCCGGATGTTCCCCCTCAGGAGGCTCAGCGTGCTGCAACCATGGCGACGCGCCTGGCCCCGCCCCCCGAGGGGCTTGGCGCCCCCTGATTGGGCAAGAGGGGTGAGCGCTCGCCCTCTGACCCTTGACCCCTGCGCGGAGGAGGAGGAGGCAGCCGCGGCAGCAGCAGCAGCAGGGGCTGCCGCCCGTTTCCTGGTGGTGGCTGCTGCTGCTGCCTCCTGCGTCCTCCGCCTCCTGAGCCTCAGCTCCGGGCGGGAGGATGCGGCGCAAGTCCCGGCTGCTGCTGTGCTTCGCCTTCCTCTGGGTCCTGGGCATCGCCTACTACATGTACTCCGGGGGCAGCGCCGCCCTCGCCGCGGGAGGAGCGGGATCGGGAGGAGGAGGGAGGAAGGTGAGACGCCGCCGCGGGGGTCCGGGGACGGGGAGGGCAGCCTTCCTTCCTTCCTTCCTTCCCGCCGCGTGGAAGCCGGGCCAAGCTGTTGCTTGCACCTCCCTCTTTCCTCCTGTTTCTCCTTCCCTTCTTTTTTCCCCCATTCCTTCCTCTTTCCTGACTCTCTCTCTCTCTCTCTGCCTCCTTTCTTCCTCCCTTTCATTTCTTCCCTCCTTTTTTTTCTTCCCTGCTTCCTTCTCTTCTTTTCTGCCTGCCTTCATCATCCTTGCTCTCTCTCCCTCCTTCTCTCTTTCTTCCCTGCCCCCTTTCCTCCCTCCCTTTTTTCCTTCCTTTCTGTCTCTTCTCTTTTCCTTCCTTCCCTCCCTTCCTCCCTTCCTTCTTTTCATCTTCCAGGCTCCTTCCCTTTCCTTCCCCTCCCGCTTCTTTCTTTCTTTCTTTCTTTCCTTCCTTCCTTCCTTCCTTCCTCCCTCCCTTCCTCCCTTCGTTTATTCCTTCCTGTTTTCCTTTCCTTCCCTCCCTCTTTCCTCCCTTCTTTCCTTCCTTCCTTCTTTTCTCCTTCCAGGCTCCCTCCTTTTCCTTCCCCTCCCTCCCTCTCCTTCCTTCCTTCCTTCCTTCCTTCCACTTTCCCTTTCCTTCCTTCCCTTCCTTCCTTTTTCCCCTTCCTTCCTTCCTTCCTTCCTCTTTCCCCTTCCTTCCTTCCTTCCTTTCTTTTGAGTTTATCACACTAGGGGGCAAACAGGGCGCAAACAGGATTTAAACGAGAGTTAAACAGGAATTAAACAGGAAATGCCTTATGTTTAACATAGGACGTTTCCTGTTTAATTCCTGTTTAAATCCTGTTTGCCCCTTAGTGTAATAAACCTCCATTTTTCCCTTCTCTGCCCCATTTTCTTCCTCGTGAGGAGGAGGCCCTCTCCTTCCCTCCCTTCTTCGCCTGGAAGAGGAGCCACAAAATCCCTCCCTGGGGGTGGCTTTCTTTCCCCTCCAGGCACCAGGAGGAGGAAGGAGCCAGGCCCAGGCAGCCAAAGCCTCCCCCAAACCCCCCATTGGAGTTCCTTTTCCTCCCCTGGGCTGCTCCAGAGAGAGAGGGGGGGTGATGATGGTATCTTTTGGGATGCCTCCTCCTCCTCCTCCCCTTCCTTTTCCAAAGAAGGCAGATGATAGGTTTCCTTTGTGGACTTGAGACTCAAGCCAACAGGATCCAGCCACGTCGCAGCCTCTGGCTCCTTCTTCTTGGGGAGAAAGGGGAGGTTTCAGCGCCGGTTTCATGCCGCTTTAACTCTTTGTCTCATCAGTAGCTATGGAATTCTGGGAGTTGGAGTGTGTTGTGGGGCCTTAAGGCCCCACAACAAACTCCAACTCCCAGAATTCCATAGCTACTGATGAGACAAAGAGTTAAAGCGGCATGAAATCGGGTTATCTCCCCAGTGTGGACGCAGCCCTAATCCACCACCAACAAACTACAAGCATTACCAATCCTTCATTCATTTTTATGCATCTGAGGAAGTAGACTAAAGTCTACAAAAGTTCATGCTGCCACTCTCTTTCTTTCTCAAAGTTGCCAGAAGATCTCTACCTACCGATTCTACAGACTAACACGGCTATGTCTTTGAATCCATTACTCAGTTAAGCCCCTCCAAAACGGCCATGAATAGTCTTTTTTGAGAATCAGGGTACTTATTAAACGAAGGTTTTATCAAATGAATTTACCAGCTCGTGTCCATGAAAGCTGTTGTCAGGATTTTCGTTCGTCGGGGAGTCGTCGTATTGCCTCGTACATTCAGCGTATGCAAAGTTTAGTATAAAAGTCTACCCTTTTAAAGGTTTTTGAGAACGTGGAATTGAAGAAAGGACGTTCACAAAGTAGACTAGGTTCTTTAAAGTGAAGAAATTGTGAAGTAATGGCTTTCAATGGGGTTGAAAACGTGAGACCACAAGTAGGGGAGATGAACAACTTCACATGTGTCGGTCATGTAGAATTTCTGTTTTCTGTCAGTGAAGCGTAACATTTAATCCCATCCTTAAAGAATGGTTTAGTAATTGTAAGGAGAGGAAGAGGTGTGTAAATGTAACAGTTTTTGAAGTTGTTGTAAGAGGCTCATTAACGTTGGACATCAAACCTTGAAATAAAAATTGGAGCACTGTATACGTTGCAAAGAGAAATCCTTATGTTGGAAAATGAGGAAGTTAACCGATTAAGTTAACTCTTGTGAATTGTTACAACATTGGAATTTCAAATTTAGTCGATTGAAGTTTGGACCTTATGTTACAGGGCATGGCAATAAATAAATTTCCATTTCAATGAAGGTTAAGTTTGCAAATGTCTCTTTAATTCAGAGACTTCGGCCCATTAAATTGCAAACTTCTGCCTGTTCGCTGCTGCTTTTCCCCTCTCCTTTTTTACGTCACCTGACTGTTGCCTCAGTTTTGACTGTTGATTTCTTATACAGTAATGTTGTGCATGCATGCAAAATATCTTCAGGGTATGTGCAGATTGGCTGTCACTAGAAGTGATAAAGAATAATAGGAAGGGGTCTCTAGTTAGGCATGAGCTGCACAAAATTGAAAATGGTGGAATACATATTTATTGCCTTTCTTTTTGGAATGATTTTTGGATAACATGTCACCCAAAAGGCATGACGGTTTGTGTCATCTACCAAACCTCCCCAGTGCCCCCTTCCCTGGTTTTGGCTGCAAATGGCAACTGTAAGTGACAGAGTTGCCTGAGGAGGCTGCACGAGGGTGGGGGAGGCCCTTATCAGCCGTACAGTTGACCATGGCCGGCCTAGAATTACAAAGTGAACTTTATGACTGAGGCGGGATTTGAAAACATTTTGATCCTTTTAGGTCCTGGTCTTAATTCCCTAATTTTTACACCGCATTGACTCGCAGCTACTTACCAAAACCTTATGTTGGAGTAGGGAACATGTGTCCCTCTAGAAATTGGACTACAGCTCCCAGCATTTCTCATCATCACCCATGCTAGCTAGGGCTTGTTGGAGTTAGAAGTCTAATGATATCTAGAGAGCCACAGGTTGCCCTCACCTGCCATAGTGATGGGTGTTTCTTCCTGAATACAGTCGTCCCTCCTTATCCACGGATTCTTTATCCACAGGTTTAACCGTCCACAGCTTGAAAGTATTCAAAAAATGTAAATTCTTGAAAGCAAACCTTAATTTTGCTATTTTATTTAAGGGGCACCATTTTACTATGCCACTGTATTTAATGGGACTTGAATATCCATGGATTTTTTTGTCCATGGGTGGGGGGTTCTGAAGCCAAGCCACAGCGGATACCGAGCAGCCACTGTATTATATAATTAATTCATATTGAGAACTCAAAGACATTGTACTTCAGTGATAACATTTTCACTGCATTTTTTAAAATGAAAGACTAATGTCAAGGTTTTGATACAGACTGTACTTGTGGATATTGACTACTATTACATAAATATATTTGGATGTCCGGAAAAAATGAATAAAAATCTTACTTTTCCCTGTAGTTTGCCCAATCAAACAGATTTATTTTGTTTCTATTATTTTACTTATTTTTGTAGAACTTTTAAAACTTGTGTACTGCCTTTCTGCCACAAAAGGTATTCTAGGTAGCAAATGATAAAAGTAAATAAAACAAATTCACTACTATAAAAGCATATTAAAATACAATTAAAAAAATACAGTACAAAAGAGTATGTCCCATTCAGGTATAATCTATTTTAAATGCAGCTTAAACTGGTACATTCAGATAACTATTCAGATATAATAAATCATTTAATCTAGGCCATCAACATGGCTGTAGAAACATATCAATCGCATGGAACCCTTTATTATAGTAAGAGAAATCACAGTAACTAGAGACTGGATATTTTCTTATGGCTTGACCATTAAATACAAAAAACAAAGATATGTAATGCCAAAATATGCCAACTTTAGTTTTTTGTGGAGCTTTTGGGTTATGTGGCCATGTTCTACAAGAGTTCCTTTCTGACATTTCGCCAGCATCTGTGGCTGGCATCTTCAACTTTATGTCAGCTTTAATTTTTTCCCCCCTATATGACTGAAGGTAGGGACAAAATATCAGCCTTTTCTTTAAAATTTAGGACCATCAAGGCCTAAAGAAATTTGTCTCAGGGCTTGTTTTATCTCATAGGCAATAAATTAGTAGTCCCTATTTTTGTTTATATTGTGCTGTTGAGAACTTTCATGTAGTTTTTAACAGTTAACATAGTAGTTCCCAGTTTGGTTTTCCTGCTTTTTGCCCTAATTGTATTATGCTATCATTTGAATTTGTTCTTAACATTGTGTGTTTGAGAGAGTGAGAGAGAGAGTGCATTGGAATAATAGATTAGACAACTTTAGGATTGTTTGGTATAGTAATAGCCTATGCATGAATGAACTCAAAGAGTTTAGTTTGAATCATATAGTGGGGAAAATGCAACATGTGGAAGGGTAAAGATATGAGAACAAGTTTGGAGTCACGGTATTTAAAATAATATTGCTTAGATGAATGTTTATGTAGCATGGAAAAACTGAATTTACAGATATGTATGTTTTAAAATACTGAACTAGGTATGTAAATTCTGGATATCTTGAAGTCATATGAAAAATGTTTTTCCCCCAGTTTATCAAATCAACACAATTTTGGAAAAAAATAGTGGTATTAGTATCTTTTTCAGATTAAAGATTACTTTGTTACTGTAGGAAATAAAATTGTTGCATACATTATATGATACAGTTATACAATTTTGTTTGGCATAAAATTATAATGTTTTGGTATATTAAAAGCAAAGTTCAGACAATATTTACAAATTGAATCTCCTTTCTTTTTTTTAAAAAAATGTTACAAATAAAGCTACAGCACCTGGCCCTGAACCTGTAAGGAACCTCTTTGGCCTTATCACTTTATTAGAAGCAGACCAAAAAACTCAAAACAAAAACAACAAGAATAAAAAGGAACCATCAACACTAGTAAGATAAAATGATTTTGTATCCTTTAGTCTTTCATAGTGTAAGAATATATAAAACATTTATTGCAAGGTACAAAAGCAAAACAAAAGCAGTTGAAAAAGGGATAACAAGGCCAGGAATTCTCATGATTAGATGCTGTACATTGTCTAACATTTTGTTCATCATTCTGAAAGAAAATATTCCTTAATCCATTTTTCTCCATTAAAAAATTTTTTTGAGGAAAAAAGGCTTTGGAAAAAATACTGCATGACATTACATGTTCACACTTACAGCACAGTCCTATCCACATTTGCTCAAAAAGTCCTATTCAGTGAGTTACGTATTGCCATAAGCAATGTTGCTTGCATATGCTAAAATAAACAATTTAAACACCTCAGTTAAGGTGATAGTCACACATCTATATCTAAAGAAGACAGAGACCTCGAGCAGAGGGCTGAAAAAACTGTGGCTTGGCCGCACTGGCACTGTTTGCACCAGGGCTGCAGTATGGGCCACTGCCACGGTTTTGAACCGGTCCAGCAAAAGGAGCATTTTTTGCCCACTACTTTTTGGCCTAATTCTTTTGTCTTGGAGCTGCTTCGGGGTGGCTTCCAGCCACATTTGGGGCATATGTCATCTAAATGCTATCCCCTCAATGCTGCCTGATTGCTGCCCTTTTGGCCAGTCTGTATTTGGGTGGAATTGTCTTGGTTCATGTATGACATTGGGCTGAATTCTGATTTTGCTTTTACCAGCAAGCACATCCCCTGAATAGGATTCTGCTTAGGGGAATCTACAACTGATCCAAGAAAGAATATTTTGCCTGATAAACACACATACACAGCTTGCCTGCTCTTTCTTATGGCCTCCAAAAACCTACTGCAGAGTTTGTGTAACCCTCCACAGTACCATTTTGCACGGTTCTAGAAGATGGTAGAAATGGTAGAAGTTGATTTCTCTCACTTTCATAGGCAACACCCATCTGCTGCATCAAATATATTCTGTGGAAGGAAGAAGTCGTCTTTGTGGAATTGAAGTCATCTAACCCATTGTGTGTTCCTTGAAGAAAGGGCAGGCCATTATATTATCCTCTTTGAATGGCACTTACCATGGAAAAATAAAGAGCATGGTTGACTAAGTGAAGTTCCTAGCAATCTGAGATGTTGCTGCATGGGTGATACTACATCTTTTGTCTTGACTACTGCTAACTGAAGGCTCCAGCCATCCACATATTGATATTCAGCAAATTAATGAGATGTTAGGTTTTCTCCTTTTTGAAGGGCATAGAGTAATGTATGCACTGTGGTATATTCTTGTTGAGCTTCTCACAAAATGGAATAATGTCCTCATACTGAACAGATAGCTGTCACTAAATATGATGCTAAAAATAAGTGAGCAAGTTGCAGATTGATGTACTCTGTGTGTGTGTGTGTGTGAAACTTAGATTACTTAATTAACCAAAGATGAATCACTTGTCGCCACTGCAGCATGCAGGTGGCTTATTTAGCTCTTGTACATGGATGTATGCCAGTCAGGTGAATAGAGGCTTATGGAATGAGGCAGTTCTGGCATTTTTCCAGTGACCTGAAAAAGTGGGTGAATTATTTCTCCCTTCTTTTTAGCCTCTCTTATCAGAATTATTTTAAACATACCACAGTTTAAGGGGGGGGGGGAATTCTTCAACTTGTAGTTTTTAATTAATTTATTGGTTAGGCTTGTTTAACAACTTGATAAAATTTAATTAATGATTTTCTAGTAATAGTTTCTGTTTTCATGGAATATTCCAGTTAATTTCTTTGTTACATTTGATACTTCCAAGGCATCCCTAAGTTCTTTTTGTACCTATTTTATAAGCAAATGAATGAGTGTTAAGCAGTTGCCTGTGCTTGACTAGGATTGCTGTAGTTACTTGTGACATGTAGCTCTGTATGCAAAAGTTGCTCCCCGGATTAAGGGGTGAAACAGACTGGTGGAAGGGACGACTTGAAGCTGCCCCTTCCAAAGTTTGATTGGGTCCATGGCGAACACACGCCGCAGCCCCAGTCCACCTTTTCCCTGGCCAAAAAAAGGAGCTGTAAAGAGCTGCTCCTTTTCGGTCTGCAAAAAGCTGGCTTTTCCTGCCCTGCTGCAGCCAGAAGCTGGCTTGAAGACACTCTGGCAGAATGCGGCGTATAAATGCTATGCTGCCGGAATGCCTTGAAGCCACCCACATGTAAACGGCTAGGGCGGCTTCAGGACAAGCGGCATATAAACAGTGCGCTCTAAAGCTGTCTGGAAGGCAGAACAAAAGGGCTGTCTGTTTTGGTCCAAAGTTAGAAAAAACATTGTTATACGTAAGATATTTAATCAGGGAATTTTTATTATTTAAAATGATTTCAAAGTCATTTACTACATGTTACCCAGACACTGTTACTCATTAAGAAGTAGAAATATGACTATCCCCCACCCCTGGTTTTCTACTAATCCATGAAGGAAAACTCTGACTTGTGGTAAACCTATTCAAGGGTAGCCGTGTTGGCCATAGCAGCAAAATAAACAAGCAATGATACCTTTATGGGGCCAATACCAATTTGAGGTGTTGATTAGAGAACCAGAAGTGAGAGTTAATCTAAACTTTATGTGTAGTCAGGGTTCATATTCCAAAGAAGATGATAGTTTTCCAGGATAAATATGTTTTGTGGCTAAATTATCATGGTTTGAGGGAAACATTATCAAAGGAGTAGTGACAATAGATAACATATCTTGAATATTTCTTGATCCACAGTTGGTGAACACCTTTATTAGAATCAACCAAATGCAAAAGGTGTGTTGATGGCTGCATGAAAGCCCAGCCTTTAGATGAGAAAAAGGGAAAGTGTGCCATGAAAAGACTATTTTGGAGTTTTAAGGGAGAAGAAGCGCCTTTAAAAAGTAGCTTGATTTCCCCACTACTTTTTTTAAAAGGGCGCAACATTGCTATTGCATCTAAAGGCTAAGGTGTAGTTGCACGGTTAAATGGGCCTCTGTCTCTTTAAAGCACCCATTTAAAGGCAGCGATACAAGTGCGGATCATAATGGATCGTGAGTTGGGAGCATGCGTGGTGTGGACTTCACTTCTAATTAAAACGCTCAATGCCCTGCAGGTGTAAAAGCAACTGTGCAGGTTTGCTGGCTGCGAACTGCGCAATTGAGCAGTTCGCAGCCGGCAATGATAATTTGACTGTATGGTGTAACTGCGTTTGCGCAGTTCGCAAACCTGCGCAGTTGCGCAGCACAAATGTATACTTATAAGTATCCGTCAAATTATCATTGCGTTTCCTCTGCCTTTTTAAACTGTGCCGTTGCACTGGTGCATCATAAATGAACCCCTTTATTTTGTGAATGAATTGACATGTTATCCACAGTAGAATAACAGTAACGGCATCCCAGAGTCCCTACTGCGCATGTCTAGGGTTCGGATTAGGGGTGGAGCTAGGGTTTGGGAGCTTTAAAAAACTTCGCGGTTAAACCCCAGCTTTTACACCTGCAGGGCATTGAGGAATTGCGCAGTTCGCAGCCGGCAAGGAAAAAAATTTTTTAAAGGTTCACTGCGGCTAAAAGCCGCGTTCATTGCCGCCCATGTAGCTGTTCCGCCTGTGTTTGTAGCGTTCTGACCGCTTCCCATGTAGCTGTTGAGCCACAGAAAAGACTTCAGATAAGTCGTTCCCACACCCCTCAGTCTAGCTGCCCTGTACCTTTTAAATGCACACCTGGGGCTTGCAGTCTAGCTACTGAGCATTAAGGTAAAGGCAACTTCATGTCACACTTTCCTGCCAATCTAAAAAGCCCCATAGTGTGGCCAGGATGTGGGAAAGATGGGGAGTCTGCCTCCACAGCCACTGTACCTGGGAGGAGATGAGGAAAAGCAGACAGGCTGAGTGAGGGTGAAGCTAGATGTTTGAAAGGGGGGAAGAACAACAAGCGGAGGGAGGATGACAGCAAAAGACACAGAGTAAAAGGCATGGAGAGCAGCACTTGGGAAGAGTTGTTTGGAAGGAGCTGCTGATAGAGGAGGAGAAACACTTTTGAGTTGCTTGTGAGCTGATTGACCTGCCCTGTGTGGTCATGAAATTGGGTGTCAGGCAGTGTTATGTGGCAGAAACCCAGATGGATTCCCCAACAGGAGCAAAGGTCCTAAATGTCAACTGCTTTCTCTTTTCCCCTGGTGAGAGCTAGGCCAGCCAGAGATGGACTAAGAGAAGGGACAGGTTGGCAAAGTGCCTAAGAGGCAGAAAACATGTGATGTTGTGGTTGGGGCTGAGGGCTGTTGGTAAAGAAGCATGAATAGGTGGACAATGAGCAGGATGTCAAGCTGATGACTGAAAGGGAGCTGAGATGGAAGTGGCATTGAGCATGTGAACTTACTGGCTTTGAGGGGGAAGGTGGAGGAAGCAACCACTTTACCTTTCCCCTAAGGGAAGAGCTCAGTTTTCTATTGGGAAGGAATGTTTGGGCTCTTTCTCTGAAACAGGTATGTCTGTGTCTGTCTCTAACCCTGAGCCCACAACTAGGTACTTGTCATTTTTTGGTTGTCTTAATAAAGTCTTCACCACTTGAACAGTTGTCCTTGAAGCCCAAGCAGGTCCAACATTCCCAAAAGGCCTGTAGCATTACCCAGCAGTTTGAAGGGATGTAACACCTAAAGCCATCTTTTTGATCTTGCTTCCGAATTGGTAAAGTGAGTATGCATTAAGTCCTACAACACTGTATTTAAGCATTGAAGGACACCAAAGTTAGCAGTTCTAACTAGAATAGATTGCTGAATCAGTAGAACTCAAGTGTTGACTTACACAGTTCCAGCTGACTCAGTATGTCTATTTTACTTGAAACTAACATTTGGATAAATGTATGATACTCACAAAGTAAAGTGTACTAAAGCATGCATACCACCTGGTATGGATTAATCCAATCAAGTCAGTAATCTCCACT
The DNA here is from genome assembly GCA_034509955.1 of Urosaurus nigricauda. Taxonomy (NCBI): domain Eukaryota; kingdom Metazoa; phylum Chordata; class Lepidosauria; order Squamata; family Phrynosomatidae; genus Urosaurus; species Urosaurus nigricauda. The sequence goes on along the minus strand of JAOEGL010000001.1, from coordinate 312,840,277 downwards.
GACTTTGTGGATGTAACCAGCTGGAGTTTGCCCTTTCTCCTTCCTCCCACTTTGATTAACATTCAGCCTGATGAAGAGAGATGGAGGATTCAAAATCCTATGTCAAAAGTATGACATTTAATTGGTCCCTATTACTCTCCACTTAGATTTTGGAATTTTTCTTACGGACCAATATGGTTTAATTTTCTTTTTGCATAGTTTTAGGATTTAATCCAAAATGAATATATTTTTTGTTTGAAGTAACTATTTAAAGTCAAACTTGATGAAACTAGATGCTGAAATACTATAAGTATTAATGTAAAATTTATTTTTGGAAAAAAAGTTCTTTTGCAAACAGAAATTCATCAATTTAATACACATTTGGTTTTGAATATCAAAGTTTTGTCATTGTTGAAAATTGCATGAAACAAGCTCCTGTTAGTACAAACCACTTATATTTCATGGTTGCTGAGTGTATGCTATAGTGTTTTTAAAGGAGCTTTAAAATTGTCCTACTTGTAAATTGGTCTAATTCAATTTAACCACATAGTGGTTTGATTTGTATGGTTAATGAAGCCTCTTACTTCAATCTTGACTGTAATTAAGTAACTTGCAAGCAAGAGTTAAACCATTGTCACACATAGTAAAAAACATATGTAAGAAGTGGCTGTCTAGTATAAGTGTTATTCAGAACTACCATCAGTATTAATTTGAACTATTATTCAGAAAACCGTAATTACTGAAATATTGTTCTATGGTGCTTAAAATTCTTCATGACCTTAAACAAAAATTTAGTTGATCATGCGCCTCCGGAAATACTGTGTTTAAATAATTATTCCAACCAGTTGGCAACTGGTTTGAGGGGCACCTGTTAGTGCTATATATGGTAGGTAGCTTAGTGGTAAATTGTGTTTGAATGACAAAATAATTGTTTAAAAATACAATAATAACCTGCAGTGAAAGACGAGAACTGTGTTTAATACTGAGCAGATTATTTTAATAACATCTTTGCTTCGAGAATATTCTTGTCAGAAATATTCATGGATAGGCAAATGTCTGCAGGTTACAATTCTCATTCCCTGTGTTCTACATATTGCATCCTGAGATTCATTTGCTGCCCCTGTGCATTAAGGCAGTGCTATTGACTATATACTTTAATCAGTTGTGTCTCCTGAGTGAAGGGCATAGCTCCATTGCCTACATCCAAAGCATAGTTTTGACTCCTGCTGTCTTTTGAATCTGTTTTCCCAAGAAGTAAACCAGCCTCCCTGAGGGGTGTGGGAGTGATGCATTCTCCTTACAGTGCAATCTATCATCCACTGATGGAGTCATTGTCCTGGGAGAGACAATGAATACATACTGCTTCTCTGTGAGACTTCAAAATCATGCTAGTGGTGAAGTTGTTGTTGAGATTTGTACTGTCTGGAGATGTGAAGGCCAATTCTGTCCCCCATCTCTTGTTTTCCCAAGCTCCTTTTTTCTACAAAAGTTGAAAATGTCCTGGTCTTGGTGACCTTTTCTCAATTCTCTTTATGGGAAATAATGCTTTATGCCTGCTTGGTACTGCAGAAAAGTCACAAAGATAAAATATAAGGATACCTCTATTAACAAAATCTTTGCCAAAGAAGCTTCTTTTAACAAAGGTTTTGTATTTGATCAGTCCTCACCTTTTCCTTTTTGTCCTATGTGTTGTTGAAAGGTTTTGTTTTGTTACGTTTTTAAGCAGCATCGGCATTGCGAGGAGGGTGAAGGAGTGCTGGAAAAACAGATTTTCATTGTTGGGTTGCAGCAGTGTGTTTGCAGTAAACAATGCAATAAAACCTGAACTCAGAAAGAACGGGATTACTCTAACTGATTCTGTTGTAGTTGCGTGTGCATGCCTAAAACAGATAAGATGAACAGCAGCTGCCTCCAGAATTCTTTACTGAACATGTGTGAACAGCAAAACAGAGAAGAGAGGGAGACCAACTACTCCCAGAATGTTAAGCCCCCACAAATCGTTGAGTTTGGCCACTAAAATGGAAATCATTTTAAAAAAAAAGGAGGCTAGTGAAAGAAAAACTCAACCTGCGTGTATTTTGAGAGAAGCCTTCAAGTGGTCTCAAAATGTTTTTTCAAGTTATGCAAGGCGTACCTGATCTGGTCATTTCATTACATATTGTCAGTTTTGGGTAAAAATGCTTGCTAACACATGTTGAACTACTTTTCTTTTTTGTTGGGTAGGAACCTATCATCATTTTTTCTCTAGTTCTGCCACTAGTACCAAATTTTTGTTCAGTGCCCAGGAACACATCTGCTTTGTTCACTGAGGCTGCACCTGCACTGCAGAAATAATCCTGTTTCACACCACTTTACATGCTATGGCTCAATGCTGTGGAATTCTGGGAACTGTAGTTTGTTGTGGCATCTTCATGACAGAGAAGGCTTAATCTCTCAAAACTATGGTTCCCAGAATTCTATAGCATTGAGCCATAACAATTAAAATGGTGTCAAATTAGATTATTTCTGCAGTGCAGATGTAGATGGAGACATGCCTATAATTTTCTTCATTTTATTAGTATTGATGGTTTCTTCTGTTTTTATTCTTTTATCCTGCTCTTAATAGAGTGGCAAAACCAAAGAGTTTCCTTACTTTTCAGGATTTTGCAGCTTCTTTTGTAACAAAAATGTTTGTAAAAATAAAAAAAACTATTTTTTATAGTTGGTACAAAATGGTTTGTAATTATTTTCTTACTAAACTACACTTTTAACCTTACTAAACTACACCAAATGTGATAACTTTGTCTAAAACAAAATTGAATAATTATCTCATGTATATAATACAGAGTACTTTGTGTTCTTAAAGTAACAAAATGATTTTGCGTAAAGGATGTTAATATCATAGTTTCCCTCCCCTGTTTTCTTAAAAATCCCATTTGCCCACCCTCCCAGATCCCCTCCCGAAAAACAATGGTTGTTTGTTTTTCTCCATGGTTGCAAGATTTCTGGAAATTTTGAAATGTGTTCATCCTATCTCTAGTTAGTCACACTGATAGGCTCTTAATTAGTGTGTTGAAATAGAGGATTTTCCCGATAGAAATTGCCTCATATGTGGCTACTTGGTACTTTTGGGAGAATAGTAATACTTGAATGGCTCAAAGAATAATCAGTATATTAGTTAGTTAGTTAGTTAGTTAGTTAGAGATATTAGATCGGAATTAGACCAATTAGATCTTAGCTTTCAGATCAGACCAGCTATATCTGGAGATTCCAGAGCACTGTATAATAATGAAAACTGAACAGTAACAGGAAATACAAAATAAATATTTACACTGTTAATGAAAACACAATAGGTTTCACTACATAGGAAAAGGTTGCAAAAAGGTACCAGTATGTTTCAGCTCTGTCTAAAACTACAAATTTTGGGAGCATGCTTAACTTCTGAGGGTATTACATATTGTTACCACTGTGCTGTTGTTGGCATTGCAGGTGAAACTAAAAAAAGGGAACTGTGAACCTGGAAGGTAATAGATGATGAATAGATTCTGTCAGCTTCATTGTTAATGTTTGTATTACTATAGGAATCACTTGGTTTTTTTGGGGGAGGGGGGTTTGTACGAAACGCATTGCCAGGCTTGAAGAACATTTGGTTCAATAGGTTGCCAGTTAGTTAATCCTGGCTAAAACAATGGATAAAATAAGAGTTGGGACTTAATAAGCATCTTGGATATGACAGTCTCATTGTCTGTCTCTGCCAGGGTTTCTTGTGTGGTTCACAGGACAGAGCTTTTTAAAGATTGTTGCTAAATGTAGGCCTAAGCAGTACTGTTACAGAATTAGTTGGTACAGCTGACAGGTTCATTACCTTTTCTTTATTGATGAGGAACTGAACTCAAACTTGGATTTGTATCAATGACGAATAATGGACTTGTGAAAGACTTTTGAGCTCCCTTGCCAAATGTTTGTAACAGCCAGGTTAGTCATAGTATAAAAAAGAAATGGTGTATTTACTAGATTCCCAAATAGTAGAGATAGGTTTATACTGAATGTTGAGAACTAGAACTGCTTCTTTATGGTTGGGATGAATGGACCTGTTTGTGGCCTAGACTGCTCATGACAGAGGCTGAGTCATCTCACTGTCTCTGTCTAGAAAGCTATTGATCTTTAGAGTTGTTCTGCCTATATTGTTCATCTTTTCCTTAAACAGCAGAGACTTTGGACCCCAGCAACTAATTTCAGTGACAATACCAGGGTGAACTAGTATAAAAATTGTTTTCCACTTAAGAAGGTAGAACAGTGTAGGGTGGTGATAACTCTCACTCACTTTCATTTGTTCTCACTATTCATCCATTCCATTGCTCTCTTTCCCCATTCTCTCTGTCACCTCATCACTTTTGGTTTGCAGTTTATTTTATTCATATTCTGCCCTCTTCCAAGTATGGGAGTTTTTTCCCACCTCTCCTCAAGGCAGATAGTGGAATTAAGTTGACAAAATAGATGGGTTCTTTGGCTTTCCTTCTTTTAAAATAAACTTTAGTACCAGAGGTAGAAATAAAATGGAAAGAATACACAGAAAAAAGCAGTTCAATATGTTTAATCAAATGTTGAATTCAAAACTAATGTTACACATACAGTACCGGTAAATGAAATGAAACAACAGGTCAGGTAAGCCCTGCCTAGGTAAAGAAAAACATTTTGAATCTTTATAGATCCCTTGAAAATTTCGAAAATCCATCCTTGGATGAGTATTTTCTTCAACAGCTTTCACTTTTCTTATGATTTCAGTTTTGGTGGTGAAACATAGATCTGTGCTTTTTCAACATGCCAGGATAGTTAGTGAAGCAGGACAGTCTGCTTCCCCCTTTCTTTCTGTATTGCAGTTCACATATGCTCAGTAAGTGATTCTGGATGCAGCTGTTTACCTTGCCTATAGCACACAACAGCCACAGTAGGATCACTTAGAGTAGAATCTCAGCTCAACCTATATTGCATTGTTTCCTGCAGGCATGCTGTTGCTATACAACAATAAAAGTCTATATTTTTCCAGCCCTCTTTCACCATCCTTCCCATGCCAGTACTTCAAAAGGCCTTCTAGCTAGACATAAGGAAAGATGGGGGTTGGGCTTCAGGAGCTTCTTTATCAGAGGCTTTATTAATTGAAGTATGCAGTGGCTCAAGTGGTTAAGATAGTGAATCTGTTGATTGCAAGATTGGCAGGTTGGCAATTTGAGGCCCGGGTGCCGCATGATGGAGTGAGCTCCCATCACTAGTCCAAACTTCTGCCAACCTAGCAGTTCGAAAGCATGCAAATGCAAGTAGATAAATAGATACCACTCTGGTGGGAAGTAAACAGCATTCTGTGCAGTCATGCTGGCCACATGATCACAGAGTATTCTCTGACAAAGCTGCCTCTTTGGCTTAGTAAAGGAGATGAGCACCACCCCTTAAGGCTGGACGTGACTTGACAACTTTGTCAATGGGGAATACCTTTATGCCTATAGTATTGGAAAAGTCATAGCATCTTTCCCATTATTACTATGAAAGAAAGAGATTGAGGCTAGGAGGCAGACGGATGCATGTGCAAGCTTAGAGACTCAACTGTAAAACAAGACCATTGAAATATATTTCTAGCAGGTACTGTTGCTATAATTTGGGGCTGGGTAATATGCACTCTGTTCAGTCCTTGACTGTTTTGGTGGCTGCAGGACATCCCTGTCCCCCCCCCCCATTTTTTTTCACCAGGTCATTGGGCTTTATAGGGCCAAAACAGGTGGCCTGGTAAATCTGGCTTCCAGGCAGCTTGGGGGGCATGGTGTTTACACAGCACTCCCCCAGGCTGCCTGGAAGCCACCCTCACTGACCAGACTTGGCTAGCTTGTGTGGTGTTTACATGGTGCACACTGCCAGAGCATCGGGAAACCAGCTTGGGGCTGCAGCAGGGCCAGAAAAACCAGCTTTTGGTGTCCCAAATGGAAGCAGATCTTTTCCATTCCTCTTTGGGCTGGCTCCGTGGTGGATTGAGGCTGTGGCATGCAGGTGGATTTTTGCATATCCAAACCCATAGCCTTGTATGTGTTGCTCTTGGGATGTTTTCTCCTTATTTGCTTTGTTTATTTTATTCAGAGGTGAAGACTGCCAATATTTCCATGTGTTTTATGCTATTATGCAACATAGTTACGTTATCTGAAGCGTGTTGCTCACAGTCTATGACTGAGAATGGTAGTCTTCCATAATTAAACAGGGATGCAGTTTCAAAATGAATGATAAAAATAAAATACTGCTTGGCTTCAGATAATACTTTTAGGTTAGGAACCATGGTAATTGTTCTTCTGAGCACTGAATCTTCAATGCTTTCAGTTTGTGTACTATTCAGATTGTTAATGTATCCAAATAGGTTACATGTTTGATTTCTTTTTAAGAAGTATTCTAAATAGTGATGCTGCTGAAGTTCTTAATTTCCTCATGAATTTGCTTAGTTTATAAATTATGAATACAAAAATAGATTGTTGTTTTTCTTAACTGCCCTCAAGTTGACCCCAACTCATGGCAACTCTGTGGATTAGACACATCCAAGCCCCTCTGTCCTCCACTGTTTTGCTCAGGTCCTGTAAATGCATACCTGTGACCTCCCCAATTTATTATCTATGCAGTCAACGGACTGTAAGTTGAAGAAATGGAGAAAAGATTATGGCAGAGGTAACAGAATTTGGAAAGATTTATAGAGCTTGGCCAAACAAGCTGAGAGACTATACACACCAGTTGTATCTGGGCTAATCTGGAGACTGACAGTTTGGAAAATCATTCTTTGAGAATGTTTGCTTAGAGTAGCCTGACCTGATATAATTGTGCAGGATCTGGAATATTAAAAGGTAGATACAATTAAAAGGTCGTATAATAAATTACAGCTAATGTGGACTCTATTTAGACCTTCTTGTGAGGAGTGTAGGCAGCAGTGTGTATTTTCTTCCCACTCTCCAGTGGTGCTTGCAGTTGCTGGTCCATTTTTGAATTTAGCTGAAGTGGATTTACTTATTCTTACTTCTGAATAATTGCTCCCAGCCATCCATAAAGTTAAGTTGTGCTGCGTATTTCAGGGAAATGTGGAAAGAATTGCTACTCCAAGAAATATTTAAATCCTATCTTGTTCTTTCTCCTGTAAATATGGAATAGGTATGGGGTTGTTTCTCAACACTTGCTCTTAGTATGATGAAAAGCTTGCATGTTGAACAATACTTTTCTTGTTGAAAAGGAAAGAAAGGCAGACTTAAAGCACTGTAATTCCACTTCAGAAATAGGCTGTAATCCATGAAAGTTCATGGTAAAATAAGCCTTAAAGCACTCTCTGTTTTAGATGTAGCATAAGAATGTGTTCTATGGGTTTTTATCATGTATGTTGTCTTGGGAGGGCTTTTACCCTTAAAGGAAGCCAAGCAATATTGGAACTACTTAATGTGGTGGATAATTATTGAGTCCTCTGCACTCTTCCACAGTCATTGCACTGAATATGATAAAGAGCTAGGTTTTTGCATTGCAAGAATGGTATAATTGCCAGTCCTTTTCAGTCATGTTCCCATGCTGGTCTGGTAGCAAATAGTCATGTGGAAAAGATCTGATAGATCAGCTAATTCTCCTGGCCTTTCCTGGTGGTATGGCAATGGATAATCACAATATTCATTTCACCCACATGATCCACAGTACTACATGTTGTAATATGTAGGTTAGAACACAATATTTTAAAGGTTAAATTAGTATGGAACACAACCATTTTGATGACAGTTGTTTGCCTGATTTTGAGTGTCTTGTAAAGGATAATACAGTATAAGCAAAGTAGAAGATGAAGTTTCTATCCATATTTTTAGTGTGGTAACTTTGGTCTCTTCCTCAGCACTGTTGAAAGTAAATTAAAAGTGTTCTGTTGCTTCATCATTGTTTTTTTATAACCATCATCCTTTAAAACAGTAATTCTCACACTCTGGTCCTCCAGTTGTTTTGGACTTCAGCTCCATGAGGCCTGAGCCATCTTGGTGAATGGTCTGGGATTCTGGTAGCCAAAGTCCAAAGCATCTGGAAGTCCAGAATTTAAGAATCACTGCTTTAAAATTTCATTATTTTATTGAAAATATTGTAAGAGGAGGAAAAGCAAAGCAATAAGCCAAGTCTTCTATAGGGCATTTGTGTGTTGAGTACAATTTTGACAAGTTTTGATGGAAGGGACCCGAGAAATTTAATAGCATTTTAATGAGTTGCATTATCACCTGGAGTTTCAGCAAACTGCAGCCATTCGCAGACTGTTGGAGGATGAAGGCTAGAATAAAAGTTGCTGGTAGCACCAAATTCTTTGTAGTTTGTCCTTTCTCTGTCTCCCCTGTATTTTTACACTTGTGGATTAGCAGATGAAACAGACGTGTGGAGTATATAGTTCAATTTTCATGATATCTTAATCCTCAATGGTAATCCAGCCACATGTATTGAGGGTAAAGCAGGAGTTCTATTAATAGAAAACTCAGTGGCCATTTCCCAAAATCTCTATGGTAATTTCAACAGATCTATTTACTGACAGGTACTTGTTCTAAAGTTAATGAGGAATTTTACAATATTGCAAAGGCCTGCTCTTTTAGGGAAGAACCATTGCAAGAGGAAAGAAATGATAGTTAAATGAGGCATTTTTATTTGAGAAGAGGCTCCAGGTTTTCTTCTTCTCAGGAACAATAGAGGCTATCAGAGCAGTTACAGCAGTGAGAAGAGGTAGAATTGTCCAATGGGGAAACATTCTCAGCCAAAGCTACTTTCCCTATTCTGATTGTTTCACTGTTTCTCTGCTCTCAGAATAGTTGCAATAGGTGAGTAGGGAATTTAGCACAACTGTGACCCAGTGGACTGCCAGCAAAGTGCTTATGTGTACAGTTGTCCCTTCATTTTCATGGCCACTGAGTCTGCTGTCTTCGCAGACCAGCAAGCGGGGAGAGTTAAAATGGCGCATGCGCCCATGGCACACGCACAAAGGTTCGCACTAGAGCATGCAACCATTGAAGCCAATGGGGCTTGAATGTTGGCAAATTTCCATTTTGGAAATGGAAGGGATGACTGTATTTATATAGAAAATTGTTTCATTATGAAGGGAAATTTGCATGTTCCACTCTGGCTTCTAGCATTCTTGAAATGAAATATCAGAAGGAACTCCCTTGTTTTCTGTAAGGAAAAGAGGTCTTCTGCTTTCTCACCCATTCACGTCTGTGCTGTAAATGTTGACATTATGACACAGAGGTAAAACAACAAGAAATACCTAAGTGTTAACTTAACCAAGACCCCATTTGATTTAATTATTATTATTATTGTTGTTGTTGTTATTATTATTATTATTATTATTATTATTAATTTGTATTTCCTGTCTCTCCCTTCGGATCGAAGTGGGATTCCAACAGTTAAAACAGTAAAACAGTCAAATTACAATGTGAAATACATCAATATGTGCTACAACAATATATATCATTAAATCTAAAAACAACAACAACATTAATTAACACCTGGACAACTTCAACAGGAAAGAAGAAACCCTTAAAGTAAACAAAGTTTGTCTACCAGGCCTGAAAAATACCAAAATCAAGACCCAGCCCATGCAAATGAAAACCACCCAGTGCGAGGGGCATTTCCTAGCAGACAGTGGATCATTAATTAAATAGATACCCTGAGACCTTGCCATTCAACAACAGAACAATGCACAGATTAACATGCAAATCACTTCCCTTCAACCAATGGTATATATACCCCACTCTCTTTCATGCCAGCATTCTCTGAATATGCCAGCCATAGCTGCTAGTGAAATGTCAGGGGGAAAAACACTTCTAGATCATGGCCTCATAGCCTGACAAACCTCACAAAAGATTATAACATCTACAGCTTGACATAGGTAACAAGTCTAGAAATTTTAGTCCAAAAATTGACCCAAAACACCTGAGTCAAGTTATCCATGGGTCAATGTAAGTACTGTACTTTAAGTCTTACAAAAAGGAACCATCCCTTGGTGAAAGGCAAAAAATGTAATCTATTCTAAAAGCACTGACCCCCCCCCCCCCCCCCGCTTTCTCATCTGTCCAGCTTTTAGTGGGAGCACAAACAGTTATGCCTGCTGGGATTTTGTTAAGTTCTTTAGCATCATTTTCCTTTGCTTCATCCTATAGATCTTTTTATTTATTTATTTATACCCCACCCTTCAGCCCTATAGGCTATCAGAGCGGCTTACAATTATTATTTTAATTAGACAGTTCCCTGCCCTCAGGCTTACAATCTAAGAAGACACGACACAAAAGGAGAAGGGAATGGTGTTGGGGAAGGGGATCAGGTCCAGCAGTTCTTCTCTCCCTCTGAGGCCTGGACCAAGGCAGATGGACTGGAGGGAGGGCTCGTCTTCTTAATCTAGGACAGGCCCGATGGAATTTGGCCTGTCCTTTCACTCCCTCCTAGGAGACCAGATGGTGTAGACATGAAGGGAGGGCTCTTTCACTTGGTTGTCTATTCTTCAAAACAAATGATGTCATGAGGCCCTATGCTTACCCGCATAGTGAGTTTGGCCTGCTGGGTTTAACAACTTCTAAGTCAGGGTCACTTGAGTTCATGTTAGACTGAGGAGTGCTGTTGGAGTGGAGGAAACTGTTGATGTTTGATGATGATATGACTGATTCCAGGCTGGAGTTGATGATACTGTTCCTGCTTTCCTGCTTTTCACTGGGTTGCACAGTATGGAAGAGGGTTAAGGGCCTCTCACTGCATGATGGTGGTTTTGAATCCGTACTTCTCTTTTGAGACAAAAGCAGCTGAGAATTTGACTGCAGCGTTTCTGGAACTGTGTTAAATATCTTTTCATGGTTTTCTATTAAGATCTCCACCACTATATTTTGGAATTTGATATCCATGATCGCAGCAACTGTTTCTTCTTGTGGTCACATTAATGTTGGTCCAAAAACAACCAAAAACTTTTGTCACATGCCCCTAAATTTTACCCTCAACTTATACATGGGTAATATCAAAAACCCACCATTTTAGCCCCAAAACCTGACCTTGACTTATACATGAGGTTGACTTATAGTCGAGTATATACTGTATATTATATACTACTGTTTAGAAATTTAATCCAAGATTAATGAAACTTACCTTGAAATTACAGAAATAGTACCTGTTCTGTTGATCTGAAAGTGAGCACCTTTCAATAAACTGGTTTGCAATGGTGTTCAGAAACTATGTGAAAAGGTAACTCCATGATCTGATGGTTTAAATAACCCATCCTGCTAAATAGTAGTTTGAACCTTCGCTTCCCACAACCAAATTCTTTCCAAGTATATTAGCTTCTATTGTTGTACTGAGCAATTAAAATGTCCTTCTTTTCCAGCGTTGAGGGCGGAGCCATCCTTCATGAGGGTTGGTTCCCCCTGTTTGCTCCAATCAGGCAGGACTATGACTTTTGGGCGTGTCCACCAGGGGAATCCATCCCCCTTGTTTGCCCAGTCTAGTTCCTGCCTTCGCTCCGTCAGGTCGTGTTTTCCTAACTCTCCTTTACTCACAAAACAAAATCTTCTTTATTCTCCTTTTACTCCTTACCTCTTCTCTCTCTGTGAGGGCCGACTAAGGTCCGAAGAGCTAGAGGGCCCAGGCATGTCTGGGGAATCTGGCCATGCTACACAGGCTCTCCACAAGAGGAATGGATCAGCCCTGACCCGGGAGGTGCGGCCTGTAGGCCGCTCGGCGCAGCCGGAGGAGGGATATCCCTTTTCTCCGCGCTTGAAGGCGCCGGACCGCGGGAACCTGTCCCGAAATCGGGAGGGTGCGGTTAGCAAGGAGGACACCGAGAGACCGCAGGAACCTGTCCCGAAATCGGGAGGGTGCGGTTAGCAAGGAGGATGCCGAGAGACCGCAGGAACCTGTCCCGAAATCGGGAGGGTGCGGTTAGCAAGGAGGACGCGAGAGACCGCAGGAACCTGTCCCGAAATCGGGAGGGTGCGGTCGGCAAGGAGGACGCCGAGAGAAATGTGAGTAATGCTGCAGTGAGCAGCTTGGGTACCCTGCAGCCTCTCCCTCCCGAACGTCGGCTCCCTTCTCCTCCTTACTAGCCTTACAGCTGGCGCAATCCTGTATTGCCTCCCAAACGGTCTCCTCTCAGAGAGGGGCCCGTTTTCAGACTAAGGTCGTGGCAGAGAATTCTTCCCAAGAGTCAGGGTCAGAGGCAGAAAGGACTCAGAGATAAAGGAGGGCCAGGGAATTATCTTCCTCTCCCTCATTCTTCAGATTCTCGAGGGACGCCTTCTCCCCCTTGGAAAGTCATCCCTCCAAGATGGACCCCAAGCTCACTGGAGGGAGCTCAGTGGTCCTTCAGCCCCTGGAGTCGGGCTCACAGAGGGACAGGCTCCTTTACAATTCCAGGAGACCTGGGGAACCCTCTTCTTCTTTCCCCCCCCCCGCCTCCCGCTCTTCCAGGGATGCCATTCCCCTTTGGAGCAGGGCAAATTTGCACCCAAACGTTCCTCCTTGGCGCACAAATTCAAACTCAAAAAAGGCGGGAGCCATGCCAATGCTACTTCAGGTTTATTCCTCCAAGCATAAACATAATGGAGAGCGCCATCTAAGGCTAAGAAGCAAAATGCTTGCAGTTAAAATCCTCAGATGAGGATGTTCTCTCCAAATCTCAGTCCTCTTCTGCCTCTGAGGGAGAATGGTCTGAGGGGGGCCAGAACACCAGCCCCAGGGTGGTGAGATAGAGACCCTGACAGACCTTGGCGCGGCTGGAGGCCCTGTCCCTGGCCAGATTGCGCCCCACTGCGGACATCAAACCCGGCAAGAGGTTTGGACAGTGGGAGAGAGAGAGAGAGAGAAGGCAGATTTCAAGAGGTGAGTGAGGATTCAGTCCTTAATCCTATGTTTGTGGGTTAAGCTTTACCCAAGAGATTTGTTTCTGACTTGCATTGCCAGCTTTGAAGGAGGCTTCAGTTGCTTCAGAGATTCAAATGGAGAGTTTCCCTCCAAAACCAACTGCCTTCTCCTCTCCTTCCTCCAAGATCCACTCAGACTGAAGGGATCAGAGAGGATTAACAAAAGCATTTCCAGGTGCAGGGAGTCTGCTTCTGCCCCATTGTCCCCTGGTCTAAGGTGTCAATCTCTCCTTGGGAGAATTTGGCCAAAAAGACATTTATTTATTGTGCTTGCCTTTTTAAAAATAATAGGCAAAGCTGGAACTGAAGGTGTGGCAGCCATTTTGATTAAGGGCAGCTAGGCAGAAAAGGAAAGGCCTGCTGCTTCTGCTAACTAATATGCCTTTTGTAAAACAAAGGAAAATAATACCTATAGTTCACTCCTCAGAAGAGGAATGTGATCTGAAAAAGAGTTAAAAATAAAAAATAAAGATGAGGGCCTTTCAGTACCTCCTGAAAGCTCCTGAAATCTGTTAGATGTTTGGGGACTGATGATCCTTCATTATTACTGTATTTGTTTATTATTACTGTACTTGTTTTATGGTATTATTGTACAAAACAACTTATATATTGGAATTTAATGTCAACTCTGACCAGTTGAAGCTAGAGGATGATCCATCCTGATTTCCTCAGGGAAGGATATTCCTCCCTCCTCCAAGCCTGGGCCTTCAACACCAAATACTCCATTTCATGCAGATTTTATGAGGATATTAACAAGGCCTCCATAATTTATTATTGTGATTCTAAATCCAATAGCTGTTTACATATATATGGTTACATCTCAGCCCTCTTTGTCATGAGAATCAACGGATGCCACTTGTGGCTGCCAGAGTTTATGCTCAACTAAGGTGTCTGCTATTTCCTTTTTTTCTGGGGCTAAACATGTGTGGCCTAGCCCACTTGTCAAACAAACAAACACTTAAGGTCAAAATAAAGTACTATCAGGGTATTAACTATGGTTAAAGGTAGTGGCTATGTCTGGAGACACTAGCCTAAATGAGATTGGATGTAATCCAAGACCAGTTCAAGGACAGACTTTGACTAAAGAACTGACACATAAAAATGCCCATTACAAAAAATATCTAAGATTCTCACCACTTAATGGGGACAAATTGTTTGGAATAAAGTCTCTTGGCTGGGACTAGGAATAATAAGAAGACCTCAACATCCTTAAATGTCAGCCCTGGTGGCGCAGTGGTTAAATGCCTGTACTGCAGCCACTCACTCAAAACCATAAGGTGGCGAGTTCAAGACCAGCAAAGGGCTGAAGCTCAACTCAGGCTTGCATCCTTCCGAGGTCGCTAAAATGAGTACCCAGATTGTTGAGGGGCAAATAGCTTACAATTGTAAACCGCTTAGACACTCCTTAAGGGTATGAAGCGGTATATAAATGAAATGAAGCTGTTTGTTAAAATAAACTTTGATATATTTTTCTATACCATTCATATGACTTTTCATTGCCTCCTTAAGGTAGAGGAAGGCAAACAAACATAGATTGATATAAAAGTCACAAAATGTCTGATTGATACTGAGGCCATAAAAACATCAACAACAACACTATACTATCTATCTAATAACAATTGAGTTATAATAATCACAGGTTCAGATGGGAGATTATCCAGACAATTCTGGAGACACGTCTCCTCCAAGATTTTTGTGTGTTCCTGTTTTTTGGGTAGTGGTCTCCTGCCCACAGCCCAAGCTACCACGTTATCACAAATATCTTACCAACCTTTCCATACAAGGTTCTACCATTCAGTCTGTTGTTTTCTTCTGTGACACGCACTACACAGATAGACACGTCTTGAAAACAGTGGGACCTTCATATAGACCCATAATTTCAAATGTCCTGATAGATCTCATTCTCTCCCATAGGATATATATAAGATGTCGAGTTGTGATTTCTTTCCTATCCAGACATGTTTTTCTGGTAATTTACGAAAAGAACTACCTAGTTCCATTTCAGAACCTGCATCACTTTGGAGTGGTTGTAGACACATCGCTGACCAGTCTACCTGACCAAGCAAAGGGTAAGATCCATGAAGAACACCCTCGAGCAGGTAGGTTGTTCCCAGTTATTGGACCTAGTGTTACTGGTGCATCTACACTGCCTGATCTGTTTCAGTTAATCGTTTGGCATGAACACCATTTCATGCCAGGAGCCTACAGTAGTTCTTCTAGCTGTATCAAAAAACAGATGGTACACATAAATAATCTGTTCTGACATACACTGATTAAATCAAACCTCTTTGAATGGTGGTTTTTGCTGCCAGTTGTAGAGGATTGCCTGATTTAGGCCCTGTTGAAGTTCCACATAAGGTTGGATGCCAGCTTAGGGTGACGGGAAGCATGTTTGTGGCTCCCAATAGCCAAACTCCAGATCCCTCATGTAGATGCTCCGGTCTCGTCTCTCGTGACTTCAGAAGGGCAGGGTTTCCAGAGATCTTCCAGATGTCACGAAACCAGTTCGTCTTCCAATCACAAAGATCTCCTAACTCAAGGTCAAATACCATATCCAGGATTAAACCTTCACATGTGGATATTGAAAGGCACCTACTGGACATCAGCTCTTCCAATCATACTGTCCCAGAAACTGTCTAATCATTCATATATATGTGTGTGTGTGTGAGAGAGGGTGTATATATAAAGTTTTGAGAACAGCTTCTCTTATTAAACTTCCCACAGTTCACAGATACCCTAATTGGTACCCTCATGTAGTTCTTCAGGCATTAACCAAACCACAGTTTGAATAACTTGACAGAGTTGATATTAAGTTTCTTACCTGGAAAACAGTATTTTTTTTTAATGCTATTAGTTCAGCTAGAAGGTTTTCTGAACCAGGAGCACTATCCACAGGAGTGAAATATGCATCTTCTGCGAGGATTCAGTTCTGCTTGACGGGATCTGATGTTCATTACTAAAGTTAATTTCACATTTCATAGAGCACAGGAGATCATTTTCCCTTCATTCGTTCCTGACCCCAAAAAGGAACTTGAAAAGACTTGGCTCACACTAGATGTAGGCAGAGTTCGGTGTATTTACATCAAACGCACTTGTCGATGGCGCAAATCAGACAGTCTATTTGTCTCCTTCGGTCCTACATACCTGGGAAGTTTTTCTTCATCGACCCTGGCTTGATGGATCTGGGCTTGCATCTCTCAGTGTGAGTCGATGATGGGTAATACGCTGCAAGGAAGGGTCAGCGCTCATTCCGCTCACAGTGCTGCCACACCTGCCGCCCTAACCACTAATGTTCTTCTCTCCAATATTTGCAGGGTGGCCGCTTGGTCATCTCCTTCCATATTTATCCGTCGCTGCCGAATCAATGCCTTCCAACTGGCTGGGGCATCATTTGGTAGACGGATCCTTCAATCCATCCTATAATTCCTTACCTCAGTTCCCACCCATCTAGGGAGCTTTGGTATGTCCCTCATGAAGGATGGCTCCGCCCTCAACGCTGGAAAAACGAACATTGGCTTACCTTGTGAGATGTTTGTTTTCAGCGATGAGGGCGGAGTCATCCTGCCCACCCGTAACTGAGGAATTTTTTCTCGGTGTCGGGGGGTGTTGTAAGGTTAATAGGATCCTTGTTCTAGTGTCTAGAATTGTTATAGTTAAATGGTTAAACTTTCTCTATTGTTGTTAGTATTTCTTCATTGTTATAAACTCTCTCTGCTTGGCTATACATTGACTGGGCAAACAAGGGGGATGGATTCCCCTGGTGGACACGCCCAAAAGTCATAGTCCTGCCTGATTGGAGCAAACAGGGGGAACCAACCCTCATGAAGGATGACTCCGCCCTCATCGCTGAAAACAAACATCTCACAAGGTAAGCCAATGTTCGTTTCTGCTGTTATGCTGCCCTGCTTACATTAATTCTGTTCTTCATTCTGTGATTGTTTTTAGTAAGCCAAATCTTTCTGTCTATAAATCTTACATGCTAATACCTTTAAGGGACATTTATTTATTCTTGCCACTAGAGAGCTAATTCAGTCAACACCTCAGAGTTGTTGCCCTTAAATTGAAGTGAATGGAAATTCTTATGTTTTTCTTTTTAAAAAGATTGGTGTGTTTCCATGGGGTGGATTTAGAGTCCACATTGTGTGGATTTGGAGTACTTTCCCATATGGCAATGATACCCTTGTTTGTTAGTTAACTACTCAGATTTGCTTAATTGTGGGAGTGTCTACAACCTCCATTTGTATTTTACCTGGATTGAGCTTTAATTAGCCTGATTGAGCCTAACTAATGTGTGACTCATCAGGATTGCATGTTTAGAGGCACCACCACTTCACCTAGATTGGATTAAAGAAACAGAAATAGTGAAGGTACTGATAACACTGAGGTTGCCAACAATGACCTCTTACAGCTGTTTGATGTAGATATAACATGCATGAGAGATCCATTTGGCCATTTCAGGACAAGTACAGAACAGAAAGATAACAATTGGTATCCCACTTGTTGAGAACTGTGGCAGAGTTCACATCTTGACAATTAAGTCAAGATGTCCAGCTGCATCAATTCACTTTGCCATCTTTCCTTCTACAAATGTATGATTATTGCACTATTAAATCTCCTATAGCTTTTAAGGAGATGGTTGGAAAACTTTTCTGTTTGCCTTTACAAAAACAACTTTTCTAACAGTTGCTTGCTTTTGGCATTAGGTTAACACCTGTTTACCTTGTGCCCCAGAAATTAAATACTTTAAAGCACAATGTAGCACAGGTTTTCCATACATCGATGCGGGTTACTACACATAGATTGACTGGAATGTGTGTTTAATGGCTTATTTTTTAAAATACAGTGGTCCCTCCACATTTGCTGGGGTTAGGGGTGAAAGTACCCTTTGAATGTGGAAAAACGCAAATAAAAAACACAATTTCTTAACCTGAGAGAACACCTCTTTCCAATGCAAGATCTGCCAGAAATTGACCATAGAGTCATACTGGAGGACCTACAAATGCCTGTAGAAGTGTTTTCTCTAGTAACCTCTATATTCTCCAGCATAACTCTATAGTCAACATCTGGCAGAACTGTTTTGGAGGACTTACATATTCCTAGAGAAAACATATTAATCAAAACTACAAATAATCAAATCCACAAAAGACAAAGCTTCAAATGGGGAGGGCCAAGTATATAGATGCAATGTAGGAACATTATTAAGAGAGATCTAAACGTTTTTGCAGTGTAGAATATGGAATATGCTTTTATCACCTACTGCAGTGCCATTAAGGCAACTGCTGGCTTGCATTGCTGAAAACCCTCCTGCTATACCAAAATAATTAAAAAAAACTATCTTAAGTTAAAAATCCTTTTATACTTATTTTAAAGTATAGTGTTTCCAGTGCTTGAATGTCAAGTTCTTCCCCTGTTTCACATTGATATTGCCTCAGAATTTCAATATAAAACTACTAGAAAATTATTTCTGGATCTTTTATTCATTGGAATGGCACCCTAATCTAGAAGCTGTATGTTTGATAATAAACATGTTTATTTTATTTTGGAAATCTTTGGGTAACTAAAGCTTGGGACTTTGTTCTAATGTGTAAGAATTTAATCTTAGGGTAAATGCAAGGAATTTAGTTTATTTCTCGGCTTACCTAAAATTATACTTCTCCAATTTTGCTGGGTTTTATAGGTTAAATAGATGCTTCAGTGAGAGCTGCCTGTGAAACAGGTGGTTTGCATCATTCTTTTTCCAAGCTAAAGCCTCACTTTGTCTTTTTGCTTTTCTGTCCCCTTCCTACAGTTGGAACTTATTTGTCTTTTAGTAGTCTTCATCAAGTAATATTCGTGTTTTTTTTCTAATTTTGTTGGATGTTGGACATAGGTGAACTTCTTTGCTGTGTTGTATGGGGGTGTCCTATTCTTTCTGCAGCTCGTCAGTCTTCTTAAATGAATGACTAGTGGACTGCATATGGTTTTTCTTTTGAGAAAGTCAGTGAATTGAAGCATCTTCAACAGAATATGTATCACCCAGGCTTTTGCTATAACATTTTGTTTGCCATCTACTTCTGATGCTGGACTGCAGCCGGTAGGTTTGTAGTTGAAACAGTAAAGAAATGCTTTTAAATAAACAGAGACTTGTACTGTTTGTGTTTTAAGAGGCTTTTATGACAATCACTTCACATGAAAGATAGCATTTGGAACAAGGATTTGCTGAAGACCAGAACAATGGACGGCTCATATGAAGAAAGTATAACTTTTCCCACACATTGCCATTCTGCCTGAAAGAAGGTCAAAGCAGGCAATTTACTGGGTCAGATGTGTTTAATTTTGCCATAGAACTGTTTCATTTAGCATCAGGACATTCTGTGACCCCAGGATTTTTCCTTGATAGCCTAGAGGCAGTTCATACCACTTGTGGTACTTTACTTTTCTTTCACTTTTCTTTTTATTTATCTCTAGAACTGGGAACCACTCAAGCTGGAGACCACACACTTGCTGTTACTGTTTAACCTAGCTTTGTACCATGTAGTTTCTACTATAACTGTTCACCTGTTTTTCAGTCCATAGTCCTCATTGAATTTATCTATATAAATGGTGAAGGGTCTGGAAACCTTGCCCTGTGAGGAGAGACTTGGGGAGCTGGGTATATTTAGCCTGGAGAAGTAAAGGTTAAGAGGTGATATCATTGTCTTGTTTATATATTTGAAGGATGTCATATTCAGGATGGAGTAAGCTTGTTTTTTGCTGCTCTAGAGAGTAGTACCCGGAACAATGGAAATGAGATTCCACCTCAACAGTAGGAGGAACTTCTTGACAGTAAGAGCTGTTCGATAGTGGGACACATTCCCTCAGAGAGTAATGGAGTCTCCTCTGGAGATCTTTAAACAGAGGCTGGATGGCCATCTGTTGGGGATGCTTTGATTGTGATTCCTGAATGGCAGGGAGTTGGACTGGATGGCTCTTGTGGTCTCTTCCAACTCAATGATTCTATGACTTTATATTCCAACCTCATACTGGTTCCACACCACTAATCTAGCAAAAATTCAAGCCAGGAAAATACAGTAAAGTTGCTGAACCAAGACAGATGGATAATTTGAATATTAATGAATAATACAAAACAAATGCTTGTATGGCAAAATAGTCATACAGTAAAAGGCAGTCAAAGGGTTTTCCAACCTAGCCCAGGATAAAGATTTCTATAATTTAGATGCATCTACTGACAGGTCTCATATTATGTGATCTCATTGCAATTTTACTAATAAGTGTTCAGTGCAAGTCATGAAGCATTAATTGCAAGCAACTTAAGTGGCACAAGGTAACTTTTAGACTAACATATAAACAGAGAGTATTTATTTGGTTGGATCCCTCTGCTGATAAAAGGATTCCTTACTCTAGTGGATTCTTCTGTCTGTAGAATGGAGAGGGCTGTGATTTGGGTTATTTCCACCCCCCCAATTTTGCGATAACTTACATATCTTGTTTTGAAGGACTAAGAATATAAAAAATCCCATCCATGGTGGTATAGGAGACCTTATGTAATATAATGTAAGGTGTAATGAAGAACTGTGGTAGTGAGAGGGGAAATTATTACTTCAATAATTATTACTTATTACTGCTGCCTTTCCTAAATATATCATAGTCAATAAACAAATTCGGGTTACATCACCCGCAGTGTATCTGTTCCAAATTACTCTCCCTAAATTTAGGAGAGCGTTCTCCTTGGCCCGGTTTAATGCTCTACCTACTGCAGTATTGGAAGGGAGGTTTAAAAAAGTGCCTTATAAATTCCGCCTCTGTCCATGTGATACGGGCGCAATTGAAACTATTGAACATGTCGTTTTATACTGTCAGTTTTACAAAGACACCCGCTCCCAGCTGATTGCCCCTCTCTTGAGGAAATACCCTGGCCATTCTGATGCTTTTTATATTAGCAATCTATTAAACAGTCAGACACCTGAAGTGATATTTAAGGTAGCTAAGTTCTGTTATATTATATGTAAACTCCGATCGCAAATGGTAAATGGGAAATAACATGTCTAAATCTGTTAATTTGCCAGATTAAAACACCCAGGAAAAGAATTCGGGAGGTTTTTGAAGCTCGGCTTGGAATTGCCTGAGCTAAATGATTGTTAACCAAGATGGGGTACATAATATTTCAGATCTTGGCTATACTTGTTGTCTACTAACAAGATTGCTATTTTATTGCTTATGTCTTGAAATCAATATGTATTAAAGACATAAACATTAATCCAAGAGCACTGGAAATTAATGATTTTAAATGTGTATAACTGTATGACTTTAGGGGAATTTTAGGAGAGATGGCGACTAGTACCGGATTGCCTGAATTAGTTGAAGAGATAAGGATTTCATTATGATTCAAATGATTGTATAAGGGTGCATGGCACTATTTATAATTGTGGGCAGAAACCCGCAAATTTTTACTGTAATTTTGTAACTATGTGTTGTTATAATTTCGTGACTATTGGTCAATGACCGAATAAAATTTTACTACTTACTTCAAAATATATTCCTTACTTCTTTCAAAAATTTGTTTTGCTATCATATACTGAATGACCATTTTCATCATTTGATATTGTAGAATTGATTACTGCCTTCTTCTTGCCTGGCATCCAATAAGGGAGTAAACCTTGTTGGATTGAGTTGGACTTGTTCCTTAGCATGGGGTCGTGTTGTAAATTTTAAAAGCTGTAGCCCAGCAAATCCATGGTAGAGTTAGTTTTTAATGTTAATTTGTCATTTAGGTGTACTGTGTGCTTTTATCTTCATGCAGACCTCATATTTCCTTAGTATAATGTGTTGCTCAGCAAAATCTTTGGTCTGCCTTTTGGCAGAGCAAATTGAAACTTAGCCATTTCTAAATCCTGTGAAAAAGCAGCTGTTTAGTTACAGATTTTTCAGAAATTTAACAGCTCATTGACATAAAAAAAAAAATCAACCCCTGCGGAAGCTCATTAAATCTTGTGTTAGTCAATTTTTAAACCAAGCAAACATGCAGGCATCTAATGCACTATGATGCACTATACCTATGCATTTTTTAAATGATAAGGTCATTTTTAAAATGTGCAGTCTCTTTTTGTTTTGGAAAGTTGGAGTTTTGCTTTTGAAACAAACGAAGAGCAGGTCTATAAAAATATGTTCAAGGAGCTGTTTATTACATTTATATGATGCTTCTCTGTCAAAAAAAAATCTGCAAGGTGGGTCAAAAGTAAAGGTGAAGAATCTGACTCCACTCAGAGAAACAACTACAGAGGTACAACATAGAAATGCAGCAGTGAAGCAGAATTAACAAACTAACTGCAGGCTTAAGAAAACAAGCAACAGGGAGTGAATACAGTTCCCTCAAAGGCACAGTAGAAAAAAATTGAATTGACCTAATGTCTGAAGCTTAAAAAGGAAGAAAAGCCAGTCTTGAGAACAGAGAATTTTTGAAGGACAACACTATGAAGATACTACAGTGAAGTTTTAATTTACTGAAACTATCAAAATGTCTAAAATTTCTCTGAAAAATAATGTTCTTTTATGATGACTATTGAAGATAGTTTGGAAAGCAAGTTAATATCCAGAATAGTAAGTGGTTTGTATTTAGACCTGCAATACATTGAGTACTTATTGACATGCTTCATAATGGAGTCCATTCCCCATAGAAAGGAACTGTGCTGAAGGCTAGCTACAATGAAATCTAAAAACACATTTGGTTGGAATTCAAGCTTTAAAATGTTTTGTCACTCTTCTGCATTGCCTTAAAAGGAGAACTGTTTAGTTTCCCAAACATTATTGCCCTTGTCTAGCTTGCTGAAAATATAACAATGGTTTATTGATCTACAGTTGGATTTGTTTGGAGAAGGGTTTGACTTTCAGTTTGTAGCTATCAAATAAAGGCTTCAGTGTTTTGCTGCAGATGTTAGTATTGCCTGACTGAGATTCCTCTTTATCTAATGTTCTTGGTAGTGTGTAGATCATGAAAAGACCTTTGCTCTGGTCTCTGGGGGTTAGAGACAAGTTACTTTTGAATGCCTTATTTTAAAAACTATCAAGCACCCTGCATGTTGAATCTACAGAAACAGATAATATTCTGAAACATAGCGGTAGCCTCCCTCAACATGATACCCTCAAGATATATTACAGATTCTGCAATCCCCACCCAACTTGGCATAGATTTTTGGAGGGGGAATTTGCATAGCAGATTTCTAAGTCTGGGTTCATTTAGGAGCCTCTGAACTTAACTGCTAACTTTTCCATTGTGAATATGGAAAAAGCACTTGGGGATTGATGTGTGGGACCTCCTTGCTTTTCACTCCCTTGAACTGCTTCTGAGAGGTCTGCTGTTTCTTCAGTGCCTTGTTTTAACACAACAGATTTTCAGTGTCATCACCTGATTTTACCCAATCATACATTGCATGTGAAGGTGATGACATCAGTAAGTTTATCCAATTATACTGTGACAATTATAATGTGACAGTAACAGTGAAAGGAAACTAAGCTGCATTGCCCTTAACCTGAAGGTTCAGTCCAGCTCTAATTGCATTAGAATTTGCATGGAGAAGGTGTGTGCCTTGTAGACACTAAGACAGTGTAGATGCATAGCACTTTTCTGATACATATCCAGGCTGTCCCTCCTGTTATGTTGCAGTGTAAGGAAGCACACCCAGTCCTCTAAAGTCTAGAAATCTGTTTTAATGCTGTAATAATTTAATTCCTTTTTTTAAAAAAAATGTTTTAATTGTACTGCTTTTAATGCTGTGAAGCCGCTCTGAGTCCCAGTCCTGGGAAAAGAGCAGGATACAAATAAATATAATAAATAAATAAATAAACAAACTCTCATAATCACCACTACAAAGAAGCTAGCATGGAAGACCTGCCTATTGGCCAAGGACAGTAAGGTGCAAAACAGGCCACCCTTTCCAAAGATGGATTGGGGCTGCAGCAACCTGGCACTGTGGCCCCAGTCCGCCCTTTTGCTAGCCAAAAAAGGAACAGCAGAGAGCCGCTCCTTTTTGCACTAGCAAAAAGCTGGCTTTTCCCACCCCGCCACAGATGGAAGCTGGCTTTATGATGCTCTGGCGGTATTCGGCATGTAAGACCACGCTCTGAAGCTGCCTGGATGGCAGCACAAAGGGGCAGTCTGTTTCGCCCCTAAATTTACCCAAGAAGCCAAGTGAGGCAGACATTGGGTCTGACTCCAAAATACCAAAGCACAGAAACAAACCTGTTGCTTAGACACTCATGGAAGGGGGGACTCCAGGCATAACATGTCTGGCCCACTCCCTAAAAAAAAAAAAAGGCAAAATATTCACCCTCCCAGAATATGAATGTGCTTCTGTAGGAAAAACACTCCATGTTCCTCCTCCTCCTAGCACTCCTTATCTTACTTAATAAGCCCCCTTACTTCCCCACGCTCCTGGAACTTCCTTCTCCCATGAGCGCAGGTCATCTGTTCTTTAACCAATTTCAAAACTGAGTTGAAGACCATATTATCTAGGGAAGCGTTTCCAGGCATTGTATTATTATTATTGTTGTTATTGTTATTATTATTATTATTATCTGATTGTTACTGGACAATTGATCTGATACTACTTCCACCACCATCCAGGAAGAGAGAGAGGCAGGCCAGCTCCATGAGGCCTTGTGTGGAAGAATCCAAGCCCACCCTCATCCACCATCATCCAGAGGGAGAGAAAGATAGGCTAGCCACCTCCATCAGGCCTTGCCTGAAAACAGAAGAGCCCTCCCTCCAGTCCTTCTGCCTTGGTCCAGGCCTCTGAGGGAGAGTTGAAGTGCTGGACCTGATCCCCGTCTCCTCTACCATTCCCTTCTCCTTTTGTGTTGTTACTTCTTGGATTGTAAGCCTGAGGGCAGGGAGCAGTCTAACTAAAAAAGCTTCTATATACAGTGCTGTGTACATTTACAGTGCTATATAAATAAAACATCATCATCATCATGCCCCATTTTGGCTTAAAAACTGGCTAACACTAGATAATGAAACATAGTGAAACATTAGATAATGAAATTGAAACTTAAGGGTCAAGACCTGAGGTTTGGCTGGCACAGCTACTTGTGGTACAGTAAATTTAAGGTGAAAATGGACTTTAATCATTTTGTCAGGTGGGAGATTCTAAGAATTTGGAATAGATATAAACATAGACTGTCCCAAAACACCCTTATGGATCTCCACTCAAAAAGTGTTTTATAATATAATAATAATAATAATAATTTTATTTATTTGTATCCCGCCTCTCCCTGTGTTGGATCAAGGTGGGTAACAGCAAATGGAGAACAGTTTACAACACCCCCCCTAAAAAAAACAATGTGCTACAGCATTAAAACATAATCTAAAATATTAATTTAAAAAAGATTAAATTAGAATTTATAATAAAATGGGAAAACATCTGATGGGGGCAGTGAGACAGATGCATAAGAAAGCACGGGAGGAACGGCTAAAATATTATAACTTTTTAGTCTTAGAAAAAGGTAAATGATCTAGTGGTTTAAGTGTTGGACTATGGTCCAAAATACACTGCAGAAAGTAATCCAGTTTGAGACGGCTTTAACTACCCTAGAGCACCAGAGCTCTCTGACAGAGAAGGCCCCAAGACTACAGTTCCCAGAATTTCCTAGCATTGAGCTAGGGCAGTTAAAACAGTCTCAATTGGATTATTTCTGCTTTGTGTTTTGGACGTAAAACTGGAGACCAGGGTTTGATTCCCAGCTTGGCTATGAAACCCACTGGGGACCTTGGCAAGTGACTTGCTCTCGGCCCCAGGGATGGCAAAGACAAACCTCCGCTGAACAAATCTTGTCAAGAAAACCCCATGAAAGTTTTGTCTTACAGTCTCCATAAGACAGAAATGACTTGAAGGCACACAGCACACACAGGTAGATTTAAAATTTAAGAAGTATTGGCAGCTAATGGTCTGAACATACATGGTACAGGTATAGAAAATGGTAAAATTTTTTAGAATGGACAGGAAACTCTTTGGTTTTGAGAAGGAAAAAAAATAATTTAAAATTAAATTGTGCTCAGATGATGCACACTTGGCAAAATTTACAAAGTGTCGTTAAAGGTAGAATTATAAGGAGATTTTGCAAAAGATTATATGTTTAAATGGGTTGAAAACTTTGAGTATAACATAGATCTAGAACAATGGGAAGGGATGTGGAACAAAGGATTTGAAGAGGCTCGATGTAATGAGCTTAAGAAAATTTTGTCAAGATGATATAGACGTGCTACCTGACACCAGTAAGGTTATCTAAAATGTATAAAGCAGTAAAGAATGTCTGCAGGAAAGTTCCTTCAGTCATATGTGGTGGGCATGTAACAAGGCCACGAAATTTTGGAAATAGATACAGGGGCTTTGCAGACCAGCACTTTGTGCCAGCCTGTAGGTGGAGCTACAGTGCATCATCCACATGCTGAACACCATGACTCCGACCCATCATGTCATGATGCTGCATGCCCTTCTAGATGGTGTGCGGCATCATGGTGTGGTCCTGGCACTGCATTTAAACAATGCAGGGCCAAAAGGGTGTCAGAAGGCTGCACTGCCACAGCTATAATGCCCTTTAGAGGGTGCAAAAAGGAGCCAATTTTTCTTGCTCCTTTTTGTGCTCCCTAGAGGCCGGATTGGTGCAGCAGCATACGGTTGCTGTGGCACCAATCCGGCTGGCTGGATGCCACTGATCTGTCTAGACCCACAGTTGCAGGAGGTGTTTAAAACCAATATTAATACTTGTTTTGTACAATGGACCCTTTATATTGGGTGATCCTTGCATTTGACCACCCATAGATCACCTTGTGCACATCTTGTGTACAGACGCTTGGATGGCATCTGTGTGTGCATATAGCCCCCACTGAATAATATGGGGTATCCATGCTTTTGCCATCCATGGGGAGGGGGACAACTGTATGGAAGGGGAAGGGTCCACTATATATTTTGTATTTGTATATAATATGGTTATTAAGTTACCAAGTTATAAAACATAGTCTTTTAGAAAAGAATTAACAAATTACATTCAATAAAGTGTTCGAACTTATTGATTTAATTTTAAATTTCATACAAATAAGAGTTGAGGGTGGTTAGCTGGAACATTTATACTAGCTCCTTTCTTCAGTTATGAAGAGGGAATCCTTCATGCTGTGTCTGTCTCTTTCCTCGCGCTTCACAGGTAGGTCTTCAACCTGTCAATCAGCCTTACCACCCTAAGAGGGAGGGCCAATCCTAGTTTTCCTGTGATGGTATGATAAAGTTCTGGGGAATATATATATATATATATATATATACACACACACACACACACACACACACCATCAGCAGCCATAAACAAACAAGATCTCCACCAATCAGGATGGAAAGAATTCCCTCCCCACAATTGCAGAAAAGAAATGTTCATGGTGAGTACCAATGTTCTGTTTTGTGCAGTGGGGAGGCAGTGCTTTATGTTGGACCTACAGAAGCAGTCACCTCACCATATGGTCAGGTGACTTCCAAATCACAATCACACAACCTGTTGCATAACTTCCCTGCCAGAGGATAACTCTGCAGGCGAAAACTTCTCTATCCAATAGTGTCTGGCAAAAGATGGTGGAGAAGACTAAGTGTCTGCGCTATAAATAACAGAATTTGCTGTACTCAAGGCTACAGAAAATAGCAGCACTATGAGTGGAGTGTACCTGAATCCCTTCTGGAACTGGT
Source organism: Urosaurus nigricauda (assembly GCA_034509955.1). Taxonomy (NCBI): domain Eukaryota; kingdom Metazoa; phylum Chordata; class Lepidosauria; order Squamata; family Phrynosomatidae; genus Urosaurus; species Urosaurus nigricauda. Next base: position 312,812,703 of record JAOEGL010000001.1, on the reverse strand, counting down.
AAAGAACTATAACTATAAACCAATTCAGTGCATAGCTTTAGTCAATGAAGTTGAAAGAAGATATCCATCGACCTGTAGTCTTCTCTTGTAAAGAAACAAATAGCCCAATTTGTCAAACTCTTTAGTTCTTTCTAAGTAGAACTTAAGAGTTCTACTCTCATCTAATCTGTGCAGCTCTTTCTCTTGTGGTGCTCTGGGAGGTGGACAAAAAGATGGCAAAATGATCTGAGATCAATGGAATATGGTATTAAGTTAAGGGACAAAGGAAAGATCCAACCTAAGAACAACAGAATCCTTGTGGAAAATACACTACCCCTCACATGCTGACAGAACCCTCAATGCAGAGACTCTGCAAGCTAATGTAAGCTAACACTGACCCCGTGTACTATCTTTTGAAACACCAGAGAGTTCAGAGCCCATTCTGTCTGGATCAGACTTTCCCTCCTCAGCTAATCAGTGTGATGATTCAGTTAACCCTTCAGATACTCCCTTCTGATAGAGAGGGGCACAAGAAGTGCATCATTGCTCACATCAAGGATTGCAACCACACTCCCTCTTACGTGGGCCTGGGTGGTCATGCTGTCTGTCCAGATCAACACATGCTTGCCCTGAGCCTCCAACTGCAGGCTAGCTGAGAACCACCAAATATACTGCTAGTAGCTAGCCGGTTGATACTGTGATACCATCCTCCTCAGAGGCAAGACCTAATGCCAGAGTCTCATAAAGGAGCAGCTGCTCTGAACCTTCTGTGTGTCTTACAGGTGCATACTCAGACACACAGTCAATTACAGACTCCTCATCTGAGGAGAGATCTGACTGTGTACACTCACCATGACATTTAGGCTGACCACGTCCTTTAAGTTGGTAAAGGCTGAGGCAAATAATGGTTCTACAACTGATGAAATAAAAACATGGAGCCGAGACTGACCATCCATCCCCATTAGGGTAGTAAGGTCTTAGGCAGTTCAGCTGGCAATAATAACCCAATCTCATACTACAGTGGAATGCTAAAAGCCCTGTTCTGACCAAACTGAGCAGGACAGAACTGGGAAGGTGGGGCTGACCCGCCTTCTTAGGTTGGTAAAGTTGATTAAAAGATTGAAGCCCTACCTGTGAAGCACAAGAGAAGAGACAGACCCAGCATGAAGGATTGCCTCCCTACACTGCAGGAAAACAATGGGTTCATAGTCCAGATCACTGCTAGGATGGACCAAATTGCCTGTTACCAAAACTATGTATATATGGGCTTGACTTTGACAGGTCAGAACCTTACTTTTTAATATATATAATGTGATTTATTAACATATATTTTTAAAAAGAAGCCTAAAATGTTAAGAAAGCTAGAACCTTGCAAGACAGGCCTTGCTTCCTATCTGTTAACTGGCTTACATTTACATAAATGTTGCTTATTTATGGTACAAAGGCTTTTCAACCTTTCCAAATTCTGTCAACATTTTATGGTCCTTATTATCAGCTTCCTTAGCAGTGTTTTGTTCTGAATATATTTGTGTTAATTAAGAATCAAAGCATATTTAGCAGATGGAAACTGTTTGAGCCAGGACTGAGTCAGCTTCTAAAAAGTGAGAAGGTTTTGGGATACATAACACTTTGATTGAAGGAAAAAAAAATAGCCACTGACTTCGTTAAATTTTCTGTCTTTCTCATTTGGCCATATGCAAGGGAGGAAATTTTAATACATTTTAGACTTGCCTGTACTCTAGGGGCAATAGAATATTCTTGTATTCTCTACTGGTTATGTAAAGAATATTTTTACAACATTTTGAGATTCTTAATTGTATTTTTGATGATGAGGCTTGGTATTTATCTGGTTCATCACTTGCCTTTAGCTAAAAATGTTAGAATTGACAGGTAAAGGTGAGGTCCCAAAGAGCTTCATGTGTCAATGCAGAATATGTTCGTGTACATACAAAGCAAGGAGTGTTACACGCAGTTCCTAGGTTTGATTTAAAAATCAGTTATTTTTAGAAATCAAATTTCCCCAATTTAAAACAGATTTAATTTTTTTTAAAAAAAAACCAGATAGTTAATAAAGCCTCTGCCAAGGATATTTTTAATTTGCAATTTATGGAGATGGGTGAAAACCCAATCACTCCCTTTTTGCAGGTGGTGGATCTCAGTGCCACTCAAGAGTGTTGGCCCATGGACCAGTGCCAGTTCCTAGAGAGTTTCCAGGAAAGAAAGAAACAGTTGTAACCAATGGACACAAATAAAGTACACTGGACACTGGAAGTGAGTAACTGCCAGCTCCCACCAACACATAGTCCTTCTCTCTAAGTGCAGAGATAGAGAAAGATTTTGAATAATAAATGTAGGAGATGCAGAAACTTGAGCATGGATGAATAGTTTAAGTGTACGTGCAAATGATTCTCTTTTTTTGATGAACTAAAAACAAATCTGAAATTCAAAATTTCTTAGTATGTACCTAATGGGATGAGGTGGTTTAGTGGTTAAGCTGCCAGTTCTGATGATCAGAAGATCAGAAAATTGGCAGTTTGAGGCCTGAGTACTGTATGATGGGGTTTGCTCCTGTCACTAGTTCAAGCTTCTGCCAGCCTAGCAGTTCGAAAGCATGCAAATGCAAGTAGATAAATAGGTGCCACTTCTCAATGGGAAGGTAAAAACATTCGGTGCAGTCATGCTGGCCACATGACCATCAGAGCAGTCCTCGGACAGTGCTGGTCTTTGGCTTAGAAATGGGGATGAGCAAGGAATGGCAAAGTTTGATTATTATACATTATTGAATAAAATTCAGTGAAATGCTTTAAAGAAAACCCACCTAGCCAATTTTAAGTGTGTGATATGACTTTAGATATTTAACTTCTAAAAACATAGAATTACATTTGTAAACTGCCTTGTCATTGTATGTGCCATTTTTCAAGGTGTTCCATTCCACCCAGACGCTAGTCAATCAGCATTATGTGATGCTTGCTCATCAATGAGATTTTTAAGAGGGCCTCCTGTAGGGTTTATATTATTTTAAAAGAACTTCTGAAAGCTTGAGGCACCCTAAAGCCTGTTCGTACCTACCTTTTGGGGCATTAATGTAAACATATGTCTGATGTTAAATCTCTCAGAACCTTTGGAGCAATGAATAGTATTCTGGTAGCAATTGTATACTTTAAAAATTTGCATATTTATGCTCCATTAATATGAACCTGTCCTGGGGTGAATGGACTCAAACAATTTTGTATTTGCAAAGGGACTGCACATATTCACAAAAAGAAAATATATGAACATGAAAACACACCGAGAAGGCAATTTCAGGGTGGGAAGGAGAAGAGTCTTTTCCAAGATATTCCCTACTGTTCTACTATAAATTGTATACTGATACACTAATACAATCCAGTGGTGGCTGCCTTTCACAGAAATGGGAGGGTAGGGTATTTTCACCATTGTCGCTATTGTCCTTTTTCTCTCATACTGCCTCACATGACATTATGGTGGAACACATTTGGGCAGAGGATGGGGGATGCAGATAGGGCCTTGTAGGAGAACTGGGAGCTCATCTCCCTTGCTCTTCCATGAATAAACATCCGCACATGGTATAACAGTTTCAGGAATCTTTGGATCTAGTGTCACTATTTCCAATATTAGAAGTAGTCTTTGAAATATTAGCACTGTAGATATTTAACATATGCTTTGGAACTTATAATGAAAAACCATCATGCCAGTGTCTTAAGAAAGCTGAGCATACAATTTCATCTTTTCCTTTCTCCCCTCCATGAACTTCTGCTTTGTGAAGTAATATTGCAACAGAGGTTCTTTTTCGTTCTTTGTATGACTCACACACAGGTTGTGGGCAAGATAATGTAGTTTTTAAATGTGTGCAGATGGGCTTTGATCTGCCTTTCTATGCTAGATGTTCAGGTTTCTGTTTCCTCAGACATTCAGGATATCCCCCCCCCCACACACACACACACTTAATTAGTAGCATATGATCTGGCATTTTATGTATCTTACTCCACTCAATATTCAATAACTGGATTACTCTTGTTCTTCTACTGTTTTAAGGAAAACTTCAAAGATGCTGTATAGCCCCTACTGTCCTCACAAAAATCCTATTGACATAAGTAATCACAAATCTCATGGGATCTTTAAATTTGTTCCTTTTTGCTTTCTGGAATGATTGCAGAAATAAATTAATCCATTCAAGATAATTTCTGCATATTTCCTCAAGTGTAATCTATTTTGCTGGTACTGAATATGTATGTTATTTTAAAATTTCTTGTTAACTTAGGAGAGAACTAACCAGAGAAAGACTTGATGTGTTGCTAGTATACCAATGCTTGCATAGATACTGGACTGCCAAAGTTGTTTCCTCTTGCTTGTTCTGTCTTTTAAATGCTATTCACAACTTCCTCAATGGTATTTCGCTCCCATTTCCTTTACTACATTAGTGCTGGTTACCGTTTGCTACTAGTTTGGTATCTTATTTTAAGTGTGTCATGTATGTGTTCAGTATATGTTTGGTATTCCATGTGCTATTTAGTCATGAATTGTGAGGCTAGAAATTGATTGATAGAACTTAATAGTATTTTTGGATTCTATTATCTTTTTTATGGGTGATTTATTGCAATATTTTTTAACTTACTCTTTTTCTTTAATGATGATGATGATGATGATGATGATTTATTTATATCCCGCTCTTTTGAGGTCAGTCGGGGTGGCTAACAACAATAAAATACAATACAGATATACAAAATCTAGTTCCCTCCCCCATTGTGCAAATGTCATGATGTTTGGTGCTTGAAAATTGCATGAGCTATCCATTTTTATAATTCATTAGAAATTGTTCCTTTTTAAAAAAGCAGAATACTGGGCATTATACAGAGCAGTGGTAACAGCTTGAACTACATTATTTTATAGGAGCCAATCTTAAAGTATAATTCACATTCCAAGCAGTCTGGAAAAATTCAGTCATGCAAACCCTAGTAGCCAGCCAGCTGTCTGTATAATTCCTAAGATATGTGATGACTCTCCTTTTAGATGCAAACAATTATAGTGTATGGAGTATTTAACCCTCAATTGAAAATCTTGCTACATTAAGACATAAAGCATTATGGGGGTGAGGAGTCAGGAAATAGTCATTCATTAGTGTTGGCCATCACTGCATAAAGATGTAAAATATAAAATTATAAACTCATGCTAAACATTCAGATAATTTAGATTAATATTTTACTGATTACTGTATATTTCTGCTTAAACTGATGGCAGCTAAGAACCATATCTGACCCATCTTACATTCTAACTTTTTAAAATGAAAGTTAGTACTCTTATAATTATTAGCTGAAAAGATTTATTGTCACAAATGGAAGTGTCTACATTCCCCGAAACCCTGGTCATTAAACTATTACTCTAATTTTTATATAATAAATGTGATGATGATAAATAGCTACTGCTTCTTCCTTTCTTTACACTAAAACCAGGTACAGACCATGTGTTACCAAAAACCCTAGGGACCCAGGAAGGCACCCACAAATTGCATTCAATGGAAAAATTAATTTAGCTCAATAAAGAGCAATGAGAGGGCCAAAGTAACACTAACCAGGACTTTCAGTCTATGCCTATTGGTTCCAAAGACTTCCAGACTCCTCTCTTACTTGGTGTTGTGTGCTTGGATGCCACTTTCCCCAGAGCTGGCTTTTCCAAGAGAAAAGCTGGCTCTTTGGGAGAAGAGGCAGCTTCTTTCTGCCCCAAAAGAAGTGGATTTTGTCTGTTCCTTTTGGGGGCAGAATCTGGCTGGACTGGGGCTGGGCATCTGCCTTGGCCCCAATCCAGTTTAAAAGGGGTGGCTCTAAGTCACCCCTTTTGGTCTGTCTGTATCCCCCATTAGTCTCTGCTGCATGACACAGACAGCAGCACTGAGGGGTTTGGAATCTGACAGAGCTTCTGCCTGATTCCAAACTGAACCAAAGTAGGAGTGCCCAAAGTGGGGTATTTATGGGCCAGATCTGACTAGAGGCAATGTGAGTTGACTGTCCAGGAATCCAAGAAACAATGGGATTCCCATTTGGTTGGTGGTTTTAGCTTCAGAGATACAAAAGGAACATTTTTGGTTGATGGCAGTGACATTGATTTAATGAAGCAATGATAAGATCAGGACAACTGCAGGGAGTTTGGGATAGGATGGGGCTAATACAATGGGGACTAGCAGAGAGATTGGCTTCATACTTTAGGCTGGCAAACCTCTTTGTCTATGAACTTAAAGAGGAACTGCATATGGCAGGGGGTTGGGAAGCATCAATATTTACAAGGGTCAAGTTTATGCATGCCCTCAAGTCTTGTGACCTCTCATGAGAAGTTCAATTAAAGATCATCATGATATTTCTAGGTTCGTGCCGTTATAATAAAATATAACAAACTATTTGTACCACAGAATAATGTGGGGTATGTAGGTTGTGCTATACAGACCACTTTTACTGTTTGTTAGTGTTTGAGCTGTTCAACCATTTTATCCTTTGGCTTTTTGGATTGTGGAAAGTTTTCCATATGCAAACTTTATTTTGTACTTAAAAAGATATATTTAAATAATAATTGACTATCTACATGTATATGTAATCTGTGTGGCCTATACTGTATGCTGCTGAAAAAAAATCACACACACACCCAAACTTGTGGCAACTACAGAAGCAGCACTACTTAGAAGGTGTTTTTAAAAACCATAACACACTGGTGTACACTGTTAGTTTTGTTTTTATAAAATGCACCACCATGATAGCCCTGTTTAAATATCTGAAGGGATGTCACATTGAGGAGGGAGCAAGCTTGTTTCCTGCTGCTCCAGAGAACAGGACCCGGAACAATGGATGCAAGCTCCAGGAAAAGAGATTCCACCTCAACATTAGGAGGAACGTCCTGACAGAAAGGGCTGTTCGACAGTGGAACAAACTCCCTCGGAGTGTAGTGGAGTCGCCTTCCTTGGAGGTCTTTAAACAGAGGCTGGACGACCATCTGTTGGGGATGCTTTGATTGGGAGTTCCTGCATGGCAGGGGGATGGACTGGATGGCCCTTGTGGTCTCTTCCAACTCTATGATTCTATGATTCTAACTTATTATTTCAACAGTGACAACTTGTTATTATTATTTCAATCATTTTTAAGCCCTAAAAGTAGAAAAATGGGCCCATAGTCTCCCAGATGACCCCAATACCATTTGAGAATTAACAAGTAAATATGAGCCTTTTCAACCCTGAATTAAGCACATTAAAGTCTATAGTTATGCTCTCATTCACCTAAAATAGGATACCTCCAAACTGATTGCTAGCAGCTTCTGCTGGAAGAAAAGCTCAGTGAAACTCATTCTAAGGAAGACTTTTAGTTTTAACCTCTGTTGGATCAAAATGTTTTCTTGTTTCTTCAAGGGAATGCTTTCTTTTAAAGAAAAGGAATCTTTTGGAGCAATATTTGCTGTAACTGTGCTACTTTAACAATATCACTTGCAACTATCAGTTTCAATAGTGACTTATTTTCTTGTGATTTGACAATAGTATTGCACATACAGTATTTGATTGAAATCATGGTGTTTATCATGAATGAGGAATGGGGAGAGAGAGAGAGTCAAAGTCTTCATTCTATTAATGAAAAGTTATGAGGAGCGTTGCCTGCGTTGGTGGAGAAAGCTAAAAATTGGTAGGATACCCCTTTCCTTTCTTTCTGTTGCCCTCTTTGTACTATAACTTTCTCCCTCTGTCACATACTTTCCTTCATCCATTTGAATGCTTCCCTTCTGTCTATACACCCACCCCACCTCTTGCTGTCCTTCTCCCTGCAGCCCACTTTGTGGTCTCTCCTACTTTGTTGTCATTCCCTCTTATGTCTTCTTCATGCACATTTATACAAGCTGATAGGAGAGGAATAGAGTGGTTTGTTTTTTCATTGGCAGCTCATTTTCTTCTTTACTAGGCTATGAATATAGTCTTATTTTCCTTAGCATCCAAAATGGAAACAAAGCGCAGAGCCATCTATATCTCCCCCAGTAGCTTGAAGAAAAGAGGCTAGGAACTATGCACAAGCCACCAATAGTTCTTATCAGATCATAACAATATTGTTTGGAGGCCATCTTGATGTACCACACTGCAACCACATACCACAAGCAACCTGAAATGCTATCATTGTGAGTAAGAGTGTGCCTTGGGTTTCCTTCCAATTCCAGATGTTTAATGGTGGAACAATTATGAAAATAGGACATACAGTGGGCCCTTGATATCAGGTGGGGTTTGATTCCAGGACCCCCATGAATACCAAAATCCATGGTTCCTCAAGTCCCATTAAATACAGTGGCATAATAAAATGGTGTCGCTTATATAAAATAGCAAATCAAGGTTAGCTTTTTGGAATGTATATATTTTTTGAATATTTTCAAGGTGTGGATGCTTGAATCCATGAATAAAAAAATCCGTGGATACAGAGGATTGGCTGTAATTAGGAAATAGTAAAATCTAGGTTGATTTAGGATACTGTGTGTCATGCTAATTTCAGCTGTTTGTATTGTGATAAAGTGGCATAATAAACTAATCTGCCACTAAATGGGTAGCTTTCTTGCCTTTGAATGCATTATGGCAAGGCGATAGACTGAACTGCATTCTGATTTGAAATAAAAAGTATTTACTAGCTTAGTCACTTGCTACATAGTAAGTTAAAGAAAATTTGCAGGCAATTCTTTCATTTCTAACTGAAGAGCATAACTACAATCCAGAAGAAATAAATAGTCTTGGAATAAAGCATTTGACACGTTACATCAACCATTATGTACATTGGCTGACGTAAATATATTTGCTGTACAAGACTGCATGAGAAGGATTATTCCAATTTGCAAGACTTGTGCGTCATGCTGTCTTTGTCAGTTAATCTAAATACTTACAACTTCCGTTATATTTCTGCTTCAGGCTTGAATTTGCAGAAATTGGCTTCTCTGCTTTGTTTACTGAGGACTATTCGTGAGAAACTGTTTGCTTGTCTTACCCCTTTTAGCATTCAAAGTTGTTCCCAATTCTAGAGCACTAATTGCTTTACCTCTTTCTTAAAAGTCAGTGGATATTTTCTTTTTTAAAAGTTTTCCTCTTTTATTTCTTTACCTTGAAAATTGCTATCTGGTATCTTGCTTCCAATTCATTGTGATCATGGTAGAAGAGCAGTCTCTACTTAGTTTCCTTCTTCTCCTTTCTACTTGTGTGTCTTATGGGAAATAACAGCAATTAAAAAAAAAACCCTGGTCAGACTAGCTGCATATAGACAATATGTGTCTACACCAGGGATTGGTAAAATGTGCTTCCCATGCATGCCTACCCTAAATTTGGTGATCTGGGTTTTTGTTTTTTGTTTTTTAATTTTCTGAACAGTTTATCACAGATTTCCCAAAGTTGGTGTATTAGCTAAGGCCTTTAAAATGACGACCACAGTAAGATTTTGAACCCAATTTGTAACTACCTTAGTTACCTACCAAACATGTACTTGAATTTTCTGTAGTTCAGCAGTATGCTTGAAATTTACACTGATGACCTGATTTTATCCAAAGTTTATGTTTACACTTAGGTTGTTGACATCTCAGACAATTTCCATGCAAGTGCCTGACTGATCAGCCGATGTCAGCTTTAAGGTTTATAGATGCTACCAGTGCCCAACTTTTGTGTCACTCAATTCATGAATAAAGCCATTGGCATCAATCTGGCTTGTAAATTTCCTAGTTTCCTCTAATTTATAATATGCCTAAATACCCTAAAAATGGCCTATATACATTAAAGCCACTTGATCCCTTGTGATCCAGGAAGCTAAACAGAATCAGCTCTTGTCAGTACTTGGATGAGAGACCACCAATGAATTCAGGTGAGGTATGATATATTTCAGAGGAAAGAACTGGCAATGCCACCTTTGGGAATTCCTTGCCTAAGTTGACAAGCAACAACCTTTGGAAAATATAATGTTCAAGTTTCCTTTACTTGGGTGAAAATGAACTTTTATGACTTTTGATTTACTCAGGGTGCTTTAACTTATGGAACATAACGAATTTAAGTGTACACCCAAAAAAGTTTTAGAACCAAAATTCCAGTTTGGAGCCATCAGAATGTGAAAGCATCTTTCAGTTTCTCAAGTTCTTTTTTTTTTTTTAATTTTTTTTTATTTTAATAAAATTTTATTAGACGAAAAACAAATAACGAATAACAAATAGCATGTGTTACAAATAACAAATAACCAATCGACATATACCAGACTGTTTACATAACAACATAAAATAACAATAACAGTAAATAACAATAAAAGATCATACATTACTCTTCAATCATTCCGCTCTCTCTTAACTATCTAGCTTCCTTTCCTGTTCTCTTTCTTATTCCTTGGAACTTCTTTCAAGTTTCCCTTCTTCTTAATACTTCCTGTCTCACTTGTTCACTCCCACTTTCTCACTTACTCTTACCTCCTCCTACTTACTATGAACCCTCTTTACCTCTAATCGCCATCTTTCTTCCTCTAAATTTGATCTTGTAACAATGATCTTCCTTCTAATCCTACTACACACATATAATCACACATTCCTACTAAACATTCTAAATTATACGGACATGACATTTACAAACATCACCTTCCTGTCTTGTGCGTGAGATTATAACCATAACTTCATTTGTGAACCCTCTTTAATTTCATGCATAAATTTATCTGTATGCTACAATATATTTGAATTTTTGTCAAATAATCCTATTACCCCGTAATTATGACCCAATCTTATATTAATAACTCCTATCATACCTTTTTCTAAATCTATATGTGAAATCAAAAGATATATATATATATATATATATATATATATTAGACTTTTAGCTTTTGGCAATACAACAGTGATTTAACAGTGTAATAACAAGTCGTTAGTTCAGTTAACTAATCCAGTTATCACTCTTCATTGAAACCCGCGGTTGAAAGAAGTCCATTTCTTTGTTGCAAAAAAATTATCACTTTTTTCCAGTCTTTTTCAAATTCTTCAGTGCTACCATCAGTCAGCTGTCGGGATAATTTATCCATCTCTGCGAGATCCATATATTTTGTTGATCCAATCCTCAATATCTGGGATTCTTTCCTCTTTCCAGGTTTTTCCCAATGTTAATCTGGCTGCAGCGGTCAAGTGAAATAAAATTCTACCATATTTTTTTTCTAAATTTAAATCCATAATATTCAACAAATATAATTCAGGTTTAAACTCCAAACGTAATTCTAAAATGTTACAAATCAATCTATGAATTTCCCACCAATATTTTCTTATTTTATTACAGGTCCACCAAGAGTGAAAAAAAGTTCCTTTTTCTTTCCGACATTTCCAACATTTGTCGTCTACTCCGTAAATTTTAGCCAATTTATCTGGTGTTAGATACCATCTAAAAAACATTTTATAATAATTTTGTCTTAAGTTTTGGCTCCTTGTATATTTCAGTCTTTTCCCCCATGTGAATTCCCATTGAACTAAATCAATATTGTGTCCCAAATTTTGGGCCCAAATGACCATGTTGTTTTTTATAACTTCTTTCTCCATCTCTAACTTTAGTAAAAATTTATATATTTTTGCAAGTATGCCTTTATCATCCCGATTTAATAAAATCTCTAGTTCTGTTTTTTCCATTATCTTATTATTTTCTTTTTCGTCTTGTTTAAACCTTTCCCTTAGTTGCCAGTTTAGATACCAATGTAAATTTATATTGTTATCTTTTAATTCTTTTTCCATTTTGAATCTAAACTTGTTATTTTCTTTAATTAAGAGATGTTCATATTTTAACCAATTTTTATTTAGACCTTTTTCTCTTTTAAAGAAGGCTTCATGAGGTGATGTCTCTAATGATAATGTTTCTCCAACTTTTTTCCTAACTTTTTTCCAGATCCAAAGAAGAGGTTTTCTGATAGTATGGTTGTTGAAGTCTTTGTTTATCTTTTCTTTGTTATAATAAAGATAGGCATGCCATCCATAATGTATATCACCTTTTTCTAATTTTAGAGATCTCTCATCTTTTAGATTTACCCAGTTTCTCAAGTTCTGTGGCTTACACATAGGCTTATTTTAGAAACTTTAATCTCTTGAGACTCAGCAGAATTGAGACAAACTTTATGATTATGGAAAGTGATTATAACCTTAGATTAAAACATTAAGGCATGAATTAAAGTCCATATATGAAAAGAAAACCAGGCTAGCCAAGCCCAGAAATACAATCACCCCTCCTTTCTTGCGGACTTGAGGTTCGCAGTCTTGGATATTCACGGAGTAGCGACTTCTGTTATTGTCAATGGGGTGCCCCCTTCGGCACGCACCCTGCGCACGCTTGCAGGCATGCACCCCATTCAAGCCTATAGGGCTTGAATATATACAAGTTTCGGTTTTGTGTGTGTGTGTGTGTGGAACAGATCCCCACAAAAATAATTATTTATGTTAATTCCCTGAAAACAGATTAAATTGATACTGGTTTCCAAAACAAAAGATTTACAAAGATTAGCTTCAATATTTTTTTGTAGTTTCTCAAATACTTTAAAATGTATAAAACAATAAATCTACCGGTATGGATTTGAACCCAGTTCAAGCACTCGGTATGAAAGAAGTTCTTATTCATGAGGATAGACATCAACATTCATGTTGTGCTCTGTCCCCTTGGCTGAAGGGCAATTGGCACCCACCTGAAAGGGATCTGTCACAAATAAGGAGATTGTTCATTCCCTCACATGCATCAAGATATATTAGGATCGCCATAATTTTTTTTCAACACTGTATACCAGAGACCTGAAGGCAATTTATAGGTTTTCTCTGATAGTGAGAACATACAAAATAATTTAGATGTCAACATTTTAATACTGCATGTTTTCCTAAGACCTGTTGTCTCATCTCTTCTATGGAAAATCAAAGTGCTATGACACTGAAAACAACCAGATCATGTTACAAACCCTGCATCTTAAAATTACTCAAATAGTAAATTTGTTTACTTATTTCTTTCTCGCTGGATAGGAGGGGTGACTCACAGAATTTTCTGGTTTCCATAGAAAACAACAAATAACAGATGTGTGATTAATAAAGTGCACAAGGAATGTTGACCAACTTCCATGCTTCATAGAACATCATTACAGAACAGTTATAATTCAGAATTGATGGGGGGGTGCAATGGGAAATGGCTTATTAAATATAGGGAACAGCCCCCAATGTTTGTGGTTTGTTTTGTCAGTTTAGGTCTTGGTTGCCCAGTCTATACACCTATAAAATGCAATATTTGGGGGCTTTTTCACAGTTTTCTAATTAATGACAAAACACCTTTACAATAACTTTTTAGGATCTTCTTGGCAAATCTGCTGGATACAAGTAGAAAAAGGTATCACTTGCATCTAGCAGATAGTTCAAATGAGTGAATATATACTCTATTGCTCAGTAATTGTTGTTTGAGGTTATTATTTCAGTTTGTATTACTGTATAATCATGTGATTCCAAAACCTAAAGGTAGCCATTTCCCCTTGTCAAAGAACTGTTTAGAATTAGGGATTTAATGATAATTTAATGATGGATTTAATGTTGGTTTCTTTCCCCCCAGGAGGACCCAAATAGTATTTCATTAAACAAAAAAGATCAACGCAATAATAATGGAGATGAAAAGTCACAAAGCATGGAGACCCTACCTCCAGGTATTATTATTATTATACTACTACTACTACTACTACTACTATCACTACCACACCCCACCACATGTTGTCCAAGATTTAAACTCAAGGCTGCTTACAAATTGAAATGATTGCAATATAATTAAAACTATACAAAAAGTTGACATTAAAATAAAATGAAACTACAGTCGCTGCTCCTAACTTGCAGGTCTGAGATCCCCGACCCTGATTATTCACGGAGTCCATTATTTTTAATGGTGAGCATGCCCTATTCAAGCCTATGAGACCTGAATATGTGTGAGCCTCCGTTTTCACCGGGGGGGGGGGATCCGGAACAGATTCCCCATGCAAAGAGATGGCCAACTGTATTAACAGTATTAACACAATTTAAAATATAAACTTAAAAAGGATATAAACCAATTAAAACTTTACAATTCAAAACAATAGAGCACTCTCTTACACAGACTTTCCATAAAAGCCTTCAATTGTAAAAGTTTGGTTAAATTAATTTCCACCTGCTGATAGAAGGGACTATAATTCATGGGGAGGAAGTTTCAGAGGTAAGGGGCAGCCACTTACAAGGCTTTGCACTGAAACAGTGTTTGTTATTTGAAAAGTAAGATATGGATGGGCAGTGAAAATGACTAAACTCGCAATTGCAGCAAGGATAGAAAAACTCTGGAGATCACGGTTAGATTCCCTGCTTGTCCATGGAAACCCACTGGGTGACTTTGAGTGAGTCACACACTCTCAGCCCCAGAAAACTCTGTGATAAGTTTAATAATAATAATAATAATAATAATAATTGTATTTCCCGCCTCTCCCTTCGGATTGAGGTGGGATTCCAACAAGTTAAAAACTACAGCAAATCTGACATATATAAATGTGCAATACATCAAAACATACAATTTAACATCTAAAAACTGTCAAACATTAATCCAATCATCTGTCGTCAGTCTAGTTTACTAGACTGCCCAGTAAGGTTCACCTTAGGGTTGCCATAACTCTAAAGTGACTTGAAGGCACACTACAACATAATGAACCAAATGGAGAATGAAATTGGAGTGTGGAGAAGCTTTAGGGTGGAGATCAGTCTTCAGCCTGGGCACATGCCACATTGAACTTAGTAGGACCTTCTTTTGAGTGCACCTGTATAGAACTGAGCTGTTATGACAAAAAGTGTGATTATGTGTCATTGATTCTCCCCATCCCTGCTGCAGTCTCAGAAACACTATAAATCTCATTTGAAGGGTTTGGAAACCTCTTGAAGCAGGCTATTTATTTATTTGTTTATATCCCACCTTTCTCCCAAAGTTTGGAATCAAAATTTTGGTGACACAAAGTGCTATACTGGGAGGGGAAGAAAGCCTTGATTTGTTTCCTTGCAGATTCTAAAGTAGGTCTTTGGATCTTGGCTGGTGCCTTCTTCACAGTGACATTTATGAGTTCAAAGATCTCAGAATCTTTCTTTTAAAACATATCTAGTCTTCGTTTGACTGGGAATAGGGACTTGAAACAGCAGTCTTTCCTAAAGGGTCAGAGATATTTTAAAACATCCCATCAACTACAGTATATTTTACATGATGTTTCAGAATAAGCACAGCTGCATTATGAAATGGGATTTTTCCTGGATGTTGTGATTGACTGGATTATGCTTGTATTCATTGCCAGGAGGAATCTCTGGATGATTAGATGCATTACTGATCAGATATTGGGGCCCAATATGATTCTGAACTAGTTGTGACAAACTCTGCCAGTACACATTTTTTTATGGGCATGGCAGTATAGAAAGTAAAAAGTTTGCACTCTAAAATAACAAAGGAAAAATAACTTGGAAGTTATATTATGATTAGGTTCCTGATTTAGAGTTTTACAAAAATGCACACCCAGCACAAATTCTCCTCCTTATTAGGGGATGTCAAAATAGAGAATAGTATTTTTCTTTGTGTTTTCTAGTAGGGGTGAAGGTAGAATTCTCCATCTGTTTGAGAGTGTGGATTCTTTCAATTTTTTTCCTGAGAAATTTTGTATTAGATAATACTAAATTAGATTGTTTCAAACTTTCTCAAATCAGTATCTTGCAGATGTATTGAGATACAACTGTTGTCATCCTCAACCATCCAGACCATCATGTTAATTAGGGCAATGTGATTGTAGTCCAATACATCTTGAAGGGCACCAGGTTGAGAAAGGATGAACTGTATTGTGGGTTCACACTGGTACATGAAGGAAGCAGTAGGATAAGATAGGAGTAAAATCTAAGATCCAAGATTAGATAATAATAATAATAATAATAATAATAATAATGGAATAATACAAGACTGGCTCCATAACTGTGTCTAAAATTCTTTATGCTCCAAGCAACCTTGGAGAAAGGATTATTCTGAATATTCTCTATGAGACTGAAATATATCAGCTGTTACGAAGTGGCCTGGAAAAGAAGTTTGTAAAAAAAATTATCTAATTTTTAAAATGAGAAATGCCAGCCCAACTTATCTTTATTATAATTGAGCAGACTGTATATTAATTGTGTGTGTATGTGCTTATGTGGCATAATCTGTGTGACTATGGAATGCATATACATTCCCCCCCACACAGTAGAAATAGCACACTAATGTAAAATGTGTTCTTGCTTCAATTTATTCTTTCTGGATAAATGTATGTTATTGCTTGTTCATTCTGAATTAAAAAGTAAAAAAATTAAAGTGTGTTAATTAGTACTTAATTAAAAGGTGAACTGCAAGGCTTTAGTTTAAAAAATGTATGGTCATAAATTGTGAATACAGTTTAAAGATTTTACTAATACATATGGGCTGCGATGAATTGATTCACAAAGCTGGATATTAATCTTTTTAAGTTAAGTGTCAGGAGGCAAGTTTAGGTTTTTATCTCCTGCATGAGCTGACACTGCTTAATGTAATGAACTATAATCTTCACGTTTTATTAACAGCAATGAGATCATCAAAAATGTTGTTTAGAGTTTTGAAAGGAAGAGAGTTTACTCTTTAGAAATTAATGGCATTGCAAAAGCCTACATACTTTACCACTTGTTTATGGTCTTTTAAAAAAAAAGCCAGATTATAACAGTGTGATTTTCAGAACTTTTGATCATATCAAAAGCCTGGCAGATTGGATACTCAAGTTCAGTCACAAAGGGGTAAATGGTGGGAAAGAGGATATGAAATGCATACAGTTTTGAAGCCTTGGGAGACTCATCTGAGTGCCAAACTCACCAAGTTAGCAGGAGGAAGAGTCATGTATCATAGTTTTCCTAAAGGACTCTACCAAACAAATGTTGAAGCTGATATAAATGATATTCTAAAAATTCCATGCTAGTAATTTGATAAGTACACAAAAGTACCTGATCCTTGCAACTGTCAGATACTTTTACCAGCAAACATCTTACAGAACACTCAAGGTTGTGAGAACATTGGGATCCAAATGACAAAACACAGGGAGAAGGTGCATTGCAAGATCTATTCTGAATGTCTGGAATGGATAGAGAGAGGAATATTTTTGCTCTAGAATATTTTGCTCTAGAGATACATAAAAAGAACTCTGCTCAAGCAGTAGGCGATCTCTGCTGCCTACCCAACCCTCAACTACATCCCCATGATCCTTCAGAACAGCATGAAATGTGGTGCATGGACTGCAGTGACAGAAGGTGATTGGCAGGACCACCTTGTGTAGACAGGAATGCCTCTTGCAATAGACCCTCCCTCCACATTGAAGATCATGCTGGCAAATATGCTTCTTTTCTCTCAGGTGTTTATACTGCTATCTTGCTGACATAAGAAAGTGACTATCAAGACTGGACCCAAATTCTGTTTCAAAATCTGCCAACCTGTATTCAAGGGTAAATCAAGGTTTTTAAGTATCCTTAGGCACAGTTAACCTAGTGCCTTGTGCCTGAAATAGTGTCACTGGATGTAGCTCCCTGTTGTATTAAAACTACAGATACATTCTCACTGTTGTTGACTTCCTATTTCTAACAAATGTAAAATGATCTCCAAATTCAAATTGTATGTTATCAGAATGGGGAGTTTAAATAAACTGATTACTGTATGCTAAATGAAACGTTCTTACAGGAAGCTCTGAAACCGTATGTATACTTAATTTTAGGAAATTAAATATGAAAAATATGTTCTGTCTGTAGAGCACATCTTCTAGGGGCAATAAGACATTTACATTTCAAGGTTTAATGTAATTTAAGTAACATTTATCCTTGTACAGTCTCAGAGCAATTACTCAGCAAAACCTCCTTTAAGCAAAAGTTTATATTTTTATTTATTTAAAACTCATATGGCCCCCACCTTTCACACTGAAAAGCCAGTGAGGAATATTACAATAACAATTAAAATACCCCAAACTTCCTTCTCTGTTCACACCACACCACTGAATTGCACTGTAACCTTAAGAACCTCCATATATTTGATTTCTTCAACTCTTAAAAACTCTAATTATTCATTTGTTATTAACTCACAGTATCAATCATGTGTTTTGGGAACTAGATGGGCTTTTCCTAAAAAGCCTTTTAGTTCATTTTGGAATGAAAGAACATATTCCCTGGTACATTTTGTAATATGTTAGGATGGGACTTCCTGGGAGTTTTAGTCAGTAACTAGAAAGTTTTAGTAGCATTAAAAAATGTAAGCCATCCATACCCTTAAATGTAATCTCTCATTTGGAGAAGTCAAGTGGTTAATGATGACCTCCAGAATGCAGACAGAATTTATTTACAGCTACTCATACCTTTCACATGACCACTATTTTTAAGTCCCAGAAAAGACATGTAAGCAGCAAATACCTAATTTGGTTCTTTAACTTTTTAAAATCCCTTACTAGCTGTTAATAACATTGTAATATGTGGAGAGAAACTTCTAATATTGTAGAATGTGAGGAGAAGCTTCTATTAGGGCTTCTAATGTCCTCAGGATTTATGGGCTTTGAATACACAAATTTGGCTGACTGTAGATTATCATAACCCATATTATTAAATAGTAGTGATGTGAACATGGACACACTGAAGTGTGCAGGTACACATTGCCACTTTTAATATGAGGTGCAATCATTGCACTTTTTTTACCATCTGAGAGGTGTTCCGGAACCAAACCCCCACAGATCTGAAGGGCCCACTTAGAGAAATGCTAGAGGAGAATTTCTTTTAAATCTCTCTTGTCATATGAAGTAGCCAGTTTTATTAGATGGTTGCCAAATATGAATGTAGTAATTATTTAATGTTGCATGACTAAAAAGAAAATTACTATGGCATAATAGCAATGCTGGTGCTTCTAGTTTACATCCGTTTTGCATCAGTAGCATTGGGCCCCTAACATAGGATAAGCTGATGTATAGTGATGCCAGCCACGTCTCCATTGAAAAACAGTCAACATCATATTATAATTCATTTTCAGCAGCCAGGGAACATAAATGGAAACATGAAATTATAGGTAGTATAGGTACTATAGGCGAAAGAGTTTCAGATTGATGGGTAGTGCTAGGATGAAATTTAGGACAACTGTTCTTTACAGTTCTCATAGAATCATAAAATCATAGAGCTGGAAGAGACCACAAGGGTCATCCAGTCAAGCCCCTGCCATGCAGGAACTCCCAATATAAGCATCCCTGATAGATGGCCATCCAGCCTCTGCTTAAAGACCTCTAAGGAAGGAGACTCCAATACACTCCGAGGGAGTGTGTTCCACTGTCGAACAGCCCTTACTGTCAGGAATTTCCTCCTAAGGTTGAGGTGGAATCTCTTTTCCTGCAGTTTGCATCCATTGTTCCGCGTCCTAGTCTCTGGAGCAGCAGAGAACAAGCTCGCTCCCTCCTCTATATGACACCCCTTCAAATACTTAAAGAGGACTATCATATCACCTCTTAACCTTCTCTTCTCCAGGTTAAACATCCCCAGCTCCCTAAGTCGCTCCTCATAAGGCATGGCTTCCAGACCCTTCACCATCTTGGTTGCTCTCCTTTGGAAAACCTCCAGTTTCTCCACATCCTTTTTGAATTGTGCTGCCTGTCATGGCCAGCCAAGAGATGGAGTTAGAGGATGAGGACGAGGACAAGGCTCCTCAGGAGCAAGAGGAGTTGGAGGTTAGACCAGGTCCCAGTTCTGCCATGCAAGACCCCAGCCCTGACATTTCAGCCCCAGGAGTACGTGCCCAGCCAGGCTCTAGCACTATGGAGCTCCCTTCAGAGGTTAAGCAGCTGAGTGAGGTTTCAAAGGAAGAATCCAGTTTGGAGGTTCCCTCCTTTAAGGAAGAGAGGGCTGAGAGTGCTTGTGTGCGTCGGTCCCACAGGCTTGCAGAAAAGCAAGCTTTTAATAAAGCACAGCTGCCAACAGGTAGGGTGTCTTCTACTTAAGCACCTGTGGGACTCCATCCCTTTGCCAGAACTTATTGAAAGTCTCTTGATGTGACTGTGTGCTGGCTTCGTGTCTCTGGAACTCTGGTTTGCCTTGATCTTGGAACGGCTTGGACTTCTGCTGCTTTCTCCTTGCCCTGACCTCGGACCGGAATGACTTCTGCAACCTCTCCAACCCTGACCTCGACTCTGGCTTTTGGACTATTCTTAGGATCAACATTTAGGTTTGTGGAACTGCCTTATCAGCTTTGGTTGGTGTGTGCTGGACGCAGTCCAGGACACTGCCCAGAACTGGGCACAGTATTCCAAGTGTGGCCTGACCAGAGCAGAGTAGAGTGGCATTATTACTTCCCTGGATCTAGACACAATACCTCTATTGATGCAGCCTAAAATTACATTGGCCTTTTTAGCTGCCAATGTTGACTCATGTTCAACTGTTGACTCATGTTCAACTTATGGTCTACTTGGACTCCTAGATCTCTTTCACATGTAGTTTTATTCAGCCAGATGTCCCCCATCCTACATCTGTGCATTTCATTTTTCCTTCCTAAGTGCAGAACCTTCCGTGTTGAATTTCATTTTGTTAGCTTTGGCCCAGCTTTCTAGTCTATTCAGGTCATTTTGAATTTTGATCCTGTCCTTTTGGGTATTAGCTACTCCTCCTAGTTTAGTGTCATCTGCAAATTTGATAAGTATGCTCCCAGTTCTGTTATCCACGTCATTGATAAAGATGTTGAATAGCACTGCGCCAAGGACAGAAGCCTGTGGCACCCCACTTGTCAATTCTCTCCAGGATGAAACTGAACCATTGCTGAGCACCCTTTGGGTTCACCCGGTCAGCCAATTACAAATCCACCTAACAGTTGGCTTGTCTAGCTCACATTTACAAGCTTGTTTGCAAGAATGTCATGGGGAACTTTGTCAAAGGTCTTACTGAAATCAAGATATACTATATCCACAGCATTCCCTTCATCTACCAAGCTGGTAATTTTATCACAAAAAGAGATCAGGTTTGTCTGTCATGACTTGTTTCTCTGAAACCCATGTTGACTTTTTGTGATTATAGCATTGCCTTCTAAATGTTCGCAGACTCCCTGTTTAATGATCTGCTCTAGTATCTTTCCTGGAACTGATGTCAGACTAACTGGACGATAATTGTTGGGATCCTCTTTTTTCCCTTTTTTGAAGATGGGGACGTTTGGCCTCCTCGAGTCTGCTGGGACTTCTCCTGCTCTACAGAAGTTCTCAAAGATTATTGCCAATGATTCCGATATTACATTTGCCAGTTCTTTTAGTACCCTCAGATGTAGTTCATCTGGTCCTGGAGACTTATATTCATTTGGATTAACCAGGTATTCCTGTACTATCTCTTTACTTATTCTGTGCTGAAATTCCCCTGTTCTGTCCTCTGCTCCATTATCCTCAGCTTGCGCACCCTTTGCCTTTTCTGAGAAGACTGAAGCAAAGAAGGTGTTGAGTAATTCTGCCTTTTCTCTCTCCCCTGTTTGCATTTTGCCATCTTCTGCACACAGTGGCCCTACCGTTTCCTCCTTCTTCCTTTTGCTGCATACATAACCAAGAAAGCCCTTTTTATTGTTCTTAACCTCTCTAGCAAGCCTGGGTTCATTCTGTGCTTTATCTTTTCTGACTTTACCCCTACAAGTGCTTGCTATTTATTTGAATTCCTCTTTGGTGATTTCCCCATTTTTCCATTTCTTATACATGTCCCATTTAAAACTTAGCTCAGTTGAAAGTTCTTTAGTCATCCATCCTGGCTTCTTGAGACATCTCGCATTCTTCTTCCTCATTGGAACTGTTTGAAATTGTGCCTTCAGTATCTCCTTTTTGAGAAACTCCCATCCATCTTGAACTCCATTTTCTTTTAGTATTCCTGACCACGGGATCACCCCCAGTATTTCTCTAAGTTTATTGAAATCAGCTCTCCTAAAGTCTAGAATTTGTGTCTGAGTATGCCCTGCTTCTCCTTTCCACTGTATAACAAACTCCAGGAGAACATGGTCACTCCCACCTAACGTTCCAACCACTTGGACCCCATTGACATTAACCCCCCCTGTTGGTTAAGATCAGAACTAAAATAGGTGATCTTTTGGGCAATGAAACTGTCTTCGAGGCAATTGAAGAATTTGCTATACCTTGAGGATTTGGTTGAGTTTGACTTCCAGCAAATATCTGGATAGTTGAAGTCCCCCATCACTACTACAGCTCTCTTTTTTGAGTGTGTGGTCATCTGTTCTAGAAAAGCATCATCCAATTCCTCCGTCTGACTTGGGGAGGTCTGTAGTAGACTTCCACAGTAACATCCCTGTTGTTTCCCTCTCCTTTAATTTTTATCCAGATGTTCTCCACTTGGCTTCCAGTATTGATCTCCTGGATCTCTTCTCCATTACCTATGCTAATTTAACACATATATTCCCTTTCTAGATTTGACTGCTGTTTCATAAAATCTTGCTTCCCTGGAATTCCTTTGTCTAAACATTTTTATTTTATTTTATGAATACTCATAGATCTACACAATTCATTTATATATACATTTATTTCTGCATGTACATTTTTCAAAAACTCTTAAATAGCTGAAACACAGAGGGAAATCCATTAAATGTTTATACTGGGAAAGCTAAACAAATTTGTAAATATGATCCCATAATTAACAGCAAAGAATTTACAATTGCTCCTCTGTTTGCGTGGCCTTGGAATTCGCTCCCTTGCTTATGCGCGAGCTTCAAACAGAGGGAAGATATAATGGGGCACGTACTCGCAGCGCATGCCTGTGGGCATGCGCTGCCATTCAAGCCTATGGGGCTTCAATATGGACAAGTTTCCATTTTTGTGTGGGGTCCACAGTGGATCCCCTGCAAAAACAGAGGTCCAACTGTATTTTAGATTATTGTTTGGATTCAGAATAAGGCTACAAAAGTTGATATAACTTACTGTATATACTTGACTTTAAGTCAAGAACTTTATGCCAAAAATTGACCCTAAAATCCTATGTTGACTTATATATGAGTCAACACAATAATACAATTTAGAAAGGTCCTAAAACAAGCACCACCCAGTGTGCCTTGGCAGTAATTTTTGAACGAGCTGCCAGCCAGAAGCGAGTGTGTGTACGTGTGTGTGAGAAGAGGTGATTCGCTTCCCAATCCAATGTTAAAGGCTTCTCTCCTCACCAAACCACTCATTTAAATCCACTTTTTCCACTTCCCAATCCAATGTTAAAGGTTTCTCCCCCCACCAAACCCTTCATTTATATCCGCTTCTTTTCCTTCCCAATTTGGTGCTAAAGCTTTCCCCATCAACACCCCCCCCCCCCAATTTAAATCCACTTTCTTTACAATCCGGTATTAAAGCCTTTTCTCTTCACCAACCCCCACATTTAAATCCACTTCTTTCCCTTCCCTGTCCAATATTAAAACCTTTTTTTTTTCCAGCACCAGGGGAGTGGTGTTAGGTGGCTGGAAGACATCTGGAGAAGGAGGGAAGAAAATCATGTTTTCCCCTTTATAGCCTTTGTTATAGCACCCTAGACTTATCCACAGGTCATATCAAAAGCCATGATTTAAGCCCTAAATTTTTTTGTTGATTTATACATGAGGTCGACTTGTACACAAGTATACACTGTATATAGCAGCTGTACATTCCAGAATATTGTTTCTATGTTTATACACGAACACTGATTACTAACATCTGTTTACTAGTATCTGTTTTACTATAATTCCACAGTGGGAAATTTATCAGTTTTCCAGTATTTGGCTGTCACAGTTTATCAGTAACAAGTCAAGTGTTTTGACAGCAGTTAAGAATCTAATAAACATAATAAATAATTATGCAGTTCCAAAAGAATATCACGAAGCAATCAATCTTTGATTATATTTTGTACTTCTCTCCCCAGACTCCCCTACGTTCTAGATTCCTACCTTATATGTTTTGCAAAAAGCCCCTATTTCTACAGTGACAGCATATCTCATTATTATAATTAATTATTAATTAATCAATTAATTTCTTTTGAAATAGTTCTATTCTGCCTTGTACCACAAAGATCTTAGTACAGTGTACAAGGAAGATCAATCTAAACATGTTGAAATGATTTAAAAAATAATTTGAATAGACTAAAAACATATTGAACATGTTAATCAGTTTAAACAAGTTCAAAAGCTTAAGTGCTAATAGCAATCTAAAACAATCATTGAATTCTGTTTTAAAACAGTTAAAATAGCAATTTCAAACATTTAATGCTATGCAGAACAGCACTGTTTTGGGTTCTCTGTTTTCAAATAGATGGGGCCAGCCTAACACCTGGTTAGGAAGTTTCACAGTCAAGGCGCTTCTACAGAGAAAGCCCTGTTATGTGTATTCACCACACAACTTCACAGGTTGTTTGGACATGCAACAGGGCCTCCCTCCTTTGAACAGCTCAGACTTTTGCAGGCTTATATGAGACGAGGCAGTCTTTCAGGTATCTTGGTCCCAAGTTGTTCTGGGTTTTGTAGGTCAACACAAGCACCTTGAATTGAGCTCAGAAGCAAACAGGAATCCAGTGCAGTTCTTGCTAGACTGGTGTTATATAGTCTCTAAAATGCACACCTGAAACCAGTGTGGCTGCTGCATTTTGCAGTAGCTGCAGCTTCTGAATACTTTTCAAGCGTAGCCCCACGTAGAGCACATTGTTGTTGTTGTTGTTGCATGCTTTCACATTTCCAAATTATGGTGACACTAAGGAAAGCCTATCATTGGGTTTTTTGTTTTTTGTTTTTTGGCAAGATTTGTTCAGAGGAGGTTTGTAATTGCCTTTCCCAGAGACTGAGAGCATGTCACTTGCTCAAGGTCACTCAGTGGGTTTCATAGCTGAGAAGGAAATCAAACCCTGGTCTCCAAACCATTGCACGTGGTAATCAGGAACTAATTAAAGTATGAACCATTGTAGCCAGATAGACCTTCCTCAAGATGGGCACAACTGATAACACTAGCTGAAGCTGGACAAAGATACTTCTGACCACTACAGCAGTCTGGCTTTCTAGGAGCAGCATTGGGTTCAAGAGCACCCCCAAGCTATGAACCTGATCTTTCAGCAGGACAGCAACCCAATTCAGAACAGATTGCAATCCCAATCGCAGGTTGGTTTTCCTACTGACCAGCAGTACTTCCATTTTGTTTGGATTACGGCTCAGTCAGTTCACCCTCATCCTTTACTATATCCGGACACCAATTCAGTACTACCACAGCCTCCTTGGCATCAGTATGTAAAATCCCAAATTTACCTGTTTTTTGTTGTTGTTTTTTTTAGTGAAAATGGTAAGGCAAGGATTAAAAAGAAATTTAGGCAAAATGGAGATTTTTTTTCAGTGTGATCTAACAGGGTATATTGCAATTTTCCTCTCAATAAACTGTTTCATCGGATTGTTGAATGACTACATATCAGACTCAGGTTTTCCAGTTAGATCCTGTAATATCAATTCATGCCTTCTGTGTTTAAAAATTTATATTAATGTCCATTGTTTCAGATAATTTTTATACACATTATTCCAGATATTTAACAATATAATTCTAAAAAAATAATTAAATCTCTTGATGAAATTTCATGGGGAGAGTAAGTAAAATAGTGAATTGTGTTGTGACATTCTTACATTTCTGATTTATTTATTTTACTCTAGCTCCTTTGCCTTTCTTATTAGGAGGAAAGATTGGATAAAAAATTGAAATTAAGAGCTGATAAATGGTTTAAGAACGTGAGAAGTAATTTCATACAGCTTTCTTTCAGGATTTCAGTGCTAGCATAATTCATAGTCCAAGCTGATCTAGAGGTTTGTTAGAGTGAATATGAAAAACATGTTTCCTTAACAATCATACATGTATAGTTGAGGTTCAGTTAGCCCCCCAATGTAACCTGTGGAACTTTTTAATTCAGTAGTTCAGATACATCTGAGATAAAATTAAATATTAAACAGATAATAATAATAATAATAATAATAATAATAATAATAATAATAAATATTTATTTATATTCCACCCCTCTGGGTGAGCAGTCGGGGCAAAGTACAACATTTAAAAATACATACAGTTAAAATAACAATTCAGTCTCCCCTCCCACCCCTTATCCCTAAGGACAAGATTTAAAACACTGGGACATTACTTGTTTAACCTTACTCATGCTTTATAACCATTTGTGTTGATTCATTTTTGATGAGAATGCATTCTGAAGCTCAAATGAGCAATAGATCTGGCATAGTTCTTATCAGAATGCTTTGCTCCACTTGCTTCAGTTCATTATCTTGTAAGGCTAGACTAGATGAATTTAAGCAGATGAAGCCCCACCAAGGGTCAGGTGGATTTAAATCAAACTATTTCATCTTCAGTGGTTTGTGGATATATCAGCATTAGGCAAAGATGCTATGGCATATACAGAGTGTTCTATAAGGTACTAAAATGGCTGTTAAGGCAAATGTATTTATGTATTTAATGTTACTGATATGCGTAAAATAAAACCAGCAGCTTGTCTCTGGATTGAAACTTCCACAAGGAGAGACCACCTGCTTCCACCACAGTGCCATTGAAAATTTCTCTCCCAGTGTTTCGCTGTGGGGAAGGTTGCAATTGGCTCTGATGCAGGGGTGGCCCTCCACAGGTTGTTGGACTGCAACTTCCAACAGTCACAACTATTAGCTATGTAGACTTTGGCTCCTAGGACCTGTAGCCCCAAAACATTTGGAGGACCACATAATTCCCATCCCTGCTCTAGTATAAAAAGCTGCTGAGGAGTATATGACCTCATTAGAACTATGGTGGTAGAAGAGTTAAACTCCCCCCCCCCCATATGCCATGTTGCTGATCCTAATTGAGCTTCACTGCAGCAGCTCTATTAGTTTACAAACTGAATCACATTAAATTCAATAATAGCTTATCCTTCTTTGTTTTTCACAAGCAAATATATTAGGTTTTAGATCTGTGCACCAGCTGCTCAGTGTGTGCTGAGAACATTAGAATAAAGCTCATAGGGCAGGTTGACTCAAGGGTGGAAATTCTATGCTGAGCTTAAGATACTCACTGTGTGACAGAATACCACTTGCGTGTATTGGAAGGATTTTTTTTTTGCCTTTTTAGGATATGGAAGCTTTTCTATACTTTTTGTAAAGTGATTATTGTATAAAACAGTATTTTAGTGTTTATTTACAGCTGTATTTCTTTTTCCCAGGAAAGGTTAGGTGGCAAGAGTTTGACCAGGAAGCTTATATTGGAGTTACCATGGTCAAAGCTGGTCAAGACCCATATGCTCGTAATAAGTTTAATCAAGTGGAGAGTGATAAACTGCGCATGGACAGAAGTGTACAAGATACTAGACATGATCAGTAAGTACCAAATAGCTCTCTAAATAGATTTCCTGTAGCATATACACTAGTCCCTAAACTGAAAAGTATGCTCTGTGTTAGAAAACAAGCAAGCAATAGTTCAACTTTTATATCTCAAAATTCAGTTTTTGAACTATGTTTTTACTTTTGTCATATTAATTCAAGCCATTTAAATAAATTAAGAGCCTATTTACACATAAATATAACAATAATAATCAAGTGTGAGTGAAAAAATTTTGAGTGAGTAATATTTCTTGAATTTTTAATTTCAGCTTTTAAAAATCCCATTTTACTGATATGTAACCAATTGTTGTGTAGTTTTAACTAACCTTGCCAACTCAAAAACCAAAGCCAAAGTGCATCTCTTGAGCATTTTGGCCAGTCTTAAAATTGGCTCTGTGGTAATTGTCCATCAACGGTCTATAGATCCAAGAAGTGCTATCAGGATTTGGGTTCTTTGGCTTGTGAATTTATTGTTGGTCCAACGGCATTCACACATAAAATAGCAGTTCAAGTCCAAAAGTAAAGAAGCAAAAATGTTAGCTGGTAGAATTAATTTCATCTTCTTCTAGGTGGAGTTCATGGAGCAGACCTATGAATGTTTTTTTTCCTGTTTGTGTAGTGTGTTTTGCATTTGTTGTTCTTAAAATAAAGTAGTAATTTTAAAAAGCAGTTCACTTCTAATGTACACAAAATCTTCTTGGAAAGAGCTAAAGACTAAAACACACATTTGTTCATGTGAAACCTCCACTGCAGCCTGAAATGAAACAGGCACAAATTTACTCCATGTTTTACAGATTTCCCATTTAAGACAAAACCATAGTGGAGCAGAGCAATATATGTATGTATGTATGTATGTATGTATAACGTGTGTGCTTTTACTTGGTCAGAAGGAGGGGGGAAATAATCTAGTTTCACTTAAAACAAATTTTAGCCATGTTATGTATGAACCAGGAATCGTGGCTTAAAATAAACTAATTAGATCCTGCATAAGTGAACAGAAAACCCTGGATTGTTTTGCTGCCTTGCTTAACAAAAGGATTTTTTTTTAAACCATAATTCCTGGTTCATCTGTCATGACAAACTAGGATTCTGCTGACGCAAAGTAAATGCTGGTTGATTCTTCCTCATCAGGAAGTGGAATCCTGGCACTTGTGATAAGTCCCTTTCTGCTTTTGTACATGACTAAATTATGAATTAGGGTTACTAAACTACTGACAAATACTCTCAAAGGAGAACTAAGCTTCCCTTTCCACTGTCAGATAATTGATTTACATATATTCACTGCTGCCAGTTTGTTCACTTCTCTGCATAGAATTGGTGTTGTGCAACGTCTGCCAGTTTAGGATTTGACTACATTTGAGTGTGCAAGAGTGCAGGTTTTCTTCTTGGTTTTAAAAAAGACCTTTGGTCCTAATCTAGGTCATTGTTCAGATTTGTTTTAGTTGTTTATTTTAATTATTGTTTTAAATTTAATTTAATTTATGTTTTAATGATTGTATTATTTGTATACTGTCTTGAGGACCCTTGAGAAATTTGCAAGGTAAATTGCCTTAAAGGCAGTTGTCTTTTCCTACTGTAGTGAAACAATTCAAAGTGCTGGTTATGACCTATACAGCCCTATATGGCTTAGGTCCTGGCTGTTTGGTAGACTGTATCTCCCTGCATGAACAGCCCAGGCTCTGAGATCTTCAGGAGAGGTCTTTCTGTCAGTCCCACCATCATCACAAGCACAGTTCATAGGGCTGTGAGAGAGGACTTTCTCGATAGCTGCTCCAGACTCTGGAATTCCCTTCCCAGGGAGACCAAAATGCCCCCCCCCCTTTGTTGTCCTTCTGTAGGAAGGCTAAGACTTTTCTGTTCAGACAGGGTTTTAGGCCAGAAAGTTTATAAAGAACGTCCTGGGGGTGCTGTACTGTTTTAAAGTGTATGGTTTTTAAGCACTTTTAAAATTGTATTTTATTTTTAAGCAAATGGTTTAATTCTGTTTAAATTGTCAGTTTTATAGATTTTTAATTGAACTGTGCTTTTAAACTGTGGGCTGCTTTGAGTCCCAGTTTGGGGGAAAAGTGAGATACAAACAACAACAACAACAGCAACAGTTAGGTTTTTTTTTTAAAGAGTTGAAGCCAAGAGAATTATGGTGTAGTTCTGAGATCGATATTCCAGCTTCTACTCTATTTGCTATGTTAGGATTATTCTTGGTGGAGGTAAAAGTTTGAGGACCTATTCAAATATATAAAGTAGACTAAAAACAGAATTGCTATATGTGAAAGAAAAACAATTTATGCTCTCTTGCTCCTGTGTCATATGTTTAGAAGAGATCCAGAAATGCGAGAAGGCTTTACCTGCACTGATTAATGCTGGAGAGGAATAAACAAAAGATTAACAGAGCTTTTCTGTCCTATTGCCAGCAAAACTTTTAAGCGGCTTAATTTTATATGGGTATAATAAATATTTGGGGATTTGATTCACTTTAGAAGACCTAGATTCAACTTGTTGTATTAAAGCAGTTGATTTTGATCAGCTTTAGAGGGAATATTATGCTATTATTGGTTGGATTAGATTTAAACATAACTGAATGGTTTGTACTGAAGTAAACTACAAATACTTTCCAATACTTTTTAAAGGCTGCCTATTTATTGAGGACCTATAGTGGATATGGCTTGCAGCTTTGACATTATCTGCTAAGTCATATAGATTTGTCCTCTCACTTTGCATCTTCTTGAACATAATAAGTACCTGCCTTGCTAAAGTTGACCCCTGCTCCCAAGTGGGATAGTCAGTATGAATTATAGAAAAGGGCAAAAGATGGTGTGGGACTTTGGAATGGTAACATAAACTAATACCTGATCCACAATGTCAGAATCAAAAGCCAGTGAACTGCTTCAAAAGCATTCTTGAAAAACAAGATTTAAACACAAGATCTAACATTGCTACTACATTCAATAAGGCAAATGATACATATTTCTAGTAATGTCCCAAATCAAAGATACCAAAAATACTTCATACAAAATGAATGCCTACCAAAGATAGCTCCAGACCTTCCCAAAATAGACCCCTCTTCCCAATAAGTCATTCAAAGTGTTCAGTCTTTTTCAAATCAGATAGTCAGTAATTGTCTTTATGCTTATTTTAAGGTTCAGACTTATTGCATAAAATAGTAATTGTTTTTCTTCATACATTATGTTCTTGTTTCTCTCCTAGAAGATAAGATGTGAAAGCATGCTGTGAAAGTGAAATTTTAATAGGTGCATAGATGGCATTGCTGAAGGTATAGGTCTAATATATTTTTTTTTAAATGTTTTGTTTTTACTTTTAAGGTGCCAGAGGAAGCAGTGGCGGGTAGACTTGCCAGCAACTAGTGTGGTAATCACCTTTCATAATGAGGCACGGTCAGCTTTGCTTCGAACAGTTGTCAGGTATGTGTGAAACTAATTGCTTTGTCTACAAGAAACCACTGAAGTGTAATTATATTTAAATTAAATAATAATTTTCATTTGACCATCTCTCTGCTTGTCTCTCTGTCTCTCTTAAAGTGTTCTCAAAAAAAGTCCAGCCCATCTTATTAAAGAAATCATTTTGGTAGATGACTACAGTAATGATCGTAAGTACTGGCACAGGATTCCTGTAAGTTTCTTTTAAAATACAAAATGCAATATATGGTACATAAAAAGACTTGTTGGTTCTATGTTAGATGTGTCATTGTGGTTTTGGCCGGTTGATTTTTGTTCCTTAGTTGCAACACATATTTATCAACATCTGGCTATAGCTTGTCAACCGTTTGCTTTTTGATATGCATAGACTGGCCTGTGACAACAATTAACAATAGCCTGTCATTGATCTTGGGCTGCTGAGTGTGTCTTCTATAATTTCAAGTTCTGTTGAGCTGAAGTTCTCATCAGTCTAAGAAACAAAAATCCACCCTAGAATCTAGTTCTGTTAATTCATGATCCAGTTTGAGACCTATTTGTTCTCCTATGCAAATTAGGTTTAACATAGCAAAGAAGGTACTTGATAATTTAGGTAGTTGATATCTTAAAAACTTGGAAGTTACAGGTGGTTGACTAGGAATAATAACCTTTCATGTTTAACCATGAGCTCAGATGAATGCATGATTAATTAATATTGCTTCTTTCTTTCCTAGCTGAGGATGGTGCTCTCTTAGGTAAAATTGAAAAAGTACGGATACTTAGAAATGATCGCAGGGAAGGTGAGCATTTTGTTCGGATTGGAAAAAATATGAAGACATACAGTAAATTTCATAGGGAGTTACTTCTGTTAACAGTAGCAGTAATCTGCTTTTTCTGAAAGTCCTATATGTGGAGGATATGAAATGTAACAAATTGCACAAAGGAGAGAGCTATTCAGTCAGATAGTCTTTATTCTGTCTTCTGAATCACTTTCTAAATGTTCTCATTTCATGGTGGCAGAGGCCTCCTTAAATCAGTACCTCCCTGGGTGCAAAGGCTTTAGAAGCTGAATGTAGAAAGCCAGTAGTCTAATTGCTTCATTGGACTACCATAAATTAGAGAGCTTGACAGTTGTTCCTATTGCAGTGAACTCTCTTCTAGGTACTTTTAATGAAAAACTGTTGACTAAGTTATCAGGCTTTCTGTGAATCAATTGTAAATTCTAACACCATAGGCCAGTATCCAGAGGGGTGCTTTTGCTGTTGTATTTTTTTCTGTTAGCAGAAACAGGAATGAAACAATCCTCCCTCTACTGTGTTGCCCCACATGTACCCACTAAACCACAATCTCTTGCTTTCTATGGGATTCCCTCCAGTGCAGCTTTGGTCCTAGGTCATAGATATATGCAAAACACATTGTAAAAAGTAGTCCACCCAATATTCTAGCATTTTTCAATCAAATAGTGGGATGATGATATCTCATCTTCAGTGGGTTCTTAGAATTCTAGACTTTTAAGATACCACAAGGGGCATCCAATCCAAACCCCTTCAAGGTAAGAATACACCATCAAAAACTCCCAATAGATGGCCTTCTAGCCTCTGTTTAAAAACCTCTAAGAAGCACTGTAATGAAAGAAGGTTTCTTACTCCTAATACAACAGCTTCTAGGAAGATAATAGTGGATGAGCCTGTCACCTGAGATTGATTCAGGATTTGGGTTGGCAAATAGAGCTATTTTCTACAAACAAAAACCCACCCTAGAGTCTAGTTCTGTTAGTTCAGAACCCAGTTTGAACTCTTATTTGTTCTCCTGTTGATCCCCTCCAAGCTTGCTGACATGGTAGCTGTGGCAGCTGTCAGAGCAGCACGAATAATGGCAGAGAGGGAGTTTTCCTCTTATGTTAGAAAACTTGTTCTTGAGAATTGAAGTGCCCCTGCAGCAAGTTTCCAGGCCTTGAGAAAGCCGTGAAGCTACATTCAAGGCATTCTTAGCATCAGGGAAGTTGATTAATAAATGAAATGTTTTGCCTTTGTTACTGGACTTGTCTTAGACTGAATCTCAAGATCAAATGATGAACATAGAATTGTCTAATGTGTCATCTTGATTTTCAGGTTTGATGCGTTCTCGTGTTCGAGGAGCAGATGCAGCCCAAGCTAAAGTACTAACATTCTTGGATAGTCACTGTGAATGCAATGAACACTGGCTGGAGCCTCTTCTGGAGAGGGTAGCTGAGGTTAGTTATGAGAAGCACAGACTGCTGGGCCAGAAGTGGTCCTACTCAAGTCCTGTGCAGAATTTTAGAATATAAGGGCTGTAATCAATTTTAATCTAATGTCTAAAAATGCTTCCATAAAAAAACCCTCCAGTCTGTTAATCTTTTAGATATTATTCACAACCATTTTAAATCTACTCTAGAGGAAGAGAAAAGTTGCCACAGAAAGTGTATCTTCATTTCCTAGGTTTATAATGAGGGAGGAGTTTATGGCACCATAATTGTGGAGCATGCACAGCTTGGACTGATATTCTAAAGAGAAGAATTCTAACATCTGTTGGGCAGACCATTAACATTTAGGTTTCTGTCCCAGAGGATGCAACTCATGTCACATATTATTTACACATTGCCATTACTAGCCCCCACACCAAATTGTGCTGTGGTTATGGGTTCCTCTTGAACCCAATGGGGGTTGCAGCACCCGTCATGGCCAAAACCCACACTTCCTTCCTCTTCTTTTTATCTTTCTTAATCCCTTTCTTAATTCTTTTTGAAAGCAAAATCCAATCTTCTTGGGATAGGCATTTCTTCTCCAAAAAGGAGCAAGTGCTCTAGGAAGCCTTCCGGTAGTGCTTATGATATCATTCCTGGGAGTGTGTCATTCTGTAGAGCTGTAGATCTAGGCCATTATAGTACCGTAGTTCTATAAGGGCCAGTGTGGTAATGGTTTGAGCATTGGAGTACAACTCTGGAGAACAGGGTTTGAATCCCAGCTTGGTCTCTAGATGACCTTGAACCTCCTCTGAACAAATTATGCCAGCTAAACCTTTAGGGTTGCCATAAGTCAAAGATGACTTGAAGCACACAATAACAAGTTCTATAAAACACCTTATCAGAAATTACGCCATGAATACTCAGAGTGATTATGGGCTTGGAGTAGTCTGTACATGAGTACTGTAGATGCTATTGTGTTTGTTTGTGTACCCTCACTTCATCTATTAATTTATGGCAACCCCATGAATTTTATAGGATTTTCTTAGGCAAGAAATACTCAGAGGTGGTTTTGTCAGTTTCTTCCTCTGAAATATAGCCTACAGCACCAGGTATTCCATCCAAGTACCAATCAGAGCTGACCTTGCTTAGCTTCCAAGATCAGATGCTAAGATGCTATTATGGTAGAGCTGACATAAAATTTCTTTCACTGCAAAGCATTTTTTTTTGTTACTTTTGTTTGGTGTTCCCTTTAACTTTAGGAAACTTCTGTATAATATGTCATTGTTCTTATAGTCAGTGTTAGAATCTTGGCAAATGGTACACTTTTTAGATATAGCATGTTCTACTTAGCAGTACTATCTTGGACTTTGCAGTAATCATTTCCTTCTATGGCATGGCTTATGTCACCAAATGGAACCGGCTT
Organism: Urosaurus nigricauda; assembly: GCA_034509955.1. Classification (NCBI taxonomy): domain Eukaryota; kingdom Metazoa; phylum Chordata; class Lepidosauria; order Squamata; family Phrynosomatidae; genus Urosaurus; species Urosaurus nigricauda. The sequence continues at coordinate 312,778,303 of JAOEGL010000001.1, read as the reverse complement.
CACATGAAGTAGGTATTAGCCTATTCACAGAAACCCTATGGTTTTGAGAAATGTTAAATCTAATATAGCAGAAAAATCAGTGGGGTGGCTATTCTGAGGATTTTGGAGTTTTTTCGTAGCTGTAGGTTTTTTTTGGTGACTGTTTTCGGGAATGGGAATAGATGAAATAGAATGAACTATTCTGGAGGAGGGGGCATGACTGACTAGAATACCAGACAGAAGCATTCCATGCTGTAGCATTTTGTTGGAGATCAACCTGTAGGAGAAACATTTTGTTTCTAAATTCAGAAATTTACATTGGCTGCATTGTTGGCATTGGAATGTGGGAAACTTAAATTTGAATTCCTACCTCCTGGGCACATTTCAGTGGAGATTCCTTGAACAAGTCTTTTATCACATGTCCTTCACTGGATACCTAGTAGGTTAAGGATGATGTACAAATTTACTCACTACATATCGTGTAAAATCTGAACCAGTTATTCATATCTAAACCAGTTCATTTGTCACAGGGGCAGGGGTTGTAACATTCTTTTGTAGTAATAGCACAATATATATTTTTGATGAAATTGTAGCTACTATATAAATAAGATGTAACATTACCCAAATGAGAGTTGAACATACTAGACAAATATATTTGTAGAGAAACATTTCCCTCCTAATACATTTTACTTTTTATTTATTTGTGCAAACATGTCAAACCTGCTCCTCATCCTTGCGGGTGACAGGGCAATGCACAAATACAAATAAATCAATACACAGTGTAGTTAACACACAATGCAATCAAAATGGAAAAGGCAGAAAATGCAACAGAACAAAACGAGCCATTTAATTCCTTGGTAAGCAAAAATTTTGAGCTGAAATTGCATTATGATCGGGATGGTATTCCTCATGCATAGTGCCATAGCTGAGAAGCCATTACTTTTTAGCCACAAAATATACCTGAGGTACTTGCCAAAGAGCCTACCCAGACAATCATATGTATTGGCGTGGTTGCTAAAAATAGGGGCATTCAAGTAGATATTTTAGTCCAGAGCATTTTGAATTTTGCTCAGAAGTAAATAGGCAATCAGTGGAGCCCCTTCATATTCAATGTAATATCATTCCCCCTTTAATTTATATTTAATTTATATTTAATTTATATAATTTTAGCATTCCTTCTTTAATTTATATTAAAGATTATTTTATATTTTTGCATTTGTACTGTTACTGTAGTTCGTTCGTTTATATTTTACCTTAATTATATTGACTTGTAATGGATTACAGCTTTTAGCAATAAACAAACTGGTAACTCATTTCCACTGGGGTACTGGTTACATGACTGGTCAATGTATTCTGCACCAGGAAAGCTTCTGAGTGAACTGCAAAGTTTGCCCCACATATAGCATATTACATAATTCCAGTTGGGAGGTTACTACAGCAGGCACTATTCTAATCTGACAGTCTCTATTCAGAGCTCTGTTTGGAGAGATGGGTAAGGAAAATATCTTTGCATGGATTTTACAACATACATCTCATCATATCAAAAGTTCACCAGCCTTCCATGTCTGAATGTTATATACTAACCTTTGTTTCATTTGTTTTCCAGGATAGGACCCGAGTTGTGTCTCCTATAATTGATGTGATTAATATGGACAACTTCCAGTATGTGGGGGCATCAGCTGATTTAAAAGGCGGTATGTACCTGTACAAAATCCTTCCAGTACCTCTATAGTTCAAGAGTTTTTGAATGAAGCCCTTGAAATGAAATTGGAATTAGGTTCATGATAATTGTGATAGGTATGAAAGATATCTTTTAAACTATTTTATACTGAAAATATTTATTGTATATATAGTTGATGCACAGTATGCACATACTTAGAATAATACAATCACAGAGTTGGAAGAAACCACAAGGGCCATCCAGTCCAGCCCTGTGCCATGCAGGAACTTCCAATCCAAGCATCCCCGACAGATGGCCATCCAGCCTCTGCTTAAAGACCTCCAAGGAAGGAGACTCCACCACACTCTGAGGGTGTGTGTTCCACTGTTGAATAGCCCTTACTGTCAGGAAGTTCTTCCTAATGTTGAGGTGGAATCTCTTTTCCTGAAGCTTGCATTTGATGTTATTGTGCACTTCCTATTAGTTTCTAACTCTAAGAGGAACTTATCATAGGTTTTTCTTAGCAAGATTTGTTCAGAGGTTTTTTTTTTTTTTTACATTTGTCTTCCTCTGAGGCTGAGAGAATGTAAGTTGCCCTAAGGTCATCCAGTGGGTTTCCATGGCAAGGTAGGGATTTGAACCCTGTTCTCCAGAGTCATAGTCCAGCACTCAGACCCGCTACACCTCACTGGCTTGGTAAGATACTATGTAAGTAACAAGAACTGATGCTCTCTCAGTTTTGGAATTTAAGTATTTTTAAGTCCACATATGCAAGGGTAGCACAATATGATAGCAATGGAATCTATAGTAGATTGTTTCTGTGTAGCCATGACTCTAAAAGAATTGGTGCTTTTCAGCCTAAAACAGGAATCTCACGTGTGTAAGTAATAAATAAGGGGTAAAGCAAAAGTAAAGGATATATTTTCTGTCTTCTTGAGGTCTTCCCAGTAGTGCAAACAGCATTAGGTATCAGGTAAGGAGTATTCTGGTGTGTGGTAGGCAACATGTAGACGCCACAACTACCACTGGTGTCTCAAAGAGCCACCCTGAACTCCTTCCTTCCATTTGGCCCCCATGTGCTCCAAAATGACTGATCATACCCTTGCAGTATAATTAGGATTACTGCATTCACCCCAACCTGATTTAGGCCTATAGAATATAAGAATGAGAAAAGCTACCTTTTGCTCTTATGAAACATCATGCAGCTAGCAGTCATGAATTACCCCAAGCATCCAGAAACATAGTTCAATCCAAGAACAGTCCTAAACTGTGAATTTGCTCTTGTTGGGGAAATGTAACCTACCTGAAACAGGATGAAATTAACTCCAGGATCATATCAGAAGATTGTCCCTTGCGTGTACATGCATCTTAAGATAGCACTATAGGTATTACAATGTCATAATTTAAGCATGGTGTAGTGGTTGGACTATAACTCTGGAGAACAGGGTTGGTATCCCTGCTCGACTATGAAACCCACTGGGTGACCTTGGTCAAGTCACACTATCTCAGCCTCAGTGGATGGCAATGGCAAATCCCCTCTGAAGAAACCTGCCCAGAAAACCCTGTAGATTGTGTTACCATAAATCAGAAATGATTTGGAAGCATACAACAGGAATGTGAGAATGAGCATTCAGAAGTAATTTTTAAATTCAGGTTTAAGTATTTTAGTATACCTCTGAATATTCTCTTATGTAAACAATATATTGTAAATATAGTGAACTGAGAAAGCTTAAGACTCTAGAATGAAGATCTTGTTCTTTGGGGAAAACAAAATAATACACGAAGGTCTAAAGATTGCAGACTAGGTAACATATGCATTCTTCTTAGTATTGTCACCAGTAACCATTCCTAGGTATCCTGTTTCATGACAAAAAGTAGTTTGGTGAGAACTAACAGTGTGTATTTGCTTCATTGATTTCTGGTGATTTTTTTATGATCACAGCAGTAGACATTTGAGGTGGCATGATAATAGAAATCGCTGTATTTGAAAGTACCATCAATTCATACACTACTTTTCTCCCCATAATTATGTGTAGGATCACATTGAAATCATAGAAATCATTGAAATGTATTTGAGAGAGGAGAACTTAAGACAAACTTTAAATTTTAGATAACTTTTACATGCAGATGGTGGTGACCTGACTAATTTATGAAAAAAAGCAAAGATAATTTCCTTCCCATGCTTGTTTTTGAGCTATATAAATAATTCCGGTGCACACTATGGTATTAGCTTCACAGTAAGTGGAACTTTCTGATCAAAATGGTCCGATGCATTCATGTTGGATTACTGTCTAATTCCTCTGAGTCCTTCAGGATATTTTACACTCTATTTTTGATTTCTGCTACAGAAGAGCCCCCTAATGTTTGCTCTAGTGTATACTACTACAGGCTCAGTAATGTCTTTGAAGCAGTAGTAGCTTTTATCCTCACATTTGGATTAATGACATTGTTTTCCATGAAATATGCTTTATACCTTTTTAAAAGGCATTCTACTGATCAAAGTATTTTGTCATCATTATATTTGCACTGTAATATTACTGTACAGCATTATTTTGTGATTAAAAATCCGTGGTGCAAAGAAGTTGAGGTTATCTTTTATTTCGGTACAGATCGGTTAAGCAGAAGAGAGCTTAGCTGTCATGAACTTTATTTATTTTTTTTTTCTTTTTGAAATAGAGGGTTTACATGTAATAAATAAAATAAATCAAGAAATCTCTGTGTGCACCTTTGGAAGAAATGGTAAAAACAGTTTTATTTTCTGCTGTCAAAATAATTAAAAGCCTCCTGTGTACATAGCCTTGTTGCGTTGTTGTTGTTGTTGTTTTACCACTGGGCTTCATTTTCTGGTGAAATTATTTGCACATTTCTAATTGATGAGGTCAGTTTCCATTGCCTTTTTGCATAATCTGGCTAAACAAGCATAAACCAGCCTTCATCCTTAGATAGATAAAATACTTATTGTATGATAACTCAGGTTATAGGGAACATAAAAATCCTTCTGAAATGTGCTTAGATATGACTTGTATATTGCTTTTGCCACCCAGAATACATTTTTATCTGTAAAACCAGCTTTACACATGTATCACTCAATGACTTTGCTTTCTTCTTCTTCTTCTTCTTCTTCTTCTACTACTACTACTACTACTACTACTACAAATATCTGATAGCAATCACATAGTGGTTAGGTAATACACCATTGTGGCACATGCAGAATATTGACATATTGCAAAAACAGTTTTGCATAACATGTAGGTTTTTTTCATTTATTCATTCTTATAAACAAATTATTTATATAATTTATTTGATACATTTATATAGAGAGCCAGTTTGAATGTTGGACCACTGGTTTGAATGTTAGACCAGGATTCCAGAAGCCAGGGTTCAGTTCTTTGCTCAGACATAGAAAACCTAGGGCAAGTCATACTCTCGTGCAATGTAATAGGAAGAGAAAGGAAACTCTATGAATAAATTTTGCCATGAAAATGCTATGATAGGTCACCATAAGTCAGAGTTGACTTGAAGACATATAATAACATTTATATCCTATAAGAATCTTACTAGTTATAAGAACAAAGCAATAGGTGTTTCCCCCAATCATGCTGAAACATGTACCAATCTTACATCTGGAGGTAGACCCAGAGAAATAGCTTTTATTTGGTAAAACACTAAGTTTACTATGAGATCACTGTCTGAGAAGACAGCATAATTTACCACATAATAGTCATGTAGTCAATGACTGCCTTTTGTCACAAGATCAAAATCTTTAACAAAATCTATTATCTATGCACTGTTAAGTGAACTTGAAATACAAAAATAAGGAAGCCAAGCCATACACAGTATGAACCTGAAATAAAGAAATATGGATAGATGAACCTTCCCCACTCTGGCACCCTGAAGATAATTTTGAGTATAACAACTGCCCCCAGCTAACTTGTCAGGAATAATGAGGGATGTAATCCAGAACAACTAGAGGGCATAAATTATGAGATGTAAACAAATACAGAATTATCAGAACTTTCCCTTATCTAAAGACAAATTATTGTAGCACTTTTACAATCAACAAATGCAATGATGCTATCCTCTTATGTCTTGTTACATATGTGCATTTAGCCCTCCACATTTGCGGTTTTGACGTTTGCCGATTTGATTATTTGCAAATTTGGTCAGCATTTTCTCTGTAAGAATCTCTGGGTCCTTCAGTGCAGCTCTGCTGGAGGTTGACCATAGAGCTGCACTGGGGGACCTAGAGATTCCTAGATTAAACACTTCTCTAGCCATTTGTAGGTCCTTCAGCCTGATTCTATGGTCAACATCTGGCAGATGTTGACCATAGGGTTGCTCTGGAAGAGCTGGAGATTCCTAGAGAGCTGGTCTCTCAGGTAAAAAGAATAGTGTATTTTTATTTACGGTTTTTCCACATTCACGAGGGTCTTGTGTCCCTAACCCCAGCAAATGTGGAGGGACCAGTGTACATGAACGTGAACTATAGTAGCAAAGAATTCCACATAGTGAAGAGAGACTGGAATTGTGTACATGTGGTTTACACAGACTGATAGTTCCTGCTTCTTTCTTGCTTGCTGCTTTCTTCCAATTGAATGCTGGAACAAGAGACTGATACAAGGAAATTCATTAATATAATATCTGTCTTGCGTATGTAATATCTGTTCTATGCTATTGTGCTTTTCTTCCCCTCACCCCAATCTTTTAGGCTTTGATTGGAATTTGGTATTCAAGTGGGATTACATGACGCCTGAACAGAGAAGAGCACGACAAGGAAACCCAGTTGCTCCCATAAAGTATGTTTCTGCCATCACCCTTCCCCTCACAAAAATGTTGTTGTTCTTAGTAAGTGCAACTTTGAGTTCCCATCTCCCAAGTTATTCTTGGCAGAGTGCTCTTGAATTACTATGCACACCATGAAATCCTAAAGGTACAGACAATTTTAGAGAATTCAAATGATGGTTCTTTTATGGATGTACATAATTGCTTGAAATTTGTACCCCAGAATATGTGTTAGGGATATGGGGACAATTCTGTAGATTAGGACTCAGATAGATCCTGGAAGTATCAGCTAAGAGCAAGAAAGGAAATCCTTATTGTTTCCAGTCTGTATATCACCAAGTGACAGCATTTCTCTTTTTCCATTATCCAGGAAAGGGGAAGGATAAGGACTGTGTTATTTGTGTAATAGACTCTACTAAAGTGGTAGTTTGTGCAGATAAGCAGAACTGAACAAAATGGTTTTATTTATGATACAAACAAAAAATTACTCAGTTCAAATTTTAATATATCTGATTGTCCTGTGGAAGTACATAATGTGCAGTTCCCCCCTTATCCTTCCTCTCTCTTTAGAACACCAATGATAGCTGGTGGACTCTTTGTGATGGATAAGCTTTACTTTGAAGAACTTGGAAAATACGATATGATGATGGATGTATGGGGTGGAGAAAATCTAGGTATGACTCTTTCCTGAGAACTACTTTTTTGAAGAAAAGCAAATTATACTGTAACCTAATTTTTATGAGTTCATGGCCTTTAGATCTCTGTCTGGAGTGGATTAAAATGATAGTTAATACTTTAAGTGGATTATTGGCAAAAAGTCAACCACAGCAGGCCTCCATTCTAAAATCAGAGCTTTGTTGGCATGGGAAAAAGAACTGAAGAGGAAGATTGTGACTTAGCTAGACATTGCCCAAGATTTTTTTAAAGGAATATTTTTAAAAGTTGTAGAAAACTTGAAAATTCTTTCACTAATTAAACATTACTGCCAAAGTGTTTCATTTAAGAAAGTTTTTAAAGATGTTCCTCATATTTTAATGTTCCACATCAAAGAAAGTTATATATTCCATAAGCCTAATCATCTTGTATGTATATTTTAAGAAATCTATTAGAAAATGGTTACCTGAGGACTGAGCTAATTAATTTTGATTATCAGACCTAGTAGATACTTGGCACCTTAGTTCAAGATGGATTGTGATTTTATATCTCTTATTATCACATCTAAGATCATTCTTTTTGTGCTGACACTTTCATTATTGGTCCTTATTTCCAGTGTTCACATGAGAGCCAAGTAATTGCATATGCCCATAAAGTCATGGTTAGCTATTAAATACTGAATTTTAAATATTTTAATCATTTGAACAGGGTAAAAAGTGCTTGTTCTTTTGGGAGGGGGACATATTTAATAATTGTATAGATGGCATAAGCTTCTCAGTTTCAAAAAAGAATACAGACAAAATTTAGGCTTGTTCTGAACTCTCCTCAAGTGGATATAATGACATCCAGTAATATTTTCAGATGTTGTTTTAAAAGGTATTATGTAATTAGAGACCAAAAAGCCTCATGAGTCTGGGAAGGTGAAAGAAAAAATGTTTTAATATTGTGTTTTTTTGTAATGTGATTTTATTACTTCCCCCTTCCTTCCCGATGACAGAGATTTCATTCCGTGTGTGGCAGTGTGGTGGAAGCCTTGAAATAATCCCATGCAGCAGGGTTGGCCATGTCTTTCGTAAACAACATCCTTATACCTTTCCAGGAGGAAGTGGTACAGTTTTTGCAAGGTAATTTGTCTTCAAGTTAAATCATGAAAACTAGGATTCAGTCCTTACCCAGAGAAATGCCAAGTGAAACTGAAGTTCATTACTACCTTTTCAGGTCACATAACTGATTTTTATTTTATTTTACTTTATTTTATTTGACATGTTTCTACCAGCATGGGACCCAGGGCAAACTAAAAACCTCATAATAAAAAGAGTTAAAACACAGTTAAACAGTGATTCAGTTTTTTAAAAGTATAAAATTATTTTTAGAACTCAATTAATAAAAGCAAAAAAAAAAAAAAAAAAATCAGCAGCATCTCCCCACCTGATTGAAAGGCTTCTATGACAAGCCTGTTTGAATAAAAAGATGATGTGGAGCTCCTTCTCAATCAGAATGTTGCAAACAGGTTATACGTTTAATTGCTTTGTCTAATATTTTGCATTTTTAAATACCAGTGTTATCTTCAGAATTTACAAGTGGATATCCATACTTTCTCTTTCTCACACACACATATGTATGTAGATCTGTAGTAGCCTGCTTGTTGTCTGCATAAGTATTGCATTTATCCATGCCTGAAAGACAGGGAGGAGGACTTTGTGGCCCTCTAAAAGTTGCCAGACAGTTCCCATCATACTTCATTGCTATTTATTTTGGTTTTGGCTAATGGGAGTTACAGTCATCATTCTGCAATCAGCAACATTAGGAAGGCCACATATTCCAATGCCTTGTGGTAAGAAACTTTGAGCCTTGCATTTAAACTGCCACATACATTCTCCATGGAATCTCTCTTATTTCTAATTTATATGATTTGGAGCATGCTAAGTATGTGCCCATGCAAGTTAATTCACACTTGATTCATGGTTCCATTCACTTTCCCATACCTCCCCTAAAACATATTAGAATCTATAATACAACTCCTGAATGGATTATAGATGTGGCAATCTTAGTGGACAGCAGAATCAAAAATAGAGGGAAAAGATTAGGAAACAGTGAAATTAAGAACCTCTGAGAAAAAGAAACAGTTCTGTTAGTATAGTTGTTCTGGGAGAAATTCCAGACTGACTGACAAAACGTCTGAATGAAAGTGCCGTAGGTAGGATCACAGTAGCAGAGTTCCAGAAAGTAACACTACTTGGAATGTGCTAGCTTATCATTATTTCCTGAATTCTTAACAGAATCCCAATCAATATTGGCACAGAACTCCATTCAGTAGCACCTGGTAGGTTTTGAAATTGATGGTGATCAAGGGTATAACTGAAAGACCATTTACACAGAATTAGTTGTTTTGATTCTGTATTTGAAGGAGTCTTCATCCTGTGTTGAGGGTGAACTTTGTTGAGGAATTTTGTCTTGCTGTTTCCCTTCCATGAAGACAAACCCTAATCAAAGGAGTTAAAAGAGGATTAGGAGAAGAAATAGCATGTAGCATCGCCACATGTTGGTCTCTTTTTACAGTGTTTTATGTATCAAAAGATCTCACTCAAAATGCTCAGAGTAAGAAAGAAAGCTTGAGAAAGGTATGAACCTGTATGGCCAGAATTCCGTGGTGGCCAGGAGAACATTTGCACAATTAAACTAGTGCATCAGCTGACTAGTATTACCAGTTGGTATGATTTTCTCAGTTAAGGGGGATTTTGGAGGGTGGAAAATAAATTTTTGCTTTGGAGGATGGTTCCAGTGGCCACAGAAAAGACCTTGATGACCATTTGTGATCTGTAGGCTGCAATACACCCACCCTGTAATGAAGAAGTAAGGAAACTACTTCACTGATAAGAGTAGAAATAAATTCTGTGTTATGAACTGTTAACAGAAATACACGTAGAGCAGCAGAAGTTTGGATGGATGAATACAAAAACTTCTATTATGCAGCAGTGCCTTCAGCCAGAAATGTACCTTATGGCAAGTAAGTCATTGACTTTGAATTATTCAATATATTTATAAGTTTCTTGATTTTAAAATTGCCTATACAAGATACCTATTATTTGAGAGCCAGTGTGCCGTAGTGGTTTGAGTGTTGGACTGTAACTCTGGTGACAAAGATTTGAATCCCAACTTGACCATGAAACCCACTCAGTGACCTCTGGTGAGTCACACTCTCTCAGACACAGAGGTTGGCAATGGCAAAGCCCTTCTGAAGAAACTTGACAAGAAAACCCTGTGACAGGTTTGCCTTAGTGTCACCATAAGTTGGAAACTTATGACAGCACACAACAACATTAATTGTTAGCTCTCTTAAGGCCTTCATTAAACAATTTAGATACTTTTAACTATAGAAATAACAGTGCAGAGGCTGTGTCAGTTTTTAAAGATAGTTGTTTAAAAAATGAAATAAACAGTGCTTTTCCTTTCTCGATAGTATTCAAAGCCGATTGGAGTTGAGAAAGAGACTTAACTGCAAACCATTCAAGTGGTATCTTGAAAATGTGTACCCTGAGTTAAGGTAAGTATCTTATTGTGTGTGCAGGTCAAGATTTTTTGCCCACACTTGGTTAGGAAACTCTTTTTCATCTCTCTTTGTCATTTCAGCTTCATTTTAGTGTGACTTTTTTCAGTGTACTCTTAAGAAACCTTTTCCCCTAAAGGGATGTTCCCCCAAACAAAGTTTGCTGGGGTCCATGTAACCAATGTTTGAAAAAGCTGATGGTTGATGGGATTTGCATAGCTCCTCACTTGTTTCACGTGATTCCTATGGATGGAAGTAGTTCCAGAGATACAGTACCAGGAACTGAACAGCATGAAGGGCTGCTTGGAGTTAGGCTGTTTATACATATAGAGAAAAAAGATACTTTTAACTAGACCAACCTGTGGTAAAATGTTTATACTTGTCAGAATCTTGTTTGAGTTACAACAGTCTTTCTTTTAGGTCAGTCTGAATGTATATTAAAGGGAGAAGGTGGGTCTTGCAAGAATAATTTGTGTGCTAAAATTAAATGGTGCATGCCCAATACATTTGAGTTATTTTGAATATATATCTGTATTAGTAGCTCCTTGCATTCTCATGCTCCCTCCATAACTATTTTTTAACTCCTCTAAACTCAGAGTTTTGTTCATTGAGAAATTGCCTCTTTGAAGTTTCTTACTTTTGTTGTTGTACTCTTTAAACTTGTAGGAATTTAAAAAAAACAGTTTTCTGAAAGAATTGCTAATGTGAACACTGTAGAAAACAATTATATTGTATTGTGTACAAGCACATCTGAGTTGCTGTCAAGGCAGGGTGAGTTTTTAATATTGACGTTTGGTGAGAATTAAAAGGTTTCTTGTTTTTCAGGGTACCTGATCACCAAGATATAGCTTTTGGGGCCTTGCAACAAGGAACCAATTGCCTTGACACTTTAGGCCATTTTGCAGATGGCGTTGTTGGCGTCTATGAATGTCATAATGCTGGGGGAAACCAGGTTAGTATAGTAATTAGTAGTTTGTAAATGACAAGAAGAAATCATCCTGATTTCTAGCTCTTTATTGCACCTCAATGAAAAATATATTTCTTAGTACAATCTTCTTTACCCTTCTTAGTACAATCTTCTTTACCCTTTGGAGGATTTTTCTAAACTTTGTCTATGATTTATCAAAGCTGGAATTTCTTTTGTTTAAGAATCTGTTTTGCAACCCAGTGATTGCTATTGATTTCTGCAAATGTCCTAGCAGTCTGTAATATCATATATACTCATGTATAAGTTGACTTTATGTATGGGTTGAGGGCAGGTTTTGGCCCCAAAGTAACGGGTTTTTATGTGACCCGTGGATAGGTTGTGGGTAAAACTTAGGGGCATGTAAATAAGACTATAAAGGGAGCAAAGGAAAAAGATGCCAAAAAACTTTCAAAATTCTGGCAGGCATAACTCCCTAAAGCCTGGGTAGATGAGGTGGAGAACTATGGTAAATGGTGGCTGTGTGTTGTTCAGGGGAATTGACTAGGTGCAGATGGGGTATTCAAAAAAGCCTTTCACTACTCTACTCAGAGAAGGGGATGGTTCCTATTTTGATAAAAGTTAAGAGTATTGTATTAACTCATATAAAAAAAGAACCATCTGAGTAGAGTGATGAAAGGCAAGAGCTTAGTCTGCCGAAGAGAACCTAAAAGAAGCACTGACACACACACCCTCCATGCTCCTTTGAGAGGAAACTGCCACCTGTTTCCTGGCCAGGCATTTAAAAAGGCCAGAAGTGGCACTGCAGTGGAGACAGTGAAGGGAATCGGTGCTTCTTTTAGGTTCTCATTGAATAGAGACCCTCTTGCCTCTTGTCTTTTGCCACTCTACTCAGAAAAAAGAATGATTCCGTTTTTGGTAAAGATTTAAAGTATGGGACATACATTGACCTGTGGATAAATTGACCCAGGTTTTTGAGGGGATTTTTGACTAACATTTCTCAACTTATACATAAGTATATACATTAGTTTAATTCTTTCATTCTTAATAATATAAAGACTCATATATACGGTAATTATCTCCCCTCCACTAACAGAAGGCCCTTTGGTCTAGCAGAAGCTTCTAGAAGCAAAACAAAGAGAGAGGCAACTTCTCATCATTCCTTCTTCTGCAACAGTCTCAAATATCACTTTCCAAAAAGTCCCCCACATGTCTGAGGAAGTGTCAGTAGCTTCAGAGAGAGTGAGAGAGTGGCAGTCAGATCCATTGCTGGAATCCTGCAGTGGATCAAAGAGCGAGTTGAGCAGAAGGACAATTGGATACAGCCCATAGACTGTACTAATCCTAACATACAGATTTTAGAAGTATTGCTTAATGCTGTTCAGGCTTGACCTGCAGTTGTTTAGATTTTGTAGGAGAAGTAGTGTATGTGTTTCTCTGTGCACATATATAGAGGCATATATGGGAGAGAGACTTAAATTTTAGCGGATTTCCATTGACAACCTGTAAATGTTAAGATTAAAAATGATTAAATGACATGAACTGATCTTGAAATCTACCTTAAATGAGAGCATTCAAAACGTATATTGTAAAGTGCTTATCTAGTTCAGATTACTAATTCATGCTTGCTTAATTCTGTATCCCTACTTTGGTTTATAGTAATTCAGATTTCTCAGTGAGGCAAAGTAGTAGAGCTTATTTCTGTTTTGGTGATACAGCATATAAGGATGATTTAGCTAAATAAAAATCAATGAGATATCTGACATGAATACTGAAACAGAAATTCCATAGCTCAGAGGGAAAATATTTTCAAACTAATTATTATGGATTCCACATATAACAGTCTGTATGCAATGCAGGGTTAAAGTAGTTGTGTTTGTACAATTTTCACTTGCATCAGAATTTCAAACAATGATCTAAATTCAATTTTAAATCTCAGTTAGAGTAGACCAGTTGACGTATTGGAGTTTACCTAAGTGCTGACTTAGCAAGTTCCTATTGGTTTAGTGGGTTTACTTTGTTGGGGGATTAATAGGATTTAGAGCAGTTTATCCCTGTATTGGGGTTACCTTTGTACCAAGTTCGGAAGCTCCATCACGGGAACATCAAGAACGGACCATATCACTCCAATATTAAGATCTCTACATTGGCTGCCAATCAGCTTCCAGGCGCAAAAGAAAGTGTTGCCCATTACCTTTAATGCCCTACATGGCTTGGGCCCAAATTACTTGAGGGAACACCTCTCCCTACACAGTCCTCCCTGCACTCTCAGAACATCTGGGAAGAATTTATTGGATTGGACTAAAACTAGATTAATATTGACTTCCCATAAGGCATTCTCAACCCCCAAATTACTGAACAACTTACCGGAAAAGATCCGTCTTATCACCACCTTAAAGGCCCTTAAGAAGACACTCAAGATGGATCTCTTCCGGTGGGCCTATCCACCTGACCTGTTATAAGTGATCTCAACTGAAATCCTCACTCCTAACCATGATGATGTAAGAATGCATGACGTGGCCACCCCAATGATTTAGTAGTCTGTTGATTGTATCATCTTCTCTGTTAGCATTATGTCTACTAGACTTATATCTGTAGTACTTCTGTTGTTGAAGAACATATTTTACAGCTGCTACAAATGCTCTTTTGTAGACTGCAGAAGCGGATACACTATATATGTTTTGAATAATGTACAATATACAAGTATCTTGGGGGTTATTTGGGTGGGAGTGAATACTTTAGTTAGGAAGAAATCACACTGAAATAAAATGAAGTTGACATATAATTAGGAAACAAGAGGGAAAGATTGCAATATTGATGTTTTCCAGTGTTAGAAAATGTCACCTTATGATAGGGCAGAGATGGGGTGAAATCATCCATATATTCAGAGGTTTGTGGGGAACATGAATCAGCAGTGAACTGATAATATGTGCTGAATATATTACAGGTTTTGCAGGAAAAGCAGTTATACAATGTCATAGGTAGATTAAAAGTTATCTACATGCCTGTTCTGTTCCTTAGTTGATTGTGAATGAAGCAAAATGGAAAAAAGACCAACCTGTATTTTCTAATCACATGGATTTATATGTTCCCATTACACTTGGCTGCTGAAATCTGGTTTCAGTTGCTTAGATACTATTGTGTGGTAGAACCAGTAGAGGGTAGTATAGGGTAATGTTAAAGCATAGATGCAGCACTAAATTTGTTGAAAAAAAGTTAATACTGAGCTTCCAAAGAATCACACCAAATCTCTGTGGCAAATTACTCAATTGTTTTTTGCTATGTAGAAAGAATGAGAAATATCAGCAACTTTCATTTTGGTTCAGATCCTTGTTTCTGTCTTTGTGGCTTTCCAAAGTAGGTACTTGATAGCAAAACAGATGAATGTTTTTAAGCATTGTGCACATAGATGTAACTGTATGTTGTTTCTGTTTTTCAGGAATGGGCCTTAACAAAGGACAAGTCAGTGAAACACATGGATTTGTGCCTTACTGTTGTAGACCGAGCTCCTGGCTCACTCATAAAACTTCAGGGCTGTAGAGAAAATGATGGTAGACAGGTCAGTATCTGGGGTGTAGGCATGCATAAGTAAGGATGTATAAGTTTAAGATCTCTCTGTATAAGTGTAAAATCTATATTTTGTATAGATATTTATTTCTCTTCCCAGCAACTGGATGCATTCATCTGTAGCCAGAATAAAACATAGGTATCGAAAGCACAAGATTTCCCAACAGTTCATATGGCCAAGGAAAGGAAAAAAGGCTTTTCTCCCTGCCCTGCAAACTGGCTCATTCACTTTCCTGCAAAAGCATCCCAATAGGCTCTGTCTCCGTTAACAAGGAGTGGAGGAGCCTGCAAAAGATAAATCCAGTGACATTTTCATTCCAACATTTTCCTTTTTACATGAACCTTTGCAGTGTAATTTATGTTTTTAGCCTAAAGCTGGTTGCAAAATTATGATATTAGGCCAAAGGGACAGCGGTGTTTATGAACTTGTCCATGTAAGCGGTAATATGAGATTTTTTTTATCCCTCAGACCCATTCTTTAGAAATAGGTTACCTCTTTCAAGAGAAGTATCCTATTTCGGTGAAGCTTGAAATGTGATATTTTCAATCTCTGAATGAAAAGGAACTTGATTACCTTATGCTGTTCACAACTGGCCAGTATGTCAAGAGTATCAGTTCTGAAAGTTACATTGTAAGATCAATACCATAAGCAGCAACTCTGTAGACTCTAAAATATTGCATGATCAATGCAATGCATCACCAATGTTGTGCAAAAGTCACACAGCATTTCTTGAGTGCTTCCTGCAGACCCTGGACAACTTTTCACATACAGCCTGGTGTGTGCTTTCTGTAAGATTCTTCTGTGAAGCACAGCCATTTTTAGTAAAGTTTAGTATATATACTTTTAGTGTATTTAGTATATATTTAGTATATTTTAGTTTATGTGAATACTTTGGGAGTGAGCGAGCATTATCCTTTTAGGTTCATTGGAGAACTAGAACCACAGCTACTTAGTTTACTTTGTTTGCCATTTAACCCCAGCATTTATAGTTCTGCCTTTTCCAGTCCTTACCATATGCCATTCACTTGACTTATTTACTCAGTAGCTTCCCCAGAGTGATCTACCCTCACAGCATTATATAATTATTTAAACTTTACACCACTCTGCTATAGTTCCCAATCATTAACTGTTTGTACTACAGTGCCCTCATTTTTATTATTTATAGAATATTGCCTTTTTCCTTTATGATCTTGATGTTAGCAAAGAACGTAACAACATTTTTTTTATTAGTCCAGTTCCAACTTTTTTTCTGCTACAGTCTCAGCCATCTTTCACTCCCATCATTTGAGGAAGACTGGCTGACCCTGTAGAAAGGGCAGTCCATACTGTATCTTACAGAGAAAATATATGGTAGAGTAGAAAAAACTGTTTTTTATTCTTATTTATTGAATATGAGTAATTTTTGTTTTGTTTTATCTCTTAGAAATGGGAACAAATTGAAAGCAATGCCAAACTGAGGCATGTGGGCAGTAACCTGTGTTTAGACAGCCGAAATGCCAAAAATGGTGGTCTGACTGTTGAAGTTTGCAGTCCTTCACTATCACAGCAGTGGAAGTTCACACTTAATCTACAACAGTAGAAGAGCTTGCACAGATATACTGTCTTATTTCCTAAACCTTGGGCAACATTTTGATTGCATTACTGATAACTTTATATACCTCAGTATTCCATCTTTGTCTGAAAGTAGGCGATGACAACTAAAGTGAACAAAAGGGAAGCAAATGAACTGGGGACCCTGCCATTGTCTGTAGCTGCAGCACAGCTCGCTCCCTTCCACCATGAAGGCTTACCAGTTCCTTTCCAGCTTCAAGCTAATACTTACACAGCAGATGATTAACATCCCTAGAAACAACAAATGTACAGTACAAAACTGCTTTCAACACACAGAAGGAGGGAGGGAGGGAATAATTGAGAGGGAATAAATTGTCTGGAGAAGATCATTGGCAGTCTCCATTTACATAGAAATCGGTGTTTGTGGTTTCCAGAAATCAAAGAATCATTTTGAAGGTTTTGCAATGTGTACTTTGTATATTTGACCATGGACTTTTCTATGACAGGACTCTAAATATAAACATTATATAAATATATATATAAATATATATTGTCAAACTTTACAACTTTCTATCAATTTTTCATCATCCTGTAATTTATCAAGAAAGCATTTTAACACTTTACTGGACAGTGGATTGGACAGTTGTAGTAGAAGAACAAAACTCTGTGAAGATGCAGGTTTGTGCTGCTGAGTTGCGTTCATGCAAACACTGGATGCTTTTGCTTTGTAAAGTGTGCCTACTTTGTGTTTCGTCCTTCTGGGAAATGCCAGGCCTCTGTAAAGAGGGTGATGGAATGGCAGAAAGAGGCTTGCAAGCTTCATCTCACCAGCATTGTCGCCTCCAGCTGAGGAATTCATGCAGTGTGCTCTGGATATCTGTAAACTTGGTCTTTATGTTGGGCAATTCTAGACTACTTTGTCTTAAAATAATGGTTCTCTCTTTTTTAAAAAAATAATAATAATGCAGCTGTAAGGGTTTAGTCCTTAGATTATGTTCACAGTATGATTTTCTTTTCTTTTTCCTGTTTAAAAGTTGTCAGAATGACAGATAGCACAAGACCACTGTAGCCTTCTCATGGAAGCATGAGCAGCTAGGGACTAAATATCAGCATTGCAGCTGTTCTGCAACTGCTCTTGGATTATCATGATTTGAGCTTTCTCTTTCTGTCCTAACTAATGCTTCAGAATGGGCTGTAGGACTATAATGTGGGTGCAAGTGGTACCTTGAAAGCAGTCATTTCAGTCTAACTGCTATTTTTATATCAAAGTGATGTCAGAGGTGGCTGCCAGTTTTGACTGTTCTCCCCCTCCTTCCCACTGCCAGACATAGGCTTCTGAGGTGAAAAACGGCTTTATGTAAGATTTTTTAAATGGAAAATGAAAGCAGCAATCCTAAAATGCCCTCTGGTGATTACAAAATGACAAAGACAAATTATTATGCAATCATGTCTTGACAGTGTTCTTTTTTGGGCCATATGGATCTGAGCGTATTTTATGAGCTGCATTTCTCCTAACAGCTGCAGTATTTGCAACAAAATGTGAGCATCTCTCCATGCAAACAAGGACTTAAAATTTTAGTACCCTGTTTCAAATAGGCTGGTATACATTTGGATTTGTATGGCATGCTTGTGGTCTCTGCAGGTACTGTTTTGAGATGTTGTATGATCATTACATGGTTTGGACCTACAGCACTTTTTTCTTTGGCTGCGGAGTGTGAATACTTTTTCATCTCAAATTTCCCTTCTCCCTATTGAAATCTCTTGTTTATATCCAAATCAAATATGACCTTGGCAGCAAAAAATAAAAAGTAGGCGTTCTTCTTTAGCAACCCAACACTTGACATGAAGATGACAATTCTTTGATGAAGTCATTAATTTGGAGGGGAGTTAGCATTGGACTTTTAACTAGACAGCAAACTAGCTATATAATCCAGTGCTTCTGAGAAAAACTCAGTAGGAAAAATAAAGCTGCACATTTAACACCTTTCTCCTTGTGATTCAGAAATCTGGTCAACATACTAACTGATGTTTACTAGAGTTCAGGAAAAGTACTTTCTCTATTGTTCTCTAACCAGATTCACTAGTAAATTTTCTTAATATTTCCCCACTCCAGAAAGTCCTAAATGTGATGTACGTTTTTCCTCCCAAATTCTAGACATGCAGAAAAGATCTCAATATTGAGACTGTAGGTGATACTGGGTGCTCCCTTGCTCAGAACAGAAACATAGTGATATGAGGTTAGATATGTTTACATGACACGGTGTGCCAAAGTTATTTACTGTGACTTCATTCTTTAAAGAAAAGTCTATGGCTTTCAGGTGCAGTATACCAAGGCTGTCACACACAACCTCTGGGTAGTGGGGTTTACTAAGGAGTCATGTTCAGAAACCATTGAAGTGAAGTGAGGGTATGTAATGGCAGCCAATGGTGAATATTAATTTTAGATATTTAAAATAGCCAAATACTCTCCCCTTCCCACCCACCCCCAAACAAATTGCAATGCAATGTTGTCTTTGTTCTAACCTTAGCTTTTTCAAAGCAAAAATGATGGTGGTACATGTGAATTTCATTTTTAAAATTAAATATAGTTTGGGAACTGTCGTTTCAGTTGATTCTTTAAAATCTGCTGTACAGAGCTTGTATTTTGTTCATTTTATAGATGGAAACCATCCTTGAAAAAACCTGTTTGTTTAACTTAAGAAAATAAATACTTTATAGATAAGATACCAAGATTTGCAGTCATTCTATTTTTTGTGTGTTCACTTTAGACCTGGAATCTGAATTCTTCAATTTTAGCTTAGGACTTCTTGATCTGTTTGGTCAGCCTGTTCTTATGTAACACACCTGTAAATCACAGCTTGAAACAATGCTGTTTTATGGGGGGGGGGGGTACACTATGGGCCCATTCCCACTTGTGGAAAACCCCGCATTGGAACCGGGCTGTGCTCTGCTTATGAAAGCGATTCCAAAAGGCCCCTCGTTCACACTATGAAAAGGGGCCTTGTTTGGAACCGCTTTCTTAGCTGGGAAAGCTTGTCGTTCCCACTGGAGCTGCCTTGTAAGGTGATGCCCCATCCCCTTCCTGCAGGGGAATTTTTTTATTGGGGAGGGTATTGATCGCAAAATCAATCTTGTGCATTTGCGATCTTGTGCATTCGCGATCAGTATAATGAAGAAAATGAAAAACACACACACACTTGCTCCTGGGGGGGTCCTTCCTTCCTTCCTTCCTTCCTTCTTTTCTCTTTTTCTTCATTATACTGATCACATATGCACAAGATCACAAATGCAATCTTGTGCATTTGTGATCTTGTGCATTTGCAATCTCGTGCATTTGTGATCACTATAATGAATAAAAAGAGAAAAAAAGGAAGGAAGAGGGGAAGGAAGGACGGACCCCCAGGAGCAAGTGTGTGTGTGTGTGTGTGTGTGTGTGTTTTTCTTAGAATCATAGAATCATAGAGTTGGAAGAGACCACAAGGGCCATCCAGTCCAACCCCCTGCCATGCAGGAACTCCAAATCAAAGCATCCCCGAAAGATGGCCATCCAGCCTCTGCTTAAAGACCTCCTTCATTATACTGATCGCAAATGTGCAAGATCACAAATGCATGAGATTGCAAATGCACAAGATTGATTTTGCGATCAGTACCCCCCTCCAGAAAAAAAAAAAAACGATTCTGACCAGCATTCCCACTTACTGGAAACGCTTCAGAATCGTGTTTTCCAAAAAAGACCACTTTAAAACTAGTGTCAGGAAAGCCCGGGCTATTTGCTTTTAACCCGGTCCTTTCCTCCACTAATCGATCGAGTGTTAATGAGGGTCATATAGCCCACGTCACACTTCAAATCAAAATGTAGTGGGAATTGAGCCTATATATATAACTCCTAGCTATATGATCTTGGAAACTGGGAGTGGTAATCTCAAAAAGTAAACTTCCAATCTCTAATGTCAACTACTATTGAAGATTCAAACAAATGTTTTTGTTTTGCTGAAAGGGATGGATGCACCAGATTGGTTGCTTTGTGAGAGTGCTGGGTTTTTTGTTTTTTGTTTACTTTGAACTACAAAGCCTTCTGCTGTAATCATATAAATGTTCCATGTTTCCAGAGAGATTTGCTGTGGTTCCTGGCAAGTGAGTACTATTTCAAAAACACAGGGCTGTTCCAACCAAGGGAACTTCAAATTAGGTGCATGAGATTTTAAATTCAAGTGTATGCTTTATATTTCATAAAAGACCAGCTATGGCCACTGAAAAATATAGAAGGAAGTGAAAAATGTACTCTTCTTCTCACCAGAAATATTCTAATTTTTTCACCTCCAATTTTTTTTTGTCATGCTTAGCTTATCTGTAATAACAATCACAGTTAGTCAAGCCCCAAAAACAGCTATTGCACAACATCCTACATCAACAGATGTAACTATGGAAGGATAACTACATCTGTGTAGCTAATCTCCTGATGCTATGCAATTGTGATTTATGTTGATACTATGGTGAACCTATCATGGGGTTTTCTTGGCAAGATTTGTTTAGAGGAAGTTTTCCATTGTTTTCCCTTGAAGCTAAGGGCACGTGACTTGCCCAAGTTCACCCAATGGGTTTCATGGCCAAGTGGGGAATTGGACTCCAGTCTCCAGAATCCTAGTCCAACACTAAAACTACTATGCCACGCTATGCAGTGCAGCCCCTTAAAATGGTGTAATAATCAAATATGCTTTTGCCTTCTCATCCACATCTCAATATTTCAACCAAAGAGACCTGGCAACATCATCAGAAAAAAAATGTCCCACCTGAAAAAGCTGTGGCATCATAACTTACATTCATTATGTCTTATAGAACCCTATCCAACTTTCTCTGAAGTTTGGGCAGATACATCATCCAAATTTAACACCTCTTGAATTCATAATATTCCTGCTCTGGCTAACACTGAAACAGCCATAGGTACTCTTAATGACAGAGCTGCTGTTTCATGACCCTTTTTAATGCTGTGTCAACTCTCTTCTCATCCATACCTTTTAAAACAGTGTCATGTTCCCTAGAAAGGGCTGAATTAGATACCAATCCAGATATTGGGTCATCAATTGATGGCACAGCTAATTGATGTATTAAATCCTTGTCAAGTAAATACACCACCTTGAAAAAATATATTTAATTTCATTACTAAGTGGGCTTTCCCATTCTAATTCTAATACTCTCTTAAATGTTTCAGGCAATGGATTTTGCATGTCTTGGGTAGGCATCTGTTGCTTTATTGCGGCCAATCTATTAGCCTTTTGAGTTCCGCTGCCATCGACAGAAGAACTCTCAGATAAATGTAAATCCAAAGAAATAAGTACTTTAATAATCCTTTAAAATGATTCACCTGAAATAATGTACGACCACTAGATTCTTTTTCTTATTCTTTCTCAGAATCCAGGTCTGAATCATTTTCAGTAATCTCTAAATCATCCTGTGAACCTGTCTCCAGATCCTGAGTAGACTCCTAGTCACTGAAGGATCCTTATTAGAAATATGTTTAATTTTTTTTCTCTGCATGTTACAGACTGACAGAAAATAGAGCTATTAGCTTCTACCTGCATCTGCCCATTTCAGCATCTGCTCATTTGGCATCTCCTTGCCTTATACTGTATGGTTATTTGTTGATTCTGGACAGTACGAAAATGAGCAGGGAAACATGTCTTTTTCAGTAGTTGGACAGGCTATAACACATTTGCAGGAACTTCATCCTATAGAGGTGCCATTGTCATCCACAAACAGGATGCAAACCTTCACATTTTTCAAATGTTCCACAAGGAAGGATTTTTAAATAAATAAAAAATCACTGCCAGTACCTAATTCTCCAAGCCAAAGCTGGGGTGGTTTGTTGTATAAGAAAATGTAATATGCATTGATTCTGATGGTACACTTAATAGTATGTTGCACTTTCAAACAGAAACTGCCAAAATTTACTTGACTTTTCCTGAGTAAAGAAGATTTATTTATTTATTTATTTATTTATTTATTTATTCCCCGCTCTTCAGCCCTAAAGGCTATCAGAGCAGCTTACAATTAGACGGTTCCCTGCCCTCAGGCTTACAATCTAAAAAGACACAACACAAAAGGAGAAAGGAATGGTGGTGGGGAAGGGGATCAGGTCCAACAGTTCTTCTCTCCCTCTGACGCCTGGACCAAGGCAGATGGACTGGAGGGAGGGCTCTGCTTCTTAATCTTGGACAGAACTGATGGAGTTTGGCCTGTCCTTTCACTCCCTCCTGGGCCAGATGGTGTTGTCAGGAGGGAGGGCTCTTCTACTTAAGGCCAGGCACGATGGTGTTGCTAGGCCTCTCCTTTCACTCCCTCCTAGGCCAGATGGTGTTGTCAGGAGGAGTTAAGGGAGATCCAGTGTGGAGTAGTGATTTGAGCACTGGACTATGATTGGAGACCAGTGTTCCAGTCCCCACTCAGCTATGGAGGGAAATCCACTGGATGACTTTGGCAAGTCACACACTCTCAGCCTCAGAGGGAGGCAAGTGCAAACCCTCTCTGAACAGATCTTGCCAAGAAATACCATGATAGGGTCTCCCTAAATCAGAAATGAATTGAAGGTAAGCAACAACAAAGTGGATAAGGTCACAGTTGCCTACTAATAGCATGGTTTATGGAAATACTACAGCTGCATCAAACAGAAGCACCTTAATAAAAGACATCTTGAGTAATTTATACATGCAAATAAAACTGGAAAACAAATGTTGACATTTTAAGGGTCAGTAATTGCTCTCCTGTGCCGATAGCAGTTTTAATGAAGCGTCTGTGTCCAAGAGGAAATCCTTATATTTATCCCCATTTCTGTTAGTCTAAATGCCTTTGGATGTTTTTCTTGCATATAAAGAGATTCCACCTTAAACATTAGGAAGACCTTCCTGCTGGGTAGAGCTGGTTGGCAGTAGAAAATGCTTCCACGGAGAATGATGGAGTCTCATTCTTTGGAGATTTTTAAACAGAAGCTATTTGGCTGTCTGTTGGGAGTGCTTTGATAGTGTATTCCTGCATGGCATGGGGTTGGACTGGATGGCCCTTGTGGTCTCTTCCAACTCTTATCATTTCTATATGAAACTAAAACTTGGATTACTGCACTGTCTGTATACAGTAGACATAGCAGTTTATTTTACACAAAAGGCTGGCGAGAGAAATGAGACTTGCTAGTTTGCTTATATTGGGAAAGCCAGTTTCACTTGGTCAAAACATGATAAATTTCTTCTCACAAATAGCATTCTTTCCAGTCCCTCCCACACACCCGGAAGAAAGAACGGTTTGGTTTGCTGAACCTGTGGCCCTCCAGATTTTGTCAGACTGCAACTCCCTGCAGTCCTAGCCAGCATAGCCAATGGTGGGAAAGGCCACAATTTGCAGCTTTGACAACATTTCGAGTGCTATATGATTCCCACCCATAAGCAAAAGTATTTTATCTGATTTTATTGTTTTGATTCCATTTTTTTCCATTTCCAAAGTAAATGATACTCTATGGGCCCCTGAGAATAGAAGCTATATTACATTTCATGTTTTCTAGTCTAGGATAACATTGATTCCAGAAACTTTCAAGCTTAGCATAGAATTTAATAAACTATTTTTGTAAATCATAAAAACCTGGTGCTAATGCCCTGAGATGAGAGAAGGAAGTAGACTCAGTCCCCAACAGAGCAAGGAAATGGTTGAACCATAGTGGGCTGGCCTGTCAGGCAGTACATTTCAATATTGATACCATTACGTTTTTTCAATATTGATACCATTACGTTTTGTGCTTGCACCCACTTCTTATGCAGTTGTACCACATCTGTACTATTGACACTCAGTTTTTGCTGTGAAAACCCATTCTCCTTAAATAACCTGCGGTGGTAGTTTTCCTGCTTTTCCCACAAGCGGGAAATTAAAATGCCAGGCACATAGACCACAGAGCTTTGCCATTCCTCTCTAGAAAATGCAGGATTGTTTGCTGAATAAATGTACTTTGAACCAAGATATAGACTGTGACTCTTAATTCTTACAGTTCACGATGTTGCATATAGAACGAAATGAGACATTGGAAATGTATCCTTAATTCTTTTGAGGATTAATTTATTGGTGTGCAAGATGAAGAAATTGAGTGCTATATCAGCTTTGACTTGAAAATATTGCAACAAACAGGAAGAACAATTTTCTTTCATTTGTAGATTTCCTAAGGCAAGTTCATAAATTTTCACTCTTGGATGAAATCCATTATCATCAAGTAGCACAGTAAACGGGACAATAAATACATATGGATGAAGCTACTTTGGTATTCTCTAAAGATCCATCTCTTAAAATGTTCTAGTTTAGTAAAATATGCTCTCCAGACTTAATTCAACTTTCCTTTAAATATGCAAATTATCTGTCTTGTTACTGTTTGCCTGTATATGCTGGAATTGGTTTCGGCTGTTTTCTATCTAGCACAAATACTGATGAAAATCTGATGCCAACAGTTCATAAATTTGCATTGGTAGGTTGACACCATCCTCTTTTCCATGCCCCTCTGTTATTTTGAACAATGTATGGGTATCTTCTCTTCATTTCTAGAATGGATATCAAAAGATTTTCACTTTGCTGTGTAACCTATAATACCACAAATTTCTGGCTTGAGGTATAACTTCAATGTATTTAGTGAAAGGAATTTATCCTGCTGGTATATGAAAGCCTCTCCTAAATAATCTACTTAACTCTTCAAGGACATTTCCCTGCTTGAAGGTCCACCAGTTCCATTTCATAAAATACCCATTTTTTATTTCTCATATAAAGCTCTTTTTGCTTACTTCTGAAAGGTTTGTTGTTGTTGTTGTTGTTGCTGCTGCTTCTTATGGAACCATAGAGGTAAAAGAGAAATAAAGGGGTGCTATCCAGTAGGCAAGATAGTTTATGTCTTAGGATCCCAGTGGGTGCTGAAGTCTCTCCTCAGGGATAGTTGTGTGTTCTAGTAGGCTTAGTTCTTCAGGGTTAAGCTAGTGTGGCCATAGGGAAGGAGTAAAGAGCCATTGACAGCAGTGAACTTTCACCTCCCACCAATGGAAATCCTACATGTTTTTATCCAGAGACGACAACCTATGACCCTCTAGGTGTTTTTGATTGCATCTCCCATAATCTTGTATTATTAGTTATTCTGACTAGGACTGATGGAAAGTACAGTTCAGCAACATCTGGAGGACAAATAGATGCCCCCCTGCTTTTACCCTTCACTCCTCCTGGCTGTCTATGGGTCCTCTGCCATGGACTTTCCCCTTGCAAATCCTCATAGAATTACTCTGCCCAAGTGGATTCAGTTTAGAATGCAGAGTCCTATGTTCAGTTGATACCCATCTTGTATCTGTCTCATGGGACAGTCTAGTTGCTTAGAAATTGTTCTCTTGTTCTCTTGTTTACCTTGCAGCACGGCACCTGAACAGGCATATGTCGGCAGTTGTCAGCTGTACACTAAAATGTGTGGGGCAAGTTTAAATGGGTAACATGGATCTTGTTTGGGTTGGTTGGTTTTATTATAAGTTCCCTTGAAACAGGAAACAGATATTGTAAACAAGGCCTTTCACAAATTCTGACTTCACTATGGATCAGCCTGGGAATCTGGTCTTGGTCTTAATAGTTAAGCTGCAGGGATGTAAAGTGGTTGCCTTGGGATGCCTGAGAAAAGCCAATGTATACATGCAGCCCCCAAATCCCACTTTTGCACACACATTTGCTCTCCACCAAATTTCCCCCAAAAAGCCTTTGAGACATTCCCCACACACAAAAGCTCACACAAACATGGAGCTTTGTTGTGCTATACCCTATAAACCCCATTCTTTTTTGAAGCCATACTTTGGTTGAAAATGGTGTCAAGAAGTAACATGATATCACTTCTGATGCATTTTCCAGGGGCACATGAATAAAAATTGACACATGATCCCACACAGTTGCTCATCCCTGATGATGTAGAATGTATGTATCTCACCAAGAATCCAGCAGGCTGCCATGTCTCAGGGACAGTGTGTGGAGAGGGTTGACCCTGGATATCCTTTCTGTAAAGGGAAACTTTTATGCTTCACGTAAGTGCTGCTGGAATTGTTAACGGCTGTCGATCCAAAATGTGACAAAGCACATGAGTGACAGATGAGAGATATATAGTTAAGAAATGTGTCCATTGAGAGGTAGAATTCAGTGGCTCAGATCCAATTGTTAGTCTCAAAGAAAATGGACCAAACTGAATCTGTAGAACTTACATTAAATAATGACTTACTAAATTTCATTTGATTCAGTGGATCAAATCTAGTTAGAGCTAACAATTGGATTTAGGCCTGAAGATAAAATATCTTAGAAAATAACTGACAATCTTACCATCTCAGGGAAAGAGGGACTTGGGAGATTCTTTGTCCCTTAAATTCTGCTCTCAAACCAGATGTAATTCTAGGCTTCCACAGGACTTAATTTCATACCAAATAGTAACTCACATTAGTGCTATTAGATAAGCTTTGGTAGTGATAAATGATGCAGCATGTACTATTCAGCAGAAAAGCATTTTAGCTCTTTTGCTGATGGCCTTCTCACAGCCATTGGGCCCCTAAACAACTAATTCTACCAGACTATTCCGGGCTGACAAAGCAATTCCTCATCACTTGCTAAAGGGGGTTCCCCTGGATTGGTATAAGACCAAGAGAAGATGGACTTCCCAGGGCTATACAGTGCAGAAACAAGCAAAGGTCTAAGTGCACAGGCATAACCCATCTCTCCTTTCTCCATAACTATGAGAATTATGCAAGCAGGTATCAGAGGAAAATTGCACCTCTCCCAATCCATTCCCAGTCTTCACATCTTTTCCCAGGCTCAAACTGCCAATCTGGCCTTAATGCTAACAAGGACTCTAAATGCTTGGCGGCAAAGACTCAACTCAATACCTCTTGTTTCTTCCCCAAGAAATAAAAACACCCTGAAACTGTGAAAGAACACTTTAGTTTTTGATTGGAAACAAACAGTAACCTAACTTGTCCAGATTACCTAAACAAAACCAATGTGGCGTATTGTTTTGAGCATTGGACTATGATTCTGGACAGCAAGGTTTGAATCCCCATTTAGCCATGAAAACCTACTGGGTGACCTTGAGGAAGCTGTACTGTACTGGCAGTGCATACTTTGAACCTAAGTCAAGAAGGACAGGTCCTCAAAATCAATATAAGGGCCTTAAGATTCCCATCTATTTTACATGGTATAGTTAATTTTTAAAAAATATTTTCACCCCACCCCATTCCATCACCTTCCCCCCCCCCTTCTCTCTCACACACCACCACCACCGGTCTTAAATGCTAAGCAGTGCTTGAGGCATAGTGTTAACAAAAATCTTCACATCTTTTCCCAGGCTCAAACTGCCAATCCTATAAAAAAAATCAGACCAGACAAGTAATCTGTATTTGACTGTATTTCAAGGTTGTTGATTGTAAACAAACTTTGTCGAACGGGGAAAAGAATCACATGACAAGAAATCAGAGTGATACTATAAATCCATTTAGTAGTTTGGTTACCACACTTCACATTTTGGAACTCAGAATTTAGCTCATGGTGTAGAAAACTTGTAAAAAGTTATTGCAAGCGTGCCTTTGTGTAGAACAAAAACCATAGTCACAAAGATAGGTCCTCATTTGAACCAAGGAGTCAGAAATACAGGTGGGAACTTTACTCGTGTGTAGGAGTCCACACATGCATTTCCTGAACATATACATATGTATAAAATTGATCTTAAAAACCGAATGATAAAACAGCACTGCACGTTTAACCTACCATTGACACTGTTGAACAGAACTTGTTTTTAACACACTCTGAGGAGGAAAATGGAAGCTTGCAACTGAACTGCAATCATATTTGTGTGTGTGTGTGTGTTGTGAGCATAGCCTGAAAACACACAGGTAGTAGAATACACTTTTTTTTTACAATAACAACACTACAATAGTGTTCTGTACAGTCATTTCATTTGATGGAATGTCAGTTGCAGAAGATGGAAAGTGAAACAATTTTAAAACAATAATTGTACTTCATAGGGCTTCCTTTCAGAGTATGTAGTTCTTTCCCCTATGGTGACTGTTTAAGTGACGTTGACTCCCGAGTTCTTGCTGTAGTGCATTGACTGGTTGTGTATCAGTCTTGACTTTGTGGCATACAGAGATGGGGAATCCAAGATGGACCTGTGTATTTTGGAAAAACTACTTTTTGTGATTCTATTGCTCAAGATCCCTCATGGTCAGGTTGGTTAGGGGATACTGAGAACCACAATCAAACCAAGTAATTTTTCCAAACTTAGTTTATAGCAATAGTAAGTACATTTCTATACCAGTTATCAGTGCACTTAAGCCATGATCTCCAGATGTTTGGGACTTTAGCTCCCAGAATTCCTGACAGTTGGCTAAGCTGACTGGGGCTTTTGGGAACTGAAGTCTAAAACATCTGGAGGGCCAAAGTTTGGACATCATTGACTTAAGCACTCCCTAAGCAGTTTACAATGTGTAAGCTAACTGCCCCCAACAAGCTGGGTACTCATTTTAGCAACCTACGGAGGGATGCAAAGCTGAGTGGAGCCTGGAGCCCTGCCTGGGCTTAAATTCACAACCTTGTGGCTCTGAATTGCTGCAGCGCTGGCATGTAACCACTGCGCCACCAGGGCTCCCTTTAAAGGGGCTTATTCTACCAAAGACTGGGCCCTTTTTTCAGCTTGAAGACTCCACAATCAGTTGAGGAGCAGTTTCTAAACAACAACAAGCTAGAATTTTAAACTCTATTTGTCTCAGATCCCAGGGAAGCCACTGTTCAGATTTCTGAATTGCTTTTGTTCAATTTAGACTCTGCTTTTCATTTACAAGTCACATGTCTAATAGCATAGTGTAGTAGCATCACTAAATCTGCTTACTTCTGCCAATTAATTCTTCTTGGCTTTGGTAAATTCTATTGTTGCAACCCAGTTTACAAACTGATTAAAAAAAAGTTCTATCCATGCCAGATTAAGAATAGGCTACAATTAGTGTGCCACGATCAATAAACAAGCCAACCTGTAGGCCAGTGCAGCATGTTCTAGCTTATTGCACAACACCTCCCATTAGCCCCCCTATCATGGACAATGGTCAAAGGCGGTGGAGTTGTAGTCCAAAACCTCAGGAAGGCATCATATATGGGGTGGTAACTGTAGACCAGATGTGGAAGTCATGTGGCCTCCCAATATTTTCAGGCTGCAACCCCAAGCATTCCACACCACTATCTATGTTGGCTAGAGCTGCTGAGATTTACAGGACAATATCTAGAGGGCCATATTATTCTCACCTCTGTCACAGACAATCCAGTAATCCAATTGCTAGTAGCCTCATCCTTACACCAATATATAAATAGCATAATTCTAGCATGACCTGTGAGGCCTTTGCAAATGTCCCTGCAATATCATTCTGAGAACAAGTGCATAGTTGGTTTGACCATTCTTTGAATGACTGGTGTCTTCAAGATTTCTTCTCTTGACATTCTACAGAAATGGCACTAAATGCTCTGTTTAGAAGTGTGAAAGACTCTCTCTCTCTCTCTCTATCTCCAGCCACTTCCTGAGCTGCTATTAGATGTTTGTGAGTCTTGTCTTTTCTGCATTTCACTTGCAGCATCCCCCTTTCCTTGCATGAAAACCTTTGAAAGATTGGTGGTGGAAGAAACTCAAAAGCTGATTTTCAGTTCTTGCATCTTCCTGATTGCCTGGAGGAAATGAGATTGGTGTCTCTTGTATCCATCCTGAATAATACAAATTTGCTAAGTACTTAAAATCAAATAGGCTAGCCAGTCAATATAAAGCACTACATCACTCACTTAGATGAGGTTAATCCACTCTATTCTGTACAGACACAATAGCAAATATCCTTGTTTGCAGTAACAGGAGAATGATGTTTCTTTCCACACAAATGTTGTACAAG
This sequence comes from Urosaurus nigricauda, assembly GCA_034509955.1. Taxonomy (NCBI): domain Eukaryota; kingdom Metazoa; phylum Chordata; class Lepidosauria; order Squamata; family Phrynosomatidae; genus Urosaurus; species Urosaurus nigricauda. Next base: position 312,747,694 of record JAOEGL010000001.1, on the reverse strand, counting down.
CTATTTTAATATTGATTAAAGTTTTACTTCATAAAGAATGATATGCTAACATGCTCAATGCTGAGATACTGTGATTTTTCATCTAGTTCAGCAGAGTGGCTGATTTCGCATGCTCCTAAATAGAGCATACCAAATTCCCTTGAGCAACATCAGATGTTCTGAAAAATGCTGCTTGCCATAACAATCATGATGGTATCTGCTGGTCTAGGATCTTTACTCTGGACCTACATGTCATTGCATAGACTCACTGAGGACTCGTTGTCACAGTGCTTGCCATCAATTTACCCTTTCTTCTTACCTGTCTAGGTAGGCAAAATGCCCCAAGTTCAATGTTAAAAAATGATTGCCTTTTTCTTTTTGAACACTTGTTCTGATCATATGAAGAGAGAGGCATGAGTTAGTACCTCTCATCCTAAACACCTATGACTGGAGAACTTTTCACCTTTTATCTGTTTTGAACTACAGTTCCCACACACTCCCTACCCGTTGGCTAGGCTGGGCAGGTTTTATGAAAGCTGTAGGCCAAATATTTGGAGATCAAAGGATCTCCAACCGAAATTTATGGGAAGGCACAAGCACAATTAGACTGTAATCATCCAAGGTGAAGCTCTTGATGTTCTGAAAACTAAAGATGACATGCACATGTTAGGGACATTCACACAAAAATTATAAAATTAAAAGAAGGAAAACTAACTTCTACTAGCAGAGATTTTTCCAATGCATATACCAATGCCATCCTTGTACTCTGATGCCATTTGTTGTTTAAGCCACCTAACGAATTCTGTCAGCCTGTGCCAAAGTAGTGAAGGAAAAGTAGGTAGAGCTGGTAAAATTCAGTAAGGCAAATTAGAGCTGATTACTGGGAAGCATTTCCCAATATTACCATTTGTTTAGAAAAACAACCAGAGAAAGAAAATAGACTGCTCACACCCAGGGTCAGTTGAATACTACAGTACATGACAATAAATGAAGTTCTAGTAGCTAAAAGGAATATGTGCCATTAAAGGTTTACTGGAATCCCTTGTTCAAGGGGCAACTCTGTGTCTAATGAAATGCTTCTTAAGCTATCAGACTGGGAAACCAGCAATATTTTCCCCAATGTGCCAGAGAATAGCACCATATTTGTGCCTGTTGTCTGTAAGAGTTTTTCTCTTTCCCGGAAACATTTCAGGGACCAGCAACAGGTTGCGTGTGGTCTGACATTGGTTCATAGACCATCATTTTGAGTAGCAGTAGTTGGACAAAAATGCCACTGGGGCTGGTCACAAATGCTTGCTTTTATTTTTTGTCTTTTTTTATGGCTGGAATCCTAAATTTGCATAAGTAGCAGGGGCACTAAGAAACTTGGTTACTGAATTGCAAAAATGAGTAATGGGACAGCAGCAAGAGAGTGACCAATGTACATTAGGGATGCCTGTTGTGAATAATGAGCCTGATTTACATTTGGAACCCTAGCCAATGAGTCCTGATTTGCTTAAGTCCCTTTGCCAGCTCTGTTACGTATTTACATAACAGTAGACCTCTACTGGTTATGGACGTTGTGCATCTTCACAATTCCATTTCCACTTATGAACAAAGCAGCACCCCAACAGGATTCCAGTCATGCTTGGGGGGGGGGGGGCGGGCGGACGAGATCTCTTTTACAACAAAATGCTAAATGGTGTTAATTCCTAAGCAATTGCATTATGCACCAGGGCAGCTAAAACAAACTTCATTTTTATTCCTGCTGTCAAGATGGCATTATGATTTAAGTCAGTTCTAAATGCAAAATTGCAGATGGTCAATGCTCTTATTGAAAAAAAACAGGAGTGGGAAAGTCTCATAACTTTTGTTTTGTGTTTTGTTCTAATGTATCAGGACTCCAAGAAAGGGTTGCACAGCATGGAATGACAATATCAGATGGGAGGAAAGAGTTGTGTGTGTCACAATTTCTAACATGCAGAGCTTTTTAACTGGCCTGTAAGACCTGTTCAGTCCAGGGTATAAAACTAATTCATTGTGTCACTGTTAAATAATAAAACTATATTGAGAGTCAAGTTGAGAGCATTTAATGCTATTGTTAACAAGATCTCAGATACAATATTCTTGTTTAGAACTAAGCTCCATAAACCCAATTCTGAACAAACAAACATGATGGAGCAGTGACTCTTAATGAAAAAAAATAAGATGAAGGAAAATTATGTTTCCACAGGCTTTATGACCTATCTATTTTAAGCCCTTGGAAACCACTTCCTTACGGTTGAGCCTAGAAACTGTCACATTGCTAGACCATCTAAACTCCCTTCAAATCCAGACTGATACTGATGTAGCAAGTAGGGATGAGGGTGTGCACATTTTTCAGTGTGCTTCTACAGTACTTTTGAATGTTTTCTTGCCTGAACCCCTAGCTCCAATGTGGTGGAGTTTTATGTTTCTAAGAAGGCAGCTGCTGAATCTTTGGCAGAATGACTGGCTTATCTCTTTTTGATTTTACAGCTGTTCCTCTTTCATTTGCTCCAAGTTGTGCAGGAGCTGGACTGTATCCTGACAAACCTTTGGCACCAAAGAACTCCTGTACAACTTGGAACAGCTGCTGTGGGGGAGCAGCTGGAAAACTGAATGTGGATTTGCTGATCCCTCAGCAACAGATCCACTGGATGCCCTACTTTCTTAGGAGCTGCTATTTGCTACTAGATATTTGGGGTATCAGCAAGTGGAAGACTAGTCTGTAATATCAAGACACATTACCCATGTGCCACAGTAAGTGTACATCTTGAAGCCCCTTATGGCTTCCTCAATGCACTGAGTCACTCTCTTGCTGCAGATAGCGGTTCAGAAATGCCACATTGCTTTGGCAATGGAATCCAACTGATTTTTCAATGTTTTAGGTTAGCCCTTCTGCAATCTGGTGGCAGATTTCTTAGGATGGCTTGTCACATCCCTTAAAACTCCCATGTGAAACTGATATAAGTATGTGGAATATTGCTGGCTTCACCTGCCTTTCCTTGCGATCTCATCTCTTCTTCTTCTTGTTTCATCCCTCATTGTGAAGTTCATTTTAGGAAAAGTGATTTTATCTTATAGGTAATGAATCAGAGTATCTTAGAAATGTATTTAAAAATAATTAAGAGCCTGGAGAAGTTACTTGACTTGATTACAACTTCCAGACCCACCCCACCCCCCAGCCACCATGATCACTGTAGGCTAAAAAAAGTCAATTCTATAGCTGGAAGGCATAATAGAAGTGCAAAATGCAGAAATAGCAGTGCCTTCTGATCTTTATTTGCTATTGAAGTCTGCCCCACTGCTGACTGGCTACCTGGGGGAAGCACAAGAGCAAGCTGGAACAGATTCTCATTAGCTGTCAGTGATGATCCCATTAGAAGAATGAGCCCTTCATGGGAGCATCAGTCAAAGGCTTTATAAAAATGTGTACTTTTAGTCGCTGTCTTTTCACAGCACTATAGAAATATCTAACTGCATAGGTTAAGCATACAGGAATGTGAAATAATGATATCCCCACACAAATTAAATGGCATAGGAGAACAGGATAAAAGAAATGGGATTTCTAAAAAGGCACATATTTTAAACAGCAACTGGAAAGGATGGCTGCAGAGCAGAGTCAACAACAACAAAGGAAAACAGATTTCTGCTAACAGCCTCCTTAATTGTAAAGCAAGTAAACTGGGAAAGAGATAAAGGTACAGGAGCCAGTGCCCCAGTGAATACTCATTAATAGTTTCCTAAAATGGAATGTACTACAGTACAATATGTATTTTGCACTGATGGTTAGCTCTTGTGGTAGTGCTTAATGTTATACTCCATAATAAGCCATTTTACAGACCGCCTAAAAATGCATTGCAGCCCAGACCTTGGGGAAAAAGGGTACTCTGCACAGGTCAGCTCTCTCAACCTGGTGCCCTCCAAGATGTTCCAGAAGATTGGAGAAGAGCAAATGTTGTCCCCATCTTCAAAAAGTGGGGAAAAGAGGACCCAAACAATTACGGCTCAGTCAGCCTGACATCAATACTAGGAAAGGAAAGCAGATAATGAAATAGGGACTAGGACATGGAGCAATGGAATCAAACTACAGGAAAAGAAATTCCACCTAAACATTAGGAAGACATTAGGAAGCAAGAGCTGTGGAACAGTGGAATAAGCTGCCTTGGAAGGTGGTGGAGTCTCCTTTTTTTGAGGGTTTTAAACAGTCTGGATGGCCATCTGTTAGGAATCCTTTTATTGTATATTCTTGCATGTCAGGGGATTGGCCTGGATGACCCTTGTGGTCTCTTCCATATCTATGATTCTAAGATTTTGTTGGACTACCACTCTCATGATCCCATGGTATCTGAAATTATGGAACTGTAGTCCATCACATCTGAACAGTACCAAGTTGGCAATAGCTGGCACAGTGTGGGGCATTTGTAGAACATGGTCTCGATAGTTCTTAGAGATAGTGTGGAAGAGGTGATCTGGCCCTGATCCAGAACTAGTCATGGATATCAGGCTGTGTGTGCTGACTGATGAGGGAAGGTGTTGTACAGTTGCATTTAAAGATGTCTCGTGGCATAACAGTATAATGCACCCACACCGTACATGGGCTCGCCATACATGGACTTGAGGTCATGCGGATGGTGAGCCCTAATATGGTGAATGGGGCATGTGCTGTGGGGGCACGCCCCATTCAAATGAATGGGGCTTGAGCATATGCTTAATTTGCCTTACTGGGGGTGGGTGGGTGGGTTATGGAACAGATCCCCTGCAGAAGATGATTGCAGACTGTAGAAGTGAATGAGCACCACAAGGTAGATTAGAGATAATGAAAGTGTGGCCCTCCAGATGTTGTTGGACTGAAACTCTTCTCATTGCTCCACACTGGAAAGGCTGCCTCAAACTGATGGGAGCTGGAGTCCCTCATTACCTCGCAGACTGCACATTACTTACTCCAACATCACTAGGGTTATACATGCAGACATTTGCTCTCATACATGCATTTCCCTTTCTGGATCTAGGCAACAGATTGTTTGGGACACTGGTGAGCAACTATGGAACTCCAGATATTTTTGGTCCTGAGCCCTAACCAGCATAGCCAATGATGGATTATAGAAGTTACACTTCAAAAACATTTGGAGGGCTACAGTTGCCCACTTGTGATTGAAGAGATGAAAAGAAATCACCTAAAGCAGGCAGCCCTTTTGCCTTCCACCACCATAATGTCTTCAGTCAACTTTGCTTTCAGTGGCTCTCAACACTCAAACAATAAGCTTGTCATTTCCAAACCTGCCTCCCTGACTTGAATAATTTCAAGAGAGGACAATGACAAAAATCCTTACTTACACTCCACATGATTTCTAAAATTGTTCAACATAGTTACTATGGTTATTGTATCCAAAGATAACTGCAAACATCTAACAGGAAATCTTATGCATGTTTACTCCAGGGTAAGCACACATAGGAATTCAGCTTCCTCTGAGTTCATCCTTTGGCATTGTGGCAGACATATTAACCTGACTCTCACAACTGGCCAACATATGTTGGACTTAAGGGGTCCATTTTGTATGATGGACCATGCAAATACAAATTTAATGGGGATTAAAAACAACCATGCTCAGTGGCATCCTGAAGAAAAAAGGCGAGCAAAGTGCAGTCCAGCACTGCAAGGTTGTTTTTGTAGCCCACAACCACTCCAGATCACCCCCACCCAACTGGTCTTTTATTGGCCAAAAGGAATGGATGAATTGTCTTTCTTACCAACCTCCAGGAGTGGCAATTTACCTTTAAAATGCCTCCCACCCCATGGCAGTTGATCATGAAAAAATACCAATTTTTTAAACCTGAAGTTCACTGGTGTAGAATAAGGTTATCACAATCTACTCTTCACCAGCCTTCCACCTCTGCATGCATGTCATCTATAATACATGTGGGGAGGTGCCATGTTTTGGAAGGTCAATTTAGTCAAACATTATCGCATAAAAGCATATTGATTTCCTGTTTATCTCAATGGGAGAAATGTTAAAATATCTTTTGATCTAATTCTGTGCATAGTGCTGCTGGAGATTATAGCACATAGCAATTTTCAAATAATATGAAAGGATGTCTGGAATCTGTCGGGCAGTTATGAATACGTAAACCTGCTGTTATGCATTTGTAACTGCTATTTATTAAGTTCAGAATTTATGTAGGAACTGTGAAAGTCCCCCAAACCACACTTATGGGAAGCAGCCAGCATAGAGTTGGAAGAGACCACAAGGGCCATCCAGTCCAACCCCCTGCCATGCAGGAATTCCCAATCAAAGCATCCCCACAGATGGCCATCCAGCCTCTGTTTAAAGACCTCCAAGGAAGGTGACTCCACTACAATCAAAAGGTAGTTGCCTGACATCCCCCCCCCCCCAGTGCGAATGATCTCTGACACAAAGGAGATTTGTGAGCAGGCCCTTTTTCTGCCTGTTGTGCTGGATATTGCTCATGGGAGAGGGTAGGAATGCCAAGCAGCTGCTTCTTGATCAACAGAAGAACAGACCCCTGTCAGTTTCAGTGGCTGCTTACTAGTAAGTGGGATTTGGGGGAGAGGGATGTGGCCAAAATACATTGGAGTTTATCACATGAAGCGAACTGGAAGTATAATCCAATGGCAATTTGAATGCAATCATGGGATTTTGCGTGATTGCATGAAAGCTGATCACACACATTTTTGGGCAAAGGGAAGTCCTTCCAAATGCAAATTGTGGGGTTTCGCGTGATGGCGTGAGAAACAATCCCACACAATTTCGGGCACTGGGAGGCAATTTCGGGTAGTTCTGAATGCAATGCATGTCAATATGCAATCACGTAAATTCGCTGAACTAGCAAATTTACTTGATTCCGAACTGACCTCACTTCCATTTCTTTCGAAATTGAGAGAAATTCCTCCCATGTGATAAACTCCATTGTGTAGTACCATAGTTACAGAACTATGTAGTATGTAATATTCATACAGGATTCTGGCACATGCTAATAAACAGTTGTTGGGGGGCAGATGGAGCACAGAAACTAAGAGCTTTATTGCATTATTAAACAAACCCCGTATTAAACAAACCCAGGAGGCAAATGAAAGACACATGTGCTTTTTCTGCCCTCATTCTCTTTTGTTCTCTTTTGGTTGTAAAACCATGGGAGAGAGTCATAAAAGTGTCATAAAAGTGTCCCATCTGCCAAGCTGAAATAATCCATTTTGACAAAAATGAGGCTTTTACAATGCTCTCCCACACTTTTACAACCTGAAGAAAACTAGAGTCATGTTGAGGGAGAAAAAACAAAACAGCACATCCTTTTCTTTGCCTGCCAGGTTTGTTTAATAATGTGATAAGGCTCTATGTTCGATCCCCACATACTCAAACACAAACTGGGGGCCAGTTACTGTTATCTGAGCAGTACTACGTATCTACATAGATTTGTCTTCAGCACTCTCATGCAGCTGGATCAGTGCCTGAATAGTGCCATCCTATGCGACTCAGCAGGCCTGAAATCTAGGCAGAACATAGAATTAACATTTTAAAAATAATTGTGGTTTGTTTGTTTTTGTTTGTTTTTTGGAGAGAGTATCAAGGGGAAAATTACATTACTTGGAAAAAATGTTAACTGTAAACATGTCAGAATTTGAGGAGGAGAGCATAATGGCTGACATCCTGTTAGTGACATACATGGATGTAGGTTGCACTATACAAGGATCATATTTAGCTGAAGGCAGTGTAGCAACATTGGGTATGTGGGAGGGTTGGGTATGTGGCAGTTCATGAAAGTACACCACATGGTGTGTGAACATGCATTATCTGTATGCATTACCCATGTGTTTTGCAACTGTAGAAGGGGTTGTCAGCAATGTACAATGACCACCAATCCACATATGCAGTGCTACACTAATATTCAGTACAGGGGTTGTGTGAGATTTTGGCCATGGAGCAGCATTTCTTCATTGTTTTTAAACATTCCTGTTGAAAGGTAACTTAAAACAATCAAAAGTAATGCATAAGCGTTCCTGTCACAGAGATCACTATCTAAGGTGGATGCCATCCTGTTGGTAAATTATAATATAACTGGAATTAACCCAGTACAATTCACTTGTGTTCTTGTTGCAGAGGGTGGAATTCTATGTTGACTGCACAGCTACCAAAATCCTCCCCAAACTGGCCATTTCCATGTTGTTGGAGAGTGGGGGGTGGGGGGTGGGGAGGAGGCATAGCATCTAGCTATCTTCCTGTGGTTCAGTCCAAAGCAATAACATAAACTACTGAGATGAGTGTAGGACCCCCTGCCACTCCCACCCCCGAGGTCACTGTCCAGCTCTAGGGAAATACCTAGACTCTTGTCTGTTCTTCCCCTTGATTCTAATGACACAGAAATGGTCAGGTGTTTGGAACTGAGAAAAAATGGAGGGGGGGAGATTTGGACAGACTATCGTAGCTATGTCATAGATATGTCTCCTGATGCAGGATTACAGCTCCTATGATTAAGCAACATTCATGGGCTACTATGAATACTACTACCAATGCCATACTACTAGCAGAAAATACCAAAGACTTGACACAGTTACTGAAGAAAGTCAAGGAAGAAAGTGCAAAGGCAGGCTTCCAGCTGAACATAAATAAACCAAAAAATAATGACCACAGATGAATCAAGTAACTTCAAAACAGACAATTAAGACATTGAAATAGTTCAGGATTTTCCATGTCTTGGCTCAGTCATTAATCAGAATGGAGAAAGCAGTCGAAAAATCAGAAGAACACTAGAACTTGGAAGGGCAGCTACCGTGTTTCCTCGAAAATAAGACAATGTCTTATATTAATTTTTGCTCCCAAAGATGCGCTAGGTCTTATTTTCAGGGATGTCTTATTTTTCCATGAAGTAGAATTCACATTTATTGTTTAACAAAAAAATTTTGAACATTTATTATATACTGTATATATATGTATATACAAAAACTTTGCTAGGTCTTACTTTCGGGGGAGGCCTTATATTTAGCAAATCAGCAAAAACCTTTACTAGGTCTTTTTGGGGGGGGGGATGTCTTATTTTTGAGAAATGGGATATAAAGCAATTAGACAAGATCGTGGAGTGTAAAGATATATCATTAAATACTAATGTTAGAATTGTCCATGCCATTGTATTTCCCATTTCTATGTATGGTTGTGAAACCTGGGCAGTGAAGAAAATGGATAGAAAGAGAATCAACTCATTTGAGATGTGATGCTGGGGAAGAGTTCTGTGGATACTGTGGACTGCTAAAAAGACCAACAAATTGGTTCTAGAGCAAATCAAGCCTGAACACTCCCTAAAAGCCAAGACTAAACAGAGAATGTCATACATATCATGAGAAGACATGACTCACTAGAAAATACAATAATGTTTACTAAGGTAAAAGGCAGCAGGAAAATGGGAAGACCACGTTCTAGTTATGGAGAGACTCAATCAAGCCTTGAGTCTCCAAGACCTGAGGAGGGTGGTATAAGTCAAGGTTGACTTGACAGTAATAATTCATGGCAACAAAGAAAAAAAATACTGTTTCCAAGGTTTGTTCCCACTTATGCAGACATAGGAGTGCAGCCTTAGACTTTAAATAGGGCTCTTCCTTGGTTTTGTTACAACAGACTATTAGTCAACCAGTCACAGATATGTTAACTCTCAATGCACTTTCTCTCCATTATCACCAAAGCAAGTTCAGGAGAGAGTAGTTTAATGCAGCTTAGGTCTCTCTTGGTATAGCACTTACAACTTGCAGTCAAGGATTCATTCTAGGAAACAAGCAATGGACTGCTTCCAGAATCTATCCATGCTGAAAGCTTTAGGAAAGGCAGACTTTAACCAATTTAGTCCAGAAACAGTAACATTTGCGCTACAATCTCTCCCTCCCCCCCCCCCGCCCCACCATGTACGTTCTACTAGTAGGAAGAGTGACTAAGGGGATCTTTTGCAAGAAGAGGAATAAGCAATAGGGAAGTTGCAAGGAGACATTATCTAAACTAGAAAAGACAAGATGTCTTCAGACAAGGAGAAACAATTTTTCCACACCCTGTTAACACCACTTGGGGGTAGGGAAATAAATGGTCATTACTTCTCCCTTGATTCCAGCTATACTTGAAATGGAAAATTAGTCCAAGAGTTAACTGAAGAAGCACTGCCTTTTCACACTGTGCTATATCATGATTTCTTTCCTGCCTGAGGCAATTTCTGGACTTGAAAAAGAAGTGTTAATAGCCTGTTATGTTCCAGTGATTTGCCTCCTTGGAGGCTAGAAATGGAAGGGTTAAGGGGATGGTCAGATGAAATGACTCATTTGGTTAATTTTCAAAGTACTGTAGTAGTCTTATGAGTCTCTTTCAGCATAAAAAGGAGGATGGGAGGAGGAGGGGAAAATGAGGCAGCCCCTTTAAGATTTTATTTTGAGCTTAAATTTGGATTATGTTCCCTCTAGTCAGGAAACCTGTCTCTGGGTGGACATACTGAAATCTGGAAGAACATGTTGAAGTCTGAGCAAGACTGAAGAGAAATGCAGAGAGTTGCATTTGAGCTCAGAAAGCATTTCACCATCATGATTGTCTCCACAGAGGTTTTTAATAGGAGTGGTAGAATTGGGATTTTTTTTTTCACACTGAACAATTGTAGCATTTTGATATCACTGTAGCTATCATGGCTCCACTGTTGCTCACAACATCCTGTCTGATCTTGGAAACAAAGCACGATCAACCTGGTTAATACTTGGATGGGAGACTGTAATCAAATACGAGTTGCTGTAAAGTGAGGAAGGAAATGACTAAACCATTTCTGAGTATTCCTTGCCTGAGAAAACCCTACAAAATTACTACAAAATATGTCATGAGGTTGCCATGACATATACACATTGTAATGGTGTAGTGTGAAAGAGACCAGAAAGTGCTATGGTACACAATGGCCTGATACAGACTGGCACAAAGTGCCATCCTCGAGCTAAAACTAGGGCTCGTATGGATGGTGCCATTTTTAAAGCATGCCATCCATACCTGCATGTGACAATGAAGTCACACATGGTCTGCATCCACACGGAGTGGTGCACGTGTGATGTCAGCATGACGCTCCAGGGTTCTTGCAGAGCCCTTGGAGAGTTGCAAAAAGGACCTCCAAAAAGGAGCTCCTTTTAGGGGAGTGGATTGTTGGCACGGCCACTACGTGGTTATGCCAACGATCCTCCTGGCTGTGACTCCCAGGGTGTCCCAAGGAACCCCTTTCCAGGCCATGGGGGAGCAACATTTTGCCGCTTCCCTGTGGCCTGGAAAAGTGCCAGATTGGGGTCTCTAGGTTGCCGGTGCCACGGCTCCAGTCCAGCGCAGAAAGGGGCGGATGCAGGCTGCCCCTTTGGGGCTGTCTGCATCGGCCCATTATCTCTCCATCCCATGGAACTCTGGGGTTTGCAGTTTGGTGAGGTCCTGAATACATCTCTGCAAGACAGTTTTCATCCACTCCTTCTGAAATGTGCTTACTAAACATGCTAAGATACAAATCCCAAGCTTCCAAAAGATGAAGTAATGACAGCTAAAGTTCTATCAAGCTGATATAACTCTATAGTATAGATAACACCCCATGACTGACTATGCTCAACATGTGTATTTGCAATAAATATAAATATTACAAAATGCCCAAACACCTCAAATCAGTGGCCCCTTTACTAAAAGAACCCAATCTCAAGTACTCTTAGAACAGAGGTGGGCAAAGTGTCGTCTTTATTAGACTGGAACTTCCAATATTCTTCACAATTGACTATGCTGACTTGGGCACTTGGGAGCTGCAGTACGCCAACATGTGGAGGTTTGTGCCATTGTGTCCTCAGACTCCTTTTTCATTGCTTAGAGAAAAAGCAGGGCAAATGTAACAATATATGTGTTTAAAATTTTTGTTCCTTTCATGTAAGATCTCATTTTAGGAAACTATAGCATGGGAATAAAGAAAGTGTCAAGTGAAGGATTCAAAGCTATTTAAGAGTATGGCTTCCATTTTGCTTTTTTTCCATGTCCAAAGGAGGAAAAATGTCTATGCTGTGACATACTGCCACTTCAGAATTAACTTCACAGAAAGGTACTCAAGAACTAATCCCTGAGGCCAAACTAGGACCTGATGAAATTTTAACACAAGGAAGATATTTTGTTGTGGGAGATTTCTGTAAAATACGCTTTGACCTAATGAACCCACTCAAGTTGATGGCAAAATTGCCTTCCTCAGTGGGATTTTAACTTAGTCCTGTGCAAGGTACCAGCTTTACGTAGCACAGGACTAAGGAGGCAGATTGGTCACTGATGAGATAAGAGAGCGGGAGCCAATGAACAACAATAAAAAATGTATAGCACAAAAAGGCTCCATTGGCATCGCCTGCAGGGGAAATGACTGCATGTTATATTCTCTCCAATGACCTCAAAGAGCAACAAGGGAAAATGAATGTGCAGAGAGAAATATCTTTCCATGGCAGTAGCGGGAGTCTTGGTATTGGCTACCTAATGTTGATAATGGTAGGAGGAGAAGTATCATCAGTATGGCCAACTGCCTCATGACTCTGTTGGGGTCACTGCACTCCCCTCTCTTTGTATTGTCATTGCACAAGGACAACATGTACTGGAAAGTGTCCTATTGTCACACATCATGACAACAGCCATGCTGCTTGCTCAACATGTAAAATGGTCTCAGTGGTGCAGCTGCAACAATCCTCCTCTCCTGGAACTATGACTCTTGCACAACACCATAGTTCTAAACTATGTAAACATAAGTTGGTGTACAATGTTGTAAATTCCCAACAGGATGACAGCCCTTATTTCATTTCTCTAAAAGGAAATGTTTGTATGGGGATCTGGTTATGGCATAACAAAGTGATCTACAAGTGTGCATCACCTCTCACACCAAAATCCATATTTGAAACATATCATCGGATTAAAATTCCCTGTAAAATTGCACAATTTTCATTTTACACAAATTCTTCATACAAGAATATGGCTTCAGGCTATGTGGCACTGTGCGCGTTGTGCTATTTTGAGTGTGATGTGTGACATGATACTTTTTTTTTTACAAAGCTTCAGAGATGGTTTATTGAGTATCAGTTTGTCAATTGATTATGATTTATTCTAGTGATTATAAATTGTTTGCAGAATGTTCATGGCGCTGCAAAATGCATACTGCAGCTGCAATCTTTTTGCTTCAGGGGAGAAGCAGGACACTCAAAATAATGGGTCCCAAAGTGCTTTGGGGGGCCATATGGGAAAACTGATTTTATAGCACCAAAGCTTAGGCTGCAACACAGCTTTATGGTGGCAATCAGACTCATAGTAACCATCACTGCAGAATGTGAACAGTGGAATTAATTTACTCATACAATTGTAGAACTACAGCTTAGGTTCAGACTATCTAAAAGGCCATATATCTCTATACAATACTCCCATGGCTCTAAGGTTTTCGGGGGAAGGCTTTCTCTCAGTCCCACTACTATCACAGGCTCACTTGGTGAGGACATAAGAAAGAGCCTTCTCAATGGCTGCTCCCACCCTCTGGAACCCACTTCAATAGAAAGGTAGCTTGGTCCCCTCCCTGCTTTCCTTTAGCCCCCAGGCAAAGACCTTTTTGTTTAAGCAGGCTTTTAGTGCAAGGGAAGCTTTTTTATTGGGATGTTTTATTCTTCTTTGTAAACTCTGTATGTCTGTTAAATAATTTTATATTTTTTATGTGATGATTTTAATTATTTCTTTAAAATTTATTATTTTTTAAAGTAACTCTTTCTCCCAGCTGCCATGGGTCCCATTCTGAGAGAAAGCAGAATACAAATGAAATGAAATAACTAATCGTTGCTGTGTTTACTTTGCCTTGGTAGTCTTCTATGGCCCCTTTTCTTCAAATGTCTAAACTCTATTTCTAAAAGCTCAACCTTTTAACTTTTAAGTTACCACAATGCTAGAAATTTGAGGACAGAAGGAAAATGGCATAATTCACTGGCATAATTTCACAGGGACAATACCTTCATTTTGCCCCTGTAGCTACACCCTGTATTCACCAGCAATGTTTAACCCAATATTCATATGTAGCTGAATGATACATAATATTGTCAGATAGTCTGGAAATATGTATACATACATTTTCATGTTTCTTAAGCAGAACTAGAAAGGCTAAATCTTTTTCAGAAAGTGTTGCCATTTTTAGAAGAATAAATAGAAACTCAGTAGACAGTTCCATAAATGTCCCGTCAGCCCCCAATCCTGCCACAGGGGCCTGGAGTTCTGGAGGGCTTTGGTGTATGGGGGTTTGGACAGTAAAAAATAAATGTTGGTATCTCAAGAGCCTAGAAAGTGGCTATCAAGTCTGTTCCTAAATTCAGGGGCAGAGCCTGATAATGCATCTTGGTCTCATCCCCGGCTCAGTTCTCAGTAACCCTGTCTGTGAATCGTTTGCCTCTGCTAGAATACCTTCCAGTAATCAACAAAGATAAAGTTGTTTAAGGTGTCCCTTTCTATTTTAGTTGAATGCTCTAAAGGTTAGTCCAAATAAACAATTAAAGAGGGAGCAGTATTTCTCACTGACTAAGGTAACAAGATGTTACTTTACACATTCAACTGATAGCCACAGAGGTTTGAGAAAAGAGTTGAAAATGGACATCCTTGTGTTAAGAACTTTGATGGTTGCAATGCTATGAGTTATGGATTTAAACTGTGATGTGGTGATGAAAGAACATGTCATTCAGTGTGAGGGTTTCCTTCTTTTTCTCTGCTGGCTTCTTTTCTGAAAATCTTCTATCACTGAATCTGGTAGTTATTGGGCAGTGATTCCAGTGATTTATGGAGACTCCCTATTACAATGCTTACGCAGAAGAAACATATTTTTTATATTGCTCCTGACATGTCTGTGTCAGCTTGGCTTTAAAAACAAAACTAACCTGACCCATCATAACACATTGTTAGTACATAACTGTTATGAGTAGACTCCCCCCCCCCACCCGCAACCAGTCCTACATAACATCTCAAGTGTGCTAATACAAAACATGTTTCTGTAAGTTGTCTATTATGTCCTGTAAAGTTTGTGCAAGTATTAAATTAAAGATGTCTAGAAAATCAGCCTCGATTTTGGAAGGTGTCAGGGTTGGGGAGGGGAGAGAAAATGGAAGGAATTGCACAGGGTGTTATGAATTCAATTCAAAGATGTTCTCACATGACAAAGGCATTGCGTGCTACAAGTATTACATGAATGGAAAATTAATAAATAAGCAATATGTTCACATTGGTACTAAGAAAGGTCAGTGTGAAAACTACCTTCCTGTCTTCTATGCCCACATTTTATGGTGAGTGAGGACTGAAACAGATGGCCCTGAAGGGGTGGCTTCAAGCTGTCCTGGAGAAAGCCAGATTGGGGCCACGGCAGCCGCACACCACAGCCCCAATCTGGCTTTTGCCGGCCCAAAAAGAGATAGCAAAATGCCACTCCTTTTTGAGCCAGCAAAAAGTCAGCTTTTCCGTCACCACTGCAGCTTAGAGGCATTCCTGTGGCATATAAATGCTGCGCTGCTGGAACACTGCAAACCTGCTCACCATGTGGTCAAGTGGGTGGCATGACACCGGCTTGCAGGTGATGTCAGAGTATGCGATTAAATGCCACGCTCTGACACAAAGGGGCTGTTTGTTTCACCCCTTAGTTTGTTTACATGCAACAATATCCTGCAATGCTAAATAGGCCTCTGAATCTGTTTGCTTTTGGATGTGCTGTGGGATCTCTGATTAGGTTTGCACACAGGGTATAGTACACAAGCTATAGGATCCCTGGATTGGACCACATATGTTTATACAACTCTTAAACAAAACACTCAACTGACATTAAAGAGAAATTAATCTGAACTCAGATAAACCTTTGTCATCCTCATACTATTTCATGGGATTTGGTTTTGGAAAAGAAGTGGGACATACTGTTACAATTAAATTATCTCTTATGTTACTAAAATTGCATCACTAAAGTCAACCCCAAAGCTTGCATTGACTTTAGAGGTGGAGAAATGACTTTAGCTTTGATTGGTAAGCTCCTTCAGTTTCTGACCATTGATTTATATAAAAAATTGCTATTATTTACCCCATGATCCAAAAGCACTACAAGAAAATAAAATCTTCATCAACCCACTAAGCCTTCATTGCTGTCACCTAATGATAGGCTTGCAAAATAGATTTATACATTTTTCAATATTTCTCTGCCAGAGACCTCTGAGTGACCCTTCCCCAGGTGGTTGAGCCTTTGCAGCCCCAAGACAACACATCGCACTTGACACTGTGTGTTGATTGCACAATTCAAAAACGAACATACGCTGCCCAGTCTCAGTTGTCAAGCTGTGATAGCGTGGGGGGCGATGGGGGAGGAAAAGGGCTCACACAACAACTAACACCCTGTTTGACAAACAGTATTAAGAAACAGCTACGAACGTAAATTCACTTCTGATGCACAAGTGCCCACGGTGCATTCATATGTGCAGCTTTCAGGCGGTGCTCCATTTAGGGCCCTCTGTATATCAGCTGAGCCTTTGTCAAAGACTCCAAACACCTGAATGGCTTCCCTGGTCATTTTGTGATGCTCCTTATTTTGGCATTTCAGAATCTCCTTCTCCTCAGTCTTCTCTTTCTCCTCTTCCTCTCTTGACCTAAGCCATCAGAAACAATCCATCAATGACAAGATGAACTATCCTCCAAGCCTAGCAGCTCCTTTACAAGTCTCTCACCAAACTGCACTCGGCTGTATTTTTTCACATGGTAGGCATCGGACATTTTGTACAAGATGTAGGCATTGTTGATGGCGATGCTGATGGCAAACCAGAAGACTTGTTGCCATGTCTTGTTTGGTTTATGTGAAATAAAGTACCTGAAAGAAGGAAAGAGAGAGAAAGAGGAGATATGGTCTAGAAAACATTTCTAAGACAAGAAAGAGACCACGCATCTCTAAAATGACAAATGCAGCATGCAATGGACAATGCCACCTTTCTGTGGCACTCAGTAATTCAAATGACTGCTGTTAACTTGCAATATCCTTGAATGGTTATACACCAAGTGTGGGGATTCTTTTTTTCTATTCAGGGCCACTGATGAATTGGGAAAATGAACCAGGGCACAGTTCATGGGGAATAGGAACTGAACAAAAAATGGGTGAAATCTGAAGAACAGTGAGATTGTCCACATTCAGTTGAGAATTTTCCCCCTCCACATAGCTACACCCCTTCCTGTGGGACCTTCCTGAAGTCCTCCATAGGTCCTGGAGGATTACATCAGTGCTGTGCATCCAGCAATCAGAACACTCTTGTTGTATGCCTTCAAGTCATTTACAACTACTGACAAATCTAAGGCAAACCTATCATGGTGTTTTCTGAGGCTGAGAGTTATGACTTGCCCAAGGTCACTCAGTGGATTTCCATGGCTGAGTAGGCATTCAAACCCTGGTCTCCAGAGTCATAGTCCAATGCTCAAATTACTAAGCCACACTGGCTCGGAACATGGCAGGACACTTTTCTGCTACTCCCCTGCTCTCCACTGTCCAATAAACTGATTATGTGTGCAGCAGCTCAAAGGTGGGTTTTGGGGAGTGTTTAATTTTTGTACACTATTGTAGGGAATTCTAAACTCCAACAACACCAAAAAAAAAAAAAAAAAAAAAAGAAAGAAAGAGAAAAGAAAAGAAAAAAAAAGAAATACCTATGCCAGTCTAAACTGGATTTAAATTCGTGTAAATCACTAACAGCATGACAGTCATGAGCTTTCATATACTGTAGCCCATATATCAGTATCTATAGTCCACAAAACCCATGGTATAATATATTTGCTAGGGTTAAATCAAATTGTTAATCCCAACTAGAACAGAACTATTGGCTCATTGAGAACTTGGCAAGTTAACAATAATGAAAGTGCCACTTATTGATTCAACACACCTTTGCTGACTGGGATTAACAATTTAGCCCTTTGTCTTTAAAAAGTATCACATGACTTTTAAATTATTTTACTTTGGATGATGATGGAGGTCATACTTCTTGACTTAACACTATTTGTGTATTCCATAGTGGTGATTTCCTAAGAACATGTCTGCCTTGTCACTATTCTGGGGTTCAATTGTAATCTGCTATTCTGCGTAATAAATTTCAGTGGTCCTATGGAACAGTGGTCTCAATAAGGACATCCTTGAATAGCATTTGCCAAGTCCTTGCCCCACTCTACGGAGACCCGTGCCAAATGGCAGTCTCTCACATCCTGCCCTTCCTTCTGTCCCATTTCTCAACCTGCAGCATACTCTGTTTACAAGGGGTTTTTTTGGGGGGGGGGGGTGTATCACATGCTTCTCCTCTCTTTTCAACTGAGATCCTTTTAAGAAAAGCACTAACCCGTTTTGTTGTTGAAAAGAAAGTATGTCAGAGAGGGCTAGGGAGGATATTTCTCCTTTTTATAAATGTGCACTTGCTCCATAATATGGGAAATTTGGTCTTTTTTTAATCAAAAAAATAAAGTAACATATTTCTGAATGGTCTCTTATTCGAAAAGTTTCCTGGACATGGAACCTGGCATTTTAGTAGTCTTTAACTGTAGCAGCTGGTGGCCCTCATGTCAATGAGGCAAAGAATCTGATCCAGGCACAATCCTGTTCCCAAAAGGTCACCACCATGGACATATCCTTTAAAGTTCAAACAGAAACCCAAAGCAAATCCACTATCTCACTGACATGGAAGCCACCAGGCATTAGTGGTCTTTACGGCAAAAGTGGGAAAGATGTGCACCTCCACACCCCCCACCAGATGTAGTTGGACTACAACTTGCAACACTGCTCATGATCATTTATTCTGGCAAAAGAGATGGAAGTTGTAGTCCCACAATAGCTAAAAATCATGTGTTTCCGATTCTTGCTTTGGGGTGCCACAGGAAGCTTATTGCAGAATCAACCATAAGTCTGCAATAAATCACTTTTACTTTAAAAGAAGAAAAGGATTGGTTAATAGAATGATAGGAAACATGTTACTCTCCTGCTGTTGGGCTGCACTTCCAGCCATATTTTCCAAAGGCTATGTGGCTGCAGTCCAACAACATCTGAAAGGCCACATTGTTTCCTCCCTTGGGCTAAAGCTTAACTGGAAATTAACTGGCAAACTGAAGCTGAAGGTCAGTATGAAAGAAATATTTTGTTGTTTATACTGGGTGTTCATTCAACACTTCTGCTTCCATTTTACAGTACCAAAACTCCATTTTGGGAGCCAGGAAATGTTACAAAATGTCCAGCTGCCCTAGAACCTGTGTGCACCATTTCCTTGCTCTAATCCTCTCTCCCACAGCCAGAGAATGAGCATGTGAGTTCTGGCCAAGGCTGTCTTCCCCTTCCTGACATTCCCAATTGAAATGCTAATCAGTTTGTTGTCAGGCAGAGATGTGTTACTGGACAGCTCCCGGATTGATGTAATGAATGCTGTGTCCCATTCCCATTGCCTTTCCCACAAACACTGGCTCTATACTATGACTGGGTCCATGTTGCAAGGGATGATGGCAGAGAGCAATTAATCAAAAAAGGTTTCATCTGTAGGTTGCTGTTTTGTGTTTGAAAATGTGGGCCAATGGTACTTTTCCTCTTTTTCTCCCTTTATTCAGTCTATCCTATTTCTACTTCTGGTGTCATAGCTGGGCTGAACGTATCACACAGTCTAGAACTCTGTTCCTCAAAGTGCTGCCCATTGACTACAACTACAATTAGTGTGCCCACTGACTACAACTGCATCCCTACAATAGGATCCCTGGCACTTTAGAGGGAGGGAACCCTGAAAACCCCCATATCAGACAGTTTAAGAACCATTAATCTCAAAGGCACAATCTCAGGTTGGTGCTACTTTAACTGTTATGGTTCCATCCTAGGAAATCCTGCATTCTGAAGTATGTATGAAGTATGTAGTTTCACATAGCATCCTAAATTAATATCCAATAATATCCTTTAATACAGCACATTATTATTATTATTATTATTATTATTATTATTATCCTTTATTTGTATAGTGCTGTAAATTTACACAGTGCTGAACATAATTTGTTTCTTCTAAGCCATTCTTTGCAACTTATTTATACCTTCTACAACCTATTCTCATTCCTTTTAAAAGGCTTGACATTAAATCCATGAATCCATTCAATACTGCCTTCCTACACCCAAGATGATTCTTCACCCAAGTTGGATTATTCAAGGGAGGCTAGTTTTTATTTTTAATAGTACTAGTAGTATGTGTGTGAGAGGAAGACAGATTTGGATGTGAAAGGGGGTATCTTTCTAGCACATATTGTTGTCTTGCCACAAGCTCCCTCCCTCAGCTCAAAGCTTCTATTATTCTTAGGAGGAAGCTTCTGAGATGAATAGCAGATGGGGATGGGTCAGCAGAACTGCAACTGTTGAGTGAAAATATACACTCCTACTATTGCTTCAATCAACACCAGATACCTTCACAGCTGCATTAAAAGGACACCAATCCAAACCAAAAACCCTAAATGTTAGGTGACTAAAGCATAGAATACCCATGCCATCTCCTGTTTCAGCCCTGAATGTACTGTCAGCACTTGACTTTCATGGGTTTAACACTCATGGATTTGACTATCTGTGAGTTTGTCCCTACACACATACATACTTCTCCTCCTCATCCCTCCAGGCCTTTCCCCCTACTGTAAAAAGCAAAGGAGACTGGGAGCAGCCAGGAATGGTGTGCACATGTCCCTCCCACCTTCCCCATACTTTAGTCAACAGGAAGCTGGCTACAGGATGGGGGGAAGAAAGAGGAGCATGCGCGCAACACCCGCCTGCCTTTCCCTCAGCTGACTAAAGCATTTGGGGGGGGGGGAGGAGTGCATGCACACCCCCCTCATGTTTTCCCTCACATTCACAGTTTTTCCACTTTCGTGGGGGTTCTTGTGCCCCTAATCCCCACTAAAGTAGAGGGCTGACTGTATTCCTTCATGCAAACCCACTAGGGTTGGAAAGAATACTTTTTAAACAACAGTTGAATAAAACCTTTTTTGAGTGTTGAGAAACTGTGTCAAGAAGAATCATGGACTGATGGGAATCTTTGCAGTTCAGGACATACTCTGAGCAATATTTGTACATGGTTCTTATACACAGAAATCAGCCTTTTCTGCACAAAAGCAGCCTTTTCTGCATGGAAAATATTTCAGTAGAGAAATATTAATTCTTGCATAGAAAATTCTTGCATTTTCTGTGCAAAAATGTTATTTTCTATGCAGATCAACCATGCAAGAATTTTAAAGGTAAAAGTAAAGGTAGTAAGGCCTTTGACAAGGTTCCCCGTGACATTCATGCAAACAAGCTTGCAAAATGTGGACTAGACAAGGTAACCGTTACATGGATTTGTAACTGGTTGACTGACCGAACCCAAAGGGTGCTCAACAATGGCTTCTTTTCATTCTGGAGAGAAGTGACCAGTGGGGTCCCACAGGGTTCTGTCCTGGGCCCAGTGCTATTCAATATCTTTATTAATGACTTGGATGAAGTTATTGAGGGCCTAGTTATCAAATTTGCAGATGACACCAAATTAGGAGGAGTAGCTAATACCCCAGAGGACAGGATCAAAATTCAAAATGACCTGAATAGACTAGAAAGCTGGGCCAAAGCTAACAAAATGAAATTCAACACAGACAAATGTAAGGTTCTGCACTTAGGGCGTAAAAATGAAATGCACAGATATAGGATGGGGGATACCTGGCTGAATGAGACAACATGTGAAAAGGATCTAGGAGTCCAAGTAGACCACAAATTGAACATGAGTCAACAGTGTGATGCAGCAGCTAAAAAGGCCAATGCAATTTTAGGCTGCATCAATAGAAGTATAGTGTCTAGATCAAGGAAAGTAATAGTGCCACTCTATTCTGCTTTGGTCAGGCCACACCTGGAATACTGTGTCCAGTTCTGGGCACCACAATTCAAAGGATGTGGAGAAACTAGAGTGGGTCCAAAGGAGGGTGACTAAAATGGTGAAGGGTCTGGAAACCATGCCCTACGAGGAACGACTTAGAGAGCTGGGGATGTTTAGCCTAGAGAAGAGAAGGTTAAGAGGTGATATGATAGCCCTGTTTAAATACTTGAAGGGATGTCACATTGAGGAGGGAACAAGCTTGTTTTCTGCTGCTCCAGAGAACAGGACCCAGAACAGTGGATGCAAGCTCCAGGAAAAGAGATTCCACCTCAACATTAGGAGGAACTTCCTGACAGTAAGAGCTGTTCAACAGTGGAACACACTCCCTCGGAGTGTGATGGAGTCTCCTTCCTTGGAGGTCTTTAAGCACAGGCTGGATGGCCAACTGTCAGGGATGCTTTGATGGAGAGTTCCTGTATGGCAAGGGGTTGGACTGGATGGCCCTTGTGGTCTCTTCCAACTCTGTGATTCTATTATTCTATTCTATGATTCTATTGTCTTGATATTAATGTCTAGTCGTAACTGACTATAGGGGGAAGTGCTCATCTCTGTTACTAAGCCGAAGAGCCAGCATTGTCCGAGGACTGTTCTGGTGGTCATTTGGCCAGCATGATAGCACTGAAGGCTGTCACCTTCCCACCAAAGTGGTACCTATTTATTTACTTGCATTTGCATGTTTTTGAACTGCTAGGTTGGCAGAAGCTGGGACTAGTGACAGGGGCTCTCCCCATCATGCAGCACTCAGATCTCCAACTGCCAACCTTCTGATTGTCAGTACTGGCATCTTAACCACTAAATCACCACATCCTGCACATTCTTTTTTGTGTATTATGTGTGTGAGAGTGTGTGTAAAAATAATTTTGCACAGACTACATCTCCAATTACAGGATTTTTTTTGCACAAAAAAGAACCACTCCCACATGGAAAATAATATTTGAATGCATAAATATTAATTCCTGTACAGAAAAAGTTTTTCTGCATAGAAAATGCTATTTTCTATGCAAACCAGTCATGTGTGAATTTTACACAGACCAAATCCTGAAATATATTATTTTCTGCATACATCCCAAATTGTGAACTCAGAAAGTGCATGATTTTGGAAATACTTCCTCATAGTGAGAAGAAAATTGCCAACATTACCCATAGCTCCCTTCAAGAAAAAAGCATACTAAAACAGTACATCCTAACCTCCACCAAGAAATTTAAAAGCAGCTTTCCCAAAAATTAGAGAGGGAAGTAAAAATCCACAATTCAACAACCCATATGCTGACATGATTGTTTTTAAAATGTAGCAAGTTTTCACATGGGGAATCAAATACACATTTATTTGCTGCCAGTATACAGTCAGCCCTCCATTTTCATGGGGGTTAGGGCACATGCCTCCCAACCTTCCATCCCATGCCTCAGTCAGCTGGTCCTGGGAGGGGGAAGGGCACTGTGTGCACACCCTTTCTGGCTGCTCCATCCCTATTGGCCTCCCTCGCTGTCCCAAGGAGAAAAGTCCAGGAGGGAGGAGGGGGAGGAACAGAGAGAGAGCGAGAGAGAGCAAGCGAGAGAGCATGACACTCACAAATAATCAAATTCATGAGTGTCAATGCCATGAAAGTGGCGGACCACTATACAGTGATACAGCCCAGGAAGGACTGAATTTCACATTATTTCTTCATCACAACACATGCTATTTCTACATAAACAAACAGCTTCATTTCTATACTGCTTCATGCTGCCTAAGGAGTGTCTAAGCGGTTTACAACTGTAAGCTACTTGCCCCCAACAATCTGGGTACAGTGGTCCCCCGGGATACGAATCCCCCAGGTTAAGAAAACCCCGGGATCCGAAACCGGCGGGACCGCTTCAGTATCCCCCAGGATCCGAAGGATCCCCCGGGATCCGAAAAAAAGGGACGTCCCGTTTCGTCCCTTTTCCTCCGAGGCCTAGCCTCGGAGAAAAAGGGACGCCGTTTCGTTCCTTTTCCTCCGAGGCCTAGCCTCGGAGAGAAAGGGACGAAAGGCCGTTTCGTCCCTTTTCCTCCGAAGCCTGGCCTCGGAGGAAAAGGGGCGAAACGGCCTTTCGTCCCTTTTTCTCCGAGGCTAGGCCTGACGCGGAAGGAGGCCCAATCCCGCCGGGTCGGGCCTCCTTTCGTTGGGCGCGAAGGCCCAGGCAGGCTTCCGAAGCCGGCCTGGGCCTCCGCGCCTGACACGGAAGGAGGCCTGATCCCGCCGGGTCGGGCCTCCTTTCGTTGGGCGCGGAGGCCCAGGCCGGCTTCCGAAGCCGGCCTGGGCCTCCGCGCCTGACGTGGAAGGAGGCCCGATCCCGCCGGGTCGGGCCTCCTTTCGTTGGAAAACGTTGGAAAACGTAGCCGGAAAACGTAGTTGGAAAACGTTTTCGTTGGAAAACGTAGCCGGAACGAATTAATTTCGTAACCCGGGGGACCACTGTACTCATTTTAGTGACCTCAGAAGGATGCAAGCCTGAGTCGAACTTGAGCCCTTTTGCTGGTCTTGAACTCGCAACCTTATGGTTTTGAGTGAGTGGTTGCAGTACAGGCATTTAACCACTGCACTACCAGGGCTCCTACATACTAGAATATAATTTAAGTTCTGGCTACAAATTTTTTTCTAGCTGGAACCTGAGAGTAGTTACTCTCTGGTGCTTCAAATCAGCTGCTTGCACAACCTTCCCATGACCCATCCCTCAAGATGATCTCCAAGGCAATTTAGCTCTGTGCTTGATTTTGGTGCCAGTGCTAATGTCAAAGTTAAATCAGTAGTCTCAGTTCAGCTGAAAATCTGAGAGAAGACCCATTATTCCAACATTATGATGTTCCTCTTTAGCCCATTTTACCACTTACTTACTTGCTGTATTTGTCGTCATATTTGCAAATATAACTAAGGTGAGCAGCAAAAGCTTCTACTGCTAGTGGACAAGGGATCTCTCCACTTTTCCTCTTAATTATGACACCTGTTTCAATTAAAAACAACAACAAACACCATTTGTTGTCAGTTATAGTAAGCCATTGCAATATTAGTTGACACACAACTATGAAACCATCAAAAGATCATGTCACCATGCCCTAGTCTTCCTTCTACCAAATCAAGTTCTACTTTGTACATAGGCCTAAACCCAACTGTGAGTCACAAATGAAATAAACCATTGAAACAATGGAACTTAACATAAGTGTTGCACTTGCCAAGTTCCTGCTGATCCAATGGGTTTACTGGAGCTGGGACAAACAATTGAGTTTAGCCTGCAGAGATTAAGAAACCTAGAACCAGAAATAAGAGTTGGGTGGTTTTCATACAATTAGATAGTCTTTAGAAAGCAAAGTCAAGAAATGAGTGAATTTATGTTGCAGGGAGGTAGATTTAGACTACTGTATATACTTGAGTATAAGTCAATCTCATGTATAAGTCGAGGGCAAGTTTGGGGGCCAGAAATTATGGATTTTGATATTACCCATGGATAGGTCGAGTGTAAAACTTAGAAGCTCCTTCAGTGTGTGTATGAAAGTGGCAAAAGGGAAGCAGCAATCAATACGAGGCTTCAATGTTTCAGCCTTCACTTGGGAGACAGCAGGCAGGAGAGCAATCCATCAGTCACCAAGGACTCTGTCTGCTTGGCTCAGGACAGAAAGAAACTGCATGGGGAAATCTGAAAAGAGCTGCTCTCATATTACCATACTGACCTACAAATAAGTCAACCTAGGATTCTGGAGTCAATTTTGGGGCATAATTATTTAAACTTATAGACGAGTATATGCGGTAAATAGTTTTGCCAATAAATCCCCGGATTTGACCAGTCCTCCTCCTCCTCCTCCTTCCACACACACACACACACACACACAGACACTTTTTAAAAAATCTTCCCCTGTTTGGGCACCCAGAGGCAATGATTATTTAACCTGTGCACAAAAGTGGGAAACCTTTGGTCGAGTTAGAGCTTCATGCACTCAAAGGTTATCTGTTGAGGACTGTATCTTCCGGCAGGCCTTCCCAGAATAAACTACTCAGCTATGTAATGACTCCCCCACATAATGACTCTGTCCATCATTATTGTTTTAACAGTTTTTATGTATTATGTATGTAATTTTAATCTTAAACTGTTTAATTCTTTTTTAAGGGGGGATACTTTGTATATATTGCTGTATTATTTTTAACACTGTAAGGCGCTTTGATTAACAAAAAGTGGGGTACAAATAAAGGTTTTATTTATTTATTATTTAAGTATTCTGGTGGTGAGTGATATTCAATAGTCAATGGTGACTTCCAAGTGCCTGGGTCAGTGAATACACTCCAGCTTTCAATTCAAACTTCAGAGGAGCTATACAAGCTATTTGAGGAATATGGTTTAACACAT
The DNA here is from genome assembly GCA_034509955.1 of Urosaurus nigricauda. Taxonomy (NCBI): domain Eukaryota; kingdom Metazoa; phylum Chordata; class Lepidosauria; order Squamata; family Phrynosomatidae; genus Urosaurus; species Urosaurus nigricauda. The sequence goes on along the minus strand of JAOEGL010000001.1, from coordinate 312,721,419 downwards.
TGGACAACTCCTTTAAAGTTCAAACTAAAACTTTGAACAGATTTGAACTGGTGAGGGTATGTAGTTCAACAACATCTGGAGTTCTGAACATCCCCCCTCCATTAACATGTGTATCTCCACACTGCTTCTCAGGACAAGGGATGAGTGATACTGCACTAATTCATTGGATGGTCTTGCTATAAATGGCTCTGCAGGACAATAAACAAGTGGATGCTTTGCTTTGGCTTGGTAGGGATTGTGTGAATTAGTCCATAAATTTCCCTGGACAGCAGATAGGACCATGGTTCTTTAGTCTTGCAGGAGGTGGACTATTGGATGTGTGATTAAGTGTCTTGAGGATTTCTTTTTGTAAAAAAAAAAAGTTTCTGGTCCTTATGGCTGGAATAATAATGGAAGCATATGGGCAATGGATACCAAAATCTCAGCAGTGAAGGGGATGGTTGAAAATGACCATAAATCAATTAACTAAAAAGTACATTTTATTGAATTTAGTCAATGAAATGTCAAGAAAGCCACCAGCCACCACTGAATCCAGAGGTAAGTAGGTTGAAATAACTTTTCTCTCCCATTGTCTCTGACTCCCCTTCTCTCACTTTCTCCAACACCCCTTTCTTTCTTGCTTTCTGTCTTGTCACCTTCTTTCTTCGACACCTACACCCATTTTTTACTTTCTAAAAGTTTTAACAATCCTTCTCTATTTTGTTCAATCTGCCCCTTCCCCCTTCCCCCACCCACCACTCATCATCTTTCTTCTCTGCTCCACACACTGCCTGGAGACTACTTTTGCCAGAAGTATGAATGAATTGCCTGCCTTCTGTAAGCTGGCTATTTGTGCCACAGACACAAATACCACTTGTATAAAAGTGGACCAGTCATGGAATAAACTATAGAGGCTGTGGATACTTCGATTTTTCCTTTTCTTTTGAAGATCAGAGAGATCTCCATAAATTTTGATATCAACTTTCTCTGCTACTCTATATAACGATAGTACTATATACATAAATTCAATTAAAACTAAAGTAGCTTCTGCACTAGACTCAAAGTTGATCCTATCATGCTTCTCAGTCATCAAAGAAAGGGTTAAATACATGTAGATATAACTGTATTAAAATGGCATAGATATTCTAATCTGTTGCTATTTAATGCAGGACCACCTGCTGTGAATTTTCTCTTAGGCTGATATATGCACTCCTTAAGCGTACTTCTAGTTAGCTTAACAATCATGCCATTGATATAAACTGTAGGCGTCCAATCAATTTAAATTTAAATTTACTTTTAAATACCATTAATTTCACTGTAGAGATTTAAATGCTTAAGAGTTAAATCCTATATATGTCATTGAGTTCAGTGGGATTTATTCCCAGGTAATCATGCACAAAATTCCATCCTAAGCCTTCTCTTATATTGAGGGAGGCTCTGGGCCAAACAACACATGAAGTTCAATTTGTTCACACTGAGTATCGTCATCTCTTTACTGTCTAAACGTATATAATATATAAATAGCATTAGCGTTAGGTTTTTGTCTAGCCATCAGGGTGAACAATGATTTAATCTTTTTCTCCCCTACTGTTCCTTCCCATGAGAATGGCAGATTTCTTCCCAATATAAATACCCATTACAGAAAAGGAATTTCTTCTGGATGGCAGCCTGAGAGGAAAAGATTCCTTCTTTCAGCACACCTACTCCAGTCACCTTAATAAAGACCTAGTGCAACCGACATTAAAATTTACATCTGGGATTCAAAGATCCATTTAATGGTCATGCCTAGTGTGGCCCTTTGTTGCTGCTAGGATTAGAATCATCTGCAATTTATGTAAGTATGCAGGTTTGTGGGTATGTAATTTATATCCCACCTTTCTCCCAATATGGGAGACACAACATGCAGTAATAAAAAACAATGGATCATGTCAAAGTTTACAAACAATCAAAGATAGAGTCATATTTGTTGGTATTTTACATTGGCTACTTAGTTACATCTGCATAACTATATAATGTTTTCTGGCCTGACCCCTTTCCAAATGAACCATAAGAGCCAGCAGCTGGAAGAGATGAAGGAGTCTGTTAAACTTTCAAATGGGGCACAAGGAAAAAGATGTTTCCACCACCTCTCTTCCATCAGTGAGGATATGACAAGGGCTAGCAACAGGAGTCTTGATACTACTTGTCACAGCCTTGTTCACTAGTGGGAAAGAGGTGTAATGTCATCCTGCTTGCACACCAGTCAGAAGCTGAACAGACTATCCACCACCTGATCTGACTTCTGGCTGTTAAGGTGGGCTGGGGTGGCAGTTACACACAACAAGACTACAGAGCAGTTACAGATCTGTACTTATATTTTACAAATTTGTAACTGCAATACTGAATGCCAGTCACTACTTTGAAATAATTTTTAAAACCAGTTAAAATATAGTAATAATGATAAAAATTTATTACATCCCATTTAAAAGAGGCTCTTAAAATTCAGGCAGTCTCATTCTGGGCATGCTTCCGTACTCAGAGTTCATGTCCCAACCTACTTCCCACCTGGTCCTTGAAGCACAAAACTAAGACAAATAGTGCTACAGGCAACTCACCTTGCTGAACTGGAGAATAAGCATTGGTCAAAAACCGAAAATAGCCTTTATTGTACCAGCAGATCAAGGACATGTTTCCTTTCATCTTTATCCTGTATTGTCCTCGAGACTGAGGAACATCTGGGTTGTTTAGCATAGATTGCGGCAGGCCCGTGCAGTCACTTTTTCTTGCACTGAGTAACCCACAACAATAAATCTCTGCAAATGGAAGATGACAAGATGTTTATATGAGCAACGTGCCATGTGGTTTCAGAGTGGAAAAAAGAACAGAGTCATTGGCTGACCTGGAAGAGGCTGTTTTTATAGGCTGGATATGGAATAGTTATCAGCAATAAATAAATAAATAATTTTTTAAAAAAATCTCAGACACTTAGCAGAAAATACCAAAGCCCACAAGATCTGTATGGCTAATTGTTTCCTATGAAGTATGGCAGTATAACATATTTTTGACAGAAAATACTTACTTACTTACATGAAAAGGAAATAATAGCAAGGATCTCCGTAAATGTGGCTCACTTCATGGCAGTATGTAAAATTCTAGACTGTGTGGCCTGACAGACACACGTGGCTGCTGGACCCCACTTTTGTAACTTCTGAAGCCCTCCAACTATTTCCCAAAGCCCCCCTTCATTTAAAAATACATGCTTTATGGGCAATTGCCCCCCAAACGCATACATATTCCCCACACACAAATGAATGAAAATACCACCCCTTTCCCCTTACCTCTAAAAACCTCAATCTTCTTTTGCAGTTCCTCTCAAAATGGAAACAGGTATGCAATGTTACCATTCTGAGAAGGACTTCAGGGGGAAAGGGAGATACAGTGGTCCCCCGGTTTACGAAATTAATTCGTTCCAGCACCCCTTTCTTAAACCGTAAAGTTTGTAAACCGGGGCCCCTTAAACCAGCCCCCGCACTATTTGAATTTCCCGCCGCTTTCTTTTCGTAAACCGGGGTTTTTTCCGTAAACCGGGGCCGTTTTTCCGGCCCCGGCTCTTTCGTAGACCGGGGATTTCGTAGGCCAGGGTATTCGTAAACCGGGGGAACCACTGTATTTGAGTTTGCTCTAGAAGAACCTGTGCTGGCCCACATGCATTTTTCCCACCCCTGTTCTAAAACATTCAAATCTTGATGACATTAGGGCTATGCTAATTTGTGTGAAGTGCCAAGGGTGGTAAACGGTCCAACAAATCTCTTTGTAAAAATCCTTAGATCAATGGTTTGGACCACATGGTATTCCAGGTGTTGTTGCTCTGCAACTCCCATCAGCCTTTGTTAGTACAGCCAATTTTAAATAATGCAATCCAACAGCACTTGGGCCCCACAGGCTCCCCATCCCTTGTCCCAAAACATTAAAATCTCAAGAATATCAAACATACAGGATGTCCTAAAGTCCTAACAGAATAGCTTCTTCTTATACAAAAGAATGTATTGTCACACATGTTTTAGCTTTCAAGAACTAAAAATGATACCACAAACATAGATTGACTCTTTAAAAATTATTGCTTGTACCTACTGATACTTATAGAGGAAAAGACACATTGCACGTCTTTTTAGTGGCTAATTGTTGGCCAATCCAATAATCTATGTCTCAGCTCTGGATGAAAGGCAGAATACAAATAAAATAAAATAAAATAAGCCTCTTAAGATCTTCAATTGTCTACATTCACATAAACACTTTTGCTGGGTTTCTATGAGGACTACAATCAGAATTCCTTCATACCACCATGAGATTCACATTTTCATTTTGGGTGCTATAAAATTCATTATGATGAACAGGAACAGGAATTATTGGAGAGAACCACTGGGAATGATCCTGGGCCCTGCTTCCATGAGGGCTGCACCCAGTGAAGTTTAGAATAGAAAACCATGGTGGAAATGATAGATCCAGTTGCTTCAGTGCAATCTAATGCAATGTTTTTCCCCCAAAAGTAATGGTTAGCTGTGATTAGTACTTGGATGGGAGACCACACAAGAATATCCAGTGCTGAAGGCTATATTTGAGAGGAAGGAACTAGTAAAAACAATCTCTTCCTTGCCAAAGAAAAGCAATTGGATGAATATTATGGGGTTGCCATAAGTCAACAGGATGCTTAAAGGTATATACACATACACACAAGGTGTGCTGAGTTCAGCTGGAGTTCCTCTCACAGGTAAGTGTGCTTAGGCTTTCAACCTAAGAAAAACAATTTACATATCACAGGAAGAGCCTATGCAGACTCTCCTGTGTACTGACTCTGAATGTGCAGGCAAAGCGAGTGGAAGAACAAAAATATGGGCCCAGGGCTGCAGAGGCAGGGCTGGTAGTTATGTCTCTGAAGAAAATATCTCAGCTTTTGGTCTATCAGTGTTGTCCTTCGTATATCAGTAAAACTAATAATTAGACATGTTAGTCTGGAATAATCATATGCAATGGGAGCTTGTAGCACCTTTGAGATATGATAAAAAAAGTTGTAGTACAAGCTTTCATGGACTTGGTCTGAGGAAATAGACCAAGTCTACAAAAGCTTATGCTACAACTTCCTTTCACAAAGTTAGTCTCAAAGCTAACTAGCTAATAAAGTTAGCTACAATATCCCTTTCCATACTAATCATCCTGAACACAAGGATGGATAATGTGTGGCTACTGGACTACAACTCCCACCATCCCTCAGTAGTACTGCCTAGGGTTGGTGAGAGTTCAAGAACATCTTGAAGACCAGAGGTCCTCCTAAAGCAAGAAATCTGTTTTCTTCAATAATGCACAGTCTACACTGGCACATTTACTAACATGCACTTTAATGTAAAACTAGAACCATAATAAAGTTCAGAACACAATTAATCACACTTCTTCCTTTACTTCACACAGAGGACTGGAAAAAGAACTACATCTTACACACAGCATTATGGGAACTATACATAAGCCACCTCTTTAATGCCTCCCCCCCCCCCCCCGCAAAATCCCAGAAGGCATCCCAGAAGGACAACATTTAGCAGTGGGCAATAAAAATTAAATCCATCTGGATCAATTATTCTGTTCTTTTATTAAATCTGAATCACAAGTATTGGGCTCACACTGCTAAAACTCAACACGAACAGTACATACACCAGCCTGGAAAACAGAAGCAGGGGGCAAAGCCAGGCATGATCATGGCACAATCACAGCCATGGTTTAGGGTGATACTTCACACACACACACACACACCATAGAGAGAGAGGATACACATCTTCACAAAATTAGACAAAGAGGACACTGCCTTACACAAAGCCCCATATGCTAACTTATAGCTCTAGATGCAAAATTAGAAACATGTTGTATGATTGAAACACCTGTCCACCATGATAGTAAGACTTATACCAGGGGACCTGTGCACCTGCTGAGTTTGTTGTCTATCTCAAGGGCGGGACTCTTAAAAGTTGTGGGATTCTTAAATGTTGGACAGGTGTTCAAGGGCTGTCCTTTTTGTTTTGGGGCTTTAAAAATGGTTTTCAGTACAAATACATTAATACCAGCATTATGGTTGCTTGTTGTTATATGCCTTGCAATTGACTGTGAGTTATAGTGATCCTTCTTGAAGGATTCCTTGGCAAGATTTATTCAGAAAAAGTCTATTGAGGCTGAGAGTATGTGATCTGTCTAATGTTACCCAGTGGCTTTCCATGGCTGAGCAGGAATTCAAACTCTAGTTTCTCTGAGTCGTAGTCTAACATTCAAACCACTATGGCCCAATGTAGACGGGCATCTTGAGGTGCCTTGGTGGCACGAAAAGGATTCGGGAGGGTGCAGCGTTTAGTCCCTCCCAAACCCTAGCGCGTATGGGCGCCGCCATTATTAAATGGCAGAATCCATACGGACACGCCATGATGGCGTCGTGATGGCGTCATGACGTGTGCAGCGTTTACAAACGTTGCATGCATCATTATGCCATTGCACCACGGGAGGGTGCCAAGCGCGCCCTTTCCGCAGCGCAAAAAGGAGCTCCGAAATGGAGCTCCTTTTTTGCAGCAGGTCTTTGCCGCAGCCTTTAAACGGCCGCGGCAAAGTCCTGGGGAGAAAGGGGCTGCGGCAGCAGCCCCCTTCTCCCCTTGCCAGCCCCGAGGGAAGCGGGGTGCAGTTTGCCGCTTCCTCACGGCCTCCAGAAGTGGCGGGATGGGGCTGCGGAGGCTGCCGGTGCGGCAGCCTTGGCCCCATATCGCCGCTTAAAGGGGAGAGTATGGACCACCCCTTTTGGGCGGTCTGGAAAGCCCCTACACCAACTTCCTATTAATGTAGGCTGGCATTCAGTACTGCACTTATGGATTCGTTATTGAGAGTTATGGATTCAGCATGGTGTAGAGGTTTGGACATGGGTCTAGAAACCTGTTGGTCAGGCTTCAGTTCCCCACTCAGCCATGGAAACCCTAAACAAATCACACACTCTTAGACCCCCTAAAACTCATGATACACCTTAGGGTCACCATATGTCAGAAATAATTTGAAGGCACACAACAACAACAACCATAAGCACAACAACCACTCTGTAGTCAATAAGACTACATAGACTGACTGTAAACTGTATATCAGGCAATTGTTCACCTGACAAGGAAAAAAAACTTTCCAATTCTCATCAGTGAGCAAAACTGCAACAGGAACTTTCAAGAGGAGTTGTTTCTGATTCACAGCCTTGCTTGCTAGTCGGAGGAATAGTAGCCTATGCAGAATACTGATAGTAGTAAATAAGAATAAATTACATAACTAATAATGTGACTTGTTCAACCAGTAGTTTCCATACCTGAGTGGGGATTTGAGCTCTATATGATGATGATTAGGAGCCCTGGTGGAGCAGTGGTTAAATGCCTGTACTGCAGCCACGAGGTTGTGAGTTCAAAACCAGCCAGGGGTCCAGGGTCGACTCAGCCAGGCATCCTTCCAAGGTTGCTAAAATGAGTGCCCAGCTTGTTGGGGGGCAATTAGTTTACACCTAAATCACTTAGGGAGTGCTTAAGTGCACTGCCAAGCAGCATAAAAATGTACTTGCTGTTGCTTTTGCTATGATTTTTTGAAAAAACAAATAGCTGAAAATATAACGAGTGCAAATTATAATGGATTTGATACTATTTAATGATGAATTCATTTTAATTACATTTATTAAAAACTTCTCCCACTCATAAAATCTCTTCACTTGTACTTGATCATTTTTAATAAATTTATATTAGGACAATGAAGCTTTAATATGATATGGATAATCAATATTAAATGAATTCCCCCTTGCTCCCTCCAATTTTTATTTTGGAAAAAAATGATGATGTGTTTTGCCGTATCAGATTGGAGGCACATCACATCATCATTTTTTTCCAAAATAAAAATTGGAGGGAGCAAGGGGGTGCAAAAAAGGCTGGAAGACTGCATGTGGCCCCTAGGATGCACTCTGCCCACCTCTGACTTCAAGGGTATCACAACAGGTCTGACTTGCTGTAAAGCAACTTTCAATGTTCCCCTTCTCCTCCTCTTGCATCTTGAAAAGGCATCAGTGAAGGTAAACAAGTCAGGTGCAGTCCTCTGCAGAGTTACATGAAAAAAAAAAAAGCCTGATACCCATAAGACATGCTTCTGAGTAAACCTGCATGTGGATGGTCTCCCTCACTCACTATTCAAAACATTAGAAACTGACCTTTATTAAGGCTCAGAGAGAAACATTCACCACATAAGGCATTTTAAGAGGATTCTCAATTGACCCCAGTCCCACACACTGTCTCCTAAAATTCATAAACTCTTCTGTGATTCATACATTGCACCCATCCACAATCGCCCACTTATTTGCCAGTGTACCATGTGCAATGCATTGCTCACCCTAATGGAGCACTCCCATTCATGTCAAGTAGAAGGCCAATTGTATTTCATGAATCAGTCCTCTAAGGAGTGAATCAGAGATAATGTAGAGAACTGTGACCAGATCTCCCAAACACCCCTCCTCTTTCCTATTTTAAAGGTGCCAGACAGGGTTCCAACATGGGCTAAAGCAACCGTACTACAGTGAAGAGCTTTAAACAAATTCCCTCTCAGTTTTCCTGATCTATCTCACATACTATCTCTGGCCAAGAAAGAAAGAAACCTGTATTTTTTTTTTCACCATGGGTGAACAGCAGCATTAAAAAAATCTCTCCCAATCCTTCTGATACATTCAAAATCTGAAGCCTTCTCCCTTGGCTGCTTTCATGTGAAAAAACATTAACACAGATGTTCCACCATTTCATATTAGTCTTTGGGCTGGCTCAGGACATTTTGTCCCTGAGGAAGAGAGATAAATGGCAATTCCTCACACTTATTTAAATCAAGGTATATAGGTACATAGCATTTAAAATGATTGAAGCCAGTCAAAGTATTTTGGTTGATTAATTCTATGTCAGTAGAAATTCAACCATATAAAATTAAATGACTGATTTTCTGCCTTTTCATAGTATTCCAAACCACCCATCTGAAGTAAGGGTAGGTCCTGTTTCATCCTGGTTCTATGTTTGTGATTACATCTGTCTTGTCTTACATGACCAAAAGCGAGTACAGTGGTCCCCCGGGTTACGAAGGTAATCCGTTCCAGATTACCTTTCGTAACCCGGAAGTCTTCGTTTCCCGGGGGACCGCTATTTCTGCCGGACCGCGCGGCCGATTTAAAGGGGCCGCGCAGTTTTTCTTATTCGCATCCCGGGGGATCCTTTGGATCCCGGGGGATGTTTTTTGGTCCCGCCAGTTTCGGGTCCCAGGGATTTTGTTCCCCGGGGGATTCGTAAACCGGGGGAACACTGTAGTAGTAGCAGTAGTCTCAATAGACAGATTAGACACTAGTAGCCCATTCATCTACTATGGAGCATAGATGGAATCTTAGGAGTTTATCACATGAGGGAGATCAAGGGGTTGATCCAAAAATATCCCGGAGAAATCATGAAATTACACAACACCGTTTCATACAACGTTGCAAAAAACCTGCAGTTAAACTAGATTTAAAGGAGGATTAAGCGACGCTATTTCACATGACGTCACGAAAAACCCTCAGTTAAACTAGATTTAAAGGAGGATTAATCCACATCTTTTCAAGTTTGGATCTCTACAGAAAGTATAAATTTGAAATTGCTTTAATTGCGAAATCACACATGAACGTTAATTGCGAAATGCCCCTGAATTTAATATTCCATTGGGCTAGCCATATCCATTTATTGTAGCAAACACAAGAAGAGGTAGTAATTTGGAGTTATGCTTGTGGGGTAATGGCCAACCACAATATCTTATTTTGTTCAAGTGTGCTACAAACCTTGCTTCTCGAACTCTTCAAAGAGATTCAGGCTGGTGATGCTGGGGCCAGTGAAAATGATGTAGTTTTTCCCTGCAGCATTCTGACAAAGACTCTTGGCCACCATGCTGTGGAGCTGGGTTTTGTTCTTCAAAGCATCCAGACCTTCAGTCCCACTTCCTTCTTTCAGGTGGACATAGATCTTAATTATCAAACACAGAAAGGAAAGGAAAGAAACAGGAAGGAAAAAAATTAGGGAGATGAACCTGTAAATATGGATACTTAAGGTCTCTTTGTCCTTTAACGCTTCTGTTAAAACTGCCACAACAAACACCACTTGATAGCTGACTTAGCAAGTAGTGTTTGAAGAAATGCCATGTTCTGAGTTGGTCTGCTTTTCTAGAAATCACTGGATTTCTTAGTCATACACAGAACTACTGAGTATGAAATGTGAAAGAGTCTTGGTTGTGATTGTCTTAGATAATAATGCACCTGTTGTAGTTTTCTGTTATTGCCTTTTCTGTTACTGCTTTTGGGTTTTGACAAGAAAGACATCTGGAGTGTTTCATCTTAACTACACAGCATGAAAAGGCACTTGCTTGTCAAAGCGATACTTTTGATGCCTGCCTCCAGGCTCTGGAACTCCTTTCTAATGGAAGACAGGATAATTTCATTTCTGTTGTCTTTTGCTTGAAGGCAGACCTTTTTATTCAAACAGACTTTGTGTGTTTAAGGCAACTTGTTTGTGAAAGCAGGTCTTAACTTAGGGACTGAAATTATGTAGATACGTAGTTGGTCACAGAGTTATTTTAGGTCATTTTAGACCTAAAAGTAGTGGCAGTCCATGGACCCTCTGTAATTGCTCACCTCTGTTTTAACTGGTACATGGTGTTTGTTTCTTTTCTATTGAGATTTTTTAAAATTTATTCTTATGTTTTAATTATATTTTATATTTTATTTGTAGTTTATTGCTGCATACTAGTTTTAGCAGAAATGAAAAAATAAATCAGGAAATATTAACCCTTGCAAAGTGCCACTTAAGATACATCTCTTATTTTTTATTGAAAGAGATATCATCTCAAAACAAACTTCCTGTATCTCTTTCTGAACACACACGTACATCCATGTGCACACCACATTCATGTCACAGTATTACAGAAATGGGAACTGTGTGTCTCTATAGATGCTGCTGGATAGCAATTTCCAAAAGTCCTAGCCAACTCAGCCAACAGAGAAAAATGCTGGGCGATGCAGTCCAATAACACCTGGAGGATTGCATGATTCCCATCCCTGCTTTATAACTAGATGTAGCACTTCCATAGCATTCTTTATATCGGGTCAGTGGCGGGGGGGGGGGGGGGTATTGCTACAGCAGATCTACATGCCTCACTAATTCAACAGTGTCTTTGTGGCTGTTGCTAAAGAGAAGTCATGTTAAGATACAGGCTGATAAAACAGTAATTTCCCACTGATTTCTTACAGGAGTCTTACATTTTAAGGGAGAAAATATTAGGCTGAGGCTATACCTGGGACCAAATAGCTAATCTGCACTTCATTGCACTGAACACAGTGCAGTCTGAGTCTCATAGCAGCTAGAAATAATTTGACTAAGATGGAAGTCACCAAACCACCCCAGGATCAATTCTTTCTGCCTTGACTTCAGACACACCTTTGGAAAGGGTCTGGATAGGGGGAAATGACACAGTAAAGTATGGTGTTCCTATCAAGAGAATTATCAGCTGATCATCTTCACAAAAAAGTGCAATTCACCAGACATAAAAAGAGATCCAGCATACCAGTAATGGGGAAAAAATAGTCCTTCGGATGTTGCTGGATTGCAATTCCTATCATCCTTCACCACTGGCTGTGTTAGCTAGGGCTGGTGGGAGTTGCAGTTCAACAACACTGGGTGGGCACTCATCTCTGTCCTTGGGCCTACATGAACAGTTGTAGACATTCTCCTAGCTAGACAATTCTAGGGGCTGAATTAGTGTGAATGGTCATTCACATTGGTATGAAGTTTGCACATGAAATCAGGGAAAGTCTACAGTCCAGCCAGGTGGCTGCCATTATAGCAGAGCTTACATAAGCACAACTAGTTGACATCCTACACTCTTCTGTCAGCAAAAACACAATTACAGCTGTCAGAGAAAAAAAAGTGCTAGCACTACAATTGCCTTCTGAAATTTATGTTTCTATTTCAGCCTAATCAGAGCACATCAAATCATCTGAACTCAAGAATCTGGGGGCTCATTCACACTACAGAAATAAACCAGTGTGGAAACGGTTTATTTCCATGAAGTTCTCACTCACCCTGACCGCATTCAGTGCAGTGTGCATGGGGGGGGGGCACTGAAAAGCCCACTTAAACTGGTGTATTTGCACCAGATTCCTTAGTGGTTCTTTTTTTAAAGAACTGCAATGATCCGAATCTCCGATAGTGAGAATAAGCTATCGGATTGATTTGGATCACATGGGACCCTCAAATGCAGTCCTCCCCCTCCTCCTTCTCTTCTTCCTCCTCCTCCTCCTCCTCCTCCTCCTCATCGCTGCCGTCACCTTCCTTCTTCCTGCTCTTCCTCTTCCTTTCCCAACGTGGAGCTCCAGACTGGGGCCGAAGTTGGTCTGGGGCAAGGAGGCCCCAGGCCGGCTTGCGAGAGAGCCAGCAAGGCAAGGAGGAAGAGAGGGAGATTGAGCTGAGAGGGTTCCCCGGAGCATTCCGGTGAGCAGCAGCGAGGTGAGGGGTGCAACAGAAGGCAGCCCAGCAGGAGGAGGAGCAGCCGGGCCCTAAGTCTTATCACCGCACCACCACTCCTCCTTTATTGTTGTTGTTGCTGTTACTGTTATGTGCCTTCAAATCATTTCCTACTTAGGGTGCCCCTGTCATGGGTTTTCTTGGCAAGGTTTGTCTAGAGAGGGTTTGCCTTTGCCTTCCTCTTCCTCCCCCCACCAGGATCATCTTTCTGTGGCATTTTATCTCTATTGCCATTCCCTGAGTGTGAACAGGAATAGCAACAAAATGCCACAGAGAGATTCGATTGTGGCAAATATATGGAAATAACTTAGTTTCCACACTAGGTTATTTCCTAGTATAAGCACAGCCTGAGCTTGATCTTAAACACAGTTTATTTTAACAAGTGAATGTCAAACCATTGTGTGATAAATCTGGCTTGTCTTTAACAAAGTAAAGTTATGATTAATCATAGTTTAGGATTTATATGTACATTCAACTGTGGTGAATTGAAATAAGAAGGAAAAAGTTTCCTATCTCCTATTTGCAGCTGTTCAAGAAAAGAAAGGAGAGAAGCATACAAGCCTAGGGAGAGAGTAGGCTCATTCCTGCCAAAATAAACCATAGTTTATCATAGTTTATCTAACCACAGCCATTAAGTCTGTACTTATTTTTAGACTGACTCATCAGCACTTCCCAAGCATAAAACTGTACTGTCCAAAACAGCTTCCAGGAAAGCAGCACTAACTAGAGCTATATTTTAAAAGCATATTAGAATTGTCTATATAACAGCAACAAGAATTTATGTAAAAATTGGTGTCTTGGCCTCAAGCTTGATAGGGGAAATTTCCCCCATCATCCTTGTGTGTGGCTATTCTTTGAGCCATGTTTTAATGAAAATGTGGGACACATTTCTCAAGTAGATGACTAAGAAGAGAAAATTGCAAAGCTGAATGTGTAAAGGATGAAGCCAAATGAAAACAGGGTCCCAGGGAAGGAAGTTGTTACTGTCTTGTTGTGTCAAGAAACACAAACAGTGTTACTCACCAGCTTTCTATTTCTACAGATATCTCCTTTTCAGATAACTATATAGGTGTTAAATACACCAGTATATATGATGAGGAAATTAACAAAGTTCTCTAATGCTGTATGATTGAAAAGAGACAGATGGCTAACCCTCTTGCAATTCTGTCCTTGAAAAGGAAATTCACCCCAGGCTTATATTTTGCTCTCTCAAAGCAGAACAAGTAAATCAATTAGGACTTAATGAGAGACCAAATAAGCTTATTCATAACGTGAGGACAGTGAAAGTCATCCCAATTTTAATGTAGCTCCTTAACAGTGTTGTGCAGTTCTGACATTTGATGACATTAGAATAGTATCTGTATTTATAGTTGTCAGATGGTAGGCTCAAACCCATATTCTCTCTCTCTCTCTCTCTCTCACACACACACACACACACAAACAAATACATAGTCCATGCCATTTAAACTGTATCAGACTTCTTGTTGTTTTGTGCTATCAAATTGGCTGAATGAAGTGACTTTATCAATGAGATAATTCCAAAGCACGTTTAGCCTTTTTGCATAAGAAAAGAAAGCTGAAACAGAACAGGAGGGTAACAGCTTTATCCATGTCTCTTCATGTGCTATTGTAGCACTTATGTTCTCTTCCCAAGGGAGACGGTTGTTAAAAGTGTCTCTTCTATCAAACGGATTTTTCCAGAATGACAAAAGGCACGCTTTTATGACCGTCTCCTGAATGGAAGTGCTATGATGGCATGTGGAGAGGCTCTCCCGTTCCATTTTGGCTTTCTTTTCTCACATGATAAGGCTTTATTAACAGCCTTGCTTAAGGACTGCAAACCCAAGGCCATGGCTTCCTTGACTGAGTCAATCTACCTGCAATACAGTCTTCCCCCTTTCCCACTGGGAAGTCCCAATGATTACCATTTTACCAAGAATTATTGTCCTTTCCAGTGAGTCATGCCATTAAGTATGATAATTTCAGTTTAGTCATTCTGGCTTCTAGTGAAAGTGCAGGCTTGATTTGCTTCAGGACCCATTTATTTATCTTTTTGACTGTCCATGGTAAGTATGGAAGAAATTATACAGATTTTAGAAACAAGACAATGGCAAAAAAAGTTCACCCTTACCCATCAAGGACAGGACAGGCAGTGCCAGCATGACATTTTGATCTTCCTAAGAAGGACAACATGGTGCCTCTCCCTCATCCAGTCCACAATCCAGCTGTGAGTCTTGCCAGACCTGTTTTCTTTTTCTCCATCTAATTCACTTCCATCTGGCCTGGAAGAGTGGGGCCCTTCTTGACTCCAGATGTAACAGCAGAAATTTCAGAACGTGAGAAAAACACTTCTCAGGACTTCCACTGCCAGGATGCCCTAGCCATCTAGATGTCTATTTGCATGATTGTTTAAATCTTCACTTGTGACTGATATTGAATTATCTGGAACTGTGGCTGTATTTCGTTACAAAAAATTTCCTGAAGTTGCTATAAGTTGCTGTGAGCAAGATATTTACCATTGAAAAGTGCCAAATCAATAAATATGATAATGACAATGACCCAAAATACCAGAAATAGATTCTTGGGTCTAAGCCAATGTTTGTACAATTTGTTTTATTAAGAGCAGGAACTTATAAAGATAAAGGTAAAGAGACTACCACTTCTTCTCATTTAGATCAATTATGTCTTTATAGGAACTAACAGTTTAGACTCAGCTAAACCCTCATTTTTGGTATGTTGAGAAAATTGTTGTTTTCCTCTCCCCATGAACAGCAGGCATTCTGAAAATGAGTGGCTGCCTTCCACATGGCTTTTGTTGAAATCCACTGGGGACGTCAGCAACATAAAACCGAATGCAGTATTTAAGTCAATATTCATTGGGGAGAAAACCTCACATCTGTTCTTGCAGTCATGATATTGATGGGTTCACATTCTTAAGTGTTAGTTTTCACACTATTAAAAAACAAAACAAAAATCCTTCTCACCTGACCCTTATGAATATGAAGACAGAGCTGTCAAGATGCACACAGACAAAGGCTCTTGAGACTATTTTGGAAGTCATTTAGATGCAAGTCAAACAGAAGTGTCAGTTTCATTATTTTACTAAAGCTGTTGAGCTTAATCCAGCGATGTGCTGAGTGTCATCCATTTTCATTGATTTTGACAGTTTGAAGATGTATGTTAATGGAGATGGACCGAGGGCAGAAAATAAATTTTATTTAGAGCTCAGCATATCTAGAATCTTTCCACCATGTCAACACGCTGAACAGGTTTGTTTTATGATCTATAGATTTTTCACTATACCTGTTATCTTTCAGTGCCAAGGGGTACACAGGTCACATGAAAAATCTGCACTTTTAATACATTAATACGGAACTTCTACAGCAAAGCTTCTTCCTATTTTGATCTAGTAGTGAAAGAAGCCTGAGTTATGATGGAGTTGAAAATGTGTCTACTTCCTCTGCTATGTTAGCATAGGAAGCAACTTGTGAGGATAACAAATTTTGAACACAATGGGGTCAGAATCTGAATTCTATCAATTCAGAAATTCATGAGCCATCAGAAGCCATGGCCCATCACCCCCTACAAAATGTAGGTCCCATTTGTAATGGATGTAGCTCCATCACATCACCCAGCCATGCCCGAAGGTTCATTCCTCCAAAGATATCTATGCAAACAAGAACATGTAGTAGGAATGGTATACAGTAGATATCAAAGGCCTTGAACATCTCATCCTTAAAGCTTGGACATACTTGCTTAGACATGATTGGAATTTTCTGACAGAGTCAATTGCTTCCTTTGCCTTCTGGCCTAATTTACTAAACGGGAGGCACAAGAAACTACAACCATCAATGTATTAGAGAAGATTAATTTCTTCCACGTGAATCTTCTCTTAGAGGTGAAGCAGACAGGGTAAAAGAAGCAGCCAGAGTCTGCCCTGGCCCCAACAACTCTGGGACTGTGGAAACTGCATGCTACAGTCCTGAAGCTGTCTGCTGTTGCCACTCCCTTTTTTGGCAGCTTCAGGCTGCGTTAGCTACCAGACACTTCAGGGGCATATGGTGTACAAATGAAGAAGCCAAGCCCTCCCTCCAGTCCATCTGCACTGGTCTGGGCCTCATAGGGAGAGACAAACTGCTGGACCTGATTCCCTTCTCCACCACCATTCCCTTCTCCTTTTGTGTCGTGTTTTTTTAGATTGTAAGCCTGAAGGCAGGGAAACTATCTAATTAAACAGATTATATGTTCAGCGCTGTGTAAATTTTCAGCGCTAAATAAATAAATAAATAAATAATATGCCATGCTCTCAAATGGCTGGAAGTCACTTTATTTGGCCTGTTTCAGGCCTAAGATTCACTTCTCTAAGCTTCACTAAGTTCCTCCAGGCTGGCCAAAAAGCCTTGTGAGACAGTTGTACCTACACTTATTGGGATTTTAAAAAAATAATAATATTCATATAATGTATCTGCTGTACCAGCTATTTCTCATGAATTTCTGAGATAAGTTCTGACTTTTTAAATCCAGGGTTGGCTTTTCTGTTCCAGTAGCTACCAAGAGAGCCAGTGTGATATAGCTGTTTGAGTACTGGACTACAACTCTGGAAACCAGGTTTCGAATCCTGGCTCTGTCATGTAACCCACTGGGTGACCTTGAGAAAGTCACACTCTCTCAGCCTCAGGGAAAGGCAATAGCAAACTTCCTTTGAAAAATCCTTGGTAAGAAAACTCCCAATAGGGTTGCCATAAGTTGGAAACAACTTGAAGGGACACAACAACAACAACAACGGCAAAGCTACCAGTATAGACAGTGGTAAATTTCTACATCTCTAGCGATTATCTTAGCTTGTTTTGCAATTCTTGGTGGTCCCACTGATGATGTGTTGAATAGGGGTATGAATTTTGCTATGGATATTCTCCTCTGATCTTCCTTCCTCAGTACATTTCTAGTTACCATACTCAATGCTTCTCTTTTTTCCTCTTTCTTTTATAATTATAGCACTAAAGTGGTATAGCACTTATGCACAATGGCTATTACATTAAAAAAGAAAGCATCCAAACTGGGAATGTGGATATTGGGGAAGAGCATGGGGGAGAGGGCGGGGGTCAAGTTTTTGAAGGCAGTGACTGGAAGGGAGGAAAACTTATCCATGCACCCTGAGGAAAAAAAAAAAAACACAGGAAAAAACAAGTGGATGTGAGAGTGGAAACTACCATCACAAGACATGAAACCTGAAAAAAGAATAGCTTGACATTTACCAGAACTATTGGCTCATTTGGTGGAACCCTAAGATGAGGATTAATTGGGGTTTTTTTTTTTTTTGCTCCCCACACCCCTCTTCAAACATATTTTGATTCATGCTTCTACATAGTTGACGTTTATCTCGATAATATAACCATAACAAGCAATATTATTTTTTTTTTTATCCAGATGTCAGGGATTTAGGGATTGGAAGACATTACTTTTCCAGACTCAGATTCTTATTGGAATCTTATTCAAAGTGCCATGCACACACAGGCTTAAGAGAGGTGTTTCTAGGACTAGGCAGTTTTGTGTTGCAACCTGCTGTAACCCACTTAAAAGTATAAATCCTCCAGTCAGCTGCTTGAAATGAGATTGATTCCACTGGCTCTTACCTGGCATATAAAACCAGTAGATGAGCACTGTCGAACCCAGAGGCTGAATTTCCGCTTTTTCCTCTTCCGTAACTCTCGTTCTGTGCAAGTGGCAATGAAAATGGGATCTTCATCAATCAAAGGTTCATGGAGGACCTGCAAACATAATCAGGGCATGCTTATTGGGTTCTTGAAACAAAATCTCTATTCCGAATTCTTTTGGGGGGGAAACAAAGCAGAATGGTGCAAATATTGCATTTGAATGATTCCTTATTCTGTCACAAAGCTTAGGACTTGATTGAGTTGCTCCCTTTAAGACTAACCTACCTCATTGGGTTTTTGTGCGTGTGTGTGGGGGGGGGAACAAGATACAATACATATCACTCTGAGGTCTTTGAAGGAAAGGGAAGCCACACTGATCATCAACCGGTGCTAAAGAGTCAAATATTGTGCATCCAACCTGTGCTAAAAGGGCAATTATTATCTCGAATATGCACACACCAAAGAAGATTGTATGCACAGTGGGTTGGATAGAGACCTAGACATGATTAAAGTAGACCTGATTAAATCAGCTCTAATTATGAGGAAGTCTGGAGACAATCCATTGTTCTGAAAAAAAAAGGGGAGGGGAGAATATTCAGACTTTAAAGATGTTCTAAATCCAACACATTTGGGATTTTACTACTTCTTGGTATCATAGCTATTATAGCCAACTGCATATACATATGTGACATATTATACATACACATCCTTGCATACACATATATACATATGTATATCAGAAAAAAATTATAGACATAGCTGAAAAATCCATTGTCTCTATTATCCGTTACAGTCTTCCCACATATGGCCTCTCTATTGCTTTCAGTTCAATGTCAGCCCTTTAAATGTTTTTTTCTTTTAGTACTAATGACTGCTAAGATTATATGTACAGCAAGGAGCAGCTTGCTTTCCATGAGCATGTTTCCTCTTAAGAACACTGCTCTGGTAATTTTAATTCCCTCCAGAATGCTAATCTTTGGCTGCGTTCATGTTGGTTCTTGCCAGCTGTGTTCTGGTTCTCCTGCTACCCAATAACATGAAACTATGAAATAAGCATTTAAGAAAACAAAATATCAATCCTGCAAAACATAGATCTGTTTTGGAAAGCTTCTTCCATAGAAACCCTT
Organism: Urosaurus nigricauda; assembly: GCA_034509955.1. Classification (NCBI taxonomy): domain Eukaryota; kingdom Metazoa; phylum Chordata; class Lepidosauria; order Squamata; family Phrynosomatidae; genus Urosaurus; species Urosaurus nigricauda. The sequence continues at coordinate 312,702,069 of JAOEGL010000001.1, read as the reverse complement.
TCACCACATCATAAGGTTCAGCAGTGCTTTTATTATAAAAAAGTATTAACAGCATTCACAAGGGAAAACCATGTATTGATCTAGATCTTTTTTTAAAAAAAAATCATACTAACCTTGATTAATCCAACCCAAGGAATTGTGGGTTAACTAGCAACTGTTAATATTACTTGTTCATGTAGTAATGGAGGGGTTCTTATAGTATACATAGAAATTTTGGAGGCTGAGTGTGAACTCACTCTGTCACCTGTTTTCCCCTTGCTTATGGGTACATAGAATTGACAAGAAAGGCTTCAATGGGCACTCCATTAGGTCCTAGAACACAGGTGAATTCTCACCACCAGCCTCAGGCCATATTTCATTGCAGGGAAGTTCCCAGAAGCTCTGGAGCACCCTAGGAGGTTGTGCAGGATACCTATTGATGTGCACTCAGATCAGCTATGGGAACATAGCTGGGTGGTTCTGTACTGCACCTCTCCACATTCTTCATTGGCCAGTAAATGTTGCAGGGTCTGCAGCAAAGTCTTTTTTGTGAATGAGAGGGAGATATGTTGCAATTCCATATGTGTGTTACTTTACACTACATTTCCTGGTGTAGGATCTTGATCAACATCAGACTGCTGAAGTAACAATGAGAGCAAGGAGCCCAACATAGGGAAAAATCTCCCTCCTTCAAGAAGTATGTGGGCAGTTTGAACTGTCTCAGGGATCTACGGAGAAATGGCAGCTGTGTGGAATAGGAATAGGTCAGTGGATGAGAACAGATTTTGCATACAAAATGCACATGTTCAGTCCCCAGTATCTCCAGATACTAAGGCTGTGAAGAGACTTCTGTCAGGGGCCCCTGGAGAATTACTGCCAGTCAAAGTGGGCTGAAAGCATTGATAGTTTCATTGAACAGCATCACCTGTTCATGTAGCAATAGACCTGTTTAAAACTAAACAAGTAAAAAAAAGAAAGAAAGGAAATGAATATAAATGTGCAAAATAATTACAAGAAGAGATAGAGCAAACTACAGGAGCAATAGAAATAATACCAAAAAGATGTGGAGGAGGAAGTAACAAATGTATAACGGATATGAAATTTGTATGTGTTAAGAGTGAACTAGGATATTTGTAGATATGATTGATATATACTTTTTGTATGTAAAAAATTGCAATAAAAATACTTTAAAAAACTAAACAAGTGCATTTACAGCAGGAAGAGGACTGTAGAAAGGCACTGAGTACAACCCTTACTTGAAGAATTATCAGAAGGCAGGTAAAGGACAATCTTCTGTTTGAAAGCATCCTCAATATGAAAGGAGGTTAAGTCCAGGTCAAGTTAAAGTCCAAAAACCATCAAAGGGAGAGGATCAGAAGCCTAGGGGCTGCCCATCAACTATTCACATCTAGACAGCAGATTGAGTAAGCAATGTAGGACACTTGGCCAGTCTATAGCAAGATGTAGTGAATTTTTATTTTAGGCCATAATACATTAGCACATTTTATAAAAATGAACACTCCCTTTTGCCCCTCTTTTGAGAGTGCATTCCGTTTGAAAAAGGAAAATGTATTTATTCATTTATTTCCCACCTTTCTCCCACTATGGGACTTAAAGCATTCACAATTTGAGTTTTAGACAATGAATTATGCAAGAGTTTTTTTTTTTTAAAAAAAAAGCCAATTACACAAATAATCATATTAAAAACATTGATTTAAAGCAGTTTTTAAAAGCCAGTTAAACTACATTATAAGTAGGCACCCTGTGGGTCTGTCTTATTTTACAGCAAAGGAAGCACCTAGCCAAGACGATAAAATCTTTCTTTCTGTGCAGTGTACTTTCAAACAGCCTGTAGCAATCAGTGGCTTCTTCTTTGGGGGCAGCTTCTATGTCAGTGGGTTAAAAATCTATTCCAGATTTTAGTCTAATTTTTAAAGTAACTATCCAAGGTGCTTAACCTACTTTGGAAAAGAGTCTGAGCATGTTGGAAAGATTCATTAAGGTTTGGACCAACCTAGAGCATACTACCCACTGATAAGGAAAGCCACCAGCCACAACTGATGCCTGCTTAGTGTGCTCTCCAATATTAGGAGTGAGGTTAGTAGGAAACAAAGCAAGTTTGGAAGTGGATGTTACAGGGATGTAAATATTCAGTTAAAAATGTACTCCTCCTGCTCCACCTTAAGTTAGGCCTTATATGCCTGCAGCTGTTATATTGCATTTGACCCCAAAGATGCCCACAGAAGCAATGGAAAGGAGTGGCCAAAATGTATGTGCGTGTATGTGCAGACCTACATCATCTTGACCCTGAGTCGCAATAAGATCCTCAGAACCGCTGCCTGTGTTCTTCCTCATATGTTATATGTCATAGCCATGCTTCATACCCATATATTCTGTAGATGCTTTGTAATACTGTATATAAGTTGAGAAATTTATTCCCCAAAATGGACTCCAAAATCATGTGTAGACTTATATATAGGGCAACAAGTTAATACTGCTTATAAAGTTCTTAAAAGAAGTGCCCACCTTCCTCTGTAGTCAGGGTCTTTAAACAGCTCCCTGTTTGACTCCCCCCCCCCCATCCCTCAGCTTTCCATCACAGCCAGAGCAAACAAACAGTTGGTGAGGCAAGGGACAGAGAGAGAGAGAGAGTATGCCCAAGCTTGTATCCCGTTTTGCAAGCCACAAGCCTTGGAAATCCTGGAGGTGAAGGGCAGACAGAGTGAAAGGTCTGCCCCCCCCCCCCCTTTTGCAAGCCATGAGCCTTGGAAAACCTGGGGGTAAAGGGCAGAGAGAAAGAAAGGTCTGTCTCCCCTTTTGCAAGCCATGAGCCTTGGAAATCCTAGGGGTGAAGGGCAGAAGGGGGGGGAGTTCTATCCCATTTTGCAAGCCATGAGCCTTGGAGATGCTTTTGGTAAAGGGGAGAGAGGGGGGGGGAGGTTTGTCTCCCCATTTTCCATGTTGAGACTGTGATCCTTGGAAGTGGTCCAGAGAGGGAGATGAAGGGAGGGAAGTGGTGCTTTGTTTCTCCCTCTGGATCTTTTGTAACATGCCCCAGTGTTTGACCCTCAATTTATCCACGGGTCATATCAAAATCCATGATTTTGCCCCCCCCCCCCAAAAAAAGATGTTGACTTATATGGTACTGGACATGCTACACATTTGGTGATGCTGGGTGGAAAGGTTGTTTGTCTTTTTGAAGCTGGCTAATGAACATATCTGAGGGGAGGAAATATGTACTGTGAGCTGTCAAGGTCAGTGCAGAGGGTATCCTTGGCACAGAGCAGAAAGGACAGGTAGTCCTGGGAAGAGGGATGCTTTGGTTTGAAGATTATCAGGATATTAGTATACAAAAACATGTAAACTTCTATGTGCTTTTATTATACTGTGTAACCAAAATTGTTTCAGTCCTGACAACATAGCGATGCTGTAAACAACTTCAGATTTTTGAAAAAGTTTTCTAACCTGCTGGAGCTCATACATAGTACAGTGACACCTGAGAGTTTCCATAACTGTCTGGTGGTGATTCTGTTCCAGGTCCAAACTTAAAAGAGCTAAACAAAGCGACCCTTCTTTTAAGGCTAGATTCAGCACCTTGGATCCTTCCTTTGAAGTTCAGGTTAAGAGGTGGAGCAGACTCACTTTCCCATATACAAGGAAGTCACCAGTTCCTAATGGCTTTCCTTCCTCTGCTGTGGCTATCATCAGCTGAAGGCCTCCTGCTTAGCTTCCCATCTTCTTCTGGCTACTGTTTTTGCCTCTGGCCTCTCATGTGTTTAGCTTAGCCAAGAGAAAAAGCAACCCATGGCACGACTGTCAAGTTGCAGTAGCTGTTTTTGCTCCTCTGCTGGGACTGAAGTGCAGTGTCCCTGGTCCACCTTGTGTTTCAATTCAAAATACTGAATATTTCAGTTCAAAAAAGACAAAATCCAGTCTACTGTGAATCCAGGGTGCCAATGACAGTTTTTATCCCAATGCATTTGGACCATAGATGGGTCAAAAGATGAAGCCTCTCCATGGTCTCTGCAGCCCCTCCACAACTGCTCTTGTATGAAAAGCATTCATACAATTTCCAATTGTATCTTTTAGGTCACATCTAGTTGGGCCCTACATCATGCTTAAGATGGTACTCATACTTTTGAGTGAAGCAAGCTGTTATGAAATACAGTATGACCCCAGTATCCACAAGGGTCATGTTCCTAAAATTACTGAGGACAGTGAATATTGCAGTTAATAGCAAACCCTATATTTCTGGCAGACGTTGACTTCAGAGTTGCACTGGAGGACCTCCAGATGCTTAGAGAAGTATTCTCTCTAGGTATCTGGAGGTCCTCCAGTGCAACTCTATGGTCAGCTTTGGCAGAATATGGCCATAAAGTCATGCTGGAGGACCTCCATATACCTAGAGATACATTTTTTCAGAGGGTAAGTGAAACCATGGGTACCAAAACCACAGCTACTAAAATGACCATTTTAGTATAAATATTGTAGTTAAATTTCAGGTGGAAATTTTCATTTGATTATGCCAACATTGAATGGAAAAAGTGTGTATGGATGACTCCTAAATCAACAGAATATCCCTCAAATCTTACTAATAGCCTTCGGAGCATATTCTTCATTTAATAAGTATGTTGTACCTTCATGCTGGGAAAAGCATATAATTAAATGCTAGTGTCCTCATCTCTTCAACTTAATTTAACAATTAGTGATAAAGAGAAGTAATATAATTAGAAAATGCAAGTTGAATTAAGGCAGCCCAATGATTCATGACTATCAAAATTAAAATCTGTAGCTCTTGCTATCAAATTATTTTGGTACAGTGTTTCTGCATTTATTGAAGACTGGCTTCATCTTAATTTCATTACAGGGATTAGTCAACCATTTTACTAAGAAATATCCTACAAGAACTTTATCTAAACTCAGTGTGGATTTGTACATGCCTATCACAGGTTCTCACAACTCATCATGAATGGGGCAAATGATAGGAAAATATTCTGTGCACAGAGGTACATATATCATGGAGTCATTTCCACCAGTGTATGATACTAAAAGCAACTACAGAAAATACTGCAAACATCAACTTCTTAAAACACTTATGCCACTTGACACAGGTGCCATTACTCATAAATTATTCTGGTAGTTGAAGCTTAGAAGGCCAATTACATGGATCATTTTCTGTGTGAGAAACAACTTTCATGAAGCAGCACTAATTGAATTCAGACTAAATTCAAGCATTCTGGTAATGTCTTAACAGAGGATAACAGTATCATTCCTTGCCATCCCTCAGATCATAACAATATACAAATATCAATATCTAGCACTGAGACTGGAAAAGCTATTTTTGGACTACAACTCACCTCCCTACCAGCATAGACAATGGCTTCTTGACTGTTTTCCAACTGTGATCTTTAATCATGCAGGAACCTTTCATAAACCTAATGAATGCATCGTTACTATTGCCTATATGCAGTTCTAATCCATGCCATTAATCCCATTACAGATGATGAGATAGTGCTGAAGGTAACACAGGTAAACTGTATTCACTTCTGGAAGGGCTTTCACCATTGTACCAGAGACCCTCAGAAGAAGCTCTTCAGCTGTAGCAAACACTACAGCTCAGAAGACACCTAGAGAACTCTTTTGAGCTGGGTTCTGCTGAATGACGTTGCCAGTTCTATGGCCGCACTATCCGCAATGCCTCAGTCAGAGGAAGGACTCCTTAAAGTAGGACATTTGGGACTACAGGCATTGTGGAGAAAAGATGAGGAGTGCAGAGTGGAGGGGGAAGTAGGAGAAGGAGCATGTGCATTCTTCTCTCGAGTAGTAGAACACTCTGCAATGATTCCAGTTGTTAAGAATGAGTTGAGAGGACTAGAATTAGGGATGAATAATCAAAATATTCAAACCATGTTTTTTTAAAAAAATATTTAATGAGTGCCAAACAACTCTGGGCTAGTCTACACTAAGAGGATAAATCTGAATGGACTTCTGCCCCAGAACCCAATTTGGAGCCATCCTGCACACATTTTTCTCCACTGAGACATCAGGTAGGCCCTGTGGAGTTTTGGGTCAGCCCCAACTGCTCCCTGCTACATTGGCACCATCAGTGTCCCTACTGCTGCCACCAATGCCTTCAAAGTCATTGCTGTGCCTTCAAATCTTGGGGTCTTTCCTGGTCTGAATGGTTTTCCTCCTCCCCACTTCACTGGCACGTCCATCATTCTAAAGCAAACAAGGCACCCAGCATGTGATCTGGGTGTCCTGTCTGGTGGTGATGGCACAGTGGGAAGACGCAGCAGCAGCAGACTCAAAAAGCTAGAGCAGCAGCAACAGGTGACAGTGGTGGCAGTGAGAGTGTATGTGAGAGTGGTGGTGGCAACAACAGCAAGGGCAGAGACTCTGAACTAAGGCAGTATACCCCAAATCTAGGGTGGATAGGGCCTTGTGTTGTGTAGCCTTATCACCCCAGATTCAGGGGGAGGGTGGGGTTTAATGGGTTTTTCATCAGTGTAGGCTTCTGATGGGAAGAATTCTGGACTGATGAGAATTTGTACAGTTTGGAATTTATTCTATGCATAATTAGTAATGTGGTTATTCTGAACAGAAAAAAAGCATTTTCTGCACAGGAAATAGCATTTTCTATGCGGAAAATGTTATTTCTATGCACAGAAACATTATTTTCTGTGAAGAAAATACTGCCTCCTGCACAGAAAAATGTTGTATTTGGGGACTTATTCTGTACAAAATTCATATGTGGCTATTTAGCACAGGCAACAACATTTTCTGCACAATTATTTTGACATAGAAAATACTGATTCCTGTGCAGAAAATACTATACAGTTTTTACTCTCACAACCCTACGGAAGCCTCCCTATCAGTCTTTAGAGGTCCCCTCCCTCCTCCAAAGTGGTATGATTTCCATGATGAAACATCACTTTGGAAAGGACTTTGATGACAACAGTAGGATGTGGCAGCACTGCTTGTGGCCAATGGAGGAGGACAGTCAGGATGGAACTGACCATTCACAGTTGTCCACCTCTGCTGTAAGGGATGTTTTGTACATTGCAAAGTGATGTTGCCACTGAATCAACATTCAACAGTAGATTGATGCCACTTCTATTTCCTGTAATGTGCAACTGTACATATACTTGCAGACAGATGTTTTACATGTTGAACACATGTGTGTTCTCTCATATGATGATTTTATTTTTCCCAAGAATTCCTGCCACAGTGACCAAAGGCTCTTTCACACTACTCAGTTATAGCACTATGATTCCATTTATTTTAACTGCCGCAGCTGCGTCCTAAAAAATCTATGGGATCTGTAGTTTGGTGAAGCTCTAAAACTCTCTGGCTGCAGATTCTAAATGCGTGTTTGTGTGTCTGTCAGTTTATGGTGACCCCATGCATTTCATAGGATTTTCTTAGGCAATGAATACTCCATGGTGGTTTTGCCAATTCCTTCTTCTAAAATAGAAGCTATAGCACCTAGAATTCACCAAGTACTAACTACGCTGACTCTGCTTAGCTTCAAAGAGCAGACAGGAGCTAGTGCCTCTAGGGTATTCAGGCTTTCATAAATTATAAATATTCCCCCTTAAACCATATATCTCAGGATTCCATAGGACAGAATAAAAGTAGTTAAAGTGGAATTTTTATACTATAGTTGTGTTGCATGAAAAGAATCTAAGTCACTAAGTAACTATACATTCTTTAGCTCTACCACACAATGGCCTCTGGTATGTAACCATGGAGTAAGCTAAGACTTTCCACAACCAAGAAATTGAATCTCACCTGGGTTTGGGAAGGCTTAAAAGCAGAGTCGAAGCTATGCTGCAGAGAGTCCAGAAAGGGCTGGATTTTGTAGAGGCCGTGTGTTGTTTGACTGGAACGGAAGGCCACAATATGGAAGTACTTGAGTATCTTCTCAAATCTGGACTGAGTCATGATCAGTGCTATGCTCTTGTTGCTATAGAAACCACTACTCCAGATGCTGAGGACAGACTCACAGTGGTGAGTGCTTGTGGATATCATGTATGCCAAGAAAGCCTTAATTTCTGTCAGGGTGACATCCATCCAAGTGTCATCACTCCCAAATCTCTCCTGGTACTTCTTGGCATACATATTAGTTTGCACCACCATATTCTTTAGCACGTTGTCAGGGACAAAGAGTTGGAAGAAGTCCATTGCACTGGCAGTTGGTGGCATTTTGCGTGTTGGGCCTAGAAGGCAAAAATACACATCTTAAAACCCATTTCTCTAACTCTTCATAGTACTAGCAATGAAGCTTACCTTGAATAATCAAGATTAAGTCATTCACTTCGTCGCATTCAAATGCACTTTCCTACACAACCAGAGCTATGGTTAGGTTAAGGCTATGATATGGCCATTAAAAAAAATTACTCCAATAAAGCAATCAATTCCCAAGAAAAGCTGGATTTTGTAACAGGCACCTACACTGTGACTGTTTCAGCCCTTCTGCATAGTTTTTCCTATTTTGCTCAACAATGCATTCATATACATATAGATCCAGTCACACTTTATATTGCTTTACAAAGAGGACAATTTTAAAAAAAGATAAAAGAGACCACACAACTGACTAAGTTTGCGTGTCACTTTTAGTGCTTTGCATCCAACTGCAGAAACAGAACTGGGACAGCTACAGGAATAAAACCAGATACTTCCTCTGTCTCCTAATCTCTGCTAGCCAATAAATACAGTTCTGCTTCCATAGCCATGGATTTTGTATCCACAGATTCAACCAACCACAGTTTGAAAATACTCTCACACACAAACATTCCAAAACCCAAACCTTGATTTTGCCATTTTATATAAGGGATTTACTATGTCATTATATATAATAGGACTTAAGCACCCACATAGTTTGGTATCCACAGGTGGACCTGGAACCAAACACCAGCAGATATTGAGGGCCCACTGTAAGTATGTAAAGTGGAGGTGCAGCATCTAAAAGATACAGTTTGGGTATGAGAGAAGAGATATGTCAGAGTACAAGGTACTTCTTCCTGATCTAGGATCTGTTAATGATAAAAGCTACAGGGGATGTATCCCATGTCCAACCTGGTAACCCTGAGACCAATGTACCTGCTAAGCATGTTAACCAAATGCTAAATGGAGAAAACTGCTATCCCTTCCTATGGTTTTTTGTCATTTTGTTACTGCCATTGTTAAATAACCAGAACTGCAAACCATGCACAGATTTATGTCAATCCAGATTTGCCCTTACCCTGGATTATGTCTCAGTTTCCTTCTGAACTTCTAATACATCTAATTTGAAATTGAACAGTGAGTTCATCTTATAATGTTGAAGATACAATATATGCAAGGCTAGCTTACATAGGTTTCTTCACTAAGTTCTTTTCAAAGTTTTCTTTTATTCTTCTAGAGAAAGGAATGGAATAGGTGCATGGATGACTGAACAGTGATGAAAAGAAACAGCTTGCCAGATAGGAGAGGATGAAAAAGGCAGGGGGAAAAAAGAGGTAACCTGTTTTAAATCCAGTCAAATACAACAACATATGTAACTAATCTTTTATTTCTTTGTTTTAATATTTCTATGATTTAAATTCTATGCTATTATAGACAACAGTAACACAGTCACAAGGAAAAGATTGTGAAGAAGGCAGTTTAGGCACCAAGACTTTCACAACATTCACAATTTAAATTTAACACATTAAGCCAGAGTTGACAAAACTCTTGGATCCCAATCAATCTATTTTTCTGTAACATCCATGACTGTTCTTCAATCATTTCATTCTTAGGGGGGGGGGGTCATAACAGGATAAATAGAAATAAAACCTATGCACTTTTTTATTTAGTTGATTTAGGACCGTATTCAACCACCCCCTTCCACTGCTGAGATTTTGGCATTCATTACCCATGTGCTTCCATTATCATTCCAGCCATAAGAACCAGAAACTTTAAAAAAAAACCTCCTCAATACACTTAATTGCATATCCAATAGTCCACCTCCTTCAAGCCTGAAGAGCCATGGTCTTGCCTGCCGTCCAGGAAAATTTAGGGACTGATTCACACAATCCCTACCAGGCTGACTTGTATAGCCAAGGCAAAGCATCCACATACTTACTCATTTATAGTCCTGGAGAGCCATTTATACCAAGACCATCCATTGTATTAGTTCAGTATCACTCATCCCTTGTCCTGAGAAGCTGTGTGAAGACACACAGGTTATTGGAGGGGAGGGAGATCTGTTGAACTGCAAACCCTACCACCCCTCACCATTGCTCTAATGACTAGGCTTGATCAGCATTTACTATCTGTGAACACAAAGATATAGATGAGTGTAAGCAAAATGTTACCACCTTAGAACAGGAGTAGGTAATTTCCAGGGGCTGTTATTTTGGTCCTGGGCAAAATACATGGGCAAGTCATGAATTACCAGGAAAAGAAAGACAGCTTTCTTGTTTTCTGTCAATCTTACCACCCACTTGGCACTCTCACTGGATGGTTCCCTCATCAAATCCTCTTCCCCACTTTGTGCCCCAATGAGTAAGTAAGGAGATCTTAAATGTCTGCCAACACAGCCGGCCCCAAGGAGAAGAAAGAAAAACTAAAATATTTCTTCATTTACTTCCCTTTCCACTCCAAATCCTTAACTGAATTAAGACTGGTATCTACAGTTCCTTCTTCTCACTATGATGTTTGACCACACTGCTTCTCTTATCTCCCTCCACTCTCTGTAGCCCCTTTACAAGTGCTTCCAGTGGCCTGGACTTTTCAGAAGCAGGGAAAAAAACCCATGGGTTTTTATGTGAGACAGAAATAAATTTTAAATTCAAATCATGCCTGTAGGAGAACAGGGGCCAGATTTGTTCCTTGGATCCACTGGGAAAGAGAAAAACATGGAAAGATGCTTGCTTGATGGAGGACACCATCCACCAATCTGTCCTGCACCCCAATTACCCCACTCCCTGATGCCTTACAAATCTGGTAGGGTACATATTGGGGAGGGGGGGGGTAGGAAAAAACTTCTAGTGCAGAGTACAAAGTGAGGTTTTTAAAATAGCATTAGAGCCTAAATGAAGCACATTTGCTGTGAAAACAGTCATATGTTGTACGTTACTACAGCACTGGAATCAAAGTAGGTACAATTTTTTTTTGGTAATGTGGATCCAGCCTTAGCTGGCCATGGGAACCAAATAATCCTCTTCCCTATTGACTCCTCCCCCGCCTCTTGGAATAATTATATTTAAATGTACATGCTACTGCTGTATTTTCAATAACTAGCACTCTATACAGAGCAATTCTTTTTCTGGAAAATGATTGTGGTAAAGTGGCACTCATTTACTCAGCAGATGTGTTCCTTCAGTGAAATCATTTCTATCTGTCTGCATGAATGTCTCCAAATGCTTGCTTCTTTGAATAAGATACAAGGCCATGATCCATTCCTTTAGGGGAAGACAGTGTAAAATGTATGTATGCTAACATACATGTATAGGTGCAATTTTTTAGAGGTAATGAGTATTATTTAAAGAGAAATTCAATACTTCTCACTACCATGAGGAAGACTATGAGTCTTATAACATTTCAAAAGAAAGATGAAAGCCAGCAAGACAGAAACAGCTTCTGGCTTACCTTCCCATACAACCTCGTAGTACTTCTATTCTCTAGCCTGAGGGAGCCAGTGGTAAATGCATGGCTTTTGCCAAATGAAGCAGGACAAAAGTCAGGAATTTATGATGTGTCCCCTGGCAGTAGAACAAAAGGCCTTCATTGGTGTGTGGGAAGGTAAGCCAGAAGCTGCTTCTGTCTCACTGTCTTTTATCTTTCTTTCTTTCTTTCTTTCTTTCTTTCTCTTCTCCTTCTTCTTCTTCTTCTTCTTCTTCTTCTTCTTTTTTTGGAAATGCACTAAGGCTGTATGACTGGGAACATTGGGTGCTGTTAAGGTCTCTGATTTCCCTTCTTATACATCTTTTTCTTTTAACCGGACTAGGACTGTACAGTGCTTTAAACAGAAGACTCCTTCTTAGGAATGTTAGCATTAACACTTGAACGTTAATCCATTACAGAAGATTTAAAAGTTAAAATACTTTAAAGAGTTCAGAAAAAAAAACTAATTTAGAACACATTTGTTATAAATATAAAGCATCAAATAAAATGACCTATAAGTGTCCTCAAATTGTTGTTCACTGCCCTTCAGTTGACTGACTCATGGCGACCTCATGAATGAGACACCTCCAAGATCCCCTCGTCCTCACCATTCTGCTCAGGTTCTGCAGCTTTAACATAATCAGCACTGAAATTATTAGAAGAACTCCACTGTTAACAAATTAGAAACCAATTTTAATTAATGAATTACTTCCAAGCTCTGAAACTGAAAACTATCCTCGATTGGTGGACTATTCTCTATAGAGGAGGACACATAGACACTCCCCCACCCCCTGTGAAAACTAAAGAACAATGTTCTTTACTGCAGCAGTGCTCCTACCAACAGATCATCCAGCTAAAATTAAGCATATACCCTCGAATCTCCCACAATAAAAAGCATTCTGGAATGGGTTGATTGTGTGTTATATTCTTTTCTATGAACAAATTTTGAACAAATGGTATTTTGTACATAAATGCAATTAAACTCAGAGATACATACATTTTCTCCATTAGATTCTGTTTGTTTTGCCTTCTATAGAACACATTTCAACCAGCCTTTAAATAACACATTTTGAACATGCCAGTGAAACACTGTTTCCTTTTCAAACCATTTGACAAGATGTGAAGCCCTTAACTCTCCCCTGCCCAGAAACCACCCTACAGGCTCTACCAGTTGTGAAGTCAGCATGAGAAGGTCACTTGCTATTAGTCTCTGTTGATTTAAATTCAGGAATGGGCATGACAGGAGCCTAATATGTCTGTACTCGGTACACTGTGTTCTGGCACTGAGAAGCATGATTGCTTACTGCTGTAGTCTTGCTGGATGCAGCATCTAGAGGCAGAGGAAGAAAGTGGTGGATGGTGCATGGCAGAGAGAAAGAACAAACCATATATCCAACTGCCAGTGAATACTGTTGTTCAAAAAAGATGTGGTGCATCAGAAGCTTAGAAAGATGTCCCTTTGCAAATTAAAAAAAAAAAAATCAAATGCTGCAACTGCTCAGTTTTGCAAGTGATGATCCTGTGAGCAGTGAACTGTTACACTTTATCTACAGTATTGCTCTTTTGTCAACTCAAAAACAAGAATGGTGCAGGAGGTACTTTTATTCAATACCAAGGTTCTTTTTTAATTCAATGAGTACCAGAACACACAATTACCATGCTTTCAAAATCATCATCATCATTATCATCATCATCCCTCCCTCATTAACGCCATTTGAAGCTTGGCACATGGAAATATGCTGGATGCCAGCAAATGGCAGGTGCCAAGTCAAATATTTCAGAAGAGAAACCATTCCAGAGAAAACAATGCCTGTGCATTGTCAAGTGACCAGATGAACAGACTGTTTCCAAAGATAGCCAGAATCAGCCTTGCTTAGCTTTCCTTAAAAACTGTAAAGTGTATATGTTAAAAATCCAATTGGGTTTAAGGTACACTTTCATATTTCTGGACCTGTAGTTATATACATAAAGGCCAGAAGAGAGAGAGAGAGAGAGTTGTATATTAAGTTGTATGTTCTAAATCACTTTCATTGTGTACATTGCCTTGCTTCTACACCTTTGAAGCCAGAGACCTGAAAACTATATGGTTATCCTCAGTATTAAACCCACCAACCAGAAATTATAAACAGAGTGCACTTCACTGGATTTCCAAACCATTTGATACAACAACGAAGACACAGAAATTGTTAGATAATGTGTTCATAATGTGGAAGATGGGTTAAAAGCTACTCAAAGAACCTTAATGGCTGCTGAATGAGCAAGACAATGCAAGGATAGGTCCAAAATTATGTTCTTTTGGTGGGATTTACTTGTGATTTAGTAACATAAAATAAGTACAAGAATATACAGTAAACACCACAGGTTCTCAAGGTGGAAGTGCTATTTTTCAAATGTGTTCAAAATGTGTTCATTCTCTGAACAGAGAGTCAGAAGCATCCATCCAAGCAGAAGAACATGGTTCAATAGCTACAATTCACCAGCAACCCAGCATGAATTCCTAGTTCTTGAGGGAAACAAATTTGGCAGGATATAGGAAAGAGCAACCATAAATGTCTCTCTAGCTATTATTTCTGTTTGTGCAGACATTGTTCACTTGTCCCCCAATCAATTTATATGAACACCAAATGGCGTGACTGTTCTTCAAACAGAGGGTTGTGCTCATGATGTATTTGTAAAATGATTATACAGTCGTTACCTCAATCAGCATTAGTACAGAGGAGAAAGAATATAAAGCAGGAAGGACAGAGATATTAAAGGTTGTTGTTGTTGTTTTCAAAACCTTCAAAATTCCCCTAGGGGTGTGGAGTCAATTGTTACCTGTTTCATCTTGCCCCTAGGCTGCTTCAAGGCCAAACGAGGCTTTTTAAATCCTGGGCTTTGAGGTTGGGGGAGGACTCTTTAAAATTCTCTAAATAGAGCTGAAGGGCCTCCCCAAACTAGCAGTTTTTAGCATGCATTGCTATACAGTTGGCCCTTCATATCTGTGGGGGTTCCGTTCCAGACACCCTCCTACCCCACAGATCACAAAAAAGTGGGACTTGAAGACCCACTGTTTCCAATGGCGGTGCAACATGCACACAACTGCACTGGCACAGCCGTGTGCATGCACCACCATTGGGATGAATGGGCTGGGGCCATCTGTGGATGCTCAAATTCATGAATGGCAACAGCTGCCTGTATAGTGATGTAGACTCACATTGATTTACTGGGGTTCAAGTTGCTTCAATTACTCAACTTGGACTTGACTCAGCAATAATTGATGCTCTGACTCAACTCAACACTAGTATATTTTTAGTGACTGACTTGCTGGCCTTGGTTCAGTAATATAACACGTTCAACCAGAAATGGTACAGAATGGAGAACAGTTTTCCTCCTTTGAACAACACTTCCACCTCACTGCTTTTTGCCTCATGGACATGACCTTTTACCACCTTGCCACCACAATGCCTCAACCAGATTTTAAACTCTTTCCTAGCTCACTGACCTCCTCTTCTATTCCTCCAAATCCTCCTCTCAATCTCCTCTCCTTCCACTCATGCCAACCTGTCACTCTTTTCCCACCTTGCTGCCACTGTGCCTCTGTCAGATTTTAAACCCTTTCGCAGTGCATCAGTCTCAACTCTCCATTCCTTTCCTTCCAATCTTCCTCTCAATCTCAATGGTTTCTCAACTGTGCCAGCCAACTCCCCAATGTGGCAAGATGATAAAAAGAGTGATGATATAGCAGCCTCCACCAATTTGCACTCTGGCAACCCTACCCTGGATCTTTTCACTAGGGCCTACGATTCCACTTTAACTGTCATGGCTGTATGCTATGGAATTGGGAATTTTGTAGTTTGATGAGGCACTGGAGATCTCTGGCTGATAATTCTAAATGCCCCTCCCTAAACTGCAAATCCCAGGTTCCGATGGGAGAGAACTATAGTAGTTAAATTGACAACATAATAGTAATAATTAGGTTGTGTGAAAGGTCCTCCTAACATCACCCGGACGATACAAGGGGACATGCAGAAGTGTCAACTGGACCTTTTCTACCTGATTTTTTGACTAACCACCTAGCTTTGCTTTCTCCCTGACTTTCCCATGCCAGGAAATTGAGGGTGGTATGAACCACTCTTAGCCAAATCTTTTAGCTCATAATTGAGCCAGCTTTTAGTTGAATGGGCACAGTAGAGTACCCAGCTGTACTCCCCCATCACTCCACAGGAAAGCTGGAAGAGGCAATGAATATATGAACTGTGGCTTAGTCACTCTTATACCTCATTTCCCTCCCAAAGGGATGGGGCTACAAGAAGATCTGGGAAAGGGGTTTTTAAAAGAGGGCAGGAAAACCTAGGTGGACCAGACTGGAGGCCAGATTAGCCTCCAAACTTGTATCTCCACAGCAGCTCTGAGTTTTTCTTTCAGATAAAAACATTTTCCAGCTCTGTCTGGAACTGCTGGAGAGAAAGTCATGGAGAAAAAGAAACATCAAGTTACAGCCATATAGTAAAGATAAGCAACAAGGATGATATTCAAATAATTAAAAATGAGTCTTGTGTTTCAGGTTGTGTTTAGAGTATGGTTGCCAAAGTGAAAAATGGAGAATATTCCTGTTCCTTTAAATTTCACAACGTGCTGATGCTTGACATGCAACCAGGCAACAAGCAACACCTGCTGAAATTTTCTCTTTTACACAGCCATAAAAGGTGCAGGAGCCCTCTCTAGTTTTCACTCTAACACCCCTATTTTAGACAGAGTCTTGGTCTGGAAAGCTTAAAGGATATTAAATAAAACTTTTAAAAACAAAATTACTCTATACAAGTCTAAATGCTTATACTGTGGTAGAAGTCATATACAGACTATAACTATATTAATAAAACCAATTAATTCAATTCAATTAATTAAGACAATTAATTAACCATAGCATCCACTGGATTATTTCTGAAAGGTTATCAATTTTATAATATGCAGCTGAGGCCAGCTATTGCCCATATGACACTCAAAAGAGACGTTTAACAAAGTATAGCAGAGAACAAAAATATTGCTGCAAATGTAATCATGCCATGGTTTAACATTTGTTATCAAGATTCTGTTGAGGATCTTGTTGTCTGCTATGGATTTGTAAAATGCTGGGTCACTGACATAGCAGTCTCAAATTCTTCATGTAAATACCATCGAAAAGAATGTTTAGAGAATATCTCACCAGATTGGTTCTATTTCACCTGCCAATATCAAATCAGATCATATCTTTTACAGTACTGGCAGTAAAGTGATCCACACACATGGCATCTCAGGGACTATCTGTTAATGAAAATTTATAATCATCTTGCACAAGCTAAAGCTGACTGAAAAAACACATGTGCAGCATCTGATAACCTGTCCCTGTATCATTACTAGGAGTTCTGTTCCACAGGCTCAACATTTCAATTCTTATCTCCATGATGTCATAGAAATAGCTCTGCAGAGGAAGATATGAGGATATAAAAAGGGCAAACCTCCTAAGTTAGTCCTTTTCTCATATATGCAGTCATGGCAGACTTCTACAATATTTCTCTTCTGAATTTAAGACAGATCCTGAATAAGAATTACCTACCTTTACACTGAAGTGTAAAGATATATCATAAAATAGCAATGTTAGGATTGTTCATACCATTGTATTTCCCATATCTATGTATGGCTGTGAGAGCTGGACTTTGGAAAAAAACTGATAAGAAGAAAATCAGCTCATTTAAGATGTGATGCTGGAGAAGAGTTGTGAGATTTTGCACATTTGATGATTTGTGGATTTGATTAATATGTTCTCTGTAGGAAACTCTCAGTTCTTCAGCTCAAGTCTAGGTCCTCCAACAAAATCCTATGATCAACTATTGCCAGAAGTGGACTATAAAGTCACACTGCTGGTGCTAGAATACCTAGACAAGAAACCAGCATTTATCATTTTTATTTAGCTTTATTAATGGGGTTTTTTAAACTTAAATGGAGGGGGGGGACTACATCCCTAATCCCTCCAAATGTAGAGCGTCAACTGTACATTTAAGAATAGATGAACTATAGTTTGAAATTCATATGACATTTAAGCCAAATGAAAAGCCAAAATGTAAGGTCCCCATACATAAAGCAGTACTGGATACCTCCTTGCACAAGCATCTAAATACAGTTACTGTATTTAGTCCCCAAGATGATTCCAGCCTAAATTAATAAATAATGCTATGGCTGCTGTTTGTAAATTTTCCTTTGTCAAAATGCATACATCTAGGGATATCTTTTGTCAAAATTCATATAGCCAGGCCTGCCTCATTTGAGGGCTGGGAGGATTGACAGTGCTCAGTTGGTGTTTTCTTGACTGGCTCTGAAAGCCTTACAATGAAAGCCAGGTAGACAGATGGATGAGATACTGCTATCTGACAACACTCACATATACAAATCAACACTTTCTTCTTGAATCAGAGTTGTTTGTAGCTGTAACTTCTGGTTTTTCATTAGTGTTTTAAAAAAAGAAAAGCCATTCTTTTCTGCCATTTCCAGCTATTTATATAAAGAAACAAAGCCAGCAGTACAAAGATTCTGTGCCAAGGGTCAAGATTCTGAAATAAAAGTAATTAATGAAATAACAGTCAGCAGCTGTATGACCAATGTAACCCTACTGAAAGCCTTGAGGTTAATGGCTACTTTACATGCAAAAAGCACAGACCACAAGGAAATGGGCTTTTTGCTTTGTTCCTGCATCCCAAAAGAGACCTGTGTGAGACACTTTGTTCATTTATTGATTTTGAATCAGCACAAAGAACCTAAGAGTGTTTTTATAATCATTGGATGGAAAGGGGAAACCTAGATGTTCAGCAGTTTCTTCATTACAAATCCTAGCTTTCTAAGAAAATGGAAGGACCCAACATTTCTAGAGACAATGCTCAGAAAAGGTCTGAGCTTTTGGACTACAAGTCCCAAACCCTCATTGACTCTGCTGCTTTGAAGAAAAAACTGTTCTGCGCTCTGCCTGATATTATGGGGCCGTACAGGCTATGATATACTCGTTTGTGAGGCAGGTTAAAGGTGGGGAGTTCATACTGGCGCTGGTTTATTCACAATCGAAGGTGTGCTTTGAACACCCGATCCGGTGCTAATCCCCCTTAGAGCAGGTTTTCTGAAAGCGGGGTATTCCCCGTTTATTTTCAGAAAACCTAGTTTAGGTGAATGTGAACTTGGCTCCGATCATGATCAGACCAAGTTCAGGGGCAGGGCTAAAGGTTGGAGGGTGGGCACTTGGAGGAACATTCCTCCCTGCAACCGGCATCCCCCCCCTTTTCCCTTTTTTTTGGGGGGGGGGGAGTTTGACAGATTATATAGATCCCGGCTCCGAAACGGGACCTATTTTGACCCCTTGCTTGGTGCTATTTTTACCCTCATTTAAGATCTATGAGGATTATTATGTTTTTAATATCGTTATGGTTTTAAACTATTGCTAATTTATTTTTAAGGGGTGGGTGGCTGAGAATGGATTGATGAAGTATTTTAATCTGTATGTTTTAATTCGCTGTACCCCGCTCCGATTGTGCTCTACAGAGGAGCGGGCTAGAAATAAAGAATTATTATTATTATTATTATTAGAATGCTCCAGGGAGGGAATGGGCTGTCTTGGGGCTCCCAAACCCCTCAGCTCCCTTGGCAGCCTCACCAGTGGGGAGCTTGGGCAGAGCAGCCCTGGCATCCCTCTCCTCCTCCTCCTCCTCCTCCTCCTCCTCCTCCTCCTCCTCCATCCCCTGCTGGCTCTCTTTCCCCCTTACCCCACTTTCCCCAAGGAGCCTGTGGTCTCCTGGGAGGGAGGGAGAGGACCCAGGAAGGTCCTCCGTCTCTTCCTATAGGAAAGCCTGGGGGGGAAGATCCCTGCCTTCGCCCCGCTGGCTAATTGCATCACAGAAACTCCAGCGGAGCGAAGGCAAGGATCTCCCTCCCCCATCATATGTGAATATTCCGGCTTTTTAAAAAAAAAAAAAAAAGAGAGGGGGGAAGGTCCCATGCCTTTGACGAATGGCTGCAGAAGATACACTGCATGTCACCACTGACAACAATATGCAAATCATTTGATTGACAGGGAGAGTCTCCATCTGAAACCGTTACTTTGGTGTGTGTGAACTTCAGTAGGGTAAATTGCACTGATAGGGATAAAGGGTAGTGGGAACTTCTTCATGGAGATATTCAGTATGAGAACAACCGGATCTGCCCAGTTCTACCAGGAGCAAATGGGCTAGTATGAATGGGGCCTATGTAATGTATCCCAAAGATGACTTTTCAGATTAGTAAGTTTCCCCTCTGCTTCTTTTTGAGTCTCACTCTCCTCCTCCCCCTCCCCTTATGTATTTTTCTGTACCATGGTAATGGAAAGCTTGCTTCTACTATTCCCATCTACCTATTGCCTGTCTCATGGTGGTCATAGATAAAAAGTACAATTTGCACTTAACATGTAGCCAGCAGCTACTTCAGTGCTAATTATGTACAAATCAAACAAGTAAAGATTCCTTGCTTTCTAAGAAAATGGAAGGAACAGTTCAGAACAACCCCTGTATCTGAAGGATCAGTATCCAGTTTCATTTAGCTATGTCCAAAAAATGTAAGTTCTCTCAAGACATTTTCTAGGTCCTCAAGCACAATTCTATCCTTTCAACAGACATTGACTACAGAGTTGCACTGGTCTGTTTGGCTCTTATAGATTTGTGCCTATGACCTCCCTAACTGCGTCTAGTCATGTGGCATGTTGTCTTCTCTCTTTCTACTACCTTCTACCTTTCATAGCATTATTATGCTATGCACATAGCATTAAAAGTTATGCCTTTTCATCATGTGGCCAAAGTACGACAGCCTCATTTTTGCACTTTAGGATCTTGTCTAGTTCTTTCATGGCTCCCTTTCCCATTCCTAGTATTCTGATTTTTTAACTGTAGCCTCCATTCTGATCAATATTTGATCCCAGATAAGAAAAGTATTTGGCTATTTTGATTTCCTCATTATTTAGATTGAATTTATGTAGACTATGGTCATTATTGTTGTTTTATTTATGATCAGCAGCACTTTCTTCTTTGACCTTCCTTAATAATTGTTCCAAGTCCAAGATGTTTTACACTATCACTAGTGATATGGTGTCGTCTGCATATCTGAGATTGATGATGTTCCTTCCTCCATTTTTTGCTCCTCCTTCTTCTGAATCTAAACCTGTTCTTTGTTTGATAATTTCTGTGTACAAGTTGAAAAAGTAGGGTAATAATATCTAGCATTGCCTGACCCCCCGCCCCAACAACTGGGAATCATTCTGCTTCTTCATATTCTGTTCTACGTTTAACAGTTGCCTTTTGCAATCACAATATTGAGCAGGCTGGTTAGAGAGTGCACGTGACTTCAACTTCACTGACTACAATTTAAATTACCATTTATGAGCTGCAAAAATCTGAACAGTTTGGGACCAGGTTCTTTCGAAGATCACATTCACTCACACAAAGAACTGTCTGGGTTTAAGATCTTTGGGGCAGTTCTTTTTTCTTCCTTTGTTCTTTTCAGCTCAAAGCACTGAACAGGGAATCCAACAAAGGGCCTTTTCATCAGAGGCTGCTCCCAGGCACATTGCCAAAGGAGGTCTTGCTAGATCCCTCTCTTAACATTTTTGCTTAATTTGGATAGGATCTTGGGTTATAAACTGTCTTAATTTATCGCTGTGTCAAAAATTGACCTATGGGATTCATTCTGCTTTGATCCCTTTGCGAAAAAGTGGGATATAAATACATTATTTATTCTTATTCTCATGATTATTATTCATTTGTTTGCTGATGAACCCAAATGTTAATATAACCAAAGAATTATTGGGGGGGGGGGGTTTCCACAAGACTTTCTCTTTTTCTCCCATAATAATGCTGAGTCCTGTATTAATTAGACCACAGAGAGTGAGTATGGCATGGATTGTGGAACAAGGAAAGAATCACATGGAAACCTGGGGGGGGGGGGTGACTTCAAGGTTCAGGTGTAGCGAGTGAGAAATAGAGCAGAGAAGGACAGTGGAGTGAGGGACACTTACGTAACTCCAAAGCAAGTTGATCACTGTTCAG
Organism: Urosaurus nigricauda; assembly: GCA_034509955.1. Classification (NCBI taxonomy): domain Eukaryota; kingdom Metazoa; phylum Chordata; class Lepidosauria; order Squamata; family Phrynosomatidae; genus Urosaurus; species Urosaurus nigricauda. Next base: position 312,680,389 of record JAOEGL010000001.1, on the reverse strand, counting down.
AGGAGAGGCAGGATATAAATTTAATGAAATGAGTATGCATGTGTTTACTCTGAAGCAAATATTAAGTAGAATACAAAACTAAGAAATCAAAAAAGCAAGCACATGTGAAAAAATCTGGCTGACCTTGTTTCTGAAAAGCAAAACAAAACAAAACAAAACAAAACAAAACACCAGTGGAACAAAGAGCAATATTTTGATCCAGCTTTGCCCAACCTGCTACCACTCAGAAGTACTAGACTATTATCCCACTCAGCCTAAAATGCATCACAGGACTGTTTTGAGGACAGAATATATGGCGATAAAGAAACAAGTACACTGCCCTGAATTTCTTCCAGAAACTGATTTAAAAAAAACCAAACCAAATGTATATGAAGAAAGTAGGATGCACGTGTCCTATTCAGCTTTCATTCTTTTAGCCACCCACATCCCTTATGCCTCTGTTCTCTTGCTTCTTATTCCAACTCTCATTTATTCTGCATCTTTGCTAGATTCTATTTTTGTTGCCTTCTTTCCACATCTTTTCTGCCCATCTGTCCTCTTATCCATGCTTATCCTATTTACTGAAACACTGGCTAGTATCCAAAGGCATGCAAAAACAGAAAACAAGCACCAGCAACAGTTATTTATTTTCTCCTCCTGCTCTGAGCAGCCCCCCCCCCCTCCAAACAGTCTTTGCAGCTTGTCAGGGGACCCTCTGTGGACACTGTGTTATGGTGCTGCAGTGAAAGAGAGTAGAGTTGCCATACTACCCAGTTAGACAGGTTTCATCTCAATTCTTGGCATGCTTCCTAGTGCCCTGTGGACCACTAGCTGGTCCAGATTCCAAGCTTTTTTCTTTATTTAGAAATCATGTCTCTCTAGCCTATTTAAAAGTAATATAAGGCAAAATGTGACACACTATTTTCCTTTTGGAGGGGGAGGAAGAAAGAGCCTTGTACTGCTTTTCTGTCAATAAGTGATATCTCAACAGCTTCATATAGATTTAAGGTGTAGAGTGACCCTCTCTGAGAGCATGTCTACACTGGTCAAAATACTCTGCAGTATTCTAGCCCCAAAGTTCCATGAATTCCCCATTGCCTCCACATTCTGAAGTGATATAGGGCAGCAGCATCCCACTTTGCTGCCTGCCACTGACGATGCAGGTTGCTCCCTCTGAGGTCGAAAATGAGATGCCCAGTATCAATCACATGGTTGGATGCCTCGCTGTGATGTCAGAGGGAGTGATCTGCACCAGGAGTGGTGGTGACAAGCAGCACAGTGGGACAGTGTTTAAACAGCCATCCTAGGGTGATCTTTCTGGAAACTCCAGATCAAAAAGTAAGTCTTTTTATACTGATGTAAAGACAGTGATGTCCCAGATTTGATGTAGAACTAGCCTCACACCGTGAAGACAGTCCACAGTTGACCCTGCATTGTGAAGACAGGTCTTGGCAAGGGTAGGAGGGAAGCCAGTTCCTTTGACCAATGTAAACATACCCTGAGTTCCCTGAACAAATGTTGGAAAGTCTGGGGTCTATTTTTACTGTGCATTGGAAGCAGATAAATTATTGTTAAGTCATTTTTGATTTACAGCAACCTTAAGGCAACCCTATCATAGGGGTTTTTTTGCAAGTTTCTTCAGAAGGCAGATATATTCCACACTCTCATAATTCAAAATGTTTGGTAGGTTCCACATCCAAGCCCTCTGAAAGGAGTGTAGGGGACTGCATGAGAAAGGGGGAGAAAGGGAAAGAGTTCTTGCATGAGCTAGACTTCAATTTGCACACTGTTAACTATCAGTGACACTCCAGTTCAGGACCCACATGAGAGAATAAGAGCCACATGTAAACTGAAGCAAGGAGCTGATTCCATGTAATTTTATACTGAGTCAGATGTTTATCATTAAATAAAGCATCCTATCAGCTTGATTTTAACTGAACGATAACATTCATCCATCAATATTACTTACAATCTGAAGAAGAGATAAATACTGTATCTGATCTTACTATCATCTCTGGAATCTTATCAGAGGATGTCTCCAGGATGTACAATTGGTGTCTGGCTAAGACTTAAATGCCTCTGAGTAATGAAATATACCAACATAATTCAAAAAGAGACAATACATGACTATATTAATGTATTACATTTGTTACCAATGCTCCTAGAACACTGGAGGTGTCTTGTTTGTTTGTTTTACATGGGAGATCATTCAATAATGGAACCTCCCACATTAATTACTACAGAAAACTCTGCCTCTTCAGGATTTTACTGTCATAGAATTAAGCTATTTTCATGCACTGTAGATAGCTCAGGATGTTGCACAATTTGAATGACAGGAGGTCCAGACCTGCCCCACTCTCCTGCGATTTGTACTGTCCATCTTAGCAATTGTTTTTAGAAGGCATTAGGGAGGGCACACTTTGTCTAAAAACAGAGGGAATTAGGGGGGTGAAACTTGTGGATTTCACAATCCTCTTTCAACATAATTAAAAACTGAGCCTAGATAGCCCCATTCTACTCTTATGATTCTGTGATGTCATAGACAAAATAAATGGAAGTACAGGAAGATAGGATTACAGCTAAACCATCTAGGGTAGAGATACAGAGAAAGAAGGCATGTAAGTATGGATTGTAAAAATAACTACCATGATAGCTGCAAGAGAAGCAGAGAGGAGAAAGAAACACTGAGGAGTCAAAATCAAAACCAACAAACGACTGTAGTCATGTTCTGCTTGTGAGCTTCCCATTATCTAGCTGACCACATTGGAACAGAATGATCAACTAGATGGGACCTTTGGTTTGATCCAACAAGGCTCTTCTTAATTTTTAACAAAATGGTAAATCACAGCAAGACCAAGGTATTTTCCTGCCTGAGACAAATGACAAAATAGCACACCCTTCTCTATTCCAAGTACAGAAACTAACTTCAGTGGAAGTGGAATCCTACCTCAACATTGGCTGGAAGATAGGATCTTCCACTATAACCGAAGCTGGCAAACTAGTTTGGGGATGGAGGACAGATCGTATAACAAATCCGAATGGGCTAGGCAGGGTTAGGAGGAACATCCTGGGGCTTCCACTACTGTTCTTCCACAGATGCCACCTGGGGCAACATCTTAATTCTGCAAAATGGCATAACTAGCTCTGCCTCTCCATTTTTAAAAATCTGAGGTGAGTATCAGAAAATTATAGTTTGAATCAAGAACCATAAGAGTGAGGCAATTAAAAATAAAAAGATAACTTTCAAAAAGAAACCAGTGACTGTCTCATCAGGCCTAAATCCACTTCATGGCTTTTTGATGTTGCTGAAATACTGACCCCCCTGACTCTGTATGTGCTTCGATGTGTCTTTAGATTATTTCCCTCCTCTTTTGAACCTTCGTCCCTTGAATAAGTTCTTTTGTAATATCTTTGTGAACAAAGGGACCAAACAATGAGAAGTAAGTAAAACTCTAGTGCTTTGGATGTTGGTCTTCTTACAAGTCAAAAGCAAACTCTACTGGAATAGCATAGCAAGGAAATTGCGACAGATAAAGAGAAGCAGCAGCCAAAAATTCCACAGAGGATTCTGGTGTAATTTTTTATATCATTAAAGTTTTTTCTTCTTTTAATGCTTTTGTGCTTTATCTTTTCTCCTTAAGCTTCTCAGTCTAAAACTCCAACAAAAAATCTTAGTTAAGCAAACAGTGTTATAGTTTAAAAAAAAAAATCAACCACTTTTGCCCCAAAGATACTAAGCAGTGCCTGGTATCATAATTGAGAACATTGGCCTGATCTAGATTGGCAAAAAGAAGTGTGTTCATGGCTGCATGAAAGTCTAGCCTTTAGATGAGAAAACGGGAAAGTTTGCCATGAAAACGCTTTTTTTGCATTTTAGGGGAGAAGAAGCGCCTTTAAAAAGGTGCTGATTTTCCCAGCTTCTTTTTTAAAAACTGAGGAACAGCGCAGCTCCATCTAAAGGCTGCGATGCAGCTGCTAAGCATTAAGGAAAAGGCAACTTCATGCCACACTTTCCTGCCAATCTAGAAAGCCCCATTGATGACATTATTTTCTTAGTTACAGTGATGGCCCAAATACAAGAAAAAACACGAAATTCATTTTACAATAGTCAATAAGTGGGACCCAATTTATTATAAAAAAATTTGTTATTGGAGTTTATCACATGGGAGGAATTTCTCTCAATTGCAAATGGAGCCAATTCGCAATTATGTGAATTTGCTAGTTTAGCGAATTTACTGAAATATGATTGTGTTCTGAATGCATTCAGAATGACTTCCCATTTCCTGAAAATGACCCCCCCCCCATTGCACAAAATTGTGTGAGATACTAATAGACAATTACGTGAATTGTGTTCGGAATGACTTCCCCTTGCCCAAAATTGTGCGAGATACACTCATTTCTCAATAATGTGAAACCCCATGACTGTGTTCAGATTGCCATTGCAGTATATCCCCAAAATTCTGTCGTATGATAAACTCCATTGTCTTCACCCTTTTTGTTTTCACATAATATGTTAATTTAGTCTAAAAAACAAATTCTTATAGTTCTATGAGTTCAGCCATTGCATAGTCAATTTATCACTAACAATAATCCCAAATTTCTTTTTGCATGCACTGTTGGACTAGAACTCTGAAAACAAGGGGTAGAATTCTTGCTAAGCCATGGAAACCCACAGGTGACCTTGGGCAACTCACATTCAGCCTTAGAGGAGGCAAAGGCAACTCCCTCTGAACAAATCTCGCTAAGAAAACCCCGTGATAGGTTCTCCTTAGGGTCACCATGAATTGGAAATTATTTAAAGGCACACAACAGCAACACTGTGTAGGAAATCTAAAATTACATTTTAAAAAAGGAGAAAGAGCTAGGGCTGACATTAAATTTCTCAGGTGATTTGGGAGGGGGAGGTAGAAAGAGAGAGAGAGAATCTGAAATAGAGAATTTAATTCTTCCCTTGGAAAATATTTTACAAAATAGCTTCCCCACTTTTGTTGTCAATTTTCAGGGTGACAAAAATTGGGTGCAACTGAGTGCCTATAGATTTTATCAAGAGAATTTGTGGTGAATATGAAAGCTGACTGTTGGGTTGTTGTTGTTTTTTACTTTTTGTTCTCCGCTAAATGAAATAATGGGCTTTCTTTAAATGACAACAGTAAGGGTGTAACAGCTCTTGAAATTCATGTTTTTCTACATTTTTAAATGCATTTATCACTGTGATGATAAATATTGTCACAACAGACAATATTCAATGGAATAAGAATCACTCCCTTCCATGAAGTAATTATTTTTTAAAGGTGATAAAGAAGCCCTGTTATCTTAAAAAGAGCAGCACTCTGACCATGGTGAGGCTATTGGGCTAAGAATTCTTAATGCCTCCCTATGGAAGTAAATTGGAATATAGTGCTGTAACTGAGTCGTGTAAATGGGTCCTGGGTTTTTCACCTTACACAGTTATACCACTGTTATTCTACTTTAACAGATATTCCAAAATCCTCTGTAATTCTAAGATTTTTCAGTTTAGGGAGGGACTTTTGGAATTTTCAAGCAGAGTTTTCTAGTGTCTCACCCAAATTACAAATCCAAGGAATCTGTATGATGCAGCCATGGCAGTTAAAGTGAAATGAAAGGGAAGAGGGAAGTGTGTAATGTGGAAGACAGCCTGATTTTGAAGAACAGAATTAAAACACACAAACACCCACACAGGGTGGCAGGATGGATAGGCTGCAACTTCCTTAAAAGATGAAATGGTGCCTTTTCACAATACATAATTACATTGCTTAATATGGGATAGTCAGAGAGGAACAAGGCTTTTGAGGGATATGGCTAGTACATGTGTGCAGACATCTCATCATGATTGTATGGAATAAAGTTGATGCCCCTACATCTTCTCTGAGCAGATGCACAGGACTGTAGTGTGATTCATATTAGAAAAAGAATATTTGTTTTGAAATATATCATCCAAGCAGAGAAATCAGTTACCCAGCCCAGTCAAAATGAATGTTAATGGTGTGAACTTACACGTATGCCCAGCTTTTATATTTGTAAATAAACATACATATTACAAAGAGGTCTGAAGTCTCTAGTGCCTTTGACAAAGGAAAACAATATGGTGCATTAGAATCATCTCAATGCCACCTCTAGCCCAGTAACTTGGACTGGTAGAAGCACTTAGAGCCAGTTGCTAAGACCAAACAGGTGACTGGTGACACAGTGATGCAGTCCCACATTCAGTGTGCATTAAGCACCCAAATTAGATGTGGAACTATTTACACCATTAGCACTTCCATGAATGGTGTTTTGAAAGGAAATTGTATGGGTAGCCAGCTTCAGATGATTGCTGGGGATGATGGGAGTTGTAATTCAACGCACCTGGATGTTCTGGAGGGCTCCTCTATTTGATATTAATTCTATCAACAACAGATAACTAGGGGTCAGCTCTGGCATATCATCTGCACCAAACATGCTTTGAGAACAGATCTTGGGAACATTACTTTTTAGGCTATAACATACTAGCCAAGCTGTCTGAGATATGAGAGGGGCATAGTTTCCCCAATGCAGCCTTTCCACAGCTCTGATTATGACAACTTTTCCAATCTATGGCTGTAAATGAGACTCATAATGCACAACCCACAAAGAAGCTTTTAGGCAATTATGCTTTCAGATTAAAAAGAAGAAGAAGAAGAAGAAGAAGAAGAAGAAGAAGAAGAAGAAGAAGAAGACCTTACTAGCCCATTACCTTGGCTGAGATGGGAGACCTACAATATGAACACCAGAAACAGTAAATGACCATGTTCGAGGAGAACCTTTTATCATGAGCTGATATCATGAAAGCTACTGATACCTATTTATCTCAGTGGTCTTGTGAGTCTAGCAGATCAGTCCTGCTGTTGTGATTACTCTAATTTTTCATTCTCAGCAAGAAAGACATATCCATAACTATTATAGCCTGTGTTTTGGAGATCAAAGGCACAAGCTAGTGGGCAATAACATATTTTTAAAAGTCCACAGAGGTGAAGATAATATGTTCCAGTGGATTAATTCCTACTGCAGGTGTTAAACAAGAGCTAGAACAGACATAACAATGTTATTCTAGATGTACTGAATCAATTAAATAAGCCCCATGTGTTATGGATCTTCTTCGGTTTCAGACTGCTGTGGGTAGAAACCGAAGTACAAATGCTTCCTGGCATAAAATGCTCCAAGTATGAGGTGGCTACCATGTCAGGAAAATGGTTATAATAGCATTCTCACTGACAGGCTAAGGTTAGTCTTCTTCAATCAGGTACCCTCCAGATGTGTTGGACTACTACTGTTCACCTTAGCTGGAGATGACAGGATTTGTAATCCTAAAGAAGATATTATCTATCAGCACCTGTACAACAAACTTGAGCAGTATAGTTCAATTCCCCTGTTCAGAATCTTCCCAACCAGGTGAGCTGCCCTGTCTTGCTTTTTAAATTGTAGACATTGTTTCAGAGGAAAGCAATGGCAAACACACACTAAGGATTTCTTGACTAAGAAAACCCTAGGAAATTCATGGGGGTCATCAAGTGACCAAGGTAGGTGTACACACAGATATACATGCATAATTTCTAAATGAGGATCTCTATAAATTATAGTATGCAAATATTATGCAAATTTACACCCCAGTTTGCTGGGGGGGGGTTTCATGTCTTTTTGGCAGCATGTTAAGTGACTGCTACAGTACACTTCAGGCTAGGCTGTTGTAAGGCCTAGAGTTAGCAGTGGAAAGCCAGTCATTTCGCTGGGGAAAAGTAATAGCAATATGAAAAGACATTTTAAATAGGGATAATAGAAAAGAAAGAAAGATGGAGGATGAAGAGAATTCTGAGGGAAAGATCAATGGAAAGGAGCCAGTTTAGAATGCTAGATTGGGTTTGAAATATGCCCTCAAGTAGGTGTCGACCTATAGCATGTGGCCTTCCTCTCTTTCTACTTCCCTCCACCTTTCCTAGCATTATTGTTTTCTCCAATTAATTGTGCCTTCTCATGATGTGTCTGAAGTACGACAGCCTGTTTGGTCATAGGTTCAAGTTCCGCACTGGGGATCTTGGGCCAGTCCCTCTCTCTAAACCTGACCTACCTCACAGGATTGCTGTGCTGCTAATCTGAGGAGGAGAGCCATCTATACTGTGTTTAGTGTGCAGCTATTTATGATTTAGTTATTTGTCTTCTGAAGCATCTACCTATTGTCTCTCAACTCAAGAGGGTTCTGAAGAAAAATTTGTTGTGTGCTTTTCATAGTTTCAAATATCCCTTTATGGTGGCTCTGGTTTTCATCTGAACACATTTGTTCAGAGGGGGTTTACTGTTGCCTTCCTGTGAAGCTGAAAGCATACGACCTGCCCAAGATTACCCAATACAACAGGTGAAAACATCTGAAACTCAATTATGTAAATGGATCTATTTAAAAACAGATTAAAACAACTTTACAAATAACTTAAAAACCACACAATTAAAAAATATCAGAGCAGCCCCTCAGATTTAAGGATCAGAAGTCGTGTGAAACAGTATTAGCCACCCACCAGAATGCAATCAGGGATGGCACCAGCCTGACTTTAATTGAGAGGGATCTTCACAGTTGGGGTTTCACTACAGAGAAAGCAATGTCATGTGTACCCATCAGTCTAGTCTTGCAATTTGGTGGGACATGCAATAGGGCCTCTGATGATGTTCTTAAATTTTGGGTAGGCTTACACAGGAGACTGTGGTTTTTCTGCTAGTTTGGCCTCAAGCTGGTTAGGGTTTTCTACATCATAATAGGGCTGTTTTGTACAACTACTAATCTCATGTGATGGCCTCCAGGAACACACAGGTATTCAGCAAGCCCAGAATCAGGCAGGATCACATACAGAAGTTGCCTGTATGGTCCAGTGCTTCCTTCATAGTCTTGATGGATGCATGATTGCTGATATTGTTGCAATACAGCAGCCTGAAACTGTGCTATGACTGTATAGAGGTGCAGTGATAGATCCACCTTTGCTATTATACTGTGATGGTTGCTGGCCTTAATATCACTGGGACATGGAATCTGATCCAGGCTTTAATCTGAACCTTGAAGGAACTATCAGAGGTAATAAACCCTATTCCCCAAAAAGACTTCCATCTCGTCAGATAGCTCCTTTATAATTTGGACTAAAATTCAGGGCTGATGTACCATCTGATTGACATGGGAACTATCAGCAGCCACTACCATTACACTCATACACACCACACATCCCTATAGCCAATTTTTACAATCCATGCCTCTGCTACATCCCAACCAAGTTGGGGCTTGACCAAAAGTCATTATCTGGGAGCTTCAGGATGAAACAGGAGAATGAAACTCACCTCCACAGTTATATGTATCTGCAGCACTAGAACTACAGGGAGCCCTGGTGGCGAAGTGGTTAAATGCCTGTACTGCAGCCACTCACTCAAAACCATAAGGTTGCGAGTTCAAGACCAGCAAAAGAGCTCAAGCTCAACTCAGGCTTGCATCCTTCCAAGGTCGCTAAAATGAGTACCCAGATTGTTGGGGGCAAGTAGCTTACAGTTGTAAACCGCTTAGACACTCCTTAGGCGGTATGAAGCGGTATATAAATGAAGCTGTTTGTTTGAACTCTAAGCATATTGAAAATAAGGCGAACAGAGCATGAATCTGAATCTAACAAATAAAATGTGCATCCTGTATTTTGAAATGTTTGTAACAAGTCCTCTCTTAAGACACAAAATCCTTTGGGTAGATTTTTCCTTGCCTCTCACCTTCTGACCCCAATTAGGATGGAAGACAGTGGCTTGCTCTAAGCTTCCTAGTAAGTCTCATTGTTCAACTAAGCTCTGAAAGCTGGGTTTCCTATAATCTGAATATGAACCCAGCAAATATTCCATTGTAACACCCTTGAGGTGGCAGAAATGGCCTTGGGGATGTCAAAGGGTGTGAGGTATAGGCAAAGATGAAAACTGTTTTTTCTGACCAGAAACAAAGATTTCCCCACATATTGCTGGCCTTCTCAACTGGGAAGGTCTGTAGCGGGGAGGAGCAGTAGTTCCCATTTCACTGGAGCAAAGAATCCACTCCTTCAGTTTTAATCCTGAAGGAGCTCTCTAAAGTGCTAAGCTTTAGGCCTAAATGGATCCACCACTTTGGATAGCTCCCTTAAAAGCTAATCAAAACGTGGAGGGATTCACTACTCAAGTGACATGGAGATCACCCGCTACCACTCAGGGGGATCCCCAGTATTGTTTCTAGCCAGTGACTGATAATAATAAAAGGATCCTGCCATTTTATTACTGATTGAAGAGGAACATTTTTGGACTTTTACACTCCTGACTAGGACTACTCATGGGCCACTGATTCACTTCCTTTACATTTATTTTCATTTATTTATTTATTTTATTTTATTTTCTCTTTTTAAAAAAAATCCAGAAGCTATCTGCAAGAGTTTTTATGGGAGAAATGAAAGGGGTGTATATAGACTTTCCCTTTCTGCTCAGAACCTTGCATGTCCACAAATATGTGCTTTTTTATACCTTAACTATGTTTGTCCTAATATCCTTCTATAGTGTAATCCATACATAGACTTTAGATCACACAAATTACCGGCTGCCATTCTCTACAATTAGCTGCAGCACTCCCATAAAACATTCCTTCGACCCCTCAATATGAGGCAAAATTGGTTTGCCTCTTTTCCTTCTCTACAGTCCAAGAATACAACACATCATCAGTGGTTCCATTTGCTACTAAAATACATATGCCATTAAGAAGTTGGTTTATCTCTGATTCAAAACACTGAAAGCCTGCATGCCTACATATAAGGTAAATGCTGTAATGAAGCCAAAATATTAGATAGAAGTTCCTGAGCACCTCTGTGGACTGCCAGACAAAGAACCTGTTTAGTCCAGACATCTACATTTGACACAACCCCAAATCTGCAAAACAGTGATATCTTTATTGGGCCAACAGCACAAAATGCATCTACTTTGTAGTTTTTGGTTGGTCTTATAAAGGTATCACTTTTTTGAAGATTTTGTATTTTGATGTATTTTTCTACATGGCCAGCATAGCTACTCCTGAAAATGTCAGACATGGATGTGAAAATCTCCTAGTTTCAATTTTATTAGGCTTCTCTGAATCCCGCCTGCATTTTCTTTCCTGCCTTGTTTCATATCAGATGGTAAGACTGTTTTTCCCTCCCGCATGGAAACCTGTTCATATTTCAATCTGTACTTTCCAAAACATATGCACTTTTTAATGCATTTTTCTTAACAGGCACATTTTAATACATTTCCCCAACTGCCTGAAGCATTTGTATACATTTTTCAAATATGCACATTTTAAATTATGTGCACTCATTTCCATATAATTTTAAAAAGAAAACCCAATCTGATTGACGCAGTTTTCTCCCATTGATGGGTAACTGAAAAATATGTGCATGCTTTTGTTAATAACCTTGCAGGACACAAATTGAATAAATTTGGGGTTGTTTTTACAAAAGAACTCATAGTTGTTTACCAGGAACTCTGAAAGCCAAAGTTACATTAGTTGTACTTTAAACTTTTTTTAAAAAATATGCTTCAGCTGGCCATTTGCTCCCCCAACTAGACTGGGGCCCTGCCCAAAACCCTTGACAAAACCTCCACATCCCAGTGGCTCTAAAAATGCTTCTCACAGTAAACAACAAGTTTTCTTCTGTCTAAGGTACTGAACAGGGCTTACGAAAATTACTTTTTGGACGTCAGAATCATAGCAGACATGGTCCTGCTATGCTTGATTATTACAGTCCTTTATTACGGTACTTGAACATATGTGCATAGATATGGGATGATGGCTATGATGTCCTATGGGATGATAGCTATGATGTCCTATGAGTGAAGCTGGGAGAAGTACAGATTGTGTGTCAGGTGTGGCCTGGGATAATGAGCAGATGTGTGGGGAGGAAGTATGAGTTGCCAGTTACCAAGGTCATTCTTGTGGGAATCTGTAGCTAGATACATAGGGAAAATAAGGAGGGGCCAGACCTGAGAAAATAATATGTTTTGAAATGCTGACAAATGGGGTGCAGGCTTTTGTAATGGGTGACTTGTTTGAATTCTAAATATATTAGTGTAAGGGGGGATTTCTCCATTCTGGCAGCAACTGTGTCTGTGATTTTTCTCTGCTTATTGAGTAAAGCTTTTCAGAATCTACCACAAGCTTATGTTCCTGAAGCAAGGTTTGCCTGTACATTACAATGGACTACAATACCTCAGCAAAGCTGGATGGGGGATGGTGGGGTATAGTTACCCCAAAGTAGTTTTTCCACAGCCCTGATTACCACATACGACTTTTCCAACCTCTTGTCATGAGTGGAGTTCATAAAGCACAACCTCCAAAGCAGCATTTAGGCAATTTTGTTTTCTAATAATGTATATAATTTATATATAACCTCCAAAGCTAGCTGAAACCTAGAATTTATTCACCACTGCTGACATGGAAGCCACTGGGCACAATTCAGTATGTGTGGCTTATGGTCATGCTTTTTGCTGCTGAATTTTTTTCTAATTAGAAAGTGTGTCTGTAAAAAGGGTTTTGACACCAAAGACGCTTTACATCACTTGAATAGTCTTGATGGCCTGACAACCACTCTGTTTCTCCCAAGGTAGAAAGAAACAATAATCTTGGACATTGCATCTCTTGTGTATGTAAGGCTTTTCTATTGTTTCAGCCAAACTTTTCTGAATAGCATATATGTTTGAAGGGTAGAAGTTAAAACCTATTGAACCCACACATTTTCTCAGCAAGGAGCCCTGATGGAGCAGTAGCTAAATGCCTGTAGTTAGGTTATGAGTTCGATCCCAGGCAAAGCTCCAAGATCCATTCAGCCTTGCATCATTTTGTAGGTTGCTAAAATGAGTACCCAGTTTGTTGGGAGCAATTAGTTTACATATTGTAAATTTCCTAGGGAGAACTTAGTTCACTGGTAAGCAGTACAGAAATGTACTTGCTATTGCTATTGCTAAGGCTATCTGAGAAGAATTCTCCATCCTGGCCCCTGTGAAACTGGAACTCAAGCACAGAGAGCGAAGTCTGTCAGCAACTGATAAAATATGGTGGATATGACAACTGTTTAGAGCAAACTGTATACAGGAGGAGAGAGTGTGACTACTGGCTCCATCCTTCTCCCTCCCCTCTTCAATAAAATGTCAGGTCAGAGCCAATTGTTGTAACCCGCCTAGATTCTAGTGGTTGGGCAGCCTATTATTATTATTATTATTATTATTATTATTATTATTACTATTACTACTATTACTTGTGCCCAAATTGTATCTGCATGAGGCCTGTACATGGGAGAGGGACTACTGCTTTTTGCAAATTTCCTAGTACCCCCTCAAAGGGCACACACATGCTGTATAGATGTTACAGCAAATACACATAGGATGGAGGCAACAGGTATAATTCCATCTCCTTCTATGTATATTTGTCAATAGAAATATCTCATCAGACTGGTAGGGACGGTGAGAATCATAGCTCACACATCTGAAATTTCCAGAAAGCATCTCCTTTAGCAAAAACAACAGAATGGCATGTGGCACCTTAAAAACTAATAAAGCTATGCTGGCCTCAGTTTTTATGGATCCAGTTCATCTTATCCAATGCATGAAGTCTTATCCTTGGTTCAATGGATTCCATGGCATCTGCACACCTCTAGTATTAGCCAGGACTCCTTGCTTTGTCTTTGCTCTCTGAACTGCTGTTCCATACATCTCATCTCATCTCCCCTCCCCATAATGAGAGTAATGACAACATGTGCCTTTCATCATCATTATATAACTATGTTCACTAAGACCTCCCATAGTTGGTTTCAGACATGTCGTAAGACAGATCAGAGAATGAAGATGTTGCCTGTGCTGGATTGGGTTACACTCCCTCTGAATTCTCAGGTTCACAGAGTGGGTGTGCTCCTGCACCCCACTCTGAGTGTGGATGCACAGGTTTCAGCAGTGGCCAGGAGTACGTTTGCACAGCCAAAACTTGTGTGCCAGCTGCAGCCATTCCTTGAGATGTCAGATCTGGCTTCAGTGACACATGCCTTGATTACATCCCATTTGGATTACTGCAACACACTCTACATGGGGCTGCCTTTGGAAACTGTCTGGAAACTTCAGTGTGTGCAAAACGCCGCAACCAAAATGCCACTTATAGGGACCACATAATGCTGAAACAGCTTCACTGGCTACAGGTTCGTTTCCAGGCACAATTCAAAGTGCTCGTTATGACTTATAAAGCCCTACATGGCTTACGTCCAGATTATTTGAGAGACCGTATTTCCCCATGCAAACCTGCTAGAGCCCTAAGATCTTCAGGAAAAGGCTTTCCCTCAGTCCTATCACCATCACAGGCTCACCTGGTAAGGACATGAGAGAGAGCCTTACTGCTCCTGCCCTCTGGAATGCCCTTCCATTTCTTGTCTTTGGTAGGTAAAAAAAAAAAAGCTTTATTCAGGCAGGCTTTTAATGTATAATCATGGGGGGCTTGGTGTTTGTTATATAGGCTTGCTATCATGGCTTTAGTGTGGTTTTAATATTTGTAATTTTATATTGTTTTTAGATGATAATTTGAACTGTTTTATTGTAATATGTTTTTAGAATTAGGGAGAAAAAGGAACAGAAAAGAAGATGGCAAGATTATGCTGGCACGAACCTCAAAGAAGATGAAGTGGGTACAAGAGCCATGTATGTTACCTTGAACTCATGAGATAAAAGGAAAGATATAAACATATCTGTTATTAATAAGATCTTGGCATATGCTACCTGTCTCAGTTTATGGTTCATCAGAACTTGAAAGAGTTACTTTTTTTTTGGATCTACTACTGGCCATATTAGGAGGAGTAGCTAATACCCCAGAGGACAGGATCAAAATTCAAAATGACCTGGACCAAAGCTAACAAAATGAAATTCAACACAGAGAAGTGTAAGGTTCTGCACTTAGGGCGGAAAAATGAAATGCACAGATATAGGATGGGGGACACCTGGCTGAATGAGACAACATGTGAAAGGGATCTAGGAGTCCAAGTAGACCACAAGTTGAACATGAGTCAACAGTGCGATGCAGCAGCTAAAAAGACCAATACAATTTAGGCTGCATCAATATAAGTAATAGTGCCACTCTATTCTGCTTTGGTCAGGCCCCACCTGGAATACTGTGTCCAGTTCTGGGCACCACAATTCAAAAAGGATGTGGAGAAACTGGAGCGTGTCCAAAGGAGGGCGACTACAATGGTGAAAGGTCTGGAAACCATGCCCTATGAGGAACGACTTAGGGAGCTGGGGATGTTTAGCCTGGAGAAGAGAAGGTTAAGAGGTGATATGATAGCCCCATTTAAATACTTGAAGGGATGTCACATTGAGGAGGGAGCAAGCTTGTTTTCTGCTGCTCCAGAGAACAGGACCCAGAACAATGGATGCAAGCTCCAGGAAAAGAGATTCCACCTCAACATTAGAAGGAACTTCCTGACAGTAAGGGCTGTTCGACAGTGGAGCACACTCCCTTGGAGGGTGGTGGAGTCTCCTTCCTTAGAGGTCTTTAAGCAGAGGCCAGATGGCCATCTGTCAGGGATGCTTTGATGGAGAGTTCCAGCATGGCAGGGGGTTGGACTGGATGGCCCTTGTGGTCTCTTCCAACTCTGTGATTCTATGATTCTGTGTTACCTGCGGAACTGTGAGAATGGCAGCTCTCCAAAATAACTTTTCCAAGTACTGTGATATTCCCATTTTTCAGGAAAAGATTTTCCAAGGAATAGAATAATAATCAGAAATCAGTTTTCCTGTAGAAATCTGGATTTGATGGTTCAGATTAATCAGGCAGCTTGCACTGCTATTCTGTGATCATACCTGCCTTATGAATATTTAGTTTCCCATTTCAAAGAATCTTTTAAAAGATTCAAACAATCAATAAAGGATGTTCATCTTTGTCAAGATAAAGACTCTACTGTGTTCCACATAAAGCAACAGATTTTTCATCTGGAGGAGATACTCAATTGCAGTGTTTGTTAACTTTTGTCTCCTGACCAAAGTAACACTGACTATCACTTCTCAAAGTAGAAAAACTGGTTTTAGCTTAGTCTCCTGGCTCTCCCTTTTGTCACTGAATTTGTGTGAAATGAATAATACAGAGCTGGTAGGGAAGGATCAAACTGTTAAATAAGCTTCATTTTTTTTATTTTGACAGCTGTGGAATTGTCTTGAAATAAACAGTGATAAGGGACTATAGATATCATGTGCCTTGACACCCCACCCATCTCCAAAACGTGTTTTGATTTTATAAAAAGCTGGGGAACTTTTGCTTAATAAAACACACTTGTTCTCAAACTACACCATGACAAGATATGTCTTATCAATGGCACTACCTATAATAGCCAAATAGAACCTTCAGAAACAGTATAACAGGCTGGCTCTATCATTAAACAGAGCGAGGCAGTCATCTCAGGGAATAGATCCTGAAAGGCAGTAATAAGGTGTTAAGTCTGCACCACAACACCTAGGTTGTGGCCTTGCAATACTGTGGGGAATGCCGCCCCAAAGCATAGTCTGATCAGCTTTTGCACATGGAATGGCAAAAGGCACCAAGAAGGGAGAAGGAGGAGGAGGCTCTAGTCCATGTGCTTGGGTGAGATCTAATCTAATTTATACTTGAGCCCATTGCATTCTGGGAGTCACTGCTGGAAGAAGCCGGACCTCTTAAGTCTACACAAGGCTTGGAGAGGGTGCATTTCCTTTAAGAAAGGAGAAAGAGAAGGAGAAGGAGGAGGCTCTAGTCCACGTTTTTGCCAACAGTCTGAAGAATCTGATCAGGAGGGCTTTAAACTGAGTTATGTGAGGAAGGGAGACAGCATTCTGGAAGGCAAAAGGGCTGGAGAGAATAGTCAAAGTGGCATAGAGGGAACAAGGCAAACAGTGCAAGGACCCAACAGTAGGAGGCAAAAAAAAAAAAAAAAAGTGCAAAAGCAGCAAGTAAAGAGGACACATGGTCTTAAATGTCTCTACACTAATGCACAGAGTATGGGAAATAAACAGGATGAACTTGAACTCCTAGCACAACAAGGGAAATACGATATAATAGGCATTACTGAAACCTAGTGGGATGAGTCTCATGATTGGAATGTAGAAATAAAGGGGTATAACCTTTTTAAGAGAAACAGACCAAACAGGAAAGGAGGAGGAATAGCATTATATGTCAGGGATATATACACCAGTGAAGAGATCCAGGACATCAGTACTGGAAGCCAGGTGGAGAGCATCTGGATAAAAATTAAAGGAGAGGGAAACAACAAGGATGTTACTGTGGGAGTCTACTACAGACCTCCAAGTCAGACAGAAGAATTGGATGATGCCTTTCTAGAACAGATGACCACACACTCAGAAAGGAGAGATGTAGTAGTGATGGGGGACTTCAACTATCCTGATATTTGCTGGAAGTCAAACTCAGCCAACTCCTCAAGGTCTAGCAAATTCCTCACTTGCCTGGAAGACAATTTCATTGTCCAAAAAGTGGAAGAGGCAACAAGGGGATCAGCTATTTTAGATCTTATCTTAACCAATAGGGATGACCTAGTCAACAGAGTGCAAGTGGCTGGATCCTTAGGTGGAAGTGACCATGTTCTCCTGGAGTTTGTTATACAGCGGAAAGGGGAAGCCAGGCATAGTCAGACACGCACTCTAGACTTTAGGAGAGCTGATTTCAATAAACTTAGAGAAATACTGGGGGTGATCCCATGGTCAGGAATACTAAAAGACAAGGGAGTTCAAGACGGATGGGAGTTTCTCAAAAAGGAGATACTGAAGGTGCAATTTGAAACAGTTCCAATGAGGAAGAAAAATGGGGAAGAAGACAGAATAGGGGAATTTCAGCACAGAATAAGTAAAGAGATAGTACAGGAATATTTGGTTAACCTAAATGAATATAAGTGTCCAGGACCAGATGAACTACATCCAAGGGTATTAAAAGAACTGGCAAATGTAATATCGGAACCACTGGCAATAATCTTTGAGAACTCCTGGAGAACAGGAGAAGTCCCAGCAGACTGGAGGAGGGCAAACGTAGTCCCTATCTTCAAAAAGGGAAAAAAAGAGGATCCCAACAATTATCGTCCAGTTAGTCTGACATCAATACCAGGAAAGATTCTAGAGCAGATCATTAATCAGAGAGTCTGTGAACATTTAGAAGCCAATGCCATAACCACAAAAAGTCAACATGGGTTTCAGAGAAACAAGTCATGCCAAACAAATCTGATCTCTTTTTTTGATAAAATCACCAGCTTGTTAGATGAAGGGAATGCTGTGGATATAGTATACCTCGATTTCAGTAAGGCCTTTGACAAGGTTTCCCATAACATTCTTGCAAACAAGCTTGTAAAATGTGGGCTAGACAAGTTAACTGTTACATGGATTTGTACAGTGGTCCTCCGGGTTACGAAGGTAATCCATTCCGGGATTACCTTCGTATCCTGGAAGTTTTTGCAACCCGGGGGACCGCTTTTGCCAACGCACAGCGCGCCTGAAGCGCGCTGTTTTAAAACTTCCGGGTTGCGAATTTCTTTCGCAACCCGGGTTTTTTTTCATTGGCCGGGGGCTTTTTTTCTCCCCCGGCGGTTTCGGATCCCGGGGATGTCGTTCCCCGGGGGATTCGAATCCCGGGGGACCACTGTAATTGGTTGACTGGCCGAACTCAAAGGGTGCTCAACAATGGCTCCTTTTCATCCTGGAAAGAAGTGGCCAGTGAGGTTCCACAGGGTTCTGTCCTGGGCCCAGTGCTATTCAACATCTTTATTAATGATTTGGATGACAGAATTGGGGGCATACTTATCAAATTTGCAGATGACACTAAACTAGGAGGAGTAGCTAATATCCCAGAGGACAGGATCAAAATTCAAAATGATCTGAATAGACTAGAAAGCTGGGCCAATGCTAACAAAATGAAATCCAACGCAGACAAATGTAAGGTTCTGCACTTAGGGTGGAAAAATGAAATGTACAGATATAGGATGGGGGACACCTGGCTGAATGAGACCACATGTGAAAGGGATCTAGGAGTCCAAGTAGACCATAAGTTGAACATGAGGCAACAGTGCGATGCGGCAGCGAAAAAGGCCAATGCTATTTTAGGCTGCATCAATAGAAGTATAGTGTCTAGATCAAGGGAAGTAATAGTGCCACTGTATTCTGCTTTGGTCAGGCCCCACCTGGAATACAGTGTCCAGTTCTGGGCACCACAATTCAAAAAAGATGTGGAGAAACTGGAGCATGTCCAAAGGAGGGCAACTAAGATGGTGAAGGGTCTGGAAACCATGCCCTATGAGGAACGCCTTAGGGAACTGGGGATGTTTAGCCTGGAGAAGAGAAGGTTAAGAGGTGATATGATAGCCCTGTTTAAATATTTGAAGGGATGTCATATTGAGGAGGGAGCAAGCTTGTTTTCTGCTGCTGCAGAGACTAGAATGCGGAACAATGGATGCAAACTGCAGGAAAAGAGATTCCACCTCAACATTAGGAGGAACTTCCTGACAGTAAGGGCTGTTCGACTCATGTTCAGCTTATGGTCTAAATGGACTCCTAGATCCCTTTCACATGTCGTCTCATTCAGCCAGGTGTCCCCCATCCTATATCTGTGCATTTCATTTTTCCGCCCTAAGTGCAGAACCTTACATTTGTCTGCGTTGAATTTCATTTTGTTCCTGAAGAAGCCTTCCCTTGATCCCCTGGACAGAAACAACTACAGACCAGTTTCCTTGCTGCCTTTTCTCAGCAAGGTGATCGAGAGAGCTGTCGCCTGCCAACTCCAAGCTGCCTTGGATGAAACTGATTATCTCAATCCGTTCCAGACCGGCTTCAGGGCAGGATATGGAGTGGAGACTGCCATGGTTGCTCTGACTGATGACCTCCGCTTGAGCATCGACAGGAGTAGTGTGACCCTGTTGGTGCTCTTGGATCTCTCCGCGGCTTTTGACACTATCGATCACTCCATCCTTTTGGATCGGCTGAGAGAGTTGGGGATCGGTGGCACCGCACTCCGATGGTTCCGATCCTTCCTCTCTGGCAGATCTCAAAGGGTGAGACTCGGGGACAGTTGCTCCTCTAAGATCGAGCTTAGCTGTGGCGTCCCCCAGGGCGCCATTCTGTCCCCGATGTTATTTAACATCTATATGAAGCCGTTGGGTGAGATCATCCAGAGGCACGGAGCTCAGTGTCACCAGTACGCTGATGACACCCAGATATACTTCTCCGTGACCAGATCGTCTGCTCAGACCTCCAATGGCGTCTCCCCTCTCAATGACTGCCTTGCGGCCGTAATGGATTGGATGAGGAAAAACCGATTGAAGCTCAAGCCAGACAAAACGGAGGTGCTCACAGTCACAGGCCCGAAACCAGGCCTGGGAATACAACTTCCAGTCCTGGACGGAGTCACACTCTCCTCAAAGGACTCTGTTCGCAGTCTCGGGGTACTCCTTGACCTCTCGCTTCACATGACAAGTCAGGTGAATGTGACTATTAGGAGCGCCTGCTATCAGCTTCAGCTGATACGCCAGCTGCGCCCTTTCCTGGAGATGAGGGATCTGGAAACTGTGATACACGCACTGGTAACCTCACGTTTTGACTACTGTAATGCACTCTACATGGGGCTACCCTTGTGCCTAACCCGGAAACTACAACTGGTCCAAAATATGGCAGCCAGACTTCTCACTGGAACATCTAGGAGAGAGCACATCACTCCTGTGCTTAAAGCTCTCCACTGGCTGCCGACCAGTTTCCGGGCACAGTACAAGGTGTTGGTTTTAACCTTTAAAGCCCTACATGGTTTGGGTCCATCTTATCTAAGGGACCGCCTCTTCCCATATGAACCCCCCCGCACACTTCGGTCCTCTGGGAGGAACTTGCTGCAACCCATGAAGACCAGGTTGGTGCAGACCTCCCAGAGGGCCTTTTCAGCTGTTGCCCCCAGGTTGTGGAATGACCTGCCGGATGAGATGCGTCTTATTTCATCTTTATAAGGCTTTTAAAAAGCCCTAAAAACGCATCTCTTCCGGCAGGCCTTCCCAGAGAATGTAAACATCCCCCGGCTCCAAATGTAGGATTTAGAGTGGGCTTTTCTTCCAGCCTTCCTTCTCTGTTTCTACTTCTACATAACCTTGGCTGGGTCCGTTTTTCTCTAATCTTGTTTTTATTACTATTTTAGCTAGTTACTGTTTTAATTCAATTGTGATTTAATCTCTTTTTAAGGGGGGGGGTGGTAAGGGAAAGAATGGGATATTTTACTTGATATTGTTTTAATCCTTGTTGTAATCCACCCCGATTGCTTGTTCAGAGGGGCGCACTAGAAATAAATATTTTTTATTATTATTATTATTATTATTATTATTCGACAGTGGAACACACTCCATCGGAGTGTGGTGGAGTCTCCTTCCTTAGAGGTCTTTAAGCAGAGGCTGGATGGCCATCTGTCAGGGATGCTTTGATGGAGAGTTCCTGCATGGCAGGGGGTTGGACTGGATGGCCCTTGTGGTCTCTTCCAACTCTATGATTCTATGACCTATGGAATTCTCAGGGATGGCCTAACATCAAAGTTGGGAGGGGGTTCCTCAACCTGAAATGGCATTGAGATTTACTTATATGCTGAAAACCTCATAAGAAAAGTAGAATTAGAATCAGAAAAAAGCGGGGTGAAGATAGGAGGAAGCACCATTAACAACCTAAGATATGTGGATGACATCATAATATTAGCAGAAAACATTTAGGAATTGGAACATTAATAAGGAAGGTCAAAGATGAAAGTGCAAAGGCAGATCTGATGCCGAAAATAAAGAAAACAAAAATAATAAGCACAGAAGAATTACATAAATTCAATCTAGACAATGAGGAAATTGGAACAGTTAAAGAATTCTCATATCTAAGATCAAACACTGACCAAAATGGAGACTGCAGTCAGGAAATAAGAAGACATCTAGAAGTGGGAAGGGCAGCTATGAAAGAACTGGAAAAGATACTGAAGAGCAAAGACATACAACTGAGCACTAAAGTCAGAATCGTTCAGTCCATTGTATTCCCAATTACCATGTATGGATGCAAGAGCTGGACAGTTAAGGAAGCAGGTAGAAAGAAAATCAACTCATTTGAAATGTGGTACTGGAGAAGAGTACTCAGGATACCATTGACAGCCAATAAGACAAATAAATGGGTTCTTGAACAGATCAAACCAGGGCTCTCCTTGGAAACTAAGATGATCAAGTTGAGACTATCGTACTTTGGCCACATAATGAGAAGGCCCAGATCACTAGAAAAAACAATAATGCTAGGAAAGGTAAAGGGCAGAATAAAGAGGACCACAAACCAGATGGATAGACTCAATCAGGAGGATTATGGGCATGAGCTTGCACAATCTGGGCAAGGCAATGGAGGATAGAGATTCTTGGAGATGTCTCATCCACAGGGTTACCATGAGTCGCCATGTAACACTTTTCTATGTTGGATACCAAAATCTGTGGATGCTCAAGCCCCATTAACCTGAATGGCGGCGTGACCATATGGCCCAGCCACCATTAGGGACAATGGGACTGGGGTCCTACCCCCCTCCCTCCTTCCTTACCTACTTCATCCCCCCCCCCTTTCCTCCCTTCCTTTCCTCCATCCTCCCTCTCTCAGGCTTCTGCCCTGGGCTTGGCTTTGGGGGCGAAGGCTAGAGCCCCGTCAGCCAGAGGGAGTCGGGACCAGCATGGGGGCATGGGGCATTGGGCCTGGGGGTGGATGGGCTCTGAGACCCAAGCCTTGACCCCGGCTCCAGCCCCCTCCAGAAGCCTCGGAGGGGGAGAAAGAAGGGAAAAAAGGAAGGAGGGAGAGAAGGAGGGAGGGAGGGCTTCAGTCTCATTGTCCCCAATGGTGGCACACACCACCATTGGGGACAGTGTGGGCTTGCTGTCTGCAGCAGATGCTCAAATCCGCAGATGGCAAGTCCGCACATACCAAGGTCCCACTGTATATATTATTCCCACATTTGAGGTGAGGCTGGAATGCTACTTTTAAAAACTGGTTTCTTAACCCATAATCTGAAAGTAACAGTAACTCAGAAACAACTGAGTTCATGGAGTTACTCATTGTTAATGAGTTTTTGTTACTATTGTGACCCTAGAATATAGTGGAATAGTGCTCTTTGTTCACCCAAGTAGTCAATTAAATATTACATCTTGGAAATTCTGAGAAGAACACAGATGTCACTACAAAGCTTTCTTCCCTAGTATCTCCTTCTCATCTAAATGCCTCAGACTGCAATCCCCTCACACAGTCAAACCGCAAATGAGGGGCATCCATCTCTCCAGTATATGCAGCTGTTGCATCATTTTCACAATTCTTGCAATTCAGAGCAACCTGTTCTTTTGAGCAACCAGCCCTCCCTGATTTCACTCACACTGACCTTTGTAGTGGCAGAAGCACTTTCTCTGGGAAGAACAGAGGAAGACAGAAAAAGCAGGTTGACCTTCTATAAGTTTTTTTTTTAAATTTCCAGCTAACCTTGGTCCCTACCTAGTGCAGCTTGCCTGTTCAGTGTGTTTCCATCTTTGTGTATACATCTGTTTGTCTCTCTCGCTCCATCCTTGTTGCTGGCCATCCATATTCTCCTTTGCTCCTTGCTAGCTGTACCACACTGCACAAAGGAGGAGGATGAAGCACTCATCCATGTGATACTGTCTCCTTCGCCTCCCATGACTCAGACTGAGACAGAGCACACCCAGCAACAAGTAACAGACAGAAATCCCATTATATTACACTGAAAAAGAATTAATTACAATGTTCACTTTTACAAGCAAAAAGCAACACTACTATAGCTCATTACAGAAAAAGGTAACATGTTACTAAAGCACTTTTAAAAATATGAGCTATATCCTAGCTTTCTATTTACACATAACTTAGCAAATGAACTTTTCATGCAAATCTGTGCCTCCCCCCCCCTTTTTTTTTCTTTTGGAGAGGAACATCTGTGCTCTTTTTAGGCAAAATAGAAGTGTCCGCTTTAGTTTTTCTGCCATTTATTGGTATTTCTGGCATTTGGGGCATATTGTGTGAACTTCTGAATTAAGGAACAGCAAAAATTGCATACACTCAGTTTGTCTGGGAGACATTTACTTCAAACAGCCAAGATTAGATTAGCAATTGTCATCCACTCGGAGGACGTTTGTCTCTCTATAGACTGTGGAATGACCTGCCAGGAGAGATTTGACAGCTAAATATGCTGTCTGAATTTAAAACAACATTAAAGATTTGGGAGCCAGCATGGCACAGTGATTTGAGTACTGTATTGGACTATAACTCTGGAAATCAGGGTTCAATTCCACACTCAGCCGTAGAAACCTACTATGTTATCTTGGGCGAGTCACACACTCTCATGGAAGAAAATGCCATGATAGAGATGCCTTAGGTTCACTGTAATTCAGAAATTATAACAAATTAAAATCATAACAAATTAAAGACCTATCTTTTTCGGCAGGCCTACCCAGTCAATTTTAAACTATGAGTTTATCTTTTAATTTTATGTTTGGATAATTTTAATGTGTCCTATGTTTATGTGTTTTAAACTATGTGTATAAATGGTCTTATTGATCTATATTGTACCCAGCCTTGAGCCTTGGGGAAAAGCAGGTAAGAAATAAAATTCATTATTATATTATTATAGAATAACTTGCAAAGAGAGAGACGATTTCACTAGCCCTTTGTGTAATTGTTCTCTTTCAGACCTACAAATGTCAGTACTTGTCGGCTCTGCCAACCTACACTGAGGGTGTCTGCTTGACATTCCTGCACTTCAGACTTTCACACATTGTATCTTCCTGGCATCATCATACTCTTTCTGCAGCCGTCTGCACATTTCTCCATCTGGCTAGGAAGCTATTCTTCCACTTAAATATACATGCAGTCTTTTTATCAATATTCATTTCATTCTCTCTGCCACTCTTGCTTTAATTGAGATGGCAGAACACAACTCTGTGCATGCACACAAATGCAGGCTACATAAGGCATGACCAAGCATAAATGTGGCAAGGAATAAAATGTTATGGCATGCAAACATTCTATTCCCCTTGTGATTACTTGTCATTCTATTCCCTCCACCACACCAGTCAGCCAGTACTGTGCCTAGTAGAATATTCTGGACTGTTCAGGAGATAACCACTATTAGCTTTGACCCTTCTGGATGAAGGTTGAGTGTGGCTAAACTTGGGGTTTCCCCAAGCCTCCCCATACACAAGAATCACCACCTGAAGAACTTGGTATACATAAAAAATAAAGGTTTCCCCTTTGACAAGGTTGTCAAGTCATGTCCAACTGTAGTGGATGTGCTCATCTCCATTACTAAGCTGAAGAACCAGCATTGTCAAAGACGACTCTGTGATCATGTGGCCAGCACGACTGCATAGAATGCTGTTACCTTCCTACTGAAGTGGTATCTATTTAGCTATTTGAACTTTTACATGCTTTCGAATTTCTAGGTTGGTGGAAGTTGAGACAAGTGACGGGAGCTCACTCTGTCCCACAGTGCTTGGGCCTCAAACTGCCAATCTGCGGATCTTGCAATCATCAGAGTCAGCATCATAACCACTGAGCCACCATGTCCCATATTAGTATACATGGTGACTGGTTATTCACCAGTTTAGTAAAAAAAAAACCAATCAGTAGTTGTGGCTGTTAGTTCCCATGTCAATAGTGGCAGTAGTAGCTATTATTTCCCATGGTGATGAATCTACTTCAGGAGTTAGTCAGAACTTTGAAAGAATTATCTTAAGTGCTGAACCTATTTCGGGGTTGGGTTTAGTACCATGGATACTAAATCAGAGTACTTCTGATTAAGCCAACAAAATTTATTTCTGAATATACATACATAGGTTTGTCCTATGCATTTATGGTTGTGGTTATCCTATGCATTTATGCTTGGTCATGCCTTATGTTACACTATCTTTTGTCTTTAAAAGAAGAAACCAATGGGTAATCCATATCTAGCAAGAAAATTAGCTGGTACCATTTTTACACAGGGAAAAACTAAGGGTATAAATGATTTCGCAAGTCAAACAGCAAATTCATTCTTGGGTTCATATTTATAATTCCCTGGGCTACTGTTTGCCATAGCCTGCTCAACAATATCGCTATCTTTTATCAATTAAATCTAAATAAGCATTTGTATGTATAAATACAATCATTCTTTAAAAAGAAATACCTAAAAAGATGAATACATATAATAGCAAGTTCTGTCTTACATGAAACAACTCCCCATAACAATGAAAAAAAAATGTGCAATGCCACTTCCCAAATGCAGATGCTATGCATATTTTTGCAGAAGGTATCACCACTGCCACCATCACCACATCCTCTAATTTCCAATAAATTGAATTTATTGTCTGATTTATCAGAAGTATTTAAAATCACTGTACAGAATTAGAAACAACATTAAATGACACCTAGTCCAACTCCTTGTTGATGCAGGAGATGTGTTGCAACAGCATCTGTGACAGGTAGCCATCCATTCTCTGCTTTAATAAAGGATCCCCTACTTTTCTATGTTGCAGCCTGTTCCACAATCCAACAACTCATATCAGCAGTACCTCATTTGTCAAAATTCCCTTTTGATACTGGTTCAGGTCTATCATCTTTGTCAGGAGTGGGAATCATGGAGCTATCCAGATGTAGTTAAAGGATAACTTCCAGTAGCCAGCAAAAGTAATGGCAACTTAATTTATATACAGCTTCATACGACCTAAACAGTCTCTAAGTGGTTTACAACAATAAACTAATTGTTCCCAATAAGCTGGGTACTCATTTTAGTGACCTCAGAAGGATGCAAGCCTGAGTCAAGCCCGAGGCCTTGGCTAGTATGGAACTCTCAATCTTATGGTTTGTGATTGAGTGACTGCAGTACAGGCATTTAACCACTGAGCCGCCTGGGCTCCCACAGAATGCTGGGAATTGCAATTCAACAATACCTAGAGGGCCATATAATTCCCAGCCATGATCTATATCATAGCCCTGGAAATAAACAAAGATGATAAGTTGTCCTGGTGGTGCAGTAGTTAAATGCCAGTACTGCAGCCAAAAGATTGTGAGTTCGATCCCAGGGCTCCAGGGTTGTCATCTCAGCCTTCCATCCTTTCATACGTTAGTAAAATGAGTGCCCAGCTTGTTGGGAACAATTGGCTGTAAACCGCTTGGAGAGTGCTGTGTTCACTATTAAGCGGTATAGAAATGTAAATGTTATCAGTTTTGCTATTAGCACAAAGACTCTTAATAAAATCTTTTCTCCAGGGCAAACCTTGCCTTGTAAGACTTGATTTTCAGGCTCTTTGCCATTTTCCAGTTTGTCAACAGCCTTCTTAAACTTCAGTGCCCAGAGCCAGCCACAGAATTCCAGTTGTCATCTGACTAAAGCAGAATAGAATGAACACCATTACTTTTCTGGATCTGGGCCTTTCTGTTGATAAGCCTGGAACTGTACTCCCTATCTGATTAAATCAATTAGCGTAGGGCAGGGATCAGAAGGGCACTTGTGGGTTACAAAAAATCCCCCACACACATATTATATCCCTCCTTGTCCCGCTATACATTTTCGTATTATTTACAGTAGTATTCTTCCCTATCTTGATGCTTCAGACACATTAGCATTATGCATGGATAGGAAACCCTGTCAAGGGTCAAACTGGCTTACCCCAAAACAATGTCATTGAGTAACACTGCACTGAAGCTTTGATCCAACTCCTCTGTTACTTTTGGCCAATCACAACTGCTGGGCATTCCTCCAGGGAAGTATTTGATGAATGAAAGACAAAGTTCCCATGCATAATCAAGGACACGAAAAGCACGTCCTAGATGCTTGCTCAGTATTACTCTACTGCCTTTCAGAATATTTTAACAGCCCAAAAAAAAAAAATAAAAAAAAAATCAAGGCCTAAATGAATACTGTAGTTAAAACAGCATCAAACCATTTTATAACACACCAGGAAAGCATCCTTTCCACACACAAAGTATTTTTCCTCCTCTTTGATCCATTATGGAGAGAAAAATATCTTTTATAGTAAAAACCTTTAATGTCTCCCCATCTCTGTTTGGTTAGCTCAGCAGTGCACTGCAGAGCAAGCAAATATGGCACTGGCTAAGTCCCAAAGGACAGGGCCAGCTCTCTGCATTAATCAAGTTATCTCCTCTGCTTCCTGGCAAAAACAGCCAGAGAGTGTGCTACAGCAGAGGATTCAGGCCTGCTGCTTATCATTTCTCCAGTAAAGCTAATTTTCTGTATATGTAGCCCTCTAACATTCTCTTAAGTAAAGGGAACAATGCTGTTTCCTTTTACAGTACATCTCCAGTGAGCACTAGCATGGGACAGTGATTAGAGTATTAACTTGGCACTCAGAAGAGCTAGGTTCTAGCTCCACTGAGTCCTGAAATTCACTATGTGGCTTTGGGCAAACTTTACTTGCTCTCTACCTAAAATCATCATAGATTTGTTGTTTTGAGAATAAAGTGGGGACAAGAACAGTGGGCTCTTGGTACCTACTAGAAAATCCATGGATGGTCAAGTCCTATTAAATGCAATGGTATAGTAAAATGGTGTCCCCTAAATGAAATGGCAAAATCAAAGTTTGCTCTCTCTCTCTCTCTATATATATATATATATATACATATATATTCCAAGCTGTGGATGGTTCAATCCGTGGATGAGGAATCTGTGAACAAGGAGGGCCAACTGTATACATACAGCTTTGAGTACCATTTCTAAGCATACTAAACATCTTGATTTTGCCCTTAGTCATGGTTAGACACTCCTGGGCCCCTACCAGGGCTGGCAACACCCCAGGAGGGCAGTCCACTGCCAATCTATGGAGCCTTTGGGGCTTTCTATTCACCTGCCCTCTACTGCTTGTGAGCAGATGGTTGCCAGAGTTTGCTTTTCTCTCAGGGGAACCATTTGGGTTATATCCAAACAGAAACTAAAGGTGGCAGCCAAGTAGAAAAGAATACTACTGATCTTACTCAGGAGCCTCCCAATGCCTAATGCCCACACTGATTTTAATACTATGCGTCATCATACACAGAAAGTGTTGGACAAAACTAACCATCTTTGAACAAAAAAATGTGATTTTTTTTTTTAAAAAAAATGATAATGAAAGCCCAAGTGGAATGGTTATAAGAATGTTGGGACAAAGATGTCATTCACTGGGTGACTTTGGGCTAGTAACTATTTCTCCAGCGAACCAACTTCACAAGGTTTTGTGGGGATAAAATGTGGGGGAAGGGGAAGATGCAATAACCTTACCCTGAATTCTTAAAATGAATAAATAAAACATTGTACACTGGACCAAAAAACTGCACTTGAAAATCCACAACTTCTAATTCTGGACTTATGAGAGGTGTGAGAAAACACAAACTCCCCACCCTCCCAGGCTTTCCTATGACTGGGGAAGGGGAAGCTGGAGACCAAGGCGGCAAAGAGAACTAGGCTGGTTCTTATAGTGTGCACAGAAAGAGACCTTTGCTTGGCACACACCAAAGCTGGGGCAATTACTGTTCACTTTTACCAGACAGATGACAGCTCAGAAAAGGACCCTGGTATAAAAATAGCTCCAAGGCTTGCAGGAATTTTGTTTTCAGAGCAGAACTCCTGGAATCCCCTAGCTAGCCTAGAAACTGGCCGTGTCAGCTAGGAACTTCAGTAAGTTGTATTTCAAATAAATAACTTATCCAAATTCCAGCTGGCTTAAAGTGAGGACTGTATAGGTACACTACCCTCCAGCTTCAGAGATTATGATACAGAAGTCAAGATTTCTCTCTAGGAAACTGACCTAACCTCATCACAGAAGGATTTCACACGGACATTTTGAAGTGGTTCCAGAGCTATGAGTGTAAAGCTACCTTGGCAGATCATGGCATTAAAGGTAACACAGTACTTACCTCTTTGAAGTACTGAGTTAACTTTAAGGGCCTGAACTGATTAAAGGAGTTTAACTCATTAACCTATTAAATCATTAGTAGTGTTAGCTTTTGTACAATCAAGAGTACGAGGACAGGTTTGTTGCTATGTTTTGTTGATTTGATACTATCTCAGCAATAGGGACCATGGGTTCCTCCTTCCCAGTTTTGCCAAAATCCTGATAAGGGGGATTTTCTGAGTGGTTTGAAGAAAGCATGAAACAAACATGCAATGGTTAGAAAGACATGCTATTTCATTTTTCCTGCCCTAATTATTTTGTTCAGACCCCAATTTATTTTTGAGGAAGAGGTAACTTGATTAATGCAGAGAGCTGGCCCTGTCTTTTGGGTTTTGTTTATTTAAATCATTTTTATATCATTTTTCATCTTTTTTTTTTTAAAAAAAAAATCCTTAATGCTGTTTATTTAAAAAACCCAAATGCAATAAAACCAGTAGTAAAGTTACAATGAAAATATGCTAAAACCAAAGTAGTTTAATAAATAAATACATCTGCACATAACCAAGTTGCATCTCCACTGATTACAACTGGCCCCCACCAGTTTAGCCTAATCAACTAAAGCATTAGTAGATTAATTCACTCTGTCAGAGAGGGAAAATCTGAGGCTTTCCTGATATTGCTGATTGCAGTTCCCAGCATTCTTCACCATAGATTATTCTGGCCAGGGATGTTGCAAGTTGCAGTTCAACAACAGTGGGAGGGTCACACAGTTGCCACACATTAAGTCAATCCACATTTAAAAGAAAGAGCTAGGAAGTGATAGTGTGAATTCAACCTCCTCATCAAGAGGTTATGACTCTTAATACCTCCTATTCCCAGAATCTTCTGGATAAAATAGTCAACAATCACTTATAATATTTTAAGCCCCGCACCTGCATGTTGTCCTATAAGGTCAAACATATTAGACACTGAAACGATTTGAGTGGATTATCCAGAAGAGAAAGAGTTCATTCAGACTCACCCTGGATTAAACTACAAAAACATCACTGAAAAAACATGGTTGTATAAGTGGATATATACAAATACTATACTGAAAAGGAAGGGGAGAATATATCTTGCTAAGGGCTCATGCTGTATTCAATAGGAGCTAGGCTCATTTATCACAAAAGTTGTTTCTGAGCACTTATGTGACCTAACTGAGGATGCAGACCTGTGAAACATCATCAATGGAAATACGGTTGGATCCTGCTATTACTGTAGGTAAAGATTCATACTCCAAAGCTGAAAAGACAAATTTCAACCATCCATCATTCAGCAGTCAGAAGATCTTATTGCCTTAGCCACAAATAAATACGTACTCTTCAGAGGCCAACTTCAAGTAAAAAACAATTTGGACATATGGCCAGCATAAAATGAAGGATATGCCTGGCCCATGTTCACAGTCCTTTGTATTCCATCCCCCTTTCTCCTCTCTTCTTCCTCCCCCTTTCCTTTGCAATTATATTTTTAAAATCTGAAAAAAAAAATAAAAGAAAGTGGGAAGGACATTTCAGGCAGTGGGCATAAGAAACATAAGAATAATTCTTCTGTTTTGAGCAGAACTGTGTTCACGTTTCACTAAAGCCACACCACAAAATATAATGACTGGTCAAACTATACAGGCTGGAATAGTTAAAGGACCTGTGTTTATACTTCCCCTTGTTGTGTAAATCAACAGTCCTTCCTTACATCTGTATTTATTTCTTTAACCATCTATTGGTCCCCAAACACAGTCCAATGACTAATAACTTTACTTAGGAGCCAGTGATGATAGATTAGGCTGTTTGAAAGCCCACACATAGAATCATAGAATCATAGAAATTTAGAGTTGGAAGAGACCACAAGGGCCATCCAGTCCAACCCCCTGCCATGCAGGAACTCCCAATCAAAGCATCTCCGACAGATGGTCATCCAGCCTCTGCTTAAAGACCTCTAAGGAAGGAGACTCCACCACCCTCTGAGGGAGAGTGTTCCACTGTCGAACAGCCCTTACTGTCAGAAAGTTCTTCCTAATGTTGAGGTGGATACAATACTATACTGTACCTACTAATTATCCCTCTCTTATGGTTATAGTGATCTTATGAATGAGAGACTCCAAAACATCCTGTCATCTCACCTTACACATCTTGCAAACTCAAGGCCTTGTCTTCCTCACTTGAGTCAATCAACCTGTAATGTGGTCTTTCTCCCCTTCTAACTGCCTTCAACTTTACCAAGCATGATCATTTTTTTCCAGAGACTCGTGTTATCTCAGGATACAACCCGAGTAGGACAGCCTCCGTTTAGTCAATTTGGCCTCTCATGAGGATTCTACTGTCCCTCTCTATGTATTCTTCAAAATTCAAAGAATCGTAAAAACTGATGGGACAGCATAAACTTTTGGAAAAGGCATGCCCATTCTTCCTTACCAAGTTTATACATCTATTTGTTTTGAAGTTCCCACTTTAATCTTGCTTCCAACAAATTCACATGGGACTCTTTCATACAAGGCTAAATTAGAAGTATAATTTAAGGTCAATTCAAATGCAATCATGGGTTTTACGTTATTGCGAATTAACTCTTCGCATGCAAATTCGGGCAAGAGGGAAGCCAATTCGAATGCAATCATGGGTTTTACGTTATTGCGAATTAAAGCTTCGCATGCAAATTCAGGCAGGAGGGGGTTATTTTCGGGTAATGGGACGTAATTCCGAATGGAGCAGGGGTTCATGTAAATTCGCTAAACAAGCGAATTTACATGAATCCGCATTGGCTCCATTCGGAGTTGGGAGAAATTCCTCCCCGTTTGAAAGAGTCCATGGTTGGGGATTCCTGTAATCCAAAACAGTAAATTTTCCAAGCTCTGGTATGTAGGACTGTTCTATGGACAAATTGTATATTTTTCGTTGTACCAACACTCCTGAGTTCTAGCAACTCTACAGTAATATAATCTGTCCTCCATGACTCTAACTTGCCATGCAGTCTTAGAACCCTTTGTAATTTCTGTTTGATGACACAGAAGGCTATTTCTGAACAAGTATCATTCTGATACCTTTTTTTAGCCAACTGAAATGCACAGTGTACTCATTGCAAGCTTTTGAAGCTCCACTGGCTTCTTCATCAGG
This sequence comes from Urosaurus nigricauda, assembly GCA_034509955.1. Classification (NCBI taxonomy): domain Eukaryota; kingdom Metazoa; phylum Chordata; class Lepidosauria; order Squamata; family Phrynosomatidae; genus Urosaurus; species Urosaurus nigricauda. The sequence goes on along the minus strand of JAOEGL010000001.1, from coordinate 312,647,340 downwards.
CAAGATGTTACATACCAAACAGGAGAAAAATTAGAGGTGTTAGTAAGATACCTGCATTTTGTTGTTTCTGTCCTTAGTTAAGATGGTATTGGGGGGGGGGGGGGGGGTATTGTTAGCAGGCTGGCCCCTGCTCCTCTGCCCATGCGGCAATTGGGCAAAGTCCAGGAAATTTAAAGTTTATTTGCATATCAACAAGGACTCCTCTTTTGCAATCCAATATGCTTCCATTCCTGTGAGGCCACAGGCTTCTGTGGAGTTGAAGGCTTTCATGGCTGGCATCCATAGGTTTTTTTTTTTTTTTTGTGTGTGGGGCTTTTGAGCTATCTGTCCATGTTCTAGAAGAGTTCCTTTCTGACGTTTCGCCAGTGTCTGTGGCTGGCATCTTCCAGCCACAGATGCCAGCCACAGATGTTGGTGGAATGTCAGAAAGGAACTCTTCTAGAACATGGCCACATAGCCTGAAAGCTCCACAAAAAACCACAGGCTTCTCTTTTATCTTGCCTGATGAAAAAGCCAGTGGAGCTTCAAAAGCTTGCCAACAAGTATATTGTGCATTTTGGTTGGCCAATAATGGTATCACTGTTTGGTGGATTTTTGTTTGAATTTACTATGGCCAACACAGCTGCTCCCTGCATGCTTTTAAGTATCATTCTGGTTCGGGTATGTGGCTATGTCCTTCATTTTCTGCCATGAAGCCCATGAAAAATAATTAATGTACCTTCTCAACATTTTGCAATCTTCCCATATCAATTCTTCCACAGTTTTGGCATCTAGAAAACACCTACTGTTTTTCTGGCTGATTTCCTGCTTCTGGTGGATTCAAAGAAATCATTGTTCATTAGAATAGCTTTTAAGGGTTTTGGTTTTTTTTTTTTCCTCCCTTTGCTTTATCAACAGCTAACATTTGTTTTTCAATTGGAAGGGAGCTTTTTCTCCCAACAAATAAACAAAAAAAATCAAAGGTTTGTCCTTGATTTGGTGGGACAGAAACAAAGCAAAGAAAGATAGCTGGTCACATTCACATAACATGATAAACAATTGAAGTTCTATTTTTGTTTAGCCATTCTTCCTACAAGGAAGACTAAGAAACTACACAGCAAGCTAGGTATCATACATAGCTTGCACAATGGGGGTTTAGAGTCATAGAATCATAGAATCATAGAGTTGGAAGAGACCACAAGGGCCATCCAGTCCAACCCCCTGCCATGCAGGAACTCCAAATCAAAGCATCCCTGACTGCTGATGGTTTGCTGATGGTTTATTTTTAAGGAAAATAAATAAGCTATTTATTAATTTGTATTTCTCCTGACATGGAACCCAAGGTGGCTTACAACAAGCCTAGAAAAAGATAAAGCTAAAAACCTGATCAAAAAGTTAAAACACAATTAAACAAAATATATTAAAATGCAATTGATTTTAAAAGGCATGAAATAAAAAACACAGCATTAAAGATAAACATACAGCAAGCAGCCAACACAAAAAGATCCCCACCACCCATCAAATTTGAACAAGAAGGTCCTCCTCTGCTGGCAAAAGGACAGCAGAGAGCGGGCCAGCCTAACCGCCTGCAGAAAAAAATTACACAGCGTGGAGGTAGCTACTGAGCAGACTTTTGCCTGAGGTCCTTACCAGATGGGCATATGAGAAAGCCCTTCCCAGGGGACCTTCAGACTCAGGTAGGTTCATGCAAGGAGATACAGCCACTCAGAGAGTTTGGATGAAGAAGTATAGGACTCATACTTACCACTTTAAAAATACTTTATTATATTTTTACACCTTTAAAAGAATCACATAGATGTATAAACACCCCATTCTACATACATAGATCCCTCGTCCATCAGTCTTCCATCATACCTAAAATGACTTCCTACTTTCGTGTTCTTTTGAAGATATTTTCACTGTCTTCTGTTCACTATCTCTTCTTGATGGCCTTTTGCTTCTTTATACTGTTTTACTTAAAGATGTCTTCTTATCTGTTAGTTGTCACTTATAACTATATTACTATATCTATTCCACCTTAATACAGCTTAAGAGGGTTGTTCATCTGATAATTACTGCCCTTTCAATTTTGTCGACTTTCTAGCCTTGTAACATTGTATCTATTCATAAATCAAACAAAATCAGATTACCCTATTCTTTCTTTATGAAGTTTAGCACTTTATCCCATTTTTTAAATGTTCTATATGTTTTGGGTTTTTTGTTTTGTTTTGTTTTTGTTTTTACTTTGTGGGCTTCTTGTAAGTTTGCCCACTTCCAATGCATCAAGAAGTTTGATTAACCAGTCCTCTACCTCTGCAGTCCTCGGTCCATTCTTTTGTGACTGTTGCCCTAGTCGTTGTTAAAAAATAGAATAATACTCTCCCATGTTTTTTTCTCTGCATCTCCTTCTACAATGTTCAACAGTGGCAAAGGACTGGATACTCTTCTTCCTTGGAGGCTTTTAAACAGAGGTTAGATGACCATCTCTGAATTCCTGCATTAGTAAAGGTTGATTCTATGAGCTTAGATGGCAGTGGGCAGGAGAATCAGCAAAAGCAGCCTGCCTCCCTTTTCTGCTAATGGATGTTTTTACAGGATCAAACAGATTTCCGCCTGTAGAGGGATACCAATCAGAACCTATTATATTATAGTGAATATATATCACTTGAAGATCTTTTTCTCTCTGCCTTAATGGAAACCAGCTATAAGCTCACAACAGTGAAAAAAAATCAAGAGATTCACTGCATCCAACTGGAGTCATTTATGGCATCCAGTCTAAAAAATATCCACTGGATTTTTTTTCTCTAAGAGAAAATTGTCAGTTTATTTTAAGCACTTCTCTAGGAAGAGAATGACTAATGCCATTGTCATGGAGAGAATGGCTCTATGACTGTTCCAAGGAAAATTATTTTGTCTCTTTGTTATGATCTCCATGTCCATTTGCTAAGTCTATATTGATATTTTTCTCATTTTATTTTATTTTATATGTCTAGTCTTAGCCTTTTAAATTGCTAGTATTAATTGGCCAAACTACTACACACAGGTTAGTACACAAATGTTGTAAAATAAAAAATGAATAAAGAAATGAAGAAGTAGTTGAAATCACTCATTATTACATTTTTTTTAAAAAAAAATTGCTCACTTACCAAATCTCTTTTAAAGATTATCCACAGTTTTTTAACCTGGAAGAGAATATGTTCTCAGATGTGTTCCATGTCCTAGTCCTTTCAAAATTTTGGTTTGCAGGGACACAAAACAAGGTCTTTTTAGTTGTGACACCAAGAGTAAGAACCCTAGGAAGACCAATATGTTGCCTTTTGTCTTTTGAAAGCTTTTTGACATTTTAGCACATTATGCATTCTGGAATAAAATCAACAGAAATTGAGAGACTGGCTCCAAAATTTTACTATGGCCTTTATTTTTAACTTCAGTGACTCTATGCATTACATAATGGGAAAATGCTTGAAACCATGACAAATATAAGCAGTATTTAGGGTCTAGTATTTTTAACTCAGGGATGCAGTGGCTTAGCAGTTAAGACAGTGACTCTGACAATCGCACGGTCATCAGGTCGGGCAGGTCAAGACCCAAGTGTTGCATGACGTAGTGAGCTCCTGTCACTAGTCCCAGCTTCTGCCAACCTAGCAGTTAAAAGCATGTAAAAGTGCAAATAGATATATAGGTACCACTTTGGTGGGAAGGTAACAGCATTCCGTGCAGTCATGCTGGCCACATGATCACAGAGTAGTCTTTGACAATGCTGGCTCCCTTGGCTTAGTAACAGAGATGAGAACTGCCCCCTAAAGTCTGACACAACTAGACAATCTTGTCAAAGGGGAAAGCTTTACCCTTTTACTCTTATGTTTAACTTGGTGATACATTTTGAATTTCTTAGGCTTTAGACCCTATGCCTTCTATACAAAGCAGGAAACACAAAAGCAAAACTACTGTTACTTTCACCTACATATTTGATATCAAGGGATATTCTATTGGACACTCACTACTCATCATACATAATTTTTCTTTATGAAAAAAGTCACTCTCAGTACTCTGTTTATCTATGCTAATTGGCAACATCTCTCCTGTATGCTCTGTTTGAGACATTTGCATCACCATGCATAAGGGACAAACCACGGTTAGGCAGATGACAAGCTTCTTAGGTCTACTAGAGCTTCCTATTAGTTTCTGCTAGAATGCTCAAGATCACTAACCAGACCAAGGTACAAAAAGACATACCCTCAGAATTAAAGAACAGGGTGACTCTGAGCATATATCTGACTTTACCAGCATTATCTTACCAACACTATCCTGAACACATATGATCTCATCTCATTTTAGAAGCTTGAATACAGTTAATTCTTAGATGGGATACCACCAAAGGATCTCCAGATAATAGGTAGGGGAAACCCTTCCTTGAAACATTGGTAAACCACTGCCAGTCGGATTTGGTAATAGGATCTCCACTCTGGGCCCACAACAAACTACAATTCCCAGAATTTCACAGCATTGAGCCATGGCACTTAAACCGGTTTATTTCTCCAGTGTGAACACAGCCCAAATGTGTCCCTAAGCTAGAAATGTGTTAGCAGGACCAGAGCAGAACTCACAGTCTTTTCACACAAAAGTCCACTTCTGATTACACCAGAAATGTGGGGTTTCAGGAAAAAGTAGAATGCTATCTCATTTAGTATGTTTGGTTTAAATGTTATAGTCAAGCATATTCAGAGCTTTATCTGAAAATTATTTGATTGGAATATTTCAAATAATGTAAAACAACAAGGACAAACTTCTCTTTTATTTAATAAAAAATGACTACACCTACACATACCTAAAGAGAACTGTACCTGACATATCTTATATCAACAGCTTAACTTTCATTTGCTAAGATATAACTGTTGTAACTTCAGCTTCACTCGCCCTCTGCTCTACTTATCAGTTCCATTTCAAACTGAGAACTATGTGATTCATTACAGTCGGTTCATTTCATTATTCTATTTCTATTCTAGACTGATTTGCAAAACAATGGCACATACAATTATAGTAGATGTGTAGATGAAGTGTGGGAAATTTTCCATGGAAAAATACAGCATCAGAAAATTTTCTCTTCTGAATTCACAGAACATTTTCCACCTCACCAAGTTTTTCCATACCAGTAGCCTAATTTAAATGGGGAAAAGTCACTTGGTTGTTAAATCTTTGTAAGTCTGGAACTCTTGGCAATTTACCGCACATCCCTTGGAGACCAACCACTAGATCCTGGCCAATAAACTGTCCTGAACAGGAAGCTCTTCACCTTCTCTTGGCTACCGACTAAGGATCTGAGCCTTAGCCTATGTTGCCCATCCAGAAAGTGAGATTTTAGAAGTGAGACTGGTTAGATATAGAGTGGATGGCAAGAACTTCTTTTTAATTACACTGATTCAAAGATACATACCAATAGTTTTTTGTGGGTTTTTCGAGCTATGTGGCCATGTTCTCGAAGAGTTTTTTTCCTGACATTTCACCAGCATCTGTGGCTGGCATCTTTAGAGAAGATGCTAGCCACAGATGCTGGTGAAACATCAGGAACAAACTCTTCTAGAACATGGCCACATAGCTGGAAAAAAACCCCAAAAACTATGGATGCCGGCCATGAAAGCCCTCCACTTCACATATATGCCAATATTTTTCAAAGGCTCTCAGTCCAATTTCTTTCCAGAACAGGGACCTTGCTTGGTTTCTTCATGATGCTGAGATAATTTCAAGGTTTTTATCCTGTCTGACTTTCTGCTGCTGCTAAAGAATTATGTCTAATAAGTCAAAGTGTGAATATGAGCATAATTGCTTGGACATAAATTCCACTGAAACTGCTCACAACATACCTCTGCCCTAATAAACCTAGGATCAGAGGACAGGTTTTAATATTCAGCAAGAGCATGAGTTCTAACCAACTAAAGATGTTTCTGTGTCTTTCTAATCTAATTCTAGGCCTTAAAATTGCAGCACACACAGAGCTGTGCAAGAAGCTCTAAAGCAGGAGTGGACATATGTGGAAGGGTAGGGGGCTGCATTAGTCCCTAAGGAAACCTTGTAGGGCCACATGCTCACCACCATACCCACAAAAAAATACTGCCCACCCCAATGTCTTCTAGGTGATATGGGGCAGTTTCATCATGTTTCTGGGGCTTCCTGGGACATTTTAGGCCTAGGACAGAACTTTTTAACAATATGAAGTGACTGGAAATTACTTCCTATTTCAACAAGGCCAGCCTGGAGTTTAAATTGGTTCATCCCTCCCCCACCCCACCCCCAAAAAACTGGTGGGAATGTCCTACACACTCCCGAGTATTTTTGAAATTATATATGTTATAAAAATATTTGACCAGGGAGTCTTTAATGTGAAAATGTCCTCCACACCCCTAAGATTATCCCAGAGGATCCTTGTGGTCACAGCAAGGGTCCATGGGCTGCACTTTGCCCACCCCTACTCTAAAGGATGGAATGGGAATCCTTTGACCCTATAGGCTATTGGACTACATCTCCAGCATGCCTTATCACTGGCCATGCTGGATAAGGCCACTGGAACATGGAATCCAAAAACATCTGAAAGGTTCACAAGCTTCTCACCTCTGCTTTAAAAGCTGACATTTAAAGTTCCATGGAATTGTTCAGATCTTGGAAATAAATATTTGCTCAATGGAAGTTTCTGGGAACTGTAGTAGAAAAAAAAAAAACATTTCCAAGATCTGGAACTATGTAGTCCCTGAGCTATATTTCTCACAGCCCTGGGAGCAAGGGATCTCTGTAATCTCCAAACATTCCTGGTTAAATTGGGAGAGACTCCCTTATTGGACTGAGCTGAAATTTTGCCATATTCCATTTATATACTCCCAATAACTCCTCCCATGATCCCATGTGATTGTAAAACTGAGGCATGACTAGAATACTTCTTAGCAGTCACAGCTACAAGGAGAAAGCTTCCAGCAGAGCTTGAACTCCAGTTTCCATCAGCCCTACCCAACTTGACTAAATCACACACCCGTTTGCTGTCATTAGTGTCTGGGGTAGAGAATCAAAGGGACTAGTTACTTGCGGTTTTAAATTTATTACAATATGAAATAAAATTCTAAAGAGTGAAAACATCATGACCTAGAAGAGTACTCTCAGAAAGGAAAGAAACACACAAACCCCAGTCAAACGGCCAAATATTGACGAATACCACACCAATTCCAAATAGAACTATGAGGAGTTCACCAAATATAATAACTGCATCCACAGAGCTGAGCAAAAATAATGATAAGATAAAATGTAACAAACAAAACTAACATTTTCCACAGTTATGCACACAAAATTTGGCACTAGACATTTTCAAAGGGCACAGAAAGCCACTGGGTGAGCTTGGGCAAGTCAGTCAACCTCAGAGGAAGGCAAGGCAAACTTCCTCTCAACAAATCTTGCCAAGAAAACCCTATGATAGGGTTGACATAAGTCAGAAATTAATTCAAGGTGTACACGATGACAACACATTTATTAGTATCCAGTGCTAAGTAAATTTCAGCCTTTTTGTCCAGCTTCGAATACTATAGAGACCTCCCATAAGGTAGTTTTTTGCATCGGTCCTGAACATCAAGAGTCCACCTAGGCATTGATTTTATGGTTGTTAGAATCTCAATGAAAATATGTGGTTTGTGCAAATCTGCATCATGCACTTTGCTGTTCAGAGGTATTCTTAGGCCTATTTCATACAGTTATGGACATTACTTAACATTCTTCAATACAGTGAATGTACAAACTGTCTCGCTAGGCAGGCCATCACTAACATTAGGGACTGTGAAGCAGTCAATACAGCAGATACTGAGTGTCAATAAACAGTGGCAAATTGCTGACAGCTTCCAACTGGTTGTGTGATTATTGTGTTTCTCCTGCTAAAGATAGGGATAAGAGCTCATAGCTTTCTGCTTCTAATGCCAAAACTCAACTGGCTTTGGGTAGCATGGGTTGAAGGAGCAAACAGAAGAGGACGCCATTTGCTACTCTGCCTCAAGCAACAAAATGTTTTGAGCCAGCCCTTTCCATGTGCATGTACATAATTCCTATTTGGTACTAAAGCTGACTCTGTAGTGTGTAGTGTGACCATTCAGTGCCTGTAAGTCAGCATCACCTGATACTGAGTCCCTGAGAAATGAACATCCATTTCAGAAATCCCCTGATTTCCAGCTCATTCCTGGAAATCCTGCACACTGGGTTACATCACACAACAAAAACTATCACTTGCTTATTATCAAAACTAGACAAGAGGGCTAACCTCACCATAGTAGGTAGAGTGCAGGGGCTTCCTCAAAGCAGACATACCACTGGGAATTATGAAAAGGCAACTGATGGAGTGGGCTGCAGCCCATGAAAATATCTGCCAAATAATATATATTGGCTTTTGAGATGCCACAAGATTTCTTGTTGCTTTTTGACCAATAGACTAAAACAGTCATTACCTCGCACCCAGAAAACAGAGAAGCTGCAACCAGTCGTTGTTTTAATGATGTTTTAAAATGGTTTTTAATTCTCTATAAAGAATAATTATATTTTATATTTGTTTGCTGTAAGAGGGGTGGAAGGAATATTTGAAAATATTCAAAAATGGTTACTCAAGTGTTGGCACATGAAGCAAACTATTGTTTTCCAGTGTAGAAAATACTGTTTTCTACATAAAAGAACCACGTGCAAATTCTTTGCAGAATTAAGTCCTGAACTGCAAATAATCTTTTGGTTGTTTTTTTTTTTAAAAAAAAATACAGTTTTCTTTGAGCAGAAAGAAATTTGCTAAAACGAGTTGTTGTTTCCTTTGAGGGGAAAATATAGTGAAGAATTAAATCGCCCATGTTTTAATGATGTAGAATTTTATTTGTATCTGTTTTAACTTTGTAAGGTGTCTTGAGTCTCAGGGCAGGGAATGAAGGTGGGTTATAAAATAACACCATGGTGTAGTGGTTTGAGCATTCAACTAGGACACTGGGAGGCCAGGGTTTGAATCCGTGCTCTGCCATGTAAGCCTGCTGGGTGTCCTTGGGCAAGTCACACTTTCTCAGCTTCAGAAGATGGCAATGGTAAGCCCCCTCTGAAGCAGCTTACCAAGAAAACTCCATGATAGGTTTGCCTTAGGGTTGCCGTAAAATGACTTAGAGGTACACAACGTAAATCAAAACAATCCCTCAGAGGGTGGCGGAGTCCCCTTCTATGGAGATTTTTGAACAGCGGTTGGATAGCCATCTGCCGGAGATGCTTTGATCGTGTGTTCCCAAATGGCAGGGAATGGTTGGACTGGGCTCTACCACTCTACGATTTGAAGGCACACAGCAACAATAACAGTTATTTCCTTTGTTATTCTTCTATTTTTATTGCCGAGATGAGTTGAGATGTTATGGGGACTGCCTGTTTCTTGTGTCAAAGTTCACCTGGCTGGGTTTGGGTACCCTCCACCTTGGCATGGGTAGGAAGTGACATCTTGCCAGCTGAGGGGACTTCATTTGTTGCCACCTGAGGGGATTTCATTTGCTCCTCTGCCTCTGTCCTGAGGCAGCCTGAGGCTGTGTTCACACTGGAGAAAGAAACCGGTTTAATTGCCATGGCTCAATGCTGTGAAATTCTGGGAATTGTAGTTTGTTGTGGGGCCCAGAGCGGAGCGGAGCTCCGCTCTGGACCCCCACAACAAACTACAATTCCCAGAATTTCACAGCATTGAGCCATGGCAATTAAACCGGTTTCTTTCTCCAGTGTGAACACAGTCTGAGTAGTCCAGCCCTGCCTTCCAATGACTAAGCTTTCAAGACTTCTGGCTAAGACTGCAACCACATGGCAGAAATGATCTGGTGTGAGACCTTTCCTTGGCTCGGCTGGGATCTGGAGGGCCCAAAGGCCTGCAAAATTGGCCTGTCACCTGCCCTGACCTCAGATGCCCAAACTCTGAGGGACCCTGAAAGAGACCCCTTTCCCTTCCCCACCAAAGCAGACCATCCCAGATGCCACTGTGCCCACCAGGGGCACCCTCCTCCCCCTTGCCTTTGGGCTCCAGGGCCCCACATCCTGCCTCCTCCTCATCCAGGGTGGCCAGGTGTCCTCCCCACCAAGGAGGACAAGGCCCTGCCAAATGGAGGACCTTCAAGGGGGGGGGGGAACAAAACCAAAAACAAAGGAGGGCATTTCCCACAGAAAAGCTACAAACCCTCCTAGCAATGTCATGTCAATGCTTCTTAGTCCTCCTCAGACTGGAGGATATTTCCCACACACAAACCTCCCTAGAAAAGTAGAAGGAGGCCATTTGCCACATTAAAAAAAAGCTAAGCACCTTCCTCTTTAACTCTTTGAGGTTTATCACATTAGAGGGCAAACAGGATTTAAACAGGAATTAAACAGGAAATGCCTTATGTTTAACATAGGGCATTTAACATTGGAGTTGGAGTTTGTTGTGGGGCCCAGAATCCCATAGCCACTGATGAGAGAAAGAGTTAAAGCGGTACGAAACCGGGTTATCCCTCCAGTGTGGAGGAATGCCTTGTTTAATTTTAATTTTTTTTTATGCCCAGATTCCCCAATTACCGCTGCTCTGCTGGAAAAGGGGTCTCGGCGGGTCCTGAAGGGTGAGGCTCCATCCTCCCTGGCCTTCCTCCTCCTCCTCTTCCTCCTCTTTTGGGGGACCCCTTGCAAGAAGGGGAGCCTCTCCAGGGGCTGCCTCTGGGGGGGTCCCCTCCTCCTCTTCCTCTCCAAAGCCTCCCTTGAAACCCAAGCATCCTTTCCTTCCTCCTCCTCCTCTCTTTTCCTCTGGGGTGGTCTCCTCTTCCTCCTCTTCCATCCTCCCTTCTCTTTCTTCCTCGGAGCGGGACTCTTGGGTGGTGCTGTAGAAGGGGTTCCCCCCTCCGCTGCTCTCTTGGCCGGACTCCCCAAAGACGTCGTCGGAGATCTGGAGGCTCTCGTAGCGCCACCGGGCCGCCTCCAGCCGGGAGAGCATCCTCGGAGCAGCCTCCTCTTTCTCCTCCTTCTCCTCCTTCTCTTCTTCCATCCTCACCCTCTTTTCTTCCCCTTCCCTGGGGGGCTTCAAGAGCAGCAGCCCCCTCTCCTTGGTGGGGTCCCCCGGGCGGAGGCAGCAGCCCAGCAGCAGAAGGGGCTCCGGGACCGAAGGAGGGAGGCAAGAAAGGCTGCTGCTCTTAGCTCCCTTTGCTCCTGCTCCTTCTTCTTCTTCTTCTCTGGGGAGGCCAGATTCCTGCTCTGCTTCTTCTGAGGCTGATGCTGCCCTGCAAGCCCCTCCGTGGGTCTGCAGCGCCATCGGGGGAAGCAGCCAGCTCAGCATCGCTGGTCCTCCAGATCCTGCTGCTTCTCCTTCTCCTTCTTCTTCATCTGCTGCAATGGAGGGATGATGCTGCTGCTGCTGGAGGAGGAGGAGGAGGAGGTTTTCTATTTCTAGGCCACCCTGCACCGCCCCTTTCAAGGGAGGAGCCCCTGCCTTTAAAAAGACAGAGAGGCTGCATCCACACTGGAGAGAGAATCCGGTTTGGCCCCGCTTACAACTCTTTGTTCCATCAATGGCTATGGAATTCTGGGAGTTGGAGTCCACAAGCTCTTAAAAAGAGCACAGTTTGAAAACCACCACTTTAGATCCTTCCTTACAGTTTGACCCCCGACTTATCCACGAGTCATATCAAAAATCCATAATTTTAGTCCCAAAATATGCCCTCCTGAGGCCACCTTATAGTTGAGTGTATATCATATCTTTATTAAAAGGCTTTGTTGGCCTGCAAAATAGTTAGAAGGCAAATGCTTAAAATTGTATTTTACTAGCAACGAACGGTGCGCTAAATCTACATTTCTGTTATTCCTGACATTTGTCCATTGCACTGAAATTAAAGGGGGGGGGAACGCTTTCAGCATTTACATTGTGTCCTCCAGCAGCCCATTGCCTGACATGTTTGCTGTCCCTTTTCCCTCCGAGAAACTGCTCCAGGGACAAGTCATGTCTTCCGCTGGTCCTATGAAAAGGACATTTTGGAATTCTTCCTGAAAATATAGGATGTGTCCCGGGAAAGTAGGGCATCTGGCCACCCTGAATGCAAAGCAAGGCGTGCAGTCGACAGTGATGAGAGGACTCTTTCAGACGTGGGAAATTGGAAGTACAATCCAAGGGCAATCCAAACGCAATCCTGGGGTTTCACGTTATTGCGAATTAGAGCTTCTCACGCAATTTCGGGCAAAAGGGAAGTCACTCCAAATGCAATCATGGGGTTTCATGTTATTGCGAATTGAAGCTTCTCACGCAATTTCAGGCAAGGGGTAATGGGAAGTCATTTCGAACGCCTTCCAAACGCAATGGGGATTCACGTGAATTCGCTCAACTAGCGAATTCACATGAATTCAAATTGGCTCCATTCGAAGTTGGGAGAAATTCCTCCCGTGTGAAAGAGTCCAGAGGCAGAAGAGGGAATCACCCCGAATGACAGTCCCATGTTGCCAATAAACTGGACCCATGGAAGGAATGGGAAGCCCAACAAGCATCAGGATCCCGCAGGAACCAAGGATCAGAAATAGCTGCAAGCCTTTCTGCAGAAACGGTGGTGCGTGAGAATTGCCTGACAATAATAGCCACCCTGTCACATCCCCTTTGCGACAAATAGCACCCGCAACCACGCATGTTGCGCTGAACTATGATTAAGGGCTTCGCGTCACTTTCCTGTCAGGGTAAATTAGAGTGGCACAAATGCATCATCATGAGAAGAGTGCACTTTCTAGCCAGGAAGAAAGACTGCAAAAAGGAGGCTGAAAGTTGATTTTTTTTTTAATCTCCAGCACTAGAGGTTGCCAAGGTTATAGAAACAAAGGTGGCTACTTAAGGTCCATGGAGAAGTGTTCAGAAGTCAAGCTTGTTTTGGGAATGGCTAGGTTGCATAATAAGCGTAGGAACAAACAAGGATTATCCAAACAACTTCAGCATTCAGTGTCTGTTGGAGTAGGTGGGAAATAATGGCAGGAATTGACACAATTGTTTCTCAGCAATAAACTAGACCAGTTATTTCAAATCTCCTTGCATCTCCCCACAGATCTGAAGATGCACCAGTTTAAACCATTATCCAGAATGCATGATCACAAAATGCAAGTCTCTAATACATATAATTAAATACAGTGTTTAAGAACTGGAAATGAATGGTTTGCATGATCAAGGGAAGTAATAGTGCCGCTCTATTCTGCTTTGGTCAGGCCCTACCTGGAATACTGTGTCCAGTTCTGGGCACCACAATTCAAAAAAGATGTGGAGAAACTGGAGTGGGTCCAAAGGAGGGCAACTAAGATGGTGAAAGGTCTGGAAACCATGCCCTGTGAGGAACAACTTAGAGAGCTGGGGATGTTTAGCCTGGAGAAGAGAAGGTTAAGAGGTGATATGATAGCCCTGTTTAAATGTCATATTGAGGAGGGAGCAAGCTTGTTTTCTGCTGCTCCAGAGACTAGGACCTGGAACAATGGATGCAAGCTACAGGAAAAGAGATTCCACCTCAACATGAGGAGGAACTTCCTGACAGTAAGGGCTGTTCGACAGTGGAACACACTCCCTCAGAGTGTGGTGGAGTCTCCTTCCTTGGAGGTCTTTAAACAAAGGCTGGATGGCCATCTGTCGGGGATGCTTTGATGGAGAGTTCCTGCATGGCAGGGGGTTGGACTGGATGGCCCTTGTGGTCTCTTCCAACTCTACGATTCCATGATTCTATGATTCTATGTTTTTTAAATTAAATATTTATTAAGAAAAATTCAAATTAATAAAATGGGTAAAGAAAAAGAACAGTAAAAAACAAATAACAAACAACGGGTACAACCTTTCTAGTTACTTCAGAGTATGAGAACTGCCCAAAAAGTAGTTGACAGTACCGAGATATATGAAAATAAACATGTGATGGTGTGCTGTTTTTCACTAAGCTTATTTATTGGAAGCAATTGCAAAGCCTGGATCCTTCCCTGAACTTGGGAAAGTTTCTTTTGTTGGACTAGAACTCCTACAGTCTCCCAGTGGCCATGCTCATTGAAGTATTCTGGGTGTTGTTATCCAGAAAGGTAACTTTTCCAACATCTGTTCATCCCATATGTCTCTATCATGTGGCCTTTCCAAATACCTTCAATATCTGTGGGCCTCTGTGAAGAATTATGTTGGCAGTATTTAGAATCATAGAAATTTAGAGTTGGAAGAGACCACAAGGGCCATCCAGTCCAACCCCCTGCCATGCAGGAACTCCCAATCAAAGCATCTCCGGCAGATGGCCATCCAGCCTCTGCTTAAAAACCTCGAAGGAAGGAGACTCCACCACACTCCCAGGGAGTGTGTTCCACTGTCGAACAGCCCTCGCTGTCAGGAAGTTTTACTTTAGGCCATCCCTCACTCACTTTAGGCCATCCCTCATTCACACCTACCTGATTTACTCACAACACAACAATATTTTCACCTGCCACCAAAAGGAGAGCAGAGAGGGGGTTTGTAAAACTGGGAGAAACCACCTCTTGTGTCCTCACTAAACAAGCCTGAGAGCGTGGTGGGGCAGAGAGAAGGGCTTCTTCAGATGGTCTTAACACTCTAGTGGGCTTATAAAGGGAGATATAATCCTTCAAATAACCTGGACCCTAGCTGTATTGGAAGACTAGCAGATTCCAAAAGAGTATCTCTAACATTCCATTATTGGGCAAGGTTCTAGAATGAGTGGTGGCCTCCCAGCTCCAGGGATTTTGGGATGAAACGGATTATCTAGATCCATTTCAATCTGGCTTCAGGCCTGGTTATGGCATAGAGACAGCTTTGGTTGCCTTAGTGGATGACCTCCATGGGGAACTGGACAGGGGGAGTGAGTCCCTGTTGGTCCTGCTGGATCTCTCAGCAGCTTTCAGTACCATCAGTCATGGTATCCTTCTGAGCCATCTTTCTGGGATGAGACTTGAGGAGGGGTGGATTCAGAAGGTGGTGTTGGGGGAGTCTTGTCTGACTCCTTGGAATTGGCGTGTTGTTTACAATCATGCAGGCCTAGATTTATCAGGGGATGGGTGGTGATTTAGATTATTTCAACATTGCATATTTTAAATTTTGAATGTTTTAAAATGTTTTAATTGGATTATTTTAATTGTTTTTAAAGTGCTGTTTATATATATTGTAAGCCTGCTTGGGTCCCAACTTAGGAGAAAGGTGGGATAAAAATAAAATTAAATAAATAAATATCTGGAATCTTTCTGCAGTCAGGATATTCCAGTGTTTTATTTTTACTAGAATTTTTGCAGAACAGTACCAGTAAACTTGAGGCATAAATGCCCTAAATGCACCAGATCCCTTCTGATCTTGAAATCTAAGTAGGATCAGCCCTTGTGAGTACTTGGATGGGAGACCAGTAAAGAATACCGGGTGCTGTAGGCTAATAGTGGGCCCATGGTATCTACTGGGGTATGGTTCCAGGACCCCCCGTGGATAACAAAATCTGTGGAGACTCTGGCCCCATTCATACTAGCCCATTTGCCCTGGTTAGATCTGGATGAGATCGTGCATGCCATTACCAAATCTCTCCGGAAAGAAGTTCATACCACCTTTTGCCCCCATCGATGCTTCCCAATGCATTTTACCCCACTTAAGTTCATACACAAAAAAGTAACAATTCAAAATGGAGCCTCTTGGTTGTCAATCGAATGATGTCATGGTGACGTCTGATGCAGCCATTGGCCGCATGATCTGCTTGTTTTTTTAAAAATACTTTTTTATATTTGACAGCTTATGCACATATATGGATAGTTTCCCCATTCATAAGCTCTTCATGAATGGGGCTCTTTAAAATGAATGGAAAGGGAGCTCCAATTTAAAGGGCCTCGTATAGAATGCGCATGAGCTGTCAAATTCTAATAATAATAATAATAATAATAATAATATAAAAATAATAGTAAATAAAATAAAATAAAATGTAATGTAATAAAATAAAATATATACTAAGTAGAATAAATTAAAATAAAATAAATAATAAATAATAAATAAAATAAAAATATTTAAAAATGCATGAGTGCCCGATTTTGCCAGGAGAGGAGGCATGTTCCACCCCCTGGCCTTTTCCCCTCCCCTGAACTTGACCCGATCATCATTGGCACCAAGTTCACATTCCCTCCAACCAGTTTTCCCCAAAAGAAACAGTAAATACACCACTTTGGGAAAAACCGGGTTTAGGGGATTTGCCCTGCTACGGGTGTGCAAGATCTGGATTTGATACTGTTAAAACCGGTTTCAGTATGAACTTCTCGATTTTAAACCGGTTTACAAACCGGTTCATATGATAGTCTGAACGGCCCCTCAGTTTACACACACACTCCAGACAACTAGTGAAGTTCATGAATCCCTAGTTGGGGTGATGTTTTCAAAGAATTACCTGCAGAGGACAATACACTGTTGTTTCCAAAGCTATTTGAATAGGGCTACAGTGGTATAAAGATAGAACTGTGGAAATGAATTCCAATGAAATAAAATTGAATTGTTTTAGAATGGGAAAGCATATTTAAAGCTGACGTTCCAATCTGTACAGATAACGGCAGCTTCATGGAAATTTCCCAAAAATGTATTTTTCTTTGTTTGTAATGCAAAAGTTGGTATCTATTAACTCCTCAAAAACAAACAAACACTAACATGTACAACTTCTTATTAAGCAATATTACTGAAGTCAGTACTTGAAAGGGAAGTAATCTTACTACTGCATTCAGCTAAACCTAAATCTGTCTTAATCTAACTGATGACTACATATCACAACCTGCTTTCATGGTAATTATTTTGCCTGTGTTTGAATAGTTAGACAAGACCTGAAACAGTAAATAGAATATTGTATCCAAGGCAACCTGAAGTACCGCTTTTGACTCTCCCAAACATAACACAGCCTCCCTCTGCTGCCATTTATGTTCTTCCCTTTTGAATCAACTAGGAAAAGAGATGGGTTTCCAGTGAGTTTGGTGTTCCCTGTTTTTCTACAGTGCATTTTCTTTGATCCAGTACAGAAAAAAAGGGGACTCCTTGGTCACATCCCATTCCTCGACACCCATTCAAAGTGACTCACAAACTAGGGATCATGTCTGTTATTTCACTTCCCTCCACATTTAAAAAATATCTTAAATACAATAATTTCCATCCCATTTAGCAGTAAATTTATAAATTTTAGTAAGTTCATCCCCAAAAATGAAGCAAAAGGAACTTTCACTCAACTGGACTGGGCAAATTCAATCATGACAGTAATTTCCAGCAGGAAAAAGCCCAGCTTATACTTACTTGCCTTGTTTAGCTATTAAAGAAAAGGAGCCTGTCCTGCCCACTTATAAAGTTAGTAATCCTGATTTAGGACCATGAAATACACAGAGATTCAAACCTAAACTTTTCAGAACTATGCATTCAAAACCTCTTGCCTGGATAAACAGATTGATCAATCCTGCTTTCTCCCAGACCTGAGTTTTTAAAAAATATCTAGTTCTTTCTATCCTGTTTATGAAGAAATCAGTACATTTTCATAACTTTTTAAAAGCAAACTGAACAGAATCCCCATCCACCTCTAAGGCAAATACTTTCACCCCATATTCGAAGACCCTCAAAAATTTCAGAAAGAGGTTTTTCTTTCACAACATAAGCAAACCTTGATGGAGAAAACAACAAAGCTCTGCTACAGCTTTGTTGCCACAACACAGCTTTGTTGTCACAAGTATGAAATGTGTGTCATGTGGCTAAGATCTTGTATTGCACTAGCACAGTATAAATCCCCTCCAAGTGAAACTAAGTGCCCTCTGCCCTTCCTGGGCCCTTACCATACTTCTCTTGGTACTGAGGCAGACCCTGACCACCACCAGCATCTCATTTATCTCTTGCTACCAAACAGCTGTGGCGATGGATGCCAAGGCACCAGGAGTGACCAGTTCAGGCCTCAAGGAATCAGCATTGGACTCTTTCAAAGAGGAGGAATTTCTCCCAATTCCGAATGGAGCCAATGCGGATTCATGTAAATTCGCTTGTTTAGCGAATTTACCTGAACCCCTGCTCCGTTCGGAAGGCGTTCGGAATGACTTCCCATTACCCGAAAATGACCCCTCCTTGCCCGAAATTGCGTGAGAAGCTTAAATTCGCAATAACGTTAAACCCATGATTGCATTCGGAGTGACTTCCCTTTTGCCCGAATTTGCGTGAGAAGAATTAATTCGCAATAATGTGAAACCCCAGGATTGCGTTTGGATTGCCCTTGGATTATACTTCCAATTTCCCACGTCTGAAAGAGTCCATTGATGGCAAAGCTGAATTCCACCATCTGCACTGACCATAAAAACGCATAAGCAGGCTCAAGTTGCTCTCTTCCTTCGTCTTCTTCCTCCTCCTCTTGGTCCCCTTCTGTTCCTCCTCATCCTCCCCTCCTCTGTTTTTTTTCCTCTTCCTCCACTACTACTACTACTACTTCCTCCTCCTCTTCCTCCTCCTCCTTATTATTTTATTATTACCATACTTGAACATGCTCTCTGCCCTAGGTCTCAAGATAGCTAGGTCTCAAGGTAGCTGACAAATGAAAGCCAAACACAATCTAGCTAACAACAAAAAAAAGATCACCATAAAACCAGAAATAACCCATTCACAATATTAAATAACAGGTAATGGGGAACATGTGTGCAACAGCCTACCATCTTTTCTCAGAAACATCATGTCATCTCTGTATACCATACAGTACTATGGACAGTAAATAAGGAATTCATCAACCTGAGACCCACAGAAAAAAATTACATCCCTGCTTTTAAAAAAGAAACAATCTTTGGATTTTTAAAACAGTTCTGGTGGAATAACAGCAAGAGAAAACAAGTTAGAATTTAACAATGGCACTACCTTGGAGTGTTTGAGGAATAAATGCTTTCTTTTTCTTTCTTTTCTTTTTTCAGTCTGAGTCATGAACATGTAAAAAATCACCCACAGTATGCAGGGTTTTTTTAAACAGTAGAAATATTTTTTATAACATTTAAAAAGGAACACCCTCAATCATATGTTATTCACTTTTTCCTGGTTGAGGATTTTAACTGACAAGAGATTGCTGAAGTGTAGCTGTACCAACTGTGGGCCAGCAAAATACAAACCATTCCCAGCCTCAGGATGTGGGATACTTAAGGCTACTTTCACACACATACACACTAATGTGCTGTCATTGTAGTTTTGTCCTAAGGCCAGAAGAGGTTTAAATCTGATGTAACTTGGGCCGTTCTTAGCCATCTTTCAGAGATGGTTTGATTGAGACTTCCTGCATGACAGGGGGGTTGGACTGGATGGCCCTTGGGGTCTCTTCCACCTCTACGATTCTGTGATTCTGTGATTCTTCATCCCTCGCTTTCTCCATCCATTTTTGTTTCTTTGTTCAGAATCTTCTGCAGGCAAATCTTAGCCAGCATAGAAGTTCTGCAGATCACTCTGTTGGAAAATAGCTGTGAGATCAGAAAAAAGTTCTGCCAGAAGAAGGGCATTTCTTCTGCCTCCAAAGGTTTGTAGCTAATTTGAAATATCTACATCCAGTGCAACTTTGGTTTAAAATTCAACTGCCTGTTAGCAATGCAGTCAATTATTATAGTCTGATTATGCTAAAATGAGTCATGGATTATTTTATTTGTGCATTTTATTTGATATACCTCCCACTTTTCTCCCAGTGCAACTTAAAACCCAATACAGTTAAAGTAATGGATAATACAAAAGTCAATAAGCAGTTAAATAAACCATATTAAAAACATTAATTTAAAATAGTTTTAAAATGCATACAAACAGAAAAAGAATGACAAAAATACAGAACATTCCAGTTAAAAGATTTTCTGCAATGGCCAGCTGACAGTCAAATGCCATGGTAAATAAAACAGTCTTGGCTTGCTTGCAGAAAGACAGTAGATTGAGGGCCAACATAGCTTCCTGCGAGGTCCACAGCATGGGAGCAGCAATTGAAAAGGGTCTCTGTGTCCTCACCAACTGTACCTGTGATAGTGCTGGGACTGACTAGCACTATCTTAAAATCTAAAGGATCTTAAAACTTAGGCAGGCTCATATGGGAATACATAGCCATTCAGATAGGTTGGAAGGTAAATATTAACAAGCACTTTGAATTGTGCCCATAAACAAATTGATAGCCAAAGAAGCTGTTTTGATGGGGGACTTATATGTTCCCTATAACCAAGCCCAGGCAACACTGGCTGCAGCATTGTGGACACACTACAGTTTCCAAAAAAGTTTCCAAAGGCAGCCCCACATACAGTATATTAGAGTAATCCAAATGGGATATAATCTAGCCATGTACTACTGTGGCTAGATCTGACATCTCCTAGAATGGGCACAGTTGGCACTCTAGCTTTAACTGTGCAAATGCTCTCCTGGCCACTTCCAAGACCTAGTCCTCGAAGCTCAGGGCTGAAACCAAGACTACAAACCTAAGATTCCTAGAAGAACATAACACCATCCAGCATAGGTTGAATTTCTGTTCTCTTATCTGCCTTTTGACTGTGTTGTATAGATTAAGCTTCATTCAATCCATTACTGGCAACAGACACTGATTTAGTACTGGAATAGTTTCCTTGGAATTAGATGAAAATGTGAGATTGGAAGGCTGGATGAGGTTGAATAAACTGAAGCTGAATCCCAATAAAGTGGACAATATCTGGATTGGTGGTTCTTGAGTCCAGGAATTGGGTAAGTTGCTTGCTTTGTATGGGGTTGTACTCCCCTTGAAGACTGTAAGCCTGAGGGCAGGGATCCATCTAATTTAAGATTGTATGTACAGCACTGTGTAAATTTACAGCGCTATATAAATAAAGGATAATAATAATAATAATAATAATAATAATAATAATAATTGAAGAAACAGATGCATAGTCTGGGAGTACTCCTAGAAATGTATCTCTTCGTCATTTGGAGTCCTCAAGTACTTTGGGCCAGGTTTAACTGGTCTGTCCGCTACAACCTTTCCTGGACAGGGATAACTTGGCCACAGTAGTCCATGCACTGGTAACTTCCTGATTAGATTACTGCAATGCATTCTACATGGGGCTGCCCTTGAAGATGATTTGGAAACTTCAGCTAGTACAAAATTCAGCGACTAGACTTCTCAGTCGAATTTCATTCAGATATCATACAAACTCTGTTGTAAAGAACAAATCATTTTAGCACCAGATCAAAGCCTGGCTTTTTATTAAAACCTTCAGACCAAACTGATTTATCCAGGCTGCACATGTTTTATCATTATATTATTGAAGTTTGTTTTTACCAGTTTTAAACAATGAGTTTTTTTAAATTGAAAAACTATTTAATATATTTTAATCTTGTAAACTTTTGCAATTATTTATTATTTTAAGTTCACTTTATTGTAAGCTGCCCTGATATCTTTGGATAAAGGGTAGGATATAAGAGCCAGCGTGGCATAGTGCTTTCAGTATTGGACAATGATTCTGGAGACTAGGATTCTGTTCCCCGCTTGGCCATGAAATCGACTGTGTGACCTTTGGGACATCACATGCTCTCAGGCTCAGTAATGGCAAACCTCCTTTGAACAAATCTTGCCAAGAAAATCTCATGATAAGTATGTCTTAAGTTTGCCGTAAGTTGGAAATGACATGAGGATACACAACAACAACAACAACAACAACAACAACAACAACAAAATAATTTTTCACAATTACCTTTATAGGAAATGACTGCAATCCTAAGTGTAGTTTTCAGAGAAATAACCTTGTTAGTCTGCTGCAGCATAAAAAGGGAAACAGAAGAGGGAAAGCATCTAGCAGTACCTGTTAAAGGTTAATATCTAGGAATAAGTTCAACTGAACTCAACACTTAGACCATTCTTTCACACACACTGGCTTTCATGAAGGATCTTTAGCCAGCTGAAATGCCGTCTTTATCTTTTGATCAGAAACACAACCTAGCTTGCCAAAAAATGTTACTATGTGGAACATGTGAAAGCCTTGTTATCACATCATCCACTTGCCAGAGCAAGGAAGACTCAGCAATAGTGTTGCCTGCCACTCTGGCAGATCTCCATTGCTCCTGGTCAGGGAACAAGTAAGTCCTAGCACTGGGTTCCTATGCATTTCCCCTCCTACTACTGTAGAGGTGCCCATAGGTGGAAGTCTGCCCCACTCCATACAGAATTCTTGCTCACATAGGGTGCCTGGTCCAGTTGCACTGGCAACTATTTTATCTAGGACAACGTTAGATGTTTTTAAAAGGCACAAGTGATTAAGATGGCTGCCAAGAGCTAAAATTAGGTCTCAGACTGTAATAAACTTCTAGGACAAATTATCATAGGTGCATGTATAATTAATTTTCATGGTTTTAAATGTTTCTTTGTAGAGAAGTACATCTGATGATTCAGAAGGAAGCTAAGTACATTTGATTTGAAACTCATTGTTAAGAATTTCACATTTCAGTGAGTGTTTGGTTTGTCTGGTTTTCTTTTTTTAAACATTTGCTGCTATCCTCACAAATTGCCATGTGCTCATACAACAGTGTCATGGGCCAGGACCTGCAGGACTGGGACCTGGACCTGGGACCTGGACAAAGAGTCTGATGAGGAGGCTGAGGATGGAAGGAACCCAGGCAAGTCTTTCAGACAGGGAAGAGCCAGCAGTTCTCCCTGTTGCAGAGCAGCCCCAGCCACCTCTTCCTGCTGAAGAACCTCATTCAGCAGGACAAGGGCAAGACTCATCTGCTTATGAGAAAGAAGACACATCTGAGGTCTTAAGTCTTCAATCAAGGAGGAGGGACAAAAGGATCTAACAAAAAATAGAATTGATACTCAGCCAGGCTGCAGGCCAAGCAGCAAGTGAGCTGTGAGTAGAACCAGCTGGTATCAGGCCATTTAAGAGCTGGGTTTGCCTAAGGTAGTTGCTGGAAGCAATTTGTCTGTTTCCTGGCCAACATTCCTGTCCCTGATACCTGTTCCTGCATTATCTACTTCGGACTTCCTGGCTTCTTTGACCCTTGGACCATGTTGACCTTGATTCCTGTTGTTTCCCTTATTCAGACTGCTTGAGAAATACCTTAATGGACTCCCACAAGCAAGGACACTTTCTAGCCGCTTGCAATTCACTGCCACTGCCTGTATTATCACTTGACGGTTTCCTCCCAGCCAGTCTGTGTAGCTATTTAGTGAATCAGGACACCAAGTATGCACTAACCCCATAGTGCTTATGCAACAGTGTGACTCAGCTGTATACAAATGCAGTATTTTTTTATTTAAATGACTAGGATGAACATGATTGATTCTGTGTTTCACAAAGAATATGCTTTGCTCATGACACACAATACTCACGATGCACACTACATAAATTGCTTTTCACTGAGAGAATCATTTTAATAGGTACAGTTCTGTTGATCTTAATGAAGGCATTATCCAACTCTTTTGTTTTACTGATGGGTCACACTATGTGTCTACTTTGTTTTTTAAAATAATCTTCTGCCTGATTGGTCTGGTAGATCTTAAGTCAGTCTTTAAAGTCCTGCCTTGTTCTAGCCACCTATAACCAGGATAAGCAATTGTGGCCCTCCAGGTAGGACCAAGGGTCATTAGGGGAGGCTGATTCAAATTTGTCACATACTCCTCATTCCCACACTGATATAACAATCTTTCATCCCATACAATTCCACGCAATCTGATGAGCCATGAAAAATTGTATTTTAATTCTGAAATTACTGTGACATATTCCATATTTCTGAAAAATCCATGCCTTTGCTTCCTTGCTTCACAAGTTCACTAGGTATTTTGTAACTTTCTTGGTAACTAATAATGAAGAGATTATCCTGCTAGTATCTTGATTTTTTTTTAAAAAAGCGAATGGATCACCATGGCTGTGAATATTCAGCAAATTAAGTTTAAATATTCATTTTTTCCTAACCCAACTTAACTGTAAAATCATGACTTGGCTCCCACAATTCAAGTTGTCTTGCAAAATCACATTTAGTAGACAATATAGCTAGGTGGTTTAACCAATTTGTCCTCTTGTAGAACATCTGCAGTTCTTGATGAGTGCCAGCTTGCTGACATTTCTTTCTGCTCTTACCACAGTCAGTCGCAGTGTGTGATGAAATGAAATGAAATAAAATAATCTGTAGGGCTATGCACACTTCATTGAAAAATACTGCAGCTGAATTTTTAGTAAATCTCATTTATTAACATAAGTGGGGACAATTAAGATTTCTTCCAAAAAAGTGACTTGAAGGTGTGTGTTTTTCAGCAACAACATTTCACAAGGAAAACTGTGGCCTGTAATTCTTGACAAGGAGGAACATGTCAACTAGAGGAGAAGAAATCTCTCTGGACTCTTTCAAACGGGGAGCCTTGTATGAAAGAGTCCTCTGTCTCACACAGTCCTGTTCTAATTGCACAAACACACTCTATATATTTTAAATAAAAGGGGAAGGCACCTAAGAACATTGGTTGAGATTGTTCAAACACTACTTCTGATCCCTGAAGTTCTAGGATATCAAATTAAAAATAAATAAATAACTGAATAAGATATGAATCTAACAGTGCAGCTCTTTACATGATTTGTGAATGATCCACTCCATACCATTTGCAGTAATGAAGAAACAATTACTCTCTTTCACTTATTTTTTTTATAGAGTAAAGAATTTCCTTCTTTATGATACAGACCTAGCTCAGTTAACAACGTTAACAGTGAAGTTTCTTTTCAGAAATACTTTTTAGGCCCATCACGCTCCCTTTTCCTCAAGAGGTGTGCTATCTCTCTTAGGCAAAAAACTGTGATGTGTGAGAGAGAGTGACAAGACATGTCAAACCCACTAACCATGAAGCCCTTCCTTTTGGTCCAGGTGGGAACCCATGACACTGCAGGGTACAACAATATAAAAAGTGATTGTGAGGCTCTGGATAGGAAGCTGTTCTGGTTTGAAAAAGGAGTGTGTGTGAGAGAGTACTTTTAAATAAAACGGTTTCTACATAAGGAATCTTCGTAGCAACAGGATCTCTCTTTACATGAAGAATCATTTTGTTCTTCAGGCACAGATTAGCAATTACAAGTTGTAGATAGATAATATCATTTCAGCCAAATCAGAAGTACCGTATACTTAATTATAAGTGAACCTCGTGTATAAGTTGAGGGCAAGTTTTGGGGGCAGAAATATGGCTTTTGATATGACTCATGGATAAGTTGAGGATGAAACTTAGGGGTATGTGTAACAAAAGATGTAAAGGATGAAGTTTGCTATCTTCACATAGGAATGTCTTATTCAGATCCTTCTACACTTGATTCCTCTTGGCACCTCTTTGAGAGGAAGCATCAAAGAGGTGCCACCACTGCCATTTTCCTACCTAAGCATTCAAAAAGGCCAGAAATAGCATTATGGTGGAAAGATTAAAGGGGGTTGGTTCTTCTTTTGGGTGTTCCAGGATGAATTAAGCTCTTACCTTTTGCCACTCTACACAGAGAAGGACCCAGCTTTTTGGGAACAAATTTTTGACTAAAATTTTTGGACTTATACATGAGTATATACAGTAATTTAAAAAGCGACTTGACCTGAGTAGCGAATACTTTTTCCTAATTCTACTCACAGATCAGTTGGGATTTGTAGTCTTTGATGTTCATGTGGTAGCAGGGAATCTGGACTCCATTGTCCATGTAGTCCACCAGCCTTCCTAGAGGTAAACTCTGAGGTATACTTCTACATTGTTCTGTTGTCTGAAGTTTTCAAAATGTAAGAGCAATTGGTTCCAGGTGTTCCTTTGTTAGGACCCCCTTAGAATCTGCTTAGAGAGAGCAACTTTGTGGTGCTGTCGGACTTTCTATAACCTCTGCTTACAAGCATCTTGAAGGTTCTCGCTTCTACCCAAATGTTCATTTCATTGAGCAATTGCTATCTTGCCACCTCTGTGACAATGAGCCTCATTAAAATGCAACTTTACCTCCTCCCACATTTAACTATTTGTTACCCAGGAAGAAGGTTATCAGCTATTCAGATAATGGGGAGAACTCCCTTTATCACATCCCCTCTCAATCTCAGTCAGTCTGAGATTTCATCTTGTGACCTAGGAAAGAAAAAGTTAGACATACAACACACAGTATGATAGGTTACTATACTGCCCAGTCATATGTGCAAAACAGGTTAGCACACTTGGTCCTTGATTGTCAGTCTGGCATCCCTGATCCATTGGAAAATGATCACAAGGTGTTTCCAGAATTCTTCCTGGGGGACTTTCAGGAGAAAGGCCCTGGGATGTCCGCAATAGCTTCCTGGAGTGGACCCTCTGTGATGGGAAGCCTTTCAACCACGCCTTGTGATCTACACAAACCCCTGTCTATGACCAATCTGAACCACTTCAACAGTTCAGGAGTATTTACATATTATTTCTGCCTTTTGTACAAACTTTCTGTTAAAGATGTCATGCTTAGGAAAACAGCTACTTCATCAACTGAGGTATACATCTATATTTTTTTTAGTT
This sequence comes from Urosaurus nigricauda, assembly GCA_034509955.1. Lineage (NCBI taxonomy): Eukaryota > Metazoa > Chordata > Lepidosauria > Squamata > Phrynosomatidae > Urosaurus > Urosaurus nigricauda. The sequence goes on along the minus strand of JAOEGL010000001.1, from coordinate 312,620,905 downwards.
GTTTGAACTTTTCAGAATGTAAGTATACAAAGGATATTGTAATTGGCTGGATGTGCACTGCAGAAATAATACAGTTTGACAATGCTTTAACTGTCATGGCTCCATCCTGTGGAATCCTGGGATTTTTCGTTTGTTGTGGCACCAGAGTTCTCTGACAGAGAAAGCTAAATATCTCACAAACTACAACTCCCATCATTATGTTATGGCAGTGTCAAACTGCATTATTTCTGCAGAGCAGATGCATCCATTATCATTATTGTAGAAGTGACTGTTTCCTAAGCTGCATGCTGTGCTGAATATACGTGCCTGTTTTATTTAAAGCATTAGGAACAAAAAAAAGGTATATTTTGAGCCACATGCACCTTTCTTTTTTTATATATCTTGGACTTTTCAAGACACAATGCCTGCTTTCTTAAGAAAGTGGATCATTTTATATATATGTAAAAGGAAAATCTAAGTAACTCCCTAGATGTTTTTCATCCAAACAGATGAAAAACCATTACTGTTTCTTAAAGATCAGTGTGCAAATTACATTTCACTGGAATGAATAATGTTCAAGCAAAAATAGGCATTGACCACATCAACAGCAAAACCAATTTCTTTTCTACTGCTTAATACTTTGATAGCATTGTTCTTTCAGGACTTAGTCTTGACTTTTTGTTCTATTTTTTAACCATTTCCCAATTATTAGAGGCAGCATTTAAAAAAAAGAGAGATATACATTCTAAAGGAAGGCTTAGGACATTTCAAGTCAATTTTCTGTACTGTGATGATGGGAGAGTGAACAGAGTTCATATCCTTCTCTGTTGACAGTAATCATGTCCTTTCTTGCCAGTTCCGGAGGGGAACTCAAATCCCATAACTCTTTCTGATCTTGAAAGCAGCACAAAGGTAGAGGGAAAGCTAAATGAAAGAGAGGAAATCCTGAATGTTTATCTGTCTCCAAAAGTCTTTCCAGATATACTTCTTGCAAGATTTATGTAGCAAAGATTCTTAAACTGTTGTGGCCAGCACAGAGGACATTACATCTCTGAAGTTTAAATAAAGAGTCATTGATTTGACAGTGGAGAAGGATAGTTAAAGGCAGCAAATAAATTAAAAGGCCTTGTGCCAAGCGGATGTCTGTAAATAAGGAGTGTCTACAAAAAATATGCACCTTATATAACTGTTGAAATTGAATTTAAGCTGATGAAAATATAACAACAGCCAGGCAGTCCATCATGGATGCATAGATACATCATTGATACCATGGGATAAGCAGGATGAATCCTGTGTAATCCCTAAGTAAATCATTTGAAAAATTTAGTGGTTCTAGAAGCAAAGAAGCATCAACACTTGTATAAAATGATCAATGGCAGGGGGCACGGTTTGTTTCTATAACCATCAAAGTCATTACTCTTTCATCGTAATAACTAGCTGCTGCATACACTATCAGGAAGAAGGATGAGAACAAGGCAAGTGGCAGCTGGGACAGCAGTGTTGTGAAGTAAGGGGCTCTACAGACCACCCCTAAGGGGCGGCGAGAGGCTGTCCTTTTCCTGGCCAGATAGGGGATGGGGCATCCTCATGCCGCATCCCCAATCAAGCCTTTAGAGGGCACAAAAAGGAGTCACAACAAGCAGCTCTTTTTTGCACTCTCCAAAGGGTGCCATAACTGTGGCAGTGCAGCTGTATGGTACCCCTTTGACGCTGCGTTATCTGGATGCAGAACCGGAGGTGTGTCATGATGTCACGTGCCATCTGGAGCAGTGGGCGGCATCGGCCCTGGAGACGAAGTCAGAGTGTGCATCATCAGGACGCTATGTCCTGACTCTGCTCACAGGCTGGCCTTACAGTCGGTTCGTATAGGGCCTAATATATCCATATAGGGCCTAAGAATATATCCGTATCAATGCTACTTTAATAACATCTTTTTTCCCCTCCCACGAAGCAGCACTGTATCTGCAGCACTCATTGGATCTGGGCATTGTGGTCATGAGCTCCTGAGGGGAATTCTGCTACTGTCATTACAAATGTTAAACCAGGAATAGGGGGAAGGTGCATTTTTGGATTGCAACTCCCATGACCCCTGTCAACATAGCCTATTATGAATTCTTAGCTGTTACCTACCCTTCCTGCCCCCAATTGCATGAATCTTTGTACAGTTTTTGCTTGTCTTCTCAAAATCACAGAAATGCCCTTCCATCTGCCATTCATAAATGGAGCAGGGTGAGGGATTAATATCAGCTTCAGAGGATGTAGAGTTCAGCAAAGAACAAATCATACACACACACACACACACACACACCAAGTCATGCTGCACCAAACCATTTGGGACTCTTGTGACTGCTTCCAAAGCTTTGGAAAAGATCTGGAGATTGTGATACCGGTCTCCCACACTGCATGTGTAGTTTTGACCATAAACTTCATGGCTTGGTGGGCCTTTGGAGTAGCCACATCATCCCTGTCCCAACCCAATGCCTAAGCCATCCTTCTCCAAAATAACACCCTTTAGATGTGGCAGTCTACAGTTCCCCCTATTCCAGCCTGGTGCAATGGGATCTGCACTCCAGCTTATCTGAGTGACACAAGGTTGGGAGAGGCTGCACTGCATGCAACAAATCCACAGTCTCATATGTCATCCATCCTTTAAAAACTTCAATCTCAAACAGCTCCTATTTTCTACACCACTGTCTGCTCAGTTGGACAGCAACTGGCAAAACATCTTTGCAATCAGCCATTCCAAAATATCTAATGATCAAATTCTGTTTTAAGAGGTATGGACAAGAAGTCATCATTCCTGTTTCTTTCAGAAGCTGTACCTGACTGTAGTTCTGCCTTGAAGAAAAATAAATTGCTACCTAATTCATCCAAAATATTTGGCTCAACTTTGTTTCTGCTTGACTTGTTCTATTAGACTTCAAGACCTGACTAATTTATTTAAATCACAGCAACATCTTTGTGGTGAAATTTAGAAATACTACAAATGTACTATTGATCCAGAAACTTGCAGGAAAATGTTGAGGGGAAAATTTGGAAAAAATAATAAATAATTACTTGTAATTGTATTTAGATGTAATTTATTGACATTGCACATTACAATATTTTTTAAAGTTATTTGTTACATTGCTTATTATTCTTTCATTATTTTTGTTACCTTTTTTTAAAAAAGGAGAAGCTATTAAAAAAATTAAAAATTCCTCTCCAAACATATGTAAAATGTCTTTTAAAGTTAACATTATAAAAGAAAACGATAACATTGCTAGTTCCACCAGTAAAATAAATTCTTTTCTAGTCGTATAACTTTTGAAATGGAACTTTGTTCCCCCTTCATTACAAAAAAGGCAAGAAGTCATTACTTTATTTGTAAACTATAGATTCCAAACTCTGGAAAAATGTCACACCAGTATCTGAGACAAGTGGAAGAGTGGGGAGGTTTCCTCTCACAGATAAACACTGAAATGGCAGCACATTAAAAAACAACAACAACAGGGGACTGTTATCTCTCTAACAGATCATTGAACGGATCAAGCCCAAAGAATTATCTGTACAGGAAATTGCATCAGCTTGTTTCTTTACTCCACAGCAACATAAAACCCATCAGGACCAACTAAAATAGAAACATCCTATCCAACAATAGTTATATTAATTTCCCTTGGTACCTAGACATCTCTGGCAGTTCTAGAGCACATCCTCTTCTTTTACTCCATAGGCAAACACACACACACAAAAACCAACATGAGAGAGAATGCCATCAGGCTCATAGCCAGGCATTTTGTGAAGAGGGTGGCTGAAAGAATCAGCTAAACTGGAAATGCAAGACATCAAAGGCACATTTATTTAATTTTTTTAAAAAATGTTAATGGAACAAGAAAAGAAAAGGACTATTTTTAATCAGGATTCTATTCTATTTTTTTTCTATCTTTTTTTTTTCCCTTGCTGAAAGACCAGTTCCATTTGGTTTATATAGTTGAGAGCCAATCCATCTGGCTGTGGCGGAAAGCCACAAATTCCATTGTTTCTCCTGAAAAACCAGCTACATTGAGTTCATTTCCAGAAAAGTTTCACTTTCAGCAGGCCATTATAAGGACTACTCTTAAAAGTTGCTACCCTAAGGTTGCTTGCTTTCCTCTGCATTCCACCTACATTTTTTTTTCTTTTGTGACATGCCTTTTCCATTGTAGGCCTGCAGGCAAAGATCCTTATTTTTAATTTATCTTTTGTATGCTATCACTTATTGGGAAGAGTGTGGTGTAGTGGTTCAAGTGCTGGACCACAACTCTGGAAATCAGGGTTTGATTCTTTGCTCAGTCATAAAAACCACCTGGTTGACCCTAGGCAAGTCATATGCTCTCAGTCCATGATAGGCTTGCCATAGGCACACAACAACCATTTTTAAAAAATACTTTAATAACTAACAGGAATGCTTTACTGTTGAAAACAAACTTGTCTGACTCAAGGCATACAATAATATTAAAGATTAAAGATTTCTTCTATAAAGCTGGCAATACCCCCTTTCCAGAATAACATTAATACACAATAGCAAATTAGGCAAATATTTTTTTCACCATCTTATATTTACTCACTGTGTTCAGCCAGGATACTGTTATGAGCATCCAAAAATATGCAGATACTGGACTGAATTCAATTGTTACTCCTAACTGGAGCAGACCCATTCAGTCAATGGGAATTTGGTAAGTAAACCCTGATAAGTTCAACTGATTCAGTCTTCACTATTAGTTGGGACTAGCCATTAGATTTAATAATAATAATAATAACAACAACAACAACAACAACAACGTTTTACTTATACCCCGCTCTTCAGCCAAGGCTAACAGCGGCTTACAATTTGTTAACTAGACATCTCCCTGCTCTCAGGCTTACAATCTAAAAAGACATGACAGAAAAGGAGAAGTGAAAGGTGGTGGGGAAGGGGGAAAGTCCAGCATAATTATATCCCTAGCATATACTTTTTAAATTTATATCCCAACTTTCTATGGGAATCAAGTGACAATAGGTATCTTGAACAGATTATCAGACAGACGTCTCCACAATTATTTTTCCTTCTTTCTCTGGCATTTGAAGGACACACACATTCTTCTGAGATTCAGGTTAGCAATAGTATGAAGCTACCACCATCAAGTGAATTAAAACTCTTCTCCTCCCACCCCTGCACCCTAAATGCATCAGGACTGATACCATCCACAGTGGCCAAGAGTTATTTAAAGGTCCAGATCTGGTAGAAACTGGTCCTAGACTGAGAGAAATAATGATGCCTGACAGGCAGCCATCTGAAAATTAGCACTTTGCCAAAATGTTCCTGTTGCTGGGTACTCTCTGTTCTCTCATAATGAAGCTTTCAGCATATGAAATTATACTAACAAGTGCTACTACACATCCATCCTTAGCCAACAGTTGCAATTATTTTATTAAAAACCATATACTTCGTTTCTCTCACTGTCTTTCTCTCCTGGTAGAGCATGGTGAAAAATAGGTATGTTCCTCTTTTCCATAAACTTTTTCTATTACAGTAACTTTGATCATTATAAGAACTAGTGCCCAGGTTTAAGTGAAATATTGGAACACAGGGTGAATGTGCCAGAACTATTCCATTAATGAGAACATTTATGTAATCCAGGGCTGCACAACTTGGCAGTAGGTAGGGGCCAAAATTAAAATAGGCTAAACTTCTTTGGGCCACAGATAGATTTTAATTTAATATTAATTAAGTAATGGAGGAGCCTTGCAGGATGAGTGTTCAGCCATCCACCTTCTCCTTAGGAGGAGAAAGCCAGGTGGTGCAGGAACCTTTCAGGGTGAGCATTCACCCTTTGTCCTCCTCCTCTGTATGGCCCTTTTCTCAAGTGAAGGTCGAGTGGAAGAGGAACCTTGGGATTATACCACATCCTTAGGGACCACCCTAAATCCTTTCGTGGGCCGTATGTGGCCCCCAGACTATATGTTGTGCAGTCCTGATGTAATCTACTATCATGTACCCAGGCTTCCCAGTTCCTTGAGAGTTTGGCTGTAATCCTGCATTCCTCACTAGCTGCGGAGCAAAAGGATTCCCCCATAAACCTCTTCCTGTTGTAATTGTGTATTGGTTACTTGGTTTATTACCCTAAAAGCTGTTAGGGTGGCGACCTGGGTGGCACTGTAGAATATTGGGCAAATTAGCTCAAAAGGAGGCCGTTGAGAGGAGGATAATCATAGAATCATAGAGTTGGAAGAGACCACAAGGGCCATCTAGTCCAACCCCCTGCCATGCAGGAACTCCCAATCAAAGCATCCCTTACAGATGGCCATCCAGCCTCTGCTTAAAGACCTCTAAGAAAGGAGACTCCACCACACTCCGAGGGAGTGTGTTCCACTGTCAAACAGCTCTTACTGTCAGGGAGTTCCTCCTAATGTTGAGGTGGAATCTCTTTTCCTGCAATTTGTATCCATTGTTCCACATCCTAGTCTCTGGAGCAGCAGAAAAAAAGCTTGCTCCCTCCTCAATATGACAGCCCTTCAAATATTTAAACAGGGCTATCATATCACCTCTTAACCTTCTCTTCTCCAGGCTAAACATCCCCAGCTCTCTAAGTCATTCCTTATGGGGCATGGTTTCCAGACCCTTCACCATCTTAGTTGCCCTCCTTTGGACCTGCTCCAGTTTCTCCACATCCTTTTTGAATTGTGGTGCCCAGAACTGGACACAGTATTCCAGGTGGGGCCTGACCAAAGCAGAATAGAGTGGCACTATTACTTCCCTTGATCTAGACACTATACTTCTATTGATGCAGCCTAAAATTGCATAACTTCGACAATCTTCTCACTTGGGTATACCAGTACCAAGTTCAGAGAGTATAATAAATAGATGGGTTATTTATTTATTTATTTATTTTGCCGTTTCACACCACTTTAACTGCCATGGCTCCATCCTACACAATCTTGAAATTTGTAGGTTTGTGATGCACTCTTTGGCAAAGAAGGCTAAAAACCTTGTAAACATCTTCACAAATCTCATGGTTCCATAGGATGTAACTACAGAATGTAGTGGTGTCAAACTGCATTATTTCTACAGTGTAAATATACCCTAGGTTTTTTGCTATTTTCTATTAGTAGTATGGTATCATCTGCATATCTTAAATTTCTGATATTCCTTCCTCCACGTTTCAAGCTGCTTTCCTCCAAATCTAATCCAGTTTTCCATTCTGCGTATAATTTAAAAAGATAGGATGATAAAATGCCGGCTTTCCAGACCTATTCTGTTTCCCCAGATTCTATACTGTCAGTGGCCTCTTGTCCTAAGTACAGGTTATGCATTAGGATATATCAATATTTAGACAATACAATATTGTATTGTTATTGTACACTCATTTCTTTAAGAGCAATCCATAGCTTTTCATGATCTATACAATCAAAGTCTTTGTTATAGTATATAAAGCACAGGATTTTCTTTAGAAATGTTTTGGTATGTTTCTTTACCCAACAAAGGGCCAAAGCAGATGGCCCTTTAAAGCCCGCTTCCAGGCGCCTTGGGAGCACTGTGTTTATCCACCACATGTTCTGAAAATGTCCAGAAGCTGCCCAAAAGCCGAGCGGCAGCTTCAAAATGCTCTGGTGGCACACAATTTTCACACTGCACACTGTTGGAGCTTCTTGAAGCCACCCTAGGGCTGCAGCGGGCACAGGAAACATGCCAGTTTCACAGCCCAAATAGGAACTAATCTTTTCTGCTCCTATTTGAGCCGGGTTCAAGGCAGATGGTGGCTGAAGCGTGTGTTTGCTGAAGAACCAATCCATTTTTGTCAGGGTTGCCTTCAAGCCACTCCTTTGGGACCGTCCACAGTGCCTCTTGGTATTTCTCACTCCAATTGGTATTTCTCACTCCATATATGGCAAAATAGTTCATTCTCCCTTCCTCCAGCCAAAACGACAATGCTACAATTTGGTAAACTTAATTTAGGTTGAATTCAAAGACATAGCCTTGTTAGTCTGGAAAATCAGTATGTAAAGGGATCTTACAGCACCTTTCAGTTAGTCACAAAGATGCTGCAAGATCTCTTTGATTTAGGCTGAAATCATATATGCATATTGATAGAATAAGCCCCATTGCATTTTGTTGGCCTTACGTCTGAACAGATATGGATAGGATTACCCTACTGAATATTCCTTTTTAAAGGCATGGGTCATTGTAGTCTACTTCTTCATTTTGGACACAGTTAATTCATGGTTCTGTATTTAACCACTAGTCCAAACTGGAGTAGACCCACTACTCTTTCATACGAAGCTAAATTGGAAGTATAATTTAAGGTCAATTCGAATGCAATCATGGGTTTTATGTTATTGCAAATTAACCCTTCGCACGCAAATTCGGGCAAGAGGGAAGCCAATTTGAATGCAATCATGGGTTTTACTTTATTGCGAATTAAAGCTTCGCATGCAAATTCGGGCAGGAGGGGGTTATTTTCGGGTAATGGGAAGTAATTCCGAACGGAGCAGGGGTTCTTCTGAAGGGAGCAGGGGTTCATGTAAATTCGCTAAACAAGCGAATTTACATGAATCTGCATTGGCTCCATTCGGAGTTGGGAGAAATTCCTCCAGTTTGAAAGAGTCCCCAGTGAATCAGTTGGTGAGTGGCAAGTAAAGACATATGTAAACCCTATAGATGTAATGGATGTATTCCAGTTGCTTCCATCATCTTTATTTTTCTTGATTGTACTATATTTTTCCCTGCTGGCCAAATAGCATTCTCACTCTTGGTTTTATTTTCCCTTTGATTTCTCAGATCTCAGATTTTGGAATACTACTTCCCTAATCTATTATCAAAACTGGTGTAGCGGTTTGAGCATTGGAATATGACTCTGGAGACCAGGTTTTGAATCCTCACTCAGCTATGGAAACCCATTGGGTGAACTTGGAGAAGTTCATGAAACCTTAGAGAAAAGCAAAGGCAATCCCCCTCTGAACAATTCTTGCCAAGAAAACCCTATGATAAGTTTGCCTCAGAGTTGTCATAAGTCAAAAATGACTTGAAAGGACACACAAAAAAGGTCCCCTGTCATTGGCCATGCTGGATGGGGTTGATGGGCATTGAGGCCAAAACATCTGGAGGACCAAAAGATTGCTCACTCCTCCAGTAAGGATTTGTTTATATGAAAGCATCTCTGTGATCACTGTATGCTAAACTGGCACAGACAGAGTTAATAGAGTATATTTTATAAAGTGATTTCATGACATTTAAATTTGGCTTTTACTAGAATTCAATACTAGAAGCAACCAGTGCATAAAAACAAACAAAATAACAGAGGCCTGTTATCAAAATGAAACAGCCTAATGTACTATCAGATTAATAAAGGCTTTAGAGTGATATTTTATTGAATCAGGCATAATGTGACCTATATTGGAAATTGAAGGAATTATGGTGATTATATTGAGATTATTCCAGAAAGCAGCTTGGTTGCATTATTAAAACTGGAAGGAAGCTGCTTAGCTAGAAAAATACACAAGTAAGTAGCAAAGGACAGAAGCAAATTATATTAAGGAAAAGAGAAGGATGGGAGAAGGACTTATATCTCAGCATGCTGTGTATGTTGCCATCAACCTATATCTAACTGGAGAGTCTGTTGATAAACAGTGAAACGATCTTGATAGTCTTTTGTAGGAATAAATATACTTTGCAGCCCTCTTTTACTGTCATCTTTTACCTAAGGGCTTCCTGCAGGAAGCCAACAGAATGGGAGAACATCTACACTCCATTTAAGCTCCTTTCAAGATCCCAGCTGCCATGATGTTAGGGGTCAAATATCTAGCACATTCTCCTGTTGGAATTAAAGAACAAATGCTACCTGAAGCAGGGTGTTTATGTGTGAACGTAGATACATGTGGTGTTTCCCCCTCTTTCCTTTTCTAGATCTGTGTGTAGATTACTATACTTAGGTTTTACTTCCTTCCTATTTTCTTTGAGGTCACTGTGCTTCTTCTTTTGCCGGCCAGAGAGAAGGAACCTGTGCATGGAATCTCCATAATGGCTGCCCCAGCAAACCTGAACACGTGGCAGCCAGTTTTAGAAACTTCTGTAATCAAAGCTGATACTTTGCACTATTTTTGAATGGATTTCCTGAATGGATTTTCATCTTACCGCAAGTATGCAGAGTAGCCACTTCTGTTTTGTAGGCACAAACGCAGTCCCTGAATTCTTCTAGTGTATATACTGTGAGAGCAAGCATGGTGTACTGGTTTGAGTGTTGGACTGTGACTCTGGAGACCAGGGTTCAAATCCTGGTTCACCCACATAAGTCCACCAGGTGACCTTGAGCAAGTCACACTCTCAACCTCAGAGGATGGCATTGACAACCCCCCTCTGAAGACACTTGCCAAGAAAACCCCATGATAGGTTCACCTTAGGGTCACCATAAGTCAGAAATGCCTTGAAGGCACACAACCATAGTGTACATTTCATACTTCTCCCTCCCTCACCCCTTGATGCCCTAGAAGTTCTTTATTTCCTCTTAGTTAATATATATTAACAGATATTTACAGATTTGATGTTGAAATAATGCAGTAATAAAGAAATGTTTGTCATCTTTTAGTCAGTGTGTCTAAAGAAGTAACATCTGGGAAATACTCAGGGAGAGTTTCTATGGATTCTGTATCAAAACATCATTTGAGCTTTTAGAAATACAAATTAGTCATCCAAAGAGGAATGGTCAGGCAAAGTTACCAGGGGAATGTCAACATGGCAAACATGAGTTCTAGGTGTGAATAATTTTCAATGTCTCACTCTCTGCAATGCTAGAAATTTAGGGACAAAAATAAAATTTAATTGGAGGGCAGAGTTTTTTTTAGTGGCACTGCCATCATCCCACTACCAAACCATACCCCTGCATGCAACCCTCCAGTTCAGTGGTGAAGAAGAAATAATATATTAACTGCCCCTATCATAAGGACAGATGCTACTGTCCAGATATTTTTTGATCATGCTGTTCATAAGAATTGCCACCCGGAAGAAATATCCTGAAGTTGCCAAGATATACATAGTAACTTCTATGGTATATTTTGGTATATCCCAGCATAACACTTAAGCCTCCTTGCAAGGTTACAATATGTTTTGAAGCATCTACACAAGTATGTTACATTTTGCTTGAAAAATAATGATAAAATAATGATAAAATGATGAAGCCACTTTAAGCTCTTCTCTTTACAAGCAGCCTAAATCCTAATTTGATCCCATTTTACATTTAAGGAAGCGTTTTCTTGTTTATTTGACCATGGTTATGTAAAAGCTCAGTGACTACAAAGATAGTAGTTGTTGTTTTAAAACCTCTAAATATGTACAGATAAACTAAATCAGGACAAAATCCTTCAATCCTTCAATTCGGAGACAGGGTGGAGACATCACATCTGCTTCCTATAGGCTGTGTGCATGCAGCTGGTTGCAGCTATACTTTTAGAGTGTATCAGGGACTGTTTGATAGAATATTAGGATTTGTTCTAAGCTTTTTTTCCTACTGTACAGGAACTAGAGGGCCAGTATGAAGGAGATTATTCTCCATAATCCAGCCAGTATCATGTGTTATTTTGCAGTGCATTGTAGAAAGTGACAGTGGCAGCAGCACTGAGACAATGTCTGGAGCAAAACATTTGGATCTGAAAAAGCTAGATACAATTTGATGCATGTATCCTTCTTGGTCACAGATGGAACAATTAACTAGTTGGTCTCAAAAATATACTATTTATTTAAGGTTATAAAGACTGAAGAGTAAAAGTAAATATCTTAATTTCCATTTATTGACATTTTCCTCACCATTTTCTGATTAAAGCTCATATTGCCAACTGTGCAAACAACTATTTCCTACTGCACATTCCTACTGCATATAATGTGTACAGCTGCACATTAAAATAATGCCTAAAATAGCCTTTAGACTAATCATTCAGGAAATCTCCTAGAAAAGGATATCTGAAAAGTAAAGAGCTTAGGAAAAGTAAATTTTGGACTACAATTTCCTAAATCCTCCAGCCAGTATGAGCAGTTGTAATCAAAAGATGTAATGTTTCAAGCTCTGGACAAAGGACAGTGCCTGAAAACACCCCACAAAGACTGAACATTACTGATTAAAAGTAATCCATTCCTACTACTCATTATAGTGTTTACAAAGTAATCTACTGCCATTTTTTATCACCATGTTAAAAGTACTCATTGTTTCTGGCATTGCTCATGATTTTCTTTTCTTTTCCATGACACTGCTGAGAGAGAGAGAGAAAACTTCATAGTGACAAGAGAAGGGTATAAAACCTGGGGGAGAGGTCCTGAAAAAAACTCTATTGAAATTCTATAAAATAATTGTTTACAAGTCCCTTTTGGAAACAGTCAGAAACCATTACTCACTACACAAGCAGCAGACAAACTGAGACCATGGGATGGGTCAACTTGTGCCCCCTCCCATGCTTTTTCTGCAGCCCCTGATCCTAACTTCCTTAGAACATCCTTGTACTGCAAGGAAAAGGGAAGGTGAATTGCCTCTCATAGGACTTCATCACACAGCAAAAAAGATGGGAGCATAGAGGGATGCACCCATCAATATCGTGCAATAGTGCAAAGATTTTCAGGCGACATTGTGCAGTATCGTGATTATCCCATGATTGTCACATGAATAAAGAGGAATTCTAGTGCCACTTTTTATTCATAGATTTTCCCATGAATAAAAAGTGGTGGTAAAATTCCTCTTTATTCATTTGATAATCACGGGATAATCGTGATATCGTGCAATGTTGTGTGAAAATATTTGTCTTATTACATGATATTGACAGGGGCATCCCACTATGTTCCCGTCTTTTTTGTCCATGTGATAAAGTCCATAAAAGATATACAGGAAATAACAATTTAAAGCAGTATTTGCTGCAGGTTCAGCAGCATTTTGTGTTGTATGTGCTAAGAAGACTGGAAATGATCTAAAGAGATTATCAGATGGGGAAAATTGGGGAGGGTGGGCCATACTCCTGGCAAAGTAGTGCGATCATGCTGAAAATTTTCAGACAACGTCGTGCTTATCCAGGACTTAACCCATGAAGAACCAGCAATGCTTCAGGAACAAACCGTTCATGGTGAAGTTCTGTGAATGATTTGTTGCTGGAGCATTGCTGGTTCTTCATGGGTTAAGTCTTGGACAAGTATGATGTGTCTGAAAATCTTCAACACAATTGCGCGACTTTGCCAGGAGTATGCTTTTTTACTTTTTTACTTTTTTCCCCATCTGATAATCTTCTAAGAATATTTTCCCACTGTTGTTAATCTAACAGAGTGACCAGATGTCATAACCACAAAGGAGGACAAGGCAACATAAAATGTAGGATATTCAAGAAAAATGTAGGACATTACAAAATAAAAGCTAGAAACACTAATATAAATATAAATTCATGCTTCTTAGACATGTTCAAAATGAAGAACATTTTGGAATTCCTCCTGGACAGAATGTTGAAATGTGGGGCATCTCCTGGAAAAGGAGGATATCTGGTCACTCTGAAATCTAACCTTAGAAGCCTTCAGGAATAGTAATTCATCTTTGACACCAAATAGGTTTCAGTGTACTGTTTATCATTTTAGACGTCTGAATTTTTCTGGTTCATTATGGAGTCCCTTCCTTAAAAACAAAAAAAACCTTTTGGTACCCTGTGTAGCCTCTGAAGTATGCAAAATGAAGAAAATTGGCCCCTGGACCTACATAAGGTACCCAGCTCTGCATTACACCAGGATAATAATTTCACTCTTCCATACCCTCCAATTGGAAGGGACAATCCTGATTAACCCTCTGTTGTTCCACTTTTTCAGCTGCTTTAAAATGTCCCAGTTTCTCTCTCCAGTTTCTCCCTGTATCCTTGGCTTACTTCAGTTGCTCCAAACTGAGAGCCTTATGACATTAAGAGAACCCTGGTGGCACAGTGGTTAAATGCCTATTCTGCAGCCAATCACTCATAAACCACAAAGTTGTGAGATCAATACCAGCCAGGGGCTCAGGGTGAACTCAGTTTGGCATCTTTCTGAGGCTGCTAAAATGACTACCTAGCTTGTTGTGGGCAATTACCTTACACATTGTAAAGCGCTTAAGGAGTGCTTAAGTGCACTGATAAGTGGTATAGAAATATACTTTCTATTGCTATTGCCATGACAAAAGAAATCTGAGATGCAGTGAGAGAAAAGTGGCTTTCTCCTTGCCTCTCTGCATGCCATTGAAGCACTTCAATTCTCTTCTTGAGGAAGATCATTGTAAAAGCATGTCTTTTGTCATGCTGGAAAAATCCTTGGCAAAAGGTGTTTTTATGATGTTCTCCCTCTGGAAGAACAGAAGTGCTATGACAACATGTGGAGAGGCTAGGAGAAAGCTGCTTCTCTCTTACTGCATCTCAGCCTCTTTCTTTCTTTCTTTCTTTCTTTCTTTCTTTTTTTTGTCATGCAATAAGGCTCTGAGTTCCACATGCAAAAGTAGTTTGTACTCTGTTAATTCAGTGGGGAGAAGAGTGAAGAGGGCAGTATCTTGTCCTTCCCAGTAAGCTCAGACAAAAACAAACCGTTGCAGTTTCTTCTATCCTGTATGTTTGTTTCTCACTAATAACTTTTACCATCTTGACCACACTCTACTGTTATTTGGCCACATGGACCTCAGTTTCCATCTGTGAAATGTTGGAAGATATGCACTTGCTTACTGCATTATTTCCACAATATGGTTGTTTGCATCTTTGTTACCTCTCCCCATAAAGGCAAAGGTGTGACTTGACACTTGTTACTTCAACCTCTGACTTTAAAGAACTGATTTTGAAATTGTTAGTATGATTGCTAATGGCCATTCAGGATTCCCAGTGCCAAACTCACTGGTGGTTGGTGGTCAGTGGAAGGTGAATCTGCTCTGTTTTAGTCTAAACTTTCAAGGACTTTCCTGAAATGCTGAACCTTATCACCAAAATAAGTTTAGCATTTTGGATTGATTCTTGGAGGTTTAGGCTAAAATCCAAAAAAGATCCAAGTTCTATAGTAATGTGTTATCCACAAAAAGAGAGAACATTCTCATTAGGATGCTCCAGCTTGGAAATCTTTTCCTTTGGGAAGGATTCCTGCCCAGAGCTAATGCTGCAGCCTTTTTTAAGCATCTAGATAAAATCTTATTTGCCTAGGGAACATTACATTTCAATTTATGTTATTTTTTTCAGCTGGTTCAAATAGCCTGAATGCATCTCAGTTTTACTGTGCTGGTATTTAGTTTTATGATGTTTTTATTGTATTGAGTATTTGCCTTCTGTGTATTCCACCCTTTTTAATATTAAAAATGCATATAGTGAAGGGAGGGCTTGCTTCCTTTTCTAGAAGTTGAGATCATTTGCCCCAGGAATCCTTGAAATCTAAAGAACTCTCACTCCCTTCCTACCCCTTCCAGTTTTACATGGCATTTTTAAATATGTTATTCAAGGATTTATATCCTGCCTTTCTCCCACAATGGGATTCAAGGTGGGTATTTTTAGATACAAGGGTATTTTGCGCTTCTAAAATGAGATTCAAGGAAGGGTCTGTAACCTACCTCAGGCAGCAGATCACAAGGGGTGGCAAAGTTTGACCCTTCCAAGAGGGCTACAACCTCCATTCTATTTTATTTGTATAATAAGCAACAGCAAAATTTATCAACAGAAAACAATTATTCGTTAGGGTGAGGGAATAACCAAACATTTGGGAGCAGTCATAGCACTCCTCACTCTTCATCATATGGCAACACCTCCATTCCAATATTCGATTGATGGTAAAGATTTGTCTGGATGTGTATCTGTTACTCAATGAATTGACTCTGAACCCCCATCTATCCTGCAGCTTCTGCTGCACCTCTTGTTTTAAGTGTATTGCTTTAATTATGTATTTTTATTAAAATATTTATATCGCCTTGTTTATCTAAAGATCTCAAAGTGCCATGAAATGAAATCAACCTGGACACTTTAAAACAATTTAAAAAACTAAAAAGGGTAAAAACATATCAAACGATTTAATAGTTTATACCCTGTAAAGCAGTTTAAAACAGCTCAAAAGCAAGCACACATGTTGATTTGTACAAAATCAGTTAGGTTACAAAACCTTTACTATTAAATTAGGGAGTGGGTGTTGCAAATATACTGAGTTGTGAATTATGATTTAATGGTGGGACCTTTCCTCCCGCTACATTACTGCCCACCTGGGATAGATTGGATCACATTATTCCTATTAGGCTGCTGGGAGCCATAGTGCTGAATGAGGTGGGGAAGAAGAGACAAAGAATATAATTATACAAGCACTTTGTTATCACTCATGACATCAGAAACTACCCTGCATAAGGCAATACTTCATGAGAGGAGAAAGAACACCCACAAATGACATCACACCCATCCATTTCATTTTAAACTCAATTTTTAATTTGGGTTTATTGCCACATGAAAAAAAAGTTGTGAGAAAATAAGGCTGAACAATAATGCAGCTGAACAAATCAGGACAAGGCATATATCAGTTAGGATTGCCAGAAGGAAAGGATAGTGTCTCCCAACTGCATGGAGCAAGGAGCCAATTTTCTTCCAGACCTCTTTGCAGCCGGCATTCCACCCACCCCCCACAAACCCAAATACCTAATTTTTCTTCTGCAGTCCTTCTCAAAATGATGGTCATTTTGACAACTGTAGAGGAAAATGGATGGGGGAGGGGGGATATAGGGTCTAAGTTGCTTATGGGGATGGAGTGGGGGCATTTTCATGTTTTCATGCTTTTGGTGGACTGTGCGGTTTTGATCTAAAAATTTCCAAGAACACATGCTGATTTTTTTTAATATGGGGTTTCAAGTATCACAGAAGTGGGATCCAAGGGCTGCATGTAGCCCATATGTCACACACTATGCTCACCTCTGCCCTATAGACAATATACCTGTCTTGTTTCTCTCTTGGTAGTGTGTATGTTCTCAGCCTCAGGGTAAGGCAATGGCAAACCTCCTCTGAACAAATCTTGCCAAGAAAACCCCATGATAGGTTCCACTTAGGGTTGCCATAAGTGAGAAATGACTTGAAGGCACACAACAACAACAACAACAACAACAACAGAGATTGTGTATGTTATTCTAATACACTTGCCATGCTCCGAGGGTCTCAGTAAGTTCCTGATATTCTGAGGAGGGAACATTAAAATATATAACTTACATTTTATTTATGTGGGCAATTGTGGACATTAGCTCCCTTTTGACCAGCTTCCGTGTTTATACATTACATTGTTTCTTACTGGCTCTATATGACTCCCCAAAGTAATTTCACTGATCAGAAAGAGCTTTCAGAAAGCCATTATTCCTTTATGTGAACAATCCTCTCTGCCCATCCAGTTGTTTCTGCTTCTAAAAATACTAACAGAGTTCTATGTAATTCAGGACTGAGACACACATTTCCCTGGAGTTATATTTGCTACTGTGAACACAAAGTACTAGGAGCATTTTCATGGAAGCAGCCGTGTATGCAGTACCCACTGAGAGCAAACTAGCCCAAGGACCATCTAAGATGTGGAATTATTAACCATGCTGGCTTGGGGATTCTGGGAGTTATAGTCCAAAAGATAACATTTCTAAGCTCTCTCTGGAACCAAAGTTACATGAGTATGAATAAGCTCCTGGGCTAATGGTTTTAATATTTCAGCTAGCTCTTTTAGAGGATGGGTCAGTGAAAAATAATCAACACCATGTGAAATCTGTTTTACATTTTGCACAAACAGTTGCCACACATTGAAAGCTTACATTGCTAGCAGGAGAGTATATGATGTGGACCACACAGTCAGAACATTGATTACCTATTAGCCAAGTTCCAAGTTTTGTCTTGGTTTTTTTTTTTTTTTTTGAGGGGGGGGTTGTTTTGTTTTGTTTTTTGTTGACACACAAAACCCTGGCTCCCTGAAAGCAGGATGTCTTGGTCTGTACTAGCCTAATGATCAGTGATTTGGTTCAAGTGGGAACCAGGGTCATTTGAACCAGTTGAAACCAATTTGCAATCTGGTTTAAAAGGTAGTTGGAATCAACCCATTGATTTCTATCTTAATTTCCACCAGGGCTGTCTGTCAGGTTTTGGTCCAGAAACGTTAGGACCTCAGACGTTTCGGAACTGGTGTCCACCCTTCTTAGTGATGACACCTACCCTCTGAAACTATGTCAACTTTTCAACACCTGTTGAAAACGCCTTTGTTTATCTGCCTTCCATCACTAACCATGATCAATAATATATTATTGGTTATTGGAATGTTTCTGAATTATTTATTATCTTACATTGATTCCAAATTGTTTTATGTTGTATTATGTAAGTATTTTGTTGTCACTGTCTGACAGATTTTATTATATCAAGATGGAAGTGATATATAAGTGCTACAAATAAA
The DNA here is from genome assembly GCA_034509955.1 of Urosaurus nigricauda. NCBI lineage: Eukaryota > Metazoa > Chordata > Lepidosauria > Squamata > Phrynosomatidae > Urosaurus > Urosaurus nigricauda. Next base: position 312,602,538 of record JAOEGL010000001.1, on the reverse strand, counting down.
ACAGAGCGGCAGGGCCATTTCCACATCATAGCCATTCAAGTGTGTTGCAGCAAAAGCAAATAATCTGGTGGCACCATAAACATGAATAAGGGTTTTGGTTTTTTTTGGTAAGATGAAGTAGATTACAGTCCATGGAAGTTCATGCCAATTAAAATGTGTTTATCTTTAAACCAGGGGTGGCAGAATTATGACTCCCTGGAGCCCTGGGCTTCCATTTTGAGATCCCCATGAGTCTCTCAAAGCCCTACCTCCCAGTTTTTTAAAAATGGCTGGTTTATTTTGCCCAAATATGCTCCCAAACCACTGAAAAACATAGCCATTTTGTGGCCTCTTGCCTCTCATTATTACCCATTCCCATATCTGTGGAAATGAAGAAACTTCTTGCTTTTCTAGCTGAAAGCAACACTTCCAGTCATGCCAGGAGCCAACTTTCAGTAGGGAAAGGGGTTGGGGGGAAATGACAATGTCCCCTTCACAATTGTCCCCCTCTGTTTTCAACATTCAGGGTGCATTCATTCATGTTTATGCTTTCATACTACAAATATCATTTCCAGCAGTACTTTCAGCAGGAGGGTTCTGTGCTGCCTGTATTACTAGACAAGTGGGGTGTAAACAAGGCTGAGAAGATGTAATGACATATTCTCACACACAGAGTGCTTTCTCCTCATAAGGGTTTCAGCTACACAAATGGTTAATGTTTTCAAAATTAAAGTGCTGCATAAAAAGAAAAGCATAGGACAAGCTCATCCATATAATACACATAAGAACTTAGATGGATCAGTTGAAGGGTTTGCCTAGTCCAGCTGTCTCTGGGAAATCCACAAGCATAACACGGGAGCAAGAGGATACCAGCCAAGCATCTGGTATTTAGATGTATGCAGCTCATGGATCTCAAGGACATCCGACTGTCAGTCTGTCTGTCTGTCTTTGATTAATTACACCAATATGCCAGTGTGGTGTAGTGGTTTGAGCACTGAATTATGACTCTGGAGACAAGGGTTCGAATCCCTGCTTGACCATGGAAACCCACTTTGTGACCTTGGGCAAATCACACACTCTCAGCCTCAGAAAACACTGTGATAGGTTCACCTTAAGGCTGCCATAAGTCAGAAATGACTTGAAAGCATAGAACAACAACAAGTATATTTATATTATACCAATTAATTTATATTTATATATTGATTTACTGGCTTATAAACCCATTAACTATGTACACTAAGTAGGTGTACATACAATAAAGCATACCTGAACCCTGGAATGAGGTGGGAAGAAAGGAGTCATGAGTCCCCCCCCCTCCCCAAATTATCTGGCAAAACTTATGTAGTTGAGCCTCCTCAGGTATTATCAACCAGAGGTCTACTAAATAATAAAACACTTTTAAAAACTAAGAGAGTGATTGTTGTTGAGCCCTCTAGGAATAATAAAGGCTGCCTGCAAACTATCTCATGTGCATTTACTTGGAAGTGAATGACACTGAACACATAGAGGGTATTTCTGAGTATGCAGTATGCTTTTAACAGTCTGTATATTTCAGAATGTTTCAGTGAAAATGGATGGGAAAAGTAATTTGGCCTCTCCTGAAATACAGATTCTGTAAATTGACATAATTAATAATATATATTTCAGTGCTGGGACCTCCCCGCTTAAAAACAGTTCTGGTGTCTCTGAAAGCATAATCTGAAATACGGTACATGAAAATGCAAAAACATTAAAATGATGTAACATGCCCATATCATCTGAGATTAAACTACAGGACACTGAATGTAGAAACTAGAGCCAGGTATGATTCATCTAATCACTAAGATGAATGGAGCTTATCCCATTAACAGTTAAACCAGCTTACCTCTTCCAGCTTGAATTCAGAATCCAGGAGGCCCCCAGATGTTATCATACAAAAATTGTGGCCTATCTAGGTGGGATGCCACTGCCTGGAGGCATCCTGGGTCAAAGACTTTCTCAGCCAGCACATTTTCAAAGTCAGGGAATTTCCGACTTCAAAAATTGGCTGGCTGAGCAAGGCTTTGTGACCTTGGATGCATTTGGGCAGTGGCATCCCACCTAGATAGGCAGCGATTTAGGTATGATAACATTTGGGGGCATTCTGGACCCTGAATTCAAGCTGGAAAAGGTAAGCCAGATTATTTGTTAATGGGATAGGCTATTGACTTAAACGTGCATTAGAATGCTTGGATAACTTACATCCTTGATAACTTACAGGATATGAAGTCAAATGAGGACCAGATACTTAGCGTTCAGTGGGCTGCATTTCAACTTATCTTTCGCACTGTGAATACTACAATATATGTAGCATGAATAATGTCCAGGCAGAACACATGTAGAAAGCAAAGATGGAGTAGAAACTAGAAGGCTGGCACCTGGTTATCAAAAATGGACAGTGGAAGAACAGAGAGATTAAGGTTAGGATGAATCCAGGAAGTCTTGCCTACGGAATTGCTTCTTTACTGAAGAAAATACTTAAAAAGAGGAGAGAGAACAGGTTGCTAACTAACAAGAAAAGGCTCAGGGAACAGCTGCATCGCCAAAGGCAAGAACATGGGAAACATGACCAAGAGGAACAAATAGGATATCACATGGTGCAGAATTGAGAGTGTGAAAAGGTGTAGCATAAAGATTGGAAACATGGATTTGTATCGGTAGGTGAGTATTTTGGGTTTTTTTTTACATTGCTAGACTGAACACTCTGCTCAGTGCAAGAATAAAGTGATTGCTTATATTGTCCTAAATGAGGAAATGTATCTCAAAAAAGAGGAATCTGATTTGCATTAAATTTGCATGCACTAACGTAGACATATATGTCATGGGCGGGAAACAGAAGGACCTTCACTTTTAGAAAGAGAATCATGCCTCAAGATGTCTCTACAGGGAGTTATTCTTTAAAACAAAGTGCACTCCTCACATCTCCTTTTAGCATGTGTGTGCATGCACACTAAAAGAGGCATTTAAAATTCAGTTTTAGGTAAGTTGGTAATTTGCTAGGTAGGGTTGATACAGCTTGCTGCAGTCCAAAGTCTGTGAAAATGACCCTCCTGAGTTGCCCACCTCCAGTATACTCTGGTACAGATGTATAATAAGAAATAATTCTTATAATTTAAATAGAAAGACAAGGCATTTTACTTTAGCAGGGGAGAATGGAAGCAGTTAACTTGTGCACTTGCTTGTTCAGCCTGCTACCCAGTTGCTCACTGTTGCTGGACAGCTTTGAGCAGTTACTCTGGAGTTTATCATACGATGGAATTTGGGGGTATAATGCAATGGCAATCTGAATGCAATCATGGGGTTTCATGTTATTGCGAATGAGTGTATCTCACGCAATTTTGGGCAATGGGAAGTCATTCCGAATGCAATCATGGGGTTTCATGTAATTGCATATTAGAGTATCTCACACAATTTCGGGCAATGGGGGGGTCATTTTCGGGAAATGGGAAGTCATTCTGAATGCATTCCAAACGCAATCAGATTTCACGTAAATTTGCTAAACTAGCGAATTCCCATAATTGTGAATTGGCTCCATACGCAATTGAGAGAAATTCCTCCCATGTGATAAACTCCTCTGTCTTGTACTCTTTAAGCTGGACTTGAGCTGGAAAGCTTTTCAAATATAGGATGCCTTCAAACAAAGGTCTGACCTCTGAGTGATGAACACCTTATCCATCTTAGGCAACTTAGATGTTGGACTCCAGGTCACTACAGCTTATACTGGTCTAGGGTCCAGTTCAGAAAACTACCCAATAGAAGCTATTTGTAATTTAATTTAAAAACATAAAAGCAAACATAAAAAAGAGAGGTCACTATATTGGTCTATCAGAAAACAAAATCCATAATTAACAATATCTTCATGGGCACCATATGTGTGATCCTAATAAAGGTGTATTGCCCATCTGTGGCTAAAAACCTTTGTTTTATAATAGCTACACAGAACTAGGGTTATCTGACTTAATGTATCCATACCCTCCAACATTTCACAGATAAAAACCAGGACACATGGGACTAAGCAACGAATATAGTCATGATCACAAAAGTTATTAATGAGAAAAAACACAGGCTGGAAGAGGCTACAGCAATTTGCATTTTCAAGTCTATAGGGGAGGGCAAGATTCTGTCTCTTCCTGTTCTTTCCCTCCATTGAGTTAATTGACTGCAAACTACTGTTGCAAAATCAATGTGCACCAACTGGAATAAGCTGAGGACAAGAGGGGAAAGTGGGAGAAGGAAAAAGAATTTGGGACATTTTAAAAGCAGGTGAAAAGGGACGAGAGATAATTAATTAATTGTCCCTACCAAATCAGGATAGTCGGAGGATATGATGTATCTACTTGGAACTAGTCAAATGAAGGCCAGATTTAGTGAACTAATTCATCCTGACAGTTGAAACTAACTGTACGATTTAAAGAAGAATGCATTATTGTTGAGCCAACCACACCCTTACAGCCTGACAGCAGGAGAAGATGATGGAAAATGAAGCATGATATGAGATGTTTCTTCTCACAGTATGGGATTAATAGCATAAAATCTTCCACATGATTTGACTGACTGGTTCATCAACAAATCCAAGGCTCAAAGGGAGAGATAAAATATTATATTGTGCTTTTATGCCAATCAGAGAAGAACAGCTTGTGATTTTATGCCAGGCAAATAAGAACTGATAAGTTGATTTCTATTATAAACAGAATAGAGGTTTATCTAAATTACAGTTTCTTGAAGAAGCAAGCTTCCACCTCCCATCTATAATGACAAATGGCACAGAAGCTAAGACCAGGATAAAATCTTTTCCCCCTCTCCCATGCAATATGGCCTCAGTCCAATTTTCTTTGATCAATGTGCTCTAAATGTTATCTTACAAATTACTTTGGCAATTCCCTCCAGTTTAAAAAGATGTTGAGTCCTTTTGAAATGTTGTAGTCCCACTATAGGAGCCGTTTCTATATGAGTTTATTCCATGGCACAGTAGTACTCTGTGGAAAGATTAAAGCCTTGTGATCAGGACTAGTTGTGTGGATCCTGAACATGAAATCATCAGTGCAATTTGGACCCAAGCAAGTCACATGCTCTCAACCTCAGGGGACAACAATGGCAAACCTCCCCAGAACAAATCTTGCCAAGAAAACCCCATGATAACTTTGCCTTGAAGTTGCAATAAGTCAGAAATGACTTGAAGGTGTACAGTGACAACAACCAAGTCCTATGGCTGCTGTCACGAGAATTGTCCTCTTTCTCAAAGAACATAAAAACAGGAAGCATATGTTAGGAAACACCGAGATGTGGCAATGCCACCTACTGACCCCATTAGGTTTAGGGAAAGCCTTTTCTGTTGGCCACAATTCCTCAGAATTGGAGTAGTCATTTGCAAGCTGAATGGCAGTACTCTAACATGTAAATTGAGACTGAAGCTAGACTGATCCAAAGCTGAAAGTGTCTCATGGTTTGCTCTCTTTATGCCACCATACTTCTTTCCTTTCCTCTTTCTCCTTTTCTCTCTTTTATCTTTCTCTCTCTTTCCCCCATTTTCCTCCTGTCTTTTAATGCAGAGCAAAAGTGATAGGTTTTCTCCCACCTTTCACTGTTCCCTCCTGCTCATTTCTACCTACTGTATATACTCATGTATAAGTCTAGAAATTTAGGTCAAAAAATTGACCCAAAACACCTGAGTTGACTTATCCACGGATCAACGTAAGTACTGTATCTTAACTCTTATTTAAAAGAAGGAACCATCCCCTGGTGAACAGCAAGAGTATAATCTGTCCTGGAAGCACTGATTCCCTTTACCCTCTCATCCATCCATTCTTAAGAATAAACACAAAGAGTTATGCCTGATGGACTTTTGTAAGTTCTTTGACATAGTTTTGCTTTGCTTCATCCTTTAGATCCTTTGCTATATGCCCCTAAATTTTACCCTCGACTTATCCATGGGTCATAGCAAAATCCATAATTTTGGCCCCAAAACTTACCCTCGACTTATACATGAGGTCGACTTATAGTCAAGTATATACGGTATTTTTATTTTTATCTCTTACCAGCCTTATCATCGACCTCTGGACTCTCCTGGCTCTATGGCTGAGAGTTCGGTCCCTCCCCCACTGACGCCATGTAGAAACCACATTTCCCTCTCTATCCAGTCCTCCTATCTGCTGTCCCTCACACATGTACATCAAAGCAGAGTAATTTCCAGTTTCAGTGATGCTCCGGAAAGCAAGGATGAACAGCTTTCAGAGGTCCTTATGAGGTTAAGCCACTTCTCAAGGACACCAGATAAGGCTGAGAACAACAGCTTTCCTTTATTTCAGGCCTCAAATACAGATCCTGCATCCTACACTGTTATAGTACTATATTCCACTTTAACTGCTATGGCAACATTGTATGAAATCCTTGCAGTTTAGGGAGAGGCATTTAGAAAGCCAGAGAGATTGTGGGCCTCACTGGACTACAAACCCCAGAATTTCACAGAATGTTGCCATGGCAGTTAAAGTGGAACAATAGCGCTAAAACAGGTAGTGTGGTAGGGCCCAATCTGACTGTTTTCATTAGTCCTCATCTTTCTCTTTCCATATCCCATCACACACATAGTACTGCATCTGAAGAAGTGTGTTTATATACACAAAGCTCATGCTAAAATAATAAACAGTCTTAAAGGTGATGCCACATTTCTTCTTTTTCCTAACCCACTCCCCTTTCTCCTATACTGCAAGACTATCAAGGCTACTTCTTTGAAAACATACACACAATGTACCTCCAAACTACAAAATCCTACTGAGGAAATACAAACATTCATCCTGAGCTATAACAATATCTTCCAGCAGCCCATAGCAACACTTTACACAGCAGCATGGTGTGTCATAGGATCCATAATAATATATATGGCTATGAATGGTCAATGTTACCAAATGTAAAACATCCTAACTTGTTGTTCCCTGTCTATAGCATATTCCAATTATCTGGCCCTTCAAGAGAGAGTTGAAATCACACCCTTATGCTGCTTTAGTAGTTTTGTGTAACCTCATCCTTTAGATATATTTGCAAATGTTTATGAGTAACATATTTACAATCTTTCATGAACTTGCTTAGTTTTTACATGTAAGATTTTGCTTTGTTTTAAAAGCCAAGTCTCAGATAAAGAAGTCTTCGTCCAATAAGGCCAAATACAATGTTTAAAAATGTAGAAATCAGGGGAAGAAAATGGTGTGTGCATTCTGCATAATCTGAAGCAAGATGGAAAGAGAGTGGAAATTTTTAAAACTAGCTTCTGTGATCAAATATTCCAGGCTGAAATGATGAGCTGATGCTCGTTTCAGAGGTGCTATAAATAAAATTGAAGCACTTTAAATACATGATCATCACATGGTTGTGACTGAAGCTGCCTATTATGTGGGGAGAGCTGGAAAAATATGAAGGACCAAATTACATACTGGTGTAAATGAAAATCATGCTTGACTGTTAAGAGAAGATGAAGCTTCCTCATTTCCATCCAAACATTTATCATTGCCTAGTTTTCTAGCTCAAGAAAAGTTGGACCTAGGCTTGGAATATCCAGGTTCTGTTCATAATGTTAGACTTTTGGCTTCATGTGAATGCCCTGTGATCTCACATCGTTGTTTTCCTATTTTGGGGGGTTATTAAAGAGCTATTTCACAGGGTTGCTGCTATAATGTTAACTGGCTTAAGAATTATCAGTGTGAATATGGTACAGTTGGCCTTCCGTATCCACAGATACTTTATCCATGGCTTGCAAATATTCCAAAAAGATATAAATTCTAAAAAGTAAATCTTGATTTTACCAATTTATATAAGAGACATCATTTTACTACACCATTGTATTTAATAGGACTTGAACATCCCTGAATTTTGGTATCCACAGGGGGTCCTGGAACCAAACCTCAGCAGATACCAAGGGCTTAATACAACCCCAGTTCTTAGTTTTTCTTTAAGAAACTCAGGGTGATTAATATAGGATTACACACACACCAGTCATTACAACAGTAATGTGAGGTTAAGTTATAAGACCTGTCTGAGGAAGGCCACCTAATGAGTATCATGATTAAACAAGGATTTGAATCACGGTCTTCTTCCTACAGCTCTATCATTCTATCTACACCTCCAAATAGAGGAAATGGAGGGGTCTGGGCCCTTCAGATGTTTTTGAGCTATAGCTCCCATCATCATCATCATCATCATCATCATCATCATCATCAAACTTTATTTATAAAGCGCTGTAGATATACACAGAGCATCTCTCACCAATCATTGTGCAGGCTAAGGCTGATAAGAATAAGGAGAGCTGGACAAATTGTCCTCCCTTGCTATATGAGAAGATGCTACTCAGAGCTTGGAAAATTTATTATTCTGGATGATTGCTCTCAAAATTTCTCAGTGGCAATGCTGGCTGGTGGATTCTGGGAGCTGTAATTCAGCTGAGTAAGTTTCCTCAAGCTCTGTTACAAGCTTGTGTTCCCTGACACATACAGCCATGAAATCATTTTTGGCTCTTCCTTGGTTTTTGGTGTCCCAACTGACCTTAGATCATAGAAGAACTTCAACATCCTCTCCTTCCAATGTTGTCTCCCAAGCAGATGCCTAGACATTTGTAGTGTTGTTCATGTATTTCCTCCATAGCCATTTTTTATGACTTGGATGTCCAATGTGCAACCATGATTTAGGTGACCACCAGTTTACATCCATGGAACTCTCACATTCACTCAGATGTGTGCCATTTGGATGTGGATATCTTTCAGCATAACAATGAAGAGATTGAAATAGATAGATTTTCCATACTTGGGCTCAATCATCAATCAGAGCAGAGACTGCTGTCAAAAAATCGAATGAAGACTGGGACCTGGAATGGCAGCTATTAAGGAACTAGACATGATCACGAAGTGTAAAGATATATCATTAAATACCAAAGTTAGGATTGCCCATGCCATCACATTTCCCACTTCTATGTATGGTTGTGAAAGCTGGACTGTGTAGAAAAATAATGGGGGGGGGGGAGTTTAACTCATTTGAGATGTAGTGCTGAAGAAGAGTTCTGAGAATACTGTGGACCACTAAAAAGACCAATAAATGCATCTCAGAGCAGATCAAGCCTGAACCCCTTTTTAGAAAAAGATAATAAAATAAAAATCCTTACCCGTCCCCCCCAAAAGCTCACTATGTTCAGTTTCCTTAATAGTGGTCATGTTCATGCAGAGCAACTTGGGAATGAATAAGCAGAGACTATTGAAGGCAGAAGGAGAAATTACCCTTGCCATTTCTCTCCTGGAGTGCAATATTACATTTTGAAGTGCAGGATGGTGCCTCTCAAAATAGCCCTGGTGGCCACACTCTTGTTTGTTTAATATCCCATCTTTCTATCAATGAAGGATCCAATGGAGACCTTGAGGAGCAACCTTGAGGAGCACAATTGGCCCAAGATGTTTCCCAGGATTCCCAAACCAAAGCTTGAGAAAGTGACTTTTTTTGGACTGCAGTGCCCAGAATTCTACAGGCAGAATGGTCAATTATCCAATCAAGTTATTTTGGTCCCTCAGGAGAAAAAAAAGTCTCACAGTCAACTCTTCAAAACAAAATAACTCACAATTTGTTGTTTTTGCCAAACACCCAAAAATCTATTGTCTGTAGTCAATAACTCACTCTGCCCAATAGTAGGACTGCCCCTGCTCCCAGCATTGTGCATGTTTGTGTATATACTGGATTTCTCTTACTTATACACAAGTGGGCTACTCTATTTAAAAACTGCTTCAAAACTACTGATAACAATTCACAGTTAGGTTTATGAGAAATGACTGTAATCCAGTTGCATAACTACTATTCCACTGAACTCAGTGAAACTTCAGGGTGCATAGGTTCAACTTGTAAAACACATCGAACTTTAATAATAAGAAGAACAGCCAGCTGAATACAGCATTCCATTTAAAACTGGAAATGTAGACTACCTTGCAAAGAAGTGTTAGCCTTTAGACTGCTAGCTTGAAGTATGAGATCCAAAGAAATACCCCACCACTGCTCAACTATTTAGTTTCTCCTTGTTTGATTTCCTCTGTGTTGATCTCTTACCAGCTTGAAAGCCTTGTTACCAGTTCTTCCATTGGTTCCCTACCACTTTGGTAAATGGCACTATAATTCCTGGCAGTAGAAGATGGAATCTGTGAGATGGTGAATTTGTTTTTTTAAACATTATCAATGTTGAACTTATTTTAGTGATGAGCTTCCAGAACATGGAATATATATATATATATATATACAGATTCAAATCTGGTAGATTCAGCAACCACTGACAGGGATAGAAGCAGTAATAATTAATCTGGAAGACATCCCAGAACTACTCGATATCACATTTTCCATTTACTGCTTTCCTGTGGTTATTTCTAGTCCCAACTCAACTTTTTCATCAGTATAATCTTGTTGCGCTTCTTACCTGTTTTGTTATGGTACTGCCTTTCTATTCCTTGTCAACTACTGTAGTTTGAAATGATAAAAGTTGCTATGAGTTACAATTACACTGGAAAAAGGATGAAGTGATGCCTTGTTAAACTAGAATCACAATGTAGTCATAACTTCTCTACTAGGTGAGAGAATTACTACTAAGTACCTAGCTACTTGTAATAGGTTACTTCTGAACCCTGGAACAGACAGAACATTAGCAGTAATGGCAAAATGCACTACAGCACACCATAGAGGAGAAGACCCACCTCCGTGCTCAGTTTGCTGTCCATATGGGTTTTAAGTAAGACCTGGACTTGACAGCCTTTGCAAAGTAGGCACCATGGCCTAAACCCAACTGTTACTTCCAACCACTGGCAGTCTGAACTTTAAAGTCTAAACTTTAAACAAGTTATCCATGGTCTCAAAAGTTATCCCCAAAATAGCTTCAGCTCTTGGATAGCTGTTTTAAAGTTTAGACTAAAATCCAGCATGGATGAATTGCCCCTTTGACAGACACGGGAATTACCTGCTGCAGCAGAACCTTCAAATCAGAGCGAGTTCAGAAAGTCATTACATGAATTAAGTTTCACTCACTGAATAGATCTATTCTAGCTAACACTAATGATGATCACTTGAGAAGGAAAGAATTATTTTGGAAAAATTAGCAGGCACTCTGACAAAAGCAAACAGAATGAAACTGAAGGTGTAGGGGAGAGGAAATGTTTTTTGCTCTTATAATATAATTGCTTTCCAGGAAACCTACAGTTGCCATGCAGAAGTTGGCACTACATAGTTCCCCCAAATCATTCCTATAATAATTGGCTAGCCTTTAAAGCTTTAAATAATGGGTTTGCAATGCAATACAGCAATGCTTGTGATTTATGTTCATCCTTAATGTAAGGATACTGTAGGGGAAAATAATAGTTAAGCAGCCGTAGAGACAAAAGCAGACGCTGCTTAATTGGAATAACTTTTCTCAACTGCTTTATTAAAAATTAAGGAGTGCAAAGACAATAATGAATCATTTTAATCAGTCACACTTAAAGCTCTCATATACCAAACTGCCATAGTGACTCGCAATAAATAGATATGTATATTAGTCCCCTGGTAACTGTAAACATTGTTGTTGCCTCAAGTCAACTTTGACTTATGGCAACCTATGAATGAGATACCTTCTAGTCACCCTACCACCATGAGTCCAGGATAAGAGGTTACCACCAACACAAACAAATGTTGTAGCATACCCATTTCTTTAAGAACAATCCGTAGTTTTTCATCATTTGCACAACCGAAGGCTTGGCCATAATCTATAAAGCATAGGCTTATTTTCTTCTGAAACTACTGTATTTCTTGTGCTCCATTATCCAACGTATGTTTACAATAGGATCCTTAATGCCTCTTACTTCCTGAACCTGGCTTGGCCATCTGGCATTTCTTGCTACATAATGAAGTGATATCATTAGGTGATGTCTATATATACCCATGATGGTGAACCTATCTTCTTAGATTCTCATTTCCTGAGTAAAATACTTTGTAATTATCTGACTCAAAATGCCCCATTGCTGTCCACTTTACCTTGCTCATCCCAGGTATTGCAATATTTATATGTTCAGGTCCTTGTTTTACTATATCTAGCTTCCTCTGATTCATGCTTCTTGCATTCCATATTCTTATAATATATGTTATGCAGCTCCAGACTTTCCTTTCACCTCTGAGCACAGCAACAGCTGAACATCCTTTTTGCTTGAGTCTGGTTGCATCATTAGCCACAACACTAAGTGTAGTTGTTCTCTGCCCCGACCCAGTAGCTTGTTGAGTGCCTTCCAACCTGGGAATGTCATCTTCTGGCACTATCTCTTGTTTCATCTTGGATTGTCTCATCATAGGGTTTTGTGGTAAAAGACAATCAAAAGGGGTTTACAAGATTTCTTGTGCACGATACTAACAAATGTTAGCTATGGTGCCTCTGAGAGATGTCCTGACAGTGTGATCCCCCCCCCCCAATACTGCTGCTACCTAGTAGCTGTTTGGCACATATAGGCGCGATACAGATGGCCCAAAAGGGCTGTCCCTGCACCATGATTACGGTTGGGGAGCACATAGCAACTACACACTCCCCAACACTAGCGCAAAGGGACAGCACCATACTTATAGCGCGCTGTCCATACACATGCGCTACCATGATATCATGGCACTGCAGGAGGTCACCTAAGGCACCCTTTTTGTTTGGAGCTCCTTTCTGTGCCACAAAAAGGGCGCTTTAGGTGACCTCCTAACCAGAAAGGAGCTCCGGTTTGGAGCTCCTTTCCTTCTGGCACGTCATTCCCACAGCAACCAGACTGCAGCAGGAATGAAGCAGGGAGAAAGGGGCCAGGCGGCCCATTTCTCCCTTGCCTCCATCAGTCAGGCTGTCCTTGGGGCTTCATGCCCCAAGGTTAGCCCTTTCCAGGCTGCTGCAAAGGGGCATTTTGCCCCCTTTCCACGGCCTGGATAAGTGGCAGATTGGGGCCTCTGGGGCAGCCAATGAGGCTGCCCTGGTGCCAATCTGCCATTCAAAGGGACAGCTACAGGCCGCCCTTTTGGGGCGGTCTGTAAAGCCCCATAGTCTGGCTCATCAGCCAAAGCCTGTCTAACATGGAAGACCCTACTAGCAGCACTGGTACCATCAGCATTACTGATGGCAGTTTAATGTAAACTACTCTTGAGTAAATATATTTGTAAAGAAAAAAAACTGGTGCATTGTGGAGAGGTGAATGGAGTTTGGTAGCATCAAGACAGATCGGATGATAAAAAGAATAAAAACCCGCATCTTGTTCTTTTTTGATGAAAGCTATCCCTACCATTAGGACAGATGCTGGGAAGCAACAAGGCCAGCTTCCCAGCTCTTACTCTATTCCTAGATGCTCCCCTCAAGTGAGGGACACAACATTGCTTAGAGCCCTAGAGAGGAGTCTGCTGCCTCAGGCATGGTGGAGGTCACTGTCTTATCACCAGCACTGAAGTAAGTTTCAACTCTTGCACCATTCACTTTCCATACATAGATTCATGAAGATATGTGTGTGCCATTTTATTATCACAGGCAGTAAAATGTCTTGGACTGGCTCTCTTTTTGCTCTTTTCCTGCTATTAGGCTGTACAGCAATAGGGTCTTGGTTTCTGTGCACATGTGCCCATCCACCCTTTCCGATGAGCATTGGAGAACATCATGGAAAATGAAGCATGATATGAGGTGCATTTCCACTCAACATGAGCAGAACTGCATGAACTCTGCTGCACTGAATGACTCCCTGAGTCAACAACACTCCCAGACATTTATAGGCTCAGAGGGGAAGAGAAATTAACATTTTGTGATTATGCCAAGCAAATAAGCATGTTACAAATGAATTCTACAGAAAGGATGAGAAACCACTTCTGCATTCATGTGCTGAACAATTTCAATTTGAGTTCCTTCATCCAGTTCCACAAAGAAGTAAATTGGTAGCTCTTTTTTCATGCATATTATCAAGTGGCTTGGTGTGATGCTAATGGAAGGACTTAACCTGTTTCTCCTCCATATGATTGCACTCATCAGTTTCTGGACTATAGACAGTCAGTCGTTTGATGTCAGGGTTGAGCAACAGTGGCTGGGGCTGTGTTTTTTTAGAAACAGCTGCAGACTTTAGAATCTCCTTTCAAAAGGAAAGATACCTCTTTATTGTTCTTTCATAAAGTTTGTGTAACACATTTTTGTTGCTTCTATATAGGCTATATTTTTAACAACTGTGCTATTTTCATTTTATAATATTGTGTTTTTAAATACTGTTTTCATTTTGTTGTTTTGCTGTGAAAAGATTTTGGTGCAAACCTCTTTCAGCTTCTTCTCTTTTTGTTTTTAGTTTACAGAAACATTTTGATTATTTCTTTCTTTGTTTACATTACATCCTGCCTTTCTAGCTACACAGGATTCAAGGCAGCATACAAGATCAGAGTTTGCTGTTAGAATATATTTTACTAGAATGAATGTGTGAAATTCTTTAGCTCGCCTAAATTCAATTGCTGTTTTACTTAGGAGTTTATCACACATAGTTCATCCTGTGCAGAAACGGGATTTAAATCAGCAAAATCCTGCAAAAGCAGGATTTTTTCAGATGACATCAGGGGCCATCCTGCACAGAAAGTGGACAAATCCTGCAAAAGCAGAATTGTTTTCAGAGGACATAAGGGGCACTGAACATTAATCCAACATTAACCTGCACAGAAAGCGGACAAAATCAGCCACTTTTTTACTTTTGATATTTGCCCAAAAATAAAAAGTGGCCAATTTTGTCCACTTTTTATGCAGGTTAATGTAAGATTAATGTTCAATGCCCCCAAAGTGTCTGAAAATGATCCTGCTTTTGCAGGGTTTTTCTGGGATTTAATTCCATTTCTGTATGGGATTTAGGCACTTAGCCTCCCATGTGATAAACTCCTTAATGTTGGTTAACTTATTTTTGTATTTTAGATTTTTATTGCCAGTTTTTATTATTGTAAGTCTAATGGGGCCCATGTAAGCCAAAAGTGGGTTAAAAACACTTGGATGGATAGAATCTTCTGCACAGTATGAATTACCTAAGCTCCATTTCTGATATTACTGCTACTGAGTATGAAATAATAGCATTACAATTCCACCCCATGTAGTTCAGTAATTCTAGAACTACTTGGTATTAATCCTCCTTACACCAGTATTGCTCCATTTCTAAGAAGATAATCAGACAGGTGTAAAAGGGGGAAGAAAAAGGCATAAACCTGGCTAAATCATGCGATTGTGTGTAAGATTTTCAGACAATGTCACTCTCATCCAGGATTTATCCTGGGAAGAAACAGGAATGTTCCATCAACAAGCCATTCGCTGGCAAATCCCATGAATGGCTTCTCAATAGCATGATTGAAGTGTGATTGCGAGGATGCTAAAGCTAATAGCATTTCACTTGCACTATTGGGAAAGCAACTCAAGAACTTTAAAGTTTAAAGGGTTTGCATTTCAGCGCAGGCAATTTGTTCCATTGCCAGGATTGGGTTTGCAGTGGATTTCAGTCTTGTTTAAGGTGTAGAGAAAGACTTAAGCAGAGCAAAAGCCCTCAAAGGCAGGGCTTTTTTCTCTTTTATGTCAGAGACAAATAATAATAAAAATCCAGAATATGTGAACAAATAGCGTATTCTGAATTTAATGGTGCAGTGACCATCTTCTTGGCTCAACCACAGGAGTAGTCAGTTACATATATAGGTAGTCAGATGTTTAGCATTCATCAAGAAAGCAACGAGAAAAAGTAGGGGAGAGAGAAAAACATTTTCACTTTAGTAAATTATTTTATAGCTTTCCTCCAGGTAGACTCAGAAGTTTCTAACTATAATTCAAACTAAATAGAACATGGAGAGAAATTACTATTAAGATGGGTTGCGGAAGTTCTTGCTGTCAGTTCCAAAGTGGCATTTTTCTTAGCATATTCTAACCTTGTCCACATCCTGATGATCCCGATGTGCCCCTTTACCTGATATCTTCACCTTCCGACATGATTTATATAAAAAAAACCCCAAAGTCTGCATTATGTGTTCCAAATAAGTGGACAGGTAGAACAATAACGGGAAAAGGCCATAAAGTTCTGAAGGAAAAGATGGCTGAGAGCCAAACTTGATCATAATACTTATCTCCCGCACCCCCGAGGGTGAAAAATGTCTATCTCTTATAGCATATGGTTTTCCTGTTCATCTTGCATTTAGTATACTTTGTTTTGCAACTAGTGGTTGGACGGAAAACACAGGCTGTTTGTTCCACACTGTTATGCGTTCTATAGATCTAGGTTTATATTGTCTTCCTTTTTGTGTGTACTGTTAGCTACTGATCAAGCCTAACTCTTTATGTCATGTTTGATCAGTAGTCCTTAACAGACCTCCCCTCCCTGGTTTGCTTCACCATAGCTATCTTTTCCTGCACTGGGGGGGGGGGGGGATCTTCTCATCCAGTTTGTACCTACTCTTATGTCCGTTTCCTTCACCCTCCCATTCTTTTCTCATTTAAGTAGTGCTCTCCTTAAACAGTTATTCCACATGAATTATTTGTTGCTGGAGCATTACTGGATCTTCATTGGATAACTCATGGATGAGCACAATGTGTCTGAAAATCTTCAGCATGATCGCACATTTATGCCAGGAGTATGCCTTTTACTCCCGGATTTTTTTCCCTAACTGAAAATCTCCATAGTCTGATTCTGGTATAAGGCAAATGTCCAAACTAATTTTATTAATTTGGATAACAATTTTTCTGTATGAAACAATTTCTTGGATTTCAGTGAAGAAGGATTTTGTCTTTTGCCATGTTCAGTGATATTTGTTTACTAGAACGACAAAGAGGCCATAGAAACTATATTTAAAATGTCAGCCTCCCCTGTAAATCTTTTAGAATCCCCATGCCATACTTTGCCCTACTGATTTAATCAATACTTCATTCCTTCTTGTTACAACATTATTACTCTGATCCCCTTCATTTGTGAAAAGAGCTATCGCTGGAAAGCTTAAGAAATGCAGGAACATGAAGAACCTGTCCAAATTTTATTTGTTGTTGTTACTCTAAATCTCTGGTTAATTCAAATAACCTCAAGTTATGAGCTACAATTGTCCCAATCAAATTTTCTGCTACAACCTTAATAAGATCCTTTTGTGACCAAACCAGAAAATTGCCACCCAGCTATTTCACTCACTCAATGTTTTCAAATTAGAGGCCTGCCATATTATGTTAGAGTGCATGCCTATACTCACTGTTTGCATGCCGATACTCACTAATTGCTAGTGTGCGTTACGGTGACTTCCTATTTACTCTACCACTTCACTTTTCTATATGCATCACTCTAATCTGTAACCATTTTTCTTTTTCTACTCTCTCCTCCATTGGACCATGTGTTTGATTATGCACAGATTATTTAAATAAAGCTACTTTCTATGTTTTATAGACCAGGCCAAGTTTGTTTCTTTATCTTCTAGACCTCTACCACTTTGTGCGTACACACTTGCCCGAATGCATGTGGACATAGGACTGGTTATAGTTCAGCTTCCCTGTTGTTAATTTATTAGTCTTCTAATATAACTACTATTTCTCATATTCCCCAACATATTAGTCTGTTGCAGAAAAAAATCATGACTCTTACGGTACCTAAAAGTCTAACCCTTTTACTGTGGGGTACAGTTTTCATAACTAGAGCCCACTTCATCATACGCATCTGAGGAAATAGAACTTAGTCCACAAGACCTCATTCCACAATAAATCAGTTAGTGTTTAAGATGTTATAGGACTCTGGTGGTTTCTACAGTATTTTCAGAGACTGTAGAGGATCCCAAATTAATAAACTGAGAATAAAGCATATTGCTAAATATGAGAGAAGAAGCACTGGTTTTGTCCATTACTTTAAAGGAAGACAGGAAGTAGAAAGAAATTTCCCTCATAGAATATAATGGCCAACAGTCCAGTTTCTAATCAGTATCTATAGAACACATTCACAACCTTTTGGCATTATAGAGTTCTTTTTAGAAATTGCAAAGCTATTAAAAGTACGAAGGGAAAAGAACTGCAACTTGTCTCATCAGGAACACATGTCAAATGGCTTTCAGATAAGAGTTCTAGGGTACGATAGTTTTTCTTCTTCATTCTTTCTATCTTTCTTCTGAAGAACTCATCATTTCAAGACATATCTTTTTCCATCTGCTGAAATGAGAAGTATTCTGTCTTTCCTTGCTTTTGCCTGACAAAGAGTTGTACCATGCTCATCTGATCTCTTACTGTTCTGAAAAAAGCAATGTTGCCCTTGCAAGATAATATGAATCTCCCTAAGATGCTTAATCAATAGATTACTAGAGCCACTGTGGATTGTCTGTTGAAACTAGAGCCATTTTTAAATGGTGAAGTTAACTTTGAACTGTAAGCTGGAACACTACAAACGTCTAACCCTTGGAAACTCTTGAATGGCAGAGATGGGTGGCTCCTAGATATGACTAATTCAATGGGAAAAGCACTGTGTC
Source organism: Urosaurus nigricauda (assembly GCA_034509955.1). NCBI lineage: Eukaryota > Metazoa > Chordata > Lepidosauria > Squamata > Phrynosomatidae > Urosaurus > Urosaurus nigricauda. Next base: position 312,584,076 of record JAOEGL010000001.1, on the reverse strand, counting down.
CGAAAGATCTGTGAATTTGGGCACAGTGTTTTCCACCCTGTCAGTCATAATTAATTACTAGTATTAGTTTTAGCTAATACTAAAACTAAATTATCTGGGTCAATGTATCATTTTTATCAGACTCATTAAGTTCCAGCTATATTGCAAAGTGAGTGCTATATGTGCATGCAAAATTATGTTTGGCTGAGAATGTGGTGATCTCTTGAACTGTGATATCTTCAAAGGAGCAGACATAGGGCAGTCTGGTTTTCCCTCTTAATTTTTTTTAGTGGGTGTGGCTCTTATTTGTCTTTCTAGCCTAATGCGGGCATCTTAGCTGCACAAAAGGGAGTTACATATGTATAAGGGGCACCCATAGTCCCAACTCCCAACATCCCCATCCAGCTTCTGTGTAGATCTTTCCATACTTGTCAAGCATCAAAGTGCTGCACTGGGTTGTATGCATATTCAGGTGAACATGTTAACAAATTTCCCTGCAATTAGAGTTAGAATAGGGTTCCCAGTCAAAGGTGGCATAATAGTCAAATAATAGTCCCATTATGCATATTCTGCCCAACTTACTTACAACCCTCTGCAGTGCCTGGCACTAAACACATGAGGATTTTGAGAAGTGCTCATGCATATGCTCCTAGAGACACTGGAGGTGTGCCTACTCATGCTCTTACATGTTTAATCTTCTGCATATGTTACAGCACATAAAAGCTGTAGTGTATACTCTGTATTATTTTGCTGCCCAAAGGTTATGTTTTTCCATGTCCTGTTCTGAACAGGAAAAAGGGGAGGAAACTCTTTGCATATAGGCTCCTGTTGGTTGCACAAACAGAGTTTCACAAATGTAACCATTTCAACATGTGTATAAAGCCTATTGTTAGGCCTGATTACAGATGAGCCATTGAATCAATTGGAATTATAAACAGGTTGACTCACTTGATCAACAGTGGGTTTAATTGAAACTAACTGACAGGATTTGCCATGTAGTTTCACACTCTTGGATGGCATGTAACTAATTATCATTGCTTTCAATAAACCACTTTATTCACTGGTAATGTAGAACGAGCCACTGTGCATTTCCTATTGCACAATGGAGCAATAAACCTGCACACTGGCAGATTCAGTCAGTTATAATAATGTCAATATTCAGCAAAAGGGTGGTGCACCACTGTATAACTATGTGACTGTAGATTTATACTTCACAAGGATGATTTAAGATCTTGGTCTTTATTTGTTTTATCTTTGTTTCCAGCCTATTCACCTGGAAAATAACCTTTGTGTAGGAAGCCAGAGTAGGTATGCTCACCATCTACAGGACACGGCAGCAAAGAGGAAATATCATGAATGTGAAAAAAAGATTATGCATATCTGTGACTGGTGTTCAGCACACATGAGGGGCTTCTAAACTAAATTTCTAAACTAAATTTCTATCAATACCTATAAAAATATATTGTGCATGCCATATTTTCCTCCTTGACAGATTTTTTTTCCAGTAACAAAAAGATGGAAGAAGTATAGGAAAACATTGGAAATTTATAAATTAAAAACTTTGTCTGGAAACACCCCAATTTCCCAAACTGAGTAGACTTGTAAGTATTTATGAAAGGATTCTTTAATGTTAACTCCTTATTCTCCTAATTATGGCTTCCTTGGTTGTTATGATCAGCTAGACTACGGGAATACAAATGGGGATTAAAGAAATAAGATGAGGGAGTTGATAAAAACAGCACAAATGAACAGAAAAATAACCTGCTGCCCTCTTTAATAGTCCTAGTGACACCATCTCTAGCCCCAAGTTTTGAGGGAGAAAAGTGCTTGGTGCATAACTATTTATATCAAAGTTAACTAATCAACCAGGCTGAGTTTGGTCAGAAATCCTATTCAATTTTACCTTGCTGAACTGACCTAATTCTGCATCACCTGACTGTAGCTTAGCATCTTTGTAATAGATGTACTGCAGATGTTGTGTTACTATCTCTGTTCCTCTCTAAAATCTAATCACAGGAGCATATCGGCAGATTTTGAAAGCATGACCACAATTTTCTGCATTGTTGGTTACTTTTTGCCTTTGGGCTCTGAAAAGGACGAGTCTTTCTACAGAATTCTTATCCTCTCTCAGGAAAATGTATTCTATCAATTAGGCATTATTAAATCTGACAAAAATTGCTTCCCACATTTCTTTACTCTGTTTCAATCTTTATTTTTTGGAATCCTTCTTTTAAGTTTCAAGTTCTCACTGTTTTCCTAAAACAGGGGTGAGCATCTAGAACGTTGGCATTGGAGATTATCACACACAGATGGGATAGGGATGGGATTGCTCCCTTGTTTTTATCCTGGCCATGACAGCAATTGTGCAAAAGCATTTCATAAAGTAGCGCTGATCCTATCATTATCCTGCCATTGAAGTGGCATTGCATTAATGTAAGCTCCTGTTAATGCAGAATGTTGGGCAATGTCACCAATTATGGGACAATGACAGGATCAGCGCAACATCATACGAAAATATTTCGCACAATCGCTGTCACTCAAGTTTTCCGGACAGGATAAAGTCTGGATAACCACAACATCATCTGAAAGTTCTTCCCACATTTGCATGGAAAGTACAGGGCTGGGACATGACAATGATGTTGTAGTGAAAAGGCCGTTCTATCAGCCAATCACAAAGCAGCATGAGACCAGCCAATGGGAAGCCGGCTGGGCAGGGCTATAAAAGGGCCTTGTAGAGAGTGAAAGGGGGGTGAGTTTTGGGGGAAAGAGTTACATTGAAGGGAGGGTGTGCTCTTAGAGTTCCTGAGGGAACATTTTATTTGGAAACCACGAAAGGATCTTAAGAGTCCAAAGAGGGACTATGTAGGCTTGAGGAGTCCAGTAAGGAGAGGCTCAGAGCAAGCCAGTTGATAAAAAGGGAATTTTGGTCCATGTACCTGAGTTAAGATTGCCTGTGTGGCTGTATTAATAATATTTTGGAAGAACATTGTGTAACTAAGTATTGAGATGAATATAACAACTTTGAGTTTAATTTAAAGATTATTTTATTATTTTACAATAAATGTTTGTTTAGTTTTTAAAATACTACTTGGCCTCTGTTTGATTCAAACCATGCTACTGAATATTAGAGGCACAGAGGTGCTGTGCCATCTTAAAGAGAGTGCTGAGGTGAAGGTTGGCAGGAGTCCTTCGCAGAATTTTGGTGGCAGCGGTGGGATTAAAATCCTCATAGGGCTGCCACAGTTGAGAGTAGGTTGTGAGTGGACCGTGTGAGTGAGGTTCACCACAGAAGTCCTGTCTCCTGTGTGATAATCTCAAAAGTCTCTGGACTGGAGCTCCCTTAACTCCTTGCCATTGGTTCTGCTGGATACAGGTGATGGGAATTGTAAACTAAAAACATATGGAGGGCCAGCAGTGTCTAGCTCTGCTTTAAAGTATGACTAATGTCTCTGGGAGACTTTAACTATTTCTTTCTTCAAGTCTCTCTCTCAAGAATCTTCCCAACATTCTCAGCCTTCCTTCCAATTATCTCAATACATCCTTCCTTTCAAATTGGAGATTACTCCATCTACAGATCGTTCCTCCCAATCAATATTTCCTGGTCCTTCTCTCAGCTCGGTTTCCATCTTTCCCCTCTGTAAGAAAGAATTAAAAGATCCAAGTAAGAAGTACAATAGATGGTACTGCAAGACAAATGATTCTAGTTAATTTTGGAATAGCAGAAGGATGTGCAAGGTTGTAGCAAGAAGGATAGTAGCAAAAAAGGAGAGGACAGAGGCATGGGGGAGAGAGAGGGAGAGGATATCAAAGCAATGTTGGCATGTATACACACTTAAATTGGAAACAGCAAATGACCAGTGTGTTTTGGATACACCTTCCTCAGGGCAGAGACAATAAGCCATAATATGCAATACTAAAAATAGGAATATGAATTTACTTAAACTATAATCACAATTGTTACAAATAAAAGCAAGAATAAAAGTCAACTAGTTTGCAGATTTCAAACTATGATTATAAATGTGTGTGTGTGTGTATCATATCTAAATAAAAACATTTATTTAATGATTATATGTAAAACAAGCACATTTCATATACTGTATATACTTGTGTACAGTGGTCCCTTCCCTTACGCAGGGATCCGTTCTGGACACACACACACACCCCCAGCATAAGGGGAATTCTGCATATGCTCAAGCCCATTAAAAATAATGGGGTTCATGCCTGCGGTGCAGTGTGGTGCACACGCCATTACCCCTTCCGGGGCATGCCGAGGCTTCTTCGGTGCAGCTTCAAGCGTAGGCTGAAAGCCACATATGTCGCACCTGTGTATGACGTGGGCGCACTGTATGTCTGCATATGATGGAGGTGCACTGTATAACCATGTATAAATCGAGGACAGGTTTTGTGGCCACAATCAGGGATTTTGATATGACTCCTGGATAAGTTGAAGGTACCCTTCCTTCCCTCCACAGCCTGGCTGTCTCTCTGAGAGACAGCTGAGCTGGGGAGGAAGCTTCAGAAGCTAGCACTCGCTCTTCCTCCTCCTCTGCAGCTCGGCTGTCTGTTCGGAGGACAGAGGAACTGGGGAAAAGAAGGAAGCAAGCATTTGTCCCCAGCCTTTCCCGGATCCCACTGTCCTTCAGCCTCTGGAGGCCATGGGGACCAGGGACAAGGAAGGAGCAACTTTTGCCCCCAGGACTTTCCCCGATCCTAATGTCCTTCCGCCTCTGGAGGACACAGAGACTGGGGGAAAAGGAGGGAGCAAGCGTTTGCCTCCAGGACTTTCCCAGCCCACTGTCCCTTCAGGAGACAGCCAGGTTGCAGAAGAAGCTTGAAGGGCAAGCCTCCTACTGTATTGCCCCATATATAAGTCGAGACAGGTTTTTTGGGTCACTTTTTGGGCAATAATTTCTCAACTTATAGTTGAGTATATACGGCATACTTATTTAGCTCTCCAATTGAAAAAAATAATAAAATCAAATAATACACAATAGAATGGCCACTTTACATCAGAGATAGTGTAACTAGGAATTTATCTGACAGTCTTTCTTTTCAAGTTATGGGACACATGGGAAAGTTATATTTCTATTTCTGGTTCCTTTGCATTTGTGTTTCAGTGATGCAGATTTTTAGAAATCATTTTCTGAAGGGAGGAAGTATCTCTCTCAAGCACGATACCAATGTTTGAGGCCTAATTTACTGATTGATTGATATGAGCCCTAACTTTCTAAGGGTTGATTCCCTATCATTATTAAATTTGCTGCTACTTAAAATTAGATAACTTGATTTCCAAGTTAAACATTGGACCTTAATGGATATTTGTTCAATAAGGAAATTAGTTTTTGATGATATTGTCATGTGTACATGCTCTCTTTTGCTTTATAGCATGACTGAGTCACATGGAAAAATGTGGTGCTATCATTTGGCAATGATCATTTGGCAAGCACCACACTGGGCCCATAAAATTTATAAGCTGCTTATCACGAAGATTGGTCCTAGATATTGGCCCTAGAAAACTTCTCTAGACATTTGTAGATCTTCCAATGCAATTCTATGGTCAATGTCTGGCAGGTGTTGACCACAGAGTTGTGCTGGAGATTCTTGGGGAGGTGTTCTATAATAATAATAATAATAATAATAATAGGCTTCTTCTTTGCAGCTTTTCCAATTTTATGTGGGTGCTGTGCTCCTAGCCCCAGTGAATGTGGAGGGCCCACTGTATATACAAGGGTGACTGAGAATAGTGAGGCAGGGAAGGCACTCTGCATATGATCTCTGCCCCACACATTTCCAAACTGTCCCTGGATAGACAAGTGAGAGCCAGTGTGGCATCATGGTTTTAGTGTTGGACTATGACTCCATAGACCAGGGTTTGAATCCCTGCTGAGCCATGAAACCCACTGGGTGACCTTGGGCAAGGCGTGCTCCCTCAGCTTCAGATGATGGCAATGGCAACCCCCTTCTGAAGAGACTTGCCAAGAAAAGCCTATGAGAAGTTCACCTTAGGGCTGCCATAAGTGAAAAATGTATTGGCGACCATGGTGACCAGATGTCCCAACTGCAAAGGAGGGCAAGGCACTGCAAAATGTAGGACTTTCCAAAAAAAAATTGGACATGACCAAATGAAAGTTAAAAACACTCATATAAAATGTAAAATCATGCTGCTGCCACTGCCGCCACCTCCTCCTCCTCCTCTTCTTCTTAGCTGCCCTCAAGTCAGTTCCAACTCATGGTGGCCCTGTGGATGAGACATCTCCACAACCCCTTATCCTCCACTTTTCTTCTAAGTTCTTGCAGATTCATATCTGTGAGTCTACCCACCTGGAATTTGGTCTTTCTTTCTTTTTATTTTCCTCCACCTTTCCTAGCATTATTGTCTTTTCTAATGAGTCATGCCTTCTCATGATGTGGTCAAAGTATGACACACTCAGCTTAATCTTCTTGGCTTCCAAGGAGAATTCAGGCTTGATCTGTTGAAGACTCATTCATTTGTCTTTTTGGCTATCCATAGTATCCTCAGCACTCTTCTTCAGCACCACACTTTGCATGAATAGATTTTCCTCCTATCTGCTTTCTTTACAGTCCTGCTCTCACAACTGTACATGCTGAATGGAAACACAATTCTAACTTTGGTACTCAACTGTACATCTTTGCCCTTTGGAATCTTGTCTAGTTCTTTCATGGCTTTAAGGTCCAAGGTCCTTCACGCTCCTACTCTTTTTCATATTTCTTGACTGCAGTTCCCATTCTGATCAGTATTTGACCCAAGGTAGGGAAATTTTTTTAACTACGGTTGTCTCTCCACATTTGCAGCTTTGACCTTTGTGGATTTATTTGCAGTTTTGATTAATATAGCAATAGCAATAGCAGGCACATTTCTACAATGGTCCCCCGGGATACGAAGCCCCCGGGGAACGAAATCCCCGGGACCCGAAATGGCCGGGGCCGAAAAAAAGCCCCCGGGATCTGAAAAAATCCCCGGGTTGCGAAAGAAAAAAGCAACCCGGGCCCTTTAAAACAGTGCACTCCGGCACGCTGTGCACCAAAAAAAGCGGTCCCCCGGGTTATGAACACTTCCGGGTTACGAAAGTAATCCCGGAACGGATTACTTTCGTAACCCGGGGGACCACTGTATATCGTTTATCAGCGCACTTAAGCATTCCCTAAACAGTTTACAAAGTGTAAGGTAATTGCCCCCAACAAGCTGGGTACTCATTTTAGCAACGTCAGAAGGATGCAAGCCTGAGTTAAGCTTGAGTCCTTGGCTGGAACTGAACTCTCAACCTTGTGGTTTGTGAGTGAGTGGCTGCAGTACAGGCATTTAACCACTGTGCCACCACCAGGGTTCTTGCTAGGAATCTCTAGGTCCTCCAGATCAACTCTGCCAGAAGTTGATCATAGTGTATTAGTGTTGTGCTGCTGGAGAACCTAGAAGTTGTTAGAGAGAACACTTCTCTAGGAACTTCTAGGTCCTCCAGCGTGATTCAGTGATCAACCTCTGGCAGGTGTTGGCCATAGAGCTACACTGGAGGACCTGGAGTTTCCTACAGAGGTCTTCTCTTAGGTAAAAAGAATATTGTTTTTTCATGCGCAGTTTTTCTACATTCAGAGGGGTCCTTCTTCACTCCTGACCTCAGAGAAGGTGGAGGGACCACTATACTGTATTTCAATTTCCTCATGGCCATTTAGACTTTTAGACTGTAAGCCTGTGGGCAGGGATAGGTCTAACTATAAGATTGTATGTACAGCACTGTGTAAACTTACAGCGCTATAATCATCATCATCATCATCATCATAGCCATGCTTCTTTAATCACGCTCAAAATGGAGGGCATTTTGGAATTCCTCCTGGACAGAAGGTTGAAATGGAAAAGGAGGAGTTGTCATTATACTATAAAATAAAAAGGATGCATATATTTTTATTATTATTATTATTATTATTATTAATAATAATTTTATTTATATAGCACTGTAAATTTACACAGTGCTGTATATACAATCTTATAATAAGTAGGTTATATGAGATTAGTCCGTAGATTTATATATTATAGATAGAGTAAGAACATTTATAAAAATGAGGTAATGACGCGTGGGGTACAAGACTGTGAAGCAAGATAGATGTTAGTTTATATAAAATAATAGTGTTGATAAAATAAGAAAGGAGAAAGACTCGGTATCTCAACAAAGTCAAAAGATGAACGGAGATATTTAGAATAAGGGACAGGAAGTATTTTTTAGTATTTTGTGTATTAGGCTGTTTTCTTTTAGGTTAGTTTGTTTGTGTAGTAGATGTATGTATATATATTTGTATATATATATATATATATATAGTTTAGCAGATGTACTTATATATACATGTATGTATTTGTATATATATTTGCTTCTTTATATGTATTCCTGTTATGTGTATGTGTTTTTTGTATTTTTGTTGTAATTTTCTTATTTGTTGTTGCTTTGTTTTTAAATAATACAAAATTTTTTATAAAAATTTTAAAAAAAAGAAAAAGGAGGAGGTGTGTGTGGTCACTGTGCTGGAGGCACACAACAACAAACAAACAACCAACAGGGCCTTCCTCCTCCTTTCTTCTTCCATGGCTCACCTTCCCTCTCTGTGGCGCCTGCAATGCAGCCAGGGGCCGATAGGGGCCGCCCGCGAGTGCCGGAAGCGCCCGCTGCCCGGCTTTGACGCCGCGGCGGAGTGCTGGCGGAAGTGCCCGGCGCCTGCATTTTGCGTCATCAGCTGAGGCGACGTGGCTGAGTGAGGAGCCACCGTCATGGAGACGCGGAACATGAACCTTCCCCGGGGACCGGAGAACCTCTGCTTCGACAAGGACGAGTTCATGAAGGTGAGGTCGAGGGCCCCCTGTGGCTGAATAGCGTTGGGGGGGGGGGAGTCAAAGGGGCCCATGGTTTCAGGCTGCCAGGACTACAAATCCCAGGATCCCACGGGGGTGGAGGAGGAGAAGAGGGAGCACCTCTTGGAAATAAATAATACAGCAACTCAGTGCCACTTTTCAGTTCTGTGGCTCCATCCTGTGGGTTCCTGGGGTTTGTAGTTTTACAGCCCTCCCCCCCAGAACTACAAATCCCAAGGTCTCCCAAGATGGAGCTGCAGCCTCAAAAGTGGTGTCACCTTCTGGCTTCCATGTGTGCTATAGAAATAATGGCACTACTTTGAGCTCTCTAGCTTCATCCTATAGGATCCTGGGATCTGTAGTTTTACACAGTATTTAGCCTTCTCAGTTTGGCCCCCTCCCCACCCAGAACTATAAATCCCAGGATCTCATAGGATGGTGCTACAACGCCAAAAGTGGTGTCACCCTCCGGCTGTATCTATACTAGTAACAATTCAGCCTGACATCGCTTTGAGGGCTCTTCCTCCATCCTATTGGTTCTTGGGATCTGTAGTTTTACAGGGTGGTGGTGCCTCACCAACCCACACATTATTATTATTATTAGTACATTTATATGTATCCCGCTCTTTTCCCAGAACTGCAGAGTGGAGCCGTGGTAGTTAAAGTGGCGTCAAGCTGCGTTATTATTTCTGCTATGTAGATGCACCCAGGAACACCATCCTATGGAATCCTGGGATTTGTAGTTTTACAGGGTTTTTAGTTGCCTCTGATAACGGATGCTGGTGCCTCACCAAACTACACACCCCAGGATTGTGCAGGATGGAGCCGTAGCAGCTCAAGAGGTGTCAAACTGCATTAACTCTGCAGTGTAGATGCATCCAGGGTGGAAACCAAAGAGGGCTCCTTTACCTTTTAATGGTTGTGGAGAAGGGGGAATTTCAGCCCTTGTTTTCACTGTGCCAGCCCCAATTTGGAGAGAAGTGAGGGGTATGTATGGAGGTGGCTGAGATGGGCTGAATTATAAACCTATCAGCCATGGAAGTTTCTCATCCTTTCTGACCTCAGTTCCAAAGGAAGTTACAACGGGTCCTTTTCTTCTTTGGTTAGGGCTCAGGTTGTCAGAAGAGAATGAGATCTGTTGTTGTAATGTTCTTTTTTGCTTCTTCTCAAGGAACAACATCTCTTCTCCATTTAATAAACATATCCAGGGTAGACGTGTGTTGGCCACGTTGCAAAGTACAAAAACATCCAAACTCCACAAACCAGTGAGACCTTTATTGGGCCAACCAAAATGCACACGATACAGGTTGCAGGCTTTTGAAGCTTCACTGGCTTCTTCCTCAGGCAAAGGACGGAGGCAACCTGGATCTCAAAAGCAGCATCTCTTTTTGTCTTGCTGGTGGAACTTAAAATATTATTTCCTAGAGTAACCACATGGCCAGAATGAGGAGTGGCCTGTCTGCATGAATGACCCTCCAATAACACCTGAAGTGAGAACAACCAAAGCATGACAAAATGCAGCCTTGTGACTAAAATCAACATAATTTTCCCCCTCCTCTATGACTTCTAATATCTTTACCTGATGAGGAAGTCAGCAGAGCTTTGAAACCTTGCAACATGTATTTTTTGCATTTTGGTTGGTCTCATAAAAGTATCACTGTTTTCTGGATTTGGGATGTTATTTAATAAATCCAGTATTACTAGCGCTTCACACATCATCAAATTCCTACAAGGGAATCGCTTTTGTATATGAAATCACATAGCTCTTTAATACCGTATGTGATGGCTGTGTACACACACACACACACACAAATATACATATAAATATATACAATTCACCTATGCCACACACGGGCATGCCATATGTGGCTTTCAGTTTACCTTTGGAGCCAGGAGGAAACAATGGTGTGTGTGCCCATGGCGGACCATATGCACGAGCCCCATTTTTTTAATTGGGCTCAATCATATGCATTTTTTTTGCTTATGCGGGGGGTCCATACAGATGCCTCACATAAGGGAAGGGCCCCCTGTGTGTGTGTGTTTTCTTCACATGTGCACTTTTGTGTGTGGGAGTGATGTCCCTGTAGAGTGTGTGTGTGTGTGTGTGAGAGAGAGAGAAATGTGCAAAACATTTGTGTTGCAGCTTACTTGTTAGCGCCTCACATTTCACCTGCCCCACAATTTGCCTATCAAAGCTGAAAATGGGATTTTATAGCTTACCTGTTAGTTCTTAACATTTCACCTCCTCCACAGTGCTGTCTGTCAAATATGAAAATGGGATTTTGCAATTAGGCTAACAAGCACATGTTATTTACTGCTGTCAAATTGACTTCGACTTATGGCAACCCTGTGAATGACGAGACTTCCAAGTCACCCTATCATCAACAGCCCTGCTCCAGGCTTGCAAACTCTGGGCCATGGCTTCTCTGTTTGTATAGGAAATCTTTGACTATTTTAATGTCTTCATTATCAGTTTTAAAGTTATGTAAAGTTAGAAATGCAGTCTCCTCTTTGGTTGTCTCGGTAATATGTTTGAACAAATTGTTGACGTTACTAAATTCAATCAGCTTCTCTCTTGCCTCATTTCTTGAACATAGGCCAAATTCTCCTACAATATTTGGTTCTGCTCTATTTCCTACGTTTGTGTTCCAGTCACCTGTCCTGTTTCCTTAGTAGCTTACTAAGTGCCTTGCAACCTGGGAGTCTCATCTTCTGGCACTATCTCTTGTTTCATTTTGGATCATCTCATTATAGGGTTTCCAAGAGAAAAGGCTTCAGGAATAGTTTACCATTGCCTCCTTCTGCATAGTACTAACAAGTGTTAGCTGTGGCGCTGCTGCTGTTGTCCTTGAGGGATCCTCCGCCAGTGTCATCTCCCAGTCCAGTTGCTTTTGGGCACATTTTGTCTGGCTCCTTAGCAAAAGCTGTCTGACATGGGGAAACCTGTTGCTGTCAGCGCAGCCTTTTTCCTCATAAGAGCACATAGTCCCATCACTACAGAAAGGTAGTGTCAGGATGGGTAACAAGCACTAGAGTTTGAAATTCTAGAGAAATTCTGTTTCTTTTTGAGAACCTGTAGTTTAAAATATCTCTTGACAAGGAAGTGACTTCCAGAATGTGAACAAGTAAATTAATTTTTCAAAAAATATTTGTTTGCCACTTGATTTGCTTGCCACTTGATGTAATACTTTTTCTTGCTTGCTGTCTCATTATGGATTTCTTCTTGGTACAATATAAAACAAGTATGATTATATTTGGTGGAAAGAATCTGACATAAAGGTAGTAGGGCCTAAGAAAATTTGTTATCCTGGGAGAGAGGACAACCTTTCTATTAAAGGGCTTCTAGAAACTCATATGGAATGGCCCGTATGGTGGTAAAATACAGTGAGTCCTTGTTATCCGCTATGGTCCAGGATCCCCCATGGATACCAAAATCTGTGACTGTCCAAGTCCCATAAAATACAGTAGAATAGCAAAATGGTATATACAGTAAAATGGAAAATCAAGGTTTGCTATTTGGAATTTATACTTTTAAAAAATATTTTCAAGCCGTGGATGCTTGAATCCATTGATAAAAAAATCCATGGATTAGGAGGGCCGTTATGAAATTAGCTTGTCATGAAAAGGAAGAGTGGCTCACTGATGGTAGTGTTGCCATTCTTTTAATTTCTGTTGTGTTGTTGTTAGTATAAGAAAGAAATGGATGGCAGATTGAGTAAAAGTTTCACTGTGTCTTCCATAATTGCTTAAGGAATGTGCTTCATTTCTTAAAGTGTTGCCTAGACCTACATCCACACTGCATAAATAATCCAGTTTGACACAACTTTAACTGTCATGGTTCAGTGGAATTCTGGGAATTGTAGTTTGTTGTGGCACCAGAGGACTCTGACAGAGAAGGTTACATGTCTCACAAAACTACAATTCCCAGAATTCCATAGGATTGAGCTGGGGCAGTTAAAGTGATGTAAAGCTGAGTTATTTGTTCAGTGGATAAAGACCTAGGTCTCTGTCCCTTTCTTTGTAAGTCGTGTCATTTGCAGGCTTGTTGCTGTAGAAAGTTTTGTCAGATTAATATTATATAATTGTCTGTTTCTAGGGAGACAATCCTATATCATTATTCCTAGAATAATTAGTAGTTTGCAGTACTGTATATAGCATTCACACATGTTGTCTCAGTAATGTTTACAACAGCCATACAAGATAAGTTAATGTTATCTTTTCCATAAAACAAAGGGGAAGTTAAGTGAGTTGTTGAAGGCTATGCATTTCAGAGAGAAGATGTAAATTGAGCACAGTCCTAGTTCTACTTTCCTGTATATGTACCCAGCCAATCCTTGAGTTCTTCATTGGGAGTCTTATTGGTTGTTTGACAGCTGATACAACGCTCTCAGGTAACATCATGAAGGCGGGCTTCCCTGCGCTCTCCCCTGAGTGATTGGAGAGGCAAACATTGAGTTCAGTTTTAAATGCCTGCTGATAAAATATATAGAGCTTTGTAGGTAATAGCTAATGTTTTGATTTGTGCTGGAAACAGACCAGTAGCCAGTGAAGTTGTTGCAACAAAAGGCTTCTTATCCTCTTGTAGCCAGCTTCAGTCAGCATTCTGACTACAGCATCTTGGACCTGCTGAAATTTTCCACCACTTTCCAAAAGTAGTCTCATATAAAATGTGTTACAGTAATCCAGATAGGTTGGGACTAAGGAATCTGTAACCATGGCCAGACCAAACATCTCAGGGAATGGATGCAGCTAGTTCACTAGTTTTAATTTGGGTTATCCTGGGAGAGTCTCCTTCCTCAGAGGTCTTTAAACAGAGGCAGGATGGCCATCTGTCGGGGATGCTTTCATGGAGAGTTCCTGCATGGCAGGGGGTTGGACTGGATGGCCCTTGTGGTCTCTTCCAACTCTATGATTCTATGATGGCAGATACTGGTTTGGCATAGAAAAGACTTCCTTTGGTTCAGATACACAGGAGATAGAATTGGAGGGGCCATCAGGCACACTGGTGTCATTGAATCCCAAAATTCTGGAAACCTTTTCCAGCTATTTAATGTATTTGTTAAATATTATGAGAGACAAAACTGAACCCTCCAAGTCAACAGGCCAAGAACTGAACCCCACAGGGAAATGTACAGGAATCACCAAGCATGATATCAAAAGCTACTGAGAGGTCTAGCAAAAACTGAGAGGTCTAGCAAAACCAACCCAGTCCTGCTCCTGGAACAATAAGTCATCTGCTAAGGACTCAAGAACAATTGAAGTACAGCTAAATAATCTGTTTTATCCAAGAACTCTGCTTCAGTGACTTGCCCAGTGTGATACTAGAAACTGGTCAATAATTGTTCAACACAGTAAGATTCAAGGTGGGCTTTTTCAGCAAGTGTTTTATCACTGTCTACTTTAAGTATGCCAAAAGGAGACAAGAAAAACAAGAATCCAGTGCAAATGTGGTGGCTCTCACATCCAAGGATTCTGCACAGATTAAAACATACACATGGCATATGCAACTGTCAGGATCAACTTAAGACTGCTCAGGAATAGACACTGTGGAGCAGCAGAGCAGGTGATATGCTGAGAGATTCTCTGTCCTAAAAAGATTACTTTTCCTATGAAACATTTTCCATTAAAATGTCTTAGAAAATTCATTAGAAATAATGACTGACTGGTAGTACAATGTTAGTCAAGTATGGCAGTTTCAAAGTTATAATATATTTTAAAGGTATAAATCCCTATGAATTGAATTACATATATATTTTATTGATTTGTAAATAGGTGGTAAAATAAAATCCTAAATACCTATAATAATCCAAAACAGTATGAAGTTATAAACTTACAGTTTGGCTGTGGAAGTTAGACCAAAACCCAGACTAAAGCTGTGATTAATAAGGTTCATTTTAGTTTCAAGAAACATACAAAGCAATTTGCCATTTCTTTTCTTGAGCTTGGGCAATTGGATTTATGTTTACATGAAATATATTACATGTTTCTGGTTGAAGTAAGTATAATAATGCCCAGTGCACCAAAGACACTAGAGGAAATAAATAAGTTGATTGATGTAAATAAAGCAGGCAGGAATATGCTACCAGTGCAACAAGAATGAAGAAGCATTTAATAAAATTTTGACAAGAGTACAGGAAGCTAACAAATGAAGTAGAAGAGCAACATCTTATGGGAAAGGTTTTCTATTAAATTAAATATACTCCTTTTTAGGATTTTGGAGAAGCTTCCTGACTTCCAATTCAAATTCAAAATAATGGGGGTGGGGGAATAAGAGTAGAATAATTCAACCTATCTAAGACAAAATACTATAAAATACTGTAAGATCGTAGAATCATGATAGATAATCTGTTCTAGAGAATAACAATATTGTTTCCAAGATCTTGGAATTCAGCCCAGTTATTTATGAAAAAATGTCCTGGGAATATGCTTATCTCTTCATAAGATTGCAATAACTAAACTGTAGATATAGGCCCAAATTCAATTCACATGGGAATACGGTAAGTTCCATAGAAGTCGGGGTGGGGGGGGGGACATTTCTGTATATATACACAAGGTAGCTCTACAGCAATTAATTAATTAATTAATTTATATTCATTTAATTATTTCATTTAGAAAGAGCAGTACACATGTCTACACATTGGCTTTATTGGAACTTACTTTTAGGTAACTAAGTATATGCTTGCAGCATAAATAAGACACGTTAAGAGTCTTGCACATATAATTTATGCACACATAAATTGCAAATAGGTTAATATCAGTGTTGGGTGCAAGTAGCGTTTGATTACAAAATCACTCTTTCCAAGGTAAAAAAGCTTTATTTAAAGAACAAGGCAATAAAAAGGGCAATTTACACTATTGCAACAAGGCAGCATATTCTACAGTCCGTGTTAAAAACAAACATGAGCTGGAGTGGTGGGAAAGCAGCTAAACATACTGTGAGAAGCTGTTATGATGTCAAAGTGTACTCATTATGTAAGGGTCTTGGAGAGCACATACTCTTAACCCTCATGCATCAGGACAGAGCATTTTAGTCCTCCGTAATCCTGGTTTGTAGAAGAATCCACACAGAATTACGGTAGATCTAGAGTTCTAAGAGTTCTGTGGGATTGCCACCAGAAGAGTTGTAATCAATGTTCCCAAGATCCAGTAACTTGTCTATTATAGTTTTTTAACAGACCAAAAAACAAAACAAAAAATTACAAAGCTATTGCTTTTTGCAATTTGAATACTTTTTTGTGTGTCTCTGCCAATGTATTGCTTTGGAACAAAAATATCACTTGACATTTGGGAGTGAGCATGATACCAAGAAGCAGAAGTGACATACTCTGGTTGTGAGTACGTTCTCTCCATTTGTGGGCAGAGTGTTCATGAAATTACCCATTACACCTAATCCTAACCGCAATATTAACTCTTTGGAGAGGATGTGGGATGCAGAGAGATGCAGAAATACTGCTCCCTTTAGAAGGTTCATCATTTAATATTGGATGCGACTTTCTGAATTTATTTATAGAGGCTCTGAATCATGAAGGTGATGAAATAGTGAAGCTGAAAATTTCTATTTGATATTTAACAATAGCAGTTATTTAGGATTTGCAAAAAAAAAAAAAAAAACTTGACCAAAAAATGGAATGCTAGCCCCCTTGGATTTTTCAGAATTAGAATAGGACAAAAATGTCATTCCATCAACAGGGAAGATCTTTCCTAGTGTGCCCATGAATAGCTCAGTAGGTAAGAGTATAGGCAATATTCTTGCTGATTACAGACTCCTACATTCCCCTGTGAAACTCAGGATTATGCCTTTTACTTAGGCTAGTCTCAGGCTGATGTACAGTAGATACTTTGGAACCACTGAGAGGGAAACTTTTTTTTTAAAGTTTAAAACCTTCCTCCCCTGTTAACTCCATTTAGGATTGATTTATCTAACTGTATTTACAGGAAGTTCCTTTTATTTTCATGTGGTATTTAAAAATGCAAGCTCTTTTTGCCAATGTGCCATTATTATTATTATTATTATTATTATTATTTTGCCACGTGTCAGTTTTATTCCTTGACTTCAGATACATTTGAAGGTTAGAGAAGCATATCACAAGTTTACCTGGAAATACAGTTTTTGTGATGGACAGTTTCTGAAACCATTGTTTCTTCTACTTTGTTTCTTATTTAGCCAGACTTTGATGTCGATCATTTTGTGTCTGAGTGCAGAAAACGTGTTCAGTTGGAAGAACTTCGGGATGATCTTGAGCTCTATTATAAGCTACTAAAAACTGCCATGATAGAGCTCATAAACAAAGATTATGCAGATTTTGTTAATCTTTCCACCAATCTGGTAAGTTTTCAAAATAGATGTTTTATCTGTGCTTAAGGCAAAGTTTTATTATCCTATATATTATATACTTATATGTACGCCAAGATTCTAAAATTTACCATCATAAACATAAGGAATGTTCTAGACAGGACTTGATGGGTTATAGGTGCTTTAAACAGACAGACAAACTAAATGAGATAAAGTTCTTTTTGCTCTTGGCTTTTTTAAATTGCTCTTTTAAAGAACCTACCAATTACCAGTACATAAAGAGATCTTGTAGCACCTTTGAGACTAACTGAAAGTTGCTACAAGATCTCTCTGTGTACTGATTGTACAGACTAACACGGCTATATCTTTGAATTTCACCAGTTACCAATAATATATTTTGCTTCCATTTAACAGCTAAGGAATTTGATTCCAATTTGATGGTGTTTCTAATTCTCTCCTGGTTTGGAAAATGAGCACATTTGCATGACACGTAAGCTAGAGATCCATGAGAACCCTAGCTTACTTACTCCTGCTTGCAACATACTGTAAGAAGTATGTCTAACCACAGTGTATGTTTATTTTGTTGTGTGAAAGCAGATGCAGTTTCCACTATTCTTTGTTTTCCTTCCAACAAACCAGAGATAGAGTCTACAGCATGTTTTTAGAATGTTATTTTATTGTTTTAAATTGTTATTTTTATAATTTTAAATTGTTTAAAGCTAGTGGTCTTATGATATAGTGAGTGATATGGATTCTGTGATCACATTAATCTAGGATTCCCACAGATTCCTGGCTTCCTGTATCATAAGCAGAACATTCCTCCATCCCATCATACAAAGCAAATTCCTCCATCCCATCAAATGAGTTTTCTATCTAAGTAAAGATTTTGAATGGGTTTAAGGTCAAATACTCTGTCTATTTGAGTCTAGAAATATGGTTGAATAAGAATGTGGTAATCAAACAAGAAGCTTCACCTTGCATCCCCAAATTCTGTGCCCTTGGTTTAATCAATCTTATTCACATGAGACTTCAAGCAGGATTGCAGTCAGCTCTCTGGAAATTGCAAGTTAGCAACTTTCAACTGCTATTCCTACTGTTTTAGCTATAGTAACCAACTCCTACAAAAAATTAATATGCAACTATACTAGCAAGAGGAATGATTTATTTCATCTGTCTATAAAAAGTTATATATTTTGGTAATTTATTCAGGTTGGCATGGACAAGGCCCTTAATCAGCTTTCAGTACCCTTGGGACAGCTGCGAGAGGAAGTTATGGTATGTTCTGAAATAAACTATCTTCTAAAGATCCTTAAAAATCACTGCTGTTTACCTACAGGGTTTTGCAGAAAGGTTTTTGTGAGTTTAAAAAGGAAACCAAACTGTATCTCCATATTCTGTATCAAGGTGAGGAAAGTATTCCCATGGGCTACATGTGACCCCTGAGTCCTCTGAAAGACCTAACAATTCCCCCAAAATCCTGACAGTTTTCAGGTAAATCAATGAAAATGCCCCCAAATTAGCTGTAATTGTGGCACTTTATGTTTCCAATATCTCCAGAGCTCCCCAATCTTCCAAAAACTTAAAAAAGAAAAAGGCCAAGAATCAGCCAAAATGATATCCAGGAATGATGTGACCTCACTTCTTTTGCACCCTGAAGTATCATGGCATGTAGCCCATGGGAAGGTTAACAGGGGTGAAAACTACCCCTTGCTGTAGTGCCCACCCCAGTTCTTTACGGTGGTCAAATATGGGGACTTTATAGCGAAACAAAACGTGTTGTTTTGGAATGATTTTAAACACTCTTTTGTATATATGGGGAAAATAGTAGCAGCAGATAAGATAGTTTATTTCTTGTTGTTTAGTCTTTGGTTTAAACCCAGTGCATTGGCTTCTAAGGTTATTTACCAAAAAAAAAATCTATAAGAGAAAATACTTGGCTCTTAAAATAGTTTATTCAAGTCAGTCTTTAAACCTGTACAGGTGACCCTTTAACAAGTCCCTTTAAACTCTGTGGTACTTACTTTTGAATATTATTGTTCAGGTACATGGCTTCTCTAAAAACTATTTCAGTGAAATGGGGGCTAAGCTGGAATTTAGGTAGCACCTTAGGGATAATTTTATTCAAAAAGATTTTAGTTTTAATAGCAAACAATAAACCAGAACACTGGAACGTGGCAGGCAGATGAAGCATGAATTTTCTAGGTTAATGGTTTCCCTAATGGGAGTTTAGTTTCATTGAGATTTCAGCAAATGCATTCTGCTATTTATACTGTCTTATGGTAATACCTTTTTAATAAACTGTATAGTAATTGACTACTGTAGTATCTCTAGTTATAATTTATATAATTCCATTTTCTAATTAATGGCGAAAAATGAACCATATATAAAAAGAGTCCAAGAGCCAACATGGTGTAGTGTTAACATGGTGTTAGACTAAGGTCCAAAACACACTGCAGAAATAATCCAGTTTGAGACCGCTTTAACTACCCTGGTTCAGTACTATGGAATCCTGGGAATTGTAATTTATTGTGGCACCAGAGCTCTCTGTCAGAGAAGACTAAATGTTTCACAAAAACTACAGTTCCCAGAATTCCCTAGATTGAGCTGGGAAAAGT
Organism: Urosaurus nigricauda; assembly: GCA_034509955.1. Classification (NCBI taxonomy): domain Eukaryota; kingdom Metazoa; phylum Chordata; class Lepidosauria; order Squamata; family Phrynosomatidae; genus Urosaurus; species Urosaurus nigricauda. The sequence continues at coordinate 312,564,335 of JAOEGL010000001.1, read as the reverse complement.
CCAGAAAACAAAAGCATTCCACTGTCATATAACACAATACACCAGACATGGAATAAAATGTCAGCCTGCTGCTCATTAATGACAAGCTAGAGTTCCTACTGCTTGTCACGGTATTTGAATGCACTTAGGGGTGAATAGACAGGCAGAAGGGATGGCTTGAAGCTACTCCTTCTGAAGACGGATTGGGGCCACGGCGAACACACGCCATAGCCCCAATCTTCCTTTTCCCCAGCTGAAAAAGGAGTGGCAAAGATCCACTCATTTTACATCTGGCAAAAAGCTCGCTTTTATGCCTGAAGCAACTTGAAGCCTGAGTAGTGTATAAAAGCCATGCCACCGGAGCTACTTGAAGCTGTCCATGTGTAAACATCTTGGCAGCTTCAAGCCATCTTAGAGGTGTGCAGCGTATAAATGCCATGCACCCAAGTCACTGGGATGCTGGCTTTTAGAGTCAGTCTATTCCAGCTCTTAGATCTATATGTAGTAGGCTATGGAGTAGCAAAAATAAGTTCTTTCATCTGAACAAACAACACCAGGTGGATGTATATTAGAAATGAGTGTATTGTTGCTGCTTATGCTCATAATTTATGGTAGAATGAAGAGGAGGATTTTTAAAAAGTAAAATATTCAAGTGTTCTCTGTTTTATTTTCTGGTGGGAAAACTAATTGTTTTTATGTTTCGAGAAAGTAATAATGAGAGCATAAAGATGGAAGAATAACTATTTAAATAATAATAATAATAATAATAATAATAATAATAATCTTTTATTTGTATACCGCCCTTCCTGCGATCAGGGCGGTTTACAGCATGTACAGTTAAAACATTACAATAAAAAAGTGTTAACAAGTAAAAAGCATGGTCATCCTAATACAGTGGTGATATTCCGACGGCTTATCAGAAGACGGGTTAAGATGAAAAATAACAGTCAAGGATAAACCTGGTTGAACAGATGTGTTTTCAATGCCTTTTTGAATAATAAGTTTGAATCTATTATGTTTTGGGGGGGGGGGAGTAGGACTATGTTGATTAAGAATGAAGATGACACTGAAATAGAAACTACTATTAAGAACCATCAGAGCATGCAAGATGAGGTGGATGACCTCCTGAACCTAAAATAATAGAAATCGAATGAAATTCATCAAATGGCATGAGTTACCAGTGCACAGAGCTAACTAAAGTAATTTCTCGATGTTAGGACATTTGGTATTTTGTGAAGATGTTGCAAGTTTCCGTCTTGTTCATCTTTGAGCTGAATTTTCTGACATTTAATTTTTCTCAGTTGTTTTTTCACCACCTCTCTTCACTTGTTGATGGCTTTTAGATACTTTACTAATAATCTACTCAGTATTATAAGAACTGCTCTCCTTTTATTAGTCACAGTCTGGAAAGAATGGAATTTGTAAGGAGTGTAACCCATGTTTTCAAGCAAAATGACAAAGTGGAACTGCCATCTAAAAAGTCCTATGCCATGTTATCTTAGTGGTGTGGAGACATATGCCTTTCCTCCACCACTTTAGGAAGGATTAGAGCTCAGCCACATCATAATCCACAGTATGGTTCCATTACTTCAATCTGCTGTTGGCCGAGTTCCTGGGATGAGTGACAGTGCATTGCCTGTGTTTTTTATATGAATTTAAAAAATCAGTTTCTTTGGAATGTCACTTCAGAATACACCTTGCAGTGGCTTCTATATTGCTAAGACAATTACTGGAAAGGGTTCTTGGGAATTCTCACAGGCAAACAGGTGTACTAACCATGAAATACTGTCAGTTGGCCAGAGAGTGCGCCTGACCATGTTTTTTTGAAATGGCTGGCCAATTAGCTCTGCCATCTATTTTGTAATTTCTTGTTATCTGTTCTGTAGTTTCATCTGTTTCTTTCAAATATAGTCCAAGATAACTTGGAGGCGAGGCAGAAGGGGCAGTCTGTGAGGCCCTGGACTTACCATAATTTTGGTAGGGTTGCAGTTACTATAACACAACCTGCAGCTATTTGGGTAAGGAACAGAGTTCCAGCTAAGTGTATAAAGAAAGTGTCTTCTACATTAGATTTGGCTTTGAATACATTTTTGAAGGCTTAAATATTCTTGATAATTATTTTTGAAGTAGTACAAAGTAACTGTGATTAATTGTGGGGCGGTATTAATTAATGTATGCATAGAGCTGACGGGTTTATTGGGAGGAGAATGCAGCATGAAGTTAATATTTTCTTATCCAAAGACTACACTCTGTTGTTCTCATTTGGGAAAACCATTGTCTTAAAATGGTTAAATGACAGAAGTTTACCCTTTCAATATTTTCCAGAGTCTTAAGTCATTAGTCAGTGAAGGAATTCAGGCAATTGATGAACGCTTGTCTAAAAAAGAAGACATCAGAAGAAAAAAGGTAATGCAGACAAACCAATTTTTGTTTGCATGTTTTGCAAGACTATGGCCCAAAACAGATGGGCTGAAAAATGCACTCTGCCGACAATTCACACTGGGGCCATGGCAGCCGCTCGCACCTGGCCCCAATCTGGGCCACTGCTGTGGTTTTAATTGGGCTGGCAAAAGGAGTGGCATTTTATTGCTTCTTTTTGGCCCAGTTCTTTGGAGAAGATGTGAGTCTGACACAGTTTCCCTCAGTGTTTGGGACATGCATCTTCTAAATGCTATTCCCCGAATGTGGCTGGAAACCGCATTTTTCGGCCTGTCTGTTTCAGGCCAAGGACAAAAGGGAATATAAGAGGTAAATGTGTATAGCTTGTTAAAACAAATAGTGGGGGAAAATACTTTGTGTATTCTTCCAACCTAGTAAATGAAAAGTTAGGTGATTGTTCCAAAATTATTACATTCTTACTATTTATATAGTTTCTTACTACTAAATTCCCATTTATACTGTAAAATGTGCATTCAGATTTAAAATAAGATAAACCTGGACAAAACCAATCATGTTCTTAGAGTTCAAAAATTATCATATTTCTGATTTCTTGTTTGCTTTTTCTTATCCATTCTTCTGAATGAGATAACTGAGGGCATGGGTGCCAAAATGCTCTGCAGTTCTGATACATCAGAAGTTTTTGTTTGCTTTTTTAATTAACAGATGTGTGTCTTGAGACTTATTCAAGTTATTAAATCAGTTGAGAAAATTGAGAAAATTCTGCACACGCAAAATTCTAAAGAACCATCATCACTAGAAGGAAGCAGGTATGGCACTAGAATATGATTATTTTGTTGAAGTTGTGTCTTTTTTTGTTTTGTACTTTATTTATTTTATCTTTTCAATTGGTGTTTGAATAAATCTAGTTTAGGCGTAGACACAGTGCATAATCCATGTGATTTCTGTTGTTGGAAACCAGGGCACCCAGTGTTGGGTGTCACTGGACAGGTTTGCCATTTCTACAACTCTACAATACAGCCCTTGAAGACATTTTGGTTTCTATGAATGTTTGGAGACCATTTATTTACACATAAGAAAAAAGACAGGGGCCATGCCATGATGATTTCAGCCATTAAAATTGAAAGCTGTTGCTTTCTAATAACATAGCCTTACCATAGGTCTAATTTGTTGGTCATGCTAAAGTGCTAAAGAACATGTAGCAGAATAATTTGTTGTGGGTTTTTCGGGTAGATATATATATATATACACACACACACACACAGTAGAGTCTCGATTTTCTGACATAAACTGGACCGGCTGATAGTTGTACAGTGGTCCCCTGGGTTACGAAGGTAATCCGTTCCGGGATTACCTTCATATCCCGGAAGTCATTCGTTACCCGGGGGACCGCTTTCGTCAATGCATAGCGCGCCGGAAGCGCGCTGTTTTAAAGCTTCCGGGTTGCGAATTTTTTTCGCAACCTGGGTTTTTTTTTCGGATCATGGGGGCTTGTTTTCTCTCCCGGCGGTTTCGGGTCCCGGGGATTTCGTTCCCCGGGGGATTCGGATCCCGGGGGACCACTGTATATCCAAAAATGTTGGATAATCCGGAAGGTCCAAGAAAAGCCTTGAAATCACTATGAATTGCAAATGTATTGAAGTTTTATTGCAATAACAGTAAAAGTATATGTAAAGAAATCACTGATCAACATTGCGATGCACAGTATAAACAGTTCACTCCTCTGAAAATTTAAAGAAATCACAAAAAATGTGAAGAAATCACAGCAGCTGTGACGTTGGATAATCCGGAATGTTGGATAACCGAAGGTTGGATAATTGAGGCTCTACTGTGTGTGTGTGTGTGTGTGTATTTATATAGTGTGACCCTGGATTGGGAGAAGTGATTTGCATGTTGGACTGTGTATTGTTCTGTTGTTGATGGCAAGGGCCTCAGGGTGGGAGTATATGCAGAGCAGGATTAGTGTCTGCTAATTGATGATCATTGTCTGTACCAAAATGTTGGAAATGATTTTTAGTGAGTAGGAGGGACGATGTGGAGAGGTTCAGTTTGCATGATGCCACCATATATTAAAATTATATCCTTGTCTGTCAATTCCTTTGCAAGTCCGCTTCTGACTGGACAGGTTTTAGAGAGAGTTGCTACAGAATTCAATCAGTTACAGTTTCATGCAGTACAGAGCAAAGGAATGCCACTTTTAGATAAGCTGAAACCAGTAAGTATGTAGCTTTATTTTATTTTTATTTTTTAAACTCATAACAATATTGTTTTCTATTTTGCTGTGGACCTTACAGTGAATCAACATTTAAACATGGTTTAATGGCAGCATCTGCAGTATATATTAATGTATAAGTCTAGAAATCAACCCCCCAAAAAACCTTGGTTGACTTATCCACAAGACAATGTAGGTACTATACCTTAACTCTTGCCAAAATGAAACCACCCCCTTCTCTGAGTAGAGTGGCAAAAGCTTAGTCTGTCTCAGGAGAACCTAAAAGAAGCATCAACCCCCTTTACTCTCTCTCCTGCTGTTCCTCTTCTGCCTTTTTTGAATGCCTGGGTGGGAAAATAATGGCTGCAATTGATCTTTGGCACTTCTCCTCAAAGGAGTAATAGTGCCACTCTATTCTGCTTTGGTCAGGCTCCACCTGGAATACTGTGTCCAGTTCTGGGCACCACAATTCAAAAAAGATGTGGAGAAACTGGAGCGTGTCCAAAGGAGGGCAACTAAAATGGTGAAGGGTCTGGAAACCATGCCCTATGAGGAATGCCTTAGGGAGTTGGGTATGTTTAGCCTAGAGAAGAGAAGGTTAAAAGGTGATATGATAGCCCTGTTTAAATATTCAAAGGGATGTCATATTGAGGAGGGAGCAAGCTTGTTTTCTGCTTCTCCAGAAACTAGGACGGGGAACAATGGATGCAAATTGCAGGAAAAGAGATTCCACCTCAACATTAGGAGGAACCTCCTGAGAGTAAGGGCTGTTCAACAGTGGAACACACTCCTTCAGAGTGTGGTGGAGTCTCCTTCCTTACAGGTCTTTAAGCAGAGGCTGGATGGCCATCTGTCAGGGATGCTTTGACTTGGAGTTCCTGCATGGCATGGGGTTGGACTGGATGGCCCTTGTGGTCTCTTCCAACTCTATGATTATTATTATTATTATTATTATTATTATTAACCTTTATTTATATAGCGCTGTAAATTTACACATGATTCTATGATTCTATGAGTGCTGAGAGAACAGAGGAGGTTGATGCTTCTTTTAGGGTCTCCTGTAACTACCTAAGCTCTTGCCTTTCACCATCTACTCAAAGAAGGGGATGGCTCCTTTTTTAATAAGAGTCAATACTGTACCTTACGCCTTTACATCCTTTTTGGCATGTGCATATTTTTTCAGCCCTGCCCTTGCCTGGTTATCTCCCACACACATCAAACAGCCACTATTTACCATTGTTCCCTCCTCATCCATCAAGCCTTTAGGGTGAGCGTAAATAGTTTTGCCTGCCAGAATTTTGTATGTTGTTTGACTTTGTTTTCATTATGGCCCACAAACATGGTGTCAACTTATACAGGAGGTGAATTTACACACGAGTATATATGGCATTTATAATAATGGCACATGACATGGAAATATTTACTTAATAATTACATGTAAACCAAGCACATCTGATATATATTTATTTAGCTCTCCAATTGTAAAAAAAATCATATCAAATAGTATTTTTCAAAAACCCAATATACATACAGATGGCTACTGTAAATTATGCTTGAAAAAGGGCATATTGAAATCCTCCTGCTTAGGCTACTGCAATTTTTTAAAATGTGCCTGCCTTCAAAAACGGTCCAGAAACTGCAGCCAGTTCATAACTATTGTAGTTGTTAGAAGATGCTTAACTAACAACTGGGAACCAAGTTAACCAATCTATCACCATCTGTATATGCTGTATATGCTGTATATGCTTGGATGAACCCTAAGATCTTTCGAGGTTCTGCTCCATAAGTTGATGCCAGATGAAGTTTGGCTTTTAAAGAGAGGACTTTCTCTTGGCAGTGGTCTTACTGTGGAATAATGTCCCTGGATGAGTTTATCTAGTACCTCCTGTATGGTATTCTGAGCAACATGTGAAACACTTTTTCCCTGAATCCAGGCCTCTTAACTACACATGGATTTTCAATAGCCTTGGGCTATTGGTCTGTTTTGTTTTACTCTAAGATACGAATTCCTTCTGGAAAAATAATCTTATACTGATTTTTATTGTTTTATCATTTTAATTATTGCCCTAAGCCACACTGTTAGTTTTAACAAGAGTAACCTATTGAATTGAAGGGAATCCATTGGATTCAATGGATCTATTCGATTTGGAACTAACAGATGTATTTAGACCACTGTATATTATAATCTTAAGGGATGCAGTGGCTTAGCGGTTAAGATGCCAACTCTGCGATCGCAAGGTTGGCAGGTCGGCAGTTCGAGACCCAAGCGCCGCATGACAGAGTGAGCTTCCATCACTAGTCCCAGCTTCTGCCAACCTAGCAGTTCGAAAGCAGGTAAAAGTGCAAGTAGATAAATAGGTTCCTTGCAATCATGCTGGCCATATGATCACAGAATCCTCTTTGACAGTGCTGGCTCCCACCCCTACAGTTGGACACGAGTAGACAATCTTGTCAAAGGGGAAACCTTTACCTTATATTGTAATCTTTTTTTCCTTCTCTGTAAATCACTGAGAATATTTATTGTTGATGAGCAGTCATATAAAGCTTATAAATAAAACTCAGTTTGTTTTCCATTCTGCTGAGCACCATCACTGCTCCCTTCAGAACCTGTTTCACTTTGTTTATATCCTTATTAAAGTGGAACATACCATTATGAGCACAACACTTGAGAAGCAATTATCTCCATCTACAAATTCTGTATTATTTTTACAGTTGTAACTTTCATGCCCACCACCATTTGCCATCGTAGACTCTGACAAATGATCCATTTTATCATGAATGCAGTTGACTATTTGCTTTTAAATTGTTGGAATAAAAGCTAGTAAACTCCCCCCACCCATTTGCAACAATACATTTTTTCCTGCTGTTGGTAAATGTAATATTAATCCAGAACATATTCAGTAAGTGCATACTTCAAATGCTTAAGGAATGTTAGTATTTTAGAGCTATACAATGATAGTCCATCAATATCAATTTCTGATTATCTTTATACTAGAATCTAATCTAATACTGATTGTTGTGGAAGGTGTCATCATGTAGCTCTTACACAGCAAAATAAAATTAGTGAGTTTTCATGATTCTAATACAACTAAAATTTATCTTTGTTTTTAAAAACCATAGCGTATAGTTGGAATAACGGCAATGTTGCAGCAGTCCCTGGAAGGGCTGCTTTTAGAAGGTCTTCAGACTTCTAATATTGACATAATATGTCACTGTTTGCGGACCTACGCAACGATAGACAAAACACGGGATGCTGAGGCATTAGTTGGTGAAGTGCTTGCAAAACCTTATGTAGATGAGGTAAGTGAAACTGATTGTAATAATTGAGGAAAGTACATTATGTTGTATATTACTTTTTCTCAATTTTCTGAAGTAACTCAATCACAAGAAAATTAGAATAGAAATTAGGTCAGGTAATCGTCACTACTAGATCTAAAATAATGGGTGCTCAAAGCCTATGCACCAATGCATAACAACCCTTGAAAGATGTTTGAACATTGAATATTGCACTTAAAATTAAAAACAGCATTTTCAGATTTTTTTGGGTACAGTAATTATTGACCGGTTTGTAGATGCAAAGGGTTTTTTCCCCTTCATATTTTGCATTTGAATTCTTTTCTTGCATGGTGTTTGGATCTGATACCAAATTCCTTTTGACAGGTGATTGTAGAACAGTATGTTCAGTCTCATCCTAATGGTCTCCAGACCATGTACAATAAACTGCTGGAGTTTGTTCCTCTTCATTGCCGTCTCTTGCGTGAAGTAACAGGGGGAGGTATTCCAAGGTAAAACAGCTTTTATTTTCAATCCCAAATCTTTAATTCAGTAATTCACAATCCAAAGCCATTTCTCACACACACACATAGAGACATAGAGAGCCTCCCAAGATGCCCAGCTGTCACCAGAAAAGCTATCGCTTGGGGGCAGAGGAAGGCAGCAACGCCAGAAATAATGCTCTGACTCTGTTGTATAGACTGCCATGTTCTTTTAAACAAGTCCATACTGTTGAAATCCCCCATGTGCTTCTGATTAGCCTCAATTTCCTTTCCAAAGCTGCACTGCAGATTTTTCCTTCTTCTAGGAGGATGCTCTAACTGATTTGTTAAGAAGGCTAGAGCCACAGTGCCCTTTGTCTGTTGTTGGCCAGATAACAACCTAGAAGCCATTGTCAGAGGACTCTTATTGCTCTTTGCTCACTTTCTCTCAGTAACTCTGAATGGTTCTCATTGTTGCTACTACCACTATTTTTAAAATAGAACTATAGCAGAATAAGGGTGTTTGAAAGGAAAATGAATTATGCTATAAAATTAATTTTCAAATAGTATGATTATTATTTAATGCATTTCGTAACTGCCTATCAAGACAACAGTCTTCCCATTACATTTTACAACATCAGTCCACATTAATATAAACATTTGTAAAATTATACACCTATTTTAAACAGCTTTGAGAATAGTAAAGTCAGCCACATCCAAACTTGTCAAGCAAAACCTTTCAGTTAAAAAAAGACAAAAAAGAGGACATTTTAAGCCCATCTCTGAAACTGCTTTATGTCTCTCAGAAGGGAATTTCATGGGTGATCACTAAAAAGGCCCTGTTTCTGATGCCCACCAGCTTTCTAGATCTTAATCATTCTGACAGAATAGTAAGTAGTACCCTGTGATGCTCTTATCAGACAGACAGGTTCATAAATGTTCCATCAAGTAACTTGGACCCAAACAGGTCCTTCCTCTTGCAAAGAGTGCCTAAAGCTTAGGGGCAGACTTTGTAGTATGTCAATTTGTTTTAACATAGAGAGCTTTTATTTTTATTTTTTTACAAATATTACAGCCAGCGTAGCTATATTTACAGATATTATAAACCTATAACATCATATATCTCTGTTAGTATACATTTAAACTTCTACAACCCCCCCCCTTAGACTCCAATAATCTAGTATTGTTTCTTTAAGTCATTCACCATCTAACCCTTTATTGACAATATTCTGCTACAGTTAGTTATACTATTTAAAGAACAAAATGACATGTGCACTCCTTAGTATTCATTCCATTTTCAAAAGACTGTTCATGGTTTTACAGGAAGGGTAGAGAAGACATGCACACATTTCTGATTATTATAGATGGAAACTAAAGGCTGGAATAGATGTCCCATAAAAGGTGCCTTCCGGGCATCTTGGGAACACGGCATTTACATGCCACATGCTTCAATAACACCTGAAAGCTGCCAGTAAGCCAGCCAGTTGCCCAGATGTGGGCAGCGATGTGGGCAGCTTCAAGACACTCTGGCAGCATGGCATTTACACTGCCCTGGGCCTGCGACAGGGCTGGGAAAGCTGGCTCTTTCCTGGCTTAAATAGGAGTGGATCTCTTCCACTCCTATTTGGGCTGGGTTCAAGGTGGATTGGGGCTGTGGCATGTGTTTGCCGCAGCCAAAATTGGTCTTTGGCGGGAGCGGCTTCAAGCCACCCCTTCTTGCCAGTCTTTTCCGGCCCTAAATCTCCAAAGAAAGGCTCGAAAAGATAGCTGTAAGAAAATACAGTTTTTTAATTTGTCTATAAAACAGAAAGAAAATTTCTGTAAGGGACTATAAGTATGTCTAGTTGAACTGTGCGTCTGATTATTACCAATTAATTTCTGGGCAACATACAGAGTGTTGGTTATTACCTTTAAAGCACTTTATGGTTTGGTCCAGGTTACCTACAGAATTGCCTCCTCCCTACAATCCACCCCGTACACTCAGGTCCTCTGGGAAATGTTTGTTCCCAATGGCCAGGACTAGACTGGCAACAGTTTCTCAGCAGACCGTTTCGTCTGCTGCTCTCACACTGTGGAACAACTTACCAGAGGAGATACTACACCTGAAAACGCTGGCTGCATTTAAAACAACATTAAAACATATCTCTTCCAGCAGACCTATCTAGTCAGTTTTAAAACATCACTTTTTAATTTGTTTATTTTAAATAATGTATTCATATGAGCGTGCTTCAGTTGTTTTATAGTATTGTATTTTAACTGTTTTATGTGATTTCTTTTTAATTTTTTAATTTAATTTTTTATTTTAATATATTTACCCTACCTTGAGCTTTGAGAAGAGGCAGGAAATAAATAAATATCATCATCAACATCAACATTTTACATATTATTTTGTGTTATTATCTTCTCAAATATGTGCTTAATGCATATTGCAATAAAATGTATTCAGGCCAGCTAAATGAAATTGATTGCTTTCAACTGGCTATTAATGCTATAGCCTACTGAAATGGTTAGCATTTAAGATTTGCTCTAGATATTGTAGAATTACTTTTATAGTTAACCAGAACTAGAAAAGCTGGTTTCTAACATTTCGGTTCTCTTTATGTCTCAACAAATTGATCCTTCATAATGTAAATGTGTTTAATGTCAGATAAACTTGAACTATCAAGGATTCATTTTCCCACAAGGTTTCTGACTTACAGATACAAGCTATTTTAGTATATTTCTGATATCTTTGTTAAAAGTATTTCTAAGAAAAATATCCACTTAATTTTGCAGTGAAAGAGGGAATACTGTTCCTGGATATGACTTTTTGGTAAATTCTGTATGGCCAGAGATTGTTCGTGGTTTAGAAGTTAAGTTGCCATCACTGTTTAATCCTGGAAACCCAGATGCATTTCATGAGGTAATTATAAATTTATCACATCTTTGATCTGATGAATCAATGGGGACAGACCTTTACACTGAAATTCATATTGAGAAATGAAGATTTAATCTCAAATGCTCAGCTATAACCACTGACAACCATGTCATAGTTTCCAATACTTATAAATGAGCATAAACGAGATACAAAGTATTTAGTAATATGAAGTGTTCCTGAGCAAGCATCATTTGGTCTGCCTTGGTACCAGGGCTTTTGCTATCTGCTGCTGCTGTTGTTGTGTGCCTTCAAGTAGTTTCTGACTTATGGTGACCCTAAGGTGAACCCATCACAGGGTTTTCTTGGCAAGATTAGTTCTGGGGAGGTGTTGCCTATGCCTCCTTCACTCGCCACCATTGGGGACAACGGAACTTGAGCATCCACCGATTTTGCTATCCCAGAGGGGTTCGGAATGGATCCCCCGCAGGTACTGACGGCCAACTGTAATATTTTTGCTATATCACTGTGAACAATAAGATGAATGATACCTGCTCTCATGATTGTAGTAGTAGATAGCATCATGCTATTCCAGTATCTTTCTGTTAAGGAAGTTTGGCATGCAAATTAATGTACACCTTCCATCTTCAGAAATACACTATAAGCATGGATTTTGTAAGAAAATTTGAACGGCAGTGCGGTTCACAAGCCAGCGTGAAAAGACTGAGGTTGCATCCCTCCTACCAGAGCTTTAATGATAAGTGGAATTTACCTGTTTATTTCCAAATAAGGTTGGTATTTTCAGCTTTATTTTAAGGAAGAATGAATTGCGTATTTTATGACCATTGGAATGCTTTGGGGAGTTCAAAATATTACTTACTGTGTTTTGAAACATACATTCTCTCACTCCCTGCAAAAAATGGAAATGAAAAGCAGAATAAATACCCTTTGGTTTTATGACATGTTGCCCTTTCAAGCAGCTTGCTCTATTTCTGGAAAGTGAAAAGCAGACCAAGGTGTCCACATTTAGGGGAATGAACTTGTACTTTGCTATCTGAGTTATCAGATCACCTAGGACTAGTATAGACCAGTTTTTATATCTTGTACATCATTGGTTCTGGGCTGTTTTCTGTTTTGTCAGCTTTTTTCTATGAGGGGGAATGTGGATTGAACAGGAATTGTTTCTGATATTGGGTTATTTATTTAACAGTAACACCATTTTATTGCTATGATGTATGCCTTGGGAGTGTTGCAAACTTGTACATCCCTAATTGTTTTTGTTAGTGTGGCAAGTAATACATTTTACTTAACCACTGCCACCACTGCCACGTGCTCATTTATTTATGCATTTATATCGTGCCTGTCTTCCATTTTGGAACTCAAGATGTCCTACATGGCTTCCCAAGGTTTCCCATCCAGGCATTTTGTTGCCCTGGATAATAAGCTCCGTTCCCCTGACACACAGATATATATTTTTCTTCCTTCATTTTGCTAAGTTTTTTTCTTCTCATTTGTTGAACCATCAATAAAAGCGAGCCACCTCATTTTCCTGCGCACCTTCGCCGCAGCAACCAGACAGAGCGTTGCAGGTGCACATGAAAAAAGGAGCCGAAAAATCCAGCACCTTTTTCCGTCATAGGTGTGACACAACAAGCGCCAAAGGGCACATCTATGACGTCGCAGGTGCGCAGTGCCATGTCGACTCTGTGCACCTCCAACGTCCTCACTCTATGCGCCGTTTGGCGTTGCGGAGTAAGGACACCCTGGCCAATGTTAGGGTTGCGGAACGTCTATTCGCTCTGCTTCTGGGCAGTCCTAGCATGTGACAGGGGCACCCAAAAGTGCCCATCTGTATCAGGCCTTTTTGTGTACAGAGTCTTTGTTTCCCAACCGCAATAACTGTGGATAGAAGGTATCTGCTGAACTATTAGTAGGCAGGGTGGGTCAATGTTAAAACATTTAGACCATGGCTGCCAAAATATCTTGTCTGTTTGCTAACAAAGTCATCCTTTAGGTTATTGTCATTTTCAGATCAGACACTATTTTCATCCATTTCTCTTCTTATGAAGGTAGATCAGAGTGGGAAATGCAGTATTTTTTATTTATTTATTATAGTATTTATACCCCGCCTTCAGCCTTAAAAGCTATCAGAGCAGTATTGAGTGGAACTGAGGGAGCTGTATGTAGTTACGTTGTTCAGAGAGGATCAAAGATAGAGAATAGTTATCTTTCTTTGTAAGTTTTTAAAAATAAATTCACAATATTTTCATCAGAAAACATAGATCTTTTACACCAAAGTCAAACATATTTGTTGCATTATCATATAACTGGCCTGTTCTTACATCTGCTATTCTTAAAATGAATAGAGTAGAAAGTCGTTAAGAGCCATTCATCATAAAAATGCTGAATCATATTTAGCGCAATACTTGCACAAGGTGAGATCAGGTGTATGAGTAGCAAGACATTCATCCCCATTACAAATTAAAGTAATCATGCTGCTGTTCATAGTTTTGATTCTTTTTCAAACATGGATTGATGAGGCTTTACTGGCAGCTGGTGTGGTATAGTGTTTAGAGGTTTGGTTAAGACTAGGGAATCCAAGTCCCTGTCGAACCATGAATCTGCATGGCCCTGGGCCAGTCACACACCTCCTCCTAATATCCTGCCAAGGTTGGGACAAGTTGTGGCTCTGTCAACCTGACTTACTTCACAGGGTTGCTTCAAGTGGGAGAGAGAGGTACACTGTGTTGGGCTTCAGGAGGGGAAGGGCACAATATATCTTATAAATAAATGTTCCAGCTCTGGCTATGAAAAAGTTTTTAAATATAATAATAATAATAATAAATAAATAAATAAATAAATAATAATAATAATAATAATATCTGAAATAGGAGTATATAAAAGATTTAAAAGGGAAGGGTTTGCTGGTCTGTAAAAACTTAACAATGTATTACTGCGCTGAACAGAGATGATGCTGAAAGGCTGCAAGTTACTGTCTGTGCTTTAAATAAGATAGCACAATCACATTTTTATTCCTAAAGTAGACAGGTAGCCAGCTGGCCTGCCTTGCAGCAATCTGTTTGACCTGACCTAGTTTTTTCCAGTTAGAGTCAGTTCTAAAGACATGTGCTCTAAAATGCATAACAGTGAAATATTAAAAGGGTATTGTAGCGCCTTTGAGACTGAGAACATTTTGTCGCATATGCTTTTGTAGGCTTGACAGCCTTATCGCACAAGGACCACAAAGTACAATAGCCTCAGGATAATAATGCCTTCATTTGGCCTACCCCCTTGTGACGTTGGTGCTATTTTGTAGTTGTAGAATGGGAAATTGTTTAAAAAGTGTGTTCTTTAATAAGCAGGGAAAAATTCATTAATGACCAGCTTTCTGACAGGTATCCAGTTTGATTTTTAGTGTGAAAGTTAAGTCCCACTTTTATGGCGATTTGGGGGTAATGGACATACTATGACTAGAGGAAATGTGATCAGAGGAGAAGGGGGTAGACATTTCATTTTGATTAGTTTTGATTCCCTTTTAACCTTTTATTTTTCTTTGCCAAATGACTATCACTACCCCCAGGCTTGTCAGAAGCCAAAGCTTTGATCGCTACCCCCTCTCCCCCACACACCTGTTGTAAGAAAAAACTAAAACAGACTTACAGTTTAATAAAATAATTTATTTTCTTGACTTTCCTTTTCCTGGCTGTTTCTGTTCATTCAGATATAGTAATTGTTGAATAGAGATAGATCAGATATTTAGCTCAGTAGCTGTTGAGTTTCATTACTGTTGATTAGTGTGGTCTGAGGTACGCAAACCCCAGGGATGGTGTGGACACATTTACACAGGGAAATGTAAGGGACAGAGCCCTTTTTAAAGGGAAAACTGCTGATGAT
Source organism: Urosaurus nigricauda (assembly GCA_034509955.1). Classification (NCBI taxonomy): domain Eukaryota; kingdom Metazoa; phylum Chordata; class Lepidosauria; order Squamata; family Phrynosomatidae; genus Urosaurus; species Urosaurus nigricauda. Next base: position 312,549,244 of record JAOEGL010000001.1, on the reverse strand, counting down.
TTTTATGTCGGGTTGGGAGGAGATAGCTGTGTGTGCGCTCTTTGTGGAGGTTTTTAACATGAACAAAGGTTGGAATGCTGGGAAATATCACAAATGTGGAGGCCATTGTAATAAGGCCCTGACTTTGCTTCACCAGATGAAATTGACTCAGTCTATGAAAGGCTATGCCACAAACATATTTCTTTCATGAAACATACTCAAGGGTAGATCCACATAGCCCATGCAGCAAAATACAACACAATCCAAAATGCTTCACTGGCTTTTTCATCAAGCAAAAGATGCTAAAATCATATAGGAGAAGAAAAGCGATGTTAGAATTACAGACCTACACCATCTTAACTGACAACAGAAATAACACAGCTATGTCTTTGAATGCTACCATCAATGAAATACTAGGTCTAGGGAAGTGATTCCCCCACCCCCACCCCCACGCTGTCATTATATAAATGTTATGTGTTGAGAAAGAGTTATGCTATCAATCTACCTTTTACCACTTTCTTTGTCTCCTCTCTTTTGTTTCCTCATTGTATATTTTTTTTAGTTTTCGATCTTTGCTGGGCAGGACCTACCCTCTTAAAGTCTCCTACCCATTAAAAAGTATATAAATAATAAATGAGTTCATAAATACAGCATTAATATGGTGCATTGATTGATTGGTTCTAAAACTTCCAATAACTTCAGTTAATGCATTAAATAGGCAGCTGACTTGAAAAGTATCATTTGTTCCTTTTGTAATTTAGAAAGGTGACAATGGCAAGTTCCCTCTACAAATGTTTATTCCTTTTCAAACAGGAATGACTGTCTCTTCTAAGAAGATGGCTACTATACATTGTACCCATGATTTAAAAATCAAAAGATCCTTCTTGTTTCAGAACAATTGCTTTTACGTATTATAAAGACTTAATTAATGGACTAAAACACATATATTTAATTGGCTAATAGTTTTCTAATTGTGTAACAGCCCACATTAAAAGTGAAATAAAACAGTATCTATGAAAATGATTTCTCTTAAAAAGTTAAACAAGAAGCAAAACTTGTATAAGCATAACAGAATCTGATTGATGTTAAATAGTTGGCTTCAATGTGATCACCCATGGCTTTGGTATTCCTCCAGAAAAATTGGTAGCAATTATCCCATTTTCTGTTTAACAACTTCTAAGCTACTTATGTTAGTAAATGATGTTTCTAAAAACTTGGCTAGTTTTGACAGTACTTTTGGAAGTTTATCTTTTTTAAAACAAAAAGTTCAAGGCATCAGAAAGGACTATTGATTTCTCTCCCCTAGAACTGTTTGCAGAACCTTGTGCCAATGTACATTAACAAACACGTTGGAAATTGTTGGTGCCATGGTCATAAGTCCTAGTCATGGCTAAACTACAGCAAATATAAGAATTAGGGATTATCTGTGCTTTTTCAGTTTAAAATGACAGCTTATTTCTAATGGCAAAGAAACTCCTTAATATGAAACTCCAAAAATTAGCACTTTTCCTTTTCACTATAATATTTTCAATCATGCTGTATTTTCATTTAAATTTGCTTCTGGCTTGTAAAACCCCATGATTTCAATTTTAAATGGATGCTGAAAGGATAGTTAATTGATTGCTCAATTGATTGAGAACTGGAGACACTGGGAAAACATGACAGAATTTTTAAGGGGGTTTGTAAAGACAGCTTTCTCACTAGCATTTCTCTACCAGACAGATCTGTCAACTGAGGCTAAACTTTATTCTTCAAGACTTGTAATCTGCCAATCTTCTTTTTAATCTGAGCTGTAAGAACTAACTGTAACAACCAGGTTGTTTAGTTAAGAACACTGAATGAAAGCATGTTGGTGTCTTAATAACAGATAAAATGCCAGTATTCTTGGGAACTCCTAGTAAGCTGACTCACTGATACCTCTTACAGAGATCCCCAACAGTTTGTCCTGATCCCAGGTCTTTTCAACAATGAGTGACTTGGGGGGGGGGGGGTGTGACTCTGTCACATACTTTTTCCCATTTCTGTCCCATGAGCTTTGTCCGAAAAGTCACTGGGCTTGCTGCACTGCAAAAATATTAAAGGGGGCATAGTGGGATACCACCCAGTATCTAATATTCTTTGGAATGTTAAAAAATAAAAGATAATGCTAAACAAATTGTAATACACAGACCAAAAAAAATCAAAATAGAATGAAATGCTGTAATTAGAGTAAAGCTACTGCAAGTGGAGGGGGGCAGTCATACAACCAGGTTAAGAGCTTTATGTAAAAGATTAAAACACTTTGGAAGATTAAAAAAGGTGTTCACATTTTCTCACTTCATTTCTGGGAACACTGAGGTGATTGTCTTCTCAGAAGATGATGTTCCACCAATGGTGTTCAGTCATCAAAAGCCCTCTTCATATTATAGAGGATCGCCATGGTGTTCCAGTTTGAGATGTATTGTGGGTAATTTTATCAGGAGCTAACAAGACTAAGCTGTGAAGCATAAATTTAGTTTGATACTTTTACTGAGGTCTTACAGAATACCATTCTGTTTTTTAGGTTTAGAGAAATTGCAGGGGCCTTAGAAGCTGCTCTTTCTGAAGACTTAAAAGAGGCTCCAGGTAAAGCTGTTCATTGTAATTAGTATGTACGGTATTTATATTTGGAGAAAGACTGACAAATACTCATTTTCCATTGCATTAAGACGCTCATCATTATGTCTGTCATAGCAATGGGACTTCACTTGCTTACTTCACTTACAGCATAAGAATAATTGCAATGCCTTTACTTAGACAACCTCCAAAGAGCAGTGCAAGATGGACTCCAGGATAAGAACCCTTCTATGGACTATGCCTATTTTTTATTTGCACTTACAAGGCTAGATAGAAAGTGCTGCTATTTGCTGTCTCTGGGATTGTGGTTTGCATAGTCAATTTTGTTGAAATTTAGAGGTTATAAGAAAGCTGTAGATGATAGACTGGGAAGAAGAGAACTAATCAAATTTATGTTTGTAACACATCTTGTCTAATATAGTATCTGGATAATCTTGAAAATAGCATGTGAAATAGAGAAATGTGTATATAAATTAGAAATCTGGATTGTGACTATCCTCAAATATTTATTTTTAGCTGGAAGTTCGTATCATCTATTGGCTACACACATGGTGTGGGCAAGTCTGCAGAAGTGTTGGTCAGCTCAGATATTTCTGCCATTGCTAGCACATCGCCTATGGAAGCTTTCACTGCAGATTGTAGCACGCTACTCAGTTTTTGTTAATGAGGTGAGGACAACTTTAGCCTTCTCTCACTATTGCATAGTTCTGGTTCTCCCATTCTCTTATACTGGGATTTTAAAGAAGTTGCCTGGAATGGCCAGACTAATCATGTTTAAATGTAAGTTTATTAAATTGAGTCATTTGAAAGAGACGTAGTCCCCCACTTCTATCTCTTTAGACTGAGGGGTTGAGGGTCCTTGCCACTTGACAGATAATCTGGATTCTCTCTGAGTTTCCTTTATTACATTTTGGCTACCTGAGTGCCCAATTCATGATATCTGTTAGAGGCAGACAATTATTTTATTTATTTATTTATTTAATTTATAGTCCACCCTTTTCCCAGTATGGGACTCAAGCGTTAACAGCAACTCTTCATTTAAGCTTTTGTAACTACTGGGATCTCAGGATGTTTACATGGGATAATATGCAGACCCTTTGTTAATCTATTAGGCTCATTCATAGATATACAAACATATACATTTCCTTGAAGGAGAAACAAAGACATGTTGATGTCTGGGTGCTGAGCTTGCTTTACATTACATTACATTATTTTACATTACATGTAAGGCATCATGTATTTCATTACGTTGTATAATAATGGCCACTAAGATTTACACTGTCATAAGGGCTGAACCCTTATCTCTTGGCATCTTGTTAACAGGCCTTTTGGTTAATAGATAGAAGAATATTACCATTTTAAACAGTATGAGTTAGCCAAATAATCATTATTGTCACCATCAGGTTCTTTCATACTTTCCATAGTGTTTATTAAAGTATTATACAGACATTTCATAAGGGCTTTAAGTTGTATAGAATTTGCCCCTTGTATCACATTGATAACCATTTATCCATTAAGAAATACAGTCTCATCTGGTGAGGCACTACACATTTTTAAACAGGCATCTGTGAACATTTGGGCATTCAAAGGTTAATTTCCTAGAGTATTGTTAAATCTTTATAGCATCTGTTAGATCTATAACATCTTAACAGGTATCCATTACACTCATAAAGGCCATATATCTATTTCACTATAGCCTAAATAGGAGTAAAGAATTTTTCTCTCTAATCTAAATATATCATGACAGGGATACTATTTGTTCCCAAGTTTTTGATATCCAATCAAAACAAATCCTTAACTGTAACTATACCTGTTTCACACTGTTTGATAGACTATGAGAGATAACTAGATGTTTATCTCTTTGTCATTATGTTTTGTTGTTGTCTTGATGGAACAGCTTTTACTCAGACCCATCTCTAATGAAAGTACAAAGGATCATAAAAAAACACTGACAAGCAGTACCAAGGAATCCCCACTGAATTTAGGCTCCGTTGAGGACCAAGGAAATGAGCCTGCTCCAGATACTCAGCCATTACCTTCCATATCCACTGCTCAGCTTGTTCTAGTTGCTGCAGATTTGGATCACCTTCAGGAATGGGTTTGTACATTTCATTGATCTACATGTCAAATTGGGGTCTAAGTTCAGGAGCTTTTGAAATTTAAAACTTTTTCCACCTCAAGGAGATTTTTTAAATTTGCATTTACACATATATTACATATATTACAACCTCAAGGAGATTTAACTGTTAACATTCCATTTTGAAACACAGAGCAGCATTGTTCCTTGATGTGCTGTCCATTCTGTTTTGAATGTGACTTTTTGAACAATTCTTTTCAAGGATAATTCATTAAATGCTGAAAGTGCCCAATACACATTTTGAATAAAACTGTTTCAGTTTTTACGTAGATATTTTGCATGGAGCACTTTGATGGTATAGGTCGCAAAATGTAAAAATGTTTCTAACTCAGCTCTTGAGGTGAGGGAAACACAATTATATACTGGTTCTGTATGCAAAGAAGACCTTCTCTTCAGTGTATGGAAGACAAGATCTTGAGAAAATGTATTCTGATATATCTTTAATTTTCCTATTTTCCAAATAGCTGCCTGAACTGTTGGAAATTATCAAACCAAAACTGGAAGCAGTTGGCTTCAAAAACATAGACTGCATCTCAGGTAAAAATTGAGGCACCCACAATACACACACACACATTCTTGTTACATATTCAGTATTAATTTGATTTCCAGTGAACACAGTCACCCAGGTAATTTTCTTCCCAAATCTAATACAATGAAACTATTAATAAATAAAGGAGGGAGGTTAGATTCAAGAAAAATACCATAATCAACATTTGATTTTATATCCTTTCTAAATGGCACTGAATATCATCTATGTTGCCCTTTACTCTTCTTTAACACACTGTGGTTAGGAGATACTGGTAGGCTTGCTTGCTTCCTCTTCTCTCTCTCTTTCCTCTTGTCCCCTTTGTAGAGGAGTACCTCCCTTCTCCCACTTTCTTTTCTTGAACAGTGGTATAGCATTATACCTGCACATATTTTGTTCTCACTGTCACAGTTTGCAAATCTCTTTGTGACAATAATTGCAATGAGCAGAAGTGCCAAAGCAAGCAGAACACTGGTTAATTTTGAAAATGATAAGGGGACATTTGTGTGTGAAAGAGAAGGAAATCAGAAAGAGCCATGAAATAACTGGACATTCCTGAGTGTCTGGCCCATATAGCTTTTTAAGATCTGCACCACATCTTTCTGTATGCGTGATAGATAATATTGCAATGTAAGTACATAATGAGTTATTAAGTATAGGATAGCACAGTAAACAATATTTTTGGTTTTTTTTCTGATTCAATATACAGAAGAAACTGGGAGGTTAGAAAATATGTGTAGATCTGGGACAAATCTGAAAAGCTCAGATTTTACCATCTTTTCCCTCTTTCACAGGTGCATTGGAAGACTCAAAGGATTCTTTGTTGGGTTGCTGGCCAACCTTAAACAATAAGATAATTCAGGATTTGAGTGATACTTGCTTCAGTTGCCTGAAAAGTGCCCTAGAAATCCCAAGGCTGTATAGAAGAACCAATAAGGTAGTGTGCTTTTCATTTTAAAAGTACTTAGCATGAATGATATAATCTGTATTTCTCATGAACTGTCATCTGATAGTGCATAGTATCCTCACCCATCAGATTGTTCCTCAAATTGTAGGACAAAAATGTCCCCTTCTTTTCTCTCCTCTGTCTTGAATTTATTTATTAAATGTTTCCCTATCCATCAGCAATGCTACCAATGAAGCTACGGTAACAATATCATTTCAACTTTCCATGTCCTATCTTACTTTCACCCCACACCCTAATGCTTACCATAGTTATACATAATGCTGAAAACAATCTGCATGCTATCCATCTTCTGAACAGATACATTAACAAGCACTGGTAAACTTTCAAGTTTTACAAAAGCCATTTGAAGGAAAACTATGATATTTGTGAGCCTACGGTATTGATCCATTCTCAAAATGGATTTCTCCATTGAACATAGAGAAAGATGTGGAGATACAGAAATTAGAATTCCTTTTTTTACCCATAGTCTCTCTTTACCTCCAAGTAAGCATTGGTGGTGCACCAATGATATACCACAAAGAAAGCAATTGTTTCTATAAGTACTCTGTTGGTTTATCAGGTAAAGGAAGAGTCTTAGTTTGCAGCTTCTTTTCAGAAGTGCTAGATATTTTCTAGCTTGGGGAAAAATCATATTGATTTATTAAAGTGCCAAAGAGTAGTACTGTTTTCAGGGAGACAGTTCAGCTTGGTTACATTATAGAAAGCAAACCTTCCTGCAGAAAGATACATGTCTCTACAGCCCTGGAAGTTATTTTGTTATTAGTTCATTATTACTTGCTTTCAGCTGAACTAAACTGTCATATCTCTTACTCTGAGACATTGCAAAAGAACTACATGAAATGGAAAAGTATAGAATATTTAATACTCTGCTCTGTCTCCAACAATGTTAAGCACTTACTACTTCTCATTTAATTTATAGTTCATGAATCTCATGGTCCTGGCATTCCTTTTGTATAAACTAAGGGATTGTGAATAGCGTGGCCCCTTATGTATGGTTTTGCTTCTCATAACAGTCTGTAGGTGAGGTCACTCCTGCCCCCAGCTTACATCTGGGTAGTCTTTCATTACAGCCATTTGACTTTACAGATAAGCTTTGATGCTGGAAGTGAGTTGGGCATTGGCTGGGTGAAAGACTACAGAGAACTATGTGGGTGGGTACGAGGCAGTTTTAGCTCCACTCACCTTCACACAGACCATTTGTTGCCTGTATTTTATATGTGATTGGGGTGGGCCTAGCACTTAAGCAAATTTCAGAGATCTTCTGTCTCCTACCATTTTCACCCAAGAGAGATTAAAGCTAGTGCTTCCACTGATGTGCTAATATGCATCTGCTTTCTGTTATATTCTTCTGTTTCAGACTAACTACCACTTTAACACAGTTCAGACAGTAGTGAGAGGACTAGATTTCACAAACATTGAATTCTTTCAGAGCATGTTTTATGTCATGTCAATGTTTCTGAAGGAGTCCGATAATGTGGATTCAAAAAGAAATCTAAATTGAGATTTGGGCGATAAGCATATGTGTTCAGATGTTAAAACCTTCTCATTACTCTCCTAATAGATTTGATGGATAACAACTATACCCAAGGTTCTGTTTGTATTTAAACATACTGTGGTTATGTCAATGATGTTAAAGAAAGGTGTTTTCTTTGGAAATCAGACAGCATCACATTTCAGCTTGGTTCAGCTTGGAACTTATTGAAGCTTTTCCATATGTAATATTTTTCTGCTACTGCTTTTCTAGTGTGAAAAAAATAAAGCATAATACATCTAAATTGCCATATACATACATAAGTACTGTATGTGAAACTTTTCTTGCTCAGGACACTAAAATAAGAAGCCTTTTATTCTCTTGTCGTCCCTTTCTCATCATATTTCATTAACCAGGAAGTACCAACCAAGGCCTTACCCTATGTTAACAGTGCTCTTAAGCCTTTCTACCAGCTGAAGGATGAGTATAAAGACACATTAAAGCCAGCTATAATTGAGCAGTGGCTTGAAGGAGCCTTCAGTGCAAGCACACAGAGGTAAGTGAAAACTTGATTCAAGGTTACAGAGCAAACTCAACATTACAAACTCACCAAAATTTACCTGAGTGTTCCTATATTAAATACAGTATTAAATAAAAATTAACATGGTGGTTTTAATTGACTTCTAAGAAGAGGAGAAATAACATATGGCTTGTGATTACCATATCTCAGTGTTGAAACATGCACCTTGCTTGCAAAAGGTTTCAGGTTTACCCTTAGTGTATCCAGATAGGGCTGTCCAAAATCCTGACAAGCCACTGTCAATCATTTATTGCTATAGTTATTAACTGATATGTACCCCACCTTATCCTCACCCATGGGAATCAGTATTGTAGACAGTATTGAACCAGCAGAATCAACATGACTTGTTGAAAGGCAGCTTTCTCTGTTATTAAGTGACTGTAGCTGTTTCACATCTTTTCAATAGTAAGAGCATGTGACCTTATTGTAATATTGAAACAATAGCAAGTAGCAATAGCAAGTACATTTCTATACCGCTTATCAGTGCACTTAAACACTCTCTAAGTGGTTTACAAAGTGTAAGCTAATTGCCTCCAACAATCTAGGTACTCATTTTAGCAACCTCGCCTTTCACTGGTATTGAACTCACAATCTTAGGGTTTGTGAGTGAGTGGCTGCAGTACAGGCATTTAACCACTGCACTACCAGGGTTCCTACAATGTAGGAGTGTTTTGTTGCTCCTTTTTTCCAGTATATGTTATATTCAAAGAACTTGTTTTTGTCATTTGTGCTCGGACTAGAAGTCAGGATACCAGGTTATCTTAACAGGAAACACACATCACACAGATCCACTTTGTTTTCAAAGTGTATTCAAGCAATTGTCTGTATAGATATCAGCGTTTGCTTTATTATTGTGATGGATATTGTTATCAGAATATAAAATTAATTTCCAAATGTTTCCTACTTTCTGAAATATACTAAGTGTGACGTTAATTTTGTTATATCCTGAGCAAGCTGATTGGCAGCATTTACTAAAATTAACTATACCAGTGAAATACATATTGATTGTGTGCAGGAGCAATTTTTCATAGATTTCCCTCCCTAATATTCAGAAGCAATTAATTTCATCTTTTTAGGACAAAGAACCTTGTGAATATAGCACAAGCAAAAATACAGTTTGACTGCTTGTTGTTGTTGTTTTTGTAATCATCTACTTAACACACAGGTTCAGGCCCAACATTGGTGCTTGTCATGGCAGAGCATGTGTCATAGCCCTGACACTGGTCAGTAGAAGAGGTTGTTGAGGAAAAGACTGATTATGTGAATGATCTCTGCTCCCAGCACTCCATATAGAAAAAAACTCTTCCCTAGAAAGAAGGAAATGAGAAATAGCACCAGAAATGTCTTCTTTTCCCCAGCCTCCTTACTGACTCTTTCTGCAGTTCCAAGGCAAGTAATATCTGTGCCATTGCTTTCTGGATGTTTGTAGACAACCAGAAGGCCACATGTGTTTTTCACTTTTCTTCAAAATGAAATGCATCAATTCTAAGAAGCATTTCCACGTCTGCAGAGATACCCTCCATCCATGAGGCCAACATTCAGCATACCAACAGCATTGGTATCACATCCATTATTACTTGTACAATCAAGCTGATTCCTTCCTCCCTAATGTGGTCACTCTACCTCTTCATCCTTAGTGTTGAGCAGCCATACTGAATTTACCCTAGTATACAGAAGAGAAGGTTAAGAGGTCCTATGATAGCCCTGTTTAAATACTTGAAGGGATGCCATATTGAGGAGGGAGCAAGCTTGTTTTCTGCTGCTCCAGAGACTAGGACCTGCAACAAAGGATGCAAGCTGCAGGAAAAGAGATTCCACCTAGACATTAAGAGAAACTTCCTGACAGTAAGGGCTTTTCGACAATGGAACACACTCAGAGTGTGGTGGAGTCTCCTTCCTTGGAGGTTTTTAAGCAGAGGCTGGATGGCCATCTGTCAGGGATGCTTTGATTGAGAGTTCCTGCATGGCAGGGGGTTGGACTGGATGGCCCTTGTGGTCTCTTCCATCTCTACGATTCTATGATTCTTGGCCTGTAACAAAAACTAGCTCCCTGTTGCTGCTGATACTCATCCTTGTACCATCATTTTCATCATGACCGCCTTTGCAATGAGGAGCAAGAGCAGAAGAAATGTGTATGGGACAGGGAGAGGCCACTGCTACTACTTAGGTCTGCTATGTAGGTCTTACAGAAACTTGGAGCTGGACCTAAATAAATTGTTAGCCATTTTTCCAGAGAAGATTTCTAGTCTCATCTGTGAAATAGTAGTTTTGTTACAGATATTCTTAGGGGTTGATGCTGTCTATCTGTTTTACTGCATAGATGGATGAGTATAATAATAACAGTTTAGTAATGGCCAGTCAGCATTTTTATGTCCCATTGAAGAGAAGACTGCATTGTTTTGTTCATTTTTTCAGGGCTGTGGGCTCTAAGCAGATTAAAACAGGTTATTTTATTTTCTGCTCACTTAATAATTTTGTATGCAGAAGGTTCATATTCTAATCCAGTCATTAATCTCTATATTCAGGTACTTTGAGACAGTGTCAGATATTCTGAATTCTGTAAAGAAGATGGAAGAAAGTTTGAAAAGGCTTAAACAGGCCAGAAAAACTGTGACTGCAAATAGTGTATCTCCAAATGGAGGCATGAGTGATGACAATAAAATCCGCCTGCAGTTGGCCCTAGATGTGGAATACTTTGGTATTCAGGTAAACTGGATGCAAACAAAACAGTTTTTCTTAGATGAACTAAGATATTTGGTGCTGAATCTGAAATAAATAATGATTTCTCTCTGATTTGCTTGTAGTTCTCTTGACCGTTCAGTCCTTCAACTGTTCTTTTGGGGTCGGTTTTTCTTGCCTCTATCAAACAGATATCTGAAGGTGTTCCTCTGTAGTTGCTAATTACTGTTTTTGATGGCAGCTTTCCTCTCTCTCTCTCTCTTTCTGAATGTGCATCTTCAAGTCACCTGTTTATTTATGACAACCCCAAGAATTTCTTGGGTTTTCTTAGGCAAGAAATACTCAGCCCTTAAATGCAAAAAGCAACATGCACCCCATCTCAATCAATCAATTAATCACTTCATAAGAGATGACACAGCCTTGCTCTTTCTTCTAATTACACTAAGAGAGAATGTTCTAGTCTAGAAAATTAAGCATACAGGAAGATTTAATATTTTTGTAGTAACTTAAAAATATTAAAATCTGTTTCTAGAGGTGATCTAAACTGAAAGTCCTTGTAAAATTGTTTATTTCACTTTATCTGAATAAAATGACAAAATGTTCACATGTAAATAATTCAATAGAAGCTTCTTTGCTATAATACTCATTTTGAACTGATAGGATAGATTGAATATCAAATAAAGACATGAATTAAGGCTGAGCTCAATCTATATAAAACTGAATACATTTAACCATTTTTAGTATGATAAAATTAAATCATTGTTTAGCATTTGGAAACTGCACTGGAACATTTATTTTTAAAAAGTAGTGCCAACACTTATGAGAACAGTTCCTGTTTTTACAGTGATATGATTAAAAGATCGGTCTAATTATTGGAGCAAATTGCCACAGGGTTCCTTCCTCGGCCCAGTGCTATTCAATATCTTTATTAATGATTTAGACGACATTATTGGGGGCCTAGTTATCAAATTTGCAGACGACACCAAATTAGGAGGAATAACTAATTCAAAATTCAAAATGACCTGAATAGACTAGAAAGCTGGGCCAAAGCTAACTAAATGAAATTCAAGACAGAGAAATGTAAGGTTCTGCACTTAGGGAGGAAAAATGAAATGCACAGATATAGGATGGGAGACACCTAGCTGAATGAGACCACATGTGAAAGGAATCCAGGAGTCCAAGTAGGCCACAAATTGAACATGAGTCAATAGTGTGATGCAGCAACTAAAATGGCCAATGCAATTTTAGGCTGCATCAATAGAAGTATAGTGTCTAGATCAAGGGAAGTAATAGTGCCACTGTATTCTGCTTTGGTCAGGCCCCACCTGGAATACTGTATCCAGTTCTGGCCGCCACAATTCAAAAAGGATGTGGAGAAACTGGAGCGTGTCCAAAGGAGAGCAACTAAGATTGTGAGGGGTCTGGAAGCCATGCCTTATGAGGAGCGACTTAGGGAGCTGGGGATGTTTAGCCTGGAGAAGAGAAGGTTAAGAGGTGATATGATAGCACTCTTTAAGTATTTGAAGGGGTGTCATATAGAGGAAGGGACAAGCTTGTTTTCTGCTCCTCCAGAGACTAGAACAGGGAACAATGGATGCAAACTGCAGGAAAAGAGATTCCACCTCAACATTAGGAGGAACTTCCTGCCAGTAAGGGCTGTTCAACAGTGGAACACACTCCCTCGAAGAATGGTGGAGTCTCCTTCCTTGGAAGTCTTTAAGCAAAGGCTGGATGGCCATCTGTCGGGTATGCTTTGATCTGCATGGCAGGGGATTGGACTGGATGGCCCTTGTGGTCTCTTCCAACTCTGTGATTCTATGATAGCCATTTATTTATTTCAAGAATTATGATCTTGTTCATTATTCACAAAAATTCTAAGTGGGCAATCACTAGAACAACAATCAAAATTAATTTAAAATTAATAGGACAAACAGCATGAAAAAACATCCACTCAGAACAAGTAAAATCCTTTTTTAAAAAATGTTTACGATCGAAAAGGCCCAGACAAATACCTTCATCTTGTACTGAAAAAACTTTAGATTGACACTAAGAAATCTAGAGAAAGGTACTTATCGTAAGCTCAGTTTTCTCATTTTTCCATGTTAAATTTATTTCTGCTTCATATATATCATATATGTATGCCACAGGACAAACAGATGTCCAGTCCATTATCCATCCATCCATCCACCATTTTATTTATTTCCCACATTTCTCCTAGGCTGAGACTCAAAGCCGTTTATAAAAAGGCAGAGAATACATCAACACATATAATTAATACATACTATAACAGTAAAATTCAAAAAGTATTAAATAACAACAAAATTAAAACCAATTATAATTTTACAAATCAAAAACAGTATAGCACCATAAAAGCCCCTTTTAAAAATAAAATCTGTTTCTAAAGACTTGCTGGAAAAGAAGGGTTTTAATTTGTTGCCTGAAGGAAAACAAAGAAGGAACCTTTCTAACTTCCCTAAGGAGGGAGTTTCAAAATGTGAGCAGCCACAGAAAATGTCTTCACCCTTCTTCCGACCAACTGTGCCTGTGAAAGCGATGGGATAGAAGTGCCTTCCCTGCAGATCCTAATGCTCGGGCAGGCTCAAAGGGGAAGATCCGGGCTGCATAGACACCCCTTCTTCCTCTCATAGCTGTGCATTTCAGAAACGGGCAAAACAGAGGTAGCAGCCTTCACTTTTTCTCCTTTTCTCTGCTGCTGGCCTTCCATTTCACCTTCGTTTTTTATTGTCAAGTTACGTTGCCTGTCCCACTTCCAAAGTTAGGAAGAATCAGAGAAGGGCCTCTGACAATTATCAGAATATTTATGCATAATCACACAGGACAAAGCACCTTAGTCTCAAGCCACTTATATCTTTAAATAAGAGAGTCAACATATTGAAAGATGCTCAGAAGTGTCTTAATCAGCAGTCAGTCATTATCGGTGAAAGGTATTAATGCTATAGAAGTCACTTGGGTTTTCAAAGGTAAGGCCAGATCCAAAGGGAACCCCATGCCTTTTGGGAAGAATGCAAAACAGCAGAGCTGTTGTTTGTTGTTGTGTGCCTTCAAGCCATTTCTGATTTGATGGGGTTTTCTTGGCAAGTTGCTTCAGAGGAGGTTTGCTATTGCCATCTGAGGCTGAGAGATTGTGACACAGGACTAATTCCTCTATCCCATATGCAGTCCATTTCTGACTCCAGATTTGTTTAGTTCATCCACTGGCTCAAGTTAATGAAAAGAAGTAGGATTGGATTTCATCCAAGTATTGATGAACTCTTTCCGCAATATTTTGTTTCCCATATTTTATTTTTGTGTGCATATGAAACAGAATATCTCATCCTTTAAGTGTACCTCTTATGAGGCAAAAAGGAGTAAATATAAGAAGACATTTCTCCTGCACATTCATTTATATTGCCAGTTCAGTGCTACCCAAATTCACTTAGAGAAGTATTTTAAATTGTTAAAAAGTATATTTATGTTTCTGTAGTTGTGTTCATGAATCGAATTTCTTTCACTATTGCTTTTTGGGTAGAATTACCCTTCATATTTATTTGGAAAGCTACAGTTTGTAAGCATTTGGGTTATACTCCTCTGTTAACGTCATTATCAACTGTGCAACTTAACCACTTCATGCTTAGCAAATATAAAGGTAAATCCATTCATAAAAATGATAGATTAACCATTTGTTACTATTGCATACTATTAAATTATACGGGCCTGAAAATAGTTTATGAATTGCATGTTCATTGAAACTGGTTATCAATAAAATACAAAACTGAAGTTGTCTTGTAGATCTTTTGATTATAAAGTAATTAAGTGATTCTGTGTTTGGCTGCAAAAATTATAAAGAAATGTAATGTTTTGTTTCAGATGCAGAAGATGGGATTGCAGTTGAACAACATTGAAAGCTTTTCAGCCCTTTCAGAACTTGTTCAAGCTGCCAGGGATCAGATATCAGCAGAATAAACCACATAATTTCCAGTTCTGTGATGGCTTCCAAAGAGAAGAGGATTTATTTTTACTTTTCTCCTGCCAAATAATATGTAGCAATGAAGTGCTTCCTAACCCAGCTTCAGCAGCAGTATGCCTGAAGATACATAAAAAACTTGTTTCACCCAAAAGGAGAACCTTACACAAAAAATCAATTGCTCAAGTTTTCCATTATATGGAAGACCCTTTATATTTCTAAAATTCTACCACAGAAATGTGAAAGTACTTTTTTATTTTTGTTGTAAATTTTTATCATGTAAGAATAATATGATTAAAATAAACCAGAAAAAAACTTGTTTCTTTTGAGTATTTTTTTAATCAGAGGGGGAAGAAGTGTAATGAAAATGTTACAATACACGCCTAAGAGTAGTAATTTACTGGCATTTAAGCATAACAATTGTTATTTAAGTTGCATAGAAAAGATAAAAACAAATTAGGTCTTGAATTTCAAAACAGAAGTATGTTTTTGAAACTTCCTTTGAGAGATGACATCTATTTTTTCTGTGTCATTTATTTAAATTTAATTCAATATTTAAGGCTAAATTAATGGGCAAAATCTACAATAGAGCTTTGTGGAAAAGGTCAATGATGATCTGATTTTGATAATGGAAAGCTGCATTTGTGGTCTTCTCTGCATTCTTGCTTAACTGCATAGTCTAGAGATATCTCCACAACAGAATAATAATTTTAGATTTTACAATCACTGTGAATCAGGTATACAGTACAGACATTATAGTTGAGGTATGATGACACTTCAAATGGGCTAGGTTGTATTAGCTAAGGATCCATAAAACCCACTGGGAAATATTCTTCACTAATTCCTTTTCCCAGCACTTGATCTCCTGTGTATATTTGAAACCCAAACTTAATATATATGGATTAGTATATTGGGTTTTGAACAATCATGAGGAGACCTTGGCTCAAATGCTTTCCCACTTTAAAAATTTTATGTATTTTTTATGTATTTATAAAATTTTAGATCTCTGCCTGTTTATTACAAGCCTAAGTAAATAGGCTTTGTAACATCTGAGCTTTTTGAACAGGTTATGATAGAAAACAATATAAACAAACATCTTGATTAAGATTCTAGATTAGGTAATTAGTTATGTTTACTCAACTAAATAGTGTCTTCTGGCGCAAACCCCCACCATCATCCTTTCATTACCAGGCAACATTTGTGAACACCAGAGGTCTGTTCTACAGTCGATCTATACACAACAGATAGACAGTAATTTCTGCTGTGACAATTTGAAGCAGGATCCCTGGTCATGATTCTCCCTGGCACCAAAGATCACTGTTGGGAAAGAGGTAGAAATATCAACCTGCTGTGTCCTGGTCAACAGGGGAGCAGAACCTCATTGCTTGCAGTGGTTGCTGCCTGGTAAAGCAGAATTGAGCGATTTTTGCAATTCCTGCTTATTTCCTACGCTGTTGCCACAATCATGAATACATGTGAATTCTAATTAGTGAATACTAATCAGTTACAGATGCATAACTCTAAGTTACACATTCATGACTGATTGTGAATTCCAGCCCTTAATGTTTTAGACTTTTATTCCCAATTTATTTTTAAAAAAACAACAACAGTATCTTATCTCCTGAACCTCTCAGGATGTCTCATTGTTGCTGTAACTGGAGGGGTGTGTGAGAGGAAATAAATCTTTCTTACTTTAATGACCTAGTATTAGTTGCATAGAACAACTTGTTTCAAAAACAACCACCCCCTTTAAATGGTAAATTCTAGCATAACCTCCTCCAGGTTTTAGTTCAATACTTCTTGATAATCAGAATATTTTTTCTTGACTATAGCTTCATGGGTAACACAGTTCAAAGGCACTGTGCAAATTAGTCTTGTAATATAATGTACACCCAGTATGGTAATTGTGTGAACTGAAGGGATTTATGACAAGTATAATAAAAAGTAAGACCCCCATCTTATTAAAGGATGAGATTAGATAGATTCAACAGTAAGGGATAAATCTTGATAAGCAAACAGGAAATTATGAGAAAGGGTGATGGTGCTGGAAGTAAAGGAAACCCCCTTTTTCTGTATGATAGAAATACTGTTATTTGGAAGAAATTCATTTTAAACTATGTTTTCATTAAGACTGGAATTGGCAGCCTGTGGCTCTCAGTCTGGGTTTATGCACTACTCAGCCTAATTTCCAGTGGACTTAGTTATTTCTTTTCTTTCTTTTCTTTTCTCCCAGTGGAGGACCCAAAGCAGCAAACAGATAAACAAACTGTCAGTATTTAGAGGTTTGATGCTTCTGGTTACCAGAGCCTGGGACCAAAAATGATGAATAGAAATCACACACACACATCTGGAAACATCTGGCTGCTCTTTGGACAGAATGTTATCCAGCTGAACAAGGGAATTCTCATAGCCCAAGAAACAGCCAGAAGGTTAAGCAATTCTATTTTTCAATGACCCTCTCATTCTCTATAAGTCTGTATCATTACCAGTCTGAGCTGTCATGCTAGAAGGTCAAACAGGTCATTCTATGAAGCTATAAAGCAGGATAAATGCAGAAAATAACTGTTTCCCAAGCAACAACTTAGTTTCAGGGCATCCCTACCATCACCTGGCAGGTGCTAGGATGTACCATTCCTGGCCATTCCTCCACAGACACCTTTCCATTTCCCCTTGTTGGAAGACAGATCTGCCACGTAGCCAGCTTAGTGAGCCCAGAAAGCTGCTGTTCTAATGTCTGGTGAAGAGGAGTATCCTGTTCTTATCATTAAAATAAAAATCACCTGCAAGTACATCTAGCTTCAGCACAGAGAAGGCACAGGCACCATTCTGGCTTTAGGTCCAGGAAGCAAAATGACGAGTTAATCCTGTTTAGGCAACTTGGAAAATTGATCAATTAATTTTCTTGCCTTGCCAAGCAGTAAGATTAATCACATTGCTTTTCTGGGTTACAGAAATGGTGCCAAAGTGTAGTAAAATGTCTTCAGTACTTATGGCAATACCATATGGCTGGCTTACGAATAAAGATCAGCAAAGTTACATTTTTTAATAACGACTTTCTGAAACTGCAGTCCAAAAAGAAGTTTTTTGAGCTCTACTTACAATACGTGTGAATACTAATTAGCAAATACTAATCAGTTACAGATGCATAACTCTAGGTTACATATTCATGACTGATTGTAAATTTCGGCCCTTAATGTTTTAGACTTATTCCTATATTTTTTTTTTAAAAAAAAACCAGTATCTGACATGTTATCTCTTATTAAAAAATTATTTGTATTCATCTTACTTCATTGTAGATCGAGTGGGTTAGCAAGCCAAGTGTACTGTGAAGTCTTTTGTGTGGTGCCATAGCTGACCATGTGGTGGTATAAACGTGTTCCATCCCTACAACATCCACTTAAAAATGCAGTTATTTTTAAATGCTGTACATTATTTTCATCAGTTTTGTATTGGAAAGGTATATCAGGTTACAAAATATCAAATGACAAGTCAGTGAGGCAATTTAAAAAATTGCTACAAAAAGGAAAAAAAATTGAAAGAAAATCTGGAAAACCATGTTTTCTTTCCCTTTTATGGCATTCTATGTTGCTTTCAGAGGATTTGTTACTCTTCCAAAATAAATCAACACATCTGAATCCTTTTCATACACTGCTAACAGGAACGGCTTGTCAATGGTTATTTTGAGTGTCTCAGTGGCTTCATTTTCTTCTGAGGGAGCTTCAGCTTCATCAGCTCCACTGGGACTGAGCTCAAAATGTTGCTGATTGATTACCTGCAAGCAGAGATGCACACAGTTAGTCTGAGCCAGGCCACAGATCATGATGGACACATGACAAGGAAAATGCCCAAGCAAATGAAAAAGATATGGTGATACAGAAGGACTTCAGGACAATCAAGAAACAATTGGTAAATGTCCTAGAGGACCTATGGAATTTGCATTTCCACTGCCAAAACTTTTATTACTGCATGTGCAGGGTTATTTTATTTTATTTTATAGTGCTATCAGCAGGTGTTCCTGGTCTGAGCATTTTGGGAGAGGAGTATATGATAAATGGAGACAACTTGGTGGGAAGTGTAGGCATCTTCACAGTTTTAAAGTAGGTCTGGGAGGTTGCAATTTTGGGTTGGATTCCTTGGGTGCTTGATATTTTTCCCTCCCTCCTTAGAGTGATATGTTATCCTAACAGGCTGAGATGTTTGGTTTGATGGAGTTGAATCTTGAATCCTGAAGGGGAGCAAATATGAAAGAATCTGGCCAGAATGATTGTTGGGAAATGAAACACCAGTCTCCTGAGGATGCTTTTCATTTAAAAAAAAAACAACAACCCTGCATGTTTATTTAATGTTATCATCTCCATAGCTAATCTAATCCCTATCTCCTCCTAAAGTTTGTTCACTTTGATTCCCAATCTCGATGAAATGTGCTTCCACTGCTCATTTTTCACACTGCAAACATTATGGTCTATAGCATTTAGCCTTGTCTCTTTATATTGTAATTTACATGGAGAGAGAGGATGTATACACAGATAACAGATACACAATATGAAACAAGTGCGCTTCCTTGTACAAATTGTACCTTGCCAATCGTCAGGTTAGCATTGCTTAGCAGTCTGAAAGTGGCGTTCTTTCCAAGCAGATCAGCCATCTTCTGTTTCACAAGGAGTTCCTGCAGATTATAAATGGTTTTTAAGGATACCTTTGGCAAAGTCAACTGGATTTGTCTGAAAAAGATACAAGAAGGGAGATATTTTAAATGTTTAATGTAACTACTCAAAAAAATTCTGTCTAGAATCAGACAGTACTATATGACAAATGCTACTTTTAGTCAAATTAGACATTAAAAGAAATGCTTATTCACAGCGTCCACCCTGAGAACTGCCATTAGCAACAGAACAATACATTTGCAAATTACTCCTTCCTTCCCAGGGTCACACAGGATATATATATCCAATCCTTTTCCAGGCTATCATTCTCTGAAGATGCCAGCCGCAGATGCTGGTGAAACGTCAGAAAGGAACTCTTCTAGAACATGGCCACATAGCCCGAAAGCTCCATAAAAAACTATGGATCCCAGCCATGAAAGCCTTCGACTCCCCATGGAGATAGTTCTTACATTCATATCAGTGTCTTAATGTTCAATCAATAAAATGTACCTTGCTGACAGTTTTTGCATCCAGGATACAGATGGTGTCAAGGAATATTGCTTTTCAACTTTGCCCAAGTCACTGCTGTTGGTTGGCTGCAAAAGCAGCAGGAATATGCTCTGACTGACAGGAATTTTGACCACAGTAAGGTTGGGGTCCCCATCACATTTATACTCAAAGTTTCCAGTCACTCTCATCATAGGTACAGGGACTGCTGTGTCCATATTCAGCCAGAAGTCTTGAGGCTTTTTCAGCAGGGAGGCCCCCTTTATAATGGCTGTTATATAATAAGAAAATAAATATATAAAAATAGAACAAAGACCAGCAGCATACAAAGAATAAAAGCAGTCAATAAAAACAAAGCTTGAAAAAGCTACTATCTTGACTATGGTTCCCAGAATCCCTCATGCAGCATGTTATTGGGGTTTTAAAAAAAGTCTCTGAAGACGCCAGCCACAGCTGCTGGCGAAAGGTCAGGAATAAACTCTTCCAGAGCATGGTCTCATAGTCCGAAAAACCCAGCCAAAAAAACCTGTTAAAAAACAGTTCCTAAGGTCTGGTTAAAACCAATAATTTGCTAATCAAAATCAATATCTCTAATTAAAAGAGGGTTGCCATATTCTACTTCTCCAAATTTCAGTAGCATAACTTGTATATTATGCAAATGAAATGCATTTTACAAATTTTAATACAGTACTATGCAAATGAAACACGTTAATTGATGCATTGTTTTTCTACCACTATGTTTCATCATTGACACCATTTATACAACAAGTGTCAATCTGAGAGAGCCAGTACAGGTTAATAGCAAAGAGTGCTAGACTTCAAATTCTTGCTTGGTCACCAAGCTGACAACAGAGAGAGGCAACTAGTAATAGCAACAGCATTTACATTGCTCTACTGCTTAATAGTGAACTCAGCACTCTCTAAGTGGTTTACCATATATAAGTCAATTGCCCCCAACAAGCTGGATACTGGTTTTACTGACCTATGAAAGGATGGAAGGTTGAGTCAACTTTGGAGCCCAGGGATCGAACACCTAACCTTATGGCTGCAGTACCGGAATTTAACCATGGTGCCATCAGGGCTCCTTCAAGATCTAGGGGTTGCACTAATCCCTTAATATATCATAGAGGATGATATCCCTCAATGTGTTTCCTACACATGCACCCACTGTTTTACTTTATTATTTTTTCATTCAATATACCCTCCCCTGCATCATTTAGAGTAGTGCTACACAAAGATGTGGTTTGTGGACATGTGCTGGTCTTCAAGCCATTGGCTTCCAATCTGTGGCAAGTCTCCAGGCGAAAAAGGAACATTTGTTGCCAATGGGCACAAATGTGGCACTCATCCTTGGCACATTAGAAAAAATAAATGGTGACCTTTCACATGTCATAATCTGGGAAACACTCCACCCTATGCTGGAGGGGCAATTCTGCGATGTTAATGTCTCTAGGCTATTTTAAACCAAGGAAAGGCCTCCGCAGAATGTAATTGGGAAGTCACTTCATTTTGGGGGGCGGAGGGACTCTAGGCTTAAAACAGCAGCAAAAGGAGGGAAAACACTGCAGAAACATCCCTCACACCTCCCTTGCAGCTTAGAATCCAGGCCAACTAGTGGTCCAAATGGGCACAACATGGAATGCCTAAAACCTGCATAAAATGTAGCCAATCCAGAAATTTGACAGTCCTAACAGCAGAATTAAAGGGTGCAGTCCCAAGGTCCCTGAGATGATATCTCAGTGTCCATAAAATGGATAGGGAAATCCTCCTCCAAGGTCAGAGATGGAGAGCCAATTTTAGATCCTTTTTCCTGTCCCTGCAAAGGGATCTGCACCTCTCACCTGTCTGACACTGGATGCATCTACACTGTAGAAATAATACAGTTTGACACCACTTTAGGTGCTGAAGATCCATTTGATATAATTTTGAGATGTGTAGTTTTACATAGTCCTTTGCTTTCTCTCTCAAAGAGTATTGATGACTCACAAAATTACAAATCTTAGAACTCTGTAGGATGGAGCCATGGCAGTTAAAGTGCTGTCAAATTGCATTATTTCTACCGTGTAGATGCACCCAATGGAGCTCTAGTAATGGAAAAGGAGAAAGAGGGATGTGCTCATGGAGCAGGGGAAGGCTTGAATTCATACAATTCAAAGCCCTCCAATCTCTTGAGCAAGGCACCTATCAGGTAGAAAATGCATATCAGCCCTGAAGCTGTTTTAAATTTATTAGTTTCTGTTGCTCAATAGAAAGGGAGGAAAATTGCTTTTTTAAAAAAGGGAATGTAGCAAACGCCACTCTTTTCCACCGTTTCCCACTGGAGCCCAGTTGGGTGTTGAGTATCTTTGACACTCCATGCTTGGAGTGGTTCAACACCATTCATAACATTGCCTTGTAAAACTTTGTGATTTTTAGCAGTGTTTAATGTTAAGACAAAGGAGCACAAATTCATAATTCCATAACATTATTCTTGTAGAAACTGCTAACAGCTGGAACAATCAATAGATGAAAAACCCAGTCTGGGTCTAAGCGCTACGTTAATTAATTGTGGTTTTTGGATTGTTACTTAACAAATCCTGAGTGGTTCAAAACCTCTGGAGAGAATCCAAAACTCTCTAAATGGCTGCAAGCCAAATACAACTCATGCCTCACCTATTTCTTCTGCATTGTAAGCCATCCTTTTAGAACTGAGTAGAAAGGAAAACTTGAAGTGGGCACATCTCAATTTTAGCAGTGGGTACAACAGTGAAGGATTTCCCAAAATGCCTTTATCCAGCTTAGACTGCTTAGATGTTCCTCTACATGCAATTTTTGAAATCACACTGGATCCTCCAAGAATCACTAATGGGTTTGCTGATAGTCAGAAGTCATATTATGGGAGCCTTTCTATAGAAAGATTATCCTCCATTCCAAACAAGGAACTTTTCTGGACTCTGATTTCTTCTTAGATAATGTCTTATACTATATTTGAAATAATGATTGCATGCTGTCTGGAGGATTCTGGGATTTGTAGTCCCAAAGGGGAACGTTTTCAAGCTCTAACCAGGACCAACATCTTCTCCTACTGGGGATATCTCCATGGGATATCTAGGAATCTGTTTTTGAAACAAGATGAGTGTAGATTACTTTTGCATTTTAAACAGTTTGCAGCAACTGAAGAAAGCTGAAACAAAGGGAGAAAGTGAGAAGAAGAAAGAGAAATTGGGACGTTTTAAAAGCAGCTGAGAAAGTGGGACAACAGAGGGATTAATCAGAACTATCCTTGTCAAATTGGGACAATTGGAGGGTAAGTAGGAGTTGAGTGCAACCATGACATTGGAGCTGGCCTGGTTTAGGAATGTAAATTATTGCATTTTTCATTTTCACACACAATAAATAATTCCATAGTATTCTCTCCACTGCAGGAGATCATAAAGATCTCATCTCAGTGGCCTTCCAAAATTTGTACTTTGAGACTCTACTGGAGATTATTCTGTGCAGCAGTATATGTTGTTTTCTGTAGAAAAACTATGGAAAAGTGGGGTTGCATGAGAAACACTTTTCTGAGAGAAAGATGCTGTTAGCGATTTTTTTTTTTAGCAGAAAAATCTTCACATGAATTTTTGAATAATTCTCAAAATAATTTGGGGAATAATTAAGTAAGGAAAGCCTATGCCACTGTTTTGTCCTTTTCACCAGGGTTTCCAAGATGTCAGGAATTCCATTATTCTACTGGGAAAATAATTGTAATGAATATCCTTTCCGTCTCTAGTCTGAATTAGCATCTACTTAGGGACAGAGTCACTAAATTGAACATACACCAGACAACCATCAAATGCATTTGAGTGTGCAGATACAGGTAGGATCATCTTTGAAATCAACATGTAGGGATTTTCCCCACACCACTGCCAAATTACCTCTGAATTGTGTGAAGGTTGCAAGCAGCAGGGTGGTTTCTGGATCAATGTCCCCCAGCAGACTCTTGCTTCTGGGTGTGCTTTTGTCTTCAACAAAGGCCCCAATGTATTTGGCTGCTTGTGCTGAGTTTGTAAAGTCAACTGCCCTTACATAGAAGTTGACATCTGAAAAGGCCAATTGGTGGACAAAGGACTCCGATAAACGGATGTCAGGGGCTGAGAAAAGGCAGGAAAGCTTGGAGAAGAGCAATCCCTCGGTATCCTTTGAATGGAATGGACTATTGATGATGAACCTCAGAGCCGTAAGGACTTTGCGACCATCAATTTTGAAGGTGCAGTTTGGGTCAATGGAAGGAGAGCTGAATTCTAACAAAGTCTGCAAATTATTTGCTGTTGTTCCAGAGGCCCCTAAGTAGAAGGCCAGCAAGGACTCGTATATATAGATGGGGGACAGAAAAATATTATCTTCTTTGCAGATTTCCCTCAATTTCTGGTAGAAGCGTGCACCAACTGTATGAATGGGGTCTCTCAAGAACTTCACACCTAAACGGTTTTTTTCTTCCTCACTTCGGTTCCTCAGACTCTCTTCAGACTCTGAAGCGAGGTGAGACTCAATTGAGATGGGGATGAAAGTCTTCATCAGCTGTTCTCTGACTTCCAGCTCTTTACAGCTGTGGCCCTTTGTGTTGTTCATGGAGAACAGGTAGAAGGGGTGGACATACACCCGATCACAGCCAATGGTGGCAATACATACAAGGAAACAGAGCAAACCCACTCCTAGGTTCATGGTTAATGGCAGCTTCAGTAATACCTGTTTTAAAAAGAAAGAAATATGAACAGAAGCTGTATGAATTTGCTAATCTCCTCATTTTTGTACTATTTAACAGCCAGCTGAGTCATAAGCAGTTAATGTGAATTAGTTTGGTAGACTCACCTTAAGGTTGTCAGAAGTCAGAAATGTCTGCAACACACAACAACAACAACAGTAATGACCTTTGGTAAATTTTATTGGCCAGTATGTGGGATCTGCTAAATTGTGGTTTGCTAGGCACATTAATCCTCTCACAATGCTCTGTTATTTTTTTTTTATTTTATTTTTTTGGTTTGAACAACCTGGCAGCAATGCTGTTGGTGGCCAATATTGGTGAAGAGTATTGGACATGCTAGCCAAAGAAGTATTCAGTACCTCTTTGTGTGATTATCTTGCCACAGCCAAAGGTTCCCAGGAGAAGGGCAGCCAAAGGTTCCCAGGAGCAGCTGTCCCTTCTAGTGGGATCCACATACGTGTTAACTGGCTGTGCACCAAGAAAAAAAAAGCAACTTCCATCCTTTTCCATGGGATGATAGCTGCTGCTATCAGCATGCAAAGGCAGTTGAATGTCAGCTGGATACACTGTGGCAGCCAAAAAGCCTCTGGGAGGGCCACATCCAGTGAAGAAAAAGCATCCTGGTTGAAATTAATACTGTCAGTGGGCCCATAGAACTTTGGACCCTGTCTTGTCTGGAGTACAGCTGATAAACCAGCACTGATATGCATCTTTTTTGTATGACCTAATAACTTCTTTCTGGGTGGCTGCATTTTAAGCAGAACAGAAGAGGAGTTATTTTCAGTAAGCAGGATCCAACACTAGACTCCTGGTGATGGGGAAATGGCACCAAGAGTGGCTACTGCACACACACTCACCCCTTGTGAACCTCAAAAGCATTCCCTGAAGGACTGGGAACTTCTCTAATTACAACTGGTTTCCAAGCAGATCTGAGGGCTGCAGGAAAGATGGTCAGAGAAGGAAGTGCCTTTGCACTGGCACTATAGTGGCAGCACCAGGTTGGATTTAAATAAGAGATTATAGAAGAACAACATCACATTAAACATGATTATGAAGGCTCTGAGGGTTGCCATGGGGTAGTTTAAACCTGTCCATGATTTCCTACCCTCTCCATAATTGCCCCTTTGCCATACATTTCCAACACTGTGTCTCCTGCTTCAGAGCCCTTTCAAGAAAGCCCTCCATCACCAGTTCTTCCTCCCAAAATAGGGTGGCTATTTACATATCATCCAAAAAGAGGACAAAAGAAGAAATGGATTTCCTTAACATTTGTCTGTGTTAATGAAGAAACACAGAGACAAATTTAAAAATAATTACTGTGCTTAGCTGACCCTAGGCAAATGACCTATGAGCCTGCTCTGTCTACTCTCCAGGTACTAATTATTATTTGGCCACTTAAAGGCACTTGCTCTCCTTTCTGCTATCTTGGATTGAGCATCCCTTCACAGAGGCTTTCAAGCAGAATGAAAAGTCATGCTTACCAGCACACTTTGGACAACAGCTAATATTTTGGAGAAGAAACAGGGAATATTTAAAGCCTAAGAAGTGCAATATACATATCAACCATAGTTAACTAGATAGACAAGAAGAGAAAGTGATACCTGGGTCTCGGTCTCTTTCTCTCTGTTGCCCCACCTCCCCAGTTTAGTTTACTTATTACAAGCATTCACTTGTCACACTTCTAGTAATACTTCTGTTCAGCTTCTGAAGCATAGGAGTAACAAATAATAAATAATAACGTAAATGAAACTAATGGCTGGAATCCTGTTGGGCAGTTACAAATACGTTAGCTACAGTTACACATTTGTAGCTGCTATGTATTTATGATTCCCATGTTGCCAGTAGTTTAGCCCCTAGTAGAGACATGGTGGCTCAGAGGTTAAGATGCTGACTTTGACGACTGCAAGATCAGCAGGTCAGCAGTTTGAGTCCTAAGCCCTGAAGGACAGAGGAAGCTCCCATCACTAGTCCCAGCTTCTGCCAACCTAGAAGTTTGGAAGCATGTAAAAGTGCAGGTGGATAAATAGATACTACTTCAGTGGGAAGGTAACAATATTCTTTGCAGTCATGCATGCCACATGACCACAGAGTCGTCTTTGGTCAATGTTGGATCTTTGGCTTAATAATGGAGATGATCACCACCCCTTTACAAGACAAACTTGTAAAAGGGGAAACCTTTACTTTTACGGGCATGATCCCTATGTAGCCCCTAGTAGGGTCAGTGAAAATTCCCTAAGCCCTACTTACCAGTAAGCAGCATCTGAGATCACAAGGTCTGTTGTGTCAAGAAGAGGCTGCCTGACATTCCTACTCTCCTCACATGAGCAATCTTGAGCATGAGGGAGATTGGTGACAGGAGTCTTTCTTCTGTCTATTGTATCAGAGATCACTCATGCACAAGGACAGAACCCTCTGGCAACTTCTTCTTGATCAGTAGTGGAATGGACTCCTGTTAATCCCAGATGCTGCTTCCCAGTAAGTGAGGTTATGTACTAATGGTGGTTTGGGATTCCAGCAGCTTTCTTTTTCTAATAAAAAAGGTATTACTAAGTTACACTGGGGGATAACTTCAGTTAGTTTGCAGTATACTTGTAATGCAACTTTTGCATTATATTTTATAGTTAAAGAGAATATTGTAGAATCATAGAATCCTAGAGTTGGAAGAGACCACAAGGGCCATCCAGTCCAACCCCCTGCCATGCAGGAAGCCCCAGTAAAAAAGCTAAAGCAGTCTTGCACTGTACTTTGGGCAGCTTCATTTAGTTTTTTTTTTAAATTAATTCAAATAGTTTTTTTTAAAAAAATGGGAGAGAGTTATTTTGAACCTTTGATTTTGTGCATTTATAAGCCTTTGCAATTGTAATGAGTTGTAATTCAATATAACTCAATTACTTTTTAGGAATAATGCTTCAACTGCTGTAACTCTCCCATTTCCTCAAATTCTAATCTAAAAAAAGTAATTTTTGTAAGCTCTGTTCTTATTAATGGTGGTGTTACTGGTGGCCTTTGAAAGCTGATGTTCTTTTTCACTACATCCCCATTAGCTCATGTCCTCTTGCATCAAAAGCAAGATCAGGCCGGGTAGAACAAGCTAGAGGTTGGATATGGCTTACTGAAAGTCTGACTGCCAGTCAGCACACAACCTTTAGCCAGGTGCAGAGATTTGGCAGAGGTTTCTTTTACACTTTACCCTGTTACATGTGAACTGCTCAAAGGGCCATCACATGCTTTAGGCCTCACCCCGAACATTCATATTTTAAATATTTGACTCAGAGTAGATCCTGTCTTTCATCTTCATCCCCCAATACTCTTACTGATCATTGTTGCAACTGAACTTGTCAACCCAGCACCAAATCCATATACCAAACATAACAATTCCATTACTAGTCACACTCCTCTCCCACCATCCATTAGTATAAATGTCTGCCCATAGATTATTCATTCCATGCATCTGATGAAGTAGACCGAGGCTGTATCTTTACTGCAGAAATAATGCAGTTTGCCACTGCTTTAACTGCCATGGCTCCATGCTATGGAATTCTGGGATTTGTAGTTTGTTGTATTTGTAGTTTGTTTATTAGAGTTCTCTGATAGAGAAGGCTAAATATCTCACAAAACTAAAAATCACAGAAATCCATAGCACTGACCCATGGCCATTAAGGTGGTGTGCGGTTGCCATGTCCCCAATCTGGCTGAAACAGGGGCAGCTCCATGCTGGCCCTTCGGGGCTGTCTGAACAGCCTCTTAGTCCTCTTGAACTCAACGGGGCATTCTGTGCAGAGTTCAGAGATTTCACCTAAATATTAGGAAGAACTTCCTGACAGAAGAGCTATTTGACAGTGGAATAAGTTGTCTTGGTGTGTAGTAGAGTCTCCTTCTTTGGAGGTTTTAAAACTGAGGCTGGATGGCCATCTCTCGTGAGTGCTTTGAGTATGTATTCCTACATGGTAGGTGGTTGGACTGGATGGCACTTCTGTTTTTTGTTTTTTTGTTTTCCAACTCTGTAATTCTATAAGCAACTACAGAACTGCACACTAAGTCTTGGGAACACTTTCCCCATTCCATTTAAAGACAATTCCTTACCAAAGATTTGGGTTGTTCCTGTTTTCCATTTTGCCATCACATATCATTAACTTCTCATATCATTAAATTTGGGTCTAAATGCTTAGAATATAAAATAAATGCATGTGTACATCAGGCATTATAGTAAGTGTATGAAGCAGAACTGTGCAGAAACCAAATGTAACCACAAGGTATGTGAAAAAGAGATAGCATTTCATTTTTTTGTTATCAGCAAGATGAAATAACAAAAACAGCACTTAGGAGTATCTGTAACTGAATAATTAGTAATAATTGATAACTTAATGATTATATTATATAATATATAATATAACATATTGTATAATATAATAATTATAATTATAAATATTACTATAAGTAACAGTAGCTCAACAAATAAAATGGTAGAAAATGAACACACACCTCTCTCAGAATTGATCTCTTGGGAAGACAATCTTGCCCTGTTTCTTGTGCTGAGGAACTGATTCCAAGAGACAATCAGGGTCCATATTTATTTATCCCCCCTGATTGCCTAACCTAAGTTACACATTAGCTGTCCCCTCGGCTGTCTGACTTCAGTGCACCGTGTTCTGGGATATGTGTTTTTCCATGTATTGGTAATCATTGCTCTTTCCTTTCCCGGTGAGAAAAGCAAATACTAGCCTGGGAGATAATTTCATCAGTGCTCTGTTTGCTACCTCCTCTAAGTTCTTGTTCCCCATATGTTCTCACTCCTCTAAAATGGAAATTACCTAGTTGCAGATCTCATTCTGCATGGCAAACAGTAAATTGTGCCTAATATCAGAATGTTATATAAATAGTCTGAGTACATCATTTGTGAATTGTAAACAGAAGACAGGAGAGATGATAAGTGAAAGGGGTAGAAAGCTCACACGTTTGAAATTAGACTTGTTCAAAAGACTGTGGGTGTCATAGCTTATTATGGAGGTTGAGATCCCCTACCAACCATGCAACAAGAAACTCTCTCCCCCAAACCCATCTTATAACTGCTGCAGTACCTTCCAACAAAGCCATTTAATGGCAGGTGGAAAAGTGTCAGCCATGTTCCTACAGCTGTATAAAAAGGAATGACACAATCCTCTGGGAATTCCAGAGGACTCTTTATGGAGGTCCCAGAGGATGTCTGCCACTGTGTGGTGGAGACTTGTTTGGAAAAGGGCTGCAGCAGCTAAAAGATGGGAGGTCAGAGGAAGATATTGTGTAGTTCTGCCTGTGGAACTTTAATACAACATCTCTGTTTTCACACAGTATACTGACTTCACTGGTGGGACAAAGAGGAGCCCCCATCCCAAAGCAGATCTCAATCTTTGGGCAGGTGTATACAAGGAAAGGCACTTCCTCAAATACTAAGATCCCAAGCCATTGAGGGCTTTAAATTTCTAGGTTAAGGACCATAATGAGGGAAGAGCAGGAGCCCTAAAGTTGTCCTAATAGTTAGCACTTGGACAGCAGACTAAGCAGATGCATAATTGACCTGGTCACAGTCTTCATCAAATATTGTGGTCAAGATCCTGTGTCACAGATTATCATGTGTAACTTCATGATGACAGAGCTACATCACTGGTAAAATACACAAAGATGTTAGAGAATTGTGGTAATGTGCAAGAGGCCACCACACGAGATGTCCCATAGCACAAGAGTTGAAGACATTTTTACAGCTGGGTGTAAAGCATCTGTGGTTTCCACCACTGTTGAGGATTACCAATGACCTGTGGCTATGTTGGGGACCACTGCAAATCATTGAGCAAGGGCAGCTTGACCAAGCTGCTCCCAGGGTGACTAGATGCAAGGGAGAAGCTTCTCCCCAGACAAAGGGGATTCTTAATACCTCATCAAGGCAGGGAAAGGTGCACCCAGTGTGTGTGTAGGGGGTTTACAGAGGCCACATGCTCTGGACTGAAGACTGGTGTGGACTGGGAAAGTACATCCTCTTTCCTTTTAGGTACATTCCTTCTGCCACATCCCCTGTGGCTTGCTGCCACCTCTTCAGCTGCTCCCTGCTTGTTTGCCAGAATGAAGGCCCTGGTCATTTTGCGTTTGTGTGTGTCTTGTTCCCCTACAAGGGTGGAAGAAGAAGAAAGGCCAAGAGCTATGCCACCTCTGCTATCCAGTGGGGGGAGGGAGCAAAAGTGTGGACTTTAGAAGTTGTGGGCGTGTGTGTATTAAGTTGTTGTATTAATCTCACGTTTTTGAGATAGCCTTGCATGCATAAGGACAGAAAAGGCAGGTGGTTTTAAACTGCTTAAATACTCCTGTTAGCTGTCTGTATTTTTATTTTTGTATTAACAAGGGAAAAAAGGAGCTTGCTTTAGAGTGGGTGAGTGCCACCCCCACAACACTCCTCTTCTCCCCTTTCTTTCATGGCAACATATTCAAGATTGTTGTGCTCACAAGTTCTCTTACCCCCACCCCACCCCTGCCTTAAACTCTCCTTATTGTAATAATGGAAGATTTGTTTCTCATCATTTTTCAATGTACATTTGCTGCTCTGAAGTGTGATTTTCTGTTTGCATAGTTCTAACAAATAGAAGTGTTTGTAAAAGTGTTTTGTTTTGAAGGAGAATATTGGTACTCTAAAAAACTGCAGAGCTGCCCTTGTACTAATGTCAGTATTGTCTAGTTGTTTTATTCCACAAAAAAGCAATAAAACATATTTTTATAACACCTGAAAGAAAACTACTTAAAAGCCAGTATATTCAAAATCATCTAACTACTAAAAACTACTTAAAAGCCAGTATATTCAAAACCATCATTTTTTGCTGGACCAAAGTACTAGGTCTATTTAGATTTTGAGGCTAGGAAGAAAAACTATAGTTTGGTGGCACAAAATATGATCATTAATAAATTATTTTGAATGCACGTTTGCGATGGTTCTATGATGACAGAACACCAACCACATCAGGCAGTAGGGCATGATCACTGGCTGTGTTGGTGCATCACCATGGTGCTATAAGGCACTGTATATGAGGTGGCCTCAAGAACGAGATATCCATCTCCACCTGTTTCTAACTGGCACCAGGGCTGACTGGCTCAAGATGGTAGTGGTTATATGCATGTTATATTTATACGATATCAGCTCATAAAACTCCAGGAGCAAGGGAAGGGGGCTGGGGAGAGAGTTGTCGGGTGCATACACTTGGTCCCATCATGCCATTTGGAGCAAGGGAGGGCAGTACTGTAGTACTGCACCCACAAATAGTTATTTGAAAGCCTGGTAAGAGTTATTATCAATATCAATGCAACTGTTCATGGCCTTCAAGAAGTGAAGGGCATGTGGAATTTTAAAAAATGTGAAAAAATGTGGACAAAAATAGTACATATTATAAAAGAATATGTAAACAGATTTAAGCAGACTCTAACAGAGCACTGTTCAAAGGGATATAAAGAGATACTGGATGGAATTAAGAATTAAGTCAACTTACATAAACACAACCTGGCATACACACATTCATTTATGCACTGATGTACAGAAAACAAATCTGATATAATCTCTCCCTCCTTCCCTCCCTCCTCCTCTGCGGAGCTACAAGGAATATGTGTCCTTTCTAACAACCATTTCTTTTTGGATGAGTCTGCCACCTAGTGAAGCTGACTTGTAAATACTGCAAATGGCTTTGTAGGTAATACGCCTTGCATAAAATTGGCAATTGTTGTGGCCGCCACACATTCATTGTCTGCATCATGTTGAATGTGAGCATCTTTGAATATTTATGTAAAATTTCATATGGTGTGAAACTATTACTTTTCTAGATATTATATGAATGGTGACATATTGTTCTGTATTGCTTATCTGAACTGAACATTAATATAGATAATACAAAATGAGCGTTGGACTGTGTCTCTGGAGACCAAGGTTGCAATCCCAGCATGGCCATGTAAACCCACTGGGTGACTCTGGGCAAGTCATACTCTTTCAGCATCAGAGGATGGCAATGGCAACCGTCCTCTAAAGAAACTTGCCAAGAAAAGGGTCATCTTAGGGTTGCCATAAGTCAGAAACGATTTGAAGACACACAACAACAACACATTTAATAGTAAAGCAAGGTATTAATTTTTTTAACCAGAGCAGTTTTATTGTAACAGGTCACAAAGAAACCAAAATAATTTCTAATGTGCTAAAAATTGATGTTAGTAGTAGTGTTACGGCAAAAAAGGGTCAATTAACCCATTCACAACCAATTATGCAAGTGAGGCATTTGTGAAGATTTCCAACCAGATCTATTTATTCCAAAACAGCCTTAACCTGCAGTGTTCAGCCAAGAATCATTCCATTGACTGAATGCCCCAAACATGGCACAAACAGTTTTTATCAATCCATGAAATATTCATTGAGCATGCGTAGTTTAACATTCATCATCATCATATATATCTGTATTATTGTTCAGCTAGTCTAACTGGCAGGCTCTCTGCTGGCCTGACTCGCAACATCAGGAATGTCTTTGTGCAGAGCTATCAGCTTGGCTGACTAGCAGTAACCTTGAGGAGAGGCCCCATCTCTTTCTCAGTGAAGAGAAATTCACACTTCAGCTTTTTTCCTTTTGTTCCTTCCCTCCTCCCTCTTAAGGTGGGGGCTGAAGCCGAATTCAAAAGGACAAGTTTTTCCTTTTGATCTATTTCTCACTATGGCTGAACTATTGATCATTAATGGCAGAGATTATTGGTTTCATTTGGTTATCAATGGCTTTATTAACTTTTACCTTAACAGTAGTAGTAGTAGAAGTAGTATTGTTACTATTTCATGGAGTCACAATAAGTCAATAGGTGACTTAAAGGCACAGACACTTAGGGCCCATTCAGATTACGTTATAAACCGGTTAGCAAACCGGTTTAAAATCAAGAAGTTCACACTGAAACCGGATTTAACACTACTGAATCCGGATTTTGCACACCCGTAGCGGGGTAAATCCCCCATAACCCAGGTTTTCCCAAAGCGGGTTTTTTACCGTTTCTTTTGGGAAAACCCGGTTTGCGGGGAATGTGAACTTGGCTCCGATCACGACCGGGTCAAGTTCAGGGGAGGGGAAAAGGCCAGGAGGAGGAACATGCCTCCTCTCCAGGCAAAATCGGGAACTCCAGCATTTTTAAAATATTTTTTTAACTGTATTTTTAAGTAATTATTTATTTTATTATTTTATTTATTTTAGAGTTATTTTATTTATTATTTATTGTATTGTATTGTATTGTATTGTATTGTATTTATTAGTAATTTAATTGCATTTAATTGTATTATATTTTAGTATTTTTTAAATATTTTTTAATTTCTTATTTTTTTATTATTTTTTTCAGTTTGACAGCTTATGCACATTCTACGAGGCTCCGTTCCCATCGAATTTTATGAATGGGGAAAAAGGGAAACTCCTGTCCATATATGGATTGGGGTTCCCTTTCATGGGGCCCTTTAAGAATTGAAAGGGAACCCCAATCCATATATGGACAGGAGTTTCCCTTTTTCCCCATTCATAGAATTCGATGGGAACGGAGCCTCGTAGAATGCGCATAAGCTGTCAAACTGAAAAAAATAATAAAAAAATATATAAGAAATTTAAAAAAATATTTAAAAAAATACTAAAATAAAATACAATAACTCAGGTCAAGTTCAGGGGAGGGGAAAAAGCCGGGGGGGGGGGAACATGCCTCCTCTCCTGGCAAAATCGGGCACTCCTGATTTTTAAAAATATTTTTAATGTATTTTTTATTAATTATTTATTGTATTATTTTATTTTATTTTATAGTTATTTCATTTATTATTTATTTCATTGTATTTCATTGTACTTTAGTGTATTTTATTGCAGTTTATTTCTTAGTAATTTATTGGATTTTTTAATATTTTTTTGGTATTTTTTAAAATATATTTTTTTTCTTTTTTTCCCCCCATTGACAGCTGTCATTCGCATTGGCTGTTCCATTTTTTCCCCCATTGACAGCTGTCAATGGGGGGAAAAAAGAAAAAAATATATTTTAAAAAATACCAAAAAAATACAAAAAAATCCAATAAATTACTAAGAAATAAAATGCAATAAAATACACTGAAATACAATAAAATACAATGAAATAAATAATAAATGAAATAACTATAAAATAAAATAATACAATATAATATAATATAATATATAAATATATTATAATATAATATAATATATAAATATTATATTATATTATAAAAATAATATAATAAAATATTTAATAAAATATTTTATTTAATAAAATAAAATAATACAATAAAATACAATACAATATAATATATAAATATAATATAATATATAAATATTATATTATATTATACATATAATATAATAAAATATTTAATAAAATATTTTATTTAATAAAATATATATTAAATTAAAAAATAAAAAATAAAATATTAAACCAAATAATAAATAATAATTTAAAAAGTACTGGGAGAAGGAGGAGGAGGAGAGGAAAGGATCGTCTCAATCCGCACCGCTCACAGCCAAATGCTCCATGCGCATAAGCTGTCAAATATTAAAAAATATAAAAAAAATAGCACAAGCATCTTGCGCGGCCAATGGCCGCATCAGACGTCACCATGATATCATTTGATTGACAACCAAGAGGCTCCATCTTTAATCGGTACTTTTGCGTGTATGAACTTCGTTGGGGTAAAATGCACCGGGAAGCCTCAATGGGGGCAAAAGATAGTATGAACTCCTCTCTGGATAGAATCGGTTTGCCATGATCGATCTCAATCTGGATCAAACCAGGGCAAATGGGCTAGTCTGGATGGGGCCTTATATAACACTTTGGGGGCATTCAGACTACCTTTTGAACTGAATTGCAACCTGGATTAAAAGTGGGAAGTTCTCACTGGCGTTGGTGTTTTCACAAGTGGATCTGGGACTTGCACAAGAGATCTGGAGCAAATGCCCCTTGGCGCAGTATATTTGAAAAACCTTCCCCACTATCTCCTTCTACAGGAGAAGAAGGGCGGAGATGTCGGGAGAGGTAAGGAAGCCCCGCTCGGTCATGCCACACTCCGGAGGCCTGGCTGAGGAGCCAGCAGCAGCAGCAAGAGGCAGCACTGTCTTCCCTCAGCAGGAAAAGGAGGAGGAGGATCAGGAGCAGGAGGAAGTGGAAGGAAAGGGAGCCTGCCACAGGCACTGTCTTCCCTCAGGAGGAGGAGGAGGAGAAAGAGGAGGAAGAGGAGGAGGAAGGAAGGAAAGGGAGCCCACCACAGGCACAAAGCCCTTTCACGTCCCCCTCACTCAGCCCGGCCAATGTATGCGCATAAGCTGTCAACAAGCCAAAGGGCCCAATCAGAGAGGGAAGGAAATGGAGCCCCGCAGGTCAATGCTCTTATGCTGCTTGACTATTTTTTTAAAAGAGGGGAAGCACTCACAATGTTGAAGAATGGCAGCATGACACATCATTTGATTGCCAACAAGGAGTTGCCAACCTTCAACCACTACTTTTGAGAGTGTGAACTTCAGCGGGGCAAATTATATCAATGGGGGCAAAGGGTAGTGGGAACTTCTTTCCAGTGAGATTCGGTATGGGGGCAACCGGATCCAGTTCTACCAGGAGCAAATGGGCTAGTATGAATGGGGCCAGAGTGAAAATAAACTTAAGACTTTCTCCTGTCCAAGAGTCCTCTTTAAAGAAGGATCCTAACAGGATCCTCTCACCTCCTGGAACCAGCTCTGTCAGTGTAACCAGCCAAGAATGAGCACAGTCTGCTCTGATCTAATATGAAAGACAACAGTAAAATGACTCAGCAACATGCCTTAAAGTTTATTGAATTTTATTGCTAAGCCTCTCTCATGCTTGCTTCTGGTATGAGTTAGAGGTGAAGCTTTTCTCTAAAATTATTCTGTAATAACTGGCTTACCCACATTGTCTAGGTTATTAGTGCAACTGCCACAGGGCTCTCTTCTTCTGCTTTAGAAAGAGGCAAGGGATGGTAGGAGTGGCTGAACCCACGTTGGAGACTGACAGTGGCTCAGTTCTCCTTAATTCTCGGCTAATGTATTGTAATGTAATGAATGTGGTACACCCAGATCTGATGTGAGTAAAAAAGAAAAAAGCTTGCACAGTTAATCTGGCCCTGTTCCAGCCATGTTTGTTTCTTACAGGGTAGGAAATACGTGTGGCCTCTAGCCCCACAACAATCCTGATGTCACTCTTCTCAGAGATGCTGCATATAGCAGGGACACTATGGGACAGGAGGCTCATGAATCACATATTTCTCAAAATACAAAACTGGTGCTCATGCCAGTGCATGTTTCCATCAACAGCCAGGGTAGACCACATGTGGGGCCCTGCCCATTTTGCATCCCTGCCATCTCATATATGAATCCACTGCCAAAATTTAGCAATGTTATAGTAGCAATTAAGCTGCTATTTCCTTTGAAGAGAAACTTTGATGACATCCTGTTATCAATCTACACAAACACAAGGAGGTCACTGGATTCCCCCTCCCCCCTCCAATGCATAATGGCCATATTCAGCTAATGATGCCATTATGTTACACATGTGGGACTGTTGGACATGCAGTAGTGAATTACAGTACACACTGAAGTGTGTGAATGTGCATTGTCTCTGTGCATTGCCTTTTTCATTGTGCATTACAAGTGTAGAGTGGGTTGTCACTCATGCTCATTGACCATTGAGCCACATAGAATCATAGAGTTGGAAGAGACTTCAAGGGCCATCGAGTCCATGCAGGAGGTTTTGCTGTGTTGGTATTTAATATAGGAGTTGAATAACATAACTCTGCTGGTGGATATTTACACAGTGCTGAAGGGACATATGATATTGCTTAACTTGCTTGATAACTTGCTTAATTTTATATAGTTTATATTTTATTACTTTTAGACTGTATGCCATTGGCAGGTTATACACTGTTTTGATGATGCCTGTAAAGTGCAAATTTATGGCATAATAATAATAATTACTATTATTATTATTATTATTATTATTATTATTGAAGGAAGCGCACACCTTATTTTAAAGTGGAATGGCAGTTCTAGAAGCTGTCTGGAGGGGAAAACCTGCTATAAACCAAGGCACATGATCTCTGGGTGGCTTGTTTTCAAGGAAACTGAGGGCTTTCTGCTGCTGTCCTGCTGCCAAAATACTCTCTCACACAGCAGCATATTTAGCAGTAGCATGATAAAAAGGTGTGCCTCTTGCAGATTACTACTATCCCTCCAGAGAAAATGCCAGTCTCTGATTTACATCTACAGTGTAGACCAAGGACTGAAGAATATGTTGCCCTCCAGGCATCAATTGACTGCAATTCCCATCTTCTCTAGCTAGTAAAGCTAATGGTCTGGGATGATAAAAATTGCAGTTCAGCATCTGAAGTTCTGCATGTTCTCCACTCCTGTTGCTGACCACACTGGTCATTCATGCTTCTGACAGAAAATGACAATCATGTAATGCCTACAAACACCTGAGACCTGAGATTTTCATGCCCTGTCACATTTTTAGAGTCAACCATCCAGCAAAGACAAAGCCACCACACCCTCCCTTTATCACTTGAACCTGAAGGCCTTGGGAGTGCCCCTTTTCTTGGTTTGAACACAGTGGATTCATAACCATGGTCAACAATGGAGCTATCTCTCTGCCACCCAGTGTGGTTTCTGAGTTAACATACCAGAGGGCAAGCATCCAGCAGCCAAACAAGTTTCCTTTTCTGTTTGTTCTGAGGGTGTTCCTTTTTGTTTCCTGTGGGTGAGACTATCATCATGCCATTCAGGTGCAAATAGGGAGGGCTGCTTGCATAGAGGTCTGTGTGTGTTTTTTTCTCCTTACTTCCCTGACAGTCTAGATCTTCTTGCTTGCTGCCTGGGGCAATTTGATCCTATCTCTCACTTTTTGGTTCTTGTTGTTTTGGAAGGTTGTCATCTTCAGCTTTTCTCCTCTCAATTTTCCATTCCCTTCCTTCTCAGTTACTTGCAACAAGTGGAGTACAGCAATGCCATACACCTATCGGGATTCCAACCCACGGGCTCCACCAGTGCCCCAAAATGCCCGTGCCACACATTCCACTGGCCAGACGTACAAGGAGCTGAAACTTGAATGCCAGCAGAAAGGGATACTTTTTGAGGACTGTGACTTTCCAGCCAATGACTCATCCCTTTTCTTCAGTGAGAAGCCTCCTGTCCCCTTTGTATGGAAAAGACCTGGGGTGAGTATAAAGATTCTTCATTTTCTTTGTGTCCTATCCAATAGTCAGAATCAGACAGAAAAATTGGCCTTTATTTTTATTTTATTTTTTATTTTTTTAACTGCTGAGGTCATCTCTCCCAAGATAATAGTGAGATAGATTGGTGGCATTCACAAGGAGTGGCTTGGATCCTGTTGATTATTCTGAGTTAGAGCAGATCTATTCAATAAATTGTGGAATGGTGAGTCAATAAATAGATAAATATAATTGACTCAATGGTTCTACTCCTAAATTGCAGTGAATTGGGCTAGATGGCCCTTGCAGTCTCTGTCAGTTCTGTGATTCTACTCTAGTCAGGATTAACAACAACATTAACAAGGGTCTGGAAACCATGCCTTATGAGGAGAGACTTAGGAGCCTGGGTATGTTTATCATATTTGAAGGGGTGTCAATATTGAGGATGGAGCAAGCTTGTTTTCTGCTGCTCCACAGAATAGGACATGGAACAATAAATGCAAGCTACAGGAAAGGAGATTCCACCTAAACATTAGGAGGAACTTCCTGACAGTAAGAGCTGTTTGACAGTGGGACATACTGCTTCAGAGAGTGGTGGAGTCTCCTTCTTTGGAGGTCTTTAAACAGAGACTGGATGGCCACCTGTTGGAGGTGCTTTGATTGGGAGTTCCTGCATGGCAGGAGGTTGGACTGGGTGGCTCTTGTGGTCTCTTCCACCTCTATGATTCTATGAGGTCAATGTCTCCTGTATGACTACTTCTTTCACCACAGTATTTCAGTCACTATTCCTTACCCTTCATTTCTCTCAACCCCTGCCTTGGAAATACGTTGACCGTTGTCTTGTTTGAAAAATGTCCCAAACTCTATAATAATATGAGCAATCCCATAATTATTGTGCATAAACTGAGCTTTCATGGTGTGGGATATGTATTATGGATGGT
Organism: Urosaurus nigricauda; assembly: GCA_034509955.1. Classification (NCBI taxonomy): domain Eukaryota; kingdom Metazoa; phylum Chordata; class Lepidosauria; order Squamata; family Phrynosomatidae; genus Urosaurus; species Urosaurus nigricauda. Next base: position 312,509,308 of record JAOEGL010000001.1, on the reverse strand, counting down.
AAAATATAATATACCTTGACAATGTTCCCAAATTTCCTAGAAATCTCAGGTATTTATTTATTTATTTATTTGCTGACATATTTGTTGCCTGCCACTTTGCCTAGGAACCCAGTGTGATGCCCAGCAGATGAAAAGAAATAAGCTTTTTAAAACCCTCAGCAAATTAAAGCAATCCCAAAGCTAACCCTTCTTTTAGGAATCCGACTCCCAAACTTAGTAATATAGTCCTGCCTGATGGAAGCTCAAGAGTTATACAACCAGCATGACTTCCCTTGGGAAAAGCTTCCCAAGTGAGGTGCTGCTCTTAAGAAAGCCCTTTCACCTGGTAGAGAAACTGGACATAGATAAAACATTCTTTTAATAAAAAATAATAAATAAAAATAAAACTTTTATTTCTATCGCACTTTTTGTCAAAACAATCAAAGCGGCTTACAATATTAAAAATAATACAGCAGTATATACAAAATATTCCCCCTTACCATTTATTACACATAGCTGTGTAATAAATGGGAGTCCCTCCATTTATCAGAACCTTCTCCTCAAATTACAAGGGATTAAATGTGGGAGAAGATAAAGTTACATTTTAATGAGGGTCTACATCTCAGGTAATGAGATGGTAAGTGTGCCATGAGATGCGCAGTTGAGAAGAAACACGAACAAACTTTCGAGATGGTTCCGAAAGGAAGTTTTTCAAGAGCTGAACGTAACACAATGCTTTTTGTCTATCTGCCTTTATTTCTGGCTCATGCCAGGCAGACCATGAGGGGCTTCTAACCAGGAGCTCTGAAACTGGGAGGCTATGGAGCCAGGTGACGCAGTCCAGACTCCCAGCTATCCAGAACATTAAGGACTACAAATCCCATCTGAGTAAAATTAGGAGAATGTAACAATCAGTGGTTTTATGATTTTTTGATTTATTTTCCTGGTTGACTGAATTGATTTGGCTCTGTAATTTATACTTTCTGTCTGTGCCTGGAGGACAAGTTGGTCCTTAGTGAAAGTGAATTGTTTTGCTATAGGAGTCCCTTACTTAGAATAAAGCTTTTCTTTAAGATACTCTGCCTCTCTTGCACTCCTTTTTCACATGCCTTAGCTTGGGCTGGTTCTTCATTACAGTCGTCAAGGGAAGTACCAGTGGAATTCCCCAGCAACATCCTAATGCCATTGATAAGGTGGTGTCCCTGCCCAGGGTGTCACCCAATTCAGGGAGGCAGGACTTCCAGGGGCAGGGCCTGAGGTAGGGCCAAAAGGGCACCTCCTCCCTTGCTGCCACAGCACATAGAATCACCATTGGTGATGTGATGTGATGTGAGGTATGTCTAGGCCCTCTGAGCAGTCCCCTTGGCTTTCTGAGTCCTGCATGGCCATGGCTGCATGGGACTCAGAAGGCAGCAACCTCCCACCCACCCTGGCCTTCAGAGTTCCATGTGGCCATAGCTGTGTTTGACCCAGAAGGCAGCCTGGTCATAGAATCATAGAATCATAGAATTGGAAGAGACCACAAGGGCCATCCAGTTCAACCCCCTGCCATGCAGGAACTCCCAATCAAAGCATCCCTGACAGGTGGCCATCCAGCCTCTGTTTAAAGGCCTCCAAGGAATTGCTTCTTGGCCTTTTGGCTAAGATCAAGTGTAGACCTCTAAGAAAAGAGACTCCACCTCACTCCGAGGGAGTGAGTTCCACTGTTGAACAGCCCTTACTGTCAGGAAGTTCCTCCTAATGTTGAGGTGGAATCTCTTTTCCTTTAGCTTGCATCCATTGTTCTGGGTCCTGTGCTCTGGAGCAGCAGAAAACAAGCTTGCTCCCTCCTCAATATGACATCCCTTCAAATATTTAAACAGGGCTATCATATCACCTCTTAACCTTCTCTTCTCCAGGCTAAACATCCCCAGCTCCCTAAGGCGTTCCTCATAGGGCATGGTTTCCAGACCCTTCACCATTTTAGTTGCCCTTCTTTGGACATGCTCCAGTTTCTCCACATCCTTTTTGAATTGTGGTGCCCAGAACTGGACACAGTATTCCAGGTGGGGCCTGACCAAAGCAGGATAGAGTAGCACTATTACTTCCCTGGATCTAGACACTATACTTCTATTGATGCAGCCTAAAATTGCATTGGCCTTTTTAGCTGCCGTATCGCACTGTTGACTCATGTTCAACCCACTGTCCACTTGGACTCCTAGATCCCTCTCACATCTGCCTCATTCAGCCATGTTTCCCCCATCTGCCCTAAATGCAGAAGCATACATTTCTCTGTGTTGAATTACATTTTGTTAGCTTTGGCCCAGCTTTCTAGTCTATTCAGGTCATTTTGAATTTTGATTCTGTTTCCTGGGGTATTAGCTACTCCTCCTAATTTGGTGTCGCCTGCAAATTTGATAACTATACCCCCAGTACTGTCATCCAAGTCATTAATAAAGATATTGAATAGCAATATCTTTGGTCCCTGCAGGGTGAACAAGCCCACCAGGTGACACCCCTCCTCTGGGGTATCACCTGGTGTGGTCCACACCACTGCACCCCCTAGTGATGCCACTGGGTAGAAGAAGTCAGTCATGGGGTGGTGACAGCGAGTTCTTTAGATAAAAGGTGGTCTCAAGGAGTCCTATCCAGCTCAGGCAGGAGAAAGGATGGGGGCCCAGAGACCTGTGAAAGCCAACCCAATATGTTTACACATTTCTTTTTCTAGTTTTTTCTGTTTGTTTTATAGCTTATACTTTACTGATTCTTTATTTAGTTCTTTCCTGGCCTTATCAGTCTATAGGCATAAGAGATAAAGGAGGCATTAAGGAATCTAACAGCATCTTTCAGACTAACTGGTTAAATATATCATGGCCTTTCACATATATCAATCCACCTCCTCAATTATACTGAGGGACAGCCAAGGCAGTAGGAATTGTGGCCAGAGTGCAATAGGATCAAAGAGACTAGGATCCTAGAATAAACGCGTTAGTCTTAAAAATGCTACTGGACTGCTTTGTGCCTTTTTTGTGGTGAAATAGCTGGACTTTCCATCTTGAACAGGAGAAAGAGGAATAATCATTCAGTGCAAGAATAATTGAGGTATGCAGGAGGGCTGGATGCTTCTCTTCAACCCTGTGTGGCCTGGATGACATCCATGGGTGAAGGTATCCCTTTAATACCAGTGGTGTAATACTCAGTGATGTCACTGCTGGACCCCTATGTGCGGAAAGGAAAAGAAGGACAAAACTGTTTTAAACTGGCACTTGTTGAACACCAGCTGAGTGCCAGATTCAGAAAGAAACTGCCTGTTTACTATGCATTCTATAGAAGGGGCTTTTGTTATTATGTACCTTCAAGTTGACTTCAGTTTATGGTAAATCTACCATAGGGTGTTCTTGGTGAGGTTTATTCTAAGGAGGGTTGCCAATGCCTTCCTCTAAGGCTGAGTGAGTGTGACTTGCTTAAGGTCACTCAGTGGGTTTCCATGGCCAAGTGGAGATTCAAACACTGAGTCTTGGCCCAACATCCAAGCTACAGAAAGAATATTCCACTCCTTTAGATATGTGACCAATTTCACTGGGTGAAATATGGCAAAAAAGAAAAGAAAAGAAAAATGAAATGAAATGGATAATAACCCAAGGGTCCAGAAAATGCAATGTAGAGGTAGAATAATAATTTTTCCCTTCTGTGAAGTCAAGCTCGTAGGTTCCACATGTAGAGAGTGGTTGAATGTTGTTGCCATTCTCTTCTGCTTGTTCTTGCCCACCTCTCTTGTTCTCACCCTTTCCAATGTGCAGTAATGAGCAAGACCCCAAGAAAAGAGGGGAGGTGGGTAGAAGGACTGAAGGAGAATAAACAGAAAAACCTGCAGTTCCCTTGTCTCCTGCTGAATCTAATTGCTAAAAGGCATTATGCAGACTGCTGAGTCAGAGGCTGGCAAATTTAATGGCCTCTCTTTTCCACAAAAGAGCTGGGATTTTAATAGCCCTAAACAGTGTAGAACCAGGTTACCTCTGAAAGCATCTCAGATGAACCTGCCTGGCCTTGAATACCAGCATCACCTGCTCTCCATCCTCTCCCTATGTGAAGCTGGGTGGATGCAGAGCTGTGAAAAGTGACATTTTTGGATAACAATATCCTGAATCACCCAGCCTGTAGCAGGATGGAGGCTATAATGCATAGATGGCCAAAGTAGAGTCCAGTGGCATCACTGGGGGTGGGTGAGGTGGGGTGCAATGATGCAGCCCACACTGAGTGACATCCCAGAAGGAGGGATGACACTCAGTGAGGCATTCCATCTTACATCTTCCCCATGCATGCGCCCACCCTCACCATGGTTCCCCATGCATGCTCCCACCTTCTCCACACTACCCTGTGCATGCTCCCACCCTCCCTAAGCCCTCCTGTGCTCCCCCCACACTCCTACCTTCCCTGCACTCCCCTATGCATACTCCCACCCTCCCAGTACCATCCCATGTTCCACCGTGCATGCTGCTATCCTCCTCATGCTCCTCCACATGCATTCCCACCCTCTCCATACCTTCCCCATGCTCCTCTCTCAAGGTGGCTTGGGGGAGGAAACACACACCCTTGGAAGCCCTGCCCCCAAACCTCCCCCCCCCCCACACACACACCTCAGGTGACACCCAGTGCAGGGATGCCAATGGGTGGAGCCTTCTGCACCACATACTCCTCATGGGATCCCTAAGTGTGCCACCAGACTGGAAATTTGGAAATCTGAATCCTCAGTTCTCTCATTGACTCACACTAGGAAACCAAAATAGGCTGAAACTTTTTTGCAATTTTCTTTCCTCCCCTCCCCCTCCCCATGTACCAGAACTTTAGAAATATTCTATAGTGGTGTAATGTGAGAGACCATAATACCTCTTTAGAGCAAATAACTGCTGGCAAACTGTAGACATGTACGTAGTTCCAGTGGAATTTTAGCTAGCTGCCTTGAAAGTTTGCTTTTTATTTTAAAAAAATGAAAAATTGTTTTTGAAAACAGGTACAGTCAATTGAGAGTTCAGTCCTGCCAGTTCATGCCACTTTCTGCACTCTTAAAAAAGAAATATTGAAATACAGAGAGACAGAAAGAGCTCTATTATCTTACACAATTATTGTGTTATAGTTTCATCCTACAAGACAAAGGGATTTGTAGTTTAGGGAGGAACACTCAGAATTCTTAGCCAGAGAACTCTAGTGCTTCCCTTACAAATCCCAGGATCCCATAGGATACAGCCATTGGAGTTAAAGTGGAACTGTAGTACTATAACTGTGTGTGTGGAAGAACTCACTTTCCATATTGATGCAAAACAGGCTGATCCACTTAGGATTGGAATCAGGTGAATTCAATCCAATTCAGATCTGTTCCGAATCTATCAGACACTAGCTGACTCTTTTCAGAATTCATGATTTGTCTGAAAAGGTTCTACAATTTTCTTACGGGAGCTATAGTCCAAAACCTCTGGTAGGTACCAATTTTGAGGAGGCTCTTATAGAAATGCAAAGCACCAGTGTTAACTTAATCCCTTTCTTATCACAATCTTCCCACATGATTATATCCTCAAGACAAACAAGCACTGCCTTTGCATTGTACAGCTCAGTTACAAGTTCCACATGACTTGGTGTGTTGAACAAGCAGGTGGTGCCAGTGATGAGGACTAGGCTGGTTCACTTTGTATTTTGTTCTTTCTCTAATCAAGACATGCCCGACATGGTCATGTTCTCTCCTAGAAAAAGCCTAGAACAGCAGGAATGCAGCAGGTCAACCAGCCCATTTGTTCTCTGACATTTCCTTTGAAGCAGTTAAAGTGCTCTTGGTCTGGAAGGGCAGGGAAAATGCTAGTTACTGCCCCATAGTCATTTCTTAAATTATCCATAGCTAAGATAAAGCCCACAGTCTCTGTTAATGGGGCATTTCTCTGTATCTCTTGTTCTGTGCTCATGATTGCTGTTCCTTTTCGCCCACACGCAGGTTCCTCCCTATTGTCAGCCCTCCTTATCCATGGATTCAACCATCCACAGCTTGAAAACATTCAAAAAAGTATAAATTCTAAAAAAGCAAACCTTGATTTTGCCATTTTGTTTAAGGGACACACCATTTTACTATCCCATTGTATATAATAGGACTTGATCATCCATGGATTTTGGTATCCACAGGGTGTCCCAGAACTAAATCCGGTGGTTATCAAAGGCCCACTGTACATACCATTTGGGGTACAAAAGTATCCCAATCTTGATATTGTTGCATTCTCCAAATGACCCCTGAAGTTTTGTCCCAGCTTTGATTCATATTGGATTGTGAGTCCTCCCTGCCCGTTTTTCACAAGGAAATTTGTGTGCATTCATTTTCCGAATTTTTGTTTTTACATTATATATTCATGTTTTTTTTAAAACACCAAGGATTGCACCATGTAGCCCAAAGGCCACATGTGGCCCCTCTGTTTTTGCAGATCCTGGAGGTTCCCAGTCCCCCCTCCCCCCCCCCCCCACACACACTTAAGTTTATGCCTTTCAAGTGTACAGATTTGACAGGAACAAATCCCAATTAATCTTCTGTGATCCCACCTTTTTCAACTGCTTTTAAAATATCCCAGTTTCTCTCTCTTTCTCCTGCTTTCCCACTTCACCCTCAGCTGACTTCTACTGCTGCACACTGAGTTCAAAATCTTAAAGTAGTTTGCACTCAGTTAACTGAAAGGGAATTGAGGAGAGGAGGGGTGGAATCTTCCTCTTCCCAGTAGGCTCAAGCCCTGTATTTCTGCACCTATTATCCCACCTCACTTAAACATGTTTGCATGTATTTTTCATCTGCATGTATTTTTAAAAATGTAGATGTGGTCTCATGCATATTTTTATTTTTCCTCATGAGCCTCAGAAGCTTGTAAATTCTGGAGGCAAAATATGCTTAGTCTTACAAAAAGAGAAGTGTAAAATGGATCCTTCTGCTAAGAACTTTGAACCCAATAAAATTATTTTCTCCCCTCATTGTTGGTTTCCACATTGTTGGTTTCTTCATATTTAGTACTATCTCAGTATATTTTGAAACTAACACCCCAGCTTGGTCCTTGCTCTGGGCTGCCAAATTGGCAGCTCAGGGAAATTGGTGTCTCTAAATCAGCAAATAATGATTTAAACATGGGGTGACTGGGAAGTCGTAAATAGTTGCCATTGCTCAGTAGTGGCCAAGTGAAAGTGTGACTCATGCCATAATTCCAGAGAAAGTAGCAGAGCTTGAATCAATACTAAGCCTGTATATGGCACTGCACACTGAAATTTGTGCCTGGTGTCCATGTACTGCTGGTCTTTAATGTTTACGCCATCTCCCAGTAAAAACCTGGGGCACATTTTCCCCATTGCTTGTTTTAGTCAGCAGTGATGCCCAAGATACTGTTTGACACTGGTGAAGCTTAATATCTATTGGCCTACCCTAAGCAAGAGGTCCAGAGGGTGACAGCAGCCAACCAATGGCAACTCAAGGGAGCTCTCCCATCACACACCCCTGCCAAGCAGTAGCTGTCTTGGTCACTTGTAGAGTGGTATCCTTTTGCTGTCTAGCAGCTATTGCACAGCTAGAGAAAGGAGGTACATACTAAACACCTCCTTGCACAATATTTTTTTAAAAATATTTCTGCTAACAGAAATCACCAAGAGAATTCCAGCCATTATGTCCCAATGGATCAGTTGATTCAAAGGCAAGGGGTTGGATTCAGATTTAAAAGCATACAGCTGGACATTAATTACTTAATGTCTCTACAGGGTGCACAAATGTAAGTTGCAACAGAGATTTTGAGGTATTCTCTGTTTCTACACACATAACTTTATAGGAAGTAAATTGAGCTGTTTATTTTTGTTTAAAACAGGTTTAAAACCTGTAGCTAGTGTGAAGCCATCAGAAACAAAAACAAAGAAAGGTTCTTCATCCTATATTGCTTTGTTCTGGGAGACCCCTTTAAAAAAGGATTAACACTTCATTTACTAAAGTAGAATTGTATGCACTGTGATGTTTTCAGTTGAAAATCCAATAATACAGGATCAGGGGAGCAATTCTCCATAATCTTCCAGGGCAGAGATCAGCAACACAAGGGGTGGAAGTAAGAATGGAAAGAATATTGATATGTGTGTGTGTGTGTGTGTGTATGTATGTGTGTGTGTGTGTATATATATATATATATATATATAGAATGGCTGAAAAATATGTTTCTTGGATCTAAAAAATTCTGATGAGAACAATTCTGGATTGACTAAAATCTTTACAGTTCTGTGTGTGTTTTTGTGTGTGCAGAAAATAGCATTTTAAATACAAGAAACAGGATTTTCTTGCACGTAAAATTTTCTGTGCAGAAAATAATATTTGTGCTTGGGCAAGTCACATGCTTTCAGCTTTATGGGAAAGCAATGGCAAATCTTCTCTGAACAAATCTTGCCAAGGAAACCCCATGATATGTTCCATTAGTCAGAAACAATTTGAAGGCACACAACAAAAACAATATGTACAAAATGTTGTCCCTTGAGCACAAAATGTTGCTTTCTGTGCAAAATACTACATGTGAATTTTGTGCAGAATAAGTCCTCAAATGCACAATTTTCAAAGACTTTCTCACAGCTGTAAGAATGCATATAAAATTGTTCCAGTGAGAAAGAAATGAGCAAAGAATTACATCTTTAGTAAGGATGGCTTTGTAAATTGTGCCCTGGCCTGGCCTGGCTCTAGGACAGATGTTGTGTTCTAACTAAGATATAATAGAATATATTCTGTTGGGATAACTGGTCTTTTTATTTTTCAAGGAAATTGTTAAAGACCCAGAGTTTATTCTTGGAGGCGCCACAAGGACTGACATTTGTCAAGGAGATCTTGGTAAGTGTTTTCACTGAAATTATTCCTGCCTGAGGCAGAGTAAGGACTCTGAAAATAATGTTTCACTGTTTCAAGGCAATAAAGCCTTCCCTGCACTAAGAACCAGGCAGAGTAAAAAGAGATGAACAGAATCACAAGACTAAATCCAGCAGCTAGTCTCAACTACTGTAGAGCCATCAAAAGGGAAGGATGTGCAGAGTCCCACGTTGCACATTCCACTTTGACATACACATGAGCATCTATCAATATTTTCTTGGATTTGCTGTCCTATTTACATAGGGACTGTACAGACCAGCATCAAAGACCAGCATGGAGGTGGAGTGGGAGCGTAGCATCTGCACAATGCATACCCACACACTCCGCCCCATGCCACTGCACCCCACCACATGCAGCAGCATCAGATGACGGAGCGCCAAAGGAGTGCCAAAAAGGAGCTTTTTGCAGCTTCTTTTTGCACCGCAGAAAGGCTAGATTGGGGCGATGGCATGTTGTTGCCATGGTCTCATTCCAGTGCTGAAAGGGGCAGCTGTCTGTTCAGCCCCATAGTCACTTGATTTGCCTGTGCAAAACTACATCCAGCAATGACAAAATATAGGCACACAATAGATTTTATGATATATCACTTTTTGCCCAAAAAGTGGCAATAATTGTGCAAAGACTTGTGTGGAAGAATGTGGAGCCTTCTTGTGTAAGGCTTCTTCCACAGTGTTTGGAAAATTTATTTACATGGTTCTAAGGTGGAATCTGAAATGGAAGTTGAATAGAGTTGAATAGAGTGAGATACCTTACCAGTGAGATAAGCTATGTAAGAAACAGTCCTATCCATGTCTCCTCAGAAGTGAATGACACTGAGTTCAGTGAGACTCATTTTCATAGAATCATAGAATCATAGAGTTGGAAGAGACCACAAGGGCCATCCAGTCCAACCCCCTGCCATGCAGGAACTCTCCATCAAAGCATCGCCAACAGATGGCCATCCAGCCTCTGTTTAAAGACCGCCAAGGAAGGAGATTCCACCACTCTCCAAGGAAGTGTGTTCCACTGTTGAACAGCCCTTACTATCAGGAAGTTCCTCCTAATGTTGAGGTGGAATCTCTTTTCCTGGAGCTTGCATCCATTGTTCTGGGTCTTGTTCTCTGGAGAACAGGAGAACAGCAGAAAACAAGCTTGCTCCCTCCTCAATATGATATCCCTCTAAATATTTAAACAGGGCTATCATATCATCTCTTAACCTACTCTTCTTCAGGCTAAACATACTCAGCTCCCTAAGACATTCTGCATAAGGCATGGTTTCCAGACCCTTCACCATTTTAGTTGCCCTTCTTTGGACATGCTCCAGTTTCCCCACATCCTTTTTGAATTGTGGTGCCCAGAACTGGACACAATATTCCAGGTGGGGCCTGACCAAAGCCGTAGAGAGTGGCACTATTACTTGATCTAGACACTATACTTCTATTGATGCAGCCTAAAATTGCATTGGCCTTTTTAGCTGCAGCACTGCACTGTTGACTCATGTTCAACTTGTGGTCTACTATTTTGAGGTGAGTGAGTAGAGGATTACTGTCTAAACCACTCTAATAAGGTTCCATATACAGCAGGCCTTTAGTATCCACTGGTGTTTGATTCCAGAATCACCACCTCCTCCATCACCCCGTACATACCAAAATCTGTGGGTGCTCAAGTCCCATTATACGCAATGGCATAGTAAAATGGTGTCCCTTATATAAAATGGCAAAATCAAAGTGTGTGTGTATATATATATATATATATATCTTGAAGTTATGGATGGTTCAATCAGTGGATGCAGAATCCATGGATATGGAGGACCAACTGTACTACGTAATATTTTATTTTTTGATAAAATGGCTCTGGAAACTATTTAAATAATATAATATTGATGTGCAGCCACAAGAAAAAATATGGCAACATGGAATTTCCAGAAGGTGCAAACAATAAAGGTTGATTGGTAATTAGTTAGTGGGGTATAATGGAAAGTTCTGGTATGCGTTTTGTTCATGTGAAGAAAAAATAAAGCTTTTATCAGATATTAGATGATATAGATTTTTATTGCTATATTTGATTTCCAGGTGATTGTTGGCTATTAGCAGCTATAGCATCACTTACCCTTAATGAAAAGGCACTAGCCAGAGTTGTGCCACAGGATCAGAATTTTGGACCAGGTTATGCTGGAATATTTCATTTTCAGGTAAACAACTCTAATTTTTAAAACAAATCCTAATGTTCTACTATGGGGAAAGTACCTAAATCTTCTTTTGATTTGAAGGAAATGATGATTTTATAATGTCTAATAAAATATTATTTTATTGAATCTTTGGATCTTTTCAAACTACACAGACATAGAACTATTATTCTGCTTTAACTGCCATGGCTGTATCTTGTGGGATCCTGGGTTTTGTTGTTTGGTGAGGCACTAGAGCTCTCTGGTTAAGAATTCCAAATTCCCCACCCTAAACTGCAAATCCCATGTTTTCACATGATGGAACCATCGCAGTTAAAATGGAAACACAATGCTACAATTGTATAGTGTGAAAGGGCCCTTTCAACAATTGAACAGTTCAAATCAAGCAACATATCAGAAATAAATACTTTGTTAATATTATTCCCAATTTGTTTTTAATAGTTTTGGCAACACAATGAGTGGCTGGATGTTGTTGTTGATGACCGACTGCCCACATTCAAAGACCGTTTGGTTTTTCTCCACTCAGAGGACCACAATGAGTTCTGGAGTGCACTGCTGGAAAAGGCATATGCCAAGTAAGTCATATAGACCATGTGATCTACATATTGTTTTTTATTTCCTCAGCTACGGTAACTTCTACCTGTTGCTATCTAAACCCTTCTTTCACATGTGATCTGTGCGATAAGTGAAAGCATTCTGCCTGGAGATGGATCAGGACCAAACTAAACCCTGTTTTGGCATCAGTTGTTGAACACAAGTGGAGAGAGCTAAGGATGTGCAGGAAGCTAAACAGTTTCTTATGTGACATTTGCACCATATCAGGGGAGCTCCACATTTCCCTACATTAATCTTGGGATTACATCAGTGTACAACTGTTTCAGTAGAGGGCATTTTTAGTCCAGGAATGCTTTCTTTTCCTGTCATGTTGCTTGTAAGAAAGGCACAAATGATATGTTTGATTGACTTTGGGATTTCTAATTTAGATCAGTTGATAAATCCAGATCAGGAATTTGTGCCATTTGTAATATTGTAGTCCACTTATCAGTTATTCATCAGCTGTTTCTTGTTAACTGCCTTCGAATCAACACTAGTCCATGGCAATCCCATGGATGAGACATCTCCAAAAACCCTTGTTCTTTACTGCTCTGCTTAGGGTCTATAAACTCCAGGCCATGACCTCTCTGATTGATTTTATCCATCTGGCATGCGGTCTAATGCCCTCCATCTTTCTTAGCATTATTGTCTTTTCTAGTGAGTCATTTCTTGATGTGGCCAAAGTGCAACAGCCTCGATTTAGTTATCTTAGTTTCCAGGGAGAGCTCAAGCTTGATCTTTTCTGGGACCCACTTGTTTGTCTTTTTGGCTGTCCATAGTTTTCTCAGCATTCTTCTCCAGCACCACATTTCAAATAAGTAGATTTTATTTCCATCAGCTTTCTTCACTATCTAGCTCTCGCATCTCTACATGGCGATGGGAAACACTATGGTCCTAACTTCAGTTTTATATCTTTGCACTTTGGGATCTTGTCTATCTCTTTTGTAGCTGTCCTCTTGACTGCAGTCTCCATTCTGATCCATGATTGATCCAAGATAGGGGAAATTTTTTAACTCTTTTGATTTCCTTCTTGTTGAGGTTGAATTTATTCAACTCCTTCATGGTCATTATTTTTGTTTTTTTAATGTTCAGTAGTAAGCCTGCCTTTGCACTTTCTTCTTTCACTTTTTCCAGTTGTGATTCCAAGTCTTTATTGTTCACTGCTAGTACTATGGTTTTATCTACATACCCTAGTGTTAATATTCCTTCTTCTGCTCTTCATTCCTCCTTCTGATTCTAAATCTGCTCAGCATATGATGTTTTCTGTATACAAACTGAACAACAGGGTGATAAAATGCAGTAAAATGCAGGCTTCCCCTTCTGATTCGGAAGCATTCTGCTTCTCCCTTTTCAGTTCTAATTGTAACCTTCTGTCCTGAGTACAAGTTATACATCAGGACAATGAAATGTAATGGTACACCCATTTCTTTGAGAGCAGCCGATAGTTTTTCATGAACTATGCAGTCAAAATCTTTGCTATAATCTATATAGCTCATGCTGACTTCCTTCACGATTTTCTTCTTTCTTTAGCCACTGGAATATGTATTTTACAGGCACCAACATCAAGAAAATGTGTTTTTGGAACTCCATTCATGGCTAAACTCAATCAGGGAGGTCATGGGCCTAAGTTTACAGGGCCTGGCCAGAGCAGTGGAGCACATGGGGTCTTGCTGATGTCTCATTCATGGAGTCACCATGAATTGAGCAATTTTCCCAATGTTATAAAATGGATACTGCCATTACAATTTTCCATGATGCTTGGTTGAGTACAGTAGACCATGTTTTGAATGGATATGTGAATGCATTTTTAAAAATGCTCAATGTTACTGTAGGTTGAATGGAAGTTATGAAGCACTAAAAGGTGGAAGCACAATTGAAGCCATGGAAGATTTCACAGGAGGTGTTGGAGAAATGTATGAAGTTAAAAAGGCGCCAGAAAACTTCTATGAAATCTTGGAAAAAGCTCTTAAAAGAGGATCAATGGTGGGCTGTTCTATTGATGTAAGTAAAACAGTAAAGCTGGGTTTCAGTTTTGTTTCTTGTTTTTTCAGAAATGTAAATCTCAGTCTTGAGCAAGTTGTCCAATCCCAGGACTGCTTTGCAAACATGGTATTATTCAGTGTATCATAACATTTGTTGACATGGTACTGTACTATGAAACATTAGTGACGACCAATGGGGAACAATAGCTTGACTGCTGGACTGGGATATGAGAGATACAGGTTCCAACATCTGTAGAGTCATGAAACTCACTGGCTAATATCAGGCCAGTCATCTTTTCTCAGGCTGATCTACCTCACAGGGTTGCTGTGAGAAGTAGCAACGAGCACAGCCGTGGACACTATCTTAAGTTAATTGGAAAAAAGGCAGGAGAAAAACATAACAAACATGTGGCTAATGTTAACCAAGAGCCCTTCCATATAGCCTGTTCATTTCTTATGCTTCATTTAACACAATCCTGTTATATACTAACAGTTCTATTGCTTCCCAGAAGCAGTCAAGAGAGAGTTTTCTTGCATTCTCCCTAATGTTAAACGTCCTTGCCACCTGAAATTTATAGCATAGCTGTGACTTATCTTACACTGCCAAATGTGGTGAGATACTATTCAGATCTGTGCAAGAGATTATTTCATTTGATCTGTTGCTACTCTAGAGATTAAAAAGCCATGCACAGAGCTGAAGAGACTAATTGCATCCCTTTCTTTGCTCTTTTTTTCTTTATTCATGGGAAATAAATTGATGTACGACAACAATAGGACTGCAAGGCTAGCACAGAAATTAACTACAGTACTATTTAAATCTATTGTCATTGAACCATTGACTTTAATTTATTTGCAAAATCAAAACCATTACAATTAATCACACAAAACCAATAAGAAATACCAGTAAAAAAATGTATCTTGCTAATTTTGGCATTGCTATATCCATACTATAAAAAGGAACAGGTTACAGAACAATTCAATAGAATAAAAACGTATTCTTGGGTAGTTACAAAAGAATAAAAGAGGCTTTCTCTCGGTGCCACCAAGATCACAGGCTCGCCTGGTAAGGACACGAGAGAAAGCCTTCTTGGTGGCTGCTCCCACCTCCTGGAATACCCTTCTTCAGGAGGCTAGGCTCGCCCCCTGTCTGCTGGCCTTTCACCAGTAAGTAAAAATATTCTTATGCAGGCAGGCATTTTGTGTATAATTCATAGCAGGGCATTTTTTTATGGAGCAGGTGGGTTTTTAGTTTGTTTTTAACTTTGGTATAGTTTATGTTGGCTATAGATATGGTTTAATTTTTTTGAATTTTATAGAGATTTTAAATGCTTTATCTGTGAATTGCCCTGGGTCTCTATGGGGAGAAAGATGGCATATAAAAAAATAAACAAACAAAAAACAAACTGTGGAGCTAAACTGAGAGCATTATGCTTTCAGGGGGGGGGGAATCTTTTAAATGTTTAAAACACTACAATAGCAGAAGAACAAATATCAGTAGATATGTTGGAAAACATATCAAACTGGCCATGTTGGTTGGAAGAATGAGGGAAAGATAGTCTACAAAATAAATTTTCACATTCTAGAGTGTGTTGTGAAGAGATGATACATTGACAAATATGTTTCATTGACTGCTGGTGAAAATTATTTATTACTGTTGTTATTGTTGTTGTTCTTATTTCTTACCTCCCACTCTCCAATACAATAGCATAGTAAAATGGTGTACCTTATATAAAATGGCAAAATCATGCTTTGCTTTTTGGAATTTTTTTTAAAAAGTATTTTCAAGCTGTGGGTGGTTGAATTCATGGATGCAGAATCTGTGGATACAGAGGGCTGTCTGTATCTGAATGTTATGCTTTACATGTTGTCTTATGTTATGTTCTGTTATCAAATTATGGCCTAAATCTTGCTGTTAGGCTCGAATAGGGTAGAGCCACTGATTCCATTGGATTTATCTGTGTGTTCAGCAGTTGATTGAGTGTGTTTATTCTAGTTGGGACTAACCAACAAGATTCTAGCATTTGCATCTCCCATTCTTATGTGAAGTACCCATAAATTAATTCAATAGTCAATTCAATAAAGTTAATTTAATAAATTAATTCAAGAGCTGTATGTTAAAATCTGTTTCCATATTTTAGACCAGAAGTGCAGCTGAGACAGAAGCTCGAACCCCATATGGCCTTATAAAGGGTCACGCATATTCAGTAACAGGTATTGATGAGGTAAGTTTCTTTTTTGTGATTTTTCTCACTGGGAAGAGAGAAGTAAAATAAAACAAAATAAGGTGAAACGTTTTTAATTTAATGAAAGGAGTAGTGGGGGTGCCACTGAAGCCAGCCTCTCCAATTCTGTTATGTCTCTGATTTCTGTAATATAATCAGAGAAGTAATAATATATCATGCTTTAAAATTGCTGAGGTGTAAAAACAAGTTTTATTAGATTACACATAGTGCATGCAATTTCAATAAAGTGGGAGCTCAGATTATCTTTGACTGTAATCCTGTCAGGGCATTATGCTAGCGGTTGCACTTTCTTCCAGATCACGCAATGGTGGCAAGGAGAAATAGATAAAATCTGCTGGCTCCAAACAGGCTATTTCACCAATGCCTCATTTTCCTTCATTGCTGCTGTAGCCACAGTCTTTATCATCCTGCCACAATTCTAAAAGGTATCTCAGCAATGAACCATAGAATCTGAAAGACTAAAAAGGCCTTCTGATTCAGCTCTTTGCTATGCAGTTATATACAAATGCACTCTTAAGCAGAGGCCATCCAACCTCTGTTTAAAAACCTCCCAAGAAGGAAGGTTTACTATCCTCTGAGGCAGCCTATTCCACTCTCAAATAGCTCTTATGATAAAGAGGTCCTTCTTGATGTTTTGGTGGAATTTCTTTTCTTGTAGTTTGAATCTATTGGTTCCTTATCCAGCCGCAGAAAGCAAGCTTCCTCCAACATTTACATGATGTCCCATTGAGTACTTAAATAGAACTATCATATTACAACTTTCTGTTCTTCAAGCGAAACACACCTAGATCCCTAAGCCGTTGCTCACAAGTCTTGGTTTCCAGGCCTTTTAACATCCTAGTTTCCCTCTTCTGAACACATTCCAGTTTGCCAATATCCTTCTTGAACTGTGGTTCCCAGCAGTGGCATCACTAGGGGGGGGTGCAGTGGTGAGGGAGTCTTCTGGTCAGGCCCTCCCCTTTGCACATCCCCCACATGCATCCCTTCCCCTTGTGCTCCCCCATGTGCCATCCCTGTGTGCTCCCCCCTGCACGCTTTCCCCACACGTTCCCTCCCATGTGCCATCCTATTCTTTCCCTCATCAAGAAAAGGACAGGGCAGGGGGAGGGAGTGTGTGCTGCCCCAGAAGCCTCTCCCCTGGAAGCCCCATCCCCTGCACTGGGTGACACCAAGTGCGGCAACACCACTGGTTCCCAGTATATGAAGGTGACAACATGGCACTGCCAAAATCTCTCAAAATCTTTCACTCCTTTACTGTGTGCCACCGCTACCACCCCTTATGTGTGGGTGAGACTCACTCAGGGGTCATTCAGACTATGTTATACCCTGGTTTGTGAACCAGGTTAAAAGTGAGGAATTCATATTGGCACTGGTGTATTCACAATCGAATCCATGCTTTGCACACCCGATCCAGTGCAAATCCCTCTCAGCCCGGGTTTTCCGAAAGCAGGGTATTTACCGTTTCTTTTTGGAAACCCAGTGCAATTGAATATGAACTTGGCTTCGATCATGATTGGGTCAATTTCAGGGGAGGGGTAAAGGCCAGGGAGGAGAACATTCCTCTGCAACAACCAGCTTTGATCGAGTGCTTCAGGTTTTTAATTTGACAGCTTCCTTTTTCCTCCTCCTCCTCCTCCTCCTCCTCCTCCTCCTCCTCCTCCTTTGTAATTAGTTTTTTTTCAGCAGCAGGAGTGCTTCATCGGGCACTTCAGAATTTTTTATTATTATTATTTTTACAATTTGACAGCTTATGCGCATGCTACATGGGGCTCTTTAAACGAGAGAGGAAACCCCCAGTCATATATGGATAGTTAGCTTCCATATGTGGATTGGGGCTCTTTAAACAAAGGGAGAGGGAACCCCAGTCCATATATGGATAGTTTGTCCTTATTAAGGAAAAAAGTATTAACTCTTGGTACCATTTTACAGATGTTTCTTTAAATCACTTCAAGCAACCCCATGTTGAACCTTAGAGGATAGTTGCTTGCCTATTTATTTGTTTTGTTTTGGTTCTTCCTAGGTCAACTACCAAGGACAAAAAGTGAAGCTCATTCGTATTAGAAATCCATGGGGTCAAGTGGAATGGAATGGTGCTTGGAGTGACAAGTTAGTATTTTGAGGAGAACTTTTAACTGATATAAGCTCTGTAGAAGTAGTTCATATTGATGGTGTTGTATTGGAGAGAAAACAGAAACTGTCTTCTCCTAGACCTTCTTTCATCAGATGTACCCAAGTGGATTCTGATCTGTGTTTATAAATAAATCTTTTAAAGGATACAGAGGTAGAAAAACTCTTGAGCTTGAGTTTCTTGGCAGACTTGTAACTGTAGAGAAATCAGTGGAATTTACTTCTTAATATCAGACTGGTAAGGAAATCATATTTTATAACCAATAGGTTGGTTATAACCAATAGGTCATCTGTCTAGTGTTACTCATTCATACTTCACTGAACCTTTTGCTACTGAAAAAAAAAGTAACCAAAGTTACTTGGTAGATTATCACACAGGGAAAAGGACATCTTTTTTCCATTTTCTTTTCCCATCCTTATCGCACAATCGCATGAAAGATTATCAGATGATATCATGCTTATCCCATCATTATCCCGTCAGTGAGGCAGAATTGTCCTGTCATTTTTCATTAACAGATATTTTCGTTATTCAAAGGTGACAGGACAGTTTCACTTCACTGACATGATAATGATGGAATACATGCAACATGTATGATAGTTTTTCATGTGATCGCATGATAAGGATGGGACAAGGACAGAAGTGATCTGCTTCACTCCATTCTCCCCCCCCCCCCCCCCCCCGATTATCTCCTTGGAGGATTTGAGCTTTCTGAATTTCAAGGCCAACTGATCCAAACACACCTCCTGGAGAGAGAGAATGTAATTATCCTTTGGATTTTGCACTTCTCCAAGTTTTGCTGCGCACTTCTGAGGTAAAAGAAAATGTACCCAAACTGTATTTTAAAGAGTATATTTTAGGGTAATAAATCTTTCAGCAGTGCATAAAATATTTTTATAAATGGGTAGCTTGTGAAAATATACAGTTCAAAAATACACATTTAAATACAATTTTTGCAGAGTTCTAATATTATTAGCACAATAAAATAGAAAAAGGACAGAGAGGGCCTATGAATGAGCACATGCAGAACTGACAACAAAAAGAAATAGATCCTCACATCCTTCTTCAAAGCTAGTAAAATGAGACTTTCAGTACTCTGTTAAAATATGAAGATGTATAATGTGAAATATTAGAACCTCTGTGCAGAATGAAATTAAGTAAATCAAGTTTGCAAAGAAAGGCAGAGCATATGCCGCAGAATTTTTATTATTATTATTATTATTATTATTATTATTGATAACTAATGAATGAATTAAGATTGCCTCTTTCTCTTTAAGTTCTCCAGAATGGCGTTCTGTCAGCCCATCTGAGAAAAAACGTTTGTATCAGACAGCACTAGATGACGGAGAGTTCTGGTAAATGAATATGCTGATTAAAATAATAAATGTTTTAAAACAAATGCTCTCTACTGGATATATGTTTAACTTGATCAGGAGACATACAGAAGACTGATTTAAATCCGTTATTACATTCATTATAACAAATCATTTTTACCATATTCAATATATTATCAAAAGTGCTTTCTTGGCCTGTATTCTCTATCAGCTGCTTGAGTATGCTTAACTAAATAATCTCTCCTGGCCCAACCTCCTCAAATGTGAAGAAAACAACATTCACCTGTGCTCCCCATGCAACTTAAATGCAGTAAAGTAGGTTGGTAGGAGAGACAGTTATGATCATGGCGGTACTATCAAAATTGCAAGCACAGCACAGCGTCTGCACATCATGCCATCACACTTGTGTCATTGATGCATGACAGTGCACCAGTGGTGCACTCATGGCATCTGCAGTGTGCACCAAAAAAGAACTATGGAGGAACAGGAATTTTAGCGGGTTCTTTTTGGTGCAGAGGGAGCCCGTGTGGTTTGGCTACTTCGGCCTCCTTCCAGAGCAAAAACAGGCACCTCCAGCCCGCCCTTTCATGGCAGTCTGTCGAGCCCCTCACTTACTGACCCATAGTTCAGTAACCTTAGTAGTTTGGGAATTGATGTATGTTGCTGTTCTGTGCCTTCAAGTTGTTGCCAATTTATGGTGCCCCTAAGGCACCCCATCACAGGATTTTGTTTTTTTGCTTATTGTTTTGGCAAGACTTGTTCAGAAGGGGTTTGCCTTTGCCTTCCTCTGAGGCTGAGAGTGTGTGAGTTGCTCAAGGTAACCCGACTGGGTTTCCATGGAGTTACAGGGATTAACAGTCTGGTCTACAGAGTCCTAGTCCAGAACCCAAACAACTACACTAATATGGCTTGTATACCTGGGCTATGATAATCTACAGAATGATCTCTCTTTCCATCTCACATAGGATGAAGTTTGAGGATTTCCAGACCCATTTTGATAAAGTTGAAATCTGCAACCTCACACCTGATGCCCTTGAGGACAATGTTACCCATAAATGGGAGGTGACAGTCCATCAAGGCAGTTGGGTCAGGGGTGCTACTGCTGGAGGGTGCAGAAACTTCATAGGTATGGACATATTTATTATTGTGGTGCACTTGTACTCATAGAGAAGATGCTTGACCTAGAGGACTGAGGGAAACAGTGTTCCATCTGAAAGGAAGGAGAGCTGGTCTACTTGTACAATCCAGATGATGTTCTAAGGCAGGGATGAAGAAAGTGACTGTATTTCCACATATAAGCCTACCTGTGTTTTGAGGTTTCCTGGGGAGGTCCTTGTCTCTGTCTCATCATAACATCTGGGGGGAACAAGGTAGATGGCTTTCTTTGCAGCTGTTCCTCAGCCTTATTACTCCCTTCCAAAGAGGCTAGACTTGTGCCCTCCTAGTTTTTTTCCCATAAGCAGGTGAAGACTTTTCTTGTCAAGGACTGAGTGATCAAGGGAAAAGGGCATATCATACTGTGCTGTTATCCATATATTTGTTGTTTTGTTTAAAATGGACATATGTTAATTGTTTTTAATTATATTTTAACACTTGTATGATGTGCAACTTAATGGTGGAATATCATCATCATCATCATCATCATCATCATCATCATCATCATTTCCCCCTCTTTTTCTTTGATCCTGCTGTCCCCAATGCATGCTATACCTATAATGAGACTTGTATAGTGGTTTGAGCACTAGACTATGACTTTGTACATCAGGGTTTGATTCCACCTCTCAGCCATGGAAACCCACAGGGTGACCCTGGGTAAGTCACACAGTCTCATCTCCAGAACCCCCCATGACTGGTTTCCTTTAGAGTCACCATAAGTCAGAAACGACTTGAAGATACACAAAAAACAATGAAACAATGAAAACAAAGAGGAGGAGGATCGCGGTCCACAGTCTACCAAGTTTTACTAACAGAAGTTTTGGACCATCAGTGATTTGGATTCTGTCCAAGAATCTGGGAATTACTGAGGTATTGTCAGATAATGGGGGATGTCCCAAGTAGTTACAACTTGTAATTGTGCCATTGTGATCCTGTCTGTGGTGAATTAATTCAGGCATGTTGTCAGTATGTTTTGAATTGCTCCCACAGCACCGAACATGATCAGAATAATGGCTCCGGTTTACTTCAGATAGTAATGTCATTTGTGTAAAAGAGAGAGACAGAGACAGAGAGAGAGATGAAATTATTGATAACCTTAGTTTGTGCAGAAAGATTTCACAAACTGAATATGAGAAATGCCGCAGTATAAGGATACATTGGAATTGATGCAAAAAATATGATTTACCATTTGTACAGAACTGATGGGAACAGACTCTTGAAAAATGGTTCAAAATAGTCAACATTTTATGGGACACTAAGATTCAAAGTGATAAACAATTAGAGAATACTATACCAGATATAACTGGTTGAGTGAAAGAATGTTTGGATTACAGATGTGACACTCCTGGGGATAGCAGAATTGAAAAGTTTGAGGGGAATGATGGTCCAAAGTGCCATGTACACCGATGGCATTATATGTGCACATGATGGTGGTGGTGATAGCTGATATCCTATTGGGGAGTTACAGATGTGTAAGGACTGTAGTTGGTATGTAATGAATCCATCCCCATCTCTCAGTCACTACTTAGCAAGCACCAGCTGCTGTGATCAATTAGGGCCTGTTCCTCTGTCAATCAGGAAGCAATGATTGACATT
The DNA here is from genome assembly GCA_034509955.1 of Urosaurus nigricauda. NCBI lineage: Eukaryota > Metazoa > Chordata > Lepidosauria > Squamata > Phrynosomatidae > Urosaurus > Urosaurus nigricauda. The sequence goes on along the minus strand of JAOEGL010000001.1, from coordinate 312,487,258 downwards.
TCCATCATGAGCAATCTGTGATGTTACAGGAAGAAGCAGGGTCCCCATTGCAATTCTCTCTCATGCCAGAAATTGCTTGGGACAGGAAGGAAACTACCAATCAACTGCTTCCCAATTGGAAAGAGAAAAAACCTCCACTGATCTTAATAGCTTTTGCCCAGTAAGTGGGGATTGGGGGGACTTTCTTGATCCCTATGTATCTCCTAAACTAGGGGTTATATAGATATTGTGAATAAAAAAGTGGTATAACTGCCTAACTCTAGGTTATGCATTTGTGTATTCCCAACAGGATTTAGCCAAATAATAATAATAATAATAATAATAATAATAATAATATCTACAAACTGAGATTCAGCACCTCTGGAGAAGAAAACAACTGTAGTTCTTATGCTGATAGGTCCTCTGAGAGGAATTTCAAATTGGAAAAAAAAAACTTTTAACTTTCTTATTTCCAGAAACGTTTTGGACAAATCCACAGGTCAAGCTCCAATTAACTGAAAAAGATGATGGAAAAGATGGCTGCACATTTCTAGCAGCTCTAATGCAAAAAGACCGCCGTAAGCTCAAGAAACTGGGTGCTGAAATGCTAACAATAGGATATGCTATCTATGAGGTATTTCTTAATGTATGAGGCATGTGTGTGTGTGTGTCACCTGTAGACTTCTGGTGGTGGTGGCCCCATGAAGGTTTTCTTAGGCAAGGAATATTCAGAAGTGATTTTGCTATGTTCCCTCTAAAATATAGCCTGCAGTACCTGGTATTCATTAGAAGTCTCCCATCCAAGTACTAAGCAACGCTGGCCCTGCTTAACTTCTAAATGCAAACAGGATGTGGTGCATTTAAAATATTTAGTTTATTATATGAGGATTACTTCTGCAATAACAGGGTTGACCAGACACCTGATAAATGATGGCCTTGCTATAGTGGTGGTCTCTGAGCCCCTTCCCCAAGGTCAGTACAAGATATTTTACTGCCTAGGGCAAAAAGCAAGACAGCATCCCTGCCCTTATTTCCACATGCAGAAGCTGTCTAGACTGCCAGTTGAATTGTACTTCAGTATTGGCTATGAAATAGCAAGATAGAGGACATTGTCCCATTACAAGAATTGAAGTAAAATTTAACCAGCCAGTTAAGTTAGTCTGAATGACACACAAAACTCTGTCTTCCAAAAGAGGTGAAAAGCCCAATAGCGCAGAAAGAACAGGCAACCAATTGTTTCTGTTACTTCACCACCAACATTGGTTGTCTTCCAACAGATGCTTCTCACTACAGTGGGCCTGCTGTATCTGGGGGGTTTGGTTCCAGGATCACACATGAATACCAAAAAAGTCTTTATATATCAAATGGCATAGAGCAGAAGCTTAGGCAGTGCTTAGCCCCGGCTGCCAAGCCCACATTCTTTGTGTTCCCCTCCGTCTGGCCACTTCTACCTTCAAGGCTTCAGCTGCAGTATTCCTCCTTGTTCATTCTCAAGGTAGAGGCAGATATCTTGCCTCTGGTGCTTGCCACTACCACTACCAGTATACTGGGACCACTTCTCAACCTGGTCACATAATAATAATAATAATAATACATTTTATTTATACCCCGCTCTTCAGCCAAAGCTATCAGAGCGGCTTACAATTTGTTAATGTTAACTGTGGTGTCCACATTAGGTCTCTTGTATTTTTTTTCTGAATATTACTGCATTGTCAGTCCACAGTTGGTTAAATCTGTGGCTTCAAAACCCACAGATATAGAGGGTCCATTGTACACAATTATAGCACTTTGATATCACCTTAAAACAGCTATGGCTTCATCCTATGGAATCCTGTGGCTACTTGTTTGGTGAAACACTAGAGCTCCCTGGCAGAGAATTTGCAATACTTCCTGAAATTTCAAATCCTCCATTTCCTTAAGATGAAGTCATGGCACTCAAGCTACTATAATTGTGTACTGTACTGTGAAAGAAACATTTCAGTTTATATAATTATTTATAAAAAAAAGTTGTGCCTTCATGTGTTCAAAAAGAATATCAGCAATGAATGAAATTCTAGAAAAAAAATTAAGCATGCTAGATGTTAAATTTGCACATGTATCTGTTTCCCACATAAAGTAGAAATACATATTTCCTATTCCTTATGCTAGACTTAAAATCAATGTATGAAAATACAGCATTCTATGGGTGAGTGTTTTGGAAGGGTTGGGGCACTGGGGCCACAGTGCAGGCTGTGGAGGTCATAAGTGGTGCACAGATTGCACCTTGCCCATTTGTTGCAATACATGGAAAACTGTATTTGAACTCCAAGACATATCAGTGTATCCTTCAATCAATTACATATGCCAAGCTGACAAATACATCTGAACATCTAACTGCAGAGTCCAGAAAAAGATGAGCACTTGACAAAGGACTTTTTCCGTTACCATGCATCCAAAGCCAGGAGCAAAACCTATATAAACTTGAGGGAAGTCTCTGACCGATTCACTCTACCACCTGGTGATTACATTATTGTCCCTACTACATTTGAGCCACATCAGGAAGCTGATTTCTGCCTAAGAATTTTTTCTGAAAAGAAAGCACTTACTAAGTAAGTATTACCAGCTGTCTTATCCAGACAAGAGACAATTTCACAGAGAAGCATGCATTTGCAAGTAACTCCCATTGGCAGTCGAGGGTGGAAACATAATCTGGGAAATTTATTTTTACTTGGAAAAGTTACATGGCCTGCAGTCAGGCTGGCTGGAGGATTCTGTGAGTTATAGTTCAAAAGATTAATGTTTCCAAATTCTGGAGGGAAATTCTTATCTGGAGATCCTTTGAATAATTTATCCTCCTGGAGTAGTGTCATGCTGTCAGCTGTCTGATTTGGTGAATAGTCCAAACAAGTAACTTTTCTAAGCTCTGTCTTGAGAGATGGCGTCAAGCTTATTAGCTTTTGTATCTGTTCCTACATCCTTGTTTTTCAAACTCAAAGTGAAAAAGAAGCTGAAGAGCCATTTGTAAAGAGAAGTTCTTCTATCACCTTGGTAGCATAGTGGTTACATGCCTGTACTGCAGCCACTCACTCACAAACCACAAGGTTGCGAGTTCAATACCAGCCAAGGGCTCAAGCTCGACTCAGGCTTGCATCCTTCTGAGGTTGCTAAAATGTGTACTCAACTTGTTGGAGGCAATTAGATTACACACTGTAAACCACTTAAGGAGTGTTTAAGTGCATTGATAAGTGGTGTAGAAATGTATTTGTTATTGCTATTGCTATTGCTATTACTCCAGTGTGTCTGAGCCACCACTCTTAGGATCAACCTGACAAAGTTCAAAATATAAAGTATGGTTTATTTGTTTATCTTTTACTGGGTTCATGTTTATTTTTCATAGGGAGATGGATGGAAATGTTGACATTGATCTGCCAGAGGTAGGTCATGAAATTTAAAATAAGGGTTGGGCAAATCATCACACTCAAATTCACTATTTTTGTAGTTAAGATGAATTAAGATGACTTTATGTCATCTGAGTATGACAATGTCAATTGAAAACAATGACTGGGTTTATGACACAATATTTTAACAATGTGTGTCTTTTCTAAGACGCAGCTGAACTGCAGTAATCAGAAATACTAAAATACTACCTTAAATTTCCCCATTCATAATTTCTGAATTGTTTTAGCTTCCAGAACCAACACCACAACAAGAAGAAACAGATGAAGAGAAGCAGTTCCGAACATTATTCAAACAAATTTCAGGAGAGGTAACATTTCATCAATAAATTAGAAACAAATCAATAACCCAGAAAACAACAACAACGCTGGATGAATCTGTTCCATAGAGTTCTATATGGGGCATCTCCAGATAAGACTAAGAAAGACATCTGCTTGAAATGAGAGAGCCACTGCCAATCAGTTTAGAAACTATTGAGCTAGGGATCCCTATCGTCTGATTTAATTAGAACAGGGCTGAGCAACTTTGGAAGACTAATGAACTGCAGTAGCAACACCCCCCAAGTCCTTAGCGGGTCACACCACATCCCACTGTGATAGATAGATAGATAGATAGATAGATGAGATTTTGACCCCCATATGCCCCCAACACTGTGAGTCCTTGGTATCCACTAGGATTTGGTTTCAGGACTCCCACGGATACCAAAATCCATAGATGTTCTAGTCCCATTATATACAATGGCATAGTAAAATGGTATCTCTTATATAAAATGACAAAATCAAGATGTGCTTTTTAGAATCTATATATTTTCTGAATATTTTCATGTTGTGGGTGCATAAAAATTGCATGAATCTGTATGAATCTGAAGAAAAAAGGCCATCCTTTACAGTAGTCCCTCCACATTCACTGAGGTTAGGGGTGAAGGACCTCCATGAATGTGGAAAAACAAATTTTAAAAGCACTATTCTTTTTACCTAAGAAAACACCTCTCTATGAATCTCCAGGTGCTCCGTGGCAATTCTGTGGTCAACATCGGCCAGAGATTTAACATAGTATCATGTTGAAGGACCTACAAATGCCTAGAGAACTGTTTTCTCTAGGAACTTCTAGGTTCTCCAGCATAACTCTATGGTCAACCTCCAGCAGAATTGTGCCAGAGGACATAACTAGAGAGAACATATTAACCAAAACCACAAATAATCAAATCTGCAGAAGTCAAAGCCACAAATGTGGAGGGCCACCTGTACTTACAAAACCTGTGCATAATCAAATGCAAGGTCTAATGAAGGAATAGCAGAGAGAAGAAAGTGGCTGCACATTAGACTGATGCAATAAATATATGCTGTGCCTATAGATAGGCATGCAAACTAGCAATTAGTAAATATAGGTATGAAAAACTTGTTGACTCAAACAAATTTAAGCAGAATGTATGTCAAACCCACAAATATGAGAGCTGTTTCCTTTCTTCAATTGCAGGACATGGAGATCAGTCCAGAGGAACTTGAATATGTTCTGAATGCTGTATTGAAAAAAAGTAAGTGCCATAAACACCTGTTTCCCAAATGACAAGCAATTTCTCATCACATATTGTGATGAAACATTGATGGGCAATCCTGTACAGGACATATTAAACAATGATAATTGCACTTAAGATTAATTATGATTCCATCATATTAGTACAGTACTTGGAAATAAATTTGGTTGAATGCAGTGAGATTTAAAATCAAGTCTGTATGTGTCGGATAATGGTGGGGACAGTGGGGTCTGGAGCCTTATCCCTGATGAAATCTGGCCAACTGGATTGGTTCTAGATAGGACACTCTGGCTCCCATTATGAAAACTATGTCAGTAGTAGTAGCAGCACTACAAAAAGCCTCCCTTAAACACTACCAAAACACAGGCATGCAAAGGGAAACTCTATGCATGCACAGTTATGCTGCAAGGAATCCTTGTTAAGGATTCAGTCTAACCCAGACTCTTATCTAAAATCTTGTGACTAAACCACACAAGGATGAATACAATGCAAGAATGAGGCTGTTTGCTTTGGTGTGGGACAGTGAATTCTTTTTAAATATATTATTATTATGATTGTTTTGCAGCAAACAACATCAAATTCAAGAAAATAAGTCTCTTTTCATGTAAAAATATTATTTCTCTAATGGATGTATCCTTTTGTGTGTGTGTGTGTTTCTATGGTGAAACAGATAATTTTTATTTATTTAATTTTACAATATTTGTTGCCTCAAATGCAAAGAAAATAAACTGTCAGCTATTTCTATGCTTTGGCAAAGGACTAAACAGGATATGCCACAGATGCCTAGACAACTCTCTGGAAAAATTATATAAAAAGATCTTGTAGCACCTTTGACACTAACTAAAGAAAGAAGTTGGCAGCATGAGCTTTTGTAGACTACAGAATGGACTGGAAGAAGCTCATGCTGCCAACTTCTTTGTTTCTTTCAGTGATTCTCAAAAGTGCTGCAAGTTCTCTCTCCATACTGATTCTACAGACTAACACAGCTATATCTTCGAATTCTGAAAAAAAATCGGTAGTGTGTGTTTGCTATACCTCCAAAATTGTGAAACTTAGATATCTGCAACTTGATGTATATACTAAAGGTACTCTGAGGGTTCACATCTTGAGGTTATTTTGATGTTTTAAAAAATGATTGCTTTTAAAAATATAAAAAATTCTGTGGCCTGCAGTATTACACTGAGTCTGCCAGTAGATGGCACACCACAGACACTTCAGAAGTATGAGAGTTCATCAAGATTAAAGATTTCCTCAAAAGCAGGAAACCTTGACAACTTTTCCTTTGTGGGGTTTCAAGTGAACCTAGAGCCAGACTAGTTGAAACTTTCTTTTAACATTTGGTATCTCAGTTTCTGGAATCTTCAATGCTGGATGATTCAAGGTCCATATATATATATATATATATATATATATATATCCCAGCTACCTGGGTTGTATACCTTTCTTGCTATTGAGTCCATGTGTGTATATCAATCAAATCTTGGAAAAGATATTTGTTAGATAACTCCTAGAATTCACCATCCAGCATGAGTTCTGGAATACAATTTCAAAAGTAATGCTTTTAAATTATGTATTGATATGAAAATGTAGCCACCTGGATTTAGAGATATGGATATGATTGCCTAAGGAGATTATCAGACAGGGCCAGAATGTCCTTGACTAGTCTTTTCCCATTCTTATAGCACAATCGCAAGACGATTTTCATACGATGTTGCACTTATCCTGTCATTATCCCATCCAGAAAGCGTGACTGACCATGATCACATGAAAGACTTTCAAACAATGTCACACAGATCCTGTCACTATCCCCTCATTGAAGCGCCATTGCCTAGCATTCTGCATTAACGGGAGTTCACGTTAATGCAATGCTGCTTGAATGGCAGGACAATAGCGCTGAGATCTGAAAGCCTTTTGCAGGATCAGAGTCAAAGACATGATAAAGATGGGGGAACAATCCTGTCCTTATCCCACGTGTGTTATAATCTTGTATGCACACTATAGAAATAAAGTAGTTTGACACCACTTTAACTGCCATTAATCTATCCTACAGAATCCTGGGATTTGGAGTTTGGTGAGGCACCAGACCTTTCTGACGTACCAGGCTGAAAATACCTCACCAAACTACCTCCACATGATGGAAACATGACAGTTCAAGTGGTGTGAAATTGCTTTATTTCTGCAGTGTGAATTTGCTCAAAGTGACTAAAAACTGTATCAGACTGGCAAAAAAGACTGGATCATCATGGTATGCTCCCATCAATATCACACAATAATGCAAAGATTATCACATGACATTGTGATTATCCCACAGTTATCCCATGAATAATGAGGTATTCTAGTACTTCTTTTTATTAATGGGAAAACCCTGTGAATAAAAAGTGGCACTATATTGCCTCTTTATTCATAGGATAATCATGTGATAAATGTGATGTCATGCAATGTTGTGTGATAATCTTTGTGTTGCTGCGCAGTATTGATGAGAGCATACCTCTATACTCCCATCTTTTTTGCTAGTCTGATAAAGTCCTAAGTAAAGAGTTAGGAGATGGAAAGGCTGAGTAAGCGCCAGATTGTGGGAGATAAAAGTCCACAAAAAGATAGAGAATGGGAGAAAGAGAAGAGAAAAGAAACGGGCTTGGAAGCTGTGAGCGGAAAACAAACTTTTAACTCAGGAGAAACATATATAGGCTGAAAGACTACTTGCATTTGTGCAGATAGCACAATTATAACGGTGTAATACCATTTGATGGGAGTCAGAGTGGTGTAGTGGTTTGAACATTGGACTATGAGCCTGGAAATCAGGGGTTGATTCCATGCTTGCCCATGACCTCCCCCCCCCCCACCAGTGACTTTTGGCAAGTCACAGACTCTCAGACCCAGAAAATTCTGTGATAGGTCTATCTTAGGTTTGCCATAAATTGGAAATGATTTGAATGCAGGCACTTTGCTTAGTTCTGGCGGTGGCATTCTGCCATGCCATGAGAGTTGCTGCATCATCATCATCATCATCATCATCACTCTTTCTTCCCAAGGGTAACTATGGTGCTCATAGCATGGACTCATTCCCAGCAGAATGTATGGGAGTATGAACAGGGCCGAAATACTAAAGAGGTATTATACAGGTTGAGTCTCGCTTATCCGCAATTCTTGGGACCAGAAGTGTTTTGGATTGCTAGCAGGGACCAAATTACTCCATCATTTTAATGTGAGAGAAACCCTGCTCTAGGATACAGGGTATCCTAGTATCAAACTAAGCCAGATATGTATAGAATGCCACTTTAGGGGATGTGGTAGCAAGGTATTTTTTTTCTGCAGCAGCAGCTAACACTTATCCTTAGGAGCAGCTTCGATGATAAATATACATAGATACACTGTACTTGTTTTCCTTAACATGAACTACATCAGTCCAGTGGAAATGGGAAATTAGATTTTGGCGAGTTCAAAATTTTCTGGGACAAATTGAAAAAGTGGATTGTAAGTATGTTCTTTCTTTTTCTTGACAAAATTATGAGAATGTTTGGGAAAACTGTTGAGTTCTCTTCTTAGTTTTTTCTTTGGCTTTCTTAGGTACTTTTGCAAACAGCTGTTTTCTGAAGCCTAACATTTTCAGTGTGAATGTTCTCAAAAAGTTTTTTCCAGGAAACATGCTTTGTTTTCTATAGTGCAAGCCATACTAGCTTACAAGAAATATTAACAATACTTTTTAAACACTGTTTTTAAAAATATTTTTGAGATAATTAATCTAAAAAATGTTCCTTAGGGTGAGGCCAAATAAAATAAATCTTGAATGTAATACATTACTGTTGGTACAAAATAGAAGAAAATACTGATTTTTGATTAGGAGAAAACTCTTGCATTCTCAATGAGTGATTTGGAGCCTATACAGACTGGCCTGAAAGGACAGCTTATGGGCAAAGTTGGGGCGTTGTGTTCAGATGACGTATGCCCTGACTTTGCCCACAGGGCGCAATGATGCCATGCGTCACTCCACTCAGTGTATGGCATCATGGCATGCCTCCTGTGATGCGTCCAAATGACACAGCGCCAAAGAAGTGCCATATAGCTATGCCGCTGCAGCTATGGCACCCTTTCATGGGCACAAAAAGGAGCCGCTCTTGTGGCTCCTTTTTTGCACCCTTGAAAGGCCAGATCCTTTCTAAAGGATGAAGTAAAGGATGAAGCAAAGGAAAACAATACCAAAGAATTTTCATAATTCCAGCAGGTATAACTGTTTCTGCTCACACTAAAGGCTGGATGGATGTGAGAGTAGAGAAGGGTCAGTGTTTCCAGGACAGAATATATTCTTGCTTTTCACTAGGGGATGGTTCCTTTTTTAATAAGAGTTAAAGTACAGAACTTATAGTACTTACTTACTGTACTAAAGTACAGTACATGAGCATTTACAGTACTTCTATCTAGTAAGTTAGCTATTACATATTTTAAGCCTCTCCATTGATGCCCCCTTGTCGTGGGGGAGAGGCTTGCATACCCTAATGAAGCTGTGAGCTATGCTGGCAGTGGCACAAATAGCCACCGGTAGGGCCTCCCATGCCAGTCAGGTCACAACCGGTCAGACTAAGAGCGTCAAAGGGCAGGATGGGCTCTTTAGCCGTATGGCAACTATCCTAGGAGAAGGAAAACTCCAATCCCAAACCTGGGCAGATGATGCTCGTTTAACCCTGGAAGGTAAACCATCTAAGAGAAGGAAACTCTAATCAAACCTACGACCCGAGGATCTCGCTGCCACCGTCCTTGCTTGCTTGGCCCAGCAGACGAACCTCTGGTTTAAAGGGTGAGGCCAGTTCTGTGCACGCTGTGCTTCACCAGAAAAAATCCATTGCACAGGCTCAAAGGATACATCCGATCCGATCCCCCCCCCCCCAAAAGTCCTGTAGCGATAGGTGAGGGACGAAACGGCAGGTGAAAGAAGCACTGGAAGCCGCAGACCCAACCCTGCATGCAGGCGGTTCAGGACATTGGTTGCTCAAGACTGACCGGGAGATGACAGTCTTGTTCGGCAGCATCCTGAATGACCAAGCAGCCTTTTCAGGAGAGCACTGCTTGCTCCATACGGAGAGGGGCCTAGAAAAGGTGGCCTAAAGAAAACTCATCTCCATCCACCCAGTTGGCGAGCTGCGGTCAACGGGCATCTTCTGATGCGGTCAAACAAAAACAAAGGTAGAAAGGCACGCACCGGCCTCCAAAGGTGCAAACAGACTGACGCTTGCATGCTGGAACATCAGAACCATGCAAGATTCTGCCGATAGTGGACGTCCTGAGCGTCGTTCTGCTCTAATAGCCCATGAACTATCACGACTTAATATAGACATCGCTGCCCTTAGTGAAGTTCGTCTCCATGAGGAAGGCAGCTTTAAAGAACACGGTGCCGGCTATACACTCTACTGGTCTGGCAAACCAAACACCGAAAAACATCTTTCAGGAGTAGGCTTTATGATTAAAAACTCCATTGCCTCCAAACTCGAAACCCTGCCAACAGGTCACTCTGATCGCATTATCTCCTTACGCCTCCCTCATGTTGTTCTCTTTAGTATATATGCCCCAACTTTGCAAGCCGACCCTGTGGAGAAAAACAAATTCTACTCAGACCTACGCCACCTCATACAAAAAGTCCCTGCAGAAGATAAAATCATTATCCTTGGTGACTTCAATGCCAGAGTAGGTAAGAACTTCGAAGCCTGGAAAGGTGTTCTAGGCAAGCATGGAGTTGGAACCTGTAATGATAACAGACGCCTCCTGCTAGAATTTTGTGCAGAACAGCAACTGACTATTACTAACACTATCTTTCAGCAGAAAGCTAGTTTGAAGACAACCTGGATGCATCCCCGATCCAAACACTGGCACCTCATTGACTATGTTCTGGTGCGCCAGAGAGACATTCGCAATGTCCATCATACTCGAGTGATGCCCAGTGCAGAATGTCAAACAGATCATCGCCTCGTAAGATGCAAACTAAATCTTCATCTTAAGCTCAAACCTAAGAGGGGTGGCATCTTAAAGAGGAGACTCCAAGTCAACAATCTTCAACAAGCTGCCATGAGAGATAACTTCCAGGCAAATCTGCAATCAAAACTTGAAGACCATCCTTTAGATTCTTCTCCTACAGTGCTTTGGCAACATATCAAAAACAGTATCCTGCAGTCTGCGGAAGAATCCCTCGGATTCTCCTGCAAAAAAACCCAAGACAGGTTTGATGAAAACAACCAAGAGATCCAGGAGCTGTTAGCAAAGAAGAGAACTGCTCATCAAGCACACCTCGCTCAGCCATCTTGCCATGTAAGAAAAGCAGCCTTCCGTCTCACATGCAGTAAACTCCAACAAAAACTCTGAGACATTCAGAACAAGTGGTGGATCAATTTAGCAGAAAAGACACAACGTTGTGCAGATCTGGGAGATTCCAGAGGATTCTACGAAGCTCTTAAAGCAGTGTTTGGACCTACTTACCAGGTCCAAAGCTCCTTATATAGTACGGATGGTCAAACACTAATCATAGACAAAGCCTCCATCCTGAATCGATGGGCTGAACATTTCCAAAATCTCTTCAGTGCCAACCGAGAAGTCCAAGGCTCAGCTATTCAACATATGATACAACAACCGATGAAATATGAACTGGACGTGGCTCCCACTTTGGAAGAAACCATTAAGGCCATACAGCAGATGAAAAACGGCAAGGCAGCCGGGATTGATGGAATCCCACCTGAAGCTTGGAAACACGGAGGTCATGTACTCCATGCCAAATTCCACGAGCTCCTTGTGAGTTGTTGGGAAAAAGGTGAACTGCCATCAGATCTCCGAGATGCAGTTATCATCACCCTGTATAAGAAAAAAGGAGCAAAATCTGATTGCTCAAACTATCAAGGTATAACACTGATCTCCATTGCTGGAAAAATCCTTGCAAGGATACTCCTGAACAGATTAGTTCCTGGTATTGCAGACGAGCTTCTCCCTGAAAGTCAGTGCGGCTTCAGAGCTAATAGGAGCACTACAGATATGGTATTTGCTCTTAGACAACTGCAAGAGAAATGTAGATAGCAAAACAAAGGACTCTATGTAACATTTGTCGATCTTACCAAAGCCTTCGACACTGTGAGTAGAAAAGGATTGTGGCAGATCCTGGAACGACTAGGATGTCCTCCCAAATTCCTCAAAATGATCATCTTGCTACATGAGGGCCAGCAAGGACAAGTCAGATATGGCGATGCTCTCTCAGAGCCCTTTCTAATAACTAATGGTGTCAAACAAGGCTGTGTTCTCGCTCCAACTCTATTTACAATCTTCTTCAGCATGATGCTCCAAAGGGCTATGGCAGATCTCGAAGAAAAAGACGGCATCTATATAAGTTACCGTACTGATGGTAGCTTGTTTAACTTAAGCCGTCTGAAGGTTCGCACAAAGACTCTAAACTATCTAGTCCATGAGCTGCTTTTCGCTGACGATGCTGCCCTTATTGCCCATACAGAACATCCTGCTTTGCAATGACTGCAGAGCTGTTTGGGCTGGAAGTCAGCCTGAAGAAAACGGAAGTTCTCTACCAGCCTGCACCACAGGAAGAGCACTGCCATCCCCATGTCACCATCGGCAAATCTGTACTTAAGTCCGTACAGGAGTTCACCTACCTGGGAAGTATCATATCAGACGCCAAGATTGATAAAGAGATCGATCACAGATTAGCAAAGGCATACAGTGCATTCGGAAGGCTTCACAAAAGAGTCTGGAGTAACAAACACCTGAGGCGAAGCACAAAAATCAGTGTGTACAGAGCCATTGTACTGTCCATTCTCCTCTATGGGTCTGAATCATGGGTCACCTATCGCAAACATCTACGACTCCTTGAACGCTTTCATCAGCGCTATCTACGCACAATCCTAAACATACACTGGACTGACTATGTGATGAATGTTGCTGTCCTTGAGCAAGCAGGGATCACCAGCATTGAGGCCATGCTATTGAAAACCCAGCTGCGCTGGGCAGGGCATGTTTCTAGGATGGAGGACCACTACCTCCCCAAAATAGTACTTTACGGTGAGCTCGCCATGGGTCAGCGAAAGAGGGGCGCCCCAAAGAAGAGATACAAGGACTCCCTGAAACAACATCTCAAGCTTGGCCAAATTGATCACCAACAATGGTCTGCCCTGGCCTCACATCGGGAGGCATGGAGACGCACTATCCACAATGCTGCAGCCTCTTTTGAGAACTCGCGCCGAACGAGTCTCAAAGAAAAATGACAACGCAGAAAGAACCACAACTTGGAAACATCACCCAAGGAGACTTTCTGCTGTGCTTTCTGTAACCGGACTTGCTTATCTCAGATCGGCCTTTTTAGTCATCAACGCGATTGTAGTAAGCGTGGGATAAGTCCTTCCTGAATCTTCGTTAGTGAAGAAAAGCCAGAGAGAGAGAGAGAGAGACATATTTTAATTGATTCAGTGGGTGTATCCTAATTGGAACTAATACCTGTAGTTGAGTTTAGCTGTTATGAGCTGAATATTTCAAACCATGATAATAAAACAGTACACAGAATTAAAATAGAGTATTCACATTACCCATTAAATAGAAAGTAGGTTGGGTTGTACAAGGAACACTTGCAAAAGTAGGTAAATGGAAAACATAAAACAGCCCTAATAATCATGCTTGGTCAACCACATGTTTCAGCTTCATGACAGTCATCATGTTCCACCTTGTGTTGTGGGAAGAACAATGTAAACAGTCTTTCCAATTGATCTATTCCCTGATGATAGCCATTATTCTAGAGTGCCCTGAATCCACTGAAAACTGTATATGGGGAAGGGAGAGAAGGGGCATGTAAGCCAGAAGAGACAGTGGTTGTCTCTATTCATGCATTATATGTGAGGTTGTTGTTTTTAAGGAATGCTTTATTTGTATACTTGAAAATGTAATATTTCATCAACAGGTAAGGGAAAACATTGTGCTAACACGTGTATCACACATTCAATAGTCATGGCTCCCTGTTAAATGTATACTCAAAAGAAGAGTTGATATGGTATAATGTATTATGGTTCCCAGGTCCATGAGATAATTAAATGTTAAATAATTAAATCTACTGTCCTTCACCCAAAACAAACAAAAATCCCAGCATGGCTTTAGTGAATGGTTCCCCAATTCAGAAAAAGTAAAGCTAGCCCTTCATATATTCTAATCCAGAATTAATCTAGAAAGAGTTTGAATTTGGGGTGCTGTGTTTTGTAATGCTCAACCTGATTAAGAATTCTGAAGATAAAATTGTCTTTTTAAAAAAGATAGTTACCTAGTCAAATAAAGGATTATTCAACACTGAGTTTGGAGTTTATTAACTTTTTATTTACTGTATTAACAGTGTGTGATTTTCCAAAATCCGTTATCTCTGGCAAAGCCTTTACTGTTATTAGCAGCTGCTGCGAAAATGCAATTTCTGAAGAAAGTCACCTAGAAAATGAAAATATCTTAATTCACCTTCTTCTCACTTATATGTTTATCACTTGCAGAGTTGTTTTCTTTCTTTCTTTGGTTCAGGGTATCTACCTCCATTTTGATGCAGATCGATCTGGCACCATGTCTTCCTATGAACTTCGTCTTGCTTTAAAAGCAGCAGGTATTTTTCTTAAAGTCTGGCCATGGCAGGAAGTTACCCCCACCCAGTCAGGGGTGACAACAACTATCTGGATATTGTTGAATCGATTAATTTCTGTCATCACCTAGCCAGTGGTGAGGAGTCATAGGAGCTGAAGTCCAACAGTATCTGGATGGTCGTATGTTCCCAGTCCCTTTATGACTGGCTTAGGACAGCATATTGTAAAAGGCAAGAGAAGAATGGGAGAAGCAAGTTCACCTGCAAGAAACTCTGGGGCTCCAGTGAGTGATCAGCAGCAGGCTTTTCCAAAATGGCTCCCACTAAAAGATAAACTAATTGTGACTTAACAAACCCATTTATGGCCCATTCGTGTATTTCACTCCTAAACTGTGTAGGAGTTATGCCATTGGGGAAGGGGTTAATCTTTTTCCTCATGCTGCTTCCACAATAGAATATTAGCCATAGAAAGGAGAAATGGAAGAAAATACATGCTCTCCATAGCTAATGGCTTCTTTGGGGAGGCAAAGGTGCAATTTTATCTGTGGCACAGCACAGGAGAAAATGTTAAGCATCCATCATTTTTGGAACCAAAGCCTGGAAGACACAAGCTTGGGAAACCTTAGTAGATTGCATATTCCAGTATCCCATTGCCAGCATGGCCATAGATTTGCTTTAACAGGCCCTGATGTTTCTACAAGGCAGCACAAGCAAGTTTTCCCTGAAACAAGAACATAGGCTCATTTTCGGAATGAGAAACAAGGCAATCAGGATGCTGAATGTTACATTGCTAGTGGAGCCTAAATTTAATTGAGAACATGTTTAAACTCCTGCCTGGGAGACTGGCAGATGCAATAGCTTATTAAAGAAACTCAGATTTCTCTTTCTTTAAGGATTTCAGCTCAATAATTATCTGCTTCAGTTGATTGTTCTCCGGTATGCTGATGATCAGTACCAGATTGAATTTGATGACTTCTTAAACTGCCTAATTCGCTTAGAAAATGCCAGCAGTGAGTATTCTTTCATGTTATCTTTATTAGTTGCCTTGAAAGCCTTTTCATTCCCATTAATATATAATGTCTGATGAGCAATAGCTGTGATTATGGGGTCATTCTAACTGTTTTTGCTTTGTTCATCATTTGCTTTTGTAGGACTTTCATCTCCTACTAAATATCCTACAATTATGGGCTATGAGTTTGAAACCATGTTTACCTCTAAATCTCTGGCAATATGATCTTTATCTTTTAGTGTCATTGTTTCTTCAAAATCAGTGTTTTAACTCTGCCAACCAATTATATAGAGAGTCACTAAAGACAAAAATTTGACAAATGCTGATATTTACATGTCATACTTAAGATTTAAAGAGTTCCATTAGGAAAAACTAAGAAAATTCTGGCTTTCATGAGCTGGAAGTAAAGCTCAAGGCCAAATTAGAGCCTTCAGAAAAAATGTATAAATGTCACCTTCATGTCAATCATTTACTGGGGCATAACATTCATCATGTGGCAAATGTAAGTTATAAACAAACCTCCAAGGCATAAATATTTCTGACAGACTCCACTAGGAGTCCTAAACGATCCCTGGTAAATAGTAACTGTCCCCATGTTTGTCACACTGAAACAGTTTAGCTTTAAACCATGAACATTGCAGTGCTTAAGATTGTATTAGGGTAATATATATCCATCACATTCTAATTATTATTTCAGGAGTGTTCCAAGCATTAAGTATGAAAAACAGAGACTTCATTAACCTGAATATAAGTGAGGTAAGCATCTTAAAGCATAAAATACTTTGGAAATCTTGGGGGTATAGGGTTTTCACTTTTTCAGTTCTCTTTTTTCTCTTCTACTTCCTTCAATTGACTCTTTATGGGATCATTTTGCTATCAGTATAAATGAGTGTAATCAACAGTAGAAATTTGCTTCCTGGAGCTTTACATTACAACTTACTTGACTTTTGGACAAATCTTCCTACTTCTTTTTCTATTTAAATAGCTTTGTGCTCAACAAGCGATAGGAGACAGGGGAGGCTCACATGTCTCTGGCGCTAGACATAACTATCCTGAGTGGAGGCAGGGGCTTGTGGGCACCATCTGACTTCCAGTTTGTAGTGCAGAAAAGGGAAGAGTCTTGAGGATTGGCAGCAGTTCTTCCTTTTTCTGATGGAAACTGGTTCCTGGGAACCCTTCCTCACCAGATCAGCTGTTCTAGGACCATTGAACTGGGGGTTTATGTGGAGTACAGAGAGGAAGCCCCATGGAAGAGAAAACCATCCTTTGCATCTAGCCTGTTTGCATGGAGATCAAGTTGACATATTTGTTTTCTCATCAACTGGGTGTAGTAGATTAGGCTGAGAGTGATGCAGGCAAAAGCAACCCAGTAAGTTTCAAAAGCAAGCAAGGAATAGAACTTGGGTTACTCTTCCACCCACCCCCACAGAGTATGGCCATCTGGTCTGACATGCCACCTTCATTTCATCAACAATTTTGTCTGATCCTTGGCTGCTTTCTTGCATCAAAGCCAAAAAATATACAAAGAACTCAGAAGGTCACACAAATAGCAGCAGCAGACTTCACAGAGTACATACCTCTGGAGTGAAAAGGGGGAAACTTCCCATAAAGGGATAATTTGGATAATATTAGGGAAGTCCCTTCGAAGCCTCTACTGTTATTTGCATGTGTGTCAGCAGAAAAACCCAGCCAAACTAAGGCTCTAGGTTCATTGTGCCAGTGATCGCAGCCAGGCAGACTGTGGAACATTATGTCAAGAGTGCATATCCTAAATAAATAAAAATTTCACTTTATTCCATAACAATACCAGTCCTAATATATGTATGTATAAGATGCATGCACAGGCATATATGAAAGAAAAGCCTTTGTCTTTGTGAAAGCAGAGCTTGGAAATGTTAGTCAGCATGTCCACTTGGAAATGATTTTTCAAAAACTCTCTCTGTCAGAGACAAATGGCAATGTCAGATTGAGTATGGTAAAGTTTGCCTTAAATTTGTTAAGATGAAAAAGTGCAGAAAGAATCTTTCTTTTGTTCTTAACTGCTGTCAAGTTGACTTCAACCTCCTTTAATCTATAGATCCAATCAAATTGACATTTTATCAACATAGAGTTCTGAGGATTATAACTCTTTAAATCTTGAAAATGTTGGGAACTAGGAACATAACTAACTTTTCAAGATCTGTGATGCATCATCCATAACAAAAAGAGGGTTGCACTCCATAACTCCTAAACTCTACTGAATATACAACTGCCAGTGCTTCTGCTCCAGCATGCCTAATATTCCTGTGGTTCTAATCTGAGTACTTACCTTTGTCTTTCTTTTATTTTCCTACTACAAACCAAGGTATATTTTGTAATCATAATGTAGAAGCCAAAATCTTGGCAACAGAACTGTGACAAATTGGCACCATCAGCTGTAATGTTTGCTCTGTCTCTTTCTTATTAGTTCATCAACTTGACTATGAACATCTGAAGAAATCCAACCTGTTTTCAGCCAAACCCCAAGAAGCCTCTCAAAATCAAGTCTGGAATTTTTTCCAAGATCACTTGAAAATTTCTTACAACATTTTGCTTTTGTGTCTTCCACCATTTCTGATATTTACGTTGGTACTACTCATGTTAAAAATGTTCTTGTATTTAAAAATATAAAGTACAGATAAGTACTTAATTGACAGATGTGTTTACTAAACTGTTGTATTTAAATAGGTACTGGCCCTTAATACAGTTTTGATCACACAGAATGAATAGCTCTAAGCAATTACTGCCATTTTATGAAGCCTGGTTCTACTGATACCCAATAAATTTGCCAAATAGATGAATGACTTTGTGTTCTCATTTTGTTTCCTCCACCTTTTGTATAGATGTTAAATAGTAAAACAGATTGTAGATGGGGGAAGTGGCCCATGAAGAGTGTTACATTGGCCCATTCATTAGGGGCTAGTGGATTTTGGTGCCATTGAGGATGACAGCCAGATTAAACAAGGTGATCATGTGGCTGCACCAAGTCGCACAAATAAAACGTGAGGAGATATAGAGAAGGGAACATATTAGTCCAATATATCATGGAATTTAAAAAAAACCCACTTGAATGTGGGAATAAAATGTTACAGCTGTTCCCAGGAATTTCCAGAAATTAGTCTGGGAGAACAGAAATGTTAGGATTTTTTTTAAGAACAACAACCACCAAGAACTGCAACAACAATATCACAACCTCCTGATACAGTTGCCCATCCAGAGGTGTATGGTGGGAGGATTACCCTTATGACTTTCTTTCAAGAAAGTGAAAATGTATCTCTTCATCAAAATCAGGCTCAAGTCTTACTCTAGAGTAAACACAGAGCCCCAGTTCATGGCAAGGCATTTTTAGTTTGTGTGTCCCAACTCCCAGTAGTGACATATGAACCTCACAATAAGCGAAACAATGAGGCAGTCCTCTGGGTTGTTAATGTTACAAGATAAAACTCCCAGATTAAACTGGAAAATGATTAGTTCATTGTGTTTTCAGTAATGGACTTCTGAAGCACAGATTACAAACAGATATCCAGGTTGGAAACAGATTGCCTGTTTCCAAAAGTGCCCAAAAGAAGTGGATTTGCTCATAATACCAATCTGATTCATTCCCTAGAGGACAAGTGTGACTGAAATAGAAAGGATGCCAGATTAACAGGTCATGTCAGAACCATAACTTCCATGTGTTTCTGTTGCTGGAGGGCTAGATCACATACTTCTTCTAAGGAAAAATGAATTGAAAGTTCTAGCAAGCAAATTTCAACTACAGGTTGTATAGAACAAACAGCCAAAAACATGTGAAATGTGGCAAAACCTTGTATTGAACATTTGAGCATTATCTGTGTGTGAATGTAACTCAAGTTGCCTGACTACTTATGGCAACCGCATGAATTTCAATAGGGTTTCTTAGGCAAGGAATTTTCAGATATGATTTTGTCAGTACCATCTTCTGAAATACAGCCTACAGTACATAGTATTCATTGATTGTCTGCCATCCAAGTACTAACCAGAGCTGAACCTGGCTGGTTTCCAAGACCAGATGAGATCTGATGTCTTTAGCATTAACATTTGTGAAAAGCATTCTCATCTTTGTCAAAATGCCATCAGAATTGTCAGCCATATACAGTCCCAGTAGGCAAATTCAGTCTGGCTTTAATTGTATCCTGTATTTACCTATTCCAGTACCACATATGTGGGTTTTATGTTGGATGAATGTGCACCACTAATGAATTCTGGCTTTTGTGCTGTGCATTTTCCATTCTAGAATCAGTATGGGAATCTAGGCTCTTATTTTGCTTCTGGCACAGCTGGCACACACACTGAGCTCATGGATGAGTCTATCCAGCCTCAGCTGCTATGGACCATAAGACAAAGGACTATGCAATACATTCTCAGTTCATGCATTTGGCCAACCCACTCAAGAAATACATGGCAGAAAAGACAAGCTCATTCAAGGCAGGGGTGGGCAACTTCCAGGAATTGAGGTCACATGGACTCTCCCTCCCCCACAACTTGGGGCTATTCCACTGCCATGGCCATTCAGCAGTTTCTACTGTCAAAATTTGGTGGCATCCGCAATGACAACTAAAGTTTCCAATTCAGGTTTGTCCCAGGCCCTGAAGTTTCTTGGATATAACCTGAGAGTGAAGGATGACCCTGGTGATGTCATTAAATATTATGAATTCAGGATCACCTACTACTCTGTTTCCCTGAAAATAAGACAGCATCTTATATTAATATTTGCTCCCAAAGATGTGCTAGGTCTTATTTTCAGGGAATGTCTTATTTTATCCCTGAAGAAGAATTCACATTTATTGTTGAAAAAAATGAACATTTATTATATACTGTATATATAGTTATACAGAAACTTTGCTAGGTCTTACTTTCAGGAGATGCTTTATATTTAGCAATTCAGCAAAACCTCTAGTAGGTCTTATTTTATGGAGATGTCTTATTTTCGGGGAAAACACAAGCACACATATGCATGTATGCACACAGTGATGCACAGAACATATTTTTCATGTTGAGAAATTAAGATAAAAATCTTAACTAAAGTGTATGTTCCCAGTGTACAGTGAAATGAGGGGATTATTCCTTCTCATTACAGTACTTGGAGAGATGGGATAAGGAACATTTCATATAACTTACTTGCTTCTATCCAGAAACTGGATGCAGAACAGAGTGGAGAGTGAAGCCTGGCACCACAACAACTGGGAGGAAAGGAGGAAGCTAACTAACTAGATACATAGACCCCTGGTAAGTCTTTTCAAACTGCAGCAACAAATCATTTAAACCCTGCAAAACTGTAGCAAGCACAGCAGCTCTCCTAGCTCAGCTGGAGATTTGCACATAGCTTTTCCTCTTGACAAGAGCTGAGCCCACCAAAACTGGAGATTTTGCACCCTTGTGTCCCACCTGGAGATGACTTATGAAAACTGGAGATCCAGGGCAACCTGTCATGCCATACCTCCAAGACCCTGGGATGGACTCTAAGAATGAAGACTCTGATATAGATAACCCAGAGGACATGCCAGGTCTGTACTCATAAAAGGAGGAGCTCCAGCAGCCACATGAAGAGGGTTCCCAGCAGCCACAGAAACAGAGTTTCCAGCAGTCACCACTCTCAGAGGAAGAGTCAGACTTACTAATACCTACTCCTGTGGAAAGACAACAGGACAGAGAAAGAAGCAGACACTCACAGTGTTTATGTAGGATGTATGCAGCGATTATGGCACACCTGTGAGACACAGATGAGCTATAGATAACACAGCATCTCTTCCAGACAAGCCTTGCTGACAACCAACCTTTGCCTTTGGAGAAAGGCACACTGGCACCACCACGTTCCATGACTTGATTGCCTTGAACTCTGCCTGGACACCTTCCTGGGCTGAAGACTGACCCATAAATGACTTGAACCAGACTGGACTATCTCTGTTTATCAGTTGACAATTGCTGAGCCTCCTGGTTTGCTTCCCAGAGACAAAACAGGATGCAACCCTAATGGCAACAGTGGAAACTCTTTAGAGTTCTCTTGTAGCATAGAGTCCTATTATATGCTGGGTAGAGTGCCTTCTTCCTTCTGGAAGGAAAGAGGGAGTCCCCCTCTGCTCCCAAAGTCCTGCTGGGACTGAATTTTAGCAGTGCAGGTTTGAGTGGCAACTTAGGAGGCAGGAGAGCTGCAAAAGTAGCTGGAGGCACAGATGGCACCAAGACCTACATACTACAAGTTACCCATTCCAGAATCCCTTCCAAACTACACAATTATTGGTCTATGATTCCACTTTAACTGCCTATGATATTTGCTCTATAGGGAGGGGGACTCCGAACTCTTGTGCCTTATCAAACGACAAGCTCCAGGAATCCATAGGATGCAGTCATGACTGTTAAAGTGGAATCATAGTGCTATAATTGTGCAGACTGAAAGACCCCTGGTCTGATCTGTCAGGATTACAGCCAAAGCTTGAAAATCTACAGTTTCTCCTCATAGCGGTGAATGTGTAACATTATTTATTTCCCACAGTGAAAAATAGCTGTAACTGAGGTTAACAAGTTATAGACATAGCAGTTGAACACATCCACCATTACTTTTGGAGTGCTCTCTTAAAGGCTGTGCACAGCAGGAGCATCAATTCATGGAAGATGTTAGATTATTTTGTATGATCCAAAATACACATTATTCCTAAAGTATTTTTTTTAAGTTTTGCATTTACAGCTCTACTGGCATCATGTCAGTATCCTCTCCTTTAAAATACCAATTGTAACCCTCCACTAGCATTTCTTTTGCCAAGAGTCTACACTTTCTTCACCCCTTCCAAGGGTTTATTCCAAAGTGAACTGTGACTCATTTGTTCAGAGAAGTGGGTTTTACACCTGTTTTTGATCAAGCAGTTTAAACTCAGCTCCCTTTGGCTCAGAAAGAAGCTTTTTTTATGTGCTCAAAATTTCCAGTATCTGGAAAACATTAAAACTGCTCTGTAAGACAATACAGGCAATCCCTTGGGGAGAATAATAACTGTGTTCACCCTCACAGAGAGAGACTCTTCAAGAGGTTGCGACTTGGTTAAAAAACAAACAAGCCACATTTGTATACTCTTACAAGTAATAGCACATTGCAGGGATGGGAATTGCTGACTCTGTAGATGTTACTGGACTGCAACTACCATCATCCATTACTAGTATAACCAATAATGAGGAATGCTGGCAGTTGAGCAGCATCTGGAAGGTTGAATGATGCACACCACCAGTAACTGGATTGCAGACCTAAAAAAAATCAGATACTTCATGAAGTGACTATATTTTTATTTCTGCTCAGAAAACACAATGCCAAGTACTTCTTTGTGTTTTATTGTTCTGTGCCAGCTGGATTCCCCAAAACTCTGGTGATCAAAGTAAGCCCATGAACAGGCTTTTAATGTGCAAACTGAGGGGAAAAGGGGGGGGGGGGGGAACCATCAAAATAAAACAAAATCCCATCTGTAATGGGAGGAAAAGTAGATAGATATTACAGTAATCAGCATTCAAAAACCAGGAGAAAGGGATAAGGATATGTACAATAAATATCACAACAAACTTTCTTAACTTCCCTGTTAATAATTACTGTTGTAATTTCAGTTCAGACTCTGTTGGGGCCATCTGCAGTACTTATGCCAAGTGGTAACTGAAGGTTTCCTGGTCAAATGCATAATGAATCCATTCCAGATTTTAATGTGAACTTTGAAACACTGATTATCCCAGGCATTGAACCCTTTCCCCTAAAATATGCATCCCCATACCACCATTGCTAATTCATTCCCTTAGTTTGCTGAAATTATCTGTAGAAAATTATTCTAAGGAGAATGAAAGACTCATGGATTTGGAAGGGCCTGATCCATCTGGTGATCTTAAAACCTAGTCATCTAGTGGCAGCGTGTGTTTATAAAGTATTCCAAATGACCACACATGTCTGGATGCTGGTGTTAAGAGCAGCCTGATTACTACTTAGATGGCAGACCACCTACCATAAGAAAGAATCCTGCTTGAGGTCCTGCAGAGCTGCTGCAAGTTGACAATACTGGGTTTGATGGACCAATAGTCAGAATCAGTATAAGACCAGGCTTTACAGCTGTTAAAATGTATATTTTCTCATTTCCTAGAGTGGAATGAAGCTGCCGAGCTATTTAGCTCTTTGTTGTGGTCTCTCCAGTGAAGTATTTGTTTCCCCATAAATCACTTTTCATTTCAGTGTGAGGTATTTCTTTCTTTTCTTTTCTTTTTTAAAAAACTTTGCAACAACAAAGTCTATTGGACTTCCAGGTTATAGAATATCGTTGCAAAAATACTTTTTGGTATTGTGACAGAATTGCTGGTATAGAATGCTAACTATGCATATGCATAGCTTCTCTTCGAAAACTCATTTGCTATGGCTTCTGATTGCTAGGTGTCTCATGGGATGAAAAATATATTTAGATCCCACAGCTAGGCTTGACCCTTAAAGGAAGCAGGCTGAAAAGCTATGGTGGAGTTGATACTACACAACACACATACATACTCAAGGATGTCAAAATACAATTCAAAAAAACTGTTTGGCAATCTCCTTTGATAAGTAGATGGCAGATGGATCATCACAAGCTTTCAAAGTCCTTTGAGAAGTGGAATCAGCAACAGAGTTATACTGTATTAAGCAACTGCATTGCATTTGTAAAGACAGAATGCTTTTTTCCAATTTAAAAGTCTTTTCCTTGGATTCACTCTCTCTCTCTCCCCCTCTCTTTTAATATGTCAGTAGTTCTACTTCACATATAGTTGGCACTTGGCTTTCCTGCAGGCTGATGCAGATGTGTTTTTGTCTGACTTGCTAAAAAGCCTTCTGAAGTTGCTGAGGAGGAAGAAAGAAAGAGGAAAGAAGCCTATAAAATATTATTTCAGTTGTAAGGTCACAGTCTGTTTAATAGTTTAGAAGAAACACCATTTTGTAAGCTGCAGGCTATTCGGAACTGAGATTATCTAAATCCCTTCTGTGTTCAAATTTTATTATTGATAGGACTATTTCAATATCTAACCTGCTATTTTTATTGGATAGCAATAATGTCTGACATTTAGAATAATGCTTCCATTAAGTGGTAACAATCATACAAAATAGAGAAATACAACATGAATGGGATGTGAAGTCAAAGGCTTTCATGGCTGGCATCTATAGCTTTTTGTGGGTTTTTTTTTGGGGGGGGCTATGTGTCTGTGTTCTAGAAGAGTTCATTTCTGATGTTTCGCCAGCATCTGTGGTTGGCATCTTCAGAGAATGCTGGCATGGACATGAGTGGAGTATATATGCTGTGTGACCCTTGGTTGAGAGGAAATGATTTACATGTTAATCTGTGTGTTAGTCTGTTTGTTGAATGGCAAGGCCTCAAGGTGTCCATTTAATTAGTGATATATTGTCTGCTGGGAAATCCCCCTTATCCTGGGTAGTTTTCATTTGCACTTGCCGAGTCTTGATTTTGGTGTTTTCCAGGACTGCTAGCCAAACCTTGGGCCCAAACAGACAGCCGAAGGGGCGGCTTCACACCACCCCTTTGATTGCTGGATCAGGACTGCGGCAACCACACACTGTGGCCCTAGTCCAGCTTATTGCCAGCTCAAAAAGAAGCAGCAGAAAGTTGCTCCTTTTTGAGCCAACAAAAAGCCGGTCTTTCCACTGCCGTGGCAGCTTTACAGTACTCCTGCAGCATGCAACGTATAAACACTGTGCTGCCAGAGTGCCACAAAGCTGTCCACCATATGGTCAGGTGGGCGGCTTCATGGCAGCTTCCTGCAGGCTTGGGGTGTGTATGTGTTGTCTCAACAACACACTCCCAAACCTCCGGGAAGCCGCCACCAAGGGGTGATCTGTTTTGCCCTTGTTTATTTTAAGGGCTTCTTCTTTTCTGTCAGCTAGGTGTTTGTGGATTTCAACGGCTTCCCTGTGCATTCTGACTTGATAGTTGTTGGCATGGTGCAGAATTTCAGTGTTTTCAAACAGCATTTTATGTCCAGGGTGGTTTATAACATGTTCTGTTACTGCTGATTTTTCTGGCTGACCCAGTCTGTAGTATCTCTCATGCTCCTTGATTCATGTTTGAAAACTGTGTTTGGTGGTCCCTATGTAGACTTGTCTGCAGCTGCATGGTGTGCAGTAAACTGGGATGGGATGACTTTGGACACAATCCTTTCCTTACTCAAAAGACTTGAAGGGCTTTTGGCTTTTTGACCATAATACCCATAGCTACATAGGATTCTGGACATTGTAGTCCAAAAATAACCTCTGAGGGAAAAATAATCTCTGGCCTCTGAGGGAGTGAAAAGGTAGGCCAAATGCCATCAGGTCTTCCCTGAAGAAACTGAGCCCTCCCCCACGGCATCTGTCTAGGTCCAGGCCTCAGAGGGAGAAAGAACTGCTGGACCTGATTCCCTTCCCCTTCACCATTCCCTTCTCCTTTTGTGTCCTGTCTTTTTTAGATTGTAAGCCTGATTGTATGTACTGTACATCACTGTGTAAATTTACAGCGATAAATAAATAAAGCTTAATAATAATAATAATATTTCCAAGTTCAAATCCCATGTCAGACTATTTTTGTACTTGGTGTATCAACTAATGACAACCCCATGAATTTCATACCATGTTCTTAGGCAAGGAATACTCAGAGGCGGTTTGCCACTTCCTTCGCCTGGTCTCTCATCCAAGTACTAACCAGGGCTGACTCAGGTTAGCTTTCAAGGTCAGAAAACATCTAGTGCCTTTAGGGTATTTAGTGCCATAATTTTTATTCTGACTGACATTGGTTATTCAGGGTTTCAAGCAGCTGGCTTAAATCTAAGGGCTTTGGAGAGACTGTTACGATCATTATGCTATTAAAATGCCAACCAATTTAAACTGACAAAATTCAGCACTGTCTCCTCCTGATGTAAGCAGACCACTGTCTGTGTTTTCTTTCCTTAAATTTATAGAGTGGTTTGATCATTTTGACCAGGGATATTATTTTTATTGGAAAGCAAGGAGAAAGATTAATAGATGTGCATTTGTAAACAATCTAGAAAAAATAATTAGCCATTTCTTTTTATAGGTTGAAGAAAAGTATCTTGCTTACGTCAACATCTGCCTTTTTCACTAAAGGCGGACTTTAAAATTAATTCAAAGGATGGCCCGATTTATTCAGAACCTATTTTTCTGACAATCTAATACAGAACCTTCATGCAACACATGTCCAACTGGATTTTGGTTAAAGAATACACTATAACAATGGTTCTGGCATCTGTACTGGTTCCCTATTAACATCTGGGTGCAGTGAAAGGTCATGGAAATGCCTGACTTGCAGCGTTCTAAGTCCTCTCCTTTGCAGCGACTGTCTTGTTTTCTTGTGATCTTTTAAGTTGAGTTCAAGCAGTCTCTTGGTTTTTGACTTGGTGCATAGAAGATAAAACCAAGAGACTGCTTGAACTCAACTTAAAAGATCACAAGAAAACAAGACAGTCGCTGCAAAGGAGAGGACTTAGAACGCAATGTGTTTGAAGGCTAGTGGTATTCTTACATTTCTGAGCTAAGTGAGTCTGGCCATTAAGCAGACCCACATGAGTTATTTGGGAATTTAGGCAGTAAAGGAAAAGGTATTCCCCATTTACAAGGTTGTCATGTCCAACCATAGGGGACGGTGTTACTAAGCTGAAGAGCCAGGATTATCAGAGACTACTCTGTGATTGCATGGCCAGCATGATTGCACAGAATGCTGTTCACCTTCCTACCAGAGTGGTACCTATTTAGCTACAGTGGTCCCCTGCCTTACGAATCCCCCGGGTTACGAAAACCCCGGGATCCGAAGGCGGCGGGACCGCCATTGTATCCCCCGGGATCCGAAAGATCCCCCGGGATACGAAGGAAAAAAAGCCGTGTGGCCCCTTTAAATGGCCGCGCGGTCCATCCGCGAAAGCGGTCCCCCGGGTAACGAAAGCTTCCGGGTTACGAAGGTAATCCCGGAACGGATTACCTTCGTAACCCGGGGGACCACTGTACTTGCATTTGCATGCTTTTGAACTGCTAGGCTGGCAGAAGCCAGGTCTAGTGACAGAAGCTCACTCTGTCATACAGCACCTGGGACTCGAACTGAATGCTAAATGTAAGCCCCCAAAACATAGATAATAAGTTCAGGAGATATATATATATGATAACCATGATCCTACTGTGTCCCAGAAGGTGGCTAAATATTGCTATATCGTGTGTGAGGTGCGCCCTCAACTGGAAAATGGAAATCCTATTGCTGTATAAATGATGAAATGATTGATTTGCTTTTGATATTGTTTATACATAAGTGTATAGCTTATGCCAAGTTTTATGATGATGTTCTTTTGATGTGTTTTTATACTGGTCAAAGACCGAATAAATTTTATTACAATTAATATATATATATATATATATATATATGGTCTAAAATAGAAAGCAGAAAGCTCTGTATATTAGAGAATATGTGTGCAGTTTTATCAAGAGCCTAGCAACTGCCTAGATCCAGGTGGAATGCTAAAACAGGTATAAAAAAGATATGAAAATATACCTGTTTTAATTACTCCAGGACTGGAGGATATTTTAATTGAGGGTATAATGGCTGACACATGAAACTGGAGAGAGAAAAATGGAATTACCACTGAAGAGCCAAAATAGCACCAGAAGTCCATCTGTTGCTCATCAAAATGCCATTGTACCTACAATCCTTTGTATACTTACATTTTGCTAAATATAGCAGTGGGGCTTACAGCTGAATGACCTCACATAGAATTAAGCCAGCACACTGTAGTTTGGACAGACTTTAAAGCTGCTGCCTTCTAGAAGTTAGTGGACTCCAACATCCCCAGAAATAATGCCCAATGACCAGAGATGGTGGGAACTGCATCAACATTTAGAGGGGACAGGTTTATGCTGGATAGTCTAGGTGATGGAATTAGAAGCTCTGTATCTCAGAGCCATCTGAAGAAGCTTCTCAGAAGACTCATATTCCTCCCCTTTTTCCTCAGCCTTTGGAGATATACAGGCCTGGGAAGAACTAATTAAATATTTTTCATAACATTAGGGATTTGTCACATGACAAAGAAGTCCAAGGCTGCAATTCTCTGATGGTTTACTTTGGAAATCTGCTCATCTGTTAGACAAAAGACTGAAATTGTTCCCCACTTCTCCTAGAACCAGCTAAATGCAACAGTCAGTCCAAGGTGGTCCTACCATATTGCCTTTATGTTTGTTTTTCACCCTTTCACACACACACACAAACACATATACCAATGTAATAGACAGAGGCTGGAATCCTCTATCATGGTGTATGTTACATAAGTTTACATATACTAGGATCTCATTTTGGGAGAAAGGCTGGATATAAGTGTAAATAAATAAATAATAAAAATGTACTACACGTGCTAAGAAACTATGTTAGCGAATTGCAAAGATGTGGAATGGGGCACCAGCAATATTGTCCCAAAGAGTATCAGCAGCCTCTAGCCACTGTCTCAAAGCATAATGGGACCAATGCATATTGGTCCCATTGTGCATCAGTTCTGCTGTGCATTAGTCATTTTGCTGGCTATCCTATGTAGTAATATAACAGCAGCCCTTTACTGGATATGGATGTAACAGAACTGCCCAATTTTAATCCCCATGGACATATGTTAACTTATGCAGACATAAGTACCCAATTCTAGTCTTTATATCTAAATTATTTGGCCATCATGAACATAAGAAGAGCCATAATGGATCAGATCAAAAGCCTATCTTGTCCAGTATTCTCTTCAACCAGTGACCATACTGTTACCCAAAGAAATATCACAAGCTTCTGCACTCTACCAATTCATATACAGAGACACAGTCCATGATATTAGAGGAAATATACAGCCATTATGGCTGACAGACATTGATGACCTTATTCTCAGCTTTCTCCCCTATGAATCTGACAATTAATTAAAAAAAAAAAACTATTTCAATCTGAAAACATACCATGGGTTACCAGTGAAATAAAGAACCCTTACCGTACCACATCCAGAAGTCAACATGACAATCAGGAAAGAGGTTGCAAATACAACACGAGACAGACAGTGAAATTGGTCTATGTCAGTTTACTTTAATTAAGAATCATATATAAAATGTGACCAAGTACAAGTATGAATAAGATTGCCAGTAAAAACATATGTAAGAAAGGGAGAAGCATCAGATTTTAGTCAAAGCACAGTAAGGAACAGAGTGAGCACAGGTTCTGCAGCATACTGCTGGCTTGTTCCAATGGGTACAACCCACCAAGACATTCTCCTGCACTAACCTCATTTTCATGAAAAGGAGCTACAGGCATAATAGCAACAGGTGTCCTAATCATCTAAGATAAAATACATAGAGAACAAATACTGATTCCATTTGTTAATTAATTTTCTGTGTATAAAGCAAATTGCTTGAAAAGATGCTCCTCCTAGCCTTAGGACATTCTTTTCTGTGAGTCAACAAACATGGAAAGTTTACTGTAGTGTTTGTCTGTTGAAACTTGCGTTTATCAACACAGAGAAGAGTACTTGAGCTAGAGCATTCATGTTTTTACATTATTTAGCTTTGATAAGATTGTAAAAAAGGCTTCCTTCAAAACCTCTAAAAGTGCAAATCAGAAATGTTTTCCATAAGGAGAACTTGTGCTCAACCTTAACCTTTTTTAAAAAGATAATTTGTTGCTTTTTAAACAGCAATTTATTTAAATACAATCTCTTTGTGAATGTCTCTTACAATACTAAAGTGACCGGGGGGGGGGGGGGCTGTAGCATTAAACTATGTTCTCAAACGTCCACCCACTCTAGAGGTTTTATTTTGATGAAAATCTCTTCAAAATCACACTGTTTGGAACAGTCAGTTATGCACGTCAAGCAACCCTGGCGATGTGACTTTGTCATCTGCATTTGTGAGCCAATTCACATTTACACAAACCCACTGCAGATGTCACTACAAAAGTACATCATACTTAGCGGGAAACCAATGAAATCAATCAAACTTAAGTCATGTCTAAGGATGAAAAGAGTACTCACAAATTTTCTTGTCCTTCATAAGAAAGGGTGTCTTGACACAATGAGCTCCATTTTTTCAAAAATGGACAACTACTCTGAAACACTCCAGGATTTATTTGTAAACCATCTGAGTGTACAACAACAACATTTTTGAACAAAAAAACATGGCGTTATCCACAAAAAAATTTTTTCCACAAAAAAAAAAACAACCCTATTTTTTTTTGGTGAATAATCATCAAAAATATGTAAAATTTGTTAATCACATAAAGGAGGGAGAAAACTTTAGAAATTCTTTGATATTGCACCCAATAACAAAGTCAAGATTTACATCTGGACTTAAACTGCATTGATTTCAAGATGCTTACACTAAATATGGCTAAGTTTCGGTCTGATTCACTGTGAGGATGAGATCTGCCTTCAAACATGCCACAAGGAACTCACATTCCTCACTGAGTGTCTACCATATACATGAATGCTTGGGAAGACACCGAAATCTTTTCCCCTGCTTTATTACAAACATCTCTGTGTGCACACACATGAATTAGTGAGAAAAGAAGTATATAAAAATATGATTCCATTCAGCCCTAAAAACAGTATTTACTCACTTCTCTGCTACTCCCCCACTTTATCTTCTGTTAAAATAGAGCAAACAAACAAGTTGCCTCTTAATTCAATGGGGGCATTACAGGAATATATATTTCTTGACCAAAGAGTACAATTAAGAGAGCAGCAGTATAACTAGCAAGTGGACAGAAATGGAAAAGAACACAAAATTTAGGCAGATGTAACCTGAATCTTCAGGTTTTGGTCTCACTAGTCAAAGGTCCAGGCAACTGAAAGCTTTTAAGATTATTATGGCCTTATCTTATAGTAGCTAGGGAGGAGACTACTAGTAACTAACAAAGAGAAGGCATATGTTTTGCATTCTGACATACAGCATCATTCCCTGAAAAGGTGCCCTCCAGATGTGTTGGACCACAGCTTGTATCACCCACAACCTACCTAGCCAATTTACACACATGTAGACACATGCATCTGTACATCCTAATGCAAACTCCATCTGGAACTGAAAACCACGATGCTCAATGAACCACTAGAGCAGATCACTGAACTGGAAATCCCATTCTCAAGGTTAAAATTCTGAATGTTACTCACCTTTGGCATTGGGTAGGATGGATCAACATTTGTGCGTAAAAGGGAATTAAGGCGTGAAGGTGTGGAGGACTGAGCTGAGTCAGGATGGAAAGCTACAGTGCACTTTTCAAGATGGACTTTCAAATGACATAGCAATAATACTTCTATCTTAAACATCAAATAAAAACCAAGCCTGGTTTACAAATGCTGCAGAAAAAAGGTGATAGAAACCTGAGTAGTAGGTTGGTAGTTTTTTTTCAAGCTACAGCTAGGAGGGTGCCATGTTTGCATGTTCCCCCTCATGTAAAGAACTCTCTTTAGTTAAATCAAGAACAAAAATAGCACACCAGGCTACATATGACAAGTTGGAGTTCTGCCCCTAGAAGTAGCACCAGAAATTAGTCATGCCTTCAAAAGATGCCATTTTTTTAATGAAAACAATACACAAACCATCTCAAGATGGTGGAGGGCAATATATATTCTTGTAAGGGAGAAGAGGGGAAAATCTACGGTCCTGGAGATTATGGTGCACTATTGCAATGAGAATGTTCTAGGAATTTCAAGGGGCACAAAGACTATCAGTTATCCTCTGAAGTTTTGTTCCCCATCACAAGATTTTGTTTTGTAGTGATCTTTGCAGTCTGTACAAATAAACAAGTTACTTTGTCCTATAGATTTCTTTTTTTAGGTCCTTCTTACCCTTCTCATCCTCAATTTGCTTTATTGTTGGCAAATTATTGTCCCAAATACAGGCATGCTTCTGTTTTGAACATTCCCCTTTAGCTATGCCATGTCCATATCAAAACTATTTTTTACTACACTACCAGATACATCTGCTCAATTATTTTTTGTAAACCAATAAGCAGCAACAGAAATAAGCCTGGCCAAGCTAAATATTTATATACAAAAATTTAAAAACATAAAAAGATGTCCAGCCTATAATTTATTTGAAACAGACATGGTGCATTTTGGTATTTAAGCATTGTGCTTTATTAAGTCGAGTCCCCCCTCCCTCCTGCATTCTGCCTCTTTTTTCCTCACTGTGGTTCAACAGCTGTTCTCATGAGTGTACAGAAGAAAAATGGGTGCTCCATAAGGCATCTTCAGACTCTTTCTCACTCTATGGTCAGCTTTCCCACCTTGTCCTTAATACACATACAATTATAAGGAAATACATCCTGCCCATCCTGATCATGACTAGTCACCATATAGAGTAATAATAATAATAACAATAAAATAATTAAAAACACTTCTAACACTTCACCATTTCAAAATACAAATACCATCTGGTTTTACAAAAAGTGTTAGTACAAAGGCAACATTTAAAGAGAGCTGGAAAAATATTGTTTTTAAAGAGAGACTAGAAACCAAGAATGAAGCAATGAGAGAGAGAGAATAGAATAGAAACAGAGATGCTCCTTTTCTTTCTCCAAAAGTGATCCGGCGCTACTTCAGTTTTTCTTTACCAGTTGTCCAGAAAATCAAATCCCGTCTTCAAGATAACATTACTTGTATTGCTCTGTAGAGATACAAAATTTAGACAAGTTAAATACTTAAAAGTAAGAAAGGACTAAACTTAAAATTAATTAAGAGAGACTCCAGTACAAGCAATAAGATCCAGGTCCCGTCTTTCCTGAACAGAAAGTCTTTTTCTATCTAAGAAAGGCTTTTGATCTAGCAGAGTATTTCTGTTGGTTGGATGGGGAAAGGACACTTGCCATCCCACTCCCTTCACTTGAATATCCTCTCTGATCCAGATAGCTGGGAAACCCTCTGACAAAGCATGGAAAGAGAAGATCAGGGAGGGAGAAATCACTTCTAGCTACTTCTTGCTGAAAGAAATAAACAATGTATGTGCTTCTATAAATCTATCTGTCATTACGGAGAAGAAATAAATTCTTATTTAGAGTGTAGATATAACCAGCCTCACAAGTGGATATAAAGAAAAATTAGAAACCAAAGAGCAAACAGAGGCAAAACAATTTTATTTGCTGGTGGGCAAAAAGGTTTTGACTCCCCAGAATGCAGTTTTATACTGCAAACTCAAATGGTTTGGCTTCAGCTTATGATTCTATTATCTGGCACAGTGCATGAGGACGAGAGGGAGTCAACATAAATGTAAAATTCCGTTATATGCCTATGATACTGTGTCCATAATCTAACAACACTGAATGTTACTGGTCATCAGAAACAAATTACTAGAGGTATTAACCAGAGTTTAAGAGTATAAAAATTAATCCAGGGTAATACTGGTAGCTGGCAAAAGCTTGGGAATCAGTCCAAATACTATTGGGAAAGATAGTTATGGACAACTATGTTTATGAGGACAATTACTTTTATAAGCTTTTATTGAATTGTCAATTAAGTCAATATATGGTTTCCAAAAAAAGGTGGAAACCTTTTTTTGGAACAACTGCTCTGAGAATGCTCTTGCTAGCAATGCCATTGGTCATTATAGCTGGGAAATGCTGAGAGTTGGCACCCAAAATAGTAACTTTTCAAGCTCAAGCACAACCTCACAAAACTGATCATTTTAAACATTTTGAGTAAAAAACAGCACTTCTATTATAGTTCAATTTCAGAAAACAACGAAAAGATTTTTTTAAATGGTCACACATGATTTTTAAATGGTCACATGCCCTAATTGTGTCTCAGAAGGGTCACATAGGTATTTTAATTTTTTTAAATTACTTCATGCATTTACTTTGTGATATTCCACCTTTCTCCCAGGTTGGATAACCCAAGGCATTCATGAGATTTGTGCATCTACATTAACATCAAAATGATGAGCAGGTAGAAAACTTTGCCTGTAAGGCAGCATTGTCCTCAAGTGCCTCACATTAGGTTTCCTTTCCTTCCAAATTGCTACCAACTGAAGATAATTAAGGGGGATACAAATCAACTCTTTCCTCCTGGGGACCACAAAAGACATTTTACCCAAGAGGTAGCATGAACTACCTCAGGAAGCCCTTGTGGCACAGTGGTTAAATGCTGGTATGGCAGTCACAACATTGCGAGTTTGATCCCAGGCCAACAAGGTTCACTCAGCTTTCCATCCTTTTGTAGGTCAATAAAATGAGTACCCAGCTTGTTGGGAGCAATTGGCTTACAGGTTGTAAACCACTTAGAGCAGTGGTCCCCAAACTGTGCTCTTTAAGGGATTTTGGACTTCAGCTCCCATAATCCCGGACTACTGGCCAACATGGCTGAGACTTCAGGGAGCTGAAGTCCAAAATTTCTTAAAGGGCACAGTTTGGGGACCACTGGCTGAGTTCACTGATAAGTGGTATAGAAATGTACATGCTATTGCTATTGCTAATGGTCAAACCTTCAATATACAAAAGCCCTTTCTTTTGGAGATTACAAAAAAATAAAAAAGGGAAATAAAAAATTAAAAATTTAAAAAAAAAGTTGGGGGAAGGAGGTTCATAGTCCCTGCAGAAGGTCAGGTAAATGGCCAGATAAAATTAAAAATCAACTTGATTGGTCATACAGACATGAGTAGCAGTGCCTGGTCATGCAGAGGAGCCCTCTGCAGGTAAAATGCTGTCTGCACATAGGAGACTTTGCTGTAGCCTCCAGCCTTGCAGCCTTTGGGTAGGTCATTACATGAAGTTATGTTTATGTAACAGGTTGGAGGATTTCATGCAATTTAAATACTAGCAAATACATGCATCCATCCAATCAGCTACTTATCTATATAGGATGTGGGAAAGGTGGCCCTTCAGATGTTGTTAGACTGCCTATTTGTGCATTCCTCACCAATGACTATTCTAGCTAGAGGTGATAAGAGTGCATCATTGCCTGCCCTGACCCATATCTCCCTGTATAAACAGGTATCTCACCCCCCACCCCACCCCACAAATGGCAGCACATTAACGATAATGCGAGGACTAGATTATTTCTCCAATCTAAAGACAAAAAAGAAAAGAAAAGAAACAAGGTTAGTTAGGTCTTAGGATGCTTCAGTGTACCTAATCTTCTTGAGCAGCATTTGGGAAAGGATGCATTTTTGTTGCTGCGTTTCACAAAGCACTCTAATAAATAAGGTAAGGGGTTAAATATTGGCCTTTACCTGACCAAGCATCTGCAGGTCTGAAAGAAAGCCACTATCAGTGTCTTCACTTTTGGTCTCTGTAGCTGATGGTGTTTCCACTGATTCAGAAGTATCATCAAGGGCACTAACTGAAGGTGGAGCAGGTTGAAATTTTTCCCACTCTATTGACGTTGCAGCAAGAACCGGGGCGACACCCTTTTCAGGTTTACTAGCACTCAGCTTCTCTGTTTTAGTTGCTTCTTTCGGACCAGATTCTTGCCTGTAGTAGGGCTGGAGGATCTTCTCTCCTTTCTCCATTGATTTGATCTGGCTTGGAGTAAGAGAATAGAATGGAGACTGTTCTCCCTCACACTTGGAGCGCTCAGCATTTATCTTCCAGAATGAGGACTCCTCCTCTTTCCTGGCTGGTATAAGCCCATCTGAGCCAGGCGTTTTGCCACCTTGTGAGGATTTGGGGGCTGGAGGAGCTGGAGCAGCTTTGGCAGGTTGTTTCTGTTCATTCTGTGGTGCCACTCCACTCGGTTCTTGTATCGACAGAGAAGCAATGCTGAACTCCATCTGACTCTGTTTGGAGATTAAAACAAATAAACAATGAACTTGAAGTATTTTTGTGTGGGAAAAAGTATTTGGAGGATAAGATCAGAAAGGCAAGCACAGGAATTGCAATGGTCACAGATGAGGGGGATGCACCTGCTTGACTGCCTGTCTGACTTAAGAGTCTGCTGTAGGACAGTTGTGGACAAGATTCAACAACTGGTAGATTATATTGAAGATGAGCACAACTTGAATTTTACACATACAGAAAAGGGAAAGACATTTACACACAAGGTGCAACTAACACAGATTTGTAATATATTTGTTTATTAATGTTGTAATTCATTATCCTTATTTTATGGCCACGGGATGAGTAGCCAAGAAAATATATGCTAGAGAAGGTTTTCTAGAAATCCTACAAACTTAGCTAACCTTGACAGATGATCAAAAATATTACTATTATTTTAATATATAAAGCACACATTCACTAGGAGCAATTACACAGCAATGTGCAACAAGCACATCCTATATGAAAATATGTAGTATTTTCTTCCAGTAGTAAATTCCTTCATTCACAAACCTATTTGATCATGTGTCTACACGTTCAATCCAGCCCTCAAACTAGTCTGAACATCAGAAAACACCCCACTAGGCCATAGCTATAACAATTCTCCATAGAAACTTTCCTATGGGATTCCATCTTGCCTCCTCTTTGAGCCCCAGACTACATTCTTTTTCTTTCTCAATTTATGGAGCAGAATGAAGAAGAAATGATCTACCTGAATGGAACTATTTCTGATCTCTAGTAGACAGCCTGATTGCTTTGAAGCTACTGTGTAGAAAAGCTTTGTGATTGCCACTGAAAAGGCTAGGGTAAATCTTGCTTACTAAAATGACAAGTTTGCTTCATGGAAGGACAGACTGTTTCCTTTCACATCGGGGAACTGTACAAACACAACAACCCTCATTTTCAAATGATAGTGCTACAGTTTGTGTGGGTCGGGATGAAATTTGGTTGGGATATGATTTAGGATGTTTGACAATTATTTACATAAAACAAAACTGAATCAGGATAATTGCATTCTGTATAACTTGTTCAAAAAATATAGTGGAGTTGAGTCTTCCTTTTCCAAAAAAGGTACCAGAAGTGTCTTAGATTTTGGAATGTCTGTACTTGCATATAAGTACATAATGAAATATCTTGGAGATGATATTTCTAAGTCTAAACACAACAATCATTTATGTTCCATGTATACCTTATACACATTTTATACAATATTTTTAATAATTGTGGGCACAAAACAAAGTTTGTGTACACTGAACCATCAGCAAAGACTATCTCAACCACCCATGAATTTTTTTTGGTGTTTGGAATATTTTGGATTTCAGAATTCTCAATAAGGTATACTCAACCTGGACTCAAAACAAATTCAGAATCTGCAATGGGAAGCTATTTTATGAAATACTTGATACTTGGAGAATATCTGAAAACACAACAACTCAATAGCACAAGCCTCTTTTACACTGGAGTGGGCAACTAAAGTCATTGATCTGTCACTCAACTTCTAGTCCCCTCATCAATGGCTCTACTGACTAGAGTTGAAGTACATGAACAACAGATGGCCAAATTTGCTCATGCTGGCTTACCTGATATAAAAAGAAAAGATTAACACATTCCTAGTTCAAATACAAAGCTTTTGGGAATAGTAAAACACATGCTTCCAAAGATAGTCACCTAAAAGGCTTACATGATAATTTTGAAACTATTCTACAGGACTGGCATTTTATGCACTCATGAAGTAAGTGCCATTATTTTCTGTAGACACATATATCAATGGAAAATTTTCTACCCTACGTCACTGGGTAAAACGTGGGTAGAGCTGATCTGATCCAAGCTGACTTTGAACATACTAGAGATGGCTACCAGTGACCTTCTTGACAAGAGTGTGAGTCAGTAATTCGGGAGCTATCCATAGCTTTGGAGAAAGAACATGCAGAAAAGATTCTTGAGGGAAAGTAAAAAGGGTCAATGAAGCCCTCAAACTGCTCTTCCAGACCAAAGTGTACTGCAACTAGTGAGTGAAGAGGAGTAGAGT
Source organism: Urosaurus nigricauda (assembly GCA_034509955.1). NCBI lineage: Eukaryota > Metazoa > Chordata > Lepidosauria > Squamata > Phrynosomatidae > Urosaurus > Urosaurus nigricauda. The sequence continues at coordinate 312,448,864 of JAOEGL010000001.1, read as the reverse complement.
GTTTTCAGCCTAGAATACCTGAGAGCTATTTGTGTCTCAAACAGATTGTGTGCCCTATTCAATGGTTTCTTCCCAGACTGGATACTGACAGACAAAACATATGCTACACTGGTTAGCCAAGAAATTACCAAATTTAAATTCATGGCAGGGACCCAATTCAGTCCTTTCACAGGCACTCCAGTTCCCAGAATGGGAAGAGATTGCCACTTCTGTCTTCCTCACACCCTAAAATGGCTTCAGATGATTGTAGGATGCTACAGGGATTTTGAAGGGCTTCATTATTGAGGGGAGGGGAAGAAAGTCCTATTATGTGTTGAGACTTTTGCTTAGTCAACACTGGATTTCATCCACTGTTCTGTTCTTTCTCAAAAATCTCTGCCCGAAACATTTATTTCATTAATTGCTTCCGCTCATATTTTAGGATAAGACTCTTTAAATTTAAACACATTTCATCTTGTTGTAAAACAGCTTTGAATGTTGCCCAGATATCCTCACTCCCCAAAGCGAACACACAGCTTGCAAAAAAAGTCATTTCACCTTTGGAGACTTCACAATGGAAACAGCTTTTCTGTCTTCCAAATAGTTTTCAGCAAGATATATTTGTATGCTTTAGACAAGGCCAGAAAAATCCAAGGGATCTAAAGATTACTGTGGGTTACTAGGAACTGAATATTATTACTACTGCTCTTTTTTCTCACAGATAATTCAGAGATCTTTTGCAGGGGCCTGGCTGATAAGGAATGATGGCTATCTGAGCAATAGATCTTGTATTATGCATATTCAAATAACCATATACTATTAAGATCTAGGCATATTTCGACACCTGCATGCATAGCACTTACATTAATACACTGGCTCGCCATGGAGACCAAGGGCCCATTCACATTACATAATTATAGTGCTGTCATTCCACTCTAACTGCTATGGTTCCACCCTATGGGATTCTGAGATTTGCAGTGCTGTTGTTGTTGTTGTTGTTGTGTGCCTTCAAGTTGTTTCTGACTTATGGCAACCCTAAAGTGAACCTATTTTCTTGGCAAGATTTGTTCAGAAAAGATTTGCCACTGCCTGGAGTAATAGTGTTTTAACTGTGTAGTGAGAAAGGGCCTGAAGATCTCTCTTTTCTCTCTCTCTTACAGATAGCTTCAACCACCACCAGAGAACCAGTGTTAATTTAATTATCACTATTTTCATACCACCTTTCAATAAAATTATCAGTGGTACTCACAACTGAACTCACTCTAGGCTGTCTCATTTCCATGTACCAGCTACCTAGCTTACAAAGGACAGCTCCATATAACAGCTTCCCAGTTTTAAAAAGCGTCTTGTTTCTGACCAGATATACAGCAGAAGGAACTTGTGGGCCAGATGAGGACACCCATGAACACATATTTGTCCCTCCAGCCAGAGGTTCCCCATCTCTGCTTTAAGGGTTATTCAGAAGAGGCTTCTGGCTTTTCCAGAAATGCCCTTTAGAAGCTATGTGCCCAGCTTCTACTGCCACTGCCAAGAGGTGGCAAAGGCCACATGAAAGCAGGCAAGTATTAAACTGACATGGCTGAGCCCCCACAAAATGAATCTAACTAGATCTGAACTGACAAACACTTGACTCTGCACTAAAAACAGAAAGGACCACAAGAATCCACAGAGTTATTTTTATATCTTATTCACTTGTTGGGAATGTAGACTATTTCGTTAAGCAGATAGCACACATAGCCAAAACAAGCTGTTTGGCTTGGCAACCTCAAAATAGGAAAAGTGTGTGAGTGTGTGTATGTGTGTGCATACAGAAATAAAGCTTCTAGGATAAATTTACCAAAAAGAAAAACAAAGTAATTCATAAGCTCCAGCAAATCCTAGTGTTTCTAGAAGCAAAGTCATATGTAATTTATTCAAGAGATAGAAAATAAGAGTTTATACAGCTACTAGCACTGATAGTATAGCATTAGGTTTTGGCCTACAGAACAGTCACTGAGGTCTGAAGAAGATAAAGAAAATGCTAAAGCAAAGAATGTTCTGCTTTTTAAAAATCGTAATAAGGAAAACACAACTGAAAGTTCAGTTAGAACTTAGATGTTCATAGAAAAACAAGATGTCCACGCATCACAAAAATAATGCACAGAACAGCTCCTGGCTCACTCTTGGTGCCTTTTTGATGCATGACCTCTTTGGTTGCATCTGCATTGCAGAAACAATCCAGTTTGACACCACTTTAATTGCCATGTCTCAATGCTATGGAATTCTGGGAAATGTAGTTTGTTGTGGCTGCAGAACAGAAACTCCAGTAAATGAGTACCAGACTGGATTATTTCTGCAGCGCGGATGCAGCCTCAGTCACAGCAGTGAAGAACAACATAGCCCAACCTTTCCACAGGTGCCATGCTTTGTGGAGATGTTGGTAGGTACAGTCAAAACACTTCAGAAAAGCATATATACATTTCTTGCAAAATCTGGAAGTCTAGTAGCTGTATAGTTATAACAGTAATGCTTCAGATACTGTTTGCATTCAGATCCCCAAACTGAATGAGATATTGAAGTCTCTCTCTCCATGATGAGCTCTGGTTACTCATGCAGATGCAAGCTTGGGGATAAGCAATGAAGTGAGGATGGGGATCTACAGCTATGGATCCTATGCATACATGTGAATCTAAGAAATGGTTCTGTCAATACAGCTATCAGCCTGAGATCACTTCAAATTGCCTGTACAAGCTATAAACTGGTTTTATGTCCCAATTCTTCATGCAGTCTGGATACCAACACATGGTTAGCTCCATACTGCTTCAAACTACTGCTAAGAATGATCAACAACAGCAGAGACAAAGCCTGATCTACATGACTGGTGCTTCAGCAGATATCACATTCTGAAACCTGAAGATGCTAAGACAGCACAGTCTGAATTATTTTTTCAGTTATTTTACTCATAAATGCCTCATCACTTTGTATATAGTTTTCAAGCAGATCCAAAAAGTCAGGAAACTGCATGGATCCCATGTACAAATGGAGAGAGAAGTTTCCATAAACAACTACCATCAGCCCTCTGTATCCATGGATCCAATCATCCACGCCTTGATTTTAAAAAAAAAAATCCCAAAAGCAAATCTTGATTTTGCCATTTTATATAAGGAACACCTTTTTACTATGAATGGTACTTGAGCATTTACAGATTTTTGTATCTACACCGAGTCCTGGAACCAAATCAAAACCCAGTAGATGCCAAGGATCCACTGTATATATCAGCTCTCCAGGATTTGTGTCAGAGATCTTCCTCATTACCTGCCTCAGTGCTCTTTTAAATGGAAAAAACAGCAACTGAACTTTCTCAAGGCTAGAAATGGGTGCCATCAATGAGCTACAAAGCTCAAAAAAGCCTGTTTCTATTTTATATCCAACATGGCAGTCACTTCCTCTTTTACGAATTTCCATCTATTCCTGTAGCACAGTCCACTCGAATTGTTAATGCTGCTGTGTCATCTTTGACATATATAGCAACCTCCTAACTATCAGTCAGATCAACCACTGAATTATGGGAGCAGTAGCTACCAAAAGAACATCCAACAAGGAGCAGAAATCCAACAGCATATTTTCTCAGATGTTAAATAAAAATGCTATATTTAGCCCACCCTATTTTGAAAATTGCCAACATGACCATGCTCCTAAAATATGGAAAGCTAGCAGTAATTATGGTGTTGAGATCATGACTTTGTTACCTCCTGAGACCTATGTTTTGGGACCATAAACTGGTATGCTCTGGAATACACATATAAGGGTAAAACTGGCCTTCCCTCTTTGCTACATTTCTATTCTCAATCCCAGTTGCTATGGCCGCTTCACAGAGAATAGTCATCTCATGAGAAAAGCAATAAATAGTGGTTTGTAATGTTCAGCTCAAATGTTGTTGTGTGCCTTCAGGTTGTTTCCGACTTATGGCAACCCTAAGGTGAGGTTTCCTTGGCAAGATTAGTTCAAAGAGGGTTCATCACTGCCTTCCTCTGAGGCTGAAAGAGTGTGATTTGCCCAAGGCTACCCAATATGTTCCTATGGCTGAATTCTGGTTTCTCAGTGGCCTAGTCCAATGGTGAAACCATTGCACTACACTGGCTGTCTCAGCTTATATTTAGCTATACACTTTCATGTCACCTCAAGCAAAATTCATTCAGGTCAAGAAAGAAATGAAAGCAACAGTACCAGCCACAAGGCTGCACACACTCACACACACGGACAAAGAGAGAGAGAGAACGTTTTAGGAAAGATGGGGGAGAGAACAAAAAGAATGCAACATAACAGATGAAGCTGTTACGTCCACCCTAATACCAAGCAAAGATTAGGGAAGATTAGAGAGTGAAAAAGAAAGGGAGCTCTCAGCAAAATACTGTAAAAACGTCACTGAGATAATTGGCATGGAGCTTTTCATATTGAGTAGTCTTTGGATTCTCCCTGCCAACACCACAATTATTACAGTGCTGTATGCAAATACTGTATTCCAACAAGATGGGTTGGGAGGTTGCAAATGCAGAGTCAATGCTTCCCAATCTGGTACAGCAAAGGGTAGCATGACTTTGCCTACCCTCTTTCCCCCCATTCTCTCTGTCCTCACCACTGACTTGTTCACCTGTAGAGCTGCTCTTATAGCAGATAGGGAGGAGGAAGGCATGTAGAGTAAAAAGGACTCAAGGAAGAAGTTATGGGCAGAGTGAGGAAGTGGGATAACATCTGTTCTTGCTGTAGCAGGAAATTCAAGGCCCTTCAACAAAGAGCATCCTGGAAACATATGGAAATTTAAGCTGGCAATCTTCTCTAACTAATTCATTAATTTCTTCCAGAATTAAACCCACTGGAGTGATCTGTTACTTTATAAACTATATCACTGCCATTCTAGATACATTCTTTCAACACTACGTTTCCAAATTGGTTCAAGATCCTTCTTGTAACTGGAAGAAAATTTCTCAGAAAGGGCAGCAGACAGGATTCTCACACAAGAGCTATACATTATTTTCACTTTAAAAAAACCCAGCTGCAATATTATCACCTTTTAATTACACAAAATTTTGACTACAACTCCCACAATACCCCAGCCAACATGGGCCTTGGTATTTACTTTGTATTCTGTATTCACTTTGAATAACTGATACAACCTACCTGACTGTGGTGTCAAAACCACTAATGTTAGTTCAGGCTGCTAAAAGTCCCAAGGAAAACCAAAACCACAGAGGAATAAAACAGATTAGCAAACTTACTTTGGTTTCCCATGAGAAAGGAGCAGAGTGCTCATCTTGCCAGGTGATATCCTGAAATAAAAATAAGGGATAATTATACACAAATAACCACAATACTTGTAAAGACCAAAGAGATGTAATTTTACAGTTGTCTGTAAGACAGAAGGATTTTACAGAACAAAGTTTATTTTGCATAAAGGTCAGGAAATGCAAGGTGGAATAAAAGTGGGATAAAAGTATAATAAAAAATTAAAAGCAACACTTCTTTTATGTGGAGTATTTCCCAATAAATCTCAAAATCTACCCAATGAAAGAAATTTCAATTTCCCTTAAACAGGGGCAACCAACTAACAATGAGAATGGGTCACTTCTTTGCTGCCTCACAGGATATTTTATGTTCCAATATATAATATTGGCTGGGACATAAAAAGTATCCCAATAGCAAAATGCAATAGATTTTGGGGGAGATTTTCTGTCCTAGCCATATTTTGTTTGTAGGGGGAAACAAATGTACATGGCAAGCAGCTGAAACTTGTAATAGTTCACAACTCTGCAAGTTAACATAGCTAAAAAGAATGCACACATGATTAAGTACAGTTGTGTGAATTCTGAAATATAGTATTTGATTTGCCTCATTCTAGTGGACAAGGTTTAATTACCTAACAGATGAGGATACTGAAGGTAGGAGACCCTCTTAACAGGCAAAATCTAGAAGAGATAGATAGGGTCTCACTATGAACCTGACCTTGTTAAATAAATACAGAATTTAATGCAGACTGAAAATCCCTGAATGATGAGACACATCTTTTTGGAATAGTATATCCACTTTGTTCGAAAGCTGATGATATATAAGAAGACAGTTGACATCTCATTCTATATCAAATAACCCTTACACTGAAGGACTGTAGGATTTATGGACATGGGTATTAGAATAGCCATCATTTCATGTTTATTACTTCAGATGCCTTTCAGAGTTTGCTCAGTAAGTGAAAAGGTTTTGCCTTTGTTTTTAGCCTCTTTAAGCAGAATCCTTCTGTGTTATATGTAGCTCAGAGGTCATCCATAGGTGAGCTAGTCAGAACCTATGATAATGATGATAAATGAAGCCAGACTGAATTCTCCCCTGCCTGGTGCTGAAAGGAAGAAAGCCATTTCAGATTTGTATTTTGATTCTTCAAAATGTTACAAAGCTCTGAATCTAGCATAGTCTATTGAATTAACATGCAGAAGCCTGCTAGATGTTAAAGAATTACAGTATATCACAGTGAAAAACTACAACTGCTGAAGAACACTTTCATTGGGTGCGTATATACAGCAAGACAATTCTATAATGGACACTGCAAAAGTCCTTTTTTGTATTACACATGAGGATTTTGTTTGTTTTTGTTTTTAACATATTAGTATATTATTTTAGTATTTTAAAGTGTGGCGTTTCATCGTTCATTTTTTATTGTCTATGTTCTGATGCATCACCCTTTGATGGAAAGGGCGTTATAAACATTGCACTAAACATGCAGATAGCTGTGTGGCCATTTAACAAATCGAAACAAAAATCCATCAGTGATACCTTTATTGGCCATCCGAAAGGCACAATATACTTGCTGCAAGTTTTCAAAGCTCCATGGGCTTCTTCATCAGGCAAGATGTTACAAACCAAATAGGAGAAAAAACCATTGGAGATATTAGATGCCTGCATGTTGTTTCTGTCCTTAGTAAAGATGGTATGCTGGTAATGATATCTTTTACAGGCAGGCTCCTCCTCCTTCTGGCCATGGAGCAATAGAGAGAAGAGCACAATGGATTCCTCAAGAAGTCTCCATGCTTTTGCATCATGAACATTTGGGTGGTGTAGAGGTTAAACATGAGAATTTAGTCCAAATTTAAGAAGAAAAAAATTGTTTTACCTTGTTTGGAGGAGCTTGCCTGCAAAATAGGGTTGCCATAATTGTCTTGAAAGAAACTCGGAAAAATGGAGGACAAGATGAAGGGAAAAAAGGGGGTGGGGACTTCCTCAAATATGGTGGTGCTTCCAGGGGTCGGGGGAGTGCCTGAATTTTTAATTTTTAATCTTTTTTTTAAAAAAAAAATTGGAGCCTCTCCCCGTCGCCTGTCCTCCGAGAGGCCTACTGACCCTAAGTAGACCTCTCGGAGAGGGCAGGTGGGGGGGGGAAGGCCCCGTTGCCATGGCAGTAAGCATCCCTTCCCCCCCCCACCACCCTCCGATAGCCCTAGTAGGGCTCTCGGAGCACAGGCAAGGGAAGAAGGGACCGTTGCCACCATGCCAAGCATCCGCTTAACTTTCCCCTTGTCTGCCCTCCTGCTGAGGCCAAAGCAGTGCCACTGCTTCCAGTCCCAGCCAGGGAGGCGGCGGCACTGTCTCCTGTCCACTCCAGCCCCAGGGTGGGGAGGAGGAGGAGGAGCATGGCCACTTGGCCAGGCCGGGAGGAGGCTTTCTGCCATCCTTCAGGCACATTTTCTCCAGCAAACTGGAGATTTACAAAATGTGGCCTGGAGCAAGACAGAAATCCGGGATTGGAGGCCAAAAATGTTCATCCGGGACAGGATGTTCTTTGGATCCTCCAATCCGGGATTGTCCCGCCCAAAACCAGGATATGGCAACCCTACTGCAAAACATATCCTCCCCAGCATACCATATTTACTAAGAACTGAAACAACATGCAGGCATCTGACTAATATCTCCAATGGTTTTTTTCTCCTGTTTGGTTTGTAACATCTTGCCCGATAAAAGCCCATGGAGCTTCAAAATCTTGCAACATAGTATGTTGTGCATTTTGGTTAGCCAATAAAGGTATCACTGATGCATTTTTGTCTGTTCTCAACTGGTTTCAATCTTACTTGTCAGACAGATCTTTTGCAGTGGTCACAGGTGGTCAGACTTCCTCTTCTGTTCCCTTACCTGTTGGAGTATCTCAGGGCTCTGTCCTGGGTCCCCTTTTGTTCTCTCTGTACACATTGTACCCTGGTAAACTCATCAGTTCTTTTGGTTTCTCCTATCATCTGTATGCCGATGACACTCAGCTATATCTTTCCACCCCTGACCTTTCGCCAGGGCTTGAACACCAAGTCTCCTCTTGTTTGGCTGCCATCTCTCAGTGGATGCGACAGCGGCGCTTGAAGCTCAATATGTCTAAGACAGAGCTTCTCATCTTTCCACCTAAGCCCACCCTTCAATACTCCTTTTCTGTTTCTGTTGACAGAACTTCTATTCATCCAGTTCAGCAAGCCCGCAGTCTTGGTTTCATGTTTGATTCCTCTCTGTCGTTTATCCCCCAGATTCAGGCCACCGCCAAGACCTGTAGATTCTCTTTTTACAACATTGCTAAAATCCATCCATTTCTCTCAGCCTCTACTGCCAAGACTCTGGTCCATGTCCTAGTGGTATCATGACTAGATTATTGTAACCTTCTGGCAGGGCTTCCTCTCTCTCACTTCTATCCTTTAATCTCTGTCCAGAACTCAGCTGCACGTATCATCACATCCGCTCGCCACTTTGGCCATGTTTCTCCCCTCTTATCCTCCTTTCACTGGCTCCCCTTCCCCTTCTGCATCCAGTACAAGCTTTTGTTATTGACTTTCAAAGCCATCCACAGACTGGCCCCTCCTTACATGTCTGAACTTCTTTCTCCTCACACTCCTTCTCGTACCCTCCATTCTGGTAGTCAAGGCCTCCTGTCCCAGACAAGGATTTCCACTGCTCTGTCTCGAATTCGTCCCTTCTCACTTGCTGCCCTTCACTCCTGGAACCTTCTTCCCCCACATATATGCCTCATCACTTCTCTAACCAGGTTCAAAAGTAAGTTAAAGACTATATTGTTTAGGGAAGCGTTCCCAGGATTGTGCCATCTGCCCCAGGATCCCTCCTCTTAACTATGTATTAAGAACCCGTGCCCTCCCTCCAGTCCATCTGCCTTGGTCCAGGCCCCAGAGTGAGAGAAGAACCACTGGACCTCATCCCTCTCCCACCACCTTCCCCTTTTCCTTTTGTGTTGTCTTTTAGACTGTAAGCCTGAGGGCAGGGATTTGTCTAACTATAAGATTGTATGTACAGCACTGTGTAAACTTACAATGCTATATAAAATAATAATTTCTTAAGTGGCCAACACAGCTACCCCTGCATGTTTTCTGTATTGTGAGATACCACATTGTAGCTGCAACAGGGGAACCATGAAGAGTGGCCTGTGGACTGGGACCTCCAACCAAGGTAAAACAATTTTTTCTTCTTAAATTTGGGACTGAATTTGCATGTTTTACCTCTACACCAACAAAATATTCCTGATGCAAAAACATGGAGATCCAGAGGAGTGGACAAGCAACCACCCAAAGGGAAGGTATTTTTGCCGTACATAAAATAAGTGAAAAAGACCAGTGAAAAAGTGCATCACTCAAAAAGGGGGGAGAAAAAGAATGAAAAAAGTAAACGGAAGGAAAAAGAGCACCAGTGTTGCAGGGCTATGCTGTTTCTAACCCTTTGTGAAGATGGATAATTTAGAATAAATCCCTTAGGATATCTGAATAATCAAAATGGGTTTTATTCTTATCCCCAGCATGCAAGAAGTGGAGCCAAGGAATTTGGCTTTTGTTTACCCAGCAGTGTATTTAAGGAGCTGGAGCCTCCCTGTTGGCTTCTGTGCATTTGAGTTCATGACAAAAATGCCATGCACAAACAAGAATTCAGTCACAGTGCTAACCTCAGCAGCCAGCTGTAAAACATCAAAATTCAGAAAAGTATGCATTTAGCACCAACATCCAGGCAGCCTGTTGGGGGAAAGGCACTGGAATTTTAAGCTGATGGAAGACACTGGTATCTTTCTTTCCTGATAGCAGATGACAAAAATCCCAATCAGATCATCCATCACAGCACTGAAAAGCCAAATAGCTGCACTGTTATCCAAATTAACACAAAAGATTTCTCTGTTGGCAGCTCTACAAGCCTTACAGTAGCAGCTCTATCACGAAACAGGCATTTTCTAATCATATTGGGGAAACATAAAGAAAATACAGAGACAAAAAGAAAAAATGTTGGGAAAAGAGATGGAAGCAGCTTTAACAGGTCAAAATCTTCAACAATTTGGGGGGGGGGGCAGGGGAGGGTGGAAGCATCTTCAACATTTATTTCAAGACATCTTTTTTTGTGAACTAGGAGGCATTACACATTACTATAAATAACTATATATATGCATACATTACTGCAAATGTGCAGTGGAAAATATGTAGCTCATGCATGATATACATGACATAAAATTATGCAAGCATTTGTGTGCCAGGAATATGCCTGCTACAATTATGTGTGGTGTCCATTCCTTTTGTTCCCATAGCAGTCCCACACATTTTGGACTTCTCAGCCAGAGAGCTCCAGTGCCTCATCAAACTACAAACCCCAGGATTCAACAGGATGTGGCCACGGCTGTTGAAGTGCAACCATAGCACAATGAGTTCTTAGTGAAAATGGACCCAAGGTGTTCTGACTGACATTTCTCCTCCAAAAAGACAATGAAGTGTGATGCCAGAATGTCTTTGAAAGGCAGAGACTACAGGGATATTGGTCAACTTCAGCTTTTCTACCAAACTGGGAACTAATGAGGGGGCAAGATCATAGAAGGATTTCTATCCACCTTGGCCACCATCTAACTTCTTCAAATTAAATACAGTTGTACCTCCACATTTGCAGCTTTGACTTCTGTGGATTTGATGATTTGCTGTTTTGATTAATATGTTCTCTCTAGGAATCTCTAGATCCTCTAGTGCAACTCTGTGAGAAGTTGACCACAGAGTTGTACTGAAGAACCTAGAAGTTCATAGAGAAAATATTTCTCCAAGCATTTGTAGGTCCTCCAACATGATCTATGGTCACCATCTGGCAGATGTTGACCACAGAGTTGCACTGGAGAACCTAGAGATTCCTAGAGAGGTGTTCTTTCAGGTAAAAAGAATAATGTTTTTTTTTTTTAATTTGCAGTTTTTCCACATTCATAGGAGGCCTTCACCCCAGTCCCAGTGAATGTGGAAGGACCACTGTACAACCTTTTAGATAAACGATGAAAGCCAAACCTTGACTGAATTCAAGGTGCTGGTGATAACATTTAAAGCCATAAACAGCTTGAGATTTCCATACTTGAGGACACCACTCTTCTCATATATATACCTGGCCAAGAACTGAGGTCTGTTGGAGGACCCCCTTTTATGATTTTTCTGGTGGGGGCAGCACAATGTGGGAGGATACAATGGGGTACGGTGGAATCCCATTAATGGAATAGCATCTCCATGAAAGGATGCCTGAAACCAATGTTGTTGTCATTCTGATGCCAAGTCAATCATGGCTTTTTAATGATAGCCTTCAGGGTCTAATACATTTTATCCTACTTATGGATGTGCTGTGGCTGACATAATTTTAAATGTTTTAACAGGTTTTTAATAGTCTACTTTTAAGTACTAAATTTAGTATATTTTTAGTATTTTAAAATCATTGTTCTTTATTGTCCTAAATGAATGTTAATGTTCAGTGTTTTAACTTTATAAATTTAACTGTTTTTAAAATAACTTTTATATTTCTACTGTACTTTTTATTGTAGCTTTTTAATCTGTGCTGTTTTTAAATATGTTCTTACTGCTTTGAGCCCCATTATTGGGAGAAAGGCAGGATGAAAATGATATTGATAATATTAATGATTTTAATTGTACACCAGCCTGAGATCCTCAGATATAGGGTGGGATACAGATATTTTAATAAAAATAAATAAAACATTGAAAACAGATCAGGAAAATGACCAGTCCATAAGATGCAAATGGAGTTCAATGTTTTTGCTAACTGTGAATTCTTGAAGATTTGGGGAATCTGATGGAAACGCCTGAAAAGTAATGGCAAGTGGGAATATCATTCAGTATTTTTGACAGCGTGGGACAGGAGAGATGCAACCTTACCCTACAGTAAGGTTCAGAAGTTGCACTTCCCATGTGCTTAGATCAATCTGGAATTAATTACAAGTGTCACTTCTTTCAAACTGTATGTGGTTGCAAAATTCAGATGGAGCTAGCTTGCCATGTGTCTGGATACTTGGGAAAGCTGTTTTGACAGCCATTGCCTTAGAGGAGTGAAAACTTATCACAATGACACCGCACAACATGAATCTCATCATACAGTTTTCCTCCCAAAGTCCTGCTTGAATATATTTTTAGGCGGGTTTCAGCCATCACAAGAGAGGGATGAATCAGTCCCTGGTGAGAAAGATGAGCACAAGGCTCCCTTCCCAATGCTTGGAATTGCAGAAGAGATGGGAAAAGAACCTTTTAAAAGGCTACAGTTCCCAGAAACCTCAATGGCCATGCTAGCTAAGGGATTATGGAAGTTGTAGTTGCAAAAATTATTTTTCCCAAGCTCTAAAGTGTCATGAAGGGGACAGGCAATCTCTGTTCCCTAGCCTGTGACTGGCCTTAGCTCTGTGACTGCTCGATGGAGGCAGTGCCAAAATACAGCTCTACTTCTTTCTGGCTCCAACTACAAGGGAGGGCAGGTACAGACTTGTTTCTGTACCTGCAAAACAGGTGGACTGCAAACTGCTCTGGCAAATGCAAGTTTTTGTGCCTCAGCCACCTTGCACTGCCTGGGTGAGTGGTAAAGGCAGTTTGGCTTGTTCTTGTCCAACCTGTCAGGCTGTTGGGAGCCTCAACCACTTGGCAGATGCAGATACAAAGAAAGTCATTCCTGTTTGCCACCTCATACTAGATCTGAACTGGAGTGAAATGGTTAGGTCACATGCATTTGTTCTGAATCTCATACTACAAGGCAGCTGTGTGTCCTGGGGCTCTTTCACACTACACAGTTCTAGCATTACGATTCCACTTTAACTGCCATGGGAATAAACTACGGAATCCTGGGATTTGCAGCTCAATGAAGCAATAGACCTCTCTTGCTAAGAATTCAAAGTTTGTGCATGCCTTCAAATCACCAGTCAATTTATAGAGATCTCATATATTTCATAGGGTTTTTATAAGGCAAGGAATACTCAGGAGTGATTTTGCCAGTTCCTTCCTCAGAAATATCGTCTACAGCAGCTGGTACTTGTTGGTGGTCTCCTATCCAAGTACTAACCTGCTAATCTTCCAAGATCAGTCGGGAATTTGTGCCTTTAGGGTATCAAGGCAACTGAGAATTCCAGGTAGCCCTCCCTAAGCTGCAAATCCCAGGATTCCACATGATGTTTCTTTAATGGAATTATAGCACTACAGTGTAATGTGAAAGGGCCCCTGGGTCACTACAAATTTGGGCTGTCCATCAAAGGTTTATCAAGCTTCAGTTTTTACTTTATTCGATTGCACATTTCTCATCTGGTAACTACGTAGAATCATATAGTTGGAAGAGATAATAAGGGCTATCCAGTCCAACCCCCTGCCATGCAGGAAATCACAATCAAAGCATCCCTGAGAGATGGCTGTCCGGTCTCTGTTTAAAGACCTTCATGGAAGGAGACTCCACCACACTCTAAGGGAGTGTGTTCCATTGTCGAACAGCCCTTACTGTCAAGAAGTTCCTCCTAATGTTGAAATGGAATCTCTTTTCCTGTAGCATGTGTGTTGAAAAAAATCACCCTAACCAAGACTTCCAACGTTCTGCTCTAAATCCGTTAAGTTTCTGTAACAATCTACAGGCATACCTCAAGTTGATTAAATAAACATAGTTCCTTGGTGTTACTGTTTAAAAGAAAAATGGGTGCCAGAAGCAGAAATAACATGGAAAGAATAAGGATAAGATTGTTCACCATAGAAAAGAAAAGCAGTTGAACATGTTTCAGCAAACATTTTTATCCAAAACTAGCAATATGCATGTGTGAAATGAAACAACCAGGTAGGCCTTATACAAAAGTAAAGAAAATAATTTAAACCATCTAGAGACCACTTAAAAGCTTCTTCCAAAATGCATCCATTATGATTTTTTTTCTTCACCAGCTTCTGCTTTACTTATTTTGGCAGGCAGAATTATAGATCTTTGCTTCCTTAACATGCTGGTAGCTAGTGAGGCAGGCTTATTCATTTTTCCTTTTCTCTGTTTTGCTCTTCACATATACTCAGTAAGGAATTCTGGAGACATCTCCTGTTTACCTTGCCTAATGTAGGGGGGCACACACAGCTACTGTAGCATCAGCTAGAGAATCCTTTCCCATGTGACGGTCAAGCTTTATTGCATTGTTTGCTGCAGCCATGCTGCTGCATCCTAACACTGAAAATATGTGCTTCTGCATGTTTCCTTGACCATCATCCCAGTGAAAATACTGCTATCAAGAAAACAAAAACCTTCTAGCTAAAAAGAGGACAAGGAGAAAAAAAGTGGGCAGATGAAAAAAGACTATAAAAAGAAGCTTCTTTGTCAGAGTTATAATTACTGTGATGTCACCAAAAAAAATCTAGAGTGCCCCCAACAAGCTGGGTACTCATTTTACCGACCTACGAAAGCATGGAAGGCTGAGTCGACCTTGGAGCCCCTTAGGATCGAACTCACAATGTTGTGGCTGCAGTACTGGCATTTAACCACTGTACCACCAGGGCTGCTACAAATTTGGTTTGCTCGTGTGTTCATTCCTGATTTTAAAAATGTGCTCACCTTTAAGGAACAATGATTTCATCAAGCCTGATATCAAATTTTGTTAATCAGAAGTACTGTTTTGAATCACTAATTTGTCAATATGCAGGTACAGTATTACTGTATATACTCATGTATAAGTCTAGAAATTTTAGTCAAAAAGTTGATCCAAAGCACCTGAGTTGACTGAGTTGACTTATCCACAATCTAAATACCATACTTTAACTCTTATTTAAAAAAAAGGAACCATCCCCTGGTGGAAGACAAGAGCGTAATCTGTACTAGAAGCACTAGTTGAGTAAACATTTATGCCTGCTGGAATTGTTAAAGTTCTTTGGTATTGTTTTTCTTTGCTTCATCCTTTTTAGGTTTTTTTTTTTGTAACATGTCCCTACGTTTTATCCTCAGTTTATCCATTGGTCATATCAAAATCCATAGTTTTGGCCCCCAAAATCTGCCCTCAACGTATGCATGAAGTCGACTTACAGTCAAGTATATACAGTACAAATGCAAGGCAAAAATAATTAAGCCAATTCTCTCCAGCCAGTTGTTTTACAGGGGTTGTGGCAAGTCTCACAAGGCTTTAAAGCAAGGTTTTAGGAGAGGGGTGGGAATCATGCACCCCCTCTCAGGTCAGGCTGCAGCTCTAGTTAGCATAACCAAAGCAAGAAGAGTTTTGGAAGCTACCGTCCAATAAAATGTGGACAGGTACATAATTCTAACCCTACTTTAAAACTTTCTACAAAAAAAGAACAGATCATTTTACTATTATTTTGTGGAGAGGGTTTGTAAAATACCCACACCCTGTGACAGGAGAATGGTGCAAATATGATTTGCTTTTAAATCACAGCAGGTCTTGCACACTTAGAGAGAACGTGAGAAAGCAAGCGAACAAGCCATTCATAACAAGGCCTGGTGTTCATTCATCACCACTCATATAAAGAGCTGTGTGAGGTGTAACACTGCTCCTAGCAAATAGCCGGTTTTGGACTTCTGGTCTACTGAAAGCAGACTACACAGACAGAGAAGCATATTAATATTTCTAAATTTTTGTGAATGATAAGAGGGAACACATGCTGAACTTATGCAAGTTCATATTTTGCAATTTCATAGCCCCGCTAGAAAAAATGTTATGTGTCTTTTAGAAAAGTGTCTTTTGGAAAAGGCAGTCAAGGAGTGGAATAATTAAGCAGCCTACTGGGGGAAATTACTTGGTGTTTCATAGTGGAAGAGATACAATGTGAATATTTCCATAGTGATGTCTCAGATCATCCCTTGAGGGGAACAGCTACGATGGTGGGTGAGTGTGCAAAATGAGGGTACTGTTCTCACAAAATGAGAATTCTTCTCCCCTAAATGAATTTCCTCTCAAATTCCCTGCACTGCAGCAACTTAAAAAATCAGTTGAAAATTTAGAAATGCAGTTTAGTCATCCAAAAAAAGGAAAAGGCAAAGTTACGGAAGGGAGGCAAACACAGCAAATATAGAAGTTCTATGTATCAATTATTTTTAATGTCTCATTCTCTGCAATGTGAGGAATGAAAGAAAATTTCATTTAGGGACAAAGAATTCTTCCTTGAGAGGCAAAGCCCTTATTTTGTTCTCTCTGCAGCTACACCCTTCCACCTCTCCACCTCCTCCAACAGCTTGAGCAGGGGTACAACATGTTCTGACTACTGGATGGACATTTTTTGTGATTTAGACCTTAGCAGGCCACACCAATGTACTCGGATATTCCCATCAGTTAGAAATCACTTTTAGACTGAACTTTTGAGGGGGGGGGGCACTTCAAGGCCCAAACTGGCCCCCTTGATGTGTTTTCAGCTTTTCCTCAAGCAATATATTTGTATTTTATCTATGTAAGCTGCTTTGATCATTCTCACAAAAGCGGAGTAGAAATAAAAGTTTTATTTATTATTATATATTATGTTTGTTTTGTTTTTTTCTTTTCAAAATGGGTTTCAGGAGATCCAGGGGGCAAGGGATATACAAACTCTAACCCAGTTACTAGACATGGCCCAGAGTCCCACCTCTGACCTATAGTACATATTCAGGGATAGCCATGCTGGCCATACAGCAAAATAAAACAAAATACAAAATCCACAAAAGACTGATGCCTTTATTGGCCTACCAAAATGCATAAGACACATAATGCAAGCTTTCAAAGTGCCACTAGCTTCTGCATCATGCAAAAGATGTTATGAAACCATACAGGAGGAAGAGTGATACAAGTACAAGAGCGTACAAGATACAAAATACAAGTACAAGATGCAGGAGTGTTCTTGGCTGGTTTAAATCTTGTCAGATAGATCTTTTGCAGTGGTCATGGGTGGTCAGACTTCCTCCTCTGTTCCCTTATCTGTTGGGGTTCCTCAGGACTCTGTTCTGGGCCCCTTTTGTTCTCTCTATGCACGCGGTCCCTTGGTAAACTCATCAGTTCTTTTGGTTTCTCCTATCATCTGTACGCCGGTGACACTCAGCTGTATCTTTCCACCTCAGACCTTTCAACGGGGCTTGAACAGCAAGTTTCATCTTGTCTGACTGCTGTCTTTCAGTGGATGCGGCATCGGCGCTTGAAGCTCAACATGTCTAAGATAGAGCTTCTTGTTTTCCCACCTAAGCCCACCCTTCAATACTCCTTTTCTGTTTCTGTTGATGGCATTTCTATTCAATCGGTTCGGCAAACCCACAGTCTTGGTTTCATTTTTTATTTTTCTCTGTCATTTATTCCCCAGATCTAGGCCACCACCAAGACCTCTAGATTCTCTCTTTACAACATTGCTAAAATCCGTCCATGCCTCTCAACCTCCACTGCCAAGACTCTGGTCCATGTCCTAGTGGTATCGTGACTAGATTATTGTAACCTTCTGACAGGGCTTCCTCTTTCTCACCTCCATCCTTTAATCTCTGTCCAGAACTCAGCTGCACGTATTATCACATCCGCTTGCCACTTTGACCATGTTTCTCTTCTTTTCTCCTCCCTTCATTGGCTCCCCTTTCCCTTCTGCATGCAGTACAAGCTTTTGTTGTTGACTTTCAAAGCCCTCCATGGACTGCCCCCTCCTTATTTATCTGAACTTCTTTCTCCTTACATTCCTTTTTAAACATCTTTTGCCTAACAAAGAAGCCAGTGGAGCTACAAAAGCTTCCATTATGTGTTTTATGCATTTTGGCTGGGCAATAAAGTTATCACTCCTTTGTGGATTTTGTTTTACTCTGACCTATAGGTTTACATCGTTTTATAATCTAAAAGCAAAGATTCCACTTCTGATGCCACGTTCTAGTCAACGGTGTAACAGCATCTATGGAGAATGCCAGTGACTATTATTAGTTAGAGAAACTAATCTAATTTTAAAATTTTGCTACATCAGATCTTACACATTGAATCTGACTTGCCAACAGACATGTCTTAGTTACATGCAGACAAGCTAGTAGAAAAGCTGTATGCAGTCAGAACTGGGTTTTAGAGGAGCACACAACTAGTCATGTCTAGCAGGCCTTCAAGGAGTTCCTCATATCACCTACTGTCATGCTCTGTAGCCTTGAGACTAAAGGAGCTTATGATGCAACACAGAAAGTCTCCTGCTCAATGATAAAACACTGAAATCCTTCTAGAAGTGTATGTATTATGTTCTGGGTATGCATGGATCTTAGCCAGTATTTCCCTATTCAGGCAACAACTAACAAATTTGTACCTGGGTGGGCTAATCAAAAACACTGGATAAGTTAAACATCCTTGCATGACCCCCCTCCCCCCCCCCCACACACTACGATCCTCTGGGAGGAATCTGCTACAGCCCATGAAGACCAGGTTGGTACAGACCTCCCAGAGGGCCTTTTCAGGTGTCACCCCCAAGCTCTGGAATGACCTGCCAGATGAGATGTGTCTTATTCCATCCATTGACGGCTTCAAGAAAGCCTTGAAGATGCATCTCTTTCGTCGGGCCTTCCCGGAAAATGTCTAACATCTCCTGACTCCAAACTTTTTGCCAGTTCCTAGTCTTCATCCCCCCAAACAGCTCAGGGAGTTTTTAGCTTTATATTGTTGATTTTTGTCTATTTGCACTATGTTTTAATTTGTCCCTGGTTTAATCCTTTTTTAAGGGGGGGAGGTGGGAATGGGATTGGATATTTTAACTGTGATGTTTTAACTTTTTTTGTACCCCGCCCCGATTGCTCATTCAGAACGGTGGGCTAGAAATAAAACTACTTCTTCTTCTTCTTCTTCTTCTTCTTCTTCCACACTTAGCAGCAAAGCCTGGCAATTCAGTGTAAGACAGCCTGTTGAAGAAGTGGCCCCCAGCCAATTCACAAGCCCCAGTTCAGTTTCCATAAATCGAACTGAATAGAGGGTTAAACTAGAAGGGAAGTATTCATCCTTAAAGCAGTAGAACAGGCATAAAGACTTGTTGCATTCTGTTAGTTGTTGTACAAGAACTATCAAAACACTTCACCTAGCAAGCAGAATCAAAGTCTTGAGTGTGACACGTGAGCAAGAATGAAAATGAAGTTTCTGCATGCAGTAAAACTGACATGATCATCTGGTCAGCGGTTACTGAGAGTTCTGGAGACTAGATTGGCGAGTACGACGAAGAGGGCATATTCCATCTCTGCCCCCTGTCTCTGGAACTCTCTACCTATCGATCTCCACTTGTCCCCCTCCCTTGCTCAATTTAAAAAGGACTTAAAGACCTATTTATTTAACCAGGCTTACCGCTGAATGGACTTTTATTTATCTGCCTGTTGTAACGCCGCCCACTGTTCTGCTGCTGCATATGCACTAGCACTTATATTGAGAATTGTGATTTTATTGTGATTTTATTGTCTTACTGGTTTTACTGCTTTTATTGTTTTATTGTTACCGGCTTGTTTTAATGGTTTTTATGTCCTACTGTTTTTTATATGCTGTACACCGCCCTGATCTATGGAAGGGCGGTATAGAAATAAATCATATTATTATTATTATTATTATTATTATTATTATGCCAGCAAGACCCTATAATAATTCTAATGGAAACTAAACAGAACACAAGACCCGCTACAATATCAATGAAATGTTCAGGAGAAATGGGCACACTGACAGTTACTTTCCACGAAAGCCACTACAATGGTACACTTTCAGCAAGAATATGTAGTCTGATCATCATCATCATCATACTGTATTTAGAGGCATATGTTCCATTTCCTAATACTTTTGATTCAAGGATCAACCACGAAAAGCTAAGAACAGGAAAACATAAAAACCATTAACACATAGAGCCATTACATTTTATTTTCCACACTCTTGTTTTTCCTGGCTCCAGAGTATCAGTGGAAAACGGGACTTATTTTTTTAGATGATGTCTTAAAGAACATCAGAACCTAAACTGCTCACCATTATTAAACCACCAGGCTTTCCCGAAGAAGCACAAAAAGGAATGCCAGATTCCTTGAGTCAAATGTAAACATTCCCGCAACTCTAATTTTAGCAGTAATTTCCTACTGCCTGTTGCAAAGTAAGTTTGCTGTCAGTGGACCTTCTTTATAGGTTACCCTGTGGGTAAATGTTTTGGCTAATTAGAGTATATTCTTTTGTTCACTAATTTTCTTCCCAGCTCCCCAAATTCTAGTTACATTTTTCATCTTCTCTTCAATGTTGTTGTTAACTGCTGTCAAGTCAACTTCAATTTATGGTGACCCTTAACTGAGAGACCTCCAAATCCCCCTATACTCAACAGTCTGCTCAAGTCTTGCAGACTGAGGCTTTCTTGACTATGTCTATCCATCTGGAATGTGGTCTTCCTCTTTTCCTATGGCCTTCTGCCTTGCCAATCATTATTGTCTCTTCTGGCAGATCATGTCTACTTTTGATATGAACAAAGTATGACAGTCTCAATTTAGTCATCTTGGCTCCTAGGGATAGTTCAGGCTTGATTTGCTCTAGGATCCATTTATTTGTCTTTTTAGTAGTCCATGGCATTCATAGAACTCTTTTCTAACACCACATTTTAAATCAGTTGATTTTCTTCCTACCAGCTTTCTTTACTGTTCAGTTTTCACAACCATACAGAAAAAATGAGAAATGCAATGGCATGGACAATCTTAACTTTAGTATTCAGTGATGTATCTTCACACTTCAGGAACTTGTCGAGTTCCTTCAGAGCTCCCCTTCCAAGGTCTAGTCTTTTTCTGATTTCTTGACTGAAGCTCCATGTTAATTAATGGGTGAGCCAAGATATGGAAAACCTTGAACTATTCCAATGTTTTATCTTCAATATTTCTTCCTAGTTCACACCATCTGATTTATCTCACATTCAATAACTATAACTGGATAGCTGATTTTTGAACTCCGGTGGTTCTATTCTTTCCCAAAATACAAATATATATTGGAAAGAACATCCTACCAAATCAGTTGTTGCAAGCTGTGGTTTGGGAAACACAGGGATTCGTTGGAGTTGTATAAAGAAAAAGATCCATCTGATGGGGTGGCCAATTCCAGAAAAGGTAGCCTGCATGTGGCAACCCTATTTCCCTTGCAACACACAGTCAGGGAAGAGCGCTGGGAGTGCCTCGTATATCAGGCTCAACAACAGGGGGGAAAAGTCCAACATGACAGCCAAATGTTGTAAAGAGACTGAGCGTACCAGAGACCTGTGTCAACATGCTGGGAAGTTTGAACTATGCTGCACTATGAGTACTGGACATTTAGAAAGGTTAAAAAAGACTAGCTATGCACGGGGTGTATTTGGCTGTACTTGTAGCTTCATTTTAGAATGTTCTTCTCTGCATCCCATGGATTTAAAAGGAAAAAGGGGGATAAAATTTGAATCTCATCTCTTAATAGGCATGTCAAGCCTTTATACAAGTTTTTACATAGCCCAAATAGCACCAGCAAAGGACAAGGTGGAGGTTTGGGAAATTATTTGGAAGAGTGGAGAACAGAAGGCTCCACTTGGGTGTAAAGTGGGCATAGATCATTGTGGAAAATTAACCCAGAAATTGGGAGAGTCAGGGTAGAGCTGAATAGAAGCATTTCACATGCAAGTTTTTGTCACAGATTCCCTCCAATCCTGTATGTAAAAATATTTTAGCCTGACTTTAACTATTGAAGACTGTAGTGCAAGTAATCCAAGTTCTCCCATCCTGGGCTCTTTTAGATCAGTTGGATTATGCATCCCACGTAAACCACTCCAGAAGCCTTGTTTTGACAAGCAGAATAAAAATGGAACACACAAAACAGCAACAAATGCAGCCTTTCTGCTCTGTTCAGTTTGGTTAAGCAACCTTTAACTCTCATGCAAGAAATGTAGTTTTCTCCTTTTATCCTCCGTCTCTTCAAACAAGCATTTTAAAAATGTGATAGAAATAGTCCTACCACATTTCTCAATGCATTTCATGTCTCTGATGCTTCTGAAAAGATATATGCCTATGGAAAGGTACATCATGATCTAGCTACCTATCTCTAAATGACACAAAAGTAGACTGAAGTCTATGAAAGCTCAGGCTGCCAATTTCTTTCTTTCAGTTAGTCTCAAAGGTGCTACAAGATCTCTCCACATAGTTTACTGTGGTTTTTAAAAAAACACTGCCCGTCTAGGCTGCCACTTTGTTCATTTTCAGAAATTTAACATGCTCAATATCTTTGCTACTCTCAGAAGTGGCAATCCTAAAGAAACACCCATAAAAACAATTTGCTCCTTCTGTTCTGATCATGACCTCCTTCGTACACAGCTCTTTTGTTCTGATCATGACCTCCTGCATACACAGCTCTTTTGTACAACTGGATAAAAGTAACTTTCACAAGAGATTATTCTCAATAACAACTAAGGCTATGATCCACAAGAAAAGAGGTTCTGTGATAAAAGTGAGTAGCTAATATCCCAGCGGATGGGATCAAAATGAAAAATGACCTAAATAGACTTGAAAGCTGGGCCAAAACTAACAAAATGAAATTCAATAGGGAGAAATGTAAGGTACTGCACTTAGGGCAGAATAGCGAAATGCATAGATATAGATGGGGGACACCTGGCTGTATAAGACTACGTGTGAAAGGGATCTAGGTGTCCAAGTAGACCACAAATTGAACATGAGGCAACAGTGTGATGCAGCAACTACAAAGGCCAAAGAGATTTTAAGCTGCATCAATAGAAGTATAGTGTCTAGATCAAGGGAAGTAATAGTGTCACTCTATTCTGCTTTGGTCAGGCCCCACCTGGAATACTGTGTCCAGTTCTGGGCACCACAATTCAAAAAAGATGTGGAGAAACTGGACCATGGGCGACTAAAATGGTGAAGGATCTTGAAATCATGCCCTGTGAGGAACGCCATAAGGAGCTGTGGATGTTTAGTCTGGAAAATAGAAGGTTAAAGGGTGATATGATAGCCCTGCTGAAATATTTAGAGGGAGCAAGCTTTTTTTTCCAGAGCACAGGACCCAGAACAATGGATGCAAACTCCCTGAAAAGAGATCCTCCACCTCAACATTAGGAGGAACTTCCTGACAGTAAGGGCTGTTCAATGTTGGAACACACTCCCCTGGAGAGTGGTGGAGTCTCCTTCTTTGGAGGTCTTTAAGCAGAGGCTGGATGGCCATCTGTCAGGGATGCTTTGATTTGGAGTTCCTGCATGGCAAGGGTTTGGACTGGATGGCCCTTGTGGTCTCTTCCAACTCTATGATTCTATGAGTGTACATCATCAGCAATAAAAGGAACATTACCAGAAGAAGGTTTTTAAAACACTTACAGCTCCTATAATTTTTGTTGTTGCATGCCTTCAAGTCATTCCCAATCTATGGAGACCCTAAAGTGAACATATAGGATTTTCTTGGCAACTTTCTTTAAAAGGGGCTTGCTATAGGCACCTTGAGGGTGAGAGTATGTGACTTGCCCAAGGTCACCCAGTGGGTTTCCATGGCAGAGCTGGGATTTGAATCCTGGTCTCCCAGTGTCCTAGTCCAATGCCCACACCACTACACCACACTGGTGCTTCTATGAACTTCTGGGGAGGAAATTTGGAGTACTTTTAGTATCTGTAGAAGTAGAAAGCAAAATGACTCTATGGGCTCTGGAATCATCAAGAGCATACCTGAGTCTGCAGACCTAGGAACTCTTTAGTCACAGTAAGTCCTTCTGTAGGACTTGTTTCTCATGGTTTAGTGTCTGGATGGGAAGAGGGGCCAAAACTCCAGAGTACCAAGTAATGGTGAATGTCATCTACTCAAGAGTTATTGTTCTGTGCCTTTAAGTCATTTCTGATTTATGGCACTGGGTTTTCTTTGCAAGATTTGTTCAGCAAGGGTTTGCCCCTGAGGCTGAGAGAGTGTGACTTGCCCAAAGTCACCCAGTGGGTTTCCATGGCCAAGCAGGGAATTGAACAATAATCTACAGAGTTGTAGTCCAACACACACACCACTGCACCACGCTGGCTCAGGGTGTACACATGTGTTGTGTGCCATCAAGTTGTTTCTGATTTATGGCAACCCTAAGGCTAACCTATCATGGGGTTTTCCTGGCAATGTTTGTTCAGAGAAGGTGTGTCATTGCCTTTCCTCTGAGGCTGAGAGCATGTGACTCACAAAAGGTCACCCAGTGGGTTTCATGGCCCAGCGGGGAATCAAATCTCAGTCTCCAGAGTTGTAGTCCAACACTCTGCTATGCCACACTAGCTCTTTAAACATCTCTTATTAGTGACAGTACTTTTGCACATAATATGTGTATATGTATGTGTACACACACACACACACACACAGGTCTCTAGAATTGCAGTCCAACACTAACATCACTGCACCATGCTGGCTCTCTAGACATTGCTTATTACTCACAATCGCAGACAGCACTGTTGCCCAAAGAGTATGTGTATATGTAGATGTGTGTGCATATACCACAGTATACACACACACACACATATACACACCCTGGTCTCTAGAGTTGTAGTTCAACACTGAAACCACTATGCCATGATGGCTCTCTAGACACCTCTTAGCTCTGACAGCACATATTACACAAAGAGTGCATATGTGTGTATGTGTCCATATATGTGTGTGTATATGTGTGGGAGTGTATATATGTGTGTGTATAAGTGTGCATGTGTATATGTGTGTGTATTCATATGCGTATATATGTGTGCATGTGTGTATGTATATATGTATATATATATATATATATATATTATGTATACATGCATGCATATATAGATGTGTGTGTATACATAGGTGTGTATATATGTATGTGTGTGTGCATATATATATGTATATGTGTGTGTATGTGCGTATATATGTGTGTGTATATGTATGTGTATAATTTTGTGCACATGTATACATATGTATAAATGTGTGTGTGTATATATATGTATATGTGTGTGTATGTATAATTGTGTGTATATATGTATGTGTGTGTTTGTTTTTTAATATGTGTGTCTCTGTGTGTATAATACACATATACACACAAACTGTGGGCCCCACAACACCCTCCCCTTCCCAGAATCCCAGAGCACGGGGCCACGCCGGTTTCAAAGCGGGATGAGCGCGGGTTATTTACGACTCCTGCCCAGTCCAGTGCCATTTTGGGAAGACTGAGGCGGGAGGGCCTGACACCTACCTCCTCCCCGAAGTGGACCACCTTCTGCCCGGTGTCGAGGCGGAGGCTGGGGAAGCAGGAGGAAGAAGGGCCCTGGGCCTGTCCCCTGGAGGCCGGGTGGGCGTCGTATCGGGCCTGGACGTGGGGCTGGACGAGGCTGCGGTCGAGGAGGCGCTCCTGCTGCTGGGGCGGGAGGCTCTCCCACTGGGGGCCGTAGCTCTGGCGGACGCGCTCCTTCTCGGCCATGATCTTCCGCGCCATCGGGCTCAGAGAGGAGAAGTAGCTGAAGCGCTTCCTCTCACGCTCGTCCAGGGGACGGTTCCCGCCGCCGCCGGACGCCAGCACCGCCGACCGGGACGCCGCGATCGCCGCCGCCATCGAGGCCATCCTCCTCAGACTCTGACTCTGAGGGAAAAGACAAGAGAGGAGGAGAAAAAGAGGAGCGGGAGGGCGCGCAAAACAATAACTCCGCCCCCCTTCGCTCCTCCTCTTCCTCCCTCAGGCCTGACTGAGGCCTACCTTAAAGGCTCCCTCAGTGAGGCCTAGTAGTCACTTTGTTTTATTATTCTGGAATATTCTCCTCAGTACTGGTGTTGCATACACAATCCATATTGACTCCATTTCTAAGGCTCCCTCAGTCAGGCCTAGTCACTTTATTTTATTATTCTAGAACATTCCTCTCAGTACACTACTGTTGCATACACAATCCATATTGACTCCATTTTTAAGGCTCCCTCAGTCAGGCCTCACTTTATTTTATTATTCTAGGACATTCCCCTCAGTCCTGTTGCATAAACAATCCATATTGACTCCATTTTTAAGGCTCCCTCAGTTAGGCCTCACTTTATTATTCTAGAGCATTCTCAGTACAGTTGCATAAACAATCCATATTGAATCCATTTTTAAGGCTCCCTCAGGCCTCACTTTATTTTATTATTCTGGAATATTCTCCTCAGTACTGTTGCCTAAACAATCCATAGTGACTCCATTTTTAAGGCTCCCTCAGTCAGGCCTAGTAGTCACTTTATTATTCTGGAATATTTGCCTCAGTACTGTTGCATAAACATAAAGGCTCCCTCAGTGAGGCCTAGTCACTTTATTTTATTATTCTGGAATATTCTCCTCAGTACTGTTGCATAAACAATCCATATTAACTCCATTTTTAACTACCACAAGGCTTCAAAAACTGGGCATATTACACTTTGGGTCCAGACTGGAGAGATAACCCAGTTTCGTACCACTTTAACTCTTTGTCTGACTCACTCGCTATGGAATTCTGGGAGTTGGAGTTTGCCTTAAGGCCCCACAACACACTCCAACTCCCAGAATTCCATAGCAACTGATGAGACAAAGAGTTACCACCATCTTGAGGGGAGAGAAAGGCAGGCCACCTCCTGCTGGAAGCAAGAAGAGCCCTCCCTTCAACCACCATCTTGAGGGGAGAGAAAGGCAGGCCACCTCCTGCTGGAAGCAAGAAGAGCCCTCCCTTCAACCACCATCTTGAGGGGAGAGAAAGGCAGGCCACCTCCTGCTGGAAGCAAGAAGAGCCCTCCCTTCAACCACCATCTTGAGGGGAGAGAGATGCAGGCTACCTCCTGCTGGAAGCAAGAAGAGCCCTCCCTTCAACCACCATCTTGAGGGGAGAGAGATGCAGGCCACCTCCTGCTGGAAGCAAGAAGAGCCCTCCCTTCAACCACCATCTTGAGGGGAGAGAGATGCAGGCCACCTCCTGCTGGAAGCAAGAAGAGCCCTCCCTTCAACCACCATCTTGAGGGGAGAGAGATGCAGGCCACCTCCTGCTGGAAGCAAGAAGAGCCCTCCCTTCAACCACCATCTTGAGGGGAGAGAAAGGCAGGCCACCTCCTGCTGGAAGCAAGAAGAGCCCTCCCTTCAACCACCATCTTGAGGGGAGAGAAAGGCAGGCCACCTCCTGCTGGAAGCAAGAAGAGCCCTCCCTTCAACCACCATCTTGAGGGGAGAGAGATGCAGGCTACCTCCTGCTGGAAGCAAGAAGAGCCCTCCCTTCAACCACCATCTTGAGGGGAGAGAGATGCAGGCCACCTCCTGCTGGAAGCAAGAAGAGCCCTCCCTTCAACCACCATCTTGAGGGGAGAGAGATGCAGGCCACCTCCTGCTGGAAGCAAGAAGAGCCCTCCCTTCAACCACCATCTTGAGGGGAGAGAAAGGCAGGCCACCTCCTGCTGGAAGCAAGAAGAGCCCTCCCTTCAACCACCATCTTGAGGGGAGAGAGATGCAGGCCACCTCCTGCTTGAAGCAAGAAGAGCCCTCCCTTCAACCACCATCTTGAGGGGAGAGAGATGCAGGCCACCTCCTGCTGGAAGCAAGAAGAGCCCTCCCTTCAACCACCATCTTGAGGGGAGAGAGATGCAGGCCACCTCCTGCTTGAAGCAAGAAGAGCCCTCCCTTCAACCACCATCTTGAGGGGAGAGAAAGGCAGGCCACCTCCTGCTTGAAGCAAGAAGAGCCCTCCCTTCAACCACCATCTTGAGGGGAGAGAAAGGCAGGCCACCTCCTGCTGGAAGCAAGAAGAGCCCTCCCTTCAACCACCATCTTGAGGGGAGAGAGATGCAGGCCACCTCCTGCTGGAAGCAAGAAGAGCCCTCCCTTCAACCACCATCTTGAGGGGAGAGAGATGCAGGCCACCTCCTGCTGGAAGCAAGAAGAGCCCTCCCTTCAACCACCATCTTGAGGGGAGAGAGATGCAGGCCACCTCCTGCTGGAAGCAAGAAGAGCCCTCCCTTCAACCACCATCTTGAGGGGAGAGAAAGGCAGGCCACCTCCTGCTGGAAGCAAGAAGAGCCCTCCCTTCAACCACCATCTTGAGGGGAGAGAAAGGCAGGCCACCTCCTGCTGGAAGCAAGAAGAGCCCTCCCTTCAACCACCATCTTGAGGGGAGAGAGATGCAGGCCACCTCCTGCTGGAAGCAAGAAGAGCCCTCCCTTCAACCACCATCTTGAGGGGAGAGAGATGCAGGCCACCTCCTGCTGGAAGCAAGAAGAGCCCTCCCTTCAACCACCATCTTGAGGGGAGAGAAAGGCAGGCCACCTCCTGCTGGAAGCTAGAAGAGCCCTCCCTTCAACCACCATCTTGAGGGGAGAGAAAGGCAGGCCACCTCCTGCTGGAAGCAAGAAGAGCCCTCCCTTCAACCACCATCTTGAGGGGAGAGAAAGGCAGGCCACCTCCTGCTGGAAGCAAGAAGAGCCCTCCCTTCAACCACCATCTTGAGGGGAGAGAGATGCAGGCCACCTCCTGCTGGAAGCAAGAAGAGCCCTCCCTTCAACCACCATCTTGAGGGGAGAGAGATGCAGGCCACCTCCTGCTGGAAGCAAGAAGAGCCCTCCCTTCAACCACCATCTTGAGGGGAGAGAGATGCAGGCCACCTCCTGCTGGAAGCAAGAAGAGCCCTCCCTTCAACCACCATCTTGAGGGGAGAGAGATGCAGGCCACCTCCTGCTGGAAGCAAGAAGAGCCCTCCCTTCAACCACCATCTTGAGGGGAGAGAAAGGCAGGCCACCTCCTGCTTGAAGCAAGAAGAGCCCTCCCTTCAACCACCATCTTGAGGGGAGAGAAAGGCAGGCCACCTCCTGCTGGAAGCAAGAAGAGCCCTCCCTTCAACCACCATCTTGACGGGAGAGAGATGCAGGCCACCTCCTGCTGGAAGCAAGAAGAGCCCTCCCTTCAACCACCATCTTGAGGGGAGAGAGATGCAGGCCACCTCCTGCTGGAAGCAAGAAGAGCCCTCCCTTCAACCACCATCTTGAGGGGAGAGAAAGGCAGGCCACCTCCTGCTTGAAGCAAGAAGAGCCCTCCCTTCAACCACCATCTTGAGGGGAGAGAGATGCAGGCCACCTCCTGCTGGAAGCAAGAAGAGCCCTCCCTTCAACCACCATCTTGAGGGGAGAGAGATGCAGGCCACCTCCTGCTGGAAGCAAGAAGAGCCCTCCCTTCAACCACCATCTTGAGGGGAGAGAAAGGCAGGCCACCTCCTGCTGGAAGCAAGAAGAGCCCTCCCTTCAACCACCATCTTGAGGGGAGAGAAAGGCAGGCCACCTCCTGCTGGAAGCAAGAAGAGCCCTCCCTTCAACCACCATCTTGAGGGGAGAGAGATGCAGGCCACCTCCTGCTGGAAGCAAGAAGAGCCCTCCCTTCAACCACCATCTTGAGGGGAGAGAGATGCAGGCCACCTCCTGCTGGAAGCAAGAAGAGCCCTCCCTTCAACCACCATCTTGAGGGGAGAGAAAGGCAGGCCACCTCCTGCTGGAAGCAAGAAGAGCCCTCCCTTCAACCACCATCTTGAGGGGAGAGAGATGCAGGCCACCTCCTGCTGGAAGCAAGAAGAGCCCTCCCTTCAACCACCATCTTGAGGGGAGAGAGATGCAGGCCACCTCCTGCTGGAAGCAAGAAGAGCCCTCCCTTCAACCACCATCTTGAGGGGAGAGAGATGCAGGCCACCTCCTGCTGGAAGCAAGAAGAGCCCTCCCTTCAACCACCATCTTGAGGGGAGAGAGATGCAGGCCACCTCCTGCTGGAAGCAAGAAGAGCCCTCCCTTCAACCACCATCTTGAGGGGAGAGAAAGGCAGGCCACCTCCTGCTGGAAGCAAGAAGAGCCCTCCCTTCAACCACCATCTTGAGGGGAGAGAAAGGCAGGCCACCTCCTGCTGGAAGCAAGAAGAGCCCTCCCTTCAACCACCATCTTGAGGGGAGAGAAAGGCAGGCCACCTCCTGCTGGAAGCAAGAAGAGCCCTCCCTTCAACCACCATCTTGAGGGGAGAGAAAGGCAGGCCACCTCCTGCTGGAAGCAAGAAGAGCCCTCCCTTCAACCACCATCTTGAGGGGAGAGAGAGGCAGGCCACCTCCTGCTGGAAGCAAGAAGAGCCCTCCCTTCAACCACCATCTTGAGGGGAGAGAAAGGCAGGCCACCTCCTGCTGGAAGCAAGAAGAGCCCTCCCTTCAACCACCATCTTGAGGGGAGAGAAAGGCAGGCCACCTCCTGCTGGAAGCAAGAAGAGCCCTCCCTTCAACCACCATCTTGAGGGGAGAGAAAGGCAGGCCACCTCCTGCTTGAAGCAAGAAGAGCCCTCCCTTCAACCACCATCTTGAGGGGAGCGAGATGCAGGCCACCTCCTGCTGCAAGCAAGAAGAGCCCTCCCTTCAACCACCATCTTGAGGGGAGAGAGATGCAGGCCACCTCCTGCTGGAAGCAAGAAGAGCCCTCCCTTCAACCACCATCTTGAGGGGAGAGAAAGGCAGGCCACCTCCTGCTGGAAGCAAGAAGAGCCCTCCCTTCAACCACCATCTTGAGGGGAGAGAGATGCAGGCCACCTCCTGCTGGAAGCAAGAAGAGCCCTCCCTTCAACCACCATCTTGAGGGGAGAGAAAGGCAGGCCACCTCCTGCTTGAAGCAAGAAGAGCCCTCCCTTCAACCACCATCTTGAGGGGAGCGAGATGCAGGCCACCTCCTGCTGCAAGCAAGAAGAGCCCTCCCTTCAACCACCATCTTGAGGGGAGAGAGATGCAGGCCACCTCCTGCTGGAAGCAAGAAGAGCCCTCCCTTCAACCACCATCTTGAGGGGAGAGAAAGGCAGGCCACCTCCTGCTGGAAGCAAGAAGAGCCCTCTCTTCAACCACCATCTTGAGGGGAGAGAGATGCAGGCCACCTCCTGCTGGAAGCAAGAAGAGCCCTCCCTTCAACCACCATCTTGAGGGGAGAGAGAGGCAGGCCACCTCCTGCTGGAAGCAAGAAGAGCTCTCCCTTCAACCACCATCTTGAGGGGAGAGAGAGGCAGGCCACCTCCTGCTGGAAGCAAGAAGAGCCCTCCCTTCAACCACCATCTTGAGGGGAGAGAGAGGCAGGCCACCTCCTGCTGGAAGCAAGAAGAGCCCTCCCTTCAACCACCATCTTGAGGGGAGAGAAAGGCAGGCCACCTCCTGCTTGAAGCAAGAAGAGCCCTCCCTTCAACCACCATCTTGAGGGGAGCGAGATGCAGGCCACCTCCTGCTGCAAGCAAGAAGAGCCCTCCCTTCAACCACCATCTTGAGGGGAGAGAGATGCAGGCCACCTCCTGCTGGAAGCAAGAAGAGCCCTCCCTTCAACCACCATCTTGAGGGGAGAGAAAGGCAGGCCACCTCCTGCTGGAAGCAAGAAGAGCCCTCTCTTCAACCACCATCTTGAGGGGAGAGAGATGCAGGCCACCTCCTGCTGGAAGCAAGAAGAGCCCTCCCTTCAACCACCATCTTGAGGGGAGAGAAAGGCAGGCCACCTCCTGCTGGAAGCAAGAAGAGCCCTCCCTTCAACCACCATCTTGAGGGGAGAGAGAGGCAGGCCACCTCCTGCTGGAAGCAAGAAGAGCTCTCCCTTCAACCACCATCTTGAGGGGAGAGAAAGGCAGGCCACCTCCTGCTGGAAGCAAGAAGAGCCCTCCCTTCAACCACCATCTTGAGGGGAGAGAAAGGCAGGCCACCTCCTGCTGGAAGCAAGAAGAGCCCTCCCTTCAACCACCATCTTGAGGGGAGAGAAAGGCAGGCCACCTCCTGCTTGAAGCAAGAAGAGCCCTCCCTTCAACCACCATCTTGAGGGGAGCGAGATGCAGGCCACCTCCTGCTGCAAGCAAGAAGAGCCCTCCCTTCAACCACCATCTTGAGGGGAGTTAATTGTCTAACAAATTGTAAGCCGCTCTGATAGCTTTGGCTGAAGAGCGGGGTATAAATAAAATTTATTATTATTATTAAAGCAGTATGAAACCGGGTTACTATTTCTCCAGTGTGGACGCAACCTTTGTTGTTGTGGTGGACCAAGCTCTCTGTCAACTCCTGGCAAGTTTCCTTCAGAGTTGGGAAGGGGTTGCCATGGCCAAATTAGCCAAATTA
This sequence comes from Urosaurus nigricauda, assembly GCA_034509955.1. NCBI lineage: Eukaryota > Metazoa > Chordata > Lepidosauria > Squamata > Phrynosomatidae > Urosaurus > Urosaurus nigricauda. Next base: position 312,416,617 of record JAOEGL010000001.1, on the reverse strand, counting down.
AAACGACACCTTTTTAAAATTACAGTATTGTATATACCACACATGGAATAAACGGCTTTACATACACAGGTGGTTTTGTATGGTTTTGTTTTTAAAATCTTAAAAAAAACAGTTAATTAAAAAAAACTAAAATATCCAAGTCCCATTAAATACAACAGCATAGTAGGATGGTGTCCCTTGTATAAAACGGCAAACCCAAGGTTGTAACCCGCCCTGATTCCCTGTTGATTGGTCGGGATATAAATAAATTATTATTATTATTAAGGTTTGTTTTTTGGAATATTTCTATTTTAAAGATGTTTTCAAACTGTAGATGCGTGAATCCATGGATAAAAAAAATCAGTGGATATGGAGGGCTAACCCTTTTTTTAAAAAAAGAAATTGTGCATGAAACAAAATTTGTGTACACTGAACCATCAGAAAGCAAATGCATCACTATCTCAGCCACCCATGTGGACTATTTTAGAATAGTTCAGAATGCTGGATAAGAGAGACTCAAGCAGTAGTAGCAATGAGTGCCAGTTTGGTGTAATGGTATGAACGCTGAGCTTGTTCCACAGGTAGATGCAAAACCCACCTCCAGTTAGGCGGAATCCATCATGACCTGCCCAACAAACATGAATCTGCTTAGTCCCTTAAAATAGTTCCAGGGTCCCTGCCTTTTTTGCTACTGAACATGTTCAGTAAAAACATTTAACACATGTGACAGACTCATTCATGGTTAGCTGAATTTATCTGGAGGAACATATTTCTATGAAGGTGTTTTGTTAGGGCCTATGAATATAAGCAACAAATGTTACAGATTCACAGATTTTAGTTCACACACTGCGAACTAAAATAAAAACCCACTTATTAACAAAGACATATTGACAGCTTTCTTATCAGGACTCTAAAGGCCTTTAAACCCAATGAACATTTCAGGGAAACTGTTCTCTCCCTTGAGAACCTGAAGAGGACACTCTTGGGATTAAAATAGATTTAGCCAATTAAATCAATAATTTAAAGAGCATGTCAATCAATTATGTCAGTCAATTGAGTCAGTGATTGCCACTCCACCTTTGTGTTATAGTACTAGTTTTATTGCACATGTGTGCTGGTTGTTGCAGTTATTCCATAAGTCAACCAATGGCTACAAAACGTACCACTGAACATCTCCATTATTCCAAATAATCAGAAAGAAATTCAGAAAGAAAGCTGGTACCAGAAGGTAAAACTAAATTGCCCACACCTGCCACAAACTGTGCAAGTGAACCACAATTTTACCCTCTGTTCCATCCACTGGCTTAAATACCACAAAGCCAAACGAGAAAGATTTAGTTAGCAAAATAGATCAGCACATAAGCCCATTTTTGTTACTTGGGTACAAAGATTAAATATCCACAGGTAGCAGCTGCAGTCTGATAGTTTACCCCAACAATGAATGAAGATGTGTTCAAACTACATCTTATCTTTTAAAAAATGTTTAGTCCAAGCATAGAACTTATTTTTCCAAGATATGCACAAGGATAGATCTGTGTTTTTTCCTCTAAGTGGTTATGTGTACATTCTAGTACTGGGTAGAACAGTTTGTTCTACTATTAATTTATTTCAAAACTTGAGCATTCATAGTCAAAATAAAGTAATCCCTTTCAGCTAGTCCCAATGGAATGCTCACTGAACACAACTATGTTTTTCACATTATGTTTGACATTAACTTCACTGCAATATATGAAGAGAGAATCATATTTTTATAGCATACAGATTTTGTTTTGCATATTTAGGATGATGGTAGTAAAATGAAGCAAATTGGAGTCCTGGCATTAAATACAACAAAACCCAAAATTCACAAGAGTGATACCTTTATTAGCAATCTGAAATGCAGAAAATACGCCATGCAAGCTTTCGAAGCTTCACTGGCTTCTTCATCAGGCAAAATATGTTTTAAAAATCATACAGGAGAAGAAAAGTGATGATAGAATTTGATCACATTTTGTATCAAGTGTTGTTTCTTTTGTAATTCAGTTGTTCTAGGGGGATATCAGTGTAGGCAAGGGCCATGTGGGGACCAGGGACAAAGAGCAATAGAAGACAGGTACTAACATTTCAACTGCCTTTAAAAAAGTAACTTCCCTTGATATCCAGGTTGTCCATGTCCTGTGCAAAGGTAACTCCTCCTTAGGCAGAGAACCCTGAATTTCTCAGGATGTCCCTGTATTGTTGCATCTACATAATGAACCAGTGTGAGGCTGCAGGAAAGAAGGTGAATGCTGCTTAGCCTGCATTAATAGGATCATAGTTTCCAAGTCCAAGGAAGTAATAGTCCCACTATATTCTGTGCAGGTCAGGTGTCATCCAGAATACTCAGTTAATTACTGGGCACCTCATTTAAAGAAGGATATAGCCAAGTGGGATCAGGTTCAGAGAAGAGCAACAAGGATAAGAGGTATGGAAAACAGGACATATGGGGGAAGGTGAAGGAGTTGGGTATGTTCAGCTTGGTGAAGAGAAGACTAAGAGGTTCTGTGCTTGCACTCCAAATACCAAAAGGGCTGTCGCAAAGAGAGGAGGGGACAGGTCTAGTCTCTTCTGCCCCAGAGGTCTAATGGTTTGAAGTTACAAAAGAGTAGATTTTGTATGGACAATAGAAGGAACTTCTTGACAGCAAGAGGAGTTCTGTAATGGAACCAATTGCTTAGAGAGGTGATGGGGTTTCCTTCTCTAGACTTCTTCAGAAAGAGGCTGGACAGCTCTCTGCTGGGAATGCTTTAGCTGGAGACCCTTCATCGAGTCGGGAGTTGGAAGTGATGGCCCTTGAGTCCCCTTTCAACTCTATAACTGTATGTATGGCCCACGGACCACATGCAGCTGGTAGGGCCTCAAGTTGCAGCTTGCAAAGGCCTCAATATGTGTGTTTGTGTATTGTCGAAAACGGTTGTGTCTCCATATATCCCCAAAGTCAAGAAGACCCCTCCCCCCCCCCCCAAATTTGGCCAAACTGAAAGTGATGTGATGTCAATTCTGCTCATCAGGTGTTTTGGTGTAGCGCGGGGGGGGGGGGCAGTGGTGAAAAATGGCCCCTACCCTCTCCAATTGCCCATTCTTGTTTTAATTACCGGGCGTCTTCTTTCTCTAATCTAAGCCAACTAGGGATCACATAATGCAGACTGCACATAATTTCCCAGGACCACTGACTGCAGTTTGGACTACTTGGTAGCCTCAACTGTGGGCATACAAAGTCCACACTTTGCATGAGAATACATCCACTGTCTTGGCAACCAGACCAATATTCCCTCTCATATCACACTGTGGAAGCAGTTTCATTGCTCTCTAGTGCAGCATGATGAGACTCTCTGCAACTACCACTCCGGCTCCAATTATGCATGGCATGTTAAAGAAGACAATGGATGGGAAAACACTCACATACCCAACCGGGGTAAGGGAAAGTCAACCATTTTTACTTCAGTAACAAATATACAATTCCTATTAACCTTATTACAGTATTAGCTTTAATTGTGTAGGGGCACAGAAAATTGCTTAAAGAGAGAATGTATGTACTTTGCAGAAGGGAAGGAACGTTAATGAAACATCCTCTCTGACTTAGAACTGGATTACAAACTTCCTTCCAAAACTTAACTATTTCAGCTACCTTCTAAATATGCCTGTATTATTTTTATTTTTCCAAGCAAAAGTTAGAATTTTTGTCTGTAATTTGTAACTAACATGCTTTTTTTTTACAAGAACATTGTGTGAACATTTGCATATTTCATTCAAATGAATAATAACACTATATTTTCATAAGCTAACTTTTACAGCTTCTATGAATAGCACAACAAGGGAAATATGATATAATAGGCATCACTGAAACCTGGTGGGATGAGTCTCATGATTGGAATGTAGAAATAGAGGGGTATAACCTTTTTAAGAGAAACAGGCCAAGCAGGAAGGGAGGAGGAATAGCATTATATGTCAGGGATATTTACACCAGTGAAGAGATGCAGGAAGTCAATACTGGAAGCCAGGTGGAGAGCATCTGGATAAAAATTAAAGGAGAGGGAAAAAACAGGGATGTTACTGTGGGAGTCTACTACAGACCCCCGACTCAGGCAGAGGAATTGGATGATGCCTTTCTAGAACAGATAATCACATACTCAGAAAAGAGAGATGTAGTAGTGATGGGTGACTTCAACTATCCTGATATTTGCTGGAAGTCAAACTCAGCCAAATCCTCAAAGTCTAGCAAATTCCTCACTTGCCTGGAAGACAATTTCATTGTCCAAAAGGTGGAAGAGGCAACAAGGGGATCAGCCATTTTAGATCTGATCTTAACCAACAGGGAAGACCTAGTTGATGGGGTGCAAGTGGTTGGATCCTTAGGTGGAAGTGACCATGTTCTCCTGGAGTTTGTAATACAGTGGAAGGGAGAAGCTAGGCATAGTCAGACACGCACTCTAGACTTTAGGAGAGCTAATTTCAATAAACTTAGAGAAATACTGGGAGTGATCCCATGGTCAGGAATACTAAAAGAAAAGGGAGTTCAAGACGGATGGGAGTTTCTCAAAAGGGAGATATTGAAGGCACAATTTCAAACAGTTCCAATGAGGAAGAAAAATGGAAGATGTCTCAAGAAGCCAGGATGGATGACTAAGGAACTTTCAACTGAGCTAAGCTTTAAACGGAACATGTATAAGAAATGGAAAAATGGAGAAATCACGAAAGAGGAATTCAAACAAATAGCCAGCACATGTAGGGGTAAAGTCAGAAAAGCTAAAGCGCAGAATGAACTCAGGCTCGCTAGAGAGGTTAAGAACAATAAAAAGGGCTTTTTTGGATATGTCCGCAGCAAAAGGAAGAAGAAGGAAACAGTGGGGCCACTGCGTGCAGAAGATGGCAAAATGCTAACAGGGGACAGAGAAAAGGCAGAATTACTCAACACCTTCTTTGCTTCAGTCTTCTCAGAAAAGGCAAAGGGTGCTCAACCTAAGGATAATGGAGCAGAAGACAGAATAGAGGAAATTCAGCACAGAATAAGTAAAGAGGTAGTACAGGAATACCTGGTTAACCTAAATGAATATAAATCTCCAGGACCAGATGAACTACATCCTAGAGTATTAAAAGAACTGGCAAATGTAATATCAGAGCCATTGGCAATAATCTTTGAGAACTCTTGGAGAACAGGAGAAGTCCCAGAAGACTGGAGGAGGGCAAACGTTGTCCCCATCTTCAAAAAGGGAAAAAAAGAGGATCCCAACAATTATCGTCCAGTTAGTCTGACATCAATTCCAGGAAAGGTCCTAGAGCAGATCATTAAGCAGAGAGTCTGTGAACACTTAGAGGCCAATGCCATAATCACAAAAAGCCAACATGGGTTTCAGAGAAACAAGTCATGCCAAACGAACCTGATCTCTTTTTTTGATAAAATTACCAGCTTGGTAGATGAAGGGAATGCTGTGGATATAGTATACCTCGATTTCAGTAAGGCCTTTGACAAGGTTCCCCATGACATTCTTGCAAACAAGCTTGCAAAATGTGGGATAGACAAGTTAACTGTTACATGGATTTGTAATTGGTTGACTGGCCGAACTCAAAGGGTGCTCAACAATGGCTCCTTTTCATCCTGGAGAGAAGTGACCAGTGGGGTCCCACAGGGTTCTGTCCTGGGCCCAGTGCTATTCAACATCTTTATTAACGATTTGGATGACAGAATTGGGGGCATACTTATCAAATTTGCAGATGACACTAAACTGGGAGGAGTAGCTAATACCCCAGAGGACAGGATCAAAATTCAAAATGACCTGAATAGACTGGAAAGCTGGGCCATTGCTAACAAAATGAAATTCAATGCGGAGAAATGTAAGGTTCTGAACTTAGGGCGGAAAAATGAAATGCACAGATATAGGATGGGGGACACCTGGCTGAATGAGACCACATGTGAAAGGGATCTAGGAGTCCAAGTAGACCATAAGCTGAACATGAGTCAACAGTGTGATGCGGCAGCTAAAAAAGCCAATGCAATTTTAGGCTGCATCAATAGAAGTATAGTTTCTAGATCAAGGGAAGTTATAGTGCCACTTTATTCTGCTTTGGTCAGGCCCCACCTGGAATACTGTGTCCAGTTCTGGGCACCACATTTCAAAAAAGATGTGGAGAAACTGGAGCATGTCCAAAGGAGGGCAACTAAGATGGTGAAGGGTCTGGAAACCTTGCCCTATGAAGAACGCCTTAGGGAGCTGGGGATGTTTAGCCTGGAGAAGAGAAGGTTAAGAGGTGATATGATAGCCCTGTTTAAATATTTGAAGGGATGTCATATTGAGGAGGGAGCAAACTTGTTTTCTGCTGCTGCAGAGACTAGAACGCGGAACAATGGATGCAAACTGCAGGAAAAGAGATTCCACCTCAACATTAGGAGGAACTTCCTGACAGTAAGGGCTGTTCGGCAGTGGAACACACTCCCTCGGAGTGTAGTGGAGTCTCCTTCCTTAGGGGTCTTTAAGCAGAGGCTTGATGGCCATCTGTCAGGGATGCTTTGACTTGGAGTTCCTGCATGGCAGGGGGTTGGACTGGATGGCCCTTGTGGTCTCTTCCAACTCTATGATTCTATGATTCTATGATTCTATGATTCTATGAATACTTGGGGAAAAGGTATATTGTATTTGCATAAGAGCACTTTATTTGAAAATAAGTGTTTGCAACCATTCAATGATATAGCTGTGTTAGTGTACAGAATCACTATGAGGAGAGAGCTAGTAGAAAGGTGCTACAAGATCTCTCTACATTTGCATCCATGTCAGGGTAATTCCTATTTCTGTGATACTCTCAGATTTGCCCTCCTCTCCTACTTTTACACTGAGAAGTCCCAGTGTATTGCAACCCATAAGACTGATTTCATGCAGAGATGTAGATTGACTGTAATGGATTTAGGAACACATCGCTCTGTATAAGGTAATATTTTAAATATATCTGTTATTAGGAACTACTCCATATATAGAACAAAGGTTACTATCCATTCTTCAGTAATTATTACTGAAAAAAGTTCCTTTTTCTATTTAATTTGTAAAAGGAAATGATTGAAGCATTCAGCTTCTTCTAAAAAAATCAGAAGTAAGAGTCAGCATAATATTGGAAAAACAAACAACATACAAAAAAGTGAACACTGCTCTTTATTTCAATAAGTCACACAGCAACTAAAGCCTTTTCAGGCATTGAGATGAATCTGTACTTAGTACTTCAATCATGGTTCGTAATGTTGGGAAGGATTCTGATACCAGTGGAAGACTCTTGTAGGAAAATGAAATGCTGACAAAGAAAAACACAAAGATCACCATTCACAGTTCTTTTTGAAATAAATTAATATTTTGCATTTTTGTTAAGCATTTTAAAAATGTTAGTTTGATAGATCAGTATTCAAATCCAAGGGCAATAAAACACCCCTGAAAAAACTCAGGGGAAAAAGGTTTCATCCCATTTTTTTCTGAAGTTTTATTTTTCCAGAAAATTGAAAACGTGTTTTATTTCGTCTTAGAATGAAGTTGAGTGGGGTATATTTTGTGTCTCTGCAGCACAGCAGAAAGCTTAATGAGAAGAGCAGATATGCTCTCCTGGTCCAAAATTTTTCCAGCCTGCAGGTGTCCATCTCTATGGGGAGAAAAGGTTCCAAGACACCCAGAGACTGGAAAAACTCCAAACCAGAATTTTCATTAACCTTTTTGCTGCACTGCAGACACACAAAATATACCCCATTCACTTTCACGTCACCACCCTCTGAAGATGCCAGACATAGATGCAGGCGAAACGTCAGGAATTAATTCTTCCAGAATGCGACCACATAGCCCGGAAAAAACAAGGAAGAGAATGCTGTACACTGTCAGATCACTGTAATTCCTGGTCATGATTTGCTTTTCTGTTATTAAGGCAATGAGCACTTTATGTCTGCTTGACACTATGTAATTATTTTCTGAATAAACTGCACTTTTAATATATCAATTTTATGAGGTGCCATGTTATCCCTAACACACTTTATATTCCTAAAATAATAAGAGTGATTTTAAAAAATTGGAAAAAGGCCACTCTTTACTATGGCTTCAGAATTTCTAGAACATTTTCATTTCCAGTCTACATTTTTGGTAAAGTGGCCATAAAATGGTTTTGTTTTTAGAATTTCAGAATGAAATAATGGCATCTTCCATCCTTAGGATATGTAAACTTAACATTCCTCTAGTGCTAAATCGTGTTAAATACACTGCTATCATGAACATCAAGGAAGGAATCTATAAACTCAAACCCAGGTTCTATTTCTTTCTCTTAATATTTAAATTTCCAAACATACCAATCTTAATGATGTCCTTTAATTCAAAAGTTTATCATTCTCCTTAAAGTAATGCCTTTTCAGATGCATAGTTTCTTTTATGTTCAGTACCAAAATCAGAGTGAAGTTAGAGAATTGCAAGAACTGTTTTTTCTTTATACACTGAGTCATCTCACAACCATCAAACTATATATGCATAAGTGAAATAGGAGAACTGCGATGTATTAGAAATTTTAAAAATCTAGATTATACCAACAGATAATTGCACTAATGGGTTGTATGGAAAGAATAATTGCAAGAATTGAAAGTTTCCAGTGAAACAAATTTTCAGCTTGCCTGTTGAAAGATGTTAAGCACTTTTCTAGGACACACACAAATGGCATAAACATAATCAAAATCACCACTACTTTTTTACCTTTTTAGATTCAGCCAGTCTTTTGCTACTTTACTGAAGGCCTCTGAACCAGATGCTATCATGGCTTCGAAATCAACCAACTAGAACACATAAATAGTTACTTTTAATCCCAGTTTTTAAATGTAACTCCCAGGGCTGTCATAGCATACTCATACATTTAGCACTATCAAAGGTGTACAGTAATGAGAGTTGGAAGATCAGTGAGTCTGATGCCACTGTCTGTCTCGTGTAGGGTGCTCCTTTAACCCCTTGCAGGTTAACAGTGCAGATCAAAGCTTCTAGTATAATTGTAGCAGGAAATGTCTTTTAGATTTCAACATCGCTGCAACCAGAAGGAAAAAATTAACTAATAATTCTGTGGCAAGGTACCAAGAGAGACCATTTGAAGCTTTCAAACTACAGAAATGCCATCTGATAATAAACAGAAAATGTTATACTATTCTCATAGAAGCTTTTTGTGCTCGTTTACAGTGAGGCCAAATTCAAACACTGCATCATTTCAAGCATTAGCTGGAATATTACAGAAGCATTGCCCAAAAGCTTGTAGCATGATGGACTATGCTGCCAAATACCACTGAAGGACTGACAGGTACACATTCACAGTGCAATCCTGTATATATTTACTTGGAAATAAGTCCCACTATGTTCAGAGGGGCTTTATGTAAATATAAATAGGTTAGGAGCAAATTAGCTGTTTCCTGAGGCTGCTTCTCACCTTGAAGAAGAAATGTCTTTAAATCTGTTTCAGAGAAAAAAAAAATTCTGGACAGGTCTAAGTACTTGCAAACAACTTACAGGATCTTTGCCTTACTTCCAATATAATCAGTCCCACATTATACTTTGAGAAAGATTCTGGAAACAACAATGAGATGTACAATCATTTGAGTGTTGCAAATCTTATGCCAGAAGCTGCTGTTATCTACATTTCTACTTGCTTTTTTGCAGATCATACCTTTCCTTTAGGAATTTTTCCAGACACTTCTTTTCCACTTGCCATCAGTGCCCCCATGACTACTGAATAAGCCACTACGCTACAAAACAAAAACAACAAAAACAGAATAAACACAAAGCATCACACAATGTTTTGAAGCATCAACACACATTTTACAGTTTCATACACAAAAGTGAAGGGACTTAGCCAATGGAAGAGGAAATCACTCCTCTCCTCCACTGTCTGTGCTGAATATGGGAACACAGCATGCTGAACATGCAGAAGGAGAGCGATATGCTTTGGCATTGCCAGCTCACCTCATGCTCTATGCAGCACAGTCACAAGAAAGAACATGCAAGGATGTGAAATAAAAATAGTATGAAAGCAAAGAGAGAGATGACGGAAGAAAGGTAGCTGCAGCCTGACTTTTACTCCTGAAGAACCTAGAGTAGGAAGAACAAAACTTAACACACACACACACACTAGCAAAAGTTCCTTTTTCCTGGAACAATCTGGCACAAATAAGCTCTGATTATAAGACTAAACAGAATCTACAGCAGAATAATTGTCATTCAAGACCATTCAGGGCTTTTCATGCATTTCACCAGTTATCCCAATATTCCTTGCTCACATCTGGCTTCTGCTAGTCAGTCCTAGTTGGGCAGGAAAAGGTTCCTGATGGATAATGTATATGACTGCAGACAAAGACAACATTTTAACATCTCAAAAACAAAATGAGAAATTGGGGTATTTGTTTTCTCATGAAAGATCCAAACAACAATAACATGACAAGCAGTTTTCATGCCCAATCTTAAAAAAATGAGAGGGAAGGGAAATCAAAATAGCCTACAGTTATTGATAAGGTGAGAGTTCATGTTAAGCCACGTGCAGAATGTGGGCAGCTACAGATATACATTACCTATAAAGAAAGATACTAACCTGGAACCTCTGGACAGAGGCATTAAGTTATAGAAGTAGTATGCAAGTGTCAAGATTAGATTGCACACAGCATCTGATTCCTAAATAGAACAAAATCACATATGTAACATTTTTTAAAAATTAGACAATCATATATACAAATCTGCATGCATCTTATCTAGTGAGATGTGATGGACGGGATTTATGGGAAAATGTACATGGTTTTTGTCAAACAGCATTTTGGTACTTGCATTATTCTTTATTTTAAAAAAAGTTGCTCCAGCATGACAGGAAATAGTAGGAAGGCAAGATTAGCATTGAGGCACTGTACATAGTTTAAGGTAAGCCATGTAAAGAACTTTTCCATTTCTCTTTTTAAGGACTTTTATTTTCTAACCAGTACTGTTGCCTGTTGAAGCTGTGGTCTATTTTTTGAATGAAATCTGGAAATTATTTACAGTTTCACTATTAAATTTTGCTAGGTTTTGGACCATCACATACATTCACAGAAAAGAAAGAGACTTTTTTTAAGATGAGCTGGATCCAGAGTTCCTATGAACAGAACCACCTCTGAAAGTATTGGGGAAGTGATATTTCCCCAGTTCCTCCTTTCCCCTCCAGCCCCATCAAAATCTGGTCCAGAAGGTTGAAGCAGTGTCATTGAACAGTATGGGAAATACATTTGGGGGCCTACAGGGGGAAACTTCAATTTCCTTCCCTTATTCCAGCAAAAGAATCCTCCTTCCCTGGATCTTAGTATGTTCCATGAATAAGAGAAGCGCTTACATTCACAGAAGCAATCAAACCCCCCAAAAAAGAAAAATGAAGTCTATTAATAATATTTAGAAATTAGCACTTACTATTGGGATTGATTTTTAAAATCTTAATAAATGTGTTTAATTGATATGCAGGTTACGGACAGAAACCCAAAAGTTGCTTAGTTTCTACAAGTCCAGTAATATTTTTAAAACATTTTTTTAATGACCCAAACCTACATCAAGTGCATCTGAATTTTCCGTTTCAAATACAGATTGGCAAACAAAATAAGGCATAGATTTTTGGAGAGGAGTAGAGACTGAAGTCCTCTTCATTCTGTGGAACTAGTTCCATGTTATATCTGTCTTGGTCTTTAAAATAGTTAAATGACAAAAGCCTTTACCCTAGGTTCTGTAGATGATACAAGTAATTTCCCTTTGGCAGTTAAGTCTTTATAAAGAGCATCTATTTCTGAATGATACTGTTGTGTTCTTTCTTCTGTTGTCTGTGTTTCAACTGAAAACAAAATGCTCCCAATCCTAAAAAAAAGAAAAGTGAGAATACACATATAAGAATATGTTAAAAGGATATAAGCCACTTAAAAAACAACAACATTTCAACATCTGCCACTTCAATATACAAATGAATTCAGCATAACCAATTCTTTCCTTTTAGATCTGAAACACCAAAATTCAGAAATATCAAAAACAACTTTAATAGCTTGATAAAGTATGATACACACACACACACACACACACTATAAAGAACAAATAGAAGCATGTATTTATGGACTGCAACTTACAAAGTAATATTGTGTCCATATAAAAGCAAAAATGTAGTGCTATCACTCAAAAGAGGAAATGCACATGAATATTAGTTGTGTGGGAGGGGGGAGGGGAATATTAGCAGGCAATAATAAACTAGTAAATGAATGGGTCCTCCAGTAGGTCTCAGAACTGATGCAGTCATTTTCCTGCTGGCTATGGGTATGTATCCAGATCCCTAGAGGCAGATTCTGCAATCCTGCTCATTCCACATGAAGAAGAGAATGGCTGCACATGGGAGCTTCAGAGGCTATTCAGTAAGTAAGAGGAGTGCAATATGGTTCATCCTAGCAGAGTTATGCCTGAGGATTTACTACACTATTCTAAGTCAAACAGGATTACAGACCTCAATTGCTTGTGAGAATCATGTGGCCACCTGGTGTTGTTGGACTGCAACTCCTGGCAGCACTAGCCAGCATAAGAAATGGTGAGGAATGCTGGAACATACAATCCAACCATGTCCAGAAGGCCACATGATTCCCACCTGAAACTGTGAAACTGAAATCTGACTCTTTCCTCTTCCTAGTTATGTGGGAGAAGGGTAGGGGGAGGATAGGCAAGCCTGCTGATTCACACAGGCTCTTTTCTGCTTCTGCACATTGTGCTAAATTATGATTTAATGGTACATACAGACACCATCTATCAATCTGAATACTTTCTCTAGGAATAGTAGCCCACATGAGGCTAGACAAAAAGTATTGTACAAGCATATTCCTTGATGAGCAGTATGATAATCAGTACAGTCTATAAGTGGTTAATGTAGTCAGACTTAAATGAAATGTTAGGGTATTTAACATAGTTGTGTAGGTTGCATGATTGTAAAGAGATTAAGTTAATACTTCATTAAAACACAGAAAATGCAGCTTTGCTGTGGGAGAAGTAGACACAGAATCTTTGAAACTTGCTGTAATTTACTTTGGCTGTAAAAAATTGCTCCAATTAATTAAAACAAAGGATATTTGATAAGCATCTCTCTTCTTTGCCTACAGTTATGTGACATACAATGAAAGCTTAACATACTTATCTCCTGTTATGGTAATAGTAAATCCATCACATTCTTTTCCTGGATCTTTGAGACTTGGAACTTTGGTATTGACAGTGAATCCATCTCTTGTTTTACTGCTAAGCTGCTTTCAAATCACCAACAAATGGAAAACAATGTTGACATTTAATATATATTACAAGCATATTAAACAGTTTCAGCTATCCTTATACAATGTACTATATACCGTGGGGTCACATTATCCGCACTCTTGCCATCCATGGATTCTACCATCCGCGGATGGCAAGTCCCCATTGTCCCCAATGGCAGCACTTGCATGCAGCCGAGCCGCCATTAGGGACAATGGGACTTCAGGTAAGCCCCCATCCCTTTGTCCCTAAGAGTAGTGCAACCATGTGCATGTGCTGACATTGGGAACAAGGGGACTTGAGGTCTCACAGTTTTTGGTATCCGGTGGGTGGGCCCAGAACAAATCTCTTGTGGATACTAAGGTCCCACTGTAATTAAGGTGAAAACAATCTTAAAGAGGAGGCAGTTTCCTTTTCTTGGTGAGGTCTGAATTATGGTAACATCCAATGGGTATTCTTCCTCTCACAGCTGAGACAACTTGAATGTCAATATCTTTAGGGGATCAACAGAACAGAGGATCTGCCACCTTTAGATAGGATCATCCTAAATAAGGGATTAACAGTTTATGGCTATACGGTTGCTTGCAGCCTAAGACCTAATTTCTAAAGTTCCCTACACAGAATGTCTGTGGACTGCTCAAAAGACAAATAAATGCGTTTAGAACAAACCAAGTCTGAATCCTTCCTAGAGTCAAGATGATTAAACTGAGATTGTCATACTTTGAACACATCAAGACAAAGTGTAACTCACTAGGGCTCCATCCTCACTGCAGAAATAATCCAGTTTGACATAACTTTAACTGCCACGACTCAGTGTTATGGAATTCTGGGAATTTTAGTTTGTTGTGGCACCAGAGCTCTCTCACAGAGAAAGCTAAATGTCTTATAAAACTACACTTCCCAGAATTCCATAGCATTGAGTCATGGCAGTTAAAGTGGTGTCAAACTGGATTATTTCTGCAGTGTGGATGCAACCTAGAAAACACAACAATGCTTGGTAAAGTAGAAGGCAGTAGGAAAAGAGAAAGACCACATTAAAGATAGAGACTCAATTGAGGAAGCCATGGCCCAATTGACTGGCAATTTCAGAATGTTTGCAAGGAATAAGTTAACAACACCAAAGTGTCATTGAAGGAGCCCTAGCGGCTCAGTGCTTAAATGCTGGTACTGCAGCCACAATGTTGTAAGTTCGATCCCAGAAGAGGGCTCCAAGGTCCACTCAGCCTTCCATCCTTTCGTAGGTCAGTAAAATGAGTACCCAGATGTTGGGAGCAGTTGGCTTACACATTTTAAACTACTTAGGAAGTGCTAGTTCACTGATAAGTGGTATAGAAATGTACTTGCTATTCTATAGTGCACTTTTTTGTCTACATTTCCCCAGACGTTTTTCTGTTAGATCTTCTTTCTCTGTTCCTCCACATTACCTATTTGATTTTTATCTCTGTAGAATTTGCAACATAAAATTAATTAGCTGCTCCATTACTTAAATCATATATTGTATTAGAATTAATATGTTGAATCAATGAACCATTTCACAATAATATAGTTGATTCTAAATTATGCCACATGCTAAATGAATTCATTCCTTCTTGAACCTCTGTTCTAATTAGAATCATAGAATTAAAAGACATAAAATTTCCAATGAAATTCCCTTAAGTTTCCAATACTATTAAACAGTAACCTATTTGACTATATATAGCCCCAAAGTGATGACTATCTTATTAAATCTTTGGTAGACTTACTGTATATGCTATCCCACTATATCTTAATGGTAATTTATTTTCTAGTTAACTGAGAGGAGAGAGGGCTTAATGCCTGACTAGTTGGAAAGGCAGGAAATTTAAAAGGGAGGAGAGGGCTTTGAAGCAACTTGAACTACCTGTAACTTCGGAATTTTGAGGATCCTGCCTGCCAAGGTTGGCACAAAGGATAAAGCCAAGTGTTGTGGCCTGTTTCTTGAGTCTCATGGGGAATTGCTGAATTCTTTTGCTAACTGCCTTCCACAAATTTCAACAGCATTCTGTAATTGGAACACAATCAACCTCGGGGGGGGGGGGGGGATATTTCAGTTAAAATTACCTCTAAGTTGTAAAAGTTCTCCCTCATTTTAACATTACCATCCATTCTAAGAAAAAGAAGCCATCAAAGATCCATTCAGACAGTTACCTCTTTAATTCCTTGCTATTTATATTTTGGATTTATGCAATATAATTAAAGGGAATGTTCTTGTTAATGAGTAATGGGTAAATACAACAGACCTCTGTATAAAGCCCAGAAAAATCTCTTGCTACTTCTTATAAAATAGACTGCAACATCAAATATCTAAAAAATTAGAAGAACAGGAAAGTGGGAATTTCCCTTCAATATTACCTTGCCAATTAGTAAAACCCCATGCCTTCTGTTGTAGTTCAAAATAACAACCTTGAGTCCATTTCCCCTTCATGTTCAATTTATTACATGTGAATGTCTATCTATATATTCTTTGGGATGCTAAAGCAGTAACTGAAAAAGTTTTACCAAGTAAGGTGTTCATTTACTGATTTACAAAACAGCTTTTCACACCCCTCCCCCCAATTTTGTACTTGAGAAGTCACTGGAAGTATAAGAACTGCATACTGATCATTGGGGGATGAAGATAGGAGGAAACTGTTTCCTGGCATACCACACACATTTCAACTCTGTTTAATCCTCCATATTCATAAGGGTGCCCTTAACCAGTTCATCACATCTCCTCTCCAGTTTCCACACTACATTCCAATACTCATTCATATGGTTATTTACTCCCTTAGGCTTTAGGCAACATCGTTGCTCCTGCCTTTGTCCCCCAACAACCATCATTAGAACTGAATTGTCACCTCATCTCCATACCCATAAAGTTTTGAATTTCAATGGACATTCTCACACATGAAACAAACCCACTCAAGTCCCTACAGACAAAGAACCCAGATTATGTAGCCAACACACCAAATAAGAGGGTTCTGCCAAAACCTATAAATGAAGAGGATATTTACACTTCCCAATATAAAAAGACCACTATGTAAAGAGATAACCAAATAACTAAACTAGGGAACAGAAAAGCCAGTGTAATTTCTAAAAGGGTAGCAATTACCCCACTGAGAAATGTGAAAAGTGCTAAAAATAATTAAAATCAAATAGTATTTATAATAGTAAAAACTCCAAAACTCAAGGCCAGATGCGTTTCGACCACTATTATTACCTTTGAATTTAACAGAGTCACATTGTGTGAGCTGAGTATTTGATTTATGTATTTTTATATATATTGCATACTTATAGGCCACTGAGGAAGACTAGTCGAAACGTGTCTGGCCTTGAGTTGGTTACATTCTCACACGTAACCAGCTTATATAGGTCTGTCTCTGGACTCTCCACTCCACCCCATGCATCTGAAGTAAGCTCAAGCCTATGAAAGCTCATTCAGTTTCTTTCCTTCAGTTAGTCTAGTCTCAAAGGTCCCTTTCCATACTATTTTCCAGACTAACATGGCTATGTTGTTGAATTCACTCTTGCTAAATATCATCATGTCCAAATACAATCAATATGTGCCCCTTTGTTGCAGTATTGGAAAGAGCTCATGGGAAGGGATATCTTGTAAAACATTATGGGTAGCTTTTCATCTATCTTGTTCACCGTTACACTTTTGTGATCTTACCTCAGATATTACCAAAAATGAGCTGCAGGTGAAATGGGGTGGCAGGAGATTACCTTCATTATTGGGAGAAGGTCTTCCACTTTATGCACCTGTTCCAGTGCTTCTCGAACTTCCGAAAGTTCTTTGTGGTTATTTGCACTAAAAAAAGTTTAAACCACAGGTTTTATCACAATTTTCCCTTAAATATATCATGCCTTAATACTACTTTACATTAAAAATAAACACTAGCTAATACTTTTATATTAAGTATTGTAACCAGATGTTTTATAACAGATAGTCTTTAGCATATTCAAGCTACATTGTGGATATAATGTCTGCATTCAGATGCTAAAATAAACCATAACTCAGTGCTACGAGAACAGGCCTTAGCCTTGGGCTCATGCATGCTTACTATGTTTCCCAAAAACAAGATAGTGACTTATATTAATTTTTGCTCCCAAAGATGCCCTAGGTCTTACTTTCAGAGGATGTCTTATTTTTCCATGAAGAAGAATTCACATTTATTGTTGAACAAAAAAATGAACATTTATTATATACTGTATATATATTTATATACAAAAACTTTGATAGGTTTTATTTTCAGGGGAAGCCTTATATTTAGCAATTCAGCAAAACTTTTACTAGGTCTTATTTTGGGGGGATGTCTTATTTTCAGGAAAACAGGGTATCTCCTTTTAACTCTAATGCATCTATGAAGTGATACAAACATTTGTTTTTGTTTTCAGTAACAAAATTATTTACAAAGTGAGACAAACAGCTGTTAACTTTCAAATGAGTTTTAAATCTATTTATTGAGATAAATTATAATTAAAAATTATCTGCAGTTTGTTCTGATTCAACCATAATGTTTACTGTGCTAACTTTTTTTTTGGTGTGGCTGCATTTAACAAAAACTACAGGCATTTGGATCATGTCACATTTTTTTCTGCATCAGCTACACTGGCTATTTATTGTTTCCTTAGTCCAATGGCTTTAGTCTGTGTGTTTGAGCTTTAAGATCTGCACCTGAGGTTCTGCATTTTAATTCACTGGAAAGAACTGTGAGGTTCTCGAGCATCAGGGCATTGTCTGTAACTTTATTTGCTGTTCCTCTTAGTAGCTAGTTTCATTATTTAAATATCAATTTTTTTTAGGGTTTCATTATGTATTTTGCATTTTTAGTTAAGCTTTAAACCATTTTTGTGAGGTTTGCACCTTGAAAAGTAGGCTACAAATACAACAGGGTTAAATGAAAACAGAAGCAATTCCTTCCAATCTTCTCCTCCTCACAGAAAGGAAGGGTAGAAGTGCAAGCCCAAGATTTTCCAATGCTCAGTCTATGGGACAGTGTAAAATCCTGCCAGTGGTGGGCTAATGCAACTTCCTAGCTTCACGTACTTGCCTGTCCCTTGTTTAGACTGTAAACTAGCAGACACAATTTTTAAAATACTGACAGTTATTAAGATGACTTATATTTAAAAACTCTAGTATTAACAATACAAAAAAATAGAAGGTTTTTACCTGTGGTAAATAAGGATTCTTTCTTTGATAAAATGAAGCATCTTTTCAAAATATTCAAGGTATCTTATGTTAATCACCTGTCCCCTGTGGACATGAACATTTTAAAAATTGGATAGTGAACGTTTTGATAACATTTACATCGTGTTAATCTAAGTATATCCACAGCTTCTATGTAGCAATAGACTGGAGCACACACTTTATGCAAAGAAGATATTTCAACACATCTCTGCTTGACATAGATTTCCTGTGCACTGTAATGTATTCAAGGTATGATACAATACACATATTTACTTTGTATTTACCCATCATCACATATGAATTAAGTGTGTATTTATGGACACAGCCTCATGCACCTGTGATTGTTAATTGTGTTGAACACTGATAATGGCAAACAATGTTGAGTATATAAATGGCAAACTATGTTCACTATAGCTAATTAATTTGCAAATCCTGTGATAAGCCTTCACAGTCCGAAGAAAGTAGCTGACAAAGCTCTTATAACACCTGCCAGTGCTAGAATTGAGATTAACTGCTGCTTAGCTGATGAAGAGGTGCTGTACTCATGGAGAAGGAACATCACCCTGTAGGCTCCCCTATATACCCAATATTCTGTGACCATAGGAGTATCTGATGCTGAGACAAAAGTATTCATGGAATGATCTTGAATCTGTTGACTCGAAAGCCTCTTTGCCTCCTATGCTAACCTGAACCTGCTACAGTTAATTTCTCTCCAAATGCACATCAAATGCACATGCACCAACCAATTAACACACCAGGAATTCCCCTTTTCCCACCCTTTTTGCATAGAGCTAGCAGAGCTTAGGAAAGAACTCTACTGCGACATAACTCTCCCCACTGCTGCAATCCAGGACCATTCTATATTTTCTGTCTCCAAATGTACTTGGTAAGAAGAAAGAAGCACTGGGAACAACAGAACATAAGTACAAATAAATATACATAATTTTGCACTGTTAACCAAATGCTTTTAATAATTAATAATAATAATAAATTAATAATAATAATAAAAGAGGATCAGAAGATTCTTAAAATTGGTAAATTGCACTGATCAGATACTACTTTCAATAATGGGTGTATTTAATACATATAATTAAAACAGACATTTTAATTATGTTAAAAGAAAATATAATTGTAGGTATTTATACCATACTGACTCATACCTCTAGATAATGTGGATAAATAAAGACACAGGAAGGGAGAGTAAAAAACAAAAACAAAAGAACTTTACTGGGAAAAATATTAAGTGAATATAACATCTTGTACATTGAAATTCACAAGGTTGTCATAAGTGAACAGATGACACTGAATGATTCTTTTAGTAAAAATCACCCCACAGTACTGTTAAAAAAATACCACATATAAGCATGTCATATGGTTAAGATACAGATGAAAGAACTGTTGTGATACTTTCTGTTCAGTCCCTCAGTACTGACATTACACTTCAAAAGTATTTTTGTATGTGTGTGTTGAATGACTTAAATCATTTCCAACTTATGGTGACCCTAATATGAATGTATAATGGGGTTTTCTTGGCAAGATTTGTTCAGAGGTGGTTTGCTATTGGCTTCCCCTGAGGCTGAGAGAGTGTGACTTGCCTAAGGTCACCCAGTGGTTTCATTGCCGGGGGGGGGGGGGGGGGACAAACCCTGGTCTCCAGCATTGTAGTCCAACACTCAGATCACTATGCTACACTGGCCACTATTCTTGTATGCTCTAATCATAGAATCACAGAGTTGAAAGAGACCACCAGGGCCATCCAGTCGAACCCCCTGCCATGCAGGAACTCACAACCAAAGCATCCCCTGACAGATGGCCATCCAGACTCTGTTTAAAGACCTCCAAAGAAGGAGACTACACCACTTTCTAAGGGAGTGAAAGCAATGAAAGTACTAATGAAAGTAATGAACCATCATGCAGGCTTTGTATTGTTGTAGGTTGCACCTATAGGGATTATATAGTGTCTTCCCTCACCCTACCCCTACCCCTTTAATAAAAATTTTAAAAGTAATATTCAAAGCAAGAATTCAACATTCTAACTAAGAAAAATAGTAACTTTGTGAGCTTATGCATACAGCCCTCAGCCTAACCTCTTGCAACTGATAAAAGCATTTTGACTTACAAGAGAGCACTTTTTGCAGCTCATGGCAGCAGGTGGGAACACGTTGGGCACCATGTTCTCCTAGTGTCAGCACCTCCTTCTCTTTCCCAGAGTCCTACATAGTTTCATGGGCTCTGGGAAAGTGTAGGAAAATCATCTTATCAGGTGCATCCTGGGTGGCTGTGGGACAGGATCTGGTGAATCTGAGGGAATGTTTCACTCAGGTCCTCCTCCAAAGTGTATATTCTGGCAAACCTCAACCTCAGCCTCAGTTCTTTTGGATCTCAATCCCACCCACTCTCGCTTTCGTGCAGTATGTTGTTTGTATTATTATCATCACCATTATTATTATTATATTATTATTATTATTATTATTATTATATTTATTTGTATCCTGCTCTTTTCCCAGGAGTGGGACTCCGAGCAGCTTCACAACATTAAAAACAGTACAATTAATGTTATATTATAATCCACATGCCACAGCACTGGGTTTGTTTTGCCATGGGCCCGGATCTAGTTCACTGGGAAACACGACTGGTATGCATAGCATATTTAATTTGGGGACTCTGTATAGGATGACGACAACGATGACTACTACTACTAATTATTATTGTTGCTGTTGTTGTTGTTTATTTCTATAGCACCATAGGTTTACACGGCACAATACTTAATAAACAAGCAAAATAAAAATAATAAAAGCCTGCCTAGGGCTTACATTCTAAGACCTTAAATCAAGGCAATCAGATCAGGCCAACCTTAGGGGGAAAGACATTGCTGTGCACTCAGGTAGTGGAGAAACCACACAGTAGCTTTGCTCCATGAGTCGCACATTTGCCATTCTAGTTTTGCACAACAGTCAGGATGGATATTTTGATTTTCACTGATTGCCAGGAAGGATGGCCAACATCTGGACTGGAACCCATGCAAGAGCCAAAATTAAATGTCTAAGGCCCCATTCCCACTACATTTGGATTCGAAGTGTGAAGCGGGCTATACCACCCTCGTTCACACTCGAATCGATTTACAATCCTCATCGGATCGATCAGTGGAGGAAAGGACCGGGTTAAAAACAAATAACCCGGGCTTTCCTGACACTAGTTTTAAAGTGGTCTTTTTTGGAAAACGCGATTCTGAAGCGTTTCCAGTAAATGGGAACGCTGGTCAGAATCGCTTTTTTAAAAAAAATTGGGTGAGGGCATTGATCGCAAATGCAATCTTGTGCACTTGCGAAAGATTGCATTTGCGATCACTGTAAAGAGAAAAAAAACCCACACACCTTTTTTGGGGGGGAGGAATCCTTCCTTCCCCCCTTCCTTCCTCTTCCTTCCAACTCCTCCCTCCCTCCTCTTCTCTTTTTTTTTTTTTTTTGGGTGGTGGGGTATTGATCGCAAATGCGATCACTGAAAAGGAAAAAAACTCTCTCTCTCTCTCTCTCTCACACACACACACACACACTAATTCCCTATTCCTTGGGGGGAGGGAATCCTTCCTTCCTTCCTTCCTTCCTTCCTTCCTCCCTCCCTCCCTCCCTCCCTCCCTCCATTCATTCCCTCTTCCCTCTTCCCCCTTCCTTCCTTCCTTCCTTCCTTCCTTCCTTCCTCTTCCTTCCCTCTGCTTCTGCTGCTGCTCCTCCTCTGCTGGGCCCATGATCCTGCTGCTCCCATCAGCCCCCGGAGGAGCAGGGGCCCTGGCAGCAGGATGGACCCAGCAGAGGAGGAGGAGGAGGAGGAGGAGGTGCTGCTGCCGGGACTCGCAGCAGCCACGAGGGAGGCAGGCAGCAGCAGCAGAGGGAAGGAAGAGGAAGGGAAGGGGGAAGAAGGAAGGGGGGAAGAGGAAGGGAGGGGGGAAGGAAGGAAGGAAGGGGGAAGAGGGAAGGAAGGAAGGGAGGGAGGAAGGGAGGGAGGAAGAGGGAAGGAAGGATCCCCCCCAAGGAATAGGGAATTAGTGTGTGTGTGTGTGTGTGTGTGTGAGAGAGAGAGAGAGAGAGAGAGAGAGAGTGTGTTTTTTTCCTTTTCAGTGATCGCATTTGCGATCAATACCCTACCACCCTAAAAAAAAAGAGAGGGAGGGAGGGAGGGAGGAGTTGGAAGGAAGAGGAAGGAAGGAAGGAAGGAAGGGGGGAAGGAAGGATTCCTCCCCCCCAAAAAAGGTGTGTGGGTTTTTTTTTTCTCTTTACAGTGATCGCAAATGCAATCTTTCGCAAGTGCACAAGATTGCATTTGCGATCAATGCCCTTACCCCTCCCCCCTCCAAAAAAAACAAATAAAAGATTGGGGGGTAATGGGCTGTCATCCTTCCCTGTCAGCCCCAGTGGGAACGACAAGCATCGCTGGCTGAGAAAGCGATTCCAAACCAGGCCCCTTTTCCTAGTGTGAACGAGGGGCCTTTTGGAATCGCTTTCCTAAGCGGAGCACAGCCTGGTCCCAATGCAGATTTTTCCACAAGTGGGAATGGGCCCTTAGTGTTTTATTCGACTTTTGAGAGGAGTCTGGATTGAAGCTGAGCCAGGAATAAGTTCTCCACCTTCATTCCTTTGTGTTACTCCAATGAATGCAAAGGTGTTTTGTTGCACAGGAGAAGAGGAGATACATAGCAGTTGTTCAACTGCTCTTCTTTTTATAATGGAGCACATAACAATTCAGTGGGGGCCTTGCTATCTGTGGGCTTGCCATCTGTGGATTTAAGCATCCATGGATGACAAGCCTTGTTGCCTCCTTCCCCCATTGCAGTGTGTGCATGCAGCCGCATGCATGTTGTGCTGCCATTAGGGACAACGGAACTTGATGTCCCCTTTTTTCATATCCAGGGGAGGATCCCCTGAGGATATAAAGGTCCAACTGTACATTTTCTATGCTGGATGTATCACCTACTAATAGTTAAGGAGTTGCTAGCAGAAAAATTGGTACTTTAGTTGTGAAGAGAAAGCAATATAAAATATCTTGAGGCTCATTAATTGAGATCAGTGTTGAGGTGGCTCCAGCCTTTCTATAGTGGGGGCTACAATTTGATGATAGGTTGCAAAGCACACGTTATTCATTGCTAGAAAAAAAAATTACAGACAAGATTTCACATACAACAGATATTGTGACACTAATGTCATAATACAAAATACACAATTGCAGCACAACCTCTGATGACAAGATATTACTGAAGTGTCATACCTGATTAGATTGATGTGATTATTAAAGCCTCTACTAAGACTTCGAGCTGGCATTTGGTCTAACCATAGTACTGGCTGGTCTGGGTCAGCTATCCTGTAAAACAGACACCATGAGTTGTATAAATTGAGATTTGCAGTGACAGGGAGCATTTTTGGGTTTTTTTCCATCTTCCATGTAGTACTAACTTTTGGAACTGCCTGAGTGAGATTACATGGGAAACAAGAAGGACTGAGATTCTTTTGGTAACATGTTCTCACAGACTGGACCATAAAAGATGTAATTAAGAGGAACAGAAAGGCAGCCCTGCTGGAGCAGGCTGAAGGCTTATCTAATTCAGAATCCTACTTCCCACTGTGACCAACACAATGCTGATAGAAAGCCCACAAGCAGGATGGAAATCCTCTCCTGTATACATTCTCAGTAGTAGTATATAGAGAGCATGAATGGCAGCTTTAAGTTCCAGGAATGTGTCTAATATCCTTTAAAGGTCTGTAAATTAACAGCCATCCCACTTCCTGTGGAAGGGAATCCCATCATTTAACTAAGTACTGTAATGTAAAGATATACTTTTCTCTGTTCTAAACCTGTTCCTCTCCTATCATTCAGTAGTACTGCATGACTCAGGATTCTAGCCTTATAAAAAGAGACAAAATACTACTTCTTATCAACTCTCTCTGTGCCAAGATTTTATTTGCTCACCTTTTTTCCCCTAAGCTAAAATGCTACAAATGTTGTAATCTTCCCTCACAGAGAATTTTCTTACTCCTGCTAACCATGTTCTTTTCCAACTCTACAATATATTTTTGGAAATGCTTAAACAAAACTAGTGAGGAACCACAGGAGTCTATATTTCTAACTTCCCCAATCCATCAAGTTACCCTATGCTGTGGCCAGCACCATGGGTTTAATGTGTGTTATAAATTTGTTTTATTTCTATTTGATAGTAATTTGATTTTAATCTTTGCCAGTTTAATTCTATTTTAAGAGGTGGGAGGTCAGGGATGGGACTGTTGATTTATTTTAACTGTAACTGTTTTTAATTCTGCTGTACCCTGCCTTGATTGTTTCAACAGAGGGGCGAGTAAGAAATAAAAACTATCATCATCATCATCATCATCATGGCTGCTTTTTAAAAATATTCTACAGTTTAGGCCTCTCAGTACTGATAACTAACAAAGTTCACAGAGTAATAGTTTAACAAATTTCCTTTTTATTACCTTCGCCATTTCACAGCAATGTCAAACATATCTCTCCACTGCATCAGCCTGGTTTTCCCATTCATCCGTACTTTTGAGTTCACCCATGTTCGTTGTAGAGCCTGCATTACTTCTAGCACAGCCAGACCCATTGCTAAACAAACAAAGCAAATTACCACTAAAACCCCATTCACCTTTACACTTCATGTTTAATAATAATAATAATAATAATAATAATGTTTTATTTATAGCCCGCTCCTCTGTATCCAATCGGAGCGGGTTACATCAATTAAAAAATGCAAGATAAAATATACATGACCCATACCCAACCACCCGCCCCTTAAAATTAAATTAAACTAACATCAATTAAAATGACATAATAAAAATTTCAATTTAAAATGGCAACCCATTGCATAGAGATCAGGGTCAAGATGTTAAAATGCTAATGGGAGAGCTTAACCCAAACAGAGCCGGGAGGTTAAGAACTTTCTGGGAAGGCCTGCCGGAAGAGATGCGTCTTCAAGGCTTTTTTAAAGCAATCAGAAGATGTAATAAGACGCATCTCGTCTGGCAGGCCATTCCATAGCCTGGGAGCGACAGCCGAGAAGGCCCTCTGGGAGGTCTGCGTCAGTCTAGTCTTCATAGGCTGCAATAAGTTCCTCCCAGAAGACCGGAGTGTGCGGAGGGGTTCGTATGGGAGGAGGCGGTCCCTCAGATAAGATGGACCCAAGCCATGTAGGGCTTTAAAGGTTAAAACCAACACCTTGTACTGCGCTCGGAAACTAATCGGCAGCCAGTGGAGAGATTTGAGCACTGGTGTTATGTGCTCTCTCCTTGATGTTCCCGTGACAAGCCTGGCTGCCATATTCTGAACTAATTGAAGTTTCCGAGTTAGGCACAAGGGTAGCCCCATGTAGAGCGCATTACAGAAGTCCAATCGTGAGGTTACCAAAGCATGTACCACTGACTCCAGGTCCTTTGGCTCCAGGAAAGGGCGCAGCTGGCGGATCAGCCGAAGCTGATAACAGGCACTCCTGACCACCGCATTCACCTGACTAGTCATGTGAAGCGACGAATCAAGGAGTACCCCCAGACTGCAAACAGGGTCCTTCGAGGAGAGTGTGACCCCATCTAGGACCGGGAGGTGTATTCCCAATCCTGGCTTCGGTCCTGTGACAGTTAGTACCTCCGTTTTGTCCGGATTGAGCTTCAACCTGTTTTCCCTCATCCAATCCATTACTGCCGTAAGACAGTCATTGAGAGGAGAGACGCCATCTGAAGTCTGAGCCGACGATCTTGTCATGGAGAGGTAAATCTGAGTGTCGTCAGCGTACTGAAGACACTGAGCTCCATGCCTCCGAATGATCTCACCCAGCGGCTTCATGTAGATGTTAAACAGCATCGGGGACAGGATGGCGCCTTGAGGGACGCCACAATTAAGCTCTATCTTAGAAGAGCAACTGTCCCCGAGCCTCACCCTTTGGGATCTCCCGGAGAGAAAGGACCGGAACCACCGAAGCGCAGTGCCTCCGATCCCCAACTCTCTCAGTCGACCCAAAAGGATGGAATGATCTACCGTGTCAAAGGCCGCTGAGAGATCCAAGAGCACGAGCAGGGTCACACTACCCCTGTCAATGCTCAAGCGAAGGTCGTCGGCCAGAGCGACCATGGCAGTCTCAACTCCATGTCCTGTCCTGAAGCCCGTTTGAAATGGATTCAGATAATCAGTTTCATCCAAGACAGCTTGGAGTTGGGAGGTGACTGCTCTCTCGATGACCTTGCTCAAAAATGGGAGCAAGGAGACTGGCCTGTAATTGTTTTTATCCAAGGGATCAAGGGAGGGTTTCTTCCGGAGGGGTCTAACGGCCGCCTCCTTTAGACAAGATGGTAAAGAACCCTCCCTGAGGGACGCATTGATCACATCCCGAAGGAATGTTCTCACTGCGTCCCCTCCCTGGGCGACCAGCCAAGATGGACAAGGATCGAGAGGGCAAGTCGTCTTTCTCAAACTTCCAAGGAGCTTGTCCACGTCCTCGGTACTTGCAGGTTGAAATTCATCCAGTAAAGAAACAGCAACGGAGTTATCGGACACCTCACCTATGGGCTCTGACAAAACATTGACATTCAAGTCGGCCCTTATCCGAGAGATTTTGTCTGCAAAGAAGGTGTTAAACTCATCACAGCAGGCTGTTGTTGGGTCCAGTAGGGGATTTGGCGCAGGGGGCACCCGCGTCAGCTCCCCCACAACCCTAAACAGCTCTGCTGAGCGGGACTCTGCAGACGCAATGCGTGCAGAGCAGAAGGATCTCCGCGCTGCACGCAAAGCCTCCCGATAGGCGCGAAGATGCTGCCTATGGCGAGTTCTGTCGGAGAAGAGTCGAGTCTTCCGCCATTTGCGCTCTAGTCGTCGTCCAACCCGCCTCATCTCCCTGAGTTCCTCCGAGAACCAGGGTTTGCGATTTGGAGCGGGTTGGAGAGGACGCTTGGGGGCGATTGCGTCGAGAGCCTTGGGAAGATCGGTGTTCCAGGTATTCACCAAAGCTTCGACGGAGTCACCGGCGTTGCCAACCATTAAACCCTCTAAGGCCTTCTGGAAACCAATTGGTTCCATTAGTCTTCGAGGGCGGACCATTCTAATGGGTCCACCACCCCCGGGGGGGGACAGAAGTGGCTTTTAGTTCCAACTTGATCAGGAAATGATCCGTCCATGACAGTGCGGAGGTTTTGGTTACCTCCGCCCACGGATATTCCTGTTCCGTACTAAAGATTCCATCGAGTGTGTGACCCGCGCAATGGGTAGGCCCATTGACCAACTGGGATAGGTTCATGCCTGTCATGGATTCCATGAACTCCCGAGCTGTTCCAGATAGATCAGAAGAGCTGGTCTCAAGAGGAATGTTGAAGTCACCCAATACAAGAAGTCTGGGAGACTCCAACAACAACTCAGAGACCAGCTGAGTCAGCTCAGTCAGGGAATCTGTTAGACAACGGGGTGGCCGGTATACTAACAGAATCCCCAAACTATCCCTGGTCTTCAGGCCAAGGTACACACACTCGATGTGGATCGTTTTCCGGACAGGTTTCCTGATCAAAGTTAGGTTAGTTTTGTGAACTATTGCCACACCGCCCCCCCGCCCACTTTCCCTTATCTGCTCACTAACCGTGTAGCCGGCTGGGAGGGCCTGCGCCCAGGTAGCAGCGCTGGCATCTCCCAGCCAAGTCTCGGTGAAGCATGCCAGGTCGGCCTGTTCATCCACGAGAAGATCGTGGATGATATGAGTCTTACCTTTGGCCGACCTGACATTGCAAAGGAGCAGATTAAGGGATTGTGGAATGGTTGGTGCGCTCTCCATGTTATCTTGGGAAACAGGGTGAACTGAAGAAGGGATAGATATCAGACATCGATCCCTTCTTCTTTTGTAACATTTGTTCACTCTGTTGCCGCCATACCTTCCCTGCCCCCACACAACCTCAATTCCTGCTCCCAGGCTATTCCCGGCTCCATCATCTGGTGCTGGAAATGATTTATCCGTCAGAAGTTTCTGACCCAGAATAGGAGCTCCATGTCTAACAGACAATGGACAGATATTAACATTTTCCTGTCTAGTCAGCTCTCCCATTATAAGTATTATGCCTAAAAACAAAAGGCCCTGAGGTAGAATGTTCTCCTTTATGGCTAACCTAGCCATGCAATGATGACGGGGAAAGCAATATATGGAAATGTCTTAGCTCCTCCTCTTGCGGCCAATGCCGCGTTGTTTTGCTGAATGGAGGGGTGGCCTTGGCAGTCCCAGGTGTTGCTTTCTCCTTCCCCGCCGCCTCTCCGCGCTGCCTGACCTCTGCTGCCTTCTTGCCCAGATGGAGTTGGGGAAAAAGAAGACTGCTGGTGGCTTGGCTTGCTGCTGGTCTTCCTGAGGGGTGGAAGACGAGTGGCTTTATAGTTCACCACTCCTGCCACACCCTCTTGCTGCTGCCTGGCCTCTGCTGCCTTCTTGCCCAGGTGGAGTTGGGGAGAAAAGAAGGCTGCTGGTGGCTTGGCTTGCTGCTGGTCTTCCTGAGGGGTGGAAGAGGAGTGGCTTTATAGTTCACCACTCCTGCCACACCCTCTTGCTGCTGCCTGGCCTCTGCTGCCTTCTTGCCCAGATGGAATTGGGGAAAAAGAAGGCTGCTTCTGGCTTGGCTTGCAAAACTAACCTAAAATTCACTAGATCATCCTAAGCATGTTTACTCAAAGTCCCAATGTTTTCATTATGCCTTTATCCCTGTAAGAATGCACAGAAGTGCAATCCATATTAAGAGATGCAATGAAGTGGATGACATCACCACAAGATAACATTATTTAATATTAGCATTTGGTTTTTACAAATTATGATAAATGAAAGCTTATAAAATATAGCATGTTTATTTAATTAATGAAGGAGTTGAACTAAAAGGCAGAAGAAAGATGGTGTTGTAGTTGTACTTAAAATGTCCCTATGTAGTCAGAGTCAGTAATACCATATTTTATTTCCATATTCAGACAAAAATTTCCCAGCATACCTTTATGTATTCTCTTGTTTGGAAGAAATCCAGGCATCTCATATTGCATCAGTGACCCCAGATGATCAGCTATACATATCATCTCTTGTATTTCAGGTTTATAATTTTCAAATTTCTGATGTACCACATCCCTTAAAAACATGAACAAAGCTCTGATGTTAAATAATAAGGTCATTCATTGTAGTGTGCCTTCAAGTTATTTCCAACTTGTGGCAACCCTAAAGTGAATCTATCACAGAGTTTTTTGGCACGGTTTGTTCAGAGGGCCTTCACCTTCCTCTGAGGCTGAGAGAGTATGGCTTGGCCAAAGTCACCCAATGTGTTTCCATGACCAAGTGGGAATCCAAACCTTGGTCTCCAGAGTTTTAGGGCAATACTCAAACTACTACATTAAGCTCTTACTTCATATGAAGTTTTAAATCATTTTTTGGTCTAAGTGGCAGTCAACAACATAAATTAGAAAAAAGGTTTAAGACTGATTGCTTTCCAGGAGACGAAGTTTCTGAGAAGTTTTTGTGCTTTTTTCATGCATTCAACTATTATTTGGGGAGAATTCATTAGTGTGTCCCGTGATTATTTCCTTACCGAGAGGGGCTGACAGCTACAGTAGAAGGACTGCCTGTCCCCAGCCACTTAGAGGACTATGAACATTGATCCTTCTAGCAAGAACACCAAGAGCACAACTTCTAAGCATCCTCCAAGCAGCCAACTGGTAAGAAGCCATTCAAAAACAGTCTAATAAATTCTGTTTGCTTTCATTAGTATGAATGAAATGAACTACAGTCGGCCCTCCGCATTCACGGACTTAACATTTGTGGTTTTGATTGTTTGCAAATGTTAAGTCCACGGGTGTGCACTGCGCTCTTCCTCCTCCTTGTCCTTTTCCCCACGGGAGAAAAAAAACTCAGGAGGAAAGGAGAAGCCAGGAAGAATGCATGCCTGTGCCTCTTTCCTCCTGTCCCTTTAGCTGGCTTCTAAAACCAGTTAAAGGGACTGAAGGGCGGGGGGTGGGGGTGGGGATGAGGAGAAGCAGACACCCGGCCGGCTGTGCTTCTTCCCCTCCTGGCATTTTCTGGGTGGGCTTAGTGAAGGAAAGGAGTGCTCCTTCACGCCTCCCATCCTTAGTACAGAAATTATTCAGTTTCTGTCTACTTCTAGAAATGGAATTCTCAGCTTAAGTAAAAACAACCAAATCATTGTTTTCGTTCAGCTAAATACAAGATCCAGATCTATGCTGCACCCTCAGATTTGAAATACTGTGAAATAATGACATATTTGCAAAAACTCTGTAATACATATTGATATACCATAAATCAGTATAATTGCTTTATGCACTAATTTTTCAGTTTTTGAACCACTAAGCACAGCTAGGACAGTTATTTTAATGTTATACATGGCTTTCCACAGCTATGGGACAAAATATACCATACAGAATATAATATACCTCAGATACACTCAATAGCCAAGCTGAAGAATTATATTTGAAATACTCTTCCCCAAACTTTATACAGGAAAAAAATCAACAAGCCAGTGTTATTAAAACATACAGTCAGCCCTCCATATCCTTTATTCATTATCCACACATTCATCCATCCATGGCTTGAAAAGATTCCAAAAAGATATAAATTCCAAAACTTGATTTGCCATTTTATAAAAAGGGACACAATTTTATTATGCCATTGTCTTGAATAGAACCTGAGCATCCACAGATTTTGGTATCCATGGGAGGGTCCTGGAACCAAACTTCAGCTGATACCCAAGTCCCACTGTAGTATAAGGGCTCATCCTACATGGTCAGCCAAATAGAGATTGTTCCAAGATTATGCATTCCAGCATAGCATGCTCAATAACTCATATTTTACTCACTCACCGTATATGCGGCTGTAGTCCTGGCTGTTCTTCATAATCTTCTATAAGAAAAGGAAGATTTTTTGCCCAATGATCTTTAAATTTTCCAGGAAGATCCATGTCTATATTGTATTCGGTAAGTGGGGTATCAAGATGTGCATGCAAATAGCGAGAGTACTCTGTGAAGGAAGCAAAGCTAAGTAAGCCATTTTTTTAAAACCAACACTCAAGATTCTCCACAAAACATGATATGATTACAGAAAATCATGCTGTCACTGTTCATATGTCATTCCTTAGTATTCCCATCCAGCAAATTCCTTACAGATGAAGAAAGTGCTTTGCAACAAATAAGTCTCTCTCTTCCTCAGTTCTTCCCAAACATTTCTCTCAACATCAGTTCCTATTTTTGAACCATTTTAGTAAGAAATTTGCACCCATTAAGGTTTGTTGTTTCACAAGACCACAGCAACATTGTCTTTTCTCATATCATACACTTCCACTTGTCAAAATGCATCAAACATTTCCAGGTACATATAAATAACTGACCAAATTCAACCTTTCTTAAAGAAAAACAAAACAAAACCTCAAGCCTAAAGCCACAGATGGAAGTGTGCATGTAGAAGAAATGCAAAGAGTACTATTGACATAGCAATGAAATGAAATCTGAATAATGACAGATTATTATTCCTTACTCCTAAAATTATACTTTACTACCATAAGTAGATTTTATATATCACTACATCTTTATTCTTAAAAACAAATATACAGAAAATGGAAGGACAGTTATATCAATAATAGCAACCATTCCCTACAAAAAGTTAAACAGATGTCTCTTTCTGTGTGTTTAACATACATATGCAAAGATTGAGTTATATTTCATATTTTTTTGAGATGAGGCCCAAGATAACCATAAAGAATATACACAGAACAACAGAGACAAAAGCAGAAAGAACAAGCTTCTTTATAAAAATGTTTGCACACATGATGCTTAACTGTATACACGTCTGAACACAAGAGAAGCAATATTTGTCTGCAACTTACCTCGGAGGTATTTTACTTTTAGGTATTCTGTGCTGGCTTTCTGACCAGGCAGAGGGTCACTCAGCATGGCTTTTGTCTGAGCTTTGATTCCTTCATAAAACTGGCCCATGGCAACGTGGCTGAGACCCTTCATATACTGACACACTTCGTTATATGGCTCCAGTTGGAGACACCTCTAGAAAATGGGGTGGGGCAAATAAAGGGGAAAGAGATAAAGAACAGATCAACTAGATCAGGGATGAAAAAATATGGTCAGCCAAATGTAGCCAAACTGCCACTCCCAGCATTCTTTATCAACGGTTATGCTTACAAGAAGTCTGTACTATTCCCACCTCTATAACACTTGTTTAAGATTTCGGTTTTAAGAAATACACACAGAAGGTATAACCCACACTGTAGAATTAAAGCAGTTTGACACCACTTTAACTGTCATGCCTCCATTCTGTTGGGATCTGTAGTTTGGTGAGACATTCAGATTGACATGTCAGAGAGCTCCAGTGCTTGACCAAATTACAAATCCCAGGTTTTCTATTCTGTAGGATAGAATAATGTCAATTAAACTGGTGTCAAACAGTTTTAATTTTGCAGTGTGGATACACACAGGGAGACAACCTTAGTTTGCTTCTTATTCATACACATTTCAAAGACAGAGAAATGAAGTTGATTTCCTGAATTCTATTTCAAACAGCCTTCTTTCCATTTATAAAACAAAGCTTTACTTTATACAATCAGGATTATGCCTTCTATAAACCAAAGACAGGCCTATTCACAGATAGTTTCCATCCCAATAGCATAAGCAATCTTGCTGGTTCCAATTAGGGGTCTATTTACTCCAGCATCCTGTTTCTAGATTTCGGCAGGCAGAAACCTCTTGGAAGACCCCATAGAATTAATAGCTCATCTCAGTGCTACCTCTGAACATAAGGATTCCATTAAGCTATTTTGAAATCAACAAACTTTTTTCATTTTGAATCTGTCTAGTCTCTTCAGAAACTAGAACTTGGAAGATTCCCATACTAGTTGAGATACTCTGGGACATGTAGCCAAAAGCATTGGAACTCCCTTCCTAGGGCTCCATCCCTGCTGTCCTTCCAGGAGCAAATAAAGACATTCTTGTGCCGGCAGGACTTTGCAAACTGATAAGAGCTGGGAATGTTGTGCAATGTAAATTCTGAGGTGTGTATTTTTAATGTATTCTAATTTAACTCTTAACTGTTGTAACTTTTAAAATGGTTTAATTGTTTTTTAGCTTTTATATTTACACATTTTAATGTAATTATACAGCAAACTACCCGGGGGGGGGGGGGGCAGAAGTCCCACTTCTGGCACGCGAACCAAGAAAAGTTTGCCATCGCTGGCCTACAGCATACCTAGCAACCAATGGATCACAGATAAGCACAAGTCCACAGTGCATTACTTTAAGCAGTCCTGATTTCCATGCTAGACTATGGTTTATCATGGCATCCAAATATGAATACTGTATGCAAGACTTTACAAGGCAGCACGTACATATGAAACATAAAACATAGTAACATATAAAGATTCTATGTATCCACACAAGATACCACCAATACAATAACTATTTATAAACAGATGTTATTAGTCAGTATTATACAGAGGTTGTAGCATGTCCCAAGTGCACCAGTGCTCACCTTAAAGTTCTTCAGAGCTTCATCTGGGCTTCCATGATGATACAGCATCATTCCCCCAAGTTGTAAGGTCTGAACATGGTTTTGATTTAGCATCAGTGCCTTCTGGAAGTTTTCTGTGGCAGCTTCGAAGTTACCAAGTTCTCTGATGTCAGACATAAGTGACATATGAACAGCAAAAAGCAATAATTAACCTACACAGACAAAAATTCAGTATTGTATAGATGAACTCAACAGTACAGTTTCAATTATTTAAGCTGGAATCATATGTATCAAAGTAAGATCTGTCTGACTCACAGAAGCTCACTTTTGATGAGTTTGCATCATATTGCACCATGAATCTAAAATACTTGAGATTTATAACAGAAAAACAAAAACAAACCTATCAGGTAACAACCTTCTAAATACAAAATTATTTTAACCAAAGGGACTATTTCTAATCTACAGTCACCATAAAACATCATTCTGCATTCAACTTATAAAAGTAAGTTACAAACTCATGATATAAAGGTTCTACATAAAAATTGATACGACATCTGAAAAACAGAGCATGACAGTGTAATGCAGTCTGGCTGAAAACCACAATTCTTTGTATGACTCAGGTAGCAGATGGACTTTGCCAAATTCATATTGAACTTAAATTATTTTGAAGTTGCTTACCGATAAGCCTGCCCCAGACTTTTATATGCATCTACAAAATCTGCTTTCTGCTTCAGGGCTTCTTTGAATGACTCAATGGCTTCCTGTTTAAAGCACAATAGGTAATTAATAATAAATTTATTTATATACCGCCTTTCCAAAAAGATCAAAGCAGTTTACAAAATTACATAAAAACACATAATGCATAAATTATTTACATAAGCAAATAAATACCTAAACAGTACATAACATATACAAACTAAAATTCCATCCCTCATCCCTTAACTAAAATACAACCATCATTAAACAAAATACATAAGCAACTATATAAAATACTTAAATAATCTGCATAAGCAAATACATTAAAATATCTAAAATACCCAAATAAAACATAATATATGCAACTAAAATTCAATCTCTTATTCCTTAACTAGAAAACAATCATTAAACACTAATAATAATTTAAAAAACAGAGGTGCTTTCCTCTCTCTTCCCTCCTCCAGTCTCTTCTGCCTACAAGGCTTTTAAAGCAGAGCAGAAGGGTGAGGCCAGTGGATGATGGGTGCTGGTCTCTTGTTAATTATTTTTATTGAGATAAACTACTCCTCATGGGATTTAAGAATGATCATGTAAGTTCTTCATGGAAAACCTATCCAATGGTTTGCATGGTTAAACACAAGGTAGACAGAGATGGGAAAGATTTGTGAATTTCATTTTGAAATGAAATTCTCTTTTAAAAGTAAAATAGAAATGTCAACATAAAGTTTTTAAAAATATTTTTCTTAAGAGATATTTGAAAAAAACATTACACAAGCACTACATTATACATGGCTAAGCTAATATAACCCACTTATAATAAAGTTAAGACATTTTTATTTAGGCAAGCTTTTGGCAAATGGTTGCTGAGAAAGGAGCTTTAAAACTGCAATATTTGTAATTCAAATGTGTTATAATAAATTTTCTTTCACTATGTTTTATCACAGGTGGAGGGGGATTGTATCTGTTTTTCATCCTGTTCTAACAGTTGTGAGTACCAGTTATGGCAGAAAGATGGGATATAAATTAAATATACACATTTCACAGATTTGCCATAAGACCTAGTGATTAAAAGAGGTCATATCTAGTACAGTAGGCAAGTGGTCAACTAAGCACCCATACTATCTTCGTACATTTCACTAAATACATCTGTCAGTGATATTTTTATAGTGGGCCCCAAATATTCAAATAGAAATAATGCTATCTGAGAAATTACAGAAATGTCATATTCCAGTAAAATTACTGTAATGTATCTCAGGCAAAAGCTAAAGTAATTACTTATGAAACATTCTGAAATGTTTGAAACTTTCCATCTCTGTTCTTCAGATATATTATAATTAAGAAAATTAAACATAATTGCACAATCCAAGTGAGGGAAGCACTGAGTTCGAATGCCTATACACATTGTCTCCTGAAAGGAGTGGTATCCAGTGGTGTTGGAAGGGAAGTAACACAAGCTGTATCTGCACTGCAGAAATAATCTGGTTTGACACCACTTTAATTGCCATGGCTCAATGCTATGGAATTCTGGGATTTATAGGTTGATGTAGTCCCAGAGCTCTCTGACAGAAAAGGCTAAATGTCTCAGAACTACAGTTTCTAGAATTCCACAGCATTGAATCATGGCAGTTAAAGTGGTGTCAAACCAGATTATTTCTGCGGTGGAGATGCAGACATAAATGGCATTTCAGTAATCTAGGCACAGAGCAAAAACTAAATAAATACCTGTGGCAACAATGAGATTAAAACAAAAATAGTAGTTTTAAAGCAAATGAATAGTAAATTTTTTTAAAAAAATAGTAGGTAATATACACAGTGGGCCCTTGGTATCTGTTGGGGTTTGGTTCCAGGACCTCCCGTGAATACCAAAAACTCTGGATACTTAAGTCCCATTATGTACAATGGCATAGTAAAATGATTTCCCCTACACAAAATGGTAAAATCAAAATTTACTTTTTGGAATATATATATATATATATATATATATAAAGTTGTGGATGGTTGAATCTGTGGATGCAGAATCTGGGGAAGGGCAACTGTAATATTATTTTACATTGAGCATTTTAAGAAGTAACAATAGACACTTGACTTCAGCAACTCAGTTCATAAGCATGATCATACACAGTGACAAGAGACAGTTTAGTGTAGTGGCTTGAGTACTGGAAAAGGATTCCAAGAGACCAGGGCTTGAATCCCCACTCTCCTATGGAAACTCACTTGGGCAAGTAACCTTGGGCAAGTCACACTCTCTCATCCTCAGAGAAGGCAATAGTAAACCTTTTCTGAATAAATATTACTTAGAAAATCTTGTGATAGTTCGCCTTTGGGTTGCCCTAAATCGGAAATTACTTGGGGCGCACAGCAAGCCATCCAGTGACAAACATTAAACAGGGACCACAGTTCAAGCATATATTTTGTCCCAAAGTCAATCTTTGGTATCTTTGGTATCGCCAGCAAAAATAATTTTGAAGGAAAGGATCCCTGACTGGATCCTTGGAAAGATACTTGTCTGGAAATGCAAAAGAAATACATAAAGCAGACACTACTAACTTTAACATTATGCAATTGTATAAACACATATGGTGGAAATTCCTCAGTCATTCAAAATAGTTACCTTTAGAAGCCCTCGGTGAAAAAATGTTAAACCTTTGTACAGCATAGCTATAGGCTGGTTTCTGTTTAGTTCAAGTGAATTTTCAAAGTCTTCATAGGCTGTTGCATAGTCCTGTTTCACAAAAACAACTTTTATCACATGAAGCTGTTAGATCTGACTCATAAAGACAAATCCAAAGTACAAAAATCATACTTTGTCTTCCATAAAAATCATAAAATTACTAACAGTCTAACTACATACTAATTTCAGACTTAAGCTACAAACCAATACACATTTACCAAGGGGTAGGTTCCATTGAATAGGGCTTATTTCTGAGTAGATACCATTAGACTGCAATCCATAATGAGACTTACTTCCATATAAATATGTATAGCACCAGGTTGCAGAAGACAATATATCCAATTTATTCTTATGTGTGCTGAAATTACAGCAACCCAAAAGAGTGGGCAGATGAGTTATGGAACATCCCTAATAATAATTGGTTGCCATAATAAGCATTAGCTGTTTCTCGGATTTCTGAAGTAACAGTATTTGGGATGAAGCCACACAGTTGGTATATCGGGGGGGGGGGGGGGGGGAACTACATTCATACTTTTTGTTTGCCTAACAATCTTTGTTGTAAGCTGCCTTGAACATTTTAATGGAAAGGTGGAGTATAAATGCCTTAAAATAATAATATTTTTTGCAAATTTGTCCTAATTTTAATGTAAATGCCTTTTTACACCTTTCCTATAAAAACAGCTATTCAGCAGGTAGTCAAGCAGCCTTATCAGTGGGCTTCTGATCCACAAATTTGACCACCTGCAGATCTCTACACCCCATATTAATCAATGGTGGTGATGTGAACGTATCCACACTGAAGCGTGCCTGTTCAATTCATACTGAATAATATGGGGTGCAGTTGTATGTGTATTTTAATATTTGTGCAGGCCCCCAGAACTGAAGCCCAACTGACACAAAGGGTTCACTGTATGCATTAACTCTTGGTAAGATTATGATAGATTTCATATGGATCATTGAGTCTGAACTAAGAAAGAAAATGACAGCAGCCAAAAAAAGAAAGGTGATGCATATAAAAAATGCTGTGTCTGAAGACAAGGTTTTTACAGTAGGTTTCATGAGTGCTCCTGAAGAAAGATTTATTTTGTAACATCTTTGGCCCGAATAAACTTTTTCCTTCTTCACCTGGACATTTCATCTATTCTTTCCCTTGAGATCTATTGTAGCTCAATGACTAACAGTGCCTAATTGAAAACTAACCTCAGATATGAAGTAAAGTGTACCTCTGTGCCGGTAAAGTCGTGCTGAGGGCTTGAGCTGAATAGCTTTAGTAAGGTCAGCCAGTGCTTCCCCAATCCGACCCAGAGGGGACAATATCTGTACATTCAAGATAGTATTTTAGCCTGGCAAG
Source organism: Urosaurus nigricauda (assembly GCA_034509955.1). Lineage (NCBI taxonomy): Eukaryota > Metazoa > Chordata > Lepidosauria > Squamata > Phrynosomatidae > Urosaurus > Urosaurus nigricauda. Next base: position 312,377,941 of record JAOEGL010000001.1, on the reverse strand, counting down.
AACACAAAAGTAACTTTTCCTTTTTCAAGATAATTGAAGATCATAATATGTAAGATCTATATACAACCCTTTACATTTGAATTGGGAACACAAATAACTAAATAAATCCATCACTGTGTAGAGAGTGTTTTACTTTCACCAATTAATTACATCTCCGTGATTTTTAAAAAGTAGAATAACATCTCTTAAATCTATCAGACATTTAAGGATTCAGAAAATAAAAATATGATGGGGGCTTTTTGAAAAGACATTTCTTAGAACACACAATTATTTTCTGCCATTTATTAAAACTCTTGTGTCTCTTATAATATGCATATTTCATTATAACAGCTCAAAACCATCACATACCCTTTCAACTGGTAACTATAACCACACATTTAATTATGCTATTCAGTTCCTTCAGAAAACATTTTTAATTAAATAGACTTTGTGACTAACATTTTTTGACCATTTGAACATTTTGTGAGGATTAAAAAACTATTCTACAGACAACAATATTCTTCCTTAGTGCATTGAAAACAGTATATCAGCTTGAATCAAAATTTAGTTCAAAGTACATTTAGTTCCCCAGGATGTGCTGATGTGTCCAGGTGGGCAGGAAGTGATAACACATCACACCCACTCATGGGTTTGAACCAGAATCTAGGTGGAAAAAAGGGGGTTAGGGTGATGTTGGGGAAGGTTCAGGGGGTATTTATGGCAAACTGCTGTGTCTAGGACAATTTGGCAGGGTTTTCAGGCAAAAGTAATCACCCAAAAATTGTGCCACAATTGGGGGTCACAAAAGTGAAGATCAGTGGCCACATATGGCACATGCAACATATTTTTCCTACCCCATTTTAAAAATAAAAACTTTCAACAGTAAACATACAAAAAAAAAAAGCTGGAAATTATTAGCAAACAAAAACAAAAGACCGCCCATTTATGCCAGCTTCCGGGCAGCTTCAGATTGAAGTGGCATCCTCTTGTCTGTCCAGAAGCTGCCATCACACTGCCTGCCCACCGACATGTGGGCCAGCTTCAGGGCACTCCAGCAGCACAGAATTTACATGCTGGAGGAGTGCCATAAAGCCTCGGCAGGGAAAGAAAAGCTGGTTTCTTGCCAGCTCAAAAAGGAGCCATATTGGGGCTGAAGAATGCGGTCTGTTTCATCCTTAAATAAATGAATATAGACAGCAAGGGGAAAAAGTTACCTCTGCTCGCTGCTCAAATACTTCAGGATGATCTGGGGCCAGACTAATTACTCTGCTTAGGTCAAACAATGCAAGCTCTGCATTTTTTATATCCTTAAAAAAATGGAAAAAAATAATGTATGTAAGCAGCAGTACATGCTTAATCAGAGTGAGGCTGTAATTTAAATTTAAATTGAATTGTTACAAATCAAACCAAATGCTTTTATCATGGAATATTTTGATACCTCTAAGTGCAAATATAGCTCAACAACCTGTTTGCAAAGCAAGGGAGAAACTGAAAATAGCTGTTTTATTGAGAGAGAGGTGGCAGTTGTCAAACATGTTTTCTTCAACTGAAATGTGTTTATTTTTTGGTGGCTGCACGGATGCAGGAAAGGCCAATGCAATGCTGTCAAACATTGTATATACAGTGATGTTACAAGGAAATGAAAACAGAGAGACATGGAAGTACAACAACTTAGTCCCTCTTGTAATTTTTATTTAAGCTGTTACACACATCTGGCTTCAGGAACACATCTGACCAGTGATTCTAATCTCATAATTCTAGCTTTCCTGGATTATCCTTATTTCTTATTCAAGAACTGCAAGAGAAGTGAAAGGGTGTCCCCCTATTCACTTCCTGCAAACTAGGTTTAATGTTATACACCATCCCTCACTCAAACACAACACAGCATGATGTAGTAGTTCAACTTTGCATCAAAAGACTATGCTTTCCATACAAAGATTGTACAAACAGCACTTTTTGCATTTTCCCTTGGAACTACATCAAAGGACTGGTAGCTGGCACCTATAGTTCTTAGCTTCATTTCTTCTTGCTAATTCATTACACATTATTCATTATACAGAAAACTTGTATATTCACTGGCATAATGGTAACTTTAAAATTTCAGCTATGTGTAAACAGTCAGGTCCCACATTGAACTGAAATTGTACCACATCAAAATCCAATAGCTGTACCACATCAAATTGTACCACATCAATGAAATTGTACTACATCAAAATCCAACACACCAGTCTCAGCCACAAATATGCAAGACTAAAGCTAAGGGGAAAGTATTTTAGTTGATCTGGGCCTGTCTTGAATCTCATTGTGCTTTTGACTTCAGTGTATTAGTACAATATTGTATAGCTTCAAAAATATTAAATACTCACATGTAGCCCTTTCTTTCCATATGCTATCCCTCGCCCATAAATTGCACTAACAAGCTCTGGTTGTTCCTATTCAGAGAAAAATAAAAATTAGTTTAGTGCTCTAGTTTTAATAGCAAATATCGTATCTTGGAAGGACTTAATCCCTACCCAAATCAAAATTTATGCAAACCACTCACATCTGTGCCTAGGTATTTTACACTTAAGTGTGTTTGCACAAATTTAAAGAGCAGTTTGGTAGATAATTTGATACAGAAGTTGTCAAAATGGATCCCCCACGTAAAACAAAGGCCAACTGTATATGTAACATGTTGATAATTTATTTTTCTATAGTTTTTTGTGGGGCTTTTGGGCTATGTGGCCATGTTCTAGAAGAGTTCCTTTCTGACGTTTCACCAGCATCTGTGGCTGGCATCTTCAGAGAAATGCATTTTTCTGTTGATATTCTATCCTGCTTTCTACCTAGTAGCACAAAATCACCTTCAGGAAACTGTGTGCTTGAGTAGATGAATGGAAAGATTACCCAACTGTTTCATCTACAGCCATTTTCTCCCACTGAAATAACACAGAGAGACAAACACAGCTACAGGACAGACACAATTGGTCATATTTTTCCCTACTGGAAGAAAGTAAGTTGAAAGCTTCTTAACAGAAAAATGGGGGAGCAGGAGGGCAGCAGCATTCATCATTTCCTTATTCCTCTGATGTCCAAACGAAAGCTGACTGCACTGGGGGAGTAGTATGTGTTTGATTATATGCCATATAGAGCTCGGGTCTCCTAACAAAATTTATTACACCTATCAAAATTTGTCACAGCCTTTATAATAGTTTTATCTCTCTTTTTTTGTCTGTGATTCAAATTAGACATGTTTTCCCATTTATAGTTTGCAGTTTTCTAGCTTCCTCCAGAAGCTGCATGTTAAATGTAATTAGTCATATCCACATGAACCTTCCATAACTTTCTAAACTTATCTTCTGGGGATACTGAACTTCTGAAATCTTCTAATGATGTTGTACTGCTTTAACATTACCAAAGACAATCCTACTACTGCAAATCACCAGCTCTCCAGCTGAAAGCTAGATTTAATAATATATTTACATTTCAAAAAGTAGAAGTAACCCGAGTTGATTGACATGCAAACAGCTTCAGTTTGGCAAGAAGTTAAGGAACAATTTAATTTCTCTTTGGCCAGTGAACTCAGACTGAACTAGACCATGTGAGATGGACAGTAAATGTATGCCGAAATTATGGTTAAATGACTTTTAAATCCCTGAATCCACCACATGGATGAGGTCAAATGTTTTAAACCTTCTGATAAGACATTGCTTTATCTGAATAAAAGATTTTGTGCTGGCATAATATAATACTTTCCTGGGGTTTTTTTGAGGGGGGGGGGGGAATTGGTAACAAGAGTCCTCTTTGACCAACTTTTTTCAGGTTACCCATGAGATGCTCCCAGTCCATAATACAACATCTTAGGCACAGCTATCTCTAAAGAGTTTTGTCCCTGTCAATCCTACATTCCTGCCAGCTTAGTGTAAAGATTCTCATGTGAACCTATGCTATGCTGAGCCATATACACTCTCCCTGACTTACTGATAAGCATTTAAAGCCATTCCATACTTCGCAGCGAGCAGGCAAGCTCCCGAATTCTGTGGCTACATCCTCATAGCCAAATGTGAAATAAAGAAGCACTAATATCCCTGGAGGACCCTGGTAGATCTCAGTACTGATATTATTTCACATCTGGCTATTGTCACATAGTCAGGCACTTCTCTGATCCTGCCTTTTCACTGAGAAGCATACTATGTATGGGGTGGCATGGGAGGCTTTTCAGTAAGGGGGCGGGGGGTTGAGCACTGCAGAGGGAAGGGAATGCCAACCCCCATGATAACTAAAATGGACATCTGTACATGTAAGGGACACTTACCTACAAGGATGTCCCTAACAGAAATCTGGCAATATGTTTTTGGTTTGAGGATTTGACTATGATTCTGGATACCATGGTTCAATTCCCAGCTCAGCCATGAAACCCACTGGGTGACCTTGGGCAAATCACATGCTCTCAAACTCAGGGGAAGGCAAAGGCAAACCTCCTCTGAACAAATCTTGCCAAGAAAACCTATGATAAGTTCACCTTATGGCTGCCATAAGTTGGAAATGACTTGAAGACAAACAACATGAACACATACAATTTTTACTATACTTAAGGCATTGGAAGCGGGCTAAGAAGTTTTTCCCCTTCTGTTATTCTTTCCTAGGAAGGCAAGCTTACTGTTTTGAGAAGCTCCATTACATACATATGGAATGCAGTATATAACTATAGAGATTATGGAATTTTTGTTTGTTTGTTTATGGTTATGTCACAGTCTATGTCTGTATGTGCTTACTTTGAAAATTATTACTAAATATAATTTAAAAATATAAATATAGAAATACAGTGTTACAAAGAAGTGGAAAGTTACCTTGAGCATTGTTGAGAACTGTTGTATTGCTTCATTGTAAAGGCCACTGCCAATTAACACATAAGCGATAGCTGCCAAAATAGTGCTATAGGTTACTCAAACAAGCTTCCATTAATTTCATTTTTTTCATGTATATAAGAATGGAATATTTTCTAAAAGAACTAAATTGGGATATCTGTGTGCTTAAAATTAAACTTTAAGAAGACCTGATTTCCTAAATTGTCAGCATTACTACCACTAGTTATATCTAACTTCTCCAGGATAAATCTATCCAGAAATATATATGAAGAAGAAATTAAAGTGGGGGTGGGAAAATTTTTATCACATCATATCCATTCCTGGTCTATAATCACTTCTCAACTTACCTAATTCCTCATTTGTATTGTCATCATCTGTTGCAAAAGGAAATCTTTTTTGTTCCGCGAGTAATTTTGCTTGGCTCTGGAAAAACATTTGATAAATTAACCTGACAACATCAAAATAAAAAATAAGGGAGTGAACCTACCTAAGCTGCATCATCAATTTCTTAAGAAATCTTAAGCATACGTTTGGCACCATAGCAGAAACAAACATATCTAAAAATTTAACTGACTGAAGTTTGTCCAAAATTCATAGCTTGTCAAAACTGAGTGCTAGACAAGATAAGGCTTGACTTCTCAAAATATTCAGATTTTGTATTATCTGTGAAGTCACATTTATTTTTAAAAAACAGGTTTGTACAGTTTCAGTGACACTCACAGTGCTAAAATCTGTTCAGTACTGCAATATATACGCTCTTCAAATAGTCCAAGCAATCAAATAAAATTTAGATTTCCATAGTGATAAATAAGATCTCTCTTAAGAATCAAATTCTAGGGATAAACATTGCACTGGGATAGAATGGTGTCACTGGCAGGATGGACCATACCAAGTGACACCTCAGAGGAGGGGTGACACCCCATCGGGCTTTCTTCCCACTGCAGGAATGGAGGATATGGATGGGCAGATAGGCAAGCAAAAGAGTGAGTAAGGCAGCAGAAGGAGGGAAGAGCCCTTACAAGGGCTGATGAGGTGGCAGGTGGCTGGGCAGCCGGAGAAGGGAGACATGTGAATGAAGCAGGGCAGGGCAGGCTACCATTGACCCTATCCCTGGTCACCCCCTGCACAAGGTGTCACCAAGGCAAGTGATACCACTACTGGAGCCACTGTATTATTAGGCAGGTTGAGGCATCTATTTCAGTCAGTAAGATTTTGAATATCCTTAAGGGCAGCAAACTGTTATTGCAGTCAGCCCTCTGTATCAATGGATTCAAATAACTATGGTTTGAAAATACTCACAAACAAAAATTTAAAAAAAAAACACCCAAATCTTGATTTTGCCAGTGCATATACAGTTGGTCCTCAGTATCCGCACGGGTTTAGTTCTGTCCCCCGCCCCAAAATGTGGATGCCAAAAACCACAGGTCTTTTTCCAATGGTTTTTAATGGCCATGTGAAAGCGCCACCACTAGGACCAATGGGGCACCCACTGTTGGGGCAGACAGGTTTTAACCCCAGGAGATATCAAGGGCCCACAGTACTGTATTTTTTCCTATTCCTGATAGACAGGGGATTATTTGCCTCAGGGGATTATTTGCCTCAGGTGCCCAAACAAACCAACTACCCCTATATACTAGGAACTTGACATGGATGTGTGGTACTATCTGCTGCTCTGACTCAGACTGCAAAATGTTAGGGGTTGTCCTGAATATAATATAATTAACACAAAATTCAGTTGTCACCAATAAAATTAATGTGATAAGAAAAACAGCAAAACAGCTACTATTCTAACTATAGTTTGGCATTCTTTTTTCTAAATGGTGAATAGATAAACATACCAAAAGTTTTTCAGTATTGAGAGAAAGCATGGAATCACACGACAGAGATCCGTGCAGATCACAGTCTGACTCATGAAAGTGTAAAAAAGGAGAGTCTAAAATGGAAATATTTTAATTGTTAATTGGTATGCATGGCTTAAAATAGCATCAGTTAAGCAAATTTAAATGAAGAAAATACAGTAATGTTGCTTAAGAACAGATTACATGGAAAGACCATTTCCATCAATTGTTGGAACTGATCACTCCCTTAAAAACAAAATTATAGCACTGCATTTGTTCCAAGGGGAAATTAACACTAAAGATGTTCCAGTTTTGAAGACCATAATTTTCTGGGCATAGACAGTGTGTCACTTGCATTCTATTTATGTATTTATTTAATATTTACAATATAGTATGTATAAATCACCCAGAAACAGTTATTCTCTGTGTGATTTTTAAAAATTAACAATAAAGTAATAAATGAACAAAACATAGTTCAATAAAACAGCATAACATCATTATAAGTGAGAAAGTGAAAAGATTATACCAAGCAACAGATAATGCAAAAGAAAAAAAATCCCAGAGGGTAACACAGCCAAATTAAAACAACATAATATTACGGGCTAGATACTATTTATTGTATATAAGTTGAAAATGTACGGCACTGAAATCTGCATACTGGATGATGAAAAGGAAAGAACTGTGTTAACATCTTCACAGATTGAAACATAACGTATCTTTGTGCCAGATATCAAAGGATTAAAAGTACAAGAATGCTATCTGGTTCAGGGCATTCAGACACTTAATTAAAAATATAAGATAAAGTAATTGTAAATACGGTATAAGATAAAGAAAGGGAGAGCCTGGACATTAGAGAAAACATTGGGAAAACCACAAAGGCACACAGCACATATTATTAGAACAGTGCTTAATTATACTAAATCGTGAATAACACAATCAAGTGATGCCATGTAGCCAGAACAACGGTGTCCAGTTACACAGTCAGATAACTATCCACTTGTATTTAGTGGGCTTCTACAGCTGGCCACTAAAATCAGTAAAATTTGTGTGCAAAGCCTGCAGGAACGCCCAAAGGTACAATGGAAAGGCTTGAGGGGAAAGCATTTCTTCATTTATGGAAGTGTAAAACTTTGTCCTTTGGCTTCTGGTTTATGACCTTCAGTCTTACTATTAGTTCCTATACATGGGAGCCTAAATGCCCTAAAGGCACCATATCCAATCTGATGTTGGAAGATAAGCAGTTTCAGCCCTGGACTGCCTCTGCACTGCAGAAATAATGCAGTTTGACACAACTTTAACTGCCATGGCTCAGTGCTATCGAATTCTGACATTTGCAGTAGTGAGATATTTAGCCTTCTCTTTCAGACAGCTCTGGTGCCACAACACACTACAAATCCCAGGATTCTATAGTATTGAGCCTTGACAGTTAAAGCAGTGTCAAACTGCAACATTTCTGCAGTGCAGATTAAACCCTGGTTAATACTTGGATGGTAGACCACCAATGAATCCTACGTTCAGTAAGCTACATTTCAGGGAAAGGAAATGACAAACCAGCTTTGAGTACTCCTTGTAAGAAAACTCCATGAAATTCATAGGGCTGCCATAAGTCAACAGGTGACTTGAAGGCGCGCACACACACACACACACACACATATACTATTCTAAGTTATGGTACAGTCAGAAATGTATCAACAACTGGAGCAGGTGGTGCAGATATGTATCACATGGCACAACTCTACCTAGTACTTGGATGGAAATTCAGTTGGGTCTTCTTTAAAGACAACAGAGTATGACACGATAATCCTACCTGGACATCATACAAAGAATAGATGCAGCATTTATCTATTCAAATAGATATATTCATCTATTCAAATAAGTACTCAAACAGTAGAAGAGCCCTCTCTCCATGATAACACCATCTGGCCCAGGAGGGAGTGAAAGGGAGGCCAAACTCCATCGGGCCTGTCCTAGAATAAGAAGCAGAGCCCTCCCTCCAGTCCATCTGCCTTGGTCCAGGCCTCAGAGGGAGAGAAAAACATTTGGACCTGATCCCCTTTCCTACCACCATTCCCTTCTCCTTTTGTGTCGTGTCTTCTTAGATTGTGAGCCTGAGGGCAGGGAACCGTCTAATTAAAAATAATAATTGTAAGCCGCTCTGATAGGGGGGCAGGTTTATACACACTGGGGGAATAACCCGGTTTGGCACCGCTTTAATTGCCTTGGCTCAAGGCTCTGGATTTCTGGGAGTTGGAGTTTGTTGTGGGGCCCAGAGCGGAGCGGAGCTCCGCTCTGGACCCCACAACAAACTCCAACTCCCAGAAATCCAGAGCCTTGAGCCAAGGCAATTAAAGCGGTGCCAAACCGGGTTATTCCCCCAGTGTGGATGCAGCATAAGACTCCTAGACTTATCCATGAGTATAATAGACCATAATGGAGACAAGCCCCAGCCTCACCGCAGTCGGGGCCCAGTGGGTGGATCTCCTGCTGCTGCTGCCGCCTGAGGAGCGAGAGAGGCGGCGGGTATTGCTCGGTGAGGGCCAGGGCCGGCCCCGTCCTTGCTATCTCCGACGCCCAGACCCACAGCAGCAGAGCCCACGGCCATCTCAGCAGCCAACACCTGACAGCAGCAGTATCAGGGGCCATCTTCCTAACGCGCCTGCGCAGAGTCATATTATTCCTCTCCTATCTTCTGCGTGAAGCGGCGCGTTGCTTCTTGGGAACTGTAGTTCCGAGGCCTTAAACGCCCCTCTACTAGTGTACAGGCTATGCGTTTTGGGACTACATCTACCAAGATGCTCTTCGGCTTCATTCCTTTCCCCTCTCACACTCCGGAACCCGGAAGGCGAGAGGAGGGAAGCGCCGTTTCCGTGGCAACGGGGTTTTTGCGGCCTACTCGTCCCTCTGAAGCCTAAGCAACTAGCGCCACTCTGGTTGAGAAAGATGGGGAAAGACCCTGGGGGCCCCTACAGGTGTATTGAGTGCAACAGGGAGGCGGCTGAGCTCTACAAGGACTACCAGCGAGGGGTGCTGCGGCTCTCCATCTGCGTGAGTAGTTCATGGGGTGGGAATAAGGCCTTTAACTTAATGGTAATGGGATGGGAAAGGACCTCTTTGACTGCCCTGGCTCAGTGTTAGGGAATCCTGGGAGTTGTAGTTTATTGTGGCACCACAGCTCGCGCTCTCTCTGACAGAGAAGGCTCACTGTCTCACAGAACTACATTTCCCAAAATTCCCTAGCATTGACCCAGGGCAGTCAAAGTGGTCTCAAAGTGGTCTCAAATTGGATAATTTCTGCAGTGTGTTTTGGAACTAGGGGAGTTGGACTGGGTGGCCCTTGTGGTCTCTTCCAGCTCTGTGATTCTAGGTCTTTTTTATTGATAATAATAATAACAATAAGAGTTTTTACTTATTTATTATTTAGTTAGTTAATTAGTTTATATTTGTATTTATTTATTTACATTTATTTATTTATATTTATATTAAAACAGTAAACAATATAACTCTTCCATATAAAATACAATCATAATTAAGAACACTCATTGCTATTAATTTACTAAAATTGCTATCAATATCTAGCAGTCATATAAACATTCATACAAAATTGATCAGAAGCGAAAGATGGATCTCTTATAAAAGACAAACCTATGTAGAACATAGTACAACTATTCAAGATGGACACCATACGAATAATAGGTGCAGCATTTATCCGTTCAGATAGACCTCCTTTTTTCCCTTTTTTTCTTTATTAATCTTTATTTAACAAAACGTTAAAAATACACAAATTTACTTTACACAATATATAAAAACACCATACCTTCATACAATACACACCTAGCACAACTTCCCTGGCACACCCAACAGGAATGAAATAAACCAAAAAACAAACAACAACAAACAACAACAAAACAAATCTAAAAATAGACTTGTCCTGGATTTCTTCTCCATATATAACCTTAATTATAATAAAATTTATTTCTATCCCACCTTCCCTATAAGATCAAGGTGGCTTACAATAATAAAAACCATCCAATACAATAAAATAAATCCCATTATCCCCTCCCCCTTAAAACAGATCAAAACCTTAATTCCAACATGACAACACCTGCAATAAAAATACAATTAAAATCAATTAAAACAACCAGAGACAGGAAACAAAACATCTTGAGATAGTCACTAGAGTAGTCCATATCAATCCATATCCATATACAATGCTTTTTGATACACAATGATTGTAATTTTATTATTACCATACCTAAAGAGTCTTCGTCATCTTATTACTCCAACAAGGCTAATCTTTCTATTGGTCCCATCACTTGTTTAGTATAGGGACCTTCAATTCAGATAGATCTTCTAATGGCATACTAACCTATGCTAGAAGAAGCACGCCTGACTATTACCACCAGCTGAGTTTTCCCATTAGTGCAGAGAACTTGCAAACATCCTACAGGAATTTCATAGGCTGACCATATTTCCTTGAGACAAAAACGAGACAGGGTTATGTAATATTCTGTATTTGTGAAAAAGTAAGACAATAACCAAAGTTTGATTACATGGACATATTGAGCTAACCGTTATTTTCCAGTGACAGAACTCATACAAAAATGTAGGTACATGTAGAGGGGGGAACTGTATTTCACCACAGTCGTACCATGAATATTATGAAGTAATCTTACGCAGCAAATTTCAGTCTTTCAACACCTTACCATAAAACGTCTCATACTCCATGACACAATTTTATTTTCGTAGTAATAAACACTTCACATTTTCTGGATGCTTTAAATTGTCTGCAAGATTTTCATTGCCGATGGCAGCTGTGGTAGCTGAAATCTCATCTCATTAGAAAAGACAATAATGCTAGGAAATGTAGAAAGCAGTAGAAAGAGAGGAACACCACACGTCAGATGGCTAGACTCAATCAAGGAGGTCATGGGCTTGAACCTACAATACTTAAGTAGAGCAGTGGAGGACATGGGGTCTTGGAGAGGCTGCCATGAATCGGGGACCATTCAAGGGCAGTTAACAACAGCAACAATGAGTGATGCTTCTCATGATGTGGCTGAAGTCCAACAGTCTAAGTTTCATTATTTTTGCTTCTAGGGAGATTTCAAGTTTGATGATGGTGATGATGATGATTTATAACCCACTCTTCAGCCAAGGCTATCAGAGCGGCTTACAATTTGTTAATTAGACATTTCTCTGCCCTCAGACTTGCAATCTAAAAAGACAAGACACAAAAGGAGAAGGGAGTGGCAGTAGGGAAGGGGAAACATCCAGCAGATCTTCTCTCCATCGGAGGCCTGGACCATGGCAGATGGACTGAAGGGAGGGCTCTTCTTCCCTTCAGGCAAGGCCTGTTGGAGCTGACTTGCCTTTCTCTCCCTCAAGATGGTGGATGGAGGGAGGGCTCTTCTTCCTTTCAGACAAGGTCTGTTGGAGTTGGCTTGCCTTTCTCTCCCTCAAGATGGTGGAAGGAGGCAGGGCTCTTCTTCCTTTCAGGCAAGCTCTGCTGGAGCTGGCTTTGCTGTCCACAGTATTCTCAGTGCTCTTCTCCTGTGCCACAGCTCAAATAAGTTGATTTTCTTTCTGCTTTCTTTACTGTCCTGTTCTCATTGGTGATGGGGAATACACTGGCTTGGACGATTCTAACTTTAGATCAAGGAATTCTTGCACTTAGGCAAGAAATACTCAGAGGTGGTTTTGCCAGTTCCTTCCTATCATATACAGCATACGGGAATTAGTTGGAGGTCTTCTAGCAGAAAACATTGAATACAGTACTTAGAACAATTACTAAGGAAAGTTAAAGAAGAAAACACAAAGGCAGGCTTACTGCTGAACATTAAGAAAACTAAAATGATGACCGTGGACGATCTATATAAATTCAAATTAGATAATGGAAAAACTGTAATAATTAAAGATTGCTCATACCTTAGAATGGAGATTGCATTAGAAAAATCAATAATGCTGGAAAAGGTTGAGGGTAGTAGAAAGGGAGGGAGACTGTGCACCAGATGGATAGACTCAATCAGGGAGATCATGGTTCTGAATTTGCAGGAACTAAGCAGAACAGTGAAAAATAGCGGTCTTGGCAGTGTCTCACTCATGGAATTGTCATGAGTTGAAGTTGACTCGAGGGCATTTAACAGCGGGAACAGCTTTCATCCAAGTATTAACTTCCAAGATGAGATGGGATCCGGTGCCTTTAGGGTACTCAGGCTACTATGGGGATGTTGTGCAATGGGGTCTAAAGAGATGAAGAACTAGGCAAGGCCACTCCACACTTTAGCTACTTGGTAATACGAGGCAACCACCCGAGGCAGCGGTTTTGGGGTGCTATGAAAAAGTATTATTTAATTTGTTGTTTTACTGCCACAGATAGTTCCCCCAAGTTTTTGTGGATTATTTGGTTGGGCAGCGGGGGGGGGGGGGGAGGAAGCTTGTGGCTAAAAATGAAAGATATGCCCCCTATGTTCTGTGAGGGGAACATGGTTCTATTGTCATGTTTCTGCTTTCCACCCAGTAAGTTCTTGTCCCAGAAACAAGAAATCAGAAATCAACTTCTGGATTATTGCCTGGTTAAGACAGACAGATAAGAGCCAAAAAGTGGCCAAATGCCTTACAGGGAGTTTTGGGGGAGCTATTTGGGAATAGCTCTGAGGTCCTTCAGGAGGCCTCCTCCCTAGTAGTTTTCCACGCATGTTCTGGAGTGATGGTAACTTCTTTGATGATAACTTTTCTCCTCCCTCCCACTCCCTATCCAGTATTTATAAAAGTGCCCTGAATAATCTGAAAACATTGGGCTAAGTAAAATTCTGTCTGTATAGGATTAAGCTCACATGTGACTTAGCAGGAACAGATAGAAAGAAAGTGATAATTAATTTTGATAAGTTATGTTTAGATAATGTTATCTGATATTAATGTTCTAGTTCATTATACAGTACTTACATTTTAAAAATAGTTTGTTCAGTCTTGTATATATGATTGCCTCTACAGTGAAGATGAGATCTGAAGATGAATGGGGGGGGGGGGTTCCTTGGGGTCTTAAATCCTATGCCAGTATTTGATCTCTATTTTTTCACATCAGCCTTCTAGTTTTGAAAGGTCAGCACAACAGTATGACATTATCGTTATAATAATCTGCTCCTTAATGGATTTCACACTGTATTTAACATATCTTTTGCTCATCTCTCTTCTTCTACTTTGATGCTATATAGCCTATTGGCTAACTGACTTTTTCTTTTCAATTTTGTTTTTAACTTTTTTCTCATTCAGCCTTCCAAGCTCTTTACGCTTGCAATGTATTGTTTAGCTTCATCCACTCCAGTCTATTACTGCATTTTAGTGGAGTATGTGTTTGTAAGCTCTTTGAGTCTGTCATTAATATTATCCCTTTCTAGCATTCAAATCTCAAAATGTCCCAGTTCTAACCAGCATCCCTGGTTCAGTACATTGAAGTTAGTGTCAGGTTATCTCTTGAGCATCTGAAGAGTAGCTATGGGAAGAAGAGGAAGAGGCTGAGTGGTTGTATGAACTTCTTCCTTCTTCACTGCCATTGAATACCACCTTGTGTGTGCTCAAAACATGGGAGGGAGAAAGTTAACTTTAACAACTGTAGCACATGGAATAGTGGATGGAAGAGCTAGATGGGCACTGCAGTGGGAATAAAACAAGTTTTAAGTGTGTCACATCTCTTCAATTTCAGACTATCATTCAGCAGCAATTTATGGTCCTTTAGCCAGTATATCTTCTGTTCCTAGTGTAGAAAAATAAAATGGAGATTATATTTTATAGTCTTCACTGTATGTTATCTGCTACCTAAAAAAGCAGTTTTTGCACCAACCGTGGTCAAACGCAGCATTTAGTTTTTACTTGCATTTAAAAATAGCTGGCAGTTGGAATACATGAATGAATGGAATTGGAATACATGAATGAATACTTGAGTGATTTGTTCATATGGTTTTAATTCTCTAATTAGATGCAGCCATCTATGTCTGTTTTGTAGAATGTCAAAAGCAATTTTAAGATTTCAGCCAAATATTACATTAGGAAGTATTGAGTTTGTTTCATTCAATACACATTGCAAGGTGATCATGCGATGTGATACTTTCCAATTAAGCATTAGTCTCAGAGTGAACGACAAGCTAGCTGTTCTTGGCATTACAGTTAGTTTGGGGTTCTATTTGATCAGTATTTTCCATCATGTTTTAATTTATTATTTCATTTAATTTTTAATTCATTAATATCCATCACAACCAGTCACTTTCTGTTTCTTGAAAAGGAAAAAGAAAAGAAAGATTACATTTAAATGGCAATTTGTAGCCCCAGAGATGAGGCTACTGTTAGAACAGAATATGGAGAAACAAAGGCCTGGCTGCATTCTATCACCCTATTTGTTCAACTTGTACACATAAAATATCATAGGAAGAGCAGGTTTAGACTCAGAAGGAAGAGGAGTGAAGATAGGAAGAAGGAACATCAAGAATTTAAGATATGCATATGACACCATACTACTAGCAGAAAATATGAGAGACTTGGAACAATTTCTAAGGAAAGTTAAAGAAGAAAGTGCAAAGAATGTTCTTAATGCTGAACATTAAGAAAACAAAAATAACAACCACAGAGGAGCTACATAAAATCAGCTTAGAAATTGAGGAAATCAAAATACTTAAAGATTTCCCATACCTTGGATCGAATATTGATCAGAATGGAGACTCTAATCAAGGAATCGGATTACTAGGAATTGGAAGGGCACGTTATGAAAGAGTCAGACAATATATTTAACTGAGTACTAAAATTAGAATCATCCAAGCCATTGTATTCCCCTCACTATGTATGGATGTGAGAGCTGGACAGTGAAGAAAGTAGATCAAAAGAAAATAAACTGACTTGAGATGTGGTGCTGAGAATATTGTGAACAGACGTAAAACAAACAGATGGATTCTAGAATAGATCAAGCCTAAACTCTCCTGAGAAGCCAAGATGACAAATCTGAGTCGATTATACTTTGGCCACATCATGAGAAAGCATGACTTATTAGAAAAGATAATAATTCTTGGAAAGGTAGAAGGTAGTAGAAGGAGAGGGAGATTGCATGCCAGATAGCTGGACTCAATCGGGAGGTCAGAGGCTTGAATCTGCAGGACTTAAGCAGAGGAGAGGAGGATAGAGGTTCTTGTAGATGTTTCATCCACAGGTTTGCCATGAATTTGAACCGTCTCAAGGGCATTTAACAACAAAAAGCCTCTAGAAGTTGTTGTTTTTTTTTTTTCTGGAAGGAGTGCTTTGCTATTTGGGAGGCAATTTGTCAAGAAATGGAAGGATATATGGCCCACTAAGGTGCAAGGAAGGGCAAAAATGACTCTTGGATTTTCTATTACAATTGATTAATTAGCTATTTTCATCTTATCATAAAGGTAATAGTCACCTCCTTCTATCTAGAATACACCCATTCTCCAAAGACACAACATTGAGTAATCAGCTGTATGTTTACCAGCCTTTCCATCAGCCTGTAATACGTGATAGCACAAGGATTGCCCTGAAAGACTTTTTCACCTTGAAAAAGGCACTGTCTACTCCCCTTTGTTACTAATTATCTTTTATATTATTTATGGCATAAAATATACTGCAGGTTTACTCTGCAGGTGGTCAGAATTAAATTTCTGGACATGACTAGCACCCTGGTGGAATTGTGGATTTCAGGCAATCAGTTTCATTAACTGTACAACAGTATTCCATAAGTGGGGGAAATGTAAACCCAAATAAATAGTCTTCATTGACTATTATCTATTGTCAATAAGTTTTTATATTTCATCCAATTAACTTCTGTTTATTTTTTTTCCTCTTTAAAAATGCTTGCATAGGTGAAAACCAAAGAGACAACCTTGATTAAATCTGGTTTTGTATCTCTTTTAAATATGCAAAAATGTGACCTTTAATTTTTTGATACACTGTGATGGAACTTGTGCTTATCCAGAATCCTGGATAATCATGCATGACATGATGGAATGTGTGCTTATCCAGAAACTGATGAATCAGGATTATCTAATCCCAGAAACCCAGAGAAATTAGTTGGAAGCAGTGTTTATGTATTTGTAATAGTAATTGTAATAGCAGACTGGGGGAGGGCAAACGTTGTCCCCATCTTCAAGAAGGGGAAAAAAGAGGATCCCAACAATTATCGTCCAGTTAGTCTGACATCAACTCCAGGAAAGATTCTGGAGCAGATCATTAAACAGAGAGTTTGTGAATATCTAGAAGATCTAGAATATCTAGAATATCTAGAATTCCATAATCACAAAAAGTCAACATGGGTTTCAGAGAAACTAGTCATATCAGACAAATCTGATCTCTTTTTTTGATAAAATTACCAGCTTGGCAGATGAAGGGAACACTGTAGATGTAGTATATCTTGACTTCAGTAAGGCCTTTGACAAGATTCCCCATGACATTCTTTCAAACAAGCTTGTAAAATGTGGACTAGACAAGGTAACTGTTACATGGATTTGTAATTGGTTGACTGGCCGCACCCAAAGGGTGCTCAACAATGGTTGCTTTTCATCTTGGAGAGAAGTGACAAGTGGGGTGCCACAGGTTCTGTCCTGGGCCCAGTGCTATTCAACATCTTTATTAATGACTTAGAGGACAGTATTGGGGGCCTAGTTATCAAATTGGCAGATGACACCAAATTAGGAGGAGTAGCTAATACCCCAGAAGACAAGATCAAAATTCAAAGTGACCTGAATAGACTAGAAAGCTGGGCCAAAGCTAACAAAATGAAATTCAACACAGAGAAATGTAAGGTACTGCACTTAGGACGGAAAAATGAAATGCAGTTATAAAATGGGGGACAGCTGGCTCAACAAGACCACATGTGAAAGGGATCTAGGAGTCCAAGTAGACCACAAGTTGAACATGAGTCAACACTGCGATGCAGCAGCTAAAAAGGCCAATGCTATTTTAGGCTGCATCAATAGAAATATAGAGTCTAGATCAAGGGAAGTAATAGTGCCACTCTATACTGCTTTGATCAGGCCCCATCTGGAATATTGCGTCCAGTTCTGGGCACCACAATTCAAAAAGGATGCGGAGAAACTGGAGCGGGTCTAAAGGAGGGTGACTAAGATGGTGAAGGGTCTGGAAACCATGCCCTATGAGGACCGCCTTAGGGAACTGGGAATGTTTAGCCTGGAGAAGAGAAGGTTAAGAGGAGATATGATAGGCCTGTTTAAATATTTGAAGGGATGTCATATTGAGGAGGGAGCAAGCTTGTTTTCTGCTGCTCCAGAGACTAGGCCCCGGAACAATGGATGCAAGCTCCAGGAAAAGAGATTCCACCTCAACATTAGGAGAAACTTCCTGACAGTAAGGGCTGTTCAACACTGGACACACTCCTTCGGAGTATAGTGGAGTCTCCTTCCTTGGCGGTTTTTAAGTAGAGGCTGGATGGCCATCTGTCGGGGATGCTTTGACTGGGAGTTCCTGCATGGCAGGGGGTTGGACTGGATGGCCCTTGTGGTCTCTTCCAACTCTATGATTCTATGATTCTATGATTTTATGTGGTGATTGATTTTTCTGTAGAATGTTTGTTGTTTATGTTTATGTGTAGGTAAATTAATTTATAAAATCATGATATTTATATACGTTATTATTGTTCTTTTTGATATTATTTTGGAAAACTTTGTTTTTATAAAAAATATAAAAATATTCAATAATGATATTCTCACATAGTTGTCATTAAAACTTGGATTGGCTTTAGATTTTTCATATGGTTGAATTTTTTAAAATCCCTTCGTAATCATGTCTAATATTTTTTTCAAGTTATTCTTTCTACTAAAGAGTATCTCTAAAGGCAATCTTCTAACATTGAGTTTTCATTTCCATTGTTGCAGTGCACGCCTTCTGATGAGCTGTGACTGGTGTTATGTCTGGAATTCATCTGCTTTACTTCGTCCTTGCTATTGAAGGGCCCAATTATAGTTTTAATAGCCTTTCAGATCGTCTTGTAAACCACATGGCTCTGTTTCTATTTAATATGTAGTATGCAGTAGATCCTAAAATGCCTGTCTTCAGATAGTATGTGATGAAATACTAAAATTGAAATGCAAGGTCATTTTATGAATAAAAATTTGTAATCATAGCAATAAGACTTTATGAGCTTTGAGCACATTCCTTTATGTGAGACATTTCACAAGAAACTCTGGAAACTATTTATCTTTCTATGTTAGCAAACATTTCCAATAAAAACTATATAGGATGTAGAACAGACTATTTCTGGACATTTTTAGGGCACTATGGCCCCTCTCCAAAAAACTTTAATGAGCTTTTTAAACAGTATTACAATTTGGGGTTTTAAAACTTGCCTTTGCTTTCTTGTTTTCAGAAATCCTGTCAGAAACCAGTGGACAAATATATAGAATATGATCCTGTTATCATCTTAATTAATGCTATCTTATGCAAAGCACAGGCTTACAGGCATATTTTATTCAATACAGAGATAAATGTAAGTTCCAAGGTTTTTTTCTTCTTGTCTTCATTTACTATAAAATACTTAGATCTTATCACAAATTGACAAGACATAATGAAAATATTGAGTCTGGATCTGATTTTTGCTTCTTCCTTTCCATGTACTCCCAGTAGTAATTATACTTGGTTTCCTATTCTGTTTTCCTTAGAAAATAAGGCGTCTTAAATCTCTCCTGTACTTACATAACTTATTCATGAAATGAATCATAATTGAGCAGTCTCTTGAACAGAACAGTAAGCAGCAATGTTCTGAAAATAGTTCTGAATTTTAAGTTTGCTTGGGTAATCTCAGTTGTCTTGCAGTCAATACTTGTTTGTATATGTCCTGGATGAACACTAATGGGAAAGAAATAGCCCATCTCTGGAAAACATTTAAGATGTTTTCCATTAGGGCAGCCTGTTATTAGCCCTGGTTCAGGAATAGAGGACATGCTTATCAAATTTGCAGATGATACCAAATTAAGAGTAGCTAATACCCCAGAGGACAGGATCAAAATTCAAAGCAACCTTAATAGATTAGAAAGCTGGGCCAAAGCTAACAAAATTAATTTCATCACAGAGAAATGTAAGGTACTGCAGTTAGGCAAAAAATGAAATTCACAGATATAGGATGGGGGACACCTGTTTTGACAACAGTAGCTATGAAAGGGATCTAGGAGTCCTAGTAGACCTCAAGTTGAACATGAGTCAATAGTGTGATGCAGCAGCTTAAAAAGCCAATCCGATTCTAGGCTGTACTAATAGAATTATAGTGTCTAGATCAAGGGAAGTAATAGTGCTACTCTATTTTGCTTTGGTCAGGCCTCACCTGGAATACTGTGTCCTGTTCTGAGCACCACAATTCAAAAAGGATGTTGACAAGCTGGAGCTTAGGGAGCTGGGTGTCTTTAGCTTTAGGGAACCAGGTGTGTTTAGCCTGGAGAAGAGAAGGTTTAGAGGTATAGGATAGCCCTGTTTAAATATTTTAAAATATGTCATGTTGAGGATGAAGTAAGCTTGTTTTCTACTGCTCCAGAGAAGAGTGCAGAGCAATGGATTCAAACTACAATAAAAGAGGTTCAACCTCAACATTAGGAAGAGTTTCCTGACAGTAAGAGCCATTCGACAGTGGAACACACTCCCTCGGAGTGTGGTGGAGTCTCCTTCTTTGGAGGTTTTTAACAGGCTGGATGGCCATATATCCGGTGTACTATGATTCTGTGTTCCAGTTCTATGATTCTGTGATTTTTATATGCTTTTCATCAGTGTAAGTCCTAATTGGAATCAACTCCTAGAAAGCATCCAGGTAGAAAAGACTCTTGTAACATTTTCGAATCTAAACTCCAAGTGCTTAGCAAAAAAACCTGCTTCATTTCTCTGGCTTTTTTCTATTTGGAGAGGGGAAGGACTGATATTTCATTCAATAGCAAAATAAAATGAAGTGTAAGGAAATATTTTGTACCATTCAGGGCACTAAGGTCAGCAGAGAGTGCAACTTTCATGCATGGAAGGTTCTCACACCAAGAAGAGCACATACAGAAGCAGTCCCAGTAGTTGTTCCAAGTGGATGGTACTGATATCTTTCATGTCTAAGACAGGCTATACAGTAGCATGGTCAACTCTCATGGGTTAGAGGGGTTAATTTGGTCCTCTGGAGACTTTGGCAGGACTCTGTCTCTCAGGACATACATAATTCAGTCAGTCACAAGCAGGCTGACAATTGTTATTCAGAGAACCTTTTTTTCAACCACCCCCAGACTCTGGAAGGACCTGCTAGAAGAGATTTCACAGTTGCTTATGCTGTGCAAGTTCAAAACAGCACTTAAAAGTAATCTTTTTTTGGCAAGATTATCCAGAAGTTTTTTAAATTACTGTATATACTCATGTATAAGTCTAGAAATTTAGGTCAAAAAACTGACCCAAAAAACCTGAGTCGACTTATCCACGGGTCAGTGTAAGTACTGTATCTTAAGTCTTATTTACAAGAAGGAATCATCTCCTGGTGGAAAGAAAGAGTATAATATATGAGGCATCAATCCCCTCTACTCTCTCATCCATTCAGACTTAAGAATAAGCACAAAGAGTTATGTCTGCTGGAATTTTGTAAGTTCTTTAACACTGTTTTGCTTTGCTTCATACTTTAGATCCTTTGCTATATGCCCCTAAATTTTACCCTTGACTTATGCACGGGTCATAGCAAAATCCATAATTTTGGCCCCAAAACTTGGCCTTGACTTATACATGAGGTTGACTTATAGTCCAGTATATATGGTATGAATTTTAAAGTTTGTATTGATTGATTTAAAATTGTATCAGTTTTATATGCTCTTTTAATTGTTATATGTTTAATTTGTTGGTGTTCTCCATCTTGATCTGTAGGGTAAGAAATAAATACTATTATTATTATTATTATTGCTAATAAAAGATTTTGAATGAAATGTCTGCCTCTGATGCTGATCATTTTTTCATACTTCAGATTCATAGCAAGCTCTGCATATTCTGTTTGCTCTGTGAAGCTTATCTCAGGTGGTTGCAGCTACAGGATTCAAGCCAAAGTCCTGATCCTGATGATTTAATTAGATATGCCAAAGAATGGGATTTTTATCGAATGTTTGCAATAGCATCTATGGGTAAGATCAAATAGGTGTTGCTATAGATATTCTTTTTAGGCTTTTAAAATTTATAATTTTAAAACTTTTAACTTGACTAAATGCATTGTAGTTATTAGTGCAGAAGAGATGTATTGTGGGATCACACAACAGTCAAAACATTGCAACATTCCATTGTCTGAATAGGAACTCATGTGAAAATAATATTGCAGAACTTTAATTGTCCAGCAAAGTATATTGATGGAAGCATTTTCCAACACAGTGTTTCTAACTTGGATCTGATTCAAATTCCTGCTCAGTTGTAAGCCTCATGATAGGTATTATAAAAAGTCCTATCAAAACACTATGTTTTGTTATTTACTGGAACCATGAAGTCCATAAATCAGAACCAGATACAAAATGGTGACTTGGGCTGCAGCCAATTACATGTTATATCCAATATACTGAACCTTTCTACATATGTATAGAAATATCTATAACTATATCTAAGTAAGTGTAGATCAAGGATTGAAAGAGACAAGTTCCACAAACACAAGCAATTGAAGCCTATATTTTACAGTATCAAAGATAACATACCAATATTTTATGATATAAACAACCAGAGTGATCTACTGGGCAGAGCAAGACAGAACATTAAGGACATGTTGTAGCAGGGAAGAGTGATTACATCAAGGAAGGTCAACTGTGGACCTTCAGATATACTGTAGTTGACTGCAAGTTACTGTTCCTTATTCAATGTAGGGAGTTGCAGTCCAACAACAGCTGGAGCCATCATTGCTTACCTGTATATTAGACAGTTGAAAGCCCATCTCCTCTATGGAGGATTCTTTACTACACTGGCCATATTTTTGATGGAAATCTATTTGCTATTTAATGTTAAATTATTTAATCTGGAAGACTGCTACCATCGGAATTGATGGTATTGATGAAGAACAAACCAGTCTAGCATATGTTACAGGCAACAGCTTGAGGCAAGAGAATGTTCTGTTTTATCTTCAGGTTTTAAAAGGTAGCAGCAAATTAGATGGGGAGGGGAGGAAGAGTAAGCGTGGTGGTCTATGACAGTGGTTACCCACCGTTGGTCCACCAGATAGTTTGGAATTCAGCTCCCATAATTCCTGATTATTACCCAAGTTGGCTGGGGCTTTTAGGGGAGTCCTGGTGGCACAGTGGCTAAATGCCACTACTACAGCCACAAAGTTGTGAGTTCAATCCCAGAGGGCTCTGGGTTGACTCAGCTGTCCATCCTTTTATAGGCTGGTAAAATGAGTACCTAGCTTGTTGGGAGCAATTGGCTTATACATTGTAAACCGCTTAGGGAATGCTTAGTTCTCTATGAAGTGGTATAGATATGTAAATGCTATTGCTATCACTTTTAGGAACTGAACTGCAATACGAATGGAAGACCAAAGACGGGGAACCACTGTTCTATGGCAATCCCATCAACCTGTCCACATGCCCTCTTGAGCATTAATTTAGTGTAGAATGTGTTTGTGATGATTTTGCCAAACAAGATGGCAGTAGAATTCAGCTAGCCTGTGCAAATTGGACTAGTATTGGGTTCTCCCAGATTACTGGTACTGAGATATTTTAATGTCTAGGGAGTTCCTCATAACATTTACACAATTGCTAATGATGCCTCTGTTCTCTTGCATCACAGAGCTGATGGCAGTGAAATGATTTCATTGATTACCAGAACTGTAAAGGAAAAATCAGCAAATCCAGCCAGATGCAGGCTAGAACCTATTTCTGCAATTATTATGGTCTCACACAGAGTAGACAATTTGAGCTCTTCCAAGTTGTGAGACACATATTGTGCTGGACAGATATCAACCAGTATCTATTACTTCAGTCTTGGGAAAGTTTCTAGAGAGTGT
This sequence comes from Urosaurus nigricauda, assembly GCA_034509955.1. NCBI lineage: Eukaryota > Metazoa > Chordata > Lepidosauria > Squamata > Phrynosomatidae > Urosaurus > Urosaurus nigricauda. The sequence goes on along the minus strand of JAOEGL010000001.1, from coordinate 312,354,293 downwards.
GATAGGCACTCAGCTTCCAAGATCTCCTGCATGAAATTGGTTATGGAACCAATTAAGTCTGGTTCCTACATAGTTTAATTCAATATAGTTGCTACATAGCTGTAACACTCATTCTAATTCAACCAATTCAGTCTTGGTCCTTAGGATGGATGATTGATACTAAGAACTGGACTGAGGAGTGACTTGGCAAGGCTAGATATAGGCAAACATGTTGAAAGGAGAAGGGAAGGGAAGGGAAGTACCTTTGGTCAGGAAAACTATCATCTTAGTGACATGGTGTCAGTCTGTTTGGGATGGGGTATGCTTCTGTTGAAAAATCAGATTTACAGTTTGACAAAGCACAGCTTAGCTCCTCAGTATTTAGGTGGTAATTGTGGTCAGAAATATTTTGCTTAGCTTTGGCTAGTACTAACTTTTGGCTAGACTGTTTGACCTAGCCTTGTATATCTAACCCAGTCCATTCCAAGGCATGACTAAAGGTTTTTGTTACTACCTTTTAAAGTCTTTAATGGCTTAGAGAATGCCTCCACTTCTATCAATTTGCCTGCTGTCTGAATATTAGCTTCTACATCTAATTCAATCCAGGATATACTCCCTCACATTGCAAACGTCTCAATAACCCCATGTGAGCACATGTAGAAAAATGTTGCAATACATCTTGTTTATGATTGGCTTTTTGAAGGACTATTTCCTGATGTCAATTGTTTCTCAAAATGACTTGTTTTCACCTATTTCTATCTCTCATTCAGAACAAGCTGCCTTTTTGATTGGCATCTTCAGTACTTTGTGGTTAGCAAAATCAATAGCTCTGAGAACCAAAGAAGATTTCACCTTTCTTCTGAAAGCATTGCTACTATCTAGCTATGGAAAACTTCTACTGATTCCAGCTGTTATTTGGGAACATGACTATACTCATTTGTGCCTCAAGCTTATTAAAGTTTTCGTCTTGACATCAAACTTTCAAGCAATTAGAGGTATTTTTCTAATTCTATTCTGCTAATGTAATAAAGCTGTAAAGTAGGTCAGGATTGCATATATTCATTCAATCCAAGTATAGAGCTGCCAACAGTTTCAGGGCTTCACCAGTATCAAACAAAGACAGACTTTCCAGCATTAAGGTGTAAAATATTACAGAAGGAAACTTTCAAGTGAACAGTTTTTAATCACTTTTTATCTTTATAATTGCATTTTATTCTTTTAACTGTTGGGTTTGAATTGTTTTAATACTGTGAATATTTTAATTCTATTTAATTGTCACTTTTTGTATGGTTTTAGCTGTACTTTTTTTTACATTGTAAACTGCCTTGAGGCCCAATTTTGGGGGGAAAGCAGGATACAGATAAATATAACAACAACAATTTAATTCAGAGAATTACCTGACATTAGACCCACATAGATATGAACTTAGTACAGTATACCAAAATAGCAAAGACTGAAGGCTTAATCTGGTAGAACTGACATTGTGGTTGAACTAGAGTTGTAAAAATGTGGGAAAAACAGCTTTTTGATGGCTTTTCTTTCATTAAAAAAATTGGAGAAAGTTGAAATTTGTAATATATGTAGTACTTACTTCCACATCATACCCAAATGTATTCTACTGAATTACCAAAGTAAAATGCTTCATTCAGAGCTTCACATGTATAATTCAACTTTTTGGCATACTAACAAAAAACAAAATAAAAAGCCTTAATTTCGTATAAGAACAAAGAGGAAGCTGCAGATTGATGTACTGAGTCCTATTTGAGTACATGTACTTTCATTTTTTGACATCTGAGAACTAAGGGGAAAATGAAAACAGAAATGTAGTCATAAACAATATTTGGACTAAAACAGTCACTGTCTGGAATAAGCTGACAGAATATTTTGATTCAACATATAAAGTTGAACTTAATATTGGAAATAATGACCTCTTCAGTGCACAAGCAATGAAGCCCCCTCCCCATTCTCTAATCATGAAGACACAGAAATGGATTTGAGTTTTGTTTTGTGTATCTAATACATGCTCAAGAATTAGCATTCTCCGATTCTGAAGAGAGTTTACTTAGATATCTGCATTATGTGTCTTGGCATTTTGTGTGTGTAAAATCTTGGCTTAAAAAGTATTTCCTTAAGGCCAAAATAAAAAATATTTCATCAGCTTTCCACCCCCCTGCTTCACAACACTTTCAGTTTTTATTTGGAATTTTTTATTTTTGCAGTTCTTTCACAATGTAATGTTAATAAATTCCAGAACTAGTCTTCATGCCATTTAAACCTTCTGTTGGGCCTTTAAAAATCAGGCAAAATCACTTCTGGTTTTCCATAAGATTCAGTGTCTAATATTTCACTGAATAAGTATTTACATTTATTAACAGCCAAGAGTTATAGCTCACCTTGCAAATCTGTACAGCCATTCTAATCGTTAAGTTTAGATTCAGAACATTTAGATCCCATTCCCAAAATTTAAGATATTTCTGACTTCTTAAAAGATTTTGCAAGCCATAATTTTAAAATAGTGTTACTTGTCTTACAAAGGAATTAAAAATATTATTAATGGAAACTGATAGCATTATTTTCACCTGTTTTAAAAACAAATAAGACTGATAGTACAAAGAACTACCCGTGAACCTCATTCTCAGTTGTGTTGAATGAAGAAAGTCTTCCTGCATACTCCACTGTGACTTTATGATTACCAGTGTCAACCAGTTATGGAATTTAAAGCTGATCTTATCGGTCTTTCTAACTGGTGAATTCATTAAATATAAATTAATTGATATCGTTACATTTAAATAATATAATTAAATATAAATTAATATAATAAGTTAATATATGTGCATTTTTCAATAAGGAAGGAAGTTTAATGAACAATCCTATAACGTTTTCTCATTTATAGGAGGGCATAGCAATGCCAACTACAAAGCCTGTTTGGAGATATATTAGAGCAATACCAGGACTGAGGATCTTGTAGATTCACAGAATGCCTGCCCCAAAATGCTACATTTATGCACTCATTGCTGGTTGGAAATCGGTGCTAATATTCTCCACCTCTGAGGAGAACCTTTAGTAAAGTGTGTGTTGTTCTCTCAGTAGCATTTCTCACCACTTGTGGAGCAGAGCTTACACTGCATTCAGTGATCATTCAGTCCCCTTCCTAGGGATCATGCAGTAATTCCTTAGTCTGATGAAATAAAAGCTATTGGTCAATGTTAGAAGGAAAGGCCATTTTGAGCAATGCACCAGAACCAAGACAGCCTTAAAAAACAAGATACCTTGAACTTTTTTCTTTGCTAATTAGGACTGATTAATTAGCTTTATTCATAGCCATGGTTAACCAGAGGTAAGAGGCATAGCTGTGTTAGTCTGGAATATCAGTATACACTTTTGTAACACCTTTGAGAGTAATAAAGTGAGCAAAAGAAATTTTAACATAACCTTTCATAGACTTTGGGGCGAAATAGACCACCCCTTTGTGCTGGCTTCCGGGCAGCTTCAGAGTGCAGAGTTTTGACATCACACGCTCTGAAGCCACCTGAAAGCCAGCTCATGCTGCCTGCCTGCTCATATGTGGGCCAGCTTCAGGGCACTCTGGTAGCGCAACATTTACTCACCGCAGCAGTGCCATAAAGCCACGGCAGGAAGGGAAAAGCTGCCTTTTTTCCCCATTCTAAAAGGAAAGGCAATTTGCTGTTTCTTTTTGGGCCAGCAAAAAGCTGGATTGGGGCCATGGCGTGCAATTGCTCCAGCCCCAACCTGGTGCTCTCAGGAGTGGCTTCAAGTCACCCCTTTGGAGCTGTCTGTTTTGCTCCTTAGGAGATTATTGCATTTAAAAAAAAAACCCAACTTACCCCTTGCATTTTACAGTCAATTACGGGTTGCAGTTGGGTATTATTGCAGGGAAAATGCCAACAATGCTGTTGCCCAACTGCATCCTGCCTACAACCCAGACGATTTGCAAAATCGGGAGGTTCCTGGGATAAATCGGGGGAGGGGGGTGTTAATGCAATAAACTCCTTAGTCTGTGCATCTAAGGAAGTAGACCAAGTCTATGGAAGCTTATTCTACAACTTCTTTCACTCAGTCTCAATGGTGCTACAGTGTGCCTTTGCATGCTAACCAGAAGTGGTGGTAGGAGTGATGGTAGGGGAAGGTTAATAATCACTGTGGAAAATTATTTGGAGCCTATTGTTGTTGTTTTTTCCTTTCATTTACAGTTCCCTTGAACACAAGCCGAAAACTTTGTCTGGTGGCCATCTTGAATGGATTAATTTTGGAAAATGGTGTCATTCATTTGTTCCAGAGGATAGGATGGACTGTTTGAAACACTCTTGTATTTTGCTAATAGTGGAAATGTTTGAAATTGCATTAAAAAAACTGCCTTACAAATTACTTGTACTAATAAGACTTTTCAGGAGATGGTAATATGAAAAAGAATTAGAAAACAACCCAGGAAATTTAGATATGATGCACTGATATTTAAGTTTTATAACATATTTGAGTAATCTTGATTTCCTAAAAAAAAAGTCTTAGAGTGGTGCTACTGGTTTCCATGTTCGCTAAAAACCAGTTATGGCCCATTTTCATACAGTATTTTTTACATTAAAAAGAAACTTGATTAACTGTTTCATTATGATGAAAAAGGAAGAAATTGGTTTACTGAGAAGGGAGCACAAAATGTTATCCTATTAAAACAGTAAAACATCATTAAATCATAATTATGTGAATGGCATTCTTAAATGTATGTCTCTATCTGTATCCAGCCTTTTGACTGCAATTTTATACTTATTAACCTCACAGTTGAGTTGGGGGTTGAATCTAACAGCACCTGGGAAATGAAGCATGAGCTTTTGTGGATTTCAATTCACTTCTTCAAAGATGTTGATTGAATACAGTGTGTTAAGCAGTTTCATTGTTGTGACTGCTTACCTAAAAGTCAGCTCTGTTCAAGTAGGAAAATAGTCTTAGAAGAATTCTTTTGTTACATATGTAACTATTATGAAAACATGTATATTTATATATGTAGTGTGCCAACAGACCATTGTCTCTGTACTTACACTGATGGAAATTGTAACGATATCTCAATCCAGCCATTTCTCTTTCCAGTCTTCCTTTGATTCATTTTGGTTTTTTATAATTTTATTTTTAAAATATTTTAAAGTTTTTGTTTTTGTTATTATTTATGGGTTGCAGAACAAAATTAATGTTGTGGGTAGTGTTATGAGGACCTGTAATGTTACTGCCTGAGTAGCTGTGAGAACAGTTGGCATCAGGATTTGTGACAGGGTCCCTGTATTTCCATCCATATTATGTGTCATATTGTGGTGAGTAATTGTTTATAGTGTGGGGGCATCTTTAGAGATGCCATTCTGAACCTGTGAGAAGGCAGTATTATTCATCGGAACTGGTTATAAATTGCTGATGATGCATTTGGATGGGCTCAGCTGGGAACTATAGATGACAAACTAGTGGTATTATACCATTTTATGTTTTATGGTATCCCACCATTTTCTCTCTTGTAGTAGATTGCCTTGTTAATTTATTTTTTCACCTCACTGGATAACAGTTAACAAATGTTTGCTATAAATCCATGAGTTCAGAGTCCCTGCCCAGGGTCTGAGCAGATGTGGTTGTGCTGGAGGGCTTCACTGTAAACAGTAAATTTGATTATAAATTCTGGGAGCTTCCACATAAGTATGTATAGTGGTCAGTGGGCTTTTGATACCAAGATAGTGTATCGCTACACAGTAATATGAAGACAGTGAACCTGTTGTGTGGGTTGATCCAGGCTTGGATTGAAAGTAGAGGAAAGTTGTTGGAATTACAGTAGAACTTCTCAAGTGATTCCATAAGTCCAGAAAATAAAGCTGTCATAAAGATGTAGAGAAAAAAATTATGGGTTCAGGAGACAAGGAAGCATTGTTCTAGGATAGTCCAGTAGATGTTTACATACTGTAGCACCATGCATGTGCCTGTAATAATGCCATTAATTTGAAGAGACATATTATTCCAAAAAGTGAATAGTTATGAGTGGGTACAAGTAGCAGAGTTTGGTGGTTAGGTGTGTAAAGCCCCATTCAGGATGATATTCTTAATGGCTTTTAGTCCATCATAATATGGGCCATTGGTGTAAAGTGATTCCCCATCCATAGTGGCTATGATAGTGTTCTCTGGCAGTTTGTGGCTAGCTCACATAGCTTGGAGTACAGTCTGAGAATTGAGTCCATACCTCCAGATGCCTTGACAGTGAGGGTTTTAGTGCTTGAGGCAATGTATTGTATATATACTACATATTTTAGTAGTAGATAGAAGGTGCTTATTTCAGGCTCCCAGAATATATCAGTGTGGCACTAGTTCTGTACATCAATGGGGAATTCTCAGAGTAATTTCTGTAGTTCCTTCTGGTATTCATCAGAAGGATCTGAAGATGGGATTCTGTAAAATGTGATGTTGGACACTTGTCTCTCAGCTTCTTATATGTGTTCCAGCTTGTTTGTGATGACTATGTCCCTATTTGTCAGCCTATTCAGTGCCAGGAGTGGATTGTTTCTGAGACTGGGTAGTAAGGAGAACTCCTGAACATAGGTGTATATTAGGTTTTTGTGGGGCTTTTGGGCTATGTGACTATGTTCTAGAAGAGTTCCATTCTGACATTTCGCCAGCATTTGTGGCTGGCGAAATATCAGAAAGGAACTTTTGTAGAACATGGTCACATAGCCCGAAAGCCCCACAAAAAAATATGGATGCCAGCCATGAAAGCCTTCAACTCCAAACTTGTATATTTTTTGTAATTTCTTATTTCTGATAATTCTACATAACAAATATTTGAAAAACAGAGAGATATTATTTTAAAAATCAATTAGGATAAAATTATGCCTATCCAGTTTGTGGAAACCATCTTAAACAGGGATACTTGGTACCTGACCTGTGTCAGAATAGGTATTGCACTCCATAATGATTGCGAAGTAGCTACTGTCAGGAGAATACTCATCCAGGCAAAAATGAGGAATTTAATGATGATCTTATCATTCTGATGTTGTTTTCAGTCCTCTCATGCTGCTGAACTCCAGATTACAAAAAGAGGCAAAGTTGCCGCAATAGAAGCTATTAAAAACTGAATTTAAAATTCGTCAGGTCACCATAAGTTGGCAGGCAACTTGAAGGGACACACACAATGTAAAACATGAAGATGAAAAGTCATAATGTAGGGAAGCAAGGAAGCAAAGATACAAAAAATAGTGTCTTAGAGTAGGCATCAAATTAGCCCAATATGAGCGGATCATAGTCTGTTTTAACCATGTCTCATTCCTAATAAATAATTGCCATGTTTTGATGTGCAAGTAATATTTCTAGGACTTCCTTCCTCTATCTCCCCACTCCCTATTCTTCATAGTGGAACTGAAATAGAAGTTGCTTAAAACAGAGACAGTTAAACCTATATTCAGGAAACTTAACAAAACCATGTGCTATAGTCCAATTACAACTAAACTATTAAGTTTTAGCAGAGTGCTACTTGTACTCCAGAATAAAAGGCACTTGTTTTGAAGTTGCATTCAGGTTAATGTGTTTACATATGTAGGTATTGGTTTTAATACTAAATAACAGATATTTTGTTTCACTTTTTTATTGTGATCACATTTCATAATAAAAAAATAAAATACTTAATTACAATAGCATGAAGAAAAAAAAATCAAGGTTAGCTGTGTTGGCCATTTAACAAATACAAACAAAAATCCATCAGTGATACCTTTATTGGTCAACCAAAATTCACAATATACTTGTTGCAAGCTTTCAAAGCTCCATGGGCTTCTCCATCAGGCAAGATGTTACAAACCAAACCCGGGGGGGGGGGGGGGGGGATTGGAGATGTTAGTCAGATGCCTGCATGTTGTTTCACTCCTTAGTAAAGATGTTATGATCAGGAGGATGGAGCTTCAAAATTCGCAACAAGTGTAATGTGCATTTTGGTTAGTTGGCCAATAAAGGTGTCACTGATGGATTTTTAATAGTACGGAGAGTTGGCATTGTCTAAAAGTGCTTAATTAACAGTATGAGTGATTTTTCAGTATTTCCATCATGGGTGGTGCAGATTCTGCAGGACGTAAAGGTGATCAGGATGAATCCTGGTGAGCAATAACTAATAAAGCAAAGCAAATCCCTCCATGTATTTTCATTAGAATTTTAGTTCATGTTGTATTGAGATATTTTTAATTGTATTGTGTTATTAAAAGATTGCACGCTGCCTCAGATCCCATGGTGGAAGAAAGATGATTATTAATAAATTCTATTTCGGTGCCCAAATTGCACAACTATATGTTTTACTTAGGTTATGGAGTATTGCTTGTGCCATATTCCTGAAGTTCTTTTCTTTCTGGAATGCCTTTTCTCACCCATGTGAAAGGCATTCTGCCAATGTGTGGAGTGGAAAAGCTGAAAGTGCCATTCCTTTAAAAAAAAAAAAAAACAGATAGAAAAATGGTGTTGAGAACTTCTAATCAACCTTCTCTTGACATGGTAGTATTTATCTATGCAGGAAATATTTCTGTGTTAAGGAGAATTTGGTCATACTAATTCCCACCTGCCATCTGAATTGGTAATGCTTACTGCAGGCTTAAACCCATTACGTGAATGATGAATGGCAGTCCAATCCCATCTGGATATAATCTCAAATTTAGCGACAATGAGTTCATATGGACTTCCTTCAATTAACTGTTGCAGGATGGGGATGTCATTTATTTCATTTCCACTTGTAATTTTTTCCCCAAAAGTTTTATTCTCATTGGAAACCTCTACAAGGGTGTCTGAGTATTTTTCTATTGCTATTTGCCTTTTGTTGTACAAAACATTGTATTTTGCATGAAGTGTATTCTGTTTTGTGCCAAATATGTTTTTGTGTAAAAATACATGGAAAACAGGGCAGAAAGCCCTGGGATTTTCATTCTTGCTTAATAATGAAAAATCTTGGAGCTGATGGATAAGTTTTTGGATGACACGCTTTCTCATTGTGGATGAGCGAACTTGTGAATATTCTTTACATTCCTATCATAGAATTGCAGCTAGAACAGAAGACAGAACAATGACTGACAATTCAGGCTTGTTGCTGCTTTTCCCCCTAACTGTACCATCTTGGCTGTGATTTGTATGACCTAATTTCCTCCAGCAGAGAGAGAATATCACCAGTGGCATAAAACAGCATATGAATTCTTTTTTCCTCTCCCCTTTGCTTTAAAATTTGGTACTCAAATATTTGTTTCAAGTTTCTATACAGATGAGCTGATTCAGTAAAAAGTCTTGTGTCACTTCATCTGTATTTTAGCTATTTAAAAGGGTCACTTTTAGTATAAAGCCACTCCTGTTCTGTCTTCTTCTAATTGATTCAAATGACTCTTCTTTGAAATAATTGAGGCACTATTTGGCACAATGCAGAAAGGCATAATTACTGTTTCTCACAGAGCCCAACTTTGGAAGGCTGAAATGAAATGTTAGAATATTACTTAGAATAAGATCTGTCCTTGAAGTCAGATGATGACTTGGCTATTGGTACAGTGTCTTCCAAATGTTCCTATTCAGATTGTAGAATTGTATTACCTCCTTGTTACACTGAAGAGCTAGGGGCGACAGGATTGAAAGTTTAGGACACTAATGATGTAAATATAACCAAATGTAAGTATTCTTTGACAGGAACAGTGGCTGAAAAAAACAATCTTTTCCATCATATCACTAAGCTGTCTATTAGGCAGAATGAGGTGGCCACTTCAAACACTGGAGCACCTGGAACAACATATTGGGCTGTTCCATTCCCTCAGATCTTCTCTCAATCTTCCAAGTATTCCAGACCCAAATGCCTGTCTTAGATGGATTCTTGTTGTTCAGAACCATCTAGGCCCAAATGCCAGGCTTTTAAGATAGGATAGGGGACACTGTCTTAACAAGACTACATATGAAAGGGATCTAGGAGTCCTAGTTGACCACAAGTTGAGCATGAGTCAACAGTGTGATGCAGCAGCTAAAAAGGCCAATGTGATTTTAGGCTGCATCAATATAAGTATAGTGTCTAGATCAAGGGAAGTAACAGTGACACTCTGTTCTGCTTTGGTTAGGCCTCACCTGGAATACTGTGTCCAGTTCTGGGCACCACAATTCAAAAAAGATGTTGACAAGTTGGAGTGTGTCTAGAGGAGGGCCACCAAAATGGTGGAAGGTCTGGAAACTATGCCTTAGGAGGAAAGATTTAGGGAGCTGGGTATATTTAGCCTGGAGAAGAGACTGTTAAGAGATGATATGATAGCCCTGTGTAAGCATTTGAAAGGGTGTCATATTGATGATGGATCAAGCTTTTATATGCTGCTCCAGAGACTAGAACATGGAACAATGAATGCAAGTTACAGGAAAAGAGATTCCACCTCAACATTAGGAGGAACTTCCTGACAGAGCTGTTCAAGAGTGAAACACACTCCCACAACAATGGGACGCTTTGATTGTGAGTTCCTTCATGGCAGGGGGTTGGACTGGATGGCCCTTGTGGTCTCTTCTAACTCTATTACCCTGTTATTTCTATGATCTTTCGTGGCTTCCTGTGTTCACTGCAAAGATAAAGGGCAGAGGGGTTAGGACATTTTATCTGAACTAGCTTCAGGGAAAGTTAGAATAATGACATTTCACCAAAAGCCCTATGAAAAAATTAAATCACAACTCATTGGTAGTTCCCTGTTCTCCAGTTCCTGCCATTTGGCTGCCTTTTGGCACTTGCCTAAGCTGTTTTCTTTTTTCCTGCACTGCTACTACTCTAACAGTGGATTTGTGTGTATGTTATTCAGACGTAATCCCCACTGTGCTTAATGGATTCTATTCACCATGTATAGGATTGTATCATGAAGGGGCTGGTTTTCAGGATGGTCTTCAAAATTAAACTAGGACTAAATTATATATTTTCCCTTGCAGTGGCTTTGCTTTCAGAGGCAAGGTGTGAGGATTATTTCTTTCTTATTTTTAAAATGTAGAGTTTCTTTCAGAGGTTGCTACAGACAACAGTCAAATACAGTTTGTCCAGTGAATTCTCTGGAGCTTGCCCCCCCCCCCCCAAATTAGACTCTTTTTACATATTGACATAAGAGGTATTGGCATTTTTGGAAAACAGAGGGAAATCCACAGCAGGAAGCCATTTTCTTTGCTTCCCTGAGTTCCTGCTGTGGTTCTGAATCTTAATGCCAGATGAATGTGGAAATAAACCAAAACAACTAGTTGAGCAATCTGAACTTTGTGTAGTTTCATAGGAATGTGTTCTCAGCAACAAGATTTACATTTTACAGATAAGTTGGTATGTCATTAGGGAGGATAATTCCCTTGTTTTCTTTGGCAATACCTAGGCTACTGGGTCGTTCAAGACTCTGCTGAGTCAATAGTTTCATAATTTAGCCTCAAACATTTATTCTGGATAGAAAAAACTAGCATGTCTACATTTCCCTGTAGGTTTATTGGATCCGCATATTTAAAAGTAAGGCAGATTCCCAATTTTCAGTCCTTATCAACTCAAAGGAAAGGAGTGTGGTGGAATCTCCTTAGGAGGTTTTTAAACAGAGGCTGGATGGCCATCTGAAGTTAGATCAAGCAGTGGATAAATGACTAAATGTGTATGAAACTGTCACAAATTTTAACAAGATGAGAATAATTCTGTGCATGCTTACAATGGGATGTGTTACAGTGGTCCCCCGGCTTACGAATCCCCCGGGTTACGAAAACCCCGGGATCCGAAACCGGCGGGACCGCTACTGTATCCCTTGGGATCCGAAAGATCCCCCGGGATACGAAAGAAAAAAACCGCGTGGCCCCTTTAAATCGGCCGCGCGGTCCATTCGCAAAAGCGGTCCCCCGGGAAACGAAAGCTTCCGGGTTACGAAGGTAATCCCGGAACGGATTACCTTCGTAACCCGGGGGACCACTGTATTTTACATCAGCTGGAGCTTCCTTCTACGTAAATGTGCATAGTATTGTAACAACAGATTAAAAAGTCAGATTTTAAAACACCTGGGAAGTCTTCACCTGGGTGTTAGTAGACCCACTGCAAACCTCTCTGTAGAGGATGAGGGTGCCACCACTGAATCAGGGTGCCACCACTGAAACTGCCCTGTTTCCAGTATTACCCACTCATTGCAAAGCGTTTCATGGAAGCCTCCAGAGATGGGTATTTTGATGTGATGTTAACATTCAGGAGAGGTGAAGAGAGGTGGCCTTTCAGATATTGTGCTCTTAATCTATCCTTAAGTAGGATGTCAGGGTAAAGCAGGCATGGACAATGTCCATGGAGGTGCAGGGGCTACTTTTCAAGGCTGCATTCCCAAGGAAAGTGGCCTAAGAGGAAAAGGTGGGAACTGGACTCTTTAAATGAAGGGGGAAGAAAACATAAAGTTAGATTAGACTTTGCCATTTACATTTTGTTTTATTTCTAATATTTTAATTTTATTAATAAATAAAACCTGTGCCACTCATTATCTATCCCCCAGTGTAGTACTCCTTGCCCCTGTCAGTTGCCCTCACCTGATTTAGCAGCTTGCCATCACATTTTGATGGCAAACCAGTGTCAACTTTTTTAAAAAAAATCTTGGGAACACGATAGGTGCACAAATGGATTTGGGGAGCCACATGTATCCTATGGGCTGCACTTTGTCCACCATTCATATATGAAGATTCTACATCCAAGGTCACTAGGGTTGTTAGGCTTGTTTGTTGTTTTTTGTCCGTTTTGTTTGTTTGTTTGTTTTTGTTTTTGGAAAAACCTTAATGCTCTTTAGTTCACTGTAGTCATTGGAACTCTACGTGTATCTGATTGTAGCAGTGACAAATGGTCTGAAGATAATAGCAGCTTGGCCAGATCTACCCTCCATTAGGGTATCGACACTCAAAATAATTGAATGTCCTCAGTTAGCAAGCTTATGTGGATCCTTGAAAGTGGATGAAACTGCACGATTCTTTAGGGTTTGTGTTCATTATTGCCAACTGGCAGGTTTCTAAAATCTATTTCTTTTTTTATATTCAACAGTAGTATCAAATCTTAATGGCTTGTAGTAACCAGACTTCAGACTTACAAAACGTACTCTGTTTTTGTTTTTTTGTTTTGTTTTTTTAACGAAAACTCCAAGACAAGAGCCACCAACTAGAGCCTGGTGCAAAAGTAAAATATGTTGAATTAAAGATATGTAAGCCTAGGAATTTGTTTTGAATTCTAGTATCAAATGCAGATCATACACCCCAAAAATTAACTTTTGGCTTATTCCCCATCCTCCCTGCATCTCCCCCACCACTTTCTTAAGTTCAGCATAAATGTACTTTGTGTGCAAACCCTTTAGTAACATCCTACGGCACAGTGAAAAGGCTTATGGGGAAAGGAATTCTTCATTTATAGCAATAGCAAGTACATTTCTATACCATTTATCAGTGAACTAGCACTCCCTAAACAGTTTACAATGTGTTAACCAATTGCTCCCAACATCCAGGTACTCATTTTACCTACCTGCGAAAGGATGGAAGGCTGAGGACCTTGGAGCCCTCCTCTAGGATCGAACTTACAATGTTATGCCTGCAGTACCAGCATTTAACCACTGTGCCACCACAGTGCTTTATGGAAGTGCAAAACTTTGTTCTTTGGTTTCTGGTTTATGACATTCAGTCTATTGGTTCTATACAGAAGGGCCTAAATCATAGAATCCTAGAGTTGGAAGAGACCACAAGGGCCATCCAGTCCAACCCCCTGCCATGCAGGAACTCTCCATCAAAGCATCCCCAACAGAAGGCCATCCAGCCTCTGCTTAAAGACCTCCAAGGACGGAGACTCCACTACACTCCGAGGGAGTGTGTTCCACCGTCTAACAGCCCTTACTATCAGGAAGTTCCTCCTAATGTTCTTAAGGCAATCTGATCCTGGATCCAATCTGATCTTGGAATCCAAGCAGAGTCAGTTCTGATTAGTACTTGGATGGGAGACCATCAGTGAATACCAGGTGCTGTGGGCTATATTTCATAGAAAGGAACTGACAAAACCTCTGAGTATACCTTGCCTAAGAAAACCCTATGAAATTCATGGGATTGCCATATGTTGACAGGCAACCTGAAGACATGTACACACATGGCACTTCACTGCATATTTTCTGCAGTTGATGTGTACAGCAGAGCTGCAGCTGCTGCTGTGTATGAAAGAGAAATTAACATTTGAAGAGTTAAATTCAGAAGGCTTGTACAGCTTTGCATATGATGTATAATGAACTTTCCACAATGTGCAAAGAATATGGTTTAGATTTAACTCCCCTGCTGGGTTGGCTTCCAATTTCAATATTTTTAAAGAAGCATGATGGCCAGGGGGGTGGGGTGTATTCAGGCATGGGGTTTCCTCCTTAGCCTGCAAAACTGCAGATTGCAGTAATCATAACATTCTTATCCTTTGAAGTTTGCCTTCTGTTTTCATTTATTGGAGTTGTAAAAAAAATAGACTGTGAATAATCCAGAGAATTTTAACTGTGTTATATAAAAGCTCAGAAAGATGACATTTTTAGACTACAACTCCCAAACTGCCCAACCCCATGACTACTGGAGTTGTTGTTGGCTTCTGAAGTATTTTTTTCAAGTTTGCATCATATGCTATATAGATCAATTTCCAGGCTGAATAGCAATAGGACAACACTGAATTATGAATACACATGATGATTTCCTATGATGCATTGATATCCTCTCTTTGTAGTAGTGTTTGGCATAATGGAAGGTCTGATCTTGGACACAACAGAACAAGGTGAAACTACAAAATATTGCAACACTGCCAGAGCTAAACCATGCAACATAAAATCTGGTTTTGTTGGAAACTTCAGCTTCATATACCTTTTAAAGATATATTTGAGTAACTCCCCACTGTCATTTATTCGGTGTTCTCTTAATAAAAGAAGTCATCTTAAGAACAGGTTACTGCTTGTAAACTGCTTCATGACTCCAGGCTGTCAGTACAACACATGCTGTGCTCAGTGGGTTGGACCCAGTCTAAGTCAGCTAAATTGAGTTCCCGTTGAAATCACTGGGACTTAAAGTTAGTCATTGTTTAACTGATTTCACTGCAACCCAAGTTCAGCAAATACACAGAGCAATTGCATACACTGGCCTAAATCCAGTTAGATATCCAAAGATAGTCTTTTAGATTGGCCAAAACAGAGCAAAGTCTTATATAGGTGGGCTCAGGGCTAGTAGCTCTGAGCAATTGCTCTCCTTGTTTGGGTTCTTTGGACTGTGAGATTACAGAGATCTCACCATACAGAAGTTTGATAGAAAAAAACTGGTAAAATATATGAGGCATAGAAGTGTGATCTGTCGCAATGGTACTCAGCAGGACTGGCACATTAAGACAAAAAATGCAAGGGGTGGTTCAGAAGAATCTAAGCCAGGCTATTTGTCCTTGTAGCACATCTCCTGATAGATTTTGCTGCGCCCCAAAGTTACATGTCTTGCTTCCCGATCTAGAAACTACTGTGATCAGTGTGTGTCTGTGAATGCCTTCCCTGCATATAGTGGCCCATTACTTGACAGAAAGGAACCTGGCTTTCTTGAACTGCCCTTCCCTCTACCCAGAGATTTCTGTCCATTCTCTGCTGGTATTCTGCCTACAAATATTTTGTGTCAGAACAAGTGTTTGGGAAGAATAAAATGAGACTTATTACATTGCCAGAGTCACTGCAAACTGATCCACTGGGGCTGAAGGGTTGGGAGCATTATGGCATTGCTGGGTGTTTCCTCCTTATCGCAAATTTGCTGGTGCCCTCAGTCTCTGACTGGCAGGCTTTGGCAGTATTTCCAGGTTTCTGGATATCCTGTGCTTTCCTTCAACTCCTCATATTGTATATGGTGTCGGTAATTGTTTCGATTGGCTCTTTTCTCAAAGCAGATTTATGTACTTGTTTTAAAAGAGCAGCAAGTATCCCTAATTCTAAAATAAATGTTCCCTGTATTTTAACAGTAAGAAACATATTCATAGATTACCATATTTCTGCATCGGGGGAAAAAATTCTTGCAGCTGTTCATACTATCCCACCAGATCTACAGATAAAAGTACTTTTATTTGTAAAGATGTCCCAAACATTTTGATGTGGCAGTATCTCCTGAGCAAAGATTTCTTTAAACAAGTTTGCCTTTGGCTTTGTTTTTTGCTTTAGTCTGCAAGGCAGACAGGTTGTCTCATGTCTTTAGCTATTTCTGAGCACCAATTTATACAAACAGATGCATTAGGTTTCTTATAAAGTTTAATAAATTACAATTGAAAGTTGAAGTTTCAGTTATAATAGTATAAAAACTAAGTTGCATATAATACCCAACAAATTATTTGTGTAGATGCTTCTGATCTGTACAAAACAAGTTCACAGCCTGCCTTCCAAGCATTTTAAGGAATATAAAATATTGCTGTTCTCAGTTTATATCAAAATTCCTCAGGTTATTTATCCACTGAACAATCAGCAGCAAAATACTTGTATAAGCTTGTAATAATCCAAGCCACACAGTGAGGCAGACTGATTTGCTTCTAATATATTAGAGTAAACATTATACAGTGTTTCTAAACACACTTGGATTATGATGGTTTAAATAGCTAGAATACATACAAAACTTGTAAGGGAAGGTGAGTTGGATCATTGGAGGGAAAAACTAAAGTCCCTGACATTTATAAATTTTGAGCTGGGAAAAAAAGTGAAAAAGATGCTTTTAGGGTGATATGAGACATTCCAAAGTCCATTAAAAATGTACTGGAGTAGATAAAAGACCAGTTCAACTGATCTAGATTTTTAACATGTCTTTTTTTAAAAAACACCCTTTCAAAAGGAGATCCACAGTGTTTAAAACTACATGGCGTCTATAGTTAGCGCTACTGCCATATGTATCATTACACTTCAGGTGGCAATGCTTTCTTGTATCATCCCAAACTAAAGTTTAAAGAAAATTATTTGCCAACATGTGCAGCCCAGAAACACCCAGTGCACAAATTATACTGACATGGCCTGTCAGACGAGCTTGAGAATACTTCAGAAATTTGTTGCACGTTGCTTTCCTAAAGCAGGATTCACACAGTGTGTAACTTGATTTGACAGCATGCCAGAAGTAAATAGGTTGCAAAGTAGCACTGCATCTTTTCATCAGCACAAGGCAGAGTTCTGATGAAACACTGATGCTCTCACCATCCACACATTGCTCTTGGGAATGACTCTCTTCCTAGAAGTACTCCTCTTCTTCATCAAAAAAGCCATTTTCCAGTGCATATGCACAGTCTGCACTTGATACAGCTTGGCAGGCACCTTTGTATTCTTGAATTGACTCATAAAGGGAGTACAGTTGACAAAGTAATGACATATCTAGCTGCCGGAGGCCAACCTTATAGGAGAAAAAACACACAAGTTAGTACAGATATTTTAATTTTACTCCTAAAATACTAGTACTTGCACATATTTTTTCTCCCTGTGGTGACTAAATACAGAAGATCAGTATTGTACCTGACAATTATTCAATGTAGCAAGATGATTAAATTACTTAGGAGATTCCTCCCAGCTGAAGAAAGAGCTGTGGGGGAGTGTTTATTGTGTTTGACGTGTGGCAACGCATTCCTGATGCCCCAGTCATGGCACATGTCCTTTTTAATAGCAAAGGATCCATATTATCAGAGGTTGGTAAACTGCACTTAGTAGAAACAAAGTATTCTCAAACAGAACTGTGTCATAATTGGTTTCATGGGAGGGAACACACACTTTAAAAAGAAAAAAGAAAAAGAAAAAATTATTACTCCTTCTCCACCCATCTTTAAATTTCATGTCCCCATGGAATCATTGATATTCATGGCCATGGATAATCATGATATAGAACATAAGCACATCCTAATTTCTGAAAGATCCATCATGTTTTGCTATCCTTTTGAAAAAGACTCCAGATTCATAATGCTTGCTGAAACAGCCATGGAAATTACTTATCACGACAGCTTTGTACCTTTTACTCCATCCCTTTTCATAGGCATTTTAAGGGAAAGTGATGTTCTACTATGTTGGGCTTTTGCTTTCAAAATGTTCTGAACACTTACATTGAACTAAATACAGAGTTGCCTAATGTTTAACTGAAGCCTATTATCATGTAATACTTAATACCTTATTGTGAATTTTAATCTGATTTTTTAAAAAAAATGCTATTTTAGATTATTATTTTTATGCTATACTGTATTGTTATTGGTTTTTTGTTTGTTTGTTTTTGCTGTTCTTGCTTGTTGTTACCCACCTCATTCCAACACAGGGAGAGGCGGGATACAAATATATTATTATTATTAATTATTATTATTATTATTAGGCTGCTTCATATGTTGCACAGTTCCCTCTGTCCTGTGCAGGGCTGTATGCATGTGGAAAGTAACACTGTGCCATGTGTGTCAAAATATACCAGTTGTTCCATAGGTGCTAAAGTTAAGCTAAGTGTCAGTGCTGTCTGGAGAACTCTAGTTTTAAAGCCATTTGCAACAATTTCAGCTCATGTGGACAGTTTTATCTAAGAACATACAAGAAATAATGTGAGGATGGAACTAAAATATGATCAAACACAACACCATATTCCCCTACACACACACACACCTCCTGCACCTCTCTTGCCAAACCCAGCTTTTCCTGTGCTCATTTTTTAAAAACTGTCTGAAGCAAGGAGAATGGGCAAATCTCATCTCTTGAAATTTAAAGCTGTATACTGCAGTGCCCAAGGTCACAGCACAGTTTCATTCTACCTTGCAAAATATGATACATTACTACCAGACATTAAGTCTGCTTTTCCTGCCTGAAGGTAGTTCTAGTGATGGTTTTATTCGCCCATCAAAACAAATCACTCGCTTCCTGCTCGTGGGCAAAATTAATTTTCGGGGTTGGCCTTTTTACAGAAGTGTATTAAGGAAGGCAAGCTGAAATTACCGTATCAGAGAAGAACAATTAGTATAAGTTTTTATGAGGGGTAGTGAGCTTAATTAGAAGAAGAGGTGGATGTGAGATAAGATAACTTATGAAGGGTAGATAGCAGGAAAGCAATCGGGACAAGTTTGCATCTCTCAAGAGAACATAAAAGTGTCCTCTACCAACCAAATGATATAAGTAAGATTGATGGCAAAGGGTGTGATCCATCTACTGACTTCCTTGCTGCAGAAATAGAATCTCTGAATTAAACAACTAGATCTCATAAATATGTATTTGCTACTTTTACTATTTGGATTATTATTGAAATAAATACTATCTACAACTCACCCCAGAGCAGATAATTCTGGTGAAAGGTGAACCTGCATGTTATATTAAATATATTTGTCTGCACTGTTGTTGTTGTTGCTGTTGTTGTTGTTGTTGTTGTTTGTCCTCTAGTTGTACCCAACTTATGGCAACCCTACCATGGGGTTTTCTTGGCAAGATTTGTTCAGAATTTGCCATTGCCTTCGCCAGAGGCTGGGAGCATATGACTTGCCCAAAGTCAGCCAGAGGGTTTCATGGTCCATGCTCTGCATATGCACATTTTAGAAAAGAAAAAGCCACTACCAATTTGGCCAGTGGGATGAGTGGAGGGAGGATGAAAACTTTGTCTCACACACTGCAGTCTAAATGTGGGAAGACTCTTTTCCCCACTCTGAAACTACTGTTTGTCCGAGGAGCAGTTTTCCTTTAAGATGAATAATTTTAGAAGCCTTACGTCCGCTCTGAAGACATATAGATGTACACACTTAACCTGCTTTGTACTTTGATTGTAACTCAAGTCAGTAAAGCCAATCTTGTAGATGAGGGCTTTGCTGGCTACCATTTCATGTATTTTGCTGTTTTTAATTTATTTCTCTTAATGTTATGGTTTTAATCAAGATTTTGTCCTTAGCTCCAATCTTATTAGTCTACTCAAGTGGGATTTTTGGGGGCATATTTGGCATAAAGGTGGAGTTTAAATTAAAGAAAGGAATTAAAGAAAGGCCTGGTCGCTACATACAGTACTTCCTTTTGATATCAGACACAGTGTTATTCAAAGTGGTCGTCCTGGAACTGGTGCCAGCCCCAAATTATTGACTGCAGGTCTGGTTTTTCCCTGTGGGGGGGGGACAGTTGTAGTCAATGAATACGAATGTGATGCTGGTCACTTGCATCAGATAGCCAGAGACGTGCTGCTTTAGAGTTGACAAATGGGTTGTTGTTGTTGTTGTTGTTGTGTGCGCCTTCAAGTCACTTCCGATTTATGGTGACTCAAGGCGACCCTATTATGGGTTTTGTTCAGAGGAAGTTTGCCATTGCCTTTCCCTATGGCTGAGAGCATGTGACTTGCCCATAGTTATCTAGTGGATTTCATGGCTGAGCCGGGGATTGAAGCCTGTTCTCCAGAGTCACAGTCCAACACTCAAACTACTACACTATGCTGGTTTTCTGACAAGTGGGTACCCTTGTGAAAAAACACATGATGGAAAAAGGCAGACATTCCATAGGCTAATTTTGAAAGGGTATATTGCCAACACTTTTCCCCTTTAGAATCCTAAGAAACAAAGTATCTTAAGATTCCAAGGAAAACTATTTAAATTAAGAAGCTCAACTCCACTCATCTACTCAAAGAAGCAAAGGGCTCTACTTTATAGAAGTAAACATAACGGCGGGATTTTGTGCCTCCCAACTATGAAAGCTATAGATGTTTTTTACTGCTTTTTTCTCATTCAGTCATATCTGAATAGCCCACCCTTTTGCAACAGCCATTAGACCAAGGGTAGGCAATTGTGGCCCTCTAGATGTTGGTGAACTGCAACTTCCAGCACTCCTCACCAGTGACAATGCTGGCTAGGGCAACTGGGAGTTGCAGCCCAACAACTTCTGGTGGTCCACATAATCTCTACCCCTGTATTAGATATATGTCTCCTGGAGGAGATATATTTTTACTATTAGTGTGATAAGCCACAAGGTTGAAATGTAAGAAGGGGAGGTAAGATAGAATGGGAAGAAAACCTGTAATGAAAGTCACTGGAATACTAAGCAACAGATTTGGAAAATCAAACAAATGTGGAATATGACTGGACAGAACAAAGAAGGCTAGGCAAGCCAGTAGGCGTCATAGAAACATCAGACAAAAAGGTACTTTTGCTCACTGTACCATTGGTTCTGAGAACCAGCATGGTGTAGTGGGTTGAGCACTGGACTATGACTCTGGAGCAGGCTCCCGTTCCCCACTAGACCATGGAAACCCACTGAGTCATCTTGGGTTGGAACATGCACTCCCAGTTCCAAAAAACTCCATGGCAGGTTCACCTTAGGGTTCCCATAAGTCAGAAACAACTGGAAGGCAGACAACAACAAAACAACAACAAGAACAAGCCACTGGTTCCAGAATGCCCATGTGCAGGCTCCTCACTAGCCTTTCTTGCTGGATGACTGAAGCAGTGGTGTTCAATCCAGGATTTGAACTTGTGCCTTCCCATGTACTTAGCCAGTGGTATTCAGTGGTATTCACTAGATTACAGTGTCTCCTCCATCCCCCTCAGGGCTCTAGAAATATCTGGCTCTGTAACCTGAGCCTTTGAGGTATTAGAGATGTCCCATGATGCATGTTTTTCTATCTGTGTCTTTGTGGTTAGATATCTGCTCTGCCAAATTGGAGCTAGATATTCTAGGCCTCTGTCTTCCCTCCTTATTTGCTGCTGCACTAACATCCCAAAGGTGAGTGTTGCATTATTTTTCCCATGATGGGACTAATTTCTCCTCTTCCATTCTCTCTTTTTCCATCTAAGTGCTTCTTCCTGCTGAGCTACTGAAGAGGTCAGAGGGATATTTCCTGGGGTTTCATTCCTGCCAGTCCCTGTTTGCCCATTGCACCATCCTCTCAAGCAAAATATCTACTTCCCTTCAAAGGCACTGTTAAATTCTTGTCCAGAGGAGGCCATGGGGTCACCATCCACACCTCCTCCCAAGCGAGGTTGGATGATGGCCAAAAACATCCATCCTTCCTGATTTGTCAAAAGATTGGTTGGCTGTTTCAGAACTTCCAAAGGAGACTGCACCACTCTCCAAGGGAGTGTGTGTTCCACAATCAAACAGCTCTTACTGTCGAGAAGTGCCTCCTAATGTTGAACTGGAATCTCTTTTCCTGTAGCTTGCATCCATTGTTCCGGGTCCTGTTCTCTGGAGCAGCAGAAAACAAGCTTGCTTCATCCTCAATATGACATCCCTTCAAATATTTAAACAGGGCTATCATATCACCTCTTAACCTTCTCTTCTCCAACTACAGTCCGCACATAAAGACACGATGCTTTCACATTAATTCTTTAAGGAACGTGTTAAGCAAGGGTAGGAGAGACATGGCCCTTCAGATGTTGTTTCACTGCAACTCCCGCCTTCTCTCACCATTGGCAATGCTAACTAAGGCTGATGGGAGTTGCAATTTCACTTCTTCTAGATGGCTGTGCATTCCCCTCCCTGTTGCATAGCCTAGCAGCACCATTCCAAAACTCTGCAAAGATAAAGCTCAAATACCTTTTAATCACATCCTGAAATAGCCAGACTGAGAGTGATTCCATGCTGTTCACACTCAGGGACTGACACTAATTTGAAGGAAACTAATATTGGTTGCTACAACTTCCTTTCACCTAAAGAAGAAGGGGAGTGGGGGAACCATTCCACAGTACTCAGTCTGTGGAGGGTGGCCAGATAGGTATAAATCATTGCTGCCTCCTGGAATTTCATATGGCACATCCAACACAAAGTGTTTGTATACCTACTTATTAAGTCTTCTTTCACTGTGGGCAAAATTAGCTTGTTTACCTCCAGGCAGCTCTCATTAAAAACACATGTACTGTACCACTTCAAATAGGAAAACCTTTCAGATGTTTGAATTTTCAAAAGCTTTTGTGGGACGATGTTGTGCATTTGTTGTTCATCAGAGGCAGTTTAAGACAAATTGAGTTTAGGTGCCTCTTTGCTTACATTGCTGGATTTCTAGCAGCTCGGTTTTCCATCAAATTTAAAAACCAGCGTAAATCCACCGCTCTAAGCAGTCTAAGGTAGAGCCCAAGAAAGAATCCTGTGTGAAGCAAATGCCCATTAAGCCAATTAACCTACTTTTCAGAGAAGAAGTCAAATCAAACATGGGAAAGAAACAAGCTTGCTTGCTACAAGTCACATCCCGCTCTCTGGACCTAAACTAAACATTTCTAATCCAAATTCAGACGACGTGTTTCGGCCATGAACACAAAATACAACTTCTACATGAGATGGGGAACATGAAAAATGTGTTCCAGCCAAAACAGACTTTCTAGAGGAAGTCAAAGTTTAAGATATGTCCCTTTTATCTTCCAAGGAAATAAAGGGAGAAGCCGAAGAATGAGAAAGGGGCTTTAACTGGAAAGAGACTGGTAGGCTAACACTCCCCTTTTCAAAACATACCTCAGATGTTATCAGGAAGCTAACTCTTAATAAGCTTCTTTCATTCCTTTTACAGTTTTCTTTCTCCTCCATAAGGAATGTTTCCAGTCACAATCTTTGGATTGGTTTTAGATCGAATAACAGCAACTTCAGTGGGCCTAGGTCCAAAAACGGCTAATTCAATATACTTGGGGCAGCTTTAGGTTTATATTTCTTGAATAGAAGTGATCTATTTGGAAATATCTTTTGAAACTGAGAATTTTTAAAGCGGTTTTTGATGTGGCAGTGAGGTGTGTTGTTCAAGTTAAAATCAAAAATACAACTAGGTTTAGCCAAATTGTTTAGCAATGCTAGAATAGTTCTTTGGACCGTACCATATTGTTGTTGTTGTTTATTTGTACCCCACTTTCCCCCCAAATTTGGGATTCAAAGTGGCTTACAGTCTAAAGGCACAGTATAATTAAAAACTTACAAGAACAGCTAAAAAGGATTTTAAATGCAACAGACCATAGGATACAATGTAAAAAGATAACATCACTTAAAAACCATACATTTTAAAATTGTACAATGAGCCCTTGTTATCCGCTAAGGTTTCAGGACCCCCGTGGATAACAAAGTCCGTGGATGATCAAGTCCTATTAAATACAATGACATAGCAGAATGGTGCCCCTTATATAAAATGGGAAAATCAAGGCTTGCTATTGGGA
This sequence comes from Urosaurus nigricauda, assembly GCA_034509955.1. Taxonomy (NCBI): domain Eukaryota; kingdom Metazoa; phylum Chordata; class Lepidosauria; order Squamata; family Phrynosomatidae; genus Urosaurus; species Urosaurus nigricauda. The sequence goes on along the minus strand of JAOEGL010000001.1, from coordinate 312,330,217 downwards.
ATTTATACTTTAAAAAAAATATTTTGAAGCCATGGATGCTTGAATTTGTGGATTAAAAAAATCTGTGGGTAAGGAGGGCTGACTGTACTCATTTGTTCTGTTTAAGTAAAGAGTCTTCTGGTTCCTCTTACTGTTTATATTATAAACTAAAAACATGCTTAACTACCATCTTTTCAGCCCTAAACAAGATCAAGGCAGTTCAATTTTTTAAAAAAAACCTTACAGTTGAAAGACTATCAAAACAAGGGCCTGCGACAAGAAAGATTAAAATAAAGACAGCGGATGCGTTTTAGCTGTCTGCTTAAAAACAGGAAAGACAAAGTTACGCTGACTGTGTTTGGATAGGAATTCCACCTTCTATTACTGTATTACCTCAGTATTTGAGTGCATGGTGATGTGCTTAATAGTATTTTCTCAGATTTTCTACAAATATGGCTTAGAAGTTAGATTGCAGACTTCAAGCATCCACGGTACATCTCCTAATTTCTCATTCAGAACAGCCCTGCGAGGAAGGACAATGTAATGACTCCATGAGTCCATCCACACGGCAGAAATAATGCCGTTTGACGCCGCTTTAACTGCCATGGTTCAAGGCTAGCTTTGAGCCAGTTAAGGCAGCATCAAACTGCATTAATTCTGCAGTGTGGATGCAGCCCATTAGTGCCAATGGAAGCTTGGCCCATGGGCAGCAAGGTACTTTTAGGCTTAGAAAACCCAGGATTTTCCTTGTGTTTACTCTCTGAAGACTTCTATTTTAGTATAAGGTGTATTTTGCCAGATTTTATTTTCCAGAATGTTTCCAAAAATGAAAACAGGAGCACACAACTGACCCACTGGAGGCCAAGAGAGCTGACATGTCTCAGAGTCACCTGTTTCTGTTAAATTTTTAAGGTGATTTGGTATCGTTTTTAGGTGATTTGAATACATACATATATATATATAATCTGTGGTCCATCTTGGGTCCATAAATGAAGTATTTTATTCATTTATTTATTATATTGTTGCTTCATTTATTTACTTCAATCAATATATCTCATTAATTCATTCATTTATTTCAATCAACATTATCTCATTAATTCATTATTTCAATAAATAGATAAAACATCATGCATTTATTTATGTCATCATTTCATTTATTTATTTGTTTCAATAAATAAATAAATAATATGTTAATAAATATTATTTATTTATCTCGCTTGTTTATGTCGTGATTTCATTCATTTATTTATTTCAATAAATAAATAAATAAAGGAAGGAATATTGGGCCATTAAATTATGTCATTATTTCATTTATTTATTTAAGCGAACAAACACATTTAAAAAATTATTTTTGTATTTATTTATTTATCTATCATGTCATTATTTCTTTTATTTATTTATTTATTTTCTATGAATAAATAAATATTTATTTATAAAATTATTTATTTATAACCCTTATTTATTTAAGTCATTATTTCATTTATTTATTTCAACAAGCAAACAAACATGTAATTTTTTGTGTATTTATAATGTCATTATTTCTTTTATTTATTTATTTATTTATTTCATAAATAAATAAATCAATATTTATTTATAAAATTATTTATTTATAAAACTTATGTCATTATTTCATTTATTTAAACAAACACATAACAATTTGTTTGTGTATTTATTTATCTATTTGTTTATCAATCATGTCATTATTTTACTTTTTTATTTATTTTTAACAAACAAACAAATAAATATTTATTTATTTATAAAAATGTATTTATTTATTTCATTATTATTTATTTATTTCATTATTTCATTTATTTATTTCAATAAAGAAACAAACAAATTAAACCCCCCTTCCCCTAAATTAGAAATGTCTTGTGGGCTCTGGGCCCACAACAAACTCCAACTCCCAGAATCCCATAGCCTTGAGCCAGAGAAAGCGTTAAAGCGGTATGAAACCGGGTTCGTCCCTGCAGTGTGGACGCAGAACGCGCTCTCCCTCACCATCTCTTTGCGGAGGAGGGCGAGGGCGGCGTCGAGGTTGGGGGGCTTCCTGGCAGGGGCGCCCCCTGGTGGCGCTCCCGGGGTACTGCAGCCGGTGCTGCTGTTGCTGCTGCTGCTGCGGCTGAGCTCGTCCTGGATGCGGGTCTTCTGGGCGTAGAGGCGCTCCAGGGCTCGCCAGCGGCCCCCTCCGCCCCCTCCGCCGCTGGAGGAGGAGTTGAGGAGCCCGCTCAGGCTCTTGGGCAGCGGAGGGAGGCCCCCCCCGGACCCCTCCAAAGCCAGCCCCGGAGCCCCCGAGAAGCTGGTCCTCGACATCTCTCCCTCCTCAGTCCTCAGTCCTCAGCTCAGAGACAGAGAGTCAGTGGAAACGAAAGGAGGAGGCGCTGCTGCTGGTGGTGGTGGTTCTGAGTTCTTCTGGCCACGCCCCTCTGGAGGTTTAGCCACGCCCCCAGCCAGCCTGAATGGAGAGAGAGAGAGACCCAGGAGGAGGAAGGAGAGGAAGGAGGGAAAAGGGAAGAAGAGGAAAAAGGAGAAGATGAAGAACTCAAGGAGAAGGGGAGGAAAAGGAGGAGGAAAAGGAAGAAGGAGAGGAAGAACTAGAGGGGAAGAAGGGAAAAGGAGAAGAAAAGGAAGAGGAAGGAGAAGGAGAAAAGGGAAGAAGAGGAAAAGGAAGAGGAAAAAGGAGAAGATGAAGAACTGAAGGAAAAGAAAAGGAGGAGGAAGGAGAGGAGGAAGAGGAAGAACTCAAGGAGAAGGAGGGAAAAGGAGAAGAAAAAGAGGAAGGAGAAGAAAAGGGAGGAAGAAGAGGAAAGGGAGGAAGAGGAAGGATGGGAAAAGGGAAAGGAAGAGGAGGAAGAGGAAGGAGGAAAAGACAGGAGAGGAAGAAGAAGAAAAGAGAGGAAGAGGAAAAGGAAGGAGAGAGGAAGAGGAAGGAGAGGAAAGGAAAAAGAAGGACAGGAAAAGGAAGAGGAAGGAGAGGAAAAGGAGAAGGAAGGAGAGGAGGAAGAAGAAGAAATAAAGGAGAAGGAGGGAAAAGGAGAACAAAAGGAAGAGGAAGGAGAAGAAAGGAGAGGAAAAGGAAGAGTCAAAGGAGGAAGAAAGAAGAGAAAAGGAAGAGGTGGGGGAGGAAGAAGAGCAAGAGGAAGGAGAGGATGAAAAGGAGGAGGAAGAAGAAAAGGATGAGAAGGAAGAGAGAGGAAAAGGGAGAGGAAGGAGAGGAAGAAGAAGAAAAGGAAGAGGATGAAGAAGAGGAAAAAGATGGAGAGGAGGAAGAGGAAGAAGGAGAGGAAAAGGGAGAGGAGGAAAAGGAAAAGGAAGGAGAGGGAAAGAAGAGGAAGGAGAAGAAGAAGAAGAAGAAGAAAGGGAGTAAGAGGAAAAGGAAGGAGAGAGGAAAAGGAAGAGGAAAAGTGAGAGGAGGAGGAGGAGGAAGGAGAGGAGGAGAAGGAAGAGGAAGGAGGAGGAAAAGGAAGAAAAAGTAGAAAAATAAAGAAGAGGAAGATGAGGAGAAAGAAAGAAAAAACAAGGAGGAGGAAGAAGAAGAAGAAGAAAGGAGGAGCAGGAAGAGGAAGAGCAGGCAAAGAAGATGAGGAGGAAGAAAAAGAAGGGAAGGAGGAGGAAGAGGAAGAGGAGGAAGAGATAGTAAAAGAAGGGGAAGGGTCTGTCCAGGACAGAAAAGGTTGAAGCTCCTGGTTGTTGTTGTTGTGTGCCTTTGAGGTAATTTCTGACTTATGGCAACCCTAAGACAAACCTATCTTGTTTGTTTGTTGTAAGATTTGGTCAGAGGGGGTTTGCCATTGCCATCCACTGAGGCTGAGAGAGTATGACTTGGCCAAGGTCACCCAGTGGGTGTTATGGCCCAGTAGAGAATTGAATCCTGGTCTCCAGAGTTGCAGTCCAACATTCAAACCTCAGTGGCTTTCATAGGTTTCTGTACCTTGGATCAAACATTGATCAGAATGGAGACTGCAGTCAAGAAATCAGAAGAAGACTAGGAATTGAAATGGCAGCTATGAAAGAGCTAGACAAGATGCAAAAGAGCAAAGATATACAACTGAGCAATAAAGTTAGAATGGTGCAAGCCATAGTATTCCCCATGACCATGTATGGATGCAAGAGCTGGACAGTGAAGAAAGCGGATAAGAGGAAGATCAACTTATTTAAGATGTGGCGCTGGAGAAGAGTGCTAAGGATATTGTAGACAGCCAGGAAGATAAACGAATGGATTCTTGAACAGATCAAGTCAGAAATTTCCTTGGAAGCCAAGATGATTAAATTGAGGCTCTTGTACTTTGGTCACATCATGAGAAGACATGATTCACTAAAAAAAAAGGCAGTAATGCTAGGAAAAGTAGAAGGTAGTAGAAAGAGAGGAAGACTGCATGCCAGGTGGATAGACTCAATGAGTGATATAGATATACTGACAAGATGCAAGCCATCCGTTTGTATCTTGTGTATTCCTCCATGGCCGGGCAGGGGGTTGGACAGGATGGCCCTTGTGGTCTCTTCCAACTCTGCCATTTTATGACTCTATAATAGGAAATAGATAAACCGGTCCAAAATAAAAGAGAAGCAGTGGCACAACCAGGAAAGGGGAGTTTGAAATGTCTACCGTAGGGTTATACAGTCTTCTTGGAATCGAGGGCTGTATTTGGTCATGGTTGTGGGCTACACACATGTGAGGACCCAGGCACAGGGGAGGGATCAAGATCTGAGTAATTCTGCTTGAAGTCAAGCATGGAAAGGCTCTTTCACTTGGGGTCAAGCTAGAGGACGTACTCGGCACAGTTTTAGAAGAGGTGCTCCCTCAAGTGGTGAAAGACATCTCTTGGTCATAGCACAAGTTTTTCCTTACCTGCCTATCTTGCATTTAGTGTTCTTTGTTTTGCAGTTGGTTATTGGAAGGAAACAAAACTGAGCTTAATTTGCAAATCTGATAGCTGAAGCAGACATCTCTTGAGGAAATCCTGTTGTGGAAGAGCAATTTTAGAGAATGATCCTAACATCTTCTTAGATCAGAGGTGGGCACAGAGCAGCCCATGGTCTGAATACAGCCCTTGGGACCCCTAAGTGTAACCGTTGAAGCCCCCAAGAAACTTCCCAAAGCTCCCAGACTAAAAAATAATTCTGCTCATATACAGATAACTGTTTCCCCCCCAAAGCACCCCAAATGTACCCAAACCACAACAGTGTGCTTCCCATCACCCTCCAAAGCCTCCAAGAAATGTTCAAAATTTGGGGGATGAAGAAAAATTTCATTTGGGGAAATATAATTCTTACTTGGTAGGGCAATAATCTCATTTTGACCCCCTGTCTGAAGAGCTCTACATTTGTATGACTGTCACATTAGATCAGAGGTGCACAGTCTTCAGGGTGCAAATTGGCAAATGAAATGGCATTGAAGGAAATGGGGAACCCTTCAAAAAGACAATTAGAAAAGTAATTTTTCTAAGTAATTCTTACCGCTACCACCACAAGAATAATAAGAACAGTGGTTATGAAGTCCCACTTTCCTGAAAAGACATTATCATTTTTATTTATATAGCGCTGTAAATTTACACAGTGTAATACATACAATCTTAAATTAGACGGATCCCTGCCCTCAGGCTTACAGTCTAAAAGGAACAACACAAAAGGAAGAGGGGAAGGTGGTGGGAAAAGAGATGAGGTCCAGTGGTTCTTCTCTCCCTCTGGGGCCAGGACCAAGGCAGATGGACTGGAGGGAGGGCATGGCTTCTTAATACATAGTTATACATTCAGAGTGATATACAAATTTATACCAAAATAAAACATTAAAATTATCCACACTATAGAATAGAAATTGCAGCACTAAAAACAACTGCTTGAAGCAACCATTTCAAAATGACAGATTACATAATCTACAACAGCAGCAGATGATTAAATATTAAATGTCTGTTGCAGTTTTTAAAAATAGAAAAAAGAAAATGCCTTAAATAAATGTCTAAAAACAAAGAGAGACCAGTACATTTCCTCAGTTGGTATTGATCACACCACTGAGAAAGTATCTTAAAAGCTACAATTATTTTTGTCCCCTGTTTGGCTTTTAAAGATTCTGTTTTTAGAAGCTATTGTTCATTTGCAAACAAAATGTTACCTCTTTTTAGTGGCAGTACGGTCTTCATACCCATAGTCCAGACTATGAGTATCAGACTTGCCTGATTTATTTCCAAAATACGTCATGATTTGTTTTGCAACAAACAGTTCTGGATTAAGTCACTGAAAGGAATCACAAAGACAGCCGTGACAATAGTCAGCCACAGGAAACAGGATTTCAGTGACAAAACATCTTCTAGCAGGAAATGGGAAATGTGCAGGAAACCTGTTTCTGTGGTTCAGAACATGTTTGTGACAAGCTGGTTCTTCCAGTAATGAGCAGTTAGAATTAATAAACATTATAAAGCTAATGGAAAGAATATGCAACACATTAGAAAAAGGTGAGACATGCTGTTATGAGGAAAGAAATAGTGAAGGGATATGAGCAGAGAATTCTGAACTGTTCATTATATATTCTTAGCAATCAGGAAATACTCTTGGAAATCTGGAACAGTGGCAATCTGTCTGCAGAAGTAGCACTCCCGTCCCCACTTCCACTTTCAATATCCAAAGGGAGTTTCAAGACTGGCAAGGAAGCTTTTCAAGCACATAGTTTTGCATTATGTGGGTATTGCTAAACTGATGGTCAGCACAACTCCAGCTACCCAGAAGTGATGGAGGGGGCAGAGAGAGACAGACTGAGAGAGAGAGAGACGGAGAGAGACAAAGTCTATCCTTCATCTCTCTAAATCATATCTAGTTTTCTTAAATACATCCCTAAGGTGAGACAGTATCTTCCAGACATCACATCTTAGGGCCTCTGGTGTAAAGGGCAAATTATTATCAACTGATAATCATAGATTCTATCATTCTGTGAATTTTGGAAGCCCCACTGGCCCTGACATCTACCCTGTTTCCCCGAAAATAAGACATCCTCAGAAAATAAGACCTAGTAGACCTTTGCTGAATTGCTAAATATAAGGCCTCCCCTGAAAGTAAGACTTAGCAAAGTTTTTGTACAGTATATTAATATATATACAATATTTAATAAATGTTAATTTTTTTGTTCAACAATAAATGTGAATTCTTCTTCATAGAAAAATAAGACATCCCCTGAAAATAAGACCTAGCACATCTTTGGGAGCAAAAAATAATATAAAACACTGTCTTCTTTTTGGGGAAACACGTACTAGGATGAAGTCACCTGTTCAGTTTAGCTCAGAGTCCCATCCTGAGCTAAACTGAAGCCAATTTGTTTCAGGGGAAGAATAAAACATTTCTATTTATGTTCCCTTAACAAAACAAAACACTGTCAGTGTGGGCAAAATAAGCCTTACAATCACACAAAGCTCTCAAGGTTGTCTTTCTAGCTCCTAACGCTCTTTCCAAAGTCCTGCTGAGTGCTGCCTGACCCTTTTCTATCCCAAAAGGGTGAATTTCCTCTCCTGAAAGCCCCCAGAAGTAAGGGATACAGGGGATACATACGTATTGTCCAACTGTCCAGTTTTGGCCGGGAAAGTCCTGGTTAATCCCCCGTTATCCCACATTTTCAGTTGCTTTTAAAATATCCTAGATTCTCTCTCCTCTCACTTCCCCCATTTGTCCACAGCTTCCTTCACTTACTGCAAACTGAGTTCAAAGTGCAAAAGTACTTTACATTAAGTTAACCCAACAGGAGGGAGGGGGCAAAGTCTTGCCTTTTTCAGGAGATTCAGATATATAGGTGTAGCTCACCTGGGGGAGGCAAAAATGCGGCCTGTTCACTGGAAGTGGTTGGACCCTGTTGTAACATAAAGTCCTGAGATGGTATAGGATCCAGCATAAGGGCGCCTTTCCTCTGCTCTCATTCCACTTATAATGCTCCTCAATTTGAGTTGCTCCATCAGCAGCTACCACAATAGTTCCATACTTTCCAACTGTTCAAATTTGACAGGGCCAGTCCTAATAAATCTTTTGTCATCCCATATTTTCAGCTGCTTTTAAAAGGCCCCTGTTTCTGTCTCCTCCCACTTTATCCTATTGTCCTCAGCTTACTTCAGTTACTACAAACTGTAGGCTCGGGCAAAAGCAAACTGCTGCATCCTCCCCTATCTTGTGTGTTCTTTCTCATTTATAACTTTTGTCATCCTGACCACACTCTGATGTTGCTTGGCATCAAAACATTCCAGTTTTCATCTGTTAAATATTGAGGGTTGTGTAGTTTCACTCATAGATTATCCAAAGAGTTGTATGGGCATGGTGCCATATAGGAAAAGTTCTTCTGCTATATGTACGTTTGACCTCTTGATGTGTGAATTGGTTGTTATGAGGCATTGATATAAAGTGGGACTCGGCTGAAGTGCATTTATGATAGGGCTTTTATGTCTTTTCAGCTACAAGTCAAGAAAAGAGTATGAGATGCAGTGCTCCTTTAGTGAATAACACATTATGTATGGACCCTCTCGGTTTTCCTTTTAGTCTGCTGAACCAACACAGAATGTAGTTGTGGAGAGGCAGACAGCAGTACAACTGTGTCTGAGATCAGGTCTCCAGGCCCTCCTGCTTTAACAATAATAATAACAACAACAACAATAAATTTTATTTATTTCCCACCTCTCCTCAAGGCTTGAGATGGAGTACAACATGTTAAAAAACAATGAAAAAAGAAAATATAAAATCAACAGTTAAAATACAGTACTATAAAACCATTAAAATACATTAATATAATACATTATTTAAAATATATAAATCAAAAAGTCATGTTTTAAATTTGACTGGGTAGGCCTGCCAGAAGAGACGTGTCTTTAATTTTGTTTTAAATGCCATCAGCATTTTCAGCTGTTGTATCTCTTCCAGCAAGTCATTTCCACAGTCTAGAGGCAGAAGATGAAAAGGTCCTCTGGGAAACTATTGTCAGTTTAGTCCTGGCTGTTTGGAGCAACCATTTCCCACAGGACCTGAGTGTACAGGATGGATTATATGGGAGAAGTTGATTGTGTAAGTAACCTGGACCCAAACCATGAAGGTCTTTAAAGGTAATAACCAACACTTTGTATTTTACTTGGAAACGAATTGGCAGCCAGTGGAATGATTTTAAGATCAGAGTAATGTGATCATTCCTTGATGTACCTGTAATCAGTCTAGCTGCCATATTCTGAACCAGGTGGAGTCTCCTAACTTGGTACAAAGGTAGCCCAATGTGGAGCTCATTGCAGAAGTCCAGCCTTGAGGTTATCAGTGTGTGCACTACCATTTTTAGGTCCTCCAGTTCTAGGAAGGGGTGCAGTTGGCATATCCGCTAAAGCTAATAACAGGCACTCCTGAGCATCACATCTATCTGAGCTGACATTTGGAGAGACACATCCAAGAGAAATCCTAAACTGTGAACACAGTCCAGTAACCCCATCCAGAACTGGTTAACACACCTCCAGCCCCAAATTAGTACCCTACAGACCAAGTGTAGCTGTTAAAGCAACTCGGAGAAGGAAAAGTTATATTTCTGCCCATAGAACAGCTGAGGCCTCCCCACTATAAACTGTAGTATAATTTGTCTCATGTGAAGATATAATTACAGAATGTGTTTTTATCATGGCAGTCACTGGCACAGGAAATACTAGTAGCTGTTTACTAATCTACACATGGCTGTCCTTTTTAGCAGCAGCCTTCTGTTGCTTCTGTGTATCATTCTTCACAGGGACTGTTTACATTAACAGTGTAAGCACAACTGATGTATGATTTAGCTCATTCTTGACAGAGTAGGTGAAATCATTGAAGCAATGCAGGGGTGTGTGTGTGTGTGTTAATAGCATCATCTATATTATTTCACACTCTAAGAGACAATCTAAGCAAAGCTGCAGAAGTTTGCTTTTGCCTGAGCCTACTGGGAAAGGCAAAATTATGTCCTCTCTTCTTCTGTCCCCATTGCTGAATTAACTGAGTGCAAACTGCTTTTGCACAAATAAGCTGAGTAGACAGAGGGAAGTGGGAGGAAGAGAGAGGAACTGGAATTATTTTAAAAGCAGCTGAAAAACTGGGACAATGGAGGGTTAATTGGGACTGTCCCTGTGAAATTGGAACAGCAGGAAGGTATGGGAATGGGGCAAGTCAAGTGTAGAGGATATGTAATAGTCACATGCTTGCAAGCATCATATCTGCTAAGACCCTCCCAAGGTCTTCAATTTGGCTTTCATCAAGGACAGATTTAGGCCCCTTGCTCAAAATGGTGATTGAGAGATTCCCTCAGGAAGAATATGGATGTGGAGAATCCTCACAAGATTACTGAAATGAAATTTCAGGATCCATTGAGTGAGCTACAGAATTAAGCCTATGCAATCCACACTGCACTCAGCATTTGAAATGGTGTCCTGCCAGAGGGGACCATGTTCTGGGAGCAGGGATCTGGAGATGTTCAGGGTGGATCCCTTTCTGTTGTGGTGCCAGGATGGTGCGTTATTCTATTTTAAAAGAACTGCTGAATCTTTATGAAACTTTTAATGGTACGCGTCATCATTGTGTTACTCATGCTGTTGCTGCTTCCTGTCCTGGCAAAATGTACAACACTTGTGTCTGCAAAGCCAGCCAGAAGGCATTTTGATGCTTGTTCATGGCAGCTGAGAGTCAAAAGGAAGGACAGCTTTGTTTTAGACTTTTTTTTTTTTTCAACAGAAAGGAAGGAATTACCAAAGCTCCCCTGGGGATGTTAGCAAATCTGTAGCCTTCCTGTCTTTACCCCATCTTTTGCTGCCTCCTCCCCACCCTTGCACAGCATGACTGCCTTGGGTAATGCCAAGTGATACAGTGGATATGAGGTCACTTTAAAGTGCAAACATGAGCAGGCAGGAAGAGGTACATCTTCCCTCCCATTCTTCATTCTCTTTACAGTAATCAGTTTGTTTCGTGCCCTGACAGTGCTGTACCATATAAACCAGCTTGCACTTGTTCTTTTAATTTTTCTTAATGCCCTAATTCATGCCAAGGTGCTGGTTTAATGATTAAACTAAGCTGCTTTTCTCGAAATATTCTTTGCTGGTTTTGAATGTGTTTTCTGGCCTGTTTGCACTGCTCCCATTTCCTCTCAAACCCTTAAAAATGCTGCTTACCAGCCACTCACTATCAGTGTAATTAAAAGTCTTTTTAAATGTAGTATGAAGAGGTGGATGGTTTCAAGGAGGACCTTAATTCCAGTCTTTAGTAATGAAAACACAACACTTTAAACTCCAGTTCAGTTTCTTTCCTGTTTTAAGAGTAAGCTAGTAGCAGGTCCAAGTGGGTGCAATCCATGTGTGTCTCAGAGCGGAACTATGGCTTTAACTATTCAGGTTAGGCTAAGGAAGGAGGAAACCACATGGGGGGGGGGGGGAATGAACAACAAAAAAATAAATAAATAGGGAAAGCTACAAAGCCACGGTCTTGTAATACTGTACAGGCATACCTCAGCTAACAAAGTCCCTGACAAAGAAGTTATTTTTTACAAAGTCATTTTCTGCCCACCCAGCCCTTCTTCTTTTCTTCCTTGTCCTTTATCTAGGTTTTTAAAAACAGCATTAGTGTGGGGGTGATGGTCAAGAAATAGAGACACAGAAGTTCAATTGCCACGTTGTAGCAGCATGTCTGCAGTAAACAGTGCACTAAAGCTTGAGCTGGGAAAGAGTGGGATCCTTCTCAGCCAATCCTACTCTTGTTGTCTGCGCCAGCCTACAACAGGCAAAGAGACTGCAGGTAGCTCTGGAATCCCTGACTGAGCACGGACAAACAGAAAAACAGAAAGAAAATGGAGAAAGTGAATTACACTGTCTCACCATCTATCACCAGCATGTTTAAAAATCATATACTGACTGCCAGAATAGAAATCATAAGAAAAGTGGAGATTACTGGAGTAAATCATCCCTAGATGCACTTTGGAGAAAGCTTTCAAGTCATCTGTAGAAGGTTCAAAATGTTTTTGTTTACTAATCCAAGGCTTGGCTATCCTGGTCATTTGATTTCATAAGTGAATATTGTTAGTTTTGAATGAAAACTTTGAAACATACTGGACTGCTCTTCCTTTTTTGTGGTAGCCCTTTTCTTTCCATGTTATTTCTACCTCTGGTACCAAATACTCTGATGGAGAATGTCCAGGAACACATCTAATTAGTTTACTCAGGTATGCCTGTATTTCATTATTCACGAACAGCAAATACTGAAGCAATAAAGTACAGGTATACCTTAGCTAATAAAGTTGATGTGTACCCAGATATTCTTTCACAGAAAATTTGGTACCAAAGGTAGAAATAATATGGAAATTATAGGAATAGATTCCTAAACCACAATAAAGAAGAGCAGTTCAACATGTTTCAGAAAACCTGTTCTTCAGAACTAACACTACAGTGGGCCTTCTGGATCTATGGGCTCTGCATCTGCTCATTCCACCAACTGTGGATCAATCATCCCATATTATTAAATGGTGGCAACATGAACACAGACACACTGAAGTATCCATGTTCATGTTGTCACCATGTAATAGTATGGGACTTGAGCACCTGTGTTTTTCCTTACCTATGCAGGGTCCCCTACCAATCAAGCGGGATCACATGTGAAATGAAACAACTGGATCACATAAGCCTTCTATAAATTAAAATTGTTTGAACTCTCTACAGATTACTTGAAGTCTTCTTTCAAAATGTATCGAGGGAGGGCTTTTTCTTTCAGTAGTCTTCACTTTTCTTTTGATTTCTATTTTGGTGGCCAGCTTATAGATCTATGCTTCTTTAACAGGTTTGCTATTGCTGGCAGGCTTATCTGCTTCCGCACTTTCATTCAGTTTTGCTCTTCATGCATGCTCAGTAAGGGAGTCTGGTGGCAGCTGCTGTTTACCTTGCCTGTTGTAGAGACTGCACACATTTCTGTGGAAAGACTGGCTATAGTAGAATCCCATCTTTTCAGCTTAATCATTATTGTATTGTTTACTGCAGACATGGTGTTGCAGCCTGACAAAAGTCTGTATTTCTCCAGCCCTCCTTCACCATTCATCCAGTTGGTACCCTGGCTTTTTATTGCAAGGGTTTCAGGTTTTATTGGAACTTGGTTATTGCTATTGGAGTGGTATTCTGTTTCATCACTTTGTGATTGGCACACTGTTTTGTATATTAACAAACAAACAAACAAACAGAAAAGGAGCCCAGACCTTTTAAGAATAAATTAATACTTGTCCTGCATACATGAAGAAAACAGGGCAAACCATGATATAATTGCAGGAAACAAAAATAGCAGAGACTTTTAACAACATCTAAACAGAGTCTAAAGAACAAGCCTAAACAATCCTATATACAGTATCTAGTTTAGCATCTTTCTGACAGCATGTTTCGGTTTTGTGAAGTCTCCTTTGACAGTTTTCACTGGGTACCATTTCACAGTTTTGGAAATGCATGGTAAGTAACCTTTTAGATCTTAAAATGGATCCCCTGTCCTGTTATTTCTGGAGGTAAACTACCCATTTGCCCCCTCAAAAGGACAGCAGGAACAGAGTTGGGTTTAGAGTTGTTGCAATGTGGGGTCTAGTTGACTAGCCATGGGGCAAGGATTTCTTGCTGTCGGCAAGGCAGGTTGACTTACAGTAGCAGGCCTGGAGAATGAAGCTGATTACTGAAAGCAGATAAGCCAAGAGATAGGAGCTGCAGGGTTTAAAAAGGTATTTGTCTCATTATCCCAGTGACACTGAACAGACCTTTCTCTTCGGGGAGGTCTGTAACAAGGGCCAGACTCAGTAGAGGTTATCTGAGGTAGAGACTTAATCTTTAAATCTGTAGATAAATTACATGCCAGAAATTAAATTCTTCTGAACAAGGTGAAGGTTTGACCCATAAAGGAATAGAAAATGATTGATGCCACAAATACACACAGGTTCCTATCCACAACCCACTTACACTGGAACTCACTTGATTTTTGTTGATTTGTACCCATATTGTAGAATGAATACTGTGATCCTAAGATGTTAATTTTTGTAGACCCGAAAGTGCAAACAATGCTTCCTAATATGTGATACTTACAGAAGCAAAGCCATTAAAAGGAAGGGTGAGATCCCCATGATGTTCAGCTCTTTCAAACCCAAGTGATTTCAATCAAGGAGATTTCAGCAGGGATTTAACACAACCATTATAACAGGTGAGACATAAAAAGACTCAGATTTGGTTAAAGTGGGCTCTGAATATGGAATAGTTAATTCATAAACGGAGTGGTTGTGGTTCAAGACCACTTGACTAGCACATACTCCTCTCAATCTCAACAGTGGAGAAAGACTATGGTTACACAAGGGTGAGGGAAATGCACACAAGAGGAGCGGGATATAAATAAATAAATAAATAAATAAATAAATAATATTATAAGCTCAGAGGCACTTTTACGATCCTGGCTCTTGGGCGTATCTTTAGGTCCCCTCTTATTATTGATCTTCACTAATTCCACCAGCTTTTAGAGAGAAAGGCAAAGAACCAATGAGGGCTGGGGGCTGCCTCCACCTGCCATGGGATGATAGGGGTCAGCTGTCCTCACCATTGTACCCCTCTTTTTGTTTTCCTTTTTTGACTTTTTCATGCCACCTAGGAGCAAAGTGGTGCAATTTTACTATGTTTTGTAGCCTTTGGCTGGTTTAGGCACAATAGGGGCACTTTTTAAAGAAGAAAACATACACAAAATCAACTTTCAGTATCCTTTCTGACTGAAAAAAAGCACCCTCTGGGTGTGAAACAGCCCCAGGGGATACATGGCAAATTGTTTTTAAGGTTCTGCCCCTCCAGGCTTCAAAAACAGCCTTGGGGCCCCATGTAGCCCATAGACCACACTTTCCTATCCCTCTGCTTCTAGAGTAATGTAAGATGAAACCCAGCATTTTCCTCCTAAACAAACCTTTAAGAAAAAAAAGGAGTAACTTTTACAAATTAAAGAAAAATAACTTCATTTTTAAAACAAAAACTCTAATCCTTTAATAATTACTGTAAATAATTTTAACTATTTGGATATTTAAAGGACAAAGTTTTTTTAAAAAAATAATTTTTATAATTTTTAACATAGCCAGCATAGTGTAGTGGTTTGAACATTGGACTGTGACTCTGGAGACCAGGGTTTGAATCCCCACTCAGCCATGGAAACCCACTGGATGGCCTTGTGGAAGTCACATTCTCTCTCCCTCAGAAGAAGGTGACAGTGAACCCCCTGTGAACAAATCTCGTCAAGAAAACCCAATGATAGGGTCTCCATAATTCAGAAATGACTTAAAGACACATGGCAACAACAACCACACAACAAATTTTTTAATTGCTGGTGTTGATACTCAGATTTCAAATGTTTTTGCATATTGGAGAGGGGGAATCTAAAACCCATTTTCTTTACCACCGCTCTTGCAAGCTTTATGTGTAGAAATCTTAGTTCATTTGGGGTCAAATCTTTTTCTCCATACGGAGGCTTGGTGGCTGTTAGTGGCCTGTAAGCTTTGGAAATGTGCCAGCTTTGGAATCCTGTCACAGCTGCTGAGCCTTTCCCTTCACAGGGGGAGCCAGCTAAAGTATTCGCATCAGCCGTCTTTGGATATGTTATGTCTTAGTGGCTGTATTTGTCCCAGAGAACAAGAAGCACCAAAAAAGTAAAAATTTGTTCACATATGTGTAGACATGCACATACATACACACACAACTTTTTCCATTTCAACATTAAAAAGTAACAAATGTGTAACTGCAGCTCCCTGTGTATTTAATGGAAAATATTTTTTGCTGCTGAGTAGTAACATAGGATTAAGCACCGTAGTTGTCCTGAGACAATAGCATCTGGAAAAGATGCAAGCTGCCTTCAAAACAAGTGACTTGTCTCTTCAGCAGTACTGGGATAAACAGGCTTTGGATAAAACATCTAAACTCCCATGAATAGATTAGCCTTCCCTATGCTGACTGCAGGATTATGGGAATTGCAGTCACACATCTGGGTACCAGGTTGGAGAAGGATGGTACAGATCAATTTTCTGGAAAGCTGCTTTTACCTTTAATTTAATCACCTTTTAGCTGGACTACAGAATGCAAATTTATAAGTAAATTAGGTCATTGTGCTTTGTTGAGCAGGTTTAAACAGAGAAGGAGGAGGAGTGAAGGTAGGTGGAAGGAACATCAACAATGTAAGATATGCAGACGACATACTACTAGTGGAAAGCATCACAGACTTGGAACACTCACTAAAGAAAGTTGAAGAAAGTGCAAAGGTGGGTCTAATGTTAAACATAAAGAAAACAAAAATAATGACCATGGAGGATTTACATAAATTCAACCTAGATAATAAAGAAATAGAAGCCTTTTACAGACCGGCGAAAAGCTCTGGCCTGTGGGCAGGGTGAGGGTTGAATATTCCCATACTCGAAGCCCTACTGACACCTGCAGGCCACCTTCTTGGCACACACCCATTTACACGGGTTGCACCATGATGACACCACCTGGTGCTGTGTCCAAATGACACAGTGCCAAAGAGGCATCATCACGCCATGCAGAGGCGGCTATGGCGCCCTTTTGAGGACACAAAAAGGAGCTGGTTTTTCTGGCTCCTTTTTGTGCAAACAAAACAACAATAACAACCAGCTTCATTTATATAATGCTTCATACCGCCTAAGGAGTGTCTAAGTGGTTTACAACTGTAAGCTACTTGCCCCCAACAATCCGGGTACTCATTTTAGTGACCTCAGAAGGATGCAAGCCTGAGTCGAGCTTGAGCCCTTTTGCTGGTCTTGAACTCGCAACCTTATGGTTTTGAGTGAGTGGCTGCAGTACAGGCATTTAACCACTGTACCACCAGGGCTCCTATGTGCTCTATGGAGGCAGGACCGGTGCCACAGCATTTGGTTGCCATGGCACCAATTGGGGGCAGAAAGGGGCAGCATCTTATTGCCCCTTCCTGCCACTCTGTAGAACCCCAAAATTAGTTAAGTATTTCCCATACCTTGGACCAAACAGTGATCAGGATGGAGACTGCAGTCAAGAAATCAGAAGAAAATTAGGAATGGGAAAGGCAGCTATGAAAGAACTAGATAAAGTCCTAAAGTGTAAAGATAAGCAGCTGAACACTAAAGTTAGAATTGGCCAAACTGTTTTATTCCCCATTATCATGTATGGATGTGAGACCTGGATGGTGAAGAAAGCAGATGGGGGGGGGGGGGGAATTCATTTGAGATATGGTGCTGGAGAAGAGTGCTAAGGACACTGTGGATGGCCAAAAAGACAAACAATTGGGTCCTAGAACAAATCAATCCTGAACTCTCCCTGGAAGCCAAGATGACTAAATTGAGGCTGTTGTACTTCGTCCACATCATGAGAAGGCACAACTTATTAGAAAAGACAATAATGTTGGGGAAGGTAGATGGCAGCAGAAAGAGAGGAATGTTAGGATTTGAGGCCTGTGTATGAAATGTACAGCTGTGCACAAAAGGAATTATGGGTAATCCACTATTGGCTAGCCTGAAATCCAAAGCAGCTGGAGGCTAGAACAGCAGATGGTGCTCAAGGTCAGATATGTGCTTGCTGCCACGTAGGCCTAAGGTAACATCAAGAGTCTTCCTGACTGAGAGGACAGAATTGGAGGTGGCACAAGGAAGAAGAGTCACCAGAAGAGGCTAGGTTTGTGGCCGCATGGCAAAAGTCTCTAAATAGCCTGCACACCTTAGTGTGGGTTGTTGGGTAATTGTTGGGTTGTTGGGTAGTCGGATGGTTGGTTGGAGATATTTTTCGAGCGTGTATATATTTGTAAATACAGCAACTTTAAGAATAAAACCTCTGAGGACAGAGTTTTGGCTCCAGTCTGTTTCATCAACAACTGGGAGGAGGAATCCTGATAAAGCCGAACAGCTCTAGGGTTGCCAGCAATTCCAAAGGCATCGGAGATTGCTTGAACTGTGTACATCTGCTTGTTTACATCAACAAGGAAGAGCACATGCCAGATGGATAGACTCCATCTTTCACTGGTTTGTGGTGACTTGAAGGCTGGCTTGAAGGCAGATAACAGCAAGAAGAAGAAGCTGTTAACTTAATTTTAAAATGTTTAATTACAAAATAATTTTGAATGATTTTACAGTGACTTTCCCTTTAGATAGTGATGTGTACATGACTTATATCAGTGTGTTAATTTAGCCATAGTCTGCTTAGGAACCCTTCTTCTTATTCATTAGGGTGGGTCTTGGACATTTGTTCAAAAATGTGGCCTTAAATCCACCACTACAAGTAGGATTCTGTATTAGTCTAACTTTTAAACAATGTGTTTAAACAATGTCAGTGATCTGGACCAGAGGGCAATGAAATGAAATGCTACCATATATACTCATATGTACATCGACTTCATGTATAAGCAAGGGCAGGTTTGGGGGCCAAAATTATGGATTTTGATATGACCCATTGATAAGTTGATAAGGGTAAAATTTAGGGGCATATAACAAAGGATGTAAAGGACAAATCAAAAGAAAACATCACCAAAGAACTTATAAATTCCAGCTCACTCTAAAGGTTGGATGGATGAGGAAGGAACGAGGGTAAATAATGGCTTTGAAATGTGTGGGGGAGGCAGCCAGACACAGACGGGGCTAAGGAAATGCACACATGTCAAAAGGAATGTAAAGGTACTATATTGACTCTTATCAAAAACAGGAGCCAGCTGAGTAGAGTGGCAAAAGGTGAGAGCTTGGTCTATCCCCGGAGAGCCTAAAAACAGCACAGCCGCTCCCTACTCTCTCAGCATTCCTTTGAGGAGAGTGACCACCACTTCATCAGAGACAATACAGTAGATTTAATGCTTCTTTTAGGTACTGCTGAGATGAACCCAACTCTGGCGTTCACCATTCTGCTCAGAGAAGGGGATGGCTCTTATATATATATATATATATATATGAGTTAAGGTACTGTACTCAGGATTTTTAGGTCAATTTTTAAACTTATACATGAGTATATACAACAAGTGAAGTCACGACTTTAATTAAGCCCATGTTTAGGTCTCTGATGTATTCATTCTGATGTGGATCCAGTGCTTGTGTTCTGCTACTCATCTCTGACAGGAAGAAGTGGGGGGAGAATCCTTTCCAGCCTTTACACACAGCCCCTGCACATCCAAAAATCTGCTTTGGAAGATTGGGAAAATTTCCAGAAAAGATTTTTGGGCAGAACACAGTGCTGGAGGGTGGGCAGAAGGAGAAAGTCCTATTGTACCAGTAGACTTCCACATTGCTAAATTTAAGCTTTTATATATTGTAGCAGGAATATACATGCCCTCTGATATTTCACAGATAAAAACTGGGGCACATGTGGACAAATAGTATCAGAGTGTGGTTAGGACGACAAAAGGTATTAATGAAGAAGAACACATAAGCTAGGTGAGGCTGCAGCAGTTTGCTTTTGCCTGAGTCAACAGGGAAGGACAAGATCCCACCTCTGCTGAACTAATTGAGAGTGAACTCCTTTTGCACTTTGAATTCAGTTGCAGCAATTGAAGTAAGCTTGGGACAAAAGTGAGAGGAGAGAGAAACTGAAACACTTTAAAGCAGCTGAAAAAGTAAGATGACAGAGTATTAATTGGGACTGTCCCTGCTAAATAAGGACAATCGGAAGGAATTGGAATGAAGAGTGCAGCTCATAGGTCACATACAGTTTCAACACTCTTTTTGAATCCTCAGCCCCACACTCATTCTCCAGAGTTTCCACACTCCCTTATTTTTTTCAGGCAAAAGTCTTCAAACCCCTAAAACATCCCCAAAACTGCCCTAACCCATGACAGAGAAATGGAAATAACTTGATTTCACCACCACAGGAATGTAAGGGCAAAACTGGTCCCTGCCATAGTTGCTGACCTTTGAATTATACCTGGTCCTATAGGAATTTTATAATGGGATTTATATCCTGCCCTATAGGAGAAGTCCTTGAAAGACACCTTACAAAAATATAGTAGTTATATTAAATGGAAAAAATGATGATAAAACAACAACAGATAATGTAAAAGAGCAAAGCTAAATGTATTTCTAAAATTATGTCTGCATATCCAGGCTAAAAAGAAACAAAAGGCCCCCCTATAGAACATGTTTGGAAGTACAAAACTAGGATGTCCAGAACTAAAAAGGATGCCTGCATCTTTAACAGTTTTGTAAAGAAGGGAATTTTGATTTATTTTGGTTTCATGATAAGCTCTGTCCTCTTTGGCCTCTTGCCATCCTCTGTAATTTAAGTGCTGTTGCATAAAAGTTCCAAATTGTTGTTGTTATTGTTGTTGTGGGTTTAAACCATATGTAGCATCTCCAGTTTCTTCACAGGAAAAGCATAAAAAAGCAGCTATTAAATCTGTGAACAGAAAATTCGTCCTGCCGGAGTTGTTTAGGAAATGGAGACATGATAACAGGAAGCACAACTACGTGGTGCTTTCCTGTCTCTGTATTTCTGTTCCTTCTTTTAAATTTATCTCATATTCCATTTTTCCCATTAGTGTACATTGTTACATGAGCTTGCAATTAACCCAAGGTGAACTGACAAGGGACTGCCCAGCATAACAGTCTCATTGTTTGTGTATGGCACCTTACATTCACATTGCGAAGATCCTATGTCAGGATTGTCATTGTGTACTATGCATCTCCATATGTGGAGTTACACATTGTGCTATGCAACTCTTGTACTAAACAGCAATGCCGAGCAATTAAAAGCACAACCAAATGAATATGTGCATCATTACATACCCCATGACACATCCAATGGGCATGCTGATGCACAGTGGCACCACATGCTCAATTGCATTTCTTTGAACTTGAACTGAACTTGAACTGGATTGAAACTGAAAAAAGGGGGGGGGAGGGGAAACGACTAACTGCTTCTGTAGGAAAAATTACTCATGCATAAGATACCAAGAGGATTACAGCCATTGTATTGTATGAAAGGAAAAATATTCCTAATGTGTATCTTATATATAGCTAGCACTATGTGTTATGGGAGTATGCAGTTGACGGAAACTTTTACTTCAGTGCAAGTTCTTTGGAACAAGAATCCTGTATCTTTACGTTTTGCATTTTCTGGCAATTTATATGCCAATGGTAACTAATACACAATAATGTATGCACTTCCTCAACTATATAAATATGCTTTATACATCAGGCTTTAATATAACTCTGTAGTGCATCTGAAGAAGTGGGTTTATATCCACAAAAGCTCATGCTAAAATAAAAACCACGTGCTTCCGTGAGGCTTAAACACTGAACCAAAGTGTCTCCATTTGGTATGCCCTCAGCCATTTCTTTTGTATCTTATCTTTTCTATGAGCTCTTTCTGTAGAACATAGATAAGGCAACTATGTGATTACAAGCTTGATCTGGTTTTGGTGAATTTATGAAGCAGTAAAAAGGATGACTTAGCTTATCTGTTCAAGTATTGTAGGTAATTATGTGCAGTAATGTTTCTAGGGACTTTCCTTTCTTTGCCTGCAATGATATATATAAGGTTTGTGTGTATTCAATGAACTATTTTCACTCACTCTTTTCCTGCATAGCTTGAGGGAGGTCTGATCTTTTCATCAAAAATTCAGTATTGTGTCTTCCTTTTCTGACCAAGTTCAGAGTTTCTTCCACAGTTCCATGCCAGTTCATGGTGCAGCATACTGGTACTGCAGTAACAGCCAATACTGCCACATTCTTTTTTTTCTCCCTCTCTTTCCCCCCTTTTTATGCTGCAAGAGGCTAATATGGTCCCTGAGTACCATAGTTCAATTTGATAAAGTATTTATCAGCTCTGGATTCCTCTGGTATGGTAACCTCTTGGTGTTATATTCATGATCACTAAGGCCTCAATCCAGTTGCTAGTCCCATCTAGAGTAAATTGATTATTGACTTGATAAAGTCAACACATATGCAAATAGCATTGATTCAGTCTGCTTTAGTTGGGACTAGCATTTAGATTTGGGCCTATGTCTCGTGTATCCTATAGGTTTTCCTTGAAGAAAAGGGGAAAATGTGTCAGCAAATTTATCCATGAGCTACTTTTTTTGAGAGGTGCAGCAGGAAATATACAGCAACTAATGCTATGAACTCTATTTGTGCTATATCAGACCAGCATGTAATAACTGTCCATTTCATAAGGTGACATAGGAATGAGAAAGCCCTTTTCATTGGAGTTTATCATACGACGGAATCTGGGGGTATAATGCAATGACAATCTGAACGCAATCACGGGGTTTCCACATAACTCCGTATTAGAGTATCTCACACAGTTTTGGGCAATGGGAAGTCATTCCGGACGCAATCATGGGGTTTCACGTAATTGCGTATTAAAATATCTCACGCAATTTCAGGCAATGGGGGAGGTCATTTTCGGGAAATGGGAAGTCATTCTGCATGCATTCCAAACGCAATTACAATTCACGTAAATCCGCTAAACTAGCAAATTTACATGAATTTGAATTGGCTCCATTCGAAATTGAGAGAAATTCCTCCCGTGTGATAAACTCCATTGTAAAAGTACTCAAACAATTATAATTCATCCCAGTGTGTTAATTTTGCAATTACTGTGAGTAGGTCTACCAACACATCTAAGCAGGCATTGGTAGCATAATAAAGGAGCTTTCTTTTGAGGAAATGCAAAAATTGTAAGTATCACACTGTGGAGTACAAGTGAGAGATCCCAGCTAGTGAAGCAGCACACTGACCAAACAAAAGACAAAAAAAGAAAAAGAGAATACAGTACACACACACACATACACTCACTGTACACTTACCTGCTTGTGGAGAGCTTAGTTCTTTTGTATCCACTTTCCCCCTCACCTCACTATTTTTTCAGCCATCTGCACTAATGTGATATGAGAGGGGACAGCTTGGGCCAAAAAAGCCTTCAGTCCCTCTGGCAGTCCTTTTAAGCTGGCTGTGTTGGTTCGCATTGGCACATCCCCCTGCATCCCTTCCCAGGTCCTCATAGATGGCAACAACAGAATGTCTTGGCTAATTTCAATTCCCTTTAGGCAGCTCCTCTCATCTCAATTTGCAATAGCGTTATGGACCGATAGTTTCAGTTGAGGCACCATGTGTTAGCTAGCTCTCCCAGTAGGAATGAGGCATTTTTGTGTCTTTTGTTACTGAAGTCAGAAACAAAGGGTGGGGTGGGTGGGGGGCACAAAGGACTTAAGCTGAGTAAAAAATGCTAAATTGTAATTTTAGTGATGAAACAATATGAGAAGAGAATGAGAGAGATGTGTGAGTGTGCTAAAAGTCATATTTTGTGATAATCTGGCAGTTATCATGCTCAGTGTTAATAGAGTCCAATTATTTTTCACATCTGATATCTGTTTAATGCTTGATTTCATTTAAAGATCTAAACCATGCAAAGAATTAAAATGCAGCAGCAGATGTAGCAAGGAACAGATGTGTATGTAAGCATATTAAAATCTAAAATGAAGAAAAATTATATCTGAATGGGATTTTTTTTAAAAAAAAAAATACAAATTGGGACCGAGATATGATAAATTAATTTTTGTTCTCACCTAATGGAAGTCATTATATATTCTAGCTGAAAAGGGACTTTTAAGAAAAATATTGGACACTCTTTGAAGCATAGAATTTTGCATTGGGTTTCTACCCTAGGTCATCCTCATAGCTCATTAGTTGTTGCGTGCCTTGAAGTCATTTCTGAGTTATGGCAACCTTAAGGCAAATCTATCATGCGGTTTTCTTGACAAGATTTGTTCAGAGGCACTTGACTTTGCTTTCCTCTGAGGCTGAGAAAGTATAACTTACCCAAGGTCACCCAGTGGGTTTCCATGGCTGAGCAGGGATTCGAACCTTGGTCTGCAGAGTCCTAGTCCAATGCTCAAACCATTATGCCACTCAGGACGGCAAAGGCAACCCCCTCTGAATAAATGTTGCTAAGAAAACCCCATTGTCATGCCTTGTTCCCAGAACCCAGGTTCAGACTCTGACACAGGCAGGGAAACAGAAGAACAGAGGGACACACCAGTGCTTGATACAGGCAGCGATACTCCACAGAAGCCACAACACACAAACATGGACTCAGTACAGTTGTCCTCTGTATCAGCAGGGATTACATTTCAGACCCCCTGTGGATAGCAAAAAGTGCAGGACCTCAAGTCCCGTTATTATCAATAGATGCACGATGTTCACACAACTGTGTTGGCCTGACTGTGTGTACATGCTGGCCTTGATGCTGTTTAATATTTATATGAAGCCTCTTGGTGAAATCATTCGGAGGCATGGAGCTCAGTTTCTTCAGTACGCTGATGACACTCAGATATACCTCTCCATAACAAGATTGTCTGCTCAGACCTCAGATGGCGTCTCTCCTCTCAATCACTGCCTTGCGGCGGTAAGGGATTGGATGAGGGAAAACAAATTGAAACTCAATCCAGACAAAACTGAGGTACTCACAGTCACAGGCCCGAAACTGGGTTTGGGAATACAAACTCCAGTCCTTGATGGAGTCACACACTCCACATAGGACCCTGTTCACAGTCTGGGGGTACTTCTTGACCCATTGCGCCACATGACTAGTCAGGTGAATGCGATGGTCAGGAGTGCCTGTTATCAGCTTCGGCTGATATGCAGCTGCGCCCTTTCCTGGACATGAGGGATCTGGAAACTGTGATACTATTTATTTATTTATTTATTAAAGTATTTATACCCCACCCTTCAGCCTTAAAGGCCATCAGAGCAGCTTACAATTATTATTTTTTAGGCTTACAATCTAAAAGACATGACATAAAAGGAGAAGGGAATGGTGATGGGGAAGGGGATCAGGTCCAGCAGTTGTTATCTCCCTCTAACGCCTGGACCAAAGCAGATGGACTGGAGGGAGGGCTCGGCTTCTTAATCTAGGCCTGATGGAGTTTGGCCCCTCCTGTCACTCCCTCTTAGGCAACCAGATAGTGTTGTTATGAAGGGAGGGCTCTCCAACTTGAGACCAGGCTGGATGGCGCTGCTAGGCCTCCCCCACTCCCCCCCCCAGGCGGCCAGATGATGTCTCCGGGAGGGAGGGCTCCCCAACCCGAGGCCAGGCCGGATGGCGCTGCTAGGCCTCCCCCACTCCCCTCTAGGAGTTACATATGCTGGTAACCTCATGTTTGGACTACTGTAATGCGCTCTACCTGGGGCTACCCTTGTGCTTAACTCAGAAACTACAACTGGTTCAGAACATGGCAGCCAGACTTATTACTGGTACATCTAGGAGAGAACATATGGCACCTGTGCTTAAGTCTCTCCACTGGCTGCCGATCAGTTTCCGGGCGCAGTACAAGGTGTTGGTCTTAACCTATAAAGCCCTACATGGCTTGGGTCCATCCTATCTTAGGGACCGCCTCTTTCTGTATGAACCCCCCCCCCCTGCACACTGCGATCCTCTGGGAGGAATCTACTACAGCCTATGAAAATCAGGTTGGTGCAAACCTCCCAGAGGGCCTTTTCAGCAGTTGCCCCTAAGATATGGAATGACCTGCCAAATGAGATGCGTCTTATTCCATCCATCGACGGCTTCAAAAAAGCCCTAAAGATGCATCTCTTCCAGCAGGCCTTCCCGGAAAATCTTTGATACCTCTTGGCCCCAAATTTTAGTTGTAGAGATTCCAGCCTCTGGCCACCCACATAGCTCAAGGACTCTCAGTTGATACTGTTGATATTGTTTACTGTATGCTATGTTTTAACTTCTTGTTTGATTTAATCCTTTTTTAGAGGGGGGAAGGCGGGGATGGGATTGGATGTTTTAACTGCTGTTGTTTTAACTGTCTTCTGTAACCCACCCCTATTGCTCATTCAGAGGGGCAGGCTAGAAATTAAACATTATTATTATTATTATTATTGATAATAATGGGGCTGGGCCATTAATGGATGCTCCAATGTGTGGATGGTTAGCCCACCACTATAGAGGGTTGACTGTAATACCCACCACAATGAAACATAGAGGAGAAAGAGAGGGTTTGCAATGCTCAGAGCATTTATATAGGAAACGTTCATTGATCAGGCAACAGCTGCAAGAGGCTGTCAGGACATTAATACTCCAGCAACTCCCTTGAGAGATCATTGCTACCAGCTGACCATTCATGAGGTGTTTCCAAAGGACCTTGGTCCCTGCGTTGTAAATTGAAACATTACCGGATACTTTATGGACTGACACCTTGGCATTCTTGCTGTATTCTGCTAACTTGGACTGCCTGAACTCTGAGAATTGTAACTGGCTGGTAAGCTTCTGTACATGACTGGGGCTGCTACTGTCTTGTCTCAAATAGACATTGCTTGGTACTCTGGCCCCGGCTAGCTTCCAAGACCTGACACCCTTGATAGGTTCACTTTAGGGTCACCATAAGCTGGAAATGACTTGAAGGTACACAACAACAACACTGATACTAATCCTGAAACAGGGCAAACGGCTCACTGGCAGCCAGTACAGAGATTATAAAACAGGTGTAGTATTATCACTTTTCTCCACTTTGCCCAACACACAGGGAACAACGTACTGTAGCAATTGCAGTCTCTGGAACAACTTCAAGGTAAGTTACATGTAGAGCACAATGCAGTATCACAGAGTGTAGTAAACATCTGATTTTTTTATAAAAAATTCAAAGTATTTTAAAAGCAATTAAGCTAACTGATCCAAGGACTAAAAACAAATATATTCCAGTACTTCAACAGCTCTTAGAAAGCTGGAGACCTCACAGCTGCAACTTTCTGCCATTTCAGTGATATAGGAAAGAAGGAGAAATGTAAATCCTGAATACTGAAACATTTCACAACTCTTATAGTGGACAAAGGCTTTGTCCGTTTTAGAATAGGATTGGGCCTAGGTGAGTAAATTTACCAAGATGTTGGTGTTTTGGGACTCTGCTGTTATCTTAAGAAATGCATGGAAGGTACAGTCTTATGGTGTGTCTTTTTCATCACAGTTCTGCAGTTTGGTAGAAGAAAATGTAACTTACTAAGGATACAGCAGGAATGGGGAAAGAGCTGTAGATCTTAAATTTCCCAAGGCCCCATTCCTTTTTTTGAAAAAAATGGCCAAGCCCCACTCCAAACTGCCACAAAAACATGGCAGTTTGGGTCACCTTGCCCCCACTGTCCCTCAAAACACTGAGAAAAAAAAATGAAAATTGGCAACATAACAGACGTTTCCCAGCACTCAGTGACACAACC
This sequence comes from Urosaurus nigricauda, assembly GCA_034509955.1. Taxonomy (NCBI): domain Eukaryota; kingdom Metazoa; phylum Chordata; class Lepidosauria; order Squamata; family Phrynosomatidae; genus Urosaurus; species Urosaurus nigricauda. The sequence goes on along the minus strand of JAOEGL010000001.1, from coordinate 312,303,072 downwards.
TCAGTTCTGGTTATCAGGGAGTGAGTGTGTGGCCAACAGAGGGATTGTGAGAGGGAATAGCCACTGGCCACTTTGCAGTTGCCCATCCCTGAATTATAGAAGTTTCAGAAACTAACTGAAGTGAGGTAAGATTAGACACATGCTTACATAGCTAGTATTGAGCCCTACAGTTGTAGCCTGATTTGCATTATTAATGGTTATGCAAGCCACTCAAAAATGTCCCATAAAACATTTGGAGAAGCAAAGCCATTTTCCAAAAGATATTCCAGTGCACAGAAAACCTTTCCTAGTACTCTTAGTGGGTCAGCAGGTCAGAAATGCTGCAACAGAAAAAGCAAACAGTATGTGCCAAGAATAATCCAAGGTCAATACCCAAGTACAAGCTAGATCAGTTAACAGAGTCTCTGGCAAAGAAACTTCTTTTTGCAAAGTCTTTTTAATCAGCCAAGCCCCCTTTTTCTTCTTGTCCTCTGGATACACTCATTCACAATAACGAGCAACCCCATGATTGCATTCGGATTGCCATTGCATTATACCCCCAAATTCTGTCTTATGATAAACTTCTCTAACTAGCTGCAAGGTTCTTTTTAGTTGCAATGATGATGGAAAGATGGTAAAGGAGGGCTGGAGGAACACAGACTTTCAGTGCCAGCTTGGAGGAGCATGCCTGCAATAAACAGTGAACTGGGAAAGAGTGGGATAGCATTTTAGCTGGCCTCTATATGCCAGTCTCTGTATCACTGTCCAAGACCTTGTTATGTGGCATGACAAGTATTGCTGAAATACTCCTGTTTGTGACTAGAAATATTGTTCCCCTACCAGGTGCCATAGGCTATATTTCAGAGGAAGGAACTGATAAAACCACCTCTGAGAATTTGTTGCCTAAGAAAACCTATGAAATTCATGGGCCACCATAAATCTGCAGATGACCTGAAGGCAGACACACACAAGCAATTATTCAGGTTACTAGTTTAGTCAGGCCAGTCCTATACACCAAGTATGATGGCCACATGAAAAAAGCCTACAGCTTCTGCACTCTTAATAGTTTCATAGATGTTGACATTTCAGCAGGTCTATGTTTGTTATGCGAGCTTCACCAGCTGAAATTCCTTATCTTATACAACTCCCATGCAACTGTTGGATATACAGGAGACCACCCTTCTTCTTTATATAGGCACCCTAGGACCGAAAGTTTTACAATTGGCCCTCTGTACCCATGGATTCTGCATCCACAGATTCATCCATGGATTGAAAATATTCAAAAATATTTTTTACAAATCAAACCTTGATTTTGCCATTTTATATAAGGGACACCATTTCACTACTCCATTATATATATTGGGACTTGAGCATCCATGGATTTAGGTATCCATGGGGGGTCCTGGCATCAACCCCAATGGATACCAAAGGCCTACTATACCACCATACCACCCAACCTCTTCTGATTTTGAATGCTAAATAGGATTCAGCCTAGTTAGTACCTGTACAACAACCAAGGAATATTAAAAATCTCCAGGTGGGGCTTGGGAAAGAATCCTTCCTAAAATCTTGGAAAGATTTGTGCTATTCAGTGTTGACAATGCTAGGCTAGATGGATAAATAGTCTGATTAAATATGAGACAGTTTTCTATGGTCACCTTAGCACTTATTTTAACTGCATGCTTGAAATGTGTAGCTCTTGACAATCATGTAACCTAGAGCTTTGATTAGGTTGCTTCAGACTCCCTCTAAGTATCAGTGTTATTCCACTTGGATCCTTCAGTTGAAGAATTTTTTCAGAACATAAACTACTATGGGAATCCTTCTGGTACATGTTTTCTCCATAGGCATCCATGTACAGTGTCTGGTCTGCTTGGGATTCCTGTGGCTCAGCACAGGATAAAAGCCACGGGGTGGTAACATTCTGAGAATCTCTCTGTTCTCACTCTTTCTCTCATTCGTTCCCTCCCCCATTCCTCCCACCTTTCTTCCTGCCTATCTCTTTTCAACAAATACACATGAACATGCACATATTGTTATTGCAGGATGACTTACAAATGAAGGATTTTGGCAGGAAGCAATCAAAAGATGGAACTAAAGTCAAGTGGAAGACTCCTCAAGTAGTCTTTTTTATTTAAGGTTAGTTATTCTCCTGCTACACACTAAATTGCCTCTCCAAAAGCTGGTTTCTTTTTTCTTTAGGTCAAAGCATTTCCCCTGATATATGCTGAAACAGTTATGCCATGCCATGGCAATTGATCTGGAAAAATGTGGAATGGATGATTGCCCATGGTTGCTCTATATTTCTCTGGGAAAAATGTCTGAGGAAATTGGGATGAAGGGTACCTGTTTGAGACCAAACTCATGATCCATTTCAAAATCATGCACAATTTGAAGAAACGGTTACCTTTCAGTACAAGATATGTTATTCTTTCATGATTTGTTTGTGACAGGACGTCCACTGTCCCAGTAGACATTGAGTAAGAAGGGTAGCCATGTAGACATTGAGTAAGAAGGGCAGCAAAACTACAGAACACCTTGTAGAATCTTAAAGGCTAGCAAATGTATTGAGGCATAAGTTTAGTCTTGTAACACCCACTCCCACTTTTCCCCTGGTATAGGCTTCCCTAGACAAGGGCCTATGACATCAGACATGCATGTCCTCAGAGGCATTTTAGCTGAATGGTGGGAGATCTAGGACAGATAAATGCAAGCACTCCTTTGCACAGCAGTGGGAAATTTATTATCACACATTGTAGTTGTAGCCACCAACCTGAGGTTTGTTTGTTTGTTTGTTTGTTTGTTTTAAAAATATTAGATGAATTCAAGGAGGATAAACTGTCACTGGCTAGTAGCCATGGTTGCTATATGTGATCTCCAGTGACAGAGAATGTATGAGTACATAAACTAATTGTTAGGGTACATTAGTAGGAATAACAGACACATCACTTGCAATGCCTTGTTCTGAGGAGGGTCTCCCTCCTGGCAGGCTTTCTCGAACACATGCTGAATGCCTCACTCTGAAGAGCACTGGAGTGAAGCATTGGAACAGCCATACTGGAAAGTCACAAGCATTAATTTCCTGCTGGAAAGAGGACTGCCTCATACCCTTCAGCTGAAGTACTTTTCATTCAATTAATTCAGCAGGCAGGAGAGAGAGAGAGAGAGAGAGTAAGGGGCGGAGTCTTGTCTTTCCTCATAGGCTCAGGCAAAAGCAAACTGCTGTACACTCTTCTAGTGTGTGTGTTCTTCCTCATGAATAACTTTTGCCATCTCATCCAAAACATGATGTTGCTTGGCTACACATGTACCAGGTTTCCTCTGTGAAATGTTAGATGGTATAATAATAATAATAATAATAATAATAATAAATTTCCCGCCTCTCCCGTTGGATCGAGGCGGGATTACAGCAATTTAAAATACAATACATACAACACAATATAAAATCAGAATGTAATTATAACAATAAAAAGTATCTCTCAGCATAAAATCAATTCCAGTTTATCCAGTATTCTAATCTCTCTGGCCCTATTAGCATATCCAGTTCTCGTATGGTCCTATGTAATCGTTATAATAGATCAGGTGGATAGGCCCGCCGGAAGAGATCCTTCTTAAGAGCTTTCTTAAAAGCCTCTAAGGATGTTATCTGACGGATCTCTTCCGGTAGGTTGTTCAAAAGTTTTGGGGCTGTTGCTGAGAAGGCTCTATGGGAAGTAGATGTCAATCTCGTATTAAGTTCTTTTAGAAAATTCTTCCCCGAGGTTCTAAGAGTGCGGAGCGGACTATATAGGGAGAGACGTTCCATCAAGTAACTCGGACCCAAGCCATATAGGGCTTTAAAGGTAACGACCAACACTTTGTATTGTGCCCGGAAGCTAATTGGCAGCCAGTGTAAAGACTTAAGAATGGGAGTGATGTGATCCATTCTTGTAGCTCCTACTAGCAACCTGGCTGCTGCGTTTTGAATCAGTTGAAGCTTCCGGACTTGGTACAAAGGTATGCTCTCTGAGGGAAACATGGGGGACCAAGAAAATGATGTTACTGAGGTGGTGGGACACCTTGTACTGTCCCCATTTCACACTCTTTTGCTGTGATGGGCCTTTGCAGAGAAATATCTCTGACCACTGTGGGAACAGAACGCTGGACTGGCGAGGTCATTGGTCTGATCCAGTAGAGCTATCCTTGTGATCTTAAGTGATATAAAAGATAATAGAGATTCGGATGGGGCATCCTTAAGTAACCTCTTCAGGTTATTTTCCCACATTTAAACCAGCCTGTCCATCAGTCTCTTGTGACCTCATTTGAGACCCTGTTTGTTTTGTCCCTCCCTCCAGTGCAGAAGAGGCAGGGATGTCATAATCTTCTGATTATGACATTCAAGCCTTGCAATTCTCTTCTTGAGAAGCTCGATTTGGCTCCCCCCCCCCAACCATTTTATTGTCACTGGTACATGCTTGGTATTGTCTTTCCAGAGGGTATTTCAGACAAGTGTATGTGAATATTCCCTGGCTGTTTTTGAAAAAATAGTTTCTGATATTTGGTTACACTCATTTGTTTTCTGCCTGTTTTTCTTTAATGCTTATTTTGATTTTCCCATTATTAGCCAGAGTGTGGCTCTCTTAAAGACCAAAAACTAACATATATTTGGGAAATGGGGGAATAAGTCCATCTCTTGAGCTCCTTTCCAGGAAAGCTGCTGTGGTCCTCTTGGTCCTAATTCCCTCGGGAGCATGAGCGGATTATTGGCTACAAGCAGCATGTTTTCCCTATTCAGGTCTGTGTCTTCTTCCGGCCTCCACCTCCTCATCCATCAATCCTATTCACACAGCAGTTATCTCCTTTCCCGATAAAATCAACACTGAGCATCCTTATAGATACCTATGCATTAGTGTACAAGAAGTTTCATTTTTTCTTCCTTTGCAATGTTGCCGACACCCCAGATCAATGCCTCATCTCAATCAATGGGCAAAAATCAATTCCTGTCTCCCGAATCAGTCCATCTGCTCCTGCTGCTGTCTCCATATAATACCCAACTCACCAACTGCTATTTCTTCCTCACATCATGCAGGAAAGGAGCCAGGTTTCTCTTTCTAAAACAGCTATTGTTCCTTTCAACACTGAAACTATTCTGGGATGCAGAAGGCTGCCTCTCTCCCACCCCCCTCTTTTTTTTCTGGCTAGGTCAGACCCTGGAGGATTTCTTGGCTCTTGTTTTGAAGCTCCAGGATCCATTGTGAAGAGGATTTATAGCCAAAAGGCAGAAGCCCATCTGCAGACTGGAAAGGGTTTCCATTGTTTCTCTCTCTCTCCCCCCCCCCCCGCCCCCCATGTCCACATACATGTACATGCCCTACCTTTACTCCATTTCTGGTCTAAAAAGAAAAAAAGATTCCAACTACTACAGATGGATTGTAAAAAGAACTGGCAAGTAGCTAGAAATCCAGAGTAGAAGCTAGTAGAGAGATTAGAGAGAGGGGAGAGGAGAAAAGGAATGCAGCTTAAGGGTACGCTTCTCCATGACATAACAGCTGGTGTCTCAGAGAGGGAGATGGAGTGAAATCACTGCTACTGTGTAACATTAATAAGCACCAATAATATATTGCATGGGGTGCAAACTGAGAACACAATAAGGTGGAGAAGGAGAGTCAAGTGCTGATGAGAGCTGGAAATAGGAATCCAAGATGAAAATGTGCAGTAATATAGCATACAGTGCAACACAATGTATTGACTACTCAGAAATAATCTCTGAACTGAGTCAATGTGGGATTACTTCAAGGTGAGTAAATGTAGGATTTTGACCTCAGCCACTTGTCTTCTTGGCCTGAACTTAGACCTGTCTTTGAGCCAGTGCGGGTGTTGCTTGGGGATTGTGCAAGTTACAATTCTGCCAAACAATTTTTCCTATGCGACATGCTTGGCGTAAGCTGCTAATTTGCAGTGGCAGCCGGTAGCTTCATTGTCAGGGGGCAGTGAACCTGCTCTCAGTTTTAATAAAATGTTAAGGAGCTACCCATGAAGCTGAACCCTGTCCTCCTAATGTGGTGAGCACCTTGCATAGTTCCTTCAGAATTTAAGCTAAAACCTGCAGTAGTTTCCCTGCCCACTGAAATGAGACCCACACCAGCCCTCATTGTTGTTTTGTCCTAAGACTTAGTTGGATTCAGTGTTAAGAGGTTGGGACAACACTTTCTGCATGTGAATGGCTCTGCCATGTCTTCACACGGTGGGAATAATAATAATACTGAACTACTTTAAATGGCTATTTTAACAATGAATTAAAACAATGAATTAAAAACTCATTGACCTTTCCCTGTTTTCATGCTCAGTTTGTTCAGAAACAGGACTTACATACTGGCCCATAACCCAGTATCTTATCAAATTTGGCCTTACTGCGGATCTTTCTGGCCTGTTATATAACCTGCCTTTGACCCTCATAAACTACCCTGATACCCTTCGATCAGGGTAGCAATTGCGCAGCACAGAGGCCAGTTGTGCGTCTTTTGGGAAGTAGAGTGCATCCCTGTGGGAAACCAACAAATCTGCTCAATTCTTGGCATCCCTCAGAAAAAGTTTCAGCCCAAAATCCAGGATTTTAGCTTCCCTGCAAAAAGGTTCAAAACTGTTGTAAATACTCGGCAAAGTGGTTTTCTTGCTCTTTTGGTGTCCCTCTTCCCAAACCAACAAGAAGCTGCCACAAAATGCTCCAAAACATATGTAAGGTGACACAGTTATTTCTGACAGCCTGAAATAGCACCTGCAATGTTATAGTATGGCTTGCCATAGCTCCAGAACATATCAAAACAGGAGAGTATGGCCCTTTGGGTTTTGGACCATGCCTACTTTTTCTATAGTTGCAGCAGATGATTCTGCCCACTGCCAGTGTTGAGAGCAGATTCAATTGCCAGACTGATCAGCTTCTGTAGATGAAATGTGTGCACCTGGTCTGTTCACTGACCAGCCACAGTAATGGTGGGATATGGAGCAGAGCCTCCTACAGTGGCCAGAAGAGGACAGAGATCCTAGACCTTTAAGACAGGGGTGGTCATTGTGTGATGCTCCACATGTTGATAAACTGCAACACAAGCATTCTTCACTATTAACTATGATGGTTAGGACAACTTGGAGTTGCAATTCAACTACACTAGAGCACTACACAACCCTCACTCTACGTCAAAAAGTTGGGTAGATGACAACTGTTAGATGGCACAGAATCCATAGCAGCTGGTGGCCCCATTGTCAGTGGGCCAATGAATACACTCTATATTTTTGCCTGAATTTTAAAGGGGCTGTTAAGAGTTACACTACACTACAATCAACCCCCTTCTTCCTCAAAGATGTGCCTTCCCCACACAGCTTTAAGTCATCCCCCTCCCACATAAAACATTGTTTCTTCTGATGTTTCTTCTCTCAGCCTATCTGTTGAAAGAAAGCAGCAGCAGCAGCACAGCTCTAGCCTGCTGAACAAATCCTAACAAAGCTTAAGTAGCATCCCAAATGTGAAAGCTCCTTTTTGCTGCTGCTTCTTCCCCATCAGCATGTGTTCAGTCAGTCAGTCTGTCTAAAAATTGCACTGTAGGAGTGAGCTTGAGAGGGCAGGGAAAGAGCAGGCACCACCATCACATGAAGTGATCAATGAGGCTGTGTGGTGGTATGAAGGGATCCTGAAAAAAATAAGTTTCATGCAAGCCTCAACCCACAAAGGTGGCTCATTCCCCTTGACTTTCTTGAATGCCAGTACTTTGTCCAAAGGCCCTCCAGCCACTCCACTTTTCCAACACCATCTCCCTGGATCTTTCCACAACCCCCAGCAGGGTGGTAGCACACACTTTGGGAAGCACTGTGTTGTGGATTATTGTTGTTAATATTTATTTATATCTCACCCCCCCCAAAAAAATTGGGATTCAAAGTGGTTTACAATTTAAAAGAACAATGCAATTAATAATATTAAAAAGTGAGCATTAAAATAGAATTAAACGATTACATTATTAAAACAAATCACTCATTAAAAGAATAAGTGTAGTTTAAAAAGATAAAATCACTTAAAAGCAATACAATTAAAACAGGATGATATCCCCAGCCCATTCTTTAAATATTTTCTGTTTGAAAAGGTTCACCATTGCACTGAGTGTTTCACTTCCCATAACCTCGTTTACACATGCAACATTTTACTGTCATTGGATGCAAAACACATACTTAAATGGGTCTAAGCCATGCTGGCATCACCACTGGGCAGAGTGCAGTCATTACCTCAGTTGGCAGATGCCGGGAGGTACCAGTAAAGTGTTGTAGAAGAGGGCTGCCTGTTGGGTGCTGTAGGAATGGGTTCCATGCTATCCTGCATCCCTTCAGCTAACCTGTTCCTTTCAGGTGCAATGGAGAACACCGTCACATTGCCATGGAATGGGAGAGGTACTGTCTTGTTCTTCACTTCAGAGAACCAGCCCTAGGTATATGATTCTGGCTGAGATCTGTTTCTTTCCCACTGCATCTCCAATTAGGTCAGTTTATTTTCTCTCTGCACAGGCTTCTTGTAAAAAAGATTATGAAGCCAGAGTGACATAGTGTTTGAGTGTTGTGCTGCAACTCTGGGGTCAGGGTTCAATTCCCTGCTCAGCCATGAAATCCACTGGGTGACCTTGGGCAAATCACACATTCTCAATCTCAGGGAAAGGCAATGGAAATCCCCTCTGAACAAATCTTACCAAGAAAACCCCGTGACAGGTTTCTTCCTTTCAGGTACAATGGAGGACACCGTCACATTGCCGTCAGAAACACCTTGAAGGCATACAACTTCTTCAAAGTGCTGGACCTATTTTAGGAGGCTAGGGTTCAGTAACTCTTAACAGCCCCTTTAAAATTCAGGCTAGAATATAGAGTGTATTCATTGGCCCACTGACAATGGGGCCACCAGCTACTATGGATTCTGTGCCATCTAACAGTTGTAATTTGAGGATATGTTTGCATATTGATTGCTACATGATACCTACCAGGATTTTCCACAACTGGGGAAAGTAATTATCCTCTCATTATAGAGCTGGAAGAGACCGAGTAACTGAATCCTAACTCCTTCTCAGTGCAGGCAAGATTTTCTAGCCTGAAAATCTATACTTCTTCCCTGCCCTACCCCCTCATGCATTCTATAAAATGTATTTTCCATTTGGTAGAATTATATATCTGAGGTTGTCTGAAGGATTTGCAGGCTGCTTGCCAGCCTGCACAGTCTGGGGTAAAATGGTGTCAGGTGGCAATTAAATCTCTTATCTTTTCCCTTCAGCAGTTTGTTCATTTTCTGCTGTTCCTGGCAAACATGCAAGTAAATAAGGAAAAATTGTAAAAGGAGCAGAGCCTTGGTGTAAAAAAATAAGTGTTTCAAAGGAAGATCCCAGCAGAGAACAGCTGAATTCTTTTTGAGGAGTACATTACGTAGAAGACAGGCAAAAGGTCAAAGAAAGACAGTTTGGTAGTGTTCATTAGCACTTTTGGAGGGTGAATTTTGAAATTATTGCTAAAGGGTGTTCTCAGTTAAAAATAAACTGAATTAATGTGAAACATGTACTTAGTAGAGAGACAGAAATGGCTACTTGGACCCTCATACAATGGTACCCAGTGATTTTAAAGACTGAAACTATCATACATTTAGAACATAATGTGTCAGACATAACTAGCTAAGGGGAAAAAAAGCTTGAATTACAGATGATGCTCTGGGGACAGCAGAACTGAAAACAAAGAGATGGAAAAGACTAAGAAACATCAAGACCTACAAATTGAGATTTAGTTGCTCTTGTTCAATGGTTGAGAAAATGATTCTGGTCCCAGTAATAATAGCTTCTTCTGGGATCAATTCTAGACAAACTGATTAAACTTCTGACATGGCGTTGTCAGAAACAGGACCGCAATAGTACAGTTACAAAGAACGATTTTACATGGAACTTGCCACATTATCTGGCAACACTTCATGGATTCCTGGATAGCATCTGCTTCACCGATGGTCCAAAATTCCAGTCAGTAACATGTAGCAGACTGTGAAGCTGAGAAGAATGCCTCTAGCTAGTCTGACCCTTAGAAAGCAGCACCTCATTGATCCCACTTGTATTATCTGAATTCCCAAACCAGGGGGAGATTGCAGGGTATAATACAAATGCCTTAGCTAGAATCCTTTAACTTCTTTCCTTGAGCAGCATCTCTGGCTGTTCAGGGAGGCAGTATGAGTTCAGTAACATCTGCAAAGAAATTTGAAAGTAGTTTCTTTTTAGCAGCTGGCTTCTACTGAACAACAGAAACAGTTTCCAGCTTTTCTGTTGAACAAAAATGTCTGAAGCTTTTTTCTTGATCTAGTCAGTGAAATATATATGTGAGCCCTATTTACTATTGTTTTCTGAAGCATTTAATTGAATAATACCTTACAGGCCCCTATATTTGAGAAGACGGATTATCACTACCTTAAAACAATCTATGCAGTAAAGAATAGAAAGACCTTAGTGCAAAACACTAACTCCAAATCAAAACAGTGCCAATTTACAGTGTTTTTATCAATGTATATGCAGTCAAGCAATGTAAAGTAAGCTATTGCCAAAAAGTGCAACACATGATGTCAGTCACTGCCAAGAGCTCTTCTGCATAGCATCTAAGTTCTTTCTAGCAGCACTGGATCCAGGATATTTGCTCTGAATCTGTTCTTTTTTGTAGTAAGAAGACTTCAGAGTAACTTGGAGGTAAGTCAGAGAGATGCTTTTATGCAATACTTTGGGGAATGTTTTCACTCTTACAAGGAAGGCATGCCACTGTTTCCATCACTACTAGTGTTTAGTCAGTAGGAGGGAACCCATTTACAATTCCATTTGTAGTAGGCAGCAATTTTCTATGGCTCATCTATCTACTTATTTGCTCTATTCTGTCTGCATGGCTACTTTTTCAGTATTGTATTGTTAAAGACCTCAGATGCCTTCATAGGTGTTTGTTTTCACTTGTGGTTACAGTGGGATTTGCAGTCTTATGGTTGTATGAACACTTGCCAATTTTTATGCTTGCAAATTTAACACTATCGTGCTTATATCATGAGGTTTCATGTGAATACACATCATTTTCAACATGTAATAGCACAAATATCCAGACAATTTGGCATGAAAGATTACTTAATGCTATTTGATGATAATGTTATAGAATAATGGATGCTTCTTAATCTAACAACATAAAAACAGCCATGGTGGATCCAGATCAAAGGTCTCTTTAATCCAGGATTCTGTTCATACAATGACTAACCACATTGCCTGTGGGAATCCATCAGCTGGACACGAGTGCAAATGCAACTTCCATCTTGCATTCCTAGCAACTATATACAAAGACTTTTAGCCTCTGATAGTGGAAGGAATATATGCCCATCATTTAGTCATTTTTGACTTATGGCAACCCTAAGGCAACCCTATCATGAGGTTTTCTTGGCAAGATTTGTTCAGAGAAGGTTTTTGTCATTGCCTTCCTCTGAAGCTGAGATCAACTTGTAGCCATTAATGGGCCCAAACTCCATGAAATTGTCCACCCCCTTTTAAAGCCATCCTTGTTGGCAGCTATCACTACATCCTGTGGCAGTGAATTTCACAGTTCAGTGATGTACTGTGTGAAAAATATTTCTTTTTATCTGTCCTGACTCATTAAGCTTTTCTGGATAACACTGGTGTCTAGATTTATCATTCCCTCTGACCTCTTGAATAGATAGTGGAGGTCTAGCCAACCAGAACACTCAGCTCCTAGCCATGTGTTCCCTGAACCCTCTCAAATCCACCCTCCACCACCATCCCTGAGGCAAAGTGCATATTGTGTGCCAAGATGCCAAAGTAACAACAGAGGAAAGGCAGTCTTCATTGTGAATTGAAAGATTACATCAAGTTAGTAAGGCATCACACATCTTAGAGCTCTTCTCCAAGGAATTAGTGTAAGAGCTGGCAGAGTTATTAAATCAAGTTGTATCTAAGTACCTTTAGTACGAGCAACCAGCTAGGAAATGGAACAAAAATTCCAGATGGCCAGATGCTAACTGAATGGTCAATTGAATTTTTTTTCTGTTTTCATTGATGAGGAAAACCAGGAATCTGATCTTTCTGAGTTGAACCTCTACCAGTACTTCATCATACTCATGCTGATGATACAGAATCAGAACAGGAATGAGAGCATAACAGAAAAAGAGAGACTGAAAGAAACAGGGCAGTAACAATTCTATCTTTTTTATGCTTCTGGCCTCTGAAAATTCCAGATGTTCTGACACCTGTCTAACTTATCCAGCGCTCATTGGCCAAGGTATGGATAATTCTGATTTTATGTAATCCTATTCCCTAGGGCCTAGGTGGCTGAATTAACCCTTTGTTAACTATATTCAACTTGATTTGTAGTTACTGGATAATGATTTAGGAGATTACTGCACATCTATTTTCACCTGCTCCGGGCACAGGCTGGGCATGGGCTTGAATGGGTGAAAATGGATCTTGTCACACACGTTTTGCCCAACTCAGCCTCATCACGTACCCAATCCAGACTCCTAATGTACTTTTCAAGGGATGGGAAAGTATTGTAAGTTTGAAAGTTATGCCAGGAGTCCAGATTGGGTATATGAGGTGGCTGAGTTGGGCAAAAAGACATGCAATAAGATCTGTTTTCACCCGTTCAAGCCCATGCCCAGCCCATGCCCAGATTGGGCGAAAACAGACATGTGATAATCTCCACAGGGCAATATTATCAGACCTGGGATGCAGAATGTTGAGAGACTGAAAATAAAACTTTCCCCTACCATCCTTATTCCATACCTAATTTTTTTCACATCTCTCTCCTCTTACTTGCTTCCCCCTCATGTAAAGAAGCTCTCTATTTTGCCTCATAGAGTGAATTAATTTTGCCCCTTTGTGGCCTTTTGGTTACCCTTTTCTTCAAATTACCTTTCTGATCTAGGACACATATACACAGATCCATCCAGTTAGCAAGGCTAACTAATGTTACATATCTTAGAACAGAGACTTTACTGAAACTTCTAATTAAGACTAAATCCTTATTTGTCCCCTTAACAGTTACTTAGTCTGAACCAATGGTGTGAAGATTATGTGCCTTCCCTTCATACATAGCAAACAGATGTTAAAAGAACATTATAAAAACAGCATAGTGGACATATCTCACAACCAAGCACTCAAATCTCAGATGAATATTTAATGGCTATGCCTGAATTAGCATGCATAGACTTCATTTTTCATAGAGTTACTGTTGTCCCATAAAACAGAATGAATTAAGGCTACTAACAATATATATCATTGGTTGATATGCATTTGCCTACCACCATCACTGATATACACCATAGATTACACAATGGCATAACAGTATCAACCCAAATCATTTGAATGGCTGAGCAGGATCAGCCCACTCAGTTCAAGATGGATATAGAATCCCAACTGGATGTATTATGTTGGCATGTGTGGCACAGAAATTTCTTCCCCTACTTGATACTAAAAATACGGTTCTGTCCATTTGCTGCCCTTTTGTAACAGGCAAAATCTATTCCCTTAGGTAGCTGCCTCACTTGTCTTGTGGTAAGGCCAGCTACAGAGACAAGCCCCAGCTGTGTTTTTACACATTTCAGTGGAGCTTGTGCAATGAAAATGTTGGGGGGAGGGACACAGTATTGCTGGCGGTGCACAAAAAGCTTGAGGGCTGTTTGTGACCATTGGGACACCTAGGGGCTTTTTAGATTGGCAGGAAAGTGTGACATGAAGTTGCACTTTCCTTAATGCTTAGCAGCTAGACTGCAAGCCCCAGGTGTGCATTTAAAAAGTACAGGGCAGCTAGACTGAGGTTTTTTCTGTGGCTCAGCAACTACATGGGAAGCTGTCAAAACGCTACAAACACAGGCGGAGCAGCTACATGGGCGGCAAGGAACGTGGCTTTTAGCCGTGCTTTAAACATTTTTTTCCCCTTGCTGGCTGCGAATTGCACAATTGCGCAGGTACACCATACAGTCGGAGCTTATCACATGGGGGAGTACAGGACCATTCCGAAAGAGGGAGAAAGTGAGGTCAGTTTGGAAATGCACGTGATTACGCACAAGCTCATCACACACAAGACAAGAGAGCATCTACACAAAAAGAAAATGCAGAGTCAATACGAAAGAATTCATCACGTGTGAACATACTGGTCGGCTTTCTGTTGCAAATTAAGGCATCTTGGGAAATGGTAGCAAAGGCTCATGGGAGTTGTAGTCTGTGTTCTGTCAGAGCATTATATTCAGCTGTCTTGAGGTTTCAGCCCTCTGTCCAGGAGGGATTCCCATATGTCCTCCATTCTTGAGCAGAGGCCCCCCTTTTCCAAGTTGACCAGGCACGTCCTCCTTTGCCAGGACACGTCCTACTTTTCCAGCCTTCTTTTTGAAGAGGAAGCAGGAGGGCCAGGCGTGCTCTGGCCAGGCTCTGGGGGGGTGTCTCTTCCTGGCTCCTTCCCTCCCTCCCTCCCTCCCTCCCCGCTGCCTTCCTCCTCCCTTTGGCTGAGAGAGTGTGACTTGCAGGGAGGAAGGGCAGCGGTGGTGCTCCAGGTCCTCCTGATGCTGGGCCAGGGCAAGCTGGAAACAGGAGGAGGAGGAGGAGGAGGAGGAGAGGGACATGGGGCCCCTCTGCTGCCCTGCCTCCCTGCAAGTCACACTCTCTCAGCCAAAGGGAGGAGGAAGGCAGCCAGGAGAGAGCCATGGAGCCTGGCCAGAGTGTGCCTGGGCCTGCTTCTCCTCCCCCCTTCGGCTGAGAGAGTGTGACTTGCAGGGAAGCAGGGCAGCGGAGGTGCTCCAGGTCCCTCCCCTTCTCCTCCTCCTCTTGCCAGCTTGCCCTGGCCTGGCTGAGCGCCTCCAGTGCCCTGCTGTCTCCCTAGAAGTCACACTCTCTCAGCCAAAGGGAGGAGGTGAAGGAAGGTGCAGGCGCACTCTGGCCGGGCTCTGAAGGTCTCTTCGTGTCTTGGCACCTTCCCTCCCTCCGCACTGGTATCGCTACCTTTAAATGGGTGCTTTAAAGAGACAGAGCCCCATTTAACCGTGCAACTACACCTTAGCCTTTAGATGCAATAGCAATGTTGCGCCCTTTTAAAAAAAGTAGTGGGGAAATCAAACTACTTTTTAAAGGCACTTCTTCTCCCTTAAAACTCCAAAATAGTGTTTTCATGGCACACTTTCCCTTTTTCTCATCTAAAGGCTGGGCTTTCATGCAGCCATCAACACACCTCTTTTTGCCAATGTAAAATGGGCCAGCTCCTTTTTAAAGCACTTCTTCTCTCTTAAAATGCCAAAATAGTGTTTTCATGGCACACTTTCCCTTTTTCTCATCTAAAAGCTGGGCTTTCATGCAGCCTTCAAAACACCTCTTTTTGCCAATCTAAAATGGGCCCTAATTCCCCACCCATCCACATGGTATCTGAATACCTTCCTGGTTAAGCACTTCCTTGATGGGCATATGAAAACTTTTGATAAATGATATTGAAGGAAGAAGAGCAAGTCATCAGTATGACATCCTTTTAAATATTTAGATATGGCTACCATGTCACCCCTTAACCTTTTCTTCTCCAGGCTAAACATACCCAACTCCCTAAGTTGCTCCTCACAGAGCATGGTTTCCATGCCTTTCACCAATTTGGTCACCCTCCTCTGGACATGTTCCAAACACATGTAGTTATTCTAGGTTTTTGGCCCCATATTGAGAATAAGGTTTACCACCTTGGACAGATCCGTAAAAGTTATGAGTAAAACCTGAATTCACAAATATAAGAACCACTAAATGCCACCGAATAGAGCTTTCTCATTCCAGTCCAGTTCTGACATGCAGCACTGGAGTTTAGGCGCATGGTAATGCACTGTTCTCTTGGCTGCTTATCCATGAGAAGTCATTATTGTAGACCTACTATCAGGGACAATCTTTCTCAGTTTGTCCTAGCCTAATGCTTTCCTTGATGGGCTAATGTGATAAGAAAGAATAATCCTCTGTAATGGCTTCGCGTCAGTGATAGCTGATCATGCAGAAGGCTGTTAAGTCCTTTTCTGTTAACTGATTGTTCAAGTTGCTGCTTTGCTCACTGGTTTCCTAAGTGAATGGGCACCAATGTGCCCAGCAAATAGGCATGTATTCTGAAACTTGAAGATTTTATCAAAGACTGCAGTGATGAAGAATTTATATTCATGGTAACTCTTTTGAGGACAGAAGCCAGGGTGGAAACAAAGTGTGGAGAAATGGAGCAGAAAAAGCAAAAATCAAGACGACAACACACAGTAAAAGAATGAAAGATGTGATAAAAAGGGGTGGAAAATGCTGATAGGAGATCACAAAGAATGGCAGAAAAGAAGGAAAGGACAAAACTGAGCAAGTAAGACCACTGAGTTTTTTGGCTCTGTAAGTATGAAATATCTTGCCTGATACATATTTGATCTTTTGTTCAAATAGGAGTATAACTTCTATTTCTGTCCTTTTGCTACAGTTTTGCCATTGTATGTGTATGTGTGTGTAACTGTGTAAATGTAACTTGCTTCATCTGGTGTCACTAATCTCTCAATAGCAAAGCATTTATTGAACAAGGCAGAGTTTCAGGATCAAAGCCTAGGCTGCTAGAAGAAGGACATCCTGGCAAGACATCAGATCAAAGTTACTAAAAGAGGGAAGAGGAAGTGTAGGTTCTTGTAAGGAAACTAATAAACCGAGTGGAAAGCCTTCTTCTCTCCATCAACCCCCAGCTCGTATCCTAGGCTAAATCAACACTGCTGAATTAGTGAAGTTTGACACTATTTTAACTGCCATGGCTCAATGCTATGAAATTCTGGGATCTGTAATTTTGTAAGATATTTACCCTTCTCTGTCAGAGAGTGTCACCAAAAAATGACAAATCCCAGGATTCCATAGGATGGAGCCATGACAATTAAAGCGGTGTCAAACTGTATTAATTCTTCAGTGTGAAGGCAGCCTTAGAGAAGCATTGCATAAAGAAATGCTACTCTAACAGAGTCACATCATTCTCCCATGTAGCAAGAATCCTCATTTCCACATAAATGATAAAGAGCCATGTGAAACCTTGAAGATTAACACATTTTTATGACATGATATTTGGGGAACTATAGCCTACATGATCGGATGGATGGAGTACTATCCAGAATTTCAGCTGTATATTTAGTACACATGACTGGAGATGGGAGTGTAGACAGTAAGGTCAGTGAGAATTTAAATGCAAAAACATAGCTAGTGTAAAGGCTACCACTTGTAACCCTAGTGAGGACATTATGGCATTAACAACTGTGGTCAGAAATTTTGCAGAACATAATTCAGTAATCTGTGCCCAACTATGTGCTCTTTCTGCATTTAATTTCCTTCTACCTAACAATCTACCACTCTTCCCTTCCTCAGTCATTGTATATATGCATGAAATTTTGGATAATACTCCATGCAGCTGATGAAGTGAGCTGTAGTCCACAAAGACGTGTGTTTTACTAACTGCATAAATTGAATACATAGAAATGGTGGGTTGTATTAGCAGGAAAGGAGATGTTTGGATAACTGGTAAAATTTAACCTGCCTGCCTCTGAATACTTTCTCAGCCTTGAATTTGCTGACCAGTCTCAGGGAAGTCATTCCCACTCAGCTTCACGTTTCATATTTGTAATATGTAAAGCACAGGGCACTCTTTTCCTGAAAAGGTTAAAAACAGGTTAAAGTCCACCCAGCAGACCTCAATCCTTTGGCAGGACAATGGCATCTTCTCCCACCCCCACTATGTTTTGTGTTTTCCTTTCTGTCTAGGCCTAGCCATAATCTTCATCACAGCTGGAGCAGGGATGGATTTTCCCAGCAATTATATATACAGTTTAGTCTTGAAGAAGAAATTAAGGTCCATTAGTCTGACAAATCTCCTTCTCTTGGTAGAAATGAAAACTGCTAAAAGTGGTTTGTTGACTTGAAGATAAAGCAGTAGAACAGCATAGCTACTTGAATTTTTGGAAAAAAAATGTATTCTGTGGTAGCAGTGTTGGCCGCTAAATCCAAAATCTACAAAAGAGCGATACGTTTATTGGCCAACCAAAATACACCAAGGTCATCAGGCAAATTTTTGAAGCTCCACTGGCATCTTCACCAGGCAAGGGATGTTAAAAAATCTTACAGGAGAAATTAAAAAAGGGGGAAAGGTGATGTTGCTGGAGTCACAGACACATTTTGTACCACGTGTCATCTCAGAAGGCAAGAGACTTCCTGAGAAATTCAATGTTCTCTGCCTAAGAAAGGGGCTTATGGCTCTACAAGAAACAGGGACACTCTAGATTCCCAGAGGAGTTACTTTACTGCTACAAATGGAGTTTAAATTTTACTGTTAGTCCCCTCACCCCATAGCCAAGAAGAGAGGGGAATGGCTTCTGCCTGCATTGAGATCCTTCCAGACCAACTGAACTATAGCAGAAACAATATCTGATATAAAATGTAGATCTGCAACTCCAACACTGTCATCTTTCTACCTTTTGTTCTTTCTCCTGTATGATTTTTAAAACATTTTTTTTTCCTGATGAAGAAGCCAGTGGAGCTTCAAAAGCTTGCAATGTGTGTTTTGGGGGGGGGGGGGGGGATACCTATGGAGTCTGTCACAGTGAGCACCTGCACTTGACATTTTACTGGTGCTCCTGAAACCAGCCTTTGTTATTTGCTCTTGCCCTGACTAAGCTCCTTGAATAACTTTGTACACATGGAAGGGATAAATGAGCCTTTGCTTTTGCAATAGTAGTTTAGGTTGCAAAAATAATCTCCTGCAAGAAAGCTATGTGCTTCAGCATTACTGTGTAAAGATATGAGAACTTCCTCCCTGGGGATTACAGGCAGCATTTTTCAAGGCCAGAAGGCCATTCCTCCTCTTTGGGTTCATTAATTTCTCTTCTGGCCTCTGGAGCATAAAACATGACAATGGGATGGTAATCCTTCACCTCTGGATTTCTAATGGAATTATAATTGTGCATCTGCTTCCGAAGGAGGGGAAAGTTCTTATTCTTCTGCCTGTCATCGCATTCCCATCATCACCTGGTTTTGCTGAGTGACTGCGCAGTTGGTCTCTGGAATTCTTTTACAGCAAAAGCTCTCGGGAGTTCAATAAGCAAGTCAAATATTCAAGAGAATGCATCATGCAACATTGCTCCACCCTTAGCTGTCATTCTGCCAAGGCCTAAATGTATAACATTGACCTTTAAAATCTCCAGAAAGTGCCTTGAATGAAGAATGCAAACATAAAATATAGGAAAAGAATCTCGACAGCATGAGAGATTGGTTTCTTCAAAATATATTCATTATTCCACAACTCTTCTTTGCAGGGTCATAAACTATGAACACATAGTCTGAGCTATCCTTGGATTTGCTAGAGAATAAGACAAAGTTTTGGAAATGTTCACATTTGTAATTTGGGATACATTTAATGAGAAAACTAATGAGATCTTTTGCTTTCTGCTGCATGTTATCCACATTCACATATATATATATATTATTACTTATTTAAAAAGCAAAAGAGGAGACATATCTCCAGCAGTACCTGATGGCTTCTTTACCTATGGGATGGTGCATCTGCTCTGGATTTTACTCTGAACTGTTACTATGGAGGTATCCAAGGTGTAGAATCCTAGCCCCAAAATATATTCAGCATCTTAGATAGTGTTTTAAAGTTCAAACTAAAGTTCAAACTAAAATCCAAAGTGCCTTTGCAATCCCAATCATGTAGGAGTCACCTGGCACCACTTTATATCCTATGTTGAGTTAGACAAGTCATATTCCCCAACAAATAGTATAAGCCAAGACAAGAAAAATGATTATTGATCCAGATCAGTCCCTCCTATCCATTGCCTTCTACTCTCTTGGAGCTTCTCATTGTCCCATTGATGTGGGGCCCACAATCAATCTTTGGTTCTAACTTAATCCTTTCCCCCCCAAGCATAATTAGTCCAAGTGATTAAAAAATACATTCTCTTTTTTAAAAACCACATTCTTTTTTTCAAAATGGCAGTGCAACATACCAGCAAAATGGATATTTTAGAACCAATTAAAACATAGATATATTCTTTTGGTTACAGCATAAAGTCGACAGGGACAGGCAACATCAACAGGTCCAGGTATGATTTTCCTGCCCCCAAAACCCTTTGGGACTGCAAAAGCTTCTTCTTTTTTCACCATCACTCCTGAAGGAGCAGTTCACCCATTTTCTCAGAGAAAGTTCAACCTGATTCAGAGATGCAAATACAGCTATGTAGTGGAAGGTGGCATTCAATCCCAGAGCTGCTTGTAGGAAGAATAAGACTATTGCTAACAGTGCAGCGAGAAGTGTGATAACTCTTCACAGGAGCAGGGAGGAGCAGGTGAGTCTCCAGACACTGCTGAACTGCTTCTCCCCTTAATCCTTCACCTCTGGTTGTGCTGGCTAGGGCTGGTCAGATTTGCAGTCAAGCAACATCTAGAAGACAATGGAGTTTATGAGACGGGAGGAATTTCTCTTTATTTCGAATGGAGCCAATTGGAGCCCATTCGAATTCACGTGAATTCGCCAGTTTAGCTAATTGCATTCAGAATGCATTCAGAATGACTTCCCATTACCCAAAAATGACCCCTCATTGCCCAAAATTGAGTGAGATGCTTTAATACAAAATAACCTAAAACCCATGATTGTGTTCGAAATTACTTCCCTTTTGCCCGAAATTGTGTGAGATACTTTAATACGCAATGACGTGAAACCCCATGATTGCATTCGGATTGCCATTGGATTATACTTCCAATTTCCATTGTCTGGTAAACTCCTAAGTATCTATATCCTCTCCAACTTTACAGTATTTCAAATTAGGTGAGAGTATCAGCAAGGAAGATTCATGGTGGCATTTCATTTGTAGGCTAACAATTATGGTGATAAAAGAAAAAAGACCCTGGAGGTCATCTGAGAATTATAATAATAAAAAAGTATCTGAAAGAGTAACATTAAAACCACAGTACTCATTTAGCTCTGTCCTACCATGCTCACAGGTCTGTCTGATGAGGACACAAAGAGAGCCTTCTCAGTGGTTGCACCCAGGTAATGGAATTCCCTTCCATGAGAGGCTCCCTCTCTGCTCTTTTTTGCCAGCAGGCAAAGATCTTTTTACTTCAACAGCCTCCAGGTTTTAATTGGTGGTAGCAGAAGGATCTCTTCATAGGACATACTGTATTGTTATCCTTTGTTGTTTTTGTGTGTCTTCAAGCTGTTTCCAATTTATGGCGCCCCTAAGGCAAACCTATCAAAGGATTTTCTTGCCAAGATTTGTTCAGAGGAGGTTTGCCATTGCCTTCCCCTGAGGCTGAGAGAGTGAGATTTACCCAGTATCACCCCATGAATTTCATGGCTGAGTGGGGAATTGACCCTGAGCTCCAAAGTCGTAGTCCAACACTCAAACCACTACAGCATTCTAGGTGTTTACTATGCTTTAAATGTGCTTCAATTGTTTAAATGCTTTTAATTCAATTGTCTGTTTAATTGTTTTTGAATGTATTATATTTTGTTTTAATTCGGTTTTGTATTGACTCATAAGGTAGAACACCTTACTGAGAAAAAGGTGGCATAGGAAACAAATAAATAAATAATCATTGCTACTGTGCAGTTAGGAAGATGCAGCTGTTGTTAGAAAATCCCCCATTGATGAAATACACATCTCCTTGAACCAATCACGGTGACTTAGATCTTATTTCACCTGGAATATCTCTTGTTTGATCTGTATTTAAATTAATAGGATTGTGTAAAAGCTCATAAGCAAGACAGCAGTCACTAAATATGAAGTGTTCAGTTAATTGTCATTTGCAGTCTAAAATTTTCTTTACAGTAGTACCTGAAGCTGAAGCTGCAGGGTGAATAGAGTTTTAAAAGCTTTTGAGTTCCCATTTCAGCCAGCAGTTGGCACATCAGTTATTAAAATAGGGCCCAGCTTGAAGTGGTGATTCAAAAGGTCACAGGAGGTGGCAGGAGATTTTGCAGATGTTGTATGCTTTTGAGAATTTCCTTCTGTTAATACCTCTTGCAATGAACTATCCTTGGAATACAGCGAACATCTCTGAACAGAGTGATATGAAGAAGACGGAGGAGAAGGAGAAGAAGGAGAAGAGGCAGAAGCAGTTCTTTTAAGAAAGCTGTGGACAACACTGTTGTAAGGCTCTTTGAATTCTTAGATGTTGGAGAATCCTCACTTCTAGTCCATAACCATATTTATGTTGACATGCCATGAAGAGAGAAATGAAATATCCACAGATTGAGAAGACCATATTGTGTAGACAACAGTCTTGGTTGGATTGCAGGACTGAAATGAGCTGTTTTGCAGCCTGAGGCCCTGTTGATAAATCTTCCTTTACACAGTTCATTGCTTCTTTGTCCTTTCTCTTTGGCCACACATGGACTGCAGCATGGTCAGATCTAGACACCAGAGCAATAGATGTAAATGAAAAGGGAGTATGTTGCTTTTACAATACACCCATTCCAGTTTTAGCTGGTTGTTCACAATTCACAATTCGATCACCTTTGTTCCCCCTTGATTTTAAGGATTTGTATAAACACACTGAAACCAGAACTAAAAGGAGGAGACCATTTATAATGAGCTTTTTTGATCTAACAGTTCCAATGTATTGTGTGCCCCACTAAATGCTTTGGGTTACCTACACCTATAATTTCAACAAAGTCTTAAAATAATGGCTGTTGTCTTTTTTCTGTGCTAACATCCCATCTTGCCTCCTCATAAACATGTGTGCGTGTTGGGGGGTAACAGATGGGAATTTCCCACCGCTAGTGCTTTCTTGTAATGGTGGTTATTTCCAACTCACAAAACATTCAGCTGTCAACTCTGATTTATTTTCCAAGCAAATCTGGGTTTAGTTGCCCGTGATGTGGTGGTGCCTTTCTACTTCCACTTCCAACATTGTGTGTCTGTGTGTGTGTGTGTGTTTGCACGCATGCACGCACGCACATGTCGTAAAGCCCCCATCCGATTCAGCCCGTGAACCAGCTCTTCTAAGACCCTCTCATCTCCTCTTTCCTTCTTCTAGCTAACAGGGCCTGACATTTTGTGGTCTGAAATCTGTGCTTCAGCGCGATAAGAGCTGGGGGAAAGAACACATATTGGAGGCTTGTCCTCTTTCAAGCTTCCTCGTTTTGAAGATGCCTCTTCTTTCCTCTGGGGAGGAGGGAGGGTAAAAAAAGAAGCTATTAGAGATAAAGAAACCCCCACTAGGTTCAATCCTGTCCATAAATAATGGATTTGGAACGGGGAAAGGCGACCCATGAAGACATCTCCCTTTAAAGCAAACTGGCTCTGGCCTCTCAGTCACACAGCAAGCCCTCCCCTATTTGCTGGGGAAAGGCTCTTCCCCGCCCCTTCTTGCTTCTTTCCCCACTCCCCCTTTCCCTCCCTTTCCCCCCTCTTTCCCTCCAATGCAATGGAAAGGCAAGCCAGCGGACTGCTCCTCCAGCAGCCTACACCAAGGGCAAGGGAATTCCTGTGCAATCGACAATAGCCCTCTTCCATCGCCTGGGCTGCAGCCAGGCAAGGTCAGCCTCAGCCCCAAAGAGAAGGCGAGGAGGAGAGGCCCATCGCGGCCATTGGAGCGCCCAACGGGAGCTGTCCAAGGAGGCCCTGGTGCTGAAGCCACAAGGAAGGCGAGGGGAGCTGTCCATCCCCTCCGTGGTGCTGAAATCCCTCTGGCGCCTCTGCGGTAGCTGTCCATCCCCTCCGTGGTGCTGAATCCTGACTCCGACATCTTCCCAGCTGCATCTGCAGCCAGAGAAGGGGGAGGAAGAAGGGAAGCAAGAGGACCATGGGGGAGAAGGGAAAGAGTAGCCATGGTGGCATCGCTTAATCTTGCTGACCCCCTCCATCTCCCTTCCTTGGTGCTGAAGACGGATTCCGACATCTTCCCAACCGCAACATCATCATCAGCAGGAGGAGGACGGGGAGGAGAAAGACAAGCAAAGGGACTATAGAGGCGAAGGGAAAGAGCAGCCATCCCACCAAAGGTACCTCTCAGGCTTGCTGACCCCCTCCATCTCCCTTCCCTGGTGCTGAAGACGGATCCTGACATCTTTCCAGCGTAGCAGCAGCAGGAAGGGAGGCACAAGGGGAGGCTGGGGGCTGAAGGAAAGCGCAGCCATTTCACCAAGGGCAACTTTTGGGCCCACTGATCCCTCCACCTCTTTTCTCTGGTGCTGACATCCGACTCTGACATCTTTCCAGCTGGCAAGCGCAGGAGGAGAGGAGGAGGAGGAAGGGAGGCAAAGGGACTATGGAGGCTAAAGGAAAACGCAGCCATCATACCAAGGGTACCTTTTGGGCCCACTGATTCGTTTTATTTCCTCTCTGTGGTGCTGCAGCCCAAGTCTGACATCTTTCCAGCTGCAGGCTCAGAAGGAGGAAGAGGAGGAGGAAGGAAGGAAGGCAAGGGGACTATGGGGCTAAAAGGAAGAGCAGCCATCCCACCAAGGGGACCTCTGGGGCCTGCTGATCCTCTGTGGGGCTGAATCCTGACTCGGACATCTTTCCAGCTGCAAGCTCAGGAGGAGAGGGAGGAAGAAGAGAGGCGAAGGGAAAGTGCAGCCATCACACCACCAGGGGTATCTCTTGGACCCCTTGATCCTCTGTGGGGTTGGACCCAGATTCCGACATCTTTGCAGTTGTGGCCACAGCAGTAGGAGCAAGAAGGTGATGGAGACGAAGGGAAAGAATTATTATTATTATCATTACTATTATTATTAAAGGGGCCTTCTAGGGCCCACTGACCCCCTCCCTCACTGCTCTCCTTGCTCAGCCATGGAAGAGGAGCTGAAGTGCCCCGTGTGCGGGTCTCTGTTCCGGGAGCCCATCATCCTGCCCTGCTCGCACAATGTCTGCCTTCCTTGTGCCCGCACCATCGCTGTCCAGACCCCAGAGAGCGAACAGCACTTGCCCTCCCTGCTCCATCCAAGGGGGGCCCCGGGGCCAGGGCCACCAGGGCCGGGGCTGCTGCCTTCCTCCTCCTCCTCTGGACCGGCCTCCTTGGACTGCGACGCCAGTGGGGCTGTCCCCGGGGGGAGCACCTGCCTCGGGACGGACCACGCCGACAAGCTGAGCCTCCACAGCGAGACCGACAGTGGCTATGGCTCCTACACACCGAGCCTCAAGTCCCCCAATGGGGTCCGGGTCCTGCCTTTGGGGCCACCGCCTCCTTCTGGGGCAGCAGGGGCTGGGGCTCCTCCTTTACAGGGCAGCGGGGCCAGTTCATCACTGACCTGCCCTCAATGCCACCGCAGCGCCTCCCTGGACCCTCGAGGGCTGCGGGGCTTCCAGAGGAACCGGCTCCTGGAGGCCATCGTCCAGAGGTACCAGGCCGGCAGGGCTGCTGCTTCCTCCTCCTTGACCTCCTCTTCTTCAGCCAAGTGCCAGCTGTGCGACCGGAACCCTCCAGAGCCAGCTGCCGTGGCTTGTGAGCAATGCGAAGTCCTCTACTGTGCCCCGTGCCAAGTCAAGTGCCACCCGGCACGCGGCCCCTTCGCCAAGCACCGCCTGCTCCCACCGCCCAGCCAGCAAGGCAACCCAGGAAGCAGCAGTGGAGCAGGAGCAGGAGGGGCCCCAGGGGCCAAGGCAGGCCCGGGACTGGCCCCCCGCAAGCCCCCAACCTGCGTGGATCACGAGCTGGAGAACTACAGCATGTACTGCGCCACATGCCGGACCCCTGTCTGCTACCAGTGTCTGGAAGAAGGCAAGCATGGCAAGCATGAGGTCAAGGCCCTGGGAGCCATGTGGAAGCAGCACAAGGTCAGCAGCCCCACCTCATAATAATAATAATAATAATAATAATAATAATAATAATGTGAAGTTGAAGGCTTTCATGGCTGGCATCTATTGTTTTTTGTGGGGTTTTTTGGGCTGTGTGGCCATGTTCTAGAAGAGTTTCTTCCTGATATTTCGCCAGCGTCTGTGGCTCGCATCTTCCATGCCAGTATTCTCTGAAGATGCCAGCCACAGATGCTGGCGAAATATCAGGAAGAAACTCTTCTAGAACATGGCCACACAGCCTGAAAAACCCACAAAAAACTACTACTAATAATAAAAATAATAATAAATGAAAATGTATTTATATCCCGCCTCTCCATCAAGATCAAGGCAGCGTACAATTTTATGTATTATTGTGAAGTCAAAGGCTTTCGTGGCTGGCATCCATAGTTTTTTGTGGGGTTTTTGGGGATGTGTGGCCATATTCCCAAAAGACAATAATCACCAATTAGCAGACACTAATCCCCCTTTGCATATCCTCCCACCCTGAGGCCCTGCCATAGAACAATACACAGATGAACATGGGAATCACTCCTCCCTAGCCAGGGTCACACAGTACACACACACACACACACACACACTTCCATGCCAGTATTCTCTGAAGAGGCCAGCCACAGATGCTGGCAAAACGTCAGGAGAAAACTCTTGTAGAACATGGTCACACAGCCCAAAACACACACACACACACACAAACAAATATTGTTTTATTATTATTTATTTAGAGTATTTATACCCTGCTCTTTGGCCAAAAGGCTATTAGAGTGGCTTACTTTTTGTTTTTTAACAGCCTTGCAATCTAAAAAGACAAGGCACAAAAGGAGAAGGGAATTGCAATGGGGAAGGGGAATAAGTCCAGCAGATCTTCTCTCCCTCTGAGGCCTGGACCAAGGCAGATAGACTGGAGGGAGGGCTCTTCTTCTTACTCTGGCTAGGCTCAATGGAGCTGGGCCCACACGTCTCTCCCTCAGTTTTACAATAAAAGTAAAAAATACAGACAGTATAAAATAAACCCATTTCCCCTCTTACCCACAAGACAATTAAGATCCCTTATAACAATGAAATAACATCTTAATAATTAAATTTTATTAATAAAATTTTGTTATTAAGATGCCACATGCATACCCATCCCTGCTCTTCAGGCCTTTTGCCTCCACTCCTCCAGATACTGGTGCCCAAAGGGTGGGCAACCTGCTTCTCCTGTAGAATCATAGAATCATAGAGTTGGAGGAGACCCCAAGGGCCATCCAGTCCAACCCCATTCTGCCATGCAAGAACTCACAATCAAAGCACCCTCGACAGATGGCCATCCAGTCTCTGTTTAAAGACTTCCAAGGAGGGAGACTCCATTATACTCTGAAACAACATATTTCACTGTCAAACAGCTCTTACTGTCAGAAAGTTCCTCCTAATGTTGAGGTAGAATCTCTTTTCCTGAAATTTGCATCCATTTGGAATCTAAAGAGAAGGGACTGCCCAGTGCCCACCCAGCCCCCTCCAGGCGCCACCAATGGAGAATCTGCATTGCCCCTCTACCCCCTTATAGTGCTGCTACTGGTATGCCATTTCCACTGCTCTGGCTGCCTCCTGTGGCATCCTGGGGTTTGTAGTTCACTGAGGCCTAAGAGCTCTCTGACTGAGAAATCTAAATGCCCCCCCCCCCCCGCCAACTGCAAGTCTCATGATACAACAGGAAGCAGCCAGAGCAGTCAAAGTGGAGTAGCCACGCTATAAGAGTGTAGTGCGGTAATCTAGTAAGTAGTAAATAATCTAGTATAGTGCAGTAATCATAGCATTGGAAGAGACCATGAGGGCCATCAAGTCCAACC
The DNA here is from genome assembly GCA_034509955.1 of Urosaurus nigricauda. Taxonomy (NCBI): domain Eukaryota; kingdom Metazoa; phylum Chordata; class Lepidosauria; order Squamata; family Phrynosomatidae; genus Urosaurus; species Urosaurus nigricauda. The sequence continues at coordinate 312,275,448 of JAOEGL010000001.1, read as the reverse complement.
TCCTGCCATGCAGGGACTCTCAGTCAAAGCACCCCAGATATCCTGCCTCTGTTTAAAGACCTCCAAAGAAGGAAAGTCCACCAATCCCTGAGGGAGTGTGTTCCACTGTCAAACAACTCTCATTGGAGTTTATCACATAGGAGGCATCCCATGCAGAAATGGGATTTAAAACGAGATTTAATGCCCCCTCCCCCCCAAAAAACTAAGAAGACACACAAAAGCATGATTGATTTCCAGACACCTTGGGGTTAATGCAACATTAAACTGACTATAAAGTCAACAAAATGTGATTCTTTTTACTTTTGGGATTTTCCAGAAGTAAAAAGAATCACATTTTGTCTACTTTCTAGCTGGGTTAATGTCACGTTAATGCACCTTAACAGGGACATTGACGGAAAATCAATTGCGCTTTTGCATGTCTTTTCTACTTTATGTCTGGGTTAATGTTGGGTTAATCTGGACATCATGTGATAATAAATCCGATTTTACAGGTTTTTCTCACTTTAAATCCCAATTTTGCATGGGATCCTTTCCATGTGATGAACTCCACTGTCAGGAGGTTTCTCCTAATGTTGAGTTGGAATCTCTTTTACTGTAGCTGGCATCCATTGTTCCAGGTCCTGTTCTCCAGGTCCTAGTCTCTGCAGAAAACAAGATTGCTTTCTCCTCAATATGATACTCCTTCAAATACTTAAACAGGGCTATCATATCACCTCTTAACCATCTCTTCTCCCTACTGGGAATTGTACTGGGGTCCGTGTCACCCAAGGGAACAGTGGGGTTGGCAGACTGCTTTGGCCTCCATTAGGTTTTTGGGGGGATCCAGTGTGGCTGTAACCACACCAAAGCACAAATGGAAGGAACTCCCCCCCCCCAGCCACCACCACTGAAGAGGGCAGTACCAGCACACACACACACACACACACAGAGAGAGAGAGAGAGAGAGAGAGAGAGAGATTGGTTTGGGCTCCTTCATGTGTGCATGCCAAAGTCCAAATGGAAGATACTGCCTCCACAGCCACCACCAGGATGTGACACCTTTTCTGGCTCACCCAGTAGCCACAACAGGTGTACCACCTTGCTGGGTGATACCCACCCCCATCTGGGTTGTAACCTGATGTGGTCTGCACCCCCTTATTGATGCCCTTGCCAAAGCAATGGATGCAAACTACAGAAAAAGAGATTCCACCCAAACATTAGGAAAAAATTCATAAGAGCTGTCCAACAGTGGAATACATTGCCTCAGTGAGTGATGGAGTCTCCTTCTTTGGAGGTTTTTAAACAGAGGCTGGATGGCCATCTATCAGGGGTGCTTTGATAGTGCGTTCCTGCATGGCAGGGGAATTGGACTGGATGTCTCTTGGGGTCTCTTCCAACTCTGTGATTCTATGATTTTAAGCCGGGGAGGACATTCAGGTTGGCTAGCCTCATCTAAGCAAGCCTCACCTGAGCTGCATCTACAGTTTAATATCACTTTAACTGCCATGGCTCCATCCTACAGAATCCTGGGATTGGTAGTTTTGTGAGGCACCAGCACCCTTTGGCAGAGAAGCCAAAAGACCTTATAAAAATATGAATCCTGGGATTCCATAGGATGAATCTACAGCATTTAAAGTGATGTCAAACTGCATTATTTCAACAATGTAGGTGCACCCCTGGTTTCTTCATCAGGAGCAGTAACTGCCTTCTAGGATCTGACAGGCAATCATGATTTTTCAAAAAGCCCTGAGGGAACCATTGCTGCTATTACCCCTTAATCAGACCTGGGCAGAGTTTGAGATCAGCCTCAAGGAAAAAATTGTTTGAATGCAGCATTCATTTCTAGAACATGTAAATGTGCCATGAACAAGAGTGCCTCTGAACCAATGCAGAGTGCAAATCCATCTCCACTGATCATAGGAGGGATTGGGGAACAGGGCCACCACAGCACAGCATGTGGCTTTCATGCTAGATTCCTCCTCTTGTTGTTGTGTGCTTTAAAGTCATTTCTGATTTATTGTGACCTTAAGGCAATGCTATCATAGGTTTCTTGGTAGGTTTCTTCAGAGAGGTTTACCATTGGGATCCTCTGAGGGTGAGAGAGGGTAACATGCCCAAGATCACCCCTTGAGTTTCCATGGCTGAGCTGGGATTTGAACCTTGTCTTTTCTTTCTTTTTAGACTCAAAGAACATGAATTGCTCAGGATTGCACAGTGGATCTCCATGATTTAGCGGGGATTAAAACCTAGTCCGCTTGTGTCCTAGTCCAACACTCAAACTATTACACTATGTTGGGCCCTTAGAGTCTTTCTCTGGGACTTCTCATTTTAGAAATGTGCAACTGTCCTTTAACCATTTTTATTGCATTTATAAATGGGCCCTGAAATTGAGGGATCTCTTAAACTATCCAATCTTGAATACAATCCCTGTTTAAAGTATCTCCCAAACATTTAAAGGAATACATTAAAGATGCACAGTTCTTTACAGTCTCTTCAGCTTTCTTCTTTTGCCTTCAGGCTTCTCTAAACTGGCACCCTGCAGATGTGCTGGAATACAAATCTCATCATCTTCAGGCAGTATGTTGTCAGAGGATGATGAGAATTTTAGTGCAGCACACTTGGAAGGTGCCAGGTTGTCTGAAGCTGCTGTGCTGGATTTGTTGTATTGCGTTTGTCTATGCTGTAGCAGTAATCGTTAATCCTTTTTAAAGAGATGAATGGAGATGGCTGCTTCAAGACCATCTCAAGTGAAAGACAAAATTATAGTATCCTCCCACCAAATGAGTTTGAGGAATGACTAGGACATCAGGGGACTAGGTTCGAATCCCCGCTCAGATCCACTTTTTTAACTGCCCTCGAGTCGATCTCGACTCATGGCGACCCTATGGATGAGACATCTCCAAGACCCTCTATCCTCCACTGTTCTGCTTAATTCTTGCAACCCCATAAAACCTGTGACCTCCCTAATAGAGTCCATCCATCTGGCATATTGCCTTTCTCTCTTCCTACTTCCCTCTACCTTTCCCAGCATTATTGCCTTTTCCAATGAGTCCTTCCTTCTCATGATGTGTCTGATGTATGGTTTGGTCTCAGTTTGGTCATCTTGGCTTCCAGGGAAGTTTCCAACTCCATCTGCTCTAGGACCCATTTGTTTGTCCTTTTGGCTGTCCATAGAATCCTCAGCACTCTTCTCTAGCACCGCATCTCAAATGAACGGATTTACTTCCTATCTGCTTTCTTAGCAGCCCAGCTCTCATATCCCTACATGGTAATAGGGAATACAATGGCTTGTATGAGCTCAGGTGTATATCTTTGCATTTTAGAATCTTTTCTAGTTCTTTCATTGCCACCCTCCCCATTCTTAATCTTCTTCTGATTTTCTGACTGCAGTCCCAATTTCTATCAATGTTTGATCCCAGGTATGGAAATTCTTTTACTATTTCTATTTCTTTATTGTCTAGGTTGAAGTTGTGATGGTCCTTGGTGATCATTATTTTTGTTTTCTTTATGTTCAACATTAAGCCTGCCTTTGCACTTTCTTCTTTGATCTTCCTTAGTAGGTGTTCCAGATCTGTGAGGTTTTCAGAGAGTAGTATTGGTGCTATTGTTGATTGTTGATATTCCTTCCTTCTATTTTCACTCCTCCTTCTTGTGTGTCCAAGCCTGCTTTTATTATATGTTCTGCATACAAGTTGAACAGATAGGAAGAAAGGATGCAGCCTTGTCTGACCCCTTTGCCAATTGGGAACCATCCTGTTTCTCTGTGTTCTGTTCTGACAGTAGCCTCTTGTCCTGAGTACAGATTCCTCATCAGGACTATCAGGGCCTCATTCCCACTTACAAAAAAAGCAGCTTGCGATCCAAATCGATGGATCAATTCAACAGTGGAGCATGGTTCCCACTACATTTACCCCTATCACATTTTTTCAGTTCAAAATGGACCCGCACCTGCCAGCCAAAGGGCAAATTTAAATCTATTCTGATCTGGTTCACACTTGTGCAGAATCAATTTATCCAAAAAGATGTGGAAAACATCAGTGTCAAAAAGATGTAGGTTAAATGGGTCTAGAGTGTGCCCCCCCCCTCCGAATTGCTTCTCTGAATCGATTCAAGTAGGAATCAGAGTCATTTGAACCTGTTCAAACCAATTTGAGATCTGGTTTAAAAGGTAGTGGGAATCAGGCCCAGATGTGTTGGCACTCCCATGTCTTTAAGGGCATTCCACAGCCTTTCATGATCTATGCAGTCAAAGACTTTGCTATAGTCTATAAAAAACATGCAGATTTTCTTTTGGAATTCCCTGATGTGCTTCATTAGCCACCATATGTTTGCAATGTGGTTCCTAGTGCCACTTCTTTTCCTAAATCCCACTTGAACCTCTGGGATTTCTCTCTCTGTGTATGGTTGGAAACTACGTTGCAGAGTTTTGAGCCTTATTTTGTTTGCATGGGAGATCAGTGCTATGGTCCGATAGTTGCTATTGTCTCTTGTGTTGCCCTTTTTGTAGATGGGGATGTATATTGATCATTTCCAATCTGTTGGCCATCATTTTGTTTTCCATAACTGTTGACATATGTTGGTTAGCACTAGCGTTGACTCTGTCAATGTGGATTCATGTTCTTTGAGTCTAAAAGGAAGGCAAAGCCAGAGTTCAATTCCCAGCTCAGCCATGAAATGCATAGGATGACCTTGGGCAAGTCACATGCTTTCAGCCTCAGGGGAAGGCAATGGCAAACCTCCTCTGAACAAATCATGGCAAGAAAGCCCTATGATAGGGTTGCCTTAGGATCGGCATAAGTCAGAAACAATTTGAAACACAACAACAAGACTGCCATAAGTCAACCTGAAGTCATATAACAATAAATATTCTACCTAGGCAGTTTTTAATAATACATTGTGGACCTTGCCACGTTGGTTGCCTGTGCTATGAAACCTGTGCTATGAAATTCTGTCAGCATTTGAGCTACCACTTTGTAGCAGCAGTATACTTCATAGCAACCTGAAGCAAAGAAGTATTACAGCAGGAGGATAATGGCAGTTCTTTAAGATTCTCAAGGAATTTTGCTTAATAGAGAAGCTGGTGGATTCTTGAAAGTTTTCAGTTGTTTCCCTAAAGCAGGATACCTGCACCATTTTTAATGCAGTGCATGATCATGCAGTCCATGATGTTGACCTATCCCTGGATTCCATTTCTATTGCACTAAACTGTAAAATAATTTATTTGTGTTAAAAGCTGCAGGATAAGGGGATACACTTTACCGTTTGAACTAAATTGTTTTTGTTTTAGCATTATGTTTTTAGGAAGGCATTCCCAGCTGTCATGTAAATGGAGTTCTAGTATGGTGGTGGTATGATTTCTCATGACTGCAGCTATATTTTCAGTCCCATTAAAGCAGAATATGATGATCTTGAAATTGATCTGAAAACCAATTAAGTCCATTCATCCTTGCTGGAAGGGAAAGCCAACCAGGTCTTTATTGATTATTCATATTGCACTTTGATGAAGGGCTTTTTATTGCTAAATAATGTATATGTTATACATGGTACAGCTCCCATGGGACTATGCCAACCCAGAAATATATATGTGGGATACTCTGAATGCTTTTCTTGCAAATCTCCCTGTATGTGAAATGCTGGCTTTTTTGGGTATGTCCGAAGCAAAAGGAAGAAGAAGGAAACAGTAGGGCCACTGTGTGCAGAAGATGGCAAAATGCTAACAGGGGACAGAGAAAAGGCAGAATTACTCAACACCTTCTTTGCTTCAGTCTTCTCAGAAAAGGCAAAGGGTGGTCAACCTAAGGATAATGGAGCAGAAGACAGAATAGGGGAATCTCAGCACAGAATAAGTAAAGAGATAGTACAGGAATACCTGGTTAACCTAAATGAATATAAATCTCCAGGACCAGATGAACTACATCCCAGAGTATTAAAAGAACTGGCGAATGTAATATCGGAACCATTGGCAATAATCTTTGAGAACTCCTGGAGAACAGGAGAAGTCCCAGCAGACTGGAGGAGGGCAAACGTTGTGCCCATCTTCAAAAAGGGGAAAAAAGAGGATCCCAACAATTATCGTCCAGTTAGTCTGACATCAATTCCAGGAAAGATTCTAGAGCAGATCATTAAGCAGAGAGTCTGTGAACATTTAGAGGCCAATGCCATAATCACAAAAAGCCAACATGGGTTTCAGAGAAACAAGTCTTGCCAGACAAATCTGATCTCTTTTTTTGATAAAATTACCAGTTTGGTAGATGAAGGGAATGCTGTGGATATAGTATACCTCGATTTCAGTAAGGCCTTTGACAAGGTTCCCCATGACATTCTTGCAAACAAGCTCGTAAAATGTGGGCTAGACAAGGTAACCATTACATGGATTTGTAACTGGTTGACTGACCGAACTCAAAGGGTGCTCAACAATGGCTCCCTTTCATCCTGGAAAGAAGTGACCAGTGGGGTCCCACAGGGTTCTGTCCTGGGCCCAGTGCTATTCAATATCTTTATTAATGACTTGGATGACAGAATTGGGGGCATACTTATCAAATTTGCAGATGACACCAAATTAGGAGGAGTAGCCAATACTCCAGAAGACAGGATTGAAATTCAGAATGACCTGAATAGACTAGAAAGCTGGGCCAACGCTAACAAAATGAAATTCAATGCGGAGAAATGTAAGGTTCTGCACCTAGGGAGGAAAAATGAAATGCACAGATATAGGATGGGGGACATCTGGCTGAATGAAACTATGTGTGAAAGGGATCTAGGAGTCCAAGTAGACCATAAGTTGAACATGAGTCAGCAGTGTGATGCAGCAGCTAAAAAGGCCAATGCTATTTTAGGTTGCATCAATAGAAGTATAGTGTCTAGATCAAAGGAAGTAATAGTGCCTCTCTATTCTGCTTTGGTGAGGCCCCACCTGGAATACTGTGTCCAGTTCTGGGCACCACAATTCAAAAAGGATGTGGAGAAACTGGAGCGGGTCCAAAGGAGGGCAACTAAGATGGTGAAGGGTCTGGAAACCATGCCCTATGAGGAACGCCTTAGGGAGCTGGGGATGTTTAGCCTGGAGAAGAGAAGGTTAAGAGGTGATATGATAGCCCTGTTCAAATATTTGAAGGGATGTCATATTGAGGAGGGAGCAGGCTTGTTTTCTGCTGCTCCAGAGACCAGAACGCGGAGCAATGGATGCAAGCTGCAGGAAAAGAGATTCCACCTCAACATTAGGAGGAACTTCCTGACAGTAAGGGCTGTTCGACGGTGGAACACACTCCCTCGGAGTGTGGTAGAGTCTCCATCCTTGGAGGTCTTTAAGCAGAGGCTGGATAGCCATCTGTCAGGGATGCTTTGACTGGGAGTTCCTGCATGGCAGGGGGTTGGACTGGATGGCCCTTGTGGTCTCTTCCAACTCTATGATTCTATGATTCTATGATTCTATGATTCAGAGCAGATCTTAGCTGTGTCTTTATGAGTTAACTTGAGCTGAGGAATTTTTAAAAAATACATGGATGTCTTTCAAAAGATACATACTCTGTGTATTGTGAAATGCTGCAGTCCTCTGAGGGACCTTTCCCATGACACAATTATAGCACTATTATTCCATTTTACCTGCCATGGCTGCATTCTGTGGAATCTTGGGGTGTGTAGCTTATTGAAGAACCAGGGCTTCAATACTGCTTTAGAAACATCAGATCTCAAGATTCCATAGGATCATAGTGCTATAACTGTGTCATGTGAAAGGGTCCTGAGAATTGTGCTGTATGCCTTTTCTAAAAGTTTGAAGCAACTTCATAACTGAATCTGGAAGGGCTATTTAAAGTGCAAACAGGCACATGTGTCTCATTTAGCTCAGCATTCTATGTTAGCGAGATGCCTCTTGTGCTATTTAATTGATCAGGACCTACCATTATGTAAAGTGAGGCAGCTACCTCATATAGCAGAAGCTGAGAGACAGCAGCTGCAGCTGCCGCCACCGCTGCTTGACTGTCCTTCTGAGTGTCCCAGCCATCCTCCAAACTGGTCTCCTGGTCTTAGGTGTTGTAAGGGATGTTACTCCATCATTAGCAGAGGAACAAGATATAACCAGTAGACCAGTTGGCTTCTATGGGTGGTATCTAACACTGGATATCCACTGGTGGAACAGTGAAATGCATCTGGATCAGAAAATTGAAATCTTCTCTTCCCCCGGCAACCCACTCTGGTTTTTGGATGGCTCAGAGAGCTTCAAGAGGAAAGAAGGAAGTTCCATAAAGCTGGTGCTGTTCTGCTAGTGCGATGTTGGATCAAGATCTATATGCAGGGTGGGGGAAGGCCTCCATCTAGCCCTGCATCTCAGGAAGACATGGGTCTTGGGCTATTTGTGTCTTAGCTTCCTCTGTTTTTGTTGTTTGTTTTTAGGAATAGCACCCCTTCTTTCCTGGGTGAGTGGCTGGGGCTAGAATAGAGATTTTTTTTTTCATCATAAAAGTAAAACCATACAAAAGCATGCAAAGAGATCTTGTAGCACCTTTGAGACTAACTGAATGAGAAAGGTTGGTAGTATGAGCTTTCATAGACTTGAATCTATTTCATCAGATGCATCTAAGGCTACTAAATGTATACATGCACTGTTTATTAATCAAAATACATTAGTTTGGTAGTAAGCTAACTAGATGTCTTTTTATTGTAGAGTTGCAAGTGTTCTGTAAACACAGCACTACTCTTACAAAAAGGCAGAATTTTCCAGGATATTCCCCAGTATGTATACATCTGAAATGAGTGGGACACACACTGGAGAATGTTTCTTGCATTGGTTAATCTTCTGTCTTTCATAAAATACATAAAGAGTTCAATTTAAACACATCAGAGCTATTCTTAGTGCTGTCACTCAAAAGGCATTGTGCAGCTATTCCCTCTTTCCTTCCTAAATGGAGTGTGTGTGTGTGTGTGTGTGTGTGTGTTTTGTTGGGAAAAGACAATGTGAGAAGCAATGGGAAAATACAGAAGGGTTACAAATGGAAGGTGCTGTGTGGAATCCCCTAAAAGTTCATGAATAATTATTGCAAATGTTCAAGAAAAGCTTTGTCTGGATGCCCCTTGGAAGGAAGGCACACTTTCTCAGTTCCATTCACCCAATCTACAACAGGGATATAATAATAGTGACAAGGATTATTGTAATGGTTACTGAAAGGACCACCTTTATCATCAGGCAAAGTGAGGCAACTGCCTCAGGCAGTAGATACAGTAGGATATAGCAGCAAGCCCATATCCCTAGATATTTCTCTTTCTTGAAGGGCAAAGCTGTGTGTACCATGCCATTGCTCCTGCTGTTTTCACTCTTGATTCATTTGTTAGTCCAGCCACCTCTGGTACAGTGAATAGAACAAAGGGCACCATCTTGTCATATGTCAGCCTAGGACTGTCACTAAAATAATGTATGCAAAACACCATTAATGCTTGAAAGCACTATGTGAATGTCAGAGATAGCCTGACCATGAGCAATAGTGAAGCAGGTACCTCAGGCAACAGATCCTGAAAGTGCTGAAGGGTCTGACTGTGGAACGTGTTAGGGGACTGGGTTCTGTGTGACACATGACTTGTCCCGAGCCTAGTAAGCTAGTCTGCTACCCTCTGACCCAGCAGGGGATACTGTGCCCTTCACTAGTACTGATGGAAGATTCAGTTGCAGGCCCATTTGACTTTCAGGCCCAGAAGAGGAAAGCCACCTTGTTTTTCTCCGCGAGTAGCAAAATGGATGTATAATAATCAATCCACTCTGGGGTTTAGTCTCCTCTTTAAAGGAGCTGTCCAATGTCCTGAGTTCTCTGCCCAGATTCAGCTCCTGGGAATGGATTCACCTTGCTTCAGATACATCAGAGCCATCACTTGCCACTCGGAGGGTTGAAACACACGGGCAAGTAATCATATGATTGTTGCTGTGTGCCTTCATGTTGTTTCCAACTTATGGTGACCCTAAAGTGAACCTCTCATGGGGTTTTCTTAGCAAGATTTTTTCAGAGGAGGTTTGCCATTGCCTTCCCCTGAGGCTGAGAGCATGTGACTTGCCCAAGGTCACCCAGTAGGTTTCCATGAAATGCCATCAGTAGTGTAGGAAAAATAGCATTTGAGAAGTCATTAAGCATTAAAATTATACCTAGGGTAATGTTGAATTTAGAACCAGCATGGTATAGTGGTTTAGGCATTGGACTATGACTCATGAGATCAGGAAACACACTGGGTGACCTTGGATGAGTCACACACTCTCAGCCCCAGAAAACCTCACGACAGGGTCACCTTTGGGTCACCATAAGCTGGAAATGATTTCAAGGCACACAACAAAAAATGTCTGACATAAAATGCTGAGACAAAATTTCAAACAAGGCCACCATTTTAATTATAAAATTGAATATATGAAGTCAGTGTAACTTGTTGTTTTGTTCTCCTGTTCTTCCAGAGATATCTGTGGTTTTCTTCAATGCTCTTTTATCACTTTGTTGTAAATAATGGAGAGAGAGACTAGAAAATTAAACATACAGTTAACTAATTTTTGTGATCATAGTTATTATCTTGTGCTCTTCTAAGTGTTAATTACTAGTGTTAATTACAATTATCCTTCGACAATATCCTTGGCGGGGTATAAATGAGGCATCAACAAGCCATCATCCTATTTCTTTTGCAAGTAAACTGCATGTTAAAATCATACATCTGAAACTGGCTGCAGCAGCTTTTATGCATGCTGTTGTTCTCTGTAATTTACAGCCATCTCATCCTAATGACTAAATCATAAATTAAAATGCCACTGCTGAAATTGGGCTGCACATTTCATCAGGTTTTATGGGTCCCTACATGGATATGGCCGTGGGAGGCAGTAGGAGGTGGAGAACACTCACTCATCATGAGCATATGCTAGTCACCACTATTTTGCAAACAGATTCCTCCTCCTGCCCATATGTCTGGGAAGCCAGACTTTTTGTCATGTTTAAATAATCCTTTGAAGAACTTGGAAGCCATTTACTAAGCGGATCTATTGCCATGACTCCAAATGGTGGAGTTTAGCTATGTAATTTAAACAGGAAATATGTGTGATAATTCAATGTGCATTCATGTGCATTCACTTGGATGAATGCGGAGTGACTCTGGATTGGGGCTGCAAAAACCCTCGTCTGATAAGGCCCTATAAAGCCATTTCAAAGCCAATCCAAAGTCAATCCAAAGTCACCCCAGAATTCAGTGAGTGCGCATTGAATTATCACATGTGAATGCTGTTACTATGAAGCCAATCCAAAGCCAATTCAAAGTCACCCCAGAATTCAGTGAATTTAGTAACAACCAAATTTCACAGAAATCAGTTCCATGGTCACTTCAGATTCAACCACTATTCGCAATTCAGATTCACTAGCATGCTTTCTACTTTTGAATGCTTTCACCTGAACAATGTAATAGACCAAATATTATGACTCTTGTGGCCAGCAGGCTACTTACAGCCTCACAGCCATTTGTGAGGCCCATGGAGCCCTTTCCCCCAAACTTTTAATTAAAAGCAAACAAACAATGCTTCCTCAATTTTTTATTAGAAGGGATGAAAAAGAAGATTCCTTTCTAAAAGTATATCCATGCACACCCTTTAATAAAAACCGAGCTCCCCTGCTCCAAAATGGAACATGCATATGATTCTACAGCAAAACACCATTCCAGAGAAGAAAGATACTGAACATTTGGAGAACCTAAAGAGTTAAGATGGTTGGCAGGGAAGGCAGGGAAGCAGATGTCAAAGATGAAAGTAACCATGCCACAATGAGATATTTATAAAAATTATACCACATATGAAAAACTGTGGATAAAGATAATTTTCTCTCTCTTTCTTATAATACTAGAATACCCATATTTGCTGGAAGTAGGTTCATACCAAACAAAAGAAAGTAACTTTTCTTCTTTATGCAATGCATGTCATTCATGCTGCTGCTGCATCTCATCTTCTTCTTTCTTGCTGTCTTATTCGATTAAGTTGACTTTGACTTATGGTAAATTTATGAATGAATGATCTTCATGAATCCCATTCATTAACAGCCCTGTTCATGTTTTGCAAACTCATTTGATCATATTTCTGTCACCTTTCACTTCTCATCTTTCCTCAATGGTTTGCAGAGTTTCATCAGTCAACCAATCAGGCTTTTCTTTCTTTTTGTTACAGATAATGCATTTTTGCATGCATCCCTGAGAATGTTCCTGATTCTAGTCCAGAGTTTTTCTGGTTCCCTCTCAATTATGCAGTGGAAGACAGGGAGTCTTGGAGGTGTCTCATCCATAGGTTATTAGGAGTTAAGGTCAACTCGAGGGCAGTTAACAACAGCAACAAACTATTAACTGCCCTCGAGTTGACCTTAACTCCTAATAACCTATGGATGAGACACCTCCAAGACTCCCTGTCTTCCACTGCTTTGCTCAGATTCAGCAGGGTCAGGCCTGCAACCTCTTTGATTGAATCTAATCATCTAGCATGTGGTCTTCTTCTCTTTCTACTGCCTTCCACTGTTCTTAACATTTCCTAAGATTCATGCCTTCTCATGAAGTGGCCAAAGTATGAAAGCCTCGATGTAGTAATCCTGGCTTCCAGGGAGAGTTCAGTCTCAATCTGTTCTACAACCCATTTATTTGTCTTTTTAGCTGTCCTCAGCACTCTTCTGCAGGACCCATCTCAAATAAGTTGATTTCCTTCAATTGGCTTTCTCCACTGTCCAGCTCTCACATCTATACATGGTGATGGGGAATATAATGGCTTGGATGTTCCCCACTTTTGTGTTCAGATTTATATCTTCACACTTTAGGATCTTGTGCAGCTCTTTCATTGCTGCCTTTCCCAATGCTAATCTTCATTCCAATGAATATTTGATCCAAGGTATGATCATTCTTCAACTATTTCAATTCTCTTGTTACCTAGGAAGAATTCTTGTAGATCTTCTGTAGTCATTATTTTTGTTTCCTTGACGTTCAACATTAAGCTACCTTGTCACTTTCCTCCTTGACTTTCTTCAGTAATTGTTCCAGGTCTTTCTTGGTTTCTATTAATAGTATTGGGTCGTCTGCATACCTAAGGTTTTTAGCATTCTTTCCTCCAATCTTTACTGCTTTGGGGTACAAATATGTTTTTTACTTGATCTTTACATTCTACAGTAATATTTTTGAATAGTATTTTGGCAGTTTGATTTTTTTTCTTTATTTATTCACTCCGTATTTATATCCTGATTTTCCTCCAGAACCAAGACTCAAGGTGGCTTACTAATTAAAATAAAACAATATAGTTAAAACATACAAAATGGCATTAAACTATCAATAACATTAAAAACAACTTAAAACATATGTTTTTTTTAAAAAAAGCAATAAAAACAACAATAGTACAATTAAAAACAGTGCAGCACTCTAGTCTTTAAAACCATTCCTCTTGAACAGCTTGTTGAGATTTTTAAAAAAAATCTTTGCCTTCTAATGGTAGTACAGTGAAGAAGAAGCCATTGTAGTCCACATAGGAAGGACATTCTAGGACCTAGGAACAGCTACCAGCAGAATGCTTTGCCACAAAATGTGATGATAGCCAAAGGCTCTGATGGCTTTAAAATGGGATCACAAGTAGCTTTTGCCAAGTTGGTGCCCTCCAGTTGTGTTAGACTTAAATTCCTATTGGCTATGCTGGCTGTGGTGGTTAGAGTTTTTGTTCAACACATGTGGAGGGCACCTGATTTGGCGGGAGACTGGATTAGATTCTTTGATGGAGGACATGTACATCAGTGGATCATAGCCTGACATTCAAATGGATTTTCAAGTTCAAAGCTTGTGTAGCCTTCATGTAGATACCAGTGTAAGTGTTCCTCAAGATTTTCTCTAACATGCAAAGCATTCTGTGGTGTGACCTCAGTGTACACTTGGAGGTAGAAAGGAGCAGAAAAAGCTTTTATTTATTTATTTATTTATTGGATTCAAATCCTGCCTTTCTCCAAATATGGGATTTTTCCAAAATGGGTTTCACTTCTTCACCTTCAAGTATCAGGATACATATCAAATTATTGTACATGGAAAGAAGCAACAAATGGTACTCACCTCAAATTTCAAGGCATGTAACACTAGGGGTGTGTAGGCTGCACCCTAAGGATGTGTGTGACACCACTACCCTCCAAACAATGGCCTCCAGGCAAAAATGGTGATATTTTTGGGGCAAGGCTCAGTGAGAGGAGAAAGGAGAGGGCCTAGGTTTTTGTTTAAAAGAGCAACATTTTAAAATTGTTATTAAAAATAATTTTATTTGACTGTTTAAAATAAAAAATAGTTTTAATTCTTTTTGAATTTTCTTTAAAAAATTGCATCTTACCAACATTTCTGTTTAACCACATAAAACTATGTACAGTGTGCCCACGTCATACGCGGGCGCATTTTACGCAGCTTCCAGCATACACTGGAAGCCATGCAGGAAGGAGTGGCCCCATGCTCCTGAAGGAAACAATGACGCGCACGCCCATGGTGTGCACCTCCATTGTGCCGCTGCAGGCGTGAACCCCATTCACTTTAATGGAGATTGAGCATCCGCGTTTTTTCCCTGACATGGGGGGGGGGGGGTCCAGAATGGATCCCCACATAAGGGGAGGGATCACTGTACATGTAAATACAATTAGAATGTGTGTATGATATTGTAATTTAAAGGTATAATTTTAATTTTGCAAGTTGTTTATGTCACAACTATTACCATAATATTTAGTGATATACAGGAATTACGATTTATCAGTAACATTAGTATAATAAACATTACTAAGGATTCTGTTTCGTGTGGTAGGGGAGGAGGTCAACGGGGGGTGTTGACACCATGAGTTTACTGTACCAGGTATCACCAACCCTAATGACACCACTAAAGGCATGTATAAGTGTCTTGAAGTTGTCTGTTAACCATGAATTTCATTGGGTTTTCTTAGGCAAGGAATAATCAGAGGTGGTTTTACCAGTTCCTTTCCATGAAATATAGCCTACAGCACCTAATATTCATTGGCAGTCTCCCATCCAAGTTTTACCAAGTTATTTTCCCACAAGGGAGAAAATTCCACAAATGCCTCTCTTCTTCCCTGGCAATAAAATATAATAGTAACAACTAAAAATTGGCTGCCATTTATGACAATCTCAGTCTCAACAGTAAAGGTGGCTACTTCACACTTTCCGTTGGTTCATTGGCCTTGATAAAAATAGTTAATACAATCCACCTTCCCCAACCACAGGCTTGCCATCTGTGGATTTAAGCCTCTGTGGACAGCAAGCCCCATTGCCACTAATGGCCATATGTGCACTTAAAACTAGTGGGACTTGAGGTCCCACAGTTTTTTTTTTTCATCTGCAGCGTGGCAGGGAGCAAAATGGGAGCCATGTGGATTCTAAGGGCCGACGGTACTCCACAAAACTCAGCTTGTGTTGCCTGTTGTTAAAGGAGTCCAAGGAATCTGCACTCCTTAATAAAGAAACTTGCTTTCAGGGTGTCAGGGATACAGTCAGAGCAGCAGGCCAGGAACAGTTGCACTCTGGCAACTTTTTCTTAGCTTTGTACTAGTCTACAGTCTAACACAGTGAAGCACATTCAGCCATTGAATGAAGTCTGTGATTGTACTTGGATGTTTAATCCAGAGGTAAGGAAAAATTATATATGCACAGAAATGGGATTTGAGGTGGCTGAGGCTTAGAAATTAGTTACTGCACAAGCAATTGGCAAGATATGTCCAAAACCAGCCTGTTAAGAGCTTTGAGGAATTGTCGTCCAACACATCTGGAGGACAAAACAATGGATATTTGGGGCAAACTGTTCAGGGCAAACCAGAAGGCCTACTTTCCTGCTTTGTTTGTGAGTATAATCTTTTGGGAGTTGTCAGATTTGTATGGCCTCTGTTGGAAACAGAATGCTAGACCTTACAAATACATGAATATTTGTCTAATCTGGCAAAGCATAAATCCAGAATTTGCCTTCCCAAAACCAGCTCTCAGTGTATTTAGGAGTGAGTATCTCAGTTTTAGAAAACACAATAGTCCTGAAATCTCTCATGCTCAGCAATTTGTAATCTACAGTCAGCAATTAGATCAGGTGAGGCCAAGAAATCAATGCTAATCTGTTGCGGCTATTGCACACAGAATAAACAATGCATTCTTTATCTGAGGAGGAACAGTAAAATTAATGCTTATTGGTAGAATTGCTACAGACACCACCCTAGTGTGCTATGCTATTGACAGAGTCAGCTGTAAGTGGTTTTAAAGTACCTTGGAAAAGTAGCCACAATCAGGGAATTATTCAATGCTTTTTGTGAGTGCCATTTACAATATGATAATTTGGCTTCAAAAAAATTCCACTCAATATATTCTGAAAGGGCAATTAACGACAAAAATATTGTGAAAGATCTCATGAAGTACAGAGAATGTTTAACGTGGTTGACAAGGCTGTAGTTAGCTATTTAACTATTTCTTTTTATAGGACACCAGCATATGTACCTAGCTTTGCATGGCTTAGAAATTACTTAGTTTGCATCTCCATCTCGGTGCTCTTTCTCTCCCCTTACTTACCTAGATGATCTTTATCTTTTCCATGTAGCCAAGAGATCTTTCTTTTACCCCAGCTAGTGTTCTCCCCCCCCCCCATCTGTTCCCCACCTTTTAATATTTTTCTTTCTCATTTGATCCTGGGGCCTCCCTCACACTCACCCACCTACCTACCTTAACAGAAAGTAGGACCTTTTCCTACCTCTTCTCCCTCTCCCTAATTTTGAAAGGTTCGGAGTCCTGCATAGGGAATGAGCAAATTCTCCCAGCATGTTGTTTTCATTATTGTCCCTCTGACCACATCATCTATTAGACATGGCAAACCTGACTGCAATTTCCTATATACTGGTTAGGGAAGCCTGCCACCTAGTGATTGAAAATAGTACTGCTGGCAACAAGCAGTTTTAAAATAGCTGAATATTTCCAGAATATCTTCAGTCCTGTCTGACACACTGACCATGTAACTGTGCCATTGACATAATCCTTAAAGCTAAGATAGCTGCAGGGTGCTTCTGCTCCTTTTCAGAGCCTGCACTCATTGCCTTTCAAGACTTGAATGACTAAGTGATTATGAGATTAATATTAAGTTTAGCTTGATCATTTGCATCTAAAAACAATGCAAAGCTATTTGGTAGAAAGTGATGCATACACATTGGGGTAAAAATTATAAACAGGTTTAAAAGTGTATTGGTTGTAAACATAAGATATGTGAATATAAAATATAAAACATATAAATTACTATATAATGAAATTGATAAAAAGGATACATTAAAGCAAACAGATGTCTTAGATAGGATGGGAGTCAGGTGTGTATGTATTAGATATGTATGTAAGACATATGGAGGGCCCACTATCATTATCTCATTCTGAACAATGGACTGCATTCATAATGTTCTAAAAATAACAGATTATAAGATCAGAGCCAGTCTTACATCTTTTCTCTTTGCTGAAATAACTTTGTTCAATCTCTCTCTCTCTCTCTCTCTCTCTCTCACACACACACACACACACACATTTCCTCGCTCTGCTTCTCCCCAGGAGCATATTCATTCCCCTCCTTCTTATTCATTAGATGTAAATGTATTAATATTTTCTACTTTAATAATAAAAAAGCACATCATAAATTGATTACCTAAACACTGGTTCGACTTTTTAGGGACCAAAATGACATGTTATATGTAAATATCTGTAACATCAAAGCCTTGGCAACAGGATTTTTTTTTTTTTTTACTGCCTTGGGAGTGGCTGATTGAGAACAAAAAAGGGGGTGGAATGAGCAGGTGCTTAACTCCTTTCTCCCATCCTCTTCTAAAACAAAACTAAAACCATCCTGGCCTAGCAAGTTTTTCTCTCTGCAGGCAGTCAAATGTATGCTAATGCTTGCTCCTGAAATATCTTTGCAGGCTAAATGAAAGCCCGCCAAAATACAGGTACATGTGTTTGCTTGGAAAATATAGCTTGGCTTCAAACCTTACATGTTACATTAATGCTTTTGTAACATGAAAATTCAACACAGATTAATAAGTCCATGTGTCAGCAGAATGATTCTAACAGCACAATCCTATACGTGTTTGTTAAGACGCCACTGACATGCCCCCAGAATGCCCTGTTTTCAGCCCCAATGGCCTAGAGTCGACCACTGAATCTGTGGCATTTACACTAGTAAATTGATTTACCGTTCATCAGTTGATTCAGTCAGTCAACTGTAGCTGGTATTAGCAACTGGTTTTATACCAATGCTTGCAGATTTTCCCCAGTGTACTGGTATATTTTCTTCTCTTCTAGGGAAGGCCTCTAGCAACAGACATCCCTCACTGCTTGTAGGTTTTTTCTCTTCCTCTAAAATTGGCAGGGGATGCCCCCACATAGAATCCAGTTCAGCTGCCTTCCCAATGGATTTGGGATTGCTTTTTTATGATGACTACAGGACCCCAAAATATCCGGCATAAAAATCTGGCATAAAAAGAATTAAGAAAGATGATTGATTATACCTGGATTTTTAATATCTTTCCTTTTAAATAAAATTTCAATTGTAGCAAATGTTAAGAGTGCTTGTCTTATAAAGTGAGTATTTTTAGACATGAATTATAAAGGACAAAGATGGTTTTATATTCTGTATTACTGGATCTTTTCTTTTCTTTTTTGCAGGCACAACTGTCTCAGGCTTTGAATGGCATTTCAGATAAAGCAAAAGAAGCAAAAGAATTTCTGGTACAGCTGAAAAATATTTTACAGCAGATTCAGGTAATAACTCCAGAATTCTAGCTCTTTTGGATTTTATACATATTTTTGAAGGGATGCAGATAACCACACAGATAGACTAAACATAGAGCAAGCATGGTATAGTGGTTTGAATATTGGATTAGGGCTCAAGAAGACCAGAGTTCAAATCACTGCTTGACCACAGAAAACCAGTGGGTGACTTTGGGGAAGTCAGACACTCTCAACCTCAGAGGGAGGCAATGGTATACTTCCTCTAAACAACCATTGTCAAGAAAACCCATGATAGAGTCACCTTAAACAAAACAAAACAAACAGCTTCATTTATATACCGCTTCATACCCTTAAGGAGTGTCTAAGCGGTTTACAATTGTAAGCTATTTGCCCCCCAACAATCTGGGTACTCATTTTAGCGACCTCGGAAGGATGCAAGCCTGAGTCAAGCTTCAGCCCTTTGCTGGTCTTGAACTCGCCACCTTATGGTTTTGAGTGAGTGGCTGCAGTACAGGCATTTAACCACTGCGCCACCAGGGCTGATGGTCACCTTAGAGTCATTGTAAATTGGAAACAACTTGAATACATACAACAACAGGACTAAGCATATATTGTAGTTCTTTGCAGTTTGTGAAACCCACACAAATCGGTCTTGCACCTCTGCAGAGCCACAATCAGAATATTCTAGGGCTGAGGAATTTTGTTGGTAGCCCCAGCCTCTCTCCCTAGCCTACCTAAGACAGTATGTTTCATCTCATTTCCCTCAATCCCCTTTCATCTGCCAAACAAACAGCTTCAATAGGAGCGTTCTTTATCTTTATTTTCAACAGGTAGAGTGATTGAATATATGGTATATACCGTAGTTTGTTAATAAGAGTGTATTATTTTATTGTATTTATTTGTTTATTTGTTTATGTTTGATTTTATTTCCTCATGGGAAATGTTTCTTACTCCACTAACAGCCAATGAATTTTATGGCCCCAAAGGTGCTGTTTAAATAACACACACCTGGGAGAGGAAAAATACGCCTCTCAGATAGTCATTCTGAGCCTTTTTCTTCTTTTTCTTTTTTTTTTTTCCCCCTTGGGAAATTTCACAATTTATAGTCCTGTTCCATCAACCTGGGATTCACTTAACAAAGTCTTCACAGCTATCAGTTTAAGTTGCTCTTGGCTGTGTAGGACTAATTAACCAGCTATAACCCCTTTCCTGGAAATGGCAGTATTAGTTTGCAAGGGTAAATCAATGATTCTGGTCTTTCTCTTCTCCACTCAAGAAATGACTGTTTCAGGACTGGCAGCATTGGGCTGCCAGGGACAAACATCCAGTTTTTGTACAAACAGTCTGGATGACCTGCAGAATATTCAGCACTAGAACTGGGGCTTAAGACCCTTAATATAAATTTTTAAAAACTTATCTCTTACCCTTCCGGGAAGATCCGGAATCCTGAATTTTAAAAACAATTCAGTTGAAAAGGTCAACAATACTTTTTACTGCATGTGCATTTTTAAAACTGTGTCATGTAACTGTGTTATAATGCCATGTCGCTAAGCAACTTTCTAGCATATAGTCAGCCCTCCATATCCATGGATTCCTTATCCATGTGTTCAACTATCCACAATTTCAATATATATATATATATATATATATAAACAAATCTTGATTTTTGGAATACATACATTTTAAAAATATTTTTAAACCTTGGATGATTGAATCCATGGATAAAAAAATCTGTGGATATGGAGGGCTGACTGTATTTTGGTATCCATTGGGGTCCTGGAACCAAACCTAAGCAGATACCAAGGTCCCATTGTTCTTTTTTACACTTTACTGATGACATGCCAATAAAGTCATGTGACTAGGGTTAGATACTATTTCCAATCCATGTCAGTTTTACATTTATTCATCCATATGTCCATTTTGTCCAATTTAAAAATAAATAAATAAAAACACACCAAAAATTTCATTGATTTTTTAAAATACATTTCCCCCCAAATATGAGTGCTTTTTCACACAATTTTTGACTGGACAATTGCCCTGCAAGTTTGGAGAAGAACACAATCTGAAGAACAGTCCCTATTCTTAGTTTTTTGTGGGTTTTTTTGGGCTATGAGACTGTGTTCTAGAAGAGCCACAGCTGCTGGTGAAACCTCTGGAATAAGCTCTTCTAGAACACAGCCTCATAGCCCGAAAAACCCACAAAAACTATGAATGCTGGTGATGAAAGCCTTCAGTTTCACATTCCCTTTTCTGAGCTGTAAATTAGAATGGAAAGTGCAAAACAAATTAGTTACAGTGGTTAAAAATGCGAACAGTGTTTACAGTAACAATAACAACAACAAAAAAACCAAATCACCCCCATCTCCCAACACAGAAGCAAAAGAAGAAAAATTGACCACATCTAAAACTGTGGGGTTCTGGGAGCTTTCATGCAAAAATATAACTCTTTCAAACTGTCCCTCACACCTGCTTAACCCCTACCATGTATTTCCTCCCCTGAGGTGCCCCAGCCTGTCCTCAGAGTATGAATATCTTTGAAAGTTTGAGCACCTACTTTGAGATGGTCTAAATAACAAATTACCCTCAGGTAGTCCCAGCATATCTGGAGAGCACAAGGTTAGGTTTGGATGATTCAGAATTTATCAGTCTGCCAGTATAATTCCCATAGACATGTTAAAGCAAGGTGTTCTTAATACTGAATTACACAGGCTTGTGATCTGCTGAGCTCTTTAGAAATGAACAACATCACAAAATGTTGGCAGTGTTTTGAGTAAACAAGCCTTTCTGCTGTAGAAATATATGTTACTTTCTCTCTCCCATAAGGAAAATGGCTTGGATTATGAAGCCTGTCTTGTGGCTCAGTGCGATGCTTTGGTTGACGCTTTGACACGTCAGAAGGCAAAACTGCTCACAAAAGTTACAAAAGAGCGTGAGCACAAGCTAAAGGTGAGTGCAAATCTCATTCAACACCATTTGTCACTAGACAATCATAGAATCATAGAGCCAAAAGGGCTCCAATGGTCATCCAACCCAACCCCTGTCACTGCGGGAATCTACCACTAAAGTGTCCCTATGTGGCAGGCATCCAATATCTGTTTAAAAGTCTTGTGTGGAAGAGGTTTTCCTTCCAGAGTCATTACACAGCAGGAAAAATTACATGCTGTCTTGGCAAATGTTTTTAAAAACTCACATTTGCTGAAGACATGTGGTGCACTTGCAGTGAAAGACCAGTGGCCTGGAAGAGATGCTTGCTTGGTGATGTCCCACCTCTTTACAACACCTATCCTAGTTTTCTATGCTTTATTACAGTATTTATCTCAGAGGATAATAATCTGAAGTAACCTGAAAGACATTTGGAGGGAAGGATGTGGGAAGGCAAAGGACGGCTAATTTCCTTCTGCAAATGCCCCCAGTCTCCACATGAGCTCTGAAAGAGAAACATGGGGTTGTGTTGCTCACATTTAGTTTCAGCCTGAGTATACCTGTGAGGAAAGAAGGCCCAATTGTTCTAAGAAAAGATGCATGTGATCTGATGCACAGGACATAATTGTTACAAATGCATAAGACACAATTTTTACAAATATTTTTGCTAGAGTGAGTTTTTTCTCTTCTTTCTTTGCCTAACCTTTCAGGGAGAGTTCTCCTATTTCCCTGAAAGCTAATAGCCAAATCCTGGAGTTTTTAATTACATGATTACTGATTCTTTATTTGCAGAGATACTTTACTAGGGGCAAATGGAGATTCAAAACATTTGTGACTTACATGATGTATGGTTTCTTCCCCTGCGAATGTGCCACTTCTTCAATGACCCTAAGCAAGCTCTGTCTGTTCTACCAGTAGTCTAAATGTACTGCCGGGTTATTTCCTCAATCCACTGTCCTTGCTAAACCCCAAAAGAACAGAAAATAAATGAGGGAGTGTGTCTAGTCCAAAACTCATTTTGGCTGTTCACCCAACCATGAAGACCTGCTTGGATTTATATGGGACTGATTCTGTCCACACTGATTGGTCTGTTCTATGATGAAAACATTGAGGAACAGAACATAGGTGGACAACCTGCAGTTTATGAAAGCTTCTTATCAGTTTGTAAGGGAAAGTCATAGGAAGGAAGTTGCCTTATACTGAACAGATGTATTGTTGGTTGTATTTTCTCATCCAACCTGGAGATCCCAAGTGTTCCCAGATGTCTCCACTAAGTATTAACCAGGCCTGAACCTACTTAGCTTCCAAAATCAGATGAGACTGAATATATACAAGGTGGCACAGTAGCCACCTTGGTTTTGCTGTTGAAGTTGGGAGACCAATCTAGACTGAGACACTGGAGGAGGAGAGGTCTTTAGCCTTCATTTGCTAAAGCACAGGAACTACTAGTATTGTGCTGCTAATAAGTGAGCACATGGAGTAGTATCATTTTAGTGCACCTCTTTTCTGCTGTTCCTCATGAAATGATTTCCTTGGACACTGAGAAGATCATCTACTCTGTATGGAATTTTTCCTTCCTTAGGTTGTATGGGATCAGATAAATCACTGTACCTTGAAATTGCGTCAGTCTACAGGACTTATGGAATATTGTCTTGAAGTAATCAAAGAAAATGACCCTTCTGGGTTTTTACAGGTATGATATCTTCTGATTTTGTGGTATAACATGCTGAATTTTTCAAAGGATTATAATATATTTAAAGTGCTGTTGTTTTTTTCTCACACAGGTAGAACTGGGAATAGGAATTCAACCTGTGTTAGAGGGAATTACATTCCCCCTGAAAACACAGGTTCACAGTTTGGGGGCACTCCTGGATTCAGCTCTGAGCCTGAGCCCATATAGAACACATTACAGTTATCCAAACAAGTTGCAACCAAAGTATGTACCACCACAGCCAGATCTGAATTCTCTAGGAACGGGACTCTTTAACTGTGCAAAAGCACTCCTGGTTTCAGCAATGACCAGAAGTGCTTTTACACAGTTAAAGCTAGTGTGCCAACTGTGCCCATTCATGGACAAGTCAAATCTGACCATAGTGATACATGCCTTGGTTACATCCTGTTTGGATTACTGTAATGTGTACTCTATGGGGCTGCTTTTCAACAATGCACAGAAACTTCAGCTGGCCCAAAGAGCTGCAGCCAAGTTGTTAACTGAAGCTGGCACACAACTCCCTCATTGCAACAGCTCCATTGGCTGCTGGCTTGTTTCTGGGCATAATTCAGAGTGCTGGTTTTGACTTATAAAGCCCTGTATGTCCTGGATCCAGGTTATTTGAAGGGTCATATCTCCTTTATGAGCCCATTAGAGCACTAAGATCATCTGGAGAAGCCTGTTTTTCTGTACCATCAATTTCTCAGGCTTGTTTGGTAATAACAAGGGAGAGAGCCTTCTCGATGTTGCTCTTAGACTTTGGAACTCCCTCCCTAAAGAGGCCAGGATGACCCCATCCCTGCTTTTCTTTTGCTGGCAGGTAAAAATATTTTTGTGTTGTCAGGCTTTTGCAAACTAATGAGGGCTGGACTTTTAAATGCTGTGCAATTATTTGTTTATTTATTTATTTAGCGCTGTAAATTTACAAAGTGCTGTACATACAATCTTATAATTAGACGGATCCCTGCCCTCAGGTTTATAGTCTAAAAGAAACAACACAAAAGGAAGAGGGGAAGGTGATGGGGTAGGGGGTGAGGTCCAGTGGTTCTTCTCTCCCTCTGGGGCCTGGACCAAGGCAGATGGACTGGAGGGAGGGCACGGATTCTTAATACCAGGTTAAAAGGAGGCATCCTGGGGCAGACGGCACAATCCTGGGAATGCTTCCCTAAACAATATAGTATTTTACTTAATTTTGAATCTAGTTAGAGAAGTGATGAGGTGCACATGTGGGGGAAGAAGGTTCCAGGAGTGAAGGGCAGCAAGTGAGAAGGGACGAATCCGCGATGGGGCAATGGAAATCCTTGTCTGGGACAGGAGGCCTTGACTACCAGAATGGAGGGTACGAGAAGGAGTGTGAGGAGAAAGAAGTTCAGACAAGTAAGGAGGGGCCAGTCCGTGGAGGGCTTTGAAAGTCAACAACAAAAGCTTGTACTGGATGCAGAAGGGGAAGGGGAGCCAGTGAAGGGGGGATAAGAGGGGAGAAATTCAAGTTTTAGGTTTGTATATAGTTTTTAAATACATGTTACTGTTATACTTTTTATGGTTTTTATAATATTATATTTATAATTTTAAATATTTTTCTATTGTTTTAATTAGTATTGTTTTTAATTTACTGTTAGCTAACTTGAGTCACAATACTGGGAGAATGGCAGAAAAGAAGGAAGGAAAGAAAGAAAGAACAACCAGGTCTTATATATTCATACATGGGCTACTCCTTTCATTTCAGCAGAGGGGAGATGGACTCTTCCAAGTCTGATTTGAACTTGATCCATTTATGCACTGGTAGCTGATGGCTTCAGTGTCAGTGAGGACATGAATCTACTTTGGGTTTTCAAGATGCTGAACGAATTTTGAGAATAGGTGTGATGGAGCCCCCCTCTAGTTTGGCCCCCTCAGTTTCAACCCTTGGGTTTCTATCACTCTATTTATCATTCTATCTATGCTGTTTTAGCTTTAATATCCCATCCTGGACCTGATACTCAGTCCATTGTACTAGATAAGGGGCTGTGTTTGTTGTTGGGTCCTGTTTAGTAAAGCGGAACCTGTTTTCATTGTTAATTGTTAAATTAAAATGTCCAATCAGAGATGTAGAAAAGAAAAACATGTAGAAAAGAAGCACGTTGTCTTAGGCCGGTTCCATACATAGTGTACAGTAACACCTACATTTCAAATAAAACTAAATTCACTCTGAACCTGCTCCACATTTTCAGCTCCCTAAAATTCTGTTCAAATCTCCTCCATTTTCTTCTTCCTAAATGGCCCTCACTCTATTTCTGACTGCCTTAACTATCTCTTTTACAGACAAACCTCAAGGTTATACCCTTTCCCCCATAGTCCCCAGCTTATCCAGCTTCTTGCTTCACAGTAGGGTTCAGCACCTTGGATAGCACATTTACATTCTGGAATAAAATCCAGAGTGGATCCTTTAATGCAGGCACTACTGCATTAATGTTGACTCCCCTATGTTTTCCTCATAATGTTGTTTTCTTTTCAGAGAAAACAAACAAAATGAACTCACAGTTCATGCAGATATCTTGGGGATCTCATAGCTACAATAAATGCTGAAGACATAGCCCTGGGCTGCAGCCTGAAAATATTTATTTACAAGTTATGTAACTATTGGAAACAAGGTAGCCTTTTGCTAATGGTGATGAGACAAAGGAGATTACTACATTACACTCTTATAGTGCTGCTATTCCACTTTTACAGCTTTGGCTGTCTCCTGTTGCATACTGGGGTTTGTAGTTCAGTGAGGCCGTGAGCTCTCTGGCTGAGAATTCCAAATGCCCCTCTCTAAACTGCAAATCCTAGAAGGCTATAGGAGGTAGCCAAAGCACTAAAAGTGGAATGGCAGCACTATATGAGTGTAGTGTAGTAATCTCCAAAGTTATATTGCAAAAGAAACATGAAGGCCTTGTTCCCACTTACGCAGAATTCGGTGCCTGATCCAAACTGATGAATCAACACAAAAATAGTTCCTGGTTCCTATTATGTTTGGACTGATTCTACCAATACGGATCAGGCCCCTTGGCCTCTAGCCCCAACTGTCCCCGGCCCAACCTCCTTACCAGCTTCTTCTGGCCTCCTTTGGCCTCTAACCGGATTCCTCAGCTTCCCTGTGGCTTCCTTCCATTCCCTTTCATCCATACAGAGAGGCAGGGAGGCCAGTGACAGGGAGATGGCCGGGGCCTTTGCAGCAGCTCCTCCATCACTGGCGGCAAAATCAAATCCGCCCCACCTAGTTCCCACTTGGGCCAGGGTGGATTCGAATCTGCCTGTAGTTCCTACTGGGATGAATCAATTTATTTGAGAATAAATCAATTCATCCCCCAAAACACCCCTTTAACCCAGCAACTTTTTGATTTGGGTTAAATGGGTAAAAACCATGGTGCCCCTTTCTGAATTGCTTCAGCATTTCAAATTAAATGGGAACCATAGAGGTTTAAACCGGATCATTTAAAATCACAATCCAGTTTAAACCATAGTGAGAACAATCCCAAAGAGGGGAAATTACTTTAGTTTTGTTTACACAAAGGATATATTTCAGACTAACCATCACTTCCAGTGTGATCTATCCAGACAATGTATGGCCACATCTGTAGCAAAACTGCTGTTTTAAAGTGTTAATCTCATTTAAAAGAAACTATAGATTACTCTGGCATTTCCAGGAAACTCCAGAAGGCCTCCATTTTTCTTGGCTTTCTGGAAAGCTGGGCCATGTCCTATTCAGCCTGATCCAGCTATCCAGACAGCAAATGCAGTGCCATCTCCCATACCCTGCATTGAGCAGCTCAGAGAAGGGGATGGATCCTCTTAGGAACTACCGCTGTGACTTCCTCACTGGCCAAGCAGCTTCCTGCAGGAGCCTGGCCATTGCCGTCACCTGTGCTGAGGCCAGAATGGGGCACTCCACTATGTGATCAACAAAGACAGGGAAAAGCAACCTCTTCCTTGTTGACTGCATGGGTGCCCTGTTCTGACATCAACAGAAGTTATGGCAATGGCCAGGCTCCTGCAGGAAGCCTCTTGGCTGGCGAGCTATTGGAAGCAGTAGCAGCACAGAGGGGGACAGACCAGCAGGGATGGAGCAGTGCCACCTGATGGTCCATCTGGACA
Source organism: Urosaurus nigricauda (assembly GCA_034509955.1). Classification (NCBI taxonomy): domain Eukaryota; kingdom Metazoa; phylum Chordata; class Lepidosauria; order Squamata; family Phrynosomatidae; genus Urosaurus; species Urosaurus nigricauda. The sequence continues at coordinate 312,247,982 of JAOEGL010000001.1, read as the reverse complement.
CTTTTGGCCTATATCATGCCAACCCACAGCAGCTTTGGAGCATAATACTCCAGATTAAGATGGCCAGTGCACACACAGCCTTTATTGTATTGGTACAATGAGAACTATTTTTAATCATTAGTCAAAGTCACTTTTCAAAGGAAGTGTAGGGAAAATGAATTTGGGAACCCCCAGTTGTGCTTCCTTGCACTCATGGGACAAAAGTCTTGTGCAAGGAGTTACTGGATAACTCCTTGCACAACATCTTTAAAAGCATTTACTGTCCTGATCCAAATCATGGCCCTAATGCAGTTCTGGGGAGGTTTAAGGAAGGGGTTAAGAAAAGGAAGGAAAATGCAAATAATTCCAATGGAGATTTTCCTTCTTGTTTTTAATCCACTGAGCCAGGAAGTTGTCCATCTCTGTTTTAAGACTATTTTTGAAGGCATTGTGATAGAAGCTTTCCAAGACAGATGCCATCCTCTTATCAGTTCCACATTTGTTTGTTTTTTTAAGTGAAAAGTAACAAAAGCTTAAGAGTAATGGAACAAGACACTTATAACATTGAAATGAGTGTTGGCAATGAGTTACTGACCAAAATCTATAACAAATAATAGGAATGAGTTAGTGTTTAAAAGTAAAAGTTGCTAAATTGTATTCTAGACCTGTTCTGGTTATCCTGATCCTCCAATGGCCTGTAATCATAATCCCTTGAATCTCAAACATTTTGAACTCATCATTCTGTAACTTCATCTTTAAGGATTAAGCATTTTCCTTTTTAGATTTCCGATGCTTTAATCAAGCGTGTTCAAGTGTCTCAGGAGCAGTGGGTCAAAGGAGCTCTGGAACCAAAAGTATCTGCTGAATTTGATCTGACTTTGGATAGCGATCCCTTGCTGCAATCAATTCATCAGCTGGACTTCATTCAGATGAAATGTAGGGGTGAGCTTTTGTAGATTGATTTACTTTTTCCTATGTTCCTTTTTGCACCCAGAATTCAAATAGCAATGCAACAGACCTCACATTAACAGATCCCATATCAAAATGTGAGCCATCACTTGTGTATTGAGGAACACCTGTTCCTCCTCCAGTGATCCCCAACAAAGTCAGCCAATAGTATTAGATAGCATTCAATATCTGAGGAAAAAAAAACACTTAACAATACAGGCTATTATATTTAACCATGTTGTCAGCAGGTATCATTTCTTTAAAAAAAAAAAAAAAGAGCTCTGCTGGATCAGATCAAAGACCCAACAAATCTCGCACCCCATTTTGCAGTATCCCACCCCTCCCTCATTTATGCTCACCATCAATCAGTTCAGCAGCAGCTCAAAATCAAAGGCATAATCCATCTTAATCTATGGGATCTATATAGATTTATCCTCAGTGAATTTGTCTAGGCCCTTTCAAATCTGTCTAAACTGATGACCATCAACACATATTAAAAGATGTGGCAGGATGATATGGAATCATGTGGCTCTTGCAATGAAATAACTCATCCCTCCAAATTATTCTGTGTGCATTTGGGGGATGAATATTATTTTGTATATGTTCTAAATTTCTGAATATTTATATATGTTATGTTGGTATTGTTATGTCTAACAACCTCTGATTTCAGCATCTAGTATTATATTGGAGTATTTGATTTCAGAATTGCATGTGTGATAGCATTTGACAGATAAATATTTATATGCACTTGATACTTAACATCCAATGATTATTAGTACTCGAAGCAATTTAAACAGTTGTCATGTGCTGTTATCTGTATTTGCACTGATAGCTGGTGAGGAATAGCCCTTAATATTCTGTAACATTTTGACTGATGCTTGATAGCTGCCATCCGACAATATTTGTTATATGACAATGTTGTTGATAGTTTGACAGTAGTAGGTAATTGATGGTTGATAAATGACAGCTTATGCCAGTTGATCCTTAGAAGAATCCTGATCCTAAAAATACAAAAGAGCGTATACTAATGATGTTTAAAACAGTAAGATTTCAGATAGAGAAACATTTAATTTTCCAGAATTTAATTTCAGCACTAATGTGAAAGAAATAGGAAATAGATAGGACCCCGTGCACATGGCAACTGAGTTACAAGAACAATCTAGATGAAACTGTGAGAGAGGCTTTCAATAAGTGTATGTGCTTTTTGTTAGCCTAATTTATTATTGTAAGCTTTGGAGACAATACCCAGTTTCTGAGGCACAGTTTGGACCTAGGCATAATATAGGTGTGTAAAGTAAGCAAGAAGTCTTTGGTGTACATTGTATTTTGTTATGTAAAATACAGATAATAAATGTGTTCTTAATTTTGTCCTGGCTGAACCAGCCTGTGCTAAAACATTAAAAGACTGATCCCGAAACATATATTTGTAGCAGTTGTTGCTCCAGGGATATGTCCCAAGGCATTTAATCATATAGGGCTGGTTACATTGTTCAAACTAGGCTTCCCTGTTTGGATTTTGTCCCAGCTTATTTTCTTTGTCAAATTTTAACACAATGTGAGAAGCATTTTTCTTGTGATCTCACTTCTTAGAAGAACAGGGTGGAGTTTGTACATGGGAACAGATTTAGTCAGGAAGGGCTGCTGTAATCAACCATTTATCCTTCATATTTCATATCCATTTTTCATTCTTTGAACTGCCCTTTTGAACTTCTGTACTGCAAGGACCCAAAGATCAGCACATCACCAAAGAGAAACAAATAAAACTAAAATGAGCTGGAAGACAAAGAGCATTGAATTTCCTTTGATGAAAACAGAATGCTATATATTTTAGATGAAGCTTCTGTGGGAAGGAATTGTACAGTTTGTAGGTAAATGCCTTTGCTTTCATCTCACAAGAATCGTGCATAAATGATGAGTCCTGTTCAGTCAAAGTTCATTCAATTTCAGCAGGCTTAATTCTGAACTCTGAAGCTTCAATCTAAAGCAATTAGGCTAGCCAATTTGACAGCTAAATCCTTAGAGGAACAAGAGAAAATGCTTGAATTTAGATAAATAGTTAGCAGCAAAAATCTATTCCCCCAAAGGGTATTATGTGTCTTGACCTAAATGAGTTATATTAGCAAAGCTAGCGCAAGAACAGCAGTAAACTGTAATGTCAAAAAATGTCAGCAGCCAGAAAAGAAGATGCAGATGAAAGGATTTAAGATTTAAATTGCATTTGATGAAGCCTTTTGGAGTATGTTTGCAAAAGACCCTGTCCTCAGTTCAGCGACATTTTAATCATTTTGATAGCTTCCATTTGGATAGCATATAATGATTTTAAAATTGCTATGAAATGCTCCTCCCTGGCCATTTGCTTAAACTAGACGCTTTCCTAAGCAATGTCCTGATATATAGGATTGATTTTTGAAGGTTCAGGGAAAAGAAACAAGAAGAAGCCAGACTGCTTCACAATGCCCTGTTGTCATAATCAATCCTTCTCCTAAAAAGTGCTTGACTACTTATTATAGTCATTATATATAAAATGCATCTGAATTCAGTGTGCTTGTTTATTATTGATTGATTGATTGATTACATTTTTATCTCCTTTCTTCCAAGGAGCTAAGCATGGCATATAAGAATTTTCTGTTTCTCCTTTTATCTTCATAATAGCCCTGTCAGGTCAGTTAGACTGTGAGACAATCTAGTCCAAGCTTACTTATTGCTTATTGGAGAAAGGAACTTGTATTTCCATGGTGTCATTCTTTTGGCCTATAAGATAAGCCTGTTAAGGCTCAATACAGACAAGCAAACCTAGGCTTCTGGTCCTCTCAATTACATTATAATTTTATTCAGATGCCACTTGGCAGTGGCTTCACTAGGGGGGTGCAAGGGGTTCAGACTGCACCGGGTGGCACCCTGAAGGGGGGGGTGACACCACTGCTCCTCAAACACCTACCTTTTGGTAGAAATGGGATGTGGCATTCACTTGCTTCCCTTTAAAATGCTTTAAGAGATTATGGGAGTGGGGTGAAGCTCAGTGGGAGAAGAAAAGAGAGGACCCAATTTTTTTAAAAAAAATAAAATTTCAAATTTCAAAAATTTTAATATTTAATTTTTTTAAAATATATATTTTTATTTTTTAAAAAATCACATTTTAACCAAATCTTCACTACGTATATGTAAATACATTTAGGTCATATGTATGATATTGTAATTGGAAGATATAATTTTAATTTTGCTAGTTGTTTATGTCACAACTATTAGCATGACATTCAGTGGCATATGGGAGTTATGATTGCCAAGTAACATTAGCGCAAAAAAGCATAACTAAGGATTCTGTATGGTGTGAAATGGGAGGTCAATTGCAGGGGGGAGGTGACATCATGCGTTTCCACACTGGATGACACCAACCTTAGTGACACCACTGCCACTGGCATATATAAACTTAAGATAATGGAAGAAACAGATAAAGATTCAACATTCCTTCACAAAGCCCATGTTGTTGCCCAGAAATCTCATATCCTTTGGAGGGCCTGCTTAGAGAAACAGAAGTTTCAAGAGCAGCTCAGTGCGCCTCTGCTAGCTCCAAAACACTTTTTTGTGGACCTATCCCTGTGATATAAGAGAACTATGCTGTCTTTTTGCAATGGGAACCCCAGGAATACTGGATTAGATTTGAGAAACTGGTTACATCTGTCCATAAAATCACGTTTCAGAATTCCTAGAAATCTTTAAAAGATTGACACAATCTACAGTGAAAATTTAGCTAAATCTGGTCCAAAACATACTGCAGAAATAATCCAGTTTGAGATGGCTTTAATTGCCCTGGATCAATGTTAGAGAATTCTGGGAACTGTAGTTTTGTGAGACATTTAGCCTTATCTGTCAGAGAGCTCTGGTGCCACAATACACTACAATTCCCAGGATTCCCTAGCACTGAGCCATAGCAGTTAAAGCTGTCTCAAACTGGATTAATTCTGCAGTGTGTTTTGGTCCTCTGTGGCAGAGTTATGTTGCTTCACAGTCCAAACTTTTTTTTAATGCAATTAATAATTGAGCAGTTTCCTCCTTGAGGTCATCTTCTCTAGACATCATCATCATCATCATCATCATCATCATCATCATCATCATCATGTTTATTTATAACCCGCTCTTCTAGCAAAGTAATCAGAGCAGGATACAAGGTTAAAAAATACAGACTAAAACAACTATCATGCCCATTCCCGACCCCCCTTTAAAATTAGATTAAACCAGCAAATATTAAAATCAACAACAGTTAAAAACAAAGTGCAATCTCATGAACAATTCTTGTGAAAATAAGCAATAGATGAAATCAAGAAAGTTAAATAAAGGAGACAACCGAGCTTATCTACCCAATTTCCATTTCAGAGGTGGGAATTGATGATTTTTTCAGGGGAAGGCCTGCCAGAAAAGATGTGTTTTTAAAGCTTTTCTGAAACTAGCAAGTGATGTAATATGACGCATCTCGTCCGGCAGGTCATTCCAAAGCTTGGGAGCAGTAGCTGAAAAAGTCCTCTGGGAGGTCTGTGACAGCCTAGTTTTCATAGGCTGTAACAGGTTCCTCCCAGAGGACTGGAGTGTGAGGAGGGGGGGTGGTTCATACAGGGATAGGTGGTCCCTGAGGTAGGGGCCTGAGCCATGTAGGGCTTTAAAGGTTAAAACCAACACCTTGTACTGTGCCCGGAAACTGATCGGCAACCAGTGGAGAGCTTTAAGCACAGGTGTAATGTGCTCTCTGCTTGATGTTCCAGTAATAAGCCTGGCTGCCATGTTCTGAACTAGTTGAAGTTTCCGGGTTAGGCACAAGGGTAGCCCCATGTAGAGCACATTGCAGAAATCCAGACGTGAGGTTACCAGGGTGTGTACCACAGATTCTAGGTCTTTCGTGTCCAGGAAAAGGCGCAGCTGGCGTATCAGCCGAAGTTGATAACGGGCGCTCTTGACCACCGCATTCACCTGACTAGTCATGTGAAGCGATGAGTCAAAGGAGTACCCCCAGACTGCGAACAGAGTCTTTCAAGGAGAGTGTGACTCCGTCTAGGACTGGTAGCTGTATTCCCAAACCTGTTTTCGGGCCTGTAACTGTTAGTACCTCCATTTTGTCTGGATTGAGCTTCAATCTGTTTTCCCTCATCCAATCCATTACCGCCTCAAGACAGTCATTAAGAGGGGAGACACCATCTGAAGTCTGAGCCAACGATCTGGTCATGGAGAGATGTGTCTGAGTGTCGTCAGCGTACTGAAGACACTGAGCTCCATGCCTCCGAATGATCACACCCAGTGGCTTCATGTAGATATTGAATAGCATATCTACAGCGTCCCTGAGGGACGCTGCATTTAAGCTCGATTCTGGGTGAGCAACTGTCCCCGAGCCTCACCCTTTGGGATCTGCTGGAGAGAAAGGATTGGAACCATTGAAGAGTGGTGCCTCCGATCCCCAGCTCTCTCAGCCGACCCAAAAGGATGGAATGATCTACAGTGTCAAAGGCCGCTGAGAAATCCAAGAGCACCAGCAGGGACACACTACCCCTGTCGATGCTCAGGCGGAGGTCATCAGTCAGAGCGACCATGGCGGTCTCCACTCCTGTCCTGAAGCCGGTTTCAAATGGATCAAGATAATCGGTTCATCCAAGACTGCCTGGAGTTGGGAGGTGACTGCCCTCTCAATCACCTTGCTTAAAAATGGCAGCAGGGACACTGGTCTGTAGTTGTTTCTATCCAGGGGGTCGAGGGAGGGTTTTTTCAGGAGGGGCTTAACCGCCGCCTCCTTAAGGCAAGATGGTAGGACACCCTCCCTAAGGGACGCATTGATTGTATCCCGAAGGCACACTCTCAATGCATCTCCCCCCTGGATGACCAGCCAAATGGACAAGGATCGAGGGGGCAAGTCGTCTTCCTCATACTCCCGCGTAGCTTGTCCACGTCATCGGTACTTACAGATTGAAACTCATCCAGTAATGTAGCAACAGCGGAGTCACTGGACACCTCACCAGTGGGATCTGAAGGAAAGTTGGCATCCAAGTTGACTCTAATCTGAGAGATTTTATCTGCAAAGTAGTTGTTGAACGCATTGCAGCAGGCCATCGTTGGGTCAAGTAGAGGATTTGGTGCAGGGGGAACCTGCATCAGCTCCCCCACCACCCTAAACAGTTCTGCTGGGCGAGACTCTGCAGACTCAATGTGTGTACAGAGCAGAAAGATTTCCGCACTGCACGCAAAGCCTCCCGATAGGTGTGAAGATGCTGCCTATGGCGAGTCTTGTCGGACAGGAGTCGAGTTTTCCACCACTTGCGCTCTAGTCATTGTCCAACCCGCTTCATCATGTTCCAACTTGTCAATCTCCTTCTCGAATTATGGGGGCCAGAATGTCATATAAAGGTTTATTAAGCCCTTCATACACAGACTCAGCCACACCTATCCTTTTCTCCTGAAGCTTCATGAGCGGCGGATGGGTGGGTAACATCATCTTGAGTTTTACAAGGAAACAAATTAGTACAGTATTGCAAACACAACTTCAGTTTTGTATGGTCTTACGAGTTTCAATCTGGTAGCAAAAATAACAATACAATACACCCATAACTGAATGCAACAGATATGTCTCAGAGTTCCATGCACTCATAAAGTACTATTTCAGAAATGTCAGGCTATGAAGATCAGTGGTTCCCATAGGTTAAAAACAAACAAACATAATCTAATTTAGTTTTGATGGCATTCCACTTATTGCAGAGTTCTGGGTCAAGCACATTTTTTTTTTGCAAACATTGCTGTCCTTTCCATTTGCTCTTCCAGTTTATCACCTGTCATTTCTATGCTCAGAGGCCCCCTCATGTAATGCACATGACTGATCTTATTTAAAGGTCAAGCTACCTCTTTCTGCAACATGTCAGGATTCTCTCACAGTACTTTTGCAAAAAAAATTCCAGAAAAATTAAACTGCACACTATATATTTGATATAGTGTGCAGAATAAGACTAATGATAAGAATAATAATTAATAGTCCCTATATTTTATCTCAAGGCAGTGTTCAAGTGAAATCCACTTAACTGTTTAACCCTCAAGGATCAAGCACTGCATCATATATTTGCTGAATGAGTAAAATCAAAGTTGTCTTTAATAAAAGAGTGTACAACTCAAATAAAAAGATTGGGGAGCCCAAGTAGTGCAATAATTAGAGTTTTGGACTGGGACTTGGGAAATCCCAGTTCTAATTACCACTGAGCCATGAAACTCACTGGATGATTTTTAGGCTACTTACACTCTGTCTGATGGTTATTACGACAGTAATGTGGTGAAGAAGAGGGGATGTATTCTCTCTTGTGCTCACTGTGAAAAAATGGTATATAAATTTAATGAATCAATAAATAAGTTAACAATTCTGTCTTGACTATGGGTGGCTGATGACTATCATGAACATTAAAACCAGTTCATTGAGATGTGGATTATAGAACAAACAGTGGTTGCTGAACGTAGGATGAAGCTGCTGTCTAATGCAATGAAGTGATCAGATGACAGCTTTGCTGAAGAGTCATTGCTCATTGTATTATCAGATATGGGCTCTCAATATTTTTTAAAGTACAAGGAAGCAAATGTTAAGAGAGCCACAGCTCTGATGTGGGCTACATCAAGTTGCCAGGGGAACTTGATGCTTACACACATTGCCTGACAGGTAAGGGCAGAGTTGCACTAATCTGTGCTTAGTTCCGCTTTCAGTGCCACCCGTCCCGCTCCTGCAGCTGGAGAAGTGCTGCACCCGAAACAACAGTGTGACCCTAGCCTGGAGGATGCCACCATTCAGCCACAACCCAGTGGAAGGCTACATCTTGGAACTTGACGATGGAGATGGTGGACAATTTCGAGTGAGACCTCTGTTCCTCTTCTATTTATGTGTGGCATTCTTAGGCAAAATGCTTGTATAATTTGTTCTAAGTGATGAACTGAAAATGTATTGAGTCAAACTGTTTCTCGGAGTGAGGAAATGAACTACTGTAAATCTTTTATAGGCTTCTCTTCATCTCGAACATAACTTTTTTAAACTATAAATTATCCTTGCATGGGTTTAATACAGCAGAGTTTTATTGTAACAAATTTCCAGCAACAAGAAACTGCACAGAGTTTACATTTAAAGATCTCATTTTGTTGTTGTCACTGTTAACTGACTTTGAATCAAGTTGGACTCATGGCGACCCTGTGAATGAGACATCTCCAAGCCCCCCTAGCTTCAACTGCCCTGCTGAGGTCCTGCGGGCTCACAGCTGTGGCCATCTTGAGTTAGTCTATCCATCTGGTATACAGTCTTCTTCTTAATTATTTTTATATTTTGTTTTGTTTTATTTATATGCTGCCTTTCTCTGGAAAAGGACCCAAGGCAGCTCACAGAATAGTTTTTAAAACTTTATAATAATAATAATTTTAAAAAATTAAAACCATCTTGCTAAAATGATATACAATCACATAAAACATTCAAAAGTTAAAAACACAAAAAGAGCACACACTCCATTTAAAAGCTTCCCTAGTAACAACTATATATTAAAAGCCTGCTGGTGAAAGAAAAACAGGGAAGGGGCCAGCCTAGCCTCCCGAAAGGGAGTTCCAGAGGGTGAGAGCAGCCACTGAGAAGGATCTATCTTGTGCCCTCACTGAATGAGCCTGCAATGGTTGCGGGACCAAGAGAAAGCTTTCTTCTGTAGGTCTTAGGACCCTTGCAGGTTGGTATGGGGAGATACAGTCTTTCAGATAGGCTGGACCCAAGCTATACAGGGCATTATGAGTCATGATTAGCATTTTGAATTGTGCCTAGAAATGAACCAGTAGCCAATCAAGCTGTTTTAACAAGAGGGTTCTATGCTCTCTATAACTGGCCCTAAGCATTCTGACTACAGCATTTTGAACCTGCTGAAATGTCCGAACAATTTCTAAAGGTGGTCCCATGTAGAGTGTGTGACAGCAGGGCAAACGGGATGTAATCAAGGTATGTGTCACCATAGCCAGATCTGCCCCCAAACTTTCCTAGCATTATTGTCTTTTCTAGTGAGTCATGTCTTCTCATCATGTGCCTGAAGTATAACAGCTTCAGTTTAATCATCTTGGCTTCCAGAGAGGGCTCAAGGGAGAGTTCTAGGACCCATTTGTTTGTCTTTTTGGTTGTCCATCCACTATATCCTCAGCGCTCTTCTCCAGCATCACATTTCAAATGAGTTGTTTTTCTTTCTATCAGTTTTCTTCACTGTCCGGATCTCACATCTGCACATTGTGATGGGAAATGCTATGGCATAGATGATCCTAGCTTTAGTGTTCAGTCTTATAATTTTGCACTTAACATCCTCGTGTAGTTCTTTCATAGCTGCCCTCCCCAGTCCAAGTCTTCTAATTTATTGACTGTAATCTCCAATTCTAATCATTAATTTATCCAAGATACTGTATGGGAAACCTTTAACCATTTAACTTTCCTCACCATCCAGGTAGAATTTCTGAAAATCCTCTGTGGTCATTATTTTTGTTTTCTTAATGTTCAACAGTAAGCCTGCCTTACCACTTTTTTCTTTGACTTTCTCCAGCGGTCATTCCAAGTCTTTGTTGTTTTGTGGTAGTATTATGGTTGTCATCTGGCTTAAAAGGACAGAATCAGCTCTGTTCTTGCCTTTTGTTTTTTTAGGAGGTGTATGTTGGAAAAGAGACCCTATGCACTATTGATGGCCTTCATTTCAATAGTACCTACAATGCAAGAGTGAAAGCATTTAATTCATCAGGAGTGGGCCCTTACAGCAAGACTGTTGTTTTACAGACTTCTGATGGTGAGTAAGAAATCTATATGAAATCTATAAGCCTCTTTATAGACTTTTATTATTTCTGAAATCCGCTGAGACTTCTATATTCTGCTAGAACAGAACTCAGGGGAAACAGAACTCAGGTGAACTGCTAGGTCTTGATGTGTCTACAGCTGGCATGGTGCAAGTAGCACTGGAAATGTATCAGTGAAACCTGTAAAGCAGTCTTGGTATAAATAGTACTGCAGTTCCCATCCAAACAATCTCTTTTGGGGATATAGGAAGTAAAAGGGAGCCAAGATGTAGGCTGCTGGTACTGCACTGCAGAATTAATGCTGTTTGATGCAGCTTTAACTGTTATGGCCCCATCCCATGGAGTTCTGGGATTTGTAGTTTGTTGTAGCGCCAGAGCTCTCTGATAGAGAAGGCTAAATATCTCACAGACCTACAAATCCCAGAATTCTGTAGCAGTTACAGCAGTGTTAAGCTGTATTAATTCTGCATACAGCTGTAGAGATCTGAGCTAGAAAGGAAGTTAAGAAGAGATTGGTGATCAGAAGAATTGTTTCAGGAATAAAACAGTTAATAAAAGAATTTGCTTTCTAATGACATTCTTTTGTTAAACAGTCTTCAAAAGAAAAACAAGAAAAAAACAAGTGAAAGATTTATTTCCCTCTTTGCTTCTAAGAGCCCTATTGCATTAGAAAAGAAAGACAAAATAGAGGAGGAAAGTACAGCCCCTTCACATGACGTTGGAGCACTTCTGTTCTCTTCTCGAGAGAGACGGTAGCAAAATCATGCCTTTTGTCTCACTGAAAATATCTGTTTGACAAAAGGCACGTTTTACAACCATCTCCCTCTGGAAGGAGAATGGAAGTGCTCTGAATTCATGTGGAGAGGTATGGAGAAAGTCGGTTAACTGTCCTTGAAGGTTGAGTACCAATATCTGTAACAAGCAACCTGAACCAGTAGGGGGTGATAAAAAACAGTCAGGTAAATACAAGTATATTCCATCCTTTTCTCCTACTGATATGTAGATTCCCATCCTTGTGCTTTATATCCTTTTTACCTTCTTCTCCAGAAGAATTAGTTGTTGTCCTTACTTTGGTGAGTAAAGGTCATCAGCACACTTTCACTAATGAAAGCCAGCAAAGGGATTTTATAAAGTCAGGGTGAAAGCCAACAGAGGAAATGTTTCTGTTGCTTGCTCTGTCTGTGTACAGTTATCAGGTTTGTTTTTTAAACTATCACACAGTGTTCCCTTTTTCATGGAGCATCCTGAGTCAATTCCCAGCACAAACAGGAACATTTTACTCTTAGAGGCTAGGTTTTAAAAAAAAATCTAGGATATATTGCAGTGATTAAAGGGCATCTCTCTCTCTCTCTCTCTCTGGGTGGACGGGATGGGAAGCACAGTAGAACAGTAAGATTTTTGGAATACTATACCTTTAAAAAAGAAGGCATGCCCATCTGGGTTTCTAGAGCCAATAGTGAGCAAAGACACAGAAGGTATCTATGACTGCCAATTGTCAATGGCTTTAGGAAATCTAAAGAATCTGTTAGTTAACACAACATAAAAGTATTTAAAATGATTTAAATTATAGAATAATTTTAGTATCTTATGATACTCAGGGGTTTCACTAGTGTAAGTAAAAATGCACTTGGCATAGAGAAGATGATATTTTGTATGAGAGGAAATGATACAGCTTTTAGAAAATAATGGAATGTGTTCATTTCTTTTAATTCACATTTCATTTAGTAAAATTAGTTAACTAAGTACTTTATCAGTCTGTGATTCCAGTTCTTAATATTTGTCAAGGCATCAAATGGTTTTAGAAAAATGTAGGTCTTCTGATCTCAGAAAAACAGTGAAGTTTGTGCAATTGGAAATTGTACAGAGGACCATGTAGGATAGGTACTTAAAAATCTGAGGCAGCTTTCCCCAAAGATGAGGCTAATGTCTGGATAAAATCATTTGCCTCATCTGTAACTTCTGTTTGATAGGATTATTTCTGGCACAAACTATCATGTGGATTTTCTGGTTAAAGAATGGATGCTTATAGAGAATAAAATAACCTCGAGACCGATTTCATCTCCTTTTAAAGAGATCTGAAGTCAGAAACATAAGTGGGTCACTGAGAGAGATGTCCATTGGTTTTCTAGTGTCCCCTCCTTCTTGCCCCATTTTGTACCAGTGATGAATTCCAGAGTATAATTACATTTTTTTTCTTTTATGGAAATAATTTCCTAACAGTGTCTTATAAAATATGAATGCTAATTTTTGCCTCAGTTGTATGTAATTACACTTGCTACCCATACAGAGAACCATAGAAATTAATCTTGATTAATGATACTTAACTTTCATGAATAATAAAATACACATTAATCTTATTCTCTATTTCTTATTCATGTTGCCAAACTATGTCAGGAAAAACCATTTTTCCCAAAGATCCTTTCATTAAAAGCATATAGAGAATAAACCCTGTAATAGAACCATCCACTAATAAACTACAACATTTCCCCCAAACTAGCAAGAGCTAAAGGAAAATTTATAACTAAATTCCTAGTATGAACAACATGAGACTGTGAGATGAAAATCTGCCTCCAAGCACAAATAATGTTCATTATTTATTTAATGCAACTTGGAAGTTGGGGGCCATGCTACAAATCTAGTTGCTGAGGACAGAATAATATATTCTATTTAAGGTTGCCAGATCTCGGGGCTTGGCCTGATCCTACAGTTTTTGTGGGTCATCTCCAGGTGAGAGACAAGCATGCACATTCTCCATTTTTGATAGACACAGCACCAGGCAAGAGAATTATTAATAGAAATTAATAACGTTCAATATGAATTAAATTACTGAACCCTTACAGGCAACCATTTTGCCATACATAGTGCCATCCACTTTACCGCACATTGGCAGTAGATATGCAGTAATATTATTCTTAACACTTGAAAAAAGATGCTTAATATGACCAGGCTATGCTATTTCTCTTGGACAGGTTGGTATTAGGATCTTAGAGTCTATAAAATATTTGAAGAATATGTTTAGCTTTCAGGTAATGATATAAATGGAATTTAAATGAAATTTATGTATTGACTATATTTATATCTCACCTTTCCTCCATGATGAAATTCAAGGCAGCTATATCTTAATTGGTTTTCTTCACTTACTAATATAATGCTAAGGGATCTTGTAGCACCTTTGAGACTACCTAAAAGAAAGAAGCTGGTAACATGAGCTTTTGTAGACTACAGCCTACCTCCACAGATGCATAAGGAACCCTTTCATGCAGGGTTCCTTATGAATCTGTGGAACATTGCTACAAGACCCCTTTGGATACTGATTTTCCAGACTAATACATCTATGTCTTTGAATTCTACGAATATAATGCTAGGTTTCCTAGAGGGAACATAATAGACTTGTCTCTGTTTTTGCATACTTCTAATGTGTACCTTCCTTTCTTTTTCTTTAGTGGCCTGGTTTACATTTGATCCCTGCTCAGCCCACAGGGACATAGTCCTTTCAAATGACAACCAGACAGCTTCTTGTAGTAGCTATGATGACCGTGTTGTTCTGGGCACAGCTGCTTTCTCAAAGGGAGTCCACTACTGGGAATTGCACGTAGACCGCTACGATAACCATCCGGACCCAGCCTTTGGAATTGCTAGAATTAATGTTGTCAAGGACATGATGCTGGGCAAAGATGACAAGGCATGGGCTATGTATGTCGATAACAATCGCAGCTGGTTCATGCACTGCAATTCTCACACCAATCGGTAAGCATTCCATAAGCTCTTCTCATACTTAGGTGCAATCCTCTTTCCTTTCCAAAGCACCATGTAATTAAGAAGGCCTTCAGCAAATGCTCTCTTTCATCATTTCAAGAATGTGCCAGAAATTCTTGTCACTGCCAACTTCTCTCTTTAATTAGCGGCTTACTGCTGTGAAGTTCTCTTGACATCTGTTGACATGACAGCTATAGGCCAAACTAGATGTGACATCAACTGAGATCCTCCCTGCTAACATATAAGTCAAGATATGGAGGGAGGGCTATTTTTTAGAAGAAAGAGAGCATACAAATGCCGTGTGTTATACCCACTCTCACCTAAGTAACTTCCATGCAGCCTGTCTCCCATCACATCTACCAAACTAATAATGCAGGTAGTGAACTTAGCTGGGTGCTGGTAGCTCACCTGGTTTGGCATTAACTGATCCTCTTCATTTATTGTTCATTAAAGGATTGTCTCTGTTTAGCAATATCTGTTTGAAAAATATGTAGATTATAGAATTCACAGTTTAAAAAAAACACAATTGTTAAACATATACAAAAAATTAAACAATCATAATATCCATAACACAACTCAAAGGAAGAAATAAAAAACATACATTCATACATATTTTTTAAAAAAATCCCTAATACCTAAGTATTTAACACCTAGCAAATTAGTACAATATCTTAAGATGACATACATTCGTATATTCTAAAAAACGTATTCTAGACAACTCTAAATATTTCTAAATAGCCGTAACATAATAAAAAACATACAACTAACAAAAAATTCAACCATATCCCCTTCCTTTATCTCTCACCTTCATCCTCACCTATCTCTATCCCCTTTCCATTCCCACTCCTTATTCCTTTCTCTTTCCTTATTCTTCTTACTTCATCCTTCCTCCTCCTTCCCTCCTCCTCCTTCCCCAAATTCTTCCACCCTCTCTCCTCTTTCCTTTCATGTCTCTTCTCTATCTACTCAGAATTCACAATTATACTTGTGTAGCCCTGTACAGTGCACCTCTCTGATCAAATGCTTAGCATTCCTGGTGCTTTTTCCCCAGGTGAGCTGTGGGGTAAAGGGGCTGGTTCTGAAAAAGAGAGGTTGTGATCAGACCTAGGAATGTTAGTTTTTAAAAGTGATTTGTTGTGCATTGTTTTTTTGAAAGTAACTTGTTAATGTTTTTCATTTCTCCTCCCCACCACTTTTTTTTGTTCTTACATGTGGAGTGGGGAAAGTGTGGTAGTTGCCAAAGCTGTTTTTGCAGCCAGTGATCTCTTCAGAATCCCCAAACCACACCTTTTCTGGCCAAAAAGAAAGTAAATTGGCTGAGATGACATCTTGTGATGGCTAAGCCATTGCAATACTTTGGCATGAATCATAGGTTGTTACATTACTTTTCAAAAGCAATGTTGTTCACTTTTTGTGAATTATAATTTTCAAAGACTGCTGGAAATGCCAAATAAATAAATAGGAAGTAATTCATCCTGGGCAGGGCAGAAAAGGGATCATCTAAGGAATCTGAAGAGAGGAGACATGCAGTCCTGGGTGTGAGCTTTCTCCCCTCCATCTTCTTTGAAAGTAACATATACAGTAATGCTATTTGCATTATTTGAAAAGAACAACAAAAATAATGTTATAGGTTGTTGCATTACTTTTGGAAAGCAATGTTGTTCACTTTTTGTCCCAAAAAAGTAACATAATTACTAGACCTATTACATTACATAACTTTCTGTATATATAGCTATGTAGCAGATGTACTAAGAAACCCCTTTATTGAACTGTGAAAGTCCAAAACAGGACACCAGGAGTAGTGCCTGATGCACATTGGGCACTTTGCCAGTTCTGCTGTGAAATGAAGCAACAGCAGCCCTCTACTGGGCATGGTAGTCATGCAGTTGCGCATTTCTAATTCCCGCTGATGTGAGTCCACTAATGAAGACGTAAGACTCCCCCCCCCCCCACCCAAAGGATTCCTCCCATTATTTGTAACATGTTACTTCCAAGCTCTGGCTCAAAGGTGACTGTGAGGAGAAAGAAGACAAGAAGTCATTAAGAAAGTGTTTGCGGAGACTGTAAAGGCATGGAAGGAGGCAAAGAAAGGGAACAAAGAGATTAAAGAGAGAAGAAGTAGCATTCTGCCCTCCCAATTTCAATGTTTGCTCAAGAACTAGCGGTGAGGGTCTGTGGGTCATATAATTATTAGACTCCAATACCTTTAAAGCCCTAAATGGCTTGGGCCTGAGTTAATTGAGGGAATGCCTCTCCCTGCACAATCCGCCCCGCACCCTCCGAACAACCGGGAAGAATTTATTAGAACACCACAGATCCAGGCTAACAACAACAACTCTCAGATCATTTACTGCTGCAGCCCCCACATTATGGAACAGCCTACCGGAAGAGATCTGGCTTATTACCACCTTAGATGTCTTCAAGAAGGCTCTTAAAACGGATTTCTTCCGGTGGGCCTATCCACCTGACCTCTTATAAATTTTATGACAAAACGCTTTCGATCTGTCTTTGGCTGACTAGACAATGTTTTAGATAAATGAGGGTATTATGGACATTGCTACTGTTCATTATTGTATTTTTATATGTATTTTATTGTTTTATTGATGT
Source organism: Urosaurus nigricauda (assembly GCA_034509955.1). Classification (NCBI taxonomy): domain Eukaryota; kingdom Metazoa; phylum Chordata; class Lepidosauria; order Squamata; family Phrynosomatidae; genus Urosaurus; species Urosaurus nigricauda. The sequence continues at coordinate 312,230,891 of JAOEGL010000001.1, read as the reverse complement.
AATCCCACCTCGATCTGAAGGGAGAAGCGGGAAATATAAGTAAATATATTATTATTATTATTATTATTATTATATTGGTTTTAAGTTGTCTGCCCACCTGAACATTTGTTTTTGCTTTCTCCACTCTTTACCCCTCTCTATTAAATAAATCACAAGGGTTTTAACATTTTTTATTTGTTTTTATCCTATTCCCAGAACAGATTGTATACATTAATAAAACACAAGAGTCCTGACTTGCAATCTGACACAGAATAATATGACTAAATAGCTCACTGGTTTCTTCACCAGTCCCTATCAGGGATCAGGCATAGGAACCTATGGTTCCTACCACCCCAGAAAATTGCTGCTCAGGAAGATGACATTATGTTCCAAACTTGGCAACATGGTTGGCGGGGGGGGGGGGGGGGGGGAGAGCAAACAAAGATGAGGATTTCAATCTAGTGGGAGATAAATAATCTGGGTTCCCTATTTCTTTTACAGTAATGCATCTATCCTGAGTATCTAGTGATTTACCAGAAAAGATGAAACTATTGAATAGAAGTTGCAACATTCAGTTTCACATTGGGAAAGCAAAATCACGAATAATAAATTTGTGAGGATTTTAAAATCAGATGATTTTTAAACTGTGAATTTTTTAATGTGGATTTTGTCCTTTTAAATTGATGTGTGTTTTTAACTGGTGTAATATATCCAGGGGTAGATGTGATAGCCATATACACAACTGATACTGTGTATTTGTTCATCTTTTCTTGTTCTCCGCCTCGATCCATAGTGAGAGGTGGGGAATTATTATTATTATTATTATTATTAGTAGTAGTAGTAGTAGTAGTAATAGCAGCAGCAGCAGCAGTAATCTTAGTACTTTAGTATGTATGATGAAAATAGCTCTTACCAGCTTGAATTCCATGGAAAAATGGATAAAGGGCTATTCAAAATGACTGGAATCAGTTAAATGTTTCCATTTCCTCACTCTCTTGGATTATTTTATTTCCAAATGAACTGATAATCATATTTCCCCAAAACCAATAAAATCAAAAGCACTAACCTCTTTCCTTTTTAAAAAATCTGGTTATATTTAGAGCAGAAATAATGTTAATGGTTACTAAATTTAGAACGCTTTCCATAGCCAACCTGTTGCCCTCCAAATGTGGTGGACTGCTTTTTCTGTAATAGGAAATCCAGTATATGCAGGATCCAGGCTATTTTGCTTCTGGCAAGATGATGCAGTGCATATTCAGTGTCCTGGAAACCTATTTTTTTAAATGTGTCCTCCTACATATTTGGTTTGAGACACATAATCTGTTTTGTAAAATATTATAAGAGCTTAAGGGAAGCTATGTTATGTGGATTGCCCAAAGGAAATATTTATTTTCTTCATTTTAATTTTGATTCAAATTATTTGTCATTAAAATGCATATTTATTATTTGTCATTAAAACATACAATAAAAATACAAAAAATACAAAGTGGAAGTATGAGTTTGCACACTTTACACAGGATAACACACAGGTTATCTCAGAAAAGAATTCAAAAAGAAGCAAACTGAATACTTTAGTAGTACTACTATGATTTTGCTTTGGGCAATCAACTATATATATATATATGTGTGTATATATATCTTTGCTTAGCAACATTTCTTATGATTTGTCTGCTGTCTTTCACTGTGGTAATTTTATTCAAGTCAATTTAGACATCCAGGCTGTTTGTGAAATCCTGGGTTGCATCTGCACTGCAGAAATAATCCAGTTTGACACCACTTTAACTGCCAAGTTTCCAATTCTATGGGATTCTGGGATTTGTAGTTTGTTGTGGCACCATAGCTCACTGACAGAGAAGGCTAAATGTCTCACAAAACTACAATTCCTAGAATTCCATAGCATTGAGCCATGGCAGTTAAAGTAGGGGTCAAATTGCATTAATTTGGCAATGTAGATGCAGCCGTAGAGAACTGACCTAGAAAAGAAGTTAAGAAAGAAGTGGTTGTCAGAAGAACTGTGCAGATTGTTCCATTTATGCTACTTGTACAATTATATAATTTGTGGACAAAGTGGGTATGATGGGAGGTCCTTTCAAAACCTAAGGTTACTTTTACCTCTTAGACACAGAAGGCCCCTAGTCATTTACACTTACCTGGCTTTCCCTGCTGTCAATACAGGGTTCAGGGTCCCAAGTGTCTTCTCAAACCAAGTCTAGTGATGCCACCAACACCACTTCTGGCACTAAAGAATGGCCTTACCAAAAGAGTGTTGTAAGTGCAACCATGTTCTGCACTGAAAGAGCTAATGCCTCAGATTGGGCAGCAGTAAGTGTTAGATAGTCTGAGGGACCTGCAACGATCTCCCTCTCTATCTATCCTGACCCCTCTGTGATGTAAACTGTTACTCTCCTCTTCTCACCCCCACTCTTCTCCAAGACCATACTGAAGATGTAGCTAGATCAGAATAGCTTCCTCAGTAACTTTCCTATCTTGGAACGGAGTTCATATAGAATCATAGAATCATAGGAGTTTATCACACGAAGGGAATTGGAAGTATAATCCAATGGCAATCTGAATGCAATCATGGGGTTTCGCATGATTGCGTGAAAGCTGATCACACACATTTTCGGGCAAAGGGAAGTCCTTCCGAACACAATCATGGGGTTTCATGTGATTGCGTAAGAAACGATCACACGCAATTTCGGGCACTGGGAGGCAATTTCGGGCAGTTCTGAATGCAATACAGTGTCAACTAGCGAATTTACTCAATTCTGAACTGGCCTCACTTCCATTTCTTTCGAAATTGAGAGAAATTCCTCCCATGTGATAAACTCCATAGAATCATAGAGTTGGAAGAGACCACAAGGGCCATTCAGTCCAAACCCCTGCCATGCAGGAACTCCCAGTCAAAGCATCCCCAACAGATGGCCATCCAGCCTCTGCTTAAAGACCTCCAAGGATGGAGACTCCACTATACTCCGAGGGAGTGTGTTCCACTGTTGAACAGCCCTTACTGTCAGGAAGTTCCTTCTAATGTTGAGGTGGAATCTCTTTTCCTGCAGCTTGCATCCATTGCTCTGCGTTCTAGTCTCTGCAGCAGCAGAAAGCAAGCTTGTTCCCTCCTCAATATGACATCCCTTCAAATATTTGAACGGGGCTATCGTATCACCTCTTAACCTTCTGTTCTCCAGGCTAAACATCCCCAGTTCCCTAAGGCAGTCCTCATAGGTCATGGTTTCCAGACCCTTCACCATCTTAGTTGCCCTCCTTTGGACCCGCTCCAGTTTCTCCCCATCCTTTTTGAATTGTGGTGCCCAGAACTGGACACAGTATTCCAGGTGGGGCTTGACCAAAGCAGAATAGAGTGGCACTATTACTTCCCTTGATCTAGACGCTATACTTCTATTGATGCAGCCTAGAATAGCATTGGCCTTTTTAGCTGCCGCATTGCACTGCTGACTCATGTTCAACTCATGGTCTACTTGAACTCCCTTAGATCCCTTTCACACATAGTTTCATTCAGCCAGGTGTCCCCCATCCTATATCTGTGCATTTCATTTTTGCGTCCTAAGTGCAGTACCTTACATTTCTCTGCATTGAATTTCATTTTGTTAGTGTTGGTCCAGCTTTCTAGTCTATTCAGGTCGTTTTTAATTTTGATCCTGTCTTCTGGAGTATTGGCTACTCCTCCTAATTTGGTGTCATCTGCAAATTTGATAAGTATGCCCCCAATTCTGTCATCCAAGTCATTAATAAAGATGTTGAATAGCACTGGGCCCAGGACAGAGCCCTGTGGGACCCCACTGGTCACTTCTTTCCAGGTTGAAAAGGAGCCATTGTTGAGCACCCTTTGAGTTCGGCCAGTCAACCAGTTACAAATAGGGGCAAAGCAGACAACCAGGAAAGCGTGGCCTGAGGCCACTCCAGCCACAAGCAGATTGGGTCCACAGTGACCTCATGGCTCACTCTGAATGTGAGCTGCTGCCACTGGACCCAAGCCACACCACCAAAAAATGGATTATCCTGGCTCCTTCTTGCTCCCATCTGAAGGACCGGAGCCTGTTTTCGGTGCAACGTTCACCTGCATTGGAGAAGTGTGTTGTATAAATGGTGTGCCTCCCACATGACCAGAAGCTGCTTCTTTTGGCCCATGTGTTTCAGGTCATAGTTTATTTTCTGGGCCTTTGTTGTCTTTGCTCCTTAGGTCCAAAACATACTCTAGAAATAATCCATTTTGAGATTGCTTTAATTCCATGGCTCAGTGCTAGGGAATTCTGGAAACTGTAGTTCTGAGAGACATTTAACCTTCTCTGTCAGAGAGCTCTGGTGCCACAACAAACTACAATTCCCAGAATCCCATAGCATTTAGCCAAAGGAATTAAACAGTCTGAAACTGGATTATTTCTGCAGTGTACTTTGGACCTTAGTCAGAGCCTGTATGCTGCTGCACTGCACAAATTTCTAATAAAGAAGAGTTCCTTTGTGAGAAACTTGTTGCATTTGGTTGTCCAAATAATCTCCTCTGCAGATTAACAGTGGAATGTTTTGTAAGGCTGCCATTGTTGTTGAAGTTAACCTGTTAACTTCTATAGGGTGTTTTGTTTTGTTTGCATGTACAGATGCAAAGATTATAGCTATAATGGATTAAGAAATTGTTAGTCTCTATTGCAGAGAACATTGTTTTGTTTTTACATTTGTTGTCGACTTCTTTGAAACTGATGCCAAAATTATGCCTTGCATGTCAGATAGTAATTCTGTTGCAAAACTCCAGTGACATTAACAAAGTGTAAGTGCCTCTGGTCAAAGCACATTTTCAGTGGATTTCTGCCTCGTTGCTTTTTTATACTACACTGTTGGGTTAGATTAATTCCCCTGAGGGAGATGTGCATTAATGTCAATTTAGTCTTGCATGTAGTAGCTGAATCCATAATCACAGTTGGATCTTGTCATTTAAACAGCTGCTCCTGTCTCCTTAACCTGTAAGGTTATTAATAACAAACTTTGATACGCTGTAAATCAATCTCTTGCCCTCTGTGTTGCTATGTCATTTAATTATTAGTTTTGCATAATGGCCAGTCAGGTCATTTTAAATGCACATTAACTAGAGCAACAGTGAGACCCTGTACCATGGACCTCCTAGTGTCTAGTAACAGTTTCATTGTAACAGAACTCACTGGTTGAAACAGAACAGGTTGGCTGGGGGGGAGTGTTAACTGATGCTTGCCTCTCTGTTCCTTTTTGATCCAAAGCTTCCCATAGTAAGTGCAGTTTGCAAAGAGCTACTAGGGTGTTTCTGCACTTGACTTTAGTGCTCCATGTCATTTGTTTCACATGCATGGTTTTGAGCAGCATGGCTCATTCTATGAATGTCTACATCATCCTTGAGTTGGAAGATTCTGGAGATAAGAGAACATTCTTCTATATACTAAATATAGATTTTACTTATTCGGGCAATGTGAACGAGGTTGAACATTGAAAAATTGATAAAATCTGATCTGACATTCTGCATGTTTGCATTACATTTTAATGTGAGCATTAAATCCAAGAACCAGGACCCTTTCACCAATGCTAAATTAAGTGGTGTTATATTTAACACTGGAAAATCAAGGTTTCTAATTTTTTGAATATTTGTATCCATTAGTTTCAAACATAAGATACTTGCTATGTTTCCAGTGTGGGATTATTTTATTATTTTCTTGTCGTTTTATAAGAGATTTCTGCAGTATGAAAAGAATAATACAACACAAATTGATGGAAACATTCAGGGGTTGGCTATGCAACAAAATACAAAATATGCCTGTGACTCTAACATTATCACTTTTCTTCTCAGTTATGATTTTAAAATCTTTTCCTGATGAAGACATCAGTGAAGGTTTGAAAGCTCACATGATTTATTTTATAATTTGGAGCTGGACAAATAAAGGTATTGTTGCTTTCTGCAACTCAAATATAACTGACATAGATGTTATTCTCTCTTTGATTCTTAGGACAGAAGGAGGTGTTTCTAAAGGTGCAACTGTAGGTGTTCTACTGGACCTCAATAAGCACACCCTGACATTTTATATCAATGGGCAACAGCAGGGCCCTCCAGCGTTCGAAAATGTGGAGGGTGTCTTTATGCCTGCATTAAGTCTCAACCGAAATGTGCAGGTAAAATTATTTTCTTTAAGGATCTCAGGCATTGTATATACATGAAAAATGAGATAAGAAATAAGAGAATAGCAGGAATCCATTGTTCATTTACTCAATAGCCCAATTAATCTCCAGAAGTTAGGGTCGTCAGATAAAGCAGAGTTTTTGCTGGTGGCAACATTGATATACTTCTGGATGAAAAGAATAATACAACACACAATGTATATAAAATATACATTTTGGGGAAGGACAATCTTATAGTTGGATAAAAGAGGTTGCTCAAGTTCTACCTGTCACTCTTTATATACCCTGTGTGTGGTTTTGTAGGGTTTTATATAGTCACCTTGGAGTAGGGAAGGGTCCACAATTTTTTGGTCCCAAAGCCCATATCCAATGTTGGTAGGAGGATGATGATGATGATGATGATGATGATGATGATGATGATGATGATAATTTTTATTTGTATTTCCCGCCTCTCCCACTGGATCGAGGTGGGATTCCAACAATTCATAAAAACATACATATAGTCAATATAAAATCTTAAAATCATTATCTTAAAAACCATTTAACAACACGTATTAATATACTACAATTCAATCCTTCGTTCTAGTCAGTTACTGTCAGTTATTCCATTATTGATCAATTTCTGGTAAATCCTTGATAATCTCTTACAGTAAATCAGGTGGATAGGCCCGCCGGAAGAGATCCGTCTTTAGTGCCTTCTTAAAGGCATCTAGGGTGGTAAGAAGACGGATCTCTTCCGGCAAGTTGTTCCAGAGTTTTGGGGCCACAGCTGAAAATGCCCTATGGGAAGTTGACATTAATTTGGTGCCATTGCATTCTAGCAAGTTCTTCCCTGAGGTTCTGAGAGTGCGGGGCAGCTTATGTAGGGAGAGGGATTCCTTCAAGCAACTCAGGCCCAAGCCATATAGGACTTTAAAGGTAACGACCAACACTTTGTATTGCGCCCGGAAGCTAATCAGCAGCCAGTGTAAGGATTTTAGAACAGGGGTGATGTGGTCCATTCTTGATGCTCCTGTAAGTAATCTAGCTGCTGCTTTTTGGATCAGCTGAAGCTTCCGGACTTGGTACAAAGGTAGCCCATGTAGAGTGCATTGCAGAAATCTAAGCGAGAGGTTACCAGTGCATGAATCAATGTTTCAAGATCCTCTTTGCCCTGGTAGGGACGCAGCTGGCGTATCAGCCAAAGTTGATACCATACACTTCTGGCAGTAGCCTCCACCTGTGAAGTCAGCTGGAGGGACAAGTCCAGGAGTATGCCCTGACTGCAAACTTTATGCACGCAACTGTGCATGTCTATATAAGCATAGGCTGAGATCCTACATTGCCCACCATCCATTATGGCTGCTCATTCACAGGACTCACAGTTTTGCTATGACGGCCCTCCTGAATGGCCGTTCTCTGACTGGTGTAGCTCTCATGTGGGCTGGAGGTTTGAAGAAGCATCTGAAGTCTGGGTGGATGATGCCATTAGTTTGTGTTTGGCTATGGAGTGTAGCCAGATGCTTCTCTGATCCCCAGGGTTCTCCACCAACCATGGTAGCCCAGGAAACCTACCACAGCCCAAATGTGGATCTGAGGGGCTTTATATTTTTATCATCCTGGACAGGGGAAGACAATACCAACCTTTGCAAATGGGGGAGAGAGAGAGAGAGAGAGAGAGAGAGAGAGAGAGAGAGATGCAAGTATAAAACAGAGTTACATTTGTGTACATCTTCTCTTGTCTCCAACTACAAACATCCCAGTGCACAAGATATTTTAACCTCTTCTTCCTACCAACTGAGATTTAGGGTCCAGAATAACAAATTCCTAGTGCTACTGGGACTGTTATCTAGCTAGAGATGATTTTCCATTTGCATCTTACTTTTAGTGCTAAATTCCTGTTTCTTTTCTTTTTTCTTTTTACTGTTGCAGGTGACTCTGCACACAGGACTTGAGGTACCTCAGACTGTAAGACCACCAAAGCTGCCGAGCAATTGAGCTCCTGTTGTTTAAATCTAAGCTGGATTTTATAATCTTTCTAACTAGCACTTGGCATAAATCAGTTTTACAAAACATTTGTCACTAGGTCAGAGTTAACACTGGTTATTTGATTTGGGTAACCCAGTGATTTTTTTAAAAAATTATTGACATGCCTTTTGAGTTTTTACATTGTTTCAAGATCACCAAACTTTCTGTGCATTTTTACTGTACCACTGTGTGAAACCTGATTGGTTTGCCTATCCAAAAAGCAATCATAGAAAGCAAAAAGCTATCAGACTAAAAAAACAACAACTCCAAAACATTTTTTCATTTTCACCATTCATCTTGTGGCCTGTGTGACACAAATTAGAGAAGATTAACTGTACTTTCATCTCCATCTATTACAACAGGTGTTAATTACCATTATGTTAACCTTCTCTGAGTCTGGATTAAATCCATTATGGTTTCATTTACTCCATCCCAGCCTCTGGTTGTGCTGTACCAACATGTGTGACTACAACCCACATTTTATATGTGCTAATCTTTTAAGGGAGTTTGGGTATTATAGATGATCCTATCCCGATTCAGCTGTCTTGCTAAATGACCTCTTACATTCTGCAAATTTGGACATGATGGAAGAGGATGAGAGTGAATTAGTTTATCCCATTGAGCTCAGTAGTATAATTCTCACTGATTCTGCTGGAAGCAAGGATTCAAATTTTAAAACAATATATGTGACAGCCTTAAAATCACTTATCCCAAAGTAGCTCTAGTGGACTGAGGTTTTGATCCTAAATATCCATATTGGTGTGTCTGACTGACTAAAACTCACACAGTCCTTCTGTATTTCATAGGCTGTAAATCATGTAGTGCTTGATATCTCACATTTTAACCAAATGATTTTCATGCAGAGCAGATCTTTGCAAGAGATAAAAGATCCACTCACTGAACCACAGATATGGAGATATGGAGCACATGAAGCATAAATCCCATGTCTGCCCAATAATGATAGATCTTTAGCAACCGGATGAGATTCTGTCTTTTACTTTTATCTGTTTTCCTCATTAGCCTTCTTGTCATTATAACATTCATAGGAGCCCTGGTGGTGCAGTGGTTAAATGCCTGTGCGCAGCCACTCACTCAAAACCATAAGGTTGCGAGTTCAAGACCAGCAAAAGGGCTCAAGCTTGACTCAGGCTTGCATCCTTCCGAGGTCGCTAAAATGAGTACCCAGATTGTTGGGGGCAGATTAGCTTACAGTTATAAACAGCTTAGACACTGCTTAGGCGTTATGAAGCGGTATATAAATGAAGCTTGTTTGTTTAACAAATTGTAAGCTGCTCTGATAACCTTTGCTGAAGAGCAGGGTATAAATAAAAAATTACATTAGATTATTATTATTATACTTCAATTTTCTTCTTCCATTCTGGCAAAATGGACTTGGATGAACATACTTACTCATGAATATTTTTTTCTGCTAATCTTTGTGAGCTTGAGTTGGACACCTGCAAAAAAAAACTACAGCTGAATGTTTGGAGCCAAATGAGTTTGTCCCTACTTCACCCCAACCCCAGAAAATAGGTGTTGCTAACATACTGTTAATGAGGAACCCATATTCCTTATATTAAGGAAGTAATGCAGTCACTAGCAACTTTGCTCTGTATTCCCTGCAAACTTTAAAAAGGCTTCTAAGGATGAATAATGGAAAAGCAGCTTATTAGAATATACCCTCTGAAATGTGAAAGCATTTAGACAAGTACAACATTTATGCAAGCCTTCTTTTTCACTCTACTCAACAGCACACTTGAGAGAGTTGAAGTTAAGTGCACATGTATGTCCTTCATTGGATTACAGTAATATCTTTCTGAGTTATTTTGTGGCCTTCTACAATGCCTGCTGAGTGGCTCTGCATGAAAAATTGAATATGCTATCATACTGATGAGCTGCAATTGCAGTTTGAGAGCCAAACTAGACAAGGCACAAACTGTATTTATATTTACAAAGTTGCTTGGCTGGGTATGTGGAAATGTATTGGTGATAGTGAGACATTCCCTCCTAATTCAAATAGTAGACTTGCAGTGAGTGGTTTTTATCAGGACTGGTATAGGGAAGAAAAGGGTTAAGTTCACCCCCATTTGGCTGCTAAAATCTTAATAATGATCATGCCTGTCTGGCAGCTGCTTTTTATATTTAAAACCTTGTACACTAAATGCAAATATACATTCAACATGTTAAGCTTACATGTTAAGCTTAGTCTTCAGTGGCCAGTTCAGACAATTCTGGCTTTATAAGCTATCGGTTGTGAAGCCAGAAATGATCTTTGGCTGAACACTCTTTGTTTATCCCTCCTACTTATGTGCTTAATTTCTGGTTAACCTGCTTGGTGCAGATTGTAGAACTCTGGCTTAATCCCAGTTAACTAAATAGGTCTGTAACCACACTGAACAATTATAGCACTTTGATTTCATTTTAAATGCCATAGCTGCATTATATGGATTCATTTGTAGTCTACTTAGAATTTTTTAGTACATTCACATGAATATTAGCATTAGGTAGTAGAAAATTCACAAAACTACAGATCCCAGAATTCTATAGAACAGAGTCAGGACAACTGAAGTGGTACGAAACTGATATAATTGTATAACATGGATAATAAGCCAGGATTTACGCACCAATGTCCGTGCTCAAAGTGAACAGAGCAGTGTTTGATCCCAGTGCTCATCATGGAGATAGAAAGGTTTGTCCAAGTTCAGCCATCAACAAACAAGTTGTAGTGGGGTGGAAAGTATCAGCAAACCATGGAACAATCTCTTTACTTTGTTTTTCAATAAAGTACATATAAGGCAAACCATACTGGCCAAACTGCTTAAAGAAACATCCAAGACAGGACAAAGCTACGCTTGTGTTCTCCTTTAAGTACATGAAATAATTGTGTGCTTAATTTTAAGCATGTGAATAAATGCTGGGTTAAGTAAGACTTTTCTCAGTCACAAAGGGGCAGTACAGATCGCCCAAAAGGGGCAGTCTGTAGCCGTCCCTTTAAGCGGCGAGATGGGGCCAAGGCTGCCACACTGGCAGCCTTAGAGGCCCCATCCCACTGCTTTGGAAGGCCGCAGGGAAGTGGCAAATTGCCATTTCCCTGTGGCCTGAAAGCAGGGTGCAGCAGGCTCCCCTGGGTGCCCGCTGCACCCCGCTCTCCCCTGCACTGGCGAGGGGAGAAAGGGACCGCCACTGCCCCTTTCTCCCTCGGGTCCTTGGCACGGCCATTTAAAGGCCACATGAAAGACCCGTGCCAAAAAAAAGAGCTCCCTAAAGGAGCTCTTTTTGGCGCTCTGGAAAGGGCAAGCTTGGTGCCCTCCCGTGGCACCATTGTGTCATGGCACATGCATTTCTAAACACTATCAAATCTAACTTTCTGTATCTTTTGTGTGAGATACCTCCACATTAGGACAAAACTATCCATAGCATATTTCAGGGCAGTTCTCAGATGCTAAATGGGATTACATTTTTTTCTCTGCTGGGCTCACATGCAGTGGCATTTATGTTTTCAGTAACAACAAAATTCATAAGCACTATACATTTCTGAGCATCAGAAATAATCGAAATTGCCACAGTTGACATCCATGATCTCTTGGCTCTAATGGGGTATTGCACAAATGTACATGCTGTGATGAAAACTGTTGAGTAAAAAGAGGCCAAGAAAATGTCTAAATAAATACCTTAAGAATTATGAAAAGTTGGCAGGTCAGCACATGCAGAGACGTATTGTACAACATAAAACCATGTTGTAGGCATCCACTGTGTAAGTCACACATACATCTTCTTGTCATTATTCGTGGTCTGTCTGTCTCCATGATCACAAGTGCAGGTTCTGCTAAGTATAACTGTGTGTGTTCATTTTGAAACAGAACCTAATATTATGTGCCTGCACATTTGTGGTTGCCATGTTTATATCACCCCTGGGTTTTCAAGGCTGGGGTTCACACAGTGGCTATAGTTTCTTGAAAACATTTCATGTAAACTGGCCTAAATGCATCATGTCATAGCACATGCTGTTTGATGTGGAACTCAATGAAATCCCTTAAAAGTGAAGAAATATTGGATAAAGGTTAAGGGAATGGGGACACTGGGTGAAGAAATGCAAGATAATCTCATTTCTATGTAATATCTTCTGATCTGTCTCCGCCAATAATACTGGAGTCAAACAGACAAACATGAAGGTGAATGGCTGTTTTGATTGAACACTTTCTTTTCTCTGCAAAAAAGCTTCCTCTAATTGAGAAGTTTCTTCCACTGATGGAAGAACCTCTTCCTGAAGAGAAAGCTTTTTTTTACTGGAGGATGGAAATGTTTACATCCAGCACAGTGAAAAAACAGTAATATCCTCTCTGAAGCTTACAAGCAAAGGTGCTTTTCTTTTTAAAAATGTAGCATTTTTTCTTATGAATCTGAATCTTACTGGTAGTCCCAGCTAGAGTAAAACCACTGAAGTAAAAAGAATTACATATATGTTGACTCAAATGTACAAAAGTCATCAGCATTGATGGAAGAGGTCTACTCTTGTTTGGCCTACTGATATGATGCAGGCAATGGTGTTTTAATTTTAAAATGTTTATATAACTGTGATACACTGAAAATTGCAAAGAATGCTGTTCTCTTTCTTAATTTTATAATTTAAAATAGTCATACTTTTGTCTAGGGTTTATTTTATTATTTTTTATTTCTAAGAATTACATGTAGCCAGGTTTGCTTCATGTCTACCTCACTTAGCCAACTCACTGTGAACTTGACTTGTATGAATTTAGAACACGCAGCTATAACATTGGAAGCTCTTGATAGTCCAGCATGTGGCAGTGATTTCCAAGTAGCCAGATTCTACTTTTGTGAATCAGAAGAGCTTTAAAAGTAAGGGTCATAGTCACAGAGAAAGTGAGTGTTGGACATAATGAGACTCAAGAGGTTAAGAGCATTCTGTTGATGGCTCAGGGCCAAAATCAATCAGAGGTAGGCATATGGTAATACAGTTGGTCCTCCGTATCTGCTGATTCCATATCCACAGATTCAATCAACTATAGTTTGAATATATTCCAAAAAAAAACAAAACAAAAAACCAATCTTCCATAAAGCAAAACTTGATTTTGCTTTTTTATATAAGGGACACCATTTTGTTATGCCACTGTATATAATGTGACATGAATGTCCATGGATTTTGGTATTCACAGGGTGGTGGTGGTGGTCCTGGAACCAAATCCCAGCAGATACTGTGGGCCTACTATACTATTGCTGTTTGTCCTGCTTAAAACTGTCGCTATTACTGGTAGATTTGAGTGCCACATTTAAACTACATATGAATTTTTATACCAGCTTGATAGGAAAAAAGATCTGACTTTTATTAATAAGGGTAAAACAGTATTGTATGTCTTTAAAATGTTGCATTATTTTATTCCTGGCAACTTAAAATCTTTCTGTTTGGTTTGGAAAAGGTTTTGAAACAACTTTTGTAACCTGTTGCAGAGTTCTTTGTTTTTTTAGAACTGTCTTTTGTATTCTTTTGGTGTTACTCATACTGTGGTGCACTTACACTAACCTTTTCTTGTAGGTAATAACTGAGGAAGGAGTGACACAGGTTTAGAAGAATGGGTACAATAATCTGAGGGATACTTCATAATTTCCATTTCTATTTTTCCTCATATTTTAACTCTTAAGAGGAATAAGTTTCTTTCTCAGAGAAGTAAAGGGTCATTTCACCAGTGAGATATGTGTGCACATTCAACAAAGGATGACAGCCAGATGTATACCTAAAATCTTAGATGTACATCTATAACACAGAAGCCATCCTTAAAAAAAAGAACTGTTAGAAATCTATAATATAATCTACTTTAACACAAATCATCTGTAATTTACTTGCCTTACAAGCAGTGCTGAATTTATGCAGAGGCTAAGTAAACTATAGTTTAGTGTTTTAGGTTAAGACACTCTTAAATTAAAACAAAGCAATTGCAATCACTCTAAAGCAAATATCATTGTTCAGATATGACAAAAATTATACTTAATAGCCATTTTTGTGGTAATGCTATGGGTTTAAATGTGACACAATTTGAGGCTTCTGCATGTTTTAATCTGGTCCTTTTTACAGGTTCATGTAAGAATTATGGTGTGATAAAGCATGTTAATCATTTTGAAGGTCTGAAAGTGCCATGCCAATTGTTGGTTGGATCTAGATTTGGCCATGTTAAACTAGATGAATAGAAGGGAAACATTTCTGTGCCTTCTTCCTAATAGCAGATCCTCCAACACCCTGAAAATGCAATACAGACGATAATATATGGAATGACCTACTAGAGGAGAAATCTAGAATCCCTGAAATTCAGGGTACAAACACTTTTCATAAACACAGCCATTATTTCAGTAGGTAGAGGAGCCTCTTGAGAAAAGTAATAGCACCACCAAGGAGGAGGAGGAGGAATCATTTTCCATTCTTCTTTGTATCTTACCTAGAAGTTGGAACATATTCATGCAGTGAATAAGATACTTTTTCCAGAATGACATGGGTGAGCTTGTGAACCAGATAACATGGCCACAAACTATTTGGTGCTGGTATGGACCTCAAAACAGTGATCAGTGCTCTTGAGAAGTGGTATATGTTAAGTCATGTGAACATTCAAGAGCCTTAACATATAGCAACTATCAAGAGCACTCAGTGTTCTCAGTACAGAAAAGAAAGATAGTCTGCATAGATGAAAAGAAGGCATAAAAGTAGTTACATAAATCAATCACTTGCTTGGAGCAAAGGGAGAAAATGTTCTGAAAACAAAGTCAAACAGAGTGGAAGTCTCCAGATGCACTCTTTGGGATTTTTCTCTTTTATGCCTCATTGGTCCTGGACCCAAAGATAACAAAAGAGGGAAAAAATAAGAGGGTAAGAGACATTGGGCAGATGCAGGTATTTTGTTCCCACTATCAATGGGAACCTTTTCAATAGTGAAGGCCATAAAGGAGTGCCATTTAAAAAAGTGCACCATATTGTCCTTTGAGAACAATAAGCATGGGTCATTCAGATAGTTGTCTAATGCCTTTAAGATTGAATTGAATACCTGCATTCAAATAGTCTTCAGTAACAATCTCAGGTATACCTGTAAACTAAACTGTGAATATTTAAGGTGATATTATCTGAAAAATCTGAAGGAGGCCCACCAGCTCAGCTGCAAGTAGTCTACCTGAGACAGTTCAGATGGGCTCAAACCTATAGGCTCCATGTTTATCTTTAACAAGAGATCTTGGGTTTGAACCTTCTCAGAATTGCTTCAGAGATTACTTTTCCTATCTTCTCTCTTGATAAACATGTAGGGGGGAATGGCAGAAGACATGCATCTGGGTAATGATAGGAAGATCTACCATCAATATAAAATTATTTTATTTACATTTATATCTTTCCTCTTTATAAAGATCTTTGGAAATGGTCCTGAGAGGGCTTCAGGATCTAGCTGAATTACAGGCATGATTTTTGTGACACAATTGCCAATTTTTGAGTTATTAAGAGAGAAGGGAGAGTGGAAGGAAGGGGACAGAATGAGATCAGGGTGGAGCAGGGGCCAGATCCAGGCAGTGATTCAATAACAATTCATTTCTATCTGTTCCTGGTGCTGACAAGCATAGTGGCATAGAGTATAGGATACGGAAGGCAAGAGTTGACCAGGAAAGCATATGCGTTGTTCTGGTGATCAGCTCAGTGGTTTGACACCTTAATAGATAGGATATACAACTCACCAATGAACCCTCCAGAAATAATGCTTCTGGCAACCATTCTGTCTAGCACTCAAGTGTTTCATTTTTATGTGAAGAAATTAAGAAACAGAAGCACTGAAGAATTAAGTCAGGCATACTCACTTAGCAGCTTTACTTTGTGAAATTACTGAGAATCATCATTATCTGCCTGCTTTTCTACCATCTTTTTATCCATAAATTTTAAAGATAATTAACATTTCAAAAAATAGGTTGTAAATTACTCCCTTATATTGTAGCTCTATAAGATACTAAAGGATTTAAGGATACAAATAGCCCATCCATACTGTCCTAGAATAATCTTTTGAAAATTGGTATGGAACTAAATGCAGCTTTCAGCTCAGAGTTATGGCTTAAGAAACAGTGGGAATCGGTGGCAGGTAGAATGAGAGTAGCGCTTAACTCTTTTCCTTAGGTCAATGACAAGGCAGCAGACAGAAGCTTTTCAAAGGCAAAGGGTGGTGTCCTGTTAGTTGCAATGTCACAAACTAGATTTATGACATTGTCACTGTTTCCTATTCGCATTTAGAATTGGTTTATCAGCACCATGGTCATAAATTCCCCAGAAACCCACCTTAAAATCCAACCGGACTGCACTTAGAGACAGTGTTCTGCTGCACTGGAGAGCAGGATGCTGAAGGATGATGTGTCCAGCCCCATCTTGCCAGCAAGTGACAGTAAGCTGAGAAGTTGTGACAAGATCTCCACATGGTCCCTGCTCCTGTGCTGCTGCTCACTGGTGGGGGAAGATGAGACATATCATCGTTCAGTGCCTTGCTCAGTGACCCCACTACTGGGACTACTCTGTCCCTTGGTACAACTGGCTGGATTAGAAAGCAGATTTCAGCGGTCAGATCAGAAGATGGAGTGTAACCACAGCATTGTGGCTACATATCTGCTGCGGGGACATGGCCAGCGTCTCCATTTAACTGTCCTTCTGCTACTGAGCCCCTTCTAGATTATTTTCAAAGATGGTTGGGTGTGACTCTCCCATATCTTTTAGGGCTGCATATAGATTTTGAGGGATCTGGTTAGTAAATAAATGGAGAGGCTTAGAAGATCAATAAAAGTGCCTTTTTATGGCTTTCTAAAAGGTCTTAAAGGCTGTATCATCATCTTCCTATTGTTATAATTCGGAGGAAAAAAATAAGTGTTTTCAAAAATTATGGAAATCTTTTAAAATATGCCCCTGTACAGTATAAATCATTATCCTTTATCATTCATTCTTTTAGTTGTTTTCCTTAATAAAAATGCCTCATATGACACTTGATGCAACTAATTAGGGGAAATGATAGGGTATAAAAGATGTAGTACTATGCAGCAGTATGCAGTTGCTTTAGTGTTTCTTTCCTACTAATAGGAATTTTAGTAATTTTTTTTAATACACAAATATTTCATTGACATCATTCTGAGTTTGTGAGAAAACGTCTTAGTGGAAAAGGACTGTGGAAGAGTGGACATCCTTTCCTAATGGAAGAAAGGATTGTGGGTTGCCCACCTTGACAAACATCCTTTGATGGAAAAAAAAGGATAAATAAATAAATACTATATCGAGGCCTGTAAGCGAATTGAACTTCTCAAACTTAGGAAATATAGGCTGAAGAGTATGTGAAGTTCCAATGTAAACTGAAAAACATATAGAGAAAAGCTACAATCCGACAGTTAGGTAGGCTGAAAGTAATAGATTTCGATAAGCTTAAGTGTGCTTAACTGTGTGTAGGATTGCACCCATATACTGGACTGAGAAAAAACAATATGAGGTTGTACAAGAGTATAAGATGAGAAAAATGAATATGTAATGTAATGTATGATGTATACATACCAATCCATCTTAGTGTAAATAACGCATTGTAATGTACTGGCATAGTCTGTTATTGATCAGTGGTCCAGTTCCATTGTAGTGTTGTAGAATTTTTTTAAATGTGTTCAGCAAAAAAGGAAAAAAAGAGCACTTGGTTACAAAGTGTCTTAGATGTTTTAGAGCAAGAGGAAATGTACTGTTTTGACCTTTATCCTCCTGTTTTAATATAGATAATAATTTTTAAAAGATTATAGTTCAGCCAACCATTGAAACACAGGACAATGTAATGTGCTAGCAGTTGCAAACCAAGTATTGATTTCCACAACCACAGCTCTGCTTTGCCTATCATAACTTTAGCTGGGTTCATACATTTATTGGACTTGCCATTCTTTTTGTGTAACAGAGTAGCAGAAGTGTGTTCCACTTACACTTTCCCACAAAGACAGACTGGCATCCTGTTTGTGACAGGCACAGGTGCAACTGCATGTTACGTATGCATGTATACTTTTTGGACCTTGTGAAAGGAGGTATCCAGTACCTCCTTCTGCAAAAGACTCCACCCGAACACACCAGAATGATAGGAGGGCTGCCAGGAGCAGCTCTGTTTCCTCAGCCATTGATCAGGTGCAAGAGTGCAACCAGGCTGCCACCATTCTGTGACCAGGAAGACAGAGATGTGCCTGGCAGCCCCCTGGCTGTTTTTGTACACAACAGGGGAAACAGCCTTCACCCTCACCCCCCCCCCCCTTTTCCATGTTATGCCGGGTGGTGACATACTTTCCACCAATGTGATGTAGAATTGTGGACATACTGTCACATTTGAGGCTGGGTGCTCCATGCTGAGGCCCATATGCATGTAACCCTAGTTAACATTTCACTCCCTTTTTTCTTTTTTGAGATGGCTAGAATCACAATTGCGCCTTCACATAGAAGGCTGGTGTCAATTTTCATGTCACAGGCCTTCTTTTGGGAGAGGAGTACGCATAGGAACCGATGGCCAAACTACATGTGAAGTTGTGTGAATGATGGCCAAACTACATGTGAAGTTGTATAATAGTAACTATGAGTAAGCCTTGAGACTGAAAGAGGGAGACTGGCAACAGATGCCTCCCACCACCCAATTTTGCAATCTCTGACGTTGCGGCCATGCCACAACTTGCCACATGCCACGTGACTCGTTTTTAATTGTAGATTTTGCTCCTTTGCTGCTGGCATGATGTAGAAATTTGGTGGCACACAGTGTGATATATTTGACAGCACATCACCAGCAGGATGTGGCCTCCATTGGATTGGGGAGTACAGTGTGGTCCCCTGTTCCCAGGGAGTTGACCATTCCTTGTGTCAGAGGGGAATTTAACTCTTTCGCTCCCGTGATGCTCCTGACAAAAATCACACAGCTGTCAGAATGTCAAAGGAAGCTTTCATAGGAAGCTTTCATAGACACCAATGTGAGCTTAAAAGTGTGCCTTGTATTTGCAGAAAAGTGATGTAGGGGAAGAAAGAATTAAACTCCCTTCCTCATCCTGGACAGTCATGAAGTCATTCAGAATTCTTTGTGGTTCCTATTTAGATTACAAAAAGTATGCACACTAATAACACATTTAACTTCACATCCAGTTTGTAGACTTGAGAAGGTATTTCACACAGTTGTAACAGGATGTTCTCATATTTCTTCTACAGGTAACTTGCTTATGGGACTGATTCAGCTAGGGCAAAGTAATGGCCTTCCTCCCTTAAACCTAATTTTGGTGTTTTGATTACCTTTACAACATCCTTGAACAGAAAATTGAAACACCAATGTAGCAAATGCAACAGAGTGTAGTTAGAAAATCTCCTAACCTCAGTGACTTTTTCCACAGTTTTATCTGTTTAGTAAAACAGTATAGGGGAGGTGGCTCTATATTGCTAATGTTTAACCTGTTTGTGTTTTTTTTTAATCAGCAGTTATCAATTTTTTATTGACAATATTTATGTGAGAATCAAACACCAAATACATGCACACATTTCTTTAAAGGAAAACAAGCATATCTGGTTTTTAGAATCTGAGAACACTTACCCCAAGCAGTTTCCATTCACACAAAACTGCACGTTTTATTTCACTAGGTTTGCAATGTAGGGCTCAGTAAACTTATAGAGTAAGAGATTTTTCTAGTCCTACATCACCCTATGTTACACATTTCATATGATTAGCACTGCACCAGTTAGGAAAGGGAAAATCCCATAGGATTAGTTTTAGTATTTTACTAGATTCACCATAGGACCATAAGAAGCTGTCTTAAATTGAGTCAGAAATTATTGGTCAATCTAGTCTAGTATTGTCAACACTGGCTGGCAGCAGCTCTCCATAATTTTAAGTAGGATTCCTTGCTTTCCTATCTGGAAATTCCTAGTATTTCCTGGTGGTGTCATCAAAGTATTAATCAATCCTGACTTTGTTTAATTTACAAAATAAGAGATTAGTTAGGTTCATGGACACATGGTAGAAATTAAAAGCTGTACTGGTGACAAGTAAAAAGCAGAAGCTTGATCAAACGATGGCATAATTATTTCAGAGCAGTAAAGTTCAATTCCTAATATATGCTTGTTGATCAGAAAGTGCTGTCTAGAATCATAGAGTTGGAAGAGACCACAAGGGCCATCCAGTCCAACCCCCTGCCATGCAGGAACTCCCAATCAAAGCATCCCCGGCAGATGGCCATCCAGCCTCTGCTTAAAGACTTCCAAGGAAGGAGACTCCACCACACTTTGAGTGTGTTCCATTGTCAAACAGCCCTTACTGTCAGGAAGTTCCTCCTAACGTTGAGGTGGAATCTCTTTTCCTGCAGTTTGCATCCATTGTTCCACATTCTAGTCTCTGAAGCAGCAGAAAACAAATTTGCTCCCTCCTCAATATGAGATCCCTTCAAATATTTGAACAGGACAGTATTCCGGGAAATTTAAAATAGCTGAAAATCTGCTCTGTATAAGGAAGAATCTTTTCTTTATGGCACCAGATCCTAGGAGCGATAATGGAATGATATTGACTTTAATTTGGAATTGCTTATATTGCTTTATCTGTTTGCCACCCTGAGATCTCCTGGTAAAAGGGCTGGATAAAGACATATTTAATAATTAAAAGGATAAATACTAGATGTACCCCTACCTCTCCCTAGAATGCCAGATCTAAAACTCTTGCCATTTAGATTATGAATTTCATGTGCTTTGAGAGTACGGGCAAAGAGCTATATCTGAGCAGAGCAGTGTATGCAGTTCCAGAGTACATTTCTACATATAACATTACCAATCTTGTAATCCAGCAATGGTTTCAAAACAGCATTTCATCTTCAATTGGGGTATATCCAAAGGATAACTTCTACTACCAAGCTTATTAGAACAGTTTTCTAGTGTATTGTTTAGAGGTCACAAACAGATCTTGAAAGCATAACTGCTATGTAGACATTTTTGAGTGCAAGATTTCCTCCATTTCCTCCATTTCTCTGTTGTTTTTTTAAGCAGAGGGGTTGTATCCTTGCACTTCCAACTGCTAATCCTAGTTAGAGCAGGTCCTTTGAATCAATAGCTGTCAGTATATGAGACTCATTGATGCAGTGGGTATACTCTTGTTGGGCCTAGGAAATCGATTTATGCCGGGATGACAATTATGTGGCCCTCTATATATTGTTGGACCATAGGTCCCACTGGCCACAGCGAGCATAGCCAAAGTTGAGGAAGGCCGAGTTATAATTCAGCAAGATCTAGAGGGTCACCTGGTTCTGAAACCTGTTCAGGCCATTGTTTTAACAAATGATGCTGAGCATTCCTTCAGAAATTGCCATTTGTGCAACCAAGATCCAAAATGTAAACTCTCCCCAAATAGACTATTGCAAGCATCTTTTTTAAAAATGCAGAATTGTATGCATTACATTGCCTTTGAGACTACTCATAATCTCAGCCTCTCGGCCTTCTAATGTTCCTTTCCAGAGTGAAATCTCAAACGGGTATAAAATGGATTGTGGTAGTTTCAGTACAAAAAGCAACTTTTTAAAGCTTTTCAAGGAAGACATCATGAACCAGTACAGCCTGATTCATTCCTACTTTCCTTTCACAAGATATGAGTATATCAACTTGCTAGGACCTGAGAGCCTACCAGGCTGATACGTCTCCTTTTAAAAGTAATGAGCCATATTGAGTACTTTTTCCATGAGCATGACAGACATGAGGTCAGTGGAGCTTGGCTTCTTTGTCATGGTAGCATTCAAAAGGGGGAGACAAATCAGTACAATTTATTTTGTCACAAAATACAAAAAGAAACAGATCCTCTCCTTTGGGTTCACAGCCGTCCATAACCTGGTGTTGCATAAATGCTGTCAATAAAAATACCAAGCTGTTGAAAATAGGGAACTGGAAGTACAGCCCAGAGACATGGTGTGATGAAAATGTTATAGAATTAATTAATGCATGAGGCAGAACTACTGCTTTTTCTTGACTTGTTATAAAAAGCATGGAAGACGTTAATTTAAATGTTGGCAAAAACAATTGGAAAGAAAGTTACATGTTACGTTCATATCTGGTTCCATAAGAAAAACATTATTTACTCTGGTTTCCCTCTCTAATCATGGCATTTTCTTTTTGGTTTTGTAATGCACCATAGTTTATGTCCTTAGGTCTGGTGGAATGTTCATCTCTTAAATATGGCACCAGATCAAGAAGGGAGGGAAAAATAACAAACAACTTTTTTCTAATTTTCTACCTGTAGCAAAGTTTGTATTTTTTAAATTGGAAACATTTTCTTTTGTCTTACTGTCTCAAAATCCAACTTTTGTGTATTACCCTTTTGAAAAACATAAAGTATAAGTTTATGCTGTTTTACAAATTTTAAATAAATTCTTATTACACTGCCAACAGATCCAATGATATTGTCTTGCTTATTTTCTGTTGAAAGTCAATTGAATTCATGTGCTTTCCTAAACACGTTCAACCTGGAACAAAGCACTTCTTGATGACTTCTGTTAAGGATTATGAGAATCAGTCTTCTGGAAACTTTTGTGTGGCCCCAAATAAGAATGAGTCGTTCATTCTGGACCAAGCCTTTATAGCCCATGGCAGATTGCCTACACAGCTGGTTCAAGACCTATAGCAGGTGACGGGTTGCCTTCACAGCTAATCCAAGAGACATATAGCAGAATCCTCCTGAATAAAAATACAGTCTTCCTATTGAAAGCCTGGCGATTCCTGGTTGTTTGTGAAAACAGATAAAGATTTTTTTAAAGTTTGACTGCAAAATTTATTGTTTCCAGTTCAGCCTGATGTCCTGATGTCACTTAACCACTTTGGAAGATTTGATTTTCTTTATGTCACAACTACGAAGAATCAGTGTCCCATTTTTAAATGTTCCAACCTGCCCTGTGGGTAATATGCTCTGCTTCGTCTTCTTCTTGGATTTACTGTTTGTAAAAGAAAATGAAAAAAAAAATATATCATGAGATACCTACAAAATGGTGTCCACAATTTAATTGAGTGTGTCTGAAGTAGCTTTATGATTCCTGACCATCTCCTCATCCTCCTCATTACTACTACGACAACGACAGCAACAACATTTATTTATATCTTGCCTTTTCCCTACTCTGGGACTTAAGGCAGCTTACTAAAAGTTAAAACAGAAAAATTCATATCATACAAAAATTGAAGGTATAATTAAACAAACAATAGAATTAAAAGCAGTTAAAAGCAAGACAATTTAAAACATCTGAAAGACAATCCCCCCACTGCTAGCACTCAATCTTCAAAGGCCTGCCAAAACAGAAAGATCTTCACCTGCCTATGAAAGGATAGCAAGGAGAGCACCAGTGTAACCTCACTAGGAAGGAAATTCCAGAGCCCAGGAGAAGCCACCAAGAAGGCATTCTCCCATTTTCCCACCTGTGTGGGACAGAGAGAAAGGCCTTCCCAGCAGATTTCAAAACATAGGCACACTGATATGGTTCTTCAAGTAATATGAACTTGAACTGCATGGGGCTTTATGAGACATAACCAGCACTTTGAATTGTGCCTGGCAACAGACCATTGGACTGTTGAGATAAGGGAGTTGTGTGCTCCATGTAGACAGCCCCAGTTAATAAACCTACAGTTCTTTCATTAGCAAAAGTGAAAACAAAACCAGTTTGCTATTACCTATTAATAAAGTTCTACATATAGTTATATAGTCAACTCACCTCCCTTCATGACCTTTTTTCTTCCGTTTCTTGAGAAAATCAGATTGCTTTCCCTGTTAATGAAGAGTGATAAGAAAACTTTAGTGCAGAGACAGGCAACATGCAGGCCATCACTCTCCTGTGTGGACGTCCACAAACCATTCCAGAGCAATCACACATTTAAAAAAAAAAAAGGAAAAAGGAAAATTGCCACTCCTGAGTGACATTCAAAAACAAGATGAAATACTTCTGACCACCTCCATTTTTGTTTGAGAGTGGGGGGTTAGGATCAGTTTGGCCGACAGTAGATTCTGTAAAAGGGGAGAGGCTGGCCCTTGGACTGTACATATGCTTAAGTGGTTCTCCTGAGTCATTAAAACATGGTTCCTTCATGCAGCTAGGGATGGACCTGTCCAATCTCCATTCTTTTGGTACTACAGTCATCCCTTCATATCCACAGGAGTTACATTCCAGACCCCCCCCCACCATGGATAACAAAAAATGTAGGACCTCAAGTTCTTTTGTTTCCAATGGTGGGGCACTGCGTGCAACTGCACTAGCACAGCCACATGACCCCCTGCCAATGGGGTAAATGGGGTGGGGCCCATCCATGGATGCTCAAATCCATGGATGGCAAGATCCAACTGTATCTAGATATGTTGCAATACAGCTCCCATAATTCCATTGGCAGGCTGAGGAAGCTGGATCAGACTCTACCCTAGATATTCTATACAGCTCTTTGCCAACTAAACTGTGAGCACTGCGGTAGCCACACTGCAAAGATTTTTCCAGTGTGAAAATCTGAGGATTGGTCCACCAAAAGGTTGCACTCTGCATTTTATTTTTTATGGGAAATACTTCATACAAACCATCACACTTTCCTCCTTCTTTGCCGCTTTCTTTTGTTTGATTTTCTCTTGAAGAATCTTGTAGTTCAAATATTCCTTTTTAGGAGGCTGCAATAATAAGTTAAAAAATGGCTGTTTCATCAATTTTTCTAAAATATGGAAATAAATGGAAAAGCCAAAGCCAGCCTAAAGAGTAAAGTAACAAGAGAGAATTGTATCCTTCTGTAAGATGATGTCTAGATTTCTTTAAATATTATTTGTTTAGATGTCTTTAATCAATGGGGTCAGAGGGAACTGAAATGCAAAAGGCATCAAAAGTGATAATCAGCTTAGCAATGGTCATTAACTAAACTAAATAGCATCTGAAATTTCTGTTACCACCCAACCATTGCTGGTGATTGAACACTATTAATGGAACGAACACTCCCTGGACTATTTGCATTTCCGTTCTTTCCAATCCACTGATTACAATCTCTCACCCACTTATCTCTGGCATGGGTAATGTGTATAATAATAATCTATCAGCTGAGTTAACACTCTGGCTTGCAACCCGGCAGAGACATGTACATAAGAAAGGCTTATACACACATATGTCCTTTTAGGGCTGAATGCAAGGGGCTATTGACACTCTGTTCTAAACTCTCCCCCCTGGGCAGTTGTCAAGTCCCAGGAGTGGCTGCTTCTTCTTCTTACCAGTGGGAAGGACAGGGAGCAATGAGGCAGTTCAAACCCTGACAATATGGCTACTCTGGGCTCATAAGGGAAGGAAAATGAGGAATTCTATGCATTAACTCATCCTCATTTCTCCTCCCCAAAGAATTGAGTCCAGCTGCTATTTCATGGTTTGAATTTCCACTCCCACCTTCCTCTTCCTGTTGTGCACTAAGCAGCATGAGCAGCAGTCCCTCCTGGGGCTCGATAGCTACAGGGTTGGGTACTGGATAGGTGAAGGAAAGACACAGAACTGCATGGACAGAACTATATTTCAATGTAAAATCTCAGCTTGTGTGTGTCTGATGATAATGGTAAAGGTTTTCCCTTTGACAAGATTATCTAGGGGAGCTCACTCCGTCATATGGCACTTGGGCCTTGAACTGCTGACCCTCCAATTGTCTGAGTTAGTGTTTTAACTGCTGACCCACCGCATCCCTTACACAAGATAAAACTGATTAATAATTAAAGGGTCTCAAAATATCTGCGGGAGACTTTTGTCAAAAATGTATTCAATATATTTAAGAATCTCCCCAACTCCCCAATTTCTCATTTAGAAGCCAGCATCTTGCTTGTGTTGCATATTTAGCAGAACCTGAACTCAATTTGAACCAAGAACTGAAAGTTCCACTGTGGAAAAATGACTGAGAAGAGCAGAAAGCAGAGGAAAGGTTTACAGCTCACTTTCTCGCCCAACAGAAATTCCCCTCGATCCCTCCGATGCTATTTAGCAATGATCCTTGTTCAAAGTCACAGGTTTGCCACAATCATGTGCAGTTCCTCTTCTTAAGTTACAACTCCTTTAGTTCTTGCATAGGTCACTTCTCAATAGAGAAGTTGGTACCATACCTTTGCTCCTAACATGATGGCACGTTCTTGTTCCAAAATCCGCTGTTCTTTCTTCTCAAATCCAGTGATTCCGAACTGGTGCACTTCCAAACGGGCCTAAATTATTAAGAAAACAGCACTGTCTTCGAAACATCCACAAACAGATGACGAGAATCATGCAAATGTATTCTTAAGAGCACTGTATTCTTGTAAACCACTGAATGCCAACATGCACTGGAACCAAGAACCAACACAATACAAAGTTGCAATGGGGCATTTATTTAAAGGACTGCAGAATGCAACTTATTTTTTGAACATCTTTTGAACTTTGCACATACAACTTTTCACACGCAGTATCTAAACTGTCAGCATTAGTGAATTACAGTGGTGAAACTTGGACTTACACTACCATTCACTTTGGTCATTGCAGAGACTGGAATTGTGTTCTGTTCTGACCATACAACCAAACCCCCCTCCCCCCGCAAAATCACACTGTACACAATGCAGCCTCCCAACACAGCCACTTCCATGTTGTCAGAGAAAAGGGGGATTAGCAGCAATGCATCCAGCTATTTTCTTGTAACTGGACACATTGCAAAGATGTCATTATTAAGATGTCTTTAGGACCCCACAGGCTCTTGTCACAGTATGTCCAGCTGAAGGAAAAGGTCTGGGTGCATCCCTCCTGATCCCCCTACTTTGCAACAATATGGAAATGGCTATATTGGTGGTGGGGCCTGCACTACTTACAAGGTGAGCTATGGAGAATAACGTTGGGAAGATGTAGCTGTGGAGACGGATATAGGTGATACACATATATCTCCCAATGCAGGAATATGGCCCATATTTTCATTTAGTGCTGAAGAAAAAACCCTGGAACTATACCATTGCATTTCCATGTGTATACAGACTACCACATTTATTATTGTTATTATAGGAAACAGCCTAATGCCAGCATAGACTATTTGTCCATCCAGGCCATATAGATTTTACTTTGCCAGAAGCTCTATAAGGGTTCAGTCTTGCCTATCACCTGATACGTAATCATTTTAAAGTGGTGGTGCTTGAAATTGAACCTGGGGCTGTATGTGCTCTGCTTCTGATCTATGACACTTATTGAAGTGTAGGAGGTAGACTGGTGTGTCCAGCAATAGCTGCTGCTTTCAGCCTAAGGCTGGCTAGAAAATCCACATGGTGTGATACCACTTACACTGCAGGTTACAACTGTCTAGAAAGGCTTGAGTTTGATTACCATGAATAATTTGAACTGTTAGGAAGCAGTACAAAAGATTCCTAGAGGAGGCACAAGGTGCTCTCTGAGGCACATGTGTGCCTTGCCTGAAGCAAAGATCATGAAGATCAACCTACAGCCTCACACCAATGGAAGGCACTTTGTCTTTATCTGAATCCTGGTACTTCCAGGAAAGAAATGAGCCCTTCTGTATGCACTCAGTTTCCTCAGCAAGCCATTCTGCTACTTCAGATGAAGCATCAAATGATGCTCCCAACCAGTTCAGATTACTAGGACAGTATCATAAAGCCTGCCACAATATTTTGGCATGCAAGGAAAAGAATATCACAACTACCTCTTTCTCCCAGGTATCAGATATACAATAGTAACAAATAAAATAACAATATGCGGCTTTTGCCATGACACTCAAAATCTGCTGCCTATAGCCAGCCATCTCACACTGCTTAATGACAGGTCTGGCCCTGTTCCTCAGGATTATTTTCCAGAGATCTTATTATTTCATAGTATGGGCTATCTCCAATCACCAGTCCCAAATACAGGAGACCAGCTGAATCAATTAATACTTGTTAAATTAGAACTGATGTAAATTATATTAATTCGATGGATCTACTTCAGTTAGTATAGGACCTGGTCGTATGTGACCCTTTAATCTCTTCTTTGTGTTCTTTTTATGGGGGTGGGGGCAGAGAGGTTGACAAATGCATGATTTCTATTAAGGAAATAATTTGCCTTTGCCTGCAACCGTATTCCGGAAGGAAGCCCTTGAAACTCCTTGCACGAGATTGTGTTGTGTCCCTCCTCTTTCCCCAGAGAACACATCTCCATCCCATTTCCACACGAACCATTCTCATACCCTATATAAATCTCCTAGATCAATCTTGTAGATCAGATTAAATCAATTGGAAATTAATAAATCAAACCCTATGTAAGTTCCATTGCTTGGTTCTACTCTGTTTGGGACTAGCAACTCTATTTAGCCCTAGATGTGCAGTTTCCTTGAGATACCAAAAGATTTAAAAGTGACTTACTTTTTCCAGGTTAAATGCCTGGCCATTTGCCTGCTTTTCTTGAACAGATGCTTTTTCCTGTAGATATGTATTTTAAAAACACCAAGAATATTTTGTTAACAGAGTGTATTTTGCCATATAATAACATAAAAGCTCTTTGTAAGGCCAAACAATTGCATGTTTTATGTCTGCTCATGACAAGCATATGAATGCCCATTCCAGGTTATGGCCTGTTTCCCTTGAGCCAGGGATATAAAGTCAGTGCTGTATATACTCATGTATAAGTCTAGAAATTTTAGTCAAAAAATTGGCCCCAAAAACCTGGGTCTACTTATCCATGGGTTAATGTAAGTACTGCACTTTAACTCTTATAAAAAAAAAAGAACCATGCACTGGTGAAAGGTGAGAGCTTAATATCTTCTTGGAGCACCTAAAGGCGCATCAACCCCCTCTACTATTTCATCCAGCCAGCCTTTAGGGTGAGCATAAGCAGTTATGCCTGTCAACATTTTAAAAAAAAATCTTTAGCATTGTTTTCCTTTGCTTCATCCTTTATGTCCTTTGTTGCATGCTGCTAAGTTTTATCCCAGCTTATCCACAGGTCATATCAAAACCTATAATTTTGGTCCCAAAACCTGATCCTGACTTGTACATGAAATCAACTTATAGTCGAGTATATATGGTAACTCACAAGCATCTGCTTATCCAGAAAGCAGATCACAACATAATACTATGGCTTTGGCCTAGGATCTTTCATCAGAAGCTCACTAAAGCTACAATCCTATATTCTCTTACTTGAGCACTATATCTTTGAACTCAAAGGAACTTACTTCTGTATAAACATGTATGGCATTGCATTGTTAATGACTCCGGGCATGTGACAATATCCAGATTATTTTATAAAACAGGAATAACAGTGGCATGCCATACAAGTCTTTTATGGCAAGAAACAATGGAGATGCTGCCTCCTCATAGTCTTGGGAAATGGGCAAGCAAAACAAGAATGTAGTAAATAGAATCATTTGATTAAGAGTTTTGAAAACTTATTTTGGACTACAATTTCAAACTGCCATGGACAAGATAGCTACTGAGTATGCTAGGTGGATCATTGCAAGAGTCATGGTTCAACAAAGTAAGTTTTCCAAGCTCCACTCAAGGGCACAATATTTGGCTCACAGCTACCGACAAAACTAAAAACGTCTTTTGTATATTATTAAACATGCAAAACTACACAACACCTAAACTGGCACACATGACAAAGAAAAACAAAAAAAGCAATGAACACAGCAGCAGTCACCACCAGTGACGCAGCTGTCTTCCAACAGGATTTCAAATGTTATTTTAGTCTAATTATATTCTTTCCCTTATTATGTTACTTGCAATATTCATACTGACATGAATCAGTACTGCAAGAGCTTAATGCTATTATCTATTAGAACTTGGCTATACCACAGGCTATTGATAAATCTCAAGCAATTATATTCCTTTGACTCCCTCTCCTTTCTTGAGCAATGCTAGTATTTGGCAACCCAAGAGCAGTCATGACATGATGCTGAATCACATGTCTGAGTCAATCTGGAGCCAGTTCCCTAACAAGTGAACCCCATGAGGCTAAATATGGGGCCTAAGCACAGCCTAGAAATGTTACTTTTCCAAACTATCATATATATGTGTGTGTGTGTGTCTCACAGTATCAAAATACCCATTCATTTTCATTTTGTATTTAATTCTTTCCATACCTGAGATGGCTTTGCATAATATGGAAGCATTTTAGACAGTAAACATTGCAGTGATAAGCCCCATATTTAAAAGAGAGCCTGATTAAACATTTTTGATCTGAAAGTAACAGTCCCCCACCCCCACTTTTTTATAGCCACCTCATACCCATTTATTAAATTGGTCTTGAGCAGTGGCTACACATAAGAGAAAAATCACTGCTAAATGTTTACTAACTGAAACTATAGCCTGGAATTCCAAGGACTACATTGGCTGTGAAAATAATGCCACTGCAAATCAGCCTGAGTAAAGCACCTGTAAGGCCAAAAAGAACCTACTTAAAATAATACCTCAAAGGATCTATACACCATAAACCTTCTCAGCTTGGTCTACTTGGGTTCTTGTTGATAGAAACCACAGAGCTATAGAGGAACAGGTAGAAAAAATGCACTTTACACTAGTGCTTTCTTGCCCATCTCACACATTAAATAATTATATTAAGGGGAAAAACCTGTGCATCCTGGGAAGGTATCTGAGTGCCACAGAACAATGCAACAAATCAGAGCTTGCAAAAGTTACGTTTTTGCACCACACTTCACAGTTGCCCGGCCACCATGGTCACTGCCCAGAATGGATAAGGAATTTTGGGAGCTGTGATCTTAAAAAACAATTTTCCAAGTTTGGCAATGGAGAGGAAGCAGCGCATGTCAGTTTATACTTGATTAGCAGTGGAATAGTCCAACCAAAACAAAGCATAAGATGAAAGAGACAGTGGAGACACAATATCCTAAGTCCTGTGGTGTCTAAGGCAGCCTCCGCACTGCAGAAATAATCTGGTTTGACCCCACTTTAACTACCATGGGTCTATGCTATGAAATTCTGGGAATTGTAGTTGGCAGCCAAAGTTGCCAAAACCAACTACAATTCCCAGAATTCCACAGCATGGAGCCATGGCAGTTAAAATGGTGTTAAACCAGATTATTTCTGAACTGTGGAGGCAGCCTAACTCTTGACATGCTTCCAAAACAGGACCCCAAACTATCCAAGGCCAATATGTAGTACTGTATAGTGAATTTCCTCCCATTTTGGTCATAGAATCATAGAATCATAGAATCATAGAGTTGGAAGAGACCACAAGGGCCATCCAGTCCAACCCCCTGCCATGCATAGGAAAAGGGAAATGAAATGGAAGAAAAAGAAAATAGAAAAAAGGTGCCCTCCCACCCAGACCATGAGGGCTCTAGATGTGGCAGCTGCTGCGTCAAGGCAAGGAGCCCCTACACACTACCCAGTTATAGGATTATCATTCCACTTTAACTGCCATAGTTCCATTCTATGAAATCCTGGGATTGGCAGTTTAGAGAAGGACATTTAGAATTCTCAGCCAAAGAAGGCTAATGCCTCAGCAAACTATAAACCCCAGGATTTCATAGGTTCATGGACCTCAAAATTGGTTTTAAGGTAGACGGGCAGGAAGGCTGTTATTAATTCTGCCTAATTTCAGGAACATTTTTACAGAACTATTAAAACACAGAATACACTGAGATCTCTCTCCTTCCCTATCTATCTTCCTATATAGTTATTGATTATTTAGTACATTTCTAATTGATAATTCCTGAGGGATCTCGAATACATAGTTCACTTTGTGGTCCAATTCTGCCTGACTATTTGAGGGTGGGGTTCAGCCTACTCTTAGGAGTCCTTCCCCCCCCCCCCCCCAATCTGTTGCAGGGTCCATGACTGGATTCAGTCATGGCAGTTAAAGTGCTTTTACTGTATTGAAAGAAAGGGCCTTGAAAAGAATATTCTACCAGAAAACTAATCAACAGGCTTGTGCACCTTTTATTGATCTATTTACAGAATATGATGTACAAACTATATTCACAGTTTTGGGAATACATGACTAGCAGTATGTTAGTGCACAGGTCATCAGAATTAAATTTTAGTCAAAGTGGCAGTCTACTCTGTCTGAGAGTTAGTGTGGTATAGTGGTTTGACAACTCTGGAGACCAGGATGAATTCAATGGGACCAATTCCTAGATAAGTGCGTATAAGGGATAGCTTAGGGGTAAAAGTACATTGCCTATTGCCAGATTTTTGGTTTTATTTTTCTTGCTTCTCTTCATCAAGCCATAGTCTTGTTTAAAATAAATAAATTATCTCAAATTGTAATAACATCTACAGTTCTTGAACATTATAAAGCAATATTCTTGAACATTATAAAGGAATGTTCAATTATTTAATGCAAATCCCATACCCAGCAAAGTCATTCTTCTAAAACAGGGGATTAGGAGGTTGAAATTTTAGTAATATTCATAAGAAAATTAATAATCAATTCCATATTTTTTGACATACAACATTTCTTCAAACACTCTGAATTCCATCATAGATGCACAATGCATCCATAAAGACATAATTAAACAATGCTTAGAACTACACTTTTATGTGAGGTTTCTGCTGGTGAACTCCTAGTTCACTATGGCTGCAGTCCAAAACACATTTGGATCCAAGCTCCACTAAGCTCAGTGCTTAAATTCATACTATCATAACTTGTATTAATAAGCTAAGATATAATAAGCCTTTTGTTTACATATGCAGCCACTTGTGGCATGAACACTGCTGGTAACAAGTCAGGATAGGGAACCAGTTTAGAATTTGTTCACTATCTTGGCTCATAAGCACAGTTTAGACACAAAAGTGTTAACTAAATAGAGGATTTCCAGTTGGATTGCTAGCACCATGAAAGATAGAACACATGCAAGGAGAAAAGTCTAATTCATATCTTATTTGAACACAGTCTGCAATTTGTGTTACTGAGTAAATGCAATTAGGAGAACATTGTTAGGACTACAGAAGACTAATAAAGGCTTATAAATAACCACTTGCCTACCCATCTGTACAGGAACTGCCTCCAAGTGACCCAACAGTGTAGCCTATGTAAAGTGAACAAGATCATTTTACCACCTTTTTACTAGCAATTCACCAGAGGACTGGATCGGAACCCTTCTGACTTTATTTACCATATTTTTGAAAAATACCTAGTTACTGAATTTTCTGCTTCTGCATAACGTTTGATTTGAATCTTACCTCGGAGCTATCAACTTCAGGGGTTTGAAGTTTAGCTTTCTTCTTTTTGTGTGGAGCTTGGAATGTCACAACTTCTATCTCTGTTGTGTTTTCCTGCTGGGCAGATGTAAGTGTGGCTGCATTTGGGGACCTACATTCTGTGGAAGACTTGTTCTTAATAATACAGTCATATGCTAGTTCATCTTTCAGACTATCAAAGAAGCTGGAGACTTTTTTCCTCTTGCCTGGCATAGCTGTGCCAGATTCAGGATTCATCTTTTTGTCTTCTGATAGAATATTGTTGGCAGTCATTGCTAACTTCTCTTGTGAATTTTTCTTTTTGTTCTTTTTCTTTTTGTTTCCATTTGACACTGATTCACCTAAAATTAGAAAGGAAACTCTTGTAAATCTCATTCAACTCACAAAACACTGGAGGATTCCTGACTGATACATGGTTTTTTTTTTAATTGTCCTACCTACATCTTTCACTTTCTATAAATGTATGGGGTGTGAAGAAACATATGAAAAGGCAGCTTCTGATCCTATACATGTTCAGGTTGTAATCCCATGTGTACTAATGTGGAAATAAGCTCTTCTGAATTCACTAGGCTTTCCATCTAAGTAAAGAAGAATAGGATTTGATATTGGCTAATGCTGGACAT
Source organism: Urosaurus nigricauda (assembly GCA_034509955.1). Classification (NCBI taxonomy): domain Eukaryota; kingdom Metazoa; phylum Chordata; class Lepidosauria; order Squamata; family Phrynosomatidae; genus Urosaurus; species Urosaurus nigricauda. The sequence goes on along the minus strand of JAOEGL010000001.1, from coordinate 312,196,957 downwards.
GGAAAAGTTTAAGAGTTTATGTTCAAGCTCAAACTGACTCACTGTTGCCCTGGGTGGTCTCAGAAGTCACTGATTGTGTTCACACATCACAAGAAGCCATGATGTGGATTTACTGGAAATTTTTTTTTTCTGGCAAGGTGAAAATTTGCCTTTCCTAACAAGCCATGGTTTGTTAATGAACAACTGAACAGTTAGCGTGTTGTTTATAAAACTCTGACTTTTAAAAATAATAACATGACATAATGTTCAAACTGTTAACTCTTGCTTGTTTCTAGCTTGTTTCCTGAATTTTCTATAATGAAACAGAAGCTGAAAAAAGATGCAGAGAAAAACAAACAAGAAATGAAGAAGACATAGTTCATGGTCCAAGCAAGAAACACAAACTGTGGCTTATTGTGACATGCAAATCATGGCTATGTTCTCTTAGTGTCAGTCACACATCTTTACAATGTAAGAAAATGGTCTCTGTCACAAGGATGTTACACAAGACAAAAATGAAATAATGACTTAGGTCCAAAACACACTGCAGAAACAATCCAATCTGAGACCACTTTAACTTCCCTGGCTCAGTGCTAGGGAATCCTGGGGATTGTAGTTTATTGTAGAACAAAAGCTCTTTGAGAAAGAAGGCTAAGGGGCAAAACAGATGGGCAGGGAAAAAGACTTGAAGCTGCCTTTTCTGAAGCCACATTGAAACCCCACCCAAGGCAGCTGGAGTGCTCATGCCATGACCACATGACATGCTTCAAGCCAGGAAGAAGCGGAAAAAAAGCTGCTTCTCTTTGAAACGGCTTTTCTCTGCATAAGGCACCTATAGGGCACTTTCCTCCTGGCTTCAAGGCATGTGTCATCTAAATGCCATGCCTTCAAGCCAGCCTGAAAGCACCTCTTTTTGCCTGTCTATTTAGTCCCTAAATGTCTCACAAAACTACAGTTCCCAAAATTCCCAAGCATTGACCCAGGGCAGTTAAAGCAGCCTCAAACTGGATTATTTCTGCAGTGTGTTTTGGACCTTTGCTTCAGAGACAAGCTGTATAGCTTAATAAAGCATACAGCTGCATCGTCTTCACAGAAATGAAACGTGGTGGCCACCAAACCACATGGCAAATTAAAGAGATTTTTTTTTAAAAAAAAAAATTAAAATCCCACTTGGTGTCTAGTTGGCCTTTGATCAGACTACTCAGAGATAACAACATTTGGCATCGAAAAAGGCAGCAAGGCCAGAGAATCAGTTATGGACAGCTATGAATAAGAATTATGGATAGAAACTATGCATAGGAGCCAGAGAGAGATTCCACAGCGTACATCATAGAAAAGAAGCTGTGTTCAGATGCAATGAATAGATTGATTGGGTAATTCAGTAAAAAAAAGAGTATTAAAATCCAGCAGTCCAGATAGCTGAGGTCATTTCTCTTTCATGTTCAAAGACACGGCATTATAAGGTCTGAATGTGTGGGGTTAAATGCTATTACTGTTTATAAATGCCAGACAAACAGGAAATAGATATTGTAACTTACTTTCGAAGGGTGCTGTATTATATTAACTATACCGAATTGCATATTATAGGTTGAGTCTCCTTCACCTGGAATTCCAAAATCCAAAATACTCCTAAAATTAAAACTTTTTTCTTCATAGGTGGGCTGAGATAAGGACACCTTTGCTTTTCTAACAGTTCAAAGTACAGGAGCTTTATTTCATGCGTGTAATTCATGAAAAATATTGTATGAATTTACCTTCAGGCTATGTGCATGAAACATACGAAACATAAATGAATTTTATGTTTGATAATAATAAATAAATAATAAAATATTTATTTATTATTTATTATTATTTTATGTTTAGACCTGCACCTCAGTCATTTTGTACTCTACATTCTGAAACCCAATGAAATCAAATAATAATAAAATCAAATAATAATAAACTAGAAATAATATAAATAATAAAATAATAATCAAATAATAAACTAGAAATAATATAAATAAAAAAATAAAAAATAAAATAATACTAATAAACTAGAAATAATATAATAAAATAAAAATAAAGCAATACTAATAAACTAGAAATATAATAAACAATACAATAAAAATAAAATGATACTAATAAACAAGAAATATTAAATAATAAAATAATAATAAAATACTAATAAACTAGAAATAATATTAAATAATAAATTAAAAATCAAATAATAATAAACTAGAAATAATATAAGTAATAAAATAAAAATCAAATAATAATAAACTAGAAATAATATAAACAATAAAATAAAAAAATAAAATAATACTAATAAACTAGAAATAATATAATAAAATAAAAATAAAACAAGAATAATAAACTAGAAATATTATAAACAATACAATAAAAATAAGATAATACTAATAAACTAGAAATAATATTAAATAATAAAATAATACTAATAAACTAGAAATAATATAAATAATAAAATTGCAATATCATAATAATAACACAGAAATAATATAAATAATAAAATAATAATAACTCTCTGTCCGACTCACTGCTATGGAATTCTGGGAGTTGGAGTATGTTGTGGGGACCAGAGCGGAGCGGAGCTCCGCTCTGGTCCCCACAACATACTCCAACTCCCAGAATTCCATAGCAGTGAGTCGGACAGAGGCTTAAAGCGGTATGAAACCGGGTTATCTCCCCAGTGTGGACGCAGCCTCCTCCTCCTCCACCCACCGAAGTCGTACAAGGAGTCCAAGAAGCTGCTCAGGAGGTGTGTGGCTGAGACAGAGGCCTCCTCCTCCTCCTCCATGTTCCTACAACAACAACACTGGTGGGACCAGTCAGCTCAGCAGCAGTAGGCCTCTAATAATAATAGAACATAGTCAGTTTTTTGGCCGGGGCGGAGCCACCGTCAAAATGGCGGCTTTGGCCACTGAGAGAGAGAGAAGTACTTCCGCCCTTCCCTGTGGAGGACTGAGTGAGAATTGAGCCACTGCCTCCTCCTGACTGAGGCCTTCCTTCCTTCCTTCCTTGGAGACAGAGACACAGAGAGAGAGAGGCAGCAGGCTCATGAGGGACTGAGAGGAAGGAGAGAGAGAGAGGCAGCAGCTGGAGATGACCCGACGAGGGCCCCCCTTGTACTCGGTAGGTGCTCAGTCCACACTGGAGGGATGATAACCCGCTTTCATACCGCTTTAACTCTTTGTCTCATCCGTTGCTATGGAATTCTGGGAGTTGGAGTTTGTTGTGGGGCCCTTCGGGCCCCACAACAAACTCCAACTCCCAGAATTCCATAGCAACGGATGAGACAAAGAGTTAAAAGTCCATCCCTCTTTAACTCTTTGTGTGTGGCTCAAGGCTATGGAATTCTGGGAGCTGGAGTTGGCAGAGCCACATCTTCCAAACCCTGCTCTCCCAGAGTCACTTTCCACTGATACTGATGGCTCCTGTCAGCCTACGAAAGACGCCTCAAATAGGTCTATTTCAACCAATTTTAATTAGTATTTTATTATAATAATAATAATAATAATAATATTTGTTATCGCACCCCTCCGTACAACCTTAAAATACAAAACCTTAAAAAGCAATAACCCCCCCCAACCCCACCCGCCCCTTAAAATGCAATCGAACTATTCGCAGCTTAAAAACGTAGTTTAAATAAATAGCGACGACAGGAAAACCAGGGTTCGACCAACAGGTTCGAGTTTTCTTTCGTTTTTTTTTTAGCGGCCGGGTATCTATTCAGCAAAGGCCTGCCGGAAGAGATCCGTCTTTAACAGCTTTTTCGAAGCTGTTTATGGTGGTCTTATGATGGATCGTCCCATGTATTGCTGTCGTTTTTATTTCTGTCTTGTTTTTAAGGTGGGGGGGGTGTAGGGGATTACGTAGGGGAAAGAAAGAAAAGAAAAAGACCAGTGGCCGGAAGTTATAATTCTGAGGAAGGCAATGGCAAAGAAGGCTTGACCATCGGATGGCCCTTGAGGTCTCTTCCAACTCCTGAGAGTCTGTGGACTCTTTCACATGGGAAGAATTTCTCCCAACTTCAAATGCAGCCAATGCGAATTCACGTGAATTCGCTTGTTTAGCGAATTTACGTGAATCCCCATTGCATTCAGAAGGCGTTTGGAATGACTTCACATTACCCGAAAATGACCCCTCCTTGCCCGAAATTGCATGAGAAGCTTTAATTCGCAATAACGTGAAACCTATGATTGCATTCGGGGTGGCTTCCCTTTTGCCCGAAATTGCATGAGAAGCTCTAATTCGCAATAACGTGAAACCTATGATTGCATTCAGAGTGACTTCCCTTTTGCCCGAAATTGCGTGAGAAGCTCTAATTCGCAATAACGTGAAACCCCATGATTGTGTTTGGATTGCCCTTGGATTATACTTCCAATTTCCCACGTCTGAAAGAGTCCTGTGAAATTACTTCTGGGTCTTCATTGTCTGAGAAGCTGGCCTAGCGTCGCGATTTGAGTGTTGGACTGCAACTCTGGAGACCAGAGTCATGGAAACCTACTGGGCGTCCAGAAAAGCTGCCAACACCCACGGCTGATAAAGAGAGTCCTTGGCAAAAAGATAGACAGCAAGATGCCGAGGCAGTTCCTTTAGCAAACGCTGCCAAACGTCGTCCGAAAGAGAGTAAGCCAAAAACAGTCTGAGGTTCAGGGTTACCGAGAGCAACAATACCAGTCCGAGGTCAGAAAAGCCAGGGTCTAGGAGTCAGATACCAAGCATCCTTCTCTTAGGAGAACCAGTAGTCCTCAGCGTTTGCCACCTGTTATAAATAACTCCCTGATCACTGCTGCTGCTGCCTGCCTGATGAGGCTCTCTCTGCAAGTCTCTTTGACCTTCTCAAGCCCTGCTTTTCAGCTCTCCTCTGAGTAAAGGCAGAGACCTGAACATTGTCCACTATTATCTTTCAAGTCCTACCCTACTACTGGGGCCAGACTAAGCTGCTGAGCCCCAGACTTCACTGGGTCTGAGAGAGCAGAGCTGGGTCCTGGCTAGCAGGGCAGCGCTAAGACCTGGCAAGGCAAAGCTGGGGCTTGTCTCAACCTCAGGTGGCACCTGAACCTGAGGGTCCAAGTCCCCCTCCTCATCCTCCGAGTCCTCCTCCTCACGGCTGGCCATGACATTGGGTGACTTTGGTCAAGTCATACTCTCTCAGCCTCAGGGGAAGGCAGTGGCAAATCCCCTCTAAACAGATCTTGCCAAAAAACCCTCATGATAGGTTCACCTTAAGGTCACAACTTGAAGGGGCACGACAGGAACAACATTAGTTGCCTAAGAAAACCCTCTGAAATTCATGGGGGTCCACCATTAGTCGAGAGGCAACGTGAAGGCATGCACACAGGGTTGGGGCTAAATGTCTGGATCCCCAGATCTGTTTGTTTGCGACTAAGCATCCATTTTAGGACTATATTCTGCTACTCGAACTTTCTCTGGATTTGAGATCTTCAGGCAAGCCCTTCTGTCAGTGCGACCGCCTTCCAAGATCGAGACAAGTATTTCTCTAAGACAGTTCCACACTGTGAAACTCAAATTTTTCCATTAACAGACAAAGACCTGCAGGAAAAAAGATTCCACCTCAACATTAGGAGGAACTTCCTGACAGTAAGGGCTGTTCAACTGTGGAACACTCTCCCTCGGAGTGTAGTGGAGTCTCCTTCCTTGGAGGTCTTTAAGCAGAGGCTGAATGGCCATCTGTCGGGGATGCTTTGATTTGGAGTTCCTGCATGGCAGGGGGGTTGGACTGGATGGCCCTTGTGGTCTCTTCCAACTCTATGATTCTATGATTTTTGTTCAAGTAAATTTGGGGCATTGTCTAGCTACTCAGGAAAGGGATTTTAAGAGGTTTGTTGACACACGATGGGAACATTTTCCTTCCAAATAAGCTCTCCTCAGTGAAATTTCCTGCCATTCCCCAAATTTTTATCATTGCAGTAACTGAAAGCATCAGTTGAGCATTTAGAAATAAAATTTATTTATTTATTGTGAGTATTTATATCCTGCTCTTCAGCCACAAAGGCTCTCAGAGTGGCTTACGATTTTTTTTTTTAATGAGACGGTTCCCTGCCCTCAGGCTTACAATCTAAAAAGACATGACACAAAAGGAGAAGGGAATGGTGGTGGGGAAGAGGATCAAGCTCACTGGTATCCAGAAAAAAAGAGGCAAAGGTAATAAGGGAATGTGAACACAGCAAATAGAAAAGTCCCAGCTGTGAAAAATTCTCAGTGTCTCAGTCTTTGCAGTGTTAGAAATTTGGGGACTGAAGGAAAATTTCATGAGCATGGAACACAAAGGCAGTGCTCTTGTTTTGCTCTTCCCTCATAGATATACTCCACAGTTTTAATAGGTGAATGCTGTACTATTTTAATTGAAGTCCTTGACAAGCTGCTTTTAATTCCCATGTTTAATGTTATAATTTGTTTAACTGTATGTTAATATTATAAATATATGACTATATTTAATTGTCTTGAGAATTGCCTTAAGCCCCTACCTACAAAAAAGACAGGATAGAAATCAAAGAAACAAATAAAGCTGTTATTTAGTTTGGTTTATCACCTACATACATTCAACCAGTCTTAACACTTGCCTTTTCCCTTGTTGGAACATTGATGTGTTGTTTCAGTAAATTGCGGGGTATACGTGTAACAGTGTACCTATATTTGTGCCAAGTATTAATGCCAGCTATTGTGATGACAGAGCTGATTTGAATAGTACTTTAATCACACTGGTAAATGCAATTGCTATGATAGTGATTCAGACTTCTTATCTGACTATAGTGGTTAAGGGCACATTTCCCCCCACAAAGTATGCAGAAAATACTGTCCTAGAAGAAAGGCGACCCTGAGGATGACACATTGCTAAAATACCTTGTCCTTGACTGCCCTGCTCAGGTCCTGTAGGCCTTCTTGATCAGGTGTACCCATCTGGTGTGTGGTCTCCCTTTTTCTACTGTCCTCTACCTTTCCCATAATCATTGTCTTTTCTAATGCGTTATGGCTTCTCATGATGTGGCCGAAGTACGGTAGCCTCAATTTAGGGACGAAGCAGACAGCCACAATCAGGCCAGGACAGCAGTGACCACACAGCCTGTTCTGAAAGGGAGCCGCTGCCTTTGCCTGCAAGCCACAACACCAAGAGTCGGTTAAAACTTACTACTTTTTGCTCCGGTCCAAAGGTCTGGAGTGCGGCATCAGAGTGGCTTTGGGCCATGTTGCATGTGTGTGGAGTCTAAATGCCCCTCCCCAAACCAGCTGGAAGCCACTTCTTTTGGCCCATGTGTTTCAGGCTTAGTCAGGGTTGGTCTATCCTAGCACCCATTTGTTTGTTTTCTTGGCTGGCCACAGTATTCTCAGCGCTCTTCTCCAGCACCACATCTCAAATGAGTTTATTTTCTGCTTGTATGATTCTAACTTTAGTACTTAGTTGTATATCTTTATTCCTTAGCATTGTCTCTAGTTCTTTCAGAGCTGCCCTCCCCATTCCTAGTGTTCTTCTGATTTCTTGGCAGAAGTCTCCATTCTGGTTGATGTTTGATCCAAGACACAGCAACTCTCTAATGGTTTCAATTTCCTCATTACAAAGGGGTATCCAAACGTTTTAATGATCACCTTTTAAAAAATTTGACAGAAATTGCGCTTTACGAGGGGTTATCGTAAAGTAATAATTATCACCCAGAAGTTATTATAGCATATTGATGAAATTATGTCAGTGTCATCATTGGACCCTAAGTGCAGGTTGCTGAGAAAATCAGCTCATTGCGTCTTTTATTCTTGTGACTGGCTCTGCCAGAAGTGAGTAAAGTGTAAAATCCTTGTCAGGCACAATCTGCAGACTTCTACAATATCAGGTATTCGGAGGATCAAGATACACTGGGAAAAATGTATAAATCTAGATAGTGACTGCATAGAGATAAGTTAACAACTATAAATCAAAACAAGCTTTCTGTCAATTTTTTAAAAAGGTGATCATTAAAACTTTTGGATATCCCCTCATATCTAGATTGAATTTATGTATATCCTCTGTGGTCATTATTTTTGTTTTCTTTATTGTTCAGCAGTAATCCTGCCTTTGCACTTTCTTCTTTGACCTTCCTTAATAATTGTTCCAAGTCTGTAGTGTTTGATGCTAGTAATGTGGTGTGATCCATATATCTTAGATTGTTGATGTTTCTTCCTCCTATTTTCACTCCTCCTCCTTCTGAGTCCAAACATGTTCTTCACATGTCATTTTCTACATACAAATTAAATAAGTAGCATGATAGAATGTAGCCATACCTGACCCCTTTGCCAATTGGAAACCATTCTGTTTCTCCATATTCTGTTTTAACCATGATCTTTCCAGAAGGTGGTGCTGGGAGATGTGTTTGATGCGATATGGTCTGAAGTTTTCCTGCTGTTGATTCAACATATATAGGATTGCTTCAACATATAAAATGCTGGTGCAAAGTTTGTGGGGTTCCATATTACCTGTATACTGGTAGCATCCAACTCTGCTTACTTGGAGGGAGCAGTTTTAATTCTTAACAGTGACTGGTATCAGTAATGAGGGTGAACAAGGAAAAATTTAATTCAGACAAGACAGAGGTGATCCTGGTCAGTCAAATGTCAGATCATGAACAGGAATTCAACATATGCTGGACTAAGTTATGCTGTCTCTGAAGACTAAGGTTCATAGTGTGCTTGTTCTTCTGGATTCATCCCTGAGGTTAGTCTGCTAACTGTCCATTCTGGAAGATGCTTGCTTTGGCTACAGTTATATTTTAGTTATATTTTGTTTGATTAATGTGATGTGTTCTATGAGGAGCTGTCTTCAAAAAGTGCTCCAAAATCATGGACTGTTGCCTCCAGGCTTTTGTAGGGAGCAGAGCAGTTTAAGTTCCTTGCAGTAGCTTCGTTGGCTACATTATTTTGGGCCAAATTGAAAGTGCTGATTATGACCTGTAAAGCCATATACTGTCTAGCCTGAGTCCAGACTATCTGAAGATTGTGTTCTCCAAGTCTGTCTGAACGTTGAGACAATTGGACAGGCCCTTCTTTCATCCAGTGCCCTCAAAGATGCATCGGGCAGGGATGAGACAAAGGGACATCTCATTGATCCCTCCCAGGTTGCAGAATCCCCTTCCAAGGGAGATTAGGCAGCTGTCCTGCTTGATGCCCATCTGCCAGCAGGAAAAAGCCGCCTTATTCAGGTTTGCTTTTGACATCTCACCTGCAGCAGAGAAAGAGGCGTTTAACAGACAAGTGCTGTATTTTTTCATCAATGTTCTTTTTAATTCTTTTAATTCAATTGTATTTTAATATTGTAATTGGTTTTACTGTTCTGTAACATTAGCACTTTTTAAAAAATTATCTATACCTTGTACTTTTATCTGTACCTTCTTGTGACTTGCTCTGATTTACTGTTTTGGAAGACAGAAAGGATACAAAATGAATAAATAAATATAAAATTACAGAATCTATTTTCTGTGTATGTTTCAGTAATCACATCTTCTTGTGCTGGTAAAGGAAACAGTGTTGCTGTAGTGGTTTTTATTAAATATTTATATTCCACCCTGTATCGGAAGGTCTCAGGATGGCATATAATAAAATGATTTAAAGGATTTAACAATTTTAAAATAATAATAATAATAATAATAATAATAAAGTTTTATTTATAGCTCGCTCCTCTGTATCCAATCGGAGCGGGTTACATCAATTAAAAAATGCAAGATAAAATATACATGACCCATACCCAACCACCCGTCCCTTAAAATTAAATTAAACTAACATCAATTAAAATGACATAATAAAAATGTCAATTTAAAACGGCAATCCATTGCATAGAGATCAGGGTCAAGATGTTAAAATGCTAATGGGAGAGCTTAACCCAAACAGAGCCGGGAGGTTAAGAACTTTCTGGGAAGGCCTGCCGGAAGAGATGCGTCTTCAAGGCTTTTTTAAAGCAATCAGAAGATGTAATAAGACGCATCTCGTCTGGCAGGCCATTCCATAGCCTGGGAGCGACAGCCGAGAAGGCCCTCTGGGAGGTCTGCGTCAGTCTAGTCTTCATAGGCTGCAATAAGTTCCTCCCAGAAGACCGGAGTGTGCGGAGGGGTTCGTATGGGAGGAGGCGGTCCCTCAGATAAGATGGACCCAAGCCATGTAGGGCTTTAAAGGTTAAAACCAACACCTTGTACTGCGCTCGGAAACTAAGAATGAATGAAAGATAACTTAAACATTGCTATTGTTCACATCTATGGAACATGTGACCCTGTAGATGTTGTATTGCAACTTCTATCAGTCTTGTAGAAAAGGCTAATAAGGATTTGCAGTTCAATAGAAAGAACTACTAAACAGAACTACGTGCTGCCCATCCCTGATTGACATTTTGGCCATGTTTCCTTTCAAGGGAACTGTAAGTCTGTTTTTATTAACAACTCCCAGTGAACAGTTCTCCTATTTGTTGAATCCAGGTAAGTTTTAAGAAGTTCTGTTTAAGCAGTAGTCCTAATATTTGGCAAGATGGGGCACCATCTACATAATCCCCAACGTTCTTCTACTAAGAGAGTGATAAATAAGTATCTAAATCTTGTAAAAACCAGTGTGGTGTAGTGGTTTGATTGTAGGACTAGGACTCTGGAGATCAGAGTCTGATTCCCCGCTTACCCATGGAAACCCACTGGGTAGCCCTGGGTGAGTCACATGCTCTCAGCCCCAAAAACCCTGTGGTAGGGTCACCTTAGGGTCACCATTATCTGGGAATGATTTGAAGGAACACAACAACAAAAACCATGCAAGGGAGAATTTTGGATAGCAAACTATATTTATTTGGTTCTACCTGTTAACCCCTTAACTTGACGCTGCCCTGTGATCCTCAGTGGGCATCAGCTTCCATTTCTTTGGATGACAAAATCTCTGTCATGGGTGTGAAATGTGTGCTCCCTCTACATGTTATTGATCAAAGTGGTGGAATTTATAGTTCACCAAACATTTACAGGGCCAAATATTCCTCAGCCCTGGTTCATATCATCCTGGTTGCAGTGGAGAAAAGTCCAGCTTGTGAATGTCAAAGGGATTACAGTGTTGCCAGAATGTTTACAAGGATTTGCTTAATCAAGAAAAGATGCCCCCGGAAGCCTCATGCTGCTTAAAGTTATGGGCTGTATGAATTATTGCAGTAGAGGAGTTTAATTCAAACAAAACAGAAGTGATCCTTAGTTGGTCAAATGTCAGATGATGGAACAGGAATTCAATTTTGTGAGAGCTAACATGTTGCAATGGTTTGGGTGTTGGACTATGACTCTGGAGGCCAGGATTAAAATCCTCACTTGGCCGTGGAAACCCACTGAACGACCTTAGGCAAGTCACACACTCTCAGCCTCAGAGGGAGGCAAAGACAAACCTCCGCACAAAAATCTTGTTAAGAAAACCCCATGATATTAGGATTGCCATAAGTCAGAAATGACTTGAAGGCATACAACAAGAACACAAGAACAACAGATGGGCATTTCAGGGAGTCTTATCACAACATGGATTGTGGGAAATGGGAAATAAATCAATACTGGGCTGAACAGGTACCTTAGAAAACTACAGTTCATATTCTGAACTGTTGTAAATTAGGGGGTGCTCTAGGTTGTGTGTGTGTGTGTTTTAAATTGAAGTCCTCAATCAATTAAGCCAAATGATAAATTTCATTGATATGATTTATATCCTGCTTTCCTTTCAGAAGCTTTAGGTAGACTGCAGCATATTTTTTAAAAAAACAAAATATTGGTATACTTCAGTGAATAAACCTCTACTAAGTCTACTCTCTACTGTTATACTACTATTTCTACTACTATTATACCTTCCAGCAGCATACAATGATGGTGAAGAAGGGCCAGAAAAACATAGACTTTTGGTGTGGGAACACCACAACAAAAAGAAAATGGAAAGCAAATTAGCCTACCACACCATTTGCCCGCAGCATGTTATAAAAGCATAGATCTATGAGTTAGGCAACCAAAATGGAAATCAGAAGAAAATGGATTCTGATGAAAGAAAGAAAAAAATCATCCTTGAAGGCTGACGAAGACCTCCCAGAGGGCCTTTTCAGCTATTGCCCCCAAGCTGTGGAATGACCTGCCGGATGAGATGTGTCTCATTGTATCCATCGATGGCTTTAAAAAAGCCTTAAAGATGCATCTTTTCCGGCAGGCCTTTCCAGACAGTGTTTAACATCTCCCGGCTCCAAACTCAAGATTTAGAATCTTCACAGCTTCTCTCCCTATGATTTCAGCTCTACCCATATAGCTCAAGAATTTTTAGGTTTTCATATTGTTTTGTACTGTTTTCCATGATTTTAACTTATTGCTAATTTAATCTTATTTTAAGGGGAGGGAGGCTGGGATGGGATTGATCTATTCTGTTGTTGTTTTAATTTAATTATTATTGTTATTATTTTGGAAGAAACTTTCAAGTGGTCTCTAGAATGTTGGAAATGTTTTTTTTTTTATTTAATTACACAAAGCTTATTTGACCTGATTGTATCATTTCACAGGCACACATTGTTAGTTTTGAATAAGAAGTTTGCTTAAAGTTTGTGTGTGTTATTGAGGATCCTGCTTCTTCTCTTTTCATGTTATTTCTGCCTCTAGTACCAAATTATCGCCTAGAATGTCTAGAAAAGATGTGTTATTATCTCCCCTTTTTGCCTGTGATCTTAGCCAAAGTTGAGACACTTAACTTCATCTATACTGTATGTTTAAGTACAAAAATGCATGCTAAGGAAAAGCAGGAGACAGAAGTAAAGACTTTTCTGTTCAGACAGCCAAGAATAAGGCCCATCTCACCTAAACAGTGTGCTGGATCTCTTTTAATAGTTGTGCTGGTTTGTGTGTTTGCGTGTGCACAGGCAACTGTTTCACTGTGAGAAAGAAGTTTCTTTTTCACAGTCATTGTATACCTGCCCAGCTCCTCTTTTCCTTCTTGTCCTTTGTATAGCTGGAAGGTTTTTTTTTTTAAATCAGTATCAGCATTGAAGGATGATGAAGGAGAGCTAGAGAAACACAGCCTTTTGATGCCCTGTTGCAGCAATGGGTTTGGAGTAAATGAAATAAAGTTTGAGCTAGGGAAAATGACATTCTTCTCTAGCTGATCTTACTGTAGGTTTATGTCCCTGCCTGTAACACCCAGAATCCTTTATTGAGCATGCATGAACAAGAAAACAGAATGAATGGGGTAAAGCAGATTAGCCTAACTCACCAGCTACCCCCAGCAAGATTTAAAACACACACACACACACACACACACACACAAATAGCATACTTTGGTTGACAACATAAATAAAAAACAAAAATGTTTGCTTATGCCTGGTCACTTCATTAATATGTGCTTGTTAGCTTTGAATAAAAACGTTTGCTGAAACATGTGGGTTTTCTTTCTTGTGGTGAAGGAAGCTGTCCTATTCTTTCAATATTATTTCTGCCTCTGGGACCAAATTTTGTTTTGAAAAAGTAATATCCAGAAACACATCTATTTGTTATTTGAGGTATACCTGTACAGATAAACCTCAGTTAATGAAATAGATGTGTTCCTAGGCATTATGTCTTTCACATAAAATTTGGTACTGGGGTAGAAATAACACAAAAAGAATGGGGATAGGCTACCATACCACCAAAAGGAGACACATGTTTCAGCAAACTATTATCTAAAACTAAGATTATGCACATGTTAAATGAAACAAGCAAGTCAAATATGCCTTGCAAAAATAAACCAAAATATTTTGAACCTTCTTGAAGGCTTTTTTTCAAAATCCGTCCAGGGAAAACCTTTTCTTTCACCAACCTCCACTTTTCTTACGTTTTCCATTTTGGTGGCCCAGAATTTATGCTTTTCTAATATGCTGGAAATAGCTGATGAGGCAGGCTTTTCTGCTTGCTTCTTTTTCTCTTTTTTTATGCAGCCACAATAAGAGATTCTGAAGGCACCTGTTGTTTACCTTTTCTGTTGTAGGGAGGCACACACAGCTCAATAGGCATAACTATGCTAGAATCCCAGCTCAAGCTTTATTGTTTTGTTTATTGTCAACATGTTGCTACACCCCAGCACTGAAGGTCTATGTTTCTCTAGTTCTCCTTTATTATCCTAATGTCTCTCAGTGCCAGTGTGGCTAAAAAAAATAGCTAGACAGAGGACAAGGCTGGATTGAGATAAAAGGACTTTGTAAAAGGGAACTAATTTTGTCCCTTTGTTAACTGAAGTATGCCTGTAGTTTTTAAAAATATTGGTGCTGTAACCTACCTCTTAGTTCTGAGAGGGAAGTAGAATATAAATCACATCAACTAAATTTGTAAATTGGCTAAATGGATTGGTGAATGGAATGAAAAAACCCACAGCAACCCTGATTTATAATAGTGCAGTGTATGAACCTAGCTGTCCATGCCTGATTTGTTTATCTGTTTGTGTGAGCTAGATTTAACAAAACAGAAGTAAATTGCTTGGCTTCACATGATAGGCAAAAGAGGCCAATATCTAATTGTTTATTCATGATGTTCCCAGCAGAAAAATCTCACGTCAAAGAAAAAAGATGACTTTGAAGATATCTTGGAGGAGAGGCGGCATTCCAGTGACCTCAGATATGCAATGAAATGCTACACTCCTGTTGTTTATAAGGAACTTTCTCCTTGCAAACCAAGTGCTATTAAAACTGTTGTTCTACAATCTGAGCAAGTTCAATATGTCATTCGACAGGTGAGAAAAGTTTTTGTCTGATCTTTCTTCGTTAGTTAGGTGTTCTTGGATAAGACAGATTATCTAGATCCATGTCAGTCTGGTTTTAGGCCTGGTTATGGGACAGAAACAGCTTTGGTTGCCTTGGTGAATGACCTATGCAGGGAACTGGACTAGGGGAGTGTGTCCCTGTTGGTTTTGCTGGACCTCTCAGCAGCTTTCAATATCATTGACCATGGTGTCCTTCTGAGCTGCCTCTCTGGGATGGGGTTTGGAAGCACTGTTCTACAGTGGCTCCTTTCCTTCCTGGAGGGGTGCTCTCAGAGGTTGCTGCTGGGGGATACCTGTTTGACTCCTTGGCTATTGGCCTGTGGGGTCTCTTAGGGCTCAATCCTGTCTCATATGCTTTTTAACATCTACATGAAACCGGTGGGAGAGGCCATCCGGAGTTCTGAAGTAAAGTGTCACCTGTACGCTGATGTTACCTAGCTCTATTTCACCTTTCCATTTAATTCCAAGGAAATTGTTTCTGTCCTAAACTGGTGTCTGGTTGCTGTAATAGACTGGATGAGGGCAAACAAATTGAAGTTTAATCCAAACAAGACAGAGGTGCTCCTGGTCAGTTGAAAGACAGATCCGTGAATAGGGATTCAGCCTGTTTTAGATGGGGCTACATTCCTCTGAAAACTCAGGTTCGTAGTTTTTTCCACAATTTGCAAGAAAAAGTTTTCTTCTGTAAAATAACTGACTGCGCTGCTTTTCTATGCTATAGCCAGCAGGCAACATGCTGAAGCATCTTTCCTTATAATCGAAAGAGCCCTGGGGGTGCAGGGGTTAAATGCCTGTATTTCAGCCACTCACTCAAAACCGTAAGGTTGAGTTCAATACAAGCAAAAGGGCTCAAGTTCGACTCAGGCTTGCATCCTTCCGAGGTTGCTAAAATGAGTACCCAGATTGTTAGGGGTAAGTAGCTTACAGTTGTAAACTGCTTAGACACTGCTTAGGTGGTATGAAGCGGTATATAAATGAAGCTGTTTGAAAGATATTTGATCTGTCTCTTGTGCTATTATTGTAGTTCATTGAGTATTGTTTTGGTGGTGGTTTGTTAACTGCAGTTATGTTGGCTTCAGTGGACAGCCTGTTATTAACAGCTCTGCTGAGGTCTTACAAACTCAGGGCCCTGACTTCCTTGATTTTGTCTAATTACCTTTGATTCAATCTTCTTTTCACCTTACCAAACATTTTCGTCTTTTCTAATGAATTGTGTAGTTTCATTATATATCTCTCTTTTTGGTGGTGCACTGCATCCACAGGACTCTTCAGTACCACATTTCAAAAGAGTTGATTCACTTGTCCTCTTTCTTCACTATCCAATTTTCATAGCCACTCATAGAAACTGTTGTGTGGATGATCCTGAGTTGGGTATTCAGTGATACATGTTTACACAATTCCATCAGTGATGTATAATGTTCATGTCCTTGGCATTTGTTGAGGTGTGTGTTGAGAAGGTAATCTCAGTTTTTTCTTTTTGCACTACAACTATGCCTACCTGCTAATCACAATTAGAACAGACCCACTGAATCAAATCGCTGAATAATAAATCAATACCTATGCAGAATCCATTGATTCTGTGGTTCTACCTTAACTGTGACTAGCAATTTGATTTAGGCCTTTCATTCATTCACCTTGGTAGTAAAGAGTTGAACCAAACTAGCTAAAAAGCAATTGTTTTGTTTGCTACATTTGGTTTGTTTATCCGGACCTTGTTGCACGAAACAAGACATGGTTAAGCCCAGTTTCGGTAGGACTACATGGGTTAGTACATAATGTCAAATTGATGAATGTAGTGCATTCTGTAGTATGTTGTTTTTTCATAAGTTATATATAAGCTTTTTGCACATTGTACACAATTTTATGTACATCTATCATGTCTCCACTTGCACATTTTCTATCCTAAAGAGCCCCACATACTGTAACCTTTCTTCATAGGGAAGTAGCTCCAATTCCTTAATTGTTTTACTTGTTATTTTCTCTGGATCTTCCAGTTCTTGTAGGTTTCAGTAGAAAGCTGTGAATACTGTGGAGGGCTACAGGGGTTGAGGCTGGATGAGGAAAGGTTTTGCTATGGACATGGTAATGGATTTCTTCCATAAACACAAGGACCTGGTCAGATCCTGGCCCTTCAGTCCTGCTTGTAGACTTCCCATATCCACAGTCTTGGCCACAGTATGAACAGAATTCTGGATAGCCTGATAAAATAGGGATGATCCAGCAGACTCTTACTGTTTGGTGATGTGCCAAACTCTGTTGATCATAATTATTTCTTGAAATATTTATCTATGTGTGGAGACAACAGACAGATTAGGGCCTTGGCACTAGCCAATGGGAGCGAAGCCAGGAAAAGGTGGAGGCTGCTCCAAAGAGTGAGTATATAAGAGGGGGGAGCAGGTTTTAAAGAGGTTATTGGAAGTTTAGTGTTCCCTGAGGGGTGAAGAGCCATTGAGGGTAGGTTAAGCTGCTGTGGGGGCAGTTGGAAAGGGGTTTAGGTACCCAAAAAAGGGATGAAGACTGTCCTTAATTAAATTGTTGTAGTATCCTATGGGAAACATAGTGTTTGGTGACTAGTGGAGTCACAGGTAACCAGAAGTGTAATAAGATACAAAAGTTTAATAAAGTTTCTATGAGAAGTTAGTGTGTAAGGAAATGTATATAAAGCTACAGAGAAACAATTACAAAAACAAGCTAAAGAAACTGTTAAACTATCTAAGTAATAAAAGTATTTATACACCGTATCTGTTATGAACACCATCCACTAAAAGAGATTCTCTTCTTTTTTTCCTCTTAGCTATCAAGAGAGACAGGTGAATCCCATGACATTATTCAAGAAGAAGCAGCAGAAATTCTTGATGAGATGGGGCACAGCATGCATATGGGAGCTATTCGTCTTTTTGCTTTCACACTGAGCAAAATATTTAAATGTCTCTTCAGGAGCATTTGTGTGAATGAAGATGGTATGCAGAAAGTAAGTATGTGTATGAACACTTAGAGAATCAAGCAGAAATCTGTTGCAACATGGTTTTGTGAATTTGTGTGATTGTGACTGAACATTTGTACAATGATGGCAATAACTGCATGATAGCCTGGCTGTTGGGCTGAGATCACACTATGAGATCAATTCCTGAGATCACCATTTTAGATTGCTTGGCATTATACCGCTATCCATAGCCATGTAGTTGTCTCATTGGTAGCTGTTACAGATCTTCATCTCATGATGTGGAAACAAGTGCCTGGGGAAAAAATATTTCAGAATTGTAGAGAGAAGATGACAAAGGAGCATCTCTAGAGTTCTTATCTGTTTGTGAATATGTAGGGTTATATTCAGAGAATATATAGGGTTATATGCAGGAGTCAGAATAAATGTCTTGGATAATGAAATACAGGACATGCTTATCAAATTTGAAGATGTCACCAAATTAGGAGTAGTAGTTAATAACCCAGAGGACAGAATCAGAATACAAAATGACCTTAATAGATTAGAGAGCTGGGTCAAAACTAACAAAATGAATTTCAACAAGGTGAAATGTAAGGGAAAAAATAAAATGCACAGATCTAGAACTACTGGCAACTGCTTAACAGCAGTATGTGTAAAAAGGATCCAGAAGTCATAGTAGAACACAGGCTAAATATGAGTAAACACAAATTGAACATGAGTCAAGAGTGTGATGCAGTAGCTAAGAAGCTCAACACAGTTCTAGGCTGCTTCAATCGTAGTATAGTGTCTAGATCAAGGGAAGCAATAGTTCAATTCTATTCTGTTTTGGTCAGACCTCTGTGTCCAGTTTTGGGCATCACAATTTATGGAAGATGTCCAGAGAAGGGTAACCAAAATGGTAAAAGTTCTGAAATCAAAGCCCTATGAGGAATGGCTTAGGGAGCTGGATATGTTTAGCCTGGAGAAGGGACGGTTAAGAGATGACATGATAGCCATGTTTAAATATTGGCAAGGATATCATACTGAAGATAGAGCAAGCTTGTTTTCTGCTACTCCAGAGACTAGGACACAGAGCAATGGATTGAAACTACAGGAAAAAAGATTCCACCTAAACATTAGGAAGAATGTCCTGATGGTAAGAGCTCTTTGACAGTGGAATATGCTGTCTCAAAGTGTGGTGGAGTCTCTTTCCTTGTTGAGTCCAGGAGGACACCTATGCTGTGAGTCTGAGATTTCATGGGAAGTGTAACTCCACCCGATAGAGGCAGAGTCCCTGTTCCCTGATCTGCCTTTCAACTGACCAGGAGCTGTCTTGTGTGGATTAAGTTTCAGTTTGTTCGCCCTCATTCAGTCCATTGCTGACAACAGTACTCAGTACCAAAACTCAGTACTCAGTACCAAAACAGCTTCCTTGGAATCAGGTGGAAAGGAGGCAGAGTTGGGTGTCTTCAGCATATTGGCAACACCACACAGCAAAACTCTGGATGACCTATCAGTTTATGACATGGTAAACAGCTTGGGGGCCAAAACAGAACCCTGACAGACCACACTGGTTAGTAGACAGACCATTGAACAGGAGTCCTCCCAGCACTACCTTCTGAATTCACCTCTCCAAGAGTGAGACAACTGCATAACAGTGCCCCCAGCCCCGTTCCAGAAAGGTGACTCAGAAGGATACCATGGTGAAAGATACTAAAAGATATCAAAAGCCACTGAGAGGTCCAGCAAAACTAACAGGGACACACTTCCTCTGTCCGATTCCCTGCATAGTTCATCTGCCAACATGGCCAAAGCTGTCTCTGTCCCATAATCAGGCTTGAAGCCAGACTGAAAGAAATCTGTATAATCTGTCTCATCCAGAAATCCCTGGGGCTGGGAGGCCACCACATGCTTAAGAACTTTGCCCCAAAATGGAATGTGAGAGATTGGCTGATAATTTCTCAGAATGGTGGGATCCAGGGAGCCTTTTTTTAGTGATGGCTTTACCACATCCTCTTTTAGGCAGGATGGAAACTTACTTTGCTCAGTTTCACCCTAGTTGCTTTCAGAAGTGAGGGAGGGCAAAGAACCAGTACACATGTGATGGATCTCACCTCATGTAGAAAGTCAAATGTTATTTTAGGGGAACTTGCCCAAACAGGCATATTTTTCTCATTAAACGTGTACTGGTTTGTTTCTAGAAAGTATGTACTGAAGCTTGTCTCATTTTCTGTGTATATCTTTCCTCAATTCTCTCTGTTCTCAGAATCTACTTTTCAGATCTGTCTGGACAAGCATGTATATTCTACATCTGTGTTGATCTTAGACATAAAGAACAAAACGACCTTGTTTATCTCTTTCTCTATTGAATCACACCAGACTTGTCAAAATGTTCACTTCACATAATACATAAGATTCATACCTAGAATTGAGCAATGATGGCCCCTTTTTAACTGGACCCTGAATTGAAATATTTCAATTCATTGTAATACACATAAATAAATAAAATGAATGAAAGCTGTAGAAAAGTATGAATGTATCAAAAATGCATCCTTTGTTGTCTGGTGATAGCTGCAGATCTGAATTGCAAACAGGATTCTTCACATAGATATTCTAGACCACTAGCCTATCTTACTAGCATGTGCTTAAGCCTTATCAAAATTCTCTGAAACCCATGTTGACTTTTTGTGATTATGGAATTGCCTTCTAGATACTCTGATGCCAAGACCATTAAATCAATGTGTTCCACTATGGTTGAGCTGCATCTATACCGTAATCTAAATTAGAAGACTGAGGAAAGATTGATATTCAGACTGCCACTATATCTGTCTGTTTTCAAGGTGTGAACTTCAGTGCAATTAAGCATGCATTGTTCCTCAAACTTGTTTTCCTATATTCTTCCACTTATCTTCACTGAGGAAGGATGAAAAGCTATTGCACATGTGTTTTAAGTAACGTGATGACCTTTTCAAAAAGGCCATTCAAAGACTTTCTTGAATTTTGCAGTGATAAATAACATATTGTTCTTTCTTAGTTACAACAGGCAATACAAGAACATCCAGTTGTCTTGCTGCCTAGTCATCGGAGCTACATAGATTTTCTCCTGTTATCTTATGTGTTATACAACTATGACTTGGCTTTGCCTGTCATTGCTGCAGGAATAGGTAAATATTTTACTTTTCACAGTTCGCTTTTGTAACTGCCAAATTTTTGTGCCAGCATAAGCTAAAATAGTCAACAGGGGTTTGAATCAGACTATTAGACATAGGATTGAAAGGGTTTCCTCAGGAGGTCTGTAATGTTGCATTTTTAGCATGTTAGATGTGAATGTAATGTCATTTCTGGCAGCTGTTATTCAGCCTTTATTTTAGGGTTTGGGGTAGGGCTATGGGATGGTGAGGGAGGTAGACTAATGCATTTGTGGCAGTTTTGGGATGTTTCTGGTTAGTTTTTGGGCAAAAAGAATCACCTCTAAATTTGGTGTAAAAATTAAAGGGGGTGGGGCTTTTCTGGGCACATCAGGAGTCACACATTGGGTTTTCAAGGGCAGCCTGTGTGTATACTTTGCCCAACCCAGTCTAAAATTTACAAAGTATGTCTTCTTGGTAAAATTTTCTGTCATTTGTTCTCCAAATACTTCTAATTTTTGTTTTTAATGTATTAATTACACTGACAGTTCTCCAAATCTTGGTGTGTGTATGTTTCTTGATGAACTAAGTACTATATATACTCATGTGTAAGTCCAGAAATTTTAGTAAAAAAAATTGACCCAAAAAACCTGTTGACTTATCCACAGGTCAGTGTAAGTGCTGTACCTTAACAGTTGTCAAAAAAGGAATCATTCCCTTCTCTGAGTAGAGTAGTGAAAGGTGAGGGCTTACTCCATCCCAGGAGCACCTAAGAGCAGCACCAACCCTCTCTACTGTCTCAACCAAGGTGCCACGTCTGGGCTTTTTGAATGCCTGGGTGGCATTCCAGCAGCGACTCTTTGGTGTTTCCCTTCAAATGAGTGCTGGGAGGAATGGGGCTCTGAAGGATTTGAATAAGACATTTGTGCATGTTTGTTAGCTTTTCTCAGCAAAGTTATCACATTAAAGATAAATTTGCTATTTCTTTATATCCTTTTTTACTTGCACATTTTCTTAGCCCTGCCCATGTCTGGTCACCTCCCCAATGCATCGCATAGTCATCATTTACCATAATTCTCTTCTCATTGAGCACAAACAGTTTTGCTTGCTGGAATTCTGTAAATTCTTTGGCATCATTTTCCTTTGCATCATCCTTTACATTTTTTGTTACATGTCCTTAAGTTTTACCCTTAACTTATCCACTGATCATATCAAAATCTATAATTTTGGCACCAAAACCTGCTCTCAACTTAGACTTCAGGTCAATTTATACACATGTATATACAGTATATACTTTAGGGACATTAATTAATTCTGCTACTCTATTTCTGTACCTTTCCTAGATTTCCTGGGAATGAAAATTGTTGGTGAATTGCTACGAAAATCAGGTGCCTTTTTTATGCGACGTACATTTGGTGGAAACAAACTCTACTGGGCAGTGTTTGCTGAATATGTAAAAACAGTATTAAAGGTATAAATTTTAAGATTATCTTAATTTTATATTGAATGTTGAGATTTACTAGGTTTAGTAGCTTTCAAAGCTTATATAAAAATACAAGTCTGTCTATTAATTTTTGCATTTGATTAATTTAACCACTAATTCTGCTTGTGAATAGAGTTCATTATACTTTCTGTTTGATTTGTGTAACTTCTACTTCAAAACTTTACCCCTCTCCCCAAAAAATCTCAATTTATTCAAAAATAAGTGAATATCACTCACTTGTTACCACTACTAATTGTTGGTTGTCTTTTTTCACTAAAGAATGGGTATGCTCCTGTTGAATTTTATCTTGAAGGGACTAGAAGCCGCACTGCGAAGACATTGACTCCAAAATTTGGTATGTTCAAAAAGTTTCAGCTTTTGCAGAATTTGTGTTTTTATTATGTCCCTTCAAGTCATTTCTGACTTATAGCAACCTAAGATGAACCTATCAGAGAATTTTATTGGCAAGATTTATTTAGCGAAGGGTTGCCATTGCCTTCCTCTGTGGCTTAGAGAGTGTGACTTGCCCAAGGTCATCCAGTGAGTTTCCATGGCTAAGCGGGGATTTGAACCCTGGTCTCCTGGAGTCCTCGTCTAGCACTCAGACCATTACACCATGCTGGATTATAACAGCTAAACAGGAAATCATCAGTGTATTTGGTACTAAAGGCCTGCTAAAAATATATTGTAGGCTAGAAAGAAATTCATCTTGATTTATTTTTTTATGGAAATTTTGCATTCATTCTGATTTTTGAAAAATTAAGTCTTTTATTCCTCTTCCAGGTCTCCTCAATATTGTTATGGAGCCTTTCCTTAAAAGGGAAGTGTTTGACATTTACCTTGTTCCAATAAGTATCAGCTATGAGAGAGTATTGGAAGAATCTCTTTATGCACGTGAACTTTTAGGAGTCCCTAAACCAAAAGAATCAACATCGGTAAGGAACCAGATATAAATTGATGTAGTTCAACGGATGGAATATTGGCCCTTGTTCTGGGTTCAAAACCTGTTTTGCCATAAATTCACTGTGGCTTGTTTGGATATGATGCTAAAGTTTGATTTAGCATTATGAGCCTTGGGCTTGCACGCCTCCTTTCCTCTTCCAGTACAGCTGCAAAGACGAAATGGGAATTTTTTGCTTATAGGTTAGATTAACTGCAGGTTTTCGTGAAATCTATACGTAGACAAACTGATTGTTCTTAGCTGTGATTTGTTGAAAAAATCCAATTTCAAAACATAGTTTATAAAGTTGGCTTATTTAAATCAACTGTAGTTAACATTGACCATTGTTATTGGATTTGGATAACACATTGAACAGGTTAATGTGAAATCAAATTAAAGGAGCCTTGGTGGCGCAGTGGTTAAATGTCAGTACTGCAGCCACTCACTCACAGTCGTAAGGTTGTGAGTTCAATACCAGCCAGAGGCTCTAGGGCTGACTCAGCCTGGCATCCTTTGGTAGGTCGCTAAAATGAGTACCCAGCTTGTTGAGGGCAATTAGCTTACACACTGTAAACTGCTTAGGGAGTGCTTAGTTCACTGATAAGCTGTATAGAAATGTACTTGCTATTGCTATAAATCAAAACAAAATTTTCCAATTTCCTCCTCATGGGGTATGACAAGGAGAGGGAAAGGAATCTTGAAACCTATGTCAAGCAAAAAGAAAGAAATTAGAGAGAATAGAGATAGATGAGGTTTAGAAAAAATTGATGTATTTACCAAGGGAGGATGCTTTAATAAAGCAATACAAATTCTAAAAAGAAAGAGAAGAACATGATTAGTGTTATAAAGAACAAAACAGGGAGGATGTTTATGATGTTGAAAGAAAAAAATAAAGATATTTGAAGAATATTGTAAATGATTATATTCAGCAGGAAATAGGTCAATGGAAGAAATTGAGAAATACATTGAGAAATATTGGAAAATAAAAATAGAGGTAGAGGATAAAGAAATAGTGGAACAACTGGTTTTGAAAAAAGAAATAGCAGAAGTGATAAATAAATTAAAAGGAGGGAAATCACCAGGAATAGATGGGCTGACATCAGAATATTATAAAACTTTTAAAAAGATTTTAATAGCTAAATTGGAAGTAGTATACAGTATAATAAAATTTTAAATGGAGAGAGGATCCCGCCATCATGGGATCATTCTCTGATAATATTGATTCCGAAACCAGATAAAGACTTGATAGATCCAGGATCATATAGATCTATATCCCTTATAAATCAAGATGCTAAAATACTAACAGCAATAATGACAAAAAGAATGAATGTTTATATATAAATATCTTCAAAATGATCCATGTGGATTTGTTCAAGGAAGACAAATGTCATACTTAATAAGAAGAGTATTGAATAAAATAAACTAATAGGGAAGAGTAAGCAAAAAGCAGGATTAATGGCATTAGACATTTATAAAGCTTTTGATCGTGTGGAATGGCCAGCATTAAAATAATGTTAAAAAATTAGGTATGGGGGAAAAATTTAGAGGATTGATAAACCAGCTATATTCAAACAATACAGCAATGGTAAACGGTGGATTAAAAGAACAAATGCGAATCTCTAGATGTACAAGACAAGGCTGCCCTCTTTCTCCAATTTTATTTGCAATAATTATTGAAATTTTAGCAAATATTATTATGAAGGATAAATATTTGGAAGGAATTGGGATTAGAAAACTGAATAAGATAAGGTTATTTGTGGATGATACCCTATTGACAATTAAAAATCCACTTTAAAAAATGGACGAAGTAAAAAAGCATTTAAAGGAGTTTGGGGGAAGTAAACAAGTAAATTGGAATAAATCAGAGTTAATGCTGTTTAATTATACAAAAATAGAAGAACAGGATTTCCTAAAGGATAAAATGATAGATATCAAATTAAAATACACAATTAGATATTTAGCAATAAATATCACAAAAAATTAACAAAAAAATAGAGGAACAAAATTATAATACATTAAGAATAGAAATTAAAAGGAAATGAGAAGAATATAAAAATATTAAATTGTCATGATTGGAGCCCTGGTGGTGCAGTGGTTAAATGCCTGTACTGCAGCCACTCACTCAAAACCATAAGGTTGTGAGTTCAATACCAACAAAAGGCCTCAAGCATGACTCAGGCTTGCATCCTTCCAAGTTTGCTAAAATTAGTACCCAGATTTTGGGGGCAATTAGCTTATAGTTGGAAACCACTTAGACACTGCTTAGGTGGTATGAAGCGGTATATAAAAGAAGCTGTTCATTTGTTTTGGTAGAATTGCATTATTAAAAATGAAAATTTTACCTAAGATAAATTTTTTTGTTTAGGCTGTAACCAATATAAATATCAGACGCTGAAATAAAAAACTGGCAAGTATTAGTGAATAATTTTTGTAATGGGAATAAAAAAGTGAGAATTAATAAAATATATTGGTATAAACCCCCAAAAGATGGAGGATCGGGTCTCCCAAATTTAAAATGTTATTACTGTATAATGCAAATCAGTTCAGATATATCATAGATGGAATTACAGAGAAAAGGGAATTAGATTGGTTAGAGATGGAAACGATAGAAATAGAGAAAAAAGTGGAAAATATTTTAAGGATTTTACTATGGAAGAAATAAAAGAAATAGAAAATCCCTTTCTAAAGAATATACTAGAGATTTGGAAAAAATATAAAGAAAAATTAATGCCTGCTATCTGGCCAGTAACACCAGTTGTAATGTTAAAAAACTTCCAATAAACTTACCATATATACTCATGTACAAGTCGACCTCATGTATAAGTCGAGGTCAACTTTTTGGGCCCAAAATGGGGATTTTTATATGACCCGTGGCTAAGTCAAGGGTGAGACCTAAGGGGGCAGCTCAGCTGGGGAGAGGCTCCGGGGCGATCATTGTCTCTTTAGCTGGGCTCCCTCAGGAAAAGAAAGCCCAGTTACAGAGATGCAGAGAAGGGCACCCTTGCCAGCATCCCTCCAGCCAGGCTTTCTCCTCAGGAGGAGGGAGCCAGGCTGGAGAGATGAGAGAAGACTGCAGGGCGAATGCACACCCTTCCCAGTGTCTTTCTCTCCAGCCTGGCTCCTTCCTCCGGAGGAGAAAGCCCAGCTAGAGAGAGAGAGAGAGACGCTGGGAAGGGCATGCATTCACCCGGCAACTTTCTCTCCAGCCTGGCTTCCTCCTCCTGAGGAGAAAGCCTGGCTGGAGAGGAGGCTGCAAGGCAAATACACAACCTTCCCAGCCTCCTCTCTAGCCAGGCTTTGTCCTCCTCCGGAGGGAGCCTGGCTGGAGAGGAGGCTGAGGGCAAACGTGCGCCCTTCCCATCGTCTCTCTCTCTCTAGCCAGGCTTTCTCCTCAGGAGGAAAAAGCCCGGCTAGAGAGAGGCTGGGAAGGAAGTGTGGTTGCCTTGCAGCCTCCTCTCCAACCAGGCTTTCTCCTCAGGGGGCAAAAATTTCTCAACTTATAGTTGAGTATATACGGTAAACGAAGAACTAGGGAAAGAGTTAAGAAAACAAGAAATGTACAGGATAAAAGAATGGATGAAGATAATGAAGAATAAAGGAAAAATAAAGGAGAAATTACAAAGTCTAAAATTAACCTGGTTTAATTGTATTCAGTTGGAACAATGGACAAAAAATTGGAATAGGAAAATTATAGAATTTAGAGAATATATGAAATTTAAACAAATAATTAGGCAAAGAGATAGTATGGAGGTAAATGAAATTTTGAAAGGTGTTACAAGTAAAATATACAAATTATTATCAAAATATAAGGAGAAAGAAGAATATCTTAGGATAATATGGGAGGAGGACTTAGCAGAAATAATAAATGTTCAAAAGTGGGGGAAAATTTGGAATCAACACCATTTTAAAAAATTATCCATACAGATAAAGGAAAATTATTATAAATTTGGAGATGTAAGGTTAAACAATATAAATAAGAATTATTCAAGGCTATGTTGGAGTGGTTGCCAAGAAATTGGTACTGTACTTATATTCATATGTGGTGGGGCTGTAGATCCATAAAGAAATTTAGGCAATTAGTATTTAAAGAGATAAAAGAAATAACAGAAATTGACTTAGAAATTTGTCCAAAGATAGCACTATTATCTATATTTGATAAGATGAACTGCACCCAGGCTATGAAGGACTTAATTACAAATCTATTAGCAGGCAGCAAGATTAATTATAGCAAAAGAGTGGAAAATCAGGGAGATCTACAAATACAAGATTGGTATAAAGAGATATGGCAATATTATTATATGTAGGTTACAATATTATTTTAGAAATAAAATTTAAAGAAAGAAACCTGTGTCTTACTGCAGTTTTTTCTCAAAATACGAAACCACAGTTTAGCACTCTATCTATAGTGTGTGTATATCTAGGATAATGTGCTCCTCCTTGCCTCCATTTCCTTCCATAAAAGAAAAAAAAGTCCATACCTTGCAGAGTTATTATCAAGATAAAAGGGACAAGGACCATAAAGCACTCTGAAAGCCTAAAAACTGATGCTGTTTGAAATGAGGAAAAAATAATAGGTTTGTATGTAATACGGTATTAATGATCATATTTGCACAAAACTGTACTGCTGCAAATGTTTTATATACTTTCTATCAATTCTTTACTCTGTAGGGACTCTTTAAGGCCAGGAAAATTCTGAGTGAAGATTTTGGAAGTGTTCATATGTACTTTGGACAGCCTTTATCACTCAGAACGTTGGCATCTGGCAGAATAAATAGATGTCCATTCAATTTGGTTCCAAGGTATTTCATATTAATTTTTTAAGGGTTTATGAGCAGGACTGATATTTGGGTCATTTTTCACGCTATTCTTAGATCAATAGTGGGACCTTGCTTTTGTATGCTGAATTCAAGGAAGACAGCTTTACTGTTTTAGTATAACTGATCCTGGCTAGGCCATGTAAAACCCATTGGGTGACCTTGGTCAAGTCACACTCTCTCAACCTCAGAGGATGGGAGTAGCAATTGCTCGCTGAAGAAAGATGCCAAGAAAACCCCATGATAGAGTCACCTTAGGGTCATCATAAGCCATGCCTTTAAGGTACACAACAATAACAATGAATACTTGAGCTGATCATTCATTGGACTACACACCTTTCCATCTCAAGTGATCAAGAGAATTCAGGATGTCAGGTTGAAGAGCGCTTGAGGGTCAGCAATATTTACCTTACATACACAGTGTGTTTACTGATGCCACAGTATTTTTTTCTGATATGAATACTTTTAAATATAACATTCTCAATTAAAGATCAGCACAATTGCTGTTGTGGGTATTCGTGAACATTAGAACCTGAGATTTCATCAGCTGTTACAGTATCTTAAGTTAAATCCTACTCTCTTGCCTTATCTTCTGGTTTCAGCAACATGAGCCTTTCCAGGTTTACGAACTAACAAATTCACAGCTCTAGTCTTCTTTTCCTTAGCATGTCCTAGTATTTACATTCCATTGTTGCTGGCAGTATGAATTGGCACTGGTTTGGCCACAAAATGCAGTCTAATGGAATTCCAGGAAGGTTTTTGTAAACATTCAAAACTGAAGTTGACCTTTATAATTGAGTGTATGGTGAAACAGTGTAGTTGAACATCCAAGGTAAGATCCTATTTGACACAAGCAGACTCAAAAGCCCCACTCCCATAGTTAACAATATCATTTGGAGTAGCTGTTGCAAATGTGTCCCTAAAATGCAGCCTCAGTTCTGTAATATCTTGCATACCTCTATACACTGAAAATATTTTACTTCTCATGCTGAGGTCCATTGCATGAGTGGATCCTAATAACTGGATTAGATCCAGAGCTTTGAAAGGTCACGCTCTTGAAGAATGATCCCTATTGATTTTACTCCCAGACATTCTTCTCTGGGACCTTTGAGGACCTGTCAGACCAACACTGAGAGCTACCTGCAGGAGAAGGAATTAGTATGGACAGATGAGTTTTGTGTTCTTTTGTGTCACTCCTGAACATGTTTTTCATAATCTATTCTGCCCTTTTTCTGTTAATTTGTATTTTTTTAAAAAAATCATATGAAAAACTGAATATTGTTTTTGACATTTTACCATAAAATATAGGACCTAAATACCCTAAAGGCCCCAGATCTGTCTAGTCTGGGAAGCTAAGCAGGGTCAGACCTAGTTAGTACTTGGATGGGAGACTACCAGTGAATACCAAGTGCTGTAGGCTATATTTTTAAAGGAAGAAACTGGCAAAATCACCTCTGAGTATTCCTTACCTAAGAAAACCCTATGAAGTTCATGGGGTTGCCGTACGTCAGCAGGCAGTTTGAAGGCACATACACTCACACACACCATATTTCTGAAGGCACATACATTTGGCCCTCTGTATCCACAGATTCTTTATCCATGGATTCAACCATGTGAATCTACCAGGCTATATTACTCCTTTTTGTGTGTTACTTTCTTAAAGGACATTCACGCATAAAGGTGCCACTGGCTCTTACCTTCCAGGTTCATCTGGCTGAATTAGGCAATTGAAAAAATAAATCTAGGCAGCTGTTCATACATGGGTGTTTCTGTTCAGATATCCGCAAGAACAGCAGTATGACAACATTATGTTGTTGTTTTAATGGTTTTTCTTCTCTTTTAAATTATAATGTATTTAATTCTCTTTTTTATCCAGATAATGTTTTATTTCAACCTATTTTATTTGATATAAGCCGCCTTGATTGCCCAGGAAGAAAGGCGGGATACAAAAATAAAGTTGTTGTTGTTGTTATATTAACCATCCATGGTTTAAAAATGTATATCGATAGATAGACAGATAGATAGATAGATAGATAGATATAAATTCCAAAAAGAAAAACTTCATTTTGCAATTTTATATAAGGGACACCATTTTACTATGCCATTGTATCTAGTAAGACTTGAGCATCCATGGATTTTGATATCTGTATCTAAGTGGGGAGGCATCCTGGGACCAAACCCCAGTAGATACCAAGGGCCCACTGTATCCACACACTATACAGTGTGTATATATTTCTGTATGCATTTCATAATAAAATATCAATTCTGTTTTAAAATATTATATACAGAAATTTTGATAAGCTTTTAAAACTGAAAGCCTTATTGCAATATTTAGAAAAATGAAACAAGAATTAATGAATTCAATCTGTCTTTTAATTTGTGAGCTGGGATGCCACATAGGTTTTGTTCCAGATGCAGCAAGTGAGATTACCAAGCTAGGAATGGAAAGAATACTCAAAAATATTCATACAGTGGTTAATATGGCTGCTAGTATCAAAAACCCTAACAAGGGGAATCTTTGATGGGCAAGAATCTTTGCAGTTCAAGAATTATTCTGTACAAAAATGCACGTGGTTTTGGGGGGATTTTTGCACAGAAAGCAGCATTTACTGCACAGAAAATGGTTTTTCTGCATAAAAAATACACGTGCATTTTTTTACACAGAATAGATCCTGTACTGCGAATAGCCTTTGAAAACTGTGTAGCTTTTGACAGATTGTAGCAAGGAGAAAAAATAGTAAGATCGTTCATTCTGGCCTGTGAAAATAAAATTTCTGAAGATTTCCAGCTACGTTCCAAGCATTCTTAGGAGGAATCGCTGAAAGTTGCTCCCAAGACTCTGCTGGATGTTGATTGCCTGTGCCAGGAACTTTTCCTTTTTGTGAACTCTGGATCCAACCAAATTTTTTTTAACTGAAGTAGTCAAATGTGGGTTGGAACTGTTTTTCCAGTAAAAACAGCTAACAGTATTGCTTGGAATATTAAATACAAGGCATTCTTTCCTACAAGATTTCTCTATGTGTTTAAAGAAT
This sequence comes from Urosaurus nigricauda, assembly GCA_034509955.1. NCBI lineage: Eukaryota > Metazoa > Chordata > Lepidosauria > Squamata > Phrynosomatidae > Urosaurus > Urosaurus nigricauda. Next base: position 312,165,925 of record JAOEGL010000001.1, on the reverse strand, counting down.
CTCTGGAATCTTTAGAGAGGATAAATTCATGGACATCTCTTACGTGTCCCTTCAACCAACTGGAAACCCATTCAGAATGTAGAAGCTGTACTCTTTGAACATACATTGGAAGGGTTTTGGGGGGGAAATGTTATTCAGGAATGACTAAAAGAGCTTCTGCCAAAAAAGGAAGAATCTTCCCTGTTTGCTCAAGGAAGCAAATAACATCTGCATTTGGATGCAAGAAACTCTGTTTGGATGCCTTTGCTCACTAGACTTTTCCTTTCAGGCATATTCCTCAAAAGCCATCTGAGGAAGTGCAGGAATTTGTCAGCGATATAGCATACAAAATGGAGCTCCTTCAAATAGAAAACATGGTTCTGAGCCCTTGGATATTAGTTGCTGCTGTTCTGCTCCAAAATTTACCAGCCATAGATCTTGAGCTTCTGGTGGAAAAGACGGTTTGGCTGAAAGGTTTAACTCAGGCATTTGGAGGATTCCTTGACTGGCCTGGTATGCTGTGAATATTGTACATATCTTTCTTTTTTGAGAACTATAAATAGTGCTACTCTTTTGGGGTGGGGGAAAGTAAGAACTGCTGCTGTTTTAGAGGCTTAAAATTTGTCTGATTGTCTTAATGCATTAACAGGATGAGGCTATGAATGAAATCCAATTAGATAATTGGCATTATACATTTGTCTCACATTCAAAAAGAACTTTGAACTTTACATCCCCTGCTTTCTTCCTAGCAGGCATCTCTTCTTCAGACATAGAGGAACTTGCTTAAAGTTAATAACTATGGTTGAACATACCAGTATTCATTGCAGATAATTCTCTCATTGGGCATTGCAACCTGTTCACTTTAGCAACCATTATAATCAAAAAGGGCATATATCAATCCAGATAGGAATTATAACAATATTGAAACTTATTTGGGAATAGAGATTCTCTCTTACAAGTATGGTCTGGGTAGTTATCAGCCAGGAACAGTGAAGCTGTTTAAACAGTTATCTTGGCATGTGAGAGACTAAATTTTGGCCAGGCTGGCTTTTGTCTCCCCAGAATTAGTTTTATATTATTTCCAGCTTCTCACTGCCCTCTCAGAGGCCAATCTTTACAAGATGCCTTGGATCTCATTTTGTAAGGAGTAGGGTGGGATATAAGTGCAATTAATTGATTGATTGATTAAATTACTAATCTTCACTAACATAATTATGCTCACATAATCAGAAATGAAATCTTACTGATAATCTGCCAGTGACTCATCACTTGGAGGCCAGTGTTTCCTGGCTGCCTGTCATCAGATTACATCAGATAGTAATAACTCTCATACCAATGAAGTACCTTGGGTTTATTATATGTCACTCATTTGTTCATGTTATTTTTTAGGCCATTTCTCTTATCCCAGTGTTTGGAGTTAGATCGGCCTTGTGTCAGACACTAGTTAGTCAATGTCTACACTCTTAACATAGCACACAAGCCATTAGGCTTTATATTTTGATCAGCTGCATGAAACAGATTTAAGCAGGAGGCTACCTGTTGGTGTCTATTCTACCATAGTGATTTTATGTTAGAAATATATCTGGTGCTGCTGGGGTTTAAGGACCACTGGTTTCATTTATTTGAATGAAGAAACATTTGACTAGTACAACCTATAGTCTGTAAAAATAGTTTCGAACTAGGTTCCATGCAAGATGGATCAAAGCCATCAGTTGTGTGTGGGGAGGATGTTTGTTGATTACTCTTGAATTTTCATTTAAAAAGAAAATGTGCTTTATAGTCCAAAAACATTGAAATCTGAACAATTTGCTCATGAGGTATCCAGAGTAGGTGGATTGGGTCCAAAACTTTATTGTGGCCTTTTTTGGATTAGATAACACACCAAATGTGGGGAGCTGTGGTCAAGCCTATGGATTTGAACACAATAGCAGAGAGACACTTTATATTTTTATTGTATAGATGTTGCTTGAGGCTAGAATTAGTAATTATAGGTTTTATTTTAGACACAAGTATCTTACTACTGCTTGTCTTGGTAGCTGTATAGCTGTAGGCTGAGATGCAAATTAGGAAAGTTCCTCACTTCTAAAGCTAATATAAATATGTGTTGTAATATAAGGCAGTAAGACAGATTATTGTAGGTTACCTATACCATAAGCCATTTAAGTACAAAAAATTTAAGCATGCATAAGATTGTACTATAACGTGTTTATACTTTTGATGCAGAAATGCTTTACAAGTTTGGAAATAAGATCTCCTAATAATCATAGTAGATCTTATTTCTGAGGAATTCTGGATGGCATTAATGGATACATTTTATTTTACACTTCATTTCAGTTTTGAGTCAAGAAAATTGATCTCATTCACTACATTAGAAGTAAGATGGGAATTCTGAAGCCTGTCAGATGTTTGGACTGCAGTTTTCAAGCTACCTTAGCCAGCATGGACAATGGTAGAGAAAGATGGGAGTTGCACAGCCACATCTGGAAAGCTGCATGATTCCCAATCATCAGAGGCTGAAATTTGTAATAATGTCATACTTAATTGGGGGGAAACCCCACTTCTTTTGTTGATGCTAAAAATGTGGTTTAACGTGCCCCATATTATTCAGTGGCAGTAATGTGAATATGCACACTTCAGTGCTTGTCCATTCACATCACCTCCATTGAATAATACGGCATGTGGCATTCTGCTAGTGGTCAAATAAATGTATTGGTAGTCCACCGATAGGGAGAGCCCACTGTAATTTGAATCTTAACTGGTTTAATCTGGAAGAAAGAAACCACTACACCCCCTCAAGCCCTGTGAAGCTGCAAAGAGGGTGCTATTTTGGGTTCAATTCAATCTTTAAACTCTTTCGGGTGGCATCAGAAAAAGAGACAGCAGGGAGGAGGGTTAAAATATGTGAGAATCCTCTCTGAAGACACTTCTCCTCCAGAAGTGCCCTCTTCCCCCTGGGAACTTTGTCTGTTCTCACACTGCCAAATCTTTTTCCCAAGCTCTGATGAAGATGGGCAGGTTTTGTCCATCACTAGCAGGAACCCTTGAGTTATCCTGTCTGGCACATCTTTCTTTGATATTCTCACTAAGAAAGGAGAAACCAGATTTAAGATAGTCTGAGGTAACTGGCATTTATTCACAAGTGGTCTTTTCCCTAGATAATCTGTGCGCCAACAAAGTGGTGAGATCTGGCCTTGCTCTCCATTCAAACCTTGTAAGCCTTGTCAATGGACAAGTGGTGCTCAATGACAAAGAAATGGGACCTGGTGCTCCAGAGGAGCTTGTCTTCAAACAAGCCCTTGCCATTCTCCTGTGTGGCTCGTACAGGAACCAGCTGCTGAATGTCTTTGTGAGGCCAGCCCTTGTAGCACTAGCGTTGCAAATGACACATTCTTCCAGAAAAGGTAAGTTCAGCTTTTTTTTTTAGTAATTGCAGATTTGAAATTAAATCATTGATTGATTGATTGATTGACTTATTTATTTGACTTATATCCCTTATAGTCAGCTTCACCCCCTTATAGTCATTCTGGAAGGCAAGAACATAAGAAGATCCCTGTTAGATCAAACCAAATGCCCATTTAGTCCAACATTCTGTTCATACAGTGGCCAACCAGTTGCCTATGGAGAGCTCAAATGCAACTGCTCTCTCCATTTCATGTACCCATTAGCTGATATATAGAATAATACTTACTCTAATATGGGAGGTGATATATACTGCATATACTCAGGTATAAGTCTAGAAATTTTAGTCAAAAAATTGACCCAAAAAGCCTGGGTCAACCTAATCTTGGGTTAATGTAAATACTGTACTTTAACTCATATAAAGCCATCTCATTTCTCTGAGTAGACTGGCAAAAGGCAAGCACTTAGTCTATCTTGGTAGCACTTAAAAGAAGCACCAACCCCTTCTACTGTCATTCATCCAGGCTTTAGTGTGAGCACAAATAGTTATGCCTGCTGGAATGTTGTAATTTCTTTGCCATCATTTCCCTTGCTTCATCTTTAGTTTAGATCTTTTGTTACATGCTGCTAAGTTTTACCCTCGACTTATCCACGAGTCATATCAAACTTCATAGTTTTGGCCCCTAAATGTGCCCTCGACTTATACATGAGGTTGACGTACTGTCGCATATATACAGTAGCATCCTACCTAGTAGCCATAGGTGGCTGTATATAGACTTGGATGGCATCAGCTTATGTGCTTTGGTATGCCCGTTAAGCATGACCAATGCTTATACACAGTTAGAGCATTAACTACCATGGTTCAATCCTGGGATTTGCAGTTTAGGGTGGGGAATTTGGAATATTCAGACAAAAAACTCTAGTGGCTCATCAAACTACAAACCCCAAAATTCCATAGGATGCAGCAATGGCAATTCAAGTGGAGTTATAGTGCTATAAGCATGTAGTGTGAAAAGATGCCTGGTGTCTAACATGTATGCAAATGACTTTATTGAAATAAAATGTGGACGTTAAATCATAGCACTTATATCTATAGCTTTCATTGCATACTTTGTTCCTGGCATTAACCCTAGTCTATCACTGATATTTCTGTTTATGTGCAATTCCATTTTAATTCAGACTGGCGCAGGAGAAGCTTCTGATGTGCCTGTTGTTTCCATTTCAAATGTTTTGTTCTTTTTGAAAAACCTATTGGAGACTTTGGCCAAATGCTAATGGGTTAGGGCTGCTATTGAAAGTGTTTATCTGCAGAACTGGGAAGGGGTGGTTCCTCTTCAGTCTGCGTATGCACCCATAAACATGACTTTAGAGGGTTGAGGAACTCTTTGGATATGGATATGGCAGCATGGGTGGAGTCCTTCTAAGCCTCCAGCCCATTCCTCCAGCCCAGGACCACCTTTGGAGGATGGGGAGCCAACCTTTGGAGGACATGGAGCCTAAACCACCTTGGCCCTTTAACACCTGGACCCTCCCCTCCAGCCCAAGACTTGGCAGCATGGGTGAAGTCCCAAGAGTGAGCAGAGATTCATAATCCCTGCCCCCACAACAACCGCCAGGGTGTGTGACACTAAGAGCGTTATCTCGTTGCCAATCTTTAGTCTTTTAGTCTCCCTCCCCTTTTTCACGGTTTTAGAATGTAATCTGTTAAGATTGTTTATTGTTTGTATTGTTGTTTCTTTTCCAGGATTGAATGGGGGGGGGGGGGTTTGGAAATGGGGATTTTTTTTTCCTTTGGTAATTGCTGAACTGAATGTAATTTCTTGCATTAATTTTTGCTGTTATGAATTGTTATGTAATTCTCTGTTATCTATTGCTATTCTAAATTTGTTTTATTATTTCATTGTTATTATTTGTTATGTAATTTTCTGTAATTTATTGCTATGCTGAATTTGCTTTATTTTTTATTGTTACTGTTATTTGGATTGTATTTTTCCCACGGTTGTAACCCGCCCTGATTCCCTGTTGATTGGGCGGGATATAAATAAATCATTATTATTACTATTATTATTATTATTATTAGGAGTGCTGCAGCAAGGAGGGATAAAATTAGAGGAAAATTCAGTTCTCTTGTGCCAGTGGGGAATTGCTAGTATTGTGTTTTTGGGTGTAGGCTTTTGTCTTTCAGTAGCAAAATGCTTTGAAGAAAGGGCTTTTTCATGAAATAGTTGAAATTTGTTTTCCAGAGGAAATCTATAGCCATTTTGCTTTCTGGCGCGATGTTTTTTCTGATGAGTTTATCTTCTTTCCTGGAATACCCCTGAAGGTAAAGTTCTTTATGCAGTCTTGATCTCTTAATGTCTATAAGAATTTCTTATTGACTTAACTAGCATCAGGGCTGCGTTAAGTGTAAATAAGGACAAGGATCTTGGGAGTTGTTCTTATTAGAGCAGGTTTGCTGGTTTGTTTATCTGCATTTTTTTTCATAAACCTTTTCAGGTGAAAAAACAAAACACTTTTAAAAAAATCTGGAACTGGAAAACTCAAAATTTTAAAAAGTGGGTTTTTATTGCAATTCTTTCTTATATAACATCTCTTCTAAGATCTTATTAAAAGGCATAATCACTTATCAGCATTTATTTGGTTTAAATAAAAGTTGTTAATGCCATGTTAAAACCTTGAATCCAAAATTCACCGTATTATTTTTTTATTTAGTTTGTCAAATAATATAATTGCTATAATTTAGTATGTATTGTGCTTTGGAAAGCTTTTACAATAACAGCATATATTAATGAACTCATAATAGAAGCAGCTTGTCTTTAATTTTTAAGGACTCCTTGGATGGAGAGTTCTGGGCCATTTAAGTCATAAACATGAAGATAATTTAAATGGGCAGCCATTTGAGCAGTGTGTCTGTTTTTCTTTCTCACACACACCCCTCCTTACACAAACCACATTATCATCCTGTGGCTTGCATGCCTTTGGTTAGTCCCAACTAGAGTAAACCCATCCAATAAATTTTTGAATGGTGAGTCAACATGTAGTTAAATCTAATCAATTTAATGGGTCTACTCTAAACAGGATTTAGGCTTTAATCTTTCCTACTGTTATTTTATCTTTTTATCTTGTAACTTCTTCCAAGATCCAGCACTCCATCATCTCTTGTGAATATCAGTCCATTGGTCCTCCTCCTCCTCCTCCTCCTCTTTACAGCTGTGTCCTGCTCTTAATCTGATGTACCAGTAGTTTCCACCTTCTCCTCCACATTGCTTGGTTTAGAGCTTTGCTGCTGTTACCTCTACATCTACCCTTTGTCCCAAGATGGTGCAGCAGGCAAGACCTTTGTGGGTGTGCCGGCAAGAAAGTACTTGCACAGTTCTTCCTTTTAGTTTATCTGATTGTTCTTGACAGGAGGGGCACCTTCAGCTGAAGCTTTATCTGGCATTCACTCCAATTGTGCCACTTTTCATACAGTTTTCATACAGTTCTAATTGCGTAATCTCCTTTGTGTTTCAGTTTGCTCTTTTGTAAGCCTATGAAAAAAATGTTTGCACAAGACATATTGATATAGTTCAGTGACTCTGCTTCTTCAGAGTTCAGATCTGAAGTGTACTTCATACTTTTCTAGTACAGTTGTTCAGGAATAATTGATCATCACGGAATAGTGAAGAGTGCTCAGTTCTAAAATGTTCAAGCAGAAGCTCTTCAATTTACAAGTTTCCTCTTCTAGTCTTGATACAGGCTACAAAATGTACAAATACCTCTACCCTACTGTGTGAAAGTACACAAAGAGAACATATTTAGGGGTAGATGTGTTGGCAGTGCAGCAAAATACAACAAAATCCAAAATCCACAACACACCAATATCTTCACTGAGCCAATCCAAAACATAAAATAAATCATGCAAGCTTTTCAAGCTTCACTGGTTTCTTCATCAAGCAAAGACATTAAAAATCATGCTAAAAAGGGAGGCGACCTTTGCCTGCACTGAGATACCTCAGTACCTAACTGAAAACAAAGTACATCTGAGACAAATTGTAGGCCTGTAATTCTAACATTATCACCTTTCTTCTCCCATATGATTGTTAACTTCTTTGCTTGATTAAAAAACCAATGAAGCTTCAAAACCTTCCATGATGTATTTTTTGCTTTGGAGTTAATCCAATTAAAATATTGCTGCTTTGTGGGTTTTGAATTTTGTATTTTACATAAGAATAGTTTCTGTTAGTAGCTGGAAGCAACTGCTGTTGTTGAGCTAACCCTTAAACATAGACTCCAGAAGTGCAATATGGCTTAGATTAGACTGTTTGCTGCTAATGATTACATTCAGGCAAAACTGATTGATTTAAAAAGGATTTAAATAGGCATGGGGCGAGATAAATTGAGACCAAAAACAAAACAGAAAAAGTTTACCTCCTTTAAAAAAAATACAAAAAAAAAAAAAGCTAAACTGTGGTTCATATTTGAACCCTAAACTCTGGTTAAATCTTATTCATAATTCATTTAAACAGGTCAGTTCCATATGGTATGATTTGAAACCTGCTTGTTTTCAATAAACCAAAATTGAGATTAAACTGTAGTTTAAATCCAGATGAAATGATAAGCTGTGGTTAAGTGAAACTGAAACACTAAAGCCTACTCCATTCTGCAGAGTTCCTAGATATTTTGTGTAGCATTTTCAAATGGTAATGTGGAGGCTGTGTGGAAGATCGGCCAGAGAAGTCTGTTTCTTCCAACCCAGCAGCAAGCACCTGAATCAAAACAACCTACTGTGTGCATACAAAAGAAACACAGCTCTTTTATTTCTTAGTTCTTCTTCTTCTTTTTTTTTTAATCTCAAGGTAAATGTGGGTTCATGGCACACTGGCAGTATTGTCTGATTCATACCTCTTTTTCTCTAATCTGGAAATTATTCAACCTGTCTGAAATGAAATAAGGAAGGAAAAATAAATGCAATCTATCAATGTACTCAAATAATAGTATTATACAGTACTAATCAAGATATATGTGCCTTAGGTAGCTTATCTTTAAATTCAAGTTTGGATTTGGAATTATGTACCGAGACTCCCATTTCTTTTAGATTGTTTTGCCTCAAAGTTGTGCATTAGAATGTCATTTTTCATACATTACTCTTTTGATATCACAAAGAAGCCAGATATCATGTTAGGAACTTTTTATATTTTTCAGGATACTGTGATACAATCCCAACTTTTTCTTCCCCAATTACTGAAATAACATTTTAATAGGAGAATACTTAGACAGTATTAAAGTTAGTAATTCATTTTTAGGTATGTTAAGCCTATTTCTCTTATTTCTTTAACAGAAGTATGTGTTTTGCATGTTCTTATCTGCCAGAAATTGTACCCTCTAAGAAAACAAAATATTTGTTTAACCCCTAGGATTTTGAAGAAGGTTGCTTCCTGCTTACAAAATGTGATGCAGTTCAAGTCACTCCTCAGCAAGTTTTTGTTACTCAGAAAGGAAGTGCTGTCATCTCTTTTTTGACAGCAATGTTCAGGCCTTTTGTGGAAGGATACCAGGTACAAAATGAATTCTCATTTCCTTTCCTTGAGACTATCATAAATTCATCAGTGACAGCTGATAGCATTGCTGAGATTATATATTTAATTTCCTTTAAAAAATAATACTATATCTTACAGATTCAGTAGTGTGTATATGTAGTATGTGCACATGCCCACTTTCACTCTCTCTGTTGACAAAATCTCAACAGTGATCCTTAAAGTAATCTTTCATCCTTTTACAGATAAGCTGTAAAAGCAACAATAAAAGTTGCATATGAAACAAAACCTGTAGCACAGGTCTGCTGAAACTGCTTAGCACAGGTGGGAATAAAGAGTATCTCTCTTTCCTATGAGTAACTCTTGTTTCTTATAGTACTGTATATCATTTATTTAGGGATGTCAGTATTGAATGAAGAGGTTGAGATTTGTATTATCTGAGGAAGCAAGACCCTACCCAAAGCTGTTACAGTATAAGCTTTTCCCTTTGTGTGGGTTGCCATATGCTTATGCCGCAACATGTTTTTCATTATTCAGACTGTCTCCTCCCACCATCAGTAAATCCTGTATTGCAAACAGCTTTGAAACCATTGGGATTTTAAAAAATAAAAGATGATTTAGTGTGGAAAATGTGCTCCCCCCCCCCTCAAAGGAAAAGAAAAGAAAAGAAGCAAAAGAGAAAAATTAAATCACTGGGAATGTCCAAATCATAGAGTTGGAAGAGACCAGAAGGGCTTTCCAGTCCCACCCCTGCCATGCAGGAACTCACAATCAAAGCACCCCTGACAGATGGCCATTCAGCCTCTGTTTAAAGACATCCAAAGGAGACTCCAACACACTACAAAAGATTGTGTTGCACTGTTGAACAGCTCTTATCATCAGGAAGTTTCTCCTAATGTTTAAGTGAAATCTTTTTTCCTGTAGCTTGCATCTATTATTGTGTATCCTGTTCTTTGGAGCAGCAGAAAACAAATTTGCGCCATCCTCAATATGATACCCTTTCAAATACTTAAACAGGGCTATCATATCACCTCTTAACAGTCTCTTCCCCAGCCTAAACATCCCCAGCTTCCTAAGTGTCTCCTCATAGGGCATGGTTTCCAGACCCTTCACCATTTTTGTCACCCTCCTCTGGATACACTCCAGCTTGTCAACATCCTTTTTGAACTGTGGTGCCCATAACTGGAGACAGTATTCCAGGTGATGCCTGACCGAAGCAAAATAGAGTTGCACTATTACTTCCCTTGATCTAGATCAATGGTCCCCAAACTGTGCCCTTTAAGAGATTTTGGACTTCAGCTCCCACAGGCCTCAGCCATGTTGGTCCATAGTCTGGGATTCTGGGAGCTGAAATCCAAAATCCCTTAAAGAGCACAGTTTGGGGACCACTGATCTAGATGCTATACTTCTATTGATGGAGCCTAGAATAACATTGGCCTTCTTAGCTGCTGCATCACACTACTGACTCATGTTCAACTTGTGGTCTACTAGGACTTCTAGATCCCTTTCACATGTAGTCTTGTTGAGCCAGGTGTCCTACATCCTATCTACATTTCATTTTTATTTATTTATTTATTTATTTATTTATTTATTTTGCCCTAAGTGCAGTACCTTACATTTCTCCCAGTTGAAGTTAATTTTGTTAGTTTGGCCCAGTTTTCTAATCTATTAAGGTCATTTTGAATTTTGATATTCTCCTCTGGGGTATTATACTCCTCCTAATTTGGTGTCATCTGCAATTTTAATAAGCACGCCCTCTATTCTTTCGTCCAAGTCATTAATAAAAATGTTGAATAGCACTGGGCCCAGGACAGAACCCTGTGGCACCCCACTTGCCACTTCTCTCCAGGATGAAGAGGAGTCATTGATGAGCACCATTTAGGTTTGGCCGGTCAGCCAGTTACTAATCCACTTAACAATTGCTTTGTCTAGCCCATCTTTTACTAGCTGGACCTTGTCAAAGACTTTACTGAAATCAAGATATGCTATGTCTACAGCATTCCCTTCATCTACCAAGCTGGTAATTTTATTTTATTTTTTTAATAAAGAGATGAGATCAGACTGGAATGACTTGTCTTTGATAAACCCATGTTGACTTTTTGTGATTATGGCATTCCCTTCTAAATGTTCACAGACTCTCTGTTTAATGATCTGCTCTAGAATCTTTCCTAGCATCGATATTAGATTAATTGTTTTGGGATCCTCTTTTTTTCCCCTTTTTGAAGATGGGGACATTTGCCCTTTACCAGTCTGCAGAGACTTCTCCTGTTCTTCAGGAGTTCTCAGATTATTGCCAATGGCTCTGAGATTACATTTTCCAGTATAGTAGTCTTCCACAATAATATCCATGTTGTTTCCCTCCCCTTTAATTTTAATCCAGATGCTCTCCACCTGGCCTCCAGGATTTAATTCCTGGATTTCTTCACAAGTGTAAACATCCCTGACATATAATGCTATTCCTCCTCCTTTCCTGTTTGGCCTATTTCTCTTTAAAAGGTTATACCCCTCTATTGCTACTTTCCAATCATGAGACTCATCCCACAAGGTTTCAGTGATGCCTGTTATATCGTATTTGCTTTGTTGTACTAGAAGTTCAAGATCATCTTGTTTTTTCCCATGCTCTATGCATTAGTGTAGTGACATCTAAGACCATGGGTCCTCCCCACTAGCTGCCTGTGTAGTTTTTTCCCTCCCACTGTTGGGTCCTTGCACTATTTGCATTGTTCCCTTTATAACCATTTGACCATTATCTCCATCCCTTGGTGTACTCATGCCTTCCAGAATACTGTCTTCCTCCCCCCATAACTCAGTTTAAAACCCTCCTGATCAATTTTTTGAGACTATTGGCTAAAATAGTTTACAGCATATGAAAAAGCTGAACTTAGTTCTAAATAACTACTGGCCAAGGATTTGGACATTCTCTGTGATTTAACTTTTTCTCTTTTTCTCTTTCTTTACTATTTTTTTTCGGGGGGGGGGAGTAAATTTTCCATATTATATCATCCTTTGAAAATAACTCAAGTGCTATTTTTGTATGTGGATTGTTTTTAATGCCTTTGTAACCATTTTATAACATCCTTAGTAACACAAATATTTAACATAGTCTCAAAGGTGCTACAAGATCTCTCTACATACTGATTCTATAGATTCTACAAATCTACAAATATTTAATGTTTTTCTTAGCTAATATGCAGGTACCTTTCTAAGGAAACCAATGAAGCCTTTACTGAGAAGCAGTTTATTTTTGGAGTCCGTAGCTTCACATCTCAGCTTCTTGAAACAGGTGTGTTCTTTGGACAGTGCAATGGTTTTTTTTTAATTAAATCAGTTTTATTTCTCTATGGCATAGTGTCTATTACAAAATACTATTTTAATGAAATACTTCATATTATATGCTTGTTAAAATAATCAGTGGCAAGAGGAACCCTAAATGTACTTAACAAAGGGGTTGCATGAAAAGTAGAAAATAAGGGAACAAAAATTAATATTGATAAAACAGTATGTTTCCACGTGCCAACATTGTTCCAGTTGCAACTAAAAAAATTGAATTATGCAGGGTGGGCAACTGTGCAGAGGCCAGGGGCAGATCCCCCCCGCCTGCAGTCTGAACCTCCCCATAGCAAGCCCAAATACACTTCCTGTCACAATTTTGAGAGGGATTACTGAAGAAAACAGGAATTTGGCAGTAGTATGGGGGTTGGGTGTACTTGTAGGGGGTAGAGGGAGTATTTCCATGTGTATTCATATACAAAAACTCTTACCATGTATGGAGCAAGAATTGTTGGATGTCTAAAACAGTTTAGGAAAGGAAGAGACACTAAGGGTCATATAACAAACATATGCTGAATAATGAAACATACTAAGGAGCTTCAAAAGAAGATCATCTTGTGCTTTATGGTCTACAGCAAAGCATTTGATTGTATAGATCATGAGAAATTATGGATCGCTTTTAAAGAAACAGATGTGCCACAACATCTGATAGTCCTGATGCATAACCTGTACTCAGGACAAGAGACTACTGTTAGGACAGAATACGAGGAAACAGAATGGTTTCTGGTTGGAAAGATGGTCTAACAAGTATATATTCTATTACATCAACAATCTATGCAGATATGCAGATGACACCATAATACTAGCAGAAAACATCAGAGATATTGAAGAAGGTCAAAAGAGAAAGTGCAAAGGAAGGTTTACAGCTGAACATCAGGAAAATAAAAATTATGACCACAGATGATTTACATAATTTTAAAGCAGACAATGAAGAGATCAAAATAGCCCATGATTTTCTGTACTTGGGCTCAATCATTAATCAGAGTGGAGACTGCAGTCAAGGAATCAGAAGAAGACTAGGACTTGGAAGGGCAGCTATGAAGGAAATAGACAAGACTCAGAAGTGTAAATATACATAATAGAATACCAAAGTTAGGATTGCCCATGCCATAATATTTCCCATTTCTATGTTTGGCTGGAGAGCTAGAGAGTGAAGAAAGCTGACGGGGGTGGGTGGGTGGGCGGAATCAACTCATTCGAGATATGGTGCTGGAGAAGAGTTTTGAGATCACTAAAAAAAATCCTAGTGCAGATTTTCCAGAACTCTTCCTGGAAGCAAAGATGACTAAATAGCTTATCGTATTTGAGCCATATCATGAGATGAAAGGACTCACTAGAAAAGAGAAGCCACAGCTATGAGTAGACAGGTGCTGAGCAGGGCTGTGGAGGATAGGGTGACTTGGGGGTCTCTCATACTTAGGGTTGCCAGGGGTCGAGGTCAACTCAAAGACAATTGACAACAACAAATTCATGCATTTTGGGGGCTTTCCATATGATCTCAGGAGAAAAATTGTCCCTAAACTGAGCCGAACATTTAAAAATATAATTTTTTGTAGGGCTTTCAGGCTATGTGGCCATGTTCTAAAATAGTTTCTTTCTGATGTTTCGGCAGCATCTGTGGCTGGCATCTTCCTCTGAATGCTGGTGAAACGTCAGAAAGGAACTCTTTTAGAACATGGCCACATAGCCCGAAAGCCCTACAAAAAACTATGGATGCCAGCCATTAAAGCCTTCGACTCCACATTTAAATATATATATATATTGGAGGGTTAGGGGAACTGATGGAGGGTTTTAGAGGTCACAGAAGTGGGGTCCAGGGGCTATAAACAGCCACCACTATATTCACCCCTTCCCTGTGCAGTCTACTGCAAACATTTTTAGAAATTTGCAGTGTATCTTTTGGGTTGCTACTGTGAAGGTCACAACTTTGTAACAGATGTCCTGTGATCTGCCAGGAGGTCACAAAAGTGCAGCATTTAACTTACATTCACTCCAGTGTATAAGGGCTGAGATTTTAATTGTACCCCTTCCTCTTGTTTAGGAAACACTCAGTGTTATGAAGTCCTCTCTTCAGATATGCAGAAAAATGCTTTGGCAACTCTTGTGCGATTAGGCGTTGTATCAAGAACGAAAATGTGAGTACAGGTTTTGCAGCCCTGAAAAAAATTAAAAATGGTATAAAACTCCAAAAATTAAAATATTCATACTAAGTCTAATGTCTAGGGGTTGTAGTCTGGTGAAGGATTATAGCTCCCTGGCTAATAATTCTGAATAACCTTCCCTAAACTACAAATCCCAGGATTCCATAATAATAATAAATAATAATAATTTCTTTATTTATATCCCGCCTTTCCCTACAGATCAAAGCAGGTTACAATAATGCAAATACTGTACTTCAATAAAATACATAACGCATACATAACAAACAGTGTATAATCCTCAATCCCCCTACTTTAAAGAAAACAACAACAATATTAAATATAGATTAAAATAATTAAAACAGGCAAATTGAAGAGAGACAACTTGGAGCAGAGAGGAACCAGGGTAACGGGAGGTTAGTCTGGAAAGGCCTGCCGGAAGAGATCCATCTTGAGGGCCTTTTAAAAGGTATTGAGAGTGGTGATATGTCGGATCTTTTCCGGCAGGTCATTCCATACTTTAGGAGCGGCAGATGAGAAGGTCCTCTGGATAACCTCAGCTAACCTGGTCCTCCTTGGTTGCAGTAAGTTCTTCCCAGAGGACCTGAGTGTGCGGGGTGGATTGTATGGAGGGAGGCTGGACCCAAGCCAGTGCATGTACCACTGTTTCTAGGTCCTCCGGCTCCAGGAAGAGTAGCAGCTGGCATTCTCACAGGAGACAGAGAAAAGGCAGAATTGCTCAACACTTTCTTTGCTTCAGTCTTCTCAGGAAAGGCAAAGGGTGCCCAACCTAAGGATAATGGGGCAGAGGACAGAACAGGGGAATTTCAGCACAGAATAAGTAAAGAAACAGTACAGGAATACCTGGTTAATCTAAATGAATATAAGTCTCCAGGACCAGATGAACTACATCCTAGGGTATTAAAAGAACTGGCAAATGTAATATCGGAACCAATGGCAATCATCTTTGAGAACTCCTGGAGAACAGGAGAAGTCCCTGCAGACTGGAGGAGGGCAAATGTTGTCCCAATCTTCAAAAAGGGGAAAAAAGAGGATCCCAACAATTATCGTCCGGTTAGTCTGACATCAATACCAGGAAAAATTCTGGAGAAGATCATTAAGCAGAGAGTCTGTGAATATCTGGAAGATAATTCCATCATCACAAAAAGTCAACATGGGTTTCAGAGAAACAAGTCATGCCAGACAAATCTGATCTCTTTTTTTGATAAAATTACTAGCTTGGTAGATGAAGGGAATGCTGTGGATATAGTATATCTTGACTTCAGTAAGGCATTTGACAAGGTTCCCCATGACATCCTTGCAAACAAGCTTGTAAAATGTGGACTAGACAAGGTAACCGTTACATGGATTTGTAACTGGTTGACTGACCGAACCCAAAGGGTGCTCAACAATGGTTCCTTTTCATCCTGGAAAGAAGTGACAAGTGGGGTGCCACAGGGTTCTGTCCTGGGCCCAGTGCTATTCAACATCTTTATTAATGACTTGGATGACAGTATCGAGAGCCTAGTTATCAAATTTGCAGATGACACCAAATTGGGAGGAGTAGCTAATACCCCAAAGGACAGAATCAAAATTCAAAATGACCTGAATAGACTAGAAAGCTGGGCCAAAGCTAACAAAATGAAATTTAACACAGAGAAATGTAAGGTCCTACACGTAGGGCGGAAAAATGAAATGCACAGATACAGGATGGGGGACACCTGGCTGAATGAGACAACATGTGAAAGGGATCTAGGAGTCCAAGTAGACCATAAGCTGAACATGAGTCAACAGTGTGATGCGGCAGCTAAAAAAGCCAATGCAATTTTAGGTTGCATCAATAGAAGTATAGTGTCTAGATCAAGGGAAGTAATAGTGCCACTCTATTCTGCATTGGTCAGGCCCCACCTGGAATACTGTGTCCAGTTCTGGGCACCACAGTTCAAAAAGGATGTGGAGAAACTGGAGCATGTCCAAAGGAGGGCGACTAAAATGGTGAAGGGTCTGGAAACCATGCCCTATGAGGAATGCCTTAGGGAGCTGGGGATGTTTAGCCTGGAGAAGAGAAGGTTAAGAGGTGATATGATCGCCCTCTTTAAATACTTGAAGGGATGTCACATTGAGGAGGGAGCAAGCTTGTTTTCTGCTGCTCCAGAGAACAGGACTCGGAACAATGGATGCAAACTGCAGGAAAAAAGATTCCACCTCAACATTAGGAGGAACTTCCTGACAGTAAGAGCTGTTCAACAGTGGAACACACTCCCTCGGAGGGTGGTGGAGTCTCCTTCCTTGGAGGTTTTTAAGCAGAGGCTGGATGGCCATCTGTCGGGTATGCTTTGATTGGGAGTTCCTGCATGGCAGGGGGTTGGACTGGATGGCCCTTGTGGTCTCTTCCAACTCTAAATTTCTATGATTCTATGATTCTATGATTCTATATCAGTTGAAGCTGATAGCAAGCAGTCCTGGCCGTTGCATCTGTCTGAGCTGACAACTGGAGTGAAGAGTCCAGGAGCACTCCCAAGCTGCAAATACAGTCTTTTAGGGGAAGTGTGACCCCATCCACGACCAGTTGACATATCTCCGTACCCGGATTAGGGGTCCCTATAGTGATTACCTCCATCTTAATCTGGATTCAGTTTAAGTCTGTTTTTCCTCATCCAGTCCGTTACCACCTTAAGGCATTCATTCAGAGGAGAGATGCCATCCTTAGTCATTGCAGCAGTCCAAGACATGGAGAAACATATCTGGATGTCATCGTTAGTGTACTGATAACAACCTTCCTCATGTCTCTGGATGATCTCGCCCAGCGGCTTCACATAAATATTAAAGAGCATTGGAGACAGAATGGTGCCCTGAGGGACAGGGCAGATCGACTGCCTCCAAGCATCACCATCTGGAATTGGCCTGAGAGATAGGAATGGAACCACTCCAGTTCCCAATTCTCCCAAGCATTCAAGAAGGATAACATGGCCAATGGTATCAAAGGCCACTGAGAGGTCAAAAAGTACGAACAGGGTCACACTTCCCCTGTCAATACCCAGACGGAGATCATCGACTAAGGCAACCATAGCAGTCTCAACTCCATATCCTGTCCTAAAGCTGTTTTGAAATTGATCTAGATAATCTGTTTCCTTCAAAACTACTTGGAGTTGAATGGCAACATCTCTATCACTTTGCTCTGGAATGGAAGAAGAGAGACTGGCCTGTAGTTGTTTTTGTCCAGAGGGTCAAGGGAAGGCTTTTTTCAGTAGTGGTTTTACCACTGCCTACTTTAAACAAGCTGGAAATCGGCCTTCCCTAAAAGATGCATTAATTATATGTCTTAAAAACGTCATTATTGCTTCTTCACCCTGGATGGCCAGTCATGAAGGGCCAGGATCGAGAGAGCAAGTTGCCTTTTTCACTTTACCAAGGAGCTTGTCTACGTCCTCGGTACTCACAGACTCAAATTGATCCAGTATAACATTATTCACGGAGTTGCTGGACACCTCTCCTGTCACTTCTGCAATAATGCCAGTATCCAAGTCAGCTCTTATCTGAGAAATTTAAAGATTCTACAATGGCAAGTAAAGTGGAATAATAGTGCTATAATTGAGTAGTGTGAAAGGGCCCCAGGTGCAAGCCCTGAAGAGAGTATACTATGATCACAAAGGCAACACATGAACGAATGGTGGTCATCTTTCCACATCTGAGAGATAGGACTGAAACCTGGCCACTCAGTAGTGCTGATGAAAAGCACTCGTAATCTCTAAACATCCTTGACTTCCAGATGTAGTAGTAGATCAAGGAAGCATCCCAAGTCTGAGAACCTAAGTTACAAAGACGTGACAAGTTTGTTCAACCACCCCTCATCTCAAAACCTGTTTTGCAAGTCATTGCAAAATACCAGACCATGCATAACTGACAATATGGGTTGGGGTGGCTGTTACTTGAAAGATGTATGTGGGTGACCTGAAGTATGAACATCAGTGAGCTGATATGAAAGGTAATTCTGAAAATTAGTGCTGGCAAATCATTTTAGATTATCTGAGTTAAGGCAGGGCACGTAATCTCAAATTTCCAATATTTCCAATGTTATTTGACCTGTAAAATCAGGACCAAACATTTCCTGCGAATAAAAATGGAATCATATGTTCTGAAGGACCAAGGTTTGCTTAGATAATGGCTGCTTGATAATGGTCTTCTGCCTTTGAGGATATAGCTCCATTGTAAAAAAAGGAAGTGGGGGAGGAGGGAATGTGGCAGTACCTTTAAGAAGAACTACATTTTATTTTGCTTGTGCTTTCTTGGATATAAATCTACTTCTTCAGATGCAGTACAGAATAATGATAAATGCTCAAGTATATTTACATTTGTGAGAGTGAGACATAATGTAAAATGATCCAAAAAGATGCAAGATTGCCCTGAATTTTCAAAGGGCTGCAAAGTGTAATACAAGTCTTTCAGATCTTTAGTTCTCATTTAGTACTGATGTGTGAAAGCAATAAATCTGCTCACCAAAAGACAGTTTCTTAGATTTCCTCTCTGAGAAGATTCATTTTGTAATATGTACAATAGCAAAGACTCTTGTATTGATATGTGTAGTGTGCCATGAAGCCATTGCCTTTGTTCATATTTCTGCTAATGGGTTAGAATTTGTGAAGATAAGTCAGCCCTCCATATCCATGGATTCTGTATACATGGATTCCACCATCCGTGGCTTGGGGGGGGGGGGACTTGATTTCACCATTTTAAATAAAGGACACCATTTTACTATTCCATTGTATATAGTCGGACTTCAGCATCCACTGATTTTGATATTCGTGGGCAGTGGGGAATTTGGAACTAAACCCTAGTGGATAATGAGGACCCACCTGTAATTCAATTCAGCAGTTTCTCTTTCCAGTCTTCCTTTGTAATTTCATTGTTTGAGGATTGCAACCTGTAAATCACTTACTGTATGTCTAGGGAGGTTGAAATATTCTGCAGTTGCTTTTTGCATACTGTCATTTCTAATGTGAGATTCGTGTCCATTAATTCTCTTGCACAGAGACTGCTGCAACAGACTAACACAGCTATTTCTTTGAATTTTTCCATTGTTTTTCTTTTTGATAACCAAGAATAAAAGCACTGGACATGATTAAAATGTTCATTAATATTGAGAGAGCCAGTAAAGTGAGTGATTTACATCCCTCCATAAATTCATTAGAAAGGAGGATATTTTTTTAAAAAAATATTGTGTAGTTTTAAAATGATAAATAGACCATTGTATTCCACATTATAGCCATTTAGTTTTTCAAATAAGTTGATCAATAATCATAGTAAGCAAAAAGCACATTGAAAACTCTTTTTCACTTTAGAGTCCTTTACGGTTTAAGATAATTGTCCTAATTATTCCTAAAAGAAATGACTTCAATGTCCATGATACAACATCAAAGGTTCAAAACTTATACGAAAAGAAGAAATTACTCAACTGTTCTTCACATACACAAAACAGTTTTACTTCATATAACTTTTACAATTAAGAACTAGAAAATAATATGGTTTAATTCTTGTTCTTTCCTCTTCAGAAATGACAGATTCACTTACGGTGTAAACAAAGAATCTTTGAATAAAATTGCAGGAATGTTTGGTAAGTGTCCTTGTTGATAGATGGAGTGCTATGAAATCTGATTCCCTTCTTCCAAGATATAGGGCCTTAACTTCTGTGTTGTTTGAGCATTCTGTCCTCATAAATCAATCTTGTTATAGTTTGAATATTTTACTATATACTTATTTCCATCTTTTATAGAGAAATCTTTGCTTGTCCATCTGGTCCACATTGATTTCTGTAATTCTATAGATGCCTTTGTTGCTTTTAAAATGCAAAAGGAAACACTTTAGAAGATTCAAAAAATACAGATTGTTACATATTCAATAAGATACAGATTATCATCTGTTGTATTTGGGTGTTTAAAAAAAGTAGCTTTGATATTCCCACAACTACTTGCCACCTGTTGGTTATAATACTGCCTAATTCCAAGCCTTTCATTCTTGATTCCAGACTTGTTGCTGGCAGCACTTGCTGTTTTTTGTTCCCTGCCTCTTTTTATTGTAAACAAACAGTCCCTAGTTCCCTGCATGCTGGTGTTCATACACTATTTGCTCTTAACGAGGTTCTTCCACCCAGCACTACTGCCAAGCAAACCAGGAATGATTTGACTAAGTCTTAGCCTAAACAAGGTCTTGGCTTGTTGCTCTCTGGTTTGCCAGGATTATAACTCAGGATTTGTTCGTAGTTCATCTGTCTGGCTTATCTGGGAGTAACAAGCCAAATTCACCAGTCTGAACAGCACTGTTTAAATATCTATTTCTGTTTTTAAGTATTGACTCATTTTTAGATATTAGGAAGTGGCTATGCTGGCTAGGCTAGGATTGATATGAATTATGTAGTATCCAAAAATCTTTAATTCTGTATCCCCTGTTAGCATCCTGCTTCCTATTGTCACATCAGCCCTCTTCAGGCACTCAGTTAGTGTGTACTCCACATGTGAGAAGGAAGCATGTTAACTGTGTTCCTCTTGCATGCAAGCAATGAATTTGAAGAGGAAAGTCTATTGTGTCTGGGAAGGCTCCCTATGTGAGCCTAAACCCCAACTTTTCTTTAATCTGACTCACATGGAGGGTCTCCAGGGGTGCAAAATGTTTCCTTCTTCAGAAACACTGCTAACATCCTTCTGTCTTCATGTGTGGAGTACAATAGTTACTGAACACCTGAATAGCACTTCTCTTGCAAATTTTTAAAAAACACACCCTTCCAGTATCTCTTTCTCAAGAATACTGTACTTTGTATTCCCATGCTTTTAGAATCTAGGATACCTGTAAGAAAACCAATGGCTGCAAGACTTTAATTGGAGGAGTCTTCGAAGGATTACCTTAGGCATATCAAAATAATGGAGAACAGTTGAAAGTAAGGCAGACGATGGAGAGGATGTCACTGAAGACTACAGATCTCTCCACCTTGCAATGTTACTGCAACACAGTGGTGGAAAAGCAATCCTAGAGTCAAAAAATTACCATCTTGTACTTGAACTTTACAGCACTGATGCATAGGATTACTTGTACACTCATGTTCTTTTTCCTTTCACTGTTAACTGACAGAACTACACAGTGAAATTTGAGCTGTTTGTCATGACAAGGAAACTATTGCTTTGTTGTTTTAATAACAATGTAACAGAGAAACTAAGGATATAACATTAAAAGCAATATTTAAGGGAAAACATCACTGGTTGCCATTGTATTTATAAAGAGATTACTCTGTTCCTTTCATGGAAGTAATTCATACAAAATACCAATGCTGTAACAGATTTTTTTAAAATTGTATATGTGACTGTAAATATTAAAAACTAACAAAGTATTTTTTTTTGCTGCTTTCAACTGTTGCACACTGGTGACTTCAATGAAATATGCAGTTTATTCTGTATCTTTTCTTGTCAGGTTCTATTTAAGCGTTTGGTCAGTAACGTTCTTCTTTGATTGGAGTTTATGTACACATATAAAGAGCGAGAGAGAATTTGGAGTTTTTGCCCTTCTGAAACTGAACACGTTAGCTGGGAATAAATCCTGTTTGCAGTTATGGTACTTCCTGTAAGGATAGGAGCAAGCTGCAGCACACTTTGTTGATGGCTACTACCAGAAGCAAATTAAGAAACTTTTAGTTTTGGAGAAACAGCATGATTAATGCAAATAGGTTTAAGACTTTCCAAGTGTAAATGTTTCCATTTTGAGTCCTGCAAAGGTTCAAGGCAAAGATTTTCAACAATGATACCTGAAATGCAAACTGCTTTGGCTGTCAGATGGGATGGGCCTCAAGTATAGTGACTGGAAATTGAAACAAGCACACTGTAGTTCTGCCACCCCTGTCTTAATTGTGTGAGTGAAGATACTTTGCCTTATGTATGCCAATCTGTCTCTAGTTACCATTCCTTAAGAGTTTCCATTTTAGTCATCTGAGCATCCAAGTCACAAACAATAATATTGTCTAGTAGAGGGATCAACATTTGCCTTAGGAAATTAATACAACAAGAGAATAATCATGTGACTTTAATCTTTCATCTGTTAAGTAATAAGTTTATGCAGTTACACTCCTTCTGAAGGTTTATCATATCAGAGAGATGCTCAAGTCTAGGCACATTGGCTTTCACAGGCATTGCACAGTCTAGACATCTTGTATAGACATTTCTTAGTGTAGAAATATCTCTTAAAGGAACACATCTCAGGCTTATATGGCATGCAGTGCTGGCTTACGTTGACCCTATCCTAAGGTTTTCCTGGCAAGATTTATTCAGAGAGGGTCTGCCATTGCCTTCCTATAGTTCCAAGGCTTTCCAATGGGTTTCCATGCCTGAGCGGAGATTTGAACTCCGTTTTTCCAAAGTCTGAGCCCAGCACTTAAACCACATTGGTTTCACCTCTGCATTAGAGGCTGAAATTTGGTCTGGAAATACCTCCCCACTTTCTCTTCATTTAAAAAAACAAAAAAACACCATTACTTATTTTGGATGAAAGCATTTGGAATTCAATATGGCCTAATCTGGAAGAATGAAAACACTAGATTCAGTCCCATCCCTGCCATTTTAAAAAACCTGTAAGGCTGCCAAGATGACTAAACTGAGACTGTCGAATTTTGAGAAGACTTGATCCACTAGAAATGACAATAATGCTTGGTCAGGTAGAAGGCAAAAGGAAAAAAGGAAGACCTCATTCCAGGTGGATAGACTCAGTCAAGGAAGCCACAGCCCTGTGTCCACAAGACCTGCTGAAGATAGGGGGACTTAGAGGTCTCTCATTCATGGGGTCTCCATAAGTGGAAGTTGAAGGCAGTAAACAAAGGAGGCAAAGAACCCTTTGGGTGATAGGACTACCAAAGAGAAATCTGGACAGGGCTCTTGTACCTTTATCAGCTGCAGAGAAAAGGGCATTTCAGTAGGTATTGTTTGTTACCAAGTGGTGTGACAAGCAACATTTCTTGAAATGTCCTCTTATTGTTGTGTGCCTTCAAGATTTTGTTCAGAGGGGGGTTGCCGTTGCCATCCTCTGAGGCTGAGACAAGGTGACCAGAGTCCTAACTACCAAGGAGGACAAGGCACAATAAAATGGAGGGTGTTCAAGAAAAATGTAGGGCATTTACTCCATAAAAGCTTAAAACACTAATATAAATCCATGCTTCTTAGTCATGCTCACAATAGAGGACATTTTGGCATTCCTTCTGGACAGAAGGCTGGAATGGAGGGCATATCCTGGAAAAGGAGGACCTTTGGTCACCCTGGGGAGGAAGGAAGGCATACAGGCGGCAGGGTGACCCAGATGTCCTAACTTCAAAGGAAAACAAGGCACAATAAAATCTAGGGCATTCAAGAAAAAGAGGTTTTCTTCAGAGGGGGTTTGCCATTGCCACCCTCTGATGCTGAGACAGGGTGACTAGAGTCCTAACTACCAAGGAGGAGAAGGCACAATAAAATGTAGGACACTTAAGAAAAAGTTGGACATTTACCAGATCAATCTAAAAAAACACACATAAATATAAATGTCATGCTTCTTAGTCCTGCTCAAAATGGAGGGCATTTTGGGATTCCTCCTGGACGGAAGGTGGAAATGTAGGACACGCCCTGGAAAAGGAGGGCATCTGGTCCCTCTGTTTTCTTGGCAGGTTTCTTCAGAAGGGGTTGGTGGCCATTGCCATCCTCTGAGGCTGAGACAGGGTGACCAGAGGTCCTCCTTACTGCCAAAGGGAGGACATTTAAGGGGGGAGGGGAGGTTATTTTCCTAAGTACCAATAGCAAGCAATTATAGCAAGTACATTTCCATATTGCTTATTATACAGTGAACTAGCACTCCCTAAACAGTTTACAATGTGTAAGCTGTATTGAATATAAAGCCCAAAACACTCCTAGGATTTCTGTAAATATCATCCTCTGAGGCTGAGACAGAGTGACCAGAGGTCCTCAGTCACCACAAAATAATAATAATAATTATTATTATTATTATTATTATTATAAATATAAATAATAATTATATTTATAAATATAATATTTATTTATAATATTTATTATAAATAAATATAATTATTATAAATATTTTATAAATATTATAAAACTATTATTATTAAGATTTATAAAATATTTATATTTATAATAAATATTATAAATAAATATATTTAATAACAAATATATTTATAAATATATTTATATAATTAATAAATATTTATTTATATTATATAATAATATAAATATAAATATTTATATTATTTTTATAATATTTATAATATTATAATATTATAATATTATAAAAAATGATAAATAATGACGAAATTATTTTACTAAATACAAAGCTGATGAAAACACTCCTAGAAATGGACCCCACAACAAACTCCAGCTCCCAGAATTCCATAGCCATTGATGAGACAAAGAGTTAAAGCGGTATGAAACCGGGTTATCGCTCCAGTGTGGATACAACCTAGGCCTCCACTCCGCCAGGGGCGCCTTCCCTTCCCTCTTCCGCCTGGCTGGGCCTCGATTAAGGAAGGAAAATGGCTTCCTCTGGGGTCGAGCTGGGTTTTGTGGAAGAAGAAGAGGAGGCCTCATCATGGCGCCTGAGGCGGGAGCAGTTCCCTTGCAAAGTCGGGGGCCGCCCTGCGTGGCTCGGGGAGTGGGGCCTGCCGGGGCCTGAGGCCCTCCGTTGCGGGGCTTGTGGGGACCCCTTGGCCTTCCTGCTCCAGCTCTACGCTCCAGACCAGGCCAGGCCCCAACAGGCCTTCCACAGGAGCCTCTTCCTCTTCGGGTGCCGCCGGGGGCCCTGCTACCTCAAACACGGAGGGCCTACTGGGCCCCCAGCCCTCAGAGGTCAGCAGCAGCAGCCATGTTCTCTCTCACACAAGGGCCCTTCTTTGGTTTGGTTTTATTATTATCATGTTATGATGATGATGATGAAGGTAGTACTAGCTTGGCCTAACACTCCTCCAGATGCCTGGCTTTTTATTTTATTATTGTTTTATTTTATTAACCCATAACAGTTTCACACACCAAAAGAGAACTTGGCCTGATATATATAAAATATATATAAAATACAATATGTAATAATATTATATTTTATATTATATATATATATATATATTTTATATTTATACTTTATTATACATATATATATATATATATAATACTATATATAATATTTTATAATATATATATTATATTTTTATGTATATTATATTATACATATATATATAATACAATATATAATAATATTATATTTTATAATATATATATAATTTATTATATTATATTTTATATTCATATTTTATTATATATATATATAATACAATGTATAATAATATATTTTATAATAAATATTTTTATATATATTTATTATATTATATTTTATAGTTATATTTTATTATACACATATATATAATACAATATATAATAATCTATCTTATAATAATTTTATATATATATATATATATATATATATAATTTATTATATTTTATATTTATATTTTATTTATATATATGCACTCTACTAGGCATTTGTAGCTCCTAAAGTGCAGTTCTGTGGTCACTGTCTTGTGTTGACCAGCCACAGAGTTGCACTGGAGGACATATAATATTTATATTTATTATTTGGAAACTCATACACACTCGCCCCTCCATATTTGAGGCTTTGATATTTGCGAATTTGATTACTCACGGATTTGATGAATATGTTTTCTCTAGGAATCTCTAGGTCCTCCAGTGCAACTCTGTGGTCAACTTTAACCAAAAGTTGTGCTGAAAGACCTAGAGATTCCTAGAAAGAAACTCTACTAGGCTTTTGTAGCTCCTCCATTGCAGTTCTGTGGTCAGTGTCTGTCGGACGTTGACCACAGAGTTGCACTGGAGGACCGAGAGATTTCTAGAGAGGTGTAAACCATGGTGTTTTTCTTATTTGCAGTTTTTTTTCCCATATCCACAGGATCTTGTGCCCCTAACCCCAGCGAATATGGAGGGACAAGTGTATTTCTAATCTTCCATGTATATTGCAGTGTAGAGTCGAAGGCTTTCATGGCCAGCCTCCGTAGTTTTTTTGTGGGTTTTTCAGGGTATGTAGCCATGCTCTAGAAGAGCTTATTCTTGATGATTCGTCAGCAGCTGTGGCTGGCATCTTCAGAGCACGCTGGCATGGAAGAGAATGGGTAAATATATTGTGTGTGACCCTGGCTATCAACAACAGAACAATACACAGATTAACATGGGACTCACTCCTCCCTACCCAGGGTCATACTATATATCCCAACTCTTTTCCAGGTCAGCATTCTCTGAAGATGCTAGCCACAGATGCTGGCGAAATGTCAGGAATAAGCTCTTCTAAAGCACATAGCCTGAAAACCCCACAAAAAACTATATTGGCAGTGTTTATACTTCTAACTTTGTATGTATATGTATATTGCTTTGACCACACACTGTTTACCTGGATGCTAGAAAATTGCTGTAGTTACATTTATTGAATTTTTCAGATATTAAAACTTTGTTATGTGTTACCTATTGATTACCTTTCCCTAGACCTTTCTGTTTGCCATACTGCTCTGTTTTTGATTTAAGCCAGCACTTTTGTGCACTTTTTTTCTCTTTCCAGTTTTTAGGAATCAGCTGCCGAGGAAGAATGACACTTACTCTTATGATCCACCGCCTGAACAGCCACCCTTAGAGCCCCTGCCCTGTGTGAATCTGCAGCTGAAATGTGGAGCTAATCTCTGCCGGGTCTGTGGGTGTTTGGGACCTAAAAGGTGCTCCAAATGTCACAAGGCTCATTACTGTAGTAAAGATCATCAGCTTAGGGACTGGAAAGCAGGGCATAAAGTATCATGTTTGCAGTCTGGTAAGTGACTAGAAATATATATTAATGTATAACCCTGTGAAATAATGCTTCAGGGCTGGTGGGGACTGTCATTTTAGCCTGTCATGGAGTACAATTCACACAAGTTTGAGTTGTACACCCTGAAATCCATTCATCTGCAAAAGCCCCAGAAAACATGGTTGTGGTAAGGGATTGTGCACTACTCACCTGTCCTAAATTTGTATGTGATGTGGTAACAGGAGTCCACACTGGGGGTGATGGGGGATGTCACAGTAGGAATCTCATAATCATCAAGTCATTAATTGGTAGGAAAATACAGTTGGATTCCTGTTTGGTTAATTTGAATTCTTAATAGTCTGCGTGACTCAAAAGCAGTGAGGGGTTTGGCTTTGGCGATTGTGCTGCTGACTGAGTTTGAGTATTCTTTCCTTCTGTTGCCTTTTCAGTCTTTCTCTTTTTCAATCCCTTTTCTTAGCTGTTTGAATTATCATGGAGGGGAAGGAGGCATAGTGGAGGGAGGGGGTGTCCAGAGGAGAGTGACCAAAATGATGAAAGCTCTGGAAACCGTGTCCTGTGAAGAGTGGCTCAGGAAGCTGGGTATGTTTAGCCTGGAGAAGATAAGCTTTAAGAGGTGACATGACAGTCGTGTTTAAATATTTTAAAGGATGTCATATTGAGGATGGACCAAGCTTGTTTTCTGTTGCTTGAACAGCAAAACAATACACAGATTAACATGGAAATCACTTCTCCCAACCCAGGATCAGACAGTATATATATATATACCCCAATCACTTTCATGCCAGCATTCACTGAAGATACCAGCCACAGATGCTGGCGAAATGTCAGAAACAAACTCTTCTAGAACATGGCCACATAGCCCGAAAAACCCGCAAAAAACTATTTAAAACTAGTTTTAGTATTTAATACAAAATATGACCATAATAAAAATGAGTCTATGCATGTTGGTTTCTTGTTTTTAGACCAGACAAGTAGCGTGATTCCAGATCATAATTTTCTTTTTCCTGAATATGAAATTGTAAGAGAGCCAGAAGAAATGGGTATTAACGAAGCAGATCGGGAAGATGTGGGAAAAAATGAAGACTTGGCATCTGCAAAGAATCTGTGTAAGTAGTAAGAAAGAGATTCTATGCTGGAAGAAAGAAAATAAACCTACATCTGTTTCAGAGAGAAGTGTAAAACACAGTCATTTGCAATTTGCAGTCAAAAGTAACTAAATGGAGTTTTGTTCCTCATAAATTTCCCAGTATTGACATAACTGTGCAACATTTACTGTTGGCTGTAAATTATTTTTTAAATTAACATTGATCTGCATTTGATTAAAGTTAATTTGGAACATCAGAGTCCTCATCTTTGCACTTGGTTCTAGCCTGTTATTTGAGGCTTTTGAGGATTTAACAGTGCAATCTGGCACATATCAACTTGGAGGTAAATTCCATTGAGTTCAGGGGGGCCTCATTCTCATGTTAGTGATAAAGGGAGATGAGCAACTGTGGAAGATGTTGAGGGCGCTTTATATTTCCTGCTCCTGCCAAAAGAAAAATCTATGCCCTCCCCGCAAAAATGAAGAGTAGAAGGCATGTTTTTGGGCCTTCCTGGGTCCCTAGAAGGCATTTGAGGCATTTTGAGACAAAAATAGTTTTGGGAATTTTTTTTTTGCAAAATTTAAATTTGACCTGGGGCTTCCAAAAAGGTGGAAATGCCCATACCTCCTGGACATCTTTTTGGGGCATTTCACAGAAAAAGACAAAAAACTGTCTTTGGACCCCACATAAAAAATAGCCCTGGGCAACACCCATGCAGTATAAGAATTCAGCCCTAGTCTATTGAAGTACTGTTGTCATTGTTTGTAAGTGAGCATCTTGTGTACATCAGGTTTGAACCCTGTGCTTACATAAATGTAACATGTTAGTGCCTGCATAACTCTGCACAGGAAGAGCCCAGGAGCAGGGAACATGTGGCCCTCCAGGGGTGAATGGATTACACTCCTTACCACTAGCTCTGCTGGCTAGAGCTGATAGACATTACAGTCCAGCATCCCCTGGAAAGTCATATTTTCCACCCATATTTGATAGAATGAATCCACCTATTTTTAAAATAGAAATGGTTAAGATTAATAGCCATTTAAAAGGCAGATTTGTGGACTGACAGGTTGAACACAGCATTTTATGTTATTTGTTCAAGCTTGTATAGCTGGTAATTTAAGGACAGTGATTAAAAACCAAGAGACTGAGAAAAAATCTCAGCAATAAAGTATTACTGATTTAAAC
Source organism: Urosaurus nigricauda (assembly GCA_034509955.1). Lineage (NCBI taxonomy): Eukaryota > Metazoa > Chordata > Lepidosauria > Squamata > Phrynosomatidae > Urosaurus > Urosaurus nigricauda. The sequence goes on along the minus strand of JAOEGL010000001.1, from coordinate 312,136,426 downwards.
TAGGTGAGCTACAGCCAGAGTTATTTCCAACAAAGTTATCATCTAGCAATGAGTAGACCCATTGGAATGAGTGGTAGTTGTAAGCCATCTCTAAAACAATAGAAATCCAGTTTTCCTGGGTTTAGTGTAGTTGGGAGTAATACTGGATTTGGACTGATACAATTTTAGTTTGTGTTTTTTCCAGGTAAAAATTCTGAATCTTTAGATGAGAAGTTCTTGGAGGCAATGGCAAAGCATGAAACCCAAGATGACAAGATATTTCAAAAGTTTAAAGAAAGAATATCTTTGGAACCAGAACAGGTTTTAAGTTTGCACTTTTCACAGCTCTTTCTTCCTTGCTCATATTGTTACTGTATCAGAAAATAACATTAGTGCCCAATCTTTACTTTTTAGGATGACAATGATGTGAATGATATAGTCCAGAAGCCTATCACTATGGACTAGATCGCTAGCCTTTGGGCCTTCCTAGCATTAAAGTACTTGGGTGTGGAATAGAGAGGGATCTTGGTAGAAGTAGATGGAAGGGTTTAAGGTCAAATTGGAAAAGAAACTGTAAAACTGCTTTGCACAGCGATAAGATAAAGTGGCAGACAAATGTCTTAAGAACAAAAGAGGAGACTGGTCATCATTGATAGCCGTATCATAGATAAAAATGGTTCATTCTCATTTTAAAGCCTTCCATGTTGGTTGTCATCACACCCACTTGTATTAGCAAATTTCAGAAGTTAATTCTGGAATATCCCTGCAGATGACATCATTGCTCTGCATCCAGATAGAGGAAATAGTTCCTGCTCTATACTGACTTTGAAATTGCTACATTTGGGGGCCATCAACTGAGAACAGGTCAGTTGGAGGGGATGGGGATGGATTTTGGTCATTGGTAGTGAATTCCAACCTCTTCAATGACCAAAAAAGTGAGTTGCAATGGCATCAGTCTGACTTAATACCCTCTTAATTCACCAGGATGCCAACCTTTGTTTCCCATTTTTAAAATATTAAAGTGGTGCACAGGGTGCTGTAACCTGTTCAGAAAGCGAACTGACAGTCCCGAACCGGCTCCTTTGGGGGTGAAGTAAGAATTGTTTCTAGAGATAGCAGCAGGTATGTGGTTACATACTGACATAGCTCAAGCCAGTTCAGTGGCAAAAATTAGTGTCATTTATCGAAAAGGGACTGCTTATTAAATGCATACCACACCACATATGTGCAGATCCATTACTTAATTGCTGGCCCATATAAATATTTTATTTGCCAGGTTTTATTGATATTGAAAGAAATGAAGTACAGGAAGCCCTCACTTATCTAACAGATTAGGGACTGGAGGACTATCAGAAAGTGGAATCGGTTGAAAAACAGAATCCATTTTTTTAAGCTTGGAAATGCATCTTCGCAGTGGAAAAACATAAACACACTATATATCACTTTTGAATGTATGCAAAAGCTAAATTGCATGCTAGATTACAAAAGCAAAGTAAACTGAACAAAAGCTTACCTTTAATGTTCTTCTCTCAGTGTACTACTGTTTACTGTCTGTGTGTGTATTATTCTGTATACTAAGCACAAATACTGTAAAATAACACTGTACGTGATGCAATCTCAGAAGCAGCATGGACTGAACACAGATTGAAGATGGTACACAGTCACGGCGGGGGGGGGAGGCAACAAGCAGTGCTTGGTTGGTTGCAAGCAAGCAAGCCTCCATACTCACCTTGGCGCATTTTCCCCCTTCAGCTCACTTTGCAAGGAGTGAATGTGTGTGTATGCCAGGAGTCCAAAGCAAGTCTCTTTAGGAAGAACTGATGATGTCCTGCTGCTTCCATACTTGCAAATTATACAGGTTTTTTTTCTTAGCTGCTTTCGAGTCAATGGCAACCCTATAAATATGTCTCCTAACGCCCCTATTCTCTACCTCCCTGCTCAGGTATAGTCATTCAAGGAGGGGGTATGCTCTTTTGAGCCTTAGGCTCATGCACCAGTGGTCCCAAGAGAGCCTCCTAGGCAGAAGGAACTGACAAAATAATGGAAGTTGTCTGTAATTTACAAGTATCAAAACAGCAAGTCATCAGAATTGTCAAAAGACAGGAGAAGCCTGTACAACTAATTTTTGCTAGCATGTCTCTACATGTTTGTTAATCTCCAACACCACAATCTCTTGAATTTCAGATTATCAGATACTGCAGGGATGGGGAAGGCCCCCTCTGGATTTCAGGGGAAAATATTCCCCAGGAGACAGATATCCCGAAATGTTCGTGTGGTAGTAAACGAGTATTTGAGTTTCAGGTATGGAAATATGGTTAAATTCTGTGCAACAGTATGTATAATGAGCACAAATGTATAATGAGTTTTTAGCAATAACTGTGCTAGGGTATATTCATAAGTAACAGCAGGTGTGCCACTTTAGGTTTGCTGCAATGGTTCTTGAATCTTTGCCAAGATCTACATCTACAATGGGAATGCTGTGGCCCTGTTGTTGTAGAACTGCAGTGTTAATGGCATAGTCAGTGTTGGGGGCTATGCAGTTCTTATCCCTAGGCATGTAAAATACAGATTTCCTACTTTAAAGCTGTAAAAAAAATCACCCTGTCATGTGCATTCTTACTCTGAGATTCTACTCAGCTGAATGAGAGTCAGTATTTATCTCATAATACTACAGTACAAAGTGGCACTTTTAAGACAAACTTCCACCCCCTCAAGATCTTATAGTAGCTGCTAGACTTTTTCTGTTAGGACAATAGTCTCCACCCTCCCTCCACTTTGGACTCTTGTCCCAAGAAAGTATATACAAAATACACTCTTGTACAGGTAATTGCTGCTAGTTTACCATAACTTGTAGGACAGTATTTGAATTTATAGTAAATCATCTTTACTTTCAAACTAAATCTTACTTCCTTTCTTTTTGCTTGAAAGATAAGGGGTGTGTTTGTGTGTGTGTGTGTGTGTGTGTGTCTGTATATATATATATATAAATTTTCTATAGTATAACATGGATTTAAACTGAGCTGGAAGTTTTGATTTACCAACACACCTAAATAAGTGTTATGTTTGTTCCTCAGGTTATGCCACAACTGTTGAATCACCTTAAAGTGGACAGCCTTGAAGAAAGCATTGACTGGGGTATACTTGCTATCTATACCTGTGCTGAGAATTGTAGCCTGGGCAGTCGTTACACTGAAGAGTTCATCTGGAAACAGGACATATCTGGCTCTGTTTAATTTCTATGAAATCTAAATAGTGGAATGCTTATTACCACTACCATAAAAAGGTTTTACATGCTTAGGACAAATAAGCCTACGGTGTAGAGCATCTGCATCAAGCAACATGGACAAGGAATATTTTCCTGTGAATAAAAAGATCAATCTGAACAACTTTTTTATAAATAAAAATAAAAGTATTGTTTAAATAAAAGTCATGTTAAAACTGTAAGCAAATCACACTGGGGCAAAAGTTTTGTGGTGTGTGTGTGGGAGGGGGGGGATGTTGAAGCCCTGTAGTACCAAGAAAGCACAAACTAGGTAAAGGAGTTTCAGCATTTTAAAAATGACTACTATGTATCTCCTGATTAAGAGAGAACATGGTCCCTTTTCAGTTTTAATAACTATATTTTCTCTTAAAATGCACTTTTCCCTTTTTATTTTAAGAGACTAATTAGAGGTGGGAAAGAAGCCCATTTGTTATTGGGCTTAACCTGCCTTCCAACCCAGGAAATACACCTCAAGGTGATAAAGTCTTGTTTAAGAGTTAAATTGCCTGGTGAGTTAATAGCTTGTATGTCCTTTAATGCCTTCGGCGTGCTGGAAAAAATGTGTGTGTGAAAGCATTTTTTTTTTAGTTGCCAGCAAAGGCTAACAGTTCTTTCATGTAAGAAGTTTCTGCAGTGTACATTTATTTTACATTTCATAATGTATTTGTTCTCTAGTGTAAATCACACCCAGGGATATCTTAGTACTTCCTGCTCCACCTTCTGACACACTATGGAGAGAACAGAATAGTCTAGCTGTTCTTGCACACCATGGAAGATGTTCTCCATTCACCACCACCCTAGCCAAGGTTAAGTCTGCTTAAGCTGCTGGAATGTGCTTATGTGCACCAACAGGGAGGACGGAGCTGCAACCAAGACCACAAACACCCATCCTGGCTGAAAGCACTGGGTACCTTCCTGCACAAACCAGGAGCTACACTGGTATATGCCAAAGTTTTTAGCTTCAGTTGGCAAATAACCCTGAGAAGCAACTTTTCCCCTTTATAATAATTGACTCCCTCCTCCTCTGAGTTTTGTTACATGCCCTGCCAACAATTTTCAGACACATGGAAAAATCAGAAGATATGCTACAAAGATTACATTAGGAAAGATGAAAAGTATAAATATTGCTTATCCATTTTGGGAGGAACCACCATCCTGGATAAGAGGATTGCTCCTTCACACAACTAAGAATATTTATGGGGAATGCGACACCTTATTCTCTGAACTTTGCAAAGAAGCAATTCACAATCACAGGTGATGCAGATACCAAATGGGAGAGTACTGTGAAAAACTGCCTGCCCAAATGCTGCCTCAGTGGTTCTGTATTATTAATGCTGTCATATTAAAGTGCATGGCTCCTAACAGGTTGCTGCTCTTCACACCTCTTTCAAATATGGATTTAATATATATGCTCTGGATGTGGCCACAGACCTAGCTGAACACATCCGTACCTATGCTGGTCACACCACATAAAGATACATGCTTCTATGCATCTTCAGGGCACATGCGTGGATGCCCTAATCTCCAATAAATGGGTTGAAAGATAGAGCCATGGACTTTATGTAATATTTCTTGTTCTGCTAACATAAATTCTCAATGCATGGCACACATCTAAGGCATGCCATATTTCCTCAAGTGGCTGATATGTTTTTTTTTACAGAAATGAGATAAAATACATGAGACATCTTTTGGTGGAAATGCTGGATCTAAATAATCAGAAAACTGATACCAATTTTTATTTACTGATAATGCAGCCAACTCAAGAGGCTCTGCAAGTAAATGTTATTGCCACCAAAATCAGAACTTTTAATGCTGTAACATGTAGAGAAACGTTCTTCAAAGATTCAAGCAGATGACAGCCAGAAACACATTAAGTGCTGTATCAAGAAATTGTGCAACATTGGTGGGCAATTCAGAGTTTCTCCGTTTAGAAATCTCTGAACTTGTGGTTTCTGTCTTTGTCATTTTGGTTTAAACACTGCTGCCATGCTGCTATTAGTCTTTCCAGTGTTTCAATTTTTAAAAAACTTTTTTAAAAAAAATAGACATTAAAATTGAATTCATTACTATGGTATTTGTGTCATTTCATTAAGGTAAATGTAAAGGTATTCCCCATTGACTAGATTGTCAAGTCATGCCTTACTGTAGAGGGCAGTTCTCATCTCTATTACCAAGCCAAAGAGCCAGCATTGTCAGAGACTACTCCGTGATCATGTGGCCAGCATGATTGCACAGAATGCTGTTTCCATTCCCACCGAAGTGGTACCTATTTATCTATAGTCAACCCTCCTTATCCATGGATTTTTTTTATCCATGGATTCAAAAATCCACAGCTTGAAAATGTTCTAAAAAAGAATAAATTCAAAATAGCAAACTTTGATTTTCCATTTTATATAAGGGGCACTATTTTGCTCTGCCATTACAGTGGTCCCCCGGGATACGAATCCCCTGGGTTAAGAAAACCCCGGGATCCGAAACCGGCGGGACCGCGATTGTATCCCCCGGGATCCAAAGGATCCCCCGGGATCCAAAAAAACCCAATCCGGCGGATCGGGCTGCCCCTTTCTCAGCCGGCGAGGAGGGCCTCCTCCTGGAGAGAAAGGGACAGCTCGATCCGGCGGATCGGGCCGCCCCTTTCTCAGCCGGCGAGGAGGCCCTCCGCCTGGAGAGAAAGGGACAGCTCGATCTGGCGGATCGGGCCGCCCCTTTCTCAGCCAGCGAGGAGGGCCTCCTCCTGGAGAGAAAGGGACAGCTCGATCCTCCTCGCCGGCTGAGAAAGGGGCGGCCCGATCCGCCGGATCGAGCTGTCCCTTTCTCTCCAGGAGGAGGCCCTCCTCGCCGGCTGAGAAAGGGGCAGCCCGATCCGCCGGATCGAGCTGTCCCTTTCTCTCCAGGAGGAGGCCCTCCTCGCTGGCTGAGAAAGGGGCAGCCCGATCCACCGGATCGAGCTGTCCCTTTCTCTCTGAGGAGGTCCCCGCCCTCTTTCCCCCGGGTTACGAAGATTTTCAGGTTACGAAAGGTAATCCGGAACGGATTACTTTCGTAACCCGGGGGACCACTGTATATTTAATAGCACTTGAGCACCCACAGATTTTGTTATCCATGGGAAATCCTGGAACCAAACCCAGCAGATAACAAAGTACCACTGTACTTGCATTTGCATGCTTTCGAACTGCTAGGTTGGCAGAAGCTGAAACTAGTGATGGGAGTTCAACTTATAATGCAGCACCGAGGCCTCAAACTGCCAATGTGCTGATCTTGCAATTGTTGGTATCTTAACCACTTGATCCACTGCATCACTGCAGTGTTATTTCATTACTACAAAGAAAACCCTTTCCTTACCAAAGATAGCAACTTAATTTATTTGAATTTCAATATAATTGATCAGTTCTAATTTAACTGTTTATTTTAATTTAATTTTAAAAGTGAAGGCACTCTGTGTTTCTTTGTTCCACCAACCTAAGAATATGGTAACTACCCATCCAGGATGACTGATTCACTAAAGCCAGAATCCTGAGTGGGGTAAAAACTTGTTTGGCACATGCAACCTACCTGCTCTTTTTCTGTCTCAGACTTTTCTGTTGCACCATCCAGAGAATTGTGCTGGTGGCGGAGGCTATTTTTATTTATATCCCACCTTTCTGTCAAAATTTGGACTCTAGGTGGCTTACAATTTATAAGGTTAGCAAAACAGATTAAATCTATTCCTGCTACATAGCATCTTTGTGGTAGGAAAGAATGAACAGTAAGAGAGGTAAGGTGGAGGTTAAGGCAGGGGATGACTCGTGATTTGGGTTTTTTATAGGACTGAAAAAGGAAAAAGACATAGGAGACAAGAGGCTAATCAGAACAAAGAAATGACTAGGAGTGAAAGTAGTAAAGTTACATGGTTTCAGAGACTTTGGGTTACTGTAACAACACAATAACACTTTAAATGGCAAAACACATTACTTTAATACTGTCTTAAGAAAAATCTTATAAAAAACATTTCAATATATTTAAGCTATAGGCATGCATATAGCACATTAAAAACAGCAGTGTAAGCAAGTCAGATTGATCACATAACAATGCAGATGCCATTCTCAAGTTTCATAAACAGCATTAAGTACACATTTAGATCTGAGGTTGTTGTCCCAAATAAGGAATATATACAGCCATCTGTTTTCAACAGCAAGTTTGTCCTGCTAAACACTGGAAAAAGGGAATGTGAAAGAAGGACTAAAGGATTAGAATTACATTTTCAGATTAAAATTCCATGGATGAAAGAATACTGTAACCAATTTTTTTAAAGTTTTGAATAACACAATTTAACCAGCTTGCCAGCATAAGATTTCCAGATAGAAAAAAATTAGCTGTTAAAATTGTTTAAAAGCTAAAAATATAAATAAACTCAATTGTTTCTTAAGAAAGAGTGCAATGAAGCAACTCACAGTAATTCAATACAGACTTAACACATGATGAGAGCCCCCCTTTTTATGATGATTAGGGAAGCAGGCACTAACTGAGAAAATACTCCAAGTCCTGATGTTTCAGCCTGTATGTCTCCTTTTACTGCTGTGCCATAATCAATACAGTACCTTAAAGAGTATCCCATCTTCTTGGATAGGCAGAGTGAACTGTTACGTTGTCTTTCTGAATCCTTTTAAAATAGGATATATATTTTCAAATGCTTCATAAATTTCAGCTCTGACTTTTGCACCTGAAAGACAATACCAAAATATTTTAATTATACTGTATGCCTTGCAGAGAGCATAGCTAGCTTGTTCGTTTCCTCAATATGTAATGTCTTATATCTGGAGCACAATGTTTACAGCCAAAGCTCCCTACCGCCCAGTGCAGTTAATACGCTTAGTACAGGGAATTCATTAACTTCTGCAACATGTTAAAGCTGGAGATAAATTAATATCAAAAGGTATATCACTGTCAGGATCTATCTGTAACAGCAACTTAAAATAGTGAAAAAAAGCCTGAGCCAGCATATTTTGATTATTTTAGGAAATAATTTGGTACTACAGTGTAGTTCTTTAAGTACAATCAATGCAATAATTTCATGCAACTTACCAGTTAAAACTACCTTCCCAGAAACAAATATAAGCAAGACGATTCTTGGTTTGATCATTCTGTAAATTAAGCCAGGAAACAACTCTGGTTCATAGCTGTAAGAAAAATAAGGTAAGATGTATAACTGAAACTAGTTCATGAGGTTGATCAAGATGTTCAAAAGTGGAAGCAAACTCAGCTTTTATGTTATTAGGACTAATGCCTGTTGATACACCAAAAGATGTTTCAAGCCAAATATATAAGATAGGGATTATAAACTATTACTCAAGCTGCTGAATCATATCTAACTATTAACTATGTGATATTTATAAGTGTTTCATTACCTATCCTGGCCTAGGGAACATGAGATTTCATGTATATTATTATTCAGCTAACAACTATCACTTTATTAAAAGACTCTTCTCAGGTTTTTTCTTCTTCTTTGAGATACATAGATTTCATTAAAAAAAAAGACTCCTCCATTTTACTTACTGTTGTAAGTCTCCTCTACAAAATCTTATAACAGTTGACATGCCTTTGCATACAGTGAGTTTAGGATACAAGGGAAGACCCAAAGATAGACTGTAAAGAAGATTAAGGTGGAACAACAGGAGAACACGCTCACTTACCTGCTAAACTGTTGGTGTGTAAGAACCAATCCCTCAAGTCGGATAGGGAATTTTACATCACAGCTACCCACCATATTCTGAATCTTAAAATCCAAGAACTTGGCTGGAAAGCCCAACTTCTGCACAACTCTAGCATACTTTCTGGCAGCTAGCCTGGACTGCTCCTCACTAGGAAAAAAAAGGGGGGGGATGGGGGGGACACACTGTAACATTATCAAGTTACATTATGTAACATTATGCACACTGTGCATACATGAGAACTAACTACACTTGTCAGCTAGAAGATGTTAACTATATTGAATACTAATAAGATTAATGGATACAGATATTTTATATGCTAACATACCTTTTAGCCCCAGTGCACACCATCTTTCCAGAGCTGAATATGAGGGCTGTGGTACGCGGTTCTCTGATTCTCATAATTACAGCAGCAAAACGCTGAAATATGTAGAAGAAGCTTATCATTACAAAAAATCCCAAGACATATTACCAGGTAATTTTTTATAACTCTCACCACCTGAGAGCTAACCCAGTGACAAATGTGGAAAGGGTGGGAGCTGTCTGACACATCTGGATGACACTAGACTCTGGAGGACTAATTTAAAATATTCACGGCAACCAAAATTTCCACTTTAAGATTCAGAAGCTGCATTTTGCAGACTAGTTTTTCTAGAGCTATAGCTACAGAGCACATGTAAGAGACAAAAAAATTAGTAGCTTTGTGAAGAACAGCGAAAAGATATATTCTCACACACCAATTGAGTGTTTAAATGTAAGCTTCAAAACTAAAAGTATGCTTCCCTCAAGAAAATAAAGGTCCAAAACATACGGCAGAAATAATCCAATTTGAGACTGCTTTAACTGCCCTGGCTCAATGCTAGAGAATTCTGGGAACTGTAGTTCTGTGAGACATTTGTCAGAGAGCTCTAGTGCTACAATAAACTACAATTCCCAGGATTCCCTAGCACTGAGCCAGGACAATTAAAATGCTCTCAAACTGGATTATTTCTGCAGTGTATTTTAGACCAAAGTTTCCTTTTATGTATAGACTGCTCACATCTGAAAATGCCAACATTATCTAGAGCAGAAGTGCCAACAACATTAGAATTGGAAACCTCATCCCAGTCTCCAGATGGGATGCAGAATATTTGATTTCAACAAAACTTTAAAGGCAAAACATCTCCTCTGTATAGTTCAGACAATGGTTCACTCATGATGCTTGTTTTAAAGTGAACTAATAAGCAGAAGGGATGGAATTTCCCCTCCAGTTAACATTCAGTATCTCATTAATTAATGGAGCATTTGAAAAGCTCAAAGCTAGGCACTGTGCTAGCTTCTACACAGAAACACACAAACTATTTTTTTAAGTGACAAGGAAGCTGAAGGAAAAATCCAACTTACAGTAAGTTGGTTTCACACTAATGCTTAGAGAGTGAGATGTCAGTGAGAACTTGCTTGTGCCACTGAATTTAATGGATCTACAACAGGCATGGGAACCGTGGCCCTTCAGATGTCCTCTGATGCAGTCAAATAATCTGTATACAGCACAGATTGTTTGCACCAAGGAGTCCAATGAGAGAAACAATCTTACTTTCTATACAGAAACCCATCTGCATTCACGGAAAGCACAGCAAGTGGCCCTTATGTCTTTACAAGTATCTGGTCCATATGTTCACTCTTCTTTGTTTAGTTTTTAAACAAAATAAGAGGCAAACTTGCCTCAACAGTGAACAGCTGACCAATATTAGTGGCTGGCCTGCCTTCAATTTCTATTTTCTTTATTATAAACAATAACAACACTGGAATACCTGAAGAGTAAATCTTGATCAGGCTGGAACTTTGTAATACCACCCTTTTAGGGCTCCTATCACAACTTCAAAGACCTTTTTTTTTTGTAATAGGTATTTCACAAAGCACACAACAGTTTCTTTAGTGACTGCAGTTAGTGATAAAATGAATGAGACTGATGATGAAATCACAGGACCAGTCAGAAGTAATCATCACTAGCTAGTAGGAAAGTCCATTGTCACGGCTCCATTATCCCTTACCTTGGGGTTGTACTCAGCGTTTCGAGCACGAAGAGCAATGGTTTTTAGATCAAGTTTACAACCGAGATTTACTGTAGACACAATATTCCTAAAGAAAAATTTAGAGACATGTTAGGAAAGCTAGGATTCTTTCATATTTTGAAGTTATTCTCCGTTATGCAGCAGTTGCCTTTGAACCAGGTAATAAAAAAAATCAAGATGATAAATTTATAGCAATTATTTTGTCTCATGACCTACTCCCTATTGTTTACATGCAGAACTTACAAATTTTTGATGGTTACAGTATTAAGAGAACACCAGGTTTCAATTAATGGTAACATCCTATAGAACTACAAAAAGTGTAGTTTGGATCAGTAAGCTAAGATATCTTGTAGCACCTTTGAGACTAATTGCAAGAAAGAAGTTGGTAAAATAAGCTTTCACAGACTTAAGTCTACTTCATCAGATGAATGGAGTGCCTAGGAACAGAATTTTTAGCTATGAATGAGCTGGTAGTGTATGTGAATTCAAACAAACGTTTTGTATTTCTGTTGCTATTCACACATACAACAGCTCATCTATAGCTATAAAGGCCTGTTCCTAGGCACCCCATGCATCTTTTGAAGTAGACGTACGTCTGCAAAATAATAATAATAATAAAAATAATAGTAATAATAATTTGTATTTCCCGCCTCTCCCTGTGGATCGAGGCAGGATTCCAATAAGTAAAACAATAAAACATATAATACAGTGTGCAATATAACAATTACAGTGTGCAATACAAAATTAAATAAACCATATTAAAAACAATCCTTAACTCTGGCTGTCACAGCTATCTGTCTGGTTTACAGATGTTCTTAATCGTTCACGGCACTCCTGATGATACATAAATGTCAAAACAAGTCAGGTAGGTAGGCCTGCCGGAAGAGATCCATCTTAAGTGCTTTTTAAAAAGCCTCTAAGGTCGTAATAAGACGGATCTCTTCCGGCAAGTTATTCCAAAGTTTCGGAGCCACAGAAGAAAATGCTCTCTTAGATGTTAACATCAATCTAGTCTTAGGAGTGTCTAATAATTTTTTCCTAGATGTTCTGAGGGTGCAGGGCGGATTATGTAGGGAGAGGCGTTCCTTCAAGTAACTCGGGCCTAGGCTATATAGGGCTTTAAAGGTAACAACCAACACTTTGTATTGCGCCCGGAAGCTAACTGGCAACCAGTGTAAAGATTTTAGAACAGAGGTAATGTGATCAGTTCTAGAAGCCCCTGTAAGCAGTCTGGCTGCTGCATTTTGAATCAGCTGAAGCTTTCAGACTTGGTACAAAGGTAGCCCAATGTAGAGTGTGTTATAGAAATCTAACAGAGAGGTTAACAGTGCGTGTATCAATGTCTCAAGGTCCCCTCTGCCCAGGTAGGGGCGCAGCTGGTGTATCAGCCAAAGCTGATACCATGCACTCTTGGCTGTCGCTTCCACTTGAGATGTCAGCTGGAGCAACGAGTCTAAGAGTACGCCCAGACTGTGAACTTTGTCCTTTAGGGGAAGTGTGACCCCGTCCAGGACAGACTGACAAATCTCCATCCCCGGGCTAGGAGAACCTATCACAAGTACGTCCATTTTCTCTGGATTCAACCTGAGTTTGTTCTCCCTCATCCAGCCCATTACCAACTGCAGGCAGGAATTCAGAGGGGAGATGCCATGCTCGGTTGCTGCAAGAGCCGGAGACATAGAGAAGTATATTTGTGTGTCATCAGCATACTGATAACACTGCGCCCCATGTCTCCGGATGATCTCTCCCAGCAGCTTCGTGTAAATGTAAAATAGCATGGGAGACAGAATGGTACCCTGAGGGCCACCAGATGTCAGCTCTCTTTTACTATAGCAACTGTCTCCCAGCCTCACCATCTGGAATCTGCCCGCGAGATAGGACCGGAACCACTGAAGGACAGTGCCTCCGATGCCCAATTCCCTCAGACGTTCCAGAAGGATACCATGGTCCACGGTATCGAATGCCGCTGAGATGTCCAAGAGCACCAACAGGGTCACACTTCTCCTATCGATGCCCAGACAGAGATCATCAACCAAGGCAACCATAGTGTCTCGACTCTGTATTCCCTCCTGAAGCTGGTCTGAAATGGGTAGATAATCAGCTCCATCCAAGGCGGCTTGGAGTTGGAAGGCGACCGCCCTCTCGATCACCTTGCCCAAAAATGGTAACAATAAAACTGGCCTATAGTTCTATCTAATCAAGGGATCCAGGGAGGGCTTTTTTAAGAGTGGTTTTACCACCGCGAGTTTCAGCGCAGTTGGAAATTTGCCCTCCCTGAGGTACATGTTGATGATCAATTGAAGTAATGTTATCACTCTGTCCCCTCCTTGAATAGCTAGCCAAGATGGGCAGGGATCAAGAGGGCAAGTCATCTTTCTAACACTTCCAAGGAGCTTGTCCACATCCTCAGTACTAACAAACTCAAAATGATCCAATTTAACCAAGTCCACGGAGTCCCTGGACACCTCTGCTATTTCTTCTGCATTAAAGCCAGTGTCAAGATCGGCCCCTATCCGAGAGATCTTCTCGGCAAAAAAGTCGTTAAAAGTGTCACAGCAGGCAACTGTAGTTTCTAATAATGGATTCAGGGTGGGAGGGGGCTGAATTAGATCTTTAACCACCCTGAATAGCTCTGCTGGGTGAGACTCCGCCGATGTAATGCGTGCAGCATAGAACGAATTCTTTGCTGCATCAATTGCAACTCCATAGGACCTTAATAGGTTCTCTAGGAGTGCCTTGTCAGATAAGCATTGGTGTTGATGCCAGCAGCGTTCTAGTCGTCTCATCTCTCGCTTCATCCTCCTAAGGTCTTGTGTATACCATGGTTGTTTATTTGAAGCGAGTTGGAGAGGACACTTGGGAGCTATGCTACCAACTTCTTTCTTTCAATCTCACCTTATATTCTCATCATATTGCCTAAATGCATCAAGAGCACTCATGAGTTTTCCATCTATGCACTAGTTCAAAACACAAGGGATACGCTGAGAGTCCCTTTTTGGCCATCTCATTAACAGAGGATGTCCTTCTCCTGACATTACTGTTAAAACCCAAACATCTTTGTGGATAGTGGATCTATGTTTACATTGTTATAGCTTACTTTAGCCTTTTTAATAGAGTATATTACTTTTGGTGCTCAGTCAAATGAAGAGACATATGAAGAGACAAATCTGCTGGGATATACCTGTAGATTTCATACTACTCGGACTTATGACTAAAACCTGAAACTTACACTTACTATTTAAAAATAATTTTGGCAGGAAGAAGAACAGAATACACACTTACTGCAGCTGTGGCACAATTCCAGAGCTTTCAGAAGCAGGTGTTGCAGGAGTTTTTGGGGTCATAGGAGTAATTGGAGAGGGGTAGAGAGATGTGCTTCCTGGTAAAGGAGCTGTGGTAAGCGTCTGTGAGTGAAAAAGTTGTGGCGTTTGACCAGAGGTTCCTTGTGTTGGTTGCGATGTGGACTGCTGTGCTGCTGCCTGTTGCTGTTGCCTCTGCTGTTCTTCCAGAATAGATAAGCTGTTTGTGGTTTGAACAGGTTGGGGTGTGAGCCCTGTGCCATAAGGCATCATGGGACTAAAAATAGGGATGCCAGGAGTCATTGCACTCTACAAGGAGAAAATACAATGAATCAAAGTTATATTTCTTACATCTACATTTCTGAATCAGAATGAATAAGGTTAAATATTTGTCCAGCTACTTTTAACAGTTGCTTTTACAGTCTAGAAAAAAGGACTGCAGTCCAATGCACTCAGTTGGGAGTACACCACACTGGATTAGTGGGACTTATTTCTGTATAGATTTTTATAGTAAGCATAGCTGGAATTGCACAAGATGAATATATTGTCATGAACTGAGCTATTTTATCACATTTTTTACCCCTGATGTATACATCAGGACTGATTAATAAATATTTAAATACCAGAATGAAATTTTCAGCATTAAAAACAAGCAATTAGCAAGCTATGCCCACAGTTCAAATTACTGTATGAAGTTAATTCAAATGTATGCAGATGTAACAAATCTCCTACACAAACTAAGAAATCCCACTAAGCTTGCAAATACAGTGGTCCCCCGGGTTACGAATCCCCCGGGGTACGAAAACCCCGGGGTACAAAAGAGCCGGGGCCGGAAAAATGGCCCCGGTTCCCGAAAAAAAACCCGGGTTACGAAAGGAAAGCGGCACGAAATTCAAATCACGCCAAGTGCTTTCCTATACCTTACAGCGGTCCCCCGGGTTACGAAGGTTTTCGGGTTACGAAAGGGATCCTGGAATGGATTACTTTCGTAACCCGGGGGACCACTGTAACAGGAAACTCAATATTGAAAGGAAACTTTCAATCATGTTTAATTACTAATTAAGACAAGTATAATACAATACAATTTCCCCAAGCTTTTGAAAAATAATGAAAGGGAAAAGTCTGGAGATGAATAACCCATGCAAGACTTTGCTTGACTATGTAAAGAAGTTTATTTCCCAATAAGCTACAAGTTCACATGTTTTTACCTGAGGGGATGCTAAACCCTGGCCATAAGGTGGTATACTGTTATTTTGATCCATGGCAGCAATCACGTCTCCAGCTGGATGATGAATATGACCACAGGCCCGTGTCCCAAAAGCAATTTCAGACCATCTGCCTTATGAGAATCTCCTGTCTTAAAGCTTCCTGGCAATGAGTTATGCAGTCAGCCTCGCTATTTCTGGAGCATAGAGGTTTCCAAAATAAGGATCCAAAGCCTAAAGGAGAGAATAGCTTATGATCAACATTCTTTGCAATAAAAACTCAGAACAAAAAGCACCCGTGTTGCCTAACCATTGCATATATAGAATCATAGAATCATAGAATCATAGAGTTGGAAGAGACCACTAGGGCCATCCAGTCCAACCCCCTGCTATGCAGGAAATCCAAATCAAAGCACCCCTGACAGATGGCCATCCAGCCTCTGTTTAAAGACCTCCAAGGAAGGAGACTCTATCACCTTCCGAGGAAGTGCGTTCCACTGTCGAACAGCCCTTACTGTCAGGAAGTTCTTCCTAATGTTCAGGTGGAATCTCTTTTCCTGTATCTTGCATCCATTGTTCCGGGTCCTGTTCTCTGGAGCAGCAGAAAACAAGCTTGCTCCCTCCTCAATATGACATCCTTTCAAATATTTAAACAGGGCTATCATATCACCTCTTAACCTTCTTTTCTCCAGGCTAAACATCCCCAGCTCCCTAAGTCGTTCCTCATAGGGCATGGTTTCCAGACCCTTCACCATTTTTGTCGCCCTCCTTTGGACACACTCCAGTTTCTCAATGTCCTTTCTGAATTGTGGCGCCCAGAACTGGACACAATATTCTAGGTGGGGCCTGACCAAAGCAGAATACAGTGGCACTATTACTTCTCTTGATCTAGACACTATACTTCTATTAATGCAGCCCAAAATAGCATTGGCCTTTTTAGCTGCCGCATCACACTGTTGACTCATGTTCAACTTGTGGTCTACTTGGACTCCTAGATCCCTTTCACACGTAGTTTCATTCAGCCAGGTGTCACTCATCCTATATCTGTGCATTTTATTTTTCCGCCCCAAGTGCAATACCCTACATTTCTCTGTATTGAATTTCATTTTGTTAGCTTTGGCCCAGCTTTCTAGTCTATTCAGGTCATTTTGAATCTTGATCCTGTCCTCTGGGGTATTAGCTATTCCCCCTAATTTGGTGTCATCTGCAAATTTGATAAGTATGCTCCCAATTCTGTCATCCAGGTCATTGATAAAGATGTTGAATAGCACTGGGCCGAGGACAGAGCCCTGTGGGACCCCACTGGTCACTTCTCTCCAGGATGAAAAGGAGCCATTGTTGAGCACCCTTTGGGTTCGGCCATTCAACCAATTACAGATCCATTTAACAGTTCCTTTGTCTAGCCCACATTTTACAAGCTTGTTTGCAAGAATGTCATGGGGAACCTTGTCAAAGGCCTTACTGAAATCAAGATATACTATATCCACAGCATTCCCTTCATCTACCAAGCTGGTAATTTTATCAAAGAAAGAGATTAGATTTGTCTGGCATGACTTGTTTCTCTGAAACCCGTGTTGAGTTTTTGTGATTATGGCATTACCATCTAGATGTTCACAGACTCTCTGTTTAATGATCTGCTCCAGAATCTTTCCTAGAACTGATGTCAGACTAACTGGATGATAATTGTTGGGATCCTCTTTTTTCCCCTTTTTGAAGATGGGGACAACGTTTGCCCTTCGCCAGTCTGCTGGGATCTCTCCTGTTCTCCAGGAGTTTTCAAATATGATTGCCAATGGCTCTGATATTACTTTTGCCAGTTCTTTTAATACCCTTGGATGGAGTTCATCTGGTCCCGGAGACTTAAATTCATTTAGATTAACAAGGTGTTCCTCTACTATCTCTTTACTTATTCTGTGCTGAAATTCCCCAATTCTGTTCTCTGCTCCATTATCCTCAGGTTGAGCACCCTTTGCCTTTTCTGAGAAGACTGAGGCAAAGAAGGTGTTGAGTAATTCTGCCTTTTCTCTGTCCCCTGTTAGCATTTTGCCATCTTCTCCACGCAGTGGCCCTACCATTTCCTTCTTCTTCCTCTTGCTGCGGACATATCCAAAAAAGCCCTTTTTATTGTTCTTAACCTCTCTAGCAAGCCTGAGTTCATTCTGCGCTTTAGCTTTTCTGACTTTACCCCTACACATGCCTGCTATTTCTTTGAATTCCTTTTTTGTGATTTCCCCCTTTTTCCATTTCTTATACATGTTCCGTTTCAAACTTAGCTCGGTTGAAAGTTCCTTAGTCATCCATCCTGGTTTCTTGAGACACCTCCCGTTTTTCTTTCTCACTGGAACTGTTTGAAATTGTGCCTTCAGTATCTCCCTTTTGAGAAAGTCCCATCCGTCCTGAACTCCTTTATCTTTTAGTATTTCTGACCATGGAATCGCCCTCAATACTTCTCTAAGTTTACTGAAATCCGCTCTCCTAAAGTCTAGGATGCGTGTCTGACTCTGCCTGGCTTCTCCTTTCCACTGTATTACAAACTCCAGGAGAACATGGTCACTTCCACCTAATGATCCCACCACTTGCACCCCATTAACCAAGTCCTCCTTGTTGGTTAGGATCAGATCTAAAATAGCTGACCCCCTTGTTGCCTCTTCCACCTTTTGGACCATGAAATTGTCTTCCAGGCAAGTGAGGAATTTGCTAGACCTTGAGGATTTTGCTGAGTTAGACTTCCAGCAAATATCAGGATAGTTGAAGTCGCCTATCACTACTACATCTCTCTTTTCTGACTGTGTGGTCATCTGTTCTAGAAAGATATCATCCAATTCCTCAGTCTGACTTGGGGGTCTGTAGTAGACTCCCACCGTAACACCCTTCTAATTTTACTTCTAATTAATGAGATCTTGCTGTTCTCAGCTCCTTCTAGAAATATATAGACAGGATTCAAGTTTATTAACCTAACTATCTTCAAACTAGGTCAATTACCAGAATAATGCACAGGCCAATCCTAGAATTCTGCACTGACAAATCTCTCTGCCAACCTCATATATAACTTTACACACCACACTTAAAAGGCTAGAGCATAGACAACATATATGGTGGGGAAAAACACTGATCGGTGCAGCTTCTCAAACAAAACTTCACAGGAGTAAAAATGTACCTATATAACTGTTACAAATACACTCATCCCTCCATATTTGTGGCTTTGATATTTGTGGATTTGATTATTCATGGATTTGATTAATATGTTCTCTTTAGGAATATCTAGGTCCTCCAGTGCAACTCTATGATCAACTTTAATGAAAAGTTGCACTGAAAGACCAAGAGATTCCTAGAAAGAATACTCTACTAAGCATTTGTAGCTCCTCCAGTGCAGTTCTATGGTCAGTGTCTGTTGGACACAGAGTTGCACTGGAGGACCTAGAGATTCCTAGAGAGGTGTCCTCTCAGGTAAAAACATGGTGTTTTTGTTATTTGCGTTTTTTCCATATTCGTGGGGGTTTTATGCACCTAACCCTAGTGAATACAGTGGGACAATATTTTGTAACTTCTTTTATAGGAACAAAATTATTTTGTCTTCTGTAATGTTATTCTAATATTTTATCGGAAGTATAATTTTAATGAACTTTGTTTCTTCTTTGAAACAGCAATATTTTCAGTTGCACTCTGAAAACTTACTAAGAAACAACTCCTTAGGTTACTGTTTTTTTCCCATTCTTTCTTCAAAAAGGTGAGAACAAGCCCAACTACTATGATTTCTGAACTTTGTCAGGCAATTATCTATAGTCCTAGTATTTAGGAAGCTTTTCTAGCATGCAGTTAACTATGTTGAGTGGATTAATACACTTCAAGCAAAGGGTGAACCAAAACTGTTCTTAAATTGGTTCAACTCTGCACTAAACAAGGACTAAGAAGAAGAAAAAAGATGTATTGTTTTCATTTTATTAAAATTATACTTCCGATAAAATATTAGAATAACATTACAGAAGACAAAATAATTTTGTTCCTATAAGAGAAGTTACAAAATATTTTCACTTTCAGGGGCATCAGAGGAAGTAGAATGTCAATACTCCTCATCATTAAAGACTGCAAGCCTTAACAGTGTCAAGGGAAGCTTTCATCTAAGCACGACTTTTGCTGTTGTGGTCTAAACATGCTATTTAGCGGAGAGTTATAGGGAACCAAGGAAGGTCTAGATTAGGGGAACCTAGGTCCTCCAACAAGTCCCATCATCCTTTCCCCTTACTAAACTAGCTAAGCTTAGCCTGCAAGAGATGCCCCTCCATACTATCTGAATTGAGAACAAAAAATAAAAATGCAGACCTATGACAGGCATCTTCCATTACCCCCAGCCTGTATAGTTTTTAACCCCTTCGCCTGATGAAGAAGCCAACGGAGCTTCAAAAGCTAGCAACTCATATTTTTCACATTTTGAATGTCCCCATAAAGGTATCACTGGCGCAAAACACACTGCAGAAATAATCTGGTTTCAGACTGCTTTAACTGCCTTGGCTTGATGCTAGGGATTTCTCACAACTGTAGTTTTGTGAGACATTGAGCCCTCTCAGTCGGAGAGCTCTGGCACCACAATAAACTACATTTCCCAAGATCACTGAGAATCGAAACAGGGCATTAAAGTGGTCTCCAACTGGATTGTTTCTGCTGTGTGTTTCGGACCACTGTTTGGTGGATTTTTGATGTTATTGCATTTGTTATGCGGCCAACATGGCGGGACATACCAAAACAAACAACAGTACTTGCCCATAGGAAAAGTATACTTGCCTACAGAGAACCATTGCAGATGTTTCTCCATGGCCAAGCATTCCTCTATGGGGAAGTATGGTTTCCCTATGGGCAAGCATGTCCCTATGTTGCCCTATGCTTCTCTATGGGCAAATATTCCCCATTCATAGAATCATAGAGTTGGAAGAGACCACAAGGGCCATCCAGTCCAACCCCCTGCCATGCAGGAACTCTCCACCAAAGCATCCCCATTGACAGATGGCCATCCAGCCTCTGCTTAAAGACCTCTAAGGAAGGAGACTCCACCACCCTCCGAGGGAGTATGTTCCACTGTCGAACAGCCCTTACTGTCAGGAAGTTCCTCCTAATGTTGAGGTGGAATCTCTTTTCCTGCAGTTTGCATCCATTGTTCCTGTTCTCTGGAGCAGCAGAAAACAAGCTTTCTCCCTCCTCAATGTGACATCCCTTCAAGTATTTAAAGAGGGCTATCATATCACCTCTGAACCTTCTCTTCTCCAGGCTAAACATCCCCAGTTCCCTAAGGCGGTCCTCATAGGGCATGGTTTCCAGACCCTTCACCATCTTAGTCGCCCTCCTTAGGAGAACCATTCCCCAATGTCTCCCTATGGGCCAATATCCCCCAATGTCTTCCTATGAGGGTGCCAAGGAAGGAAGGAAGGAGGGCGAGGCAGCTCACCTGGGAGGCCCTTTCCGCCCTCCCTTCCTCCGCCGCTGAAAGCCCGGGGGCAGCCGCTGAAGAGAAAGAGGCCCAGAGGCTTCTCCTGGGTCGCTTCCCTCAAATGGAGCTACTTTCCCTCTACTGCTACTACTACCGCGCTCCTTTTCCGTCGCCGGCGCACTTTGATTACGTCACAGGCCGCCCGCTTAGTTATCTCTGCCCAAGGAGGACTCTCTCTGTCTCTCTGTTACTTCCGGCGCTGTTAGTGGTCGCACTTTTAATACGTCACCGCAGCCCTGGACTTTTTTCCTCTCTGGCGCGCTCTTGAGTGTTGAGAGTCGCAGCTACGCGCTCCACCACAGCGACCCCTGCAGGCGGGAGGCTGAAGCGCGTCGAGGAGCTTTTAAAAACTCCTGCAGAGTAAAGATATGCAGTACTGTAATAATACTAAGTACAGTACTAAAGTGTCTTCCCCTTTCACTGTGTATTGGTGGGAGATCTGGGCAGGCAAAGTGGCCAGGCAAATCCTCCTTTTCCAGGACATGTCCTACATTTGAACCATTATTAATTCCAAGGAGGAATTGCAGCATGTCCTCCCATTTGGACTAGGGTTAAGAAACATGGCATTCTAGGTTTATATTTCTTCCAGAAGTGTTTCTGGGTGTTTTTTGGTTTTGTAATCTCCTCCATTTTTCCTCAAATGTCCTCCATTTTGGGGTGCCTTCTACTCTTTTCCATTTAGGAGACCCACTAGACAGTGAAAAGAAGGAAATCAACTCTTTTTTGTGTGTGTGGGTGTGTTGGTTTTATATGTCTATGTGGCCATGTTCTGGAAGAGTTTATTCCTGATGTTTGGGCCAGCATCTGTGATGTGATGTGGAATTCTGGGAAAGAGCTCCCTGGCTGAAAATTCTTAAATAGCCTCTAAAACTACAAATCCCAGGATTCCACAGGAGGCAGCCACAGCACAAGGGGGGCTGTAACAGTGTATTCATCCAGGGCTGCATCCACACTGGGGGGATAACCCAGTTTCATACCGTTTTAACTTGTTGTCTGACTCACTTACTATGGAATTCTGGGAGTTGGAGTTTGTTGTGGGGCCGTAAGGCCCCACAACAAACTCCAACTCCCAGAATTCCATAGCAACGGATGACACAAAGAGTTAAAGCGGTATGAAACTGGGTTATTCCTCCATTCAGGCCAATTATCCCCACAAAATGTCTGACGGGCGTCGCTTGGAACCCCGTAGGTGTGGCCCCCACTATGGCCTCTTCATCACTTTCTATCTCTTTGAGAGCCAGCCAACGCGCATGCGCGTTGCTGCCTTGGAGCAAAAAAAAAAACCACACCTCTCAAGTCCCCACTTCCGGTTCCGGGGGGCCATTTTGTGTCGGTGAGACAGCACCATCGCAGTCAGAGCAGAGAGAACCATCGTAAAGAGAAGATGCTGTCGACCTCTGTCTCCGCGGACCCCGCTTTCTGGCCGCCGGGCTGCGAGGGCCAGCGCTTGGCCACCGCCTCCCAGCGCCGCTTCTCCCCTTACGCCTTCAACGGAGGGTGAGTAAGGTTAAGAAAGCTTTGGTTTTGGACCCAGCTCTCTGTCGAAAAGGCAACCGAGGCGGGTCACAATCAAAAAAACAACAACCCATATACAGTGTCCCAGTTATCCTCCTCTCCCTCCCCTAAATAATAAAATAACAAACACATTGGAAGCATTAAAATGTCCACTAAAAATGGGGGGGGGTGTATTAAAGCAGAATTGCTGTCTAATTCTAAAATTGTATGTAGAGTGCTATATAAATATTATTGTTATTAAAATTATTTTATTTATTTATTATTTATTATTTTATTTATTATTGTTTTATTATTAATTATTATTATTAATAAAATTGTTATTATTTATTTTATTTATTATTAATTTATTATTAATTTTTATTATTAATAAAATTATTATTATTTTATTTATTATTTATTATTTTATTTATTATTTATTATAGCATATATATTATATTATAATAAATAAAATGATAGTAATTTTATTAATAATAATTAATAAAAAATAATAATAAATAAATAATAAATAAATAAAATAATAATTTTAATAATAGTAATAATTTTGTTTATATAGCACTCTACATACAATTTTATAATTAGACAGTACTGTCATTGGCTTCAGTTTCCCTATGTTTCCCTACGGGCAAGTATTCTCCTAGGTTTCCCTATGGGCAAGTATTATTAATAATAATAATAATAATAATAATAATAATAATACTTGCCCATAGAGAAACCTAGGAGAATACTTGCCCGTAGGGAAGCCTAGGGAAAATTTGGAGGTGTAATTCCCAGTGGTTTCCTACAGGCAAGCATTCCCCAATGATTCCCTCTGGCCAAGTATGGTTTCTCTATGGGCAATTGCTGACATTGGTTTCAGTATGTCCCCACTAAAATAATCTAAATAATAAAATGAGATGGATGAACGGGGCTACAGAGCACTCGGTGAGATGGTCTTCGTGTTGCCCAATTGTCCAGCTCTTTGTATCCATACGTTGTAATGGGGGAATGCAATGACTCCTATGATTCTGACTTTCATGCTCAGAGTTTTTTAACAGGAGTAGGAATAAGGAGTAACAAAATATATTCGTTGCTCCTTATTCCTGTTAATTATATTGTACGTGGAAACACCAAAAAAACAATTTTATTACACTCCTCCCTCCCTATTTGCCAGAGTTAGGGGCACAAGACCCCCATCATGAATATGGAAAAACCTTAAATAATAAACACCGTGTTTTTTCACCTGAGAGGTTGTTGGGTCGCACTGAAGGAAAACATATTTGTTAAATCCGTGAATGATCAAATCCGCAAATATTAAAGCTTCAGATACAGAAGGATGAGTGTATATTGCTCTGGGGAAGGGACTGGAAGGCAAAGAGAGACACACAGACCAGCCTTGCAAAGCCACCAGGTCTTTTCCCCAGGGTTGGGGAGTGAGAGTAAGGGGTAAAGGAGTAAGAGGTTTTTACAGGAATAGGATTAAGAAAAAAAAAATACATATTCCTTAGTAGGAAAAGGAGTAATCCCAAAATCACCACTACTCCCCAGCCCTGGTTGTATATCTTCACTCTTTAGGATCTTGTCTATCTTTTTCATTGCTGCCCTCCTCATTCCTAGTCTTCTTCTTTCTTGACTTCAGCCCTTATTCAGATCAATGTTTGATCCAAGGTACGGGGACTCTTTTACTACCTCAGTTTCCCCGTTGTCTAGATTGAATTTATGTAGATCCCCTGGGGCCACTGTTTTTATTTTCTTTACGTTCAAGCATCAAGCCTGCCTCTGCACTTTTTTCCTTAAATATTCTTAGTAGTTGTTCAGGTCTGTGGTGGTGTTTTCTGCTAATAGTATGGTGTTTGTATATCTTAGGCTGTGGATGTTCCTTCCTCTTTTCTTCACTCCTCCTTCTGAGTCTAAAACTGCTCTTTGTATGATATTTCCTGCATACAAGTTGAACAGATAGAGCCACAGGATGCAGCCTTGCCTGACCCCTTTGCCAGTTGGGAACCATTCGGTTTCTCCGTAGAAATAATGAAGTTTGACACCCAATTAATTGCTGTATTTCTGTTCTATTGGACCCTGGGATTTGTAGCTTTAACGGTCTTAGCCTTCTCTGGCAAAGAGTGTTGGTGCCTCACAAAACTATGGTTGCATCCACACTGTAGAAATAATAATCCAGTTTGACACCACTTTAACTCAGTGCTATGGAATTCTGGGAATTATAGTTTGTTGTGTCACCAGAGGTCCCTGGCAGAGAAGACTAAATGTCTCTTAAAACTATAGTTCGCAGAATTTCGTAGCACTGAGTCGTGGCAGCTAAAGTGATGTCAAACTGGATTATTTCTGCACTGCAGTCGCAGCCTGCATATTCAAGGATTCTGTAGGATGGGGTCACGGCAGGTGTCAAACTGCGTTATTTTTGCAATATAGATGAACCCATAGAGTTCAAACTTTCATCAGTGTGAGCCAACAAAAGCTGAAAATAATTCTGAAAATAGTAGCAGGACAGGACATGAAAAGTTTTCTGGCCCCAGGTGAAGACTTCATTCATTTCTTCAGGATTTTAGTCACTTTTTTTGTAAAGCATTTCCACTTTTTAATGTTACTTTTGCTTTTATTTTTGGATTCATTATGTGCTGTTTGTTTTCTCTTTTTTATCCAAATTATTTTATCATTTCCTTGTATTTAACGTTTATTTGTATGCAAATGGATTTTATTATGGGGAAGGGTTTAAAATATGTTCAATAAATTGTATAATGAGCCATAGAAGGTGGAAGCTAGACATTCAAAGTACACTGAAAGCAAAAATAAATAGATAAAAAAATAAATCTTTATTTCCTTCTTGAATAAGAGCCAGTATGTCTTTTCTTACATTAACTCTGTCCAGATTAAACTTTTTACAGATGTTACGTGAGGGCTGGAATTGAAATTTCTCCAGTCTGTGCTCACACTCTCCAGGCCTTTGCTCAAGGTCTGAACAGGATATTTGTGTGTTCATATTCTGTACCTTATCCCTTCCTGTCTAGAATTTACTCCTTGACTTGGGGGCTGCCTAATTATTGAGGATTTTTTCCCCTTCTTAAATAGCACTATTGTCTAGTATGGAATAATTTTAGTTCCAGTGTTCCCTGTATGTTTTCACTGTTTGCTAATCTTGTAAACCACAGTTAGAAATTATACAGATGTTGTTAGACTGCAAATTCCAGTAGCCTTGACCAGCATAGGCAGAGGTGAGGAATTCTGGGAGCTTCAGTTCAACAATATCTGGAGAACCACATGATTTGCATGCCTGGAAACATAATAGTCCCCAGTTGAAATCAGTGGGATTTAAAACTAAGTGGATTGTCATATGATGTCTTGCAGGTGTCTCTTAAACTAGGTGATGGTTGTTAGCACTTTAGGGAAAGCTGTTTCCGGTGTCTAGACTGGCATAATATGACATGATGGAGAGATACAACTATTCTCTTAAACCTGAAGTACATTGAGAGCCTTGACAGACTGGCGTCAAAGGTCAGCGTCGGGATGGAGTGGGGGTGTGGCATCATTGACTAAGGGGCCGGCATGATGCTGTGCACCCCATCTCATGGCGGTGTGTCTAGATGACGCAGCGCTAAAGGAGCACAAAAAAACAACAACCCCAAAACACAGTGCCAGCGGCTATGGCATCTTTTCCTCAGCACAAAAAGGAGCCACTCTTTGCAGTTGCAGCTGCTTTTTGTGCCACAGAAAGGCCAGATCAGGGCTGCAGCCCCAACCTGGTGCTGAAAGGCCCCTTAGGGGCAGTCTGTTCAGCCTCTTGGTCAGTGAATGCTTATACTATCAACCTCTTTTTTTCTCTGTCTCAAAAGTGCTACAAGATCCCTTTGCATACTTGTTCAGACTAACATGGCTATATCTTTGAATTCATTTTAAACCATGGTAATTAGTTATCCGTTTATTGGCATTGCATGTGGATTAGGAGAGCTACACACTTCTATTGTGTTCCCCTTAATTTCTTTAACTGTGTGTCCTAATTTTAGATTCTCATATCCTTTTAGAATAGTGGGCTTTTTTCTTGAAAGCTGGTTGTCTTACTGCTTGGTCTAAAACTTGACCATGAGCAGCAAGATTTCAAAGAAAATTCTGAAGTTAAGTAAGGCGTCAGCAAACCACAGTGTTGTGCATTCTACAATTATGGGTAGCAGTTTAAAGATAGCCCCCATGACTTTCAAAGAATGAAGACTGCATAGTGAAACCTAAAAATGTGTTTTTAGGATTATTGATTTTCATAGAACTGAATTAACTAACAATACAGAAACATTTTGTTTTTTTTCCACCTTTTTTTAAAGGACTGTATTGGCCATTGCTGGGGAAGATTTCTCTGTTGTTGCCTCAGACACCCGATTGAGTGAAGACTATGCTGTCCATAGCCGAGATAGTCCAAAATGCTACAAGCTGTAAGTTGAACTTGAGAAAACCTGACCCTTTTCCAATTATTTTTACTGAGTGGAATCCTGTTAGTGAGATGTATGTGTGTGTGTGTGTAAGTCTCTCCATATTGAGCATAAAGGGTAGTTTTGTAACCCTTTCCTTAACTCCCCTTCTCCCAACCTCAGCTTTCAAATCTCGGGATGGTCCACTGTGCAGAGAGGAAAGAGCAGGGAGGCAATTAAACTATCTAGTTCTGAGGGGAAAGGGGGAGGATGGTGTACTGCCATTTCCTTGCCTCCTCAGGCTCAGTCAGTTTGGTCATCTGAACTGACAGTTTGCTATTCCCCCTCTCCACTGGTAAGAAGCAGACGGCCCTCTTGGGATTTGACAGCTATGGGGAGTAGGTTTTGGATAAGGTGCAGAGGACAAGTGGATAACCCCTTGTGCTTGGTTCCGAAAGAAGAAGAAGAAGAAGAAAGATATACACCTGGATGCACGTGGAAGACATAGAACTGTGTGGGTGGAGCTTTATGTTCTTCTGCTTGACATAAGACAGCCCCTGTTTGTATATGCTTGACTTGATTTCTTATAAATGTAAAAATAATGTTAGCTGAGCTTAAGTTGCTACATTATATAATTTTGCCTGCTTTTAACATTTTTTGGAATGATGCACACTTCCTTTGCTTCTAGTATGGTAGTTCTCTCATCAGAGGACTTTGCGGTTATGTTTCTTAAACAGTGACTCCTATGCTTCTATCTTTTTGGAAGGCCAAAGCCTTTTACTGCTATCTGGATGCTTCAGAGGGCTGCCCAATATCAAGGAGCAGCAGAAAATAAGAACAGTTTCGCTTTCAGTATCAAGTGTGTCTCACTTTTTCAGTGTTCAATTACATGTTGAGTAATGCTCTTTAAATTGAAATACAAATGCATATTACATGTTTATAAATGTGGTAGATGTTTTACGATGGTACGGTGAAATTCTTCTTTTCTTTACCTCTTTTTTTTCAAGCTCATAAGCTCTCTATTTTTAGGCCCAAATGTTCCAGCTTTATTTTCTGTTACCTTGATATAGTTCACTTGTAGATTATTTAATTTTAAAAGGGCTCATGAAAAGTTCTTTCAGTATCTAGTGCAGCAGGGGTAAGAAATCTGTTAGGCTAGATAGGTTTGCAGAGTAAGTTGTCCACCTGGTATCACCATACCTTGCATAATTTTTATTTGATGAGTGATATTAGCCTTCTCTATTTTCTTAACTTAATATCACAGGGGATACTTAAAAACAGCACAGTTGTATACATTTCTACTCAAAAATAAGTTCCGCAATGTTCCTTATATCTTATAGCTAATTAGTGGTTGCTTTAGAGTGTGCAAACTGCATCCCACCCACAGAATTCCAAGAATCTCTCTACCTTTTCACTTAAAAATTAGAGTCAGGCTCCTGGAACTAAGATTTTATTTTAAAACACAAGGTTTGAAAAAAAACCAGAAGTAGATTTCTGGCCTGTTCTCATTTTATTTGGGGGGATGATATAGCAGGTCAGAAGTTAGTTTGCCCATCCCTGCTACTGACAGCTGTAAAATAAGTGTTGCATTTCTGTACCTCACATATGAGGGAGTTCAAACATCTAGGGACACATTTCTCTCAACAACTATCCCCCAGAATACCCATTCATATGGAAGTAAGCCCTATTGAACTCAGTGAAACCACCTTTGAATAAAAGTGCTTAGGATTCTACTATTAATCTTGGAAGGAACAGCTCTTATGGTTTGGGATTTATAAATCTTGGCTGCCTGTAGTGGCCAAGTCAGAAATTGCACTCTCTAATTTGTCTTTCCAGGTGAGGCCCCACTCCATCCTCTTTCCTAGTGGAAAGCCATGACACCTTGGGCAGAGCTGCTCACAGTACCTGTTACTGTACCACTCAGAGAAAGTGCACACACACCCCAATTTGGAAAGCCTGGTGGGAGGATGGCTACTGAGAGTCTTGTTTGCAGCTCTCTCACAAGCAGCTTTGCTCCCCAGGAAGTTGGACTACAATTTCAACACCCCTTTACTCTTAACTATGGGGCTGATGGGAATTCTGAGCATCTGAGGTTGGCCACCCCTACTTTAGGGAAAGGGTGGGAACAAGACAGTTGCCATTTGAAATGTGAGGGTCAGACAACAGTGATGTCCAATATTCTCCCTTGTCTGCAATAAGTGTGGTCTGGTGGAAGACTTGTCAGGTGAAACCATAAGTATACATGGAGTCCAATATGTAAGAATTCAAGAAGAGCCTGAATCAGACTAGACTATCTAATGTAGCGTCTTGTTTCCTCCAGTGGCCAGGTAGATGCCTGTGCAAAGCTAACAAGCAAGATCTAGCCTTCTGTGCTGTTTGTCCCCAGGAGCTGGTATTCAATGCAGATTAGCATCTGTAGATGGAAGTTTTGCTTAGCTGCCATGGCTAATGGCATTGATATTCATCTAATACTCTTTAAATCCATCAAAGCCACTGGTCTGCATTGCTCCATATCCCACTTTATGCCATAGAAGTATACAGTTTTCTCAAAACTGTGTGAACTGGGATGTATGTTGTATGAGTTCCCACTGTGTCACATAGAGCAGTCAGCATTTTTCTTGTTACATATTTTGTATTTATTTATAAGTGCTAGAATTCTTACTTGGCTGCCTGAAGTGTTTTAATAATTGACCTATATAAGAAAATGTATCAAGGATACTTAAAAGCATATCCATGTTATGTTTACACAGGACAGACACAACAGTTATTGGCTGCAGTGGATTTCATGGAGACTGTCTTACACTTACTAAAATCCTTGAGGCAAGATTAAAGGTAGGTGATTGTGTATGTTTCCATATAAGGTGGCCAAACATAAGTGAAGGATCAACAAAGAAAACTGTAGCTTCATGTTGAAGTTGAATTGTATCCAGTGGTGGTATTCTGCTAGTGCAAAGCTTTTACTCTTGCAGGAATCCTGTTTTTATTCTTGCACAAGGGTCAAGTCCAGTATTTTGATTCTGTTTCCACAAGCCTTTGTACTTCAATAGTTCATTGTGACTTCATTAAACTAGGTTTTGTGTACGCTAGTTTGGCTGCTGAAGGGGTAGCATCTCCCAGTGGTATTTTTCTTGACTCTGCCAGATTTCCTCAGCTGCCCTTTTCCCACCTTTCCTCTAGTGAATTGCACATTTCAGAAGTGTTCAGGACTGGTAATTTTCCATTTAATTGATCTTAAATAATTTGCACATCTGCTATGGCCAGCACTATTTAAATTGTTTTAATTGATTTAAGATTATCTCACTTTAAGTGATAAATGATTCAATGGGGCTTTCTAGATTGGCAGGAAAGTGTGACATGAAGTTGCTTTTTCCTTAATGCTTAGCAGCTGCACCACAGCCTTTAGATGGAGCTGCGCTGTTCTGCAGTTTTTAAAAAAGAAGCTGGGAAAACCAGCACCTTTTTAAAGGCGCTTCTTCTCCCCTAAAACGCAAACTGCCATTCTTGGGGAAGGTGATTGAGAGGGCGGTTGCGGTCCAGCTTCAATCGATCTTGGATGAAACGGATTATCTAGATCCATTTCAAACCGGTTTTCGGGCGGGCTACGGGGTTGAGACTGCCATGGTCGCCCTGGTCGATGATCTCCGTCTGGGCATCGACAGGGGTAGCGTGTCCCTGTTGGTGCTCTTGGACATCTCAGCGGCTTTCGATACCATCGACCATGGTATCCTTCTGGAACGCCTGGTAGAGGTGGGAATCGGTGGCACTGCGCTCCAGTGGTTCCGGTCCTACCTCTCTGGGAGGTTCCAGATGGTGCAGCTGGGGGACGTTTGCTCCGATAAGAGGGCCCTCAATTCTGGGGTCCCTCAAGGAGCCATTCTGTCCCCCATGCTCTTTAACATTTACATGAAACTGCTGGGAGAGATCATCCGGAGGCATGGGGCACGGGGTTATCAGTACGCTGATGACACCCAAATAATTTTCTCTATGTCTCCGACTGATGCAGTGGCCAGGGATGGCGTCGCTCCGCTCGTGGCCTGTCTGGAATCAGTAATGGACTGGATGAGGAAAAACAGACTCAGCCTGAATCCAGAGAAAACGGAAGTGCTCGTGATAGGTTCTCCCGGCCCTGGGATGAAGGTGGTTCCACCTGTCCTGGACGGGCTCACGCTTCCCGTTAAGGACACAGTACGCAGCTTGGGGGTGCTCCTTGATTCGTCGCTCCACCTCACATCTCAGGTGGATGCGACGGTCAGGAGCACCTGTTTTCAGCTTCGGCTGATACGCCAGCTGCGTCCCTACCTGGACCGAGGGGACCTTGAAACTGTAGTACATGCTCTGGTAACCTCTCGATTAGATTTCTGCAATGCGCTCTACATGGGGCAGCCTTTGTATCACACTCGGAAGCTACAATTAGTGCAGAACATGGCAGCACGGCTGGTCACTGGCGTACCCAGGGCCAGCCATATAACTCCTGTATTAAAAGATCTTCATTGGCTGCCTGTTCGCTTCCGGGCTCAGTACAAAGTGCTGGTTATTACCTATAAAGCCCTATATGGCTTGGGCCCAGAGTACCTGAAGGACCGTCTCTCCCCATACAATCCGCCCCGCACACTCAGGACCACTGGGCAACAATTATTAAAAGTTCCAGAGGCTAGATTATCTACCACCATAAAGAGGGCATACTCTATCTCAGCCCCTAGCCTCTGGAACTCACTGCCCTTTGACCTCCACTCGACCGCCTCCCTCATCCAATTTAAAAGGGGATTAAAAACCTACCTATTTGAACAGGCCTACCCCTGATCTCATCTTCTCCCCCGTTGTCAATTGTATTATTAACATGAGCACCATTGTGTAGCTATATTGGAATGACACAGTTTTTATTGTTGTATAAATGTTTTTAATCTGTATAGATGTTGTGAACCGCCCTGATCTTTGGAAGGGCGGTATTATTATTTATTATTATTATTATAAAAAGCGTTTTCATGGCACACTTTCCCTTTTTCTCATCTAAAGGCTAGAGTTTCATGCAGCCATGAACACACTTCTTTTTGCCAATCTAGAAAGCCCCATTATATTTTTGGTCTTTTAAAATTATTTATTGTTCTAAATTCTTGGAGGGCACAAAGAGCAGAAAATCAATCTCTGAACCTGCTGCAGTGGGTGTTTTTATTTCAAGCATGCATTCATTAGAAGGCAGCTTGGCCTTCAAACTCAATCTTTAGCATAAGAGGCAATGTCAAACACACTTTGCCAAAATAGAAACTGCCATATGTGCTTGACAGTAAGTCATTCTCATATATAAGTCGAGGGCAGGTTTTGGGGCCACAATTATGGATTTTGATATGACCTGTGGATAAATTGAGGGTAAAACTTAGAAGCACGTAACAAAGGATCTAAAGGATGAAGCAAAGGAAAACAATGCAAAAGACATTGCAAAATTCCAGCAGGCATAACTGATTGTTCTCACACTAAAGGCTAGATGGATGAAGGAGTAGAGAGGAGTCAGTGCTTCCAGGACAGATAACACTCTTGCCTTTTAGCAGGGGATGGTCCTTTTTTATAAGATTCAAAGTATAATACAGTGGTCCCCCAGGTTACGAAGGTAATCCGTTCCGGATTACCTTTCGTAACCCGGAAGTATTCGTTTTCCGGGGGACCGCTATTTCCAACGGATCGCGCGGCCGATTTAAAGGGGCTGCACGGTGGTTTTTTTTGTTCGGATCCCGGGGGAATTTTAGCGGTCCCACTGGTTTCGGATCCCAGGGGATTCGTAAACCGGGGGACCACTGTACTTATATTGACCTGTGGATAACTTGACTTAGGTTTTTTTGGGTTAATTTTTTGACAAAAATTTCTAGACTTATAAATGAGTATATACATAGTAGCATTTGCTAAAATGGTAACAGTATAGTGAACTTCCTGCCAGTAGAATAATGGTACCTGTTTTACTTTCACACAAGTGTTACATTGGATAAAACCCTAGATGTTTTTAGAGGCCTAATGGCAAAATGTAACAAAATGCTCCTCTGTACAGCTTAGTTAAAAACATAATATGATTTGCCTTATTTATTACAATAATAATTTGCTGTTCGTTTGTATGGAACGTCTGGAGAACTGTTGGAATATTAAAAGTTGTTTATAAAGTTTTTGCAAAGTTATGTGTGGAAATTGAAATATGTCTGAGAAGCAAAATTCAAAGACACCCTTATTATCTTCTCTCTTTCTGTGAAAATGCCTTCAGTTAACTAGCAGTTCACAACCATGTGACTACTTTGCCAGTTGTCAAAGATGGCTGTCTTTTCTTATGCTCAACCAGTCTCTTAACTTGCTTTGCCATTCATTTCAGTTAAATAATTAGCTTGAACCTCTGCCTTGCATTTGTCTAACAGGTATGTTATTTTATTCCAGATGTACAAACATTCCAATAACAAGACTATGAGTTCAGGTGCTATTGCAGCCATGCTTTCTACGATCCTGTATTCCCGGCGTTTCTTCCCTTATTATGTCTATAACATAATTGGTGGATTGGATGAAGAAGGTAAAGTCCAACTTGCATTTTTAGTAAAAATATCAAGAAAATGTGCTTCCTGCCAATGAGAGCTTTAGTCTGGGAAAAGAAAAAAACTTTATTCAACTTCAGCATAAGTATTCATTTTGATATGATATACTAACTAGAGGTCCATTTTCTTAGACGAGGTGGATGTCAAAGCAGCCTTTTGGCTTCACAGTAATAGCTTTCACAACCAGAGTGAGTCAGCATATCTTATAAAGTGCAATACAGTATCTCTTTGCCTGGAAGAAATCCATGTTTAGTGGGACTAACTTCCTAGTAAATGTGGAGCCATTACATACTAGGAAAAATGTCTTCAGATACTTGCTTCCAGTTTCTGAAAGGAAAGAGTCCTTTGTCTTCAACAAGTTAAGAAATAAAGAGCTTCTCACTTGTAGGCAAAAAAATATGTTTGGGTTCGATGCAGAGAAAAGTGTGCAGTATGGCCAGCCAGAACTGTTTTCCCTGGCAGCTTTTGCTTGCGCCTCTTCCCCAAAATGTCTCCTGAGATTCAGGAGTTCTTGATTAATGGAGTGTGCTCATGCTGAGGGGAACAGATTTTGGCTTAAACTTATGCTCTTAGGTTTAGCTCCACAAGATTCTTTTCTTTTTCTGTTCATAGAAAGTTTCCTCTTTGGAGCCTTTGGATTTTCTTTTAAGGTTGTGTCCATGATTCAAATACATTGTAGAGCAGTAGTTATAGGTAAAAATACCATTCATTTTCTATATTTATAACCCACCCCGATTGTTCATTCAGAGGGGTGGGTTATAAATAAATATTTTTTATTATTATCATCATCATCATTATCATCATTGTTACTGTGTGCCTTAAAGTGATTTCTGACTTATGGTGATTGTAAGGTGAACCTATCATGGTGTTTTCTTGGCAAGATTCAGAGGGAAGTTACCATTACCTTCTTCTGAGGCTAGAGAATGTGACTTGCTAAAGATCAGCCAATGGGTTTCAATAATCAAATGGGGAGTTGAACCCTGGTCTCCAGTCACAGTCCAGTGTTCAAACCACTAAACCATGCTGGCTCCAATCCTGCTCCCACTCTCTGTTTGTTGTTGTTGTATACCCTGAAGTTGTTTCCAACCTATGGTGATCCTGTCACAGGTTTTTGTTAGCAAAATTTATTCATTATAAATATGATGCACACGTCATTTATTTTTATATTATCTCAATTAGTGTCCTTAGTTGTGTTAAGAAAACAAATCTTGAATTTTGCAGTTGTTCCAAGTGGATGGATGTGCAAAGGCATGTTGGATAGCATGTCAGAGTATTTAAATTATGTTCCTAGGTAGTATAAAATTTCTAGCTAGTTATAGACTCACAAGAATAGAGAGTAAAATAGAGAGTATGACTAGATCTCGTTAGATCAGCACTTTAGTAAGTCCCATTGATTCAGTAGACAAGAATATGGAGCTAAACAGACAGGCAAAAAGAGGTGCTTTCAGGCTGGCTTGATGGTATGGCATTTAGATGACACATACCTTGAAGCCAGCAGAAAAGTGCCCTTATGCAGAGAAAAGCCATTTCCAGAAGAAGTAGCTTTTTCCGCTTCTTCCTGGCTTTAAACCATGTCATGTA
This sequence comes from Urosaurus nigricauda, assembly GCA_034509955.1. Classification (NCBI taxonomy): domain Eukaryota; kingdom Metazoa; phylum Chordata; class Lepidosauria; order Squamata; family Phrynosomatidae; genus Urosaurus; species Urosaurus nigricauda. The sequence continues at coordinate 312,101,423 of JAOEGL010000001.1, read as the reverse complement.
GTCATGACATGAGCACTCCAGCTGCCTTGGGAGCCGGTGGTGCAGTTGGTGGGGTTTCAGTGTGGCTTCTGAAAAGGCAGCATCGAGCCAATTTTTTCACTCCATTTGTTTGCCCCTATGCTAACTGTTGATTTTAGGCCATATATTTTAGTTGTTGCAACCAGTTACTGTTCATACCAGTACAGGAAATATAAGAGTTAACCTGAAAACTTCATTTAATGCAGTTAATCTGACTTTTTGGTATGTATGGGAGTCTTCATATTTACATAATTTGGTTGTAGATTTTGAGTTTAGTTTTTGGGATCATTTCTGATGTCATCAGTATCACCACTATTATATTTGTGCAGCTACTTCATCTCTGATCCACTTTTCAAACACTGTGGTGGCTTAGTTACTCTTTGGGGATTGAACTGTCAACCCACCTTTTGTCTTAATCCGAGCTGTGAAACAGCTGCTTTGTCTTAAACTCTTAGGGAAATGTAAGGAATAAAAAATCCTCCAACAATTACAATTTGTGTAATTTTAAATTCATCATTGTTCCTAATGGCACCTTTTTTCATCTTCTCAAGGGAAAGGAGCAGTTTACAGCTTTGATCCTGTAGGCTCCTACCAGAGAGATACTTTCAAAGCTGGTGGGTCAGCAAGTGCCATGCTGCAGCCTCTGCTGGACAACCAGGTAAGAGCACTGCTTTGTTGTTCACTGGGTATATAAATAATTAGGTTGATTCTGTTATCAATGGCATCTGTAATACCACTTAGTAGTTTTTTATTGTAGAAAATTAGTTGTAAGAAAAGTAAACATGTGGAAACTGGTTTTTGAAATCCAGTTCACGCAAGAAGAAGCCTGTAATGGGTTGGTTGCTTGTGGTGATCTAAATTGGCTTCAGAAGTCCAGAGAAGGTAGCTGTATAGAAATTGGTTCTTTCCTCATAGCTTGTTGATGACTAGCATAAGTATTGTGTGAGCAGAAGGTTGGCGGGCCTTTCTGTGGCCTGATTTGCTTGACTGTGAGTTTTTAAAGTAGTTATAATTCCATAAAGCAATGCTGCTATGGCTGAACAAACATGTTCAGGCCACAACCACTGGCAAGCTGCCTAAGGTGAAGGAGAGAAATTGCATTCCTATCTATTTGAGTACCAAATATTGCTGAATCAAAGATGAGGACAAACCAATACACTTCATCCACTTACGTTTTCTAAATGTAAACAACTTCTGTAGCCTCACAATCAGTTGTCATTGGTTGCAGCATGGTGTCATTTAGTTCATATCCATCAATGGAAGTTAATTTCAAGTTCAATTCACTTATGTGACCCAGTGACCAAAGAATTTACTCAGGGCAGGACCCAGAACTCAATGTCTGCTTATGGAACAACAGAATTCAGTGGAAGCAAAAGGGAACATTCTGCCTTTTACACTGATGAACTTGGGTATTTTATTTTATTTTTAAATTATTTTTTATATTGTGATGGATGAACATAGGTGTTTCATTTGAAGCTTTTTATTAACCTTATATTCTGCCTTTTTGCTAAAATTGATTCTCAAGATAGCCAGCAGTGAAATACACTTATTAAAATATTAAACCTCATCAGATAAAAAGATTAAGACCTTAACTTCCCTTCCCTTGTGATCATCCTCCCACAACTTAATGTAGTGATAATACACCTTTTGTCCATAGGCCTAAATCAACATATACCACCAGCAGATCAGAGATTTTCTTCCCCACCCTTCCACCAGCTCTGTTGGGGTTCCAAACAGGTTTGGAGATGCCCAGGTGCACTGCAGGGGTAAAGAAAGAAAATCCTTTTGTGCTTCCACTGAATTCTTCTCTTCCATCAGCAGACATCCAGTTATAGCAACTTCTTTGTTCATTGGGTCAAATCCAACATTCCACTGGCTGTTACCATGGAACTGTCTTGGATTTCCCAAAATCTAGCTCCAGACAGATTCCCAGTTTTCTAGAGCTGGTTTTCATGGCAGTAATGGGGCACTGCAGTGAGGATGGGGTATTGCCTCACCCCAATTCTTCTGGAATCAATTGTTTTGCAGGTATTGACCAATGTTAAGATTTGTGAAGGACACAAAGAAGCCCAGTTATTATGCAGTATTTTGTCAATCTTGGTGATGTTGTGTCTTGATGCAGTAAAACAAACCAGCAAAACAAAAAATTAGTTCTAACTTTCAAATAATGTGAGAAGTTAAGGTTAATTACAATGTCTTTCTTTTTAAAAGGTTGGCCTCAAGAACATGCAAAAAGTGGAGCAAGTATCTTTATCCTTGGAAAAAGCCTTGCAACTAGTAAAAGATGTCTTTATTTCTGCTGCAGAAAGAGATGTATACACAGGGGATGCCCTGAAAATTTGTATTATCACAAAGGATGGAATTAAAGAGGAAACTGTTCCATTGCGAAGAGACTAAATTGGTACACTGTTCCATTACAGATTTTTCAGTATGTACCCCATACTTTTTATTTTGGTTGTTTACTGGTGGCATGATACCTGATATATTAAAAAAAGGAACCAAAGTTGTCTCCTTTGTCATCTTTGTGGCATGAGATCTGAATGGTGAACATGGGAAAGGATCATTTAATTCATTTGTAAGATGCACACTGTTAAATGGAACAGTATGAAGGAATCTCTTAAAAAATCATAATACCATCTCGCTCTACGCAGGTATTTGAATTTATAATGACTACTGCTGTATTAATACTTTGGATTACACTAAAGGCATAGTGCTGATTTATATGTTAAAATAAACTGGAAGGCATTAAACTTGGGCAAATGTTCTCGCTCCATATATTTTGAAGTTATTTATTTAGAAGTTCCTTTGAATCATGATTAAGAGAGGAACAATATAGAGATACTGGTATGCACACTTTAAACAATGAAATTGTATCAACTGGAGAGCTCATGATCTTTGTGTCAGTGGGGATTTCTGCCCAAATGCCTTCAGCTATCTGACAATGGATTTCAGTTGGGTTGAAAGCATAAAACTGCAACTATCAGTCCCCTCATGTGAAGCTATTTGCATATTTTAAAATGGCCACATTAAGTGCAAAGGCATATGATGTGGTGAACTTAGTCTTTAGTAAAACGTACTGGTCTGGAATGATTGATGCACATCTGATTTTTTAGACCACAATAAATAGATTATTCCCTCAAAATACCTGAAGAAGGGAGTTGAAACTTGCAAAACCTCATTCTAAGAAAACACCAGAGTGCCTATAATCTTTGAATAGTGATTAATATATGTAAGAGTTTTGAAATTACCTTGGAGGAAAGTAATCTGTATCCACATATGGAGGTTAATGGCAATATCCCACTAACAGAGCAGGGTAGCAGAAGTATAGCATTGTTGGCCACTAGATGGCATTACTGTTCTTTTGAAATACATCTCTGAAAAGGGCCTTTATATCTAGTTGAACTGAACAGAAAACATTAACGGACTGGTTTTGGTAGAGAATAGCAGGTGTTAGAATATAAAGATCATAATAGAATCATAGAGTTGGAAGAGACCACAAGGGCCATCCAGTCCAACCCCCTGCCATGCAGGAACTCCCAATCAAAGCATCTCTGACAGATGGCCATCCAGCCTCTGCTTAAAGACCTCCAAGGAAGGAGACTCCACCACCCTCTGAGGGAGTGTGTTCCACTGTCAAACAGCCCTTACTGTCAGGAAGTTCCTCCTAATGTTGAGGTAGAATCACTTTTCCTGGAGCTTGCATCCATTGTTTCGCGTCCTAGTCTCTGGAGCAGCAGAAAACAAGCTTGCTCCCTCCTCAATATGACATCCCTTCAAATATTTAAACAGGGCTATCATATCACCTCTTAACCTTCTCTTCTCCAGGCTAAACATCCCCAGTTCCCTAAGTCGCTCCTTATAGGGCATGGTTTCTAGACCCTTCACCATCTTAGTCACCCTCCTTTGGACCCACTCCAGTTTCTCCACACCTTTTTTGAATTGTGGTGCCCAGAACTGGACACAGTATTCCAGGTGGGGATCATCACTTCCAATAGCTTCCTAATGGGGTCTGTTTACATATACTTCAATATGATGCAAGATGTTTTTCCCTACATTACAGTATAATGATGGATTGATTTATTGTCTTTATGCCCTACCCTTCTAAAATGCTCTCATTAGTTGCATACATGGATAGAATGTGGAGAAGGAGTCAGAACCTTCCTTGTTCAGGAATACCACTTACTAAGATTTACTATTCTATCATAGTATCTGTAGTTTAAAGACAAATCTGTTTGCATCTGAACAGGAATGAAAAATAGAAAAACGAGCAACCTCAGAGATAGGGCAGAAGTTGCTGGGCTGGAGTTTTCACAGCAGAATGTTGACAGTAAAAATGCAGGCAGAAATGGTGAATTACCCCCAGAAAATGGGGGCTAGGAAGTCAAAAGATTGAATCATATATATGCATGTATGTATTTCTCTCTCTCTCTCTCTCTCTCTCTCTCCCCCCCCCCCCCCCCCCACACACACACACATACACTCCTGCTAGAATTTACCTACTGGTGTATAACTGTGGATGTTCTTGCTAAAATGAACTGTGTAATGATACAGTGAATATGGGTGGGTCTGGTTCAATTTATGGCAACTTCCCAAACATACAGCAGGCAAGTGTATTAGTGGAACTGGCACCTTCTAAAAATTTCATAACCAAGAAGTATGAGTGTTTGATATCATAGAAGGTTTTTAGCAAGCTGGAGTCTAATGTCCCTTATGGATGTCATTGACTTATGTGATGTGCTCTGATGTCCTTGTGGTCTCTTCCAACTATGATTCTATGATTCTAGTCTTTGAAAAAGAAAATTGAGAGGCTGAAAGCTATTTAAAATTTGAAAGACATCTGAGCCATTGTGCTATACTAGCTTGAGCGTCAGCCTAGAACTGAGCAGATCCCTTTCAAATTCCCAAGAAGCAATTAAACTCATTTATAGCCATTATCTCTCAACTTGTTGGGATTGTGTCAAAGACATGGTGCCTATTTGTTGGTATGACAGTAGCGTGTAGAACCTACTTATCCAGATTTACTCAGAGTAGACATGTGGAAAGCAAGTAAATTGAAGCCACACAGGTTTCATGGTGGTATGAAACACAGTAAATATAAAGTGTGGTGTAGTGGTTTGAGTGTTGGACTACAACTGGAGACCAGGGTTCAAATCTCAGCTCAGCCATGTAAACCCACTGGGTGATGTTGGGCAAGTCACATTCTCTTAGCCTCAGAGGGTGGTAATGGCAAACCTCCTCTGAAGAAACTTGCCAAGAAAACCCCATGATAGGATCACCATAAGTTGGAAACAATTTGAAGACACATAACAACAACATATATAAACAATCCTTTGTCAAATTTATATAAATATTTAGTGTGAGCTTGTGGGCAATATCTTGTGAATGCAAATTAACAGAGCAGCTTCAGTGCCTTTCAATGCAAACTGACATGCTGTTGCTTCTTTAGGACAAGCAATGTTTTCATGTAAATGGTGCAAGTTAAATGTTAGGTGAAATATGTAATAGCTACATATTTCACCTAGCAGCTACATATTTCATCTAACATTATCTTCCACTGTTCACGTGAAAAAAAATTGCTTGTCCTAAAGAAATCAGATGAAGTAATGTGCCTGATTTTGTTGTAGCATTGTGATATTCTATAAGTCACTCATACTATACAGGAAGAAGAATTTAAACCTTAAGAATTCGCCACTGTCATAAAGCCTTAAATAGGACTAGCCCCATCACCCAGTAATGTCACTCCTCAAATAAAGATATGTCATTATGATTGTCAAACAGAGCTAATAGCCTCTAAATGACTTTAAGTTATATAGCCAGCCCACTCTGTGTAAACACCAATGCAAATTTATCTCAGTTATGAAGCAGAGGATTGAGAAATCCCACTTTTTAATTGGATAATGAGTTTATTTTGAGTTAATGGATCATCGTTCTAAGTAGGCCATCTGGTACAGTAATCAAGCCATTCTTTTCCTTGTTCATATGATGCCAGCCCACAAGGTTCTTGGTCTCAAATAGTTTTTGGACACATCTTTCTCATTCAATGTGCAATGTAATGCTTTGAATTCCATAAATAATAAAGAAGACAATGGGGATTTATACAGATATGGTCATATTTACAGTAGACAAGGTGAAACCAGTGAGAACCAATGGAGTATAGTGGTTTGAATGTTGGACTAGTACTCAAGGACACCAGGGTTCACATCCCTAGTCAGTCATGGAAACCCACTGGGTCGCCTTGAGCAAGTTGTACATTCTCAGCCTCAGAAAATCAATAGAAGACCTGCTCTGAACCAATCTTGCCAGGAAAACTTTCACTTTAAGATCAACATAAATTCATTTTAGAATTACCATCACCTTCATCATCAACTGCAGCTGCTAAGCCTCGGAGGAGGCGCGTGGTGGTGGTGGGGGACTCCTTGCTGAGGGGTACAGAAGCAGTGGTTTGTGGGCCTGACAAGATGTCTCGGGAGGTGTGTTGTCTCCCTGGGGCAAAGATCCATCATGTGACGGAGAGGCTGACAAGACTTGTCAAGCCTACTGACCGTTATCCCCTTCTTTTGGTTCATGTGGGAACCAATGATACTGCAAGGCACAGCCTTCAGAATATCAAAAGGGATTATGAGGCTCTGGGAAGGAAGCTGAAAGAGATGGATGCACAGGTTGTCATCTCATCTCTACTCCCGGTAGAAGGGCATGGTCCAGGAAGGGAGAGGAAAATAGCAGAGGTGAATAACTGGCTCCGTAGATGGTGCCGCCAAGAACAGTTTGGATTCTTGGATCATGGGCTGCGGTTCCATGAGGAGGGACTTCTGGCAAGGGATGGACTGCATCTCACGCCAGTTGGCAAAAACGTTTTTGCCAACAGTCTGAAGAATCTGATCAGGAGGGCTTTAAACTGAGTTATGTGGGGGAGGGAGACATTATACTGGAAGGCAAAAGGGATGGAGAGAATAGTCCAAGTGGCATAGAGGGAACAAGGCAAACAGTGCAAGGACCCAACAGTAGGAGGCAAAAAAATGTGCAAAAGCAGCAAGTAAAGAGGACACATGGTCTTAAATGCCTCTCCACTAATGCACAGAGTATGGGAAATAAGCAGGATGAACTTGAACTCCTAGCACAACAAGGGAAATATGATATAATAGGCATCACTGAAACCTGGTGGGATGAGTCTCATGATTGGAACGTAGAAATAGAGGGGTATAACCTTTTTAAGAGAAACAGGCCAAGCAGGAAAGGAGGAGGAATAGCATTATATGTCAGGGATATTTACACCAGTGAAGAGATGCAGGAAGTCAATACTGGAAGCCAGGTGGAGAGCATCTGGATAAAAATTAAAGGAGAGGGAAATAACAGGGATGTTACTGTGGGAGTCTACTACAGACCCCCGACTCAGGCAGAGGAATTGGATGATGCCTTTCTAGAACAGATAATCACATAATAATAATAATAATAATAATAATATGATTTATTTCTATACCGCCCTTCCATAGATCAGGGTGGTGTACAGCATGTAAAAACAATAAGACATAAAAACCATTAAAAACAAGCCAGATACAATAAAACAGTAAAACAGTAAAATCACAAATCTCAATACAAGTGCTAGTGCATATAGGCAGCAAAACAGTGGGCGGCATTACAACAGGCTAATAAATAAAAAGTCCATTCAGCGATATGCCTGGTTAAATAAGTAGGTCTTTAGGTCCTTTTTGTATTGTGCAAGGGAGGGGGACAAGCGGAGATCGATAGGTAGAGAGTTCCAGAGACAGGGGGCAGAGATGGAATATGCCCTCTTCATCGTACTCGCTAATCTGGTCTCCGGAACTCTCCGTAATCGCTGTCCAGAGGATCTAAGTGTGCGGGGCGGATTATATGGGGAGAGACGGTCCTTCAGGTACCCTGGACCCAAGCCATATAGGGCTTTATAGGTAATAACCAGCACTTTGTACTGAGCCCGGAAGCGAATCGGCAGCCAGTGAAGATCCTTCAGAATTGGTGTTATATGGGCGGCCCTGGGGGCACCAGTGACCACCCGCGCTGCCATATTTTGTACCAGTTGTAGCTTCCGAGTATGATACAAAGGCTGCCCCATGTAGAGTGCATTGCAGAAGTCCAACCGAGAGGTTACTAGAGCATGTACTACGGTTTCAAGGTCCCTCCGGTCCAGGTAGGGACGCAGCTGGCGAATCAGCCGAAGCTGATAACAGGTGCTCCTGACCGTCGCATCCACCTGAGAGGTCAGATGGAGCGACGAATCAAGGAGCACCCCCAGACTGCGTACTGTGTCCTTCACGGGGAGCGTGACCCCGTTCAGGACGGGTGGAACCACCTCCATCCCTGGACCGGGAGAACCTATCACCAGTACTTCCGTTTTCTCTGGATTCAGGCTGAGTCTATTTTCCCTCATCCAGTCCATTACCGATTCCAGACAGGCCACGAGAGGAGCGATGCCATCCCTGGTCACTGCATCAGTCGGAGACATAGAGAAGACTATTTGGGTGTCATCAGCGTACTGATAACACCACGCCCCATGCCTCCGGATGATCTCTCCCAGCGGTTTCATGTAAATGTTAAAAAGCATGGGGGACAGAATAGCTCCTTGAGGAACCCCAGATGTAAGGGCCCTCTTATCGGAGCAAACGTCCCCCAGCTGCACCATCTGGAACCTCCCAGAGAGGTAGGATCTGAACCACTGGAGCGCAGTGCCCCGGATTCCCACCTCTACCAGGCGTTCCAGAAGGATACCATGGTCGATGGTATCGAAAGCCGCTGAGATGTCCAAGAGCACCGGCAGGGACACGCTACCCCTGTCGATGCCCAGACGGAGATCATCGACCAGGGCGACCAGGGCCGTCTCCACCCCGTAGCCCGCCCGAAAACCGGTTTGAAATGGATCTAGAAAATCCGTTTCATCCAAGATCGATTGAAGTTGGAGTGCAACCGCCCTCTCGATCACCTTCCCCAGAAATGGCAGCAGCGAGACTGGCCGATAATTATTATGAACCAGGGGGTCGAGGGAGGGCTTTTTCAATAACGGTCTTACTATGGCCAATTTGAGATGGTCAGGAAATTGTCCCTCCCTCAGAGAATTGTTAATAATTTGGCGTAACAGCAAGGTTACTGCCGGTCCCCCCTGGGCCACTAGCCACGAGGGGCAGGGATCGAGAGAGCAGGTTGTCTTCCGAACACTTCTAAGGATCTTGTCCACATCCTCGGTACCGACAGACTCAAACTGATCCAGTACAACAGAGTCCACGGAAGCTCTAGACGCCTCTATTCTGGGTTCTGCTTCAATTCTGGCGTCCAGACCTTCGTTTATCCGAGAGATTTTATCCGCGAAGAAGTTGTTAAATTGGTCGCAGCAGGCCTTGGTTGGTTCAAGGATCTGGTTCGGGGCAGGGGGGAGCTGAGTTAGCTCCCTCACTACCCTGAACAACTCTGCTGGACGCGACTCCGCGGACGCGATACGAGCAGCAAAGAACGAGTTCTTAGCTGCTTGTATCGCCTCTCCATAGTCCTCCAAATGAAGGTCTAGGAGAGCCTTGTCAGATAAACACTGGTGTTTCCGCCAGGCATACTCTAGCCGTCGCAGGACCCGCTTCCTTGCCCGGAGATCTTCCGTATACCAGGGCTTCCTTTTGGAAGCAGGCCTGAGAGGGCGCTTGGGAGCGATACTGTGTATAGCCCTGGAGAGATCCGTATCCCAGGTGTTAACTAGGGCATCAACAGTGTCGCCGTCACTTCCAACCATAAGCCCCTCTAGGGCTTCTTGGAACCTATCAGGTTCCATCAGCCTTCGAGGGTGGACCATTCTAATAGGTCCGCCACCCCCGGAGGGGATCTGGGTAGATGCCTTGATACTTGCCTCAACCAAGAAGTGATCCGTCCATGACAGGGCGGAAATGTTGGTGATTTCCGCCCACGGATTTTCCATGTCCGTACAGAAGACCAAATCGAGTGTATTCCCCGCACAATGCGTTGGACCCGAAACCAACTGAGACAGGCCCATGGCTGCCATGGTGTCCATGAATTCCCGAGCCGCACCAGATGGAACATTGTTGACCGCGAAGGGGATGTTGAAGTCTCCCAGGACTAAAAGCCTGGGGGACTCCAACATCAGCTCCGAGACCAACTGTGTCAGCTCGTTAAGGGAGTCTGTTAGCGCACGGGGTGGCCGGTAGACCAACAGAATCCCTAGACTGTCTCTAGCCTTCAGGGTCAGGTAAATACACTCGATATAGGTAGTCTGACGGACATGGTTCCTGGTTAGAGACAGGGTGTTTTTATGCACCAAGGCAACACCCCCCCCCGCCCACCTAACCTGCTCTGGTCCTTCACCGAGTACCCGGAAGGGAGGACCTGAGCCCACACAGCATCCCCCTCAGGCCCGAGCCAGGTCTCGGTTATGCAAGCCAGGTCGCAGTTGTTATCCTCAATTAAGTCATGTACGATGTGGGATTTGTTCTTGATGGACCTGGCATTGCACAGGAGCAGAGACAGGGTTTGTGGTACGGCTGGAGTGACCCTCAGGCCCCGTTGGTTAGGAGAAGGACTGGAAGGAGAGATAGATATTAAGCATCGATCTCGCCTTCCCCTGCAACGCCAGTCCTTTCTCCTACCGTCATACTTCCCGTTGCCCCACACAACTTGGATGGGAGCCCCGCTTGTAATGAGACAGTTATCCCCTCCCTCCTCAGATAGATCTCCCTCTCCTTCCTTATTAAAATTCTCCATCCCCTCCACAGCAAAACAGGGTGATAGAGGGGGGGATGAAGGAAAGAGGTGCCGCAGTCAATATAATAACCGGATAAGTTCATCGTTGCTAAATGGAAAGAAAAAAAAAAAGGCCTGTCCGCCGCTGGCCTCGGCGTGGAGCCGGGGTGGGTGGTGGCTGGGGGTTGGGCCGCGGAGGCCTTTCCCTTCCCTTTGCTCGGAGCTGCGCCGCCTCGCTGTTGGTCTCCCGGGCCGGCTTTTGAGGCCTCTGTGCCGCTGGCCTCGGCGTGGAGCCGGGGTGGGTGGTGGCTGGGGGTTGGGCCGCGGAGGCCTTTCCCCTCCCCTTGCTCGGAGCTGCGCCGCCTCGCTGTTGGTCTCCCGGGCCGGCTTTTGAGGCCTCTGTGCCGCTGGCCTCGGCGTGGAGCCGGGGTGGGTGGTGGCTGGGGGTTGGGCCGCGGAGGCCTTTCCCCTCCCCTTGCTCGGAGCTGCGCCGCCTACTCAGAAAAGAGAGATGTAGTAGTGATGGGTGACTTCAACTATCCTGATATTTGCTGGAAGTCAAACTCAGCCAAATCCTCAAAGTCTAGCAAATTCCTCACTTGCCTGGAAGACAATTTCATTGTCCAAAAGGTGGAAGAGGCAACAAGGGGATCAGCCATTTTAGATCTTATCTTAACCAACAGGGAAGACCTAGTTGATGGGGTGCAAGTGGTGGGATCCTTAGGTGGAAGTGACCATGTTCTCCTGGAGTTTGTAATACAGTGGAAGGGAGAAGCTAGGCATAGTCAGACACGCACTCTAGACTTTAGGAGAGCTAATTTCAATAAACTTAGAGAAAAACTGTGAGTGATCCCATGGTCAGGAATACTAAAAGAAAAGGGAGTTCAAGACGGATGGGAGTTTCTCAAAAGGGAGATATTGAAGGCACAATTTCAAACAGTTCCAATGAGGAAGAAAAATGGAAGATGTCTCAAGAAGCCAGGATGGATGACTAAGGAACTTTCAAATGAGCTAAGTTTTAAACGGAACATGTATAAGAAATGGAAAAATGGAGAAATCATGAAAGAGGAATTCAAACAAATATCCAGCACATGTAGGGGTAAAGTCAGAAAAGCTAAAGCGCAGAATGAACTCAGGCTTGCTAGAGAGGTTAAGAACAATAAAAAGGGCTTTTTTGGATATGTTTGCAGCAAAAGGAAGAAGAAGGAAACAGTGGGGCCACTGCGTGCAGAAGATGGCAAAATGCTAACAGGGGACAGAGAAAAGGCAGAATTACTCAACACCTTCTTTGCTTCAGTCTTCTCAGAAAAGGCAAAGGGTGCTCAACCTAAGGATAATGGAGACAGAATAGAGGAAATTCAGGACAGAATAATAAAGAGGTAATACAGGTATACCTGGTTAACCTAAATGAATATAAATCTCCAGGACCAGATGAACTACATCCTAGAGTATTAAAAGAACTGGCAAATGTAATATCAGAGCCATTGGCAATAATCTTTGAGAACTCCTGGAGAACAGGAGAAGTCCCAGCAGACTGGAGGAGGGCAAACGTTGTCCCCATCTTCAAAAAGGGAAAAAAAGAGGATCCCAACAATTATCGTCCAGTTAGTCTGACATCAATTCCAGGAAAGGTTCTAGAGCAGATCATTAAGCAGAGAGTCTGTGAACACTTAGAGGCCAATGCCATAATCACAAAAAGCCAACATGGGTTTCAGAGAAACAAGTCATGCCAAACGAACCTGATCTCTTTTTTTGATAAAATTACCAGCTTGGTAGATGAAGGGAATGCTGTGGATATAGTATACCTCGATTTCAGTAAGGCCTTTGACAAGGTTCCCCATGACATTCTTGCAAACAAGCTTGCAAAATGTGGGATAGACAAGTTAACTGTTACATGGATTTGTAATTGGTTGACTGGCCGAACTCAAAGGGTGCTCAACAATGGCTCCTTTTCATCCTGGAAAGAAGTGACCAGTGGGGTCCCACAGGGCTCTGTCCTGGGCCCAGTGCTATTCAACATCTTTATTAACGATTTGGATGACAGAATTGGGGGCATACTTATCAAATTTGCAGATGACACTAAACTGGGAGGAGTAGCTAATACCCCAGGGGACAGGATCAAAATTCAAAATGACCTGAATAGACTAGAAAGCTGGGCCAGTGCTAACAAAATGAAATTCAATGCGGAGAAATGTAAGGTTCTGCACTTAGGGCGGAAAAATGAAATGCACAGATATAGGATGGGGGACACCTGGCTGAATGAGACCACATGTGAAAGGGATCTAGGAGTCCAAGTAGACCATAAGCTGAACATGAGTCAACAGTGTGATGCGGCAGCTAAAAATGCCAATGCAATTTTAGGCTGCATCAATAGAAGTATAGTTTCTAGATCAAGGGAAGTTATAGTGCCACTCTATTCTGCTTTGGTCAGGCCCCACCTGGAATACTGTGTCCAGTTCTGGGCACCACAATTCAAAAAAGATGTGGAGAAACTGGAGCATGTCCAAAGGAGGGCAACTAAGATGGTGAAGGGTCTGGAAACCTTGCCCTATGAAGAACGCCTTAGGGAGCTGGGGATGTTTAGCCTGGAGAAGAGAAGGTTAAGAGGTGATATGATAGCCCTGTTTAAATATTTGAAGGGATGTCATATTGAGGAGGGAGCAAGCTTGTTTTCTGCTGCTGCAGAGACTAGAACGCGAAACAATGGATGCAAACTGCAGGAAAAGAGATTCCACCTCAACATTAGGAGGAACTTCCTGACAGTACGGGCTGTTCGACAGTGGAACACACTCCCTCGGAGTGTAGTGGAGTCTCCTTCCTTAGGGGTCTTTAAGCAGAGGCTGGATGGCCATCTGTCAGGGATGCTTTGACTTGGAGTTCCTGCATGGCAGGGGGTTGGACTGGATGGCCCTTGTGGTCTCTTCCAACTCTATGATTCTATGATTCTATGATTCTAACTGAAATTCATACAACTTAAATTCACTTAATTTTCATATTAGGATCCCAAGACACTATTTAAGCTACAAAAGGTGTTTATCAGCCCTATGGCTTATGAAGGTATGTTGCTCATCTCAAATATGCATGAAACAAAGGGGACTATGAATGTTTTTATTTAGCTTCCTTTGAAAAACTACATTGCCACAAATGTGGAGACAGAAGGTGTTAACTCTAATAATCTGAAAATAGTCCAACAGAATGAATGTATTAGTTTCCACTTTGCATTATTCAATTCACCTCAGGATTTTGTGGCTGAACTCAGGGAATGGTGTACAGCTCAAGTCTTATCCAAATAGGAAAAAAGTCCCTGGAAGTATTAAGACTTTCCTGTTCTTTTTGTTTTGATTTTACCTGCATATTCATTGTTTTGTGTCCAAACTCTTTCTTGAAATATCTTGGGTTTCCCTTACTCCCCTAACGGTCAAATCTAGACTCAGGTAACATTTTTAAAAAGTGCCTTTCACCAATTTCAATAGACCTTTTTTATTATTCAAGAGTTAAAAGTGTTTTAGTAATATTTCACTAATTAAACAGTGGGATTATTTTCTTTTCTTGCTAGCATTCCTCTTCCCCCCATCCCTTGGTCTCTGCTGAATCTGCTACCCTAAGGAAGAGTTTCTATGTTTGGAAGAATGGAAAAGAAATAGCAGAATGGGAATATACCAACAAACTGCAGTCCGTCAGCAGTGAGCTGAACAATGATAATGATTTCCTGGCACACTACACATGTTATAACACTTGCTAACTTCCCAGCCTCATGGGGGATGTTTTGGCCAGTTCATCACATCATCTTTTTTGCTTCCACACTACATCCTAATGCTCATTTATATGGTAATCTACTAACCTTGGCTTTAGGCAACATCCTTGCCTTGTCCCCCAGTGACCATAGTTAAAACTGAATTTGTCACCCCATCTCCACACCCACAAAGGTTTGCATTCCTATGGACATTCTCACACACAGACTGCTGTATAAGTCTGTCCCTGGGCTTTCTACTCCATCAAATGCATCTCAGGAAGTAGACTTGAAAGCTCAGGCTACCAACTTCTCTCTTTCAGTTAGTTTCAAAGGTGCTGCAAGATCCCTTTGCATACTGATATTCTAAACTAACATGACTATGTCTTGGGATTCTATATTTCTTAAGGACAGCCATCTTACCTAGGTCTGGAGTGTAAGAGAAAAACAGCCATGGAGAGTTACATTTCATTTGAGGAAATACAGGTTTAATTTACACTTACCTCGAGAGTGGAAATAAAAAATGTCCTTGTAAGTGCTAGGAGTTCCCTGAGAATACTTCGGAATGGAGAGAACATCTGTTCTCTCCATTCCGAAGTATTCTCAGGGAACTCCCAGCACTTACAAGGACATTTTTTATTTCCACTCTCGAGGTAAGTGTAAATTAAACCTGTATTTCCTCAAATGAAATGCACAACAGAAACAAAACAAAGCACAACAGAAACAAAACCAGGGACATTGTAGTTTTTCCAGCTATCTGGATGGGCCTTCAGTGTGTGTATTTTTTTAATTCAGCTGATGGGATTTCGTAGGACCAGGAGGTGGAGCAGTTCTCACTTTCTCAGAGGCTTACCCGTGTTAGGCTTTGAAATGATTTTGACTAGGTGCATTGGCAGACATCAGATGGCAGCGTTGAGTTGCTGTCATCACTGGTTTTAGGAATGGGTATGCTCTGTGTGTGGGGGGAGATAGAGATCAGCACATGTTACAATGTACAATGTTTCTCTTCCAATTCTATCCTACATGAGGCATTCACATGTGCAAATAATGTGTGAGAGTTTCAAAGGCACTTTACTTTTTGTAACAGTCTTAGATGAGGGCATTCATGGCCCATCTTTCATATCAGGGATGGGAAAAAGTGTTTGTTCAGCTATTGTTAACTGCAAGTTTACAATGTGATTCTTCAGATATTGTTAATTGCATAATTCCTCACCACTGGCTGTGTTGGATAGGACCCATGGGAGCTGCAGTCCAGCAACTTTTGAAGGGCCCCATGCTATATTGCCCAACTGTACAGACGCAGCCAAACAGTGGATAAGGTACAAGGAAAATCTGTGGTGAAAAATTGCCATCATCAAAAAGAGAATCAGTTTCTGTTTAAAGCTAAAACTGTGGTATCATTGTACATATTCTACATCCACTCTTCATGATGAACAGGTAAAACAATAACTTTCTTTCCATTGGCTTTTTTGCAAATATCAGGTAACAGATCTCTTTTTCAAAATTCAGTAGGTGAGCTTTAACGAAATCAACAGCAATCAAAATTTCAGAACTAGAACAGATGCCTATTGCCTGGAAACCTAGCTTCCTCCCATGCTGAAGGAAAATTTCTATCCTGTGTAACTTGATTTGGTGGAAAACTGTATGAGTGACATCCTGTTGCTGACATATGATTAGGTAACTCCAATTTACACTAATGTAAATCTTTTAAAAACCTTTGCAGATGTTGGGATTCTCTACGGATTGTTCACAGTGGCCAAATCTCCTGTAGAACAAGCCATTTAGTGGCCAGAAGAGAGTGAGGCCCTCATGGAAACACTGGCTATATCCCTAAAATGAGACACAGAACAATAATATCTTTGATCAAGACATCAACTGGGCACTTTGGCACTACTGCCTCCTGCTCTCATTGGCCAGTTAGCTGCATCAGCTAAAAGGTTGATTGGAGGGTGAGGGAGGAGATATGCTATAGTTCCCTTTGACAAAACTTTATTGTACAGTGGTCCCCCGGGATACGAATCCCCCGGGCTACGAAAATCCCGGGATACGAAAGAGCCGGGGCCGGAAAAATGGCCCCGGCTTACGATCGTATCCCCGGGATACGAAAAAAGGCCGGCGGCCTCGGAGAGGAAGGGACGGCCCCGCGATGGCCGTCCCTTCTCCTCCGCCGGCGGCCTCGTCACCCGCGGAGGCCCAGGCTGGCTGGGGAACGTTCGCTTCCCCAGCCAGCCAGGCTTGAGTCCCTTCTCCTCCGAGGCCAGGCTTCGGAGGAGAAGGGGCGGCCTTGGATCCCTTCTCCTCCGAGGCCAGGCTTCGGAGGACAAGGGGCGGCCTTGGGTCCCTTCTCCTCCGAGGCCAGGCTTCGGAGGACAAGGGGCGGCCTTGGATCCCTTCTCCTCCGAGGCCAGGCTTCGGAGGAGAAGGGGCGGCCTTGGGTCCCTTCTCCTCCGAGGCCAGGCTTCGGAGGACAAGGGGCGGCCTTGGGTCCCTTCTCCTCCGAGGCCAGGCTTCGGAGGACAAGGGGCGGCCTTGGGTCCCTTCTCCTCCGAGGCCAGGCTTCGGAGGACAAGGGGCGGCCTTGGGTCCCTTCTCCTCCGAGGCCAGGCTTCGGAGGACAAGGGGCGGCCTTGGATCCCTTCTCCTCCGAGGCCAGGCTTCGGAGGACAAGGGGCGGCCTTGGGTCCCTTCTCCTCCGAGGCCAGGCTTCGGAGGACAAGGGGCGGCCTTGGGTCCCTTCTCCTCCGAGGCCAGGCTTCGGAGGACAAGGGGCGGCCTTGGGTCCCTTCTCCTCCGAGGCCAGGCTTCGGAGGACAAGGGGCGGCCTTGGATCCCTTCTCCTCCGAGGCCAGGCTTCGGAGGACAAGGGGCGGCCTTGGGTCCCTTCTCCTCCGAGGCCAGGCTTCGGAGGACAAGGGGCGGCCTTGGGTCCCTTCTCCTCCGAGGCCAGGCTTCGGAGGACAAGGGGCGGCCTTGGGTCCCTTCTCCTCCGAGGCCAGGCTTCGGAGGACAAGGGGCGGCCTTGGATCCCTTCTCCTCCGAGGCCAGGCTTCGGAGGACAAGGGGCGGCCTTGGGTCCCTTCTCCTCCGAGGCCAGGCTTCGGAGGACAAGGGGCGGCCTTGGGTCCCTTCTCCTCCGAGGCCAGGCTTCGGAGGACAAGGGGCGGCCTTGGGTCCCTTCTCCTCCGAGGCCAGGCTTCCGGCGGCCTCGGAGAAGAAGGGACGGCCATCGCGGGGCCATCCCTTCTTCTCCAAGGCCAAGCAAGGCACGATCCGATCGGATCGTGCCTTGCTTTCGTTAGGCGCCCAGGGCCAGCCTTGGCCGACTGGGGAACGAAGGTTCCCCAGTCAGCCAAGCCTGGCCCTGGGAGCCTAACGAAAGCAAGGCACGATCCGATCGGATCGTGCCTTGCTTTCGCTTCGGGGCGGAGGCCCAGGCCTGACTGGCTGGGGAACGTCCCCAGCCAGCCAAGCCTCTGGGCCTCCGCCCCGAAGAGAAAGCAAGGAACTGCCTTGCTTTCCATTCGGGGCGGAGGCCCAGAGGCTTGGCTGGCTGGGGACCTTCCCCAGCCTGTCAAGCCTAGGCCTCCGCCCCGAAGAGAAAGCAAGGCACGATCCGATCGGATCGTGCCTTGCTTTCGTTAGGCTTGGGGGGCAAGCCCGGCTAGAGAAGGGAAGCTTCCCTTCTCTAGCCGGGCTTGCCCCCCAAGCACGGCTAGAGAAGGGAGGATTCCCTTCTCTAGCCGGGCTTGGGGGGCAAGCCTAACGAAAGGAAGCCACGATCCATGGGATCGTGCCTTCCTTTCGATAGGCGCGGAGGCCCAGGCCTGGCTGGCTGGGGAAGCGAACGTTCCGCAGCCAGCCTGGGCCGCCCCTTGTCCTCCGAAGCCTAGCTTCGGAGGAGAAGGGACCCAAGGCCGCCCCTTGTCCTCCGAAGCCTGGCCTCGGAGGAGAAGGGACCCAAGGCCGCCCCTTGTCCTCCGAAGCCTGGCCTCGGAGGAGAAGGGATCCAAGGCCGCCCCTTGTCCTCCGAAGCCTGGCCTCGGAGGAGAAGGGATCCAAGGCCGCCCCTTGTCCTCCGAAGCCTGGCCTCGGAGGAGAAGGGATCCAAGGCCGCCCCTTGTCCTCCGAAGCCTGGCCTCGGAGGAGAAGGGATCCAAGGCCGCCCCTTGTCCTCCGAAGCCTGGCCTCGGAGGAGAAGGGATCCAAGGCCGCCCCTTGTCCTCCGAAGCCTGGCCTCGGAGGAGAAGGGACCCAAGGCCGCCCCTTGTCCTCCGAAGCCTGGCCTCGGAGGAGAAGGGACCCAAGGCCGCCCCTTGTCCTCCGAAGCCTGGCCTCGGAGGAGAAGGGATCCAAGGCCGCCCCTTCTCCTCCGAAGCCTGGCCTCGGAGGAGAAGGGACTCAAGCCTGGCTGGCTGGGGAAGCGAACGTTCCCCAGCCAGCCTGGGCCTCCGCGGGTGACGAATGGAAGACCCGATCCACCGGATCGGACCTTCCTTTCCTCAGCCAGGAGGCCCCCGCCAGGCCAGGCTTCGGAGGGGAAGGGATTTCCCTTCCCCTCCGGCCGGCCGGAACGGATTACCTATTTCCTATTGGAAATAGGCCCCGGGTTACGAAATTTTCGGCTTACGAAAAAGGGGCCGGAACGAATTAATTTCGTAACCCGGGGGACCACTGTACATTTTTCTGATCCAGCGTCTGCTGACTTTTAAACCTATGGGAGTTTAGTCCCATATTCAACCTGGCAACCCTATGAATCTGTCTTATGACAAATCAGGCAGCTGGAATTCATGGCATGACAATCAGGAAGCAGCTATTAACAAATTTAGGTTCTACCTAAATACTAAATGAAAGGATTGATTCCGGTTAGCCCATTAGCATGGTTTAGTGGTTTGAGCATTGGCCTACTACTAGAGAATCCTGGCTTGGCCATAGAAATCTGCTGGTGACCTCATGCAAGTCACACTCAACCTGAAAGGCAAGCTTCCTCTCAACAAATCTTGCTAAGAAAACCCTTTGATAGGTTCAGCTTTGGGTCACCATATATCAGAAACTACTTGAAAGCACATAATAACAACAAGGCCATGTATCTGTAAAATTAACATAGAGATTGTTCATATTAGTAAATTACATGATGTAAACATGTCTGTCTTTTTGAAGGGCGTGCACCCCATAATACAGGGTTTGGGGCATATAATTTAGCCTATATATAAAGGAAAAGCTTTCCAGTTCTCAAACATGGGAGAGCCATTACAGTAAGAAAGACTAGCAAGGCCTATAAGGAACACTTGGCAGCCCTAGTGTGAGTGGGCTGCCATCAAGTCGCCTGTTGACCCCATTAATTTCATAGAGTTTTCTCAAGCAATACTCAATGAGCCACTTGCCATTACCACCTTCTGGCATACAGCCAGAAAATAGTTGCCTTTGGGCCATATGCTTCTCCCAGGATCGTTTTGTAGTGCCCAGTGTTCAAAAACATGCCCCAAATGCCCAAAAATTATCTTTAGGAGAGCATGAAGGGAATTTCCACATGCTTTGGCATCCCTGAGCGCCCCCCCCCACCCCAGAGTCAAAACAATTTTTATCTGACATGTTTCTGAAAAACTTTTTTTTTGTCTCAAAATGTCTTCTAGAGGCCAAAGAAGGCCCACAAACATACCCCCATGTCCCATCAAGGGTGTTTGGGGTGGAAATTTCTTTCTTTCTTTCTTTCTTTCTTTCTTTCTTTCTTTCTTTTGCAGAGATAGGTGCAACTATCTAAGGTCTCCTAGAAAGCTAACAAGGCCCCATAGTCTTCATAGTCTTCCAGAGTTGCCTACTTCTGGCTTACAGCAATTGGTATTTCCTGGCAGACCTCCATCCAGCACTAATCAGGTAACCCTACTTAGCTTCCCCATGAGACAGGATCTGGTGTCTTCAGGGTATTTAAGGCCATAACTGTAGATACTGGAAATTCAACCTGATGTAAAGCATGTAATTACACAACTGATCTATGACCAGTCCTCAAGTCAGCAGCGAGCCAACTCATAAATATCATCTCAGAACCTAGGGAAGCTGACTAGTGGAAATTCTTAGAAGGAAAGTTTTCTGTCTCCTTTCTTTATCCATTGATAAGCCTCTCAGGAGGATTGGAGCCCTCCTGCATTATGGTGGGATTGCTTCAAATTACATAAACTTCTGTCAGATCTTGAGTTCTTCACTGTCCTTTTATGCTACCCTAAATTTTTCAAAAGCCCACATACTTGCAGAAAGCCTTTTCACTGGGGCCCAGGTGGTATTAGGAGAAGGAAAAATTTCCCTTCCATTAATCTTAGACTGAAGCCACTTTAATTTCCATAATGCCCTAGAACGAAGCTATGCTAGAAGCATGTCAGAAAGTTAAAACAGCAGCCAGAGCCAGCAGAGCCTCATGAAGGCTCGGAGCAAAAGGTTTAAAACTTTGCAGTGCAGTGGGAAGAGCTCAGCAGAAGTCAGTGGTATACTCCAGTTGCCCAAAGATACTTCCTGGGTAATACCTGAATAGCAGAAACCATGCTTTCAGTCTCTCTACCTCATTACCAATGGTGACAGATGGCTTCCATTTCAGTGGGTGTTAAAGGTGTTCGGATTTGCTAGCTGCAGAGTAGACTCACAGTGTCATCAATGCTATGTTGACATATCTTCCAGCATTTCACAGATGAAAATTGGGACATGTGTGCCCAAGCAATATCAGATTGTAGTCAAGATGGCAAAATGTGGAAGAACACATGAGCCAGGAGAGACTGCAGCTGTTTGCTTTTGCCTGAGTTTACTGGGAACGGCAAGATGCTGCCATCCCCTCCTCTCTCTCCCTTGCTGAGTTAATTGTTGTCCTTCAATCTCATTTTGCAGGAATTGAAGTAAACTGAGGACCAAGGTAGGAAATGGGAGAAAGAGAGAGAAATTGGGACATTCTAAAAGCAGATGAAGTAGTGAGACAATAGAAGATTAATTGGGACTGTCTCTGGCAAATTGGGACACTTGCAAGAGATATGAATTTGCTGCTCTGGCCAAATGCACACTGAGATGTGGATACTTCTATTTAGTGGTACCTTTCCCAACCCGGTGTGTTCCACATATGTTAATCTACAGGCCTCATCATCCACATCCAGAATAGTCAATGGTCATGGTGCATGTGGTGATGAGAGCTTTAGTCTATCACATATTCAGAGGGGCGAGCTAGAAATAAAATTTATTATTATTATTATTATTATTATTATTGAGGGAAACTGTCCTGTCCATGATCACTGGGGACTTTATAAATCACATGGAAGTGTACAATTGGCTCCAAATTCTGTTATTAGTCACAACTAGAGAAGATCAATGGAATTAGTAGAATTTCTTTACATATTGTGTCACCTTTCAATAATATATTCAATGTGTCTACTCTAGTTCAAAGTAACCAATATGGATCTGGTCATAGCTTCCTCTTCCACTCTCAACATGTAGGAACCTGGCCAGTTTTGATATCTCTCCTATCCACATCTCTGTGAAGTCTTTTTCCATTCTAAAGGATTCAATGCAATTTGATATCACTCACATGTCAATAACAAAAACTATTAACATACTTTTCGTGCATAAGGTATTTCTGTTGCTATTGGATTTTGGGAAAGCCATCCTTCTTACTCACAAATCCCATGCTTGGCTGTTGTTTTTTCCTCACTCCCTCAAATTCTGTTGGAGGTATCTTTTAACCACAACATAATGAAGTGTGACATTAAGCAGATAGTTAATCCTATCCCTTAAGCAGATGTGGTAACAAACATGTCAGCGGCTGAAGGTGTTTATTTGCTAGCTGCAGAGCAGACTCACAATCTTGTTAGTGCTACATTTACTACTCTGGCCAAATGGACATTCAGACTGTTTGACAGTTTTAACAGCTGTTCCAGACTGAAAGATGCCCCATCTTTCTCCTTCTCTCCATGGTGTCCTTAAAAGCCATTTGACTTCACCAGAGAATTAAGCAGAATATATTTTTAAAGGTTTCTTTGGTGGGGAAATGTTTCCCTCCCATTCAAATTGTCATGACACCTTTTTGTGTATGCTTTCATGCAACATTAAAAGGAGATTCTCCCTTAGCACAACTCATAGAATTGTACTGGAAAGACCATTTATTGGAAACAAATTGGCATGACTGAGGGTCAAAGGACTTAAATCCCATCACCAACCCCTCCCTATTTTTTGTGCCAACAAAAAGGTGAATATTCCTTCAGGAGAAAACTATTTATTTTAGAGACAGAAACAGGCACTATTTTCAGGAAAAAGCACTGCCTGCTGGCATTCTAGATTGCTTTTCTGTTTTAGGATTGCTAAGAATTTCATGAGCTGACCAATAAAACAGCCAATAAGTGAAAACAAATGTTGGAATTGGGCAATACCTTTGTTGTAGCAGCTAAAATGTAACAGAAGAGGCAAGCTATCAGGATTTTCAGAAATTTTCATCAGGTTGGATGGTACAAGACATTGGACATAGGAGAAAATCCAAAGAAGAGGTCAAATACTATAGCCACTGGTCTGTAATTAGATTTCGGTCTCTGAATGGAGGTTGCAGGCTGGAAGAATAAGCAGTACCACTCAGGTGAAGTGACAAGAAATTCATACAGTCATGCCCCCATCTAACCCTGCAACTACAGTGGACAGAAAAAAGTTTGTGAGCCCTAGTTATAATTATGGAAATTCCATAGTTTTGTCATGATGGCCTTTGCAAACAAAAATAATTCCTTTTCTATTTATGTAATAACAGTCTTCAATGTCTTGTGATGTATCCATTTGGCAAACATTGTGTTCAGAAGAATCAAGGTAGGTGCAACAGAAACTTTACCTTTGCTTGCATCTGTTCATTTAAAGGGAATCATTAGGATTATGTACTTAAGTAATTAAGTAGGTTTACAGGGGTGTGTTTGCAGGAGTGAGGCCGCATGCTACAAAAGAATCAGAAACTTTGTGAGTGTGGCCTTCACCATGCAACATACCCTCTAACTGTTCCTATTTGACAGGCACAGTCTGGATAATTCCTCTGTCATCTCACTTTTTTGGCTGTTTTTAAAATGTCCCCGTTTCTTCCTCCTCCTTCCACTTTCCTTACTGCTTCAAAGTGAGTTCAAAGTGCAAAAGTAGTTGGCACTCAGTTAACTCAGCAGGGCAAAGAGGAGAGGGGGCAGCAAATTATTTCCCTTCCCAGTAGATGCAGGCAAAAGCAGACTGTTGCAGTTTTGCCTATCTTTTTGGTTCTTCCCCATTAATAACTTTTGTCATGTTGATCACACACTGATGTTGATTGGTCACGTGTGTCAAAGTTTGTTGGAAGGTATGCATATAGTTGTGTAGAAATATAACATTTGTTTCTGTTGTGTGCTATTAAGTCATTCTGACTTACAGGAACCCTAAGATAAACCTATCACAGGATTTTCTTGGCACAATTTGTTCAGAGGGAGTTTCCTTTTCCCTTCCTCTGAGGCTGAGAGAGTGTTACTTGCTCAATATCACCCAGGGGGTTTCCATGGCTGAGCTTGGATTTGGACCCTGCTCTCCAGAGTTGTAGTCCAAAGCTCAAACCAGTACACCATGTTGGCTCTCAGAAATATATCATGCCATGACCAAAGACCTTAGAACAACACTTACTACAGCAAATCACCCTAGAAATCACTACAAAGCCATAAGGACTTGGGTGTGCACCAATCCACTGTCAGACAAATAGCAAGTTACAAAGAACTCCAGAATAACATTATTATCTGCAAACTAGTTTCACCTTAGCTAATGTGAGTGTTATGCCCCAACAATCAGAAGAAAACTGCACAAGAATGGAACTCATGGGAGGATAGTCAGGAGGAAACCACTGTTCTAAAAACAACAACATCGCTGCCAGGTGAAGTTCAATAAAGCCATCTGATGTGGAGGACCAGCAACGCCCCCCACCCCCAAATGTGCCAGGAACTAATGCCATATTTGCACCCACTGGCTACAGTGGACTCATATCACAGGTCCACAGACCAGCTACTCACTCTGAGTAGCACTGAAATAGACGATACCTCCCACCCAACAAGATTTCTGGAACTATGTTCACTGGATAGACAAGTCAAAGCTAGAACTTTTTAGCATCAGTGAGAAATGTTGTACAGCCAGCATTCCATGTCCACAGATTTTTTATCTGCAGATTCAACCATCTATGACTTGAAAATATTACCAAAAAAATTATACATTCCAAAAAGCAAACCTGGATTTTGCCATTTTGTATAAGGGACATCATTTGACTACACCTTTGTACATAATGGTACTTGAGTACCCACAGATTTTGGTGTCCATGGGGGATCCTGGAACCAAACCCCAGTGGATACCAAGGACCTACTCTGTTTGGTGAAAAACAAATACTGAGTTAGAAGAGAAAACCCTCATCCCAACTATAATGTACAATATAGTGGGAATATGTCCATTTGGGCCGCCTTTGCTGCCTCAGGACCTGGGCAGCAATCATGAATTCTGCTGGGTATCAAAAGATTCTACAGGAGAATTCTAGAGATTCTAGAAGCTCTTCTTCAGCACCACATCTCAAAAGCTGATTTTCCTCTTATCTGCTTTCTTCACTGTCCAGCTGTTGCACCCCTACATGGTGATGGCGAATACAATGGCTTTGACTATTCTAACTTTAGTGCTTAGTTGTATATCTTTACACTTGAGAATCTTGTCTAGTTCTTTCATAGTTGCCCTTTCTAGTCCTGGTCTTCTTTTAAATATTTATTGACTGTGATTTCTGTGCTTATCAATGTTTGATCCAATGGGAACTCTTTATTTCAATATCCTCATTATCTAGGTTGAACTTATGTAGATCATCTGTGGTCATTATTTTTGTTTTCTTTTCTTTTTTCAGCAGTAAATCTGCCTTTGCACTTCCTTCTTTAATCATCCTTAGTAGATGTTTGAAGTCTGTGATATTCCTCTAGTTAATATGGTGCCATCTGCATACCTTAGATTGCTGGTGTTCCTTCTTCCTATCTTCACTCCTCTTTCTGAGTTTAACCCTGCACTCCATATAATATTTTCTGCTTACAAGTTGAACTGGTAGGGTAATTGAATGAAGCCTTGCCTGATTCCTTTGCCAATTAGAAACTATTCTATTTCTCCACATTCTGTTCTTACAGTAGTCTCTTGTCCTAAGGCAAATGGAGAATGATAACATCATCTAAGAGGACTCTGGCAGATCTCACAGATGATGTCATCAATCTGCATCTAGCTATGGGCACATAACCAAATGGTTCTTCAGTTCTCCTCCCATATTCTCTACCAGAGCTTGAGAGGAAAGATGTACCAAAGTTCTGTCTGTGGAATTCTTAAGGCAATCACAAGACCCCCTCTCAACAAACCTTGCCAAGAAAACCCTATGATGGGGTCTGTCCGGGTCACCATAAGTCAGAAATAACTTGAAAGCACAAGCAAGAACAATGAAAATTGTTCTTCCTCTAGAATTATGGGGTTAGATTACAATATATTAACATTTTAGGTTGGAAATAGTAATATTCCTAAGGGGTTCACAAACTTTTCCTCACCACTGTACAGCAAATTGGTATCAAAAGCAAAGTGCTGTTCCACACAACCACAGAATATTGCTTCATGTTAAGTCCAGATGTAAGAACAGTCAGCCCTCTGTGTCCATGGATTTCTTATCCATGGATTCAAGCATCCACAACTTGAAAATATTAAAAAAAAATACATATAAATTCTGAAAAGCAGATCATGATTTTGCCATTTTATATAAGGGACACAATTTTCTTATCCATTGTATTTAATGGGACTTGAAAATCCATGGACTTTGGTATCCACGGGGAGGTCTTGGAACCAAACCCCAGCAGATACCAAAGGTCCACTGTACCTGAGAATCCAATCTAGTTTAATCCAATATTCCTGCTAGACTTTCCTTCTTTTCCTTTCCCCCACAATCCTTACTGCTGCCTTAAAAAAAAAAAAAAAAAAAAAAAAGATCCAAGGGGTTTCCCAATGCTCCAGAGCTAGCTTTTGAAGCATATGGGTTAGGGGGCCAGGGAAAAGAGATTGACATTCTCCCAGTTCTATTGGATTCTTTTATTTTACTAGTGAAAGTCCTCTGTTGCATCTTACTGTTTATATTATGAACTGAACTACAGTACTCAATGAAAGTTAACTATTCACAATCTACTCAGTGGCGTTTGGGCTTCCAAAGGATCAGTTAAAAACTAAGCAAAAAACTCAGTGCTGGACATAATCCCTTAGGATTATGGTACTTTCTGTCATTCAGACATTGTTTTGGCCTTTGCATTGCCTTCAGAGCAGTGCAAAAGAAGCATTGCTCCTCTTTTGATGGTTTATGTAAGAATGTTGTCCAGTTGTCTCTCGCTATTCTCTTTGAATTTCTTTTTCAAATCAGATGAAAAATTGACTGTGTTGCATGAGCTGATATACAAGCTCCTCATTAAATCATACTGGGATTGTAAAACATCCTGCTAGTAATTCCAGAGTATGGAAACCATTTTTCATCCAAGAGCCCACTTGATCATATTCTGAGGTCTGGCTCACACCATAGATGTTCATCACTTGATGACTATAAGAGGTGGATGGCTTGCCCATATGAATGTATAGCTACAAAGACAACTTTCCCAATACTTTGCTTTCAGTTAAAAGAATGGAGGAAGTTTGTCTATCATATTATTTATTATTTTTACAATCATAGCCTGCCCCAGTAAACCCAAGGCAGCATTCATGTCTCTCCTTTCCCCCACTTTGTCCTCACAACAACCCTAAGAGGCAGCTCACCTTGATAAAGAACTAGTGGCCCAAGATCACCCCGTTGAGTTTCATGGCTTAATGGGGACCAGAACCTGGAGCATCTGAATTCCAGTCTCAGCACTCTTAACTGTTAGAATGGACTGGGTCTCGAGCAGATTTTGGGATGGAATTTTGCTGGGTTTTGCGGTTTTGATGTATAGAAGACTTGGAGGTTAAGTGTTTTAGAATGGTTTTCACCCATTTTAAGTACATGTATGCCCCACAGCTTTGGGGCTGTGCTATGGAGCCCAGTGGGCTACATGTGAGCCACACTTTCCCCACCCCTATACTTTTGCAACTTGCTAGGCCTTATAAAATCTGCTAGCTGATGGGACTTGCACAATGGATTTCTAGGACCTTGGAATCTCTTCACTCTTTTTATCCATTGTTTGACAGCTTTTCTAGCCAGGAAACACTCCTATGGAGCTTCCCACTTTGACCTGTAGTGCATTATTTATTAGGCTATATGATGAGGAGTGTTGCCTGACATCCTTATTGCCCTTTTTGTTGGGTTGGAAAGCTTGTCCCTTATAGGACTGGCAGCTGGAGAGCTTTTCCTTTTGGGTTGACAAAATCCCATACTTTGGTGTATGGGTGTCAGGAAGGTGCGTGCTGGGTTCATAACCCTTGTCGAAGCAAACACAAGCAGAGTTTATGTACACGGACAGAATGCCCAGAAGAAGGTCTGTGAAGAAAATTTCATCTCACACAGGAATGAATCTCAGTACAACAAGGTTTCTCTCAAATAAGGATTCTTTAATCTTTGTTACTAAACTATTTGCAAAGATTACAGAGAGATACTCATCAAAAAGTTGTTTTACCAAACAATCAACCATAAGCAACCAGCTCTGAGGCAGTTACTCTAACACCAACTGTCTCACTTTGACTCAGTGACAGTTGACAGTTGCATCAGCCTTCCCATGATGCACTGTTTCAAAATGCAGATTCATGTAACTGCCACTGGAACTGTTATTTAGCTCCACCTAGTGGCCACATCCATGTAATTTTATCAGACCTGTTTCAAAATGGTCCTGACAATGGGCCCTTCATAAAGACAGGAATGTGCATTGTGTAATTTATGAATGCGGACCATATGTTAATTTTACAGAGAAACACATAAGTTAACTGAAATCAATACTTGTGTTTTATATTTAGACAGACCACAAACTTCCTGCTAGCAACTTTCTGTTTGTGTACCCTATATGTCATGAATTTGACTGTCTCTTTTTCCTCTTTAGAAAACCTGCAACATTATGCAGGGGACTCTCAATTATTATTTTTTTTCATTGTGCCAGGGACTGGCACCATATTCATGTCCATTAGTTAGAATTGCCTTTTCTTTCCTGGAAATAGCTTAGGGACCAATGTTGGTCCTGGGACTACGATTATGAGCAGCAGAGGTATAGAGGTTTAGTCACTGATAAGCAGGCTAAAATGAATGCTCTTAAAATTTGTTATTGTTTGTTTACAACTTATGGCAACCCTAGAGCAAAACTATTACAGGGTTTTCCTGGCAATATTTGTTTCAGAGGGAGTTTGCCTTTGCTTTCCTCTGAGGCTGGGAGAGTGTGACTTGCCCAAGGTCACCCAGTGAATTTCCATGGCTGAGCAGGGATTCAAATTCTGGTTTCCAGAGTCGGCCTAATGTTCAAACCACACCAGCATATTGACTCTCCATCTTAAAATTAGAGATGGGTAAAATAGATGCAGGCAAGGCAACCAGAAGCAGAACATTCAATTGTTGTTTTTCCAAAGAATGTGAAGTAATTAATTTCATCAGTAGCAATCAGTGATTAATAACTAGTAATGGCTAAAAACTGTGATGGCTATTTATTATCTCCAGTACTAGAGGCAATAGGCTTCTATGTACCAGTTGTTGGAACATTGTACTGTATTCACGGCCTACTTGTGGCTTCCACCAAGGAACTAGTTGGCCACTGTGGGAATAGAACGATGGATAGGCCTTTGGTCTGATCCAACAGAGCTCTTCTTATGGTCCAAGTTCTTGAAATGACAAACTTGCCAAGGAGGAGAGTGAGCAACAATAAAACACATTTCCCCCCTAAAACCAGCAAACAAACAGGATGCAAATACATCCTGCTTAGAATCTGTGGGGTGTGCACCACCACATTCAGAGCAATAGCTTTGATCCATCCATCCATTATTCAGATCAAGCGAAGACAGGCTTAGGGGAAACGGCAAGGCCTCTCGTGGCCCCAGAGCTTTCCATCCCATTTGAAATGACATGTCAGGACACATCAATACACATCATCACATCTGCCCATTTGACAGCGTTTCCTCCCCCACCCTACCACTGCCACCACCACCCTGCACCCGCTGCCTTATAAAGTTGCACAGTGGGGTGAAGGAAGGGAAGACCTGCTTTCCTCTGGAGCTTCACAACAGGAGGTCTTCCAAATCCTGTGTCAGTTTGTGTATGTCAAGGAGAGCAAAAGCAGGGGGAAAGGAGGGGAGAGAGGGTGAGAGCAGGCAGGCTTCAGGCTCAGGAGCCTTGTCTGCCTGAAGTGGTGGCAAGAAGCAGCACGGGGATATTCAGAAATCAATAAGCTGAGTGATCACAGGGCCTGCGACTCTTCGGACGAGCCGTTCCATGCACACGCACAGGGGCTGAACATCTGTCAGGCAAACAAAAAGCAAACCGAGCAGAACAAAGGAAAGGATTATTTTCACTCAAGTTCTTCTTCAGTCTCAGCAGGCTATGTTCAAGCCATTCTAGCATTCAAACTCTGAGGCCTTATGGAGTCCGGGCTGTCCGGGAAATGCCAAATGCTGTTACCAAAAGACAAAAGAGGGAGGTTGGGTGGGGGCAAGGGGGAGATGAGAGTAGAGTATGGACTGAACATTCAGAATCTCTTCAAAACACAACTGTGGCACATAATGATAAGAAGCAGCAGAGAGGAACATGGGAAAGAGGCTGAAAGGGGCACTTCTTATGAGAATATATGAAGGATAGATCAAGTGTCCGTCTTCCAGAAGGTGGAACTTACTATATTTTGCCTTTTAAAAAAAACACTAAAGTCTGAGAATTTTCAGTTATTGGGAAAGGAGGAAAAAAACATTTTCCTTCCAAGTTTGGAGAACGTATTGTTGGATGCCTTAAATTTACCTCTAGAAAATTGGCAATGTCCTCAAAACTGTGTCAACAGCACCATTGTTTTTTAAAAAAATAAATTTAACAAACCAATTTTCATACATTTAGATTGTTTTTTTCCCCATACAATTTTCTCTCTCTCTCCCCTTGAATCCAGGAGTATGCCAAACTCTGCACCTGCATTTTTGGAGTGTGTGTGTAACCCCATCTAACACAGGCTGAATTCCCATTCCCTGATCTGCCTTCTGACTGACCAGGAGCACCTCTGTCTTGTCTGGATTAAGTTTAAATTTGTTGCCCTCATCCTGTCCGTTACTGATGACAGACACTAGTTTAGGACCAGGACAGTCTTCTTGGATTGAGGTGGAAAGGAGTAGTAGAGTTGAGTGGCATCTGCATATTGATAGCACCACACCCCAAACCTCTGGACAACCTCTCCCAGCGGTTTCATGTTTATGTTGAATAGCATAGGGGACAATACAAAACTCTGAGGGACCCCACAGGCCAATGGCCAGGGTGTCAAGCAGGAGTTCTCCAGCACTGCCTTCTGGGTTAGTTCCTCCAGGAAGGAATGGAGCCACTCACCTTCAAGTCCCATCCCAGAGAGGCAGCCCAGAAGGATACCATGGTTGATGGTATTGAAAGCCATTGAGAGGTCCTGAAGAACTAACAGGGACACACGCTTCCTCTCCCTGTCTAGTTTCCTGCGTGGGTCATCCACCAAGGCAACCAAGGCTGTCTCTGTTCCATAGCCAGGCCTAAAACCAGACTGAAATGGATCTAGGCAATCTGTTTCCTCCAGAAACCCCTGGACTTGGGAAGTCACCACATATTCCAATACCATGCCCAGAAATGGTAGGTTGGACACTGGGCGATAATTACTCATTATAGTGTGATTCAATGATGGCTTTTTCAGGAAAGGTTTCAAAACTGCCTCTTTTAAGCACACTGGGATTCTGCCTTGCTGTAGGGAGGCATTGACTACCTTCTTTACCAGCTCAGCCAGCCAGTATACAGATGATGATGATGATGATGATGATGATGATGATGATGATGATATTTTCTTATTCCCTCCCCCCCTTCTCCCAACATAGGAACTCAAGGTGGCAGATTTATATCCATCTTTCTCCCAAAATGGGACTCAAGGTGATTGGATGGAGAGTCTGCTCACACAGAGAGAGACATGTCTTCTAACACCTTGCCATTTCTCTCATGCTCCTAGAATGCTTGCCTCACTCTGCCCAATGTTAGGGCCAGAACAAGAGATACTGATGAAGCAATCCCAACCTGAAGCTCTCTTGTACACAGGAAGCAACTATGAGTTGTGGCGATCCTATCCATGTAGTGCTACAAGAGGCTTGACTATGAATGAAAGGTAGTAAACCTGTCACAGGAAGACATCTGTAGCTTTTGCACCTTTTTCAACAGCTCTCCTGAGACTACGAGAGAGGGCAATTGGTTCTTGGATATTGTTTTTATTACGAGTTACTTTTCTTCATATAAAGTCAATAGAAACCTGAAAATACATGTTTCTGAGTACAGTTCTAGTTGGAAGCAACACCTTATTATGTTGTAAAAGCCACCAAAGCAGGAGTAGAGAGGGGAGGAGAAAAGGATAAAGCCATCTTCCCAGGAGAGAGAGACCCTGTTTTATGAACTGGTGGGAGAAAGCTATTCCTTCAAAAAACTCTAGTGTTCACTTTGTGGGTGAGGTCAGCTCACCAGCAAGAGACAGAGGAAAGAACAAACAGTCCCAGACTGTGAGAAACACTCCGGAGATCAATCTAAATCAATTAGAAGACAACAGACCGGCAAATCTGAATTGTGCCAGGATAGCAAATGTAATAACTTTGTCCTGCAATTTAGGAAGTGGCTTTTGAGGTAGGTAGCTCTGGAGTGAGAATGTCTCTCTGTGTATGTTTGTATTGATTAAAAAAATATTAAATCAGCTTAAGGAGCACTGAAAGCAAGAAGGACCTACTGAAGTGGAAGCAATTTCTCTTAAGTGTATTTCATGGTGGTGTGGTGCTGAAAGGCAAAGGGGTTGTGAAGGAATTGGGAACAGCTGGTAGATGGCAACATTGTGCCAACAAAGGGGGGAAATGTATGTGGGGAAGTGAGGAGGAGGAGGAGGAGCTGGTATCAAGGGAAAGTGGTAAAACAAAACAAAATCCTGATGCTTCCTAACTTAAACACTGTTTTGTTGTTGTTTTTCCAGCAGGGTTGGGGCAGTATTGTCAAAGACCAGCTTCCCAGGGATTTTCACAGCGAGAGGAGTCATTGTCTTTCATTGGAAGAGGGGACACATACAAAAATTACATGCTGGGCTGGGAAAGTAACTGCTGTACTCTCTCACTCCCTACTATTCTCTTGACAAAGGAACCAACGGAGTCCCACTGCTGTGGCCACAGCAGCCACTGGTGGCTTTCTCATCAGGGAAGCAATGAGTCCGCACTGGGACCCCTTTCACACTACACAATCATAGCACTATGATTCCACTTTAACTGTCATGGTTCTCTCCTAGGAATTATTGGGATTTGCAGTTTAGGGGGATTACAAATCCCAGGATTCCAGAACAGAGACAGCTGAAGCTGAAGATAGTGTGTGGTGTGAATGGACCTCTGATCTTTAAAGGTGCTATCTAGCATGGTGAATCTATCTGAAGGAGAGCATTCAGCATTTTGGACAGTTCATTTAAAGCTGAGACTAAAACCTGGAGTGTTTTTCAATGTCTTAGAGTTTCCTTCCAAAGTCATTCCCCCTGAATTTGACAGAGTGGTTTATGGGGCACTGGAGGGCTCCTCACACTTTCAGTGAGTAGGCTCTGGGCAGCCATTTCATCATTTTCTTCTTATTGGCTTTTTTACTGTAAGAAAAGACAAAAGAAGCATTGGGAAAACAAAGGAGGATTATGAGTGGTATGATAAAGGCCTCAATCTGGAATGGTGCATAAACATGGCAGGTTCCTAAAACATGATGAAAAGAGGCAGAAACTGGGGAACAGCCAACCAAATCCACAGAAGAGACTGGAGATACATCTTGAGGCATGTCTCCAATTTCCTCTGTGTGGTAACAAATGATGAAGCCACCATATTTTCAACAGTGTTTCCAGATAAGTCTTTTACACTGAGTTGTTCACAGATTGCTACATGGGAAGCTACCTTATAATTGGAAATGTAACAGTACTCATCACTTTGGAGAGAATGGACGTGGTAGGGCTAAGTAGTTTTCTGAGACCCAAAGTTTCTTCTTCTCTTATCCTAACTTCTCTGAGATGTAAATTGCTGACTGAGATTGTGTATGATCAGATGTAACTATGACAGTGGTCATTGTGGTCTGATGACCCCTCAAAAAAACAACAACCCAACCCTATGTTTTTAGCCTGGCAGCATTCCAAATGAAGGGTTTCTGGGGGTACTGCAGATTGGGGTGCTAAGAAATGGCATTTATAGCAGTCTCCCCAACAAGAACAGGCAGCTTGACAGACCCCTTGGGTTCCTGCTGCAACTGCTCGTCTCAATGAACCCTGCAATCAGGAGAGCACTGCAGATGTCATTTTGCAACACTCTGATCTGCAATGCCTCAGAAACTCTTTGGCTGGGGTGCTGCCAGACTGGAAATGTAGGATTTGGCAATCATGTTCAGTCGTTAGCAACCATAAACCTAAATCCCCAGCAATTACAAAATCCTGTATCTAGTTTAGAATCCTAAATATTAAACAGGATGCCAGATGATATTCGTTTCCTCTTCTTCTTTTCCTACCCTTCCATTGCTCTCACTTGTGTGTGCGTTCTCTTACTGCAACAGCTCCATTGGTGGCTGATCCATTTCTGGGCATAATTTCTGGGTATAATTCAAAGTGCTGGTTCTAACCTATAAAGCCCTTGGGTCCTGTGACTTGGGTCCAGATAATTTGAAGGGCCATATCTCCATTTATGAACCCACTAGAGTGTCGGGATTGTCCAAAGAGACACTTCAAGCCACCTTCTTGGGCTCATTTAATGGGAACAAAGGAGAGGGCCTTCTCAGTGGTTGCTTCCTGGCTCTGAATCTCCCTTCCTAGAGAGGCCAGGAAGGCCCCGTCCCTGCTCGCCTCTCAGTGGCAGGTAAAAACATTTTTGTTACATCAGGGTTTCTAAACTGATAAGAGCTGGGCTTTTAAATGCTGTGCAAATCAGGTCAAGGTTTGTATATATTTTAATACATTTTAATATTTTAATGTGTAATTTTTTAAACTTTTTAAAAATTTTTTAAACTTTATATTTAATTTATACTTTTAAAATGTTTTTGTATTGTTTTAAAACTGTACTGTTTTAAATGTGCTGTAAGCTGCCTTGAGTCCTCATACTGGGAGAAAGGCAGGATATACAGAAATAATTATAATCATAATCATATTTATGTGCCTTCATTTCACTGGTTGACTTAAAATCACCCCATGAATTTCATAAGATTTTCTTAGGTAAAGAATATGCAGAGGTAGTTTGCTATCACCTTCCTCTGAAACATAGCCTAGAGCACTTGGTATTCTCTGATGGTTTCCTATCCCAGTATTAAACAGATCTGACCCTGCTTAGCTTCCATGATTAGACAGGATCTAGCGCCTTTATAGTATTTAAGCCTGCTCTTTCTTTTCTAGTAAAAGTGAAATGAGCTTAATTCAGTGTTAAATTAGCAACTTAAGGACTCGTCCAGACCAATTAAAAAGACCAGAAAGTCCCAGATTTTGTTTCTCTCCTTTCCAATTTTATTTTGGAGATCCATACACATTTTTATTTATCCCAGAATATTTTCTGTCAGCTGCCAGTATGGTAAGAGACTTTTTATACCACCTCCTCCATTTTGGTTTATTGTATCCCAGTATAACACTGGAAACAACAGAAAAAACCTGGGAATTTTTAAACCAGTCTGGTTGTGCCCTTAGATAGTTTTTAAATTTTTAATGAAGTTCTCACAATAAAACCTTGGTTTGTTTCTTTAGCCATTGACGTCTTTGCCCCTTGATCAGAATTGCCAGCTGCTGTACACGCACACACCATCAACATTGAGTCAGACTCTTGGCCCATCTAGCCCCTCTGTTGTCAACTCCGACTTTTAGTGGCTCTCCAGGCTTTCAGTCAAGAGATTCTTGATAACTTTCCAGGTGCTCCTCATGTAAGTACTAGCTAGGCCTGAACTTAGGCGGTATCTGCATGGCCCAGAATACTCCAGGAATAGCTTAGAGTATTCTGGCTTCAAAGCTTCCCTGACATTTCCCCATTATCTGAGCATTGATGGCAGGTTCTGTTTGCCTGTGTGTTCTGCGGTGCCACACACTATGCCACCACCACTTCTGTAAGTTTCTTCTTCTGTGGCCAAAAATGAGGTGCCCAGCATCACTCAGATGGCTTGGCACTTCATTCTGACCTCAGAGGGAGTGACTCACAGTGGAGGGCAGCACAGCAGGATGTGCGTGTAAACAGTTATCTGTTTCTTAGTTATCTGTTGTCACTCCAGATGCAAATATCTGGAGCAAAAAGTGAATTTTTAAAATCCATATACAGTGTATATGCTCAAGGCTAATGTTAGGTGTCACTTGAACTGGATATTTATCAGTCTTTGAAGGAGATATTAGGGCTACGTAGCAGTTTTATTAAATCCTTTAAAAAAATTGTAAAAAGTTTGATTTAAATAAAATGAGCTCATTAAACAGATATCATGTATACTATCAAAGTGAAAATTTATTGCTTATGGGATCACTAAAACACAATAAACTATTCCTACATAAGCATATACCACATAACAGGTTGGATCTTATTCATGCTTGGAGAAGACCTATTGATGGGACTTAGGATAGACCTGTTAAAAGTCCCAAATTAATTGGACTTATGTTATTCATAACTGACTTGTTCCACTGAGTTCAATGGGTCTGTGCATTGTGAAATCCAGATCCAGTCCTAAGAACAGAGGACAGGACAAAAACTCATGGGGAAAACCATACCATTAGTACTTGCAACATACATGAATACCTCTACAAATACATCTTCACAAGTTAAGAACTTTTAGTTCTATTGACTTGCTATGGTCAGAAATCAAGGGTGAGTTAATTTACATTTGATTTCAACACAAAATGTGCCAAGAGTTTTTTTTTTATTAGATGCAAATGGCTTTTTCTAACCATGTTGTGAATGATCATAAGGGCCCAAGTGGAAAGAAATCTGACACCGTCTTCTCTGCCACTCCCCTTCAGGTAATTCAGCTCCTGGGCCATATCCATATCCCACATGGGTGCTAAATCCCATCAGTATCTGAGTCAAAGAGGGATGGGGGGAGTAGAGGCAGATCTTTTGATCTCCAAAGACTCTTTCATGGGTCATTTGAGAGGTGATGATTGTAGAAGGTGAAGATTTCCATTTCATCAGCAGCAATGTGTTGATGGCCTTCAGATAGTCTGGGAACATAATAGAGGGAAAATATTTACAAAACAAAGTCCAGCACCGCATTAACATTGCTAATGGGCTTGGAGGAGGGTGGATGTGTAAATAATATGGAAACTTGTACTGTGTTGGGGTTACTCCTCTGTGATCCTTAAACAGGTGGATGGCAGCATTTGCTTCTTTGTACTGTAAAACCAGGACACAGTTGGCCAATGATCAAATGATCAAAATGCCACTCTGAGAAAAGCATACTCTAATTTATTAAAAGCAAAGAATCCTCTTGGAACCTCTTTTGTGCACTTCTCATTCACTTAAGAAGAAATTCTAGACAGATCTGCTTTGAAACATGTATTACAACAGTCAAAATGGCTCACACATTTCAGAGAAATTATGAAATCAGGAATCTAAACTGCACACAATATGTTCTGAGAGTACTGTGATTTTAGTGCAAAAGAAACAAAAACATTTATTTATTTATGAAAATATTTATATGCCATTGTATATCTCAGGATCTCAGGGTAGCATACAATGAAATCAAACATTAAGACAATAAATAAAATTAAATTTTAAACACTAAAAACATTAAATCAACTGTCACTTAAAACCAGAAAATTAAAACCTCTTAAAATCAATTTTTAAAATGCTGAGCATAACACACATGCAATTTGGATAAAATTATTTGGGCCACAAAAGCTTTAATAAAAAGGCATGTCTTGACTGGGTGCTAGAATGACACCAGTATTAGCACCAACCAGGCCTCTAAGGAAAGGGTACTCCATAACTGGTGTCACATAGCAGAAAAAGACCTCTATCATGTTCTTCTATAACGTACTGCCCCTATCGGTCAGGCACTGAGAGGGCTTCTCCAACAGACACCAATTCTTGAACGTTCCCTTAAGTATAAAGATCCCAAGCCTTTTAGGGCTTTAAATGTTCTAATCAGCACCTTGAATTCAGACTGAATCATATTGGCAATCAGTGTACAGTT
Organism: Urosaurus nigricauda; assembly: GCA_034509955.1. NCBI lineage: Eukaryota > Metazoa > Chordata > Lepidosauria > Squamata > Phrynosomatidae > Urosaurus > Urosaurus nigricauda. Next base: position 312,063,645 of record JAOEGL010000001.1, on the reverse strand, counting down.
AGCCCTCCATATCCAAGGATTTTTTAATCCGTGGATTTAAGTATCCACAGCAATGTAGCAATGTTATGCTCTTTAACATGAACTGGAAGAGTCACCTATCTTTCTGGCTGGCCTAAATACCCTAAAGGCCCCAGTTCCTGTCTGATCTTGGAAGCTCAGCAAGCTCAGCCCTGGTTAAGACTTGGGGGGGGGGGGGAGACTGTCAACGCATACAGTTTGGCCTTCTGTATCCACAGATTCAACCAACCACTGCTTGAAAATATTATATTCCAAAAAGCAAATCTTGATTTTGCCATTTTATACAAGGGATACATACAATCTTACTATGCCAGTGTATTTAGTGGCACTTGAGTATTCATGATTTTGGTATCCATGCAGGTTCTGGAACCAAACCCCATAGTCCGGCCTATGACTAACATCTTCAATTTCTTTCTCCTGTGTGCCTGATGAAGCCAGTGTGACTTTGAAAGCTTGCAACATGTAATTATACGTTTGGGTTGGCCCAATAAGGGTATCATTGTTTGAGTGTTACTGATATTATATGGTTTTTGTATTGTGTAACAACCAACAAAAGAGAAAAGACTTGGGAGAAAAGAGTCCTTTCTCCCCTTGAGTATTACAAAGGCATGAATCTGAACAGGTGCCAAAAACAGAAGTCTAATAGATGTGAATTAAAACCAACGTTTATTTAAATTTTTAAAGTAAACTGAGGATGAATCTTGACATGATGTGCATTAGTGGGTCCTGTGTCCATATGGCTTGGGCCATAGTTCAATGGTACAGCATATGTTATGCTTGTAAAAGGTCCCAGATTAAATCTTTGATATCACTAGGTAGGGTTGGGAGGAAAACCTCTTTCCTGAGATCCTGATGAACCACTTTTAATCTTTTCTAAGAATACTGAGCTGATAGATCAATGGCCTAACCCAGTATAAGGCATCATCCTAGTTTGCACAATCAAACAAATAAAATAAAAAAAGTTTTAAAGAAAATAAACTGCCAGCTACCAATTTTTTTCCATATAGTTGGCAATGCTTAAAAGAGTGAGATTCCAGGAAGAGTAGAAAGGAAATGTGTTTGTGGGAGAGACAATGAGTTGTAATGGTAAGTGCTGGACTCAGGACCAGGAAAGACCACCTGAGAAATGAAATTCCTTCTGAGATAGGAAACTTACTGAATGGCCTGTTCATTTCCTCTCAGATAATAATTCTGCTTCCCAGTGTTGCTGTGAGATTAAAGAGGGGAGGCGAAAGGACATGTAAGCCTCATTTGGAAGTAAGGCAGAATATAAATGCAACAAATTAATTAAACATGTATATTTATTTAATGAATTACATTTATATCCTGCCCTTTCTCTAATGTGGAAGTCCAGTAAGCACGTATCAATCACATATAATATCAGCTCTTATCCATGCTTTCTGGAAGAGGCCCTGGCATCCACTACCTTCCCCATTCATGTTGAACAGAATAGCACAGTTGCTAGAAGTGGATTCTGTATGAATCTATAGATGTATCAGGGACTTGGGTCTCCCCCTTAACAAGCAATTACTTCGGACAGTTCCACAGTTACACTCCCTCAATACATTAAATAAATCTTTGAGGAAAAAATATCCTAGATTTTAATTGTGTTCTATATAAAACAGTGAGATTAAAGGCAAAGTTATTTGTAATTTGAAGGCTGATCAATGCTGTATTAACACGTAAAGGCACAATCCAGACAAACGTAAGCCTATTACAATATGTTTCTTTTACATAATTGGGAAAGCTTAAATTCTTACTTTACTTAACTTTTCAATCAAAATATTGTAAGGATTTAACTTTAGGTGATTCATGCCCTCTGTATTCAGTATTCACCTCTTCTGAATACTGAGTGCAAAACACACATCCCTGTCATTTTTCTTTGGATCTAGCTGTGCAACAATGGCCATGACATTACAGTCTGTGCGTCTCTGCTAGCTTGCTCTGTATAGCTGGCTTGCTCTCATCTGGTAGAACCTTACCACTGCCGCTACCTTCTGATCTGATTAAATTATCAAAATTATACAGATTATACTACTGAGTAGCAGTTTCCCAGCTTTTCATTACTGTTTATTATTTGGCACACAGGATTTGGCTATATATAAGTTTAATATGTTATGATTTGTTAAGAGGCTTACTGGAAAATTCATTGACCAGTAGGCTTCCATTCATGTCAGGAGGACTAAAGCAGCATATTACAGCAGGATAAATTATCCCTGCTATTATTACCCTGAGCAGGCTAAAGACCTTCAGGCTGGCCTGCTCCTTTAGACTGAGCAAAACAGGGCAATAGCATCATTATTCACAATGACTACTTATTGCCGTTGCTAATTTTTCATGAACTTCCACAAAATCCTACTCTGCTGCTTGATCATAACACAGAGGTAACATTGAGCTCTCAAAGGCTATTTATACTAAACTTGTGTTCACACTGTGTACACATGTTTAGATGTCCATGAGAATCACTGTTACCTGTATTCATTTGTATTGAGATACTAGGATCCTCTTAAATTCAGAGTACAGATCAAGGGTACAATTGCACCTGAGTGGAATGAGCACATGTGTTTTTATCTGAACAGAATAATGGAAAATGAACATGAACACATTTCATTTTATGTAAACACACTACCCTTCTTCGGCTTGCATGAGCAGAATCTTTTTTTTTTTTTTTTTGTCCCTAAGGAGCTGCAATAAAAATATTGAGGTGGTTGCTTTACTTAAATAATTCTTATTAAAGTTTAATTATTGCAGAAAAGAAAAATACCACAAAAACAGCTGACAATGAAATACTGAGGTGACTGTGTATGTGTGTTATTTCTGAGGAAGAGTGGAAGATTTGAGAGATGAAAGAAATGAAGGAAATGTGTGAATACCCCTAATTCCAATGGAATGCAAGCACAGGCAGATTCTACCAAGCTGGTAGGGCTTCTCAGTGGCAGACAGTGTATCTGAGGATGATCACCAAAAGGTTGTACACTAAGATAAACTGACTACAGTAATTATCAAGGGCATCTGTACAAAAAAATTTCAGAGATGTGGGGAACATGGCATAATTGTATCTTAGGAAAAAAAAAATCTGTGTACAGCATGTGCTCCTACAGCACACCATTGCATCTTTCTTGAGCACATATGCTTTGATGAATGGTGTCATATTCAGTGACATTTAGAAGCCTGCAAAACTTGACATTTATCACTGATAGACCTAAATACCCTCATGGCACGAGATCGTATCTGACCTTGAAAGCTAAGTAGTGTCAGTTCTGGTTAGTACTGGAAGGGAGACCCCCCAATGAATACCAGGTGTTGTGGCTATATTTCAGAAGAGAGAAATGGCAAAATGGGTATTCTTTGCCTAAAAAAAAAAACATATAAAATTCATAGAGTTTTCATAAATTGATAAACACATACTGTACACAAACACAGTACTAATTTAGAACACCAGAGGCATCATAAACTGCAACAAAAGTTTATGTGGATGGAGAGATCTTTGAAAATGTAAGAAGCTGAAGTGTGGCAAACCAAAATGAATACAGTACTAAAGAATGCATTGGATATTTTCTGGTATCACTGCCAGAAATGACATAACATCAATCATTTCATAGAGCTTTCAGGAAGGTTCTAGAATGAGTTCCTTCATCCTGGAAGCATTGGTGAGCACTCTGCAGAGAGCCTCACTTGTATATTTCCTCTAGAAAAAGAAAGCAACCAAATTTGAAACTGAATAACAACACTGGACTACAATGTTTCAGAACATTGCCATTTTATCTTATTTATGCAAACATATATCATGTCAGATTTGTATCATTTTGTGTTTGGATGTCCAAATTTTGTAAAATTTCCTGAAGCATCATCCTTAGATTGAAATAACCTTGATTTGCCTGCTTACTTATGGAGGCTGTCAACAGGCTCTCCATGGGTCTCAAAGACCTTCTATTGGGATCTGCTTCTCTCTGTGTCAACTTGAAGGCACATACAGTAACAACAATGGGACAAAAACTTCTATGGAAAGTAGGCAGAAAAGCAACTTGAAGGCACATACATAGACTAGCTGAATTGGAATATATTCACAAATTCCAATCCATCAGCAGTGGGCTGAACAAAGACAATGGCTTCCTGGCACACTACACAGATTACAACACTGATTAACACCCCAGCCTCATGAGGACACCCTTGGCCATTTTATTACATCTCCTTTCTGGTTCCAAACCTGCACCTTCCACATTCCAAAACTTTCTCCACCATTCATATGGTTATGCATCCATCTTGACCTTAGGCAATGTCTTTCCTCCTGCCTTTGTCCCTCATTACCATACTCATAGGTTTTGCGTCTCTATGGCTTCATCCGGTTATAAAGGTTCTTCCAGGGCACCAGTTCACTCCGTGCATCTGATAAAGTAGATTAAGCCTGTGAAGGCGTATGGTACACCTTCTTCTGTTCTCAAAAGAGTTGCTTTCAAAGGTGCTACAAGATCCCTTTGCATACTGATATTTCAGATTAACAAAACTGAGGGCTATCACGTGGGGAATATAGGGGGATATAAACATCGATTATCCCATGAAAATCAGGCAATCACGCTTAACATTTTCACACACGTAATTAAATTGCCATTATCCTGGAAATAAACAGGCAATAAACAGCAACAAATCATTCACAAGATCTCCCTGTGAATGATTTGTTGCTGTATATTGGCTGTTTATTCCCAGGATAATGGCAATTTAGTCGGATGTCATGTGTATTGGACATCATGTGTAAATGCTAATCATGATTGCCCGATTTTCACAGGATAATTGATGTTTAAACCCCAGATTTTCCCTGTGTGATAAAGTCCTATGTCTCTGAATTCTACACACTATTATTGTAATTGGAAAAATTTATAAAGAACATATTGATCTCCCTACCCTGCCCTGCTTAGACTCACAGCAGCTAGAAAATAGGACTACTCATATTAAACTGCCTATGAATCCTCCCTAACCATTACTTGAGCTGTTTCCAGGGTAATAGTAGCTTGGGGGCCTACCTGTGATTCTGTATTAGGCAAGACCATTCAGTATATTACAAACTCTCAGAGGGTAAGGACACAGTGTGAGGTACAATGTTATCGATTGTGGCTGTGGTGGTTGTGGCAGTGACAGTTGTCATAATGGTTATTAAAACTGTGACCACTGCAATTTAAGTTGCACATTAGTAGGTCATCAAAATAGGACCAACTAATTTCAAGCAAGGATATTGTGGCAGGCTAAAGACTTTTTAACAAAAATCACATTAATGTACTCCCATAAATGTGTCCTTTGGCTTTTCTTACTTATTCTATGCTCTTGTCATAATCGGGCCTTTCTTGGAAGTGCTTTGAGAATTTTTTCACATCCTTGTTAAATGCTACAGGCCACAAAGCCTACTATGTGTTCCCCTTGATCATGTCATTGCTATGGTGTAAAATTGAATTACTTTTACAATGCGAGTGGTACCCCAGCAAATGGAGGGCTTTTCCCACACTTAACAGAGGAGGAGGAAGGCATGAGAAATTGATGTAAATGGGCGAAGGGCAGGTGTAGTAGGGAGCAGGGCATTTCATTTAAAAGGAAAAAAACAGAATGCTTAATATATCTGCAAAAATGCAGAGTTCTTGAAATGAAAACTATATTATAGCAAGCAACTGTAGAGGTGTTGCACTGGGCTTCACTGGTGCAAAAATGATTCTGTTTTTTTGAAGGAATTTATGGAAAAACTATGACCTAAGCAGCTTCTGTGTTCCACTGCAAAAGGAATGATCCAAGATACTGGAAACATATCCAACGGTAACCATTTAGCCATGTAGCAAAGTACAGTAATATCCAAAATCCACAAAACAGCGATACCTTTACTGAGACAACCAAAATGCAAAAAATGCATATTGCATACTTTCTTCATCAGGCAAAGATGTTAAAAATCACAGAGGAGGGGAAAAAAGATGATGTTAGTCCTAAGCCTGCATTTTGTCAAGGAATGGCTGTTCTGAATTAGGTGGTATTCATGCAGGCCAACCCCTCCTCCTTCTGGCAATGTGGGTACTCCAGGAATAAAAAATCTTGGCTCTCAAGAGGAGCACCTCTTTTTGTCTTGCTAATGGAAATTTTAAAAAATTACTGGAGTGGATCTGGACTTAATCATACAGTTGGCTCTCCTTATCCATGGTTTTTTTATCCACGAATTTGAGCATACACAGCTTGAAAATATTCCCAAAAAGTATAAATTCCAAATAGCAAAGCTTGATTTTCCATTTTATATATGGGACACCATTTTGTTGTGCATTTATATTTAATGGGAATTGTGCATACACATATTTTGTTATCCACAGAGGGTCCTGGAACCAAACCCCAATGGATAACAAGGGCCCACTGTACTTGCAGCAAACTCATTAAAATCAGTGGGGCATCTTAGACATTATTTGCTTTGGTCCTCTTGATTTCAGTATGTCTGCTCTAAGCATGATTGTACCTGGAGCCAACCCATTAAATGAAGTACTTGGAATGAAGGTGAGGACAGATCATTTTCATATGACACATGTGTTGTCTTTTGCTATCATTCCACATCACAGTGTCTCCATCTATCCGTTCCTGCTAGATGAGTGACATGAAGTTGGTCCCAACAGAGTTGTCTCACAGCAGCCTCTTCCATTCTAAAATGGACTGGTTACACTGGGAGCTGTCATGTAATGTCTACAACAAACAACTAAGATTAAAAAATGATTGTTCTCTTGGATGTTGTGGGTATTTGCTCATTTGTTTTTTCTTGGTCCCACCTATGTCCCAGCCTTTGCAGCAGGGCTTAAAAATGTTACTTTTTTGGACTACGATGCTCATAGACCCCCAGACAGCATGGACACCAGCCATGCTGGCAGGGGATTTCTCTGAATTGTAGTCCCAAGAGGTAACCAAGGCCATAGTATCTGGGGTTCAGAGTGGGGATTTGTAGAGTTTTAGTTTTTTAAAGTAACTTTCTCAAGCTCTGCATTGACAGATATGCTAGGGACACGGTCACTGTCAATTATGATGGCTACTGAAGCTAAATCAGGCACAGAAAGTCCACTTTATTGCATTTTTAAAATCATTTTATAAGGCTATTACAATTTGCTGGACACTAATTTAAAAATCTATAAAACATAATAAAATACAAGATACTTTTGAACCATTTTGGAACTTTAACAAACTCTCCATGCAGCAAATATATTGACAATCCTGTGGAATATCTTGTAGAATTTTCCCTGAGTGATGCAGAAATATATAGGCTAGAATCCTTCTCTTCTCAGGTGAAGAAGGCCTTTCTGTTCACTCAGATCTCTGAGTGTTAATTTTCTGCTGCAAAAGATATTTTAATTGAATTTGTTCTGTTATCATTATTATTTATTATACATTAAACTGCCTTTCAAAATCTGTGAAAAAATAATGTTTTAATGTGATTAATGGTTGCTTTTTTTTTTTGAATTTTTTTTTTGCATTGTCCCTTTTGCACTGCATTTTGTTTTACCTCACATTGTGATCCCCCTTGGATCCCACATTGGGAGAAACGATATAAAGGAAAAGCTACAAAAACTGTAACAGAAACGATATAAACGAACAGATATAAAGATAGAAATGAAATAAGTTAATGAATGAAATGAAATAAATAAATGAATAATAAACAAATAAATATTCCCAAGCTCTTGGACACTCCATGAGCTTGTGGTTGAGATGGGATCTGAACTCAGTGCTTGCCACCTTCCCCTTTTTAGCCACCCACCAACTCTCTCCAGTCTTTATGACCAGAGATAAATGGGTTGGATGGAGATCTGAGGACTCAGAGGTGTAAAGTTGAACAGGGTCCTTTCAAGCATTTCCCTCACTTTGCTTTCATTCAAAAAGGGAAAATAATCTTTTCACTTGCATCTTGGCAGCATTTTTTTCTCTCTCTCTCTTTCTTTTCCTGACACCAAGGTTCCCTTTGGTTCTTTCTAAGGCTAGAGCTGTGAATCGCCAAGTGTCATCAGCTTCTCACCTCAAAGCTGCAGGTGAGAAAGTGTTGCTTGTTCACACTGATGCGAGAACAGCCCAACAGCAGGGAGCAGAGCTCCTTTAGAAAAGCCATGATAAAGTTATAATATGCCAACACCTCTTTTCTGTTTGCCTCCCTCCCTCTAATTCCACTCAAAGAAGAACTGATGAACCCGCCCGAGTCTCTTCATTACATGGTAGGAGGAATAAATCTGCCTTCCTTTGTAATACTGGTGTAACAAGTGAGGTTTACTTTTTACTAAATTTACTAAGCTTCTCTTTCACCCTCCTCTTCTTAGCGGCACTACATTTTACAGTGTTTCAGGGTTTTGTTTTGTTTTTTGCATTTCACCAGTCTCTTGTATATAATAACCCCCCAAACCAGGGAATGTCACAGTTTTACTACAATTGCTAGAATCTCCTTGAAGAGAACTGTAGCTACTTGTGCTCTCGGGCAATTCTCAGCCTTTTGCCTTTCTGAAGTAGACCCTGAATCATGTGACAGATACAGAATCACTGGGATACTGCAGTAGATATAGCATCACAGGATGCAAACAAATATATTTTAATTAGTTATTGATTATATTTGAGACTGAGTTTTTCAACCAGACTTTGGAAATGAGACTCTTTGAACTATAGCTCCCAGAATCCCCTTCAGTGGAAGAAAGGGCTGCAGTAGAAGTAAGGATGGCCCGGGACATGTTGCTTCCTGAGGCCTCAGAGTCATTGTCATACATAGTTTCTATCAGAAGTCATAAGGTCTAGCCATGCTTGTTGGGGAATTCTGGGAACTATAGAAGCAACTTTTCCAAGATGTACCCAAAGACGTGTAGAAGGTACTTGTGGGATTTCCTAAAACTAAGCATCAAAATAACTTTGTTTCTCTCTGATGTTATGTATCATGATAATTTTAGGTGGATACACTAACACTGGCTTTAGCCAGCAAAATGTCCTAGGCCATGCCTGCCTCTGTTGTCCCTTCTTCCATCTGAGTCTAAAGATACTGCAGAGTTCATAGGATGCTATGGCATCAGTGGGACTTGGGAAGGATCTGCAGATCCAAGATCAGATGGAATCTGGTGTCTTCAGTGTATTTAGGCTCATTTTTTCCCCCTATTCAATCATCTTGTTTCTCTTGCCATATTTGAGGCCTAGCCTGTGCCAAGTCTTAGCTTGGTGAATGTGCTATTACATTATTTAGAGGTGTGATATTCACTTCCATGCTGCCAACTCTGTGTCCTTTCTCTGCTTTTCTCTCTGCTTCCGATCATTTAGTTGCCATGTGTGTGACAGGAGGCAAGAGTGGGAGCATTTCAAAGCCCCGGAAACCTTGTAAGTCATTCATAGGATCCTGAGGGGCCTGAAAGAGAGAAAGGTTTATCAGCATGAGAATGTTCACCTAACACCTTCCAACAATGGTGGTCAGCACCACAAACTTCAGTCAGCAACAGAGGACTGTCTACTTTGCTGTCCATTTTATTTTAACTTCTGAAAGTGTGAAAGGAAAGCAGAAGACAGAAGTCACAAGCTAAATTTGACTCCTTTGTACCAACAAGATACACCAAAGAAGATAACGATGGTTGTGTGTCTGCAAGCAAGTAGTGGAGGGTGCATATTTTAGAAGATTAGAACTGGTTCTTTTAGTCCATTTCCCTTCTTGATTAGATTTTTTTATCACAGGTTACCTCAGTGGAACTCAAAATTGCATTTTAGTTTCAGATTTTCTTTCAGACAACTTGGCTAGCTGTACCTTTGGAGCTTTGAGTTGAAGCTGTGCACTGCAATGATTTGAATGTTGGCTTCCTATATCTGCATCCAACATTCTAGTTGTTCTGCTACTCTGGGCTTCTGTGGCTTCGTTCAAGATAGAAGAGCATTTCAATGTGCCCTTCTACGTACACTCTGAAATGCAAGTCCCAGTTGGGGTACTGTCCAAGTCAAGGATGGCTACTTACACATAATCCCACTCCCATTAAAAAAGTTTTACCAACAAAGGAGACAGAAGAAGATACATGGTTGCAGAAAATTTGCACACCCTGATCCTGGGAGGTCAGGATTTAAATCCCTACTCAGCCATGAAAACTTAATAGATAAACTTGGGCAAGCCACACACTCTCAGAAAAAGGCTGCATCATCACTGCAGAAATAATCTTGTTTGATACCACTTTAACTGCCATGGCTCTGTGCTATGGAATTCTGAGAACTGTAGTTTGTTGTGGCACCAGAGCACAGCAGAGTATGTATATATGGGAATTTGGACACAATTACTATAATGTACAGCACACAGAAAAACAGTACAGAAAGTCTTAGTGGAGAAGATACTGATCAGATAACACATATGATGAGCTCTCCCAAGGCTAACTGCTAAAGGCCGTTATTCTCAGTGTTCATATGGGTCTTGATCTTTTTTAGATCAGGCTTGAACTGAATAGCCCTTCGAACTGAGGATTGCTTCCTGACAAGCTTTCAAGCAGAGGTCTAACAACGATAAAACAGGAGATGAGATTCTCTTTCATATCATTTTACTATTTGTTTTGTACTGTTTCTACAAGGAGCAAGACATGACAAGAGGTAAGTCATGAGCAGGCCAGGTGAGTATGCTGGAACAATCTGTTTCGCTTCTGAAACATATTCCTGCATGAATTCTTGAGCCTACATAAACTCAATAGGGGTTGCAAAAAACCTGGGCCTAGATGAACCAAATTCAGAGACAATTCTCATTTGTCTTGCATTATTTTTCTTTCCTTTCCAATCCAAATTTCTCCTCTTGGTTTCCCCAGTGAATTGTAAATCATAAAAACCTGAGGTTTTTGAACTAGTCTGGTGTGTACTGTTTCATACCCTCCAACTGTCCTAATTTGGTAGAGACAGTCCAGATTAATCCTCTCTCATCCCACTTTTTCAACGACTTTTAAACTACCCCAGTTTCTCTGTCCTCTTCCCATTCCCCCTTTCTTTCCAGCTTATTTCCATTGCTACAAACTGGGTTCTAATTTCAAAGTACTTCAAATTCAATTAACTGAGCAACAGAAAGAGGAGAGAACAGGGTATAATCGTGCCCTTCCCCGTAGATTCAGTCAAAAGCAAATGTCTGCATCCTCTCCTAGCTTCTGTGATCCTCTGCATTAATAATTTTGCCACCTTGACCACATACTAATGTTTCTCGGTCACACGTTGTCATCTGTGCAGGGCATGCTATTTACTTTCACATATAAAGCAGTATCCTTCTGGGGGAAGATTTGCATTAGGAGTTGTGGTGATTCTTCTCTTTTCCAGAGGGGCACTTTCAGAAAGTGTTCTGGGGATAACATGCTGGCTCTGTGGTCTGGAGACATTTCTGGACTCTGTTTTGCCCCTATGTACTCAGGTGTGGGACTCCCATTCCCCAGTTTTTGTTTGCCTTGGTTTATTGACCAACTGTGCTTACTGCTGAGAGGCAGTGGTAATTTCCAGAGAAAATTACTAAGCATTATTTATACAGAGCTGGTCTTGAAAATAATTTGGAAACTTCAGTGTTACATATTGGAACTGCCTGATTATCAACATATATTACCAATTGGTTAACCATTTGTTTTCTGGTTGTTGTTTTTTTAAGGTGATGGTTTTAACTTACAAAATGCTAACCAGTCAATATCCAGATTATATGACAGATCTCATATTATCCCAACATTCATCCACTACCCCTGTAATTAGATTTGCAGAAATGGTCCTGCTTTAAATATCTTTGCAGATGTCTGTCACATATGAGGAATACGGCCTTTATTGTGGTGTTCTCTTAATTGTGAAATTCTCTTCCTTTGGACTTCAGTTTCTTCCTCAGTCTAGTTTCATTTTGGAATCAACTGAAACATTCTTATTTTGCCAAGCTTTGGCGAAATGAATCCCCTCCCCTCTTTTCATGCCACCATTTTAATGCTGTATGTTTTAAGCCACATTTAGGTCTTTAGCAATGTTTTTGACTCACCCGCCCCAACACTACAACGAGAACTATTTTTGAAAGATGATTTCTGAACATCGTTCATAAATTTGATAAAATAAACAAACTGCTTGTCAACCTGTTTCAAGGAGCTTCCACAGTTGGACTCAGAAGTACATTACCTATTCATGAAGAGCCACAGATTTCCATTTACAATACAGCTTCCCAGTTGCTATTAAAATTAACAGTATGGGGTTTAGTTGAAAGAATGGCCCATGTGATGATTTCACAGAAATGACCCTCCAAAGCCAACGCAGTAGATGATTTGCTCAGCTGGCTGCTTGTCAACATGAAGAACTCTGCAATTACATTTTCTAATGCCATGTAAATTGGGCCATCGTGTTGCGATACATCAATTAAACTCTTTGAATAAATTAATCAGAAAATTCTATGAGGATGTTTCTTTGTTTTGGGATTAGAAAAAGGGGGAAAACCCAAAACAAAACAAAACAACCCACGTCTCTTTTTTGGGATGGGGGTCTATTTTATGGTTTGTTTTCCTCTGGAGATAATTCATGGGTTGAAAATCATCCACACATATACATTGTCCCATGTAAATAAGGAATCAAAAGCTTTACCATTTTGCTTGAAAGGCCTCTGAACACTTCTCATAATTTAACTTAATAGACTTCAGAAACGTGCCAGCCAGCCAAAGTGCCATGTGCATATTGAAACCAAGCTGCAGTTTGCAGCTGATAGACTATTTGCTTCATTCTTTTTACTGATTACATATTCATCCTGTCTAATGAAATAGCTTTGCTGCCAGTTTCAGTGAAAACTATTTGCACTGTACAACGTGGAATAGCTCTTCTGCTTTCTCCAAAACTCAGTGTTTGAGCTTGAATGAAGAACCATATTAAGACATGGAATAAAGAAGGTACAGATTTCTCCAACCCTGAAATCCATAGGAGCTGAATGGGCTTAACATAGGTCATGACCTGAGGTCACCTCAGAACTCAGAATTATTATGGTTTTTGGCCATGCAGGCTGGGATGATTTTGGGAGCTGTAGTCCAAAAAAGTAACTTTTTCAAATCCTAGGTTAATTTATATATAAAGCAGCCAAATCTAGATCTCCTGCTCTCAAAAATGGGGCACACAAAATGTTGGGGTTATGGATTATTACGTCTTCCACTGCCAAAAACGGATTTATGGCGGATATTCCTTTCTTGCTAAATATCATGTTCCACATATAGATAAACAGAAAGAGAGAGAACGAGAAATACAGACATCCCTTCCCTCATGTAGGGGATCTGTTCTGGATCCCCTCCTCTGTATAAGGGAAATTCTGCGTATGCTTGAGCCCCTTTAAAGCCAATGGCTAAAGCCTGCGTATGTCACTAGACAGAATGCTATCCTGTAACATAAAGTTAAGAAAAAAATCCTGTAACATAACGTTTTTAAACAGTTTTTAAAAATTGTATGCAAAAAAGGCTATTTTGATTCTTATTTTTCAGTCCCCTATTGCCACACTTTATAAACAAAATAATGTCTAAATGTAGATATATCTTTATATCTTAATCCCTTTTGTGGGAATCTAGAGGGGGGGGGATAGCTTCTAAAACTGGACAGTGATGTCTTTAGTTTTGGCCCCACGTTTGAGTAGCTCTAAATGAGCATTAGGATAAACAAAATGTAGGCCTGCATAAGGGTGGACATCCCTTGGCCATAAAATCTAATGGAGAAAGAGGTGAGCATTCTCCATTGCTGATAAACTCAAACTCCACTGCTGGGCCAAAGTATTCCTATTTTGAATATGTTATACCTCTTCTACACAATGGAATATATTCATTTAGTGGCGGAAAGGTGGATGGGTGGCGGAATCACTGCAAAAATTGCCCAAATGCCCACAGCTCTTAACATATGCAAAGTTCCCTCCAGTATTGTGGCTTTGCATCACATTCTAGCAAAATAATAAGCATGAAGATTCAGAAACAATGCAAGCTTTGGAGAAAAGGATGGTGGTGGCAGCAAAAGGGAGGTTGGTAAATATTGCAGACCAATTATTAAAACACCCCATTCACAGTTTGTGATTAAAACCAGACTAAATTAGCAGGTCACCTCCCCACTCCAGTCCTGTCTGTTTACTCTCAGTAATGACAAAATGTAGACAACTGTCTGCTCGGGTGGGGAACTTTGGCACACGCATCCCAGACAAGCAGAATGTTGTGGGAAACAGAGATGGAAGCATCTTGATATAAGAGAAACAATTGTCATGGGAATTGTTGTTTCTCAATGCAACAGCTATAATAAATAGTTGCCATATGCTAAGCACAGATGCCTCTTTGAAAAGCATCTCAGTGACAGCACAGCCCATGTTCTGCGTCTATGGTCTTTTATCAAATGATTGGCTCAGTGCAATGTGAGCCAGTGCCCAGAAGGAAGGAAAGGTATCTTGCATCACTGTAAAAAGTCTTCAGCTACAGAGGACTTCAGAAGCAGCTTGATGCCTGTGAGTTTTGTGAGGGAATTTGAAAGTAAACCAGCAAGGTAGAATTAAACATGGCCTTGGCAGCTACCAGCTGTTTTGTTTTTGTCATTGTTGTATGCCTACTTTTTCCAACTTATGGCAACTCAAAGGAAATATGTTTTTTTGCAAGCTTTGTTCAAAGAAGATGTGTCATTGCCTTCCTCAGAGGTTAAGAGAGTGTGACTACTGTGGCTGAACAGGGATTCAAACCCTGGTATCCCAGAGTCCACAGTCTAGGGCTTGACATACCAGCCAGAATAGTGCTCCAAGAGTATTCTATCCCCAGTGCTGCTCTTCATTCCCTCCATTACCTACACACTTTGTAAAGGCATGGATGGTTATTTACACACACATCTTGCTGTGTGCCAATTGCTTTCGCTGATATCAGAAATGAGACACACAGCATTGATCACATGGCTGAGCACCTTGTTGTGATCTCTGAAGGAGCAACTCACATCAGTGGTGATGGTGCAGAATGGCACAGTGGGATTCATGTGTAAACAGCCACCCAGTGTCGCTACAGAGTGTTCCAGATTTTCCTGCAAAATCCAGAGCAAAACATGAGTTTTTAAGCCAATTTAAGAGAGGGTTAAGGCAGATTTTGTGCAGAATTGGCCTCATGTCATGAAAATAGTCCACATTCAATTTGGGGATTAGGTCCCTATTAGACAGGTCAACAGGCCACAGTGAGGGTGAGGGAAACCAGTTTAGTTGGCCTGTGTAGACATCCTCCTAGCCTAAAACTCAAATTACTACAATAGCTGCTACTTCCGACCATTGTTATCTTTACATTGAGATATCCTGCTAAACTTCCAAGGAACCCTAAAAACTACTAGAGAGTCATGATCTTATGTTTCAAGAAGATCTTCCTGCTGTGTGCAAATATACCTGAAGATATACTTTTTATTTCTTTGTGGGTAAAAAAAAAATATTTTCAAGCAGAATGCTTTTTGTGACTGTGAAAGCATACTGCTAGCACCGATGGTTACAATTGCAGTTAACTGGGATGTTGGGGAAGGGCTGAGCGGAGCATGAGGAATGGTTACCAGTCCACATCTGTGATTGCTCACTTCACCCACTCTTATATTTATCCCTGTTTGAGGAAAGTCAGGGTTGTTTGCCTCATGTCCAAAATTTACTGTGTGAACAACTCTTAAACAAATGGAGCATTTGAGCAGAATCTCCAGTTTTGTTATTCTGCGTAAAGACCATTAAAATTAATACGAAGAGTTTAATAGTGCCCGTGTTCCACTCCCAGTTATTTTTAAGGGGTGGGGGAGACACACACTAGAAGATACCAATGGATTATGGCATGGCTAGGCAGATCCATCTGGTGGGGGTAATGCTAGGTCTTCACTCTGTGCTTTCCTTTTGCCAGCTGGTGAATACTTAAAAAAATAAAAAATAAAAATTAAATAGGCATTTGACCATTAATAAGCTGCAACAGTGTCCTTTTTTATGTGTGCTGCATTTTTATCTTTGTTGTTATGTTTTTAAATCATTTTATACTTTTAAATTAATGATATCTTAACTTGATAGTTTGTTTAATTATATTTTAATACTCTCTGCTGTTGTTGTGTGCCATTTTTGACTTATGGTGACCCTAAGATGGACCAATTTGTGGGGTTTTGTTGACATGATTTGCTCAGAAGAGAAGTACCATTCCCTTCCTCTGAGGCTGAGAGAGTGTGACTTGTCCAAGATCACCCAATGAGTTTTTATGCTTGTGCTGAGATTTGAATCCTGGTCTGCAAAATCATAGTCTGATTCTCAAACCCCTATGTCATGCTGGCTCTCCAACTTGTTTCTGACTTATGGTGATCATAAAGCAAACCTATCAGTGGGTTTTCTTGGCAAGGTTTGTTCAGATGAGGGTTGGCTTTGCCTTCCTCTAAGGAGGCCGCATGTGATTTTTCTAAGGTCACCCAGTGGGTTTCCATGACTGAGCAGGGATTCAAACCCAGGTGTCCAGAGTTGTAGTTCAAAGTTCAAACCCTTACACCACATTAGCTCTAACTTCTTCTATTGCAAGAATGTTATTCTATCTTATTTCAACTTTGTTGTAAGCTGCTTTTGGTCCCATGTTGGTGGGATGTAAAGCAAACAACAAACAAATGACAACCACCCACCTCTGCTTTAAGATGGCACAAGAATTCATGGTTGTTTTGATGTGACATATGAACAGGGCTATCTCACCCCATCCCATCCCCATAAACTTTGAAAAAAAGCATTAACCAGAAGGGCACTTCCTGCCCTTCTATCATGTGCCACAGGTGAATGTGCTACAAAAAGTAAAGGAATTCCAACAGCATAGGAATGTAAATATTAAAAAGCCCAAATGAAGGAGGCAAAACACACACAGAGAATGCACCTAACACTTTCACTGCTGTGGGAAGGGCCATAAAGCTCTTTACCAACAAATGGCCTTGGATTTTTCTTCACACTTTGCTTTCTGAGAATGCCTTCCAGGCACAATTGGGCTGAAGAATAACAGAGATGCTGCAGCTTAAATAGAGTCAGTACCACTAAGGGAGAAATTAATTAGATTTCTGCAAGAAGTCTGTTTTTTTAGTGTAGAAATGACTGTAGATTGTGAGCACTAGTGTTACAGATGTATGGCATTGAGCACATGGCCAGATAAATGTGCAGCTGAGAGTTGTCTGTCATGCAGCTAAACAATTTGTGTGCATTGTTCCAGGTAAGTCTGGAATAATTTAGTGCCGATGGAGTTCACATCAGGATAATGGCAAAGCATCTGTGTAGGAGATGAGTTATGAATAGAGTCTCTACCCCCTACCCCCCTTGTCTTTCAAATTGACCAGATGGCATTGAATGGCAGATAGGCTTTTTTAAAAATAAAATTCCCTCGGAGGCTCCATCTACTCCTATTCTCAGCCTAATCAAGTCTGATTGCTTTAAAAAAAACACACCAACCCCAAACTCTTAGGTTAACCCTCCCCATCAACCCTGGATGGTTGATCAGAAATTCTTTTTGCTTCATTTGTTGTTGAACAGACCTCTGCAATTAAAAAAAATTCCCCAGGCTGCATTGCAAATGCTTCCACTATAGGCTTTGGTGTGAAAAAAGGAACTGCTGGATCGAGGCCACAATGAAATGAACAATAAAGTATTTATACAGAGCTGTTTTTTTTAAAATAGCTTTTACATACATGTCCAACAGCAAGATGAGGCTTTACATGCACAGAGCTTGTGTAAATCAACTTGAGTTCCATGTAATTCTGTAGATTTTTTCCAGTGATGAAAATAGTGAGTATAATTTCTGTCTTAGGGCACTGGCTATGTAAGAGTTCATAACTCCTCCAGATAGCAGCCAACAGGTATACAAGATGGCTGTCTGATTGAAACCACCCACTGTTGGCTAACAGAGGGCAAGGTGATGGGCAAAGAAGACAAAAGGATGGGATCAAAAATACCAGCATATTTTACTTAATGGTTTTATTGCTAGTAACAAAACCTTTAAAAAGGTCATTTCAGCCATTAAAGATGGTGATAAAATGGTACAAAAGCTGTGAAACCATCACACAGTGGTGTCATGGGGAAGGGGTTTGGCCATCTGGGGAAGCCACATGGAAGAGAGTTAATTCAGCCCCTACAGAGAATGGGAATGAGTGCTCTCTTGCTCTCTCTTTTTAAATGCAATTCATGCATTATGATAATTTGATTTAACCAAATAATAATAGGAAGTAAAAAAAGTGATACTGTTCTGGAAGAGTGAGGTGGAAGGGTGGGAGGAGGAGAAACTGATGCCACATGCCTGCCCAATCCTGGAGCAGCTGCTGGAATGATTTATTGCACCTGAGGATTAACACTATACCAGCACAACTAGAAGCTTATTGATGGGCTTTCCCTGTCAATGGCACAATGTGCTCTAACAACACTTTGAGGACAAAGCAACAAAGGGACAGTGTCATGGGACAGATATTTCCAAAGGCACTATTTTCTAACTTTTATGGCGGTTTAAAAGGTATGTGTGATAAAGTCCTAAGGCTCATCATGCTCATCTTATGTGTGGCACCACTATTTGGAGCACTCCCACCCAGCATATCCAGAAATTCTACCCCCTAACAATTGCTCTGTCTCACCACTTAATCTCTATTCCAGTTTTTCACATGTAAACACTTGAGCAGGGAGTGCACAATAGCTTCATCTCTCCTTTCAGGGCTCACTTCCCTCTGGCCTGAAGAGAAGAGCCTCCAATATGCAATATGGAGCCGTGGTGGTGCAGTGGTTAAATGCCAGTACTGTAGCCACAAGGTTGTGAGTTTGATCCCACAGGCTCCAAGGTTCACTCAGCCTTACATCTTTTGTAGGTGGCTAAAATGAGTACCCAGCTTGTTGGGAGCAATTAGGTTACAGATTGTAAACTGCTTAAAGAGTGCTGAATTCACTGATAAACAGTATATAAATGTACATCCTACTGCTATTGCTATACATGGAGACTCACAGTCTGAAGAAACTAGGATATCCTATCACATGGAGAGCATCCATGCAGCATCAGAGGCTCTGTTCTGCATACTGCTGCTGTCCACACATGAAGGGAGACAAGGATTGCATCTACACCACAGAATTAATTCACTTTGACACTACTTTAACTGCCATGGCTCAATGTGATGGAATTTGGGGATCTGTAGTTTTGTGAGACATTTAGCCTCCTTTGTCAGAGCATTATGGTACCACCATAAACTACAAGATTCCTCCTTAACATTAGGAGGAATCTCCTGACAGTAAGAGCTGTTCAACAGTGGAACACCCTCCCTTGGAGGGTGGTGGAGTCTCCTTCTCTGGATGTTTTTAAATTGGATGGCCATTTGTCAGGGGTGCTTTATATATTCCTGCATGGCAGGGGGTTGGACTGAGTGGCCCTTGAGGTCTCTTCCAACTCTATAATTTTATACAAATCCTAGGATTCCACAGGATAGAGCTATGAGTTAAAGTGATGTCAAACCACATTAATTCTACAGTGTAGATGCAGCCAAGGAAGGCAGCAATGTTAGTGTGCTTCCCCTCCTCATGCCTGAATAGGACTATGTTGTTTCAGCTGTCCTGCTTAGGTAAAGAATTTTACTGTCAGTCTACTTACCCACATCACAGGAGGTGAGGACTGCTTGGCAAATGGTTTATCCTTAATAGGATGGGGCATGGAGGAGACTAAGGAATGAAACCAAGCACCCTATTGCAGGAGTGCAGCATGAGAAGGTGACAAACTACCCAGGCAGAGATTGGGGAGAGAAGGAGCAGAAGCCAGAAAGAGAAGGATCAGTATAACGTAAGGTCCCAAAAGATCATGAGAGCAGATGAGGTCATGCATAGGGCAGGAGTGCAGAGGGGGGAAAAAGAAAAGAAGGGTGAAAATTGTTGTGAGGTGTGCCAGCAGTGATCACATGGAAAGTAACTTCTATTACAGGGCTGGTACAGTCACCTGGCTCAATAGGTAAGGCTCATTCATCAAGAGTAGGCTGTCTATTTTTTTATTGGTGTCAACTTGAAACTAAGAACTAGCATTCTGTTCCAGAGTTGCTTTAAGCACACTTAAATTGATACCCTGTTAAGTATCAGTTAAGTACCAGACCCATATGGCCATGGGGAGGGGGGGTTGCCATGACACTCTGGCAAATAAACAATAACAGCTACAAGAATATAGATAACAGTACAATGCAGCATAGTGGCTGACTGGTATGCTTGCTCTGTCTGTTGTCTAGGTCCTAACAACAGGTGACAGGTAACTCAAAGACTCCTAATGCTCTCTCTTCTGATGGCCTTTGATCCTTAAACCAGCCCAGAACTAGTCATCTGTTCAGAGGATTCCTCCCAACAGGAACAACCTCTAAGACAGCATTAAGGTTGGAAGACCACTTCTGCCATTTTGTGGAACTGTCTAGAAATGACATTTTGATTTCTTCTAGTCAGTTTTGGGGACTTTTTTCTGTCTGGGGGTTATTGCCAAAAGAGTATTTTACAATTATTTCCCAGAGCTTCCCTAAAATGATTTTGTAGCAGGAAAAACCCATAGATTTTGGGCAGTTTTTTTGTGTGTGGGGAGAATTGGGAATTGAAGTAGGGACCCATGAGGCTACCAAGAGTTGCACATAGGTCATGGAATATGCAATTCTCATTCCTGCAATAGAGGACTGTCCTTTGACATCCCAGAGAGGACTATCCTCTATGAAATAGGACATATTGTCCTAGTAGTCTGCACATGGTTCCTCTGGAAAAGAGATGAAGAAAGATTAAAGAACATTTTGTACAACTTTCTCAAAAGTCCACTGAGAAGAACATTTGGAAATGATTTCCTTTGGACCAACTGCATCAGTGATCCACAATAATGCTCCGAGCCCTCAAAACCCAGCTGAACAGCAATGTGCAGCTTTCAGGGTTGCCCCAAGTGAGCAGATGATTGGCAGCAGCATCATGTCATGATAGACTGACATGTGTCATTTGTTTTAGTGATACACTTGGTTAGCAGTGGGGGACAGGTGTGGGGAACACATGGCTTTCCAAGTGTCGTTGGACTCCAGCTCCCATTAATCTTAGCTAGTAAAACCTTTGGGGCCTGATTTTGTCCTTGCACATGTGCTATGATCAATATTACTTTAAATTGTTTAAATGGGTTTTAAATTGGGTGGTTGTAAATGATAAATGATTTAATGTGTTTTTAGTCTTTTAAAATCATGTTTGGGATTCAGTATTGCAGTTATGTGTTGTGTAACACTGCATATTCTTACAGAAATGCCACTCTAGCCCACCTTAAGAGCCAGCAGCCAGACTGGGCAAAGGAGGTCTAGTCAGCTTCCGATTGAGGCACTTCAACTCCTCCTCTTGCCAGTGAACAGGCTATGACAATCAGAAGCAGGACCTCTCTTACAAGCCCTTATTGCAGCCTTGCTTACTGGTGGGACGGAGCAGGAAACATCCTTCTCCTTGAGCCCCAATTGGAATATAAGCAGGCCTTCTTTGCCTGATCTGGTTCCCAATTCCTCAGCTGGACTGGTGTGTATGTGTCAGAGCAGGAGATGTGACTTGGTTACATTTACCCAGGCACAACTACATAAGTATGTGATGCAGAATAATTGTTGTTATTGGACATGACCCTGAGATCCTTGGTTATAGACCAGGCGATGGATTGGGACTTTCCTCTAGCACAGCCCCTTTTTATATGCACAGACTGAAACTAGAAAGAAAATTCCTCCCTGAATCTAGAGCTAACACCTTTATTTGCATGGATGAAAGTTATTTACTTAGTTGAGATCGATGGCTATTTTTCCAGGAGAATTACAGTGCTATCTCCTAAACAGTAACAGTAGCCTGAGGCCCTTTCACACTACACTATACAACACTACCCTACAATTCTAGTTTGCCATTTCATCTTCCTGTGGAATTCTGGGATTGGTAGTTTGGTGAGGCACTAGAGCTTTCTGGCTGAGAATTCTAAATGGCCCTTCTCTATACTGCAGACCCCATGATCCCATATGGGAGACTATGGCAGTAAAAGTGGAATTAAAGTACTATAACTGTGTAGTAGGAAAGGGCTCCAGGAAATCAATGGTGTATGTTTAGAAATCAGTGTATCATTTCTACTAGTCACATTGAATATAGCAATATGTGAGTGGCAGTACAATTTAGAAAAATGTGTTACATTTATATCCTTTTTTTTTAAAAGAAGAAGGTTGAGGGCATACATAAATCCCTTCCTTTTTACTTTACAACAGTGATAGGAATCATGACACCCTCCCGATGTTGTTTGATGGCAACTCCCATCAGCCCTAACATTTCACCAATGAAAACGGATATATGGGTCCAAGCAACATCAGTGTGTGGTCAAGAGTTATGAATTTGGAAGAATGCACAAGGTATGGAAAGTTTGCTTTTGCTTGGGACCACTGGGAAAAGCAGGATTCTATCCCCTCCTCTCCCTTCAGCCCTTCTGAATTAACTAAATGCAAACTCCTCTGGTATATTATAGTGCTATCATTCCATTATTACTGCTATGGCTGATGCATGTGGAATCTTGGGATTTGCAGTTTAGGAAGAGGCATTGGGCATTCTCAGCCAGAGAGCAATTAGGCTTCACTAAACTACAAACTCCAGAATTTCATAGGAGGCAGCTATAGCCGTTAAAATGGAATAATAGCACTGTAACAGTGTAGTGTAATATTTTAACCACTTTGCAGCAGCAGGTAAGCAAGGTGTAGGTGAAGGTGGAAATTGGGAAGAGAGAAACTGGGAAAGAAGATGGAAAAATGAGATGATGGAGGATTAATTGGGACTGTTCCTGTCAAACCACAACAGTTGGAGCGTGATTCCTACCCCTGCTTTTCTGCACACAATTCTGTGAGGCAGATGAGGTAGCAGAGCAGTTCAACATCATCCATTGTGTTTTTTCACACAGTAAGGGCAGAAAACCTGGATCTCTCAAGCTTCATAACTCTTGGATTGCTATGCCAGCATGACAATCCTAACCACTGCTGTAGAATTCAAAGATATAGCCATGTTAGTCTGTAGAATCAGCACATAGAGAGACCTTGTAGCACCTTTGAGACTGAGACCAAATGCATCTGAGGAAGCAGACTTTACGAAAGCTCATGCTGCCAACTTCATTCAGTTAGTCTCAAAGATGCTACAAGATCTCTCTACATACTAACCATTGCTGTTGTTGCTGTGTGCCTTCACATTGTTTCCATCTTATGGTGACCCTAAGGCTGCCAGAATGGTATAGTGTTTTGAGTGTTTGATTACAACCTTGGAGACCACGATTCAAATCCCAGGTTGGTCATGTAAACCCAGTGGGTTACACAGTTTCTTGTGATTTTTTCAGGCTATGTGGTCATGTTCTAGAAGAGTTTATTCCTGATGTTTTACCAGCATCTGTGCCAGCCAAAAATGCTGGCCAAACATCATGAATAAACTCTTCTAGAACATGGATACATAGCCTGAAAAAAAAACCTCACAAAAAACTATGAATGCTGGCCATGAAAGCCTTTCGACTTCACCAGTGGGTGACCTTTGTCATGTCACACTCTCTCAGCCTTAGAGGATGGCAATGGCAAATCTCCTCTGAAGAAACTTGCTAAGAAACCCCCATGATAAGTTTGTCTTAGGGTCACCACAAATTGTGAACCTATTATGATGGTTTCTTGGCAAGTTTTGTTCAGAGGAGTTTTTGCCATTGCTGTCCTCTGAGGCTTAGAGTGTGACTTTCTCAAGGCCACCCAGTGGGTGTCAGTGGTCAAGCAGGGATTCTAACCCTGGCCTCCACATTTGTAGCCCAATGCTCAAACCACATGATGGCTCCTACTCAGAAGTCAGCATTATTTTGGGCAAGTGTGTATAAGATTTTGCTTTCCTAACCATCTCTCTCTCTCTCTCAAAATAACTGAAAAGCCTAGGATCTGGAGAAGAGGTGGCGTGTTGGGCAGTGTTAGACACCCCCTTCCTTTTCCTGCCATTCCTTCGCAGGGATAAAAGTGAAACCCGAGCAGAAAATGTTTGTGGTGCCACTCGCCGTGGAGGGTTGGGTTGTCTGGGCAACTGGGACACTTCATCAGCTCAGCTAACAGATGGCCAGTGAGCAACAGGCAGCATATGTTCCACTAAGCACTGACATCAGCACAGATGGAGGGTGGGCAGGAGGCTGGCCCTGAAACATAACCTGACATTTCCTTCTCACTTGGTGCTGCATTGTTAGAGCTCACACAGGAAGATTAGCAGGGAAAAGTGAATAGCATTAGGGGGGATCTGCTCAAGAACCAATTACTAACACTTCAGTGCAGTTTTAGATTTTTTACTTCACCAGAATGCAACATTGTTAACAACATTCAGCTACACAAAAGGAAATGCAGTGGGTTTTAACTACAGGGGCTTTAAATTAAAAAAAAAAATCACAGGCAGGTTTTCCCAAGAAAACTAATTAACAGCGACTGCCATAGCCTAGGTGTCCAGTTTTATTGATTACTCTTTTCTTTTAAACGTTGTTTGTATAAATATTTCTTTTTCATGGATTTTTTAAACATATAAATTCACTCGCACAAAAATCAGGGTGAAGAAGAAACTTCCATTCCAGTTTCTTCACGTCTCTGTTGTTCATATTGCTGTTTGAAGATTTTTTGCAGCCTTCAGAACTTCTTCCTTATTTAATGAAACCTGGAGAAAATCTTGAGAACAAGGTTGTAATTCTGGCTTCCGGGACAACAAATTGCAAGTAAAGCTATACAACGCCATACTCAGAATTACAGAAAACCAGACGTACACACACTGTACAAGTATCCCTAGATAGTAGGGGGTCAGGGAAACCAGAGTTCAAGCAGGATGAAAGGTTTGGGAAATTGATCAATATATGTTTGTATTTTCTCTAGTTCCAAAAGATCATCAGGTGACAAAGGAATTTGTCCATTAGACCATCACATTTTCCCTATTCTAAAATTGCTGATAAAAATTGCGAAGAATTAACAATTAAAACATTCACACATAGTCTCTCCCAGATAGGCTATAAAAGGTATGCTGTGCTTTTCTTCCAGTGATGCCTGGGAGATTTTCACAAGCCTTCTCTCTAATGCTAATGAGACTTGTATCTCCATCCATCTTCTGTATGTCAGTCAGAGAACAGACCTAAGGCGCTTTCACACAGTCTAGTAATGGGCCTATATGGGGCCATCTTGAGGTGAATTCATTTATGACTTAACATAGCAAGAGAGTCAATAGATGGGGGACAAGCGCTCTGCATAAGTCAGCAGAGACTGAGTCTGCCACAGAATTGTCATCTTACTACACAACACTAAACAGAATTGACAGTGTTTTGTTAATGTGGGCAACTTGAAAGCCATGCTGTGCTTTAATGGGAAATGAAAACTTGGCCTTCCAAAGGCACAGAGAACTAAACTCTAGCAACTAAAGAGTCAGTAAAGTGTTTCACCAGAAACACCTGTCATATCTATTCATAAAGTCAACAAACTCAAAGAGGCAGGATGGTAGGGGTTTATGTGGAAGCTCTTCATTGTCAGAATGCCTTCTGCAGTAATGGAGAGAGAAGCCAACAAAGGAAAATATTACAGACATTACCTCTTCCCATATTATGTCAGGTTTAGCTGTCATGAATCATCCTTTGCCTCAGATATAGATGAGGAGAAAAGAAGCCCTGTCAATGTCTAACAGATTTTAAAAGGAGAACAGATTGTTTCGTTTGATCAGTGACACTGTTAGCAGTGGACTGGTTTTTCTTGAGATTCTAAAGCTGCAGTACTATGAAGAGTACAGGTGCTCCACCCTGGTAAAACGCCAACCAGTTTGATGGAGAATCCATAAGATATGCATCTCCCAATTTATATGCAGAGG
Organism: Urosaurus nigricauda; assembly: GCA_034509955.1. Lineage (NCBI taxonomy): Eukaryota > Metazoa > Chordata > Lepidosauria > Squamata > Phrynosomatidae > Urosaurus > Urosaurus nigricauda. The sequence continues at coordinate 312,037,829 of JAOEGL010000001.1, read as the reverse complement.
TAGTAGAAACTCAAGACTTAAACTCAAGACTTCTACAATTATTCTTTCCTCCTGACAATATGAACCACAAGCACTGTTTATTGGAAACCACAGTCAAGGGCCATATTCAGACATCATGAAAAACAATCATTTATCATGATGGGCATGAACTTATGCTTCCTCTGGGCTTACACAGTCCCACAATATCCTCTCTTCCATCAATGCCCTTGTAAAGAGGTGTTTGGAAGTGTTTGCCTTCCTGTGTTATCGAGCCTTTCCCTGTTGATGTTGTTTGGTCAAACTGGGGTTAATTTTAGTGATAGCTAATGAAAACTAATCAACCACAAGCAATCCTGTTTTTAAATAAACACACTTGTTTTCAGTAGCCAAAGCTAAGATTAAGTTTAGGGGTGGATGTGCTGATCTGGGGTTAATGAAAATACAAGCAGAAGTTTTAATTTAAAGTTGAACTAAAGTTGAAGTAATCTCTACCTTAAAGATGTGCTGGGAGTGGGGAGTGTGAGAGCCCTGGGAGAGTGTGAGATTGCTGGCATCATGATAAATAATGGTTTATTGCAATGTCTGAATGTAGCTATTGGGTCTTCTAAACACAGAAGGTCCATAGCTATGATAGAAATGTGACAAAAATGTGATACTTTTTATATGTAAAACAAAATTCACGGTGCTTGAATTAACCTATAAACCCAAATAGCTTGGGTCCTGTTAGCTGAAGGGCTTCTTCTTCTAATATCAGCCTGGTTACAGCTTGAGATCTGCTTTGAAAGTTTGTCCCACATTCTAGGGAGCTTGTTTGTGGCAGTGCCTGACTTTTTTCATTCCTTGTTCAGCTTTAGGTGACTCATTAAAAACGTTTATTGTATTTAGAATTTGAGAGATATTAAATGTCATCCTATTATCTGCTTCCCCATGCCCCATGAATTTATTCTTTTAATTTGTTTAGCATGTTTTTTATGATATTGATTGGCATCTTAGTGAATTATGATGACATTAGGTCAGAGGTCCACCACTTCAACTTGCTTTTTGGTTTGTTTGCAAAATTGCAGAGAGTGGAATTTTGTTCTGAGGTTCTTCTGACTTTACAATGATCAACCCCCCCCCCACCAATATATCTTTTAACCAGTGCAGCCTCCCCCCCCCCCCAACACAAGCAATTCTGTGCTGTTGGAGAGTGACCAGATAAACTGGGATGTGTCCTTCTATTTTCCTGTAGCTGGATGTGCTGCAAGGACATCATCTGCTGCTGGAATTTGTAGTCTGATAAAATTCTCAGAACTGTCTGCTAGAGAACTCTAGAGCTGTAGTTCAGGTGAGTATGCTAGAGAATTCCAAGTACCTCATGAAAGTACAAGTCAAACTACTACAGTTGTGTAGTGTAACCATACATCTCATGACTATTACACTCCTCACCTAAGAACAAAAGTCGTGAACATTTGTTAGGGCCAGAACTCTTCTTGTTTCAGCAACACAATCTTCCCTTTACATCAAGTATAGAGAAAATGTGTCCCCAAAACAAAAGTGTAGGAAAGTTACTTGGCCAGCATGGAGTTTCGGGAGTTCTGATTCAAAAAGATGATGTTGCCAAGTTGTGGTCCAAATGAGGCCATTTTGTTTTTCAGGGAGAAGCCAGCTGGAGTGGCACTTGTATCTTTTTTTTAAAACATTTGAGATGAAACAGCATTGTCCACTATACTTGAAGTCAGCATGTTAAATTGGGGAGGGGTGGGGGAAGCATAGCAAGCTGCATAGCACATAGCTTTCACTATCAGTGCATTGCTTCCACGTCCTAGCATCTGTTGGTGGAGATGATCACCTCATTTTCTCCTACAATAGTGCCATTGTGGCTTGGGTCCATCTTATCTCAGGTATTGCCTCCCCCCGTACGATCCTCCCCGCACACTCCGATCCTCTGGGAGAAATCTGCTAAAGCCTATCAAGACCAGGCTGACGCTTTTTCTTTTTTTCTGAGGGCTTTTTCTGCCACCGCTCCCAAGCTCTGGAACAGTCTGCCAGACAAGATGCGTCTCATGACATCTTTAGACTGCTTTAAAACAGCCTTAAAGACGCATCTCTTTCGGCAGGCCTTCCCTTGAAACCTTTGACTCCGGCTCTGGACTTAGACTATGCTTTTCGCCTACTCCCACGTCTCCGACCCTTAACTTATGATGTGGCCACATAAGAAGGGGTCTGGATACAGCTATACTGTTTTTAGATCCTACAGTTTTTAATTTATTGCTGATTTAATTTATTTTTAATGGGTGGGAGGTTGGAATGTGGGTTATGGGACTGTTTTAATTTTAACTTTGTTTTAATTCATGTTTTTTAATATGCTGTATTCTGCTCCGAGTGTTCTTACAGAGGAGCGGATTATAAATAAACCATTATTATATTATTATTATTATTACTATTCTGTTGCTTCTCACCTTGGCAACTGGAAGAAAGTCCCAACTAAACTGACTGATGATATGCCTGTGCATGCTGTCCATGGATGTCCATTGATACAGCAGAACTGAAGGAATTGCCCTGCTTGTGTTCTTCCCTCAAATGAATGCATTATTAAGAACCATCTCATCTTTCTCACCCAGAAGCTGTCAGATCTAACAAACATATACCAAGGAAGCACCAGGACTTGAAAAAGTGGCTTTTGGCAGCTACAATTCCTAGCACTCCATGGCCAGAAGAACTATGCTGGCTGTGAGGATTCTCGGAGTTGTGATCCAAACAGTAAAGACTGGAATTCACCAATGTCATTACTAAAGTGTAACCTAGTTACTACACATTTGTGATTGGTTTGTATTTATGATCCCTATGTATTTACTAATTTAGGGAATACATAGGGATCTCACTTACTAGGCACCACACACTGCAAGCAAGAGAGGCCTGGAAACAGCTGAATGACATTTCCACCACCAGCCCTACTGCAGATGACCTCCAGTGCAAGAGGGAACAGTGATAAGGACCCTTCTTCTGACTGTTACGGACTGCTCAGGGGATGGAGGTGTGAATGTCAGCTGCTTCCTGATCAACAGGAGAAATGACCCCAGTTGCTTGCAGTAGCAGCTGACCAATAAGAGAGAATTGGGCGGGGGGTTCAGTTGGGAGATACTGTAAGTGCCATACTACTTAGGCATGTAACTAAGGTGGTTATGCATTTGTAACTGCCTTAGTGAATTTCAACCAATGTTTTCAAGTTCTATGCCACACAAAAAGTATACTGATGTTTGTAATATGAACCTAGATCTAGTCTAGACTAATTTAAGAGGCAAATCAGTGAGTCCTTGATTTGAATTAACTCACTAGATGGCCTCAGGTGAACTATTCTCGATTAGACTTAATTTCTCAATTTGCAAATTGCAGGATAATAATTTTGACTCACCATATAGGACAAAAATTACAGAACAAATAAAGTGATCAGCAGTGCCCAAGAAGGTAACAAGCTGCATATAGGTATGTATGAGGTGCACATACCAATTTAAATGCTTGAAAGTGTCACTAAATATTAGGTTGCAGTATTTATTGAGATGTTTTGACCAACTTTAGCAGAGTTCCATACCCTCAAGCATTTCATAGATGAAAATTGTGACACACATGAAGAAGCAACATCAGAGTGTGATTAACATGATAAAAGCTATCAATGAAAAAGAATGTTCAAACTAGAAAAGGCTGCAACAGTTTGCTTTTGTTTCAGCTTACTGGGAAGGGCAACATTCTGCCCCTGCTCTCCTCTTCCCTCTGTTGGGTTGAGTATACACTCCTTTTCTACTTTGAACTTAGCTTGTAGCAACTGAAATGAGTCAAGGACAAAGTGGATGGTAGAGAGAAAAACTGGAACATTTTAAAAGTAGTTGAAAGACGATTAACCTGGACTGTCCCTGTCAAACAAAGGCAGTTGGAGGATATGGAATTATGATGTTTTTCCTTTGTGTATCTTTTTTATTTCATCTCAAAGGGGGAAGGGATGAGGTTTTAGAGGAGTTTTCCCCCCCTCCCCCATCCATTTTTAAAGGGAGTATAATTTCTATCTTTTTTCATTTTGATTGTTTTTTCCCTAAGGGGAAAACTCTAAATACTGCAAACTGTTTGCCATACTTGGGCAGAATGACACTTATTTCCTTGCTCTATCAGGAGGCCTACTGTAATATTTGACTGGTGTATGGAAAAACCCCACTGCTCATGGACAAACACACCACGTTTAGATCTGAGCACCTGAAAGAATCATTCTTAGATATCATAGAACTGACACAGAACTAACTTTGAAGAATGCAGTGCAAACAGCACATTTTTCGTTGCCTTGAAGTCTTTTACAAGCATCGCAGGTGCCTGAGAACAGCAAGGGCAATAGAGTCGCTCCCTTCACCCCTTTCCTTCACTGTAGTTGTGGGGCTCAAAGACTGAATGCTTCGTAATGAAGGTATATTGTAACATTTCTCACCAGGTGGCACTTTGTTAGCAACAATTAGATCCTGATTGATCTTTGAAGGGCTAATTCTTACATGGTTTGCAAGGGTCCTAGAAGGAGCAAGTGTTGAGTGGGAGCACTTTAAGAGTATTAGGTGGGGGAGGGGGTTGCCGAGAAAAAAAAAGAATAGAGCCTCAAGACATTTGCAATACAATGACCATTTCTCCTTTGCACCCCCTTAACAAGCATTAGTTAGCACAGTAATTTGCTCTTACTCCTGTTATTATCCCCTTGGGCACTAATGGTCACTTTATTAATTAGTTGAAAATTGTATTCTAGGTCAAATGGCAGCTTTGTTCCTCTATTGTTGCAAATTGCTACTGGTAGGCCCCAGTAAGTGGAAGGGTTACTGCAAAAGGGGAATGATCCTTTTGCTTTTCAAGATAAAGGACGTGGACCAGCTGCACTTTCCAGGAACCATAGAAGGGAATTCAAAATGTCTAAGCGGAGCCTTTCCTAAGATTGTTTCTTAAGTAGTCACAGTCACTTTCCTGGTACAATTTCTAATCATGGCCCAATCGTGACAGTTATTGTATATGCTGATTTTCTCCCCCACAAAAGCAACCATTCCCAGATGCAATACCCCTCTTAGCTTCTTGATAACTGTGGGGTTGGTTTGTATGATGACACAAAATTATGTGCCTCTTCAAGGCACTGGGAGAACACCAGGGCTGGGATTTGCACTTGTTAACACCTCCTTCATGTCAGCTGTGACATGCAGACATGAATGCAGGCATTAGTACACCTTGATGTCCAACACTGGCCTTAACAAAATGACACCTATCTACAGAATTAAGTATACTATAATAACATGTCTCTTGGAGGTTGTTTGAAAGCAGGTACTAGGGCCAAGCCAGAGGGAATAGCTTACACAAGGGAATAAAAAGAAGCCTCCCCCACCCCAGAAGAATTTAGTCGCCGCAATAACATGCTGCTTCAGTCCCCAAATTTCTATCACTGCAGTACCTTGAAACTTCAGTTGAGCATTTGGAACTATGGTTTAGGCATGCAAAGAAACTGAAGCAGGCAAAACTACAAAGGGAATGCAAATACTGTACAGCCAATATAAGAGTTCTAGGTGTGAATGATTTTTAGTATCTCATTCTCTGCATTGTTAGAAATGTGCAGACTGAAGGAAAATTTCATTTGGCAATGCCTTCCTTTTGCTCCCTGGCCCTATAACTATACCCTTGACAGCCTAAGATACTTAACTGCCTGAGGCAATGGAAAAGATCCTTACCCCCTATTATACTTACAGAAGTTGTCCAAGACTTGCAGTTGAATCTTACTGTAACAGTAGCGATGGAACAGGCTCATCCAGAGCACCCAAGGGTAGCTGGCTAGCTTAAAGGGTATAGACCAGGCCCTATGAAACATAGGGGCTAAACAGACAGGCAAAAAGAGGTGCTTTGAGGCTGGCTTGAAAGCGTGGCATTTAGATGACACATGCTTTGAAGCCAGCAGAAAAGTGCCCTTATGCAGATCAAAAAACATTTCAAAAAGAGACAGTTTTTTCCCACTTCTTCCTCCCTTGAAGCCATTTCATGTGGTCATGACATGAGCACTCCAGCTGCCTTGGGAGCCGGTGGTGTGTTTGGTGGGGTTTTAATGCGGCTTCAGAAAAGGCAGCTTCAAGCCACTTTTTCCTGCCCATCTGTTTCACCCCATAGAGATCTTCTCTTCAAGACATAGCATATTATAGTGTTGACTCATCATTCAACAATTAACCCAATGGGCCTACTCTAGTTGGGACTAACCAATAGGATTCCAGCCATTTAGTTGTGCAGTCTTAGAAGCCCATAACTATTTGTCTTCAGTATGCCACTTTATTCAAAGAGACTGCAGAAACAGTCTTTGGAGATTCTCCACTGCACAGTAAGTAATTACACCGCCAGATATAAAATCAAGAGCATACAAAGTTGGTGTTCAAGGCAACCACCATATAACTATGTGTGCTAATTTACATATTACAAGCATGATGTAGAATTTCTGCCACTCTATTTTGACACTAATAACTGAAACATTATTTCTTATTGGCATAAAAGCAAGAATAATGAAGACAAATGGAAGATGTTTACCTTTAAGTAGTATGTTTCAGTACAAGGTTTTTATCTGTATTTGTTGAATCTCTTTGTTTTCTGACCAAGATAAATCTGAAATGTTGTGCTTTTCAGTTTTCACAATTTGTCTCTCTTCTGTGTCATTTGAAAATGTGTTAGGACACTCTCTGCTGAATAATACTGAATCCAATGTTGGACACAACTCTCCATCCCTTCAGTGTAGTATAAATGCCTCCTTGAAGAAGTATGCTTTACAGTACTAGCATTATTCAACCTCCATACAGAATATCAACACTGAGCAATGCACATCCACAAGTGAACCCGGTTGTGGTACCACAGTATGCAATGTACACTTTGTGCATTCACATGCATAGCTTGGCTTCTGCCACTGTCAATGGAACATGACCATTGTGCAGTGTCAAATAATTTGTTGCACATGTGTAACGCAGTTTATGCACAGGTATGTCACTGACAGGATACCAGCCAGAGACCTCTGCAGAAAACTGTGAAGTTTTTTTAATTCCTTTGAACTGTTATTATTTTGGTGGCTATAAATTTGTACTGTCCTTCAAAATTGTACCTTATAATCCAGAGGGCTACAATATACTTTTGAGAATAAGTGCAGCTTGTAAGATCAAAGCACAATATATCACACAACTCAGTTAAAAAACCCAAAACTATACTGTACCTAGCCACTCTTTCTACAAAATAAATCAGTCTATTAATTTTAATCATTAATTTGACATAGATGATCAGAACTCCTTGTCTGTATTCTGTTCCACTGATGAGATGAGTCATCTGGGCCATCTACAAACACAAATAAACTATCATAAGGAAAAAATGAGTATACAATTCACATATACACAGAAAGAGAAAGCATCTGAAAAGTATACATTACTACAGAGAATTAAAGTGTAAAAATGTGTGTTTCATACATGAACCTAGAACTGCATGAGTGAGCCTCTCATATGCACCACTGTAAATAATTTGTTAGTTAATGTGCAGACAAGTTAAGACAAATCTAATTTACAATAGGTCAGGAGATGAGGCTTGTTAAAGGAGGAGGCAGTATTAAAAGAAGACTATATTACAAGTATATAGAATGAAAGAAGCCATAGCCTTGAGTGTGCAGACCTGAGTAGGGCTGTTGAAAGAAGGATCTCTTGGAAATCCCTCAGAGTGTAGAGGAGTCTCCTTCCTTGGAGGTCTTTAAACAGAGGCTGGATGGCCATCTATTGGGGATGATTTGATTGAGAGTCCCTGCATGGCAGGGGGTTGGACTGACTGGCCCTTGTGGTCTCTTCCAACTCTATGATTCTATGATTCTGTGATCTCTCATTTAAAGGGTTGCCATAAACTGAAGCCCATTTGATGGCAATTAACAAAAAGGTTAGGTGACTGCAGCAGGTCCAGGGGTCAGTATTCTGTCTCTTGGACCCTCCAGAGTTTGCACATAACACAAAAAGTTTTTAAAATTACAATGTATATTACCGCTTTTCGTATTTTAACAGACTGTGATGAAGGTTATGTAAATGTCTCTCAATCAAAGTATGCTAATTTCTGGATTAAAATACTTCTTTTTAATATATTTTGAGACTCAGCCCCATCTTTATAACCAATGAAATACCCACCCTCAAGGCTGCTATCCTCCTGATATGATCAAGCCAGTGTGGGCTTGGACCACAACAGCCACCCTCTGGCACATTCAAGATCACACCAGATGGGCATGCTATGGTTTGCAGTCCAGCACATCTGGAGGATGGCAAGAGTGTAGATGGTTTTATTAGCACACATTCAAAAGATAATGCCAATACAGACAGTATGGCTCTACCCTCAGTACCTGCATAACATGCATAGCTACTTTTATGCATTAAGCTGTGTAACCCCCCACCCACCCCTACCCAAACTGAACAGCACTGTCTTTCCACACTGACTTTTCCATGAGAATGGCTGGTCCATGCTTACTGCCACATGGGCAGTGTAACATTCCAAATTTGGTTGAACTTCAACTTCCAGCATTCCTCAGCACTTGCTATACTGTTGCTGCAGCCTAACAACATCTGGAGGGATGCAAAATTACCATCACTGCCTTAGTGAGTGAATAGATAGCTCTGGGACTTAAATGATTACTTTAGAAAGATATAAAAAATTCCAAATAACAGATCTTTCTGGACTTTAAACTAGACAACAAATTCACTTTTTACTTCTGTAACTTTCTATTATAGCTAATTACCGAGGTGCAAGCTGGAATCTTTGTCCCCTTGCTGGTCGATATCTCGATCTGTATCGTAGACCTGAGGGGTGAAAAGGATAGTTTTTAATGTTGAGAAACCAGAAAGGCATCCTTTCAATACTGCATAATTAATGCAGTTTGACAAACATTTAACTGTCATAGCTGCATTCTATGGAATCCTGAGATTTGTAGTTTGTTGTGGCGCCACAATGCTCTGACACAAAAGCTAAATATCTCACAAAACTACAAATCCCAGAATTCCATAGAATTGAGCCATGGCAGTTGAAATGTTGTCCAATTGCATTAATTCCACAGTGTAGGTGTAGAAAGTGATCACAACCAAGTCTATCTCAGAGACTGGAAAATAAACTTTCAAAATCCCCAAGTCAACATAACATGAGGGATTCTGGAAGTTGTAGTCCAAAAAGTAAACTTTCAAGCTCCAGTTTATCTGACCTCTTGTTTAGAATACCAAATAAAAGTAGTTTCAAGTATTTCTAAAATGAATAACTCATGCTGATAGATTATCTATCTTCAGAAAGTTTTGAATGCAGCAACAGTGGCTCTAAAATTCCATCTACTTTGTATTCTGCTTCTTCAGCAAAGAGCTTGGGGGTCATATAAATGGAATTAGTCTTGTCCTCACAACAACCTTGTAAGGTAGGTTTAGACAATCACTTGGCAAGGCCATCTGACAAGCTTCATATAGACACCACAACAAATTGATTTATCTTTGAGAAATAAATTTCACAGGTATGTCTTTATGGCAATGCAATTTAACAAGGACACTTGATCTCTCATAACTAGTGAAATGTAGTGGAGAAACTTTTATTGACGCTCCCATAATTGCTTACTATTGGCCATGCTAAGCGGGCTTCTGGGAACTAAATTCTAAAATATCTGAAAATCCAAATAGTCCTCGCTCTTGTTTTAACAGGGATTTCTGTTTCTTGTAACAAAAAAGTGCCACAAACAGTTGAAAAGGGGCCAAGAGGAGCTCATTCAGTCTCAACTGATATTTTCAAGAGTTTATCCTGATTAGCAATGCAGATATTTAACTCTACAGTACTAAAAAGCTATGGGATGATACTGAGTGTATGACCTAGGAACAGAGAATTCACACTCATGCTGCTTCTGTGTTACTGTTGTGTGCCTTCAAGTCATTTCCAACTTACGGTGACCCTAAGGTGAACCTATCATGGGGTCTCCTTGGCAAGATTTGTTCAGCAGAGGTTTGACATTGCCTTCCCCCAAGGATGAGAGAGTGTGACTTGACTGGGATCACCCAGTGGGTTTTATGGCCAAGCTGGGAATCAAACCCTGGTCTCCAGAGTCATAGTCCAACACTCAAACCACACCATGCCTAGATATATATTCTGAACTGGTACAACAAAATGACAAGGAGGATAAGTGTGAAAAACAAACAAGCAGAGAAACAACATGTTTATTCCTTTTTAGATGTTGTCCTTTAAATGAATTATCCAAGTGGGCATACAGTAAAATACTAAGAAGCACTCTAAAATAAGGAACACATTAAAATAAGATGAAAACCACAATTCTGTAAAAAGTATTATCAAAATAAACCATGAGGCTTTCTAGATTGGCAGGAAAGTGTGACATGAAGTTGCCTTTTCCTTAATGCTTAGCAGCTGCACCACAGCCTTTAGATGGAGCTGCGCTGTTCTGCAGTTTTTAAAAAAGAAGCTGGGAAAACCAGCACCTTTTTAAAGGCGCTTCTTCTCCCCTAAAACGCAAAAAAAGCGTTTTCATGGCACACTTTCCCTTTTTCTCATCTAAAGGCTAGAGTTTCGCAGCCACGAACACACTTCTTTTTGCCAATCTAGATCAGGCCCATATCAACAAAATGTTTTAAGATACAGTACGTAATAAATAATGGCCAGAATTCTAAATCACTAACTTAGTTATGTATGTCAATCAATCAATCAATCAATCGTCTTTATTGCAGTTAACAAACCACAGGCAAAATAAAAACAAAATATGACACTCAGGTCATGTATGTGCAACTGCTTACTACTGGGTATGCTCAAGGGGCTCACTACTATATGCTCAAGGGGCTTACTGCTATATTGCTTACCACTGGGTATACTCAAGGGTCTTCTAAGAAAAGTTACATAGGAATAACTAAGTATTATTATTATTATTAACTTTTATTTATATAGTGCTGTAAATTTACACAGCATTGTACATAGAATCAGTGTCACATAGTCCAATCCCACAAACCTATACCGTCCAACTGCTAGACTGGGCAAAGGAGGGCTGTTCAGCTTCTGACTGAAGCGTAGGAAGATGTTTCCTTCACTTTTTTCTCAGCCAGCAGGGCTGCAATGAAGATTTGCAACAGAAATCCCTTTTCTGATTTTCACAGCCTGCCTGGCTGGTAGGAAGAGGTAGAAACATCATCTTCCTTGTACCCTGACTGCCTGCTGAGCAGGTCTTTTTCACCCAATTCAGCCACAACCTGCTAAAGTAGATTTGGGATAGCTTTCATGATTGTGGTAATAGTGCCACAATCAGGACAATGTATAATCAGTTACAGATGTGTAACTTGAGATTACACATCTGTAACTGCACTACTGAATTCCAGCTGATTTGTTAAAAAATTTCTGGAATATTACATTAAAAAGGGTCTTTCCTTGGTGCCAAAAAAGCATCAGAGTTGTGCCTTCTTGGGAGACCATTTCAAAACTGAACAGGCTCTCTTAATGATAGCCACCTACACTTCAAATGGCAGAGACTGGAGATAGTTCTCTGAGAAGTACAGGCAAACCAATGTGGATACAGCCTTTAGGTGCCCTGGTCCCAAGCCACAGATTTAAAGGTGAAGAGCATAAAGTAGTACAGAGAAATGTGCCCTCAAATGAAATAGGGAACAATGAAATCAACAAACCACTGCTGTGATACTCTCATAGTGTGCCTGGTCTCAGCTAACACCACAGAGGAATTATTTTGAACTAGTTAGTTTCAAAGGCCTAAATACCCTAAAGGCATCAGATCCCATCTAATCAGGGAAGGTAAGAATGGTAAGCCCTGGTTAGAACTTGGATGGGAGACTGCCAATGTATACCAGGTGCTGTAGGCTATATTTTCGAAGAAGGAACTGACAAAACCACCTCTGAGAATTTTTTGCCTAAGAAAACATATGAAACTCACAGGGTCATCATAAATCAGCTGGTGACTTGAAGGGAGATGCACACACAGAGTTTCAAAACTTTCTTGAGCAGTAGATCTGCATAGTACTCATCTAACTTTAAGACTACTGGATAAGGGATCTCTGAGGCAAGGTTTTCTCTCTGTGGGAAAGAATACAGCTGGCAAGATTCTCCAAAGCCACAGAGGAGTCAAAGACTCAAACTGCAAATCTCTTATTTCATAGAGAATGTAACCCTGGACTTTATCAAACGGGGGAAATCAGGGGAATCAAAAGGCATTATCCAGAGAAAGTTGAGCAATTGTGGCTATGATTATCACACACATCACGATTAGAGAGGGCTTATCCAGGAATAACCAGGGAATAACCAGCAACAAATCATTCATGAGGAAATCCCATGAATTTTTGAGACAGTGCACATGACTACCAAAAGGTTTTTTATCTAGACTGTGCCTAAGTTTACTGGCCTTCATCCAATCTAGTCTGTTACCATGATAAGCATCAGTTTTGGCACTTCTACCTCACCTGAATTTGATGGGGGCAGGGAATGAAATTAATGTCCATCTGCATTTGAATGGCCCTTCAGCCTGAATCCTCTCAGTTGGCTTTAATTACTGGTTTCAAGCAGGCATTATAGGTCCTGAAAGGCAAGACTGAACTTTCTGTAGAATAAATGTCTGTGAGCCAGTGATGCCTTGCAAAGCATTATAAGGTAAAATGGTGCCTCTGATTTTCAATCCACACACTCTAACCAGAAGAAAATAATGGCTGATGGTATTGAAACAGGATAATAAATACAATATTGGGACTTCAGAATAATTGAAAGAAAAGGAGGGACAGATAGCTTCTTTGCTATTTATTTACATCATAATGGAGTTATAAATTCCTTACCCATAACACCTTATTTTAAAGATACTTTCAATTTGAGCAAAAGTCTCTCAGTCTGCACCTCAGTAAACAAAGCCTCTGAGGGTGGGTCTACACTGGCCATAATAATTTTGGGCTGTTCCTAGAGTATCCTGGCCCTGATGCTGACCCAAATTCCCCGTTACCTGGGCATGCTAGACAGCTGTCTACACAGCTGTCTACACAGTATCCTACTGTTTCATTTGTTGCTGTTGGCATGAGCCACTCCCTCTAACATTGAAAATGAGGCTGGGCACCTTGTTATGGCTTCAAAGAGAGTGACTCGTGTCAGCAGTGATGGATGGCACAACAGGACACTGTGTAAACAGTTGCCCTGAACAGAGTGCTCCAGATTTTCTTGGGAGATCCAGAGCACATTGTGCAGCATTTCATAAAACCAGATTAAGGGAGGGAAGTCCCCGAGTTCAATGCAGAACTGGCTTTCTCATATGAAGACAGTCCACATTTGAACTGGTCCTTTGGCCCTGCTTCATGTGGACAGTGTGATGTGAGGACATGTGGAGGGTGGGAACAGATGTAAGAATAGCCAGTGGGGATATGCCCTGAAAGTGAAGGTCCTTTTTACAAAGTCTTGTTACACCTGTCTAATCTCCTTTTTCCACCTATACCTTAAACCTTTGCTGTTGGGCTGCAGCCGCATATCTACAGTGAACAGAGGCTTACCTTACATCCCATTTGGATTACTGTAATGCATTCTACGTGGGGCTGCCTTTAAAAAGTGCTCAGAAACTTCAGCTGATCCAAAGAGCTGCAGCCTGGAGCTGGCTACAGGGAGCATACAACTCCCCTGTTGCAACAGCCCCATTGGATGCCAGTCCATTTCCAGACACAATTCAAAGCATTGGTTTTGACCTATAAAGCCCTATACAACTTGGGTCCAGGGTATTTGAAGGACCGTATCTCCCTTTTTTCTCACAGTGCCTGCTATGATGTTGAGTGAATGTTGAGAGAAGGAATAGAATGTGCAGAGAGTTGCATGTCTCTGGACTCTTTCATACAAGGCTAAATTGGAAGTATAATTTAAGGTCAATTCGAATGCAATCATGGGTTTTACGTTATTGCAAATTAACTCTTCGCACGCAAATTCGGGCAAGAGGGAAGCCAATTCGAATGCAATCATGGGTTTTACGTTATTGCGAATTTAAGCTTCGCATGCAAATTCGGGCAGGAGGGGGTTATTTTCGGGTAATGGGAAGTAATTCCGAACGGAGCAGGGGTTCATGTAAATTCGCTAAACAAGCGAATTTACATGAATCCGCATTGGCTCCATTCGGAGTTGGGAGAAATTCCTCCCCGTTTGAAAGAGTCCTCTGTTGCATTTTTCAATTGGGGGACAGAGAAGTAACATGCCCTCCTTTCAAGGAAGAGGGGAGGCAACTCAGTTCTCTTCTCTTCTCTTCTCTCTTCTCTTCTCTTCTCAGATAACCTCAGGAAGCACAAGTTGTACAGCCCATTTCACCCTACATTCTGAGAAAGCTTGGTTGAGTTTTTTACTGTCTGTTGATATAATCCTTTTGTATTACCTAAAAACTGGTCACGTGTGAGAATAGGTTAGAAAGATGACTGTTTAAAACAGCAGATTAAACTTTTTTTTGGTTGCTAAGTTAACACGTGCCCTAAGTTTGATGTTTACAAGAAGATTAATACAAGGTTGCCAAACTGTGGTGGGGAGATGGAGGAAAATTACAGACAATTAGGTGTGATATTTTTTTAATTGTCTCATTGAAACAGGCTTGAAAGACGAAAAGCTTTTACTGCAATTGTAAGCTTACTTTCAAGTATGTCCAAGAACCATTAAACAGAAATCCTACACAAAAGCTCAGTCTTACTTTACTGAATTGGGGAACAAATTAGAATCTGGAAGTACAAGCTCTCAGCAGCAGGCCAATTCCTTAAGCATATGAAACAATACGAATGCAGAAAGCCCAAACAGAGACAGTTCATATGTATTTGTGATGAAACTCAGAAAGGAAAGAAATGTTTTATTTTGATATGACTGCCTATTTCTACCATGATTATAAAGTGTCATCAGACTGGGGTCAGATTCAATCATACTTAGAGTAGACCCACTGAAATCCCTGGATTAGAGACAGTCATAAATTCTATTTATTTCACTGAGTCTATTCTAAACATGAGACCCAGCCTGGTACAGTGGTTTGAGCATTGGAGTATTATTCTGGAGACCAGAGTTCAAATCCCTGCTTGGCCACTGAAACCCACTGGGTGACCTTTGGCAAGTCATACTCTCTCAGCCTCAGAGGATGGCAATGGCAAACCCACTCTGAAGAAACCAGCCAAGAAAATCCAGTGATAGGTTTACCTTAGGATTACCATAAATTAGAAACAAGTTGAAGGCATACAACAACAACAGTTCTATACTTACGTAACTCTAGATTCAACCCATTGCCCTTTAAGGGGAGCTCACACCTCAACTATTTTTGCATTTGACTGCATATATTTGACTAATGTTTTGTTAGTGCTTAGAGAAGACAATGTTTGGCAGATTAGTCTAAATCCAGTTCAGTGTTGGCAAAGTGAAATGCCTTTTCAGCATAGTCCTGCTGGATTGTGATGCTCTGGAAATGAGAAAACTACTTGCAGAAGGAGACAGTAGATGCTGTCCATGTTGCTTTTGTTGTGTGCCTTCAAGTCATTTCTGATTTATAGTAATCCTAAATCAAACCTGTCACAAGGTGTTCTTGGCAAGATTTGTTCAGAGGTGGATTGCCTTCGTCTTTCTCTGAGAATGAAAGAGTGTGACTTCCCCAAAGTCACCCAGTGGGTTTCTATGCTCAAGCAAGGATTCAAATGTGTAGTTTATGTCTTCTGAGCCCTACTCCAACACTTAAACCACTGGTTTCCACATTCCAAAAATGTGTAAATGTGTATTGATTTAATTTGATTCAAGTCTACAATTCATGCTTTTCATAAAGCTACCCCATAAAATAACAGGAACTTGTAAGTTAAATAATCTATTATTTTTACCTGAAGGTTGGGTTTCAGTTGGATAACTAGGTGTTGGAGGGCCTCTCCATAGGCATTCACTGTTTTGATGATGATAAGAGTAAGGATGAGACTGAGTTCTGCCTCGATTAGGAAAGTGAAAACCTTCAACTCTTTCTCGTCTCTCTGAAAAATAATTTCTTTTCCTTAATAACAGAATTACAAGAGAGTTCTCATTTTGCAGTTTTACATGAATGGGGAGATATTTATACACAAATTTACCTGAAATCTCAGCTGACAAAATGGTTGCTATTCTCTTGTGACCCCTGCCCCTAACCAGGAAGATATGGAAATATATTACTACAACATATCTAAAAGTTTAAAACAAGGAACCTGTGTATTTATTGTGAACATAATTCACATCTGATGAGTTGTACAGGCATAAAACATTTGTGTGTGGAAAATCAAGCACACATTTTATGTGTACTATCCCATTAAAAAACCCTGCACAGATGTCAATTTCCCTTGATAAATTGCCAATCAAATTTTCCCATGTGTGCACACAGGATATTAACAATTTACGACACTGGATTATATTCACATCATCTACCATGTGCCCCTTAGTTCCAATTTGTTTCTGTATCAACACACAGTTTACATAGCAACTATAATCACACCAAGGTCCTTTAAACTCTTGACTGTGAAAAATCACATAACTGGCAAACTTTTGTTATACAGTCAGCCCTCAGTATCCAGATTCTTTATCCATGGATTCAAGCATCCACAGCTTGAAAATATTAAAAAAATATGAATTCAAAAAAGCAAACCTTAATTGTGCCTGTTTCCATAAGGGGCACCATTTTGCTATACCATTATATTTAATGAGACTTGAACACCCACAGGTTTTGATATTTACGGAGGGTCCTGGAACCAAACCCCAAAAGATGCCAATGGCCAACATAAATTACTTCCTTTAACCACAAACCTCTTTCTACACTAGATCTTTTGAGGATGTATCAAAGGGCATTTGATGCTTGCAAAAGGGGTAATAAACACTGTCAATACACTTGATTTACTGAAGAACTCGCATGATACCTACCTGTCACTGAGCTGTTCAATCGTTGTCTGTTCTGGATGTTTCTGCCTTTTGCTGAGCATGCTTTGAAAATAAGTGACATCAAATTCCGAAACTTGATGAGCCAATATTCCTGTATATAGGGATGTATGTAAAGTTACAAATTCTTCCTCTTTTTGAGACAAGCTGCCTTGATAGGCTTGAACACATTCAGTTCAGCCAATTCACATCAAATTATGCCATGTGCTAACCACAGTTCAGAATTCAGTCCACAATTTGAGTTTTCAAATATGCAGGTCAGGCAAACCATAGTTTAGACTAGATATGCTTGTCTGCTTTTCTTTCCCTCCCACTCAGTATGCATGGTTAGCTATGACAAGTGAAGATCTAGGCCAAGATCCTGGATGAGAAGATATAATATCTACATAGGTGTAAATATGACATCTCCCTCTCTGATCTCCTTTTCCCTCTCAGGGAACAGTGGCAGAGTAGAGTCCAGGTATGTTCCTACAACTGGATGCACAGTAACAAGTATTCTTGAGGACCTGCTGGGGATCTTTTGGAGGTTCCAGCAGATTATGCCATTGTTATACGTCCAGCTATAGGAACATAGGTGCACTCTACTCTGTACTCGCCTTCCTCACTCTTTACTGGGCAGTTAATGGCTATATTGAGGGTCTGCAGCAGCTTAAAATGTGGAGGGTTGTTTTTTTTTTGTTTGTTTGTTTGTTTTTTTGCGGGTGTGTGTGTGAGAGTTTGGCTGTTGCATGATCAACAGAGGATTTTGACTCTTTCAGCGCCTAAAAAAGTGTAAGTTCAATTAACTGGATGTCAACTAACAGTAAGTCACTAACATGATGGAAACAAATATGTTATTTTGATTTTTTAAAGAAAAATAAGTTAATGAAAGCATCCCTCTTCCAGCTATGAACAAGTGCATGTACTTACATTGCCTTCCAAGAGCTCGTGTAAAGAGCATCCTCTATGAGCCTGCTGGTATTTCCTCTGAAAAAGTTTTCCATCAAATACTCGCCAAGGCATTAAATCCTCCATTCTGAATGGGAAGCCACAGGCACTGTTGGCCATAAGCAGTACACACAGGCCCCGGACAAAGAGAGAACCAAGCTGCACAGCTCTTGAATCAACCTGGGGAAGCTGTTAAGATTTTAATAAGAAATAAGCTAAGCTAGACAATTTGTTTGTACTGAATATGCTTCTGTTGTTATAGGGCATGGGGAACTGCTTTCTAAATTTTCAATTTCCACATTCTTCTCTTATTCTGACATTTTTACATCTGGCAGCAATGTTAATGATGATGGTGTTGATAAATAACATAGTATAGAGCTTTTAAAAGTTATTTTCACTATAGCAAAGCTTGAAAAATTAATTTTTGAACTGCAACTATTATTATGTAATTTTTAATAAAACAGAAAATCTTTAGCATCCATGTGCATGTAAGGCATCTTAAAAATTTTTGCATTCAGGATGCTGGTAGAAAGAAATAGGTTTATATATTACTCAGCAATGAGGTAGAATAATGACTGTATATTTGCTTTATATCTCCACAAGTAAAAGTTGATGATTCATATAAAAAATGTTCCAAATACTATGCTGAAATATGACGGAGGCCTCACACTCCATTCTTCATGGCTATGGGCCTGCTGCTAGTTGACCATCTCGGCTATATCAAACATGTCTGACACTAAGAATGTGCTCAGTGTGAGGCTGCCTGAATGGCAAGGAGACTGTGCCAGCTGTAGCAGCCTCCCAGGAACACATAATAAAAAATCAAAGGACTTGGGGGGCAGGGCAGAGAAGAGGATGATGGTGTAACAGGAGGAATCCTACTACCTATACACAAGCTGCTTTTGCCTGAATGCTTTCCAGCAATGAGTAGCTGAATCAAAACCCTCTGCCTATGGCCATATGAGAGTCAGGGCACAGTCCACCTGGCATTTCTTGCTGTGAGGTGTGTGTGTGTTTGTGTTATGTCTTTGATGGATGAATCAGTCACTAATGATAGACAGTCCTATTAATTTTAGGGGCCACTCTATCAGAACAGATGCCACTTAAGTGATGCTTCTGGTCTACCTTCATTTATAGCCTCAAGAACCCAACTGTTTTCTGTTGTGGAAACTTGAGTTTTCTACTCAAAGGCTTAAGTTGTATATTAAATAGCTTACCAGAACTCACCCTATATTACTACCAGTGACTAGGCAGACACTTCATAAATCATTTTTCAAAGTAATCCAATTTTTCTTTATGTGCTTGATTTTTCAAAGGTTACCCTTATTTTAAATGTAGAGTCAGGTTTTAATCTCCCTCCAGGCAAAAATGTTGCATCTACTGTACTTTTTTGTATCAGCTCTACTATCCAAAGCAACAGGAGTGTGGGAAGGCTTTTTCACAACAGGAGGTGATCCCATTCAGGGAAGGATAAAGCTCATGGGTAGAGTTTAGAACTCAAGTTTTTCCCAGAGGGGGATAGTGACCCATGCAACTAGTTCCTGCCATCTGGCTAAAAATTCACATGTAGGCTGGATTTACTCACTGATGAACTGTTTATTTGCTAAGTTATTCTAGTGATTTCAACCAGCCTTCTAGATTTGTTGATTAAAGATGAAAGTTAAAATGTGTTTTAGTGAATTAGATTGTTTAGTTTAATTATAATTCACTAAAGGACAAAATATGCTTAAGTGAATTAAAATTAATTAGAATAGTTGCTTCTGACTCTGTTGTCCTGCAAAACAGGAAGGCCTTGGTGCTTCAGGAGAAAAATATTAGAACTGGAGGAAATGTATCACCTGGTTCTGTTCTTAAACAAGCTAATCCATTTGATTTCTTTGGGAAGACCACAGGAAGGGAATGAATGAACAAATGAATGAATGGCAGATGCCTTCCCTCCCTCCCTGCCCCTTGTATGAAAGGAAAGTATTTGGTCTTTCTGGGGAGTGGGGGTGCATTGCGATTCACTTCACCATTTCCTCTATTTATTTTTCTGGTTTATATTGTATATTATGATATAATATGCAACTATTATACAATATTATTTTAGCCCTTTCAGAATGCCAGGATTTTTAGGCCTTTAAAGGTAGAAGGGACTGTATGGTACTTTATGGAAAGCCACAAAGGACCATATGGAAAGAAAGTGTTTGGGAATGAGATGGGGTAGATTATGAATATATTCTGTAATGTCTCCCCTTTTCTTGATGATATTCTGGACCAGTTTCTACAATTATTGCATCATCAACTACAATTATTGCAAATATTGTTATTATTTGAGATTACTTGCAATAACCCTATCCCCTTTGCAGTTCTTTGGTGTATTATTCACTCTTGGATAATTAAGTGTAAAGTTCTCCTCAAACCCATCCCCTAAATATTTCTTTCTTGGCATCTCTCTGTTTTTTCCCATTTTTCCCATTTCCATTAAGACTCAACCAATGTAAATGAGAAACAGTCTAAGGCCAGGGGATTCCCAGCAGGCAAAGAGTACCAATTAGCAGACATTATTGTTTGCATATCCTCCCACCCTGAGGACTGCCATTAGCAACAGAACACTATACTCCTTCCTTCCCAGGGTCACACAGGATATATATATATCCAATCCTTTTCCAGGCAAACACTCTCTGAAGATGCCAGCCACAGATGCTGGTGAAATGTCAGAAAGGAACTCTTCTAGAACATGGCCACATAGCCCAAAAGCCCCACAAAAACTATGGATGCTGGCCATGAAAGCCTTCGACTCTACATGCAGTGATTCAGTTCTGCAGAAAAAAGTTCTGCATGTGCTCAGAGAATAAAAAAATCTAACATTAAAAATTCTCCACTCTTGATTTGGTTGATCTATCCACTTGTTGCTGTACTTGTGGTGGATCAGTGCCCTCGAACTGAAATAAATAGCTCCTCATTAACCTTTAGTAAAAAAGGCTCTCTTCCTTCCACATGCCCTGAACAATGTTTATATATTTAATGCTTCTGATAATCTGCTCCACCTCATGGCTCTCAGCTCTCTATCTTTTCACCAAAACTCCAGATTTGACACCATATCAGGTTTTCTGCAACACTCCATGAACAGAAATACCAGTAGTGTTTTAACAGTATTGTATGAAGAGACATTCTGGGTGAAAATAATAGACTAACTGAGTCATTACTCAAACTGGAGACTGTAGTCAAGAAAACAGAACAGTACTTGGAAAGGCAGACATGAAGGAGCTAGATAAGATCATCAAATGTAAATATTTATCATTAAATACCAAAGTCAGAATAATCAAGGACATATTATTTCTGATTTCTGTGTATGGCTGAGAAAACTGGAAAATGAATAAAGCTGATGGGAAGAAAACTAACTTGAAATGTGGTGCTGGACAAAAGTTATATGGATAGCATAGATAGCTAAAAGACAACGAATGAGTCTTAGAGCAAATCAAGCCTGAACTTTCACTAGAAGCGAAGATGACAAAACTGAGACTGTTGTATTTTGTACATATCAGTGAGATGCTATGACCACTGGAAAAGATAATAATGCTGTTTAAAGTAGAAGGCAGTAGGAAAAGAGGGAGACTGTAGTACAGGTGAATTGATTCAATCAAAGACACCACAGTGTTGGATTTGCAACACCTGAGCTGGGCAATTGATGACTTGGGTTCTTGAAGATCTTTCATTCATAGGATCACCATATGTTGAAGTCAACTTGATGGCAAATAACAACTCTTATTTTTTGAAGAGCCTTTTCCTCTAATTCCCAAATACTAGAATTTCCTACACTGAACTGCTGGAGTGAAACCACAGGAGGGTGCAGCTACACATTGTACGGCATTCATATTTTGCATTTGGGGGAAGGGCTGTTTTATCTTGCTTCTCAGAAGTCAGGTGCAATTATGAAATCAAGAGATATGTATTTATTTTCTTGCATGAATTCTCTCTCTTTGCTGAGCAGAAGGACCACTTCTGTACTACTAAATATAACAGCACACATTAACCTTCCACCCAAACATAAAAACAGAACAAAGGTTACCTTTCTAACTCTGGGTTATACCAATCAGGCAATCAATGCAACAGCAGTGTTTAGAGCCAATAAAACAGGTTTGCTCTGAACAGCAGTTGCTAGGGAAAATAACTGTTAGTGTGCTATTGTGCTTACACCCTGCTTGTGAGCCTCTTGGAGACATCTGGCTAGCCAGCACAGCAACAAAATCCTGGACTGTGCAGGTCTTTTTTCAGAGTCATTATGGCTCCTCTTTCACTCAGGACCCAGTGGTGGTATTTTGTTGATATCAATTGTATTGCAGAACCAGGAAGGAAAGTTCCCGCTCCTTTGCATGCCTGTCAAGAAATGCTGCAAAGGATTCTATGGTTGCCAGGTGCTATTTATTATAAGAAATGTCCCTTATTTCAGGTCTGAAAAGCTTTTTCTTTTGTATAGACTGAAAAGATGCCCCAAATACCTCTGTGTAGCTTACAGTTTTAAACCGCTTAAACACTGCTTAGGCGGTATGAAGTGGTATATAAATGAAACTGTTTGTATGGACCCTTCATAAAGGCAGAAATGTGTGCATCATATAATTTATTAATGTGGTTGTGGTTGCTGTGTGTCTTCAAGTTGCTTCTGACTTATGGTGAGCCTAAGGTGATTCTATCATGGGGTTTTCTTGGCAAGATTTGTTCAGAGTGGGTTTGCCTTTTCAGCCTCTCTGAGGCTGAAAGAGTGTGACCTGTCCAGTGGTTTTCTGTGGCCAAGTGGGGATTTAGACCTTGACCTCCAGAATCATAGTCAAATGCACAAACCACTATACATGCCAGCTCTCTACTAATGCGGACAATATGTTAATTGTATAGAGAAGCAACAAGGCTCTGTCAGCTGATATTGATATTTTCATTTGGTATTTAGGTTGAGCACAAACTTGTTAATAACTACTTCCTGACTGTCAACTCTGCATGTTATGAAATTCCACTGTCTCTTATTGCTGGCAACACAAGAGGAGCCCTTTGGAATAATAATCATTGCTCTACTAAAATCTATCCTGAATCTCTGTCAAAAATGGGGAAGATGCATATATCACCCTTCATAGTGCAAGGGAAGGGGTGGAACTGGGGCTTGGGACAAAGAAGGCCTTTCCCCACTCAAATATCCCCCCCCCCCCGTACACTTTGGTCCTCTGGGAGGAAACTGCTACAGCCCATGAAGACCAGGATGTTGCAGACCTCCCAGAGGGCCTTTTCAGCCTCTGCTCCCAGGGTATGGAATGGCCTGCCAGAGGAGATCTGTCTCACTACAATACTAGATAGTTTTAAAACAGCCTTAAAGACGTATCTCTTCCGGCAGGCCTTCCCAGAAACTGCATAATTTTCCCAGCTCCTAGAACCTCCCAGATTATTCCCTGACCCTTTGCATTTTGACGTCCTCTTATGCTGCTAAGAACTGTGGGTTTTATTAGGTCTTGTTTTAATTTTGTTTTCTAACCTGTTTTAATCTTTGCTTAGTTTAATTCCATTTTAAGGGGTGGGAGGAGAGGATGGGATTGTTGGCACATTTTAACTGTAACTGTTTTTTAACCTTGCTGTACCCCGCCCTGATTGCTCAGGCAGAGGGGCGGGTAAGAAATAAATATTATTGTTGTTGTTGTTGTTGTCAAAATTCAAGCACTACAATAACTTTAGCAGAGCATTTAGAAATACAGTTTAGGCATCTAAGGAGAAGGGGCAGACACAATTACCCAGGGAATGCAAACACAACAAATATAACAATTATAAAGTGGAAACCATTTTTAATATATTACTTTCAGAGTAAGAGAAATTTGGGAACAGCAGAAAAAATTAATTTTGTGGACAGAACAAACATATTGGGAGGACAATATGACTACAGCTTCACTTCATGCAAGGAAAGGATATCCATGTAATATGTTGAAAGGACAGGCTGGATTTATTAAGATAATTTATTAACTAAGATGAGACAAGAACAAGGTAGGAGCTGGTAATTTTTAAATCCTCAAAGGATATTTTTCACCTGCTCTGAACAGTTTGGTTATTCAAGACTAAGTTAAAAGCAGAAATACTTCATTTTTTTTGCATAAGTGCTAAAGGCTCAATAATGCCTCTTAAATTGTTGCCTTGAACAATGGAAAACTGAAGCATCTTTAGTTTTAATGCAACCTCAAGAAGGTGGTTATCTTTAGTGGCCATCAATCAACATGAAATCAGCACCAAACAGAGACTGTGGAACATTAAGGATCTGGCGTGCTTTTGGCTTGCCAGAATGTAAAATGCTATTTATTTTGAAAACACACTTAATATGGATTCTTAAAAAAAATGAAAAAAAGAAAAAAAGGAAAACTAAAGCTTAAGCTAAGTCCTTCCTGCTTAGTCAAGGTAGAAGCAAGGGCTGTGTGTCTAAAAGGAAGGAAGGTCTTACCAACTACAGCATCTGTTTGAAAGCCAAAACTAGAAGAACCAGTTCTTAAATGTCCCTAACGCTTCATGGTAAATATTTAACAGTAAACAAATAAGCAGTTTATATGCTCAGAAAGGTTTATTTGCCATGCTTCACAGGCAGATTTGTGTAAAGTGATACTTTGGTTGAACAAAACTCATATTTACTGTAAGCCAAGGCGCTGGAGTGAACCTAAACAAAGATACGAAGATCACTTTACATTTCTGTGTAAAGAAAAGAACCTGAAGATCAAAACAGACCAAGAAACTCACTGCAAATAGTGGTGATGTTTATTAATCCAACCCAAACCAGTTAAATTCCCCTCCAAAGCTCAGAGGGATTGAATTTGGGGGCATGTCTACGGAGCAGTTTCCTGCACTCCAGATCTGGCACCTGAGTTCTATGGAGAAAAGAATTGGAGAGCTATTCCAGGAAAAGATGGGGAAAGGGAGGAAGCCTGTCGTCTGGTAACATCAGTTGCCACATGGGCCAGTTGATGGCCATCATGGGTTTCAAAACAGCCTTCCTATGTGCACTATGAGGATCAGATTTGTCTCCAGGGCAAATTTTTATATGTACATATATCCCAGAAAGAGAGCCAGGAAATCATAGGCCCAATACAGATGGGCAAAAAGGGGCATGGTGGCAAAGATACTAGGGTTAGGGAGTGCCACCAACCCTAGTACGTGTGGGCAGCACCATCGTGACCCAGCACCGCCTACGTCGCACGCTTTGATGACGTTGCACATGCGCCGCGTCCAAATGGCACGGCGCACCTGCAACGACACCGCGCCACCCTAGTGCACTTGTGGTGTCGCAGTTACGAGGCTAAAAGGAGCTGCTTCTCAGCGCTCCTTTTTCCTCTGCATCGTCGGCACACCATTTGCAGCCGCGGCAACGATGCGAAGGAAAAAGAGGTGGCTCCAGCCCACAGTTTCGGGGCAGTCTGTCGAGACCCAAGGAGAATTAACAACTGGCCTATAAACTCTGATTTAAATTTCAGATTTGAAGTGAAATCTGTAGAATCTATTGAACACATGATCTCTTAGAAAAGCTACTCCTTAAAAAGAAAAAGAAAAATGATCTGTTTTAACACTGTAATAGTTTAATTCCATCTTAATTGTCACTTTTGTAAGTTTTTAATTAAGCCACCTTGAGTCCCAATGTTTTGGG
The DNA here is from genome assembly GCA_034509955.1 of Urosaurus nigricauda. Lineage (NCBI taxonomy): Eukaryota > Metazoa > Chordata > Lepidosauria > Squamata > Phrynosomatidae > Urosaurus > Urosaurus nigricauda. The sequence goes on along the minus strand of JAOEGL010000001.1, from coordinate 312,012,364 downwards.
GGAAGCAGGGTATAAATAAATATGTCAGCATTCCCCCTTCCTTTCCATCTGAGATATGAGAATGAATTTTAAAGGGTTGTTTGTAAGGCATGTTGAAACTCTAAAGTACTAATTAAATGCCATTATTATAGGTAGCACATAAACTATGTGTGTGTTTTTAAAAATTCAGAAGTAGCAGCCCCATCCATTCCCAAATGTCCCAAGCGCATTTTTAGAACTGCATTCGTGCCTCTAACACAATGCTCTTCACAGTTAATGGGCCATTCATCCATTCATGTATTCTGAAAGTGAATTTGTATGTGTTGTTGTGTGCCTTCAAGTCATTTCCCATTTAAGATGGCCTAAATACTGTCTTAATACTAAGATGAACTTATCATAGAGTTTTCTTGGCAAGATTTGTTTAGACAGCATTTGCCTTTTGCCTTCCTTTGAGGCTGAGAGTGTCACTTGCCCAAGATCACCCAGTGGGTTTCCATGACCAAAGGGGATTTGAACCCTGGTCTCCAGAATCCTAGTCCAGTGCTCAAACCACTAAACCACACTGGCTCTTAGTGTGCCCAAGTACAAATAGTAAAATTAACAGCTGGAATCCAAGGATTCTGCAGGGAAAATAAATAAGCATGAAGTTTTCCTAGTATCACAATGAAGATAAAAATAAAATGGTTTTATTGTAGACCTGAAGGAGGCACATGTTTGCAGGTGCAGATTACAGCAAATTAAAATGTATGCATTAGTTAAATCAGGTATGTGGGCAACTTTTTTGCCTCCAAAAGTGTATGCCAGTGGGCAAGGCCAGAGTGTTTGCTAGACAGGGCCTGGGATAATGGGAAGGAAACAATTTGCATGGTTCTCTTGCCTTCATATAGAGCCATATATAGAGAGCTTCATCCCATTTGTTCTCCCACCCCTTCTCTTCCTATTACATATGCAAATAATCACATCCATCATTCCCACTACTGCCACCCTCCCATTCATGAAGAAAACTGATTTCCATGGCCAATGCAAGCTGGCACTGCCCCAGCACAAGACACATTGTTGCCCTGCCTAAGTCTTCCTAAAAACCAAATGTTACTATTTCCTTTAAACAGTTTTTTAAGTGACTGAGGTTTAGGCATAACCAGAGTCTATTATGGCTAGAGCCTAGTACTTCTGCTTTCAAGGTATATACGTGCTTTACCATGTCTGAGCTGCAATGCTAGTGCTTTAATAAGACATTGCTAGTCTAAAACTTAGCAAGAGCTACTTTATGGTCTGCTGAGATATCAACATTTATTTTGTAGTATGGCTTGTTTTTCAATGTCCAAGCCCACAAACCCCAATGATCTCAGCACAATGATTCACTATACCTCTTTTTCTCAACCCTGCTGATGCATAGGAAGACTTAATCATCCCCTTCTTGTATATCTTGTGTGTGTGTGTGTGCCTTCAAGTTGTCTGTTGACTTATGTCAACCCCATGAATTTCATAGGGGTTTCTTAAGCAAGGAATACTCAGTAGTAGTTTTGCCACTTCCTTCCTCTAAAATATGGCCTACAGCACCTGGTATTCATTGGTGATATTCTTTACAAATGTTAATCAGACCTGGCCCTGCTTAGCTTCCAAGATCAGATGGGAGGTGGTGGCTTTAGGGTATTTAGGCCATCTTGCATATCTTATTCTGCTTCCAAATCATGTTCTCCTCTGTCCAGCCAACAGTGGGCAGATTCAGTGATTCTGATGGATTTCAGCTGCCATGATGGCTTGTACTGAAGATCTATGAATGTCTCAAGCAGCAGGCAGTGGAAACAAGATACTTCTTTATTTATTTATTTTATTTTATTTGTATCCAGCTCTTTTCCCAGGACTGGGACTCAGATCGGCTTCACAACATTAAAAACAGTACAATTAAAACATTTTTGAAAAGGGTCCAACATCCCAGCCTGTCCTTAAATGCCTTGTGTGAACAGGTAAGTCTTCACCTGCCGGCGGAAGGCCATCAAGGAGGGAGGCATTCTGATCTCCCTGGGCAGGGAGTTCCTGAGTCTAGTGGCAGCCACCAAGAAGGCCCTCTCTTGCATTCCCACCAACCATGTTTGTGATGGTGTTGGGAGAGAGAGAAGGATCTCAGAGTCTGGGCTGGTTCATACCAGGAGAAACGGTCTGCCAAATAGTGTGGACCTGAGCCATGTAGGGCTTTATAGGTGACGACTGGCACCTTGAATTGTGCCTGGAAACAAACTGGCAGCCAATGAAGCTTTTTCAACAGGGGTGTTGTACGGTCTCTGTAATCTGCCCCTGTTAACAGCCTGTTAACTTATGTGCAAATGCAAAGGGGCACATGATTAAACATCAAACCATTTCTTAATTTGTATCTAAAAATGACAAATGGAATGCTTGCCATCCACAAAGTAAAATCTCTCAAAACTACTTTGGACTGAGGACTGTAAAGGTGCACCATGCCTTACCTAAGAAAGCTATTTTGAATGCAATATCTTGTTCTGAATGAATAGGACACTGTGTTTTCTGACAAACAAAACATCAAAATGGTACACTAAAATCTTTTGCTATGTTAGATATCAAAATACTAGAGGCTAAAAAAGGAAAAGAAAAGTTAAATCATTTGTCAAATATTAAATAACAGGTAGAAGCCACAACTGGTTTTGTCCCTAGTGTCCTCCTTTGACCAAATATAGTTGGTTCTATGAATGGCAGCTGTGACAGGGTAAAGTCACCACGAAGTGACATTTCTGAAAGGCTGCAAATTTTGACTTTAATACATCAAGTTAAGCATCACTAGCAACTTTATCTCTTGGAACTAGTTTGGTTCTGGTTTGTTGTTTATGCAAAAGAGACCACAGTTTGAATATTTTGAAGAGAGTTGGTCCTTCTAACAATCCATGTTGGTGTTTGTTGATTAAACTGGGCATAATTTAGCACTCTCTACAAAAGTGTCTCAAAGTCATCAATTGTCAAGGTTTTATATACTAGCAGAGAACCTCACAGACCTGGAAGAACTACTAAGGAAGATCAAAGAAGAAAGTGCAAAGGCATGCTTGCTGTTGAACATAAAGAATACAAAAAAGAAAACAAAAATGACCAAAGAGAACTTACACACATTCAAACTAGACAATGAGGAAATAGAAATAGTAAAAAAGTTCTCATATCTGGGATCAAACATTGATCGGAATGGGGACCGCAGCCAGGAAATCAGAAGAAGATTAAGAATGGGGAGGGCAGCTATGAAAGAACTAGAAAAGATCCTAAAATGCAAAGACATACAACTCAGCACAAAAGTCAGAATCCTACAAGCCATTGTATTCCCTATTACCATGTACGTATGTGAGAGGTACCCAGTCAAGAAAGAAGATAGGAGGAAAATCAACTCATTTGAGATGTGTGCTGGAGAAGAATGCCAAAAGGACAAACAAATGGGTCCTAGAGCAGATCAAACCAGAAATATCCCTAGAAGCCAAGATGACAAAACTTAGACTGCCATATTTTGGACACATCATGAGAAGGCATGAATCGTTGGAAAAGAAATAATGTTAGGAAAAAGGGAGGGAAGTAAAAAGAGAGGAAGGCCACATGCTAGATGGATGGACTTTATTAAAAAGACCACAAATATGAGTTTGCAGGAACTGGGCAGAGCAGTAGAGGACAGGAGTCTGGAGATGTCTCATCTATAAAATCACCATGGGTCAAGATTGACATGAAGACATTAACAACAACAACAACTAAATAACTAAATAAATAAATATAAACTGTACTGTATTCTTATACCCCACCTTTCTGCTGCAGCAATCAAGGTGGCTTACATGACTATAATAAATTGGAATAATACATACAAAGTAGGGAGAGTGCAGAAATTACTGCAAATGGAAATATTCTGGGAAGCTGCTGGAAGAGATCCATCTTGATAACAGGCGCTCCTGACTGTTGCATTCACTTGATTTATCATGTGAAGCGACAGGTCTAGGAGCACCCCCAGACTGTGAACACAGTCCTTAGAGGAGAGTGTGACCCCAACCAGGACTGGAGGTTGCAACCCAAAACCTGGTTTGGTGGTCCCTACTGTAAGTACCTCCATTATGTCGGTTTATCACCTATAGTGAAGGGTAGCATAAATAGAGAGCCAAAATATGGCACATGTACTCTTTATTTACCTCAGTTTCACCACTGGCCTTTCTCCTGAATGCCTAGACAGATGTACAAGGATGGGCCGAAATAAAGGTGTTGAGTGGGGGCCATGCATAACAGCAGGAGAGCAAGTCGGCACTTACTTATTGCAGACTGCTTTCTCAATACACCATGCCACACCCTGGTTTAGGCAGCACCTGCCACTTACAAGCATAGCCCACTTCTCAAACAAGTTAACCAGATAAACATTATCTTCTCTCATCATTCACTAGTTTTTAGATTAGCTTGAAGGAAGATGCTTTCCAAACCTCCTGTTACGTAGGCCATTATACACCAAATGGCATTAGAAGTGAGGATAAGATTTAAGAAGGAACACTAACTACTCTACAGTTTTCTGAGTCAGTGTTTTGTATAGTAATTCTCTTAAACTCTTATTCCCCATATTTTCTCAGAATTTGATAAAAATAAAAACAAACCAATCAATTTAAAATACTTTTTAGCTTGACAATTCTACATATGTTTATTTAGAGTACTGGAGGCAGTGAAGCTTAATCACTGGAGTATATGTTCAGGATTAAAGTTTAATCACATACATGCTCCCCTAGGAGAAAGCTCCACCAAACTCAAGGTAGGCAAGCCTTGAAAGCAAGCATGGTGCAGTGGTTTGAGAATTGGACTACAGTTCTGGAGACCAGGGTTCGATTCCCAGCTTGGCCATGAAACCCACTAGGTGACCTTGGGCAAGTCACATTTCCTCAGCCTCAGGGGAAGACAGTGTTAAACTCTCTCTGAACCAATGTTGCCAAGAAGGGTCTCCATAAGTTGGAAAAGACTCGAAGGCATGCAACGCACACATTCACATACACACTTCCCTAGGAGTAAGCTCCACCAAATTCAAGATAGACAAGCCTAGGATTTGAAAATGTTTACTGGTATACATCTAAAATTAATGTGGGTTGCAAACTAAATTTTTAAAAAGGCATCACTATTACCATTACATTTTAAAAAAGTAATTTGCTACTGCTGCCTGTTACACGATTTTCAGGGTTTTTTGTTTTGTTTTTGTTATGTTACATATGTTCCCCATCACTTTTTGATTGCTCTTCTGTTCTTTTAAAAAGCCATTTAAATAGTGAGAAATGGCCTAAAATTTGGTAGGTGGGGAATCCACTTAAAATGTAAAGCATTTTACTGCCCAGAAAATGATGGGAATAAAATAATGAGGAAATGTTTTGTATGAAATAAGTACATCTTGCCCTTGTTATCTGCTGGGGTTTGGTTACATGACCCTCTGTAGATACTAAAATCTATGGATGGTCAAGTTCCATTAAATACAATGGCGAGTAAAATGATGACCCATATAAAATAGCAAAATCAAGGTTTACATTTTGAAATTTTTATATTGTTTTAATATTTTCAAGCCCATGGATGCTTGAATCAGTGGATCAAGAATCCATGGATAAGGAAGGCTAACTGTAATCACATTATCAGCCATTATCATGTCTTGCAGAAAGGGATGTGTTTGCTACCCATCAGATTTTGCAAAAAGGGATACATTATGGGTAACATTATTACTTTGGACATGTTACTTCTATGCTTAGAACATTCCTTTCTAACATTCATTTAGAAATGCTTTTTATGAAGAAAAAGCCCAAGGTCTGAGGTTCAGAGGTTACTATCCCATGTCACTCAAGAGCTGCACCAGGCTATCCATGAAAACCAGAATTAAGCAGGTAACTGCCAGTTTAGAGGGAAAGAAACATCAGTAGTGTCACAGGTGTGTGTGTGCAGTGGGTGCAGACACACCAAGTGACATCCAGGTGTGACACTCAGTTGGGTCCTCCTCCCTCTTCCAGGCAGGAGAGGCACACACATGTCCTTGCTGACTACTCCGTCATCATGCTTCCTCTCCAGGGAGAAAGCCTGGGATGGAGGAGCAGAGGGGTGCACATGCACCCTTCTGGCATCAGATGACGTTATAGTTAGCGACCCCACTGGGAAACACCTCCCTTTTTAAACAATTTTTTTAGCAACCACCAAAACCCAGTTTCTGAAAGCTTTTGGGGACAGCCATTTTTATTTCTGAACACACATGCATGAGTGCACACACACACACACACACACACACATTTATTGTCCAATAACTAGGCTCCTAAATTGGGCTGGGCCGCGGATTAGGTGGTTCTGGGTGAAGCAGCAATGGCCTGTGCAGACCACATGTGGTCTCCACAAGTCACATAATTCCCAACATGTTTTCATGTTTCCAAAGGTTTCTACGCATCCAGCACTTATGAGACAACAACGTGTGATATTGGAAAGTACTTTTGAAATTCCTATCTGTTCTAATTTGGTTGGTGGTGCCGCAAGTGTAAAGGGTTTCCATGAGCTGCTGCTTGAAACATGAAGCAGATAAAGATCTTGTTGGATCAAACCAAATACCAATTTTGTCTACCCCTCTGTTCTTCAGCAGCCAGCTACTTGCCTGTGGGAAGCCCATATGCCCCACTGGCATCCATTAACTGTGCTCCTGGGCTGGGCATACAGTAATCATGACTAGCCAATAGATTTATCTTTCATTAATTTATGGAATTCTTTCAAAATTAACCTTTGCCACTTCTTGTGAAAGTGAATTTCACAGCTGTGACATACTTCCTTCTATCTATCCTCAGTCTTCCACCATTCATTTTCACTGGAATAGATCTGGATCCTAATGTTATGGGGAAAAAATGAGAAATCCTCCCCTGTATCCAAAATGTTTCTTTAGAAATGAGGCAATCTCATATTTATATATACAACATATTGGAAAGGAAACCTGAAAGATGAACAAGAAATTTGGGGGAAAGGTAATACTGTAGAACAAATTCATATTTTAAGGTGGTGGTAGTGTCTCCTCTGAACAAGAAAGATATTCACATTCTGCCATCAAATCGACTTTGACTAATGGTGACCCTATGAATAGAGACCTCCAAGTCACCCTATCATCAACAGTCCTGCTAAGGTCTTGCCGACTCAGGACTGTGGCTTCCTTGATTGAGTCTATATAATCTGGAATGCAGTCTTCCTCTTTTCCTACTAACTTTTACTTTATTTTTGTTTTTATAACTAATGTCTTCTCATGATCTGGTCAAACTACAATAGTATCAGTTCAGGCTTGACTTGCTTTGGGACCCATTTATTTGTCTTTTTAGTAGAACTCTTCTCCAGCACCACATTTCAAATGAGTTCATGTTCTTCCTATTAGCTTTCTTCACTGTCCAGATTTTACAACCATACATAAAAATGGGAAATGAAATACAATGATGTGGACAATTCTAACCTTAGTATTCAATTATATATTTTTACACTTCAGGATCTTGTCCAGTTCTCCAATAGCTACCCTTCCAAGTCCTTGTCTTCTTCTGATTTCTTTACAGCAGTGTTCATTCTGATTAATGACTGAGCCAAGGTATGGAAAATCTTGAACTATTTCAATGTTTCATTGTCTGCTTGAAAGTTATGTAAGTTATCTTTGGTCATTATTTTTGTTTTCTTAATATACAGCTGTAAATCCTGCCTTTGCACTTTCTTCCTTGACCTTCTTCAGTAATCGTTGAAACACTTAGTAGTATGGTATCATCTGGGTATCTTACATTGCTGATGTTTTTTCCTCCAATTTTCACACCTCCTCCTCCTCCAAGTCTAATCCTGTTTTACGTATGATATGTTCAGCATACAAGGTAAACAGTTAAACAGATGCAGCCTTGCTTGATCCCTTCACTGGTTACAAACCATTCTGTTTCTCCTATTCTGTTTTAACAGTTGCCTCTTGGCCTATGTACAGGTTATGCATCAGGCTGATCAAATATTATGGCACACTCATTTCTTTAAGAGCAACCTATAGTTGTTTTTTTCCTATTATGTACACAACCAAAGGCTTTCCTATAAGCTAGAGATCACAGGCTGATTTTCTTTTGAAATTATTTGGTGCACTCTATTATCCAATGTATATTTGCAATATGATGTCTAGTGCCTCTTCCTCTTCTGAACCCAGTTTGGACACCTGTATTTCTCACTCCATATATGGTAAACATCTTTGTTTTACACTTTTGAGTATCACTTTGCTTGCATGGAAAATTAATGCAACGGTCCTGTGATTACTGCAATCCCTGATGTCACCTTCTTGGGGACTGGAATGTATATTGAGCACTTCCAGTCTGTGGGCATTCTTTTGTTTTCATATTTGTTGACAATTTGTTAGAATTTGAATGGATTGTGTCTCTGTTGTTTGAAACAGCTCTATCAGTATACCATCTGTTCCTGTTTATTTATTTTTCCTATGTGCTTTGAGTTCAGCTTTCATTTCACTTTCTAAAATTGTGAAACAAATGTTATGTTGTGAATTTTCATTGAATGAATCTGTCATCCTTTCATCTCTTTTATATGAGTTTTCAATGTACTGTTTCCACCATCTTTTTATTTCTTTTTGATCATGTAGTGTGTTTCCTGCTGGTTGTAGATCATCCCTACTCTTGATTTAAATTATCCTTTCGTTTCTTTGATCTTGTAGAAAAGGTCTTTTGTCCTTCCTTTCTGTTGTCACCTTCTGTTTCTCTGCACTGATTGTTACAGTAGTTCTCTTTGTCTCTGCCCACAAGTTGCACTCAGGGTTCTAATTGTTGCCTTTTACTTTTGCTTGTCTGTCCTTAACTGCTTGAAGAGTTTCATCTGTCATCCATGCAGGCTTCTCTTTCTTTTTGGCTGCAGATAATGTCTTTTTGCATTCCTCCCTGACAATGTCCCTGGTTTCAGTCCAGAGTTTTTCTGGATCCTGATCACTTAGGCTTAAGAGTGCAAATCTTTTTTTATGTTATCTTTAAATTCTATGTGGATGTTCTTCAGGTTATACTTTTGCATGATTGATTTAGTGTTCTTCCTTAACTTTATTCTAATTTTTGATATTAGGAGTTCATGGTCTGCACCACAATCTGCTCCTGGACTTGTTTTTGCAGTGAGAATGGGGATTCTCTATCTTCTGCTTCCAGTTATGTCGTCTATCTGATTTCTATACTGACCATCAGGAGATCTTCATGTTGCCTCTTTGGTTGCCTGAAGAATTTGTTTGCAAAGAAAAAACTATTGGCTTTATTTTTATATGTGATTTAATGGGCTTTCTCAATAAAATATGTTATACTGAAAATGGGAGAAAATACCCACATTTCCAGCTGGGATCTTGAATACGCAGACCTCCCAGGGCATCAGAGCATTCCCCACCTTTCTAGCACATATACTTACATTGGAATGGAAACCATGCAGTCTTCCAGGCCTTGTTGGACTGCAAATCCCAGCAGCCAGGGCACACTCAATGGCAAAGAATGCTGGGAGCAGCAATACTGGAAGGCAGCATGATTCTTAACCCTGACCTATAACTTAGAGGAGTACATCGGTGATTTTCATTCCTTTATAATTCCAGTGCTTTTCACATGGATAGCCAGTGTGCTGTAGTGGTTTAAGTGTTGAACTGAGCCTCTGGAGACCAGGGTTTGAATCTCCACTCAGTCAAGGAAACCTGCTGGATGACCTTGGGCAAGTCACATTCTCTCAGCCTCAGGAAAGGCAAACTCTCTATGAACAAATGTTTGCAAGAAAACCCTGTGATAGGTTCACCTTAGAGTTGCCATAAGTTAGAAATGGACTGAAGACACAACAACAACAACAACAACAGTTTTCACATGATATTAAGAAACAAGTAACAACAACAAAAAAGCATTATTCTCTGTAACAGTCTGACCTAAGAAGAAAGCAAAATCAAACAGATACAGGCAATGAGTCAAGCAAAATTTCCCCTAGCGCAGTTTACAACCTTATATAAAAACTAATCTTAAATATCCCTCTAAAATATGTCAGCTTTTCATAGAATCATAGAGTTGGAAGAGATCACAAGGACCATCCAGTCCAATCTCCTGCCATGCAGGAACTCTCAATCAAAGAATCTCTAACAGATGGCCACCCATCCTCTGTTTAAAGACCTCCAAGGAAGGAGACTCCACTACACTCCAAGGGAGTGTGTTCCACTGCCAAACAGCCCTTACTCTCAGGAAGTTCCTGCTAATGTTGAGGTGGAATCTCTTTTCCTGTAGCACATTCACTCTTTACTTGCTTTATATGTCTTTCTGAGTATCTAGACATGTCAATATTCTGAAGTGTACAATATTGAACTATGTGCAAAACATACCTCTTTCTCACAAAGGGAAACATTTTCTTTTAGCTAGCCCTGCTGATATTTATTGTATCTGTCTTCTCTCCTGCATTATGCAGATGTAATGCTAATTTTGCATGGCGCTAAAATTATTTGAAGCAGAGGTAAATTCCAAAAACATGCTTAAGTTTTTAGTTGGGGGAAAGGACAAGGCAGGTTTTGACAGGAGACTAAAGGCAGGGAGGGCATGCCTGGAATTCCAGTGTAAATACACAAGTAACAAAGGGAAATAGGACAACACACGACTTGCAGGCAAGCAGCTCATTTATGTTGTTATCAAGCAAGGGAGCATTTGAAACAGCACTGGTGGTGCTAGTTCAAAGAGACTGAATATTCCACAAAGAGAGACTGTTGGGTAAAGAAGTCCTGCCCATTTTGAAAACTTCCTTCCCTTATGAGTAGCTTATGCCTGAAGCTGCTAAACAGGTAGAGATTAAAACACACCCTATTTATCGCAAAACACAATCACAAGCCAGGATAATTAAATAAACATGGTACAATCTGCCTGAACCACAAGTTTTTCAGGAGCAAAAGCTGTGTTATGTCCTTGCAAACAAGCTCTTGTTTCAGCAAGCTTGTTTCAGCATTATAGTATATACAAAAAACTAATTCTAAATGGATTTTTCATATATTGAGGCAGGGCACTGGAGGGTACTAGATTTGTTCGTGTGAAAAATGGCACAGTGAAATCAGGTCAGGTTGGCACCCTCTTACCAAGTGATATCAAGATACTGTATATCAAAGCTGTGTGGTATACGATGGAATGTTAATGGGATCTCAAAAGAGCTTGCAATAGTTACTTTTCTGAAAGCCAGAATTCTTGTGTTATAGTCCAAGATCAGGAATTTTGTGAATATCAGCACTAACTGGTGTCAATATATAAGACTTTGCTCATCAAATATACATGAATGAATGTTGTCAATCTCATTTCAGCTTTAGGTACTTCTGGGTTTTCACACATTCACAGAATTTGTGTGAGTCTCTCAACACCACACATGTGAATGTTAATGTTCTCAAAATTCAGATGCTGACTGTGTTATAAATATGCTAATGAATTCTTTGGGCACCCTACTTAGTAGATTAGACCAACAGTACAGTAAACAGTGCTCTTCATATATATTTAAATTAACCAACAAAACAGTGATGAAAAACAAAGCATATAACAGAACCTGTGAATATATTTTCCTTTGCATGCAATGGCTAAAAAGCCCATGGACAGAGATTGTTCCCAGGTACAATGGATACATTCAGACATAATAAGATAAGGACAATAGATAACTGCTGCATTGGCATATAATGATAAGATATGGTATCTTGCTACACATGGAAGCCTCAGGCTCATATACCCCTCTCCCCATCCTCCAGTCTTATGCAGCCATGAAGAGAATGGAAATTTTCTCTTCCATTTTTAACTAACCACTGCTAAACCACCACCACCACCACCACCTTATTTTTATTATTATTGTTTATCCTGTCTTCCCATTTTTGGACCCAATGTGGTTTCCAAATTAAAAAACACTCTGTCAAAAATTCTCAAAACACAAATGTTTAAAAAAAGAGATTAGACAATTAAAAAACAGATTAAAACATGCATCATTAAACACACAAATGTATGCATGTGCACGCACACACACACACACACACACACCTTAGCACAACAATTATCAAGATCCAGCACATTGTTTAGGTGAGGCAGGCCTATATAAATCATCAAATGCCTGTTAAAAGAGAAAAGTCTTTACTTGTCTGTGAAAATAAAGTAGGAAGGGTGCCAGACTAACTAATGTTCAATCAGTCTAATTATGTTCAACCAGGAATGGTAAAATGTGCTGCATTACCTGAGGCAGGATAGAGACAACCAGTGCCATGCCCCTGATAGCATTATTATTTATTTTGCTGCTTTGTTAGAGGTGGCAGCTCAGAAAGCCCTTGTTTAGAGGGTTCCTCACTGAGGTAAGTACAAAGACTGCCCATGCTGCCATGTATGGGTGATCTCCATAGCTACCTTTTCACCTTTAAACCTCAGGAATCTCTTAGGGAAGGCAATTATTCAATATGCTGGTGGCTTTGCAGAGAACAATGGTTACTTTTTTGTTGTAACCACCAATGCAAGAAAGTGGTCAGTGTCACTTCCCCTAAGCTGCTGAATGCCTTCCTTTACCGTGATAGCCACTCTCCTGCTTTCAAAAGCCACCAACCAATGCTTTGGGCATAGCAATGGGTGCTCTATGGAGACTAAGTTGCAGCCATTCCCTCCTCTTCCTCAGCAGCAGTCAATCAAGGAGACATGGTTCCTTGGGATAATGGCAAGCAGTCCTTTGGGTGATAAATAAGAGAATGCAAATCCCCCACCCATTCCACCTCCTTGCCCTACAGGAAAACTAAGCTAAACCTGGACAAATGGTGATTAGTATTAACCACAGTTCAATTAAATAAACCAACTTTGAAATTTAGGTCCAAAACACACTTCACAAATAATCCAGTTTCAGACTGCTTTAACTGCCCTGGCTCAATGCTAGGGAATTCTGGGAACTGTTATTTTGTGAGACATTTAGCCTTCTCTTATGCAGAGGCCTCTGGTGCCAGAATAAACTACAGTTTCCAGCATCCCCCAGCACTAAGCCAGAGCAGTTAAAGTGGTCTCAAACTGGATTATTTCTGCAGCGTATTTTGGACCTAAATTTAGTCACTTGACTGTAGTCCTTTTGCCGTTTTTTCCATTATGCTTAGAGACAACTACACACATCTCTTTGAGAAAAGGAAGTACCTCTCATGGCAAACAAAAAAAGCAGTGGAACAGGAACCTAACTTCTGAGTAGTGGCTATAGATCCTACTGTGTACTAATCTACATTTGTCAAGCAGGAGTATAATTTCTACACTAAGGAAGGTACCTGTTTGCATGGGGGCTCTCCATACCATAATCAGGGGACATGCTTGTACTGAAAGCTTCTATGTGAACAGAAACCAATCTTCTTCAGATATGCCATTCTCCCATGTGAGGACAACAATGATGGAAGAGTGGCAGGGCTAGGTATACCTGTGCTCTTATCAAGAAAATATGTTGAATCACACCTAAACAGGTCTAATTCAAACTGAATTAGATGCTTAGCTGAATGAACAAGCAATACATTTAGGTGGCAGCATTCACCAACCAAAAAGTGACAGCTTCACCTAAAGCCTGACAGGTTATGTTGAATCTGGAACAGGCAGGGGCTTGACAAACTGAAGCAAGAATTCTTGTTTTTATTGCGCCTCAAGAGTACAAATAAGCCAGAATAATCAAATGACATCCTGACCCTCCAGTCTAAATTCTTGAATACCTCTGAGTGAGAGAAAGGTCAGATGGAAAGTCATCCATTTGTTCAACTTAGGGTTACCATCACTGGTATTACATGAGCAGATGAGTCATGCCTGTACCTGCAAGTCTGCAAGCTGAGCAGCTGATTTCCCCTCAAGGCAGAGAGCCTGAGCCATAAATGCATGCAAGTCTTCCAAAGAGAGGCTGTCCACCTAGGGGAGAGGGAGAAAGAGAGTGGTGCATTACAAAACAGCAGCAGTATAAGAAAACAATAAGCTAAAGCAGACATTTCAGAGAATGGATGAGCCCTATAGCATAGAAGACTGGTGCACCCCCAGCATAGAAAGGGACAATCCCTCCTTCCGGCATCTTCCAGAGGTCACATTCTCTTCTTCCTGCTACCAAATGTGACAGCCATGCCATCATGTCTGCTTTACCACTGCTATTTCTATGCCCATTGAAAAAGTGTTTTTCCGGTGGGGTCCTTCCAGTCTTCTGGGAGTATAGTTCTGCTAGAGAACAAAATACTGTATATAATCATTGTCAGGAAGGCTCTTACATGGGGCATGTTTTTAATTACTCTTTTTACATTTTTGTATGTTTTATGTTTTTATACTGTTTTAGTAAGTTGATTTTAATTGTTTTTAAATTTTTATTGTACAGTTTTTAAGCATTTTTTTTTCTGTGAGCCACCTTGGTTCCCCTTCTGGGAGAAAGGTGGCATATAAACTAAATAAACAAATAAACAAAAACAAATAAATAAAAGAATACAGAAAGAGAGCCAAGAGCTATGAAAAATAGTTCATACTTTTGTCCATGATCTAAATTCTTTGTTCCAGGAATGTCAGTCTTACACAGTCTTGTGCACATGTGTATTTCATTAACATTCATTTGTTTATAACCCAATTTACATAAAAGAGGCTGTCACAACTTTAGTTCTGCCTCACTTCCAGTGCCTTTACCATCATTCAGACCTCAGGTTAATGTTCCATCTCTCATTTATTCTTGAGAATTTTACAATGATACACATTTAACAAAATGAATTTCAACAGGGAGAATGTACTACACTTAAAAAAAATGAACAGTTCAGATACAAGATGATTGACACCTGGCTTGAAAATATACATGTGAAAGGGATCTAGAAGTCTTAGTACACCAGAAACTGAACCTGAGTCAATAGTATGATGCAGCAGCTAAAAAAGCCAATATGATAATATGATTTAGCAGCAGCTAAAAAAGCCAATAGAAGCGTAGTGTATAGTGTATAGAGGGAAATAATAGTACAAGTCTATTTTTCTTTGGTCAGACCTCATTTGGAATAATGTGTCCAGTTTTGGGCACCACAAGATGGATACTGAGAAGCTGATATTGATGGATATCCAGAGAAGGGCGAGCAAAATGGTGAAAGATCAGGAAACCGTGCCCTAGTGGGAGAGGCTTAGGGAGCTGGGTAAGTTTAGCCTGGGAAAGAAAAGGTTAAGAGGTAACATGATAGCCATGTTTACCGTATATACTCAACTATAAGTTGACCTCACGTATAAGACAAAAGCAGGTTTTGGGACAAAATTTGTGGATTTTGATATAACCCATGTATAAGTCGAGGGTGAAACTTAGAGGATGTAACAAAGGATGTAAAGGACAAAGGAAAGGAAAATGATGCCAAAGCACACTGCTGCTTTCCTACCCAGACATTTAAAAAGGCCAGAAATAGCATTGTAGGGGAAAGAGTAGAGCGGTTTGGTGTTTTTTTTAGGTTCCCCTGGGTATGCTCTTACCTTTCCTCACTTTACTCAGAAAAGGGGATGGTTCTTTTTAAAATAAAAGTTAACGTACATTGACCCATGGATAAGTTGACCTAAGTTTTTGGATCTATTTTTTGATTAAAATTTCTAGACTTATACATGAGTATATATACAGTAAATATTTGAAAAGATGTCTTATGGAAAAGGGAGCAAGCTTGCTTTCTGCTGATCCGGAGACTAGAATATGGAGGATGAGTTTGAATTACAGGAAAAGATATTGCACCTAATTATTAGGAAGAACTTCCTGATACTAAGAGCTGCTCAACAGAGAAATATGATGCTTTGGAGTATGACGGAGTCTCCTTTTTTTGGAGGTTTTTAAACAGAGACTGGATGGCCATCTGTCAGGAGTGTTCTGATCATGAATTCCTGCATGGCAGAAGGCTAGACTGGATGGCCTTTGTGGTCTCTTCCAGCTCTAGGATTCTGTGATTCTATGATCTCAATATCCACTAGTAATAATAACAATTAACAATTGCAGTAAATAACAAAAAAATACATAGCAGATCAACAGCAGCAAAGACTACATAACAATTAACAATGAAAAACGTATGGCAATTAACATAGCAAATCAGTAAAATACAAGATTACTCTCCTTCTTGACCCCCCATCCCAATCCTAAAATAAAACAATATTCAACAATGCACACACTAAAAAAGATCATTACAATCTGAACTCACAAAAAGTGGAGAGGGGGAACTAGGAGCATTAAACAATCAAAACAATTAACCTCCACCTGAGTCCTCCATTGCCTTTTGAGGCTCTGGGATGATGTTGGGTGGGCAAGGCAGTCCTCCACGATGCCCATTGTACTTTGTAAGTGATGCAATCTCATCCTTCATGAGTTTACATTTTGGATTTGCTCTTACAGTACTTAAAAGGGCTTATTTTGATCTAATCCACAAATCCTTGTTGATTATGAAGCAAACATAATAATAAATATACAGTTACTCTTTTAACAACATAGAAGAAAACCATGTTTCATATGAACTTTTGTTGTTTATGAGAAAATATATTGTCTAAGGTTTAGTTTGTACTACATGTAATGTATAGGGAAATCATATTGTTGTTGTTGTTGTGTGCCTGTACTCCTTACCTCCATCTTCCACATGGTATAAAGGTGAAATAAACTTTACCCAAAAGGCACCAGATCCTGATTTTGAAAGCTAAGTAGGGTCAGTCCTGTTTAGTATTTGGAAGGGAGACCACCCCCAGCAAATGCCACATGCTGTAGGCTCTATTTCAGAGGAAGGAACTACCAAAACTACTTCTGAATATTCCTTGCCTAAGAAAACAGTATGAAATTCATGGGGCTGTCATAAGTTGACAGGTGAAGGTATATACGCGCACGCGCACACACACACGCATACACATACTTTAAATAAAGCATACTTGGGTGCAACATACAAAAGACCACATTTTTCCAGATGACTATTTTTCTTTAAAGAAGAAAGCAACCTGAAGTGGGATAGAAACCACACTTCCTTAAATGTGTGGATGCTTTTCTAATATGAGAGCATTTGAAATAACAGACAATGAAGTTCAAATGCATTCTGAGCAATGGGACCCAGCATCATCTCAGATAAATGCCAAAGGAAATCCAGAAAACAAAGCCTACATTTTTAGAACTATTTACTGCTAGCTCCTTGTTCCCATCCCGAGGTAGAGGGCAAGGCAATATTTTGCTCTCCCTTTCAAATGGTCCACACATCATGTTCCTAGCTGGTTGTATATAAACAAACATCACCACTGCCAACACAATCTTCTGTATGTACTCTAACTTGACAATGTTTCAGTCATGTGGGGAAAGGGGAGGGAAGCCACTAATGACATCTAGAAACCCTCTCCCTTTTATTATTATTATTATTATTATTATTATTATTATTATTTTATATAGCGCTGTAAATTTACACAGCACTGTACATACAATCATTCGAATTAGATGGTTCCCTGCCCTCAGCTTACAATCTAAAAGACATGACACAAAAGGAGAAGGGATTGGTGGTGGGGAATGGTGGAAGGGGATCAGGTCCAGCATTTCTCCCTCGTGAGGCCTGGACCAAGGCAGATGGATTGGGGGGAGGGCTATACTTAATCGAGGCCAGGCCTACTGCCTGGATGGGACTGGCCTGCCTTTTCTTTCAGTCCCTCCCAGGTTGGATGGACTTCTGGGGAAGGGGAGCTCACCTTCTTCAAGCAAAGCCTGGATGGCAATTTTCTCTTTCCCAGTGGTCTAAACAGTCACTAACGCCTCTCTAGATATTTATGCATTGCTGCATATCATGATGTAGTCAAAGAAGTGTATTGGGAAAACAAAATAAAAAAGATATATTCAGCAGAAAGAGAATGTCATAGACATGGAGTAAACCTCTCCCTCTATTTGTGCCTTCAAGTTATCTGCCGACTTATGGTGACCTCCATGAACTTAGTTGAGTTTTTTTTAGAAAAGTGACACTCAGAAGTGGTTTGTCGCTTCAAATATTAACCTCTAAACAAGGCTTTTATCCTGTAATTGCCCAGACAGAAAGACAGGATTTGGGTGGGGTTGTTAGCCAGACATTGGCCTGATCTAGATTGGCAAAAAGAAGTGTGTTCATGGCTGCATGAAAGTCTAGCCTTTAGATGAGAAAAAGGGAAAGTGTGCCATGAAAACGCTTTTTTTGCGTTTTTGGGGAGAAGAAGCGCCTTTAAAAAGGTGCTGGTTTTCCCAGCTTCTTTTTTAAAAACTGCGGAACAGCGCAGCTCCATCTAAAGGCTGTGGTGCAGCTGCTAAGCATTAAGGAAAAGGCAACTTCATGTCACACTTTCCTGCCAATCTAGAAAGCCCCATTGTCATCCATTTTAACCCTCCCATTTTTCTTCCCTACTTCTTCTAGCTTTTGTGTGTGTGTGTGTGAAAACTGTGACTCAGCCATAATTTTTCAGTACAGGGAATAGTCCATGAACATATAAGCATGATCCTGAAGCTATCCTTTATATTAAAGCCTATGAAGTGTCCATGTCTTATTCAGAAGCCCATATGTGCAATGGACTCTGTCTCCCAAGTGTCCCCTGTGACCTTTAGATCATAATTTATTACACATAGCCACTGTCCTGAAAACCACACAATTCCAGGTACCCAAAAATAGCAATCTGTGTTACGCTGCATGGCAAGAACTTTCATCATATGAAGCTCTATGACAGTAATTCATATATCTAATAACCTACCCACTTTTCAGCTAATGTTTTGCTATTCTTCTTTAAAAAAAATAAATAAATTGCTCGTATTCAGATGCAATCACTTCTTAAGGCTGCAGCCTGCTATGATTTCATGGCTACTATGCTGGACAGAAGATCCTCAGAGTTGCAAAGTAACCCCAAAAGAGCTCTGCGAGAGATACATTATGAACTGTTCTATACCAATCTGCTGTGTATGTGAGAGAGAAGAATTTAGATAGAAAATTAGGATGTTCTTTACTTGCAGAGTGAGGTAGATTAGCAAGGAGCAGGCAGCTTCAATGGAAGGTTCCAAAGTCTGGAGGTCCTCTGCTACGTCCTGCAGTTGAAAGCATGCCAGAAATGTGTGATGGCGTTGCTTTTCAGCCTCTGGTCCCCTGCTGAGCCATAGAGATCTCAACCCAGGAGTCCCACCTAGGATAGAAATTTGACATTTGAACCACGGCAGAAGCAAGCCACAGCAATCATTCTTCACTGGGATGTGACAGGAAACAATTACTTGCCGCTTTTTTTAAAAAAACAAACAAACTACAATGCAAATATCAAAGGGTCTCAGGTTTAAGGAATATCAAAGATGCTGCTGCTCAAATCCTCAGCTGCCTGCTATGGATCCTGGTGCATTTTCATGAGGCAGAGCCACATTCATCTCATAGAGCCACAGGACTGCAGGGTTGGAAGATTTTTTTTTTCGTGTGAAACTTATGCAAAAAGTTTCTTTGCTTTACAGAAAATACTTGCCCTGACTGTAAGTGGAGCAAAGTAGCAAGTGTTTTGAGGCCAATTGTCCTGTTTTGCTTCCTTCTCAAAAAATTTTTGGTTCCAACCCAAAAACTTTAATCTGTTCTCCTCTCCCAGTACAACTGTACCCTATACACAGATCTACTGCAACCCAGCTGTCAGTCTCTTGACAGAGAGACCCTCCTGCACCTCATGATACAGTATCTGATAATCTACCCACTTTTCTGAGAACTAGCATGGAGCAATGATTTGATAATTGGACTATGACACTGAAGACCAGGTTTCGAAACCCCACTCAGATATGGAAAACCCACTGGGGCAGTGCACACTTTCTCAGCTTTGGAAGAAATCACAGGCAAACCCCCTCTGAGCAAGTCTTGCCAGGAAAACCCTTTCATAGGGTTTCACCTTAGGGTCACAAGTTGGAAATAACTTAAAAGAACAACAACAACTCACTTTCCCATGGGTCTCCCGACCTGTACTCTGTTCCTATCTCATGAAGGCAATATTGAAGAGGAGAATAAACTGAATTGTAAGGAAAGGTGGATGTGTATACTACCCATAGAGGATGCAAGACTTGATCTTAATGCATGTTTTAATAATACATAAGGTCTTTGCTTCAGTCTAAAGTTCTGTGTGCATTACTTTAAGTAGGTATGGGTATGTATCCTGCTTTTCTCCCAAATGGGATGTAAAGAGGCTTACAACATTAATTAAAACAGAACAGTACAAAACTGTACAAAAGTCAAAATGCATTAAATAGTACATTCAATTAAAAACATTATAATTTAAAACAATCAAAATCCTTAAAATATGCAGTGCTTATTAAAACACACTCAGTTACACATAATTCCACTCTGGTCAGCCAAGACTGAAGGCCTGTTCAGACAAGAAGATATTTGCCTATCGGTGAAAAGACAACAGAGACAACAGATAGAACCTTCCTTGAGAGAGAATTCCAAAGCCTAAAAGCAACCATTACCAAGAAAGTTCTCTCTCATTCTGATGTGTGTACCCACAAGTCATTTACAGTACACATAGACCCTCATTCATTTTAGTAGATGAGTAGACAGGAACATGCTTGCATGGCCATGCCTTTCTCTAATTCACAGTGCTATATAAATAAAGGTTAATAATAATAATAATAAAACAGAAAAAAGCTACTGAGTTGAGAATCACACTTTTATGTGTACACTTGGCATTCCATATTTGCAGCTTTAACTTTTACAGAATTGATTATTCATGGATTTTATTAATATGTTCTCTATAGGAATTTCTAGGTCCTCCAGTGCAATTCTACCAGAGGTTGACCACAGAGTAGCTCTGGAGGACTTAAAGGCTCCTGGAGAGGTATTCTCTCAGGTAAAAATACTAGTCTTTTTTTATTTGCGATTTTTCCACTTTCATAGGGATCCTGTGTCCCAGACCCTAGTGAATGTATAGTGCTCCTAAATGTCAGAAACTGGTGAACATGACATTAATGTCTCTGTCTCCCCTTCTAGAGTCCAAGTGTGCATTTGGAAAAAAGTCTACAATCAAAAACCACCAAGCCTTATTATTTTAATGTAAGCCACTTCGATTGTTTGGGGAAGCGGGATACAAATAAATATCATCATCATCATCATCATCATCATCATCATCATTTTATTCTCCATGGATTGCAGAAAACTGCAACAGAGCTTTCCCCATCCAGGCACCCTCCCAATGTACTGAATTATAACTTCCATCCTCCCGAGGCTAGCACTGTCTATTGGCTCAGGATGCTCACAGTTGTAGTCCAACATAT
The DNA here is from genome assembly GCA_034509955.1 of Urosaurus nigricauda. Taxonomy (NCBI): domain Eukaryota; kingdom Metazoa; phylum Chordata; class Lepidosauria; order Squamata; family Phrynosomatidae; genus Urosaurus; species Urosaurus nigricauda. The sequence continues at coordinate 311,991,172 of JAOEGL010000001.1, read as the reverse complement.
CTGGAAGGCACCATGTTGGGAAAGGCTACCATAACACATACATAAACTACTGCTACATTGCTACTATGCTCATATTGAAGTTATTTTATTTTAATTTATTTATCTGCTTCCCCCCCCCCCCCATGAGAGATCCAAAGCAGCTTACACTGTGAGTTCAACCAACATAGAGTACAGTACAGAAGTTGGGGGGGGGGGAACGTAATAACCTATCCAATTAAAACACATTTAAGTGTCTTATTGCTTCTAATGTTAAATGTCTTTTTAATAGTTTCAAATTAATGATCAAAGTAATATTTTAATTAATATATTCAAATGAATATTTTCATTTCAAATTAGTGTTCAAATTAATATTTTATATCCTAACATGCTTCCAACAAACTAGAACGTATGACATTTTATTGCGTCTAATGTTCCATTATCTTTACACCCAGATGACTAATAAGTGAGAATGAAATACAAAGAAAATGCTGGGTAAGTTGTATTTAGACAAACTCTCACTCAAAACTATTTGGATTTTGTACTTAAAAAACAAAGATGCCAGATCAGTAAGGAGAAAGATTAAGCTGGATTTGGTGACACATTTCTCTTTCTTTCCTAATTATACACAGGAACTGCATTCTTTTAGATGAACCACTTGGCCACTATAAATGATTATAGTGCTGTGGTGTCAAACAGTAGGTGAAAGAATTGTCTGTTTATTTAGTAAACAAAACCCTCTTAACCAAATGGTACTTTTGCCCACAGAGACAAAACAGAAAATATTTTGCCCATCACCCTCAGGTCAGGTTTCTTTGGTACAAGTTTTCTAAAGATTAAGGCCTCAAATCCAGAGAAGATAGATACTTTCCTATCCAAATATATATGGAAAGAGGCAGTATCACTACAGGTAAATCTTCCAGAAAATTTTCATTGCCCATCAAGTAGGGGTACTTCCATGTCAACATTCCTAGATATTTTTGTTAATTTCTCCATATTGAAACTGCAAGCAAGAGAACTACTATTAAAACCAGAGACAATGTGCAAAAATGAGGAGCACTGCAAGAGTTGAAATGTAATAAACTTCAAGTGACAAGTTTTGAGGTCCCAATAACAGTAATTCTGACAGTCATTTAAAGGTTTCCATAATGCACTCCCTGGCTTGTTTACTACTCAGAAGTACGTCTCATGTGTTAAGCTGGTTCTGCTCCTATCTCCTGGGTTGTTTCTAGAGAGTGACATAACTGACATTGAGGAACCATGGTTCAGTACCTCTAGGAAGCCTCTGCATGAGGTCATTTAGGAGTTTCCTGGTGCCACTCAGCTCTACTTCTCCTTGCTGTAGAAGTTGGGTGAGACACTGTAGCTGCTAGACTACTGCCTAGATGTTGTAAAGGTCTGGGTAAGAAAAACTCATGATAGGGTGCGCCTTAGGGTCACCATAAATTCGAAATGACTTGAAGGCACACAACACACACACACAGGCCAATAAACTGATTGTAAATTCCATTAAAACAAAGGCTATGTGGAATGGTTATTCTGCGATGTGGTCCACCAGCCACAGCATTTCCTGGACATTAATAACTTAGGTTCAAAACAAGAAATAATCCAGTTTAAGACCCCCTTAATTGCCCTGGCTCAATGCTAGAGAATTCTGGAAACTGTAGTTTTGTGAGACATTTAGCCTTCAAGGTCAGAGAGCTCTGCTGCCACAGCAAACTTCAATTCCCCGGATTCCCTAGCACTGAGCAAGGGCAGTTAAAACAGTCTCAAATTGGATTGTTTGGGCAGTAATCAAAATCACTGTAGTTCATGATGTACAGTAATTACTTCCCTGTTAGACTATTGCAGTGTGCTCTATGTGGGGCTGTCCTTGAAAATAATTTGGAAGTTGCAACTAGTAGAAATGCAGCAACTAGACTGCTGAGCAGATAGAAGCTAAACAACATTGGCAAAAATTGCTCTGGCTGCCAATATGCTACCAGTCCAAATCCAATGTGCTGGTGGTAATAATTAAATGTCAATACAGAAGGAGCACTTCTCCTGATACAAAGACTTGAGCCTGTCGGAATGGCCCTCCTTTGTGACCAAGCAGCAGGGGCCACACAGTGTGTGAAGGTGTGAAAGACAACTCTTTTTATTTTTGCTGTGGAACCTGTTTTGGAATTACCTTTCCTAGGTGCATCCAGTCCAACCCCCTGCCATGCCGGAACTCTGAAATCAAAGCATCCCTGACAGATGGCCATCCAGCCTCTGCTTAAAGACCTCCAAGGAAGGAGACTCCACCACACTCCGAGGGAGTGTGTTTCACTGTCGAACAGCCCTTACTGTCAGGAAGTTTCTCCTAATGTTGAGGTGGAATCTCCTGCAGTTTGCATCCATTGTTCCGCGTTCTAGTCTCTGGAGCAGCAGAAAACAAGCTTGCTCCCTCCTCAATATGACACCCCTTCAAATACTTAAAGAGGGCTATCATATCATCTCTTAACTTTCTCTTCTCCAGGCTAAACATCCCCAGATCCCTAAGTCGCTCCTTATAGGGCATGGCTTCCAGACCCTTCACCATCTTAGTTGCTCTCCTTTGGATACACTCCAGTTTCTCAACATCCTTTTTGAATTCTGGTGCCCAGAACTGGACTCAGTATTCCAGGTGGGGGCTGACCAAAGCAGAATACAGTGGCACTATTACTTCCCTGGATCTAGACACAATAGTTCCATTGATGCAGCCTAAAATTGTATTAGCCTTTTTTTAAATTATTATTTTTCCAAATAAAAAGAAATAACATAAAAAAATCATTCTTATAACAACTCATAGTACATATATTCATGATTACTTTACACATTTTCTTATCTCCTTTCCAGTTATTTGTAGTTTCTCTATCTATATGACTTCCTAATGTCTTCCCAGTAAATGGGCCCATTATTAATAAATCTATCTGGCTTCCCAATTCATATCCAAAACAATATATATTTATGGGTATTGAATAAAATTCTTATCAATTCTAATACTAATCATTCAAATCTACACATACAAATATTCATATTTAGTAGTAAAAAAAGAAAAAGATTCCGGTGGGACGCCGCTTGTCACTTCTCTCCAGGATGAAAATGAACCATTGCTGAGCACCCTTTGGGTTTGGCCGGTCAACCAATTACAAATCCATTTAACAGTTGCCACATTTTACAAGCTTGTTTGCAAGAATGTAATAGGGAAACTTGTCAAAGACCTTACTGAAATCAAGTTATACTATATCCACAGTGTTCCCTTCATCTACTAAGCTGGTAATTTTATCCAAAAAAGAGATCAGATTTGTCTGGCATGACTTGTTTCTCTGAAACCCATGATGTTTTGTTATTATGGCATTGCCTTCTAGATGTTCACAAACTCCATGTTTAATGATCTGCTGTAGTATCTTTCCTGGAATTGATGTCAGACTAACTGGACGATAATTGTTGGGATCCTCTTTTTCCCCTTTTTGAAGATGGGGACAATGTTTGCCCTCCTCCAGTCTGCTGGGACTTCTCCTGTTCTCCAGGAGTTCTCAAAGATTATTGCCAATGGTTCTGATATTACATGTAGTTCATCTCGTCCAGGAGATTTATATTCATTTAGATTAACCAGGTATTCCTGTACTATCTCTTTACTTATTCTGTGCTGAAATTCCCCTATTCTGTCCTCTGCTCCATTATTCTTAGGTTGAATACCCTTTGCCTTTTTTGAGAAGACTGAAGCAAAGAAGTTGTTGAGTAATTCTGCCTTTTCTCTCTCCCCTGTTTGCATTTTGCCATCTTCTGCACACAGTGGCCCTACTGTTTCCTTCTTCTTTCTTTTGCTGCGTACATACACAAAAAAGCCCTTTTTATTGTTCTTAACCTCTCTAGCAAGCCTGAGTTCACTTGCACTTTAGCTTTTCTCACTTTACCCCTACAAGTGCTTGCTATTTGTTTGAATTCCTCTTTCGTGATTTCCCCAAAGTTCCTTAGTCATCCATCCTGGCTTCTTGAGACATCTCCCATTCTTCTTCCTCATTGGAACTGTTTGAAATTGTGCCTTCAGTATCTCCTTTTTGAGAAACTCCCATCCATCTTGAACTCCATTTTCTTTTAGTATTCCTGACCACGGGATCACCCCCAGTATTTCTCTAAGTTTATTGAAATCAGCTCTCCTAAAGTCTAGAATTTGTGTCTGAGTATGCCCTGCTTCTCCTTTCCACTGTATAACAAACTCCAGGAGAACATGGTCACTCCCACCTAATGTTCCAACCACTTGCACCCCATTAACTAGGTCATCCCTGTTGGTTAACATCAGATCTAAAATAGCTGATCCCCTTGTTGCCTTTTCCATCTTTTGGACAATGAAACTGTCTTCGAGGCAATTGAGGAATTTGCTAGAACTTGACGATTTGGCTGAGTTTGACTTCCAGCAAATATCAGGATAGTTAAAGTCCCCCATTACTACTACATTTCTCTTTTCTGAGTGTGTGGTCATCTGTTCTAGAAAAGCATCATCCAATTCCTCCGTCTGCCTTGGGGGTCTGTAGTAGACTCCCACAGTAACATCCCTGTTGCTTCCCTCCCCTTTAATTTTTATCCAGATTCTCTCAACTTGGCTTCCAGTATTGATGTCCTGGATGTCTTCACTGGTGTAAATGTCCCTGACATATAATTCTATTCCTCCTCCTTTCCTGTTTGGCCTGTTTCTCTTAAAATTTATTTCTACATTCCAATCGTGAGACTCATCCCACCAGGTTTCAGTCATGCCTATTATATCATATTTCTCTCATATATCATAGGAGTTCAAGTTCATCATGTTTATTTCCCATGCTCTGTGCATTAGTGTAGAGACATCGGAGACCTTTTACTTGCTGCCTGTGTAAAATTTTTTGCCCCCTACTGTTGGGTCCTTGCACTGTTTGCCTTGTTCCTTCTATTTCAGTTTGACTATTCTCCCAAGCCCTTTTGCCTTCCAGAATGCTGTCTCCGTTCCCCATATAACTCAGTTTAAAGCCCTCCTGATCAGATTCTTCAGATTATTGGCAAAAACATCTCTTCCAACTGGCATGAAATGCAGCCCATCCCTTGCCAGAAGTCCCTCCTCAATGAACCGCAGCCAATGATCCAAGAATCCAAACCATTCTTGACGGCACCATCTACAGAGCCAGTTGTTTACACCTGCTATTTTCTTCTCCCTTTCTGGACCATGCCCTTCAACTGGGAGAAAAGATGAGATGACAACCTGTGCATCCATCTATTTCATCTTCCTACCCAGATCCTCGTAATCCCATATGATATTCTGAGGGCTGTGTCTTGCAGTATCATTGGTTCCCACATGAACCAAAAGAAAGGAGTAACAGTCAGTAGGCTTGACAAGTCTTGTAAGCCTCTCTGTCACATCACGGATCTTTGCCCTAGGAAGACAACACACCTCTCGAGACATCTTATCAGGCCCACAAACCACAGCTTATCACTGAACTGGACTTAGTTTGTTGTCAAGTTACAATAAGGCTTTTTACTAAGGTCCTTGGAATCTAATCAGTTTATTCCATCTCTCTACTTATACATGGTTTTAACTGTTTTTACTTGCTATATATTGTAATATGTTTTAAAATTGTAATTTTTTTTTTTTACAATTTTATTCTGAAATTGTTTTACACTGTTATTGTACACCATCTTGAGGTCTTTGGATAAAGGATGGGATATAAATATTTCAGTGAATGAATGACTAAAATTTGTATAAAATAAACTGTGATTGGGCCTAAAAATTGGGTAAGATGTGTGTTACGCAGCAGCATATCATTCACCTCAATGGAGCACATTTTCACTCGTATCTTGGTTACCTTTAACAAGGACAGAGACAGCATCTTACTGGAAGGAGATGGTGTAAATTTATAGGTGTTCCAAAAATGGGCTTTGAACCAATAAGCAAAACATTATATTTGTTTTTATTAGTCTGACTAGCTTAACCTCCTACAAAAACATTTTAAAATCTAAAAGTGGGCTGCTGCCAAGTTCCTTATTTGGTGAGCTATGGATTCATGTGGCAGAAAATAAAAGCTTCATGGGAGAATTTAAGGCATAAAAACATGGCTTGCATATTTTTAAGAAAAATATTTGTTTTGGAACAGAACTCTAAAAATAAATCTTGGAAGTCCTCTTCTCCCTTCCTAATCTGCACTGAAATAGAACAGGTTTTTTTTTATTTATTTATTGCAGCATTAATTGCAAATACAGTTGAAAGGGAACTTGTATTATAAGGTCTTACTTCCAGGGTATTTTTGGCTGAAATTTTCCATACTTATACTAAGCCTCATACTTTTTATTCTTTGCAAAAATATCATATTTTACAAGCAAGTGCCAAGAGTGACAGATGGCTGTCATTGCATTTAACCAAGAAAACAATTTTCCCATCCTGTGTGTTGTTTGCCTTCAAGTCATTTCTATCTTTCGGCAACCCTAAGGTGAACCTATCACAGGATTTTCTTTGCAAATTTCTTCAGAGGCGCTTTGCCCTTGCCATCCTCTGAAATTGAGAGAGCATGACCTGCCCAAGGTCACACAGTGGGTTTTTGTGGCTGAGAGTCGATTTGAACCCTAGTCTCCAGACTCTTGCTTCAATGCTAGTTGGATCTCATGGGAAATGTTTGCCCACAAAGTATCTGCTACACAGCTGGCAAATGAAAAGCATATTACAGAACTGACTGTATCCTTCTCATGAAAGGAGGGGAACACTCAATCTGTGGACCTAATCTGAACGACTAGAGTCCCAAGTCCAATACAAAGATTCCTTGGTTGCCTCAGTTCCTTCCTAAAGTTCAGCAGGGAGATGAGAAGAAGTCAGGCAACCTGCACAGCTCCATGGGGGCAACAAAACACAGTTAGTCAGTGTTTTGAATCTCAACTTGCTGCTTGCTCCTCTTTCATCATGCCTGACCTCACCATGGCTTCTAACTCCAGATTCAGTTTAAATACTTCTGTCACAAGTGACCATGCAATACTGTTTACCAGTAGAACAAGTAACACAAAGTACAGCCAGCCAGCAAATTGCCCTGGTATGTAAAGTCCCCTTAATATCATTTAAGCCTGGGGTGGGCAACTGCATGAGGCCTGTTCCCTGGAACTACCCTGTAGCCCACTCACCCCAATAGTGTGAGAAAATACCTTTCAGGTAGAGAGCATCGGGATAAAAATTAAAGGGGAGGGAAACAACAAAGATGTAATTGTGGGAGTCTACTACAGACCCCCAAGTCAGACTGATGAATTGGATGATGCCTTTGTAGAATAGATGACCACACACCCAGAAAGGAGAGATGTAGTTGTGATAGGTGACTTTAATTATCCTGGTATTTGCTGGAAGTCAAACTCAGTCAAATCCTCAAGGTCTAGCAAATTCCTTACTTGCCCGTAAGACAAGGTCATTGTCCGAAAGGTGGAAGAGGCAACAAGGGGGTCAGCTATTTTAGATCTGATTCTAACCAACAGGGATGACCTGGTTAATGGAGTGCAAGTGGTGGAATCCTTAGGTGGGAGTGATCATGTTCTCCTGGGGTTTGTTATACAGTGGAAAGGAGAAGCCAGGTATAGTCAGACACACACTCTAGACTTTAGGAGAATTGATTTTAGTAAACTTAAGAGAAATACTGGGGGTGGTCCCATGGTCAGGTATACTAAAAGAGGAGGGAGTTCAAGATGGATGGGAATTTCTCAAAAGGGACACACAAATTAAAACAGTTCCAATGAGGAAGAAAAATTGGAGATGTCTCAAGAAACCAGGATGGATCATAGAATCATAGAATCATAGAGTTGGAAGAGACCACAAGGGCCATCCAGTCCAACCCCCTGCCATGCAGGAACTCCAAATCAAAGCATCCCCGACAGATGGCCATCCAGCCTCTGCTTAAAGACCTCCAAGGAAGGAGACTCCACCACACTCCGAGGGAGTGTGTTCCACTGTTGAACGGCCCTTACTGTCAGGAAGTTCCTCCTAATGTTAAGGTGGAATCTCTTTTCCTGCAATTTGCATCCATTGTTCCGTGTTCTAGTCTGTGCAGCAGCAGAAAACAAGCTTGCTCCCTCCTCAATATGACATCCCTTCAAATATTTAAACATGGCTATCATATCACCTCTTAACCTTCTCTTCTCCAGGCTAAACATCCCCAGTTCCCTAAGGCATTCCTCATGGGGCATAGTTTCCAGACCTTTCACCATCTTAGTTGCCCTCCTTTGGACATGCTCCAGTTTCTCCACATCTTTTTTGAATTGTGGTGCCCAGAACTGGACACAGTATTCCAGGTGGGGCCTGACCAAAGCAGAATAGAGTGGCACTATAACTTCCCTTGATCTAGAAACTATACTTCTATTGATGCAGCCTAAAATTGCATTGGCTTTTTTAGCTGCCGCATTAGGAGGAACTTCCTAACAGTAAGGGCTGTTCGACAGTGGAAGAAACTCAACCAGAAAGTGGTGGAGTCTCCCTCTTTGGAGGTATTTAAATAGGCTGGATGGCCATCTGTTGGGTATGCTTTGATTTCAGAGTTATTGCATGGCAGGGTGTTGGACCTTACAGCCCTTGTGGTCTCTTCCAACTCTATGATTCTGTGATTCTACCTCAGCTTTTTTGTCAGAGTCCTTTCAAAATGGCAACCAGAAATGACACTGTGTCACTTCTAATTGCCCTTCTGTGAAGGACTGCAACAAAAAAACATGTATTTTGGGTCCTATGTGTAATAAGGGGTGGTAGTGTTTTTATGGATTTTTGTGTGGGTGGGGGGCTTCCTCTGTGCTTTTTAGGCAATCTTTTTTATTATTATTTAATTGGAGGGTAGAGGAACTTTTTGGGATGAGAGTGCTTCAGGGGCCCCATACAGCCCATTATTTAAACCCATGCTCAACAGTAGTCTGCATGTGACACAGTAGTTTCTTGCCCTCAGAAATTTATGACACAATATATTAATTAGCATTATGCCATTCATAACTGGAAGCTTCCCAGTCTGGCTATATTAATAGTTATGACACCGCAATTCTATGCAGAAAATTCCTTCAGCAGCTTTAACGTAAGTTTTCCGAGCAGAAAATACCATGGCCACTATGGATAATGATGGGAACTATATCCCAGATGGCTCTTTTGGATTTCTATGCAGTTTCTGATACCATTGATCCTGGTGACCTTCTGGATCATTTAAGTAAGAGCTCTCTGTTTTGTGTTCCTGTTCTCAGTTGTCAGGGAGTTACAGAATATGGTGCTGGGACAATGCTGCTCAACCATACTACTGTTTTCCCATAGGACAATTTTGTTTTAACACCTACTTGTAGTCTGCTACAGTGCTATCACCAGGTTGTTCAGAACACCCATTTCCTTTCTATGCAATTATGGTAAGGTGGTGGAACTGGAATGCTGAAAGACTTGGACAGGGTTCAAATTATCTTTCCAGGCACAAGCTGATATAGTAGTAGTGATCACTAGGTTGGCATTTGTCAGCCAGAACACTTTTTTCAGCCATTCCTAGATTGTGGAATAACCTGCCATAGAAGATTTAACAGCTGAATTTGCTGTCCAAATTTAAAACAGTACTGAAGACCAGTCTCTTCTAGAAAGCTCATCCAGATGATTTTTAAATTGGGAATTTAGATGGTGATTTTTAAATTGGGAATTTAGATGGTGAATTTTAAATGTGGATTGTTTTAAAATGTGTATGTCTTATTTGTCTTTTTAAACAGCTGCATGTTTTAATTATCAGTAATATGTTTTAATATGTTTTTAGTATGATTGTCAGTTGTTGATTTGCTATTTTAGTGAATTAATAGTAATGCTATTGTTTTAATGATTGTATTTCATATGGAATTGTTTTATTGTTATTGTTGGAATCCCGCCTTGATCTGCAGGGAGAGGCGGGAAATATAAATAAAATTATTATTAATTATTATTATTAATTGAAGTTGTGCATTGCTGATCTGTTGCTGTTCCCCCCTCAATCCATGGAGAGAAGAGGGTAAGAAACAACAACAACAACAAGTTGAAGCCTAGGAAACCTCAGATAATGCCTCCTTAAGCATACACCTTTCTGTGCAGCAATGAGGACCTGCTCTGAATGTAGGCAGTGAGGATAGGATGGCTCACCTAAGGAATAGGTTTCTAATGATAGCAGAAACTCAGGTATGGTCAATGCAACATTGACCATACCTGTCTAGAATCTGTCTAGATACTTTCCTATGTTTTATTTAGTTATTGTACTGGCTGTCATGGAGTTTTCATGATTGTACTGCTGTTCTGTTTCTGACGTGGAATTCTTCTGGTTGATGTTTATAGTTTTTATATGTTTCACGCCTCCCTTGGGGCTTATAAAACCTCACTGGCAGATGACACGTATCAAAAATAAATGCATTTATGTAAGCTGACATTTCTAAGCTGTCTGGGTATCCAGAACCAAAATGCCTCAAAGAACATCAGTCTAATCAACAGTATATATTTTAAAAGTCAAATATTTCATACTGATCTCCTGTTTAAAACCAAGAAGAAATTTCACTCTACCTGGGAGTTGTTTGGGTTGCACCAGATCTGGTTGCTGTAAAGAATTCCCAGGATACACAAACCACTCCTTTACTACAGGACTTCTTCCCTGGACATCTAAAGAAATGAGCATTGGATCAATAAGTTAAAATAAGAAATCACATTTTCCAAGTATGATTTATTTGAAAACTGATACTAGACGTGCTCTCAGAATGATTGTATGAACTCACACCTTTTAAGAATGTACTCCTTATAAGGGGAAAATCTTGCCAATAGCATGTCAATGCGGGTTGGTCTCAGTAATCCACTCTGCCACATAGCTGTTTCAAAGGGGAATGTGTACAGATCACGCAAGAATCAAAATATGCACAATGATATTGTGCAAAGATGAGATCAGGAATGCAGATGTTCTGCCTAACCCTGGGGTTACTTCCTTATCAATTTGCACTGTTGCCAACTGCAGAGCCCTGGGGCAAGTGTAACTCCTTGTATAGGTGTACCTGCCCATCACACTCAATGATTTAATCAGTGGCTCCATATCTTTCAAAGAACCTTTATGAATAGTGATAGTTAATGGGATGATATACTCTTGCAGAAGAGATTTGGTCAGTCCACTGATCCCAAAAGCTTTTCATGAGATCAGTTTTGTTTGGGCTGATGACTAGGTTTAGAGAACTTTTAAAGAATGCAGCTGTTGCTGCCTGTCCTCCTTTGCAGACAGATTTCATACTTAACCAACAATTTCACTATGTAACACATTTATATCCATAAAACATCAATGATTTTGAGCAGACCAATGACAGATGTAGCCTACTGGCAGCCTTTTAAATATAAGAAAACAAGATTAAGCTTGCTGTCCGATTCCAGTTTACATGGAGGAAACATCCTCTACTTACAGAATACTATTTCTGAGTACAGACATATAGGACTATACTGTTTGTTTACAAACCTCTACTCACATACCTGCTAATGAGACTACTGTTAGAGCATATAGGGCCAAATTGGTTAAAGCATTACATTCAAGAAAGAAATTAGAAATGAAAAGGGAACATTGTATTATTGGGACAATACAGACAGAACATGTGCCGATTTAGCTACATCACCATTCTTGGTAAGCCACATGAATTAAGCCGACTTTAGTAGTGATGCATGGATGTTCCAATCTTGTATTAGGAGATTGTTGCATTTTAGGTGTGTAAACTCAAATTAAAGATTTATTTTTTTTTACCAAAGACAGATTCTTCCATGCTATACCAGCTTCAGTTTCATAGAATCATAGAATTGTAGAGTTGGAAGAGATCACAGTGGCCATCCAGTCCAACCACCTGCCATGCAGGAACTCCAAGTCAAAGCATCCCTGACAGATGGCCATCCAGCCTCTGCTTAAAGACCCCTAAGGAAGGAGACTCCACTACACTCCGAGGGAGTGTGTTCCACTGTCGAACAGCCCTTACTGTCAGGAAGTTCTTCCTAATGTTGAGGTGGAATCTCTTTTCCTGCAGTTTGCATCCACTGTTCCGCGTTCTAGTCTCTGCAGCAGCAGAAAACAAGCTTGCTCCCTCCTCAATATGACATCCCTTCAAATATTTAAACAGGGCTATCATATCACCTCTTAACCTTCTCTTCTCCAGGCTAAACATCCCCAGCTCCCTAAGGCGTTCTTCATAGGGCAAGGTTTCCAGACCCTTCACCATCTTAGTTGCCCTCCTTTGGACACGCTCCAATTTTTTAACATCCTTTTTGAACTGTGGTGCCCAGTATTCCAGGTGGGACCTGATCAAAGCAGAATACAGTGGTACTATTACTTCCCTTGATGAAGACACTATACTTCCATTGATGCAGCCTAAAATTGCATTGGCCTTTTTGCTGCTGCATCACACTGTTGACTCATGTTCAACTTGTGGTCTGCTTGGACTCCTAGATCCCTTTCACATGTAGTCTCATTAAGCCAGGTATCTCCCATTTTATATTTTATTTTTTCCACCCTAAGTACCTTACATTTATCCATGTTGAATTTCATTTTGTTAGCTTAGGCTCAGCTTTCTAGTCTATTCAGGTAATTTTGAATTTTGATCCTGTCCTCTGGGGTATTAGCTACTCCTCTTAATTTGGTGTCATCTGCAAATTTGATAAGTATGCCCCCAATTCTGTCATCCAAGTCATTGATAAAGATGTTTCTCTCCAGTCCATTTGCCTCAGAGGGAGAGAAGAACTGCTTGACTTGATCCCCTTTCCCACCACCATTCCCTTCTCCTTTTGTGTTGTTTCTTTTTAGATTGTAAGCCTGAGGGCAGGAAACCGTCAAATTAAAAGACTGTATGTTCAGCACTATGTAAATTTACAGCGCTATATAAATAAAGGATGATGATGATGATGATGATGATGTTGAATAGCACTGGGCCGAGGACAGAACCCTGTGGCACTCCTCTGGTCACTTCTCTCCAGGAAGAAAAGGAACCATCGTTGAGCTACCTTTGGGTTCGGCCAGTCAACGAATTACAAACCCATGTAACAGTTACCTTGTATAGCTCACATTTTACAAGCTTGTTTGAAAGAATGTCACGGAGAACCTTGTCAAAGGCCTTACTGAAATCAAAATATGCTATATCCACAGCATTCCCTTCATCTACCAAGCTGGTAATTTTATCAAAAAAAGAGATCAGATTTTTCTGGCATGACTTGTTTCTCTGAAACCCGTGCTGACTTTTTGTGATTATGACATTGCCTTCTAAATGTTCACAGACTCTCTATGAAATCAAGGCTAGAGCTTTGGTGGACAGGACCTTGGCTAGCAGGAAGGACAACATTTGTATAGCCCCTTCTCCTTGATACAGAGACATATTTATACAGCTTCATCCCATCTGTTTTCCCAATCCTTCTCTTCCTATCACATACACAAAAGTCACATCAATCATTCTCACTGATGCCACCTTCCCATTCATGAGGAGAACTGATTTCTAGAGACAACAATTGCTGCCACTGATCCAGCACAAGACGCATTATTGTGCCCCTCCCCCAGTCTACTTACAAATAAAATGTTACTATTCCTTTTAAGTGTCTTAGATTTAGGCATAACCAGAGTCTACTGTGGTTTAGTACTTCTGTTCTCTAGGTATGTACTATGTTTTGTTGTTGCTATTACGTGCCCTTGAGTCAACTTCAGCTCACAGTGACCCTGTGGATGAGACATCTCCAAAAAACTCTGACCTCAGCCTCTTTGCTTAACTCCTGCAGTCCCAGTCCCATGTCCTCCCTGATGAAGTCTAACAATCTGGCATGTGGTCTTCTCTTTCTACTACCTTCCACCTTTCCTAGCATTATTGTTTTTTCTAATTATTCATTTTTCCTCATGATGTGGCCAAAGCATCACATCCTAAATTCTGTAAGTCTATAAAGCCCCAGAGAGAGTTCAGGTTTAATCTATTCTAGAACCCATTGGTTTGTCATCTTGGCCATCCTCAGTATTCCCAGTACTTTCTTCCAGAACCACATCTCAAAATGAGTTGATTCCTACAGGCTTTTTCCACTGTTCCCACTGTTCATCTCTCACATATGTACACGATGATGGGGAATACAGTGGCACTTTATGACCTTGTCCTCATTATCTGCGCTTTCCTATGTCTGAATTGAAATGCTGACGCTTAGAGAAGATGTGGGTTTGCAAAAACTTAGAGACATTATAGCTCCTCTCTAGTCTGCTAAGGTATCAACATTTATTTTGTAATGTATGTTTTTTCAATGTCTAGGCCTACAGAGCCTGAGCCCTCCAAAGGTCTAAGCGCATTGCTTTTCTCTGCCTCTTCTCCTCAGCCCTGCTGAGGCATAGGGAGACTGAACCATTTCTTTCTTGCATATCTTATGCGTATGATCCTGTTTTCAAGTTGCCTGTTGACCTATGGTAATCCCATGAATTTCATAGGGTTTTCTTAGGAAAGTAATACTCAGAGATGGTTTTGTCAGTTCTTTCCTCTGAAGTATAGCCTATAGCACCAGGTATTCACTGGCAGTCTCCCACCCAACTACTAACCAGAGCTGAACCTGCTTAGCTTCCAAGATTAAACAGGATATGGTGCCTTAAGGGTATTTAGGGAGAATGACACAGCTGCAATGTCTTAAATACTTTATTAAGAGATTGACACATGATCCTTCTTACCAAATTATCAGACCACAAGATTTCCAGATTCTTTGATTAAAATAGTAAATGCACCAGCCACTAAATGTTCATAATATTAACCTTGTACCATTATTCCAGATATGTGGTGGCTTAGTAATTAAGACACCAATTCTGACGATTGGAAGATCAGAAGGTTGGCACTTTGAGGCCCAAATGCTGAATGATGGGGTGAGCTCCTTTCACTAGTCCCAGCTTCTGCCAACCTAGCAGTTCAAAAGCATGCAAATACAAGTCTTCGGTGGGAGGATAACAGCGTTCGGTGCAGTCATGCTGGCCACATGACCTCTGGAGTAGTCTTTGGACAACACTGGCTCTTCGGCTTAGTAACGGAGATGAGCACCAGCCACTACAGTCAGTTACGACTAACATTTATGTCAAGGGAAGACTTTGCCTTTACCTTTACCTTTACCCTTATTCCATCTCTTGGTTCTGTATTTATTGAAAGCATGCCTATGCTACAATGTTTCTAAGGCTATTTCACAATCAATGACAAAACCTTGGGAATGGCAGTTCTATGAAAAGGGCAGGGGAGTCTCAGCATGCTCACAAATTTGCAGTTCCCAGGGTTTGTTGGATGACGTCTCTCCCAGTTTAGCCAGTTTTAAATCAGGCTAAATTTGTACTGTGGCTGTACTCTTTCATATCTTTCCCTAACTGTTTATTATGGGATCCAAAGTATTTCAGAAACAAGTATGAAAATGCCAAGCCTTACAGACAAGATAATGAAGATTAGGACTGTTGCCAAAACATTTCATTTCATTCCAATGCCACCAGTAGGAAACATTTCAAAAATGTGCATTTCCTGTGGTTTCCCAACAGAGCTAAACAAACACTCCCATGACTTTCACACATGGTGATGTAACCTGTATACCTTGTGGGTTTCTGCTGTCAGATTTCCCCAGCCTGCCCCTCCCTCCTGCCTTGGATTACAACTTCAATCATCCCTAGACACAACTGCCACGTTGGGTGAGGATCATGGGAATGTAGCCCAACACATCTGGAAAGCACAGAGTTGGGGAAATTTCGTAAGTGAAATTGCCCTTAGAAATAACTATAGTCTTCTCCTAGGACCCATATGTCCTAGTATCCACATGCAGCAAGCAGCAAGCCCTCTCCAAGCCCTCAATAAAGAAAGTGTCAGGCAGGAGTTAGCACCTTGTACGACCCACAATGTCACAGCCCCTTTCCTCTCCAAACTGAATAGACTAAGCAGGACTTAAGATCCTGACCCTGCCCCAGTGCCAAAGATCATGAGGAAAGATCAGAGCTCTGCTGGAACATAAGACAGTCACTTTCTCTATCAGACAACCTTTCCATCAGGTCCCTAACACATTCCTTTTCATGACAGCAAGGCTGCTCAAAGAATAAGAAACCAACATTAGCCTAATCTTGTCTAAAACAAGGAGTTGGACCGCTGTACCACAAAGTTTCCAGATTTTTCAATCCCAGCAAAGTTCCAGCCTTCAGCCTAAACCTGACCTTTAATCTCAGTTAGACCAGACCTACTGCATCCATGGGAAGCAGATAAACAAACACTTATGTAAATTTCACTGATTGATTAGGTCTACTGTATTTAGGACTGACTACTGGATTTAATCCTTAGTTGTACTTCATAGACTTCTTTATCTTGAATTCTGATAAAAAACAAAATATAGCAGCTAAGACAAGCCCCACCCCCATAAAAATGAATTTTTCCAATTCTGAAGAATTAACAAGAAATTTATGAACTATGACACATTAAATGCTGCTTTTAAAAATAACCTTAAGGTAAAAACTAGTGTTTTTAAAATACAAAACTCCTATTATCAACTTTGTTCCATCGCAAGTCTTGTTCTGATTGACCATATAGTTTAGAATTGATTGTCCTAAATTGGGGTGAGAATCATGCAGCCCACCAACTGTTATTGGACTACAACTCCCAGTAGCTTTATGCTGCACAACCAATAATGAGGAATGGTGGGAGCTGCAGTCCATCCACATTTGAAAGGCCACCTGACTCCCACCTGGGTCTATATTCAAGTGCTAGTCCCAAGTATAGTAATCCTATTGAATCAACTGCTGTATACTGTAGTTAATCAAGACTTAAAGTAAATCTCATTGATTGAAAGGGTCGACTCTAGTTGCAATTCACAACTAGATATATAGATTGTTGTTGTTGTTTTTTTATCTCCAAAGCTCTTATTACATTTCAAACACAACATTTATTATTCATGCACTATAAATGATTAAATAACTGTGGGAAAGGAAAAAAATGTTTTGAGGGAGAGAGAAGCAATTCTCCAAACTAATCTAGGACTGAAAGATACAGCCCTGTTAGTCTGTATAATCAGTATGTAGAGGGATCTTGCAGCACCTTTGAGACTAACTGGAAGAAAAAGCTGGCAGCATGAGCTTTCGTAGACTGCAACTCATGCTGCCAACTTCTTTCTTGCAGTTAGTTTCAAAGATGCTAAAAGATCTATCTACATAGTAGTTTAGGATTGGTATTTCAACCTCTTGAAAAAAAAAGTTTTTTTTAAAGGTAATGTTCTTGTTTTTTTCCTGCCTACAAAGCAAGTCTAAATGTAACTATTCCAGCCTACTTTCTGATCATTAACAGCTTTTTCATCAGTATTTTATTAAGGCACTTAAAAGAATAGTCTTAAAAGGTTCAAAAATGTGCCGGCAAGCAAGTGTACATAATTCTCATCTTAATGCATCATAATGGTCTTCTCCCTACTAACAACACAAAGACTGCCTACAGCATCAATGCCTAAATTTCATACAGGTATGAGCTTCTCCATCTTGAATGTCAATATTTCACAATTCACCAATTTCTCACCAAAAGCTGGTGAATACAAATGTGGAGAAGTCAGCCTTCTTTGTTCCCAACTTTATACAGCATTACAAAGTAAACGCCAGCACTCCCTTTACCTTTTGCAGATTCCAGCAGGATCGAATAGATATGCTGACGAGCAGAGCAGAAGATAAGCGCCTGACCAGGAAGCTCTGTATCATGTTCATCTTCCAATGTGTTGCTGCATTCAACCTCTCCACCACTCAGGACATTGTACACCATGTAGCTTTCAGCTCTCACATGCTGTTCTTTTGCTATCTGTTCTCACGTGAACAAAAGATATTATTTGTTTGCTTTGTTGTCATTTTGCCATGTGTTGTCATTTTATACTTTATAGATCTGCAAGTCCCCTGGGGATTTAAGAAGAGAAGGACCAAATTATCCAAAAACAAAGAACTTTAAGCAATAAAGGGAATGATAATCAAACAAGATGTGTATATCATACACGTGTCTACAGAATAGCCAAGGTATAACAGCTGGTGGTGCAGCTGGTAATTTTAGATGTTCAGAAGTATACAATTAACATTTTTGCTTCACTTCCTTTTGCCCACCCATTATTCTTTTACATTCTCAATATGTCAGACCAAAAAACCAAACCAAACCCACTGTTTGCTAATCCCAATTAAAAAACAAAATACTGGAGCATGTTGTGATGGTCAGCATCAGCCCCAATGGAGCCTCGGTATATCCATGTTGCTGACAGCAAGTCTGTTTCCTACTGCCCCATATCAACTGCTGTTCTGACAGCAAGTCTGTTTCCCACTGCCCATATCAACTGCTGTTCTGTGGCTCTGTGCTGCCCTGGCCTCTGGCCCTAGGGGTACAGCCTCACTTGTACCACTACCACCAAGTCATCTGTAAATGTTATGAAGAGGAACATGTACAGCTGAGTTACCTGAACAATCTCCTGATCGAAGCACAGAGACCCATCTTGTTTGAGAGAGGATCCTGAATGATGTGAAAAGTCACAAGGGAGCCATGGAGACATCTGCCCTGGTAGGAGGTAAGACTCTATTCCTTTGCAAAGTATAGACTTGTCTAATCCCAAAGGCAACTTCTCTGTCAAAGCAACCAAACTCTCATATGAATGTGGAAGAACTGAAATATATTCTGCCACAGCTAGAATCATGCTAGCCTTTTTATCAGAGCCTTGGTTTTTTGCATAATATGAAGCAACACACTGATTCCGAAAATGTTCCATGGCCGTCTCTGGAACTATATCTGTGCCAAGGAGGCAAGCCAAAAGGGGAAGCTCAGTTACTTGCAGGCCTAGCTTGCTGCAGAGATTCTGCCTTGAGTACATGACTGTTTCCATCTCATCCAAGCGGAGCTTATTAATGGATAAATATGGAGCGGTGTCATAAATCAGGTAGTCTGTGTCTTCTCCAAGAATTCCCATGCAATTGTTCTGCAGTCCATAAGATGCCACTTCATAGTCTGCCTCTTGCAATGAACAGATTGTCTCTTGACCAAGGGTCTTCAAGGCAAAGCGTGTAAAAGTAGCCAACCCAGATGGAATAAAGAACATGCCTCTCCCAGGTTGTTGCTTATTGGTCTTGATAATCTGAAATATTCTGGCAATTTCTTTGTTATTTTTCAATCTTCGTTTGACCCATTCATGTCGTTTTTTCTGCTCCACCACCCCATCAAAGTAGAATACCAGTTTGATACCAGCTGCTATGAAGACACTTACGAAACCATTCAAACTGGAAATATATTCACACCACTGGCCACCACAGACCCATGACTCTGGTGTGTACCACTGCCGAAGACAAGACATAGCATCTACCACAAGAACAGGATCAGAACCAGGATATCTGCTGCGGTGGTTTTCTGCCATTTCTTTCAGGTTTACTACTGTACACACCTCTGGGCAGGCATTGGTCACAAACCAGTGCAAACCTCTAACACCCATACTGTATATATACGTAAAATTCTATTAGCTGCAATCTAAAAAAGAAAAGAAAAGAGGAAATTCATAACACAAATTATTCTGAGGACTAAGGTAAGGTAGGCGTGATATCAAGAGACAGAGCATTCATATAGACTCATGGATAGGTCCAAAATTATGGAATTTGCTATGAAACATGGATAAGTCAAGGATGAAACTTAGGGGCATGTAACAAAGGATGTAAACAATTTTCAGCCTTTACATTTAATTTGATAATTTTGCCTGATTTTAGCCCAGATCTTGGAAAAACTGGAGAACATACACAAATGTTTTATTCAAAACCTTCAAGCTCGATTCCCCATCACAGGAATAAGTGAATAAATGGTGGAACTGTTCTTCTATGTGGAAATTGATCAGAGAAGATTTAAAGCAGAGGACCGGGGGGGGGGGGATTAAGGTAGGTTTATTAGTGCAATGAAAGGAAGGGAGTCTGCGAGTATTTTAAAAAGAAGGGAAAGGATGGTGAAGGAGTCTGTGGGGGGCTAGCTGGCTGGCTAGGGGGATGCTGAGGGTGGGAGATGAAGAGAAGGGTATATGTGTGTGTGTGTGTGTGTTGGAGAGAAAGCAAAATTTGATGGTGATAACAGGAGGCCATGAAGCTGGTTAAAACTGTGTTTATGTGTGTTTGTGTGAAGGAAGGTGCTGAAAGTTAATCAGGGATGGTGTTAGTGGAGGCCTGTATCAGAGACCTGGAAAGAGAGAAGGGGAGCTGGATGTGGAGAAAAGCCCAGTCCAAACTTGGATAGTGCTGGAAAGGCGGAGTAGCAGCAATGGTGGTAGTGGTGGGCAAAGGAATGTGGCTGGAGGGGGAATTGGGTGCTCAGTTAGAACCACATGGAAGGGATACCACCTGGGTCTAGTGATGGAGGGATAAGGCTGGAGTGGGGACCTCGGGAGAAAGCAGGACAGGAGGAGAAATGCAAGATGGCAGTGAAAGGCAGTGGTAGGGGGAAAGCAGGCAGAGGCTGAGCTCCTTCTTTCTCCCTCTCCCCCCCACATCCCACCATGAGAAAACCCAACTTGATAATAGAGACTTGAAAAGCATGTGGCAACAAGTGGGGGGTGGGGGTGGGACAATAGACATGTGCCAGTGGAATGGGAGATCAAGAAGCACTGTCCTAAAAAGGACTTGTGCACATGGAAGTCAACTCTGCTCCCAATGGCAGTCCCTTCCAGCTCTAAGGACCACACAGGAGGAATGAAATGAAAAAAGGGCCAGTTCGGAATTGAGTGAATTCGCTAGTTCAGCGAATTTACGTGATTGCGTATTGACGCTGCATCGTGTTTGGAACTGCCCGAAATTGCCTCCCAGTGCCCGAAATTGTGTATGATAGTTTTTCATGCAATAACATGAAACCCCATGATTGCGTTCGGAAGGACTTCACATTGCCCCAAAATGTGTGTGATTAGCTTTCACACAATAACGCGAAACCCCATGATTGCATTCAGATTGCCATTGGATTATACTTCCAATTCTCATTGTGTGATAAACTCCTAAGAGTCTGATCTGGGAAGCAAAAAAGAGGAAGGGGAGAGGATTTGAACATGGTCTCAAAATGAGCTGGAGGCACCATGGTTCCAAGGCAGGAGAAGGAGGAACAGGTTGAGGCTATTGGCAGGAAAGATGTCTGTAGCATGCATGTTTGGGGGTGGGGGGGCAGGTGGCTTAAGGTGTTTGCAGTTTTTCCACTTTTGCAGAGATCCTGCTCCCCTAACCCCTGCAAAAGTTGGGGAGCAACTGTACATGTTAGATGAGGAGGGGAGGAGAAGAAGAGTGTGAGAAATTGGCAGTAGTGATGGCTGGTTGGATGGGATGTGATGAAGAGAATAAACCAGAATAAATGGTTAATGAGAATAATAAATAAATGAATGAATAAACCAGGTGAAATGAGATAGTACTATTTTGCACAGACAAAGCATGCCTTAAAATGTGAGTTTTCTGGGTTGCTTTTGGACAATCCACTTTCAGCTTTCCCTTCCCCCATGGCTGATCTGGGGCAATCACTCTGGGTGGTTTCTTAGGGACCTCTGGGGAGCCTATGCTGCTGAGGTGTGGTCGAAGGAGTTTATTGTACAAAAGGAACCCAGAAAATCCCTCCTGGTTTGAAGTGTATTTTTGGCAGATTTGGCTTTGTGCTTCTTTCTTTCCCCAGTTGGGTGGGCTGGCCTGTTTTAGTACTGATCCATGGATGGGTCAATCCAGGTTTTTAAAGTTATTTTTTAGACTTAAATTTCTTGATTTATAGTTGATTATATACAGTATGACTTAGGGTTTCCATGAAGTGTTCTGCTACATGGAAAGCATATACTTAAATATTTGAAAATATTTCTCCATATTTAAAGGCCTCCTACTTCTTCCACTATTAGGTTTTTGTACATCAGGGATCACAAAATTTGTGCTATGGAAGAAGGTCAAACTAATTCTTTTTTTTTTTTAAGGAGTCTTGACTCATATGAACACTATGCAGTTCACCCTCCGCATCGACAGATTCCTCATCCACAGGTTCAACCATCCACAGTTTGAAAATATTTTAAAAATATATAAATTCCAAAAAGCAAATCTTGATTTTGCCATTTTATATAAGGGACACGGATTTTACTATGCTATTGTATTTAATGGGACTAGGTTTTTGGTATCCACAGAGGGTCGTGGAATCAAATCCCAGTGGATCCCCAGGATCCACTATATATTAAACCTGGGAGTAATGATGCCATATTGATGCCACCTCATGTTCTCAACCCTGGCACTCTCCAGAAATATCGGAATACAATCATCATAATACCCAGTTGGCTATGTGGAAGGTGATGAGAGTTGCAGTCCAACATACTTTCAAGACATCAGGATGGGGAAAGCTGCCATATTGCAATGAGCACGGGGCTGCATGAGCAGTTCTACATAGTCTGTAATCAAGCAAAGAGTGGCATAATTCCTCCATAAAATAATCAAGTGATAGGTGATGACAAAACAAGACCTCTAGGCAACAGGCTGAATTTCAACCAGCCAGCCAATCTTCCCATCTGGATTGCAAATAGGGGACACTACTCTTCTGTAAAGTCCTGCCTCTGGGAAATAAGTGGGAGACTGGCTTTCAACAGAGCTGCTGCCCTGAGGACTGCTCCTCAAAATGGACTTGGAGACACTCTGATTAAATTGTCTCTTGTCTTTCCTAGTCTAATGTTGAAGCAAACTGGCTCTCAAGCCTCCTGAGCATG
This sequence comes from Urosaurus nigricauda, assembly GCA_034509955.1. Classification (NCBI taxonomy): domain Eukaryota; kingdom Metazoa; phylum Chordata; class Lepidosauria; order Squamata; family Phrynosomatidae; genus Urosaurus; species Urosaurus nigricauda. Next base: position 311,968,521 of record JAOEGL010000001.1, on the reverse strand, counting down.
CATCATTCGGACCAAGTTGACTGCTTCGTTTTGGTCACAAGGAGTATTTAAAAGATGCTAGCTTTTTCAAAACTGAGGAAGACAGTGACATACCTATGCTATTGGCTACAACAATCTTATTTTTACATGTTTTATTTTACTTAAACTGTGTCCAAACAGTCTTGAAAGCTTTGAAGGTACTCTCTCCCCCCCCCCCCCTCTCTCTCTCTCTCTCTCTCTCTCTCTCTTTTTTAGTGCACATTAATTTGTTGCATGGGGTGGCTGGGAAGAATTTTGAGTCATCTGAATGGTATTCAATGGAACACGGGAAAGTTGTTCTTGCTACTGCTAGAAAAACACAGCAAACAGCCTGTGCTAGATCAGAGTTCAAATCATTTCACAGTGACACCAAGAGAAAAAAAACACTGCATGGGAAAAGAAAAGATAGACAACAATGGTACAGTGAGAGAGTTCCATTAGTAAGGGATTGGTCTTCCCATACCCTCTAACTGTCCTGATTTGGCAAGAATATATCTGATTAATTTTCTTATGTCCCATGTTTTCAACTGCTTATAAAATGCCCCCATTTCTCTCTTCTCCTCCCACGTTCCCCCCTTTGTCCTCAGTTTACTCCAAGAGCTGCAAACTGAGTTCAAACTGTAAAAGTCATTTGAACTCAAATAACTCAGCAGAGGAGAGGAGAGAGGGTGGGGCAGAATCTTGTCCTTCCCAGTTAGCTCAAGCAAAAGCAAACTGCTCCAGCATCTCCTAGCTTGTGCTCTTCCTTTTTCATGACTTTTACCATCTTGATGTTGCTGGGTCACAAATGTTCCAGTTTTCATCTGTGAAATGTTTCAGGGGTATGTCTTTCATACAGTGTAGTGGATACAGAACTAGACTTGGGAATGGCTAGCTAGGTTGGTTTAGTCTACCTAAACTAGAAAATGGAAAGAAGGAACTGAAATATTGCCAAATGTAATGCACGCTGGGGTGTTCTGGAAGTTAGTCCAAAAATAACTTTCTTAAGTTCTTGTAGAGACAACTAGTTCTAGACACCCAGGGAGGGCAGGATACCTGTGTTTCTTGGACAGCAGCCCTTAAAGCTGCATGGGAGACTGCTTTCAAAAGTGATTAGACTATTGGAAAACAGACTGTGATGGGCCATTGAATTCTGTTTTTCATGTTGGTGAGGAGTTGAAAATCCTACTGAGGACTGGCAACCCTAAAGCAGCTCTTGAACTCTGGCCTATGGATTTATTTATCATATCTATACCTCATTCTTTCTCCTCATTTACCCTGGCCATTAGCTGAAATCAGAAAACCAGCTCCAAACTATAAAATCTGGCTGTTTTCCCTTCTAATACAATTACAGCTTCCAATCCTTTTCACATTGTATAAATATTGTATAAACTAGCCACAATCCACCATGAATATTCCCTACCCAAATAACACTGATTGAAGTATATAGTTTTCAGAAATGGGTCCTAGTCCTCACAAGAATGTATCATAATAATCACCTCTATCATAATTCAAATTTTTGACTTCTAGAGGCACAGAAAAAGATCCTGACATGGCTTCAGCTCATGGCATGATCAGGCAAAGGTCAGGAGCCCAGAGGATTCATCCCATCTGACACAAGTATTCATTTAAAATAAATAAAAAAATACAGGTTGAGTATCTCTTGTCTAGAATTCAGAAATCCAAAAATACTCCAAAATCGAAAATACTATATATATTACATACATATCAATATAACTCAATGGTATTTTAAGACAATCCGCTTTTTAAAAAGATGACATTATCTCCCAAAGACTTTCTTTTTACCTTGTTTTACATGAGTGAGGATGAATTTCTTCTCATTTTAATACAATTAAGAAATTCACTGCACATTTTAATTGGGTTGCCATTAACCTTTCACACTGCTGATTTTGCACACTTTGAATAACAAATTCCCTCCAAAGTGTTACATTTGGTTCCCAAAAGGTGATAAAGCATTCAAAAGCTGCATGCAGGTTTACTTCTTAGCTTGACATTTTAAAAATCCCTGTCCTTCGTAAGTAAGTTACAAGATCCTTTGCACTGTACTGTAGGTTTTTATATCTGCTGGGGTTTGATTCGAGGAGCCCCTGTGGATACCAAAATTCCCATGGATGCTCAAGTCCCATTAAATACAATGGCATAGTTAAATGATGTCCCTTATATAAAATGGTAAAATCAAGATTTGCTTTTTGGAATTTATATATTTTTTAATATTTTCAAGCAGTGGATGCCTGAATCAGTGGACACATTGTAAACTGCTTAGGGAGTGCTAGTTTACTGATAAGTGGTATACAAATGTATTTGTTATTGCTATTGCTATAAAGAATCCGTGTACAAGGACAGTGAACTGTAATGTGCAAAAAGGGAAGAGCTTAATAGGAATCTTAAACTAACATGAAACTGTTTTTTCCCCTCAAAGAGGCTACTGAATCCACTTTCTATGTGAATGAGTTCCTTTCCAGTTATATGATCACCTCCCCCCTTCCTTTTACATTTCTAGGATTGGACACAACACACTTAATCAAGTGAGGAATTAATGGGTTCAAAGGTAATCTTAAACATTTCAATAGAATATTCTATAAGGAGAAGTTGTCCTATGAGGAATGCCTCAGGGAGTTGGGAATGTTTAGCCTAGAGAAGAGAAGGTTAAGAGGTGATATGATAGCCCTGTTTAAATACTTGAAGGGATGTCACATTGGACTCTTTCAGACGTCGGAAATTGGAAGTATAATTTAATGTCAATTCGAATGCAATCATGAGTTTTACGTTATTGCGAATTAAATCTTCGCATGCAATTTCGTGTAAGAGGGAAGCCACTCCAAATGCAATCGTGGGTTTTACGTTATTGCGAATTAAAGCTTCGCACGCAATTTCGGGCAGGAGGGGGTTATTTTCGGGTAATGGGAAGTAATTTCGAATGCCTTCCAAACGGAACAGGAGTTCATGTAAATTCGCTTAACTAGCGAATTTACATGAATCCGCATTGGCTCCATTCGGAGTTGGGAGAAATTCCTCCCATTTGAAAGAGTCCACTGAGGAGGGAGCAAGCTTGTTTTCTGCTGCTCCAGAGAACAGGACCTGGAATAATGGATGCAAGCTCCAGGAAAAGAGATTCCATCTCAACATTAGGAGGAACTTCCTGTCAGTAAGGGCTGTTCAACAGTGAAACACTCCCTCGGAGGGTGGTGGAGTCTCCTTCCTTAGAGGTCTTTAAGCAGAGGCTGGATGGCCATCTGTCGGGGATGATTTGAGGGAGAGTTCCTGCATGGCAGGGAGTTGGATTGGATGGCCCTTGTGGTCTCTTCCAACTCTATGATTCTATGAAAACTGTTGCAAAGATAAAGAACTCACAAGACTTTGTCCATTGATTCAACTCATCACTAGTAAAAATGTGTCACACCCTTCCAGTAGGGATAAGCAACTGTGTTGGACCCAGGGGTCAATTCTGTGCCCTGGGACCCTCATGGATTGCCTACATGGAGTGCCCTCCCAAAATAACAACAGCAAAACCAGAAGTGGGTAAAAATCCATTTCTGGTTTGTAAAACAGGGTTCCTGCTACCTGAGTAGGATACAAATGCCACTCCCGGATGCTTCAAAGGAAGGCAATACTGTGTTGGGCAATACAAAAGAAGGCTTTCTTGTGTTTATTTTATGGCCAGGAAAAAGGTAGTTTGGGAAATCTAGAGAGGTCAGGGGCCACAAAAACATGCATCCCTCGTTCCACACTTTGTCCATCCCTGCCTTGCAGGAATTGTACTGGCATAAAAACAGCAAATGTCTAACTATTTCCTCTCTACCATCTTACCATAGTACAACGTATTTCACAAGTAACACGAACAAAGGCTTTTCTGAAGGGCCCTGGTTTCAAAGCCCAGCTGTCTACTACGAAGTTACTACTACATTCCTAGGCATCCTCTGGTATCACCTCAATAGAACTCCTTGTCCAGGAACGCTCAACTGACCAGCTTCTGGTTCGTAGAAAGATGATCAAGACCTTCCCACCTGGAAAAGCATCTATTGCATTGAGGGTGGATGTGTACCATGTAGGTTTCTGCAGGATGTCGAATGACTGAGGCCACAGCTTTATGCACACATTCCTAAGCACCACCACCACCCCAACACTTTAGGATTTACTTCTAAGAAAATATTCATGACCATACTATGCATTTGTTTTATTAACAGCTAGTCATTGTATGGTTTTATAGTCAACTATGAGTCAAGTTAAAAGCATTGCTTTTGTATATGGTTACTGTAGTAAGTAACATGGAAAAGAAAGTATTTCTAATTTGTACAGATGTTCCTAAAATGTGATTCTTTCGTATGAACAACACAGGCAATTTTACATTACTGAGCACCTTTAAATAGTCTGATATTATTTATCCAGAGTCACCAAATGACCCAGAATAAAGTGTGTTGGTGGTTGTTAATTGCCATCGAATCTAGATTGACCTAGGGTGACGCTATGAATGAAAGACCTCCAAATCATCCTATCATCAACAGCCCTGCTTAGATCTCGGAGAATCAAAAGCCATGGCTTCCTTGATTGAGTCTATCCATCTGGAACATGGTCTTCCTTCTTTCCTACTGCCTTCTACTTTACCAAATATTATCATCTTTTCTAGTAAGTAATGTCTTCTCATGATATGGCCAAAGTACGACAGTCTCAGTTTAGTGATCTTGGCTTCTAGGAAGAGTTCAGGCTTGATTTGCTCTAGGATAAATTTAAATTTTTTGAGCAGTCCATGGTATTTGTATAACTATTCTCCAGCACCACATTTCAAATGAGTTTATAGTCAGCCCTCCACATTTGTGGGTTTAACTTTTGCAGATTTGATTTTTCACAGATTATTTGCAACCACCTTTGCTTTTAAGTTCTGTAAGGGGCTAAACAGACAGGCAAAAAGAGGTGATTTCAGGCTGGCTTGAAGGCATGGCATTTAGATGACACATGTCATGAAGCCAGCAGAAAAGTGTCCTTATGCAGAGAAAAGCCATTTCAAAAAGAAGCAGCTTTATTCCACTTCTTTCTGGCTTGAAGCCATGTCATGTGGTCATGACATGAGCACTCCAGCTGCCTTGGGAACCGGTGGTGCAGTTGGTGGGGTTTCAATGTGGCTTCAGAAAAGGCAGCTTCAAGCCACTTTTTCCTGTCCATCTGTAATGTCATCTGTGGTCATTGTTTTTGTTTTCTTAATGTTCAACTATAAACCTATTTTTATACTTCTTCCTTGGCTTTCTTCAGTAATCATCCCAAATCTTAGCTATTTTCTGTTAATAGCATGGTGTCATCTGCTAATCTTAAAACTGTTGCTGTTTCTTCCTCCTTAAAGCATACTTAAAGCAGGATTATACTTGGAGGAAGAAGATGTAAAAACTGTTTACATCTTCTTCCTCCAAGTATAATCCTGCTTTAAGTATGACATTTCAGTGTAAAAGTTAGACATGCAGAGTGATAAAATACAGCCTTGCCTAAATCCCTTGCCAACTGGAACCCACTCAGCAACTTTAGATTCTGTTCTGATCATAGCTTCTTGTCCTGAGTACAGGTTACATATCAGGACAATCAAATGTTGTGGCATATCTATTTCTTTAAGAGTGATCCAAAGTTTTGCATGATCTACACAAAGGCCTTGCTTATAAAGGATAGGCTGATTTTCTTCTGAAATTCTTTGGTATACTCCATTACCAATGTTTTGAGCATCACTTTGGTCAAAATATGTAGAAGCCATTGCCAAATTCTCATGTTAGACCTGAAGACCAATGGTGAACTCTTCCTCATATCCTGAGCAAAAAAGGAGTCTGAAATTGTTTGCTGACAGACAATTTTTTCTCAAGTTCTAGAATTGTTTGAGTCCTAGTTATTGCTATGTTTGCAAAGAAACATAACTTCCTGGGCCATTTCCTGGGGCAGTCAGCTTTCTGCACTAATAGCACAGATGTTATCATTTTTCCACTATGTACAACATTGATCAATAGATCTCATTATATCAGCAAATAATATTAAAAACAGTACTGATTTAAATGTCTGTTGTCAAACAGGAACATATACAAAGCTGCTTAAATAGGTGACAAGCAAAAGTCAGACTGCAGTACAGCACGAAAGTTACGTTTTGGTCCCAAGCTGGGCAATTGTGGATCTCTAAAATATTTTGGGCCTGTAACTCCCATCAGCCTTAAAAATCATGGGCAATGGTGATGAGAGATTATAGGAAGTGCAGTGCACAACATTTGGAGGGTCACAGGACGCATCCCTGCTTTAGCCCTAAGCAAAAACGATTCCCAGCCTTAACCTTCCATCTATAAATCTGCAATATTAAAAAGGTTCTTCACACCAAGTACTGTGAGGGTGAATAGCATTTAGCATTTACATTTCTATACCACATAATAATGAATTCAGCACTCTCTAAGTGGATTACATTGTGAAAGCCAATTGCCCCCAACAAGCTGGGTAAACATATTACTGACCTAAGAAAGGATGGAAGGCTGAGTCAACCTTAGAGCCCTAGTATCAAACTCACAACCTTGTGGCTGCAGTAGTAGCATTTAACCACTGTGCCACCTGGGCACCAGGAATGAGATAAGAATTATTATATAGGTCTGCCAGCCGTTTTATGATCATGTCTTCCCTTATCTTTGGCAGATATTACCTGTGTATGTTACTTGGTGATAAAGTTTACGGTATGTCCATTGAAAAAACTGTACAGTACAAGCCAATTTCTGCTGATCAAACTGTTGCGAAAGAACAAAGGATGAACCACTTTCTGCCTCTGAAGCAACCCCTAATTCTGAATGTTAAAATTTCCATTACAAGCTAATACAGTACTGTTGATAAGTCTCAAGTCAACACTTTCAGCACAGTGCTCAAAAACATGGATAGATTCAGTCACAGACCTTTTTAAATTGCAACAGGGTAACTATACAGCAGTCTATATATCAGGGGTTGGGGGCTGTGGACCCTCAAGATGTTTTGATTTATAGTCGCATCAACCATGCTGATCATGGCCTATGCTAAGGACCTGTACAAGTGGCAGTCCAAATTATTAGGAGGACTATAGATATCCTATCCCTGTTGTATATGCAACCTGATCCCAACCTGATCAGGAGGGCTTTAAACTGAGTTATGTGGGGGAGGGAGACATTATACTGGAAGGCAAAAGGGATGGAGAGAATAGTCCAAGTGGCATAGAGGGAACAAGGCAAACAGTGCAAGGACCCAACAGTAGGAGGCAAAAAAATGTGCAAAAGCAGCAAGTAAAGAGGACACATGGTCTTAAATGCCTCTCCACTAATGCACAGAGTATGGGAAATAAGCAGGATGAACTTGAACTCCTAGCACAACAAGGGAAATATGATATAATAGGCATCACTGAAACCTGGTGGGATGAGTCTCATGATTGGAATATAGAAATAGAGGGGTATAACCTTTTTAAGAGAAACAGGCCAAGCAGGAAAGGAGGAGGAATAGCATTATATGTCAGGGATATTTACACCAGTGAAGAGATGCAGGAAGTCAATACTGGAAGCCAGGTGGAGAGCTTCTGGATAAAAATTAAAGGAGAGGGAAATAACAGGGATGTTACTGTGGGAGTCTACTACAGACCCCCGACTCAGGCAGAGGAATTGGATGATGCCTTTCTAGAACAGATAATCACATACTCAGAAAAGAGAGATGTAGTAGTGATGGGTGACTTCAACTATCCTGATATTTGCTGGAAGTCAAACTCAGCCAAATCCTCAAAGTCTAGCAAATTCCTCACTTGCCTGGAAGACAATTTCATTGTCCAAAAGGTGGAAGAGGCAACAAGGAGATCAGCCATTTTAGATCTGATCTTAACCAACAGGGAAGACCTAGTTGATGGGGTGCAAGTGGTTGGATCCTTAGGTGGAAGTGACCATGTTCTCCTGGAGTTTGTAATACAGTGGAAGGGAGAAGCTAGGCATAGTCAGACACGCACTCTAGACTTTAGGAGAGCTAATTTCAATAAACTTAGAGAAATACTGGGAGTGATCCCATGGTCAGGAATACTAAAAGAAAAGGGAGTTCAAGACGGATGGGAGTCTCTCAAAAGGGAGATATTGAAGGCACAATTTCAAACAGTTCCAATGAGGAAGAAAAATGGAAGATGTCTCAAGAAGCCAGGATGGATGACTAAGGAACTTTCAACTGAGCTAAGTTTTAAACGGAACATGTATAAGAAATGGAAAAATGGAGAAATCACGAAAGAGGAATTCAAACAAATAGCCAGCACATGTAGGGGTAAAGTCAGAAAAGCTAAAGCGCAGAATGAACTCAGGCTTGCTAGAGAGGTTAAGAACAATAAAAAGGGCTTTTTTGGATATGTCCGCAGCAAAAGGAAGAAGAAGGAAACAGTGGGGCCACTGCGTGCAGAAGATGGCAAAATGCTAACAGGGAACAGAGAAAAGGCAGAATTACTCAACACCTTCTTTGCTTCAGTCTTCTCAGAAAAGGCAAAGGGTGCTCAACCTAAGGATAATGGAGACAGAATAGAGGAAATTCAGCACAGAATAAGTAAAGAGGTAGTACAGGAATACCTGGTTAACCTAAATGAATATAAATCTCCAGGACCAGATGAACTACATCCTAGAGTATTAAAAGAACTGGCAAATGTAATATCAGAGCCATTGGCAATAATCTTTGAGAACTCCTGGAGAACAGGAGAAGTCCCAGCAGACTGGAGGAGGGCAAACGTTGTCCCCATCTTCAAAAAGGGAAAAAAAGAGGATCCCAACAATTATCGTCCAGTTAGTCTGACATCAATTCCAGGAAAGGTTCTAGAGCAGATCATTAAGCAGAGAGTCTGTGAACACTTAGAGGCCAATGCCATAATCACAAAAAACCAACATGGGTTTCAGAGAAACAAGTCATGCCAAACGAACCTGATCTCTTTTTTTGATAAAATTACCAGCTTGGTAGATGAAGGGAATGCTGTGGATATAGTATACCTCGATTTCAGTAAGGCCTTTGACAAGGTTCCCCATGACATTCTTGCAAACAAGCTTGCAAAATGTGGGATAGACAAGTTAACTGTTACATGGATTTGTAATTGGTTGACTGGCCGAACTCAAAGGATGCTCAACAATGGCTCCTTTTCATCCTGGAGAGAAGTGACCAGTGGGGTCCCACAGGGCTCTGTCCTGGGCCCAGTGCTATTCAACATCTTTATTAACGATTTGGATGACAGAATTGGGGGCATACTTATCAAATTTGCAGATGACACTAAACTGGGAGGAGTAGCTAATACCCCAGAGGACAGGATCAAAATTCAAAATGACCTGAATAGACTAGAAAGCTGGGCCAGTGCTAACAAAATGAAATTCAATGCGGAGAAATGTAAGGTTCTGCACTTAGGGCGGAAAAATGAAATGCACAGATATAGGATGGGGGACACCTGGCTGAATGAGACCACATGTGAAAGGGATCTAGGAGTCCAAGTAGACCATAAGCTGAACATGAGTCAACAGTGTGATGCGGCAGCTAAAAAAGCCAATGCAATTTTAGGCTGCATCAATAGAAGTATAGTTTCTAGATCAAGGGAAGTTATAGTGCCACTCTATTCTGCTTTGGTCAGGCCCCACCTGGAATACTGTGTCCAGTTCTGGGCACCACAATTCAAAAAAGACGTGGAGAAACTGGAGCATGTCCAAAGGAGGGCAACTAAGATGGTGAAGGGTCTGGAAACCTTGCCCTATGAAGAACGCCTTAGGGAGCTGGGGATGTTTAGCCTGGAGAAGAGAAGGTTAAGAGGTGATATGATAGCCCTGTTTAAATATTTGAAGGGATGTCATATTGAGGAGGGAGCAAGCTTGTTTTCTGCTGCTGCAGAGACTAGAACGCGGAACAATGGATGCAAACTGCAGGAAAAGAGATTCCACCTCAACATTAGGAGGAACTTCCTGACAGTAAGGGCTGTTCGACAGTGGAACACACTCCCTCGGAGTGTAGTGGAGTCTCCTTCCTTAGGGGTCTTTAAGCAGAGGCTGGATGGCCATCTGTCAGGGATGCTTTGACTTGGAGTTCCTGCATGGCAGGGGGTTGGACTGGATGGCCCTTGTGGTCTCTTCCAACTCTATGATTCTATGATTCTATGATTCTATTTTCTCCCTAATGAAGCAGGGTTGAAGTGTTAAAGGGTAGCTCAGAGACAAGCTGGAGGTGCTACCACTGGCCTACCTTCAAATAGCTCAAAGCAGTTAACAACAGTTCTGACCATGAAGCTGTAAATGGCACAGATTTTCATGGGGGTGGGAGGATTTATTTATTTATTTATTATCTTCCACCTTTCTCCTAGCCCTTTGCCTCAAAGCAGCTTACAAAATCAACATAGATACAACTGAAAGTACACATCATACAAAAGTTAAAATATTACCAAACTATCAACAGAATTTAAAGCAATTTAAAGAAAAACAACAAATATAAACAGTAGAGTATGTTATTAAAGGCCCTTTCCTCTATGATCCATCAGCGCTGAAAGTCTTGGCTCTTGCCAAAACAAAAAATGTCTTCACCTGAAGAATGGCAAGGAGGGCACTAGTCTAGCATCACTAGGAAGGGAGTTCTACTGCATGGGAGCAGCCACCAAGTATTCTATTTTCCCATGTTCCCACCAGATGTTATCTGGATCTCAAAAGATCCAAAAACATGGACAGGCTCATATGCTGAAATACAGTCTGCCAGACAGCCTGGATCCAAGCCATACAGGGCTTCATAGATCATAACCTGTACTTTGAATTGTACCCAGAAACAGATGTATCCCAGAAACGGCTAGTGGAGTTGTTGCAGCAGAGGAACTATGTGCCAGCACTAGTTAACAATCTGTCTGCAGCTCTTTGGATCAACTGAAGCTTCTGAACACTCGTCTAGGGCAGCCTCCCATACAGCCCATTATAGTAATCCATATGGTATGTAACTAAAGCATGTGTCACTGTTGCCACTTTTTTATATATTTGTAAAAAAAATGTATAGGGGAGGAATTCACACTTAATGTCACAACTGTGCCTGGGTTGCAAACAATTGTCTCTAGGGGAGATGGCTTGTTCTTATACTGTATTCCACAATAATTAAAGACCTTAGTGACAGCTGAGAAGAGTGGGAAGGAAAAAAAAAGGAATGTGGCAGCACCTTTAAGACAATGGTAAGATGCAAGAGCTGTGAGGCGCCCCCCCCCCCATATTTTGTGAGACTGGACCAAAGTGCATCAGAACCACAGATCCAGGATCCTTATCATAGAATCATAATGCTGGAAGAGACCTCAAGGGTCATCCAGTCCAAGGCCCTGCCATGCAAGAATACATAAAGAATTTCTGACAGATGACCATCCAGCCTCTGTTTAAAAACCTTCAAAGATGGAGACTCCACCACACTCTGAGGGAGTGTGTTCTACTGTCTAACAGCCGTTACTATCAGGAAGTTCCTCCTAATGTTGAGGTGGAATCTCTTTTCCATCCATTGTTCTGGGTCCTGTTCTCTGGAGCAGCAGAAAACAAGCTTGTTCCATCCTCAGTATGACATCACTCTTAACCTTCTCTTCTCTAGGCTAAACATCACCAGCTCCCTAAATCATTCCTCATAGGGCATAGTTTCCAGACCCTTCACCATTTTAGTCACCCTCCTTTGGACACGCTCCAAAGTTAAGAGTCCAATAACATCTAGACAGCTACAAGTTGCCCATCGCTGCTATAATGCTTGGGGAGAATGGCAATTCCCTTAGTTTTTATGCTAAGTGCAAAGGAGGAATAGAGCCTTCACTCCACTGCAAGGCTGCTTACTTGCCTGCATGCAATTTCTTGCCACCGATGACTACCAGATGAAACAAAAGCTGTTCTGTCAAATAAGCCCCACAGCTTCTCATGTCTGCAGTCTAGAAGCAAAGCAAATCTTATCAGAGGTGTCATCATTCTTCTCTACTATTAGTGTGGTGTAGCAGTTTGAGTGTTGGACTGCAACTCTGGGGACCAGTGTTCAATTTCCACTTGGCCATGAAATCTACTGGGTGACCTTGGGCAAGTCACATGCTCTCAGCCTCAGACCTCCTCTGAACAACTCTTGCCAAGAAAACCTCATGATAAGTTCACCTTACGGTCAGCAGAAATCTGAAGCAACTTGAAGACACACAACACGCAAACACTCTTCATTTTCACCTCTCTAATGTAAATACTGGACTTCATTTCTTAGGTCTATAGACAGTAGAATAAAGAGACAGTGCATGGCTGTCATCCCTTAGCCAGCCACAGCTAGGACTGCAAGTGGCAAGAGGAAATGCTTTCATTATGTTTAGTTTGTTTGTTTTTCAGAGGCTTTGTCCATAATAGGTAGAAACATTATGGCGGATGACGCTTGGACATATTTCTCATAAGAACCAAAATCCCAATGGGCAGCATTACAGAATGAATCATACAGTGTGTTTATTCAAAGCCATAGCCATGTTAGTCTGCAAAAACAGCACGCAAAGGGATCTTGTAGTCCTTGAGGCTAACTAAAAGAAACGATCTGGTGGCATGAGCTTTGGTAGACTATCAAAGGAAGTAGATTCAAATCTAGGAAAATTCATGCTATCAGCTTGAGACTTTCTTTCAGTAAGTCTCAAGGGTGCTACAGGTTGAGTTCCCCTTATCCAGAATTTCTGATATATTGTACTCTAAAAACTAAAACTTTTTCATGGGTGTCACCATTGCTTTCTGATGGTTCAGTGTACACAAACTTTGTTTCATGCACAAAATTATTTAAAATATTGGATAAAATTACCTTCAGGCTATGAGTATAAAGTGTATTTGAAACATAAATAGAGTTTGTGTTTAGACTTGGGTCCCATCTCCAAGATATCTCATCATGTATGTATATGCCCTGGTGGCGCAGTGGTTAAATGCCTGTACTGCAGCCACTCAAAACCAGAAGGTGGCGAGTTCAAGACCAGCAAAGGGCTGAAGCTTGACTCAGGCTTGCATCCTTCCGAGGTCGCTAAAATGAGTACCCAGATTGTTGGGGCAAATAGCTTACAATTGTAAATGAAGCTGTTTGTTTAACAAATTGTAAGCCGCTCTGATAGTCTTGCTGAAGAGCGGGGTATAAATAAATAAATAAATAAACATTATGCAAATATGGGTACAGTCCGCTCTTCGTGTCTGTGGGGGATTTGTTCTGAACCCCCTTACAGATAAAGAAAAACGTGGGACCTTGAGTCCTATGGTCTTTAACGGTGGCCGTCAGATGCGCCCGCATTGAAAGCAATGGGGCTTGCCTTCTGCATGTTTAAATCCACAGATGGCAAGCCTGTGACTATCAATAGCCCACTGTATCCCCAATCCCAAACACTTCTAGCCCTGAGCATTTCTGATAAGGGATGCTGAATCTGTACAAGATTCTTTTGTATAGTGTGTTTATGTGTTTGCCAGCTGCACAGACCAGAAATAGGCCAACAGGTTGTCCAATATACAGCACTATCAAATTCATGGCATTAAAGAGCCAAAAAGGGAGACTCTAAGGGCTGCATTGTTGTGGTTGTTAACTGCCCTCAAGTCAACCTCAACTCATGGTGATCCTGTGGATGAGACACCTCCAAGACTCCCTTGTTTGTCCTCAACCTCCCTGTTCAGGCTCTGCTGGCCCAGGCCTATGTCCTGCCTGATTTAGTCTAACCATCTAGTATGTGGTCTTCCTCTCTTTCGACTGTCTTCCACCCTTCCAAGCACCACTGCCTTTTCTAATGATTCATTTTTCCTCATGATGTGGCCAAAGTACAACAGCCTCAATTTAGTCATCCTGACTTCCAGAGACAGCTCTGGCTTGATCTGTTCAAGGACCAGTGGCGTCACCAGGGGGGTGCAGACCACGCCAGGTGACATCCAAAGGGTGTGTGTGTGACACCACTGCTCCTCAAACACCTACCTTTTGGCAGAAACATGTTGTGGCATTCATCTGCTTCCCTTAAAAATACTTTAAGAGGTGGTGAGAGGGGGGTGAAGCTCAGTGGGAGGAGAAAGGAGAGGCCCCAGAATGTTTTAAAATTGAAATTTCAAATTTCAAAAATTTCAATTTAAAAAATCTTTTTAAAAATTTTGAATTTTTTTTTAATATCCTTTTTCCAGGCAAAGGAAAACAGTGCCAAAGAACTTACAAAATTCCAGCAGGCATAGCTATTTGTGCTCATACTAAAGGCTGGATGGATGAGAGAGTAAAAGGGTCTCAGTGCTTCTAGGGCAGATTAAACTCTTGCCTTTCACCATATAATATGAATACAGTATGTATGTATATGTATGTGTGTGTGTGTGTATGTATGTGTTTATATATATATATATATACAGTACTTACATTGACCCATGGATAAGTCGACTCAGGTTTTTTGGGGGGTGAATTTTTAACCTAAAATTCTAGACTTATACATGAGTATATACAGTTAATACACTTAGGATGTGCGTATGATATTGTAGTCTGAAGGTTTAATTTTACTTTTGCTAGTTGCTTATGTCACAAATATTAGCATTACATTCAGTGGTATATGGGAATTACGAATTATGAGTAACATTAGTGCAAAAAAACAGCATTACTCAGGATTCTGTAGGATGTCAATGGGGGGAGGGAGTCACACCAGGAGTTATGCACCAGGTGACACCTGTCATTGTCAAGGACTCAGGGAGAGAAAACTGATTTTGTTATTCACTCCATGAGTCCTTCTACGGTACAAACAGACTGCTTTAAAGGAAGGAGCAGGGAGAGCTTTGTTGTTGTGGCCTTCATGTAATTTTTAATTTATGGCAACCCTAAGGTGAACCTGAGGGCCACCATGGCATAGTTTTTTGAGCCTGGGACTATGATTCTGGACACCAGGGTTTGATTCTCTGCTCAGCCATGAAACCCACTTGGGCAAGTCACACTCTCTCAGCTTCAAGTGCAGGCAATGGCAAACTTCCTCTTGCCAAGAAAACTCCAGGATGAGGTTGCCTTAGGATTGCCATAGCTTGGAAATGACCTGACGGCACACAACAAGAAGGTGAATCTATCATAGGGTTTTTAATAGCAGGTTTCTTCAGAGGAGGTTTGCCATTGCCATCCTGAGGATGAGAGTGTGTGACTCACCCAAGGCCACTCAGTGGGTTTCCATGGCTGAGCCACGATTCAAACCCAGGTCTCCAGAACTGTAGTCCAAAACACTGCACCAAGGAGAGTCCATGACCCCATAAACCCCTCGCCTTGGCCTAATGCTGTGGAGAAACTGATAAAAGGGCTGGCTTGACCATCATTTGGCCAACTGTTACTGTGTGCCTTCACTTGTGGCAACCCTATGGGGGAACCTATCATGGGCTTTTCTTGGCGAGATTTGTTCAGAGGAGGTTTGCCTTTGCTTTTCATTGAGGCTGAAAGAGTGTGACTCGCCCAAGGCCACCCAGTGGGTTTCCATGGCTGAGCCACGATTCAAACCCAGGTCTCCAGAACTGTAGTCCAAAACACTGCACCAAGGAGAGTCCATGACCCCATAAACCCCTCGCCTTGGCCTAATGCTGTGGAGAAACCGATAAAAGGGCTGGCTTGACCATCATTTGGCCAACTGTTACTGTGTGCCTTCACTTGTGGCAACCCTACGGGGGAACCTATCATGGGCTTTTCTTGGCGAGATTTGTTCAGAGGAGGTTTGCCTTTGCTTTTCATTGAGGCTGAAAGAGTGTGACTCGCCCAAGGCCACCCAGTGGGTTTCCATGGCAGAGCCTGGATTCGAAATCAGGTCTCCAGAGTCGCAGAAACCACTATGCCATGGCTAAACATTAATGGGGATTTACCCCTCGCTATCTTCTGAGGCTGAGAGAGTGTGACTCGCCCAAGGCCACACAGTGGGTTTCATCGCTGAGCAGGGAATTGAATCCTGGTCTCCAGAGTCACAGGCCCTTATCAGACGAGGGTTTTTGAAACCCCAATCCAGAGTCACTCCGCATCCATCCAAATGAATTCACATGAATGTGCATTAAATTATCACATGTGAATGCTATTACTATAGACCTTATCAGATGTCGAAAATTGGAAGTATGATCTAATGGCAATCCGAACGCAATCATGGGGTTTCACATTATTGCGAATTAAAGTATCTCACGCAATTTCAGGCAAAAGGGAAGTCATTCCGAACGCAATCATGGGTTTTAAATTATTGCGAATTAAAGCATCTCACGCAATTTCGAGCAATGGGCAGTCATTTTGGGGTAATGGGAAGTCGTTCTGAACACATTCCGAACGCAATGGGAATTCACGTGAATTCGCTAAACTAGCGAATTCACATGAATTCGAATTGACTCTAATTGGCTCCATTCACAATAAAGAGAAATTTCTCCCGTCTGATAAACTTCTATGAAGCCAATACAATGTCACCCCAGAAATTCAGTGAATTTGGCAACAACCGAATTCACAGAAATTGGTTCCGAGGTCACTTCAGATTCCATCCGAATTGGTCTTGGTGTGATAAGGTCCTAAATAGTCTAAGGCCGGGATTCGAACCCTAGTCTCCAGAGTGGCAGTCCCCCAACACTCAAACCGACGTGCCGTTGCCAAACATGTAGATAGATACACATTGATGGGGGTTTACCACCTGGCTATCTTCTGAGGCTGAGAGAGTGTGACTCAATGGGTTTCCATAGCTGAGCCAGGATTCGAACCCAGATCTCCAGAGTGGCAGTCCCAACGTTCTCAACCTGCCCTATTAGCAACACAGTGGCAGCATCCACACTGGAGGGGTAAACCGGTTTCATAGTGCTTTAACTCTTTGTCTCATCAATTGCTATGGAATTCTGGGAGTTGGAGTTTGTTGTGGGGCCCTCTGGGCCCCACAACAAACTCCAACTCCCAGAATTCCATAGAAACTGATGAGACAAAGAGTTAAAGCGGTATGAAACCGGTTTATCCCTCCAGTGTGGATGCAGCCCTAATTAGCAAACCCCACCATGCAGCACTGACCCTCTCTCTGCTGCAGCTTTTCTCCAACGCTGCCTCTCTTTGGAGAGATTTAGAGAAACGTCCGGTTCCCCATCGCCTTCCCTGTCCTCCATTTGCGGGGCAGCCTTGCTGAGTGTAATAAATAATGAATTTCAAAGCTCTCTGAGGGAAGGAACTGGGGAAGGCCTCAAGAGCCATCAGCCAATGGCCCTGACTTAGTTAGACATCTCCATTTTAGGCCTCTCAGGGCTAAATATCTCACAAAACTACAAATCCCAGAATTCCACAGCACTGAGGCAGTTAAGGCTGAGGGTGCATCTACACTGTAGGGATAATTCAGTTTGGCACCATTTTTAACCCCCAGCAGGGCACAAGTCCTGCAGAACCCTGGGATTTGTAGTTTTTTGTGAGGCACACCACTCCTAGGCAGACAGCTGAGGGCCCAGTAGAACTACAGATCCCTGGATTCCATATTATGGGGCTCAAACACTTAAAAGTGGTGCCAAACTGCATTATTTCTGCAGTGCAGATGCACCCTGAGGGTATGCAAGGAAAGTGGGCCTTCAATCCTAGCATATTTCTTTTATTTTTAAAGGAATCCTTTACAAATCTTTTATTCAGAAGTAAAGGCCATCGAATTCTTTATACTAGTCTTTTTTTTAAAAAAAAATCCTCATAGAGGAAAAGAACCGGAAGTTAGATATCCCTTCCCCGAAACTCCATTTTATTTAACTCTTTGGTCTTTGCATGAATGGTCTGTGATTGCGCATGCGCGAACTTCCACTCCCAACTCTATGGTTCTTTCCCGGCCAAGAAATTTGCATCACGTGACCTTCCCCGCACCAGCTGTCTTCTTCGGAGCATCTTTTTTATCGTCCCCGCCCGCACAGAATTCAGGCCAATATGAGGCGGGCGGGCGAATAAGGGACAATAGAGACCCTCCAAGGGAGTGGGTTCTCATTGGCTACATCCACACTGCAGAAATAATCCAGCTTGACACCACTTTAACTGCCATGGCTCGAGGCTATGGAATTCTGGGCCCAAAAGGGCCACAACAAACTACAAATCCCAGAATTCCATAGCCTTGAGCCATGGCAGTTAAAGTGGTGTCAAACTGGATTGTTTCTGCAGTGTGGAGGCAGCCTTTGTGTGTAATGAATGGACAAGAGCACACACTTTTAAAAAAATTGCTCTGATAATCTTTCTTTGCAAATGATAAGCACTTGGACATACCACAAGTCACTGCTGCCAAATGCTCAGCCCTCACATTTTTACCCATTCATCTGATATTTTAATATATATTTTATATTTAATCTTGCCCAGTGACACACCCCACACTCATCAATCAATCAATCATTGTTTTCCCTTTCTGTCATCTTGGCTCAACATCATACCTTCCAAAAGTAAAACATGGCTATTTCTCTCCAGAAAGAACAATTACTTATAGTTGTGGTTCCCCAATCCTAAAACTGTTTGTTGTTGTTGTTGTTTTGTACCTTCAAGTCATTTCTGATTTATGGTGACCCTAAAGTGAACCTACTATCATGGGGCTTTCTTGGCAAGATTCTTGGCCAGTGGGTTTCCATGGCAGAGCTAAGAATCGAACCCTGGTCTCCAGACTCATAGTCCAATGCTCAAACCACAATGCCATGGCTAAACATGTAGATACATATAAATAGTGTTCACTATACACATATTGTAAATTTATACACAGAGAGAGTGAACAAATTAAACTGACAAGGTCTGTCTCATATATATATACACACACACACACACACACACATATATATATACAGACATACATATCAATAATAATAATAATAATAATAATAATGTTTATTTATAACCCGCTCCTGTAATGAAATACTCGGAGCGGGGTACAACAAGAATTTTACAATACAGAGTAAAACAACAATCATCTCTCTTCCCACCCGTTTCCCCCCCCCCCCTTAAAATTAAATTAAACCAGGGCTTATTAAAATTGACAACAGTTAAAGTTAAAATCAGCAACAATGAAAACAGTTATGATCTCATGGAGAGTGCATGTGCAAATCCACAATAGATGAAATCCAAAAGTTTAAGCAGGGGGATAGCAAACGTTATCTCCATTACACACACACACACATACATACGAGGGGATATCCAAAAGTTTTAATGATCACCTTTTTTAAAAAATTGACAGAAAATTTGTTTTGATTTGTAATTGTTAACTTATCTGTATATAGTCACTATCTAGATTTATGCATTTTTCCCAGTGTATCTTGACCCTCTGAATACCTGATATTGTAGAAGTCTGCAGATTGCACCTGGTGAGGATTTTACACTTTACTCACTTCTGGCAGAGCCAGTCACAAGAATAAAGGACACAATGAGCTGATTTTCTCAGCAAAGTGCACTTAGGGACCAATGATGACACTGACAAAATTTCATCATTATGCCAATTGTCATTCCAGGTGACAATTATTACTTTACGATACCCCCTTGTAAGGCACAATCTGCAGACTTCTACAATATCAGGTATTTGGAGGGTCAAGATAAGCTGGGAAAAATGTGTAAATCTAGATAGTGGCTACATAGAGATAAGTTAACTACAAATCAAAACAAACTTTCTATCAATTTTTTAAAAAGGTGATCATTAAAACTTGTGGATACCCCCTCGTATATATTCTCTCCAGAGACAATAATAATAATAATAATGATGATGATGATGATGATGATGATGATGATGATGATGAGGCTCTCTTTTATATGTTATTCACACATCCAGAAAGGATGTGGAGCAATACTTTTAAAACTATACGTGCCTTCTTAAATATTATATGATTTTAGAAAATGAAAAAAAATGTTTAAACAACTTTCTTTTCCACATCAAAATACACAATCCTATTTTTGTCTCTCACTCTCTTTCTTTTTTTATTGGGGTTCTTTTCTCTGTGTCCCTTTCTTAAAGCTGGGCTTTAAAAAGATGGTTTCCTAGCAGCAGAATGCAGAAGGCCCATTCATATTACAATGGGCAGAGAGGAAAGAAAGAGCCTGGTGTGGCAAAGCAAAGGATGGGTGGCCCATTGAAGAGGGTTGCTCTGGAAAGAAAGGGCCAATGAAGAAGAAAGAAGAGAAACCGAGATGGGAACTACAAGTTCCAGCAGCCCCTGGGAAAGAAGAAAGAGAGGCAATGCCCAAGAGGGAGGGCCTAAGGAGGGAGGGGCCCGTGGATAAAAGGGAAAAGGGTGAGGCGTTCGAGGAGAGGGAGAAACGCGGAAGAAAGGTCGGTGAGGGGGACGCTGAAAGGGAAAGAGTAGAAAACACAAGAAAGTTTGCAGCTCTCGCTGAGAGAGAGGCCCTGACAGAAGGGGAGGTAATTAACTCTGGCAGGCTCAGCCCAGAGGAAGGGCTTCTGGCCGAGCTGTACTCGCCTCTGGCAAACCTAGAGCCAAAGGAAGCTGTGAGCTATTGGTCTCAAGGGGCTTTATATTGGAACCTTCAAGGTCGTGGCTGGTCTGGTGAAGACGAAGCTGGGAAGGAGGAACTGTAAAGAGAAGAGCAGTAAAAGGCTGAGAGCCAAAAGGGAGAGTGTGAAGGAACATCTCTCTCCTCTCTTGGGAATTGTTTTGTGAATATATTTTGAGTTAATTAAAAGTTACAAAGCATCCATCTGGAGTGGTCTACACTTTCTTCTGTCATAATGGATACCTCCAAGAAGCATGGAGTGGGGGGAGTCCCTTGTGGCCCCGCAACACCTGGTTTGTTTAAACTGCTTCTGTCTTCATTCACAGCCCTGATATCCATGGGCATTGTGCCTGCTACAATGGAACTAAAGGATGTATTGTGGCCAGGGAGGGGGGCAAAAAAAAAAATCAAAACAGAAGAAGTGATGATCAGAGAAAAGAGTCCTGCTGCAAAATTGTCGCCCAAAATCGAAGTCTTACATCTGAGATTTATGTTACCTTTTGGCTGCTTGGCCTATTGACCAGTGTTTCTAATAACCACTAGAGTTTAATAAACAAAGCCTGGCTTGGGAACTTTCCTGACCAGTTTGCAAAAGGCAGAAAAGGTGTAGCCAGGGCAGTATTTTGTTCTTTTTTCCCCCCTATTGTCTTGACCTTGCAGAAATTTTGTACAGATTAGAAGGATATCAGATGGTGGCTTCTCATGAGGTTTGCCTTGCAGTAGGTCACATATAAGACTAGGTGATTTTTCCAATGCTGTGTTATGTTTGAGCCATAAAACGCCCCTTTCTCTTTCTCACATATAGAGACACTTTGAATGATGAGATCTCTCTCTGAAGTTCTGATGATCACATAACCTATTTCATTCTAATAGGCAACAGGTGGAAGCTTGAATAACTCCACATATTTTCCGGGTGGAGGGGAAGGAGAGAAGAGGGCACCGTGGGGAGCCAATTGGAGGATTAGATCAGATGTTATTGCCAGTGGAAAAATTAAACAGAGCAGTGCTCTGGGGAACACAGATTAATATATTTAGTGACTTTTCATACACAAAGGCTTACCATTGTAGCCACGTCTGAATGCCTGTGAATAGGATGGAACATATGCAGCCTGTCACCGCAGGTGCCCACATCTGTTCTTCTCCAGGCAGATGCTCACAGGAGGAAAAAAAAGGCTCAGAGCAAACCTGCTCTCAGATAAAGAGGAAAACCCAGGGAATCTGCCCCATCTCTAAACTCCTGCTTCATAAATCACTTTTTGCTTTCTTTAAATCATAATCAAAACAAACATATGAAAAAGTGTTTAAAAGGGAGAAAGAATATTATGCGAGGCTGGAGAGAACTAGTTGAGAGACGGCAACAAAATTGTAGTTTTCTAACTGCAGCAAATAAGCAGTAAACATGACTTTTTATAACACTGCAATCCTAACTGGGTGCACTTACTTTGAAAACAGTTTGGCTGGATTCTGGGGAACTTAGTTTCAAGTTTAGGATTGGGAAGTTTAGAATTGCAAACTAGATCCAAAACATGAAAGGAAGGACCGATAAATGTGGTCCAGTATACCATAATATGATGTCATACGATAAAGTGATTTTTAAGAGCAGTAATACAGCAAGCATCCTTTTAAAGAAAATTCTTAATTACTTTTCAATCCAGCCAAATTGTAGTATACTGGACCACATTTATCAGTCCTTCCTTTCATGTTTTGGATCTAGTTTGCAATTCTAAACTTCGCAATCCTAAACTTGAAACTAAGTTTCCCAGAATCCAGCCAAATATATCCAGCCAGATAATGAAAGTGGACAGAATGAAATTTCTTTAATAAGTACCTAAGACCACACTGTTTTATATGTAAATCAGGACTAGTTTTTGGGCTGTTGTAATTATGTGTGTTACAAGCTAGTTTTTTTTTAAATAATAGTTTTAAAAATGTATGTTCAGCACTGTGTAAATTTACAGCGCTATATAAATAAAGGTTAATTAAATAATAACAATAACAATAACAATAATAATAGGCTTTATCTGCTGTGCATCACTTCAGGGGCTCTGGCAGACTGAGATATGATGAACTAATATTTTAATAAATTAGATATTCGATACTAAAGTGATGAGATTTTTTTGTTAGCAATGAAGATACACATTAAAACACAGATACATTTTTAAAGGCATATAGCCTCCTCTCACCTATCTGGAGTTGGGTATCACCATCTGTGCAAGCACTAGCACAGATACATAAGGTTCAGTGATTTTATTCAGCTTTGAAGAAAATATGCCCTGCATATGCATTTACAGACATTTAACCACTGTGCCACCAGGGCAGCCTTCACTAAGTGCCAGGGAACATATCAGACCCTCACAGTCTGAACCAAGGAGAGGGTTAGCCTACTTTTTGTGGCTGTAGTGCCCCTCTATTTGAGCAATAGGTTGTCTCAGGGGAATCTAATGTGCCCTCTGAGTGTCAGGAAGGTGCCCACCCCTGAAATATAGGATTAGGATTACAATCTTTCTGCCAGAACTTCCCACTGTTGGATCTCCTTTTCTCTCCAAAAGTGTGAATTAATGTGCTGTGTTCTGAATGCAGCTTCAAAAAGCAGGTGTATTCACTTGTAAATGTTCTAGGTGTGCATCAGGCACTCTGTTCTCACTCCAGCCATCATTAATCAGTGCAGAATCAGGCCCCATATCACCAAAGGTTAACACAACGCCTGACATCACACCATTCTCTTGGCAATGAATGGCTGATCCTTTTGTCCTTCTAATCCCGCTTTTTCTTCACCTTGTGCAAAACTCAGGTTAGTTTTGCATCAATAGTGGAAAAGTGTTTTTCCAATATTATCTTTCCCAGCCAGTAGCACATACTTAAATATGGTACCAGAAGAAAACACATTTGATGAAATGTAAACTTTTTATGCATCATATAGTTATTTTGTTGGAGTGAAAAGATCTACGTTTTTGGAATGTATCATGAGTATCTGCTTTGGGGACATCGAAATGAGAGGAAATGGAAGCAAAATAATCTGTTTTATTGGAAAGGAACTTTGAAAAAAAATATTTTTTTGTAGCTAGCCCTTGTCATCTTAGTTCTAAATCGTTTACTTGGGAGCAGGTTAATCCTATTTAAGCTGGATGTCTGTCAGAATGGAAGGCTTTTCCAGGCATATGCCACATTTTACAGCACTTAAAACATCATAAGGTACCCTAACCATTATGTGTGTGTGTTTAAAAAATGTGTAGTATATAACACAAATGTGATATCACGCTGCACACACAAATGTCATCTGATTTTAGAAGCTAAGCAGGACCACATCTGGTTAATATTCAGAGGGGAACCTCAATGAATAGCAGCCTTTGCCCTAAAACTGGAACTCAATGTGGTTCACAAATCCAAAACTACAATATAGTTAAAATGTATAAAAGATTAGCACTGAAATGCAATTAAGCTATTGACAACACTAAGAACAATTTAAAATAGCCAATTAAAATGATAAAAAGCTGTTAAAGATCAGTACAAGTAAACAGCACAGCACACTCTAAAAAAATGCTTCAGTTCTCATAAATACTGTACTGGGGGGAGGGATATTTGTGAGTAGACAGAAGGACAACAAGGAGGATCTACTCTAGCTTCCCTAGGAGGGGAGTTTCAGACTGTAGAGGTAGCCACCAAGAAGGCCCTGTTAATTTTTTAATCTGTTCCTCAGAATCTGTTCACACAGCGCAACAAAGCCCCTGGCAAAGAAGCTTCTTTTTACAAAGTCTTTGTATGCCTACATCTCTGTGTGTGTGTGTGTGCCTTCAAGTCCTTTGCTGGCTTATGGCAACCATGAATTTCATAAGGTTTTCTTAGGCAAGGAATACTCAGAGGTGGTTTTGCCAGTTCCTTCCTTCCTCTGAAATATAGCTGATTTAGATCCTGTTTTCGTTCCTTGTTGTCTGGTTGGCTAGAATTTTTTTAGAAACATTGGGAATGGGGAAATGTTAAAGCAGAGTTGGGAAAAACACAAGACTTACAGTGTCAAACTGCAGCAGCAAATCTACCTCAAAGGATGCAATAAAGATTGAGCTGGGAAAGAAGTGGATGCTGCTCTACTCAACCATACTACAATTGTAAGCACCTGCAGCTGCCTCCAGAATCACTTATTGAGCTTGAGTGAACAGCAACATAGAAGACAAGCCTGCCTTACCAACTATGTGTGTGTGTTGTGTACCTTCAGATCATTCGGTTGACCCTATCATACGGGTTTAAGACAATGTTTCGTCAGAGGGGGTTTGCCATTACATCCTCTGAGGCTGAGAGAGCGTAAGCTATACCCATCATGTTGTTTTTTTTTAAATGCATAGATCTGTAAGTTTGGCCACCAAAATGGAAAGCATAAGAAAAATAAAGGTTGTCAAATAGATAAGTCATCTCTGAATGCATTTTGGAAGACACTTTCAAGAGGCCTTTAAAAGATTCCATAAATTTTTGTCTTCTTCTTTTGGATTTACCTGACCTGATTGTTTCATTTCACATGTGTGTATGGTTAGTTTGGAATAAAAGTTCCCTGAGTCATCATGAAATCCTCTCCCTTTTTATAGTGTAGGAAACTATCCTCATTCTTTCCATGCTTTTTCTGCATCTGGGGCCAAAGTTTCTGTTAAAGAAGTAATGTGTAGGAACACCTTTAGCTTGTTAACTAAAGTATTGCTATTGTTGTATGCCTTCAAGTCCTACGGCACTTTTTTTTTAAAAAAAAATGTGTAGTAGCATTTTACTTGCAGTCTAAAGCGATACAGTCCCAAATTCATCCTGCACAATGTGTGGTAGGGTCCTGAAAAGGGCGACATAGGTCTCTTTCCCACTATGCAAAACTATATAACACTTCTCTTATACTTTTTTAAATGTGATGGTGGGGGTCCTACAGAATCTTGGATTTGTAGTGTAGCGAGGCATTAGGGCAGAGAATACTAAATCCTTCATGAAACTAGAGATCCCAGGTTTCCACATGAAGGAACTATGACACTAAAGTGGTATCAGTGCTATTAAAAGTTTTAGCAAAGTGAAAATATCATTCTGTATATAAGTCTTCTAAGTGGACTCTGTTCCTGTGATCAACTTATTTAATAATTTCTCCTTAATTTGAGAGTTGGACTATGACTCTAGAGACCAGAGTTTGAATCCCTGCTTAGCTATGAAAACTGACTGGCTGACCTTGGGCAAGTCACACTCTCTTATCCTCAAAGGAAGGCAATGGCAACTGCCTTATGAACAAACCTTGCCAAAGAAAACCCCATGTGGCTTCAGAAAAGGCAGTGTGTTGTGTGCCTTCAAGTAGACTCCAATTTATGGCGACCCTAAGGCAACCCTATTGTGGGCTTTTCTTGGCCAGATCTGTTCAGAGGAGGTTTGGCATTGCATTCCTCTGAGGATGAGAGACCTGCCCAAGGTCACCCAGGGGGTTTACATGGCTGAGGTGGGATTCCAACCCTGGTTTCCAGAGGAGTAGTCCAACACTCAAACGACTATGCCACGCACACATATAGCATATGTGTATAATATGTATTATATATAAAACAGGTTATTTCTCCCTTATCCAAAAGCTTCCCCTGAGGCTGAGAGAGTGCGACTTGCCCAAAGCCTCCTAGCTGGTTTCATGGCAGAGCTGGCACTGTTCCACACTGGCTCACCATCAGTCAGAAATGATTTGAAGGTACAACAAAACGACAACAATAAGGGATGTGGTAGAGTGATTCCCAGACTCTGGGCTTCCCAGTATGTAGAGAGATCTTGGGACGAAACAGATGGGCAGGAAAAAGTGGCTTGAAGCTGCCTTTTCTGAAGCCACATTGAAACCCCACCAACTGCACCACTGGCTCCCAAGGCAGCTGGAGTGCTCATGTCATGACCACATGGCATGGTTTCAAGTCAGGAAGAAGCGGGAAAAAAACTGCTTCTTTTTGAAACAACTTTTCTCTGCATAAGGCACTTAGAGGGTACTTTCCTGCTGGTTCAAGGCATATGTCTTCTACTGTAAATGCCATACCTTCAAGCCAGCCTGAAAGCACTTCTTTTTGCCTGTCTGTTTAGCCCCCTTTCAGCACCTTGGAGACCAACTGCAGAAAGAAGTTGGTTAGTTAGTCTCAAAGGTGCTACAAGATCCCTCTACATACTGATTCTACAGACTAACACAGCTATATCTTTGAATTCTGGTCTTCCAGGTATTTTGGACTCCAGCCCCCAGAATCCCAGACTATTGGCCAAAATGGCTGTTGCTTCTGGGAGCTGAAGTCCAAAACACCTGGAGGACCAGAGTTTGGGGATCACGAGGTCAGGGTCCACGTGAGAAGCCGCTCTAACTCTTGGCCCTTGTGAATGAGTGCCAAGTGCCCACCTGGCTGCAGAGTCGCTTTGGCAAGAAGGAAATAGCTTCTTCTGGTGACCCTACAGAAAGGCTGTCAGGAGGTCTGGGGAGATGAGCCCATGGTGGCTCCTGGTTCTTTTGCTCTCTGAGCAGATGTTCCTGGGCAGACCTTGGCATGCAACTGACCTGTGACCTCCCTTCCTCCAGGCACAGTCAACCCATAATCCTTTCCAGGAGGAAGGAGGGGAAGGGAGGGATGAGTCAAGGATCCTTGCATGGGGGGCACATAGGGGGCTAAATACATCCCCCCCCAGGACAAGCCTAGGTTTTGTCCCTATGGAAGGATCAGCCCAAGTTGGACTATCAAGAGCTTTTTATGGTGTTGGGCCCCATCAGGAGGGATCATTCGTAACCCACAAAACAGGGACACCTTCCTTGGCCAACCAAAATGCACACCATTTTATGTCCTCTACCTTGCAAAGAGGCCTGTGGCCTCACTGGAATTGAGATATATTGGATTGCTGTTGTTGAGATGCAAATGGACTTTAAATTTCCTGGACTTTGAAAATCTCCCTATTGCCCCATGGCCAGAAGGAGGAGGAGCCTGCCCGCAAAAGATATCATTCCCAGCATACCATCTTCATGCTAAGGACTGAAACAACACGCAGGCATCTAACATCTACCAGTTGGGTTTTTCTCCTCTTTGCTTTGTAATGTCTTGCCTGACGAAGAAGCCCATGGAGTTTCGAAAGCTTGCGACAAGTCTATTGCTCCGCTCTGGGCCCACAGCAAAACTCCAACTCCCAGAATTCCATAGCCTTGAGCCACAGAAAGAGTTAAAGCGCTGCCAAACCGGGTTATTTTTCTCCAGGGTGGATGCGAAAGGCTCCTAGAAATCTTATGCTTCTGAGTCCTGAACTCGAAAGGGGAGGAGATTTGGGGACAGAGGGCTGGAATGGAGGACAGGTCCTGGGAAAGGAGGACCCTAGTCTTTACCTTTGACTGCCCCACAAATTGGGGGGGGGGGGGTTGTATGGAAGAGGAGAAGGCTCCGATTTGCAGAGGAGGAAGCAGGGAGAGGAGGAGAGGGGCTTTACATTTGGGGGTCAGGGGAGGAGAGCATCTGCCTGGAGGAGGGATGCTGCTGGGTCCGGAGAGACCAAGGCAGGGCTGGTCCTGGGATGCCGCCAGGTAAACAGGGCCGCCTTTGGGATGGAGAGGGATGCAGGGGAGGCCCGGGAGCAGCCAGCAGGTGATGATGATGATGATGAGCCATCGAGGGCAGCGGCAGCAATAACAGAAGAAGAGGAGGGATGCTTCTCTCGGCTGTGTTCACACTGGAGAAATAAACCGGTTTAATTGCCATGGCTCAATGCTGTGAAATTCTGGGAATTGTAGTTTGTTGTGGGGTCCAGAGCTCCGCTCCTCTTCTCTTCTCTCCTTCTCTCTGGGGGCCAGCTGAGCACCCGACTCCCCCTTTCTCAGGCTCAGCAGCGCATGCCTTTGCAAACTCAACCACCCCCCCCCCAAAAAAAATAAAGCAATCCCATCCCAACCTGCCGCCCGCCAGCCTCCGCTTCTTCTTCCTCCGCATCAAGGCGCATCCCCAGGTTTCCAAAGAGGAAGGGGTCTTTTGGGGGTGGGGGGGGTGGGGAAGGGGGGAGGGAGGGGAGAAGGACCTCAGCAACAGCAGGAGTTGGGGTGCTCCTCCCCCCTCCCTCCAAACAAACAAACAAGAACAGCTTCATTTATACACCGCTTAATACCGCCTAAGGAGTGGCTAAGCGGTTGACAACTGTAAGCCACTTGCCCCCCAACAATCCCTCCCTTGGAGGAAGAGGAGGAGGAAGAAGAAGGAGAGGAAGAGGGGGAGGAAAAAAGGAGGAGGAGGAGGAAGAAGAAGAAGATGAGAGGGAAGAGGAAAAGGATGAGAAGGAAAAAGGAGAGGAGGAGAAGGAAGAGGAAGAAGGAGAAGGAGAGAAAGTGGAGGAGGAAGAAAAGGAAGAGGGAGAGGACGAGGAAAAAGATGAAGGAGAGGAAGACAAGGAAGAAGAAGAGGAGGAGGAGAAGGAAGATGGAGAAGGAGAAGGAGAGGAAATGAAGGAAGAAGAGGAGGAGGAAGAAGGAGGAGGAGGAGGAGGGGGAAGAGAAGGAAGAGAAAGAGGAGGAGGAGGAAAAGGAAGAAGAAAAAGACAAGGAGGAGGAGGAGGGAGAGGAGGAAGAAGAGAAGGAGGAGCAGGAAAAGTAGGAGGAGGAGGAGAGAGGAGGAGAAGGAAGAAGACAGAAGGGAGAGAAGAGGAAGAAGAAGAGGATGAAGGAAGGGGAGAAAGTCTAGCAAACAGAAATGAATTTTGCGGCTAAGAATTGGGTCCCATGCATCCACACTGGAGAAATAACCCGGTTTGGCCCCGCTTTAACTGCCTTGGCTCAAGGCTATGGAATTTTGGGAGTTGGAGTTTGTTGTGGGCCCGGAGCGGAGCAGAGCTCCGCTCCGGGCCCACAACAAACTCCAACTCCCAGAATTCCATAGCCTTGAGCCAAGGCAGTTAAAGCGGGGCCAAACCGGGTTATTTCTCCAGTGTGGATGCAGCCTATTATAGGAATATGCAAATAGCGGGATTCCAAAGAAATACAACTCCCGAAATTCCATAGCACTGAGCCATGGCAGTTAAAGTGGTGTCAAACCGGATTATTTCCGCAGTGCGGATGATGCCGGAGAGGGGCTTCCTAATCCCAGTTTAACAGACGGGGAACTGAGGCAGCAGGAGGGAGTTTGCAGAGAAAGTCACTCACTGACAGAAACGGATCCGAACCATTGGTTTTTTGCCTTCCTCTGAGGCTGAGAGAGTGTGACCATGGAGTTTTGCCCCCCGTTACTCCAGACTGCCAGAAGTAGCCGCAGAAGTCCCCTTGGATCGCGGCAGGGAAAGAGACAGCCGAGCTGGCTGTGAACCCCCCCCCCCGATAGTGTAATCCCTTCTTAAAACCACTTAATGCGGATTAATTAGGCCCTCATTTCCTGTAAACCGTCTCATGCAATCCGGATTAGGGAGGCTGCAATCCAGTTTACTAAAGCTAAAATCACTTAACCTGGAAGTGCCACTAAAAGCCGCAATGTTTTTGCAGTCACTGGAATAATCGGGTGGGGGCAAAACAAGGGTCTCCCCTATCTATCTATCTATTCTATCTATCTATCTATCTATTCATCCATCCATTCATCCATCTATCTAGTGGAGGGATGTGGTAGCTGAATAGGAAAACAACTTGGGTCGGGATTTTGCAGTCAAAGTTGTCAGGAATCACACTGACTACGGAACCAACTGCGATTCTTTGGATTTCTGTCCTACTTTCCCCCCACTTTGGCTCCTCTGTTGTTGGACTACAACTCCCAGAATCCCTAACCCTTCGCCATACCCCACTGGCTAACCTTTTAGGGACCCACAATCAGGAACCCTCATTTTACAGATCCCACCCCTCGCTTGCCGCATTTCCATTCAGGAACTGTTTTCATGTGGCTAGTGAGGAAGGGGAGCTCAATACTGACAGATTAATAAATCAGGATTAATTTTACCCATTTTCAGGTTTGTGAAAACATACCTTCAAGGAGGTAAAATGAACGGTGACCCAAAGAAAAACAATGTTAGAAACAATGAAAACAGAATGTACATTGATGGAGAAGTAAGGTTGTAGTAGGTCTTTTTTCCTCAGATTTTTCTCTAACACACAAAGTTAAAATGTTGGCCCCTTTCTCTTATTCCGGAAGGTATCATCATCATCATCATCATCATCATCATCATCCCCTCAAAACTGGGACTCAGAGTGGATTCGCATTTAAAAGAACAATTTAAAATATCCAAAAGGGATGCATTAAAATAGAATTAATTTAGGAGATTAGGTAAACCCATCCTTAGTTAAGTATAACCATTACTTAAGAGTGGGGTGGACAACTGACAAAGGAAAGTTACAACCCCTGCTGCACCTATGCAATGAGCATCATCATCATCATTCAGTGTTTTCCGCCCAATACCCTCTATCAGCCCTGAAGGCATTTTTGCCATGGTTTGGAAATTCCCAGGACCATTTTAGGCCCAAGAGAGACTTTAATTTTTTAACAACAGAAAGTGACTGGGAGGCCCTTTGTGCATACTGTATTATATGTGTGCCTGTGCCATCAACTCTTGACGTGGCCCCATGAATTTCATAAGGTTTTCTTAAGCAAGAGGGGGCTTTGCCAGTTCCTTCCTCTGAAATGTAGCCTACAGCACTAGATATGTTTTTGAAGGTCCCTCATCCAGTTCCTAACCAGGGCTGAACCCTGCTTAACTTCCAAGAGGAAATGGGGTCTGGTGCCTTTAGGGTATTTTGGCCTCAATGGGACTTGAGAGGTCCTTCATTTCCTGTTCTTTAAAAAGGCCTCCTTTGGACCTAAAATGGCCTGGGGAGACCAAACCACTTATGCTCCTCAGAAGACATTTGCGCCTTTTTAGCCTCTGCCTCTCCACCATAAAAACAGCCCTCTGGGCCAGACTTTGCCCACTCCTTAGAGGTTTCCAATGCCACTAAGGGCAGGGCTATCTACCTCCTTCTGTGATTTAGCATCCCCAATTAGTCCATGAATGTAGCCCTCAAAGTGCTTGGAGATGGGGGGATTACGTCTCTCCGTCCATTATCATCCAATCATCCTTAAACATCAAGATTCCTGCCAGCACAATTAATGTGTACATAAAAGTCCTTTCTGTGTGTTTAGTGTAACCCAAGTGAGTAGGCACAGGATAGACTGCATGCAGCCTTTGGTAACTGTGGCACAGGTCAACTGCAGTAGCTGTCTCCATGTGTCTGTGTGTGCAGCCTGCATTCATGATCATTTACTACATTTCTGTTTGATAATTCTTTATTATAGTTATCCTGGTGGTCTAGTTTTGTCTGGCCATTTCAGATGGGGGTTCAGCTCCTCTACGCTTGTCAAGCCCACCCCTGATCCAAGACCCATGTTTCTGGTTATGAATTTTAACTGGGGAGATAAAGTTTTGATTGAAAAGGGTTTCTCTTGAAAATTCTTCGAGGCTTCTTCTTTTGTCAAGGATGGAGGAACATGGGGAGCATCTCCTCTTCCTTGTCCACACCTTGTCCAAGAGGCCCTGCAGAAATCTTTCTATCCTAGACCCTGGGATTTAAAGATGTCGCTGTAATATGCATCAGAAGAAGTAGGAAAGCTTCTGTAAAGAAGTGACATTCTTCCTTTCACTTATTCGCAAAGGTGCTACAAGATCGAAGGCTTTCATGGCTGGCATCCATAGTTTTTTGAGGGTTTTTCGGGCTATGCGGCCATGTTCCAGAAGGGTTTGTGAAACAAACTCTTTTAGAAGATGGCCACATAGCCTGAAAAGCCCACAAAAAACTACGCTACGAGATCGCTTTGCATCCTGCTTGAAAATTGCAGATGTTCACAAACATTTAAGTGCAGCGCAGGTAGTTGGAATGTCAGTTTTTGTGTCAAGTCTATAATGACAGTGCCATGTTCTACAAACTGATGAGCTAGGGAAAAGCTCCTTTATTTGGACTACAATTTCTAGAATCTGGCTGGGGGAGTTGGATGTTGTTGTCCAAAAAAGAGGTCTCTTTCCCCTGGAGTTCTGCATAATCATCGTCAGTGTCCTTCTCCTCCTAACGTTTAGGACTTAAAAAGAGCAGTTCATTTCAGAAGAAGTTGCTCCAAAGGAACATTTGAAAGAGAGAGACATGATAAATCTGTTCCAGCATAAAAAGTAAAAGGATAGGGTGGAGGAGACAGAACCTGAAGTAACTTTTAAGGCTGGATGGCCATCTGTCGGGGATGCTTTGATTTGGAGTTCCTGCATGGCAGGGGGTTGGACTGGATGGCCCTCGTGGTCTCTTCCAATTCTATGATTCTATGATTCTATGATTCTGATTTATTTCAGCATGAGTTTTCATGGATTTCAATTGCACGGGTGTTTCAATTAAAGCATCCATGAAAGCTCATGCTAAAATGAACCTGTTAGTCTGAAAGGTTCTCCTTTCTCTTTTTATTTTATGGAATGTAAAGAAATGGCATTGATGTGCTGAGCCCCCCCCCCTCACGAATTTGGGCTTAATTGGAAGTCAATACAGTGGAAAAATAATGATGGATAAAATAGTTTGAGGATCCAGATAGAAGTATGCCAGCCAATTTTGCCACTGACTTCACCTTTTCTATATAAACATGGTATTGTTTGTGTGTGTGCACACCTTAAAGTCACCTATCAGCTTATGATGTGCCCATGCATTTCTGGATAAGCGGGGTTTTTGAAACATGTTCTCTGTGCACCTGGTCTGACATATGGGCCACTGCACCAAGGTGTCATGCTAAACAGGAGGAGAAGATACTCGTCTTCTTGAATGCCTTTATATTGGCAAAGGAACAGTCAGGTTTTCAGGTGACACAGAGGCCTGTTCACAAGATTTTGTTCTCTGCAGCTACTTTCAAACTGTTCTTGGCTCCATCACTGATATCAAGTAGCTCCTAATCTGCATCACATGGCAGATGGGGACCCAGAACAGTTTGTCTCATGCCCTCCCCCCCCCCTTCTTGGTAGGGGCAACATCAAGGGAGGTCTCAAATGTGTGGATCAGACATCACAGACATCACAACCCAGACAGACCTCTTCTGTAACCCAGATACATCTCTTGTGTAACCCCAGACACACTGCTTCTCACTGTACACACAGTCAGCTGCCAGATATCAAAGGCTGTTGTGCATAAACATCCACGAGCCAGACCTGTGTGGGCGAAGCCTCTCACTACTGTCCGATAACCACTGCATTTTATTGAAGTCAGTGGACTTAAAGAATTCACTGCCACAGAATTTACTCCTGGCCTTGAATGCAGACTTCTTTTAAAGGAGATGGGGCAATTTCTGAAGAACAGATCTATAATGGGCTAGTCACCAGGACAATTGAGACCTGCAACAAAATGTGGCAGCGTAGCATGTTCCTGTTCAGGAGTTCAGTCAGATAGTTAACCAGCCATGCCCTTTTCCAGGACACTCCATTCCATTCTTCTCTCTTCTTTAGCATTTCCCCCCAGCAGTCAATCACCATGCCATGCACACTCCTCATTGGACGGGGAGTTTGTGTTCCTTCTTTGCACAGTGTCTTCATCTGTTGTATTTCTTGTAAACCTTCAGAGGGAGGGAGGGTCTTTCCATCTGCTGATACTTCTCTCTTGTGTATGGATAGCAGGTTTTGGATACAGACCGTTCCATATTTTGGGAATCCATTTCTTATTTGCCTATAGGAATAATAATAATAATAATAATAATAATAATAATAATAATAGCAGCCCAATCACAAGGAACCTGGGTGGGTTACAGCAATTAAAATACACAGAAAATACAATAAAATTCAAAACAGTTCCTTCCCAACCCCCCATCCCAATACTAAAAGTACAATTAAATAATCACAATTTAAAAACAATAAAATGCAATAGTATTAAAATTAGGGAAAAATTGGTGGGCAGAGCAACAAAAATCACAGATTAGAATCATAGAATCATAGAATCATAGAATCATAGAGTTGGAAGAGACCACAAGGGCCATCCAGTCCAACCCCCTGCCATGCAGGAACTCCAAGTCAAAGCATCCCTGACAGATGGCCATCCAGCCTCTGTTTAAAGACCCCTAAGGAAGGAGACTCCACCACACTCCGAGGGAGTGTGTTCCACTGTCGAACAGCCCTTACTGTCAGGAAGTTCCTCCTAATGTTGAGGTGGAATCTCTTTTCCTGCAGTTTGCATCCATTGTTCCGCGTTCTAGTCTCTGCAGCAGCAGAAAACAAGCTTGCTCCCTCCTCAATATGACATCCCTTCAAATATTTAAACAGGGCTATCATATGTATGTGGGGAGAGGAGCTAGGTTGGGAAGGCCTGATGGAAGAGATCCATCTTAAGAGCCTTCTTAAAGGCTGTAAGAGTAGAGATGTGGAGGATCTCTGTCGGCAGGTTATTCCATAGCTTTGGATAAGCTGAACCTCCACTTCCAGAAATAGTGTTCTAGATGTGTACCTTCAAGTTGCCTATAGATTTATGGTGATGCCATAAACTTTATAGGGGTTTCTTAAGCAATAAATACTCAGAGGTGGTTTTGTCAGTTCTTTCCTCTGAAATATAGCCTATAGAATCTGGTATTCATTGACAGTCTCCCAGTTAAGTCCTAACCAGGGCTGGCCTTGTTTAACTTCCAGGATCAGATAGGATCTGGTGGCTTTAGGGCTTCTAGGCCAACACTATCAGATATTCTAATTTGGGGAGAAAGGTGGCATATAAATCCAATAAATAAATAAAAATATTCATGAGAAATAAAGAGATGGGGAGAGACAAGGGGTGTTGCCTCTTGTCCTTCTTGTGAGAGTGATGCCCTCCAAGGAAACATCGAACTTAAGCAAGCCAGGGGTGCTGGCCTAGAGTAGATGGACTTCTGGCAGATCTTCAAACATCATTGTTTGGGACCACAATTGTCAGAATCCTCAGGTCAGATGCTATGTTGGAGATGCAGGGGATTGTAAGTAACTTTTCCAGGACCTTGACTTTGGGTGTGAATCCTCTCTCCTCTTACTTTCTACTTCAGCATCCTCCAGGTTGGCAAGGAATCTTCCTCAAGCCAAGCAGGAGGCCTGAAAGGTGGTGATGGAGGTTCTTTTGTGGATAAAAGAAGCAGTGTGTGAAGCCAGGCAGTGTAGCAGGTTCCACTGATCTGAAACTCTGTCTGCATCCATGGGACAGAAATTATCAAGTTTGATGCCATTTTAACTGCCATGGCTCAGTGCTATGGAATTCTGTGTAGCACCGGATTGAACCAATAACTGGAATTTCCAAAGCATTGAGCCATGGCCGTTAAAGTGGTGTCAAACTGGACCATTTCTTCCCCGTGGATGCAACCAGAGGTTCAGATCAGTGGACAGTTTTTTCAGACTGGCTTCATGCAGGTGAAACCCTACTGCTTCTTTCAATGGCAAGAGAGCCCCCATCACCACCAAGTCATGTCAAACTGGATCATTTCTGCCTTGTGGATTTGTTGTTAACTGCCTTTGAATTGATCTCGACCCATGGCGACCCTTATGATGAGACATCTCCAAGACCTTCTGTCCTCCACTGCTCTGCTCAACTCCTGGAAACTCATACTAGCAATCTCTTTAACAGAGGCCATTCATCTTGCATGTGGCCTTCCTCTTTCTACTTCCCTCTACCTTTCCTAGCATTACAGTTTTTTCCAGTGATTCATGCCTTCTCACGATATCTCCAAAGTATGACAACTGAGTTCTCAGGGGATTTCTGGCTGGATCTGCTCCAGGGTCCTTTTTTTGGTCTCTTCCATGGAATCCTTTGCACTCTTCAACCTCTTTCAGTGGCACTTCCAAAAAAAGTCTCGAAAGAGAGAGCCAGAGAAAAGGGAAAACAACAACCTTGGAGGAAAAAGAGTCCTGAATAAGTCCCCCTTCTTCTTCTTCTTCTTCTTCTTCCTCCAGCCCCTATTCCCCCCCCCCTTTGTCGATTGTGATGCCAACTTTGTACAGTACTTCTGCAGGAGGGGAACATCAAAAAGCATTTAAAAAGAGGTTGAATGCTTGGGAGTGGGGAAAGGTAAAAGATATTGATGGATTTATTTTTCTTGGCTCATCACCTTCTCCCCCCCCCCCCATCCAAAAAGAAAGAAAGAAAGAAAAAAAAGGGGGGGGGAGATCCATTCAACCTGCTTGAACTTAAGCCTCCTTTCCTTGATGGGGAAGGCTAGAGATTGCTTTTGGCTGGCGTTGGGGCTGGAGCTGGGAGTGGAACCACGCCATTTGGTTGGGAGCAGAGCAGATGGCCAGCTCTGGGGGTTGATGCTGCTGGCGTCTCAAGGCCCCCCTCCCTCCCTGGCCAGTCCCCTTGTCTTGGGAATCAATGAAAATTAAAGCGGAGAGAAAGGATGAATGGGGAGAGCTCGAGTCCCTCCTTTGTTCGGCCCAGCTACTGGTGGGCAGGAGTTAAACTACAACAGCCTCCCTATAGAAACACCCAAGTTAAACAGTCTTAGCAGCAGCATCTGAAAGAAAGGAGGGGATGGGGATTTTTTTTGGGGGGGGGGGGAGATGTGAAATGCTTTCTGCTTGATTTCCCTCCTAGAGCATCACGTGGCATAAATTAAGACTGCATCCGCACTGGAGAAATACGCTGGTTTGTCCCGGCTTCAACTCTTTCTGGCTCAAGGCTATGGAAGTCTGGGAGATGGAGTATGTTGTGGTCCCAGAGTGGAGCTATCCCAAGTTATTAATAATTTATAATTAATTAATTAATTAATTATTAAGATCCCAAATTATTCCCACCCTCCCCCAAACCATCAGTTCAACACATTGACTTGAACTGCCATGGCTTCAGGCTATGGAATTCCAGGAAAGCTCTGGTGCCATAACCATCTACAGTTCTCAGAATTCCATAGCATGGCGCCATGGCAGCTAAAGTGGTGCCAAACCAGATTGTTTTGGCAGTGCAGATGCAACCAAGGTCACCCAATGGGTTCTGATGGCCCTAGCAGGGAATCAAACCATAGTCTCCAGAGTCATAGTCCAACACTCAAACCATTACACCAGCTGGCTTGCTTCTTCTCACTTCCTCACCCATAACACTTAACAGTTTTCAAGACCACTGCTATGTGAGTCAGTACAAAATGAAGGCAAAAAAAGAAAGAAAAAAAAGTGGTGGCTCATTTAACTGATTTATGTTGACATGAGCTTTCATGGATTACAGTCCCCTCCTTCAGATGGAGAACAGTATTCAAGCCCGAGGTATTAGGACCAGTAATATAGTTGTGGGGTTGGCCAACACCTTTGGGGAAACTCCAAAGCATCTCTTGGGCAAGGAGAACCACTTGAGTTGAAGGAACATCATTCTCAAGAGTTTCTCTGCCATAAGAAGTTTCATTTGACTTGAACAGAACATTACTCCAAGTCCCACTCAGGTCAATGAGACTTGGGAGGTTGAATCCCAGCCTCACTCAGAGTAGCTGACAAGTTTGTGGCAACACACAAAATCGTAGAAGGGTGGAGAAAGTACAGTATTTCGTGGAGTGTGAGCAACCAGCCACTCTTGGTTGCTACTCACCCAAGAGACAACTGCCACAATCAGGCAAAATAAAATAAAATATATATCCACTGTTCACATAGCTGCAATTTCCTCTTTGTGTAAAGGAGTGAGTGCAAGAAAAGAGAAAAGGATAGATGATAGCTTGCTATCTTCAGATCTGATCCAGACAAAATAAATTTTGTAGAACCATTTTGATTTGGATCCAGACTGTGACATACTTAAGGCAGACCCACTGAAATTGGCCGGTCTTAAATCAGCCACAGTAGAGCTGCTCCAAAGGTAAATAGTGTGAAATCATTCAGGTTGATGTCAGGCTCAGTCTTACTTAGAGGAGTAAGTGATCTGAGTGTTGGACTATGACTCTGGAGACCAGGATTCAATTCCCTGTTTGGCTGTGATACCCACTGGGCAAGTCACACTCACAAGATGGCAATGGCAAACCTCATCTGAACAAATCTTGCCAAGCAAACCCCATGACAGGTTCACCTTAGGGTCACCATAAGTTGGAAATGACTTGAAGGCACACAACAAAAACAAACTGATGTCAATGAGGCTTCAATCAGCATAATAGACCTGATCCAAGATAAAGAGTAAATAAAAAGGGGGTGGGGGAGATGAGAGGGTTGGGAGCCAACATGGTGTAGTGATTTGAATGGTGGACTAGGACTCTGGACACCAGGACTCGAATCCCTACTTGGCCATGGAAACCCAGTGGGTGACCTTGGACAAGTCCTACTCTTTTAGCCTCAGAGGGAGGCAAAGGCAACCTCCTCTATAATGAAACCTTCCCCCAAAAACCCTGTGATAGGTTTGCTTTCGGATTACCGTAACTCAGAAACTGAGAGCATAGAATAACAACATGATGAGAAAGTTGATCCAAAATGAGTCATACTTAAACAGATCCATGCAGGAAGGGAGCAATCAATGGTTTCTAGCCATTTAAGGACTTGAGTTAGTTTTTTATTTCAATAGGTCTGCTTGAAGTATAACAGTCAGGATCCAACCCAGTCTCTCTTCAAGTGGTGGGCCAACCTATTTTTCTGTGAATCTTCAAGTATTTGAATTTAGACTGGAAATTTTTCACTTGATTTTTTTAAAAAATAAATAGAAAATAGAAAACATTCCAACACATAATGTGTCCAAGTGACATGCCCTCTAGTTTTAAGCAGGTAACATAAAAGTAAGTTCCAGAAATCAAGAAAATTATTTCCACCACTGGATTTAAGAATTCAAGGAAAATTATTTTCTTCAGAGTACATACAGGCTGGTTGTGAGAGCAGTAGTCAGAAGCAGTAACATTTCCAAGTTTGGATAATATGTCTTTATATGTATATATGTGTGTATGAGCACCTCTCTCTCTCTCCTTCTCTCTCTCAAAATAGCTGCAAACCTATTTATTTCTTTGTTGCTAAGAATTTGCTACCTTGCCATTCTGCCCCAGCAAAAAGATATTGGTGCCTCCGTGCAAACTTGCACACCCCTGCATGTCTTGTTCAATTATTTATTGCATTCAGGTTTCATGCTCCAGCAACTGTGCTCATGTTTAGTGCTGGTGTTCCCTTTCATTTTAGTTCTCACTTGGTTCACTTAGTTTGTGTTACAGCCTGTGCAGGGCTCTCGTAGTGTGACTAGATGAAGTTTGGAGGATGCCTGGGTTCAAAGTCTTGCTGAGCCATGAAGATGGCTGAATGGCCTTGAGACAGTCATTATCCTTAGGCTAATCTACCTCCCAGGGTTGTTGGAAAGAAAAATTAATCCCTTCCTTGGTGGAAGTGTGCAATGCAAATGTGACTGGTGAGCTGTACTCATCAATCTGTCTGTCTCTTCTCCATGCATATGAATAACAAGCCTCAGTACACAGTACAGTTTCCCTGCTGACCCACTCCACACTCTTATATGGTCCAGCTGCAAAATCCCAGAAAAGGGTATATAATGGTTCTCCCTTATCCCAGTTAGGACAAGAATAAACAGTTTAAATCAAGGATGCAAGACCTGTATTTTGCAGATCCCCAGAAATATCCCAAGGCCACTAGCCATCTATCAGTCACAACCCATTAGAAAAACAACAACCCAAAAGACCAACCTCCATTTGGATATAATTGCCCTCATCTACCCCAAACCATTGTACTTTGGTCACATCATGAGAAGGCATGAGTCATTAGAAAAGATAATAATGCTAGAGAAGGCGGAGGGCAGCAGGAAAACAGGAAGGCCCAAGGCCAAATGGAAAGACTCAATCAGAGAGATCAAGGCCATGAATTTGCAGGACCTGAGGATAGAAGGGCTTAAAGATGTCTTATCTATAGGGTCACCATGAGTCCAGGCTGACTGGAGGGCAGCAAATAACAACAAGAAACCCCTTACCATCCCCTCCACCCTTCAACCAGAAAGGCTGTTTTATTCTAATCGTTGCCCTTGGCTTAAGTTTGCAAAGAGATCAGATGAGCACCTTCAGAAGGAGGTGGGAGAAGAAGCCCATAAGGTTTAAAGGTAACAGAAAGGAGTAATTGTCTCCATCAGGCATCTGTTGGGATGCTGGACTACAGCAGGGGTTCCCAACTTTTTACTGTTACATATGTTTTGGATTTCAGTTGTAGAATCCCTAATCCTTGGTCATACTGGCTGGGCAACTGGGCACCAAAGTCAAAAGCATCTGGAGGGCCAAAGGCTAAGATTCACTGCACTACAGGACTAGATCAGGACTAGATTCTTCTTGTTTGTTTTTTACTAGGAAATTGTGCAAAAGACCCAGCTGAGATTAAAAAATTCTGAGCCTAGATGTTCCATTCAGTAAAAGCCCCCTCCCAAAAATAAACCACACACTCTCCTGGTTTCCCCAGGCTTTTCTCCTTAGTGGAGCGGAAATCATTTCATTGCTGCTCCTGGCTGGAATCTTCTTAGTGACTTATGCTTGCATCACTTGGGTTTTCACACACAGAAGGGGGCCAAGTTCATTCCTCCAGACCCATCATTGGCTGCATTCTCCTACTTCTGATATTTTGCCATTGAAGGTGACAAACAAGAGAAAGCATTAGACTGCATAGGAAGTGCCTGTTTCGTATAGGAGGTCTCCTGGCTTGCTGTTGAATTTCAAAGCCATGAAAACCCATTAAAGGCAAACATTTTCTGCTTGCTTGATGGCTTTTAGCCCTCTGTTGCCACAGTTTGATGGTATGGTTTGGAAGACTCTACTTGGTTGGCAGCAGTGGTTCTGAGGGGCTTCAAGCCTTTCCCTGTCCTTACCATATGAGGTTGAACCTGGGACCTTTCTGTCTTGGCACTTAAAGAACTGTTTCAGATTTTCTCTTACTCACCCACTCTTCCTTTCCTCCCCCTCCCCATACAACAGGGCAAGATAATTTGAGATCATGATATTGGCTTCATAGCAGAAGTCTTATTTCATCAAGCAGAGCATGTTCCTATCCTGATAAAAGTGTCCGTAAAGATTGTGAGGGCCTTATACATACCTATAGTGTATTTGCTGTAGCCAAACCAACCCTTTGGCCCACTGTCAAACTGAAAGGATCTATTGCAATTCTAAGCACATTCACACCAGACCCATCTTGCATCGCTTGCACCCTTTTGAAAATTACTTTTGGGGAGGACAGGTTCCAGAATCCTCCAGCCAGCAATGGAGCCCATAAAATAACTTCCCCATGCTCTGTGTGCGGAGATGTCCTGCAACAGGTCCCACAGTGTCCCGAATCTCTCTTGAATTGCTCAGATTCCTCTCCCATCCCACATCTCAAAACCGGTTTCAAAAACTTTACCTCCTTGCCTCTGTCGCTTAAATCCTCCGCCTAAGAAGAAGAAGAAGGGAAAAGGCACAAAAACTTTTCGGGCCTGGCAGCAGAACACATCTCCCCACCCCTATCACCACATTTCTGCTTCCCCTTATATGAATGCATGGTGTGTGTGTGTATGTGTGTAATATGTGTCTTTTTACCCCACACAGAAGCTCCAGTGTTTGTGGGATGTGTTAAAAAAAGGGAAAAAAAAGGTGATGGTTGTTGGGCACAAAGTTGTTGGGGTTTTTAAAAAAAAGGTAGGGAGGGGAAGGAAGGCTGGAAGGGATTTCTGTGTTTTTTAAGAAAGAGATATAAAACTATGCGAGGACATTGTTGTAGAGGCAGCAGCGTGCGCCGAGGGGAGCTCTTTCTCTCGTTTGCATTGTGCAGAAGGGAGCAGGTGCTGTGTGTGCATTACCATACAGCTGAGAGCACAAAGAGCCAACTGATTCAGGCCTCACATAATAACAAACTGCCTTAATGACAGCCACGCGAACGACACACACCAAACTCACTCTTTGGAAGGGAAGGAAAAAAAAAAAAAAGGAGGAGAAGAAAGCTGGAAGAAGGAGGGAAAAGGCAGAGAGAGAAGGATAGATGGATGGGGAATGAATGTGCAGAGTGTGTAAAAAAGGGGTGATGTTGATGCTCCCCATCCTCATGGGAAAGAAAAAAAGAGGAGTTGCCAGTTGAGCAAGAAGGAAGGGGGAAAGGAGATGTGTGTGTGTGTGTGTGTGTGTGTTTGTGTGTTTCTTTGGAGGGATCTTTTAAAAGCAGGACTGTTTCCCCAGCCAAGTTTTTTCCCCCCTTCTCTTCCATCTCCTGGAACTTAACACATGGATTAAGGAGGTGTGTGTGTGTGTGTTTGTGTGTGTTTCTTTAGGGGGATCTTTAAAAAGCAGGACTGTTTCCCCAGCCAAGTTCTCTCCCATCTCCTGGAACTTAACGCATGGGTTTTGAAAACAACAACAACAACAACTCTTCTCTCTCCTCCTCCTCCTCCCAGAATTGGATTATTTGAGCATGGAAATCTCTCTCTCTCTCTCTCTCAGGGGGGTGTGTTGTTGCGCATACACGGTCAGGGAAGGGGGCTCAGAGATTCTTAGATCCTGCTTTTTAAAAGATGCTTAGATCCTGCTCCCCCCCCCCCAATTTCCTCCAAAATCTTCCCTTTAATATAAAAGAAAGAAAGCAAGAGAAAGAAAGCAAGAAACTCAATCCTGGCAAGCCCTCCTCCATCTGTCACGCGAGTTTGGGGTCTTGCGTGTGAATGCAAAGGGCCGGAGTCTGTGCGGCTTGTTGCTCCTCTCCTTTCCGATTAGTGTGTAACGTGTGTGTATATGTGTGTGTGTGTGTGTTGGATTTCCGACAACCTCCCCAACACGATCGTGCCACCAAGGCTCCAGAGGGGCAGTGAAGCTCAGTGGGTAGATCCTGGCTGCTTTGGAAGCACAGGTGGCTAAAACCAGGGTCTCTTCCTTCTTTCTTCCTTTTTCTTTCTGGGAGGTTAGAGAGGATGCGTCCGCACTGCGGGGATAATCCGCTTTGGTCCCGTTTGAGATTTGATTGTAAGCCCTGGCTCCATGCGGTGGAATTCTGGGATGGGTCCTTGGTTTTGTGTGTGTGGCAACTTTTTCTTTATTTGGAGGATTGATGTCTTGAACCTCCGGTGCCACAACAAAAACGACCCATCCCAGAATTGCATGGAGCCAGGGCAGTTCAAGCGGGACCAAACCGGATGATCTCCGCAGTGCGGACGCCCAGGGACATGCATCCACACTGGAGAAATAACCCGGTTTGGCCCCGCTTTAACTCTTTCTGGCTCAAGGCTATGGAATTCTGGGAGTTGGAGTTTGTTGTGGGGCCCAGAGCGGAGCGGAGCTCCGCTCTGGGCCCCACAACAAACTCCAACTCCCAGAATTCCATAGCAAGTGAGTCAGACAACAAGTTAAAGCGGGGCCAAACCGGGTTATTTCTCCAGTGTGGATGCATCCTGAAGCGACCTGCATGGAGGAATGTCAAGGAGAGGATTCCCCTTCAATCTCTCTGGATCTACTTTTCTTTTTTTGGTGAGAAGAGAGGAGGACCGAGAGAGAGGGAGGGCTGCCCACTGATTTCACAGCTCACTGACCCTTTGGGGGGGAAAAAAAAGAGAGAAGGAGAAGCCTGAGCCTCCTTTGTGAGGTCTTCGGGAGGCAGATTGGGGGGCTGCTCATTTGCATCTCATTAGCCATGCAGGCGGCCGGCGCGATATAAGGCAAGGCAGCGCCGCAGAGAAAG
Source organism: Urosaurus nigricauda (assembly GCA_034509955.1). Taxonomy (NCBI): domain Eukaryota; kingdom Metazoa; phylum Chordata; class Lepidosauria; order Squamata; family Phrynosomatidae; genus Urosaurus; species Urosaurus nigricauda. Next base: position 311,924,604 of record JAOEGL010000001.1, on the reverse strand, counting down.
AGAGACAGACCCAGCCAAGAGCCAGGAGAGAAGTCCAGCATCATCATCATCATCACCATCATCATCACCATCCAAGGCTCAGCCTCCCAAGCCAAGCCCCCAAAAGCCCAGCGATCGCCTTCCTCGCCCCAAAGGAAGAGACCAAAACACACCCCTCTCCAAGGACTTGGATTCCTTCAATAGGAGAAGCGATCGCAACCTTTGGTGGTGGGGGGGTCACTCTTGTTTTTGGAGGAGAAGCTTTGGCCAAAGGCTCTTCTCTCTTTTCTTTTCTTTTTTTGGGGACCCCTCCAAGGACTTCAAACGCTCCTCCTCGGATTGTCGGGTCGACGCCGGGTTTTTGTAAGCCGCTTTGGGAAGCCGCCTTTGGGGATTTTAAGTCCTCTCCTCTCTCTCTCTTGTATTTCAGTTTCCTTTCCTTCCTTCCTTCCTTCTCCTTTCTCTCTCTCTGTTCAATCTGCTTGCCTTCACCTTTCCTCCCTCTTTTCCTTCATTCCTTCCTTCTCTCTGTTTCAATTGCCTTTTCTTCACCTTCCTTCCTTCCTGGGTTGAAGAAAGAAAGAGCCAAGTGTCAAAGCAGCAGAAAAGAAGAAGAAGCCAGAAAAAGAAGCAGCTTCTTGAGTGCTTCAGACTTTAGTCCCAATTGGGCCAGATTTGGTCCCCCCAACCCAAAGTTGCTGACCCTCATCCTCGGCGGAAAAGCAGAAAGAGCCAAAGGAGGAGAAGAAGAAGAGGAGAAGACTTTCTGCAAGCCTCGCCTTGACAGACACTTGGGTTGGGTTTTTTTTTGGCTGAGCGAAGGGGGAGAAAAGGACACTAGATCTCTCTTCCTTGGCAAGGCTCCCTTCCCCCGGTGGAAAATGGCTCTGGCGGCTCTCTTGGCCCTTTGCGTGCTACAACTCCCCGGCCAGGTAAGCCAATGAATTGCGGGCGGGTCTCTAAAGACACTTGGGGCTGCATCTAAAGACACTGTGGCAGCGCTTTAACTCTTTGTCTCATCAGCGGCTATGGAATTCTGGGAGTTGGAGTTTGTTGTGGGGCCTTAAGGCCCCACAACAAACTCCAACTCCCAGAATTCCATAGCCACTGATGAGACAAAGCGCTGCCAAACTGGGTGATTTCCCCAATGGGCAAGTTCTGTCATTTTATTAAAAAAAAAATTTTTTTTTTTTTTGGGTGAGCCGCCTTTTGTGGGAGAAAGGCGGCCTGCAAAAGGAAAGGGAGAAGAGTGCTGATGCTTCCTACCCTTCTGCTCTTCCTCCTTCTCCTCCTTCTTCAGGTGGAGGCTTCGGGGGTCTTCGAGCTGAAGCTGCAGGAGTTCGTGAACCAGAAGGGCCCTTTGGGGAACCGCAACTGCTGCCCGGAGTCGGGGACTCCTCTCTCCCTCCATCCCTGCGACTGCCAGACCTTCTTCCGCGTCTGCCTCAAGCACTACCAGGCCAGCGTCTCCCCGGAGCCCCCTTGCACCTACGGCAGCGCCGTCACCCCGGTCCTGGGTGCGAATTCCTTCAGCGTGCCGGACGGGGCCGCCTCCGCCACTGCAGAGCCCTTCTTCAGCAACCCCATCCGCTTCCCTTTCGGCTTCACTTGGCCGGTGAGTAGCTTTGCTCCACTTCTGCATCCCCACTGGAGAGATCACCCGGTTTCGTACTGATGGAATTCTGCTTATCACACTAAGGTCAATTCCGGAAGCGTCCCGTAGTCGTCCCAATATCGGCGAGGGATATCCCATGATTGGAATAGAAATAAATATTATTATTATTATTATTATTATGATGATGATGATGATTGGGAAAGGGATGGCTGTGAGATGGTTCTGGAAGGAGACTTGAACCTACTTCCTCAGAGGCGGAGTAGGGTCAAGTCTACGAAAGGGTCTCAGAAGTGCTGCCAAATTCCCATAGAAGACTGGTTTCCCAAAGTTAGCATGGCTCTGCCTTTAAGGAGATTATCACACTAGGATCAATTCCAGAACCATCCCACAATCACCCCATTGCCAATGATGGGATATCCGTTGCCAATAATGGGGTGATTGTGGGATGGTTCTGGAATCGACCCTAGTGTGATAATTCCATTGGTTACAGCACCGATCTGCTGCTTCTACACTGCGGAATGAATGCTGTTCCACACCGCTTTAATTGCCGTGGCTCCAGTCTGGGGGATTTGTAGAGCCATGAGTTAGTTTTGCCTCCACTCTGGTGCCACGACAAACAATCCCAGGATTCCATAGCATAGAGCCAGTGGTTTTGAATGTTGGACTGTGACCCTGGAGGCCAGTGTTGGAGCCACAGCTCAGCTACCAAGCCCCACTGGGTGACCTTAAGCAAGTCACACTCTCTCAGCCTCAGGGGAAGGCGATGGCAAACCTCCTCTGAAAAAATCTGGCCAAGAAAACCCCATGATCGGTTTGCCTTTAAGTCAGAAATGACTTGGAGACAGCCAAGGCACACCTAGGGATTGAGCTGTGGCAGTGAAAGAACTGGGTGTGTCTTGGGCTGTGTTCACACTGGAGAAATAAACCGGTTTAAGTGCCATGGGTCAATGCTGTGAAATTCTGGGAATTGTAGTTTGTTGTAGGGCCCAGAGCGGAGCTCCGCTCTGGGCCCCACAACAAACTACAATTCCCAGAATTTCACAGCATTGACCCATGGCACTTAAACCGGTTTATTTCTCCAGTGTGAACGCAGCCAGGATTGCTGTTCCATCAAGAGAGCCTTTTAAGAAGTTGGTTCAGTTAGCCAACTCTCCGGACATCTGCCCCCAAAGAAGATTGTTCTTTATGCTTTCTTAATTGTTCTGGTTCTTCTTGGGGAAGTTATTTCTGGAATTAAAAAACGTATAGGTTGTCCCAGCTTGGGAGGCTTCTAGGAACAATACCCCCAAGGTAACTTTTCCAAGCCCTGAATGTAGGGTTTAACGAAAGAAAATGGTGTTTTGCAAATGCAGAAGGATGATTGTGAATTCTGATTAGAAGGAAGATAAAGTAGCTCAGAAGCGGTGTGTATGTTTCTGTATACACACTTTCTGTATACACATTCCTGGATGCTATCCGTAAACAAAAGCTTTGTTTTCAAGGAGGGGAGAGTTGGTCACCAAAACGACAGAGAGACTTTCAGCCTCTTAAAGATGAGCAAATTTATTCTACAGGGAACTTTTGTGGGCTGTAACCTTGTTAAACCTGGGCTTTGCCACCTTTTCCCAAATCAATAATCAATAGGTCTTATTAAGGCCTTAGTGATGCTGCGTCCTGCCTAGGAGAGGAAAGATTCATGTTGCTGAGAAGTGAAGTAGCCAGATGTCTGTTTTGTGTGTGTGTGTGTGTGTTTTGGTAAGATGCGTTCTTTACTTTAAGCCACAGTCCTTTAGTTGAGAGCACTACATACCATAATGCATGGTTGAAACTTTAGAGGAGAGAGATCTTGTCGCACCTTTGAGACTGAGAAAAATAAGTTGGTAGCATAAGCTTTCATAGACTAAGTCTGTGTGTGGGTATGTGCTTTCAAGTCACCTGTTGACTTATGGTGACCCCATGAATTTCATAGGGCTTTCTTTGGCAAGGAATCCTCAGAGAAGGGTTTGGAGTTGCTTCTTCCAAATTGTAGCCTATAGCACCCATTAGCAATTTCTCATCCAAGTACTCACCAGGGCTGGCCCTGTTTAGCTTGCAGGATAAGGTAGGATCTGGTGCCTTTTGGGGGGTACATAGGCCTCTTCATCAGATTTCTACAAAAGTTTAAGCTACCAACTTCTTTCTCGCAGCTTCAAAGGTGTTGCAAGATCCCTTTGCATAATGATCCAAACTAAGACATTTGAATTCTACTCAGAGGAGAGCTGCTGCCCTGCTGCCCTCCATTTTTGGATCTGGCAAGGCTGCTGGTGGTGGCAGCTTGCTTGTCTCAACATTAGCAGCCTCAGCCAGTCATCTGAAGGGATGAAGAGAATGGGGAAGACGGCGTGGCCCACCAGACTGGATAGTCATTCTACAGCCCTTGGTTTTCCATTATGGAAATGGCCATGTCATTGTCATTTTCTGGCTGAAATTCCCCAAGGCTTCATCTTCAGTTCCCCTGCCCCAGTCACTGCCTCTTGGTTTGCAAAGCTGGGAAGCAAAGCTAAAATGGGAAACTTGGGAATAATGATTCCCCACCCCACTGTCTCCAGCCCTCCCATTACCTTTGCGTTCCCCCCCTCTGTCCCCTCTCCTCCCTGCTCTTTAAAAATGCCACATCCTGTACAACCAGGCCTGAAAAAACAGGTCAGGAAGTGACTTTTCAAAAAGTGCTGCCATTTCCTTGAGGAAAGTGAAAACAGGTCAGAGTCAGGGGATCAAGCAAGTCAAGCTGGCTGGCCGGGCAGCACACATATTCCTGTCTCCGCTTTAGCCACAGCCTCTCCTGTGATCTGTTATTTTGCTGACTGCAGACAGTTTGCTCTCATTGTGGATTTTTTTTTTTAAATTGTCTTTTCCAGGGCACTTTTTCTCTCATCATTGAAGCACTGCATACTGATTCCCCTGATGATCTCAACACAGGTAAATACTTCACAGTTACCTGCAAGAAGACCATTTCTTTGTGTTAGTCACAAGCCTACCTCCAGTGGCTGTGTCATGCTGCTTGTTCACAATTGTGATCCTAAGCCACTTGCATGTAAATCCCATGAGAGTCAGTGGGAAATTACTACCTGTACATAGGGCTGGGGGCTGTCCTAAACACTTAATGGTTTTTGCACACCTACTTTTAAAATCTGATATTAAAAACCCAGACTCAGGCCTCCAAGTTCCCAATTTCTAATGGTAACTTCACTCTTTCTATTGAATTAACTGCATTTCTGTCTCTTCCCTGTCCTCTCTGTCTCCTCCATTCCCTTCTATAGAGAATCCAGAGCGTCTCATTAGCCGCCTGGCTACCCAGAGACATTTGACCGTTGGGGAAGAATGGTCCCAGGACCTGCACAGCAGTGGCCGCACTGACCTCAAGTATTCTTACCGTTTTGTGTGCGATGAGCACTACTATGGTGAAGGCTGCTCTGTCTTCTGTCGCCCCAGGGATGATGCCTTTGGCCACTTCACCTGTGGAGAGCGTGGGGAAAAAGTCTGCAATCCAGGCTGGAAGGGACAATACTGCACTGATGGTGAGTGTCCACAATGCAACTTTGGGCTGTCTTTTCTTGTTCCTTGAGTGATGTTAATACCAGTTCTGCTCTCTTGTGTGTGTGTGTGTGTGTGTGTATGCACATACTGTACTTTCAAGTCTCCTGTTGATTTATGGTGACCCCATGAATTTCATAGGCTTTTCTTAGGAAAGAACTACTCAGAGGTGATTTGCCATTGCCTTCCTCTGAAAGAGAGCCTGCAGCACCTGGCATCTTTTAGTATTCCCCTATTCAAGTGTTAACCAGGCCTGACCCTGCTTCACTTCCAAGATCAGATGAGATCTGGTGCCTTTAGGGTATGTAGGCTCTTCACCTACATAGGTGCAAACATGTCCTGTTTGGTGACTCATGTGATTGGAGGAATGGCTTCCTGTTACTGTCTCACAAAATGATTCATGTTCACCTGGAAGACTGACTTGCCAAAGAGAATGGAGGGAAAATTCTATCAAAATCTACTCCTTCCCCACTGTAAAAATGTAGAATTCAGAAAAAAATATTGGTTTGGGAAGTCTTTGAGAAAAATATTAATGTTATTTCCACCCCATCACCAATAAAATCAAGAATCTTAAGAATCAAGTAGTTTTATTAGTTGATCTACTGAAAATGAGCAGGATGACTATAACCAAATAGTTCAGTAACTACTGAGCAGTCAAATCAGTTTGTTTTCTTCCAACTATATACTTGTTTTATAAGTAGAAGGAGGCAATCTCCCTCTTAATGTCTTTCATAATGAGACAGAACCATTAAGTGGTCTAGTACATTAAATTTTCACAGACGCTTCAAGCTCAGAATTGATATTTTATCTGTCAGTCTCTTGAGGTGCATCCACATTGCATAACTATAGAAGATGATATCACTTCAAATGCTTTGGCTTCATCTTATGGAATCTTGGGAGTTTTGTATATTGGTGAGACTCTTTGAATTCTCTTTATTGAGCTGTAGTTTACTATTCCGAATTACAGCATTAGAGCTCTCCAGCAGAGAATTTGAAGTATTTCACTAAACTGCAAACCCCAGAGTTCCGGAGCCATAGCAGTTAAAGCGGTATCAAAGTGCTAGTGTAGTTCAGATACACCTTAAAATTCTGATCATTATTAAATGTGAAGCTAAGGGGTTCCTATTGAAATATTTCTAAAAACTCATTCTACTATACTTATAAAATATATACCATGCTAATAGTTTAGGGCTATGCCAACCACAATGTGACAAATTAATTCGTATGTATGTTTTCAGGTACTAGCCCTCATTAGGCTAGATGTAAACAAAATGGTAGTAGGAGGGAGAAGGAAAGGACTGGGGACAAAGCAATGGATTCTAGCAAGTTTTCTCTTCCTTCTTGGTTGGACCCATAAATTTAAAACAACAACAACAACAACGAACTTTCAATATTTTTCTTATGGCCAGCATAATTGTTTTTGCTCTTGACATCTTTAGCCTATTCATGTCCTCTTTTTTCAAAATCCAAGCTAACATAACTGTTGCTTCTCCACCTCCCTGGCCCTGCTTCCTCAAACACACACATTGGCTGCAGTGTGCATGCTTGAATGTACATTTGCAAGTACTGCTAGCCTGCTGGACTGAAGGAATTGCGGGAGGCAATCATACTGAATATGGCCTAAGGCCATACTAAGTATTGGTTGGAATCTCAGTAACTGTGCCTCTTGTTACTCTTGCCCAAGGAAGCTTTGGATTTTGTGCCTCTTAAACAGAACTTCAGAAAATTTCTTTTTTGGATGACATCTTCCATAATCCCCCAGCCAGTATGGCCACTGAGGGATTCTGGGAGTTGTACTTTTTTTAAAAGATAACTTTCACAAACTCTTCTTATACAGCACCCCATATGGGGTCAAGTCACTTATAAAACTTGAGGAGACTACCAAAATGTGATTGTGGTGAGCATAGAAATCCGCTGTTCAAAAAAAGGGAAGAGTCAGCCCGCCCCCCTTCCACACACTCTGAACATGTTGCAAGTCTAAAGGTGTGCCTATAATAGCTCTTTGGATACTGGCCATTATGATAAGAGCTGCTGCTGTGTGTGTTTGTTAAACTGTATGTCTGACATAAATGCACTGGCAGGACTCTGAGCAGGTTATGGCTCCATTTAATACAACAGGCAAAGAGTCTGGTTTTTGTTTTTGTTTTGGAATTTCACTCTTAGAGGAGAAGAGAATTAAATACTGCCAGGTTGCGTACCTGCTTCATACTACTGCTTGTAGGGTTAGACCATTTTATTTTAAAAACAACAACAACATACTCTAGGTTTTATAAGCATATGAGTGCCTTTTGAGGAGGTTCGGAGTGATGTCACCCTACAAGCAAAGCAAATAAATAACTATTCAGGCTTGCTGAATCCTCATCCTTGCTCCCGTTCCATCTGCTTTTTTGTTGTGTGTGGAGACAATCTGATGATCCGTCCAACTTTTCCTCATCTTTTTCTCCTCCTTCTGGGCCCTCAGCATTGTCTCCCCACCCCAGCCCCTGCCCCACGCACTTGCTTTGTTGAATTAAAACTTGCAGGGCCTGCTTAATGAGTTCCATAACCAGGCAAAGTAATGAGCAGAAGTCTTCCCTCCTGCTGGCCTGCTTACCTCTTTTTCCTTCTGTCTATGCTCCCCCAACTTCCATTCCCCCCCTTCTTCCCTTTTGGGGGTGTGTGTGTGTGCATGTGTGAAAGAACTTTAGACTTATTTATTTGAATAAGAAAAAAAAAGTTTCTCTCCCCCTGCCTCCCTACCCTTTGCCAGAGAAATCACGCTCGTGCCATAGATTAGATCTGGGCAGGGATAGGCTGCTGAAGAAGCCCAACGTGGCCTCAATTGGCTGCAAGAGGTTGGGGGTATTGTTGCAGTGGGGCAGCTGCTGGGAGAGAATAGACAATAGAGCAGCTGTCCCGGCTGGCACCCTGCACACCAGCTGTCCACCCTTATCTGGGCGCACACACACAAGCGCATATGCACACACACACTTTCACACAGCTTCTGAGGATAGCGAGAGGAGGAGCTGTGTGCATAGAATTGGGGTGAGCCTGGGAGGGGGTAAGCGAGGCAGGGGGAAGAGGACTTCTGACCCTGACTGGGAAGAAAAGGCGGATGGGAGCTGTGGAGAAGGGAGCAATTGTGAGCCCTCTTTTGTCCGTGTGCAACTGTATTAAGAGGAATGTTCAGCCCTGGCAATAAGTAAAAGCAGCCACTGACTAAGGGAGATCAATACTCCTACCAAGGCCCGGAGATTAATTCAGCTGCTGTTAGCAACTCAGCCAGAGTGAAAAGGGAGTTATAAGCCCTTTGGAGCTTTGTGGGAGTGGGTCGTGCTTCTTTTCACTGTAGTCTAAATTTCTTGGCTTCCCCCTTCCCTTTTTCCCCCCAGCAATTTGCTTGCCTGGATGTGATGAGCAGCATGGATTTTGTGACAAGCCTGGAGAATGCAAGTAAGTTTCTACAACTCTTCTCACTCCACCTCCACTTCCATCCTGCCCTTTGACCTGTACAGTGGATCTGAGAAACCTACAGAGATTATTTTAAACGTTCATGGCTTTTACCTGATGGTAATACAGAGCAGCCAAATAATGTTGAGTCAGAGCTTCAGTTCAGAATGCAAGAATGGTCTAGTGCATTGCTCCTCATGTTTTCTGACATGGGAGAGTGGCATTTATTATTTCTAATGCATCAGGGATTGGAACCATGGTTGTGCCCAGTGGTTATAGTGGTTTATTTCTTTCCTGGAAACTCTGTATAGACCAGCAACTAATTGTTCACAGACCAGCACTAGTCCAGGGACCACTACTTTGAATCTTGCTTTAACATCCCTTGTTAGTTCACATTTGATTGGAAGCAAGAGTTCAATGGGGCTTCCTCTCCATTACAATTTCCCCAAAGTTGGCATCTTCCAGCTTGAAAAAGTGGTCATGCTGGCTGAGGAGGCTCTGAAAATTATGGTAAAAAAGGGGGAAGTGAAGTAATGAAAAAACCTCCCATCACACATAATATTGCATATGATAATAAATAATAAAGGATATCTTCATAAGCACTTTGTTCTGAGAAAGGATCAAATACTTTGATTTAGAAAACAGCACACCCTGGCAGGCATGCCATATGCTGCTTTCAGCTTATGCTGAAGCTGCACACCAGAAAGGGCAATGGGGTGCATGCCCTTGTTTTAAATGGGGCTTGAGCATGTGCGGTATTTTTCTTACATGCGGTGTGTGTGTCCAGAATGGATCCCCTGCATAAGGGAAGGGCCTACTGTATTTATAATGTGATGTAAGTTTCTGTAATAAAGGCAATAATACTGTTAGAAAGTTAATGATACAGTTTAGGAGTATAACTTTCCTGAACTTTTTAAAATGAAAGTTTGATTTGGTATTTTATTTGTTTTTTTAAAATTAATTTTCATAGATGCCGAGTTGGTTGGCAAGGACGTTACTGTGATGAATGCATCCGGTACCCAGGTTGCCTGCATGGTACTTGCCAACAGCCATGGCAGTGCAACTGCCAGGAAGGCTGGGGTGGTCTTTTCTGTAACCAAGGTAAGTTTTTCATTTTTAATAGGGGTGAATTCTTTTATTAGTTCCCAAAGTAGAGTAGACCTATTGAATCAATGGGTTTTATCTTATTTGTTGACATACTATTCATTTAATTGATTCACCTGGTGAACTTCAGTAGGAATTTCCCAATAGTATTCAGGCCAGCAACAGAGTTTTCTAGAATATCATCTAACTAAAGCTATGGTATGCCATTACAAAGGCACATGGATCCTTACCAGTGTACCTCTTTTTGTGTGTTCTGCAGATCTCAATTACTGTACACACCATAAGCCTTGCAAGAATGGAGCCACTTGTACCAACACTGGCCAAGGGAGTTACACTTGTTCTTGCCGTCCTGGTTACACCGGTTCCAACTGTGAGATAGAAATCAATGAATGTGATGCCAGTCCTTGCAAGAATGGAGGGAGCTGCACTGTAAGTTTCAAAATACATACATCTTTAATAGATGAGAGACATGTTTTACAGTCTTTACCAACTTATTGTTAAGTGATGGCACTACCATTTTCTAAGTGCCATGCTTTTCTTTGCAACAGGATCTTGAAAACAGCTATTCCTGCACCTGTCCACCTGGCTTCTATGGTAAAAATTGTGAGCTGGGTGCCATGACTTGTGCCGATGGGCCCTGCTTCAATGGAGGGAGGTGTACGGACAACCCTGAAGGTGGATACAGCTGCCGTTGCCCAGTGGGTTATTCTGGATTTAACTGTGAAAAGAAAATCGACTATTGCAGCTCGAATCCATGTGCTAATGGTAAGTCAAACAAAGTGACATGCTATGATGTGGAGTCCCATTTGAACAGCCAAAGATCAGAGTCAAGCAGAGTAACAGTGGTTGCAGTAGGAGAGGTATACAGCCCTAAGCCTACATCTTCCTATTTGGAAGGAAAGCCCACTTTGTTCTGTGGGGCTTATGCCTGAACAGAGCTTGAAGAAGTTAGTTTTAACACCGGAACTCTCAGTATACTCCAGTTAGCAGCTGGGGGATTATGGGAGTTGTAGCTGCTGGCTGGGGTATTCTGGGAATTCTGGTCTACAGAGTAACATCTCCAGTGTTCCTGAGTGGGCTGAGAGAGCTGCAACCTTCTTGCAGCCTTCATGGGCCATATCAGAGAAAACAAACTGGTATAATTATCTACATTTTTGTAGTAGGTAAATGTTTGCCTTGGTATTTTTGAAGAGTGTTGTTTAGTTTGGGTGGAGTTTTATGACATTTTTGTGGAATGTTGTGATCTTCTTTTTAAAAAAATCTCTTTCAAAGTAATTCCCAAAAAGGCTTCTAAATTTTTAAAATCATACTTTATATAACTTTCCTATTGGAAGGCTCCACTGTCATGACAACAGCTTCAAACTATGAGCACAAGCTCTTTTTGGGGGCATAGATTAAAGAGTTTGACTTAAATATTTATGAACTTAATTGGCTCATGGGCTTTATCTGTATTCTATGTAGAATGTTGCTGGGAGAACCTGAACACCTCTTTAGTAAGGTTGAGGTTCTTTGTTCATTGATCTGGGAATAAGTTCCACTGAACTCTATAAGACTTATTTCAGAGGCCCATATACAATTGATCACTATGTCACTCTTGCTTGCAAAAGTTCTATGTTGGGGGATATTATGTTCTATATAGACTTCTACAACTCATCACTCTTCAACTCTCATCAGCACTGGCTAGTATGGCCAATAGCTATGTTGGCTAAGGATGATGGGAGTAGTGATAGAACATCTCTAGAGACCCCCTGAGACAAAGGCTAAGCTAGAGGTGGATGTATCTCAGGAGTGTAGTAACAGGGTGTATGTCAAAAGGAAGGCATTCTCCCACAAATGTGTCCCCAAGAAAAATTTCCTTCAGTCCCCAAATTTTTGAATTGCAGGGAGTGGGACACAGAAAATGGCTTACACTTTGAACCCTTACATTTACTGTATTCACATTCTCTTGGTCATTTTGCTCCTCTTTTTCTTGTGATGCTTAAACTCCATGTTTAAATGACCAACTTGTAAGTTACTGCAATGCTAGAAATTTGGGGACTGAAGGAAAAATATAATTTTAGGGAGCAAAAATTCTTAATGGAGGGTCGGTAATGCAGCTGCCATGAAGCTACACATTTTCAGCTGAATCAAATCGTTAAGTTTTTCTTGGAATCTCCCACTTCAGGCTATTGGTGGGAAGTTCATGGCTAAATGCTCCTTAAACATAGAAAACTAGCCTGACAGTTGCATTATAATCAGGTATAGTCTTATTATCCAAAAGAAATTTGATTGGATTGTGCCCATTAATAACAATGTAAATAAAATGGGTGAAAAAATGTGAGTGTATAGTCACATGTGATTTCCATGGGCATTTCCTTACCAGCTGTAACTGCAAATGTCACTACAACAAAGTGCAGTTGCAATCTCATGAATGACTGCATTGTGACTGCTCACCTTTGATTGATTTACCTGTATAATAGTAGAGCTCTAGAGTGTTGTGATGTTGCTGTAAAGGCTGAACAAACTCTGGGAATGAGCTATTTTTTTAAAAAAAACAACAACAATGTGCTGGGAGTTCATTTCTCAGATTCATAATCTGGCACTTGAGTGAGAAGCTCAAGCTCCAACACGTGCGGGCCACTAAAGCTGTTGATGAATGCAGGTAGCAGAACCTGTTAGATCTTTTGAACATAAGGAGCTTGAGTGAGATGGCCAAGTCAGTGAGATGGCATTTGGATTGCCTCCAATTCTATGATTAAAAAAAGAATCAACTACAAATTTGGCTTTGGTTTAGTGCATGTTTAATAAGCAAGATACTATTACTCTTCAGAATTTGTTTAAGTTTAAGAAATTATGGATGAATTGGATACCCTGGCATTTTTATACTTTGTATTTAAAGCTCAGGCAACTGCCTGGCATTCAGGCTGTGGCCTGATTTGGGCATTATTCCCTCTTCATAACAGAAGCCACTTATTCTGAAATGCTGGAGCAGTCAGATATTATCTCTGACACATGCAACTTTAAAACGTCTTTCTTTCTTTAAGAATGTATTTCTTGCATTTCTGTAGATTCATGGCAACCCATGAATAGTGAGGAAAATAACTTATCAGTAACATCCCATTATCACCAAATGCATTATATCCATTATAGTCCTGGAAACATTCTATTAAAACATGTCTTTATTAACTATAGAAATCTGATTACAGTAAAAATCATACAACTGACTCGTGGAATGCACCTTTTGATACTTTTTATGAGTTAACGTTAAAATTCTGGATTGTGGTGAACCTTAGCAAGTGTCATGTCTTGATGGCCACCCACCAGTTGCATGTTTCAGAGTGAATTTCATATTAGTCCACGCCCCAAACTTTGTGTCATTCACCTCTTTGGTGAATGACACAAATGAGAAAAGGAAAGGGCTAGTAGGCCCTGAAGCATCTACTTTGCCAAATCTTGATCAAGGATGTTTTAAGTAGGGAACAGTAAGGCTGTATTGAGTAGTAGGCAAGAACATTAGGCTTTGATCCCTGATAGCTTGATTCAGATCCTCATCTTGCCATAAAATTTGTGGGCGATTGTAGGATTGTCAGTCTGTCCCCAATGTACTGATGAGGTTGTCATGAGGATAAACTAGGAAATCCCACATACTCCTGCGAGTGGAAAAGAAGATTGAATGCAAATGCAGTAGATAACAAATAAAGCTGTCACTTGCTGCTGGATATTTATCATTTATCCTTTCTAATACTGTGCAGGAGCTCAGTGTGTTGACCTTGGGAATTCCTATATATGCCAATGTCAGGTTGGCTTCACTGGAAGACACTGTGATGATAATGTGGACGACTGTGCATCTTTTCCTTGTTTCAACGGTGGGACCTGCCAAGATGGAGTTAATGATTATTCTTGTACCTGTCCCCCGGGATACAGTGGAAAGAACTGTAGCACTCCTGTCAGCAAATGTGAACATGGCCCTTGTCATAATGGGGCTACTTGCCACGAGCGAAACAACCGCTATGTTTGTGAGTGTGCTCGTGGATATGGAGGCCTCAACTGCCAGTTCCTGCTTCCTGAACCACCTCAAGGAGCAGTTGTTGTTGATATAACAGAGAAGTACACTGAAGGCCAGAGTTCCCAGTTTCCTTGGATTGCAGTGTGTGCTGGAATTATTCTGGTCCTCATGCTCTTGCTGGGCTGTGCTGCCGTTGTCGTCTGCTTCCGGCTCAAAATGCAGAAGAGGCAGCATCAGCCAGATGCCTTCAGGAGTGAAACTGAGACCATGAACAACTTGGCCAACTGTCAGCGGGAGAAGGACATTTCCATAAGTGTCATTGGTGCCACCCAGATTAAGAACACCAATAAGAAAATAGACTTCCACAGTGACAGTGCTGACAAAAATGGTTATAAAGCCAGATACCCATCAGTGGATTACAATTTGGTGCATGAACTCAAGAATGAGGACTCTGTGAAAGAGGACCACAGCAAATGTGAAGCTAAGTGTGAAACATATGATTGTGAGGCAGAGGAAAAAACCACAGTACAGCTAAAGAGGTAAGTCAAGGCCAAGTTCAAGTATCCAAATGTACTGAACAGTGGTGGATGGCTAACAGTTTACTTTGTGACAGGGGCAACATGTTTCCTTTGCTTCAAGAAGCAGCCATTTCATTCTTGTGTTTGGTTTTCTTTTTCATTTGCAGTGAAACATCTGAAAGGAAACGACCAGAATCTGTATATTCCACTTCAAAAGACACAAAGTATCAGTCGGTGTATGTTATATCAGAAGAGAAGGATGAATGCATCATAGCAACAGAGGTTAGTATATTCTTGGGCTCAAAAGAGAAACCTTTTGGTATACATTTCCAGCTGACCCAGAGCCAACCAGCACATTTTCTTTCACCTAACAGAGTTGTATCAGCTCCACACTAGGCAAATCTGGATCCTACTTGAGTTTACTTTACAAATTTGAGTTTCACCATGAGATGTAACCTATGAAAGAAATGCATAGTAAAGTCTCCTGTTGGCACTGTACCAGTTCAGTACTATTGAACCATATATTCATTCTAGTGAATTGTATTGCCTTCCAAATTAGATCTAGTTACTGTCAATGATATGGAATCAGGAGTGAGTATTCTGGAAGCAAAACACACCAGATTTGAAGTGTTGTGGTACAAGAGCACACTTCATGTGGCATTTTTGTCTGAGAATGGAGAGGACTATATATATATGAACAGTGGGTCATGGTGTGTTCTTCGTGAAAATAATTAGGTCTTCCTTCTGTGATGGAGACATCAGCCATGCAACAAAAATTATTAGCCCATACAAATTATTACAGCCCAACTTTTAGTACATGCATCTTGAATAATCATGGTAGGAGTAGGCATCAAATTCCATCATGGTTTGTTTTTTGTTTTTTTGTCTGGAGGGGGATGGTGTCTTATCAGAGGTGACCAGAGGAGTAACTGTTTATATCAGACATGCATCTGATCTCTGTATCTTCTGAACATCATTGCATCCATTCATCCATTCATCCATTCTCCTTCTTTCCCTTTCAATTCTCTACAGGTGTAAAGGAAAGATGATGATATGGCAAAATTGTTGTTCTGAAACAATTTTCAAAGGTGATATGCCCCAATGAATGCTGCTGAACATGGAAAGGGAGAAAAATTCCTTCACTGACTGCTGCTGAGAAACTAAATTCAGGCTGAGCTGGTTCTCTACTGAAGTTAGCAAAAGTGACTGCAAATAATACATGGTGGACACTAGGCCAGGGTCTGTGTTCAAAGATACCTGTTGCACTGCCTTTTATGAATATTTATCATTGCACTATGGTCAGTTGCTTTTTTTCTATATATATTTAAATGAATGGACTTAATTTCCTCCATAAGAAGCATGCACTGCCTGAAGTGTATATTTTGGATTCTTATGAGCCAGTCGTTTCTTGAATTAGAGCTACAAACACTGCCTTTATTGTCGTTTTTTAATACTAAAACGTGTTTTTACTAGGTGGGGGAAAAAGTGTGTTATTTTTTTTAATCTGTAAAAATTATTTTCAGGATATTTGTAAATCTTGAGTATTTTGTGATGTTTTTTTATAATTTAATTTTTTTGGTAAATATGTACAAAGGCACTTCCGGGTCTATGTGACTATATTTTTTGTATATAATGTATTTATGGAATATTGTGCAAAATGTTATTTGAGGTTTTTTTTTACTGTTTTTGTTAATGAAGAAATTCATTTTTAAAATATTTTTCCAAAATAAATATTATTAATGATATCAAAAGCATTTTTTTATTTGTAAAACATTGTTTAACCAAATTCTCTCCTTCATCCTGCTAGAAGCTTTTATTAACATGAAAGCAAACTGATGTGTGTGTGTGTATTATGGGTGGAGGAGTACATAATAGCCCTAGTTCAATCTGTGACAAATCTCAAGTCTTCAAAGATTTTCTTAGATAATAGCACTGAGAGATATCCTCCATCTGAGACTCAGGTAAAACTTGGGAAAAAGTAATTTTTGGACTACAGCTCTCAGGGTTCCCCAGCTACTTTTACTAACATGGCCATTGGTTAGGTCAGCTGGAGAATTTGGAAGTTGCAGGCTGAAGAAGTCTTTTCTCTCCACATGGTGGACTCTGGATAGCCATCACCATGGCACTTGACCAAAAGCTTAATCTAACGTATATACTTGACTATAAGTTGACCTCATGTATAAATCGAGGGCAGGGTGTAAAGGACGAAGCAAAGGAAAACGATGCTAAAAACTTTTTTTTTTTACAAAAATAACTGTTTGTGCTCACCCTAAAGGCTGAATGGATGAGATAGTAGAGGGGGTTGATGCTTCTTTTAGGTGCTCTGAGAAGAGATTAAGCTCTCCCCTTTTGCCAGGGGATGGTTCCTTTTTCTTTTTTTTAAATAAGAGTTAAAGTATAGTGCTTACATTGACCCAGGTTTTTGGGGTTAATTTTTTGACTAAAATTTCTAGACTTATACATGAGTATATACAGTAAATGGACTAGTGATCTGTAAGGCTGCCCTATTTCATTGATTCATTCATTCATTTGGGCATTGGGCCATGAAGCTCCATGCAAAGAACTGCACACCCATCTGAGGCTCTCCCACTGTTTGCTGCTGCAAGTGAAAACATCTCTGTCCATGGAGATTTGCCATTCCATTGCTAGCACTGAAAAACCTTGTGCTTTCATGGATTTTTGGTCTTTGGCCATAACTGAGTGCCAGGCTCATGCTAGGGCCATTGTAAATTACAGGACTTGCACAGGAGCAAGTCCTGAATCCCCTTGAGTGTTTTCTAAAATAATTTCTGGAAGGATCTGGCAGATTCTCACGGCTGTATGGAAGAGCTGACATGCTAATGTTAGACAACAAGTTTAGGTTCATAAAATGATGGTTAAAACACATTCTGCACATGCTCGGTATGCCCCGATGTCATATGTAAGTATTGGGTCCTTAAACTGAACACCTGATGCAAGCTGCACTGCATTCTTATACCCTTTAAGCAGTCACGTTTACTTAGTCTGACATGATGTATGTCTTAGATTTTTGTCAACAGATGAACTCTAGTGGAAAAATTATTTTAAGCAAGCAGCCCAAAATCTGCTCTTTCATTGTAGGTATGGAAATAGGTGTATATGGAAAGAAGTTAGGTAAATTTGTTAATGTTCCACTGAGGACTGTACAAATAAGACCTTCGTACAAGCAACAGCAAAAGCCATGTTAGGTGATGCTAGATGATTTTTTAGCATTGCACATGCTTACATACTTTGCTTAAGTGCATCTAAGTAGCTCAAAGGTGGAATGCATGAAATGTGTGATGCATAATCAAATGCTGCAAACTTGAACACTGGTTTCTTTATATCCCATTAATTCAGATGGGACTTAAAGGACTGAAATATCAGTCCAGGGCATTCTGATCTGTTTACTGAGTCTTCCAATTAAAACAAGAATAGAACTGCTCTGAAATTCTGCCACTCAGCTCAGATTATTTGGTAATGATCTTCCTTCCAGAGAAAGGTGTTTGAAAAGCATTTCTCTTATTTTCTTGTAGTGTCCTTGTTTATGTAAGCCCTACCTAGTTATTAACCTACTTGCCAGTATACTTACTTTTTGGCAACCACTTTCCATGTATAGGTCTGGCTACTCAGAGCTTTCTTGAAAAAGAGGCAAACCACATTGCCCACAAAAACATGACTTGAACACATAGCATGTAGTTAAGGGACACTTCTTTTTTTGTCTCTGAAATATTTCATCTAGTTTAAATCCCAAGTTTTTTCCAATATGAGAACTGAAGTGGTTTGTAAATGATGCTAAGTGTACTTGATCCAGACTGGAGCCATCAAACATAGGGGTAATGTTTTAAGTCTTCTAGTTTTCCCCCTGAAATCCTCCCTAGCAGGGGCTGAAAAATGGAGACGACCCCAGTGGCACTTGTTTATGCTTCCCCTCCTTTTTTAGCCCCTGTACGACTGGGGCAAATTGCAGAAGAGTTGGCAAGAAGGTCTGAGAGGGGATGAATAAAACTTCCCTGCCTGTGTACAATAGTCCTGATCCAAATCATGGCCAGATATTATTTATTTTATATATACAGGTTGAGTCTTCCTTTTCTGAAATGCCTGGGTCCAGAAGTGTTTTGGAATTTGGAATATTTCCATATATATAATGAGATATCTTAGAGATGGGTTCCAAATCCAAATGTGAAATTCATATATGGTTTTTATATAACTTACATACATAGCCTGAAGGTAATTTTATACAGAATATTTTAAATAATTTTGTGTATGAAACAAATTTTGTGTACACAGAACCATCAAAAAGCAAATGGGTCACTGTTTCAGCCATCCATGTGGACAATTTTGGATTCTGGAGTATTTCAGAATTTGGAATTCTGGATATGGGAGACTCAACCTATATCCCACCCTTTTCCCAACATTGTGAGACAAGAAAACAAACAAACTGCATACTATGGCTTAGAGCCTATATGGAGACATTGTGAAGCTCTGCTATGGCAGAACCATGGTAGCTCCATTCTCTCCCCTACTGCTCTCCTGCATGGCTCTTTAGTAACTAGTGGAGGGTCGGGGATGGCTAAGAAGTATCTGGCTATGTGATGATAGCATTACAATGACATCATCTTCCAGGATGTCTGTAGGACTCTCAGGAGCTCCTGAAAGATGCCTTCATCATTGTGTGTCTGTTGTAGTCACACCCAGTCTTCACACTCTTCTCCCACTCTCTATCAGATATGCACAGAAGATGTGTGTGTGTGTGTAGTGTGTAGTATTACAAAGGTAGGCTTTCAGACATATGCAGGCATAAGTTGGACTTTGTGCATTCCACTGACAGGATCCCAGCCTATGTATTCATGTAGGATATAGGTGATTCACAGAAAAAGGCAAGAAGAACATGCATCAAGCAAGAGTGCGGCTCATTGTGCACTTCTTCATGACTTAGCCCTTGTCTGCCTTTGGCATTTTTAAGATGATCTTTGGTATTGAATAAATAAATCTGAGTGATATCTGATGGGGGTCCCCATCCAAATGTATCAAAAGTGATAGTATCAGAAACTGAAATGACTGTCTATGCTGGGTGGGAGGAAGGTGGCTAATCCAAAGAAGTAACCTTCCCAACCTCTGTAGCCATGCTTGACAAGAGTAGCAGTCCAACAACATCAGGATATACCTGAAAGTATATGAAAGGGTAAGTTGCTACTATGGAGCATGAAAATATAGGGTAGTCATTCCTAACTTTTGATCTGCCAGGTGGTTTGGACTTCAGTTCCCAGAAGACCCAGCCACCTTGGCCAACAGTCAGCAATTTTGGGAGCTGAAGTCCCAATCATCTGGAAGACCCAGGTTTGAGAACCACTGGTATATGGTGCTGCTATGGATCAATTTATTTCTTTATTTAGTGGGAAGAATTAATCTGATACTGTGTCTGCTTGACATAATCATCTTGAAGAAGGGAGTATTTTCAAGATACCCTGAGGCATGAGAATTCAATGAGATAGTTTTAAAGCCAATGAATCACCATAGCAGCATGTGCACTGTAGGCCAAAGGTCTAGCAGTCGTGCCGATTTCTAAACAACAATAACAAAAAATCCAAACCATGAGACATGATTGGTTCTTTATTGGCTTTACTGATTATTAAAATTTCGTGCTGAATAGCCATACCTGAAAAACAGGTTTAGATGCCTCAGACTAGTATTGTATTCTGTATCTTACCTTTCCTGTTCTTCTAGTTGGCAAACAGCACCCAAAAATGCCTAACAATTGAGCACTGTGTGGGGGATTGGACTTGATGGCCCATGAGGACCCTTCCAACTCTATGATTCTATGATTCTAACAATTGCAATATTTGCATAAGGTATAAAATCCTTAAGAATGGGTATATTGGCACAACCCTAATATTGCACTGATGCATCTTACCCAGGAACATCAGATCTGTGGTAATTTTAGACCAAAGTCAGATGCATGGTTCTGTCCTATCTCAGTACACTTCCATGCTTGGTATGGTACTACACTTTCTTCTACTATTCATTCACAGAAAAGTGGAAGGACCTTTGAAAAAGTAGGGGCTCAAGACTCAAGTGCACTTAGATGCATTGGGTATGGAGGGGTCCTAGAAAAGCTCACTGTCTATGCTAGGAGTGGGAATTGTATGGCCATTCAGATACTGTTGGACTGCAAGTCCCAGCAGCCCTATCCAGCATCATCAACTGTGAATAATGGCTGGGAGTTGCAGTCCAATGACATTGGAAGGCTGCATGATTCTCATGTCTGGTGTAGGCTAATAGGAAGCAGGTTTTTTTTTAACAAAGAATAGGGCTTTAGATAGTACAGAATACACACTTTACATGTAAGGTGTTCAGTCCATTTGCTGGACCTTCCAGTTAGGAGGCATCTCAGGTAGGAGGAGAGGGAAAACCTCTAACCAGTGACTAGGAACTGTCCTACTGAAGTAGACTGGGTTATACTATATGACACATTGACTCAGTAGATGATATACCTGTTTGATATCTCCTGATTGTCAAGTACAGCCCAAAGTAATCCTCTGGCATCCCACTTTTTCAGCTCTAAAAATGTCCCAGTTCCTCTCCAAAGCTCCCACTTTCTTAGCTTAATTCAATTTCTGCAAATGGTTCAACATGCAAAATGTAGTTTGTGCTCTAATAACTCAGCAGGGGAAGAGTAGGGGTGGAATTTTCCACTTCCCAATAGGCTCAGGCAAAAGCAAACTGCTGCAGCCTCTCCTAGCTTGGCTGTTCTTCCTCATTAGTAGTTTTTGCCATCTTGAGCACACTCTTATGTTGCTTGGCAACTATGTTTTGGGTTTAAACTGTGAAATGCTTGTGTTTTGGGTTTAAGCTGTGGTATGCCAATGTTCTTTTCTTTGGTGCTAGATAGTATGGGGCTGATTAGTGACTCCTTTTTTGCCCTTTAGTTGTAATGGTCCGATAGAGCAGCTGCAGAAAAATTGAATTTTTCTCTTCAGAATAGGTAATAGAGGCACCCCCGCCCCCACATGCCAACAAGCAACCAACAAGCAACAACATACACATCCATCCATCCATCTGCAAAGAAGATTAAATTCTGTACAGTCTAAGGGCTCCTGAAAGAGTTCTTACAATGTAAGATTTTAGGATAGTTCTGGCCTTTCTAGTTCATTAGGCAAGTGAGATTGTGCTAGCTGTGGTTTGCTAGTATCACATTGGTTTTTGGCAACTATTTTAAAAATATACAACAAGTAACAACAGTGAATAAATAAATGTAAAGGGATTACATGTATTGACTCTGATGTGACCTAATTCAATATAATAATTCAGGGATTATTTCAAGTGGTGTTGAAGAATCTGAGGGCCCATTCCTACTATTTTATAAACCTGATCATGGGTTTTCAGGAATTGGATTGTAACATCTTGTTCACATTTGAATGCACATTTGATCCTGATTACAGAAACATCATTCCCATTGGAATTCAGGTTCAATCCCCATTTGATCAGTTTATCTTGAGATAACCCGAATCAGGGGGGATTGAACCTAGGTTAATTTGACAGCACTTTTCAAGTGGTTCTTTTGCCAAGCACTAGATCGGATCCGGGGTTAATTAATAGGAATTACAAGACTGTCGATTAGGGTATTTTGGGATGGGAGGGCCAATGTTAAAGGGGCTGAGCTAGCTAAGGGAAGAGTGTGACTGAGGGACATATCAGTTTTAAATGTGTTAAATTATTAACCTGCTTTGTAGGATCAACCTCTGTTAATAAAGTATTGTTTTTGTACCATACACTTTTGGCCTCTGGGACCACTAGATATACAGTTGGCCCTCCTTATCCATGGATTTTTTTATCCACGGATTTGAGCATACATGGCTTGAAAATATTCCCCAAAAGTCTAAATTCCAAATAGCAAACCTTGATTTTCCATTTTATGTACGGGACACCATTTTGTCGTGTCATTATATTTAATGGGACTTAAGTATACACAGATTTTGTTATCCACGGAGGATCCTGGAGCCAAACCCCAGCGGATAACAAGGGCCTACTGTATAAAGGTTAGGTGGCAGTGGTGAAAAAAAGAGAATGGCTGTTGAGTGGGTATAGAAGCTGTATAATATCATGTACTGGAACCTTGAGGACATCCAGTAGGTCCCCACAGTTGGTGGCCACAGAAGGAGGTCCTTGCATGGCTAGCTGAGGTGGGGAAAGCCCTTTCATTTGGTGATTGCAGTGAGATTTCTGGATGTCCTTATGTTTGGTGGCAGTGTAGGTTTAGGCAGAACCTTACATCTGGTAGGAAAACTGGCAGAAAAAGAGGCAGAAGCCTCACAATCCCTTCTACAGTCTTCTAACTAGCCATGTTGGTTTCGGAGTTGTTGTCCCAAATAATAACTTTGCCAAGCTCTGCTATTTAATGCTGAACACTACTCTGTCAGCAATAGGAAATAACTACAGTCCATTACAAAGGAAAGTTCATATTTAACCTCATTGACTTAAATGGGTCCAAGCATACTTCATTCTGGGCTGGATTGTGGCCACTAAATCCATTGTTGTTGTTTTAAACTTGATCTTGTTTTCCCCTACTTTCTAGTTCTAATGAAAGAAAACCCAGTGTAACCTTAGATACCAAACTGGCAGGCTATTTGTGTAATGCTGCCCATGTTGTCTTTGAATTGATTCCAGGAAGTATTATCTCCTAGAATGGCAGTTCTGAGCATCCAGAGCTGGACAGATTTATCTGGGTTATCTATCTGCCAGACGATAAAGTTCTTTTGACGTTTCCTCTTGAGAAATACAATACTGTGCTTTGTTGAACTGTTGCTTTTGAAGGACATGTCCACTTGCATTTGTCTTGCGGTGTAATTTTGTAAAAACATGTTTTCATAAAGTTAAGACAAATGGAACTGTTTCCGCAAGGGTGGGAAAAGAACACCTGAAAGATACTATTATTAAATATTTTATTAAATACCAAATACTAGTACTTAGCAGTTGGTATTTTACCAAATATTGTAGATATTAACATAGTGGAATTGACATACCCATGTGTACCATCTAAGCTGATGGAAGAATTTATTTGACATTGACCTATGTGCACGATTGTTACAATTAAGCAAATGTTTAAATAAAAAATAAATAAAAATGTCAAGCTTTCCAGACATTTAAAAATATTTTGGGATTAAAAAAAAATCTTGTGGCACATAGATTTTAAACTGTTTTATTTCCTGATAAGATTCAAAACCCTTTTTAAAATGATATTAGTTAATTTCTAGGTCATTGTGTTGTCCAGAAATCAGTCTGGGAATCAGAACAATCTGACCACACTGTGGATTTTGAAGTTATACAAGAAACGTGCAGTTATACTGAGCAGCAAGAGGCAGTTCTGGAATACCTAAATTGAAGAATTTACTGTGTTTCCAATAGGGTCCACTGAAGAAGACCAGAAGTGAAACTTCAGTTCCTTTTACAATTATGAGAAGAGGCTCCATAATTACAAGTAAGTCACACCACACCATTGACTCTAATCTCAATATGAAATGCCTCCCTCAACCCAGACTTCCACATGTTGATGTCTCCGCTGAGGAAGCATACATAAGTATTGTAGACTTCTGGGCAGAAGCTTTCCATGCAAGTTGGAGCACCAGACACACAGATGTCCACTCTGTGTGGTTGTCCATAAAGTTAGAGGCCTTGACTCCCTCCTCATCTGACTTTATGGGGCCATTCAGACTACCATATAAACCGGTTTGTAACCCGGATTAAAATCTGGAAGTTCATACTGGTGGTGGTTTTTTCACTAGGGAATCTGGATCTTGCACACCCAATGCGGCGCAAATCCTCCTACACCTGTTTTTTTTTCGAAAGCGAGGTATTTACCGTTTCTTTTTGGAAAAACCGGTTCAATTGAATGTGAACTTGGCTCCGATCATGATCGGGTCAAGTTCAGGGGAGGGGTAAAGGCCAGGGGGCGGAACATGCCTCCTCTCCCTGCAACCACCGACTTTAACCCGGCACTGTCTAATAGTTTTTGCAGCAGGAGTGCTTCATCGGGCACTTCTGAATTTTTTAAAATTATTTTTACAATTTGACAGCTTATGCGCATTCTACATGGGTCTCTTTAAACGGGAGGGGGAACCCCCAATCCATATATGGATAGTTGGCTTCCATATATGGATTGGGGTTCCCTCTCCCTTCATTTAAAGAGCCCCATTCATATTGAGCATTTAAACGAAGGGAGAGGGAACCCCAATCCATATATGGAAGCCAACTATTCATATACAGATTGGGGGTTCCCCCTCCTGTTTAAAGAGCCCCATGTAGAATGTGCATAAGCTGTCAATTTTTTTAAAAAAATAAAAATACAGAAGTGCCTGATGAAGCACTCCTGGTGCTGAGAAAAACAGGGGAGGAGGAGGATGAAGAAGAAGAGGAGGAGGTGGGGAAAGGATCCCCATAAGCCACAGCGCTCCCGGCCCTATGCTCCATGCGCATAATCTGTCAAATATAAAAAAGTATATAAAAAAGCGAAGCACCTGATGGAGCTCTTGCGGTGCCTATACCTGCATCAAAGGTCACCATGACATCATTTGATTGACAACTAGGAGGCTCCATCTTGAATCTTTTGCATGTATGAAGTTCAGAGGGGTAAAATGCACCAGGAAGCATTGATCAGGGCAAAGGGTAGTATGAACTTCTTTCCGGAGAGATTCGGTAATGGCATGCACGATCTGATCTGGATCTAACCAGGGCAAATGGGCTAGTATGAATGGGGCCTATATTCCTGGGAAAAAAAAGCCAACATGAGGGATATCTTCTCTTTATACCTCTCCTCTACCTCTGTGAGTGTGTGTGCCTTCAAGTCACTGTTGACTTATGGTGACCCCATGAATTTTAAAGGTTTTTCTTAGGCAAGAAATACTCAGAAATGCTTTTGCCAGTTCCTTTCTTTAACCTACAGTACCTGGCATTTGTTGGCAGTCTCCCCTCCAAGTACTAATCAGGGCTAACCTTGCTTAGCTTCCAAGATGAGACAGGATCTGGTTCCTTCAGGGTTTTTCAACCTTCTTAGGGGCTGAAAAAGTAGCAAGTGAGAAATGTTCATTCTTCACATGATCTGTTACACAGGAGCTGTGCTCTTTAAGGTCTGACCAGCAAATACAATGGGATCCAACCTTCTCAGGAGGAGGAAATGTAAGACCCAATGAAAAATCAATGGAAAACAAAAACATTATCTGGTTTAAAAATCCAGCACCTGGAACAATTACTTTCTGGATTATAGCTCCCTGACCCCACTCTCCTACCAGCCAGTGTTAGATTATAATCAGGTTCTCTTTTTTCTGGCTTTAAAAGTAGAACAACAAATGTGAGCATACTACTGAGAAGACATGTACAATTTCTGCAAATTTTGAAGCCATGTTCTGTGTGTGTGCATGCATGTGCATGTGCATACGTGTGGAGCTATCTGTTTTTTTCTTCTACCTGTGTGTGTGTGTAAAAAAATGTGTAAAAAAATGATTTTTTTGTTTGTTTTTTCCCAGGCTTTCACATGTCTGAAACAGTGGTCAAAGCCTAAGATGGCTATCACAAAACTTGTTAAAGTTTTGGCAAAGGATGACATTCAGGTGGAGTCTCTCTCTCACCCACACCCCCCCCCCACCTGAATGCCATCCTTCACCCCAATTTTAAAAAGTGCAGCAGGATAGCCATCTCAAGCTTTCTCAAGAACAAAGAGTCTTCTTGTGGCATCTTCCAATAGATTTATTGTAGCTGAAGCTTTCATGGACGAAAGCCCACTCACATGGCAATAAGTTTATTATTCTCTAAGGTGCCCCAAAGGCTCTTTTTTGTAAACAGAAAACAGAAAATGGGAAGGAGATTCTAGGAGACATAAGAGGTACCCAGTCATTCAGCATGACATATGGTTGCTTTCCATTTCACAAAGAACCTGGGAGGATTAAAAAAAACTTTAGAAAAATTACTTTTGGAACTACAAACTTCAGATCTGGAGTATTGTGAGTCCAAAATTATAACATTTCCAAGGATTGGTAATAAGTGCATTTCCTAACAACCTTTCCCCATTGGTTTCTCAGCGGTGTTGTTATCTCTTCTCCTTCCTGATTGCAGAGCTTCTGCATCTGCATGCCAGTACAATAGTCTGAATGCGTAAGTGAATCAGGACCAAATGACACCAGACTCAATGAGAAATCAGTGGGTAAAAGCATTCTTTGTGGATAAAGTACCCCTCAGAGGACATACAACATTTTTTAAATAAAAAAAGCAAAAAACCCAGCAATTGACAAAGTTCATGTTTGGACTACAGCTCCCAGATTCAGTCACTTAACTTCTGGTAGTCAAAGTTTCTTTCCCAAATAGCCTCTTCCTGTAGCCTTTCCAATACTCTCAGAATGGACTTGTTCAACACCTGGACTTGCTCACAGTGTGAAAGAATCCTTTGCTCTTTGTCTAAAAGCCACTTCACATTACAGACACAGCAGTATT
Source organism: Urosaurus nigricauda (assembly GCA_034509955.1). Taxonomy (NCBI): domain Eukaryota; kingdom Metazoa; phylum Chordata; class Lepidosauria; order Squamata; family Phrynosomatidae; genus Urosaurus; species Urosaurus nigricauda. The sequence continues at coordinate 311,897,945 of JAOEGL010000001.1, read as the reverse complement.
TATAGGCACCAGCTCTGCTGGAGAGCTGCCAAAGCCTGCTCAGTGCATTTTGGTGCCTAAGGGGAAGAATGAGACAGTGACCTCTTCTGTTCAACATCCAAAAGCCAACTAGACTGGGCAGGTGGATCTATTTTAGGACAGTATCTCCTCTCACATCTAAACAATCACAGGCTAGGTCACATGGCAGTTTCGATGTCAGTAGGCCAGTGAATCCAGCAGTGGCTAGAGACTTCCCGGTCAGTGGGACAGTAAACCCATTCCAAGTGTTACTTCAAACCTTAAAGGAGCTGTCTAAAGTGCTGGACCTATTCTGGAGATAGGGTTCAAGATTTTGAAAAGCTCTTTTAAAGTTCAGATTAAAACACATAGAAGCCACCAGCTGACACTGCCCAGTTAGCAGGGCAGGCTGTGCAGCATACAACTCTTTCTTATAATACTTTCCTGCCTCCTGCTAAATTCTGCCATCTGAGGTCACCACTCCCCCTTGCTTAAGGATAGGTTCAACCCTGTTGAGGTGAAACAGTTAACATATATCATTCCCAGTCCCCCTTTAACAGTGGCTTCTGCCCCACTCCTGTCTGTTGTTCACAGCTGCCAAACCTTCTTTAGTGCAATTTGAAAGGATGAAAGGCAGGAAGAAACTGGGCAGGGCAAACCAGTAGCATGAAATGTGGACTTAAAAATGTCACTTTTTTGGACAAAACCTTTCAAAACCCCTCAGCCACCATGACCTTAGTAGTTATGGCCATTCTTAGAAGTCCACCGATTATAGGATTATGGGAGTGACTATCCTATATCAATTTTTACTTAATCTAACTTTATGTATACTTAGCTAAGTAGCAGAAGTGCTACTAAGAAACTCTGTTAGGGAATTGTGAAGATGTACATTAAGACATTGGTAATAATGTCAAATGTACATCAATGCCCAATGTACATCAGACCCAGTATGAATTGGTCCCATTGTGCAATGGTCATTTTGCTGCCTCTGCTACATATTAACATGACAGCAGCCTTCTACTGGATACAAATGTTATAAAACTGCTTAATTCTAGTTCTCAGATACTTTAGTCCACTTATGAAGATGTAACTTCCATACAGGATTCTGGCCCATATGCTTAAAAGCATCGCTAAACCATAGTAAAAATAATACTTTGGATTCAGAATTTGGAAATGTTACTTGTTTTACAACTTCTGGCCATGTTGGTTGTGGGATTCTGTGAATTCTAGTCTCGAAAAAGTAATTTTTTCCAAGCTTTGCTTGAAAACCTGAGCACACCAGGTTCCTAGGGACAGTTTCCTAACAGCATCTGCAAGGTGTTATGACAGCATCATGAAAAACAACAACACCATTAATATCATTCAGGGAGACTCAAGCCATTTGTATCTCATCTCATGAAATCTGCTTTCTTTGAGGAACTTTTTGAAAAGGCCTGTCTTTTCTTTCAATGGTTTCCAAGAACAAAAATTCCCATAATAACTGAACTATACTAATTGACTACAATGCAAATGCCATTCCAAATGAATGGTTGCCTTTGCGGAAGAAGAAACTCCTTTGGTCTGTTATGATATTTTACAGGGAATGTAATGATGGGAATATATAACAGGTGCCACAAGCAGCTGTTAGTGTGTAACAAGTTGTCTTTTTTCTATTGGTTTTCTGTTAAGGGATCAAGAATAATTCCCCCCCTCAGGGTTCCACCATCAAATATTCGAGCAATGTTCCTTTCTTTGTTTCAAAAATTCAGCTCCCCCAAATGGAAACAACATGACATATTCATCACAAATCTTCTGCCAAAATTAATTATTTCAACCCATCAGTGTTATGCATATGGTCTCTCTGTCTCTCTCCATTTATACCCAGTCTTTCCCTCAAAACTAGAACTCAATATGGCTTTGTTGTTTGCTGTTGTGTGCCTTCAAGTTATTTCTAACTTATGGCGACCCTAAGAACCTATAATGGGGTTTTCTGGGGCTGCGAGTGTGTGATTCACCCAAGATCACCCACAGCTTCCATGGCTGAGTGTGAAATCAAACCCCAATGTCCAGAATCGACATAATGTAAAGCAAACTGACAAATACAATTCAAATTCAAATGAATATGCTGCAAAATGCTCTACTGGAGCCACAGGTGACATATATTGAAACAGTAAATGTGAGGGTCCTTATACCTTGCTACCTGCCATTTTGGTTCTATTCTGGCTAAGCACTACTATCTGTTGTGCCCCTCTGCATCAAACTAGGAGTCAGGAATCTAAGGTGGTAAAGAAGCATGACAGCTAGAATACAGTTTGACTGGGACAGTACTTAGAAAAGTTATTTTTTCATACTTGTCCAAAAAGTTACTTTCTGAGCTTTAGGTTAGGGACAGTGTAGGCCTAGTGTTATAGCCCCTCTGCACGTGTTGTTGTTGTGTGCCTTCAAGTTGTTTCCAGTTTATGCTGACCTTATCACTGGGTTCTCTTGGCATGTTTCTTCAGAGGAGGTTTGCCATTGCCATCTTCTGAGGATGAGAGAGTGTGACTTACCCAAGGTCACCCAGTGGGTTTACTTGGCCAGCCAGGATTCAAACCCTGGTTTCCAGAGCCATAGTCCAATGTCCAAACCACTATACCATGCTGGCACTACAATGAGATAAAGGGATTGGTAAATGCTCTACTGATTTGGAGTGAAACTGCCTGCTAGGCCTAATGGTGCCCAGGTGAAGAAAATTTTGTTTGGAATCTAAATGACATCACACTGCACATTTGAACTACAGTACATTAGTCTGAACTGGACTTAGATAAATTTCTTTCTAAATAGTGCAGCTGTCTGCAGCAATGAACAAGATGGCGACTTTTCCCATTCCATGTACAAAGGCCAACTGGATTAGAATCTGGAATTTTGTTCAACATGAGTGATAGTACAGTATCTGCCACTGCATCTGATGGCAACAGCTGAACTACAGGGTAGGTCATGTGGTATTTGGCTCTTTTCCTCAATACCTTGCTGCCACCTTCCAATATCTTGTGCCTCAGGTGAGCCTCTCACTTAGCCTAATAGTAGGGCAGCCTCTGGCCCTGCTGGAATAATGTATTCATCAACTCAATAAATATGAACTGTGTGCTATTCAAGTTATATATCTTTCATACAGAAAGTACCTTTGTAGCTTGGTCTATGCAAATATCACAAACTCATGGCTGCAAAGAAAGCACATGCCATTGCATGCCAAAAATTTTATGTAACAGTTTTAAAGAGTGCAAGATGAAAATCACAATTAATGCAATTAAAATTACAGGGAGCATTAGCTGGGCAAAACAGAATGACTCAGAAGTGTGAAAGGTGCCATGGCATTTTAAATACCCAGAAGCAACCAATTATGCTTATATTCTATGCCAGAAAAATGTTGCCAGTGTTGATTCAGTAAGAGCAATTCTGCTTTTGGATAACAGCTGTCACTTCCTATAGTTATTACATCTGGGCTTTCTTTGGAGTTCTTCCATGTAGTTGTTGAGGCATAGTAGTGGTTGTTTAGGTGTAGTATTAGGGAAGTCGTAAACACACAAATAGTCTCCACAGTAACTAAGGCTACGTGGATCTATACTGCCTTTACCCCAATCTGACCGCCTGAAATTTGTGGCAGGATTTTCTTTCTTTGTGTTTTATATGTGGCTTTGTATTCATATATACAAATACTAACCTAAATCAATCTGAATTTCTAGGCTATAACCATATGAAACAAATTTAGCTCTGAATCTGACCAGCAGTATTTTTTTTGGAGAGTCAGGACAAACCATATATTCACTGACATTTTTTTTAAAAAAATGGAAATATATGTTTCTAGTCAGAATAGGAAGGATATACCAGACCTGTATAGAACAAAGAAAAAAACATTTTTGGTATGGTAAGAGATTTCTGTCATTTATATCATTTTTCTTTATTTATTCAATTAATTTCTACTCTATGTTTTTCCCAATAATGGGACACAAAGTGGCTAACAGTATATTTAAAATCAATACAAATTAAAAAAAACAAACTATAGAAAATTCATTAATAAATGTATAAATATAACAGTTATTTTAAAATCAATTAAACTTCAAGAAGTTAAAACATTAAAGATTAAAAACATTAACATTCATTAAAAGATTATATAAAAGTAGCACTGCACAGCATTAAAACCCCATCTCAGACTGTTTCTAAATGCCTTATGGCATAAAAATGTTTTGACTTGCTGACAGAAGGAGAACAAGGACAGGGCTACCCTGGCCTCTCTAGGGAGCAAGTTTCCAAGGTCTGGGAGCAGCCACCGAGAAGGCCCTCTCCCTTGTTCCCACCAAACAAGCCTGAGAAAATGATGGCACAGACAGAAAGGCCTCTCCAGATGATCTCAGAGCTCTAATTGGCTCATAGACATATGGTCCTTCAAATAATATGGTTATAGGATATGGTCCTATACCAAGCGGAATAGGACTTTATAGGTCAAAACTAGCACTTTGAATTGTGCCCGGAAATGGGTCAGCAGTCAATGGAGCTGCTGCAGCAAGGGAGTTGTATGCTCCTGGAGCCATCCCCAGTTAACTAACTGGTTGCAGCTCCTTGGGCAAACTAAAGTTTCTGAGCACTTTTCAAAGGCGACCCCATGTAGAGTGCATTACAGCAGTCCAAGTGGGACTTAGGCATGCACCACCACCATAGTTGAACAGGTGCAGTTTATGCACTAGTTTTAACTGTGCCAAAGTCCAAACTGTGAGCTCGTGTGTTTATTGGGTATGTCTTTCAATTGACCAGGAGCAGCTCTGTCTTGCCTGGATTAAGCTTTAATTTGGTCACCTTCATTCAGGCGGTTATAGCTGCCAGGCAGTGGTTAGCACAAAGAGTTTTCTTGAAATTTGGTAGAAAGGAGTAATAGAGCTGATTATCATCAATATCTGCAATAATCTGCAATAGAGGAATCGGCAATAAGGGTAACTGGACACAACAAATCACCAGGGACAGATAATATTCCAGTTGAACTGCTACAATGCACACAAATAGAAGCAACTGCAGTGTTAACTAAAATATGTCAACTAATACAGTGGTCCCCCGGGTTACGAAGGTAATCCGTTCCGGGATTACCTTCGTATCCTGGAAGTGTTTCACAACCCGGGGGACCGCTTTCGTCAATGCACAGCGTGTTGGAAGCGCGCTGTTTTAAATCTTCCGGATTGCGAATTTTTTTCCCAACCCGGGGTTTTCTTCACATCCCGGGGTTTTTTTTTTCGCCCCCGGCGGTTTCGGGTCCCGGGGATTTCGTTCCCCGGGGGATTCGGATCCCGGGGGACCACTGTATAGAAAAAAAAAAAAAGAAAAAGAAAAAGAGGCCAACAGACTGTAAATGATCAATATATATTCCAATCCATAAGAAAGGAGATACAAAAGGCTGCAGTAACTATAGGACAATAGAACTAATCTCACATGCAAAAAATAATGCTAAAAATTCTGGAGTATAGACTCCAGTCATGGAGAAATTCTAGCGGTGCAAGCAGGATTCAGGAAAGGAACAGGCACCAGGGACCACATCACAAATGGCTGATGGAACACAACAAAGAGGCAGTACAGACCAGCATCAAAGACTGGCTTGGAGGTGGAGCAGGGACATGGTGTCCACATGATGCACGCTCTGACTCTGCTTCCATGCTGGCATTATGCCATGCACCCCACCACATAGTGGGCGGCATCACGGTGCTCCTCTGGTGCTGCATCCAGATTACACAGCACCAAAGGAGTGACAAAAAGCTGTGGTGCTGGCAGCTATGGTGCCCTTTCTATGGTGCAAAATGGAATCACTTTTTGTGGCTCCTTTTTATGCCCTGGAAGGGCATGTAGTTGCTGTGGCCCCAATCTGGCAAAGAAAGAGGTGGCTGCAGGCCACCACTCAGGGGCAGTCTGTTCAGCCACATAGAATTCCAGAAAAAAATCAGCATCTGTTTCATAGAATACAGCAAATCATTTGATTGTATAGATCATGAAAAGCTATGGAACATGCTCAAAGACATGGGGGGGCGGGTTTCATGAATATGTTAAGTATCATAGAGAGACAGAACCTCAAGGGACTGTCTCTACAGGCCAATGGCCAAGGTAAGGTAAAGGTAAAGGTTTTCCCTTGATATGATTGTCTAGTCATGACTGACTGTAGAGGGTAGTGTTAATCTCTGTTACTAAACCATTGTCAAAGATGACTCTGTGATCATGTGGCCAGCATGACTGCACAAGAACATTGTTACCTTCCCACTAAAGTGGTACCTATTTATCTGCTTACACCTTTACCTGGTTTTGAACTGCTAGGTTGGCAGAAGCAGGGACGAGTGACTGGAGTTCACTCCGTCATGCAGCACCCAGGCCTCAAATTGCCAACCTGCCAATCTTGCAATTGTCAGAGTAAGTATCTTACTCTGACCCACCACATTCAAGGTATTGAGCAGGAATACCATCCTCTGAGAGTCTCCTCTCACAAAGAACAGAGTTACTGTAGAACAGTACCTCTAAGCCCCATCTCAGATAGGAGACTCAAAAGGATAACATGGTTGATGGTATCAAAAGCCACTGAGGAGTTCAGCAGAACCGTTTCCAGTTTCCTGTGTAGGTCATCCACCAAGGCAAGTGAACCTGTCTATGACCCATAATTAGGCCTGATATCAGACTGAAATGGATTTAGATAATTTGGCTATTCCAGGAACCCCTGGAATTGGGAAGCCATCACACACTCTAGTAGCTTGCTTAAAAACAGGAATGTTGGCTTATCATTATCCTGTATAGTAGGATCCATGAACGTTTTTTTTTCCCCCAGCTCTGCTGAATGGTTCTGTCTGGATGCAATAGTGTTAGAAAGAAAAACTTTTTTTGCTACCCTTATTACCCCACCATAGACATTCAAATAGATTTCAGCCATTTTTCAGTTGAATTCACTTTGACCTTTCTGCCAATGTTGCTCTAGCCTCTGTCTCACTCATTTCATTGCTGCCTATCCCTAGAAAACCAGGGGGCTGGTTTCACTCCATAAGAAGGGATGCTTAAGAGCAATATTGTCCATTGCTCTAATCATTTCCCCATTTCAGAGTTCAACTTAATTGGTCCCTCACCCCTGCAGAGGATCTGAGTCTCAGGAAGTCTAAACCTGACCATGAAGTGGTCTGTCCGTTACAATGGAGCAGTAGAAAGTGAAAGTGCCTCAGTCACCATCATCCTACCCTGTACAGAAAGCAAGGTGGGATCAGATACACATACACATACAGAAGACAAGGTGGGGTCAGATACCCAGCATGAGTGGGGTTAGATACCATGTGGCACAGATTCATGGTAGTCATGGTGAACATAAGTCATGGTAGTCCTGAGTCACAGGGTAGCCTCAGCATGGATGTTGAAGACTCTAAAACCACTCCTGAGAGACCATCCTGGGTAGTGAGACTGTTGAGCAGCGGGGTAGGCAGTAATCCAATAGAATTCCTAATCTGTCTTTGCTACCCACCTTTAAATAAACACACTCAAACCCTGCAGACTGAGGGACAGGAAACCTGGTCATGGGTATATTATCCTGATAGACCACTGCACCTCCACCTATTGGCCCTCCAGGTCTTCCCTGCTGCTGCACAGGGAATTCAGGTGGGCAAAACTGAGAGAGATTAACCCACCCAACCAGGTCTTTGTAATACAAGGTAGGTTGGCATATTCATCTAGGCTCAAGTCATGAATGGCAGCTGTTTTACCATTCATTGATCTAGCATTAAGCAGTAACATTTTCAACCCAGGTGGACCACTGTCCTGGCTATCCAGATTATTTGGGATGGGAGGCAATTTCAGGATGACTAACACCCTGTTGTGAAATCTGTCTCCAGGGTAATGCAACCACCTCCCATTTCTGTGTCTTCCTCTACCCTACATAATTTAGATGTCTGCTCCCTGAGCACCATTACATCCCTCCCTTTATTGGAAGCAGACTTTCCTTCCTCACAAAAATAGGCAGTTGTTTATTCTGAAAAGGTATTGTCGTTAAACAGGGTATTGTAAAGGAAGAGGTGGCAAATGGAACATAGAATACATCTTGTTTATTTGCATTAAGTTTCTTTCTATGTGGACTCCTTCTTCTTAAAGTAACTAGAATGCTATAGGTGTGACAGCTATTTTGTTGAATGGCTGAACTATTTGGTCTGTTTCATGAAGATACAGTGCTGAACTGCACTGTTCCCGGAAATGGACACAGTACTGCAGGTGAGGTATGACCAAAGTGGAACAGAGTGGTACTGTTACTATTCTTGGTCTGGACATCATACTTCTGTTGATGCACTGGTTTGCTTTCTTTCTTTCTTTCTTTCTTTCTTTCTTCTTTCTTTTTGCTGCCTCACCCTTTTGATTCATGTCTACTAAGACTCCTATGTCCTTCTCAAACATAAAGCTGTAAATGCATATGCCATCCATCCTTAATCTGGGAATGTCATTTTTCCTGCTTAAATTTAGTACCTAACATTTGATCTTGCTGAAATTCATTGTATTTGTTCAGTAGTCCCTGTTCCTCAATCTGTTAAGGTCATTCCAGTTCTGATTCTGCCTTCTGAGCTGCTCTTTCCAGTCTGGTGTCATTTGCAAACTTGATGAACATGTCTTCAATTCTTTCATTCACTCTATTTTTAAAGCTATTCAATAACAAAATAATTTAATAATAAAGGTCTTATAATGGCAAAGGGAGAGATGAGCAACTTCAATAGTCAATTTTGCACCTTCTCCAGGGCCTGCCACTGGCCTCCAAAATGCATGATTACTAAGGCTTTACTGATGGCACACTTTGAATGATGGTTAATCCAGCCCTGCTTTAGAGGAAAAAATTGACTCACTGTCAGGCTTCACATTTTTCTCAAATACTAATGTACAAAGTTTAAACAGTTTTATTCTAACTTATTAATTGTGTTTAATATATTTTTAGTTTATTTAAATTGTTTTTATTTAAACTTGTTTGGTTTAATTTTCATTCTAAACTGCCTTGAGATCATTTTGACATAGGACAAGGTAGAAATATTTTAATAATTTTCTTTTTTCTGTATCATCACAAGTGTGTTTCATAACAGAGACTCTTTACTCTGCAAATGGATGAAATGTGCCAGGAGGCTGTGGTATTTGCTGCTAAAGTTATCCATTAAAAAAAATCCAAAAATGTTTCTGTGGTCCCGGTCTATTTTCTGGAAATCTTTGGCATCAGCTGCAACATTTTATTCCCACCCTTAATGGGTTTCTTTTTCATTCTGAGCCATATCTGAAACAAAGAAGTATTATTCTCTTTTCCTGCTCTCTCTCTCTCTGTCTTTTAGTTATAGTGGTGTAATAGTACAGTACACCAGTGAAACAGCACATTTGCACTCCACTTCTAGAACTTCTAGAAAAATTCAAAGAAGAGAAAGTTTGTCCTCCAAACCAGAGGGCTAACACAGCAAACCATGGCCTGTATTTTATTTTGTTTTGTTGGAAGAGCCCTATTGCATATCCAAAACATTGGAGATTATCACACATAGACGGGATAGGGACAGGATTACCCTCCCATCTTTATTCTGTCCATGACAGCAAAAGCCTTTCATAACATAGAACTTATCCTGTCATTATCCTATCATTGAAGTGGCATTGCATTAACGCAAACTCCCGTTAATACAAAATGCTGGGCAATGCCACTTCAATGACAGGACAATGATGAGACAATGACAGGATCAGCGTGACATCATATAAAAGTCTTTCATGCAATCAATGTTACTTGCACTTTCTAGATGGGATAATGTCCAGATATGCACAACATTGTCTAGAAGTCCTTCTCGTGACTACATGGGATGTCCCGTCCCCCATGTGATATTGTAGCAAACAGCATCTCCCAAAAATGGAATGAGTGAATAAGGAGGTGATAAACTGGCAAAACTGGACAGAACCCAAGGAGTTCATGTCTACTAATACTCCTATGTCCTTCTCAAACATACAGCTGTGAATGCATATGTTTCTTTAAACTTCTTTAAACCAGTATGGGAGAGCACAATGTTTCCAAAGAAAAGAATACAGTAAGAAATATATTTGACAATGGTATAAACTGGAGATTATCACACAGGGGAAAAAGGGGAAAGAAAAGGGCATACTCCTAGGATGATTACACACAGGATGATTTTCAGATGACATTGCACTTAATCCAGACTTCTCCAGGGAAGTAAAATCAATTAAATGTGAACAAACTATTCACAAGACATTCCATGAAAAAGCTTCCCAATATTGTGATTGAAATGCGATTTCCAGAGTGTGAAAGCCAATTGTGCTTCAACTGCGGCACTGGGGAAACAATCGGGCATTTTAAAGGGACAGCAGTGGACAAGCATCTTTACATTTTAAAGGGAACCAGCTGGGGATTGTTTATTTTTAAAGTGACTGTGGGCAGCAGCCATGGACCTTTAAAAGCAGCCCAGGAAATTTAAAATTTAAACCTCACATGTGCACAATGATCAATTCCAATGTAATATCAAATCATTATCTGATATATGCGGAAAGCAGTCACACATTTCTAGGGGTTTCGCTATTGTTTCTTCACAAGAGCATGACTGTGTAAAAATACTGAGGGCCATAATGCCATTATTCCTTTCTCTTTTCACTATCGCGATTATTGCTGCATTGGCCCTGGTGTGATAATATCTACTGATTAATTAGAATTTATTAGCTTATTACTGGTTAAATAGAACTTATTAGCAATCCAGGCCTTGCTTCTCAAGAAAGTACCCTGAAACAAAATAAAACCCAAAAGCTAATAGTGTTGGGGGGGGAGTAAACTTCAATTACCTTAATTCATCATACTTTAGTTAATAAATAGATTAGGCTAGATTAGATACACCCATCTTTCCTCCTCCCCAAAGAGAATGTTGTATTTGAAGAATGAGGTAGTTGATGTTGATTTCAGCTACAATGAAATTTTTATATGAAACTTAGTCACAGCCATTATGATTATTGTAATCATTATGATCTAATGCTCATTATTTTGTCCCACATGGTTTACTGAAAACAAACATGTGAAAATCAATCTTGTGTCCCTCCTCTTTGACTACCTTAGGGACATATCTGTGATGTGCAAAGAAGACTGGTTAAAAGAAGAAAAGTTCTTAGCTCAAAGATTTCCATTCCAGGGACAACAGATGTTAAATCCAAAGGGCAGTGAGGTCGTCTGTATGCTCTGTTGGTCACTATGGAAATTATCGGTCATTGGCTTAATGATCTTAAAGAAGTATTCCTTTTGTCTGCAAGAAATCCATTCCATCGTTTTTGACATTCCCCTTCTGAGAAGCATGATTTTCAAATCCCTTTATCTGAAGACAAACAGAAAGAGTGTACTTGTGGTGAATAATCTGAGTTGATATTCTTGCCAGCTGTTGTGTGTGTGTGTTGGGGGGGGGGAGGTTTAAGGTCAGTGACATCTGGTGAACAGTGATATTTCCAGACAGAAACTTTTACTTGGAGATGGTGTAAAAGTAAGCAATAAGGGATGCTGCTGTTTAATTTCTCTCCCTCCTAATATAAAAGTAAAGTGATAAGGTGGAATCAAAGTGAAGGTAAAAAAAAAAAGAAAGAAAGAAAGAAAGAAAAGACAACTGAAATAATGAAGAAATAGCAGTTGCATTACCTTAGGTTGCATAACACAATGGCTGAACAGTTGCTTTCACGCCCTAAGCTTTCAAGTTTAACTTTTCTTTTGGTCTTTCAGACTACACAATGGATTTTTTGATGAGTTGGAAAATATCAGAAGACAGCCAGAAAAGCCCTTCTTTTGTCTCTTCCTCTTCCATGGCTCTTTTTATTTGTTTATTTTTCTTACTCTTCTCCCCCCACTCCCTTCCCAGGACCTAATCATAAAGATTTTCCCCCTTCTGCTCTGTTTTGCCTTCCCAGTTTCCTTTCTACCCCTCCTTCTATTTTAGTAAATCATGCTGAGTAAATGTCACCAATTAACACCATGAACTTTTCCACCCCTTTCCCCTTAATTCTATGAAGGCCTTAACACAGGCTTGCCTGGTCTTGTTCCTAGAATACTAGAAGCTGAGGGAAAAGAGCAGGCAAAGAAAGTGGAAGATTCTCTTTGATACCTATTTTTTCTCCCTTGGTCTTAAATTGGATGATGCAGTGACTTTTGCTCAGGGATGCACTGGACTTTCTTTCTCTTCTTCGGACAGTCCATGGAAGTCCACACGGCTGGTTGCATTAGATAACAGGAGTCCCAAAATGGAAACAAGATCTTTTTAAATAGCATAAATGTATTCAAAAAATTTGTTTCCTGAGGTCAGCAAAGGACAGGAAAAAAGATGACAATTACCTAAATAAACAGTATCCAGTGAAACAAAATAAATGTGCAAATGAAGCTACAAAGTCACTGAGCTGTGATCACAGACCAGGAAGCTGCGACACATTATTGTGCAATCTGCTGGAACTTTGTTATCTTCAGCAAATGCCCTCAGACAAATGGCATCCTCTCTTTAAAGTACCACAACACTTTTCTCTGTCTCTGCCAATATACGAATGCAAATCCCAACTCCTTTGTAACACTTTTCCAGTGAACAGCAATACCAACCAGCAAAGGGCGCTTCCTGGGGATTAAAGGCTGACTTGGGGCTAATGACCTCCTGATGCACCTCAGTCCATTAATCCTCAGAGGAAAAGACCTGCAGCTCAGCCATTATTGCTTATTAATAAGAGTGTACTGACAGGAGAGTTCCTAGATCTGCACATTGCCTCAACTAGGTAGTTTAGGCAAATGAAAGTGAAGTATTTTTGACTGAAGTTCTTTATCCATGGCAAAAGAACATGGAACTGAGATCAGCAGTGGCGGCGGCGGGGGGGGGGGGGGAACTCAACATCAACCAGCTTTATATTTTAGGAACAATTATGCCCTGTATGTTCCTAGAGTCCTAGATATCTCACTTTTTCACTGTATTCCAAAGGCTAAAGGGACCAGCCAGGAGAGCAAAACTTGGAAACACTACATTTTTGGCTAACAGCTCTCAGAATTTTGCAGTTATTGGAGACACATTTGATCAGGGGAAGGGGAATGGAACAGGGCATCCTTGAAGAAGGAATGGCTGGTTTGCTGGAACCTTGAACATTTTGTTATAGCTTTCACTGGTACCATACAAGAAGAGGTTGGACAGTCTGCTACTTCAAGGGCCAACCAGTCCAAACTCCTGCCATGCAGGAGCATACGATCAAAGTAACACCAACAGGTGGCCATCCAGTCTCTATTTAAAAACCTTCAAAGATGGAGACTCCACCACACTTCAAGGGTCTCTTCCAACTCTATGATTCTATGAATGTGTTGTCAAACAGCTCTTACTGTCTTACTAAATTCCTCCTAATGCTTAGGTGGAATCTTTTCTCCTGTAGGTTGTGTCCATTGTGCCCCAGTCTTCCCAATGCCCTTACACATGAGATTGATGCTATATATGCAGTGCATATATATGTGTACTAGCTGCTGTACTAGCATGTGTCTTTGATCCAGTCTTTTTTCAAATACACTCTTTTCAGAATACCAGGACTTAAAGAAGCTCACAACAATATTTTAGACTCTAGAGAGGGGATTAAGCCAGCCAAATTTCAAAAAAGTGGATTCAGGGCTTTTGGTAGTAAACTTTTGGTAAATCTGCAGTCTCACTATGTTTTTGCCTTCCTCTCTGTGCTGTGGATTTCACCTCTACACATGGACCATTGATAAGTCAATAGAAGTTTTGGAATAACACTTTTTGACATAGCAATTTGTATCTGGAAAAGCAATCCATGAGCAGTGTATGGACTTGATGTAAACATGTGAGGTAGAAAACCTGCAAGAACTTGAGAGCTGACTGAGAGCTAACTGTTGACAGCTCTAAGAATCTCATAGTTATTGGAGAAACATAATATCTGATCAGAGGAAGGAATGGGGCATCCTGGAAGGCTAGTTGGCTAGAACTTTTAACATTTTGTTATAGCTTGCACAGGTGGTGGAGAAGGTGAACTGACATTTGAAAATCTATTTAAAATCTAAACTTTTTTTTTAAATAAAATGACCAGATTGGGAAAATGCCAACATGGTGTGATGGGGAGGGGAAAGAAGAAGAGGAGAACAGGGTTTGTTTCATTGATAGCTTTAAATTGCAATATGGAGCAAGAATCTCAGCTGCGTTTTCCAATCACAGTAGCTATAGAGAGAAATTGCGTGAAGTCACTGAAGCCATACACAATGGGCCCTTGGTATCAAATGGGGTTTGCTTCCATGATTCCCCATGCATATTAACATCCATGGATGCTCAAGTTTCATTATATACAATGGCATAATAAAATTGTGCCCCTTGTATAAAAGGGTAAAATCAAAGTTTGCTTTTTGGAATGCATATATATTTGGAATATTTTAAAGCTGTAGATATTTGAATCTGTGGGGAAAGAATCTGTGGATTTGGAGGGCTCATTGTAGTCAGCTATCTTTTGCATCTCTTAATTTATTTGCTAGATTTAGCTGTTAGTAGTAGTTCACTGAGAAAACTGTAATGATAGTTTAAGTGGATGTTGCCCTAGCTCCAGACACACACCCATGGAAGTGTCTGCATTTCCTTTGGGGGGCAGCATCATATAAAACATATTGGAGTGATACAGACCACTCAAAAAGGGCGGTCTGGTGCCACCTCTTTTGGTGCTGTAACTACACCTCCGCAGCTAGATGCTGCGGCGCAGTTGCAGTGTAATAAAGCAAAAAGGCACCATTTGGTGCCTTTGCACCACCACAACTGTGCAGCTCCATGTGGAAGCTGCGCAGTTGCGCCGCCACCATTACATTACGCCGTCTAAACAGCATTACATAACGGCGCCAGCACCATTACCTACTAGAGTCTGGGAGCGTGTATACAATGTGTGCTCCCGAACCCTAATGGTGCTGCGATGGCGCCTCTTAGTGCCCATCTAGATTGGGCCATTGCTGTCACCTAGCCTTGTAAGGACAAGAATCTGAGTCTGAGACCATGGCATATCCACCATTTCACAGATGAACACTGGGATACTTACATTCAAATAACACCACAGTGCAGTCAACATGGCAAATGTTATTAATGAGGAAGAACACTCAAGCTAGGAGATGATGCAGGAGTTTGCATTTCCCTGAGCCTACTAGGAAGGGCAAGATTCCACCTTTGCCCCCGTCCCACCTATCTCCTGTTGAGTTCAATGTGTGCAAATTAGTTTTGTAATTTGAACTCAATTTGTACCAATAGAAGTAAACTGAGGACAAAGGGGGGAAATGGGAGAGGGGAAGAGAAACTGGGCCATTTTTAAAGCAGCTGAAAATGCAAGAGAGCAAAGGAATAATGGCCTGTCCTTGTCAAATTGTGATAGCTGTGAGGTATGTCTAATTTTTGCAAGGGAAATGTCACTAGCCTACTACCAGAAAGTGTAACAGAGCTTTTCCCCAAACTAATGCCCTGTGGATACTTGAAACTTCATTTCTCCAAACCCCTCATTTCTTCATCTCTCCAAACCCCAGGCCAGCTAGTGCTAATGGGAGCTGCAATCCAAAACATATGGAGGGCAATTTTTAATATTTGCTTGTCTTTGAACATGTGATCCTGCAAAACTCCACTTCCCAGCATCTCTTATTATTGTTCATTAAAAATTCTTAGGTTGTTGCTCACAAATCCTGTTTTACTCTGGTGATTATAGAAGTTCATATTTGACTTCATCATATGAAAAGACTGTATTCCATATTTTTATAATATTTAAAATGACATAGTTTCCAGAGCAGACCATGCTGTCAGAAAAGCAGAATGCATTTGAAAAACATGTGGGCAGGGGGTGGAAGTGGAACGTGCTGATACAGCCTGTTTGCAAGTGTGCATTGGCTGGGCAGCAGAGTGTGTATGTTGTGCCTGGAACAATACACACTTACAATTAGTTGAATTTCACTGTGGTGGAGATGTAAGCTGACAGGCCGCCACACAAAACCACCCTGCAGTCAAACTCATGCTGAGCTCTAGAGTGGAAAAGGCTTGCAAGTGAAAATCTTTGAAGCTTTAAAATATGGAAACACACGATTCAAGCATTGTTTACCTTTGAGGAGCAGATTTAGATTATGGATACCTTTGTTTCTCCTTCCATGAACTTTGTGATCTTAATACAGTAATGCAAATAAAATACAATGGTCCCTCCACATTCACTGGGGTTTGGGGTGAAAGACCCCTGTGAATGTGGAAAAACTGCAAATAAAAACAACAACAACACTATTCTTTTTACCTAAGAGAACACCTCTCTAGGAATCTCTAGGTCCTCCAGTGCAACTCTATGGCCAACATCTGCCAGAGGTTGATCACAGAATCACACTGGAGGGCTTACAAATGCCAAGAGAAGTGTTTTCTCTAGGAGCTTCTATTGTCAGCTTCTGTGGCAAAGATGCACTGGAGGACCTAGAGATTCCTAGAGAGAACATATTAATCAAAACTGCAAATAATCAAATCCACAAATTCAAAGTCACAAATGTGGAGGGACAACTGTACTCCAGAAGTAAATATTTTTCAAAAATGAAATTCTGAGGCTCAGATTCTGTACACCATACATTACCTGTTTGTGTTTGCTTGTTCTTATCACAGAACGCTTGGAAGATATAACGGTAAGCAAGCTAAACAAGACATTTACTCTCTCTTTTGAAAAAGAGAACAGCAACATGAAACACCTGACTCCACCCTAATACAACTAGGTTCACACATCTAATGATAAAACTATGTAATGACAACTATCCACACATACCCATTCCTGCCTAAGCATCTCATATTTATATTTATACATTTGGAAGGAAGGATTGGAAACTGTGAGTGAAAGTGAGTGGATAACTTGGTTGTGGTGCTAAATAGAATCCCACATCGGTTTGAGTCAGAAAGGTGACAAAATGTGTGTCAATCTTTGTTGTATGTCTTTGGTGTAAATTTCTGGTATCTATGTTGAGCTTGAACAAAGCATTGATTAAATGGATTAGCTTTTGTGGTCTCTGTGCACAACAAGCCACATTGGTTGAGCATTTGCTTGTTTTTCGTTAAACCGCTTTATAGCAGAAATGTCCCCCCTCCCCAAAGCACAACTTTGGGGACAAAAGCAACAACAAATCCTCATGTTGTTGTCAGATTGGCATAAGCACAAGAAGGTACAGTATATATAGAGTTTTTTCAAGCTGATACATGACCACCGAATGTAAAATATTTGACTTTCATCCAAAATATTAAAAGGATATTTGTGTGCGGGGAGTGTTCTTCTTCCCATTTAACTATAGCATTGCCTTTTTAAAAAGTCTGATGAAGTGTCTAATTAAATGATTGTATGTACAGTGCTGTGTAAATTTACAGCGCTACATTAATAATAATAATAATAATAGCCATTATTATTATTATTATTATTATTATTATTCAACTGGACATCTGAATCTGCTTCTTTTTACTAGATTTCCCCGAGTAGCTCATCAGGTAGGTTTCTGAGCAAGAAAATAATGATTTCTGCAAAAGATATACACACCTATTTTTTCTTTTATGATTTTTAACATCTTTGCCTGATGAAGAAGCCGATAAAGCTTGCATAATGTATTTTATGCTTTAGAGTTGGTCCAATTAAGGTATCACTGCTTTGTGTATTTTGTTATATTTTGTGTTTGACCATGTCAGCTACTCCTAAATATATTTCCCAGATGTTGGCTAAAAAACCCCAAGGGCCTCAATCCAATTGGTAGTACTAGCTATAGAGTGAGCCAGTGGGGTGTGGTGGTTTGAGCACTGGAGACCAGAGTTCGAATCCCAGCTCAGCCATGTAAACCCACTGGGCGACCTTGGCAAGTCACACCCTCTTAGCCTCAGATGATGGCAATGGCAAACCCCTTCTGAAGAAACTTGCCCAGAAAACCCCAAGATTGATTCACATTAGGGTTGCCATAAGTCAGAAATGACTTGAAAGCACACAACAACAACAACAACCTAGAGTAAATACATTGAATCAACTGTTAAATGATGAGCTAACACATAAATCTGATTGATTCAGTGGGTCTACCTTATATGCCACCACTGATAAGATTCAGGCTGTTAAAATATTTAACCACATGCCTTATATAAGAGCCTAGTTTTTATGTGCTGGCCAAAAAAGAGCCAGGCTTGACAAATTCCTATTGGTAGAGCCTTCCACAAGATGGATGACTGCTGAAAAGACCTGAAACCTTGCAGGCTGGCAGATCTGAAGAAATGCTTTGCCTGATGACTAGAACATGTGAGGTGGATCAAATAGAAGAAAAGGTTTCTTTAGTTACCCACCTCCCAAGCTAAATGTTTACAGAAATAAAGGTTAACACCAATATTCAAGGATGACCGGATAAACACTATATACTTGGCTGTAGGTAGGTCCCACGGTTTAGATGTTTTAGGTATAATACAGCTACATATAATACAGGAAGTAATGAATTATAATCAAAATTAATTATGTAGTGTTAATTACTTAGTAACTAATTACTTTTGGAGTAGCAAAAGGGAAATGAAGTTACATTTCAAAAGTAATTAAAAGAGTTGCTCTGTTGGTGTAATGAATAATGTTTTACAGTTACTTTCAAGGCTAAAGACTGATTGACTTATTAAAATATATGTCACATTATATCGTAATTTCTTTAAAAATAAAATAAATTTAGGAAGAGTTCAAACAACTCAAAATTTAAAACTGTAAATAATGTGAACATTCTAAATGCACATAAAGCACTTTAATAATTAGGCTTTGATGAATAGTTAGGCTTTTGATGCATATAAAGCAATTCAATATTTAAGGCAAGCCAGAGCGAGCCATTGTTGGTGCCAATCAGACTTCCAAGAGAAGGGCATTGTTCCACCTCGAATAACTTTTAGAAGCATTTCAACAGGGTGTTTTGTAACTGTTATGTTGTTGTTAACTGCCCTTGAGTTGATCCCAACTCATGGCAATACTGTGAATGAGACGTCTCCAAGATCTCCTGCTTTCCACTGCTCTGTTCAGTTCCTGAAAACTCATGCCTGTGATTTCCCTGATTGAGTCTAACCATCTGGTGTGCAGACTTCCTCTCTTTCTACTGCCCTCTACCTTTCCTGTCTTTTGTAGTACAGCATTCCCTTATCAATTCAAGGCCTAGTAGGCCTAGTTATACAGTGGCATTACTAGGCGGGTGTGGGGGGTGCAGGGGATGTGGACCTCATTGGGTGACACCGCAGGAGAGGGATGCCACCTGGTTGGGCCCTCCTCACACTCTGCCCCTCCTGCTGTGCTGCTGTGAAGGAGAGAGATGTGAACCTTTTTGGCTGCTGCCATCCCCTCCGGCACATCCCCTTGCATTGGGTGACACCTGGGGTGGGGACACCACTGTCATTATAGAACAGTTACTGGCAGCAAACAGCATAACAATATGTAAACAATTTTCATGATAGCTTTCAATCATACAAAAAAGCTAGCAGCCAGAGCCCCTGTCACATGGCACAATGATATCATTAAGATTCTATTCTAACTACAATGGAAGCATCCTATGGAATCACAAGAATAATAGTAGTTTGCGCTGGCTGAGAATTCTAGGTACCCTTCCCTATAGTGCCAATAATAGGATTGCATAGGATGGCACCATGGATGTCAAAGTCGAATAACTGTGCTGTGTGTGTAGTGTGAAATGGCCCCTGGACTCTGCTTTAGAATGCTGTGTTTAATTTGGCCTATCCGATTTTTAAAAAAGGATATGGTAGTGCTAGAGAAGGGAATAGAATCAGTAACACAGATCAGATGCTTTTTAGCATCAAATCATGCAGGGTTAGAATGGGAAGATGTCCGAGATTTTTAAAATTATGAAGAGATTGGTTAAAAGGAAACCATTATTTAGTAATGAATTTGAAGTGCTTCCTAACAAATAACCAAGCATGGCTCAAAAGGCATTGTGTCACTATTCTGTTGTTCCTTCTTGTATTTTGTGGGAAGCCAGAAAATCAGTACAAAATATTTCAAATTTTAAATTTATTTTGAAGAGTATGAACTGTCTTAGCAAACATGCCCTAACTTTGCCAAAGAGTAGTAGAGGTCTGTTTTGGTCAGATCCCTTAGGCACTGGAAATCCAGGTGTTGATCTTGTAGATCAAAGAACGAAAGCACTTTGAAACAGAGCTCTTGCTTTTGCAGGTTAAAGAATTCATTGTGTGTATGTGGAAGGCAGTGTGATGTGCATTTTGAGGCCATCACCAATGTGAGATCACTGGACTGGGTCATGGATCTTTAATGATGCCTGTGACCCTATTGTTCTCAGCTGTATGCTGTAGAGCCATCATCAAATTTAGTATATTATTATTATATGTCTCACTGCCTTGATCTGGGACATGCTTCTATGTGTCAGTTGATGCAAGGCAAGGAGCCTGTCTCTGAAGAATAATTTAGAGATACTAATGGGAAAGGTATCAGCTGCTCTTGGAAACACTGATAAAATTCATAATTAAAACAGCACTCCCTAGGGCACCTGTCTTTTAAAATCTTTTGTGAGTGTGGATTTTATTTCCTCTTCATTTGTTTGAGCTTATACAGGGAGACCTTGTTTTGTTTTGCATCTGAATCTGGCAAGGGATGTTTTCTTTTCTTCCATTGCCCATTATATGAAAAATAGCAGTTAATTTTTTGGTACTGAATTTAGGATTTTTCTAGGTTCGACTGAAGGTATTCTAATGCAGTGGAGAGATTCTGCCCTCCTCTTTTTAATGAACATAATCTGCTTACAGCAGCATTTAGATTTTAATCATGGAAATTGTCTTGAAGTGTTTCTAAAGGGAGACTGCATCTAAAATTCTACCAAAATATTTATCATATACAGTATTTGAATGAATGACAAGCTTAAAGTATTGAGTTATTTAGATCACTTCAAGAGTTATACTTATTTTTTCCTGTTTCCATCAGCTTCTTAGAAATCATGTCTCATCACCTTTCCTTAGTTCAGTCCCTCCATGGCAAAGCTGGCTGGGATAGAAATTTTAGTTTGAATGGGAGCTGTAGTCTGACACATCCAGAGAGCACTAGTATGGGGAAAAGGCTGCTATATGTTTCTCAGTCATTTACTATTCGTCTAAACATTTAACTTAACACTACTGGCTTCCAGCCTGATTCCAGGACCAGTTCAAAGTTGGCATTGACTTTTAAAATTCAGAATAGCTGGTGCCAGAATATCTCAAGAATAATACTTCCCATGCATAATCTGCATGGACCCTTAGGTCCTCTTCGTAAATCCTGCCTGGTTATCTTTTTTATGCTAGGCATTTCTTTTCTCCCAGGCATTTTGGATTCTTTGATTTTATGCTGCTTTTATATATTCACCTGTACTGTTTGCTTTCTACTGAAGCACTGACACTTCAGCAAGTAATCTGAATGGTCATGGGAAACAGGCAGACAGATAGCTATCTCTGCTTATGCTATATTTCTTTCCTCTTTCCTCTGAAGGCAATTTCCTGTTTCTTCTCCTAGCTAGAGAGAGGCAAAGATCTTATGGGAGTCAAAATCTCTGTCATGGCTGCCTGAGCAGGCTTGCACACATAAAAGCCAGTCTTATAGCTTTTGTAACTAAATTTAAGAAATCTGCACTATTTTTGAGTGGATCATTTGAAAAAAAAAATAAAAGTAAGTTTTTCTTTTTAACATACTTCAAGCATTCAGAGCCATTACTCCTGTTTTATAAGCTGACCATTGTAACCTGCTGCACTCTGCTAGTATAAATACTAAACATATTTACAGTCTAGACATGGAGGTTTTAATGTTTAGAAACTCTAAAGTCAATGGAGCGAGCAGGAGAAGGCAGAACCACAAGTGTAGCTGGTTGAAAGTACTGAAGAAGAATGGGGACAGGCCCCTAGGGCAGGGCTTGGAAAATTATTTTAAAAAGTAATTACAGTTACTTTTACTTACTTTAAAACATTAGAAGGCTTCAAGCTGCTGGCCTATGCTAAATATTCTCTCTCTTTTCTATCTTGTCACTGCATTAATACTGACATCAGAGCATGAGACAGCAATGCAAGGCACAGCATGAGCTAGCTGAAGACACGTGAAATTATTCTTTTGCTGTTGAGTGATGCCATCCCCTGTGACTATAAAAAGTTACAGTTACACTGCTAAAATAGTAAGGTTATTCCTTTTAAAGTTATAGCTTCCCCAGATCACAGCCATTTGTTTGAATCAAATTTCTTGTGGCTAACCTCTCTTAATACATAAACTGCCACATTCTGCATTCGTTGCAGTTAATGATAGGAGGTTACTTACCAGTACATAGAGAACAGGAGGTTGATGATTATCCTCACTGATGTGTTGGTTGGTTTTCCTGGCCATATACGTCACCTGAGAATCCTGGAGCAATGAAAGGTCTGGAGCACACCAAGGCTCTGTTACTGACACACACAAGTATAAGTCCACCTCACACTTGCTTATATACTTTTTTGGTTGTTGTGGAAGCTGATATTCTTCTCTTCCCTCTTCAACATCCAAAGCCTACCAGGATTCATTGTTGGACCACCATAGATCTCCATAGACCAGGTTTCCTTGTTGCACTGCCACCATCGCCATTTCATTGGATAGAGAGAGGAGTGGATTGGGAGAAGTGTCTGGCTATATTCCCATAACCAGATACAGACTACCGAATTCATCTGCCGAGCCCTCCAGAGGATCTTAGCAAAAGACATTCTTGATCTTCATCTGGCTATGTAGATACAGCTAGACACTTCTCCAATTCCTTTTGCTTTCCACTAGCTAGGAATATGCATGGGTTAGGGTGCTATTGGTGCTATCACAATGTAAGGGTGAGTCCTGGGGAGGTGACAGGGGAGCCATAGCAGAATTCTATATGTGGAATTGTTTCACTGTGCTGATCCATGAGGGATGTCAGCCCAAGATGGTATACCTACTCCTTCTTGGCATGTGATTTGCATTTAAGAACTCTGAAACACACCTTCCTTAAATCACAAGGTTCACCTAGTTTCCATCACATTTATTTTGTTGGGACCTTGGATTTGTTCATTCTCATCCTGGTCTTGACAGGACACTGATTTAGAGAAACAACTATTGTTCCTGGATCTGATAAAAAGAAAAAAGAAAAACAGAACTTCTAGGTATTATTTCTAGATTATCCATATTCTGAATTGCTGAATTATCTTCTTGAACATTGTGACAAGTGACATTTTTCTGACACTTTATTTTTTGGAAAAGAAACAATAATAATATGAAATAAGAACTTGTTAGGAATGACTTGGAACAGCAAGTCCCGGCTTGGTTTGGGGAACTGAGCTAAATGACCTTATGCTCTGTTCCCTGGCTATGATTCTGTAATGATCAGTGGGCTTGCTTATGGGGACAGTTGTCAACGGAGGAGGTGGCTGACTTGACCATTTCATTTCACATAGGTCAGCAAGCAGCCATCAGAGGAAAATGATTTTTGTTCGCCATCGACTTGGGTTAGATTGAAACCAGTGACCCAGAGATGAAAGGCTCAAAGAGAAAGGGTTCTACTTTGTGTATGGTCAAACACCACTTCTGTCTCCGCCTCACTCATTATCTCGTCCAAAGCCCACTCTTTTTCTCCCCCACCATTGCTCTCAAAAAATTATTAATCCACCCTGTGCCCTCTTTTTTAATTGCAAGGCACCATATGGAGATCTGCTGAGGTTTTGTTAGGGCCTCAGTACTCTCTCCTTTTGTGTTACAATAGATTTATCCTTCAAGAAGGATATATTGACTTCTGCACCTCTGTAGCCCAATAGATTTTGGAGAGGACTTTGTGAAGCAAAACAGGGCTTAGGCAGAAAATCAATACTAACGGCCTGCTATCCTCTGAAGGAGCCGGGATGATCAAAGAGCTTTTCCAGAAGACAGGGGAGAAATGGATTTTGTTAGAAACAGCCTTTGCCCAGGGCTAGTGGCCCAACAGCTTGCCACCACTTAGTGGTAGTGACAATGGCGGTGGAGAGAGTAGCTTTGTCTGGTAGAGATTGCCTCCTCACTAGGGATTTCCACTGTGGAAAAGATCACAGTCTAGAACAAATTAATGAAAAATAAAGCAATGCCCAAGTTGTAACATTGCAAGGAGTGGCAAAATAGGTGCACTGGCCCCTAAATAAGAGTCCCCCCTGAAATTTTCCTTTGTACCCTAAATTTCTAGCATTGCAATAAGTAAGACACTGAAAATTGTTCATACTTATTTACATTCGCTGTGTTGGCATACCCTTTGTAGCTTTGCCTGTCCCATTTCTTTTGGTATGGGAATCAGTGTGGTAAAGTGGTGGGCTATGACTCTGGAGACCAGGGTTCAAACCACTGCTTAGTTATGGAAACCCACTGGGCGACCTTAGGCAAGCCACACTCTCTCAGCTTCAGCAGAAGGCAAAAGCAAAGCTTCCTCTGAACAAATGTTGTCAAGAAAACCCCATGATAGCGTTGCCTTAGGGTGTTCACACATTGTAAACAACTTGAAGGCATAGAACCACATTTTGGGGTTGGTGCCTAAACTGTACAATATTTCTAAATATTCCACTGAAATTTCAAATGATTGCAATGTAGAAATCTAGGCACTGAATGAAAATTCATTGGAGGGGCAGAATTATTATTTGCCCCCCTTCACCCCATAGCTACACCCCTGGGTTATGTCAAAATGATGAAGAATTTGCTATGTGGAATAGCACTCTTGTTTGAGACTGCATCGGAACTATAGAAATAATCCAGTTTTAACTGCCATGGCTAAGTGCTATAGAATTCTGGGCATTGTAGTTTGTTGTGGCACCAGAGCTCTCTGACAGAGAAGGCTAAATGTCTCACAAAACAACAGTTCTCAAAATTTCATAGCATTGAACCGTGGCAGTTAAAGTGGTGTCAAATAGGATTGATTCTGAAGGGTGGATGCACCCTTAGGGACTTTAATTTTCTTTAAAAAATGTTTCTACATATGCTGATGTACTGCAGTGATACAAAGGAAAACAGCTTCTTGGAAGAATGTGTGGGCAGGGGGAACATTTTGCCCTCACCTCTCCTCAACTATTGCATCTCAAAGCTATGGCTGAGATGATGGAAAATTGCTCATCTTGAACCTGTAACTTGCCATTGAGAATGCCAAAGGAAAGACAGGACACAGTGATAATAAAAAACAAATGAGCCAACTAAACTTTAGTCAGCCATCTGATGTGATACTTTTCTGCCAGTAGTGAAATCCAGACAGTTAGGTGCAGGATGCAAGCACTTAAATAAGCAATGAATAGGAGCTTGGACTGCACAAAGAGATGTACATTGAAGGAGAATCTGTGTTACGGCAACATGAATAAGACTTTTTGGACAATGGGTTAGTGCTGGGCTGACTATGCCTGAACAGTAACGCTCATATTTATCTTGAAAACTGAGGAAAAACCGAATTCAGATACTTCACTAATTAAAGCCAAAAGTACACGAAACACTCACTTTGCTAAAGCTAAACAACTTTTTGCCTTTTCAAGATCAGGAAAGAAGGGCACATGAGAGCCAGATATAAGTATGTGTCTTAAAAACATTTGCTGATTTATGGTGATCACATGAAAATTCATAGATTTTTTCTTAGTCAGAAATATTGAGAAGTGATTCACCATTATGGTCCTCCCTTGGTATCTGCGGGGATCAATTCTGAACCCCTCTATGGATAAAAAAAATGTGGGACCTTAAGTCCTATTGTTTACTATGGTAGTGCAATATGCATCCAAGCTCTGGCATAACTGCATCCATGCGCCTCCATTAAATACAACAGTACTTGCTATCCACAGAAGCTCAGATCTGCAGATGGCAAGTCCATGGATAACAAGAGCCCACTAACTTCTTTTGAATATAGCCTGGTATTCCTTAGTGATCCTTCACCCAAGTACTACCCAGGCCTGAATCTACTGTACTTAGCTTCCAAGATCAGATAGGATCTAGTGGCTTCAGGGTATTTAGGCCATGCTGGCCTAAATGTTGCCATGGAAGTCATGTATGATATATTATTTTACACATTTAACTTTTTATTATTATTGTGAAGTACTTAATAGCTTTAATCTCTATGGGAATAGTGGACATGCATGTATAGGTAAAGGGCAGATTTGAGTGCTGTCTAGGCATGTTTGCTTGAGGTTGTGAACTT
Source organism: Urosaurus nigricauda (assembly GCA_034509955.1). Lineage (NCBI taxonomy): Eukaryota > Metazoa > Chordata > Lepidosauria > Squamata > Phrynosomatidae > Urosaurus > Urosaurus nigricauda. The sequence continues at coordinate 311,871,802 of JAOEGL010000001.1, read as the reverse complement.
GGGAACAGCAATAAAATCACAGGCATATTTATCTTAAAGTAAGACCCACTGAAGAGCCAGCAAGGTATAGTGGTTTTAGCAAAGAAGAAAAGGTCTATTTTTTCCTTTCTCTGCGGATGTATGTTTGTGTGTGGATGGTGGTGGTGTGGGACTGGTTATGGTGTACCTTCTGCCTGCAAATATAAATTACTCTGCTTGTAAGGTGCTGCTCACATTTCACAACATATAGCAGGCTCTCCTGTCTTACTGACAGGAGTCTTTCAAAACTCCTGAAGATGCCAGGGGTTGAACCTAGCGCCTTAGACACACAAAGCCATGCTTGGGGGGGGGGGGGGGATTCAGATGGGGCAATCTCCTGAACCTACTCTGGCCCACTCTTCACCACTTCTTTATCAATAAAAAAAATGAAATGACAACAAATTAATTGTTGCCTTCTTATGACATCCCAAAGCTGCTTTGCTCTGCCAGCCCTGAATATTAGCTATTTAAGCTCCTGGTGACAGTACTTGGTGATCCAGATGCTCTACCTGCACTCCCTCTCCATAAGTGGAAGGCTGCATTTTGCCCAACCTTGTATCCCTTTTTTTTTGGTTGTTAACTGCCCTTGAGTAAGTGTTGAGCCAAGACTCCCTATCCTCTACTGCTCTGCTCAGTTCCTGCAAATACAGGCATAAAAATGTGTGTCTTGCACACTGAGACTTTGGATTGGCATGATGTATGTGTATAAGAAGAAGGAAAGATCTGAGAGTGATTACTTTGCAGATTTAGGCATGATGCTCAAAAATTAATAATAATAATAATAATAATAATAATAATAAATAATTTTTATTTATAGCCCACACCTCTGAACAGGCAATCGGGGCAGGGTACAACAAAATTAAAACAGCAACAGTTAAAATAAAACAATCCCATCCCAGCCTCCCACCCTTTAAAACAAAATTAAATTAGCAATGAGTTAAAACATAATATACAATACAGAGCAATTTCAACACCTAAAAATTCCTAAAAAATTCTTGGGCTGTATGGGTGGGCTGAAATCATGGGGGAGAGAAGCTGGAGGAAACTCTAAGTCTTGGATTTGGAGCTGAGGGATGTTAAACACTGTCTGGGAAGGCCTGCCGGAAGAGATGCGTCTTTAAGGCTTTTTAAAGCCATCGATGGATACAATGAGATGCATCTCATCCAGCAGGTCATTCCACAGCTTGGGGGCGATAGATGAAAAGGCCCTCTGGGAGGTCTGCAACAGCCTAGTCTTCATAGGCTGTGGCAGGTTCCTCCCAGAGGACCAGAGTGTGTGTGTGTGGGGGGGGGGGGGTTCATACAGGAAGAGGCAGTCCATGAGATAGGATGGACCCAAGCCATGTAGGGCTTTAAAGGTTAAAACTTGTACTGCACCTGGAAACTAATCGGCAGCCAGTGGAGTCACTTAAGCACCGGTGTTCTCTTCTAGGTGTTCCTGTGACAAGTCTGGCTGCCATGTTTTGAACCAGTTATAGTTTCTGGGTTAAGCACAAGGGTAGCCCCATGTAGAGCACATTACAGTAGTCCAGACATGAGGTTACCAGCGTGTGTACCACAGTTTCCAGATCCCTCACATCCAGGAAAGGGTGCAGCTGGCGTATTAGCCAAAGCTGATAGCAGGCACTCCTGACTGTGGCATTCACCTGACTAGTCATGTGAAGCAACAAGTCAAGAAGTACCCCCAGACTGTGAACAGAGTCCTTCGAGGAGAGTGTGACTCCGCCGAGGACTGGAGATTGTATTCCCAAACCGGGTTTCGGGCCTGTAACTGTAAGTACCTCCGTTTTGTCTGGATTAAGTTTCAATCATAGAATCATAGAATCATAGAGTTGGAAGAGACCACAAGGGCCCTCCAATCCAACCCCCTGCCATGCAGGAACTCCCAGTCAAAGCATCCCCGACAGATGGCCATCCAGCCTCTGCTTAAAGACCTCCAAGGATGGAGACTCCACTACACTTCGAGGGAGTGTGTTCCACCGTCGAACAGCCCTTACTGTCAGGAAGTTCCTCCTAATGTTGAGGTGGAATCTCTTTTCCTGCAGCTTGCATCCATTGTTCCGTGTTCTAGTCTCTGCAGCAGCAGAAAACAAGCTTGCTCCCTCCTCAATATGACATCCCTTCAAATATTTGAACAGGGCTATCATATCACCTCTTAACCTTCTCTTCTCCAGGCTAAACATTCCCAGCTCTCTAAGTCGTTCCTCATAGGCCATGGTTTCCAGACCCTTCACCATCTTAGTTGCCCTCCTTTGGACCCACTCCAGTTTCTCCACATTCTTTTTGAATTGTGGTGCCCAGAAGTGGATACAATATTCCAGGTGGGGCCTGACCAAAGCAGAATAGAGCTGTTTTCAATATATTGTGAATGAATCATCTCTAATTGCTGGGCTTGGCTTAGTTATTTTCTGATTTAAGCAGACCTAAAGCTGCATCTGCACTGCAGAAATAATCCAGGCTGACACCGCTTTAACTGTCATGGCTCAGTGCTATGGAATTCTAGGATTTGTAGTTCTGTGAGACATTTAACTTTCTCTGTCAGAGACCCTTGGTGGCACAAGAAATTACAATTCCTAGAATTCCATAGCACTGAGCCATGGTAGTTAAAATGGTATCAACCAGGATTATTTCTGCAGTGCAGATGCAGCTTAAGTCTACAAAAACATATGCTATAACTTCTTTTGCTCAATTAGTCTCACGATCCCTTTGCACACTGGTATTTAGACTCACATGGATATAGCATATTGATGGTGATAATTTATAGAGACATCAGCCAAAGGGCCTTACACATCTGCTTGCACCTTGTTTGGCTTGTTCAGTCCTGGGTACCCTCATACAGTCCTGGTCAGAGTGTGGGAAAAATTACTTTTTTTTTTTTACACTATAGCTCCCAGAATCCCCCATGGACAGTTCTGGGATCTATAGTCCAAAAACAAACAAAAATAAGCTCTGTTCCTTTTGTTAGCTGTTTAAGTCTTGGTGCCTTGCAGATTTGAAATCTTTTCTGTACCTTGGGAAATTAAAAAACACCAATCACTTCTCCAAACTGTCATTCTGGCAAAATTCTGAGGGCTGCTTTGCATATAACATGCTTTAAGTATTCGGCTCAATGTGGAAAATGTAAATTCAACAAACAGGTATATCAGGCAATGTACAGTTGGCAGGGAACCTGGTGTAGTTTAATGTAGAATGTTGGAATAGGATAGGAAAGATTTGGGTTCAGACCAGGCTAAACTCCCTCAAAACTTGGTTGTGAGGATGACTTAGGGAAGGGGGAGAGAGAACTATGCCCAACGTTCTCTTGGGCTCCTAGAGGATGGGTAGAAATTAGGATTAATGACTAGCTTCAGTGCCTTTCTATGTATATGTATCGGTGGGTTGGTGTCTGGTGGCTTCCATATTAAGGGGATGTGCTCCAGACTCTAAAGGAGCTATCCAGGGTGCTGAAAGCTGCCACCTAAATAAATGAATACATATTGCATGTGAGACAGTACTAAAAATGGAGAAGTGGGGTAGTGATACCTGGGCAATTTGATTTGTGCCCCCCAAAAACAAGGTCCCCCCAATTCTTTAGTCCTTTGTGTGACATTAGGCCCAGACATATTATGATTCAAAATCCCCTACAGGCATGGGTTTTTGCAGGAGATAATCATAGGGCACCCAGCATCACATCTGCTCTGCGTCCCTTAAACCTTCCAGGACTAGAATTATATGCTGTTCTGTGGTTTTTGCCAAAAATGTTGATGAACTGGGTTGAGCAAGCAGAGCTGTGCCTATGGTGAAATAGCAACCTTCATTATTTAAGTCAGATCTCGGAAGTTACATATTTCCCCACTAATGAAATTATAATTATATTATAATGTAACTTAACAAAGGATAACTTCTCCCTTTTATTATTTCACTGTAAAATTTACTTCTGTAGATGGAAGTGTGGGCCTCACTAAATGATGGAGAGGGATTTCACAGGGTTCAAGTGTGGCCTTGTGCCGCTGTATAGATAAGAGATTTTCTTTTTAATTAAAAAAGATTATTTTTTATTTCCTTTGAAGAAACAAGTTACTGATAACATTGTATCTATAACTCTAAGTTTAGAGGTCTTAGAACTATAACACCAACTAATTACTTTTTAACACCATGTTCCAAGTTCGGGTTAAATGACCCAGCATCACTGATGAGTTGAACTTCTACAAACTTTGAGGTCATTATGAGGGTAGGGATTAGAATGAGGGACAACGACTGGGAAGATCCAAGTTAATAATCTTTGCTCAGTGGTGAAACACACTGAGAAAACAAGGATCAGGCACTCTTTCTCAGTGTAACTTACCTCAGGGTTTTGTGGTGAGGATAAATCCTTGGAGGAGTGATGCCATGTATTTCTTTTTAACCTCTGGTGTGATTTAGAAATGAAATGTTCTGCAGATACAGCTTTTGAATAATTGGATGAATATCACTTTCCTCTGATTTTACAGAATATTAACTTTCAGTGCTTTTGTTTTGTGGAATTGCTGAGCTGATTCATTGTAGAGCTGTGCAAGTTTTATTGGGAGGCATCTGTCACTGGAGGCTAGGATAATTGCTTTTATTTTAAACAGGATAAATCCCACAGCATCCTAAAAGAGATGAGATTATGGCTGTATGCTGAGAAGAAAGGAAGTCCTATTGGGACTTCCTTTACATGAACATGTTTTGAGTTGAACTGCATGATTATACATTCATTGTTTATTTACAAATACTTTTGGTCTAGGTGAAGGACAGCTCTTTGTTGCCTCTTTACTGTTGTTCTAAATTCTAAAAATACTTAGATGTAAAGGTGAGAAAAACTTTAAAAAGATGTCCGAGAGGCACCAGTTTGGCTGGCTGGGTTGGTAGAGAAACAGATTAGGCTCCATCGAGTGGCCTATACAGCAAAGAAGGGAGTTTTTACTCTAATCTGTTCTGTTAGCATAACAAGAGACACGCTAGAGCAATTGTTAATAACAGCAAAGGGGTTGTTTAAGTCAAGCATGTGTTTCAGCTCCACGGGTTGATTAATCTTGTCACCATTTTATTTTTTAAATTTTTTTGTGTTAACCGCAAGCCTGCCCCCCACTCGCTAAACACCAAAACCACTTTTCACTGGAGAGGCAGAGGGGAGATTTGGGGCTGTATGTGTTTAAGGCTGAGAATAGCGATGCCTCCGCCTTCAAAACCTGTCTCTGTGTCTATCCTTCCTTCTGCCTGGATTAGTCGACACAAAGCTGTTTTCTACAGCCAGGACCCTCAATGGCAAGTTAAATTTAGACAGATTGTGAGGAGTGGAGAACATGGGCCTGAGAAAGAGGAACGGGCTCCGGCCCTGACCCACCCTTTGTTCTCACATAGTGGTCACCTGCCAGAGAGCACAATGCACCAGGCTCACTCCCTCCTTGCCTGATTCAACCTGACCTTTGGGAACCTTCCTGATTGGCTAGGAGCATGTTTGAGTTGTTGCTGGGGAAGCCCTGAAACACACACACACAACCCAACAACCTAGAGAGGAAGCCCCCCTCCTCCCAACACTTTTGCCTTTCTTTTGAAAAGGGGTAGTGTGTGTGTATTTGAAGGAAAGGAAGAGAAAAAATCAGCCCTACTCAAAATGCAAAGGAGTGACAAAGGGGAGGTCACCCCTTTGGCAAGGATCTGAGGCCAGGTCTAATGAGGACTGTGTGTCGCATCCTTTGCAGGGACCAGGAAGCGAAGGAGGACAGGAAAAAGTTCCTCAGAGTGCTATCAAAAGTTGTTAAAAGTCAGCCTCTAAAAAATAAATACATCTCAAGGTGTTCAAAACCAGAGGCCCCCACACCCACCCCATTTCCTAGCGGTAGGTTCTTTGCAATATTATTATTTCACAAAGTGAAATACCGAAAGCTTGAAAGCCAGCTTTGTTCAGCAGACTTTTTCCAATTTGGGAAAAAACCCTAACTGTCAGAATAGGGCAGCATTTTGTATAAAAGGCCCTCCTATTTGTGGGGCTTTAACAGAAACAAAAAATGACGTCTTCCGCTGTGGGTTGTTTGGTGATTCCATTGTGCGCTATGCAAATTGTTCTCCCTTTTCCCTGACTGGGGAATAAAGACATAGTATAGTGCTTTCTCTTCAGCCCCTACAAATGACCAACTTTCACTCTCTTGCGCGTGTGTAACAGCAGAACTGCCTCTCTGAGGTAAATAAACACCATTCATGCCTCAGTTTAGTTTCATGTTAATGTTCACTTTTGTAACTTTAGCTCCTTGACAGTATCACTAAATGGGCTTTGTGCATCTACCCTCCCCAAGCTTTTCACTGATCCAAAGCAGTTTTCCAGTCACGCTTGTAACTCAACACTAGTTGTATGCTTTAAGTAAGATTTTTATTTGTCTGCAGCCGGAGCTGCTGAAAGCAATGCTATTGAAAAGAGGAAACAGCAGCTCTTAGGCTGAGTTAAAACTGAAACAAAGGCCTAACCTGTGTTGCACTAAGACAACATTGGCTTTCTATATTTTTGCTGCAAATGACAAGTAGCTAGTATGATGTTCTCACTATCTGCATCTAGATATGAATCTTCTTTAACATTTGTCATTGCTTCTCCCTCCCCACCTTTTCTTGTTGTTGTTGCTTGCAGAACTGCAGCGTTACATTTGCATAATTGTTTCATTATTGCAAGTATGCCTGCCGTATCATGTCCACCTCAGTGAGACTTGTTCTGGGTACCTCAACTTCTCTTTCCTCTGAGACTCTGGGGGGCCCATGTGTGTACCTCGTGTGGTGCTCCCGTACTGCTCAGACCATGAACTGCTGGTGATCCCAACATTTTTCTTAGGAGATTATTGCATGGAAAAATAACCTGACTGCTCCCTAATGGGATGCAGCTGGGTTGTGGGATGCAGCTGGGTATTATCACTCAAAATTTGTTGTTGCTGCTGCCGGGCAGCTGTATCCTGGCTTCATCCTGTGTCCCAGCCACATTTTGGAGGCCACTTTTCAAAGCCGGGAGCTTTCCGACTTTGAAAAGTGGCCTCCAAAGCTCAGCTGGGACCTGGGATGCAGCCGGGTTGCAGCTGCTCAGTGGCAGCAGCAGCAAATTATGAACTAGAATACCCGGCTGCATCCCGCAATACAGTTGCAACCCATTAGGGAGCAGTCGGGTTATTTGTCAATGTGATAATCTCCGTAGTATAACCATAAAATACACTGCATATGTATGAACAAATATATGCATGTGTCTCTACCAAAAATGTTTTACACAGAATGCAGAATGTCAAAATACTGAAGATCACAATTTTGGAATTTGCTCAGCTTTTCTCTCATCTCTAAATTATGTAGTTCCATACCACTGGCATTTTCTAGATTAAATGTTTTGCACACTGGTGTATGCATCTAAGGTTGTGTACATGTAAGAATTCCAGAAATTCAAAACACCAAAGTTTATAATTTTGAATTTTTCTTTGTCCCTGGTCCTTATCTGCTGCTCAAGAGAATAGGACCTGCAGCAATTGATGTAAGCTACAGGAAAAGAGATCCACCTAAACATTAGGAGCAAAGTCTTGACAGTAAGAGCTGTTCAACAGTGGGACACACTCCCTCAGAGACCTCCAAAGAAGGAGTGGTGGAGTCTCCTTCTTTGGAGGTCTTTAAACAGAGGCTGGATGGCCATCTGTGGGGGGTGCTTTGATTGTGAGTTCTTGCACGGCAGGGGGTTGGACTGGATGGCTCTTGAGATTACTTTCAACTCTAAGATTCTATGAGTTTAGGTACAAACTTGTTATTGCTTCTTGGACTATTCCCATTTTCTTTCCCAAGGATGGCAAGTCTGCACTTCTTGAAATGTAGGTCAAAATGGGATAGAATATATTTGACCTGGTTTATCTTGGATCTATTCTCACTGGTTAGTCACATAGCTGACAATGGAAATCTTTTAGGAAAACTCAGAAAACCCACCGAGATAAATTATCTCGGATTGAATGGGATTTTGGGCAGCCCCCACCAAAATAATTGGATGCATTTGAAATGCATGTGAACAACAAAGATTCAACCCACATTCTAATGGGATTATTTTAACCATCTGAATCCGCCAGAAGCTTGTCTACTAAAGAGTTAGATAGGACCAGTGACAAATAGAGAAAGTGCGAGGTATAAAATGAGATGGGACCAATTAGGAGGAGGAGAATGGGTAACATCTGAATAAGGTTTGATGAGAGCTGAGGATGTGGAGAGAGTTCAGGAAAAAAAATCTTACTTTGTCTGAAACTGAGATATTATTGTTTATTGTGTGTGGAACCACAAAAGCATGCATATTTATTTGTTATATAATAAATGTTTTCTATTTTTATTTTCTACATCTTTCTATGTTTTAATTCAATAATTAACAAAGAAAACTGCTCATGCTTTACCACACTGAACCCAACAACATACACAGCCTTGAGGCCTGAGTATGAGATTCAGAGAGGGATCTTGAGGGTGAGTGATAGGAGCACAAGGGTTAAAACTGTGGAGCCAGCTTGGAAGTGGGGTTCCATCATACAATTGTTCACTGTATTGAAAATTTCCCTGTCTTTTTCTCTAGCCTATGTACAGTCATATTGATGGTGCAAGATATGTGCTTCTTGGGATTCTTGGGATTCTTGGAATTATGGAATTATGTAAATGATGTCTTTTGAACATTATCAAATCCTGTACAACTGTTAAGTTTTATGATAAGAAGGCCCAAATCTATAAACTATCCACACAGATACTTGAGGATTATTCTCTTGATTTCTAAGGAGTCAGATTATGGGTCCATCCAGTAAAGTAGTACCTATGCTCATTGAAAGCAACAGCTCTCCAGGGTTTCAAACCATGGCCTTTCCTGGCCCTGTGTGGAAATGCCACGGATTGAAACTGGGACCTTCTGTATGCCTTCTATCCTTGAGTGAGAGCTCTTCCATAAACTGGAAATGCCAGACATTGCCTCTGGATCCCATTTCAAGGCATGCAAAGTATGTTCTTTACAATGTGCTATACTTCCTCCATGGTGTATCTTGGGAATAGCTTCCAATATCAGATTCATTTAAAAAAAGAAAAGCCTTCGACTTCACAAAGAAAACTGTTTTTTATAATCTCTTGTCATCACCTCAAATTATACAAAAACAGGTTTTTTAAAGTTCACATGAATGAGAAATATAGAAGTATGAGAAAATAAGAGAAAACAAGTAGATTTACAGTGCAATCCTAACTCAGTAAGTGGGCCAAGAGCCAGCTAAGACAATATTAGGGTAGCTGAAGCTGTGTTGTATGCAAACCTCAGTCCTTCCAGGATAGGTGTTGGCTCCAGTAGATGGATTGGGATCCAGGATGTGGCATAACTTGGCTCTATCCCCATTCTGCCCCTTCTCTGCCCTCTTTTTGGCTCTTCTGCTGGCTGATCTCAGACCTTGTGCTGGCTGATCATCAATTCCAGGAAAGATTCTAGAGCAGATCATTAAGCAGAGAGTCTGTGAACATTTAGAGGCCAATGCCATAATCACAAAAAGCCAACATGGGTTTCAGAGAAACAAGTCTTGCCAGACAAATCTGATCTCTTTTTTTGATAAAATTACCAGTTTGGTAGATGAAGGGAATGCTGTGGATATAGTATATCTTGATTTCAGTAAGGCCTTTGACAAGGTTCCCCATGACATTCTTGCAAACAAGCTCGTAAAATGTGGGCTAGACAAGGTAACCATTACATGGATTTGTAACTGGTTGACTGACCGAACTCAAAGGGTGCTCAACAATGGCTCCCTTTCATCCTGGAAAGAAGTGACCAGTGGGGTCCCACAGGGTTCTGTCCTGGGCCCAGTGCTATTCAATATCTTTATTAATGACTTGGATGACAGAATTGGGGGCATACTTATCAAATTTGCAGATGACACCAAATTAGGAGGAGTAGCCAATACTCCAGAAGACAGGATTGAAATTCAGAATGACCTGAATAGACTAGAAAGCTGGGCCAACGCTAACAAAATGAAATTCAATGCGGAGAAATGTAAGGTTCTGCACCTAGGGAGGAAAAATGAAATGCACAGATATAGGATGGGGGACATCTGGCTGAATGAAACTATGTGTGAAAAGGATCTAGGAGTCCAAGTAGACCATAAGTTGAACATGAGTCAGCAGTGTGATGCAGCAGCTAAAAAGGCCAATGCTATTTTAGGTTGCATCAATAGAAGTATAGTGTCTAGATCAAAGGAAGTAATAGTGCCTCTCTATTCTGCTTTGGTGAGGCCCCACCTGGAATACTGTGTCCAGTTCTGGGCACCACAATTCAAAAAGGATGTGGAGAAACTGGAGCGGGTCCAAAGGAGGGCAACTAAGATGGTGAAGGGTCTGGAAACCATGCCCTATGAGGAACGACTTAGAGAGCTGGGGATGTTTAGCCTGGAGAAGAGAAGGTTAAGAGGTGATATGATAGCCCTGTTCAAATATTTGAAGGGATGTCATATTGAGGAGGGAGCAGGCTTGTTTTCTGCTGCTCCAGAGACCAGAACGCGGAGCAATGGATGCAAGCTGCAGGAAAAGAGATTCCACCTCAACATTAGGAGGAACTTCCTGACAGTAAGGGCTGTTCGACGGTGGAACACACTCCCTCGGAGTGTGGTAGAGTCTCCATCCTTGGAGGTCTTTAAGCAGAGGCTGGATAGCCATCTGTCGGGGATGCTTTGACTGGGAGTTCCTGCATGGCAGGGGGTTGGACTGGATGGCCCTTGTGGTCTCTTCCAACTCTATGATTCTATGATTCTATGATTCTATGATTCTATGATCTCTCAGTTGGCACAAAGGCATTATGTGCTATAAGGGAAGTTCATGCAACCTAAGGCCAGTTCAGCTGATACAAGTGCCTTGGACTTCATTCTAACCCACACTAGCCAGCCTATCTTTGAATTAAGATTGCCCTGTTACTCAAATTTCACAATTGATTCATTTGTTGAATTAGGCATTCTAACAGCAGATTTTAAGGATTTGCACTTTTAAAATAAGCAATAGAAGCACAGACACTTAAAGTTGGAAAGGACCACAAGGGACCATCTGCTCTAACCCACTGCTATGCAAGATGGCACAACCCTCCATCTCTGGAGGCCTTTAAACAGAAGTTGGATGATCATCTTTCAGGAGTTATTTAACTGTGGATTCTTGAATGGTTGGACTAAATAGTCTTTGTGGTCCTTTCCAACTTTATGACTATAATAGTCTCTTTGCACAGAGGCCCTCCCATGAACTGGAATTTCGGGGAAATGTAGCCCCCTGATTGGTCCATGAGCTGTATGGCTATTTAGAAAATGTGTTCATGTTGAAAAGGTAGATAATTCTCAGGTATACATCAGGCAACTAATTCCTACATTTGTTTGTCTAAACATTTTATTCTTCTGTTATGTCACAGACCAATTCTATATAACTTACAGTACAATCTTGTATATATGTTGACAGAAGCAGGTCCCCATTTAATTTAATGAAACTTATCCCAGCTGCATCTAATGAAGTAGAATGAGGTCTATGAAACATTATACTACCGACTTCTTTATTGCAGTTAATCTCAAAGGTACTATGAGATCCCTTTGCATACTGATCCAGACTAACATGGCTATGTCTTTGAATTATCCCAGGTGGATATCTGTAGGACTGCAGTCTTAAAACTATCCATACTTTCAAAAGCGTTTAGTTGCCAAAATGCTTTGTTATAATAGAGAAAACTTCTACAGTAATTATTACAGAGCAGATGTTAGTTTCTTGCTTACATTGGATAATACCTTCCTTTGCTGATAATTCCACAGAAATGAAAGGGAGTGTTTCCTTCTTGAATTTTTGGTATGTACGCCTGCAAATTGCATCAGGTTATCAAACTGCCTTTCTAGGGAGGCAGGGAGGCTTCTTTCTATTCTTTTTATTGGCAGGTGGGGATTTTAAAAAATCCAGAAAGCTTTTGGGAAATACTACATTTGAAATGTTCTTTTCACCAAAGGGTGGAACATCAGATATATATAACCAAGGACAAAACAATAAAACACAACACTATAACATACTAAAAACAAAAGTCTCACCACCCCACTAGTCACTATCCATCTCAGCCACCTTACCCATCTCAGCCGCTTTATTTTTATTTTGTTTTATTTTATTTTATGTTTTATTTTATTATTAGTTTAATGTTGTTCTGATCTCAACTTTTTATATGTTTTTAGCCATATGTCTTTTGCCTCTGCTTCATAAACTGCCATGACTCCTAGTTTGAGGAAAAGGTGAGATATAAATAAAGGGATAGATGGATGAAAAAAAATTGACACCACTATTTCATACAGGTCCTATTTGACAAAACTCATGGAAGCAAAATGAACAAAAGATGGCAAAAATTTGCTTCAAGTGATTGACCTGGTCATCTCAAAGCAGCTTCTTGGCAATAGGTATGTAAGGGTGATAACTTTACAGAACTGTAAAACTTGGCTTTATTAGTACCATCTGTTGCGCTTTCTCTCTTCCTGGGCTATTCTGAGCTGACACCAAAGATACTGTGGGGTGTTAAAAGTAGCTCTCTGGAGAAGGAGCCTTTTGGCACTCAATAGTGTCTTACTTTAAAAGTTCCCAGGAGAAGGGCTTGACACACTCTCTCTTTGACAGAAGGACAAGGCCAGATGACAGCCTGGGATGCCTGTGTCCATCAGAAGCTTTAGCCTGTATCCAACTAGCCAAGGGTATTTAAAGATCAGACACATAAATAATAGCATTCAAACACATTTGGGTACAATGCTTAATAGCCGTAGCAGGAATCAGGACAAGAAGGAAAGGGGGGAAAAACACCCCACAATGCTTCCTTTATTGTTATCTTAGTTTGAGGCAAATATGCTTTCCATTCATCTATCTATGTTATTTTATTTGATTTTTGAGAAAAGAACATTTGGTAATGTCAAACTGTATTAAATTTCATATTAGAAAAAAAAAGAACCATCTACATTTTCTTGTTTGTTAAGAAACAAATAGATTTTTCAGCATAGCAATCTAGCAAACTCCCTTTTCATACGAAATGAAATAAAATCAATTAATTTATTTTTAAAAGTGGTTTGACGAAAAGGGAAAAGGTTAACTGCATAACTGCCACTGCACCACATTTTAGGTTATAGATTGCTAGCCAGAAAGGCTTTCTAGTGTGGTGAGTAGCAACTGCTGCATCGTGGGAACAGGCTGAGGCAGACAATGATGGAATTGACAATGGTGCACACAAAGGCCACCTTTGGGAGAAACCATATCTCACGGTGCGCTGGGAAAAGTCAGAAATAGTAGCAGATGCTGTCAGGACTATAAGCAACAGATGCCTCCTGGCCAGTGTTCAGCTACTACAACCAGATCACACTATTCATAAGCAGGGAAGCATTTCCCTCTCCCTGCACCCGTTCCCCCTCTCTTTGAAGGAGTGAGGTAGCAAATACAAATATTGCAGAGGAATTAAAACCAGCAGATGGTGGCAGGAGGATTTGATGAGATCAGGGTCAGATATGGGTATACATGTGGTAGTGGCATTAATCATTCTTTCCTTCTGGGAATTGAAAGTTCAGGCCACTAAAGCAGCATTAAATCGACCACCTTCATGTTGTGTTTTACTTACACCCTTCTCCCTCCCCCATTTTTCCCTTCTCATTTGGAATCCTGCCTCATTGCTGCCTCCCCCAACAGATCATGGGGATCTTGGGTGGAAGTTCTCTTGCATTCACAAGAGTTTAGTGGAACATATGCTGAACGTTTTGGTTAATTCAATTTGTGTTTATTAATCCAGCTGATCCTGAGAAGTGAATTTCAACAGCCTCATGCTAATATGATCACATTATCTACGGCACTGTTGTGATAACCTGTTCATTAAGACTATTATCATCTTGATTTTTTTGTACCATTATATCTTTCTGTAGATCTGTAAATTTCATTCTTACATATAAATCCAGTTTTAGACTACTATGATGCAAGAGGGATTTAGTACACCTTTACAGAAATTTCTAGAGCTATATCATGCTGTGTCCAAGTACTCTGTCAAACAAAACCAGAGCCTGTCATGAACTGTTTACCTGAGATTCACAATGGTCCTATGTTTGATCCAAGGTTGTTTTTAAGATTGGAAAAGTTACTTCTCTGGACTGCAACTGCCAGAATCCACTAGTTAGCATGGCCACTAGGTATGCTAGCTAGGTGACTCAAGGCACTATCGTAAACTATTCAAGCTTTAATCAGTTTGTGTTCCTCAAAATATACATGGCTAGGAAATGAAAGTGTGTTACAGTTCACAGTTCTGGATCTTTATCTTTCTCACCATTGTTTATTTAACAGTATACACTCATGAGCATAAATAAAGTTTTGTTATCCTTGATTATAAGTTTTCTTGGAAATTATTTTAATAGAAATGTGGGATACAAGTATTACAAACTAAGCTTCAGAACCAAACTTCATCATTCTGATGTCTTGGAGAAGTATTGATCCCAATATCCATTACCACTTAGTAATGCAAAATGCTATTTGTAATTAATAATGATGATGATGATGATTTATAACAGCAGCAATATTAATATAATAAAAAGGTACTCAGTATACCAAACATTGGATAAAAAACAATGATATTATAATAATGATAATGAAATGAGAATCTTGATTTGTTATTGAGATTAGAAACTTTGTTCAACTTTTTTTGGCTATTTTCTTTGGATATTTCCTGTGCTTTCCCACTGCTTCTTCCATTTTTAGTTTCTTTCAACAAAGGCTTTAAAGGAGGAAATGGTGAAACGTCTTTTGATTGGAAGGACTAGGAGCTAATCTTGTAGGGTTAACTCTTTGGAAGCAGTTACAGATTTTTCTCGTTTGCTCTGAAAGTTGAATGGTTGGTATTGAATGAATAGTCTGGAAAATCCTAAGAAACACTCCATGTCTATGGATCCCTCCAGTGGTCCATCACATGTCATGTTGAAATAGGATGCACATGCGATATTGAAATATTGGGAATAGTTGCTATACAGAAATATGTTATAAGCAATGGGGTAATTCACATTGGGTTGTTTGAAATATGGTCAAATCCCTAGACAAGGATCCACTTAATTTCTTATAAATATAAATTTGTGGATTTTTTCTCCATTGGACCCTAAATTAAAGAAGGGATTTCCCCTTCTATCTGGGGCAATGCCTCTGCCTTCCAGCGGCAATACCATGCCATATCCTACTTTGTTCAAGTAGGCCCTAATTCCCCTTTCAAGGAGTATAAGGAAGGGAAAGAGAGGATAGAAAGTTTCCATCTGTGATCTGTTCACTTATTGTAGGATCTATGCCTTTCTGTGCATGGTAAACATAACCATCAGTGAAAGATATTGAAACCTTACAAAAATTATTGCAAAAGTTACTAATTGGTAATGGGTTATTTTTATTTCTTTTTAAAAACCAATTAAAGTACTTAAAATTACCCACAATCCCCCCAAATGACCACTGACAACTTTTTGAAGGGATGAGTATAACACTGTTAGTTATACCAAAAAAGAGACCCCCCTCCATCCAAATGTTTGTAGCTTTAACTTCATTTATATTCAAATTTTCCACAGATCATTTCAGTTCTTATTGCAAAGACTTCAATTTCATTCTTTCTCTTTCTTTCTTTTAAAATTACTAATTGTAATAGGTAATAGGTGAGCTTACTAAGACTTGAATCTAACTCAAAATGACCCATTGAACTAGTGGAACAAGTGTTGGCCTTACCATGTTGTTCTGGATTCAGTGGGTTTGTTTTCATTGAAACTAACACTAGGATTTAGATTTGTTCCTGTACATTATTAGGTCCCCTGAAACCCTATACCTGCACTGAGTTCTCCTATCTAAGAAGACATCCCATTTAAAGGTTCTCGGGGAACACAGCTCAGGGAACACAACTTTCTGGTGTATATACCAGAGAACACACACATACCTAAATCAGGGCATATGTGCAGTTTAAAACCTTGGCAGGTATGATATATTGAATTCATAGCCCTGTTGTGGAAACTAACTATCCATGTGAGTATCCAGTAATTCTGCAAATTGGACTGATGCCCTTAAAAGGTAAGATATATTGAATTCCTTGCCCTTTTGTGGAAGCTAATTATGCATGGGAGTATCCAATAATTCTGCAAATTGGATTGAATCCCTTGACATGCAACTATGTAATCCTAACATTAGAAATGTGTGCTTTCAGAAGGCAATTGCTTTAAATATTGTATGGAATGAGATATTGTGACTTGTTTGTGAACATCTTGAATAAATCTAGCAGTGTAGCTTAGGTAGAGTGATAAGCATGTTCCAGATGTGGTTGATATTTCTTAATATATATATATATATATATATATATATTGAAGTTTCAATGTCTGGTACAAAAATGGCCAGATTTTACTTTAAGACCATTTATTCCTTTCTTGCTTGACCTGAAATAAATCTTTCCATCCAATAGGAAACCCTTTTGTTTTAATGTTCTGTGTCAATGAGCCAATTAATTCAAACTCCTTTCAAACCCCCTACACCACCCGAAGCACCCACAGGTCCAGTTGTCATTAGTCCGTTCTTCTGAAAGGACTCATTTCCATCACTCCATGTCACCGAAGAATGAGAAATTAATCAGCATCATTAGAGAGAAAACTCCCACTTGAACGGTAGGATCCTTTTTCCCCCCATTGCCTGATTGTGATTTCATACCTTTTATGTAAAGCAGACTGCCAGAGCTGTTACCTATTTAAGGAATTTTTCAATTAACATTTTCCCCCTTCAAGAGTGACCAGAGCCTTTCGAACCCACCACAAAAGGTTGGCTCACTTTTAAAATATATATGTATAGTCCTGTGCACAGCTCTGTTCCTTCATCTTCTCAAGGTCTTTCATCGAGCGGGGTAATTTAGTTCAAACTCTCACCAATCAATAGCTGATCAATGCACAGCAGGAGAGGTTTTTTCTTTTAAAATCCACTATACTTTTTCAAGGCAATAAAAATTCTCATTTGAACAAAGAGAAAGAGAGAGGGAGACTTAGAGAGAAATGCCTTGGTTTCATTTAAAAATTTGACTAATTGGCACTTGAATAAAAATACAAAGACTTTAGGGGAGAATAACAACAATGAGGATGAAGATGATGATTATACATACTCAAATCTCAAGGAGTTGTTAAGTTAAATTGCTGCTATAAAAACCTATTTTTATAAAAATCAATATAAAAACTTACTTTGGATCCCAATTTAGTGATAATCTATTAAAAATATCCTGCAAATTTGGTTAACTTCCATACAAAATGGGAATGGGTATTTTCTTCATAAATGCCTGTGTAAGACATATGTGTGTATGTAAAATAGATAGATAACACACTCAAATCCAAAATCACTCTAAGTAACACAATTTTTTAATCTACCTACTTCTAAACAACTCTATAGACTATTCTATTCTGAAGAAAATGGGTTGGGCCCTTTTGTGTCATAGTTTTTCTTTTCAGAAAAAAGACAACAATAACAAGTAATAAAGACTCATCCTCTATTAGAGATTCATTGGGTTTCTAGTTATCTAATTTAGTCAAGCCATATGTCATTGCAGCACTGACACATTCCCATTTCCCTCAGGATGTTATCTTACACTGAAAACCTTAAAATAAAGTAGCTCCATATGTGTTTATTGAGAGTGTTTTGAAATATATACAAAAAAAAAAAAAAAAAAGAACAAAAACAAAGCATTGTGAAATTAACTCCCGACTATTATTGTAAACGAAAATGGCGTATAACAGAACATTTTTTGGAGTGTAGTTCCAGTGTGGTGTAGTGGTTTGAGTGTGGGACTATGACTCTGGAAAACAGGCTTCAATTCTCCACTCGACCATGAAACCCACTGAGTGACCTTGGGCAAGTCTTATGCTTTCAGCCTCAAGAGAAAGCAATTTCAAGCCTCCTATCAACAAATCTTGCCAAGAAAACCCCATGATAGTTTCACCTTAGGATCACCATAAGTTGGAAACAGTTTGAAGACACAACAACAACATCAACAACATTCTGTATCAGATTTACATACAGTGGTTGGGATGGGATAAGTCTTAAATCTCCTTGTGTTAGTGTGAGTGCAGTGGAGGGAGAATAGCAGGCATAAAAATAGCCTTCTCTTAGAAAAATTTAGTTGAACTCCTATGTCTTCCTCAGTGGACAATCCCAGCTAATAATGCCATCAACTAATGATAAGCTACCATTCCAGATCTATGTTCATACTGTAGCATTTACCTGTCTGATTTGTCTCTCCAAAGGCAACAAGCCAGGAAGTTGCCCATACAATGCTTGTAAGACAAGAAAAGGAATCTGTACCAATAACATAGATGAATCTTCCAGCTCTGCTCAGGGATACAGATCACAGTTAGGCTGTGCCATCTTGACACACTTGGAATATGTGAGGTGCAGCAAGTAATATTAGGGATGCAGCCTAAAGCAGGATGGAGGAGCAACAATGGAGGAAGTTCTTCCCATAAACTGAGCCTCCATGCCCATACTTGCTACTGTAAAGATACCACCCACAGCTCTACCCTGACTCACAATGGGTCATACAGGAAGCTGCATAATCATTACAATTCAACTACATCCTGATGACATCAGTTACAGAATGCATGAGCCACCCTTTGCTTCTCTGAAACCAATGCCACAAGGATTCCCACCACCACCAGATTGGCCATGAGAGAGTACAAACAATACCCACGGGGCAACTGTGGAATGAACTGAACAGCCAGATGATCTGAAGGTATGTGGGCCCCAGGTGGAAAGTAGTGGGTATGTCCAATGAAAAGAAGCCATGAGATATGAAGATACCTCACACCTCAATTCTAGTCCTGTGTAAATGAGAGCAAATCCCACTGAATCCAGTGGCAATTGCAATTGAATGAAATGTGCATTGGATGGAGTTTAGACAGTCCACTGATGGGAACAGAGTGACCTTCCAGAATCATTCCTTCTTGCCTATGTGCTCATCTGTTGTAGGCTACATGAGGACACATCACCATGGAGAAAACATACCAAAATACCAACTTGCTTGACAGACACCCCTTTTCTCTCTTTTTTTCTTTTTTTTAAGTGAAAGGATTTCTAAGGAGGAAATATCTACCTTTTTTGTCATTGGACAAAATTCATCTGGCCAATTATCACTAGCATATATAGTCTTGGGAATTTTTCAGCTAATGTCAGTGTAGATGTAATGTATGTTTCTTTAAAAAGCTTTTTAATATAAATGCAACATAGCGGCATTTTTTTGTCTTGGAAATTTATTAGTTTATCTCTGCCAGTGTGAAATTTTAAAGGTTTTTTTTAAAATTCCCTGATCTTCATGTCTCAGTTACTGATTAATAAAACTTCCCCTTCCTTGCTTCAGGTCCCTTCTATTCCATGCTTGCTGAGAAAATCCAAACAAGGATGGTGACACCTGATTAATAACTAGTGGATCTTCCCACCTCCAAGTGCATTGTTTCCTGAGGCACTGTTGTTTCAGACGACAAGAAAAGCACAATGACATATGGTCTGTCACACCCTCCTTGCAGTGAAGTGAAAGAGTTTTGAAAACATCCCAGTCTAAAAATGGACCAGTGTTCTGCTGCTGGTCAGAATAGCTTTTCTTTGAAAATGAAAACAAAACAATGTCCCAGTAAATGAATCCGTTGTAGTACAGATTTGTCAGCATTATTTAAAGGTTTTATTCTCTAATAATTTATCTGAATTTCTCTGCTCTCCCTCTTCATACTATGGCACTCATCAGGAGTAAAAGAAGGGATTAAACCAGGACAGGGGAATGTGCAGCCATCAATATTGTTAAACTACAACTTCCATCATCCGTCACCAACTGACTAGGGTCAACAGATGTTGCAAGCCTGCAATATCAAGAGGGTCACATGTTGCCCACCTTACCTTAAATGTAACACCACTATTTTGATGGGTCCTTTTCCTGGCTTAAGTGATTTCTATCAGTCTTACATACCCCTGATACACATATTCAGTGCCACTCTCTGAGTTCAGCCCAGCCTAATAGGAAGCTTTCTTACAACCAAGTCAGAGTTTGCACTGACTAGTGCAACAATCCTCCAGTGGTACCACCAAATAAGGACTTCCTCATTCATGGAGGTCTGTGAGACCATGGGCAATCCAGCCTTCATTTTCAGTTGGCGACCCTTCTATATTTTGCTGATGTTTCTTATGGATTTTTCTTCTTATCAGAAGAAATCTATTAGGGGAAAAGACAGAGTACTTGCAAAATGCCTTATATCTGTGAGCAGCAGGAATGCCTGAGAGTTTCAATAGGGGCCCTTCTCTCAGTCCCTCAGTCCCACTGCCATCACAATGGTCAATGGGGATGTGAGAAAGGACTTTCTCTCTGGTTGCCTCTAGATTTTGGAACTGCCTTCTCAGGGAGGCCAGAATGACTTCTCACTCCTATATTTCCATTGCCAGGTAAAGACCTTTTCATTCTGGAAAGTTTTTAAAATGAAAAAAAATATTAAACAATGGTCTATTGGTGCTGTATTGTTTTAGACTGAGCTGTTTTAATTTTTAAATATCTTTTAATGGTATTTAACTTTTAAGTGTAGTTTTAACTTATTTTAATATTGTCAATAGCTTAAACCCATTTGAATGTTCACTTTTATGTATGATTTCAGCTGTATTTTTTAAATTGGGAGCTGCCTTGGATCCCAATTGTGGAAGAAAGGTGGGATGATGATGATGATGATGATGATGATGATGATGACCACCATCACCATCACCACCACCATCATCATTTTCCAGCTGAATCATCTACAAGGAATTTTTTCACCCAATTGGAAGAAACTCCTAGAGGATATAAGGGTCAGTAGGTGGACAAACATGATATCTTAAAAGCATGGGTGAATTTGAAACATTCTAATTATGATGTTAAAATTACAGGCTGCTTTGGCTGATTTTTTCTTAACCTGATCTCTTAAAATGTCAAAGACACTAGACACCTTTCAGAGCCAACATGGTGCATTAGAACTCAGAAAGACATGGGTTTGGATTGATGCTTGGTCATGAAAGCCCACTGAGTGATCTTTAAAAAGTCACACTATCTCAGTTGAAAGCAATGCAATCCCCTCTAAACAAACATTCCCAAGAGGACACTGTTTGCCTTAGAGTTGCCATAAATCAGGAATGACTTCAATGTACAAAGCAACAACTAGATATCCATGAGACTACAACGCCTTGATATAATTTTTCTGAAGACTGACAAGATAGAACAGTCCAGGCAAAGATTTGAACTGCAGGGGTTGTGTTCTATGTATTGAATCATAGTTGGAAGAGACCACATGGACCATCCAGTTCAATACCCTGCCATGCAGGAATACACAATCAAAACAATTGTGTGTGTGTGTGTGTGTGTGAGTCCTGGTGGCGCAGTGGTAAAATGCCTGAACTGCAGCCACACACTCAAAACCATAAGGTTGTGAGTTCAATACCTGTGAAAGGGCTAAAGCTTGACTCAGGATTTCATCCTTCCGAGGTCGCTAAAATGAGTACCCAGATTGTTGGGGGCAAATTAGTTTACAGCTGTAAACCGCTTAGATACAGCTTAGGCACTATGAAGCAGTATATAAATGAAGCTGTTTGTTTGTTTGTTTTGGGTGTGATTAATAATAAATAATAATAATATTTAATCTGTCTTCTACCCAGAACAATTAGTCTTCAGCTCCCTGAACATGTTGTTGTTGATGATGGTGGTAGTAGTGGTGGGGACTATGGTGGTGATTTCCATTTCTGTAGTCCAGGGGTTGACAGTCATTTTCTTTTGCTAGCACATGGTTGTATGGGTGGGGCTGAAGCCAGTGGTGAGTGGGGCCACAACCAAAAGTAAGCCCTTTTCTCTCTCTCTTTTTGCCACTCACTTTCAACTTTCTTCCATTCTCTTTTTCCTCCTCTCTCCAATTACTCTTCTGGCGAGCAGACTGCCAAGGAAAGGGTAGACCTCTCTTGTCATATGTCTGAATTCCTTGCTTCAGGGAGCTCCAAATACTACGATCGGAGTCATCATCCATCCATGCTGTAGAAACTACAGAAGAAAAATGGATCCCAGATCCTAAGAGGGACAAACTTTACCTACAGCATAATCACAATGACTATTATTTTGTATCTAATCATTGAAGGTAAGCAATTAGATGAATTGACATGATGGACATAATTGCACAAGCATATCTAATGGAACATAAGCTGTTGGTAAACTTTGAGAGTTAGAAAATACGGTCACTTTCCCCTACTCCAACTGTTAATCTTCATTATATTTTGCTTTATGTATTCTTCTCTCACTCCCCCAGCTTTTATCGCCATTCTTCTTAATCTGTAGTGCCTATTTTATTCATGTTCTCCCTTTCCTGCTTCCCTACTTTTCTGTCTCATGCTTAAGATACTAATTCTTTTGTTGCTGCCAATAGATTTTCTGTCTTTCCCTATAACACTTTTTATTCATGCTTCTGCTATTGCAATAGTTATTGTTGTTGTTTGTGTGTTGTTTAGTCAGAGGAACAGCACATTTCCTTTCCTTATCAGTTCCCCTCTTTTCTGCCCCCCCTTCCTGCCCCACTTTTGTGCAACATCTGAAGGGATGCTGGAATGATCTTTAGCCAGGATCTCCCTGGGGGTCTCTGTCCCAGGCTCCAGAGCTCCTCAAATGAGATGGAAAGAGACACCCTGGCAGCAGCTTGTCCTTAATGGCCAGATGGCCAGCACTATCATTAATACAATGTCAGGCATTGCAGCAGTCTTGCCTTGGCAACTGCTTGCCTGTGCTGGCATCTTCTCACACTCTTCTCACAGTAATGCCAGTCGCTCAAAACTCTCTCGGGAACACACAATAAGACCTGTGTGTAAAATGCAGGCACTGAGAAAATGAGAACCAGGTAAGAATCACTTAAAAATGTATTTGTTACAGTTAAGCAGGGCTTTCCTAAACATTTATGGTTTAACTAGGCACAGCTTCTCAGTAATTATTAGAAAAAAATACAATTGAGATGACAGAACCATATCCAGCATTTCCTGACCATGACTCCAGTGCATGGGCTGCCACTTGCAGTTATTTGGGCGGGTTTCTTTTAACTGACACTACCAAGGAGACTATGACTCTGGACATCAGGGTTCAATCCCCCAATCAAGCATAAAAAAACCCACTGGGTGACCTTGGTAAATCACACTCGCCCAGACTCAGAGGAAGGCAATGGCAAACCCCCTCTGAAGAAACATGAAGAAACATGCCAAGATGCAGTCGGGCGGTGGCATCAGCAGCAATTTTCCTGAGATAATACCTGACTGCATCCCGAAATAGACTTCAATGATGTAGGGATAAGTCAGCTTATTTAAAAACACGATAAGCTCCCCAGTCAAATGCCATGGGTCCATCCTACAGAATCTTGGGATTTATAGTCTGGCAAAGTCTTTGAATTTTCAGCTGGGGGACGCTAGGTTTTTAGTTCAGAGGAGCAGCCAAACTAGAGCTCTCTAAAGTAACTCATGAAAAGACAAATTCTAGGATTGCAATCTTACTGCTACAACTGTGTTGTGCTCAGGGACATTAAAAATATTAAGAAGAAAGGGACAGGATTTGCTGGTGGATGGGCACTTTCCTACTGGTGCAAGATGTTGTGGAATAGTAATTGATTTTATTTTATTGTTTTAAAAAACATCATGATGGCAGGCCTCTGGTGATTAAATTATTGATTTGTTATTACGTTACTTCTTCTGAATCTTATTGTGAAATATCAGATCTTCATTCTGTTGGTGGCAAAGCACATATATTTATATGTATTTATACATTATTTATATAATAAAATAAAAATTATTCTGAAAAACCAGTATAATCATTACAGTATTGCCAAATACCCTGTATTCAGAATAAGTATTTCTTTCTTTTTTCTTTCTTTTAAAAGCAAGGTTGTCTCCTAGCTTTTGCCAGGTAAATACAACATAATATGCCATTATTTCGAAACTTTTCATCTTTGTAAAATTTATAGGACACAAGAAAAATCTGTCTAATGATTTTGAAGTTTTGGCCTGAGAACTTTATGTTTGGTGATAAGTTCACATGGACAAAATTAACAACAGTTAAAGTTAAAGTGACTAGATGGAAGGAAAGAAGGACATAAGGAAGGAAGGAGCAGGTGGTGAAGCCATTTATTCACAGAGAATTGGTAAACAATTGTAAGCAAACAGTTTTGGCACGAACACACATGTCTGAGTATGGCTTCATTAAACACAGTTTCTGCTTCAGATCATTAATTTATTTTAATTATGTGTCCACCAGTCAGCTTGGATGGTGCAAGCGGTTGTAAGAGAGATGGAATGTTGCAAGGAGAAAGCAGGGTCTTGATTGGTTAGTACAGAGGGCATTAATGCGCTTGGAATGCCCTCTGTGCATACCATTTGAAATGGCATCATCCACGCACCCCATCCATATGCCTGCAATTTCTTTTCATTTAATACACACAATAATGGATTCTGTGTCAGGCATTTCCTAAGGGATTAAATAATTACGAGCTGGGGTAATGGCCATCGGCTGTGCCTCATGCCTAGCTGGTCATTAATCCAGAACCTCAAGGGAAATCCTTGGCTTTGGTTGAGTTATTAATAAGGCTAGAATTTTCCTGAATTATTCGTCAATGCTCTATTTCTTAGTTTGGTTCCCTACCCCCACCCACAGTGATGATTTTCTGTTTCCTTCCATAGTGAATTGCCCCTTACTTTGAAAAAGCTATATTAGATATTTCCGCATTTAGTTAATTTTTTAAAAAAGCCAGTTTAATTTCTGTTGATGTCTGTTTTAAGGATGATAATTATATTGGTCACTGCAATTGCAGCTAATTTTAATGCAAATTCCTGGCCAGTAAATCATGAATCTGTCCACTGCATTAGCTGAAAGGGATATGCAAAGTGGCAGTATAATCTGCTTGCAGAAGCAGAGAAAATATGCATATTCATCACCAGATAATGATGTGAGCCAGAGTATTGCCTGTTTGTTTCACCCATAAAATGGGTGAGGTATGGCAGAGTGAGGAGGGAGTCTAGGAAAAAAATGTTTGCATTTCCATTTAGCACCACACAGCTCCTTCTGTTTCCCTTTTAAACACTATATAGACCATGATGAATCTTTCCATCTCTTTTCACAGTTTGAAATGTTTTTATTTACACATTTATCTTACATGTTTCTGTCTGGATGTTGCCATAAACTGACATATAACCAAGGG
Organism: Urosaurus nigricauda; assembly: GCA_034509955.1. NCBI lineage: Eukaryota > Metazoa > Chordata > Lepidosauria > Squamata > Phrynosomatidae > Urosaurus > Urosaurus nigricauda. The sequence goes on along the minus strand of JAOEGL010000001.1, from coordinate 311,846,558 downwards.
GAACCCCAAATTCTGTTTTTGGATTACAGCTTTCAGAATCTTCCAAATAGCATGAACAGTGGGGAATAAACAAACTGCAGTTGAAAAAGTATTTTTTTTTTTCAGGCTCTGAGAGAGCCATAGGATACAACTGATCAAGCCCACATTTTAGCACCCAGCACATCACTCACCACAGATCATAACCAAAGAAAGACAAATCTGAGAAGAGACTGGACTGAAAGTCCAGACAATCTATTAAAAATAAAAATAAGTGAACCTACTTTAGAGCTAGTCTTTTTTCTTTAGAGAGAGTTATTTCCACACATAGCAGTGCTCGGCACATTTTAATCTCACAAGAGTTCATTTCACAATCATCTCAAAGATGGGTAGTGTTGGTTTGCACTGTTTCTGTGTCTATTTTTCTAGCTGCTACTGAATAATAAGTGACTCCCGAATTTAAACAATGTTGTGAACTATTGTGTTGCCTAAGCTTTGTCAGTAAGGTTAACACTTATTTCCATTGGCCTTTTAGCTTATGAACACATTGGCCAAAGTTGCCTCATTAATGATGAGAGCTAGAAACCTGCCCCTACTGTAAAATAGTGGCTGGAATTCAGTATTGCAGTTACAGTTTCATAACGTAGAGTTACGGATCCATAATTGATCTAACTATCCAGCAAGACTATGTAAACTTACTGTGAAATTATATGAATGCCACCTCAATCCTAGCAGCTGGATCGGGCAGAGGAAGTTTGTTCAGCTTCCAATTGGAGTGCAAGAGCACGATGTTTCCATCCTTTTTCTACCAGCAAGTGTGATTGTGACAATCAGAAGCAGGCCTTTTGTTACAAGTTCTTGTTGCAGTTTTACTTACTGGTGGTGGGTAGTGGAAACATTCTCCTCCTTGCGCTGTAATTGGAAACTGAACAAACCTGCTTTACCAACCTGGCTGCTATCTCTTAAGGTGGTGGTGGGTGTCAAGCTAGTTATGCATATGAAACTAAGTGGCTGATGTAGACTATCAGCAAATAATAATAATATTTAGTCTTGCTGGGAGTCTAACACAAACCTGAAGGCCACATGAGGCCTATGAAATATGTGTTGTGTATTCTTCTTCTGGAGAAATGGCATTTAGGATAAATGGCAGTGTTTTCTGCTGCACATGGAAACAGAAAAAAACATTCTTCTCTCTAAAGGGGCCTAGCAAACCAAGTGAAGTTATCTGTGACTACCACATCTAAGGAAAAGCTGTTACTGTAATTATGTGCCTCTGACCTGCGAGTAACATAGTACCCTTTTAAAAAATTTACAAGGTACACATCCAGTACTGATGTTGTGAGGCTGTTAAGTAAGCCCCTTTGCAAAGGTTCTGGTCTTTAAAAAGCCTTGAGAAGCAAGGTCTCTGGGACTGAAACACTCAAGTTGTTTCTTCTGACCTAGCAAAACAAAATTAATTGTGTGATCCAAAATTAATTTTACATAGATTTGGGCAACTTAAATGGGGCCAAGGGCCAGGTGTTTGTTTGTTTGCTTGTTTGTTTTCCCATACAGACTGGCAAAAATGCCCCCTCAAATCTTCTAACCTAGAATTGGGCAGAAAGCTCCTTCTGGTTTTGAATAATGTCTGTTTTGATCTTAACAGTGGTGGAGCCTGCTGCTGCCTCTTCAAAAGATTAATTGCTTTTCTTGGGAGGTTTCTAGGAAATCTACACCTTATTTTTGGCCAGAAAAAGGATAGTCCACAGAATCTGGAGGGGTTGAGAGTGGGCTGATCACTGCACATTTAACATATAAGTTGAGCTGCAGTCAAGAAATTCATAATATCATCCAACATTTCACAGAGAAAGGTCAAGATACGAGAGCGTATCCAAAAGTTTTAATGATCACCTTTTCAAAAAATTGACAGAAAACGGTGATACAGACCACCCAAAAAGGCGGTCTATCACCACCTTTTTTGCTGCACAGCTTCACCGCAGCAGCTAGACACTGTGGTGAAGCTGCACAGCAAAAAAGGAGCGGGCAAGCCCCGCTCCTTTTTTGTGCCACAGTTGCAGTATGATTAAGAAAAAAGACACCATTTGGTGCCTTTAGTTCACCGCAGCTGCGCAGTTGTGGCACCGCCATTACAAATGCTGGCTAAACGGCATTCTGTAATGGCAACGGTGCCATTACGTGTTAGGGTTCATGAGCGTGCGGATGCTGCATGCTCATGAACCCTAATGGCACCCCTTCCAACCCTAAAGGTGCCTCATAGTGCCCGTCTGTATCGGGCCAAAGTTTGTTTTGATTTGTAGTTGTTAACTTATCTCTATGTAGTCACTATCTAGATTTATACATTTTTCCCAGCGTATCTTGACCCTCCGAATACCTGATATTGTAGAAGCCTGCAGATTGCGCCTTATGAAGGGGTATAGTAAAGCAACAATTATCCCCCGGAAGTTATTATGGCATATTGATGAAATTTTGTCAGTGTCATCTTTGGTCTCTAAGTGCACATTGCTGAGAAAATCAGCTCATTGCATCCTTTATTTTTGTGACTGGCTCTGTCAGAAGTGACTAAAGTGTAAAATCCTCATCAGGCGCAATCTGCAGGCTTCTACAATATTAGGTATTTGGAGGGTCAAGATACGCTGGGAAAAATGAATAAATCTAGATAGTGACTACATAGAAATAAGTTAACAACTACAAATCAAAGCAGACTTTCTGTCAAGTTTTTAAAAAGGTGATCATGAAAACTTTTGGATACCCCCTCGAAGAATAAGTTATCAATAAAGAAGAACTCAAAAGCTAGGAGAGGCTATGGCAGTTTGCTTTTGCCTGAGCTAACTAGGAAGGACATGATTTTGCTTGCTTCTCTTCTTTCCCCTGCTGGGTCAGATACATGGAAATGACTTTTTGCACTTTGAACTCCACTTGCTGCAACTGAAATAAACTGAGGGGGAAAGTGGAAGGAGGAGAGAAAAATTAGGACATGTTAAAAACAGCTGGAAAAGTGGGTCACCAGAGGATTATTGGGATTGTCCCTGCCAAGTCAGGACAGTAAGAACGTATGTCCTAATTAAACTAAAACATAGGTGTTGGAGTCATGCACTTTGTATGGCTTCTGAGCCATTCCTATGCTACTAATAGACTCTAATTAAAATTATGAAACTCCATCTTTATTTTTTCTAATAACTGTAGATTGATGAAAGAAAAATGGTGTTGACTACAAAATCCTAAAGCCATAGATTAGTTCAGAACTGACAAGTATTTCCTAATGAAGGATTTAGACCATGTTTATGTAAATAATATGCAAATCCTTCTTACAAACTGCTTCCAGCTTTAACATGCACAATAGCAATAGTTTCTCTGCTCCTGAATTTCTAGTGGAATGCATCGTGTTGCACAAGCTGTTTAGGGGACAGGCAGCACTTTCACAATTCATTTGCAGGTTTCAAACAATTCACAAAAGACTACCGGTATAGCACCACTACTCCCAGTGTGAGAACCTATTTTCCAGAATGAAATGTAAAACATACAGCAATGTAAAAGATAGAGCTTTAGGGAGATTTCATTCTTTCCTTTCCCTTTTTAATGTTCCCTTAATAAGAGTGGAGAAGTAAGGATTGGTGGTTAATAGTAATACATTTTCTATTGTAGTGTAATAGTTGTATTCATCTTCTATCTAATATCTGTATACTGTACTTACTCATAACCTCCAACTGTCTTAATTTAGTGGGGAAAGTCCTGATTAATTTCTTGTCATTATACTTTTTCAGTTGCTTTTAAAATATCCCAGTTTCTCTCCCCTCCTCTCACTTCTTTCTTTGGCTTCTGTTTACTTCAAGTAAGTTCAAAGTACAAAAGCAGTTTTCACTTAATTAACTCCAAAGGAGGCAGGGGGTAGGAGAGGGGCAGGATTTTGTCCTTCCCAGTAGGTTCAGGCAAAAGCAAATTACTGCAGTCTCTCCCAGTTTTTGTGTTCTTTCTTCTTAATCACTTTTGCCATCTTTCCCATGCTGAGAAGCTTTTTTGGCCACACGTTGCCTGGTTTTCATCTGCAAAACATTGGAGGATATGCTTACTCACCTACCTGCCTACCTCTTAATCTTAAAGGCATGACTTCATGTCCAGGTGTCATGTTTAAGAATGGTGGTTGCCCAGGTGAAAGTGCCCATTGTCCATGGGTATAGATGGTGGAGAAACTAAACCTGTAAAGAGTCATACACAGAGTGTCAACAAAAGCAGGAATATGTTAGAGGGGATTCTAGGCTAATTGAAAAGCAGTCATGACCAGAGTCCAGTGCCAGTTTGGGAGTCAACGAGAGGATAATGTAAAGTTATTTCCAAAGTTCAGAAATCCCAAGAATGAAAAATGTCAGTCGAGGGGAGGATGGAATGGAACTGTGGCCTTAGTTGTACTAATTTTTACCTAGCAAAGCAGAATTTGGCACAGCTGGCCTAATTAACTCATTGTTTTTGCTTTAAGACAGACCAGGTCATTTCTGTATCCTTTGCTACTGTGATTTCTGTCTGAGATGCTTCATAGGATGAAGTGGCTGTGTATTTATTCTATGATCTCCAGGAGCTGTATAGGACTCCACTTGTACCAGTTCTAGGGCAGGTCTGCCAGCCTCTTCTGGCTCCAGCTGCAGGCTTGGTTCTCCTCTTCCTCATCTGAGGAGGCCTCCTCCAGGTCAGACATAAAATCAGGATTCAATTCCCTTCTGTAAAATAAATAAATAAATAAATAAATAAAATTCTCCAGATGTGCACTAGGACAGCAACCTTTCTTTCTTCTGAAGAGTCCTTCAAAAGAAGGAAATGTTGCTGTACTAATGCATATCTGGATCAACTTACTTGCACATGCATCACTTGCCAGCAGCAGGGTAATCTGCAGCCTTGTCTCCATGAGACACTCACTTTACCAACCCTATAAGGATGTGTTTAACTGTGTCTGAAAGCCAGTAGTATGAATACAGCTAGGTGCAGCAAAAAGGATCCCCACTCACTCCTTCACCTTCCTTCCCTTTATACAGTTATGCTCACTAGGGTTGGGTGTTGCAGCAAATGAAAGGAAAAGAATGTTATGTTGTGCAAGCAGATGCCTATGGCAATGACATTGGATTGAACCTGAAGTGTGTTATATGTGAGGAGCATATCAGGGGGCCACTTCTTGGAGAACCTCCCTTCTCAGAAGCAGAATACTCTGCACAGTCATTTAGATCCAACCCAATATTTCCAGAGTTTATTGTGGCACAGCCATGCCAGAAAAGAAGGACATCTTGTCACCAAGTGAGCCCCTGCCACAGAGGCATCACTAGGGGTTGGGAAAGTGCAGATTGCCCCAGGTGACACCCTAGAGGGAGGTGTCACCAAGTGGGGAGGGAAACTGGGAGGACTGGCATGGCTACTGGGTGAGTGAGAAAGGGCGTTGCCTCCCCTTCCCACTCATCCAGCAGCCATACTTTAAATGGGCACTGTGGAGGCTGCAGCACTGCCCCTCTCCGTAGCAGTGCCTGTTGGGAAGGTAGTGCCTTCAGAGTCAGGCATGGTTGCCTAAATAAAAAGATCTTTGCCTGCTGGCAGATTTCTTCTCTATTATTGCCAATGAAAACTGTCTCACAATCCACTGGATCACACTGTTAATTCTTTCTTTCTCTCTCTCTCTAAAAAAATATCTTCCATTATGCTTACATTTATCTGTTTTTGGAATCTCCATTCTGCCCTCCCAACCAAAGGATAGTGAAATATAATTAGGATCTAATAAAAGGAAGCACCTTTTTTTGAAAAAGAAAAGAAAAACGGTGTGTTGGATTATTCCAGCTGCAACAATGAGCTTTCCTTATAGGGTTGGTAAAGTGAGTGTCTCACAGAGACAAGGCAGCAGATTACCCTGCTGCTGGGAAGTGATACATGTGGAAGTAAGATGATCTTGATCCCATAAGTACGGGAAGGAAAAGATGAGTGGGGGAAAAAAGAGAGAGAGAGACCAAAAATATCCTGAATGTGCAGTACTTGGGCATGGCTTCCGGAAATGCAAGGACAGCAGGAATGTAGCTTAAACCAGTACTTATGTTTAGATCAAGGGCCAACAAACACTAGCAGTTTACCTTAGAATAATCATGTCTAGCTCACATGCGCAGCACACAACGTACTCCTTAATACATTTCCTTGGCTACTGATAATGCTTATCCCTTAATATTCCAATCCCCTGCCCAACTACTCTTACGATTACTTATTTTCAGGACCAGAGATTGCCATACACTACTAAGTATTGGCTACAATCCTGCATGGTTCATTGTAACATAGCAGGGTGACCAAAAATCCTGTTTTCCCAGGACATGTCCTACATTTTAACCTCCAGGAGGAATTCCAAAATGTCTTCCATTTTGACCATGATTAAGAAGGCCATTGAGTAATACCACTTGCTGTTCCCCTTCAAGAAATGTACTTGGCAGCCAGCCCTTGCTGCAAATAGAGGGATAGGCTGGATCCTTCTAAAGTTCTTTTTTCCTAGGAGTAGCAGCAGACAAGAATTGTGGTAGATGATATACAGTAATCATTTTACATCCAGCTATGAGGACCCAGTTAGACAATTCTCTGATCCCCCACTGCACTCCATGAGGCATGGCATGGCTATGAGGGGCCTGCCTCAATGTGGAGAAAGGAAGGAAATATCAATCGCCAAATCAGTCAAAAAGAGATTTAATGCCTGTGTATGTTACTAAAAAGATGGTAGCCATTGTCTCTTCTGAGCTAGCAGTATTGTAGTTCTTCTTGGTGGTAGTAACCTACAGTTTCTCCTCCTCTTATTCTCCTTGCTTACAGAAATTATGATTGAATATGTGCACAGGAAATCATTGTTGTAGCTTCTCTATCTAATTACAGTAGTTTGATGCCACTTTAACACAGAGTATAGAAATAACAAATCAAAAGTAACTATGGGGCGAAACAGATGGGCAGGAAAAAGTGGCTTGAGGCTGCCTTTTTAAAAGCCACATTGAAACCCCACCAACCACACCACTGGCTCCCTAGGCAGCTGGAGTGCTCATGTTATGACCACATGACATGGCTTCAAGCCAGGAAGAAGCGGAAAAAAACTGCTTCTTTTTGAAATGGCTTTTCTCTATGTAAGGCACCTAGCAGGCACTTTCCTGCTGGCTTCAAGGCATGTGTCATCTTAAATGCCATGCCTTCAAACCAGTCCGAAAGCACCTGGTTATTTGCCTGTCTATTTAGCCCCTATGGGGTGAAACAGATGGGCAGGAAAAGGTGGCTTGAAGCTGCCTTTACTAAAGCCACATTGAAACCCCACCAACCGCCCTGCCGGCTCCCAAGGCAGCTGGAGTGCTCGTGACATGACCACATGACATGGCTTCAAGCCAGGAAGAAGCGGGAAAAAACTGCTTCTTTTTGAAATGGCTTTTCTCTGTATAAGGCACCTAGCAGGCACTTTCCTGTTGACTTCAAGGCATGTGTCATCTAAATGCCATACCTTCAAGCCAGCCTGAAACCACCTCTTTTTGCCTTTCTGTTTAGCCCCTTAAACAGTTTGGGAGGGCGGGGGTAACAAGTTATATTTTAAAAGAAGTATAGAAAATAAGGGCAAAGTTAGAGTAAACAGTAAGTTTCTAGTTGTTTTCAGAAGTTACTTTTAAGGGCATTTAAAAAGGCATTTTCACAGGATATTTTTGGGTTCTATACCTCTCCTATTTTTCTCTCTGTTAAAAAATGACAGAGAATTATGGGAAAAGCAACGAACTTCTTTCGGATAATTTATTGAGTTATTGAGTTAACTGTTTCTGTTATCATAATGAGTAACTAGAATGGGTTATTTAAAAACAACAATAACAAATACTGTAACTAGCCATGGAAGGAATAACTTTTGAAAAATGATTTTCTAAACTCTGCTCTAACTGTCATGACTTCATATGATGGAATCCTGGAATTTATAAATTTATATATATATGGTGAATTTATATATTTGGTGAGATACTAGGTCTTCACTGTTAATCCTAGTGCTATAGTTTAGAGTATACAAACATTTGATATTTATGCTAAGCAGAGTGCAGTAGGCTAGTGCTATGTGAGCTTATGATAAAAGCAATTTTGGAAGATAGATAAGGTAAAAATACAAGGTTTCATTCATTGTCTTGGGAAAGCTATCCAAGAATAGGAAAGGAGATAAACAAACAAAAATAATTTATACTTGCTTACAGGAACCCCTAAAGCTGGCACTTACATAAGGAAGGAGGATCACAGACATTACTGGGGATAAGATCCCATGCACCTGCTCTCTTCTCAGCAAAGGGAACAAAGAGATTGACTATCTTCCTTGGAGAAGGAAAAAATGACCTCAGTATGCAGGAAGGAAGCATGTAGATCTAAAAAAGGCAAAGGGGGAGGGGGGGGGAACACAGTCACTAATCTATCTTTTCATTGCCTCTTATCACTGATCACTTGATATATGCATTGCTACCCTTGTTATTTCCAACACACGGCAATGTATTAGGACTTTCTAGAAGACAATTAAATGTAACTCACCAAAATACAGATTCCAGAATTTGGAATTCTAGGATAAGCCATGACAGTCCAAGTGTTATCAAACAGCTATAACTGGGTAATGTGGATTCAAGTGTCATTATTGTTGCTAGGATCTTTTTTACTGCACAGCTGCAGAACTGTAGAATAACCCCACAAAAATGTAACCTGAAATGCCAAGATGATCTTCCCACCTCCATCCTGCCCCCTCCCTACATCCTTGGTCTCATCTTTCCTCATGTAGATTTTGATGGAATTTGAAGGCAGGATATCCCTGATTATATCTTTAAAGACTATTTTTCACCAAGCACATACAGAGTTGCACAACAGTAAATCACCCCTGAATTTATTTTTAAACTTGCAATTCTTTACAGCTGTTAAGGCCTGGATGGACTGCTGTGGCAGGTTTGGAGGGCTATTTTTATTTTTTGCTTTTGAGATTTATCCATTGACTGCAGAACTTCAAGCATAGAGAAGCCTTTCCTTTCACCTGGCACGTGATGGTTTGTTCATTTTTTCCTTCTTTAGCTGGGATCACAGAATGTGAAACTTTTTTCATGCAAAATGTACATGCGTTAAATGAATCAGCTATGATGGTCCTTCCTTCAGAGTAGGAAGAATGTGTCTCAGCATATAAAGAACATGTTGCTGTAAATCATGGGTGGGTAACATTTTCTTGGTGGGAGCAAAGACTCAAAACTCTACAACAAAGACTTTTTACCATATATGGAGTGAGAAATGCTGGATGTCCAAGCTGGGTTCAAGAAAGGAAGATGCACTAGATGTTGGATATTAGAGCACACCAAATAATTTCAGAAGAAATCACCATTTGCTTTATAGATTATAGCAAAGCCTTTGCTTGTGTAGATTATGAAAAACTATGGATTGCTCTTAAAGAAATAGGTGTGCCACAACATTTGATTGCACTGATACATAACCTGTATTCAGGACAAGAGGTTACTATCAGAACAGATGACAGAGAAATGAAATGTTTTCCAATTAGTAAGGGGAACAGGCAAGACTCAGAAGAAGGAGGCATGAAACATGTAAGATGGAACTGGAGAAGATCCTGAAGTGTTAAGATAGTTAATTGAATACTAAAGTTAGGATGGTCCAAGCCATCATATTTTTTATTTCTATGCAAGACTGTGAAAGCTGGACAGTGGGGAAAGCTTAGAGGAAGAAAATAAACTCCTTTGAAATGTGGCACTGGAGAAGAGTTCTACAGATACCATAGATTGCTAATAACAATAAATATGTTCTAGAGCAAATCAAGCCTGCACTTTCCCTAGAAGCCAAGATGACTAAAGTGGGAAAATCATACTTTGGGCATGTCATGAGAAGACATGATTCACTAGAAAAGACAATAATGCTTGGGAAGGCAGAAGGCAGTAGAAAAATAGGAAGATTGGATTACAGATGGATAGACTCAATCAAGGAAGTCATGGCCTGAACGTCTAAGACTTGAGTACAGCTGTTGATGACTTGGAGGTCTCTAATTCACATGGTCACCATAAGTCAAAGTCACCTTGATGGCAGTTAACAACAACAATTTGGGAAGTATCTCAGGTGCCATATTTGTAAATAGCCACATTGTGATTCAGTGTCCCTGTGGGAAGAGATTTGGTTCCTCATTCTCAAGTCAGTGGAAGCAAGCAAAACTTTTTGGGTAAACCCAAACAGAACCCAGTTCTCAAAATCCCCTTTGAACTTCACCTATGGTGAAACACCCCTGTTCTCAGACTTTACCATATGTTAAAGTTTGTTGTACTAAATTTGTGATTGGCCAAATTGGGTACATTTGTGACTGGCCAAATCCCACAAAATCTCTGTTACCACATTCCCACAGCTTCTGCAGATAAAATGGGCTGAGTGGGACCAGATATTATTCTTACAGTTTGGACTTTTTTCCTGCCATGTCAGTTTCTGGCTTCCTGATCAGCAACTCTATACTTGTTGGTTCACCTTCCTTACTTCTGTAGAACTGATTTCAACATATATTTGGGAGGATAAATCTATTGGGGATACATCAGTGATGGCATGTGAGAATCACTTCTTATGTCTGTTAGAATAGGACCCTGTGAATGACCTGCACCCAATAGGCTTCCTAAAAGATGGTGTGACAATATGCTCCCTAAAAAGGTGTAGGCCTGGATAGGCAACTGTGGCCTGTAAGCCACATATGGTTCCAATTCAATTTTACATCCCACCAAAGTCGGGTCTACATGGGCCAGAATACTCCTGGAGCAGCCCGGAGTATTCTGGCCCTGAAGACATCCCCCAATTAACTTGGGCACTCCATTACAACACTGGTTGTTGTTGTTTTTGTATATGTGTCCTGTTGTGTTGCCTGACACTGACACCGGTACAAGTCGCTCACTCTGAGGTAGGTGCCCAGCATTGATTACATGGCTGGGCACCATGCTCTGATCTCAGAGTGAGTGACCTGCATCACTGACAGTCGTGCCAGGTGGCACAGTGAGATGCGTTGTAAATAGCCACCCAGCATAGCAACAGCAGGTTCTGGATTTTCCTTGAAGATCTAGAGTAAAAAGTGATTTATTTAAAACTGTTTTAAGGGTGTAATAGCTTGGGTTCAGTGCTGAATCAGTGGGAAGTCATCTAAAGAGTTTGCACCAGAAGTGAGGATTAGGCCCTGCATCATCCAGACTGCTCACTGGAAGTTTGGGGAAGGAGGACATTTTATTTGGCCCATGAGAACTTCCCAGTTTCCAGAGACTCTCAATAACCTCTGATTCCTCCAATTTAAAACAAAATACAATAAAATATGGCCAGAAAAATCACACCATACAGCCCAAAATATGGCAGCTTGGTTGTCTTAATTCCCCATCCCCTAAAAATGGCCAGAAAACAAGGAAGAAGGAAACAGAAGTGGAATCGTCACTTCTGGTTTGTTGGAGTCATAGAGTTTTCAGATCGAAAACTGGTGAGGGCACCTGTACCTTTCATGGTTGTGTAGAAGAGGAATTTTCAGGTTTTTTTTTTCATCTGGTTGTGTGGCCAGCAACACCTATTGAAATCCCTTTTACTACACAATCATTAAAAGAATAGGATCTCTCTCCAGTTTTTACTCTGGCAACTCTACTTGTGAGATCCAGTGTGATTGAGAGGTTTGGGTGTTAGATTAAGACTCTGAAGACCAGAATTTGAGTTCCTGTTCAGCCATGGAAACCTACTGGATGACCTTGGGCAATCATACTCTCTCAGCCTCAAGGAAGACAAAAGCAAACCCCCGCAAACCTTGCCTTAGGGTCACAATAAGTCAATATTGACTTGCGGTGACTTGCACACAACAACTACAACTACAACAATTCTACTTTGGCCTACTGTGATGTGTGTAGTGAAAATTGACCTACACCTACTGTATAGTTGTGGACCGTAGGGGTGTAAGCAAGTCACTTCATTCTCTTGTTATTGTGTTATTTGAAAAACACATTTAGTGGCAGGAGCAACAATAACAACAACAGCACAAATTTTGGGTATGGGTTAGAGAAGTCTGTTGCCCTTGTCTTTCCTGTGGCATCAAAGTAATGAAAGGCCCACAGTGAACATCAACCACATTATTCACAATCTGCTTGACTAATTTCCAGAAAGAAAGAAGAAAGAAACAGTTGCCAGTTACGTGGGCCTGAGGAGGGTTCAGTAGTATCAATGTAGGTCCTTCATTTGCTTCCTGATCAGTATGGCCGTTAGTGAAGACAATGCCAGCAGAGCAGATGCAAAACCACAGACCAGGGAAGGATGAAAAGGGAAAGAGGCAGCAGGGGGAGGGGGGGGGGAAGAAGAGGTCTGTTTATTCCAGTCCACTCCAAAAATGAGGCAGCATATTTGGGGGTGGAAAAAAAATGACCTGAACTACATCCAATTAAATCTTCTAATTAAAGTCAGGACACGCGTATTCTCCATCTCTCTTCTCCACTCCCCAGACTTTTGAGGGAAGGGGAAATGCTCATTCCCAGAAATGGTCTCCATAGATATCAATTCTAGGTATCACATTTAATTCATTTTGAGTTCAGCACATCATTTTAAAATGAAAATTTAGGTGGCAGAGTAATTAATGCAGCCTGCGTTCCAAAGATCTGTTAATCATCCTTGTGACATACAATAACAGGAAAAATAAAATAATTTTGAAGTTTATGGGTCAGACAGAAAGGAAATAAGCTGCAGTTGTGTATATACATTTATGTGAATCAGTCCCACTGAAGATAGTGGGTTTTACTCATGAGCAGACATGCAAAGAATTATGCTCTGTTTTTGATTCATCTGTCATATTGCTAACATTTTACAGACTAAACTAACTATTTTGTGGCAACAACACATATTTTAGTCATTTATCTGCCCCATTCTCATATAATGTATCTATCTCTATGTCTATGTTTTGTTACAGGAAAATGACTTTATGGATGAGAACACAGCTTGGAAAAGTTACGTTTTGAAACTACAACTAAAAACAACAGCAGCAACAACAACAACAACAAAAACCAACTCCCCAGTTTGGAGTGGTACAGATGAAAGAAGTCACTCCAGTTCTGGGTGCCACAATTTAAGAATGGCATTGACAAGTTGGAATATGTCCAAAAGAGGTTGATCAAGATGGCAAAAAGCTTGGAGGTCAAGCCCTATGAGAAGGAGCTTAGTGAGATGAGCATGTTTAACTGGGAGAAGACTGAGAAATGATAGCTATATTTAATTATTTGAAGAGATGTCACAAAGAAGGTGGAGCAAATTTGTTTTCTGCTCTTCCGGAGACTAGGACAGAATCAATGGATTGAAATTACAACAGATCCTATCTAAACATTAGGAACAATGTTCTGATAGTAAAAGCTGTTCAATAGTGGAATACACTGATTCAGACGATCCTTTGGAGGTCCTTAAAGAGAGGTTGGATGACCATCTTTTGGGAATACCTTTATTAGGTATTTCTGCATGCACTTTGGGCTTTTGAGGTCCCTTCCAACTCTGTCAAGCATAGCTCATTTCTAGTACTGGAACTAAACTTGGGAAACATTACTGGAAGAAGTGGGGCACAGCAAGTTCAAATGGAGAAACATTAATAGGTTTTACTTCTTGCTTGCTTGCATGCCATTTCATATAAAATTTAGATGCCATTGCTTATCAGACACACATTATCCCTGGAAATGCTGAGGATCACCTCCAAACACATCAATGTAGGGTTCAGACAGGGCCGGCCTGAGACATTTTGTTGCCTGAAGCAGAATAGCAAATGGCACCCTTCCCCAAGTCAGGGATGCATAGTAACTACGATACTCCCTTTGGATCCCATACTGGGAGAAAGGCAGTATGCAAATCAAATAAGTAAATAAGAGCCACCAAGTTATTTTGGCACCTGGGGCAGAAAAGCTCATATTTTGCTCTGTCCTGTAGTGAAAATATAATAATAATTTTTAAAAAATTGACGAATTTGCTGCCCTTTTGGAACATAAAAAATGTGCTGCCTGCAGTAGCTAGCTCATGCTACTTTATTGTGGTCCCACCTCTGGTGGCACACTCTCAAAAGTCTAGCTTGAAACAGGGCCCAAGACTGGTACCATATTTAAAGATATCTTGTAATCCACTGCTAGGATTCTGCACACTACCTCATTTCCGTTGAGCTTACCAGGTACAAGCAGGCAACAATGGAAATTGGCATTCCATTTCTGTTTTTGAAAAAAAAACAACCCAATAATCTGAAAACAAGACACTCTTGAGAAATCTTCAAACAAGACACTCCAAGGGTGGCATGGAATATGAAAATGCTGGGCAGCTGCAGTCTTATTCAGGACTGTGATTATGATGATTACGACTATGATGATGACAACGATGACAATGATGATTTTTGCTATCTTGACTACTCTCCTCTGCTGTTGTTGTTGCTGCTATTTATTTATATTATGCTTTCCCCAAAAAAACTAGAACTCAAAGGGGATCACAATTTAAAAGAATAATACAATTAAAAACATATAGAAAGTGGACTAATCTTGCTACTATAATAACAGTGGGCATGGAAGAAAGGAAAGGAAGATAGAATGTTGGTGACTAGTGACCCTGTGGCAGAATGACGACAACACCCAGAAACCCTCTGGCAGCATAAGCAGTCCAGTTGCCCTGGCATTTGCTTACTAATGCCAAGTGTTGATGCTGGGCCTGCAGGGCCTGCATTGACTTTGAACAGAAATAATAATAATAATAATAATAATAATAGTATTTATTTATATCCTCCCCCTCTACAAAATGCAATCGGGGTGGCTTACAAAGATTTAAAAAAATATATAATACATGATTTGGCGTAAAAGCACTGCTGAGGTTGCATCTGCACTGCAGGAATACTCCAGTGTAACACAACTAAATGCTATGGAATTCTGGGAATTATAGTTTTGTGAGACTTATAGCCTCTTCTGTCAAAGAGCTCTGGTGCCACAACAAACTACAGTTCCCAGAATTCCATAGCACTGAACTTGGCAGTTAAAGTGTTGTCAAACTAGATTCTTTCTGCAGTGCAGATACAGCTTGAGAATGGCATACAGAAGTCTACTTCTGTCCACTTATAATCAAAGTCCACTTTCAATTGACGATGAAACATGTAGGTTTGTAAATGTAGTAGGATATAATTCTTACAAATAATTATGCAAGATGACAGCAAAGGAATATCTATTCATTTCTGATTGGCTCCTTGCAGAGCAACTCATTTCCCACAGGTACACCACAGCTTGAAAAGAAATTTCTCAAGAGATGTACCAGTATGTGTATACCAAAGCTTGAAAGTAACATGCAGTTGTCTCTAATGAGTTACTTTTGGGTAATAAGGGTGTAACAAGATAATTTTCTTAAAAAACATAACAATTAGTAATAAAATTACTTTTTAAATAAGAGAAACAAGTTGCATCTGTCATTACTCCCAATAACATTGCTGGAGGGAAGTTACTTTGAAGAATTTTTGGACATTTTTGTATTTTTAAGTATAGTGTTTTGTTTTTTTTAAAGTATGATTAAAAATGAACTGAAAGGTAACAGGGCACCAAGTAATGTTATAAAGTAACTATAAAAGAACAAAGAGTAAAAAAATTACTTTAAAATTAATTTTCTATACTCTGGACTGTAAACATGTAGCAGCAGTGAGCAACTGTTGTATGCCCTGCAACTTTCTTGATCTCGCATGGACAGTTGTTGTTGTTGTTGCTGTTGTTAGGCTTTATTTATTTATTGATCAGTTCTCAATTCTCCCACCTTTTCAGCTGCTTTTAAAAAGTCCATTTTTCTCTCTCTTCATTTCACTTTCCCCCTAATCCTCACCTTACTCCCATTGGTGCAACTGAGTTCAAAGTGCAAAAACTGGCACTTCAATTAAATCAGCAGGGAGGAGAAGAGGGATAGAGTCTTGTCTGTCTAGTCACCTTGGGCTAAAGCAAGCTGCTGCAGCCTCTGCTAGTTTGTCTGTTCTTCCTCAGTAATAACTTTTGCCATCTTGCCCACACTGATATTGTTTGGCTAACATTTCCTGATTTTCATTTGTGATGTGTTGGAGGCTATGCAACTGTGGCCACTCTGGGGTCCATTTTCCTGCCTCTGGGTCCGTCCACATGGTGTGTCCAAAACTACAAATAGACAAAAATCCAGACAGGGCTGAAAATCCACTTCTGGTTTTGAAAGAAAAATGTTTTGTGATGTTAAGCCATGTATGATACAATCTACCAGAGTGTAGAGTTATTGCTTCTGTAAGCTTCCAGGAGAGATAATTCATCTTTTTTGGGGAAGAGACAGAAAAAGGGTGGTAGTCTGGGGTGTCCAGAAAGGTCAAGAGCCACCAAAACAGCTGCATACAGCTCAAAATTTGGCCTCTGCCCACTCTCCGATGTCATATTTGGCTCTGAGTACCTCTCTTATTGAAGGTTCATGTTTAAAGACCCATGTTTCGACTTCATACTTAGATGAAATTTCATTTCAAAAGCCCCACAGACACTTTATTTGGGTTATATGCATTCTGTCATTGGTATGCTCAAGGCAGCTAATTCTTTCTTGAGTTGGCTCATATGGGAATATTTCCCAATTCTGCTTACTTGGACATTGATTTGCAGTCCATTCTAAGGCATGGTCTGCAAAATAGACTTGGGAAATGGTGAATGGGATAACCAAGTATGTATTCTGTTCACGCACACCTCAGGTTATGAATTTGCATGAAATTTAAATAAGCTCATTTTCAAAATTTTGAAATAACAACCTTTTCGCATAGTGGAGGAGTCTGTGCCGGCTTCCTCTCTACTCCAGGGACTAATAAATTGGGGTGAGAATTTTGTAGGTCCCTGCAGGTCCATGCTCTCCTTTACTTATTTACTTACCACAGTTATTGATCTTCAAACTGGATTTGGACTGGACAGCCCTTTGGCTTTAGACAGAGGACTATCTTGTGAGTGTCCCTTGAAAAGCAGGAGACAGATTGCTGTTGCTGTGTTCCTTCAAGTCATTTTTACTCATTGTGACCCTAAGGTGAACTTATCACAAGGTTTTCTTGGAAAGATTTCTTTACAGGAGGTTTGTCATTGTGTTGTTGTGAGTATGAGAATGTGTAACTTGCCTAAGCCCACCCGTTGTGTCTCCATGGCTGAGTGGGGATTTGAACACTGGTCTGGAGTCCTAGTCCCAATGCTTAAATCACTACACCACTTTGGTTTGGACACCTGACTACGCTACAAATTAAGAATTAGCTATAAATGGGGAAAAAATCCTACAAAATAAATGAAGAAAAGGAACCGTATGGAAGATTAATTGCTGTTTTTCTTTACCAACATGGATATACTCAGCTTTCCAAAAGGGTTGTAAAAAATCACGGAGCAACTGAGCACACATTTCCATCAATTGCCTTTTGTTGTGATTTGTTGTTAATTTCACTGCTTGAAATAAGATTGTCATTATGAATGTTAACCATGGGCCACAGAAATCAGTGGGAGTTCCCCTTCAATTTCCTCTGGCAATGGATCAAAGCAAAGGAGCATTTTAATGCTACCTTCAGTATGCTGCTTATTGTGCCCCTTATTATATGTTAAGAAGTAAACTGATTGCTGCCTGGGCAAAATTTATCTAGCCATGGCAGGTAGTCAACTAGTAATTGATGGAACTGGGGTATATAAATTATGGCTAAACCCTATTATGTGTCACCATATTCATATTAGACAAACTGCTTATTAAGCTGGGCTGCTGCTTTTCAGACTTCACAAAAGATGTTATCTTGAGCGTTTTCAAGATGGAAAATAAAATTAATAAACAAACAAAATGAAAGAGACGAAAATGGAAATCCTTGTCAGTTAATTCTGGCACTGTGGACAACACAAATTGGTCATGCAGATGTTAAAGAAGAATAATGACAAAACCTGGAATTTAAAAATATATTATTGAAGCATTCCACAACCTATAAAACAAAAACCTCTTTTACTAGACAGAGACCAAGCTAGTTTGTCAGAGTCAGATCAGGTTTGACCATGGCTGCTGCAACCATCACTAGTGGAAATACAACCAAAAGACAGGGTAGGCATTTTCTCATCACCAAAGAAAAGGAAATACAGGAATGATGATGATGATGATGATGATGATGATGGACAAATTTGATAGTTAAGGGATCTACTTGAATTTTTACAATACTGAGAGATACTACACAGTGAAAAAAGAGAGGTTTGTGCAGAGTGATGCTCTGAGCATTGTATGTTTCCCTAACTGAAAATAGGAATAGGCATCTTGTGACCTTCCAAATGTTGTTCGATTGCTACCCAGTCCTACCCAGTGTAGCCAGTAGTGAGGGATGATCCTAGTGACAGACACCAATTCTGGTGGGCCCTGCTTTAGCATGTGACAATACAAGACAACTCACAGTATGCTTTTTACCTGCACAGGGAACTGCTGAAAGCTCGCCATATGAAAGTTCTGCAAGTGATCTTCACAGAAAAGGAATGGAGAATGGTGTTATGTTTAGATTGATGTAAGATCTTGGATGAACTGTAGAAGAACACCAATTAGTCTCCATTTTCTTCAACTAAGGCTTGAAAGATGAAAACGTAATTCAGCATAGCTTGTGTGTTCAGTTTAGCCCGTCAGCTTGTCATAATAAATTATGAGAACCGACAAGGGAATTAGGAAGTTGCAAATCAAACCTTAATGGAGATCTTAAGTGAAGACAAAGCACAGCCAGCTAGAGCTGACACTTGCCAAATTCCAGCTCGGCTTGAAGGGCAATTATTTTCATGGCTCCCCCTTTGGCCCAAATTCCATTTTTTAAATTTCTCATTTCATTCTTTTTCTGAATCATTCCAACTTCAACATATCAAGGGGATATGCTAACTTAACTTTCATGTACGCTCAATTCCTGGAGAGTGGTTATCTATTTCCAAAGGAGTTTCCCTTACAATTTTGCAAGAACAGGAGAGACCACAGTTGGGCACTGAGCATAACAAAAGGCAAACACATGCAAAGATCAAAGGCTGGATTCTTCAGCTTGAACTTGAAAAGACATAGATAGCCAGGCCACCATGTCTGTGTCTCTTCTCTTCCAATGGATTGCAGATGCCAAATTACTAGGGAATTTGTCCTGATGATGTTCCAGAGAGGAAATACCTTGAATTATTAAACTAATTCCACTCACTCTCACATGCGCACATACAGAGATGAAAACAAAACGCAATAGATCAGGGACTTTAGCCATCCACCTAGCTATCTGCTGCAAGTTTCTGTCTTGTAGGTTTTGCATGGGAAAATATCTGTCTAGAAGTCCACCATTTTGTATATGTGTTTGCCATCATATGTATAAAAGCATGTTCAGAGTAGACAACCTATGTGCCTCTCAGTAACACACCATCAAACTACAGATACAGTCTACAATTCGGATTATGTATTACTACACTAGCATTTGTACTTTTTCCAGGGTTACACAGTGGTGGAAGGCAGACACACTCTATTATTTCTGAGCACTTTCTGAGCTGTGATGATGGGTATTATCACAAAATGATGGTGGTGGGGGGGGGTTTGGTTATTGTGGAAGGTAGAAGATAATACTACCCTCAACAACAATCCTCCTTGACATATACTGGTGTAACATAGACTGGATACCAGTTAGCCTTTTGTAAAATGCCAAATGTGTGTGCTGAGTCAGCCCGAGATATTTTGCTGCCTTAAACATAGGACAAGATGGCATTTCTTCTTCGTAGTCTATATAATGAAGATGACTGGAGTGGCACTTGAATCATACTGTAGTTTATGGGCTACAAGGCAGGTTGCTTAGTAGACACTTCTCTGTCCTCCAAAATCTTCCCCAATCTCTGTCCCCAAGTCAGCTGCCCCACTCTGCCTAATGGTAGATGAGGTTCTGTAAGTGTGAAACTACATTCTGGCATTGCTTCCAGTTTTCAAACTTTTTTTTTAAAAAAAAAAGTTTAATGAAAACCCACAATCCCATGAAACCTAAAAAATGAATGTATCAAAGGCAGTGGGGTGGATATGACTTGCTGGCTGAAAATGACCTTTGGGCCACAGGTTGCCTATGTGTAGGTTAGATAAACACCTGTCAAGCCTAGTTTAAGTTTAGTGATGCCTGCCACACTACTGGGTTCGGACAAAGACTTCAGAGTTCTGACCCTTCAATGACTTCCAACCCTGTGATTCTATTATTGGATAATGGTCAGCCTTCTACAGGGTCAGCTCTTGCATGATTTTTTGTTGACCTTTGAAGAATTGATCCATCAATTTTGATGCTGTCATAAGTAAAGAGCATGTGCAGATTTATTATTCGTAGCTTTGTTATCATCTGGCAGAGACATTTCACATTAAATCTGTAGACATAGTGGTTTTAGCTGCAATAGCTCTTGATAAATTATGCAGGTCTTTTCTTGGAGAGCAAGGATATTAATCTCAGTGTAGAGCAAGAAAAATGTATGATGTAATGTACTTACATGGGCAATTGTATGGAGCTCAAGCTTGGAGAATTAAAAAACCAATGAAATAATACTGGTGCTTAATGTTCACATTGAACATTAAAACTAATCATTTGACATGGGCATTTGAAAGTATGTCAAAGCATGCTATCTCCATAGCTTTTTATGGATAGAAATATATGTGGTACTTGGCAGCGAGTTTCTACCAAAAATAGCACCAGAATGTCAAGTTCTTCCTTATTTCTGTTAAGTTCACTTACCTCATATCACCAATGTAAGAAAGTTTGGCCCTCTGGCTGTTCTGGGCTTCAACTATCAGATATCATGGCCATAGTTGGGGATTATGGGAGTTGTAGTCCAAAATATCTGGAGGGACAAGTGATCCCATCTCTGTCATACCAGGACAGTTTCATATTATGTGCCTCATTGCTTCATGACTGGCTTCTTCTGGCAAAGCTAGGAAAAAGTACAATGTAAGGCTTAACATTAAATGATTCTGCACTTTACACCCTGCTCTAAGATATAAAGCGAGTTTAAGTGGCATCAGTTTCAGGGCATGTTCAGTAAACATAGAATCATACATGTACATACAAACAGTTTGCTGAATCCATTCACACCAAACAGCAAATTAATTTGTGCAAATGACAACAGACATCAAATAGGTCTAAACAGTTTCCACTGAGCTGGCTATAGACTAAGGCTGAATCCACACCTTTAAAATAATTTGCCCTCACTGAGTGGTATACAGCCCCGTTTGACTCTGTTTAACACAATACTCTCTTGTTTTTAGTCATACTCAAATTGATCTTGAAAGCCACACATCTCCCCACCTAAGTCTTTAAGGCTGAAGCGTGGGGTATAAATATTCTAATAAATAAATAAATAATAAGGTCACATCAGTATAAAAGGCCATATCTACCATGCATTCGATTATTTAGGTTAGATGACCACAGCGACTTTTTTTTCTTCCTGGCAAATATGCAGATACCCAGATATCTGCCATATGAACCAATAACTTTTCTTGTTTTACTATCATTTATATCACCCAACTGCATGCCCATTGGATAGCTTCTATATCCCTTGCCCAGCTCTCTGGCCTGCTTTCTTTTTCTTTTCCCTCTGTACTGCCACAACCTCTTCATCCTGTGCGTGCATAAGTGCATGTGTGTTTGAATGTGTTCTTTGGGTGTATCACACACCTACTCATTCAGTTTAAATCACAACATTGAAAGTTTCCCACATGATCTTCTTTCAAGATTAACAGGATTTAAGGGAGGGGGAGGGAAACCCTACATAATGGAACAGCTGGTTTGTAAATTTATTGGTCCCAATCCAGCAAAAATTACATTCCAATCTTCCCCATGTTTCTTTGAATCTATTTTCTGCTGGGTCCAAGGGAATTTATTCTCCAATAAGGATGTAATCCTCTGCCCTTTTGCCTGGGAGTAAGTCCCACTGAATTCATTTGAACCTACTTCTGTGTAGGAATGTATACAATCATGTTGTAGGGCAGAAGTCTTGTCAGGGGTGCTTGGGGATCCTTCAGGTGGGGAGGGATCAATCCCTGATTGTTCACAACTTGAACCTGATGGGTGGGAGGTGGGGAAAGTCCCAAAGGGATCTACTTTGGCATCCAAGTCAGGCAAGGATGATATTGACTTTTCTTTTAGTCCAGAGTGTGTATACCTGCATGTAGATATCCACATATATGTATATACAAAGGGAATCTGTTTCAGAATCCCCATGAGTATTCAGATATTCAAATATGTGGCTGTCTGCAAACATGCATTTGTTGTTGTTATTATTATTGTTGTTGCGTGCCTTCGAGTCATTTCCGACCTATGGTGACTCTAAGGTGAACCTATCTTAGGGTATGCTTAGCAAGCTTCTTTGGGGCCAGGAGGCTTGCCATTGCCATCATCTGAGGCTGAGAAAGTGTGACTTGCTAAAGGTCACCCGGGGGTTTATATGACTGAGTCAGGATTCAAACCCTGGTCTTCAGAGCTATAGTCCAATGTCCAAACCCAATACCATGTCAGGTCAATAAACTAAAAAATGTACAATGAACTGGGGGGAGGGGGGAATCAACACCACACTTGCCAGACATGAATGACAAGGTTTGTGACCTTTCCCTCAGTGATCTTTGCCCACCTTTCACACTATATAAATTGAATGGAGAAAAAAATGTGACACCATGCTTATCAGATCTAGGTAACCACCCATTTGTCCCAACCTCTAATTCCTGCCCCCAGTTCCATCTATCCTATGCTCAGGGCATAGGGTTCAAGTTTTAAAAAGTGGGTTTTTTCCCCTATAAACTGCAGAGCAAAAAGTTTTTGTTTTTGTTTTGAATTGCATTAAAGCCCATAGGTGTCTAAAGAAGTGCTTCCAGATGGAGGTAAAGTTGAATTATTTTGCAGGCATGAATTCAGCCCAAGTGAACTTAGTCTTACTGAAATACGTGGAACAAGTTAGCTATGAATTAATTTAAGTCTCATTGATTAAATCTGAAAGTTGGAACAATATGCAGTTAAGTTAGTGTCGATCCAAATTCTTAAATTCTGAATTCTGCAAGAAATGTTTAGTTGTAGCTAAATCCACTTTTAGCAAGGCAAATGAGATGTTGAAGGAATTAAAATATATGACTTTTCTTATGTTCCTTCTGCGTTACAATGAGGTTGAAGATCAAGCCCCTTTCCCTTACAGTGTTCTCTCTAACAACTCTCAGCCACCTACTGAATTTGGATACATGGAAAGAACAAAGAAAATTTGCATTTTATTGCTGAGAACAAAAATAGTAAATTTGCTCTATAACCTAGGTCTAGACATGCATAGTTATGCATGACTAGCTGCACAAGAATGTTGATAGTAATGCAGATTCCTCCTTTTAGAATGCAGATCAGGAGTAGCTGGTGATGGATAAGAACATTCAAGGGCAGCTGCCAGAGTCCATTGGATGAGAAGAAAGGAAGAGACAGAAAAGAGACTCATAGCTGCAGGACTACCCATTAGTTAATAATTAATGTTATAATAGGGATTAACATAATTAATGTTATTACAGGGATAGGGAGCATGTCCTACAGCATTTGGAAGCTCACTTCCCTATCTCTGCATTACAAGGATTATTGGTTACTAATAAGAAACCAGAATAATTTGCTGTTCATTGGAATGGTTGCTTCTTTGAGCTGGCATCTTAAGCATCAACCAGGCCCTGATGTCATTCTGGAACTCTTTCTGCCTAGAACACAGCTGGAATCACATGTTGTCATATATGCCCCCAGAATTTTTTCCCATCTGCCTGCACCCCAGTTTCCATAAAATGTAAATATATTTTTCAAAGGAAGGGGAGTATAATTATCCTCTAAAACAAGGTAGATACAAGGAAGGCTGAGCATGCCCTCCTATCTCTGTTATTGCTTCATTCTCTTCATGAGGAGAATGATGCAGTGGCACCAAGGAAGGCCAAGTGCATCCCTGGCATCTTGATGTCACTGCTTTGTGTGCTGCCTCCAGAAGTTTTGCCCCACACACTGAGTAAATAAATAAATAAATAATAAATACTTTATTTATATTTCCTGCCTCACCCAATTGGATTGAGGCGGGATTACTACCTAAAATACATCCAAAAGAACAGTTAATATAACACAACAACAATAATAATTTTAGTTAAAATTATTTAGTTAGTTCATTAATAACAACAATAATAGGATTACAGAGCAATCATAGTCAGAGGAGTGGAGCAGTATCTCTTATATGAGGTCGGGCAGGTACGCCCACCGGGAGAGATCTGTCTTAATTGCCCTGAGACACCAGAGGTAGGGATGCCACTGGAGTGAGGTTAAAAGAAAATGCACACTTGCAGAAAAGAAGGATGCAGGAAAAGAAACCTTTAATCTATAAATATAAATGAAAAGCCCAGCATAATAATGTTACATACATTTGTTGTTCACTGCCATCAAGTTGACTTGGACTTAGGGATATACATAACTGATAGATCATTTTTACATAATAAAACAATTAACAAGAAGAATTCTTATTTGCAATCAGAAATGTTCTGAAGAAACAGAAATTTCAACAGTGATGCTGTTTAATTGCTTCATTATATATATATTTAAAAAAAAACTTTTCTAGCTGACATTTGAAACTGTAAAAACGTTTTAATATACTACTATGTATTTCTGGACACATGTAATTGGTGAAATAGTGAAAATTAATTATATTACCTTAAAAGGATACCTGATTTTATCAATCTTGTTATATTTTTGTTTGTGAAGGCACTTTGAGGCTCTCTTTCACCTTATTTCTTCCCAGCTATTTCCTTTTGGCCCTCTTACCTCTTCAAAAGCACTTTATTGTATATGTCTAATTGCTATTTGTATATTTGTAATATTATTGAGACCCAGTGATTTGAGTGTTGGACTGTGACTCTGGAGATCAGGGTTTAATTTCCTGCTCACGCGTGAAACCTACTGTGTGATCTTGAGCAAGTCACATGCTCTCCGCCTCAGGGGAAGGTAATGGCTAACCTCCTGAGCACAAATCTTGCCAAGAAAACCTCATGCTAGGTTTGCCTTAGGGTCACCATAAGTCAGAAAGAACCTGAAGGCACACAACAACAATGTTATCGACAATTTAGTTGATTTTTAATGTTGAGGTTTTTAACTGCATTGTATTGTATTTGTTTTAGTTCGAAAACCATGTTGACACCTGGTTTTGGTTAAAAATAAGTTGCTAATTAAGATAAGAACAACTACTGCAACAACTGTGGTTTCAGGGGTGAAAGGTTCCATGGGAGCAATTCCAAATAAGTAGACAAAACACTTGCTTTGAATGAAATTGCTATAGACAGAATCACAATAGCACAATCACGAAAAAAGTGGCATTACTTGAAACATGTCTATTATCCTACATCCTTCGACTAAATGTGAATCACTGATGTTTCAAAACTGGTTAGCAATAGCAGTTAAACTGGGAAACCAAGCAATAATGATGATGATAAGTTATGATATTTTAAATAACAACAATAACCAATAATCAATAATTATCATACTACCCCCTCCATGTCCATTTAATTTCTCTTTCATCTTCCTTCTTGCCTCTTGCCTTTGTCTAGCTATTCATCCTTCCTTTCTCACACAAGCTGCCGCTTCCCTCCTATGGGTATATGCCTATACCATGATTGTTCCTTCCTCTCTTCTATACTTTGCTGCCCACTGTGTTTTGGGACATTTTCTGCAGCCATTGCCACCATCACAAACCACAGAGTGAAACTCCTTGAGGACAGTGGAGGAGTGATGAAAGCAGGGGTGGTGGAGGGAAGTATCAGATATATTGCTACTTTTAAATTACATCCAGTTTCAATGAGAAAAGGGGTATTTTCTGATTTACATTTCTCAAATAAAGTTGTTAACATATTTAATATCAGCACAATTTTGCTGTACTACTATTCATTATTCCCATGGGCTTGCTATAAAAAGTCATAGTGCCTTTGATTCTGGAGCCATATGTAGGTATCATGAGTCAAGGCCATGAACAGTCATATCCTCCATCGGTCTATAGAGCATCCTTTTAAGTTCTTCCAATTTGGCAGCCATTATTACTACACCTAATGGTAGAAATTCCATAGATTAATTATTTGCAGTGTGAAGAAGGGCTTCTTTTTATCTGATCGGAATTTCCCACCATTCACCTTCACTGGATGAGCTCCTAGTACAGTGGTCCCTTTGTCTATGCAGGGATCCCACCCGGATGCCCCGCGTATGCAAAAAAACACAGGACCTCACGTTCCATTGATTCTAATGGCAGTGTGCTCCTGCTCGTGTGCCATTTTGTTCCCCTGGGCTTGTCATCCATGTGAGCTCAAGTCTGCAGAATGCAAGCCCCATGTATGGCACAGGTGGACTGTATTATGCATTCTTATCCACACCATGCATATTACTATATACCTTTGTCATATCTCTTTCCAGTCATTTTTACAACAGTTAAAATGCCTCATATACATACTGAGATCTTTCCAGTCCTCTGATCATTGTAGTGCCCTTTTCTGCATTTTTTTCACAGTTCTATAATAGCCTTTTTGAGGTGTGGTGCTGTGTACTCCAAGTGTGATCTCATAATTGATTTAGCTGAGTAAGTGCAGAGGAGCCTCTAAAAGCTGCCTGCCAGTCTACAACTCTCCAGCACAGCAGAGTGGGTGCAGAGGAGTCTCTAAAGGCTGCCTGCCAGTCTACAACTCTCTGCACAGTGGAGTGGGTGCAGAGGAGCCTTTAAAAGCTGCCTGCCGGTCTACAACTCTCCAGCACAGCTGAGTAGGTGCAGAGGAGCCTTTGAACACCTGGCTGCTAGCCCCCAAGGACTCTGAGCCTGCCCTTCCCTACATGCTAAACCTCCCTTCCACCTGAGCCAGAGACAGCGATGGCAGAAAAGTCGAGAGGCTGCTTTTTCCCTCATTTCATGTGGAACTTAGGGAGATACAGGCATCTAGGTGGTGATTGGATGAGAGGAGAAGGATGAAGAAGGATAGTCCCATCCACCCTTAGCTGTCCTATTTCATTTTGCTTGTTTAAATTGTTTTAATGGTTTAACTATTTTAACTGTTATTGTGTTGTATTATTATGTAATGGTGGTGGGGGCTTGTAAGGGGTCAGTATAATGTGATTATTGTTTGTTTTTTGCATTTTTATTCTATGTTCTAATATTGTTTGATTTGCCATGCATTTTTTGTTTTTTTGTATTTATTGTTATTGTTAATTGTTATCTTATTTTATTACTTAATGTACTGCTATGTTACATTTGTTTTTTGTTTCATTTTTATTGTTGTTTCATATTTATATTATCCCTTTTGTTGTAAGCCGCTGGGATTCCTAGTGATTGGGCGGCATATCAATCAATCATCATCATCATATTATTATTATTCAAAGATATTCCCCAGCATGGAAGTTGCCATTTGCACAACAGACACACACTGAATTTATTTTGAGAAATCACTCTTGGATTTCAATCAGGTGTGGGGATCCTACCAGGTGGCTAGAAATTTGGGAATTGATAGAAAATTTCATGGGGAGGGCAGAATTTGTATTTGGGAGGCAATGCCCTCACTTTGCCCTCCTGTAGCTGCACCCTGGAATATGTGCCTTTCTTCACAGCGGGTGAATTTGCCTCCATTATTACCTCAGCAACTCTTGAAACAAAGTACTGGATGTTGAGAAGTGGAAACTATGGACTGCTTTCCCTAGTTAAGAACTCTACTTTGTTCTTAGGCTGAGGAAGGCACCTGGTGTGAAAATGTCATCACTGGATGGTCATTAGTCTCAGCTTGCTGACAGCACAAGCTATGGCTAACATAACAAACTGAATTGCACAAAACAAATGCGTAGAGAAACCATGGGGAATACATTGCTGCAGAAAGATCATGGAACAGTTCGAACTCCAACAAGACTTCCTGTTTCGGGCACCAAACTGTAAGAGTTTGGCCAGAGGACATCTGTCCACATTTTCCAAAACAATGGCATTATGTAAAATGTTTGTTTCTCTAGTTGAATCCCATTTCTTAAAAGGAGGGTCAATGTCATGCAGAGTCCAGTTTTGGTGAATTCAGCAGCCTTGCTTCTGAGGAACTGGAAGAGCTAAGCCCAATTATTGCAGCTCAGCATCTGGCCTCTTTTGTGAGTTTTCCAGCAAAGTTTCTCACTTTAAACATGTGCAGCCACATCAACACGGGGCCAAAGTCAGCTGTACTTTTAGACTCCTGGTCTGGCTTCTTGATGCTGCCTCTATGCTATTACACAGTATTTCAGGAACCCATTAAGCAATTATGGAAAAACTGCTGCTCTGCTAAATAAATGGCCATTAACTGCCTCCTCTGAGAAGCAGGCAAAATAGGGACTGCAGAACAATTGGAGGAAGCATACCAAACAGAAATGTGTTTGTTATCATTCACTGTGTGGAATAAAAGCAGAAAGAGAGAGGCGGGGGACTCATCTCTCAAGAATGTTCTCCTCCAGTCCAAATTATGATCCTGCAATAATGAAAAGCAAGGGCCCCACTGTCCTCACCTGAGAGCGTTTTAGCTTCCATCTCCAGCTGAGCACTTCTTATTTCTTTTTGTTTTATATCCAGCTTTTTCTCCTGGCATGGAAAAATCACCTTGCAACACAGATTGAAATAAAATGTAGCTAAAAACCTAATAATATTTTTTTAAAAAAAACATCAAATAAACAATTCTACCATACAGACTAATTTAAAATAGTTTGAAACACATTTAATTCTTTTTTAATTCTTTTTTTTTTAAATTCTTTTTTTTAATTCTTTTTTTTTTTCTTGTCCTCTCTTTCTCCCAGTATGGAACCACAGCTTTGCTAAGAAATAATAAGGAAGATTAAAACTACAACCTAGCCCATAAAAAGACCCATTGCCAGTTAATAGCCAAGGTCCTGTGTAGTAAAAACAGCAGAGAGGAGGTCAGCTGAGAGGGAATTCCACAGTGTGAAAGCAGCCACAAAGAAGGCTCATCCTCACCAGATGTGCCCGTAACAGTGGTGGGACCAGGAAATCTTAAAATACAGACAGATTGATATAGGCAGATAAAAATCTTTCAGATAGTCTGGACCCAAGTCATACATACTAAGGCCATGTCTGGACTCAAGTACTTTAATAGCACCAAACAAGTCACTGTGTAGGCTGGTTCATTGCATATAAAAGTGCAAAGATTTTTTTTCTCTATGTGCATAGATCTATTTTGCTAATCTATGGGATCTGAGAGTACAGTGGGTCCTTGTTATCTGCTGGGGTTTCGTTTCTGGAACCCCCATGGATAACAAAATCTGTAAATGCTTAAGTCCCATTAAATACAATGACACAGTAAAATGGTGCCCCTTATATAAAATAGAGAATCTTGGGGGCTTTACAGACTGTCCAAAAATGGCGGTCTGTAGCCACCTTTTTTTTTTTTTTGGTGCAGACCTTCGCTGCAGCAGCTAAACATTGCGGCAGAGGTGCACAGTAAAAAAGGAGCGGGGAAGCCCTGTTCCTTTTTAGCATCGTAGTTGCGATGCACTAAAGTAAAAATGCGCCATTGGGCACCTTTAGTCTGTTGCAACTGCTCAGCTCTGTATAAAAGTTGTGCCGTTGCAACAGCATCGTTATGTGTGCCATATAAACGGGGCTATGTAACAACACCAGCGTTGTTACATGCTAGGATTGGGGAGTGTGCGAATGCTGTGTGGTCCCCAGCCCTACCCACACCCCAGGGACGGCCCAAAAGGGCTGTCTGTACCAGGCCAAAGTTTGCTATTTGGAATTTATACTTTTTAAAAAAATATTTTCAAGCTGTGGATGCTTGAATCTGTGGATAAAAAAAAATCAGTGGATAAGGAGGACTGAATTTGGGAGTTTATCACACGGGGGACTATTGGAAGTATAAATGGTGATTAACCCATGATAATCCTGCACTTGTACTAATGTTTTTCACATGATGTCATGTTCAAAGTGGTATTATCCCATGAATAACCCATTATTACCACACAATTTTCACATGGTATCAAGGTGAAATGTGATTAAAGTGTCATTAACCCATGAATAACCCAGCAAGAAACAACAGCAAACCATTCACGGGATTTTCCTGTGAATGACTTTTTGCTGTATATTTCCTGGTTAGTCACAGGATACTGGCTCTTGTGTTATTCTCATTTTAATTACATTTTAATGTCAGTTGCGTGATTTTCTTGGGTTAATCACTGTTTAAAGTTCCACTTTCCTCCTGTGTGATAAAAAAGACATTGTTCTGTTCTTCTGAAGTAAGCATGCTCTGAGACTATCCTTTAATGCACCAACTTACACAGTAACTGGTGGGGCAGTATCAAAGTATTGAAGCACTGATGTTGATTACCAGTGGCATCACTAGGCATGTGTGTGTGTTGTGCAGCATGCATAGAGTAACACCTTAGAAGAGATTTGACACCTGGTCAGTCCCTCCTCCCACTGGGATGGGGAGTGAGAAGGGGCAGTCATACCCCTCCACACTTTGCTCCAGTTCCCCAATAAATTTTGTAAAGGCATTCTCAATTTCTCTTTTCTTGGAATGTGTTGTGACAAAGTTTGAACAGAACTTTGAACAGTTTGAACCTTAAAAACCTGAGTGCACTTCTCTATGTTCTGGAGGCACAATTTGCTTTATTACTCTGCCATTTGCCTCATCAGAACTGGAACCATGAACATGTATTAAACAGAGGAAATTTTGATCTGAATTTGTTTTTTTATTAAATTTAACAGAGAGCTCCTCCAGAAGAGAAAAAAAAAAGTCTCTGAAAGTCCCAAGTTTTGTTCCTGTACAAACTGATATTATTTTGGAGAGCCACATGACATTTTATTTTTCCCAAAGTATTTGCTAGGAACTCTCAGCTTTACCAAGGACTTTTCATTCCTGCATCCCAGTAAAAACTAACCCAATATTTTCCAAAATCTAGTGTAGCTGCACTTGACTGTTTGTATCATTCTGGAATTAGCTTAGATGACTACAACCAGTAAACACAGATTCCATGAATTTAAACACCTTTTATCCATGGGATTTGGGTACTTCCCTCTGGTGTGATAAACTCCACAGATTCAACAGATTTCAAGTGAAGGAAAGAGGGATGCTTGCACCCTAACAAAATGATTGCAATGTTTAACTCGTGTAATACTACTAAAGCACTTCAGCACTTTGACTATAACTCCTGAATACAGTGGTCCCCCGGCTTACGAATCCCCCGGGGAACGAAATCCCCGGGGTGCGAAACCGGCGGGACCGCTAAAATGAAACGGAAAAACTGTGCGGCCCCTTTAAATCGGCCGCGCGGTCCATCCTCTAAAGCGGTCCCCCGGGATGCGGTCATTTCCGGGTTACGAAAGGTAATCCGGAACGGATTACCTTCGTAACCCGGGGGACCACTGTAATAAAGACGCCTCAGGGGAAATATGTGAAAACCAATTTCTGAAATGTTGCATGAGTCTAGATGTGGTACTTCAAGAAAAAATGCAAACTTTATTCATGGAAGCCTGCATTTGCAAGAACTGAGCAGGGCACTGGATTATGGGGTTATTGGAGTTCTCTCATTTATAGGGTGGTCAAGAGTTGAAGTCAATCAGATAGCAAATAACAACAACTTGACACACACTACCTCCATGACTTGATATAGAGTACCTGGTGATGCTGTTTTGGCATATTCCCTGTGTTGATTATATTATCAGCTATCATGGGCACCCCTTATATACAATGAAAAGTTCCCTTATTTTTACTGGAATACTTCACTGAATCAATAATAATAATAATAATAATAAATATTTATTTATAACCCGCCCCTCTGAGCGAGCAATCGAGGCGGGGTACAACAATTTAAAAACAAGTACAATTTACATCCCAATCCCTCCTCCCACCCCTTAAAATAAGATTAAACTAGCACAAGGTTAAAACAGCAACAATAAAAACAAAAACAATACAATGCATGCAGTCCAGATTTATGGAGAGCCTCAGATGGCAACAAATGGCAAACCTTTATGTTCAAATGGCAACCAATGAAAACAGCGCAGTTCTGAAAGTGTGTTAAATATGCATAAGAGTAGTGAAGGTTCATCTAATCTCGCATACCAATATCTAATCTTTTTATTTAAAACAGCATAGTCTTGCCTGCTTAAAGACACAGCAACTTGCCAGTTGTAAGAGAAGGTAAGGGATGGCGTGGTGCTATTTTCAAATTGTCCAGGCATATCCATAACTTCCCATTTTTGTTTTCTGTGATAACATGAAAGACTTAATCTATGGGTCCTGTGACTCTTGATATCATTCCTGCACTTTCTATCTGACAAAAACGGTTGTTCAGCCTTACTGAATTATTCAAATGGTATCTTCCAACAGCTATGTATGGTGTGAACCATTGCTGGATCAATGTAGTTGTGGCAGAGACCTTCAAAGTCACTGAATCCATCAAGAACAACTAAACATATGTAGAACAGCTGTTCAGCTGTCAGAAGTACAGCTGCTATTGACTTTTAAGTTTGTGTTCGGAAACAAACTGTTCAATGGTATCCCTATGAGTCTACATGCAATTCCAAGAGGGATAACAATAAAGTACCACATTGCTGAGGAGCATAGTGTGTCTTGAATTGTATAAGACCCTCTTCAATAACTTTTGGTCCATCAGTATCAGGAGAGACAAGGATATTGTAGGAGATAATCGCACACCATCCCCCCCCCCCCATCCCAGGGTTTCCAGTTTTCAGCCAGAATGGAGCCCAGAAGGAGTCCATGCTCCTGAATTTGCACTGTTGAATTTGTGCATGGATCCAGACAGTGGCATCACTAGAGTTGGTGTCACCAGGTGCAGTAACTCATGGTGTCATCCCCCATTGACCCCCTCCTACACCACATGATATTAATGGTTTTTGTACTAATGTTACTCATAAATCACAATTCCCATATATCAGTGAATGTAATGACAATAATTGTGAGATAAACTAGCAAAATTAAAATTATACCTGTAAATTGCAATAGTATACTCCCAGCCTGAATGTATTTATATATACATGGTTTGATGTGGTTAAAGTAAAAATCTAGTAACATGTGATGTTTTTAAAGAAAATTTTTAAAATTTAAAATTGAATTAAAAAAAACAACAACACCCTCAGAGGCCTTTCCTTTCTCCTCCCACTGAACCACAACCCACTCACACAATCTCTTCTGCTAAGCTCCAGCATTTTAAAGGGACACAGAAAAATGTCACAGCCTGTTTCTGCCCAAAGGCAGATGTCTGGGGAGCAGTAGTGTCACACACCCTTTAGGGTGTCATCTCCCCATCATTCTAATGACTGCTCTGCAGGCAGACTGTCAATTGTTGCAGAAAGTACTGGGACAGATATAGTTCAGTTTATCGAGATGGCTGCTCTAGATTCCACTTTTTCTCCTTGACATCACTGGTTGGAACAGGGTATTCTGATGTCTCTTATGCACATAAGATGCTAGCCAATTAACCTTACCTGTTGCAAGACAGGGTTTCTCAGTGCTACTGAATGTGTTTTACTGCCAGAAAGTACTATAGGAACCCATCACACACAACAATCCTTCCTCAATCTATTCTGTGACATAGTGGGGTGGGGGAGAGCCCTTGTTATGAGTGGGAAAGAAAGGGTACCCTGGAGTTCCCAGGGAATGCTCTGGGATAAGGGAAGCATCACCTGAATCTCAGAAATGTGCACAGACAGAAGAACCATGAGGTTCTAAACAAATGCCTCATCAGGATCTGTCTTGTATTGAAAACTTTTCAACAATGAAGAAAATCAGTTTTGAAACAATATAATGTCTGTTACTTAGAAGTTTGAGTCTTCTGTAAACACCAATATTTACTGATTTACATTGAAACCAGAACTAACAAGTCCTAGGGCAGAACAAGTTTTCCTGTCACATTTCCTACAATAGAATGAAAGGAAGAGTACATGACACAGCGTGGATGAATAGTGAATAGCTGTGATGAAATGCCTCATTTGAGTGTGCCTTGAGCAACTCAAAACTGCATCATCAATATGACGGAAAGGTTACTGTTTTTTTTTCCTGAGCCTTGTTGTTATTATCTTTTAAATTTCTCCAGAGGTTTATATCTGCTTTATTGGTAATAACAAAATTGGTCTTACAAATCTCTTTTAAAATAGGAAAGTCTAAAATACCAATTCTAATGTTATAACCTTTCCATGTCCCCAAGGCTTCCACTATCAGGGACAGTCACAGTATTCCTTTCTTATGAATGTGATTTAAATCCCATGTCTTAGGTACATTGATGAAGAATGGCTGTGCACATCTTTATTTCATGGCTGTTTCACTCCATTTTAGTATTTCTTTTATCAGGATTTTGCATTTAACCTCATTCTGTTTTCAGATAATGGAAATCTGTCATTTGTCAATCTTCAGCACATAGCTAAAATGTTTTTATATGATATCTTCTCTTTGTTTGACATCTTAACTACTTGCAGATTGTCATTGTGTATCCAATCAGTTTCTCTAGGAGGAAGGTTCTCAGTAATGGTGCTGTGAACTGTATCTGTACTGCACAATTATAGCAGCTTGCTATCACTTTAACCATTTTAGCTCAATCCTACAGAATCCTGGGATTTCCAGTGTAGTGAGGAACTAGTGCTATAGAATTAGAGTTTTCAGCAGAAATTTGTTAGTACCTCGTTGAACTACAAATCCCAGGATTATGTAGGGTAGAGAGATGATCATTATGGTGCTCTCATATTGCTTTACATATGTAGTTTAAATACACTTGGGATGTCACCAATGAATTCCATTCAGGTAGTCTGCTGAAAATTTGTAAAGCAGTTTAAAATATCAGCACATGATGCAAAGCTCCCAGCTTTGCAAATCAGCCAGCTGAGTTTGGATTCTAGCTGGAAGTTTCCCCAGATTCACCTGGCCGGTGGCATCGGCGGCTAAATGTATGCAATAAAATCTGGATGTATCTTGCATTTGAATTGAAATCGGTAGCAGCAAGTCGATTTTTTTAGCTGTGCACTCATCTCCTATGTTGAAGCTTTTGGGAAGGGAATAAATGGAATATTAGAAATGGTGTTTTGTTTTCTTTTAAAAATCAACTTACATTTAAGGATGATAGCAGTTCTTTTTAAGCCTTACTTCACATTTGCTCTTCACCTTGCTAATCCAAAATTAACCTTCATGTGACACATTCACATTCCTTTCTGAGAAGATGCCAGAGGTTAGAGTGTTACCCCTATGACTTTGCAGTGATGGAGACCACATGCATGTACAAACAGATCTTAACAAGCACAGGAGGATACACACCTCCTCACTACCCACTACACCTGCATTTTGGAGAGATATCTTGGCTATGTAAGTCTTTAGAGGGGGACAAAAAGTCAGGTACATCAGAGCCTCCCTGCTGAGACCATCAATGGGGACAAAGAGGGAGTCTTCAATGCTGCAGCCCAGGAACATCAAGGTCCTCCCCAACAAGAAGACCAAAGGCTGCTGATGCTGCAGATGGGGACAAAGAGGGAGGCAGGGAGGCAGAGGGGAGGGTGGAAAAAAATCTAGCAGTGTAAAAAGGAAAGAAAAAAAGAGAATTGAGGGAGGGAAGAAGGGAATAACAGGCATAAAATACAGGAACAGCTACTGGGCTTCAGATGTAGTGGTGGGAGACACTTAAGTCAACTCTTACAGAGATAACAGTAGTGTCACCAAAAGTGACATTTGTCAGCACTGTGTGAAAGGAAGCAAAAGATGTCCCTCCTTGCGAGACCATTTCACCAAGAAAACCCTTTAAGCGAGACAGCTCAAAAACTAAGAACTAGAGAGGTGGAAGCCAGACACAAAACATGTCCAATAAAACAAGCATAGTTAGAAGCAACACTACACATGTAATTGGAACATGGAATGTGAGAAGCATAAGCCAGAGAAAACTAGACATAGTAAAGAAGGAAATGGAACACATGAATATAGCAATACTAGGAGTGAGCAAGTTAAAATGGACTGGAATGGGTCATTTTGACTCAGACAACTATACAGTAATCTATTCAGGAATTGCAAAAAAAAAAAAAACAAGAATAAATGTGGTGGCTTTCATACTAAGGAGAGATATAACTAGAGCACTCAAATTATACAATTCAAAGTCAAACCATATATTATCAATAAGGCTTCAGGTTAAACCTATAAACATCACAATAATCCAGGTATATGCAGATGTAAATAAAGATGTAAATAAAGAGGGATGTAAATAAAGATGTAAATAAAGAGGAAATTGAGAGATTCTATGATACAGTCCAGGAAGAAACTGACAACATACCATCACAAGATTTTAAGCTAATTGGAGATGTGAATGCTAAAGTTGGCAACAAAGAAGAATAAAAAAAACAATAGGAAGATTTGGATTAGGATCAAAAAATAAAGCAGGAGAGTGTCTGATTGAATCCTGTGAGGCCAATAATCTATTCATTGAAAATACTTGATTCATACAACCAGATAGGAGACTATACACCAGATGGTAAACACAAAAACCTGATAAACTATATAATTGGAAATGGAAGATGGAGAAGCTCTATCCTTGTGGCCAAAACCAGACCAGTAGCTGATTGTGCACATACCATGAACTGCTCACAACAAAAATCAGAGTTAAGCTGAAGAAGAAAGAAAGAGTCATCATTATACCAATGATATATAATAATGATATATATAATTATGCTGAACCACCACTTAGTGGAATATGTTGTTTGAACCTTAGTTTAAAATCCCCTATTTCCAGTCAATCTCTTTCTGTTCCTTAGCCACTCACACTAAAATGCCTCTAACTTTAATTACTCAGAACCAAAACAGACCTCATAGAATGTCTGTATTTTGGATTAACTGTTGCTAAACATTCTTCTTCAGTGTTTTCAAGCCATTTCTGCTTATGGAATTTCTAAGGCAAACATATCATGTTATTTTCTCAGCAAGATTTGCTCAGAGAGGGGGTTGCCATTGTCTTCTTCTGAAGCTGAGACAGTATGACTTGCCCAAGGACAGCCAGTGGATTTCCATTAACTAGTGGGGATTTGAACCCTGGTTTACCAGAGTCCTAGTCCAGCATTCAAATTACTACACTACACTGACTACACTACACAACACTGACCTTTTTGTACCTGCTGCTTAGAACTTCATCATCACTACCTTATTAAGCTATAAAAATATTTAAGCAGATGCATTTGTATTAAATGATTAATTTTTTTCACCACCCTTTCCCTGGGGAATGTATACTAAAGATAAGAAAAAAGAGAACAGAGGATGTGACTGAAGTCAGGTTTCATTTTTAGGTTGTCAGATCCGCTACTGAACAAGTCTACAGTAGCTCCAGAGCCCTGGAATGTTGTTGTAAAAAATGAAAACATGTAAAATGAGAAGACATCTAATGCCAGCCTTCTGGTGGAGACTAGATTTAGGCTTAAGACAGCTGGTGCCAGAGCATTTGCTTGTTAATGTTCTGATGCTCTGGAATGCCTTGCAAGTGGATACTAGGCCAGCAGAATCAATTAGTGATCTTAAGAGCAACATTAAGACATTTCTGATGTGATCATTTTCTTACTTCAAGGAATAGCTATTATGGCCTGAAATGTTAGATGGCAGAAACTTGCTGCGCAATTGTTGCCAGGCAGAGGAGGAGAATAGAAAACAATTAAAACACAGAACACTATTTGTATATGTATACAATTTGGATGTGATATCTACAATCTAGCCACTTAGAGTGCCATTCAGGACAAAAGAGGGATATAAATCAAATAAATGAATAATAATAATAATAATAATAATAATAATAAAAATTTTTGCATGGATGTGTTTCATATGTGGAACTCCACTACACTAAGTCATTTGCCATCTCTGGACCTACCACAGAGCTGCTGACATCCTCCTCTCTATGGCCATTCTGTTGAGAGTGGTAGAATATCACAGAAGCATATGGCTATGTTCATGTACCAGATGTGAAGGGATTGCATCATCCACTGAGGTCCTCTGTGGTCAGTGGCTGACTTTATCATTTCATTTTTTTGTTACAGGAACATAGCCATATGCTTCTGTGATTCTTCTTGCTCTCTGCCACCCATGGAATGTCCATGGGAAGGGGGCTTTGAGAAGCTCTGTAACAGATCCAGTGTGGGCTTTGGTCACTGTAGAGGAAGGAGCAGAATAAAAACCTCTGCAGTGATCAACAATAGACATACGTAGGCATAAAATTAATTTATGCCTACCTATGTTACTAACATAATTGTCTGGTAGTATATAAAGGAAATGGCTCAAAGGAGGAGATTCTGTTTCTTTCCCAAATGCATCCTAAAGGTAATTTTAAGCAGCCTATCTCAGGACTTTATTGCACTGCCTCTGGTGCCCAATTTACCACTTCTGAATTTGAGCCAATTTCAGAAGCTAGGCTGATTTTATCACATGGACTTTCCTCTCAAAACGGCTTCCTATTGCCTCCATGTTGAATTCAGGCCCTGTAAGTCACTTTTGGTGGCTTTTTTCCCCTTCAAATCAGAAGCATTGGAATTGGAAAAAGTGGCTTATGGGGCCCAAATTCAATACTGGAGGCAATAGGAAGCCATTTTGAGGGAAAAGTCCATGCAATAAAATCAGCCTAACTTCCAAGTTTGGCTCAAATTCAGAAGAGGTAAGTCGGGCACTGGAGGCAGTGCGATAAAGTCTTCAGTTTATGTGTTTATGTGTTCTTCCTGAATAACATTTGCCATCTTGACCATACTCTGATGTTGGCCACGTGTGCCCCAGCTTTCATCTGTGAAATGTTAGAGGTGATGGTATTTAGGCCTAAAGAAGAATGAGAATCATGCAGCCCTCAGGATCTTGGCATAACTTTTTAGCAAGCATAGTCAGTGTTGAAGAATGATGGGAACTTTAGTCCAACAACACCTGAAGCCCTCCATGATTAGCATCACTGGCAAGCCTTCCAGAGCTTCATTTAAAAAAAAAAAACTTTGTTAGTTTGAAATAAATTACTAAAAGTTATGTTTCTGCACCAATATTTGTCAGGTTTTACAGTGATTTTAAAGGGAGTTACTCGCACACTCTTTGTGTATACATTCATGAGGGACAGAGCAATTGAATTTAGACTTTTCTGCCTTCACTCTGGCCAACCTCTGCTTTCATCCCTTTCCTTTTCTCCCTCTGCCCAATGCTGCTTGACATTTACCAGAACCCAGTGTGATTTAGTGACCTTGGGCATAGTGTGCACTTAATTTGTCAATTTGGGAAATTAATTTGTGGAAGAATGAGTTGAAGCCAGAGGTCAGGCAGTTGGAGTGCAGACCTGCTGACAGGTTGACTATCCATGGGGGGCTAATGAGAACACACCCCCAAGTGAACGGAACAAAAGCAGACAGATTACACTGCCTGGTTTGTTGACTGGAATCAATAACATCAGGCAGTTGTGCCCACATCTCTACTATGATTTTACCTCATGCTGCTCAAACAGCCATTCAGAAATAGTCAGAACAGTCTTCTGTTGAGAGGCACTGGTTTTAGTCAGCTTTCATAAAAATGAAGGACTTACAAGGGCTGCCACCTTTAAATATGGCAAATTATATACTAGCCAATGCTCCATTCTAATGGTAGAGACATTGGACTTGGGCACTTGAGAATTTCTTGCAATTACACTCTATCTATGGGTATCCAGCTGTATTGTTCTAATACAGAGCAGGGGGCTACTGATGCCTGATGGTCATGATACTGATAATGGTATAAACACACTACATCAATTTGAGTGACATGATAGTGATAGTATCAATTATCCTACATCAATTAAAGATCCATTATTCGTAGGGAAGTTTTGATAACATTTAGTTTCTTATGAGAACTCATGCACCTGAAAACAAGGTATGAATGCTAAAAATATTGTGGGTAAAACATGTTTGAGAGATGAGGCCCACCCAAGTTTGAGGAATGGGCAGACATAGCCCTGTTGTTCATGAGAGAGGAATGACATGAAGCCCAGGTGGAAAAGGTGTGAAGTTGGCACTGCTGCCCTCCCTCTGTAAAGCCTCCTCAAGGTGGATTACATGGTCAAACTAATCTTACATAAAATATAGGGCCAGTATGGCATAGTGGTTTGAGTGTTGGACTAAAACTCTAAAGACCAGTGGCCAATTCCCAACTTGGCCATGAAAACCAATGTGTGATCTTGGACAATTCATATAGTCACAGTCTTAGGGAAAAGCAATGGCAAACATTATCTGAACAAATCTTGCCATGAAAACCCCATGATAGGCTCATCTTAGGGTTGCCATAAGCCACAATTGACTTGAAAGCAAACAACAACAACAAAGTTATTAAATAAGAAAGTAATGAATTCAAGTAACTAATAGTAGCATCGTCAGCATTTTGACTAACAGCAATGATAAACTACAAAAAAGTCCTCCGCTTTGTGCCTGTCACCCTAATAGCTGTTACTACCAGTCACAAAAGCCATGTCTCCATGTCAAGTCTTATTTCACAATATTTTCACACCATTTGTGCAGTGGTGTGGTTATGGTTGTTTTACAAAGTGGTAAAATGGCTTAGTGGTTTGTGAGTTGATCTGTAACTCTGGAGACCAGGGTCCGATTCCCCACTGACCCCTGAAACCCACTGGTTGACCTTCGGCAAGCCACATGCTCTCTCAGCCTTGGGGAAGGCAATGGCAAACCTCCTCTGAACAAAGCTTGTCAAGAAAACCCCATGATAGGTAGCCTTAGGGTTGCCATAAGTTGAAAACAACTTGAAGGCACACAATAACAGTAATAACAACAAAACATTGATGGACTTAATGGGCTGGATAACAGGGAAGTATCTTTAAGAAATAATGTCAAGATATATAAGAATTATAGTGTGAATGATAAAAAGTAAGCTGTATATTGTCATTCATATTGCATTGTGTTGCATTACATTGGGGTGCCCTAGACCTCTGCCCTCCAGTAATGCTCTGATGTCTTTATGGCATATTGAAGTTGGAGTTGCCTGATGTTCCCTTGACCTGCTCTTCAAAGGGTTTTAACCTATCTTACAGTTGAAAGATTGATCCCTGGTTCTCAGCACATAGATCGTCAATGTATGAATAGATGACAAAATTAGAAGATGACTGAGTTTGCTGAATCTTAGCTTTAGAACATGTAAAGAACAAGATGGTTTTCTTGCAAATGGAGTTCCCAAATGGAGGATGTGGGCAGAACAGTATGGTCTGCTCCCCCACGGAGTATGTGACCAAAAAGACCAAAACCTGGCTGCTTTCTTTTAAAACTATACATATTTATTTGGCATCCTTCCACTTTCATAGCAACATTTTAGAAACTGTGTTTATATGGATGGGGTTAATCTAGCAATAGTACACCCCCCCCCCTATGTTTTAAAAGATTGTGGGAGGTTTTTAAGATCAGCCAGCTGGCTAAGAATTATGATGATGTTTTGCAGAACTCAAGGACAGGAAAAAGATCTTTGACTTCTGTATCGGCTTATAGAATAAATTCTTCAATTTAGAATTTAGTAGTCAGTTCTATGAAGCGAAATTTAGCTAAGGCAGGAGTATGTAGAACCCAGCAAAGATTTCTTTTGTCTGATGTTTTCTCAGTCATTAGGCTTCTACTAAAAAAAAAATAAAATATTTTTTTTAAATGTTTCTCTTGAAGAGCAACCCCCTCTGCTCCAATTTGTTTTGAATGTTGTTATAGGCAAAATATAACAACTCTGGATGGAAAAGAAAAGTAATCAGCAGCAACAATACTTCCTAAACCTTCTGTATCCTATTTAGTTTCATACAATGCAATCCTAACTCAAAGAACTGCTGGCTGGTTAGATTTAGGCACAAGCCTCTTCATCTGGCAGAGATGACCTATTGCCAGAACTCTCTTTCACCAGCTGGTAGAGATCATCCAA
Organism: Urosaurus nigricauda; assembly: GCA_034509955.1. Taxonomy (NCBI): domain Eukaryota; kingdom Metazoa; phylum Chordata; class Lepidosauria; order Squamata; family Phrynosomatidae; genus Urosaurus; species Urosaurus nigricauda. Next base: position 311,804,699 of record JAOEGL010000001.1, on the reverse strand, counting down.
CAGAGAAATCTGCCATCAGAACTGCTCTTCTAGTTAGGATCTGTTGGCAGAAGAATCAAATAGGGGGCAGAGAAAGGAGGAGGTGAGAGGAAACCTTAAACTGTGTCAGATTAAACCACTTGAGCTAGATCTGATCATCCACAACTCCAAGACAAAGTTAGGCCAAGGCGAGGGGTTCCTGGATAATTTCTGGTGCCATTATGCTAGGCAAAGAGTGGTTTCAATATAACTTCATCTTGATAAATGCTGATTCAGCTGACCCTTGGCTTAGATTTGTGCTTCTGGAATTATCATGACTACTTAGATTTGGAACTGTCATGTGCATCATTCCTTTGCAGACTGACATGTATCTAAAATCCTGTTTCTGATAGAAAATTACTGCTTGGGGCATTACTATGGAAAAGAAATGGGAAATTTACTGTTACATAAAGCAACAAGAAGAAGAACAAAAAGTTAAGGTTGCATATACAAAATCCTCTTATGTAAACCAGCCTGGAATTTTTGCTTTTGGATATCTTTTGAAGTTCCTCTTTTTGAGCTACAGCAGCAGCTGCTGATACTTCTTAAAATCAGTGAATACAACAGAATACTTCAAAAAGCTGAGCAGCTGTTCCTAAGGACACAGTAGTGTGCCTTGTGTAGTACAACCAAGAAGGGGGAGGGGAGGGAATTGGTCTATCACACCTTGTATATGAGTGATTTTCATCACTGCCATACTGTAACATTTCATAATTAGTTGTTAAGGCAAGATCCATAGGTTCAGGGAACAGGTAGGTGTTTACCACAGTTCCATTTATTGGTTCTCTATGCATGTTTTTCCCCTCAATTAAGACCATGGGTTCTTCCCAGACATCTAAAATAAGGTTATATGAGGTAACACTGATGAATCAGACAGAGGATCTTCTAGCAGTGTTAAGTTACAGAATAATCATTCAATCATGGCCATGGTCTCCCAATGATCTACATTTCTTTCGAGGACATACGTTACATCTTTGCTCACAAAGTAGAAAATAAGACTGCTTCTAGTTCAGGAGGTGATATTTTAAAAGGCAACCTGAAAATGTAAGGTGGTTTTTCACTGAATCATAGAATCTTGGAAAGGACCAAATCTAGTTCAGACCCCACCATGCAGAAATACACAACTAAAGTACTCCTGAAAGATGCCCATCCAATCATTGATAAAGGAGAATTTACCACCCTTCAAGACAATCTATGCCTAGGAGGAATTGTTAGCTTTGGCCTATTTTTTAATATTTTACTTATAACCAAAAGGAATTATATGAGGGTCAAGATGAAACTTAGGATGGCACTTGTCCAAACATTTTGAACAAGTCAGGCATGCAAAGGCAATTGCAGGCTAAACCCCTGTTGGTAATCTATGCTGACATATGTTATGCCAGTGTTCTGAGAGATGCCGTGGAAGGAGGCATCCTTCTGTAATGAGCTTGCCCTGGCTATGCAACAGCAACTGGGAGGCTCCCTGGCTCAGTTCTGGCTCTCCAACCACTGAATGATTGTGGCCTGTGCCAGTAACAAATTCCCTTCAGTACCCAGAGGGGAAAAAAGAACAGCCTTACATTGGGGGCACAGGGGCAAACTCAGGCAACAAGCATAGCCTATCAGTGACCAGAGACAGAGCTGCACCAAGGACCCCCCTGGGCATTCTTGCACACCAAGAGAAGAAAAAGCCTTTCCCATTCCAGGATAACCAACATGAGACTTATGCTCTACCAGCCTGCTAATAGTATCTTGCCCCCAGCTTGCCTATATTTGTGAGACATCTGGTGTAGAATACAGTTGCTCAGTTTATGGGTGTGTAGTACTTCCAGAGTGTTAATAAAATACTAATTTTGTATCAGCTACACTGAACTATTGGTAATCCCTTTTTAAAAAACCCAGTTTACATGAAACTGTGAGGCGAAACAGATGGGCAGGAAAAAGTGGCTTGAAGCTGCCTTTTCTGAAGCCACATTGAAACCCCACCAACTGCACCACCAGTTCCCAAGGCAGCTGGAGTGCTCATGTCATGACCACATGACATGGCTTCAAGCCAGAAAGAAGCAGAATAAAGCTGCTTCTTTTTGAAATGGCTTTTCTCTGAATAAGGACACTTTTCTGCTGGCTTCAAGACATGTGCCATCTAAACGCAATGCCTTCAAGCTAGCCTGGAAGCACCTCTTTTTGCCTGTCTGTTTAGCCCCTATGTGACCTGCACCTATATTTGCCTGACAGCTTAGTTGGACACACAGGCAGACAACCGCCATAGCAGTAAGTTAAAATGTGTATTAAGGGTGTTATACCCCGGTTCTTGTGCTGAATGTGTTGAGCATAGTCAGAAACATTGAGGAAAGATAACAGAAAATAATTGGAATTGTTTTAAACAATTTGGGAATTAAAAAGGTTAGGATCTGAGCTAAATAAGGAAATGTTTTTGAATTAATCTTACTGAAAAACCACAAAACTTTGGAATAATAATAATAATAATAATAATAATAATTATTATTTCTATTCCGCCCCTCTGAACAAGCAATCGGGGCGGAGTACAGCAGAGGTTAAAACAATATCAAGTTAAAATACCCCTTCCTTACCCTTACCACCCTCCCTTAAAAAAGAATTAAATCACAATGGAGTTAAAAAACATAATAGATTAAAACAGCAATACACAATAGTAGGGAGTGGACCCAGCTTAGGTTGTATGGAGAAAAATGCAGGAAAAGATTTTAAAAGCCCTTAAAACCTAGGTATGGAGCTGGGGATATTCACATTCTCTGGAAAGGCTTGCTGGAAGAGATGCGTCTTTAGGGCTCTTTTAAAGCCTTCTAAAGATGTAATGAGACGCATCTCGTCCGGCAGGTCATTCCACAACTTGGGGGCGACAGCCGAAAAAGCCCTCTGGGAGGTCTGTACCAGCTTGGTCTTCATGGGTTGAAGCAGGTTCCTCCCAGAGGACCGGAGTGTGCGGGGGGGTTCATATGGGAGGAGGCGGTCCCTTAGATAAGATGGGCCCAAGCCATGACGGGCTTTAAAGGTTAAAACCAACACCTTGTACTGTGCCCGGAAACTGATTGGCAGCCAGTGGAGGGCTTTTAGCACAGGAGTGATATGCTCTCTCCTGGATGTTCCAGCCAGAAGTCTGGCTGCCATATTTTGGACCATTTGTAGTTTCCGGGTTAGGCACAAGGGTAGCCCCATATAGAGTGCATTGCAGTAGTCCAAACGTGAGGTTACCAGCACGTGTATCACAGTTTCCAGATCCCTCCTCTCCAGGAAAGGGCGCAGCTTGCGTATCAGCCGAAGCTGGTAACAAGCGCTCCTGACCGTCGCATTCACCTGACTTGTCATGTGAAGCGACGGATCAAGGAGTACCCCCAGACTGCGAACAGAGTCCTTCAAGGAGAGTGTGACTCCATCGAGGACTGGAAGTTGTATTCCCAAACCTGGTTTCGGGCCTGTGACTGTGAGCACCTCCGTTTTGTCTGGATTAAGCTTCAATCGGTTTTTCCTCATCCAATCCATTACAGCCGCAAGGCAGTCATTGAGAGGGGAGACGCCATCTGAGGTCTGAGCAGACGATCTGGTCACGGAGAAATAGATCTGAGTGTCATCAGCGTACTGATGACACTGACTTGGCAGATTTATGCGAAATCTCTACTAGTCCGAGAAAGATTATGGTCTTCAGTTGTTAATGGCTTGCCAGCAGATGCAAGCAGAGCAGAAAAAGAAAGGAATGAAAAAGCAGTAGCTACTTTATTTTTACTGATTGAGCCTGGTGAGCTAAATGCAGTCAGAGAATTTACTACTGCCAAAGAGATTTGGGACACTTTGCAAAGGATTTATGCTTCACAGTCCAATTTCTCAAAAATCTTGTGGTCAAAACGTATTTACAGGCAGAAATTGGAGAAAGGACATTGTATAGAGAAGCATTTGAAAACTATGATGGATTTATTTGTACAAGCTGAACTGAGAGGAGTGGAGATAAGCAGATATCAACAGTGCTGCATTATTTTGGAATCATTAAATTCAGAGTGGGAAAACATCACCAGTTTTTTACAAAACCTCCCAGAGACTGAGTTAAACAAAGACTTGATAATTGCCAGAATCTTGGAGGAAAACCAGAGGCGAAAGTCTGAGAGAGGAGAGCCAGCAACTTCAAAACTTTTCACAGATGAAAGGCACCGTGATGAAGCAGCTTCTTCAAGGGAGCAACGCAGATGTTTTTATTGTGGTCGGTTGGGACATTTACAAAGATATTGCAGGAAGTTAGCTGCAGATCAGAAAGAACAACAATTTCGGAACCAGTTTAAGCGGCCCGAGCGTCAAAGATTCCAGCAGAAGCAACAACAACCAAGACTTCAAAGTTTTAAGGACACTGGTAACAAAAAGGGGGTTGCTAAAGTAGTTAAAGGGAAGTTAAACAATGTACAAAATTGGCTAGTTGATTCCGGAGCCAGTTCTCATATGTGTAAAAATTTTGATTTAATGACTAATTTAAAACCTGCTAATGTAAGTTATGTTGTGTTAGCTGATGGAAAGCAAACCAGAACAGTTAGGCAGATGGGAACAGTGTTTATTCCAGGTTTGAATGCAAGTTTTGACAATGTACTGTATGTAAAAGAATTGGAGAACAACCTGTTATCTGTGAACAGATTAACAGAGGATAACTACAAAGTGATTTTTCAGGGCAATGAATGTCAAATAACACTTAATGGAAAATTATGTGGTGTTGGAAACAAATATGAGAAACTGTATTATTTGCAAGATAGAGTTAATGGTAGAAATGATGAAAATGTGAACCATGTTGATAATGTGCCTTTACATTCCAACTGCATTCATGAGTTACACAGAAAGTTTGGCCATGCCAGTTTTAAAAGTTTGAAAAAATTACTTCAGTTGTGTCCTGAAGTAAAAGTAAATGAATGCAGAAATCACTTGGATTGCACAGTCTGTAATCAAGTGAAGGTCAAGGCTTATCCAGTAGCGAAGCAAACAAAGAGGGTAGCCGAAAGACCATTTCAGTTTGTTCATGCTGACGTAGCTCAAGCAAATTGTTTGTCACTTAGCGGCTGTAAATATTTTCTTGTGATAGTAGACAGGTATTCAAGGTTTTCGTTTGTAAGAATTTTGAAAAACAAGTCAGATGCCGGTGACAGTTTGAAAGCATGGGTGAAAATGGTTGAAAGAGAGTTTGATTTCAAAATAGGCACAATAATCACAGATAGAGGTGGAGAATTTTTGAGTAAACAATTGTCTAATTGGTTTCAAAAGATGGGAATCAGACGTGAGACGACTTCTCCCGCATCGCCAGCGGAAGACGGGCTTGCGGAGAAATGTGTCAAAGATTTAAAACAAATCACAGCTTGTTTGATAGCAGATGCAGGTGTCAAAGGTTGTTTTTGGGGTGAAGCAACTTACACAGCCAACCACATCAAAAATCGTTTGTATCATTCAGGAATAGATGACATACCCTACAGAGTGCTGTATGGGAGAAATCCAAACTTTAAATATTTGAGAGTGTTTGGACAATATGCACATGTTTTCATTCCAGCCTGTTTTAGGAGAAAGGGTGATCCTAAAAGCAGGAGACTAATGTTTTTGGGCTATTCTGGAAACAAATACAGATTTCTACTTGGGCAGAAAGAGATACAATATTCTAGGTCAGCAAATTTTGAAAAACATGCTGGATGGGACAAATTACATGCAAATAAAGAAGTTTTCTTAAGGTTAGGTGACACTAACACAGACACACAAAAAGAACCAACTTCAGGAAACGGAGGGGTTTTAACAAAACAAGAATCTTCTGACAGTCACAGTAGTGCATCAGATGATGACATGCAAGATAGACCCACAACAAGTAGGATGACACAAGATAAGAGATTTAGTCACAGGACAGAAACACCCAAGATAGACACAGAGGATGACACTGACAGAGTTGTAAGTTTTCAGCCTAGACGCACACAAAGAGTGAGGAAACCGCCTGATAGATTTGTTGTTCAAAGTGCAAGAGTTTGTTTAGTAACTGAGGAGCCTGAGAGTTTTGATGTAATACAGGAATTGTCTAGGAAAGAACAAGTTGTACGGTTTGAAACAAAGTGCCAGAGCTTGGAATTTGTGCATAAATGATGAGCTGATAAAACTTGGATATAAGAGAAGTGTGGCAGATGCATGTGTATATACCAAAGGAGACATTGTGCTTGTGATATATGTTGATGATTTATGCGTGGCGGCTAAATCACAACAAGAGATTGATACTGTAAAAAGGGAATTGTCTAGAAAGTTTGTTTTAAAAGATCTTGGACAGTTGAGAGCATATCTTGGAATTGATGTAGAAAAGACAGATGAAGGAGATTACTTGTTGAGTCAAAGCAGGAAAATTGAGAAGTTAATTGACAAGTGTGGTTTACAATTTGCAAAAGTTGTAAAAACACCAATGACAACAGGTTTTGTTTCAGGAGAGACAACCAAAGAGTTTGAAAACAAGACTTTGTACAGAAGCGTTATAGGATCTTTGCAGTTTATAAGTTGTCATACTAGACCAGATATTGCTTATGCTGTGAACGTGTTGTCAAGGAGAGTAAACAGTCCAAAAGTAGAGGATTGGACAGCTGTGAAACATTTGTTAAAGTATTTGAAAGGTACTTTAGACAAGAAGTTAGTAATCAGATGTAGTGATGAAGATTTAGAATGTTTTGTTGATAGTTCTTTTGCTTCTGAGATGCATGACAAGAAATCAATTACAGGAATGATTGTAAAATATAGTGAGAGTCCAATTATTTGGAGGAGCAGGAAACAGAACACTGTAGCTTTGAGTACAAGTGAAGCTGAATTTGCAGCATTAAATGAAATTGTGAATGAAGTTCAATGGATTACACAGTTGTTAGATGATTTGGATGAGAGTTATAGAACACCAGTTGAAATTTTGGAGGATTCGCAATCTTGTATAGCAATGGCAGAAACAGAAAATTTGAGAAATCGAAGTAAATATGTGGCAGTGAGATATTAGAATGTGCGGGACATGGTACAGAAAGGTGAGATAAAGTTGAGGTACATTGAATCTCAAAACAACATTGCAGATTTGTTTACCAAGGCATTAACAGCAGAGAAACATGAGAGTTTTACACAACAAATAGGTTTGACAGTTTGAGGCACATACACCTTTTCATTTCGGAGGGGATTGTTAAGGCAAGGAGCATGGGAATTATAGTCATAGAAATGCAAAGCTGTATGTGAGAACCAAAGTCTGTAAATTTCCAGCACGAGGTGAGATAGTGTAGTCAGACACGTACACAGCAACAACAGATGTGGGTATAGCCATAACACACACGGAATAGCAACACAAGTTCCGGAAAGGAAGGTCATGGAAAAGGTAAACAACGACATCATTGAAAACATCACATGAGTGTTTAGGTCATAGTAAGAGGTTGTACTATAGTATGGGAAAGTGTGGAAATAACCAATAGTATTGATTGTACACACCCAGTACACACCCAGTGCACACCCAGTGGGTGGTAACCAAAATTGAACTATTTCAGTATTGTTCCGGTGAGCCATTGCCCTCCTCCCCTTCCCTGCACCATCCTCCACACCACGACATCAACAACAATGTGAACTAGAAGGTGAACCTGAACTTGTAACTAAGCTTTTGTGCAGGAGGAGATGAGTATGTATATAGCTTGATTAGCATAGCCAGAGTGTGTTTAGCAAGAGCAAGAAATGTGTTGCAAAGATGTTTATTGTTTTACTATAGAGTTTGTATTATTCAAATAGCCAATAAAGATAGTTTAGTGCACAGCTCGCGTGGTTTGTTGACTGCATGAAGGGGGAAGCAGCAACAGTGATTCCAGAAGTTCCAGAGCTGATGTTTTGTTCCTGAGCCGCTTCATGGGCAACTCTGCTACCTGCAACACATCACACCATTGATCAGTTCTGATCAGCCCAGTTTGACCAGATGGTGAGGACATGAGCCTGGGTAAAGTGCATCACCTCCCATCATCCCCAACAAGTCTCACCCTTTGAGATCTGCCGGAGAGGAAGGAACGGAACCACCGGAGCGCGGTGCCGCCGATCCCCAACTCTCTCAGCCGATCTAAAAGGATGGAATGATCGATTGTATCAAAAGCCGCGGAGAGATCCAAGAGCACTAACAGGGTCACACTACCCCTGTCGATGCTCAGGCGGAGGTCGTCAGTCAGAGCAACCATGGCTGTCTCCACTCCATAACCTGCCCTGAAGCCGGTTTGAAATGGATCGAGATAATCGGTTTCATCCAAGACAGCTTGGAGTTGGGAGGCAACCGCTTTCTCGACCACCTTGCTTAAGAAAGGCAGCAAGGAAACTGGTCTGTAGTTGTTCCTGTCCAGGGGATCAAGGGAAGGCTTCTTCAGGAGGGGCTTAACAGCCGCCTCCTTCAGACTAGATGGAACATTGCCTTCCCTGAGAGACGCATTGATCACATCCCGAAGGAATGTTCTCAATGCATCCCCGCCCTGGACGACCAGCCAGGATGGACCTGGGTCGAGAGAGCAGGTTGTCTTCCTCACGCTTCCAAGGAGCTTGTCCACGTCATCGGTACTCGCCGATTGGAACTCATCCAGTAAACTGACAGCAACGGAGTTGCTGGATACCTCACTCATGGACTCTGAACGAAGGTTGGCGTCCAAGTCGGCTCTTATCCGAGAGATTTTATCTGCAAAGTGGATATTAAATGCCTCACAGCAGGCTGTTGTAGGATCTAGCAAGGGGTTTGGCGCAGGGGGGACCTGCGTCAATTCCCTCACCACCTTAAACAGCTCTGCCGGGCGGGACTCTGCAGACACAATGCGTGCAGAGCAGCGAGATCTCCGCGCTGCACGCAAAGCCTCTCCATAGATGCGAAGATGCAATCTATAGAGAGTTCTGTCGGATGAGAGCCGAGTCCTTCGCCATTCACACTCTAGTCGTTGTCCAGCCCGCTTCATTTCCCTGAGCTCTTTCGTATACCAGCTTGCACCCATTGTTCCGCGTTCTAGTTGTTGCAGCAGCAGAAAACAAGCTTGCTCCCTCCTCAATATGACATCCCTTCAAATATTTGAACAGGGCTATCATATCACCTCTTAACCTTCTCTTCTCCAGGCTAAACATCCCCAGTTCCCTAAGGCGGTCCTCATAGGTCATGGTTTCCAGACCCTTCACCATCTTAGTTGCCCTCCTTTGGACATGCCCTCCTTTGCTCCAGTTTCTCCACATCCTTTTTGAATTGTGGTGCCCAGAACTGGACACGGTATTCCAGGTGGGGCCTGACCAAAGCAGAATAGAGTGGCACTATTACTTCCCTTGATCTAGACACTATACTTCTGTTGACGCAGCCTTAAATAGCATTGGCCTTTTTAGCTGCTGCATTGCACTGCTGACTCATGTTCAACTTATGGTCTACTTGGACTCCTAGATCCCTTTCACACGTAGTTTCATTCAGCCAGGTGTCCCCCATCCTATATCTGTGCATTTCATTTTTGCACCCTAAGTGCAGTACCTTACATTTCTCTGCATTGAATTTCATTTTGTTAGCATTGGCCCAGCTTTCTAGTCAATTCAGGTCATTTTGAATTTTGACCCTGTCTTCTGGAGTATTGGCTACTCCTCCTAATTTGGTGTCATTTGCAAATTTGATAAGTATGCCCCCAATTCTGTCATCCAAGTCATTAATAAAGATGTTGAATAGCACTGGGCCCAGGACAGAACCCTGTGGGACCCCACTTGTCACTTCTCTCCAAGATGAAAAGCAGCCATTATCCTTAAGTTGAGCACCCTTTGCGTTTTCTGAGAAGACTGAAGCAAAGAAGGTGTTGAGTTATTCCGCCTTTTCTCTGTCCCCTGTGAACATTTTGCCATCTTTGCATGCAGTGGCCCAACCATTTCCTTCTTCTTCCTTTTACTGCGGACATACCCAAAAAAGCCCTTTTTATTGTTCTTAACCTCTATAGCAAGCCTGAGTTCATTCTGCGCTTTAGCTTTTCTGACTTTACCCCTACATGTGCTGGCTATTTGTTTTAATTCTTCTTTGGTGATTTCCCCATTTTTCCATTTCTTATACATATTCTGTTTAAAGCTTATCTTCAGCCAATAACTTTTTAAAATAACCATGTAAACACTTGGGAATAACTGTTGAAAAAAAGTTATGAAAAAAAAGTTAAAAGAGTCTTCTGGAGTAGTCCACCAAAACATCTGGATAGCCAGAGGTGCCACAACTCTCCTCAGAAGGGAAGATTAAAATAAGATGAGCTGAAAATTGCCATGAGCACGATTCTAGAGTTTAATTATCAAAATGAATGAAGACTCAACTCCCTTCCTCTTTCCTTAGTGTGAAAGAAGCCATCTCTGTTGTTTGATGTCCATATCCACTGCTAAAGGCTGGTTTTGATCTTGGCAGTTCTTTTAAGAGGGAGGATTCCAGTCTGGTAAACATTTACTAATCAGTGAAATGAACATAAACTCAATCACTTTAAACTGAATAATTTTCCCAACTAAAGCTGATCAACCGAATCAGTGAAAACTTGGTAAATCAAAACTTATGTGAGTTCTGTTGATTCAAAGGGTAGTTGAGACTAACTATTAGATTTAGTCCTTGGTCTTCAACTCGTGATCATTAAAAAAAAGGTTGTGCATAACACAGAAACAGAAAAGTCAATGGGAAGGATGGGAAAGCAGTGGCAAAACTGAAACATAAGGTTTGTTCTTATGCATTCTCAAATAACATCTTGAGTAACTGACACCTTTTTTTAGACCAGGTTGACCGGGTTGACATAGGAAGTGCACTAGGACCTAGAGGAAACACTTTTGCACATCCACCCTCTACTTTCCTTTAGAAAGAAAAATATTACAAAGACACAAAAGCTGGTCTGGGCTAAAGATAAACCACAATGCCATGACTTTCCCCCTATATATAAAAAAGCCAAGCATTCAAAAATATTATCAAGTGATTTTGTACAGAAGATTCAGGTTATTATATTTTGGTTTAATCCAAAACTCATGAAACCAATCTATAACCGTGATGAATCACTCATATTCTTTTAATTGCTTTTGTACTACCTTTCTGTGGCTTCTCTCCCCTTCTCCAGCTCCCCAAGACCAGATTTTTACATCAAATTTCAGCAAGTAATTGCTCAAGGCAAGGCTGCATTCACAAAATGTCCATCACCCGGCCATGCTTGATGCTCTCTGAATTAAAAGGAGAAGGGAATGGACTGCATTGCTTTATGGGGATTTATTCTTACAAAAATATAAAATTAAATATGTTTCCCTTCATTTCCTTTCAAGTTTAGTAGTCAAACTGCATAGGAAGAATTTCCTGCACTTTCCTTATGACACAATCACTCAGAGTCAACCAATGGGTTAGATCCAGATCTAGGCATATTTACAGAGGCTTTGAAATTAATGAAAATTAAGTGAGACTAATTTAAACCCCATTGATTGATTGATTGATTCACTGGACTTGTTCAGAGTCTGGAAAGGTTATTTTTGTACAACAAATAACAGAATCCTCCACCAGAATGGGCATTGGCTATACCAGCTAAGGGATTATGGCAGTTGTTGGTCCAAGGTCTGAATCTAATTGTTACTGTCAAATAGAGCAGAAACTTTGAATCAGTGGAACTTATAGAAGTAGTGGTTCACTAACATCCAGACCTCATGGGCCTTCAATCCAGCACTCTTGGGTTCTGCTGATGTTCACAGTCCTCTCCATACAATACCACTGTCCAGTAGTTTCCCGACTTCTATACAGTCCCCCCCCCCCCCCCATTCTCAAAAACTGAAATGCCTCTCCTAAGGCTTACTTATGGACAGATTTAGTAAAACTTAAGGATAAAATATGCCAATACTTTTCGTCCCATTCTTTCACCTTGGGTCTGTTTTGTCACTGGAATGTGGCCCCTGAGAAATTATCTGAAAGTGAATTTGTCCCTAACTGAAAGAGGTTCTCCAATCTTTTTCTACCCCTTTTGTTCCACTGCCTGATAAATATAATCTATCTGTCTGTCTGTCCTATGTAGACACGGATATCTTAGAATCTGTGGTTTTCTTGATGGAGATTATCGCATAGGCTTTTTTTGCCCGATCTAGGAACGGAACAGGATTGGGTGTTACTGCACACAAAATTGCTGCTGCACTGCCAGCCGACCACCAGCCATCCCTGAGCTGTGCTTATTCCTCCAATTTTGGTAGTATGGAAGCTTTCTGTCCTTTAAAATCAGCCGGCTTGAGGATGGGTGGTGGTTGGCCAGCAGCACAGCAGCAATTTTGTGTGTGATAACCCCTGTTTTCCCCTAATGCAGCCCAATCCCATCCTGTGCCTGGATCAGGCAAAAAAGCAAACGCGATAATCTCCAAAGGCAGGGATTTCAGGAGTTGGTTCAAAATGTTTGGAGTACCAATGGATGAGAATGTCTCCTTAGAAAATGTTCAGCTTTAAAAATATTACTGTTTGTAGTAAATACTGTACAAGGATGGAGTATATACAGTTTTGATAGAAAGAAGAGTGTAGGGATACTGTATAATGTATATTTATCTCTAAATGTGAGCTATTCACTATACTTCATGGTTTCAGAATCATGAAATTTGGTGGCATTTACCTTATGATTGTTGGGAAAAACGTGCTTGAACTGAAATGCACATGAGTCTAAAATCTCAGAGGGACAGAAATTGCAGAACTTCCTGATTCTCACTTGGGTCAGCTGCAGAGCGCTCTGGGAATAGCTTCTCTTGTGGGATTTTGTCGCTTTTACTTCCTGTCTTGGCTGAAACTAGGAAGTAAAGACAGGCAATGGAATAATAAGCAAACTCTTGTGAACCGGCTCCATCAATAAAACAAACAAAAAAACAACAACAACTAAGGTTAATTAGGGTTGCCAGATAGCTATATATAACTTTGCAACTGTCTGTGTGTACATATGCTTTTTTAAAGAGAATAAGGAGATAATCACGCTGATTTTTTTCCTGATCTGGGCAGGGGCTGAGATCGGGCTGGGACCATGTGTTATTGCACAGCTCCTTGCCAAGATCAGAACCATCCCATACCTGATTGGAACATCTCCCATCACTTTTCTAAGAATGGAAAAGAAGCGTTTTTAAACTAAGTACGAGAGAAGTCCCGATCTGGCATGGGGTGGTAACAATTTGGGCACAGAGCTGTGCAATAAGACACAGTCCCAGCCTGTGCCCACATCAGAAAAAGACAGCCAGTGCCAGGAGACAGCCAGTCTCCTAAGTCTCACTACCTTTAGGGCATAAAGCCTCTTGCAATTCAGCCACCATGTGGGGTTTTTAGGTTGTAACTACTGGTCCTTTCCCCAGCCACTAATATGTGTGTGCTAGCCTCACCTACTCTGGCACCACCCATATAACATTAGGAGAAAGGGCCTCTACACAGGGAGCTCTTAGAGTTCAGAAACTGCACACTTGTCAACATACTTAACCATAACCTATGTATATCCAGAAGGACATTTTTTCCCAATGACCAGGTTAGCCATCCTATTTAGGATTACTTTGCAGGGGACATTTCTCTGTTTGAAAGGAAGGGCTGTCTTATCCAAAAGTCCTCTTTCTGAAAATGTCTACTATTTGAAAGTCTATTTGATCCATGATCAGTTTCAGAAGTAAGTCTCATACTGAATGCCAGATTTCTGCATCATCATCATCATCATCATCATCATCAATCCAGGATAAAGGACTTAAGGAAGCTTACAATATAGTCTAAAATAAAGTACACCTCAAATCCTAATAATGACAAAGTTGAAAGAAAATAATTTAATAAGCAATCCTATTATAAATATGAATTTAAAAGAGTTTAAAATATATTTAAAACATACTAAAAAAAAGAGATAAAGGTAAAACACTTCCCATTAAAAGACGTTTCTGCTACAACTAGTTCAGTCTAAATAAAAAATCCAGTATAAATGTTATTTGCCTGTGATGGAAAGAGGGCTGAGAGGGGGCCAACTGAGTCTCTCATGGAAAGAAATTCCACAGCTTGGAAGCAGCCATGGGGAAGGCTATCCATGGAGAAAGCTTTCTTCCATGTTTTCATCAAATGTCTCTGTGACCATGACTGAACCAAGAGAAAACCTCTTAATACTCAGACAAATTTATGTAGGAAGACATAGTCTGAAGCTGTATAGGGCTTTGTAGCTAATCCCTTCTCCTCATTTTTTGCCAATCCAGAGGCATGAGAAATAGGTAGAGGGAATAATGGATAAGATCAGTTGCTAAAAGTGCTTTGTGGGACAGGTTGGCATTCTGTCCTCTTTCTCTTGTTTATAAGAGTCTTTTCATCAGATTAGTCACTGATGGAACAGTAGAGCTCAACTGTTCATATGGCAGGATGATACTATGGTTGTATATAAAGAAAGATTGGAGCATAGCCTGGAAAAAATTACTTTCTGAATGATCTTGGCCATGCAAATTGGGAGACTTGAGGAGGTACTGTCAGAAAAATGTATGTTCTTATTTTCCTTCCAAGTTCTGTTTTTATTTCCCTTCAGTGACTATTGATCATGTAGGTTACGACATTCTGGGATTTGTAGTTAAAAAGTAACTTTTCTAAGCCCCAGGTAGACAAAACTACCACAGTCTTCTCTGCCTACCAGTTTGAAGCACCTGGGTAGTTATGGGAGGCAGCTCATCCCTCCAAAGGACAAAAAAATAAAATAAAATAAAATAATAAAAGAAAATAAAAAATCAATGTTTGATATAAAGAAAGCAACATATATATGTATGTAATTGTTACTTTAACAAAAATTAAAACAGTTTTATAGTTAGGAAAATGAAAGTTTCTTTAAACTGAAAGACCACATAAAAACTCCAGTCAAGCACACAGTCTTACCTAATGCAAAATTCTTGCATATAAACCCATTCTGTTTTATGCCATTGGGGGCATTCTAAAAATAGTATAGGAAGCACTGGCTAGTAGATTTGCCAGGCTGAAAAGTGGAGGGCTCCTGCAATATTCATGGTTGTGCAGAAGAGGCGATTTCAAGAAGTGTTGTCACACAACTAGATAACAAGAAACATCTGCTTAAATTCCCTTTTCTCTACAACTATTAAAAGTACAGGATCCTTCTTTAGTTTTCTCTCTGGCAATCACATCATAAAGTTTTCTCTGTCTCATCTTGCTAGGAAGAAGAAAAAATAACTGTGATCACCTGACCTCAGCTCCTTATTAGTTTTTGGTATAGGTTTACCTACAGGGGGTAAAGAAAGGTGTAACGTATGGCTGATTATCCATAACAGGTGGAGCTGGCTCCGATAGCAGATGGGTTGTAGCATGTGACAGGTCTAGCTTGGAGGCAACCTGGTTAGATGCCACCTTATTAAAAGGAAGAACATGTAAAAATGGAATGACATGCTTTCAAACACAGCAGGCACATCAAATGTAGGCATGAAATAACTGGTTTCTTTAAAATTAGAAATCTTTTCCACACATCTTTGCCGCAATCCCTTCAGTCATCCAAGACTCAAAATAAACATGTTGCAGGAGCCAAGCTGTGTCAACATTTTGGAACTACCTCTTTCATGTGCACCAAACTGGTTGTTTAGAGACACCACACCTACCAATGCATGGCTGGGAGAATGTGGGCCTTAGAGATGTTGGGACTACAAGTCCCATAATCTCTTATCTGGGTGGGGCTTCTGGTAGCTGATGTTCAAAACCTCTGGATGGCCAAAAGTTCTCCATCTCTATCTTAACAGGACTGGATAGATATGAATGTGGTAAAATCACCAACTTTAGTTTCAGGGGTTCAGGGAGGAACAACTATACTGTACATAGCTATATTTCTAGGAAATGATTGAAGCTGTTCTGTTCCAGAAAATGAATGCTGGTAAAAGCAACCTGGATAGACACACTGTACCTTTAGAATCAATTTTTAAAAAATATATATTGAATATATATATATTTATATATATATAAATTACTTAAAATATACCCCAGGATGGTATATATCACTGTTTCCCAAATAGTAGCATTACAGTTATTTCAGTTTCACATTCTACCAAATATACTGACAGATAGTCAATGATTCAGATTGTATCCAAGAATTAAGGAATTAGGGAGTTAAAAGAGCACATACAACCAATACATATTAAAATCCATAAATAAATATTTTAAAAACCATAATTCAAAAATTATCTGGATAGGCTTGTCAGAATAGATTGTTGTTGGTTTTTTTTACTGCTAATTAAACTCATATAGTGTCTTGAACTGACAAATCTCTTCTGACAGGTCATTTCAGAGTTTGGGGAAGGCTGAAGAAAATGTCTTCAGGATTACAGCCAGTCTAGTGTTGATTGGAATAAATGTCCCACAAACACCTAGGTGTACGTGGTAGATTATATGGCAGAATGCGATCCTGTAGGTAACCTGGACCCAAACCATGTAGGACTTTAAAGGTAATAGCCAACATTTTGTACTTTGCTTAGAAACTAATTGGCAGCCAGTGGAGTGATTTTAATATTGGTAAAATGTGATCACTCCTATATGTACCTGCAACTAATCTGGCTGCCATGTTTTGAACTAACTGGAATTTGTGAACTTGGTACAGAGGTAATCCAATGTACTGTACATTGTTTTGAAGTCCAACCTTGAGGTTACCTATGTGCACACTACTTATCTTTGGGTCCTCCAGTTCTAGGACTGGCATAACAACCAATGCTAATAGTAAGCACTCCTGACTGTCACATCTATCTGGGCTGGCATTTGGAGGGATAGATTCAAAAGCACTTTGAAGCTGCAAACACAGTCTTTCATGGGGAGTAAAACCCCACCTTGTATTTGTTGACATACCTACAAACCCTGACAATAAGCACCTCTGTCTTGTCTGGATTCAGTTGTAGTCTGTTTTTCCCCATCTAGCCCATTTCCTATTTCAGGCATTCATTTGGAGGAGACACACTATTGTAGCTGGTGCTATTATTAAAGGAGATAGATAGATAGATAGATAGATAGATAGTTCAGTGTCATCAGCATAATGGTAGCACCCTGTTCCATGCCTCTGGCCAAACTCTTCCATGTAGATCTTGGGGACAGAATGGCACCTTGTGGCATGCCAAATAATGGCTTCTTTTTTGAGGTGCAGCTATCCCCAAGCACCATCTGGAATCTGTCTGAGAGACAGGACCAGAATCACTGAAGCACAGTGCCTCTGAGACCCAATTCCCCCAGACATTCCAGAAGGATACCATGGTTGATGGACTGAAGGCTACTGAAGGATCCAAGAGCACCAGCAAGGATACCCTCCCTTTGTCAGTGCTCAGGTGAAGATCATCTATTAAAGTAATCATAGCAAACAACTCCATCTAGATTATCACACTACACTCTTATAGCACTGCTATTCCACTTTAACTGCACTGGCTGCCTCGTTGCATTCTGGGATTTGCAGTTTAAGGAGGGACATTTAGAATTCTTTAAAATTGAAATTGAAATGGGGCTATCCTTGCCTAGGAAAAGAAGATTTGACACTGGTCCATAGTTATTAAAGTCCAGCGGATTGAGGGAGGACTTTTAAAAACGTGATCACAGTACTACTTCTTTTAAACAACATAGAAAGTTCCCTTCCCTGAAAGATGCATAAATAATACATTGTAATTTAAATCTAATTGCATGTCTTTCCTGGATGATCAGCCAAGAACCCATTGTCAACATCTGCTGTAATGGTGATGTCTAAGTTGGCTCTTAGTCAAGAAATTTTATCTGTGATTATACTCATAATGCTAAAATACTATACCACTTTAGCATTACAGTTGCCCCTCTGTTTTCACAGCCTTGGAGTCCACGTCCCTCGCCCATTTGTGGGTGGAAGAGGGGGGAAAATGGGGTGCGTGCTGTCATGGATCCCCTGGGAAAATGGAGGGCGACTGTATAAGTGTAAAAGAGAGGGAAAGAAAGATGAAACATCAAGTCTGGTAATGGGAAATGTACTGCAAAAGTAGTACTCCATTCAACACATCATCAGTGGGACTGCCCACAAGTACCGGAGGAACCAAAGCAATCGATATAAATGCAGTGGTGTCCCTAGGGCTGGTTTCACCTGGAGCGGTAACTCATGGTGTCACATGTCCCTGCCCGTTGAGTTCCTCCCATTTTACACTATACAGAATCCTTAGTAATGCTTTTTTGCATTAATGTTAATCGTAAATCGTAATTCCCATATACCACTGAATGTAATGCTAATAGTTGTGACATAAACAACTAGGAAAATTAAAATTATACCTTCAAATTACAATATCATATGCATAACCTAAATGTAGTTACATATACATAATGAAGATTGGGTTAAAATGTAATGTTTTTAAAGAAAATGTAAAAAGAATATATATTTTTTTAAAAATCAAAATTTTAATTTTATTTTTTTAAATGAGGGAATCTAGATGTGTTTGTATCAGAAACTCCCAGGACAGGAAAAATCCTGAGTGTAAAAAGCCATAGCTAGTCATGGAAATTTACAAAAGTGGCTGGGACAGGAGACAGCGTGTATGGATATTTTTTCAAAAAATAGCAATAAGTATAAGTACAACTCCCACTAAAACCTTATCTGGAAGGGCCCTGAGCCTAGCAAGTAATAAAACCTGGTTTAAATTTGTAGGGGAGAAACTATAGGTGTGGGGGCCTTTAGACTAGGCTTGTTGGAGTCATTTACTATATAAAAATATTTCCTTCACCCCCAGAGAGGCTAGAGAAAAGCATTATCTGTATCTAGCCTGTTCATCTAAGGTGCACAACATACTACAAAAATAACCCAGTTTGAGACTACTTTAACTGCCCTGGATCAATGCTAGGAAATTCTGGGAACTGCAGTTTTGTGAGGCATTTAAGCCTTCTCTGTCAGAGAGTTCTGGTGATACAATAAACTACAATTGCCTGGATTCCCTAGCATGGAGCCAGGGCAGTTAAAATGGTCTCAAACTGGATGACTTAAGCAGTGTGTTTTGGAGCTAAGTCACTGAAGTCCATACTCAATGAGGGATCTTTGTTTCAAACTATGCCTTCAAGAACAAATTTTAAACTACAGAATTGTGAATATCTGAAAATACAACTAGTAAATTCAAAATTTGGGGATGTAGATGTCCCTGGTGATAGATGCTGCCATAAACCAATTGATAGTCATGGATAGAGTAAACTTACTGAAATAATTCCTGATTAGGAAGTCCACACTTATAAAAATTCCACTCATTCATAAAGTCTGCACTAGTTGGGGCTGCATCTGCACTGCAAAAATAATGCATCTTGACACCACTTTAGCTGCTATGGATCTAAACTATGGGATTTTGTAGTTTGTAGTTTGTAGTGGCACCAGAGCTCTCTGGCAGAAAAGGCTAAATATCTCACAATGCTAAAAAGCCCAGAATTCCATAGCATTGAGTCATGCTAGTTAAAGCAGCATCAAACTGCTTTATTTATGCAGTGCAGATTAAATCTGGGACTAGAAATTGGATTTGGACCACTCCCTTTGTTCCAGTAATCTCAAGAGTAGAAGGCAAGAAAGTGTGGAAGTGTGTAGGGATTGGATATTATCACCTATTCTTCCTTCCCTTTGTCTCACTCAACAAGGGTAAAATTTAGGGGCATGTAACAAAAGATCTAAAGGATGAAGCAAAGGAAAACAATGCTAAAGAATTTACAAAATTCCATCAGATATTAACTGTTTGTACTCACACTAAAGACTGGATGGATGAGAGAATAGAAGGGGGTCAGTGCTTCCAGGACAGATTACACTCTTCCCTTTCACACACCCCCTTATTTTTACTACAGTTAAAGTACAAGTCTTACATTGACCCATGGGTAAGTCCATTCAGGTTTTTGGGGTCAATTTTTTTGACTAAAATTTCTAGACTTATATAAGAGTATATACAGTAAAATATTTTCCAACACCAGCAAAGAAACAATCACCATTTTCTTAAAATCAAGAAGCATAAAGTGAGACTTAGTATTGGAAGTCGTTCTAACTCTTAGTTTAGCAACAAAACTGTGGACAAGGCCAACAGAAATCAAGGAGGAATTCTCAATTGTATTTTACACTATCTGTGCTGTTTATTTCTTGGTGTTTGTATATGTTTGTGTCATGGCTACATGAGCTCCAAGCCACCTAAGTCTTCTGATTAATCTCCATATGCCAAGATCCTGTTTGTGCTCAGGATACCGGCAGTTGAGCCTTTTCATCTTAAGGAAGTAGTTTGTCGTTTACAAAAATAACCACAGCAGGAATTACACTGTATTTTTAGGATACAGGATGGACTATGGACATGCCTTCTGCCTTCTGGGTATGGGATGCTTGATTTCCTATTGCTCTACAAAGAACTGGTAACTAGGTCAGAGAAAAGACATCAACAACTATTACCCAAAATAAAATGTCACCTAAAGGTTACATTTCCCACTGTGACAAATATCCTGCATCTTTATCATGGGGATACACTGCTGAGAAAGAATTAATCCACCGGGCATTTTGCTTTGATCCTTACACACAAACTCTCTGTGAAAAAAATTACATTTTATTATATAAAGTTACATATGAATTTTAGCCATGTAAGTAAATTAATGTAATATATATATTACATTATATATATTTACAGTATATTTACAGTATATATATTTACAGGTACCTTGCTAACTGGAATATTTACCTAAAATGCACATGCACAGTGTAAAATTAAATACAGGTTGAGTATCCCTTATCTGGAATTCCAAAATTCAAAATCAAAATTCAAAGCTTTTTTGATCGGTGGCTCAGATACTGATACTTTTGCTTTCTGATGGTTCAGTGTACACTAACTTTGTTTCATGCACAGAAATGTTTAAAATATTATGTATAAAATACATTCAGGCTATTCTTATAAGGTGTATATGAAGCATAAATGAAATTCATGTTTAGACTCAGGTCCCATCTCCAAGATATCTCATTATGTATATGCAAAGATTCCAAAATCTAAAATACTTCTGGTTCTAAGCATTTCAGATAAGGGAAATTCAACATGTATATTTAGTGTGTATAGGGCTTAAGTTTTAAACAGATATTTTATTGAGGGTGTACATAAACACATTATTCCAGAAACCATTTTCAATAGGAGAGGAAAACTGTACTGAACTAACGTTTATCTCAATGATAATTTATTTAAAATGTTCCAATGGAGCCATGCAGAGTTACTCATATTCTTCAGTGTACCAGGGTATTTGATGGATAATGTTATAATGATAACAATAACAGTAATGATAATCATATACAGTTGGCCCTTGGAACTCGTGGGGGATCCATTCTGGACCCCTCCCCCAATGAGTTCCAAAACTTGCACATATTCAAGCCCCATAGGCTTGAATGGAGCGCATGCATGCGGGGCAAACATCATTGACATTAATGGTGGTTGCCCCCCACAGATTTTCAAGTCCACAGATCTCAAGTCCATGGACTTGGAAGGGTGACTGTATATACAGTGGATATTGGAGCGAGCCAAAGAATTCCAGGAAAAAAAAATCAACATGTGCTTTATAAACTATAGCAAGGTCTTTGATGGCATAGATCCAAAAAGCTATGGAATATTCCTAATGAAATGGGAGTGCCACTACATCTGATAGTCCTGATGAGGAACCTTAACTAAGGATATAAGGCTGCTGTAGTAACAGAATATGGAGAAAAAGAATGATTCCCAAGCGGCAAAGGGGTCAGGCGAGGAAGCATTTTTCACCCTATCTGTTCAACTTGTATGCAGAAAATATCAGATGCAGAGCAGATTTAGACATGGAAGAAGGAGCAGTAAAGATAAAAGGAAGGAACATCAACAATCTAAGATATGCAGATAACACCATACTACTAGTGGAAATCATCACAGACTTTGAACAATCACTAAAGAAAGGCAAAGAAGAAAGCACAAAGAGAGCCCTAATGTTAAACATAAAGAAAACAAAAATAAGGACCACAGAGGATCTTAAAAAATTCAAGCTATAAATGAGGAAATAGAAATAGTTAAAAGATCTCCCATACTTTGGACCAAACATTGATAGAAATGGAGACTGTAGTCAAGAAATCAGAAGATGATTAGGAATGGGAAGGGAAGTTATGAAAGAACTAGATAAAATCCCAAAGAGTAAAGATATACAGCTAAACACTGAAGTTAGAATCATCCAAGACAACACTGTATTCCCTGTTCCTATGTATGGATGTGGAAGTTGGACAGTGAAGAAAGCAAATAGAAAGAAAATGTGGTGATGAAGAAGAGTGGTGAGGGTACTGTAGATGGACAAAAATGAGTCCTAGAAAAAAAATCAAGCCTGAACTCTCCCTGGGAGCCAAGATGACTAAATTGAGGCTGTCATACTTTGGCCATGTCATGAGATGGCATGACTCATTGGGAAAGACAATAATGCTGGGAAAGGTGGAGGGATCAAGAAAGAGAGGGAGACCTCTTGCCATATGGACAGACTCAATAAGGAATGTCACAAACATAAACCTGCAGGACCTGAGCAGAGAGTGAGAGGATAGGGTGGCTTGGAGATGTCTCATTCACAGGGTCCCATGAGTTGTGGTTGACTTGAAAGCAGCTAACAACAAACACAAACCAGGGCATTAAAAACTACATTTTAAAAATAAAATTCTGGTCCTGTTTTATGGGCCCATTTACATTGCCACATTATGAGATTATGATTCCACTTTAATTGCAGTGGTTCAGCCCTATGGAACCCTGGGATTTGCAGTTTAGGAAGGGTTTTTCAGAATTCTCAGCCAGAGAGTTCGTATGCCTCACTAAACTATAAACCCCAGGATTCCACAGGGCACAGCTATGGCAGTTAAAGTGGAATTATGGTGGTATAACTGTGAAGGCACTCTGACAGGAAGCTTGCAGATCTGGGTCTTGACCTGAGGTGCATCTACACTCTAGATATAAGGAAGTTTGACACCACTTAAACTGCCATGGCCCCATCCTACAGAATACTGGGATTTGTAATTTTGTGAGACACCAGCACTCTTTGACAGAGAAGGCTACAGACATTTTAAAACTATAAATCCCAGGATTCCACAGGATGGAGCTACGACGCTTAAATTATGGTGTCAAATTGCTTTATTTCTGCATGTAAAAGAACAACAATTTAAATGATTCTAATACAAGATACCATGCTGTCAACCTGGTGGAAAATAATGTACATCTAACCCCTTTCTCGGGTATTCAATATTTGTTTTGTGATTCCCATCTAAATTTCAAATCAGGAAGTAACAAACTCTGGGAAACAGTTATACAAAAGAAAGACATTATGTAATTATGCCTCTCCATTTCAAATCCAGGGCATGGATTTGGACCTATTCCTGCAGATTCACATATAATTTGCTGTTCTGTGGAGGGAACATATCACTTATGATAAAACAGTTCAGGAGTACGAGGAGATTTTGCTTTTATCAATTTCTTATATTTCCATATTCATTCAAACATTTCCACCTGACTATTTTGTTCTAGGTTTGTTTGTTTGTTTAGTTTGCAGATGAAAATATTCTTCTCCCCAGCTTCACAAAAGGCTGCAAAATCTGGCTAAAGATAGCCATTATTGTACAAAACAGAATGCAACTTTCTATCCAGCATTTTTCAGTAATATGTGAAAAAAATTAACCCACATAGCTATCAACATATAGATGGGAATCAATATCCAGTGTTTTTAAATGTTGCTGACTGAAGAGATTTAGTGAGAGAAAAAGTAGTCATTTATTCTCATCAGTGAAAAGAACATATAATTCCTTGGAGATCTGGTGGACAAAAAAC
Organism: Urosaurus nigricauda; assembly: GCA_034509955.1. NCBI lineage: Eukaryota > Metazoa > Chordata > Lepidosauria > Squamata > Phrynosomatidae > Urosaurus > Urosaurus nigricauda. The sequence goes on along the minus strand of JAOEGL010000001.1, from coordinate 311,780,939 downwards.
AAAAGGAAACAAATAAATATCAAAGGCAGATATAAATGTTTTTGGCTATGGCTAGAGAGTTGAAATAATATTGAAAGTTGTAAAAACATTCTTATAACTGCTATGCAGAACCAGCCAAGGTTAGGCACATCTTAGTTGAGAAGAGCCAGAATGGTATAGTAGTTTGAATGGTGGTCTAGGACTCTAGGAGACCAGGGTTCAAATCCTCACTCAGTCATGGAAACATACTAGCTAACCTTGGACAAGTCATGCTCTCTGAGCCTTAGAGGAAGGCAATGGCAAAACCTCTCTGAACAAATCTTGTCAAGAAAACCCCACAGTAGGTTTGACTTAGAGTCACCATATGCCAGAAAATATTGGAAGGCACACAAAAACAACAACAACAATGACACATCTGAAGTCAGTGGGATTCATATGCTCTGGTGAGATTGTGGCTGTTTCATGTAAACCAAGGTGTCCCTCCAGATGTTGTTGGACTGCAAATACAGTCTGCCCACACTATACGCAGGCTTGTCATCCACAGACTTGAGCTCACGTGGACGGCAAGCCCAGGGGGACAAAATGGCGTGCACGCCTGTACCGCATGCCCTGGACTGTGCAACCATTAGAATCAATGAGACTTGAGATCACGCATTTTTCACATACACAGGGCTCCCCAGAATGGATCCCCCATGTATACAAAGGGATCACTGTACTAGCACCCAACCAGCATAACCAAAAGTGAGAAATGCTGGGAAGTGCAGCATAATGTCTGGTGAGCTACATTATTTCTGTTGATGATGTAATCTCTTCCCAGTAAGCTAGCACATCCCATTCCAGGTATGGGACCACATCCATATTGCTGCAGTTGAATAATTGGTCTTTAACAACTCTTTTGGAGGTGAAAGATACTACAGGTGAAAGATTGCTAGGCACCCAAAGCTACCCAGCAACAGATGGCTCAACTGCATTTGACTGAGATCTACTAGTGTAAAACCTCTAAAATGTTGATGTCTTGGGGGGAAATGGATGAATACTTTTTTAAAAAATTGGGGTACAACTGAGCTTTGTGTCATATATTTCCATGAAACCAAATCTACTCTTATTACATTAAGAACATGACATGCTCATGAAAGATTCTGTCTAACTTATACTAGGATGAGTTAGAATGATGATGTGCCCTATTTTATAAAGGGTTGTCTTTTTTGTTAAAAAAAAAAAAACAGCGCTGAGAAGTCAGTCTCTATTTGAAAGATTCAGATAGTTTGAAATCTGGTTTGAAGACCAACAGCCACTGGAAGATATAGCATGAGTTGTCTATCAACTTTGGTTAGCACCTTGACAGTAGACTCAGGAGTCACATTGCTAAAGTTATCCCCACTGAAGAGGGAGGCATTGCATTTCTACGGTACTTCGTTTTTGCTCAATCTGGATTTATTGGCAAAGTACATATGCATGTTTCATGTAAATCATGATCCTCCTTTGTGATCTTTTTCAATGATAGAGTTGGGAGCTGTTCAACAGTGGAACATGTTGTCTTACAGCATGGTGGTGGAGTCTCCTCTTGGAGTTTTTTAAACAGAGGCTGAATAGCCACCTGTCAGGAGTAATTTGATGGTGTATTCCTGAGTTGCAGTGGGTTGGACTGGATGGCCCTTGTGGTCTCTTCCAACTCTATGATTCTATGATAACATCTGAAGAATTAGGGTTTAGTCCAAGAAGGCTTGTGCTACAAATGTCTTTTTCTCAGTCTCAGAGGTTCTACTGGATATCCTTCTGGCTTTTTAATACTAAAGCTGAATAATGCAGCTATTTCTTTAACTTTCTTGTTTGTCTGCCTCCACTATGAAGGGAAGAGCAAAAAAGCTGCAAGTATAGCCAAAAGGCCCATTTTTATCTGGGTTTGTTCAGCCAAGATATGACTGCCTGAACTCATCCACTGAGCTTCATTAAGTGTTTAGAGATACATCGTAGGAAGATTGAAATATTTTTTTTTTAAAAACAAAAAACAAAATTCATGTAGAAACTACATAATCCAAATAAAGCAGCCAAGACTGGGTGGGAAGAACTCATCCAATTTTCAGTTCCAGATTGCTAATGCAGATAAATACAGTTGTGCTCTCTTGCCCAAGGTGAAATGAGCATTGATTCATTTGAACGAATAAAATGGCTCAACACTCTGACTGTTTACATAGCAGTGGACTGACAAGGAAAGCATGCTGCCAAATCCTTTCTGAAGAATACTGGCAATGGATCCATTGTCATTGTCAATGGAATGTCAGAAGAATGATTTCCTTCTACTTGTTGCTGTTGCTGGGCATTATGTGCGTTGTGGAAGCAGCAAATTATTCTAGACACCATTGTGTATGCTGTTGTGTAAATGAATGAGCAGGCCTCCAGTCAGCTGAAGCTTGTGACCCACTGAATCGCCTTCATGTTCTTTCAGGAGGGACTCCATTGTTGTCAAAAGTGTCACATTTGAGATTAACTCTCAACATGTTTCACCTTCCACAAAGTTATCTAAAATTGTCTGCCTGTATTCTATGTTTTAGAATAAATGATGAAAAAAAATGTTCCCAAGCTTTTCCCCAGTACTCTAAAGAAACCCTGGTGAAATGTCAAACAGAAATAAGTACGAAGCATAAAGGGGCCATGCAAAAACCAACAAATTCAACCTGTCTTAACTGGGTGGCCTCTTCTGGACTACAGCGTTCAGCATCCTCACTGTTAACTGTAATGGCTGAGGATTATTGGAATTAAAGTTCAAAAGATCTAGGGGCCCCAAAGTTCAGAAAACCTGTCCTAATGGTAATATTTCAAAGGCTATTCTTGCATAGTATAATTGGCAACCAGAAATGTGTTAAGTCTTCCCACTTTTTCTGTCTACAGACTTACATTTTGCTTAGACAGGTATTCAAACAGAGAATGTCTTCAAATACAGGACTGCCATTTGTAAAGAGGAGATATTGGCTGCAGTCTTGCATTGGGGTTGCCTAGTCTATATCTTTCTATGTGGAGCTGTGGATTGATTCGGTGTCATGAGTCTTGTGTTAAATGTCAATATTATGCAATGAAATGTGCCACTGAAAGCCAACCAAAAGAGACTCATTACCAATTTCAAAAGGGAACAGACAGCTGAAAATACACATCCAAATGTGCAACAGCATTCCATATGCAATTCATCTTTGATGATTTGGCACTGAATGCAGAAGTTGTACTTCAGAGAGAAATGTCAAACCACTTCCATGGATGTCTTAAGCAGGCATTAAAAACACTAACAGGATCCTAGTCATTGTCACTTGACTTGCAGGTAGACAGCAGAGATTCCTACATGAAATGCAGTGATTAGGGAGGCTTCTGGGTCCCCTCCACAGCCTCTCCTCTTAGTCTACCTAGAGTGTTTTGATAAAATGTCTATGTACCAGTGGGGCCAATCCAACCAGAAAAAGTACTAAGGTAAACACCCAACCCTGTAAGCTCCCCCCGCCCCATCATCTAGACAGGGATCTTCTAGAATCCTGCCATATTTGATCAGTTTGAGGGAGCAGCTGGGTGACGCTCCAGCTTTAGGCCTTGTAGCTGAAGAAATCCTCCCATCCAGTGCTTGGAATGTTACTTTTAACATGGAATTTTTCCATTGCTCATTGTAAACCCCAAAGGCAACCTATTGATAATGCCATTGTAGGATGGTTTTCAAAAGTACCGGCTTGGGATATTGTTTCATTTTAAAATGTTTTATACAATTTTATCTTTTAAAAATGTATTTTATTCTTTTAATAGCTATCTGTTTTAACAATGTAATAATTTAATTCCTTTTTAATGCACCTCTTTTCTTTGTTTTTAATTGTATTGCTCTTTTCATATTGTGAAGCCATCCGCTTTGAGTCCCAGTTCTGGAAAAAGAGGGCGATACATATACAAATGATGATGATGCATTATGGTGCCATTCTCTTTTTTGTTAAGTTGGTGATAATTTTGTTGGAGCATGATATGTGGAGAAGAGTGTTACTTTAGCAGTATAAGGTGAGTGGTATACTTTCTCCTGTCTACTTTGTATGTGGAAATAAAGCACTGCTTAAATCACCACAGAAACCTACTTGTTGTTGACCGCATCATTTGGAATCAAAGTAGACAAGAGCAATATGATGTTCTAGCCACTCCAGCAGATGCTATCAGTTCTCTTTCACACAGCACTTTAACTGTCATCCTAGAGAATCCTGGAATTTGTAGTTTCATAAGGTACTTTGATTTTTTTATTTTTTTATTTTTTGCAAGAGAGCTGCAGTGTGTCACCAGATGATAAAACTCAGGATTCTGTAGTCAGAATAGTTAAAGTGGGACCAAAGTGCTACCGTTGTGTAGCATGAAAAAGATCTCAGTTACTTTCAAGCTCTGCTCCGAGCTTCCCCTCCCTCACAGGCTGATTTCATTGGGTTGTGATTACTGGGTTCAGAAAGTAAAAGAGAAAAGGAGGAAAGATTGTGTTTTTTTAATCAAACAACACAAAACTACCTGCAAGTTTTAATTTAAAACAAAATAAGCACAGTCTCAAACATTAATCTTCTGTGATTGTTTGACAATTAATTTGTGTGATTCATGAAGCTATGCAAGTTTCTAGGCCAGTTTTATGGGGTAGCAGGAAATATTTTTGGAAGGATGCCCACCATTCCATTGTACCCCCTGGGGTCATCCTTCATAAAACCTCAACACAGGATCCTCCAATCAATGCAGCTTCCTGCAGCCCGTTGCCATGTATTGTTGGCATAGAGTCACTTACTTCTGATAGTCATAGTTGGGTTGCATGTTTGGAGGACCAAGAAATGCCTGTACACCTGGTACTTGCTTTTCTCTGTAGGCTATGATTGAAAAAGAAGCAAAAACAGTGAGTTAAGTCTAATAAGGTACCCAGTATGTGTGCCTTCAATTACTTTTTTAATGTCAGGAGAAAGGGATTATAATACATAGGGAAGGAAAACAAAATATTGATATGTGAAAAAAATAGCCTAACAAAGTCAAAATGGATGCCAGAGGGGTAAGGGACCAAACAAAGTGTGACCTGTAAGGTTTTTCCCAGTTAGAGTAGTCCCACTGCATGCTTATGATTTTTAAATTCAATATTTATATAAGTCACAATGTTTCAATGAGTTTACTCTAGTTGCAACTAACATTTGGACTCCCCCATCCCCAGTAAATGTGACTTCAATTGGGAAATGCCATTTAATGCCATTTTCCCAATAGAGGGAGAGGTCTAACTACTGATCCCATGCCTCTATCCAATCCAATCCTCTCTCCAAAATGTCTTTTATTGGTTTGGAACATAGGCAAAACCTAACTGCAAATTTGCGAATCTCATGTTTAGTTTGGTCCTAATTTGTAGGCTGCTATGGATTTCATGGGGATGCCATACATTGACAGGTGAATTAAAGGCACATATACACATAAAACCTGCTGTTATGACAATATGGCAGGACTGCATAAATGAAGGCCAAACTACTGCCAAAGCTATACTATATCTTGTTTTTGTTTTGCCAGCTCTCTGCGTTGGTTGAGCTTTTCCCCTCTGAATTCAAGGAATGCTGATTCCTTTTAAACATCCAAGACTATTGTTTAAAATGAATCCAGAAATGAGGTGGGGAAAAGCCAGTGGCAATTAATATGAATGTGTTCAGGGCCTTGCTTCTTGTAAAAAAAATATTTTCCATTTCTGGAGGAAATATTTTGAGTAGTTCATATGGTTTCAAAAAAGAAAAAAAAGAAAACAATTTCTGTCTTTTGAGTACTTAAAAATAGTTTGAATATTAGGAAATATGTGCTCTGTCCCCATCTTTCTGGGCATTAGTGCTCCTTCCATGTATGTATGTATGTGTGTGTGTACCTTCAAGTCACCTGTTGATTTATGGCAACCTCATAGATTTCATAGGGTTTTGTGAGGCAAGAAGTACTAAAGGAGTGGCTTTGCCAGTTTATTCCTCTAAAATATAGCCTAGAGCACCTGGTATTCATTGGTGGTCTCCCATCCACGTACTTAATCAGGGCTGATCCTGCTTAGATTCCAAGATCAGACAGGGTGCTTTAGGGTTTTTAGGGTTTTCCTTCCACATATACAAATGCCTTATTCCAGCAGAATGTCATTTATCAACAAACTCCATGATACGCATAACACATAACTATCAAGTATACTGTAAATTCTTCACCTGTGTTATCTGTACATGTGACAAGGAACAGAATGTAACCCAATACCACAAAATCCAGTGGGGTGCTAAAAAGTTCTTAGCCTAATCCACTTCCCAAAATCTGAGTATAATTTTGTCACTGTAGCTTGAAAGAGAGTTCTTTTGTATTGTACACTCCCAATTTGCAGGATTTTAGCTCTAATTTCTGTGTCGTCCCCCCCCCCCCCCCAATCATTGATAGAACCATGTCAACAAAAAGTGTGGAATTTTCAAGTCTTGAACTCTGGGCTGTTATGAAGTTCCTGTTCTTGCAGAAAAAAAACTCCAAGGGAAATTCATAAGGGTCGGATGCAAACATTCAGTGATAAGTGCCAATCATACTTGACTGTGAAGAAGTGATGTGCCAACTTTCAGTGTGGAGAATTTGAGACTGAAGATGCAGCAAAATCTTGGAAGGCTTCAACAGTGTCAACTCCTGTAATTGTTGAGGGTGTCCATGACCTGAGTTTGGCAGACTGGTGAACAGCTGAAACAGTTGCTGAGACACTAGAGAGATCTCTGGAATGCATTGGGTTTATCATGCTGGAGCAGTTGGCAATGCAGAAGTTGTCAGCCAAGTGGCTGCTGAAATGTTTGAATGTGGATTAGAAATGAAATCTAGTGAATACCTCCACGCTGATTTTTGCAGCACTGTTGATGAAACATGGTTACATCACTACCATCTGGAGACAAAACTGTGGCTACAGTTGGGTTTTCTACAGCAAAGAAATTCAAAACTCAAAGGTCAGCAGAAAAAGTAATAGCCCAGTTTTTTTGGGGGGGGGGATAAGGAAGATATTTTGATGATTGACCATCTTCAGAAGAGCCAACCAATTAATGCAATAGACCATCCACCCTATTTGCCAGCTCTTATTCCATCTGACTATTTCCTGTTTCCAAACCTTAAAAAGAATTGGAAAGGAAGGAATTTTTTGAATGATTCAGAGGCGTTAGCAGTAGCACAGCAGTATTTCATTAACCAGATATCAGATTTTTTGTGAACATTTAAAGAAACCTGAGAAAAAAAATGTTCCAATTGTGTTGAACTTTGGGGTGACTATGTGGATTAGTATGTAAGTTTCATGGCTCTAAGACAGGTTATTATTGTCTTGGTTGGGCTGAGAACTTTTCAACACTTCCTTGTATATGCGAGCTGCTGTGTTCAGCTATGGATGTAAATTTTTAAGTCATTAATCACTGAATAAAGCCTAGTCTTACTTGCTGGTTTAAACATGCTTTAAAACTTGTATCAAAGGAGACTAACATCACTTTTAAAACAATAACAACTGAAACAGTGTATGTGTGTTAGTTATCTATGTATATACATATATATATATATATATATATATATATACACACACACACAATCCTAACATCAACAATGAAAAGCTACAGTGGATATCTATGAATTCCAGAAAAGAATGAAAGTAGATTTTCATCCAATTTCAAATCAATCCAGACATATTCTTGTTAGAAAAGTTAGACTAATGTTCAGGGGGTGGGAAGAGAAAGTAATATATGTTAAATGCTATAAGACTGATTTAAAGACTTAAAGATGGAAAGCTATCCTTCATGAGAAGATTGGTTTCTGAAATTGTTTGAACTAGCTGAAAGGGAAAAACTTACAGATTTATTTCATGATAAAACTGCAGACTGCTTTAAAAGAAAATGGGATTTATGGAATGTATGAAGAAAAAGAATACAACCATTGTGATTTTAGAATTTAGAGAATAAGATTTATCAGTCTAAGAAAAAAATGTGTCTTTTTTAAACATAGAGTTTAGTAATATATTGACTGGGGGGTATATAATATACTTTATATTATAACCTTTAGTTAGTGAGTTAGAAGCTGTTGTTCACTAGTGTTTTTTTCTTTGTGGATTGTTTAATTTGTTTTAATTTGTATTAGTTTAGTTTAGTTTCATAGTAGTGTTTGGTGTTTTAACCTTGTATGTAATTTTAGTAAATGAAAAAGGTGTTTTGCACTGTGTGTTTTTGTGTTACTAGTTTTTTTTAAAAGAAAGTAGATTAAGAAATTAAACTTAATAGTGCAGACATCATGTTCCTACTTCTTAGAGCAGGAGTAGACAACCTGTTGTCCTTCAGGAGCTTTTAGACTACAACTCCCCCTCCCCCAGTTTCCAGCCAATGAAAAAGTGGTCAGGGGAGATTAGTCGTAAGCCACAATATCTGTAAGGCACCAGGTTGCTTACTCCTGTTCTCTACACTAAAAGCATCATCTGAGAGAAAATGTTTCTTATGTGTGTGCAGAAGGTATTAGATTGAATGAGATGAGGCAGACTACTCCCTGGAGTTTCAGAGCGTTAGCATAATTACAGAAAAAAACCCTCTCCAATCCTTTCCCCCTTCCACAATATACATCAGATATTTTTGGCATACACAACATTCTCCACCGATGATTCCGGTACACTGGCAGCTACCATAAGGATGGGCAGCCACTTACACTTGACCAAAAAAAAGGCCAAAAGATAGAAAGAAAAAGAGAGAAGGAAGTAAAGATAGACAGATAACAAATTGCTGTGTATTTGGGTAAGCCACTTTATATGCATAGATTCAGAAATAATTGTTTTAATTTAAGGAGAAAATAATGTATTTTGATATAGAAGAACTGTTAACCAAATGCCCTTTGTCTGGTGTCCAGGTATAAACTGTGGCTGGACAACTAGAAGATCCCATTGCTCCTTTCAACAGCTATTTTTAAACCACTTTAAAAATAATCAAATAGAGGATTTGTAAAATTGATTACCTAACCACAATGTATAGGAGCTGCCTATTTTTCATGTATCCCAGTATCAAACTATACAGAGAGTTTTAATGTTTCCAATCAGATCTCTGAACAGGGTGCAAAAACAAATAAGAATTAGATCCAGTATGAAACAGTAATCCAATTAAACTGTTTCAAGGAGGGAATCACATTTCCCCAATAGTCTGATGAGAACAGAATCTTGCCTTCAAAGATAAACCTTCACACTAGGACCTGATAGGACTGATAACAGTGTGCATATGTGCTGCTGCTGTTGTTTATTTCCTTGTTCAGAGTCAGCAAGCTAGGAAGGGCTATGCATGAACATGTCATGTGAATAAGATGGGGAAAAATATTGCACAACAGAATCCAGCAATAGTGTGCGGATCTGCATAATCTCCTCAAGGGCTAGATAATCCAGAGCCTATAGAAGTATATGGGACAAATTCCAGTTACACTCCCATCCACTTCCAATCTAAAGAATTTTCTCTAGAGTTTCATTGTATTGCAATAAGAGATTTTGGAGGAAACCTGATATGTGCAGCTGTACACAGAATACAGTTGGCCCTTCGTATCCACAGATTGTGCATTAACAGATTCAACCAACCATAGTTCAAAAATATTCACCAAATCCCTCACGACACCAAACTTTGATTTTGCCATTTTATATAAGGGACACCATTTTACCATGCCATTGTATATAATGGGAATTGAGCATTCACAGATTTTAGTATCCACAGGGAGTCCTGAACTCAAACCCCAGCAGATACTGAGGGCACACTATATATGTATGTTTGCATATATATAATAGTGTCATCATTGTGTTTTACAGAGTAAAGAAAGGTCTCTCACTCAAGGAGTTTCACAGTCATTTGAACACAAGGCAGATAATGGAGTAAAGTGGAGGAAGCAGCATCAAACAAGGCAACATGTTTAGACGGACATTAATAGCAAATTGGTCATCTACAGCTGCCCAAGTGGCATGATGTAGAAGATCATCTATTTTTTCCCAATGCAGTTTCACACTAGAGGGCAAAGAGGATTTAAACGAGAGTTAAATGAGAGTTAAACAGGAAATGTCCTATGTTTATCATAGGACATTTCCCGTTTAACTCTTGTTTAAATCCTGATTGCCCCCTAATGTGAAAAAGCAGAGTGTCATATTTGTGCATGTTGGCTACAACGACTTCTTTGTTTCCTGGAAACTCACCACGTACTGGCAGCTGACGGCTCATGAAATGGCCCACCAACAATCCATGGACCAGCACCAGTTCATGGATCATTATTTAACTGATAGCATTTGGTGGGTATGGTACAAACATATTGCTTTGCAACTTATACAGTTTATAGTGGTATTTCAGTGCCACCCTTAAACTTTATGTGAGTACACTGTACCTGACTGGGCCTGCTTATTTTCATAATTGCATTGAACACAAAGCTGAAGTTGCTGCTCCAATATGCTAAAAGTGTAATTATTGCTGCAAATAGAGCCAGCAGTAAATTACTACCCTTTGGGAGCTAAGAGAAAACAGAGGAAACAGTGTGACTCAGAGGTAGTCTCTGAGTCAACATGCTTCCTAGGGCTATTCTCTGGATGCTATCTTTAGCATCTAACAGTTGGTTTGACCCACCTTTGTTCTTCATGTCAGACCTGCATATATATATATATATATACAGAGAGAGAGAGAGAGAGAGAGAGAGAGAGAATTGGACACAACTAAATCAGGAGCTTCTTGCAGGATTAGATTTTCATACAAAGCAAAATAGTTCAGGAAAATCTGTATCTCTGTTACTTTCTTTCCTCTTAGATTAAAATATAGTACAGTGGTCCCCCGGTTTACGAATCCCCCGGGGTACGAAAACCCCGGGGTATGAAACCGGCGGGACCGCTAACGTATCCCCCGGGATCCGAAAGATCCCCCGGGATCCGAATAAAAAAAACCGCGTGGCCCCTTTAAATCGGCCGTGCAGTCCGTTGCGAATAGCGGTCCCCTGGGAAACGAAAGCTTCCGGGTTATGAAAGGTAATCCGGGACGGATTACCTTCGTAACCCGGGGGACGACTGTAATTGTAAAATGGGTATGATTATAATAAATAATCAACATTTGCAAAAAAGATATTGGCAACAAAAATAGTACTGAATAAAATGTCAAAGGAATCATCCAGATATCCCACCTTCACACTTTACTGGTGACTTTGGCTGTATTTATACTTCAGAATTAATGCACTTTGTCAATGCTATGGAACTCTGGGATTTGTAGTTTTGTGAGCTATTTCACCTTTTCTGTCAAAAAACCTGGGTGCCACAACAGACTACAAATCCCAGATTCCACAGGATGGGGCCATGACAGCTAAAGTGATGTCAAACTGCATTTATTCTGCAGTGTGATAGCAGTCTTTGTGAGCAGCAGCTGCCACTTTTCCCTTGTTATCCATACAATTTTTACTAGGGTTTTTTAAACCTTATATTCTGCCTTTTCTGATTTTTGTGAGAAGAGTTCCTTTTTGAAACTGACTTTAAAAATGGCTATTTTCTAGGTGCTAGCAGGGTGGGAATCCAAACTATATGGAGGGTGAATTAAAAAGTTTCACATAAGATGTCTTACTAAGGAGATGTTTAGACAGCAGCAGAGATCAGAACCATGCATGAAGATTAATTATGTAGATTATCCTTTTTATAAAGAAACCTTGGGACTTGGGGTTACAGTCCCAAACTCCCCCAAGTGAACTGAGACTCAAAGTGGCTTTCAAAAATGGAAACAAATCCAGATTAAAATACATACAAAGGCATGCAAAGGTGGGAAGAAGTTATTTTCAAAATGTAATGGAACAATCTGTAGAATTAAAACCATTTATAAATGCATTAAAAACAGAAAAGAAAAATCAACTCAACTATAAATTGAGATGAAGCCATCACATATGCGTACCATATCTGAATGTACCACATCCACATCTAAGCTGTGTCAAGGCTGTGTGAATCAGTTTTGAGATTTTGTTCCATATGAACGAAGCTTTCTAATGTTCTTACACACCTACATTTTCCATTGCTTTCTAATAAGAATCTGAATCTATTTCTAAGGCATGGTATCCCCTCTCTTTGTATACTGGAGACTCAAACCCTCTGTTTTGAGCTAGATGTTCTCCTGTCAATTGACTACTGGAACTATTATATTGATTTCAGTGAATCAAAGTGGCCTCTAGCAGATGCATCAGAATATATTTGTTAAACAATGTTACAGCTCTAAGCAACTGTAATCCTTTCTTTATTCTGCATCCTCCCCTATGAAAGAAAACTCATAATTCTTTTCGGTTTACTTATTCTGGGCCTGATCTCATCAGCAATGACTCTCTGGGGCAATGAAAGAGTTGGCAGAATAGATACTTCAATTTCCTGGAAGGTCAAATTGTCACAGACTCCCCACCCCCACCCCCAATGGATTACAATAAAGGAGAGTGGAACAGTATGTTTTAACCTTTTCTTAACTTCACAGCTCATGGGAATTGGAATTGTTTTTATTTTCTTTCAAGTAATAAAGTCATTTTTTAAAAAAGGAACAAGGAGGTCCTGGGAAGATGAGACATTGCTTAAGATGTGGGGTGGTTGCCTATATGTTAAAGCAAACTGTAGGATACTTCACGTCTGTGTTATTTTAAGAAAACAAGTCTCTCTGAGGAACCGGGAGGTGAAGGTAAGGAAGCCAGTCATCTTAGATCAATGGGATCTAAGGGGGTTATGACTATTATTTAAAACTTGCTCAATTCTGCATTGACACTTCCCATGTTTATCATATTCAGAGCTCAAAGGGACTCTGCTACCAGTATTATTATTTTTTTAATGAAAAGCAGAGATATTTAAGTTGGGAATTGGGATACATGGAGATTTATATGTTGCAGCACTGCTGAGATGGCAACTTTTAGTCTGTTGCTTTAACATACATTAAGTGCATCTTCTTCCATCCAATGAGGGTTCCCAAGCAGTGATTTGAACAAGATCTAGTACTAGGCAGAGGCTGGAGGTAGAGTCCAGAGGTTTCCTTAATTCTTTAATTAAGGAAAAAGAGGTTTCCTTAATTCTTTAATTAAGGAAGCTTCTGGGCTCTATCCCCAGTCTCTCCCTATTACTAGATCTTTTTAGATTAGCTCCAGTAGATTGTGTGGACTAGGGTACACTCAATGGTCTAGAACCCAAATCTACCACTGGCCTCCAACCAGTGAACCCAATGGATGATTAAAAAAAATTAAAAAGGCAGACACTTGGGACAGAGGCCCGAGTGTCTCTTTATTTAAAGTCCAGCAGATTTGGAGGCAGAATTTGATGGTTGCTAACAGGTCTAGAAGTAGAGTTTGACAGATTTTTGAGGAGCCCAGCACAAATGTGAGCAACTCACCAAAGCTGTGCAGCTGCAAAAATTGCAGAGAGGTGAAAAGCCCAGGACAGTTTAGGGACAACTCACCCAAAAGCAGAACAATGTCTCTGTCCCACTCCCACCAGCCAATAAGCAACTTCGTAGATAATTAATTGGAACAATCAATCCCAGAATCAAATTATGAAGACATCCAAGTCTATGACTAATTTGCAGCAAAAAGCTACAGTTGGCCCACCCCTTGCATGGGGGATCCCCCCCCCCACATAAGGGGAATTGAGGATATGCTCAAATCTCATTGACAATGGGCACACTCCTGCAGTGTGCCAGGGGCATGCGCCCTATTGTTTCTAACGGGGCTTACCTTCTGCATGAGCAAAAGTCCATGGAAGGCAAGCCTGTGTAAGGGGCTGGCCAACTGTCTAACATTTTATTCCCACTCTTGGATGGGTTTCTTTTTAATTCCAAAACATACTGGAACAATATATTCCTTTCTCTCCCCCAACCCTCACCCTGCACTTTTAAAGCATTATACTGCAATAGTGCATCAGTGGAATGGCACATTTGCACTATAACTCTGTAACTTTAAAAAAAAAGAAAGGAGGATATTTGCCCTTAAAACCATAGGACCACCTGTGTACACCAAGCCCTAATAAAAAAAAAACCTTTGGAGAAAATAACTTTGGAAGAGCTTTAGTGCATGTCCAATAAACTGCTACAAACAGCCCTCCAAACAATGGAATGACTGGATGCAGAAGTACCTGCCTCTCTCCAACTGTCTGTATAGACAAAATGGCAGCAGCAGCCAGGCCCATTTGTACTTCTCATTCCTAGAACACTGTGCATTAAGCCATGCCCTTGCACTTGGGGCTATTAAAAAAAGAACATTTTTATACTGAGCACAGAGAAGAGACAGAACACTCCGTGACCCCTCTGTTAGACAGCTGACTTGTTTGCATGCTAGTGGTTTTTGCCTGTAATTATCAAGTAAGTGCTTAAGACGGAACAATGGGTGCCCTCAAATTTTGTTGGACTAAAACTCCCATCAGCCAACAAAGCCAATGGAGAGGAATCCTCTGCTGCATGTCCCACAACCACAGGATGCTAGGTTGGTAGATAAATTATTCTTATTCTATTTATTTATAGTCCACCCTTTCTCCAAAACTGGGACTCAGGGAGGCATACAATATTAAACTCAGGACAGCTTACAATATGAGGGGGTATCATAAGGTTTTAATTATCACCTTTAAAAAAATTGACAGAAAGTTTGTTTTGATTTGTAGTTGTTAACTTATCTCTATGTAGTCACCATCCAGATTTACACATTTTCCCCAGCGTTTGTTGATCCTCCAAATACCATTATTGTAGAAGTCTTCAGATTGCACCTGACAAGGATTTTACACTTTCGTCACTTCTGGCAGAGCCAGTGACAAAAATAAAGGACGCAATGAGTTGATTTTCTCAGCAATGTGCACTTAGGGACCAATGATGACACTGACAAAATTTCATCAATATGCCATAATAACTTCCGGGTGATAATTATTACTTTACAATACCCTCTCGTAAGGCGCAATCTGCAGACTTCTACAATATTAGGTATCTGGAGGGTCAAGATATGCTGGGAAAAATGTATAAATCTAGATAGTGACTACATAGAGATAAGTTAAAAACTACAAATCAAAACAAACTTTCTGTCAATTTTTTTTAAAAAGGGGATCATTAAAACTTTATGATACCCCCTCGTATTAAAACATGTGACAGGGCTTTCTCTGTAGCTGCACTCAGACAGTAATATTTCTTCCCAAGGAAGGTCAGGCTGGCTTAATCCCTTTTGAGCTTCTGATGGGCAACTATAACTGTGTTTTTCACATTACCTTTGGCCATTAGAATCAGGATGGCTGCTCTGGCTCCTTCTTCTTCTTTTTAGCTGCCTGTAGTTTTCAAACTTTTTTTTTTTAGAAACCCTTTTAGCCTGTTTTAAGTGTTTTTATTTGTGTCTCGAATGTTTAAAACATTTTAACCTGATGTACATTGCCTCAGGATTGCTGAGATATGATAATCAAATGCATTAAAAGATGGGGGAAAGCTGGACATTACAGTTCAGCAGCATCTGTAGGACCACAGTTGCCCAACTCAGCTTAAATACAAGGTTGCCCTAAGCACAATACTGTCTATACATCTCTGTCTCATATTTAATAGTATGTTATCCAACTATTCCAATTTGATAGGAACAGTCTCAATTAATACTCTGGCATCTCACTTTTTCTCTTTTTAAAATGGCCTGGTTTCTTTCTCTTCCTCCCCCATTCCCCCTTTATTCTCAGCTTATTTCAGTTGCTGCAAACTGAATTCAAAGTGCAAAAGTAGATTGCATACAATTAATTTAGCAAGGGGGAAGGAGGGATGAAATCTTCCCATTGCTAGTAGGCTCAGATAAAAGTAAACAGCTGCAGCATCTCCTATCTTGTGTTCTCTGCCTCATTAATAACTTTTATCATCTTTACCTCACTTTAGCAAGTACATTTCTATACCCCTTATCAGTGCACTTAAGCACTCCCTAAGCTGTTTACAACATGTCAGCTAATTGCCCCACAATCTGGGTACTCATTTTAGTGACCTCGGAAGGATGCTACGCTGAGTCGACCCTTTAGCCCCTGGCTGGTATTGAACTCACAACCTTGCGGTTTGTGAGTGATTGGCTGCAATACAGGCATTTAACCACTGCACCACCAGGGCTGCACTTTGATGTTGCTTGGCCACACATGTCCTGGTTTTCATCTGTGAAATGCTGGAGGGTATGTCATAGCAATGGCAATGTTCTTCTCACTCACTTAAATCTTGATGATATTTTCTCTGCCTTGGTCCACTCCACATTCTTTGCTAAACCTCCTCGAAGCAGCATCCTGCTTTTTCAGTATTTTTCTCAGCTCATCCTCTCTCATCTTGAAATATGAAGCTGCAATGCACTAGCTGAGTGGTATTAATTGTCCCATTAATTGCAGCTCCAACTCAACTGCTATTGTTTCTTTGGCTCTTTAATTTTTAATCCAAAGCACATTATTGTCATTATTGGTATTTTTGCAAAGTCCAGACAAAATGAGACTGAAACATACTTTAGTGAAGATGAACATTTGGCATGTTATGAGCATATGAAGACATATGTTTGAAATAAAAGGAGGGTGGGGAGGAAAACCTGAGACTCACCACAAACAATAACAAAGGGCCCAAAAGACTAATGACAAGGAGAAATCCCAAAGAATTTCTGTCCCACTCAAAGCTAGCTACAGTTGCCTTATTGCAAGGCAATGATCTTTAATTAAAGCTGCTAACAAGTTAACCATCTCCTGTAAGTTAAACAGAAACAGCTTCTAACCTTTTCATCATGTATCCAGTCTAAGGGGGCTGGTTTTGCCTGGAGAGGGGAGGGTGGAACAAGAATTAACTATGTGACTGAATGATTTTTCATGGCAAGAAGAGGATCGCAATTAAGAAGCAAATTAATGTTCTGGACATCCTTTTGGCTTTGAAGCGAGGCAAGGATGGGCTTGAAGGGGGACTGAAGTGTCTCTTGTGAAACACAGCTCAGGCCAAAACAGCAGCAAATTGGCCTTCTTTTCTTGCCTCAATAGGAAATATATTTTCAATTAAAAACAATCTTTTGGCAAGTTTGTGTTCGCTTTTCCCTTGGGATGTTATCGTTTGTTTGATCTCTCTCTCTCTGTCTGTCTCTCTCACTTCTCTCTCATTTTTCCTGCACACCAAACCTTTACCCATCCACCCCTTTTCCTTTGTTTTTGACATCTATTTTCAGCCAGCTTTGAACATTTTGTTTTTGACAAAATATTGCCTTGATAAATCTCTTTGGCCTGCCACCCTCTGTTTTCCTTCAGATTCGCCCCTCCTGGTTTCCCTCTTTTTTTCCTGTTTAAAAGACAAAAGCCTTCTAGTACCACCCCTGGAAAAGGGGTAAGACAGACAGGATTTTCATGGGTGCAGATATATGTACACTATTCACTCAGGAAACCATAAATACTCATCAGCAATATACGTTCATGACAGTGCACATCATTCTGGGTATGTCACAGGGCAATTGGATTTAAGAAGAGATGTTACACCTTCACACGCCTAATAAGGTGGGGTGAGATACAGAACTTTGAAGCACGAAATTACAACCAGTGTAATTATTGACAACTAGTTACTTTAGGGTAACAAGAGTGTAATAAGTCACTGTTCAGTATGAATAAAGTTACTTTATTGCTGGCAACAAATAAATGGGATTTTGATGGGAATTTCCTGTTTTATGCCACTGTTAATAATCCTAAATGTCATCCTCTCAAAAAGAAAGTAGGAGAAAGTAGTATAAAAGTAATAAGCAACACAATAAGTAATACTTCAAGTTATTTCTGTAACATTACTTTTCAAACACTAACAAATTTTGGCTGATAGCTTGTTATTCTATTTTACTGAATATATTTCTATAACGCCTCCCAGCCCACAGGGGCTCCAAGGTGATGAACAAATAAAAGCAATTAAAACAGTATAAAGATAAAATATTTTAAAGCACATGAAAATATGCTTTAAAAACTATCAGTTATTATTATTATTATTATTATTATTATTTATATAGCGCTGTAAGTTTACACAGTGCTGTACATACAATCTTATCGTTAGACGGATCCCTGCCCACAGGCTTACAGTCTAAAAGATGACACAAAAGGAAAAGGGGAAGGTGGTGGGAAAGGGGATGAGGTCCAGTGGTTCTTCTCTCCCTCTGGGGCCTGGACCAAGCAGATGGACTGGAGGGAGGGCTTGGGTTCTTAAAACATAGTTAAGAGGAGGCATCCTGGGGCAGATGGCACAGTCCTGGGAACTCTTTCCAGTTAGAAAGTATGTTAGTAGGAGATGCATGTGTAAATTAATCCTCTGCCTGTGTATGGGTATTTTTGCCTGCTGTAGAGAGTAGTATTCTGTCCACCCCTCCTCCCCCCCCCCCACCGCAGCAATGAAACTCCCCTAACCTACAATAGAGAAGTCACCTCTCATGGGTATTCATTCTTGGAGGATGGGGATGGGGAAATCACAGAAGCATCTGGCTATGTGTCTGTAGCTAGAAGCAAAGTAATTACTTCAGCGGCTATGACCTCTAAAGGATCCTGGTAGATCTCAGCTGATGACATTCTTTCTTCTCCTGGCTCCAAGCCACCTTCTGACATCATGTCCATCATCCTGTGTGCACAAACAACCACCCACGCCAGGAGCATATTCATGTCTATTGCACAACATCAGGTATGCATGCATGACCCCTGCCTCACTGAAAAATCATTAACACCAGCTTCTGTGAGTCGGACAGAGGATGAAGCCCTCTTACACAAATGTGTTGTCTACTGGTTAGCTGTTGTTGAATATTTCTAATGAACATTGTCATCCCATGATATTTTGTTGTTGTTATTGGCTGCCCTTGAGTCAGTGTTACTGTCAACAACAACAACAACAACAAACCTTTATTTGTATATAGCGCTGTAAATTTACACAGCACTGAACATACAATCTTTTGATTAGATGGTTCCCTGCCATCAGGCTTACAATCTAAAAAGACATGACACAAAAGGAGAAGGGAGAGGTGGTGGGGAAGGGGATCAGGTCCAGAAATTCTAGGTGGACTGGAGGGAGGACTTGGCTTCTTAATACATAGTTAATAAGACATCTTGAATACCCCCTGTTCTCCACTATGCTTAGTTCCCGAAAATTCATGCCCATGATTATATGGCCATAGTACAACAGCCTCAGTTCAGTCATTTTGACCATTTTAGGGAGAGCTCCAGACACATTTGCTGATGTTTTTGGTAGCCCATGGTGTCTGTAACTCTCATCTAGCATCACATTTCAAATGGGTTGATTCTCTTCCTTTCAGCTTCATTGTTCAGCTTTCATGACCATGGATGGAAGTAAAAATGATGACATGGATGATTTTGTCTTAGGCATTTAGGTATATATTCTCATACATGAAGATCTTATGAATCTGCCCTTCAAAGATTTAGTTTTGATTTCTTCATTAAAATCTCCATTTTGATTTATGACTGAGGCAAGGTGTGCAAAGTGGCTATTTTAATGTTTCATTAAACTGTAATGTAATGTATTACATTTGTTAATGTAAATATTAATAACCTACTTCAATCACTCCATCCCTTTAATTTATACTTCATGTTTTCACCAAAACTGAGACTCAAAGCAGCTTTGCAGGATGAATGAATAGAAATAGTCTGACATATATCTTTCAGTTAATCCTTTCCTTGTAGATCAGACAAATGGGAGAATGGAAGGGAACATTTTTTCAGTACATGTATGTGTGACTCTGTGTTACTGCCTGTAGCAATATGTGTCTGGCCAAGTTCCATTGCTTGGCAACTAGATGTCCTATGTGCCTGTGTTATGTTAGTCTTTGGATGATATAACTTGATATCAGCTTGGATGATGAGAACGTTAAATCCTGATGGATTTGGGTTTTTTGAAACTTTTAAATTTTATTGTAAAATTCTAATTGTTTTCTGCTCTGGACCTTTTGGTACAACCATTTTAACATGAAGTGTGTAACTTTTTAATAATCTATGTAAAGACTGCATTTAGCAAATTCAGGGTCTAACTCACTCTCAGACAACAGGATGCTCACATTATCATGCTGGCTGGGTACGAAGTAAGGACTGAGAGAAGGGAAAATGGGTAGACCCATCCACTTCTGGCTTTGACCCATCCACCACTGGCATGAGTCCCCTGACAGATTACCCCTAAAGGAATATGACCTGGTGGGGGAAGTCCTTTATCCCAAGTTAGATAGGTCTCTTGATATCTTTGGTTCATTCACTCCACACACACACCCCCCCAGCAATTTGACAATTTCTTGAAACCATTTGAGGGAGTTGACTTCTTACTCCCAGTTTTCTAAGGCCAATCTCAGCTCAAGAAATTCTGGGTGAATCTTCTTCCATAGCCTTTGGATTATGATTAAGACCACAAGACTAGTGATTCTAGTCTGCCTGTGGAGTGCTTGGACAGCCACAAACTATACCAGAACCTCTAGGGAGAGGGTCTCTAGTATCACATTTTCCATTATGCTAACTTCTGACACAAATGGCACAGGACATTATCATATGGGAGGAATTTCTTTCAATTTCAAAAGAAATGAAAGTGGGGCAAGTTTGGAATTGAGTGAATTAGCTAGTTCAGCTAATTTATGTGATTGCGTATTGATGCTCCATTGCATTCAGAACTGCCCAAAATTGCCTCCCAGTGCCCGAAATTGTGTGTGATAGTTTTTCACGCAATAACATGAAACCCCACGATTGCATTCGGAAGGACTTCCCATTGCCCGAAAATGTGTTTGATCAGCTTTCATGCAATGACGTGAAACCCCATCATTGCATTCAGATTGCCATGGGATTATACTTCCAATTCCCATCATGTGATAAACTCCACAGTCTGTTTCGAGATGGCCAGCCCTGCTTTCAGATGTAATGGCTTTATTGCACAGAGTCAGTATGCCTGCATCCTTCAAATGCTGGGCTGTTGGTCCAAATATTTTCTTTGCCTGTTTTCCCTTCCTAATCCCCTCCCCTCCCCCCCCCCCCCAATCCTTGGGAGTTGCCTCTCTCCTGTGAACATGGCCAACTCTACTGCAGGCTGCACTGAATTAGTAGAAGAATACAAAGAAATAAAGAAATGAAATTATCTGAAATTATCCAGCATAAGAAATAAATTATTCATATCTTCTTGGGAGAGGAGGGGGGAGAGAAAAGAAAATTAGTAACAATGAATAATGAGAAATGGCAGAGCCTGCAAATAGCTCAACAACTCTTCCTTCTTTTTTTTCTTTTTTGATTCAGCTGAGTTGGTTTCTAATGATGGGAAAATGCTGGACTTGGTGTACTGCCCTGCCCCTGTGATTAGTTAAAAACACAAAACAATTTCCTTAGAATCTGTGCCCATTTCCTCTTGGAACAAACTATGAACGAGGGTTTCCTTACTGCCACAGTTCCCACCCATATCCTTCTGAGCCCTTCCAATCTTCAGCAGAGCAGTCAGAAACAGGTCCAGCCACTTGTTGAAGCTTTGCTTTTGCTCAGCCAGAACCCAGGAGGTTTTTCTTTTTCTTTTTAAACATGCTTTTTAAATTTTTTTCCCATAAATGAAAAGGAAACCTTCACTCTAATGCAAAGGGAAGAATGTACAGTACACTGAAGGTGGAAAAGACAACACCAGAGCACCTTTAGGTTGCTTTTGGTTTCCTTTTCAGCTGCAGTGGTTGATTACAGACAGAGTGATTGAGTAGAGTTGAAGCAAAAGGAAGGGGGATGGAGAGTGGGAGTGGGGGTGGGGGGGGGGGAGGAAGAATCATTTTCAAAAGCCAATGTAATTTATTTTGTACAGGATGCACCAACAATATTTTCTTTTTTGCTTACTTGTTGAACTAAGAAGAGCTGGTGCTATAGACTGATAAAAGTAAAAGGATCGATGCACATGCAAATGTAAAAACTAATTTGTGCATTGCTATTGCAACCAGTGGCATGTATGTTATTAGGGTGGTGAATCCACTGTGGGCTTTATTCTGACCTTCAAAGCTGCTGCTGAGGCTGAGGACCAGGTTCAGCACCTGGAAGAGCCATATTTTTATATTATTATTATTATTATTATTATTATTATTATGATTCATTAGTAAACAAGAATTTTCATTGCAATGGTACAAGAAAGTGTTCTCATTGTCTTTATAACAATGCAAATGTATTAGCGGTAGATTTCAAAGATATAACCATGCTAGGCTGTAGAATCAGTATGTAGAGAGATCTTGTAGCACCTTTGAGACTAAGGCTAAACAGACAGCACCAAAGGAGTGGCTTGCTGCTGAGATCAGGGCTGCAGCAATGGCACGCCACAGAAATTGACAGCATGAGCTTTCATTGACTTCAGTGTACTTTCTCAGACGCATTTAGATCTGGCGATTTGCCAACTCCAAAGGAAACGGCAGAAAACCACTCCTTTTGGTGCCGGCAAAAACTGCCCCCGCTGTGCTGGTGGCAGCTTTTCCCTGTTTCTTTGGCACAGCGTGTCTAAACACTGCGCTACAGAAACGTTGTGATGCCACCTATCACCTGGTTGGGCAGGCAGCATGATGCCAACATCAGGGTGGAGTCAGGGCAGGTTGCCACACCCCACTCCACCCCGATGTGGCATTTCCTGCTGGTATGTATAGCCTCTAACTGAAAGAAAGAAATTGGCAGCAGGAGCTTTTGTAGACTTCAGTCTAGTGACTGCATCTGCATCTAAATGCGTCTGAGAAAGTACACTGAAGTCAATGAAAGCTCATGCTGTCAATTTCTGTCTTTCAGTTAGTCTCAAAGGTTCTACAAGATTCCTCTATACAAATCTATAATATTCTTTCTCTTTTTACCTTGTTGCAGTCTGAAAGAAAATATAATCTATTATTGAAAACATTTTAACAATATTTTATCATAGGGACAGCTACTTTACAGTATGGACTTAAACAAAGAATAGATTCACCAGTACATCAACATGGAAGCCACCATTGTTGTAATGCATGTGTATATACATATATGTGTGTGTGTGTTCAGTGAAGCAACTTGTGTCAAAGAAGTAATGATCTTATTTTAGCTGTACAGTGATTGTGTAAAAAAAAATCCAAAATCCACAAAACAGTGATATCTTTATTGGGCCAACAAAAATGCATAAAATACATGTTGTAAGCTTTCAAAGTTCCACTGGCTTTTTCATCAGGCAAAAGTATTACAAACCATACAGGAGGAACAAAATTAAAAATGACGATATTAGTCACAGGCCTGCATGTTGTCCAGATGTTGTTGTTGGTATAATTCTGAGATAAGATGGTAGGGAGGGATATCCATGCAGACTGGCCCCTCCTTCTCACCATGTGGCACTGGGAACAAAGCATTCAAGAGTCCAGGCAATAAAATTTAAATTCCATTTGCACCACAAAAAGTTACTTTCTCTGAGATCCAGAATGTTTCTATCCCTTGTGAAATGTGGATTTTAGATGTTATTGTACTTTGCTATATAGCCAATAGGGCTACTCCCGGATATGTTTCCTGTGTGAAAAAAGTTAGACTGTGAGAAAGAGAGAGTGCAACAGGCCCAAAGTCACCCAACAAGCTCTATGGATGAGTGAGGGTTTGAACTGTAGTCTCTCGGGTCCTGACATCACATAACAGTCAATAGGAACTGGATCTACTGATGTCTGCAACATAATTATACATTGTGTAGGGAGGGGTTTAGTAGAATTCTGGTCATTAAAAGTCTGCAAGAATTTTTGTTGCCTGTATTTAAAACAGTATGTAGAACATTTTACTCAGCTTTTATGGCCTTCTTCCACCAGTATGCATGAAAAAATTGCAGAGGCAATTGCTCATCATCATTCAGTATTAGTCAGCTATTAGATATTACCCAGATACTTGAAGAAAGTTCATGAAGGTAAACTCATTAAGGAAGAGATCATCACAAAGAACAGGTTACTTAGTCATTGGTTGTCATAATACTACAGTTTACTAGGCTGTTAAATGAGTTACCAGGATACTTACATCCATCTGTGAATTCACTTTTCTTCCTCATATATTAAGGAAGGAAACAGAGTCACTTAGGTTGCTTCTACACTAATGTTCTTTAGTGCTGTTGGATGATTTCTTTTCCATAATTGGCTTTTCCATTATTTGTTGGAAAGAGAAGTAAAAGTTCCATGCTTAATATGGTTCCAATGCTATATTATATAGCATTGTGTTTTCCTGCTGCCACGCTCCTTGACAACTATGTCTCATTCCCAAAGATCCTTTCCACATAAATTAAAAATTTCCTGTTTACAGATCCTCCTGAGTTTATTATTTCCTATTGATCCCAGTGTGGAGTGTTTTGATTGGTGGAAGCTTTTAATTTCTCCAGTTACAGTTTCTAAGGCTTTAATTATTAATTCACTTCCTTTTTTTTACTTTTTATTTCTTGGTGAAATAGTATAATAACATCATTGAAATGAAAGCAAGCCAATAATTAAAGCCTCTCTGCCCTCATGGAACAGCAACAGGCAATGGAACAATTAAGAGGGGCTATTAAAAGAGAGATTAAGGTATTATTCACCACTAATTCCCTGGTTAAAATCAAAGGGAAAAGATTAAATAAGTAGGACCTGAAAGTAGGAATTTTTAATTAAAGTCACAGGAGCTCTTCATAAATCTCCTCACCATTTTCTTGAGTGCCTTGAAATGTGAAACATTTCTTTGTTTCAAATACTATATGATCAAAATATATAAATGGAAAGTGGGTAAATTATTGCTAATGCTGTTTATTTTATTTGTATAAAGCAACCTTGTTCCAAGCCTCCACACCTGCCTCTGTAGTATAGGCCAATTGATTCTGGAACATTTGATGGGGAGTAATATTGTCTGGGCTTGAGAACTAAGGCTAGTACTGTCCAGAATATGGATGTGCAAGGAAGAGTCCCACCTCAGTCTTAGAAGCTTGCCAATTTGACTTACTTCAGAACAATAGAAGAGCTTATGGCTTTGTTCTCATTTCACCCAGAACTTGGAAAAGTTACTTTTTTTGTTATTATAATTATTTTATTAGATTTAAAAAAGCATAAAGAGTATACATAAATAAAAAGGGAAGAAAGAACATACAAAAGTATGAAGATTAATACACACACACATAAAGTGTATAATAGCTATCTAAAAATCAATATTTTTGTACACTTTATATAAATGTATATATACGTACAGACTTATTTATTGTTATTCTTGTGAATTAAGGGGTTTTTGTATTCTTGCAATAAAAATTCATGTATTTTATACTACACCATCTCTGTGTAAGTTAATTCTTTTTTTTTTCCTTCAAATTTTAATGCCGACTTACTTTGCTCTACCAAAATCGCCCCCTTTGTTTTAAAAAAAAAAAACTTGGATTAAATAGTAAAATTTCATCAGGAAAGTTACTTTTTTGGACCATAACTTCCACAATCCCCCAGCCAGCTGGCCCAGAAAAGCAATTTTTCCAAGCTCAACAAACCTTCAATTCTCCTAAGATAATGAATCTGGTTTGTGGTCTTCACCTGAGGACAAGGAGCATCACAACTACGCAATCTGAACACAGCATTTACAGAGAGGTGGTCACTCTTTCAAGAGCATTGCATTTTCTGTTCTATATATGGATAGAGGCAGACGACATTTTAGAAGCCAATCATAATGACTAGAGTTTTACGTTTTAAGTAGTCCTTTAGTCTTAAAAGCCTGGGCTCAAATGCTGTGAGAGTCTTTTCCTCTCACTTGATGACAGGTTTCCTTCAAGTGCCATAATTGTTCATCCTTTTTGTGGGTGCACAACAGACAATGACCTGTGATTAAGTCTCCACCCAGGGTTTCCCCTTTGAAGATAAGGCTGAAGCACTGAGGTCACTTTGTGTCTCTTAGGAAAGAAGTGGGTCAGTGCTTGACCCAAGGACATTAGATATGTACAACTGACATGGCTACTTCATCTGCTGTAAACATTTTTTTATATATAGAAATCATATATTTTTGGACCTAAGCTTCATATACAGATGAATATTTTCCTGTCGTTCCTCTTTGACTTGCAAACTACTAATCACAGGGGAATGAGTTTGCTAAATTGCTGGTTATGATCTGAGGCTAAATATCATGGGGCAATTTCATGACTGTCAAAAATTAAAGCAAAGATGCTGTTATAAAAGACCTACATGTAAAATAATGATATATTCTTAAATCTAAATATTAGCATGGAGGCATATTTGGAATGCATTGCAACTTAAATACATCAAAATGAGAATGATAAGGAGAGGTTGCTTTAAACTGATAATTTTGTGCTCTGTGTGTTTCTGTATGAGACACAATGAAGTTGTAGGCGTACAGTGGGGAAAATATGTTGGCCATTTTAAAAAGATTTTTTCTCCCTTTCTGATTGCTTTTTCAAAGTAAGTAAATTGAAAATTCAATGCTGATATCTGAGACCCTATATCTTTGTATGAAGTTTAATATTGCATACAAACATAGTGCCCTTGAGGATTGCCTTTTGATGGACATGCAAAGCTCTTATCTCTCCTAATGGTAGTTTCACTCCCCCTTAGGGAAAACAAAAAGATTATCTGACTTAATTGGTTCTCCCCGCCCTACATAAAGTCACAATATGACATGTAAAATTATAAACCTGTGAGGATGAATTTCTGTACCATGGCTTCACTCCTCCCCCTTCCCTTATGCCTTTTTGTATTTTCTCTTTTGACTTTCCATGCTTCATTTTCAGTCCTGCCTCCCCCCACCAATTGATGGCATTCGATTTTTATTCCCTATCCCACCAAACCTAATCCTGATTTGAAGCATTTGCTTATTTCACATCTTTGTTGAAAGCTCAATTTCCCATGTTTTAATGGCGCATACTCTCTTATACCTCTCTGTGGAATACACAGCTATGCTCACTGTGCTCCAGGTACTGACCAAGCTCCCTTCACTGGGTGGGAGCAAGGAAAAGATAAACTGCATTTTGTGCAGTTTGCGGTTGAAAAATTGCTTGCATAAAAAATGAAGGGCGGGTTGGATGGGTCTTATAAGGTCTCCTGCAATTTCAGAGGCTACAAAACAAAAAAGGGGAGCTTATGCACCACAGGCAACCTGCAGGCCATATTTTCCCACTCCTGTTTTTTTTTTTTAAATTATTGAAATTATACAATAAATAAAACAATAAAAGATGGGGAAAAACCCCAGAAAAAATTACAATGATAAAAATGAACATCCAAAAGCACCATACGTATATAGTCCTATACAGATTAAATCATTTGAAAAACATCAGACAATAATGTTAAATGGTAGGATGATGGGAGGACAGTTATATTATGTGTGTTCAGAAAATCAATAACAGGAAGCCATTTTTCATAAAAAAAATTATTGGTTTTGTTGTACTAAGTTACATTTCAAGCTTCTCCATTAGCCATTGATTCCAAACTCTTTCTCATCAATTATCTAGGGACATAAGTCCTATCTTCCAAGCTTTAGCCACTTCAAGTTCAGCTGCCACCAAGAGAAAAGTAATGAGTATTCTGTGTATTAAATGTTTATTACCCATAGTAATAAGAGCTGGGCAGAAGTTGATTTTTTGGTTTAGTAATTAAAACAATGTGATCAAGCACTTCATGCCAAAAGGAATTCCAGGGCAGTCAATCCACAATTGGTTATATGTCCCTGGGACTGGGCATCCCTGCCAGCATAAGGGTGACATGGATTTTAACATCTGTGATAATCTAATAGGGGTTATATACCATTTGTGAACCAGCTTTAAAAAATTATCTCTGGTCAAGGCTGATCATGATTTTAGTGGGGGAGATGATCAGATAGCAGCTCATTCAGATCTGGACATTGATATATTCAATTTGCCTTCCCAGATTATTTTACAACTACTAGTGTCTTGATAGGCATCTTGCAATATATATTGATACAAGAAACTAAATCCTTAACTTTTCCAGAAGGTTTACTGCACAACACTTCAAAAGGGTCATAGATCTTAACAAATCCCTCCTTTAGAAGGAGACTAGAGGAGAATGATTTAACGTGGTTGATTTGATACCATGAGATTGACAGTGGGTCTAGAGTTGATATCAAGTCCTCAGTGGATCTGGGTTTGCCATTACTGAAAAGATCTCTAATTAGGTAAATTTCTCTTTCTTCCCAATCCTTATATTGCAACATTTTATCTGAGTGAAAAATTTTTGAACAGTACAAAAATGGACATATAGGTGACAAGTCTGGAGAAACAATATACCGTATATACTTGACTATAAGTCGAGAAATGTATGCCCCAAAATGGACTCCAGAATCATGGGTAGACTTATAGATGGGGCAATAAGTTAATGCTGCTTCTAAATTTCCTCAATGAAGTGCCCCCCTTCCTCTGTAACAAGGGGTCTTGGCTCCCTGTTTGAGTCCCGCTCCCCGGCACTCTCTCCTCTCTCTCCTTTTCTGCATGTGTGTGTGTGTGTGACCTCAGCCTTCCCTGGCAGTTAGAGCTAAAAAGCAAGCAGCTGCTGCTCAGGCAAGACACACAGAGAGAGTATGCCCCAGGCTTGTATCCCGTTTTGCAAGCTAAGCCTTGGGGTGACGAAGAGAGAGAGAGAGAAAGGTCTGTTCCCTTTTGCAAGCCATGAGTCTAGTTGGAAATTCTGGGATGGAAACAGAAAGAGAGGAAAAAGGTTTGTCCCCTTTTGCAAGCCATGAGTCTAGTTGGGAATCCTGGGAATGGGATGAAAGCAGAGAGAGAGAGAGAGAGAGAGAGAGAGAGAGAGAGAGAGAGATCTGTCCCTTTTTGCAAGCCATGATCTTGGGAATTCTGGGATGAAAGCAGAGAAAGAGAAAAGTCTGTCCCCTTTTGCAAGCCATGAGCCTTGGGAATGCTTTTGGTAAAGGGAAGAGTGTGTGTGTGTGTGTGTGCCTGTCGAGGTTTGTTTCCTTTTTCCCATGCTGAGACTATGATCCAGAGAGAAAGATGTAGGGAGGGAAGTGGTGCTTTTGTAGAATGCCCCAGTTTTTGACCCTCAACTTACCCACAAGTCATATCAAAATCCATGATTTTGGCCCCCAAAACTGCCCTCGATTTATACATGAGGTCAACTTATACATGAGTATATATGGTATTTCCATTTATGCCAAATCTCAATGGTGGTTTTAAACCATGGATTCTTTAGATCTCTAAACTCCTTTCCTGGGAGTTTATTTTTTTAAAAGAACATACTATGCAGGGCATGTTAGTACTTTTATTCACTAAAGGAATTGCTTGGCATAATTGAAAAGCTGCAAAATAAAGTTGGAGATCTGGTATGGCCAGCCCAGCTATGTTGGAGGTGAGATGCCTAGCAGATTGTTTGGTACCAAAGATAAAAGAATTAATCTTTGACACTTTTAAAATCATGATATTCAAGGAGTCAGAGGAACTACCTGAAATTACCTGCTCCCTAACATATAGATTTAAATGCTTCCAGTCTCCTAACTTCAAAGTAATCCATCTAGTAACACTACTATAATTTTATAAGATAAGCTGGTTAATATATTTAGTCAAATATATACCAAGGTATATAAAGCCTGAGGGATATAATTTAGGGTTGTTAACTGTTGCACTGAATTCTGGTCATTAAGGGAAATATTGAAACATAGAAGTTTTGACTTTGTGTAATTGATTTGCAGGCCAGCAAAATAATAAAAGGAGTCCAAGATGTCTTTCAATTCTGCAAAAAAGCTGTGAGGGTGTTCTAAAAAAAATTAAGACATCATCTGTAAATTGTCCTCCAATATTTGAACCATGTATGTTATGGTCATGTCAGTAAGATGAGTGAAAGGTTCAATGGTTATGGCAAACAGGAGTGGTGAAAGAGGGCAACCTTGTTTTGTCCCTCTTTGTAAAGAGAGAGAGTCTGAAGTCAACTTATTGACCATAATAATAATTGCTAGTGAGTTGTTATATAAAGATTCCAAAACTGATAAACTGTGGGCCAAAGTTCATTTCCCAAAGCACTCTGAACAGGTATTGCCACTTCAAGCAATCAAATCTTCCAATACATCAAGGGACATCATTGCCACTGGAGATCCTGAGTAGGAAGAATAATAAATCATGTTTAGTACTATATGAAAAGCATCTGATATCTTTTGGGTTGGCATAAAATGTGTTTGGTCTCGATCAATGTAATCTGTAATGAAGGTATTGATTCCCATTGTTCTAAGCTCCTCTACATTCCAGATACATGGGATTTTCTTGGCAGGTTTTAGTTCAAAGAAGGTTTGCCATTGCCTTCCCTTAAGGATGAGAAAGGGTGACTTCAGCAAAGATCACTGGCGAATTTACAGGAATCCCCATTGCATTCGGAGTAACGCTCCATTTCCCGAAAATGACCCCTCCTTGCCCGAAATTGCGTGCAATGCTTTAATTCGCAATAACGTCAAACCCTATGATTGCGTTCGAATTGACCCTAGATTATACTTCCAATTCCCAACGTCTGAAAGAGTCCACTGAAAACTCATGCTGCCAACTTCTTTCTTTCAGTTAGTCTCAAAGGTGCTACAAGATCTCTTTACATACTGATTCTTCAGACTAACATGGCTATATTTTTGAACATTTTGTCTAGAGTGACAGTTAAATCTTACTTCACCGCTACTGATGGAACAGTCTTCTTCACTGTATCTCAACCAGGTTAGTTCATGGTGAGGGTTAGAATCAAACACCTCATTCATCATAAGAATTAAAAAAAACCCAAAAAAGCCATTAGGGTACATATTGGTATTTCTCTTGTCAAACAAGGCTCTCCCCACT
Organism: Urosaurus nigricauda; assembly: GCA_034509955.1. Classification (NCBI taxonomy): domain Eukaryota; kingdom Metazoa; phylum Chordata; class Lepidosauria; order Squamata; family Phrynosomatidae; genus Urosaurus; species Urosaurus nigricauda. The sequence continues at coordinate 311,750,253 of JAOEGL010000001.1, read as the reverse complement.
TAAAACAAAACAAAACAAATACCAGAATTTAAAAAGTAGAAGTTCAACCTGTGGATGAGACATCTCCAAGACCCCCTATCCTCCACTACTTTCCCTCGTTTCTGCAAATCCATACCCGTGATCTCCTTAATTGAATCCATTCATCTAACATGTGGTCTTCCTTCTTTTCTTAATTCCTTCCACTTTTCCCAATATTATTGTATTTTCTAATGAGTTGTGTTTTCTCATGATGTGACCAAAGTACGACAGCCTCAGTTTAGTCATCTTTGCCTCCAGGGAAATTTCAGGCTTGATCTGCTCCAGGATCCAGCTATTTGTTCTTTTTGCTGTCCGTGGTATCCTCAGCACTCTTCTCCAGCACCACATCTCAAATTAATTTATTTTATTTTTGTCCATTTTCTTCATTGTGCAACTCTCACATCCTTACATGGTAATGGGGAATACAGCTGCTTGTATGATTCTGACTTTTGTGCTCAGTTGTATATCTTTGCTCTTTAGGACCTTTTCTAGTTCTTTCATAGCTGCCCTCCCCATTCTTAGTCTTCTTCTGATTTCTTGACTGCAGTCCTTGTTCTGATCTATGTTTGATCCCAGGTATAGGAATTATTTTACTATTTCTATTTCATCATTGTCTAGACTGAATTTGTGAAGATCCTCCACGGTCATTTTTGGGTTTTTTATGTTCAACAGTAAACCTGCCTTTGCGCTTTCTTCCTTGACCTTTCTCAGTAGTTGCTCAAGATCTCCAATGTTTTCTGCTAGTAGTATGTCATCTGCCTATCTTAGACTGTTGATGTTCCTTTGTCTTATTTTCCTTCCTTCTTCATCTGTATCCAAGCTTGCTCTTTATATAATAGGTTCTGCATACAAGTTGAAAAGATAGCGTGAAAGGATGCATCCTTGTCCGACCTCTTTTCCAATTGGAAACTATTTTGTTTCTCTGCATTCTGTTCTAACCATTGCCTCTTGTCCCAAATACAGATTCCCCATCAGGATTATAAGATGTGTTGGCACTCTCATGTCTTTAAGGGCATTCCATAGCCTTCCATGATCTAATGGACTGTAAAGATGATAGTACAGTAGAAATGATGTATTATTATGGTACATTTGCACCAGTTACTGCCATTTCAAATATGAAGTTATGTGACATGGCATGGTCATCTTTGAGACTTTATCACATCAGAATGATGCACTGGAAAACCTCTCAAATCTCTTTCCTTTGCATGTTATGAAAAAACCAAAGTATTTCTTAATTCTATCACAATTTCAGCTAAAATATTACGCTTGTGAAAGTCTTGGCTTACATATCTGGGTTAGCTATCAGATTGAAGCAAATTTTACAGGAAAAATCAGTGTCTTTTTTAAAAACCAGTTAAATGATGGAGATTTCAGGAAGGACAGACTGGAACAACTGTAAATATTTTGATGTGAAAAATGGAAGCTGTCTTTTCCAAGCAGCGACAGCTGGTATGTATATAATATCTGGGTACTGACATTGTTTTCTGTGAGCCTGCTCAGTTGAATTACACTTTTCCACTTGTCACTCCAGCAACATACTTTTTACAGCAATTGTGTCCTTGAACTCACTGAAAATTACAAAGCAAAGCCTTGAAAAAACCCAGCATCAACTAATCACAGCTTTATCTTGTGATAACTGTAATTAGACACTGGGTGCTTGTGGGTAATCTGTTCATTGGTGTTAAAAATGCAGGGATGATAAATAGAGTTTCAGCTGGCAATGTGAGAGATATACTATCTTATTTAATTGTAGAAAATATTCCATATGTGTAAAAAATGTGTTAGTATGTATGTATGTATGTGTAAAGTATAATTTGTAGCATCATATCCAATATTTGGTTTATTTTAAAAGGAGGAGCCTGCCACATTCATTTCTATCCATCTGTCACGTATATGTGCTAAGGGGAGGCTACTTAGGTGGTAGAGACAGGGGAAAAAAAGGCTCATCATACACTCTCACTATCCATTTATTCACAGCCACCTTACTGGGGCAAACAAGAAAAGCTTCATCATCCCCATCTACAAAAACAGAGTAAAATCCCACTGATTCAACTTGAATTACCTGCTCTGCAAATACTTTGGAATAAATCAGATGGGAAAGATCAGGTTCTTGGACTGAATTCAGGAGTAAATCCAAAGTGCAAAACTAAGGGGCTAAACAGATGAGATGGCAGGCAGGATCATGCCATTTCTTTGGCACTGCACCAAGAAATTCTGAAAAGCCACCACCACAGAAGTAAGGGCGGCTTTTTGCCACTGAAAAGGAGTAGCATTTTGCCAAACCTTTTTTGGGCTGGCAAAGCACCAGATTGAGGCTGTGGCATGCGGTTGCCACAGCCCCAATCCAGCACTGAAAGGGGCAGCAGCAAACCGCTCTATTAGGACAGTCTGTTGAGCCCCTAAGTCTTCAAGAAGAAACTAACCTTGTCTAGTACAAGTTAAATTCCATTACTTTGTTTTTTGAACTGAACATTTCTGTCTTCTCTAGGCAAAGTTTATTTCAGTTTTGGAACAGGAGTGTTGGTCTGTATCTGACTGGAGTTCCTTAGGGTTTACTATTTAGGTCACCTGGCTTCCCAAGGTTGTTAACAACAGCATGCCTTGTAGGCTGATCAACATCAGCATTTCTCTTAAGAATATCTTAATCTTTGGAGTTTCAGGAAATTGATATTACAAGACAATAAACATGCGGCTATATAGTAAAACAATAAGGTCATGCAGTTTCATGCTTTTTGTAGAGGTTCATCATATAGAAGACATTTCCAGTACATTTCCTTTCATGGGATTTGCATGATCTAGACATATTTCTTTTTTAAAGGAATATTTCCCATACCTAGATGGGACATGGTACTTGGCCCTTGGATACACATCAGTCTCTAATTTAAATCTAGAACAGCTATATTCTATTTAGGAGTAAATGTGAGATAGAGTTGTGTTTCATCAGCATATTTGCTGTATTGAAATCTCAAACTCAGGACAACTTTCCCAGCATTTTCATAGAATGTGGGAAGAAACAGCATGTGGGACAGAACAGGAGCCCGAGGAATACCAGAGGCAAACACCTACAATGTCAGGCAGGAATTCCCCAGCAAGAAAGGATATGAAAGGATGTCTTGACTGATATTTAAAGCCATTGAGAAGTCCAGCAAAACCAACAGAGACTCTGATCAAAAACACACTGCAGAAATCACCCAGAGACCACTTTAACTGCCTTGGCTCAGTGCTAGTGAATTGTAATTTTTTGTGGTGCCAGAGGTCTTTGACAGAGAAGGCTAAATGTCTCACAAAACTACAGTTCCCAAAAATTCCTAGCATTGAGCCAGGGCAGTAAAAGCAGTCTCAAAATGGATTATTTCTGAAGTGTGTTTTGGACCATACTGTGTGGTGTGGATTGCTCGCCATAGCAACTAAAATGGTCTCCATCCTGTAATGAGGTCAAAACCAGATAGAAATGTTTTTAGATAATTTTATCCAGGAAAACTTAACATTGAGATGCCACATCCCACTCCTTTATTCAATAATCAAATATTGGAGACTGGCTAGAAAATATCCAATATGGTGGGATTCAGGATTGGCTTTTTCAGCAGAAGTTTCATTACCATGTCTTTAAAGTATGCTAGAACTGTTTCTACATTGCTGCAAGGAGATGTTCACCACTCTGCTTATCATAAATAGACAGCCCTCCCCCCATCCCCTGCCACACTGGTGGCCTAGGACAAGCAAAGATGCAGCTCAAACTTTTCCATGAATCCTGTTCCTGTCCAAGGCCCCAGGCTGTATACATTTAAAGTTATGCTTTGCCACATTTCCCCTATTCCTTCTCTCCCCCCTGTAAGATGGCTAACTCTTTTCCTCATGCACCACAAGAGTGGATCCCACAAAGGGGTAATCCCTTACGGTGTCACCTCCTTGGGGGCAAACCTGCTGTTGGTGAGCCCACTCTCCCATATGCCTAGTTTTTTTGCCTCCATAATGACTCAGGTAGGCCTTTCTTTTTTCTTCTTATTGGACTAGTGTAGTTTAAATGGTGTTAAGATGATTTGTAGAGGACTAATATCCATTATGTTTGGAACTAGTTCATAATAAGGAATCTCCAGAATATACTAGAACTGTGGCTCTGTGTGCTTTTGATGTTTCCTTATAGTCTTCAAGGAACTGATGTTTGAAATTCTGTTTATGACATGCACTGGGAAAACCTCCTATTATGCCAGCAGTATATACTTTATCACTTGTTATGGAAAGAAGTATTGAGAAGCTACTTGTGAACTGACATATCCTCCCCACCATGAAGCTGCATCATCATAATGCTGGGCTATATTTTTATACCAATTAATGTTTGGGAAGAGTGGGTGGTTCCCTGGGTACCATCCAACTTCATTGTCATAGCCAAGAAAGTGGAACTGCCATTGTTCTCTCAGACCTCCAGCATGCTGATTGTGGGTCCAGGGAGTCAAATGGCTTCTCCTTTCCCCGGGAAGTTCACCTGATGGTGCCCAGGAATCCTAACACCCCCAGCTACTTAAGAAACCCAATGGCACTGTGGAAGCCCATCAGAAGAAGGCCGGTGAAGATATACACACTGCCAGAAATCAATCAGCATCTTCACAAATGTGTCCTGTTTTCTAGCCCCACCTTGATACCATAATTATTGAAACTGACCCTAGATTTTGTTCTTGCATGATAATACAGTGAAAAGCAAATATATTAGTCTTTACCAACATATGTTTGGTAGGTTACTTCATGTGTTATGCTAGTAAATGTAGAGAGAAAATTATAAGGTGTGCCGTGACATTCAGTACACTACATACTTAAAATGACTAGTGCTTTCATGACCCCAGCTTGCAAAATGGTAAGGTGTCTGATATAGCAGAATAGTGCTTTACCTTTTATTTTATTGTTAAAGTTAGAAATCTGATAACTGATCCAATACTATAATGAGAATTAAATAGAAGCATACAAACCATTCAACCAGCAAAAAGACCAACAAATCAATCAGTACAGTGATTTTTTAAAAAGGGAAATGGCCAGCCAAAAAATATCTTCTGATTTGGTGCTAAAAAAAAAGTGGTATTAATGTGCAAAAGTGCTTGCCAGCTTCTCATTCATTCAGCACAAGTTTTAAATGCACTTCATTTCAACAAATGTTTTGATATTGCTGAAATTAGTGGTTGATGTTTTCAAAATACCAGTGTCTTTTGTGAATCAAGGCCTTATTTCATGGATATTATCCTGTGGGGGAGTTCTCCAATGTTTTCCAATGATACAACCAGAGTATGATTCTATAAATGTTTCACATAGCTAGCCAAAGAGCAGATAATTTTGTTATGCATATAAATGTCAGTAGTCCTTTTTAGATTACTACTAAAACCTTCACCAGATATATGCGTATCTCATGAGATACAGATATATATATCTCCACTTCTGCTGAGCTATAAAAAAAAAATCCCAGAGCTGGAGCCAAGTGTTATATGAGAATACAGTCAAATAAAATGGAAAGTGGAAGTAAGGGATTACACAGATCATATCCTCAAACCAGCAGTCTTCCACTGATGTTCAGACTGCCTTGTGAATCATGAGGCTGGCCTGCACAGGCTGTACGTCTGTAAATCAGTGACGTCTTTGACAGCCTGGTAAGACTTTTGTGCTTCTGGCTTTGATAACAGCAGGGAATTGCAGCCATGCAGCCTATTCTGAATATTCGTCCATGTTGCTGATCTGATGTCTAGCAGGCAACCTACATATTGCATAGAATGTTTGCTATCAAGGAGACTTGAGATTCCATTATGTGCAATATAATATAATACAATGAGTGCAGGTCCCATTGATTTCAATGAGGCTTATTTCTGACCTGAAACACTTATTTACCAGGATCCTGTTGCTAATTTTTGGCATACCCTATTATTTTTGGCATACACTGTTGCTAATTTTTGGCATACCCTTTGGTTACAGTGGCTTACTATACATTTTGACTGATGTTCCACAAGAAGGTATCCTTTGTGTGCAATATCATTGCATCTGGCATGCAAAAAGGCTTTCAGGTGCAGTTCCATTCTTCTACTAAATTACATTACTACACCCTTATAGTGCTGCTATTCCACTTTAACTGCTCTTTGGCTGTGTCCTTTTGCATTCTGGGATTTGCAGTTTAAGGAAGGGCATTTAGAATTCTCAGCCAGAGAGCTCTTAGGCCTCAATGAACTACAAGCCTCAGAATGCAACAGGAGGCAGCCAGAGAAGTAAAAGTGCAATAGCAGTACTATAAGAGTGAAGTGCAGTAATGTGGATAGTCACTGAATGGGTATGAGACTGTGCCCAGGTGCATTCTGTGTTATCTCAAGCACCCAGCAAAAAGAAGCAGCCTCATGTTGGGGAAAGAGGTTGCTGCTTCTCCACAAGATTCCTAAGCACATTTGGAATATGCCTGGATGCAGCCCTTTGCCTACTGTATGTACTCATGTATAAGTCTAGAAATTTTAGTAAAAATATTGAACCCAAAAATCTAGGTCAACTTATCCACGGGCCAATGTAAATATTATACTTTAACTCTTTTTAAAAAGGGAACCATCCCATGGTGAAAGGCAAGAGTGCAATCCATCCTGGAAGCACTGACTTCCCTCTACTCTCTCTTCCACCCAGCCTTAGGACTGAGCACAAAGAGTTATGCCTGCCATAATTTTGTAGGTTCTTTGGCATTGTTTTCTTTTGCCTCGTCGTTTAGATCCTTTGTTGCATGTGTCTAAGTTTTACCTTCAACTTATCCAAGGATCATATCAAAATCCATAATTTTGCCTCCAAAACTTGTCCTCAACTTAAACATGAGGTTGACATATAGCTGAGTATATCAGTGCCTAGAACTATGGAACTACAGTTGGAAGCCCTCCGGCTGTTCTTGCCAGAAAGGAAGCAAAGACAAGTGAGTTGCTTCCACTTTGTCTGCTAAGGATATAAGTCCACTTACAGAGACTTATCATCCTGGATCCAAGACATTAACTTGTATACCCTCTAATTGTCCTGACAGGGATAATCCTGATTATTCCCCTGATATTCTACTTTTTCAGCTGATTTTTAAATGTCCAAGTTTCTCTCCCTTCTCCCACTTTCCGTTAGTTGCTGCAAACTGAGTTTAAAGTACAAAAGTAGTTTGCACTCAGTTGATTCAGTAGAAGGTAGAAAAGAGAAGGGGGCAGAATCTTTCCCTTCCCTCTAGGCTCAGGAAAAAAAACAAACTGCTGCAGCTTTTCTTATTTTGCAGTGTGTGTTCTTGCTCAATACCTTTTGTCATCTTGACCACACTCTGATTTTGCTTGCCACACATGTCCTGGCTTTCCTCTGCTAAATGAAGGAGAATGTAGACTTGCACTATTACAAGCTTATCTTTGGTTACCTTTATGTCCCATAGCTCAGTTGGGTTTTGCCTCTGCATTTGTTCCTCTGTATTCATCATTTGAGGATAACAAATAAATCAGTTCTCTCAGTTAAAAGGATAGATTGCTGAGGCTATTTTGGTTGCCAGAAGTGCCCTGCCCTGAGTCAGGAAAAGGCTGACTCCCATTATGGATACACAGGCCAGTTACGTGAGCTCTCTCTCTCATTACATTCATGGAAAAAGTGACTCTGTTAAACACAAAGGCATGGAAAAAGGCTAACCTAGTCAGAAAGTGCTGCATACCATTGCAATCTAATACACACTGAGGCTTCTACTTCTTGACTGTGATCTTGTTCCTCTTAATCTGTGCAAACATGTGCAATGCTTGATACCCTTACACAGCCTTGTGGCTTTGGCAAATTCTTTTATTCTACTTTCTGGGTCCTTAATTCTATAGAGCATTGAATTTGGCATCCTGAAAGTACCTTACATGGGTGCAGACATGATTGTGCAAACACTTGTAATTTTTAGAATGTTTCACAAAGGTATATCTTAATCAGGTTTGTTCAAATAGTAATGTGCTAGCTGGTTTTATTATTTTATTTTATTGATTTCCCACCTTTCTGCCAGTGTAATACAAAGGCATGGGAAAAGTTTTACATTAGTCAGGAAGTATTGCCAGCCTAACCTATTGAGAAAGTGAGCTACCCTTTGGTTTGCTCTTTTAAAAGTTGGACTAAAATTCAGAGTGGGTTTACCAGCCTCCACTGTGTGGGGTTTATCCCCAGGTGCATAGGCACAACTTTGCCTCAGCTTATTATCCCTTAGTCATTTTCAAACGTTTTCATCAATATGTACTTTTCCATAACAACAACAACAAAAGTTCCAGCCTTGATCTCGCGGAATTTCATGGTGCTTCTGTCTTCCACATCCTCCCTCCTGATTGACATAGAAGAATGGATACTTTTTGTATCTATTGCGAAATACATACAATTACAATTTAGTAGCTTCTAAGAATGCTGAGAATACTGTGGACAGACAGAAAGACAAACAAATGGGTCCTAAAACTGACCAAGTTTCAACTCTCCTTAGAAGCCAAGATAAAAGTTAGGCTGTCATACTTTGGCCATGACTCCTGAAAAGGCATGACTCAATGGAAAAAAAAACATACACACTATAATGATAGGAAAAGTGGAAGGAAGCAGAAAGACAGGAAGACTGCACACCAGATGGCTAGACTCAGTCAGGGAGGACTGGTCTTAATTTGCAGGACCTAAGCAGAGCAGTGGAAGATAGGGGTTTTTGGAGATGTCTCATGCAAAGGGTCACCATGAGATGGGGTTGACTCAAGAGCAACTAACAACAACAACAACAGCAACAATAGAGACATAATGTAGGATGGATGACATCTGCCTTGACAACAGTACACATGAAAGAGATCTAGGACACCACAAGTTGAACATGACTCAGCAGTGTGATGTGACAGTTAAAGAAGCCAATGCATTTCTAAGCTGCATCAATAGGAGTATAGTGTCCGGATCAAAGGAAATAATACTGCCACTCTATTGTGCTTTGGTCATACCTCACCTGCAATACTGTGTCCAGTTCTGGGCATCACAATTCAAGAAAGATATTGACAAGCTGGAGCATGTCCAGAGAGGGGTGACCAAAGTGGTGAAAGGTCTGCAAACCATGCCCTATAGGAGTGGCTTAGGGAGCTGGGTATGTTTATCCTGGGGAAGAGAAGGTTTAGAGGTGACATGATAGACATGTTTGAATATTTTAATATTTATATATTTGAAGGATTGTCATAATGAAGAAGGAGAAAGCCTATTTTTTGCTACTTGCAAAGTACAGGAAAAGAAATTCCACCTAAACATTAGGAAGAATGTCCTGACAGTAAAAGCTATTCAACAGTAAAATATGATGTGTGTGATTGTGGTGGAGGTGCTTTTTTTGGAAGTTTTTAAACAGAGGCTGGACGGACATTTGTTGGGCTTGCTTTTATTGTGTCTACTGGCATGGCATGGTGTTGGACTGGATGGCCCTTGTGGTCTCTTCCAGCTCTATGATTCTATGATTTCCATGGTTCAGTCTTATGAAATCCTGAAGTTTTTGGTTTGTTCAGGAACTGGAACTCTCTTGCTGAGCATTTTATATTCCCCTCCAGAGTCCACAGGATGGAATCATGGGAATTAAAGTGGAATAATAGTGCTATAATTCTGAAGTGTGAATGGGCCCTAGGCGTAGGAAAAGAAATGTCCTGTTTATTGTGAAACAGACAAAATCAAGATGAACATGGAAGATCTTACCTGTCAGATTGATCTTTTGCAGTGGTCTCGGGTGGCCAGACTTCCTCCTCTGTTCCCTTATCTGTTGGAGTTCCTCAGGGTTCTGTTTTGAGTCCCTTCTTGTTCTCTTTATACACACTGTCTCTCGGTAAACTTATCAGTTCTTTTGGGTTCTCTTATCATCTGTACGCCGATGATACTCAGCTGTATCTTTCCACCTCCGACCTTTCTCCAAGGCTCGAGCAGCAAGTTTCATCTTGCCTGACTGCTGTCTCCCACTGGATGCACCATCGGCGCTTGAAGCTCAGCATGTCCAAGACTGAGCTTCTTGTTTTCCCTCCTAAGCCCACCCTTCAATATTATTTTTCTATCTCTGTTGACAATATCTCTATTCAGCCGGTTCAGGAATCCCACAGTCTTGGTTTCATTTTTGACTTCTCTCTCTCATTTATCCCTCAGATCCAGGCCACATTGAGGTTTATCACACTAGAGGGCAAACAGGATTTAAACAGGAATTAAACAGGAAATGCCTTATGTTTAACATAGGGTATTTAACATGCCTTATGTTTAACATAGGGCATTTCCTGTTTAATTCCTGTTTAATTCCTGTTTAAATCCTGTTTGCCCTCTAGTGTGATAAACCATTGTTTGATTCAGTACTTGACATCTGCTTTAACTTGTTTTTTTAATCATGTTGTTACCTTGTTGTTTTAACTTCTAGATTGTACGCCATAGGTAGGCTTTTACATATTCTTGATTTTATTGGTTTTTGTACAGCGCCATGTACATTTATGGCGCTTTATAAATAAAGCTAATAATAATAATAATAATAATAATAAGTTCATCACACTAGTGCTTTCCGATGGCCATTCCTTCAAAAAGACAAGGAAAACATAGTTGTCTTCATCTTCTTTTGATATCCATGAGAGGAATTTCAGCAGGATAGTAGTGACTGTGTAGTGACCTTATATCATGACACTGTGTCTCTCGTGTAGCTGCTTTGTCTTCCATCCATTCCTGGAGTGCTGATTTTCATTGATGGGCAAAAGCCGTCAATGCCTCACAGTCATGCTACTTGTCCACTATTGAGTCATATCAGCAGCATCACTAGGGGGCACGGGGGTGCAGGAGGAGATGAATATGCCCCTTCTTGCTCCCCCCCCCTCAGGGCTTCCTGCCTCACTTGCCCAATCACCCCAGAGCAGCCCTGAGTCAAGCAAACAACTGGGGGAGGCAGGGGAGGCTAATCTACACACCCCTGGAAGCTCCCCCTGGCCCGGGTGACACCAAGCCTATGGACACCATTGATTCATGTGTGATAACTTCCTCCCGCTGCAGTTCCAATATGTGGGCAGTCACATGGTGCGATTGGGCATGATTATGTTCCTCTCCATCTCCCCTCCCTCACTATTGCCAAGCAGACTGTTCTTCTTTCTTTTTTGCTCAATTTATTTTCTTTTCTTTTAAAATAGCTGTGACTGTGCAGTTGAAATAATTGAAAATAATTTTAAAAGTAAAGACAGAAAGGCATGCTAGAAAGGGCACGGGGCAAGAACATGTGGTTATGAATGCCACATGCAGAAGAAAGAGCTCAGGACTATAGCAGTACCATGGCACTTTCGAAGAGCTGTGGGAAAAGGACTGTCCCCAAATCAATATGATTCCATTTCCTATGCTAATACAATTGTGGTTAATAAGCTATGCTATAATTATAGCTATAGCTATAATTAGCTATGCAGTTGATTTATTTATTTCATTTTTATGCTACCTTTCTTCCAAAAAGGGACCCAAGGCAGCTCACAAGATAAAAACACTTTAATAACATTTTAAAAAGCAATTAAAATAACCCAGTTAAAACAGTAAAAATTAAGATTAAAATATACAAAAGTAAAAACACATAATCCAAGACACTTACCCCATATCAAAGTCATCCTGTCATGATTTCAAAATGCTAGCCTGAATAAAAACATTTTTACTTGCTGGCGAAAGGCCAGTAGGGAGGGGGCCAGCATAGCCTCCTGTGGAAGGGAGTTTCAGAGGCTGGGAGTGGCCACCCAGACAGCTCTCTCTTGAATCATCATCAAGCAAGCCAATGATGCTGGGATTGAGACAAAGCCTTCTCTTGAAGATTTTATGACTCTAGCAAGTTTGTATGGGGAGATACAGTCCCTCAAATAGTCTGCACCTAAGTTGTGTAGGGCTTTATAAGTCATGATCAGCACTTTGAATTGTGCCTGGAAATGAACCAGTATCCAGTGAAGCTGTTTCAACAAGGGAGATGCGTGCTTCCTATAACTGGCCCCTGTCAGCATTCTGGCTGTAGTGTTTTAAACCAGCTGAAGTTTCGAGACAGTTTTCAAAGGCAGCCCCATGTAGAGTGTATTACAGTAGTTCAAATGGATGTAATCAAAGCAAGTGTCACCAAAGTGAGATCTGACATCTGAAGGAACCGGCGCAGCTAGTGCACAAGTTTTAACTGTGTATTGCACTCCTGGACACTACTGAAACCTGGGCAACCAGGCTCAGAGTGGATTCCAGGAGCGCACCAAGCTGCGAGCCTGAGATTTCAGGGGAAATGTAACCCCATCCATCACAGGCAAAGTTCCTATACCCTAGTCTGCCTTATGACTGATCAGAAGCACCTCTGCCTTGTCTGGATTAAGTTCCAATTAGTTTGCCCTCATCTGGTCCATTTCTGACACAAGACCCTGGTTCAGTACAGATACAGCTTCCTTGGTCTTAAATCACACATCTAGCATATCCTATGTAGTGGTCCTGTTGAACATAATGATGATAATTGGAAAAGAGCTTTTGCAATTCCTATAAATGCTGCAGGAGTTAGCTTTGAAACCTAAAGATGTGCTTCTAGCAATGGCAACTCAGATTTCTATGGGGTGAAAAAGATGGGCCAAATGAAGCGGCTTCCAGCCGTTTTTATTAAATGATGCATGCCTCCAAATTAGACAGAAGCCATGCTGAAGCTGTGCTCCAGTCCTTAGGGCCAGAGAAAAAAGGAGCCAGGATAATCTGACTCCTGGTGGTGCTGGTTGGTACCTGCATCCATGGCCCACTTTGGGAATGGGTCGTGCAGATAGCCGGGTTCCAACTTACTTCCAGCTGGAATGGACACAGGGTGCTCCTTTGTGCCCGTCTGTCTCAGTCCTATGTCAATAGGCTGATTAATTTATTAACTGGTTTAATTCAGAGTTGAAAGAAGTAAATGCTTTTGGCAATCAGTCATCTAGTTAGAATCTTTTTTTTTCTTTACCAAGAGCAAAAATACAATAAAGTAAATGAAATCAGTTTGGATTCAGAATGTGGGTAACAATGGTATGTTTCACAAATGAACTGGCTTGCCAGAAGAGTCTCGATGAACAACCTGCAATTATAATGAATGCAGCTTGCAGTCTGAAAAATGCACATCTGGAGAAAGGACTGGTAACAATCTCAAAACATATTTTCTACATTTTACAAAGCCATCTATTCAATATTGGTGCTGTGTGGTGTATGAGATCCACATGCATAAACCAAATCATCATAATAAAAAGACCCCAACTGCGTAGATTTCTTGACTAGCAAAACCAGGAAATTTGGTACTCTAGAGGAATAAAAACGGAAGGAAAAACTATTTCAGTTGCTTGTGTGTAGTTTTAAATGGTTTGTGTCATCTACTGTACAAGACCAAGGTGTCAAAACAGTGTTGATTATGATTTTTTGGCACTTTTGTTGTATTCAAAGGGTACTTCCAAATTGATACAGGGTGTGTCTTGGACCATGGGTAGAAAGACTTGCAAGCCAGATGTCCATAGAGAACCATGCTCTAGAAAACTCCTGGATTGCCATTAGAAGTTGGAGGAAGTAATGTTTACCTCAACTGTTTAAACAGTATATGCTTCCAAAGTGCACTCTTAGCGTAACTATGATCAAGTTCTAAGAAGAAGCAGGCACCATAATATTCCACATTTATTCAAACTTGTGAGATAGTTAAATCTCAGCATTGTCATGTCTTTCTAGATCAGCAATGGAAAACACATGACCCTTAAAGTTGTTGTTGAACTGCAATTCCCATCAGCTCTCACCATTGACTATGATGGCTAGGGGTGAGAAAAGATGAAGTCCAACGAAATCTGGAAGGCCACATGGTACCCATCTATATTCAAGGGGCATTTAACTTGATATACTGAACTAGCAAACCAGAACTGATTTTGTTATGATGCCATCAGTATCTATGTTATATCAGAAACTAACATAAGTAAAAAGACAAGCCTCTTTCCCCATAGAACTAATAATCAAGATTTATATTGGAAAGAGACAACAAAGGGAAAGGAAGAAGGGGAGAGCAAGGATAAGACATGCAAGCATACGCTGCATATCACTCCTTCTTGTTGTTCATTTATTTGTTTTTGTATCCTGTTCCTTCTGCCATGACATTTCAAGATGCTATGGTTGAGAAAAAATGATTAGAAGCCTAATCCATATGAAAATGAGATCCTTCTCTGTTTAATGTGGAACCTCTCCTGTAGGTCCATGTTGGTATCTACATGTGGACAATCCCTGTTTCTTTGAGCTTTGCAGAAAGAATATTGGCTCAACAGACTATGAAGAACTTGGGGGGTCCACCCTGTACATTTGTGGTTAAGAATTCAGGGTGGGGAGTGATCTGAGAGGTTGTGTAAGGCAGGCCCAACCAGAAGGGTAGCAATGTGTGCATGTGTGTGTCTTCCAAAGGGAAGCAAAGAAAAGTTGGAGATGTGGTAATTAAAGCAGATGGTTTTCATTAAGGGACATATGTGTATTCCTTACCACATGACTAGAATTCAAGCCAATTAACAGCTTGTGAAGGGAATGCCAATGTTGCATATGGTGGAAATCTTATAGCAGAGTACAGTGAAAAGGCACATTGGAGATAAGACAGACTTTGCATGGATGTCATCTAGTTTCCGAGTGGGTCTTTCAGGAAATGTTTACAACGAAACACAGTAGACTATAGAATAAGATAACACAACTGGAGGTAGGCTATGTTGGGCTAAATCCAACTGCTACTACCAATGAGAGTACAACTCAGTTGCTGAATGGTAAGACAAAACATATATATATAAATTTAATTGATTCAATGGGTTTATTCTAGTTGGGAGTAGCAAAGGTGTTTAAGCAATTATCTGCCATGTAACAGATAATTACTCTCTTTTTTCCCCAAGAAGTTTTGGTATGTGCACCTGCTGATTTGCTTTTGTTTCAGACTGTGATTAGAAGTGTTACACAGTACACTCATCGCCCCACATTTGCAGCTTTGATTTTTGCTGATTTGATTACCGTAGTCATGGATTGTATTAATATGTTTTCTCTAAGAATATCTAGGTTCTCCTGCACAACTCTGATCAACTTTAACCAAAAGTTGAATTGAAGGACCATAGAGATTCTTAGAGAGAACACTCAACTAGGCATTTGTAGATCCTCCAGCACAATTCTATGGTCAATGTCTGGCAGCTGTTGACCACAGAGTTGCACTAAAGGACCTAGAGATTCCTAGAGAGGTGTTCTCTCAGCTAAAAACTTAGTGTTTTTGTTATTTGCGGGTTTTCCACATTCACGAGGGTCCTGTGCCCCTAACTCCAGTGAATGTGGAGGGACAAGTCTACTCATTTCTTCATGGAGGCCTTCTCTTCAGTCCATTTGGCAATTAAAATAAGTTGATAAGTAGTCCAGAGGTTTTTCACAGGCATTCAGCTAACTTACAAGTGATTTATCATAAGCAAACCAGAATCTTTGCATGAGATAATGAAACATAGGAGTTTACCAGCACTCAATAGTAGTGCTGTTGCCCCCATGAGCCATGGCAAAAGAGGAAAAGGGGTTTCCTGGGGAGGACATGGACAGTGGTGCTGATATCAGCCCATTGTGGGTGCTCATCTTCCCTGTAGATCTGAAACCCCAATGGTAAACCAGGTAAGCCAGGTTTTCCTGTCAATGAAGACACAACCAAAGCTGCACACAAACCTCCAGTCAGGCAAAGAGCCTTCTATCTGGCTGTGCATCTTGCTGCACTTAATAATAATAATAATAATAATAATAATAATAAATTTTATTTTTATACCGCCCTTCCGAAGATCAGGGCGGTGTACAGTTAAACAGTTAAAAGCATATATATAAAAATTAAAACATTCAAACACAGTAAAAATAGAAGGTAGGGTACAATGTCCGCCAGGGCTTAATGGAACATCCAGTCCGATCATGATGAGGGAATAATAAGATAACATAGGAGAGGAAATCATTGGTAGGCTTGCTCAAACAAAAATGTCTTTAGCCCTTTCTTAAACAAATTAAGAGAGGCGGCTAAACGAAGCTCCGTGGGCAGTGAGTTCCAGAGGCTAGGGGCCAAAACGGAAAACGCCCTTTTTGCTGTTGACGATAATCTAGCCTCTGGAACTCTTAGAAGTTGTTGCCCAGTCGATCGAAGTGTGCGGGGCGGATTGTGTGAGGAGAGACGGTCCTTCAGGTGCTCTGGGCCCAAGCCATTTAGGGCTTTATAGGTAATAACCAGCACTTTGTACTGAGCCCGGAAGCGGATAGGCAGCCAATGTAGATCTTTCAAAATTGGTGTTATATGGGCGGTCCTGGGAGCACCAGTGGCCACCCGTGCTGCCATATTTTGCACTAGTTGAAGCTTCCGAGTGTGATACAAAGGCTGCCCCATGTAGAGCGCATTGCAGAAGTCCAATCGGGAGGTTACCAGGGCATGTACTACTGTTTCAAGGTCCCTCCGGTCCAGGTAGGGACGCAGCTGGCGTATCAGCCAAAGCTGATAACAGGTGCTCCTGACCGTCGCATCCACCTGAGAAGTCAGATGGAGCGACGAATCAAGGAGCACCCCCAGACTGCGTACAGAGTCCTTCACGGGGAGCGTGACCCCGTTCAGGACAGGTGGAACCACCTCCATCCCTGGGCCAGGGGAACCTATCACGAGTACTTCCGTTTTCTCTGGATTCAGGCTGAGTCTGTTTTCCCTCATCCAGTCCATTACCGATTCCAGACAGGCCACGAGAGGAGCGACGCCATCCCTGGTCACTGCATCAGTCGGAGACATAGAGAAGACTATTTGGGTGTCATCAGCGTACTGATAACACCGCGCCCCATGCCTCCGGATGATCTCTCCCAGCGGTTTCATGTAAATGTTAAAGAGCATGGGGGACAGAATGGCTCCTTGAGGGACCCCGGAAGTGAGGGCCCTCTTATCGGAGCACACGTCCCCCAGCTGCACCATCTGGAACCTCCCAGAGAGGTAGGACCGGAACCACTGAAGCGCAGTGCCCCCGATTCCCACCTCCGCCAGGCGTTCCAGAAGGATACCATGGTCGATGGTATCGAAAGCCGCTGAGATGTCCAAAAGCACCAACAGGGACACGCTACCCCTGTCGATGCCCAGACGGAGATCATCGACCAGGGCGACCATAGCAGTCTCAACCCCATGGCCTGCCCGAAAACCGGTTTGAAATGGATCTAGAAAATCCGTATCCTCCAAGATCGATTGAAGCTGGAATGCAACCGCCCTCTCAATCACCTTCCCCAAAAATGGCAGTAGCGAAACTGGCCGATAATTATTATGAACCAGGGGGTCGAGGGAGGGCTTTTTTAATAATGGTCTTACTATGGACAATTTAAGGTGGTCAGGGAATTGTCCCTCCCTCAGAGATGTATTAATGATTTGGCGTAACAGCAAGGTTACTGCCGAACCCCCCTGGGCCACTAGCCATGAGGGGCAGGGATCGAGAGAGCAGGTTGTCTTCCGAACACTTCTAAGGATCTTGTCCACATCCTTGGTACTGACAGACTCAAACTGATCCAGTACAACAGAGTCCACGGAAGCTCTGGACGCCTCTATTCTGGATTCTGCTTCAATTCTGGCGTCCAGACCTTCGTTTATCCGAGAGATTTTATCCGCGAAGAAGTTGTTAAATTGGTCACAGCAGGCCTTAGTAGGTTCAAGGATCTGGTTCGGGGCAGGAGGGAGCTGAGTTAGCTCCCTCACTACCCTGAACAACTCTGCTGGACGCGACTCCGCGGACGCGATGCGAGCAGCAAAGAATGAGTTCTTAGCTGCTCGTATCGCCTCACCGTAGTCCTCCAAATGGAGGTCTAGGAGAGCCTTGTCGGATAAACGCTGGTGTTTCCGCCAGGCATACTCTAGCCGTCGCAGGACCCGCTTCCTTGCCCGGAGATCTTCCGTATACCAGGGCTTCCTTTTGGAAGCAGGCCTGAGAGGGCGCTTGGGAGCGATACTGTGTATAGCCCTGGAGAGATCAGTATCCCAGGTGTTAAAATTAATTGAATTAAGCAAAAATTAATTGAATTAAGCATTGCAACTTGCAAATATACTTAATTTTCAGCAAGGAAAAATATTTTGTCTATCAGAATGACAACCTATGAGCAACTGTGGTTGCTCTATAAAGCACACTGCTTAATGTACATCATCAGGCTGCATCCTGTGGTTTCAGCAGGAATGGTTTCTGGCTCTCAGGTTTTGGCCTGGAAAACTCAGGATGACCCTGAGAAAACCCAGGATGATCATGACCTGGCAATCTTTTGGGTGTCCTCCCACCAACAAGGAAAGTCCCTTTTGTTTAAACAGGCTTTTGGCTGTTAACTAGTTCTTGGAGGAGACTTTTTAACTGGGGTGCTGTACTTTCTCCCTTTTTGTTTTGTTTTAGTTAAAGGCAAAAGATTTATACAATCTGAAGAGAAACCAGAGTGTCATTTTGTTATGTTTTAAATGCTTTTACATTGTTTTTAAACTAGTGATGTTCTTGTTTAAGTATTTGAAGGGGTGTCACATCGAGGATGGAGCAGGCTTGTTTTCTGCTGCTCCAGAGATGAACATGGAAAAATGGATGAAAGCTGAAGGAAAAAAGATTCCACCTCAACATTAGGAGGAACTTCTTGATAGCGAGAGCTGTCCAACAGTGGAATACGCTCCCTCAGGGTGTGATGGAGTCTTCATTCCTTGGAAGTCTTCAAACAAAGGCTGAATGGCCATTTGTTGGGGATGCTTTGATTGTTATTTCCTGCATGGCAGAGGATTGGATTGGATGGCCCTTGTGGTGTCATCCAACTCTATAATTCTATGGTTCTATATATTGGTGTATTTAATTGTTATTGCTGCCATTGGCTATTATGATTGATTTCAACTATATTCTATTTTAATTGCGGATTTCAGTTCCTACTGTAATAAAGGTGGGATATTAAATAAAACAAGCAAACAAAAGTTGTTTTTTGCCAGGCGTGGGGGGAGTCAGCTACAGTTGACCCTCAAGGTTCTGCAGTTTTTGCCTTACCATACCAGTTGATTGACCTTGGCTTTGATTGTCACGTACATGCTAAGTACGTAGCTTACTTGTAGACAGGCTGTGCTTGACAGTGGACTCTTTCATACGAGGCTAAATTGGAAGTATAATTTAAGGTCAATTCGAATGCAATTATGGGTTTTACGTTATTGCGAATTAACTCTTCGCACGCAAATTCGGGCAAGAGGGAAGCCAATTCGAATGCAATCATGGGTTTTACGTTATTGCGAATTAAAGCTTCGCATGCAAATTCGGTCAGGAGGGGGTTATTTTCGGGTAATGGGAAGTAATTCCGAACGGAGCAGGGGTTCTTCCGAACGGAGCAGGGGTTCATGTAAATTCGCTAAACAAGCGAATTTACATGAATCCGCATTGGCTCCATTCGGAGTTGGGAAAAATTCCTCCCCGTTTGAAAGAGTCCAGTGTGAATAACAAATGCTGTTTCCTCAATTTTCTCTACACATCCTTACTGAATAACTCAGAAATTATGTTTACTGTAGGAACAGAAGTGTCACCTCACTCAAACCAGTGGCAATGCCTCGTGTCATGCACTGCCAGGCTTGCACATACAGTCAATGTAGATATCGTTACATTAGAGGTGGGCTAAATATGATCCATGAACTGCATGCAGTTCCCAAGGCCTGAAAAGCCCCCAGTTCACCCCACAATGGGGTGGTAGTGCTTTATTTGATCACCAAATGCTAAATATCTCAAAAATGCTACAAAATGCCTATTTCCCCTCAGTACGCCCACATCAGCCAAAACTGAAACTGGAAGTGTTGCGATGTCATTTCCAGTTGTGTTAGGTGTGCCATCCTAGGCAGCCAGGTTGGCAGGAAGGCAGATTTTCCCTCTGCAGTTTCCCACCCCTGCATTACATGCTTAAAAGTACAATCCCAGGTCTATCAAAAAAGTGTTCACTTCATTCACTTCCAGGAAGGCCAAGATGTATGACTGAAGCCTAAGGTTGCATTCTGCATCATACACGATTACCTGGGAATAAAGCAGTGGAACTGGATAGATAAGTATAAGAGGATCCTGTGAGATGCAACAGTATTTAGCCAGGTTGTTCTATTCTCTTTCAAGTTCAAGTTGTTCTTTTCTCTTTCAAGTGTGTGGAGACAATTATTTTACATTGGGTTTTATTTGAAGGATTTTCCCTTTCTCTTTAGCTGAAAATGGCTCTAAGAGCAGTTATCAAAGATCAATAATAAGACAGTCTTCACTTTCAGGCTTACAGTCTAATAAGTCGTGATAGGAAAGGAAAATGGGTTAGGAGGGAGAAAGAGAAAAGGCATAAATGGCACTAGGTCTTAATAACAACTTTCTTCTAATAATCAACTGGAATGTTGGCCATGCTAAACAACTCTATCATAGCCTCAGAAAATGCCAACACAGATCATTATTGTTAATATACTTTAAAATAGTTAAAACCTTTTGTTTTGTTTTTTTATGGAAAACAGTTTGTTAATACTGTATTGTTGAAAACCGAATAAAATACACATTATATAATGCTACCAGATATTTATGCATAAATATCTTTCATTTTATAGCACCTTTGCTGAATAGCTAGTTGACAATGTGCTGGGTATCCTCTTATACACATTTATTCTTTGAAAACTGTGTTAATAATATAAGCCATTAAAAGGGGTTGTTTTAATCATCAAATACAACTGTTCTAATGTTATTGTAGGGGCATCAAGTGCTTCCCTGATGTTTGCATTTTCCTCAAGTTCTTTTTATGTTATGGAACAAAAGTTTCCCACACTCCCTTTCAAGTAAATTTGAAAAACAACAGGATTTTCCCTGGATGCTTTTCTTTTTCTTCTTTTTAATTTTGGGAGGAAAATATGCAGAATTCAAGGTGCAAATTCCTCCTTTGTCATGTATGCTTTGATACGTCTTTTGTGCATTTCAAGTTGTCCCTCTCTTTCTCTCTGTTTTTCAGCTTTTCATATGTATGAAGCGGAGATTTATACCTACATACTGGGATGAGGTGTTGCGTATGTGTATTTGTGTTGTGTGAGGGGTGGGGAGCCGGGAACTGGGAGGCCAGGAAGCCCAACTAGTTGGACCAAAGGCAGCTGCTGCTGTTCCTCCTGGCAGAGCTGCTGCTGTGAATATCAGAGGCTGGGAAGAGGCTGTAAACATGAGGGAAGGAAGAACCCATTGAACTGAAAGAACAAACTCTCTGGACCTGTCTGACACAGAGGTCAGGGGGTCAGTGGAGCCTGGTGGAGGCAGTGTAGCAGATTGGGAGTTTGCGATGCCCCCTCCAACATCATTTAGACAAACAAGCAGATGGCAGGTGTCAGTGGTGACAAAGAGCCATCTGTACAGCGGGGACCATCCCCTCCATTCTCTCACAGGCTACTTCATTAAACCCTCACTTCAGAGTGCCTGTGCCATACCCTTTAGCTAATGGGGCCCCCCTAATAGGACTGCCTCTCCCTCTCTCTTTTAAGAACTGCCTGCATTCTGCTCCCAGTTACTCACTGGCAGCTTATTTTTGCACTTTATTTCCTTAAAAAAAAGGGGGGGGGGAGGAAGAAAAGATTAGGCCCAAGAAAATTTCCTCGCACAGGACTGGATCATTTGTAAGCTTGAACACAAAGTTATAGGTGAGAGGGAGGAAGGGAGAGTGTATGTATGTGTGTGTGTTTGTATGAGAGAGAGAGAGAGAGAGAGAGAGAGAGAGAGAGAGAGAGAGGTGAGTCAACAAAAAATAAACAAACAAATAAATAAACAAAAGATACAGTGACTCTGTCGATTATTGTAGCAAAAGAATTAAAAGCTGAAAGCAGTTGCAAAAAAACAGTGATGGACTCTGCCTTGTTGGGGATTGTCTCAGCTTTGGAAGATTTATAAAAGACTTCCTCCCCCGCCCTCCACCCCAACCATCAGCTTGCTTTGAAGGATCAGTTTGTTTCTACGTCTTTACTTAGTATGTCTCTAACTTTTTTCTTGGAGGGCAAGTCTTCTGCTGATCTCAGATAAATACAGCTAGGCACACTATCGCATCATAAGGCCTTCTCAGAGAGGAAATAAGATGGCAAAGAAGGAAAGATGCTTATCGGCAAGTTTATCTGGGCATTACCATGAAAAATCTTTCAGGAGTCAGTTGACCCATGTTCCTTGAAATCACTCTGTACACTTTCTGCTGCAGTTTTTGAATCAAACTGGGTGGGGTGGGGGCTAACATAGCCTTTTCAACATATGGTGCAGGGGGCAGGAGGGGGTGGTTAGCAAAGGGACAAGAGGAGGGGATGAGAATTGGGAGTTTCTGGAACTCTTCCAGGCCACCCGCACCTCTTTGGCCAGCCGTGCTTCTTTAGCCTCCCCTGCAGATCCCTGTGGAAAATGCCACTGGAATGTTTAGCTACAGATTTACTCATCTAGGGAATTCTCTTGGTGGTTTGACTCATTTTTCTTTTGTTCTCATCAAAACAAGATGCCGTTTTATGTGCTACAATGTGTGTAGGAGGGGTGAAACGAGAAGGGCTGTGCCACATCATTTTGTCACTCTTCATAAAAGGAAATTTAAAACTCCTCCTTTGTGTACAGATGGCTGTTTAGAGCTGGGCTGGCTTGGTGAGTTATTCTAAATTGAAGGAGCATCTGCTAATCTAGTGTCTTCTTCCTTCAGAGTGTTACTTGCAGTGCAATACAAGTGGAATACTGGCCAGCATCCCAAGAGATATTTTAGACAAGCCCAGAGACTTGTATACCCCAATGGGCTTTGTACTTATTTCTCCCACATTAGGGCCATTATTACATACCACATATTGATTCCTGAGATCTAATAGATCACTCTATTAGAACTGGAAGTCTGTATGGAAATTTCACCAGAACAAGTTTCATTAACTGGCTACTAAACTTCAACTGGCTTCTGGAGATGGATTTTTACTAAAAGATGATAGGCACTGTTTTGACAGGCCCTTTGCTTCATGCATTTTACTGTGAGGATTGTCACCAATGGCACCATCCCAGCAGTGGCATGAGGATAAAGCAAAAACACAGTGACAATCAAACATGAATATTGTGTGTTTGGACAAAGTGCTCCATTTTATCCACACAATGGACACCACGAAATAATCCATAAATTACAAAAAAGTGTGTGGACCATCAGTTACCCTTTAAATTAGTGTAACTGAAGTGGCTTTATTGTAAATATATCAGTAGCCTGACACCATGCAACGGCTAGGTTCTAGAAGAAGCACATAGCATAAGGGTACTATGGGCTCAAGAGACAAACTATGCCTTCATATTGCTCCTCTGTTCAGGCCTGGCACTACTGGAGTAGTAGGTATTGCTGTGTTCTGACTAAATGTTTTACCTTTCCCACATTTGAGTCCAGAACTTTGAAAAGTTACTATTTTTGGATGACAGCTCTCAGATTATTGGAGTATTCTAGGATTTGGAATCTGAAAAAGTAACTTTCCCAAGTTCTGTTTCTTTCTTTCTCCTTGTCTGATAAGCTACAAATGTACACTATCACCTAAATCCAGTTGTTAGTACCAACTAGAAAAGGACCCCTCGAATCAATGGATTCTACACAAATGTTGATTTACAAGTTCCCATTGATTCATTCAGTTCACCTCAGGTGGAAGTAGGAACCAGATTTAGGCTACAGGGTTATCCAATTAAGGTATGGGTCCAGACTATGTGAAACACTCCCTTTAATAAGAGACTGCCTGAGTTTTATCATCTCAGTCCCACTACAATTGTAGAACCCTGGTGGCACAGTGGTTAAATGCTTGTACTTCAGCCATTCACTCAAAACCATAAGGTTACAAGTTCAATACCAGCAAAAGGGCTCAAGCTTGACTCAACTTGCTTCCTTCCGAGGTGGCTAAAATAAGTACCCAGACTGTTGGGGGCAAGTAGCTTACAGTTGTAAACCGCTTAGACACTGCTAGTTTAGTATGAAGCAGTATATAAATTAAGCTGTTTGTTTGCAGACATGTTGGTAAGGACCTGGGAGAGAGCTTTCTTGATGGCTGCTCCTAGACTGGCATTTCCTCCCAGAAGAAACTAGATTGACCTTCTCTCTGATCTCTTTCTGCCAACAGATAAAGAAATTTCTATTGACCCAGACCTTTGAGTGTTCTGTTGCAGAAGGTCTTTAAATGGAAATGTGTTGTATTTGTATGTTTGTCACCGTTGTCGTTGTCATCATCATCATCATCATCATCATCATCATCATCATCATCGAATGTGAACACTTCCCGGCTCCAAACCTAAGCCTTAATGCCTCTCCAGCTGTCCTTCTCCAGTGTCTTCTTCACCCCTTTACAGCCTAGGTTTTCAGCCCCGCTTCCTTGTTGCTGCTTTTTACTGTTGTAATTTGTTTCATTTTATGTTTTAAACTATATAGTGGTTTAATTCTCTTTTTAAGGGGAGGTGGTGAGGGAAAGGATGGGACGTTTTAACTGATATTGTTTTAATCTTTTTGTTGTAACCTGTCCTGATTGCCTGTTCAGAGGGGCGGGCTAGAAATATCATCATCATGATCATCATCATCATCATGATCATCATCATCTTTTAACTGCCTTTGAAAAGTTTTTTTTTTAAATTAATGTTTATAATATGATTGTTTAACTTTTGTACTATGCATTGTTGCAACTGTATTTTGTTTTCAATCAATTTATAAGCTAAGTTGGGTTCCATATTGGAAGAAAGGTGGGGCATTAATTAATTAATAGTGAAATATTTTTGTTTACAATGTTATAAATGTTTTGTTTATTTTCAGCTTGTTCACTCCCAACTGCCTTCAAATGGTGGATTGAATCCTTTATTGTCAAACACAGAAAGACTTTGCTGCTGTAATTCTGAGGATTTTGTAAGAAATTGTACATTTGCTGTTTTCAACGATATTTCATATCAGAGGTCTATAACAAAATTGATTCAGGCAATCCTGGCATTCTACCTACTTTTGACATGTCTCTGGAGGGCTGTACAGGTATACTAATTAGCAAAGTGGGTATGTTCCTAGACATTAGTTTTTTATCCGAAAATTTGGTACCAAAGAGATATAAATAACATGGAAAGAATAGGGATAGGTTCCTACACCACAAAAAGAAGAGCAGTTCCACATAGTTTAGCATACAATTCATTCAAAACTAGCAATGTGTACACGTATAATGAAACAACCTGATCAGGTAAGCCTTGCATAAGTAAATAAAAAACATTTGAACCCTCTAGTGATCACTTGAAAGCTTCTTCCAAATTGCATCCAAGCATGACTTTTTCTTTCACCAGCTCCCAATCCCTTATGATTCCATTTTGGTGGTCAAATTTTAATCTATGCTCTTTAACACATTGAGGCAGGCTGATCTGCTCTTCTATTTTCTCTCTGTTTTGCTGTTCATATATGCTCAGCTGGAGACAGCTGTTCTTTAATTTGCCTGTTGTATGCAGAAACACACTGGGGTCCAGCAGATGGGGCAAAAGGAGTGACCAGAGGCCATTTTCCCTCTGGTTGTTTCCCATTTTTTGTGCTCCTTTTGTGGCCGGGTTTGGGCCACTTTAGGTAGCAGTGGCGCAGCTTTGGCCCGATCCAGGTCCAGGTGTGTGCATCATCCCTCAGTAGCTCTATTGTCCAGGAGTTTCTGGAAGATGTAGCTCAAAAAGTAAGTCTTCCAAACCTGGGAGAAATGAAATGCATTCCTTTGGGCTACAACATCCAGAATCTTTTAACTAGCATAGCCTTTGGAGGATTCTGGGAGTTTAGTCCAAAAAAATGTAACTTTCCCAGGCTCTGCTTTTTCCTGAAAATAATTGGTGAACTAATTCTATATGCACTATCTGTAGAATTTTATCTTCACAAGAGCCCTGTGAGAGATCATAACATGCTTTGACAACACATGAGAAATGATTTAACGCTGGTTTCCCTGTATGCAAGCTTAGCATTTCAGTGTTTGCAGCAATTGTGAGATAAAGGCAGAGGAACAGTCATAGGTGATCTATGGATTGGCATTTTAGCAACATTTTTCTGGATCTATGAGCAAGGGCAAAATGGTGTGCCAAAATGATTAAGAAAGTGAGCCACGTGCCTACCTTACAGGCATTCAAGATTAAGTATTTTGATAACTTAAGATGTAGCTGTTATATATGCTTTATACAGTGATGGTTAGAGGGGAAATAACAAAAAATACTGCTTACCTTAACTAGTCCATTGATCTGCAGGTATGCATTAGTAATTGCAGAATTGTTCAAAATATTGTGAGTTTGGGGTTGCTATGCAGGATTGCAAAAAACTAAAAAAAAAAACACAAAACAAAACAGCACAATTCTGAAATCTTAAATTATTAGCAGAGATAAATCTGTTAATTCTTAAGGTACTCCACTGTTGTTTTTACAATTTAATGGGTTATAACCTGACTTGTACATTATTATTTGTAATGAAATCTTGTCTAGAAAAACACTGAAACTATTTGAGGAGTTTATACCTCATGCTCTTGCAAACTGCTTTACTTTGAAAACATTTCTAAAACTGTGGTGCAGTTAACACACTAGAAATATGTAATGAAATTCCATAAAATGCTCAACGAAGTACGAGAATTCTCCTTACAATACAGCAGGGAAAAGTTATCTTTTTGGTGCACTGTTGTTTTTATGTCCCTTCAAGTCATTTCTAACTTATCATGACCCCAACCTGAACCTATCATGGGAACAAATCTTCATAACAAGATTTGTTGAGAGGGGTTGGAGCTTAGCTTCCCCTGAGGCTGAGAGAGTGTGATTTGCCCAAGGTCAGTCAGAGGGTTTCCATGGCCTGAGTGACAATTTGAATCCTTGTCTCCAGGGTCCTTTTTTGCACTACAGTTCCCCAAATCCCAAAACCAGTGTGGCCACCATGGTTGCTGGCGTATGTGTGTGATTATGCGAGTTATAGTTTGAAAAAGGAAATTTCCAAGCTCTGACTCTTCTTCTTCAAAGGTTTTCCCTATTCAGAGAGGGCTGAATGACTTCTGATGGTGTTTCTGTCTTTAAGCTGAGAGCATATCCATTTCTTCTTCTGCACCTGGTGCAGTTTTGACCCAAAAGACCTTAGATGGATAACTCTAATACATTTGTCTCTGCTACTCCCCATGCAGCTTCTACATCCACTTTTTTTTGGGGGGGGGGCAGGAGGGGGAGTTAATTTAAATAAATAAAAAGGATGCTCTGCCTCCTAAATCAATGGTTGCCTTGGGAAGAACTGGAACATAAGGAAACTCACTCAGTTTTGCCCAGCTCTTGTGAGCCCTTTGCAGTCTGGCTGTCAGCTTTCTGGCAGATTTATGAGGATGGTCATGACTGGCTTGAAAGGGAAGTGAGGGGAAAAGGAGCAATCTCAGCCCATTAGTAATTCCCTGCAGGAAAGTGACAGATATGGTGACATGCAGAAGATGGACAGTGGGAGACATTCCCATGCCAAAAAGAGAGAGAGGGAACATTCAGGATACTTTATAAATAAAATAAATTTTACCTGGAAGACATCTTAGTACTAATCAGCCAATATGATCCCACCCATCCTTTACTGGACAACCCAGCAGCATTGGAATCAATGTAGAGATTTGGCAAGATACAAAGCTCATAAGCTTGGTATTTATATACATATGGGGGACAGGGGAAGGACAATTAGTAATCAGCAACATATCAGTAAATAGGGCTTGAGGATTAGCAACTACGAGGGGGTATCATAAAGTTTTAAATATCACCTTTTAAAAATTTTGACAGAAAGTTTGTTTTGATTTGTAGTTGTTAACTTATCTCTATGTAGTCACCATCCAGATTTACACATTTTCCCCAGCGTTTGTTGACCCTCCAAATACCATTATTGTAGAAGTCTGCAGATTGCCCCTGACAAGGATTTTACACTTTAGTCACTTCTGGCAGAGCCAGTCACAAAAATAGAGGATGCAATGAGTTGATTTTCTCAGCAATGTGCACTTAAGGACCAATGATGACACTGAGAAAATTTCATCAATATGCCATAATAACGTCCGGGAGATAATTATTACTTTACAATACCCCCTCATAAGGTGCAATCAGGTATTTGGAGGGTCAAGATCCACTGGGAAAAATGTATAGATCTAGATAGTGACTACATAGAGATAAGTTAACAACTACAAATCAAAACAAATTTTATGTCAATTTTTTAAAAAGGTGATCATTAAAACTTTACAATACCCCCTCATAGCACCATCTGACCTCTCTATGAGAACATTACCAATATCTTGGTATGAAATCAAACAGCAAAACATATTTCCATAACCTTGATCTATTGTCCAACAACCTTGATCCATTGTTGTCAATGTTGTCATTGATTCCAGACAAGTAAAGAGTGCTAAAATATCATAATTAGTCATACTGGATTGTTCCTCTAATGGCAGCCTAAATGATGGCAAAGATTTACCAAAATATAATTATATCCCACTCACTCATCCCTTTTTGGTACTTTGTTCTCAGAAAAGAGATCTACACTGTGTTTTTTGTACACTATGTTTTAGAATTAGAGTTAATCAACATAGTCTCAGGACACCTCAGATTCTGCATTATGTAAAGAAGTGCCCTTCTACTTGTATGAATCATGAATGCTTTCAAAGAATCACAGAGTTGGAAGAGACCCCAAGGGCCATAGTCCAAATCGCTGACATGCAGGAACTAATAATAAAAGTACCCCTAACAGATGGCCATCCAGCCTCTGTTTAAAGATGTCCAGAGAAGGAAACACCATCACTCACCAAAGGAGTGTGTACCACTGTCAAAAATCTATTACTGTCGGGACATTATTCCTAATGTTGAGGTGGAATCCCTTTTCCTGTAGAATCATAGAATCATAGAATCATAGAGTTGGAAGAGACCACAAGGGCCATCCAGTCCAACCCCCTGCCATGCAGGAACTCCAAGTCAAAGCATCCCTGACAGATGGCCATCCAGCCTCTGCTTAAAGACCCCTAAGGAAGGAGACTCCACCACACTCCGAGGGAGTGTGTTCCACTGTCGAACAGCCCTTACTGTCAGGAAGTTCCTCCTAATGTTGAGGTGGAATCTCTTTTCCTGCAGTTTGCATCCATTGTTCCGCGTTCTAGTCTCTGCAGCAGCAGAAAACAAGCTTGCTCCCTCCTCATGGATGTAGCTTGCATCCATTGCACCATGTCCTGGTCTCTGGGGCAGGCAAAAAAGAAGCTTACTCGATCCTCAATATGACACCCCTTCAAATATTTAAACAGGGCTATCATATTACCTCTTAACCTTCTCTTCTCCAGACTAAACATACCCAGCTCCCTATGTCTCTCCTCATAAGGCATGGTTTCCAGATCATTCACCATTTTGGCTGCTCTCCTCTGGACATGTTCCAGCTTGTCAACATCCTTTTTGAATTGTGCCCAGAACTAGTTGCACTATTCCAGGTGAGGCCTGACCAAAGCAGAATAGAGTGGCACTATTAGTTCCCTTGATCTAGACACTATACTATTACTGATGCAGACTAGAATCACATTGGCTTTTTAGCTGCTGTATCAGACTGTTGACTTATAGAATCATAGGCCTGATCTACACGCACCAAATGAGGTGTTATAAGGGCTAAAAAGCCCACCTTTAGGGTTTGGGAGGGCGTAGCATCTACACC
Source organism: Urosaurus nigricauda (assembly GCA_034509955.1). Classification (NCBI taxonomy): domain Eukaryota; kingdom Metazoa; phylum Chordata; class Lepidosauria; order Squamata; family Phrynosomatidae; genus Urosaurus; species Urosaurus nigricauda. The sequence goes on along the minus strand of JAOEGL010000001.1, from coordinate 311,720,622 downwards.
CTCCCGAGCCCTAAAGAGTATGGGCACCGCCATTTTAAAATATGGACACGCTACGACAGCGTCATCATGTGTGCAGCGTTTAGAAAGTTGCGGTGGGTGTTTGCGCGGCCTTTAAATGGCTGCAGCAAAGACTCAAGGAGAAAGGGGCTGTGGCGGCAGCCCCTTTCTCCCTTCCCCACCGCCGAGGGAAGCGGCAGGGTGCCTGCTGCACCCCACTTTGAGGTGGCAGGGAACTGGCAGTTTGCCGCTTCCCCGTGGCCTCTGGAAGCAGCGGGATGGGGCTGCAGAGGCTGCTGGTGGGGCAGCCTTGGCCCCATCTCACCACTAAAAGGGGTGAGTACACACCGCCCCTTTTGGGCAGTGTGGAAAGCCCCATAGAATCATAGAGTTGAAAGAGACCACAAGGGCCATCCAGTCCAACCCCCTGCCATGCAGGAACTCCCAATCAAAGCATCCCTGACAGATGGCCATCCAGCCTCTGCTTAAAAACCTCCAAAGAAGGAGACTCCACCACTCTCCGAGGGAATGTGTTCCACTCATGTTCAACTTGTGGACTCCTAGATCCCTTTCACATGTACTTTTGTCAAGCCAGGTGTCACTCATCCTATATCTGTGTATTTCATTTTTTTCCTCCCTAAGTGTAGTACCTTACATTTCTCCCTGTTGACATTTCATTGGCTCAGTTCTGAATATAAAGCAGATTTGAGTTTTTAGTAATGTGCATCATTTATTCTGCTACTGCATGAAAATTATTCAACCAGCAAATAAGCAAACTAATCAGTTTAAAAATATTTAAAATATCTGGGTAAAAGGATCATTTTGATTAGGCACCCAAAGAAAGTAAAGTGGGCACCAATTGTATCTTTGTTGGGAGAGGATTCCAAAGCTCTGTGCACACCAAAGTGCATAAACCTATAATTTAAGTGCATTTCTCCAATGGGTGATACTTGAAGGAGGACATCATCAGGTCATCTTAATACATGGGCAAGAAGATATACTCAAAGGTGTTGTTCCAGGTATTTTACATGTATACAGTCTTGATAATTAATGAGAAACCAAACCTTCTGGGTGTTTTTAAGCATCAAACTTTCATTATAAATATTTCAACATGAAATGTTCAACATGTTCATAAAAAAACTAAACCTATATAAAATCCACTGACAAAATGTTCTTAACATGAAGAGATAGAAAAAAGTTTATGTTAAGTTTGTTTTGCAGTTAGGGATCTGTTTCCATTCCTAAATACAAACTGTAATGTGAGATTCAGCCTTGAGTTTCTGCCAGAAGAAGAGATAAGGGATTGGAGATAACTTTCCCATTCTCTATAATGTAACCTACACCAGGCATTAATGTTGCTGTTATTCAATGCATGTGTTTAATTGCACAAACCTCCATCTGTTGCATGTACAAAGAACCAAAGACACTGGAGAACTCAAATCAATCATTCTGTTACTTTTCAAAAAAGCACTTGATTAATAACTAGAATCAAATAATAGAAGCCAAGCACATTTGAAACAGGTTCACTTCCAAAATACTTAAAAGAAATTTTTGCATAATTCAGAGATCAGCTTGGTGATGTGCATTTTGCTATATCCAGACAGCCCTGATAAGGTGTATAAAGCAGATCCAATGTACACCTCAACTCTTTTAATGTTCGTGCACAGTTCCAAATAAATGTGCTGAAGTTCAAAGTAAAAGGCCACACTCTAGAGCACAGAAGAGACATCTGGAAGTTTCTCTCAAAAATGGATCCTGCCACCAACAGACATTCTTCTGGCTTTGTTTTTACCTCCAAGTTGTCATGTAGTCAGAGAAGCTGCAAATTAAGAACAAAAAGTCAGAAATCTTGGCCAAGATCATTAATCGTCAGATGTAACTACAACAACAAAGCTCCGTCATCCTGCAAAACCTACCTTTTCAGCCAGGCAGCATCCCAGTCTATGTATCATAAAGTTGTGAAATTTGTTGCTTTAGTTTTTGGTTTTAGACAGCACAGAGAGAGAGAGAGAGAGAGAGAGCATTTCTGATGTTTTCAGCATGAGCTGTAACATATAATTTCTATTTTGGAGTGGGGCAAAGACTATTTTAATTCTTTTTTTAAAAAAAATTATTAATATATAACAACAAACACACACACACACAAAACAGCACAACAAATCTCTATTAATATGATAAAATAGCATACAATGTTGATAAACCTAAACTAATATAATCAACTAAACTAATTTCTTACACCTAACATATCACCAAAGACAAGGAACTGTGACTTCCAACTTGCCTGGCAATGGTTATGTTACTCAACTATATTTACTCTCTCCTTTGCTCTTTTTAATTCTGAAATGTATCAATAGCATGTCTCCTTCTCTTTTCCTCTTTCCTTTAATTTTTTTTTTAGAGCTATAGCATTATAGTGAAATAGCACTTTAGCACTGTAACTCTGGCCCAATACAGACAGGCAGTTTGGGGCATCCTGGCAACATGCTAGGGTTGCCTGGGGACACAGCGACTACATGCCCCGCAGCCCTAGCACATGGCCATCACTATGCAGCACCGTATAGACAGCACACGTAGTGATGTCGTCGAAGGTGTGCCACGTCCAGATGGCGCGGCACATTTGAGATGTCAGTGCGGCATCCTATGGGGCTTGTGGCGTCGCAGCTGCAATACTAAAAGGAGCTGGTTCACTGCACTCCTTTTTTCCTGTGCACTGTCGCTGCTCCATTTGGCTGCTGTGGCAACAATGCAGAGGAAAAGAGGTGGCTCCAGACCGCCTTGCTTTGGCAGTCTGTCGAACCCCTCTATGACTCTACCAGAAATAAGAAAGAAAATTTGCCCTTCAGACTACAGAACCACCTCAGCAAAACATGACCTGCCTTTTAAGAAACTCTTTGGGAGAGCTTTAATGTAGATCTAATAAATTGCTATAAACTGTCACTGAAAAGAATGGAAGGGGAACAACAACCATCAAAACCCAGCAAAAAGCAAGGAGCTATATCATGAGAGTTCACACTTCTTTATGCCAATCTAGAAGAGCCCTTAATTACCCCTGAAATGGTACAAGATGCTTCTAGAAAATGTTTTTACTGTGTAATTGCCCTGCCTCAAATATGGCCTTTCACCTATACAGCATCTTCCACCTGAAAGCTTCTGGTGCTTTCCTACCTTTGGGGAGTGGGGAGGTGGTGGTGGGCAGTGGTATTTTTTATTACTACAAAACAAACATAAAAACAAAAACTGCTAAGGAGACAAAGAAAGGATAGCTGCACAATCACAATTAACAATAATTAACAATCAAACAGTTTAAAATCTCAGTATATGATCCTTCCATATCCCAAAGCGGTAATCCGTGTTCTTATGACCAGCAACGTTAGCCAGTCCCAGTGAAGTGCTGCATTACATTAATGTGCAAAAGCCTGGTCCCACAACCATGATTTTACTTTCTTCCTAAAGGCCAGGAGGGATGGGGTTGATCGTATCTCACTCAGAAGTGCATTCCACAGGCAGGGAGCCACTGCCAAGAAAGCCTTCTCCCCCACAAAATGGCTTTTGTCTAGTAGCTCTAGAAGCTGTTTGGAAGCATCCATTAGCTCCCTGATGGTGAACCTATGACACATGTGTCAGCACTGACATGTGTAACCATTTCTGATGACACCCGGCCACTGAGGTGGCCACATGCCGAGAAGAATGTTTCATCCTCAGTTCCTGCATGGCCAAATGCAGTAGCCGAGGATGAATAAGTCTCTAGTCACAAATGTTTCATCCTCGGCTACTGCACTTGGCTGTGCTGCGTTCCGCTATTCCCTGCTCTGCCGGGAGTGAGGGCAAAGATCCTGGCTTAACTGGAAGTCCCAGAACTAGACACTCTGTGACGGACTTCTGTTGTTTTGGGCTACAGACCTCCGCTACAGAACGTCTAATAGGGGAGGATGAAACATTTGTGACTTGTTTCAGCCTCTGGAGCAGCAAATGTTTCATCCTCCCCTATTAGCGGGGACACATCTCTGGGGGCCCTGCCATTACCATAACCAAATAACAGTTAACTACAGCAACCATTATCTACTGTTCTGAGGTGCCATGGATTTCTAATCCATCATTACTGAGATACGTGATTTAAACTATAAATATATAAATTAAATATATATAAGCCCTACGTGGCTCGGGTCCATCCTATCTTAGGAACCGCCTCTTCCTGTATGAACCCCCCCCCCGCACACTCTGGTCCTCTGGGAGGAACCTGCTACAGCCCATGAAGACAGGGATGGTGCAGACCTCCCAAAGGGCCTTTTGGCAGTCGCCCCCAGGCTGTGGAATGACCTGCCGGATGAGATGCGTCTCATTCCATCTCTAGAAAGCTTTTAAAAAGCTCTAAAGACGCATCTCTTCCGGCAGGCCTTCCCAGAGAATGTGAACACTTCCCGGCTCCAAACCTAGACCTTAGTGCCTCTCCAGCTGTCCTTCTCCAGTGTCTTTTCCACCCCTTTACAACCTAGGTTTTCAGGCCTGCTTCCCTGTTGCTGCTTTTTACTTTTGTAATTTGTTTTAGTTTATGTTTTTAATTATATAGTGGTTTAATTCTCTTTTTAAGGGGTGGTGGTGAGGGAAGGGATGGGATGTTTTAACTGATATTGTTTTAATCTTTTTGTTGTAACCCGCCCCGATTGCCTGTTCAGAGGGACGGGCTAGAAAGAAATTACAGTATTATTATTATTATTCTATAAAAATAAGTGATTTAAACTATAAATATTGTAAAATAATGTTTTTTCCTCAAAGTGACACATCACATGAATTATGCACAGTTTTTTGGCGAAGTTTGACACACCGAGCTCAAAAGGTTGCCCATCACTGCATTAGCCTATGATGCTCTGACTACAGATTGAGCTGTTTGTTATCTTTGGGGTGGATGTTTAAGAGGGAAAAATCACCAGACAACAGGTTGGCTTAATCTTTCCCCTGAAGGCAGTTGTTCATTCCAAATTGCCCCTGCCCAGCTGCTTCTGCATTTCACCTACCAGCAGTATTCAAAACTGTGTATTTCCCTGCCTTTTTTCATTCCACTGAGGTAGGAAAGGAAGCAAGCATATTTTGAAAAGAGAACCTGTGGAAAGGAAATGTACTCACAAGCCCTTCAGTATTACATACTCAAGAACCTAAGAAAAGGTGGTGTCGCATTTAGAGACTTGCAGTTCTCTGAGGCAATAATGCAGATTCATCAGAGGCATAAAGGATGTGGGAATGGAATTGCCGAAAACAGTCTGGGTTGGATTAGACCAAAGGCCTTTCCAGTCCAGCTTTCTGTTTGTGGAGTGGCTAACCAGATGCCCTGGTGAGAAGCCCACAAATAAAACATCACTCCAATGGTACCTTTCTTCAAGATCTAGTACCAAGAATCATAGTGTCTCTGATGCTGGGGATAAAGCATGAGCATCATGACTAGTAGTCACTGACTGATTTATGTGCCGTGAGGGGGTTGCCTGCTCACTCCATTCCTATCCCTACTTAATAGCCATTTTTCTTTTTCTTTTTAAATTTACTCAAAGCTCTGACACACATTTGTATGTAACACAGTTAACCGCTAAGAAATATTTGCATACATACGAGGGGGTATCATAAAGTTTTAAATATCACCTTTAAAAAAATTGACAGAAAGTTTGTTTTGATTTGTAGTTGTTAACTTATCTCTATGTAGTCACCATCCAGATTTACACATTTTCCCCAGCGTTTGTTGACCCTCCAAATACCATTATTGTAGAAGTTTGCAGATTGCGCCTGATGAGGATTTTACACTTTAGTCACTTCTGGCAGAGCCAGTCACAAAAATAAAGGACGCAATGAGTAGATTTTCTCAGCAACGTGCACTTAGGGACCAATGATGACACTGACAAAATTTCATCAATATTCCATAATAACTTTCCATTATTACTTTACGATACCCCCGCCCTGTAAGGCTCAATCTGCAGACTTCTACAGTATTGAGTATTTGGAGGGTCAAGATCCTCTGGGGAAAATGTATAAATCTAGATAGTGACTACATAGAGATAAGTTAACAACTACAAATCAAAACAAACTTTCTGTCAATTTTTTTAAAAGTTTCATTAAAACTTTACGATACCCCCTCATAGATACTCTGGATAAAACATGTTAGGGAAACAAACAAAGATATCATCCAGTTATAAATTCACACCATGCCTCAAAGATGTGCTCAGTTTCAATTATAAAGTAAATTGCACATTACAATACATTTCAGTCATATGAATGCCAGTGTAACATATAGCATTACACCTATACTGACTATCTGCACACATAGGCCTGGTACACATGGGCAGGAAGCGGTGTGGCACTGCCAATTCTAGGGTTCTGGAGTGTACAGCAACTGCATGCCGTCAACAACATGCTGTCATCATGGAGGCCTCCTGTCCCATGGGGGCCACCATGATGACACCGCCACCGCACAGCATCCAGATGTCGCTCTCAGGAAGTGGCATCATGGCGGTGTTGCTTCCTGCTTGCGATGCTGCAAAAAAGAAGCCACTTTGGGCAGCTTCTTTTTGGCAGCGTGTCTGTGCTGCAGCATGTGGATACTGCAGCACAGACACAGGGCATAAATGGGCAGCACCAAACTGATCATTTGTACAGCCCCATAGATTGAAATGCTGTCATTCTCCCTTTTTATAAAGCTATACACATATGTTAGTTTTCATTGGCAGCTTATAATATCAGTAATTATCTTGGCACAGGATATTTTTTTTTTAAATGATCCTTGACTACACTTTGGCCCATCGACTCCTCTCAGATGGTTATTAATTCCCTGAAAGAGGCTTGAGCTACAGTTTATCTCAGGCAAATTATCTGAATCAATGAAGTTTAGATATACTAGCGGTATAATAGATCCTCTTAGGGTATAGAATGTTCTAATTATCATTCGTACGGCAGACAAAGAGCTGGGTGTCTAAATTACACATAAGAAAGCCAATTCTTCCAGTTTCAATCAGCAAACATACCAGTCTATAAAATCCAGTAAAAAACTGGAATGCCTTTTTAAAAAAGGTGAGGGTATGGTACTAATGTTTTCTACCCAGCATCTTCCTCCAATGTTATTTATATATTTTATCTTCCTGCTATGGTCTATGCTTGTCATGTAATATACAGGGAAATAGTACCAGAAATACAGGATCCAGATTATTGAATCTGTTTCTGTTGTGTCTCTTCAAATAATTTCTGATTTATGACAAACATAAGGTGAATTTATTGCAGGGTTTTCTTGGAAGAATTTGTTCAGAAAAGTTTGGCCCTTAGCTTCCTCTGAGGCTGAGAGATTGTGACTTACACAAAGTCACCCAGTAGGTTCCCATGCCCAAGCAGGGATTCAAACCCTGGTTTCTCAATGTCCTAGTCCAACATTCAAACCACTACACCACATTGGGTTACTTAGTGATATCTAAATATCTGTTGACCTGTTGACCATAACAGATATGGCATTATCAAAGACCTGATCAGAATATGATACTATAAATCATTATATTGATGGAAGTTTTTATAGCTGTATGAACTCTGTTTATTCTCCTTGATGTAAAACATGTGAGATGGTTTACATACACCAAAGAAGTGCACCCAAAATTGTAGGGTTTTTTTTTTTAATCCAAAGTCCTGCCCTTTCTTGGAGTTGTTAATGTTCAACAAAAGCATTCCAAGACTGTAGCATGCTCAGGATCAACTCTACTACTAGACAGGGTGAAGAGGCCATACTATGCAGAAGGTACTGGGAAGTCAGGATCAGTGATGCAGTGTTGAAGGACATGGCCCATAGTTTCTGCCACAGCCTGCCCTGTGCCTCTTAACTTGTTGGCTTCAAGCATAGTCCAGTTGGCTTCTGGATATGAAAGAGCAAAATCTTCCCCTTTACCAGGTTGGTATCTCTTTGGGCTTTGCCAGGTTTTGCTTGCTGTTGGCTCTACATCCACTTTTCCCATGTTTTTGAACTGTTTGTAGTGATCCCATGGATCTGCACTAGGAATCTTCCAAAGGTTTTTGAAACCTAGAGCATGGTTTGTTGAGGTGGTTTGGAGGGTACATTTCTCCTTTGATTTTGTTTTTACTTTTAAAACACTAATTGTCCCCATTGAACCATGGTGCATCCTTGATTTCTTCAGCTCCTGGTAGAGTTATCAGATCCCATGATGGTAGCTGATGTCTCATGACTTCTATGCTGCTTTGGGTCTCCAGGTGGGGACATGAATCTCAGGGTGACTGGCACTAGAAGAGGAGAAAGACTAAGACTCTATTAATAAGTTAATTATGCAGTAAATTGGATGCATGCAGTAAATTGGATGCATCCTAACTCTCTCTCTCTCTCTCTCTTGGTCATTTCAGAGGCCAGAAGGTCTGAAGGCCCAGAAGGGATGCTGTTACTGAGTGTCCAGCTATTCAAATGTTAACCAAAGAATAGCTGGGAAAACTGGAGTGTCCCCACTAACTGTCACAGCTGGTGATGGTTCAGATGTTGGGGAAATTAGCTTTTATAAGAAGTTTGGGTAACCTTTGGACCATTTGCACCTGTTTATACCAGTGCTAACCAAGGAGAACCCCAGGTTTGGGGTGAGTTAAGAAGGTTGTATTTAGAAAAATGCAGAATGCAATCACATGCACAAGATAGCAATTCACACAGACACAGAGCTAACTGAAATGGAAATATGGAAATAGGATAGGATAGTTTTAGGGGTATAGCAATTATAATTACCTAACTGATGAGTAGCCCATAGAAAGCTGCAGCAGAGTGGCTCAGACTATGAGGTCTGAGGGCAAAACAGAACATAAACAGAGGTGTATGCCAGCTGTGTATGCAGCAGTTAGGTTGTGGAACCATATTTATACCTTAAAATTAACCCCGAGCAATGGGCTATCTGGTCAGGTAACAAAGGCTGCATGTCTTTCCTGAAGAATTGATAATGGGATTCCAGACTGGTTGATGGCTTGGCATGACAAAAACAGGGATTGGATCAGGATAACCCTGGGTGGACATCACAGCATCCCCATTCAGTGCTGAGGGGCATCATTTTTTGTCCAATAGAAGTTCCGTTGGACAAAAATGACGTGCCTCAGCACTGAATGGGGAAGCTTGGCAGCACGGAACAGAACAGGGCCCTTTTGAGGATGTTTTGGTGTGCAATAAAATCCATTCTTTCCTGGTCATGCATGCACATGAGCATCCCTTTCCCGTTCCCATAATGGGGGGGGGGGGCGGACACCCTTTTTACTTAATTCTCTGTCCTTACTCTGCATTTGCTGTCAAGTCCCTTGAATGCAGGAACATTTAGTGAGATGTAAGAGACAATGTAGAGTTTTTCCTTGCCCATAATAAAGAAAACCGTGTGCATTGCTCTTGCAGGTGCGGCATGCTTATAGGCATTGGGCACATAGCACTTGAATTCCATCAGAGTCCCTCACAGGAGAAAAAAAATGGTGTTTCTTGTTCTTCTGAAATCTGCTGCCTTGTATGAGAATAGGGCCATCTGTGGATTTTGGCACTTACTGAGTTCAGGCCTTGATTTCTTTCTGCGGGAAGGTTCTCTCTAACCCAGAGCAATAAATAACTGCCAGATTAAGTGCAGCCATGCAAATGTTACTGTACTCACATTGTAAAGGGCTCTCTTTGATGTGGGCATCCTCTCAAATGAGACAGCCATTCCTCAGGCCTGGGTTACACTGAGCCTTACTCTCCTCACTCAGAGTGGGACATGCAGCTTGTTGGGAAAGACAAACAGTCCAAGCTATTAAACACAGTTGTGTTTTGACGGTGCCCACTGGTAACACTGTAATGGCTATTACATTACATTTGTTTCCAATGGACTGAAGCTGGGTGGCAGCAGCAGGCACAAACGATACTGTGAGGGAAATAGGAATCAAGCACCATCATTGCTTCACACCTCACAGACCCAACAGCATTAAGCCTACTTTACTTACATGTTATTCAAATTGTGATTTTGTTGTTATGTGCCTTCAAATCAACTCCAACATATGGTGACCCTATCCTAGGGTTTTCTTGTCAAGATTTTGCCCTTGCCTTCCTCTAAGCCTGAGAGAGTGTGACTTGTGACAAGTTGTGACAGTGGGCTTCCATGGTCAAACAGGAATTCAATCAATCAGAATCAATCAACCAAAACACTACACTGGCTTTATATTTATCCACAATTGCCAGGTCATATTCTACATCTACAATGTAGAAATAATGCAGTAACTCCATCCCATGGAATCTTGGGGTTTACAAGGTTTTTAGCCTTCTCTGCTAAACAGTGTTGGTGCCTCACAAAATTACAGGTCACAGGATTTTGTAGGATGGAGCCATGACATTTAAAGTGTTGTCAAACTGTATTGTTTCTACAGTGAAGATGAACCCTTAATAGTTCAGGTATGTTCTACTGATTCTTCTGGAATCTGACATGCTAATGTGCTCCCTCTAGAAGTTCTTCATGCATTCCAAACACCTGCTTCACAAAACTTGGTCAGCCAATAGATTTCCATGACTGAGCAAGTATTTGAACACTGGACACTGTAATGACAACATCATGCTGGCTTTCATACAAATTGTGTACACGCCCACAAGGTTACAACAATATATTTGTGTGTATTCCTAAGGAAAAGAAGTGACAGAAAGCAGAAGCAAAGTCTGTGAGAAAAGTCATACAGTGGCATATCTGTGTATTTCTGTGTCAAGACAGGTACTGCCCACAATGTTTATTATTCTAGTGCCTCCCCAAACAACAACCCCCAATTTCTGAAGGATGGTGGTTAAAATAGAATTAAGCACTAAAATTATGTAGTGTGAAATGGCCCCAGGATTTGAATTCCTGCTCAGTAATGGAAACCCATTGAGTGATCTTGGACAGCTCACACTCTCTTGGACTTAGAAGGAGATGATGAAAAACCTCCTCTGATTAAATCTGACCAAGAAATCCCTGTTGTAGGGATGCCATAACCTGGAGTCAACTTGAAGGCAGATAACACTTGGCAATCACCAACCAGGTCTCAAAGAGGTATAGACACTTTGCAGAGCCAGAAAAGCTTGGCTTTTGACTACAGCTTCCAGAATCCTTCTTTCAGCATGGGTTTCAAGAAGCTGTAGTCCAAAAAGTTGATGATTCCAAGTTTTGGGCATTTATGCCATTGTAGGAAAGCCACCACAATTGCTGCGTGGTTGGGGTATACGAGATACCAAATGGGATCTTTCTACCTTGATTTCATTGGTATGAGTATGAGCAGAATTCCAGCAGGGTGGGGAAGAGATACCAGATGAATTATAATCACTTTCTAGAGAGAACTGTTAAGATATATTTTCAGAGAAGAAATCCCCATTACGAAGACTCAGCAGCAGCCTGCCAAAGGGCAGCCCATTCAGTAAACCATCACATTCATCCGAGGTTCATCACAGGGGCTCCTATATTTAATCTCAGAATGTCCTTGACCTCTGATTGCCTTGTATGTCAAGGCTGCTGCTCTCACAGGGCTGAACAAATGAATTACTAAAATGATGGTACTGCATACACCAGGAATGGCAATAATGAAAAATGTGTGTCTAAAAAGCAAAGGAAAATTAAAACAGAGGTGCTGCCATATAAGAGGTTCCTCTAAATGTGTTAATGTGCATTATGGGGGAATCAAGAATTATTTGATGATTAACCATTAAAGCTCAGATAACCGCAAAGATAGTTTTAAAAGGACCTCTAAATTGATAGAAATGGACATGTTCATGGCAAATACCTTCAGTCTTCTATTCTGAAATAAGGGTGAAGAGATCATACTGATTTCATATGCTGTCTTCAAAATAAGCACAATATGTTTACCACGTTTTATGCAGCATTCATGGCTTTGTAGAGCTTGGGGAAGTTTCTTTTTTTGTATAATAGCTCCTAGAAATCTCCAACCAGAATGGATATTGGGAGTTCTGCTCCAGTAAAAGGAATATTTTCAAGCTCCGTGTTAAGGGCTTAAGAAGAGAAAGAGAAAGGGAGTTGAGAACCACTGTGGTGTCATGTTTTTAGTGTTGGAGTCAGGCTTTGAGTCTCATGCCCTGCAGCATTGTTTGCTTGACTAACAGCAGCCCTCCAGGGTTTCAAATACAGCTCTTTTCAGCTTTGAAATTTTTTCTCTTTTTCTGGTTATTGCTCAGGAGATTCTGGGAGATGTAGCTTGCAAAACGGCTTTTCCAAGCTCTTCTCTTCCCAAGCCTAATTGGAAATGTCAGGAACTGAACCTGGAACCCCTTGCATGAAAAGCTTGTGTTCTGCCACTGAGCTGTAGCTTTCAGGATATATTGGAACATAATGGAGCCTGTAGCTTTTCACTATGGTAGCTGATAGCTTCCATATCAGTTGAGTAGTGACTCCTCTCTGGGTTATAGTCTGACCTTTAAAGGAGCTACTCAAATAGGTTCAAGGCCTTGGGCAGTTCCTCTAGAGTTCAATCTAAAACTTGGGTCTAAAACGTAGGCCATTAAGTCACCAGTAGCCTTATGAGGCCACTATCAGGTCCCCAGTGTAGTCTTTGCCACCTTTACCTCTCTCAGCAGATATTACTGAAGCATTTTCAGGACTAGGAAGCAATTTGGGGGGGGGGGGGATATAGAAGGACATCCCCCCCCCCCCCAGTGTCTCAGCAGAAGTCTTTGCCTCTTTCATTCAGGTCTGCAGATCAAGAATGTGACTTCAGTCCAGTGGTGAGTCAGACTAAAATTATAGGGACTTTTAAGCTCTTGGGATGGGGGGGGGCACTAGGCTGTTTCATGTTTCTTTTATCATGACCCCTTGCTTGTTAATACAGTCGGCCCTCTTTATCCATGGATCTTTTTATCCATGGATTTGAGCATCCACGGCTTGAAAATATTCCAAAAAGGTATACATTCCAAATAACAAACCTTGATTTTCTCTTTTATATAAGGAACACCATTTTGTTTTGCCATTATATTTAATGGGACTTGAGCATCCACAGATTTTGTTATCCATGGGGAAGTCCTGGAATCAAACCGCAGCAAATAACAAGGGCCCACTGTAACACAAACATTGTATTTTGAGTGTGAGACTGCAATGGATGTAGTCCACCAAGGAGGGAATGCTCCTGAAGAAACATACTGAGCAACTGTAATTTTCAACCAAGGTTTCTATTCCAAATGTCTTCTTGAGTCTTCTCTTCAGATCTCCTCCTCTTTTAGTCTCCCATCTTCACCACAGCTTTTGTAGAGCTATACTTTATTTTGCTTCATGATATAATTATATAATTAGCTTACACAAAGGCAGGGGCACAAAAAGTTCCCAGGTGGTTTGAATATGGCTGGGGTCACTATGAAGAATTTGGTGAAGCTACAGTGATGGTAAGGGTCAGTCTTATTCCACAGATCACTAAAATTGGTGTGGTGAAGGCTTGAAAGAACAAATCAACCCAATGTGAACATATCTGGGGCCTGATGTCATCATCTCACACCCAGCTCTCTTGTTCCCCTTGAAATCAACCTCATTTGAATGAATACCAGAGCCTTTTCTATAGTGGCACCATGATTATGGAATCCCCTAACCATGACATTCTGGTAGGAGACCTGCTCCCTCTGGGCTTTTAAATAAGTCTTGAAATGCTTTCCTTCATATTTACCATGTTTGCTGACTCTTTACTATATCTCTAGCTGTGCTATTTTTATTGATGGCACTAACATTTTAAATGTTTTAATATGATGTACTGCCTTGTGAGAATGTTCTCAGACAGGGTTTAATTCTCTTTTTTAAAAAACAACAACAGATAATGAAATGCATGCAGCTCATGGAGCATACGGCACCCCCATTCCACACCCCTCCACAAGCAAATAGATCAAAGGTAGTCACACTGCTGTGCACCATCTGGAGAAAGATCTAAACTGTTGCATTCACAAACTATCTCAAAATGATGAAATGCAAAAAAGGAACAATAGGCTTTGACATGCTATCAGTTCCAGCTGCAGCAGTTGAATATGTCCATCTGTGATTTAACACATAAGGCTAAAGCTGGCAAATAATTTCTAGCTATTGCCAGAGAACTTTATCACACTAGCCTGCTGTCCTGCCACAAACATGCTAGTTTAAGAATAGAAACATGGTGGTTTGGCATCACTGTGTATCACACTTTTCCCTACAATAGCATTTTGATGCTCCCCAGTTGTTTGATCTGTTTTATACACTGCCAAATGCCACCTTCTGGGACAAAGTGGGGGAACAAGTGATCACGGCTGCCAACCGCCTCCTGAAATGAAGATGGCTGATATGTGCACATTCACACATGCAGCCAGTTTTGGGAAGGTGTTAGCAGCCATGATTGTTGCTCCTACCCTCTGAATCATGGGGCTGCTGTATGCACATTCATACAGTAGTCCTGTGCTTTGGAAGGAAGGGGGATATAAGGCATCACGGATGCCAACTGCCTCCCAGAGCTGTGTATACAGCAGCTAGTTTTGGGAAAGTTGTTGGTGGCCTCTATCACTGTAAGGGGAAGAGGAAAAGGGGCAGAATCATGTGACTGCCTAAGAAGCAGAACAGCAGTGGAAAGGACCTATTGCACAAAGGCAGTAATGGAATAGCAGCAAGATTGAAAGCCTATTGATGTTTTTTTCCTGTCAATGGAAAGGTGCACTACAGTAATGCAAATCAACAGCAGGACGGATACAACACTGTGTGATCAGTACCAGCCAAAGACACTTTTATCTTGTTAAAATTCCATTTTTATAGCCTTGTGTGATAAAGTCTTGAGTTGCAACCTGCTAATGAGAAGCTCATTTCTTAAATGTTTAACAAAAGACTGTTGAATTCAATGGAAGATAGGAAGATGGCTCACCTAGCCCAGTAAACTCAGGACTTGGACACTGCAACAGTAGCAGAATTCCATATGTACTGTGTTGTAGTCCAAAAGAGTCACATTTCCAAGCTCTAAGTACCAGTATAATATGCATTGGGCTATATCAACAACCTGTAAGCAATGATCTGCTTGTTTAAGGGGATTTCCCTAATGTGGTCTATAATATCTGCACACCTCCAGAGTAGGTTTAGGAAGATATACTGGACTGCAAAGGAGATAAGGGAGATTATTCCATTAGTGGTAAGACATAGTTGGATGCTGCCTACCAACGGCTACATCTTTCCTGGGTTTCCTGGGTTTTTGACAAGGTTTCCTGACCATAGTCAGTTGTTAATGCCAGGGACTGAACCCAGGACTTTCCCTTCCAAAACATGTGCTCCATCACTGAGTTATGGTCCTTCCCCAAATGAAAACCTGGCAGGTGAAATTAGCCATGAATGTTTGGCATTGATTTCTTCTACAGGCAACTGCATATACCAGCCAACATCTGGAAATTCCAGATGCTATTAAATCAAGTACCAGATGTTAGCTTGGAAGCTGTTACAACATGCTTCTCTTGCTACCAGTGTGCAACTATTAGAAGCCCCTTGATTCACCTAATGAACATGCTAGAATACCTCATCTTAAAAAAGTGCACCAGTTTCCTGTGGTATTGGCATGACTAAACCTGATCATTATCACAGTTTTTGCAGTTTCCACCAGTGTAATATTGACTGTTGTCTCCTTAATGAGAATTCCAGGTTTTCCTAACCACTGAGTGATGTAATAGTTCTCTCAGCTCTAGCTTTTAAGTAGGAGGCAATTAGACCTACCTCACAACATTTTACATTTACCTGTTAAAAGGTAATGTATGCAATAGATCTCTGTATCACTTCAACTAAAAGCATCAGAAAGGCAGAGTTTGTTGAGTTACTTTATATCTCTCAGAATTCTCTAAGTAAGAAAAGGAACATTTCCAAGATCTGCAGAAAGCTATAAACAATGAAGGATCAAGGGCAATTGAGCCTGGATCCCTAATTGTATGTATAGTGGATCCTCGGTATCCAATAGGGTTTGGTTTCAAGACCCTCAGTGGATACCAAAAACTGTGGATATTCAAGTCTTGTTACATACAAAGGAGGGGTAATAGGTTGGGGACACTGATTCTATGCCCTACCACACAATAGGGGCTTGTGGTTAAATGCCTGTACTGCAGCCACTCACTCAAAACCACAAGGTTGCAAGTTCAATACCAGCAAAAGGGCCCAAGCTTGACTCAGGCTTGCATCCTTCCGAGGTCGCTAAAATGAGTACTCAGATTGTTGGGGGCAAGTAGCTTACAGTTGTAAACCACCTAGACACTGCTTAGGCGGTATGAAGTGGTATATAAATGAAGCTGTTTGTTTGTTTTTGTTAGCCCTCCACATTCGCTAGGTTTAAGGGTGCAGGACCTCCATGAAAGTGGAAAAGCTACAAATAACTCTAACCTGCCCCAAACTATATGTGACAGAGAGAGAACCACCCATTGATTCAACCTGCCATGGATGCCTTCAAGGCAGCAGGGTTCCTTTGCCAAGCAGAAGCTGGTGGCTGGCAAGGCTTGTCGCCACCTCCACTGCTGCCCTGTAAAAATTTTAACTGGGACTTACAAATCTCACCACACATCTCTTAGTCTCACAAAGCTTGTAGTTGCTATCAAAAATGGTATAGGGCAGCAGCAGAGGTGGCAGCAAATCATCTGTGAATAATCAAATCCACAAAAGTCAAACAGGTAAATATGGGCCAAGGGGAGGCAATTGTATTGTTTCATTATCAGTTTGGAGTCCCCCCATCCCACCCCAGTTCAGTTGGTGTTTTGAATTCCTGGCAAGCCACTGCCAGACACTGTAAATTCAGACCTGAGTTAGGATAAGGCAACTTTCTATATTCCTAATATAACCTCAAAAAAGACTTCATACTTAATAACCTTCTATATCCAACTGCTGCACCAGGCTGGAAGCTTAGGTGTATTTGTATGTGTATGCACATGCAAAAGGGGGGAGGATACATAGCACCCAGGTATAACAACATGTTAGACAGAACAAATATGATATTGTATTACAAAAACACCAAAATGATTTTAAAACAGTTTCAACTGTCATTGCTGCTGTGAGGGACTCTGCGGATTATATTTGGATATAATTATATATTATAATTTAATTAATTAATTAAAAATTATAATTAATTAAAATTAAGATCCAATGAAATTAGTAGAATCATAGAATCATAGAGTTGGAAGAGACCACAAGGCCACCCAGTTCAACCACCCTGCCATGCAGGAACTCTCAATCAAAGCATCCCTGACAGATGGCCATCCAGCCTCTGTTTAAAGACCTCCAAAGAAGGAGAATGTGTTCCACTGTCAAACAGCATTTACTGTCAAGAGGTTTCTCCTAATGTTTAGGTGGAATCTCTTTTCTTTTTCCTTTAGCAGGACCTTCCTTCCAAGGAATAATGGTGCAGGATAAGGAAAGGAATAGTTTACCTGCATATAACATAGGATTGAGCTACACACCTTCACTTTTCAACATCTTCTTGCAGTTATGGAGCACATATTGTCCACTAAAAATTCATTCCTACATCCCCATGAAGTAATAAAAAATTTTCAGCATTTTTTAAAATAAATATACAATCTTTCAAATGTGAAACTCATATATGTGTATTCTGTTCAGTGGTGAACAATGAGCTGGGTGGCATTCTTCCAAAAGTACATAAGAACTTCTAGACCAGCTGTGCTCAAGATGTTCAAAGGTTTCATGTTTTTGTTTGCATTGCACTGGAAAACCTATTTACTGAAATATTTAGCAAGACAGACTCACAAGTTTCCCTTGGTAATATTTTATACACAAAGCATTCTATTTCTTTAAAATGAAACAGGCAGTTAAATAATGAGATCCTAAGCATATCTGCCTAATATTTCATTTCAGCTAGAGTCTGGTACTGGTTAGCCATGTTCAGCCTTACTGGGATAAATTGTTCCCAGTCCACAGGACTGTTCATACAATGAAACCATCTATGAGAGCTGGGCACCTAATTTACATTCTAATTATAAACATTACTCTCAGTTGCATTCTAATTATGCAAATTGGGCACATTAATAGTTACCTTTTTTTCATCCAGCATGTTTCAAATTTCATGCCATTTTTCACAGTTACAACTGATCTGAGAGAACCAATATAGAGTAAAACTGAAAGTGTTGGACTTGGAGCAGGGAAAACCAACTTCAGCTCTTTGATTGGTCATGGAATTTATCATGGCAGCATGGGCCACCACTAGCTTTCAGCAATTCCAGAGTTGTAGGGATTAATACGGAGAAGGGAACAATAACATTTTGTAATGCACAATCACTTCTACCACTATTCTCAT
This sequence comes from Urosaurus nigricauda, assembly GCA_034509955.1. Lineage (NCBI taxonomy): Eukaryota > Metazoa > Chordata > Lepidosauria > Squamata > Phrynosomatidae > Urosaurus > Urosaurus nigricauda. The sequence continues at coordinate 311,702,376 of JAOEGL010000001.1, read as the reverse complement.
TAGATCACTATTTTTTGTCATCATTTTTTCCTTGATGGCAAAAAGCTGCAAATACATGAAAATAGCACAGGAGGCCCTGCAAGTGATTGCTGCCTGCTTCACTGGACAAGGTATGGGGGAAAGTAAGGGCAAACAGCAGCAATTAGAAGTAAACAAGCATGGTCTGATTTCCTTCAAATGCACATTAAATATTTTATTATTATCAAAAATCACAACAGTCTGCTCTAAATTTATTTCACCTATTTGACTTTCCCTCAAAATGTACATGCTGGACAACTCATCTTAACATTACCTTAACTGGCATTAAAAACAACAATTGGGTAGGAGATCAGACAATTGTTGTTTTTAATGCCAGTTAAGGTAATGATAATTGTTTGCACTTTTCCATTTCCAGTCTGTCTAACCTCACTAATTACATCACCCAACTATGTATATAAATATTTGCCAACTGACACAGCCCTCTAAACATTGATGAAGTGAGCTCCAGTGTGTTAAATCTTATGCCAAATTAGTACTTAAGAGGAGATACTGTTGGCTAACTAAGATTGGATAAGAGATTTTGGTTTTCCTGCAAAAGGCCAACATAGCTAACCTCTCAAACACATTGTAAGCTATTCCTTGGTATAAGGGAAAGTATTCTGAAAAAAGTAACAACCCAACATGGCAAATTTGTTTCAGCCACCCATCCCTTATTTAACACCATCCTTGTATTTCTCTTCAACACAAATCCTTTGTACTGTCTACTGTCTCTACTGTTTTGTTTCTCTGATGGAGTTTATAGTGTAAAGGATAATGTTATTCCTCTCTTATGCACATATGTGTGAGTGAACAATTCAATTGATCATACCATGTGGATTTGGGCCATAAAAAGACTTTAACATTTCTTTCTCAAATTACTCAAATTACTCATTTCTTTCTCAAGTTACTCAAATTTGAAGATTCCCATGAAGCAACTACCTAAACAAGATTCTATCTCCCCCTGCCCTCCTCTTACCTTTTTAAAGCTCATTCTTTCCTAGTTAGAGCAGTATCATGCAGTGTCTGCCTCAGAAAGCAGAGTGCTGGAGCAGTGAATTGCCCTGCTCCCCTCCTCCTGGTTGACCTCTGCTGCTGCTGTCACCTTGCCTCCTTGTTCTTCTGATTTGCCCCATCCTACCCCATCCCTGAAATTACCTTATGCCTTATGTCTCTGGCATGCCCCCCTCTTTTGTTTTTTGCATTCTGGAGCTAGATCTTTTACCTTCTTCCCTCCCCCTTCATGTGATGACACCACATCTCCCTCCCTTGCGTGTTGTCCCTTATCATGCCTACCTTGTGTTGTTCCCTTCACTGTGCCACTACAATGCATTGCACTGTGCAGTGTACTCCCTGTACTGTGCCACCTTTCTGCCTTTTCTTTCACTTTTCTTTCTCTGATTCATCTCAATCTCTCTTCCTTCTTACTTACTGTCATAGCTTTCTTTCACAATGTATCCCTCCCTTGTTTCTTAAACTCTGTGCATAATGCTCACTTTTCCTTTCCTTCTACTTCCTTTCTTTGTGCACCCTCATCATATGTTCTTCCTTTGCATCCCTTCCTTGCTACTATTATACTTTTTCCCTCCCCCCACACCCTTGCAATGTGCCTCTTCTTTGCTTCTTGCGCTCACATCACTCACTCTCTTGCCTCTCCCTTCTTGCCCTTCACCAGTCAATCTGCTTAGTGTCCCCATTCCCCCACTCCCTCCCTCATATTTTCTTGTCTTCTTGCAATATACTCCCTTTCTTCTTGCACTCTGTCATTTGCACTGCTTCCTCTCTCATCTCTCCTACTTCCTCACCTCACCTCACTGTCTTGTAGTCCCCATATCCCTTGCTTCTTGCACTCCACATCTTGCAGCTCGTACTGCCATTTCCTCCTAGTCCCTTCCCTGCCTCTGCACCTCTAAAGTGTTCCCTACTTTCTTTCTTGCACTCTACAACTCCCACCGTTTGCTCTCCCATATCTTTTACTCCTTTACTTCACCTTGAACCCATGGTGCACCCATCCCATCTTTCCTGCACTCTGCTGCTCACACTGCATACTCTTGCTTGCCTCATCCCTGAAATCCCCAGTTGGACTTGTTTCTTCCAAAACAATTTAACAGAACCGTCCCTCCTGGTTTTGCTCCACATCTCACCTTCTACAAAAACCAGAGATTTTTTTTTTGAGAGAGAGAGAGAGAGAGAGAGAGAGAGAGGAATCTGGGACAATTGATGGTCCAAACATGTGTTGGGTGGCATGCCTAGAATCCTGGTAAAACCTGGCTATCTGGATAGTATGGAAACACTCAAATAATGTGCCTGAAGCAAGCAGAGGACTTCAGTTGTGCTCACAGGCCTCTGGAACATTGTGAATTATGGACAAATAATCAAAAGATTCAAAGAAAGAAAGTCTCTTTCCTGCAGCCTCCTCATGCAGATATGTTTTTGTATGCCAGTGGCTACACGTATAGAGCACATGCCTTGACCTCCTCTCACTGGATCATGAAAAATAAGCATAAATATGGATAGCTAGATGCAGGAGGGAGGATTATAATCTGTAGGATGGCTATGTAAAATGTAGTGTTGCTGGAAGGAAGTTCCTCTAATCAAAATCCTTTTACTGTTCTCTAACTATAAATATTCAGTTGTTAGGCATTGTTACAACCGTCTCATTACTGCACTGGCATAGGTGGCAGCAGAAAGAGGGAAAGGCCATAGTTTGTGCAACTGCAAAAGAATTAAGATAACAGAGAAGTAGGTAGGTCAGAACTTGGGTGCCTTCACAGCACACAGTTATAGTGCTTTAGCTGCATCATGTGGATTCCTAAGATTTGTAGTTTGGCAGAGAATTCTTAAATACTGCTCCCTAAACTGTAAATTCCAGGCTTCTATGGGATATTGCTATGGTTATTAAAGCAGGGACAACACTAAGAAGTGCAGGGGGTGTGGACTGCATCAAGTGACACCCTAAGAGGGCAGGACACCACTGCTCCACAAACATCTGCCTTTGGAGAAAAGTGGGGCATGGAGTTTGCCTGTGTCCCTTTAAAATGTTAAAGAGATGGTGTGAGTACATCAAGGCACAGTGGGAGGAGAAAGGAGAGGCCCCAGGTTTTTTAAAATTAATTTTTATATTTTTTAAATATTGTTTTAAATTTTTTTGCATCTTACCAAATTTTCACTTTAATCACATGTAACTATGTAAATATTAATACATTTAAGCTATGAATATGATATTGTAATTTAAAGGTATAATTTTAGTTTTGCTAATTGTTTATGTCACAACTATTGCCATTACATCCAGTGATATACAGGGATTATGATTTATGAGTAGCATTAATACAAAAACATTACTAAGGAGTCTTTATGATGTGCTATGGCAAGTCAATGGATGGGGTAACAATCCAAGTGATGCCACTCACTTAAAGGATAATCATAATACTATAACTAGTGTGAAAGGGCTCTTTAGTCTGCCTTCCCTCATCATTGGTGCACAGTTCTGGAAAAAGTGCAACTATACTATAGTGAAAGAAATTTTATGGGAAATTTTTTTTCATACTGTATGAAAAACATCTGTACTTTTTAAAATTTCTTTTGGAAAATATTTATAGTATAGCCAGCAAAGGAATGCACCAACATGACCTGGCCATAGCTACATGTCAACACATGAATAGATCCCATTGATTCAGTGGGCCTGCTCTAGTTTAGACTAGCAGTTGAATTTAAGCTTGACCTGAATTTTTGGAAGTACACTGTGGGAATATAAAGGATATCACAAAGAATGTAAATTGCACATGGCAAAATATTCATCTTGTGAATCCTGATTTCTGCCCAAATGATCAAGGTAACTGGGCTCCATCTTTCCAGTCAAAGGATATTTTTCTTTAAGTGAAATTAAATTAAGTTTAATAATCTAAGCAATGTGTTCAGAGATCTGTACTCCAAGATAATTATAGCCTCTGGGCACCACTACATTTGCCAATTGGCAAATGAACTAGACAGTGTGGCAACATCCTGGCATATTAGTATGGATTTTGGCCAGTTGGAAGTATATCTAGAAAGTTTGCTAAATGTATTAATTTTATTACACCTTGCATGGGAGACTCAGGCTTGTTAGTGAATAGCAACATATCATCAATCTACAACATTGTACTATATCCAGTTTCTCTATGCATAAGATACTGACTGTATCCTCTATCTCATGGTGCATACCAAAGGTTCCAAACATACATCAAATATAAACCAGGCAGAAAGAGACATGGAGGGAGGGATAGAGAAGAGAGAACAACTCATTCTTGTGCATTTCATGAATAAAAACTTGAGTGGTTCCATAGTTATCATCGGTAACATATAGGAGAAGTATAGGATCTAAAGGGAGCCAATGTAGTGTAGTAGTTTGAGTGTTGGACTGGGAATCTGGGAACCTAGGGTTCAAATCCCTGCTCAGGCATGGAAAACTGGGTGGCCTTTGGTATGCCACAATCCCAGAGAAAAGCAATGGCAAACCTGTTCTGAAAACATTTTTTGTGAGGGCAATAAAAGTTGCCAGAAGTCATCCAACATGATGGTGCATGACAACAACAAAACCAGAGAACAGATCCATTTCAGAACTATAGTCCAAATTTGCAAAGACTAACAGATTAACAGTATATTGAGTCAAATGCTTTCTCCGCATCAAATTAATTATGCTACTAGGGTTAGTCTTTGTGCTAGGTAAAATTAGAAGGTTTATTCGGATCTTTATGTAATGTGCTCCCTGTGTGAAATAAATGAACACTGCTTGAATGGGAGGCATTCATGTTATTTCTTATTACTTCCTAAAATTTATTTGCAAGAATGTGTGATTCCAGTCTTAGCTTCTGCTTTGATACTTGCATATCAATGCAGAAACAGTTTGTGCATGTGTTTATGTGTGTGTCTTTATTCCCTCTGGGAATACTGGAAAATTGGTATAACAAAATAATGGTAACGTAGTCCCGATACAGATGGGCAGCGCCATCAGGGTTCAGGAGCTCGCATCATATACATGCTCCCGAACCCTAGTACGTAATGGCGCCAGTGCCATTATGTAACACCATTCAGACAGCATACTTAATGGTGGTGCTTCAACTGAGCAGCTGCTAGATTGCGGCAACTCAAAGGCCCCAAATGGCAACTTTTTACTGAATTGCACCACAACTGCACACTTAAAAAGGAGCGCGGTTTTCCCGCTCCTTTTTTAGGTGTGCAACTGCAGCGCTAAAAGAGCTGGTGCCAGACTGCCCTTTTTGTGCAGTCTGTACTACCCCATAGTTCCAGAGTCAGGATCTTTAAAAGTGTAAATACAGAAGAATATAGCAATGAGTGTGTGCTTTGTACTTCAAGTGTTTTTTCATACTGTCCAGAGTAGTATTTTTCCAGGTGCAGGAGCCCTGCAAGAAATTAACTTTATTATAAATATCTACTTGTGGAAGAAACTTATTCATAAATCACAAAGACAGTACAAAAACTGCAAATTTAGAGGTGATCGTGTGCTCTTGTGTTGTGATTATCCTTAAGGAACAGATCCTTGTTTAGGTGGATTGTGGGCAACTCAGGTCTCCCAGATATTTTGGCCTACAGCTTGCATCAGGATAGACCATGGTGAGGAATGATGCAAACTGCATCATCTAGAAGGCCATAGTTATTTATCCTTGCTTTAAACCATGGGGGGGGGGGGGAGTGTTTATTATGAACAAAAAAAGACATTTTTGTGACAATCTTCTCTGCAAACCTGGGGTGGGAGGAGAGAGAAGAAGGCAGGCATCTTTCATTTCAGTTATGGATTTATAACTTACAGCTGCAGTTTCATAACTGCTGCTTATTTAAGCTTGTTCTATATTTCCAATTGTGACACTATTGCCACAGTCACAAATACCTCCACCAACCTACCTTAGCAACCAGTAACTGCATCAAGCAACAGACATCTATTCTGCTAGCAATCAGGATGCAGTAGGATGCACAACAAACCAACTCAAGTCCCTACAACCAAAGAACCCAGAATGTATAACCAAAACACCAGTCAAAAGGGTTCTGCCAAAGATAATGAATTAACAGGATAACTATGGTCCCACTTTCCAATATAAAAACAACAACAACAAACAACTTTATAAGGAATAAACAAATAACTAATCTAGGGAGCAAACCTCTGTTGCAACTCCTCATTGCACTGCAGATCACCAGCTGAAAACACCATCCTGCAGTATCCCAATCTCTAGCAGAACAGACCTACATTTCCCCCTGTCCGGTTTGCAGAACCATTTTAACATACCTATGTGAAGTATATACACTGAAGCATATTATGCAGTAATCAATCCCCCTCTGGAAGGCCTTATGTGCCTGTCACTCAGCAAAAGAAGAGCATTCAACAGACCCTTCATTTTTAAATAAAATATTCCTGAAGCTTTGGAGCCATCTGCATTTTGAAAATATTGTTACTAAGAAGGGACACATTTCTTGAAGTTACATTAATGTTTTTGAGCTGAATTGTAACCAAAGCTTGGTCATGATTTAAGACAGCAATTGCCATTTACTGTATTTATGTGATGGGATGTAACAAGCTTAACTGAGGAAAAAGAAACAAGGAAGCAAGCATCCAGCCAAAAGCAATTGTGATAGACTCTGTGTGTGTGTGGGGGGGGGGGGGGGGGGGAATGTAAAAGTTACTAAACCTCAATTAAGCTTTGCCCAGAAATAAAGACTTTTAATGTTGAGTGAACAGATAGGTAGAGTTTATAGGGAGGGTTGGTGAGTGGATGGGAAGTATTCCTATCAATGTTTAGTCAGAGATATTACTGAAATCTCAACCAGTTATGAAAACATTACATGTGATGATTGGCAGATGGTTTAAACATTCAAAAAACATATAGAGGTTGACTCCAAAAGTGGTCATCTACATTCACTGTGCTAGTTGTTACATTTGAAGTTTTTAACAACTAAAATAAGGAAGTTGTTACCAGTAAAATAAAGAGTAAAGTCCTGTGCACAGATAAGTATCACAACCATAGATAGATAGATAGATAGATAGATAGATAGAGTAGTGATCAGCCAGAGGTCTTTCATTTTGAAAATGGTAGGAGACCATCAACTTTCAGCTAGGTGCAGAGGGGTGAACACTGTCCTCTGGCTTCTGAAATCATTGGGGGATGAAATCATTGGCCTTCCTGAATCCCCACCAGTTTTGCTTCCCAAATACTTCCCAAATGTGCATACGCATGTGGCCCCTGGCCCTCTGGCTAACATGGGATGTGTCCCTGGAGCTAAAAAGGTGGTTCACGCCTGCCTTAGAAGAACTACTGACATGGACTTTCCCTCTCTATTCCTAAATTTTTGCAGAGCCTCTCCTTATCTCAAAACACAGAAGGAAGATTTCTTGTCAAAATGCCATGTCTGCCTTGTGTTTCTTAATTAAAACTGAATAATTAGTAGCATTGCTAAATCCTCTTGATCTTATTGTAACACCATAGTTCTGATCAAACATCTACAGTCACTTGTAATTCATCTTGACTGCAAACAGTGGCACAGAGTGTGTGGGCCAAAGAGAACTTCACTCATATTCTGGGATGAATTAAATCTATTAAAGGCACAGAATGATTTTACATTTGGATTGTTACGTCAGAGTGTTTGAAACTTGTGCCTTTTGCAGTAGCAATGGTAGTCTGGGTGGTCAGCTTTGATGGATGTCTACTGATGGATCTACCCAATAGGAAACTAAAGAGATAAGATAACAAGGAAATTGTGTGTGTCTGTGTCTGTGTATGAGAGAGAGAGAGAGAGAGAGAGAGAGAGAGAGACAATTTTAAGCAAAGCAATCTTTAAGCATAAGATTGTCATAAAAAGAAATGACTGAAGAAACTGTGGCATTTGTGTTTGTGTTGTGTCATGTTTGTTTTGACTTAGAGCTGTACTCTGCTTCTTCAAAAGGTCTGGACAGTATTTGTATTTGAAGGCATATGGTATCTTTTAAATAATTTGTATATTTACAATGTTTTGGGGATACAGACTCAAGAACATAGGTGGAAAGAACTGGTTCCAAAGCAACATCACATTTCAATGGCTGTCTTATAGTTATCTTTGCATGTAATCACTCTTGCCCTGAGGTCCCTCAACCCTCACTTTGAACACCAAAGAAGAGGAGCCAGGCTCTGAGGTCTGGGAACTGTAACCATAGCAGTATTCTGTCTCAATCTATGTTGCATGCTGCCTCAGGTCCTGGACTGGGAACAGGTGGGAAATAAAAAGTGGTGTCAAATGGCATTGTTCCAATAGTATATATGCACCCTTAGTCCTCCCAAAAAAGTAACATTAAACATGTTTTTGATTTTTTTTCTCCCACCACATTAGGGGGATGCAAATCTTTCCAAACACAGCAGTAAAGGATAAGGAGTCAGGTTAAAATTCTCTTCTACTCTGTCAAAAGTAGCAGCAGTTTCTCATACCATTCAGCATGCAACTAGGCATTTGCTCCAGATTTTTACAAACACATCCACACCATTATTTCCACACTTAACAAAAGACACCCAAATCAGACTTACAACCTTAATTCTAAGGAGTCATTCATCATTCTAAAGGGTCTAGTTTAGGATCAGTTTTGTGCTATCATAAAGCACTAACTGCTGACCAAATGGCTGAAAGGGTGTTTTTTTTGGGGGGGGGGGGGGGGTTGGCATTTGGAGAAATATATTTGCTTGTATGGAACTTGGGGAAAATATTTCTTTGGGCCACAACTCCTAGAAGCCCCTAGAAGAATGTCCCACGTTCTTCTTCTGGGAGTTCTGGTAGGTGTTGCCCAAAGAAGATCTTTTCAAAGAATGCAGAGAATTATACAACTGCTCCCCCCCCCCCCCCAGGCAAAAAGGGGTATTTTAAAGCTGTAGTGCTCCCTGTTTCAAAATAGTTGTGAATCCCACAATCAGACAAGACATGACAGGTGGCTGAAACACATCAATATCAACAAAATGATAGGAAGGAAGAAATTCAAGGGGGAAAGCCTGAGTAGAAAAAGAGAATACATAGTTCCAACCCCCACCCACCTCTTTGAGGAACCAAAGTCCAGATGGTAATGAAAGATGTGCCTGCCTCTATTAACTGCATTGACTATCTCTCTTTGCATGCAGGCATACATACAAACCCACTCACCAAGCAGGTTGTTTGCAAAAGAGAACAGATGCTGTAGCTTCTCCAAAGACGGCAGAGCATGTGCTGCTCCATTGAATTGCCTGGAGCATGTTTCCCAAAGCCGTCGCTGGCAGTGATGTGCCCCTGCAACACCTCTAGAAGAGAGACTGTGAAGCTGGATGTTGTCATTGAGCTCTTCACTTAAGTCCCATCTGTTGCCTAGCTGTGAAAAATGTCTGCTTGCAGAAATGTATTTCAGGTGCTCATTGTGTGTGTTGTGAGAAACTAGCAGTATTACTGTCATTCCTGGAATTTAGACAGAATGAGGGCACTCTTCTGCAAGACTGCTGCAGAAGTCAGCAAGGTACTGATATTAATTTGGATTTGACGAAATGGGTGCTGTTCTCTTATACTGTTCCTGAACCATGCAATGGAATGTAAAAGAGAATATCATGATGCTTATCATTTGGGACTGTCAATATAAATCCCATTCCAGTTAACAGGTATGAAAGCTTGAAGAAGCCCAGACTGCCCATTCCCTCTTCTTTACACCATCATTCCCCTATCTCTCCTGAGCCAGGCCTCATATACCAGTTTTCACTGTCTTCAACACCCTAACACCAATGCAATTTCCTTTGGGATTTAAGATGTATCATTTAATTAGTTGCTTCTGCCTTTAATAATCAAAGTAGTTACAACACATTCTTGACTTATCTGGAATCAATGACAGGGGTAAAGCAGTTATTAAATTTCCAAGCATTTCTAGACATTTTCTCCCAGGCATATTAGCTTTTCCTTCCACAAGTATTTACAATGAAATACTTTCAAATTATTATTATTATGTTGATAGCCAGTATATTAGCCAGTGGGAGTTCCTCAGTGCAGTGGTTTGAGTGTTGGTCTAGGACTTTGGGAAACCAGGTTTTAAACCCCCATTCAACCATAGAAACCCACTGGATGACTTTAGGCAAGTTACACGCTACCAGCCTTAGAGGAAGCATTTGCAAAATTCTCGGAATAAACCTTGCCCAGAGAACCCTAGAACAGGATCATAGTTAGAATTTTCTGACTCAGAGGTCTAGTGCCTCACCTAACTATTCAGCAGGGCCTCCTGGTCAGGAGACTGGAAGACCTGTTGTGGGACAGCAGCCTAAGCCTGGATGAAATGGAATGAAAAGGGAGCTAAAGCTGTATTTAGAAAATATTGTTAGCTGCTTTTGAGTCAACTTTGACTCATGATGATCCTGTGTATAAGACACCTCCAGACCCCCTGTCCTCAACTGCTCTGCTCAAGTCCTGCAGGCTCAGGGCTGTAGCCTCCTTGATTGAGTCTCTCCACCTGGTATGCCATCTTCTTCACTTTCTACTGCCCTCCTTCTGCCTTAGCATTATTGTTTTATCTAGGGAGTCATGTCTTCTCACGAGGCATCTGAAGTATCACAGCTTCAATTTAGTCAACTGGCCTTCCAAAGAGAATTTGGGCTTGTTCATCTTTTGGGCATCCACAGTAGCCATAGCACTCTTCTCCAACACCACATTTTCTTTCTGTCACCATTCATCACTGTCCAGCTCTCACATCTGTAGATGGTGATGGGAAATGTGTTAGCAGTTTTATATCTTTGCATGTTAAGATCTTGACTAATTCTTTCATAGCTGCCCTTCTCAGTCCTAGTATTCTTCTGATTTCTTGACTGCAATCTAATTAATGATTGATCCAAGATGTGGGAAATCCTTAACTATTTCAATTTCTTCATTGTTTAGACTGAATTTCTATAACTCCTCTGTGGTCATTATTTTTGTTTTCAAAATGTTTAACAGTAAGCCTGTCTTGGCATTTTTCCTCTTTGACTTTAGAAAATGCTCAGATACTAAAGCATATTGCAAATGTCTTCAAAATTGTTTGCTAATAAAGATTAATTTTCAGGAGTTCCAAATGTCATACTCTTCTTAAAGATCTTGTCTTAAAGATCTTTTTAAAGATCTCATCATCATGCCCTATCTCTGTTTTTAAACTGCCATATAGTTTTCGGGATGGTAATAAAAGGATACTACTTTATATTAGCTTCCTTTCCTTGATTTCCATGTGAACAGCTGTTTTCAATTGGCTCATCAGTTTGACAGTCTGATGTATACTTATGAAAAATATTAACTTGAATACCAATGCTTTGCCAAGAAAATATGCATAAGATCAAACAACACATGTTTGAGTCAAGTGCAGGAATCAGACAGTACCATATTCCACAATATAACAACTGGCAGACTGTGATTCCATAATGTTGCTCCCATCCTCCAACATGGAGTACCTCATTTCTAATCCTACTCACCAATCAAATAATAATAATAATAATAATAATAATAATAATAATAAATTTTATTTCTAGACCACCCCTCTGCAAAGCAATCTGCAAAGCAAATACTACCGTTACTCAGCCATTATATTGTTGTTCAATGGAAACTAGTGTAGAAACTAAACATATTGAAACTGGATTTTAATTTGGGAGATCTTGTGTTCCAATTTCTGCTCAGCCATTAAACTCAGTGGGTGATCTTGAACCACTTTATCAGTTAAGTCTACTTTACATGGCCAAAATACACAAAGCCACCAGATCCCATCTCATCTTGAAAGTTAAGTAGGGTAAGCCCTGCTTAGTACTTGGGTGGGAGACCACAAATGAATACCAGGTGCTGTAGGCTATATTTCAAAGGAAGAAACTGGCAAACCACCTTTGAATATTTCTTGCCTTAGGACCTTATCACACAGGGAAAATCGGGAGGAAATTGGGGGTTTAAACAGTGATTATCTCATGCAAAATGCAATATCTCAATTAAGATTTTCAGACACATCACTATTAAACAGGCAATAAACAGGCAATAAACAGCAACAAATAATTTTTGGGATTTCCCTTTGAATCATGTGTTGCTGTTTATTGCCGGTTTATTGTCTGTTCAATAGTGACATCATGTGAAAATCTTAATTGTGATATCTCATTTTGCATACAATGCATTCATCTACATTCTGTTCCTCCAGGAGCAGCACATTGGGACAAATTATCTGAATAAGTTGGCAAAGTGTGGCACTCCAAATGTTAGGTGTTGGCATCACCTCCAATCATTCTTCCCACTGGCTAGGCTGCCTCTGGGCCTCCAGGAATTGCAGTCCAACAATATCTTGGCGAGGGGGGGGGGGGCATTGTCCACCTTGCCATATACTTTCTTGGTGCAGGATGGTGAGAATTATAGTCTCACCCGCATAGGAACACTGGATTTGAGAAGGCTGCTACTGTATATACATTTTGGGGGTGGTGGGGGTTTCATTAAGCTCAGTGAGCTTTATTTCTATTCTGAATAGTCCAGTATGGTATTGTAGTCCATGAGAACTTGGATACCTTTTTTATTGTGTGTGTGTGTGTTTTCTAAGCTGCAAAAGATATGTGAAACAAATTTACACAAAGAGACTCACATCTTGATACTTTTAAGCACATTTTTTGGGGCTTGCTTTAAGTGAGATGCCAGTAACATAACATTTTATAATGATTTTCTTTTAAACTCAGCAAGAATCGAATAACTTGGATTTCACTTGTATATGGTATGCCAATCCATGTGTAACTCCCATTTTTCCTTTGTAACCCTCTCCTAATGGAATGAGAGCTAGGAAAATGTTGCTTATCTTTAATTATTGCAATTATAAATTGGTTGTCTGATTATTGGAAGTGGATCATTCTCTTTGACACTGCCTAAAGTGATATCTGGCAGAAGTCCTGGACTTGAGAAAAGAATGCCACTGTTTCTGAATGATTGGGGATGATTCCTATACAGGAAGGGATGGGTCTAGAACTAGGAGAGACTGAGACAATTGAGAATTTAGTTGATGATGCCCACCATAATCTCTGAAGCAGAAGTAATACATGGATATGGGAGCAGCATTTATTTTATTTATAATTAAATTTATAATATCAATAAAAGACCAGGCCTGAATCCATGCATGCTCCCCAATAGGCATGAGAGCACCCACACCCACAAATTGTGTGGAAGATTGTTTCTGTCCATGGATGTCCCTTGCTGAATTGGATCAAATATTTTAAATGAAAGACTGCATCTTGTGAACTTGAAGCTGTAAACTCAGAGCTCTTCTTTACTTGTTAATATAGATCTGCAAATACTGGAATCTTGTAATATTTGAATGCCTAATAACTGTCCAGGATTTAAACTGTCTGCATAACCGCCTTGCATTGTTAAACTTAATAGAATAATAATAGCATTCTAACTATATTCATCTCCCTTCTATAATAGTAAGCAAGCTAGCTATAGTAAGTAAACTAACATTGGGAAAAAACTAATAGAACAAGTTAGTGACCCAGTGTGCTGATGAGTATCAATGCCCAGTTTACACATAGACTCACTGAATACCTTTGGGCATGCCATACTGTCTTAATTTCCATTCTCAGTCTACAAAGTAATTAGAAAAGTCTTCTGAGTTTATCAAGAGATCATACACAAATAATGACTTTAGACTTTCCTGTGTAGTTTCATATAGCATGGTTTATGAAGGCAAGCATAATCCTCTCTTCCCACTGTGCTCTGGTTTCAGGTTATAGATCCTAGTTTGCATTGAGCTAGAATTCTCTGTAAATCTAAACCAAGGAGCACTGGTTTAATAAGCAAGAGATCCTGGCTTATTCTTCTTCTACACATTAACCGACATTAAGCACTTGTTTAATAAGCAAGAGATCCTGGTTTATTCTTCTAGCACGTTAACTGACATTAAGGCAGAGCCCCCTGAAGGTAATGTAACAGGGGACTCTGTCTCACCGGAGTACACATTTTCAGTGTTGAAACCAGCACTCAAGAGAGACAAAGGAAGAACATGTGGCTACAGTGCTTACCCTTAGCTTCATAAACTATGAATGTGATAAACCACAAACTATTGCTTATGAAGTCATGCATGAATACAGCTCCCACCCCATTACCCCCCTTGTCCAAAGTGGAGAAAGAATAGCAGCCCCCTTCCTTCCCTTCTTTCTCATGTTCTTTCTTTCTTTCTTTCTTTCTTTCTTTTTTTCCTTTGCTTGAGTGGGTTCAGTAGCAACATGGGGGAGCCGAAAGGGGGGTTGAGGTGGTCATTTTTAATAGGGGCTTACTGTATAAATCTCTCTGCAGAGAGACAGCCAGGCCTCATGAGTCTTGTACTGTAAGCCCCTATTAAAAATGGCCACTGCAATCTCTTTTCGGGCTCCCCACATGGCTGCTTTATATCAGACTGAAAAGGTAGGTGGGAAAGGAAGAAGGTTAGCCTTTCTTTCTCCTGTTTGGGCAAAGGAGGGGAAATAGGATGGGGACACTGATTCTATGCCCTACCACACAGTAGGGGCTTGTTGCCTATGTCTCTTGTTACTGCCTTCATGCTGGGTTCCTATTCCAGCATGACCCATATTTAAGTTGACCCAGGTTTTTTGGGGTCAATACTTTGGACTTTATCACATTGCCTCCAGTGCCCAACTTACCTCTTCCATATTGGACTCAAATTTGGAAGTTACACTGATTTTATCACATGGACATTTCCCTCAAAACAGCTTCCCATTCCCTCCAATGCTGAATGTGGGCCCTGTAAGTTGCTTCAGCAGCCATTTTTTCCAACTGGAAGCTTCCGATTGGAAAAAATAGCCACCAAAGAGACTTATGCAGCTCTCATTCAACACTGGAGGGAATGGGAAGCTGTTTTGAGGAAAATGTCAGCATAACTTCTGAATTTGAGCCCAATTTGGAAGAGGGAAGTCGGGCACCGAAGGCAGTGTGATAAAGTCCTTTGTCAAATTTCTTTCAATTTACACATGAGTATATATGGTACTCGCTGGACTACAAATAAGGCTCTTCACAAATTATGTTACATCGAACACACTAGAAGTGCCAATATTATACACATGAAGCTTTCTGCAATACAAATAAATACCCAGCAAAAGAACACTACTAAGGAATAGCATCTGTTTTGCAAAAGACATCCAAATGTCCTTAAGAAATGTTCTCACCACTCCTTTAATCAGAATGCATTCTTCCAACCATATGGGATATTCATATGAACCATTCCAGATCATCCGCTGTAGTGTTGTCATTGTAATGGCTCAGGCTTCTTGTAATTTTTTTTTTAAAAACCCAGCAAAGATGGCTTTTTTGAAACTTGCCTTTCTGAAGAATTGCTTACAATACTCTCAACAACAGTTTGGTTGGATTTATATAAAGTGTTAGATGTGGAAATCTAAGTTTTAAATACCAGTTTAATATATGATTTATGGAGACCTTCCAGGAACACTTGGAAAAGTTAGAAAATATTTTACAGTACTGTTACTGTACTGTACTGTACTGAAAAACCATGCCAACAGTAACAGTATTGTGTCTACTCTAGTACCTTGGGCAGCTGTCAGGTTTCTGGTTCTCTTGTACCAGATCGCAGTTCCCTTACCATGTTCTGTACCAGCACTCCGAGCAGTAGTAAGTGTCTGGACAAAGCCTATCAATTTCCTACAATGACCCCTGCCCTGGAGACACACTGAGGCCTTGTGGGAAATTAAAAGGTCAGCTGAACAAACCATCTAGTATAATCTGAAGTGCTAAAAATGCAAAGGCAGCCATGTTGACCATATGACAAATTCTAAAGTTCATGTCTTCATACCTCTAAATGCCAATCTGTGGATACCGTCTAACTATAAGATTGTATGTACAGCACTGTGTAAACTTACAGCGCTATATAAATAATAATAATAATAACAATAATGACACAGCCATTGTTTTTTTGTTCTACAAGTGGCTTTCCCATGGCCTTTACAGGAGGAGTGGTCAGTTGTACTGAAAAATTAGCCACAAAAATGTCCCAAGGTGCCCGTGGGCTGCAGTTTCCCTACCCCTGTTATGTGATGTGCATAAGTTTATAGATTTCTATAATCTGTGCCCTTTCCCACATTTTCCTAAATTAGAAAGCCTCAAGTAATGGCCATCTGTCAGGGATGCTTTGATTGAGAGTTCCTGCATGGCAGGGGGTTGGACTGGATGGCCCTTGTGGTCTCTTCCAATTCTATGACTCTATGATTCTAATTAATGGGTGTTTCCAAATGAGATTTCTAGTCTGCAATTATCCCACTTTACTCACAGAATGTTATGACCACATAATGACAAAGTTATCTTGCATTTGTTTTCTTAATGCTTCTTCCTGCCCAATATGACAATAAATAAATAAATAAATATACAAATTTGGGAAAGATTAAATAGCTGCACATTCTCTTTTAAATGATAGCATTAGGAGAAACTTGTCTAGAAGCATCAGTTGTAACTCTTAGGAGTGCTGATCCAGCTATTTGATGATTTTATTACCCTTTCTCTGCAATATCCTTTTTGAGGTGTGGTGATTACAAATTTGTATACCAACATTATGATATTGGCAATTTTATTTTTCATCCCTTTCCTTATGATTGCAAAAATAGATCCTTTATGTGTTTCATCTTTTCACATAAAGCTTTGTAGCTGTTCCACAAATCAGATGCTGGCAACTGCAAAAATGCAGTTAACTCCAGCTGAAGAACACTCTCCTTCAAAGTCTTATGGGAAGATTTATCAAAATGCCCCCATCAGGAGACATTCCAAGGTTGAGATGCACATAACTCTAATAGATACTTGTAAATTCTGACTTGTACAGATGAATAGAAGAATGTGTTCTTATTTCAGAAGCAAACATTACAGCTCAAGAGTTACTTTTTATATGCAGCTCCCAGAATGCTATCTGGGGGATTTGAGGAGCTATGGTCCAAAAAGGTAACTTGTTCAACCTGTAGAAATAACAACTGGCTTTTGTCAGAGCAATGCCTATATCAGCATTGATACTAATCCTGACAACCATAGAAACAACAAGTAGTTTTAACAGTTTTCCTCCTGCTGCAAGAAAGCCTTTGAAAACTAATTTTTGAAGCCTGTTTGAAATTCAAGATGCATTCTGTGCAATTCAGGACTTAGGTTGTGCAAAATTTCTTATTTTGTACTGAAAACAACATTTTCTATGTAGGGAGCAGCATCATGTATACAGAAAATAATACTTCTATAAGGAAACGTTATTTTCTCTGCAGAAAAAAATTGTTTCCTGTGCAGAAAATGTTGTTTTCTATGCAAATCAACCATCTATGAATTTTGCACAGAATAAGTTCCCAGTTACAATATTTTTGCACAGGAAACAGCTTTCTACCTGCAAAATAATATTTATGCATAGTGATATTATTTGCTGCATAGAAAATGCTGATTCTGCACAGGAAATATATTCTATATAAAATAACCATGAGCAAATTTTGTGCAGATTGTCCTGAACCATGAAGATTCTCTTCTTTTAAGAATTCTTCTAACTGGGTTTTTTGGGCCCCCAACACTTGTATTTGATCTTTTTTTCAAATATGTGGGGATTTTTAAAAAATCCCTATTCTCACCTTTGTTAGGCATTATTAGCTTTCTGTTTACTTCGTTTCTGCTATGTAGTGGGGACTGTAGTCTAAGGAAAATATAGTTGGAACTTAGATTAGTTTTTCTCCTATGTCTAACAGCTTGTTGTTGTTGTGTGCCTTCAATTCATTTCTGATTTATGGTGACCATAAAAATGAACCTATTACAGAGTTTCTGAGGCTGAGTGCATATAACTTGCCCAAGGTCACCCAGTGGATTTGCATAAATCCATGGATAAGGCAAAATTCCACACTACAGTTATACATGTTGGGCCAGTTTTTCATATTTTGTGTTTTTTCTGTTCCTAAAAAGACCTGGCCTGGCCTGGGCCCAAAGTGAGCCACTACATGTTGTAGAAATGGCTACTTCTGGCTTAAAATTGCCCAAGAGTTCCCCCCAAAATGTGGCAAAAACCTCCCCATGTTTGCTAGGTTGCATTTACAAGTATTTGAAGAGGATTTTTTTTCCAAAAAAATATTGTCTGGCAGGGACAGAGAACAATTATCCAGTCCTGCTTTAGAAAGCTACTTGAAACACCCTTACATGCTTGAGACAGCTACCTGGATGCTAGCTATGGTCTTTAAAGCCCTCCAAAAGTCTAGAAATTGTGTTCTTGCTCTTCCATATGATTCTCTTGGTGAACTTGGCCTCCAAGAATTTTCTTGTAATCCTACCACTGACAGATGTTTGAAAGTAACATCCAGATTCTGAAAAGGAAAACTATCAGTGGATATTGTCATGATGGCTGAATCACTTCCAGTATGAGAGGCACTCTGCCTTTGATTTCCAGTTGCTGGAAACTGGATTCTACACATGCCCTTCTTGTGGGCTTCCCACAGGCCTCTGCTTGGCCACTGTACAGACAGAATGCTCAATTAGACAGATCAGGTGGGCTACATAGATTGGCCCAGCACGGCTTTTCTTATGTGGTTAGGGATCTCTCTAGAGAGGTGGGAATTAGGCTGTTCTCTGCCCCCTTTTAATCAAGCATTTGTTTTAACTCTTGCCTGCTCTATTGTTTCAATCATCTGCTCTTTTATGGTATATTAATTTTTTAAAAATATTTTAATGTTTTATTTTCTTATAAACTAGCTTGTGTCTAGCTTGCAGAAAGAGACAGGATGTACATTATGTTTAAGTGAGCAAAATGAACAAATTTCCTTTCTCGTTTATATTTGGTTCCTGATGGCTAGATTGAAGGGCTTTGACGTACACCTGGATACAGTTTGGGAGGATAAAGTGAAGCTTGACCCCTGATTATTCTTCCTAAAGGGCTACATATCCTTCAACATTTCACAGATAAAAAGTAGGACATGTGTGGCAAAGCAGCATCAGAATGTGATCAAGATAACAAAGGTTATTAATGAGGAAGAACACACAGGCTTTTGCCTGAGTCTACTAAGACCCTTTCCTCTCCTCTCCCCCCTGCTGCATTAGGCTGCATCCACACTGCAGTAATAATCTGGTTTGACACCACTTTAACTGCCATGGCTCCATGCTATGACATTCTGGGAATAGCAGTTTTATGTAACATTTAGCCCTCTCTGTCAGAGAGCTCTGGTGCTATAAACAAACCACAATTCCCAGGATTCCACATCATTGAGCCATGACAGTTAAAGTCATGTCAGACTGAATTATTTCTGCAGTGTGGATGTAAAGATATACAGTTGAACACTAAAGTTAGAATCATCCAAGACATCTTATTTCCCATCACCATGTATGGATGTGAGAGCCATCATGAGAAGGCACAACTCATTAGAAAAGACAATGATGCTGGGGAAGATAGAGGGCAGATAGATAGATTTAAGAAGGGAGGCCGTGAACCTGAGCCTACAAGGCCTGTGCAGAGAGGTTGTATAGTGGAGCTTGGAGACATCTCATTCACAGGGTCACCATGAGTTGAAGTCAACTTGAAGGCAATAGCAACAACAACAGGAACAGAATTCAGGACAGTCTTTTAAAACTATAAGGCAGTGAGCAAAGTAGGGTCCTAGGGCCACATGCAGCCCTCTAAGAATGTTTTACACCCTTCCAGACTCCCTAGACTGCTCTGTTTCTGGTTAAAAAATAAGTGGTGGTGGGGAATTTCCTCTGCTGAAAATTACCCTTTAAAGAAGTTGCAATTCTTCTCTCTTTAGTGATGGGACAGATTCTTTTTCTTGTGGCAGCAGGCTAGTTTAGATGAAGCAAGGCAAGCCTGTCCTCCAAAACCTTACCTCACCACTTGTCACCTGAAGCAGTTGTTTCACCCTGCCTAATGGTGGAACCATAAAATTATTAGCATAACTCAGTGTGACATTATGACAGTGTCATATGATCCTGACGCTGATGATTGCAAGGTGGGCAGGTCGGCAGTTTGAGACCCAAGTGCTGTGTGATGGAGTGAGGTCTCATCACAATTTGCCAACCTAGCAATTTGAAAGCATGTGAAAGCACAAGTAGATAAATAGTTACCACTTCGGTGGGAAGAGAACAGCGTTCCATGCAGTCATGCTGGCCACATGACTATGGAGTCGTCTTTAACAATGTTGTCTCCCTCAGCTTAGCAATGGGGATAAGCGCCGCCTCCTACAGCCAGACACTACTTGACAACCTTGTCAAAGGGGTTTATCTTTAATGGTGGGACCAGTTCTGGGCAGGCTGTGTCTGGGTGGAAGAATATTGAATAAAGAAACTGCTTAACTTTCCAGGCAATAAAAACCTTCCCAAGGTGGTTATGCAGAAGAGAGACGAGTGCCCTGTACAGGAAGGCTATTCTGAAATGGAAAAACATCCAAAAGGCTAACAGTTAAGCCACTTCTTTCTAGGACTCTTCATCCTCCCACAGTAAAATACTGCCTGTCCCACTTCTATAGATTAAAAAGCAGCTTGAAGTGAGAGGCCTTTTTTTTTGCAGTGAGTTGCATAAAGGAAAAAAAGGAGAAATGCAGAATCATGGATTTCTGCATAATTCCTGTGGTTTATAACAAAACTGAACGCATGGTGCAATGTTATGGTGAGTGAAAACACATAAGAAAAGCCTTCAAAAAGCACATTGTTCAATATTGGGAAAGGAGCAAATTCTGAAATGTATGAAAGGCCCTCAGTGGAGGAGGTTAGGATGGGAATGCTCCTCAAGTATTGTGGGTTCAATAGGTACAAAGTTGCTGAATGGAGGAAAGATAACAAATATTGACCTCTTTCTTCTGATGTGGGTTTTGCTTTGGTCTCCCCCTTCCCCAATTCCTTTAAGTTCTTTTCTTTTTCCTACGGACATGGGGTTATGTGTTGCTTGTCTCTCGGCCAGCAACATCCATTCCACAGGCGTGCATGGAAAAGGAGATTTCCTCAGCAGAGGAAACCTCTTTTATTACTCAGAAGGCCTCTCTGGGTTCCAGTATTTCAGTCCTTCCTGGTTCACACAATTGGCCATTAGCTGCTGTTGACAGCATGTCCCTCACCAAAAAGAAGACAGCAGTGAGCAGAGGAAGGAAGGGGAACTCTTGCCTTTGCTGCAGATTGGTAGGTGACTCATCATCTGCATGGAAAGCTGTAGAACTGTTATTATAACATATACATAAAACATGCAGGGGGAGCTGTGTTGGCCATGTAACAAATACAAACAAAAATCCATCCTTTATTGGCCAACTGAAATGATTTGATATAATGAGAAAGCCTTCCCCCACTCTGGAATGAAGATCTATGAAACTCTGCCAGGGGTGGGCTAGGAAAGGCCAATAAAGAAGCATTGAGAAGGTCAGCCTTTTGTAGCTATCTTCATCCTACTTTGGTGATTATTGTTTCAAACCACTGGATCACAATCATCATGCAGTGGGATCACTAGGGGACTAGATTACTGCATATTTTCAGAAGAGCAATCAACTCTGAGAACATCTTGCTTCTGTCAAATAACATTTTTGAACCTTGCCCAAAGATTTCTTTTCAAGGTCAAATTATTTATTTTTATTATTTTATTTATTTTGTTTATATGCTACCTTGTTCAGATGATTTACTTTAGATAGGCAAAACTGGTTATTTTACCTACAGCAGAAAATGAAACAGTAAGCCTGAGATATCTGTATTACACTCATCCCTCCATATTTGTGGCTTTGATATTTGCAGCTTTGATTATTAACAGATTTGATTAATATCTTCACTCTAGGAATATCTAGGTCCTCCAGTGCAACTCTATGGTCAACTTTAACTAAACGTTGCACTGAAAGACCTAGAGAGTCCTAGAGATAATACTCTACTAGGCATTTGTAGCTCCTCCAGTGCAGCTCTATGGTCAGTGTCTGTCAGATGTTGACCACAGAGTTGCACTGGAGGACCTAGAGATTCCTAGAGTGGTGTCCTCTCAGGTAAAAACATGGTGTTTTTGTTATTTGCAGTTTTTCCATATTCATGGGGGTCTTGTGTCCCTAACCCTAGCGAATATGGAGGGACGAGTGTATATTTATATCTGTATTATTTATATTCATCTATTTCTGTACCTATATAAATGGATCATCTAACCATTTGAAAGCTAAAAGCCTTTTAAATTACTTTTTAGTACTCTTTCCAAAAGGCAGAGCACAAAGGAGAGTGATTAATTTTCAGCTTAAATATTTCTGCCCTGCTTATATTTCTTGCATGTCACAAAACTGTCCCTTGCAGAGCTGAAGGAAATAGTCAGTGTAACACTAGTTCAGTCTACATGGTCATCTTTGTAGAAAACAAATGAGACATAGTGCTACATAGTGGTTAAATTAGGAAGAAGGCGATCCAGCTTCAAATTGTCATTCAATATTTATCAAGTGTCATGGAGATTGTTATAATTTTTCAGTCTATAAGTGTAAATCATAGGGCAACTGTGAATATTAGGATCACCACAAGCTCTTTAGAGGAACAAGTGGATTGATATTAATATTACCACTAACACCAGAATCTAGAAAAGTTACTTGGGTTGCATCTGCACTACCGAAATAATCCGGTTTGACACCACTTTGACTGTCATGGCTCAATACAATGGAATTCTGAGAATTGTAGTATTTAGCCTTCTCTGTCAGAGAGCTCTGGTGCTACAACAAATTACAGTTCCCAGAATCCCATAGCATTGAATCGTGGCAGTTAAAGTAGTATCAAACTGGATTATTTCTCCAGTGCGGATGCAAGTTTAGGAGGCTACAACTGTCAAATTCTGAACACTTTCAAGCTGTGATTATTATTTCCTCCTCCTCCTCCTCCTCCTCCTCCTCCTCCTCCTCCTCCTCCTCTTCCTTGTTTCTTTTTGTTACCTGATTAGTTTCCTTCGACTCTGAATTAAGCTTCATATGACTTGGGTTTTTTAGTCTGTCAACCAGCTGGTCAAATCCTGCTGCTCCTTTAATGGTGGCTGGTGGTCCAAAATGTTTTCGTTTCATTAGATTAGCAAGTGCCATAGAAATTGATTTCATCCTCAATCACTGTCTTCATAGATGCTGACTGAGGTCACTACTGCAGTCGATTATCTTTTTCTCTCATATGTCAGAAAGAGCCATTCTTGGGCCTTTTTAGGACTATACAACTTTAAAGCATAATTCTCTGTGACTCAGCAGACAAACCAGCAGTGAATGAGGGCAGAGCCCAAAGTGGACTGAGCCTGGAAAAACTAATGTTTTCTGCAACCACTTTCTCTCTTTTTCTCTTGCTCTCTACCTCCCATCCATCTCTACTATGTCACACATTCTTTCTCTTTTTCAGAAACTCTCTCATACCCACCAATAGTTCAAGATGAAAACTGGGATAGATGTGGCCAAGCAACATCAGAACATGGTCAGGATGGCAAACGTTATGAATGAGGATAAATACACAGATTAGGAGAGGCTGCAGCAGTGTGCTTTTCCCCAAGTCTACAGGGAAGGGCAAGACTTTACATCCACCTCTCCTCTTCCTCACATAGGCCCTTATTAGATGAGGTTTTTTTGCAGCCCCAATCTAGAGTCACTCTGCATCCATCCAAGTGAATTCAGATGAATGCGCAATGAATTATCTCACATGAATGCTGTTACTATGAAGCCATTCCAAAGCCAATCCAAAGTCAATCCAAAGTCACCACAGAATTCAGTGACTGGGCATCAAATTATCACACATGAATGCTGTTACTATGAAGCCATTCCAAAGCCAATCCAAAGTCACCCCAGAGTTCAGTGAATTCAGTAACAACCGAATTTACAGAAATCAGTTCCAAGGTCACTTCAGATTCAATCCGAATTGGTGTGGTGTGATAAGGTCCTTACCCTGTTTCCCCAGAAATAAGACATCTTCAGAAAATAAGACCTAGTAGGTTTTGCTGAATTGCTAAATATAAGGCCTCCCCTGAAAATAAGTTTTTGTATATAAATATATATACAATATATAATATATGTTAATATTTTTTTGTTGTTCAACAACAAATGTGAATTTTTCTTCATGGAAAAATAAGACATCCCCTGAAAATAAGACCTAGCGCATCTTTGAGAGCAAAAAATAATATAAGACACTGTCTTATTTTGGGGGAAACATGGTAGTTAATTGAGTGCAAACCACTCTTGCACTTTGAACTCAGATTGCAGCAACTGAGGTAAACTGAGGGCACACGGAGAAAGTGTTGGGAGAAGGAGAAAGGCATTTTGAAAGTAGCTGAAAAAGTGAGATGGCAGAGGATTAACTGGGACTGTTCCTTTTCCAATTGGGACAGTTGGAGTGTATGCCCTCTTTCCCTCTTTTTCTCCACCGCAAGTGATGTCAGATGAAATATACAGACTATTCTTGCTTGTACTTTTGAAATAAGGCTGAAGGCAGCATGAAATTAGGCCAAGGGTTTCAGGTTGCCCATCCTTATTGCAGACTGGTTTAAGCAAATACTTGTTTGCCTCACATTGTACTAGGCATAGGGCATCATTTTTTCTCAGTGGGGCCTATCAAAATGGGTGAGACGCTCGAACACTAATCCACTGGCCACACATTCTATTCAAGCAAACAAAGGATATGTAAAAGTACACCTGAACTCTTGTACATCTCTCACCTATTATAGGGAAGCATGTGTAAGACATAGACGCGAATAATATTTCCCAGAATACCCAAACTGTATTAGCAATGCAAATCTGCCAGTCATTTCAGGTAGGACTTTAATAACAAGCCCCTTAGTGCATTGTTGACAAGACAATGTCAACCATTTCAACACCAGGGAATCCATTAAAGCAAAAAGGATCACATTTGTAGTAGAGGGCAGGGGGAACACATCCTATATTAGGCTGAAAAATTAGCAGTAATTAAATAGAGCTAACTAATTAAATTATTCCAGTCTCAGAGCTGTGTGAAAGTGATTTATGCATGCTTTATCATTAGTTATTTCCATAATTGAGATTTTTTTGGTTTTTTACCTTAAAGGTTTCATTTCTGCCAGAAGCTGTGGTTATAATGGTCTTCAGTTGGCATCCGCTTTGTTAAATCCACCTTATCTTCTTACTATTTCCTCTTTCCACCTTGTGAATTCCATTCTTTGAACCATATATAGTAGCTAAACACATTCCTACTCCTTGGTATGACATGTACATTTACAGTGCAATTATGTGCACATCTTACACATATGTAAGTCCCATTGAATTCAAAGGTGCTTACTTACAGGTAAGATTATAACAAGTTTAGAGTGCATCCAGACTTATTGAAAAGTTTCAGTTTTTGTTCATGTTCTTTTTAATTTTACACTGGGTTAAACTTGTATTCTGTTATAAAAGATTTCTGATTATAGCGGGAGCTGGAAAAAAATTCTGGGATAAACAAAACATGTATGGATTTCCAAAATAAAATCAGAAAAAACAAAATTTGAGATTTTTTTAGTCTTTTTAATCAGTTTGGATGTACTCTTAATCTTATTATTTGCCCAGGGTGCAGCAGATCCTGGTACGCCATATAAAAGATATTGATATACAATATTCTTTATCCTCTGCCCGCACAACTTGTTCTCCCATTAGTCTAGGTTTTCAGTTAAATCTTGAGAGGGAGGCACATTATTTACAAAATTTGACCATCCCAAAATATCGAGCTATGTTCACTAAAGCATGATTTGATGTTATCCCCTCTGCTTTGTTAGAGAGCTACTTTAACAGAACCCTTATAATGAACATGTCTGCTCTTGCGGTGAAGGTTCTGTTGAGTCTCTAAAGCATGTCCTATTTTCCTCTGGACTCTTTCAGACTCTGGACTCTTTCAGACGTCATGAATTGGAAGTATAATCTAGGGTCAATCCGATCGCAATCATAGGGTTTGATGTTATTGCGAATTAAAGCTTCGCACGCAATTTTGGGCAAAAGGGAAGTCAATTCGAACGCAATCATGGGTTTCACGTTATTGCGAATTAAAGCTTTGCACACAATTTCGGGCAAAGGGGGGGGGTCATTTTCGGGAAATGGAATGTTACTCCAAATGCAATGGGGATTCCCGTGAATTCGCTAAACAAGCAAATGTACAGGAATTCGCATTGGCTCCATTCAAAGTTTGGGAGAAATTCCTCCTGCGTGAAAGAGTCTTCTGAGAAAAGTAAAACAGAAGCAGTGGCAAAGTTTTTCTTCTCCTCTGCTAAAACTTATAAGATTATGACCAATGCATAAGAAACAGTCCTTTTTATTGTTCTTTAAATACCCATACGGATATTCACCTTGCTCCAGTGTCATATGGCCTAGTATCATCTAATGTATCTGTGAGCGACTCTGTATATGTATATGTGTACACATATATGTATACATACTGTGAGTATGCTATGAATATTTGTTGTTTAATAGTGCTATTTTAATATGTTTTATATGTTTTATATATATACTGTTGCCTAATGGCCTGTTGGCTGAAATATGTTGTTGTTGTTGCTCAACCTTATTATATTCCAAATTTATCCCACCTGCTGCAGTAAAACAATTTCATATTCAGCAGTGTAAAAGGTCTTGCAATAATCTTGGTCACAGTTTATAAGATTTCTTGGAATGGGATTTGGGGGTATTACAATATTATATTGTCCAAGTGTCCTGCATACACACAGAGATAGAATCCTTTCTATGTATGTGATTGTTAACATGTTAGGGAAACAGTGAATTAGACTGTTCTTGAATTACAGAAATTGCTCCTGGCATGTTCAGCATACTTCACACTATGGATGGGATGGGATAAGGAATTAATTCAATTTGCATTTTAATGTAAACCTACCTAATTTGCATTCTCTAAACCCATACATGAACTGAAATGCAAATATCCTCCATATTCACACTTCTCCCTGAACGTATTTCCCTGAATCTAGATGCAGTCCTCTAATGAATAAAGACATATAGGAGCATTGTACAAAAATGTATATGTAAGTGAAAACAACATATATTATTCTATGGAAAAGTGCTTGGGAAAATTTCATGCAGAGATGCATCTATGCTAGTTGAAGGATTTGGGGAATTGTAGTCCATAACCTAAACTTTCTGAGCTCTCTTCAGGAATGAAACCAGAAACAGAGTCCCTTCTCCTTTCCCTCACATGGATTCTCTGTGTAAAGAACAAGTAAAGAAGGCCGCTACCATTTCCCTCCCCTTTTAGTGCCATGATTATCTATCATGTGCTGCTTTATTCTAAATGATAAACATTTAGTCATTTCATAGCTGGCATCAATAATATTTCACTTGCCCAAATAGCATTATTTGGGAGCACTGTACAGAGCTTTGTATTGCGTTCTATGGGGCTTGACTTACTTTTTGGAGTCATCTGATATTATTCAGGTGCAGGGCAGGGGGAACAAGTGGCAAAATCCGTTAATGTAGAGAACCTTTCCATTGCTGGGCTCTATTCCCCTACCCTGCACCTGAACACCATCAGATCACTCCACCAATTAAGCCAAGCCCCATAGAAGGCAAGACCTTTCTTCCTCCATGGATATGTCCATTCTTCCATGGAAGGCAAAGGCTCCAAGCCACATGGAAGGTATAGATGTCTATTCTGCACTCTGCTGTCATGCTGGCTGGGCCATTCAAGGAGCAGTAGTTCAAGCAGTAATTTTTTTAAGCTCCAAAAAGAAGGCTAGTGATGGCTGTTCATCTATTTTTCACCCGAAAGAGATGTATTTCATTGGTTATAGTATCTGGATTAAATATAGCAATATTTGTGTTTTCACTTAAGTCACCTAAACCTTTGAATGCTTCATTTTTTCATATGTGCTACCTTTCAAAATTCTATCACTAAGAGTAGAGAATCTTTTTTGTCCCTTTACATATGTGGCAAATGAATTATCTCTCTCATCCTGTCTATAAAATGCTCTCCAATCTGTGAGGGCAGGTGATTCAAAACAAAAGGCCTTGATTGAAGTGTCTACAATGCACAGAGCTGCTAATGGCATTCTGGAGCATTCAGCATCATATATAGATTTGAGTAAAACAACAAACAAAGAAATGACTCAGTCTTGTCAAAGCCAACTCTCCCTTTTTTAAAAAATGAAAAAAATCCCCTCACAAATATTTTACATTTTGAGAATATATTTTAATGTTTTGGATCATTTATCTGTGTCACATTTTCCAGATAATGTCTTTTTTACTTTTATATCAAAGCTTCCTTTGTCAAAGATATCTGTGTAAATAATCTTTCTTTCTTTCTTTCTTTCTTTCTTTCTTTCTTTCTTTCTTGGTTGTCCTGCCAAATTATCTGTGCTACCATGGAGATGTGGCATCAGTAATGCCTGTTTGTTTTTTGTTCTCCCCTGGTGGTGTTACACTAGTCTTTTTCTTAGAATTTGACTGCAAGAAAAAAATGATGAAATATCGAATACAAATGTTGCATCATTAGCATATCTAATAAGAGGACGCGGATGAAACCAAATGTTATATCCTGCTGGATTGGTTCATGACTTGTTCAGTATATGGACTGACAAACTGAACTTTTTGAATAGACTGTATATTAGATGTGTTCACAAACAGCCAAATGTGTGACTCTCAAAGCTATCGAATTTCATACCCTGAGAAAAATATGGAATGGTGGGGATGGGGAATGCAGCGATTTATCTGTAAGTTCAGCAGTTGCTGAACAACCAACTGTAGTATAGTTCCACATGTGGAACCATTACACTATGTTGTACCAAAGGATCTTGGCCAATATATTTACAATAAACAATGATCAATTTCTTTTTAGGACTATAGTTCCCCTAATCCCCTGGTCACTACTGACAGTGGCAATTTTGGGAACTGTAGTCCAGAAAAGAAACTTCCCCAAATTCTGCCTAAGTGCCATACCACACCATGTCACTATAGCATCAAAGCAATGCATAAATATTTCCAGCAGTTATGCCTCATACATGGTTGTTGATGTCCTGGTGTCATCCCATCATAGTGCCATTGCAAATGTGCATTTTTTTCATGCCGGAAACAATCTGTTAAGGACTCCCTTTCTTGCTACCAACCAGTAACCTTTTGTGCTGTGTAAAACACATTGTATTGCCTTCTGTGAAAACTCCATTAGTGGGTGGCATGTGGATGTGGCCATCTCAAGGAAGAGAGGGAATCCCCTTGCAAAGATTCCTAAGGAGATCTGTGAAGGCAATCCACAGATCACTTCTAGTGTTGGGGTGGTGAAGACAGCTTTTGTGACTTGTTCAGTTTGATTTATTTTTAAATCCCTCTTTCTGTTATACTGTCATAATATCATAACATTTTAGCACCTTAAAGTCTTTGTATCACAATTTAACAGGTTCATGGAACTTTCTACTAGGACAATGCATGACTACTGTACAAATTCATTTCTTTTCCAAGCATGCATGCAATGGCAATGGCAGGGGTAGACTGGAGGACGCAAGAGGACCCTACCACACAAAAGGCAAAACCCAGAAAAATTGGCACAGCTGAAAAGTCAAGACTATTTCATCTACATAGTATGAAAAGGAATGGCAGCAATTGGCATGGCCACCTCCTTTTCCTGTCTGACTTCTTGTGAAAACAGGTTTCATCCATTGCTATGATGCCCTGATGTCATCTTGTTGTTGTGCCATAAGGCCAAAACCAAGCAAGCAAACAAACAATGAACCAATCATGAAGCAAGGGGCAAGATTGGGGAGGAGGTTTTGATGCTGGTGCTGCAGAAGAGAAAAATGTTTGTGGAGTGTGCTAATGGTTAGGACTATTGCAGAAAGGCAGCAAGGTTCAGTACAGTTCATCTACAATCAACAACCCTACTATGAATGGCTGGAATGGATTAATGCAGTACAAAGGAGCAGTGCAGTAAGACCCCACTCTCAGAATCAAAGGTATTAGCTCTCTAAGCGTTTATAGTATCTGAATTTAAACAAGCTGTGAAAAAGAGGTATGGAAAAAATGTTAATTAAAGATTAGGAGTAAAGAATGTGAAACAATCAAAACATAAGCCAGAGAGCCAGCTAGAAGTCAAGGTTCAATTTCTTAACAAATTCTGCATCTTAATCTCCAGAAATGGCTGTGTGCAAAAAGTCATCATTTTCTCTATGCAAAATTTCTCTAGATCTTTTCAGGTTCACCCAGTGTTCCTTTAATTAAGATTTAAATCTGTTCTGAGATGGAACCCCTGATGCATGGTTTCAGGAAAATAAATTTCTAGCATGTTTAATCAAATGTATGCAGATTGCCAATGGCAATGAGGTGGAAATGACAAGGTGTCAGTCTTGAATTCTGATTAATCATCTCATATGTACTATGACATGGCAGTTGTTGGTTTTTTAAAAAGCAAACTTTCCAGAAAAAAATATGCCTCCTGACAGCCACGTGGCTGAATGAAATAGCTTTCTGTTCAAGAAGCCCATCTGGTTCTCTGCAAGTGCAAGAATAAAATGCACATAATCTCTCCGAAGGTGTGGCTGGCAGCCTTTGCCCTCTTATATCACAAAAGGGAGGTTGAGGAAAATCCACAGAGCAAACAAGCATTTCCAGCAAGATGTAGTCAATGCCAGGTCCACATCCCCCACCCCCAATTATTCATTCCATCCTACAGCAGGGAACTAAAACAACATAAATAGATGGGCTGGATTCACTTCATTGGGATAATTTATTTCCAGGGACTGGAAAGCAATAAAGCCCTCTCTATGTGTTAATACCATCTCTTTCTCTCTGCCTGTTAATAGCCAGAGTTTGTTCACTTGGAATGACCCCCCAGTTTTTTGTCATTTGTTCATTCATTCTTTCGTCCCTTCATCTGTTCATTTATTCATTCAATCACCAGCCTCCATTTTTGAGACCGCTCAAAAAAGTTTTTTCCTTTTTGTCTTGTGATTTACAAAGTGTTATGTTTTCCCTCAGGCTTGGTAAAGTTACTAAAGCTCTCAGAATCCCCCATCCAATCTTGTTCTGCTGGTCCAAAGCACTGCAAAACATTTGTGTATATGAAGAGAGAGAGAGAGAGAGAGAGAGAGACAGACAGACAGACAGACAGACAGAGATTATTTGTAATCTGAAAAAGCAACTTTCCCAAGATCAGGTTTTCCTTCTCTTTTATGTACATACATGCACATGCAAACACATCCATGTTATTTTAATGCTGCTTTTTTGTACTGTGTTTAAACATAGCTCGTTACAGAATGTAAAACAGATAGTCCCAGCTTGAACAACCAATGTCTAAGGGGCTATACAGACTGGCCTAAGGGGTCTGGCCAGATTGGGGCCATGGCAACCTCATGCCATGGTCCTGATCCAGCTTCTGGAGGGTGCAAAAAGGAGCCAGAAAAAGAGGATCCTTTTTGCAACCTCCAAGGGGTGCCACAGCTACAGCCGCGCAGCTTTATGATGCCCCTTTGGCACTACATCATGTGGATGCAGCACCGGAGTCGTGCCATGATGGTGTGCACCATGTGGATGAGCACATGCCAAAATGGCACTCTGGGGATGGAGTTAGGGTATCCAATATGAGGACTCTGCACCCTGACTCTTCTCACAAGCTGGCACAAAGTGCCAGTCTGTATAGGACCCAAGTGACCAGAAGTGAAAATCCAAGACCACACCATATAGAGAAAGCTCAAAAGAGGAGCTGGTGGAGTTTGTCACAAAGGACATAGGAGACAAAAACTATTTTAGTATATGGTTTGCTTTACTGGAACTGTTTGTGAGTTGACTTAACACAACTGAGCACTCCACGTGTTCTTCATTCAAGCTCCCCTTCTGTATTCCCTACCTCTGCTACCCCACCCACCATGTGGTTGTCTGATCTCTGCGTATGCATCTATTATTTTGATACTTTGGTGTTAACAAATGCAAAAGATAGAGACCTTAAATATTCCAAACAACATGAGATACAGAAGAGAAATGGGAGCAGGAAGGGCAAAAAGATAGACCAGAAATCAACTAGGTTGAATAAAATGTATAAAACACAGTGTCCAGGCAATATGTCCCTTTTTACAATTTCATGGAAGTAGTTTCTCTCTCCCATACACTGTACACAGCTGCTGGAAATCCTGGGTATAGACTTGATTATTACAGGTTCCACCACACAGGAATAGACCTTCAGCTGACAGTCTCTATATCTGAGGACACCACTGAAACAGCTGCACTGCTATCAGTTCGTTTCCGGGTTGAATTCAAGGTTTTGTCCTTTAAAGCCACAAACAGCTTGGGTCCAAACTATCTGAAGGACAGTGTTTCCCTATATAAGCCACCCTGAATGTTAACATCTGCAGAGGTTATGCTTTAATATTAGTATTAATTCTGTTTTTAACTTTTGCGATTCATGTTTTGTTTTTATCTTTTTAATTATTGTAAGACGCCTTGAGCCCCGTTTTGAGAGAAAGGCTGGATATAAATAAATAAAATAAATGAAATCTGACCCAGTCCAGCTGATATCATCTCAAGTCACCATTCATTTGATAGCCTTTGGTGTGTGTGTGGGTGTGTCTACCACAAACTAGCACATCCCTCTGGAATTTGCACTGTTATTCAACTCATTTTAGTCCATTGTGTAGCTTGTGTCCCCTCACTCACACACACCCCTGCCTCTCTGCAGATTTGATTCATGAATTACCCTCCCTGACAGACCCACAGTCTGTTCAACTTCTAATGGAACTTCAGACCTTTGATCTAAATTCCTTCTGAATTATTTCACCGCTTGCTACAGCTTCCTACCAAGGTTTCATATTGCCCTTCTCTGTAGCAAATACCCCTGTAGGAAGCTTAAGACATATGTGAGTGAAAGAGACACATGGGGAATGCACTTACCTTCCCTCTGTGGTCTTGGGGGCAGGGAAGAATCCTGGGAAAGAAGTCCCTCATGGTGGCCCAAGGGAATTGCTAATTTACCTCACTTCCATGAAGAGATGATGATGGCTTCCACAGAGGTGGCCACAACTCACAGCTGTCACTTAAACCATGAGCGTCCCAGTGCCCTCAACAAGCATTTGGGAAAGACACCCACCAGTTTTTGAGCAATAACTTCTGCTGCTGGATGCTATTTGGACAGCCGTAAAATCAAGAAGGGCAAACGCCTTGAAGGATTTCAGGTACATACCTCCACTGAAGTTCATAGTAATGATGGCTGATTTAGGCCCTTGAAGACTGAGGTCTACAATGCGCGCACACACACACACACGATTAATTTATTAGGTTGTGTAAACAATTTTCTTCCTTTCCTCCTTTTATCTTTGCCTTCATCAAGAGCTGGGATTTTCCCTATATTAGATTGCTTTATGAAGCCTTAGGTTACATGTGACCAGGTTGACAACCTAGTAAGTAAGATGTATCTGGATTTATGATAATATTCAAAGTCCACAAAACATTGATACCTTTATTGGGACAACCAAAATGCGCAATATACATGTTGCAAGTTTTTGAAGCTTCATTGGCTTCTTCATTAGGCATAGGTGTTAAAAATCATACAGGAGGGGGGAAAAACGAAGATGCTACTCCTGCATTTTGTCAAGTTGTTGTTCTCAGTTCAAATGTGGATTTGGATGTTATTGTACTTTTTACTGTATTGTACTTTGTACTTTGCTATATGGCTATATGGCCAATATGGCCACACCTTGATGTGTTTTTTGGATTTATGGTATCAGTTCAAGAGCTGATCCATTCATAGATACCACTTTTAGAGCTGTGCACAAATGGTTGCTGAAGAACTTTGACCTATTCACATACGCTCCAACTTTCCCAGTTTGGAAGGGACAGTCCTGAATAATTATCTGTCAACCCACTTGTTCAGTTGTTTTTAAAATGTCCCCATTTCGATGTCCTCCACCCACTTTCCACTTTGTTCTCAGCTTACTTCAATTGCTGCAAACTGAGTTCCAAGTCTAAAAGCAGTTTGCACTCAATTAACTCAGTGAGGGGCAGGGAGGAGGAATCTTGCATTTCCCAGTAATCTTAGGCAAAAGCAAACTGCTGCAGCCTCTCCTAGCTTACTGTATGTGTTTTTCCTTGTTAATACCTTTTACCATTTTGACTCTATTTTGATGTAGCTTGGCTACATGAGTGGTTTTTTTTTTTTCAAGTGAATTACATATCTGAGAGAGAAAAGGTGAGTTTTGCTAGCACTCACTATATGGCTGAGAGAGAGAGAGAGAGAGAGATGTGGGAATAAATAAAATCAAGTGGGATTATCATTATTTTGTAGCCGGAGTGAGGAAACTGAGGTTTGCAGGTTTGCATGAACAGGAGTTTAGCCTCCCCATGTTTCACATTGTTGTTTTTTGCCTTCAAGTTCACTCTGAATTTTCTTGACAAAATTTATTCTGAGGTTTGCCATTGCCCTCCTCTAAGGCTGTTACTTGCCCAAGGTGATACAATGGGTGTCCATGGATTCAAACCCTGGCCTCCTAGAATAGTAGGTCCAGCATGGTGTTTTCCTCAAGTTTCATTCAAATTGAGGGTTTGACCAAAAATGGTTTGAAAATACCTGTTCAAAATTTTGATTTTCAACCCCCCCAACCCAAAACCAAAAAAAAAAAAAAAAAAGTGTATCACAGAGTATTAGAAATGTTATGATAAGTTGTTGAAAGACTGAAATTTGCTGCATAAAACTGCTTCATTGGGGAAATATTCATGGTATGATTTTAGTGAAATACAGTCCCTCTGTGTATGTCCACCTAAATTTTTGTATAAGTTTTGTCACCGAAGAATAATCGTTAGCTCAAAATGTTCATGTAATAAAACTTCTATTGTTGTCTTACTTTTCATGAATATAGAATATTACATACGTACTTCTGTCCTGTTTTTGCTATTCCAATGTCCCATATTTGTCAGAAGGAAATATGGCCAGCCTAACAATTGGCCATCTCTGCTTGGCAGTAAGATGGAAACAGAACACACAATACAAGGAGGGAAGATTGCAATGAATTGTAATTACCTGTTTTTACCCCTTTTGCCCTCTAGACTGAGGCACATAGTTCTGCAAATGTGGTTTATTATTTCTCCACTTCCTGCATGGAACAGAAAAGGGGGTGGAGACCTAGTAAGCTTTTATATTAATTGTACACCAACCACTTACAAAAATTTGATTTTAGCATTGTTCTTTCAAATGTGTCATGTCCTAAAATGTACATGGGTTATTGCCTCTGTATGTTTGTGTGTATTTCAGCAGATGCTATATAATCTCCAGGGGGTAGTTAACAAATTTCATTTTCTACACATTTTTTCTCCCATTTTGCCTCTCTGCCCACAAGGAAAGGAACAATATTTCATTTAGACAGAAGGGTTTTCACATGGCCTGACAGCTCAAAACAGCAATTTTGGTTAAACACGGGCCATTTGACAACTCTGGTGATGAGTTATTGATTAAAAATCTCAAATCAGTTACACTTATTAGTAATTACTGAGGTCACTTTTTGCCATCTAAAAATCAGAACAAAGCTCCTCAAGTTCTATTTGTGTTCCTCCTTGACTTTTCAATGTAATTGCCCATCATTCAATGTAAGTTCATTAGCCAATTCACCTAAATCCCTCGAGAAGGCCTTTCATCTGGACTGGCTGATTTGTACACCTTGTGGGTCTCCCCTCCTTCCCCCAATTGGGTCTGCCTGCTTTTCTTCCACAGCTGTACAGAAAATTAGAATGGCTAATAATTATGCCATACCCATTAAGGCAAACTCAGCTACAAAATGATATGAAGAACCTCTTACAAAAGAAATGAATTTACAGCTATTGTGCTCTTTTATTCTTTCTCCTCTGTTGCGCACCTGGCTGGATATTTATTTAAAGAGTGTGCAGAAAAATGACCCACAGTCAAGAAGCAGACCTTTTCAGGTGTTATGTAAGGGTCAGCTCCATAGTCACAGATTCAAGTAACAGAGACTCAACAATATGTTTTTGGAAAACAAAAACAGATTTGGGAGGGAGGATTTACAGCAGAGAATTAGACTTTAGGAGGGATAGTCAAATGTTTCCTCACCCATAATTTTCTCCAGTGGAGATCCAACTCTTGCTCTCAAAGGATGAAGCAGGTGCCTCAGGTAACGGGTTTGGGATGTCATAAAACTGAACACTAAGGTCAGGATTGACCATGCCATTGTATTCCCCATCACCATGTATCAAAGGATGTATGAACTGGACAGTGAAGAAAGCTCGCTTGAAAATCAAATCATTTGAGATAATGTGTTGGATAATAATGTTAAGGATATTGTGAATAGTCCAACAAACAATTGGCTTCTAAAACAGATCAAGTCCCCTGGTACTCTTCCTGGAAGCCAGGATGACTAAATTGAGACTGCCATCCTTTGGCCATGCCATGAGATGGCATCAATCTTTGGAAAAGACAATTAGGCTAAGAAAGATGAAAGGTGTTAGAAAGAGAGGAAGACTCTCTTGAATAGACTCAAGAAGGCCATGGCCCTGAGCCTGCAAGACCTGAGCAGAGCAATTGGGGACAGGGGAGCTCAGAGAGGTCTCATACACAGGGTTGACATGAATCAAAGTCAGTGCAGCTAATAATAATAACAAAGGAGCAGAAAATACTTATTTAATTCATTAAGATTTGTACTGGTGCTGTTAAAGAGCCCTGATTTTGATAGGAGGAGCAGCACTGGGAAAAACAGATTACCACTGTTCCTGCAAGATGAATAGGAGTTATGGCAGGATGTAAAAAACAGAAAAACGGATCAAGGTAAAGAAGGGTTAGATTCATTCCCAGAACTACTCCTCCAGTCAATATCAAAATCCTTCCCCCAGCAATTGCTTCAAACTTTACCATTTACTGATATGATTTGTTCCATAGTAAATCCATTATTGAAAGGGGTCTTGGACCCCAATTCCTGGCTGTAGTGCCTATTGTGCTAATCTAGATTTGTAACTGGAATGTAGATTTCTCAGTTCTGAGGAAAACGAAGGCAGGAAAACATTTTGTGCTTGCTTTGTCATCAGGTGAGCATGATGTCATTTTATTTCTGTGAATTGCAGCACGCTGTTGATTCTTGTTTGGAACGTTTGGAGCCCTTCCATAACATGCATAATTCTGGAGTTACAACATTTGGTAGCAAGAAAACACACTTCCACTGTGTTTCCTCCACAGATACAGATTGCCTAAGTGTGTGCCTAAGTCATGCCTAGGGGAGGTGTTTCCTTGTGTTTCTTTATGACTATGTTATGACACAGGGTGCAGCTGCCTACTGAATTGGTGCTCCAGTCAGAAGGTTTCTTCTGCTGATGGTAGATTGTGATACCTGAGTGAGTAATATATAAGAAACCACATTCGTTGAAATCATTGCATTCCATCAAAATGATACCACTTTTATTCCAATAAAGCTGATAACAATTTTCTGCAAAACTATTACTTAGAAACACACTTATTTTATTTTTTGTTGTGTGGGATGCATAATGTCCAAGACACCTCTTATGAGCAAGGAGCACAGAGAAGGTTGTTCTGACATGTCAGCACTAATTAAGGAGAGCAGCCAGCATTGGCTTCAGTACAAAATGTTAATTTACATGTGCAGGCTGCTTCTCAAAAGCTGATTGTGGCTTGGTTTATCAGTGCAGAACGGAGAAGTAAACAAGTCAGCAGCATCCCAGCTCAAATAGTGTTCTAACTATAAGGACCAATCAGCAGAAGAACAGCAACAGAGTGAGCTGAAGCTGGCAACATGTAATTCACATTCTCAATGTTTTTAGAGTTGTCAACTTTATTTAACCAGCATTTGTTCCTGTGCCTTTAAGAGCCACTCTCTCTGCCCACAATAGTGCACAGGTGGGATTTACAAGTCCTCCAGAAGGAGCTAAACAGCTACTTAAGTTATTTCTTATCTTTGTTTTTGCTGGCTAGAATGTCCACAGATCCTATCCTTGTACAGGTGCTACTGCTCAGCTCCACATTGTGAGAAATATCATAGGCTGATTTCTGCTGATCCTGGTTGCTTCTAGGGGCATAGGAACAGCTCAGGCCAGTTGTTTCTGGGTGCTTGACAACCCTGCCAAATACATTCCTGCTGACACTTCCATGTGATCTGCAGATCAAACTAGCTTCCCCTCTTTTTCTTAGTAGTCATTTTTGGGGAGAGGATCTAAAAATCATACTTAGTAAGCTTCCTCTTTCGCTCCCAGTTGTTGTGGCACTAGGCTTCACTCTCTGCTCGGCTCTGCATGCAATTTCTGGCTAGAAGCAAGCAGGCTAGATTAAAGGTTAAAGGTTCCTTACCCCATGTCTCTAAGTAGATGAGAAAACTGCAAGGTAGGCAATAAATCCAAAATAAACAAATTCTTCATTTAACCTTAATTCCATCTAACCAAAATAAATTATTCATTTAACCTTAATTCCATCTTAATTTCAAAAAAGGAATATCTCTGTATATGTTCTTTGTGTGTGGGTTGAATGATAGGCAGGGACCAAACGTGGTTATTAGGTAGCACACAGCACATAATGGCATGATCAGAGGCTGAACCTTGGTCTCAGTTTGTGGCTTGGAACTTCAGGGCCTGGGACAAACCTGAATTGACAATCCTACTCCTGGGCCTTGAATAATTGGGGGAGCATGATGAAGATGTTTCCACTTCCTGCTAGGGGGCATAAGGTGCATTCTGACTTTTTTTTTTTTTTAAATCTGTTTTGGGGGCACAAGGTATAGCTGCCTAAGACCTGGTGAGGAGTTTGTTTAGCCCTCCTCCAAATCTTAGGAGGCTGCTCATCCCAGCTCTATATTAATTGGAAGTTGTACCCTGTATGCTCACTGCCTAAATATCCTAAAGGTCCCAGGTCCTCTCCGATCTAAGGCTAAGCTGGGTCAGCCCTGGTTCATACTTGTATGAGATACACACCAGGTTCTGGAGGCCATATTTCAGAGGAAGGAACTGACAAAACCACCTCTGAGTTTTCCTTGCCTAAGAAAACCCTGGAAAATTCATGAGATTGCCAAAAGTCAACAGACGACTTGAATACACATGCACATGTTATATACAACTTTTTCAACATGATAAATGTTAATGCTCATAAAAATGGATATGAATTTTCATGTGGTGATAAAACAAGGAATATGAATACTGATGAGAGACAAGAATTGAGCACATTTGTGCTTGGGGAA
This sequence comes from Urosaurus nigricauda, assembly GCA_034509955.1. Lineage (NCBI taxonomy): Eukaryota > Metazoa > Chordata > Lepidosauria > Squamata > Phrynosomatidae > Urosaurus > Urosaurus nigricauda. The sequence goes on along the minus strand of JAOEGL010000001.1, from coordinate 311,663,327 downwards.
AAATATGTGCTTGGGGGAAAATAAGATCTCTACATCTTGCATTGGAGACAGAGAAAACAGGAAGAAGATTGCTGACCTGAACAGATACCAGTGCTTTCAACCACCTCCTAAGGTTAGTCTGTCCAGACCTGACATCCTATGGTGGTAGACTTGAGATAGCGGGGAAAGATAAAAGGAAATCTGAACTGTGGTACATGCTCTGGAAACCTCACACTTGGATTACTGTGACGCGCTCTACATAGGGCTACTCTTGTGCTTAACTCAGAAACTTAAACTGGTCCAAAACATGGCAACTAGGCTGGAACTTCCAGGAGAGAGCACATAACACCTGTGCTTAAATCTATCCACTGGCTGCCGATCAGTTTCTGGGCACAGTACAAGGTATTGATTTTAACCTTTAAAGCCCTACATGGCTCAGGTCCATCCTATCTTGGGGACCGCCTCTCCCCATATGAGCCCCCTCACATGCTCCGGTCCTCTGGGAGGAAAATGCTACAGCTCATACTGGGTCGTTACTTTTAATTGTATTTGTCTTTTTTTTTTTGTCCTCTTGAAACTTGAGACAAACGATCTCCTTGCACCCAAAGCAATAAGCCAATCTCTTTCCCTACCCCGTGTTGTGCTCTCAGCCAAACTTCCCTGTCTATCTTGACCCAATCCCTGTTTTGTCACACTAAGTTAAAGCCATTGACCAGTCTAGAATCTCACTGTTGCTTCCTGGGAAAGGACACCCAGCCTTTGCTACCTGAAAAATAGCCCAAGGGTGTCCTTGGGGCTATATTTTAGGTACAAATATTGGCTTCAAAATCTAGCCTCTTTATTCACACTATGTTGCCCTCAGACCTCCCAGCCTGAACCACTCCACTTTCTGTGGTCTACTCATCTTGACAGGTAATTATCACCCCAGTGCAAACCCCTGAAACTCCACTATCCCTTTCCATAATTACCATTCAGTTAGCTCTGGATGCTGTGTCTGCTTGAATCACTATTATGTGTGTGTGATAATTTTCTAAATAAAACTTTTTTAACTTACCCCAAACCTGGAGGTATCCTCAGTTATTATTGGTATACACCAGTGCAAATGGTCCTGACATTACCAAAGCCTCTTGCAAAAACTATTTTCCCCAACATTTGAAGTAACACTGGTATTTGGTAGAGACCCTCCCAACCCTGTCTCCCACCTTCCTTTGGTTAACAATTGTCATGCTTACCATAGCACACTGCTGTGGCTCACACATGCATCATATCCTGTATGACATTTGGAACAGACAAATACAGTAGCAAAAAAAGGCAAGAAAAGTAACAGGAATAGGTTAGCTTTGCTGCTCCCTGAAACACAGGAAGACACCTACCCACCCACCCAATTGTGTGCATTGTCAGGCTGCTTAAATTCAATTTACTTTAATGAGAGTTAAGGCACATAACTGCGTTCTGGATTTCATCTGCATGGTACACATTTTAAAAGACACATGCACTTTATACATTTTCACATACTGTGAACACATGTGATATATCCACTCATTTTCTAATTTGTCTTTCTGAAGAAGGTTGATAGTGGATTCCTCCCTGCTTTTTAAAATAGGCTCTTAAAACCTTAACCTTATGGTGGGAAAATCCAGGATACTGGAATAAATGAGGGGAGATTTGAGAAGAGAAACAGCAAGAGTACTTTTCCGTTTTCAGTTTCCTAGAGGCTGATTAAAATAAAAAAGAATTAGCACTAGGGCTTTAATACACACATTTGTGCTGATTTGAGTAACCACTGTACCATTTATTGCTGTAAATTGTAGGTGGGACCAAGCTGCCAAAACTTCCCTTATTTGAGTCTCTTCCTAGATTCACTCAGCCATACTTTACATAAACTTGATATCATTTTATAATGAAGTAGACCTGTAGACAAACACTTTATCTTCAGCCCATATGGTTTCCTGGGTGATTTTTTCCCCATCCTTGGACAAATACAATTCTGTATAGTGTTTCTAAATACTGTATAAAGATTGCAACTGTATCAACAGCCCAACTAGAATATCAAAAACTAATCTACAACATTAATACAGAAGAATTTGGCTGGCAGCAGAGAAGGAGGCAGGGCAGAGGGAGAGAAACCCAGGAGAAACCTTCATCTGTTGATTCTCAGAGAATAAACAAAATGTTTCCCCATTACATCACTGTTTATGCTGTGGAAATATTAGAGGACCCACTTCCAGTCCATGGCCCTGTGTGTTTACTTGCTGCGAGGGAGTGGAGTGGAAGGCAAGGAAGCATGACCGGGTGTCATCTAAAGTGTCAACTACAGTCATTAACTTTGAAGATGTGCATCTGAACAGAAAGGACTTCTCCAGGCTCCATCCATCCAGTGTAGCTGTGGAAGATGCTACTGCCTCTAACATCAGTTGGCCATTTATTCTTCTAGTGGATAGTTTGCAAAGGGCCTACTGTGATTTTCTTGTGACATGCCAGCTTCCCTCATAAAACTACGCCACAGATCTTACTGTATATTTTGCCTTGTTTTACCAATATGGTTCTCCCCTCCTCTTTTCTTTATCTACATTTTTCTATTTTTGTGTTTGTTTAAAGGAGCAAAGAACATTGACCAGACAAAATGTGTATATCCACACCCCCTCTCCCTTCCCTGCCTATACCCAGAGCCACACAATATTTGGCAAGGCCAAAAAATGGAGACAACATGCATGCATCACTTTACTGCCTTGTTCTTCTTCCTCAGTCTGTGGACATGATCACAGAGGCCAATGAAAAGAATGAGATAACAGGAGGAAGGAACACACTTTAATGTTTTTAAGCGATGACTTTAATAAAAATCACAGGAAGAAAAATCACAGTCTAACATCATTCAAGTATCCACAATAGCAAAACCCAGAGATGTTTTAGAGTAATTTAGGAAGAGGCTTTTAGGGTTATTTGTTGGAATCCTTCTTGGGACTTACGTTTTCATAAGTGGACGTAAGTCTGGGGGAATTAGAATTGGGTAGTTCTGTAACAGTCCCACCCAGTAAAGGGCCCCCATGAAGTGTGTTGTGGTGGTCCTCCTCCTATATCAGCTCACTCTGTGATTGAGATCTTGTGAACTGCCCTAGTGGCAGTAATAAGCACTGACTGACTGTGTCTAGTCTTCATAGAGACTATTATTTTAATAATTCTCTGTGACACTGCTTTATCATCTCCCCATGAGGCATTTTACAACAAACAGATTTAGCAGGGTGCCTTGCCCAAAGTGTTCAATTTTTGGAAATCACAGAGCTAGGGACAGGGGAGAGAGACCAGATAACCAGGTGAAGAATATGAAGTTATTTCAACCACATTTGTTTTGGTTCAGTTGCAATAGAGTAATGAGAAATGTTCTGACAAAGATGGATTTTGAAGAAAGATTTGAAGGATACTGTGCAACGGCATGGAGAAAGGGTAGGATGGTAGCAAGGGTAACCATGCTGTTGCACCTAAAGGAGACTTTGGGGTATTTGGGGCCTATTCCCACTTGCAGAAAAATCCACGTTGGAACCGGGCTGTGCTCCACTTAGGAAAGCAATTCCAAAAGGCCCCTCATTCACACTATGAAAAGGGACCTTGTTTGGAACCGCTTTCTTAGCTGGGAACTCTTCTTGTTCCCACTGGAGCTGCCATGTAAGGTGACAGCCCTTAACCCCCCAACCTCTTCCCACAGGGGATTCTTTTTTATTGGGGAGGGGGGTTGATTGCAAAATCAATCTTGTGCATTTGCAATCTTGTGCATTTGCAATCTTGTGCATTTGCGATCAGTATAATGAAGAAAAAGAAAACACACACACACACACTTGCTCCTGAGGGGTCCGTCCTTCCTTCCTTCCTTCCTTTTTTTTCTTTTTCTTCATTATACTGATTGCAAATGCACAAGATTGCAAATGCACAAGATTGATTTTGGGATCAACCCCCCCCCCCAAAAAAAACACGATTCTGATCAGCGTTCCCATTTACTGGAAATGCTTCAGAATTGTGTTTTCCCCAAAAACACCACTTTAAAACTAGTGTCAGGAAAGCCTGGGCTATTTGCTTTTAACCCGGTCCTTTCCTCCACTAATCGATCCAATAAGGATCGGAAGTCGATTTGAGTGTGAATGAGGGTCATATAGCCTGCGCCACACTTTGAATCAAAATGTAGTGGGAATGGGGCCTTGGAGTTGGTGGAACTGGGGTTGGTGGAACTTGACAAATAAGGTTACAGGGGTTGTTTCATTATATAAGAGTAGAGAAATATAGGTGGCAAGACTGAGGAGGACCTTGGTATGGACAAGATGCTTGTGAACTGAGGAATGGACAGGAATCCAGTGTAGGGCATCAAGGAGAAATATGTCATGGTCAGAGTGACAAAGAAGTGTGTGATCCTAACAGTTCAGTACTGACTGATCATGAGGAAATCAAGAACAAAAGGCTATGTATTGGGCCACAGGTTGTTCATCCTTGGCTGAATCTTTTTAATTCCATTAGGAGAAAGACAGCATCCAGAGAGGTGTGGCAGGATCTTTAAACAGTGAAAGTCTTAAAGAGTATTGAAGGAAGACTCAGGGGCTAAACAGACTGGCAATAAACGCTGGCCACAGTGGAGTGACTTTATGATGCCCCTATGGTGCTACATCATGTGGATGTGATGGCGCATGCCATCTGGAGTGGCATGCACCATCATGGAGTCATGGGAGCAGTGTTAGAGTGTCCAGCATCAGGACTCTGCACCCTGACTCGGCTCACAGGCCAGTGCTTTCAGTGCTTTCTGTATAGGGCCTACTTCTTAAAATGAAGTGCCTAGAACTGAACAGAGTACTCTAGATGAGGCCTGACTAGTTCGGAATATAGTGGTATTGTTACTGTCCTTGACTTGGAAACTATGGTTCTGTTAATGCAGGCTAAAATATTATTTGCCTTCTTTGCTGCAGCACCACACTTCTGAAGACATACTTATCCAAACCATTGTTTTCAGGAAAGATCTCTGAGGAGCTGTGTCAAATAATGGCAACAACAAGGGAAATTTTAGAGTTAATTGACAAATTACAAATTAACAAGTCATCATGGCCAGATGGCACTGAGAGAACTCAAATGTGAAACTGCTGCTCTTTTAACAAAAATATGCAATTTAGTATTAAAATCAAGCTCTTTGCCAAAGGGACTGGAAGGTAGCCAATGTAATTTTTCAAAAAAGAAGAAGAATGGGAGGGGGGTTTCCAGGAATAAATAGACAATCTTCCTAACTTTTATAACTTCTCAATGGACTCAGATGTGGAATTAACAGTTATTCTAAGAAAAATATATAACATATCCCCAAGATCTAGAAGACTGGAAAGTGGCCATGTAATGGCAATTTTTAAAGAAAGGATGGGATTGAAATCCAGCAAATTACAGGCTCATGTGCTTAATGTCTGTTCTAGGTAAACAAATGGAAAGCAAGATTGCATACACATATTGGCTGGAATGGGAGCCATATACCTGGCATGAAGCTATGTCTTCTAGTGTTACCTCCCCAAACCCATCTTCTAAGTGACCCAACCCCAACAACACTGTTATTTCTGTGTCATTTGAGCATAGGGGGTTCAGCAGAGTTGCATCCCCCTATTTGCCTGTAGCTGGATGAATGTCAACAGAGCCTGCTGCAGATAACACCCTTGTAGTGCATCCAGCTACAGGCTGTTTGCTGATGACACCAAAATCTTTAGAGTGCTTTAAATAAAAAGGGATAGTGAAAGTCTCTAAAACTCTCCCCAAATTGGTATAATGAGTATTTAAATGTCAAATAAGGTTTAGCATTGTTTAACATTTTAAATAGTTTAAAATGATTTTATTGTAAGCCATCCAGAGTTGTTAAAAAGAGGGTGAGCTATACATATTTTAATATGTATTTAAAATGTATTTTATATATATTTAATATGTATTATTTAATATGTATTTATGTCCTGGGCCCAGTGCTATTCAACAACTTTATCAATGACTGGGATGAAAGAATAGAGGGCATGCTTATCAAAATTGTAGATGACACCAAATTAGGAGTAGCTAATACCCAAGAGGATAGGATCAAAATTTAAAATGACTTTAATAGATTAGAAATCTGGGCCAAAACTAACAAAATGAATTTCAGCAGTGAGAAATGTAAAGTACTGCACTTAGGTAGAAAAAAAATGAAATGCATAGATACAGGATGGGTGACACCTGGCTTAACAAGACTACATGTGAAATGGATCTAGGAGTTCTAGTAGACCACAAAGTTCTAGTAGAACAGTATTATGTGGCAGGTAAAAAGCCCAATGTGATTTTAGTCTTCATCAAAAGAAGTATAATGTCTAGATGAAGGGAAGTAATAGTGCTACTGTATTCCTTTGGTTAGGCCTCACCTGGAACACTGTGTCCCATTCTGGGCACCACAATTCAAAAAGGATGTTGACAAGTTGGAGTGTATCCAGAAGAGGGCCACTAAAATGGTGAAGGGTCTGGAAACCATGCCTTATGAGGAGAGACATCAGGAGCTGGGTATGTTTAGCCTGGAGGTTAAGAGGTGATACGATAACCCTGTTCAAGTGTATTTGAAGGAGTGTCACACTGAGGATGGAGTAAGTTTGCTTTCTACTGCTCCAGAGACTAGAACCCAGAACAATGGATGCAAGCTACAGGAATAGGGATTCCAGCTCAACATTAAGAGGAACTTCCTGACAGTAAGAGCTGTTTGACAGTGGAACATATTCCCACAGAGAGTGGTGGTGTCTCCTTCTTTGGAGGTCTTTAAGCAGAGACTGGATGGACATCTATTGGGGGTGCTTTGGTTGTGTGTTCCTGCATGGCAGGGGGTTGGACTGGATGGCCCTCGTGGTCTCTTCCAACTCTATGATTCTGTAATTCTGTGATTCCGTAATAAATAAATAAGTGTAAAGTGATGAACATTGGAGTGACCCCTCATTCCTCCTTCACACACAGATTAGTGAGCCTTGGTGGCACAGTGGTTAAATGCCTGTACTGCAGCCACTCACTCAAAACCCTAAGGTTGTGAGTTCAATACCAGCAAAAGGGACCAAGCTTGACTTAGGCTTGCATCTTTCTGAGTTCACTAAAATGAGTACCCAGATTGTTGAGGGCAAGTAGCTTACAGTTGTAAACTGCTTAGCCACTGCTTCGGTGGTATGAAGTGGTATATAAATGAAGTTATTTGTATATAAATAAAGCTGTTTGTGAGGCCTTAGCTGGTGGTGATTGATCAGAAAAGGGATCTTGAGGAGGTTAACTTGGTTAACTTGGTGTACCAGCCCTATGTGCAGTTGCTATGAAGAAAGTTTATTCCATCTTGGGGTTATCATCATTTATTATTTTTATTTTTATATCCTGTCTCTCCTTGTATAGGATCCAAGGTGGTTTTCATCAGAAAATGAACTGGAAATAAATTAACAAATATTCTAATCCTGTTAAGAGTATCTGTGGTGCAACCACACTTGGAATTTGATGTAAAACCAAATGCCCATAGGAAGTCCTATCCAAAAGATATTGTAGAGCTTAAATGGATGCAGAAAGGGGCAATCAAAATGATCAGAGGGCAGCAGAAGGGGGAGAACCATGTGTGAGGCAAAAGGTTAACATAGGGCCAATACAGACTGCCCTTAGGCACCCACTGTACCCTGGCAGGGCCGGTGCTACAAAGAGGAGAAAGGGATGACCTCTGTGGCCCCTTTCCCCTCAGCATCGTCGGCACAGCCATTTGGCTGCTGTGCCAATGATGCACATGCCCAAAAGGAATTCCAAAATGGAGCTTCTTTTTGTGCTGCTGGAAAGGTGCGATAAGCGCCCTCCAGTGGTGCAGAGACGTCATATGCACACCACTCTGTGGCGTATGCATGATGTCGTCATTGTGTGCTGTGTGTGGATGGTGCACCTTCAAAATGGCGCCGTCCATACACACGCTCCCCAGCCCTAGTTTTGGCCCAAGGACAGTGCTTCCTGCCCATCTGTATAGGGCCATAGTTTTTCACATGTGATATTGATTGTTGAATCACTTGTGGCTTAATGAACATTGAGAACACATAATCTTTGTGCATCATTTATTTGGGGTATCTACTGTTCTTTATCATTTTTGGGTTAGATTAAGATCTAATAGCCTTCTAGGTTGAAAATATATTCCTAAAGAGTTCCCAAATGTCTTTTTCACTGCTGTAGAAAATGCAGGGTATTCATAAAACATTTTCTTACATATTATAAGATTAATGGGTCCCTAAAACAAAATTCTGCTTTCATCTATATCAAGTTAAGTTTATTCAATTGTATGCATTATGCTTACCAAGCCATACCCCACAATTGCACAAAGTGAAGCTGAAATTCTGGTAATAATATAGCAGGCATGCTGTTTCACAATAATTCAGATCTGAAACCAAGTTTTTTTCTTTTGGTTTATTAACTTTACACTACAGTTATTGCTCTTATCAACTGCAGTGGATCCGAGTAATTCAATATTTCATTGTGCTCAAGTCTTTCACCATGTTCGGGAAATAGCAAGAATGACAAGATGGAAAAGCAAGAACTGTAAAGCAAAATAACAGGCTAGGCTTTTGTATAGCCTTTTGTGCACGAAGGCTGTAAATAAACCAGATGCAAAGTAGGTAAAGGTGATATGAAGGGAAAACAGTTCCTGTCTCATTGTTTCCATTTGTAGGCATTTTCAGCTCAGGACTCCCATCTGGATGTGTCCTGGCTGCTGTCCATGGTTACTACTTTATATTCACAAGAGCCCATCTAGAAAAACAATGTGAATTTGCAACAAAGGAAATATGTTAATGTACAATGACACTGACTAATTATTTCTTTTATGTTTCTCTCTTTTTTACATATCATTTTTTAAATTTTCTGATAAAAACACATATAACACATAACATAAATTCTCCAAACAGACAAGTAAACCTAAATTAACATCAGATACTCACAAACATTAAACAACAAAACCTAAAGTAATAGCAATAGCAAGTATATTTCTATACTGTGCTAGGGAACTAGCACTCCCTAAGCAGTTTACAATGTGTAAGCCAATTGCCTCCAACAAGCTGGGTACTCATTTTACTGACCTGCGAAAAGATGGAAGGCTAAGTAAATACAAATAACACAACACAATAAATTAATATTAATAACAAAACACAGTACAGTTTCCCTGAATTCTTGGAACTTGATCCTTACATTTCTGGGTGTATATAAGCTTCTTCATGTTTCCACAGCATATTACAATATTTCTGTGGGATGAATTTACTATACAATTTGCTATACACATCTCTTTATTGCTCATCTTATATCAACCACTCCTTCCAAATATTTTCACAATATTCTATTTTTCTTTTAACAGGTAAGTTTTTATTCATTTTTAGAAGCAAAAAGAAGGCATGTCTGTAATTACCATTGTCCCCAGTTTCCCATTTTATCAGCCATGGAAGGGTCAGAATTTATCTACTTTTCCTAATATAAATGGAGGTGGGTGGGAGGAGTGCATCAAAAACATAGAAGGATAATAAAGGTGTCCAATGAAATTTCTCTTACTCGACTGACTGCAAAAGGTGGTTCTATACCATTTTTGGAATATGCCTGAAGCCTTAAAAGAAATGGGTCTGGCTTCACAAAGTGACCACCTATAAATGTGGATATATGACCCCTGTAAACAATTTGAAAATGAAGTCCAGCTCTGGTCTACTGTGGCTACATCTGCAGTCATACTTTGCCCTGTCACCTCTGTGCACATTATGAGATATAGGGGATGTGAAAGGTTGCCTATAAGCACAGATTTGAGCATGTCTAGATGTTCCAAGCAATCAGGACATGCAGTCATACAATAGCCTTGATCCCATTGGTGGCTTCCACATCGAATCATAGAATTATAGAGCTGGAAAGGACCACAAATATCTTCTAGTCCAATCCCTTGTCATTCAGGAATTCACAGCTAAAGCACTCCCAAAAGACACTGACCTGGTCTCTATTTAAAGATCTCTAAAGAGGGATAGACCACCAACATCTGAGACAGTACAACAAAACCAGGTGGGGCAATGAATCTGTTCTGTGTTCAGTCTCAGCTTCAAAGGATATATATATATATATATATATATATACTAAAACAATTTTGCAGATAAAGTTCAGCACCTTGAGTAACTCATTTTAAAGTTCAGACTAAAACTCAGAATGGATTCCCCGCTTTGCTGACCTGGAAGCCCCAGTTGCCACTCAATCTCCTGGAATACATAGATTCATGCCATGTATAGGTCCCACTGTTCTGTTCAACAGAGTTTGGTTGCTGGCAAACCCAATGGAATAGCATGACAGTGAAGTTAATCCCATCCTGTCTATGGAAACATGTGATTAGGGTTTAAGACTAACCTTAAAATTGAAATTATCACATGTTGAAAATTATCACAGCATTTTAAAAAGGAAAGAATCCTCTGCTTTGGCAGTTCTTGGCATTCTCCTTCCTTAACTGCATTTGGTTCCAGTATTTACACCAGGGGCAAGTAAACCATATGTGTGGCCCCCAAAGCTCTCCAGAAACCGCTCATTAAGATCTCTTTAAGGTCTGGCATCTTGAGGTTCCAAAACTGTGCACCAAGGGTGAGCCAGTTCCTCCAGACAGCTTGGAGCCAGGATACCTAGAAGACCATATCCTCTCATGTGAGCCTGCCTGAAACCAAAAATCATCATCATGATCAGCACCCCTATTATGCATCCTACCATCCTGTGATGCTAAGCTGGGTGGGTACAAGTAACAGGGCTTTCTTTGTACCAACACTCCACAGTCGAATTATCTCCTGTGGGAGGCCAGGATGGTTTCTTCCCTTTTACGTTTTTTTTTGGGGGGGGGAGTGAAGACTGTTTTATTTTGGTTAGCTTTTTGCTTGTCAAATTAGGTGTGTCTGCACTGGTTAACTGTTTTTAGAAGGGTTTTTTAAAAAAAAAAAAAAGAACAGCTGTTTTTAAAATTGTTTTAGGGTTAGTGCAAGTGTTTTAATTTGATTTCTAGTTATTTATGTGATACTTTAAAAAGAGCTTTTTATCAAATGTACATTGCTTTGGATGCCCTAGTGGGTTGAAATAATAAATAAATGCCTAATCAGTCAATTAATTGGTCAATAAAACGTTGTTGGCTGGGCCTCTGATAGCAGATTTGGATCCTCCCATTGTGTCCCACAGCTGTTTGCCAGCTGCCAATAGTGGGACTGACCAGCTGGATAAGGCTGGGACCATGGCTTTGGGCTGAGTGGGAAAGGGGTTCTTGGCTGTGTATGAAATGAGGTGCCCCAGGAAGAAGCTCTTTTTCCACTTCCCTCCCTACTGGTGGGAATATGCCATTGGGGTGGGTGCCCACCACAATCCCAGCAGATGGCAGGCTGGTGGGCAGACAGGGATAACAGGATAACAGGAAAGCAAGGTGGCAATTTTGTGTGTTGATGGTGGGGAAATGAGAAAGCTTATCCAGAGTGTAGATCCTTCCACAGTCAGGCTATTTCACTTGGCAGGGGCAATTCCCAAGATCTCCTTTACTGGCCCATTTGGTGGGATTTCACATTTTGTTTATCATTATTAATATCTCTGAAATTCACCAGTTTTACTGTGGTGGCAACAGCGATCAACAGTGATACCACCAAAAAGGGGAAACATTATTCATTCATTTCTTTATGGGATTTATATCCTGCATTCTCCCAAAATGGGATTCAAGGTGGCTACATATGCAACATAGTCAGGTCCTGGGCCTTCGTCCAGACTACTAGGCCCTGGCAATTTGTATTGGGTTTTGCCTCTTGTCATCAGCCCTGGCCAGCATAACTAATGGTGGATGACAATAGGAGTTTCAGTCCCACAGCATCTGGTGGGCCATAACTCACCCTTGATATATACAATTAACAGGGAGTAAGCTCCACTAAATTCAAGGAGGCTTACTTTGGAATAGATACACACAGGCCATCATTGTTGATTATTTGAGACTACTTTGATTCTGGTACACTGCTACTGTAGAGAATGAACAAGAAAATATTTCAATGATATTTCCTTATTATCAAGGAATTGTTGTCATCATCATCATCATTTATATGCAGAGACTTCAGTATTATGCTTTATCATAATTACTATAAATGCATAATATCATTATTATAATATTATGATCATATTATTATCACTTTTATAGAATTGCAAGTTATCTCATCCATGTGTTGGAATCTCACAACAGCTTCAGTATTGAAGCTATAGAAGTATTGTAGATAGTCTCCTCAATTTATTACAAATTATTAAAATGTTTATATCTTGTCCTATATCTAGAGATCTCCAGGTATCTTCCAGATGTGTTGGATTACAACTAACACAATCCTCCATTCACGCTGGGGTTATTGTAAACCGCTCTGATATCCTTTAGGGCTGAAGAGTGGGGTATAAATAAATAAATAAATAAATGTCATCCAGCATATGTGATGGGTGCTATGTTGCAGAAGACTGATGCAGACTGGAAGCAATATGAGAAGGGAGGGAGTAACAAAACCAGACTTTTTTCTTTTTGTGGTTCTTTCCCTCCTTCACATACAGAGAATGTGGAAATAGATCCCAAATGTCCATCAGATTTTGCTCTTACTTTCCTCTTGTTTTCACAGATACCTCAATTAACGACTGCATTCCTGGGCATAATAAATGCAATAAATCCATTAACAGCCTTCATGAATGCCTTGCAGAAATATTCACCACCACTTGGATAGTTGCCAAAATTTATTGGGGTTCTGGAGGCAGTGGGTTGCATCAGAGTTTACTTCAGTTTGTCGCAAAACACATATGCTTACTTTATTTTTAGAAAAGATAGAACATACTTGTTCATGGATGATTTGAGAATTAGGATTGTCTTTTATGATTTCCTTTTAACAAGCATACAAAATAACCCTTCACTTTTTCTTTCTAAAAACATCAGGAACTTGAGGAGGCGTGCTTCATAATCAGGGTCAAGCCTGTGGATTTCCTCCATGATAACATTATGGCATCCTCCTGCGTAAGAACTGTTGTGCCCGGACTCCTGCCAACTCCACCCATGGTCCCCTCCCTCTATTAATTAGTCACTCTTCAGAAAGGTATTTGCATTAGTTAACCTGCACTGCTGATAAAACCATAAAGCCACCATGTCTGTTTTGAGACTTTTGGCAAAGGGACAATGACTAAAAGTAAAGTCTTAGGAATATAAACAGTTTAATGGCAGTGAGAGAGAGAAAAAAATTGAAACTGTGTCAGCTGCCCTATGTAATAACAAAGAGAAAGTGTGTGTGTGTGTGTGTGTGTGTGTGTGCAGAAGGGAGGCATTGGCCAGTATTGTGAGAATCATAACCAAGTCTCTCTTGTTCTGGCAGCCTATAAACATGCCACAGGAAGCCTGTAATATGCACTGGCTTTAAGTTATAGGGCAAAGTGGGGTTGAGTGAATGATTGAATTGTGCTATTTTAAAAAAAAAAAAAAAACTCTGACTTTTGGAGGCTAATGTAATAGTTTTAAATCTGTGGAAAACATAACACAAACATGTCATGCAAAAATGGCCAAATGGCAGTTCATAGGGTGAACCCAGCCTGACCCTACCTAATCTCTTTCTGGGCAATTTCTTCCGGCTATAGTAGTCCTGATAATTGTTAATCAAGGTGCGGTTAACCTCCCTGTCAATTCTCACTCTTTCACTTGTCAGGAAAGGAGCAAGGTGTCCTCCTGTTGGGTGGTGCGTATACAGTTGAATGCATGGCTGTCTCATAAGCATTCTGAAAAGGCAAATAGCTGGGGCCATCTGCCTCCTGAAAGCATCATTCAGGAAACAGGTTTCCACCCTGGGTACATGCATACATCCTGACTTCTAGGTTTTTCCAAGGCTGTATCAAGACTGTTAGTTACATATTAGAATCATTTTAGTGGGTGGGGCACTTGTTGATGGTGCCATTCTAATGCATCTTTATTCACAAGACCATTGCTCATGGTTCAAGTACAGCTTACTTTATCCATAATCCTATTTGAAGCCAGTAGAGTGTAAAGTTCTGCCAGCATACTCACATGGAGTTTGGGGCAATGGAGATGGAGGCTATTGCTAACTGTATGAGCAAGCTTTTCCAGCACATCAGCATAGTTAGTCAGTGGCTGTTTGGGTCAAGAGTGGAGCTGTGACCAGGTGTCATCCAGTCATTGCTAAGCAAAACAATTACATAAGGAGAGGCAGTGTTGTGTACATTTGTCATTTCTGATTTATGATGTCCCAACAAGGGTAAGCTTTAATACCTTAAAGGCACCAGATCCCATTTGATCTTGGAAGTTAAACAGGGACACTCCTGATTAGTACTTGGATGGGATACTGACAACTAGGAGCTTAATACCAGGTGCTGTAGGCCATCTTTCAGAGGAAGGAACTGGCAAACCAACTGTGACCAAGAAAACTGTATGGAATTTATGGGGTTGCCATAAGTCAACAGGCATCTTGAAAGCGCATACTGTTGGAGCAACAACCTCACATGCCTACTCTACTCTAATTGGTAGTTAGAGTGCATGTTCTCTCGCTAGGAGTTTAGGGGAAAGTATGCTTATGGGAAACCTCCTGTTTGTTTGTTTGTTTGTTTACACACAGGCATTCTTCCTGAGTTACCAACACATACTTTTTTCTCCCCTGGCCCATCTGCATGCTGTCTCTCGCCCTGACCTCCCACCATTAAACATGGAATTGCTTTCCTGAAGAGAAACTCCATATTTTCCTGCTATCTTTTAACCTATCAAGTAACTAGATCTGTGTATATTCAATTATGCCCAAGCAAATTAGTGAGTAAAATTACTTTTTATACCTTTTGAAAAAGATGATGTTTAATTTTCTTTTACTCAGCTAGATAAATATGTGTGGGAGATGGCTGGTAGTTTTGGTCAAAGTTTCTGACCTAGCACAATTTTAACCTCTACTTAAGAGATTCAACAAATCCCGACACACTCACACAGACACACTGCAATGTTGGGTAAGGTAGTGTAACTGCTAAAGCACCAAGATGTTGCCAGCCAACCTGCACATATTCTTTGGAAGAGGAGGGTTTGGGCTTTTCCTGTCTAGGGACTAGTATCTGCATATCTGAATGGTCCCAAGGACAGAACCTGGCCCAGTGTCTTCATCTTCATCTAGCTGTAGACTCATGTCTGATTTCCTCCTGACCATTTATGTTGGTTCTTGACCAGTTCTCATGGGCCTCCTTCTACAATGGTGGCCTTAACTACTGATAGTTGCAAAGAGCAATAGCAGTGAGCTGTGAGCCCGATGTACCAGATGTACTGTTGCTCCGAAGTATTGTGGATAATTAACATGACAGACAGCTCACTGATCCACTCAAGTACTGTGTAGAACCCAGGGCTAGTATCAGCTGTGGGCCCGTCAGAACAGTGAGAGGTCCCAGCAACTGCCTAAGTAGAGTTGAAACTGTCCTTATTGTTTTTCACTGGGAAACATCAGTGCTCACTGTAATGTTACCTCTGTATTTCTTAAGTTTATACAAGCAGATGTAGAGTGATGCCGACTGAGGATTCTGGAAATTGTAGTCCAAAAATCAGTGCTGGTCATAGACCATAATAAAGATTGAATAACTAGTAAATAGTCCAAAAAATAATATCTCAAGGTTCTGACTAGACAACTGTTTGTCCATCCAGCTAGTCCAGAGATTACTCTTTGCCACTGAAATGCAGAGGTTTATTTTCAAGGGAATGAATGGTCACAGAAGATGAGAATCAGTTAGGAGAACAATTAATTTTGCAAGGAAGACATTCTGCACTGTCCACTGCCAGTAGCAGGAGTGCTGTTGATTGTGCCTGCCAGTTTCACTATTCTTGAAGTGCAGGGCAATGGCCACACCGGAATTTAATAATTCTCATCTTGTCCAAAAGTTCTGCCTCTTTCAGCAGCTTGGACAGGATGCTTGGGAGGAAAGGAAACAGCCTCCCCCACCCCGTGGGTGATGCACAGGACCAGCTGTGAAATATTCAGATGTGCTGACTAAGGGCTTCCTACAACAAATCCATTTCCAGTTTGCAGCTTATATATCTTTTTGCAAATCACACTCCTAACTGGCCAGAGGTAAAAGCCCCCCCCCCCATCCATAGTAATACAGATTTGTATTACAAAGGATGTAGCTATGGGAGCAGGGGCAGGATGAGGGCATTCCAACCCAAATAAGAATTCTGTCCCTCCCAAAGAATTTTTCATTCAGTCTCCAAATTTCTAACACTGACATAACCAAAAATCTCAGATTGAGTAGATATACAGTTTAGGTTTCAGGGAGGGAGAGAAAGAGAATTACTGCAAAAATCATAGCAAATATAAGAATTCTAGGTGTGGATGACTCATAACTCTGCAGTACTCGAAATTTGGAGACCAAAGGAACAATTCATTTGAGGGGGCAGAATTCTTATTTGAAGAAAAAATACCTTCATTTTGCCCACTTGCCCCTCCCTCTAGGTACACCCTATTTGTCACACTCTAACAAGTGATAGGATTCAAGAAGAGCTGGAAGAAGAGCTAGAAGGACAATTAGATGTCTAATTAGAGTTTGGGAATATTATATTTTGGGCTACAACTCCCAGAATTCTTCAGCTTGCATCCCCACTATCTTTCTGTCTGGTTGCATGGACAAAGGCAGGCTACTCTGTTGCTGTTGCTTTTGTTGTTGTTGTTGTTGCTGCTGCTGTGAGCCTTCAAGTTGTTTCTGACTTATGGTGACCCTAAAGCAAACCTATCATGTTGTTGTTGTTTTTTTGCAAGTTTCTTCAGAACGGGGTTGCCATTGCTGTCCTCTGAGGCTTGCTCAAGGTCACCCAGTGGGTTTATAGGGCCAAGCTAAGATTTGAATTCTGTTCTCCAGAATCATAGTCCAAAGAACGCCAAGGATCTCCAGGTAAAAGTAGGAGGAAATCCTCACTAAAGCCCCGAAGAGCTGTTCCAGTCAGAGGGCTACAGTTACATTCAAAGGGAGAATGTTAGAAAAACAGTAAAAATAATGTGTTAGGGGAGGTCAATTGACTATAAAACAAGTCACACATCACAGGTTGGATCAAACCTGCCTTCTGTTCACAGTTCTCACACAAGAAACCAATGGGAAAACCACCAGCAGGTCAGGATTGGCACCCTTTCACACATGCTCTCTAGCAACTGGAATAGGGAGGCACCTGCTTCTGATACTGGAGGTGAAATATCGGCAGATTGGAAGTTCGAGGCCCAGGTGCCACATCTTGCAGTCAACAAGTTAACCACTAGAGCCACTGCATCCCCATATAGTACACAGTCAAATTATAGCATTTAGTACCAAAAAAATGTAATTATCACTGCAAACTTGGACTGCTTTGAAGAAGGAATAATCAAGCTCATAGAAGGCCGTCAGTGGCTGCTTATTATGATGGCTATATTTCACCTCCAGTATCAGAAGCAGGGAGCTCCCATCACTAGTCCCAGCTTCTGCCAACCCAGCAATCTGAAAGCATGTAAATGCTAGTAGATAGAAAGGTACCACTCCAGTGGGAAGGTAAACATATTTTGTGCAATCATGCTGGCCACATGACCACAGTGTAGTCTCTGACAATGCTGGCTCTTCAGCTTAGTAATGGAGATGAGTACTGCCCCCTATGGTCTGACACAACTTGGCAACCTTGTCAATGGGGAATACCTTTAACTTTAGTGTGTAAAGATGTACTTTTGTGTGTCCTTATTCTCTCCTATGGTCCAGCTTAGCAGAAGCTAAGCTATTTTTTAATGGTAATAATAATAATAATAATAATAATTTATTTATTTATAGCCCTCTCCTCTGTCAACCAACCGGAGCGGGTTACAACAATTAAAAATACAAGGTAAAATTCACAATGACCCATACCCAACCACCCACCCCTTAAAATTAGATTAAAATAACATCAAAGTTAAAAACAACATAATTAAAATTCTCACAACATAAAACAACAATCGATTGCATGGGCGTCAGGGATCGAGATATTAAAAATTGAGGGGACAGCTTAACCCACTAACAGAGCCGGGAGTTAAGGACTTTCTGGGAAGGCCTGCTGGAAGAGATGCATCTTTATGGCTTTTTAAAAGTAATCAAGAGATGTAATAAGACACATCTCTCCTCGATGTTCCCGTGATAAGCCTGGCTGCCATGTTCTGAACTAATTGAAGTTTCCGGGTTAAGCACAAGGATAACCCCATGTAGAGCGCATTAAAGAAATCCAATCGTGAGGTTACCAAAGCATGTACCACAGACTCCAGATCCTTCGGATCCAGGAAAGGGCGCAACTGGCATATCAGCCAAAGCTGATAACAGGCACTCCTGACCGTTGCATTCACCTGACTAGTCATGTGAAGTGATGAGTCTAGAGTCCTTTGAGTAGAGTGTGACCGGGAGATGTATTCCCAAACCTGGCTTCGATCCTGTAACTGTTAGTACCTCCGTTTTGTCTGGATTAAGCTTCAACCTGTTTTCCCTCATCCAATCCATTACTGCCGCAAGACAGTCATTGAGAGGAGAGACGCCATCTGAAGTTTGAGCCGGCGATCTGAAGACACTGAGCTCCATGCCTCCGAATGATCCCACCCAGCAGCTTCATATAGATATTAAACAGCATCGGGGACAGGATGGCGCCCTGAGGGATGCCACAATTAATCTCAGTCTTTGAAGAGCAACTGTCCCCGAGCCTCACCCTCTGGGATCTACCAGAGAGAAAGGACCAGAACCACCGGAGTGCGGTGCCTCCAATCCCAACTCTCTCATCCGACCCAAAAGGATGGAATGATCTACAGTGTCAAAAGCCGTGGAGAGATCCAAGAGCACCAGAAGGGTCACACTACCTCTATCAATGCTCAGGCAGAGGTCATCGGTCAGGGCAACCATGGCAGTCTCAACTCCATGTCCTGTCCTGAAGCACGTTTGAAATGGATTTAGATAATCGGTTTCATCCAAGACAGCTTGGAGTTGGGAGGCGACTGCTCTCTCAATCACCTTGCTCAAGAAAGGGAGCAGGGATACTGGTCTGTAGTTATTCCTGCCCAGGGGGTCAAGGGAGGGTTTCTTCAGTCCTTCAGACAAGATGGTAGAAAAACCTCCCTAAGGGACGCATTGATTGTATCCCGGAGCAATACCCTCAATGCGTCCCCTTCCTGGACAACCAGCCAAGATGGACCAAGATCAAGAGAGCAAGTCATCTTCCTTACGTTTCCAAGGAGCTTGTCCACATCCTCGGTACTCACAAACTGAAACTCATCCAGTAAAGTGGCAATAACGGAGTTGCTGGTCATCTCACCTGTGGGTACTGGTGAAACAGTAGCATTCAAGTCGGACCTTATCCGAGAGATTTTATCTGCAAAGTGGGTGTTAAATGCATCATAGCAGGCCGTTGTTGGGTCGAGAAGGGGATTTGGCGCAGGTGGGAGCTGCGTCAGCTCCTCTACCACCTTAAACAGCTCTATTGGACGAGACTCTGCAGACACAATGTGTGCAGAGCAGAAAGATCTCCGCGCTGTACGCAAAGCCTCCCAATAGGTGCGAAGATGCTGCCTATGGCGAGTTCTGTTGGATAAGAGCCGAGTCTTCCGCCATTTGTGCTCTAGTCGTTGTCCAACCACTTCATCCTCCTGAACTCATCCGTGAACTAGGGTTTACGGACGCTCAGGAGAGATTGTGTTGATAGCCTTGGTGATATCGGTGTTCCAGGTGTTGACCAAGACTTCAACAGAATCACCTGTGTTTCCAACCATTAAACCCTCTAAGGCTTTCTGGAAACCAATAGGTTCCATTAGCCTTTGAGGGTGGACCGTTCTAATGGGTCCGCCACCCCCGGGGGGGACAAAGAGCAGGTCTTAGCTCCATCTTGATCAGGAAACAATCTGTCCAGGACAATGCAGAGGTTTTGGTTACCTCCGCCCATGGATACTCCTGTTCCGTACTCAAAATGCCACTGAGTGTGTGACCCGCACAATGGGTGGGCCCGTTGACCAATGGGGATAGATTCATGCCTGTCATGGATTCCATGAACTCCCGAGCTGCTCCAGATAGATCAGAAGGGCTGGTTTCGAGAGAAATGTTGAAGTC
Source organism: Urosaurus nigricauda (assembly GCA_034509955.1). NCBI lineage: Eukaryota > Metazoa > Chordata > Lepidosauria > Squamata > Phrynosomatidae > Urosaurus > Urosaurus nigricauda. Next base: position 311,643,251 of record JAOEGL010000001.1, on the reverse strand, counting down.
GCCCAAGACAAGAAGTCTGGGTGACTCCAACAGCAATTCAGAGACCAGCTGAGTCAGCTTGGTCAGGGAGTCTGTTAGGCAACAGGGTGGCCGGTATACCAATAGAATCCCCAAACTATCCCTGGTCTTCAGGTTAAGGTACACACACTCGATGTGGGTTGTTTTCCAGACAGGTTTCCTGATCAAGGTTAGATTGGTTTTGTGGACTATTGCCACACCGCCCCCCCCCCTGCCCACTTTCCTGTATCTGCTCACTAACCGTGTAGCTGACTGGGAGAGCCTGTGCCCATGTTGCAGCACTGGCATCTCCCAGCCAGGTCTCGGTAAAGCATGCCAGGTTGGCCTGTTCATCCACGAGGAGATCATGGATAATATGAGTCTTACCTTTGGCCGACCTGACATTGCAGAGGACATTTCCTTAGGGAGAAATCAGCTTCCACTTTGCTTTCAAGCTCACTTCCAAGTGCTGGTTTTGACCTATAAAGCTCTAAACAGCTTGGAGACAGAATATTTGGGGGAAAACACAAATATGACCAAAATGTAAGGGGAGGGCCTGTTGCATGTCCCAACAATCTATGAAGCTGGGTCACATTGGTAGAAACGAGAGGCCTTTCTCTGCAACAGCACCTCAACTGTGGATCTCCTTCCCAAGAGAAGGGAGGGAGCCACCATCCCTTCAGGATTTTTGATAGGGAGTGAAGACTGCTATTTCACTTGGCCTTTGGTTCTTAAAATTAGGGGTGGCTGCTCTGGCTATTTTAAATGGTGTTTAGTATTTTGAGCTTCTATTATTGTTTTTAAAAGGGGAGTTTCAATTGGTTTTTCATTGGTTTTAGTCATGTATTTAATGTTTTAAATGTTTTATTGTAAATCACCTTGGGAGCCCTGATGCATTGAGAGGCAATAAGCAAATTCCTTAGATGATGATGATGATGATGATGACGACGACAACATTGTCTAACCCTTTGTTTTCATTTGCCCTGTTCTTATTTTTTTCCAGCTCAGTACAGTGTCATTTCAGATGTACCATGACTAAAATGGGATTCAAAGTGTGATCACACCTTAGATTTATATAAAGGACCGTGGAGGTTTTATTTTACATTTTTCCCAATTGTTCCTAAGAAGCAATTTAGCTTTTCTCAGCTTCCTTCATTCAACATTTTCCTCATGTTGTCCACCATAACATCATGTATCCTGTCCTGGTCATTCATTACCAGATTCAGCACCTTGGATAGTTCTGTTAAAGTCAGGAATAAAATCCAGATGGATGAACCATATGACTGGTATAGAACCCCTGGTTGCCTTATTTGGTGATAGTACATACTGCCCACAGCACCGTTCCATATCTACTCAAATATCTCCTTGCTTTGGTGAGATTGAGGAGGCAAAATTAAGAACACCCAAATGTTTTGATGCTAAACTGCTGGACTTTTTATATCTGTGAAAGAATTGATCTTTCTCCGAGTACATTCCATCAGCAAGTGAAAGCCATTTCAAATCAAGCAAGCCCCCTCCCCATAACTTTGGGGCAGTAAATCACATGCCTTCCTCTTGTTTCATTTGAAAGCAAAGGGTGCTGGGTTTTATTAGGCCTTCTCTTGTCATCACAGCTTGTGATTTGCAGTCTGCAAGCCAGACTTCTTACCTCCCTCCTTTCCACTGCCTCAAGATCACATTACATGAGACAGCAAGGTCTTCAGGTCACAACCCTGACCACTGCTGCCCATTTCCCATTTCCTGTGGTTTCTGTACATGTGAATATTTCCTCTCCCCCTCCGTTTTCTCCTCCTACTGAAAATTGGTGGGGGCTGAAGGGGGCTTTCTGCAGAATCAAAGGCAACTCTGGCAAAGATGCATAATGTATGCACGTGTGCACCCAAGCATATATGAGGAAAAATTACAGGGAAGGGAGAGGGTGAAGATAGTGTTTATATCTGGAAAATGCATTTTGGGGCATGGCACCACTTGTGACTGTCTTTCAAAAGGATCCTGACCTCATAACAATGCACTGCTGTTAACACATCCAGCTCACTGAGAGTTCTCTGAATGTGGAAGTTGTATCAGCTGCCTTTTGGAAATGGCTTCCCTATAAATCCAAGCAAAGGGCAACCATTCAAATCAGGGAAATAGGGTGACAACAGCAGTTTTATGAGCAGCACTTATACACATTTCACAAGATGCAAAAACATCTCTCTCTTTCTCTCTGGCCCTGAGAGGCATGATAATGTGGTGGTCCATGTTGGATGGAGGAGACCTACATTCAAATCCCCATTCAGTCATGAAACTTATTAGGATACTTTGGGCAGTTCACAATTTCACAGCTTAACCTGCCTATTCCAGTTGTAGTAAAGGCAAAGTAGGGTGGGGAAAAAGAATCAACTACATTTTGGATAAAAGGCAGGAAAAGGTAATGTAAAATTAAAAAATGAACACACCACCCCTAAGCTGAGTCCTAACAAAATTATAGACAAAGCCAGGCCATTGAAAAAGAAGGTGCCAGCATACCAGAGTTTCCAGAAATACAAGTAATCTTTAGTAAAATGGCATGTGTGTGTTAGAATGGGTGTGGATGAAAGCCTCCTCAATGCCCCAACTATGCTAGCAAATTATACTGATTAGCTCTCAATAAATATAAGCAGACAGAAGCTATGATACAGTCAAAGGAAATCTAGTCAAAGAATTATGCACATGATAAATTCTCTTTTTGGTTCCAGCCAAAATCAGTGGTCAACTTCAGAAATGTACTTGGCCATCATCTGTACAGAACTCAGTAATGCTTATCACCAAATAGATATACCTATGCCAACAGTGTGTTGTGTTTAATACTGGCTGATTCATGACCAGAATATGTAGGCAAAACCCTTGTAGAGGGTTTTGTAAAAACCCTTGTAAAAACCCTTGTAAGTACAGCAACTATGATCTACATTAGGAATCTATTTTTAATTGTCCTCACATTGTTATCATAGATTGAAAATGTTACATTCCTGGACTACGACTCCCAGAATCCCCAGGCAGCACAGCAGTCTCTCTCTCTCTCTCTCACACACACACACATCTATCTATCAGCTATCTATCATCTATCTATCTATCTATCTATCTATCGGTTTCAGTGAATATTTATTTCCACAAATGGGATGGAATATTCTTAGAGGATACAACAATAAAGAATGGTATACCAGCTTAATGACTAACCAATTTATTATAGCCTAAGCCTTTGTGAATGACAGCCCACTTCATCAGATGAATGAGATGCATCTTTGTTAATCTTTAATGTACCACCAGACTCTATGTTGGCTTTCCAGCAACAGGCTATAATGAACTAACAAATGAATCCTTTGAAAAAGCATATCAAAAACTACTTTTTTTTTTTTTTTTGGCCAAACTCCTGTAACATCATATGGGATCAGGATATTCAGCATTTTCAGATCCTTTGACAAGGGGCTGCAAGGAAAATATTATTTGCTGAAGTTCAGCTGCAGAAACGGGAGCAGGGATTAAGGGTATTGTTTCCTCATAAGAATTCTTCACATAAGACTGGATGATTATTATTATTATTATTATTATTATTATCCTTTATTTATATAGCGCTGTAAATTTACACAGTGCTGTACATACAATCTTAAATTAGACGGATCCCTGCCCTCAGGCTTACAGTCTAAAAGAGACAACACAAAAGGAAAAGGGGAAGGTGGTGGGAAGGGGATGAGGTCCAGTGGTTCTTCTCTCCCTCTGGGGCCAGGACCAAGGCAGATGGACAGAAGGGATAGTCTTATGTGAATTGTGTATTGATTTGATATGAAGTATATTTGTTTTGTATGGTTTTGTATGTTTAAAATAAAATTTAAAAAAAGAATTCTGCTCCTCCATGAAATTTTCCTTCAGTCCCCAAATTTCGAGTACATTATTAACTTCAGATTTAAGTTCAGCATTTAGAAACAGTTTAGGCATCCAAAGAAATGGTGCATCAACATTATCATGGAAGGTGAACACAGCAAATATAAGAGTTCTAAGTATAAATGATTTTCAATGCCTCTCTTCAGTGCAAGAAATTTGAGGATGGAAGAAAAATTTCATTGGAGTGTAGAATTCTTATTTGGGGGCAATACCTTTATTTTGTCTCTTCTCATTGCTACACTCCTGCATTTCGCTCTTAAAGACAAAAGACCAATAAATAAATAAATGTTGTGCAGTATATGTGATACCCCTGGAGAGCTAGCATCATATAGTAGTTTGACTGGTGAACTCCAACTCTGGAGAATAGACTCTAATTCCTCACTCAGCTATGGAAACCCACACTGGGCAAGCCACTCTCTCAGCCTCAGCTTGTTCTAGCAGGGATGTGCAGCTATCATACACCCTCAACTGAAGAATGGTACACTCCTATCTGGGTTGGTCATCCTATTCCACTGGGTACACAGCTTCAGGAGGGACACACAGGGAGTGGTGAGGGAGGAAGGGGACACCCATCTAGCCAGCCAGATCAGTCAAATCAACCCTGGCAACCAATAGGGTTACAGATGTTGCAGCCAGATCACCCTCATATCCCTCAGCTTCAGAGGAAGGAAAAGGCATGCTCCCTCTGAACAATTTTTGACAAGAAAACCCTGTGATAAGTTTTCCTTTGGGTCACCATAAGTTATAGATTACTTAAAGGTGTACAACAACATCAACATATAGTACTTGCAGCTTTTATCGAATAGGGAAGTGGATTCCATCCCTCAACCAAAGTCCCCTTCTGGTGTCTCCGTCAAATGGTAACTGCTGTGAAAATTGAACAGGATAACCAAGCAATCTTGGCTTCCAGGAAGAGCAATTTGCTGTGTAGACAGACTCTATCTTTCTTTATGAGCCCATTAGAGCTCTAAAATTGTCCAGAGAGGCCCTCATCCCACCACCTTCACAGGGTCATTTGGTGGGAATGAGAAAGAGCACTTTCTTGGTGGCTGCACCCAGGTTATGGAAATCCCTCCCCAGATTGGTCAGGATGGCCCTGTCCTTCTTCTCCTTTTGGGAGCAAGTCAAAACAATTTTGTGCTTTCAGACTTTTACAGACTGACAAGGGTGGTCTTTTTAAATGCTGTGCAATTTAGGTTTTTTGATTTGTATATAGTTTTTAAAATACATTTTACTATTTTAATATTTTTAACTTTATAAATTGTTCAATTGTTTTTAATTATTATATTTAAATATATTTTTGTATTGTTTTTAATGTATAATGTTGTGATGTTTTTTTATTTGATTTTAGCTGCCTTGTGTCCCTATACTGAGGGAAAGAAGGGATGTAAATTAAATAAACAGATAAAAATAATTTGAGCTAATCAGTCTTCTTCCACTATAAGACAGCACTGAGGTTAGTAACTCAGGCCTTGTACTTCTTATGTACTTAGAAGGGATATAAATTAAATAAATAGATAGATAAATAGTTTGAGCTAATCACTCTTCTTCCACCATAACATAGCACTGAGGTCCCTAACTCAGACCTTGTACTTCTGTTTCCAGATAACAGGTAAAGTGAGAGAATCTCTATCTGTCTCTCAATCTATGTGCAGTACTTATAGTCTTCCTTTTAGGGATGCCCTTGTAAAGAGTTCTACATAATGCAGCAACAAGAATATACACAAAATTTGGATGCATCAAAATTAGTATACATTACTAAGAGACAGCACTTTGGCATTGTTAAATCTAAACCAAAGCCGAAGCTTTTAGTAGAAATAAAAATAAAAATGATGTAGCCTAAAATACATTAAAGAAAAGTAGACTATGAATTATGCTCTTCAAAAGCCCATTTGAAAACTTGCATTGAAGGAGCCAAGCATAATTTACTTGGAAGGCCTTCCATAACTGGACAATCTTGTAGCCTTGTTGACTTGACAGTTGGCCTCTTCATATATAAAGGATAATGAATTGGGGGACAATGTAAATATGGCTTCTTTTGCCCTGCTTTGCATCTTCTCTGCCCAAAACAACACAAATTTTACTCCACAGCAGATATATAAAAAGAGCACAGGAAGAAACAGGGAAGGAGAAGTTATGTTGTCTGCCACAAAGAATTCCAGAAACTTTATCGCATGAATCAAATCTTCTTCTGCCATGTTTGTAGACAGTTTGGAATAGTTACTTTTAAAAAATATATAATCCAATGTCATTAAAGTTCAAAGGTGTACCCCTCACCCTGAAGTAGTTAGGTAAAGTCATAAACCTGAATGGTTTTGGTAATCCCAAGTGATTCAACGAGATTTACATACATGTTAATTCACATTCAAAGTTTGATTCAGTAGGCTTAATACTAAAAAGGATACAGGGCATTGTTAACATTTCTTTAAAATTAATCCTTTACTTTCATGTGTTCAAATGGATCTAAAATAGTTACATTTTTCATTGCTTTTTTTTAAAAGAATGCTAAAAGACATTGACTTGTGGTCCAAACAAGACTCTCATCCCATCTAACTATCATCCATCCATTCTTTCCTTCTATCATTGCCTCACTACCAAAAAGACAAAACACAAGTGAACATTTGTACTACGTGATACTACTCTGCCAGAGTAGTGGTGGAGCCATAGTTTTATGACAATGAAAGTAATTGTAATGTTACATTACACTATAAAGGTGTGAAATAATCCCTATTTAAGTTACAGCCATAATGTAAAGCAGTTATAGCTATCTGTTATTGGGATGGGGTGGAGTTGGGTGGGGTGGGGAATCCAGGTTCCTGCATTCCTGTCCTGTGTCGAGGATCTATTCTTACCCCATCCTTGTGCAGTCTCAATAAATGCTTACACAATGTGACAATGCCTAACTCAAACTGAAGATGAACAATTTTGAGGGCCAGGGTGCTCAACAATGGCTGCTTTTCATCTTGGAGAGAAGTGACAAGTGGGGTGCCACAGGGTTCTGTCCTGGGCCCAGTGCTATTCAACATCTTTATTAATTATTTGGATGACAGAATTGGGGGCATACTTATCAAATTTGCAGATCACACCAAATTAGGAGGAGTAGCCAATACCCCAGAGGACAGGATCAAAATTCAAAATGACCTGAATAGACCAGAAAGCCGGGCTAATGCTAACAAAATGAAATTCAAGATGGAGAAATGTAAGGTTCTGCACTTAGGGTGCAAAAATTAAATGCACAGATATAGGATGGGGGACATCTGGCTGAATGAAAGCACATGTGAAAGGGATCTAGGAGTCCAAGTAGACCACAAGTTGAACATGAGTCAACAGTGTGATGCGGCAGCTAAAAAGGCCAATGCTATTTTTGGCTGCATCAATAGAAGTATAGCATCTAGATCAAGGGAAGTAATAGTGCTGCTCTATTCTGCTTTGGTCAGGCCCCACCTGGAATACTGTGTCCAGTTCTGGGCACCACAATTCAAAAAAGATATGGAGAAACTGGAGCATGTCCAAAGGAGGGCAACTAAGATGGTGAAGGGTCTGGAAACCATGCCCTATGAGGACCGCCTTAGGGAACTGGGGATGTTTAGCCTGGAGAAGAGAAGGTTAAGAGGTGATATGATGGCCCTGTTTAAATATTTGAAGGGATGTCATATTGAGAGGGAGCAAGCTGCTGCTGCAGAGACTAGAATGCGGAACAATGGATGCAAATTGCAGGAAAAGAGATTCCACCTCAACATTAGGAAGAACTTCCTGACAGTAAGGGCTGTTTAACAGTGGAACACACTCCCTCGGAGTGTGGTGGAATCTCCATCCTTGGAGGTCTTTAAGCAGAGGCTGCATAGCCATCTGTCGGGGATGCTTTGATTGGGAGTTCCTGCATGGCAGGGGGTTGGACTGGATGGCCCTTGTGGTCTCTTCCAACTCTATGATTCTATGATTCTATATTAAATTGAATTTTCTTTCTTCTTGGTTTACCTGCAGTCTTTTAGCATGACATCTCTACAATATCATTCATGAAAGTACAATGGAGTGGGTGTTGAAAATCCTGCATTCTTTCTCTAAAACAAAAGCAAAATAGAATCCAACCCGAAGACCTAACAGGAAGCTATCTCAACCTTTAATCATAGTTGTGAGCAGGGGGCTGAGTGAGCATCAATAAGTCATTAAATCTTCAATTTTCTGCCCTTCCTTGAGGCTTCCCCTTGTATTTCCCCTGGGATTGGTTTTCAAATACTCAAATCACTCTAGAGGAAAGAATAGCATTCTAGGACAGTTCTTGTCCTCAGCACACAAAGCCGGGTCAGTTAGCTGAGACGGAGCAAAACTCATCTGTTCAGATATTCCTATGCTGAGTAAAGAATTTGGTAACATGTTCCATGTCATAAATCAGGCCTTTCATTTGTTTCTGTTCTTGTCTCTGTGATTTTCGGTTTTCTTCTTCAGGAGCTATTCAGTGTAGAGCTATAAACAAAGCAATCCAAGAAAGCATCAGGTTTATCTGAAAGCATTGTTTACAATGAGCTTATGCACGTCCATTTCTATTTTTGATTGTGGTGCTAAATCCCAGGGCCCCAATTCACTTCTCTTCCTGTGCAAAGTAAATATATGATTCTGCTTGGAACCACAGAGAGAGTGTGTACATGAATCTATTACAAGAAAGATGAAGGACTACACAAATGTTCTTAACACATGGGGCCAGGGGATTCACAGTTGTCCAATATTAAAAGACAAATTGAGTCTTTTCTCCCTTGAGTAAAGATGCCATTCTTAAATATTAAATATTAGAATGGAAGAAACCCTGTCTGAGAGTTTCTCCTCACATAATTCCAAGTGGATGAAGAGAGGTTCATGTGCTGCATTAAATTTTCATTTGATAATTCATTAATACTTATGCAAATTAAGAAGCAATTCTTCTCATTTAAATAAAAGTACAATACATCACATCATAGTGCAAACAGAGGCACTTTCAGATCACACAGTTATAGGGCTACTATTCCATTTTCACTGCTATATTATAGCTCCATCCTATAGAATCCTGAGAACTACAGTTTAAGGAGGAATGTTTACAATTCTCAGCTAGAAAACTCTGCTGTCTCACCAAGCTACAAATGACTCTGTAGTTTAGCATTCTGTTCCCAGGCATGTGCTTATGGGAAGCAGGATGCAATAGAGCCATCCCCTGGCTTGTGTTATATTCATAGGGATGCTGCCCCTGATCCTGTAGGTCATCATGACTAACAGCCATTGAATTTAAAGCTGTCCAAGTTTGTATCCATCACTATATGTTGAAGTAGTGAATTTCAGGTGAGTCAGTATAACACAGTGGTTTGAGAGTTGGATTAGGACTTCAGAAGACTAGGATTTGAATCCCTGCTCAGCCTGGGAAAGTCACTGGGTGTCACGCACTTTCACCCTCAGAGGGAGCCAATGGCAAACCAACTCTGAATAAATCTTGGCAAAGAATGAGAAAGATAGAATGACAGGATTGCCACTGGTTACAGTTAACTTGGAGGTATGCAACAAGAACAAGAACAGGCAAATTTCATAGTTTAACTGTGTGAAGAAGTGTTTGTGTCTCTTGATTTGTCCCTCATGTACCAGGACAGAACATTTAAGATCCTCTAAATTATATTTTGTTGCAAAATCCACACAGAAAAAAGATACCACTGCTTGAGGTCGAAATTAGAGTTGAATCCAAATATCCATTTAAAAGTACAGAGGATACTTTTACACAGAGGGCATCTTCTGACTGTCTAAACTGTTGATATTCACACTATTTAGGCAAACATTCCTTCGGGTATTTCACACTGTTAGGAGAAAGCCAGATATTTAGACCACACTGTGAAAATTTACTTTTTAAAAGTAATTAAGTTGTTATTTCAGGGTAACACAAAAGAAATCTGTTGCTATTATAAAGTTTTTAAAAGTACACTTTCGCATTCTTAGAAGTAACTAAATGTTTATTTCTCAGTTACTTTTTTTTAAAAAAAACCTCAAATGCAGCAGCATGAGATGCACCACAATCCAGCACCTTGACCAACTGATATTCCTCTGTCACATTAAGTAATTGTAAAATTAATTTTAAAAGTTTTAGTTCAACAACAAAAGGGATGACATTATACCTTGTTAAGTTGCCTTATTTAATTTATTTATACCTTTGTTACTAGAAGAAGGAACAAATTAAAAGCAACTCATTGTTTGCAAACTAGTTACTTTAAGTGACTCAATGGATAAGTTTTGAACTAGGAATTTCTTGGCATCGCATGTACATCATTCACCAGAATTGCATTCATAGTAAACTTGCAATGAGAAATGCTACTTTAATTTTTTATCTCCTTTCCTGATAATGCCTATAATTCTATGAGGCAGCGAAAGACACATACACATGCACGTCATTTTAACCACCCTGGGTATTCAATAGTGTATTAAAGGACTGTGTGTTAACTCATGCATATTCCTCTGTAGTTATCCAAGCTGTTAATATTCACACCATTTAGGCAAACATTCATTCAGGCATTTCAAGTTGTTAGGAGAAAGCCAGAAAGTCAGGGACAGTTTTCTCCATCAGTGCTACAATAATCCACCATGCAAAGCAGGGTTAAGTTTTCTCTTTCATCACATGCCAGTCACTCCAAGTGTTGCTAATGTCTGAAATCAAATCTGAGTGTCTCCTTCCCAGCTAACACAATGCCGGGTCTCTCCTCTTGGTGTTGATGGCCCATCCCCCATGAAGCTGTCATCACATTAAATATGTATTATTTATCTCAGCCTGTGGCAGGATATGAGAGACGTATGTGTGCTATGCATTAACTGGTGTGTTTTCAGGTGTATTTTCAACCCAAAGGCTGGTGTGATTCTATTCTGTGACATACTGTTTGAAAGGCAGACTTCTAACCACTACGGTTGCATCTGACTGTGTTGCTATCGTTCTTCTCTGTTACTGCTGTTGCTTTTACAAATGTTCTGCCCACATTAGGCCCCAGTGGAGTTAAGTGACTGAGAGCCCATCAACAGCAAGAACAAATGACTAACAAAGCTGCTAAGGTATGTGTGTGTGTATGTTTGGGGGCAATGTATTGCCACAGCTGTATGGATGAAAGAATAAAGAGCCCTGTTGCCCCCCAATAATCAGAAATTGAAATTGAGAAATTAAAAAAAGAAAGAAATTGAAATTGAGAAATAAATTTGCAGTCCTACACTGGTTTATCTGTGAGTGAAAGCCACTGAAGACAAGGGGATGTACTTTTGAGTAGACATATATCAGAACATACTGTTAAAAGCCAAAGACATTCTTCAATGTTTAGCAAATTGTAAAATTTCTATTAATCAAGACTAAAGTGGAACAGATAGAAAATTAGGCAGTTCAATTAGATGCCAAGTTCAGATATAAAGATATGGTTGTAATAAACCATAGTTATTGGGCCAAAATCAAACATTGTGCTTGTATATGTCTTCTTCTGTCTTTCCTTCCTTGTCTTACAGGCTTTGGTGAGAATATAGGAATATATAGTTTTCCATTTGATTATGGTATAATCTTGGCTTATAAATCAGGGTTGCAAATCATCATTTGATTATGGTTTGCAAACTATAGTTGTCATGAAAGTGCAAATTACAAATGAGAGAAAAGGAGAGGGAACACTAGGAAAGAACATCGAGATCCAACAACCGGTCTTAGCTCAATAAACCAGTTGTTTTGTTCTGTCCTCCCTGCACTCCACCTCAGAGTAGGTAAGAGTTGAATTTCCAGATGGCGTAGCACTAGCAGAGAGCCATCTGGAAATTCAACTCTTTTTTTCACTACCACCCCCCCCCCCCCAACCTAACATAATCGAGAACAAGATGTCCTACCCATAAGACTAGACAAATGGCTGGGCACAGTGATATCACATAGCAAGAGTTGAATTCAGGGACAGAATTTCACTCTCTGCTGCTTATTAGACTAATTTCCTTAGCTTGGTAAAAGTTTTCCTGTCCTGTGAACTGATCCATGGTCAATTTCTTCACTTTTCCCTTGGTTATAGTTTACACTTCCCCTTTGGTGATTCTCTGGAAAAACTATTCCCCTCTCACCTCTGAAGGGGAAGAGAACTTAGTGTGGCAGGAAGAAGAGCATCCATTTGACAAATGGCTTTAGGTCAATAGATTAAACAAATGGTAAAAAATTAGAAGCAGTAACAAAGGTTCCTTCACTCACTTCTCTGCAGTAAGTGGATAGCAGTTTCCTTCCAACAATTTCCCTACACTCATTCATACAAGGGATATTCTAATGAGTACTAAATATCTTGTATTGGGGGGGGGAACCTATCTTCATGAATATCATATCCATTTAAAACAGTAAAGATTATCTAGAACATGGGTGAGCAGCTATGTTGGGCAGCACTTTTTACTACCTGTTCTTCTGGTGGGGGGGGGGGGCACAGGGATACTTCTTGGCCAAACCAGAAGCCATGTGACATCACTTCATGTTTCCATTTCAATTGAAACTTTTTTTTTGAGGGATAGCAGATGGGACATGATGTAGGATTGTTGTTGTTAACTGCCTTTGAGTTGACCTCAACTCATGGTGACCCCTCCTGTCCTCTACTGATCTGCTTAGGTCTTGTAGATTCAGGTCCATGGCCTCTCTGATTGAGACCATTCATCTGGCATGTGGTCTTCCTCTCCTTCTACTTTCTTCCAACCTTCTTAGAATCATTGGGGCTAAACAGACAGGCAAAAACAGGTGCTTTCAGGCTGGCTTAAAGGCATGGCGTTTAGATGACACATGCCTTGAAGCCAGCAGGAAAGTTCCCTCTAGGTGCCTTATGCAGAGAAAAGAAGCATCAGCATTTTCCCACGTCTTCCTGGCTTGAAGCCATGCCATGTGGTCATGACATGCGCACTCCATCTGCCTTGGCAGCTTGTGGTGTGGTTGGTGGGGTTTCAATGTGGCTTCAGAAAAGGCAGCCTCAAGCCACTTTTTCCTGCCCATCTGTTTTGCACCATTGTCTTTTCTAATGAATCCTGCCTTCTCATGGTGTGGCCAAAGTACAACAACCTCAGTTTAGAAATTCCAGCTTTCTGACTGTCCATAGTATCCTCAGCATTTTCTCGCAACATATCTCAAATGAACTTATTTTCTTTCTGCTGGCTTTCTTCATTGTCCAGCTCAAAGGGGGACAGTGGGAACTAAATGTAACCAAACTACTACCTTTTTGTGACATTTTAGCCAATTGGGGCAAGGTGATTTTAAAAATTTTGTGAAGCTTTGCAGATCCTCTTAGGGGCTCAGAAGACAATAAAATAGGAGTTGCATGTGACTCATAAGTCATACTTGGCCTATCTCTACTCTGGAACTTATAATATAGACGAGGATGGTTCTATTTATTAGGATCCTCATAAAATCAAGGAATTTCATTTGAGGTTCAAGACTCTCTCTTCATGTCTCTCCAAAGCAAACAAGTCATAAGCCATAATTGGCGGGGAGAAGAATGCAGTGTGTGTGTGTGTGTATAGAAAAGGGGTTCACCTCTTTACTGTTTTTGTTGCCACTCTTACAGGAAGAAGGCAGAGGAGTGGAAAACTCTTAAGCCTTTCAAATGTAGAAGGAAATGTGAAGGGTTGTAATCAGCCAGTTGAAAGTTTCATATCCTTTCTGTCCCATACCTCACTCGCCATGGCAAAGAGGGATCTTTTCTTACTTCAAGCAGCTGCCCCCTGAAGACATAAAAGTGCCTCTCAGTGCTTTAAATGTTTTAGAGAACTGAGGAACGTTGTTATACCTGGGATGGCAGCTGCTTGAGGTGGAAGAAGACATTATTGAAAGGCATTGCAACTACTTTCCCAGGGTGCATCTACACTGTAGAAATAATGCTGTGCAATACAACTTTAACAGCCATGGCTCCATCCTACAGGATCCTTGAATTTGTAGTTTTGTGAGGCACAAGAACTCTTTGGCAGAGTGTAAAATTACAAATCCCAGGATTGCATAAGATGGCACTACTCCATTAAAGTGGTGCCAAGCTGCATTATTTCTACAATGTACATGCATCTTTGAAGTGAAATGACTTATGATTCCAGTGTGGGGAAAAGATTCTCCCCTTTCTGTATTTTATTTCAGTTTTTCAAATTAGGATTCCAAACAAATCATTTTACACCATTGGTCTTTGAGTTCCAAACACTATGCCATCTTATACACTGAACAGAGAAAAGTGCTAATGTCTGTACCTGATCCCAGTTATGAGAATTCTTTGACTATTTCTGTTTCTTCATTGTATATATTGAACTTGTGAAGGTCCTCAGTGGTCATTATTTTTGTTTTCTTTATGTTCAACATTAAGTCTGTCTTTGTACTTTCTTCCTTGACCTTTCTCAATAGTTGCTCTACAAACTTTTACACACTGAAATTTGGAAGGGTAAATTAACCTCAATCTAACCTCAGTCCGGGGTCATCAATGGGGGTTTGACATTATTTCGCAGGAGAATATCAAATGAAGTCGAATCCAATGCAAACATGACCCAGATGCAATCATGAGGCATCTCAGGAATAGGTAAATTTGGGGAAAAATCGAAGTTATAAATCCTGTTCCACTCCAAATTTGCAGTCAATTTGAATTTGCCAGATACACGGAATGCATTTCTAGATTGGCCTTGTATTGCCTTCATTAGAATCAGACTCCAACTCCCAAGATCCTTTGCTGTGATTTTCCCTTCTGTGCTCCCTGGCTGCTCCCTCTGTTTCAGAGAAAAGGGGGGAAAGTGAAGGCAAACCCCCTCTGAAGAAATCTTGCCCATAGAACCTCATGATAGGGTTAAGTCTGGCATAAGTCTGGAAAGACTTGAAGGCACACAGCAACAAGTCAACAGCTCAGTTTAATACTCTGCCAGGACATATTAGAAACAGACTACAATTCCTAAGATCCTTTGCTGTGATTTTCCCTCCTGCGATTTTCCTTCCTACTCACTGGCTGCACAGAAGGGAAAAAAGCTCTTTTTGGATGAATTAGAAAAGGCTGAGCATGTCTCCTACCCCCCCCCTCAATTTTATCCACCTCTAACTTGGGGGGGGGCTCCTTGGGATTTGTACCAGACGCGATCCTGTTCTCCCTGCACAATAGAAAACTGATCCATATGAATTCATCATGTGATGAATTCATTCATATTGGCACTGCTTTCTCCTTTGGATGAATGCTATTTTCTTTTTGTGTGTGATGATGTTGTACGTAATTGCGTTCATTTCCAAATTGGCCCCACTTTCTTTTCTTTGGGGATGGAGATACATTCCTCCCATGTGAAAAAGTCCTAGGTCTCCAATGTTTTCTGCTAATAGTATGATGTCGTCTGCATATCTTAGATTGTTGATATTCCTTCCTCCTATTTTCACTCCTCTTTCCTCTGTGTCCAAGCCTGTTTTTATTATAATATGTTCTGCATACAAGTTGAACAGATAGGGTGAAAGGATGCAGCCTTGTCTGACTCCTTTGCCAATTGGGAACCATTCTGTTTCTCTGTGTTCTGTTCTGAAAGTAGCCTCTTGTCCTGAATACAGATTCCGCATCAGGACTATCAGATGGGTTGGCACTCCCATGTCTTTAAGGGCATTCCATAGTCTTTCATGATCTATACAGTCAAAAGCTTTGCTATAGTCTATAAAGCACATGCTGATTTTCTTTTGGAATTCCCTGGTGTGTTCCATTAGCCATCATATGTTTGCAATGTGGTCTCTAGTGCCTCTTCCTTTCCTGAACCCCACTTGAACTTCTGGGTCTCCATAAGTTAGGAAAAACTTAAAGGCAAAAACATGAAGTCAGTACTAGGGCTGTCATATAAGACAATTTCATATACTCACATTCATCACTAAGTTGACTAAAGTCAATTAACCTTTGGCATCCTTAATTTTTTATGAAAAATTGAAAAGGAAATTTATTAAATACTAACACAAAATGGCACCATTCTGGGAGCAACAAGTCTGATTATTTTCATTGATAAGATGAGCCAATACTTGTTTTGTGGAAACCTAACAAATTATCTTCCTTTTTCATCTACTGTACTAAAATGGTTTTGGAGTTTCTTTTTGGACTTCAATTCTCAGAGTCCTCCATCATGCTGACTGGGGATTGTGGGAGTTGTAGTCCAAAAGAAAACTTTTTCAAACTTTCAATGTTTAAAAAAGAAGTAAAACAGTGTAGTCTACAAGAAATCTCAGCAAAAGGTAATTCATCAGGGTAGCAGTTGGGTTAGCTTGGGTTGGTTGGTTTTCAAAATCCTACCTTTTTTTTTTTTAAGAGACACCAGAACATGTTTCATGAAAGAAGAAAAAAATATTTCACACTTAATTCTACCAGTAGAAATATTGGCAAAAAGCTTTTTATACTGAACTCTAGAATGCTTCCGGTTTTGGTTATGTTACAGATTCATTCTAAGTACATAGTTTGGTGTAATTATAACTACAGTACAAGTTGATTATAATGTGAAGAAATGTTTAACAGGGTTATTACAATTTCTGTTAGTTGTTAAAGCCTAGCACTAGGACTTCTGATGCATGAAATTGGATTGCCTTAAAGAGACACCTTCTCTGGTTCGGTTTGCTGACACACCTTTTATTTAATGTTAATGAAGGAAATGCCTTCAGTGCAAAATTATGCAGACAGATGTGTTTGTGTTCTTGAGATCCTCATGGTGATGAGTCCAGTTTTGAATAATAACCTTTTTGGATTACAGCTCCTAGAATCCCTCAGGCAGCATAGCTACTGGCCATGCTCGTTGGAAAATTCTGGGACTGGTCTTCTCCCCCTACCCCAATTTTCCCCCCACCTCTGATTCAAATCCTGTGCTAGAGTCTCAATTGGCCTGTGCTTATTGCGACTGCTAATAGTTTCCCAAAACATAAGCATCTTTTAGAAATTTGAATCTGTTGGAATAATTTACATGTGAAATCCAATGAGACAACTACAGTCCCATGCACACTTTCTTACATTCACTGGAACCTACTTTCAAGTAAGTATGCAAATAAGTAGTTTTATGTGAATGTCTCTATCTTATTTTCAGTTATAATAACTTATATGTAAAGACAAGATTGTGGTAGTGGTTTTGTTGATCATGTATTCAAAGTCCTGTATACATAGGTTAGGATCAAAATAAACTTCCAACTGGTCCCAAGAGCACAAGGGGTCCTTAATCATGTTTCTGAATGTGAGCCAGACAACAAGTTGCTTTTGAAACATAGAATTTCAAAGGCAGCTATGGTGCAATAAAGGCCCAAATGCAATAGTTAATACCAACTAGAGTAGAATCATAGAATCACAGAATCATATAGTTGGAAGCAACCACAAGGGTCATCCAGGCCAACCCCCTGCCATGCCGGAATACACAATCAAAGCACTCCTGACAGATGGCCATCCAGCCTTTGTTCAAAGACTTCCAAAGAACAAGACTTCACCATACCCCAAGGCAGTGTGTTCCACTGTCAAACCACTATTACCGTCAAAAAGTTCTTCCTAATGTTGAAGTGGTATCTCTTTTCCCGAAGTTTCGACTCATTTCTCTGTATCCCAGTCTTTGGATCAGAAGAAAAGAAAATTGCTCCACCCTCCAGACCTTTCACCATTTTTGTCACCCTCCTCCAGCTTGTCGTTCTTAAATTGTGGTCCTCAGAACTGGACACAGTATCCCGGGCGAGGTATTCCAGGTTGACATAGTATTCTAGAATACTTCTCTTGTTTTAGGCACAATACTCCTATTGATGCAGCCTACAATCACGTTAGCTTTTCTAGCTGTTGCATCACACTGCTGATTCATGTTCAGCTTCTGGTCCACTAACACTGTTAGATCCCTTCTGCATGCACTGCTGCCAAGCCAGGTGTCACCCATCCTATAATCTGCGCATTTCATTTTTACTGCCCAGTGTAGTACCTTACATTTCTCCCTGTTGAAATGTATCGTTTGTCTTGGTCCAGCTTTCTGATCTGCTAAGGTCATTTTGAATTCTGATTCTTGTCCTCTGTAATATTAACTATCCCTCCTAATTTTGTGTCATCTACAAATGTGATAAGCTGCCTTCTATGCCATCATCCAACTTATCGATGAAGATGTTGAATAGAACTGGGCCTCAACAGAGCTCTGTGGCACTTGTCTCCAGGATGAAGAGGAGTGATCCATTGAATGAATGTAACCTTGATTAGTCAATGTTTGTATAAATTTCCTTGTTTCAATGGGTCAACTCTAGTTGAGACTAGAAACTGAATTTAGGACAAATGTTTTGGTGGGAGTACACAGCCCTTGAGTGGTTCTTTAGATATTAGAGCATCATTTTTACTTTGAGTGACATGTTCATCTGGGGTTTGAATCTAATTTATTTATTATCTTGAGGTGATAAAAAAATAAAAACCAATTAAAACAATACAAAGGTAAAAATATTTTTAAACACATTAAAATACTTTTTAAAAACTTCTAAAAGCAGTCAGAAAACAATCCTAGGCCCCATTTCTACTTACAGATAAATTGGTGTGCAATCCGAATCAATGGATCGATTCGACAGCAGAGTGTAGTTCCCAGTACATTTGCCCCATCACATTTTTTCCCACCACATTTGCCCCGATCGCTTTTTCCCCCTCCAAAATAATCCACTTGTGGTTCCCATTCACAAATGAATCAATTCAAAATGATTCAGTTCCAGCCGGCTGAAGGGGAAATTTGAATCAATTCCGATCTGCTTGTGGTTCACACTTGTGCAGAATCGATTTATCAAAGAGAAGCGGAAAATCAGCATCAAAAATATGTGGGTTAAATGGGACTAGTGCATGCCCCACCCCCCTCAGAATTGCTTCAGCGATTCAGATTAAATGGGAACCAGGGTCGTTTGAACCAGTTCAAACCGATTCACAATCCGATTTAAAAGGTAGTGGGAATGAGGCCCTAGAATACAAATTTGAAGCAGTTCAAACAGCAATTTCAAATACTGAATACAGCACAGTTTTGGCTATCCACTGGAAGCTCTAAAAGAGATGGCGCTACTCTAACTTTCTTGGGTAGGGGATTCCACAGTGGAGGCACTGTCACAGAGAAAGCTCTTTTTTGTGCACCCACCAGCCAACCTTCATGAGGTGTTGGGACATTCAACAGGGCTTCCTCTGAATATCTCAGATTTCTGGCAGGCTCATATGGGAAGAGGCAGTCTTTCAGATATCTTGGCCCCAAGTCAGTTAGGACTTTGTAGGTCAACACCAGTATTTTGACTTGAGTGCAGAAGCAACTTGAAAGCTAGTGCAGTTCTTTCAAGACCAGTGTTATGTGGTCTCTAAAATGGACACCTGAAACCAGTCTGGCTGCTGCATTTTTCACTATCTGCTGCTTCTGAACAGTTTTCAAGGGCATCCCCACGTAGAGCACATTACAGTAGTCTAACTGGGAGGTAATTAAGACACAAAACTCAATAAACAATTAGAATATGCCAAAAATAATTGTGATTGAGAAGAAGAATGTTTGGATTGTAGGTGTGTCTGTCCTAGGTGAGAGTAGAATCAAAGACAAAGAGAGTGAACTTTATGAAAGGGAGATTTCTACACGTCTGGGAAAAGAAAATAACTGTGGTTCTAAAGACAACAGACAAAATATTTCAATGAAACTGTCATAAATAGAACATTGTAGCACAATTACAAAAAAGTGGCATTGCTCTGAATATGCTACATTATCCAGAGATACAGCCCAGATTCTTGAATAGAATCCAAAACATGATGGTCCAAAACTCCAGTGAATAACCCTTGGTAGACAGTGAAACCAAGATAAAATGTATCATTATATCTGGTAACAATAACCAAGATAAAAAGATCATTATAATTGATAACAACTACTTAAGCACAAAAGGAAAACAGATGTTTATTTATTTATTTATTTTTTGTAAACTTGAATTAAGAATAAATTAACATCAGCATGAAAAGAATGCCAGTTGCTATCCCCAATCTGTGGTAGCCTGCCATCATATAAGTCACCAGTTCCTGGCCTCTTTCCAGTATTCTAAAGTCTTGTTATGATTTACTGGATACAAGAATGTCAGGCAAATCTGTTATCTCTCCAGTGACTGTTTATTTCAAGCATATTCTTCAGACCTTAACTTTTTTAAAAAAGTCATGAAACTTTATCTTGAATTCACAGTGACTGACCTGTGTGACTTCTGAAAGAATACACTATGGTTACTTTCCAAACTATCCACAAATATATACATAAAAAGAACTGTGGAGGAGGGGGAGGAAAGACTGCAGCAATGTCTTTTAAAAAAAAAAACTATTTGCAGCTAAATAAAATCACCATGTAAGAGTGTATTTCAGCTATGAAAACATGAACTGTACTTTCTCTCTGAAGCTACAGTCCTATTGTGTGACTACACAAGTACCTAAGATTTAGGGGTCATTCAGACATCAAGGTTTTTTTTTAGTGTGACAGTGAGAATCATCTCAATCATGCATTCTTGATTTGTTATTCACATATGGAACTGCATTGATCTGCATTGCTCATATATGCAATCATTTGAATAAAGATAGAGTCAATTATATAAATGCATTTAGAACACATTCAAGGCATGTAGCATTTTATAGCAGGTTTATTCAGGTCTATTGTTCACACTAACGATGATGCAGATCTTTAAAAAAAACTTGGGGGTGGTTACCCAATATCTTGGATTAAATGGCTTTTTTGACAGCTCCTCCCCCCCCCCCCCCCAGTTTAATCAGGTGCATTTGGGGTACGTGTGAACAATGGAGATTCAACTTGGATTCATCCTGAATTATTTTCGCAGTGTGAATAACCCGTCAGTGGCAATTAGGTAGGCATAATTAAATGAAAGGTTCCAGTATTTGTATTCATCATATTTTAAGGTATGATCTAACAGAATTAAAAATATGTAGGGCTATGGATATGAACAAATTATAATTGTAGTAATCTAGCAATCTAGAGAAATATTGGAGTTGTCATCAACAAAAGTCATTTTTCCAAGCTGTGGTCTGAATAGGCCATAACTTAGAATCATAGAATCATAGAGTTGGAAGAGACCACAAGGTCCATCCAGTTCAACCCCCCTGCCATGCAGGAACTCCCAATCAAAGCATCCCCAATAGATGGCCATCCAGCCTCTGCTTAAAGACTTCTAAGGAAGGAGACTCCATCACGCTCTGAGGGAGTGTGTTCAACTATTGAACAATCCTTACTGTCAGGATGTTCCTCCTAATGTTGAGGTGGAATCTCTTTTCCTGGAGCCTGCATCCATTGTTCCAGGTCCTGTTCTCTGGAGCAGCAGAAAACAAGCTTGCTCCCTCCTAAGTGTGACATCTCTTCAGATATTTAAACAGGGCTATCATATCACCTCTTAACCTTCTCTTCTCCAGGCTAAACATCCCCAGCTCCCTAAGTTGTTCCTCATAGGGCATGGTTTCCAGACCCTTCACCAATGTAGTCGCCCTTCTTTGGACACACTCCAGTTTCTCCACATCCTTTTTGAATTATGGTGCCCAGAACTGGACACAGTATTCCAAGTGGGGCCTGACCAAAGCAGAATAGATTGGCACTATTACTTCCCTTGATCTAGACACTATACTTCTATTTATCAGAACTTGGTTCACTAAAAATCCTGAGCAGAAATAAGAGAAGTTTGCCAGTGTTTCCACCTACCCCATGATAGCAGAAAGTGAATAGTATATTGTCCAACTGTCCTGATTTGGCAGCAACAGATCCAGTTGGTGCAAACTGAGTTCCAAGTGCAAAAATAGTTAATTTAGCTAAGGTGGAGGGAGAGAAGAGGAGAGGAATCTTGCCCTTCCCAGTAGACTCAGCCAAAAGCAAACTGCTAGATCTCTCCTAGTTTGTGTGTTCTTCCTCATTAATAATGTTTGCCACCTTGACAACACTTGGATATTGCTTGAAACTCATTCATACTACACAATTATCTTACTTTATTCTACTTTTTCTGCCATGATTCCATCCCTTGGGATCTTGCAGTTTGTAGTCTGGTGAGGTACAGGAAGGTTGAGAAATCTCAATGCCCCTCCCTACCCTGCACATCTCAAGTTTTTATGGGATGGTACCATGGCAGTCAAAGTGGAATATTAGCACTATCATTGTGTAGTGTGAAAGGGTGCTTGGTCTTCATCTATGAAATTCTGGCAGTTATCAAAGAGTTTGTGCTCATTCTAATTCAAGTCTTTTCTTTGAAAATTTTCAGCTCATAAAGGATTTTTGGCATGTTTTCCAACATTAAAAAAATCCCATTGCAAATGCATCCCAAAACTTTTTTGTTGCAGCAGTGTGCAATCTATTTACTTTCCCAAACTCTTCCCAGGCTAATCCCATTTACAAGAAGAAGCTCCATGCTTTATAAAGCAGTAGAGAGCTACTTACTCCTTAAAATGTTCAAAACCATTGCGGGGGGGGGGGGTGTCACATGAAGCAAGGGTGCCCAACTTGTGGCCCTCCAGATGTTTTGGACTTCATCTCCCAGAAACCTCAGCCAATCAACAGCCACATGCAAATTTCCTTCCTACCTCAGGATTCTATAGTCAATCTGAATAGATTTCCAGAGCATCACAAAGCCCCCCCCCACCTCTATGCCCTTCAGCCAATCATCACCCACATGCAAATTTCCTTCCTACCTCATAATACCCTCCCTGCCAGTTTGGCCAATGATCTGGGATTCTGGAAGCTGAAGGACAAAACATCTGGAGGGCCGCAAGTTGGGCAAACCTGACATAAAGGAAGGTTCAAGTCAGAGTCTTCACTTTGCAGCTAACCTGTGGTTTGGAGGGAATAACTTGTTGACCATTCATACAGGCAGCAAAAAATTGGATTCAGTGGTGGCAAGGGGGTTCCTTGCCAATGGGGTAGTGAATTTGCTTAAGGTTTTAACTTGACTGTTCCAGGAGCTATCCAAGGTTCTGAAACTGATGGAATATGATTCGATGCCTTGGAAAGTTCCTTTGAATTTCAAGCTAAACCCCAGTATTGGCCAATTGATATAGGAGCCACCAGCTAGCCCTGGTTTAATTTTCTAGCCATTTCTGTGTGAACAGCACTCACATTTATTCCAGGTGAGAAAGCAAGAAAATGATGCCTATTTTGACCAGAAATTCAAAGTGCATCTTGTTCAGAACATGCTGTATCTTGTGATGTTCACTGACCCCAACAGCTTGGATGAAGAACAGGATGTTAAGTATAAATAAATCCTGAAAGCAGGTTTGAAAAGGAGAATAACAAATTGTATAAAACAGAGAATGTACTTGGCTGTCAAACAGATAGAAACATCTGTTTATGCTGCCCTTCATGATTGTTTCTTTTACTGACCCCCTCACTAACTCCTTATATATCCCACTCAAAAGCAAGGGGCAGGCATGTGAATGTCTATGTCCATATGCCATGTGTATTCCTGAGCTTATAATTTCTATCACTGAAAAAGAAGTGCAATACAGATCACCTGACAGAAGAGATAACTGGTGACCTGTAGTTTGTGTAACAGGCAAAATCAAAGCTCACACTCTCTCTTCCTATGGTTCTTTATATTTAAAATGGACTGAGACAGGACAACCCTTCAAACAGAGGAGTGCCCTGTTACAACCTATCAACAAGAGTTGTAAAGTAATAAATAAATAAAAATCTTTATTTATATTTCCTGCCTCTCCCCATGGATCAAGGCGGGAGTACAACAAATAAAATCAGTATTACAGTGTATATATAATTCCTAAAAACATCAATCAGTCATTAAAAAAACAAGCAAAAAACCAAACAATGCCACTGCCAGTCCAGTAGGGTGCATAGCTATGCTGTTATTGATAGTGATGTGATATAGGACCTTCTCAATGGCTGCATTGTTACTGTGGGCAGACATCTTTACTCCATTAGAGTCATAGATTATTCCAGGTCTAAAGATTTGGGGCCAAAACATGAGATCTAGAGATAACTCCTGTGATACCACAGGGGGCAGGAGCTTGCAATGTGTCAAGGGCACTGTTATAATGGGCAACTCTTGGTGGCATTAAGCTTGATACATTAAACATCAACCAGAGTTGTTCAGCAGATTGTACAATTCAAATTAAAAAAAAAAGGAGCATATAATTGTCCTTTAACTTCCCATGCAATTCTGCATTAAGAACATGCAGTGACACATCTAGAAACTGTAAATAATGGGCTTCTATGGTGTTTTGAAGCTTGTGAGGAAAAGAGAATAGAGCCATAATTGTCTTTCTCTGTTTCCATTCTGTGTATATCATAGATTACAGGAAGCCAAGGTGGGGGGAGAGCTGAATGTCAATTTAGTTGTGGAACATATTTATTTAAGGTACCACAGAGAAAATGGGCTGTCATGGGCTTCAGTATCTCAAAGACCCATCAGGAGCTTTAAAGCGCACAGTGTTTGCCCTGGAATACTTTCAAGGTCTTCTTTTCCTTTCTGAACCAGAATGGGGAACCTTCATGTAAGTGCTCTCAGTCACAATTGTATTGCATCAAACAATGTTTGTCTTGGGCAGCAGCCTGTTTGGGTTAAAACCAAGAAAAATTTTAAAGTTGGCAAACAATACTAATAAACAACACCCCCAGCCCCCTCAGCACACCACACTATGGACAAGAAGTATAAAGTATACTTACAGTTCATGTGTTATCCCCTATCCTGTCCTTAGTCAGCAGTTTAGAAAGAAAGGGAAAAATGAGTAGTCACTTTCATAATGGATCTTATTTCCTATTCTGTATTCTACAAAACACAGAGGAACACACTACAACAAAATCTCTGTACTCTCCATTATTGTTACCATTTGTTTGATTCTTTAATGGCTGGCTAAAGATTTCTTTAATAATTATTTCTAGATTGGTATACCTTCCGATATTTTTACAGATAAATTCATGACACATGTAAACAGTCATCAACAGGGTGTAGTCAAGAAGGAATAAGCTAGGAGAGGCTGCAGCACTTGGTTTTTGCCTGAGCCTACTACAGAGGGCAAGATTCTGACCCCTTCTCTCCTCTCGATACTGCTGAGTTAGTTGAATCAAACTGTTTGAGAGCCAGTGCAGTGTAGTGGTTTGTGAACTGGACTATGACTCTGGAGACCTGGGTTCAAATCCCAGACACACTCTCAGATACACACTCTCAGACACAGCAAACCTTAGGGTTGCTTCACCTTAGGGTTGCCATGGCTCAGAAATAACTTGAAGGCACACAATAACAACAATGACAACTTTTCCACTTTTGTTTGTAGCATTTGAAGGACATAGCGAGAAAGTGGGAGGAGGAGAAACTGGAAGATATTAAAAGTAGCTAAAAGAGTGAGACAACACTGATGAGGACTGCCTCTGTCAAATCAAGACAGAAGGAGGATATGGAGTGGTTCATGTTAAGATGAGATAAAGCAATAATACATATCATTCTATTGTAATAAGTGGAGTATGAAAAATGGCAGTGCAATATTATCAAGTTAAGTGCCTCCTTTCATGGCTGGGTCTGTAACTGTTGCCCAAATCCCATTAACACATTCCAGACAAACCTCCCAAAGGAAAGGTTTCCTTTAGTGTGTTGTCATCATTGTGCTAGCTGGGGGGGGGGGGGGGGGTCAGATATCCTAGGACAATCAGTTCTAACTACTAGTCAGCTAGTGATGGATATTGTGAGAAGGGACCAGTTTTGGAGGGAAGGCAGGAATTATGGCTATCTAGTGTTGACCAGCCGGAACCCAGGGATGGATCTTTTGCATCTTCCTCCAATTGATCAACTTTTAGAGACTAGTTTTATTGCAGTTCTTTGTGGCCAAATTTGTGACTTTGTGACAGTCTGCAAGCATGATTTATTCAGTTCCTGTGTGTGTGTGTGTGTGTGTGTGTGTATGTGCCTTCAAGCTGCCTGTCAACTTATAGTTAGCTCCTGAATTTCATAGTTTTCTTAGTTACTCCAAGGTGGTTTTGCCAGTTCCTCCCTCTGAAATATAGCCTATAGTACCTGGTATTCATTGTTACCAACCAGAGGTGGAGAATAAATTTTCACTCATCAGTTTGCTAGTCTGTATTTATTCATGCTACATATACATTAAACAAAAACCAATACTTTTTGTAAGTTTATAAAAAGGTTCTTAATTCTAAGTGAAAAACAACTGCAGTATTCTAACATTGAGAAACTGAATGTATGATTAAACCTGCATTAAAGATTGTGGCCTAAGAACTGAATGGCCACTTCTTGCTTTTAAAAAAGGCCTAGAGCTCTCACACTCTATAGAGTTATAGCTCTATAATCCCACTTCAACTGCCATGGAATTCTGGGACTTGTAGTTTGGTGAGGCACTCACACTGCCCGCTAAGAATTCTAAATACTCATGAAACTACAAACCTCAGGATTCCATACGATGGAACCATGATATAATTAAAACTGGTTCTCTTTCTTTCAAGCTGCGGTTTAAGGTGGATTCTAAGTCTGAAATGGTTGAAGGACTGCCGAATTACCTGGTGTTCATCCAAGGGCAGGCTGATGGCTCCCATGTCATTGGGATAGTGAAGCCATTTTGGGTTTTAGTATAATATTTCAATGAATAATCCAAGGTGCTGAACCTATGTTTGAGGATTTAAAGTTCTTACTAAAGAGCAGATTCACCATGGCATGGAAGCCACTAATCCATGCTCCCTAGTATATTGCAAGAGGTAGAAGGATAATCACGCATCCCACATGTTTTCTCCAAAACTTACATCTACCCCAGAGAAGCTTTTCTATTAGTACCATGTCGACATGACTGGAAATGCTAGCGTAGTCATGCAGACAATTGTGTTTGAAACAGGAATCAGTGTAAGAGCTCCTGGCAAACTTCAAGTTGGACAAATATTTTTTGTGGGGCTACAGACCTTGCCTTTGTGCCTTGCTTTCCCTGTTGGTACACATATGAACAATCTTCAAAGTGAATTCTCTTTTCCCCCCACCTCCTTTCTTCCCTTCTGCACAATCATGTTTCACTGCACAATTTGTCACGGTGTGACTCAAAAGCAGGCTACAGGGGCACAGAAGTTGCCACGTGTGACCCTACAGTGTGACAACCTGACTGGCAGGGAGAGGAGAAGGGAGGAGATCCAAAAGGAGTTGCTCCTGAAGTCAGTTTGAATCAATTTAATTGTTAAAGTTGAGAGGAGAGGGAGGAAGCAGGTCTCAGACTAACCCTGTGTGGCTAATGGAACCAGAAGTGATAAAATATAACCTTACAGCCTGCTGTGTAGAAAGCCTTGGAGAGATTAGAAAGTTATTAAGTGAGAGGACAATTAAACTGATTTGTAATCAACTCTGCAGAGAGGGAAACAGCAGAGGTAGAAGTCATCTAAAATACTACTTGCTGCATTTATCCCTTAAATTTGTTTCTGCTCCTAACCCTTCCTCCGCCTCATAATAACTGTGAAGATAGCATTTTGGTTAACTGGCTTTCCTCTGGGTTGCACGCATAATTAGCACCTTTGTTGCTGGTGGTGCTTATAGCAAATGGAGATTTAAAACTAAAAGCATGATTATGAGGCCAACACCTATGCATCTAAAGGTACCAAAAGCTGAACAGAAACCATTTCAGTTGCTTCATGTGTCCATCTAAATCATATCAGAACAAATATTTTCATCTTGAAAACATTTTATAAGCAATATCTGTATCCTCCTTAATCCAACACAATTCTATATTCAATAACTAATTGTAAATGTGATCAGTGTTATCGTACACCTGCCAAGCCCCTCATTAAAATATATTCAGATTTGCAACATAAAACTTAGATTCAAGAGGGAATGCCAGAAATACCCCATGGATAGTGGACAATCAATTCTTACCATCCCCTAAATGTAGTCAGGTTAGAATGCACATGGGTGATAATGGGAGGGAGGTTCCCCAATACTTGTTTTTACTACCATAAAAGCAGGAGGATTTCTTAACACAATTGACTGGCGCTAGATTCTTCCATTTTTTCTGACATCATGACAAACTTAAGGTGAACTTATCACAGGATTTTCTTGACAGGATTTCTTCATAGGGGGGTTGTCTTTGCCTTCCTCTCAGGCTGAACATAACTTGCCTAAGGTCATCCAATGGGTTTCCATGGCTGAATGGGGATTCAAACCATAGTCTTCAGAGTTGTGGTCCAACACTAAAACCACTATACCATGCTGGCTCTCCACCATTACATGTGTGTGTGTGTGTATTGTGTGCCTTCAAGTTATTTTCAACTGATGGTGAGTCTAAGGCAAACCTATTATGAGGGTTTCGTGGCAAGAATTGTTCAGGAGGTTTGCCATTGCCTTCCCTTGAGGCTAAGAGCATCTGACATTCCCAAGGTCACCCAGTAGGTTATCTGGGCAATTGGAAATTGAACCCTGGTCTCCAAAGTTGTAGGCCAATGCTCAAACCTTCTAGGTCCCCTAGTATTAGCTATTATTCAACAACAAATACAGGATTCTCCTTTGAATGGGAATATGCTCTGATGTGAGCTTTTGTAGGATTAAAGTGGCAAAGAGAGGAGATACTTCACCCTCCACTAGCTTTTTCTCTATCTGCTGCCATTTCTATTCTGTACTTGACCAGGAAATCCAGGCTTGGAGTTAGATGGCAGAAAAATAGCCAAGGAAGGGGAAACATGCAGAGAAAAACTAGTGAATTAAGTATCTCCTCTCCCACTCATAGTTTCTTCCCTTCAAATGCCCTCACCCTCAGCATTTCATATTTGGAAAACATGGACATCCATCATTGCTCTGGATGTCCAGACCAGAAAGGGATGTGTGGGTGCTTGTTCAAATCACTATCAGATTTTTTTAAAAAATAAAAATTTCGTTTCCAGGATAACAGAGGAAGAAGAACCCTGTGAAAATTTTTTTAAAAATATAAATGATGGCAAATGCAGGATTAAAATAGCCAGCCAATGCTATTACTGGAAAGCCTGCTCATTGGTTTTTCATTCGACCAGCCCTAACTCCTGATTCTGTTTATCTGAGACAGAACAAGTTTCACCAATGAATTTATGACTTGCTTCAAAATGAGATTCTACCCATGTCAGACCAAACACTGTGCAGTTGTGATCTCTTTTCCTGACTCCTTAAGGTGGAAGCAAAGTGTTGAACTTTCTTCACGAGTCCTTCCCCTACTCCTTTTCACTATTTCCCAGCAACACCCCACCTCCAACTCCTCACTTTAGCTAAAAACAACAACTTCTCTACATCCTTTTTGTTAAGACTGCAAAGGAGTTCATTTAGTGCCACTGGGGTAAGTGGTTTCAATAATGTGGACACCTGTTCCCTGAAAAAAGAACCAAGTCCAATTTGGCACGGTCAGCAAATAAGCTTCATCAGCGGCTACAAATTGCTTTTCCAAAAGCCAGAGCAGCTTTGTTGATCAATTGCTGCACACAGCCTGAAGATTTCATGAGAAGAGTACACAACTAGCAGCCACTGCATTACTATAAATGAGTTTATTCTGTACATCTGCCAGGGCTGTTGCAAATGCTGCTGTTGTACAACTGAATGATTATGTTTCAAACTAGTATGATCAGAGGGTACATTGTATGTCTGTTTTCATTAGAATTTCAGATTCAGAGCATTCCAGGAGAGAGCCTATTACCAGTTTGGCTTGACAGCTCAAATCCATTTATGAAACCCACCTCTCCTCCACTGCCTTTTTGGCTTCTGGGACTGAAAGATGGTCATGGGAGAGACACCTCACAGAGTTCACATCTACTCACAGGTACAAGAGCACTCAGGTTGGAAATCTGGTTTTCCAGTGCCTTCCCTGTTTATTTTCTTACTGCCAAAGGCATACACAGAAACTGAGTCAGCCCAGTCTGCCCCCAAACCTTATATCATCCAGAGCCTGGAAATTAAAGGGCCCAAACAGACAGGCCAAAATAAAGCTGCTTTGGGCCACTTTGTAAGTGTGCTGTTTAAATGATTCATGCATCCTAAGAGGCTGGAAGCCTGGCCAAAGCCATGCTCCAATCCTTTGTTGCAGCTTCTGGTCTTTTAAGATGCACATGTCATTTAAACAGCATACCTCGAAAGTGACCCGAAGCAGCTTTATTTTGGCCTGTCTGTTCAAGCCTAGAATCCCCTAGCCAACATGGAGTTTCAGTCCAAATAGCCCTTGTCCAATTACTCTGACCCTTTTTAATAAAACCCCGTGCCTTTACTACCCACCATGTCCTCAAGTTCTACTCTTTAACTCTTTGTTTCCTTTTCTTTAGGTATAGGAAGTGATGGGTTAACAATAACTAGTTGGTTGTAATTTTCTCTTTTCATTAGTAACTTAGGCACAATTATAACATGGGATGACCTCACTCCTTTTGTGTTGTAACTTTAGTTTGTTAGATTTTTTAAAATAGTTACACCAGTCCTGATTGGTGACTTCCGTGAAAAGGAACAGTTCGTCTACTTTAGGTCTTGGTATGACATTTAGAGGAGCTATCCAAGGTTCTGAACTGGTTTGGCAGTTGATTCCAGAACTATGAATAGTTCCTTGAATGTTTAAAACTCTGGGCAGACTAATCCCACTGAACTTGCAGCAACCAACCACCTTTAAACTAAGTGGTAGGAGGAGCAATGCCACGTGGTTCAGGTGGTGACTCATGTTGCCACCTCATGCACTGTTATAGATGTCAAGGTAATAATCAGGTGAATGGGAGGACCATGTTTTCTGTGAGAGACTTGCAGCATTCAGTGATGTGTATCTATATACACACACACACAAGTAGCTTCAAATTTCTTTGTGGAAGCAAGAAGTAAAGCATTGTTACATAAATATAATGGTAAGAAATGATGGTGTGGATTGCCTTCAAACTATATCTAGCTAATTACTTCTTAAAAGCATTGTGATTCTGTGAAAAGCAACTTTGTAGATGTTAAGTAACATGGCTTTTGGCCATTTTTCCAGAAAAGGAATCATAGCCTCTTGTCATCAGGCCTTCTGCCCTCATTCTCAGTGCTGCTGTCACAAAAGGACTAAGGAAAGGGAGAAATTCAGCATCACTTTCAGTAACAGGAGGAGGAGGTCTCCCAATGAAGCAGAGATGGCTTACTATATTTAAAGGAAGTGATATCCAAGTATACCATATTACTCTTTCCCTCTGATTTCTGTCTCCTCCTACCATTGCATTTCTTTTTTTCAATCTACTATTTACTTTCACTCAATCCTTTAATCTGCCCTGCTCCCTAACTTGCTACATAACTACTCCTGGCTCTATTCCAACTGTTGGATGGATGCCATCATTGTTCCATAATAATTGAAGAATATGTGAACATTTTGTTGGCTTTCAAAAGCCCTTATACATGGATTGTAGGTGACTATGCCATAACACTCCAGAACCTCAGCCAATTACTAATAAAGTCTTCATCATTGCTATGTTGTATTTTGTTAGTGGCAGCAACCTTAGCATGCCTACAGCTAGTATTTAGTTGTTGTCTCTCTAAGAGTTTGAGCATTACATTTGCTCATGTTATTTCCTATTATTGGTCATAACCACACCATTGCTCTTTCTGCATCAGTCTGAATTTGTTTAGCCTCCATTTTGTTGTCTGTCACTCTTTGTTTCTCTACCACTTTTGAAAAGCACATTATAGAGCTTCTCACCATGAGGTGTTATGAAACATTCAATATTTCTAAGAAAATCTATGTGTAATTTTAGAAAAAATACAAAGCCTGCTTTATTTCTCTGCTAAATCCTGTATGGTGATATGGGACAAGTAGTTGCTCACCATCTGTCTATGAATGTGAATTACCATGCTTGTGAGACACATTACTATCTCTTACTTTTCCCAACAAATTTTGGGAACAATGGTGAAACCAGCAAAAAGGGGCTAGCTGCTTGTTTCCCCAATGATTGGCTTCTACAGAGTCTGTGAGAACAAGTATGGGATGGCTGGCTTGAAACAATCACATGTGTCCTTAGTGCCTTTAGTCCACAGAGCCCCTTAATGCCAGGCATCTGGGAAACAGGCAGCGTAGAGCTGTCAGAATTCTCCCCCCATTTCTGGCACCACTTCACCTCCAAGTAACTGCAAAGAAAGGAAAATGTACTTGTTTGGACTAAAGATCCCATAATTGCCCAGCCAGCACCTCAGGGAGTTACAGTTCAAAAAAATAATTCTGTTAGAAAACTAAAACTCTAGTTCAAACCTGTGGATTAGAGCAGTGATTTTCAATGTCTTATTTTCTCCAAATATTTTGGAATACTGTTTCAAGAACCCCAAGCCAGCATGGCCAAGGTCAGGGATTCTGGGCGCTGAAGTCCAAAATATCCAGAAGGCCAGACATTAAGGCTTAGTGGATCAGAACTGCCTCATAAAGAATGGTAATACCTCACCAGACTACAGACCCCAAGATGTCATATGATGGACTCATGACATGTGAAGGTGTAATCAAAGTGCTTTAGTTCAATACTATAGACAAGGTGTCAGACAGACTGTGTTAAGTAACAAATTATAATCTGATAAATGAGAAGAGATGTGTAACAGAAATTGGGATAACTATCAGGACTGACTAGCCAAAGGATTCCTCTCTCCACATCTATTCCAGTTTCTAGGTGATTATGACTGGCAGGCCCAGCTGATACTACCAGCTTGTTGGGTCTCATCCGATGCCCCTGGCAGATGTTTTAATCTAGTGTTTGAAGAATGACTTCTGCACAACCCTCCTGTTCAAACATCTGTTTCTGTTTAGATATACTGAGGCATTTCAAACTGCACCGGCTATGCCACACACTGGGAATTGTTTAAACGGCAGCCCAAAGTTGCTTACATTACTCCATTACAGCAAGAAAAGGATTTACTGCAGTAAAGCTTGACATATCTTTAAGCTCTGTAAAACAGATCATTCACAAAACAGGACAGTTTAACTTCCTAAATGCATCCTTTAAAAAGAAAAGGCTGTTTACAACTCTATCCTATAAAGATATCTCTAAAATTAAGTCTTCTCAGATCTCCAATTGATCATATCACATCTTGTAGAACAAATGGTTCGTTCAAAACCTTCCTTTTTTCTAAACTCCAAGAGCTAAAAAGAAAACATTTTTGATTTTTTTTCCTGTTATTAACTAGAGTAGGGCTGACTTTTTTCTATCCTGATAGCAATTACCGGGCCAAAGTCATATGCTATAGGTTGGGAAGCTTGTTTTCTTCATGAGTGGTGACATAAAATCTAATATTATTCAGGATATTCAGTTAACCAACATATAATATTTCCAGATCTTTGTTGTATAACTCAGTAAATAAGCAGGATGCATATTCAGGGTAGCTGTGCTGGCCATACATCAAAATAAAACAAAACCCACAATCCACAGAAGAGTGTGTTTTGTCCATTTTAGTTGGTGATTAAGGCATAATTCTTCAGTAAACAGTGCATATGTACTTTGTAAAATTACATAAACAAGAATTCTTCATTATTTGAAGAATTGTCTGTATAATTCAGTTTTATTTGCCTGTCTGGATGACACAGTTTTAACATATTTTCAGTGATGAGATTTTAATGAATTAAAATATAGGCATTACAATACTTTAATTGAATTAAATGACATTGCTATGTGTATAAAAATAGGGGGAATGCCAAAAAAGAGAACATACATCATTTTTAAAAAAGGAGAAAATTGTGTATGCTAATTTTATATGTACAGCTACAAATGTGTAAATTATTTTTTGAAATTTAAACAAACTCAGGCTGCATCCACACAGCAGACATAATCCAGTTTAATTGCAAAGCTCAATGAATTGTAGTTTTGCAAAACATATAGCCGCCTCTGTCAGGGAGCACTGGTGCAACAACAAACTGCAGTTCCCAGAATCCCATAGCATTGATTCATGGTAGTTAAAGTGGCATCAAACTGGATTCTTTCTGCAGATGCAGCCTCATAGGCAGCGGTGTAGCTATGGGTGTGAGATGAAGGTATTGCTCTCTGAATAAAAATTCTGCCTCCCCAAATGAAATGTTTAGTCAGTTCCCCAAATTTCTAGCTTTCCAGTAATTTATAACTTTATTTGTGCATTTTGACATATTGTTTAGACATACAAACATAATGGGAAGCGAATGTTGGTGTTCTAGGCATGGGGGAGAATTCTTATTTGGGAATACAATGCTTTTATTTTTGTTCGCCACAGTCATACTCCTGATTACTAGGTATCTCTTCTCAATGAGGAAGAGTGATTAGGTGACTTGTCCTCCTAGTCTGTATCTAGGTACTAGCTGTAGATCGGCAACTGCTGGATTCCAGATCTGCCTCTTTAATGGTCCTTTACCTTTAAATCATACAGTATATGGATTAGGTAATACAGGCCATCTTCAGAGAAAGCACTGTCCACTGGCTTCACTTCAAACAGAGGACACATGGATGCCTAAGCTGAAAGCCAAAAATCATACAAACAAACTGCAGCAACTTTTTCACATGGGAAATGTGAAACAAGTCTTTGAACTTCTGCAAGGTTCCTTCTAGCTGTGCCAATTGATATACATGTTTATATCAATGCAAGGGAGACTCCTAATGTAAAAATCAAGTGGGAAAAGGAAGATAGAGGAAGCTGAAGGCAACACAGCAACAAGGCTAGTGAGATATACTGTTTATCAGCCTTGAACTGAATAATTATCCCTAAAACTAAAAAGGAAGAGCAATCAGACTGGCAAATTTCTTCAGTTTTCTCAAAATGCCATAATGACACATAACAATGGCCTACATCTAGCCAAACCATTTATCCAAACCAGAAAATAGAAAATGTGTATATCCCCTAAATCTGCTATGTTACATTAGGTCCTAAGCAGTGGAGAGAGAAAAAAGTCTGGGACCATCACATAATAAGTATGGTCCTCAGTATTGGACTGACATAATCTAATGTGCAACATTTACAGAAATACACAAAGAGATAGTCATATTCTTGGCATTTAATATAATTCCCAGTTCTTGCAACAACAAAAAATAATAGCAACATAATATATTGTGCTTATTAACAGAACTGCTTTGGACAGCCCTCCACAACACAGTACCCTCCATACATGTTAGACTGCACATCCCACCATCATCTGCCAGAATAGTTAATGGGTGTGCTAGTTCAGATGATGGGATTTGTAGGCCAGCACATTCTGATGACAATGGGCTGGGGAAGGCTGTTTTAAAGCAGACACCATATTGCAGACAGTGAGCTCAGTCATTTCATGGGTGGAACATCAAGTTAGATTAACTTTTTGTTGTTCACTTAGCCATTTTTTTTCACTTCCTTCTCATGGAACTGCAGCTGCATGAATCAAATAATACATTCTATATTGCAATATGGTGTTTATTAAATTGCTACATTTGTTGGGGAAATACTTGGCACTGTTTGTCGGAAATCTAAATATTTTAAATTACTTTTGGTAACTACGACTTGTGGTGTGTACATTAGACTGTGTACTCAACTCTTCAGCTTAAGAACAGCAACGGATGCAAATTGTCCAAACAATCTCCATCTGATTTGATTGCCATTACCCGTATCCTGCTTTGCTTGCAATCCCTTTTTCTAAACACATCTTAGCTGGGGAACTACAGTTATAGGTGAAGGTGTTAGCCAAGAGTAACCCAAGCTAAATGTGAACAGGGCTAGCCTTATTTGTTAGCTGTGTGAGGCTACTGCCTCAGATGGTTAATGGCAGATGTGGGACAGTCACAGCCTTCCAGTCATTTCCCATTCTTGGAAAACAGTGATAAACTATCTTGCTGCCTTCAACTATGTAGGGGACACTGTTCAGTTGCCACCAACATATCCAGCGCCTCAAAAAGCAAAAACGTGCTACTACATTTCCATACACAAAGGATTTTTAATTTGAATTGACATTCTCACACATTAATGGCATAAATAGGTCTGTCCCTGGCTTTCCACTCCAACAAATGCATCTGCAGAAGTAGACTTAAGTCTACGAAAGCGCTTGCTGCCAACTTCTTTCTTTCAGTTAGTCTGAAAGGTGGTACAAGATCTATCTACATGCTGATTTTACAGACTAACATGGCTATATCTTTGAATTCTACTGACTTTGATGTGTGTGTAGTGGTGGGAGGGGCCATCATTTTTTACTGTGCTTCAGACAGAAAAATGTTGGACTGGCTATGAGCCATTTCCATATATTGACCATGATACATTTCTTTGGAATGGAATGGCTATGGGGGAAATGCACATGGCAAACTGGATGTCAGAAGCTTCCTGTTTCCTTCTCCTGCAATGGCTCAGGTATAGTCCACCATGATATAACAACCTTCAGTGGTGGCTGCCTGGAACTGTACCTATTTGGGACATCTTCACACTACCCAGTTATAGAACTATGATTTCACTATAACTGCCGTGGAAAGTTATAGTTTAGGGAGGGTAATTATGAATTCTTATCCAGTGAGCTTTTGTGCCTCACCAACCAAAAAGAAAACAAATCCAGAATTTCATTGGTTACAGCCATGACAGCTAAAGTGGAACCTAGGTCTATCCCTGGGTAGTATGAAAGGACTCCAGATTTAACTTCAAATATTCATCAAACTCACTTGAAAGCAAAAAATATATTGTCAATAATGTTTAGATTTGGACTACACAATTTCTCAGGATCCTATCCAACCTGGTGACTGTAACATACAAGCTAAAGAGATCAAAACGGTTTGCCTAGTCTGGTAAATTCCCTTTTGCAACAATAAATAAATAAATAAATAAATAAATAGACTATTCTGGTACTAACTAGCTTTATTTGGAATGACCTTTTTGTGGTGTGTAGCCTATTTTACCTGATGCATGAAGGGTTATCTCAGGTAATATTTATATACATGTTTGGGAGGAGAAGAATGTAATCATGAGAGGGAAATGCTATCCAAAAAAAAAAAAAAAAAAAAAAAAAAAAACATAAACTGCAAAGGTAGTAGTTTGGTGGTACTGCAGCTATAGAGGTACAAGAAAAGATGAGCCAACTGATATATGGTGTGATAATGTATGAGAAATGTATTATTGTTCAGGAACGGTTGTAAATCATGGATGATGCATTTGAACAGTTTTAGCTTAGAACATGAGATAACAGCAAGCTATGTTCTAATATTATCTCTTATACTGTTAATAGATTGTTGCTGAGTACCAGTCTTCCTTGTTGATCTGTTTTTACTTACTTCATTGTGATTTGTGATCTGAAAGAGGTCATAGAATCATATGATTCTATTATCTCTTTTGGATCACAAATCATACCCCAATGAAGTAAATAAAACAGATCAACAAGGAAGACTGGTACTCAACAACAATCTATTACAGTCTATTAGGTCTTTTTATTTTTTTAAATTATGTTTAAAGTGCTTTTATCTTGTGAGCCACCTTGGGTCCCTATTTGGGAGAAAGGTGGCATAAAAATGATATAAATAAATAAAATTAATCATTGAGGTGTAACAGTTTGAAATGAGGGGAATAGGAGGGAAGAGAGTATCAGAAACGCTGTAGCGAATGCAAGGTTGAAGAGGTGTACACATAATGTAATAGAAATGCAAGAGAGGGAGGAGTGGTGGCACAAAGTGAGCAAGGAGAGAAAGGAGATTCAGAGATTCAAGAGGAGGAATTCAGGACACATGGGATTAAACACAATGAAGATGCAAGGTGTGGCAAGCAAGAGAAAGAGGGGCAGTGATTAAGTAAAGGAGGCAAGCACTGGGAAGGCATTAGTTTAAGACAACATAGGAGAAAGAAGGTAAGAAAAAATGAGAGGTGCAGTGGGAGGGTGCAAAGAGGAAGATAAATAGTTACAAAGTGAGGCAAAGTACAAGAGAAGGAGGTGTAGTTGGCAAGTTTGGCCTCCTTTTCCTCTGCATTTCCTTTTGTGCATCAGGTGGCACTCATTCTTAGAGAGGTACTGAGGTATTTTCACTGATGTCTAAAAAATGATGGCCAATTTCTCCCAGCAAACAACAGCTCTACAATGATCAGCATTAGAAGTTCCTATGAATGAATTATTATTATTATTATTATTATTATTATTATTGTCACATCCTCTACTGTTACTACACCAATAATGTCCATGGTCACTTCACATAATTCCTGTCTTGCTGTTAATCACCACAATACCCTGTGAGGTAGATGTGTTGAGAGGTAGTGTTCACATGGTATATTCCATGACAAAGCAAGGAAGCACTTGGATTTTGTGTTCCAAATTCAGCAATCTAATCATTGCAAGAGTAGTTACTATAAAAATGGTAAAAAGACTGAAACAGGGAGACAAAAAAAAAATGCATTGATTTATGTGTCGAATCTGCATAATTAGAGTGCAAATTAATAATATGTATAATTATGCTAATTTGCATAATATATAAATTTGGTGCCTAGTTTTGAGAGGCTTGAATATGGGAAGCCTTGGACTTTGTGGTAGTGTAAGCAATGGGTTTTCTGATATGTTCTGAATGGATTCTGGAAGTATACAAGTATGTGGAGCAGTCTATAAATTTCCAGAGTGGCAGCAGCAAAAAACTAAACAAGAGTGGGGATGAAGATGAAGATGAGGAAGGGAACCTTGGCCCAATTAAGCATGCATTGTGGTTTGAAATCTAACTTGCCCCTGTGAATGGGATCTTACACTGTAATTTATTTATTTATTTCCTTCCCTCCTCCTCCTCCTCCTCCTCCTCCTCCTTCTTGACAGAAAAATGGCTGATTTGATAGCCCTTCTAGGGCCCATTTTAGATTGGCAAAAAGAGGTGTGTTGAAGGCTGCATGAAAGCCCAGCCTTTAGATGAGAAAAAGGGAAGTGTGCCATGAAAACACTATTTTGGAGTTTTAAGGGAGAAGAAGTGCCTTTAAAAAGTAGTTTGATTTCCCCACTACTTTTTTTAAAAGGGCGCGACATTGATATTGCATCTAAAGGCTAAGGTGTAGTTGCACGGTTGAATGGGGCTCTGTCTCTTTAGAGCACCCATTTAAAGGTAGTGATACAAGTGCAGAGGGAGGGAAGGTGCCAAGACAAGAAGAGACCTTCAGAGCCCGGCCAGAGTGCGCCTGCACCTTCCTTCACCTCCTCCCTTTGGCTGAGAGAGTGTGACTTCTAGGGAGACAGCAGGGCACTGGAGGTGCTCAGCCAGGCCAGGGCAAGCTGGCAAGAGGAGGAGGAGAAGGGGAGGGACCTGGAGCACCTCCGCTGCCCTGCTTCCCTGCAAGTCACACTCTCTCAGCCGAAGGGGGGGAGGAGAAGGCAGGCCCAGGCACACTCTGGCCAGGCTCCAGGGCTCTCTCCTGGCTGCCTTCCCCCTCCCTTTGGCTGAGAGAGTGTGACTTGCAGGGAAGCAGGGCAGCGGAGGTGCTCCAGGTCCCTTCCCTTCTCCTCCTCCTCCTGTTTCCAGCTTGCCCTGGCCCAGCATCAGGAGGACCTGGAGCACCACCACTGCCCTTCCTCCCTGCAAGTCACACTCTCTCAGCCAAAGGGAGGGAGGGAAGGAGCCAGGAAGAGACCCTCAGAGCCTGGCCAGAGCACACCTGGCCCTCCTGCTTCCTCTTCAAAAAGAAGGCTGGAAAAGTAGGACGTGTCCTGGCAAAGGAGGACGTGCCTGGTCAACTTGGAAAAGGGGGGCCTCTGCTCTAGAATGGAGGACATATGGGAATCCCTCCTGGACAGAGGGCTGAAACCTCAAGACAACTCAATATAATGCTCTGACAGAACACAGACTACAACTCCCATGAGCCTTTGCTACCATTTCCCAAGATGCCTTAATTTGCAACAGAAAGCCGACCAGTACGTTCACATGTGATGAATTTTTTCGTATTGACTCTGCATTTTCTTTTTGTGTAGATGCTCTCTTGTCTTGTGTGTGATGAGCTTGTGCGTAATCACGTGCATTTCCGAACTGACCTCACTTTCTCCCTCTTTCGGAATGGTCCTGTACTCCCCCATGTGATAAGCTCCGACTGTATGATGCACCTGTGCAATTGCGCAATTTGCAGCCAGCAAGGGAAAAAAATGTTTAAAGCGTGGCTAAAAGCCACGTTCCTTGCCGCCCATGTAGCTGCTCCGCCTGTGTTTGTAGCGTTTTGACAGCTTCCCATGTAGTTGCTGAGCCACAGAAAAAACCTCAGTCTAGCTGCCCTGTACTTTTTAAATGCACACCTGGGGCTTGCAGTCTAGCTGCTAAGCATTAAGGAAAGTGCAACTTCATGTCACACTTTCCTGCCAATCTAAAAAGCCCCAATATGAGAAAAAAGTTTCTGAAAATCCCATGTTTTCATCCTCTACAAACCAATTTTATTTTGGAGATCCACATGACATTTTCTTCATCACAAAGTAATTTCTGGGAACTTCTGGCATTACCAGGTACTTTTCATTCCTACTTCCCAAGTCAGTTTAAACTACCCCTGTATTTTCCAAAACAAAATGTATCTCTACTTGGCTTTCTGTTTGTATTATTCTGAAACTAGCTAAGACAGCTGCTGCCAGTAAACAGCTTTTGTTTCCAGGACACAGATTCAACAGTGATCAAATGAGGGAAAGATGAATGTTTGCATCATGTTTAACTAGTCTAATACTGCTAAAGCACTTTAGCACTTTGACTATAACTCCTCAATAACAATAAAGAAGGTTTAGCCAAAAATGGTGGAAATCAATTTCTGAAAAGTTGCATGAGTTTAGATGTGACACATAAGTTAGAGGGAGAGGAAGAAGAACAAAAAAAGTGGAGAAAGTGAGAGAAACCTGGGACATTTCAAGAAAGAGTTTGGATGTGAACCTGGGGATATGCAGGTAAAATCAAAACAAAAAGAATTGGAAACTCTCTTTTTAATACTTCTAGTGAGCCTTCCTTTCTGGATGGGGCTTAATGGGTCTTTCCCATACAATGGAAATGAAAATTCTCCATTTCCAGAAACCATGTAAGGCTTCAGATTTTATTAGATGGCAGACAGTATCAGCATGGTGTAGTGGTTTGAGTACTGGGCTAGGACACTAGAACACCAAGGTTCAAATCCCAGCTCAGCCATTGAAACCTACTGGGTGACCCTGGAAAAGTCAGACTCTCTCAGACTCAGATGATGTCAATGGCAAACCCCCTCTGAAAAAACATGCCAAGAAACCCCCATGAAAGATTCATCTTATGATCACCATAAGTCGGAAATGGTTTGAAGGCACACAACAACAGCAATAAATCAGCTGAGCTGCATGTCTTGCTATTTGCTGATCAATTAACAAGCAATTATTAATTGATGGTTAATAAGAGACTGCAACAACCAATACTATCTACTACAACCAATACTACAACCAATACTACCAATACACTTCCCGGCCATTTCATTTCATAGTCAAGAAGACAAAAATAGGAAAATGGAATTATTTGTATATTGCTCCCTGTTTCAATTATCTTGTTTATTTTCACATCTCCTGAAATCTATTGCTGTCTGGATCACAGAAAGGCTAAAGTTTCCTGCTGAATTCAGTCTTATTCTGGACTCTTTCACATGGGGCTGAATTGGAAGGTTAAAATAGCACCAATTCGGTATTGTCATCCGAATTCGCATTACTATGCAAAAGACGTTCATATGTGATTGCTGGCAATGTGGGGCCAATACGAAGGCATCCATGGGTCATTCCGGGTTTAGGTAAATTCAGGCAAGTTACAAGTTGTTTCCCGTGCGTATTTGGGGTCCATTCGAATTAGCATTGGTGTGGAATGCATTTTCCTTCCTGCCCTGGGATTCCCCTCCCCATCATTGAAAACTTCCCGGTTGCCTAGAGACTTCTCTGGAGGGGAGGGACTAATGGCAGAGGGATGTTTACTATCCCTCCCCATTTTTTTGGAGATGGCATCCCCCCTGGAATGCCTAGATCAGGAGATCTAGGCATCCCAGGGGCATGGAGGAGGGCCCTTGAATGCCTAGATCGGGAGATCTAGGCATCCCAGGGGCTTGGAGGAGGAGGGCTGGGATGCCTAGATCGGGTGATCTAGGCATCCCAGGGGCTTGCAGGACGGGGGGCCCTGGGATGCCTAGATCAGAGGTTTTCAGGAGGGAAGCCCCTGGGATGCCTAGATCAGGAGATCTAGGCATCCCAGGGGCTTGGAGGGGCCCTGTCAAATTTGTCAAACGCTATAATGTGAAACAATGGACAAGAAGGAAGGGGGGGTTCACCTGGAAGTGTACAGAGGTTGGAACACACCTCTGGGATCTCTGCACATGCTCAAAATTGTTAATTCAAAGTCTGAAAAGCGTGAGGAAGGAAATGATATTAAGATTTCCTGCGAACCTGTCCTGAATTACCTTTGCAGGGGCTGCTGTGTAAGGCTTTGCATATGATCAGTAATCACTTTATAACACTAAATTTCGAATTGACCTCATTTTTCCCTTCATTTGGGATTGAGGGATATTCTCCTGTGTGAAAGAGTCCACAGTGTCTTCTGTTGTAGGCTTCTGTTGAGCCTTTCTTTATAAAAGCCAGAAAGTATCTTGTTAGTAGCTCCAAGAAACTGGTTGCTTTAAAGCTGATTTCACAGTTCTAGTCTGTGGACTTTATCAGACCAGCCTGCTGTCTTGCCACAATCAAATTAGTTTAAGAAAATGGAAACACACTGATTTGGGAACATTCATTATCACACCTCTCTGCAATAATGCTAAAGCATGCTTCGGTGATCTATGATCTCATGTTCTCTTTTCTGTATGGTTTCCATATCCCTGCCTTCCTGTCCTATGCTCTACCCAGTGTGTCTTTTTGATTTTATTATTTTTATTTTTACCATAATTGCACAATTATGGCAATTTGATGAAATTAAAAAGGAAAAGGAAAGGAAAAGGAAAAGGAAAGGAAAATACCTTGCTTGTGAATAGATAGAGGGAGGGGGAGAGGGGTGAAATCATGTGCACTCAAATCATGTGACTGGCTGAGAAGCAAACCTGCAACAGGAGGAACTTATCACATGAAAATCCATAATGGAAAAACAGCACAATTGGAAGGTATTGATGGGTTTAACCAATCAATGAAAAGGAGTATTCCAGGAATGGATGGAATACAAAGCAGTAGCAAGATGGACATGACGTCATATGATCAGTACCAGCCAACAGTGTTTTCATCCAATTGAAATTCCACTTTGATCTCAGGGCAAAGTACCAGCCACAGGTTTTACAGCTTGTCATTCAAACACATATAGACACAGAGAACACACTTTTCCTGTTTGGACATTAAGAGAGAATTTTAACCAGCTCAGGGTGAAATGATGGGATGATTTCTTGTCATTTACTTAGAGAGGCAGCATTTAATCTATTTGTTTCTGGACAGAATACAGAGCAGAATGGAGGGTGAGCCCTGGCACTGCAATGATTGGGGCACAGACTTCCTGGAGACAAGCCCACCAAAAATGGAGAATTTGTACCCTCATCTCCTGCGTGGAGATGACAAATGGAAATTGCTGAGATCTGGCAACCTTAGTCACCAGTATTGTCCCTTAAGGTGTCACAGTAGAGAAAGCCATCTTCCATATCAGCCCACAGTGTATTTCCCCACTTCTGAGACAGAGAGGAGAGCCATTCCAATAGACATCAGTCCTCAGGCAGGCCTACCTGGGGAGAGGCACTCCCTCAAGTACTAAGGTCACGGAGTTAAGTATCAAGATACAACAATAAAACAAATGGAAACACAGTAAAATAAATGGAAACTATGGCCAATCAGATATGTGAACTTTACTTATTGCTTACGTATCAACACAGTCCTACTTGGCCATTGTCAAAGTACAAACATTCCCCCCTTGATTGGCATTTCTCTGTATAA
Organism: Urosaurus nigricauda; assembly: GCA_034509955.1. Classification (NCBI taxonomy): domain Eukaryota; kingdom Metazoa; phylum Chordata; class Lepidosauria; order Squamata; family Phrynosomatidae; genus Urosaurus; species Urosaurus nigricauda. The sequence goes on along the minus strand of JAOEGL010000001.1, from coordinate 311,599,665 downwards.
ATCAGCACAGACCAAGTTTAAATACATAAAATGCCCACTTTTTGGTGGTGGCTATTATTTCCTTTGATAATGTGTACATGGCCAAGCCAGAGCCTAAATATTCTGAAAGCACCAGACTGTTGGAAGGGAAACCACCAGGGAATACCAGATGCTGTATACTGTATTCAGAGAAAGGCAAGAGCAAACCTCCTGTGAATAAATCTTGCCAAGAAAACTTCATGCAACCAAAAGCCATGATTTTAATTCCTATGGTCACCCCAAAAGCATTGTGGGGATTAAAATGGCAGCTTCCCCCCACAAGCCAGGTGCTGAATACATTTGGCTACTCCTGCCATTTCCTGCCATCTCCATCAATGAGCTCAAGGATTCCCTGCAAACCTGAGCTGTCCCTATGTACCTTGATCCTGAGTGAATAGGTATCATAAGCTGATTCACTCTCATACTGCTCTAAATGATCCCTTGCAGGCATTCATGGTAGCACCTGTCAGTTCAAAATTTCAGCCATAAGGAATAGCATCATGCTGCTTGTATTGCTTATGAACTTTATTTAGTGGTTCATAATGTGGGGGCATTTGTTTAAAATAAAGTTTAACATATAACCCAGGCACAGCAAATGACTTAATAAGGTTCTGAGCTCGAAGATCTTTTAAACATTAAGTGACAGATCATAGTTCAAATATAGACACATTTGATTACTAATAGCCCGAATCTAAATCTATCTATCCACAGTTTATAGGAAGAAGACCCCATACAACACCCATGCTTCTTTTAAAGTAAACAAGCACAGACTTGCCCTTATCCTAGAACAGTTAAACAAAATTAGAAATTTCCCCAGGATTTCATGGAGGAAGCTTCCCTAACATTACTACTATTAACATTCTCTGCTCTTGCCTAAATTAATTCTCTTCTCCCCCAACTACCACCATTTTTATATACACAGCCAGGGACTGTGGCTTGGGACTGACATTTTATTGGAGTTTTTACTACTTTGCCAGAAGGCAGCATCGCAAATTTTGCATTCATAGACAAACAGCACAGGATTACAACAGATGGGATCTGTTTAGCTTTTTTTTTCCTTTTTTTTAAAAATCTAGATGGAAAGATTCTCAGCTAAACTGCATTAGACAATCCATCAGTTAGGGGGTTACATCTGAAAAGGAAGGGGGAGGGAGAATCCCATTCATTTACACCACCAGTCTCCCAAGTTAAAGCTCTTCTCGCTTGACAGCAGCAAGTGGCAAACTTAAGGAAGCAATGGGTCATGGGAAAGGTCCCATTAGATCAGTGGGAGCACACATTAAACAAATACAGCCACATGGATGCACACATTTAAATACTGCCCAAGGGAATATGTAGACATATGTTCAGTAGGAATGACAGAGACAAGACAGGGGTCTCAAGAAAGCTATGTTGTTTCAAAAAATTCCATCAATCAGTCTCTGGTCTGTGTGAAGTGGGATGATGAAAACTGCAAAAGAAACATGTGCTTCCCTCTCTTCACCTGCTGCCCCATTAAAACATCACTGCCTTGGAGATGCTGTTATTTCAATTCCAGGCCAATTGGGACAGGAGGAAAAGGCTGTGGGGATGAAGGAAAGCAGAAGAAGGGACAAGCGGGAGGAAGGAAAGCAGAAAAAGAAGCAAAGTCCTCTTAGCTTTATACTGACACCTTTGCTAGTCATGTTAAGGCAATTTTGCTGCGTTGGCCATCTTTCCCCTCTAGAGAGCTGACTGGGTTTCTCCTAACTTCAGCAGTGAAGATACTTTTTTTAATGCTTCATAGTTGAAAAACCAGTATCTGGAAGTCTCCAGTGTGCCAACCCAGCAGGATGGCAGCAAGGCTTTGTCATGCCATCTGGATCTGGAGACACAAGATACAATCAGATTAAAATAATTATATCTCTTGCTTTTGTCTTCCTTACAGAACACACCCATGACATTGCCACCAGATTAAGAAAATGGGAGAATGGACACCACACAGTAAATGGTTGTTGGTGATACTGTGCCATTGTGCCATTCAGTGCCACTGATTTGCCTGAAAGAGTTTGGCAATGTGACAGGAATGGCTACCAAATATAAATGGTATCCAGAATGCCAGAGTTGTTGAAATGAATTGAAGAAATACCACAAAGATGGTATTTCAAAACAATTGGCAAACAGTTATGCCATGGTTAAGGCTGTACACAGACATTAACATTGCACTTCCATGTGAGGAAGTCTAAACAGTGAAAAGCTCCAATTAGCCAGAACTACCTTGGTGTCTTACACATGTACAGCACACTCACATCATGCAGGCATGCCCTATGTGGCTTTCAGCTTACACCAAAAGCCATGCTCCAGTAGTGGCAATGGCACATGCACCACGTTGTATGCATGAGCCCCATTATTTTAAATGGGGCTCAAGGATTTGCAGTATTTCCTTTATGCAGGGGAGTCCAGAACAGATCCCCCTGTAAGGGAAGGGCCCACTGTCCATGCAATCAGACATTTTTGTCCAGCACAGAATGGCCAGAATTCAAGACTGTGGAAGCAGTGTTCCACAAGTGATCCCATTTGGCATAGTGACAATTAAACACAATTGTGCATAGATTTGCAATGTGAATGCAGATGCACATATGCATCTGGTTGTGCAACACTGCAGTTTAACAAATTAGGCAGCCTCTTGCAGCCGCTCATAACTCTGTGGGAGTCAAGTTAGGTTCCATCTTGTCAGTGTAGATCTTGGCCACTTTTTCCAATAATATTTTCTGACGTCCTTCTTCACACAGCATATAGTTAATGTGTGTGTGTGTGTGTGTGTGTGTGTGTTTGTAGAACTCATTTATACAGGATGTGGTAATTGCTGGAAGTGTATAGCGGCTGTTGCTTGGAATAAAACATGAAAACAATTTTAAGTAAAAGGAGTTGTTTACTTTAGGATTTACACTGAGGAGGTAAGTATGGGAAACTACATCTACTACATGATTGTAGGGGAGAAGATTGGGACTGAGACCTGGAAGAAATGAAATCATCCTAAAGATATCCATCTATAGGCGAGGAAAAGATAGTTTGAAGAAGACAAAGAGAGGAACCCACTCTGTCTGTCTATAACATCAGGTGACTCACTCTGTCTTTGTATAACATCATGTAAACACATTTATTGGTTTGGTTGTATTCCACTTGCAACAGTGATGGTCAGCTACTCAAACCAAGGGGATCAGACAAATTTAAAAGGGGATTAGACAAATTTGTGGAGGATAATAAGGCTGTCAGTGGTTACTAGTCCTGATGGCTAAATGCTTCCTTCAGAGACAAATTGTATGAATATGAGGTTCTGGGGAACAACAGTGACAGAGATATGTTCTCCTTGTGTAATAAGTATGGACTTTCCATGGTCATATGGGCAATCACTGTTGGAAACATGAAGCTGCTTTTGATAGGTCTCTGGTCAAATCCAGAAGAGCTCTTCTTACGTTCTTAAGTGGTTAAATTACCTTTGTTCTTGAGGACCCCAGTGTGGTGAACCTCTCTCAGACACACACAGTCCACCGACAACCTATTCTCCACTGTGGTAGCCCTATGGGAATTTTAATCCCACAGCTGCAACCAAAATTCTATGAAGGACTCCTGCCAATCTTCACCCTAACACTGCTCTTAAAGATGGCACAGTATCTCTGTCTCACTAATGTTTGGTAGCGTGTTTTGATATTCAAACGGAGGCCAAGTAGTATTTCAAACACTAATAAAAGTTTATTATAAAATATAAAAATAAACTATGAATAGGTTTCAAAGCTGTTGACTTAATATTTAGTTACAAGAAGTCCTTTCAAAATAATAATGTTAATACAGCCACACAGGCAATCTTATCTCAGGTACATGAACCAAAATTCCCTTTTCAATAACCAACTTGCCCTGAGCTTCTTCCTACTAGACTCCCCAAGCCTACACAGTCCCTCTTTAGACTCTCATAACACTTTTGTGGTCACCAAATACAACTAAATTGTTCCCTCGGGAACTCTAAGAGCACACCCTCCATTCGATGTAACTCTTTCCCTCAAAACTATATTCACTCTTTGCAAGGCCCTTTTATACCTCTGTGCAGCTGGCTTCCCATTGGCTGGTCACATACTGCTTCATGATTGGCTATAGATCGGCCTTTTCACTACTGCCAGTTCCCCACAAAGTTCCCCACCTTTGTCTGAAATCTCCATGCGGTGCTTTCACTGCATCAGAAGAAATGTGTGGATTGGTCTTTATATAATTACAGAGAAACTCTTCTGAATGTTTATTTCAAGTACTTGTCTTTGCTTTATTTATTCTATTAAATTCAGCCAGAGATAGAATTAAAAAGAGAGGACAAATAAAGAAAGAGCAACAGTGCACCCTTCAAAACAGGGGAGTTGGATGATCCCCCTCTCAAATGGTATCCCCTCTTAGCACGTAATTAAAAATAAACATAGAAATCAGATGCTAAATATTAGGCCCAACTATCTTTCTAAATAATAATAAATAATAAAATTTTATTTATATGGTACCTCTCCCAGAGGATCAAGGCAGTTCACAGCATCAGGAAAAAGACATTATAAAGCACAACATACAATTAAAATATATCACATCAGTATTCAAAGGGATATTGTAATACTTTTGTGCCTAACTGAGAGAAATAGGTTTGTAGCATAAGCTTTTATTGATGGACTGCTTCATCAGATAAAGTATCCTGTTTAAATTTATAATTTACATTCCCTCCTCCACACATACCATACTACTATCTCATTTATACTGTCTCTTGAAACTGGGAGAATGAAGGTTGTAGCATAAGCTTTCATAGACTGAGGGGCTGAACAGACTGTCCCAATAGAGCGGCGTCCCACTGCCCTTTTCAGCACTGGATCAGGCCCACAGCAACTGCATGCCACAGCCCCAATCCAGCAGTTTTCTGGTCTGCCGTTGCTGCCATGGTGGAGGCTTTTCAGTGTTTCTTCGGCTCAGCACATCTAAATGCTGCACCAAAGAAACGGCATGATGCTGCCTGCCATCTGGTCAGGCATGCAGTATGATGCCGGCATCAAGGAAGAGTTGGGGTGTCCAGCATGCGGTCGTCATGCCCCCACTCCACCCTCATGCCAGTGTTTCATGCCAGTCTGTTCAGGCAATAAATATACTTCATCAGATGAATAGACTGAAGACATGTATGCTCATGAATCTGATGAAGCAGTATGTCAATAAAAGCTTATGCCACAAACCTCTTTCTCTCAATTTGGCACAAAAGTATTACAATATCTCTTTGCATACTGATCTGGATTAATACAGCTGTGCCTTTGAATTCTACAATTTCATGAGTCATAGAAGACAAAAACTACCTTAATACTGACTTTTTCTACATCTATGAAATTACACAATGTCCTACAATGGATCTTTCTATTGCATTCTCAAATACTTTTGTTTTTTTAATATTTTTATCTGACACAACATTTGTCTAACACCATTAAGAAAAGTCTCACAAAATTTGCTATGTTGAGATTTTTTTAGTTGGTGCTAATAAAGGTATTGTAAATTACATACATTCTGAAAATATTGTCTTGCTCATTTTTGTGTTATTCTAGTCAACTGCAACCATTAAAAAAAATAAAACACTTCATTTGAAGTATTATACTTCGGGATTTTTTCTTCACAAAATCATGAATGACTTCCCCATAGTCAATTTCTTGTGAACACAATTACAAACATATACAGAGAGAGAGAGACCTCACCATCACTGACAGTAAAACCACAACAATACAAAATTCATTATACTAAACATGATAATCTGCTGCCTAAATCTGTTGTATGACATGGCCAGCCCTGAGTCCTTCTTATTTTGTTTATATTTACTGGTATCGCTTGCCCCTGGACAATTTCTGAGGCAGTATATTTGTTTAGGTTTGATCTTTCTCACTATACACTGGTCAACATAATCTAATTTGTCAAATTACGTTATCCTCTGAACATTTAAAGGCAACCAGTAGCATGGGTTGTGTGGCCTATCTCTTCAGATACAAAACAAACAAACAAACAAACAAACAAAAACCTGGAAAGCACATATTCACAGTGGAAAGGATGCATTCTTCCATTATTTCTTCAGATGACATTGTATACTTTGGAAATTTCCAACAACAGATCTTTGGGCTTTGCCCTTTAGCCTGCCAAGCTCATCCTACTGCACCTTAAAAAGTAGCTTATGCCTTCCGTTTTACATGACAGTGAGTTTAGTTTAAACAACACCCAACAACAAAACAGCAACAAGGTTCACACCAGGGCAAAATTCTTGAGATCCCAGTCTACCTATATCTGCTACTAAACTGAGAAGTCCATCTTTTTCTAGCCCCATTTTAAACCACTGCTCAATACCCACAGAAAAAAACACCAGTCACATATTATTCTTTGTTTCAGAACCTGCACCTTGGTCCTCATGGTGCCTTGGTGGCTCCTGTGTGTCCTGTGTACCAGCCAAAATTTCCTTCCTCACACTGAACTACAGACCACCAGTGTAATGAAGTCACCAACCCTAGGTTGAGTAACTATAGAAACTCCTGCAATAATTACAGAGGCAGCACAGGGATGCACAAAAATAGATGGCAAACCGCATTTAAGAGAGTTTGATAATAAGCACCCAAGGACTGAATTCAAGGGAGGAACAAACCACAACTGCATAGCAAGAGGTGATAATCTCCTCCCTCCTTGGTAAGTGTGGTGTTTGCTGCAAAACCACTGGCAGCTGTGGTTTCACTATATGTACACCACAGAGAGGAGAAAAATCACAGGGGTTAAATGATCTTCTTTCATTCCACCTATTCTTGCACTGTACTCACAGAAGGCCAGAACAGCATCAAAAAGGAATTCCGTGACTACCTGAACTCATGGTGAATGCACAGCCCCATATCACTACAGTTCTATGGAAAGGCCTCATTTATCCAAAAACTTTGGTATGTTGCATCAACTCTTCTGATAAATGAGATGTATAGTATTTGTACAGTTGTGAAGTTTCAACCCCAGGTAGTTTGTTTGTTTTTTGTTTGTTTGTTTGTTTGTTTTGGTAGAAGCTCATTGTGTTCATCTTTGTCTTGAGGTAGTTTGTTTCCATGGGTGTGGCTACTCAGTTGGTTTCTTGAGTCCTAGATATACCATGAGCTCGCAAATCTTTTGTTCCTTCTGAAAAGATTGCTTGCATCTTCAACTCTTTCTAGCTGCATTCCCAGATAATAAGTGAGCCTTTTGATATCAATGTGTTTGTTTAAATGGGTTTTGATTTCTTCACAATCAGCTTTATCTCAATAAGACAAAATCAAATCAAAAATGGGTGAATCAACTCTGGATGTTCTGCCAGACTTTTAAGGAGCTTTCCAAAGTGCTAAAACAATATCAGAGATAGGGTTCAGCACTTTCATCTCCTTGAGTGTCTGGAATAGAACCAAGGGCAGATTCACCTAACCACTGATGTAGAAGCCTCTATTCATTACTGATGAAGGAGAACATTAGGATACTTACCATGCATTTCCCTCAGCCTTGCTAACAGAAAATCAGATGAGGGCATTTAGAAGGGACATTCAATGGGTGAAGAGGGCCGCCACATTTCCAAATATCTTCTCCATCAAATGTTCCTGTTTCCTCTCATATTCACATTACTTCAACAAATTCAGGTTTGAGAATATATCTTTGCCAAGGTAACACATCATTCTACCCTCTATGTGTGTCTTTTCCCTGAAAAATCCTGCTCTTGATATATCCCAATATATTTTCACTCGCTGATATCCAAGCAAGATGGATCTGGCAAAAATACTCAGTAATCTTGCTAAATTCATCAGCTCTCATTCTTTTCTCCTATTTCTTGATTTCCACTCCTGATCGCATTATCTTCCTGACTTTTGCTCATATTTTGGATCTCTCTGTGCATAGTTTCTGTACTGTATTTCAAATCTTTTAGTTATGCTTCATCATCAACCCATTGCCACAAAAGAGAAATGTATGAAAATTGTTCTAATAATCAACCCCCCTAATCTTTAATTAGACTTCTTTAGGTCCATGCTAAGACATTTACCCGGAGTACAATAGCAAATGGTGTTTCCTACACCCCACTCAAATAAAGGTTCAAGGTACATGAGGCAGAATATTTGTCTTTACTGTTGGCAGTAAAATAACAACAAAGTGCATACTTAAAAATATGAACTGTATGGCCAGCTCTGTCATTACATCAGGTAGAGATCTGACGTAATGGCAGAGTTGGCCTTGCACTTCATATTGAATAACAAATTGACTGGCCGAACTCAAAGGGTGCTCAACAATGGCTCCTTTTCAACCTGGAGAGAAGTGACAAGTGGGGTGCCACAGGGTTTTGTCCTGGGCCTAGTCCTATTCAACATTTTTATTAATGACTTGGATGACAGAATTGGGGGCATACCTATCAAATTTGCAGATGACACCAAAGTAGGAGGAGTAGCCAATACTCCAGAAGACAGGATCAAAATTCAAAATGACCTGAATAGAATAGAAAGCTGGGCCAACGCTAACAGAATGAAATTCAACACAGAGAAATGTAAAGTACTGCACTTAGGGCGCAAAAATGACATGCACAGATATCGGATGGGGGACACCTGGCTGAATGAAACTATGTGTGAAAGGGATCTAGGAGTCCAAGTAGACCATAAGTTGAACATGAGTCAAGAGTGCGAAGCGGCAGCTAAAAAGGCCAATGCAATTTTAGGCTGCATCAGTAGAAGTATAGCGTCTAGATCAAGGGAAATAATAGTGCCGCTCTATTCTGCTTTGGTCAGGCCCCACCTGGAATACTGTGTCCAGTTCTGGGTACCACAATTCAAAAAGGATGTGGAGAAACTGGAGCGGGTCCAAAGGAGGGCAACTAAGATGGTGAAGGGTCTGGAAACCATGCCCTATGAGGAACGACTTAGGGAGCTGGGGGTGTTTAGCCTGGAGAAGAGAAGGCTAAGAGGTGATATGATAGCCCTGTTCAAATATTTGAAGGGATGTCATATTGAGGAGGGAGCAAGCTTGTTTTCTGCTGCTGCACAGACTAGAACGTGGAACAATGGATGCAAGCTGCAGGAAAAGAGATTCCACTTCAACATTAGGAGGAACTTCCTGACAGTAAGGGCTGTTAGACAGTGGAACACACTCCCTCGGAGTGTAGTGGAGTCTCCATCCTTGGAGGTCTTTAATCAGAGGCTGGATGGCCATCTGTTGGGGATGCTTTGACTGGGAGTTCCTGCATGGCAGGGGGTTGGACTGGATGGCCCTTATGGTCTCTTCCAACTCTATGATTCTATGATTCTATGAAATTGAGGTGGAACCAGTGGTATCACTAGGGTTGATGTCATCCAGTGCAGTAACTCAAGGTTTTACCTCCATTGATTTCCCCCTGTATCAGACCACATGGGATCCTTAATAATGTTCTTTTGTACTAATGTTACTCATAAATCATAATTCCTGTATATCACTGAATGTAATGGCAATAGTGACATAAACAACTAGTAAAATTAAAATTACACCTTTAAATTATCTTACACACAGCCTGAGAATGAGCCAGTGGTGTCATGGGGGGGGAGGAGGTCAGGGGGGTCAGGGGATGCAGACCAAACCAGATGACACCTTTCTCCCCTTTTGATGCAGGAGGGGTGAGTGAGCACCCTTCCCAGCTGCTCCATTGTGGGGCTTGCTCCCTGGGAGGGAATCCCTGTGATGGAGCAGCAAGAGGAGTGAGCACATGCCCTCCCAAAAGGGCTACAAAATGGGATTTGGAATTGCATGAAGTCCACATGTCACATTTTCCCCAGCCATGTAATATAACATTGGGTGTGTTCTAAGGGAATGCTTCTGAAGCTATATGACATGAAGAACTGACAGTTATTAACTTTTCACTGTGCTAGGGGCAAGAATCATATTTGTGCCCGTTAGCCATAATGGTTTCTTTCTTGCCTAGAAACTTCTTAGGGCCTAGCAGCCTATGGCTCAGGGACTGGCACCCATCTAGAGACCACCACATTGAGTAACAGTGTTCTGGGGGTACTGCTGAGGCAACACTGCCCTGTGTGAGTGGAAGGTGTATTTCGGGAAGTTTTCTGCAGTGTGCCATGGTTGTGTGACAGAAATGCATGAGCTAACATTGATTTAGAAAACATGTGCCGAAGAAAATAACTTCATCCACCAAAGAGTATCAGCTATCAATAATGACAAAAACGGATTGTGTTGTCATATGAACCCTAAGATATAGCAAAATATAAACTGCCCGTCCAATTATTCAAGTCAAACATCATGAAATATTAAACAGAGATATCAAATATTCAAACAGCATGCAATCTTGGACAGCAGAGGGAGGGAGCAGGCTATCTGACACCAATATTTCCCGAGAAGAAGAGATTTCTGAGAGCAACCTAGCTTTAGAGAGAAGAGTGAAAATGGGGAATACAGGGAAACTATTACTTTTGTTATTCTTCCCCACCACATCAGTCCATGTGCAAAAAAAGCAGCCCCATCCTGAATATCCCTGGTGCTAACTTATAAAGAAGAAAGAGTGTGCGTGTGTGAGGCAACTGAGACAGACAACAACAAAACCCCAAGTAGCAACCCAAGATTTGTCTTCAAATAGCAGCACTTAAATGCTAAGCTCTGACTGTGGCAGGTGTTTGCAATCCTTGATGAGCAGGTGCAGGCAACGGGCCATTGGGGCTGGGGATGCCCTGCAGCCAGATTAGAGCATTCATTCAGGGAAAGAAAAGGAATGTGCAAAGCCATCGGGGAGCTGGCCAAACACCGGGTGACTCTTCTGAAGAAGGCCACTGCCTGTAATGAGCCCCAAGGCCATCATAATTGGAGCCTCCACTTTTGCTCCCTGCTTTGCATCTGTCGCACTATCTCTCACAAAGAGCCAGGGCATTCAAGCTGCACAGAAGGAAGAGAAGAAGTAAAAGAAAGGCAGTGGTAGTGACAGTGAGGTGGGGGGTGGGAATGGGAGAGAGGCATCTTTACACGGCATGCCAAACTCTTTCTGGGGAACAGATCGGCATCATTCCCGATGACAAACAAATGATCCTGTAAATACTCTCCCCAAAGCAAAGCACTGCCAGTTCCAGAAAGAAAAGAAAAGAAAAGACAGAAGTAGTCAAGATAAAAACTAGTAAGGGTTGCCAACTTTTTCTTCATGGCTCTGTAACTGTGCCTGGATGTGCAGATGTTAGCAGACAAAGGTGCATACTCCATGCCTTCACCTAATGATCTCTGCATATTGCTGCTGCCAAAGGGGTATAAACATATACTATCCATGTTAATTGGCAATTTCTTACTCAGATGAAACTAGCTCCATCTGCCCCTGTGATGAGAGACATGAATGGGGGTGAAAGCATCAACTGGAGCCATTGAGGAAGTCATTACTCTCCTATGGAAACACGTAGCAGTATACAATACATAGGTATAGAGCTGCACATAAAAATGTGGACAGGCTGAAAATCCACTAGCAACTTTTATTCACCCCCAACTGAATAGCTCATTCAGACACAAGTTCCTTCTGATATATTGGTTTTGGAGGGTGGCACCAGAGCACAAGGGATGCCATTACAACTTGAAAAGTCAAGGGAAAGGAATCTTTGCTTGTGTTCAAAATGAAATGGAATGAAGAAGATGTTCAAATTCAGAGTATGATTTGCAGGGGGTGGGGTGGGGTGGGGTGAGGTGGGGGCTGAGACACTTTGATGCCTGAAATAAAATGGCAAATAGTGCCACATACTGGTTAAAGTGCACAATACGGACCAAGTTATTCTGGTGCCTGGGGCAGAAAATCTCACAAGTATTGTTGCCCAGCAGTGAAAAACAGCATCAACAACAAATTGTATTATCATAACACTCTCAATCAAACTCTGCCAAATGGTAAAGATGGATCTGACTATTTGTGATTATTTTATGTTGATGTTTAATATACAATCTATTTAAAATACAGTAATAAATAAGAATGTGTGAGTATATGTAAGCACATAGATCATGACACCTAGCTCCAAGATCATGAAACCTTGGCTGCTGCCATACTGTAGAATTAATGCACCACTTTAAATGTCATAGCTCCATCCTATGGTTTACTGGGATTTGTAATTTGGTGAGGCACCAGACTTCTGTTGACAGAGAAGGCTAAATATCTCACAAAGCTACCATTACTAAAATTCCATGGCATTAAGCCATGGTAGTTAAAACAGTGTCAAGTTGCTTCAGTTCTGCAATGTAGACACAGCAAGGAGGAGCTGGATAAGCCTGGTTAAAGCCAGACATCACAACTCAGGGAATTCTGCAAAGGAGGCCTGTGGTGGAGAAAGGATGCAAAACTGAGGCTTATCTCCAACAGAAAGCAGTTAGTGGAAAGATGACCTAGAGACAGGAAAAGGATTGCAGAGAGATAAGGGAGGGATGGCATAGGATTGCATCTGCAGTGCAGTAATAATACGATTTGATACCACATTATCTGGCATGGCCACATCCCATAGAATTTTGGGATCTGTACTTTGTTGTGGCACCAGAGATCTCTGACAGAGAAAGCTAAATATCTCACAAAACTACAACTCCTGGAACTGCTTTCCTCAACATCTGGGGAGTATATCTTCTCTTGCTAGCTTTAGAACCAAATTAAAGATTTTCTTGTTCTCCGAAGCATTTGGAACTTAATTTTAATATTGTTGCATAACTTAGATTTGATTATATGTTTTACCTGTTTTTACAGTTTTGTATTTAATTGCTGCATAGTTTTATAGTTTTGCTGGAAGTCAAACTCAGCCAAATCCTCAAGGTCTAGCAAATTCCTCACTTGCCTCGAAGACAATTTCATTGTCCAAAAGGTGGAAGAGGCAACAAGGGGATCAGCCATTTTAGATCTGATCCTAACCAACAGGGAAGACCTTGTTGATGGGGTGCAAGTGGTGGGATCCTTCGGTGGAAGTGACCATGTTCTCCTGGAGTTTGTTATACAGTGGAAGAGAGAAGCTAGGCATAGTCAGACACGCACTCTAGATTTTAGGAGAGCTGATTTCAAAAAAACTTAGAGGAACACTGGGGATGATCCTATGATCAGGAATACTAAAAGAGAAGGAAGTTTCTCAAAAAGGAGATACTGAAGGCGCAATTTCAAACAGTTCCAATGAGGAAGAAAAATGGAAGATGTCTCAAGAAGCCAGGATGGATAACTACGGAACTTTCAACTGAGCTAAGTTTTAAACGGAACATGTATAAGAAATGGAAAAATGGGGAAATCACGAAAGAGGAATTCAAACAAATAGCAAGCACGTGTAGGGATAAAGTCAGAAAAGCTAAAGCGCAGAATGAACTCAGGCTTGCTAGAGAGGTTAAGAACAATAAAAAGGGCTTTTATGGATATGTCTGCAGCAAAAGGAAGAAGAAGGAAACAGTTGGGCCACTGAGTGCAGAAGATGGCAAAATGCTAACAGGAGACAGAGAAAAGGCAGAATTACTCAACACCTTCTTTGCTTCAGTCTTCTCATAAAGGGCAAAGGGTGCTTAACCTAAGGATAATGGGGCAGAAGACAGAATAGCGGAATTTCAGCACAGAATAAGTAAAGAGATAGTACAGGAATACCTGGTTAATCTAAATGAATACAAGTCTCCAGGACCAGATGAACTACATCCTAGAGTATTAAAAGAACTGGCAAATGTAATATCGGAACCAGTGGCAACAATCTTTGAGAAATCCTGGAGAACAGGAGAAGTCCCAGCAGACTGGAGGAGGGCAAACGTTGTCCCCATCTTCAAAAAGGGAAAAAAAGAGGATCCCAACAATTATCGTCCAGTTAGTCTGACATCAATTCCAGGAAAGATTCTAGAGCAGATCATTAAGCAGAGAGTCTGTGAACATTCAGAGGCCAATGCCATAATCACAAAAAGTCAACATGGGTTTCAGAGAAACAAGTCATGCCAAACAAACCTGATCTCTATTTTTGATAAAATTACCAGCTTGGTAGATGAAGGGAATGCTGTGGATATAGTATACCTCAATTTCAGTAAGGCCTTTGACAAGGTTTCCCATGACATTCTTGCAAACAAGCTTGTAAAATGTGGGCTAGAAAAGTTAACTATTACATGGATTTGTAATTGGTTGACTGGCCGAACTCAAAGGTTGCTCAACAATGGCTCCTTTTCATCCTGGAGAGAAGTGACCAGTGGGGTGCCACAGGGTTCTGTCCTGGGCCCAGTGCTATTCAACATCTTTATTAATGATTTGGATGACAGAATTGGGGGCATACCTATCAAATTTGCAGATGACACTAAACTAGGAGGAGTAGCTAATACCCCAGAGGACAGGATCTAAATTCAAAATGACCTGAATAGACTAGAAAGCTGGGCCAAAGCTAAGAAAATGAAATTCAACACAGAGAAATGTAAGGTTCTGCACTTAGGGAGGAAAAATGAAATGCACAGATATAAAATGGGGGACACCTGGCTGAATGAAACTACATGTGAAAGGGATTCGGGAGTCCAAGTAGACCATAAGTTGAACATGAGTCAAGAGTGCGAAGCGGCAGCTAAAAAGGCCAATGCAATTTTAGGCTGCATCAATAGAAGTATAGTGTCTAGATCAAGAGAAGTAATAGTGCCACTCTATTCTGCTTTGGTCAGGCCCCACCTGGAATACTGTGTCCAGTTCTGGGCACCACAATTCAAAAAAGATGTGGAGAAACTGGAGCATGTCCAGAGGAGGGCAACTAAGATGGTGAAGGGTCTGGAAACTATGCCCTATGAAGAACGCCTTAGGGAGCTGGGGATGTTTAGCCTGGAGAAGAGAAGGTTAAGAGGTGATATGATAGCCCTGTTTAAATATTTGAAGGGATGTCATATTGAGGAGGGAGCAAGCTTGTTTTCTGCTGCTCCAGAGACTAGGACACGGAACAATGGATGCAAGCTGCAGGAAAAGAGATTCCATCTCAACATTAGGAGGAACTTCCTGACAGTAAGGGCTGTTCGACAGTGGAACACACTCCCTTGGAGTGTGGCGGTCTCCTTCTTTAGAGGTCTTTAATCAGAGGCTGGATGGCCATCTGTCGGGGATGCTTTGATGGAGAGTTCCTGCATGGCAGGGGGTTGGACTGGATGGCCCTTGTGGTCTCTTCCAACTCTATGATTCTATGATTCTACTTTATGATTTTTAGATTGTATGCCATGTCTGTAAAGTGCCATGTAAATTTATGGCAGTATATAATTAAACATTAATAATAATCACAGAATTCCTAACATTGAGCCATGGCAGTTAAGGCGATGTGAAACTGCATTAATTCTGCAGTGCAGTTAAGATCATAGGGGAAAGTTATAATAGAGATAGGACAGTCATCCAGAGGGAAGAAATGAATAGGGTTTGGGGGAGCTGTGAATGATTAAAAAGTTCAGAGCTTAATGTATTTTTGAAATGTGTCTTAATAAACCTCTGCCTGTGATTCTTTTTTGTCAGCTATGTCTGGCTGTTCCTATTGCATTTGAGATAAGGTATGGTCACAGTAGGGAACCCATAGCACAAAATGTCCAGTGGTTCACATAGGGATCCCCTTTATACCCAAGTACCCTCTCTGGGGGGGATAGGAGACAAGGTGAATGACAGGAGTCCAAGGGTTGGAACTGTGGGGCCATCCTGTTTGATAGGAAGGGACTTAAAACATCACCATGCAGCCCTAGTCATCAGCAGATCAAACCTCCATTGCTCAGAGCAGCAGCTAGCTGCCATGGTAGGCTTCTGAAGGTCAGGAGTTGATACTTAGTTATACATTTGTGCTGGCCAAGATACTCTAGGAGCAGCCTGGAGTAGCCTGGCCCACAGCTGCTTTTTTCTCCCCAAGTTTGTTGTTGAATGCCTTTAAGTCATTTCTGACTTAGCAAGACCATAAGGTGAACCTATCGTGGGGTTTTCTTGGCATTTTTCTTCAGAGGAGTTTGCCATCGCTATCCTCTGAAGCTGAGAGAGTGTTACTTGCTCAAGGTGGGTTTCCATAGCTGAGCTGGGATTTGAACCCTGGTCTCCAGATTCCTAGTCCAACATTCAAATCACTACGCCACGCTGGCTCTCATCCCCCCCCCCATTGCCTCAGCATATATCCCCCAGTGTGGTAGCAATCTCATGGGCATCCCAGTGGGGTGCCCAGTGTGTCCACTGCTGTTGCAGGTTGCTCATCTCTGAGCTTAGAATGAGGTGCCTAGTGATGGTCACAAACAACCTCAGAACGAGCCATCTGGAGTGGCCCATCTGGATACCTGTGCAGACAGTGGTCACAATGTGGGAAGAGTGGGCTCTGGGCCATCCCAGAAGAGCCAAAGCAACAGGTAAGTTATTTTAATTTGTGTCAACCTTGTTATACCGCATTTCTGGAATGGGACATGTTGGAAGTTGTCTGGGCTGTTCACATCAGAACCAGAGTTTGAGCCATGCACCATCCAAACAAGACGACACCGGAATGGGGAGGGGGCTTTTGGTATGTGCAGACAAGGCTACGTAAATCACTGATGTAGGATCTTGGCTATAGTGCTATAGTGAATTGTATTACAGAAACAGCAATCAGGGACAGAACTTTTTCCCCCTTCAAGCCATACATCAGCCTTAGCAAACCAGCCTCATTAAAAATAATCTTTTGGAAGTGCATTAGTGTATTTTCATGAAACTGCTGCAGATAGCATACACAAAGAAGATAACGCATGTGACAACAACTAGCAAAACCTTCCCAATTCCCAGGCAGTTATATTCTCAGAATGCAAGCTTCTGTTGCCCTGGAAGAGTCCCCAATATATAATCATACACATGCTTACCTTGAAATAAGCTTCTTTTAACTCAGGGCTGAGGATTTCTGGGAGCTGTCATTCTTAACAGTAATTTTCCCAATTTCTGGACTTACTTCTGACTAAGCACAGACAAGATTGCATGGTTAATTTTATTTTAATATGCACTTTGGCTTTGGATAGACTGTTTAAGGCCTGAGATTAAGATATAAATATCAGGACAACATTCCTGGGTAATTGAGATGGCTGAGAATAGCTTGGCTGGCCACAATACTGTCACTGATCTATTTGTCGTATTTGCAACCACTCCCCCCCCCCATCCCAATTTTACATGGTGGGAAATTAGGTAGGACAAGGCAGGGCAAAGACAGAATATAGTATAGCCCTTAAGATGTTGGATTGCAGCTCTTGTCATCCCTGATCATTGGCAATGCTGGCTGGAGCTGATTAGAGTTGGAAGTCCTACAAGACTGAAGGAACACTTATATTTATTTATTTATTTATTTATTTAGTTTTGTGCTGCCTTTTTCCCAGAAAGGGATCCAAGGCAGCTCACAGATAGATAAAAACATTTTCAGAAAGCTTAACAGTAAAAAATTTTAAAACAGTTAAAACCATCTAATTAAAACAATATAAAATTAGCATTAAAAATATACAAAAAATTAAAACATAATTAACACACACACACCATATAAAATCACCCTATCGTATTACATTAAAAAGCCTGCCTACATAAAAACATTTTTGCTTGCTGGTGAAAGGCAAGGAGGTAGGGGGCCAGTTTAGTCTCCCATGGAAGGGAGTTCCAGAGGGTGGAAGCAGCCACCAAGAAGGCTCTCTCCTGTGTTCTCATCAAGTGAGCCTGGGATGTGCGTGAGACCAAGAGAAAGCTTTCCTTTGAAGATCTGAGGGCTCTAGCAGGTTCATATGGGGAGATATGATGTCTTAAATAGTCTGCACCTAAGCCGTGTAGGGATTCATAGGTCATGATCAGCACTTTGAATTGTGCCCAGAAAGGAACTGGTAGCCAGTGGAGCTGTTTCAACAAGACAGTTATATGCTCCCTGTAACTGGTCCTAGTCAGCATTCTGGCTGCAGCATTCAGGACCTGTTGAAGTTTCTGAATAGTTCCAAAGGCAGCCCCACATAGAGTGTGTTACAGGATGTAATCAAGGCATGTGTCACTGTAGCCATCGTAGCCAGATCTCAAGGAATGGGTGCAGCTGACATACTAGTTTTAGCTGTGCAAATGTACTCCTGGCCACTGCTAAAACCTAGGCATCCAGGCTCAGAGTTGTGTCCCGGAGAACACCCTCCCTGATCCTGAAGTAATGGATCCAAGAGCAATATGATATGATGTGATGTGATGTGATATGAAGCCACAAGAAATGACATTCTATTCAACTGAGATTGAATTTGCCGATGATATTCTGGAGCACCACAATCCCAGTGTCAACTGTGGGCTTGAAACTGCCATATCAGATCATCACCACATATCTATTACTTACCAGCACATGGTTTACTGATTTTTCATTATAGACTGTTAATGAAGTGTCTCTTCTAATAACCACACTGGAGCTGACAGGCTGGTGTATAAGGATCCAGATCCTTTGCCAAGGGGTCTATTCTTCCTGGCATTAGTACAATCACATACATGCTGACAAAACAATGACAACGACTGCAACAGTCAATGAAAATACCATTAGCTGTTATCTTAAACATGTTTGCTTGGTGTAAATTCTCTGCTCGGGGAAGTGAGTGGGGAAGGGACACAGCAATGGTGATCAGGTGGTTGTTTTTAATAGAGGTAGAATAGTTAATGGGTATGTATATGTATTTACCTTCAAGTCACTGGCTGACCTATGGTGATCCCATAAATTTAATAGCATTTTCTCAGGTGCAGATTATTCAGAAATATAGCCTATAGCAGTAATCGTCTATCTTTAGTCTTCCAGGTGTTTCAGGCTTCAACTGCTGGAAGTCCCAATCAAATTGGGGGTTCTGAGACTTGAAATCCAAAACATCCAGAGGACCAAAGATTGAGAATCATTGACTTAGGTTTCCCCTTTGATGTGATTGTCTAGTCATGTCTGACTGTAGGGGGCGGTATTCATCTCCGTTACTAAGCCAAGGGAGAAAGCTTTATCAAAAACAACTCTGTGTTCATGTTCATATAGAATGCTGTTACCTTCCCACCAAAGTGCTACCTATTTGTCTACTTGCACTTTTACATGCTTTCGAACTACTAGGTTGTCAGAAGCTGGGACTAGTGATGGGAGCTCACTCCATCACATGCTGCTTAGGTCTCGAATTGCTGATCTGCCAACCTTGTGATTGTCAGTGTCTTAATCTCTAAGCTATTGTGCCCCTGAAATGGCATATAGGGAAATATTAATCAAATCTAATTAACTTCCACTTCCTTCAGAGGCCTACCTATAAGTTTACAATGTCATTTGGCAAAGTTCTCTGCACATTACATTTGACAAAGAGATCTGCAATACAGTGAGGAATTTTGATCGTTACAGACTCACTCACTGGCAGGAGGAGGATGGAAATGTTATCCTACTGCACCCCAATCACCAGTAAAACAAGCCCTCAATTGTTTGGAGAGGCTCCCTGGAATTTATGGTGGGGTTTGGAGAGCATTAGCTATCAAGGCAATAGTGCTATGATCATGAATATGTGGCATAGGTGAATATGAAGCAATTATGAATCTGTAACTCTAGGTTAAGAATCCATGACTACAATAGAAGATGCAAGCCTACAACTCCAAACAAACAAAGAAAGAAACAAATATCAAAAAGGAAAAGGGAACATATTGCTCTGATATGTCTCAGAATTGAAAAGAAACTCTTTCAAGAATGGGAAATCTTCAGATGGTGACAGGAAGTGGTAGAAAATAGTACAGGACAGCAGAAATATTGTGTGCATATTATTATTATTTTTAGCTAAGTGATGGAACAGAAGATGTGCTTTACATTCAAAAGGTCCCATGTCACTGGAGAATACAATGTAAATCATTGCAGTTTTTGTCCTTGCAATCAAGGATGAATGTTCTCCGTTGTATTCTCCCTGAAGGAAAATCAAAGATTTCCTTGCCATTTTCAAGAGGCATGCACAGAAATACCTGTTGTTTTTCTGCAACACACACACACACACACACACTTTTTTTTAGCAGGAAACCATGTTCTCTGTACAAAACATAGTGACTTCTGTGCAGGGAACACACTTTCTGTGCAAAAACATGTTTTCTAGGCAAAAATGTGGCAAGATGGTTGCATAGGAGGGAAAAAGCATTTTCATGCAGAGTTATCCCACAATAGACTTCAAAAAATGTAATGAATCTTTTGCTCTTACTCTCTTCTTCTCAAAGGAATTTCTTTAGCCTTGGGAAGACTATTGTTCTGTAGGAAAATCAATAATAACAAATTAAGTCAGTCCTCTATATACACAGATTCTCTATTCACTGATTTAACCCTCCACAGCTTGAAAATACTTTTTAAAAAATCCAAAAAGCAAACATTGATTTTCCCATGTTCACAAGGGATACTATTTTACTTTGCCATTGTATATAATGGGACTTGGTCATCCACATATTTTGGTATCTGCAGGGGGTCCTGACCCAAACCCTAGCAAATACCAGCGGCCCACTGTATTCTTTTCATCCTCCTACCCTGCCAGATATATCTAAAGGAGGTCTCCTTGGGTTTTGCCAGGTTTTGATGTTTTTGTCATTTCCATGTCCATTAATTTCATTATTTTGGGGGACTGTTTGTAGCAATTTCCTGGATCTGAAATACAGCTCTTCCAATGCTCATCTTGTGGCAATACCCCCCCCCCCCCCAAATATTTCAGATGAACAGGCAGTCTGAACTGATCATAATGAGGCTGAAGTCTCTACTCATTCTCTATTTGTTTTGAATGTTTGCCATAGTAAGCAAAAATATAGTTTTGGCTGTTGTAAGAAGTCTATAAACTATAGATTAGCCTTCAACATGGTACTTTAAATCTGTATTGAAATAAAACTCCCATACTGTCTGGGGAATGATGGAAGCTATAGACTAGGGATGTAATTCTTTGTTAATTTTCTTCTCAAAGGAAGCAATGATTAACCTTAGTAATTTTCATATCACTGTGAGAAAGTCTTTGAAAACTGCAGTTTTCTGAAACTATTCACAATTTAGAACTTATTCTTCACAAAAATGACATATGGTATTTTTGAGCAGAAAACAGCATTTTGTACATATGAAAGAGGACCTTTCTGTGGTGAAGATTCTAATTGGTCTAGGATTCTCCTTTGTCAGGATTTCTCACCACTTGAAAGACATGTTTTTCAACCATTCCCAAAAAATTTTAAATATTTTTTCCATCCCTAAATGCAACTGAAGGCCCTTCACTAGGGTACATATTAAACATGATTAAAGTTTAAAAGTTTGGACTAAAACCTAGGGAGATTATACCTTCTAACCTGGCATCTGTGAGATCTAAAATGTGCCAGATTTCACACAGATCTGGAAAAAAAAACCACTATGAGAGGTACAGCTAGCTAACAAGTGCTGAAACCAGGTACATTTATTCCTATCTTCTATGTTTTGTAAAGTCACATGCTATATTTTGGTCAAATTTGGGTAAAATCAACCAATGTACATTATTCAGGCTCATAAGGAACTAACAAAAGGGATGCAGTGGCTCAAGTGGTTAAGATGCTGACTCTGTTTATTCCAAGATCGGCACTGCTCCCTATGGTCAGACACGACTTGACAACCTTTAAGGAACTAACACATTGTTTATGGTGACGTTCTGAGTAGTGGTTCAAAAATTATTAAACTTGCCATGCCCCCCCTCCCATTGCAGCAGCAAAATAATGGCAAAATAATTGTGGGCATGCTTAATTCCCTCTCAACTCCCAAATGTTTATTATTGGCACCATTGGCACCTTGGCAAATTAAGGCATCTTTGCTGGTCCATGGTACACCAAGAAAGCACCACTTATGATGCTGTACAATGTTCATATACACATCTGTAAAAGTATCAATCTTAACATCTCATTTCCCAGATTTTTAGAGTTTGAGTACACATGGGATAACTTTACCACTGTGTTGTTGTTGGTTTTTAAATCACTGAATTATAGATCAGGTAGAATAATTTTCAAATAGAGCATCCTATCCACTCCCCATACAAATTCTCAGTGTTACTCATAAGAGATACTGATTATAATCCATTTACATTTGCAATGTAGACCCAGAGCCCCTGTTCAACAGCTTCATCAGTGGCCTTTCACACTACACAGTTATAGCACTATAATTCCATTTTAGCTGCCATGGCTGTCTCCTGTGAAATCCTGGGATTTGTAGTTTGGTGAGGCACCAGAGGATCTTTGACTGATAATTCTGAATATCCCTCACCAATCTGGAAAGCCCAAGATTACTTAGGATGCTGCTATGACAATTAAGTTTAATCATAAGGCTATAATTGTTTAGTGTGAAGGGGGGTGCGATTCCCAGGCTCCAGTGTTCAGTCAGTGTCAGCTGCTGGCTTACATATCACGAGGCACAGGATCCTCCCTGGGTTTCAGTCTAGACTGCCCAAAGAGATGAAACCTACCCTCACATAAAGTTCAGTACCTTCAATAATTCCTTTAAAGTTCGGACTGAAATCCAGGGAGGATTCACCAACTCACTATTCTAGGAGCCATTAGCTGCTACCATTTTCAATTCACCTTGGTATATAAAGTAATACATAAAATATCACCTAAAGTATCAAGAGTCAGTGTCATGTAAAGTTATCAAGAGACCGTTATCACTGGTAGGATCTTACGACTGTTTTACTGCTTATGTTTGCCTAATGTCTGGTTCCCATAACTCCCTGTTCAGGATTGTGAACTGGCTTGCTTTCTCTCACATGGATATTTTTTCAGTTTATCTGGTGCAGTGATGATCCAAAAGAAAAAAAGAAAAAAAAAAACAAGGCAAGCATTTTAGACATGTAATTTTTCACCAGTTTTCTTCTCCAGAGATGCAACAACTTCCTCTTGCTGCACGAAAGTCTATGAAAACTGCACAGTTTTCAAAGACTATTCACAAGTTGGGATTTGTTCTATGCAAAATTCATATGTGGCTACTTTGCACAAAAACAGCAATTTCTGCAGAGAACAAGGCTGCATATTCCATACAGAATAAAATGCACACAAAACATTATTTTTATGCATAAACTATATTTCAAACTGCAAAGATTCTCATCAGCCCAGCATTCTTCTCACCAGGGTTTCTTAAGAAACATAATTTTCAACTATGTTTTAGAGTATTCTTCCCATTCCTACATTTCTACATTCGGAGCTTCTTCTGTTCCCAGTAGGAAACAATGTGGCACAAACTAATCACACTAGTGAACTTGTTCAGGTTGTTATTAGCTCTTGTTTCTCCTGTAAATTAAAGGTAAGCTTCTGGTGTGCCCTTTAACTGGGTTTATTTATTAACACTTGGATGAACCTCACACAGGGGACCAAGATGCATTACTGTGGTGGAACTGTTTTCTGTTTATTTGCCCTTTCAAATGGCATGTGCTTCCATTTCTCTTTTTCTCTTTTTGGAAGGAAAGCTTTGTTGAGAAGCTTCCCCTATTATGCTCACTAAAAAAAAATCTTCAGATTTTTTTCAGTAGTTGTTTGGAAGTTGCCATTGCCTTGACAAATGCTCTGCTGGCACACCCTCCTCCTCCCCTCCTCTTTTGCTTAACTGGCTGCTTGTTCTGTAGACTCAGAGCTTGTCCAAGTTCTCCTCCCAGCTCTCCCAGTAACCTTTACAGGAAAAAGCATCCCATTAAATGGTAGGTGTGCAGTGCTCTCCTGACCACAGAGTCCAAGATGTTTCCTGCCTGTATTTCAAGAGCAGCCTTGAATGCCACAACCCTGCCTCCCCTCCCACACCCCATAGGGCCCATTCTGTCAGTCCAGGCATTTAATTAGCTAATTACAACCTGCTGACATGAATACACCAAATATGGACTTTTGAGAACTTTTTTTTTCAGTTCATTTATTATTAATCCCCCAGTAAACATCTGATATGCTCTTCCCTTAGGGGACAGAGTGGTAATTGGTCCCTTGAACACTAAGTTCTCTTACTAATCTGCCTGAGCTGGAACTGAGTGTCACCATCTGTCCATATTTACACATACACCCCACCGTGCATTTCACATTCTGGAAAAGAAAGAGAGGAAAAGAGTCTCAGGGTAGCATTTTGAATTCAGCCAGGAGGACCAGCCGCCTTTGTGTGGCACATTTCAGACAGATGTGCCCTCCTCAGGAAAGGAGAGGAGACAGTCAGTGGAAAACAACAACAACAGCAACTGCAACAAAAACAACCTCTTGAAGTGATCTGGCTCTTGTGTAGTTATTATTTTTAACTGAATGTCTTCTCCTTATGTTTCTAGTTCATGAAACATGTAAGCATGGAAATGACCCTTTGCTCAAGTGCCTTGATGCCATCAGATTATGTGAAAGCCTATATCTCCTCATATGACCGTACCCATTATTATGATGTTTGTGGGAGAGTTTTTTCCATCCCACCACCCTTCTAGGCTTGTCTGGTGAGGACACAGGAGATTGCTTTCTTGGTGGCTGCTCCTAAGCTTTGAAACTCCCTTCTCAGGGAAGCTTGGTTGGCCTCTTTCTGCTCTTTTTTCACCATCAGGCAAGGACTTTCTTCTTTAAGACTTTCTTCTTTTGCTAGCCAGCCTTTTATACCTTTCTTGCTGCTAGCCCTGTATGGTTCTGAAGGTTCAGTTCTTGTGTGCTTGAGTTCTCCCTTGCACAATTCTAAATTTAAAAAAATCTCTTAGTTACTGGAAACTGGAGTCTCTCTTTGTAGTTGGTGCTGGTATACATAGTTGGAGGCTCCCTGCAGTTATCCTCCTCTTGTAACCTATCTTTGAGCTATTATTTCCCCTCATTTTAAAAAAGAGGCTGGCATTGCTGTTGGGAGCTCCCAACTTCTCCCACCTTTTAGGGTAACACTGGCATCTTCCAGCCTTTCTAGTAGACTGTACTTTCCATCCCAATGGCCTTGTTGGCTTGTGGTACTGGGGCTAATGGCTTCCATGTCAATTGGACAGTGAACCCACTTAAAGTAGCTATCCAAGAACATCAAAGAGGCCTAACCCTGTTTTCCAAACAGTTTCTGTCTCTTTGATTGCCCCTTTACAATTCAAAACAAAACAGAGTCATATTTTCCTTTTGGTCCCATTAAGTAACGCGCTAACATGGGGATCTGTATGTCAAAACAGACAAAAAATATTTATCTTAATTGTGGAACAGATAACAAATTTGCTAGGCCTGAATCCTAGTGGTAGTTTATTAACTGAATAAGTAACATTTACATAAGTGTTGACTCAGGAGCTTATCACATGAAGGGAAAAAGGTGAAAGTTCATTCAGATAGTAGCACCTTTCTAGGAACCTTACCTCATGACATTGTAGTTCTTCAGTTCTCTTCCTATGGGAGTTGGTAACCATTTCCCTGGTAAGAGAAATGAAGAACTACAACATCTGTGATAAGGCAAGTAGAAAGGTGCTACTATCTGAATGAATTTCCACTTTCTTTTCTCATGCGATAAAATCCTCATAATTCAACAGTTGTTTCAGTGGGTCTGTTTTAGTTGGAGACTGCAACAGCATACAGGCCTTTGTCTTTAAAACAAGGGTGGGGATTGTCTAGCTACCCAAAAGTTGTTGAGCTACAACTCCCATCTTTCCTTACCACCAGCTGTGAAGATTAGGGCTGCTGAGAACTATCAGTTGCAACTGAACACTATCTGGAGGTCCACACAATTGCTACCCATGATGTTAAAATACACAAGATCACTCCTATCATCTGTGCAGTATTGGATGGTATGTTAATACTGAGAGAGTATTATTTACCTTCTAGCAATATTTGTCAAAGCCCTCAAATATTGATTTGGATTGGCATAATCAAAGCCTTATGATCTAAATCAAGGGGGAATATATTTCATCCTTCCAATATTGTTGGTCTGCAACTCCCATCCTAGCCAGCATAGCCAATGGTGAAAGATTATTTTTTATTTATTGAATTTATACCCTGTCTTTCTCCTGAGATGAGACTATGGGAGTTGTACTCCAGAAAGGCCCATAAATGCTTACCACTGGTTTAGATGTATATTGTTAACAGGAATAAGAGGCACTGCTACTCTGCTCTTTTCACCAACCTAATATTTAAAAAAAGAGAAAAAGAAAAAGAAGAATCCAGAGAATGTTCCTAAAGATATAGAATATCTCCAATGTGGATGAATAACTTTTTGTTTTCTTCATATTATAAAAAGAACAACAGCAGGTTAGGTTTTTCTTCAGAGAGTCTGCAACCCAAAAGTTACATAATCCAGTTTTGCTGCCAGCTAATGTTGGCTGATCAGTAAGGAAGCATTATCCAACTTACTTATCCAGCCTTTTGGTTATTGAAAAATTATTTTTGCTAGTTCGCTTCCCTTGCTTTCTTGTTCCCTTTCACCAGCCTCTAGTCAATAAAAATTAAAATGAATTTGGCTTCATGAAGTAATATTTTCTATTATTTTATTTATATATTGTATAGCACATTCTTCTACTTCAACTGGTTAAAGTATAGACTCTGAATATTTTAGCAGTTGCTTTTCTTTGTTTCCGCTGCATGAGAAAATGTGGAAAAGGCAGGTGGGAGGAATGTGAAATGTTTAACAAAACCTGTTAGTGCTTGTCTTGTGTCCCCTCTATGTCTCACATGTCCTTGGTCAGTGTGACCTCAACACTTGTGCAATTCTAGTTTCCTTGGGTCATTGTGACCTCAGCACATGTATCACAACATTGTGACCACCACCACCCTGGATATTAATTATGAAACTCCATATCCAGCCGAAAAAGCTGTAGGCTATGCTAACACCAGGTTATGGGATACCGTTGTACAATGAGCTTCAACAAGTGCAGAGTTCCCCCCCCCCTTATTTCCCATAGAGGACAGCCAAGCAGACCTGGATCAAATCTGGTTCTGTACCTGCAGAACCAGATTCGGTTTGTTTTAGTTTCATCCACACTTAGATTTTGTAGATTATGATAAAAAAGGAACTAAAATTATATTATAGTCTCTACTTGATGAAACTATATAGTGTGATTTTCTGTCCTCATATTCAAGTAAGTATTAAAAGTTACAGATCTTTTCCTGCTTTTCTCTTATCCTCCATCTAACCAATGGCATGTTTATGGCTGCCAGGACTGGACTATCCCAGGCCCTCAAATTTTAGGGGCAAAACCTGAGATTTAGATCTAATCTGCAGTGCAGAATTAATGCAGTTTGACATTGCTTTTACTGCCATTGCTCCATTTTGTGGATTTATGAGATCTGTAGTTTGTTGTGGCACCAGAGTTCTCTGACAGAGGAGGCTAAATGTCTCACAAAACAACAACTTCCAGAATTTTGTAGCATTGAGCCATGACAGTTAAAATATGGTCAAATTGCATTCATTTGGCAGTGCAGATTAGATTTTAGATGGTGTCACAGGGCCTGATGATTTTTCAAGATTAATGTTAACCTGTAAGCCCCTGGTGATGTCATTAAGCATCAACCACAGGTGTTCAGAGTATGCCATTCAAATTGAAAACATATCCTATAACAAATGAGGACAATGTATCTATGGACACAGTTTTTAAGACACTTCTCTCATCCTGAGATTCATTCCCTTTGCCTATGGACTGGAGAAAAGTGCCCAGATCCTGAGATCTGGGAACCCTAGACATGTTGTACAATATCTCTAACTGTATAACAATTATACATGCCTAAAATGTAAGGTTATGTGGATTCATTTATAGCTCAGGGGAGCCCAAATTATTTCTTGCAGATCCAGCTAATTTTCATACTGTCATTCCACAAATTGACACTCATTTTCCATTGCTTGACTTTCCTGGCTACATTCAAACTGATCAATTCCTGAAAGCTGAGCTTATGAAGGTGAGAGCAGGGTTGTTTTTATTTTGGATTCGTTTTGTTTTTTAAAATCATGAATTAGTTATATTCTGCCATGCTTGGCTGTCTCAATTATCAGACTCTCAATAGAAGAGCGAGCTCAGCTCTGTTACCATGTACCCAGTAATAGTTCGCTGCTCTGTTGTCCCCCTTTGATCAGACACAGGTGGATGACAAGCCTTCGACTTGTCTGTTGAAATAGGTGCACATTATTGTCTGGGTGATTATATCTAATTACATCCTGGTTAATTATCAAACATGATTAATTGTAGCAGAGCCACTTTACTTTTGAGGCTGATGCATCTTCCAGATGTCATGCTGCTGCCTGCCATGGTATAATTTCCTAAGGACTTGTTTTTGCACTGTGCCCATTGGAGAGAAACAAATGGTGCAAGATAAACATGAAAACAATTTACTATTGTGTTTCTGTTCTTCTAGCTTCCACCCCAGTTCACACTGCAGGGAAGAATAAATGATAATATAGCATTTAGTTTAAACTCCCCAGTGGTCAGGTTATGCAGAAATTTGAATGCTTTCATTTTCCATCTTCCCTTTGAAGAATCTTACACAATTCAGCCATGTGTATGTTCTTGCAATGACACTTTTTAGCCAAGTGAATACTATAATATGCTCTACTTTATCTCTAAAAGTATATCTGCAGTAATTTTATCTGACTCACAAATTATCTGACTCACAAGTTAATGCATCTGAGGTAGTAGACTGAAGTCTATGAAAGCTCAGGCTGCCAATTTCTTTCTTTCAGTTAGTCTCAAAGGTGCTACAAGATCTTTACATGACTATGGGTCTGTACAAACAGCCCTGAAGGGGTGGCCTCCAGCCACCCCTTTTTCAGCCAGATTGAGGCTGTGGCAACTGCACACCATGGCCCTGATCTGGCCTTTCTGGAAAGGGTGCAATAGCTGCAGTGCTGTGGCTATACAGTGTTCCTTTGGTGCTACATCATGTGGACACAGTAATGGAGGAGTGCCATGATGCTGCATGCCTTGTGTGTGGCACACATTATCATGATGCCCTGGGGTGGAGCTGGAGCATGTGTCATGTGGACACTACACCCCGACTCTGCCCCCAAGATGGCCCAAAGTGCTGGTCTACAGAGGGCCTAAGATGGCTATATCTTTGCATTCTATCACAAGTTATGTGCAACTTAATATGGGGTAACTCTTCACCTTTAAGGATTCTAATTTGTGTCTTTTGCAAATCATCACACACATATATGATTTCTGTCCACATAGTGGAGTATGTGGGCAACTGCTTGGCAAGGAAGCCAATAGTCATGTCCAGAGGCCACACAATCTTTGTTGTTGTTGTTCTTGTTGTGTGCCTTCAAGTCACTTCTGACTTATGGCAATCCTAAGGCAAATCTGTCATAGGGTTTTCTTGACAAGGTTTGTTCAGAAGAGGTTTGTCATTGCCTTCTACTGAGATTGAGAGGATGTGACTTGCCCCAGCACACCCAGTGGGTTTCTGTGGCTGAGCAGGGATTCTAAATCTGGTCTCCAAGTTCAACACTCAAACCACTACAGCACACCTGGTCTTCTACGCAATCTTTAGAGGGTCTCATTCAACTAAAGGAGCCTAGAATCATAGAGTTGGAAGAGACCACAAGGGCCATCCAGTCCAACTGCCTGCCATGCAGGAACTCCCAATCAAAGCATACCCAACACAGTTTCCAGACCCTTCACCACTTTAGTTGCCCTCCTTTGGACCCACTCCAGTTTCTCCACCTCCTTTCTGAATTGTGGTGCCCAGAACTGGACACAGTATTCCAGGTGGGGCCTGACCAAAGCAGAATAGAGTGGCAGTATAACTTCCCTTGATCTAGAAACTATACTTATATTGATGCAGCCTAAAATAGCATTAGCCTTTTTAGCTGCTGCATCGCACTGTTGACTCACGTTCAACTTATGTTCTACTTGGACTCCTAGATCCCTTTCACATGTGGTCTCATTCAGCCAGGTGTCCCCCATCCTATATCTGTGCATTTCATTTTTCCTCCCTAAGTGCAGTACCTTACATTTCTCTGTGCTGAATTTCATTTTGTTAGTTTTGGCCCAGTTTTCTAGTCTATTTAGGTCATTTTGAATTTTGACCCTGTCCTCTGGGGTATTAGCTACTCCTCCTAATTTGGTGTCATCTGCAAATTTGATAACTAGGCTCTCAATACCATCATCCAAGTCATTAATAAAGATATTGAATAGCACTGGGCCCAGGACAGAACCCTGTGGGACCCCACTGGTCACTTCTCTCCAGGATGAAAAGGAGCCATTGTTGAGCACCCTTTGGGTGCGGCCGGTCAACCAGTTACAAATCCATGTAATGGTTACCTTGTCTCGTCCACATTTTACAAGCTTGTTTGCAAGAATGTCATGGGGAACATTGTCAAAGGCCTTACTGAATTCAAGATATACTATATCCACAGCATTCCCTTCATCTACCAAGCTGGTAATTTTATCAAAAAAAGAGATCAGATTTGTCTGGCATGACTTGTTTCTCTGAAACCCATGTTGACTTTTTGTGATTATGGAATTATCTTCCAGATATTCACAGACTCTCTGTTTAATGATCTGCTCTAGAATCTTTCCTGGAATTGATGTCAGACTAACCGGACGATAATTGTTGGGATCCTCTTTTTTCCCCTTTTTGAAGATTGGGACAACATTTGCCCTCCTCCAGTCTGCTCGGACTTCTTCTCCTGTTCGCCAGGAGTTCTCAAAGATTATTGCCAATGGCTCCAATATTACATTTGCCAGTTCTTTTAATACCCTTGGATGTAGTTCATCCAGTCATGGAGACTTGTATTCATTTAGATTAACCAGGTATTCCTGTACTATCTCTTTACTTATTCTGTGCTGAAATTCCGCTATTCTGTCTTCTGCCCTATTATCCCTAGGTTGGGCACCCTTTGCCTTTTCTGAGAAGACTGAAGCGAAGAAGGTGTTGAGTAATTCTGCCTTTTCTCTGTCCTCTGTTAGCATTTTGCCATCTTCACCACACAATGGCCCTACCATTTCCTTCTTTTTCCTTTTCCTGTGGACATTTCCAAAAAAGCCCTTTTTATTGTTCTTAACTTCTCTAGCAACCCTGAGTTCATTCTGCGCTTTAGCTTTTCTGACTTTATCCCTACACGTGCTTGCTATTTGTTTGAATTCCTCTTTGGTGGTTTCCCCATTTTTCCATTTCTTATACATGTTCCGTTTAAAACTTAGCTCAGTTGAAAGTTCCTTAGTCATCTATCCTGGCTTCTTGAGACATCTCCCATTTTTCTTCCTCATTGGAACTGTCTGAAATTGTCCCTTTAGTATCTCCCTTTTGAGGAATTCCCATCCGTCTTGAACTGCCTTTTCTTTTAGTATTCTTGACCATGGGATCACCCCCAGTATTTCTCTAAGTTTCTTGAAATCAGCTTTCCTAAAGTCTAGAATGCGTGTCTGACTATGTCTAGCTTCACCTTTCCACTGTATAATAAATTCTAGGAGGACATGGTCACTGCCACCTAAGGATCCCACCACTTGCACCCCATCAACTAGGTCTTCCCTGTTGGTTAAGATAAGATCTAAAATGGCTGATCCCCTTGTTGCCTCTTCCACCTTTTGGACAATGAAATTGTCTTCAAGGCAAGTGAGGAATTTGCTAGACCTTGAGGATTTGCCTGAGTTTGACTTCCAGCAAATATCTGGGTAGTTGAGGTCCCTCATCACTACTACATCTCTCCTCTTCTGATTGTGTGGTCATCTGTTCTAGAAAAGCATCATCCATTTCCTCCGTCTGACTTGGGGGTCTGTAGTAGACTCCCACAGTAACATCCTTATTGTTTCCTTCTCCTTTAATTTTTATCCAGATGCTCTCCACCTGGCTTCCAGTATTGATGTCCTGGATCTCTTCACTGGTGTAAATATCCCTGACATGTAATGCTATTCCTCCTCCTTTCTTGTTTGGCCTGTTTCTCTTTAAAAGGTTATACCCCTCTATTTCTACATTCCAATCATGAGACTCATCCCACCAGGTTTCAGTGATGCCTATTATATCATATTTCCCTTGTTGTGCTAGGAGTTCAAGTTCATCTTGCTTATTTCCCATGCTCTGTGCATTAGTGTAGAGACATCGAAGACCATGTGTCCCCTTTACTTGATGTCTGTGCACATTTTTTTGCCTCCTATTGTTAGGTCCTTGCCCTGTTTGCCTTGTTCCCTCTATGTGAGTTTGATTATTGTTTCCAGCCCTTCTGCCTTCCAGAATGCTGTCTCCCTTCCCAACATAACTCAGTTTAAAGCCCTCCTGATCAGATTCTTCAAACTGTTGGCAAAAATGTTTCTGCCAATGGGCGTGAGATGCAGCCCATCCCTTGCCAGAAGTCCCTCCTCATGGAACGGTAGCCCATGATCTAAGAATCCAATTTATTCTTGGTGACACCATCTGAGGAGCCAGTTGTTGACATCTGCTGTTTTCCTCTCTCTTCCTGGACCATGCCCTTCTACTGGCAAAAGAGACGAGATGACAATCTGTGAATCCATTTCTTTCAGCTGCTTTCCCAGAGCCTCATAGTTTCTTTGGATATTCTGAAGGTTGTGTCTTCCTCTGTCATTTGTTCCCATGTGGACCAAAAGGAAGGGGTATTTGTCAGTAGGTTTGACCAGTCTTGCTAGCCTATCCGTCACATCACGGATCTTTGCCCCAGGGAGACAACACACCTCCTGAGATATCTTGTCAGGCCCACAAATCACTGCTTCTGTACCCCTCAGCAAGGAGTCCCCCACCACAACCATGCACCTCCTCTGAGGCTTAGCAGTGACTGTTCCCTGTGATTGAACTCCCAGACTCCCCTGCTCTGTCCCTGAAGTCTGTCTGAAGTCACTAAAACAGGACTGTGGGCTTCCTCCTCTAAGAATATTCCCCGGTAAACACCAAAGTCAAAGGCCCCTGACGGCCTGGCCTATTTCACCAATCTCTGACAGTGATCTCGATCTACTAGGAATATAACTTTATAGAGATCTCCTGGTTGCTAACTTGTATTCACTTTCTCTGAGGTGGAGGGGAACCCCTCAAAAGTACTTTTAAAAAGGAAGAGATTTAAAGGAGAACCTCTAAAACAAGGTTTACAGCTCCCCTGCTCCTTATATAGTACTTTCCCCTGTTTGGGGGTGGGGATTCTCCTAGCTCCTCCCACTTGTGACTCACAGATGTGACTCACAGAAGCTCCTCCTCCTCTGCAACAGACACACTCCCCGAAGAGATTTTAAAAATCCACACACTTACCACTTAAAATGGCTGCCAAGAAGCTGCTCTTCCTTCTCCTCTCTCTAGCTCCAACTGGCCTGCAACTGGCTCTTGGAGCAGTTCTATATAGCTAGTCTCCTAGCTCCTCCCACTTAGCATTATGAATTTAATGTTGACTGGGGATTTTCTTAAGCTATCTGTTGCTAATGGTGGTGAAAGTAAAATGTCATTTTATTGCATTTCTCTCCATGTAATAGAGGCTAGTGTCATCTTGCAAATCCTGCCCACTTTCATAGTATTATTCATAAATTCCTCCTGCTTCCACCTTCTCCAAATGTGGTAGAGTCTGTGTGGCTGTTGGAGAGTATTTCTGAGAATCTGAAGCAAGTTATTTGTTTAGATTTAGATTTTTAGCTGAGGAAACTTGCATTTTTACTTGTTTAAAAAGTAAAGTGAGCTGGCACCACAATTATGTTGTAAGCCACTCATAATCAGAATTGGGGCAGTAGCAGAGAAAGAAAAGAAGGTGGGATGGGGGAAAGAGGCACTATTCAGGTTCTTTCCTCCCACATTAGGTAATGGGAGAATCCCAATTGTCCATCATAAATTGGAACATGATTATTTTTGTGGATATTCAGTTTAAAAAATGAATAATAGTTCTACATCAAGGAAGCCGTGAAAAATAACACTATCTGAAAAGTTGCATTGTATTGCAGCTTTCACCCTGCTTAGTTGCATTCTCCCTGACTCCCACTCCCAATGGTTCTGTTGTTTTCTAGCCGGTCATCACTTGGGGCAATTTCCCCTCAAAGTTAAATTTTTCTTCTGAGTTGTAACACTGACTCAGGGAATGTGACATTGGAACTGTGGGACAATGGGTCACACCTACAATTATAACTCTGCCAAAATGTTAAAATTAAAAATGTTCTTCTGAGGTGTAAAGCTTTACTCATTAGACCAATGCACACAAAAGCAGTGGCAGCTTGTTTCTCCAAAAGAATTAGGTTCCTGCACCACCATCCCCAAAAGATAACTTCAATATGTTTCAGCCTGCACACATGAAAAGAAACAAATGGTTTAGGTAAGCTTTGCATAAGTAAAGAAAAACATGTTGAACCTTCTAGAGACCACTCAACAGATCTTTCTAAAATGCATCAGGAGTTCTTTTCTTTCACCAGCTTCCACCTTTATTAGAATATCCACGTTCAGTGATTAGGCTTACATATCTTTGTTGTTTGGAACATGCTGGAGAAGGAGACAGCTGTTGAAGCAGGCTTGCTGGGTCTTCTCCATTCTCCCCATTTTAATGTTCACATGTACCCAGTAAGGGGTTCAGGATACAGCTCCTGTTTACCTTCCCTGTTGGATTTTGGCATATACTGCTATAGTAGGACTACCTAGAGTAGATCTTTCCCAGATCAAGCTTTGTTTATTTAATTGTTTACTGTAGGCATGCTGCTCTAACCCAACTCTGAAAATGTGTTTCTCCAGCCCACCATCATTACCCTCCTATTGTCAATACTGCTAAAAAACCTTCCAGATTGACAAGAGGATGAGGAGGAAAGGGGCCTGGGCAGGCATACAGAGTCTTTGTACAAAGGCTCCACTTGTCAGAGGCTTTGTTAACTGAGATATGCCTATACTTCATAACATCTTTGGATGCATCACTTGATGAGCAGTATGATAGGCATGATGACAAAATCATACTTTCTTTTCCTTATGACTAGTGAGGTCACAGACACCATTTAATCATTCCTTTAAACAGCTGCACACAGTATGACTGGCACACAACACAGCTGTGCAAATGTTAAAGGGGCTTATAATGGGAGTGCTATTCTTTCTTTCCCCTCCCCGCCAGCTTGAACCTCAGAAACTTTCCCCTCTGCTTACATATTCTACATGCAGAAAATCATATTTTTCATCACCACTATATAGTCTGAGTCCTAGAAAAATGTGATTTTCCTATACTGAGGTTTCACACATGAGGGGAAGATGTATGGATGCTGAAGATAAAAGAGGGATGTCTGCAATATCTGAGCAGAGCTGGCATATTATCTTGGCTGTGCCAATGACAATCAACTGGAAAGAGCCTTGCTTTATTTCCTGCAGTTTCCAAGGGAGGATAGACACACAGTTCACCATTGCCCATCAGACTCAAAACATGGCAAAATACAGAAGGATGGGAAAGGTGCCAAGACTGCATTCAGCCTGCATTTGGTTGGAACAAAGCTGTCCAATGCAGATGTGTATCAGGACATAAAGGGTCTAGTGATGATTCCACAGAATTAATTTTCTCCAAATGAAAACGGTGACTGAGGAGAAAAGACAAGGCAAATTATCAACGCTAATCACAGTCTCTTGCTTTTGCTTTCTTCCCCTTTCTCTTGTATGATAATTATGATAATTAACAAGCTAACAAGCTCCTAGTAAAAACAGTTCCTGGTTCTCAATGTATAATTAATATTTACGTTCATAACAAGCTTCCATTTATAGTATACTTTGGAGAGAAATCCCCTCAGAGAATGCAGATTGCAAATGCTGCTCACATTCCTGATACATTTACTATTTTAGAAAGGAAAAAGCTTGTTTGATCTGCCAGTTTCCCACATGTCAAGGGAACACATACATACTCTTTATACTAATAGTTTTGTGTCTTTTCTGTTAACTAATGCATGAAAGTGAAGACCAACTTTAAAGTCAATTATTATTTTCCTTTACCATTATGGACTGACAATGTTATAGCTCTTGAAATTGTTTGTGTTTGTGGTAACTGTTTTCCCAAGATTCTCAAAATCAAAAATGGTTAGTTAAAAAAATTAATTATCTTTCAAAAAATCATGATCACAGCAGCTTAATTTTCCGGGATGTGGATGCATAAAAGCACTTGTATTCTGATGTGGTCAGTTACTAGAAATCCAGTGCACTGTAGCACTTAAGAATCTCTGAGCACAATCCTATACTTGTGTTATTCTGTCTGAAAGGCTGCACCCTGCCCTACTGCTACCAACAATGGTAATTTCCTCAGCGACATGTCTCTCAGCAATCAAATTCATAAATTAAGCCCTTATTTACTTTCTAATAACTAATCAGAAAATAATACATGTTAAGGGAAAGATGGGGAGATAAGGAAAACCATATGCTACATGAGCAAACTCTTCTAAAAACATGCTAAACATGCTAAACATCACAGGAAATATACAACAAGAAACAAAGAATTAGTCTGACTCTTAGGGAAGTACCTATATACCTATCTAAGTTGACTGCTGATCCTTCTGGGTGGGAAAAGGCACAGGCAGGTTTCCTGCGTTTGAGCAACCAATGTATTCGTAACAGTGATGTAGACTTGAGTTGTTTAACTCAGGCCCGAAACAGATGGTCCAAAAGGTGCAGTTTTCAGCTGCTTTGGGGGCATGGCATGCAGATGACACATGCCCCTCAGTCACCCAGAAGCTGTTCTGAGGCTGCCTAAGACAGCTTGAAGCCAATGGAAAAAGGAGCAGTGAAAACCACTCTTTCCTGGTGGCCCATTTGGGACTGTGGCAGTAGCCCACTTTAAGACTGGACCATCTGTGGTCCCAGGCTGCTTGGGGTATGATTGGGGGAAGAACAGCTGCTGGCTGCTCCAAACCGCCAGTTTGCTTTGCCCCTTGGACTCAAGTCAGACTCAGGTTGCTTCACTGACTCAATCTGGATTCAACTTGGCATTAAATGATGCACTGTCTCAACTCAACTTGAGACTTGTGTATTTTTAGTGACCTACTTGCTCATTTAACTTCATCCAGAAACAGTAAATGCATTAAGTAATGGGCTTGAGGCAAGGGTTGAGGTCTACTCAGCAGTCTGTCCACAATGCATAGTGCAGGAGACTTCTAAAGCTTTTGAAAAGTTTTAGAAGGAACTTGCTGCCTCAAGCCCATTGCTTAATATGTTTGCTGTTTTCCCCCAATAATTTTGTACCTAACATTGTGCACATCTTCTTGATTTTCTAGTTATTGAAATCTCCCACACACTACTACCAGCACCTTCATTTTTAAAGCTGACTTTAAGACTTGAGATTCAAATTGAGACTTGACTTGAAAGTACCTTGCAAGGACTTTAGACTTAACTTGAGACTTGAAGGTAGAGACTTGGACTTGACACTTTACACTTGAAGTAAAAGACTTGAATAAATCACTTATTCCTGAGCTCTGGAGTGTTTTGGGATAGAATCATAGAATCATAGAATCATAGAAATTTAGAGTTGGAAGAGACCACAAGGGCCATCCAGTCCAACCCCCTGCCATGCAGGAACTCCCAATCAAAGCATACCCGACAGATGGCCATCCAGCCTCTGCTTAAAAACCTCCAAGGAAGGAGACTCCACCACCCTCCGAGGGAGTGTGTTCCACTGTCGAACAGCTCTTACTGTCAGGAAGTTCCTCCTAATGTTGAGGTGGAATCTTTTTTCCTGCAGTTTGCATCCATTGTTCCGAGTTCTGTTCTCTGGGGCAGCAGAAAACAAGCTTGCTCCCTCCTCAATGTGACATCCCTTCAAGTATTTAAACAGGGCGATCATATCACCTCTTAACCTTCTCTTCTCCAGGCTAAACATTCCCAGCTCCCTAAGGCGTTCTTCATAGGGCAAGGTCTCCAGACCCTTCACCATTCTAGTCGCCCTCCTTTGGACCCGCTCTAGTTTCTCCACATCCTTTTTGAATTGTGGTGCCCAGAACTGGACACAGTATTCCAGGTGGGGCCTGACCAATACAGAATAGAGTGGCACTATTACTTCCCTTGATCTAGACACTATACTTCTATTGATGCAACCTAAAATTGCATTGGCCTTTTTAGCTGCTGCATCACACTGTTGACTCATGTTCAACTTGTGGTCTACTTGGACTCCTAGATCCCTTTCACATGTTGTCTCATTCAGCCAGGTGTCCCCCATCCTATATTTGTGCATTTCATTTTTCCGCCCTACGTGTAGGACCTTACATTTCTCTGTGTTAAATTTCATTTTGTTAGCTTTGGCCCAGCTTTCTAGTCTATTCAGGTCATTTTGAATTTTGATCCTGTCCTTTGGGGTATTAGCTACTCCTCCCAATTTGGTGTCATCTGCAAATTTGATAACTAGGCTCTCAATACTGTCATCCAAGTCATTAATAAAGATGTTGAATAGCACTGGGCCTAGGACAGAACCCTGTGGCACCCCACTTGTCACTTCTTTCCAGGATGAAAAGGAACCATTGTTGAGCACCCTTTGGGTTCGGTCAGTCAACCAGTTACAAATCCATGTAACGGTTACCTTGTCTAGTCCACATTTTACAAGCTTGTTTGCAAGGATGTCATGGGGAACATTGTCAAAGGCCTTACTGAATTCAAGATATACTATATCCACAGCATTCCCTTCATCTACCAAGCTGGTAATTTTATCAAAAAAAGAGATCAGATTTGTCTGGCAAGACTTGTTTCTCTGAAACCCGTGTTGGCTTTTTGTGATTATGGCATTCCCTGCTAAATGTTCACAGATTCTCTGCTTAATGATCTGCTCTAGAATCTTTCCTGGAATTGATGTCAGACTAACTGGACGATAATTGTTGGGATCTTCTTTTTTTCCCTTTTTGAAGATGGGGACAACGTTTGCCCTCCTCCAGTCTGCAGGGACTTCTCCTGTTCTCCAGGAGTTCTCAAAGATGATTGCCATTGGTTCCGATATTACATTTGCCAGTTCTTTTAATACCCTAGGATGTAGTTCATCTGGTCCTGGAGACTTATATTCATTTAGATTAACCAGGTATTCCTGTACTGTTTCTTTACTTATTCTGTGCTGAAATTCCCCTATTCTGTCCTCTGCCCCATCATCCTTAGGTTGGGCACCCTTTGCCTTTCCTGAGAAGACTTAAGCAAAGAAGATGTTGAGCAATTCTGCCTTTTCTCTGTCTCCTGTGAGCATTTTGCCATCTTCTCCACGCAGTGGCCCAACTGTTTCCTTCTTCTTCCTTTTGCTGCGGACATACCCAAAAAAGCCCTTTTTATTGTTCTTAACGTCTCTAGCAAGCCTGAGTTCATTTTGCGCTTTAGCTTTTCTGACTTTATCCCTACATGCGCTGGCTATTTGTTTGAATTCCTCTTTGGTGATTTCCCCATTTTTCCATTTTTTATACATGTTCCGTTTAAAACTTAGCTCAGTTGTAAGTTCCTTAGTCATCCATACTGGTTTCTTGAGACATCTCCCATTTTTCTTCCTCATTGGAACTGTCTGAAATTGTCCCTTTAGTATCTCCCTTTTGAGGAACTCCCATCCATCTTGAACTCCCTTCTCTTTTAGTATTCTTGACCATGGGATCACCCCCAGTATTTCTCTAAGTTTATTAAAGTCAGCTTTCCTAAAGTCTAGAATGCGTGTCTGACTATGCTCAGCTTCACCTTTCCACTGTATAACAAACTCCAGGAGGACATGGTCACTTTCACCTAAGGATCCCACCACTTCCACCCCATCAACTAGGTCTTCCCTGTTGGTTAAGATCAGATCCAAAATAGCTGATCCCCTTGTCGCCTCTTCCACCTTTTGGACAATGAAATTGTCTTCAAGGCAAGTGAGGAATTTTCTAGATCTTGAGGATAGCGCTGAGTTTGACTTCCAGCAAATATCCGGGTAGTTGAAGTCCCCCATCACTACTACATCTCTCCTTCCTGATTGTGTGGTCATCTGTTCTAGAAAGGCATCATCCATTTCCTCTGTCTGACTTGGGGGTCTGTAGTAGACTCCCAGAGTAACATCCCTGTTGTTTCCCTCTCCTTTAATTTTTATCCAGATGCTCTCCACCTGGCTTCCAGTATTGATGTCCTGGATCTCTTCACTGGTGTAAATATCCTTGACATATAATGCTATTCCTCCTCCTTTCTTGTTTGTCCTGTTTCTCTTAAAAAGGTTATACCCCTCTATTTCTATATTCCAATCGTGAGACTCATCCCACCAGGTTTCAGTGATGCCTATTATATCATATTTCCCTTGTTGTGCTAGGAGTGCAAGTTCATCTTGCTTATTTCCCATGCTCTGTGCATTAGTGTAGAGACATCTAAGACCATGTGTCCCCTTTACTTGATGCCTGTGCATGTTTTTTTGGCTCCATTTGTTGAGTCCTTGCATTGTTTGTCTTCTTCCCTCTATGTCAGTTTGACTATTTTTTCTAGCCGTTTTGCCTTCCAGACTGCTGTCTCCCTTCCCCAGATCACTTAGTTTAAAGCCCTCCTGATCAGATTCTTCAGACTGTTGGCAAAAACGTTTCTTCCAACTGGCGTGAGATGCAGCCCATCCCTTGCTAGAAGTCCCTCCTCATGGAACCGCAGCCCATGATCCAAGAATCCAAATTGTTCTCAGCGACACCATCTGCGGAGCCAGTTGTTGATATCTGCTATTTTCCTCTCTCTTCCTGGACCATGCCCTTCTACTGGTAGAAGAGACGAGATGACAATCTGTGCGTCCATTTCCTTCAGCTTCTTCCCCAGAGCCTCGTAATCCCTTCTGATATTCTGAAGGCTGTGTCTTGCTGTGTCATTCGTTCCCACGTGGACCAAAAGGAAGGGGTATTTGTCAGTAGATTTGACCAGTCTTGTCAGCCTCTCCGTAACATCACGGATCTTTGCCCCAGGGAGACAACACACCTCACGAGACATCTTGTCGGGCCCACAAATCACTGCTTCTGTACCCCTCAGCAAGGAGTCCCCCACCACAACCACGCGCCTCCTCTGAGGCTTAGCAGCAACTCTTCCCTGCGATGGAACTCCCAGGCTCTCCTGCTGTGTCCCTGAAGTCTGTCCGTGCTGCTCTTCCTGATCCTCCTTGATAAGTGAGGATGTTTGGTTGTCCTTCAGGCATTATTTTTGGCTTACACCTTGGCTCTGAATTCTAGTTTGGGTTTAACTTGCTCTGCATGGTAATTATCAGCTTGTCCTATGGCTCTTAATGCTTGCTTCTTGCCTCATCAAATGGGCATCAAACATCAAACAATCTAACACCATAACAATCTGTGAAGCAGTTGTACTGAGAATATGCTGGTGGAATAGCTAAAGCCTGATGGTGTCATGGGTGGCAAAAGGGATGAGCATATCTATGTAATATCTGTCCACTGATGTTATACACTGGCTACAATGGGAAATGAAGATTAAGGAAATAAGCCATGAGACATGTGTGATATATTTAGGAAATAAACTTCAAGGAAGAGAGAGGGGTAGCCCCAGAATGTAGACAGCAATCAATTCTGAGGCGGCAGCAAGAGAATGGATGGGCTTAATGGATAGATTGAGTGACGTTCAGTCAGTTTTGGAATTTGGGGGAGTACAAGAACAAACTATATATAGGGCAAGGATATTGTTGAGAGTTTTCAAGGCAAGGAGATGGCTTTTGTGCTGGATATGGAAGGGAGCTAGAAGCCCGGGAAAGTAATTGAAGAAGGTGTGAATGAATGAATGAATGAAGATAATAATAATAATAATAATAATAAGTTTTATTTCTAGCCCACCCCTCAGAACAAGCAATTGGGGCGGGGTACAAAAGAGAATAACAATTAACAAAGCAAAAATACAAAGCAGTTATAGCAACAACAAAAATACATAGTAATTATAACAAAAAATAAAATTAACAAAGCAAAGTACATAACAATTAACATATCAAAACAAGTACATTTGAAAATCTCCATTCTCAACCCCCATCCCAGTCCTAAAACAATGTGGACTATACACAATCTAAAAAGAAAAGAAAAGAAAAGAAAAGAAAAGAAAAGAGTGGGGGGGGGGGGGAGAGAAGACTCCTCCTTAAGTCCAGGAGCCAAGGCATGGGAGTAGTCCAGGTGGAGGTAGGGCAAACAAACACTCTCTCAGCCGAGTCTTATTCACTAGCAGATGTTGGGAAGGAGGGAAAAGGGCCCATTTCTCCATGAATTATGAGTTGGATGATTTTTACACCAATGTTCTCAGTATCAACGAGAATCATGATGTGAAAGGACATGGCAGGGGGTTGGACTGGATGGCCCTTCTTTTCCAACTCTATGATTCTATGATTCTAAGTCAAAAGAGAAGAAGGTGCAGCCATTAAGAGAAAAGTTTATTGAAGTATGAACCAGAATTGATAGAGAAGAATGGTAGTTTCTGCAACATGGTGCAGGGAGTAAAAGGCATGATTTGACCACAGATTGAGTGGTAAAATCCACTTGCAAAAGGCTACTTAGTGAAAAGATGTAAAATATCTTTCTGTGTTAATGATGATATAAATGTCAAGTTTAAACCCACTGAAAAACTAGCAAAGCTAAACAGTGTATAAATGAATTTAATTTGATTTTCTAGTTGCACCAGCATTAGTGCATGTAATAATAATAATAATAATAATTATTATTATTATTATTATTATTATTATTATTATTATTATCTAGCCCACCCCTCTGAGCGAGCAATCAGGGCGGGGTACAAGATAAAATTAAAAACAAGACAATTAAAATATCCAATCCCATTCCCACCTCCCCCCCCCCTTAAAAAAGAATTAAACCAACAACAAGTTAAAACATAGTGCAAATAGCGGACAGTCAACAATAACAAACTAAAAGTTCCTTGAGCTGTATCGTGTGATGAGTATTAGGGACTGGCGAAAAGTTTGGAGCCGGGTGACATTAAACATTTTCCGGGAACGCCTGCCAGAAGAGATGCGTCTTCAAGGCTTTCTTAAAGCTATCGATGGATGGAATGAGACGTAACTCATCCGGCAGGTCATTCCAAAGTTTGGGGGCGACCGCTGAGAAGGCCCTCTGTCTGTGTCAGCCTAGTCTTCATGGGCTGTAAGAGACTCCTCCCAGAGGATCGAAGCGTGCAGGGGGGGGGGGGTACGTACGGGGAGAGACGGTCCCTTAGATATGATGGACCCGAGCCATGTAGGGCTTTATAGGTTAAAACCAACACCTTGTACTGTGCCTGGAAACTGATCGGCAGCCAGTGGAGAGATTTTAGCACAGGTGTCATGTGCTCTCTCCTAGATGTACCTGTAATAAGTCTGGCTGCCATATTCTGAACCAGTTGTAGTTTCCGAGTTAAGCACAGGGGTAGCCCCATGTAGAGTGCATTACAGAATTCCAATCGTGAGGTTACCAGAGCATGTATCACAGTTTCCAGATCCCTCATCTCCAAGAAAGGGCACAGCTGGCCGATCAGCCAAAGCTGGTAACAGGCACTCCTGACTGTCGCATTCACCTGGCTAGTCATATGAAGGGACGAGTCTAGGAGAACCCCCAGACTGCAAACACAGTCCTTAGAGGAGAGTGTGACTCCATCAAGGACTGGAGATTGTATTCCCAAACCCGATTTTGGGCCTGTGACTGTGAGTACCTCCGTTTTGCTTGGATTGAGCTTCAATTTGTTTTCCCTCATCCAATCCATTACCGCCGCAAGGCAGGAGTTGAGAGGAGAGACGCCATCTGACGTCTGAGCAGACGATCTTGTCATGGAGAGATATATCTGAGTGTCATCAGCGTACTGAAGACACCGAGCTCCATGCCTCCGAATGATCTCGCCAAGCGGCTTCATATAGATGTTAAACAGAATCGGGGACAGGATGGCGCCCTGTGGGACGCCACAATTAAGCTCGATCTTAGAAGAGCAACTGTCCCCAAGCCTCACCCTTTGGGATCTACCGGAGAGAAAGGACCGGAACCACCGAAACACGGTGCCACCGATCCCCAACTCTCTCAGCCGATCCAACAGCATGGCATGATCTATAGTGTCAAAAGCCACGGAGAGATCCAAGAGCACGAGCAGGGTCACACTACCCCTGTCGACGTTCAAGCGGAGGTCGTCCATCAGAGCAACCATGGCAGTCTCA
Source organism: Urosaurus nigricauda (assembly GCA_034509955.1). Taxonomy (NCBI): domain Eukaryota; kingdom Metazoa; phylum Chordata; class Lepidosauria; order Squamata; family Phrynosomatidae; genus Urosaurus; species Urosaurus nigricauda. The sequence continues at coordinate 311,555,815 of JAOEGL010000001.1, read as the reverse complement.
ACTCCATACCCTGCCCAGAAGCCAGTTTGAAATGGATCGAGATAATCGGCTTCTTCCAAGACTGCTTGGAGTTGGAAGGCAACAGCTCTCTGTATAACCTTGCTAAGAAATGATAGCATGGACACTGGTCTATAGTTGTTCCTGTCCAGAGGATCAAGGGAGGGTTTCTTCAGGAGGGGCTTTACATTTGCCTCCTTTAGACACGATGGAACAATACCCTCCCTGAGGGATGCAGACTGCATTGCACTAGGGTCACATAGAAAATGCTATTCACTGCATCACCTCAAGCTCAAAAAGGAGTCCTAAACTGGACTCAGTTCCCTATTTACACATAATCTGAAACAGGATTTCTGCTGCTGCAACACTACTTGTGCTGGCAGAAAATAACTGTTAAAAACTGGCTTCAGTCATATCAAGAAGCATCAGCTGTTTTTTATCTCAATCAAAAATATCTTCTGCCAATAATGCATGATATAACCCATAAGGAAGAATCTGTAAAAGCAAGATATATTTACGCACAGAGATTTTTGTCTATGAGAGAAAGGTGGAATTAATGGTCTTTATGAAGTAAAAGCATCACATTTACTTAAATGTCAGCATAATTTGGAAAAAAGATATTAGGCAAACCTGACACCTATTGGACATATCCATATTTTCGGCTGTTTGTTTTAATGAACATTTAATGCTTGCTTAAAAGACTGAGTTTCTTAAAGTTCAGATCAGTTTTGTGCAACTGATTAAAAGGATGTTTAGCTAAGGGCACCAGGTGAGAGGATGATAATGTTGAGAATTATAGTGCTGTGCACACAGTGGCGTACCGTTCAAGACAGCTTGTCCAGCAGGCCTCTATGTACACAGCAGGCTAGAAAGGGAAACATTAACTAATTCACAAGAATTGGGTCATTTATCTTATCGGCAGATGGGGGAATAGGTTATCTTTCAAGCAGGCACACCTGCTCTCCTTTGTAAAACTGCTCATGCCATCACAGACTGTAATGCTGGTCCTTGTTTAAACATTCCAGGGGTGGAATGGGATATATGGTATCCTGTCAGGACATGTTTTGTGCTGAGGGAGATATCCCTTTGTTGAGGTTTAAGGTAAAGTAAGTGATACATTTTATGGATATAGTCTTTTGAAATGGACATTGTGCCATAGCCAAATAATACTATTCTGAATCTCAGTCTGATAAAGGAAGTGGAATGAACATACCAGCCATTGTTGGCTTCATCTTTGTTTTTTTTAAAGGTGAATAATATTTTCATGGGACAAGAAAAGAGAAGGCAAATGGATTAGTCAAGTGAACATTTGTGGGCCTAGTGGTAAGTGTGGGGCTTTGTATTTAGCAAGAATGTATGAAGGCCACTTTTTGTTGGAATGGAAAGGACAAAACTTTTTTTGAATAATATCCAAACAATGGAGCCAACAATTACATGTTGCAAGCTTTCGAAGTCACACTGGCTTCTTCATCAGACAAACAGGAGAAAAAAATTGAAGATGTTAGTCATAGGCCTGCATTTTCTGTATCTGGTCTTAGTTCACCTCCCTCTTTGGTCACTGGGAGATTTTAAAGTAAAGGAAATTTAATGTCTATTTGCAATTAGCAGAAGATGTTTCCTTGGAATCCAGCATGTCTCCTTCCTTTGTGAAGCCACAGGCTCCTATGTAGGTAGAGAAGAATACTGAATTTCTGAAGAAGCCTTCATGCTTTGCATCAGGAAAACTTCATGTGTTGTAGAGGTAAAGCATGCCAATCAGTTCCAATATTAAAAAAAAAAAATTACTTTGCCTTTGATGGAGGCAGAAACCTCAGAGAGCCAGGTCCCAGTGTACCGTTTGCCTCTTTAGGATTCCCCTGTGGCGGCTAAGATGTGTTATCTTGAAATCCAAAAAAACAGCTAGGGGTAGCCATGTTAGCCATACAAGTAACAACTTTTATTGGTTATTGCTTTATTAGCTCACGGTCTGGGTTCAAGTCTAGGCATAAATTGGTCTGATGGTGTGATGGACAAAGCAGCTTGATGTGGGCTAAGAGATAACCTGAGTCTAGGAGGCTCACTTGTTCATAAGCTCCAACTCTCCCAACCAGTTAGGTTGCATCAGATTAGCTGGCCTCCCCACTATATACCAGATCCCATGAAAATTGGGGTTTTCTGCACTGCAGCAATAATGCAGTTTTACACTACTTTGACTTTGTTTATTGTTGTGTGCCTTCAAGCCATTTCCAACTTACAGTGACCCTAAGGCTAACCTATTAGGGGTTTTCTTGGCAAGATTTTGTTCAGAGGAGGTTTTCCATTGACTTCCCTGCAGGCTCAGAGCGTGTGACTTGTCCAAGGTCACCAAGTGGGTTTGATGGCTGAGCTGGGAATCGAATCCTGGGCCTTCAGAGTCATAGTCCAACACTGAAACCACTATGCCCCACTGGACCTCCACTTTAACTGCCATGGTTCAATATGAAATTCTGGGATTTGTAGTTCTGTGAGATATTTAGCCTTCTCTGTCAAAGAGCTCTAGTACCACAATAAAACTACAAATCCCCGTTTTCCATATGACAATTAAAGCTGTGTCGAACTGCATTATTTCTACAGTGCAGATTATTTCAGTATGGGCTTCCGGGAAAGAGAAACCAACCTGGGACATGACACCCATTGTCACTTTCCCTGCAGGCACAATCCACAAATTGGTGCTTCCAGTGAGTTGGGAAATGCATTTAACAGTGTTACTGGGGAGTGTAAACCTCATTCGGGTTGGCTCACGTTACTGTTTTTGCCCTGGAGGGATTTGTTTTGTTATGTATCAGTTTTAATTATTTAATAAACTTACCTGCTGGTCTTCTGAGAAAATTGTCAGAGTAATTTGTCACTGCAGTATGTGCTTATTCATTAAAAAAAAAACATTAAAAGACACAATAGCAAACAAAAGCATGATACAGACAGAACATCTTAAATAGCATTGCAGCATAATTGTGGGTTAACAACCAGAAAAGGCATGGGTGATTCACCAAAAGATAATATATGCAAAGAACCTTGTAGAGTTCTAGAAGCAGGAAACTACCACAAAAGAAGACTCTCCCCTTTTGTCATCTGTCTTATTTCATTAGAACATCCAGAGAAGAGCCTTCAAATTAACTTGCAAGATTTTTATGGCCACATTAGTACATATTGGGGGGGGGGGGGGGTTTCAAGCTGTCTAAACATAAGCACCAACATGTAAAAATGTGATTAGAAATAGATTGGGAGAGAAGCCAGTTATTTAAGCACAGGTATAATATATTCCCTTTGTCTGATTTAGGAGTTTATCAAATGGAGGCAGAAACTAGATTTAAAGTGAAAACAACCTGCTTTTGCATTCCACATGATATTTGGGGTTAACCCAAACAGAAAGTAGAAAAAAACTGCAAATGCTGGTTGTTTTTCAGATGACGTTTGGGTGAAAGAGAAATAATATGACCTTAACCCAAATGGAAAGTTATCAAAACCCGCTCCTTTTTACTTTTGGGAACTTTGGTGGGAAGGTAAAGGTAGTCCCTTGACATGAACTAGTAGTTGTAACCAACTGTGGGAGGTGGTACTCATCTCCATTACTAAGTCGAAGAGCCAGCGTTGTCTGAAGATGAGGGTCTGCTGGGGTGAAGCTCTTCAGTGTCCCACCAGTGAGGTCAACACATTGTGTGAGGATGTAGAAGGTCTTCCCAGCTGTGGCACCTCAGTTGTGGAATGCCCTCCCCTTGGAGGCCCAATTGGCACCAACACATGTCTTATGTAGATGCCAAGTAAAGATATGGCTGTCTACCCAGTCTTTCCAAGGCCTAAATAATTTACCTCAAAATGTTTATGCACATGGTTTTAAAACGTTTTAACCTGCTTTTAACATATCAGCATGCTTAATACACTTTTAATCTATTAAAATAATTTTTGCTGTTTTAAATTGTTTGTATCAATGTTATTTGTACTCTGTCCAGAGATGTCATGCTAGACAGTGGGATATAAATATTTTAATAACATAAATTAAAATAAATAAAATAAAGAATTCTGTGCAAGCACCTCACTAAATACTGGATTTGGAAAGGCAGGTGCTGCTGAGCCACATCTGCACATTGTAACCATTACTTATTCCCCTACACACGCCATTATACATCACTTGAAAAATACCCTATCCATTTTTACAGCATGTGACTCCAGAGACCCCAGACATGCCATCAATTTAATGGCTATCACTTCTGTAATTGTCCCTCAGCTGCTTCCCCAGGGACAGGTTTATCATTGGATTCATTTTTTAAAGACAAATAAATTGTCAAGTTTCCAACATTTGTTCACCCTTTGTGACACGCTAAAGCGGCATTACAGTAGCGTGACACAATACACCCCATGTGGTACCATGGATTGGCAATTCCAAGGATATTTATTGTTCCCCTTCATTTGCTTGCAACCTTCTCAGGGGCACATATACATTTAAAGTGCATTGATGGCATGTTTTTACTACTACTCTAAAACCAACGTTAAGAGGGTGAGGATGGACAGAATGGAAGCAGATCAGAGAAGTAAACTCTGAACATTCAGAGTGTAACAGCTTGGTGTCATGCAATCCAGAGGAGTTCAAATCCCACCAAATGGCTTAATAACATGTAGGGTGTTTCCAGATGTGATAGTGGCCAGGGATCGGTGAATTCACTTTAGGTTTCTATTCAGGTTTTCAAGGAGGTTTCCATGGTACTGAATACTATTCCTAGGTAGTATGCAAAGGGAACACTATTCCTAGGTAGCATGCAAAGGGTATGAGACTAACTGAAATAAAGAAGCTGGTAGCACGAGAGCATGCAGACTTAAGACTACTTCTTCAGATGCATTGGGCGGGGCAGTTTAGAAAGTAGATTCAAGTCTACAAAAAATTCTACCAGCTTCTTTCTTTCAGTTATTCTCAAAAGTGCTACTAGATTCTAACCATGTATTAAGAACCCCAGCCCTCCCTGCAGTCATCTGCCTTGGTCCAGGCCCCAGAGGGAGAGAACCACTGGACCTCATCCCCCTTTCCCACCACCTTTCCCTTCTCTTTTTTGTTTCGTCTCTCTTAGATTGTAAGCCTGAGGGCAGGGAACCGTCTAATTTATAAGATTGTATGTACAGCACTGTGTAAATTTACAGCGCTATATAAATAAAGGTTAATAATAATAATAATAATAATAATTAATAGATTCCTTTGCAAACAGATTTTCCAGACTTATATGGTTATGTCTTTGCATTTCATTCCTAGGTATGTTCAATAGGACCTTTAAATCTAACCAAATCATGGGAAAGGATTGCCACTGTCCTCATTAAGACTTTATCATGCATCAACTATGGAAGATGACTAGGAGTTTGGAAACACAAATGCTTTTAGCTGTGGCTGGTGGCTCCCATATCAATAGAGCAGTTTTTCTGCTTTGGGTGGGATGATCCTCCATATTTTAAAGGAGGTATTCAGAGTGCTGAACTCATTTCATGGCCAAGAGTACAGCATCTAGGATAACCTCTTTAACCCCCTAATTGATTCACTGTCCCAACATGGAAGCCACTAGACACCACCAAATATTTCTCACTTCGAAGGATTTGTTGCCTGATTCAATGGCTGCTGCTGCTTTAGGTGCTTCCTGATAGAGGCCCCATAGCACTTCTGACAAAAGGACACTATGGCCCTGTTTAGTCTTTCCCCCATTAACATAGTTTCTTTGGTGAGGGATGAAGATGGGAGAGATTATGGCAAAACACAGGGTGGGTGCAACTGGGGGATGCCATAATGGTGGTGATTTGCTGTTGACTCCATGGTGACTGTATGAATGAGAAACCTCCAAGAGATCTATGATTCTATGATCTCTTGTCATCAGCTGCTCTACGCAGGTATTGCTACTTCAGATCATTGACCACATCTGACAATCCACCTTGAATGTAGTTTTTCTTTTTCTGCTGCCTTTTGTTGGTGTGTGCTTTCAAGTAATTTTCAATTTATGATAACCCTAAAGCAAACATATTACAGGGTGTTGTTGTTGTTGTTTTGGCAAGAGTTGTTGGGGGGGGGGGGGTTGCTTTGCCTTCCTCTCAGGCTGAGTGTGTGTGACTTGTCCAAGGCCACCCCATGGGTTTCCAGAACTGAGTGGGGATTCAAATCCTGATCTTAAGTCATGTACCCAAACCACTATACCATGCTGCCTTTTACTTTCTAATAATTATTCTTTTCCAGTGAACTGTATCACCTCATGATATGTGTAAAGTATCTATTGTTTCTGTTTAGTCATTTTGGCTGAAATGACTAATTGCTTTAGTTTTTCCTCTAGGACCCATTTGCACCTTTTCATAAAATCCAGTCAAGGAGACAGACTGTGTGAATGAGAAAAACCTCATCTGGAAAGACCTGTGATTTTTTCATTTTAATAGCCTTCATACATTTGATTCAAATGCAGGAACACACACATCACACACTTTCCTTGTAGAACAAGTCTCATTAAAATACACAACCTGCATGTACCCATTCACTTTTTAAATGTTGAGTTTGTTGCTGGTTTGCATTTCAGTTGATTTTATGTGTGCACTTGCACTGCATAAGTATCACAAGTCCCTGAAGAGCAGTATACTAAAAGCTGGATGTGTGGTTTCAAAATGTATGTCCTGTACACAGTAATAAATAATCACTGCATATTTAGAGGGGTGCAAAGAGGATGGAGTTAATGTTTTACTGATCTTTGGGGGGGGGGAATGTGAGGGTCAAACACTACTTTATCATGTAAAAAATTCCAGTTGTTAACTGGTTCTTTTGTCACCATTTTACTATAGCAAAATAGTACACAAATAGGAACAATAACACAATGTTAATATTAGTAGTACTGATATGCCACCACCTGCTTTGCCATACAGCAGTAGAATCATAGAGTTGGAAGACACCACAAGGGCCATCCAGTCCAACCCCCTGCCATGCAGGAACTCCCAATCAAAGCATACCCAATAGATGGCCATCCAGCCTCGGCTTAAAGACCTCCAAGGAAGGAGACTCCACCACTTTCCAAGGGAATGTGTTCCACTGTCGAACAGCCCTTGCTGTCAGGAAGTTCCTCCTAATGTTGAGGTGGAATCTCTTTTCCTGGAGCTTGCATCCGATCCTGTTCTCTGGAGCAGCAGAAAAAAAAAGCTTGTTCCCTCCTCAATGTGATATCCTTTCAGATATTTAAACAGGGCTATTATATCACATCTTAACCTTCTCTTCTGCAGGCTAAACATCCCAAGCTCCCTAAATCATTCCTCATAGGGCATGGTTTCCAGACCCTTCACCATCTTAGTTGCTTTCCTTTGGACACACTCATTTCTCCACATCCTTTTTGAATTGTGGTGAGCAGAACTGGACACAGTATTCCATGTGGGGCCTAAACAAAGCAGAATCGATTGGCACTATTACCTCCCTTAATCTAGACGCTATACTATTGATCTAACCTAAAATTGCACTGGCCTTTTTAGCTGCCACATCACAGTTGATTCATGTTCAACTTATGGTCTACTTTGGACTCCTAGATCCCTTTCACACATAGTTTCATTCAGCCAAGTGTCCCCCATCCTATATCTGTGCATTTCATTTCTCTGCCCTAAGTGCAGAACATTACATTTCTCTGTGTTGAATTTCATTTTGTTAGCTTTGGCCCAGCTTTCTAGTCTATTCAGGTCATTTTGAATTTTGATCATGTCCTCTGGGGTATTAGCTACTCTTCCTAATTTGGTGTCATATGCAAATCTGATAAGTATGTCCCCAAATCTGTCATCCAAGTCATTAATAAAGATATTGGATAGCACTGGGCCCAGGACAGAACCCTGTGGCACCTCACTGGTCACCTCTCTCCAGGATGAAAAGGAGCCATTGTTGAGCACCCTTTGGGTGCAGCCAGTCGACCAGTTACAAATCCATGTAATTGTTACCTTGTCTAGTCCACAATTTACAAGCTTGTTTGCAAGAATGTCATGGGGAACCTTGTCAAAGGCCTTACTGAAATCAAGATATACTATATCCACAGCATTCCCTTCATCTACCAAGCTGGTAATTTTATTAAAAAAGAGATCATGTTTGTCTGGCATGACCTGTTTCTCTGAAACCTATGTTGGCTTTTTTGTGATTACGGAATAATCTTCTAGATATTCACAGACTCAGTTTAATGATCTGCTCCAGAATCTTTCCTGGTATTGATGTCAGACTAACTGGACGATAATTGATGGGATCCTCTTTTTTTTCCCTTTTTGAAATTGGGGACGTTCGCCCTCCTCCAGTCTGCTGGGTCCTCTCTTGTTCTCCAGGAGTTCTCAAAGATTATTGCCAATGGTTTCGATATTACATTTGCCAGTAGCCCTTCCCTCATTCAGCAAAGCTGAATTTCAGCCATCACATAATGGCACTCATTCCACAAACTCCAATTTTAAGAATGGTGCCCGAGTTTGGGTTTTTTTTTTTTTTTTTTGGCTCTTCCTCCTCCATCTTTTTCTTGAACATCGTCTCTTTGACTGTAGATGAGTGCAGACTCTGCTTTATTGCTGATACTAGCAAGCTACTCTGGGAACCTCTGCTAAATATTCTTCACTGTAGTTTCTACATCAAACAGGTGAACTTAGCTGCTTCCTTTCTGCAATGGCACATTGTTTCTCAAATTGGAGGGAGAAGGATAAACTGCTGAGTAGTTTTCAGGCATTACAATGGAGCTGGCAGCAGAGAACTTCTAATAGGATTGTGCATTAGTAGAACTGAAACAGCAATCCTGTATGCTTACCTGCGAGAACTGAGGAAATGTGCAAAGATTAACAATAGAAAGTCCTTTTGCATTGCATCCCCCTGCCTTTCTACATTCCTTGTGCATCCTTGACATGCAACTAGTATTTAATATTTATTCTTCACCTTTAATGCCAGCATAGCTATCACAGATCAGACGGTACTGTGTTGTTGCTGTGTGTCTTCCAGTCATTTCCAGCTTATGGTGACCCTAAGGCAAACTTAGCACAGGAATTTCTTGGCAAGATTTGTTCAGAGGGGTTTTGCCTTTGCTTTCCTCTCAGACTGAGAGTGTGTGATTTGTCCAAGGGCATCCAGCAAGGGTTAAACTTGTCTTCAGAACTATAGTTCAGTGCTCAAAATATTACACCAGAATAGCTTCTAGACAGTACTGTGGTCTTATTAAATAATAACTCCAAAGAATACGGCTAAAGAAATTCAGGGCACAGAAAAGTCAGTCAATCTTCAATTCACTTATTATAGCAAATAGTCAGTATAGAAAAATCAATGCTTTGTATGAAAACATTATTCGGACAAATGGGGGGGGGGGGGGGTCAAATTGAAGCGGACAGGAATATCTGTTCTGAGGGATTCATATTGACGAACAAAAGGCAATTTGTCCAAGTTACTGGGCAGATCTGAAACCTAAGGATGGCTCTAACCAGGTTTAGAAAGACTAAAAAGATTAGTTTTTTTGGGGAAAAAAGGCTTCTTCATATTCTTCTGTTATGGGAACAATATATGCAACTCCGGGCCCTAAAGATCTTCCATCCAAAGCAGGAAGCCAATGACCATACTGGGAAAGATGACAGGAGTTGTAGTCCAACACATTTGGAGTTCATCATGCAGGGAAGGTTCAATAAAAAGCAGCAACAAATGCCAATAGTCTCTCAGGCTTATATTAATTTTTTTAAAACCCCCAAAGTTCACAACTTTACTTATTAACCTTTCAAAAGGCTTTTTTTTCGGTAAAACAATACTTAAGGTAGTTAAAACAAAATAAAAATTTATTATTAAAACATTAATACAATAATTTAAAAATATATCAATTTTAGCATGAACCAGCTAAAATCTACTTCAAAAGGAGGTCAGCTGAAAAGCCCACAGCCTATCCAAATAAAAAAAGTCTTTCCCTGCTAGCAAGAAGAGAAGGACCTTGCCTGGATCTGGAGGCAGCCATCAAGAAGGCTCTTTCTCACATTCCTAAGATGTCATTGATGGCAGGAGAAGAGAAAGTAATGTACTTCTGACGTCTCTTTAAGTAAAATTCAGTACGTCAGTCATCCTTGATTTGTTATTTACCAACATGCAATTTGCTTGGAAAAAGATTCTTCACTGTAGTTTCAACATCAAGCAGGTGAATTTATCTGCTTCCTTTCTGCAATGGCACATTGTTTCTCAAATTGGAGGGGGAAGGATAAACTGCTGAGAATACAGGCCAAAAATAAGGAAATAAGGAGGCATAATTTCATATACTTTCAAGTACAACTACATTCCATTTTAAAATTAAAACCAAACAAGAGCCTCCTGTGTGAAAGGATCAAATGCAAGGATGGTAAAGGGTGTAGAGTCACCATTATACTAGCAAAGAACCAAGCATAAATTTATATGTTATGGAACATTGCCCCCTTCTGTTCATTTCTTTGAACTGCAGCTTATAAATTTAGAAAGGTAATTTAAAAAAACAACAAACAAAACAAAAACAATTTATGCCCCGGAAGAGTTCATCTTTCCTTTGGCTAATTATGAACTAACCTCCCAATTAATTCTAAACTTTTAACACAAAATCTGTTGGTTGTTTTTATTCATATATTAAATTAAGCAAAGAGGGAAGGAGAGATGATCATTTAGGAGAAAAAATAAACCTACAGTTGGGCAACGTGTTTATCAGTTTCATGTTCACTTACCATCAGAGCTTTAAAAAGTTACTTGTGTGACTAGAACTCCCAGAAACTCCCAGCCCACATGGCCAGGAAGGATTCTGGAAACTGGTAGAGCAAAGGAGTCATTTTTCCAGCTCTGCTATTGGGAATTAAATCCATCTGAAATCAGAGGAATGTACTTCCATATAAAGATGTTCAATACCAGTTTGTGAAAATCTATACAGGGACATGAGAAGAATTTACTGCTTGGAGATTTTAAGTAGTGTATCCAACCCAGTTGTCAAATGTCCTCTCCCAAACACTTTGGTAAGTCTTGACTAAGAATAAATAAAAAATAGAAAAAATTATCAGAAAGTTGAGAAATGAAAAACAGCATCCACACTGATTCTAAGTTCTGTCACTGCTACACATTCTATTCCTTGCTTGGGAAAGGTTATTATTCATCCTCATAGAGAAAATATAGAGTACAGTAAGTTTTGCCTTTACTTACTTACACACACACACACACACACACACACTTATGTTCTGGCCAGTAAACATTTGAATGCACCTATAACAATTGTACTTAAACCTATTAGGTCTTGATGAGGACTCTATTCTTTATTTTGCTAGCTGCACAAGCGCTAGCTGCTTCCCTAAGAAAGTTCTAATTTTCAGCATAGCCTTTTCAGTCAGGGTCACAGTTTCCTCCCATTTATTCTTTTCTGGCTTTGTGTAGGTCACCAAATTCTCAGTGTACTGCAAAATAAACTTTAGAAACCTACAAGGAGGAAGAGAAAAATAGTGATAAGACCAACTTTTGACTTTAAACAAGCGTTTCCAAAACCAGATGGTAACAGTTTGCTAAGAGATAGCTTTCTCTGTTTTTTCATATTACAGCTGATGAAGTACTTAAAACAATGCAATCCTAGGAATGTCTGCTCAGAAGTGAACCCCACTATGTTCAGTGGGGCTTATTCACTAGCCAGTGCATTAGGAGTGTAAATTTAGACAATGATGGTCAAACATAGGACTCTTTCAGACGTGGGAAATTGGAAGTATAATCCAAGGGCAATCCAAACGCAATCCTGGGGTTTCACGTTATTGCGAATTAATTCTTCTCACACAAATTCGGGCAAAAGGGAAGTCAGTCTGAATGCAATCATGGGTTTAACGTTATTGCGAATTTAAGCTTCTCACGCGATTTCGGGCAAGGGGGGGTTATTTTCAGGTAATGGGAAGTAATTCCGAATGCCTTCCAAACGGAGCAGGGGTTCAGGTAAATTTGCTAAACAAGCGAATTTACATGAATCCGCATTGGCTCCATTCGGAATTGGGAGAAATTCCTCCCGTTTGAAAGAGTCCATATGTTTGTTTTATTTCTTTAGAAACACCAATCACCAAACAGACATCTGGATCAGGACTGTAGACTGCAGAGAGGGGTCTGAGCCATCATCATTGCGGCCCTAATCACCCCATGTCCCCGCTGCTGCTTCTTCCAGCAATGGGGAAAGAACAAGAGGAACAGCAACTTGGATAGATGTGGTTTTCATTAGGACCAGAACACAGAGAAAAAGGCTTTCAATGGTCCCAATCCCAAACCACAGCAAAGAGTTGATATTTTTAAAAGAAAACATAATCCAATAAATGTCATAAATAATTAGGTTATAATGAACATTTTCAACAAGTCCAGGAACCTTTTTGGGAGTTTCAAACTACAACTAAGACAACTGAGTAGGAAGATGCCAGTGGCAGGACTGTCTTCAGCTCATGCATGATCATGTGGCAGATAAGGGAACGAATAAGAAATCACTTAGGATGATCAACTGAATAACAATGATTATGAAAAGGCTGATTTTCCATTTTACTTATAGATAGATTACACTCACTTTAGGTATTGCTGATAGTCTGAAGCATTCTTTTCACAAACAGTATGGACGCTGATTAGCTCCAGAGTAATCAAGATTAAAATGAGTTGCAAGACAGGAGACAGAAATATAATACTAGTAGAGGAAAGAAAAACAACAGCCATGTTAGAGACAATTACCAGGCCATAATTAAGAAAAATTAACAAAACAGCTCTAAATTATATTATTCTTCTCAGAAGAGTCAGGAGGGAATAAGAAACAATCTTGGCATAGTTGGGAGAGACATTTAAACAGTTTCCTCTCTGCACTGAGATATATGGGGAGGGGTTTGAGTGTGCATGTGTGTATGTATGTAAGCAAGCATAAGAATATGTGAGTACATGGAGAAGAAAAATAAGTACAAGATATATCTAAGTACATTAGGGTGTTCAGATGTGGTATGCATCTGCAGCCCTATGGATGTTGAGAGGGATTGCCTTTTATTGAAGTAACAAACCAGGCTACTCTGGAAATACTATGTCTTGAGCCCTGGTAGAGCTAACTCTACAATACAGGATTGGTGGTTTGCATGTGATGCAAAGAGGGTGACCTGCACATCTTCAAAGTGTGTCTGTAGTTGTTGAAAGACAGTTATGTCTAGGTTTTATTTCCTCAGATCCAGAGTATGGTGACTTAAAAGTCCATTTCCTGATCAGAGAGTCCTGAATGTGCTATGCTGATGGACAGGACATTCTCTTCTGACCAGGAGAATAATAGAATCATAGAGTTGGAAGAGACAACCAGGGCTATCCAGTCCAACCCCCTGCCATGCAGGAACTCATAATCAAAGCACCCTTGACAGATGGCCATCCAGCCTCTTTTTAAAGACCTCCCAAGAAGGAGACTCCACTGTCAAGAAATGGAGCATGGGACATGCAGTAATTGAAATGAAAAGATGTATGTGAGAAACAAAGGGACAGAAGATTTCCAATTAGAAAGTTTCCAGCATGGCAAGGCACATACACAAAATCACAGGTGCAAATATAATCAAAACAGTAAGTCTTGAAAGTCAAGGTCACTAAAGAATGTACATTGAAAACACCTGGAACGTGACTCATGGGCAAGACCACCATAGTCAAGGGTTGGATTTAAGTCTGGGGAGAGAAAAGTCAGCCAATCAATGTGGATATGCACACCTAGTGGGTGGCAACTAACAACAGGAATAATTGCCAGTCTTGTCCATGATGATGATGGTGGTGGTGGTGTATTTTTGAACTGGGTGAGCTGTGAGGATTTGAAGTGAATGTATAGTGTTACAGAAGCTTAGTCAATGTGTTGCAAAGTTGTTTGTTATTTTATTAGTTGTATGTAACCAGACAGCAGAATAAAAGTAGTTCTATTGTTTAGACTACAAGTTGTGTGGATTCTCGACTGTTTGAAGCAGGAGTGCCAAGCTGTGAAAACAAGGACCAGCAGTTCCTGAGGTGGTGATATCCAGATGAGAGAGAGAGTGCAAGAAGAGATTTGTCAGGATCTTCAGCACCTACTCTGCAACTCTGCTATATTTGCAATACAACAACCACTGACCAAAACTGGTCAGCTCTACTTTACCAAGTTGGTGAGGAGTTACAGCCAGAGGTTATGTGCAACAACTCCCATCATCCCTGACATCCACTACTCTCTGAGGGAGTCTGTTCCACTGTCAAACAGCTCCTACTGTCAGGAAATTCCTCATAATGTTCAGGTGGAATCTCTTTTCCTGTAGCTTGCATTCTGTGTTCTATTCTCTGGAGCAGCAGAAAACAAGCTTGCTCCATCCCCAAAATAGCTGATGGGCTTCCTTATGTAGGAAGAGTGAGAACCTCCCTGCCGGGCCAGGTATAATTCTACAATTTCATTGTTTGTTCAGACTAGAACATGTGATCTTCTCAGGTCTTTTTGAAAATGAAAGAGTACTAACTTTGATTTGGCATGAGGTATGAGCCTGATCTTATTTTGTTAGAGTCTTTAAGGGGGGAATCACCTTCTCTGGGTACTAAGGCATTCATTAAAAGTGCTGAAATTAGACCATCTACAAGAATCTGAGAAGATTCATAGCATTTGGAGAACGTGTATATTGCTTCTGTCCATCAACTAGAGAAGACAGTGAATTAACAGTTGAATGACAAGTGAAAATTTATATAAATCATATTAATTTCATGGGTCTTCTTTAGTTGGCATGAAAAAAATGGATTTAGACTGAAGTGTCCATGTGTATGTGCCTAACAGATAACCTGTCTACTTATGACAAGCCCATGAATTTCACAAGATTTTCCTAGAGAAAAAATATTCTGAACTGGTTTGCCATTGCCTTCTTCTGAAATACATACTACAACACCTGGTATTTTCTGCCAATCCCCATCCCAAGTACTAACCAGGCCTGACTTTGCTTAAGATCAGAAAGGGTCTAGTGCCTTCTCGATATTTAGACCCACGTTAGACTAACTACACTGTTTAAGTTTGTTCCACTTAATTTTTTTTTTTTATTAATCTGGCCCTAACCCATCATACCAACATAGTGCTGTAGAATGCTTGAGATGTATTTAATAAGTTGTTCATTAAAACATTTTCAATGAAAATTAATAATTGCTTTATTAAAAATAAAACTGTACCTACCTCCTTCTCATACGCAGATAGTTATTCCTCTGGCGTGATCGCAGTGACTTATTTACCCACTGCTTATATCTGGTTTCACATGTAGAAATTACTTGACTTGATACCCGGTGGGACTGAGTACTTATCTGACGAAGCACTACAATTATTTCCAGGACTGTCCGTGAGCAGAAGAGGACACAGACATGCTTGCCGCAGAGCTCAGTCAGTAACCTAAAGGGAACAAACATCTCTTTTTAATTCAGCGTTCTTTGAACTGCAGTAAAATGTAACTAAGCAATCTGGCCATCTGAGAATTAGCTTGTCTTTAAGTGACTATTATCCAAAACTAAAACTATGCAATGTTAGGTTCAAATAAGGATGTGGAAATACAGACAACAGACAGTTTTAGCCAAGAACATTATCATTCCCAGTCTGCATGCTTTAACATAACTTTCTAGTCTATTCTGTCTATTTAGCAGCCATATATATCATCTAATGGGCTAACTGGCCATAACACTAGACCAGAATTCTGCTCAGCACTACAAGAGTGAGCCTCATTTCCCACACTCATAAACTCGCCACCTCCTTCTCTGACACACCCTTGAGGACTTCAGAAGCTTTCATTCTGTTTTTGATTAACCACAGCTTGCTATGACCTTATAATTTTTTAAGCAATTTGTTGCTCATTTTTATTTGTGAGATAACTATTAACAGTTATTTCTTCTTGAAAGAATAACAAACATAACCATTTCATTACTTTAAAAAAATCCACTGTAAAAAATATACAAAAGTGGCACAAAATATCCCTAAAAGCATAAATAAATAAAGTGTTACTTCCAAGCTTGCATCAGAATCCAGACAAAACTGCTGAATCTCAACTATGCTTAGTGAAAATGAGACAACTTCAAACCCACAACTAATGAATTGGGATTATATTTATTAAACATTTAAGATTAGACACAGGCTGCATCTGCACTTCAGCAATAGTCCAATTTGACAGCACTTTAACTGCCATGACTTCATGCTATGGATCTGGGAATTGTAGTTTTGTGAGACATTTAGCGTTCTCTGTCGAAGAGCTCTGGTGTCACAACAAACTGCAATTCCCAGAATACCACAGCACTGAGCCTTGGCAGTTAAAGCGATGTCAAACTGGATTATTTCTGCAGTGCGGATACAGTCACAATTTAGATAATCAACAATACAAACAATATCAAATAATATTCTGATATTCTGAACCAGAAGTGGAAACTTCTCATGTCCTTGGGGCCACAATTAAAGACATGGCACTGCATAAACACGGAGGGAAGTAAGACTGATTTTCAAGATGTTAATCTATTTGCTAAGTTCAAATGTTATGGCAAGCTCTTGTGTGACAAAGCAAGATGTATTCTGTTAAAGCGAACATGTATGGAGAAGAGGAAGGGGCTAAGGAAGTATGTGTGTGCATGGTGTGTTCAGCATCTCCTACATCACCTTTTGGAAGACTGCTGAACATGATATTTGAATACAATGGATACAACTATGGATACAACACTCATATTTTCACTTACATATTCATGAATTCTTAACAGAAATATCTCTGCAGCACATCGCAAAAGACAGCAGAACATGTATTTTCAGATTCAACAAAGATTAGAGGAAAAGTTATAAAGCTTACTTCTCTGTTAGTAAGCTGTTCACAGGATCACCAGAAATTCTGATATTCTGTGGTAAATAGGGTTGTAGTTGAGAGAAAATATCAGAAATCACAAAAATACAAGGAAAATCAGCATCCTTTCCCAACCTTCAAAAAAAGAACAT
This sequence comes from Urosaurus nigricauda, assembly GCA_034509955.1. Taxonomy (NCBI): domain Eukaryota; kingdom Metazoa; phylum Chordata; class Lepidosauria; order Squamata; family Phrynosomatidae; genus Urosaurus; species Urosaurus nigricauda. The sequence continues at coordinate 311,538,899 of JAOEGL010000001.1, read as the reverse complement.
AACAAAACAAAATAATGTTAAAGTGATTTCAGAATTTCATACCTCAGAATAATACATCAAAATAATAGAGACATTATACAAAATAATTTTACAGTATAAATTTATAGCACTTAATTCTTCTAAATCTCAAATACAGCCCACAGATTCTTGGCTGTGACATATTTAGCAGCGTTCTCTCCAGGTTTCCTATGTTGAAATCCTAGAATATGATGTTTTCTTTTTAAAGAATACATAGACCTGCTTTCACTCCCTCAAAATCTGTCTACCATGGTCAGTGACTGATATCTCTTAGAAAATGGCATGGTTTCTTGAATAGATTTGCTAGGTTTGCTACAGTATTGCTGGAAATGGTTAATTACACATACTTAACTCTTTCCTATGACGTTACTCGATTTGTGGTCCATCATAGAACTCCGCTAGAAGTCCAATATGGACTAGCAGTGTTGTATCAGATAACTTCAAGAAAAGTTTTAAAAACATAGTATTGCCATCGCTGTCCATTTTTGCAATGTTGTCAACCCTTTGTTTAAATTTTTGATAAAATATGATTTTTTTTTTTAAAAAAAATTGCCTCAGTGTTCTTTCCTTCATGAGAGGCTTAATAATTTTAAACAAGTATTTGGGGTTTTTTTTAAAATGGGATCTTTACTACTTTACAACTCAAAGGTTCTAAAAGATACACTATTTGCTTTTAAGATTACAAGATCTTGCTTCCACTGTGACCTCTTTTGACTCTTCAGGATAGGATGTGACAGATAGGCAACCTAAACACATACATACATGCCGAAAGCAGAGACAGGCAAATTAGTCTTCTTGGTGGCCTAAAACCCCATCAATATAGTTTGCTTTCCCCCTGTTCTTCTACATTTTTGGCCCATGCAGCTGGTGGGAGTCATCCACATGCAAGGCATTCTCCATAAAAATTATCTCCTTCTAATCTGACTCTGAGTAGAAGCAGTTAATGCTTCTGGAAAACAAGACACAGACCAATGATTCCTCCTCATGCACTCCACTTTCTAGCAGAACCAGGCTTCTTTACAGTCTGATTGAGCTAGAAAGTGTTCCTGTGAGGAAAATAATGTCTGGATAATTTTGCTTCCCACAAGTCAGAAGAAAAGTCATGGTCTTAGCGAGGAGGGAAAAGCATTTAAATTTCCACCCCTGCACAATGGATCAGGACGGTGTTTGTATGCATCCATGTATGTGTACAAGCAAAAGAGTATGTGTGTTGTGGGGGAGATGAAGTACAGCTGTGTGATACCCTGTTTCCCCAAAAATAAGACATCCTCAGAAAATAAGACCTAGTAGAGGTTTTGCTGAATTGCTAAATATAAGGCCTCCCCCAAAAGTAAGACCTAGGAAAGTTTTTTGCATATAAATATATATACAATATATAATAAATGTTAATTTTTTTTCTTCAACAATAAATATGAATTCTTCATGGAAAAATATAACATCCCCTGAAAATAAGACCTAGCACATCTTTGGGAGCAAAAAATAATATAAGACACTGTCTTATTTTAGGGGAAACACGGTATGTATGTGTGGTATGCAACTGCTCCTTGCAACTATCCTACACCCCCCATGTGGCCCATGGAAGGCAAAAGGTTGAAGCCTGCCCCCTTGATTTAGCAGTCTTGCTCCCAAACACAGAATCTCTCTCAGGTCTCTCACAGATAACTGTATAATATGATCACCAATTAAATTCTAGATAACCCTTTCCACTGGTGGGTGATGTTGTGTGATATAGTCCAACATATCTAGAGACTGGAAATTGCAAATATGTTTATCAAAATTTGCATCCACTTCTCCAACCCCAAATGGGAAGAAGGAAAAACAAAGTTACCTTGCAATTTCTTGAACTTGCTCTTCAGGCACTATAGGAAGATCAGACCATATAGCGATGCTTCTTATGCATTTCAGTACCTAAAAGTTGAAACATAAGCTTACATCAAATTTTGAACAAAAACTTTACTAGAACAACTTTGAAGATATTTCATCTCATTCTAAAAAGGGGTACATTGGGGCTTTCTAGATGGGCAGGAAAGTGTGACATGAAGTTGCCTTTTCCTTAATGCTTAGCAGCTGCACCACAACCTTTAGATGGAGCTGCGCTGTTCCGCAGTTTTTAAAAAAGAAGCTGGGAAAACCAGCACCTTTTTAAAGGTGCTTCTTCTCCCCTAAAACGCAAAAAAAAAAAAAAAGCGTTTTCATGGCACACTTTCCCTTTTTCTCATCTAAAGGCTAGAGTTTCATGCAGCCATGAACACACTTCTTTTTGCCAATTTAGAAAGCCCCATTATCTACTGACATTCCAACGCTTACCCAAATTGGGACTGAATCGCCAGGTGATGCTGGGAGCTGCAGTAAGAAGGAATGGAGACTAATCTGTGAGCTTTGTTGCACTTGGGATCTAAATCAATATTTTATATTTTATATTGCTAATGACTTGCTGGCAGCTTTTACTAGGCTAAGGTAATAATTCACACAGATTCATTCTTGATTATTTTTCTCAGTCTATAACATTTTATGGAACTTTTCAGATGTTATCAGACATTCAATTATTATTTAAAAGTTCTATAAATTACTTTTATGAAATTATTTTAAAAACAGTCAGAAACAACAACACAAAAAATAAGTTGCAAATATAAAACTGACTCTCCTATTGAAGGACATTTTAACAAGATTTTAAGCTGTATAATTACGGTTGTTTCAAAGCCCAAGTATTTAAAAGTTCTGGAAAATAAACTCGTTACCGAACAGCAATGAAAAAGGTTACATACCTGTTTTTTGAGTAGGGCTACTGGATGAAACTTGGAACAATAGTAATTTCCACAGCTCATGAGTGGTTCTAGCAATGTATGGCTCTGGTTTAAAGAAAAGTTACGACAGATGATAAAATGTAAATATATTTAAATTACTCTTTTGCTAAACCTTATACACAGCACCACAGTTAAATTAATAGTACTGAATGGTTTTGTGTTAAAAATATGTTAAGTGTTGGACTGGAACTCTAGGACACCAGAGTTCAAATCCCCTCACAGTCATGGAAACCCAGTGGGTGACCTTGGGGAAGTCATACTCTCTAAGCCTTATAGTTAGGTGATGTGGCAGGTCAATGACTGATTTTCCAGGTTATTACTGTTGTTGCAATTTCGAATATGTGTTGGAGGTAGGCATTTTGCGCAAATCAATCATGCTAGGGAAGAAAAATGCTTACTGTATATACTCATGTATAAGTCTAGAAATTTTAGGCCAAAAAAATTGACTCCAAAAACCTGGATCGACTTATCCAAGGGTCAATGCAAGTCCTGTACTGTAACGCCTATTAAAAAAGGGAACCATCCCCTGATGAAAGGTAAGGGCATAATCTGTCCTGGATTCACTGACCCTCTTCTATTCTCTCATCCATTCAGCCTTTAGTGTGATCACAAACAGTGATGCCTGCTTTAATTTTGTAAGTTTTCTGGCATTGTTTTCCTTTGCTTCATTCTTTAGATCCTTTGTTACATGCCACCAAATTTTACCCTTGACCTATCCATGGGTCAGATCAAAATCCATAATTTTGGCCCCAAAATTTGCCCTTGACTTATTCTTATACATGGAGCATTAACACAACATTAACCCATGCAGAAAGTAGGCAAAATCGGCTGCTTTTTACTTTCGAGAATTTTCCGATGATTTCAGAAATATGATTTCCACTGATTTTGCCCACTTTCGGCATGTGTTAATGATGCGTTAATCGTCCATTAGCCCAACAGGTCTGAAAACAATCCCACTTTTGCGGGATTTTCTCAGACTTAAACCCCATTTTTGCACAGGATTTGGCCACTTTCTCCTGTGTGATAAACTCCATACTTCTTCTTACACAAAAAGCAGCTGCCACATTTACCTCCTGGCTGTACAAATGCCATGCAGAGCAGGGAAAAGTTACTTTTTGAGATGACACCTCCAGAAACCCTGTCACATGATCAGAGTTAACCTTTCCAATCCCTTGACCTCCAGAAGTGATTTTTAGGGAGTTGTAATAGGGAGATTAGGGAGATGTGGTGGCAATAGTGATCTGAACATGAGAAAGTATCTATGGCCCAAAACACAGTGCAGAAATAATCCAGTTTAAGACCTCTTTAACTGCTCTGGCTCATTGCCAGGGAATTTTGGGAACTGTAGTTTTATGAGACATTTAGCTGTCAATGTCAGAGAGCTCTGGTGCCACAATAAAGTACAATTCCCAGGACTTTCTAGCATTGAACCAAGGCAGTCTGAAACTGGATTATTTCTATGGTGTGTTTTGGACTTATAGCACTCTGATATACTTATAAAAGTACGTTCACTAAATATATTGATATATGATAGAAAGAGAATAATAAATGTCCACAATACAGAATGATCTAGATTTAAGAGCTGAAGAGGGATACTTCTAATGTAGTGTTGTTAAAACGGAACATTCCTTACCTTGATGGCACCAACATCATCCATAGAAAATCTGTACAAAAGTATAATAGAAAATGCAAGAATGGAATTTGCTATTTCTCTTGGAAAGTTCTTTAAATTGCTCTCTCCATGGCTCAGATGATCTCTAACACGTGGGCCTTCTTGATGGTTCAAGAAATCCCAAAGAAATTCCTGCAAAAATGTGCACACAATACAAGAGAGAGGGTAGGATATAAATCTAATAAATAAATAAATATGTTTCCATATCAATTGTGAATATTCTTGATAGTTAAGCTTCTTAGATGTCTGTTGGGAGAGAAATCTACTCTGGAGCTTGGCTATTTTTTACTACAGCAGAAGAGATTGGAATTTCAAATTTTTTTTCACCTTTCTTCTTACTGCAGGAAATTTGTTAAGGAGGGAGATACAGGATGTTTCATAAAGTCTTTTGATTGCAAGCATCAGCAACTCTGCTTTTTGAACAACCTAAAATCTTCCTTAAATTGTATAAGAGCATGTTTCTTTGGCAAAAAAAGAAAGCTGTGGTAAGATCAGCAAGCAATACTCTGATGGTGAGTGACATTTGTTTTCAGGAATCTGTTCTAGAACAACAAGGTAGTACATTATTTGTCCTTGATGTTAGACAAACCCTACCAATATACTTATGGGATACTCCATTGCCCTGTTATTTCCATGTTTGAGTGGTCACTGGCATCTTTATTTTCTTAGCAGTGGTCAGTATCTATAGGACAATAATGATCTAAAATTTTATAAATAATATAAAAGGAATACAGAAAACAAAGAAAATAGTGTCTAAAGAATCACACATAGAAGGGAAAACATAAGCACTGATCTACAAATATTTGTGCAAAAATCTATGCTGTAGTATAAAATCATGCTTCTGTTTGCATACACCTACCTCTGGAATAATTTTATAGTTCTCTGTTCACTGTGCTCTAAAATAGCTCACTTGTAAGTAGAAGATACCTTCTGAATTCAGAAGGATCACCTCTAGATCCAATCCAAACTGAAGAGGGTAAAAAAATAAATCCTAAGAATTAAATGCCATTGTTAGTCCAAAACAGAGTAGACCCAATGAATCAATAAAGCCTATATACGTAGCTATTAATTTAGTAAATTCCCACAGAGACAATGGATTTACTCTAATTGGGACTAACAATTGATTTAGCCGAGAAAACATTTATTTGCTGCATTTCTGTAAGATTAAACTTCATAAACTTTTTTCTGGAAGAACAGACCCTCGCACCCAAACTCAAACCCTGGTGGCACAGTGGTTAAATGCCTGTACTGTAACCACTCACTGATAAATCATAAGGTTGCGAGTTCAATCCCAGCCAGTGGCTCAGGCTCGACTCATGCTTGCATCCTTCCGAGGTCACTAAAATGAGTACCCAGCTTGTTGGAGGCAATTAGCTTATTCATTGTAAACCACTTAGAGACTGCTTAAACAATCTAATATTTTTGTCATTAGATGATCCTCCAAATTTTGCTCAACAACTGGCAATTTGAGAATGCATTATTTCTGATTGTTCAAGAGCTTATAATAATAATAATAATAATAATAATAATGTTTTATAGATCTTGCAGAGTGATTCTCATCTGCTTATGCCAATGTGTGTACCCAAAAATGTGTACCCAAAAATTATTATTGTTATTATTATTATACAAATTATTTTAAGTACTTATTAATAAGTTATTTAGTAGTGGAGACTATAGTACTAATACTGTACAATACTCTACTACACGGTTAATACAGACATACTGTATACACTCATGTGTAAGTCTAAAAATTGTAGTCAAAAATTCATCCCCTAAACCTGTGTTGACTTATCCACAGGTCAGTGTAAGTACTCTACTTTAAAACTTATTTTAAAAAGGATCCATCCTGTGGTGAAAGGCGAGAGAATAATCTGTCTGGAAAGCATTGACACCCCCCCACAACCACCACTATTTTTTCATCCAGCCAGCCTTCACTATGAGTATCTGTTGGAATTTTTTATGTTTTCTGACATTGTTTTCCTTTGCTTCATCCTTTAGATCCTTTGTTACACGCCTCTAATTTTTACTCTCATCTTATTCATGGATCATATCAAAATCCCTGATTTTGGCCCCCAAACTTGCCCTCGACTTATACATGAGGTAGACTTATAGTCAATATATAAAGTAATACTACTCTAAGCTAAAATATTAGTGCAGATTTTGAAAGTCTGGATTGACAAATTGAACCTCAGTAAGGAGATAAGCATTTTTGTTATAATGTAATTTGTCTGTAAATTCCTATCTTCAAAAGTAAGTCCTAGTGGGACTTACTTTAAGGTAAGTGTGTATGAGGTTGCAGCACTGTAATGGCATAGCATTCTCAGCTTGATCTGCAGTTCAAAGAACCAAAATCCATTCCCATACCATTGCTGATTCACCAAGTAGTAAAGGAAGTTGATTGATTTCTTCATTGTTCAATTGTTTTGCCAGCATCTACACAGAAAAACAAGAGTTGTAAATGCTAAATTTACAATACAAGTCCAGGTGTTTCTGGATGAAATGGACTATCTATCAAATGCTGATGAGAGATTCTGAAGAATGAACCAGAACACACTTCTCTGTTCATCATTTGACACAGGCCATCCAGAGGGTAACAAAAACAATTTCTACCTTAAAACCAATTCAGAAGCTAGAATGAAAAGCTTCCTGATAACTAGTCTTATTCTGAAATACCTGGGTCTGGGCCACCACTACTCCCGCTCAAGGACTTTTAAGAAGTAGGGGTTGGAAACTAGCCATAGAGTAATAGGATAATAGAGTTGGAAGAGACCACAAAGGCCATCAAATACAAACCCATGCCATGCAAGGATACACAATCAAAGTACCCCTGACAGATGGCCATCCAATCTCTGTTTAGAAACCTCCAAAGCCAGTAGTTGTTCATATGATCAAAAGCTAAAATGAGTTAACAGTGGGCCCATTATAGCCTTTTTCAAGGGCAGAAAAATAGATTTGTGTTCTGTTACATCCTTAATAGTCCCTGCTATGCATTACATATAATCCAGCACCCACAGGAAGCCTTGATGGGCAAGGATTTACACAGTAGATTTTGGGACTACAAGTAGTACAATCATATCAATGTCTAATCCAATTATTCAGACTTAATTGAACATCATTATCTAGAAAATAATTCCGAGCCAGTAAGAAAGAAGTTTATGGATTTTGATATTAGGATTCTTTCCTGCTAAAATGATTTTCCAGTTTGGCCCAAGATGATTCCCAAATAAAATTTTATAACAGAAACATGCTTATAGTTTCAAAGGAAAACAATCTCCATTTGTTTTTATTTGCATTTCAACTTTATAAACAACACATCAAAATTTTTAAAAAGCTCACCAATTACTGTATTTTATCATGTATTCTGATGAAACACATGATTAACCTACCTCATCAAAAGTAGTGTATAGAGAAGATGACTAGAAACAAAAAATACAGGCATTAGTTTTGTAACTTTTTATTTTCAGAGGAAAATCACACTGAAATTATATTGACTAATGGATTGTGAAGTCATCATGCACTTAAACCTAGCATTTTGATTTTAACTACGAAAACTGCAGAAATGTTAGTTTTTACTACAGTGAAGTAGCAACTCTACACCATATGTTTTAAATTCTCAGCATTTATTGAGGACAGCACAACTGGTTCCATCTATGGAGTGGTTATTAATTTTCCCCTTAGGAAGAATTGGCTTAAGGAGAACTTCAAATCTTGTTTCTAATTATTCATGTTTTTAACTGGTTTTAAGTTTATGATGGTTTAATTGAGATTTAACTTTTGCATGCTGCAAATTTTTATCTATATTTACTTTTAACTGCTGTAAGCCACCTTCACCATTCAACTGTTGAAACCCAAACAGAAAACACCTTGGCTATAAATAAGTATCATCATCAATAGCTTGGCCAATGTCCTACACTGAAATGTCTCCGCTACAATTCCCAGAATCCCCAGCAAGTATAGCTAGTGGCCAAGGTGGCTGAGGAGTCTGGGAGTTGTAGTCCAATAAAGTAAATTTTTGAGCTCTAGTCCAAGAAACATTGGCTGCATGAAAGCCCAGCCTTTAGATGAGAAAAATGGAAAGTGTGCCATGAAAACACTATTTTGGAGTTTTAAAGGAGAAGAAGTGCCTTTAAAAAGTAGTTTGATTTCCCCAGTACTTTTTTAAAAAGGGTGCAGCATTGCTGGCCCGTTTTACACGGGCAAAAAAAGGCGCTTTTAGGGCTAAAAAGCCCGCATTTAGGGTTAGGGAGGGCGTAGCCTTTACACCCTCCCTAAGCCTAAAACGCATGGACGCCGCCATTTAAAGATGGCGGCGTCTACACGGTGGCGCCGTACAAGCGTCATCACGTGTGCAGCGTTTTGACGCGCTGCGCACGTTTTGACGCTCTGGCGGCGCGGGAGGGCGCCAATCGCGCCCTTCCCGCGCCGCAAAAAAAGAGCTTGATCCCGGAGCTCTTTTTTGCGGCGGGTCGTTGCGGCGGGATGAGGCCTCTGGGGCTGCCCATGTGGCAGCCTAGGCCTCATCTCGCCGCTAGAAGGGGCGAGTTTGGACCGCCCCTTTTAGCCAATGTAAAAAGCACCCCTATTGCATCTAAAGGCTAAGGTGTAGTTGAACGGTTAAATGGGGCTCTGTATCTTTAAAGCGCCCATTTAAAGGCAGCGATACAAGTGCGGAGGGAGGGAAGGTGCCAAGACAAGAAGAGACCTTCAGAGCCCGGCCAGAGTGCGCCTGCACCTTCCTTCACCTCCTCCCTTTGGTTGAGAGAGTGTGACTTCTAGGGAGACAGCAGGGCACTGGAGGCGCTCAGCCAGACCAGGGCAAGCTGGCAAGAGGAGGAGGAGAAGGGGAGGGACCTGGAGCACCTCCGCTGCCCTGCTTCCCTGCAAGTCACACTCTCTCAGCCGAAGGGGGGAGGAGAAGGCAGGCCCAGGCACACTCTGGCCAGGCTCCATGGCTCTCTCCTGGCTGCCTTCCTCCTCCCTTTGGCTGAGAGAGTGTGACTTGCAGGGAGGCAGGGCAGCAGAGGGGCCCCATGTCCCTCTCCTCCTCCTCCCGTTTCCAGCTTGCCCTGGCCCAGCATCAGGAGGACCTGGAGCACCACCGCTGCCCTTCCTCCGTGCAAGTCACACTCTCTCAGCCAAAGGGAGGAGAAAGGCAGCGGGGAAGGAGGGAAGGAGCCAGGAAGAGACCCCCAGAGCCTGGCCAGAGCACGCCTGGCCCTCCTGCTTCCTCTTCAAAAAGAAGGCTGGAAAAGTAGGACGTCTCCTGGCAAAGGAGGACATGCCTGGTCAACTTGGAAAAGGGGGGCCTCTGCTCAAGAATGGAGGACATATGGGAATCCCTCCTGGACAGAGGGCTGAAACCTCAAGACAACTCAATATAATGCTCTGACAGAACACAGACTACAACTCCCATGAGCCTTTGCTACCATTTCCCAAGATGCCTTAATTTGCAACAGAAAGCCGACCAGTATGTTCACATGTGATGAATTCTTTTGTATTGACTCTGCATTTTCTTTTTGTGTAGATGCTCTCTTGTCTTGTGTGTGATGAGCTTGTGCGTAATCATGTGCATTTCTTAACTGACCTCACTTTCTCCCTCTTTCGGAATGGTCCTGTACTCCCCCATGTGATAAGCTCCGACTGTATGGTGTACCTGCGCAATTGCGCAATTCGCAGCCAGCAAGGGAAAAAAATGTTTAAAGCGCGGCTAAAAGCCACGTTCCTTGCCGCCCATGTAGCTGCTCCACCTGTGTTTGTAGCGTTTTGACAGCTTCCCATGTAGTTGCTGAGCCACAGAAAAAAACCTCAGTCTAGCTGCCCTGTACTTTTTAAATGCACACCTGGGGCTTGCTGTCTAGCTGCTAAGCATTAAGGAAAGTGCAACTTCATGTCACACTTTCTTGCCAATGTAAAAAGCACCAATGATGGCCTTTCGCTAAACAATAAAGATTGACTGATAGATTCTCCATGCTGACTCCCAGAATTTACAGTTTTCTGAGCTTATCAACTGAAATAAAATTGTCCATTACCATGACAAGCTATTTGTCCCATAGGAAAATCATGTTGCTATGCATATATCAGTATTGTTTGGCTTTCAAGGGAAAACAAACAAGTAAACCACAAACTGTGATTTAATATCCTGATTAGTAAACACATATTAAACCAAAGTCCCATGTTTTGGATGTTAACAGGAGACTGTCACTTCTGGATGGTAAACTATGGTTTACCAAGCCACATAATAAACATCTGAATTGGGCTGTTATTTTAATATTAGCTAATAACAAAGCAGAAGTAGTCAAAAGAAGTCAATGATCAACAGCAAAATACCTCAGCTGTTATTAATCTGCTTGGACATTTATTAACTCTTGTGAAAAGCAATCTAAGTCCACTTTCCAACTGAGGAAGTAACAATATAACACAGTCTGCAAACCTGAAAGAAATACAGAAGTTAGACTGAATTCTTCTACACTTATTTCTTTTTTCACATAAAAATAGTTTGCTTTTCGCAAACATATTACATCAATGTATTTTCCTAACTGAGACTTAACCTCATCTCTGCTGGGTGTTGTGGGGTTATAATTAAAAAAAATGTCAGAAAGTATATGCAGTGGGGTTATGCATTTCCACCCCTTTGTTGAAAAACATTATTTCCACACATACACAAATTCTTTTTTTAAGTTTTTAAAAACCACATCTGTGTGTTTTCTGAAGACTGCCTAGTTTTAAAATCAACAGTGGAATTTAAATGTTCATAACATCCCAAGTAAAAGCCCAGTTATGACAACATATGCCAAGATCTGTTGCATATACTAAATGGTAAATCACTACTTATGTAAATCCCAATGATCTGATTTACTCTAGTTGGGACTAACAATTTGATTTCAGATAAGCAGAAAGAAAAAAAGGCATACTGAACATATACACATTACAAAAGACATTATATTCCTTGAGAAAAGAGCAGGAAAGAACAGGTAGATAAGCCCTGATACAGGTTGAGTCTCCCTTATCAAAAATATATTGGACTGGAAGTGTTTCAGATTTTGGATATTTTTGGATTTTGAATCTTTGCCAGCTGCCCACTTCTGCCTTGCAAATAAACAACCAGGAGCACCATCTCCTTAAAGGTGGAACAGGTTGCTGGAGAGATTTCTGGAGATCTCCTATACAATAATGACATCTGTTATATAAAATAAAATGATGAAGTATTTGTAGACTGCAGAAAAAGATGAAAGAGGCAACACTGCAGAGACTGGAGTGGAGACAGAGAGATGAGATTTCAAAAATGTTATTTTTAAAAAATGAATGAAAAATAAGAGTGAACTTTCCAATGACTGGGTTGGTGACAGTAGCAAAGGAAGGAAGTGGGCCCCGCCTGGTCACTGTATAGAAGTTCTTTTGAGTGCTCTCCAGCTACCTGATTCTGCTCTCAAGGCAGCAAGAGAGGTGCTCCTGGCAAATTGTTCACAAGGCAGAAGCAGGCAGCTGGCAAATATTCCAAAATCAGGTCCATTATATAAAATGGGCAGCATTTATGGCCTGCATAGGGACACAATTGGAGAGAACAACTTGGATTTTGGGTTGCCCACCAGTGCACAGGCTGCTCTTCCTGGGTCTTTAGCACCCACAAGCTTTTGGTGCTGCTTGATTCCACCCAGCCTGCCTCTCACCGCCTTCCCTTGCTACTGCTGCTACCCCAGTCAACGGAAAGTTTCACTCAATTTTTCATGCTTTTTTAAAAGAGTGTGTCCATTCCAAGGACTTTCAAATCATAATGGGTACCCTGTCTTTTGAATTATTTATGTATTTGCTGGAAAAAAAATGAGGGATTGCTCTAGTTCCTTTCATGATAAAATTGTCTCAGATATGACTGTTGGCTATGGCACTTTATGACAAGTAGACAAATGGAGTTTGTAAATAACAGATTCTAACCAGATCATAATAGTTACAAAAATGTGATATCTGCTTTAAAAAATAAGACTGGGGAAAATGTTATAACTGTTACCTAGATTGTCTAAATGATGTCACTGCAGCAATCCAAAACGGCACCATGTTTTTTAATACAATATTTGATTTCACGACTAATTCTTCAGCCAATGACAACAGTTCTTGATTAAGATCTAGAAAACAGAAGTAAGGAATGTACACTAGTGTGAAAACCTTCCAGAGGTTAGAAGCAATGTGTAAAAAAAAATGACCCTTCCCATGATGTTTTTGTTCTTGTTGTGTGCCTTCAAGCTGTTTCCAACTTACAGTGCGCCTAAGGTAGCCCTATCATGGCATTTTCTAGGCATGTTTCTTCAGAATGGGTTTGCCATTGCCATCCTCTGAGACTGGGAGAGTGTGACTTGCCCAAGGTAACTAAGTGGGTTTCCATGGCTGACTGGGTATCAAAACCCTGCTCTCCAGGGTCACTGTCCAACATCCAAACTCTAACATCCAAACAGTAAGGGCTGTTCGACAGTGGAACACACTCCCTCGGAGTGTAGTGGAGTCTCCTTCCTTAGGGGTCTTTAAGCAGAGGCTGGATGGCCATCTGTCAGGGATGCTTTGACTTGGAGTTCCTGCATGGCAGGGGGTTGGACTGGATGGCCCTTGTGGTCTCTTCCAACTCTATGATTCTATGATTCTATGATTCTATGATTCTAACTCTAACTCTTCCCAAAACACCGTAGTTTTAGGGGTAATTATGGTATAACATTAATAAATAAAATAAATCAGAAAGGTTAGCACTACACTTATCTTAGGCATACAAATGAGATGTTTGAGGTGTACACATTAAAATGTTAAGTGTAAATGAGTCAAATGCATCTGAGATTTTTATGGCTGGTGTTTTTTGCTGAACATATACTTGGGGCAAATTGAGATCTATGCTTGTACAATGCATAACAATAGCTACAGATGGTTCCTCAGTTTAAATGTTCATAAGACCTCTTAAAAATACAGCTATTCTCTGTTCTTAAACTGAACTAATTACCAAAATCTGTATTACATATAGACTGCAATAACAGACGCATGCTGTCTCTTTCCCTACAACTGGTTTCTGCATATCTACTAAATATGATTTATGCACAAAAATGTGATTTTGCAAAAATACTGCAGTCTCGAGACTTGTGCAAACTTCTAAAAGAGAGACAGAAAATCTTTAAGAAAAACTGTATGTTATGTCAAATCACCAAAATGTGCCAGATATAATATCCTTACCTGGAAAAATATGTAGCTCTTCCAGGATAGTGAAAGATACATAAGGTCGATGAACTAAAGAAGTCTGATTTCCCAGAAGGTAATTCTTTAACAATTGCCCCAATCCTGCTGTTAAAAAAAGCAGCGTAGAGAAATATCTAGGAGAGAAATAAGACATACAATAAAGTTACATGACCTGCAACAAGATATGAGAGACAAGATTATTAAGACAATCCCAGGCACAAGCGTTATGATAACTTAGCCACAGTATTCCATCCACTGATAACTTCCTGATTAGACTACTTGCAATGCTCTCTCTACATGAGGGTAGGTCCTTGAGACAGACTGAGAAAATTCAGTTAGTGTAAAATTCACCAGCTAAACTGCTGAAACAACATTCAGAAATTCACACAACATTGGTTTTAAATGAATTGTGAGAGTTGTTAAAATGTTTCTGGTTTGAATTCAAGGTGCTGGCGATACTTCAGTTCAATACCTGATAATTGAGGGAATGCCTCTGTCTGTATGTGCCTGCCAGAGAATTGAGGTCTACTGAAAGTGCCCTCCGCTGTATCCCATTTTGTGGGAAAGAGGAGGGGACCTTCTCTACTAAAGCACCCTACTTGTGGAACACACCCTCCCCTTTGAGGTTCGAATGGTGCCAGCACTGGCATCATTTTGACAACAAGTCATGGCAGGGGGTTGGACTGGATGGCCCTTGTGGTCTCTTCCAACTCTATGATTCTACAGTGGTCCCCCGGGTTACGAAAGTAATCCGTTCCGGATTACTTTTTGTAACCCGGAAATTTTCGTAACCCGGGGGACCGCTTTATTTGCTGGACTGCTCGGCAAATTTAAAGGAGCCGCGCTGGTTTTTTTTCCGGATCCCGGGGTTTTATTCGTAAGCTGGGGCCGTTTTTGCGGCCCCGGCTCTTTCGTACCCCGGGGTATTCGTACCCCGGGGGACCACTGTATAAGTCAAAACATGGCTTTTTATTAACTGGATTTTTCATTCAGTTTATATATGTGACATGGTTGACACTATTTTAAATTGTTTTACAAGATTTTAAATTGCTCAATTTTTAACTGACAAATGGTTTAATATATTTTAATCTTTTAAAATTATTTAAAATTAATATTTATTGTTTTAAATTGATTTTACTGTAAACTATTCTGATCTTTTGATACACGGTGCAATACAAATATTTAAATAAATACATAAATCATATTGTTAAAACGCTGTTATTGAAAGCCTAGTTGTGGTTACTACACAAGAAAAAAACAAGCATTGGAAAGATTGTCTCCATACTAGACCATTTATGCCCTTTTACCCATTTTCTTTTCGTCCCTCATCCTTTGTTTCTGTTTATTATGTCAGTTTCAATATTTTCTTTTCAAAAGAAAAAAGGCTACCCGTTTCCCATCACAGAACATTCATAGTGCCCCTTCGTTTACATGAAGCAATTATTAAGAACACTCAAGAGCAAATGGCTTACTTACGCTGGATCCCATTACTTCTGCAGCCTTCCCACTATACCATACAAACTTGCTCTGGAGTATCACAAAAACCTCCAGAACATGATTTCAGAACATAGAGGGATGCAGTGAATGGGGAAGGGAAATCAAAGCCCAGTTTTGCTGCTGTTGGATATCCAAGTATGCAGTTGGATCTGGGCAAGTATGTTTGCAGCTATTTTTTTTCTCACAAATGATAATCAAAAATGGTGAGAAGTTTAGTTACAGTTGCACTTCAACAGACACTGATGTTCCTTAGCAGTGCTTTATTTTCCTGGTTAATTCACAGGAAAAACAGCTCCTTAAATCACACTCAAAATGTTTCATAATGTTCTCACTCCCGAGACTCAACTACCAGCCTCCCTTCTTCACTATTAACATTTTGCATAAATTCACTTAACCACTGGCACTACTTCACTGATTTTATTATCTATTATTGCTAATATTGCTATTATTATCCCACATTTTCTCCCCAAATCTGGGAGTCAAGGCATATTACACAATTGAAAAAGATCCAGCTGAAAATCCACACAGGTAAAAAAATATAAAAAGTTATGAGAAAAAATATAATTAGACTATCTGTATAATTATGAACAACTCAGAACACCTTGATTAGGAGAGAAGAAATGAAAACAGGGTTTAAAAAGAAAAATAAATTACAAAAATCAAAATGACAAACAATAAACCTAGCTTCAGCTTAGTTATTTCTTTCAGTACACACTAGGATGATGTTTCGTAAAAAAGGCATAGTTCTCCACTCTTGTGTCTTTAGGCCGAGGAACTAAAGGTCCTTTGGCTTTTATCTGTTTCTGCCTGGGTTCCTTTATCACTTTGTGGCTTCCTGGGTGTCCAAGTTGTGATCATGGCAAAATTCAAACAGGGAAAGTTTTCAGACAGGGAAAGTTAACATTTATCTATTTATTCAAGTGCTATCTGTTGAGGAATTATACATCTCTAAACAGGCATCCTTGGGCACACATATATCCAAGGTGTTAAGACCCTTGGGCATTACTATCTCTAGCAGCATTCATTACAGACAGAATGAGAAATAGAACAGATCAGGCTTGAATTCTTCTTGGAGGTCAAGATGACTAAATTAAGGATGTCCGACTTTGGAAATATTATGAGAACGCAGGACTCACTAGAAAAGACAACAATGCTAGGAAAGGTAGTGTGTAGCAGAGAGGAAGACCACATATCAAATGGGTAGACTCAATCAAGGAAAGCACAGGTCTGAGCCTGAAGGCCCTGAAACAGAGCAGTTGAGGACAGATGGTCCTGGAGGTGTCTCATTCATGGGTTGAAGTCGACATGAAGGTAGCTAACAAGCATAACCTGGTTGTTTCTCTCAGCAGCATGGCCTACCTTCACCAGAATGTCTGAGTCATTAGCTCAGAACAGTGCAGCTGTTATCAAACAGCATTCTTCATACTGTAGAGGCAGGCCTTAGTTGCCTGATTTCTCTTGTTGTTCTATAACTTCCCTAGAAAGAGCCAGTGTGGCATAGCGGTCTGAGCACTGGGCTACAACTCGGGAGACCAGGGTTTGACTCCTGTTTGGCAATGAAACCCCCTTGGTGAACTGGGACAAGTCACATGATCTAAGCCTCGGGGGAAGGTAATGGCAAACCTCCTCTGAACAAATCTTGCAAAGAAAACCCTATAATAGGCTCGCCTTCAGGTCACTGTAAGTTAAAAATGACTTGACGCACATAACACACACGCGGAAAGTCTATCAGCTGACATATTTGGTCCAGTGAGATAACACACAGTGTACCTTGTTTATATAAACAATTAGTCTCTTCCCCAGAGGTGAGGTAATACTGCTCTTCCTCTAATCAGATTCATGGCAGTAACATAAACATAACTGAAGTTCCACCCGATTATATCAGCCAATTGACTGCATCAGCTGTTGCTCTCTATGCTACACCTGCTATAAATTTCTTATCAGCTAAGTCTTTGTTTATTCTTGTGTTGGCATTTTGTCTGGAACTAGGCTGTCTCTAGGCTCTTGGTAATATATACACATTTTATGTTACATTAAGCTTTCTGCTTCATACTTTTGTGTAGTTTATATGTTTTAGGAACCCATTATTTATATTACATTTCCATGCCCAAAAGCTTACAACCAAACCCATGAAGATTGTATTGTTCTGTTAATTAAATAGTTAAAATGTCTTTCATAATTATTTAATGCCAATTCAGACCATCAGCACCTCAATCTGTGTCACTTTAGTTCACACTGATTGCCCTTTGCCATATGTGGGTGTCTATCAACCAGTTTGGAGGGTTATTTTTGAGGTTCATTTTTTTTTATCATTCTGAATATTTTGGTATATTTTGCAAATCACAGGATTTCACTGCCTATTTATCCCTATTTTCTACTTTATATTATTATTATCATTCATCCTTTATTTATATAGCGCTGTAAATTTATTTTTTATTATGGGGTACCATTAGAAAATACATCTTATTCCCACAGACAATAGTATAATTTAATGCCTTCTCTTGTAAGCATAAGGATTTGAATTTAAGGAAAACATCTTCTGTAAGGGTGATTTATGAAATACTCATGCTTGCAAGAGAAGGCATTAAATTATACTGCTTTCAGTATAAGATGTGCTACAAGCAGAGGTGTGTTGTGGCATTTTATTTTTAAACAAGTTGTTTTCCTATATTCTACTGCCCTTTTACTTTTCTTCCAAATCAACTGCACTAAATGCGGAATCACATCATCTCCACCAGCTGAATACTATTTCAACTGAAGACAAAACCAACATGAAATGTGAAAAATTGGGATGCAGGAAAGTATTCAGAAAGGTGAGTTTAATTAATATAGAAGCAGTCTAGTTGCAAACACAGAGAAATCTTGAACTGGTCCAATTGTGTTCCTTTCACTACTGCCCCTAGCAGAAAAGGGAAACAAATAAACAAATAAGATCCCAAAGTCTAATTAATTTAGTATGTAGAGAGATCTTGTAGCACCTTGAAGACTAACTGAAAGAAATAAATTGTCAGCATGAGCTTCCACAGACTTAAGTCTACTTCCTCAGATGCATCTGGAGAAGCAGACTTATGTCTACGAACACTCATGCTGCCAACTTCTTTCTTTTAGTCTCAAAAGTGCTACAAGCTTTCTCTACATACTGATTCCACAGACTAACACATTCTTTGAATTCTAATTAATTTAGTTTGCAACCTTACTTCACAGGAATTTCTTGAGGTGATGCAAACCCGTGCCACAAAATATTGCGGAGATTTAGACCATCTGGAGATCCAATGAATACTCTCAGAACATCCATCTAATAGGGATAAAGGACAATTATGTCAGAAAACATTTAGACATTGACATGACATCAGTGTCATGGACTGGAAGAATGAGACTGTTAGGAATATAAACCACCTACAGCCCTTACTTTGAAAAACCTCTTATTTGGGTATGAGATATATAAGCCAAGTCTCATTGGCTTCCAAGCCCAATCAAAAGATGCAGTCCACTATCCGCATAATCATTATCTGAACTCTAAGTATACTGAGACTTTGGCATAGCGTCAGTGTCATAGGCTAGAGACAAGGCACAAATACGAAGACACAAACTGTGCCTACAACTCCTAATCAATGCACCAAAGATGAACAACAGGTAGTTTGTGGAGTGTATGTGACTCTCCTGTTTGTTTCTGAACTTCTTGTCATTCAATTTATTCTAAAAGAAAAGATGAAAATTAAGTGCCTTTATTTATAAAAGCCATATGAATTTCAAAAACCACTCACCACTGACTGTCCAAAGATTTTAGCAAGCTCCTGAGATGCAAGCAAATCTCTCAGAAGAAAAGGACATTCTTTGCCTATTAATAAGAATACCTAGGAATCAAAATGGTACATTTTATTTTATTTTCAAGAAAAAAATGTTTCAAGCAACTCAGTTTATTTTGCTGAAAAACATTTCTTGTTGATTTAAAAGTATAATTTGAAATAAAGGAAACCAATCCAGAATCTGCTAGCTAGAATGAGCACTTGACACCCATCCTAACACCGGCAGCTCCTCCTTCTTCTCCGTGTAGTAAAATTGCACAGGGCCCACCCTGGCGGAACTTGCTACTGAAAGGCACAGTGAAAGGTACATACCCTCTAGTAGGAGTACAACAGAGCCTCAACTCGTTGAGCCACATGCTGGTATGAATGTGACCCTGGAGACAGGAGCCCGGGTGGCACAGTGGTTAAATGCCAGTACTGCAGCCACATGAATGAGAGTTTGATCCCAGGACTCCAAGGTTGACTCAGCTTTTCATCCTTTCATAGGTCGTTAAAATGAGTACCCAGCTTGTTGGGGGAAATTGGCTTACAGGTTGTAAACCGCTTTGAGAGTGCTGAGTTCACTATTAAGCGATATAGAAATGTAAATGCTATTCTATGTTGGGCACCTCTCTACACATGGATGACACATTACAGCCTGGCTTTCTTCTATGTTCACTCTTATAATGAACATTTGTGAGGCAACTCCTCACAATATCCAAATAGAGAAACCAGCTGGTAATTATACTCAACCTGCAACCTTCTGATGGTTAAATGAGGAAGTGAAAGACTATGGTAGTTTTTGTAGCACAAAAAGACCTTATTAACTTAAAGCTTGGCAGTGTTTAAAATTTTGGCACTTACATCACCCAAGGCTCGCTCCAAGCATGACGTAAGCTTCATTAAGCTCAGGGCAATTGCTGTAACATCTGGACCCTTTATGGTATGAAGCATTTCAAGAAATATCTGCAGTTTGGAAGATCAAGAGTAGTCATGTATCATTTTTTCCAGAGCATTTGCAGTAAGAAAGCAGAACAGTCAAACCTCAAAAATAACAGGTTGGGGGGAGGGGAATCACAAATACTTTCCAGTTAAAATTTTATTTACTGTGAAAGGGGAGAACATTTCCCTTTAATGAAGAAACATTTCAGGTAATTGTTTTATCTGTTCACGTCTCCAACAAGATTATCAGGTTGCAACCTGTAAATTCCACATTTTCTTTTAAAACTGAGAAGTCAATTGAAAACAATGCAACGGCTGCTTTTCTTGCCTATTAACTCTCTCTCCCTTGGTCACATTAGACATCCATTGGAACATTCAAGGCTCTTGTCATTTTGTTTACAATGAAATACTCTGGCAGGCTGCAAAAATGTTTGGAACACACTTTATCAGATCTTTCACATTTGCTGCCTTACAAAGCAGTAAACCATAAAGGTGGAATGGATAAAGAGGCCATGTAGTCCAGCACTCTCCCAATAAATACAACTGTTTCCTCAAGGGATCTTTGACAATCAGGCTATGCAATTCAGACTAAAATGTGGCATCAGCAGAGACCAAGTATGTTGAGAAAGATGCTTGCAAACGAAAGTGCTTCAGGCAAATTAAGTCAAACTACACATTCCAAGAGCATTTCCCAAACTCTGCATAGATGAAGGAGACAGATAACTATGGTTACATCTGTACAGCAGAAAAAATAGTTTGACAGTGCTTTAATTGCCATGACTCCATCCTATGGAATCCTGGGATTTGTAGTTTTGTGGGATATTTAGCCTTCTCCATCAGAGAGCTCTGGTGCCACAACAAATTCCAGGATTCCACAGCATTGAGCCAGGGCAGTTAAAGCAGTGTTGAACTGCATTATTTTAGCAGTGCAGATGGAGCCTATAGCTGCGTAATCTGTTAGATCACCTTTTATCTAATCAACCCTCATGTGGAAGAGGAAAGAATGATTCTACCATATCTGTGCATCAGGGACAGCTGGATGATATAGCTGTATTCAGTGCAGCAAAGACATTGCACTCCCCTTCATGCAGAACATGAAAAAGTATTTCATTTAGTGTGCATATTTTCATTTGCATACTCATGTACATTCATATTTTAACATTTTATAAGGAAATAACATTCCTCAAATTAGAACAGTTTTATCTAAGTATATTCAATATTTAACTCAACACATGTATACATTTTACACATTAAAAAGTTGGAGGAGGAGGAGGATCAGTGCCTCCAGGTCTCATGCTCCCACTAGGAGTCCTGCTGCACTGTTTGAGAACCACTGCAGTATTGTGTTCTCAAAAGCTGATATATCAAAACATGATTGTGTAGGAGGTGTTCGTATTTCCCCAGTATGCTCACGCTTTCTTCACCACAGCTTGATATGTGCTGCTAACCTACAGCTTTCAACAATATACATACATTGTATATACAAAATTTTTGATTTATATTATAAATTTAGAGTGAACAAATCTCATCCTTTCCCCTGCCCCTTCCTCCCCTCCCTTTGGTGTTATTCCATGTTGAAATCTTGTTTGCAGAAATCCTTGTATCTTGGGGTGGTGGTGGCATATGTTACAGCATATGGTATTATGATAATTATCTTCAGAACTATTATCCAGTTCTGTTCAGATTAAACTTCTTTTCTTACCTCTGAGCAGTTTGTCCACTGAAACCACAACACAAACTGGTCTTCAAATTGTTCCATTGTGAGGGATTGTAAATGTAAGTGAACAGATTCACATATAGGACCTAAAGACTTCACACTTTTTAGGTACTCCAAGGTTTGACCTAAAAACAAGATGACACTGTGCAGCCAAACAGGGCATAAATTATTTTATATTGTACAAAGCACAGACAGGCCAGATTCAGATCAAAAGACTATTTTTCAGGTTTAATGCTCCCCCAACTGCCTTTGCAACATAATAATCTTTGGCTCTGTCTGCACTTGCCAGAATACTTTGGTGTGCCCCCTGGTCCTGAATTTCCCCCCTCCTGCTCTCTGTGGCTGCAGGTTTTCAGATCTTGCAGCAAAGGATGGATGGCTGCCTTCTCACACAGACCCTATTCATCACCCAGCACCTATCTATGATGAGGTTAGACCAAGGCACACAGTCATGGTATTGATGGTAGTTGCCTCATTCTGTCCTCACAGTGACTTGTGCCCACAGAGATGGCACTGGACTGTGAATGAAGGTAGCTGCCATCATTGCGAAGAGACCTGAAAACCTGCAGCAAAAGGTTAGTTATTAAAATGTGGGTTAGCGTGAGAAAGCCCTGAATTGGATGAGGGTGTCGTAAAGACTATCTGCACCTGATTTGAGGTTTTGGTGCTGTGTCATGTAAACTGAACACAGTGAGCCCAGGGGGAGTGAATTCCTGATATGTGACTTATGTCTGGAATTTTCCACCTGATTTCTGGATTTATATAGGAATAATGGGAATATAAAACAGTTTTACAAGCTGATGATCTTCTGTTTACTTCTGTGCCAGAATTTTCCTTCTCAGTCTAGATAAAATTAATTAATTGCTTCAGCATCCTTTCTATTGTAAGGTCTTTTAAAATGTTTTTACTTGAGTGCCACCTTGGGTCCCGTTCTGGGAGAAAGGCGCATAAAAATGAAAATAAATAAATAAATAGACTGAATGCAACTCTTTTTGTTCAGCAATGTCTGTATAAAAGCATAACACATACTTTTGGTACATCAGGCTTATACATTAATTCTATTAAATGTGACAAAAACAACAGGTCAAAACAGATACAGTTCATATATGATTTCCAATATAACCCTCTACATTTTTTATTCATTTACTCTTACTATCATTTACTATATTCTGCTTAGAAACCCCACTATTAAAATATGTGCCATTTACAATGCACACACACACACACACACACACCTGATTCTCCATAATGTATGCGTTCTGTGATTGCTCTCCAATATATCTCACCACTGTTAGATACAATATTATTAATAGCATGATTTTCCTTTATCTCAAATCCAGCTTCGCAAACCATATAGTGGACAGGAGTGGAAAGGCAAGTAGAGACTGGTTCAATGGGCTGAATGACCTGAAAGAAATTGGAAAAACAGCCACTAAAATACAGAATAATACAGTCTGGAAAAGATGTAACTACTATATGTCTGGAGCCCTGGTGCCACAACAAACTACCATTCCCAGAATTCCATAGGAATTGAACCATGGCAATTAAAGCAGGGTCAAACCGGATTATTTCTGCAGGGTAGATACAGCCCAAGTGTATTTGCTTTTGTGGCATAAATATTTTTATGGTACACCCATAAGAAGCTGAGAAAGGTGTATACATTTTTGGGGAGGTCACACATTTGTGTGAATATATATACACACATACATATACACACACATACTGTAATGAATATAACATATATGTAATATGTATTAAATATATTTATTATATATAGTCATATGTGTGTGTTGTGTGCCTTCAAATTGTTTCCAAGCTATGGCGACCCTAATCATGGGGTTTTCTTGGCAAGATTTGCTCAGAGGGGCTTTGCCATTGCCATCCTCTGAGGCTGAGAGAGTGTGACTTGCCCAAGATCACCCAGCTGGTTTGCAAGGCTGAGCTGGGATTTGAACACTGGCCTCCCAGTGTCCTAGTCCAAATTTCAAACCACTATGCCACACTGGTCTTATATATATATATATATATTCTTTGTGTATTGTGTGTGTGTATATACATTCTGTGAATATATGTGTATGTATGCGTATATAAACACATGAAGAACATATTTGTGAATAATGTGTGCGTATAAACACACCTGAAGAACATATTTGTGAATGTGTGTATATATATATATATATAAAGACAGATTAAGAACATATTTGTGTGAATAATGTGTGTTTGTGTGTGTGTGTGTGTATATATATATACACACATGAAAAACATATTTATTTGAATATATATATATATATATAGTGTTTGTGTGTGTGTGTATATATATATATATATATATGCATACACACATACATATACACACACAGATATGTGATCCCCCAAAATGTGTACACCTTTCACAGACCCTTACAGGGGCACCATAGAAGTACTGTATTACAGTTGTCTCTTTGCCCCACAACATGAGGCGAAAAAATAGGCGAAAAATTAATCATCATCATCATCATCATCATCAGAGAAACCTTTTACCTCCATTTCCTCCTCTTTGCTGACGTCACGCCGCGTGTGGTGACGTCACGGGGCGGAGGCGGGGGGGCCTCCTGCTGTGTGGAGCGCTCGAGCAACGGCTCCTCCTCGAGCCAGCGCGTGTGAGTCACGTGACGTGGCTGTGGCCCTTTCTCAGTCAGTCAGAGCCTATTAGGAGATGGATAAGCTCAAAAAAGCCGCCGCCGCCGCCGCCCCTGGCGCCTCCGCGTCCCCTCATCCTTTGGCCGCGGCGAGGAAATACAGCGTCTATGACCGGGTTGGTGTCAACCGTCAATCATTCCAATACGCCGGTCTTGTTGTGTGCGGACTGCGCATGCGCGTACTCCTCCTGCGCTGCAATGACCCGAGGAGCCCGGCAGAGGGCGCTGTTGTGCAATGAGAGCTGAGCCTATACTGGAGAAATAATAACCCAGGCTGCATCCACACTGGAGGGATAATAACCCGGTTTCATACCGCTTTAAGTCTTTGTGTGGCTCAAGGCTGTGAAATTCTGGGAGTTGGAGTTTGTTGTGGGGCCTTAAGGCCCAATTCCAGAGCAAGAAGAAGAGCCCTCCCTCCATGCCATCTGATGTTATCCAGCCTGAGAGGGAGTGAAAAGGCAGGCCCAACTCCATCAGGCCTAGCTTGAAGAAGAAGAGCTCTCCCTCCAAGCCATCTGTCATCATCTAGCCTGGGAGGGAGTGAAAAGGCAGGCCCAGTTCCAGAGCAAGAAGGAGGGCCCTCCCTCCATGCCATCTGATGTTATCCAGCCTGAGAGGGAGTGAAAAGGCAGGCCCAACTCCATCAAGGCCTAGCCTGAAGAAGAAGAGCCCTCCCTCCAAGCCATCTGTCACCATCTGGCCTGGGAGGGAGTGAAAAGGCAGGCCCAATTCCAGAGCAAGAAGGAGGGCCCTCCCTCCAGTCCACCTGCCTTGGTCCAGGCCTCAGAGGGAGAGAAGAACCATTGGACTTGATCCCCTTCCCCACCACCATTCCCTTCTCCTTTTGTGTCATGTCTTTTTAGATTGTAAGCCCAAGGGCAGGGAACCATCTGAATAACTATCTGTTTTGAGAGCCTTTAGGGCTGAAGAGCGGGGTGTAAATACCGTAAATAAATAAATAAAATATAAATTAAGTCTGAACATAATAAAACCTGCAAAAGTCAAAACTGCAGATGTGGAAGGCCCCACTGTAATGCAGTTTGACACCACTTTAACTGCCATCCATGATTCCATGACCCTACAGAACCCTGGGATTTGTAGTTTTGTGAGGCACCAGCTACTCATGGCTTCACCAAGCAGCCCAAACGGATAAACTTTAACAAAATTAAACGACCGCCTCCGTGTCCCCGCATCCCTACTACTACTGTGACTACATTTATTTATCCTCTTCCCCTTTTCCCGGTCCAGGGCTCATGATGGCTTGCAAACTTTAAAACACAGGCAGTGATAAAACATTGTACATATAAAATAAATTAAGAACAGAATTGAAAGTAGTTTAAAGCAATGACATTAAAAAGAAGACAAGTGAACAGCACAGCACATTCTGAAAGGTCCTTTCCCAATTAGCAATCAGGTTATAAAGGCCTCTGAAACAAAAAGAACTTCATTTGCCTATGGAAGGAGAAAAAAAAGCATAAGCCTCTCTAGGGTACTAAACACACTCCAGAAATAACCCAGTTTGAGACCACTTTAACTGCCCTGGCTCAATACTAGGGAATTCTGGGAACTGTAGTTTTGTGAGATATTTAGCTGTCTCTGTCAGAGAGCTCTGGTGCCACAATATACTACAGTTCCCAAGATTCTCTGACACTGAGTAGATGATGAAGACATTGAAATAGTTCAAAATTTTCCCATACCTCAGCTATTTTATTAATTAGAATAGAGACAGCAGTCAAGAAGTGGACAAGGACTAGGAAGGACAGTTATAAAGGAACTACACAAGATCCTGATCCAGAAGTGTAAAGATATTTCATAGAATACTAAAGTTAGAATTGCCCATGCCATTGTATTTCCAGTTCTGTGTATGGTTGGGAAAGTTGGACAATGAAGAAAACTGATAGGAAGAAATCCAATTCATTTGAAATGTGGTGCTGGGGAAGAGTTCTACAGATACCATGGATTGCTAAAAAGACCAATATAGTGGTCCCTCCACATTTGTTGGGGTTAGGGGTGAGGGACCCCCATGAATGTGGGAAAAAACACAAATTTTTTTAAAAAATTATTTTTACCTGAGAGAACACATCTAGGAATCTCCAGGTCCTCCAGTACAACTCTGTGCTGTCTACATAAAGTTGATCATAAATTCAAGCTGGAGGACCTACCAATGCTAAGAGAAGTGTTTTTCTAGGAACTTCTTGGTTCTGCACAACTCTGTGGTCAACTTCCAGCAGAATTGCGCTGGAGGACCTAGAGATACTTACAAATATTAAAGCCACAAATAATCAAATCTGCAAAATAATAATGATGATAATAATAATAATAATATTTATTTCTTATCTGCTCCTCTGAGCGAGCAATCGGGGCGGGGTACAACATGTTAAAAACATATACAGTTAAAATCCTCCAAACATACCCAAAGTCAAAGTTGCAAATGTGGAGGGCCAACTGTACGTGGGTTTTAGAGCATATCAAGCCTGAACTCTTTCTAGAAGTCAAGATGACTAATCTAAGATGGTTGTGCTTTGGACACATCAGGACAAAATATGACTCACTAGAAAAGACAATACATTCATCCCTCCACATTTGTGGCTTTGAGTTTTGCGGATTTGATTATTCACGGATTTGATTATTTATGGATTTTATTAATATGTTCTTTCTAGGAATCTCTAGCTCCTCTAGCGCAACTCAGTGGTCAACTTTAAGCAAAAGTCACACTGTAGGACCTAGAGATTCCTAGAGAGAATACTCCACCAGGCATTTGTAGCTCCTCCAGTGCAATTCTATGGTCAATGTCTGGCAGCGGTTGACCACAGAGTTGCATTGGAGGACCTAGAGATTCCTAGAGAGGGGTTCTCTCAGGTAAAAATATAGTGTTTTTGTTATTTGTGGTTTTTCCATATTCACACGAGTCCTGTACTCCTAACTCCAGCAAATGGGGAGGGACGAGTGTAAATTGTTTGGTAAGGCGGAAGGCATGGGAAAAAAAGGAAGACCATTTTCTAGATGGATAGACTCAATCAAGGAAGCATCGGTTCTGAGTCTGCAAGAGCTGAGCAGGGCTGTTGAGGACAAGGAGACTTGGAAGTACCTCATTGATAGGGTCACCATACGTTGAATTTGATAGCAGTTAAGAACAAAAAAATATGTGACAGAGGTGGGGAAAATTCAGCCTCTGGGTTGCATGTGGTCTCTGGGCCCCTGTACTGCAGCATCTAAAATTCCTTGACCCTTCCCCCACCAATTTATTTATTTATTCTAGTAATTACTCCTAAAAATCCTCCAAAGCACCACAAAAATGTTTATTTATATCTTTATGTACAGTTATACCCCCAGTCCCTGAAAAAAAACAAAAAACCTTTTTCAACCAAACACACAAACTGGAAGTGATGTTATGTTGGTTCTGGTTGTGATGGGAATGGGACGGGTGTATTATGGGGGGAGGAGGGTTATGGGGGAGATGTTCCCTGCCTCTTCACCCTATGTAATCTCCCGTTCAAAAGTAGTATACAATTAATTAGCACTTGACAGAGAAAAGAAGTAGGAAAGAAATGTATCTGGCTTGTGCATTGTGCATCAAGCTACTGTGAGAAACAGAACACTACTGTATATTTCATTGGACTTTTGTCTGGTCATATATGTTCCCTCTTAAGTGATTGTAATTCATGGCTTCTGAAAAGGTTAAGAGAGTTGAAGGCCTTATGATTCGGCCATTGTTACCAGTTATGTACACATGCACCACTTTATTTATATCATACCCTTTTCACAACAATGGGGCATTTATTTTGTCACACAGCTTTCTGTGTTCAAAGAAGCTTTAGGATTTTTGAAGTCCTACAAGAAACCTAAAAAACCTCCTGGATTGGAGACATTAATGGGAGATGTGTATATGTACCACTGGCAATGGTGGCTCCATTAGATCACCTGCAGCTCTCGATAACTGATTCCAGTTGGAATCAGATTGCAGTAAATTCCAACATTTCAGAGCAAAAGTTATTTGTTTTCATGTTTATTCCACCTTTCTTCTACAGAATTCATGTTTCTTTTACCCTTCCCCTAAAAATTTTCATTCTGCCTCCTGTTTTGTCCTCACAGTAGCTGTGAGAGCTAGCTTAGGCTGGAAGACTGGCCCAAGATAATCCAACAAACATGGCATAGAAGTAAGAATTGTGTGCCCATGAAAATGAATTCTTCTGACATCGATAGAAGAAACCATGGTTAAGGAATCGGGATGCAATATGCCAATAATTTAGAATAGTTAACATGATTGCTAATATATAGATAGATAGATAGATAGATATAGATGATGCATTGTTATTTGGAAATGCAATAGCATTTTAAAAATATGTGTATATTAAATGAGATAAAGGATTCCAAAAACTATTTATGTTGGACTTCACAGATGGCAAAACGTAGAGCTTCAAGCCATGATGTTTCAGGAAGTGAGCCAGATGATGACTCTATGGCAGATTTTACAAAAACTGACCTCTTAGCATTCAAGAGTACTTTTGCAAGACCAAAGTATGCCAACACATACAGAATGGAACCTTACAGGAAATGTGAGGCTCATGTAGTAAGGAAGAAGGTGGAAGAGATACTAAAGGTAAAGAATGGTTATGCTGCTTCTAACTTTTATTTATTGCATATTATTATAACTAATTACTAGCAATTGCAGAATATTCAAATATGACCAATTAACCTGAACTCTAGATTGTGATAGTTTATTGTTATAGTAAAAGGAGCTTGTTTATCATTCTCTTTTCACATAATGTATCAAATTGAGATGTAAAAAGTATTTTTAGTTGTAGTTGAAATTGTCTCGATTTAACCCACTGCCCTCATGCTAAGTGCTTGTATCTGCATGGAACAAAAAGCCAGCATTTTTAAGACTTGTGATCAGTAGGAGGGCATTAAAAAAAGAGTAAAGGATATTGATGCTACAGTTTGCATTACTGATAACCTGTGAATGTTCACTCCAAGATAACTCTCTCACTTACCTAAATCCAGTTCTGTTACCATTTCGAGTAGATCCATTGAACCAATGATTGTACAGTAAATAAATCTTGATATAAAATTATTAATTAAATGCACATACTCTAGTTGGGTCTAGCAATTGGATTAAGACATTTTGTATAATGGAGATAACTTTTGGGATAGTGTGTATAAGATTTCAGCCACTATTTCTGAGAGAGTTAGTAGACCTTTAACGGAATCCATAAAAAGCTACCTATGGACTCCTTCCACTTTTAACCTGGTTGCCTTCTGGAAAAACAGTGTTGACTGGTGGCTTCCATGTTCATGAAATCACGATTCCTCTTCAAGTTTTAATCAGAATTTTAAAGAAATAGTTCTTTAAGGTTCAGAGTAAAATCTGAAACAGATTCTAGTCCCAACTGATTACTGAATCAGTAATGCTGGTAGCTAGGGAAGAGTCACATGTTACAAGAATAAATTTTACCTGAAAAGAGTTTTGCCTGCAGAAAATCCCAGTTGCAGCTATGGGTTTTTGTAGGCTAGGGAGAACCTTGTCTGAACACTGGAGAACTGTGAATCAGTGTAGCCTGAGCTAGATGGATAAGGCAGTTTCCTGCATAATTATGATTGAAGCCATGCAACTTGATCATGTATTGTAGCCTTTTTAGTAGGTTAATAAGAAAATGTACCAATAATTTTAAAGGAATATATAGAAATGTTTGATAGATTTACTGCAGGTACTTATTTAGGATAATGTGAACTTTGATCTAGACTATTAACAAATACTTTATAAAAAGGCAGTTGATGATTTATTGTATTAGAGAAGCATTGAGAGTTTTATTTTATTTTATTTTAGAGTAATAAAAGTTTATAGCAGCTGTGGAGAAAACATGAAACCACTTTTATCTTTTTTCTTTCTTGGTGTGTCTGTTTTTCTCCTCTTTCATCTTTCTGTATTGTTTTTCTGATTCTTTGTAATATTGTTGTTAGTATTGTTTTGTTTTGTGTGTATATATATATATATATATATATATGGAAAACCTAATAAAATGTATTGAAATGATTGTAGCCATATCAGGTACAGCAATAGTGAACTCTAATGTGCTTGTCCTTTATATAGTTCATATCATTCGTGCACAAAAATGGGATATTCAGGAAAGTGAAGCTGGTAGTTTGGCATAGTAGACAGGAGAATATTTACAACATATTATGGCAGGCCCTGCTGGCCTGAACACTGAACAGCACTTCTTCGTCCCAGGGAATGTTGGGAATTGTAGTTATGTATCAGTCGAAGGTTCTTAAACAGAATTCTGAATGCCTTCCATGGTCTATAATTGTCAGGATTCTTTGGATAGCATCATCTGTTACACTAAAGTGGGGTAAACACTGTGTGTGTGTGTATACACACACACACACACACACACACACATATAAAATCTATGTCTTGGAATACCCCCCCCCCCAATTTACTTACTAAGGGAACTTTCACTAGGTTTATTCACTTTTTAGAATAAACCTAATATCTGAAAATACTGCAGTATTTCTAGACAAAACCTGTTTCTTGAAGAGTTTTACTGAAGACATAGAATCTAAAAGCTGAAAAGGTTGCAAGGGTCATCCAGTCCAACCCCCTGTCATGCAGGAATACAATTACAGCACTCCTGAAAGATTGGCCAGCCAACTTCTAAAGACCTCCAAAGAAGGAGTTGTTCAAGACCAGGGTGCAAAAATACAAATTTTCTTATGTACTATGCCCTAAACTAAGCAATACCTTGATGTTTAGAAGGGTAGGGAAAGTATTGTTATGTTTAGTTATAAATATTATGTTGTTGAAAATGATTTAGAATTAATTATAAAACCACTTTAAACTATGAAAATGAATATGACACATCTTCAGATAGGGATTTTGTATGAACACTGACAACTTTGTTTAATTCTTAACAGAATAAACTTCAAGATTTCAAATATAGTGGTTCCATTGCTGCTTCAACATGTACAGACCTCACTGACAGTATAATACAAGCTGTAACAGAGCTGAGCTTTGATCGTTATAAATATATAGTCCAAGTATTTCTTGTGGAAAAGACTGGTCAGTCAATACATGTGAGTAAACATGCTGGCTTACTTTGCTTTCAAGTAAATTGCTGAAGGGTCTAACTCTGTATGCTTTTTTTAAATTAGTAAATCTTGTGGCACTCACACTGCATCCACACTGCAGAAATAATCTCATTTGAAACCACTTTAACTGCCATGACTCAGTGCTATGGAATGCTGGGAACTGCAATTTTGTGAGACATTTCACCTTCTCTGTCACAGAGCTCTGGTGCCCAAACAAACCCCAGGATTTCATAGCACGGAGCCCTGGCAGTTAAAGCGGTGTCAAACTAGATTATTTCTGCAGAGCGGATGCAGCCCCCGTGGGATTCTAAGTAAATGGGCAAAGGATTACATTATAATATACCCTTTATTGGCTTCCATTGCTGTTGTTTCTGAAATGGGCACATGCCAGACTGACACAAAGAAAAGATTACTCAGTAGTAAGAATGGGTAGTGAATTCTGAGAGCAACGTGGATCGCCCTCTTTATATGTAGTAGCAACGTGCTATGCTGCACCACAAAATTACTCCTTTGTAGGAACAATTGCCAGCTCCATATTCCTGTGAAAAAGTACAACAGAAATTTACAGTATTTAGAGTGAAGTTATCCCTCCTCAAGTTCAATTTGTAAGGTGACTCAGTCAGTTACACCCTATTTGGAAAAGGAACTGAGTGGTTTCTTATTGTTGCAAAACCTCGTGCAAAGCCAAAATATATAAATTCTCACACATATTCACTTTATTTTATTCATTTTGGTTCTGGTGAATCCAGTGAGTGTACTTGCATCAGATATTTTGTTTTTCAGTTGAACTGCTATTCTACTAACCCCCTCCCCAGTTCAGATTCAACAAAATACTTTTAGATAATGATTCAGATTCTTTTCTGGGTCAGAAAAAAAAGTATTCTGGCTTTTGACTCATTTGATATAATTCCACCTCTGGCCGATTGTTCTCAGCATCTGCTAAAGGTATATTGCCTTCATATATGGAGGTTCTATCTAATGAGCAATTAGTTGGCAATTTCAGATGGCCCAGGGATCAGCTTTACTCCAACACCCTCCACCAAGCAGGTATCATGCATTTGAAAATAGTTTGCCTCATGGCCCAAAATCAAATTTAACAATATTATGTAACACGCCAGTGACTGTTCACTGCACAACCAGAATGTGTAGTAGTCACAGTGTGTCATGTAAGCACAATTCTGCTTCCGCTGTTGCCAGCATCATATGTGAAACATTCACCCTACATACATAACACTAACAGACTGCTATCCAGAGTAGGGTGTGTGCTCTCCCCCACGTCTATTTGTAAACCTCTATTCTGTGTCCCCTTGCATTTTTTTAACCTAACAAAACCCAATGTTTACCAAAGAAGTGATTACCAAGCTTGCATCCCTAGATATTGTTGGACTGCAAAACCCAGAATCCTTACCCACTGTCCATAGTTACTGGGACATCTGAGAGCTATAGTCAAATGCCTTCTAGGGGCCTTTGTTTGGGAATTATTTGGCATAGGTGAGTGTGGAAAGGTAGAGGGTAGTGTTAGCCCTCTAGGAAGCCTTGGATGGCTGCACCTGCTACCCCATCCCCCCCCCCCCCCCAGTCACACATATAGGAGGTATGGGGGCATTTTCACTATCTTTTGGTTTTCAGAAAAGGCCTTTTCTGGGCCTAAATTGCCCCAGCAAAATGTGGTAGAAATGCACCCCAGGCTCTTGAGTGAACATTTTGAGGCAACTGTTGAGGGGGCTCCCAATGCGGTGGAAATGTCATCCACACACCCTAGAGTATTTGGGGGAGCATTCTCAGCCACTTAAAAATACTTGACCCTAAGTGCCCCTGGGAACCACAAAAATGGCTCTGGAGGGCTGAACCCGGTTCACAGGCTGCACTTAACCTACCCCTGCTCAAAATGAGGATGGTGGACCATATCTGCCTCACCCCTCCAATAGCTATCAATAACATTTTAGATTCATTCCTGAAGTTGAATGTAAAGTCCATTGCAGTAAATAATATTTATGGAAAAAAGAGATAGTGTATATACTCATGTATAAATCTAGAAATTTAGGTCAAAAAATTGACCCAAAAAACCAGAGTCAACTTATCCATGGGTTAATGTAGGTGCTGTACTTTAACTCTCATTTTTTTTAAAAAAGAGAACCATCCCCTGGTAAACGGAAAGAGCATAATTTGTTCTGGAAGTACTGACCTACTCTATCCTCTCATCCGTCCAGCCTTTAAAGTGAGCACAAAGTTATATCTGCTGTAAATTTGTAAGTTCTTTGGCATTGATCATCTTTGCTTCATCCTTTAGATCCTTTGTTACATGCCCCTAGGTTTTACCCTTGACTTATCCACGGGTCATATCAAAATCCATAATTTTGTCCCCCAAACCTGCCCTCGACTTATACATGAGGTCGACTTTTAGTCGAGTATATACGGTATACAGCTTTTGACCCATGTTACAAAATGCAGTATGTCTGTGAGCCTTTGTGGTTATAATTTGATAGCATTTTGAACTGCTAAAGCTATCTTGGCTTGATCAACAGGCAAAATGTATGCTCATCTACAGATGGGATTATGCCAGATACTTTTCATTGTCTTGAAATGGTAACTGATTTATAGAAGAGCCTGTTAAAATGTCTGAGAGTTGGTCTTTTGGGGATCTTTTGTAAAATCTCTGGCCGAATAAAACGTGTGTGATGCAATTATGAAATTTGTTTTTTTTTTTCTCTCTCTCTCTTTTTTGGTTTGTTAGTTTTATTTCATTTCAGATTTTAGTTTTCAATTTGCTGATAGGTATATGTTTTTCTCTCCTCCAGATTGCCAGCAGATGGGTCTGGGATGTTGCAAGGGACAACTGGATCCAAGGTCAACATGAAACTGAGAACTATGTTGTAGTGGCTCTGGTGATTGCTTGTTATTATGAGTAACTCCTAAAAAACAGCGATTGTAATAACAGCACATTATTGTGTCTCTCCGTTATGGTATCCCATATTTGATCAAATAAATGTTTCCACCATTATTATTTTTTCCAGCTGTACTGTCTGTGTGATATTAATTGTAAGAGTGCTAAATGTAATTGTTAGCTACTTGCTGAGCTTTTTCAGAGAGAACCAACAATACTTAATGTTTCTACATTGACCTCTATGCTATTTCTCTTCTGAGTGGTTTGTATGCACATTTCGGTTTTAAACTATTCACGTTCTTGCTCACTTGCTCAGATCTGTACCTTGTTATTGCATACCCTTTATCATGTACTGGCAAGTGTACACATATATAATCGATCAGCGTGTGAAATTTTAGATTTTGGGCCTAGAGTCACAGATTCGCAAGGAAGATCCCATTTCAAGTTTACTGTGTGTTGAGGGGAAATTAAGGACTGAATCCAGTCCAATGGTTTTGTAGGTGAGAGCCAACATTGTATGGGATTATAGGCCACAGACTGCTATGGCGATTAAAGTGGTGTCAACTTGGATTATTTATGCAGTGTAGATGCAGCAGAGGCTGCATCCACACTGGAGGGATAACCCGGTTTCGTACCGGTTTAACTCTTTGTCTCATCAATTGGTATGGAATTCTGGGAGTTGGAGTTTGTTGTGGGGCCTTAAGGCCCCACAACAAACTCCAAATCCCAGAATTCCATAGCAGTTGATGAGACAAAGAGCTAAAGCGGTACGAAACCGGGTTATCCCTCCAGTGTGGATGCAGCCAGACAGAAAACACTAAACGCGAAACAAAGTGACTGCTGGAATAGGCCTCTCAGGCTTGCCGTAGGAGTCACCGTTGCCTAGGAAACCGTTTAGTGCGACCGCTAAACCAGGCCAGACCACAGCAGCCGCTTCCTCGTCTTGTTGCAGCCCCTACTACGGCAACCGAGGAGGACGGTAAGGACCAATAGGAGAGAGGGAGAGAGAGAGAGAGCGGGGTGTGTGTGGAGGAGAGGAGAACGCTTTTATAACGGCTCTCTCTATTGGTCGTTTTAATACCCCAGGTTCTTTATCTCAGTCTAAGCAAGTCCCGCCCCCGCTGAGGCGCCGGCGGCGACGAGATTGACAGGCAGAGAGCCTAAGTTCAGAGGGAGCTGAGTCGCTGTCGCTCGTCGTCTTAACTTCGCGCATGCGCAGAGAAGACTCCCCTTTTGTTGGCCGTTATTGCTACCTGTCTCTTCTTCTTGGCACGTGACGCAGGAGTTTTTGTTTTTTTTTACACCTTGCTGCTGCCACAATGAAATAATAATAATCCAGGTTGACACAGCTGTATCTGCCCTGGCTCAATGCTATATATATATATATATATATAAAATACATATCTATCTAGATAATAATAATAATAATAATAATAGATCTATCTATATCTATATATGTATATATAGATATGTATATATAATAATAATTATAATAATAATTATTTATTTAGACCCCACTCTTCAGCCCTAAACGCTATCAGAGCGGCTTACAATTATTATTGTTATATATATATATATATATATGGGTGTGTCTGTGTTTGTGTGGATATATATATATAATATATGTATACGTTTGTGTGTGTGTTTGTGTATATATATATATATATATAGTTTATATGTAGTCCTGGGAAATTGTAGTTTGTTGTGGCACCAGAGCTCTCTCTGACAGAGAAGGCTAAAATGCCTCACAATGGCTGCATCCACACTGGGGAAATAACCCGGTTTCGTACCACTTCATCTCTTTGTCTGGCTCTTTGCTATGGAAATCTGGGAGTTGGAGTTTGTTGTGGGGCCCAGAGCGGTGCGTTGCGCATTTGGGACCATGACTAAAGTAGCTTTCCAACCTCTTGGGTTTGGCCTCAAGAAAACAAAACTGCTGCTGATCTTGCTTCTGATAGCAGTGCCAGTCAAATAGAGCTAAAAATGCTGGAACGAAGGGCAGGGAATCCATTCCTTAAAACCAGATATTGGAGTGCTGTAGAAGTTCACTTGGTTTATGGATGTAGAGGGGTTGCTTCATTTCTTCATCTTCTCCCTGCTCTTCCCATACATAATAAAAATAAGCAAACAGAAACAATTTAAAGGCCCTTGCCTTCTACATTCATGTTTTTTTCCCTTTCAGGTTATTCCAACATTTTGTCCTCCTCACCACCCCAAAATTTGACCAAAGGTAGTACTGCCCTGAGGAGTCATCACTACTTGTAAATTTGTTAATGAAAAGGAAGACTATTATTAATTAAATACATAACAGTTAGACATTATGCATAAAATTTAACATGACACAGTGCAGCAAAGGCCATGAATTCTTGTACAGATATGACAAATATCTACTGCCACTACAGATGATGGAATGTGAAAATGCATAGGCAGCCAGTTCATTTTTGCTTCTCAGAAATTTCATCATCGGTAGTTCTGTTTTCTAAGTTAAACAGTTTTATCAACATAAATTGAGCTTACCCACATTTTCTTTCACAGTAAAGATCCGTCAGAAACAGAATGCATGTGTGAAGTTTCATTATTTATGTTCATACAGTTCTGTATAATTGGATGACTATGATTCCACAAAGAAGAAGAAGAACTAGCAGTTAGTAATGATGATGTGGAAAACCTGATAGTTCCACCTTCCAAAATGAAGAAAAATTGATTCTTTTTACTTTACAGGAACAGGTAAGGAGTGTGTGTCCAATGTAAAAATTTCCAACCTGGTCCTATCCCTTCTTATACAAACATTAGCCCTACTGAGAGTTGTTAACTGCCATCAATTTGATTTCAACTTATGGCAACCCTGTGAATGAGAGACCTCCAGGTCACTCTGTCATCAACAGCCACACTTAGGTCTTGCAGACTCAAGGATATTTTTCAGGTTGTATTTCAGTAGTGATTGATTTGGTGTTCTTCTTTAGCTTTACTCTACTTTTCAATATCGGCAGTTGATGGTGTCTGCTACAGTTTTGTTTTTGCAGAGAGAATGGAGCTTCTCTATTACTTCCAATTACCTATGTGGTCTGATTTCTGTATTGGCCATCAAGTGATGTCTATGTATATATTTTTGGTTACCTGAAAAATGTTTTTAGAATGAATCAGTTACTGTCCTGATCATTTCTTGGTCCTTGGCCAAATTTTCCTGCAACCTTTGACTGAGCTCTTTTTCCAGATTTTGCATTCCAGTCATCTATAATCACTAACAGGTCCTGTTTTGG
Source organism: Urosaurus nigricauda (assembly GCA_034509955.1). Lineage (NCBI taxonomy): Eukaryota > Metazoa > Chordata > Lepidosauria > Squamata > Phrynosomatidae > Urosaurus > Urosaurus nigricauda. The sequence continues at coordinate 311,501,349 of JAOEGL010000001.1, read as the reverse complement.
TTCATGATCAATTTCCTCCTGAACTCCAGGAGGAAGTTCTTCTTTAGTCTTCTTCTGCCTCTGGGATTGGAGCATAAACTTGGATTATGGTTATATTGATGGGTTTCCCCAGAAGTCTTATTGATATGATATTGATAATGCAAAGCTGGTCAGACTTTGCGCTATATCTCTTACCTTCTTTTGCTGCATTTCTCTTTAGTATTAATGCCATCCTATTTCTTTGATTTTCATTTTCTGAGTAAAACACTGTGTAGTTATCTAACTGAAAATGCCCAGTACCTGTTCACTTTTGCTCACTTACTCCGAGTATTGCAATATTTATATATTCCACTTCTTGTTTTACAATGTCTAGATTCTACTGATTCATGCTGTTCAGATTCCATGTTCCTATATGTGTGGTGTAGTTGTTCTCAGTTACAAAGGCAGCAGCTCTTCCACAGTGCAGTGCTTTAGACATTTCAGAAATGTGGAAATTATTTCTGTGTGTTTATCACTAGAAAAATGGAAAAGATTTTATATCCTAAAAGAGTTAATTTCCCCAACAGTATTGAACATGATGACATGTTAAGTTGCAAAAGCTATGAGAGAAAGCTTCAGCATTTTTAAAATGCACAACTGGGCAATGTCTGTATTAAGCTCAAGCTGTTACAAAAGTGTGCAAGCTTTCAAATTCTCCAGAACTCCTCATCAGTCAGGTGGTGCAAAATGCAGGAGCTGTAGGAAGCCCTTCTCACAGAAAAGTTTAAAAATATGGCAGCATATTTGCCCAAAATACACAGATTTGAGTAAACAAGACTTTATTTTTTCAGAAATAGATTTCTTCTGCCATTTCTTCTTTATGCTAGAATGTATTACTTGCTGTAATGTGATACCTACAAAACTGAACAGTGATTGATCTAGCCTGCAAATCTCCACTTTGGCCTGAAACAGATGGGCCAAAAGGAATGGCTTGTGGCCACTTTGGGGCATGGTGTACAGATGAAGCATGCCCCCAGAGTGGCCAGAAACTGCCCTGAGGCTGCCTAAGGTGGTGTGAGAGTGCCTCCAAAAGGAGCAGCAAAAATCTGCTCCTTACTGGTGGCCTGCTAAGGACTGCTGCAGCAGCCCGCTTTCAGAGTGAGCTGTCTGATTGCTGCAGTCCCTGGCCGCTCCAAGCCACTGGTCTGCTTTGGCCCTCTGAGACTGGGTCAAAACAACAGACCTACATCTGGTAAAAAAACAAAAAAAAATCTAGCCTTTATTGCTTACTTTTTCAATTGGTTCTATCATCCTAGGGGGAATCATACTAGGGGAATAGGGGAATTTCAGCACAGAATAAGTAAAGAGATAGTACAGGAATACCTGGTTAACCTAAATGAATATAAGTCTCCAGGACCAGATGAACTACATCCAAGGGTATTAAAAGAACTGGCAAATGTAATATTGGAACCATTGGCAATAATCTTTGAGAACTCCTGGAGAACAGGTGAAGTCCCATCAGACTGGAGGGGGGCAAAGGTTGTCCCCATCTTCAAAAAGGGGAAAAAGGGGGATCCCAACAGTTATCGTCCAGTTAGTCTGACATCAATTCCAGGAAAGATTCTGGAGCAGATCGTTAAACAGAGAGTCTGTGAATATCTAGAAGATAATTCCATAATCACAAAAAGCCAACGTGGGTTTCAGAGAAACAAGTCATGCCAGACAAATCTGATCTCTTTTTTTGATAAAATTACCAGTTTGGTAGATGAAGGGAATGTTGTGGATATAATATATTTTGATTTCAGTAAGGCCTTTGACAAGGTTCCCCATGACATCCTTGCAAACAAGCTTGTAAAATGTGGACTAGACAAGGTAACCATTACATGGATTTGTAACTGGTCGACTGGCTGCACCCAAAGGGTGCTCAACAATGGCTCCTTTTCATCCTGGAGAGAGGTGACCAGTGAGGTGCCACAGGGTTCTGTCCTGGGCCCAGTGCTATCCAATATCTTTATTAATGACTTGGATGACAGATTTGGGGACATACTTATCAGATTTGCATATGACACCAAATTAGGAAGAGTAGCTAATACCCCAGAGGACATGATCAAAATTCAAAATGACCTGAATAGACTAGAAAGCTGGGCCAAAGCTTAGGGAGGAAAAATGAAATGCACAGATATAGGATGGGAGACATCGGGCTGAATGAGACCACATGTGAAAGGGATCTAGGAGTCCAAGTAGACCACAAGTTGAACATGAGTCAACAGTGCGATGCGGCAGCTAAAAAGGCCAGTGCAATTTTAGCCTGCATCAATAGAAGTATAGCGTCTAGATCAAGGGAAGTAATAGTGCCACTCTATTCTGCTTTGGTCAGGCCCCACCTGGAATACCATGTCCAGTTCTGGGCACCACAATTCAAAAAGGATGTGGAGAAACTGGAGCGGGTCCAAAGGAGGGTGACTAAAATGGTGAAGGCTCTGGAAACTGCCTTATGAGGAGCAACTTAGGGAGCTGGGTATGTTTAGCCTGGAAAAGAGAAGGTTAAGAGGTGATATGATAGCCCTGTTTAAATACTTGAAGGGATGTTACATTGAGGAGGGAGCAAGCTTGTTTTCTGCAGCTCCAGAGAATAGGACCCGGAACAATGGATGCAAGCTCTAGGAAAAGAGATTCCACCTCAACATTAGGAAAAACTTCCTGGCAGTAAGGGCTGTTCGACAGTGGAACACACTCCCTCGGAGTGTAGTGGAGTCTCCGTCCTTGGAGGTCTTTAAGCAGAGGCTGGATGGCCATCTGTCGGGTATGCTTTGATTGGGAGTTCCTGCATGGCAGAAGGTTGGATTGGATGGCCCTTGTGGTCTCTTCCAACTCTGTGATTCTATGATTCTATGATCCTCTGATATCACCTCCCTTGACAACTTCTTTCTTTCACACGGGCCAGAATAGCTATTTTTGTTTTTAAATGTGTTTTAATAAAGCTGGTGGGGGGGGGGCGATTGGGGAGGGATATGATTGTTGTTTTTACTGTGTATCCTTTTTATTTTGCTGTACCCCGCTCCAAGTATTTTATTAGAGGAGCGGGCTATAAATAAACTTTATTATTATTATTAATTAGTCCAAGATTACAAGGGAAGTGTGTGTTCCCTCATGCTTCCCCATCCCATCCTCTTCTTTCTGTGTGCTCATGTGAGTGTGTGAACCACTACCAGTTTGATTTCCTCCCAACAACAGTGGTGTTATCAAAGTCTCTGTTAAAAGTGACTTTGTGGCAAATACATTAATCCATTAATCAAATCTGCAAATGCTTAACCCACAAATGTGGAGGGATATCTGTATATCTCATTTTAAAATTATGACTAAATGAGGCTTATTTGATCCCCAGGAAGTAATTTGTAAATTGTTTTCAAGCTTAGGAGGTTTAAATGGAAATATGCAACCTTTGACAATTTTTCCAAAGATGATGATGATGATTATTATTATTATTATTATTATTAATTTTATTTATATAGTGCTGTAAGTTTACACATTACAAATGTGTTGAGTGATTCTTATGGATAATGATACTAAACCTAATGGAAGACACATTTCTGATTATATATTTATTTGGTATTTCTTTCAGTTGTGCTATGGAAAGCCCTGAGGACCTCTGTTTTGTTGAAGAAGGATGTAGCAGCAGCATAGTTCTTGAAAAACAAGTTTTTAAATCCCAAGTACCCGAATCACATGTTCAGCTTGCTTGTAGCCTCCATTACTGTGCTTTTCCTTTGAATGGAAATGAGATTTGCATTTTGAAAATCACTGATGATCCTGACCACCAGGTTAAACATTTATGTCTTTGTGGATGTTGAGTTCATGTTAAAAGGAATGTAGTCCATGCACACTATCTGTATATAGGTCTTTTGAAAATGAATGGAAACAGTGGCTATGAGACTATGGAGTCATACAGACTGGCAGCTTGGAGCCCCGATTGTCCCCCAATCAGGTTGGGAGTGCAGTGACCGCATGGTCCAGTCCCAATCTGGGCCACCGCCACAGTCCCGAATGGGACGCCAGAAAAGAGTGGACATTCGCTACTATTTTTCTGGCTGTTTTTTTCTGGCTAAGTGCACTGTCTGTGTGGCTTATGGCCACTCTGTGTGTGTGTGTGTGTGTGTGTGTGTGTTGTCTGCACTCTCCATTCCCAGAGTAGCTGGGAGCTGCTCTTGCCCATCTGTTTCGGGCCTCTGTCCAGTAACAATAAATATGAGACCATTCTGAGGTTCCAGTTTTCATACTTGAATGTAAACAACACAAGTTTTCTCATGTTTGACAAGAAAGAGTACCTCAACAATGTATTTGTCCAAATGAAATTTTCACAAGAATTCCCTAAATCTGAAAAATTCACAAAAACTCATATTTTCACACAGTACAGAATTTTTTTAAAATGAGAATAAAAAAAGGAAAAATCCACACCCCAAGTTTATTGTGGTAACTGTCAAGTAGAGTTTACAGCTTGGTAGTTACTGTCAAGCTAAAAATTATGTAAGAAAATTCATGCCTATTTTCTTCTATGCCTTTTGAATCAGTTTCTATGTTACTTAAATGTTGTCTGTTCAATAATGCTATCACTATTAAGTTTAGGGAGAGCCAGCATAGTGTAGTGGTTTCAATGTTGTATTAGGACACTGGAAGACCAGAATGAATCCCTGCTTGGACATAGAAACTTACTGACTGACCTTGGGCAAGTCAAACATTCTCAGCCTAAAAGGAAGGCAAGTGCACCCCCCCAACAAATTCTGCCAAGAAAACCCTGTGACAGGTTCATTTATGGTCACTAGTAAGTCAGAAATGACTGGAAGGTATACAACAGCAACAATTAAGTTTATATAGTTCAGATAAAGAAATTTATTTTCATGTCCTTGTCCTTACCTAAAACAAGATCTTAATCCCCCCCCCTCAAAAAATCTTGTTCTTTCTGAAGCCCAAATGAGAACGTTTTTCTGAATTACTGTAACTCATTTAAATATTGTCAGATATTTGCCAACTGGGGATCAGGCTCTTGTTATTTTATCAAACGATTGCATTCAGAGATGGTCTGCTGATGAATGGTGCCTACTGGCTGACTATGAGGGCAGGATTTTTCAGTGATTTCTCCTGCCTCCTGCTGTCCACTGTTCATTCTCTCAAATCTGCTTCAGTAGCTCCCTGGAGCAAATTTGAAGTGGTGTGGAGAACTGCAAAGAGGAGGGGCTGTTGCAGAAAATTGCCCTGTTCTGCTGGAGGGAAGTGTATCAGCAGAGTATTTGGTTGCAGTGCATCTGATGTGCTTGTTATCATGGGAGTAGTGAATCTATTCTTAGTTTTATAATTGTTTCTCCTTCAGTTTTTCCTTCATCTGCTTCAGGTTGATTCCAAACCTCTGTGGGGAATAGGTTCCATCACTTGGATGGCTCCTGTATACCTTGAGCCTCTGGAGGAGGAGTGGCTGTACAAGTGAAAGTAGATTGATTGTTCCATGGCAACAGATCTACAAGCTCTCCCTGGTTAATTGCATATAACTATATATATTTATGTTTTAGAGCAGTACTACTCAAAGTAGTGATCCATGGACCAGTGCTGCTGGCACATAAGCCATCAGTTGCAGATCCTTGAAAAGTTTCTAGGAAAGAAATAAACAACTGTAACCAGTGAACAGAAATATGGACACTGGCACATGGGGGGAGGATTGTTGATTCCTCACATTGGATAGCTTGGGAAAGCACTTTTAGAGTACATCAAAAATATGTGTTATCTACATAATACAATTCACTCTGATACCAAGGGATAAATTGTATAATAAAAACGAATTGAATGCTCTATCAGTATATTTTATTTGTGTTTAAAATTATCTAAAATGTCTTTTGTCAGCCATTACACTTAATAGGTCATCACCATTCAATTACTGCACTCACATTTGGGAGCAAAGTCAATCCACTTCTCATTTGTTCTGCTTCAAGTGACTATGTGATAGTGTGGGATCTGGATGAATGTATGAAGAAGGTGCTAGAAGGTGAATGCTTTTTAATATTTTGTATTATTTAAACTTGTGAATTAAACAAAACTTTTGTAACATATTTAGTCTACAGAAAAGTTGATGTATGTCACATTTGCAAGCTTTCAAAACTGTGCTTTGACCATTCAAAACAAGTTTTGTCTGTGTATTTTCTGGCAACCTTTTTTAGTATAATATTTTCTGGTTTCTTAGTGTAGTTTGCCCTAACACTGAATGAATGAATGATTTATTGAATTAGTCTATGGACCATTTTAAATACCATAACATTGGAATAATCAAATTATTCTTGAAAGGGTCTCTTAAAACACGGTTTGCAAGTTTGGGTTTCATTGGGATGAAGCAGATGGGTGGCTAGGAGTGGCTTCTGGGGGCTCCAGCTGTGATCAGGCCCGAATCGGCTTGAGACCAAAGCTGGCCACAGCTGCAGTCCCAAATGGGCCACCAGCAGGAGCGGTTTTTACAGCTTCTTTTGCTGGGAGCTTCAGGCCACCTTAACTGGTCTTGGAGTGTCTTCCAGCTGCTTTGGGGGTGTGCATCATCTGCACACCATGCCCCTGAAATAGCTGGAAGCCACTCTTTTTGACCTGTCTGTTTTAGACCATTGTGAACTTTGGTTCTTCTTCGTGGTCTCTGTGCCTCACACAATAGGGTTTGCGCCTGCGCAGAAGCTCCATTCGGAATGCTGAAAAGCTGAGCAGATTGGCGGGAGCCCTGCCCCTCCCATTCCCTGAGCATGCCCAATCCCGCCAATCTAGCTCCTCCTTCAGTTCTCTTTCGTCCGCCGCAAGAGTAACATCTCCTTCGGAGTGCTCTTCATCGACGAAAGCTGAGTAGCAGAAATTCTGTTTATTTCCCTTTATTTTCGTTATTTTACTTTATTTTTGTTCCTTTTTCGTTTTTCTCCCGTTTTTCCTTGAGCTGCCCCCTTTTTGTCGGAACTCGAGGGTTTTGGCCCGGACGGGCCACTCGCGATCGGATCGGCCTCTTATGGCCGCCCCGTTCAAGAAATGTTCCGACTGTGGCGGTAAAATCCCGGTTGTGGATGGACACTCGAAGTGCATTTTCTGCTTAGGCAGTTCCCACATTCCGGAGAAATGCAAGCATTGCAAGGCTTTTAACCCCGCCACACTCCGCCAACGAGCAGACCGGCTCAAGGCCCACTTGTGGGAGAAGGCCCTTTCAGTCTCCCACTCCTCGGACCCGTCCACGGACCCCTTAGGACGCCTTCCAATCTCTAAGTTCCCGAGGATCCCGAAAATCAAAAAACCGACGTCGACATCGACCTCGACCCCGACGGAACCCTCCTCGACACCGGCCTCAGCCACGACTACTATGCCTCACCCTGAAGGGCAACACAGGGAGCACAAGAAGCGGCCTCCTCCCATCGAGCTGGAGAAGCCGAAAGCAAAAAAGCATAAGCATAAGGAGGTCCTCACTTCGGTTGCCTCGGCGGCTGCCCAGGCAGACCTGGCCATGTCTTTCCTTAGACAGCCTTCGGCCATTGACCTCTCAGTCCCGGCCCCGGTCACTGTACTAGACTCGGCGCCGGAGACTCTGGAACCCGCATTTCAGCCTGCATCCACTCAGGTCCTCGCCCCTACGGGGACGGTCTCGACCTCGGCCTCTACTGTTTCGCCGATTTTGGCTCCGACCTCTGTACCACCGAAGGAAATCTTAGCCTCTTCGGAGCGTATTTACAGGCTGCGGTTCCCATCTCCTCCACCCCGGAAGTCTCCGGAGCCATTTGAGGAGCACTACTTCGACTCGCCCCACTCGTCGGCCTCCTTTTTGGCGCGACATCGGGCTGAATCATATTGGAGAGAGCGCCATCCGTCCTACCGCTCCTACTCTCCTTCGTACCGGGATCGGTACCATGTTCGTGACCTCCACGTCGGAGACTTCTCACGATCTCGATCTCGCTCTCCCTCTCGGTCCCGGACCGAATACAGAGCCATATCTCCTCCACCGGCCTCGACAGCTACGGTGTCGAAACCTCCGGAATCGAGCGCCATTATGACCGTCTCGGCCTCAGCTACCGCTACTACTTCGACGTCGATAGTCTCTGCTCCGATCAGCTACGCGGACGCCTCGACGTCGACCTTCCGTACGGCGCCGACACAGCCCTATGTGGATCCGCAGTTGCCACCCTCCCAGTCTACGGAGGAGTCTACGGGAGAGACGGACAACCGTCCTGACTCCCCACAGCCTGCCATCTCCTCTCCCAATGAGGAAGTTGAGGACCAAACACCGGGCTCGCCTGTCGAAGACCTCCATCTCTTTACTGGGATTGTCGACAGGATGGCTAGGGCAGTAGGCCTCCATACGGCGCAGACGGCCCAGCCCCCCAGGGACCCCATCGATGGCCTCGTGGTACGTCCCCAGCAACCAGCGGTCATTCCATTCTTGCCTTCTTTCTCGGACATCATGGTGGCCTCTTGGACCAAGCCGGCCTCGACGCCACCCGCTTCTAAGAAGCTTGACTCGTTGTATAGGGTGCAGTCGGATACGGCACCATTCTTGTTCACTCACCCAGCTCCCAACTCTCTGGTAGTGGAATCTACTTGTAAATCTACAGGCAAGTCACATTCTGCCCCCGTGGACAAAGATGGCAGAAGGATGGACATCTTTGGCCGACGTTTCTACTCATCCGCGGTGTTGGCAGCAAAGGTCGCCAATATGCAAGGTTGCATGGCCGGTTATCAGAAGTTTTTGTGGGACCGTGTGGCTGCTTTCATTCCTTATCTGCCTCAGGCTCAACAAGAGGCAGCTCAGGAATTCTATGCTGAGGCACTCTCCCTCATTGCTCAGGAAGTGCACTCAGCTAGACATGTTGTGGACTGTTCTGCGAAAGTGATGGCCGGTGCAGTGGCGCTCCGCCGTTTCGCCTGGTTGAGGTCTACTTCTCTCTCCGAGGAGGCTAAGTCCAAAATTGAAGATCTTCCTTTCGATGGTGAAGGTCTATTCGCCGCTAAGACTGACGAATCCCTTGACACCATGGCCAAGGCTCGTCTGAACGGAAAGAGACTTGGGCTGACACCTAACAAGCCCTCATCCAGTCGTGTCTGGCGCCAAAGGCCCTACGACCCTGGCTTTACCCGTTCTCGCTCGGCTCCGTCCTCCACCTATAGGACCCAGCCTTACAACAGGAGGCCTTACAGACAACCTCAACAACAGCAGCAACAGCAGCAACAACAAAGGCAAGGCCAGCAACGTCAGCAGCAACAGCCTTCCAGAAAACCTTCCTCCAAGTCGCACTTTTGACGGGCTCTTGGAGGCGACACCCAATTTTTGTTTGCCAGTCTCCCTTTCTTCAGTCCCCAGACTTCGCCATTTCTACGAGAATTGGTCCAAGATCACCACGGACTCCTGGGTGCTTACCATCATCCGCCTGGGCTACGCCATAGAGTTCTCAAATATTCCACCAAATGGGGTTTTCTGTTCCACTCCCTCCTCTCCTCCTCTTCTGGAGGAGATTTCCTCCCTTCTCGACAAAGGAGCCATACAACGTGTTCCACCGTGCTACAAACACCAAGGCTTCTACTCCAGGTACTTCACAGTTCCGAAGAGAGGAGGAGGCCTACGCCCCATCTTGGACCTGAGAGGCGTCAACTCATACATCACGATTCGCAAGTTCAAGATGGTGACTCTCCAATCCATCTTGCCGTTCCTGCACCAAGGGGACTGGTTTGCATCCATAGACCTAAAGGATGCTTACTTTCACATCAGCATCAGGCCCCAACATTGGAAGTATCTCCGTTTTGCCATAGATGGAGATCTCTATCAATATACCGTTCTTCCTTTCGGCCTCTCCACCGCTCCTCGAGTGTTCACAAAGTGCATGGCGGTGGTCATCTCTCACCTTCGTCTTCAAGGAGTAAAGATTTTCCCTTACCTCGACGACTGGCTTCTGGTGTCGTCCTCCAAAACACAACTGTACAAAGATGTCCAGTACACTCTGGATCTGCTAGCAGACTTGGGACTCAAAGTCAATCTGCCAAAATCCATTCTCCACCCGGTGAGGGTGATAGACTATATAGGCACGTCCCTGGACTCTGTGATGGGTCGAGCCTACCTTCCCACCAGACGGGCGGAGGCCCTCTGGGAACAGCTGCGGTCTGTCCTTCACTCTCACCGTCCGTCGGCAAAGGACATTCAGAGACTGCTAGGCCACCTGGCCTCAACTACAGCGGTGACCTACCTGGCTCGTCTCAGGCTCAGGCCTCTCCAAGCTTGGTTCCTGGCTGCCTTCGATCACTTGAGGGACAATCCGTCCAAGAGACTCTCGTTGCCACCTCATGTCAGAGACTCTCTCCGGTGGTGGATGTCTCCCTCCAACATCCTCAAGGGGATGCCCTTCCAAACGCCAGAACCGTCCAGGATGGTCACTACAGACGCGTCCATGTCAGGATGGGGCGCACATCTCAACGGCTTGTGTGTGCAGGGACAGTGGTCTGCTCAGAACTGTTGGCAGTCATCAAAGCCTTCAGGGCATTCGAAAATCATCTCCTCCACAGAGTTGTGCAGGTAGTATCAGACAACACAACCACTGTCTGGTACATCAACAAGCAAGGAGGAACTCACTCTCCAGTCCTCTTGCGTCTCTTCCAGCAGCTGTGGACGTGGTGCCACCACCGATCCATTCATCCAGTGGCCATTCACCTGGCAGGAAAGGACAATGTGCTGGCAGACTCCCTCAGCAGGGACAAGGTGCTGCAGCACGAATGGACTCTGTCGAGTTCGGCTTTCAATCTCCTGACGTCTCGTTGGGGATTTCCCTCAGTGGACCTATTTGCCACTCCAGAGAACGCCCAATGCCAGGCATTCTACACCAGAGCGGGCAAAGGACGAGGATCCATGGGGGACGCCTTCCTTTGCAGTTGGAGTCGAGATCTTCTGTATGTGTTTCCCCCCTTTCCTCTGATCTCCAGGACGGTGGCCAAGATGGCCAGGGACCGGTCCAACGCTATACTGTTGACTCCGTTCTGGCCCAGACAACCCTGGTTCACTCCCCTTCTTCATTTGGCCAGGGGCCAATACTTCCACCTGCCGAAGTGGCCAGACCTGTTGTCCCACTCCAATGGAGCGGTCCTGCACCCGGACTTGGTCAATCTACGGATGACGGCGTGGAGGATCCAACCATAGAGTCTCCTGACTTGCTCAGGGTCCTGTCTGCTTCAAGGAAGGACTCCACCAAGAGATCCTATGCATATAAGTGGAAGCGTTTCTGTGCCTTCGCGGAGGCTAGGTCTGAACCTTCCTCACCTGTGAGCCTTAGTACTGTTTTGCATTTTCTGTTGCACCTCAGGGATCAAGGCCTGGCCTTTTCTTCCCTCAAGGTCTACCTGTCGGCTATTGTAGCCAACCAGCCACCCGGCTCACGATCAGCTCGCCTCTTCACGTCACCCACGTTAAAGAGGTTTTTCAAAGGACTGCATCACCTTTATCCACCGTTGCCACCACTGGCTCCGGCCTGGTCTCTCTCTCTAGTGCTTACACAGCTTACGAGACCTCCATTTGAGCCTTTGGGCTCTGCTTCCTTGAGACTGCTGACACTGAAAGTGTCCTTTCTTGTGGCCATAACTTCAGCCAGACGTGCTTCTGAACTGACAGCCCTACGCTCAGATGAGCCTTACTTGACCTTTCACAGGGACAAGGTGGTCCTCAGACCGGACATTTCCTTCCTCCCTAAAGTGGTTTCTCAGTTTCACCTCTCCCAGGAGATTGTGCTTCCTAATTTTTATCCAGATCCTTCTTCGCCTATGGAAAAGACTATGCACACCCTGGATGTTCGCCGTGCGTTGGCTTTTTATGTTCAACGTTCTCAAGAGTTCAGATTATCCAATAAACTGTTTATTTGTTATGGTGGTGCCAGGAAAGGCAACCCAGTTTCATCACAACGGTTTGCAAAGTGGATTGCTCAAACCATTTCTTTAGCTTATGAACTGGCTAAACGCCCTCTCCCGGTTGGTGTTCGTGCCCATTCCACCAGGGCTACAGCTTCATCTGCTGCCTTCCTCAGAGGTGTTCCCCTGCCTGAGGTTTGCAAGGCGGCCACGTGGTCTCAACCATCCACGTTTGTGAAGCATTACCGGCTGGACTGCAGGTCCCGGAGAGATGCCAGTTTTGGTCGTGCTGTTCTTTCATCGATCTTGCAGTGACCTTCCCACCTCCATAGGTAAGCTTTTCAGTCACCCTATTGTGTGAGGCACAGAGACCACGAAGAAGAAGTACAGGTTGCTTACCTGTAACTGTGTTTCTTCGAGTGGTCATCTGTGCCCTCACACAAATCCCGCCCTACCTCCCCTCGGTCAGGTCCCTGCCTTTTGCGGCGGACTTGAACTGAAGGAGGAGCTAGATTGGCGGGATTGGTCATGCTCAGGGAATGGGAGGGGCGGGGCTCCCGCCAATCTGCTCAGCTTTTCAGCATTCCGAATGGAGCTTCTGCGCAGGCGCAAACCCTATTGTGTGAGGGCACAGATGACCACTCGAAGAAACACAGTTACAGGTAAGCAACCTGTACTTTGACAAACTAGAAAATGTTTTATTAATCTGACTATGGGGCTGTACAGACCGCCCCGAAAGGGTGGCCTGCAGCTGCCCGTTTTTGCCCCACATGGAGGCTGCACCAACCAAATGACGCAGCCTCTAGGAGGCATAAAAAGAATCCACTCCTGGTGGCTTCCTTTTGTGCTGCCCCTGGGGTGCCATTGCTGCCATTGTGTGGAGCTGCCATTCTGTACCAGGCCTATGTAAGGGGAGGAGGGAAGTAAGGATGAAACAGAATACTTGCATATGTTTCATTTTGGATGCCCCAAACTTTGGATGCCCCAAACAATTATGACATCTTAATACAGCCATGAAAAGCACAACTTTGTTGATACACTATCATAAATATGACCATGCAAAATGATCTTTATTTCCATATGAAGCTATATCTTTGTAATTAATCTCTTAAATTTTTCAGGGTTAAGAGTGAGATTTTTCTTCATATCTTGTGGAACTTTTATTTTGGAAGTCTTACTGAATTTTAATGCTGTGCTGTCAAAAAAGGTACAGAATTCTGGATGCTTTTTGGCAGCAAACCTATACCAGCTTACTGGGGTGTGCTTCAGTTTTGAACAAACCCCAGAAACAATTTGACTGGGGTTATCTGAATTGAACTGGAGCTCTTCCGAGGCAGTCTGAATCTGAGTAGTCCTGAAGATTTGTTACCAATTTTGATTTGATTCAATAATTGATTTTATACAAAGATATAGGCAGGAAGTTCACACAGTCTTTGCTAACCTCTCCATAGAAAGAAGACATCAAGGTGGGGAGAAGGGCAGAGGCAGGGACATAGCTTTGTGACTGGCAGTTCTAGCTTCTAATCACAATTAATAGCATTAATTGCTTTGTGAGGTTTGTTGAAACAACATATTTCAGGACTGATTACATGTTCTTTGCTACTTGCTTGTACACAGATACAATGCAGAAATATTTAAAGTATTTTAGTGGTGTCTGTGGAATCCTAGAAAGCATAGTATTGGATAAAAGCATCCTACATAGTTTGCTGTTCTCTGCATCCATTCTTCCGAAATGATGTATGCTTCTTTCTAAGAAATTTGTCAGGATCACTCCTCTCAGCAGGGCCAACTTATCCCTGCAAAATTTTCCAGGTAGTACTTTTTAAAAATAACATTTATTTATTTTATTTGCAATGCACCTTTCACCTTGTAAAGTATTCATTGTGCCTTCAAAGCACTTAAAAATAGGGTGCAGTTAAATAAAGTGAATGAATGAATGGAATTTGTCAGCATATAATAAAGCTGTCTCATACCAATTTTCCTGATATTGGAAGCACAATCCCCCTTAAAAGGGCTGCTATGCCTGCAGATTGCATCCCATTCTAATAGTAAAATTACAGCTGTTTGTTGATTTTTAGTGATTGTTATTGGCAAATATAAAGATTTGGATTTCTGAATATTGATTCAGAACTAAATAAAATTGGTGGACTCTGAATCAGATTGTTTTCAGAATTGCTGGATGGGGGTGTTACACCAGTCTTATGGTTGGTACATACTACATTACTTGCTGAAGTCAGTCTGACTGAACACAGTGGCTATTATTTTTGAATAGGCATGTTCAGGACTATTCTGTAGATTACCTTTGACATATATTCTGTTTTTTTAATTTATTAAAAAAATTCAAAAAAGATTACAATAAAAAAGTGTAAAACACCTGCAAAATCATACAATTATTTATACACACACACACACATATATGAAGATAAATGTCTTTGAAAACTTTCAAGTATTGATAGACATCCCTTATATCAAGTTTTGTACGGTTTATGTATTTTGAAATAAATCAGCCCATAGTGACTGCTGGTGAGTTGGAGGTTGGATGGTTGGAAGATTTGTATTAACAGAGTCAATAAAGGGGAATATACTCTTGTTTAATATATGCTATTTGTTATGACATGAAATGATGACTGGCTTTCACGTAGAAGTTGAAATATATTGTTATAAAATAATTTTAATAAATGTGTATTTTGTTTTAATTACTACAGGGTTAATGCCACAAGGTGTTGTTATAGGAACACTCTTGGGAATGGTACTTTATGTCCGATTTAGTCCGGATGATCAGACTGTGGCAGTATGCGCTGGCAATAGAATATATATGTTAAATGCAAAGGTGAGAAAAGATAGCAAAGATGCTTTATTAACTTTAAAAGTTTAATGCAATATTTATGTATATCTAGTTATGCCATAAATGTATTATAGCTCAGTTGAAACCAATTTTTAGCTTCTCTACCACATTTGTGTTTTTTTAGAAATGATGCAGGAAAGCACATAGTTTAAATTTCTCATTATATCAAGTAATCATAGGAGGAACAGCTGAGTCCACAAATTGCTGGCTTGTTTTGTTATACTTTAAGTGTCTGGGATTTTGTCTTTTGTTTTTTCTTCTTCTTTTTTTGCAATGTTAAATTGATTTCATTTTTCCATGACCATACAGATAGGTAAGCATCATAGACAGATAAGCATCTTTAAATCAGTGAATGCTAATAAATTAAGTGAATGACCTGAAAATGCAGGTAGCATTAGCAGCAGAAGACAAAGATAATACTGCAGCCAATGTGCATTCCTCCAGGAATGGGACTCATTCCTCCAGAAATGACTCATGGGACACTCTGACAAGAATAAAAATGGCACCAAAACACAACTGTGCCTTTCCATAGCTCTCATTCACTCTGGTAAATCTTAAATAAGAAACATTATTAGTGGGTTGTGCTAAATGACAATAGGGGAGACAGAATGTGTCACTTTCCTAAAAACATACCAGAAATTGTAATACAAATGGAATGATGTATATTTAATAGAACAAAAATATGTTTTAAAAATGTTCTTGAATTGATTTGCAGAACGAAACTATACTTGCTGAATTGGAGGGCCACCTGGCTCCAGTAACTGCTGTTGAGTTTTGTACTTGGGAGAAAAATATGTTGATATCAGTTTCTGAAGACAGAAGTTTTAAGGCAAGGAAGTTCTTTCCCCCGCCCTCTCTTCCACCTTCTTCTCCCTCTTTTTAAAAATACATTCCATTTGGTTCAGGAAACAATGTTACAATTAAATAGAGAAACACTTGGGAATTATACAGTGGAATTAATAGTAAAACATAACTGTGATAGGATATTTTTAATTGTGTCCTAAAAACTGAAAACAGAATAAACTATGTAACATTCAAATCTGTTTTCTCAGATACAACACTATTTGAGTTCAGTCACAATTCCATTTTCTCTGTTGCTTCATCATTTGTGGCTTCAAACACCATCTTGAGACATAAAAAAAATGTACACAAGTCTAGAGTTTATACTTCCCCCTCCTCCTCCTCCTCTTCTCCTCCTCCTTTTTTAAAAAGCAAACATTTTAAAATAAATGTTTCTGTTTTAAAGTTTTGTTACCCATTTTGATTTTGTATTTGTTAATGATAAGACACTGAATATTTTTGCTCATGAATTTGTTTTACTGCTATTCAAATAAGTTTCTAATGCAAACAACAGTTATAAATTTTATTGAAAGTAAGGTGTATTGAATTCAGTGTGATAAATCTGTAAGGATTTCCCATGTTTTAAACCCCAGGTTATCTTCTGCAGTGAGCAACAGACACAATGAATTCCATTATGTGAAATCTTGTTTTTGGAATATATAATCTTGTTTTTGAGGTACAGTAGAGTCTCGATTATCCGACATAAACTGGACTGGCTGATAGTTGGATAACCAAAATGTTGGATAATCTGGGAGGTCCAAGAAAAGCCTTGAGATCACTATGAATTGCAAATGTATTGAAGTTTTATTGCAATAACAGTAAAAGTAAATGTAAAGAAATCACTGATCAACATTGTGATGTACAGTATAAACAGTTCAGTTTTCTGAAAATTTAAAGAAATCACAGGAAATTTAAAGAAATCACAGAAAATTTAAAGAAATCACCGCAACCGTGACGTCTGGAATGTTGGATAACTGAACGTTGGATAATCAAGACTCTACTGTATATACCACATTTCACATAGTATTCTAATTGTTTTCATTATTGTGTAAACTGACGTTTGAATGTTACCATGTTTGGTTTTTTTAAGGTATGGGATTATTGTACTGGACTATTAGTATATCAATCAGCAGTAATAACAGGTATGTTTTAAAAGCTAAAAGAACCAATTGGTGTCTGTTTTTAAAAAGCAGTTTTTGAAGAAAGAAATGAGCATCTTCATCCATGAAAGTGTTACTGTTTGGAGAGAAAGGGCAAAATAAACTCAAGTTAACACCATTACTCCTAGTCTCTTTGTGGTTTTCATTGATAATAGCTATATCTATAGTTGCGCGGTTCCAGAGTTTTCTAGTATATGCTAATGCATACATGGAATTTCCCATTCATTGTGCTGCCCTGTTAATTTTTGTGAAAGCAGCGAATCTTCAAAGGAATAGTCACATATGTCTGCTATCTCCATAGCAATGTTTGTCTCCAGTGGTGTAACTATGTATATGTAAATACATTTAAGTTGTGCATATATTATTTTAGTTTAAAAGTACAGTTTTAATTGTGCCAGTGTTACATTCAGTGATATATGGGAATGACGATTTATTATTAAAATGAGTACAATTTTTCCCCCCTAAGGATTCTATATGTTGTAGTCTGGGAGGAGGTCAATGGGGGGGTTGCATCAGGAGTTATCACAGTGGTGACACCATCCCTAGTGATGCCACTGTCTGTTTCTAGTGAGAATTCAGACAGCACATGTGGTGTAGTGGTTTGAGTATTAGACTAGGACTCTGGAAGGCCAGGGTTCAAATCCCCAATCAGTCATGAAGCTCAGTGAGTGACCTTGGGCAACTCACACACTCTCAGCCTCAAAGGAAGTCAAGGGCAAAACCCCTCTGAACAAATCTTGCAAAGAAAACCCCATTATAGGTTTGCCTTAGAGTTTCTATAAGTCAAAAATGCCTTGAAGGAACACAAGAACAAAATTAGTATGCAGTAGTGCTCCTGTAATGATAAAATATCAATATTACATTGGATTGAATGCTTTTTATTATGGCTAGCAATTTTTTACTTTTATGCTGGTTTGTTAGGGGAGAGGGTTTTTTTTTTTTGGCTCATTGGTCACTTGTTTCTTTTCTTTCTTTATAGTTTTTTTTTATTGTCTGCTTTTTAAAAAAATCTATGCTAGGAATTTGAGACAGAGAAACAGAATGGGTAGTTGCTTAAACCTTTTCTTGTTTGTAACTTTTTTTAACTGAAAACTACTCTTCCACAAAATAGCTTCAGCAGTAAAAAATAAATAAATTATTTGTAACCTCATATATAGGGGATTTGTGATACCACAGGCTTGTGGAGGAAAAAGAAGGGCACTACCAGCATCTGCAGAACCAGATGGGAACTTCTGGCACTCTCTGTTAGGCAGTCACTGGCTATTTTGGCTTATGAAGGAGGGGCAGAACTGCTGTGTCTTGAGCACCTTACTAGTATTTTAAACAGCCCATTATGTCAGCTAGGCAAACAGAGAGACTCAGTAGTGAACAGAACCTCTCATATAAGCAGGTGGCAGATGGCTCATTGTGCAAGCTAACAAAATCTACAGCTGAGAGTTGTGGAAGCATTGCTTGGATTCAGGTTTATAGATTTACAGAAAAGTTTTGTGTAAGTAAAGTATTACAGCAGTTGTACATTCTTGCTACAGAGAACTGAACTGGTACTGACATTTTTTTTGTACAGCATTCCCTCTTTTAAGTCTCTTCATTGATGAAGAAAATAAACAGATCATCACTGGAAGTGCAGATGGACAGGTTGTAAGCTATACATACAGTCTGATTATTTACAATTTAATTATTGAAAAATTAGATAGCAAACTCTTGTTTTAGATTCCTTTTTATTTTTAATAGATATTTTACATTTTTAAATAGTTTTTAGATGGTTTGATTACATGTAAATCATAATTTTTATCTGTCTTTTTGTCAGTTTTATCTTCTTTTAAAAAACTGCAATGTGCCCTGAGTTCTGGAAGAAAAGGTGAGGTATACAGTACCTTTTAAAAAAATACTGAGGCCCGATATAGACAAGCAAAAAGCACTGTCCTGGGGCTGATTTTAGGGCTAGGGAATGCAGAGCATCCACACACTCCCAAGCCCTCCTGTGCGTTGGCGGCACTATCATGGCTCACCATGATAATGTACATGCGGTGAAACCTCCAAACAGCTCCACGCCATGCGCATGTTATCAACATGCGCCATTTGGTTGCTGCAACTTCCATCGGGAGCAGGAAGGGGCGGCTGTAGACCACCCTTTCAGGGCAATCTGTACAGCCCCTGATTTACTAATGAGTGGTGTCAGGAAGAAGACATGGTTCAGCTGGAGAATATGTGTTTTTCTCAGATTCAGTCCCTAGCATCTTGGGGTATAGTTGGGAGCATTCATTCCAAGGAATCTACTGCATGGAGATGTAGTCCATATAAAGCTAGATGGATCGGTGGCCTGGCTTGGAATTATATTGTATTTTTAGACTGAATGTTCCTTTAAAAATCCCCAAATAATGAATATATTATAAGACACTCTTTATATTGTTAACTTCTGTTGAGTCGAACTTGACTCATGGCAACCCTTTTTGATGAGACATCTCCAGACCCCCTATCCTCAAGTCCTAAGGGCTGAGATCTGTGGCCTCTGTGATTGAATCCAACCATTTGTTATGTGATCTTGTGATGGTCCCAGGGGGTGAAGCAACCCAGCAGCGCCCTGCTCCTGGTCCTTATCCCCAAGGGATCTCTCTTTAGATTTCCCCTAGAGTACTCTGGGTCCCTGCTTCCACTCCCTGCTGAGTGGAATGGGCACCCTTGTGGTCCTCCAGACTTGCTGCCACCACCTAGCGAATTATCAGTTCCCCCTGCTTTAGCACACGTAGGGCTTGCTAAAGGGGATTTATAGTTCTTTTTCCACTTCCCGATTGCTACTAGCAAGCAACCACCGAGCTAAGGCACGCGTTGTAGGAATAGAGAACAAACAGATGCGTTTCAAGAAAATGGATTTATTCTAACTACACAGAAATAGAGCATAGAGGTATCTCATTCATGCAAGACCTCCTTGTCTTGCAGGTACAGGAGCATAGTTACACAAATGTTCATTTCAAGCAAGCCATAGATAACATAATAGAAAGGCCTAAAACGCACTAACTAGCACAACTCTAAATTACTCACACAGAGATAGGAATTGCAGCCCTTGGTGGATCTGGGTGTGAGATCTGACCTTTTGGGCTAGCTCAAACCACATCCCTGCATGCCCTGCTGGCAGAGGTTCAACAGCTGGACTTCCCAAGGAAGAAGACAAAAGACCACATGGGTTCAGGACTTTTTAAAGGTTTCAGATAGAAGGTTCTTGAAAAGTTCCTGTCCAATTCACTGATTGGCTAATGAGGTCATAGGTCATCTGTGATGTAATTACTTATTTGCATGTGATGCGAGCTCTTATTAGCAGGTACCACCCCTCAGATTAACCCTTTGTAGTCAGAGGAGGCCCCCAAGTGACTGGTGGGTCCCAGTCACTACAGATCTTCCTCTCTTTCTGCTGCCCTCTACTTTTCCTATATCTTCATTGTCTTCTCATGATGTGGCTGAAGTATGACAACCTCAGTTTAGTCATCATGGATTCCAGGAAAAGTTTGGGCTTGATTTGTTTTAGAATCTATTGGTTGGTCTTGGTTGCTGTCCATGGTATTCTCATCACTTTTCTCCAGCCCCAAATCTCAAATGAGTTTATTTTCTTTCTATTGGCTTTCTTCCTCTCACATCGTACTTGGTGATGGGGAATACATGGCTTGGATGAACCTCACTTTAGTGTTCAGAGTTATATCTTTACACTTTAGGATCTTGTCCAGTTCTCTCATAGCCGTTTTCCCCAATCCTAGTGTTTTTTAAATTCTCACTTTGGTATTGAGAGTTATATCTTTACTTTATATTAGCCATATTATAATAAATTCTGATTACCTGAGATTTTTTTCTACCTGGAGGTGCAAGACATTAAACCATATAAGTTCAAAGTTGTTTTTGCCATTGAACTGTTGTCATGAAGTACTATATGCTTAATGGCAACTATTGAACACAGTTTTATTTCCTTGTCACACAGTTGATAGTGTTTCTTCATATAGACTATTAAGTTGTGAAATTGTTAAATGTAAATGAATTTGAAGTTTCACTTTATTTACATATTATTAACTACTTAAAACAGGCAGTTACGGAATATACAAAAGACACACTTTTTAGCAAGTCAAAACAGTTTACCTGTAGTATAATTTATTTAGCTCAAATCAAAGATTGTCAGTTTGAAGGACAACATACATAGTTTTTTACCAAAGTGCTCACATTTGACAGTTGTGTTTGAAATATTATTACCATATATACTTGTGTACAAATCAACCTCATATATAAATTGAGGGAAGGCTTCAGGGCCAAAATAATGGATTTTGATATAACCTGTGGATAAGTTGAGGGTAACACCTAGGGACATGTAACAAAGGATCTAAATGGGAAAACACCACTTCCCTCTCTCCTTCTCCTTCTCTGGACCTCTCCTGTCCACCGAACACCACTTCACTGGGATTGAGAACATCGGATTGAGAAAGAAAGGAAATAGAGTTAAATGGGGGGTTTGGTGGGGAGAGGGAGGTGGAGGAGGAGGTGGGGGGGAGAGAAGGTTTTAATATGTATTGAAAAGGGAATCAACTCTTTCACACACACACACTCCTGCAAGGCTGCTCTTTCAGAATCACTGCTGAGGCACATGGAGTAGTGCTTCTTTCGAGACTTTTTTTTAAAATAATTTTTATTAGACATTTTAAAAATCTTTTAAAACCATCAAACATTAATCACAACTTAATATTTTTGCAAATACATATTTTCAAACATACATGCCTTTAACTATTTTATTTTGCAATCTTATCATTTGAAATATTTGACTGTGGTGGCCTTCAACTATTGCTCTCTTTCTATTACACTCCATAACACTCCACTTTGAACCATCCTTTTTCCTTCTCTTAACATTTATGATTCTTCCCTCCTTAATTTCCCTTAACGTTCCTTAACATTCTTTACCTTTTCTTCTTTCTCTTTCCTCATCTTTTCTTCTTTCTTATTACTTTCTTCTTTCTATATATTTTCTATTCTTACTCGACTTCAGATTCCATTTGCCATCAACTCACATACTCTTACCTTTAAACACTTTATTACTCCCTCTACAATCATTCCTTACTTTCTTTCTACCATCTGCCGATTTGTCTATTCCTTCTAGTTTTGGCTTTCTATTGTTAGTGTTCACCACATCTATTTAAATTGTAATAATCCTAACTCTAATTCCTATTAAACTCACCTATATAATTATGGTTTTAATTAATTTGTTATCTTTCTTATCTTAATACAGTAATTTATATTCATGACCTTTTCTTTTTTCGATCTTTTATTCCTTATTTATCTAAAGTCAGTGTTTCTTTTCTAAGATTTGTTACTTGACCAAGATGTTCAATTTCATCTTATTTGGTATTAACATTACATCTAGTGTCTTAATGACAATAATTAAAAACCAAAAACAAAACTACACTTAATCTTTCTTCACTCTTTTAAATTGATATTTTATCCATAGAAATTATTATTTCCTTAAATTCTTTCCTACCATACATCCGTCTATCCTTAAATTATATTATTCATTTAATACATTTTACTTTAGTTTTGGTAAAGTCTTACTACGTACCTTTTTATATTTTCATATCACAAGTCCTTCATTCAAGTCTTATTACTTATCTTCTATGTATATATCCTGCATATATATCCTTTGTTGCTTGTTTTCTCTAGAAACCAAAAATATTCTATCTTTTGTATCTATTTTAGCAATTTGATAATACATTTTCTTGTCTTTCTTTCTCTTTTTTCACTTCTTTTTTCCCGTTTTTCTTTTACTTACTCACATTTTCCATATTTTACTCACATAACTATACACTGACTACCCTTCATTTTTTACATTATCTAGTTGTTTACCCTTTGTTATTTTTGTTAGTTTATCCATTTCTATTGTGTCATATAATTTTAATAGCCACTCTTCTTTTTTGAGATAAAACCGTTTCTTTCAGGACCTTTCTAAACAGTATTACTAAACTCACCTGTAATATAAGCTGACCCTGGATTTTAGGGTCAATTTTGGGCATAATTTTTTTGACATATAGTTGAGTATATTTGATATATTGGTTAGATTTTGTATGTTCCAACAATTAACCATTGAACTCGGGTGACAGCATCAGAAATATATTAATTTTTTTAAAATGGATAAAGTAGATGACAGTTACTATATATTCCCTTTTAGCTGTGGATCTTCAGCTTGACTAATGGGCATCAGTATCGTTGCGTGGCACATATCAACATAAAGAAAGAGAGAGAGAAGTTTTACAAGAAAATAAGGAAATCTGTACATTTGGGTAACACAACACTTTCAGAAAACATTTTAAATTACATAATTACTGTTAATATATTTAAAATATACTTTTCAAATGTAGGCTTTTGATTAATGTAGATTAGTTATGTTTGATTGCCATACGCATTTACAGCAATTGCACACAAATCTAGACGGCATCTTGGAAGCAGAGTTCTCAAGCAGATGGATACAGAAGGAAACAATTATTGATTTATCTAGACAGCATGTGATTTATAGCATAGTCCTGTGTGGTTCTACTCATAGTTATCACTGAGTTCTGTTGGGACATACTCTTATTTAAATGTGCAATCAAGTTTTAAAGGCTAAATTCAGCATTTCCTATTGATCTTAAAAACAAAATGGGATTCAATAACATTGATTGTGGACTGATGTAATATGACATGATCAGCTGACTCTTCTTTGTACCATCTGGTATACCACCCATATCCTTTGCAGAAGAAGTGAGACCTTTAGACAGCTATTCATAAGCTGGTCACTTTTTCGTATGGCTGTCTAAAAACTTCATTTGATCCAAAATGTGGCCACCAGGGTTTTGGTGAGAGCTGCCAGAGCAATTGTAATATGGCAATCATTAGTTAACTAGGCTGATTTCTAAATTATTCAATTCAAATGGACAATTTTAATATTTAAGCCCTAAAAGTCATAGGAACAGGAAAGTTCAGGAATCACTTGTTTACATATGAACCTTCTTGAACATTACCTCTGAGGTCTTTCTCTGTCCTACACCATTCAAAATTTAATGAGTACATATGAAAGTAGTGGAAGGCTGTGGTACCCATTTAGAAAATAGTATTCGAAAAGATGTATATATCACTCTTCATTTTCCATTTTTAATATAATGTCCCAAACAGTAAGTTTTTGACATGTATTTTTAAATTAAAGTTTTAGGGTTGCAGTCCTGCACAAACTTACCTGAGAGTGAGGCCCATTGAACTCAGTGGGACTTAACTGTGAGTAGAATGATCAAGGATTACATTGTAAATACTATTTTGAACTGGCATTTCTGTTGAGCTTTCTTCTTTTTAAATTACTAAATTACTAAATAACAAAATCTTATAAGCCACTTTTGATATATGTTAACGTAGAGGAATACCAATACATAGTAATATAGAGAAGGAGTAGAGACACTTAGCAGTTTTATTTATTTGGGTAATAAAAATATCCTAATGCTATATTTGCTGTTAATTATAACATGAAGATAGGAGAATGAATCTTCTTATGTCAATGAAAGAAATCTTATCCAGCTAACAGCATAATTGTATCTTCTGTTTGCATCAGCAGTGGGTAAAACTTTAACAAAGTCATCTTGTATTAGTTGTTCATTATGGTAACTGGAAACTGTTTTTTACTACCCCAGTTGCTGTTTCTGTCAGGCAGTTATGTACTCCCATTTATCTTGAATTCTATGATACAAACATGGCAG
This sequence comes from Urosaurus nigricauda, assembly GCA_034509955.1. Taxonomy (NCBI): domain Eukaryota; kingdom Metazoa; phylum Chordata; class Lepidosauria; order Squamata; family Phrynosomatidae; genus Urosaurus; species Urosaurus nigricauda. The sequence goes on along the minus strand of JAOEGL010000001.1, from coordinate 311,476,930 downwards.
GATGGGGAGATGACTAGCCAACAGAGCATCATGTCTGAAATTCTTGAACTGGGGCTAAATCTTTTTCTGGTACAGGACAATAAAAAGAAAACATGGATGTATCTTATTGTAAAATATTAGAAAGCTAATTATAAACTAAATTCTTTTCTTCCTGTTTTAATTGAATGTCTCTCTCATTCTGTTCTTGATATTATAACAATTGCCTGTTTTCCCCAGATGAGTTTCAGAATACATCTGAATCCTATTCTTCAAATGATTTAAGAGATGAAGAAGCAGTTGAATCCAGCTTTCCAGTTCTCCAAATTGAACACTGTGACAAATCTGCAAATTTAGACAATGAAGAACCCAGGTAGATGCAATAAGATTTCATTGACAGCATGGTATATTATGTGATATAAAAGAGAATGGCAAGATATATAAAATATTCTACAGAAGGTAGATTTTTTAAAATGTATTGACCGGCATCTAGTTATTTTAATGATATTAGCGTAAAACCAATCAATACGAAAAAAGTTAATAACCAATCATATTAAACATGATTAAATAGATACCTGTAATCTTAAATTTATTTGTGCCTCAGTCATTGCTGGCTGTGCTGCTTGGATCAGGCAAATTGAAGCATTTGTCAGAGGTATCAGATGCTGAGTAGAGGGGTGGGGTTAGAAAAGATAGAGCTTTATGTGTCCCTTGATGTGCTCTGTACTATCTAAGCCAATCTGCTATCCTTCAATACACTGAATTATGTGCAGTCACAAGTATTTAGATAAGATATGACCACTATTATGGTTGGTTTATTAACGATTGGAGTTGTGGATGTGCTAATGCATTGTCTTGCCCTTTGCCTAATGCAACAATGGCCACCATTCTGTTGTCAGTGTTGTTACTGATAGCAGCACAACTGCAGGAGTAAAATAGCTACAGGTGTAGTGATGATGGAGGGAGGGAGGGAGAGAGAAAGAGAAAACCAGAACTATCAGAAGATAAAGCTACCTTCTTGCTTTCCAAGCTGCTCAGGAACTAACAGAATAGCTTCCTCCTAATAGCAACATCTTTTTCTGACCTCCCAATGCTTCTGTGGATCCCGCCCAAACGGCACTGTACTAGTTACAAAACATCAATAGGATTTGAGCCAGTGTATTTTCGTTGGCCCTGATCTAGGCCACTGGCAAACCATGTACAGTACTGCTATTCCATTTCACCTTCACTTATTCTCCCTTTGTAACTGACTGAACATTTCTCATTTTAATATGAGGTTTAAGATATGGTTTATCTACTTGTTGGAACAGACTGTCTAGCCCAAATGTAAAGAAAAATAGCTACTTGTGTGTACACAGTCTCCAATTTACATTGTAGGTGCTCCTTACACCTACACTATGAAACTTAAAAGTATCTCACTGTATCATTGAGGATGAAAATGTTGATGAGTTTAAAAAACAACAAATAATCCTCTTTCTCTGTTTTATCTCAGTTTTTCTTGTGCAAATGCCCAAAGCTTATGGATAGGAAGCTCTACAGGTTTATTCATAATTAACATGGCAAACTTTGAATTGGAAGCAATTCTACATTACAGAGGTATATTTGTTTCTTTTTGTATACTGATTAGTAACCATACTACAGTACAGTGTGCATGTGCATTTTGTGTATAAAAACACAAAAACATACATCCATACTATAATTAGAAGTGTGCTTGTTTGTCATGGTTTACAAATCCATGTGCTTGTTAACAGTAACCAAACCTGGTGGATTACTGTATCTATTGGGGCCAAGGGGAAGACTGTATTGAGGTTTTGGATCCAGACCATTAGCTATTGAACTATTAATTCCTGACAAGGTCAGATCTGATCATTGTGACATCTGTTTATCTTGTATGCTATATAAATCCATATACTTTGACCACAGTGTCACCAAACTTGGGATGTTATCTAATGGGACCCAAATGAATACCATAATAAAGTTTTTAAGTTGATGTCTCAGTTACTATGGGTATCTCTCAAGCACTTTGCATTTATGTTGCTCTAGAACACACATTTATACACTGATGGTGACGAAACTTCATATGTACACTTAAACTGACATCTCAAATATTTTTATGCAAATTCAAAAGTAATGAGTAATATTCATATTTTGTTCCAGAACATTACTGGTTTTGGTTTATTTCACATAAAACATAATGTAAAACACATTTTAAGGGATTTAAGTACTCCTACAGTCAGTGTGGTATAGTAGTCTGAATATTGGAATAGGAATCCAGGAGACGAGGGTTCAAATCACTTCTTGGCCATAGAAACCTACTGGATGACTTAGGGCAAGCCATGCTCAGTCTCAGAGGAAAGCAATGGCAAACCACCACTGAACAAATCTGGCCAAGAAAACCCCATGATAGGTTTGTTGTAGTGTTACCGTAAGTCAGAAACATCTTGAAGGTACAGAACAACAAAGGCTTTTTGTCAGGCCTCTGTATCATTCAAATCATAAATGAAATTGTTAACTTCAGTATAGGTAACATTGTGTAAAATTTCTTCATACATAATAAAAATGTAAAGTCAAGGCTTTTTTGTTTTAAAATCTTTTTAATCATACAGAGGTCCCTTGGTATTCACTACGGTTTGGTTCCAGGACCCCCTGTGGATACCAAATCTGTGCATGCTAAACTTCCATTATGTACAATGACATAGTGAAATGGTGTCCGTTATATAAAATGGCAAAAATCAAGGTCTTTTTAAAAACAAATATTTTGAAGCCATGGATGGTTGAATCTGTAGATGCAGCATCCATGGATCTATAACTGCAGTGTTACAGGTTTCTTTCTTCTTACATATTTCAAACTTCATATCAGTTCTGCTGAAATCAGTGGAATCAATACATATAAAGAAAGAAATGAATCTAGCATTTAGTCTTATATGATGGTTTCTTATTATAGAAAGGTGAAAAATATTTTATTATGTTGGGTTTTTTTGTGTGTAAAGATTTCAGTGCTCTCAGCATTCAGTTTGCTGGATCATGTGCTTTAACAAGGAAGGCAGTCAATGGTAAGGTGAGTACCAGTATTAATCTTAAAATATTCAGTTAAAAACTGTAAATGTGGAGAAGTTTTACATTTTTAAAAAATATAAAATATATATGGGACTATATGCTAGCAACAATTTTAAATATCGTTATGACGGCCTAAATCTAGGGGTGGACATTTTCAAGTGGAATTGCTTCCATCTGAAACTGGAAGGGGTGATCTGTACTTCCCAGTGCATTTCACCAAGGCACCCCAAAAACATGCTCTGGATGGCTTAGAAGCCCTTTGGTATCACTCTGGGTAGAGTTAAGAGCTTCATTGGAAAATACACTGGTACTGTGATGGTTATGATGCAAAACCTCCCCCCTGTTGCTAACTTATACCACTTTTCCAGTATTGTCATCCCTAAAATTTTTATCCGAAGCAGGAATCCTTCCTAATGTTGCTATCTAAAGTCATTTATCTTAAGATACAAATAATGGAATTCAAGGCTTCCAATACACCAGACAAATTTTCTAAGACAGAGTGCAGTTGTCTTTCTCTTAACTTTTCTCATGGTGGTTTGGACACAAAACAGGCAGGAACTGGGAAAGTCTGCTTAGCAACTCTAGATATGGGATTTAGGTGGCTGACTGACTGAATTATGGAAGTCAAACAAAGTGATTGGCGTTATGGTATCGCCTAAACTGGAAGATGTAATGAAGTGAAAACTAGCACTACACAGATCTGCCAGAATGCCCTTTGAAGATAGTATGACATTCTAAAAAGTCACATGCGTGATAGCAAAACAATAAAGATGTATTTTGTGAGGGTCCAAATTTTTCTAGTTTTCCTTTTTCTGCTGCAGCCCTGTATGCCACATAAATGCTTCAGAGAGATCTCCAACTTACAGGTTTTACAAGGGTTCAGAGGGCTGTAGTAGAAAGCAGGGAATGAGCAAGTCCTGTTCAGTGACCAGCTTTCAGGTCCCTGGCTAGAAGTCACTAATGTTTTCTTGATTGCTATTGTGTTATTTTGATTTCAATGAATAACTATTTCATGGACATTTCTTTGCAGGTTTGTTGTGTGCTAACTTCAATGTTTGAGAGCAGAATTGCCTTACTAGAGATTAATGTTGCTGCCCTGTTAAAATCCCAACAAAATGAACTGCTTTTAAGTGGCGAAGGAAAAGGCCTTTCAGTTGTTGCTAGGTAAAGTTTCATTTCAGTTAAGCTAACATTTTCTTTATTACATATGATTTTTTCCTCCAGTTTACTACAAAACTTCAGTAACCGGTTAAAATTAAGTCTTACTCTACCATTAGGCAGTGTGAATTAACCACCTCAAACAGTAGGTGCAGGGAAGCAGGAGGAGTAGCCCCCTTCCTGCCATTCTTCCAGAGACCCTCTGACAATTCCCCTCTTTTGGAGGACAGCATTGGTGTTGTCACATATCCTATCATGCACCCTTTAAATTAGTTTACTGCCCTTGAATGTTGTGGAGGACACTTCTCCTGTGGCCAATCTTGATGTAAGCTTCAACTTACTTTTATACATGGGGGTGGGGATGCCATTGTTTCTTCTTCGTGGTCTCTGTGCCTCACACAATAGGGTTTGCGCCTGCGCAGAAGCTCCATTCGGAATGCTGAAAAGCTGAGCAGATTGGCGGGAGCCCCACCCCTCCCATTCCCTGAGCATGCCCAATCCCGCCAATCTAGCTCCTCCTTCAGTTCTCTTTCGTCCGCCGCAAGAGTAACACCTCCTTCGGAGTGCTCCTCATCGCGACGAAAGCTGAGTAGCTAGACTCTGTCTATTTTCTTTTATTTCTTCATTTTACTTTATTTTACTTTATTTCTTGTTCTTTTTTCGTTTTCTCCCGTTTTTTCCTTGAGCTGCCCCTTTTTGTCGGAATTCGAGGGTTTTGGCCCGGACGGGCCACTCGCGATCGGACTGGCCTCTTATGGCCGCCCCGTTCAAGAAATGTTCCGACTGTGGCGGTAAAATCCCGGTTGTGGATGGACACTCGAAGTGCATTTTCTGCTTAGGCAGTTCCCACATCCCGGAGAAATGCAAGCATTGCAAGGCTTCTAATCCCGCCACGCTCTGCCAACGAGCAGACCGGCTCAAGGCCCACTTGTGGGAGAAGGCCCTCTCGGTCTCCCACTCCTCAGATCCATCCACGGACCCCTTAGGACGTCTTCCCATCTCTAAGTTCCCGAGGATTCCGAAAATCAAAAGACCGACCTCGGCGTCGACGGCGACCTCAACACCGACGGAAACCTCGTCGGCCTCGGCCACGACTACTATGTCTCGCCCCGAAGGGCAACACAGGGAGCACAAGAAGCGGCCTCCCCCCATCGAGCTGGAGAAGCCGAAAGCAAAAAAGCATAAGCATAAGGAGGTCCTCACTTCGGTTGCCTCGGCGGCTGCCCAGGCAGACCTGGCCATGTCTTTCCTTAGACAGCCTTCGGCCATTGACCTCTCAGTCCCGGCCCCGGTCACTGTACTAGACTCGGCGCCGGAGACTCTGGAACCCGCATTTCAGCCTGCATCTACCCAGGTCCTCGCCCCTACGGGGACGGTCTCGACCTCGGTCTCTACTGTTTCGCCTATTTCGGCTCCGACCTCTGTTCCACCGAAGGAAATCCTAGCCTCTTCGGAGCATATTTACAGGCTGCGGTTCCCATCTCCTCCACCCCGGAAGTCTCCGGAACCCTTCGAGGAGCACTACTTCGACTCACCCCACTCGTCGGCCTCCTTTTTGGTGCGACATCGGGCTGAATCATATTGGAGAGAGCGTCATCCATCCTACCGCTCCTACTCTCCTTCGTACCGGGATCGGTACCATGTCCGTGACCTCCATGTCGGAGACTTCTCACGATCTCGATCTCGCTCTCCCTCTCGGTCTCGGACCGAATACAGGGCCATATCACCTCCGCCGGCCTCGACAGCTACGGTGTCGAAACCTCCGGAATCGAGCGCCATTATGACCGTCTCGGCCTCAGCTACCGCTACTACTTCGACGTTGATAGTCTCCGCTCCGATCAGCTACGCGGACGCCTCGACGTCGACCTTTCTTACGGCACCGACACAGCCCTATGTGGATCCGCAGTTGCCAGCCTCCCAGTCTACGGAGGAGTGTACGGGAGAGATGGACAACCGTCCTGACTCCCCACAGCCTGCCATTTCCTCTCCCAATGAGGAAGTTGAGGACCAGACACCGGGTTCACCTGTCGAAGACCTCCATCTCTTCACTGGAATTGTCGACAGGATGGCAAGGGCGGTAGGCCTCCATACGGCGCAGACGGCCCAGCCCCCCAGGGACCCCATCGATGGCCTCGTGGTACGTCCCCAGCAACCAGCGGTCATTCCATTCTTGCCTTCTTTCTCGGACATTATGGTGGCCTCTTGGACCAAGCCGGCCTCGACACCACCCGCTTCTAAGAAGCTTGACTCGCTGTATCGGGTGCAGTCGGATACGGCGCCATTCTTGTTCACCCACCCAGCTCCCAACTCTCTGGTGGTGGAATCTACTTGTAAGTCTACAGGCAAGTCCCATTCTGCCCCCGTGGACAAAGATGGCAGACGGATGGACATCTTTGGTCGACGTTTCTATTCATCTGCAGTGCTGGCAGCAAAGGTCGCCAATATGCAAGGTTGCATGGCCGGCTATCAGAAGTTTTTGTGGGACCGTGTGGCTGCTTTCATTCCTTATCTGCCTCAGGCACAACAAGAGGCAGCTCAGGAATTCTACGCTGAGGCACTCTCCCCCATTGCTCAGGAAGTGCACTCAGCTAGACATGTCGTGGACTGTTCTGCGAAAGTGATGGCCAGTGCAGTGGCACTCCGCCGTTTCGCCTGGTTGAGGTCTACTTCTCTGTCCGAGGAAGCTAAGTCCAAAACTGAAGATCTTCCTTTCGATGGTGAAGGTCTATTCGCCGCCAAGACTGACGAATCCCTGGACACCATGGCCAAGGCTTGTCTGAACGGGAAGAGACTTGGGCTGACACCTAGCAAGCCCTCATCCAGTCGTGTCTGGCGCCAAAGGCCATACGACCCTGGTTTCACCCGCTCTCGTTCGGCTCCGTCCTCCACTTATAGGACCCAGCCTTACAATAAGAGGCCTTACAGACAGCCTCAACAGCAGCAGCAACAGCAGCAACAGCAAAGGCAAGGCCAGCAACGTCAGCAGCAACAGCCTTCTAGAAAGCCATCCTCCAAGTCGCACTTTTGACGGGCTCTTGGAGGCGACACCCCATTTTTGTTTGCCAGTCTCCCTTTCCTCAGTTCCCAGACTTCGCCATTTCTACGAGAACTGGTCCAAGATCACCACGGACTCCTGGGTGCTTACCATCATCCGCCTGGGCTACGCCATAGAGTTCTCAAATATTCCACCAAATGGGGTTTTCTGTTCCACTCCCTCCTCTCCTCCTCTTCTGGAGGAGATTTCCTCCCTTCTCGACAAAGGAGCCATACAACGTGTTCCACCGTGCTACAAACACCAAGGCTTCTACTCCAGGTACTTCACAGTTCCGAAGAGAGGAGGAGGCCTACATCCCATCTTGGACCTGAGAGGCGTCAACTCATACATCACGATTCGCAAGTTCAAGATGGTGACTCTCCAATCCATCTTGCCGTTCCTGCACCAAGGGGACTGGTTTGCATCCATAGACCGAAAGGATGCTTACTTCCACATCAGCATCAGGCCTCAACATTGGAAGTATCTCCGCTTCGCCATAGATGGAGATCTCTATCAATATACCGTTCTTCCTTTCGGCCTCTCCACCGCTCCTCGAGTGTTTACAAAGTGCATGGCAGTGGTCATCTCTCACCTTCGTCTTTAAGGAATAAAGATTTTCCCTTACGTTGACGACTGGCTTCTGGTGTCGTCCTCCAAGTCTTGACTGCGCAAAGACATCCAGTACACTTTGGATCTGCTAGCAGACTTGGGACTCAAAGTCAACCTGCCAAAATCCATTCTCCACCCCGTGAGGGTGATAGACTATATAGGCACGTCCCTGGACTCTGTGATGGGTCGAGCCTACCTTCCCACCAGACGGGCGGAGGCCCTCTGGGAACAGCTGTGATCCGTCCTTTACTCTCACCGTCCGTCTGCAAAGGACATTCAGAGACTGCTAGGCCACCTGGCCTCAACTACAGCGGTGACATACCTGGCTCGTCTCAGGCTCAGGCCTCTCCAAGCTTGGTTCCTGGCTTCCTTCGATCACCTGAGGAACAATCCGTCCAAGAGACTCTCGTTGCCACCTCATGTCAGAGACTCTCTCAAGTGGTGGATGTCTCCCTCCAACATCCTCAAGGGGATGCCCTTCCAAACGCCAGAACCTTCCAGGATGGTCACTACAGACGCGTCCATGTCAGGATGGGGCGCACATCTCAACGGCTTGTGTGTGCAGGGACAGTGGTCTGCACAGGAGGCAGAACTGCACATAAATGCCTTGGAACTGTTGGCAGTCATCAAAGCCTTCAGGGCATTCGAAAATCATCTCCTCCACAGAGTTGTGCAGGTAGTATCAGACAACACAACCACTGTCTGGTACACCAACAAGCAAGGAGGAACTCACTCTCCAGTCCTCTTGCGTCTCTCCCAGCAGCTGTGGACGTGGTGCCACCACCGATCCATTCACCCAGTGGCCATTCACTTGGCAGGGAAGGACAATGTGCTGGCAGACTCCCTCAGCAGGGACAAGGTGCTGCAGCACGAATGGACTCTTGTCGAGCCCAGCCTTCAATCTCCTGATGTCTCGTTGGGGATTTCCTTCAGTGGACCTGTTTGCCACCCCGGAGAACGCCCAGTGCCAGGCATTCTACACCAGAGCGGGCAAAGGACGAGGTTCCTTGGGGGACGCCTTCCTTTGCAGTTGGAGTCGAGATCTCCTGTATGCATTTCCCCCCTTTCCTCTGATCTCCAGGACGGTGGCCAAGATGGCCAGGGACCGGTCCAACGCCATACTGTTGACTCCGTTCTGGCCCAGACAACCCTGGTTCACTCCTCTTCTTCATTTGGCCAGAGGCCAATACTTTCACCTGCCGAAATGGCCGGACCTTTTGTCCCACTCCAATGGAGCGGTCCTACACCCGGACTTGGTCAATCTACGGATGACGGCGTGGAGGATCCAGCCATAGACTCTCCTGATTTGCTCAGGGTCCTGTCTGCCTCGAGGAAGGACTCCACCAAGAGATCCTATGCATATAAGTGGAAGCGTTTCTGTGCCTTCGCGGAGGCTAGGTCTGAACCTTCCTCGCCCGTGAGCCTTACTACTGTTTTGCATTTTCTGCTACACCTCAGGGATCAAGGCCTGGCCTTCTCTTCCCTCAAGGTCTACTTGTCGGCTATTGTAGCTAACCAACCACCCGGCTCACGATCAGCTCGCCTTTTCACGTCACCCACGTTAAAGAAGTTCTTCAAGGGACTACATCACCTTTATCCACCGTTGCCACCACTGGCTCCGGCCTGGTCTCTCTCTCTAGTGCTTACACAGCTTACGAGGCCTCCATTTGAGCCTTTAGGCTCTGCTTCCTTGAGACTACTGACACTCAAAGTGTCTTTTCTTGTGGCCATAACTTCAGCCAGACGTGCTTCTGAACTGACGGCCCTACGCTCAGATGAGCCTTACTTGACTTTTCACAGGGACAAGGTGGTCCTCAGACCGGACATTTCCTTCCTCCCTAAAGTGGTTTCTCCATTTCACCTTTCCCAGGAAATTGTGCTTCCTAATTTTTATCCAGATCCTTCTTCGCCTCTGGAAAAGACTATGCACACCCTGGATGTTCGCCGTTGTTTGGCATTTTATGTTCAGCGTTCTCAAGAGTTCAGATTATCCAATAAATTGTTTATTTGTTATGGTGGTGCCAGGAAAGGCAACCCAGTTTCATCACAGCGGTTTGCAAAGTGGATTGCTCAAACCATTTTTATGAACTGGCTAAGTGCCCTCTCCCGGTTCGTGTTCGTGCCCATTCCACCAGGGCTACAGCTTCATCTGCTGCCTTCCTCAGAGGTGTTCCACTGACAGAGGTTTGCAAGGCGGCCACGTGGTCTCAACCTTCCACGTTTGTGAAGCATTACCGGCTGGACTGCAGGTCCCGGAGGGATGCCAGTTTTGGTCGTGCTGTCCTTTCATCGATCTTGCAGTGACCTTCCCACCTCCATAGGTAAGCTTTTTAGTCACCCTATTGTGTGAGGCACAGAGACCACGAAGAAGAAGTACAGGTTGCTTACCTGTAACTGTGTTTCTTCGAGTGGTCATCTGTGCCCTCACACAAATCCCGCCCTACCTCCCCTCGGTCAGGTCCCTGCCTATTTGCGGCGGACTTGAACTGAAGGAGGAGCTAGATTGGCGGGATTGGTCATGCTCAGGGAATGGGAGGGGCGGGGCTCCCGCCAATCTGCTCAGCTTTTCAGCATTCCGAATGGAGCTTCTGCGCAGGCGCAAACCCTATTGTGTGAGGGCACAGATGACCACTCAAAGAAACACAGTTACAGGTAAGCAACCTGTACTTCTTGCCCCAGACAAAGCAAATACAAAGTTTTTTTTCAGGCTACATTTATATTACTGCCACTACAGGAGCAGTGAAGTTGGGGAATGGATGAGAAATTGGATTCACTGGGTTTTACTTTTTAATAGTAATATAAGTTGATGGCTAGTTACCTGCTCAGACTTCCCTGTGGACTTCATGTGGATGAGAAATATTTGCACGGTGGGGTGGGGGTGGGCAGTAAAAATGGAATGGCTGTTTTATTGACTGTCAAAAACTAGCGTAATTTTAAAAAGGAAATGGAAAGTTTGCTATTTCTGTACTAAAGTAGAATGCTCTAGTATTGGTTAGCTTCTGCTAATGCTTCACAAAGCAGAATAGGGAATATTTAGTGTCTTTCTGGATAAAGAAAGGAACCCCTCCCAGTTTCTGTTATGGTCTGCTCTGGGAAACAAAGGGGCTATACAGACTGCCACAAAGGGGCGGCCTGCAGCTGCCCCTTTCCTGGCCAGAGCAGCACAGCAACCTCACTTCAAAGCTCCAATCCAGCCTCTGGGGGGCACAAAAAGGAGCTGCAAAAAGGAGCTCATTTTTGCACCCTCTAAAGGGTGCCATAGCCATGCCAGTATGGTTGTATGGCACCCCTTCAGTACTGCATCATCTGGATGCAGCACCGGAGGTGCGCCATAATGTTGTGGCTGTCTGGAACAGTGCGCTGCATCATAGTGCCATGGGGGCAGAATCAGGGCATCCAGCATCAGGACTGCACCCTGACTCCACCCACAGACTGCAACCAAGTGCCAGTCTGTACAGGGCCATAGTCACTTGGTAGGTCTGCATTTTCCACCTGCTTTAGAGTAAGATTTGCTTTTCTGTCTCCTATTCAAAGAAGGAGGTTGCACTTTAAAATATGTATAAGTGGCAGGCTGAAGACAGAGGCCAGCTGTCTCTGAACACATTGGAGGTTCTCTCTGACTCAGATGGCCTACAGACACAGATGAGAAGGGGCTGCAGATTATGTAGAAGTAGGCAAATTGACCTCAGATGCATTGTTCTAGCCCTGAGAGCCCCACACACCTGGACTGAAGCTGCATCCTCAAGAGCTCAGTTTCTGGAAAGGGTACCTAGCATTATTGGAGGGACCCAATAAAGGCAGGAAAAATATTGCACAGTTGGCTCCACAATTTATAATGCTACTAGGCTGTCCTGCACTGCAGGAAAAAGCGAACTTGCTTACTGTAGCTGTATCCGTGCTGCAGAAATAATCCAGTTTGGCACCACTTTAACTGCCATGGCTCAATGCTATAGAATTCTGGGAATTGTAATTTGTTGTAACACCAGAGCTCTCTGACAAGAGAAGGCTAAATGTCACACTAAACTACATTTCCTAGAATTTCATAGCATTGAACTATGTCAGTTAAAGTGATGTCAAACTGGATTATTTATTCAGTGCAGATGCACTTTGTTTTTCTGCTTTGGACAGAGAGTAGTCTTCACAGCCTAAAAGATATTTGCTGTATTGGGAAGGAAACGCCTTGTCCTGGTATCACTCTTACATTGCTTTGTTTGGATTTTTCAAAGTTCCAAGTTCTTTTTACTCTTAATATTAATTAAATGGTGCTTGGTTATCCTGAAACGGGGATGAGTTGCTCTTCTTTGTAGGAAAAGTATTTTTCACTTGAATTCTGACTTCTGGACAGAAGGAATAGCTAATCTGTACTAGACTGTTCTCCATCTACTTTAGACAAAGAGATTTTGTGATAGGTTCAACTTTTCTTTTACATTTCTTCCAAGAGAGGTAAAGACTGAAAACTTTCCAGGGAAGGTTGGCCCTTAACTGCAAGGGGTCATTAAAAATGTATCTTCATTCTCCTGCAGTTCTAACCTAGGGATACATTTGTAGTAGACAGGAAAGCATTAGGTAGTCTTTGAGAACAACATTCAGTAATTTACACATTATCATCAGAACTTTAGTAGGCTGTGATGTCGGGTATGCTTAGTTTGTCCCAATCCTTTATCCTGAGGAAGTCCTGTGAAGACACTGGTACTGCTCTTATATAAATGAGTTGCAAATTGCAGTGAGAATATCTGTGTATCTATCTAAACATCTAAGCTATGTCTGTTATTTGTTGATTTAGGTGTTGCCTCCTACCAACCTCTCCCTTGTGCCTGAAGAAGGAAAAAACCAACCTTGTAAATAAGAAAGGTAAATTTGGTAAAATTTAAATACATTTGGCACTGTCTATATATAGGTATTGGTTCTTGGTCAGAAACCTTCTGCTGTTTCTCCTCTGTATATTAGCCTTTCAGTTCTAGCCTGAAAAACATTTTAACTTCAAGGTCATCTGGTGCATCTTTATTTTTTCAAAGGCCATGAGATAACATATGACTTTGTATGTTTGTTGGTCAATAGACAGGAGAATAACCAGCACAGTTAAAAGTCAGGAATTCAAAGAAATTGTCTCTTTTTCCAGCCAGGGAGAAAAAGAAATCATAATTCTGGAAATGAGAACCCTTCCACTATCCTTATTCTGCTTGCTATTACCAGCAGATTTCTTTGTGGCTTCTAGCTCTTCCTTGGCTTTATGCGAGCCTTTCATTTTACACTTCCCTTCATTATTGCAGTGTTCCTGATCAAGGCCAAGAGAAGCAGGCTCCATAAGATGGAGCACTTCACATACTGCCAGAGTGTCTTTTATGCTGTTTTTCAGTCACATGATAGCCCCTGACTCCACTACCCTGCTTCACTTCCCTTTTCTCTCTAGGGAGATAAGGTAGTGTGAACAGGCTACTTTGCTACTCTATTGCACCAACAGCATGGTCAGACTATCCACTTCCTTATGACACTGGCAGGAAAGAATGAGTACAACCAGCTCCTAGCTAGTTGTACTGTGATGCAAACACACTTCCCTCACTAGGCAAGTCTAGGAAGCCTTTTTTACTACTTCTGAATCTGTCTTCAGATAGATTTTAGCATGTTTTCGATTGGACACACTCTGGGTTTTCTGTTACTGTTTCTCTAGTCTCTGTCAAACTTGTTTCATTGCTGTCAGCTCCTTAGAAAACCAGGGGGCTGGTTTAGCTCTACTCCATGAGAAGGGCCACTTAAGAGCAATTGTGTCTGCTACCCTGGTCATTTCCTCATTCCATAGATCAACCAGGGCTTTGACAGGATCACCTCCCAAGGCAGCAAGAAACTCCCCAAGAGCCATCAGGAATCCATCCATATCTTCCAGCCTCCTGGAGCAGACCATCTTCATGGTCTGCCCCAGGAAGACCACCTACCCCTGCAAAGGCTCTGAGTGCCGGCCGTTCTAAACCTGAACAAGAAATGATCTGTCCATGACAATAGAACAGTGTCTCCCTCTATCCTGTCTAACTTGAATAGCTGCTCCCTGAATATTATTACTTCCTTCTCTTTGTTGGCAACACATCTCTCCTCCACACAAGAGTGGTCAATTATTTATTTCAACAAGGCATTGTCAGTAAGCAGTCAGTGTTTTCTTTCCTGCAGGACAGGCTCTCATGCACCACCATGAAGTTGATCCCCTAACAGGTGATCCTCCTTTGTGCCAACCTCTTTGTAGGTGACTCTGTTGGTGGCGGACCCTCCCCTCCAGTAGTCCCATTTTTATTCCCCATCTAACTCAGTCTATCTGGGGAACCTGTTGTAGGCTGCTGGCTGGGCCTCAGTCCTGCAAAGAGGCAATTCTGCTGTGAGGGAAGAGTCCGAGAGGAAAGGAAAAGGTGGAAGATGTCATCTGAAGTATCTGGCAAGCTCCCTCTCTTTCACTCCCAGATGGTCTTTGGGTTGTTAATTATATTTACTCACTAATTTAATGGTTACAGTATTCATTTTTCATGCTTACTACTGATTTTTCTTTAACTCAGATATGAAAAATTCAATAAAAGACCAGCCACTGGTATTCCATTACAAAATTAAATCATCAGGTTACACGTCAGCACCACAGTGAGTACTGACTTCGGTAGTAAAGTTATTTCAATGATTTTTCAGTAGTAGTTTTCTTGTCATTTTATTGAAAAAAGTAGATATCTCTATGTGTTACAAAACTATATTGGATGTATTGAAAAGGTGTAGAACAGGCTTTAAAATTATTTGGAAGAAAAGAGGAAAAGAAATGCCAGTTTGGGGAATTGTCACATTTCCTGTAATGATTTCCTGATTGTCAGAATTTTAAATGGATTTATACAGGGCTTTGTGTACACTATGCTAAATAAAAGTGAAAATTTTCAGCCCAGTCTGTTTAAATTCTGTTTTAAAACAAATGAATTCTGTAAATTAAGCAAAACCTCTGTAGCTGCATAATTTCTTTGGATTTTGTCAGTTATGGGTAGAGGCAGGAAATTGGTAACTGACTTATTAAGTCCTCCCTTTAAACATAGCCACGAATAAGGCTTTTGAGATTCAGCAACCACTACCTATACACTCTTAAGCATAACTTTGCAACCAAAAAGGTCTGAACATATTTTTCAAAAGGAAAATTAAGATTTCATGTCCAGCACTATGTTCTGCACATTCTCAAGCATGCAGGGGAGCAATCCACAAAGAACTGGTTTATATCTTCATAGATCATCAGAAGTCACCTGATTATCAGTTATTAACTTCTCCCTCTTCAGTTTTTTTCAGTCCTGCCTTGACAGCTAGATGCTATCCTTTCACTACAACTTTTAAACTTACTTTAGATTTTGCTGTAAATGTTTCCTGTTTTCCAGAGATGAAGGGGAGGGATCCTTTGAGTGGATTGGTTCCCTTCTATCGCTCCAATAGGCAGGGATTAAAGCTGCAGAGGGACGTCCTAGAATTGAACCGCCCCCTGCTTTTCCAGTCTTAGTTCCTACTTTGCTCCAGATAGGTTCTATCTCTCCTCTCTCCTTTGTTTTCTACCTAAATAATAATTTTAAAAAAAACTCCCCTTTCCTTTCCTTTCCTTCCTTCCCCTTTAGCCAGGCTGGACTTAGGAAAGGATCCAGGCAAGCAAAGGGGGTGATGGAGGACAGCCCAGGCATGTCAGGCAACTCTGCCCGGGCTGATCAGGCCTCGGCCTCACAGCAGATTGGCGGCAAAGCCGTGTCCTCCAAAATGGTGTGGCCCGCGGAGGGAGAACCCTTTTCTCTGAGCCAAAGCACCCCATGCTGCATTCTCTCTTCTCAGGATCGGGAAGAAACTGCGCAGTCTGAAGACTCTGAAGGAAGCATGAGTAAGACATCTGTGCCTCCCACAGGCCTCCCTCTGCCTCCTGAGCTCTCCAGCCTCCTGGCATCCATCATTACAACACAGGCAGCTGCTATGGCTGGCCAGGCCCTTCCCTCCCAAGCCCATGGATTGGGTCTTCCCCTCCCAAGGCTTCTTGCATCAGGCCACTCCTCTTCCAAGCCTGCCTCAAAGGCAATAGGCAAAATTAGGGCCACAGCTCAATCCCCTCACCAGGAATCCTCTTCTGCCTCACCAGCATCCAAGTCCTCTGCTGAGGCCATTCCCGCCAGTGAGAGGGGCAGATTCATGCCAAAACACCATCGGAGGCCCAAAGCAGTTAAAAAGGGCAGGAAACTCTTCTCTGCTGCTATTTCAGCCAAGCCCATGTGATTTCTCAGTCCTCTTATGAAGAGAGTGCTAATGCATCTCAGTCCCAATCTGTCTCTGAAGAGGGAGAGGGTGACCTTTCTGAGGAAGATGAACCTGATGTTCCTCTACCTCCATCATCCTCCAGGCTATTTTCCTTTGATGATTTCTCCATTTTGTTAAAAAGAAGGTATTACCGTCTATGCCACGTGGCGACGATAAAAAATCCTTCCGCCATGGTCAATCGTCCCTTTGTTCCTTTCGCCCCTCTTCCAACTCTTCCAAAAATAGAGAGAACAGATATGGAAAACAACAGTGGTTGGACTGCTGCTTTCAGTCCAGACAACAACCCCTGGGCCGAGATTTTGGCAGATCCTCTCCTGCCAACTCAGGAAGCCAGCCTAACACAACTAAACAGGGCTCCAACCAACGAGCCTGACTGGCTGACCCACCAGGTGGGAGGCCAACTCCAACAATTCTATCATGTTTGGCAATTCACCACCTCGGACTACTGGGTCCTCTCCACTATATCTTCAGGTTATTGAATAGACTTTACTCACTACCCACGCGACCACTTCGTCATCTCTTTATAATCCAAGCACCCCCACAAACACCAACTGATGATCGAGGCTATCGACCACCTACTCCAGATAGGGGCAATTGAGCCTGTCCCATTCTCAGAGAGACAAAAAGGTTGTTACTCCATCCTATTCATCGTTCCAAAGAGGAACAAGTCTTGGAGGGCAGGACTCAACTTAAAGAGAGTCAACAAAAGTGTTGTCAAATGGTGATTCAGGGTGGAAACACTAAAGACTATCCTAGATTCCCTCAAACCATGGGACTTTATGGCCTCTCTCGATTTGACCGAAGCTTATTTACTTATTTTGGTTCACCCACCCCATCGCAAATTCCTCCGCTTCTGTTATCACAACCAGCATTACCAGTACAGGGCTCTGCCATTCGGTCTGTCATCTGCCCCCAGGGTGTTTACCAAAATCATGATAGCACTCATGGCGCACTGGAGGACTCAAGGCTTCCTCGTCTTCCTGTACTTGGATGACTTATTGATTTCCGCTCCTTCTGCCGAAAGGGCCTTGGCTGTCGTTCAGTTTATTGTAGAGTCCCTCTCTCGCCATGGTTTTCTGGTCAATCTTGGGAAGAGCCACCTCATTCTGTCACAGTCTATACATCACTTGGGAGCCCTCATAGATACCTCATCTGCCACAGTCAGTCTCCCCCCCGTAGAGGATCGATACCATTCGAAAAGTTGTCCAGTCCATCCTTCCAAACCACTCATCAGACCTTCTGCTCTTAGCGAGACTACAGGGGCTTATGATAGCTGCCATGCCTTGCGTTCCTTAGGCACGCTTTCATGCCAGACCCCTACAGTGGTTGCTCCTACCGTTCCAACATTTGATTTCGCGACAGATATACAAGATGGTCTACATTCCCCAAAACGTCCAAAGGTCGCTCCTGTGGTGGATGTTGCATCACCTGTTAAAAGGTCGACCCATATGGCAACCCAGACAGATCCAGATCACAACAGATGCCAGCATATATGGCTGGGGTGCAACTTTCAGCACTCAACTGGCCCAGGGCAGATGGACCACTCAGGAACATCAACAAAGCATCAATTGGCTGGAGCTGAGAGCGGCTCGCTTAGCCCTCCTATCATTTTCTCATATGATCCAAAACGCAGACGTTCTGATCCATACGGACAATGTGACAACAAAGGCCCATGTCAACAGAGAGGGCAGGACGAGGTCCCGAACTCTGATGCAGGAAGCCACACTCCTCTTAAACTGGGCAGAAAACAACCGGCGCTCTCTCAGAGCAGAACACATAAAGGGTGTTCTAAACACACAAGCAGATTGGCTCAGCAGAAGAGACCTAGATCACTCTGAGTGGCATCTCCACCCAGAGGTCTATTTATACATAACCCGCCTACTGGGAAAGCCACAAGTGGATCTGTTCGCTTTGCTGGTCAACAATCAAGTTCCAAGGTTCTTCTCTCAGTTCTCAACTCAAGGAGCAGAAAACGCAGATGCTCTCCATGCCCCATGGCCACCAGGTCTCCTCTATGCCTTCCTTCCCATGGCAATAATATCGAGGTGCCTACAAAAACTAAGAAACTAAAGGGGCACCCTGATTCTAATTGCTCCTTATTGGCCACGAAGACCGTGGTTTCCAGAAATCCTAAATCTAGCACGAGATCAGATCAGATTACCAGTAAGGCCAGATCTGTTAACCCAAGGACATATAGTCCACCCAGACCCATAGTAGCTCAATCTGGAATTTGAGCGCCGTCTACTGCTAGAAGATGGCCTTCATCCTTAAGTAGCTGAGACCATTATCCAGTCCCGGAGACCATCCACGAGACGGATCTGTGAATATTTTTTTCGTGGCTTTTCTTCATGTTGCAAAATCAAAGCGATTTCTCCAGTTCGATTTTCCATAGGTTTACCTTCAAGAGGGACTAGACAAGGGCCTTAAACTCAACATCCTTAAAAGACAGATTTCGGCCATCACATCAGCTCTCCCTACTAAGACTGCCAACTGTATGTCCTCTCATCCATACATCAAAAGTTCCTGAGGGCAACTACCTTAATAAGGCCCCCACCGATACACCGGTATCCCAGCTGGGACCTACACCTTGTTCTCGCAGCACTCACCCAGACCCCATTCGAACCTCTGGCCCAGATTGATATTAAACTTCTGACCTACAAGGTTCACTTCTTTGTAGCCATCACCTCAGTCAGAAGAGTTTCAGAGCTGGGAGCCTTATCCATCCGAAAAGAGCTCTGCATCTTCAGAGAGGACTTAGTATTATTACGTCTAGGTCCGACTTTCATCCCCAAGGTCAACTTTGCCTTCCACATGTCACAAGAAATCATCCTTCCGTCGTTCTGCCCCAGCCCCAAGAAGGACTTGGAAAAGACATGGCACACATTAGATGTCAGGAGGGCACTCAAAACATACATCAAACGGACCCACAACTTCCAACTCTGAAACCGCCTGTTCATCTCTTTCGGCTCATCTACCAAAGGAATAAAGGTCTCCACTTCCACACTGTCCAGATGGATCCAGGATTGTATCATGAAGTGTTACAAGTCAAAAACATCATCAGTTCCTCATGCTATCATTCCACCCGTAGTGCTGCCACCTCAGTAGCAATATCCACTAATGCCCCATTATTAGATATCTGTAGAGCTGCCACATGGTCCACATGGTCCTCGCCCTCTACCTTTGTATGTCACTATTGCCTTGACTCATTCCAATCTGCGGAAGCTTCATTTGGTAGACACATACTCCAAGCTATTGTTCAATAGTGGTATCACAACTAGATTATTGTAACCTCCTTCTGACAGGGCTTCCTCTCTCTCATCTCCATCCTTTAATCTCTGTCCAGAACTCAGCTGCATGTATTATCACATCTGCTCGCCGCTTTGACCATGTTTCTCCTCTTTTATCCTCCCTTCACTGGCTCCCCCTCCCCTTCCGCATCCAGTACAAGCTTTTGTTATTGACTTTCAAAGCCCTCCACGGACTGGCCCCTCCTTACTTGTCTGAACTTCTTTCTCCTCACACTCCTTCTCGTACCCTCCGTTCTGGTAGTCAAGGTCTCCTGTCCCAGCCGAGGATTTCCACTGCCCCGTCCCTGATTCATCCCTTCTCACTTGCTGTCCCTCACTCCTGGAACCTTCTTCCCCCACATGCACGCCTCATCACTTCCCTAACCAGGTTCAAAACTGAGTTAAAGACTATATTATTTAGGGAAGCTTTCCTAGGACTGTGCCATCCGCCCCAGGATGCCTCCTTTTAACTTTGTGTTAAGAAGCCATGCCCTCCCTCCAGTCCATCTGCCTTGGTCCTGGCCCCAGAGGGAGAGAAGAACCACCGGACCTCACCCCCTTTCCCATCACCTTCCTCTCTTCCTTTTGTGTTGTCTCTTTTAGACTGTAAGCCTGAGGGCAGGAATCAGTCTAATTTAAGATTGTATGTACAGCACTGTGTAAATTTACAGCGCTATATAAATAAAGGATAATAATAATAATAATAATAATAATAATAATAAACTCGCCTCAGTTCTCCCTCCCAAAATTGGAAGCTTTGGCATATCCCACTCAAAGGATCCCTCTCCTTCATACTGGAAAAACGAACATTGGCCTACCTTGTGATATGTTGGTTTTTAGTGATGAAGGCGGAGGAATCCTACCCACCCTGAACTGAGCCTTTTGGTTAGGGTGAGGTTATGTTGATTAGATTAGTCGTTCCTCTACTTGTTCTTTCTAAGTTAAATATATTACCAATAACTAGACCTTAGGCTATGACAACAACTGAAAAAGCAGGGAGTGGTTCCCTTCTAGGACGTCCCTCTGCAGCTTTAATCCCTGCCTATTGGAGCGAAAGAAGGTAACCAATCTGCTCAAAGGATTCCTCCGCATTCATCACTGAAAGCCAACATATCACAGGGTAGGCCAATGTTCGTATTCATTCTTCTCCTATACTTCTGACTGTTTCTCCATTAAAATGTAAACAAACACTGGCCTCCCATTTTTTACTCTCTGTCTGCTTTTCTGTAAAATGTAGATGTTGTAATGTACAGAATAGTTACTTCAGAAACTCATTTAAATGTCCTGTCTTTTAGAGCAGTGCTCAAGGATTCTTGAACTCAGTAGGCTGCATCCAAAAGTTCATCCAAGGGGTGGTGAGGGAGTGCATCCAAGGAAGTTGTCTCTGTACTGAACCAGTGTCTGCTGTCAGTTATGGACTGGATGTAGGCAAACAAATTGAAACTTAATCAAGACAAGACAGAGGTGCTCCTGGTCAGTTGAAAAGCATATCAGGGAATAGGGATTCTGCCTGTGCTGGATGGGGTTACACTCCCCTGAAGTCTCATGTTTGCAATATGAGTATTTTCCTGGACTCAGCTCTGAGCCTGGATGCCCAGTTTTCAGCAGTGGTATGGACTGCATTTGAAAGGTTAAAACTAGTGCACTAGCAGCGCCCATTCCTTGATATGTCGATCTGGCTATAGTGAGACATGCCTTGATTATATCCTGTTTGGACTATTGTAACACACTCTGTGTAGAGCTGCCTTTGGAAACTTCAGTGGGTTCAGAATGTGGCTGCCAAAATGCTGACTGGGGCCACTTATAGAAAGCACATAGGGCCATTACAGATTGGCCTGAAAGGCCGGCCTAAGCTGAGCAGAGTTAGGGCTCAGGATCCTGACGATGCACAGCAGGCTCTGCCCCATTCAGGGTGCCCTGACACTCTGCACTGCTCCAGATGGTGTGCAGCATAATGGTGTGCAGCAACCTCTGGCAGAGCATCCAGATGATGCAGTGCTGAAGGGGTGCCATACAGCCATGCCACTGTTGCTATGGCACCCTTTGGAGGCCGTAAATAGAAGCTGCTTTTTCTGGCTCCTTTTTGCACCCATGTGAAGTTGCCATGGCCCCGATCCAGTGCAAAAAGGGGTGGCTGCAGGCCACCCCAAAATTTCCATTTTGAAACAGCTCCACTGGCTACCTGTTCATTTCTGAGCACAATTCAAAGTGCTGCGATTCAAAGACCTACAAAACCCAGCATGGCTTAGGTCCAGACTGTCTGAAAGACTGTATCTCCCCATACAAAGCTGTAAGTCCTAGGATCTACAGGAGAAGGCATTCTTTCAGTCCTGCAACCATTACAAGCCTGTTAGGTGATGACACAACAGAGAGACAGAGACAGAGAAAGACAGAGAAACAGAGAACCTTCTTAGTGGCTTCTTGGAAGAAATGTTCTCAGAGGAGAAAGATACTGTATATACTTGTCTGTCTAAAAAAAGTATGCCCAAAAATTGACCCCATATTTCATAGGTCACTATGGAAACATGATAACAGCTCTTTCAGATTTCCCCATGCCGTGTAGAGAGGAGTTTAGCAGGAAAGAGTCAAGCAGAAGGAGTCCTGGGTGACTGACTGATGTTGTTTGTTTAAGAGTCCCCCTCCTGCCTGCGAGTCTGGCTGAAATGAAAAGTGAAACGATGAAGAAAAGGCTGAATGAGAGTCTCTCTTACCATATACACACATACACACATTGATGGAGCCTCCAAGTTCTACCCTTGACTTATCCACGGGTCATGGCAAAATCCATAATTTTGACCTTGACATATACATGAGGTTGACTTACACATGACCTCGACTTGGCTGCAGCTCAGTACTGAAATCACATGACAAAGAATTATAATTAAAGCATAATCTATAGAAAATGAAAATGCTCTGTTATCTTGCTGTTTATATTTATTTATTTAACACACACACACCCAGGCTGGGCGGATTTAAAATCTCCTAATGTTAAATTAACTTGTTCTGTGTTCATGTCTAAAGGCCAGACTACATGTGATAGTAAATGTTCCTTTGTCCTGCAGTTTTTTTAAAAACAAAAATTGCATCAAATGATAGAGGTATGGGAGTGATAATCGGAAAGATCAGAACAAGCATGGGAAAGAAAATTAACTCTTCCCTTTCCTCCTATAGTCCTGAAGTTAGTCCTTCTTCTCAGCCCAGATTTCCTGTGGAGGGAAATTCCCATATGGAATTTCAGGTGAGGTCTAGTTTGGTCCTAAGTGCTGACATCTATACTTATTTGCTCCTGCAGAATGACAATGTTTTCTCTGAAGACTAATGCAAAGCAAAACAATTCAAAGTGCAAGAGAAGATTCAAACGGTGAGTGGATCCATGAAGAAAAAGTATTTATGACACCAAATCAGTATTAGCATTATCCTGCAATTGCACTGTGTGAGAGAACAAAAAAAACAAAATCAGACTTTTGTAATTCCTTCAGCAGTGAGTAACATGCAATACACCTGCATATGAATATGTGGAAATGTTTCATTTGCTTTTTTGCTAATCATTTTCATTATGCATCATAATTATTTTTTGTCATTTTCCATTTCTCCCATATTATTTCTTTCTTATTGAAGAAGAAATGAAGAATATCCGCTTACAAAATCTCCACCAAACAAATTTGAGAGGCAGGTTACTGTAGCTGGCAAATCCACTTCTATATGCTGTATTCAGTATTCAGGTACAGAAAAAAATCCACCATTTTTTCCATGGATTTCCAGTTAGATGCCTACAGTATTTAAATATTAAAAAAGTTATCCACCTAGGGCTCAGTAGAGTTATTGTATATACTTATGTATATGTCTAGAAATTTTAGTCAAAAATTGATCCCAAAAACCTGTATCGAATTATCCACGAATGTAATTTCTGTACTTTAACTCTTATAAAAAGGGGAATAATCCCCTGATGAAAGGCAAGAGCATAATCTGTCCTGGCAGCACTGACCCCTTTTCCATTCTTTCATCCATCTATCCATCCTTTAAGATGAGCACAAACAGTTACGTCTGCTGGTATTTTGTAAGTTCTTTGGCATTGTTTTCCTTTGCTTCATCCTCTAGATTTTTTGTTACATACCCCTAAGTTTTACACTCAACTTATCCATGGGTCATATCAAAATCCATAATTTTTCCCTCAAACTTACCATTGATTTATACATGAGGTCGACTTATAGTTGAGTATATACAATACTTAAGACACTATGTTAGTTGTAACTTAAGGCAGGAGTGGGCAACTGTGGAAGGCTAAAGAGTCTCATTAACCCTCCAGGAGACCTCGGAGGGCCAAACACACCCCTCCACTCACTGCCACAGGGAGAAAAAAAAACCCTACTTTTTTGCCTCATATGCCCTCTAGCAGGCATGGGGATATTCTTAACATGTTTTTGCAGCTTCTAGGGGGAAGGCCGTTTTTAACAAAAGGAAGTGAGCAGAAGTCTCCTGTTCACTTCCTGTTTTAAAAAAAAGTCTCTTCTGGGCATAAATTGACCTAGGGGGACTTCAGAAGATGGTGAAAATGCCTCCAATGCCCCAGAAGGCAGATTGGGGCTAAAACTGGAAAAAAAGTTGCATTTTTTATCCCAGAGGCCCAGGGAGCCTCCAAACATAATGTAAATGTAAATAACTCCCAGAAAACATTTTGGGGCATTTGTGGGCCCCTGGAGGGCTCTGGAAGCCACAAAAACATCACGGGGGGGTACATGTAGCCCACAGGACATACATGTCTTCTTGAAAGTTTCAACGGGACTTGTCTCCAGATAAATCCATCTAGGAATGCAGCCCACGTGAGGAAAGGAAAATTAATGTTTAAGTGTCGAAAGGAAAATTAACGTTTAATTATCGCCTTAATAATCTATAGAAATGGCACTAGCTTCTAGCTTTCAAAATGCATTTTTTTGCTCATTGAATTCATGTTTTGTATTTAGTAGTATGTGTTCTGATTTGTTGAACCTTTTCACTTTAACACCTATAACTGATCCAAAGTCTTCATGACTAAAGTAGATGTGGGCAGATGACAGATAAGTTTGTGCTAGGGCCCTTTCACACTACACAGTTACAGAATAATAGTTCCACTTGGAATGACCATGCCTGCATCCTGTGGAATTCTGGGATATATAGTTTGGTAATGTACCAGATCTCTCTAACTGAGTAAATAGCTAATCCCAGGATTCCATCGCATAGGATGATCCAGTTAAAGTGGAATCATAGTGCTATAGTTGTGTAGTGTGAAAAGTAGATCTTTGACTCATTTTCAGGATAGCTTCAAGTATCTTGATAGTTGAACAAAATCAGCAACAGAATCATTTCTAATTAAACTATACTGTTGAAATGAAGAAAGTTTGGAGTAGGCATAGGTGAATTTTAACATGTTGCTTTCTTTTTAAAGAATGCATTCCCCTCCCATTGAATCAACATTAATCAGAATCAAGAGCTGCAAAGTTATTTTCATGCTCAAGGCTGAAAAATTCATAAGTGTCTCCCTCTGGGAGTAAAAATACAATAGCAACATACCTAGCAATCTGATGTCCTTTCATATCAATCCAAATTAACTTAACTTTCAGTGGCAGCCACCTCTTAGCCTCTTAGTGAAGAGAGATGGGAGGAGGACAGGCTTCACTCAGTTTTCATATCAAAATAAATTTCTGGGCTCAGAATTATTTAATTCCAAATGTTTGTGTTTTGCATCAGACATTTTGTGGAATTTGAGATTCTATTAAAAACAAAGCCGATTTTGAAGGCATTGACATTTTCCCTATTCTTGGACTACCAAGCCTTTGACTACTAAATTACTATCATTTCCCCTCCCCCCCCCCAAATCTATTCATCCATCCATCCTTAAATGCAGTATATATAACTAAAGTATTTTTTAAAATGCTTTGGTATATGTGTTAGCATGATTGTGTTAAATTTCTGTACTGATAATTATAGGAGATGGAAATCTGTTGGCTTGTGGTTTAGCTGACAAAAACCTGCTGGCCTTCAATTCAAATCTCACAGGATCGCCAACTGTTTTTTCAGGTAAATGTCAATAGTTGAATCATCCCTCTGTACTTACTTTTGTGAAGAAAAACAACACATACACACACACACTTTTAGCTTTTGATATCAATTCAGTATATATTAAAATAACTGGGGCAACTTTAAACCATGTACATAGGATTTAAGAGGTTAAAACGATTCTATCAAATACTTCTTTACAGTAGATAACTTGCCATGTAAATTTATATATAGGGTGGGGTCAGGATGTGCTTGGCCCATTCCAGCAAGTTTCTGATATGTGGTCACATGCTTGCTTGCCTTGTGAGATGTGTAGTGCTGCTGCCCATCACATGTGTGTCCCCCTGCTCCCAGCATGAGTGCTTGGCTTCCTCTGGCTCACTGTCATAACCTTCTCCAGTTGTGCATGCTGGAGTTGGACAAACTTCCTGTGAGTGCAGGTCTTAAGAAGGCCTTGCTCAGGCTTATTCACACTACTTTGAGCAAGCCAGGAATTTATATGTACTTGAGGAAGCTTGTTACCAGGAGAGTCAAAAACTCCTGGAAGATAAGAATTACCAAGATTAGGGGCAAATTAGTAGGCTGAGATGGAAAGATTGGCTCATTCTTGCTCTTCTGTGCATATAGGAGAGGTTTCCTCTAAAGCATAACATGTTTACGTGAATTGAGAGTGTTCCATCTGGAACGTATGCGCATGTCTTCTTTTCTAGGTAATGGATCATTGCATTGCTGTATGCTTGGCATTAATTCTGCTTAGGAAATTCCACCTGAAAGCAGCTGAATTTGCCTAATTTTCTCTTTTGTACAAAAATGCCAGGAAGTTTATTTTTATTTTGCTTTCTCTGCTAAAGACAATTTCCTGCTTTGACTTCAGGATATGTTTAGATGCAGGGAGAGGAGGTAGAGATGGGATCACTAAAAGAGTATGAAGGGGTCTCACCAGAGCCAAGGCAGCATGGTATTTCCAGTTTGGTGGGTGGCCGGGTGGGAACTGTTTTCCATAGGAAGAGAGTCAATGGTGGCAACAGCAGTACTTCTTTCAGTAGCTTCCTATCAACGAGTTTCTATTTCCCCTTCTCCAAATGCCGTACAACAATTTCTTGTTCATGTCATCCTTTGTAAAGTGGTGGCTCCAAGGAGAGTAGCCACAAACATCCTAAGATGAAATTACTTCTGGTACATTCTTAGGAAAGTAAGCAAACTGGCAGAAAACCTTCCACTGTTCATGGTAATCTCTCCAATTCACACTCGGAACATTCACAGTAGTGTATAGAAGGATAAGACGTTAACTTTATTATGCACTGAACAGTTTCATACAATTTATTCTTAGGTTTTATAAAAAGTTTGTGACTAAAATTCAGAATCTATCTACAAATAAAGTAAATTGTAAAATAAATTTTAATGATGTACACTAGGGGACAGCATAAGATCTTTAAATATTTTCAAATTAACATTTTTTGTGCAAGTGAATGAAAACTGGCTTTAATATTTTTTTTCTCTTATTAAATATTTACTTTTGATTACTCCAGTTAACTCTAATTCAGTTACAGACGCAAATTTGCCTGTAAAAACCTTATTTTTATGAGTTAGTTACAAGTCCAATTTCTTTTATATTTTTATAACTGAACACAAGAAATCTGTGTAAATTTTTCTGGTTGTGTGAAATAGATTTTAATTTAAGCCTATTGATCTTCACTATGTTCATGTGCACACACATACGTGTACTTTTTTCGTTTTAAGTAAAATGAACAGTGATACTTTGGGGTAAAATATTTTATAATTCATTGGTGGTTTATGACAAACATATATTCCAAAAATGTATTTTGAAAAATGTATTTCCTTTATTTGTTAGGGCATGATGGTCTAGTTAACTCAGTTGGCTGGAGCCATGATAACCACTGGCTTGTTTCATCTTCTGAAGACCGAACGTTAAGGATCTGGTCAGTCAGCAGTGCAGAACCTGCTTTATGTCTGGTAATAAATAGTTTATGCAAATTTGGCAGATTTAGGGTACTATTTTGTATGCTGCTTGGACCCAAAATCATGCTGATTATATGAATTTCAGAAATAATACCCATTACTACCTTAGTAATTTTGTAGACAAAAAATTATATTAGAAAGCCCTGGGGTTATCATGTGCCTAATACAAGTTTCCAAAGAGATAGTTGTGTTAGGTTTTTGTCTCTTTTTGGGGGGGGGGGGCATAAACGGGCATGAAGAGATCTGGTAATACTAACTGATCAGTTGATCTCAAAGTAGCAACAACATTCCTTTATGCCTTTAAATGCTAATTCACGTTTGTACAGCTTGCAGTTCACAGGCAGTCTATTGGCTGATCAGTGTTCTGCTGAAGTTCTTCCACATTTCAAAATAATTATTAAACTGTCTTTTTGTATGATCTAGATCCACAACAACTGTGTTTCCTGATAGTCCTTAAAGGTTGCATCTGCAATGCAGAAATAATCCAGTTTGACAGCACTTTAACTGCTAGAACTTGATGCTATGGAATTCTGGGAATTATTGTTTGTGAGACATTTCGCTTTCTCTGTCAGAGAGCTCTGGGGACACAACAAATTACAACTCCCAGGATTCCATAGCATTGAGCCATGGCAGTTAATCTGCCATGCGGCTTCAGCTCTAGAAATGGCTTGCACAGAGCCATTACAAGTCATCCTTCCCACTGTCAGGCTTGCTTTCCAAATTTATCTTGGTCAAGGCAGGGGGATATAATGCAGTAAATGCCTCTCTGTAACAGAAGTCTTAGACATGATATTTTCTCTATTGGTGCTGTCATGAAACATGAAAAATCTAATTTTCCAGGCTTCTTGGCTCATTTTATTGAGTGATAAAGCACAGGCAAAAACTGTTTCCTTGCTTACAATTCGTAATGAAGCTGATGTGTGGAAGTATTAAAATTGTAAATATGAATGGTTTGTAGCCAAATGTTCATGCTTGGAATTTTCATAGAATGAGGCTCTCTCTCCTACCCGTTTTCATTGTGGTCTCTCGTGCACCTCTCTTATCATGCACTTGAGAGTTAAAAACTCTCTGGAATATCATGTTGCACAAGCTGTTGACAACCAGGGATTTCCTTTTCTGTGAGCTGAATTTCCATTAGCCAATTGTTTTCTGTGCTTCTTGACAACAGTAGAGGAGAATCAAGGCTATAGGCCTGAAATTACTGTTTCAAATTGGTCTCCTTCAGGGTAGGTTTCTACCAGAACCCTTTTGTGACTAATTATATAACTGGGAGTGTGATAGGACCTTAACACAAAAAGAGGCCAAGCTTGTGTGAGTTCAGTCAGTTCAGTTGTAGGACAAAATCAGGTTTGGGTTGAGCTGTCTAGCAGAGCATGTCTATAATTAATTAGCAGTTCTGTGCACTAGGCCTCTTTCATTTATTCTATATTTACTTTATTAAGATATCAGGATCCCCCCATTAAATTTAAAAGAAATGATTTTGCACTACATTCTCACTCTAATTTGCACAGCCATAGCTTAAATTAACATACCGGTAGTGATCTTTCTTCCCTTATTAATTTAAAATCTATATTTGGAAGGCATTTATATTATAGGATTAACTCCATTTTACTTTGTAACATTTTATTTCACACATTCTCTGTGAGGCTGAAGACACAATCCACAACACATGGGTTAATCCCTCATGCCAATCAGTTCAGTTAGGATTTCAAAATTTTAAACTGTTGTAACTGTCACCTCCAACCCCTCTCTCCTCAGTTTTTTTCCCCCCTGGCTTGCCAACCAGTCAAATAGTTTCCCTCTCTCGTCTTAACTAGGCGAATGGCAGCAGAAATTTAAAGATAAAATCAGAATTACGTCATGTCATATTAAAATTATATGTGGTCTAGGGATCAACAATAAGAGATATGTGGACCTTATTCTGTGCCCTAAGAGGATACTAACTGGGAGTAGTAGCCCAGAAGCAAATGATGGTTGTAGAAGGCATGATATCTGGCAAGAAAACTTGCTAGCCAATCACAAACATGAGCTGACACTGTAGATGTCATGTCTCTTTTTACCATTCTGAAAAAAATCTTTCAGATTAATGAGTCAGTAATCAGAGGTGTAAAGAAAAATAGCAGATGACAAGAAACAAAAACTCAGCGTGTCACACTAGATGAGGTCAGTGAAAGAATCAATATAAACAATATAACCTCATGGAAATACTGAAGAAGTAGTTCTATAGAAAATTTATTTGTATAGTTATGATTCATGACATGTTTTTTTGTTATGTTGAGTGTTGTTTTTTCCTCTTGGTGCACCTTTTATTTAGTGTTGTTATTCATTGGTGGTGCAGTTCTACATCTCAAGGCCTATATGCACAGGCCAAAAGGCCCCTGCTCCCCCTGGCCTCACATTGTCCTGTCTGGACAAAGAGGCCTTAACCTTGGTCTAAAAAAAAAAGAAAAAAGAAAAAAAAAGGAAATTTCACAGTGACAGTTGGAAGATTGGATGGCTGAATGTACCCCATACTTACCCCTGCCATTGCATCTGCTGAGAAGACCCCTGTCATAGCCTGTGACATCGAACGGGGGAGTCTGACCATGTGGGTGTAGCTACGTATCCTGTTTCTGCCCTTTCAGGCTGTGATGGAGTATTCTCAGCAGACACAATGGCAGAGGCAAGTATGGGGCATGCAGTGGTAGTGAGTCCATGACACGGGGGCGGGCAGGTTTGTAAACACCTACACATCATTGTGATGTAGACTGATCCAGTTCAGAACAATTGCAAAATGTAGGATCCAACACTACAGTACGATGATAGCATCATAGCAGCAATAGCAAGTACATTTCTGCACCACTTACTGATGTACTAAGCAGTTTACAAAGTGTCTTGCTTGCCCCATGCTATCATGCCCCTCTGCTTGGGGCTTCAGTCCTGCTAATTTCTAAAAGCTTCAAAGACTCTACCTGTGGTTTTTAACAAATTGTAGAATAGCAATTATGGGGTGAAATTGTTGTTTTCTGCCCCCCCCCCCAATACCTTTGGGTGAAACACTCCTGATCCTAGTATCTGTTTCTCAGGGGAAAAGTTGGACAGTCCACCGGCACCTTTCAAAGGGATAATTATAATTAGCATCTTGTAATATGCTGGATCTTTTCTTTAAGAGACAGATTTATATTGCAATAGCAACTTCTCCTGTAGCAACTTTCTGTTCCACCAGTGTAGCCACTGCTGTTCTCTTATGTATTTCTACATTTCAGAAAGGATGGAAATTGCTCAAATGAAAAAGCCATAGGTTTAAAGCAAAAGATTATGGTTGGAACTATACCATAAAACCCAAGAAACTTCACACCACAGATCAATTTCCCTTGCTAACTCAAAAAATAGGCATATTGATGGATGGACCCTTCTTGTAACTTTCTCATTCCACCCAAGGAAACAGAAGAGTTTGTTGAAGAGAATGATGACAGGGTCAAAGCCTTTAGATCTGGAAATCAGGAGTGTGTTTGTAGTTATAGTGAGATCAGTTACTCCTGGCCAAATCCAGTGTTGTAGAGAAAGTTTATTCATTAAGCAGGATATTCTTCCTCTTGCAACCTGTCACACTTTCCCCAGATCTACTCCAGAGGATCCTAAAATTTTCCTGGAGGTGATTTTAATGTCAGGCAGGGCAGCTGCAAGGAGTGGGATAATTACTACTCTGTTCTACGATTATTTTGGTAATAATTATATCATAAAGTAATGAAGATCTGTAATTATGAGAAGTTATTTTTACTTGGACAAATCATAGCTGGTAACATGTTAAGAATATAGCATTCTGTAAATAAAAATCTATAGTTTTTATCTGATTTTTTTTACAATATATAGTGTTAATTATTTATTTTTTATTTCAGGGAAATGAATATTTTCATAAACCTATCAGATCAGCCCAGTTTTATTATATAGACACATATATATTGCTGGCTTGTGGAGCAGAGTTTTACTTGTTAAGGTACTACCTTGACACCAGCAAAGATGAGATTAAACGGTAGGTAAAACAACTTGAAGGCACACAACAACAAACAACAATCAAACAAAGGGTTGTGACAGAATAAATGGTAGTAGAAGAAGCTGAAGATGCTAGTAGTTGTGCAAGCATTACTGGATCAACTAGTGCAAGCTTGCACAAGCAGAATGACATTGGATACAAATGTTACAATTGTACAGATACAAAATATTCTCTAAATCCTATAAGATAATGGATGCAACCTACAGGAAAAGAAATCCCACCTCAACATTAGGAGGAAGTTCCTGACAGTAAGGGCTGTTCAACAGCTTGAGACCACCTTTTATCCAAAACAAATTGCTGTCACCACCCAATGATTAACCAGTTACATCCTAGCAACACATTGGGACATTCCCAAGCATCAGGTGGCAGTTTTTCCCACGGGAAAAGAAGAAGGAAAGTCATGTTGTGGTAGCACAACTCTGCTTGCATGGAACCATAGTTCCATAGTCAGAGCAATCGTTCGGTGTGTACATTAGAATGAAATATCTCACTTGTTCTGAAAATAACAGAAGAGAATAAAGGAAAGTGAGATAGAGGATTTAAAAATTTATTGTTGGACTAGAGCAATAAATAAGCAACACTGGATAGAATAGAAAGAAAATGTTGGGGCGGATAATAAGCTAAGTAGGAGGGAAGGGGGGACAAAGAGTGTAAATAATAGAAATCAGAAATGTGCTGAATATACGGAATGATCTTTTGTAACTCTTTTTTTATTAATAAAAATTTATATTAAAAAAGAATGAAATATCAACCTGAACTAGCACTATAGAGAAATTTATGAATGTTAATATTTATTCTATGTTTTTTTGGATTTGTAAGAGTAAGAACAAGCTACAGGGTACTGCTGAAATGTTTTATTATTATCTGGTGTCATTTATATTATTTCTGCAGATACAGAAGTAAGAGCATTTGCAAATCAATACAGAAATTTCCCATGGCATCTACAGTGGAAATTTCCAGCCTTTCAGCTGTAAATGAATTCTATTCTTGTATCCTTCCACCAATTATTACCTGTGTTCAGCCTTTTAGTAAGAAGTATTTGATTGTAAAAAGTTTCTGTTAGATCGTTAACTACAATTCTTTACTGTAATAACCAGAATGAAATAATTAATAATAATAATAATAATAATAATAATGATAATAGTAAAAAGCATACCATTAGCTTTAATAATCAGCTGGTGATACAAAAGTACTAGTGAATTAAATCTGAGAATATGCATTGTGATAATACAACAACTTTATATTTGTTATATCTAAAAGGAATGTAGTTTACTGAACATGTTTAGATTGAACAATGATAAAAATAATTTAATAATAGTATCCTCGGATAATAATATCCCTGTAAATTAAACAATGATAATACTACTTAAGAGAGGGCAATAGGATTATTAATTAAGAGAGCAACTAGAGTATATGTGGGAAGTCTTATTTTTTTCTATTTTTCTTCTTTTGTCTTTTTAACTAGAGGAAGGTACGGGGAAAGAATTGAAACGTTAATGGCTTATCTAAATATGTGTTGTTTGGGGAGGGTTGTGTGTGTGTATGTGTGTTTGCTTATGTTCATGTATTTAATTAATTATTGAATAAATATTTTCCAAGAAATATATCTGTTATATCTACTACTATGATACTGAACTGGTGGTGCAGTGAGGTAATTTAGTATACAAAACTGCTGTCTATTATTCTGTGCAAAAAGATAGTGGCGGAGTCTTCAAGCCATTAACTTTGAGCACTGGGAGCCAGAGATGGAAATGCAATGTGCTATATCCAGCCCATGCAAGCACAGGGTTGAATGAGTACATGGTCCTTGGTGCAAGAAGGGTCTGATGGTGTCATCAAGGCACTTGTCAACTAAACATGCATGTGCTTACACAATGCTAGCTGTGGTGCTCCCCACCAAATGCCTGCTTCCTTGTACCTAAAAGAAGATCAGAAATGCTATAGACTGAGAGTATGACATACTGCTACAGGCTTGATAGCTCATCCTTTGCTTAGAAAAGGGATTTCGTTGGCTCCACTAACGCTAAACAATATGCTTGTCTTTTGATGGTTTAGTTAGAACATGTCTTTTAAGGCAAATAAAGAATGTATTTCAGTATAGTTTTATACCCCTAATTCAGGTTATTTATATGTAGTATACGTTTCTTTACATGCTAAAAATGTGTGCTGATGAACAAGTTTGAAAATGTTTATTTTTGTCATAGCAATTGCACAATTGGTTTGACAGAACTTTAACTTGCAGATATCACAGATATTGTTCTGGCAGCTGGTAGTAACCGAGCACTGGAAGTGTTTGACCTCAATGCTGGCTGTAGTGCAGCAGTAATAAAAGATGTCCATTCTAGATCAGTTCACCAAATTTGCCAAAATAAGGTAGGCATGATATTCGTTAATCTTTTATTAATTTTAACAGTTCTGTTATAAGTACAAATGACCTCAAAAGCACATTAAGAAAAATGATCTTGTGATGTTATTATACCTCAATTTTTTGTTAGGAGAAAAAGATTCATATTTAGAATGATTCTACCTGTGTTGGAAAGATTAAAGTTGACACACCTGAAACATTGGATGTAAAAGTATAGGCACCAGATACTGTCTAATCTTGGAAGCTAAGCCCGGTAAGCCCCACTTCATACTTGGATGAGAGACTTCCAATGAATACCAGGTGCTTTTGGCTGTATTTCAGAGGAAAGAACTGGGGAAAATCACCTCTGATTATTCTTTGCCTGAGAAAACCTTATGAAATTCCTGGGATTGCCATAAATTGACAGCTGACCTAAAGACACACACACATAGAGGCAGGGGTGGACAACTGCTAATGATGGGGGCAATATTGTACCCTATGGACCTAGAGAGTCTCGCTTCCCTCACCCCCGTTCCCATCATTGGAAGGTGATTTTTTTAATTCCAAAATAGCCAGTAGTGCCACCCCACAAGCAGCTGGCGACTCTGCTCTGTTTTGGGGGTACTATTACCTTTTTAGGCCTCTAGAGGCCTGCCTTTGACCTATACAAGCCTGTCTTCAAACAGGTGGTTTTCAGGACAGGAGGTCTCATTCTTTTATAATTAATAATAATAATAATAATAATAATAAATTTTTATTTATATTTCCTACCTCTTCCTATGGATCGAGGTGGGATTGCAGCATATAAAACAACAATACAATGTATTCAATACAATATGACAATACAGGAAATTAAAATTATCCAATTAAAATAAATTAAAATCGACTATATGGTCTGTCAGAGGGGTTCACCAAGCAGGGGTTCGATGAAATCTTATACACAATCTGGTGTATAACAAGAAAGGGTAAAAGGGTATAAGAAGAAAGGGTAAAAGAAGGTTGATAGGGACCTAAAAGGGCAAGGAGCCCTCAAAATGTGGCCTCAAGAAGTTTGCCCATTTGAAGTGAGGGCAAGGACCCTTGGAGGCCACAAAAATGGCCTTGGGCCCCATAAAGTTTGTGCATTATACTTTGTTCAGCCATTGTATAAGGAAGCATCAACCTCTGCTTCTCAATTTGCATAATTCTTTGGTATGTTCAGCAGGTGCATTGTATCAAAGACAGAAGCAATAGCATTGTTCAGCAGAAAAGACTGTATAGGAAGGATATTGTGAGTTGGAGAACTGATGTTGAACATTGAACTCACTGAACAAGTGAGACCTGGAAGAAAATTTTGAAGTGTAGAGTGTTCCTGTTCAGGTTTTCAGTTTCCTGATCAAACCCTTTTTCACATTTCTTTCTGAAACTTTCCCTCCTCCAAACATCCAGTCAGCATTCTTGGATCTTACAGCATGTGTGGTCTTCATGAGTCTGCTTTTCCATTCCCCCACTTCCCAAACTTAGGATATTTTTTGTAAACCATTTTTATACATATTTCTGAAAATGTAAAAATATCAGGGACTCTTTTCCCATCAAAACCGGCTGATATCTTCTCCCCATATGTGGATGGTACCATTTTTGGTTTCATGAGGATAAGCACTTGAAAAAGAATGTACTATTAGTGTATAGACCACAGAATGTGAATGCTGAAACCCTATTACACTCATTTAAGGTCTTAATTATGTTCAGATGATGAACTTCTGCTGTGTCAAATGTTTTGTCTGCATACATACTCCAAAATAAGACATACATGGAAAACATAATGATTTCCACATATGCTCCCTTATTTTTATTTTTGACTATCATAGCCTAAATCCATTACCGTATATACTCGTATATAAGTCGACCTCATGTATAAGTTGAGGACAAGTTCTGAAGGCAAAATCATGCATTTTGATATGACCCATGGATAAGTCAAGGGTCAAACTCAGGGGCATGTAACAAAAGGAACTAAACGTGGCGGGGGGGGGGGCACCACTTCACTCCCTGGATTCTTTCACACAGGAGAATGTCCCTCAATCCTGAATGAAGGGGAAAGTGAGGTCAAGTTGAAATTTAGTGTTATAATGTAAATACTGATCACACACAAAGATTTACACAGCAGCCCCTGCAAAGGTAATCCAGGGCAAGTTCGCAGGAAATCTTCATATCATTTCTTTCCCCACACTTTCCAGACTTCGAATTAACAATCTTGTGCATGCGCAGAGGTGTGTCCTGACCTCTGTACGCTTCCAGGTGAACCCCCCAGCTTCCTTCCTGTCCCTTGTTTCGTGTTATTGCGTTATTGCTTATTTTGCGTTATTTCATCCATTCTCATTTCCCAACATGCAGGTTTCATCCGATCTCAAAACTATCCTTTTCTCTCTATTCACCTACAATGACAGAGTGGGTTGCTTCACTGGAAGGAGGATGATCCATTTTGAGGCAATACAGGAGCAACATACAACATGTATATCCATCTATGAACATATAAATATACACACGTGTATGTGCATGTGTACATATAAATGTGCATATGTACATACACATATATACATGTATATACAAACTCGCAGATACAAAAGTAATAACAATAAACTAAAGGCATTCCATACAAAAGCTAATTCAAATTAACTTCAAATTTGCGTGGGAAAAGGACTTGTAACTTCGATGTTTTCCGACTTTACATAATCCTGGAATGATCCATGGATGCCTCCGCATTGGCCCTGCATTGCCAGCAACCGCGTATGAACGTCTTTTGTGTAATAACGCAAATCCGATGGATAACACTGAATTGGCACTACTTTAACTTTCCAATTTAGCCCCGTGTGAAAGAGTCCCCTCCTTCTCCCTCACTGGACCTCTCCCACGGGTCAGTGTCTAGGCACGTGAAATATGGACACAAACCTCCAATTTCCCTCCCTTCCCCGTAACCTTCCCCAAGGCTGCTGGCTTGCAAAAAGGGGACAGAGACCTTCAATTTCTTTCATTCCCCCACAACTTTCCCCAAGGCTGATGGCTTGTTTTTGATAAATGCTCATTGAAATCCAAAAATCCAATGTGCAGATAAGCTTGTGGCAGAGTTTTTTTTCTTTTCCAAAACAGTATTACCATCAGCAAGAACCAGTGTGACATAGGAGCAAAGCACACAGCTGATTGAGAGTGACCCCTGGCTGCTCCAGCCACAATCAGGCCTGGACCATGGTGACTGCATGGCCAGCTTCTAAAGTGGGCTGCCTCAGTCCCAAGCCAGCTGCCACCAGGAAGTGGATTATTTCCACTCCTTTTTGATCTGGCCCAAAGGACTGGATCACAGCCTTGGAGTGGCCTCCAGCTGCTTTGGGGGGGGGGGGGGGTCGTATAAATGCCACACTCCAAAGCGGCCAGAATCTGCTTCTTTTGGCACGTGGGTTTTGGGCCACAGACTTTTGAGCATCAGACTATGATTCTGAAAGCCATGGTTTGAATCCCTTCTCTGCCATGGAAACTCACCAGGTTACGTTGGGCAGGTCACGCTCTCAACCTCAGAGGAAGGCAAAAGCAAATTCTCCCTGAACATTAAGTACTGTACTTTAATTCTTATTTGAAAAGGAAACGTTCCCTGAAAGGAAAGAATGTAATCTGTCCTGGAAGCACTGGCACCCCTCTACTCTCATCCATCCAGCCTTTAGGGTGAGCGCAAACAGTTATGCTTTCTAGAATTTTTAAAGTTCTTTGGCATTGTTTTCCGGTACTTCTTCCTTTAGATTCTTTGTTACATGACCCTAGGCTTTATTCTCGATTTATCCATAGGCTATGTCAAAATCCACAATTTTGGCCCTCAAACGTGCCCTTGACTTATATATGAAGTTGACTTACAGTTGAGTATATACAGTAAGCTTGTTTCCAAGTATTCATGCTTAGGCCACAATATTGGTTAAAATTTTCTGATATTGGACTGGCATCATTAGAGCTAAAATAACATAATTATAATAAAAAGTAATCTGTCAGCAGTTCCATTTTAATCCTGATTTTCTTTTAATATTTACACAACCACTATAAAAATCCAGTCTTGGATAAAGCTTGTTATGCTGCAGTCAGAAAGGGGGAAATACTCCCCAAATTTAGTCTGAATAACTTCCACATTCTACATTTCAGTACTGCAAAACACTTCTTTTGGTTTCAGATATTTTTGTTAATCCATAAATCAAAAATTTAAAGATGTTTTCAAAAGCCAATTAAGCTGTTATTTTAGACTTTATTTTTTATTTTAATGACATGAAACTAGATCATTCTCTTAACCATTAAAAGTTACATAATCTGTCACATTGCAGGAAGTCAATCCAAACAGCAGTTTCCCTAATACCACTAACCCTTCCATATTACTGGTATGCATTAGAATTTTCAAGTTTAAAACAGTGTGATGAGTATGGCATGGAAAAGGCACATTGCAGAACCACATCTTCCTGTGGTAAAGTGCTGGAGGGAAACATCCATCCTCATGAATTGGAGCCAGTTGTCCTTTTCAACCTTTCCTCATATGAGCACTTCAGAATATGTGTTTCCTATGCAGCTAAGAACACAGCAGCATCCCCACTGTATGAGTGTATGAAATGTATGAAATTATGAATGTATCCTTCCTTCCATGATATTACAAGCTTCCTAGCAAAGTGTGTATTTTCTGTGTATCAGAGGTGGGCAACTGTGGAAAGCTAGGCAGGCACATTAGTCTCCTAGGAAACCTGGGGGGAGGGGGGTCCACTTGCTCCCATCACAAACAAAAAGCAAACAAACCCAAAACTAGCTTTTGCCCACTCCAGGCCAAATGTGCACGGGGGCATTTTCACTATGTTTTGGATTTGAAAGGAGGCTCCTCGTGGGCCTAAATGTGGTGGAAATTCACCCTAGGCCCCCTAATGGATATTTTGGAACGTTTGGTGGCAACAATTTGGAAAACATTACAAAGTTGTTTTTGTTCCCTGTGAAGCTAGCTCAGAGCCCAGGAGCTTCCAAATGTGGTAAGATTTCATTTTGCACTGTTTTGTACTATTTTATTGATGTAATCCTGCCTCGATCCGTGGGAGAGGTGGAAAATATAAATAAACTTTACTTACTTACTTACTTACTGTATTTATACCTGCACTTCAGCCCTAAAGGCTCTCAGAGCATCTTACAGATAGTTATTCAGATGGTTCCCTTTCCTCAGGCTTACAATCTAAAATGACATGACACAAAAGGAGCAGGGAATGATAGGGAGGAAGGGGATCAAGTCCAGTGGTTCTTCTCTTCCTCTGAGGCCTGGACCATGGCAGATAGACTGGAGGGAGAGCCCTTCTTCTTGCCCTGGCTAGCCCTGATAGAGTTGGTCCTGCCTTTTGACTCCCTCACAGGAGTTTATTGTTTATTTATCATTTGTTTATCATTTATTGTGGCACCAAAGTTCTCTGACAGACAAGGCTATATGTCTCACAAAACTACAGTTCTCAGAATTCCCTAGCATTGAGCCAGGGCAGTTAAAGTGGTCTCAAAGTGGATTATTTCTGCAGTGTGTTTTGGACAAAAGTTATATTTAAAACAACAGTGCTGTTGGGTGCACCTAAAGCATGGATAACAAACAAAGCTTTTATAACACACTCCCTCAGAGGGTGGTGGAGTCTCCTTCCTTGGAGGTTTTTAAGCAGAGGCTGGATGGCCATCTGTCGGAGATGCTTTGATTGGGAGTTTCTGCACGGCAGGGGGTTGGACTGGATGGCCCTTGTGGCC
Organism: Urosaurus nigricauda; assembly: GCA_034509955.1. Taxonomy (NCBI): domain Eukaryota; kingdom Metazoa; phylum Chordata; class Lepidosauria; order Squamata; family Phrynosomatidae; genus Urosaurus; species Urosaurus nigricauda. The sequence goes on along the minus strand of JAOEGL010000001.1, from coordinate 311,437,367 downwards.
TCTTCCAACTCTAAATTTCTATGATTCTATGATAAATCTAAAGCTTTTGTGGCTGGCATCCATAGTTTTTTGTGGTTTTTTCAGGGTAGGCATCCATAGTTTTTTGTGGATTTTTCAGGCTATGTGGCCATGTTCTGGAAGAATTACAATGGATTACTGATTAAATGGACACAAATTCCCCTCACATATCCTCTTACCCTGAGGCCTTGCCATTCAGTAACAGACCAGCACACAAATTAACATGCAAATCACTTTCTCCTAGCCAAGGGACACATAGTATATATATCCCACTCACTTCAGTGCCCCATTCTCTGAAGATGCCAGCCATAGTTGCAGATGAAACGTTAAAGAATAAATTCTTCCAGAACACAGCCACATAGTCTGAAAAACCCAGAAAAAACTAAAGCTTTTACACTTTTAGGAACTTTATTGTTCAAATATCACATAGGTAGTGAGAGACAGAGGTGAGGCAATTGCCTCATTGTCTCACCTACCCCTTTGCTGATAAATGAAAGACATAGCTATATTAGTCTGGAAAATCAGTATGTAAAAGGATCTTGTAGCACCTTTTTGAGCCCAACTGAAAAAGGAAGCTGGTAGACTTGAGTCAACTTGCATCTGAGGAAGTAGACTCACGTCTATGAAAGCTCATACTACAGGCTTCTTTCTTTCAGTTAGTCTCAAAAGTGCTACTAGGTCCTTTTGTCCCTTTCTAATGTTCTGTTAAATAAGCTTAAAAAGGCACTTGTTCAGTACTGCTTATCAGTGCTGGCCTTTAGTAAGTGTATTCCAAAGAACTCTATGAGAGAGCTCCCAAGAACAAACAATGCAGAGCTTTCAAGAAACTAGAGCACAGCTTCAAGAAATTGTAAAGCCCAGTATGTTCGACAGCAAACTGTAAAGCACAGCAGGCCCAGCAGGTTTCTTATCACAGACACACCCTTAGTCATAACCCACATAGATGGTTTTTGACAAACTATCATATTTGTTAGCTAAATTTGTATTAATTTCAGACATTTCTAGGTCAGTGAGCATATCAACACTATTATATCTAAAGTACATATAGAAAGAAGATATCACTCTAGAAAAGTTACCGAGGCATTGGAGACAGTAACATAAGACAATCAGAATAGCAACTATTGAAATGAATGACTCCAACAATGTGAAAGTCCATCTCATATTAGGCAACCAGGCCCAAATATCCCATATATTTTTGCTATCTTCCTGTACTTTGTCTTTTATGTGTTTCATATCCTTCATCACATCTCCTGATCTGTTAATTAACATAAAAGCATCAACCTTCAATGCCCTCCCTTGTGCTGCTGTAATGGTGTGTAATGCTGTGTTTTGGAGAGTAACTTCACTGAGGGAATTTATTTCTTGCTGGCTTAAAGACAATGCCTGTGAAGTGGCCATAAAGGCTTTTTCTGTCTCACTGTTCAGAGGAGGTTTTCCCTTGCCTTCCTTTGCAGCTGAGAGAAAATGACTTGCCTAAGATCACCCAGTGGCTAAGCAGGGATTCAAACCCTTGTCTCCCAATTTCCTAATCCAACACTCAAACTATCATACCATAATAGCTCTCTTTTGTTCCCTGATATCAAGGAAATGAAACATCCACATAGTGGATGAGTGAAATTCAGTGTTCCTTTTTGTCAACAGTCTGGACATGGCTCTGTGACCTGGTGGTAGACAAACCAGGGGGACTAGATACACAACCGAACAGCTACTTCTCCATCCCAATGTTTTATAAACTGCCTTACCACACAGGAACCAGACACTGGGATAACTCAACATGAGATTTAATTTTCTCTGGCATGGTCTTTGTCCTTCTCTGACCTCTTTCTCCTGACCCTGTAATAAAACCAGGGTTACCTCTGGTAGTATCCTGTCTGGTTCCATCCCTGGGTATCCAGTGTTGCTATAGCTACACATTATCTGGGAGTGTATGGCATGTAACATGGTTAGGGGGGAAGTATGGTTATTTTTAAAATGCATGTTACTGATGTTCCACACCTGCCCATTTTCCACTACCAGGTATTTTAGATAACCTTGAGCTTCTTTCTTCCATGTCTTGTCAGTGTAATTTGTCCATACAGTGGAGGGTTTTACCACTCCCTCTCATTAGAATAAGTTTGGTAGGTCTGATAAGCTTATTGTAAAGTACAGCAGGCTCAATTGGTTTCTTGCTACATTACCATCACCTGCTGTTCTCTGGATGTTCAATGGCGTTGGGGAGGCAGGCAGGGCTACAAATACCAGAACTGGATAGCAGTTCTGAATTATAGTCTGCACCACTGCATAAGATAAGGGCCTCAGACTGGGAGAGTACTTTCTCCTCAACCATTGAATCTTTATGAATTACTAGTTGTACATATAAGCTACTTCATATGCCAAAAATAAAGATGCCCCTGCTTGTGGAAAAAGAAATTGAGTAGGGGGAAAATGCTATGTGTTATATATACTAATCTAGTGAGCTGTGTGATGTATGAGATTCTGATTTAATTGTTCAGAAAACTCAAAGGAAAGCAAATGACAGCTAAAGGAAAGCAAAGTAACCATCATAACAACATTGATTTCTTACATTAATTTTCTGTGCCATTGGGCCCCAAGTAAATCAGGGCTCCACATACATTTCAGTCTCGCAGTGATAAATTATATCAAAAGGCCAGAGTTGGGTTGCTTCTCAGTTTAATTCGTGGGCAGAGGACATAGAATTCACAGCATTTATCTAATTCTTAAAATTGCTTCAGTAGTTTATACCAGTATTTTAAGAATTACAGACGTATTGGGATATTGGAGTCACCTCATGCCCAGAGTTGACTCCCTGCTGTGCTTGAGCTCATTGGTCCGGTTACAGACAGCAATCCATCTTTAGTTCTGAATGTCTTTTCTTTTGTGGTTTTGAAACAGCTCCTTAAAATGACTTGAGCATAGGGTTTTTGGTTGTTGGGTTTTTTGTGGTTTACTGACAGACTAGTCTGGTATAACACTTTACTAAACTCCTGCAGTATTATTTGTAACACATTGATTCTTTTACTTTTTGGCTGTTCTTTTTGCTTTTTCAGCAAAGTGTCTTCAATTTACTTAAGACGAACATATTCTGGAGCAGTGGACATACATTTGCATGGGGAGAGAAATGGGATCTTGTTTTTCTGGAAAACTGGAGATTATAATACTAAATCAACCTTCATAGTTTTGTAACATTTTAAAGTATTATGCAATAAAACACAAGGTCACAATCCAGCAAGTTGCTTTCGATTAAAAAGGCTTTGCAAAGCTGCTGATAGAGATTTTTTTAAAGGTTAGAAACCTACTGGATACACATAGCCTATAACAAGAACATACTGACAAGACATATGTGAGAGGCTTTTATAAAGGTTCATCTTTAATTTTTTAAAAAAATCATTTTCATTTTGAGTTCAATATGGTGCTTCAATGCTAAATATAAAATCCACGATTTCCCCCTTTAGATACCAAAGTCACAGTATGAAAAGGAATAAAGTGCTTTCTTAAATCCCTTAATCGTGGCTTTGATTATAAAGTGCATACATTAATTGGAGATGATAATCTGTGTTCTTCCTATACAGTACTTGCTTGACTTGGTGCTGGTGGTCATTGGAGGGTGCACTGTATACACAGGGAACTTTGGATCAAAACACTGGATAAGAGACTGTGGGGCGAAACAGATGGGCAGGAAAAAGTGGCTTGAAGCTGCCTTTTTTTAAAGCCACATTGAAACCCCACCAACCGCCCTGCCGGCTCCCAAGGCAGCTGGAGTGCTCATGTCATGACCACATGACATGGCTTCAAGCCAGGAAGAAGTGGCAAAAATCTGCTTCTTTTTGAAATGGCTTTTCTCTGTATAAGGGCACTTTTCTGCTGACTTCAAGGCATGTGTCATCTTAATGCCAGGCCTTCAAGCCAACCTGAAAGCACCTCTTTTTTTTTCCAAATTGTATTTATTTTAATAAATACACACATACTAACACAAACAAACATTCAATCAACATTCCACAAATACAAAAACATAGAATTTTTTTAAAAAAATTAACTTGACTATAATCGTTAGCTTCCTAGTACCTTCAAGATATCTTCCGTATCAATTCCATCTCTGATTATTTAATCTCCCTAAAAACAAACTCATTTCTCAATCAATCCATTACATAAACATTTATTATTCCTGTTAGCAAAATTCTGTGTATAAATCTACCTATTCGCTAGTAGCTTTAGGGGTCATTTATTATACTAGCAAACCATCTTACCAGAAATCAAATGTACATCAGTACATATATTCTTGTTTTTTTCCCCTTAGCATCAGTCAAAGGCAATAATTAAAAGGAAATACCAAAAAAAAAGAAAAAAAAAGGGGGGGGGAAGAAAAATTAAATGCTTCAAGATCTATTTTTAAATCTATTTTCTGTAAATAGTCTAACCCAAAAAGCACCTCTTTTTGCCTGTCTGTTTAGCCCTAGTGAGTCTAAAGGATAGAAGTTATATAAACTCTAAGCACAATTACAGCCCCCCTTTTTCCAGCCCAGCATTAGTCACTGGATTACACTTTCTCTGAAATAATAGCTATAGCAAGTACATTTCCATACTGCTTATCAGTGCACTTAAGCACTCCCTAAGCGGTTTACAAAGTGTAAGTTAATTGCCCCCAACAAGCTGGGTACTCATTTTAGGGACAAGCTGTGTACTCATTTACCCGATGAATGGGTCAGCTGCTGCTACTACTGGAATTACCATCTTGAATAAACCCACGTTTATCTCTTTTGATGAAACCTTACAATCTTGAAGAGAATTCTAGAAGTTGTTTGGCAAGTCCTTCTAATTTTATGAGTTTTGAAATAGATAGGAATTTCAGCTTAGGGTAGCTATGGCCCAAAATGCATAGGCCAAATAAAGCAGCTTCCAGATACTTTGGGGGGGTATGGTGTTTAGATGACACATGCCCCCAAGATGGCTGGAAGCTGTGGTGAGGCCATGCTGGTGGCTAAAAGCTGGCCCCAAAAGGAGTGGAGATAATCTACCCCATGGCGGCAGCCATCTTGAGACTGTGGTGGCAGCCTGCTTTGGAAGCAGGCCATGCAGTCACTGCAGTCCCAGAACAGTTCTGCCTGGAGCGGCCAGAGGCCACTCTTTATCAACCATCTGCTTTGCGTCTATGTTAGTTTGTTGCAGCAAAATCAGTAAATAATATTGTAGCATCTTAATGACTTAATGTATTTTATTTGGCATAAGTATTCATGGATTTCATCCCTCTTTATCAAATGCATGCATGCTTTTTTTGATAGGTTGAGCTGGAGTTCACAAAAACTTACACAATAGAATGTAGGTTTTAGTGAGCTATGACGCTGATATTACCATATATAGTCATGCATCAGTTGACCTCATGAATAAGATAAGGGCAGGTTTGGGGGCCAAAATTATAGTTTTCACTATGATACATGGATAACAATGAGTGCAACAAAGGATGCAAAGGATAAAACAAAGGAAAATTATGCCAAAGAACTTAAAAAATTCCAGCAGGCATAACTGTTTGTGCTTCCCCTTAAGGCTGGATGAATGAAGAGGGAAATATGGTAAATAGTGTCTGTGAGATCTTTATGGGAGATGAGCAGGCATGGATGGGGCTATGAAAACGCACACATGTTAAAATGGATGTAAAGTCAAAGAAAATGATAACTACATTAGCAGCGATTACAGCATTTCATGTGATAACTTTGCCTGATTTTAACTCAGAAAAGCTGACAAACATACACAAACATCTTATTCAGTTTCTTCAATGCTTGATTCCCCATTGCTGGAATAACATTGCTGGAATTCCCTTCTCTGAGTGGTCGGAAATGAAAAGTTAGTTTATCCTGAAAGAAACTAAAAGAAGCACCAACCCTCTCCATTCTCTTGGTGCTCCTTTGAGGGGAAGTGCCAAACAGTCACTGCCACCACCATTTACCCACCCAACCATTCAAAATGCACAGAAGCTGTATCACATGGGAGACAGTAGAGGGGGTTGGTGCTTCTATTAGGCTTTTCTAGGACAGACTAGAGACTAAGCTCTTGCCTTTGATCATCACCACTCTACTCACAGAAGGGGTGGTTTCTTTTTTGATAAGAGGTAAGGTACAGTACTTTTATTGACTCATGGATAAGTTAACCCAGGTTTTTGGGTTGATTTTCTGACTAAAATTTCTTGATTTATACATTTATACATAACTGTATACAGTTAGTGTATGGAGAGTAAAAAAATCATAACAGTCTGGATCCAAAAGCCTTGCAAATCTGGAGCTAATTAAGGGCAATAACATTTAATATACACCCTTTGGACAACTGTTAAAAACCAAAAATCTGTTTACTGACTCCATTTTTGAAAGAAATCTTGAATTAACTTGGCAGGTGGCATAAGAAGAATAATGATGCCTTCTGAACTCAAAAAGTTTAGTTTTACTTGCCTTGCTTCCTATTCTCTAGCTTGTTATGACTTCTACATACTGATTTCATACCTTAAACAAATAAGAACAGTTAATAGAATAAATAAAGAAATAATGTTAAGTGCCTATTTTAAAAAAATATATGGTGGCACTCACATTTGAGGGGGAACAAAAATTACCTGATAATCTTGTTTGGTCACTGTTTTACAGGCATTTTGGCAACTATTTAAAACTACCTGTAGGAATTGACCCATGAATCAAACTGGCTCTTGGTCTCCAGCTCTCATATCAGACTTTATTGCAACGTCCACATTATTATGTCTCTGTTCCATGACTTTGGACTTCTGATGAACCCCAGGAGTTCACAGTTGCATCCAGCCCCACAGATTCAATACACTGGGGTTGTGCTGAACTTTTAATCAGGCAGAAGCTGTATGCCTTCCAACTGAGTGCATCGAATTGTGAAGGCTGCCCTTTGCATGCTCAGACTGTACAGGCAAAAGATATTCAGGTTCTTCTAGGATTGATCACTTCAACAGCAGCAACAAGTGCAACCCCTTTCCTCAGTTTCAAATGCAACTTCTCCAGGCCTTGTTTCTCTCCATGTTCATCCAAGCTGGTTATAGTTTCTCCTAACTGCAGAGGTAGTTCCTGCAGGTTTCCTGTTCAGCTCCATGACTATTCAGCTGTGGGGTGCGACAGGATGCCATGCTCTCCCTCATGCTATTTAATATCTAAGCCATGGGGTGAGTTCATTCAGCTACTGGTTAGATATCACCAGTATACTGGTGACACTGAAATCTACCTCTTCTTTTCATTGGACTCAGCTCAGATCTTGCAGTGCTGGACCAGTGCATGGAGGATGTAATACACTTGATTGGATTGTCATGTGTGGCACACCCGTGGGAGAATAAACTGTGTAAATGCAAGAGGGTTTTCTTTGCTGTAGCATCCTCGTTGTAGACTTCTCTCCCCTAGGAGGCTTGATTGGCTTCATTCTGGCATCAGTTTAAAATACAACTTTTTATTAAAGCCTAATATTTTTGTCCAAATCAGTTTTTTAAACAGTTTTAACTTCTTAACTTGTTTAATATGTTTTAATCTATTTAAACTAGTCTTTATGATTTTAAAATTTAAATTGTTTTAAACTTTTTCAATTTATTTTAATTATATGTTGCCCTATATTCCTAGGATGTAGAATGTAATATACATACATTGAATACATTAAATTACAGGTTAATATTTTACTTGACTGTTAGTGCCCTTTTATAAATATGGTGTTCTGTTCCTTCATATTCACCAATTGTAAATTAACATTTTGTCTTGCAGGGATCAGCTTTTAGCAGTCAGCAATGTGAAGATTACAATCTCTTCTTAACAACAGCTATTGGTGATGGCATCAAACTCTGGGATTTGAGAACATTAAGGTATCAACAATTGCTTTGTTTTAAAATGAGAAAAGGCTAGGTGTTGCTTTGAAATGTTTGTGTGTGTTAAGCAAAGTATTCTTGACTAATCTGAATTTGAATATAATCCGATCTCATTTCCCTATTAAACAGTTTCCAGTGTTTTAGAGGTGATCTTTGCACATTGATTTTTCTTAAATATCTGGTGTTTGTAGAGTTAGGAAGGTCCTGTAGGATTCTGGTTTTAAAAGATTCAGGTCTCATTTTGAATGGATCAGCTTTGATATAACTACCTAGAACTCTTTAGAGGTAAGATGTCATATAAATGTTTTTAGCTAAATAATGCAACATGCAATTTCCCTGAAGTGTTTCTTATTTTTTAAAAAATTATTTTTCAGTTAAACATCTTATAAGGTTGAATGTACAGAACTACAAAAATATTCTGGAAATAGGGAATGGCAAAATAAATCCATGGCCAAATCCAGCTGAGATGGGCTTCGTTACCATCTTTGCTTTTGATCAGTTTATTCTGTTCCAGGAATTTCCAACATTTTTGGCTTCAGGTTATATTGGAAATTTTTAAGAGCATATTATGGGCACTAACAAGAGGGTGACATGAATAGGATTTTAAAAATGGCTGCTGTAGTGTACCTGGTGAAACACAAAATACCCATTATCAAGAAGACAAAGAGATTCTTGGGCAACTTATTTTTCTTTCAGTCTTGTTTTGCATTATTGGTAGTTTCTGATGATCCCATTGCTGTCCAGTGGCTACAAAAATTTGTTCTCTGGTCCTACCACAGATGCTCTCCATTAAACATATATACTTACCAGAGACTACAATTGATTCTTGAATGTGACCTCTTTTGTAATGCATGTGATGGTCAGAACTCAGAAAGTATCTCTTTAAAATTAAAAAAAAAAACATGTGGAAGTGAAATCAATTTAAAATCAATAGATTTTTTTAAAAAAAAAAGGAATTAGGTAATAGCATTGAAAATCTATTCCATTTTGCCTGACTTGAAAAAAACACATACTGTATATAAGATTACAAACTGGGGCAGCAGTTCACAAAAGAGAATATGTGGGGAGATTGCTATAAGTCACTAAAATGGATAGAATGTCCAAGTGAAGCGGTGGGGAAAGCTGCTTTAAAAGTATGTGGTAGCTAGCTTTAATATCAGTTTTTGTATCTTACTGCTTTATGCTTTAATCTTATCTTTTGGGGAGAGCTTGTAAGAGCTTGCCAAACTGTAAAGGTTTATTAGCTGCACCAAATGTCAAAACATAATAAAATTAGAGACTTTGGGATTTGGACTGTGTTGTGTCCTTATGTTTTTGCAATCAACTTGTCTAACTACAATTCACAAATAATGAAAAAGTTGAAAGCATTTCACAGATCACTACTTATCTGCTGTCTCCTTTTAAAACATTAATTTAAGCAGAGAAGGTGAATGGTAGAATAGTTAAAAATAAAATCTGGGTAAGCAGTTTAACTTTATTGTAACTAAACACTGTGTAATATTTCAGCTAAACACTGTGCCATAATGTGAATCCTTCTTTAAAAAAAATCTTTTTTTCTCCTCATTCCACTTTGTCTTCTCCTCCTGTACTTCTCTTGCCATTTGTTTGCCTTCCTTCTCTAGATGAGAAGATAGAAAGAACATTGATAAATAAATGTGATGTCCCAATAGGATTGTAATGGTAGACAGAATCATTACTCCACTCATTACTCCACCTACCATGGACATAGTGATCCCAATGTTAAAAAATGGCCTCATCAATTTTAACTTAGGATGCTGAGTGCATAGGGATTCTTGAGGATTTTAGAATCTGACTTATAAATTGTCTGGGTATTCCAAGTTAAAATACTAATCCCAGCCCATTTATGGTGGTATCCTACTGGTTCTTTGATGAAAGGTTCTAAGAAAAAAATCAATTGATTCCCTTGTGTGAAGAGCTAGCAAATATGCCAGAAACTGCTTTGTCTCCATCACCATAATAGTGTCCCCCCTTTCCCCCTTTTTTCTTTTACTTCTCTTGTTCTTAATCAGTGGTCTTTTTCTTCCTTGTTTCCAAAGCTCTTTAGGTTTCCAGTGCTCTCTTGTTTCCAATGCACCTTCCCTTCTCTTATCCTTTCCCTGTATACCAAGCAGCACAAACATTCCTTCCTCTTGTCCTGACCCGCTATTTTGCACTCTGTATGCATTTCTGTCTTCGAATTGTATGTAGACTTTGGGAAGCCTGCTCTGCTTTCTTGCTCTCTGTATGTATTTATGTTTTTTAATTGTATGTAGACTTTGGGAACCCCACAGAGTGAAGCAATATATGGAGCTGTCCAGAAACCATCCCAGGCTTGCCTGCATTTTCATCTCTCATTTTGGAAGGTTAGGGAAACTCTGCACCCCAGTGAGATGGAAGATGGTGCAGCAGGCTGCAGACATATTTTAAATAATAATAATAATTGAAACATTTTTTTTTAAAAAAACAACAACACTGATGTTCACACCGATAGGGTCCCTTTAAGATCCAAGCAAAGGGCCCAAACAAACAGGCCAAAATAAAGCTGCTTTGGGTCACTTTGGAGTTTTAAATGACACATGCATCTTAAGAGGCCAGAAGCTGCGCCCAAGTATATTCTAGTCCTTAGGACTGGACCATGGCTTTGGCATGGCTTTTGGCCTCTTAGGACACATGCAGCATTTAAGCAGCATACCCTCAAAGTGACCCAAAGCAGATTTATTTTGGCCTGTCTGTTCAGGCCCAATGTTTTATGTGTCTAGGTTTCATAGCCATACAGTGAACATAAACACATATTCTCTTTTATTATTATTGATGAGAGAAAATACCCAGCATTAGAAACCCACCACTCCCTCTCATACCTTGTTGTGCTCTCTCTGTTGCCCCTCCACTACCAACTGTTTGCTTTTTCTCTCCACCTCAGTATTTGTTCAGCCTGGTACTTTGGTAGAAACACGCATAGATTCTTCATTATTATGGATTTGTATCCTTCCTCTAATCAGTTTGAGGCCATTTACATTTCTTTCCTCCTCCCCACTTTGTTCTCACAGCCTTGTAAGTTATGTCAGGCAGATTTCTGACATAAATACGGCCATCCAGTAAGTTCCATCACTGAATAGGGTTTTGAACCTGGATCTTCTAAGTCCCAGTCCGTCATACAGACCATTATATAGCTGTCTTAGGGAAATCAAGCAACTTAAAGGGGGAGGGGGACATTTCTGAGGTGACTCAGGAAATTAGATTTTTTTAAAAAATAATACAATATGATTTTTATGATACAATGATGATTTATTAGTAAAGATTTTGAACATAAAAAAGAGATCATTAAAAGAGAATACTTAATATTTTGTCATGAATATGACTTACAAGCATTTCAAATAATGTTTCATGTCTCCTTAAAGGGCTAAATGAGCCATCTATGTATCTTTTCTTTAAATGCGATTTCATAAACTAGAGACAAGTAACTTTGGGAATTCAAAGTAGTCATTTTATTGCAATGTAACAAATTAATTTTTATCAGTTTTTTAAGTGGGCTAACGTTAATCTTGTCCAGCTTTTCCCTTAACAGTTTCAAAGCTTTGGTTATTTAAATGAAGTGGTCCAGTTATGGATTGGTGCTGATTATTAGGAAAATATAACCCAAAGAAGGAAAAGACTATGCAGGTTTCCTAATTAGTTCCAGGCACAATTTTAGCTGTTTGCTCTGGATCCCGTATATCTTAGAACTTGTACCTATAATAAGCTCCTTGATTGGACATGCTCATTGAATGGAGCTCTGCTCAGAGTTGCACTTTTATCAGATATCAAACTGAAAGGAAGAAAAGAGGAATTCCTTTGTTATGGAATGCCTCTTCTTTTTTGTAGCAGGGATATTTGCCTGCTTTTTGGGATCCAGGCCATTTATTGGCTGTGTTATACAGTACTGGACTGGAAGCAATGCCAAATGGAAAACCACTTACTATTCCCTTCCACATTGGATGCAATCCATTAATTGCTTGCTACAAAGGGCAGTTTTCCAATCAACTGTTTACCCATCTTATGCTAACACCTTCTAATTCATATATTTCTAATTTGCCTTATGAAAATATCGTGTGGAATTGTGTTGAAGACTTGGTGAAATAAATACATATACACACATATATGTTTAATTAATTTTGCTGTTGGCACTGTTTCAAAAGAATTTAGCACTAGTCTCATTGAATAAGAAAATGAATATGGGACTGGAAACTATACTGAAAGAGGGTCCAACAAAAGAAAGTGAATTAAAACACGGGAAAATGCTCCTGTTTTAGCTGGAAATGGAAAATGGACATGAAAGTCTGTAGTTTTAATAGGTCAAATTACATGCATGCTAAGAACTGTAAGAAATACTGGTCCCATTTGCTCAGTTGAACATTTGGAAACTGGTTTATGTACTTTTGGAACAATGTAAGTCCAAAAATTGTATGTATATTTGGAAATATCATTACTATTGCAATTTTAAAGGAAGAAATGTTGAATTGTAGCACTGAAGATATTTCACCCAGCAAGAAAGAAATGCTATTGCATTTGTTTTACTGCCTTTGTTTCCAGATCCCTTATGGTCAGGAATGGATGTGATTTTTGTTTGCATTAAGACCCTGCTAAACACTACCTGAAGCAAACATCTTTAGCAAGATGCAGTCCTATGACCCACCATTGCTTTTTATCTGTAAAGGAGATTTTTAAAATCATATTTGCCTGATGAATCCATTGGACCTCACATCCTAGTATGAATTATTTTATGCCATTTTATTACCCAAATGGAAGAATGGAAGAGTAGTTTTGATTTTATATCTTTAGATGCTTTAGCCCTGCTTTTTCCTCTTTTTGATGCAATTGATTTGGGGAGTGATGTATCAGGCAGGTGAATATATTGCAGCACACATTCATCTTCATAATTATGGCTACTGATGTTTTAGCAATATGGTTTATTACCATTTTGTTTCATAACATAAAAGGCAAATTTTGTTATAATGTTACAAGATGTTTTCATTTAAGTATTGTTTCTCTCTCTCTCTTTAAAAAAAATACAGTTATAAAAACATTTTCATACTAATTCTAAATGGTTTTTAAAAAATAAAATATAATAAGCAGGCTGCTAAAAATTGCTGCTACCAAAGAGGTTGTAGTGAAAGTGTTCCTAACTTCAGCTTGTTACTCAGATGAACTGGTCTTTCTCCACCCAGAGCATTTGTGTCCTGCCTTGTTAAATTGGATATACAAAAGAAATACAGTATTCTTAATATTTTCACTTGCAGATTACAGCTGAGAATCATAGTTATTAGCATTAGGAGACAGGCACTGTTGCTTTGTGATACGTAATTTGCATTTGGTCTTTTGTCTTCACTTTAATGCACACTTTATCTGAACTCTCTGTGTTTTCATCATTGGGGATTCAGCATATAGATGCTATGGTATTTTAGGGTTTGAGGTTTTGTGTTTTCTTTTTTAGTAGATAAACAGTAAATGTAGATAAGTCTCAAAACAAACAATTAAACCTAGAAGCAATTTCATCATTAAAAAATTATTTAAACCAACCTTTCTTTCTTTCTTTCTTTCTTTCTTTTTGGAAGGTGTGAACGCCGTTTTGAAGGTCATAGCAGCCGCTGTCATCCTTGTGGAATTGCTGTTTCTCCTTGTGGACGATTCATTGCCAGTGGATCTGAAGATAAATGTGTATGTAATAATTGTTAGTTTGTGTACCTGGGCATTCTGTGGAAGGGTATGTCATGTGAGGTTTCCTTCATCATGATAACCCCTACACAAAGCAGTCTTCCTTCTCAGTCAACTGCTGATCATGGTAAAGGAAGTAATGTAGTTAGGGTGACCTCATGGAAACTGACTTTTGTAGATTACTGAGGTGATGTGAAGTTTAACCACAGAGTGATTTCTTGACAGTTACCACACCATAAATGTATCATGTATTGTATTTGAGCCTTATCTGTTTTACATATGAGGAAACCCCATTCATTTTTAAAAGATTCTGCATTGTTGCTATTGTATTTGGCCAAATTTACCTTTCCATACTTTTGTACTAGCAATCTAATCTCTTAACTGCTTTGTAGCTTTGTAGTGGTCTTCTGATCTTTCTGTTTTGTTTCTTAAACAAAAGTGGTTTCAGCTTTGAAATGTGGCCAGTTAGAATTATAATATGTATGAGGTGCATGTCCCAGTGTAATGGAACTAAATATATGGCCAGTTTTGCAAGCTGGAAAATCATATTTACATAGGGATTGAGTAGTGAGGGAAAAATAATGGAAACCATCCAATGAGCTACACTGACAAGACAGAAATCTGTGCACTTTCCAGGCAAAAGACTTAAAGCCAACCTGAGGGAATCAGTGGGCTTTCTAAGTAAATAGGGCCATATTGGAACAAGAGAGATTCCGACCTGATCCCTCTTGCCTTGCAGCAGAAAGGTTTGGGTTGTCATGATATCCAGAGTTCCAGTCCAGCTCACTTAAGTCTTCAGATCCCCCTTTTGGGACAAAACCTGCCCTGCAAAGTGGTAGTGCCACCATCCTATACATTCCCTTGCTTGATCTTAAGGAGGCCAGGCCAAAATTGCAATCCAAAAAATTGAATTACCAAGAGGCTAAATTAGCAACCTCTGGTTTCATGGCTTATATTAATATCAATAGCATTTGATTAGATAGCCAGACTAGACTTTATCAGGCAGTTCCCACAACAAGGCACACTATCAAATTAAGGTGATGATTTTAGGAATAACTATTTAAAATGAGACTACACACTGGTAAATATAATATGACAGCATAAAATAACAAGGTAAGGTTTTGAGCATTGGAAAACAATTTTGTTGATTAGGATTCTCAGCATGGAAACCCATTGGGTGACATTGGGAAAGACACACTCACCACTAGAAAACCCCATGATAGGATCACCTTAGGACAGCAGTACGTCAGAAACAGCTTGAACACACACAACAACAACATGGTTAAAATAACTTAAACAAGATCCAGGACAACAGGAACAGAGAGCATAGAGAGTGCAACACTTCATGGAATCAGAATGACCAGAACACTGTTGCAGAGTATGAGGCAATATGCAAGGGACAATAGCTACTTTTATACTCAACCCATAGTAGCCACAATATTCCCAGTTAACCAATCAGAGGTCCTGAAGCTCTTTTAGCTCTTTAGCTTACCTGTTAGTTAGCATTAGGAAGTCCATTTTTGGAAGGAAAAAAAATCTTGACTGGTGAATCTGATTTCATCTGCTACAAAACCAAAGTACTATTTGATGGCATATTATCCAAGTAGCTTTTTCAGAATCAGCCCCATCAGTGATGTTCCTGGCAAAATTAAGACTTGCATTGTTGGCTTCTGGGTTAATCTTTTAGTATAATTTGTTCACAAAAGTATTTCATGCCTCTTATTGTTTCTGTTTTAAGTGTGTTTACTTGTATAATAATACCTTGAATTCTGTGCTCTTATCATTTTACTCTTTCATTAATGTTGCCATTAGTACAGAGGTTACACTAATTCTCATTGAAAGTGCTCAGAGCTTAAAGAGAGAAAGATTTGGTAGCTACTGTCTGTGTATAAATAAGATTAATTTCTATTTAACCACATACTCACTTAGCAATATTCCTTTGCCTCCATCCCTTCTTCAGAATCTTTCATTTGATTTGTTATCTATTTGGATATTTAGACAATCAACAATATTTTAATCAGTTTGAGTCTGTCAGTACCGAGGATGTGGACAAGATCCTTAGAAGTCTTAGGAGGACAACCTGCTCCCTCGATCCCTGTCCCTCGTGGCTAGTGGCCCAGGGGGGACCGGTTGTAACTACATTGTTACACCGGATTATTAATTCATCTTTGAGGGAAGGGCATTTCCCGCTTAATCTTAAATTGGCCACAATAAAACCGTTACTCAAAAAGCCCTCCCTCGACCCCCTGGTTCATAACAACTATCGGCCAGTCTCGCTGCTGCCATTTTTGGGGAAGGTGATCGAGAGGGCGGTTGCACTCCAACTTCAATCGATCTTGGACGAAACGGATTTTCTAGATCCATTTCAAACCGGTTTTCGGGCGGGCTACGGGGTTGAGACTGCCATGGTCGCCCTGGTCGACGATCTCCGTCTGGGCATCGACAGGGGTAGCGTGTCCCTGTTGGTGCTTTTGGACATCTCAGCGGCTTTCGATACCATCGACCATGGTATCCTTCTGGAACGCCTGGCAGAGGTGGGAATCGGGGGCACTGCGCTCCAGTGGTTCAGATCCTACCTCTCTGGGAGGTTCCAGATGGTGCAGCTGGGGGACGTTTGCTCCGATAAGAGGGCCCTTACATCTGGGGTTCCTCAAGGAGCTATTCTGTCCCCCATGCTCTTTAACATTTACATGAAACCGCTGGGAGAGATCATCCGGAGGCATGTACGCTGATGACACCCAAATAGTCTTCTCTATGTCTCCGACTGATGCAGTGACCAGGGATGGCGTCGCTCCTCTCGTGGCCTGTCTGGAATCGGTAATGGACTGGATGAGGGAAAATAGACTCAGCCTGAATCCAGAGAAAACGGAAGTACTGGTGATAGGTTCTCCCGGTCCGGGGATAGAGGTGGTTCCACCTGTCCTGAACGGGGTCACGCTCCCTGTGAAGGACACAGTACGCAGTCTGGGGGTGCTCCTAGATTCGTCTCTCCATCTGACTCCTCAGGTGGATGCGACGGTCAGGAGCACCTGTTATCAGCTTCGGCTGATACGCCAGCTGCGTCCCTACCTGGACCGGAGGGACCTTGAAACCGTAGTACATGCTCTAGTAACCTCTCGGTTGGATTTCTGTAACGCGCTCTACATGGGGCAGCCTTTGTATCACACTCGGAAGCTACAACTGGTGCAAAATATGGCAGCGCGGGTGGTCACTGGTGCTCCCAGGGCCGCCCATATAACACCAATTCTGAAGGATCTTCATTGGCTGCCGATTCGCGTCCGGGCTCAGTACAAAGTGCTGGTTATTACCTATAAAGCCCTATATGGCTTGGGCCCAGGGTACCTGAAGGACCGTCTCTCCCCATATAATCCGCCCCGCACACTAAGATCTTCCGGACAGCGGTTATTGAGAGTTCCGGAGACCAGACTAGTGAGTACGTCGAAGAGGGCGTTTTCCATCTCTGTCCCCTGTCTCTGGAACTCTCTACCTACCGAGCTCCGCTTGTCCCCCTCCCTTGCTCAATTTAAGAAGGATCTAAAGACCTACTTATTCAAGCAGGCATATTGTTGAATGGACCTTTTTATTATTAGCCTGTAGAAAGCCGCCTACTGTTTTGCTGCCGCACTTGCACTTGCACTTATACTGGGAACATTGTTTTTATTGTTTTTATGGTTTTTATTGTTGTATTGCAATTGGATTGTTTTCAATTTATATGGTTCTGATGTTTTAATGTTTTTATATGTTGTACACCGCCCTGATCTATGGAAGGGCGGTATAGAAATAAATATTATTATTATTATTATTATTATTATTTTACTAAACTACTAATTTTAGGCTGATTGTAGGTCCATATGAGAGAGAAATATTGTTCTTCTTCGTGGTCTCTGTGCCTCACACAATAGGGTTTGCGCCTGCGCAGAAGCTCCATCCGGAATGCTGAAAAGCTGAGCAGATTGGTGGGAGCCCCGCCCTCCCCATTCCCTGAGCATGCCCAATCCCGCCAATCTAGCTCCTCCTTCAGTTCTCTTTCGTCCGCTGCAAGAGTAACATCTCCTCTGAAGTGCTCTCTCTGCGACGAAAGCTGAGTAGCTAAAGACTCTGTCTTACCCTATTTTATTTTATTTTATTTTATTTTTGTTTTACCTTAGTTTTTAGTGTTTACTCCCGTTTTTCCTTGAGCTGCCCCCCTTTTTGTTCAGAACTCGAGGGTTTTGGCCCGGACGGGCCCCTCGCGATTGGACCAGCCTCTTATGGCCGCCTCCTTCAAAAAATGTTCCGAATGTGGCGGTAAAATCCCGGTTGTGGATGGACACTCTACGTGCATTTTCTGCTTAGGCAGTTCCCACATTCCGGAGAAATGCAAGCATTGCAAGGCTTTTAAACCCGCCACGCTATGACAAAGAGCGGATCGGCTCAAGGCCCACTTGTGGGAGAAGGCCCTCTCGGTATCCCACACTTCGGAGTTGTCTACGGACCCCTTGGGACGTTTTCCCATCTCTAAGTTCCCGAGAATTCCGAAGATCAAAAAACTGACTTCGACTCCGACGGCAACTTCGACATCGACAGAGGCCCCCTCGACATCGGCCTCGACACCATCAACCATGTCTTGCCCCGAAGGGCAACACAAGGAGCATACGAAAAGATCATCATCCACCGAGCTGGAAAAGCCGAGATCGAAAAAACATAAGCACAAGGAGGTCCTTACTTCGGTTGCCTCAGCCACTGCTCAGGCAGACCTGGCCATTTCCTTTCTCAGACAGCCTTCAGCCATTGACCTCTCTGTCCCAGCCCCGGTCACTGTACTAGACTCGGCACCGGAGACCTTGGAACCCGCATTTCAGCCTGCACCTACCCAGGTCTTCGCCCCTACGGGGACGGTTTCGACCTCGGCTTTGACAGTCTCACCTATTTCGGCACTGACTTCTCTGCCACCAAAGGAAATCTTAGCCTCTTCAGAGCGCATTTACAGGCTGCTGTTCCCATCTCCTCCACCCTGGAAGTCTCCTGAACCATTAAAGGAGCACTACTTTGACTCGCCCCACTCGTCGGCCTCCTTTCTGGCTCGACATCAGGCAGAATCCTATTGGAGATAGCGCCATCCATCTTACCACTCCTACTCTCCTTCGTATCGGGACCGATACCATGTCCGCGACCTCCACATCAAGGACTTCTCGCGGCCCCGCTCTCGGTCCCGATCTCCTACTCGGTCCCGGGCCGAATACAGGGCCCTATTACCACCGCCGGCCTCAACAGCCACGGTGTCGAGACCTCCTGAGTCAAGCGCCATTATGACTGCTGCGGCCTCGGCTACGATCGCCACTTCGACGTCGACAGTCTCCGCTCCGATCAGCTATGCGGACGCCTCGACCTCGACGTTTCTCATGACGCCGACACAACCTTACGTGGATCCACATCAGGCAGCCTCCCCAGTCTACGAAGGAATCCGCGGGAGAAACGGACAACCGTCCCGAGTCTCCGCAACCTGCCATTTCCTCTCCTAACGAGGAAGTTGAAGACCAGACATCTGGCTCACCCGTCGAGGACCTCCACCTGTTTACAGGAATCGTTGACAGGATGGCGAGAGCGGTAGGCCTACAAAGCGCGCAGACGGTCCAACCTCCCAGGGATCCCATCGATGGTCTCGTGGTGTGTCCCAGGCAACCCGCTGTTATCCCATTCTTGCCTTCCTTTTCTGATATTATGGTGGCTTCCTGGAACAAGCCAGCCTCTACACCACCTGCTTTGAAGAAGCTTGACTCTTTGTACCGGGTGCAGTCTGATACGGCCCCGTTTTTGTTCACTCACCCAGCTCCTAATTCCCTGGTGTGGAATCTACTTGCAAATCTACTGGCAAGTCCCACTCTGCCCCTGTGGACAAGGACGGCAGAAGAATGGACATCTTTGGTCGCCGTTTCTACTCCTCTGCAGCCTTGGCAGCAAAAGTGGCTAACATGCAGGGTTGTATGGCTGGTTATCAGAGGTTTCTGTGGGATCGCATGGCTGCCTTCATCCCTTATATGCCTCACGCACAACAGGAGGCGGCTCAAGAGTTTTATGCTGAGGCACTTTCCCTCATTGCGCAAGAGGTGCACTCAGCTAGACATGTTGTGGACTGTTCAGCGAAGGTCATGGCCAGTGCAGTGGCACTCCGCCGTTTTGCTTGGTGGAGGTCGACTTCCCTTTCTGAGGAGGCT
Organism: Urosaurus nigricauda; assembly: GCA_034509955.1. Classification (NCBI taxonomy): domain Eukaryota; kingdom Metazoa; phylum Chordata; class Lepidosauria; order Squamata; family Phrynosomatidae; genus Urosaurus; species Urosaurus nigricauda. Next base: position 311,417,621 of record JAOEGL010000001.1, on the reverse strand, counting down.
AAGTCCAAGATCGAAGACCTCCCCTTCGACGGTGAGGGTCTGTTTGCCGCTAAGACCGACGAATCCCTTGACACCATGGCCAAGGCTTGTCTGCACGGGAAAAGACTTGGGCTGACACCTAGCAAGCCTCCATCTGGTCGTACCTGGCGCCAGAGACCATACGAACCTGGATTCACCCGTTCTCGCTCTGCTCCATCCTCCACCTATAGGACCCAGTCCTACACTAGGAGGCCTTACAGACAGCAACAGCAACAGCAGAGGCAAGGCCAGCAACATCAACAGCAACACTCTTCTAGGAAGCCGCCCTCCAAGTCACACTTTTGACAGGCCTTTGGAGGTGACACCCAACTTTCTGCTGCCAGTCACCCTTTCGTCAGTCCCCAGGCTTCGCCATTTCGATGAGAACTGGTCCAAGATCACCACGGACTCCTGGGTGCTTACCATCATCCGCCTGGGATACGCCATAGAGTTCTCAAATATTCCACCAAATGGCGTTTTCTGTTCCACTCCCTCCTCTCCTCCTCTTCTGGAGGAGATTTCCTCCCTTCTCGACAAAGGAGCCATCCAACGTGTTCCACCGTGCTACAAACACCAAGGCTTCTACTCCAGGTACTTCACTGTTCCGAAGAGAGGAGGAGGTCTCCGCCCTATCTTGGACCTGAGAGGCATCAACTCATACATCATGCCTTGCAAGTTCAAGATGGTGACCCTGCAATCCATTCTGCCGCTCTTGCATCGAGGAGACTGGTTTGCATCTATAGATCTAAAGGATGCTTACTTCCACATCATTATCAGGCTGCAACATTGGAAGTATCTCCGCTTCGCCGTAGATGGAGATCTCTATCAATATACCGTTCTTCCTTTCCTCTCCACCGCTCCTTGAGTATTCACAAAGTGCATGGCAGTGGTCATCTCTCACCTTCGTCTCCAAGGAATAAAGATCTTCCCTTACCTCGACGACTGGCTTCTGGTGTCATCCTCCAAGGTGCAACTTTACAAAGACGTCCAGTACACTTTGGACCTCTTGGCCGACTTGGGACTCAAAGTCAACCTACCCAAATCCGTTCTCCACCCTGTGAGGGTGAGAGATTATATAGGCACGTCCCTGGACTCTGTAATGGGCCGGGCCTACCTTCCCATCAGACGGGTGGAAGCCCTCTGGGAACAGCTGCAATCCGTCCTCTACATTCATCGTCCGTCTGCAAAGGACATCCAGAGACTGCTGGGACATCTAGCCTCAACCACAGCGGTGACCTACCTGGCTCGCCTCAGGCTCAGGCCTCTCCAAGCTTGGTTCCTGGCTTCATTCGATCACCTGAGGGACAATCCGTCCAAGAGACTCTCGTTGCCACCTCATATCAGAGACTCTCTCAAGTGGTGGATGTCTCCCTCCAACATCCTCAAGGGGATGCCCTTCCAGACGCCAGAACCGTCCAGGATGGTCACTACAGACGCATCCATGTCAGGATGGGGCGCACATCTCAACGGCTTGTGTGTACAGGGACAGTGGTCTGCACAGGAGGCAGAACTGCACATAAATGCCTTGGAACTGTTGGCAGTCATCAAAGCCTTCAGGGCATTCGAAAATCTTCTCCTCCACAGAGTTGTGCAGGTAGTATCAGACAACACAACCACTGTCTGGTACATCAACAAGCAAGGAGGAACTCACTCTTCAGTCCTCCTGCGTCTTTCCCAGCAACTGTGGACGTGGTGCCACCATCGCTCCATTCATCCAGTAGCTATTCACTTGGCTGGAAAGGACAATGTGTTAGCAGACTCCCTCAGCAGGGACAAGGTGCTGCAGCACGAATGGACTCTATCAAGTTCAGCCTTCAATCTTCTGACGTCTCGTTGGGGAACCCCCTCGGTGGACCTGTTCACTACCCCGGAGAACGCTCAATGCCGGACATTCTACACCAGAGCGGGCAAAGGACGAGGATCCATGGGGGACGCCTTCCTTTGCAGTTGGAGTCGGAAACTCCTGTACCCCTTCCCGCCCTTTCCTCTGATCTCTAGGACGGTGGCCAAGATGGCCAGGGATGGGTCCAACACCATACTGCTGACTCCATTCTGGCCGAGACAACCTTGGTTCACTCCTCTTCTTCACCTGGCCAGAGGTCAATACTTCCACCTGCCGAAGTAACCCGACCTTTTGTCTCACTCCAATGGAGCAGTTCTACACTTGGACCTAGTCAACCTACGGATGACGGCATGGAGGATCCAGCCATAGAGTCTCCTAACCTGCTCAGGGTCCTGTCTGCCTTGAGAAAGGACTCCACCAAGAGGTCCTATGCTTATAAATGGAAGCGTTTCTGTGCCTCCACGGAGGCTAGATCTGAACTTTCCTCACCTGTGAGCCTTAGTACAGTCTTACATTTTCTGCTGCATCTCAGGGATCAAGGACTAGCCTTCTCCTCCCTCAAGGACTACCTGTCGGCTATTGTAGCCAACCAACCACCTGGCTCAAGATCAGCTCGTCTCTTCACGTCACCTACATTGAAGAGGTTCTTCAAAGGACTGCATCACCTTTATCCACTGCTGTCACCATTGGCCCCGGCCTGGTCTCTCTCTTTAGTGCTTACGCAGCTCATGAGACCTCCCTTTGAGACCTTAGGCTCTGCTTCCTTGAGACTGCTGACACTCAAAGTGTCTTTTCTTGTGGCCATAACTTCAGCCAGACGTGCTTCTGAGCTCGCGGCCCTGCGCTCGGACGAGCCTTACTTGACTGTTCATAGGGACAAGGTGGTCCTCAGGCCAGACATTTCCTTCCTCCCTAAAATGGTTTCTCCGTTTCATCTCTCCCAGGAGATTGTGCTTCCTTTTACCCAGATCCTTCCTCACCTCTGGAAAAGACTATGCACACCCTGGATGTTCGCCGTGCCTTGGCATTTTATGTTCAGCGTTCTGCAGAGTTCAGATTATCCAATAAGTTGTTCATCTGTTACGGTGGTGCCAGGAAAGGCAACCCAGTTTCTTCGCAAAGGTTTGCAAAGTGGATTGCCCAGACCATAGCCTTGGCCTATGAACTGGCTAAACGCCCTCTTCCGGTTGGTGTCCGTGCTCACTCAACCAGGGCTACGGCTTCATCTGCTGCCTTCCTCAGAGGTGTTCCCCTGCCAGAGGTCTGCAAGGCGGCTACGTGGTCTCAGCCATCCCCATTTGTTCGGCATTACCGGTTGGATTCCAGATCCCGGAGAGATGCCAGTTTTGGTCGTGCTGTTTTGTCTTCAATTCTGCAGTGACCTTCCCACCTCCACAGGTAAGCTTTTTAGTCACCCTATTGTGTGAGGCACAGAGACCACGAAGAAGAAGTACAGGTTGCTTACCTGTAACTGTGTTTCTTCGAGTGGTCATCTGTGCCCTCACACAAATCCCGCCCTACCTCCCCTCAGTCAGGTCCCTGCTTTTGCGGCGGACTTGATCTGAAGGAGGAGCTAGATTGGCGGGATTGGGCATGCTCAGGGAATGGGAGGGGCGGGGCTCCCGCCAATCTGCTCACCTTTTCAGCATTCCGGATGGAGCTTCTGCGCAGGCGCAAACCCTATTGTGTGAGGGCACAGATGACGACTCGAAGAAACACAGTTACAGGTAAGCAACCTGTACGTACCAATTAGAAGGATAAATATCTTATTTTGATATAAGTCATGGAAAGAATGTAATGAGATTTTTTGGTGAGAAAGTGCACAAACCCGAATGCAGACACACAGGGTTTCATCTGCAGTAAGTGGGCAAAATAACCACAGACCTGTGTACATGCTTCTGGAACTACAGTATAAGTCTGCAGTCTTGACCAGGAAGCAACCAGTGGCCAGGCATTTCAACTCAGAACATCACAGTCTCTCTAATTTTACCTTGCTTGGTATTTTCGACAAAAGGGAGAATTTTTGGATTTATAGACTTAAGACTCTAACATCACATGGCCTCAACTTAGAGGATAATACCATCAATGCCTGATTAATGCTGGGGAAATGGTATTCTGGTCATAGTATTTGTAAAAGATCCCTTTTGCCATTGGTTTTTTGCCAGATGACAAAAGACACGTTTTTACAACCACCTCCCTCGGAAAAATAATGGAAGTGCTTTGATGGCATGCGAAGAGGCAAGGAGAAAGCCACAACTCTGCTGAGCTGTTTTAACTTTCTTTTCTCATGCAATAAGGCCCTTAGTTTCATCTGTAGCAACTGAATAAGGCAGAACCTGAAATGTTTTGTTCATGTTGCATTTCTCAGTTCTTTTTGTTACTAACTTCAGTAGATATATAATTTGACATGCAGACACAGACAGCCACCTTGAGTTCTGATTTTGGGGAAAAGGCAGGATATAAATATAACAACAACAGAGCTGTTGTTCTTAATATTGTAGGATGTAGGTGTGTGGGGCTGTAGGTTTGCATTGGTGTGTTTTCTTCCTTGCTTTTTTGCTCAGTGAAACTGTTTTGCATACTTGCATCTGTTCTGAGCCAATGGGCAGTGGAGATTCAGTGAATGAGTGCAATAGATGTTGCTGTCTAGGCCTGGGAGAAGAATCAAAAGCCAACTAAAGGTTCTTGGAAGAGCTGCTGCTTCTGTTTTGCAGCTGCTCTCCAAATTGTTTTCATAAAGTAGCCTGGAGCAATTTTCTTAAAGTCGCCCTATAAAACTTTGGAAGAAGTAGTAGGAAGGTGAAATCTGAAGTTTCTGTCAATGATTTGGCATGAAATTATGTTTCCTTGTCCAAATTGGTCAGCTTCCCATTTTGACTTTGTTGTCATAGCATTTTGAACATCTTGAGTTTTGGAATCTTTGAATCCATAGAGTACTCAGTTAAATGTTACAGGCACCTTTTTTCCTGGACCATGTTCAAAGATTCTTTCATATTTGCATGGTTATTTGGATTTTGCAATACAGGATTTTGCTACACATTTTTCAAGATAGCTAAGTACATGTTTTATTTGTTAATGTGAATCTGCGTCTGCCAGGTATATACACACAATTTGGGAATTTGGGAATTTAGCAGGAATAGGAATGTTGGAGATGAGAAGACTGAAGTTGAATCCTTTGAAGATTGTGGTGCTATTTCTGGTTTGACAACAGTGGGTAATAATAATAATATAATAATAAATTTTTATTTCTAGCCCGCTCCTCTGTAGAAAACAATCAGTATAGCCACGATAGAAGTAGCTACGATGTGTCTCCCAGTTCACCCCCCAACCTGCCTTTTTAGTGTGGCTATTGCAGCAAGATGGCTGTTTCCATATTGGTGGAGTGCATTTGTAGGGTAGGCAGCAGAGATGTGTCGAACCATTTTCCTTTACCTGGATGCCCTGCAACAGGTATTCTCTGGGACTTCTCAGAGGTCCTCAGCAGTGCCTGAGGGTAATGTCATTGCTTTTCACCCACCTAAAGGAAAAAGCTGGATGTTTCTCTGCTCCCTACACTCACTTAGAAGGAAATGGCCATCTTGGGTGGGCTGCCACACTGAATTTGTGAGTTCTGTTGGAGATTTTGGCCATTGATCATTCAGAACAGAATTCCACATTGAAATTGTGAGTTCTGTTAGGCTTTTTGGCCACTGATCATTCTGAATAGAATTCCAATCTCCCTAACAATAAAAAAGTGGGGTACAAAGGGGTAGGTTGGACGTCATCATAACTTACTAAAAGGATTCATCCTGTATTATCAACCAACCCAAATTGTGTCTCGTAAAAGTATGCTCTAAAATATTTAATCATAATTAGGCCATGTTAGGACTGAGGAATGATTACAGGGATTGGAAGTACGGGGAAGAATTGGAGTACACTGTGAGGAAACTACATAAAAGCCAAAATGTATAAGATATGAAAATAAAAATTTGAACTCAACAGAATGCTATGTTCTTTTTGCCCAGTGTTGCAGTTTAAGAAGGGAAAAATATGGATAAGGAGATAACTCTTAAAGCAGCTCTTGTTGCCTATTTGCTGATATCCCTCTCAACTTTGCATGCTACAGTTTACCAGTGTATGGAGCTTATTGCACAGACCCTTGGGACACTCCCAGTGCAGAACAAACGGGGATGGGATGGGAACAGAATGCATGCCAGAATGCCAATGCTGCCACCAGAAGTTCTCATTCCGTTCCTCATCCATCCCAGAGAAAGTGATTTTTAGGAATACTTCTGAACAGGTCCTGAAAATCGCTTCCTCTAGGATGGATCGGGAACAGAATGGGAACTTCCCATGGTGGCGTTCTGCCATCCAATAAAATGGGTGATAGCCCCCATTCTGTTCCCATCCCACCCCTTTTCATTCCTCACCAGGAGCGTCCCAAGAGGCTGTGCTATAAGCTCATAAGTTAGCTATATGCAGCCCATCAAATCTGTTGGCTATTGGGGATGATGATGATGATGATGATGATGATGATGATGATTTTGCACCTTAAAAGCAAATATACTTTGACAAAAGCTTTTTAAGGACTACAGTGCACTTCCTCAGATGCTTAAATCTGTTGAACGATATTTTTTGATGCTAAGAATCTGGGGGTGAGGAGCTTACATAAGCTTCCTCTTCTCAATAAGTTTATAACAATGATTAATATTTGAGACATCAGTAATTCCAGTTATAAAACACATGGCATTGCTGACAAAGAAATGGATAATGAATGAGAACTCAAAAGAGGCATTAAAAGGTATTAATCATAAACTGCCTTCCATATTTGTTGGCAGCATTGCTTAAAAACAAAATTGAAACCGTATTCCTTCTTGATACAGAAATAGATTATTGTGCTATGCGATTGTAAACAGGAGATGCAAGTGACTATCCTCCTGGTAGAAACCTACTCCCTAAAAAGAACTTAGTGTAATTTCTCTTTAAATCAGGCACTGGAACTTATTTCAACAAGTAACATGCTTCTTACCAGTGTACATTCTGTTTAAAAATGATATTTTTTTACCTCAGTGGCTTTTAATAATTCTGAGAATTTTAAGCCTGTGACCCCATGAACAAAAGACCAGCAATATAGATAGTTATTTATGAATTTGTCTCTTGTTTCTGGACTCTTCATTCATGAATATAAGATTGTCTTCAGTGAAACCATGTGGAAAAGCCCCAATGTTCTCTACTCATCTCTTTGGAGAAGTATTCTTGCCTGTTGTGTCATACGTTTTGCCTTATGTCAAATAACACATAATTTTGAATGTTGCTAATGACAGAGAGGCCACTGATTTTATGTGTCAGACAGATTGATAGGCCAGATGCAGTTCAACAACACTTTAACTGCCATGGCTCCATCCTACAGAATCCTGGAATTTGTAGTTTGGTGGGGCACCAGCACTCTGGCAGAGAAGGATAAAACCTTGTAAAATTACAAATCCCAGGATTCCATAGGATGGAGCTACAGTAGTGATTTCAAACTGCACATAATATAAATGTACTCATAGATGGTCCTGTGAAAATCAGTCAATCAGCTCTAGCCTCAGTATCTAAAATTTATTTAGATTTAAAACTATGTGTGGTTCAGTGAAAGAAAGCTTTTGGTTATATTTGACATCATGATGCCTTTTTAGAATGAAATTAGCCTCCTAAGCTAAACATTGGCAGTGTAATACAAATAATGCTTCTTTGTGGCCTGCAATTTGGGCTCCTTTTGGCAGAATGTATTGCAGTGTATTTTGTACAAGAACATTAGAAAATTCATGTTAAAATATTTATCTTTATTGTTTGAATAATCTTTGATACAGTATTCAGAGATGCATACATACTTTAAAACTATATTCCTGGGACTGCTCTTACTATAGCTAAAAGACTTCTGTTCCAAGGTTGGAAAGACAAATATTCAATATTAATTGTTTAGTGGTCAGAACGTCAGATAGTCCTCTTGTTTTTTTTAACTAGGCATGAATGTATATTCTACAGTTGTCAGCTCCAAAATATTTTGCTTTTTTTTGTATAGGCTCAGATTATATTAATATATATGCCTAGCTCACAATTCCTATGCATCTCTCTTCCCTTTTTCTTTCTTTTCCCCTTCTTTCTTTTTTATATTAAAAAGGGAAAAGAAAAAGTGGGAGGAGAGTAGGGAAAAACGCTATTCTATTATATAAACATAGAATATCAAGATCATTCAAATAATATAATTTCTGCAAGATCTTCCCTCCTGGCATTGACCAGACCCTGGGCTCTTTATTTGCCTAGGTGGTTGTATCGTGTACCTTTGGGCCATTCTCTGGAATTTTAGTTGATGATATGGTATCTAATACTATAATTTTCAAATGTTTCAGTATATTGATAGAAATGAACATTCTAGATTACTTGCAATTTATACTGGGACAAGATGACGAAAATTTTGTCCATGACATATAGGCAGTGAATATTCTATTTTCTGGCCAGAGTAATGAGGATCATTAATATCATAGAGAATACAATCAGTCATCAGGAGAAACTAAAAAGAATAGCCAAGTCATGACTATATACATGACAGTATACTTCTATTAGCTGCCTGGAAGAATATTCTGCCTCTTTTTAAATGGAGGCTTAGAACAAACTTGCACATAGCAGGAGACCCATGTTTTCAACTCTTAATTACCACCAAATCATTGTAATTTAGTGGTCTGGATATGGTTTCAAGTGGGCGATCAGTGTGTGATAGGAGAATGCTTGACCTTTTTTTCTCTTCCTGCATCATCCTTACCACTGCTTGTTGTTGCGTATCCATTGGAATCTACAGAAGAAACAAGGGACACATCTCAATATGCTCAAAGGATGGTTGGTATATAGGCTAAAACGAATATAACAACCAGTTTTGATATATCTCTTTTTTCTTGAACAAAACAAACAATGAACTGCAACTGATGTACAGTGCCTGGAAAATGTTTTTGCAAGGAGTGCTGAGCATCCAAATGACATACTGGGGTTGGCACAAAGAATTACTCCACAGTACCATTAATGCTAAGTCACCTGCCAAATATTTTTAAAAAACCTTTTAAAAACATCCTTTTATGGTTGTGATCTAATTATTTGGGGAGGAGCACACAACTTTTTTTCCAGCTAGAAAGTATTTAACATTTTTAGGAAGTTTAAATTATGTTACCTACATTATTGTAGAAAATTTTTTTTCAGATATTCAAAACTAATTTTCCCTCCCCGTTAACATGCATTTTCTATCTCTCTGTACTTTCATATAGTAGATTACCCTTTACTCTATGCTCATGAACACTCCTCAGAAAACGGAGAATTTTTATCCCTTGGAATGCACTAGAATTCCCATGAAATCAGAATATACCCCAGTCCATGTTCTTTTTCTTTCCAGTCCATGTGGATGAAAGTTAAGCTTTTAAGAATGTTAAATATACAGGATTACAAACAAACAAAAACAAACAAACAACTTCATTTATATACCGCTTCATACCGCCTAAGGAGTGTCTAAGCGGTTTACAACTGTAAGCTACTTGCCCCCAACAATCTGGGTACTCATTTTAGCGACCTTGGAAGGATGCAAGCCTGAGTCGAGCTTGAGCCCTTTTGCTGGTCTTGAACTCGCCACTTTATGGTTTTGAGTGAGTGGCTGCAATACGGCATTTAGCCACTGTGCCACCTATTAATTAAACCTATTAATTAAAAACCTATTAATTGTTCTACTTCAAATGTTTCAGCACAATCTGTTGAGTTTCTTCTAAAGTGAAATGTTATGTGGATAATACAGATGAAACACTTAATGACTTTCAAGGAAAACAAGACATGTGATAAGACTAGCAAAATACCTGGAGTGTGTGTGTGTTAATAGACAATTGTCCACAGGTTTTCCTTCTTGGGTTTCCCTCAGAAAGGTGCTGTAAGGAGGAAAATCTGTTGTTAATGTTCAGGGATGTGCAAGCATAGTTCTCTTTATATTGTTAAACACCTCTGACATCAACATTTTATACACAGTCAAATTAGATCAGGAATTATAACTGGAAACATCTTGAAACATGGTAGTTTCCTTCAGAAGCCCAAAAAGATTGTGTATTTCTTGTTTGTTTTTTAAAAAGAAAAACCCTCTGTAAAGGAACTTTTTTATAGCCCTGATACAGTTACATTAGTAAATCCCCTTTGGAAGCTGTTTTTGGAAATGTGCTGAAAGATTTCCAATAAAAAGAAACAGAAGTAGGTGTATGGTTATGGACACAGGAAGCCCATGTTGGATGTGAATAGAACAGGTAAATTATGTCTAGTTGAACTGAGGCAAAGATGGAAAGGAAGTATCAATGTGAGTTAGAATAATTCTTATTTAAGAGGAAGTAGGATGTACATTTGGCTGTAATGAGCCATAGCTATATGGAACTGGGCACTTTCATTGTTTTTCCCTACCTTCCTGGTTTATTTGTTCCCCTTGGAATTTTACATTGTAGAAAATGTAAAACATCTAATGCTAAAATTCACATAGATGACTTTTTCAGTTATTAAATTAGTATTTTTCAGGAAGGGGGTATCTGAACTTTTTGGATTGGTCACTGATAATTATGGAATAGCTTTAAAGATGTTTGAATGCAACTGGTATGTAATAAAGCTGGCAGCCAGTGAGGTTGGACAGAAAGCTCTAAATGGATGCCACCTCTGAGTGGCAATCAGGAGGAAGGGAAACCACATGTCCTCACCAATGAGCATCCTTTGGTAGCAGCTAAGATGGGGGATGGCTTACATAAAGTAATGCTGGCATAATTCTTCCCTGGAATTTTCAAGGTCTGTGTAGAAGCTTTTAAACTGAAGCTCAACATATCCAAGACAGAGCTTCTTGTTTTCCCTCCTAAGCCCACCCTTCAATATTCTTTTTCTGTCTCTGTCAACAATATCTCTATTCAGCTGGTTCAGGAAGCCCGCAATCTTGGTTTCATTTTTGACTCCTGTCATTTATTCCTCAGATCCAGGCCACAGCCAAGGTCTGTAGATTTTTTTCTCCATAATATTTCCAAAATCTGTCCATATCTCTCGGCTTCTACTACAAAGATTTTGGTCCATGTCCTAGTGGTCTCATGATTAGATTACTGTAACCTTTTCTTGGCAGGGCTTCCTCTCTCTCACCTCCACCCATTAATTTCTGTTCATCTCTCAGCTGCTCACATCATCTCACTCAGTTCAGAGAGTGTGATTTGCCAAAGTCACTCAGTGGGTTTCCATGACTGGGGATTTGAACTCTCATCTCCAGAGTCATAGTCCAACCATTATATCATGCTGCCTCATACAAAAGAGTGGATTTTTTTTAGTTCATTGAAATACTGACATTATACATAATTATGTTTTTATATTGTAATTACAACTAAAATGTAATGAAAATGGTTATTTCATTCAGACCAAGTAAATATGATTTCCTTTAGTTTATTAAGGATACCAGGGGGTGCTGAAAAGTTCTTGGCCTGACCAAGAACGGAATGAACTAGATCCGCAAAACTTCATGCCATTCCACACATCCATGCTGAAGTTGGACACACTTGGCACGTCATTTCTCGAGTTTCTTTAACCCTTCCAAAATAAATTCTGATGTCTGATCACTGAAATACTTTATGCTGCTGCTGGTATCACCTCTGACCCTTTCCTTTCAAACTTTATTAAAGGTTTGGAAACAGGAAATAGCCAGATGGACCAAAATCTGGTGAGCATTCAAACCCAAATTCTTCTGAAACATCATCCTGTCAGTCCTGTGAGCAGGTTCATTGTCTTGCAAAAAATAAAAAATAAAAAAGAAGAAAAAAAAGCTTTCCTTGCTGTTTTTCTTAGAGTAGTATTTTGTGTTAACTGGTTGGCTTTTCTGAAGTCATCAAAATTCCGTCCTTATCCCAAAAGACTGTGGCCATGACCTTTCCTGCTGACCTTTGAGTCTTGAATTTCTTTGGCCATGGGGAATCTAAGTGCTGCCACTGCAAGGACTGTTTGGTCTCCAGCTCATAATGATGTAACTATTTCATCAACAGTGATGAGCCATTCCAAAAATTATCACTGGATTCGAAGGCTTTCATGGCCGGCATCCATAGTTTTTTGTGGAGCTTTCGGGCTATGTGACCATGTTCTAGAATAGTTCCTTTCTGGCGTTTCGCCAGCATCTGTGGCTGGCATTTTCAGAGAATGATAGCCTGAATCAGTTGTAAATCATCCTCCAAACGTCCTGCAAACATCGTTTGGAGGATGATTTACAACTGATTCTGGCTATCATTCTCTGAAGATGCCAGCCACAGATGCTGGCGAAACGTCAGAAAGGAACTATTCTAGAACATGGCCACATAGCCCAAAAGCTCCACAAAAAACTATCACTAGATTGCTGCAAAATCAATGTAGAGGTATCCACTCAATTTCATTTCTAGTCAGCCTTCAAACATTTCAGTTACCACTTGGTTGACAGCTTTTGCATAGCCAGCTGCTCGTGAATTATTACCTCAATGTGTTCTGGTTTCAGACAGTTGTTTTTGCTGAAATTCACTGATCTGTCAAAATCAGGTATACACTCAACAGTTTCAGGAGTTGATACTATTGAAGGCCTTACAGACCTTGCTGCATCTTTAGTCTCAAAATTTCTGTTCTTAAAGTTGGCAGAGCATTTCTTCATTGTTGAGTATGACAGCCACTCATCACTCAGTTTTTGCATCATACATTCATGGATATTATTTGGAATTTTCTTCTGCAGGAACAGGAACCTCATGTCAGCCTGGAGGCTGATAATTTCACTCTTTTCATTCACATTATTCTATCAATGATTTTTAAAAATCATAAATTAGAGCTACAATCCTATTTTAGGGGAGGGGGGAGGTTGGGATGGAATTCTTGAATTATTTTAATCTGTAATCTGCTTTTTAACCTTGTTGTACCCCATCTCGATTGTTTTACAGAGGGGCGGGTAAGAAATAATAAATAATAATAATAATAATTATTATTATTATTATTACAATCCTGCAATTGTACAGTACAAAAGTATTGTAAAAACATTCTTTCAAGCTGCAGAGACAAAACAATGCTCTGATTTTGGGAAGTGGACAGATAACTTTTCAGTACCTCCTCGTAAAGCCCTATGGACCTTCAGGGGGTGACACAAGGGCCATATGATATTGTGGAATTTCTCTTTCATGGGCAGACCTCTAAGACAGTAAAGTAGGTCTACCTTTTCATGTTGTGGTGGTGATGATATCACAATGCTGCTAGCAGTGGTTCCACAGTGGTAAGACTGGAAGCAGCATATCTCAGGGGTTTGCCAATTGATGTCAGTCCTCTGACCATCTGAAAAAGATGAGGAGCTACATCTTATCTGAAGCTGCTATAGCTAATTTCCCCTCCCATTGATATCAGTGTACAGGCTGGCAGGTCATAGAAATTGACAGTAGTTAAATGATGGATTATCTCCTGTCACATAGTATGATTGTTGTTCTTATTTATGGTTTATAAATGCCTCTTTTTAGAAATGCACATTTTACTCATAGACCTAGGATGTCCTTTTCCCCCAAAGGTTCTATTCTGAATTTATTAGTCAGTGCCTACTATAGTATACTTATGGAATTAATGGGAATTTGGTAAATCAATATACATTTAAATAATGTATTCTATTTCAGGCTTACATATATGAGAAACATTCAAGCACCTATTCCCACAAGTTGACAGGACACACAGAATCTGTAATCAATGTGGCGTTTAACCCGTCATGTCCCCAGGTATTTTTTTTTCTTTGTTTCTAGTTTATATGGTCTAATTCTAATTGTACTAAATGTTAATTAGTGCAGTGTTTTCCTTAATTGTTTCCTTCTGCATTCTTATTTTCTGTCATTCACTGCTAATTATATGTGCCTTAATAATCATGTACTTTAATCAAATTCAGAAAACCTGTATGGCACTGAGCAAGCTGAATTACTCTGTGTTTTCTTCATATTAGTAATTCAGCTTGCAAATTTCAAAGAGGCTGAAGCATCACTGGTGTGTGTGTGTGAGTGTGCAGATCACACCAGGTGACACCCCAGAAGGACATACTGGCACAGCTGTTGGGAATGTTAGAAAGGGAGTAGCTTCCTTTGTTTGTCCAGCAGCCATGCCAGACCCTGAACTGGCCATCCAGAGGCTGCAGCATCCCCCCCAGAAGTGGCTGCTGGGTGTGTGTGTGTGCCATCCGTTCAGAGTCTGTTAGGGCTGCTGGGCACGTACCTGTGCCATACCCTGAACAGGCCCACTGGAGACTGCAGCACAGCCCCTACAGAAGCAATCTGGACAAGTGCTGGCCAGGGTGCAGGCAAGCGAAGCAGTGGAAAGAAAGAGGATGGGGCAGTCCACCACTGCATCCCCCAGCTTTTTCAGACTCCTGCACTGAGTGACCACAACAACAGTGATGCCACTGCAAAGAGGCATTTGAAATAAGCAGTATGATTGTTAAGGATTTCAGATTAGAAGTTTGTGCTTCCTTTGCTCAACTTCAGAAGTGAGGATGTTGGGCTACAACTTCAATGGGCTATGTGGCCAGGTACATCCAGTACTTAGTTAGCTTCTCTCTCTTGCCTCCTTGCCTCTCTCCATGTATGGGTTTTGTTTTTTGTTTTTTTGGTCTATATTTTTATGAGTGAGCCAGGAACCAAGGGAGGAATTGTTTTACTGCTCTCAATTCCAGATTCTGTTTTTGTATTGCATTCTGCACTTGGTCAGCCATCAGTTTCCCATGATTAGGCTTTGACTAGGAACAGAGGCCATAGTACATGTTGTAGCTTTTGTAGCCCATATTTGTCTCTCCATTGTGAATTGTGAATCTGAACCAAGAAGCCTGCATAGCCATTGCTGCCTATGAGTTTCTAGGTGATTGTAACCAGCCAAGAAGTGAAGCCCTCTATGTTCCCATTATCTGATCACTGTTGATGCCAATTGCAGCAGAATAGTCTGCCATTTCACTTGTACAAAGTGTTATGCTAATCTGCAACCCTCTGTAGTACAACAAAACCTATATGTTCAATATGTTAACCTTCAAGAATGATGTTCATCCAGTTAGCTTAGGTCCAGTGCCTACTCTTCTGAATGCATATCACACCTCTGAAAAAGATCACACCATCTTTGTGACAATCTATTATACATTTATAAATGTCAGGTTATTATTGTGGTGGTAGTACTGCTGCTGCTGCTGCTGCTAAAGATAAGGATAATGATGATGTGAATGACAGTCTGGGTGTAATAATTTCATCAAATACATATTTTATTTATTTATCCTAACAAATTGGAAAATAACCAACTTGTTAATGTAACATTTGTCACAAGAAAAGTACACTGTCAGTTAGATAGAGGAGCTAGATATGACTGCATTGCACTCAGAGGAAGCTTTATATTGATTATTTTATTTTTTTGGATGATATGCTACATGAAGATACCTGCACACTGGCCAATAGGGAAATTTAGATAGAGTTTCCCAGACAGCAAAATTTCAAGCACTTGAAGTCATTAAAATTTATTTAGAATTGGCTTTAAGTAGCTTTGAATGGGTCTAAAAATATGAGTTATTTGAATTTTTACTGGCTATAAGGAAAAGCCTATTTTCCCTCGTGATCACATCTGGAAAACTGAATTATAAAGAAAGACACATATGAAAACACTGTTCTTCTGTGATACTGGGTCACTGCCACTTGTTCACTTAATCATCAGTAGCACATAATTTTCCACAAGTAAGTTTGCTTTTCAGATAGAAAAATTTATATAAAAATCATTTGCCACATTTTTGTTTTGATTTGGCATTGGGATTACATCACTCTTAGGCTCTTGTCCAGTTGTCTATTTTCCATTATGTTGACTGTGACTACAGGTTTCATTATGAAAAGACAAGCACCCACAACCATGACTCGCAAGGTTATGTTGTGACTGCAGTAATGCTCAGCAGAACTTGCAAGGTAGATTTTTTTTTTTTTAATGACAGAGGTCTACCAACAATGTCTTAATAGCAGCCCTAAATTCTGTGAATTTTGAATATGGATACAAAGTATTTAATTGTGATTCTTTACAAATAAACAGTTTATTAAACAATCCAAATTAAAATGAACAAATTACAAAAATACAACTCGGCCTTTTGGCTTAGATGGCTTTTTCTATCAACTGAATTTGTAAATTGGTAGATCCGAAGGCATCTGTTCTTATTTTGGACCCTGAACTGGGAACAAAATAAGGTAAAAGAATACGTTGTGCAATAGACATATTTGCAGTTATTGTTTGATATAAATTAAACCATACCTGTATCTGTATAATCCCTTGATAATGAGAGTCAATTACCTCAGGGATAACAAAAATGCCATATTTTAGAAGCCCTTGACTGGGGTAAAATGAGACCGACAAGACCAGGTGGCAATGGACCTGTAACCTATGTGGGTATCTTTTTTAGTGTCTATTGGAAAGTTAAATATTGTTTCCTCAGTACAATATAGGTCTAGCCCAGCGCTACCGGCTGTGGCAGTGGAAAGGTTGGTGACTGTGTGTTATGGATTGAGCTTGAACAAAGAGTTGGAGGCCATAAGGGACCTTTAAAAAAGACCCTCACTTAAAGCTCTGAAAGGGCAGTGCTGACAATCACAATGAGAATCAAAGAATGAACCAACTCTACCATACACAAAAGGACTCAGCTGGAGAATAATCCAAAAGGAGTGTTTCTCTTGAGGCAGATGAAAGAGAATTGAAGGAGGAGCTAGATGGGGGGGGGGGGGTTGGGCATACTCAGTACATGAGAATGGATGGGGCTTCCAGCCAATCTGCTCAGCTTTTCAGCTTCCAAATGGACTCTCTTCCAAATGGGCTCAAAATCTTGTGTGAGGCAGAGAGACCACAAAGAAGAAGAAGAAGGCAAACACAAAATGCTTTGAAGCATCTTCATTAAGAGATATAGCACAAGATGTGTTTTAGGATATTGACATTGTGAAATTACCTAACAAATCCTAGGCTATTTCAGTCTGGAGTTCCATATCCCATGAATTATGTTTTGTTTAATATTTTTAGATTTAGGTGCTTAGCACTTGGTATCAAAAGCGTGAAGCAGACAGTTGATAAAGAGCAGCCTCTGGCTGCTCTGGCTGTGGTCACGCCAGGACTGTGGCCCCTCTTCCAAACCAGTCCACTGCCACAGTCCCAAACTGGTTGATGCCAGGAACTGGATTATCTCTGATCCTTTTTTGTCCAGCTGTTAACCTCCTAGTGCAACCTCAGCATAGTTTCCAGTCGTTTTGGGGAATGCATCATGTAAATGCCACATACCCCAAAAGCAGCTAAAAGCTGCTTTATTTGACCTATGAATTTTGGGCCAAAGTCTTTCAACAAACCAAGATGTCAGAAAGAGTAACAAAAATAGAACAAACGTTTATATTTTGACCAGACCACATCTGGGGATGGAATAATTTAAATCATCTTATTTGAAGAGTGCATGGTGTAGCACATGAATACAGCTTCTTTCAGAAATAGCTTCCTAATAATGATGCTGTGACTTTTGCCACAAATTACTTCCCTTTGACAGTTCTTGATCAAACATATTTTAATTGAGAAAAAAAGGGGTGTATGATCTCAGTATTTACAGTTTGGAGTCTTCCAGCTATGTTTGTACTGAATAAATCTCTCTGTATGCAAATACTTTCATTTGCGTTAACCATAGTGAAATAAAAGCATATGTCATAGCATAAGGATATGAAGTTTGTTCCTTCTTACTCATATTAGCAAATAGTTTTAAATATATGCTAAAGTCTCTCTGTTTACATTTGTGACTCATGTAATGAAAATGAAGAAGAGTGCAGAGATTTCATTCTCTGGATACTGCAGAGGAGCAGTCCACCTCATGTGGATTTTTCCCCACACCACCTCAAAGAAACGTCTATTGGCTTCTTTTATTTAACTGTCAGCTCCTTCCAAGTGGATCAGCTCTTGATGAGGGAGGAGCATAAATAATAATAATAAAATTTATTTCTATCCCACCTCTCTACAAGATGCAATCAGGGCGGCTTACAAAGATTAAGAACATACATTCAAACCCCTCAATCCCCCCTCTTAAAATACAGTTAAACAATATAAGAATTAAAACATACTTTAAAAAAACACACAAAACAACAACAGTAACAACAACAAACTATAGACCATGATTTAAGTGCGGTCAGAGTTCTTAAAGTTCTTTTGATAGCCGGAGAGATTATTCTGGAAAGGCCTGCCGAAAGAGATCCATCTTTACAGCTTCGACCCTATGGTGCAAAGTGATGCAGAGCAAGGGCTTTCAAACATTTTTGATGAATATGTTCAAAAATGTGCAGTGGCCACTGGTATTTCACACCATCCAGTCAGTGTCAGCCAATGCAGTATCCATTCAATGGGATCCTTCTAAGCCACCTGATCCTTCTTGCGGGGAGGGGGGAGTAAGCTCAGAGGATGATGCTGTGTCTTTTCTGTCCTGTGCAGAAAATGCTGTTTTCTAAGCAAATCCACAGAATAAGTCTCCAAGTACAGCATTTTCTGTGCAAGAAATGTGTGATTTTCTGCACATTAAATATTTCTACACAGAACTATCTTTGTTTTTTTTTGGGGGGGGGGGTCAGAGAACACTGTTTCCTGCGCAAAAATGCTGTTTGCTACACAAAACAACCATGTGGTGAATTTTGCACAAAATGTGCCCTGGCATGTAAAAAATCTTGTCTGTCCAGGATTTTTTTCTTCAAGGGCTCTCAGCAGTCATAAAACATGTTTTCAAACAATTTTTCAAATCTTTTCAAATATTCTTTCCATCCCTAACCAACATTCATTCTGTGTTCTTATCTAGCAGTGTAATTTTTTCAGCTTTAAACCTACTTTAATGGCATTGTATGATCAATCCCTTCAAGGCCATGAAAACCCACTGGCAAGTTGCACTGAGCCTCAGAGGAAAGCAATGGCAAACCCTTTCTGAGCAAATCTTGTCAAGAAAAACTGTTGGTCTTCATCTTAGGGTCACTATAAGTCAAAAATGACCTGAAGGTGCACAGCAATGATTAATACTTACATTTCTTGCATTCCTTTAAGTTACACTGGTGAGAATGCATAATAATAGCAATTTGAGTGTGGATGTTTTTCAGTCTCCACCATTGCTCCAAGGCCATAAAATGTGGCATGGATTCTAAGGAACAACTAAGAGTTATTTGGTATTTATAATACTCTAATTAATTTTAATACATTTATATGTGATAGTATCCTGCACTACTATCTTCAATCATTAGGTGGCACACTTCCCTAACCACAACATAGCTATTCTTTACAACAATGGCTCCTATTAGACAAAGGGATTCTGTAAGAAACCATTTTGCAAAAAAGTGATTAGCGAAAGCTGTAGCAAGAGTAACTGAGACCACAGAACATCAGACAAGGTAGGAGAGGCAACAGCCAGAGCACCTAGGGCTCTAAAGCAAGAACTTGCAAGGGAAGAGACAAACTGAGCACCAATAACTGCTTACAAAATAAGGGGGATTCCACACTAACAACTTTCAATATAGAAAAGAGTACAGGAGCGGTTGCTTCTAGAACGCTTGACACTCCAGAGTAGAAACATACAAAACAAGAAGGAAACAGGGTAGCAATAACTAACCTAGGAACCACTTCTGAAGGAAACAGCATTCTTCTACAATCCAGGCTTCAATGCTGATTCTAATTCTGATCCATTTATTACAGTTGGCATAATGGAAACTTTTTGCACAAACTTTCAGGTAATTAAAGAGAAAGGAAGAACTTCATTGCTGCAATTAGGCAAGGTTCAGTGGCCCAAAATCAATAGCTACCCCTCTAGTGAAGAATATCTCATGAAAAAACAGCAGGCGCACCTATGGGTCTCACTGTTCATGGGCTTACTTGCACCAGATAAAGACAGTGTTGCTAGCTTTGATAGCTACAAAAATGTGGCTTGAAGCCTTTCATATACTCCCCCCCCCCCCCATAAGGCCTATTCTATTGCAACCAAAGACAGGTACTTTTGCTCATAGTAAAATGATGTGACTCTATTTTATCAGTGTATTCTGAACAGTCTGCTGCCACTTTTTCTATGTTGACATAATCACTAAATTGCCTTATTCTTATTAGTGTATATTGCAACAGTTCAGTCATATTAATTGGCTTTACTTTTCTCACTAAACTATAAACTCAGTAATTCTGGGATATTGTCTTATCTTAAACGTGAAGGTTCAGTCTAGTCTCTGTGCATAAATGACATGCCTACAAAATATTTTGTTAGTACTGCAAAATATGATACTCTCTTTTAAATATAACTGCTAGCCTGGCAGGCACACCTCATTTTTCTTCATTAGCTTGCATGACTTATGTAAGCTTTCAGAGGTCAATTTTGGCATGTTACACAGTTTTTCAAAAGATGAGGTCACTAACATTGATTTAATCATTCTATAAATGTTTTTTTTTATTTAGCTGTTAGACTTTGAATGTGATAAACACCAATAGAGAGATGAGAATAAAGCAATCACTGTATATTTTAAAGAGTCATATATTTAGCTTGAAATCAACCTGATTTAGGAAGAGTGAAGGCCTTTAGATAAATCTTCAGTTAAATCAAGACAACGTGTATTACATGTTGAAGTACTCAAGCAACTAATATTTTCATCTATTGATAAAATGGCATCAAAGTTGGGACAGACAAGCTATTCTAGGGAGGACATTCATTAGAATACTGTACTAAAAATGAATGCTCTCTTGTAACTGCTTATAGGCATTCATCTTAGGAAGTAGGCTCAAGTCCAGGGAGTTTGTCACACTAGGGGGCAATTTTGATGTTAAAATGACGTAGAAGTGGTGTCAAAGCAAACTTGAACCTTTGTGAATTTAAAGCAAATTTAAAGTGGAAATAACATTTCGCAATTAACGTTCATGTGTGATTTCGCAATTAAAGCAATTTCGAATTTACACTTTCTGTAGAGATCCGAACTTGAAAAGATGTGGATTAATCCTCCTTTAAATCTAGTTTAACTGCAGGTTTTTCGTGATGTCGTGTGAAATAGCATCGCTTAATCCTACTTTAAATCTAGTTTAACTGCGGGTTTTTCACGACGTCATGTGAACTGGCGTCGTGTAATTTTGCGATTTCTCTGGGATATCTTTGGATTAACCCCTTGATCTCCCTCATGTGATAAAGTTCTAGGAAAGGTCATGCTACCACCTTCTTTCTTTCAGTTAGTCACAAAGGTGATACAAGATTGCTTTGCATATGTCTTTGAATTTCTTGGCTATGTCTTTGAATTCTACTTATAGACCAAAGTAATATAGTCCTCATGGCCAGTACCAATTAATGACTTGGGTGCTCTATTTTGGATCAGCTGAAGTTTCTGGAGAATCTTCAAAATGAGTTCCACCTAAAATATACCACAACATTGTAATCTAGGGGTTTTCATAGCCAGTGTGGTGTAATGGTTTGAATGCTGAACTAGGGCTCTGGAGATCAGGGTTTGAATTTCTGCTTGGCCATGGAAATCCACTAGGTGGCCTCAGGGAAGTAACATTCTCTCAGCTTCAGAGGAAGGCAATAGCAACTTCCCTCACTAAAACAAATCTTGCCAAGAAACCCATGATAGGGCCACTTTAGAGTCACCATAAGACAGCAAGTATTTGACACAGAACAACAAGAAGTTTTCATGGAACATATGAAGGAGGCAAGATCTTAATGCTTTAAAAAACGGCACAGCTGGTGCCTAAGCATACATGACAAATGATATTCTTGCATATGGTTTGTAAAAGTCAAGATGAAATGCCAAGAGCATCAGCACTCTCAAACTTACATACAGAGATATACTATGCCAGCCATACACAACCCCTGTGTAGAATAGCAACACTGAACACAACTCTACTTCTGCTTTTGTTGAAAAATACATCTGTTGCGTTATGGTGAATAATTCAGCTCACATATGTAGAGGATGACTTGTGTCACTAACAGAATGTTTTCAGACTGAAAACCTTCTTTTCAAGGGAAGTGCATATCCAGAGAAAGAATTTTCATCTATTCCCAAATAAACTGCTTTTGCCAATATCAATGTCCAGCACCTATTCAGGTGCCTCTATAGTCTCATTGGTGTTTGAGAGGGGAAGGAGAGATGACAACATGCACCACAACATTAGTGGACTGCTCCAGGACTTTAACATTTAAATAAAAGTTAAACATGAGAAACAAAGAGGCTGTTATGCTGACAATTCCTATTGGCAAAAACAAGAATCTACCATTATTACTCTGTAGAGTAGAATAAATACCATATGTTGTTCTTTCGATCCTGTCAGATAATTCACCACTGCACCATGTTAGGTGTCCAAAATGGAAAACACATGCACACACTCCTGCTTAGTTAGAGTTGTATGAGAAAGGCAGTTTCTGTCATCAAACTATTTAATTCCCAGATTGAAATGGTTCTAAATCATTAGTTAGATCCAAGAACCTATGGAATTAGCTACGTACCAGCTTCACTACATTGTCTGAGTAGGAAAAATTGGCACTGATTTCTCCAGAGAGAATTTCTTCACTGGTGGCCCACATAAATGAGAGAGGTAGAGACCACATGCTCATTCAAATTGGTTCTGTTTATGTCCCCAGCATAAATAGGACAAGTATGTAACTTCGTCTGTTGAACAGCTTGAACAATTTTAATCACAACCTTTGCTGTACTATTTGAAAATTATTCATACAACTGTGATTGTCAGATGATAAAGATATTGTAGACTAGTGTCCCCAAACAGTTGCTTTTCAGCTGTGTTGGACTATAAATTCCTATTATTCCCAGTAAGCTTGAACACATAATTGTGGATGAATGTGGGAGTTTTAGTCCAGCACATTTGAAGGTCTTCAGATTGGTGGAGGCTGTTGTAGACAGTTACATAAAATGGCTTCCAAATGCACCTGTTGGATGAAATACTATTTGCAATTTTTGTATCTTAGCTATATTACTTGATTTATTTCTTTTGGAATAAATTCTTTATAAAAGCAGTATCATTATGCACTGTGTATAGTGAAAATTTGGCTGATAAAGCTGGCATGGTTTGTAAGATTTTTTTTTTCCTTTAAGGAAGGTTTAGTAACTTTTGATGATGGGGGCATAATGAGGCAAGACAGAAAAAAAGTGAGCAATAGTATCTATGTGAACTCAAACAATGTATATTTTTGTACATATTTTTCAGAGTTGTTCAGTCCATTTCCAATCCATTTTTCTCCAATCATAGTCCAAGGTACATGGCAATCCCAATATAACATAAATAAATAAATAACACTGTTTTAAACAAAATTTAAAACAATTTGCATTTCTCAGAATTCCATAGCATTGAGCCATAGCAGTTAAGGTGGTGTCAAACTGCATTATTTATGTAATGCGGATGCAGTCCTCTGTATCTTGACTCTGGGGCTGAACAGACAGCCCCTAAGGGGCAGCCTGCAGCCACCTGTTGCTGGATGGCAACTACATGCTACAGCCCCAATCTGGCATTTCCACAGCACAAAAGGAAGCCACAAAAAAGTGGCTCCATTTTTCGCTGTGGAAAGGGCACTCTAGCTGCAATGGGAGCGGCTTTTTGCCGTTTCTTCGGGGCAGCAAGTGTAAGCGGGTGGCGTGGGGGCAGTGTCCGGGTGACCAGCATGTGGACGTTACACCTGCACTCTGTCCCAAAGCCAGCTCTTTATGCCAGCCTGTTGAGGCCCTCTGTGTCAGTGGAAAGTTATGGTAAGATTGGAATCTGGATTGGCTAATCACTATTAAAATTTATTTCTGGGAAGGTAAATTTTGCAATTTTAATGTTACTTATTTTAATATGCCTAATTAATTTTAATTAATTAATCTAGATAGTTTGATACAAGATTTTCTGTGTAGCAAGAAGTCACTTTCCTTTGGGTTAGGATGGGTCTCTCATTACCAGTTCTTAAAAGCTACACTCTTATTTTACTAGTTATAGTTCTTAGATTTTAAAAGATTTCCTGTTTATTATATCTGTATATCATTTTATCAGTTTAGTTTTGTTTAGATTGGTTGTATTCTGTTATGCTAATAGTCTTATTGTAAGTCACTCAAGCATTCATGAGTGGGTAAGGATTTCAGAAATACATTAAACCAACTAAATTGCAAACCTGAGCTTTACATATTTGTATACGTTGTATACAGCCCCAGTGCTGTTCATTTTCACCAGACCACAGTGCTGTTCCAGACACATCAACTGAGTTGTATTAAAGAGACTATGTATTCATGCATTCTTGGTTAGGGTGAGACTGAATCAATATTTTTGTTTGTTTGTTTGTTTGTCTTTTTGACTACTGAAGATGGTACTGTTTTCATTTTAAAAAAAACATTAATTTTTGCAAGACATTTATAATACTTGTTTTAATAGCTTCTGTGTCTTCCTCCAACATCAAGTCATTCTTTGCAGTTTACAGGAACATATTTCACTTAATCATTTAGCAGTGCTTTTCTAATATTACTCATATTTAAACTGTCTGCAGCAGTGAGACTCTTTTGTCATATATGGGCCTTACAGTGTAAACCTATATGTGTCTACTCAGAAGTGCCCCTTTAATTTTAATGAGGCTTACTCTGAAGTGAATATGGGACTGGCACCGTAGAAGCTGCCAAAGTGGTTAAAGGGTTTTTCATTTATTGATAAAAATCAAAGAGATTATTAATGAAATTTCCTTTTATGTATTACTCAAACTGCAGTGAACATCAGTTCTTCATTATGTACATTTACACTGAAGAACCGATAAATTACCATAAATAAACAAGAGGTACCACTTAGTATTAGAAAGAAATACATCTTTAATATTCTCTTTTTCTTTCCATATTGCCATGTCCAAAATCATAGAATCATATATTGTTTCACTCAACTGTCTCCTAGTTTATGCTGAGAATGTTCCCAGAAACTGAAGTGAAGCTTCCCATAGACATTGGTGGAAAAATTAGATGTTCTAATGTAGCTGGGATTATACACAAATGTGACACTCCATTCTCCCAATTTCCCTAAAACCCAAAATCAAGGAGGAATCTTAAAATGGAAGACAATATTTTCAAGATTAGTCCAGTGGGCATGTTGAAAGGTGGCGCATTAAAAGAATGGAGTGGCTAAAATCCTGAACAGAAAGCACTCCACACTGGGACAGTTTATTGCAGGGCTCTTTTTACCCATAATCATAATATTATTACTGTTTAGGTGATTAGATTATAGCAGTTTTAGAACTACACAATTTGGACCTCAAAGAGTTTACCATTTACTCAGCATTTAATTTTTATCTGGCACTCAAGTATAGGCTATTAAGAACCAAAATTCATACAAGTGTGAAATTATATATCATTTATGTAACTTCCCCCTACTTTTGAGAAACAATTTCTCCCTGTTTTTCTCATTAAGCAGGCACTGTCATGATGAGAATGATGTCATAGTAACAGCATGACCATACCAGTGTTCTTTTTACCAAAAGAGGATAATTGTATTAGATTTCTTTAAAGTCATCTTTAAAAAAAAAACAGTAACCAAAAACAAAACCTAAACTGAACCCACATTCACTTTTTCAGCCATGTGAATTTTAAATATATGTTATAGACTTACAAATGCCTATTGCAAATGTGGCTGGAAAACCATTATTCATTTTTCAGGCTGGCTTAGTAGAAGTTACACATTAGTAGATATAAGCATGCTTTATAAAGCTGTATGAAGACAAAGGTTATTGTGTATCACAGAAGAAACAAATTCCTATGACGACAAAAAGAAATATTTAAGTGAGTAAATTACCAGGAAGAGCCAATGTGGTATAGACATTTGCGTGTTGGACTAGGGCTCTTGGACCGTAAGGTATGATTCCCATTAGCCATGGAAACCTCCAGGATCTACTTAGGCAAGTCACACTCTCTAGCCTAAAAGAAAAGCAATGACAAACCTCTAAATACTTGCCAAGAAAACTCTGTGATAGGGTGCCATAAGTCAGTTGACTTGAAGGCATATAACAACAACAACAAATTATCTGAGGTAATTGGAATGCCTCTAGGTGACAGTAATGTAAATGAATACAAGAATCCATTTGATATTATGTGAGTTAGCATAGCAAGGAAATTGTGAAGACTGTAGTATCTTCTACAAGCTAATATATGTTAGCTGAAAGATGAAAGTTGATTATGAGGGCAGTGCCTAATATTGTGATAACATAATGGCTTTGATCCCCCAAATGGAAACCTATGGAATGGAAAATTTTACTTTACTTTTCCTGTAGGAGATTGACCAGTTTTGTATCTTCCCCCACTCACCCCTGCCTGTAGCTCTTTCAGTCCTACTCAAGTGAGGTGGCCAGGCTGGCCACTTATCCTTTAATTGTCGTAGGTATTGGCTTAATTGGGAACAGTCTGCCTCACTCTTCTTCTTAAGGAGGCAAAGGAGTGTGTCTCTTTCTTGTCATCATTACTTTTATTCTTCTTTTTGTCTTCACTTTTCTGTGTGACATTCAGAGGCCCCTTTTTGGGGAAAAAAACAACAACTCTGATTGTGAGAGCACATTGTGCCCTACAGGCAGGCACTTATCTTGCTTTGCTTGGGCAAAGGACATAAGTTATGCAGTTGTGATTTGTGAAAGCTTTCATTAAACATATACACTATAACCAGTCACTGTAGCTTTGACATGGTTAGTTACCTCGTGCCAAATGCAGTGGGTAAAGTTGCTTTCACCTCACACACAGTGTGAACAACCCTGAAATTTTGTAGTGTGAATGACCCCTAGGAGTGGTATATAAGGGACAGAACATACTAGCCAGTAAAGTCAGCTTCCACAAGGCTTAGGGGTGTTTAGACGCCACACCCCCCCCCCAAGATATCCGGAAGCCGTCCTGGCTGACCAGATGTGGGAGGCTTCAAGACACTCTGGGGGTGTGGTGTTTACATACCACATGTTACCAGAGCTGCCCAGAGGTGTGGCTGGGCCACCTAAGGCAGCTTTTTACTGATCCAAATAGGAAGAGACCTTTCCTGTTCCTATTTGGGCTGGCTCCAGGATGGATTGGTGCCGCAGTGTGTGGTTGCTGTGGCGCTGGACCAAGTGGTGTCAGGGCAGGCCCAATCCGCCCTTTTGAGGCAGTGTGTTCCACCCCTAATACTGAAGGGCATTTCCATTGCCTATCCTCCTCCAGTAATAAGCTGTCAGCATAAGATGCTTTTACTTCAGTCTCGAGGTGAACATTTATGTTGCTACTATTGACATGGGCACCAGCAGACATCTCCACACTATGGATAGCTGACACACAGTTTTGCCACCAAAAATCTATGATCATTCTTTCAGCTTCAGTAGTGTATGAATCTGATTCATCTCCTACACTGCAGTCAGTAAGGCTACGCTGTAGAAGTTTAAGAGTGATTCCACCATGGAAGAGGAGGAGATTAGATTTCCAATTCCTTGAAGGGCTTTTGTTACTAGATATCTATCAACCACTGGTGGCCATTAAAGACCCAATTTTTGCAATGTCCAGTGCACAGGCATATGTTTCAGTAGCCTTGGGTCCCTTCTGGGAAAAAGGTGGTATAATAAAGAAAGAAAGAAAGAAAGAAAGAAAGACAGAAAGAAAGAAAGTCCCAGTGCTTCTAGCTCTTCTGTTTACAAAACCATGCTATCAGAAACCTTCATCCTTACCTCCCACATCTAGAGGATGGAGATTTTCTGTGAAGTGCAGGATGAATACTGCAGCTTTCTATGTCAGCACCCCTCCCCTAACTCTATCATGTCTGGGGAATTTCAGATGAAAGCCTTACACAGTCCTTATAGATGAGGAGGAGCAGAATATTAGATACCATGGTATGAAAAACTTGTTCATTGAGCATCAGAGCTAGTAACTGTCTTATGTGTGTGTCACACTATTAACTGGACTTTGGGAATAGGACAGAACTTCCTTTAATACCTGCCCAAGTATTATTATTATTAACCTTTACACAGTGCTGTGTAAATTTACACAGTGCTGTACATACAGTCTTAAAAATTAGAAGGTTCCCTGCCCTCAGGCTTACAATCTAAGAGAGACAACAACAAAGAGAAGGGAAATGTGGTGGGAAAGGGGATGAGGCCCAGTGGTTCTTCTCTCCCTCTGGGGCCTGGACCAAGGCATGGCTTCTTAATACATATTTAAAGGGAGGCATCCTGGGGCAGATGGCACAATTCTGGGAACTCTTCCCTAAACAATATAGTCTTTAACTCAGTTTTGAAACTGGTTAGAGAAGTGATGAGGTATGCATGTGGGGGAAGAAGGTTCCAGGAGTGAGGGGCAGCAAGTGAGAAGGGACGAATCCAGGACGGGGCAGTGGAAATCCTCGGCTGGGACAGGAGACCTTGACTACCAGAACGGAGGGTATAAGAAGGAGTGTGAGGAGAAAGAAGTTCAGATAAGAAGGAATTGCCCAAATTCTAAAAGCCAATTGGCCAAACATCCCACCTGACAACATGCCAGACCAGGAATGCAAAAATCTGAGTAGTGCAATGTGAGAAATGTAAAACAAACAAAAAACAGACCTGACTGCAGACTTACCATGTAAAATGAAGTAAAAAATCATCCAAAAAACAGTGAGATAAAAGAACACAAAGGAGTTTTGGGAGTGTGAGGAGATCAATATTTAGGATTTTGCATGTTCATTTTAACATATGTCTAGATATCCATGAGGAAATGCCATTGAGGCAGTTGGCCACATTTTTAAAGAAGAGAGCTGAGAATCATAATGATACAGTTGAATGATTGCTATCATTAAAGCAATACTGTAAATGGAATGGGGGGGGGAGTGAGCCAAAGGAAACTATGTATTTTTTTAAAAGCACAACAGACCAAGAAGAAAAGCTTTCAAGAACACCAACATCACGTGAAAATCAAGAAGGAAAACCTTAAAATAGCAATAAAAAATTAAGATTGAAAACAAGAGTGCCCTTGCCCTTCTCATTCAGATAAAGGACTCTTTCAAATGGGGAGGAATTTCTCCCAACTCCAAATGGAGCCAATGCGGATTCATGTAAATTCGCTTGTTTAGCGAATTTACATGAACCCCTGCTCTGTTCGGAATTACTTCCCATTACCCGAAAATAACCCCCTCCTGCCCGAATTTGCATGCGAAGCTTTAATTCGCAATAATGTAAAACCCATGATTGCATTCGAATTGGCTTCCCTCTTGCCCGAATTTGCATGCGAAGAGTTAATTCGCAATAACGTAAAACCCATGATTGCATTCGAATTGACCTTAAATTATACTTCCAATTTAGCCTCGTATGAAAGAGTCTAAAGAGACAGAGAAGTGGACAAAGACAGATGCATTGTACAGTTGTTGAATGTTTGAGGAGTGGCTGGGAGAGAGGCAGAAGTAAATAAAATTTTATGTTTTTATTCCTTTTTTTCTTTCTTCTTTTTATTTTTCTAAGTTTGTTGGTGTTCTTGAAAGCTTTTCTTCTTGGTCTGTTGTGCTTTTAAAAAATACATTGTTTCATTTATACCTCTGCTTGTTGGATGTTCAGCAGAGGGAGCTATAGCATAACAAAAACAATGCAGAATAAAAATGATCATTCCACAATTAAGTGATCCATGTTTTTCCATCAGTTGGTGAACTGTAGACCTTCTTAGGTAAAAATCTCCCAGAAACATCAGAAATAAAGTAACCATCAAAATAGCAGATTGTTTTAAACTGAAAACAGTGACATCTAATCTAGATATTATATCATATAAGATTGCATTCCTGCACCTTTTCTCTCTCTCTCCTCTCTCTCTCTCTCGCTCTCTCTCTCTCTCACACACACACACACACACAAACAGAAACCAAACCCATTACAAATAAAATTTTTGAGGCGGTTTATTTGGGAAAGTAACCTGGGAGTTCTGCAATTTTAGAATAGTGACCTAGAAGAAGAGTCCGTTAAAAAAAGTTACTTATAGCTTTTATTACAGTTGCTCCATACACAAGATGGTTACACATTGTTGTTTTCCCTCTATACCCAGTCCTTGAGTAACCTTATCAGCTCCTGTGATTTCCAATATCATTTATATGCTGATGACACCCAATTGTACTTTTCTACTCCAGAACTCTCCTCCAACATTGAACAGAGAATTTCATCATGTGTTTCGGCTGTTTCTGCTTGGATGCTTCATCAGCATCTGAAACTTAACATGGCTAAAACTGAGTTACTTATTTTTCCATCTAAGCCATCTTCACAATATTCATTTTCAATTACAGTTAATGACATTTATATCCACCCTCTGAAGGAAGCGCATAGCCTTGGCATTGTTTTTTGATTCCTCTTTATCATTTACTCCTCAGATCCAGGCCACACCCAAATCATGTCAATTTTTACTTTATAATTTAGCTAAAATCAGACCTTTTCTTTCAGTGTCTACGGCCAAGACTTTGGTTCATGCCCTGGTTATTTCTCACCTCGACTACTTCAACCTTTCGATGGGGCTTCCTCTGTCCCACCTCAGCTCCTTGATTTCTGTTCAATATTCTGCTGCCAGGATTATCTTTTCAGCTTGTCGCTATGATGACATCACCCCTTTGTTGTTATCTCTTCATTGGCTCCCTATTTCCTTTAGGATTTGTTATAAGCTCCTTCTTTTAACCTGTAAAGCCCTGCATGGTTCCCTGTGGTGTGCAATTTTAGTTTCCC
Source organism: Urosaurus nigricauda (assembly GCA_034509955.1). NCBI lineage: Eukaryota > Metazoa > Chordata > Lepidosauria > Squamata > Phrynosomatidae > Urosaurus > Urosaurus nigricauda. Next base: position 311,387,082 of record JAOEGL010000001.1, on the reverse strand, counting down.
AGGGTGTTAACCCATTTGAAGGGAAACAAAAATATGCAGGTATGAAAGTTAAACTTGTTAGAATTCAGCTTTCATCATCAGAACAGCAAAAGTGTAGGTCAGACTATTATTTTAAATCTGTCTTCCTAGAGAATAAAGACTTACTCCAAAAGATTTTTAAAAATACAGTTTGTAGTTTAAAAACAAATAATATTGACTCTAATAAATAAATAAATACACAATAAACTAAATCCTGTCTTAACTGTGTTAATATAGCAGGAAGATACTGTTAGCCTCACTCAGAGGAGACTGTTCCTCCATCTTAGTCTGAGAGGAGACTGTTTAGAATCTTGAGAGAGAGTCTATTAAACAGCCTCCAAGACTGAGTGACAGGAGTCAAATATATAGATAGAATGAGACAGATAGTTGGAAGTCCCTGTCTAAGGAGGGAAAGGAGAATTCAATACATAAATTTGCCAGCATTCGCCCCTTATTTGTCTGCTCTTGTTTCCTCCTACCATCCTACTTATGATATAATAATAATAATAATAATGATGATGATGATGATGATGATGATATATTTCTAGCCCACCTAATCACGAAGAATCCGGGCGGGTTACAACCATAAAATACAATAAAATTGAAGTTATAATAAAATCAAACCCTAAACCTCCCTCACCCCCCATTCCCAGTTGTGAACTGGAATTAAACCGTAATAGTATAAAAAATTAAAAGCATTATAAGCATTAAGAACATTCGACAAAGACAGAAAAACAAGAAGGGGAGAATGGGCAGATAAGGGGCAGATATCTCTATATCTGGAGAGGGTAGCTAGATTGGAAAGGCCTGCCGGAAGAGATCCGTCTTGAGTGCTTTCTTAAAAGCTGTCAGAGTGGAGATGTGACAGATCTCCTCCGGCAGGTTGTTCCATAATTTTGGAGCAGTAGTAGAAAAGGCCCTCTGGGGAACTGATGTTAGCCTAGATTTTTTTGGCTGTAATAAATTTCTTCCAGAAGACCTTAGAGTGTGGAACAGACAATAAGGAAGAAGGCATTCCCTCAAGTATTCTGGACCCAAGCCATGTAAGGCTTTAAAGGTAATCACCAACACCTTGTACTTTGCCCAGAAACTAATAGGGAGTCAGTGTAGGGACTTCAAGACCGATGTTATATGGTCATTCCTAGAAGTTCCCATAATCAATCTGGCTGCCATGTTTTGTACCAACTGAAGTTTCCGAACTTGGCACAAGGGCAGCCCCATGTAGAGTGCATTACAGAAGTTTAATCAAGAGGTTACCAGTGCATGTACTACTGTTTCTAGGTCCCTCGGCTCCAGGAAGGGGTGCAGTTGGCGTATCAGATGAAGCTGATAACAGGTGCTCTTGACTGTCACATCCACCTGAGCTATCAGATGGAGTGACGAGTCAAGGAACACCCAAAAACTGTGGACAGAATCCTTCAGGGGAAGTGTGACCCTATCCAGAACTGGTTGACACAACTCCATTCCTGGATTCGGGGTTCCTATAACAAGTACCTCCATCTTACCTGGATTCAACTTGAGTCGGTTTTCCCTCATCCAGTCCATTACTGCCTCAAGACAGTCATTCAGAGGAGAGATGCCATCCTTAGTCACTGCTTCAGTCCGAGACATAGAGAAATATACTTGGGTGTCATCAGCATACTGTCTCTCAATGATCTCACCCAGCTTCATGTAAATGTTAAACAGCATTGGGGACAGAATCGCTCCTTGAGGGACACCTGATTTGAGCTCCCTCTTGGCTGAACAACTGTCCCCAAGCGACACAATCTGGAACCTGCCCGAGAGATAGGACTGGAACCACTGCAATGCTGTGCTTCCAATACCCAACTCTCTCAGTCATTCTAGAAGGATACCATGGCCGATGGTATCGAAGGCCGCTGAGATGTCCAAGAGCGCCAACAGGGTCACACTTCCCCTGTCGATGCGCAGACAGAGATCATTGACTAACGTGACCGTACTAAGACAACCAATATTGACTAAAACCTCAGCAATGGTATGATCTATCTTACATGGGATCAGGGCTCCTGACCCAGCCAAGGATTTCCTCATCCCCAACTCAAATTCACCCTTTCTCCCTTTTCGCTCTTCACTGCTGGAATCTTCTTCCCTAATATTTGCCGACAATTAGTTCTTTAGTGAACTTTAAGTCTGAATTAAAGACAATTTTGTTTTGAGAAACTTTCCAGCTAACAGCCTAATTTTGATAGATAAGTGTAAGTGTGTATTGTTTTTACAGCTTACTGTTTTAGAGTTATTTAATAATGCTGTTATTTTATAACTTTTGCTGCTTTTCATTGTAGATTGTACACTGCAGGCAGGTTTTAACTGTATTCTTGTTTTGATGATTATATAAAGTGCTGTGCAAAACTTACAGTGCTATATAAATAAATAAATAAATAAATAATACACATTTGCCACTGTGTGTATGCCAGCACAGAGGTATGATGAACATCAGGTCTCTGTGTGAATGCCTATATAGTAGGCATATGTTCATGGCATATGTACATTAATTATATGTTATATGAAACAGCTTGTGGTGAGACCAACATTTTTGAGCTATGTCTATGAATTATGCTCTTGGCATTGCAGTTCTACCAGCAGTCAAGCTATTGTGCTCAGTGTTGGTTTCTCTCTTATAAGATTCGTCATGAAAAGCTACTTTTGCATAACACAGAATTGATTAAGCTTCTAGCTACAAACAGAATAGCTACTAGGCATAAATCTAAGGTACATCTGCCTAACTTTTATTTTGGGGATCTGGTGCACTGCAGGATATGCAAGGGTTACACAGCCTGCATGGCTGAAGCACAGAAGTGAAAATGTATTCCCGCTGCTGCCTAAACCGAGTGTTTTTTCTCTTTGTGACCCTGAGGTAGATGTCAGGGGCTGTTCAGACTGGCCATTAAGGCTGGCCTGGGGGTGGAGTTGGAGCGCCGTGTCCATATGATGCACGGACCCCAGGGTGAGTGATGGTGAGTGCTGCTCCACATGGTGCACATTGTCACAGTGCTCCTCTGGTGCTGTATCCATACGATGCAGTGCCGAAGGAGTGCCATAAAGCCACACCACCGCGACTATCATGCCCTTTCCAAGGCGCAAAAAGGACCCATTTTTTTGTGGCTCCTTTTTGCGTCCTGGAAAGGCCAGATCGGGGCCAAGGCGTGCAGTTACCATGGCCCTGATCCTGCGAAAATGGAGGCGCCTGCAGGCTACCACTTAAGGACGGTCTGCACAGCCCTGACTCAGCTTCTGACTTAATGGACAACTAGCTGTCGTCTGCTCCAGCCTTCCCAAATCAGTCCCATAATCTATGCAGGGAACACAAGTTCTTCAGTACTGTCTCATGCTTTGGATCTGACAGTTATTTTTTACTCTTCCTACATCCATCCCCTCCAACAATGTGAAAATATAATAGCCAGGAGTTTGTCTCCCCACCCCAACCTTCTGTGTTTAATGTTTTGTACCATATTAATAGTTAGTCATCTGCATGGCATAGTGGCTTGAACATTTGACTAGGACTCTGTTAGAGCAGGGTTCAATTCCTGGCTGGGCCATGAAACCTTTGACAAGGGGAAGGCAATGGCAAACCTCTTCTGAACAAATCTTGCCAGGAAAACCCCATGTTAGCTCCACCTTGGGGTCCGCATAAGTTGGGAATGACTTAATAATGCACAACAACAACAACAACAGCAACAACAAACCATACTAGTACTTTGTTTTCTCATAATGGAAGAAACTGGGCAGCAGGCACTTCAGATCTCTGGCATAGATTCTGATTCTTCTATAGCCAGGATGCAGTACAGGCTCCTCTTTACATCCTTTGCACCCAAAATCCTTTGCTTTCCTTCCCTGCTCTCCTAGGATTGGGAAAAAAGGAAGAAAAAAAAGAGTTCATCTTGGCAGTCAAAGATCAGTATAGTGAGAAAGGGACAACTCAATGAAGTGGAAAAGCAAATGCAGCCATAAATCAATAGTGAGAATAAAGATGGTAGATTATGACTTTACTGATGGCCATGATCCGTGATTGCCATGGCTTTTCATTTTGCTTTGTGATAAAAATTCAGTCTTTTGTTTGTGTGACAATGAAAAGACTGGTCTTACTCTTTTACATATGGTTATTTCAGAAGATTTGGGAGTTGCTTAGATAACGTAGTATGAGTTACTAGGGTCAGCTGCTTTGGAGGTGTGGTGTTCAAACAATGCACACCTTCAAAGCAACCCAAAGCTGAGACGGAGCTGTTCTCCAGTCCTTCGGACTAGAGCAAAAAGAAGCCAGGATAATTCAGCTCCCAGCAGCATGGGTTGGGTCCTGCAGCCACTGTTGGCGAGGATCCAACTCACTCGTAGCCAGAGTGTACTCAAGCCACTCTTTTGCACCTGTCTGCTCTGGCCTTAGGTATGCCCTAAAATGGTGAAAATGACAAAACATGTAATTTCAGAATTGTTCCTCTAGTACTTATGACAGAGGTTGTGTATGTGTGTGCTTTAGATCCTTTCTGGTTTATCCGTTTAATGTGCAAAACACATAAAAGACCTTTGTTCAGTATTTTGCTGATGTCATTATTAAGGAAATAAGTGGAGCAATATCTGTTAAAATGTCTATGGAGTTTATCAGACCACGGAAATTGGAAGTATAATCTAATGGCAATCCGAACGCAATCATGGGGTTTCACGTTATTGTGTATTAAATCATGTCACACAATTTCAGGCAAAAGGGAAGTCAATTTGAATGCAATCATGGGTTTAACTTTATTGCGAATTAAAGCATCTCACGCAATTTCGGGCAATAGGGGGGGTCATTTTCGGCTAATACGAAGTCATTCTGAATGCAATGAGATTTCACGTGAATTCGCTAAACTAGCAAATATACAATACAATATATATTGTAGCTCATGAAATGTGTATTTTAGCCCATGTGGAGCAGAGCTTGGAATTTAATCATTAAGCCAAGTTATTATTTTACTAATTCTTTATTTTTTCTAGCAATCTCACCTAACTTTATAGATTCTTCAATTGACACTGAAATTAAAATATGCTTTAGTGAATTAGAGAACTGTAATTCATTAATGTAGCTGTCTCACCTTCTGTCACATTCAGTAAAACTAGAAGCCCTGATGTCTCAAGAGAAAATTACAGTGGGACCTTGGTATCTGCCACGGGATTCGGAATGGATCCCCCAGCGGATACCAAAATCCATGGAACCTCAAATCCTGTTGTCCCCAGTGGTGGCGTGTGCATGTGTCTATAGCGCTATTAGGAACAATGGGACGAGGGCTTACCTGAAATCCTGTTGTTCTTAATGGTGGTGTGGCTGCATGCACGCATCACCACTGCGAATAATGGGGGCTGTCTCTAATGGTGGGACAGCCACATGCATGGACTGTCATTAGGGACAATGGGCAGTTTGCTGTCCACAGATACTTAAATGAACAGATGGCAAGTCCACAGATACAGAGGTCTCCCTGTATTAGAATTACATGACCATGTTGTTAAGCAGTGTAATCTGTGTGATTTCTTTGAGAAAACAGCCAGGAAGAGGGCTATGGAGACATAACTTGTTGGCTCCTAGGTCAAATAGTTGGGCTTGTAGAACAGAAGAACGGCTGTGTTTGGGAAAGAAAAGAGGGAAAAGTGAGTCTTGGAAGGTTTGAGGGAGTTATTTGATAGTAGGAGAAAAAGGCCCTCAAGCAGCCAGGGCTCTTTCAGAATTCCTTCCCCCATGGGGTCTGTATGTAAGAAACACATCTGGAGTCTTTTGGAAAGGGAGAATGCATTATGACTCACTTTGGTAATTCTCCTCTATTATGTTCTGGACTGGCTTCTATTGTATATTGTCATAGAATATACAATCATACAGTATATTCTGGAGCCTTTACACCTTGTAGACTTTTGGGTATCCTTCCATGGGCCTGTATAAAAGGAAAGTGTTTAGTCTTCCTGGAGAATGCACTCTCTTTAGTAACTCTCCCACCTTGATTATATTCTGGACTGATTTCTGATGTATATTATTCTATAATATACTTTACTCTTCTATTTGGGATGAGCTGCAATGAACCCCTGTAAGGTTTTATTCACACAGTGCTAGGCTTATGACAATTAAGTGAAAGGTTTACATGAGATCTATCCCCTATTACTTACTTAGGGCCAGAACAGACTGGTAGCTTCACCCGGTGTTCACAAGCACCATGCCACCAAGTCTCCTGGAAGTCGCATTTGTGATTACACACTTGCCAGAAGCAAGGGAGCAGCTTTTCTCCACCCCAAGTAGGATTTGGGGGGGGGGGGGTTGCTCCTAGTTGGGGTGGAAGCTGGCTGGATTGGATCTGCACATCTGTTTGCTGTGGCACCATTCCAGCCTTAAATGGAGTGGCTCCAAGCTGCCCCATCAGGGCTGTCTGTCCCTCCCCCCCTCCCCTTACATTGTGCGTTTTATCTTGCTTCTTCTTACCCACTCCCTTTTAATTCTATAATGAAAGTATAATTGGTGCAAGGAAGACTGGGATTGTCAGATACCTGTCACATATTGTATCTGGGAATCCATGGCTCTTGCATGCAAAACCTGTACTGTACCACTGATCTTTGTGCACCAAACTTCTTGATTAAGAGTGGAGAGGCAGAAACAATCTAGTGACTGATTTGTGAAGAAAAATAAGTACCATATACCGTGTTTCCCTGAATATAAGAGAGTGTCTTATATTAATTTTTGCCCCCAAAGATGCACTAGGTCTTATTTTCAAGGGATGTATTATTTTTCCATGAACAAGAATTCACATTTATTGTTGAACAAAAAAAGAAAGAAAAGGAACATTTATTATATACGGTATATATATTTATATACCAAAACTTTGCTAGGTCTTACGTTCAGTGGAGGCCTTATATTTAGCAAGTCAGCAAAACCTCTACTAAGTCTTATTTTCAGAGGATGTCTTATTTTCAGGGAAACAGAGTACTTAGTGACTTTCAAACATTTCAGATGCTCTCCTCTTGATTACTGACCAATCCATTTATTGCTGTACTGATTGTGGATTGGTGCCCTTTTACTGAAATAAATAATTCAACATTAACCTTTAATGAATAATACACTTGTTTCTTCACATTTGCTGGGGTTAAGGGCACAGAACTGCCATGAATGTGGAAACACCGCAAATAGCAAAAACACTATGTTTGTACCTTAGAGAACACCACTCTAAGAATCTCTACATCCTCCAGTGCAACTCTGTGGTTAACATCTGCCAGACATTGATCATAGAATTGTGCTGGAGGAGCTACAAATGCCTAGTGGAGTACTCTCTCTAGGAACCTCTAGGTCCTTCAGCGCAACCTTTGGTTAAAGTTGACCATAGAGTTGCACGGGAGGACCTAGATATTCCTAGAGACAACATGTTAACAAAATCTGTGAAAAAGCTGTAATAGTGAAAGTCCCAAATGTGGAAGGATGAGTGTGCATTTGAAGAGTGAGTGAAGTGTATGTGTTGGTCGGGGTCCAAAGAAAGGATTAATACAGATGAGTGACAAACTGAATTGAAGAACTTGCAAGACGAGATCTCATTCATTGACACAACCTCCTGGCAGTTCCCAGAGATGCTGAAATCCCATTATTCCCAGGCAACAATCATATCACAAGCATTGTAGTCCCTGGTCCAAATGACAGTGCAGAAATAATCCAGTTTGACACTGCTTTAACTGCCTCTGGCTCAGTGCTAGGGAATCCTGGGAATTGTAGTTTGTTTGGCACCAGAGCTCTCTAACAGAGAGGTTAAATATCTCAAAAAATTACAATTCCCAGGATTCCCTAGCATTGAGCCAGAGTAGGAAAGCAGTGTTAAGTTGGATTATTTCTACAGTATGTTTTGGCACCCTCTGGGAAGCTGGAGGAAGGCAACTTTAAAAGGATAAAAGAGAACATTTGAAGAAGCCAGTAACAAAATATGATCTCCCAAGGTCTACAGAGGTACTCAAAAATCAATTGATGATAATTTAGCAGGATAAATAAATAGAATTTTTAGTGTTACTGAATTGCTGAATTAATTTTCCAATTTCTAACACTTAACATTATCAAATTAATTTTCAAACATAACACTCCAAATTCTGCATCACATGGAGAGGTTAGTCCAGGTCAGTGTTGTTGTTGTTGTTGTTGTTTTGTGCCTTCAAGTCAGTACTGCTGTTGAAATAAAAGCCTGTGGAAGAAGCAACCTGCTTTCTCTGAGATATATAAGAAGTGGTGCTCTTACCAAGTGTGATCTGCAGAACCTACTTCGTACTATGATGTTACTGCTCTCCATACTAGCATTTCTGTGGCTGGAAATAATATTGAGTCCAACAGTTGTTCAAAACCCACCGAGGCAGGTATAACTATGGAGCAGTCTCAAGAACTTCTGAGCTTCTGTTAAGTTGCAGAAAGGTGGGGTGTTACAGGCTTAGAGTTCCTGGCCAGGGCTGTGTTGAGTTGAGCTCTGAATGAAGTAATAGTTATTGGCTACAAGTTTCCAAAAGAGCTCTGATAAGTAACAATAGCTTTTATAGAAGCTGCACAGTATAGTACCATGTGGAGCCCCATGTGATCAAGTGCTTGTCTATTTGGATTTAGATTTGTACATACCCATGCCAGAACAAGTTGATTTCTTCACTTGACCATTTTTCTTGGAGCTCTGAAAAAGACGACTTGCTATCTCGATGCGGGTCCATCTTGGCTGGTCGTCCAGGGAGGGGACACACTGAGGACATTCCTTTGGGATGTGATCAGTGCGTCCCTCAAGGAGGGCATTGTTCCATCTTCTCTGAAGGAGGCGGCCGTTAAGCCCCTCCTGAAGAAGCCTTATCTTGATCCCCTGGACAAAAACAACTATAGACCAGTCTCCTTGCTGCCTTTTCTTAGCAAGGTGATCGAGAGAGCGGTTGCCTCCCAACTCCAAGACGTCTTCGATGAAACCAATTATCTTGACCCATTCCAAACCGGCTTCAGGGCAGGTTATGGAGTGGAGGCCGCCATGGCTGCTCTGACTGACAACCTCCGCCTGAGCATCGACAGGGGCAGTGTGACCCTGTTGGTGCTCTTGGATCTCTCGGCAGCGTTTGACACCATAGACCATTCCATCCTTTTGGATTGGCTGAGAGAACTGGAGATTGGAGGCACCACTCTTAGGTGGTTCCGATCCTTTCTCTCTGGCAGATCCCAAAGGGTGAGACTCAAGGACAGCTGCTCATCTAAAATTGAGTTTAGCTGTGGCATCCCTCAGGGCGCCATTCTGTCCCCGATGTTTTTCAATATCTATATGAAGCCGCTTGGAGAGATCATTCGGAGGCATGGAGCTCAGTATCATCAGTACGCTGATGACACTCAGATATATTTCTCCATGATCAGATCGTCTGCTCAGACCTCAGATGGCGTCTCCCCTCTCAATGACTGCCTTGTGGCGGTAATGAATTGGATGAGGGAAAATTTACTGAAACTCAATCCAGACAAAACGGAGGTACTCACGGTTACGGGCCCTAAGTCAGTTTTGGGAATACAACTTCCAGTCCTAGATGGAGTCACACTCTCCTCTCAGGACTCTGTTTGCAGCCTGGGGGTATTCCTCACCCGTCGCTTCACGTGACTAGTCAGGTGAGTGTGACGGTCAGGAGTGCCTGTTATCAGCTTTGGCTGATACGCCAGCTGTGCCCTTTTCTGGAGATGAGGGACTTGGAAACTGTGGTTCATGCGCTGGTAACCTCACGTCTGGACTTCTGTGATGTGCTCTATATGGGGCTACCATTGTGCTTGACCCGGACACTGCAATTGGTTCAAAACATGGCAGCCAGGCTTGTCACTGGTACATCTAGGAGAGAGCACATTACACCAGTGCTTAAATCCCTCCACTGGCTGCCGATTAGTTTCCGGGCACAGTACAAGGTGTTGGTGTTGACCTTTAAAGCCCTACATGGCTCGGGTCCATCCTATCTGAGGGACCGCCTGTTCCCATATGAACCTCCCCGCACACTTCGGTCCTCTGGGAGGAATCTGCTACAGCCCATGAAGACCAGGCTGGTCCAGACCTCCCAGAGGGCCTTCTCAGCTGTTGCCCCTAAGCTGTGGAATGACCTGCTGGACGAGATGCGTCCATGATTGAAGGCTTTTTAAAAAGCCCTAAAGATGCATCTCTTCCAGCAGGCCTTCCCAGAAGAAATGTAACACTGAAATGCATTTTTGAGCTTTTCCATCTCTCTTTCCAGCATTACTTCACCCTTATACAGCTAAGGTTTCCAGATTGGAACTTCTGTCACTGTTTTTATTTTATTTTTATATGCTCATTTATTGATTTTAATGTTGTTGTGATTTAATCCTGTTTTAAGGGGGGGAGCTGGGTGATGGGATGGTATATTTTAATTGTTTTTTAACCTTGTAACCCATCCCGATTGCTCGTTCAGAGGGGCGGGCTAGAAATAAATTATTATTATTATTATTATTATTATTATTAATCACACAGGAGGAATTTCTCTCAATTTCTAAAGAAATAAAAGTAGGGCCAGTTCAGAAATGAGTGAATTCGCTACTTCGGTGAATTTACATGATTGCGTATTGATGCTGCGTCGTGTTCGGAATGATTTCCCATTGCCCGAAATTGCCAGAAATTGTGTGTGATAGTTTCTCACGCAATAATGTGAAAACCCATGATTGTGTTCGGACTGCCATTGGATTATGCTTCCAATTTCTGTTGTCTGATAAACTCCATAGGAATGAACATGTTATGAGGGTCTGTTTTGTGCCACTGGGGCCTGCCAAGGCCATAACAATTATCCCAAAAAACAACACAGCCTGGAAGTTCATTTTAGGTGTGTAAAATCCATTTTTGGGAAAGTGTTGAAATAGAATTAGGTACTGGGGGGTTGTGGCTTCCTATAAAGAAGAACTGTTGCTTCTGAAGCTTTGAACAGCATCAATTCTCATTTGTAGGTTAGAAAAAAATTCAATGGGGGAATGTCTATGACACTCCAGGAGAGATCTGATGGTTGTAGAAACAGCCTGGGACCACATAGTATACCTTAACCATGTGATTCTCACTTCTGATGTACTTTCCTTTCCTTTTGTCTTGCTATTTTATTTGTGGTGGATGTTTCCACTGTTCCTTGTAGTCTGCTTTTTATTAGCTCCATGAGACAATGAAAAATCTATGTGGATAATTCTTTTCAGCAATAAGAAGCTAGCTTCCAATTGTTATTGTCAATGTTTCTAACTCTAGAGTACAGTCACAGACATAAGCATAAAGACGTTACATTGCCTCCTTTTTCAAGAACGTCTGGTCGGAAATGTGAATTAATTCAAAATGTACTTGAGCTAATTTTCTAATCCAAGAGGGTGATAGGAGCCAAAGTCTGGAGTGAAAAAATGTGATGGGTTCAGAACTGATGAGTTAGTAGCTTCTGCAATGCATGCAAATATATATCAACTACCTTCACCAAGAAGATTTTTCTCCTTCTGCTTTTTTCTAACATATTTTTTTAGTGGAGGAAATGTGATTCCTACAAAAGAAACTTCCAGCTGTCTCGTTCACTGAAAAAGGAAGAGAAACTTTGGGAGAAATATCTGAGACTATATGTTCATAAACTGTTTAATGATATCAGTGTGTGGACATCATCCTGTACTTGAGCATTTACTCAGTTTCTGAACAGTGTTCCATATCCTTATCTTGAGCCAGGATAGTCACGTTAATGCTCCTCAAAGCTTTTTTAACTACTCTGTCATAGATGGTAAATCTAGTTTGGCAAAGAGGAACGCAAGGAATATTTGAAAATACTTGAAAAGTAATTGAAAATATTTTGCCACTACATATAATGGGATGAAAGCATCAACAGATTTTGGTATCCATGAAGGGCCTTGGAACACAAGGCTCACTGTAATAACAACTGAAGTTTACATTGAAAGAAAATCCAAATAAAAAAAGAAAAGAAAACTTGTACGAATAAATTTTAATATACATTTACCCCTCCTAATGTGCATATCTGGGATATACATGGAGGGGCGACTTCCACTGTTTGCACTGGCACACATGCCCTTGCCATGCACATTGGGGCGCACTCCATTCAAGCCTATGGGGCTTCAATAAGCACCAGCCTCCCTTTTTGCATGGGGGGGGGGGCGGAACGGATCCCCTGCAAAAAGAGAGGGCCAACTGTATTATCAATACATTCAATGCATCTTTAAGTCACTAGTTTGTTTTTGTTTTTTATTATTTTATTTTTTAAAAAACAGCAAGAGTCTGTCAAGTACAATTCATTATATGTAAGTCATATACACTCTGTTTTATATTACAGCTCACCACAGCCACTTTGGATGGCAAACTGCATTTGTTCTTACCCTGAAGACCATCAGATTTGACATTCTTGCCCTGCTGCTTTGAAAACAGATCTGCCTGAAAGAAAGAAGATTAGTTACTGGGCAAGCTACAATGTATTTGGTCAAGTATAGTCTTCCAGATCCTTTCTGCTTTCTGTTTATCCAAGGGAGTCATCTTAAAGGCTTATTGCTGGTAACCTTATTTGGCAAGACATCATTTCATTTGTAAAGATAGTGAGCACTTCTTGCCTCTTCTATAGCTGAGCATTCTAGCATACATTACCTTGAAATTTAACTTTTTCAGTGCTATGGGTTAGGCAGTTAAATCCAGTTGGATCTCATTAGCGTTAGCTATTGTAGGGCAGTCTATAATATATCAGGGAACATCAAATTATATTTAAGAAAGCTTATGGCTAGCAGCATGTTTACAGTTTCTGTTATTTTTTCCGGGGTTGGGGTGGGTATTTGAGATGATTGTCTGCACAACCAGACCTTTAAAAATGCAATATTTGAGCATCAAAACAAAAACCTGGCACTTGAACAGCAGCCTACCTTTGTAACACTTTTGACAACACCAATTCCTCAATACTAAAATTTATAATATAATAAAATAATAAAAGTTATTTATTTTCTTGCCTGTTAATTCCACTTCATGAGCTATCTGTAATGTTGCTTTGGTACTCTAGCAAACTTTTAACATATTTTAAGTTTCAATTGATGTGATAACAGTTGTTTTTCCGGTTTCTCTGGGTGCTGTGCAATCTATTTCTCATAACTAAATAAGATTCCTGGCCTTTATTTCTTTTAAGTACCAGTAAGAAAAATCTGACATGAACTCTTTCTCAATAGATTGTTCAAAATTTTGGCATGGTGTATAGATCTTTTATAGAAATTCTTTAAACTATGCTCTTTACAAAACTGCACCATGTGTTACCATTCTCTATTGAGATCATGATAAAGGGATGCTCTGATAGTAATGGATATTCTAATGAGGAGCCCGATCAAGCTAAATGTCAGCTCAATTGTCCTACTAAAATAAATAAAACTTTTTCAAAGTATTCAGTTGTGACTGGTTTAAATGCATAGTCTTTGCAGAACATCCTACTATGTATCAAAATACAAATCTGATCCACACATCTGTGGTTTGACACACATTTAAGTATACCAGATTGTCTCCACAAGTTCAGCAGAAACACTGAGGAGAACTAGGATGCTCAGAGGAACTACTTGTCCCATATGTTGTATGTGCTGCTGGAGCAAGACTTGAAATAAAACATTCAGATCCATGGAATTTGGTGTCACAAGAAAGTGGTTGATGAATTGAGCATCTGGAATAAGAGTCTTAAATTTTCCAGTTGAAACATTGTTCTTATTACTGGTGTTACTGAAGAATTAGTTTGGCTGCTTATTGAGGGAAAACACTTCCCAACACTGAACAATCCAACTCTGCAAATAGAGAATGGGAATTACACCCCCCTTTTTTTTCCCCTAAGGGGTTATTCAGACAATGAAAATAATCCAGGTAGAATCTGGGTTGAATCTTTTTTTCTTCACATGCATTTTGAACACATCCAGTTATTTTGGGTTTTTTGTTTGTGATGGGGGGCTGCCAAAAAAACCACCTAACCTGGGATGATTGATGTTGGGGTTTCTTCCAAATTTTTCTAAAAGATTTGTGTTCTTGACTGTGTGAATAATCAATCTGAATAGACGTAGGATAAATTGGGATAAAACTCTGCATGCTTTGAACAGGCTTTGAATACATTGCAACATTCATTTGAGTATTGACACGTGTGAGCAACAGAAGTCACAGAGATGTGCAGAGATGCAGTTCCATAGTGTGAACAAGAAACTTGGAATATGCAGGTGAGATTATTTGTATAGTTACTCTAAAAACAACTTGTGAATGACCCTTAAGTCATTTTAACATGCACTCTCTCACACACATGTACACATACAGACACCTCATACTTCATTGCTTCTAAAACAGCCCATTGGACTTTTTTTTTGCAACAAATTAATACAGCAAAGTGAAAATGAAGTGAAGGTATCACTGTCTGTAATAGAAGTATGCAAAAAGACCTTGCAGTACCTTTTATACTAACTGTGCAAAAGAAGTGTTAGCATGAACTTTTATAGACTTTGGCCTGAAACAGGTGGGCAGACAGGAGCGACTTCCAGCTGCTCTGGAGGTATGACACTACATGCCCCAGGAGTTGCTAGAAGCCGCAGCTGGATTGTGCTGGGGTACCTAAAGCAGCCAAAAAACAGCCCAAAAGGAGCTGTTCTTTTCTTTTCCACGGTCCATTTGGGACCATGGCAGCAGGAGGCCTTGGGACTGCAGTGTGGAGTTGCCGCAGTCCTGGGGTGATCAAGTTGCAGAGCAGCCTTTGGATGTTCCTTCCCACCCATCTGTTTCAGTCTACTTCATACATCTGCATGAATCTGAGAAATCTGTTACAATTTATTTTGCATAGTTAACCTCAAAGGTGCTGCAAGATCCCTTTGCATACTGATATTCCAGGCTAACACGGCTGCATCTGTACTACAGAAATAATCCAGTTTGACATCACTTTAACTGTCATGGTGCAATGCTATGGAATTCTGGGAAATGCAGTTTGTGGCACCAGATCTATGTCTCTGAACTGTAATAGGGGTCTCTCTATGTCGAGAGGTGTGAGTATCTCTCTGTGTAACCAGTGCTGCAGTGTGAGAGTAGGGGTGTTACAAGCATTAATTAGTTTTCATCAGTGAAATTTTGCATGAAAGCATATTTTTAAAAGGAGATTAGCCTTGCTGCTGTTTTAAAGACTGTAAAAACATCTTGACTCTGAAATATCTATTTTGCTGGGGTAAAATATGTGAGGCAGTATGCCTGATGTACGTGTTTGTCTTCATTGGTGACGGGGTGAGATCTTTGGATATGTAAGATACATGCCTTACTCTATCCAGTGAGGCATGCCTTACCAACTGACTCATCCAGAGCCTGGTGAAGAGAAATAATCTGGTTTATACATCAATATTCATTAGAATTCTAAATGTTAGGAAGCTCCACACAAGATATACACATAAGAATCCTTGCATTCTATATCGATATGGGTAAAGGAGTGGGACAGAAACACAATTACCACTCTATAATTCCCTTCTCCTGCTCCACTGGGGGGAGGGGGATCTGCTCCCAAAGCCAAGGCTTGGGGAATAAAAATAAAGCCTACCCCTAACATCATCCTGGAGCTTCCTACTTCCCCCCCATGGAAGCCTCTGCCACCTGGAAAACAACTCCAGATCATGCCCAGCACATTGGGGATAGTTTTAGAACTGCATATGGGCTGCAGGGAAAGAGGGGATCATCTTCCAATTCTGCTTACAGAAGATGTCCCACCAGCAGATGTATCCAGTTGGATTTTGACCAGAGATGTATTGCTAAACCTAAGCTTCCTTCCTTGCCTCACCACCCTCAGTCAACCCCATTTTCAGTTGTGTTCTATTTGGATATTTGGGGGCAAAACAGACCACCCAAAAAGGGCAGATCTGGGCTTAGTGTTCAAGAAGGCCTAACATGGTGTCTGCTCATCATTAAATATTTGTGCCTCCACTTGTATACTTTGAGAACCAAAGTTTGGAAGTAACTAGTTATATTCAATTATTTTACTTGCTCATGTTTACTTTGAGAACCAGAGCTGGAATGAACTGGTTACAAAAAGCTAGTTACTAGTAATAAGTTCATTTTCCTGAAACCAAAGGTGATGACTACTTTATTTTAGGAATGTAATGATACAAGGGATAGCTTCACACCTTTTGGAGCATAACCATAACTTTTAGGATATTTTTATTTTATACAGGATGTGGCTTTAATAAACAATGAAGTAAGAATATTCAATGGTTCAAGTGCTGGTTCAAGCAATGCTTCATGTTTCTGCCACATGCTCTGTTGTGGTGGTGAAGCAACAGGGAGGTGGATTGAAAAACGAGGGTATTGCACCAAAGCCCATTGGCTTGTAGCATTGTCCTGTATTTTTTTGTAAAATGACATTGACAAATGAGAATATAAAGAGTTACCTTTAAAGGTGGGGGAGCTGTATTACTCTATTGCAGCAAAAATAACGAGTTTTGTGGCATTTTAAAAATAACAGCTTGTTAGAATTTAAGGTGTCATGACCATGGCCACAGAACATGGCCACTTAGCCTGAAAGCTCCACAAAAAAACTATGTCATGAGATCCTTTGTTGGTTTTTAAAATGTGTATATACACTCACCCCTCCATATTTGCGGCTTTGATATTTGCAGATTTGATTATTCACAGATTTGATTAATATGTCCTCTCTAGGAATCTCTAGGTCCTCCAGTACAACTCTATGGTCAACTTGAACTAAAAGTTGCATCGAAAGAGGGAATACTCTACTAGGCATCTGTAGCTCCTCCAGTGCAGTTCTATGGTCAGTGTCTGTTGGACGTTGACCACAGAGTTACACTGGAGGACCTAGAGATTCCTAGAGAGGTGTCCTTTCAGTAAAAACATGGTGTTTTTGTTATTTGCGGTTTTTCCATATTCATAGGGGTCTTGTGCCCCTAAACCTAGCAAATGTTGAAAGACAAGTGTATATATAAATACAAATAAATAAATAAAATAAAAGGAACTAAATACTTTTGGAGATGATGGGCCTATCGCTAAGTATTTACTTTTAAAAGCACTTTCCAAACTCTATTGAATAGTGGAATATTATGCCATCCATGATTTACAAGGAACTCCAATCCCAGTCCTAGTGTCCTAATTTATCAGATGAACCACCAAATACAAGTTGCCTTGAGCCCATTTTGAAAGAAAGGCAAGATGCAACAACAACACAGTCCCTCCATTGGAGAACCTGTCCCTCTCATACATAAGGAGACATATCATTCTTTTTCTCATTAATTCGCTCTCCTTCTCTCTAATTGTTTCCCTATTAGTATTCCATTATAGAACTACTACCCATGATTCCACACGGCAAGTATTTACTCCTCCCATCCCTTCTCTCTCAGGCTAATTTCCCCTCTGCACATGGTCTTTTGCTGAGGGATAGGCAAAGTTTCAGTGTCCTCAGATTTCATATCTCCAGAGGTTGTTGGACTGCAGCTGCCCCCAGTCCAAGCCATCACAGCCCATAGTGAAGAATGCTAAGAGCTAGGCCCAGTGATATCTGAGGACCACACTTTACTCACCTATATTTAGCTGTTACCACCATCTTCTCTTGTTGTTAGGAAGAAGCACTTCCTCTTTCTTTCTAACAGTACATGCAGAGCAGCCCTAGAGTCATTGAATCATAGAGCTGGAAAAGACCATTGTGTCCGCTACGCCATTTTCCTCAGTTTGAGCACCCTTTTCCTTTTGTGAGATGACTGAAGCAAAGAAACTGTTGAGTAGTTCTGCCTTTTCTCTGTTCCCTGATAGCATTTTTCCATCTTCTCCCCAGAGTGGTCCTACCATTTCCTTCTTGTTCCTTTTGCTATGGACATACCTCCCCCCCCCAAGCTCCTTTTATTGTTCTTAACCTCTCTAGCAAGGTGGAGTCAAAGGCTTTGATAGCCGGCATCGATAGTTTTTTGTGGGGCTTTCGCGCTAGAACATAGCTAGAACATTGTTCTAGAACATGTCCACATAGCCCAAAAGCCCCACAAAAAACTTTCTAGCAAGCCTGAGCTCAGTCTGCACTTTAGCTTTTCTGATATGTGCTAGCTATTTCTTTGAATTTGTCTTTGGTGATTTCCCCCCTTTTCCATTTCTTACACATCTCCCATTTAAAACTTAGTTCAATTGAAAGTTCTTTAGTCATCCACCCTGGTTTCCTGAGATACCTTCCATTTTTTCCTCCTCATTGGAATAGTTTGAGATTGTGCCTTCAGTATCTCTCTACTTATCTCAGTCCATCTCTCTGTCCCCCAGCTATTTGTGTAGGCTTGACAAATCATTTTTGTTTCTTCCAGCTCTTGCTCTTGTAAATATCTGTCAAGTCTAGCAGGATACCAAGTTCAGAAGATCAGGCTTCAGTGGTTAAAACTCAGAAAACTTTTATTGAAATTCCAGTGACTTTCATAGTCAGAACTGACCAGCGAGTGTTAAGACTGCCTAATTAAATTACAGACAATTTCAAATTTCAGGCTGGCTTAATTCATTATAATTAATAAGCATAATTCTTCTCTCTTTCCCATACAACCCAATTCATTGTTGTTACAACCAATTTTTCCCACAGTAATGACTTTTGAACAGGCTTGGCTTCTGCTTGCCTCCTTTCCATTATCTCAATTCCTGTGTCTAAGATCAGTGCCACTTTAGTAACATCACTTCTTCTGTATAATCCATTGCCACTAATTCCCAAAACTTCATGGCAGGCAAATTGCCTATGATAATATCCTTATATAATATTCATTCATATGTGTGTGTGTGTGTGTGTGTGTGTGTGTATAATCTCCCTAATGAATGAGTCTTTGATCATTTCAATCTATGCCTCTTGCTTCGTTGCTAGTTTCCCATTTCAAATTAAGAATGTAGGCTCTGCTCATTACCTGTTCTGTACTGGGACACCCAGTTTCTTTCTACTGTGCAGCATATCTTGGTTTTTAAAAAAACCCTTCTGACATGTGCTACTCAAGAACATGTGCCATCTAAGAGATGGATGCATCTAACCTTGTATGTCTATGTGATCATAAGAACAAATAGGAAACTTAAGGGAAAGTACCCAGTCTTCATGAGTCAACTGAATATATTGCAGAACTGGTAATTTACTGACAGCAGTTTATTTTTCTGGCTCCTTGGTATGTTCCTTTTTTCAGTATGGAAGACTTGCAGTAATCACTGCGGTTCTGTAATTTAGTGTTTTCAGGGGAAAGCTTGCGATGATTTGTATGTTGCTCTAATAAATTATTTGTTTCACATTTCCATTCTTTTCCAGAGTTATTCAGTGCCACTGGTAGTATGGCTCTAGCAGACTGACTTTCAAACATTTGACTAAAAGTGTCCACTGCTTGAATTTTGTTTTTTCTGCCGAAGTTCCCTTTCCTGGTCTACAAACAACTTAAAAATCATTGTATTGCTCCAAGACCAAACTAGACGTGATAGTTACCCAACCCAAACAAGGAGCTGGGGGAGCAGTTTTAAGAGCAAGAGGAAGTGCTTCACCAACTGCTTATTTTCCTATATCTCTTCTGTCCAGGCACTTGACAACAAACTGGTTTTACTTTTTTTTCAAAGTGACAACAGAGAAAAGATAGAAGGGAGAAATATAAGAAACACTTTTTAAAAACTAGCAATCATAGGCTGAAACAGGCGGCCCTGAAGAGGTGAAGAAGCCGGCTTTACCAGGCTGTCAGTTTTGGCCCTTAGTTGAGTATTTAGAAATACCATTTAAACATCCAAAAAAAAGGAGGGCAAGCCAAGTTATCAAGGGAAGGCAAACACAGAAAATATGAGAGTTCTAAGTATGAAAGATTTTCTCTGCAGTAGTAGAAATTGAACTCTTAACCCAGCAAAGCAAATCTGATATAATAGGCAACCCTGAAACCTGGTGGGATGTTTTTCATTATTGGACTTTATAAATATTGGGATATAGCCTATTTCAGAGAAATAGACCAAACAGGAAGGGAGGAGGAGTAGCATTACATATCATGGATATTTACACCTTTGAAGAGATCCATAACTTAAATCTTATAAGCCAGGTTGAGAATATCTAGGTAAAAATTAAGAGGGAGAGAAACAACAGTGATGTAATTGCAGGGCTACACTATAGAATTCCAAGCCAGGCTGAAGACTTGGATGATAGTTTCCTGGAACAGATAACCACACACTTAGAAGGAGAGATGTAGTAGTAACGGGGAATTTCAACTGTCCTAATATTTGTTGGAAGTCAAGCTGCCAAAAATTCAAGGTCCAACAAATTCCTAAATTGCAATTCAAATATTTGAAAGGTATCATATTGAAGGTGGAGCAAATTTGTTTTCTGTGGATCTAGAGACTAGAACATGGGGCAATGGATTTAAACTACAGGAAGAGAGATTCCACCTAAATGTTATGAAGAACTTCCTGCTAGTAAAATATGTTTGACAGTGGAATACACTGCCTTGGAGTGTAAAGTAATCTCTTCCTTTGGAGGTTTTTAAATAGAGACTATCTTTTAGGAGTGCTTTGATTTTTTATTCTTGCATGACAGGGAGCTGGACTGGATGGCCCTTGTGGTATCTTCCAACGTTATGATTCAATGAAATTTGGGGACTGAAGGAAAATTTCATGAGGTGGCAGAATTCTTATTTGGAGGGGCAGGGCAGTCATCTCTCTCGAAAGACAGTGGAGACCTATCACAGTTACAGAAAATGTATATGAGCAAGACAGGAGAAAGCCCTTTCATATCAGCACAACAAGAAGGTCTCTAAAATCAAGGTAACTTCCAAGTGCTTTCTTAGCTGATCTTTGGATGAAGATTACATGGGCTGCCTTTCGGACTATGTAACTCTAAAAGTTGATCTGATAACTCAAAGGCTTGATTTAGTACAAAGTTAACACATTACTCATTGGGTATCTCTTGTGGAACAAAATAGCAGCAACTTTCTGTGATTATGTTCTCTAAACATAGTTCTGTACTGTCTTTCACGTAGCACTTTTCAGAGGGCTGCAATTTCTCAAAGGTCTGTAGAAAGAATTATGCAACAGTGTTCTTCCAAGATAAAGCATTTCTCTATTACTGAATATCTGTGTCCTTTCATTTATAGAAGAGGGGGCAATGCTCCATTTCAAATATCATTGCTTCTAAAAATAACTCAGATACTGAACTTTCTTGCTCCAGAAGCCAAGCCCTCTATAAAAATGTAATTTGGACCCTCTCCGAAGATGAGCACGGTGTGAATTAAATATGCCACCCATCAGCCTCCTCAGAAGTTCCCCCATCCCTTTCTCTTTGCAAACTGGGGATGGGAGAAGATGTGGGGAGAGATGGCTAGACATAGGACAGGCTTGATAAACTTCATCCCAAAATCTTGGACATAGCATCATTTCTTTCCAAGTTGTATTGGTCAACTGTTTTGTGGTTCATTGAACAAGGACATGTTGGATAATTTATCCATCTTATGTATGATGTATCCTAATAGTAAGTGTCTGTTTGCAAATATACTTGGCTATACGCTTACATCAGAATTGAGACCTACACAGCTACTCCTCTCTCCATCCCATCCCCTTTCCAGGATAAGCTTGCCTGGGTGGGGAAGAACTTGCAGTAAAGTCTGGGGCAAGCTTCCTAAGGTTTTTTTTTTTTTTAAGACCTGGATTTTTCCTATGTTCTGGGAAATTTAAGAAAATGCCAAATTAATTATAAGTCAAGTAGTTCTTGCACAATGCTTTTCAGAACAATGGAATGAGCAGAAGAAAAGCTGTAGACTTTCAGTGGAATGGAATGCTTAATTCCTGTGTGCAGCCATTTACAAAGAGCAAATTGTTTCAACTTGTTTTGAAGATACTTAATAACAATAACAGAAGTGTGAGAGAATTAGCCTTGTTTCAATTTTGAAATGGCACAGAACTTCTATATTCTGAACATTATTCGAATTCCAGTCCTGGTTAATTTTTAATTCCTTGCCAGTCTGTCATTTACAAGGAAAATGAACACTGGTAGCCTGGTCTCATAAAGTGATGGTGGGAAGCAAAACAAAACATTTTACTGCCATTTGGCAAGAGCAGATCATCTCCAGTTCTTGTTGTGAGCTGGTCTTTAAAGGTCAAAAGTAATGCTGGATCCAAATAAACTATGAAAGTTTCAGGAATCTAGTCAAAAGTTGAATCTTCCAGCCTCCTCTTTCCTTGATGAAGAAAAGAAAAAGAAAAGGCTGAGATATTGCTGATTTTCAAACATATTCCCTAGAATTCTTATCTAAAGCAACAAGGAGCCATTATCTTCTTAGTATTTCTCATGCATACATTTTTTGTGGACAATACCTGGTTTAAGAATCTTAGAATAATGGAACTGTAGAGTTGCAAGGGGTCTCATAGGTCTTCTATTCCAACCCCCTGCTTAGTGCACAATCTCCATCTCAAGCATCCCCGGAGAGTAGTTGCACAGCCCCTTTCTGCAGACATCCAGAGTAGAAGACCCCATCACCTTTCTACATAATTGGTTGAACAGATCTTAGGGGCTTTCTAGATGGGCAGGAAAGTGTGACATGAAGTTGCCTTTTCCTTAATGCTTAGCAGCTGCACCACAGCCTTTAGATGGAGCTGCGCTGTTCCACAGTTTTTAAAAAAGAAGCTGGGAAAACCAGCACCTTTTTAAAGGCGCTTCTTCTCCCCTAAAACGCAAAAAAAGCGTTTTCATGGCACACTTTCCCTTTTTCTCATCTAAAGGCTAGAGTTTCATGCAGCCATGAACACACTTCTTTTTGCCAATCTAGAAAGCCCCATAGTGTCAAAAAGTTCCTTCTAATGTTCAATCAAAATCTCCTCTCTTGTAACTTAAAACCATTAGACCTGATCCTACCCACTGGAAAGGAAATCTACACCCTCCCCTCTGTGGCAAACAATTCATATTTAAAGAACGTAGTCATGTCTCTCCACAATCTTCTCTTCTTTAGGTTGAACAGGCCCAGCTCTTTCAACCTTTCCTCATATATTTTCTTCTCCACACCTCTTATCTCCTTTTTTCACTTCTCTGAACCTGCTCCAACTTGTCTATATCAT
This sequence comes from Urosaurus nigricauda, assembly GCA_034509955.1. Taxonomy (NCBI): domain Eukaryota; kingdom Metazoa; phylum Chordata; class Lepidosauria; order Squamata; family Phrynosomatidae; genus Urosaurus; species Urosaurus nigricauda. Next base: position 311,364,058 of record JAOEGL010000001.1, on the reverse strand, counting down.
TTCTAAAATGAGGTGCCAAGAAATGAACACACTACTCCAGATGAGGCCTTACTAGAGCAGAATACACTGGGGCTATTCCTTTGTCTTTGAATCTATGGTTCTATTACTCAAGCTAAAATATTTGCATTCTTTGCTGCAAAATGGTGCAGATGGGTCATGTTCAGTTTATGATCAACAATAATAGCAAGGTCATTTTTACTTGTACCGGTGCTAAGCCAAATCTCCCACATTTCACAGTCATTCATTCATATTCAGGGAGGTTCAATTCCCAACCCCCCTGGTGGATGCCAAAAACTACGGGACCTCGAGTCCCTTTAGTTTTAATAGCAATGGCATACATGTGCCACCATTGAGGTGAATGCGCAGAATCATCCAGAGGCCCTCAGATCTACAAATAGTAAGCCCACTGTTGGGGCGGGTGGATTGTATTTGGTTTTTGTGACCTACAGGCCTTATAAATAGCAACAATTGTATACCTGTGTTTGTGTATGGGGAAGGATCACTGTTAAATGCAAGTCTACATTAATTTGTTCAAACCTATAAGTGCTCTCTAGCAGAATACACCAAATATCCATTGCCTTGTTAGATGATGATGATGATGATGATGATGATGATGATGATGAAGCTTTATTTATATAGCGCTGTAAATTTACATAGCACTGTATATACAATCTTTTGAATTAGATGGTTCCTTGCCCCCAGGCTTACAATCTAAAAAGACACAGTGCAAAAGGAGAAGGGAATGGTGGTGGGGAATGGTGTCAGGGGATCAGGTCCAGCATTTCTTTTCTCCCTCTGAGGCAAGGACCAACACAGATGGATTGGAGGGTGGGCTACTCTTAATCTAGGCCAGGCCTGATGGCATTGGGCCTGCCTTTTTACTCCCCCCCCCAGGCAGGGTGGAGTCAGATGCCATGGGGGGGGGTGTCACCTTCTTCAAGCAAGGCCTGGATGGGCCTGCCTTTTCAGTCCCTCCCAGGCTGGATGGAGTCAGATGCTGGGGGGGGGGGGGGCTCACCTTCTTCAAGTAAGGACTGGATGGTTTTGGGCCTGCCTTTTCATTCCCTCCCAGGCAGGATGGAGTCAGATGCCATGGGCGGGGGGAGATGGAGCCTTTACAAATATCTCACCACAATGCCAAATGTATCATAACTCATTATCAAGTCCCTTAGCGGGATATGAGTCTACTATTTCAGTACCGGTAGATTGCAATGGGCATTTTGGCCTCTGAGCATGAGAAACCGATATTCTTATGAGGCTTAGGTCCTGTTAATATATTACAGGAAGACAGGGGCACCACTTTGGAAGACAATTCAACCAAATGGGTATAATAAGCTTGTTGCATCATATTTGTGAAGCAAAAGATTCTGAAGAATTGTGATATTGACTATGCAGCAGGAATGAGAACTCTATAGTCCTTCAAATTTTTTGAACATCAACTCCTATAAGCCCCAGCCACCATGACAAAGGTAAAGAAGTATTATTATTGTTGTTATCATTATCATTATTGGTTAACTGCTGTCAAGTCAACTTTGCCTTATGGTGATGTCCAAGTCACCCTATCATCATCAGCCCTGCTCAGTCTTGCAGACTCAACCTTGACTTCTTTGATTTTATCTTCACTTGTAATGTGGTCTCTCTTATATCATACTGCCTTCTATCCTACCCAGCATTATTGTTTTTCCTATCTTCTCATAATACAGCCAAAGTATAACAGTCTCAATATAGTCATCTTGGTTTCTAGGGGAGTTCACACTTGATTTTTTTTCTAGACCTGTTGTCTTTTTAGCAGTCCATGGTATCCAAAGAAGTCTTCTCCAGCATCACATTTCAGATGAGTTGATTTTCTTTCTGCCAGCTTTCACAGTCATACATAGAAGTTAGAAACAGAATGGCATGAACAATCCTAAATTTATTATTTAATGATTTATCTTAATACTTCAGGATCTTGTCTAGTTGCTTCATAGCTGTTCATAGTTGTTCATAACAACAACTAATGGCATATTTCTGGTCATAGGGCTAGTAAAGTTGGCATGGTCTGTCAAATTCCAAATCCAAATCTGTCAAATTCCAAATCCATCATTTTGTTTAAGCACCTTCCGCAATCGACACTACCAGAAAACACCAAAGCAACAGGGACAGAATTTGGTGCTATCTTGTACTGATGAAAATAAAGCAGGCATATGCTCAGTATCATGTTGAAAGAAAACAAAGAAAGCAGTTGTACTTGGATGGGTTTGGTTTGGGTGACTGCTTGTGCAGGTTTGGTCTACGAAGATCTCACTATCTTGTAAGATATGGAATGATTTCTTAGTCATTTCTATATAACTTGGACAATGAACTCTCTCCTTCCTAGCCATTTTCCATTCTCTTGAAAATCACTGTTTCTAGCTCTTGTAGAGCCCTGAGCATTATAATTAGGAACAGGACAAAAGATTATATGCATTCCAATGATGTGTCATGAGAACATATATTTTGGGTGGAGGCAGCTTTCTGGAGCAAAAAATCTGTGTAATGAGACGAAACCAAAGGGGAATAGAGCAGATGAAAACCTGCAATCCCTGTACATTTTGGACATTTGCATACATGTCACCATTATGCATTACACATCCATCTACCTGCAGCCTGGGGCAATAATTCAAATAGAATAAATTACTGTGAAAAGAAGTGAACTAGAGCTCAAAACATCATATGCAATCCAAAGAACACCAGGCACCTGTTCAGAGCATGGAAACATAACTTTTCCTGACTGCAACGCTTAGATCCATCATTTAACCTGAGGTATTCTGGGATCGGTAATGCAAAAACGTAATTTTTCCAAGTGTGTCCTATCCAACAAATTTGAGTTCTCGTTTAAATATTACCACACGACATTTGTGGAGTCAGGTCATGCTGCTCATACTGTTGGAACCATATGAAAAGAGACCACAGGTGGAACACTCTGTCCAAAGAGGTCAATAATCATTTGGAAAGGAACTGTTCCACTGGCTGAAATAGAGTCAATTACCTCATAGTTAGGATTATCAAGAGTCCTTTACTTTAAATGATGCCACTTATTTAGCATTTACATTTCTCTATTGCTTCATTGTGAACTCAGCATGCTCTAAGTACGATTGATGACAGAGGAGCGGACTATAAATATTATATTATTATTATTATTATTATTATTATTATTATTATCTGTAAGCCAATTGCCCCCAGAAAACTGGTAGGTTTTACCAACCTACAAAAGAGATGGAAGGCTGAGTCAACCTGGAGCCTTGGGATTGACTCAAAACATTGTGGTTTCAGTATTTGCATTTAACCACTGCCACAGGAAAACCTTGTCCCACATAAGCCTTAAATAAGACATCAGCTGTATTTTCAGGTATCAGTCCACAACTGAATATTGGGTAGGAGATTGTTGCTGTTGTAATTATATGAGCATGGCTGGTGCTTGTTTTTTGTTTTGTTTTGTTTTTTTCAATCTAAGTAGCACATTCAGCTTCGCAATAATAAAATTACCCTTCATTATGCTGGCTACCCTGCCATTACAAGATATCTAGTTATCTAGGTTTCCTAAATGATTTAAGATCTCACAAGAGCCTGGAACACTTCACAAGAGGCCTTACTCTCATAGGACTATGGGTGGCCTATATAGGGTTGCCCCACATGTCCTGAACAGTCTTGCCTGTCCCTTATTATGATTTTGAAAACCTGGGATAGTAGAGATTCATGGTACCAGTTATTGCCAATGGCTGTTGCAGTGTCAGTAACATTTGGCAACTCCCAAAAGCCAGCATGTGTGTATTTGTGGAAATGAAGTGGGTTGGAAGATGCCCTGTCTTGTGAATGGTCAACATGAACCCCAAGCTGTGCTCCCTGGTGGTTTTCCCCATCACTACTTAAAAAGGAATTTAATGAAAATAAGGAGAACTGTGACCCATCCTGTCATGAACTCTGAGATAAAATAAGACCCCCCCCCCCAAATGGAAGGGAAGTTAGAAGTTACTTTTGCTCATTTCCACTTTTGATTTTTGACATTTTTGTGTCTTGCAGCGGGCCCTTGGGAGATAGAATTGTCTATGGTCCTGCTAAAGCTGCCCACCTCCATTAGAGGAACTTTGGCATGGAAATCTCAATCTTGTTCAGTTGCCATCAAGGTGGAAATTCAGTATCTTATAAGGCTGGGTTTAATCAGGGGAAATTTAATTACATGTACCCTGAAAGACCGACTCCCAGTCTGTCTACAAAGGGACCAAATAACTCCTTTAGAAATAATGCAGAGGCAGGCTTTATTAATTAGAGTCTAAATTTATTAAAGAAAAAAGCACACACACACACACACACACACACACGTTCGAGGCTCAGGAATCAAGGGTGGAAGATTGGGATAGATGTGAGGCAAAACTATGGGCTATACTTACTCCAGCAGAGACCTTCTCCTGAGATCCAATGAAGCATGGATGAAGATGTGGGACACAGTCACTCGGAGCGCGTGGAGGGAGTGATAGTGCTGGACCCAAGTTGGGCCACCAAACTGACGTAGTCTCGGTCTGTTTCCTTATTAGCACACTGAACCATGAAGTCCAGGGGTTTTTTTTAAAGAGGGCTGAACAAGCCCGGGCAAGAGGTGTTTAATTAGCTTTGTGACACCTGGATGGAAGTGCCAGGAGGGCATAATCCAATGGGTCCACGGGGAGAGGTGCTAAGCTGATCCAGTAGGCAAATATTGCACCTCTCCTTAGTCATTTGGATTAAATGACAAACTCATTTGTGACTCTCAGACTGTCTGGAAGGACATTGTTTGACCTCATTTGGGTGTGTTGCGGACATGTTCCTACACCTTGGAACTTATGGCTGACCTTAGACCACAGTACATCTGGGGTCATATGGGTTATCATTTATGTGCAAAATTTCAGGAAAAGGAATGATCGTAACAATCTACTCAACTCTGTTCTCCCACTGCAATAAATAAAGAAGTTAAATTCTTACTACACTAAAAGCCACCAAAGAATTAACAGCACAGTGCCCCATAAAGTGTCAGAAAATGTATAAGGGAAGAAAGAATCTACACATTATATTAAGTCTGTTTTATTCAGTTACCACTCCAAGAAACATAACATGGATGTGTGAAGGAAAGAAATGGCAAATTGCAAATAGATGTTTTTTTTGCAATGTAGCTAAGGATATGTTAATTTTGTGTTTGATTGCTCTAATGCCTCATATATTTGGCTTTGCATCCCAGAAAAAAATAAAATAAAATAAAAAGTGATTGAATCAAGTGCAAAATGTTGATAATCAAATCCGATCCCAGTCTGTTATTTTCAGCCACCCACCAAGTTATTGTCCCCAGGAAAAAATGACTATGTACTTTTGTGATGGTATGAAAAAAGATCTGGGCTGCTGTTTTGCTCTAATAAACTTCCTGCCTGTGCACTGTGACTCAGGCAATCCTAGCAGCTATGTTCCAATATAATCATAGCATTTCATTTTCAGTTTTAAGAAAGCTTTTAACGGTCAGATGTTAGGTACATTTGACTTTATGTGCAGCTGCCTCCATCACTGTTCTTTCTCTTGCTTTCTATGCTGTTGTTTTCTGGAAGATGCAAAGACCCACAAATGAACATGGGAAACATAGTAAAGGCCTCCTCCTCCTCCTCTATTTTTTTAAGATTCTAGAGTCAACATGTCAAAAGATTAAAGATAACAAATACATTAAACTTAATTTCACAGCCATGAAACTGAAGTCTCAAATGGTAGCCAACCCAACTCTGGTATTCGTTTGTAGTGATGGGCATTACACCAAGCACTAACAAATCTTAAAAAACAATTGCCATTACCAGCCTTAGAGAGTGGATCAGATTCTCCCTGGCTATTAAATGATCTGGAAAACATAACCAGTTATAAAAAGGAGGAGGGGGAAAATAATTTTTGCAATGGCATTGTTGCATGCTCCCCACTTCTCCAAACAGTGAGATGTTCCAAGGGCAGTGCCTAAGGGACTTAAGTTTCCTTTTGGATGAGAAATCAGAGAATCATTTTGCTAACTCACTACAATTCTACCAGGTTTATCTTTCTAACCCTGACCCCAAATGTTCTCAGCCCCTCTTAGCTGATAGGTGTCTCATAGCGAGAAAATATCCCTCAGCTATAATGAAGGTTCATTTTGTAAACACTGATAGGCACAAGCTGCAACAAGTAGCAGAGATTATCATGTGACAGTGGTTTGAGTGTTGGACTAGGACTGCTGTCACACTACAAAATTAATGCAGTTAGACCTGCTTTAACTTCCTAAGGAATCCTGGGATTTGTAGTTTGTTATGGCACCACTGGTCTCTAACCGAGAACGCTAAATATCTCACAAAACAAAAAATCCCAGAATTCCATAAGAATGAGACATGGCAGTTAAAGCAGTGTCAAACTTCATTAATTCTGCAGTGATTTAAAACTTAAATTTAAATCTTAAATCACATTAGCAGAACTCCGGTAGTGCATTTAAAAGTGTTTGTGGTGGGAATTAAACCCGAATGAGCCCTCCCTTTGCCATCTTCATCATCAGAGGAAGAGAGAGGCCTGCCAGCTCCATTAGGCCTGGCCTAGAGTATGAGAATGAGCCCTCCCTCCAGTCCATCTGCCATGGTCCAGGCATCAGAGGGAGAGAAGAACTTTTGGACCTGATCCTCACCACCACCATTCCCTTCTCCTTTTGTGTCATGTCTTTTTAGATTGTAAGCCTGAGGGCAGGGAACCGTCTAATTAAAAATATTAATTGTAAACTGCTCTTATAGCCTTTTGGGCTGAAGGGCGGGGTATAAATACTTTAATACATAAATAAATAAATAAATAAATAAATGGCATGCTAGGTAGGGCATAAGGGAGGGAGGTGGAGATAAGGGGGAGTCTGTAAGAGATTGCAGGTTGTAGCAGAAGCAGCCCCAGTTGTGCAACTGGGAAGATGTGCAAAAATTGCTGCTGTCCAACTGTTTCCATTTTCTTAACTAGGGTGATTGTGATGGGAATGGGGCTTAAATGTCCTAAATGTTGTGCCAATTACACCACATTATCCATCATTAATTCATCTACAAGTGTATTTGTCTATATAACATTAATTTTTTAATATATATTGTATGTGTGTGAGCACTTGTGAATAACTTTAAAACAAACAAATAGCACTCCTTGCAAGTTTCTGGTAACTGATTGCTTAAAATATCTATATTTATTCTAGTTATCGACAAACACAACTTTATAAATGGATTAGCAAAATATTTTGGGTTATGACTTCTTCACTTCCTTAAAATAAAAGTAAGCTGTCTTGAGTACATTTTAAATGAACAATGGGACTAAGTAAAACGCTGAAATGGGGAGATAAACTTTCTAAATCCACAGATTTAAGATCATTAACACCATACTGTCTCAGCTTACAGGGTAATACTTATTACCCTAATTCATTTAAGAATACTGTCAATGGAGTGTTCAGGATGGCCATACTGGATAGTGAGGTCATTTTTATTTTGAACAACTGAGGAAGGTAGAAGCCAAAATATTTTGCTCATTCATTGATAAAGTTCTGTGTGTTTTTTTTTAAATACATTACAGGGAGGGAGGGAAGGAGCTACATTATATATGTTATATCCTGATTTGGGGAGGATTTTTTTCAGTGTATTCCTCTTATCTTTCTGTTCACAAGAAAGCTCATGCTGCCAAATTCTTTCTTTCAGTTAAAGGTGCTACAAGATCACCACATACTGATTCTACAGGCTAACACAGCTGTATCTTTGAATTCTATCACTATGGAAAGAACCAAATTTAGCCAAATGGAGCAGAAATCCATCAACATCCTCAAGAAACATTACCAGGTACAGACAGACATCTTCTTTCTCAACAAATGCAAGCAACAGGATGTCATTCCTAAAGGCCTGTGTGTGAAGAATCCTCTACAGACTACCTGCCACACATACTACAGTAACAAACTGTGCACAATTCTTTCCAGGGAACTACTTAAACATCTGATAAGCATTATGTACAGTAAACAAGAAAAGATCAAACAGGAAATCTCCTGTGTAGAAGCATAAGTAAGCATAAGTAAGTGTAGAAGCATAAGTAAGGAACCACCCTTCTTCTCAAGCCATCAATGAACATAATTTCTCAGACATCAGGAAACCCATTTGGTAAGCCACCAAATGCATCTGAGATCTACGAAAGCTCATGCTGCCAATTTCTTTCTTTCAGTTAAAGGTGGTACAAGATCTCCTCACATACTGATTTTTTACAGTTTTTCCTTTAAAATGTGTTGAAGCTTCTTATTTCATTTTAACGCTATTCCAAAGATTCAATACAGCATAGTGGTGAAGCCTGGACTATGAATAAGAAAGTTCAGTTGAAATCTTTCAGACTCATGAGATAGCCTTATTTCTGCCAAATGTTGAACTGAGCCTTTTGCAAAGACAGATAATTTATGCAATGTGACTTGAACCCTGTGAAGTATTTTATCAAATAGAGATATTATTAAGACATATTAGATAGACTGCTGTAATAGTTATGTGACATATGCTTTTTTTGGAAATCATCTTTTAAGGAACAGTGAATGCTTTCTCTAATGTAGAAAGAAATTTGGAAATGAACTTGTACCGTACTTATATGCATATAAAAAAAGGAGAAGATACACCATGAGAAAACTATTTGCTGACAAACACCTCTCATGGGAATCTTTTTAAAGGCAGATGTATTTTTAAGGACTTGGCTCAGCACAACCCATTGGCAATAAAACATACAAAGGAAATAGCCCTACCCATTTTATTTATTTATTTATTTGAATTAACTTAAGCACAACAGTAACTTTCATTATCACTCACCATGGAATATAAATTCAGTAATGTACCATTATGCAGACAATACCCAATTCACCCATCACAGCAAATTGTAAACATACATCAATATAATGAGGTTTTAACATTCAAAAACACATACATGCCACATGGAATATAAATTCTGTGATTTATCATTATGCAGACAATACCCAATTCATCCATCATATCGGTATAATGAGGTTTTAACATTCAAAAACACATACATGCCACATGTTTTCCTATGTATTCAGTTTGTCTTCCACCACATTGTGCAACATACTCCAAATATGTCTGGTGATTATGTCTGACTCAAAAGTCCTTCATGGCTGTCTGGCCATTACTCCTCAGTTGTAAGTCCATCAAGAGATACTTTGAAGGTGATTCACAGAAGCTTCTATTTTAATCCAAGCATCTCAAAAGCTATTTGGAATTTCCTAGTTTTCTATGTTGGAAATTTTATTAAGGTCAAACTGCTCTTAGCTTTGTAAATGGATTAAACTGAAATAAATGAGTTTTTTATTGCGTTGATTTCCTTTCACTAATTTCATAGTCAGTCCTCCTTTTGGTTACCTCGCAAAATTCATCTGTATATTGTTGCTGAAGATGAATTCCCCCCCTTTTTTTGTGAGCACAAGACCTATAATTGCATGAATGTATTAACTGGGCAAGTCACATGCTCTCAGCCTCGGAGGAAGGCAAGGGCAAACCTCCTCTCACAAAATCTTGCCAAGAAAACCCTATGATAGGGTCATCTTGGGGTCGTCATAAGTTGGAAAGAACTGAAAGGTACACAAGACATATACATACATACCCGAGGAGGAACCAGAGATGTTATTCTCTTGTTGAAGTGATCCCATGGGCCAGGTACTGCCATTGGTTATATATTTTAATCGAAAATGGTGCTATATGGGGCTCTGGCCTCTACAAATTGGTGCCATAAAACTTTGTATGTTTTATTTGGCAGGTGATAGAACAGAGTCACCTTGAGTCTCAACTGCCATGGCACCATTGTCAAGAGGTTGTCCGCACCACTGAACCATCAGGTTCTAGACCTGAGCTCCCTGGCTTTCCTCTCTCTATGTGCATGAATAGTTATATTATCTTCGAAGCCTAAATACTGTGCTCTCAAAGGTGTGTTCAGTTGCCTCTGAGAAGTACAGAGCCCTGGAGGCTCTGGTTAAATGCCTGTACTGCAGCCACTCATTCAAAAGACCAGCAAAAGGGCTCAAGCTCGACTCAGCTAGCATCCTTCCGAGGTCGCTAAAATGAGTACCCAAATTGTTGGGGGCAAGTAGCTTATAGTTGTAAACCACTTAGATACTCTTTAGGCAGTATGAAGCGGTATATAAATGAAGCTGTTTGTTTTTTGTTTGTTTGTAGGGAATATGAAAGAAATCTATGCCCTAAAGGCACCAGATTCCATAAGTGTTTGGAAGCTATGCAAGGTCAGCCCTGGTTAATAACTGGATAATAATAATAATAATAATAATAATAATGTTTATTTATAGCCCGCTCCTCTAATAGAATACTTGAGCGGGGTACAACAGATTAAAAGGATACAGGGTAAAAACGACAATCATATCCCTCCCCAACCGCTCCCCTTAAAACTAAATTAAACCAAGACAAATTAAAATTGGCACAGATTAAAATTGGTCAGCAAGTATTAAACAAAGTGCAATCTCATGAACTATTCACGTACAAGTCCGCGTTAAGTAAACTCAGCTGGATTAGACAAGGGCAGCTGAGATAATTCCCATTTCTGTCTATGTTTTCAGAGCAGGGAGTGGATATTCCATTTACTTCCTGTTTCAAGGAAAGGCCTGCCGGAAAAGATGTGTCTTTAAAGCCGTTTTGAAACTAGCCAGTGATGTAATGAGATGCATCTCGTCCAGCAGGCCGTTCCAAAGCTTAGGGGCGGTAGCTGAAAAGGCCCTCTGGGAGGTCTGGGACAGCCTAGTTTTCATCGGCTGCAGTAGGTTCCTCCCAGAGGACCGAAGTGTGCAGGGCGGTTCATACGGGAAGAGGCGGTCCTTAAGGTAGGATGGGCCTGGGCCATGCAAGGCTTTAAAGGTTAGTACCAGCACCTTGTACTGTGCCCGGAAACTAATGGGCAGCCAATGGAGAGCTTTGAGCACTAGTGGTATGTGCTCTCTCCTTGATGTTCCAGTGATAAGCCTGGCTGCCATATTTTGAACTAACTGAAGTTTCCGGGTTAGGCACAAGGGTAGCCCCATGTAGAGCGCATTGCAGAAATCCAGACGTGAGGTTACTAGAGCGTGTACCACAGATTCCAGGTCTTTCGTGTCCAGGAAAGGGCGCAGCTGGCGTATCAGCCGAAGCTGATAACAGGCACTCCTGACTGTCGCATTCACCTGACTAGTCATGTGAAGCAAAGTGTCGAGGAGTACCCCCAGACTGCAAACACAGTCCTTGGAGGAGAGTGTGACCCCATCTAGGACTGGAGACTGTATTCCCAAACCTGGTTTCGGACCAGTAACTGTTAGTACCTCCGTTTTGTCTGGATTTAGCTTCAATCTGTTTTCCCTCATCCAATCCATTACCGCCGCAAGACAGTCATTAAGAGGGGAGGCGCCATCTGAAGACTGAGCCGATGATCTAGTCATGGAGAGGTATATCTGAGTGTCATCAGCATACTGAAGACACTGAACTCCATGCCTCCGAATGATCTCACCCAGCGGCTTCATATAGATGTTGAATAGCATCGGGGACAGGATGGCGCCCTGAGGGACGCCACAATTAAGCTTGATTTTGGAAGAGCGACTGTCCCCGAGCCTCACCCTTTGGGATCTGTCAGAGAGAAAGGATCGGAACCACTGAAAAGCAATGCCTCTGATTCCCAACTCCCTCAACCGACCCAAAAGGATGGAATGGTCTACAGTATCAAAGGCTGCTGAGAGATCCAAGAGCACTAACAGGGTCACACTACCCCTGTCAATACTCAAGCAGAGGTCATCGGTCAGAGCAACCATGGCAGTCTCCACTCCATGTCCTGTCCTGAAGCCGGTTTGAAATGGATGGATGGGAGACCACAAAAAATACCAGGTGGTGTAGGCTATATTTCAGAGGAAAGAACTGATAAAACAAACTCTTATTCCTTGCCTAAGAAAACTATGAAAATTGTTAGGTCACCATAAATTGACATGTGGCTTGAAGGCACATACACACACACATTCCTGGTACCAGCTTTACTGTATCCCTGGGGCCAAACAAACACTATTTTATTTACTCAGGTCTTTTCATGCTGAACTTTTCATGCTTTTAGTACTGTTGCTAAGTCCATCTTCCTTCCTTCCTTCCTTCCTGATTGTTGTTGTAGTGTGCCTTCAAGTCATTTCCAACTTATGGTGATGCTAAGGAGAACCTATCAAGGCTTTCTTGTCAAGCTTGGTCCAGGAGTTTAGTTTTGCCATTGCCTTCCTCTAAAACTTGGTACTTCTAAGAAGAGTGAATATAATTATTTGTTGAGGCCATCTTTAATTGGACAAGGGCAGGATGATGCTCTAGGACCTGAAGCAGCATCACTGAACTGCTTTGTTATGAATGGTTTTAGCATGCCATTATATTTATTCTTTTAAAAAGTAACTTTCCAGACTTTCTTCTAGTTTCATTGGCTACTGCAGTTGCAAGTTGGAAGTACACCACAGTCACGTTTTGATGGGGACTTTGCTTTCTAACATCCATGTTTGTTATTTCTCTTTAGTATACAGTTGGGAGTGCTTCATGGCTTCTCAGTCTTGGAGATATACACAGAAATATTTTTTTTTTGGTTAGTCGGGAATGTTTCTTTTCATTGCAAGTTGTCTTCCACTGACATCTTCTCTTGTCACATTGCTGCTTGGTTGCACATGCATGTTTGCTTTAAAAAGAACATCTTTTATTGTTTTGCTCTCATGATTTAAGCCACATGCTGATTTTGTCAGCTGTGGATGCCATATGTAGCAGTTATATATAGTTATGTGTGAAGCTGCATGAATTATAGTAGTTTAGTCCTCCTTAATCTAATCTCCCAGGAGAGCTAGAATGTAACTTGTCTAATGAACTGCTTTGTAACTAATTCCATTTTTGCCATAATAAACTGGAACAGTTACTTCTTTTGTCTATAATGACCAGGGCTGTAATTCACTATTTTTCAATTGAAAGTACAATGTTGTCTGCCTGTGTGTGCTAAGAGTGTGTGCTCCATCAATCCCCATAATTTAAAGGGACGAGGAATGATCACATGGATTTCTGCCTCCTGCTGTATTGAGATGTCTTTCTGCATTTTTACTAGAATTTCCCATGTGCAGTATCTGATTTGGCCCCTTGGGGGAAGTAAGAGAATATTGTCGTATATTTTCCAATAGCACCATAGTAACAGTAATAGATATATCAATGAGTTGCCCTTCTGGATTTCAGTAACAGTATGTAATAACCTGTAAGGTGATAGGAATGAGTAAACTAACTAGTTCTTAAAAACCACATTCCAAGCTTTGTTTCCCAGGAACTCAAGCAAATAAACACAGAAATCATTAAAAGCTTTAAAATACAACAGATGAGTAGTTCTTTGCCCATGGCAACTCTAAAACACAACTTGGGAAAGTTAGTTTTCTGTTCTCTAACTCCCAGAAAATGCCCACCAGCATGAACTCTGGTGTATAATTGAAATAGCCAATTAGAATTTGTCCCACCAAAAGATACCAGTTCTCAGCAATTTGGGAAACTTGTGAAATTTGGTAAGGCAGTCCTCTTCAACCTACTGCCTTACAGATATGTTAGTTGGCCATGCTACTCTTTCTGTTGATGTTGGAAATTGTAGTCCAACACATCTGGAGGGCACATGGCTGGGGAAGGCTGCTATATGGCAAGGATATAAGGGTCCCCCCCCATCACTCTCTCACTTTATTGCATACTACTTGATCTGCAGATGTGCTCTGTCTTCAGTGGAGTGTATTTCTTTCCCCTGATGCTGTAAGACTCATTACAGCCCATTTGGATACAGAGAGAGGATATTATTTTTCAGTAGAATAAAACAGAGTAAGACCAAAGTCCTAAGAATGGACCTATGGAAATAAGTCCCATTAGAAGCAAAAGGACTTACATACCAATCAATGGGCATAATAATTGGAAGCAAAATGTGATGCCAACAGGTCTAAGGCTCACACCAAATATATTCCAGATGAGTATTACATGCTCATTGGTCTTTAGGTATAGGAGAATCTGGTATGTTCACCAAGTGCCCTTTTCCTGTACAAGTTCCTAAAATGTTTTTCCACAATTGCTCATTTTAGGTACATGTCACACATGAAAGACAAATATGTCTTTGAACTGAGCCTCATTAAAAAGATATGACACATGGCTGGATGTTTTCAAATAGATCCAGAAATATATTTCCTTGTTGTTGTTTTTTAATATCAGCAAAACATTCTATGCATATGCTTCTTTTTTATGGGAACAAAGGCTTGGGTAATCACATTAAGATTCAAGAATCTGCAAATGTCAGACATAGCTGGCAGAATGAACTTTTCAAAAGTTTTTCCTAAATGTGTCATCCCCATGCTAACACTGTTGGTTTTTACAAGTTGTGACTGTGAGAGGCATATGAAGTGCAATGCAATGGAGAACAATTAATCAACAAGTGGTTAGTGAATGGCTTTGAGAGGAAATCTTTGGCTCTCAGGATTGGATCTCAGTTTTTTTAATTATTAAAACATCTGATTCAGATCTAGTACTGGATAATAGTCACTAGTGACCCAGGATAATATCAAGATGTTTTGTTAAATAGCCTGTACAATGTGGTGAATTATTTGATTCAATGCAACTACTAAGAGACAGATGTTCAGCTCATATAGAGGCGATTTCAGACAGGAGTGTTGTTCTGCCATAGAACTGCTTTGTATCCTGATTCTTCATGCACCATATGTGATATCAGCAGCAGTTTGTTTACATGCTGAAATGAACCTATTCTCTCTCTCTCTCTCTCTCTTTCTTTGCTGCCCTTGAAGAGAAAAATGAGGCTTTGCTTTTTCAAAGGTACAAAATTCCTAGTGTGCAGAGAACAAATCTTTTTGACCTGGCTTCAAAGATAGACTATCCTTGCCATAGATGGTGCATTTATGGTACTGTTTATAATATGTTTTTCTTGGGGGGGGGGGGGAGCGTATTTACTATCACATCTAGATTTATCCTCACACCTGAAACCTTGACAAAGAAGGGAGCTTTTGCCCACCAGGAACTCCTTGCTCCCTGAACCATCTTTTCATTTTCCTTGTGGAAAATGCAGTAATGAGTAAACTGAAGCAAATCTGCTTTTCTCTGTCCTCTCCCAGGGGAACAAATGTATGCCCAAGTAACCCAAGTGCCAACAAGGGTAACAAAGAGATATGGAAAGAAACTTTTTATTTTAAAATAAGAAAGATCGGGCTTTTAAGGTACAATACATCTTGGAGCAAACCCCTCCAGGAATTCAGCTCAAGAAGTCACAGAAGTACAAACACACAAAGGAAGTGAAGGGAAAGGAAGGGAAGAGAAGATAAAGGAAAGGAAAGTTACAATTAAAACAGCACCAGGTACCAGCTAGGGAACACAACAAAACCCCCAGTGCACCAAACTATAAACGGTCCCTTGACACATACACAAAAGTTCTATTCTCAGGCCTTCATTGCCCAGGAAAGCTGGAAATCCAGACATTCTATAAATCCTGTCCACTACCATACCTTCCTGAAGCTCATGTCAATAACCAGCACCATAACAGATATGGAAAAGTATTTCAGAAGAGAGAACAAAGGCAGCACAACTCTGTCCTTAGAAAGAAAGAAAAAGATTTTCCCTATGAAGATTCCAGATGTTTTGACACCTCTTTAACTCACATGAAACCTGATGGGCAATGCTCCCATGATCTTATGTAATTCTGTTCCCTAAGTGGTTAAATTTGTTAACTGGATGTAGCTTGACAGTTATTGGAGAACGCACATATCAAACTCCCCTTCGCACTAGTTCTATTAGGGTCATGTGTGGTTCCAACAGCAGCCCAGTGACAGATGTTCAGCAGTTAAAGTATTTCACAGCACAGAAAATGTACTAAATTTAACCAGGATGGGATGTGTGGGAAGAGGTTAGTAGGAGTTATGGATTTCTTCCTGTGCTTTAGCTGTTTGAAAGATCTAAGATTGTCTGAAAAACAAGGGGTGGGAAGAGGAACCTCAATGCAGCAGGGGGTGATATATCCAAAAGAAAGAGGTTTTGTGGATCATAATATAAATTGCAATCTCAGTGGATTACAATTGACCAGAAACACTTCTGTCCTGTCTAGATTAAATTTCAGTTTGTTTGCCCTCCTCCAGTTCTTTGCTGACAACATACAGTAGTTTGGTTCTGGAACAATTTCCTTGGCATTAGGTGAGAAGGAGAGTTAGATGTCATCAGTGTAGTGGTCAGCATGTTAATTTAATCTTAGACACAACTGGCACATTGTTAAAATCAGTTTCTGTCTATATTATTCCCTCTCCTCTTTATCCGTCTTTTACAGGCAGGGTAGATAATGGGTACAAAGTAGCAAAGGAGTAACACTTACATTAGGTTTGATGTCAGGAAAATTCCTGGGTTACTGTTCACTCTTTGTCTACCCTGACTGGGAACATGAAGAATGGATAAAGAGATCAAGGAATAATGAATCTATATGAATTGGAAGTTTAATATGGCAGCACGGGTGGTCACTGGCGCCCCCAGGACCGCCCATATAACACCAATTTTGAAAGATCTACATTGGCTGCCTGTTCGCTTCCGGGCTCAGTACAAAGTGCTGGTTATCACCTATAAAGCCCTAAATGGTTTGGGCCCAGAGCACCTGAAGGACCGTCTCTCCTCACACAATCCGCCCCGCACACTTCGATCGACTGGGCAACAACTCCTAAGAGTTCCAGAGGCTAGATTATCGTCAACAGCAAAAAGGGCGTTCTCTGTTTCGGCCCCTAGCCTCTGGAACTCACTGCCCGCAGAGCTTCGTTTAACTGCCTCGCTTAATTTGTTTAAAAAAGGGCTAAAGACATTTTTGTTTGAGCAAGCCTACCACTGACTATGACTTCCTCTCTTGTGTCCCCCTATTATCCCCTCATTATGATCAGAATTGATGTTCCATGAACCCCTGGCTGTCATTGTATTTTTACTGTGTATTTTTTATCGTGTTTTTGAAAGTTTTAATATATGTTTTAACTGTTTAGCTGTACACCGCCCTGATCTTGGGAAGGGCGGTATAAAAATAAAATTTATTATTATTATTATTATTATTATTATTATTATTAATGTGTTTAGGATAAAACATAGTTCCTATGCCACATACCATTATAATCTTCAGTACTGAAATGATGTTTAAACCTGGTCTGGATCATAGGGCCAACCCAAATAAAAAGTCCAGGGTTCCTAGGCCAGGAACAGCCACCATTGCTATAGGAATAGTATGTAGATCTTGTAGCACCTTTGAGACTAACTGAAATAAAGAAGTTGGCAACATGAGCTTTCGTAGACTTCAGTCTACTTCCTCAGATGCAGATGTGAAAGTAGACTGAAGTCTACGAAAGCTCATGTTGCCAACTTCTTTATTTCTGTTAGTCCCAATGGTGCTATAAGATCTCTCTACATACTGATTCTACAGACTAAAATGGCTACATCTTTAGATTGCTATAGGAAGTATTTCAGGATCATAACATCCTGATGTACTACATGATGTATGTCCTAGCGTATTATGAAGAAAGATATGCACTATGAGACAACTCATCAGCTTAAAGATACACTGAAGAGCCATATGTACATATATACCTGCCATAGAGGGACATGAATATGCAGAGAACATGGTCCAAAACCCTACTTAACCACTGGTAGAAGATAGATTGCTGCCAGTATGCTGGTAAATTCTTCTTCTTTACTAGTGTAGTTGGATGGCACCTAGCCAAACCCCTATGACCAGTCAATGGCCAGGAAAGTAACTATGCTTGGAAACCATCCAGCGGCTCTTGCACACTAGGATAAAGAGTTGCACAAGGAGGTTCATGGAACCTCCATGGGCAGCATCCAAAATAAGTACTTCCATTTGTGTTACTGGGTTTATGCTTGTGAAAATCAGGAAATAATTTTTAAAATGGGCCTCAGATCATCCACCCTAGGAAAACTGCATCCATGCCCGCAAAAATAGTGTCCAGTTTATCAATTCCCCGCCCCGCCAACTGTCATGAGAAGGAGAGAGGGATGTCTTGGTTTTCTTAGCAAAGAAAAGGCAATATACTCCAACAAACAATATAATCACAAAAGCAGAAGGTATTTTCGGGCATTAATTAAAAATAAGAGGAGTTCCAAGATCTCAAGGTGATGAGAACTGCCAAGTCCACTTGGATCCCATGGGAGGGATAGCCCATGAGCTCTTCTCAAGTATTACTAGCTGTTGGGCTGTGAGACTCTTCTTTCTAGCAGTAATAAAGTGAATCCTGGTGAATGGAGGAAGGCATCTTCATTTAGCTTCTCTTTCAACATTGCCAACAGCAGATGGCCAAAGGAATAATCTTGTTCAAATAAAGAAAGTGGGCATGCTGCTGACTTTTTACCTGTAGCTGCTCTTCAGAGACTCCTGGCACCAGAGTATGTGGCTTTCTTGGCAAATTTGGGTGCCTTTATTCAACCCCCTCCCCTTTTAGATTTACTGCCCCCTTGCAGAACATCATTTCCCTTTTCTGGATATTTCATAGCACCCAAATTTGCCATGTGGATCTTCCTTTTGTACTATTTGCAACTTTAAGGAATTTTGTATACTGTATCAACTACTGTAATACCTTCGGACACAGCATTTGGGAGAAGTGCTACCATAATGGCAGAAATGTCTGCTTGCTGCTGAAATTGTTCTGCACACAATCAAGTTTGTATGGAAGTTAATCAATCACAGATACAAAGTGTGTCCACACTGTAGAAATAAAGCAGTTTGACACACTTTAACTCCCATAACTCTAGCCTACAGAATCCTGGGATTTATAGTTGGGTGGGGCAGCAGAATCTCTCGAAAACCAGGCTGAATACCTCAGCAAACTACAAACCCCAGGATTTCACAGGATGTGCACAGTCCTTCGGGTTTCTAGACTTCAACTCCCAGAAGCTCAGCCAGCTGGGCCAATGATAAGAGATTCTGTGGAATCCTAATTCTGGAGATCCAAAGATTGAGAACCACAGCTAAAAGTTCCAATGCATTACATAAAACAATAGGGCTAAGCCTGCATGCCCCTCCTGTAATTCCAGCACTTGTGAGCTACTTAAAAACATGAACATTGCACACTATAACAACAGTTTATCAGTTCATGTGTATCGATGGACACCACAAATTACTTCTTTGTTTACTCTTATTTTTTATTTTTTTTAATTAACTGAATAATTTCCCTTCTTTTGGTTTTATTCCCTCCCCTAATTGCTATAGCTGTCTCCTTTGGCTTCAGAACTCATGCTCCAGAAATTTTTTTAGTGAGTACATGCTTCCAGCTGTTGAATTCCATGGCAGGTTTCAGCAGTATATCATAACTATAGGAGAACTTATTTATCTTTTCTCCCACTGAACAATCTATAATGAAGTCAGATGCTTGGCAGGAGAGGGAGGGCGTTAACCACTTTCCCCCCTGCTGTTGAATGACAGCTTCCAGTTATCATTCCTTTTCGTTCTGAAATAACAAGAAGAATAACAATGCCATCGTAAAATGGAGTTTTAGTATCATGTTTAAGGGCCTGAGCCAGACAATTCTCAGTCATGCCAACTTTCTAGTGTCCAGAAAAAATAATTTTTATGTATGTGTGGAGAGATGCTGTGTCTTTGACTTAAAACAACAACAACAATATTCATTTATACCAGAGGTTGCGGAGGGGATGATTTTTCTCAAGATAGGGACCACCAAATTGACACCACAATCACCTCCTCCTGAAGGACTGATGACTTTGCAAGACCAAGATCACATGTACAATAGGAAAGAATAATTCAATAGCAGCAGTTCTTGACTAAGAACTACTGCAATTAAATATTCTTCCCTATTGCACATGTGATCTTGGTCTTGCAAAGTCATCAGTTGACTAAGAACCAGTGCAACTCAAATTCTTTAGCTTACTTGAACCCTTTGGGGTCTTTTTGATGTAGAGTTACTACATTTTGATTTCATTTATTCTGGCATCTAAGTGGGTCTCTGATAAAGACCAGCAAAGGGCTGAAGCTCGACTCAAGCTTGCATCCTTCCGAGGTTGCTAAAATGAGGACTCAGATTGTTGGGGGGCAAATAGCTTACAATTGTAAACCGCTTAGACACTCCTTAAGGGTATGAAGCGGTATATCAATGAAGCTGTTTTTGTTTTGTTTTTGAGATCTGTAGTGGATCAAAGGCAAAGGAGATTAGAAGAGCACTCCATAGTTTATTGGTGGTTGTGCCAATGAAAATAAAAATTCAGATTTTTTTTTAAAAAAGAAGGTTGAATAAAGGGAATTCATATTCTTTGCATATTTTTTCTGTAATCTTGCCTCCATTATTTTTGTTTGTTTGCTTGTTTGTTTTATATGGCAACTTTTTCCTAAATTGGACCCAAAGAAATCTCACCAAAGAACCTTTTTTAAAAACACACACACACACAGAATTTGAAAAACAAATCAAAACATCACATTAATATAATGACTTAAAAATATAAAACCATTGCAAACATACTAAAGAGCTTATTGCATGGATAAAAATCCTGGCTGCACCCCAACGGGATGCAGCTGGGTTGCGGGATGGAGGCAGTAATTATTGCACATAATTCGCCACTGACTCCACTGGTTGAGTGCATCCTGGCTGCATCCTGGATCCCAGGCATGCTTCAGAGCCTGCTTTTCAAAGCTGGGAGCTTTCTGACTTTGAAAAGCAGCTTCTGAAGCACATCTGGGACCTGGGACACAGCTGGGCTGCACTCGACCAGCAGAATTAGCAGCTAATTGCATATGATAATTCTTGTCTTCATCTTGCAACCCGGTTGCATCTCATTGGGATGCAGTCAGGTTTTTTGTCCATGCAATAAGCTCCTAAGTTAAAAATGTAAACCCATTAAAAATACAGAAGCAAATAACCTAATAAAAAGCCTTCCTGGGTGCAGTTACATATTAAAAGCCTATTGATTGCCAGTGAAAGCTTAGCCTCTCACAGGAGGGAGTGCCGAAGAGTGGGAGCAGCCACTGGGAAGGCTCTGTCTTGTGTCCTCATCAAGCAAGCCTGTGATGGTGGTAGGGCTGGGAGATCTACACCTGAAGATCTTAGGGTTGTGGTAGGTTTATATGGAGATATACAGTCTTTCAAATGGTCTAGACCTAATCTGGACCTAAGTTCTTTATAGTAACTAGTGAAAATGTTTTAACAGAGGAGTTATATGCTCCTTATAACTGGCCCCAGCCAGCATTCTGGATATAGTATTCTGAACCCATTGAAGTTTCCAGTTTCCAAAGATAGCTTGTGTGATAATGTCCTGAATCTACAAAAACTTATGCCACAAACCTTTTTTCTCAGACACAAAAGTGCTAAGAGAACCCTTTGTTCATTGATGGCTGTATCTTAGATTTGTAACGAGTGATATGACATTTATAAAACTTATTTTTGTACATGGTTGGTGAAACTGGTATAACTAAGGAAAACCATATTTCTTGCACAGTTATGTAAAAATTAGAAGCCTTAGATGGATATCTTTTGAATCAATTTGCTACTCCTTCTGTGCATGCTGGATATGAGTGCACTTTGCCTTACAAAAGGAAAAGACACAAGTTTTTTTTTGTTTGTTTGTTTTTGGCAGGGAAATTTTTGTGCAAATTGCAGAAACCTGGATAGGAAAAAAGTGTTCCTTGTCTCATTCTCATGGTAGAGGCAAGAACTCTCAAAAAAATGAGAACATGAAATAGAACTTTATCGTATTCATCCCCCCCCCCCCCCGTTATGGGGACAGAAATGGGACTCTCGGGAGCATGTGTGAACGCATTTTATTGCACACCCAAGCGTCCAAAAAAAGGTCCCATTCCGGCACCAGTCCCCGTTCAGTACTGAGAAGCATCATTTTTGTCTGACAGAAGTTTTCTGTTTTTCAAAAATAGCGCTTCTCAGCACTGAACAGGGACAGGTGC
Organism: Urosaurus nigricauda; assembly: GCA_034509955.1. NCBI lineage: Eukaryota > Metazoa > Chordata > Lepidosauria > Squamata > Phrynosomatidae > Urosaurus > Urosaurus nigricauda. The sequence goes on along the minus strand of JAOEGL010000001.1, from coordinate 311,342,086 downwards.
TGGAATGGGACCTTTTTGTGGACACTTGGGTGTGTGATAAAATACTTTCACGCATGCCCCCGAGAGTCCTGTTCCCATCCCCATAACAGGGAAAAAAATGAATGCAATAAAGTTCTAGTATATCTTGCATTTAGACTTCTTTGCTTTGGATCATTCTTGGAACACAAGCATGGATTTGATTTGGAAGAATATGAAGCATATTCTCTGACTAGATGCCCAAATGTTAAACACAGGAATGAGCATTCTCTTAATTGTCTGCCTTGGCCCCATGTATAGAATCGTAGAATTTTAAAGTTTTTGTTGATTCAGGACATTATCACACAAGCCCCATTCTTGATGCAATCACATTAGTTAATAAAAATAGAAATATTCCAGTTTCAGGGCAGTCGTTATCATCTATCTTGTCAGTCGTGAAACTGGGGCTGTTTCTGCCATTACACCCTCTTCCACACTTTCTCTTAACCCCATCTTCCTGCCCTATGCCTACCTAATATGCCTACCTAATCTGCAAGAGCCATCTACTTCAATCTCCTGCAGGGATGCATAACTCCAGCATTTCTGAAAGATGTATTTAGGATCAGCTAGGATGAGACATGATACTTAGCTCTACCTTTCTTTTTTCAATTGTAAGTCTTTGAATTATAGTTACTGTATTATTTATGCTGTGATTCTCATATGTTTTATTATTATGCTTAGTTTGTTTATTAACTTTGTTCTAAAAATACCTTCAGCTATCTTTGAGCATCATGTTTTAGCCAAAATGCATGAACCAATGCTCATCCTTTCAGCTGAGCTTTCTTCTTACTCCATCTTACTTTCTGGAAGAAATGATAAATAGTAACAGGAGGAAGAACAGACAATTTCTGAAGCTACTGAGCTCCTTAAAAATATCTAGCAGATTCTTTTCCCCTGCCATACACCATGTTTTATTCATCTCTGGAGAATCTGGGCTGACCATGGCCAGATGTTTAAATGTGACTATCCCATTTTGGCAATCTACTAAGAAAAAAAATATCTATTTCCTTTTTTGTGTGTGGAGAAACCTTCTGTCCTAAATTCTAGCATGTAAAATGGTTCTCTATGGCCCTGTGCAGACCAGCCTTAAAGGCCAGCTTGGGGGCAAAGTCAGGGCATAGGATCCACATGACACACACCCCAGCTCCGCCCCCAGGGCAGCATGACACTGCTCCACATGGCACACAACATCATGGCATTCCTCTAGCGCTGTGTCTGCATCACACCCTTTGCAGGGTGCATAAAGGGCCCACTTTTTGCAGCTCCTTTTTGTGCCCTGCAAAGGCCAGATTGGGGTTGCAGCATGTGATTGCTGTGGCCCCATCTGGCTGTAAAAGAGGTGGCTGGAGGCTGACCCTTCAGGGCTGTCTGCACAACCCCTATGACCCAAAGAAAGGATGAGCAGATGTGGCCAAGATGTTCTTGAAGTGCACCTTCCATCAACCTTCACCATTAGTCATATTTAATGACTAAGTCTCTGTAGGCAGAACCATCACCTACAATATTTCCTAAAGCCCATACAGCATGCTCGCTGATGTGAGTATGAGGAGTTGCCAGCAGCCAAATAAACACCGAGATTGTTCCTCCACCACTCCTGTGGTGGCTAGGGTCAACAGGAAAAGGAATCAAACAAATCTGGTGTGTGTCTGTGTGTGTACATGTTGCCCATGTTTCATTTATATTGTGGCACTTGTTCTGAAAATAAGAGATCTTCATTATCACACAAAATATACAATGAATTTTATTGTAATTAATAGATATTTCAATAATATAAAACATTCTTATCCTTCCTCTATGATATCAGCTGGTTGAAATTGTGTTAATGATATCCTGGTGCCTTACTATTATCTAGTTACATTGTGGAAACATATTCGGGGTAGCCATGTTGACTATGCAGGAAAATAAAATAAAATCCAAAAGAATGACTTTTACTGGCCAACCAAAATGCACAAAATGCAGAAAATACATCATACAAATTTTCAAAGCTCCAACAGCTTCTTCATCTGGCAAACATGTTAAAAAATAATACAGTAGAAGAAAAGTGACAATGTTAATCGCAGGGCTACATTCTGTACCAGATGTTTCTGTTGCAGTTCAGTTGGTTTGGAAGGATCTCAATCTAGGCAAAGGCCACTCTGCTCTTGGCCATGTGGGAGCCAAGACAAAGGACAGTAAAAGTTAAACTGCATTATGAGAGTTTAAATTTTACTGTACTTTGTCTTAGTCCCCTCATGGCCAAGAGAGGAATGGCTTCTGCCTGCACTGAGATGCCATGTGAACAAGAAACAACATCTGATACAAAATGTAAGGCTGTGACTCTAACATTAATACTTTTCTTCTGTATGCTTTTAAAAATATATTTTGCCTGATTAGGAAGCCAGTGGAGCTTTAAAAGCTTGTGTGATGTATTTTGTGCATTTGGTTGGCCAATTAAGGTATTGGAATTGAAATTTTATTGCCTGGATTTTATGACTCTTTGTCTCAGCACCCATATGATCAGATCAAGGAGTGGCTTCTGCCTGCATTGAGATTCCTCCAAACCAAACAAATTGACAAGATTAAAACTGTTCAGGATTGAAGGTACAGGAACTCCATCCATATTCAACCTGACAAAGCATACAAGTGAGAAGGAGTTATTGAGTTCATGTCTTCCATGTGGGTTTTCAAATAGTCTTTGGCGGGCTGCTGTGAAACCTTAATTTTTTGTTTTGAATGAACAAATGAATGACTCTATTTAGATATTTGGGTTAAGTGGAAACATGACAGCCATGTTTAAATATCTGAAAGGATCATATTGAAGCTGGAGCAAGCTTGTTTTCTCCTGCCCCAGAGACTAGTACTTGGAGCAATGGATTCAAACTACAGGAAACCTGATGCCACCTAAACATTAGGAAGAATCTATTGAGGGTAAGAACTGTTCAAAAATGGAATTTGCTGCCTCAGAGTATGGTGGAGTTTCCTTCTTTGGAGGTTTTTAAAATAGAGGCTGTCAAGAGTGTGTTGATTGTGTATTCTTGCGTGTCAGGGGGTTGGATGGCTCTCAAGGTCTCTTCCAAAACTATGATTCTATGATTCTGTAAGGAAGTTCATCTCCCCTTCCCTGCAATGCCAGGATTCCCTCTCCACACATTTCACTTCCTCTTTCCCATGCTTTTCTACTTAAAGGAAGTAGCTTTGTATATTGTTTATGAGAAGTGAATATTGACTGTCTAGGCCATTTAAGTTCAGTGGGACTTGCAAGAAAATATGTGCCAGAACCTCTATAACAGGGATGGGGGGAATGTGAACCCATGGCCAGCATGAAACCCTCAACATCCCAGACCTATAAAAAAATTAAAAAGTTCAAAGCAGAAAGAAAAATGAAAAGTTTATATGTTTTGAGGATGTTTGAGTCTGGCCCTCCAGAGTCCTGGAGAAAGCCAATATTGTCTCCCAACTCCTGGAAGTTTCATACCCCCTCTGCATTATTTATGTATTTAATTTATATCCAACTTATCTCCCATAAGAGATCCAAAGTGGCTCACACCCTACGTTAAAGCAATACCACTAAAAACATTCTGAAATACATAAATTAAAGACAAGTCACTTAAAAACATTAGTTTAAAATAATGAAAAACACATAAAAACCTACCCATTGCATTACGGTAACCAGTTAAAAACTGATGGCCAGTTTAAATAGGAAAAAAAGAAACTGCTGATGAAAGGAGAGCTGTGATGGGGCCAGCTGAGCCTTCCTTAGCAGAGAGTTCCATAGCCTGGGAGGAGCCACAGAGAAGGCTTTCTTGTAGGTCTTCACAATCCATCCCTGTGAAAGTGGTGGGATCGAGAGAAAGCCATCCACTGAAGATCTTCAAACTTATATAGGGAAATATGAACCTAAGCTGTATAGAGCTTTATAGTTTAATAACCAGCACTTTGCATTCTATCCAGCAATAGACCAGTAGCCAATGAAGCTTCAGGGGAAGGGAGGTATGTGTTCGCTATAACCAGTCCCATAAAAATCTGGAGATTCAAATGGAAGATTTGTCTTACAGCTACACATGAGGGCAACATATTTTCAAATGAAAATGGAACTCAGCAACTAAAAGAGAGGTAGGTCAGACTGGAGCAAGGCACAGAAACAAAAGAACATTTTGTGCTAGAAAATTGCTACTTTATTTTTTAACCACAAAAAAAGTGCAAGTGAAAGCAATAAAAATGTGATGTTTCATCTAAAAGGGTAAACACTTCTTGATTTGAAAGCACTCTGGCAGAAAGAGCATGTTTGATGTTTAGAATATCCAGAAGACAATGCCCTTCATGTTTTAGAAAGCTATGTCCAACATCACACTTTTAGGATAATTAAATACTGAAATCATTTGCTTATTTGGTGCCATCCCAAAGAAATTAAAGAGATGTAGAAACATGCTATCCAGATGACCTGAAACAGCACAAAGCCAGGACAGAACAATCCATCTTTTTCATTTGCCCACCCACCCCAGGAATAACATGACAAGACAATGGAAAGTGGGTTCAAACAGGGCCATTTATTAACTTGTCCTATTTATAAATTTCTTAACAGAACTTCAAACCCAGTAGGGAACTAGCCACAGATGGGAGCAGCTACAGCCGGTGATCTGTCTCTGAGATCACCTCTGCAGCATCCCCTGGGTGATAGCACCTGAGCCCCAACGGTTAGCGATTGGCTGGCCCACATCAGGAAGACCAAAATGAAAGACCCTCTCCCAATGCCCAAGAATTAAAGAGAGGGGTTTATTATCCATGCAGTCCCTTTTTCCCCACCTCCCAGATTCTAAGGCTCAAAAAGGTGGTTCCATAGACCTCCCTTCCACCAAATTTCTTTCAAATCATGCTGAACCAACCTATTTAGATGCCACCTAAGCCAATTTCCAAAGGTCCATCTGGAAACAGTATAGGGTAGGCAAAAATCCCTTGGAAAGGGGGGGGGGAATTCCTACCCACCTCTGAAGTAACCAAGTTAACTTCTCACTGTACCAGTGGCAAAAACTGAAGTGAAGAAGCTGGGGGCAGCAGACCATCTGTTGGCTCCGGTCACACCCCCAAAATCTTGTCTCCCTCTGAGCATGGGCAAACTATGCATCCATTCCCAATCCTTTGTTTGGGGAGTGGGATGCAAATTCTACCACACACATGTACTAACCATGTGGAAAGAGCACTAAAAGCAACCATTTCACAAGGGAGGTGGCACTTTATTTGACAATCTGTGCAACTGGAGAGAATGTTCCTTGGGTGATAGAAACCAAAGGACTGCATGTGACTGCATGTTTATCTAGACAGATAATCTGCCAGTTTATGCCAGAACATTTAAATTTCCTGTCCAACTCTAAACACTCTTCTGATTTAAAGCTTAAATAGAAAGATGGCTCCTTTTATTTCATTTATGGACTTCTTGCTTGTGATGTTGGTTGTGACATAAGATGTGGGTACATCCAACCCCCTTACAGTCCACATAGATTCTTCTTCCATTTTTCCACCAATAAACTTCAAAAATGTTAAATTATTCTCTAGAACTATAGGTCTAAAGGGGTAAAGTGGAACTGTGCTTTAATTGTTTTTGTTTCCTCTTAGCAAGGAAACTCTGGATCTTCTCCAGTGCCTTGGTTATATATGATGTGTGACAGAGGAAGAGAGAGATATCACTCCATGGAAGTGCAGATACCAATAGTACCATTACATTTTATTGCTTTAATACCTCTGGAATTTCTGGTGAAGAAAACTGAAGAAACCTCTGGTGAAGAAACTGAAGACCAGGCAGAGACACATTGGAGGCAACATGGTGAAAGGAGGTTTCAGCTCAATAACACCCACATAGCAGCATAGCAGAATTAGCAATAATTTATATATATTTAAAAAGGAGTACTGTTATAGAATTAGCAGCAAATCTCAAGAAAATTTTTTAAAAGTTCTTTCTGCGTGATTCACTGGAGACATACTTCCCTGAAGACATATTGTCAAGAGAGGAATGAAGCACACTCAGAAAATTTGCTGCAAAAACATTGATTGGGATCACCTTGAAATTGAAAAAAAGGAAGCGGAGATCACATTTACTCTCCAGTTAGGATGGCTCCACCCTTAATAATAATAAAATTTAATAATAAAATTTATTTATATCCTGCCCCTCTACAAGAGGGCCCTTGTCCTATTTGCAACAACTGCTCCAATTTCAGCAGGATGCCTATTGGCAATAGCATTTGCCAACTTTTCCCACATGAAGAAAAACAAGACTCCCAACATTTTTCAAATGGAGCAAAAAAGCCAGGTTGTGGGGTGGGCATGAAAGGTTTGGTGGGTGGTACATGTATGCTGTGGATAGCAATTCTGATTAAGCAGTAAATACACCCCTACCTAAAAAAAACAAACTAAGGCTTTATTATAAGAATGCCATTAAAGGAGATTATTACATGTGGCTTTGAAACCATGATTATATTGGGGGAAAAGGAGCTTTGGTAATACTTATCACACACTGCTGCTTCTGACCTGTAGCTGCTGTATCCCCCAACCATGATTAGGGAGTCATTGACAGGGGAAAGCTATCAATGAGCTCTCAATAACACAAGTCATCAGGTGCAAAACTGTCAGGGTGGTTGCATTATCATCAGTCATATGGTATCAGTGTCCCTTCTTTGTCCCTAGTCATCCATTCTCCTTACTATTATCAAGCAGCCCAATTACCTTTTTAAATGCCTTCTCTCTCTCTCTCTCTCTTTTTAAAAAAACAAATCAGATTGCAGAGCAGAACTCCATAGTTGTGCAAAACAGTGAAAATAAATAAAAGTAAAAAAAACTCTGCAAGACATGCTGCATAGAGCATAGGGCAGAGAGGAAGGCTTAGGGGGAGTCAGGAAACAAGCATAATGGTGGCAGTAAGGTGACTGAGAAAAGGTGTAGTGATGCAGTTCTACAAAAAAGGTATAATCCTGTTTACACCGAAAAATGTGATTGCTGCAAGAACAGGGCTCATGCAGTAAGGCCCAAAGATAGGAAAGGACTCTAAGGATGCTAAGCTAACACTGAACTAAGATACTTTCATTTCTAGTAGAAGTGAGAGAATAAGAGATCAGGAAAACAGGCAGAAGCATCCCTCAGTATCAGTCTACATTTCAGAGAGGCTAGGATTGGTGGATAAGAGCTGAGCAGCACCACTGAGACACGAGCAATTGTTGCATTTCCAACAAGCTTTAAACCTGCAGCCCATGTCACTGCACACAGAAGTCAGTGCTACAAAACAAAATGATATGAAATCATAACAGTAGGTACATGTGGATTTTGAATCAAAATGTACCAAAATGTGGCAGGACATGAAAAAGTGGTGCATTTAGCAAAAGAAAAAAAGTTACAGTAACTGACACAAATTCTCAGGAATTACAGCAGAAGAAGAGAAACAACTCTTGGTTCTTGACAACGACAACGACAACAACAACAACAACAACAAGAATCCCAATGAAGTATTTTGACACATGTGGACATGTAGATGAGCCCTAGGACTTGCCTCATTTATTTGAATCCATGTTGATATAACAAATGCAAAACACCCTGCAGTAATTTGCAGAGCACTTATTCATGAAAGCTACTGGCCTAACACTGGATTACACATATAGGACACCCAAATCTGCATTACGTATGCCCAGATCTTCATTGCTGCAATTCTGTATGCAGTATGTTCTAGAACATAGTCCTGTCACACGTCTGTCTAATCTATTTGCAGAGACACTGGCCTTTTTCTTTTTCTTTTTTTGCTCAGGCTTTAAAGATAGATCATATTAGTTTGAGGAGGTTGCTAGTTTGATGTCTAATATAGAGATAATTGTTATGCTATATTGATGAAATATTAATTTGAATATTAAAAACTTGCTGAGAAAAAAAATTGCTTTGGCAGTTAACCTGGAGATGTCTCCTAAACTGAGTGGGTAAATGGGTGTTTAATACTAAAAAATATAATTTATAAACCTAATTTAAACAAATCAGGCCAGTATGGACTTTGCAGTTGCAGAAAAAAATGGCAAATATTTTCCTGCAACACAAGATTTGATAAAGATGGGTCACTACTAAAATAGGAGGACTATTTTCCTGCAACACAAGATTTGATAAAGATGGGTCACTACTAAAATAGGAGGACTATTATCTGTGGGCCAGGACATATGGTGTGACATGTGCTTCCCACATGATCTGTACAGGGAGGAAGCAGCTGCCAGAATGAAATGTTAGCTTTTAAACTTGCCTAATCTGCTGCGAAAGGATTTATCTAATGGGGAAAAGTGCATTAAAAGATGCTCAACCATGTTTGTGTTTTCCATCCAAAGAGAGCTACTGCTTGAAGTGTCAGAAGAAGAAGGTGAGGACAAGACTATGCCCATTATTATTCAGCAGATCTTTATACAGCAAATATATCTGAATGCTAGAGTCTAATAAATAACATGAGCACACAAAACTCAAACAGAGGATAGACAGGTTGCTTCAGGTTAATAGCTGATAGTCAGTGTGCTCTTTTGATGTCTATGGATTGAAGATCAAATTCTGGACAAGTGTTGTTAAGCCATGAAAGAAGAAATGGCATCATATCTGGAATCCCAAGTATTCTAATATTTAAATATCTATATCTATTTTTCAAGTCCTTCATTCTGTTTGAGAAATATTTGTCCATTTGTTCTAGATCTTGTATTGGGATTCATGAGCTATTTCTTGTTTTTGAAAGCAGCATTAGCTGTAACTTCTGTGATATAGGCTGTTAGTGGAGTAAGCTTTGAGTCCACTGGTTTTAGGACTAGTGCCCATCCTTTTTGGAGATCTCTTATCAGGGTCTCCTGAAGCTTGACACTGGACCTGCCCTTTTCGGATCTCTTAGAAAAACTTCATGAGACTTGGGACATTATCACATGGGAGGAATTTCTCTCAATTTCGAAAGAAATGAAAATGGGGCCAGTTCGGAATTGAGTGAATTCGCTATTTCAGTGAATTTACGTGATTGCGTATTGACACCGCATCACGTTTGGAACTGCCCAAAATTGCCCCCCAGTGCCCAAAATTGTGTGTGATAGTTTCTCATGCAATAACGTAAAACCCCACAATTGCGTTTGTGTGATCAGCTTTCACACAATAACACGAAACCCCATGATTACATTCAGATTGCCATTGAATTATACTTTCAATTCCTGTTGTGTGATAAATCCCCCTGTCATGTGATAAACTCCCCTGTTTCCCAGAGGACCTAAGTACACAGGGTGGATTATATGGAAGAAGGCGTTCCCTCAAATAGGTTGCATCCAGGTCATGAAGGGCTTTATAGGTCATCACCAACACCTTGTACTGTGCCCAGAAACTAATAGGCAGCTAATGCAGAGATTTTAAAATATGTATTATGTGATCATTTCTAGCTGTTCTGGTGATTAATCTGGCCACCATATTTTGAACTAATTGATGTTTCCGAACTAGGTACAAGGATAGCCCCATATTGAGTACATTACAGAAGTCAAGCCATGAGGTTACCAGTGCATGTACCACAGTTTCCAGGTCCCCCAATTCCAGGAAAGGAAGCAGCTGGTGTATTAATCGAAGCTGATAGCAAGCACTCCTGACCGTCGCATTCACCTGATTTGACATCTGAAGCCTCCGAGTCTAGGAGCACTCCCAAGCTGTGAACATGGTCTTTTAAATGGAGTATGACTCCGTCCAGAACTGGTTGACATATCCCTATACGTGGATTAGGGGTGTCCCAACAGTGAGTACCTCCATCTTGTTGGATTCAGTTTTAGTCTGTTTTTTCCCCATCCTGTCCATTACCGCCTTAAGACATTCATCGAGAAGAGAGATGCTGTCCTTGGCCAAAATTGTCATCCCAGGCATGGAGAAGAGAACAAGTTGCAAGTTTGGAAGAGTCCCCCAGTGTAGAAAGTTCATCCATAGAGACAGGAGGAAATGCAGAAAATGTTTTAGTCAAAAGTGATTGAAGATTAGTAGTAGATGAAAAATCAGGAGGCACAATCTCAGAATGAATAGTAGTAATCTTGGTGATGAAATAGGTAGTAAAATCATTAGGAGAAAATAAGGAAGAGACAGGAGGAGAAGAAAGTTTTAGCAAAGTGTTGAAAGGGAAGAACAAGCACTGCAGGTGCCTCTCATTGGCATATAGATAACTCCAAAGTTTCCCTACTTTTATCCTGGATAAACTTAAAATTGTATCTCTCCATATGAAGGGTCTAGGTTCTCAATCCAAATGTGCCTAAATTGATGGATACCTGAAAAAGCTTAAACCAAATATTGTCTTTCTAACAAACAAACAAACAAACAAACAGCTTCATTTATATACTATTATATACTGCCTAAGGAGTGTCTAAGCCCCCAACAATCTGGGTACTCTTTTTAGCAACCTCGGAAGGATGCAAGCCTGAGTTGAGCTTGGGCCATTTTGCTGGCCTTGAACTCGGAACCTTATGGTTTTGAGTGAGTGGCTGCAGTACAGGCATTTAACCACTGCACCACCAAGGCTTCTTTTAGAAAAAACCCATAGAAAGGGCTCACATGATATACTACCTTGATCTCCCTTTGCAACTCAATATGCAGCCAGAAATTCAAATAAGTCAAGAGGAGTTGTGACACTCTTTGACAAGTCATGCCCTTTTTAACTTGATAAAAAGATAAGTGACTCTTCAGGTTGCTTTCTAATGCTGAGAGGTATGACAGCTAATAAACTCTTCACTTTAGGTACCATTAACTCCCCAAATTCCAGCCAAAGTGAATTTATAGCTTTTCATTCAAGATTTTTGTAAGATTACTTCCCCTCCCTTTGGGGATTAGAGAAGAAGGCTCAGGGCCAAGACCTGAAATCTGGGGACTCTGTTGAAGCCAGAGTGTCAGAGGCAGTAATCCCAGTTCTCCTTTGACCAGAAGGTGCAAGAAGAGACTCCCACCCCAATCCAGGAACATTTCTCTCTTGACACCATCACCGTAACAGAACCTTGTAACTTTACCTTTGATAATCCCACCATGAGTGATAATGTATTTCTAATCCAAATACAACATTATTTGCAATGTTTGCCATTCCAACCAGACTAATAATATATTTTATATTTCCCCAAATGTTCATGACTTGGTGACTAAAGGTAAAAATAAAGGTAAAGTTTCTCCTTTGACACGATTGTCAAAGGGGAAACTTTACCTTTACTTTTACCTTTATTAAAAGTGTCTGACTATAGGAGACAGTGCTCATCTATATTACTAAACTGAGGGAACCAGTGTTGTGAAAAATGACTCTGTAGTCATTTGGCCAGCATGACTGCATGTAACACTGTTACCTTCCCACTGAAGTAGTACCTATTTATCTACTTGCACTTTTACTTGCTTTCAAACTTCTAGGTTGGCAGAAGCTGGGATTAATGAGAGGAGCTCATTCTATCACACAAAACTTGGGTCTTGACCTACCAGCCTTGCAATCATCATAGTCAGCATCTTAACTGCTGAGCCACCACATCCCCTGAGATGTTATGAAGTTGTATAAGTTGTAATCCCTGCTTGGCTTGGAAGCCCATTGAGTGAACTTAGACAAGACACACTTTCTCAGCCTGAGGTGGAGGAAAAGGTAACCCCCGCCAAACAAATCTTGTCAAGAAAAATCTGTAATAGGTTTGCCTTAGGGTTGCCATAAACTGAAAATGAACTGAAGTCACACAACAACAGAACAGCTTATTACAGGAAGAAGAACCTACATACTCAGATAACTGCACCATGATGAAAGTTTTCAATTTGACTTGTCTCTTATTTACTTAGCCTAATGGGAAATCCAGAGCTGGACTTGTGTACCATGGTAATTCTGGGCCCATGATTTGCTTTCTTCAGATGTTGGTTCTGTACAATAATTTCCTCCAAGCAATTTATCATCTCAGATTCTTTTCAAATGTCACCATCACCCTCAAACCAAAACTATCTTATTACATTAGCAAACTAGCTTAACCACATCCATCAGAAGGAATCCAGCAAAACATTCTCTGCAATATGATGGGGGCACGTGTGCCTTTGGTGGGTAGACTTATGTGTTATTATTTCAAATGACTGGGCCAGCTTTGACTTCAGCCCATAGAAGTTTGTCTGCAGCAAAACACGGTAATTCTTGTAACTTTATATTATATAGAGTGAATACTGAACAGTCAGCTAGGCAGGATGGAAAATAGTTCATGAGTGTGCTGTGGTTTTTCTTCACATGCGTTATTTTCCTTGAGTACTTGTATGCAGACTCAGTTCCTATCTGGGGAGGGAATGTGCTGTTCTTTCTTTTGCTGGCAAAAATAGATTGACACTTTAAGAAGTTTGAGACAGAAGTGCCTGGTCAGACTTAATATCCAGCCTCTGCTTCACATCTAAGCCCAAAGAACAACATATAATATTGTCAACTGTTGTGGCTCCCTGCCTCCTTGCAGCTTGCTGCTGCTACAATTACTGGATTTTAAATTTTCACCTCTGTAAAATTCATGGTAGCTTTTTCTAGCAGGAAATATCATTGTGGTAATAGTCTCTCCAGAACATGTAATCATAGTACATTGAAAACACCAAAGGTAATCTAGGTTCTAGAAAGTCATCTAAAATAGTAGACAACTTGTTGAGTTCTCTGCATAGTTGGACTCAGCTATCATCAGCATAAGTTAGCATACATGGTGCTAAGGAATGATTTGGGTTGCAATCCAAAATTTGGGGGGCCAGCCATAGGTTGTCCATCCTTGTTCTAAATTATCAAGATGAGAAAACCAAACAAATCTATTTACTCTTCTGAAAGAAAGTCTATAAAGGAGTGGCAGAATATTCTGTCCCAAACATTATTATCTTACCCTTTATCTGTCCCAATTTAGCAGGGATAGCCTCAATTAATCTTCTGTTGCCCCACTTTTTTCAGCTGCTTTTAAAATGTCCTAGCTTCTCTCTCCTCCTCCCACTTTCCCAGTTTGTCCCCAATTGTTGCAAAACAAATTCAAAGTACAAAAGTAGTTTGTACTCAATTCAACAGGAAGAAGAGGAGAGGAGGGGCCAAATCTTGCCCTTCCTGGTAGACTCAGGCAAAAACAGATGGCTGCACCCACTCCTGGCTTGTGTAATGTAATGTAATGTAATGTCCTTCAATGTAATGTAGTGGTTTGAGCAATAGACTACAACTCTGGCCTACTTCATCTTTTAAATTAACAGTTTTTTCCCCAAGTCAATACCTAGTTTGTATTGTATTAAATGATGCACTTATATGTTCTCTTATGGTGGACTGTTGAAAAAAATACCATCTTATATTTTGCAAGAGTCTACAGCTGTGTGTGATTTTTTTCGTCCCTGCATATGCTATAAAACTGGACTTTGGGGAACGGAATATGACTTTATGACCTATACAAGAATTCAGAGATAAAAGTCCACGTGCTGTAATAAACTTTTTTAAAAACAAAACAAGACATTTATTAACTATAGAAAATAAGTTATACATTCTTAATAGGGTCTTCTTTAACTTGATCTTTTGCATCTGTAAATTAGTTGCTAGGAAGCAAGAAAAATAAAATGTCTCTTTAGACCTTGGTCAATAATTTATTTAGGAAAATTTTTGTATACACTTTGATTTATGCAACATTCCTCTTCCTAAATAATTGGTTTTATTTATTTATGCTTGCTTTGGCTTATGTACTTTATGTAGTAAGTTTTATCATTTCTAAGTGCAGCCTTAGAAGAGACATTGGAAAATGCATGGAGACTATTTTTGTCCATTGAAAAATGACTGTGTGAAGAATTCACTGTAGATAATTTTTAAATGCTTTCCTGCCAAATCAACTGGGGACACTTCAGGACAATGTGAAGGAAGGAGAGGACAGAATAGTATGAAGCAGTGATTTATGTCACTGTCCATGAATCTAAGTACCCAAGAGGAAAAAGATGTTTCACTGGTTTAGCAGAACCATGAAGCAAACCAACTACAGAGGCCCATTTTTAGAGGCCCATGTTTGAAATGTAAGATGCTTTTACTCCTGAACTAGAAAAAAGTCTGAAAATAAGAATAAGATTAACAATAAGAATATTACTAATACAGTTGGCCCTTTGTATTTATGTGGGTTCCATTCTGGACACACACACCCTGTGGATAACAAAAAAAGTAGGACTTCAAGTCCCATTGTTCCCAATGGCAGCGTGCTCCATGCACAACCATACAGGTGCAGCCATATGCACATGCTGCCATTTAGGTGAAGTGGCAGTGTGGTGAATTCTCAGACTCTCAGTCCACCACAACCTATTCCCAAATGTGGCACCCCAGGGGATTTTTAATCCCATCGCTGCCACCAAAATATTATGTGGTGATCCCCTTATCTTTCACCACTAAGTCTCTCTAAGATGACACAACACCTCTGTGTCTCTTAGATTAGGTAGCCTGGTTTGATTCACACAGAGGCCAAGTTGTATTTCAAACACTAATAAAAGTTTATTAATAAAATACAAAAAGTAAACTGTAATGTAGACTTAAAGGTTTTAATTGTCTTGTTGCTTAGTTACAAAAGGTTATTTTAAAATATTAATATCAATACAGCCCCTCAGGCAATCTTATCTCCAGTACCAAGACCAAAATCTTTCTTTAAACCACTGGCTTGTTCTGAGCCTCTCTCTTCTGGACTCCCCAAGCCTATGCAGTCCCTCTCTGGACTCTTAAGACCTCTCTGTGGTCTCCAAACACCATCAAAATGTTCCCTCAGGAACCCTAAGAGCACACCTTCCCTTCAACGTGACTCTTTCCCTCAAAACCCCAAAACGAAAACCCACTTTTCACTTTCTGCAAGGCCTTTTTATAACCCTGCCCAGCTGGCTTCTCATTGGTTGGTCTCATGTTGCTCTGTGACTGGTGGATAGATCGGCCTGTTCACTATAGGCAGTGTGATCCATGGATGCTCAAATCCGCAGATGGCAACCCCACGGATGGCAATAGCCAACGACAACAACAACAATAATATGACGACAAGGATAATGGTAGTTTGGAAAGGTTGGAAAACTCACTGTAATATTTAAAAACTGCATTTTCAAGAAACTCACACAGTTTTACTTAGAACTATGCAAATTTCTGAAGGGCAACTGAGCAGTTGTAGGTCTGCCAAATTGTTTTATTTTGCATAACTTTTTGAGAAAGAGGAACAAGATGGAACAGGAATGGAAAGACAGATACCAGGAATTATTGCATACTTGAATGTTGGGGCTAGTTTTCTAGTCTTGCTTGATAGAAAGGTCAAGGTGTGCATTAAAGATAACCATAAAATCCTTTTTACCCTCTAGTTTAAGAAACCCCCAAAGAATGGACTCTCCGGGCTCTGAGTCTACGCTCCTCTTCTTTCTTGACCTGCCAGCCTACTCTGATTGCTTCATTCTTGTCAAGACTGCTTTTCTCTTTCCATCTCTGACTTCACTGCTCTTTTTCAGTTGCCTACCCAGAATCAGAGTAGGCAGGCAGGCTGTTTAATTCTTGGAACAGATGCCCCATTGGGCTGCTGCCTGGCAAGGGGATACAGGCATGGAGCTTTGTGTGCAGAATTCTTATCCTCCATGTACACCACCTAGGATATCAGCCATTCTTTCGGTACAGAAAACTGCATTTTGCACAAAATGCTGCTTTTGTGCCTCCCACCCACATTTTTTCAGGAATGAATTTTTTGTCATCATTATTTATTTATTTATTTATTTATTAAGATGCTCCAAGACACACACAGAAAATGTTTTTACTCCTACCCATTAGAAAGATCAATTTAAAATTCTTTATTCGCAAATGTAAGAATGTGGATAGTATCATCTTATGAAGTAATGTAATTAGCAAATGTTACCTTATTAACTGCCCACCCTTATGTTACTGGGGAGGACTATTCAGCTATTCAGCCTAGTTTTCACTAGATGGCGCTCCATCATATTTCGACATGGGTCATCATGTTACTGAAACCTTTTGCTTGTTCTGTTTATGACATAACCCTTCTTTATTATGTTACATGCAACATGCTTGGGTTTCAGCTTAACATTAATCGGGGCAGATGCTAACCGGACTTTTTAAAACTGCCTTAGGTCTTGAAGAAAAAATAAGCAATCATAAAATCATGCCACCTGCTGTAATATTTTAACTTCTGAAATGTCAGGGGCTGTAGCATTTTAAAGCTGCAAGATTGGATGCAATCTAGATGCTTTTGGATTTGCTCTCTGGAAGACAGGGCTGACCCAAAGCTTGGAATAATTTATTTTTGTACTACAGCTACCAGAACTGACCACGCATGTTGGGAAATTCTGGGAGTATAACGCAAATCAATGTTCCCAATTCTGGCCCAGCCCTACTACTAGACAGCATGCATAAGAAGCAGATTTTGAATGTCAGGAAAGAGAAGCACATTGTTATTTATTTAATTTCATATGCACAACCTTGAAGTATTTTCTGCCTTGCATGTCAAAATAACTGGGCTGTTCTTATGCACTTTGATGAATGGTGGGGGTGGGAAGGGAGGGAACATTTGCTGATATGCCTCATGCAGACAAATATCTTGGGGTGTCACTGATGGGAGTTACTTCCTTAATGATCCTGAATTACCTATCATCATTGCATATATGGTCTGGAGATGCTAGAGGCACATGAGAGTATTTCTATGTACAGCCAACCCTCAATATCCATAGAATTGTTATGAAGGGATTTAACCCTCCACATCATGAAAATATTCTATATATATATATATATATATATATTCCCAAAAGCAAAAAAAATGTTTTTCCTATTTTAAATAAGGGACACCGTTTAACTATGCCACTGTTTTTAATGGGACTTGAGCACCCATGGATTTTGGTATCCATGCGGAGTCCTGGAACCAAGTCCTAGCAGATACCAAGGGCCCACTGTACAAAGTAAAATCTCTACAAGTTCTATTGCTTTAAAGAGACCAAACATCAAATGTTGGGATGACAATGTGTGACATCTGGCAACCGTGAGTGTGCCTGGTTTTCTTACTTCTTTGGCTAACACAAATTGTGGCATACAAAAAAACATATTGTTTATTTTTATGAAGCATTTTACATCACCCTTTAGCTGATAAAGGATTTCAGTTCAGTTTAACAATAAGAAAAGATTAATGGCTGATAGCCTGTTGGTTAGTCCCAACTAGAGAAGACATATTCAGTTGATTGTTAATTGTTAAGTGAACACCTAAGTCAAACTTTTTAAACCACTAGGTCTACTCTAGGAAGGACAAACAACAGGATTTGGGCCAACAAGATGAATGATAAAATGATAATGATGAATGCAAGACTAATAATAAAATAGTTCCTGTCCTCAGGTTTATAATATTAAAGACAACACAAAATGGATTGGGAAGGAGGAGGGAAATGCAATCTCAGGCACTAGTTTTTAGTTGTTTGGGCAATTTTCTCACCCTCAACCCCTAACCCAGCATGAAACTCTGAAGTACTGAGGATTTTGTGCTTTCTTCTATAAGTACCCATGAAGGCAGGCTTCAGAAAGAAAGCTTGCTGTTGATGGTGTGTACCTTTAAGTCGTTTCCAACCTATAGTGACCCTAAGGTGAACCTATCATGGAGTTTTCTGGCCAGGTTTCTTCAAAGGGGTTTTTCCATTGCCATTCTCTGAGGCTGAGAGAGTGTGACTTGCCAAGGTCACTTGGAAGGTTTATATGGTTAGAACTGTCCAAGCCATTGTATTCCCTATTCCCATATATGGATGTGAGAGTTGGACAGTGAAGAATGTGGATAAGAAGAAAATCAACTTATTTAAGATATGGTGCTGGAAAAGAGTGCTGGGAATACCATGGACAGCCAAAAAGAGAAACAAATGGGTCCCAGAACAGATCAAATATGAACTCTCCCTGGAAGCCAATATGATCAAACTGAGGCTGTCATACTTTGGCCACATCATGAAAAAGCATGTCTCACTGGAAAAAAACAATAATGCTAGTTAACAGTTAACAGCAAACAACAAACACATTGAGCTTTTTCAGATTATTAGAATAACTACAGTAGGTTCAAACAACTTGTTATGTGTGTGCATGTGCCTTCAAGTTGCCTGTTGACTTATTGTGACCCCATGAATTTCATCGAGTTTTCTTAGGTAAGGAAGATTCAGAGGTAGTTTTGCCATTTCCTGCCTATGAAATACAGTTGGCCCTTAAATTTCAAATGGGATCCATTCCAGACCACCACCACCACCATCCCCTCTGAAAAATGGAGGCTCATGCATATTCAAGCCCCATAGGCTTGAATGGGGCACGTGTCCTGTGTGCATGCATCGGGCATGCACACTGAGCATGCACCCCACTGAAAATAGTGGAGGTCATCCCTACGCAGACTTTCAAGATTGCGTATCCCAGATCCACGAGTTAGGAGAGGTGACTGTATAGCCTACAGCACCTGGTATTTGTTCATGGTCTCCCATTCATGCACTAATCAGAGCTGGTCCTACTTAGCTTCCAAGACCAGAGAGGATCAGGTGCCTGGAGGGTATACTAATACTAAACAACTTTCACCAGCAACTAAGGCAGAAATGTATTAATTTATGGCATCTAACAGTATTAAATATACACTATTTAGGTGCAGCTTAGTGAAAGACAATGCCACTCCTTTTGTGATGTAATGCCAGTTTTGTGTGACTTTTATTGTGCCTTTATTTATTTATACTTCTCCTTCCTCCTAATATGGGACCCAAGGTGGTTTACAGTGTAGGATAACACCCCCCGCTACCACAATTATAATATCTAATACAAAAAGTTAAAAACCATTAAAAAGACAATCCTATTAAGTATTAATTTGAAAACATTGGAAAACACATTTAAAGCATAATGAAAATAAAAATTCAGCACATTCCATTAAAAACTAAAGACATGAGTTGTGCAGCCCCAATAGCTGGTAGAAAGAGTATCATGTACTTAAAGAGGATAAAAGTGTGATTGTTTCATGCTGTTGCCCTGAGGTCTCCTGTAGGTGTTGAGGTGACAAGGGGGATGAGAGGTGCGTTTTATAGCAAGTGTTTAGGTGTGTTTAAAAAGCAACCACAAGAAACAGCAAAGCCGAGAGCAAATTGTTTATAGAATCTGGAAAGCAAAGAGCTACTTTTATAAAATCGAGCTGTGATAGTAATTACTTTGAGGGACCTAGAAATGTAAGCACAACTGATTACTTTTTAAAAGTAACTCTCTGAGCTTTGCTTTGGATCATGTTCTCCCTGTTTTGAATGAGAAGCAATGTTTTTACATTACAATAACCCAGAATTATGAAAATAACTTTAAAACAAAGCATGTGCCTCACAGCATAGGGCATGTGGTAAGCCTAGCAAGCCTATTTGGAGTCCAACTATGTACACTTTAGTTCACTGTTTCCTCTCAGCAGGCCATCATCAACATAAATGATGAATATATAATTTTATATTCATTTTTTTCCTTGTGCTCTCTGGTGGTTTCTTTGTCCTTAGAGCTTGTTCTATTGCAAAATCTCTATATATACAAGAGTAAGACATTGTATACATTAACTAATACGTAATCGGTTGCATACTGTGCTATATACAGTAACATATATTTTACTAGGGATTTATTTTCTTGTTTCATTATTTTATTGCCCAACAGCATGAAGTAATCAGAATGAATGTGTTCTTAAAGCCAGACTCTAAATTAAAGAAATGGCTTCCCCTCCTACAGCTTAGAGGAAGTGGTTTCTCTATAAGGAAAATAAAGAAAACACTTTAAAGTAGATGGTTTTCATCTATTCATTTCTGCTTTTTAGAAATCCTTATCATTCCATCCGAAAAGTTTTCTGGAGGACATGCTTAAAGTTAGATTTTCCTATAGAGAAAGCATATCTGGGTAATGAAACACACACAAACATGCACACACTTACTTGTGTGAAGATCATAATAGGCTGGTTGAATTTTGTTATTGAGATTTGTCATTTATAAGGCTAGATAATACAGTTTGTACAAAATTATAAACTCAGAAATGGGGTAAACATCCCATTTTGTGGTTGACAATTTTAGGACACCCAATAAAATATGTAGGAAATTCTATTTCCTAGGTAATCCCACCAGCAGGACAAGTATCTTCCAAAGAATTTGTTGCATACTTCTCCCATTTTCTTGCTCCTTTTTCTCCACTCCCTCAGTTTCCCCAGGCCCCTGAGCTCATAACCGCCTGTATCTACTGTTTCCTTGCACTTGGGACCGTTGGCCACCATGTATTGTGTGAGGTCTCTAAGGCAGCCAAACCAACTTCCCTCACAGCAGCTGTACATGTTTTGCTTAACCTTCCAACCGTGGACTTTTCCGGTGGTGATCACAGAATCTCAAATTGCTGTGGATTGTTGTAAAAAGAACATGTCTCTAGGTTAGCTCTGAATGTTTCAAGCCAGCAACATCTGCTAAACTAGAGATGAGAACTATACAGCCCTCAGATTTTATTGAACTGCATCACCCAGCAGACTTAATCAGAATAGCAAAAAGTGAGGAATGCTAGGGTTTAGAATCCAACAGCATTTGGAGGGCTACATGATTCCCACAGCTACAAGAAATTTTCACATTATTGGCTTGTTCCTATGTGGGGCTAGGGATGCACAAATAATCAAGCTTGATTTCATTCTGGTTATTTCCATCCTTTCTCCAATTCAGATTACAATTTCATTTTGTATCTAATCAACATGAAAATCTGCACATATTATCTCCCCAAATATATGTATTTTTGTGTCACATATTTAAAATGTTTTTGGGTGTGCTGTGTTTCAGGGATGGGATGGGGGGGGGTTGCTCCGTTTTTGTTCCTGTTTAGGCTCTGGGAATGTGAATTTGGTAAGCTGCAGTGAAATATTGTAGTGAAAAATTGGAGCACAAAATTGCATTGAAAAGGGCCATACCCATCCATATCCATATCCTGCTCGTGCCAATCTCCCCTACCCTATTTTCTCCCCTATAACAAATCTCAACTTTCCTCTTGGATTTCTCTTGCAGTCCCAACTTTTCAAATCTACATACCCAAAAATCTTTTCCTTTGGAATAAAGAAATCTTCAAGCTTAGGGAGATTTCCCCATAGTCGGTGGCAATATTAATAATAACAATAAGGTAAAATCCTACATTATAAACATAGTTACAAATGTGTAACTACATATCTTCTCCTGACCCAACTCCCCAAAACTCTTAAACCAGTAGCAACACCAAGTAGCAACACTAAAGAGTTTATTGGACTGCCCTTTCCTATCCTTTCCTTCTGAGCTAGGCGCAGGATGAAAACTTCTAAACATGGGTTTTATTGCATAACTCCGTGTTCAGGCGGGAGGCATCCTGTACCCAATCTGGGCTTCTCCTTTGCAAGGGCAAAGAATGGGAAAATCCTGTTCTTTCAAAAAATGCTGGAGAAGTCTGGATTGGGTACAGGATAAAATGATTGGATACAGTATGCCTCCTGCCTGGGCATGGAGGCGCGTGATAAAATCCACGTTTAAAAGTTTTCATCCCATGCCTAGCCTGGCAGGAAAGGATGGGAAAGGGCAGTGTGATAAACTCCCAAGTTATAGAGGTTTATTCTACTGGTAATCAGGGTGCTGCAGGATGATGTTTCCAGCCGCCTTCTGCTAGAAAACTGTGGTACAATCCAGAATTACAACAGAGGTCTTGCTTCTGATTGTCACACTGCAGAATGCTGGTGAGAGGGGCAGGAAATGTCATCCTGCCGCACCCTGATCACCTTCAGAACAGACTTCCAGCAAAGAGTACAGCTGCTGCCTGTTGAGGTAGATTTGGGGAGCATTTGTGACTATGACAACAATTCCATGATTGTAAACATGAATATCAAATAGGAACACAGTAATGCTTTTAAAGATAAATCCAGCATGGCATAGTAATTTGAGTGTATCAGACTACAACTCTAGAGATCAGGGTTCAATTCCCAGCTCGGCCACAAAATCCACTGGGTGACCTTGGATAAGCCATACACCTTTAGTCTCAGGGGAAGGCAATGATAAACCTCCTCTGAACAAAACTTACCAAGAAATCCCTATGGCCTTAGGGTTGCCATGTCAGAAATGACTTGAAGGCACACAGCAACAACAACAACAACAACAACAACAACAACAACACTTTGAGAGTACAAGGATTTTGCTTTTTAGGTACTGAACAGTGTACTGCTGAGGAAGAAGAAAACCACAACCCACATGTGTTACCTGAAATAATTAATGCAAGGATGATAGGGTGAATTCAAGACTGTACAGTATAAGAATTATATGTTAAATCCATCATTTACAGGGACAGGAAAACTGGCATCAGCCTCCTCTTGTGTTAAATTGCTCTTTGGATTCTGTTGAGATGAAAGGAGGTAGAGAATAGGGTTGAATTGAAAACTATAGATAACTATATTTTTTCCTGTGAGATCACTATGTCAGCAGGACAGACAGGAAATGAAAGGCCAGGCAAAACATCATGGCCATGGGAATCTTATCACTTAATTTACAGACAGACTGGAGTCCCCCCGCCCTTGCCAGACCAACCCCAGGGACAGTACATAGTAGCTGTGTTGGCAGAATAA
This sequence comes from Urosaurus nigricauda, assembly GCA_034509955.1. NCBI lineage: Eukaryota > Metazoa > Chordata > Lepidosauria > Squamata > Phrynosomatidae > Urosaurus > Urosaurus nigricauda. The sequence goes on along the minus strand of JAOEGL010000001.1, from coordinate 311,319,524 downwards.
ATGTCTGTGTTCTTACATGCTGTCTTTGCTCTAAAATGTTAATAGTCTGCAGAAGGGAGAGGAAAACTAAATAAACCGAAATGGCACTCCAAACTCCCAGTTTCTGAGGATGAACTTTCCCTTAGACGTCTGCATCCAGCATCTGCTATAACTAACACTTGCAAAACGTGCTAGCAGAAATCACCCTTTGTACCCAGGGACCCCAAGCCAAGGCTCCTCCTCTACAGCTATCCAAAGCAAGGAACTGAAAACTTGCTTGCCTGGCTGCCTGCTAGAAGCAGCAGCAGCAGCAGCAACTGAGAGACCTCTTTTGAATGGTTCAACGATACCTGAAGAGCTATACCTTGGGCTCATGATACTGAAAAACAGGTCTCAACCATTTGTTTTCATCTCTCTTCTCAGGAAGGAAGGAAAGAAGAGAAGAGAAGACAAAAGAAGAGAAACATTGGTACCAAAAAAAAAAAAAAATGAAAGAAAAGAAAGAAAGAAAAGAAAAAAAAAAGAAAAAAGAATCAGTGATTTCCCTCCCCCCCCCCCCTTTTTTTCAAAGCAAGATCATCATCATAAATGAAGCCATCTTATTATTCATTTAGGGAACAACCAAGTAAAACAATTAGTATGTCATTGGCAAAAAGCAGGCAAAAAGGTCTGTTTATGTCAGCACAAATTTTCTGTATCCTGCAAGTTATGTATTTGCTTGCTATTATTTTGTGATTGATCATTAGGAGGTAAATATGGTCTTTCTTCACAAGAAGAGTTAAGCAGCTATGGTACTTCCAAGGAACTTCATGCCTGAATGGGAAATATTATGAAAACTGAATATGTGTTTTCATTAATTCATTAGACATGGAAGCATTTCTTAAGATGCAGTCATGGACAGAAACAGATGTGATCCCTTCCATGGAAACATTTCATGTCCATCCTGCCATGTGTGAATGCTGACATCTATATCTGCTGGCCCGTTCATACACATTTGATATTCATGAATACAATCACAGCATACCCATCCAGGCCACCAGTTGCTGGCATGTGAAGAGTACATCAGAAAGGGTTGTTACACGTGATAAGAATGTTTAAACATAAATGAGCGTGTGTGAAATCTTTACTCTGTTAAGTGCCTTATCCATGGCGTATGTTACATCTACCTGAGACACATGTGGAAAAGGTTTCCTTTGGGAAACCATTGCTTCAATACATTTTTAATCTTTGCAGTGTTTTTTAGCAAAGGAAAAAGACACAGAGAACCACATTTACCTTTAAACAATGCACAACTAGTTTCATTGCGGCAAACAAGAATGAAGAATTTCAGAACTTTTCTCCATGCTAGGTGAGATTATGAATATTTTTGGAAGATAATGATTTATTTATTTGCATTTTAAAATGAATTTGTGGACTTGTTTGCAAAACACTTGGCAACATTTGGCTTTATGAACATCAATACTACAAAAGAACTTTTTTTTTTTGCAGAAAGCACAAATTCTGAAATATCTTTTAAAAAACAAAAACAAAACCCAAGTTTCCACACATTCAAAATTTTCATGAAAAGCCCCAAAACCTTTTGGAACATTCATGCAAAACATTTGGGGAATATTTGCCCTCCCCCCCCCCCCAAGAAACTGGGGAAGAGGATTTAGCACTTGTTCAGATCCAGTGTTCTTTAATATATTAATTCTGAAGTTTTGGCCTGTCCCTCTACTGCAGCGGTGGGCAACTGCAATGAGGAAGGGGGGATTTTTCACCCTTACATCCTCTGCTCTCTGGATGGAACCAGAAGTGATGTCACATCACTTCCAGGAGTTTATCACATGCACTTTTCAGCCTGATCTGGGCACAGGATGGGATCAGGCTGGAATGGGGGAAAGGGATTTTTTTATCACACATGACATTGCTGCTGCGTTGCCACTGGACCATTACCTGTCCTCCAGCCATGCTTCTCCTGGCGATTTGGTACCACGGAAGCTTTCTGTAGTACCAAAATTGGCCAGCAAAGTGTGAATGAGGGATGGGTGATGGTCAGGTGACAGCACAGCAGCAATTTAGTGTTCAGTAAAATCTGTTTTCCCCCATTCCAGCCTGATCCCATCCCATGCCCAGATCGGGCTGAAAAGAGCATGCAATAAACTCCACTGTTTCACTTTTGGATGATTTTTGTCCATTTTGGTGGGAAGGGTTAAAACATTGTGTGAGTGCTGCGGCCATGGGATTCATTTTAAGTTGTGTTTGTCCATTTTGGACTACCACCCCCAGTAATTTTTCTTTAGAATTTTTGTGGAGTTTGAGGGATTCAGGGGCTGAAAAATGGGCCCCGAGGAGCCACATGTGGTTCCCACTACTCTGATCTCTCCCTTCTTCCATCTGCCTCACATTTGTTCTTGATTCTTCATGGGTTTATTTGGGCAGCTGATTCCTCCCTCCTCCTTCCCACACAGACATTTTTCTTTTGCTTGGCCTTGTGACAGCAATCAGAGACTGGGTAGCAAGGAATTCCTTTTCTGCTACTGCTTGGGCCTTCAGCATCAAAGAGCTTAGCAAAAGAGTGGGGGCCTCTTAGAAATATAAGGAGAACTTTCCCTTCCTCCTGCTCTGGCTGCTAATGGAGCAGTAGCAATCCCAATATTGTTGTATATCTCTGATGTTGAGAAGCCAATTCTGGATCCCTCTGTCTGGATATATTTAGACCTCTATTCGCTATCTTCAGGGAACAGCCCATGCAGAACTTCCTTTCTTTTGGAAAGGGTACAGTCTGAAAATCAGGAAAAGTGATTTCAGATGTCATATTAAACCATGGCTTCCAACCTCTATCCCTCACCCCAAAAGCACACTTCTGCTTTAAAAAAAAAAGAAAAGAAAAGAAAAAGGAACAATAATTTGTTCCCTCCCTCCACCCTCTCTCTCTCTGTGAATAAATGTGTGTGTGTTTAAAAATAAAATGTACCCCAGTCAAACGTTTTACCATGATTTTACCATATTTGAATAGAGTGAAAATTGGCAGGCAAACTTTAATCTCACAGCCACATCGTCTTTTGAGCAGCCATGCAGTCGTTGAAGTAACGCCAGGCTTTCCATTATAATAACTGTGTGCTCTCTCTCAATTTCAAGAGTTGCAAGCTTGGCTGCAATTTTTTTCTGCTCCAGACTGAAGACTTGGCATAGAAATGTCCCATCCCAGGTGACATTTTTGAAAAAGAAAAAGAAAAAAAACAAACCAAAAACTGTGAGCCAGATTCTGGTGGATTGTTTTATTTTTATTTTTAACTGTGTGACTGAATGATATATTTTTTCAGGTTTATTTTATTAGATTGTATATGCTTTCACTATTAGGTTGATCCTCCTCTGTCTCATCATCAGTGGGGGGATTAACAGCAAACACATTAGGCAATGGGCTTGAGATGTGGGTTGAGTTCTGATCAGCGGTTTCTCTCCATAGCACATTAGAGGAGCCTTATGAACCTTTTGAAAAGCTTTAGAAGGATCTTTCTACCTCAAGCCCTTTGTCTGACACAGGATTTCCAGACTTTGGTGAACCAGATGTTTCTCACATCAGCTTCCAGAATTCCTAACTGTAGGCCAAGCTGGCTGGGGCTTCTGGGAGCTGAGCTCCAAAACAGCTGGAGGACTAAAGTTAAGGAACCAACTGGAGTAACACATTTGCCATTCCCCTCCAAGATATATGCCCCAGGCTCAGGGCCTGAAACAGGGGTTGAGGTCTACTCAGCAGCCTGTCCCTGCTGCACACTGGAGGAGCTTTCTAAAGCTTTTTCCAGGACCAGCAGGCAAGACTCATCCCCATAGTGTGGGGCATGTTTCTCGGAGGGGAACATCAAAAGTGTTAGGCAATGGACTTGAGGTAAGGGTCTACAGGAAGTGGGGGCTTCTTGTACTGCTTCCACCATGTGACCAGTAGGCAAAAAGCAGTGAGATGGAGGAGGAGCTTTCTAAAGCTTTTTCCAGGACCAGCAGGCAAGACTCATCCCCATAGTGTGGGGCATGTTTCTCGGAGGGGAACATCAAAAGTGTTAGGCAATGGACTTGAGGTAAGGGTCTACAGGAAGTGGGGGCTTCTTGTACTGCTTCCACCATGTGACCAGTAGGCAAAAAGCAGTGAGATGGAAGCATTGCTCAAAGGAGGAAAACTGTTTTCCATTTGCTAATGTTTCTATCAAGTTAGGCCAGCAAGTTGGTCACTAAAATATGCAAGTTGTAAGTCGAATCACTGTGTAATTTATTGGTGAGTCAATTCCAAGTTGAGTGATTGAAGTGGCTTAAATCTGAGTCAACTGGTGTAAGTCTACATCATTGTAAGCTAGTTAATTACCTCTTATAATATTATGAATAATAATAATAATAATAATAATAATAATAATAATATTTACTGCCTCTCCCTGCAGATTGGGGATTAGGTTTAATAATAAAATAAAATGTGTGTTTGTTTGCCTGTGGCAGTCATAACTCATTAGAGTCCAAAACACACTGCAGAAATAATCCAGTTCAAGGCTGCTTTAACTGCCCCGACTCAATGCTAGGGAATTCTGGAAAGTGTAGCTTTGTGAGACATCTAGCTTTCTCTATCAGAGAAAGTTCCCAGAATTCCCTACTGCTGAGCAACGGCAGTTAAAGTGGTCTCAAACTGGTTTATTTCTGCAGTGTGTTTTAGACTTAGAACATTGTGCGTGATGCCTCAAAATCTAGGAGAAAATTTTTGGTCATTAGTCAAGTTGCAGTGCCAGTTGTGAACTCAAAATTCCATAGCTGGGGCACTCATAGCAAAAAGAGAAGTCCTGTCATAACTCTTCAGAAAATCAGGGTAGAAATCTCAAAGTTAGACAAATGGGGCTTGACAGACCACCTCAAAGGGGCAGCTCAACACTGCCCCTTTCTTAGCCAGATTGGGGCCATGCCATCTGCATGCCGCACCCTTGACTTTCCAGGGTGCCATAGCCGTAATGGCACAGCTATATGGCAATCCTTTGGTGCTGTGTCATATGGATGCAGCACCAGAGGAATGTCATGCTGCTGTACACCATGTGGAGCAGCGCAGGGTGTCAAGGTGCCCTGGGGGGCAGAGTCGGGTGTGAATGTGTGAGGATGCTATGCCTCCATTCCAGCTTTAATGGCCGGTGTGTACAGGGCCAGAATGTTTTGTTGTCATCCAAGTAGCAATGCCCAGTTTCACGTTTTTCTTTTTATAAAAAAAATGAGATTTCAAAAAGAGGAGGCTGTGATCATTTATTGAGATATCAATGTGGATCTTTCAACATTTGACAGAGCATTTGGTTGTTACCCAGTTTGCAGCAGCCAGTTTCAAGTTAAAACTCCAAATGGAACTCTTCCTGGACACAAACAAGCAAACAAAAGGGAGGTTACCAGACTCATCAGTTTAAAAGCTGGCTAGAAAATGGGGGAGGGGCAATCCGATTCTGAACAACTTCCACTAAGTTTCTTGAAGTAGGAAGAAAAATCAGGAAAACTATGGAAGTCTAAGATACTATTGCTAACAATCATGAAGGGTGGGTGTGTGGGGGGCAAAAAAAAAAAAAAATGAGGCAGGAGTTCTTGAGGCCTTGCTGATAAAGGCCCATTTTAGATTGGCAAAAAGAGGTGTGTTGAAAGCTGCATGAAAGCCCAGCCTTTAGATGAGAAAAGGGGAAAGTGTGCCATGAAAACACTATTTTGGCATTTTAAGGGAGAAGAAGTGCTTTAAAAAGGAGCTGGCCCATTTTACATTGGCAAAAAGAGGTGTGTTGATGGCTGCATGAAAGCCCAGCCTTTAGATGAGAAAAAGGGAAAGTGTGCCATGAAAACACTATTTTGGAGTTTTAAGGGAGAAGAAGTGCCTTTAAAAAGTAGTTTGATTTCCCCACTACTTTTTTTAAAAGGGTGCAACATTGCTATTGCATCTAAAGGCTAAGGTGTAGTTGCACGGTTAAATGGGGCTCTGTCTCTTTAAAGCACCCATTTAAAGGTAGCGATACAAGTGTGGAGGGAGGGAAGGTGCCAAGACAAGAAGAGACTTTCAGAGCCCGGCCAGAGTGCGCCTGCACCTTCCTTCACCTCCTCCCTTTGGCTGAGAGAGTGTGACTTGCAGGGAAGCAGGGCAGCAGAGGGGCCCCATGTCCCTCTCCTCCTCCTCCTCCTCCTGTTTCCAGCTTGCCCTGGCACAGCATCAGGAGGACCTGGGGCACCTCTGCTGCCCTTCCTCCCTGCAAGTCACACTCTCTCAGCCAAAGGGAGGAGGAAGGCAGCAGGGAGGGAGGGAGGGAGGGAGGGAGGGAGGGAAGGAGCCAGGAGAGATCCCTGGAGCCTGGCCAGAGCACACCTGGACCTCCTGCTTCCTCTTCAAAAAGAAGGCTGGAAAAGTAGGACGTGTCCTGGCAAAGGAGGACGTGCCTGGTCAACTTGGAAAAGGGGGGCCTCTGCTCAAGAATGGAGGACATATGGGAATCCCTCCTGGACAGAGGGCTGAAACCTCAAGACAACTCAATATAATGCTGTGACAGAACACAGACTACAACTCCCATGAGCCTTTGCTACCATTTCCCAAGATGCCTTAATTTGCAACAGAAAGCCGACCAGTATGTTCACATGTGATGAATTCTTTCGTATTGACTCTGCATTTTCTTTTTGTGTAGATGCTCTCTTGTCTTGTGTGTGATGAGCTTGTGCGTAATCACGTGCATTTCTGAACTGACCTCACTTTCTCCCTCTTTCGGAATGGTCCTGTACTCCCCATGTGATAAACTCCGACTCTATGATGTACCTGCGCAATTGCGTAATTCGCAGCCAGCAAGGGGAAAAAATGTTTAAAGCGCGGCTAAAAGCCGTGTTCCTTGCCGCCCATGTAGCTGCTCCGCCTGTGTTTGTAGCGTTTTGACAGCTTCCCATGTAGTTGCTGAGCCACAGAAAAAACCTCAGTCTAGCTGCCCTGTACTTTTTAAATGCACACCTGGGGCTTGCAGTCTAGCTGCTAAGCATTAAGGAAAGTGCAACTTCATGTCACACTTTCTTGCCAATCTAAAAAGCCCCAAAACAGTTGAAGAAAAAGCACTGCAAGAAGGGGGCAAGAAGCCCCATGGAACCTTTTTTTGGGGGAATATTAGGTATCAAGGAAGCACTGATTAAAATTCATTTAAGAAAGATGAGATAGCTCTTTGAGGCATTGCTGTTAACAATCTGGAGGTAGTAAACAAAGGTGGGAAACTACAATTAGGCAAAGATACTAGCACTAAAATTCCTGAGGTTTTAAAAGAGGAGAAAATGAGAGAGGTATCTCTGAGGTAAGATTCCTGATGAGATACCTGTTTAAAAAAAGCAAATAAAAACCAAACAAACCAAGAGGGCCTTACATTTTTCAAATATCTGGTAATGAACCTGTTGTTTGTTGTTATGTGCCTTCAAGTGACTTATGGTGAACCTATAACAGAGTTTTATTGGCAAGATTTGTTGAGAGGAGGTTTGCCTTTGCCCTTCTTTGAGGCGGAGACAGTATGACTTGCCCAAGGCCACCCAGTAGGTGTTCATGGCTGAGTGAGCATTTGAACTCTGGTCTCCAGAGCTGTAGTCCAACACTTAGACCACTACACTATGCTGGTTCTTTCTGGTAATGAACTTGGGCAGTGCTAGACACACATTTCCGGCTTGTCTGCGCTCAACTTCAGTGTTCTGAATGGGTTGTAGTTTCCTTGATAACTCAATATGGAGCTAGGAGGATGCCCATGATCCAGCATTGTTACTGAAGACTCAACTCATGGAGGTTCTTACACTATGTTATCAATTTTTGGACAGTGATGGAGTGGCCATGTGCTGGAGATTAATTCTCTGATAATTTCCAGACTGGATTACGCTATTGTGATGTAATGTCTGACCATGAAGTCTGGCCACTGCGTGCCAAGTAATTACTGGCCAAGTAATGTCTGGCCACTGCGTGCAGAAGATTCAAAATGCAAACAGGGGACAGAGAAAAGGCAGAATTACTCAACACCTTCTTTGCTTCAGTCTTCTCAGAAAAGGCAAAGGGTGCTCAACCTGAGGATAATGGAGCAGAGGACAGAACAGGGGAATTTCAGCACAAAATAAGTAAAGAGATAGTACAGGAATACCTGGTTAATCTAAATGAATATATGTCTCCAGGACCAGATGAACTACATCCAAGGGTACTAAAAGAACTGGCAAATGTAATATGGGAACCACTGGCAATAATCTTTGAGAATTCCTGGAGAACAGGAGAAGTCCCAGCAGACTGGAGGAGGGCAAATGTTGTCCTCATCTTCAAAAAGGGGGAAAAGGAGGATCCCAACAATTATCATCCAGTTACACTGACATCAATTCCAGGAAAGATTCTGGAGCAGATCATTAAACAGAGGGTCTGTAAACATTTAGAAGATAATTCCATAATCACAAAAAGCCAACATGGGTTTCAGAGAAACAAGTCATGGCAGACAAACCTGATCTCTTTTTTTTTGATAAAATTACCAGCTTGGTAGATGAAGGGAATGCTGTGGATATAGTATATTTTGATTTCAGTAAGGCCTTTGACAAAGTTCCCCATGACATTTTTCCAAAATTCACCTGTCTTTTCAATAGTATTGACTTTGTATCTTTTCTGGTTCCATGTTAATGACAGTCCTTCCAGTTCTTCCCATCTAAAGGGGATTTTATAATGTTTCAGTTGTTCTGTTAAAAACTGGTAGTCTTTTCTTCTTCTCAGAATTTCAGAGGGGATGTCTTTAAATACTTGAATCTCTGTGCCTGGTATCACAAGCCTTATTTTGAAGTTTTTCTGCATAAAGTTGTCTTTCATTTCTTTCTTGACCCAGTATATCACTAAGTCTCTTGGTAGTCTTTTTGTTCTCGCAGTGTTTGAGTTCAGTCTATACATTCTATCTATCTCACTCTGCATTTGTTGTAGTGGTATATCTAGATATCTTGCCAGATATGGCATTAAAAAATTGTACAAGTTTTTGTTTGTTTGTTCAGGCAGTTCTCTCAGTTTAATACATTTCTCTCTTTGTTTGATCTCCAATCTCAGTATCACATCCTGGTCCTCTTGTTGATATTTGTTTAAGTCTTCAATCTTGTCTTCCATCTTCGTTGTCTTTTGCTCTATTTTCTCCATTTTTCCTGTTATCCTATCAATATCTTTATTAATCTTATCCAAGTCTTGCCTTATCTTATTTGATTTATATTTCAATTCTTTCTTAGTTTCTTCTCTAGATTCTCTTATCTCTTGTTTCTTCTCTTGAGTCCCAGATCTCATTCTTTAATTCCATATGTAATCTTTTCATTTCTTCCATCAAGCTTATATTAGGATCTGAGCTTGATAATCTTCTCTGGTTTGACATTGCTGAGACTTGAGCCTGTCTTTCTTTTTCTCTTCTTGTTGTCGTCATTTTTCCTTTCTCTTTCCTTTTCTTTCCTTGCCCTTTCTTTCCTTCCCTTTCTTTGTTTTGATACAGTGTATTTTTAGTATAATCCTACTTTCTATTCTTCTTATTACTATTGATTCTGGTCTTGAATTCTTTACTTAAATATCTATTTGATTTTGGAAAATGCAATCAGTTACCAATATAACGATTTTTATATCGGTGTGATAAATATCACCTTGTACAATATATCTGATTATTGAGCCAAAGTAGTATCTAGAAGATGTAAATATATCTTAATATATTCTAAAATATAGATTTTCAATATAAATGAATTTTTCCACCACCACTCTTGTTCAAGTTTCAAACGTTTGAACTTCCTTTATTCTTGTCTAAGTGTCTCTCTAATCAAATTTTACCCTTTAAACTGTCTATCTATCTTTCTAACTTCTACTTAGCCTTTCCTTTGTTTTTTCTTGTTAAGCGTTGAATTAAATAAAAATAGAAAAAGGTTTCCACCTTAATAAGTTGCTGTATTTATACACCCTCTATTCATATAATACAATGCTCCCCTAAAATAATTATACAAATATCCTTTCAAATATCTCAAGGCAAGTACTTCAATTTCTTTGTATATATGTAAGTTTTTAAATCAACTTATTGTCCTTCTTTTCTCTATCCCAATGTAAATAAAACCTTATAGAGATAAATCAAGTCACAAATGCATAGATCTAGATATAATAAATAATTAACAAGATATATGTAGATATAAGTATATATAAAGTGTTATAGGTTAATCCAAGAATTATAAATTAAAGATTTCTAACTTATGGAGACCACCCTGAGTTGTAAAATTAGATTTAATCTTCCAAAAAAGGTTGTGCTTCCCCTTATTTAAATATCAAATGATAAATATTTCTCTTACTCTGATTTCTCTAATTATACTGAATGGCTAATGTTATCACAGTGTTGCTATATGTAGTATGTCAATATCAAGTCTTAATAAATGTAAATAATAATGGATAACGATAATAATGATAATAAAAGAGAAAAAAATGGAAACTTTCTTATTTTCCAGTCACCAAAGTTTTGTTTCCCCTTATTTAAATATCAAATGACAAATATTTCTCTTATTCTGATTTCGCTAATTATGCTATGTATCTAATAGTATCACAATGTTGCTATATATAGTTTACCAATATTAAATCTTAATAAGTGTAAATAATAATAGATAATAGTAATAATAATAAATTCTTCTTATTTTCCTCAATCACCACAGCATGTCATCACAATGACTATCTAGCAATATACGATGAGGAGAAAAGATAAAAAAGAAGAGAGGAAAAAAAAATCCAGTTAATTTTTGTTTCCTTCTTTTACTGCTATCCAGATGCAATATGATAAATTAATGATAATACTTTTCCAAATTTATATTATGGCTTTCTCAGTTCTTTTCCAATCTCCAATCTTCAGCATCCAATGGTGGTGTAAATACGTTCTCTTTCTCTGAAGCTGTCCCAAAGCTGAATTATTTCTCTTAAATTAGCAGTTTAAACTCTGATGTCTCTTGAATTTGATGTCCCTTTAAACTCTGATGTCACTTGAATCCGCCCTATACAACCCAATACAATCCGATATAATCCCCAGCATGTTGTTAATTAAATATTTCTAATAGAGTTTCTTTGTGTCTGTAAAGTATTATAGTGTGATAATCTAGCTAGATTTCTTCTTCTCCATGTTTCCAAATTATTCTATTTTTTGAATCACCCTGGTCCAGTTTATATTTCTCTCTTTAACAATATGGCGATTCTATCTCTGTGTCTGCTTATATGATGTCCAATTTGAATCTCCCAAGAGAAATATCAGTATTTACTCCCACAGTCCAATTTATTTCTATGTTCCTTAAGACAGGAATTTTCTTCTCTTACAAAATCACAATATTAAGGTATATTATTTTTATTAATCATCAGCAGTTCAAAATGCAGAATGAACAGTTCAAAAATTGTAAAAAAGGAATTTTACCAGGTGGAGATAAAGAAAGAGTTTTGTGCAAAAGGAGAGGAGTCTAATTTCTTTCTCCACATTTCGCCAAATATCCTCAAATATCCTCAATTAGGGTTATTGTTTATAGTTAGTAGAGTCTGTCTTGCTGCAGTGAATTTTATAGAAAAAGGTAATCTCCCAGCAAGTAAAGAGTCTATTATTATTGTCTTAGCCAAAAGTTTAAAAAGGCGGCGGCGGCACTTGGCTCCTGGTAGAACTGGGTAGATCCGGTTGCCTACACCTACACCTCTCCCCTCCTTGTCCTGCTGAGGAAAGACAGTGGGGAAGGTTTTTCTTGGGGATAACCCTGACTGTGATGCAATTATCCATATATGGACTTGTCTTCCCTGTTTCCAGGAAGGAACAGGGAAGCCAAGCCCATATATGGATAATTGGCAAGCCCATATATGGATAATAGCCAGGAATTCCTCCCCCACAGTTATCCATATATGGGCTTGCCAATTATCCATATAGGATCTTGGCTTCCCTGTTCCTTCCTGGAAACAGGGAAGACATGTCCATATATGGATAATTGCATCACAGCCAACCTTCCCTGCTGTCTTCCCTCAGCAGGAGGAGGAGGGAGGAGGTGTAGGAAGAGGTAAGGGAGCCCCGCTCAGTCATGCCACACTCCTGGAGGCCTGGATAAGGGGCCAGCAGGAGGAGGAGGAGGAGGGAAGGGGAGCCCGTCACTGTCACAAAGCCCTTTCACGTCCCCTTCACTCTCAGCCTGGCCCAATGCATTCACATAAGCTGTCAACCAAATAAAAAGCTGAAGCACCCAATTGGAGAGGGGAGGCATGTTCCACCCACTGCCCACCTTCTAACCTTGATCCCTTCCCCTGAATGACCCGAACATGACCGGGGCCAAGTTCACATTGGCCTGGTCCTGGTTTTTCCCAAAAGAAACAGGGAAAACCCTGGTATCAAATACCCCACGCCAAGGGGCGTTTGCTCCAGATCTGTTGTGCAAGCCCCAGATCTGGGTGTGAAAGAATCAACACTAGTGGGGACTTCCCACTTTTAATCCGGGTTGCAATTCCATACAAAAGGTAGTCTGAATGGCCCCTGAGTTAATGGAGTGCAAACTACTTTTGCACCTTCAGCCCTGTTTACAGGAGCTGAAGCAAGCTGAGGACAAAGAGGAGAAAGTGTGAAGGGCAGAGACAAACTGGGACATTTTAAAAGCAGTTGAAAAAAAATTAGGATGACAGAGAATTAGTTGTGGCTGTTCCTGCCAAATAAGGATAGTTGAAGGTTATGAAACTTTATGAGTTTTGACACTTATTTATTTATTAGAGTATTTATACCCCACCCTTCAGCATTAAAGGCTACCAGAGTGGCTTACAATTATTATTTTTAATTACATGGTTCCCTGCCCTCAGGCTTACATTCTAAAAAGACATGACACAAAAGGAGAAGGGACTGGTGGGGGGGGGGATGGGATCAGGTCCAAAAGTTCTTCTCTCCCTCTGATGACTGGACCAAGGTAGATGGACTGGAGGGAGGGCTCTTCTTCTTAGTTCAGGCCAGGCCCGATGGAGCTGGCAGGCCTCTTTCTACCCCAAGGTAGATGGCAAAGGGAGGGCTCATCTGCTTACTTTAGGCCAGGCCCGATGGAGCTGGAAGGCCTCTCTCTCCCTCTGATGATGATCATTTTATCTCTATGTCCACTCGGTTTGAGGAAGGATTATTTGTAGAAATTTCTTAAATTGACATCATTGCTCTTCCAAAGCATTAAAAAAATAATAATAAAGGGATGAGTTGCTTAGACAGTCCTGTAATTTGAATGGCAAATTTACTCCCTTTTTTTAAAAATCTTTTCCAGGACACAGTGCTGCCTTTCAGTCATATCCAAAAGCATTCTCCATTTTGAAGCACAAGCTCATTCCCACTAGTGGGAACAACATATAATAGGCATTGGCCTAAATTGAACCCACGACCCTGTGTCAATGCAAATCACAAACTGATTTAAAAACAAGTGGGAATGAACCCCTAGTGTCAGGGTTGCATTACCATCTCACTGATATAAAGGACTATCTATAGCACTATATAGCACTGTATCACTGAGACGTGTTATAGTAGCACTATTACTCTTAAGATTTTAATCTTAGAAGAAGAGGATATGTCTCAGAATTAAAATGAAACACACTCATGTGTGGGAATAAAATGTTACAGCTGGTGCCTAGAATTGCTAGAAAATAGGGACAACTGAAACATTGTTGGAATATTTAAACACCTCCTTGGGAACTACATCAACAAATACAACAATCTCTCAACACATTTGCCCCCCATCTGGCAAATTCAAAATCCTAGTGCTTAGCTTTTAATGCCCTAAATGGTTTGGGACTGAAATACCTGAAAGAGTGTCTTCCCCTCTTGTTCTACCAGCATACTTGTGGTTCAAGGTCTACAATTGAGGCTTTTCTCTAGGTACTTTTCTTAAGAGATGTATATACTAAGGAAAGGACTCTTACTGCAGGGATGCTCCAGTCCTGGCACCACCCTCAAAAGACTTCTAAATTTTAACTTCCGTGTCCATGTCCATGGCAAAATCTTTTCCCCCCTCCTGGTGTCAAGCTGACTTTTCAAATTTGATTTGAATGTGTGCTGTTTTTATAGCCTTTTCCTGCCCTTTAGTCTTAGAGAGATCATTGTTTCATTGGATTTGTATTTTATTTATTTTATTTAATATGTTTTATGTCTAGTGTATGCTGACTTGGAATTTATGGAATGAAGAGTGATTTAGAAATATTTTAAACAACCAGATGAACAAACTATTGGTGGGCAGGCTGCACTTACTCCACTATTCTTCCTCTGAAGCTGTCACGTTTGAATTAAAAACCTTGACCCACGGTTTGATAAATTTTCACATATTTAGGTCCTTTGAGAGGTAGGAAACTATGCATGTTGACTTTTTTTTTTTTTAAAAAAACTTATTTCTTCACTTGTAATCTTTCTTCACTTCTAATATTAAATATCCTAAAGACACCAGATTCTGCCTTGGAAGCTAAACAGGGTCAGTCCTGGTTAGCACTTGGATTGCCAGGTGCTGTAGGCTATATTTCAGGGGAAAGAACTGGCAAAACCACCTTTGAGTTTTCCTTGCCTAGGAAAACACAGTGAAATTCATGGGGTCACCATAAGTAACCAGGCAACTTGGAGGCACATACATGCACACAAAATCCTTATGAATCCCTTTGTTAATCATCACAGACATTCAAACTCACTTTTAAAATGAAAGCTGAGGTTTTCTGCATGGTTTCCAGAATGATCAGCCTGTGTTTACATCTGCATGAATACATCCATGTGCCCAGATATAGCCACATTATGTGAAATGTGACAGCATTGTATATGTGAGAGGGAGTTTATGTGTACATGAGCATGTCCCAACATGCATTTATACATGCTCAGCTTGGATGCATATCATGTGTGAACATGAGTGCAGACATCAGTCTATGATGATGGAGACAAATGTGTTCCTGCACATACATGTGTTAGAGAGCCAGCGTGGTGTAATGGTTTGAGCATTGGACTCTGATTCTGGAGAGAAGGGTGTGAATCCCACTGGATGACCTTATGCAAGTCACAGTCTCTCAGCTTCAGGGGATGGCAGTGGCAGACCTCCTCTGAAGAAATTTGTCAATGAAAACCCCGTGATAGGGTTACCTTAGGGATACTGTATGGAATCAACTTGAAGGCACAGAAAAATTGAGGTTTTACTTTCAATATGAGAGATAGTCATGGAATTAATTTGGTCTGTAGATGGCCATCTGCCAATTAGAGCACCATAATCTCTTTTCCCTCCATTCTGAGGCTCTCTTCCTTTAGATGGAATCTCCCTCTTTCCCTCTGCCTTTTTCCCTGGGAAGTAGCTCATTTTTCCTTTGTCCCACCTGGGTCACCTAATTTAGACCTATGAGTAGCTCTCCAGAGGTCTTTTCAAAGTACAAGTTATGACACTGTGATTCCACATTATCTGCCATGGCAACATCCTATAGAAGCCTCAGATTTGCAGCTTAGGGAGGCCGTTTAGAATTCTGAGGCAGAGGATTCCTCTAGTACCTCATCAAACCACAAATCCCAGAAATCCAAAGGATGCTGTAATGGCAGGTAAAATAGAATCATAGTATGGGTACTATAAATGTGCAGTATAAAAGGACTCCAAATGATGATGCAGTAAAAGTCTCTTTAGTCCTTGTCAGTATGGTCGATAGTAAAGGATGATGGAAGTCTCACCAAGAGGGTTGCAGCTTCCCTGTTTTACATGGTTGTCTTAATGTGAATATTCTGTACAAGTTAAATAAAACAAGGATACTTCAGGATAAATAGGACTTCTGAAAAATATTTGAAAATTAAAACACACACACACACACACACTTCTAAAAGAAAGTCGAAGAAGTAGGTTTTGTCTGATTTTGTGCTGCTGTTTCAAAGGTCAGATGAACAAGGCTGAGTTGCTGAAATCCATTAAGTCTTTGCCAGAAATATTCCCATAGGAAGAATAACTCCAATGAATACCAGCTCTTTTACATCGCTAATTAAAGTTGTGGTTATCAAACCTTTGTACATTAAAAAAAAAATCTAAAATTGGAAGTGGTCAGAATGACTTTGGAGCAGCACCATGAACAGCTATTTAAATCAAATAAATGCTTCATGTCACCTGCTAATGCTTTCCTGTAGTCTCACAGTTTCCATAATTGTCTGGTTCGGGTGATGGAGAAGAAAAATGAACCCCCTTCTTCCACTCACACCACAAGCACAAATGCCAGCTGGCATGAAAAGACAGCTGTTCCATATTCTGTTGAAGAATATCATAAAAAGCACAGGGTCTAATGTGGTATGCACCAAGAAGTGTTGTTCCACATTAGTAAAAGTTATGCATTGCATTGGAGGGAAAATCTTTCATAAATATTATTCCATAAGAGATTCAAACTGCTTTCTAGAGGCAGAGTACAGTATAGTCATTGTTTCACATGAACTATCCAGGTATTATAGCAGGAAATGATAGGGTCAGTCTTTGTTATTCACTGACATGGGATCAAAAATAGCTGTAAGCCTGTTATAAGGACAGAATGGAACCTGCAACAGAATGCTTTTGAAATGTCAGGGAGGCAATGTGGTATAGTAGTTAGTGTTGGATTGGGATTTGGGAACTTGAGTTCCATTTGTCAAAGAAAGAAAGAAAGAAAGAAAGAAAGAACTGCATATTGACACAGACTGTCATAAAGCCACAGTGTAAATTTAAATTTGTATCAAGGATGAAACCCAGATCTTTCCACTTAAAGTTCAACACACTATCCACTACAATGGACTTTAGTTTCTATGTGTGTTAGCTGATCCAAATAAGTTGGGCTTTACAGTATGCACTGGAGAGGGTGGGAGAAAGAGGAAGAAAAAGAGAAAGTGAATTAGAGCTTGGTAAATTTTTGGTGGTAAATTTTTGGACTATAGCTTCCCCATTCACCCACCCAGTTATGGGAGCTGTAGTAAAAAAAAAAGGGGGGGGGGCGGCGGGAGGGGTAATGTTCTGAACCCTGGCATACGGATCAATACAACTGCATGAGTATTTGCAGTCTCTTCAGGGAGCTGTCTCTGAGGACTAGTATCACACCACAGTGTGTATGTGTGTCCTCAGCTATGAAGAATGCCTCTAAATAAAAAATAATAAATGTTTTATTTATATCCAGCTTCTTGCCAGGCAATCAAAGCGGCATACAAAAAACTAAAACACATCTATATATACATAGTACCCCCCTTAAAACAATATTAAACAATATAAAATTAAAATTAATCATCACAATACAACAAATAACCATAGGCAGGGTCATTATATAATGGGAAGTCTTTACTGTGGCCAGGTATATTATTCCGGGAAGGCCTGCTGGAAGAGATCCATCTTGATGGCTTTTTAAAAGCTCTATAAGTTGGTGATTTGACGGATCTTTTCAGACATTTTGGTTGGATTGCAGCACATAAGGAGCTGAACTGGAAAAATGATTCCAGCTTGTCTTCACTACCCTGTTTCCCCTAAAATAAGGCATCCTCTGAAAATAAGACCTAGTAGAGGTTTTGCTGAGTTGCTAAATATAAGGCCTCCCCCGAAAGTAAGACCTAGCAAAGTTTTTGTTTGGAAGCATGCCCATTTTTTTGTTCAACAATAAATGTGAATTCTTCTTCATGGAAAAATAAGACATCCCCTGAAAATAAGACCTAGTGCATCTTTGGGAGCAAAAATTAATAAGACACTGTCTTATTTTCGGGGAAACACGGTATATTCTCCTCATACATTATACCAAGTTACTTTCTTCCATCCCTGTGTGGCATTTTTTGTTTTAGGGTAGATAAATTTGAATCCAATTATTTACAAAAGAATCCAGAGAAAACAAAACAACAACCCCCCCCCCCAACAAATTCAAAGTCTCATTGTCAATATACTAAGGTAAACTTCCTGTGTTACTAGAACTTTCCTACCTGGATGAAAGCTTCTGCAAGGCAGTTTTCTTGCACTCCAAATCCTGTATTAAAAACTTTCCTACCCAGAGGGAATGACTATGTATCACTCTGCCTTTATCTGTTTATTGTGATCTAAGATGCTCCTCAAAAGCACCTCGCTAAGCTAGAACCATGCAAGAGACAGACTCAGTTGCACCCCTGCTGTTTAACTGCTCAACTTACATAAAGTACTGAAGCAATGCTGTAAAACTTCCAGAACACTGAATTTTCAATTGAAGTGCCTGCCCCATTGGTTCATTTGCAGTAGGTATGGTCACTTCTGCCCTGTGTAAGGCATGAGATATTATACATATCTCACACTTCACATTTGGGTAGAACAGTTAAAAAGAATTCCTGCTCTTCTTCAAGGACAAGAAGATGTATGAGAGCAATTTAAATTACTACTTTGTGGGGGAGGGCTGCTTCCGCTCATTGTACTGTGGCTTATTCATTATCTTTCAATGCTCACTTGCCAGTGCCACAAAACTCCTTCCCTTTGTACAGTTACTTGGCTTTTAAGGTGGTTTTAGAGTATTCCACCTAAAAAGATGGATCAGATGAAGCATAGCTATGACATCGTACCCATGGTTCCCAGCTGCCAGCATCACAAACTATATCTTTTTGTATCTTATTACACTTTGAACCCACTCATATAACTATGTAACTACTAAAATACCTGTGACTTTAACACTGTGTGCTATCAGTATTGTCTGGGATGGGACAGCAACCAAGCACACAATCCAAATGCCAATACTGTGGTCTCTGATGGAGAGAAGAGCAGCCAGGCACCACTCCATTATGCATTGGTCCCAGCAGCTGGTAAGGGTCCCCACCACACCCCGGCCATTCCAACTGAGGAGAGAACAACAGCCATGCAAACCTCCATGATGTCTTTACCCGGCAGCAGGTGAGATGCCATCTCTCCATTCTAGCTACCACTGTCTAGATACCACTCTCCATTCTAGCTACTCAGAGAAGGTCAGCCAGGCACTGCTCTGCTCCATCATGCCTTGGTCCCAGCACCTGATAATAGACCCTGCCTCTATTCCAACTGCTACTACTGTGGCCTCTGCTGCCAGCATCTGTTGACTTAATTCCCTCTCCTTTTTCTTATACAGGCACAGAAGAGTTCATTTGACACTTTTAAGCTGTTCTGGGAGTCCTTTTAGCTGAAGACTGGGATGTATATGTTCTAGATAAGCGGATAAATAAAACTAGGTGAAGGTACTGCTAGATTCCTAATAATTTGTGTGGTTTGCCCATGTACAGTTCCAACAGCATTAACAATATGGGTTTCATTCTCAAATGCTTAATACTTTACTAGGCCTGACACACAAGTAGCATTTCATGCACAGGTGATGTGTTAACAAAAGACTTGTGCTATCTATAGATATAGATAGATATAGATAGATAGAATTATTTGGCATGCATTCCATCATTTCACTTCTCTGTACTAAATTACAGCTGAAGCCATTTAGAACTATATAATCTCCTTTATAAAATATTATTTGCTGTTATATTGGCTTTGAATTATGAGGACCTTATGCACAAGAGGTCTCAGAGGCCAGAACGGTAGAGAAAAGACTAGCCTGGGATAGCAACAGCCAGTCACAAGCCAGCTGATGTCAAACAATAGGATGCTGGCTGGGGAAGGTTAAAATTCTGTTGGGTCAGTTGGAATTTTAGATAGGTATTTGGTTTCAGACCGAGAAGGTTCTGCTGCGTCCAGAGAGGGACAGTTATACTTAGAGTCCAGAAG
Organism: Urosaurus nigricauda; assembly: GCA_034509955.1. NCBI lineage: Eukaryota > Metazoa > Chordata > Lepidosauria > Squamata > Phrynosomatidae > Urosaurus > Urosaurus nigricauda. The sequence goes on along the minus strand of JAOEGL010000001.1, from coordinate 311,299,868 downwards.
GGAGGGATTCGGGACTCATACAAAACTCTGGGAAAGGGAGTTGCTGTAGTGTAATATCCTGTGGGATATCATTAGTTTTGTGGCTGGTGTAGGTTTAGGAAAAGAACCTAAAGACAGGGACAGTGTGAGGGTCCTGGTTATAAATACATTAATTGGTGGAGAGAGTGTGGAGAAGTTGATTATATCTGTAACTGAATGAAACTAAGAAAATAATACCTGAAAGTAATAAACATTTGCAACATCTCAATAAGTAAAATAGTGTTAAAACCATTTTATACAATAAAGTCCAAATCTTGTCTTGGAAGAAGCTTGTCTATGGCCTGATTTAGACGCGCCAAATGAAGCATGATTAGGGCTAAAAAGCCCACCTTTAGGGTTCGGGAGGGCATAGCGTCTACCCCCTCCCGAGCCCTAAAGCGTATGGGTGCCGCCATTTTAAAATGGTGGCATCCATACGGATGCACTATGATAGCATCATCACGTGTGCAGTGTTTAGAAACGTGTAGTGTTTAGAAAGCGGTGGCCCCTTTCTCCCCTCAACCCCGCTGAGGGAAGCGGGGTGCAGCGGGCACCCAGGGCGCCTGCTGCACCCCGCTTTGAGGCCGCAGGGAAGTGGTAGTTTGCCGCTTCCCTGAGGCCTCCAGAAGTGGTGGGATGGGGCTGCGGAGGCTGCCGGTGTGGCAGCCTTGGCCCCATCTTGCCACTAAAAGGGGCGAGTACTGACCACCCCTTTTGGGCAGTGTGGAAAGCCTCTACATCTTACATTACATCCATGTTACTATGACAAAGCCCTTTAACAGAGATTTTTAAAAGAGTCTGTTTTATTTTGGGGACAGCCATGGGGAAGAAAGCCCTGGGTGCAGTTATCCAGACAAATACAGTAGTTAGGAGGAGTGTCACATAATCTTAATTTGATGGCAGTGGTGGGATAACTAAACCCATAGGACTGCCACATTAGAAAGATAGTTTGGTGAGTGGGATTAACCATCACCCACAAGTAAGCAAGTAGTATCAGTTTGTTATAACAATGTAGGATAGATATCAAGTTGCCTTGGCTCTGCAGATGCTGGAGGAAAGCATATGTGCATCTCCAACACTATTGTATTTTATGAGATTTGAGGTAAGAGTGGAGGTGTGTTTTGAACCCTGCTAGTATTGCTGGTGGTGCAAGACTAAGGCATCTTTAGCAATCAGATTTCACATTTTTATATGTTGAATTTCTAGGGAGGGACATAGCATCTTCCTTGTCCCTGATTTCCCCTTCTTTGCACTTTTGTTCTGAGATTTATCTAGATTCACCTGCCAAGAAGTTAAGCCAAGGCCTCAGTTCAACAGTCTGGTTTACAGCTCCTACAGCTGCTGGTGTATAACTGCCTCTCCTCTCCAGCCAGATTCTTTCTCAGACTTTGGCAGGATTCCTTCAGAGTTTTTATTTTCATTTAAAAAAAAAAAAAAAAAGATCTGTCAACCTCCAAACACGTTACTGCTGGCTTGTGCTGTTTTTGTTAATAGGAACCCTCTGGAACCCACCATCAGTCTTTGAGATGTTGAGACTCAACAACTTTCTGGAAGAACCATTTTGATCCCTGAATAAAACAGAATATTATTTTATCTTTGATTAAGAATGGCGAGAATGTTCCACAATATTAACAAGTTAAAAAATGCATTTCTTGAGTGTCAAGAAACTCTGACAAGGAAAACTGATGACAATCTGCACAGTTTGGAACTTATTCTGCACAATTTCAAATGTGTATATGTGTGTGTGTGTGTACATACATATACAGAAAACAGCATATTTGACACAGAAAACAAGCCTGCCACCTCCTCTCCGTGACAGACCTCCCCCCCCAAAAAAAACAAAAACAAAAACAAAAAACAAAACTTCCATATATGCTGAAATCTCAATAAAAGCAAAACACATTGAAGGGGCACAGGATCTCAGTGAAAGTAATACATTCCACCCACTTTGATTATAATTTGTGTGCAAAGGCTTAAGTGTCTAAATCCTGAGTGGGGGAGAATCTCAGACTCATATGTGTATATGTACATGGATCAGTATTAGAGTTAGTAGCCTTTCCATGGTTATGCTCACTAATTCCTAGCTTGAATATTTGCCTATTTTCTGTTTGCTCATTTTCTATACCCATTCTCCTCTTGCACCATGCTAAGCCTCAGCAATGTTTCTTCTCCTCTCTGTTCCATTAAACCCGATATTCCAGTGTGATCAAATAAAGTAAATCCACTTTTTTATGTTTTACAAACAAGACTAACCTTGTTTCTTTTCTCTGCTAGACCATGTGTGGGCATGAGATTGCTTGTTATTCAGCTTCAGCTTGCCAATTTGATTGCTCTGCTTGATCAAAAACTATCTTTCACATGATTCAATAACCAGAATTTGGAAAAGTTACTCGCTTGGACTACGGCTTCCAGAATCCTCCTGCCAGTATGTCATGTTGAAGGCATGAAGGATGATGGTGGAGTCTTCTGGTTCATTCCTGTTAATTGTTGTCAGACTTCAAATGTCTGCAGAGCTTTACATTCCTTTGTGCATATGGATTGCTCGCCACCTCCCATGCATAGGACATTATTGTGGGTGGTAGGAATTCTGCATGCTCAGTAGCAGAGGTTAGTTACCCTTGAGCAATTTCCGTACTGGGGCATATGGGTTCTATTTTGTGGTGATATGTCTATGTCCTTGTTAATAGAAGAAAATTTCTCTAAAGGAATGCTGAACTTTAAACATGTGTTTTAATAATTAATCACAATTGTAATCCTTTTTTTTAAAAGAAAGAGAACTCTAAATCAGGCATCTTTATCTTGGAATGCTCCATAACTACCTATGTCCATTTCCTTTAAGTCTTGCCACTGTGTTTCAAAGATAAAACCCATTCTAAATTCCTGGAAGCCAAATTAGAAAGTGATAGATCATAGGTTGTTTCATCTTGCAGCTGTTTAAGAATTCTCTTTTATTTTCTTTCTTTCTTTCTTTTTTCTTTTTTCAGTATGTTTTACAGCTCTAGTCTGTCTGGGTTGGGAAACTTCCAGCTATATTTTTCCAGCTGTAGATATCTATGATTTCTCATTCCTTCTCTCTAGATTTATGTTGCTTGTGTGATGTTATTTGCCTTTAGTCAGATGCAAAAACCCGTCTTCCTTCCATCCATTTTATTCAACCATCAATCTGAAGGGATATCAAGTTTCCCCTCAATGTAGCACTATGCCTGTGTTGGATAGTTCTGTGGCTGATAAGAGAGCTAGTGGGATATAATGGTTTGAGTGTTTCACTAGGACTCCAGGAGACCAGGGCTCAGATTCCTGCTCAGCTATGGAAACCCATATTTTGGTTATCTTGGGTAAGTCACACTCTCTCAACTTCAGAAGAACGAATGGCAATTCCACTCAACAAATATTTCCAAGAAACAAATATTTCCAAGAATAAATTCACCCTAGGGTTGCAACAACTCAGAAACAATTTGAAGGCATGCAACAACAATGGTTCACTAGAAAGATGGCCTTCTAAACAGCAAACACAACATGCACAACAACAACACAAGACTGAAATTACCTGCACTGTTTTGATGGTTCACATAACAAAACCTAGTTAAGATATCTGTGTATATCCAATGAACACATGGGATATGAAGGGACATTCCTAGCCACTAAAAGAGAAAGGCCTACTTTGAATGCATGGAGATGCCCCCTTGCCAAAGATGGCTGGGAAACATTTCCATCAAGCATTGCCGTGCCTGCAACAGTCATCCAGAAGCCATTCCACCAGCTGAAAATTTGTTTTATAACATTAACAAAGTATGCCTGAGTTTACTCCTCCTCCTCCTCCTCCTCCTCCTCCTCCTCCTGTGACTCTTCAGAATCTAAAAAGAAAGTTTATGATAGCAAGGCTGAGGGCAGGGATTTCCCCCCTTTATTATCAATTGACCATTAAACCTTTCTGAAAGCTGTCTTAGGTACAGAGCACATTATAAATGCTCTGACTCAATCGGTAAATCTACAAAAATGGTTGGAATTGTTCTTCAAAGAGGGTGGTTTCCATAGAGTTCTTACATTCATAACCCTCACTAACCTGAAACTTGGGCTGCATCTACATTGTAGAAAAAATCCAGTTTGACACCACTTTAACTGCATGACTCCATGCTATGGAATCCTGGGAATTGTCATTTTATGAGATATTCATCCTTTTCTGTCAGAGAGCTCTGGTGCCTCAGCAACCAAAATTCCCAGAATTCCATAGCACTGAGCCATGGCAGTTAAAGCAGTATCAAACTGCATTATTTATTCAGTGCAGATGCAGCCACAGTGACTGGCCCAAGGTTGTCTGATGATTTTTGAAGACCAGGTAAGATGTGACCAGGTAAGAAGACCAAGTGAGATATTTCCCACTCCAAGGCCAATGTTATGTTCAGAATTGGACCATCCTGGCTTTCAAGGAAAGGAAAGAGGAAGGAATTTCCACCATCCTGCTTTAGGTACCAGTACGTTTGGTGAATCTTTGGTAGCCAGATGCAAGTGTGTGATTTTCTCAGTGTCTTCCCAGCAGTTAGTTAGTTAAACCTCAGTTTAAAAATGTTTGAGACCCACTGAACCAAACTGGTCAGAAGTTGTGGTGACTGGTGATCATTCCAATGTTTGTAGCAACATGGTTCTTCTTCTTCATCTTCCCTCCTCCTCTTCTTCCTACTCAGCAGTCCATGATGCTCATTTGATAGAAAGGGAAGTCACCTATCTCTGAAAATCTTCTTTGGTTTGGAATAGTAGATTAATTATTATTCTTGTATTTTCAGTTAGCCAGGCATGGATACTCCTGAGCTGCTGCTGGCCAGCCTCTACTGAGTTGGAAGACTATAGACTCTTTCACATGAGGGGAATGTTTCTCAATTGTGAAAGAAAAGAAAGTGTGGTCAAATCGAAAATAAACGTTATTATGCAGATGGTTATCAAATGCACATAACAACACAGCACCTGTCTCAAATTTAAAGTAGTGTGAATGCAAAAGACGTTTTCATACCTATCATAGTCTAGCATTCGAATAAGCATCCCTGCACATGCACAGTGAGGGAAAAATCGGATCGTGACCCTTTTACACTTCCGGTGGGGCTTGTTCCGGTCCCCATTGTTTTGCCTTGTTTCACGTTATTAGACATTACCCTTTATTTCTCCTGACTCTAGAAAGCAGGGATTGAATCCTAGTGGGTGACCTGGCACAAGTCACACTCTCTCAGCCTCCTCAATGACAAACCCCATCTGGATAAACCTGCCAAGAACATGAGAACATCATTTCTTGGAAGTGTTGGTGGCAGTATTTTTTTTTTTATCATGGTCACATGGTCGGTGTAAGTTTTATTGCTAATTAATGATGCTGGCAAGCTGTATTGTTTTAGTTTTCTGTTGTTTTGTTTCCTCATTTTGCTTATACACATTCTGGTGTGAAACATCACCATTTGACACAAGAGTTGTATAGTACAACCAGCATGCACCTCCATGGGAGATATATATATGCATTCATAATAAAAAGGCAGGCACGGTGGGGATTTTATCATGCAAAAATATAGCAATACTTATAGCACATCATCTTTCATCTTTGTTAATTTAAATAGTGATATTGCATAGGCAAAAGTTCAAATAATAATAAAAATAATATAAATCCTGCATTTTCTTTAGGAAAAATATTATCATCTTGTCTATTTGTTCAGCTTGATATTTAAAGCACACATTACTATTTTTGAACTACAGGCTATGGATTAGATAATATTTTCAAATTACTATAATTTTTTCTGCAATAGGAAAATAGCTTCCTTTTTTGATATGAACTGCACCAAAATACATTTTTAAAAATACCCTCAAATGACCTTGAAAAGCATATTGTTCAGTAATACATTTGGTACAGGCACGATCTTATCTTTCTCTAACTTCAGGAATTTAATTCTTCTTTCTAAAGGGATTGGTTGGCTTGAGATTTCAGTACAATGGTCCAAAGCTATCATGAAGTATCATCCAAAGAAAATGTATTGGATAGTCTCTTGTTGGCTTATTGGCACACAGAACATTGGCAGAGCAGTCAATCATTCTATAACAATTCTTCACAATAACTGAATTAACTGTGAAAGCAAAATTTTTAAAATGATTTATTTGTTGTATTTCTCAGATACTTCATAAACAAAATACTATGAGTGGTGAACCATTTTTTAAAATGGGGAAAAATCTATATTTTAAAGTAGGTTGGAATAAAATATAGGTTGTAGCTCTGCCTATTGTCTGGGTTCCTCTTAGCTTCTTACATATTTTCTCCCATGGAAATGGTTGCACGTTTATGTCCAGTGTAACATCTGCACTCAGCTTAAGGTTGGGGAAGTAGAGGTGTGGATGCAGTGTCACCACATTTTTTTGTCATGTATTTGGTTGTGCATTCAGTTGCACAATATTGCCATTCAACACAAGGGCTGCATGCCACAATCAATGCACAACTCTACATGCAGAAATTTGCATTATGCACTCCTGATGTAGGGTCTTGATCATAGTATAATGCATAGTATAATGTATTTTGGACAATAGGGATGCTAATGATAATGGTTGCTAGGCTTCTTGCAATTGATTGAAATGACCTGATGTCACATTGGGTCTGATCAGGTACAGGGTACCACTGTATCAACTGATGCTAGAGGGATAGAGCAGGCAGACAGATATAAGGAGAAAGGAGAAACAGGAAAAAGAGAGCCAGAGAGTTGTTTCATGTTGGAAGTAATGAGGCATCAACACTTATATCAAGATTAATGTGACAAAGGAGTCTAGATAACATCTACCCTTTTGTTTCCCCATCTCTGCATCTTTCTTAGATCTATGTACTTGAGCCTTTTGCTTCCTTCATGCCTGTAAAGATCACTTCTTGCTTTTCTCAAGATTTTTGTTTCCTTTGTCTGGAAGGAACATTCCTGAGGCTCCAATATCAATAATGGATGCTGACCTCCCCCCCCCCCCCCAGACACACATGAGGGACAGCTTTTAGGGGCTCTTGCAAACAAATATAGGTCAACATCTTTTGTCTATTTCTTTTCCTAGCCTACGATGGATTTCCTCAGACACTAAGTGTCAATTTTCTTATTTACCTTACAAAAACATCCACAATAATTACTCTTGTTTTCACTAAAAGCTTATGTAGCCCTAGCCCTGCTGCAGACTGCTTAATACAGATACCAGATATTGCTACATTTTATACTACATAACTATAACACTATATTCCTCTTGAACTGGAATGAGGGTTGTAGTTTGGTAGGGTCCTAGCGCTCTCTGACTGAGGGTACCTCTCCCTAAACTCCAAAGCAGGAGGGAGCCCTCCATCTTCCCATCACTTGATTTATGACCCATCTTTCCCCAAAATTGGGACTCAAGGAGGTCAATAATAATAATAATAATAATAATAATATTTCTAGCCTGCCCCTCTGAATGAGCAATCGGGGTGGGGTTCACAAAACACAGATAATTACAATAAAAAGGCATGCAAAAAGTTGAGATTAAAACTACAAACGTAAACTAACCACACGTTTAAAACTGTTTAACATATTAGTTTAAAATGGAGAATTAAAGCAGTACAGCATCGTAAAGCACAGTAAAATTCCCCAAACCTTGCTGAACTAAAGAGGTCTTCACCTGCCACTGAAAAGACAGCAAAGAAGGAGACCGCTTACATTTCCTAAGAAGGGAGTTCCAAAGTCTGGGAACAGCCATGGAGAAGGCCTTCTTCTACTTTTCCACCATACGTACCCATGGGATTGAGAAAAACACCTTCTCCAAAGATCATAGGGCTCAGCTAGGGTCATATGGAAAGATACAGTCCTTCAGATAGCCTGGACCTGTGCTTCCATTTGGAAGCCATCTGCTTCTCAGTCCAATCCAGTCCAGTTCAGCCTTTCCACTGTCACCTCAGGAGGAGGCAATAGAAGAGGGAAAGTGAATGAAGAGGCAGAAAGGCAAGATCCAGCAGCCCTTTTCCAGTCCAGCCCATTCATTCACCTTCCTGCCCTTACAGCAGAAGAAGGTGGGAGAAGAAAGAGTTAGAGCAAACAACAGCCACCTTATGGCACCTTCCAGAGAGTAGGCAAGATGTTTCCTTCTTCTCTTCCCAAAGCTTTTCATGGTAAAAGCAGTTATGAGTCTGAATGGTGACCATAGCAAAAGTAGTAGTAGTTTTGGTTTCAGGAGGTTTGGCTGGTTGACTTAGATCCTTTGCCTGCCCTTGTGTTTTATATATTACTAATTATATATCACTAATATACAGTCACCACCAGCACATCTCCAACCCACATATCAGAATTTTTGGATGGCAGGGGAGGGTCTTGGTCAGGTATCTTGGAAGTAAAGCAATGATATTAACTTTAGAAAGTTACTGGGGGGGGGGGCAATGACAGGAGGCAACACCATTCCTTTTTGAAGTAACATAACAGCTAGTAACTTCAATAAAATGTGGTTACATACCAGTTAACATTTACTCATTACTCTTGTTTGTTACTTGTTGGGGGCAAAATAGTTTGGGGACATTTGAGGATTTTTTTTAATTTTAAAAAAAATCTGTTTTGTTACTGTTTATCTATGTTGGCTATATTTTGTTTCCCCACCCGAAAAAGGGAGAGGAAAAGTAATGAATGTAACTGAACGAATAACACACAATTTTATTGGTTTTCTTTTAAGGGACTGTGAGTAATAGTAACAAGTTACTTTTGCAAACTGCAAAATGTGATTTTCAAAACTGTGAAGAATAAAATTATTGGATTGCATTGGATAAGGATGTTTGAGGAAGATCCTTGCTCTAGTTCTGAGCACAAGGGGTATGCAGGCAGAGGAAGAGAAATGAAATGACTTGTGTGCAATATGCCTTCCAATGTTTTTTTATGTAAGGCAGAGGTTACACCTTCAGAATCTACCTTACCTGTTCTTTTACAGCCATATTTTGTTTATATATTTGAAACTCTTTCTGCTTTACATGTTGGCACTTTCCTCTCCATTTAGGTGGATTGGAAAGAAACTGCAAGTATATGAGCTTCATATGCTTTTTTGTTGCAGCATGAAGCTTCAAATGGTGCTGCTAGACTCAAGTGAGAACATCATAGCCTGGGAACAATCTTCCTTCCTTCCCTTTCATCCACCCAAAGCATACTATTAATTTGTTTTGCCTTCCTTTGGGATAGAATAAGAACAGACCAGTCCAACAATTAGACAGCATGAGATATGAGGGAGTATCCAAAAGTTTTAATGATCACCTTTTAAAAAAAGTGACAGAAAGTTTGTTTTGATTTGTAGTTGTTAACTTATCTCTATGTAGTCACTATCTAGATTTACACATTTTCCCCAGCATATCTCGACCCTCCGGATACCTGATATTGTAGAAGTCTGCTGGTTGCGCCTTACAAAGGGGTATCGTAAAGTAATAATTATCAGCCAAAAGTTATTATGGCATAATGATGAAATTTTGTCAGTGTCATCATTGGACCCTAAGTGCAGGTTGCTGAGAAAATCAGCTCATTGCGTCCTTTATTTTTGTGACTGACTCTGCCAGAAGTGACTAAAGTGTAAAATCCGTGTCAGGCACAATCTGCAGACTTCTACAATATCAGGTATTTGGAGGGTCAAGATACACTGGGAAAAATGTGTAAATCTAGATAGTGACTACATAGAGATAAGATAACAACTACAAATCAAAACAAACTTTCAGTCAATTTTTTAAAAAGGTGATCATTAAAACTTTTGGATATCACCTTGTAGGAATCTCAGGGAGCAGATACTGGGAGATGTGAGACCAAGCAGATTCCTTCTGTAGCAACCTCCCAAGCAGATTCTTTTTGCTGGAGGTAAGAGTGGTACATGCTCTACAGTCTGTATTGCAATCCCTCAGCTACCCCATTTTTTCCAGATATAATGGAGGACACGATACCCTTGTCAGTTTCAAGTAAAATGCTGTCAGTCTGGTCAAATTCTGTACATAATATGTAGGCCACATCCAGCTAAACAGTAGGAATAACTTCCTAATGGCAAGACATGTTTGACAGTGGAATAGACTTCCTCAAAGGGTGGGACTTTCCTTCATTAAAAGTTAATAATAGTGGTTAGATAGCTGTCAGGAATACTTTGCTTATGGGTTCCTGTAGAGACAGAAGCCACAGCAAAAGCATCTTTGTGCATTTAATTAGTTGATAGGATTAGCTGAGCTTTGAAATCTCTACCAACTCAACAATTCTATGATTGTATGATTATTTCATATCTCGAATGATTATCTCATATCTCGAGTACCAAAGACTTCCTGTATGGAGTTTATCATTCGATGGAATTTGGGGGTATAATCCAATGGCAATCTGAACACAATCATGGGGTTTCACGCTATTGTGTATGAGTGTATCTCACGCAATTTCAGGCAACAGGAAGTCATTCCGAACGCAATCATGGGGTTTCACGTTATTGTGTATTAAGTATCTCACGCAATTTCAGGCAATGGGAAGTCATTTTCAGGCAATGGGAAGTCATTCCAAACGCATTCTGAACACAATTAGAATTCAAATAAATTCGCTAAATTAGAAAATTCACGTAATTGCGAATTGGCTCCATTCGAAATTGAGAGAAATTCCTCCCGTGTGATAAACTCCTATCTTTAGCCCTAGAAATCAAACAACAGTTGTCTTTCCTTTTTCATGGACTTGGAATCTACGATCTTGCTCTTCACAGGAGGGACAAGTGCCCATTAATAAAATAGTAGTGCACCCCTCCCCCCACGTGCACCATGGGTGCATATCCCATTATTTTCTATGGGACTCGAATATGTGCAAGTCGTCATTTTTACGAGGGGGACTGGAATGGATCCCACATGGATTGGGAAGAGCTACTGTATATGCAACAGTTTTACTGGGTTTTACACAGTTCTTGCAATTTAATATCCCTATAGTAGAAAACAACAACATCTGTGTGGTCCATAAGTAAAAACAAATTCAGATATCAGTAAAAACTTGTTAAAAATTAACACATAGGTTTTTGAATTCTCCAGAACCCTTCATCAGGATGACTCCAAAGAGTCCAAAAATCTGGAGAGTTGGATGAGCTTTTGCGTGTGTCTCTGTAGCTGTAAAAATAGTTACTACACACTCCATGAAAAGAAGACATTTTAACCTACCACCTCTCAGCTTGCTGGGATCAACAGTTAATAATCTCTCTCCATACCCACCAACCAATAAAAACGTATAGTAGAAAAGCTTCCTCTATGTTTGCTGATATTCAGTGCTACTGCTTAGCATGAGACATTTCATTCAAAGAGGCATCTGTAAAGCAACCATCTCTCTTCCAAGGTGACTGGAATACAATGGAGATCTGCCATAGTATGACATAATCATTTCAAGCATTTCCAAAGATGTAACGCAAAGGGATGATATGCTGTCTGATACTCTTGGGCTAGGCTGTAGCCAGGAAAATTGACTCCAGGTTAGCCCAGCACTGTTGAGCATGTATTCATCATTTGCAAAAGTCCAATCGCATATTTTTCTCTCTGTGTCATCACTTATGTTAACTGCAGAACTGCAAGGGATCATCTTCATCCCAGTTTCCATTGACTTGTCTATGACATAAATTTTAGTTTTCTTTGACTGCCTGCTGGAAAAGATTGTTTCAGCACACTGTGCTGGATTCAGTTTTGCTCTCTGACATTGAGAATGTGTTTTATTGCCCTTAAAGGAGCTCATGGAACCATGTGATCTATATTTTAGTCTCCTAATGTAGAATGCTCATTTGCAAGAAGCAACACTCATGTTTCTCATCAGTCTGTCTTCTCACTAATCACTATGTTGCCAGTATGTGGTGCATCAATATCATTCCAAACCTTTTGGTAAGTATGATCATCATGGGCGTCTTGCTTGGCTTCTCTCTGGAAACTTTTGATGCCGTCTGAACCTTTTGCATTATAAAATCAAGATAGGTATAGGATTTTCCACAGTAAGAAATGCTAAATAGGAGATTTGGGTTTGTTTCAGATGGCTCAGCTTAGATTTATTTCACAGCATTCATAACTGCTGGTGGCTCAATTGCCCATGGGCATACCACTGGCCATGTATGAACTCATATATATTATGAATACCCCCAAATAATGAATACAGGAACTGGTTTATGCACATGGTAGAGAGAGGTGTGAAGGTTATTCTCAGCTTTTATCATCTGTCAGATATGAGATCATCATCATCACTGCTACCAAAAGTTCTTTAAAAAGTCAAATGTTCTTTTTTCTTCATATTCTCATATTCACCCACTGTAAAGGGGCTTCTTGTCTTGTGGGATATCAGATGCTATACGGTCATGTTTCCCTTTTCTTTGTTTTCCTTTGATGTTCACTTAGACTAAATAAAGTAAGTGAGGAAAAATGAAATTGTATAGATCCATGATGTGCTGCAGCTCTGAAAGACCCAAGCATGGTAGGAACTCACATTTTACAACACAATTGCTAATTTTACAACACAATAGCCACAGTAGCTAAGATAAGAAGGTATATGGTAATGCTTTTAAATAGGTGTGGAATTTGTAAGAAATTATTATGGGAGTCACTGGAGACCTCATTATTGCTGAGCAACTATATTATTAAAGAAACAAAATAGTCAGCTTTAGATAAGACAAATCACAAAAAATCCTGCTACTATGCATCACAAAATTATGCTATTTGTACAAATGAAAACTGTTGAATAATTGAAACATAGCACTTCTTATCAGCTTGATAAATTCTAAACAATCCAGTGAAAACTGACATAGACATAAGAATTTGACCAATTCTGGAAAGTGATACACAGCCGCTTTCATTCCCTTTGACAAATAGTCATACTGATTATTGCTATCAAATATTGGTGGAAACTGCTGATACACTTTATTCAGGCTTCTGAGTAATGTTTTCAGTTTGGGAAGTACTAAAACATTCCTGCCCTATTAAAGCTCATGGCTGCAACGGCTAGTAAAGTTATTTCATGCAAGGCTAGTTTCATTCTGATGCTAAAATGATAACTATACACATGTTTTCAGAGAAAACCTAGTGGATTGTAGGTCTAATCCCCATCTCTTTAACTATAAGGTGTGATCTCACAGGATGAAATTTCATGTTCCTACAGGAGTTGGGGCTCTAATATGAAGAGAAGCTGGGCTTTATTTCTCTGCCCCCCCCCATTGCATGGAGTATAACACGTTTGGTCCTGAAGAGTTGCCTCAGAAGATACCAAATAATAGAATTAATGACACATTTCTGAGGGGCAGGGGAAGATTGGAGAAAGGAAGAAAACCACAAAGACAGCAACCAAAGAAGAGCATTGTCTGAAACCTCAAATGAATAACAAAATCCATATTGGGAATCAAAATAGTGCTGTGTAACTGTGTGCTCCATCATGAATGGTAAAGTTTTGTCTGTGCAACCATTTCAATATAAGTGTTTAACTGTAATGTTGATAGAGAGGCAGTTGTAATTTGTTGAAGGAAAGTGTTAATCAATAAGTGCCTGTTTGGAGCATTATAAGTAAATAATATTGCCCAATAACTAATACAAAAGATAATGAAATCTGCTTCACAGTTTTTGTTGATCACATGATTTTTTGCAAGCAGACACAAGGTAGGCTTTGGTACATCTGAATGACAGCTTTAACTTAAGTTTCTATTGTGCCATGGAGAGTGGAAAGATATGCACTCATTTTCAGGGTTGCTCATTTTATTATTTATTAAACCACTTCAGTAATCTTGTTGAATGTATCATTTAAGATCTTCAAAACTATTCCTAAAATGTACAATTAACATTTTGAAAAATTCTGCATTTCTTCCCATTATGACTAAGAATCATTGAGCTGTCCTTGCTTACTCATTTTTGACATTCACAGTCAACACTTCCCTCTTTCTAAGCCTGGGCAAAACATCATGTCCCTAATAGGAAATTCTGCATTACCTCAACTAATTTCTTTTAAGCCTCTAGGTGTTCTTGTCAAGACACACATTTTCCAGAACATTTTCAACTGGGTTTGAGGCTCTGTTTTGGTGGATGGACTGTGTCAAGAGTAAGACTGTTTATTGTCTTTGATTCTTTAGTGGCATTTGATACCATTCGCCACCATAGCCTTCTGAGTCACTCTAAAGAGTTGGGAATGTAGGGCCACATGCTACAAGTGTTTTTTCTGGCCTGATAGAACAAGATGCTAGGACTTCTCTTCCATCTCTTTAGACTTGCCATATGTGATGCCTCAAGGGTTTATTGCAACACTGAATAGAACATGAAGAGCAAGGTCAGAATGTCTGGTCATCTAGACCAGTACTATCTACTCCCTGTACTGTGGCAGCAGCTCTCAAAAATTTTAAGAGGAATCTTTGCCTTCATCCGCAACCAATTGGTTTTAATGAGAGATTCCAAGGATGATAGACTTATAGAATCACCGGCTTGGAAAGGACAACAAGAGCCATCTGTTATACAGGAATGCATAGCTGAAAACTCCCAAGACATGGCCATTCAACCTCTCTTTAAAGACCTCTGAAGGAGGAGGCTCCACCATGCTCCGAGGTAGTATATTCTGTTGAACAGCTCTTACGATAAGGATATTCTTCCTAATGATTACATGGAATATATTTCTTATAATTCAAATCCACTGGCTTGTGTCCTCACCTTTGGAACAGCAGAAAATAAGCTTGCTCTATCTTCTACTTGCCATCCCTTCAAATATTTAAAGGTGGTGGTCGGTATTCTAGTATCAGCTACTTAACATCTCCTGCTGCAACCCCACAACAAATCTGACATAAATGTTATTTGCAAGCAGAATGGACCTCCTACCCAGGCAGCTGATGCATGGTAAAGTAGAGAGGGAGGAGCCATGATTGTAGAAATAGTGTCACAATCATGCGGCAATAATGTGACTAGCAATTATGGATATGGCACCGTTACCTAGATTGACTCATCCTTAACTGTTCCATTTTCACAATTATTATTTAGTCATGATTATGACACTGTTGTCATGATCTTAAATCCCCCTCAGCCTACTTTATTGGAATTCAGCTATATGGGATGAAGGAGATGCATTCTGCTGGTAATCAGACCATGGGTGAATGGCATTTCCACCAAGTTTGGGGGGAGTTGAACTACCAGAGGTTGTTTAGTTAATTATCCTTAACTAAGTAGCTGATACAAAATACTGGCTAGTTATCATATTGTTTCTCAGATGGGCAGTTAAAAGCCACCCCTGTATGTCTCAGATTGTTGCCGCGGCAATTATATGCTGTAGCAATGATCCGTTCCCTCTGGGGAGCAAAAAGAAGCTGCTAAAAGCAGCTTCTTAAAAGGGGCATCACAGGCTTGTTCATGTGCCATAGTGACGTCCCTTGTGGCCAGTGCCATTTGGGTGCTGTGCTGCACATGTGCAGCTATGGTGCCCACCGTCTGGACAAGTGTGCACACATGCAGCGATAGTAAGGCTGGGTGCCTGTGGACACCCAGCCCTATTGAGACCTAATATCACTGCAAAGTGCCCATCTGTACTGGGCCTCAATCTTCTCTTTCTCAAGATAGTCATGCTCAGGTCACTAAGCTGTTCCTCATAGGGCTTCGTTTCTAGACCTGTACCTTCTTAGTTGCCCTTCTCTAGATTGAACCTAGGACCTGACACATTTCAAACATGTACTCTGTAACTGTGCTACATTCTTTCCTATTGGATCCAGCAATCCTCCTAGAAATATAGTCCATAATGGTCACAATGAACACCTTTAATCAATTGACTAAATGTGCTCCTTGCTGGAATGTAAGAATCCAACCACCTCTATGCATGCCCTGATAACTATACAAATACACTACAGACTTTATCACACAAGCCCTGGTCTCACCACAAACATCTCAAACATCTCTGCACTAGCATGACTAGGCCCTCACACAATCTTCCACACTCCTCCCTAGCTCTGTCTTCCTGCCTTATGCACTACCCAGCATGTCTTTTGGGTCTTTTTTGTTTTTGTTTTAATTTTTAATGCAATTCTAGAATCATACTAAAATAACTTTGAAAAAAAAAGCAAAGTTTTTTTATAAAAGGACAAAAGCTTGTTTGGGAATAGTGAGGGGGGAGGCAGGGGGAGAGGAGGAGATACTGACACCTTGCAACTGTCAGTATTGGAACTGCCACATAAGGAGCTTATCCTACCTCAGGAGTAATGCTACAGCAGCAGCACATTTGGGAGACTATTGACAGGTTTTCCCCATCAATAACAAGGTACACTCCAACAACATTTGGACAGCAAGGCAGTGACAAGATGGAGATGGTGTCATGTGATAAGTATCACCAAAGGTGCTATTTTCTAACTTGGATGGCAGTTTAAAAGCCCCATGTGATGAAGTCCTGTATCAATATATTCAGCATGGACCTGCCCTTGACAAGAGTTCAGAATCTGTAGCTACTAAACTGAGTAGCATTAATATGTGAACTTTACAGTAAGCAATTCAATGCAAATACATACAGCTCTTCCCCAGTGAGTTATCATTCAAAGCTATTATGTGATAAGTCCAAGTTCTATATGTCCCACCTGAGAGTCAGTCAGAGCTTCCATTTATGCTGTTTCTTTATGACACTTGTGAGAAGTGAAGTGGTGAGCTCTTCAGACAGCTGGAAGTATCTGGCATGTGCAACAGGGCAGGTGTGTTTTACTTGGATGCCTCTGGAAGATTTTGCAGCAAGCAAGCAGCTATACATTAAAAACTAAGAACATCATGTGCTTTCAGTTAAGTGCCACATCTCAACCGCACCTGTAAAAGAGATCCAAAAATCTTAGGCCAACTTGGGTGGAATGAACTTCTCTGGAATATTACTACTGAGTTCAGTAGTTCTACTTCATAGCTCACAGTCAGAGATCAGATGTACCTAGGGAGGGTCTTACCTGCTGCACTCAACTTCCTGGAAGGATTGCTGTTATTTGCACAATGGCCTAAAGTCTCTATAAAGGCTAGGAGATGTGCTGACCTAAAGGCTGGAAAATATGGCCAATATAAGTGGAAAGTAATAATTATATCTTAGGGGGGAGATTCAGGTGTGGGCTTTATCTGCTTCCTGTTTTAGTCAACTCCCTTTTAAAGCAAGATTCAGTATATATATATATATATATATATATAAAAACTTCAGGAAGAAACTCCTTCACCAAAAATGCTGTCCTAATCAGCTATTCAGCTTTTATAATTAGGCTTTGGGGTAAGATAATGATGCCAACTTACAAAACAGAGTGCATTACCAACAAACTCTGATTTTTGTAGCCTATTTGCAATGTGGCAGGCAGTAAGGAATGTGCATAATGACTTCATTATCACTATCTCATGGAAAAATCAAATCCTGTTACTAGACTAATGTGTGTCCCAGATGGCATGTAAAGTAAATGCTATGTTTAATAGATAAACACATTTCACTATGAGGGATGATAACGCAGCTGCCATGAGTGGCAAGCAATAGTGACAATGATTTACAACAGAGTTGTGAAAACTGTATTTATTTATCCTTAGCAATGTCGGCATTTGCTTCTCTAGAGTAGAATTCCCCAGTAGGCTTTTCTACTTTCTAAATTATAGTTTTGGATACATGACAATTCATAAATAATGTTTGAACATTCATTTTCTCCTTGGCATACACTTTTTCCCCCTGTTTGGTTTGTTCTTCCAGGAAAAGAAGATGCAACACATTCAGATCCATCGTCTTAGAGTGATCCCTTAACTCTTGGCAATCATCTTGTTGGAGACCTGTGATTTTTTGTCCAAAAATACAATGTTGCATTTTGATGCAAAATACAAACATGTACAACTGGAAAGAGAAAGATTAGTCCAAAACACACTGCAGGAATAATCTAGTTTGGGACCACTTTATCTGCCATGGCTCAGTACTAGGGAATCCTGGGAAGTGTAGTTTATTGTGGCACTAGAACTGTCTGACAGAGAAGGCTAAATTTTGCACAAAACTACAGTTCCCAGAATTCCCTAACATTGAGCCTGAGTGGTTAAAATGGTCTCAGACTGGATTATTTCTGCAGTGTGTTTTAGATCATAGGTGTACATAATATACTCACCAGCAATTTGACTGCTGATAGAATAAAGCAAACCACTGTCTTCCCATGTAAGCTGTCATTTTATCATCATGACCTGATCCCCTCTTTAGAATCTATTGTCTCTTTGTTGTATGTGGATGTGTGAAAATAAAGTTATACTGTATTTATTTTATGATTTTCCAATGCAGATCAATGAAGGACTGGTTCTCTTTGAAGACTCAAGGCTCCAAATGGATAATGTGTATGCCAATGTGGACCTAAGCAAGTTCAGAGCTATATTACCAAACTAGTTGTCGTTTGTGACTGTGTGCCATCAAATTGGTTTTGACTTATGGTGGCCCTATGAGTGAAAGACTCCCAAGACACCCTGTTATTAACATTCCTGTTAAGGTTTTACAAACCCAGGGTTGTGATTTCCTTGATTGAGTCTATTCACTTTCAATACAGGCTTCTTCTTTTCTTATAGCATTTCATCTTACCAAGCCTTCTTGCCTTTTTTATAGTTTTTCTAGATTCTGTTCTAAATCTCCTACCAGTGTGGCTGTCCTGCCCCCAACATCAGTCCAGACACCCACATAGGATGTAACATGCAAACATGGCTTGGACAGGAAAAACTGAATAGTCAGCATCCTGTTAGTGTCTTATGTAAGTGTAAAAGGTAAAGGTATACCCCATTGACAAGGCTGTCAAGTTGTGTCCGACCATAGGGGGTGGCGCTTATCTCCATCACTAAGCCGAAGGACCAGCATTATCAGAGACTACTCTGTGATCATGGGGCCAGCATGCTTGCAAAGAATGCAGTTTACCTTCCCACCAGAGTGGTAGCCATTTGTCTACTTGCATTTGCATGCTTTCAAACTGCTAGGTTGGCAGAAGCTGGGTCTAGTGATGGGAGCTCACCCCATCATGTGGCACCTGCGCCTCGAACTGTCAACCTGCCAGTCTTGCAATTAACAGATTCAACGCCTTAATCATTTGAACCACCACATACGCACACCTTAAGCTTGCTTCTGTAGTTTCTTCTTCTTCTTCTTTGTTGTTGTTGTAGAGGTTGGTATTCTCTTCTTCCCTTTGCAATCTCCACATCCCCTCAGGACCCACCAAGTTTCCTGCCCACTGTTCTGTTGCTGGTGGAGGGTATCTCAGATAAGTGTCTGGCTACATTCCACTAACCTTGCACAGGTGTGAGTGAATGATGTCATCAGTCTGTATCTGGCTATGCTCCCATAGCCAATGTTATCACCCACTGAGATAATATCCTGGGTCTGCATCTGGTTATGGGAACAGGGCCAGATGCTTGTCTGATCTGCTCCCACTCTCCATCAGAAATGGAATGGTAGGTGGGGGGCTATCACATTGAAAGAATGAGTCCAAGAGGTGGTGACAGGGGAGCCGTACCATGGTTCCATATTTAGAACTATGTACATAAGTACAAGAACTATGTAGCCTGAGTACATAAAATTCAATGTGTAAACTTTAAATAGCATGCCCCTTTACTTGCTGTTATCTAGAGGAGCCAATATATGAAAATAGCCTATACACATGAACTTAGAACTTAGCATAGCAATGCTAAATTCAACAGTGTAGGATCTCAGCCCATGTGTATAGGCTATTTTCATACAGTAGATCTACCAAATTATGTCAGTCTTTACACTGACAGAAATTGTCCCTGAAATTGTCAAGCATAGGATACACCACTGTAACAGTAAATATTTTGTGGGGCTCTTATTTCTGAAGAGAAAATGTTTTGGAAAATTAGTCAGTATTGTAATCTCCAACAGGCTTTGAGGATTGGAATAAACACAGCATTTTTATTTATCATTTTATAATTACAAACATTGTCATGTCTGAAGAATTAAATCTCCTCTCTCAGATGGAAGTTTGATTCATCCCTCTGCTATTTCCATATCCACTGCAGTGTGTGGAACCTGGGATTTTAATGACACTGATTGAAGGCAACTCTCTTTTCAGGACTGAATTCATGAATGTATGGAAACATCAAATTCCTTTAAGATTTGAAATATGGAAACTAAAGAAAAAAACACCTTCTTCTCATTTAAGGTTTATGTGTTGCTAATGGGCAGACTGGAGATATGTTTGGCAGTGATATAAATATTAGCATTTTTCCCTTAGGGAAAATGAAATATTTATGTTCGAAAATTCATAAGGGACACAAGGCTTCAACAAAATGTTTGCTTCACTACCCAGTTGTGGAAGGCATGGGGTAGATAAACGTGGAAAGACTGAGGTGTCATCAGGGTATCACAAACCTTTCTTATACACCAGTGACTTGGACAGACCGAGTTTTGTGGCACTGTGTTGTAGCTACTGATATAACAGCAAGAACAGCAATTGCCAGATGTGACAGACTTACACTGAGAAAGATGAGCTGTGATAGGGCTACGAGGACAGAGATGACTGGCCAAAACTTTCCAAAGCCTTCCATTTAGAGACTGTGTGGTATAATGGGTGGAGCACTGACTGGCTGACAACTGGGCTCAGCAGGAAGAAACACACAGTGCAGGGAAATACTGAGCTGCTTCAGGATTCACTCCTTTAGGAACCACTGAAAATGTTAGAACAAGATTGTTGCTTTCTATTTTTCTAACTTCTTGTAAATTTCTCCATTTCCATTCCTACCTTTCTCATCCAATAGTAAATGGTTAAAACCTCAGTACAGTTTCTGTCTGGGGTTCAAATGAATTGTACCATTGTTAGTGAAAACATGGAAAATATGTCTTTCAACTTCTCTCTCTTTCTTGTCCTCTTTCTGTCATGTGTTTGCTAAATATCTTCTCTTTCTCTTTCTCTCCAACACTTTCTCCCAATACCTTCATTTACAATCTTCTCCTTTGTTTCCTAGTTCGTCCCTCCCTCCTACACTGCCACAATTCCCGGATAAACATATTCTCTTTCCCTTCCTGTCTTCTTCTTTCTTTCTTTCTGATTTTTTTCTCCTTCTCGCTTCCCTTTCCTGTAACTCCTAACTAAATCTCTTCACTTTCTCCTTCCATTTCTCAAACAAACAGCTTCATTTATATACTACTTCATACTACCTAAGCAGCGTCTAAGCAGTGTACAACTGTAAGCTACTTGCCCCCAACAATCTGAGTACTCATTTTAGCGACCTCGGAAGGATGCAAGCCTGAGTCAAGCTTGGGCCATTTTGCTGGTATTGAACTCGCAACCTTATGGTTGCTTTCTCCTTCTTCATTCACCACCCACTTATTTCCTAGCCCTCTCTTTCACTTTCTGGACTCTTTCATACAAGGCTAAATTGGAAGTATAATTTAAGGTCAATTCGAATGCAATCATGGGTTTTACTTTATTGCGAATTAACTCTTCGCATGCAAATTCGGGCAGGAGGGAAGCCAATTCGAATGCAATCATGGGTTTTACGTTATTGCGAATTAAAGCTTCGCATGCAAATTCGGGCAGGAGGGGGTTATTTTTGGGTAATGGGAAGTAATTCCGAACGGAGCAGGGGTTCATGTAAATTCGCTAAACAAGCGAATTTACATAAATCCGCATTGGCTCCATTCGGAGTTGGGAGAAATTCCTCCCCGTTTGAAAGAGTCCACTGTCATGCATTTTCTCTCTCCCCCCCCCCACTCCTGACAACATTGGTTTTCTCCTATCTCCCTATCCGTCTCCTTTGCTTTTTCATCTTCTTTCTTCCTCTTCTCTTTCTGTGGACTCTATCACATGGAGGGAGTTTCCGTTGTTACCCAATGACACATCCATTGCAGTTTAAGCACTGGACATGAATGGGAGAAGCACACGGAGGTGGGATAATCTTCACCTTGATGGTGCTATTACTGTGGACTCTTTCACATGGGAGGAATTTCTCCCAACTTCGAATGGAGCCAATGCGAATTCACATGAATTTGCTAGTTTAGCGAATTCACATGAATCCCCATTGCGTTTGGAAGGCGTTTGGAATAACTTCCCATTACCCGAAAATAACCCCCCTTGCCCAAAATTCCGTGAGAAGCTTTAATTCGCAATAACATGAAACCCATGATTGCATTCGGAGTGACTTCCCTTTTGCCCGAAATTGCATGAGAAGCTCTAATTCGCAATAACGTGAAACCCTATGATTGCGTTTGGATTGCCCTTGGATTATACTTCCAGTTTCCCACGTCTGAAAGAGTCCTGTGTTTTAATCACATTTTAATGACATTTGCTTCCCATGTAATTCTCTCTCAGTCTCTTCAACACTTTCACTCTCTGCTCCCTGAAGAAAACCTTTAAACTATGACTGGGATATACTTCTCTTTTCATTCTATGCACAAATCTTTCTAAAAGAAATCTCAAGCAACAACTAGAATACTAATTTTAAAAACAAAGGGCAGAATACTATTGGTGCATCACACTGTTGCCCTTTTGTAAGGTCATGCAACAGCACACAAAAGCTATCTACTTTGAGCAGTGCATTTCTCACTGTAGAACTTATCTGCCCCCTTCCTCCCCCCCTCCCCAATCATTGTGCATTAGAAGACTGTATATAGTCCTGCCAGCTTCCTGATATTCTAGTTCCCTGTGTATAGGAATCTATACAACTGTATGGCTATGTCCACATTGCACAAATAATCCTGGTTGACCCACTCTAACTCATGGCTCAGTGCTATGGAATTCTGAGAATTTTAGTTTATTGTGGTACCAAAGCCTCTGAAAGAGAAGGCTAAATTTTCACAAAACTACAATTCCCAGAATTCCTATAGCAGTTAAAGTGGCATCAACCTGGATTATTTCTGCAGTGTGGATGCAGCCTCAAAGCAGCATTCCATTAAATAAATCCTCCCTCTGGTATGACCCAGTTTCAGGTGTTACTTTGGCTCCTCCTGACGCCTGTTTTGTTAAAGCCCTATATAATTATGAGCTGCCTTCTGGAGTGATGGCAGTCTTCATGGTTGAATGGAATGAGGTCTAAATCACTCTTCTTTCCCCCTGTTTTTGAAAGTCATCAGGAATGGGTAAAATCAAGTCAGCCAAGAGTATTCTTGCCTTGCAACTATTCAAGAGCCTGAAATGCACACCAAGTAAGAAGTTGGCATCTCTCCCTTCCCCACGGTGCTAGTATTGGATGCTGCTGTGTGTACTCTTCTTTAGGAGAGTTGTCATTTTGCGTGATTCTCCAGCAGCTGGAAGAAGGAACAGATGTGTGTGTGTATGTGTATGTGTGTATACTTTTTGCCTCCAACTCATATAGGCAGTAATATAGTCCCCTCCTCCTCTTGCAGTTCTTCTAAAGATATTTTTACCTCTTTAGAGAGAATCTCAAACCTCCAAGAGTGCTTTCCAACCACAATACTGACAGCAAGACTTTTTTTTTTTGGTTCAGGAAGGAATCCATAGTTTTAACGCAGATTCTGAATTGGCCAAAACAACATCAGGTGCTGTGAATTAGAGGAGCTGGGGAAAGGGATGTATGGAAATGATGATTTACACACAGAAAGGCTACACACTTTTCCCCCACAGACTTAGGAATGTTAAGCAATAAATGTCTGAGTAGGAAAGTGTGGCTTTGAAAACATTTTCTCTGAAATCAGCTGTGAAGTTGCTTTTTCTTTTTTCTTTTTGGCCTATTTTGGCTCTTGAAATTTTTCCTAAGAAGCCAAAAATATTTGTTTCAGCATCACTCTTCTCCATGTGTTCTCTTTGTTGCATGCCTTAAATGGTATTTCTGCTTGCTAGTTAAATGGTGTTTCTGATTGCTGGTTTCATTGTACCTGACTTTCCACCCACGGGTAGGGAACAGCTAATGTCAACTACATAGAGGCAACCTTTCTCCTTTGCCTAATAGTAGGGCTGGCCTTGGAAAGAGGCCGTGGTTATTAAATGTGGCACAAAATTCCATCTCAAGGACATTTTTTTAAAATTAAAAAATCTAGTTTGCCTCTGTTAGGAGTACTTTGATGTAGAGAACTGTTTATAACTTTCTTTGAAACATGTGGATACTATTTTCTAAAAATAAGAATTAAATTATAGGCTTGTAAAAATTACTTAAAGAATATCTGTTTTCTCCCCTGATCAAACTGGGATTCCACCACAGTGGTATAAAAGGAAATTAAGAGCACTGAGAACCAAACAGTTTTCTTTGATAAGGTATTTGCAGAATGTTTTGATTGTGCTCTTTTGACACTTTGGAGATTCACAATCCAGACCCAATCCAGAGTTTCAGCATATTCATAAGCCATATCCTTCAGTAGACAGCAACCAATGCAGACTGTATAGTCCACACAATTAGTTATCTAAACTCAACATGAAAACATCTCACTTCCCCTCAGGAGACTTTCTAGTAAGACAACTCTTTAAACTCGAAAAGGTTTGCAAGATCTGGCACTGTAGGCCATAGGTCACACATGGCCCTTTGGAGAGTCCATTGTCATCCAAAGTATTGTGGATACTCCATTGTGGGCCAAAAATGCACTCAATTTTTTGGATCATCTTTCAACTTGGGCCAAAAAACACCCCTCCTGTTAAAAGCCTCAAAAGTCTATGACAGGGCTATAAAATGCTCCATCCTGAAACAGCTACCCCTTGAAAAGTCAAGGGGGTACAAGATGGAAAAACTTTACCAAATTCTTCTGGAAGAAGAAATAGAAGTGGAAACAGTTACTGAAGCAATGATAAAATGACTCCCAGACATTGGACATATGATACAATTGGAACATTGAGTGAAATCATAAAGACCAACAAATGTATGCTATGTCAAGACCTAAAAGAAAATTCCTTTGAGCAATAAATAAATATATAATTTTTTCCCCAAAAAAATCTTCGCCAATTTTTTCCCCATGTATCTGTAACTCTGTTTGCTAAATATGATGCATAGGTTGAAGAAAAACTCTGAAAGGAAAAACTGGGTAGTAATGTTGTACATAATGGGTGCAAAAGACATACCTGCAATTGAAGAATGGCTAATAAAACTGGCAGAAGATTGGAAATCAGTAGTAATATACTGGAAAGCAAACTAGACAAACTTTATTGAATATTAAGTGACATATTGAGACATTAAGGTATAATACTGAGATATTAAAAAGTGGGAAAGTTAAGGACATATATAGTTATGAATAAACAGATAAAGAAGAGAATTAAAACAGAGCACACTTCTGCTCATATACACATGAACAGATTTAATATTAGTGTTCAAACCAGGTTAAATGGGAGACAAATCAGATTTAGAAATAGGGAACATTTGATTTAACTATACAATGATATTGTTACTGTTGTAGGAAAATCAAGGAAATTAGAAGGAAAGCCAGCAAAGGCTATGTAGGAAGTACAAAGAAGTTCAAATAAATTCAGAGAGAATGTTAAAAAGAAAGTGTGCTTAAACACATAAAGTAATTAGACATACAGTAAAGTTCTCTTGGTCAATGGACATGAAGATACAGTGGGCCCTTATATCTGCTGGGATTTGATTCAAGGACCCCATGTACATTCCAAAATCCATGAATGCTCAAGTCCTATTATATACAGTGGCATAGTAAAATGGTATCCTTTCTATAAAATGGCAAAATATAGGTTTGCTTTTTGGAATTTATATTTTTTTGAATACGTTCAAGCTATTGATGGTTGAATCCATGATAAAGAATCTGTGGATAAGGATGGTCAGCTGTATGTTAGATAAAATGTACAATTATGATTGATGAAGCTTGTCATTTTACTTGGTTTTAATCAGTGGCATCACAAGTATGGGGGGTCGGGTTTACAGCAGGTGACTTCCTAAGGGGGTGGCACCACTGTTCCTCAAACATCTGTATTTTGGCAGAAACAGGTTATGCGATTTGCCTGTATTTCTTTAAAATGATGAAAATATAGTGTGAATGGGGTGAGGCTCAGTGAAGGAGAAAGGAGAGATCCCCAGATTTTTTTTTTAAAATTCAAATTTCAAATTTCATCCATAAATGTAAATTTTTTAGTTTTTAATTTTAAATTTTTAAAAAAGCATCACATTTTACCAAATTTTCACTTTAAACACATGAAATTATGTATATGTAAACATATTTATTCTGTGTGTATGATATCATAATTTAAAGGTATAATTTTAATTTTGCTAGTTGTTTATATCACAATTATTACCATTGCATTCAGTGATATATGGATATTATGATTTATGAGTAAATTAGTAAAAAGCGTTACTAAGGATTCTGTATGGTGTGAAATGGGAGGATGTCAATGGGGGGGCTGACACCATGATTTGCTGCATCAGGTAACACCAACCTTAGTGAAGCCATTGGTTTTAAATATTATTCGTTATATACATAAATGTATTGTTTCAATAAAAGTAATTTTAAAAAACCAATTATTGTCTGAACAGACTGTAACTTTGTGCAAAACTCTACCCATTGTGCAGTAAGCCACCTAAATATGTCCCGACTTGAGTGTTTTAACCTGTGATTCAAATTGCAAATTAAAGACCACTTGTGTGTCACCAACACTGCCTATTTTACTTCAGTGGAAGTCTGCTAGAGCAGTGCTTCTTGACCTATCAGATGTAGGTGACTGGCAAACCCACCCCAATGTGTCAGGGACTGGCACCATATTTGTATCTCTTGGCTACAATTGTTTGCTTGTTTCCCGGAAGCTCTTCAGTGACTAGCAGCACATAGCTCAAGATGACGGGCCACCACTTTAACCAGCACTGTACTAGAGCTCATGTTAGGAAATTGCTTTCCCATTTTTTAAACTGAGAAAGAGATCTCTATTCAGCCACTGCGCTTTGATAAGCTTCACCTCACTTATTTAGCATTGATATGGTGATAAAATGCGAGGAGGCTCTAACCATCAACACAACCCAATTTTTTTTTTTGAGGAAAGTTGCAATAAAAATGTAATAAAAATAAACCTTAAGATTTACCCATCATCATCATCACCATCATCATCACCACCACCACCATCTTCTTCTGAAAGATGAACAGGAGTGACACAACATCACTTCCGCTCCCCGCAAATTGTGGTTGTGTTATTAAGTTCTGGAGTTGAAAATGGGGATGACCCACTGGGCTCCAGAGCTTAACCATCTTTTTTTTTTACTGCTTTTGATATAGGATTATACAAATTTGTATTACTTATATTTATATCTCCCCCTTCCTCCAATGAGGTCAAGCCAGCATACATAGTCATTTTCTTCTCCATTTCATTTTCACAAGAACAAACCTGAATTGAGAGAGAGAGAAAGAGAGAGAAAGAGAGAGAGAGAGAGAGAGAGAGAGAGAAGTCCAAAGTCACCCAGTGAGTTTAATGACTCAGTGGGAACCTGAAACTAGACCTTCCAAATCCCATCAACATTCTAAGTGCCACAACCATGCTGGCTCTCATCTTCATTTTTCCATTTTATTTCAATTTGTCCTTCAACAGGCTTCTAGCATTATCTAGCAAAGTCTCATAACAAACAGTCTCTTGATAGAATAATACAGTGGGCCCTTGTTATCCACTGGGGTTTGGTTCCAAGACCCTCCATGGATAATAAAATCCGTGTATGCTTAAGTCCCATTAAATATAATAGCACAACAAAATGGTGTCCCATATATAAAATTGAAAAAAATCAAGATCTGCTCTTTGGAATTTATACTTTTTGGGAATATTTTCAAGCCATGTATGTCAAATCTGTGTATAAAAAACATCCATGGATAAAGAGGGCCAACTGTACTTGTTCAGAAACAATGTCACAAGAGAAGAAGAAAATCTGAGCAATCCAGTTAGCCCACATCCATGGTAATATGGGGGGAAAGTTGTTACTACAATCCATACCAAGGTCAATGGAAAGAATGATATGGAGGATTTCCCAGTCTACACATAAGAAATATACTGCTTTGACTTATTGCACAACATTGCTCCAAAACTCTCAGAAGCATTGGTTGGGATTATACTGCATACCAAATGGGCTAAGGTGGAATGTCAGATTCATCCAAAAATGATGTTGCTTTTTCCATGAGTCAGAAAATTATCTTCCAGGAATAGGTTGTGACAAAAGAAAACCTGGAAATAAAAACTTTCTGTCATTATAACAAGTTATCTATTTGTCCTGCTTCTCTTGCCCAATGCTTCTTTTGACAGATTCACCTTCTATTCAGATCAGAACACCAGCCTCTTTTTAGAACTATGCTTCTAGAATTAGGCTTTCAGGGTCATTTTAAAAATTGTACTTTAAAAAGTTCTCATTCAAAAAATTTCATTGCCTATGGCTGGCATCCTCATAGAGAGAGCAATCTGAATCAGGAAAAGAAACACTGTGAACACAGAGCATCCTTTTCTATGAGTGTAAATGAATGTCAAGGAACAGAATTCTGTACTGGCCCAAATAATGGTTTTATGTAAGATATTTTACCTTTGACAGATTTCTTTTTTGACTTGGATGTACAACACTCACCTATGAGCCTCAATTCAACATTCCCACAGCTTAGCATAAATGTCTGCATGTGGACCTATGCTATGCTAAGCCATATACCCTCCCACTGACTTACTGTAAAGCCTCTGAAGACACCCCATATGGCCATTCTATGCTTCCTGGCAAGCAGGATCAGAGAAGCATTTGGTTATGTCTCCATGGCCAGACACACAATGACTACAGAAGTTCTGAGACTCTTGGATGACCCTGGCAGATCTCAGCACTGATACCATACCATTGTGCATCTGGTATGGGGAAGTAGCCAGAGGCATCTTTGGTCCTGCCTACTCATCACAAAGCACAGAATGGCCATGTGGGGCAGCTTCAGGTGGTTTACAATAAGCTGAATGGGGTGCGATGGGTAGGATTTGGATGTTGCAGAGGGAGTCAGGGAATTCCAACATCCTCAATACCCCCAAAAGGACATCCACATGTGTAAGGGACACTTATGTGTGCATACATTCCTAACAGAACTCCAGTCCTTGTGTGTTCTGTGAAATACTGAAGACCAGTTATGGATGTCTTGAGTTGTGATCAAATGCAATTTTAAGGGAGATGTAAATGGCCTGATTAAATGAAATATCTGTAAGATGTTCAGGGAACATTAGCCACACTGGTAAAACCTATTGCAAAAATTATCAAGTGATTGGGGGTGGGCAAATCATGGTCATCCAGATGTTGTTGTACTGCATGTCCTATCAGCCCCAGCCATCATAGCCACTGATGAAAGATGTTGTGGGTTGCAGTGCAGCAGAATCTGGAGGGATACACTTTGCCCATCCCTAAATTTAAATCAAGGATGGAGAGCTTGCTGCTACCACTGCTGCTGCTGCTGCCGCTTCCATCACTGCTGCTGTTGTGGTTGTCAAGGGCTTAGTCACATCTTTGACAGGTGTGATCTGTCAAAGGCTGCCTATGGGTGCAGGTGAATCTAGAGGTGGACATCGTAAAAATATCTTTTGCCAGGCGTTTGAACTGACAGCTTGCCTTCAGAGAGCCTTTGAAATTACAGTAGGTCAAGAGCCATATATGACACCAGGGTTCTAGATTGTCCACACCTGGCTTAAATAAAACATGAAAGACCTAGGCTACTGCCTCACTGCATAACTGAAACACTGTGATAGCACTTTATCTTCTATGGCTCAATGTTATGGAATTCTAGGATTTGTGGTTTGGTGGGACGCCAGAGCTCTCTGACAAGGAAGGCTAAATATCTAACAAAACTACAGATATCAGAATTCCATAGCATTGATCCATGGAACTTAAAGTGGTGTCAAACTGCTTTATTTCTGCAGTGTGGTAGCAACCCAAGCTGCAAAGCATATGCCACAAGAAACATTAATAATGGAATGTATCATCTGCCTAGGCAGGAACATCACTGTCTTGGTCTGACTCTTCCATATTTCATTGTTTTGCTTCCCTGGCTTGGTATGGCAGAAGCAAAACCACAATGAGGCATGCGGCCTGTGTTTACACTGATGTAACACTGTGTCATAATGATTTGCCCCTTACTTGTAGCATCCATCTGTCAAAAAACCTTGGCCACTACTGGTTCCAAAGTTAATGAAAGAAACAAAACACTTTAGTGTATCCATTGAAAGGCAGGAACCAAGTTGGCAGAAATGTAGCTATTGGCCAAGAGCAAACAGTGTCCTCCTTCCAGAGTTCAACACCATTAGTAAGACCTGAACTGCCCCAAGACCTTTGCTAAATCTCTCTCTCTCTCTCTCTCTCTCTCTTACTCTTGATGTGTACAAAAAGATTCCAGCATGTGCCAGACAGATTAAAAAACAAAGCTCTGGCAGACATTCTGTTGTGGAAGCTCTGGGAAGCATTTTGGCTGTGACCAGACACTTTCACAAGCTTCTGTATCGCAGAAGCTGGACAAGACACACTGAAATGAAATTTCTGGGAAAACTGATCTTCCAAGCAGGCCAAAGGACACAACCTCTCCCTTTTTACTCTACAAATCAACTCAGATAATGCATTTTCCCCCTGTGACTCACTTTTTAGTCCCTGTCAGTGATTTTTTGCATGCCAAATATTTGAACCTTTAGTGAGCCTTCCCAAAAACAGCCACTTCAAATGACATCATCGTTAACCACATGGTGTATGTGTGACATTAGTGATCTGTCACTGACATCTTTTTCCTCTGCCCACAAACATCTCTTTCATGTA
This sequence comes from Urosaurus nigricauda, assembly GCA_034509955.1. Lineage (NCBI taxonomy): Eukaryota > Metazoa > Chordata > Lepidosauria > Squamata > Phrynosomatidae > Urosaurus > Urosaurus nigricauda. The sequence continues at coordinate 311,269,243 of JAOEGL010000001.1, read as the reverse complement.
TGTATGTACAGTATATGTATTTGTGTGTGTATGTGTGCAGGTACATACGCACATACACATATACATACATACATATCTGTGTTTTTAACAGTTGACTTTTGTGTTAAAAGTAAGAATGGGGTACAAGTGATCTCATGAAGGAAGAATAACTTGGTTTTCTGTCATCTATAGCCACATTAGTATACTGAATGAATGAACAACCATTGTAGACCACATGTGGGTGGCTGGAACTATGCCACACATCATAAGCTTCTTTTCTAGTGCAAAATGTGGGCATTATACTTTTTAAAAAGTCAGTTTGTAGTTTTCTGATAGTCACTTGATTGATCTGATGCCAGTGTGGAAATGAAAGAGGTGGCATGGCATATATATATATATATATATATATATATAGGCTGAGATTAAATTTCTAAGAACTGTATATATGCATGGCTATTCAAAATTTAGTAATGATTCAACAGAACAGACAGCACACAAGAGGATAACAGAATCTGGAACAGTAAAAGCTGCCATGTGTCATTTCATCATAATAGTCTTGCCTGAGAATGTGCAGGGCACAGCTATGGATGGGTAGGTTTAGCTTTCTGCTCCTTCCTCTGGCTTTAGTTACTAGGAGCCACATACTTGGTGACTTCCACCATAATTGCCCATTCTTCAGCCAGATCATGCTGCGGCCCCAATCCAGCTTTTCCAGGACATGAAAAGCGACTTGTTTTTGTGCCCTGGAAAAGGCACAATAGCTGTGGCACCACAGCTATATGGCACTCCTTCAGTGCTGCATCATACAGACACAGCGCTGGAAGAGCGCCGTGATGCCGCACGCTGTGTGGACCAGCGCGCAGCGTCATGGCATCCTGGGGACAGAGCCGGGGCATGCATCATGGAGATGCTACTCACCGACTCCACCCCTCAGCCAGCCCAAAGTGTTGTTCTGTACAAGGTCTCAGTCATGTTTAAAAGCTCTATTTTGTTACTTTTCATGCTATTTGCCAGCAACATAACTGAGCATCCCAGGATCTGAGATTTCAGATCCAAAACATAAGAAAGGCTCCTATTGATGTCACGGGAAGTGGGTTTTCATTAAATCATTGAACACTATACAATAAGCATCAGGCTCTGTCCTTCAAGAAGGATATTGACAAGTTGTAACATGTCCGGAGGAGGATGACCAAAATGGTAAAAGGTCCAGAAGCTTTGCCCTATGAGGAGCAACTTAGGGAGCTGGGTACGTTTAGCCTGGGGAAAAGAAGGAAAGGAAAGGAAGATTATGAGTGTAGTTTAAAGATGGAGCAGAAGGTGAAAGGGGAACTGGGACTGTGCAGGGAAGACAGAGAGGTTGAGAGAGGGAGGCTAGGGTGTGCAGTGAGTAATGTTAATTCAGATCTTGGAAAAGTTACTTTTTGAAGATTCCAAGTGTTACAATTCCCTATTCAGTTTTTCATGCATTCTGTAGAGGTTGTCTTGAATGAGAAAGATAATGGTTTCTTCTTTAATTGCCATTATGCCCAATATCTGTTGGTTCTAGCATTCCCAAGATACCAGTGAGAGGGTCAGAAGAATCACCTTTCACACCTTCATTGTATTTTTGTAGAAGTATTTATCTTTGTTTCTGTTGTGTGCCTTCCAAGTCATTTCCAATATATGACAACCCTTAAGCAAGCCTATTATACAGTCTTCTTGATAAGATTTGTTCAGAGAGGGTTTGAATCCTAGAGTTGGAAGAGACCATAAGGGAAGAGACCATAAGGGTCATCCAGTCGAATCTTCCTCTGAGTGTGAGAAAGTGTGACTTGCCCAGGGTCACCTAGTTTGCATGGCTGCCCAGAAATCTGAATCCTGGTCTTGAGAGCCATAGTCCCATGCTCAAACTATCTCTCTATTTATCATTATGGTGATATTGTGTTGTGAATGAATGTCAAATAGCCTGCTGACATATGGCGAATTTCATAAAGCTTTCTTAGCCAAGGAAGACTCAGAGGTGGTTTACCAACTAAATAGTGATATGCAAATTATGCTGGAATTCTGGAATGGGCAATCTTGCAAAATTATCATTTCATCACAAGTTGTATGAAACTCCCAGAGAGATCAGAAATAGAACACTTCTACTGTATCAAAGAAAGAAAAATATTTAACAGCTTTGTAAGTTTATGCTGTTCGCATTTTCTTCTCCCTGCACCACATGATAGATCCATCATTTATAGAATACAGATTTTATTCTTGTAACAGACAGAATCAATATTTATTTGTTTAGTTTATTTAAAGTATTGCTGCTCTGGATTTTTCCACATATAGGTCTAGCTCTAGGGCAGTTCATGTAAACTCATAAAACAAACTGACACATTTAAAATAATATTATCAGACAAGCCAATCAGAATGAGAATAACACCAGGAAAATGGCAATGGAAATAGTTTTTAAAAATAAAAATAAAATAAAAAGGAAAAAGACCACCATGAGTCAGAGGCCTGGGTAGGGCCGGCCCTACCATTATATACAGTTAGACCCCTTCTGATGGCATCAGAACATAGTGTGGGTGGGACAGCGGAGAAGAAGAAGAAGAATGTTATATAACAGTGCCACATAGCACTGCCTCTCTGACTACTTTTGGTAAACAGTGCATAGAATTGGGAAGGGGATCTTGCCTTACATCTCAGGCAGCCCATGTCTGAAGCTGGTCCTGCCTGACACCTTTAAAATAGAATCATATAATCATAAGATAATAGAGGTGGAAAGAGCCACAAGGGCAGTCCAGTTGTATCACTAGGGAGGTGCAGGGGGTGCTGCCCACACTGGGTGACACACCCCTAGTGATACAACTGGGTGAAAGGGGTGAAATCCGGTTGGGCCCTCCTCCCGTTGCTCCCTTATTAGCTTGCTGTAGCAGTGGGAGCCTTCTCACAAGGATTAGCATAGGAGAGGGCCCAGCACACCTTTTTGGCTGCTGCTCTTCCCATGGTAGCCAGCCCCACTGGTGACACCAGGGATGAGTACGGTACAGGGGTAGCTCATCCAACAACCAGCCATACAAGAATGCACTCCTGAGAGATGGCCATCTAACTTCTATTTAAAGACCTCCTAGGAAGAAGATTCCACCACCCTTTGAGGCAGTCCATTCTACCATTGAACAGCTCTTGTAGTAAAGATGTGTTTGTAATTTGAATCCCTTGATTCATTTAGAAAGGCAATGTGTCAAGACCATGTCTTCAGTGGTCACCTTCTTGACTTCTGAAGGTGGGGATGTTGGAAGTACACTCACTGATCATGACTTGAGTGGAAGTCATATTGATGTGTAAGAAGATCACCTGTTCTTCAGGTGCCTGGGTTCTACAATACACTATAGAATTGTAGTGCTATGATTCCACTTAGTACTGTCAGCCAGGTCCAGATATGGAAGAACGTGATCGTTAAACCACTTTTTAGACCACATGTGCTCTCCAATACATATACGCGGCCAAGATACAGCAGAGGAAAACCTATAGCAAGGAGGAGGATTCACATACATACAGCCCCTAAGGGGCAGCAGGATGACACCCATTTTCTAGATGGATTGGGGCTGCAGCAACCTCACTCTGCAGCCCCAATACAGCCTTTTGAGGGCATGAAAAGGAGCCACAAAAAGTGGCTCCTTTTTGTGCCCTTGAAAGGGTGCCATAGCCATGTTGCCATGGCTATATGGCACTCCTTTGGTGCTGCATTGTATGGCCACAGTGTCAGGGGAGCACCATGACACCGCACACCATGTGGAGTGGTGCACGGCATCAGGGCATCCTGTGGGTAGAGTTGGGCGTGCGTCACATGGATACTACACCCCAACTCTGCCCCCATGCTGACCTTAATGGCCGGTGTGTACAGGGCCTAAGTCTAGTTTAAAATGATTCATTTACTACTATTTGAGATTATGGGCATTGGTGTGGATGACTTTTAGGCAAAAGTGAAGGAGGTACTACCTATGGGAGTGTGTGCTATGGGATAGATAGTGGCAAAGAATTGGAGGACAGAGCAGTATGTAATAGGTGATAGGAGTATCATCACAAATGTAGTGTAATCAGGTTTTATACTTGGAATCTGTGGTGGACAGAAATAAGACAATTAGTTGGAAATGGTTAATGGGTTTAGTTAATGGTTAACATGTTACAATATAATTCAATTGCATTTACATTAGAAGGTGAAAATAACTAAATTTATGTTAAACTTCCACTTAAATGTATGTTAAGTGCCTGCATTAAAAGTCTTACTAAGATGACAAGCTGCAAAATTCTGTTCATGATAGTTATTAATGTATTACTTTACTACTAATTTCCTCAAGCATCCAAGCAAATGTCCCAGCCAGGGTCATGAGCTTCATATTTTTGTTTCCAGGGGCATATGAAGAGCATCGGGGGGGGGGGGGGGAGTAGGGATGTAGTTTGTTTTATTTGATGTAATTGTATTTTTACTGTTGTTAGCTGCCCCGATTGATCTCAAAGGGGCGGGGTATAAATAAAATTTATTATTATTATTATTATTATTATTATTTATTATTATTATCTGTGTGGTGTCTGGTGCAGAAGACAGGAAGAGCACCTACATGTAATCAAGATTGTCCGGTTCCAAGACACCCTTACTGGTTTAAAAATCTTTAAAACATCAATGTAATTAATGTAGCCCAAAATCTGTTGGTTCCTTTAGCAGTCTGCCTCATTTAAATTAATTAATAACATAACTAATAGCAATTATAGTGACTAAAATGGTTAGAACTAGAAGTGATTATAAAAAGATGGAAACTTCCCCTCTTATAGAATTATTACCAAAGCCAAAAAGAGTGCAGACAAAGATCACCCATATTATAACTAATAGCTCAGTTACAGACTACCCTTCCACAAAATTCTCCTTCTGACCCCAAATTTTTAATATTGCAGAGAATTAGATGCTGAAAATAATTTGTACTTTCAACTCTTACATTTGCTTTGTTTTTGTGACCATGGTCACTCTGCCTGCCTCTTTTCCTTGAATGGCTGAACCGTATTTCTAAATGCTCAATTGGAATTTTAAGTCAGTGTAATATTAGAAATTTGGAGAGTGAAGGAAAATTTCATTACAGGGAGGCAGAACTCTTGTTTAGAGAGGCAATACTCTCCTTTTGCTCTGTCTCCTATAGCTGCTACACCTATAACTTAAGCCAACCACTTTAAGAATTTTTTTAAATAAATTTAATTAAATTGTCCTTTTTCATGAAAAAAATTCCAATGTAATTGATCACCTGCTTGATTTTAACTAGTTATCTCCTTTTTCTGTCCTGCCCTGCTCCTTCTCCTCCATTAAACTCATCTCTCCAGCAAACTCTCTGTGTCATGCTCACCTGGAAAACATAGATATCCACTTATATTGTAGCTGGCCTTCTTCATTGTGTTCATCTGATTATAATCCCACTTCCTATGTTCCAACCATGGGAACCATAGAAAAATATGATATGATCTGGGAGAGTTTGACTATGACTGGTCTCAATTAGCTAAGACCCAAGATTGAGAAAAGCTACTTTAGTGGATTACGACTCCCAGAATCTCCCAGCTGTCATAGATTGTGGCCATGCTGTCTAAGGAATTTAGGCAGTTACTAAAAAAAAAGAAAAAAAGGTAATTTCCCCAAACTTTGTTTAGAAGCAGAAGACAAAATGGCAAGAGGAATCTTGAATTCTTCTGCTATTAAGGGTTGCCACATAATTCAACTTTGCAAAAGCAGAGCAATGTGAAAAATGTATATGTATCATCTCCATGGCTGCCTGTATGGCTGCCTGTATGGCATAATATTAAGCAGTGAAGTGCCCCCCCCCCCGCCGCTTTAGCCTTGCAGCTGAATTCTGCCTGAGCATACTCTTTCCCTCAGGAGCCCTATTGCTCTGCAACTTCCCTCCAACATGCCAGCATTTATCCAGAAATGAAATATATATCCCCCTTACTCCTATTCCCTCTCCTCCCTGCTCACTCTGTCTATATTCTGTTCTTGGAACTGGGAAGACAGAGACGGCTGCTGCTATTTCTATTGCTATGTGGCCTCAAGCCTTCCACCAACCTAATGAGGGCCAGGTTTATTCCACATGCTTAGCGGAGGCTGCCAAGGAGACAGTGCTTTGCAAAGATGGGAGAAGGAATCCACGTCAGGCACGACTTCCCACTGCCTTTCTCAGTCCAGCAGTTGGAGCAATCAGTAGCGTAATAAGGGATTTATGTGATTTAAACACAGTGGCAGCCACCCCTGCTGCTCTATCATAGAAAATGGATCTTTAACTTAGTCCATGATTTACAGGAGAACCAGAACTGGGAAATGTGACTCAAAACCAAACCGTCACCACCAAGAAAAACAGGAAGAAAACAAAACACAACAATGTGATTCACAATAATTATTGTCCAGAGAAACACTTTACTAGGCATTCATGAATAATGAATAATAGAATACATTAATAATGACTCAGTCTCAACGTATTTTGAAAACATACACACACACAAACACACACCCTCATATCACTACAGGAGATGCACTACCTTGATTCAATCAAGGAAGCCACAGCCCTGTGTTTGCAATTGATGACCAGGGATCTTAGAGTTCTCCCATTTTTAGGGTCAGCATACCATTACATTGACTGTAACTTAAGGAGATCCTATCATAGGGACTTCTTGGATAAATTTATTCAGAGGACTTTGTTGTTACCTTTCCCTAGAACTTAGAGGGTGTGATTTTTACTAGGTTATCAGGTGGGTTTTCATGATGGCAATTTCTAAATAGGGTCTCCTAGCCCAACTCTTAAACCATGATTCCATGCTGACCCCCTCAAAAATAAAGTTTCTGAAATAAGGAGTAAAACATTACTGTACAAAATGTTTGACTGTCAATGTCATTGTTATTAACATGTCCAAAAGCAACAACATTGCTATTGCCCTATGCTACTAATAAAAGTGACAAGCTTATTACAGTCTGCTTTCCACATCCATGATTCTGCATCCAAGGATTCAACCATCTACAGCCTGAAAATACAATTATTAAAAAAATAAAAAAGCAAACCTTGATTTTGTCATTTTATATATGGGACCCATTTTACTATGCTACTGTATATAATAAGACTGAGTCATCCATGGATTTTGGTATCCATAGGTGGTCCTGGAACCAAACCCCAGCAGATACTAAGGGCCCACTGCATTTTTAATATGTTCAGGTTCTGAGCCTATTGTAGTTTTAGGCCACAATCCTCAATTTGCTTGGGAGAAGCTCCCACTGAATTCAGTGGAACATCAGTGAATAGACAACCTTTGCATTCTACTGGCAATAAAATATTATGATAAAGGAGGGGGAATCCTGCTGCATACATGTCATAGAATCATAGAATCATAGAATCATAGAGTTGGAAGAGACCACAAGGGCCATCCAGTCCAACCCCCTGCCATGCAGGAACTCCAAATCAAAGCATCCCCAACAGATGGCCACCCAGCCTCTGCTTAAAGACCTCCAAGGAAGGAGACTCCACCACACTCCAAGGGAGTGTGTCATATGCTCAGTGTTTAATAGGTTAAAACTGGGCTGCTAGAGGGCTGCATGAACCTACTAAAAACTTTTCTAGTTAGCTGTATTTTTCAGGGACAAAGGAAATGCACTCTGAAGATGTGCAGAAGTGCTCTGTTCTTTATGACTTCACATACTGCAGGGCCATGCTGCCTACTCTTATCCCATCTGTCAACTGGGTCTTCAAAGTAATATTGCCCTGAGGCTTTGATTTAGTCATTGGTTGGATGAGAGGACAATTAGCACTCACAGGCAATTTCTCACAACAAGAAAGCCTTTGTTCCAAACTTCTGGAATGTACTTTCTGTTGCATATACCTGCAGCATGGGGATTTTGTACACCCAACTGCCAAAATGGTGGGTGTTTCTCTCTCTCTCTCTCTCTTAATGGCTTGGCAAAATTGCTAAGAGATTTTTGGCAGGAGTACTCTTCAATTTCAGATTTTATCTTATTTTTGATATTTGTATCCTTAAGATTTTATTAATAGATACATAATGCTTGCATTGTTCCCCTTAATGTTCTATGTTGTCGTTTTTATTCTTGTGTGCTTTCAAGTCATTTCTGACTTATGGCAAACCTATCATGGGGTTTTCTTGGCAAATTTCTTCAGTGGAAAAACCATGAATATGTTAGTCTCCCCCCCCCCCAACATTAATGATAAAGAGTCCTCTCCTACCAAGAACACCACTCACAACCCTCTTTGCAACTTTGAAACACATTTCCAAAGTGCTTTGACTTTCAGTCTGATCTTAGCAGCCACTGCTGCATAGGATCCACCTTCTCTCTTTGGCAAACTTTGCATTCTCCTCATTTCCAAAGTCTTTCCACTCTGAATCTGATGTTTGCAGCCATCACCACTGAGGGAAGGTATAGTGTTGCTTTTGTCTGGCCCAGAAAGAGGGGTAAGAGGAGAAGGGGAGAGAGGTTGGATATTCCTGGGGTGGCTGCAAATGTGGATTCAAATGGATTGTTTTTGGAAATGAGGAGGATGAAAAGTTTGACAAAGCAGGGAAATGTATGGTGTTGGTTTGGGTGGGCTGGGAGAAAGGGTGAAAAGGAGTGTGTGTGTGTGTGTGTGTGTGTGTAGGGGGAGAGGTTGACCTTGTTAAGCACCAGCTATAAAGTTGCAAACAATCAAAACTGAAAATCTGAAACCCATTAAGGTGGAGGGCTGACTGTATAACCAGTTCCCTTACATGGCTTGGTTTTTAGACCCTTTTACCATCTCGGTCACCCTTCTCTGAAGAAATTCCAGCTTGTCAATATCCTTCTTGAACCATGGTGTCCAGAACCTAACAGGGTGTTCCAGATAAGGTCTGACCAAAGCTGAGTAGAGTGACACTAATACTTCCTTCAGTCTGGATGCTACACTCCTGTCGATGCCACCCAAAACAGTTTTGGTTTTTTTGGCCATCACATCACACTGTGATCTCATGATTAGCTTGTGGTCTACTAAAACACCTAGACCCTTTTCAGATGTACTGCTCTGAGGCCAGGTATCACTCATCCTTTATTTATGCATTACATTTTCCCTGCCTAAATATGGTACCTTACATTTATCCCTGCTGAATTTATTTTGTTACTTATAGCTCAACTTGCAAATCTGCATAATGGTCCTTTTGAATTCTGATCCTGTCCCTGGAATATGAGAAACCCCTCCTAATTGGGTGTCTTCTGCAGATCTGATGAGCATGCTTCTGGCCCATTATCCATATCATTTATAAAGACGTTCAACATTACTCAATCCAGGACAAACCTACTAGTAGCTTCTCTCCAAAAAGAACCACCATCATTAGCAAGCATTCTTTGGGTTTGATTCATTAACCAATTACAAATCCACCTAACAGTAGCATGGTCTACCCTACGCTTCTCCAGATTGTCCACAAGAATACCATGGGGAATCTTGTCAGAGTCTTTGCTCCAAGATTATTAAAAATAGATACCTGGAAATGGGCATGATAGTAAGGAGACTCTATCAATGTGTACTTGGAATTTTGTGTGTGTGTTTTTTTTTAAAAAGATGCATTAATAAATTCTAATTAATTTAAATGTGTCCATGTCCTTGAAATATGAAGAACCATGCTAGGTCACTAGGCATGGTAGACTTCCTTAATTAGAACATGGCTTTGGAATCTATACAGGCTGAAGACTGGGAGTGGGGATTAGGAGAGACTGCATCATATAGCCTCTCCATGCCCCTGTTGTGGGACAGCTTTGCCTCATATGTATGGAGCAGACATCTCTCAGTCGGCATGCCTAAGGTTTCAGCAGCCATGGCTTTATTCAGACAGTATGGGCACAATACTTTGAACCCTACTGTTAGATGTCATTGGAATAGATCCATTTAATCAGTGAGATGTATCTATGTGTTGGCTCATCATTCAATAGTTCATTTGATGGTTCTTCTCTAGTTGGGACTAACCTATGGGATTCAGGCTAGCACTGACCGTAACTTTGGTAACTTTGCTTACCAAACAAGGGACTTTTCCAGCCCTTGCAAAGTGACAAGAAGAAGACTTGCTGGTCCTCCTGTTTAACAAACTTCTGATAGGCCAGATCTCCAATTTCAGCTCAGTGATATTGACTATGCTTACAGTGTATCACCTTTGATGTCCACAAGCCTTTGTTTTGTGTAGGAAGTGAAAAGAGATGCCATTTAGGAATCATTTAAGAATAAAAGCCCCCTGACTTATCAAGGCAGGAGCACATTATAAATATTTAAAGATCTGAGTCTATGCAGCTCAGGAAGGCTATCTTGTTGTGTACTGACATTCTTAGATAAAACAATACCATGTGTAATTGTGGATTCCAATGATAATACACTTACTGTCACCTCTAAAGAAGAAAATAAAGCATATCTGAGATAGGCATAACCCTGGCAGAAGGTTTTTCCACAAAGCAGAAGATGGGGATCTTATTATTACTTCCATTCTCTGTGCTTTGAGAATTGGGTAAAAAATTCTAGTAAAAAGAGAAATAGACAGATCTCAAAATGGCTATAGTCTAACATAAACGATTGTTGTAGCTGAAGTTAGTGCTGTTTCACAATTATTTATTGAGCATTACTTGTTCCAATCTAACCATGGACAAATCCACAACAGTAACACATCAATCACACTTCATTGAATCTTTTTGTGTAGTGTATTCCATTCAAACATTATGCATCCCTACTTCTGAATAGATATTATATCTTTAATTAAACATTTTGATTTTGTTTTGCCCTTATATCGTTCATGCCTGAATTACAAAGATCAGGATTACTTTTAAAATGTCTCTATGAACAGAATAATTGGAGCATCTAAAGTTAATGCCACTTTTCTTAAATAAAGCTCTTGTATAAAAAGCAAGAAAGTCCAGTGAGAGGACCCTGACATCTTGATGTTTTAGGAATTCAGTTGTAAAGGAGAAGCAAAGTAGACAAATGTTTCATGGCTGCTAGCTCCTTGAAATCATGAGAAGGGAGGTTTATCCATGCTTGACCAGAAAATGCAGCTTGAAATAATAGATGTCCAAAGAACCATGGCTTGTCTATTTTGTCAAAGGAATAAACTGTTAGCATTGCATTAGGTTAAATGTATAGACCAATATATATGTCAAAAACTGTTCCTCTGTGATACCTTGCATATGGCAAATACATTTCAAGAAAGTATCTTTACTATTGGAGGCAACCTGAATGCAGATGCCCTAGGAGGGACATGACCAAGGTAAATTCTACCTTAATAATTTAAACTTCATCTTCACAGAATTTGGTCTATTGAATATAGATTTGGTCTTCTAAATAGACAGAACCAGATTGTGGTGACAGAAAGTAATTTCATACCTCTCATCATAGTTTTTATTCTAGAATAGACAAGATTCTAGAACTGAGGCTTATTTTTGGATGTCTGCACTGGGCAGATCTGGACCTAAGACCATGTCCTTCACCATGTCAGGTTTACCTTCGTGATCAAAGGGATGTCAAGATATTTTATTTGGTTATTCAAAACTAGATTGTAGAGATAAAGCTTTGAAGGAATATAGTAAACTTTCTCAAAGAAAGCATACAAAGGGATATGGTCTCAAAAAGATGCTCCAAGATGCCTTTGCCTGCTGATATTCCAGACTGACATGGCTATGTCTCTTTTAGAGCCATTTCAGCAGATAGGCTGGCAAAGGTGGCAGAATTTAATTTCAAGGATTATTAGTTTGTTGTCATACACAGTCACCAGATTGCAGACTCAGGGGCACTCAGGGACTAAACAGATCACCTCTTTGGAGTGACGTGCTGCTGTCCCTTTCACTGCAGCATCAGGGCCAGAGCAACTACATGCTGTGGCCCGAATCCAGCCTTTCCCTGATGCTAAAAGGAACTGCAAAATGATGCTACTTTTGCGCTGAGGAAAAGGTGCCTTTGCCGCTACCGTGGCACTTTCTGGTACTCCTTTTGGTGTTGCTGTTACACACCCAATGTGCAGTTGAGCAGATAGCATGATGGTGGCATCAGGCAAGCATTGAGGCGTGTGTCGTACGGACACCACGCCCCCACTCTGCCCAAGGCCGGTGTATAATGCCAGTCTGTACAGCCTTTTAGTTCTTTGATTTTTGAACGTAGGTTATCATAACTCACTGAAGTAGACCAGGCCATTGCCACCACCTCATTCAGCACAGCCAAGTAGAATGGTCGTATTTTTCAAAGTATGCTCAAAATGGGAAATGAGAGAGGTCTTTTTGAAGACCAGAGGTTTGAAAAACAGGGTGTCTTGGGAGTCTCTCATTCACAGGGTTGCCATAAGTTAAAACTGACTTGATGGCAGTTAACTCTCTATACAGCACAAACCAAGCCAACATTTGAACCAATGATTTGTATTGATCTCCAGTTGATACTGGATGATGCTCCAAGCATGGATGCCCTTTCTTCCTGTTACATTTTGCTTTTCTGATAGAATCATTAACTAACATACTTAGAAAGGACTCAGAATTATTAAGAGTTGGACTTAATGAACAAAAAGTGTTATTACATTTATTTGTGGATAATATCACCATGAATTTGTCACATCATAGGGTTTTTAAGGTAAAAGACATTCAGAAGTGGTTTACCAGTGCCTTCTTCTGTACAGTGGAAGTGGATTAGTACTGAACTAGTATAAACACTGCCCTTTGTCTCTAAGAGCTTCTATGCCAGTGTCATATTTCACTGCTGCTTAGCTGCCCTTACCATTGGAGCTATCAGTTTTCTTCTGCTGATATAGAATATTCATCCATCTATGCATGGATCTGAAAACTGGATCATGAAGAAAACTGATAGAACAACAGAGGCAGAACCAGCAATAATAGTACTCTTTTGAAATGTGATGCTGAATACTATACAAAAAGAAAAATAAATGTGTCTAACAGCAAACCAAGCCTGAACTCTCACTAGAAACCAAATAATTGAATGGAGACCATTGTGCCTTGAGTATGTCATGAGAGCACATGACTCATGACTCAAGATGATAATGCTTGGTAAAGTTAAAGGTAGTAATAAAAGAGGAAGACTGCATTGACTCACTAAAGAAAGCTATAACCCTGAGTTTGGAAGACCTGACCAGGGCTGCTAATGACTGGGGCCCCTGTTAGGATCGATGGGTGTCTCGATATACACACTCCTCTTTTGAGAAAAATGGAGTTGATTGAATAATGGAGCTAACTCTGTTAAGTATGTCCTGCAAATAGCTCATATTAGGAACTTAAGAATACAGACAAAAAGACAGACTTGACTGAGACTCTGTCTTACGTTAGCTGAGATCCTTCTTTGTGTGACAAATGCACTTTATTCAAGAGTTGGGTAGAGAAAATTATACATAACACAAGATCTATGTATTGAATGGTAGCTCAAATCTGGTATGCAAAACAGAGATCAGTTAAGTTCTGCTTGGGCATCCTGTCTGCAAATGCTCCCAGATAACTATAATTCTTCAGAGATGGAAGGATGCAACCTGGGATGATATGAAGAACTGATTGTGTTAGCATCACACAATGTCATGCCAGAAGTTTGATTTCAGAAAATTCCTTTGCGTATGGCTGAGATACAATTTGGTAAGAAGATGGGAGCTAAACAGACATGGGACTCAAGAACCAGGTTTGAGATTTGTATTTTATTAGTTTTATAGTATTGAATTTTAACTATTGGTTTTATATGTTTTTAATTATGTTTTTTATTTTAATGTGCTGTATTCTGCCTCAAGCCTTGAGCAAAAGCAGGAAAGGATAGTGCCCCAATAAAATTAAACTCTTCCAAAGTCAGAAAGCATTGTTTAAAGATGACACATCAGTGGTTCCACACTCCATTGCATCTGAGCCATGTTAACAAACAGTGAAATGGAAAGTTCTGGAGGGGTTGCAAGGGACTGGGCACATATGTGGTGATCTTGCCCGCCTAGTGTTGCTTTTGAGGATGAGATCTTTAATGAGACTGGAAAAAATAGTTAAACTAAAAAATGGGGGGCCCATCAACAGTAGGCTTTCTATCTATTTTCAATGAGTCTGGCAGCAATTTTATGTCTGAGGACTTAATAATCACTTTTTGTTTGGTTGCACATATGGAAATTGCCCTTGGATGGAAAAGTGTGCATACTTTAACTCCTGAGAACTGGAGAACCAGAATTTGATCATTGACCTTTATGAAAAAACTAACTCAACAAATGAGGGGAGTGAAGCATACACACAACACACAACAATTTTTTCATTGCATAGTTTCCATTAATGGATTGTAACAATTGTAGCACAGAAGATTGTAATCTTCTTTCCCCAAATTCATAGTAATCTGTGCCCTGTGTAGCTCTAGCTTAAAAATAGTCTGTAATTATTATAACTGTACATCTGCTCTGTCTGGTGAACCATTGTTGCTGATGTTGAACTGTACATTCCTTTAAATTTCTAGTAAAAATATATATTTTTTAAATGAAAGAAACTCGGGTTTGTCATTTGGGTGCCTGAAAAAATGTGTGAAGAAGAAAAAGTTGCTTTTTCATATCAGGGTGGGAGACCTTAATTGCCTCTAAGGGCTAAAAATCCCTGAGTGATTTGGGGCCAATTGATAATACCTTTTAGTCTAAACAACTTAGCAGTGTTACTTTGGGAATAAAGTGGGGAGATACAGCCAAAATGACATGTTGTGTTCTTTAGAAGAAAAGTATTATGTATATACTGTCTATAAATCTAAAAATTTATGCCCAAAAATTGACTCCCATATTCCAGGTCAACTTATTTATGGGTCACTATAGTAATGTGATTTTCCCATGAAAGGAGTTTATTTCTCTCTGAAGCCAAGCAAAAAGAGTCCTGGGTGATTGATTGATATTGCTGTTTATTTAAGAGTCCCTCTCCTGCCTGCACATCTGGCTGAAACAAAAGCTGAAATAATGAAGCAAAAAGCCTCAATGAGAGTCTCTCTTGCTATATCTTTATGTATATGACCCAAATTCTACAATGTATGTCACTCCCCTGCCAAACTGTTTTATATTTATATTCTGTATTTTTAATTCCTTTTAATTTGAGTGTTTAATTGCAGTTTTAATATTGGGGAGGGGGTTGGGAAGGGATCAGTTTGTATTTATTGTATTTTAACGCGTTTTTATTGTTGTAACACATCCGGATTCCTAGTGATTGGGTGGGCTATAAATAAATCATTTATTATTATTTTATTATATCCCCAAATACACATACTGAAGGAACCTCCAAGTTTTACCCTTGACCTATCCACAGGTCATGACAAAATCCATAATTTTGCCCCCCAAACCTGACCTCAATTTATATATGAAGTTGACTTATAGTTGAGTATATACTGTAAATGTAGCAATATGTTGCAAATATACATCTCCTCCCCTCAAGATTATGGAAATGATGCACAGTCCTAGAAATTCTGAGACCATGACTTTCTCTTAAGCTTTGCTTTCTCAGCCTTGCGTAACTGGATGGCCAGACCGTGAAAAAGAGATAAAGGCCTGATAAAGGCCAAAAGGGCTGTCTGTGTGGCGTGAGTAGGACTGGGGAGGGTGCAGCATTTATACCCTCTCCAGCCCTAGCACATATGGACAGCACCATTTTAAAATGGTGCCGCCCATATGGGTGCACCCTCATAATGTCATTGCGCGTGCCACGTTTAGATTATGCAGCGTGTGCCTGACGTTATGGCGCCGCTGAAAGGGCACCCTGGAGCTCCTTTTTTACTGCTGGTCTTTGGCGCAGCCTTTAGACGGCCGTGTCAAGACCCTGGGGGGAAAGGGGCCTCAGCGGGGGCTCCTTTCTCCCTTTGGAACCGCCATGGGTTGCGGGGTGCAGCAGGCACCCAGGGCACCTGCTGCACCCCAATTCCAAGCCACGGAGAAGCATAAGTTTGCCTCTTCTCCGTGGCCTGGAGACGTGGTGGAATGGGGCCTCTGGGGCTACCGGTGAGGCAGCCCTGGCACCATCCCGCTGCTTCTCTGGGTGGTTACAGACCACCCCTTTTGGGCAGGCTGTACTGCCCCATAGTCTCAGGATATTTAAGATTAGTGTCAATATTAGGAGGAACTTCATAACAGTAAGAGCTGTTTGACAGTGGAACACACTCCCTCAAAGAGTGGTGGAGGTCTTTAAACAGAGGTTGGATAGCCATCTGTTTGGGGGGGGGGGGTTAGTTGTGTTTTCTTTCAGTATGGCAGGGGGCTGGACTGGATGACCCATGTGGTATCTTCCAACTCTATGATTCTAAGATTATAAACCTGAGACTATGATTCTAAGATTATAAACTTGTCTCTATATTCATCACATCTTTCAGATGCTACCAATCCTTTGTGCTTTCCAGTCCTACCACTAGTGTCAGTGAGGTAGACTTAGGCAGCACATGGTAGGTGTCAAGGGAGAAGTAAATTATTTTTTATTTGCTTATGATTGTAATACCACAGTTCAGATAGGGGAGTGTTATTCTGGATTTAATTATGAAATATTTATGACACATTTGCCAAATGTCAGGACTATCCTAGTGCTAGCTTACAGTTGTAAACTACTTGGACACTCCTTAGGCGGTATGAAACGGTATATAAATGAAGCTCAGGCAGCTGATAATGGGGAGGGGGAAGCAGCGTCAAGATTTTGAGAGGAGGGTCCTGTGCCAGACAGCCTCCTTTACACACTTAATCTAACTGTGCTGTGCTAAATTAAAGCTGCCACGTAAACACATACCTTAGCTCACCAGTACCATAGACCTGATTGGTTTTTTGTTCCAGCGGAAAGGAGGAAGCTGCCATCTTGTTTCTTGCCTCAGGCAGCAACATATTTTGGGCTGGTCTTGAGACATTGCAGGGCTGAAGGCACTGCCTCACAAATAAGACTATGCTGTTGTTATGTGCCTTCAGGGCAACTCTGAGTGGGGCAGTCTTATCCTAAGACTGTCACTATGCTATATTTTGGCAGGATTGATTCAGTGGAGGTTTGGCATTGCTTTCCTCTGAGGCAGTGGCCTCCAAACTGTGCCCTTCAAGAGATTATGGACATCAGCTCCCAGAAGCCTCAGCCATATTGGCCAATAGTTTGGGATTCTGGGAACCGAAGTCCAAAATCCCTTAAAAGGCACAGTTTGGGGACCACTGCTCTGGGGCATAGAGTGTGGCACTACACTACACTGGTTCTGAAGGGTAAGCATCCTTCCTCCTCCTCTCCAAAATTTTCTTTTAGCTCCCCAAATTTCTAGCATTGGAGGAACTTAAAATGCCAATTGAGCATTTAGAAATACAATTTGGCCACCCAAAGAAAAAGATCACAAAAAGATATCAAGGGAATAAAAAAGGATCAAGAAAATATACTGGGGAGGGGAGCGGGAAGCAACAAATACTAGAGTTTTGGGTGTGAACGATTTTCATTAACTTACTCTATGCAAGGTTAGAAATGTGGGGACTGAAGGACAATTTCACAGAGGTATGATGACCAGACCTGGCTTGAGCCAGGGCAGTTAAAGCGGTGCCAAACCAGGTAATTTTCCAGTCTGGACGGAGCCCAAGAGGACCAAATCCAGGCTGTTGTGCTTTGGATACCTCAAGAGAAAACAAGACTCACTAGAAAATACAGCAATTTTTGGACAAGGTAAAATGTTATTTACTTATTTGTTTGCTCCTTTAATGATTTCCTTATATTATGGGATTTATACCCCGCTTTTGTCTCCAAATGGAACTGATGTAACAAAACAAGGCCCTCTTTGTATGGCCCTTGTGGCCTCTTCCAAATCAATCCCAGAGCTTGGACAAAGCACACTTTTTGGACCCAGTTCTGGTTCTCTCGGGATCCTTCTTCAGCCCCAAAAGGGGCCAAAATGCTTCTCCTCTGCTGGGGCCACAGGGACCTTGTCCAAGCTTTTCTTGGCTGAGGGAAAAGAGACTCTCCCCTTCTTCTTTTGTTCCTTGGTTCAGGAGAGGGGCAGAGAGAGGGGTGGGAAAACCCATCCTTCTATCCACCCCTTTGTCCTTCTGTGTGTGTCTCTCTTCAGCAAGGTTTTGGGGTCCAGGGCAACTGTTCCTCTGGCTTCCCCCATATTCTCCACTTGGTCCCTCCCTGCCCATTGCGAGGGGCAGCCAATTTGGACAAAGGGGGGGGGGGTTGAGGCTGGGGCTGGCTCTGGGCTCAGTGTTCCAGGTAGCTGAGAGGAAGGAAGGGAGGAAGGAAGGAGCCAATGATGGCATTGCAGCAGCAGCAGCAGCAGCAGCAGAAGGTCCAAAGGCAGGCGCCTGGTTCCTCCTCTGGCTGATGATGATGATGGACAGCCCCCTCCTCGCCTTTATAAAGCGGGTCCCAGAGAACCAGCCCCTGCTTCTTCTTCTTCTTCTTTAGAGAGACAGAGGCAGAGGCAGAGGCAGAGGCAGACAGAAGCAGAAGCTCCCGCCGAAAGCGAAGGGGACTTACTTACTGGCTGGTGAGTAGCCACGCTGCCTGCCTTGCGCCCTGGCTGCATCTACACTGGAGAGAGAACCCGCTTTCATACCGCTTTAACTCTTTGCGTGGCTCTTTGCTATGGGGTTCTGGGAGTTTGTTGTTTGCTGTGAAATTCTAGGAATGGTGGTTTGCCATCATCATCATTATTATTATGATTATATCCCGCCTTCCTTCCAGTACAGGGGCTCAAGGCGGCTAACAAACCTAAAATTGTCCCAAGTTAAAAATACTATAAAACAAGCAAGAATGCAAGTTTTTTTTTTAAAAAACCATGAAACCGTCCAAAGAGTGAAAAGCCTGACATTATTAAAAATGTAAGAACGGTGCGGCGACAAACGACCTTTCCCAGAATTCCACAGCACGGAGCCGTGGTGGCAGTCAAAGGGGTGCCAAACCGGGTTATTTCTCCAGTGTGGATGCAGCCAAGGTTGGAGCAGAACTCGAGGAATGTTGAACTCCAGTTCCCAACATCCCTCACAATGATGGCTGGGGGATTCTGGGAGTTTTAGTCCAGAGGGAAGAAATAACCTCCCCCCAAGCTGTGGGGAAAAAGGTCTTGTTGAAATCAGTAGGACAAATGCCCCCAAGTCCCATAAAATCAATGGGGCAAGTGTCTCCCCCCCCCCCCCAGTTCCTTGACTTCGTGAGGAGATTAAATAGGGCTGGAGTCCTTTGTTGTTGTTGTTGTTGTTGTTGTTGTGTGCTTTCAAGTCGTTTCCTCTCATGGGCTTTTCTTGCCAAGTTTCTTCAGAGAAGGCTTGCCTTTGCTTTCCTCTGAGGCTGAGAGATTGTGACTTGCCCAAGGTCACCCAGTGGGTTTTGTTGGCCGAGCCGGGATTTGAACCCTGCTCTCCAGAGTCGTAGTCCACCACTCAAACCCCTCCAACCATGCTGGAGTCCTATCCCTGTCTCTTGAGATCAGTGGTAAGTCCCATGGAGGTCAATGGGACTGGCTCCCAGACAGGTGTGGAAATGAATGGAAGTCCTTGTCAAGCCTTTGAAGGAGGCTGAAGCTGCATTCACACTGGAGAAATAAACCGGTTTAAGTGCCATGGGTCAATGCTGTGAAATTCTGGGAATTGTAGTTTGTTGTGGGGCCCAGAGCGGAGCGAAGCTCCGCTCTGGACCCCACAACAAACTACAATTCCCAGAATTTCACAGCATTGACCCATGGCACTTAAACCGGTTTATTTCTCCAGTGTGAACGCAGCCTGTGACTATCCATTCGAAGCTTTTCAGAATGGGAACTTTGGCTGTCCAGTGCCCGGCATAAACCTGAGAGGACCATCCTATGTGGATCTAGTTAGGAACAAGTCCTGTGGAGTCCGGCAACTGTTTAAAGCCTGCATCCGTAAAGCTGGGGAAGTGGTCACTTCCCAGAGCAACCAAGCCACAAGATGCAACCGCATCTTTGGGGCACAGTTGAGGAGTGGCCAAGCAAGCCCCCTGTGAAATGAATGGGAGCTCCATGAAAACTGGATGGCCATCTGTCGGGTATGCTTTGATTGGGAGTTCCTGCACGGCAGGGGGTTGGACTGGATGGCCCTTGTGGTCTCTTCCAACTCTATGATTCTATGATTCTATGATTCTAACTCTCACTCATCTCACAAGAAAACATCATTCTGAATCGGACACTTTGTCAATAGCATTCTTGTCCAGGAATGGCACCTACTAAGTTTTTTTTTTATGTCGGTTGCTTTCCTGATAATGCATCCATGGCTTTCTAAGATGAAGTGTTTCCTCAGAGTACAACGGGCTCAAAGCAGTTTGTCCAATCCTGGTATAGTTGATCGTACCTATTTATTTATTGGCAGGGTAGCTAAGCATGTACATAAATCTTCCGAGGGAAGCAAAGGGCCTGAAGCCGTGCTTAACTTCAGCTCCCATTCTGCCCCCACTTAAGGTGTCTGAGAATGACAAGGTCACATCATACAAACTGGACATGATCCACTTGTGCAAATACGTTACCATACACAAAATTCCTTGTTTTTGGTGTGATCTTTGGAAATGGGCACCAAGAACTGTGTGCTGGAGCAGTGAGAGACTTCCTTTTCAAGTCATTCATTTACTGAGAGGTAAATCCCATTGAATTCAATAGGCTGATGCCAGCAAGCTGTAAACTTGTATTTTTATCTGGATCAGGTTTTTAAGTATATCATGAAATGTATTGAAGCTTTCAAATCAAAGTAATATGTGACTCTGTTCACTCTGCTGACTGCGTTCAGACCCTGACCAGATGTGCAACCCATTCATAAGCAAGCTTACTCGGATGTAATACCTACTGGTATTCAGTGAAACTTTATATAAAGTCAATATAGGATAGCGTATAAGGCTGCATAGGATTGCAGCCTTAGATTCAAAAGAAAATGCATTATAATAATATAACAGTCATGATATAGCAATACTGAGAAGCAGTCTGCTATTTTTCCAGTGGTGAGTGTGTGTGTGTGCGCGTCTCAGAGAGAGAGAGCGAGAGAGAGACTGAGACAGAGAGACTGGGATTTGCTGTTATAGCTTAATATATAAGTTAAATTACATGTGAAACCCTGCTGGAAATACCATTATCTTCCAAGAATGTAGCTCTATAGCTAGCCAAAAGTGGATTTAAGAGACGCAGTAACTAGTAGACTATTTAAGTGCCTCGGCGTCTCATGGAAAACTTTTGAAGACAATCCTGGTTATACTATATATGTGAGTGTGTGTGTTTCCATGAATTTATTAGGAAAGTTATTAAACACTTGCGTCCCCATTCTAGCTGGTTTTTGAGTGAGCATTCTCACCAGTGCCATCAAAATCAAATCTGGGATCAAGCATAGGGATTATAACACAAATATAGAAATGTACTTGAAAATTACAACATAGTAATTTTACACGAATAGCAGGATTTATAAAGATGCCCCATTAAGAGTAAACTGTTAATAAAACTATTGATAAAAAGAAGGAGAATTTTATTGGAATAAAATAGTTTCCTTTGTGGGGGATGTATTAGTCTTTAAAATGGAAAAGGATATTCAGTAATGCATATATCTTGGTTGGCAGGCATTATGTTACACCGGAGCTGGCTGTTGTGGCTGACTATCTTGTTAACTTTGTGGGATTCATCAGAGGCTCAAGGTATGTCTTGAAGTACATGTAAAATTTTAGTCCACACATCTTTCATGTCCAAAAAGTAGACAGAAACAGCTATAACTATAACACACTTTCTCAAAGGAATTAGCCTACAGTCTTATGCACACCCACTTGGCTTGGCCTTGAGAATAATTGTTCAAATATTTATTTCCATTGCATGCCTGAAAAATGAAACTAACTTGAATAGACAACATGCCTTACAAGAAATGTATCAAGGAAATGGGTGGGGGAAACCAACAAAAAAGATCAATGGAACAAATTTTGGTACACATCAGTTGTTCAGAAGCAGTAAATTAACTTGTGGTGTCAAAGATCTTCTCCTTCTTACACACTGGCAACTCAGCTAATTATATTTAGAATTTGGTTCACTTGGCTGAGAATTGACATTCAGCCAATCATTTGAAAAATTGCCATTTTTTAAGCTTGCATCCCGCTTGACCTAGAATAAATTCAAGAATAGTTTATATGTGGGATTCTTAGTGATGACTGGTGGTTCCTGTGTCAGTAGAGCAGTGAATCTGCTCCAGGTTTGGAGCCTTAAGAGTAGTATTCAGCAGATTTGGAAACTTCCTTAAATTTTACACTAAAACTTAGAATAGATTCCTCCTCTTGTCACTGGGACTTTCACTGCTAATTCTCATTTCCTTCATTTTAGTAAATATTTCAACAATAGTGGGTATTCCCAGATGATTAATTAAACCCAGTGCTATCAATTAAAACATTCATTCAGTTTCACTAAGAACATTACTTCTGCAATTTCTTCAAGAGTCAATGCCAAATAGATAGAGTTGCTGTATTTGAGGCCATGTGAGCAGCAGTCGTTCATAACCCATCAAGAAGAAACAATTTATGTTTTTATTTATTTCACTTCTATGCTGCCTTTCACCCAAAAAGGGTCTCAAGGTGGCTCACAAGATAAAAAACATTATTGAAATGTCACAATAAAGCCATAAAAGAGTTGTCATTATGAGTTTTACCCTTTGATGATGGGGCCTTAGCACTACAGAAGGAGGCATAACCTTGTCTTTCCCAGCCTTGGGTCTCAAAATATTACCATTCCCCAATCATCCCTGACCAGCAACTACCAGACATTTCATGGGCCATGGTGAGCATGATAGCCCAATACTATATGAAGATTAAAATATGGGAAAATCTATAAGTTCAGCCCTGGATGTGAGAAGTCCTAGGTTTAGACTTAGGTCTTGGGAATGAGAAAGCCCCTTGCTTGTGATCCTTTAGATGCCTGTAAAATTAGTTGTACCAATACATGGGTCACTGGTCTGACTTAATATAAAGCAGCACTTTATAGCCTATGCAATGCAGAAAACTATCACTAGCAGTGCATGCTTTGAAATAATTCTAATCTTTCTGCCATCTTAAGAAACTTGGCACTGTGTCTTTCATTATGTTGGCTCTATGGGAAGTGCTGTATTGCTGCTTCTCCCAGCACTTCCATGTGACATGAGAAGACTGGGAATACACGGGAGAAACCTATGCTATGCTGGGACTTCTCTCCACCTTGGCAGTGTTGAGAAGGTATGATATGGCTCCTCAATTGAGATGGAAGGAATGGTACATGAAGTAGTATCTCCCAGGGCAAACAGGCCTGGAAGATAGCCCCTCCCCAACCAAACAGTGCAACATATTTCATACAGTATTTTAGAATCAGAATATGTGGGATTCCCTGAGCATATGGCTAACTTGAATAACAACCACAAGTCAATTCTTTCATTATTTGTCCAGTGCAATTCATTGATAGCATGCTGGTTGGACTCAAAGAGACGCAGGTGTACGTTTCTGTTTAGCTGGGGACAGCCTTGACCAATGCAAACTCTCCACTTGATTTTTCCATTCTGTAATGCAGTGCTGTAGATGACCTATCTCTCAGACTTGAACATCTGTGGAGGGGCGACCACCATTAATCCCAATGAGGCACATTCCCATGGTGTGCACCCTGCATGCACGCGCCCCATTATTAGTCTTGAATATGCGCAAGTTTTGGAACTTGCTGGGGGTCTGGAATGGGCGACTGTATATGGTAATTGGTGATGCTCAAACCATACTTTGTAATGTGAACTGTTAGCTAATGAGACACTGCCATGTTGTACATTTCTTTATTAATCATGTTCCTCTATGTTGGTGACTTAGCAGATGAAGATAGAGTGGATGAGACTACATTTGACTTGATGCAAATCAGCAACATCAACAGGAAGACCATTGGAGCAAAAGCATTTCGGGGTAATATTTCTGGGGTTCCAGCATACCGCTTCATCCGGTTTGATCATATACCTCCACTTAACTCTGAGAAATTAAAACAGATTATTCAACTGATCCAACAAAATGAGGGGTTCATTCTTACTGCCACCTTCAGGCAAGACAGGGACACCAGGGGCACTATCATTGCATTGGATGGCCCTGTCATCTCTCAGCGGCAATTTGAAATTATTTCCAATGGCCAAGACAATACACTTGAGCTTTCCTATTGGGTAGATGGCTCCCGGAAGGGATATCCTTTGGAAGATGTGGACCTAGCTGATCTACAGTGGAAGAATATCACTGTACAAGTAACAGGAGAAAACTACAGTCTCTACGTTGGGTGCGACCTCATTGACAGTTTAAGCCTGGAGGATCCTTTCTATGAAAACCTGAAAGCAGAGAAAAGCAGAATGTATGTGGTAAAAGGATCTGCAAGAGAGAACCACTTCCGGGTAGGTAATCTGCAAATGACACAGTTTATGAATCAAATAACATACAGTGCAGTACTATCTGTATCTATCTGGAAATAATGCCTCCTCAGTTCAATGAGACTTCCTTCCAGGTAACTGTGTGTAAGATTTTACCCTTAATTGTCTTGAACTGAGGATCATGGTATCATGAGACACTAATCATTTACATTTGATCAAAAAGCCCTCTGTACTCGATGACTCTTTATTTGTGGTAGGTATGTTTAACATCACATTCTCTTAGGCCAGGACTAAATAAAGTTCAACTCATGGAGCTGTTATTGAAAGCTATAATTGTGTATCTAGTCTTTCTCTTCTCCCTAAAATGGGTAATAAAATATTCCATCTCATTTGTAGCCTACCTTTCAACTTTCCAGGATCCTGGAATTAAAGCTCCGAGGGTCTTAAGAAGATTAAAGTTGCAAGGATAACTCTACCCCCATTTTTATTCTCATGGTCCAGTAATAACTGAGATAAAGTTAGGAGAGAATGACTGGCCCAAGGTCACCCAACGTGCATTGTGGCTGACTAGGCTTTTCCTGCACTATTGCTTCAGCACCTAGGAAAGTGCTGTTTAAATTTGTGCTAAACTCTGAAGCTCAGTTGATGTAGAAGGTATCAACCACCACTGATTATGGGAAGAAGAAGCACAACTTCCATGTGTACTGCAACTGATTTTACTTCTCTGTCAGAGCAGTAAGGTTAAACTTCACCATACGCCATTCCTGAAGGACAGGGGCTTCAATTTCTTGTCTGTTTTGGAACATTAATCCTGGCTTTTCTTACATTACTCACTTCATACATAACTAAAATACAAGCCTCATTTTTTGACACCTAAAACAAAGGTGTGTTTTGGAATCAGCTGAATCCCAGATTGAATCACTCTCATTAAGAGAGATCTGGGAAATGTCTGCACCAAAGCATCAATCAGATTCAGAAGGATCCAGTGACCCAGATGGTGTGTCTGCAAAAATGGATACATTTCTCCCCAAGCACTCTGTATAGAAGGAGAGGGGGAAGAAAGGAGA
Source organism: Urosaurus nigricauda (assembly GCA_034509955.1). NCBI lineage: Eukaryota > Metazoa > Chordata > Lepidosauria > Squamata > Phrynosomatidae > Urosaurus > Urosaurus nigricauda. The sequence continues at coordinate 311,243,915 of JAOEGL010000001.1, read as the reverse complement.
GGCTGTAGTTTTGTGACTGGAAACACTAGCTTTTAATTACATACTGATAATTAATTATGATTTATCAGAGCTTTTTATTCCTAGTGTTTTGGAACAGGGACATTGAAGTAATATATTTCAGGATGTTTCAGTGTATGTTGCCAGTTCTCTCTCCTAGGGAACAGGAACATTAAACAAACCTTTTGTGGCATCTGTGGCATCTGGGAGTGTGAAGGAGTTTGTACATCACTGAAAATATTGGCTGTTCCTGTCTTTCTGCAATTGTATAACCCAAAGTCACCACAGAATGAACTACTGGATGTTTTTCTGCCTCTCCTACTGTGTTATTCACATTCATCATCCACCCTGACCTATTAGGCTTCCTTTGACTTTGTTGCAAACTGGACACAGAACAAACAAATCTTAAGCCATTTATAATTCATTACAATTTCCCATTTCCTAGGCTTCTGTTATGTATGCTATTACTGTTGTCTTACAGACCACTCCTACACTACACAGAGGGGGTTAAGGGGAAGGCAATAATTACCAAATTAGGTCTTTGAGAAAAATTTCTTTACCAGTGTGCAGGTATCTCAGCTGAGGCCACCAATATGCTGACTCCTGAATATATTTATCTTCCACTTGATAGGAACACGTGGAATGGGTTTTGGTCAAGATCATGTAGCTGCTTTATAGCCCATTAAGAGTCAACTTAGAAGGGAGGAACTGTGTGAAAATGCAAATCAGTTCTGACAAACAAATTAAAATACCCACGTGAGTTCCAGTGATAGTCTCAGGTACACATGGTGATACAAGTCAAATTAGGGAACAACAAAATTGGTTTGAAACAAATTTGGTCATCATTTGAAAGTCTGAATTGAGGCCTGTGTTTTGGGGTCAGTGAATACTCTTCCTAAAGGATTAACTGTAAAGGGGCCAGTATGGTGTAGTAGTTTGAGCGTTGAACTACAACTAAAGCTAGGGTCATGGAAATCCACTGGGTGACCTTGGGCAAATCATACACACCCAGTCTCGGAGGAAAGCAAAGGCACCCCCCTTGAACATTTCTTGCCAAGAAAATGGAGTGAAACAAGCCTTAGGGTTCCCAAAATCAGAAATCTTGAACGCTCAGAGGGCCATTTCTTTTTAAATCAAGTAAAATATTGCTTAGATGTACACTTAAGCGTTCTGTTGGGAGATACAGAATGTTTTTGGTGAAGATCATATTGTCACTTCATAGTTCATTAATAGATATTGAGCACATGTTGCAGTGCATCAGGGGAATTACAAGGGGGGAAAAGGCACCCACTATATGACTGTTTTAACTGGAGAGAGGGCAAAGGTATAGTTAAGGGTGGCAAAATGAGGGCCTCTCAGATTCAGACACAAATGTGCCAATCCACAGGAGTCCTGGATAGGCCAAATGCCTTGCTCTTTAATAAGTTATCTAGCTGTTTTGTTTCACCCATCCTCCTGCTAACCTATATGACCAGTTCCTTCCCCATGTATTTCACTTACTATGTAGGGAGAAAAAATGAGGGTATTGCTCCACTACAAATAAAAATTCTGTCCCCCTCTCGAGTCTCCAAATTCCCAATTTTTCCTCAAGTCTCCAAATTCCTAGCATTGTTTAGAATGAGATAATGAAAAACATTCTCAACTAGGACTCTTATATTTGCTGCATTTGCCTTCCCTTGGTAATTTTGCCTGACTACATCTTTAGGTGCCTATACTGTATTTCTAAATGTTCAGGGGATGTTTCAAGACACTGCAGTGTTAGAAATTTGGAGACTGATGCAAAATATTGGAAAAGGGGGAGAACTATTATTTTAGGGGGCACTTTGGCCAACATTCATGCCCAATAAGCCATGTGCAATGCTTTATTAATATTAAAGTGCAGTTCATCACATCACTCAGAAGTAAGTCCAGTGGGGCTCTTTGCCAAGGAAGCATATATATGAAGACAGCATCATCTGTAGACCCAGTGACTCCTCCCTGCAACCATAAAATTGAGTGAAAATTCCCTTCTGGAATCTTAGGTGATTTTTAAGTGGTAGTGGTGGCGATTCTCTTAGAATCTCTTGGTTGGCCCCTCCTAGCTACCCAGGAGGTTTCCACACTGGTTCCCTCTATAAGGTCAGAACTTTGACTTTGGGCTGAGTGTGCCCCGGGCTTTTGTGAAGGAATTAAAAACAGATTGTTGGGAGTATGATAGTAAGCAGGGAGTGGGCGCATATAGGTCTGATGGAGCCGAAACATGCTCCCCGAAATGCTTAAAGACTCAAACCAGTGCTAGAATGATTTTTTCTCTCTCAAAAAGCCAAGAAAAGAGCACTATGCCATGAAACATTGCGGTTGTGAGTGGAAATGCTTCTTCTGCACACTTCCAGTATATCCCAGGTTCTAGTATTTGATACTTTCCTATGTTAAAAAAATAGATTATATTACAATGTGTTTCCCATTGCAGCTTTCCAGTATTTTAAATGGAGACACAACTACTACATAGAATCATAGAATCATAGAGTTGGAAGAGACCACAAGGGCCATCCAGTCCAACCCCCTGCCATGCAGGAACTCCCAGTCAAAGCATCCCCGACAGATGGCCATCCAGCCTCTGCTTAAAGACCTCCAAGGACGGAGACTCCACTACACTCTGAGGGAGTGTGTTCCACTGTTGAACAGCCCTTACTGTCAGGAAGTTCCTCCTAATGTTGAGGTGGAATCTCTTTTCCTGCAGCTTGCATCCATTGTTCCGTGTTCTAGTCTCTGCAGCAGCAGAAAACATGCTTGCTCCCTCCTCAATATGACATCCCTTCAAATATTTGAACAGGGCTATCATATCACCTCTTTACCTTCTCTTCTCCAGGCTAAACATCCCCAGCTCCCTAAGTTGTTCCTCATAGGGCATGGTTTCCAGACCCTTCACCATCTTAGTTGCCCTCCTTTGGACCCGCTCCAGTTTCTCCACATCATTTTTGAATTGTGGTGCCCAGAACTGGACACAGTATTCCAGGTGGGGCCTGACCAAAGCAGAATAGAGCGGCACTATTACTTCCCTTGATCTAGACACTATACTTCTATTGATGCAGCCTAAAATTGCATTGGCCTTTTTAGCTGCTGCATCACACTGTTGACTCATGTTCAACTTGTGGTCTACTTGGACTCCTAGATCCCTTTCACACATAGTTTCATTCAGCCAGGTGTCCCCCATCCTATATCTGTGCATTTCATTTTTGCACCCTAAGTGCAGTACCTTACATTTCTCCGCATTGAATTTCATTTTGTTAGCGTTGGCCCAGCTTTCTAGTCTATTCAGGTAATTTTGAATTTTGACCCTGTCTTCTGGAGTATTGGCTACTCCTCCTACTTTGGAACATCACTTTGTCTCTCCTATGGAATAGTCCTGTGTGCCACTGTGTGTCCCTGCAACTTTCTGCAGTTTTCCTAGTTCCTGAGTCTGATATAGGCTAGCTGCAGAATACAAAATTATTCTTGGTATGCAGCCTGCTGTTTTGCTGAAAAATGAAAGTCAACAAATGTATATTAAAGGAGCAAGGAAATTAGGCTGCAATCTTATACTCTTTGGAGAGTGAGCCCCACTGAGTTCAATGAAGTTCACTTCTGAGCAGGAAAGTACAGGGTAAGATTGCTAATTAGCCATTCCCTTTCTCCCATTGAATGCTGAGAACTAGAATTCTTTGGAGCTGCTAGGGCTAACCATGTAGGAATTTTCAGCACAATCCTATGTTTGATATAAAAATAAACTGAAATTGTAGTGTACCTATATTGTTTTTTCCCATTCAGTTATACTTTCATGGGGCTCAAGATGGTATACTTTGTTCCCTCCTATTTGAGAGCATTCTTACTACAATTTGTGAGGTAGCTGAGGCTCAGAGATTGGCTTAAGACCGCCTTATGATTTACATTGCTGAGTAAGGTCTCCTAGTATGTAGTGCCTGCTGACCACTCTACCACCTTGTCTCTCATATGGTGTAGCCCTATGTGCTACTGTAATGAAAACTGGAGTACCTGATAGTAGTTTTGTATGCTAAGGTAGAAAAGGTAAAAAGAAGAAAAAAATAGTCCAACAAGCTGCTATTATATCCTTACAATAATATAAAAGACTTTTTATTTATTGTTTGTAGGGTCTTATACAAAATATTCATTTGATTTTTGGAACGTCGGTAGAGGATATCTTACGCAACAAAGGATGCCAGAAGAGCCAATCAGGTAAGAAGAAAAGTACCATTATTCATTAATGGCTTATTTTGCCTCTTACAGCCTAGCAAGTTCTAGCTGGATTCATGAATAAGCAGAAGATGAAGGGGAACCATGAACCTTATTGCATTACAGAACAAACCCGGCACACAGCTGAGTCCCTGTTTGACATTGAAGCACATTTGTTCTCTTCCAGGTCGTGCAACTGTCCTGTTTGACAAAATGGCAATTTTAAGATTCTCTGCCATGCTTTTATGACTTGAAGAGAATGAAAGTTTTTCAGTATCATATGGAGAAGCAAACAGAAATCTTTTGCAGTGTGTTGGGTCTGTTTGACAATCGTTAATGTGGGGAAAAGAAATTTTAGCATCTGTAGAGTTGAACACAATCTTCTGGCCATGTCCTACTGGACATTACTATGGCACAAATAAACGGAAGGGGGGCACTTCCATTACTTGCAGGGGTGAACTTCTTGTCTGAGTTATATATTTATAAGGTGATGCTAATGATTTTTTGTATATTGGCTGCTGTCACATCACTACTGATACATATATACTTGGTGCTTTCTTCCCGCTTTGCATGTCTTAACACATTTTCATTCTCATTATGTAAGAAAGCAAGAAGAGAAAGGTAAGTTATTAAAACTAAAGATTAATGCCTATTGACCTATGATAACCTCATACATTTCATAGGGTTTTTTTTTTTTTAGAAAAGGCATACTCGGATGTGGTTTTCCATTGCCTTCCTCTGAATATAGCCTAGAGTACCTGCTACTCCTTGGTGATCCCCAAAAGACACAATAATGAGAGTAGAGCTAGAAAAGCCTTGAAGTATGTTAAAGAGAGAAATAATGGACCTCACATTTATTATTCAAAAACTGATACAATGCAAGAAAAACCAAAAATATTGAGCACATTCTGTAAGTGCACAGTTCAATCTGGGGTAATAGTTATGATAGACTTCTTGTAATACAAGGGAAAATGAAGAAACACATTTTTAAAAAACAAAATAAAACAAAACCAGTGTAACTAGTAAGAGTCTGGATGCCTCTTTTCACTCACCCCTTAGTTGTTGTCATATCGTGTTGTTATGTCCTCTTCTTCCTCCTCTTTTATGCTTCAAATCAAATCTGACTTATGGCAGGTGTAAGGCAAACCATGTGTTGATCACATGGTTGGGCTCCTTGTTGTGACTTTAGAGGAAGCAACTTATTCCAGGAGTGTCAGTGCCTAGCAGCACAGTGGGATATGTGTGTAGACAGCTGCCTGGTGTCACTATATAGTGCTCCAGATTTTTCTACAAAATTCAGAGGAAAAAGTGATTTAAAAAAAAATTTTTTTTAATAATAATATTTATTTATATCTCACCCCTCTCCACGATGCAATCAAGGTGGCTGGGATAGAGAGGATTAGGTGTGGAGCTGGTTTTTCCTCAAGAAGACAGTCAGATTGGGGTTTGGCCCTGTGTCATGAAGACTGGTCTCAGTGAGGGCAGGGAGAAGCCAGTTTAATTGGCCTATGTAGACATGCCCTTAGCTGCATGCTATTTATATAACTTGGCAGGTAGTTTAGCTCTCGTTTTAAATTGTATCTGTTTATATCATCAGTATTTTGGTGCCCAGATTCTCAGTTCTGGGAGGAGGGGAATTAGAGTTAATTCTTTGTGAAATGCTGCTGCTCTTCATTTGTATAACAGTGCTGCCTGGAAAAATGTTTTAAAAATGGAGAGAAGTGTTTGAGTGATATATCTGTGAGAGTTCCTGATTTTCCATTTGCTCATTTACAACTCCTGATTTCCCAGACTAGAAGAATAGGGGTAGAATGATGGATCTGTTTCAACTTCTGAAATTCCAACTGAACCCTTTGAACCTTTGAAAATGTGTTGTTCATACTTTAAAGAATGAAACTGCCAGACAACTATGTATGTAATCTTTAAATAAACCTTTTTTTAAGGTCAATTCAATCTACAGGTGGAAGATTTAAGCCCCCAAATTACTGGACTTTGAGGCCCAAGTTACTGATTACTGGACATGTACTGTAAGGCATAGTTGTGATTATTTTAATATACATATATTTTAAAAGTAATTTATTACAATTCATTTTTAGAAGCCTTATTTTCTCTGCCCTTTCCTTAAGATAAGTCATGCAACAACAAATACCAAACAAGATAACACCAACATCTCTTGTCAGATGTAAGGTTTTAGGTGATTTGCATTTTGAGCCTGTTTTGGCAGAAAAGTCAGGTGCACATTTCAAAATAAAAAAGTAATTAAAAAACCCCACACACTTTAGTACAGTATTGTTTCCTCTTGAAATGTCAGTGGCTGCATCCACATGGGCCAGAATATTCCAGGCGTAGTCCTGAGTGTTCTGATCCTGAAGCTGCCCTGTATTCCTCCTATTATCTGGGCACTCTAGAATGATGCTGGGCAGCTGTTTGCTGGTGAATCCCGCTGTGCCACCTACCGCTACCACTGGCACAATTCACTTCCTTTGAGGCAAAAAATGAGGCACCCCATGTTGATCACATGGCTTGGTGCCTCATTCTGACCTCAGAGGGAGTGACTTGTGCCAGCAGCTGTGGCAGTGGGCGGCACAGTGGGATGTTTGTGCAAACAGCCATCTGGCATTGCTACGGAGGGCTCTTGATTTTCTGGGAAAATGTGAGTTTTTAAAACTCATTTTAAGTGTGGTATAATGTAGGTTCTGTGCTGAACTGGTCTTACATTGTCAGGGCAGTTTGCACCAGAATCAGGGTTTGGTTCCTGCGTTGTCAGGACTGATCAACATGAGGACGGGGGAAGGACATATTATTTGGCCTGTGCAGACATGGTCACTGAGAACCTAGCTTTCCAGTATAACAGGGGCGGGGGGAATCCATGGTCCTTCAGAAGATGTTTGACTACAACTCTCTTAATCACACCACTGGTTGTGTTTCCTAGGGTTGATTAGATCTGCAGTTGAATAAAATTCAGAGGACTATGCATTGACTACATCCATTACATTTTTAAGGAGGGGTGGGAAACATTTAGCTTTCTAGATACTGATGAACTCATATTAACCGTTATGATTGGCCGGGCCATGTTCCACACCTCCTGCTGTCAGAAATGCTCTAGAAATACAAAGAATAATCCTCTAGGAAATGTGACTCCCAGGTGTTAGCTTTGACTAGATGTGATTTGCCAGTAGGAAGTGTTTCCTTAGTGTTTGCTTTTGCCTTAGTGTGTGCTGTCTACTTATATCCTGTGCTGACTCTAGACACTCACGTTAAAAATCTCAAATATATCATCTTGTGATAACCCTATAAAGCTACTATGTGTATACATGAAAGGAATAACTTCTTTCATTCACTGAAGATGCTCCTGAAACAAGTGGCAGCTTATAACAAATTGTTCCGTTGTGCTTTGCTGTATTTCTTGAGCTTCTGGTCTAGAGGCTAAGACAGCCAAATTATTTAAATTTCTCAGTGCTGGAAACAATTCATTACAGACCTCAGAAGATGGTTTACTTAACCATCTTGTCATTGTTGGGAGATTGATTAGCAGGATTAGCAGTAATTGTCTTCCCCCTGCCAAACAGTTTCTGTTCTTAACTGCATTTCTATGCCTCTGGATATTTACAGCCCTAAAGTCCAATTTTGCTCTCATTTAACAATGTTTATACAGCCTGCTTTAAAAAAAAACTTTTTGGCAGCTTTGGGATTCTGATTAACATTAATTTGTCCAAACAAAACTATGATGCCCTGCTATTGTCCTCCCCATACTATCATTGGCAGTGGTAATACAATGAAGTAATACATTTATGAAAAATCTTTGGCCCTCCTATTTAAATAGATTTTGTTCTTTAATCATATTTTATGTTAAATACATATTTTCCAAATGTGGGTCTGAATATTCAGAAATCATCAAAGCAATACTGTTGTACAGTCTTGGCAAGGGAAATTCTAGGTACACTTTCCCCAACTAATATTTTGGTTTAAGCCAAAAAGCATAATAAAGTAGATAGTATGTCTGCTTGCTTTTAGTCTTGTTTTATTGTTTCTGTGTATGATGTTTTGTTGTAAGTCAACAGGACCCCTGTGACAGCAGCAAGTATATTTTTGACAGGGATAGACTGCTGTCTGCTGAAGAGATAGTCTGGTTTAGAAAGAGTTATGCTCTGTGTTTCGATGATGATGATGATGATGATGACTCTTGTGTTCAATATGGTGAAAGAAGATCATGGGGAGTAAAATATCCCCTGGAAAATCTTTACTGTGCAATTCTGTGTCTGATTACTTCTGGTTTGAGAAAAGTGAACTCCATGTGCTCCGTGTTTAAAAAATAAATACCATCCTTCCAAAGTCCTCAGTTTTTTGGATAGCAACAACAGGGGCCTTTTCCCAACAGGATGTGACCTGGAGGTCCCTAAGGTTTTCCAGAGAAGACCAAAAACATGGTGAAATTGGCTCCATGTCCTTTAGGGGACACTGGGAAAAAGTGGGGCAAAAACAATTGTGGAGTCTGTGGAGTTGGAGAGCCAAGATCTCTGGAGCGGGGGGGCGGAGGGGGAGCCAAGACAGCCCCCAACCTCCATGTGGGTGAACTGGTCCTGTGCCAGCCTCATTTTTTTCTAATTTGCATGTCACCTCCTTTTATTGGGCTTATTCTCAGTCACCAAAGCCAGCTTGTTCCAGCCCCAGTGGAAAGCATTTAAAGGATTATTTCTTGCCATGGAAGATAATCAAGGTTCTTCATTGATTTCTAGAAATATACACTCTGTCCTGAACATGCAGCAGTAAGCAATTGTATCAGTGAGAGCCTCAACAGACTTGCATAAAGAGTCAGCCTCAGAGTGGAGTGGGGGTGAGGTGCCTGCATGCCCTAGAAACTGCCTCCACATCACCCACCTGACCAGACAGTAGGTGGCATTATGCTGCATCTTCATCGCACTGCTTACATCCGCTGCACCAAAGAAGAAGCAAAAAGCTGCTGCCACCACAGCTAGAGTACCCTTTCTGCAGTGCAAAAGGAAGTAGTTTTTGCTGCTCCTTTTTGTGCCATGGAAATGCCAGATCGGGGCTGCAGCATGTAGTTGCCATGGCCCTGATCCGGTGATGAAAGAGGTGGCTGCAGGCCATCCCTTGGGGCTGTCTTTTCAGTCCCTGAGAGAAGTTAACTGGATACAATCCATGGCTAATATTATGACACATAATCTATTGTATCTGTTAATATGTTTGGAACAAATAAAGCCCACTGAGATTGAAGGCAATGTTTCCTTCATCCCATTGCTTTAGGTTTTCCAACTGTTCCATTTTTAAAGGGATGCCTGATATCTAGGATTTTTAAAACTTTGTTAGACTAGCCTATTAAACACCAAATTCTAGTGTAGTGCAATGTCTGTTGGGATCACAGCTAGCTTAATGCTGAGCTTCCTCCTCTCCTTATTCTTCCAGCTGGCCAGGCCAATCAGCAAAATGAAATTATTATCTTGTGATGGCTGGCCTGCCATTGCAAAATTTGCATTTTTTAAAATGGTTCCTGTGAGATTTGAGCGTGAAGATCGGAGATCTCACAAGAGGAAGACCTTTCATGAGATATGAAGCAGGCTTACATAGGAGTGCCTCACATGACCTAGCCAGTCTAGTGTTGGGTTGTTGAATCTTGTATTACTGTTTGGAAAGTCTGACAACCCTTAGGAGCTTATGCCATGAACAAATAAGCTGTCTTATCTCTTCCAGCTTGAATTCAAGATCTGGAATGCCCCCAGATGTTATCATACCTAAATTGCCACCTATCAACACAGAATGTCACCACCCAGATGCATCGTGGTTGGAAGCCTCACTTAGATGGCCAGTTTTTTGAAGTTGGAAGCTCCCTGACTTCAAAAAAAAAAAAAAAGTGCTGGCTGAGTGAGGCTTCCACCCGGGATGCATCCAGACAGCGGCATCCCACATAGGTAGGCAGCAACTTAGGTATGATAACATCCGGGGGCATTCAGGATCTGGAATTCAAGCCGGAAGAGGGATAAGCTCCTTCATGGGATAAGCTCCTATGTTACACTTACTCCAAATGGGTAGTCATTTCCAGTCCTTTTTAACATAATCCTTACACATGCCAGAAATAAAAGTGTTCCTTCAACTATTGCTGAAATGTTTAACAAAAATGTCCCTCACTATCTCTGGAAGGTCTGTAGCTATAGTGAGGTATTTGTCCAATAATTTATAGAATTCAAGGGTATCTTCTGTGGAAACAACTGGTGAGATATTTTGTTTGGAGTGATCCTATTAAAATCCTTGCAAAGGGTGATAACAGTTTCATTAATGCATGTGCATATGCATTCCTGCTATTGTAGCTTCCTGCTGAAGCTACAATAATTGTTTGTTTTATCAGTATAGCATTTCTTTTTATCTATAATTTTCAAGGACCAGAATGTTGACAAGATTTCACAATGTACTTTTTTTTCTCTTCAGAGTGATTATGGAACATTTGATGCTTTTTAAAGTGGATTGTGTATAACACTGCATATGCTCAATGATATGTCCCTAAAGGACTTTTGTTTTTCATTGTCCCTGAGTTTGTAAATTTGGCTCTTTCAGAGCTGAGATATAAACTGTCAAACAGCTATAATTGGAATGGTTTTAACTTCCAATCCTGTTTTTCTCATGTGTATAATTTGGCATGAAACAATTCCAAAGGGGGTGCAATTGCAGTCCATCTATAGCAGTGATGTATAATTTGAGCCAAACATTATAATCAGTGGAAAGCTGTTGCATATATGTCATGGGTCTTTCCTTGTTTTCTTCCTGCCAGCTGAGGTGAACACCATCAATGAGAGCACAGAGATCCTTCACCTCACCCCTTCAGTCATGACAGAATATATTGGTGACAACACTGAGAAGAAAGCAGAATTCTGTGATCGTTCTTGTGAAGAGCTTGGGTCTATGTTTACTGAACTCACTGGATTGCGCATTGTTGTGAACAGCTTAAATGAAAAATTAGAAAAAGTGGTAGGTATGACCAATTTGTTCTATTTTTGCTGTTCAGTTACTCAGGCAGTAACCTTCAATTTGCAGGTGTTGTTGAACTGTCAGATCTGGCCATGATGACACATACCTTTGTTATATCCCATTTGGACCATTGTAACATGCTTTAAGTGGAGCGGCCTTTGAAGAGTGTTGGAAACTTCAGTTGGGTCAAAGGGATGAAAACAGATTATTAATTATGGACAACTGCTGACAGATAACAAATCCCTTATTGGAACACTGTGGTGGTTGACAGTTTCCTGGCACAATTCTGTGTGCCTATTACTGATACGGCTCAAGTCCAGGTTATCCGAAGGGCTGTATTCTCCCATATGAGCCTGCTTGTGTTTTGAGACTTTGGGGAGGCACTTTTCTTTGTCCTACTATCCTCACAGATACATTTGGTGGGAACACAGGTGAGGGCCTTCTCCATGGCTGCCTTCAGGCTCTGGAACTCTCTTCCTAGACAAGTTAGAATGGCACCCTCCCTGCTCTCCTTTCATAGGAATGTGCAGACCTTTTCTTGTCCAGCAAAGCTTTGATGGCTAATTATTGAGTGAGAAAAGAGCCTTTCAGAAAGTGCTATACTGCTCAGTTGTTCTTGTTGTTGTTGCTAGTAGTCTTACTTTTAACTGCTTTTGATTCTTTGGTTTGTTTAATTGTACTTATAATTTTGTATGATACAAATGTTAAAACTGTGTCTCTTTTTAATCTTTAGTCTGACATATTGATATGGTTCCTGCAGCATTTTTAAGACTAAGTGTGCAAAAGTTCTAGCAAGACTGTAGACCTGGGCTTTCTCACACATGCATCTAAGGAAGTAAACCATATCTGTGAAAACTCATGCTACAACTTCTTTCACACAGTTAGTCTCCAAGGTGCTACAAGATTCTTTTAATCTTGAGTCCCAGACTGGAAAAAAGACAGGATAGAAAAAAACCCAACCACTATTAATACAGCTCTCGTCATACTCAGTCAGTATGGATGATGGAGTGTGCACTTTAGTTTCTAAAATTCTTGAACTGACCCTGTAGCATCCTCATTCTTTCCAGTCTGCCAATTGCTTCTTTATGAGATTTATTCTCAATAGCAAAAGCTTGTTCCAGCCTCCGTGAATGGACTCTAGGACATTGCTTGCCTTGAAATATAGTTGGAGTATTTTCTTCCAGAAATACATACTATATCCTCATACTGTAACCTCTGCAAAAACAAAACAAAACAAAACATAAAAAAATGAGAAAGGGTAATAAGTGGTTGTGGGATTGTTCATCCACATGCCCAGATGCAGACAGGTTCAAAATAGCTACATAAGAGAAGCCTTTGACAAGAGTTGGCATGGGTTCTGTCCAGGTATCTGTGATACTGACAAAAGAGGAATCCTCAGTTCACAATGTGAAATGTTGTTTTTAACTGCCCTCGAGTTGATCTCAACCCATTGTGACCCTCTGGATGAGACATCTCTAAGACCCCCTATCCTACACTGCTCTTCTTAATTTCTGCAAGCCCGTACCCTTGACCTCTTTAATAGAATGCACCCATCTAGCATGCGGCCTTCCTCTCTTTCTGTTTTTCTCCACTTTTCCTAGCATTATTGTTTTTTCCAATGAGTCCTCTCTTCTTATGATGTGTCTGAAGTACGACAGGCTCAGTCTTATCATCTTGGCTTCCAGGGAGATTTCTGGATTGATCTGATCTAGGACCCATTTGTTTGTCCTTTTGGCTGTCCACAGGATCCTCAACACTCTTCTCAAACACCACATCTCAAATGCATCAATTTTCTTCCTATTTTGTTTCTTAACTGTCCGGCTTTCACATCCATACATGGTAATCCAAACTCAGAGGAAGGAGAGTTTCATACTCTTTTACTATTTCTGTTTCTTCACTGTTTAAGTTGAAATTGTTCAGGTTGAACATGGTGATGGGCTTCCCAAAGACACATGCATGAAGAGAATGGTTGATTAAATAGGGCTTTGGTCTGATCTAGCAGGGCTCTTCTTCTGTCCTTGGAAGAAACACTGACATGGTGCACAATGGCTTGTATGATTCTAAATTTTGTGCTGAGTTCTATATCTTTTCTAGTTCTTTCATAGCTGCTCTCCCCATTCTTAATCTTCTTCTGATTTCCTGGCTGCTGTCCATGTTTTTATCAATGTTTGATCCCAGGTATCCCAGGTATGAGACCTCTTTTACTGTTTCTATTTCTTCATTGTTTCAGTTGAAATTGGGTAGCTTCTCCATGGGCATTATTTTTGTTTTCTTTATGTTCAACAGTAGGCTTGCCTTTGCACTTTAGTAAATACATCAGCAGCTGCATTTGACAGTCTGAGTATTGGGAAAGAGTAGAACACTTCTTGAGTGCACAATTCCTTCTGAGCAAATAAAGAGATAAATAGCAACCATAGCAGAGACTCATTTGTAGTCCTCTCCTGGAAAAGAATAGGGTCTATAAAGGCCTTCACCGGTTGATCCTGAAAGTATATGCTGCATACAGTTTGTATGAGGAATTTCCATGGTGATGGGCTTCCGAAAGACACATGCATGAAAAGAATGGTGAACTACATAGGGCTTTGGTCTGATCCAGCAGGGCTCTTCTTATGTCCTTACGTACTTAGAAGAAACACTGACATGGTGCACATCTGTCTGTTTGTAACTTCTGCTGTTTAGAGGTATGATATTTCAGTCTAAAGGCCAGCAATCCTCACAGCTAGATTTTACATGTGCACACATCCCTGCATTTGTAAAATCATACAAAAATAAATAATTGTACCTCTTTGTTTCTTTCTTAACTGTCTGTTTTGTTTTGTGCTACAAATGAAGTTTCCCACATTTCAATTGGCTCTGAAGTAATTTGATCTCTGCATCAAGAATGAAGTCATATTCCATATTAAGGGAGATAAGTTTTTCTGGAAGAAAAGCTTTCCAGTAGAAGTTACTGAGTCGTTTGTAAATTTGGCCAGTACTGACTGCATTAGCTGACAAGTTTGCACCTAGAGAAAAAAGTGCAGTCATTGGATTGTTTGCTTCTTTTTTTGGCTAAAATACCCATTGGGTAAAAGAAATTTCTTTTCCAAGTGTTTTAACAACTTAGAGGAAGCAGAGTTTCATACTTGTCTGCTTCTGGTGCATTTGCACAACGGTTGCATTCAGGTTTTTATGCTGGAAGGTGCACTTTAATTCTGTTAAATCAATTAAAATAACTTGTGTCTCCACTCATCTCTCTGTTTCATTGCACAGTCTGAAGTGAATGAAAAAATTGTGTCAGAATTGCTTGGCCCCAACAAGATTCTGAAGAACCAATCGGCATGTTGGCAAGATGGTCGTGAATTTATAAATAATTCACACTGGGTTGTGGACAGCTGCACAAAATGTCACTGTCAGGTGAGACTTCAATACAATTTTCATATCATAAACCATTCCCATGGCATCTAGACATACATAGTACGATTTTTTACAACTCTGCATCAGTAGTCATTATCAATAGATAGTGAAAAATAGAATGGAGACCACATGTGAAAGGGATCTAGGAATCCAAGTAGACCATAAGCTGAAAATGAGTCAACAGTGTGATGCAGCAGCTAAAAAGGCCAATGCAATTTTAGGCTGCATCAATAGAAGTATAGTGTCTAGATCAAGGGAAGTAATAGTGCCACTCTATTCTGCTTTGGTCAGGCCCCACCTGGAATACTGTGTCCAGTTCTGGGCACCACAATTCAAAAAGGATGTGGAGAAACTGGAGCGTGTCCAAAGGAGGGCAACTAAGATGGTGAAGGGTCTGGAAACCATGCCCTATGAGGAACGCCTTAGGGAGCTGGGGATGTTTAGCCTGGAGAAGAGAAGGTTAAGAGGTGATATGATAGCCCTGTTTAAATATTTGAAGGGATGTCATATTGAGGAGGGAGCAAGCTTGTTTTCTGCTGCTGCAGAGACTAGGACACGGAACAATTGATATAAATTGCAGGAAAAGAGATTCCACCTCAACATTAGGAGGAACTTCCTGACAGTAAGGGCTGTTTGACAGTGGAACACACTCCCTCGGAGCGTAGTGGAGTCTCCTTCCTTGGAGGTCTTTAAGCAGAGGCTGGATGGTCATGTGTCAGGGATGCTTTGATTTGGAGGTCCTGCATGGCAGGGGGTTGGACTAGATGGCCGTTGTGGTCTCTTCCAACTCTATGATTCTATGATTCTATGATTCTATGATCTTTTGGCTTGTGTATCACTTCCTTGTGTGGTCAAAGGAATTTGAACATATATTCTCAAGTATTGTAGTTGGCCTAAATCTATTTGTTACTCTCGATTAGAAGCCTAAATATCCTGAAACCACTAGATCCTGTCTTTTTTTGGCAGCTTAGCAAGGTTAATACTTGGATGAAGGATCACCAAGGAATACCAGGTGCTGTAGGCTATTTTTCAGAGGAAGGAAATAGCAAACCACCTTTGAGTATTCCTTAATTAGGCAAATCCTCAGAAATGCTTGGGGTTACCATAAGTTGCCATACACCTTGAAGGAGCATACATACAAACAACTAGAGCAGAATAAATGGAATTTATATAAATGTGCATTTACCAAATTCCCATTAGTTTAATGGATCTAGTTAGGATTAACTATTGAATTTAGATCTTTATCTTTGATGGCTATAAGTATAGGCTGTTAGCCTCCCTGAGTCTCAGTTTTGGGAAGAGGATGAGATATAAACAAACAAACATACATACATGATGATGATGATGATGATGATATCGTAAGCACAGTGCTGAGAACTGAGTTGACTGATAACTTTGTCATTTCAAATATTCCTTATACTGTATACTAAGATACCAAAATGAAAGATTCATTATGTACCAGCAGTATCCATCAAAGGGATGGGGTATATTGGTATGTAATACGCTGATGATCACTTTATGAGTCAGGCAGATGAAACTATGAGGGCAAGCCAATATTAAGAACATTAATTAGCTATTTGTTTTAGCCTATTTCACCCTACCTCTGTTTTGCTCTACAGTGTGCCTGCTGTGGTATATGTTTTGCCTGTCAAAGATAAGCTGAAATAAGTCAAACACAATTCCTGCAATAATAATTTTTTCTCTCCATTAGATTAATGTTCTATTGAATGGTAGGATACTTTCCCTGCCTATTCTTTGAATAATGGTTGCATTTCTGTATTGTTTGCTTGTAGAATTCTAAAACAATATGCAATAAAATCACATGCCCGCCAGTGCACTGTGTCAGTCCATCTTTCATTGATGGCGAGTGTTGTCCTGTCTGCTCCCACTGTAAGTATGACCTACAAAGACAATGAATTTCTAATGGTTGCATGTAGGGATGCAGCAGGATTACCCAGAACCTGGGGGTACTTCATGGTTTGGCAAGCAACATACCGTATTAGAATATATGGAACATTAATATGATCAATGAATTGTATAGGGTATTATGAACTATTTAATTATGCTTACTTTAACAGAATGTCAAAAGGATATCTATCAATGCCAGGAAATCAAAATTGTCACTAATTCTGTAAATATTATCTACACATACTAAAAGGTATAGCAGAAATGATAAAATATTTGCATTGTTAAAATAAAGATTTTATTATACTGTAGCAATTAATGGATTATTGAATAGTTAAGTCATCTGTGGAGTTGAAGGCTTTCATGGCCAGCATCCATAGTTTTTTGTAGGGCTTTCAGACTATGTGGCCATGTTCTAGAAGAGTGCCTTTCTGACATTTCGCCAGCATCTGTGGCTGGCATCTTCAGAGAAATGAAGATGGCAGCCACAGATGCTGGCAAAACCTCAGAAAAGAACTCTTATAGAACATGGCCACATAGCCCGAAAGCCCTACAAAAAACTATAGTTAAGCCATCTACTTGAGTGACATCTTCATTGCTTCCATATTGGCAAAGGTATCAGTTCAATTGTCAAAAGAGAGATGGTTCTCTCTTCCCAGGTAAAGGTTACTGGTATTGTACTCTAATGAAACAGCACTCACAGGTAATGCATATTTGCAGAAATAGATTTTCTAGGGTTTTGGCCTTGGTCCTCTTCTTGTGTGTCTTCAAGTCATTTCTGACTTATGGTGACCCTGTGACAAACCTATCTCTGAGATTGAGAGACTGTGACATGCCCAAGGTCACCCAGTGGGCTTCCATGGCTTAGTGGGGATTCAGTCTATGGTCTCCAGAGTCATAGTCCAACAGTCAAACCACCACACTATGCTGGCTCCTGGGTTTTGGCATACATTTGGTTTAAAGCAATCACTTGTTGTACCATAAGCATACAGTCTTGAATTTGTGACGCAAAACCAAATAAAGTAAGGTTGCATGGTAGCCAGCCTTTGTACATTTCTCCCATATGTTTTTCTCACACATTTGGGTGAGAAATCATTCTGTACAATAATGGAGCAGGAAGCCTTCTTTCAGTTGGTGTTGGGGACCTAATCACCTCCATCCTAGGTGGGCTTGTTGATTGATTAGATGAGTGGTTCCCACTGTTTGATCCTCCAGATATTTTGGATAATTTGGATATCTGCTCCCATAATTTCTGACTGTTGCCCAAATTGTCTGGGGCTTTTGGGATCTGAAGGCCAAAATAAATGGAGGACCAAAGCATGGGAATCACTGGATTAGACCATGTCCAGCTCCATAGCAAGGAATTCTGACAGTAGCCTTCCCCTTTAGCCCATGTCATGAATGTCAAATCTGAAAGATTACAGTCGTCCCCCGGGTTACGAAGGTAATCCGTTCCGGATTACCTTTCGTAACCCGGAAATGACTGTATCCCGGGGGACCGCTTTAGCGGACGGACCGCGCGGCCGATTTAAAGGGACCGCGTAGTTTTTCCGTTTCGTTCCCCGGGGGATCCTTTGGATCCCGGGGGAAATTTTGCGGTCCCGCCGGTTTCGCACCCCGGGGATTTCGTTCCCCGGGGGATTCGTAACCCGGGGGACCACTGTATATGAGCACTGTCCTTGGCTAATACAAACAACTATATTGGGACTCCTGAGCCATGTGACAATTTTCACCCTGTCTGCCTGCTTGAATGAAAGAGGGAAGTATAATGTCACATGCATATTGCCACATCTAGAAGGCTGGTACTTGCTAGGCTTCCTATGTCAAAGACTGGATTAATTTTACTGCCCAACTTGAAATGATGAGACCAGACACCAAATGTGGGTTTAAAACAGGGCCACTTTATTAAAGGGATTAACTATTTAACTATTTAACTGTTTCTTGAATATGTGCAAACTAAATAGGGGGGCAACGTGGTGTGGGAGCAGCCAAGGCAGGTGGTCTATTCCTCAGACCCCCTCCTCAGCTTCCTCTGGGTGAGACACCTGAGCTCCGAGGATAACCCAAATACTGGGTTGCTCTCCAGCCAGCTCGCATCTGGAACACCCACCTGAGACCTCCACCGCCAACTCGCAAGACATTGACTGAGGATTATATCCCAGGTGAGCCCTAAGGAAGACCTCTCTACCCCTCTTCTTACTCGTACGACCTAAGAAGAAGGTTCAAGAGGCCTAACCTTCACCCCAATCGGGTGTCATAGGTGTTCACCTGCATCTTAATATTCCCCCCCAACTGCCACAGATACGGGGCAAGCGTTGGCTTAGCCCCTATCCCCCACCAGGCTGGCTAAACAAGCCTGCAACCCCCTTTGCAAATCCTCAAGAAAAATGCTGTTGCCGGCATCACTTAAATGGACGACGTCAGGCCTATTGACAAAAGGTAGAATTAAACTCATAATACAAAGTGCCACAGTCCTCAATCAAAGGAATTTCAACCTCCATGTTTTTGAAATTCTGGGGTTTGTTGATTTCACCTTGTGTGAAATTCAACACTCCAACTTAAAAAAAAAAAAGAATTATTGAAGTGGGAGAGGTTGAAAACAACTGTTCTTTCAGATGTGGGATGCTTTTTTAAAAAATTAAATCAAATTTCCACACAGGATACATAGAGATAAAAAAGCTTAACATGCAAATTTTTGGAGATTGGCCCATGTGCTAGATACTGCTCTATAAGTTAACCATTATCTTTGCCCAGTGCATTGGGTTGCTATCAATTAAAAACAGCTAAAATCAGGAGAACTAGTAATTCATCAGATTGCGGTGCTCAATTTTTCTGTATTTTTAGATTCTTAGACTAGTTGCAAATATTTAGTAGACTTTCACTTGTAAATACTTAACATGACAGTTCATTTAAGTCCTTCTATGATTCTTATGGTTGCAGCTGATGACAGTGAAGAAGGCTGGTCTCCCTGGTCTGAGTGGACAGAATGCTCTGTCACATGTGGATCTGGAACGCAGCAGCGAGGGCGCTCATGTGATGTCACCAGCAACACTTGTCGAGGCCCTTCCATTCAAACCAGGACCTGCTCCCTTGGCAAATGTGACAATCGCAGTAAGTGCTCTCAGATCTCTGTTTTTATTTGCAACTTCTCATTTAATTGTCAAAAAACAAACAAACCTGGATTCAATCTTATGTGGAAGAGAAACATTTCTATATTTTATTAGGTTCACCAGGTTCATCAGGATGCAACTGACAAATGAAGATACTGCATTGTAAAACCTGCATGGGAGTGTTTGTTTTGACATACCTCAATTCTGTTCAGCTAACTTTAAATCTAGTGACAAGCAGACACCTGAGCACCTTGCTACATGGCTACATGTTTGCATGGGCTAAAAGGCATAGGTGGAAAGCTGTCATGGATTGTACTGTACATTCAATGGGGAATTTGTGTTAGAGCCATTGGGAGCACAACAACATGCACTTCAATTGTCCTTATTATTCTTCCTTTGACCAGTACGTCAAGATGGTGGCTGGAGCCACTGGTCCCCTTGGTCTTCTTGTTCTGTGACCTGTGGAGTAGGCAACATAACTCGCATACGGCTCTGCAACTCCCCTATCCCACAGATGGGTGGGAAAAGCTGCAAAGGAAGTGGTCGCGAAACCAAAGAATGTGAAGGACCACCATGTCCAAGTAGGTTTTCTGGTTTGAACCTCCATTTTATAGTAACTCAAGAACTTATCGTTTATCAGGAAAAAAGAACCTGTCCTGTAAACCTGAGGTTAGCACCTTCCTTCCCTATGGTACCAATTTTGGTTTCCTTGGAAGTACTATATGGCCTTTTCATTGCCAATCCAGAGATGAATAAAGTATAGACAAAGGAACCTATGGTAAACAAACTTGCCAGTAAGTCATTTTAAGTGGTCTGTGCTACTGATAAGCTACTCCTTATTCCACATAAATTTAATATATTTTATACTATTTCCCATATTTAAAATGATATTGGAAGCATAGCACATCTTGAAGTAGTGGATGGGGAAGTCCTGTTACATAAATGGAGGGTCACTTGTACACTGTAGGATTTTAACCTATGAGAATAATCTTTGAACTGTCATGTCACGAAAAACAGTTGCTGGCAAGGCTATAAATCAATTACCATAACTTGTCATATAAGGCAAGGTAGGCAGAAGCTGTATGCATACTTGCTAGGGTTTTGTGCCAGCACAGAAGTAAGATGTTCTCCCACCTCCAGGTTCCCTGTAATGATGGGTCTGAGATTGTGCTGTAACTGTGATTGGCATCCTGCCACATTATGAAGGTGTGTAACTTCACAAAGCCAAGCACTGTTACAGCACTGTTGTTAACCTTCAGTGCCAACATGGGAAATTCAGGGCTGGGACTAGAATACATGCTATTATACCTGCCCCGTGTATAAATATTCAGGGGATGTAGCTGTGGGCAGGGGACATTTTCCCCAATATGAATTCTGCCCCCTTTCTGTCTCCAAATTTCTAACATTGCATTAAGCTAAAATTTGTGTCATTAGAAATATGGAAATAGAAGCCTCCAAAGAAAAGTGAGTAGACAAAGTTGACAAGGAAATGTAAACACAGCAAATGGAAGTATTTTAGGTGTGAATTTTCATTGCCTTACTCTCTGTATTACTAGAAATTGAGGATTGGAGGACACTTTCATGAAGAGGGTTTCTTATTTCAGGGGGTAATACACTTATTTTGTTCCTCCCGGTAGCTTCATCTCTGTAAATATTGAGTAGGGTTTCTGATTTATTGAAAATAATGTGATTTATTCCTGAATAAGCATGTTTAGGATTATTCTGGCTTTGTGGCATTTTAGCTTGCACTAAAATGTTCTAGCTGATGAATTGGATTACAGTTCCCGCACTACTTTATATCACTAGATTTTTGTTATGCATAAGGACTGATGTGGGTAACTTTGTTTTTATACTAAGATAGTAGTGTTAAAGATATTACTAAGCTTGCCAAACAGCAGGTTTCTCATGTAATGTTTCAGGAAAATTTCTTCTTCTGCTGAAGATCCCTATGAATCACAAAAACCTTATCTGAAGGGTGGTAGTGAGGCCCTTTATTGTGCTGATACAAGTAGATATAATTCCATTGTCACAATTCATTATTTAGGTTTAAGGACACTGTGAAAAGTGTGTTCTACTAAGAGGAAATGCAAGTTCATAATTTAAATTAGCACTGAAATTATGAGATGAGAACCCCAGTATCTGTATTATATGTTGGTGTCATACTTCATAGATTTAAATAAAGATGGTCTGAAATGACTACAGCCTCAATATTTACACATCTTTTGGTCCATAACCCCTTTATCGTAGTTGTCTCATTGAAATGAGTGGGATTCCTTAAGTAAGTGGATTTTAGCCAACATAGTTAAGTGATACCTTGCAAATGAAGCACATTCTTTTGAGGTGATGGAGGATTTCCAGATTACTTGCATGGCCAATAAGAAGATTTGCATTCATTGAATTAATGAAGTAATTGATTGCAGTGACATCTTGAATTCAGTGAATGACATTACCATATGTGGCCATTATCCTTACTTCATAATTGTGCTGTATGTTGTTTGTGTTCTTCCAGTTAATGGTCGATGGAGTCCTTGGTCTCCCTGGTCTGCTTGTACAGTTACATGTGGAGGAGGGATTCGTGAGAGATCTCGTCTCTGCAATAGTCCAGAGCCTCAGTATGGAGGAAAGCCATGTGCAGGAGACATCATACAGAGAGATATGTGCAACAAGCAGGATTGTCCAATAGGTGAGTTTGGAATGCATTGGATAGTCATCATTTTTGATCCAAAATGGCATAATCCAGTCATTATACTTCATACATCATCCCAATGTGTTGTCCAGAAGACTGCTTAAGATTTCTGTAGGACCCACAACATTGTGGCTTCTTGTCAGCACCTGGACTTGGCTAAGATTCTCCTCATTAGGATTTCCCAACACTCAAGAAGCCCCCCTTTTATATCCCCCCCCCCCCAATCCAGTCTTTGAATATTCTTTCCATCCCTACTTTGTAGAGCAGATGATTTCCACAAAATAAATTCAGTCTAACGTTCATGTGTATTTCATTCTTATTGCTATGCTTTTGTACTAGGATATTGATTAATTTCATTCCCACAGAGGGTATGAATAATGAATAATAATTCCAAATAATGAATTAGAATCCAGTTCTGATACCTGGATACATGATGATGCAGGCAACCTGTGGGACTTCCTCTAGGATGCTCTGGAGATCCTGGAGGATGATCTCATTGCCGTGCTTCTCGTTATCAGAACATACTGGAAAATTCTCAGCTGTTTCATGTTCTCTCTGGCCACCACACTGACTTGCTGTGGAGTGCATGTGCAGGAAAACAGTGAATCTCTAGTGGTGGAAGTTAGGAAATATAGCATAGTTACATAATATCTTCTCAGTTCTAAAGGATGGGGCTTCTTGTCAGCACGAGGACTTGGCTAAGATTCTCCTCATTAGGATTTTACAACACTCAAGAAGCCCCCCTTTTATATTCCTCCCCATCTAGTCTTTGAATATTCGTTCCATCCCTACTTTGTATTACATGGAATATACCTTTTCAATAGCATATTTTATATGAAATAGAACAAGGAAGGGAAACCATGGAAGGCTAGCGAGCCCTGGTGGCGCAGCGGTTAAATGCCTGTATTGCAGCCACTCACTCAAAAAACCATAAGGTTGTGAGTTCAAGACCAGCAAAAAGGGCTCAAGCTCGACTCAGGCTTGCATCCTTCCAAGGTCGTTAAAATTAGTACCCAGGTTGTTGGGGGCAAGTGGCTTACAGTTGTAAACCGCTTAGACACTCCTTAGGTGGTATGAAGCGGTATATAATTGAAGCTGTTTGTTTATTTGTTTGTTTGTTTGTTTACAGGAAACCTTAGCGGGCTATATCTCCTTCACCACAACCCACACAGAAAAATAACTTTTTTGCTTTGTAAAGACCCCTCTGGGTTTTGTTTGGCGCATTTTTGCCATGTTTTAGTCACACCTGGGTCACTTTACACCTAAGAAAGGTCTTTTTTACTTTGTGTTTTTTAACACAGCCTCAGGGGCCTAAAATGCCACCTCAGACATGACTTAATGTTCTCTAGATGGCAGTTAGGATATTTAGAATCATAGAATCATAGAGTTGGAAGAGACCACAAGGGCCATCCAGTCCAACCTATTTGGGGGTAAAAATGGCAGATTGGTGCTTTGGAATTTTTTTTTTATTTTTCTGAACAATGGGGCTGGGGTGCACTTTGCCTGAACCTTAAATAGAGTAGTGGTTAATAAAGCAAACTGTATTACAACTGTGTTATGCCTAAAAATATTAAATTAATAAAACAAATCTTTCTTATGAATGGCATAAATAAGAGTGCACCTACACTGTAGAGATAATGCACTTTGACATCACTTTTAAGTGCTATAGCTGCATCCTATGGAATCCTGGGATTTATAGTTTTACCTGGCCTTTCGCCTTCTCTCTCAAAAAGTGCTGGTGCTCTTCCAAACTACAAATCCCAGGATTCTGAAGGATGGAGCCATGGCAATTAAAGTGGTGTCAAACTACATTATTTCTACAGTGTAGATGCACCCTACAAGTTCTTTCTCCTCCCTCTATATTATCCAGTTAAGATCACCACAGCTAATGCTCTTTCATCCTGTTTGGCAGATGGATGCTTGTCGAATCCTTGCTTTCCTGGAGCAGAATGCAACAGTTACCCTGATGGTTCTTGGTCCTGTGGTGCATGTCCTGCTGGTTACCTTGGAAATGGAACATTCTGTGAAGACCTTGATGAGGTAGATTTGGTTCCAGTTTTTATGGGAATATTGTTTCAGCCCTACCCATGGAAGCATTTTGTTGTCTGTCTTTCCCTGTGAGGTAACTGTCAGTTTTCCTCAGCTATATTTATTTTTGTTTTTTCTCCTCCCCTGGCAGTGTGCAGTAGTGCCAGATGTTTGCTTTAAGTTAAATCAGAACCACCGTTGTGTAAACACAAATCCAGGATTCCATTGCTTGCCATGCCCTCCACGCTACAAAGGCACCCAGCCGTATGGGGTAGGCCTAGAAGCTGCCAGGACAGAAAAACAAGTAAGTACTGTTGAAAGAAGGCCAGTGGCCAATAGCAGAATGGAAAATGTGATACATCTGGTATAGAAATGTGGCACAAAGAGGCTGAAGATGTGTTTGTATTAAAGACTCATTGTTTTAGAGAATCAAGAAGAATAAGAGCCAAATTTCATGTTTAAAACAGGGAAGATCATTCTACACCAAAGCATAGTAGCTTAGAAGTTAAGCTTAGTCATTTTTAAAGCAAATATAGGGCAACCATTACATTGGGTAGATTTAAGTAGTTGACTCAGGTAGCAGATGCAGGGGAATGTGGAAAACTGCAGAGTGGGGTTGAAGGACAAATATAAGGAATGCTGTGGATATTGCATTCCTTGTGTTCCTTGATTTCAGTAAGGCCTTTGATAAGGTCCTCCCTGTCATTCTTGTAAAAAAGCTATTAAATGTGGGTTAGACAATGCAACTGTTAAATGGATTTGTAATTGGTTGACCAGCTGAACCCAAAGGGTGCTCAGCAATGGCTCCTCTTCATCCTGCAGAGAAGTGAACACTGGGGTCCCACAGGGTTCTGTCCTGGGCCCAGTGCTATTCAACATCTCTATCAATGACTTAGATGAAAGAATAGGGGACATGCTTATAAAATGTGCAGATGACAGCAAATTAGGAGGAACAGCAAATACCCCAGAGGACAGGAGGGAAATTCAAAATGACCTTAATAGACAAAATGAATTGCAACAGAGAGAAATGTTAGTTTCTGTACTTACAGCAATTTTTTTTGAAATGCATAGATATAGGATGGGTGACACTTGGCTTAATGAGACTACATGTAAAAGGGATCTAGGAGTCCTAGCAGACCACAAGTTGAACATGAGTCAAAAGTGTGATGCGGTAGCTAAAAAGGCCAATGCAATTCTAGATTGCATCAATAGATGCATAGTGTCTAGATCAAGGGAATTAATAATGCAACACTATTCTGCTTTGGTCAGTCCTCACCTGTGTCTAGTTCTGGGCACCACAATTCAAAGGGAATATTGAAAAGCTGAAGCATGTCCAAAGAAGGGTGACCAAAATGGTGAAGGGCCTGGAAACCATGCCCTATGAGGTTAAGAGGTGATAGCCTTGTTTAAATATTTGAAGGGATGTGATATTGAGGATGGAGCAAGCTGTTTTTTGGTGCTCCAGAGAATAGGACCCAGAGCAATGGATGCAAGCTACAGGAAGAGGTAAGGTAAAGGTTGACAAGGTTGTCAAATCATATCCAACCATAGGGGCAGTGTTCATCTCTGTTACTAGGCGGAAGAGCCAGTGTTGTCAGAGACTACTCCGTGATCATGTGGCCAACACGATTGCACAGAACACTGTTTACCTTCCCATTGGAGTGGTACCTATTTATCTACTTACATTTGCATGCTTTCAAACTGTTAGGTTGGCATAAGCTGGGATTAGTGATGGAAGCTCATCCCATCATGTGGCATCTGGTCCTCGAACTGCCAATCTGCCAATCTTGGAATCAACAGAGTTGGCGTCTTAACCACTTGAGCCACCACATGATGGGGTGAAAGAGATTCCACCTAAACATTAGGAGGAACTTCTTGACAATACGAGCTGTTAGACAGTGGAACACACTCCCTTGGAGAGTGGTGGAGTTTCCTTCTTTGGAGGTCATTAAACAGATGCTGGGTGGCCATTTGTCAGGGGTGCTTTGATTGTGAGTTCCTGCATGGCAGGGGGTTGGACCAGATGGCCCTTGTGGTCTTTTTCAACTCTATGATTTTATGATTTTATGCTAAGGGTGCAGTGGCAGTATTCTCCAGCTTCATGCCCCAAGCTAGTTCGCTGATATCGCTAGTGCTGAAATAAGATTTAGTTATCAGTTTATTTGGCTTCAGTGTGTAAAATGGGGGACAGCCATTTTTTTTTAATTTCAGGGAGCTAATAAAGAATTTGCAAAGTGCTGAAGGGGATGTACAATAATTTTAGCCCTTGAGCCTCAGATTCCATATTACTGGCATATCTGGAATGTCTTGCAGTTAAGAACTAGTACCATTAATATAATGGATATATTTTATCAAATTATTTGACACAACCAAGTGTCTGTTTTCATAGTTTCCCAGTTCTGGTAGACACAGTTCACAGAATCTAAATGCAAAATATCCATTAATATTAAATTACTCTTGCAAAGTTGTCAGTCAAACAATAGAAATGTAGAAGTACCAGTCAGGACTTGTTGAAAGGAAATCACAGTCCATTAGGTTGTGTCTTTGTTTTTAAAGCAAAGGCAACTAACTGGCTGGTTAGGTGTTACATCTGGAATTGCTGCAGAGGAAATGGGTGGGATTGGATGCTTCTGTCTCACAGTAAGCTTATGTTAATGACATCTAGAAGTTTGCAGATGTGAGGGAGAAATTTGTGAAGTAATGTATCATTCTACTTAAGGCCCTTAAACAAAAAAGTAAATAAAGGTTTGTTCATAATGTCTCCATTGACAAATGTGCACAGCTGACTTGTTCAACAAGCAAATATTCTTTCAGTTTTTGGCTAATATTTATAATGAAAGGTTGTTAAATCTGTGACCGATGGGAGGACAATGCAGTGTAAACAATATTGTGGGAAGTTAACATTTCCATTTGTATATCTTTCCGATTAATCAGATGTTTTGGAAATGCCATATGTCATTTGAATAAAAGATTGAATGCTTGACTATTCATACTTAAAACTTTTGACAAATGGGCTTCTTAAGTGGAAAAAAGGTAAACTTTTGTTTGTAAAATCAGTTTTATGCAAAGTTTGTTTTAAATTATTTTCCAGAACTGTGTGCATATTATTCGTTAGCCACCTAAGACCATCACTTTGATTGGCTTCCAGAGGCACAGATGGCAGCCAGTGACCATACTGGCTGAGCAATTCTGAAAATTGTAATCCCAAAAAGGAATTTTCTTCAAGTAGTTCTCATTCCATGCTGGTCACAGCTAGCCTATATTGTCCTGCACTTAATTTGTACTGCAGCCAGTATTATTCTGCTTCTCTCTTTCAGTGTTGCAGCTTGTTATGATGTGGATGAAATCCAGACAAATTTATAATAAACAGCTCCATTTCCATACAGCCCAAAATGTATTTATTAAACTTGAGGAAAATGGGATTCATTAGATCAAACCAGCCTCTGCCTTAGAGGCCATAGAGTTGGATGGGACTACAAGGGCCATTTACTGCAACCCACTAGAACCATGGATAAATGTACAACTAAAGTATTCTCAAGTGATAGCCATCCAGACTCTGCTTAAAAAGAGCCCCCCCCCCCGAGATGGTCTATTATACTCCGAAATTGCTCTTAACATCCAAGAAGTTCTTCCTGATGTTTAGGTGGAATCTCTTTTATTGACATTTGAGACAATTGGTTCATGTTTTAGTCTTAGTAGCAGCAGAAAATAAGCTTGCTCTTATCATCTACCTGACACTTCTTCAGATACCTTCAGATCATGTCACCACTCAATCTTCTGTAAGCTAAACATGCCACATCAGTAATTCCTTCCTCATAGGGCTTGGTTTTCAGATCTTTAATTATCTTGGTCCACCTATTTGGTATACACTGCAACTTGTCAATATTCTTGAATTGTAGTGCCTAGAAGTGATGTCTGACTGAAAAAGGATAAACTGGCACTACTATTTTCCTTACTCTGTCTATTTTACTCCTGTTGATGTTACCTAGAATTGCTTTGGCTATTTTGGCCACAGCCCCAACTGTTGACTCATGTTTAGCTAGTGGTCTACTAAGATTCTGAGATCCTCTTCATGTGTACCACTTTCAGGCCAAATGTCACCCATCCTGTGTTTGCAGGTTTTGTTTTTCTTCTCCTTATTTGCCTGGGCTCATGTGCTGCAGTTTGCTAATGAGTAACACCAACATTGAGTCTGGGAAAACTACTTTTCTTGGACACTTATTCCCAGAGTTTCCAGCAAGCAATTCACAGAATTCCCCATTCAGTTACTTTTCCAAGCTCTGTGTAGACATGGTTGTCATAGGTTTCCCATGAAGCATGATCTGAATGATTTTGAATTTGTTTTTCAGGTATGTGAACCCGCCAATCCTTGCAAAGACAAAACACACAACTGCCATAGATCTGCAGAGTGCATCTACCTGGGGCATTTCAGTGATCCTATGTACAAGTGTGAATGTAGGACAGGTTATGCTGGTGATGGGTTCATCTGTGGTGAAGACTCTGACCTGGATGGATGGCCCAATAATAACCTGGTTTGTGCTGCCAATGCTACTTATCACTGCATGAAGGTAAGTGAGAAGGAAGTATGTAAATGCTATTACTTTATTAATGAGTGGGAATTAGGAACATCTATTTATTGCCTTAGCAAGTAGTTCTCGCTGAGTTACTTTTTGGCTTGAGAACTGCTGAGTGGAATATTTCCATATTGTCTTACCTGGTTCTTTTCTCTGTTTCTGTCTCTCTTTCTCTCTCTGTGTAGGAGGACTGGCAGATATTAATGAGATTAGTTCCATTTTCTAGGTTCATTGCCTGCAAATACTATTTTTCTCAAACACCATTATTCCCTGGGGGTGGTATTCTAAAAAAAAGAAGAAGCTACTATTCTACCTTTAGCAATGTAGAAAGTGTGCATTTATTTTAATGTGGAACATTCCCTGATAGACATTTTTATATGCAACTTTTTCATGTCCACAGTTTTGTATGCAAATTCTAAGCTGAGGCCTGTATCACAGATGTGAGGATATTGTTTGATTTGATGGATAAACAGGTTTCAAATCTGCAGTTCAGTCCAGATATATAAAATACATTAGTTTACTTAAAAAGATGGGCCAGACATTTTTTTCCTCCATTTTTACCTGAAGATGTTTTCTTCTTCTTTGTTTCCCTCATAAAAGATTCCTGTGCCTTGCTTCAGAGACTGTGGGGCTCAACAGACTGGTGTTATATGCTGTTCTGTTTTTGCTGTTCATCTGTGAACAAGAAGCAAGTCCTAGATTTTCATTGAGCATACTATTCAGATGTTGGATTCTTTCAGTTTTGTGCTGGTGTGCTTACTTGTTAATGTTGCCAACTCAGCATTTGCAGTTCATATTTCTTTTCTTTTCTTTTCTTTTGGGTCCTGTCATCAGGATATCCTTCATTTGATTCAAGAAGCAAACCTTGAGATCCATTAAAAACAAAACAAAATCATAGCTAACATGATGAATCCATTTAGATGAGGTTCCTCACCAATACCCAACTCATTATATTTTTTGTACATATGTGGATTTTTTAGAGGTCAAATGCCTTCCTTTAACAGTCTAGCAAAAGTATCAGGTGGTATCCATCATTAGATAGCATTTCAATTTAAGGACATCATCCAAAAGAACCAAAGGCTGCCTTCCATTACCAGTGAAAGTGTGTGAAAATTAATCGAATCCATATGCTTTTCCAAAAAATTTAATTCTCTAGACATTGTTTTAGAGTTCCCATTTTGAACTTAACTAATGATGTATTTACAGTCTCTTGTGGGATAAACATCTAGTCAAAGTTTGGAATGCTTAGCCGCTTGTACATCAGATACTTGTACCAAACTAGGTTGGTTTGTATTGACAGGATAATTGCCCTCTCCTGCCAAATTCTGGACAAGAAGACTTTGATAAAGATGGGAAAGGTGATGCTTGTGATGAAGATGATGACAATGATGGTGTAGAGGATGATAAAGTAAGCATTATATATCTCACATTTCAGGCTGACCCATTTTCTCAGAGAATGGAGCACTTGATATTAGATTGTACAATATAGTATTCCTTTTGGTAATATGTAAAACTGATAACTTTGACACTGGGACACTCCAATTATACTTAACTATTTAGGACATGGCGGGCAACTGTGGAGACCTTGGAGTGTCACACCTGTTTCCCCTTCCATTGAAAATTTGTTTTTCCCCCCAAACACCTCTAGAAGATAATGGACATTTCATCATGTTTTGTTACCAAAAGAGAAAAGAAAAAAGACCTCTCTTGGGCCCAGAGCCGCACAAAATGTGGTGGAATTTTTGGATATTTTGTAGTGTTTCAGTTGTGGGGCAGGGGGGATCTTTTTTTGAAAAATGTTGCAGGACATTTTTGACCCTGGGGGCAGACATTGTAGAAGTGTCCTGCACATCCCCCAGAATGCATTTAGGTGAATTCTGAAGCAAAATAATTTTTTCAATATATTCTATATATATTTGACCCCTGGTGGGTCAAAAACAGCCCAGGAGCTATGTTCAGTCAACAGGCCACACTTTGCCCATGCTTGATTTAGAATATATATGATTTGTATTTGATGTTAGCTTATTCATTCATCCATTCACTTTTCATTTTGTTTCTGTCTTGCTCTTCTATAAACCTTTTATTTGGTTTACAAATGAGGATTTCCCCCCTGCGAATGAGTTCCCTAGTCTCTGTCTTATGTTTGTATACCTTTTATTTAATCTTGTTTTTCCTTTTAGGACAACTGTCCCCTTCTTTTTAATCCCCGTCAATTTGATTATGACAAAGATGAAGTTGGCGACCGTTGTGATAACTGCCCTTATGTGCATAATCCTGCTCAAATTGACACAGATAATAATGGAGAGGGTGATGCATGTGCAGTGGATATTGATGGAGATGGTATGTTCTTATTAATTCATATATACTTTATTTATATTCAGGTTTGTAGCTCCATTGAAGCATTGCTCCATATGAAGGTCAAATAAACCAGAAGAAATTATCCTTTATGAGCTATCTACCTCAATGGTGCACAGTTTTAAAACTCATTCATGAACATGCTTTAAAAAAGCAATGTGTGGTGCAACATTCACCATGTGACAGTTTTTGTCCCCAACTATCTAGTTTATGCATACCATTTTCAGACAAGATTGGCCAATCTTGAGGTGAATGTTCAGAATGAGACTAATCAATTAGAAAACACAACCAATTAGATCTGTTTCAGTCCAGTGATGATGTTTCATTTGCAGAAATGTCTGTGTTCCACTTGATGTTTCCATAAATGGAGAGGCAAGAATGCAGTTTTTGCTTATTTCTTCTTGTCATCACCCACCCTGATTTAGAGGGTTCCCAAGCCTTCCAAAGCAGATATTATGGAGTATAGGTAGTTACAACAGAACTGGTTAAAATTGCCTTCTCCTATTCTGTTCATGGAAGCTTCCATTTGATTATAGAGATTTCTAGGAGTGGAAGAACACCTTTTTTCTTCAAAAAAATGCCACTGGATGTAGCCTTGCAATACTTTGCCATATTTAATTTGTGATTGTTCAGGAGGCAGATAGTGTGATGTTTTCTTCTGCTCAAAGTTGGCAACATAGGTGCAAATCCAAATTCTACTAATATGTAAACAAATTGGTAAAGTGTGACTGCTTTTGTAACAATGCGGGCAGGGATGTGCATTTGAATTCACATTGAAATGTGCATCCACTTCAAAATAATATTTTGTAGATGGACTGTGTCCTCACTTGATCCTTATCTGGAAGCATAGCAAAATGTGCATGATTTATGGCCAATATTTCTAATCCAGCAAGGATACATGGACACATATCTGTTTGTACACACGAACCAGTTAACACTCATGGGTCTGAATTAATCCTCTTGAATCTTTCAGCAGCTGATGCCATCAACCATGGTATCCTTCTGGGCTGACTTGGCAGCACTGCTGTACAATCATTCCAGTCTTTCTTGGCTGAACATTCCTGGAGGGTGGGCTGGTGGGACTGGTGTTTTTGTCTTTTGGTCATGTGAGGTTCCACAGGGGTCAATTCTGTCCCCTATAATTTTCGACGTTTATATGAAGCTTCTGGGAGAGATTATTCAGAGCTTTGGGGTCAGTATGTTCATGATATCCAACTTTATCTACAACTGATGCCAAGGAGGCAGTGATAGCACTGAATCATTGCTTAACTGCAGTAAAGGACTGGATACAGATGAATAGATTGGGGCTTAATCTAGACAAGACAGAAGAGCTGCTGGTCAGTAGGAAAATCAGCTTGGGTTTGAGATGGCAGCCTGTATTCGATGGGACTATACTAAAAATAAAATAAAATAAAATGTCTCACCATTTTGCCTATTCTGGAATATAATTGATTTTACCTAGGTATCTTTAACAGGTATTTCTGGGTAAAGTCTTATGATGGAAGAATCATTTTTAAAAGAATGTCCCATTCATTTTATATGTCAATTTAAAAAAGAATGTAAGAACAATTTTGATCTAATAAAGCCATAGTCCCAAATATTTATTTATTTACTACATGTATCTAGGCCACCCAATAACATATGTTCTCTCGGCAGCTCACAAGATAATATTTATGCAGAATATTAATGTATGAAGAACCACATCTGACATACCAGCTAAATCAAATGTCTTCACCGAGAGGGCTTGCCAAAATGGCTTATGGGAGGAAGAGAAATGTATTTTGGATGTTAAAATAATAAGGATCTCAAATTACTTTTTTGGCTCTGAAAAGGAGGGGGGAACCAATAATGATATTTAAGGTTATTAAACTGGCAAAACTGGCCTGAACCGTAGCCCAATGCTGAAAAATCTACCAACTCAAACACTGTTGGTATTTTCACATTGCCTCTGGCTTTTGGCATGACTTGCATGCAGAAGCCTCCATGTCCCAAAGATGTTGCTAGAGCATTTCCTGGCAGATCAATATCAGTTTTCAGCACTGAGGGAAAAATAAACCCTTATTAAGCCCTGGATTTGATTCAGTAACTGTAAAACGTTGGATGTGTCTATCAGGAGAATCTCTAAAACGTTTGAAGGCTTTTCAGAGTATAAAGTTTCTATCATCATTCAGTTATTTATTTTATTTATGTAGACATTTATATCTCCTTTTCTCTAGATAGCCAAGGCAGCTTCTAAGAATTAAAATGCTTTCTTTAAAAAAAAAAAAGCATATGCATGTAGAGATGGAAAGAGTATTTGAAAATATTTTAAAACTGGTTTTAAAAAACTTAAAATATTTTTCAAGTTTCAAGTGATGAGAGAAATCCTGGAGGTGCAAAAATCTGCAGTTCAGGATTTAATCTATACAAAAATCACATGTGGTTTTGTACAGAAAACACTGTTTACGTTATAGAAAACAACATTTTCTGCCATAAATTAATATTTTCTACATGGAAAATGCTATAGTTGGGAATTACCCTCCATAAAATTCTCATAAAATATTTTGTACAGAAATCAGGATTTTGTTTTGCACAGATGATAAAATTTCTTATGGGGGCAGGGAATGCTTTTTTTTTCTGCCAAGGAAATGCAGGTTTTAGCGCAAAACAATAATGTATGAATTTTGCACAAAAACGGTCTCAATGTGAATATTTTTTGAAAACAATACAGAAGACTTGCTTGCAAAGGGGAGAAAATTGTTAAAAGTACTCATTGCTTCCTTTGAGAAGAACATTAGCCAATGGACACTATTTTTTCCCCTAGCAGTACATACAAGGGTCAGCTAAAACATTACCACTGAATATTACAAAAGTTGGAAACAAAATCTAATATATTTCAAATCCATTAAGGAGATGCATTCCATACTAAATACTTTAAAAAACAAACAAAACAACAACAGTTTACATTGGGGTAAGGAGAAAGCAGTAGTAACTTTTTGTACTTCAGTAGATTCCCAGAATCCAGTAATCAGTGCCTGTGCTGGCTGGGTGATCATTCAAAAAATTAACTTTTCCAAGCTCTGGGAAAAGTGGACAGTGCAATGGTAGGTTGTTGCTATTGTTAAACCACTGCACAGAGAAAACTGCTGCAAATTACTCTCAGAGCAAATAACAGTAACAACAAAAATATGTTTTCTCCTAAATTAGGCTGCTGAAATAAAGAAATCAAGCTTGGTGGAAAATGAAAGTATAGATTTTATTGCAGTACTAAAACAAATTCCTGGGCAGATCATGTAGTCATACAAGTTGTGGATACATACAGAAAATAATACAAGTTTAGGGCATATCAAAGAATATATAAATTATATTAGAATAATACACTTTTTGTTATTTTTATGCAGCCTCTTAAATCTGGCATAGTTTAGGAACATCAGCATGTTTCAGTTATTCTCTGATTCACAGAATTGTTCCTCAATTCTGTCCCTTCCTTCTTACACCACTATTTTGTAGTGGGCGGGCTACAGTTGATTATTACCAGGAATTTTGGAGAAAAAATAAGGTAGAACCCACAGCTGTAAAGTATTTCAATCCTTGCTTTATGTCACTTTCAGAAAGTTTTAGGTTAGGAGATCTGGCAGGGCTCAGTTGAGAGTGAATGGACATCACCAGAATGGCTCTGACTAAATCAAGGCTGTAGGTATACTGTAGAAATAATGCAGTTTGACACAACTTTAAGTGCTGTTGCTCCATCCTATGGAATCCTGGGATTTGTAGTTTACAGAGTCTTTAGTTTTACAAGGTCATTTATATTTTTTGATACCTACTAAATATGGTATACAAGGTTCCAGCCCCGACTGAAAAAGCGCACTGGCACACGCTATTGTATAAGGTCATTTGTATTTTTACAAAGTCATTCTCTGCCAAAGATTGCTGGTGCAGCACAAAACTACACATACCAGGAATTTGCCAGATAAAGGATTTCACCTAAATTTTGCTGAACTCAGGAAGTGCCAAAACCAGCATGCAGAATCTAAACTAGCTAATAGAATAATTCAAAAACATTGTTTGAGAGAGAGAATGGAGGGGGAATTTAATGTTCTCGCCTTTCTACTGTATCATGCAAAGTTTTTGTGTGGCAGGAAGTTGAGCAGAAAGTGGTCCTTATAGAACTAGACTGAGCAATGACACAATCAGAATCTCATCCTAGAGGTATTTTGCCATTGTGGAGCCAGATGGCACAACCCTCTAGTCTATATAATACTTGTAACCTAACAGACAGGCATTAAAATTCAGGAAAGGCATTGCTTGTTAAGTATGTCCTAAATACCACTATCCATTCAAGAGGACTGGATTTAAATCCGAAATGACATGAAGTTTGCTGGATGACCCTGGGCCAATCACTGTTTTTCAATTTAATTCACCACATAGAAATCCTTGGAGGATGAAACAGGTCAAAGCCCCATTTCTTGAAATGTTTCTCTGTGTGAATGGACTCTGAATCCTAGTTTGCATTGCATTTTCATCTTGGCAGATGTTTTCAATGAACGAGATAACTGTCCATATGTCTATAACACTGACCAGACTGATACAGATGGGGATGGAGTTGGTGATCACTGTGACAACTGCCCCTTGGTACACAATCCCGACCAGGTAAATGAAGTAGAACTTTTATACATAGTTTAAATTGTAAGATTTGACAGTTTCCTTGACTGTACAGGTCTTATAGGCTACTAGATAGTTCAGAATCTGAGATGGTTTTTTACCTGGCATAAAAATGTTTCACTAATAGATGTTGCTTCTTTTCAAGACCTAAATTCATGCCTGGCAGACATAAAGAAGTATTCTGTTCTTGGAGAGACACTCCATAGTACCATTTTCTGCCCATCTCGGCTTAGTGAAATCTTTAAGAGATGTCAGAGAAGAGAAAGACTAAATCTTTCAGCTTGAGGGTGGATTCCCATATGCATGTTTGCCAGTCATTAACTGCCACATGAAGTGATGACACAGAAGTATAATAACAATCATTCATCTGATACCACAGAGATCCTGTATCACCTCAGGTTCAGTGCTTTCCAGTGCTTTTTTGTTTCAATTTTAGCATTTCAATGATGCACTGGGAAGGAGAAGCAATATTTGGGAGGAGAATGATGATGATGATGATGATGATGATGATGATGATGGATTTCTTACCCACCTCTTCTCATGGATTGAGGCTGGGAACAATAACAGACCAAAAAATATACATCACTTAAAACAGAATTCCATTAAAAACATATATCAGTTTAAAAGAACAAACAAGGCACATATATATTAGAACAACCTATGTAAAATTCCTCATTTAAAATTTACAGTTTTAAAAATCATGTGGATAGGCTTCCCAGAAGAGATTAGTCTTCAATGCTGTTTTACATTGTCTAATCTCTTCCAGCAGGTTGCTCCACAGTCTAGGGGCAGCTGCAGAAAAAGTCCTCTGGCTGACAGCTGTCAACCTAGTCTTGGCTGTCTGGAGTAACCATCCACCAGAGGCAATCTACAAAGATTTTACAATCTACTCCTCATGATAATAAATAAATGCATTGGGCACTTTGGTTGATCAGTATCATGAAGAAAGGTGAGAGGGGCTCCAAAAATCATTTAGTGTTAATGTCACAAAATGAAAATGGCATTATGGTAATAATGTCAATAACTGATCATATTTGTTTAATATATTTATACTATTTAATATATTTCTTATATCAAAGTGTTCCCAAAAGAACTCAAAGGATTTTTTTTCAGTATAGCTCCTGGAGTCCCCAATCTAGGACATTCTGGGAACTATATTCTGAAAAGTAACTTTTCCAAGCTCTGGTTCCCAGACAATTTCTCATCCAATCTCTTTTGTGAGCCGTCTTGGGTTCAATTTAGACAAAAGCAGCATATAAACAAATAAATACATAAATAATATAAAAACTCAAGGAATATCCCATACTTATCCTATGACATCAATACCAAGAAAGTTTCTGGAGCAGATCATTAAACAGAGAGTCTGTGAACATTTAGAAGGCAATGCCATAATCACAAAAAGTCAACATGGGTTTCAGAGAAAAAAGTCATGCCAGACAAAACTGATCTCTTAAAATTACTAACTTGGTAGATGAAGGGAATGCTGTGGATATAGTATATCTTGATTTCAGTAAGGCCTTTGACAAGGTTCCCCATGACACTGTTGCAAACAAGCTTGTAGAATGTGGGCTAGACAAGTTAACTGTTACATGGATTTGTAATTGGTTGACTGGCCACACCCAAAGGGTGCTCAACAATGGGTCCTTTTCATCCTGGAGGGAAGTGACAAGTGGGGTGACACAGGGTTTTGTCCTGGGCCCAGTCCTATTCAACATCTTTATTAATGACTTGGATGACAGAATTTGGGGGATACTTATCAAATTTCCAGATGACACCAAATTAGGAGGAGTAGCTAATACTCCAGAGGACAGGATCAAAATTCAAAATGACCATAATAGATTAGAAAGCTGGACCAACGCTAACAAAATGAAATTCAACACCGAGAAATGTAAGGTACTGCACTTAGGGCAGAAAAATGAAATGCACAGATATAGGATGGAGGACACCTGGCTGAATGAGACCACATGTGAAAGGGATCTAGGAGTCCAAGTAGACCATAAGCTAAACATGAGTCAACAGTGCGATGCGGCAGCTAAAAAGGCCAATGCAATTTTATGCTGCATCAATAGAAGTATAGTTTCTAGATCAAGGGAAGTTATAGTGCCACTCTATTCTGCTTTGGTCAGGCCCCACCTGGAATACTGTGTCCAGTTCTGGGTACCACAAAAAGGATGTGGAGAAACTGGAGCGTGTCCAAAGGAGGGCAACTAAGATGGTGAAGGGTCTGGAAACCATGCCCTATGAGGAACGCCTTAGGGAACTGGGGATGTTTAGCCTCGAGAAGAGAAGGTTTAGAGGTGATATGATAGCCCTGTTTAAATATTTGAAGGGATGTCATATTGGGGAGGGAGCAAGCTTGTTTTCTGCTGTGGCAGAGACTAGAACGCGGAACAATGGATGCAAGCTGCAGGAAAAGAGATTCCACCTCAACATTAGGAGGAACTTCCTGACAGTAAGGGCTGTTCGACAGTGGAACACACTCCCTCAGAGTGTGGTGGAGTCTCCTTCCTTAGGGGTCTTTAAGCAGAGGCTGATGGCCATCTGTCAGGGATGCTTTGATTTGGAGTTCCTGCATGGCAGGGGGTTGGACTGGATGGCCCTTGTGGTCTCTTCCAACTCTATGATTCTATGATTCTATGTTTTTAACAAGAAGTTGCCTCTTGAGCACATGATGTAATACATTACAGTAGGCACTCTTCAAGCTTCCATCTCTCTCATAGAGATTAGGAATGACAAGATCAACTAAATTATATATCTTTTAAGGACTTAGAGGAAACTAAATTGCACTCTTATGCACGGTTATGCATGTATAAGAGTGCAATTTAGTCTTCTATAATTCCTTTCCTAACCAGATATCCTATAAGGATGTAAGTTGCTTTTAAATTCAGTCAGTGTTACATTGAAGTAGGCATACATGAGACTTTCTTGTAAGGCATCCTGTAGAAGGATAATACTAACTCTGTTGAATGGGACTTACTTTTCAGTTGGCATGCATACAGTTACACTGTAGGAGCACTCATATGCTCATTTATTTGGGAATATGTCATGTTGATCAAAGTGAGATACTGTATATGTCTAACTAATACATTTACTGCATTTACGATTAAATTCACTGGACGCAAACTAGAATTTCAATCAGGAACCATAATACCAGATGTAATTTACACTTTTGGGACAATCCCAATATTTTTTAAATGCTTTCAGGGCATTGATGGTGATGGTAATGATTTGGTATTATCTTCACCACACACTGAAATTCCTGAAGGGCACTACTATCACTGTGGTCACATGATCCCCCCCTCCCACATGCATTTTGAAGTCTACCAACTCCAATCTTTTTCTCTTTCTCCCATTCAGACAGATGTGGATAATGATTTGGTTGGTGACCAGTGTGACAACAATCAGGACATTGATGAAGATGGTCACCAGAACAACAAAGATAACTGCCCTTACATTTCCAATGCCAACCAGGCAGATCATGACAAGGATGGGAAAGGGGATGCTTGTGATCCTGATGATGACAATGATGGTATCCCAGATGACAGGGACAATTGTCGCCTCACATTTAACCCTGACCAGAAGGATTCTGACGGTAAGACTATTTCTCAGCCACAGAATCTGCAAAGAACATGCACAGCTGCAGAGCCCATATCTTGTTTTCCATACCCCAGTTATAAATTACACATTTTGGAGAAGTTACCTGTTTGGACTACAGATCCCAAATAGTCAAAATCTGCTATTGAGATGTTTATATCTAATGAGCATATTTTTTACACAAAAGAGAAAGAATATTCTATAAATGCAAAGTTTAACTGGCTTATCTCATAGATGAGTCTCTTTTAGGAGTATTAACATTTTTCTTGTCTTCTCTTGGGGGCTGCATTCAGTTTTTAAAAATATTTCTAGTCTAGGAAGGTTTATGCATAATATTAATTTATTTGTTGGATTTATGTCCCGCCCTTGTTACAAAAAATGGAATCCAGTTTAAAGAAATCTATATCCAAAAAGACAGTTGGAGGGGGTCCTAGAGTAAATCAGGTCCAAATTCTCCTTAGAAAGCAAAGATGACTAAACTGAGGTTGTTGCACCTTGTATCATAAGAAGAAAGGACAAGTACCACAGCCTCAATTTAATCATCTTGAGGTGGCTTCTAAGGAAATCTCTGGCCTTTATCTGTTCTTTTTGGCTCTCCATGGCATCCTTCTCTTCTGTAGCAGTCTTCTCTAGCACTGTATCTGTAATGAGCTGATTTTCCTTCTGTCTGCTTCTCTTTACTGTCCAGCTCTTGCATGGTGATGGGGAATACGATGGCTTGGACAATTCTAGATTTTGTTCTCAGTTGTGTATCTTTACTCTTTAGGAGCTTTTCTAGTTCCTTCATAGCTGCTCTTTCAATTTCTATTCTTTTTCTTATTTCTTGGCTGCAATCACCATTCTAGTCAGTATTTCATCCTAAGTATAGGAATTCTTTATTTTGATTTCCTCATTGTTAAGAGTGAATTTGTGTATCTTTTCTGTGGTCATAATTTTTGTTTTATGTTCATCATTAATCCTGCCTTTGCACTTTCATCTTTAACCTTCCTTAGTAAACATTCCAAGTTTATGATGTCTTCTGCCATTATTATGGTTATCACCCAGATACCTTAGGTTGTTGATGTTCCTTCCTGCTATCTTTACTCGTCCTTCCTCTGATTCTAGCTCTGCTTTTCTTAATGAAGTTTTCAGGAAATAATGTGAAGAAGTGGGGTGATAGACTGCAGCCTTGCCTGATCCCTTGGGCTCTTGGGAACCACTCTGTATCTCCAGATTTTGTTCTGACAGTGGCCTCTTGTCCTTGGTACAGATTTCTCATCAGAACTATCCAATCTGGTGCCACTCCCATGTATTTAAGTGCGTTCCATAGCTTTGCATGATCTATACAGTTGAAAGCTTTGCTGTAGTCAATAAAACACATGCTGAGTAGACCTACTAAATTAATTTAAATTTCATTAAGTCTTGATTTACCATGTTTCTGTTCAATTAATTGGTCTACTTTAGTTGGGATTAGCAATTGAAATTAGGTTACAATTAGGTTAAGCAACAGGGAGATACTATAGGCTTTGTTCAAAAATTGCCGAAGTATGCCTCCTAAAGTCCCCAAAAGTGTCTAGACACCCCCAAAATTAATAAGGGAAGGATTTTTGTTCAGTTCCCAACTTCTGTAAAACTCACCAGATTTGACCCAAACCTCCATGCCTTCAAAGAATGGTGGGGGGAGGGGACACCCAAAAGTCAACAGCAATCACCACTGGAAGTGACACAATGCTGTTCCAGTGAAGTTTGTTGGAGAGGCAGAAGAGCAAAAATTGACCCTCAGTTCCTTTGGCCCACCCCCATATACACAAATGCACCATCTTCCTGAAAACTTCATGTGGTTAACCTTACTGCAATTATCCCACAGAATATTACTTCCTTAATTTTGAAGATGATGCTTTAAAGGCAAGTAAGCTGATTCAGAGCAAAAGAATACATTCTGATTCTGCTGTGTTTTTCCCTTCATCACCATTCACAGTCTTCCCTTGATCCTAATCTTGAACTCCTTGAGTCTACACCTGAACTTTTACAGTGACACACAGCACAGGCTATCATTTAGCCTCCCAGTAGATCCCATTCTTTCACTTATTTTTCCCCATGTGATTCCAGTAACTGGAGCATCAATTTATTACCAGGTGTGTGATTAGCCATTCCATGACAGATTCTCCATAGGTGAATCCATGTCTTCTCTAGTTAGGGTTCTGACAGTAAGGGTCCTCTCAAGGAACAAAGCTGAATGATATTTTGGCTGCATCTACATTGCATACTGCCATGGCTCAATGCTATGGAATTCTGGGATTTGTAGTTTTGTCAGAGAGCTCTGGTGCCACAACAAACTGGAAATCTCACAACTCTATAGGATGGAGCCATGACAGTTAAATCAGTGCTAAACTGCATTAATTCTTCAGTGTAGCTTCAGCCTAAGTATCTGTAACCTGAGCAACTACCTTTTAGACAGCAGGCTTCCAACAAGCCTGTGGACGTGGCTGGTGGAGTTAATGTTTTCCAAAATTTCTTGAAGGAAAAGCAGCCTTGTCAGCAGCAATCGCCACCACAGGGGATATGGGGAACATGTGTGCTGAAGAATTATAACTCCATTTGGACAAAAATTGCTTCTTTGATGTTGGCAAGTGGAATGAAAGTAGGAATACACACTTCCCTCCTCATGTGTTAAGACAACATTTTCAGGAGCATACAGCTTGGACAGAATTTGGAGTTCAGTTTGGCAGCCAGCCAGTCAATTGGTGGAAAATGGAGTCATTTTCTCACAAAGAGGAACTGCAAAAGCCATTTGAGATACTTGAGTCTTTCTTTTTCTGCCTTTATTTTGAAAACACTTTCGGCTATTGCATAACAAAGGTTGTCCTTGGAGATTAGAGTGTAAACCACTTTCTGCCTCTGAAAGATGTGATAATGGGTCTCTCTACTGATTAGAAAATTAATGTAGATTCAAAATATTGAAGGTGTGAGAAAATTATACTAACTGGTATACCCAGAAGTGTTTGAGAATCTCAGGTTTGTTTGTTTTTAGAAAAACAGGTTTTTAGGCTTCATGATTGGAAAAAGACATTCAAACATATATTGGAGATACCAAAGTATGAGAAACCAAGGGAACGAGGAACCCATGGATGAATCATACTTTCTGAACAAACTGGAAAACTTTGGGACAATGTGGGAAAATGTGTGTGTGTGAACATTTACAAATATAGTGAGCTTGCAAGGCGTGATGTGCAAATTGTTTGTGGGTGAATTCTGAAGACATATT
The DNA here is from genome assembly GCA_034509955.1 of Urosaurus nigricauda. Taxonomy (NCBI): domain Eukaryota; kingdom Metazoa; phylum Chordata; class Lepidosauria; order Squamata; family Phrynosomatidae; genus Urosaurus; species Urosaurus nigricauda. Next base: position 311,201,201 of record JAOEGL010000001.1, on the reverse strand, counting down.
GGTGGCATTTCAGTTTGCTGTTTTGGCATCTTTAATGCCTACAGCTCTTCACTTTAAATAACTCTGTAAACAAACCATATTAAATTTTCAGATAGCTCTCAAACTATTTACTTCATTGCCATTAGGATGGTTTCTATGTATCAGGATATTTGTTGGTTCCAGATTCTTATCACTGGACTCTGTCACATTAATTAACAGATTTCATTACAGTCACATTCCAAGGTTTAGAAGAATTGCTATTTTATTTATAGCTTATCACTACTGTCCTTTTTTGCAAGGTAAGCATTTTCTCCCATAAATAAAGTATAGCCAAGAGCTATTTTGAATCTGATTTACTGTCATGCCTTCTTCGCCCATTTTGATACAGATGTGACAAAATTACATGGCCATATCCTTACATTTTCATAACAGAATATCACTGAAAGTGCCCGATAACACAGAGATAAAATTGAATTTTAGAGCTACAATCTTCCTTTTTAATATCAAGTGCCCCCACTCCTGAGCAACTAATATTTCAATTTATTCACAGCTAAGATCAGTGCAGTTATTGAGTGTGATCACTGCAGCTATTAGCTGAGATCCTAGACTGGGCTTGCATCCCATGAATCATCACTTATAGAGTTATGTAGCAATTGTGTTCCACTGCTCTTAAAATGAATGGTGATGTTGTGCACACTCTTGGCCCCAATATGCAATGGCTTCACATAGCTGCTTGCAAGACCAGTGAGAGGGGCACTAGTGCCCTGGCTACATGTTTGCTCTTCCTTGACATCAATTCTGAAATATTTTGGCTTCTGTCCCTGCAACTGAGCACTGTCATACTGTTTAGATACACCCACAAATGCCTGATGGAAGTCCAGAGTAATTTCAATTGCCATAATCATTTGCACAAAAATAGTTATGCATCATCCAATATCTTTAATTCGCAAATCCAAAGTAATCCAAAATGATGACATCTTTGCTTTCTAATGATTCAGTGTACACAAGCTTTGTTTCATGCACAAAACTGTTAAATTATTGTGTATAAAATTACCTTCAGGTTATGTGTGTAAGGTTATATGAAAAATAAATGAATTTGGCCCAAGAGATCTCATTATATATATACAAAATTCCAAAATCCAAATACTACTACTACAACTACTCCTACTACAACTACTACTACTTCTTCTTCTTCTTCTTCTTCTTCTTCTTCTTCTTCATTATATAAATCCAAAATCTTGGGTCCAAAGCATTTTGGACTTAACTTTTAGGACCGTAGCCAGAGGCTGCTCTAAACTACCCATCTATCTGACCCCCGTGTTGTATATGAGCGTATCTAGAGTTGCCTCACAGTATGCAATGGGGTTGTGGCCAGACCCTGTCTATACAGTGTGAAACAAGTCAGAAGTACCAGAGCACTAAGTTTTCATCTTTATAAACCTCAGAATGCAGACCTCCTAGCTGAAAGAACTGTTAAACTCTGAATATAACAAACTGCCTTAGGAGATGGAAGGCTTTCCTTTGCTAGAGTATTTAAGTAGTGGACCTAATATGCTGTTACTCCATCTTCCATGTGAGAGTTAGTGTGGTGTTGTGATTTGAGTACTGGACTATGGGAGACCAGGGGCATGTCACACTAATTTAGTCTCAAAGGAAGGAAAGGGCACACACACCCCCAAACAAAGAAAGCCCATGATAAGCTTGTCTTAGGGTTGCTATATCTCAAAAATGACTTGAAGGTACACAACAACATCAACAGCAATCATCTGCTATCTTGTGCTGTGCAGGAAGCTAGATTATATGACTTCCAAAACTCTTCCAACTCATAGATTCTGTGATACTACTGCTAAAACTATGAAGACCCATAAATTAACCAGCTGATTTAACTCTCAAGTAGTTGAGTAATACATGGCGCACACACACACACACACTTGTCTTGTGGAGAAAGTTGTGAGTGTGAAGTAAAACAATTTTATGTTTTGTGTATTTTTCCCCTTGAACACACACCTTTTAGGTGATGGCCGAGGTGATGTCTGCAAAGATGATTTTGACAATGACAAAGTTCCAGATATTTATGATGTGTGTCCTGAAAACGATGCCATTAGTGAAACTGATTTCAGAAAGTTCCAGATGGTCCCTCTGGACCCTAAAGGAACAGCTCAGATTGACCCAAATTGGGTGATTCGTCATCAAGGCAAAGAACTAGTACAGACTGCTAACTCAGATCCTGGTATAGCTGTAGGTGAGTATTGGAAGAATTCTAAATGCGATAGCAATAGCAATAGTAAGTACATTTCTGTACTGCTTATCAGTGCTCTTAAGCACTCCCTAAGTAGTTTACAAAGTGTAAGCTAATTGCCTCCAACAAGCTTGGTACTCATTTTAGTGACCTCAGAAGGATACAAGCCTGAGTTGAGCTTGAGCCCCTGTCTGGTGTTGAACTCGGTTTGTGAGTGAGTGGCTACAGTACAGGCATTTAACCACTGTGCCACTAGTGCTCTATGAAAACATATAACCTCCAGTCCAGCAACAGTTCAGAGAACCATTTTAAATATTAAGAAGCTTTCCAGTAGTACTCTGGATTTTTGTTGTATTTGAATGATACATCCCCTTGTCTTAAAAGGATCTGTTTTTGAAAGTCTACTGGGTTGTGTGTGATATTGGGGCCAGTGGGTTAAGCATGCAAATTTCAAACCCCTTGGGATACTGGGAACTCAGAACAGTGACTTTATTTATTATCTGGAACACTTGTGAAAACTGCTATTTAGAAAAAGTCTTTGAGCCAGTTTGTACATTCAGTTTAAGAATTTTGTTCCAAAGTTCTTATTCTTTGGTCCTTTCAAATGATTTATTTGAAAAGGCTAGCAGAACTTATCACTTCTAAAGAATGCTTGGCAACCATACAGATACTGTGGAATAACAAATTTCTTCATATGAATGTCTTGAACCCAAAGTTTTACCAAAATAGAAAGAGAGAAAAAAATTAGTGCATTCTTTACTTTTCACAATTAATAAGGTGATGTATTTGATTCTCTCCCTATCTTGGGTGAATCTGAATAGCTTTTATACCAATCAAAATCCTTTTGATTCATTACAAACTTTAACCCTATTCTGGTATTTGCCTGAATACATGGATGGCTAAAGGGTAGTAGGAATGTGGGTACATAAATAATTGTTATCTCCTCCAGTGTTCCCATGTATTCAGGAATTATTCATCATGGCCATAGAAATGAATTTTACTGGTAAATATATGATGGCCCTTGGACTATTCCAGTACATGTACACACTGATAAACATACGTAATATACCTATTCACCAAATGAGTTCATTTTAAATCAAGAAGTGGGAAGGACAATTAAAATTCAGAAACCTATTTATTTATTTATATGCTGCATTTCTTCGAAAATGTGACCCAAGCCTGCTAAACACATGGAAGATAGGTCATACTGACTTGTTCATGGTGGAAGATAAGGAATATGCCAAAACAGACAGATGCCTGAAATCAAGTGAATACTTTAAGGGGCTCAATAGACCTCCCCTAAGGGGAGGCCTGCAGCCACCCCTTTTAGCACTGGATCAGGACCGCAGCAACTACATGCTGCAGCCCTGATCTCACCTTTCCGTGGTGTGAAGAGGAGCCGCAAAAGTGGCTCCTTTTTGCACCCCAGAAAGGGTGCCATAGCCACCAGTGCACACTCCTGCACTGGAGTGTGCTACTGCCACCAGTAACACACTCCTTTGGCACCATGTCCTGTAAACACAGCACCAGAGGAATGTCATGATGTTGTGTGCCATGTGGTGCAGTGTGCGGAATCATGCCAGCCTGGGGGCAGAGACACAGCATGCATCATGTGAACGCCATACCCCCACTCAACCCCCAGGCCAGTCTGAATGGCCGGTTTGTACAACCCCATCAAAGCTAGATAGAGCACAAATATTTCTATCCTAATTATTTATAATTTCTATGATGAGAAAATGGTTGCATTTCAACATCAAAATTCTAGCAAAAAATTTTTAAAAAATGTTTTGTTTTGTTCCAGGTTATGATGAATTCAGTTCTGTTGATTTCAGTGGTACATTTTATGTCAATACGGATCGGGATGATGACTATGCTGGATTTGTTTTTGCTTACCAGTCCAGTAGTCGCTTCTATGTCCTGATGTGGAAACAAGTTACTCAGACATATTGGGAAGACAAACCCACTAGAGCTTATGGTTACTCAGGGGTATCACTTAAAGTAGTGAACTCCACAACTGGCACTGGTGAACATTTGAGAAATGCTCTTTGGCATACTGGAAATACACCTGGACAGGTAAGAGGTATTGTATAAATTCCATTCAGCAATATCCTGTCTGTATTAAGAACACAAGATCTCTGTTGTATCAGACCAAAAGTCTATCAAGTCTAACATTCTGTTTACACATTGGCCAACCAGTGGCATAGGGAAGCCAAATGGCATACAAATAGTTCTGTATCCCTCTAGTGAGCCTTTTTTCTAAGGTTTGAGTGTTGGACGAGGACTCTGGGAGACCATGTTTCAAATGCCACTCATCCATGGGAACTCAGTCGCTGACTTTGAGCAAGTCATACTCGCCCTCCCCAGAGGAAGGTAATGACAAACTTCCTTCAAATAAATATTGCCAAGAAAGTGCTGGGATAGAGTTGCCCTAAGTCTGAATTGACCTGAAGGCACATAACAACAATAATAACAACAAAATCGGCTCTAGACTTAGATCCAAAATGCACTGCAGAAATAATCCAGTTTGAGGCCGCTTTAACTACCCTGGCTTAGTGCTAAGGAATCCTTGGAACTGTAGTTTATGGTGGCACCAGAGCTCTCTGACAGCGTTTGTTCTCCTTCCTCTGCTAAAATCTTCCTCTCCCCCTGTCTTCTCATCATTTCCCCCAACTGACTTCGCCAACTACTTCCTCACAAAAGTCACTACTATTCGATCCGAAATTGTTCCTCCTGATTTGCCCCCTACCACCAATCTCCTGGTACCTTCTACTAATAAACTCTCTGTGTTTCCACCTGTTTCTCTGGGTGAACTCTCTACGCTGCTAAATTCTTCCAAACCTACAACTTGTTCTATTGATCCTATCCCGTCCCATCTTCTAATCTCTATAAACCCTTCTTTTCTGCCCTCGCTCCTCTTTATCTTTAATCTGTCTCTCTCTTCGAGTTCCTTCCCTTCTGACTTCAAACATGCTCTCGTTTCCCCAATTCTGAAGAAACCCTCTCTTGACCCCTCTTCTTTGTCTAGCTATCGTCCAATCTCTCTTCTTCCTTTCCTCTCTAAGGTTCTGGAACGGGTAGTTTATTCTCACTGACTTGAGTTTCTTGAAGCCAACTCCATCCTGGACCCTTTTCAGTCTGGTTTCCGCCCATGGCACTCTACAGAGACAGCCCTCACCAAGATGTCAAATGATCTCTTGCAGGCCAAGGCGAATGGACTCTATTCTCATTCTTCTAGATTTGTCTGCAGCCTTTGACACTGTGGACCACTGTCTCTTGCTTTACTTACTTTCCGACCTTGGGTTCTCCAACTCTGTTCTCAACTGGTTTAAATCTTACTTGTCAGATAGATCTTTTGCAGTGGCCACAGGTGGTCAGACTTCCTCCTCTGTTCCTTTATCTGTTGGAGTCCCCCAGGGCTCTGTCCTGGGTCCCCTTTTGTTCTCTCTATACACATTGTCCCTTGGTAAACTCATCAGTTCTTTTGGTTTCTCCTATCATCTGTATGCTGATGACACTCAGCTGTACCTTTCCATCCATGACCTTTTGCCAGGGCTTGAACAGCAAATCTCCTCTTATTTGGCTGCCATCTCTCAGTGGATACGACATCGACGCTTGAAACTCAACATGTCTAAGACAGAGTTTCTCATCTTCCCACCTAATACTCCTTTTCTGTTTCTCTTGATGCCACTTCTATTCAACCGGTTCAGCAAGCCCACATTCTTGGTTTCATCTTTGACTCCTCTCTATCATTTATTCCCCAGATTCAGGCCACCACCAAGACCTGTAGATTCTCTCTCTACAACATTGCTAAAATCTGTCCATTCCTCTCAGCCTCCACTGCCAAGACTCTGGTCCATGCCCTAGTGGTTTCACGACTAGATTACTGTAACCTTCTTCTGACAGGGCTTCCTCTCTCTCACCTCCATCCTTTAATCTCTGTCCAGAACTCAGCTGTACATATTATCACATCTGCTTGCCGCTTTGACCATGTTTCTCCTCTTTTATCTTCCCTTTATCCATTCACTGGCTCCCAATCCCCTTTTGCATCCAGTACAAGCTTTTGTTATTGTTATCAGCCCTGGTGGCGCAGTGGTTAAATGCCTGTACTGCAGCCACTCAAAACCATAAGGTGGCGAGTTCAAGACCAGCAAAGGGCTGAAGCTCGACTCAGGCTTGCATCCTTCCGAGGTCGCTAAAATCAGTACCCAGATTGTTGGGGGGCAAATAGCTTACAATTGTAAACCGCTTAGACACTCCTTAAGGGTATGAAGCAGTATATAAATGAAGCTGTTTGTTTGTTTGTTTGTTTGTTTTGTTATTGACTTTCAAAGCCCTCCATGGACTGGCCCCTCCTTACTTGTCTGAACTTCTTTCTCCTCACACTCCTTCTCGTACCCTCTGTTCTGGTAGTCAAGGTTTCCTGTCCCAGCCGAGGATTTCCACTGCCCTGTCCCGGATTCGTCCCTTCTCACTTGCTGCCCCTCACTCCTGGAACTTTCTTCCCCCACATATACACTTCATCACTTCTTTAACCAGATTCAAAAGTAAGTTAAAGAGTATATTGTTTAGGGAAGCGTTCCCAGGATTGTGCCATCTGCCCCAGGATGCCTCCTTATAACTGTGTATTAAGAAGCCGTGTCCTCCTTCCAGTCCATCTGCCTTGTTCCTGGCCTTCCCACCACCTTCCCCTCTTCCTTTTGTGTTGTCTTTTTAAAACTGTAAGCCTGAGGGCAGGGATCCGTCTAATTTACGATTATATGTACAGCACTGTGTAAATTTACAGCGCTATATAAATAATAATAATGTCTTACAAAACTACAGTCCCAGAGTTTTCTAGCATTTAGCCAGGGCAGCTAAAGCATTCTTGAACTGGATTATTTCTGCAGTGTGTTTTGGATCATTCCACATTGGAGAGTTTCTCCAAACCTCTATTACTTTGGTTGCCCTTTTTAACAATATCTTTTACAATATCTTTTTAGGTACAATTTCCAGACTAGTATACAACATTCCAGATGTGGTCAGAGCAATGATATGTATAATGGCAGTAAATTTCTAGCAATTTTATTTTCATATCCTTTTGGAATTTTGATACCATTTGGTCAGTTGCTGCCAGCTCAGATACCATCAATGATATGTGAAGCAGGGATCCTCCTGCCATGTATCTCTTTACTTATATGGAAATTCATTTGCTATTTATTGCCCCTTTTGTCAGTTTGGCAATGATCTCTTGGAGGTTTTCACAGTTTAATTTTGTTCTTGCTACCCTAAATAATACTTGTTAATATAAAGCCTCAGGTTTGAACCAGTCATGCCCAACTGAGGGACACCACATCATAATCCTTCAAGATTACCATGATAAGCATTTGCCCCCAGAATATACAGAAAATTCCCCAAATCTATGGAAATATGCAGAAACACTTCACCTGTACAACTCCTAGAACCCCCTGCCCCAGTACATCTATATGTCATTCTCTATTACTCTTTGCTTTGGGGGAATGTAGCTTGCAGGGAGATCAGGAGGAGAGAATTGCTCCCTGGTTCCCACAATTTTGTGCTTGCTTTTTCATCCTGCTTCTATCTGCTGCTTATTGTTTTCGTTTGCTTGGCTGTTGTATGTGTTGCTTTGTGTTTACTTGTTATTAAAGAATTCAAAATTATTTCTCTTTTAAATTTTCTTTCACTTAAAAATAAAATGAAAAATTGTAGTGATTGTTGGGAAAAGACTTAGGGCTTAAATCTATCATGCCCAACTGAGGGATACCACATTGTAGTCTTTTAAGATGGGCATGAATGAAAGCTAATCACATTTTGGGTCACAGCACAGGTTTAATTCTAAGATGCTTCTATTATGTTTCATAAATCAAAACAACACAGTTCCATATGACTCTGAGTGACATGACTAAACAGAGCTCGAAGAGTGTCCAGTGGCATGACTAAATACGCCTCACGAAAGAAACTTGAGTTACTAGGAACAGCATCACTTTCTTTCCTAGAGGCATCCCTGAGTATACCAGCTGCTTTTCTCTCATATGGATGAATTATTTGGGAATATGTTTACCAATTTTGCCTCTCACACAGAGTAGCTAAGCCTCTTAACTGAGAAGGATGTCTGCATGCGATTCCAAAAAGAGCCACTGGACCCCTTACAGCTTCTCCCCATATACTGTACATTCCTTGATTCTCTGACCTTCTGTACTAGTATTTGATTGGTAAATCATAGCAGCAGAAGAGTGACTTCACCACAGTATGAGAGTATAAAGATGAATATCAGCACATTTTAAACTACTTTGGCCCGATCTAGACATGCCTGAAGAGGTGCATTTAGGGCATCTGCACCCTCCCTAACCCTAAAGCGTATGGGAGCTGCCATTTGAAAATAGTGGCGTCCATACATGTGCGCCATGATGTTGTCATGGCATGCACAGCATTTAGAAATGCTGTGCGCTCCATGACAACATCATGCCGCGGGAGGGCACCAAGCGCGTCCTTCTTGCGGTGGAAAAAGGAGCTCTGAAACAGAGCTCCTTTTTGCTTCTGGGTGTTTAGCGTGGCCTTCAAATGGCAATGCCAAAAACCTGGGGAGAAAGGGGCCGCGGTGGCGGCCCCTTTCACCCCTCAGCACCACTGAGGGAAGCAGGGTGCAATGGGCACCCAGAGTACCTTCCGCACCCAACTTTGAGGCTGTGGGGAAGCAGCAGTTTGCGGGGAAGCGGTAGTTCCCCGTGGCCTCTGCAAGCGATGAGATGGGGCCTTTGGGGCTGCCGGTGCGGCAGCCTTGGCCCCATCTCACTGCTTCTTGGGTCGGCTACAGACCGCCTCTTTTGAGTGGTCTGTACCGCCCCATAATGACTTCAGATTTACAGCAGTGGTTCTCAGTCTTTATTCTTCAGGTGTTTGGGACTTCAGCTTCCAGAAGCCCCAACTATCATGCCTAATGATCAGGGATTTGGGTAGTTGAATCTTAAAACATCTGGAAATATTGAGACACACTGATCCAAAAGAGAGAAGCCATAGGAATCTGATTTCTCCTAGGTGTAACAAGTCGTTCACGAGGCTTCCTCCCGCCGCTCAAAAATGATTTTTTTTTCTTCTACCACAGGTCCGTACCTTGTGGCATGATCCCAAGAATATTGGTTGGAAAGATTACACTGCCTACAGGTGGCATTTGATCCACAGGCCTAAGACAGGATTAATAAAGTAAGACATTTCATATGGTATATGGCATCACTTTCCCAGTCAATCACAAATGAGGTTTTACTTAGGAGTTTATCACACTGGGGCTGATTTCCACATTAAAGAGAGATTAAAGTGCATTTAAAGCATCCTGCAAATGAAGTGGAAATGGTAACTGCGCAAATGATTATCACATGCAGTTGCACAATTAAAGTAATATCGGAAAGGCATTGTTGGTGAAATCCTGAAAGTAAAAAAAATGTGCATTAATGCTTCTTTGGGACCACTTTAATGGCGGCTTTTGTGCAACGTCGTATGAAATCACTAAGTGTAATTACACAATTTTCCTGGGATATTCACAGGATAAACTCCCAATCTTGTGTGATAAACTCCTTACTGGTATGTAAGCAAATTCTAGTTGTCATTTCATTTATGGCAGACTTTTTCTGTTTATTGCCAAAAGATCTGGGGGGATTCTGAATAGTATGCCATTGTTAAAACTTTCCATGTCATCAGATATATTCAATTTTCATTGAAAGCTGTCATAAACAAAGCCCATTATTTAATAAAAATAATACTTGGACAGAGGCTGGGTTTTTTCCCTTTCTTTCTTGAAAAATTGGACTTTGGAGGGAGTAAGAGAAGAAATGAAAGAAGAAAGTAAAAAGATTCCTGAAGGGGAAACTAAATGTACAAAATATACAAATGTACAAATGAACTCAATATGCTAAATGTATAATATCCTTTTCAGCATAGGTCTACTGACTAGGCTGACTTGAGAAGAGCAGAAAGCTCTTTTGCCAATAGTAACTATAAAATTACTGATAAACCCACAACTTAAAGAGCTGTGAATGCTGCCCAGATTGGTTCATGTATGGACTCTGAATGGATTAGACCCTGTGTTAGAATAGTACTGGGAACCTGCAGCCTTCCTGGTGTTGTTAAACTCCAGTTCCCATCTGCCCTAGCCAGTTTGGCCAATGATGGGAATGATAGTTTATCTGGAGCACCACAATATCCAAATCATATTATAGAAATGTGTGGGTCTTTGACATCTCTTTTATCTTGAAAGATAACCTGTCACTTAAACAATGCACCTAATCTACATGGTATTCTTCCCTCAGAGTTTTAGTTTATGAAGGGAAGCAAGTTATGGCAGATTCTGGACCAATCTATGACAAGACCTATGCTGGTGGGAGGTTAGGTCTATTTGTCTTTTCACAAGAGATGGTATACTTTTCTGACCTCAAGTATGAATGCAGAGGTAAGTAAAGATCTTCAACAATTTTGCGCTCCCAGTCATTTCAGCTTCATAAAACAATTAGAAGATTCCTTAAATTATAATATGCTTAGCCAGCAGCATAGTCAATGGATGCAATTTGGGGGCTGGTTTATAGATGTCGGTTCATCACTTGGTTATTATATAGTAGGGATGTACTGTATATACTTGTCTATAAGTCAAAAATCTCATCTCTTGTCATTGGATTCTTGCACCCATGGCCTCTATGACAGAGATTTAATCCATAGATTCCCCCAATCATAATTATACCCCAGTGTTCACTTACATATTTCATAACCTGTTCCCACCTTTGTACACATTTTCCTAGTTTTCCATCTTTCATAAGACAAGTCATTTTGTCCAGTTCTGCCATTTCTACTAATTTTATCAGCCATTCTTGAATTGGTGGTATATGGTTTCCTTTCTATTTTTGCACAAACAACATTCTGGCTGCTGCTATCATGTAATATAATATTCTGACTTTTTGTTTGTCCACCTCTTCCTCTATCATACTTAATACTGTAGGTAGATTTCTGGATTCATTTTGTATCTTAAATGTAATATTTCTTCAATTGTCTGATGAATGGGCACCCAATATTTTTTTTTGCCTTTTTGCACATCCACCATGGATGAAATAAGAGTCCCCTTTTCTCTCTTACATTTCCAACGTTTATTATTCAATTGATTATACATTTTTAATAGCTTTTCTGGGGTTAGATACTACCTATGAAGCATCTTATATACATTTTCTCTTATATTTTGAGCTAAGGAAAATTTTATTGTTTTTTCTCCCAAACTTTCCCCCATTTTATCTATGTGTATAGTGACCAATATTCCTAGGACAATTTATCATAGAGTCCTTAATAAATTCATCTTCTGTTTCCCATCTAAGTAGCACTTTATATATTTTTGATAATATGTTTTGATTCTCATTAATTAATATTTTTTCCAATTCCATCATTTTTTCTTCCAATCCATGACTCTTAATCTTGACCCTCAATTTTTCCCTTAATTGTCTATATAATACCCAATGGCACATAATCCCCTTTTCTTTAAGTTCTTTTCTTTAAGTTCTTCTTATGATATTATCTGAAGTTGCTTATTTTGAAAACTAAATTAGGCCCTATACAGTAAAGGTGCTGGTAAAAGCCCTGATCTTGAATTCTTTTTTCTCAATTTTTATACCCTTAATTTCCTTATCATTTCTTAGGTTACAAATGAGCATCTCAATAATACATAAAAATAATAAAGGGGATAACAGGCAACCTTGTCTGGTGCCTCTCTGGATATTGATTGTATTAGTTTTTCCCCCACTGATTATGATTTTTGCCTATTGTGTGTTATATATCGCCTTAATCCAAGAGATATTTTCCCCCCACATTCATTTTTTCCAACACTGCCCTCATAAAATTTCAGTTGACACAATCAAAAGCTTAAATTCAAAGCTATTTTTCTGTCAAGATGTCTTTCCGCCTATTCTACTAGGTCAAGAATTACTCTTAGATTATCTTTTGGAAAGAATCCACATTGTTCATTCCCAATCTGTTTTTATAATACAACTTTGAATCTTGTGGACAAAATAGAAAATTTTATGCTCTGTATTTAATAGTGAAATTGGTCTGTAATTCTTAGGGTCTAACTTATCTTTGTCTTCTTTTGAAGTTATGAGATTAGTAGAACAATTTATAGCCTAGAGAATTTACTTTTTGGACTACAGCTGCCAGAACTGACCAGCCCCCATAGTCACTGTAGATTCCAAGTTATCTGAAATAATAAATTTTTTAAAATGTAGACTACTTTGAAGTAAATATGTTTAAAATGGTAATCTGTTATAAACAGACCTGCTTAGGGATGGTACATTCAGTCAGAGGTCCAGGCAGACAACAATGTAAACAGATAAAGTAGCAAAGCAAGTTGGTTATGTACTATCAGTCAGATTCCAATAATTAATATGACCTGCAGACTCACATTGCACATACTGCAACATGCATCTAATTCCCAAATGTGAGTTTTTATTGACTGTGTGTTTGTAATTGTCCCAAGTGTGCACTGCATACAGCACAAGGTATTTTCCTTTCTCTTTATTGCAGATGCCTGAACAAAAGCTGCTGCATAACCAGCAAAGTACTGTAGATGCCATTCAACGTAGACACCTCTTTACATCCTGGTACTCCAAATCCCTCACTCTGTTTTCAACTTTCCCTCTGGCATGTTCCCCTGACCGTGTACCTCTTTTACTGCCAGGAGAGAATCCTTCAATCTTACACCTAAGTGCCTTCTAAGACCTTGGACCAAAAGAGCCTAAATGTGACCATCAAATCCACCACTGAAGCAAAACCAGATTGCTGCGGAGAGTGAAAACTTAGCAAACATATTTGTTCATTTGTTTTTTTTTTTCTGATGACGTTTACAGTTACATTGTAAAAATGTAATTACTTAATGTATTTTTTATAGATTATAGATATTGTGGGATGTGATGTAGCAGGGGAAGACTGAAGTCAAGATGGATTGGGTCGGAAAGTAGTCAGAAGGCAGATCACTTCTGTAGCCCACATTGCTCATATCAGGGCTGGGCCTTGGTGATAACACAGTCTGGGAGAAAAATAGCAACCCAATTAAGAAGGAGTTAATATGAAACATTTCCTTTACTAAGAAGCCATGCGAAGTCCAGATTAAAAGATTAAAAGATGGTTTCATGCACTAATAATTTTTAGCACCTTTTAAGATGAACCTAGGGATGCAAATCTTTGCTTTTTTTGTCTCAAATTCAAGATGAAAACATTTCACAGGTCTTTTCTCCTGATGTGCAAGATTGTGAGTTTTCACATGGGAAGTTGTTGAAAATTTTGTGAAGGGTTTATTTGGCACCAAAACCTGTTTTGCACAAAATATTGTTCTTTGAACAACATACAATATTCTTATTTGCAAAATACTGCAATTTCATGTGGACAACCCTCTCCCAGTTTATTTTTTCATTCTCTGCAAGAGTGAAAAATAATGCAGAGGTTGACATTTCTTTTCATAGGATGTCTCAGTGCGTTGAAACACCCTATCTTGTTGACAACAAGAACACTGTGACTAATATACATCCCTAGATTAAATGTGTGCTAATAATTAAAAATAGTTAATTTTGTGTGTGTGTGTGTGCTAACAATAGTGTGCTAGCCCTTCAGCATTTATAGTAAACTCACAGCATAACAGTTTGTATGCAAACTTCAGAAGTTATACTTATTTCTGTTCTACAAAATGAGCTTGGAATTATTTCTCATGGAGGCATACCCGTTAGAGAGTGCTCAGATTGACACAACACATCATGCACTGTTTGTGGACATCACTGAATCTATTCTCATGAGCAGGGTTGGCAGTAAGTTAGGGCTGAAACAGACAGCTGCGTTAAGACAGCTTCAGGACAGCTTGTCAACATGACATTTAGATGTGCCACACCCCTGAGTTGCCCAGAAGCTGCACCAGTGATTACACACTTTCTGGCTTCTGGGTGACTTGGGGGGCGTGGCATTTTGATGCCACTTGCCCCAAAGCCAGCAAAAAGCTTTCTCTAGAGACAAAGGGGTGGCTTTTTTTCCACCCCAAATAGGAGCAGATTTTTTCCACTCCTATATGGAGTGCAAGCTGGCTGGATTGGGGCTGCACATCTGTTTGCCATTGTCCCGATCCAGCCTTAAACGGGGCAGCTCCAAGCCACCCCATTGGGGGCATTTGTTTTGCCCCTTACTCATAGTACCAGGGCAAGTGGAGTAATGTCAGTCATTAAAATCCATCAAATGTGTGTATGTGTGTTTTTAATGTTTATGTCTCCAAATGAATTATTCTAATAGCACTTAGTGGAAGTACTATATAGTTCAGGAGCAGAATACATGCTTTTCATGTGAAAGGTCCCAGATTCAATTTCCAGACATCTCCAGTTAAAGTTAGAAATAGATTCATCTGAAAATCTAGAGAACCACAGCCAGTCAGTGAAGATGAGTTGAGGAACAGGCCCCCACCACCGAGATGTTGATGGACTGTGACTGAGATGCTGTATGGTTGATCTTAACATAAAAGTTCCATGTGTGGAACTCTGGCTCCCTGTCAGCACCACAAGGCACTTTGATACCCCCATACCTTGTACTGTAATATCCCCCTTGATGGCCCATTCATTGCCGTCAGAAAAAGATTGGAGAAGCATCTGTCTATGTCCCCATAGCCAGATATGGACTGAGGACTTCTTCCACTGAAGTCTGCTGGGGTCTCAGTGGATGATGTCCTCATTGGCTTAGAGGGGTGTGTGCTATTAGTATACAATGGTGAGTTGGGGGAGCTTGAATTGCTGCAGAGGGTGGAAGAGTATACTACCCTCCATAAAAACCATCACCAGACACATGCAGGTGTAAGGTGGACTTGTGCCTGCATATGTCACTAACAGGATGTCAGCCTGTTGCACCATATCTAGCCAGCACAGCCAATGGTGAGAGATTCTGGAAGTGTCAGTCCAATTTGAAGGGCCATAAATTACTTAGCCTTGGTGTAGATAATGTTCTAGATGAATCAATGGCCTCACTTCATGTGGGGCAAAGTTTCTGTGTTCTGCTGCAGAGAAAACCAGCCTTACATGAGGCCAGGCCAGAATATTCTGCACTTCATATTCTGTAACTCTTCTTTTGACTTGAAATAGAACTGCTCTGAAGTAAATTTTAAAATGGCTTGTGTATATCAGAAACACTTGTGGATGTCCCTTTTATAAGAAAGGATTCACTTGGCTTTCAATATGAATTGCCCTTCTGCCTCAGATATGCACCCAGCATTTCATTTTTGTCACATGTGTACCCTATGTGGGTATGTGGAAGAATGCCTGGTGCTTGGCACTGTGTTTTTTTATACATCTTTCCCATCTAAAACATGACATGGTTGTTAAATGGAAAAACAGCAGAAAGGCAGCAAACTTGGTCATTAGGTAAAGTTTAAAATCAGCCTGTAGAGAACTTAATTTGCACTAATAATAGAAGCAAGTATATGATGAACAGCAGTTTCTGAATACTGTGCCCTTGAAGCATCCATGTAATTAGTTCTGGGCCAGGTGAAGCAACATTATTCCAGCAAGCACTTCGATACCCCTGTACCTTCCTGATCTGGGTTTCTGTAGTAAAACAATTATGACCAAAATCTGACAATATATTAGGGTTCAAATTACAAGGATATTAATAATCTATTTATTATTGTACTGTGCAGTTGTCTTCTACAGTAATTTATTTGAAGGCATATCACAGAACACATTAATAATGAAAGATGAAACTGGCAACAGAATGCTTTTAAAGGACTGACCAGTAGATATGGATCCACTGTGTTATACATGTGATTTATATAAGTTCCATTAGTTTTGGAATGCTCTGAATCATCAAATAAACTAAGTGACCACTGAGACCTTGTAATCAGAACCTTGATATTTACCATTGACCTCAACATTTGTATCTTTTATGTATGCCTGCTGTGTATAGGACATTTAAAGGAAAATTGCTGGAAAAGGGTCAACCTTTTATCATAATCACATACAATTATTCAGTTATACAATAGTATGTACATATTTAACACGTATTTTATACTTTACTTATATACTGTTATGTTGAATGAGCTTTGCCCATGAGGTATATTTGTTGGTATAGTTCATAGGTTGGAATTATGTGACTCTCCAATTGCTGTTGGAGTGCACGTCCCAGAAGCCCTAGCCATCAGACTGAATTGTGGTGAGGGATGCTGCTGGGAAGTCCCATCTAACACTATTTGGAGGATTGCATGGTTCCCAACCCCAATGTAGTCTTACACATGGGTGGAGTATTGCAAAAGTAAAATATGGTTCATCTTGGTCTGGACTCTAGGGTACACTCTGCTATATATATGGGTCTTTATTGAGAAGAGGGAATACATGCAGTAATAAGGTTGTGTGTGTATGATTTAGTAAAACCAGTCTGCTGCTTAGTTATTCAGTTAATGTGTGCACAAAAAGAGCTTTTGGATCAGATTCAGCAATTACATACATAATTTCCTATCCAACTGGTGGTATACATTGTAGAAGTCCCTAGTACAAGTGAGATGATATACTTCATCCTGAGGTGGATATTCCCATTAAAATTAATTCATGGCCAAGAAAGCTTCCATCATTGGATGGAGGCAATCCTAGATGCAAAGCAGGAACAATCTCTCTCTCTCTCTGTCTCTCTTTTGCATTATAACTCCCACAATGCTCCCACCCCCCCACTCTCACCCCATCATAGTCAGAGGGAAAGTCTGTCTATTTTTTCCAACCATGCCCACCACCAAAATTAAATTAATGAGGCAGGGGATGTAAATTATTTCTCTTCTGTGCAATTGTGTTAATGTAGATGGACACATTAGGTGGATTTGGGTAATCTCTCTTGCCTCATTTGAGGATGTAGTGAGCCAAAGGTCAGTTCCGCTGTTTTGAAACAAACATTGAATTGATTTCAACATAATATACCTTATAAAGGAACCATTGTTTTTGACTTACTGCACATTTTTTTAGTTCTGTCATATTAACATAAACTAATATCAACACAAAATCCTTTAAACAAGGTTTTATCTTTTGTTTGCTGGGGATGTTTTTGCATTTCATATTTTTAATATTTTGAAATTATAGCCTGAAGTCCCAGAAAGAAACGGGGGAAGTTTCATTCATGTAATAATGTGTATGTATCCTTCAAATAAAAAGGAGACATCAGTCCTGGGACTAAGATGTTAATATTTAGATTGTACCATAATTGCCCATCTACTATGTAAAGTATTTATGATTTCCTTTTTCTTGTGTGTTTTGTGTATGTGCTTGTGAGAAAGGGAAGGGAAGATTGTGTGTCTGTGCTTATGAGCAAGAGACCAACAAAACTTACATTTTGTTTTGCCAAAAATTGTAAATAGCTATTTATTTGTTTGCCCGGATAGAATTTTACCATTTAATATTCCCTCATTTATTCAAATTCCCCTTTTGATACATTTAAGAATAGACAATAAACTTTAAAAAGGTTTTATTGAAGGTGTTTTCTTTATTTTTGCATATTTGATTTTTTTAAAAAAGAAATATTGTTTTTTAAAAAAGCTAAGATGCCCATCTTGTAGATTTTTTCTATTATTGAAACTAAATGTCCTTTATGTAAATTTCTTAGATAGCCAGTACTGGTAGGAATGGAATTCAACTTGAGCCTTTTACAGATCGCCAGAGCATGCATGAATGATTATGCAACCATCCTTTAGTGCAGTTCCTCATGATCATTTGTAGCAGGTTCCTCCCAGAGGACCAAAGTGTGTGGGGAGGTTCATATGGGAAGAGGCAGTCCCTCAGATAGGATGGACCCGAGCCATGAAGTACAACACCTTGTACTGTGCTCGGAAACTGATCGGCAGCCAGTGGACAGATTTAAGCACAGGTGTTATGTGCTTTCTCCTCGATGTTCCTGTAAGAAGTCTGGCTGCCATGTTTTGCACCAATTGTAGTTTCCCGGTTAGGCACAAGGGTAGCCCCATGTAGAGTGCATTACAGAAGTCCAGACGTGAGGTTACCAGCATGTGTACCACAGTTTCCAGGTCCCTAATCTCCAGAAAAGGGTGCAGCTGGCGTATCAGCCGAAGCTGATAACAGGAGCTCCTGATTGTCGCATTCACCTGACTTGTCATGTGAAGTGACGGGTCAAGGAGTACCCCCAGACTGCTAACAGAGTCCTTCAAGGAGAGTGTGACCCCGTCTAGGAATGGGAGTTGTATTCCCAAGACTGGTTTTGGGCCAGTAACTGTGAGTGCCTCCGTTTTGTCTGGATTGAGCTTCAATCGGTTTTCCCTCATCCAACCCATTACCGCCACAAGACAATCATTAAGAGGGAAGATGCCATCTGAGGTCTGAACAGACGATCTGGTCATGGAGAAGTATATCTGAGTGTCAACAGCATACTGATGACACTGAGACCCAAGAGATTGATTTTTCATACATCATCAGTACAAGGCATGGTTTTCCTCACAGAACCTGTGTTAGCGCTTTTTAACAGATGCATGCATAGGCTTACTCCTACTGCAAAAGAAAATAGTTATAAGAATCAGTTTATCTACAGCCCACTGATTAATGCCTGATTGATTCCTGTTGACACACAGGAAGGCTTAGTTTTTGTCAGCTGTATTGATTTAACCTGGCACTGGTTATCATCCTCTGATTTTGCACATAATTCACAATTGCAGTTTGTTTATTCAGTTTATATCTCATATTTCTCCCAGCACCAGACTGCAGGTGATAGGACAATCATTTCACCATAGTCCCACATGAAGCAATGTTGAGAGAGAATGGAGACTAATTTGACTGGCTGAACCTCATTAACCATCAGTCCCTGCAAAGTGATGTGAAATAAGTCAGAAAATGGCCTTACATGTAGCAACCTTTTTGTGCTGTACAGAAAGCTTTTTAATTTTTTTTTGATGGATGGGGACACTCAGTGCAGAAGGGGCTGCTGCATTTTTCTTTTATTGATGTGTTTTTCAATTGTATTGATGCGTTTATTCATTTTATTTATATTTATGTGCATTCGTTTATTGGAATCCACCTTGAGTCTCCTCTCTCTGGGAGAAAAGCAGGACATAAGTCAAACAAATAAATAAAATAGTACATTTATATGAGTGAGCAGGCAATAGAGTAGCTATTGGGTCTTTTTAAATTCATACAACCATGGACCCAGACCCCATCATTAGTCCCAACTAGAGTAAACCCATTATATCAATTCAGGCTTGAAAGTGTCGACAGTGGTGGTGAGTAGCTTCTATGTCATTATCCTCCCCAAAAGGTTCAGTACCTTGGACAGCTCCTTTAAAATTCAGGACCCCCCCCCCCAAAGTGTGGAAGTCATCCGTCACTAGTGAGTGTTGACTTAGCAAATCCATAATGCTTTTGTGGGTGTGCTCTAAATGGAACTAACAACTGGGGTTTAGGCCATAGGTTCCTAGCCCTCAGATGTTGGTAACTGAAAATGTTCAACAGGTTTAGAAGATTTTCCTTGAGAAATGTGACATACAAATGCTAATGTGCAAATCCATGCAATTTCACAATTGAGGTGACATATTTCCTGAAGTGTACTGAAGCTTCATTCTGAATTTCAAAATTCTATACAAATGCATCCCTACCAATTTGCTGGGATGCTTCTGACTTACATGTACGTCACTGTAAGTGACAAAATATCCAACTGAGAGATTCTGATCACTGCCAGAATGTTTTTCAGTACAGGAACATTTTTACTGTCTGGTCTGTATTAAAATAGTTGTACTTTTGTTTACATTTCTTTTCCTTTCACTTTTTCAAAGAAAGTGTTGTTTGGAGATGTAATGGAAAACTACACTAACTTGCTGAATGACTGCCTTTTATTTCAGTGAAGCCCATTTCTTCAGACTTCCTTTGACTGAAAAACTTTTCAGTGCCTCAAATACATCTACCCACAGTGTTTTCTCACCCATAAGCTGTTACTGCAGTTTTGCTTATTCTGTGCATGGATAAGAGAGGAAGACTTCCAAAGCACTAAAGCACTATAAATGATCTGAAATTCAGTCAATCTAATAATCATATGGGCCTGTTATAGCCTACTTTCATTATTTTGCACACTAATATATATAGTGTACATACTCTCAAATGAGATCCAGCATGGTGTTGTGTTTTGAGTGTTGGGCTAGGACTTTAGGAGACCAGGGCTCAAATTCCCATTCTTCCATGGAAACCCACTGGGTGATTTTGGGTAAGGCATATTCTGTCAGCTTCAGAAGAAAGCAATGGCAAACCTCCTTTGAAAAAATCTTGCCAGGAAAACCTCATTATAGGTTCACCTTAGGGTCATCATAAGGTGGAGACGATTTGAAGGCACACCACCACCATCACCACAATATAGCCCAAATATCCACCGCATTTTCAGGTAGGGAGATAAGTCATTACAACCCTTTTCAGGAATTTGTTCTAGGTATAATTAACATAGCAGTGCAATGGAGTGGCAATAAAGGCGGGAGTGCACATTAGTTTTCATCTTTGAAATATGCACATTATAAAATACATTGAGAGCCTTTCATTCATACAGTAGTATGTGTGGGAACTTTCTCTAATTATTGTTCTAATGAAGACAGATAAATGAGAAGAGTGTTATGAAGTTGACATTACACCATACTTAATTTTTTTTATCCCTAGACTTATCCCTAAAGCCACCATACTGTAGTGGTTTGAGCATGGGACTGTGACCCTGGAGAACAGGCTTTGAATCTGTGTACAGTCATAGTAATTCACTGGGTGACCTTGGACAAGTTACACTATCTCAACCTTAGAGAAAGGCAAATACAATCCTTTTGAACAAATCTTGCCAAGAAAACCATGTGATAGGTTTACAGTATTGCTATAGGATGGAAATCAAAGCATACTTCAATAACAGAATGATTACCAAAAAAGGGGATGAGACAGGATGTATGTCTAATTCTCTACATGTTAATTAAGTATTTTCCCACTATTAGCAAAATTATAAAAAATTGGAACATGATACACAACTAGGAATGTGTCACATAATACATGGGTCACTTGCATACTTGAGAGCTGAAGTAAAATTGATATATAAAGCCTAAACAAACAGTAATAATGTTTCCTTTGACAAGATGATATAAAGATAAATAATTTTGACAAATAAGTCTTGGAAGCGAAAAACCGATTTTTGTCATGTCATTATTGGAAATTATTAGTCTATTTCTGCTCTGTACTTTTTATTTTCCTACAAAAGTTAGCTAAATAATTTGATTTCTTCAAAGATAATTCTAATAGGGATTTACAATGTAAGCACTAGGAAAAAAAATTCCCCCAAAGTACAGTATTATAAGTACAGTACTATAAAACTATTTCTTGGCATGCAAAACCTATTACTATTGGAAATGCTTGCCAAATTGGTTAATGTACAAATGTTTGGCCCATGCAATTTTGGATATGAAACAACCATTAGTCATGATTACATACTCTGAGATTGTAGAGCAGTGATGTACATCATTTTTAATAGTTTTAAAGGCCATTTGGGACAACAAAACCATCTTCATGTAATTATTGTTGTTAAAACATGACAGTTTGGGGGACATCAAGACATGATTACAGGGAAAAAAAGGCCCCGCTAGAGAACCTTTGCCCTTTTGCTGGCCATTCTATAGACTGGAGTGGTGTTTTTCCCCCACTCCTGACAACATCTGCTTTCATTTTAGTGTGTGAAAATTTACAGTATAAACAAATGTGTACTGGAACAAGCCAAATTGGCATATGGAGTGCAAAGATGCTTGTCAACTTACAGTTTCATTCTGTTAAGTATATTACACAAAAAGGGAGAGGCTGAGCTGAAATTGATAACTTTTGCTCTTCTCACAGTATGTGAAAGCGCTTTTTTGTAATCCCAACTAGCCATTCCATTAATTATTATTCATTTGTAAAAATGAGGAGTGAGACTGCATGGTGAAGTAAGGAATGAAGCTACATGGTGCTCGAAGCATGTGGTACAGCCCTGTCCTGAAGCTGGTGAAGACTGGATTAATTAGATCACAGAGGGATGTGCCTCCGACACCATCTGATTTTCTATTACTGGCCTTGGAAAGAAAGGGCAGACATCACTTTTCAACACAATAGAATCTTGTATGAGTTATGGACACTGCTTTGGCATTTGTGAATGTGATCAATTTCAGCTCCTCCCACATAGTATTTTTTCTTTTCTTTTCGGTTTATACGTGAACAGTATGCATGCAAGAAGGAAAGGGTTTCTCTTCTGTTCATTTTTCAATACTGTCTGAGAGAATGATTGCACCATTTTGAAATCCTGCTGATCCATTCTTAAGATTTGTCAGACACCTGAGCCCATGCATGCACACTACACAATTATAGTGCTATTATTCCACTTTAACTGCCTGAGCTGTGTCCTATTGAATCCCGGGATTTGCAAATTGAAGAAAGAGTATTTAGAATTCTCAGCCAGAGCCCTCCCGTGTCTCATCAAACCACAAACCCCAGATTCCACCTTGGTATCCTGGCACTGGAGATCCCAAAGAAACAGGCAGTAGCAACAACAGCAATGGCACTGACTCCATGTTTCTGCCACTGCTACCGTGTTTTCCCGAAAATAAGACAGTGTCTTATATTATTTTATTCTCCAAAAGATGCGCTGGGTCTTATTTTCAGGGGATGTCTTATTTTTTCATGAAGAAGAATTCACATTTTTTGTTGAACCAAAAAAACCCAACAACATTTATTATATATTGTATATATATTTATATGTAAAAATTTTGCTAGGTCTTACTTTCGGGGGAGCCCTTATATTTAGCAATTCAGCAAAACCTCTACTAGGTCTTATTTTCTGAGGATGTCTTATTTTTGGGGAAACAGGGTATCACCACCACTGCTGCTACTGCCCATCTTTTCAAAGCACTGGTGACCCCCCAAAGAGATGGGCAGCAGCAGCAACAGCGGCACTGACTCCATGTTTCTGCTGTTGCCATCACCACTTCCTCACTGCGTCCCCTTCCTGGAAGACTTTTCTGGGTCTGGAAGGGCTTATGGCCAGATGTGAAAAGGAGGCAGAGGAAGGGGAAGAATCCATGGGTGCTGAGGATCAGTGGACCAAGGAGGTGATCCTCACCTCGCTGTGAATGACTCCTTTCTCTTCCCACGGAGCCTCACTCACACCAACCTACAATAGTCTAATCAAGTTACACTGCTTCTGTGCATATCAGGAAGTTTGTAAGCAGTCATGACAGCATCCTTCTGGGACATTACAGATGCAAAAACCATGCATTTGTATGTTGCTATATGTGTTTGTGCCCACACATTTGGGAAATAAAAATAAAAGTAGTGGTTGTATATTGCCAAATATGGTGGCCTTGAATGGGCATTGAGTACTAAACTGCCATGTTTATCTGCATAGGCTCATCATACTACAAAAGGAACATGCATAGTAACATCAAGACTTTGACAGGAATGTGAAGGAGGTTGGTAGGAGCAAAAAAAGATGCAGACCTATAGCACCTATGCAGCACCAAAGAAAAAAACAAATCTGGTGACAGGTTCAGTGTATTTGGCTGCTTTTTGGTGAACCTTTGCAGATGTCCCTTTGTCTTGAATTACAGAAATGATGAACGTTCTTCATAGACTTGGGTTTCATGTCCATAGGTACTGCGAGAAGGTCTGCTCTAATCAGGCCACCGTTGTCTTCCTTGCATTGTCTTCTATACTTTTAGGACTGGAGTCCTGCAAATGGCCATATGAGCCTCACACATGGCAAAATTATTTCAAAACTAGCTGAAAACTAGAGCTTACTTCAAAAGGGTACTGTAATTCAAATGCAGGAACTAAAGTGACTGCAGTATGTAACCAAATGTAGCACACATTGCATTTTTACAGTTAAAGCTACCACAAGAGAACATTCCTGAGAAATTCTAGGAAAGCAGGCAGGTCTTGAATAGGGAAGCCAATCCCATCATAAAAGCAAAGATGCAAAACCACTGGGAGAATGATCACATACAAACATTCCACATATGAATTGTATATGTGCATGCCACACTGGGTGTCCTTTCCAACTTTGTTCCTAACACCAAATTTCCAGTGTCCTAACTGGAACTTACAAATCACCAACAGGAGGCCACAAAGAATACATGCCTCATTGGTGAATCCTGCAGTAAGGGGCCTCTGAAGGGATTTGTTAGGTGTGCAGTAAAACTGTATGTTATAGGCATGCAAGTCCATGATTATTTCATCCTTGTATGTGAAGATTAATAATTAAAGGAGTTTCCTCCCCATAAATAGGACAAATGCTAAATACCCACATGTACCAACTGTGGTCTGAATCCTATTCTGAGTTCCAGCTAGAGCAGCCCTTTTGAATGATGAGTAGTTACTTATGTAAATCCCACTGTTTCAATGGATTCACTTTGGGTGAAACTACAATAGAAATCAGGGCAATATGCCCGTTTGTCTCTAGCATTTCAGGTGCTCAAGTAAGGTAAGTATCAGGCATGTGACCTAAATGCCTGGAACAAGATATATCCAGAGTAGGCCTAGTTTTCACTGTGGGGCAAACATGGATTTTGAGTGTACCACTTTCAGATCACTTAATTAAATGCTTTATCAGTATCAAAACAAAAAACAAAACTCTCTCCACAGAGACCATTAGATATCAGGAATAAACTTCCTTTACTATGCTAGACAGAACTGGACCCACAGTGGTACGAGGGGATATCCAAAAGTTTTAATGATCACCTTATTAAAAAATTGTCAGAAAGTTTGTTTTGATTTGTAGTTGTTAACTTATCTCTATGTAGTCACCAGCTAGATTTATACATTTTCCCCAGCATTTCTTGACGCTCCGAAAACCTGATATTGCAGAAGCCTGCAGATTGCGCCTGATGAGGATTTTACACTTTAGTCACTTCTGGCGGAGCCAGTCACAAAAATAAAGGACACAATGAGCTGATTTTCTCAGCAACGTGCACTTAGGGACCAATGATGACACTGACAAAATTTCATCAATATGCCATAATAACTTCCAGGTGATAATTATCCCCTCGTAAGGTGCAATCTGCAGACTTCTGCAATGTCAGGTATCTGTATCTTCATCCTTTCAGGCCTTGGGGACTCCTTGGAGTTTAACACACTAGGGGCCAATTTCAAAGTTAAAATGACACTGAAGTGGTGTTAAAACAAATTTGAGCCTTCGTGAATTTAAAGCGAATTTAAAGTGAATTTAAAGTGGAAATAACATTATTTTGCAATTAACGTTCGCGTGTGGTTTCGCAATTAACACAATTTCGAATTTATACTTTCTGTAGAGATCTGAACTTGAAAAGATGTGGATTGACCCTTCTTTAAATCTAGTGTAACTGAGGGTTTTTTGTGATTCTTGTGAAACAGTGTCGTGTAATTTCGCGATTTCTCCGGGATATCTTTGGATTAGATCTCCCTTGTGCGATAAAGCTCTTCGTGAGATTTTGTATGCCCATGTTTGAATCCTCCATAAGAGAAAGGTGAATCCTACAAGAGGGGAGGGAGATATAAAGTGGTTTTCACCCAGAGAAAATTTTATGCCTCATTTCTTCAAGCAGGAACTCAGCCATTATTCATGTTACTGAGGCTAGAAGTTATTTTGTTTTTGTTACAACCTCTTACAGCCTCACCAAACAAGTATTCTGTGCTTTGACTGAGATGATGGAAACACTTTAATAGATTTTTTAATAGATTAAAAAAAACAATAATAGAGAATATCCTTTGAATGCTTATCCTTGGAAATTCTGCTAAAATGTGAATTAGGGAACACTTTCAAACTGATAATCACAAATATTTTTATGGAACAGATGTGCTTTTCCTTATATCAGAGCTTATTTCTCCGAAGCACTTTTTAAATTATTCCCAAAGTTTGAAATATCTTGCCAAGCCATGAGTGGAAATCTGCAATGTGCTTATAAAACAAAATTTCCAGTATCAAATACCACTGACTTGATCTTTCAAGTCTTCCACGTGTCAACGGCTCTGTAGAGTCAAGTAGAATCCCGTGTGGAATTCTTCACAAGTTTTTCATGGCACACAGAGTGTAGACTGCTGACCCACAATCAAGATGATGATAATAATAATAATAATAATATATTTCTAGCCCGCCTCTCTGAACGAGCAATCGGGGCGGGGTACAGAAAAACGTTAAAACAACAGCAGTTAAAATATCCAATCCCCGTCCCACCTCCCCCCCCCAAAAAGAATTAAATCAAGCAACAAGTTAAAACATGGTATAAAACAAAACAGTATTAGCAGCATCAAGCTAAAAGTCCTTGAGCTATATGGGTGGGCAAAGGCTGAAAAAACTCTACAGCCAGAGTTTGGAGCCGGGAAGTATTAAGAATTTTCTGGGAAGGCCTGCCAGAAGAGATGCATTTTTAGGGCTTTTTTGAAGCCACCAATGGATGAAATAAGACACATCTCATCTGGCAGGTCATTCCACAGCTTGGGGGTGACTGCTGAAAAGGCCCTCTGGGAGGTCTGTACCAGCCTGGTCTTCATGGGCTGTAGTAGATTCCTCCCACAGGATCGTAGTTTGCAGGGGGGTTCATACGGGAAGAGGGGGTCCCTAAGATAAGATGGACTCAAGCCATGTAGGGCTTTAAAGGTTAAAACCATAACCTTGTACTATGCCCGGAAACTAATCGGCAGCCAGTGGAGAGATTTAAGCACAGGTGTTATGTGCTCTCTCCCAGATGTACCAGCGATAAGATAGAATGAATATAGCAGCAAAATAGGAAGTTGTGTGGTCCAGTGGAAAGTGCACTTACTTGAAAAGTAAAAGACATGGGACTAGATTCCATGGAAAAGTTACATGTTGGATTTCAACTTCCAGGATCCTCCAGCCACAGTGATCAATGGCCATACTGGCTGAAGAATTCAATGAGTATTAGTCTGAATCATAGAATCATAGAATCATGGAATCATACAGTTGGAAGAGACCACAAGGGCCATCCAGTCCAACCCCCTGCCATGCAGGAACTCCCAGTCAAAGCATCCCCGATACATGGCCATCCAGCCTCTGCTTAAAGACCTCCAAGGATGGAGACTCCACTACACTCCGAGGGAGTGTGTTCCACCGTCGAACAGCCCTTACTGTCAGGAAGTTCCTCCTAATGTTGAGGTGGAATCTCTTTTCCTGCAGCTTGCATCCATTGTTCCGCGTTCTAGTTTTTGCAGCAGCAGAAAACAAGCTTGCTCCCTCCTCAATATGACATCCCTTCACATATTTGAACAGGACTATCATATCACCTCTTAACCTTCTCTTCTCCAGGCTAAACATCCCAAGTTCCCTAAGGCGGTCCTCATAGGGCATGGTTTCCAGACCCTTCACCATCTTAGTTGCCCTCCTTTGGACACGCTCCAGTTTCTCCACATCCTTTTTGAATTATGGTGCCCAGAACTGGACACATTATTCCAGGTGGGGCCTGACCAAAGCAGAATAGAGCAGCACTATTACTTCCCTTGATCTAGACGCTATACTTCTATTGATGCAGCCTAAAATAGCATTGGCCTTTTTAGCTGCCGCATCGCACTGTTGACTCATGTTCAACTTATGGTCTACTTGGACTCCTAGATCCCTTTCACACGTAGTTTCATTCAGCCAGATGTCCCCCATCCTATATCTGTGCATTTCATTTTTGCGTCCTAAGTGCAGTACCTTACATTTCTCCGCATTGAATTTCATTTTGTTAGCGCTGGCCCAGCTTTCTAGTCTATTCAGGTCATTCTGAATTTCAATCCTGTCTTCTGGAGTATTGGCTACTCCTCCTAATTTGGTGTCATCTGCAAATTTGATAAGTATACCCCCAATTCTGTCATCCAAGTCATTAATAAAGATGTTGAATAGCACTGGGCCCAGGACAGAGCCCTGTGGGACCCCACTGGTCACTTCTTTCCAGGTTGAAAAGGAGCCATTGCTGATCACCCTTTGAGTTCGGCCTGTCAACCAGTTACAAATCCATGTAACAGTTACCTTGTCTAGCCCACGTTTTACAAGCTTGCTTGCAAGAATGTCATGGGGAACCTTGTCAAAGGCCTTACTGAAATCAAGATATACTATTTCCACAGCATTCCCTTCATCTACCAAACTGGTAATTTTATCAAAAAAAGAGATCAGATTTGTCTGGCAAGACTTGTTTCTCTGGAACCCATGTTGACTTTTTGTGATTATGGCATTCCCTTCTAAATGTTCACAGACTCTCTGTTTAATTATCTGCTCTAGAATCTTTCCTGGTATTGATGTCAGGCTAACGGGACGATAATTGTTGGGATCCTCTTTTTTTCCCTTTTTGAAGATGGGCACAACGTTTGCCCTCCTCCAGTCTGCTAGGACTTCTCCTGTTCTCCAGAAGTTCTCAAAGATGATTGCCAATGATTCCGATATTACATTTGCCAGTTCTTTTAATACCCTTGGATGTAGTTCATCTGGTCCTGGAGACTTATATTCATTTAGGTTAACCAAGTATTCCTGTACTATCTCTTTACTTATTCTGTGCTGAAATTCCCCTATTCTGTCTTCTGCTCCATTATCCTCAGGTTGAGCACCCTTTGCCTTTTCTGAGAAGACTGAAGCAAAGAAGGTGTTGAGTGATTCTGCCTTTTCTCTGTCCCCTGTTAGCATTTTTCCATCTTCTGCACGCAGTGGCCCTACTGTTTCCTTCTTCTTCCTTTTGCTTCGGACATACCCCAAAAAACCCTTTTTATTGTTCTTAACCTCTCTAGCCAGCCTGAGTTCATTCTGCGCTTTAGCTTTTCTGACTTTACCCCTACATGTGCTGGCTATTTGTTTGAATTCCTCTTTCGTGATTTCCCCATTTTTCCATTTCTTATGCATGTTCCGTTTAAAACTTAGCTCAGTTGAAAGTTCCTTAGTCATCCATCCTGGCTTCTTGAGATATCTTCCATTTTTCTTCCTCAATGTATCCTTTCTAGGTTTAAGCGTGCACAATTGGGCTATCTGAAGTGGATCTTCCTATTCCACTTGTCCCCATAACAGACCCTATACTTGCAAATGATCCAAAGAGTGCCTGAAGATTCTACTGAAAGGAGTTTGTTTATGTGGAAAAGAATCCTCCTCTCCAAAATGAGTGGAGGTGCGTTTAGTGAACAGAGTAGCTCTTTCAACAGAAGTCACATTCCAGAACGTTGTTGTTGTTGTTGTTGTTGTGTGCTTTCAAGTCATTTCAGATTCATGGTTACCCTAAGGCAAACCTTTCACAGGCCTTTCTTGCCAAGATGTGTTCAGAGGGAGTTTGTGATTGCCTTCCTTTGGGCCTGAAAGAATATCACTTGCCCAATGTCACTCAGTGGGTTTCCATGGCTGAGTGGGGATTTTAACCTTGGTCTCTCAAACTGTTAGACAAACATTCAAACCACTACACTACACTACACTGCACTGGCTCTCATATAAGTGCTCCTATAGTTAGCAATTCTGAAAAGTGAAATAATTGTTTGAAAAACTACACCAGTTTAGAAAAAGTGTCATTTATTTTGCTTACTTTGAAAAACCTGACAGAAGCTTGGGGATTAATTCAAAATGAGAATCTACCAGTCTGAAGGAGGAAAGATAGCACTGGTTAGAGTACACAGCCTATAATAACTTAATTCTCCAAATTACACAAACTTGGTTGGAGAATGCTCCAGATATTTATATGTAACTGCTCTTGTTCTTTTTCATCCATTGCCTTGTCCTTGTTGTTCTTCTAGAAAGAAGCGATGTTCTTCTGAAAATGAAATTTGTCTCCTTGTGCCTCCATTCAGATTGCTTCTCAGGTTTTAGGTTTCAGCTTTTACTGTCTCTCTCTGTGTTTTTCTAGTCTAAGCTTACTGTAAGTAGGCATGTTGCACATGCTCAGCTAAATCCAATTGTCAAACCCAACTAGAATAGAACCATTGAATCCAGAGCCTCCAATAGCCACAGTTCAGCCAGAACTGTCATGACTAATTCTTATCTCTAGGAAAATTCCCAGATCCTCAGTTGGCCTTTAAAAGTCATGATTTCCTACACTCTTCAGCCTGTCAGCTGCCTGTTGCTTGCTAGAGTTTGCAGACTTCAGAGTACTTTGCACTCAATTAATTTGGGAGGACAGGCGAGGAGAAGAGTTTTCTTTTTCTTTTCAGGGCACGAGCAAAGAAGAAGGTGCTGCAACCACTTTGTGGTTTGGATGGCTTCAACAGACTGTGTTACTCCACAGTCTGGTAACCAAAAATAATAAACACAATCTACCCAGGGGAAGTGCCAAGTTGTACCTTGATGGGGATCTCCTTTAAATTAACCCACTAGCCAGAGCTGTGCATTGAGCTGTAACTCTTTCTTTCAGATCCCCACCTTTAATGGAGTTTATATTTCACCCTTCCTCTTTAATTTCATTAAAATAAGATCAATATCGCAGAAAGGAGTTTCTGGTTTGAAAATATTTTTCTCCCTATGGCAGTGTATGTGAAAATGCAGTTTAATTACACTGCACTGAATATGGATGATAGATGGCAGATGATGCAACATATGGGAAAGGTTGCAACATGGTGACTGACATGGAGCATCATCATCACACCATGTAGGATAACACAGTGGACATGATGCAAGAGCCTGATGCAGTAGCAATATAGCAAGTACATTTCTATACCACTTATCAGTGCACTTAAGCACTCCCTAAGGAGTTTACAGTGTGTAAGCTAATTGCCCTCAACAACCTGGGTACTCATTTTAGCGGCCTTGGAAGGATGCAAGGCTGAGTTGACCCTGAGCCCCTGGCTGGTATTGAACTCACAACCTTGTGGCTTTTAACCACTGTGCCACCAGATGCAAGAGGACTATTGCAGACAACTGTTTGAGAAGACCATGCCATGGACAAAATGTATAAATATGGGCATAGCCTATGTTCAATGTGCGTTGCTGTTGTTAGTGGATGGTTGGTTTGTTGTTGGTTTGTATATAGTGCTGTAAGTGCTCTGTAGTAAAGTTCTGTATATAGAACTTGGAGACTCTGAATTATTATTTAGCACCTATAACTGTAGGTGCTGACAGTACTGAGGAGCAGTACCAGCAGAGAAGGACTACAGGTAGTGCGTAACTCTGACAACCCATTTCAGTTTTGTATGTGGATTCCACCCCTCCCCCAATTTTGATAATATTTTCATTTTAAGGTTTAGTTTTATTGGGCTTCTTCTCTCTATTCATCTTCCTATTGCCATATGTACATTCATATCCCTAGACAGAGACACACATTATACTGACAGATTTGACTCCCCCTTCCCCTTTTTTGTGTTTTTCTGTATAAAATCCAAGGTTTATATGCTGAAAATGATAGTTTTGTGTGTTCTTCCTCACTAATGATTTTTGCCCTTTTGATTACACTGTGATGTTGCTTGGCCACATCTCCCTCTTTTCAGCTGCAAAATATTGGAAGTTATGATGAATCAATGGAATTTACCTAAGTGTTGACTTACCAAGTTAAAAAAATTAATTCAGTGGGTCTATGTCAGTTGAGATTGACAATTGGATTTAGTATACTCCCTGTGGAAAATGTTAGTATTTGATAGTACTTTATGAAGTACTTTAATCATGGCCAGCATCCATAGTTTTTTGTGGGTTTTTCAGGCTATGTGGCCACATTTTAGAAGAGTTTATTCTTGACATTTTGCTTGCATGTGTGCCTGGCATCTTCACAGATGCCCACAAAAAACAATGTATTTGCTATTGCTAACACTATTGCTAGACCAGTCAGTAAAAAGAAAAATGATTATAGGTAGACCGGTATAGGGACATAGGAAATGGAATGTTCTATTTATTTTTTCTTATATTTTAAATATTAGTCAACTGATTCCTCTTATTTTCTCATGACGCTGAGCCTGTCCAAAACTAAGTATTATCTATGCATATTTAGGTATTCTGAACATATGTGCTTTGACAGGTTGCCAATACTCTTCTGGTCTCAATTCAAGGTGTTTACGACAGTTTTAAAACCTGTAAATCACTTAGGATCTTGATACCAAGTTGTTTGGTATCATGCAAATGCAGACTGAGGAAAATAATAGTACCCCCCTCCCCCAATCTCGTTCTAGTCAGATATCTTCTGGAATACTCTGTCAAGTTCAGGGTACCATAGCTGAAGAATAATAATGACAAGCTGGAACATGTTCAGAGGATGACAACCAAGAATATAAAAGATCTGGAAACCAAGCCCTATGAGGACTGGCTTACGATGCTGGGTATGTTTACCTTGAAGAGGAGAAGAGTGCAGGGAGATATGACATCTCTATTTAAATACCTAAAGGGATGTCATATGGTTTCCAGATTCCCATTGACATCCTCTCCCCCGGTTAGTCTCCCTGACACTTCAGGGATGGAAACCAGTCTAGCCTCTTTAGGGAGGGTGTTCCAGAGCCTAGAGGCAACTATGAGAAAGCTTTCTCCCTTGTTCTCACCAATCATACCTGTGAAAGAAACAGTCCCTCCATGCTATGTTTTCTTCTGGTTAAGCTATGGCCCTCCAAAAGGCCCTCATTCATTCAGAAAAAGAATAGATGAATGGATGAATGAATGATGATCATTATTTTGGGTTGGGGTGGTCTGGGGGGAGGGTATGGGTCAAAAATCTTGCACAGCTTCCCACTCCTTCTTTATGCCATTCCAATTATCCTGGCATCTGGTACCTGATTCTGACTGGTTGCTCCTTTGACATGAGAGACTATTGTCTGCTTTCTCTCTCTTCATTTCTTCTTGTATTTCAATTGCTTTTTCCAAAGTGGCTTTTCTAGTTCACAAAGGGACACTGAGTTTACTCGCATGTGTAATTCAGCCACATGGATACCCTCAGTCGCACAATCCCCCAACCACATGAAAAATGAAGGAAAGGGAGTAACCAATTTTCTGAAGCTAATTTTAGCTTTTTTTTACTGGAATTTTTTTTTCCTCTGAAACAAAAAATAAAATATAAAATGGATCATTTCACAGCTTACTTTAAATCTCTCTGAAAAGATTTAATTTTTACTCATTTTGTCACCTTTAAGCTATGAAAGTCTCACCACAAATATCCTTGTCAAAATTGCTCAGCTTACCACAATAGATCCCAAATGAGCAAAGAACCTCAGAGCAAGGGGTGATTTGCCAACAAGACTGAATGTTGGTGCTGCAGCTTCTTTAGCCCTGCATGCATGTGGTCAAGAACAGGGAGAGGGGGCCTTCCTAATGAGTCTGGGCTGGAATGCACATGGCAGAACCTAAATTAATAGGTTTTTAGTTACAGCATAGAAGAGTAGAAGAGTGTATTTGGAAACTTGCACAGACATAAAACAGATTTTCTCTTTCTCTGTGGGTCCCTTAGGATGTGGTTGGGCAGATGGATATAGACATATATGCAGAAAAATCCTCAGCAATATCCTTAAGGGGGTAAAAGGCAAAAGGAAATATTGTTATATAAGAGAAACACAATGCTGTTTTCAACTAATGAGCAGGACAGCACACCAATGCAAATTTGCTAGGTTCTCTATAACATATTGCATTTAATTTTATATTTGGACAAAAACCAGTGTTTTGTATTTGGCACTCATTGTTTACTTAGAAAGCTGACATGAATGAAAAAGAAGCAACAGCAGCAAAACAGAGGAATGTTAAGGTTTTGAAAAGACTTTTGTTACAGGTAGAGAATTCTATTACTCTACCACACAGCTATGCTTCTAATTAAAGCATTTGGAACATATATAATTTTGCTTGAAATTAACTCAGCTTTAATAGAGTTAGCTGTCAGACAGAACAAAATCTACACTGCCTGGAACATACATTGTTTGTTTTCTGAATGATCTCCTGCATGGGCAATATTACAGAGCTGGAAAAGTTACTTGTTGAACTACAGTTCCCATCATGGTCACTATCTCAGCTTACTGGGGTATTTATAGGAGTTGTTGTTCCAACATATCCAGGCTCTCCAGTATTGACATAGAAAAGACAGATTCAGAGATTGAAACAGAGAAAAATGCTTGTTAGAGCAATATATGAAAACACTTTTAAATAGAAATAAAATTGTGAGACTCCCAAGTTGTGTTACATGCAAATATTAACCTTCATGCATTGATTCTCTTTGTCATCTTTCAGTGCCAAAACATAAACCACTTCTTATGTTCACCAACGTTAGTAGACAGTTTAAAGTTTAGAACTGGGACGTGGTGAAACATTTTAAGCTATAACATATTAACTCAGACTGCTGGTCCACATGGCTCAGGCTCAACTTCAACTGGTATTGGAAAGCTATCATTTTTTGTTCAGGAAGGTTTTTCACAGCTCTGTTACTTGGGGCTGCCATCAGTAGGGTGATTACTGCCAACTTAGATGGCTTTGAAACAGGACTTAACAATTGCATGGAGGCTAACCATAGTCAAAGGAACTATGCTGTGTACTGGTAGCCATTGATGAGTTTATCCTCCATAAATTTGTGTGCTCTGTAATAGCACTTCCTGGGGAGCACATGTGTCAGGTTGCAGTGGCAGTTGTTTTGCTTGCTGACTTCTTGCAAGTGGTTGGCTACTTTGTGAACAGGACACTGGATAAGCTAGGACTTTTCTTGAGCCTGGGCCCTAGGCACTGCCATCCTCTATGGCCCCTCCTCTAAGGTTTCTTCTCCTTACAACACAAGTAGGCAACAGGAGGTGGGGTATTCACTCCTACATCCCCCCCCAGGCCTGCACCAATGCAACTGAAAGTAATGATCTGATTGTATGTTTTTAATCTTTGAAAGCTGCCCTGAATGCATTTTGGAGCGGGGCGGGATATAAATAAATGTTTTTGTTTTTGTTGTTTTTGTTTTTGTTGTTGTTGTTAATTAATGGCACATCATTTCTGGTTTCTTTTTGGCCACCTTTTGACTGATTTGGGTAGGTGGGTGGTATTAGTATTTTAGGGCATCTTAGTGGCTATGAAGGCACCGCTGTTATATTTTTTGTTTGTTTGCATGTTTCAGATGTTTTTGGTTGAATAATTGCCAGTTTGGAGGCCTTTAGAAACTACAAAATGTTGTGTCATGGGCTGCAAGCTCATAAGTTGCATTTTCTCCACCGTATAGGGACATTGTTCCCCCAGTTGGACTTGATTACTGTACCTGGCACAGGGCAACGCACACATTTGGGATTAATATCCAAGCAACATAGGCATCATTTCAGGGGACTCTTTCAAATGGGAGGAATTTCTCCCAAATCCGAATGGAGCCCATTCGGATTCATGTAAATTCG
Source organism: Urosaurus nigricauda (assembly GCA_034509955.1). Lineage (NCBI taxonomy): Eukaryota > Metazoa > Chordata > Lepidosauria > Squamata > Phrynosomatidae > Urosaurus > Urosaurus nigricauda. The sequence continues at coordinate 311,165,741 of JAOEGL010000001.1, read as the reverse complement.
CTAGTTTAGCGAATTTACATGAATCCCCATTGCGTTCGGAAGGCGTTCAGAATGTCTTCCTAGTACCCGAAAATGACCCCCCCTTGCCCGAAATTGCGTGAGAACCTTTAATGCGCAATAACGCAAAACCCATGATTGCATTCGGAGTGACTTCCCTTTTGCCCGAAATTGCATGAGAAGAATTAATTCGCAATAACGTGAAACCCCAGGATTGCGTTTGGATTGCCCTTGCATTATACTTCCAATTTCCCACGTCTGAAAGAGTCCAGAGACATATTTCAGTCTAACCTGTTTTTGCTGCTTTATGTCAGTTCTCTAAAACCATAGTTTTTCTTGAAACTTAAAAAGATGTTGGTGCATCCTCCTTCCTTTTATGTTCCATAGAATGTTAGCATTTTATCTGAATTTTAAAAAGGCATAATGAGTTTCAAAATCTTTCAGCCATGACAGAAACAAATGTTTTTAGTGATTTAAAACAGCTCCAAAGAAAATGACAAAAAGACCATTTCATTCTCACCCAAGGCAGAACAGAATGGAAATAATGAATAAAATTGGCCTAAAAAAATAAACAAGGCACTTTGTTAATATATGGAGTTTTAAGAATACATTTAAAAGAGATTTATAGAAACTGGCTATAGGCACATTATTTCTAAGTTCAGAAAAATAGACATTATTAGAAGATCTTAATTGTACAAGTTCAAACCAACAAGATTATGTTCACCAGAAACCTCATCCTGAAACTGTTGGAATCAACACTTTCTGCTGTGAATTAGCTGGGAATTAATTAACAGATGATCTAGATTTGCGCTTTGGTCCTTGCTTCTAGAGAGCCAAAACTTTTATTTATTATTCATCTATGTATTTATTTGAAGTATTTTTATCCCACTCACTGCTCATAAAGAAAGCCCCAAGAATGGTTTACAGACTGTCAATAATAGACTGTACTAGCCCACAAAGTTAAAATCTAAAAAGACATGACTCAAAAGGAAAGAAAAGGAGAAAAGAAAGAAAAAGAACAAGTCATCTCTTAGCTAGCCTGGTTACATGGTTGGCCTTCCCTTCTCATCACCCCCTGTTCTCATCTGCCAGAATGGCTGCTGATGGTGGATTTAAGTACAACGTATTAATGATGGTGGTCTTTCATCAAGAGATGGAGGATGGCCACTTTTCCACCAGGGCTTCTTTTGCTGCAGCCTGATACAGGCTGCTAGTGATGAACTTGGTGTAACCATTGATTCAACAGATGCAGACTATACTAGCCTACTGCTACAGCCACTCCCAAATGACCCCTAAGTGTTATAGCTCATACTAAAGCAGTCCCAATTTGTCAAAGGACATTTCAATCTTGCTTCTAAGAACAAATGTAGAGCAAGAAAAAGGTGTTGGATGCTCATAGGAACCCAGTGATGTGTGTTTATTGCTTCCATGCCATCAAGTTCACCTTGCTGAATCAGAGGGAGAAGAGAGACTACAGAATTGTTCATACAACACTGCACACATTCAGTGAATGAGGACATGGAAGGGGAAAGTCATGCCAACTGGCACTCCAACTCCCAAATTATTGATCCATGAGGGCTTCACTATCAAGGCCAACATATGTAGCACAAGATCTGTTTCCCTTTCAAAGATTTCATCCTGAACATGTGGGCATTAGGTACAGAGCTGGTGAGGCATGTTACATCAGATTTGCAATCAGTCAGGCATAGAAAAGGGTTATTTTCTTCACTACAACTCCAAGAATTCCACACTGAGTGCAAGATTCTAGGACATATAATTGAAAATAACATCTCTAAACATTGGAAGAGAGGAATATTGACCTGGATTACTTGGGTGGGCTGAATATTTTGGAATATTTCTCAGCTCCATCCACCTGACCTCCCAAACTCAGCCATTTTGTGATCAATGGAGAGCTGAGGGATCAACCTACAAACATCCAGCTCCATCCCATCTCCACCCATGTAGCCCTTTCACAATCTGTGAATCTTTCACACTACACATTTTTTGCAGTTTAACAGCCATTTTAACTACTACAGCTGCATCCTATAAATTCTGGGCTTTATCATTTTTAAAACACTAGAGTTCCCAGGTTGAGATTTTAAATGTTCCTCGCTAAACTGCCGTTCCCAAGATTGCATAGGATGGATTCAGGGCAGTTAAAGTGGATTAAAAGTACTATACAGCTGGCCCTTTAGATTCATGGTCTTGGAACTCATGGTTATGATTATTTGCAAGGTCAAGGCCGCTCACCCAGGCATTCTTCCTCCCTCTCCTTCCTGGGCTTTTTTCCTCAGAAGAAAAAGCCCAGGATCCAAATGTGTTTCTTTCCTGGCTGGCCAAAGAGAAGGATCCATCCAGGCAGTGATCCAGCTGGGAAAGAGACTTTCCTCTGGGGAAAGATGTGATCTGGCTGGGAAAGGGCCAGGGAGCCAGTTAAAGCAATGGGAGGGTGAAAAAAAAAGCATAGGCTCCTGCTCCTCTTCCACTGCTCACCGTTTCATTTAACTGGCTTCTACGAGGGGATATCCAAAAGTTTTAATGATCACTTCTTTAAAAAATTGACAGAGAGTTTATTTTGATTTGTAGTTGTTAACTTATCTCTATGTAGTCACCATCCAGATTTACACATTTTCCCCAGCATTTTTTGACCCTCCAAATACCATTATTGTAGAAGTCTGCAGATTGCACCTGACAAGGATTTTACACTTTAGTCACTTCTGACACAGACAGTCACAAAAATAAAGGACACAATGAGCTGATTTTCTCAGCAATGTGCACTTAGGGACCAATGATGACACTGCCATAATAACTTCCAGGTGATAATTTTTACTTTACGATACCTCCTCGTAAAGTGAAATCTGCAGACTTCTACAATATCAGGTATTCGGAGGGTCAAGATACACTGGGGAAAATGTATAAATCTAGACAGTGACTACATAGAGATAAGTTAACAACTAGAAATCAAAATAAACTTTCTGTCAATTTTTTTTAAAAAGGTGATCATTAAAACTTTTGGATACCCCCTGGTAGGTTGGGGGTGGAGTTATTCACATTTCTTTCATATTTGTGGGGATCTCATTCCCCTAATCCATGCGAATATGGAGGGAGGACTATAAATATATATATTTCTGTGAAGCCAATATGTCCACACTTAGGCTCACTTCTCCACATATGTGGGATTTGCATACTTTTTCACTTTTGTTTAGTCTAGTCTTTCAAAAATCACTGAGATTTTTTCCAAAGTGCTTGTGTGCCTGTGCGTATGCATGTACACACACACACACACACACTTCTATGAAGCCAGTATGTTCATACTTATGCCAATATGTCCACACATGTGGGAATTGCATGCCTTTTCACTTTTTTCAGTCTGAGATTTTATTCCAAGGTGTGTGTGTGTATTACAGTGAAGCCAGTCTATCCACTAATAGAGCAATAGTCACTTCCCCAGCAACAGTCGGCAACAGTTTCCCCTCCACTGACCCAAGGCTTCAAGACACTACTTTTTTGGGCCATTATGATGCATACACTGAATGCAGAAGAATCAAGGCTGTCTCTACCCAACTGCCAGTTTCCATGCCCTTCTCTTGTCAGAACTGAAAGGAAATTCAGGCTGAATGGTTAGAGCAACTTAAAAACTCCTTTCAAAGAGGAAAACAGAAACAGATAGAATGCTTCTGAAAGCTGTAGCTAACTGCTTCCTAAAGTTAACCAAGGGATTCTATGCTGTTAAAATGTAAATCAGTTTATAATTCTGAATATTGGCCACTTTACATTGGCTCTTATCAAGTGTTAGGAGGGCAATGAAAAGGATGGACAGAAAATTAAATAATGGAGGTGAATTTGGGATAAATTCAATGGCTTGTCCCAACCAGAGTGAATCTATCTATGCTTTGATTTCCCAAGCATCTGTTGATTTCTGCTGTAATTAATATTATCTATTACAGTTAGGATTAATAATTCATTTAAGGTTTTAATTTTAGGAAAAAAGGAAAGGAAAAAAAGAAGGAAGGAAGGAAAAAAGGAAGGAAAGGTAAATGGATGGTAGACAATACTTTTTTGGTTTTTTACATCCACAAAGGGAAATTTCATTTATTTCTGTTTCCCGTCTCTCCATCTGATCAAGGCGGGATTACAACATCAATAATACATAATTACACAGTCATCATAAAATCATCACAATTACTAAAAGCACAACAAATTTAACAATAGTAACAACAATAACAATAAAATACATCATTCAGATAGTTAGTTGGTGCATTCCATCAATTCAGTATCAATCGATGATCTACTACAAGAGATTAGGAGGATAGGCCTGCCAGAAGAGATCCATTTTAAGTGCTTTCTTAAAAGCATCTAAGGTGGTAATAAGACGGATCTCTTCCGGCAAGTCATTCCACAATTTTGGGGCTACGACAGAAAAAGCCCTGAGGGAAGTAGTTACCAATTTAGTACTTTTTACCTCTAACAGGTTCTTCCCTGTCGTTCTGAGTGTGCAGGGCGGATTATAGGGAGAGGCGTTGCTTCAAGTAACTCGGGTCCAAGCCATATAGGGCTTTAAAGGTAATGACCAACACTTTGTACTGTGCCCGGAAGCTAATCGGCAGCCAGTGTAATGATTTTAGAACAGGGGTGATGTGCTCCTCTCTAGGTGTCCCTGTAGGCAGCCTAAAAAGGGCTGTCCTTGGGGCTTCATGCCCCCAGGACAGCCTGACTGGTGGAGGACAAGGAGAAAGGGGCCTCCTGGCCCCTTTCTCCCTGCCTTCATTCCTGTGGCAATTTAGTTGCTGCGGGAACAACACACAACCTGAAAAGGAGCTCCTTTTGGCGCTGCTGAAAGGGTGCCTTAGGCGCCATCCAGTGGTGCCATGACATTAGGCACATGCCACATTGTCTAAACATGGTGCACACCATGACATCATCTAGGCGCGTGCATATGGATGGCGTGCAAAAAAGATGGCGCCGTCCATACTTGGTAGAGCTGGGAAGGGTGCAAATGCTGCACTCGCCCCAGCCCTACTCACCCCCCAGCCCTACTCTGTACTGGGCCTATAAGACTGAAAAGATGTAAAAGCAAAAAGTAATATAATCTTTTTCTATTTCTGTACCAAACATTGTGAATAACAAATATTCCTAACAAACACAGGCAAGAATATACAAAATAAATCTGAGCAGCAATGTAAATTTTTAATGTGGAGTCAAAGGCTTTCATGGCCAGCACCCATAGTTTTTTTTGGAGCTTTCGGGCTATGTGGCCATGTTCTAGAAGAGTTCCTTTCTGATGTTTTCTGCTATGGTTAGTAATACCTACAGTTAGGATGAACAAGTGGTTTAATACTTTAATTACAGGAGGAAGGAAGGAAGGAAGGAAGGAAGGAAGGAAGGAAGGAAAAAGGATGCCAGACACTACTTTGATTTTTTAAAGGAAAATATGATTTCTGCTGTGGGTATTATCTACTCATGCCCATGTCCTCACCAGGTGAGCCTCTGATCTTGATGGAACCGAGAGAAAGCCTTCTCCTGCTGATCTTAGGCTTAATTTATTACACCTATTGGCTTCTGAGTCAGCTCTACTACACTGATATTGGATTGTTTTCAAGTAAGGTGAGGGAAGAGTTGATTTTCTTCCAGCAATTTGAATCCAGAAGACAAAAGTGCCTGATTATGGAGAAGCTTTTTACAAGCATGGATATTCATTTTATTTTATTTACTTATGTACTTGTTATATATAGTAAAAGACAAGAGACTCATCCCAGGGTAGCAGAGAAATAGAAATGCCCACAAACTGTCCCACCAAAACAAATTTTCCCTGGTTGCAACAGAGGTGGGACAGTGAGACCACCTTCTTTAGTGTCTCTGGGACCAGTTTTCTGGAACACTGGTTTGGATGAGACACTTTGCAGAACTGTCTCCTAAAATGATTTGGTATTTTTATTGCTTAACATATAAAAGCATTGGTATAGGAATATTCATTTTTCCACTTCACCTTATTTTTCTCTTGCATTGTGTCATGATGCTTTGTGTGTAAGATATTATATCAAACTGTAAGTTACCTTAATTATTTTGTCAGAATGTTGCTGTGTAAAGAGCCACAGTATTAAAAAACAGTGGTACGTTGACAGACTGAAAGCATCAGCAGCAATAACCACTGTGATCCAAATTTAGAATTGCTAGTCTTTCTGCTCCCAAAGATAACTGTATGTGGCAGAAAACTGCTTTTTTAAAAATCCAAGCATCTGTATTGCATGTCATTTTGGCAGGATATCTCATCAGCATTCTTAGATTTTTGTTTCCACATTTTCTTTTGCTACCTTTATAACCCCAGATTCTCTATTTTTCTGTCATTCTTTCTGCATGTACTACAGAACCATCTTTAGCTCCCATTTTAATTATTTCTTGCTGTTAAGGACTAGTCTATTGTTGCTTTTTGTTTAGCTGTCTGTCATTTAACTTTCTTTGAATGGTTTTAAGCTGTTTTGGGGTGTTGTTGTTAAGGTGGGATGAAATTTTTACTTTTAAAGAAAACAAACCAGTGGCTTAACTCCTGGGCTTCTTTCAGCTTTTCATGGGGCCTTCCAACATTGGTATAAAGCAAAACACCAGAAAGAGGCCCTCGTTCTGGTCTGTAGTTAACAGCTCATTTTTCTTAATGTCTTGCAAAGGTAAAACCTGGAAGCTGGCAAATGGCATCCTCTCTGGAATATTTTGTGGCACACTTTGAAATTCTTCTTTCTTTATGAAAGATTATTTTCCTCCCAGCTGTATCTTTCAATTAAATCCATAGTCTGGTGGGATGGAGAAGCCAGGAAAATATATCAGGCTTCAGAAGTTTAAATCAAGGACTCAGTGAGAAAAATGCCACAGTAATAGTAAGAGGAGGTGTAGTGCCAAATTTGGTTTGGACTGTTTGGTACGGGGATATGTGTTTAACTGTTATTTATATTGGTTTAGAGGGAACACTGTGTGGGGTATTTTGGCCTTCCCTTTGCTGATCATCTTATTTACTTGGACTTATTAAACCACTTGCTTTGAGTTCCTATTCTACAGCTTTCAACCCTATATTGTGAAGCACCATTAAAAAAATTGAAGTAATAGAATTATATTATTCTAACAGTGTCAAAGGCTCCCCATTGTTGTTAGATGATTTCTGCCATTCCCAAATTTTTTTCCAGGATATATAATGCATGTCAGCTTGGAAATGATGTTCTCATCTTGTACATCTTCAAATGTCATAGGGGACAATCCAGAATCTTCCCTGAGTGCTGTGCCCATTTGGCCAAAAGTGAAAAGAATCTTAAATTTCACCTTTTTTTGGTTTGTTTTTTACTGATGGAATAAAAACAGCATTGATATCTCGTTGAGTTGGCCCTTGCTGTCACATATTCAGTAGAAGAAATATTTCTAAGAATATTATGGGGGGCCTTAATATTATGTGGGGCATCTATACTGAGGTAGAGATTCTACATCAGGGTTACACAGTATTAATCTCCACATACGGAGCTTGTGCTATGTGATACTTGTGTTGAATGTGCAACCCAATGCACAACTGAATGTGCATTATTGATCTGCACTACCAAAGTACAATTGCCAATTTAATCAAGGAGGAGATGAATTGGCTTTGGCTGAGAATGCATAAATGTATGAGAAACAGCATCATCTACACATCCACATACCTGAACTGAATCTGGGCATGCAAAAATGTCCAACCACTTGTGCTGGCATAAGCCATCAACAAGATTTTGGCTTGATAATCCTTAAATATGCGACCGACAAACCAATTACAATTGGTGTAATGCTTATTAATTGTTTTACTGAAGCCCATGTGTAAGTACAGATTCCTAAATAAGAGCTGCTCCTACTGCAGTTGTGCCCACAGTCAGACAAGCTATGAAGCACTTACTACTGGATGGTGCTAACTTCATTATAGAACCATATTATTTTTAAAACTTATGTATTACAAATGGTTTTCATAGAATCATAGAATTGGAGGAGACTATAAGGACCATCCAATCCAACTCCTTGCCTTGCAGGAGGACACAATCAAAGTACCCCTGACAGATGACCATCTAGACTCTTTTTGAAAACTTGTAAAAAAGGAGACTCCACCACACTCCAAGTGAGCATATTTTTTTGAACTTACACTGTAGGCCAACTTGGGACCCACAATGTAAGAAAGACAGGACACAAAATAATTAAAATTATTCTCATCACAAGCCCAAGAGGTAGGTTAGACTGAGAGAAAATGATTGGTTCAAAGTGGCACTCTGTTCACTATATCACATAACTTCTGACGTTGGCTCTTAAATATTACATTATCTTTTCTGTGCTGTACATTTACTTCTTGACAACCATTTGTATAGTACTTGGAAAATGAAGTGTTTGCTTTTTAAATCTTGTCTCTGCTCTATTTCTTAACTGGTTTTGTCTTTGTTGCAATATGCCTTCATGTCATTCTCAACTTTTGACAACCCTAAGATGACCCTATCATGGGATTTTCTTTCCAAGATTTGTTCAAAGGGGGGTTCCTCTGAGGCTCAGAAAGTGTGACTTGTCCAGTGGGTTTTCATGTCTGAGTGAGGATTTGAACCCTGTTATCTTGGAGTGCTGTTCCATTACTCAAACTGTTACACCATGCTGGCTCTCAACTGACTGGTTTTAATTCCACAGTTTTCTCCCACTGAATCGTTATCATGTGGGCTTAGTACTGCATTTTTATCATGTTGGCTTCATGTTGGCTTTTGTTATTAATTGTGCTGCTGCTGCATTTCTATTGTGTTTTAAGATCAAAATGTTACAACACACCTAAAGAATTTGTTTTATAAATGAAGATAATAAATAAATTCATTGGCAAGAACAAAAGAAACTGGAATGCTGATTTTTGGATCCAAATGTTAGGCAATTAGTCTCTCTCTCTCAAACACACATGAACATAAAAATGGCAGCTGTCCTTGGGAGTATCAAGGGACTTCTATGGAAAACAGGAAAACAAAGGATCTTTCCTGGAACAGGAAATCCAGCAATTGCTCAATCTAGAACACCAGCAACTGTGTTCTTTTCTGTAGTTACTTGAGGCTCGCAGGGTAAGCCAGTGGGTTCTACTAGGGCTAGAAATGAAGGAGGGAGGGGAAGTCCATTCAAAACAGAATAATAGAATCTAAGTAGGCACGTTTGTGTCAGCTGAGCAGAATCCAGTCATGGTAAGCCTATTAGGTCAACAGTTGAAGTAAATAGAAAAGCCCTCTTAGGCAAAGGGCAGCTGAAACAGGACCATGGATAGCTCTGAGCAAACCTTGATGGCTGGAGTGCTCCTCTTCTGGAGCAATAAGAAACTATTGGGGCTTTTTAGATTGGCAGGAAAGTGTGACATGAAGTTGCACTTTCCTTAATGCTTAGCAGCTAGACTGCAAGCCCCAGGTGTGCATTTAAAAAGTACAGGGCAGCTAGACTGAGGTTTTTTCTGTGGCTCAGCAACTACATGGGAAGCTGTCAAAACGCTACAAACACAGGCGGAGCAGCTACATGGGCAGCAAGGAACGTGGCTTTTAGCCGCGCTTTAAACATTTTTTTCCCCTTGCTGGCTGCAAATTGCGCAATTGCGCAAGTACATCATACAGTCGGAGCTTATCACATGGGGGAGTACAGGACCATTCCGAAAGAGGGAGAAAGTGAGGTCAGTTCGGAAATGCACGTGATTACGCACAAGCTCATCACACACAAGACAAGAGAGCATCTACACAAAAAGAAAATGCAGAGTCAATACGAAAGAATTCATCACATGTGAACATACTGGTCGGCTTTCTGTTGCAAATTAAGGCATCTTGGGAAATGGTAGCAAAGGCTCATGGGAGTTGTAATCTGTGCTCTGTCAGAGCATTATATTGAGTTGTCTTGAGGTTTCATCCCTCTGTCCAGGAGGGATTCCCATATGTCCTCCATTCTTGAGCAGAGGCCCCCCCTTTTCCAAGTTGACCAGGCACGTCCTCCTTTGCCAGGACACGTCCTACTTTTCCAGCCTTCTTTTTGAAGAGGAAGCAGGAGGGCCAGGCGTGCTCTGGCCAGGCTCTGGGGGTCTCTTCCTGGCTCCTTCCCTCCCTCCCTCCCTCCCCGCTGCCTTCCTCCTCCCTTTGGCTGAGAGAGTGTAACTTGCAGGGAGGAAGGGCAGCGGTGGTGCTCCAGGTCCTCCTGATGCTGGGCCAGGGCAAGCTGGAAACAGGAGGAGGAGGAGGAGGAGAGGGACATGGGGCCCCTCTGCTGCCCTGCTTCCCTGCAAGTCACACTCTCTCAGCCAAAGGGAGGAGGTGAAGGAAGGTGCAGGCGCACTCTGGCCGGGCTCTGAAGGTCTCTTCTTGTCTTGGCACCTTCCCTCCCTCCGCACTTGTATCGCTACCTTTAAATGGGTGCTTTAAAGAGACAGAGCCCCATTTAACTGTGCAACTACACCTTAGCCTTTAGATGCAATAGCAATGTTACGCCCTTTTAAAAAAAGTAGTGGGGAAATCAAACTACTTTTTAAAGGCACTTCTTCTCCCTTAAAACTCCAAAATAGTGTTTTCATGGCACACTTTCTCTTTTTCTCATCTAAAGGCTGGGCTTTCATGCAGCCTTCAACACACCTCTTTTTGCCAATCTAAAATGGGCCATTGTCTCCACAGCAAGCTAAAGCCCACTGAAGACTTTTGTGGGCAGTGTTGACCTGCATAGCATGATGAGTGTTACATCTCCTGGTTGGGTTGATAATGGACACTTCTCTAGTTCTATTATCCCTTCCCCCTTCTGAATAGCAATAGTAAGTACGTTTTTATATCGCTTATTAGTGAACTATCATTCCCTAAGCGGTTTACAAGGTATAAGCCAATTGCCCACAACAAGCTGGGTACTCATTTTACTGACCTACGAAAGGATGGAAGGCTGAGTGGATCCTGGGGCCCTGTCTGGGATCGAACTTACAGCCTTGTGGCTGCAGTAAAGACATTTAACCACTGTGCCACCAGGGGAACAAAATGCTGATGTCATACCATAAAATGGCAGATTTAAGAAAAGAAACATTTGTACATGGAAGAAATGCCTTAGGGAGCTGGGAATGTTTAGCCTGGATAAGAGAAGGTTAAGACGTGATATGATAGCCCTGTTTAAATATTTGAAGGGGTATCATATTGAGGATGGAGCAAGCTTGTTTTCTGCTACTCCAGAGAACAGAACCCAGAACAATGGATGCAAGCTACAGAAAAAGAGATCCCACCTAAACATTAGGAGGAACTTCTTGATACTAAGGGCTGTTCGACAGTGGAACACACTCCCCCAGAGTGTGGTGGAATATCCTTCCTTGGAGGTTTTTTTTAAAAAAAACAAAAACAAAACAAAACAAAATATTTATTCAAATTAAGCATGTTTGTTAGCACCTCAGGATAACCAGGAAAATAGAACAATCCAACAGATAACCAGTCATGTAATCAAATCAACTGAACATACTTTATTGCATAATGATGGTAGAAAAGTACCACAACTGTCACAACATAAATCTCTGAAACACTTTCACCCAGGTAGAATGCAGTCTTATTTACAAAAAGAGAAAGCCAGTGTGCTCTCTAAACTTTCAACCGATGCACATGGACCAAAATGAAAACTGTGACCAAAGATAACCTAAGGGCACACAACGGTTGCCTACATTTTCCTTCCCTATCTAAGAAACCCAAGACAGCAAGTTGAAAAAAGTTAGAAATTAATTCCAAAAATAAAAGGATAAAATGGACAATATTCTTGCAAATTCTACTCAAATAACTGGATACAGTCTACCATCTTGTTCAAAGAACAGATCAATTCTCCAATACCAATATGCCATTAAAAGGAAAATAATACAGAAAGTGGAGTCTGGTAAAAGAAAAAGGATTATTAATGGATGAATTTTGGAAGAAGCTTTCAAGTGATCTGTAGAACATTCAAAATGTTTTTGTATACTTATGCAAGGCTTACCTGACCTGGTTTATTCATTTTAAGATGAGTATATTTTTAGTTTTGCATAAATGCTTACAGAAACATGTTGACCTACTCTTCTGTTTTGTGGTGTAGAAACATACAGTACTCCTATTCTTTCCATGTCATTTCTACCTTTACAGCTGGCCTGCCCCAATGGATGGCTGCACTCCATTCTCCCAAATGGCAGCAAGTGCATGCAGTCACATCAACAAAACCGCACATGTGGCACACTGCCATTAAAAACAATGGGATGTGAGGTCCCATGGTTTTTGGCATCTCGGGGGGCGGGGGGGGAGACAGAACTCCCATGGATATGATGGGCCAATTGTAATATCAAAGTTTCTGTTAAAGATGTAATGCCCAGGAACAAATTGGCTTTGTTAACTGAGTTACATCTGCATATTTTGTGTCTTTTGCAGGAGCTGATCAATTCACTCATACCTTTTCTTTGACATAATATACTTACATAGTTTCTCTTACCCTCTCCTGATTTGACTTGGAAGATAATGGGAAGGCCAACATTAGTCACCATCCTTCACTGCTCATTAAAAATGTACAATGGTGAATGGGCAGCCACTGCTGCTGTTGTTTACTTGATTGAACCTTTCCCTCCTCCTGATTTTTAGGACAGGGTTTCACAGGGTTTCAGGTCCTTCCAGTGGAGGGAAAATACATGGACACATTGTCCAAAGAACCAGCACACCTTTCAACATGAGATATTAAAGACGAGCAACACAGAAAGATCCATTCCCTTTTGGCCCTTCTAGAGCGCTTCAAAAGGAATCTGACTAGCTGCTATTGAAAACAATAATTTCTGCCTTCATAGAATCATAGAATTGGAAGAGACCACAAGAGCCATCCAGTCCAACCCCCTGCCATGCAGGAAATCACAATCAAAGCACCCCAACAGATGGTCATCCAGCCTCTGCTTAAAGACCTCCAAGGAAGGAGACTCCACCACACTCCGAGGGAATGTGTTCCACTGTCGAATAACTCTTACTGTCAGGAAGTTTCTCCTAATGTTTGGGTGGAATCTCTTTTCCTGTAGCTTCCATCCATTGTTCTGGGTCGTATTCTCTGTAGCAACAGAAAACAAGCTTGCTCCATCCTCTATATGACACCCCTTCAAATACTGAAAGAGGGCTATTATATCACCTCTTAAGCATCTCTTCTTCAGGCTAAACATACCCAGTTCCCTAAGTCTCTCCTCATAGGGCATGATTTCCAGATCCTTCCCCATTTTGGTCATGCTCCTCTGGCTTGTCAACATCCTTTTTGAATTGTGGTGCCCAGAACTGGACATAGTATTCCAGGTGAGCCCTGGCCAAAGCAGAACAGAGTAGCGCTCTTACATCTCTTGATTATAACCAGCAAGGTAACCCGTTCTTATATTTTTCTTACACTAGAACATCACAAAGGAAAATCCTCCTCAAATTAAAATAACCTGTTTCCAGTGTGCTTAACTAAAGTTGGGGTTGTTTTGTAAGTTCCAAGATCTGCAGTTAATTTTCTTATTCCAGATTTCCTCTGCAAGTACATCATCAAAGCTGATTTAGCCACCACAGTTATCGTGAAAACTCTGTTAGATCTTAGTATTCAGCATCATCAACAAGATGAAGGGGCAAAGGGGGAATATTAATATTGATATTGGGGACTGTAGGAAGGATGAGGATGATGTTGTGATTATTTACAAATCACGTTTAGTGAGAAATCAAAGGCTTTCACAGCCTGCATCCATAGTTTTTTGTGGATTTTTCAGACTATGTGGCCTTAGCTGTTAATTCTGAGACGAGAACATGTGGGGATATCTTTTTCTTTTTTTTCTTTTTGGAGGAGCACTTAGAAAATGGAAAGGAAAAGAATGGAATGTTCACTAAAAGTTCCAGGACGTTTGAGTCTTATTTAGTCATAATACATATTTTAATTTTGACCTCCCTCTTTTCCTTTTGCACAAATTAATTGCCTTTTAATAAAATGTAGTAAAATTGGTTAATGGCTCAGAAAATAATAAACAGTAAACCTTCTCAGTGGCTTAGAGAATAATCTGAATAACATTTGCAGTAATTAATTCAAAATACAGCAGGATGATCGTATTAGTCATTTGCATCAAAAATAGCAAGGAGTCTTTTACTGTATAATCCTGTTATGGGAGTTTACTAAAGGAAGGCTTCAGTGCTCTTCCTTTTGGATCTGAACCAGAATCTTATTTCAAAGAAGCCAAAACTATTGTATCTTTATTAATTATCATAATGAAATATAAAAGTGCCTATTTTTCTCCCCTTTGAAACATAAAGCAACACCTATAGCATTTTAATTTTGTGGCCGAATGAAGTAAAAATTGCCACTGTGTTACCCTTCTGAGAATTGAAGCATATCAAATTTGAGATAGTAACAATATCTGTAACATTTTTGGAAGTGGGAGATTTGTGTAGGTGTTTGTGGGGGAAAGAATTAGTATGAAAGCTAATTTCCTATAAGTAAGCAGCCTGAAAAAATTGAAATAGTTGCAGACTTTAAGAATTTGTAAGAAATAAAAAACAGTCACAGGAGCTGGCTTATTGGTTTGATTTCTGCTCACTTCACACAAGCCAACATGCTACATCTACATCAATGATTCCCAAATGCTGGTTCTGGAGATGTTTTGGACTTCAGCTCCCAGAAGCCTCAGCCATCTTGGGGAATGATGTGGGATTCTGGGAGCTGAAGTTCAAAACACCTGGAAGGTCAGAGTTTGGGATTCAATGTTTTACATCCTTCACAACAGTATTCGAACTGTAAGTAAATAGCCCTGGTAAAGTACTGAGTTTGGAAATTTTACTTTTACTTTTAGGACATGAGGGGTGTACAGTGCATTGCCAGCATGGACAGTAACCATAATGCTGCTGAATTCTGGGATTCATGGGCCCCTTATCAGACGAGGGTTTTTGCAGCCCTAATCCAGAATCATGAATGCACATTGAATTATCACATGTGAATGCTGTTACTATGAAGCCATTCCAAAGCCAATCCAAAGCCAATCCAAAGTCACTCCAGAATTCAGTGAATTCAGTAACAACCGAATTCACAGAAATCAGTTCCAAGGTCACTTCACATTCAATCTGAATTGGTCTGGTGTGGTAAGGTCCATAGTAAAGGTGGGGGGGGGGGATACTTCAACCTCGGGAATTATTTCTGTTTGGAAGCTTGATTGTCAGTCAGGGGCAGTCTACATGCAAGTGTATTATGTGAATTGCTATGGATATTAACACATTTGCATTGATGTTTAATTTTCTTCACTTTCCTGCACATATTCACACTTATTTCCATCTATTATCCCTCCCCTGCTGAAAATGTGCAGCCATCTCAATCCACATGAATCTTTGGAATTCAGGACTTATTCAGTATGTGAAATATATATGATTTTTTCCTGCCCAGAATAATCGGCATTTTCTGCTGAGAAACTAGCATTTATGTGCAGAAAACAGCAAGGAAACTTGTTTTCTGCATACAAATATCATTTTCTACAGAAAAGCCCACATGCATTTTCCATTCAAAATAAGTTCCAAGCTGTAAATTGTCTTTGTTAGCTGTGCAGTTTTCAATCAGCTTTTCACAGCCATGAGAAAAATTACAAAAATATTTATTTTTACCTAGAGTGATAAAACGTACAAAAAGCTACATCTTTAATTTTCACAGACACACACTCTTTGTACCACTGTGTTCAACGGGGCTTCGTCCCTTGTTAGAGTATATAGGATTGACTTTTCATCATCTTTTCCAGGGTCTTTTACACTTTAAGGCACCATGAGATCCTGCTGTTTGCAATTCGAAAAGCTTCATGTAATTCATTTTCAGACAAAGGTGACTTCCCCAAATGGAATGTAACTGCATAATGTCTCTGGGTGCTTTTGGCAACCTAAGCCAGTCTTTTATTGACTTCCAGGCAACTAGTTTATAAAAAGTAGCACTTAAGTTTGCAAGTGTATTATCATCTCCATGGGCTGCACTCAAGTCTGAGTTTAACCAATCATTTTTTTCTACCCATTTCAATAAAAATATATCTTTGATGAACTATGCAGAATGGTGCAGAACTACTGTTCTGAACGGTGATATAAAAGGGAGATTCTCCTAATCCTGCAGAACAAGCACATGAAATAGGTATGTTTGCAGATGAAGGAGACAGAGGAAGAGGAGAAGTTGTTCAACAGTTCTAGTTACTGGTCGGATTGTTCTGGAAAGGTGGTTTGCTAAGAACAGCAGCACTTCCTGCGGATGGCTCAGTCACAGATATGATGTCACTCCAGGAAAACCACAACATCTGGAAAGATCATTGTCATAATTGGTAAAGCATGCTGATTTGGATTTGGTTGAACAAAGGGAACTTTTCATATCTATCCAGTTCCCAACTCTTCCACCACATGCACAGCCGCTCGCCCATGTGTGTCCATACACATGCAGTGTCAGCACAAGGAAAGTGTAATATCATAGTTTTCTTGATGTTTGTAAATTGAGAAGTGACCACAGAAAGCTGAAGAAAGCTGGAGGAGAAGGTAATGAACAATGCTTCATAAGTATGTGATAAAATTTGCAATATTACAGTAACTTGACCCCTCCACATTAAAAAAAAATAATTTTAAAAAAAGTCCTTGAAGAGTGAAGTGAGGTATTCTCCATATGTGGACTGGGAAAAACTATCAGTTTAATTTCCTCCTGTAATCAGATGTTCTAAACTTCAAAATCTTTCTATCCCAAATATAAATAAATTTGTGAATTCTGATAATATTTTCAAAAGCAAAAGGTAACCAAATTCTCCTCCATTTGCACTAGTCAGTTCAGGAGCCTCTCAGAGAGAAAAAAAATGGTGTAAGCCCTAAATTTCAGCATTGCTGAATTCACAGGGATTAAAACTCAGGTTTATGCCTTGAATTATGAAAATCTATCCATTTTGGTTTTCCCACATTCATAAAAAAATGCTCAAATTCTGTCCATCCAAATATGAAGGTATTTGTCAGTTATGGTACATTCTGATCAAGGCTGCATTGCAATCAGATTCTCACAGTTCCTTCTCAGTAAAAAAATGCTTGTAACTATATCTCCCCTACTTATCAGGTTATCCCCAGCAGAAAGACTTCTTTTTCATCTTATGGGGATAAGGAATAGCAGAGTATTCACACAATGCTAGTGAAGTCAATGACATCACTAAGGTTGGCATCACTTGTGCATATCTCATGGTGTTACCCCCCCCCCCCCATTAACTTCCTCCCATACCACACCATACAGAATCCCTAGTACAGTAATGCTTTTTGTACTAATGTTACTCATAAAGTGTGATTCCCTATATCATTGAATGTAACGGTAATAGTTCTGACATAAACAACTAGCAAAATTAAAATTATACCCTCAGATTACAATATCATACACACAGCCTAAATGTATTTACATTACATATTTTCATGTGGTTAAAGTGAAAATTTGGAAAGATGTTATGTTTTCAAAGAAAATGTTAAAATTTTGATTTTTTTTAAAAAAATTAAATTTAAAAAATTATTATTTTTTCAAAAAAACCTTAGGACATCTCCTTTCTTCTCCCATTCAGCCTTGTCCCACTCACAGCCTCTATTTAGTGTTTAAAGGGGTGCAGGTAAACCCCAAAGCCTGTTTCTGCCAAAAAGGCAGATGTTTGGGGAATAGTGGTGTCATGCCCCTTAGGGTGTCAGCTGGTGTGGCTCAAGCCTCCCACACACCCCTAATGATGCCCCATGGTCAGGGTCAGTCCAGGACAATGTGCTGCCTCAGATGAGAAAAAAAGTCTTCCACAAGAAGTTAAGGTACATATGATCCAAAGCTAATGTAGGGTGCATCCACATTGCCGAAATAAAGCAGAAATAAATCCAGAAGAAGAAGAAGAAGAAGAAGAAGAAGAAGAAGAAGAAGAAGAAGAAGAAGAAGAAGTTTTTATTTATAGCCCGATCCTCTATCAAAACAATTGGAGCGGGTTACAGCAGGATTTTAAAAAAAGACACAGATTAAAACAATTCAATAACAACCCATTACCAAACCTCCCACCCTTTAAAATTAGATTAAACTAGCAATAAATTAAAACCAAGTGTGATTAAAAACAAAGTGCATCATTATAAAACAGTATAATAAGTCATGTTGTCTCATTGCATGACCAAATTAGCCTCAGATTAATCATTTTAGCTTCTAGGCTTGATGCTCCTATGGAGAGTTCAGGCCTGATTTGTTCTAGGGCCTGTTTATTGCAGCCCACAGTATTTGCTGAACTCTTTCCCAGCATTACACCTCAAATTAGTTGATTTTCTTCCTATCACCTTTCTTCATTGTCCACCTCTCACACCCATACATAGCAATGGGAAACAAAATGGCATGGAGAATCCTAACTTTAGTATTCGGTGATATATTTTTACATGTCAGGATCATATCTAGTGCCTTTCCAAGTCCTAGTCATCTTCTACAGCAAGCAAACTGCTACACTCTCTCCTATGAGTTTATCACACTAGGGGCCAATTTCAATGTTAAAATGACACTGAAGTGGTGTTAAAGCAAACTTGAACCTTTGTGAATTTAAAGCAAATTTAAAGTGGAAATAATATTATTTGGCAATTAGTGTTCATGCATGATTTCGCAATTTAAGCAATTTTGAGTTTACACTTTCTTAGAGATCTGAACTTGAAAAGATGAGGATAAATCCTCCTTTAAATCTAGTTTAATTGTGGGTTTTCCATGACACCGTGTGAAATAGCATCGCTTAATCCTCCTTTAAAACTAGTTTAACTGTGAGTTTTTCATGACATCGTGTGAAATGGTGTCGCATAATTTCGCAATTTCTCCAGGATATCTTTGGATTAACCCCTTGATCTCCCTCATGTAATAAACTCCCTAATCCATATGTTTGCAAATGTGAGAACATCAGATGTGCATTGGAAGCCCCTCATGAAGAAGCTGAGCTTAATTAGAACTGTACTCAGTTAGATGAAGCTTCATAGATGACAGTAGGTAGTAAGTCACTTTTCAGCAGGATAGTGAAAACTGAAGAGGGGTAAAGTGCTTCTAGAAATTCATGTCAGATGCCTGGAAAATCTGCTCAGTCTGTCTTCCTTGTGCTGAACTAAAGCAGCTTAACCAAATATTTCCAAAATTCGCAATAAATCTTTATTAAAACCTTCTCTGGCTTGTATCCTTCAAGCCATCCAACTTTAATGTACAAAACTGGGCTGCCCCCCCCCACGCTTTAAAAGCTGTCAGTGCTTTTCTTTAAATGTGCTTAGGAGGTCTCATTTACATAGCATTCCAATAATGTCATTGATAATCCCCTGTCAAAATGAAGGCCAGAACATTTCACGATCAAGTAGATAATATTCTGCTGATGGGCAATTGGAAATTGTGCGAAAATTGTATCGGCTCACTGTGGTGCCCACCCACACATTGCAAGAGATGTGACTTGGAGTAGAACAAATCTGGAGTAGAACAAATTTGATTACTTTTAAAAATCAAATATAAAGCAGCTTCAATGTTCATTGTTGCTGTACACTCTAAAATAAGAAATGTGGCACTATTTTGAAGACATTTCTATGTCTATCCAAATGGGTTATAGAAATGGATTTTATTCTTAGCAGAACACTTGGCTTACCCTAGCCAACAACCTCATGTCTTCCCTTCCCATGCACTAAAAGATGGTGCAGAGAGATTGCTGCATTGGGCTTTTGGTAAATTAACATACACAAACAGCACTTAGTGTGGGGAAGAAATGAAGCTTTCAAGGACTCCAGAAAAAAAAATCCAAAGAAGCTGATGATATGTAGAATTCAGGGACATAGCCATGGTAGTCTGGAAATATCAGCACATAAAGGGATCTTGTAGCATCTCTGAGACTTACTGAGCAAAAGAAATTCTAGCACAAGATTTTGTTGACTTGATCTGCTTCCTCAGATGTTTGGAGTAACTGGTGTCCAGGAAGGACCATTATAATCAGACTGCATAAAATAGAAATGCAAACCTTGTGGGTCTGGTGGTAAGGTGACAAGGTCAGTTTTAATGATGGTTATTGAGGGACAAAGGCAAGAGGAAATATGTTACCTAAGGTCCAGGTGGGTGGAAGACTATATGAATGGTGGAAGAAGTTTTGGAATGTGGTGCATGTAAGCTCGGAACCAGAAAGGAGATGTGGCATGTAGATTGCTTCTGTTCTGCTAGAAGGTTTCTCTTTAAGGTGCTATGTTTTGATATATCACATAGCTCCCCTTTTTGGGCCTGAAAAAGCAAACACACAAAGTGTGAGCTCACACATGATTGCAATATCTATTCACAGTTCTGGCAGTGCAGTTTGAATTTGAACCCTCTGTGGAGCCCAAGATGACATAGGATGAGTATGCAGACATGCAACTACTGGTCACACAGATGTTCTGTGCTTTATGGCTGCCATGAACATTTCATTGATTTGAAACATGAGAGAGTCCCTTGCAATTTTTTGCAGTCCTGATTGTACAGTGTAATCTATTAAGATAGTAAGCAGCATACACTTATTTAACACATTTATATATGTTGAAACCAACAACCAACACCCTTTCCCTGTTGCAGCTTCCTATTCTGGAACATACAGGTCTCATTTCTATTGGCTGATTCAAACTGGATCATTGAATTAATTGTTGAGTAATGCATTATTCATGAAAAATCAAGATATGTTGATTCAAAGGGTCTACTCTAGTTGTAACTAGCCAATATGATCCAGGCCATATAGTATTAACTTGAAAACACAGTCCATACACAGAAAACATACTTACCCTACAAACAATGCTGCTGTTTTATTTTTGTTTTGTTTTCTTTTTAAAGAATTTAAAGTGGCATGTGATTCAGTCATAGATCTCTCATATCCCTTTGTCCTCCAAGTTCAAGATCCTTTGGAAAATTCCATTTTTTAAAAAGGTAAAATTCATACATTAAAACAGCACTGCCTAGATTCTGTCTAAGCCTGTGATGTGAAACATTTGTTTCCTTGATGGCTTTTGGAAGCTTGTTCAAATCAGCAGCTGCAGATGAGCTGTAAGCAAGTCTATGGATCACATGACTGTTTGTGTTTTGGGAAGCAAACATTTTTAATCTCAAAGACACCACACCTGATTCTGGACTGCTAATTTCCAATTTGAAAAAGAAATCCTTTTCACTTGTTGACTTCACCGTTGTATTGTTTGCACATTTCTGAGGATTTCTTATTCTACCAAGAAGATCCACAGGTTAGGGATAATCTCTATCACTGAGAGAGGAATTTAAAGAACTTCCCAAGAGAAATACCCAGATTCAGGTGTTGCATTTTCTATTACACTTTTGTGCAGATTTTTCAAGGATGACCCTGCTGGAAGGAAGCTCCCCTCCACTCTTTCTCATGTTGAAAGATACTCTTGTAGAGGATATCAATTCATTTCATTTTGAAAAGATATAAAAGCATCCTGTACCACTTTTGAGACTGAGATGAAAAAGTTTGTAGCATAAGCTTTTGTAGATTCAATGTGTGTTTCATCAGATGCAAATAGACTTTGGGTGGATCCACAATGCAAAAATAAAGCAGTTCAACACCACACTAGCTGCTTTCACTCTATCCTACAAAATCCTGGGATTTGTAGTTTGGTTAGGCACTGAAGCTTTTTGCCAGACCAGGCTGAATACCTCACCAAACTACAGAACCCAGGATTCCACAGGATAAGCCATGACAGTTAAAGTGGTGTCAAACTGATTTATTTCTGCAGTGTAGAAGACCAATGAATTTACAAAAAGCTTGTGCTACAAATTTCTCTCAGGCTGTATTTACACTGCAGAATTAATACAGTTTGACATTGCTTTAACTGTCTTGGATTAATGCTACAGAAGTCTGGAATTTGTAGTTTTGTGAGATATTTAGTCTTCTCTGTCAGGGAGCTTTGGTGCCACAACAAACTGTATAGCCTAAGATTCCATAGGAAGGAGCTCTGGCAGTTAAAGCGATGTGAGGCTGAATTAATTCTGCAGTCTGGTAGCAGCCTCAGTCTCAAAGATGGCGCAGGATTCCTTGGTATCTTTTAAAGCTGATACAGCCTAACACAGCTATATCTTTCAATATCTTCATTAACAATTTTCTTTTCTTTCTACTGCAGCAAGAGAGAAACAGCAAACATGACTGAAGCCTTGTCTCAGTTTTGCTCCTTTTGATGTCAGTTGCAATGGCAGCAGCAACATGGGAATGGTATGACCACGTAGCCTCCTCAAAGTATCTAGTAGAGGTGAACCTGGCTTCTGCAGACAGAGGGCCCAAAAAAGGGTAGTCCTAGCCCCAGCCACCTTGGCTGTCCCTGCAGTGATGTGGGGAAAGGCAATATTATTTTGGGGGGGGGGGGAGCTGGGCATCTCTCAAAGGTTTCAGATGCACTGTCAGCACTTGTTGTGATGTTCCTTTAAGTCACCTCCAACTTATGGCGCCGCCCGAATTAACGGGCCGGCGCTGTTGCCGCGTGAAGGAAGGCCTCTCCCCTTCCTGCGCGCCAGGCTTGGGCGCCCCAGCGGCCGGTGCGAGCGCGGGCTCGATGCTGATTGGCCACTGGGAGGAGCAGGAAAGGAACCTGTCTGATTGGCCACAGCAGGGGATGGCGTGCCCTCCTATTGGTGGAGAGCTCGGAGAGGGTGGTGCCTCCATCGTTCCTGAGCCCTCATTGGCTGTTGGGCCTATTTAAGGCCGTGTAAGGTGAGCGTCGGCACCATTGCCAGTTCTGCTCTGGGGGCCAGCAGATCAGAGGCTTCACTGCCTATTTTGCTGCACGGTAGGGGGCGGGGCTTTGGGTCTGACAGCCTTCCTCGCTGCCTAATAGGTGGGGCATTTTGTTGGTGAGGGCATCTTTACCACCTCCCCACTTCTTGGTAACAATCACCCGCTCCTTCAGGTTTGTTGCTAAGGGACTAGCAGACAGGGTTCATGTTTTTTGAGAAGGCCTTTTGTTTTGTTTTGTCCTCCTTTTTAGTCTTAATAATTAATAATTGTTGTGCCTGCGGCCTTGGCCCCTGCTGATCACACATCCAGTGTTCGGAATTTTGGCTTCAACTGTTTTTTCAACTGCATGGTGCTCCCGGCGGTGTTTGGAATTTTGGCTTCAACTGTTTTTTCAACTGCATGGTGCTCCTGGTGGTGTTTGGAATTTTGGCTTCAACTGTTTTTTCAACTGCACGGTGCTCCTGGTGGTGTTCGGAATTTTGCCTTCAAACTGTTTTTTGTTTTGTTTTGTTTTGTTTTTTGTTTTAACTGCACAGTGCTCCCAGCTTCAACCCTGCTGGTCACATGCAAACAATCGTCTTGATGACTTTGTGACTGCAAACTGTTCTTCGGCACGGTGCTCGCGGCTTCGGCCCTGCTGGGCACGTGCTCTCTACTTGGTTGGTGATTATTGCACTGCTGACTTTACACGGTGCACGTGGCTTTGGCCAGCTGGGCACGTGATTTGTAACCAGTGCTTGTGACTTGACAACGGTGAACTGTAATTTACACGGTGCTTGCGGCTTCGGCCCTGCTGGGCATGTGTTTCCCTTCACCTATAAGCAGCTTTGCAATACTTTTTTCTTGCTGACTACAGTCCCAATCTTAGTGTTGTCAGACCAACCAATTTCAACATGTCACCAAAATCAAGGAAGTCAAGTGGTGCTGCACAAGTTACCAGTTCTTTGTGAAAACAAATTGTAGGTCCTGGGAAGAGCTAGCCCCAGGGACTAGGAGGTGCCATGGCAGCCTCCCAAGTATCGACATCTGCTGGTGTTGCATGTCTGGATCTGGATCCCGGGAAGGCGACAGGGAACAACAGTTGGCGGATGATGTCCTCAGCTTGGGACCCAGCTCTTCAGCTTGGACCTCTGTTGCTTGAGTGGATGTCTCCAGTTCAAGTTCTTCATCCGGCTCTAGCTCTACATCTTCGAGTTCGGAGGACGATGAGCTTATTGCGGGAACCTCTGTGGCCGGTGGCAAAAGGAAGAAATGCAAGGGAAAAAAGAGTAAATGGAACAAGACTGCATCTGTGTCTTGTTTGGGACATGTTGGGGAGGGGGTGTTTCACAGGTTGTGCCTACAGGTAGAGAAGGGTTCTGGGTGGACCATGCTTTGGTCCCTGGGTTTCCCTGCTGTGCTATCCGGTGCAGGTCCTGGCATCCTGGCCTGCAAGGTGTATGGGCCTTGGGCCTTGGGCATCCCTCCCTCACCTCCTGGTGAGCGTCCTCCTGGGTCTCACCTTTCCAAAAAAAATGTGCAAAAATGGAATTTTAACAGGTTGTTTCGTTGACATTTTCACACTATTGCAACCAAAAGGGCATGATGCCCTTGCTGTTACATCCACCAAATGGGCAAAACAAACAAACAAACAAACAAAACACCCTAAGGTTCCCTCAGCAGAGCATACATTCTCCATAGGGCTGTTATCTCAATGGCATTCCTCAAGAGAGCTTGACACTTAGATTGCCACATGCTTCATGTTCTTAGAGTCAGAGATGTACCTGGTGAGGCAGCTGCTATCACCTATGATGCAGCCTTTTGTCAGCAGGCTTCTCAGAGCTCTAGAGAGCACTGGGAACTTATTCACAATGAAATTTGGTTGCTTGAGGTGGTCCCTCTGACCAGGTCCAAAGGGGCCACCAGACCGGATGGTAAGAGGGACATAAATTGGTCTGCTGGGAATATAATGCAGGAAGGTGCTCCAGGTCTCACTGCAGATATGACCACATCTTTGAACTTTGTCGGGGGCCCCATAGTAAGGCAGCTTGCCCAAAATCAGGCCACCATCCCTTTCAGCATGGGGCCCTGCCCAAGGTGACTTGTTCCCCTCCTCCTTCAGAGTCTAAGAATCTAAAATCAGCTTGAGATATGCCGGAGGTTCTTATGAAAAAGATTAAAAAAGAAATAGATGCCGGCTGTATTGAAAGGCCTTTTGATTCTCCGCCTTTCCCAAACATTCAGGTGTCTCCCTTAAGAGTTGTCCCCAAGAAGGCTCTGGGGGAATTCCGACTTAGCTATGCTTCGTTCGACCATGTGGTCCAGCTAGTGCAGGCATGTGGCCGCGGAGCCCAAATGCCCAAATGTGACATTCAGTCTGCTTTCTGCATTTTGCCTGTTCACTCTGATGATTTACACCTGTAAGGGCTTAAGGTACAAGGCCGTTGGTATTTCGGTAAGGCTATACCGATGGGCTGTTCAATTAGCTGCGCAGCCTTTGAGGCCTTCAGTACATTCCTGGAGTGGGAGATAAAGCGCAGGGCTTGCTCCCCGCTTGTGACTCATTAACTGGATGATTTCCTTTTCACCGGATGATTTCGCTCAGACCATTGCCAGATGCTCCTAAATACCTTTTCTGCTTTGGCATCTGAGATCGGGGTCCCTTCAGCAGCTGATAACACTTAAGGGGCCAGCTATGTCCCTCACATTTTTGGGTGTCCAATTGGACTCGGTTGAAGGAGTTTCTCGTCTCCCTCCTGACAAATTGAGTGCTCTAAAAAAAACAAAAACCAAAAACAAACCTTATTTCAGAATTTCTTGCATCCCAAAAAGTTACTATGAGACAGGTGCAATCCCTCCTGGGTCACCTGAACTTTGCGTGCTGTGTGGTTTCTCCTGGTTGCCCCTTTTGTGCCAGGCTGGCCAGAGCTACTGCAGGTATTTCCAGGCCTCATTACCATGAGGATCTGAAGATTGTGATTTGGGCTGTTTTTTCAAGGACACTGGTGTGCTCAAAAATGGCCAAAGGGTTGGGCTTAAGAGGATGCTGTTAATAATTTATTTATTTATTTATTTATTTTGGAATTATTTCCCATTGTGATGGCTGTCATTATTTGGAAACATGAGTTCTCCATCAAACGTGTTCTGTTCTGCTGCGATAATCAAGCCATAGTTGCTGTTGTTAACAGCCTGTCTTTCAAATCAGAAAGAGTCGTGCTGGTGCTGTGGCTCGTACTCACTTGTTTAATTTTAACATTTCTATCACAGCTTGGTTTGTTCTTGGTTTGCAAAATAATTTAGCTGATGCTCTTTCTCGATTCCAGGAAGACAGGTTTCAATGGCTGACTTCCAAAGGCAGACCCCCTTCCCATGCCATTTCCAGAGTTCCTCAGGAAGATTGGACTTCCAATGTGACCCAGGGCATTTTGTCTTCGGTGGCCCCCTCCACTCTCAGGGCCTATAATAAGGTTTTTTCTAAATTGTCCTCCTTGTGGGGTGCCCTAGGCATTCCGGCACTTTGGCCTATGGATTCGACAACTGTTTTATGCTTCATGGCGTGGTTAAAGTATAGTGGGGTTTCCCCGCGCTCTATTTCTGTTCACCTTGCTCCAGCCTGGTTGATCCATGTGCTTGTTTCCAAGTGCGTTGCACTCTGGAGGGTTGGAGATGCATGCATATGGACAAAAACGATGCCAGGCACCCTATCTGTTTTTACACTGCTTCAGGATATTGTTTCCCAGCTTCCCGCCATTTGGGGCCCTGAGGGTAGGGGAGCTGGTCCTGTCTTCGAAGACCTATTGCTCAAAAAGATACTTGTGCATCACTGATGTTTTGTTCAATGTTGATGCTGTATGTTTGACAGTTCTCAGGTCAAAATGTGATAAACTGGGCTGAGCCTCATCGATCATATTGGGGCACCTAAAAGACTCGCACCTCTGTCCTGTTCGGGTTCTAAAAAGGTTTATTAGGCACCAGCCTGCATGTCAAGGATCCCTATTTTGTCATGCTGATGGCTCACCTGTCACACGCTTTCAATTTGTTGCTGTGTTAAAGCTGGCCTTTCAGGCGATGGGTCTTCTTTTGGTTGAATTTGGGGGCCATTCATTCCGCATTGGAGCGGCCACATCTACAGCCTGTGCTGGACTCTCTACTGATGTCATCAAGTAAATTGGTTGATGGAAGTCTAGGGTGTTTGTGGGCTATGTGCACCCTGATTTGGACTCTTGCTCAAGCGGATGCTATTAATGTTATTTGTGGAGGGTTCTTTTTCGGTTCTTAGGGTTGGCGGCAGGCGCTCTTTCAGACCTGCCTGTGTGGCGGCAGCATAGGCCTGGATCTGGGGTAGGGGTTTCCAGGGCCCGCTGGCACTGGATCGGGAGTCCTCATGACCCGGGTAAGGAGCGGTTCGCTGTGGCCATTGCGGGGGCCACAGTCGATTAATACCCGGTGACTAGGATGTCTCGCAATTCGATGTGAAGCAGCGCAGTTGCCTAACTGCGCAACAGGGCGGAGCTTGGCACCTACGTCATCCCGATGTTTGCCCCTGCTACCAAGGGTACATCAACCAACCAGGGTGTTGCTGATGGCCAGATCCAGACCTTATGCTTTGGGCCAACCCTATGGTTTTGTGTTGTTCTGCATGTGTGGAACAGTTAATAAAGTTGTGGCCTTTTTTCCTCCAACCAGGTTTCTGTATTTATTGGGGGGGGGGGCCTGACCTGCGCGGCAAATGGTGACTCAGTCCTAGGGTTGTATTATTCAAAAGTGGTTCCCCATTGCCTTCACTTTACGTGGAGAGAGTGTGACATGCCCAATGTTACCCATTGGACTTCGAGGGTTGAGCAGGGATTCAGACCCTAGTTTTCACTGTTAGCATTATTGGCAGTTATTCTGTATGGTAGGTACTACAGTAAAACAGCATTGCATGAATGAGGTATAGAGACATCTAAGGAACTCATGGCGGGCCACACAAAAATGCCTTCAAGAGTTAAAGTGATCCCACATTAATTCTAGATACTCTGGAAATACATATTTTACTTTGCTGTATGGTGTTTTAGACCAGGAGAGTTCTGCTGAAAGAATGCACATAAAAATCCTATAAAAATTGTTTTTGCTTTAAAACTAATACCCCCTCCCTCCAAAGCTATTATGTAGTAAATGTGTAATGTCTATTACAAATAATTAAAAAATGCTTCCCATACAGTAGTGACATTTTTATTAACTTTCAGGGCAAAATAACTTATTACACCTCTTAACGCATAGTTAATGTTTTATTTCTACAGTTATGAGACTCATTAGCCAAGATGAAATTTATTCTAATAACAAATTAAATGGATAACTTGGTCTTATTGGGTCATTGTGACTAACTGACCTTCTCCCATGTAAGAAAACAATGTATTGTGTTCAGCTGTATTGTGAAAAGCTGTTATCTAATCATGCCCACTCCCTTTTACAGGAATTTCTAATGTGTGCAAAGGAACTCATGAAGGTCTCTGCAATGGACTTTAAAATCTGGTCATTCACAGTAGGAGCATCCCAACACAATGTCCAACTTTCATTTTAAAAAAAGTTGCTGTTTGCTCTCTTGAGATCTGAATAGTCTGTTCAAAAAATTCTTAAGGTGTTTGTTCTACTCAAAGCTCATCGTTTTCTGAATATATTGGTTACTATTGCCATGAGCCAGTTATGCCCTTGTGCTCGCACAAGGCTATAGCTCTAGCAGTAGCACATTTTCAGATACAGCACATAGTGGTTTTCATTGCACAACAACAAATAGTTGCGTAAGCAATTATGTAATGTCTTGTACCACCAGGTGCATAGCCTCTTGCACAACTGAGCACGGCAGGGGGTTGGACTGGATGGCCCTTGTGGTCTCTTCCAACTCTAAATTTCTATGATTCTATGATTCTATGATTGTGCAACCAGTTACAAACCTCTTGTTGCAACTGTTTGTGACTGGCTGAAGCTTTATCCTCCATCAAGGCTATGCAAAGCCTCAGCCAATGTGTGAAAAAATGTTTAAAATACTAATTTACTATATCAAGATGAGACAAGGGAACATTTTTTAAAAAGGCTTTCTAGAAAATGATACTAATAGGGTCATGTCAGAGCTGGGAATTCAGCAATGAAATATTCAAGGACAAAAAAACAGTTATAATTGATGTTGATAGACAAGTGACCTCTGAATCTTGAGTCAAGATAGCACCATTATGATTAATAGCTATCAGCCTCAATGAATCTAACTGAATGACTATCACCAAACTAAATGCTAATTATACAGGATTTGAAGAATCATGTTAATCTCTCTTAAATCTCTCACTTTTCAGTTGAATGACTGGGATCAAGTATTAAGAGCAAATGATAGGAAAAAAGTGTTAATTTTTTCTTGGTTAATTATATAAATCTATACTATCCTGATTTACACCATAGTAGTCCAATGAGTGAGTAGCACTATACAAGGCTGGCTCACATAACAATTTGAAGACTATATTGAAAAAATGAAGCAGGCCACTGAAATACTTGGATAGGCTGAAATGCATTAGGCTTGTTTTAAAAGAAGGAGGAGGAGGAGGAGGAGGAGGAGGAGGACCATCTACAGAACACTTGGAGACATATCTTCCCCCTTTTTCCTTGTGGATTCCACTGAGTGCTCTTCAATATTTGTCTCTTCAGATGTTTCCACAAAATGTGCAAAACCCAAAGCCCCATCACTACTTTGTATGCCAGTGCCCCATGACCATTTTCAGGCATCAGAGAGTGTGACCCTTGCCCACCTCTGGTCTTGGCATAGCAAGAGCTGGAAGTTATTCCTCCCCAACTTTTATCCCATTTACTTCTTTACAGAGTATGAACTTCTTATACAGCATGGATTAAATCTCTCTTTCTTCAGCCCCCAGCAATCATCTTTGCATCCATTTGTTTTTCCAGACTAGTTCTTTGCATCCCTTCTGTAGGGTATGTGCAAAAAGGTACAGCTGTAATCCACTGGTGGCCAGTGGCTCCCATGTCAGTGGGATGGTTTCTCCATATAAAAAGAAGTGATTCAAAGTGCTGAGCCTATCATGGATATATGATTAGGTACTCTGAATAGTTCTTTTAAAATTGGCATTTGGATTCCAGGTGCATCTGCACTGTAGAAATAATGTAGTCTGACACCAGCTTCCCTTTGGCAGAGAATGCTAAAAAAAAAAAAAAAAAAAAAAAAAAACCCTTGTAAAACTACAAATCCCAGGATTCCATATTTCTAAATAATGCTGAACTGCAGTCAAATGTATTCCTAAACCCAGAATAAATTTATTGGTCCATTGACCATGAAAATGACCATCTATCACTGATCTAATTTAAGTTTAATGGGAAAGATTTCATCCACATTATTCTGTACACTCATGACAGAGGGATTTCACGAATCATGAAGTTTATGTCAATGAAATGCATTACAGATGAAAGTACTACTCAGTGTGAATGACATAGGAACATCTGTCCATTGTGTTTAATATTTTGAGAAACAGTATAATGGCAGTTTAGATCAAGTTAGTTAGTCCCTTCAAAACTGAAGCAGTAGATCTGCCTGCTTTGTATTAGATTTTTTTTATGCAACACCAAAAGTATTCTTGGAAACAAGGCTGGAGAATTGTTTTGTTTTGTTATTTTTTTCTCTTTACTTACTTTTTTGTTTTGTTTTCATGTTTCAAAATATTAACAATCTCACAAGATAAAACAGTTTACTTTCTCAGATAGTATGACCCATATTCATGATTAAAATCAGATGGGCTTGACTCAACCCCCCCCCCCCCCCCCAATTTTCCTCCCTTAAGATTTGGAAAATCTTGACCCTGGATCCAAACACTGAGTCACAATATTACAATCCTTCCATGTTTGTCATTTGCAATTTGCATTGTAGGTCAACACATTAAGTTTTGGTGTGTGTATCAAAATAGAATTCTTTATGAGAGACAATGTTTTTGTCGAGTATAATGCAAGTGCAGCTTTGCTATCTGACCAAGAAAACACTAACCTAGCCACTAGTCATTTTTTTGTTCTGGAGACTTTTGTCAGATGAGGACAAGCTATTTCACCCTATAAGTTCATTTTCCTTCAAACTGAGATGAGATGACAGAGGAATCATGTGATCCTCTATATGGTGGGATGCCGCTCCTAACATTTTTTACCACTGGTGCTCTTGGCTCGGGCTACCAAGATCTGCATTCCAGCAACATCTGGAAGGATACATGTTCCCCACCCCAGATGGATGGATGGATGGATGGATGAGCATACAGATATATTTTTATATGTATACATTCCATGCTTACTTACTTTGCCCTGTCCTGATGGAGAGGACCTTATATCTTTGCCACTGTTATTGACAATCTCACATGATTGTGTGCACAGAGGAGCGGGTAATAAATAAATAAATAAATAAATAATTATAAAACAGTTTTCTTTCTCAGATAGTATTCATGATTAAAATCAGATGGGCTTGAGTATCATGAAGAAAGACTTTCACTCCTTCTTTGCTAGGATGGAGAGATGCACAGCCAGCTCCAAACTTTTCTCCCCATTGAGGAAGAACTCTCAATCTGAGAGAGTCTAAGAATCAATGCCAGATATTCCTATCCTTCCTTCCCCAGAATTGTGTCTTCCCCACACAGCTTCACATCACCCCCACCCCTCCACCAACACAAACATTGATTCATCAAATACCTTTTCTCCTGACCTGTCTGATAAAAGAAAGCAGGAGCAGCAATAGAGCTCCAACCTGCTGGTCAAGACCTGGCAAAGCGCACAAAGCCTAAGCAGGATCCTAAATCTGAAAACTCATGTTTGCCTCTGCTTCTCCCTCACTGCCACATTCTCTAACTCCTTTTCTCCACCTTGATCCTAAAGGCCACTGGTTCCCCTTGCTTTCTTGCACACCAGCATGTTGACTGAATCACTGGTCTAGTCTTATGGCCAATTTGTATTATCCATTCATTCTCCAAAATGTGTCAATTAACTAATCTAGCTATAATGTTTCACTTGAGAGCATGAGACTGAGACAATCCTTTTTCATTCAATGCCAATTTAACTTTGGGGCTTTCTAGATTGGCAGGAAAGTGTGACATGAAGTTGCCTTTTCCTTAATGCTTAGCAGCTGCACCGCAGCCTTTAGATGGAGCTGCGCTGTTCCGCAGTTTTTAAAAAAGAAGCTGGGAAATCCAGCACCTTTTAAAAGGCGCTTCTTCTCCCCTAAAATGCAAAAAATCGTTTTCATGGCACACTTTCCCTTTTTCTCATCTAAAGGCTAGAGTTTCATGCAGCCATGAACACACTTCTTTTTGCCAATCTAGATCAGGCCACTATTTAGTTTCTGATTCTGGGGGAGCAAGTAAAATAAATGACATTTTTACAGGGCAATTTCATTTTTTAGTCTACATACAATAATTTAAAACTCTCTCCAATTTTGTAAAGAACTATTGGGCCTTTGGTTGTTGAGAGTAAAGCAATCTTTCTTTCTCTGTGTAGAATGTATCAGTAAGAAAGACGCTTGGGAGGATACTGGAGTATGAGATTTGCTAGTTTTGAAAAAGGAAAATACTAGGGTTTTTATAGATGGTCTAGATGGGTTTCATTAGAAGTTGCCTTTCTACTTTTTGTTAGAACTCCACTGAGCCAGACTATTTACACAAACAGTTCTTTAATGAACTGACCATCATTCAATAATTTTAGAAAATGAATGATTCAGACATGGTGTAACCTGAGTGGTTGTCTGGGAATGTTGAAAGTATTCGGATTTATGATCGTTGCAAAAGAGCAGAACCAAACCAGGAATTTGTAAAGCTTGCATTGTTCATGAGTTCATTGAACACATATTCTTGCTTCAAAAAGTGAAAGAAAATAAAATGGCTGTTTGATTATAGAATGTCAACCAACAGGATATTATGTAGCATGAAATGAAGTGACAGTAGCTGACACTTGATGTTAAAATATATGCACAGCTTGAAGCGATTGCTTGTAAGGTAAAGAAAGGAGTGAATGCTTCAGAAGGTTATTGCCTGGACAGAGGGGCGGGTTATAAATAAAATGTATTATTATTATTATTATTATTATTATTATTATTGAAGCTTAGCAACTTCCCCCATTTTTCGTTTTCTCAAAAAAGTCTGTAATGTGCTAGAGAAGACTACAGCAGCTGTTGTGCAGACCATTGTAGTAAATTGGAAAGGCAGCTGTATAGGGTGGAGGGTACCCAGTAGCGTTATCCTGTCCATTCTTCGCATATTTCAGAAAGTAGCTGGCCATGCTGACAGTTGGATTCTGGGAGTCTAAAAAAGCAGATTTTTGAAGCACTGGTTCCTTACTCAATTTCATATTTCTAATGTCAAAGGGCTATGCTTTATTATATTTCTACAGTACTTTCTAAAACAGTATTTTCCATAATTCTAAAGCATCTAAAAAAGGTAGACTTTTGTGCCAAATATTGTATTAGTAAATTAAAGTATTTCAGTGAAATTAGGCCCACACCTGCCATCTCTTGAAACCAGAAAGTGCATTCTTAATCTTGAATTTTCTCTTCCTTCCCCATGTTCTTTTTTAAAGATATAAAAACTAGGACATGTGTATTGCTGTACCTCATATTTGCCTTTATTTAGACTGTATTCCTAAATATTATTGTTAAAACTCTCAAAGTTTACAAGACTTGCCATTATTATGTCTTAAAAATAATATTGTGCAGCTTACATCTGCTCCATAACAAAACTGCAATGGAATCAGTGTGATATAGTGGTCTGAATTTGGATTAAGACTCCAGCAGACCAGGATTCAACCCCCTGCTCAGTTGTGGAAACTGACTGAGTGACCTTGGGCAAGTCACACTCTCTCAGCATAAAAGGAAGTCACTGATAAACTTAAAAACCATACACTTAATTCAGTGGGATTTCCCTCTGAGTAGACATGCAGAGGATCATATTCAGACTGCAATTTTACACTCATATGTCTCAAAGAATGTCCAACCAAATCCAGTGGAGTTTACTTTTAAACCAGAAGGGAGTTCCAATAAATTCAATGAACTTTCTCTAGATTAGTGTGTATCAGATTAATTACCTTGAAGAAAAGGAGAAATCATCTTATAAAATACTTTACTTTTACACACACACACACACACACACACACAGAGAAAGTTTTCTGCACAGGAGTTAATATTTCTTCAATGGAATATTATTTTCCATGTAGAAAATACTGTTGTCTATTCCAATCAACCATGTGCAAATTTTACACAGAATAAATCCCCAATTACAGAGTTTTCTGTGCAGAAAACAGTATTTTCTGCAGAATAATTAATATTTCTATGTTAAAATATTATTTTCCATACAGAAAATGCTGTTTCTTGTGCAGAAAATGCTGATTTCTGCACAAAACAATCATGTGGGATTTTTATCACAGAATGATCCCTGCACTGTAAATAGCCCTCAAACACTGTTTTCAAAAGATTTCTTACAGTGGGAAAGACAGCCTGCTAGATAAGTGTGAAACATATTGGCTGGGGAAGATAGGAATTGTATCCCAGCACATCTGGAGGGCATCAGGTTGGAGGGGACTGCTTTAAAATAAACATTCCCAAACAAAGAATGCTGTGGCCTTGGAGTCCAGCTTTTTGGCCTCATGCAAATTTTACTCTGGTGAAGAAGCTTACGAGCTAAAGAATACATATATATTTTTGGCAACCACTAACATTTTAGCAGCCATACTGTGAGAAAATGTCTTAAGGTGGACTTAAGCACCTGTATTTGGATGTGCAGGAATTCCCAGGAGGTAGGGCTCTTTTGCTCATTAATTTTCTTTTGCTGGAATAGATTTCTTGATGCTTAGTGAACAAAAATGTGTGAGCACTCTTGTTCATTGACCCTTTACATTAAAATCTGACAGTATACTAATATAACTTTTGCAAGATGACAACTTATTTAGTTATCCTTCCATCTATTTCCCACCCTTTCTCCAAGGAAAAATGAGAACAGTGTTGGCTCTGCAATATTCCAGTGAGGCAGGTTATACAACCACTGATTTTTACAATACCACTCAAAGTATTTCTTAGCTGTATGGGGGTTTCAATCTAATTTTCCCACATCCAAATTCATCCCGGCCTATCCATCATGCGGGTTCTGTATAAAGGGTGAGGGGGAAGAATGTATGTGCATAAACTCCATGACCAAACCCTTGTGATTCAAAGAGTTGCATCAACTGTAAATACCTTAAGCAGATTATCACTTTTAGGAGCACAGCAATTGGCAGAACTCCTATATTAATCAACACATCACCTGTTCTGCAGTCTTACTCATGTGATTCAATGCCATTTGCAAAGATTTAAAATCATGAATCATCATCATCATCATCATCATCATCATCATCATCGTTTTAAATCTTTGCAAATGGCATTGAATCACAAGAAGATACCTAAACACGGAACCATTAACAATGACACCAACCATTAAAATTTCCCCTGAAAATGAAAATGAAAATGAAATGAAAATGAAATGAAAATGAAAATGAAATGAAAATGAAAATGAAATGAAGAGGAGGAGGAAATACTTTTCTCCTGCTTCTTCTCACCACTTTGTGGTTGAAGCAGATTGAACAGCAAAACATGGGCCCAGTCAGCCAGCCTCTGCTTTGGCTCCTCTCATGGGGCCACTTTGCTCCATGGAGAAAGTGGGCTGAGAGTGGAGCAGCCACATGACAAGAGCCAAGGCAAAGGCTGCCTGGGCCTATGCATTGCTATTCGATCTGCTCTGAGGCTGGGATCACAAAGCCTTGTCCAAAAAGTGACTTGTGCACATGGAAGTCAATAACTCTGGTCCCCAGAAGTAATGATCACAAAGCACTGTCCAAAAATGGCCTTGTGCATATGGAAGTCAATCACTCAGCTCCCCTTGAAGCTTCTTTCAGCTCTAAGATCCTGTGACTCCATGATTCTGTCATACCCCTCAGAATGTTTCAGTGAGATCTGAAATGAACCAAAAAGTAGAAAAGAGGCAGAGAGGGTTTATTTATTTAAGGGATTCATACCCCACCTTTGTCCCAAAGTGGGATTCAAGGCATCTTGTTCAGTGACTCTGTGGACTTAGTTAGACTGGATCAGTTTGAGCTTGTAAGTACCGAGGAAGCGGACAAGCTGCTTGGATCTGTTAGGAGGACAACTTGCCCTCTCGATCCCTGCCCATCTTGGATGACCGCGCAGGGAGGAGACGTAGTAGTGACACTACTCCAACGTGTAATCAACACGTCTCTTAGGGAAGGGAAATTTCCATCACAACTCAAGCAGGCTGTAGTTAAGCCTCTATTGAAGAAACCCTCCCTGGACCCCCTGCTAAGAGACAACTACAGACCGGTCTCCTTATTACCATTCTTGGGCAAGGTGATTGAGAGGGCAGTTGCTCACCAACTCCAGGCAGTCTTGGAGGAAGCCGATTATCTAGACCCATTTCAAACCGGGTTCAGGACGGGCTACGGAGTTGAGACAGCCATGGTCGCCTTGGTCGATGACCTCTGGGCATGGACAGGGGAAGTTTGACCCTGTTAGTACTCTTGGACATCTCAGCGGCCTTCGATACCATTGACCATGGTATCCTTCTGGAACGCCTGGGGGAGTTAGGTATCGGAGGCACTGCGCTCCAGTGGTTCTGGTTCTATCTCTCAGGCAGATTCCAGATGGTGAAGCTGGGAGACAGTTGCTCTCGTAAAAGGGAGCTAACATCTGGTGTCCCACAAGGCGCCATTCTGTCTCCCATGCTATTTAACATTTACACGAAGCTGCTGGGAGTGGTCATCCGAAGACATGGGGCGCGGTGTTATCAGTATGCTGATGACACCCAAATATATTTCTCTATGTCTCCGACTGCTGCAGTGACTGAGGATGGCATCTCTCCTCTTAATGCCTGTCTTGACTCGGTAATGGGCTGGATGAGGAAAAACAAGCTTAGGCTGAATCCAGAGAAAACGGAGGTGCTTGTAATAGGCTCTCCAGGCCCAGGGATGGAAATTCGACAACCAGTCCTTGATGGGGTCACACTTCCCCTAAAGGACGAGGTTCGTAGTCTGGGCGTCCTCCTGGACTCGTCTCTACAATTGACATCTCAGGTGGAGGCAACTGCCAGGAGTGCCTGGTATCAGCCTCGGCTGATACGCCAGCTACGTCCCTACCTGGGCAGGGAGGACCTAGAAACAGTAGTACATGCACTGATAACCTCTCGATTAGATTTCTGTAATGCACTCTACATGGGGCTACCTTTGTACCAAATTCTGAAGCTTCAGCTGATTCAAAACGCAGCGGCCAGATTGCTGTCAAGGGCTTCAAGGATGGAGCATATTACCCCCATTCTTAAATCTTTGCACTGGCTTCCAATTTGCTTCCAGGCGCAATACAAAGTGTTGGTCGTTACCTATAAAGCCCTATATGGCTTGGGACCAGGTTACCTGAGAGAACACCTCTCCCTACATAATCCACCCCGCACCTTAAGAACAACTGACAAAAAATGGTTAAATCTTTAAAAAATGAGACTAATTTCTTTGTCTCGCTCAGCGTTCTCTGCTGTGGCTCCAAAATTATGGAATGACCTGCCGGAGGAGATCCGTCTGATACCTACATTGGAGGCGTTCAAAAAAGCACTAAAGACGGATCTCATCTGGCGGGCATACCCATCCGACCTCATTTAACCTCCCAGGGAATCAGAAACTCCCCAGAAACCTAATATGCTATGTTGTAATAATTGATTTTAATTGTGATATATTGTTTAGATATTTTATTGTATTGGATTTTAATATGCTGTGAGCCCGCCTCGATCCGCAGGGAGAGGCGGGAGATATAAATAAAAATATTATTATTATTATTATTATTATTATTATCTTGAAGTCTGGCAGAGGCAATCTTGGAGTGAGGCAGAGGTGTTGTGGTGCCAAGGTGGGAAAGTTAGGTATGGGGATATTGGGGGGAAAGGAGACAGAGAAGATTTTCAGACCAGCACTTACCGTGCATTAAGTGCTGGTAAACCTCAGCTAAAACATTTAGGAAGTGCATGTGTCTGAAAGCCTGACATGCTTCCTAAATGTCAGGGAATCGTAGGCTTCCTTCCAGAGCCCATGAATCGTTTGGGGAGAGGCAATTTCCTATGAACGCAAAGTTTCCATTCATAGGAAATTGTCTCTCCCTGAATGATTCAGAGATGTTGGAGAAAAGACGAAAATTCCCTGATGTTTAGGAAATGGATCAGGCTTTCAGACACATGCACTTCCTAAAAGTTTTAGCTGCATTTTACCAGCACTTACCCCATGGTAAGCACTGGTCTGAAAATCTTCAGAGAGGAAGATGAAGGCAAGGAGGAGGGAAGGAAGCAGGTGGTGGTAGAGATCTGCATCATCTCTGAACGTCCCAGTTAACTCTGAATCTGAATAGTTTATTGTTAGACCCCATTCCCACTTACAGATAAATCGGTATTTGATCTAACTCAGTCGCAAAATAATCTACTTATGGTTCACATTCATACATGAATTGATTCAAAATGGACCTGCTCCAGCTGGCTGAACAGCAAATTTAAATTGATTCTGATCTGCATGTGGTTCACACTTGTGCAGAATCAATTTATCAAAAAAGAAACAGAAAAAAAAAATCAGCTCCAAAAAGACACAGGTTAAATGGTTCCAGAACATACCCCCCTTTCAGAATTACTTCAGCAATTTGGATTAAGTGGGAACCAGGGTCATTTGAACTGGTTCAAACCGATTTGTGATCCGATTTAAAAGGTAGTGGGAATGAGACCTTAATTGATATCAGTGCTGAAGTGGATGCCAAACCCTTTGTTTGCTTGTTTGTTTGCTTGCTTGCTTTCTAGTCTGCTTTCACTTTCTTTCTTTCCCTCCCTCTCCCTTTCTTCTCCCATCTTGTTTCTTTCCCTCCTGATGAAGGCAAAAAAAAGGGGGGGTAAAGGAAGAGAGGGAGAGCAGAGCAAAGGCTGGCTTGCTGGCTGGTTGGCTGGCTGTCAGCTCCGCTGTTGTTCAACTGCTCAACCCACCACCTCCCAGCAGTGGAGTGGCCACGTTACAGGCGCCATGCAGGCCCAGCCAGCCAGCCAGCCTTTGGCTGCTGCCACATAGCTGCTTCACTGCAGGGAGGAGGTGGGCTGAGCAGCCTTCGAGCCGTCATGGACTGTCTGTGAGGACATTGTGGTCCCCTGGGAGTCTGGAAACCACAGGTTAAGAACCACAGAACTAAAACAACCAGTGGCCAGGCATGTAAACTCAGAACACCACAGCTTCTCTGCTTTGTCCCTCTTTGGTCCCATTTCCTTTAGAGATTTTGGACAAAAGTGGAAATTTCTGGATTTATTGACTTAAGAACCTAACACCACATGGCCTCAATGTAGAGGATAATACCATTATCTACTGGAAGAGGGCTGGAAACAGAGTGTTCTCAAGTGCCACTGAAGGAGGAAGCTGAAAAGTTTTACTCATGCTATATTTTTCCATTATTTTTGTTATACACATATCTATAATATACTATAAGACTGGCTGAGCCTGCAAGGAATCCAGGAAAAAGTATTTGAGGAAAGTAGGGATAGCTAACAGTGACTTCTCCACAACATCATTAAACCACAGAAAACTGGGCTTTGTGTGGAAACTGCAGCATCTGAAGGGGTTTAAATCTGATGTCTGTGCCTTTCTTTCATTTTGACCTTAAGTGTTTATCCTATGTGCAAACTTATTTGGGAATGAAATGAAGAATGTGATTTTAATTAGAGGTACAACCACCTGGAAAGTTCTGGCACAATAGTGCTTTTGTGCCCCACTTCTTTCAGAGTGCAGGAAAAGTTCTGAGATGATTCAGTCCTTAGTAAACAGAGAGTTGGCCAATGGATTTAGTTTAAGGAATCTTAAATTAGATTTTCCTGGTCATCTGTCATTTTGTTCCAATTTAAAAACTGATAGCTGTTCAGTAGCCAGGTTTCACATTGTTTAAATTGTTCTGAGACTAATTTAATCTGTCTCAAGCAGCTGAGCAATGGTTTTAAACACACACACACACACACACACACACACACAGAGTGAGTATGTGTGTGAGAGAGTTTAAAGTAAGGCATGTACAAATTAAACTGGATTTCTGGCGGATTTCTAGAGTGCATTGGAAAACTTTCTCATGTTAAATATTTCATGAAACTGAACGTTGGGGAGTGGTATATGAGAATTTATGAAGTGTTCCACTTCATATAACATTCATTCTGTACTTATTTTGACCAGAGCACTGAGGCTCAAAACAGTTGTCTAGGCCTACAATCCTGAGGTTTGCAGCACAAGAATTATTTGAAGGGGCAGGTGTGAAATTCTACAGTAATAAGTAAAAGGTCCAGAATCTACTTGGAGATTACAAAACTGAAATTTCACGTGCGCAATAGTGAAATTTTTGAAAATTTTTCTATTTAATTTTGATCACCATCTTTACAAAGAAGCATGTTGAATGGTCAGGTGCTCTATATCAGTCATAACACACTACCATAATACACCACCATAACAAACAATTTAACTGAAGATTATTTCTTTAACAGAGAATTTGGTACTCTACAAAAGAGGAAGAGTTCAGCAAATTTCAGCAAACTTTTTATTTAAATCCAACGATATATACTTTTGCAATTAAGCAACCAGTATAAGCCTTTTTATGTAAAAAAAAAACATTTCCAAAGACCACTTGAAGGCTTCTTCCAAAATGTGTCTAGGAATGACTTTTTCAGTCACAGACCTCAACTTCTGTATGATTTCCATTTTGGTGACCAAGGTTTTAGACCTATGCTTTTGTAGTATGCTAAACTGTTCTCCCCTTTCCTCACTGTTTTGCTGTTCATGCATGTTCATTTAGGGATTCTGGTGGCAGCTGCTGTTTATTTTGCCTGTTGTAGATAGGCAGACACAGCTATAGCAGGACCAGCTACATTAGAATCTCCTTCTTTCCCAGCTCAGACTTTATTACTTGATAACTGCAGATATGCTGCTGCAACCTGACACCAAAAGCCTGTGTATCCCCAGCCCTCCTTCATCATCCACCTAGTAATGATGGTGTAAAAAACAAACAAACAAATAAACAAAAACACTTGCAGCTGGACAGAGGACAAATAGCAAAGCTCTCCTGGACTGGTTTAAAAAGACTTTATAAAAAGGAATTTTATGGTCAGAGGCTTTGTTAATTGTGAGATCTCTGTGGTATCTTTTTTAATTTGGATTAGATAAATGGAATATACGAAAATAATGGACTATAAGAAAATAAGGAGGGGATTTAGCTGTTATTCTCTCACTAGTCTTTGATGTGTTGAAGTTATCATGAAATGACTATCACTATCCCCATCAGGTTAATAAGCATCACATCATGCATTTATCTCTTTCTTGTAGGTACAAGCCAAGACATAAACTTTCAGCAGAAAGAAGGGTGGCTAGCAAGCCAGCTGGTAGAAAGCCACCTACACTCTTATCAATAGCTCTGCATTCAGGACAGACCTAGCCTGTGTTATCTGGCTCTACAGGGGAAGTTTTATTTATTTTTTTAATTGCAAATGATTCAAGTGGATTATTCAGCCTGAACATTGCTGAATGCACAATTTCATTACATATTCTGATCTAGAGCATAACTTGAGGGTTAAATGGGACTTGCTTTGTAAGACAACCAAGCAACATTCACTCAGATCTGCATTTTTAACCAGGTTATTATTGACATCTCAATACTTCAAAACAGCTTCATTTATATAGCGCTTCATACCCTTAAGGAGTGCCTAAGTGGTTTACAATTGTAAGCTATTTGCCACCCAACAATCTGGGTACTCATTTTAGTGACTTCAGAAGGATGCAAGCCTGAGTCGAGCTTCAGCCCTTTGCTGGTCTTGAACTCACCACCTTATGGTTTTGAGTGAGTGGCTGCAGTACAGGCATTTAACCACTGCGCCACCAGGGCTGATAAATAAGAATTTCTCAGAGTCCAGGTGTGCACTCAAGACAATTCTTGCTGGGTTTATTTGAATGTAGAAAACTTAATTCATCAAACATGCTAAATGAGAAAAAGTATAATATGATTGTCAATTGCATTTGAGAATTGAGCTGCCAACATTTTTGGATGAAGACAACACTGGATAGTTTTCTGAAACATCTGCAGTTGATTAAATGTGTGTTTCTAGTCATCCCCCCCCCCATCTATATATTTTAAAGTAACAAACATATACAGCATGTTCCAAAGCTATGGGGAGCTGACGTTCTTTGTAACAGGAAAAAAAAGACAAAAAGATGTGCCTTGCTCAGTTTTTTAAAAAATTAAGGACAAAGGATAGAGTTGGGTTTAGAATGTTCATAAATGTAGAAATGATATAGTCCAAGGTATTACAATAATTGCAAAGAGAGCTTGCTTTATCTATCAAAGCATACCAAAGATGCAGTGGGAAGAAGTGGAATAATTTCAGTCTGACATGGTTGACATGAATTTTAGTCATTTTCTTCGACAGTGATCTCCTTCTGTTACTAATTTTCCTGCCATTTACAGTGGGTCATCCTGAAACGAAGAGAAATCTATGCTCACTGGTAGTTGGTTGCAAAATATCACTGACAGCGAATCTCTTCCAGGTTTTCACATAAATTTGGGGGGAGTCACCCAAGGTTCTGAACCAGTTTTGAGGATAAAGATACAACCTCTTGGAGAATTCCTTTAAAGTTGAGATTAAGACCCAGATTCACTCTCTCACTGCTACCACTGACTGTGCTGTATATCCAGCAGGAAAAGTTATTCTCTGTAAACATTTGTTTGTTTGTTTGATTGTTTTGGCTTACAAGCCATCTCAAGCTCCAGAGAGATGTGGGCATTGTTAAAGATACAGAATGGGTTGAGCTTAAGCCCTTGCTCACTAATGAATCCCATTGGAGGATAATTTTGATGGACTAAAGAACTGGCAATGGAGAAAGCATGACTGGTTTATCCTTCCTCTCCTGCTCAGATAGCAAAGAAATTGGAAGAAAACTGCATCGCCCCAAGATCTCATTCAAATTCTGTTTCTGTGAATATATACATCTTGCCCATTGTATTCATGATGTGGAAGGTACAGGAAGAAAAGGATTAGTCACTTGATTCTTCTCTTGTTACTTCTTTAGAATATCTGGATCTGAGAATCCACTGCTTCCCAGACTCCACTGATTTTCTAAACTATGAATGGGAAACTTGTGGGCCTTTGTTGGCTATGAACTCCCAACCTGTCTCAGCCAAGAGTCCAAAAACATCCAGAGGATTACAGTTTCCCCACATTTAAACAAGCTGAAATCCTGTGGATTTTTAACAGGTGGAAGAAAAATGGTCATAGATCATGGAGAAGATAAAAGGAGGAAAAACAGGGAAGGGGTGTTTCCTGCTTGTAATCTTCTCTCAAGATGTTATTTGGCCTGCTAGCAGAAAGAGATGGATCAATGCATCCAATAGTTAGACATCGTGCTTGAGATGATGTTCTATTAGAAAAAAAGGATGCATTGGGGTAAATAGACAAGCATTGTTGATCAGATCGAAAAAATTTGTGGGAGGGTGAAGAGAGAATTTGAAATAATAGATTTTCTTAATCCAAGACGGGATGGAAAACATGGGCTATGATATAGCTTGATGTATGAATTATAGAATCATAGAGTTGGAAGTGACCACAGGGGCCATCCAGTCCAACTCCCTGCCATGCAGGAAATCACATTCAAAACATCCCCGATAGATGGCCATCCAGCCTCTGCTTAAAGACCTCCAAGGACGGAGACTCTTCTACACTCCGAGGGAGTGTGTTCCACTGTTGAGCAGCTCTTATTGTCAGGCACTTCCTCCTAATGTTGAGCTGGAATCTCTGTTTCTGGAGCTTGCATCCATTGTTCCATGTTCTAGTCTCTGGAACAGCAGAAAACAAGCTTGCTCCATCCTCAACGTGACACTCCTTCATATACTTAAACAGGGCTATCATATCACCTCTTAGATTGTAAGTCTGAGGGCAGGAAACCATCTAATTATAAATTTATATGTACAGCACTGTGTAAACCTACAGCGCTATGTAAATAAAGGTTAACAACAACAACAACAACAACAACAACTGTCTCTTTTCTGGGCTAAACATACCCAGATCCCTAAGTCTTTCTTCATGGGGAATGGTTTCCCGACCCTTTACCATTTTGGTCATCCTCCTTTGAACATGCTCCAGCTTCTCAAAATCCTTTTTGAACTGTGGTGGCCAGAACTGGACACAGTATTCTATGTGAGGCATGACCAGAGCAGAATAGAGTGGCACTATTACTTCACTTGCTTTAGTCACTATATTTCTATTGATGCAACCTAAAATAGCATTGGCCTTTTTAGCTGCTGCATCACACTGTTGACTCATGTTCAACTTGTGGTCTATTAGGTCTTTTAGATCCCTGTTACATGTAGTCCCGTTAAGCTATCCTATATCTATGCATTTCATTTTTTTCTACCTAAGTGCAGTATCTTACATTTTTTCCTTTTGAAGTTCATTTTATTATTTTTGGTCCAGCTTTCTAATCTATTAAGGTCATTTTGAATTTTGGTTCTGTCCTCTGGGATATTAGCTACTCCTCCTAATTTGGTGTTATCTGCAA
The DNA here is from genome assembly GCA_034509955.1 of Urosaurus nigricauda. NCBI lineage: Eukaryota > Metazoa > Chordata > Lepidosauria > Squamata > Phrynosomatidae > Urosaurus > Urosaurus nigricauda. The sequence goes on along the minus strand of JAOEGL010000001.1, from coordinate 311,121,439 downwards.
ATTTGATAAGCATGCCCTCTATTCCTTCATCCAAGTCATGGATAAAGATTTTGGATAGCACTGGGCCCAGGACAGAACCCTGTGCCACCCCACTGGTCACTTCTCTCCATGATGAAGAGGCGCCATTGCTGAGCACCCTTTGGGTTCAGCGGGTCAACCAATTACAAATCCACCTAACAGTTGTATTGTCTAGCCCACATTTTACTAGCTTGTTTACAAGAAAACCATGGGGTTTCTTGTCAAAGGCCTTACTGTGAGATCCACCCGAAGCCTCTGGAAGTGTCAGCAGATGGTGTAATCATTATATGGCTAACTATGGAGACACAGCCAGACATTCCTCCAACCTCCATTAGCCACTGAATGGACGTGTGGGGGCTATAGTACATAAATGGTGAGTCTTGGGCAAGCTTTGTAGGGAGGGAGGAGGAGACTACTGCCCTCTGCAATAACTAACAAAAAAGACATGGGTAGACATATATTGGATTTACGCCTTTGTATGCCACAAGCAGGATGTTGGCCATTATATTAAGCATATTCCAATGTTTACTATAGTATGTTCAGCTTTTCATATATATTACTGTGTTGAGTGTCTATAATGAGAGAGTATGATTAGCAGAAGACTGGCCCAGCACCATGGATCAGATGCAATGTGAGGACATACATACCCTACTCTGTTTCTGGATACAATCCTAACTAGGATTCTAGACAACTCCAACTTAGAAAGGGCTTGGCTACCACATTTTCAACTAGTTATTATAATTTCCCACTAAAATCTTTCATGCCTGACTATATTTAATGAGAATTAGGTATGCTGCTTCATTAATTAATGTTCTAGTTAAAAGTGTAATCTGTTCCAGATCCTGGAAATAATTTGTTTAAAAAAATTTGTAGCCTTAATTCATTAAAATATGGCTACTATAGTTTTGAACTAGTTATTATAGCTATTATAGTTTCCCCCCCAAATCTCTCTAGGTTGTGATGACATTTCTTTGGAATTCTGTATGCTGCATCACTGATTAATTTTCTAGGAAATAACTTATTTAAAAAATAATTTGTTATTCTTAGTTTGTTGAAATGTTTGACGGGCAAAGTTCACTATTTTAGTTGCTAATATGACAACAACATTTATTTAAAACTTCATGTCAATGCATGTCATATATAATTAGTAATATGTTTTTTAATATTTCAGTGTCAGTGAATTAATGTTATTTAATTATTTTAAAACCGTACATTAGTACAATCACCAATTTTTCCAAATACTGATTTATTGTTTCTAACAAACTTCTTTATTTGATGCTATTTTTCTCTTTCTTTTTAGTTTCAGAAGAAATTTGCAACATGAGCCAATGATTGTATAGAAGTGTCATTGTATTCATAATGAGTTTATTAGACTTTCTCCCAGTAAGTGCACAGAGAATTGCAACCAAAATTCATCCTGCCGGCATAAAACCATTGGGAATACTCAGCAAATTATTAAATTATTAATGTCAGTGAACTGTCCATTGTAAGGAATGAAATTTATTTCAGCTTTTCATATATGTTATTGTGTTAAGTGCCCACAATCAAAGGTTGTGATCAATATAGATATTTCAAATACAGAACAAAAATAATCTTGAAAATTGGATTGCATGCATCTCTCTCTCTCTCTCTCTCTCTCTCTCTCTCTCTCTCTCTCTCTTGTATCACCATATGTTGTGAGGATAGCATCATGCAATGGTTTTCTGGGTAGTAAAGTCCTTCAGGCAAGAAGTGTGTTGTACGTTATGTTCTGTACACGGAACAGAATGTCAACATGAAATATAGACACAACCATATGTTGTCATCTGGTCATTGTCAATTGTCCTCCATTGAGAAATATTTCTAAATCTGTAAAATATTTATCTGAAGATTCATCTCAACAATCGTTTCCCTTTACCAGCTGGTTTGTCATAATTTTACCATAGTTATCTTACGGTTATTATATTGGCAATTTCTTATGTTCTTCATTAACCATCCAGGGAACACTTTAACATTTATTTTATTTTGACTCATGTATGCTTTGACAAGGAAATTGCATTGGATGATTATTATCAGAGTCATCATTCAACAACCAAACCATTCATCCATCCATATCCATTTAATACTGGTGCATGTTTATTTGCCCTTCTGCAAATAGCCAAAATGTCACCACATGCACTCAAGGGGACAGTTTCTTCAAAAACATAGGATAATTCTGAAGTTGCACTGTGAAAAACATTGAAAGGGGGAAAACAGAGGCTAAGCCTCACAAAAATAGTTTTCTGTTGGGAAAACATAGTTTAGAAAATCTTTGGTTAAGATTTCAGAGGCTGCATGGTAGCACATGTACTTCACAATGACAAACAAAAAACAATAGTTCTTTACAACCCCTTTCAATTCTGGGATGAATGGTTATGAACTGCTTTCATGGCAACTCACCTTCAAAAAGTGCTGACAGTATTGAAGCAAATGGTCCCCCCTTTGTTTCACCTGGAAAAGCTCCCAGACTTACACCTGCTCAAGTAAAATCAATGAGAAAGCCACTTAAATGACTGATGGAATGCATTTGATTTATACATATAAAGTTTTCAGAAGTCTTAGGGCTTTTTTCTTTCAGAATTCTCTATATTATTCTTCCTTATACCACTCTCTCTCTCTTTTAACTGTGTGGGTTTGTTTAATGGTCACATACAGAAATTGTGGTTCTTCCTCTCTCTCCTCCATTTTTCTCTTCGCAGTGACCATGAAGATGTAAATTGTCATGTATGCAAGGACAAATTGTCTCCATAGGCTCTTCCCCAGTTTGTGAGAATATTTCTGTGCACTTCTTCAGATGTCTTCCTGGGAATTAACTTGAACAGGCTACACGTTTGGCACTGAAAAGCTACACTGATTTCTGTACAAAATAATTCCATGGAAAACTTTAGAACATGTGAGGAATCTTGCATTGCTCTATTTTTCTTAGTGAGGTAATTCCCATAATTTGGTAAACTAATTATTTTTCCAGAAAACAAATAGTAACAAATGTTCTTTCCATCCCTACACAGGGCTCCAGAAAAGCTGTATGAATGTGAAGAATCAAATGTGGGAATGAAAGCATGTATGTTATACATCTGAGGGCATCTTTCTAAAAAGTTTTTTTTTTAAAAAAAAGTTTCGATCCATTTTAGATAAAGGTAAAGGTTTTCCCTTGACAAGATTGTCTAGTCATGTCTGACTGTAAGGGGTAATCTCCATTACTAAGCCAAAGAACCAGCATTATCAAAGACAGCTCTGTGGTCATGTGGCCAGAATGACTGCATGGAATGCTGTTACCTTCCCACTGAAGTGGTACTTATTTATCTACTTGTACTTTTACATGCTTTCAAACTGCTAGTTTGGCAGAAGCTGGGACTAGTCACAGGAGCTCATTCTGTTACACAGCACTTGGGCCTTGAACTGCTGACCTTGCAGTTGGCAGAGTCAGCATTTTAACCATTAAGCCACTGCATCCCCTCTAGCAAGTAGGATTGTGGATATATTTTTTGGAAAGAATACAGATAATGCCTATTGAGATAATACAATATATAAAGGTGACTGTGAGCTGTGCAGCTGTGCAGCAGCATCCACATACTACTGCACAGATGCACACTAAAAAAGGAGCTGCTCTAGGCAGCTCCTTTTTTGCAGCATCATAAGAACTGTGATGCAGCCCTATGACACCGCTTCTGTGGACAGGTGTCTGTACTCTGTATTCAGCTGTGATGCCCTTGTGTGGGCAGTGCCACTCAATAGTGGTGCCGACTGGATGTAGCAGGGCTGGAGAGCATGCAGTTGGTGTGCACTCCCGAGCCCTACTACTGCCACCAGGACGCCACATCTTGGCAGTTTGTACCAGCCCTGTATAGGCCAAAATACTCCTAATGACATATGATAGTTTAGCCATGGCTTACAACAACAACAACAACAACAACAACAATTTTATTTATATACCACATTTCCAAAAAAGATCAAAGCGGTTTACAAAATTACATAAAAATACATAATGCATAAATGATTTACATAAGCAAATAAATACCTAAACAGTACATAACATATACAAACTAAAATTCCATCCCTCATCCCTTAAGTAAAATACAACCATCATTAAACAAAATTACATAAACAATTACATAAAATACTTAAACAATTTGCATAAGCAAATAAATAAAATATCTAAACTACCTAAATAAAACATAATGTATACATCTAAAATTCAATCCCTTATCTCTTAACTAGAATACAATCATTAAACACTAATAATAAACAGAGGCAGTCTCTTCTGCCTGCAAGTCTCTTAAAGCAGGACAGAAGGGTGGGGCCGGTGGATGATGGGTGCTGGTCTCTTGGAGCCTTCAGGCCTCAGCTTCCTATCTGAGCCATCCTGAGGGACCGCCTCTTCCCATACGATCCTCCCCGCACACTTCGGTTCTCTGGGAATCTGCTACAGCCCATGAAGACCAGGCTGGTGCAGACCTCCCAGAGGGCCTTCTCAGCTGTTGCCCCTAAGCTGTGGAATGACCTGCTGGATGAGATGCGTCTTATTACATCCATTGAAGCTTTAAAAAGCCCTAAACATGCATCTCTTCTGGCAGGCCTTCCCAGAAGAAATGTAACACCTCCCAGCCCTGAAATGCATTTTTTGAGCTTTTCCATCTCTCTTTCCAGCATTACTTCACCCTTATACAGCTAAGGTTTCCATATTGGAACTTCTGTCGCTGTCTTTATTTTATTTTTATACGCTCATTTATTGATTTTAATGTTGTTGTGATTTAATCCTGCTTTAAGGGGGGGGGGGGAGTTGGGTGATGAGATGGTATATTTTAATTGTATTGTTTTTTAACCTTGTTGTAACCCAACCCGATTACTCGGGCTAGAAATAAGTTATTATTATTATTATTATTATTATTATTATTCTCTTGCCTCCTTCAGTCTCTTCTGCCTGCAAGGCTCTTAAAGCAGGGCAGAAGGCTGGGGCCAGTGGATGATGGGTGCTGGTCTCTTGGAGCCTTTAGGCCTCAGCTTCCCTTGCCTCCTTACAGTGGTGTAAGGACGTTTTCAGTATTATGCAAAGAAATACCCAGTAACTCCTTATTCAATAGATTTCCCCTGAATGCACAATGGGTGCTGAAATTAGCTTGTACTGAGTCAGAACAATAAATTGTCTAGGTTACTGCTATCAGCATTGGATGGAAGTGAGATCTGTTGATTACATTTTTATACATTTTTAAGCCTAGGAGAAGAAGGATTACTTTCTGTTGCTTTAGTAGGCTTCTCCTGGGCCTAGAATAGCTCAGGAGACCCCCAACCATGGCAAAAAATTTGCTCCCCATCACTAGAGGATACTTAGGAGGCCAAAATGCCCCCCCCAACAAGGAATGCATCAAGGGGCTTGTAGCCCTTCAAGTCTAATGATCCTCTCTACTCTCCAACAGTAGCCCACTGATGTATCCCTTGTGGTCATGTACAGAAACGCATACGGCATAGTTCTTTGTCCCTTTCCTAATTCTTTCTTCTTATTAACCATATATAATAACAAGAGACAGAATGCACTGTTACAAGTTAGAAGAATGAAGCCATTATCCCATGGTTTGCATTAATTCTAGAGGCTGGAAAAAATCTATTTTCCATGGCATAAATTTTTGATTGCCTGGGCAAGGCATTTCAATAGTGTCCACACAGAGTATATAGCACTTTATATATGCATTATAGTCACATATACAAAAGCCATACTTGCTGGCCTATAGCAGTGGTTTGTGCAAGAATGTTCACTGCACTTTCAAGGGTGTATGTTCTCCAGAGCAGCTATTAAATCCTTTTATCAAGTACTCACACCTCTGCCAGTGCCATGAAAAGTTGCCAGCTGTGTCCTGAATTTAATTCAAAATGCATGGAAATAAATTGTGTAATGTTAAAAAACAATTAGGTGTCTTTTCTTTTATTGGCAGCTTTCAGAGCTCTGCAGTAAGAAACAGTTTGGCAAATGGAATGACAATCCTAGAAGGGGTCCAATAAAACAACAGAAAAAAATGTGTGTGCATCTGTTGTGGTGATGCTTGTATGGAGAAGGTAGATATTTTATTGTGTGCATTATTCCACATGTTCAATATGTAGGTTATGAACTTTATAAATCCTTAATGTCTACACTTCAAAGAACTAATATTAATTTTGTGATAAGGTCCAGTGAGATTCAATTCAGCTTTAGTTTGAAGATAATTGTTAACATTTATTTGTATGAACATAAACAGGAACTTAAATTATGGGATCAAAGGAGAATAGAAACCTTCAGTGGAACTTGATGTACAGAAGAGACAAAGGCTAAAATCCTCTTGGTGTTTCATGCTGGCACCAGCTGTACTTTATACATTTTTTCAGGTATTTAGGAGGTATACAATACCTCCTTGGGCAGTGACTTCACCACAGATGTCCAATGACAAGTGGACATCTCTCTTGTACACCTCCTGCCCCTAATTGTTGCATCTGGCCACTGTTGGGCTCCTAATGCATGGATGGGGAAAAAATATCAGCTTTGGCCCTTGTTTGAGGTAGGTGCAAAAAAAGTGATCCTTCTGCCCCAGTCCACAATAGCAGCTGGACAGAGGACCACCAGGGAGTTATCCAGCTTTCGTTGCAGAGCTGGGGGTGATGGATAAACTTCTTCCTCTGCCAATCCACAGATGGAGCACAGACTATCAGGAAGAGCATCTTGGTTAGAGTCTCAAGATGTATAAATATTTTTTAAAGAAAAAATATCCCGGAAAAAAATCAATGCATACATATGTGTACCTTTACTGAAACTACTGTTTTAAACATCTGTTAAACTGCTATAGATGTATGGATGTGTTTTTGTTCTGAAGGGGGAATAATAGGTATGTAAATCCTTGGATATTTGTCTACACATGCAGGGATGAATAGTTACAACCATTTTCTCCTTGCTGGAGGATAAAACAAACATTCTCCTACAGTATTCTCCTTGTATGTGAAAATCCTGAATTGTTATGGAAGAATTATTCTGGGTAGAACATGATATAGTTTTTTTGCAGAAAAGGTTCTCTGCAGGGGGGAAAAGTTTCCTCCCCAAGAAACAATATTTTCCAAACAGATTTTTTTTTTTTTGGCAGAAGAACATGCAAAAAAACAACAAACAAACAAACAAACAAACAAAACAAAAAAAAAAACAACCCCCCCCCCCGCACAAATCTGCACAGAAAACAGCAAATAAATAAATAAAATGGCTGAAATGCTTCATCATCAGATGCAGGTATGATGATGGAACTCTGTTGCCATAACTATTTTTGTTAGTGCATCCCTCCAAAACCTGCCTCTTAAGCCAGTCAGCAGCACAACTGAACATCTTTGAGAGCCATTGCAAAAGGGAAATGGTGACAACAGTGCTCTCCTAGCCATAGGGTATGTTGACCAGGTAACCGGAGACCTGTCTCAGCTGCTTGGAGAAGACTGAAGTCATCATTTTCCAGCCTGCTGATCTTCAGCACCTTCCATTGGGGGCACTCCCTGGTTTAAGAGGTAGATATTTAGGGTCATGTTCAGTCGCATTTATAATTGTAAATGTGAATCTCAAAACCTATGATATTCTTAGTCCATCTTATGATTTTATAAACATTGACTAGGATACCAAGCCTTGTGTTTTTCTATGCAGAATCGTACCTTTGTAATACTTTGGGATTTTCAAATATAGGGACATAATTGTGTATGTGAAGATTTTTGCTTGCATATTATTATTCCTAATAGTTTCTTCACTGTCAGGAATCCTCTGTTTTGGCCTAGGAATGGAAGGTAGTGAAAAATTTTTTCCATCCCTACTAAGGATGCTCTGAAGAATTTGTTCAGGTCAGTTCTATAAATAATAACAATTCATTTGATATTGACTATCTAATGCACTTCATTTTTTAAAGGCTACAGTCAGGACAATTTTGTTAATAATAACAATGTTAGTTTAGATTTAGTATTTTTAAAAGATATTGGAAATTTTCACATGATCTCCGTTTTCACTGGAATTTTGTTAATGAAAGGAACTGGATAAATACCAGTTTGGGGGCAGTGCTAATTGCAGGTGTCTTCAGTCACAAGAGGCTGCTTCTTAACCCTGTCTCCCTGTCCTATTGCTCTACCTAGCATGCCCTTTTTATTTTCCCAAAATTTCTAGCACTGCAGCTGAGCATTTGAAATATAGTTTAGGTACCCAAAGAAAAAGGATATGGCTGAGCCCTTCAGATTACCAATATTACCATTCCATAAACCAAGCACTGTACTTTTTTATGTGTTGTGTCTTCTCATATGTCTCTGATATGGAGGTCAAATAAAGGGCTAGTACAAAATGATACTGTTCTTCAAATAGCCTGGATTCAGGCCAAAAAGGTTTAAGTTGTGATCTGAAACTGTTTTTAATATTTGCATCACCCAGTCAATCCTGGTTACTGGGAAGCTCATAAATAAGTAAATCAGTAAAAATAAACAAAAATGCAAAATGACTGTAGGCAAATGAGCAACAACTCCCACCTTCCTTTTATATTTAGATCATATGGCAAGCCTATTTATGGCTTACCTCACTTTTTATATCCTCATATGAGGAGAAATTCTACTACCAACAACATCTAAATGCACTTTTCTTAAACTTCATGTGAAATGTGAAATAAAATAGGCTTTATTTTCACCTTCCTTTCTCTCAAGTTGTGCCAGCTGCTCCTGCAATTACCTTAACCACACAGCCTTTTCCAGACATTCATGGCTAAACCAGAATGGATTATAATACCTGTAACAAAGCTTCACTTTTCAGCCACCCACAAAGAGAAAAAGAATGGAAAGGGGAAATTTCCAATAAAAATAGTCAGTCTGACGTTAAAGTACACCATAGCAGACTCTGAAACATTCTTTAAAGATTCTAATTTGGATCACATATCTAACTATGCAAATGGCTACTAAGAGTTATTAAAGCTACCTTAGTGCATCTGCCTTACCAAAAAAAAAAAAAAACTTTTTAAAATATTTAGCATCTTTAATATTCATTCTCACTCCCTGCAATTTATTCTTTCAAGTGGAGAAACTGGAATGTTGCTGTGGTGATGGTGGTGATGGTGGGGTTAATGGTGTGACATAGAATCAGGTCCTCTCTAGCAGCATTCTGTTTCAATAAGTTAGATGGGAGGCATTTAAAATGTTTGATCTCTCTTTTAATATCATTATAGTAGGAATAATTCAAGAAATGCTGTATTCCATTGTTCTCAAGCTATTGAACATTAATGTTCCCAATCAAAGAAAAAAATAACACACATGTAATCCTCTATCACACATGTCTAAAAATGGAGAAGAGAGTAACTGGTAGGAGAGTAAAAGTGGGGTAGGATAAGGAGACAAAACCATTACAAACTCAACAGGTTTGCCTCTGGCTCAAAATGAGGATCTTCTCTCAAACCTTCTTTGAATGTTTGCTCTAGCCCTACATTGGCAGCTATTTTGGAGCTGTGGGTACAGCTTGTTCCTATTTCTGCAGAAAGATGAATCCAGTTTCAGGATCACAGTGCAGTGGCAAAGCCCACGTTTCATGGGTAGAAGGTCAGTTTCAATTCCCAGTTGAATCATCTGTAGCAACAGTAACTTGGGAGAACCTCTTTCTTCCGTGCTCATAGAAATGAGCAAAATTAAGAATCACTGTGTAGATTTTCAGGAGTTTGATAGGCTGAAATCCTGCACTGAAAGATGTAGAGGTATAATACAGCTACTTCTCCAAAGCTATGTTTCCTGATACTCCACTTGTAAGCCATGCCATTTCCACATTATCAGTATGTGTGTGTGTGAGGGGTGAATCAGTGGGCACAATTCCAGCTATTTTTCTTGAGCTGGATGAGCTGCAACAGACATCTGCAGAGATGTCAGGATGTTATCATTTTTGTAGATTTTTCTAGTATGCATGGGACACTCCTTGTGGTTTGTTCTGCTGTGATTGGTTCTGTTGTCCTTGTGATTTGTTATTTATAGGACTGGGGTTTCCGCATATTCAACCTGAAGGAAACATTTGTAGAGACTAAGGAATATGGGGTGACCCTCAACTGGCTCAAAGCTCCACTAGCACAAGGGAATCTTTGTGGATCTTGAAGCATGAGATTCAGGCTGGTAAAAATAATTTGGACTGCAGCTCCCATAAATCCTAAACACTGTGGAAGTTATAACCTCAAAATTAATTTTTCAAGGTTCTTCTTGGAGCCTTAGGCTAATTGATAATCACCTTTACTCATTAGGTAAATGAAAAGAAATATGAGACAAAATGAGACAATAATATATGTGCATCCCAATTATTACTGCATTGCAATGTTCTGCAATATTTTTGCATGTAGAACTAGTGTTACTGTTTCACAAATGTCCAGGATATTGAAGCACTATTGATATCTGCATTAAATTATGTACCCTAAAGTGGTGATAGATAGATAGATAAGATAAGATAAATTTACTAGCAAATTGCACCTAGCATGGTGGTCTTTTAATTCCGCATTGGGCCAGAGAATAAATAAGTTCAGATGCTGCATGTACTGAACAATCCATCTTAGTAGGTTTCTATTTAAAGCTTGGGTTTTGCAGAGAGCCTTTTAATTTCAGTGAATGAAAAATGAGACCATTAAAATAATAAATTCAAGTTACAAAATGATAGTAATAATCATGCAGTCAAAGGTACTTTTGTTTCTACAGCTGTAGGCCAACTCATATTTTTATTATACTTTAAGCTATTTCAGTAGCACTTTTAATCACCAGACCAAAACTATGAACATTATTCAAGTCATTTATTTATTCACAAGTCAATCTTAGATGAACTCTTGGTTCCAGAGTTTGAGAATTTTATATGCTTCTGCAAATGATATACAGTAAATCCTTTCTTTTATTCTATCCAATCACTGTGCTTTAAACTATCATTTTCACACATAGAGGAAAATGAATTTCAGCTACTGAATTGTTCTTACCCAATTGTATAATTCAAAATGGCTTGCTGCCTTGTTAAATATGATATAGTTAAGAAGGACCTCCTTGTCTTGGTACCTGAAATGTATTTTTTCTCCTCCTTTCCCAGTGTCTTCCTAGCTATTGTTTTAGTTTTCTCATACAATTCCTTTTCCAGAACCACCTAGCAGTGAAAAAGAGGGTGTGGACAGAGTGTAGGAAGGAAACACACAGCACCTTATTGAAGGGGACCTGACCACACTTTCATTGCTTACACTCACAAATGACATGTGTTGACATAATAGAAGAAGTTGGTGGTTCTAGTGTCAGAGATGTTGTGAATCGACTCCATGTTTTATCACATGTTAGCCATCATTCTGAGTTCTTCTTTTGAGACAGCAATCAGCACTTTGGACAGCTCAGAGCAATGCACTTTGACTGTAATAGAGCATGTACCCAAGCACTGGACAATCTAATTGCCTATTAACCTATAACCTCCCCTCCCCAAACTCCTCCCCCTGCCGGGCTAGGAGAGAAATGTGTGGTGACAGCATGAGGAGACTCACATGGATCCAAAGCCAAGGACCCAACGCTGATCCTTGTGGTACCCCTAGTTACAGGAAAAGCTTGTTATCTGCTTTGAGAGATCAACCAGTGTGATCCTGCAACACAGAGAAGTGGAAGAAAAATTATAGCACTTTAATATTGACCTTCCATGCTGAGTGGAAAATCTTTTACGCAGCAGCTTAGGAAACTTTTTTACACCTCAGCTCATAGAACAAGACCCATTCAAAGGACAAAATGAACATCAAGGACACATATTCTCATATATAAAATGGGGTTAAAATCTAAATGCATGTATGAAAGAGGAAAGAAAAAAAACCAATTGCAATTAATTCGAATGAAAAAGAAAAAGCTGGACTATCTTTAAACTTAAGGAGCCTGGTGGTGCAGTAATTAAATGTTGGTACTGCATTTGTAAGTTTGATCCTAGAGGAGGGCTCCAAGGTTCACTCAGCCTTCCATTCTTTCATGGGTTGGTAAAATGAGTACCCAGCTTGTTGTGGACAATTGTGGGCAACACATTATAAACTGCTTAGGAAGTGCTACTTCACTGATAAGTGGTATAGAAATGTACTTGCTATTGCTTGCTGTTGCTATAAACTGGCAATACTCTTCTGAGCGTCTGAAGCTGAGAGGAGATATTTTGCAATTATTTCTGTAACTACTTTGTTGGTTCATGAGAAAAACCAAATACCACTCAAAAGTGCTTCCCGGGTGTTCAATAATAGCAGTAAAAGTAATCCATTTCACCTGTATATGCTAAGATTTCTACTACTCCACACATTAAAAAATAACATTCATAATATGGAATTTGTGTTCTGTAAGGATGAGCAGAAATAATTAAATATATTCCTAAAATAAGGTCAGTCAAAAGTTGGAAAGTGTTAATAACTTAACTGCCAATGGGTGGGTGGGGAGACAAGATGAACTCTGGAACTAATATCTGAATGATGAAATGCATGTGGTGGTTTAGTGATACATCAAGCCTGATATTGTTCATAGTGAATGGAAAATGCTCCCTGGGTTTCAGACAGGCATCTTTCCCAACTCTACCTGGAGAGACATTTAGAACACAAATGATGTGCTCCACTATAAAGCTAACCCCTCTTCCACCGCAGTGGACCATGCTTTGCTTCTCATCGAAGCTTCTACAACATAACACATGACTCTTTTGAGATCAACAGAGCAGCATGGGCTCATAAATTCCATTTTCTAATATTTTGGACTGGCAATTCTAACTTTTTAAAGAATATGATGTAGAAAACTCTCTTTTTTTCTCCATTTATTTTCCCCACATGCTTATTTTGTAATGATTTTATTTGTATCAACCATTTTTGAGGTATGTTTCCCCTCACCTTGTCCTGGAAGAGAAAAGAGACCTTAAAAATGGTTGATACAAATAAATAAATAGAATAGAAGCACAGAGAATGGGGGAGGATTACTTGAATGTTTGCATCCAAAATTTAAATCTTTGGGAGGCTTATTTTAAGTATGATAGTGCCTTTTTCTGATTTTTTTTTTTAGATAATAAATTATAAATCTCTGGAACTAGCTATGCAATCTGTATGAAATCTTCTATAGTAGGATACAAGTTTAAGAAAACATCCAACTTTTCTAGCATTCTAAATAGAGATTGAAACCCATATGGTTCTGTTCAGCTTCTTGAAATGCCTCCAGTTTCACCAGAAAGTACTATATCTTCCATATTTAATACACAAAAATTATGTGCCAATTTACAGGACCCCTTTGGATGGGCTGTGATATGAGCTAACAAGGCAATGAATCTATACTAATAGTGTATGTGTGTGAGAGTTCAACATAGTTCTAAGACCATATGAAACCTAGCCATCTGAAACCTGACATAAAATACCAGAATGACTTGGGAGGTATGGGACCTGTCTTATTTTTTTTTAATTGACTAACTGATTTTAATGAATTATAATCTGTATGTAGCTTGCAGAAACACTATTAGATACTTTAGACAGAACCATCTTTAGACCCTCCCACTAATGGCAACACAATCATAGGGTTTTCTCTGTAAGACTTATTCAGAGGAGGTTTGCCATTGCCTTCCCTTAAGTCTGAGAGTGTGACTGGGCCAAGGTCATCCAGTTTACATGGCTGAGTGTGGATATGAACCTTGGTCTACCCAGAGTCCTAGTCCAGTGCTCAAACCACTACACCATGCTGGCTCTCCCTTTTCTAGTGAAAAGGCTGGAAACAGGCCTAGAATACTCAGTTCTTCAGAGGACATTAATGTTTAAAAGAATGCAGGATAGGAAATAATCCTGCAGTACCCTGAAACACATAATCCATAGAGTTATGCAGAAATTTCCTGGCAGCACTTTCTACAAATGGCAATAGTCATGTATGAGCAGGAGCAAGTATGAGCAGTACTACCTGTGTTTTCAAAAGTAACGAAAGTATATTGCTTAGTTGTTTTGGAATCAATCAATCAGTCAATAAGTCACTTTATATTCTGTCTTTCCCCTGAAGGTGAAACTCAAGGTGGCTTGAAGAATATGAAGAGATATACATAAAATCACATATAGCTAAAACATACAAAAAAGTTAAGATAATATAAGTAGCATAACAAGAAAGTGAAGTACTTTTAAAGAACTATTTAAAGATAGTATGAATAGCATAACAAGAAAGTGAAGTACTTTTAAAGACTGTATCTCCCCATATGAGCCCATTATGGAGATCTCTAAGGGGCTCAACAGACTGGCCTAAATAGGGCGGCCTGGAGCCACCCCTCTTTGCTGCGGAGTGGTGCAGCAGCAACCAAACGGAGTTGCACTGCTGCACAATAAAAAAAGTGACGCCTAGAGTGGCTTCTTTTTGTGACATTGTAAGGGCTGCGACGCAGCTCTTACAATGCCACTTCTGCCTAGTGTGGACTGGACGCTGCTTTGCAGCATTGCAGCTGCGACTTCCCCCGTGTGGGCTGTAATGGCACCGCCCATATATCATAGGGCTTGGCAGCGTCTGTTTGGTGCATGCTGCCGAGCCCTAATATTGCCACCACCATGCCTCTTTTTGCCCATCTGTATCAGGACTAAGATCTTCAGGAGTCTCCCTTCTCTCTGTTTCTTTACCTTCTTTGGTTCATTTGGGGGGTAAGAAGTGAGCAGGCCTTCTTGGTGGCTGCTCCTAGATTTTGTGGTTTCCTTCCTGGGGAGAATAGGACAGTTCCCTTCTTGCTTTCCTTTTGCCAGCTGATTAAAACACATTCTTATTTTGTCAATCTTTTAGAAATTATCTGTGATGGGCTTTTAATGGTCTGCTGTGCTGTTTTGTTGATTTCTTTATATGATCTTTTAACAAATTTTAATGGCTTCATCTTTACAAATAGTTTAGTTGTATTTAATATAAATGTATATTTGTAGTTTTTATTGATGATTTGTATAGTTTTTAAATCTGTATATCTTTTATTAAGTTGCAAGCTGCCTTGAGTATTGGAGTATTGGAGAAAAAGTAGGATACAAATCATCATCATCATCACCATCATCATTCTGCCATAGTGTCAATTAATTTAGCCTGGAGAAGAGAAGGTTAAGAGGTGATATGATAGCCCTGTTTAAATATTTGAAGGGATGTCATATTGAGGAGGGAGCAAGCTTGTTTTCTGCTGCTCCAGAGAACAGGAGCTGGAACAATGGATGCAAGCTACCGAAAAAGAGAATCCACCTCATCATTAGGAGGAACTTCCTGACAGTAACAGCTGTTCACCAGTGGAACACACTTCCACAGAGAGTGGCCGAGTCTGCCTCCTTGGAGGTCTTTAAACAGAGGTGGATGGACATCTATTGGGGATGCTTTGATTGAGAATTCCTGCATGGCAGGGGGTTGGACTGGATGGCCCTTGTGGTCTCTTCCAACTCAATGATTTTATGATTCTATGATTCTCTAATTACTTTTGGGTGGTTTGGAATGTCACCTGTAACAAACTCTTCTCATACCAAGTGTCTTTCTAGACTCTTAATTCTGAATCTGAATACGTTCATTATTCACTTTTGTAGTTTGAGCTGTGTCATATATGATCCGGATGAGCCTGAATGTAAGGAGAGTGATGTACTGATGCTCACCTTGTCTGGGAGTGCCAGAAATTATAAAAAGGAAAAAAAAAAGAGTAAAGGCTTTGAGAGATTGTTCTGTTATCCAGAAATTATCTATGTCCAACCAAAAGAGACATAGGCTTCATTAAATCGGTACTTGTGTCATGCCACCTCTTGCTAGCTTCAAAGAAACAAGTGAAGCTGACGATGGTGATGCATTGTTCTACAGCAGGATGCTGCTGTCCTGCCACCAAGTGGCCAATGGATAGCATATCAACAAAACAGAGGAACTGCTGAATTGTATTTTGTTGGAATTCATGAACAAAGATGGCATTTTGCCCTACATGGCTTTGACATCAGTACAAACTGAGAATTGCTTGCTTATTAATAAAAAGGATATGAAAGATGTGGAAATTTAGTAGAAAGATGAAATTGGATGAAATACAAAGGCCAGGGATGGGGGTAAGAACGGATAAAAAGGAATATGCTAGAACAATGGTTGGAACTATGTGTCCCTCCAGATGTTCTTGAATTGCAGCTCCTATAAG
This sequence comes from Urosaurus nigricauda, assembly GCA_034509955.1. NCBI lineage: Eukaryota > Metazoa > Chordata > Lepidosauria > Squamata > Phrynosomatidae > Urosaurus > Urosaurus nigricauda. The sequence goes on along the minus strand of JAOEGL010000001.1, from coordinate 311,105,307 downwards.
ACCTACCAGACACAGCCAGTGTTGAGGAATAATAGGAGGTGTACCTCAACAGCATCTGGAGGTCACACAGTTCTTACTCCTCCAGCACTAGAAGAATACATTGGTTCCATTTATAAGAACACAGGAAGCTGTCTACTATCAGTTTAGGGTGTTTGTCCTTGTAGATTGTTGACAATTGTGGCCATCAGAGACTCTTCAGAAGACTGTGGTTCAACAAGACAATGCTTGTTCGTATTAATAATTGCTACCTAATTCTTTTCAACAGAGGATATAATGCAGCTCATGGTCCCTCCCGCCAAGCTATTGTATCGCATCCCCTACCATCAATTCAAATTTAAATGCAGATTTCATGAAGAGCAGTGGTTCTGAACTTGTGGTCCACAAATCTCCAAGAGGCCGTGATGTCCTCACATGGGGTCCATGAAGGCTTTTCAGCCCACTTCCTTCCCACAAAAGAGCAGCCACATGGCAGGAGTAAAGGCAAAGGCTGGCTGGGTCTTTATGTTGCAGTTCAGTCTACTCCAGCTACAAATTGATGGAAAGAAGAAGGAGGAAAGTCTTCCTTCCTCCTACGGCACTTCTGATGGAAAGTTTAATGGATGGTGTAATTGTTAATGCTCACTGTTCAGATATGATGATGATGATGATGATGATGATGATTATAAATCTCGAGTTAAGTCTCAGGGGTCAACAGCAACAAAATATATTTAAAGGGAGTCCCCAATTATAAGAACCAATGGTATTAAGAGGGCACAAGTGTGTCCTTCAATTAAGATCTCTCTCTCTCTCTCTCTCTGACACACTCACTTTCACACACAGAATTTACCACTAAGATTCAAAATTATGTTGTGTATTAAAATGATACTTACAACTTAAAATTTGGTATCATACATTTATTTTAGAAAGTGTACAACTTTATCAAATTTCAACCCAGAGCTAGTGTAAATCAGGAACTGCCGAAAAAAGGTTGGCCCTTTTACATTTTTTATTCAAAATTTCAGAGAGCCATCTCATATATTTCTGTCACAATTTGATTAATATTCTTGTACTTTATTCTGGCTTCTCTAGGAAGGCAATTGGTTTGGTGAAGTTCTAGATAGCAGTTCAAAACTTATTCTAGTTTTCTTTTCCTATTAAAGTCTATGACAGCATCTGCTGGCAGGTTATACAGCACAACCTCCATATCCATGGAACCTGTACCTGCTGTTTCACTTACCCAGGTCTGAAAAAATATATTCTCTCTAAGCATTTTCTAGATCCTCCAGCATGATTTTATGGTATACTTCCAGCAGACCATAGAGGTGACCATAGAGTCATGCTGGAGGACCTAAAATTGCCTAGAGAGATGTTCTCTCTAGGAATCTCTAGGTCCACCAGTGCATCTTTATGGCAACTTCTGCTGGAAGTCATTCATTCAATACAGTTCCCTATTTATCTCACTCCCCTAATCTACAATCTGCTACAGTGCATATGGTCAATTCATAATTCAAATGCGACTGCAATGCTAGTTCAGCCATGATGCAAAAAGACACTGAATATCCTATTGACTAATACTTCTTCTCAGGAATTACTTAAAATGGAATCAGGTGAAAGCTGGAACTTTGATTTTGTGAAGTTCATCAGCTTTGGTGCAACAGTCAAGTGTGCTGTTTTATTAAACAAAATGTAGTGGCACACACAGTTCAGTACTGACTTTTTCTTATGATGGGCAGTGTTTCAGCAGGACCTCTGCTTGGCACATTGCAACCCTCCCTTTAGTGGGAATGCTTGACATTTACCTTCAGGAATAAATTCAAAAGTATTTGTATAACTGGCTTTCTATTATGGTTCTGTATATGAAATCACGTACCTATATTTAGATAGGGATTTTTTTATAAGCATGACACAAAATATGTTTGATTTCAACTTACATTTATTGGGTCTAGCTTTTTAAAAACTTGACTTTCTTTCCAGAAATGTTCAATGAAAACTTACTGGCTATTTAAAAAAAGTTGTGGTTTTTGTTTTGTTTTTTACTGTTTCCATTTTATATTTGCTGTACTGGAGAACTTTCAACATCATTTAACTTAAAATTGGCTACTTGGTAGTTTTGGTCTTAATATCATGATTACCCTCTGGGGAATCATCAAAGGTTATGAACTTCAAATGCTTTGCTTTTCTATACAGCATTTGCCAAAATTTCAATGAGACAGACTCAACTACCTGAATGGATTTTTGCTTTGCACGTTATTGCAGTGCTACAGTTTTAGCAGCTTAATAAATTAGTTCTGCCAAGAAGTTGAGACTGGAAAAAGTTATTGAATCACAGGATCAGGGTTTGGTTTGGTTCAACATCATCCTTACCAAGTTAGATGAAAGAGTTGTTTGTGAGATAGCAAATAGCTTACCACACTGGTGGGAGCCAAGGAAAACTTCACCAGTTGTTCATCACTTCACCCTAATGAGATACGGGAATTGCTTACTTGTACTGTGTATAGTTATGAAGTTCAGCAGCCATTGGCTGGAGCATTCTGAGAGTTATAGTCCAAAAAAATCTGGGGTTCATTTCTACATGATGTACTGTTGGCTACCAAGTTGGAAAGTTTTAGAGAGGACAGATTCATGATAGATAATATTCTCAATGACTATTTGTCATTGGGGCTATTTGTCATCATAGATTATTTGTTGTCAAGGCTACATTTTATCTCCAGTAGTGGAGACAATATGTCTCTCAAAATAAGAGGGAAGACAGTTGCATCCAGACTGATTGAAAAGTCCCAAATTTTATTCTTGTTCTTTCTGATTTTATACTGGTTTAAAATAAATCAACCTTTGGAGTTGATATAAAAAGTCTCTGGTTGTACTGAGAGCTGACAGAAAATATTCTGAAATAAACAAAAAATGCATGGATCTCCAAAAGCAAATTGGAAAGAAAATTAGAAAGAAAAATGGGGGGATTCAAAAGATATTATCCAGGGAAAGTCACATGATTGTGGCTAAGATTATCACACAACATCACAATTAGAGAGGACTTATCCCAGGAACAACCAGGGAATAATCAGCAACAAACCATTCACTGGGAAATCCTGTGGATGATTTATTGCTGGTTATCCCCTGGTTATTCCTGGGATAAGCTCTCTCTGATCATGATATGTGTGACAATCTTAACTATGATTGTGCAACCTTTCCTGGATAATGCCTTTTGAATCCCCCAATTTTCCCCCCGTATGATAAAGTTCCTAGTTACACAACATGCATTAGGTCATTGTTTCTTAATCTTAATGTAGTGTAATGTAATGTAAAAGGGCCAACTTTTTTTCAGCAGTTCCTGATTTACACTAGCTCTTGGTTGAAATTTGACAAAGTTGTACACTTTCTAAAATAAATGTATGATACCAAATTTTAGGTTGTTAAGTCAACAAGTATCATTTTAATACACAACATAATTTTGAATCTTAGTGTGTGTGTGTGAGAGAGAGAGAGTGTGTGTCAGAGAAGAGAGAGAGAGAGCTCTTAATTGAGGGAGACACTTGTGCCCTCTTAATACCATACACCTGTCACCTGTATCTGCTTTAGCAGGATGCCGCTAGATGCAACATTTTGAAAAATGAGTGAACTAACAGGACCAGGCTTCTATTAAATCATGAGCTGACAGAAATAGCAGCTAGACTGCAATCCAGACTTCATGGTGCCATGCCATGAAATAAAGAAGGAGGAGATTTTGCCTGGAAAAGGTTGAAAAAATGTGTCATTTGGAAAGGAATTCTGATTGAGCCAGTTCATTTTGCTTCCAATGAAAAGAATCACAGCATCTTTCTCACATCTCCAATTTACTTTTTTAGCACTGGAGGAATAAGCTGCAAACAGTAGCTGCCAAATGGGCTGAGATTCTTGCAGTCTCCTCCAGAGATCCAGAGATTTTGACAGGTCTCATCCTCTATTTGGCACCAGCAGTCTTTGTTTTCATTCAAAGGCTTTCTTGAGTTTTCCTCTTCTTCCTTGGAGCCAAGAATAACAAGAAGGAAGTAAAGCTCAATTTTGGTTGATTTTTTTTAAAAAAATGTACCACTGCATTACACCACTAACCAAATATTAAGGTTCTTTTCTTCTAGAGGAACATTTATGTCAGAATTTCAAGAAAGGCTACTTCAGGCTACAGACCAGGAGATGCCCATGTGAATTATTTTGATTATTTTTGTTACTGAGTGGTAAAATAATTCCATATGATGTTATAGTTTTTTTTTTCCTTAGAATATTTCTTATAAATCAAGCTGTTTTTCCACCCTGGTGCCTTCCAGAATCACAATCATTCTTGGATGGGGATGGTGGGAATTGTAGCCTAGCACACCACCTTGAGCAAACCTTTTGTAAAGTAATACATTAATTTCATTTTTCATAAGTATTTATGTATTACAGGCAGTTTCTTTCAGGGCATAGTCCATCTTTAACCGTACAGTCACAGTACCACTTGCTTAGTCTGCTTTGCTGTATGCACTTTTACCACTCATGGCTTTTAAACCACCATAAAAGTTTAATAATAGCACCTTTGGTTATACCTGTCATTTGATGCTGTCTCTCTCTCATATCTGCTTTGCATTTCGATTTTTGTTCGCCCTCACCTTGTCATTGATGGGGAACACTAATTTCACTAGTCCACAAGTGTGGGACGTGTGGTGGAGAGTGCTCTCAAACCTGTATTTACACACTTTCCTTCATTAACAACATCTCAATGAGAATGGGGATTGTGTGATAAAGTTCTATATCACCCAGAAGCTATGAACCTGAAGTCATTAGTTCTAACAGTTCTCTTGTGTGCTTCCATGCCATTTCAGTGCTTCCTCTTGATGGTCACTGTGGCGCAGTACAGACAGCCCAAAAGGACGTCCCTGTGCCGTGATTAGGGCTGGGGAGCGCACAGCATTTGCATGCTCCCAAGCCCTAGCATGTATGGATGGCACCATATTTACAGTGCCCCATCCATATGTGCATGCTGCCATGATGTCATGGCGTGCACCACATTTAGATGGCACAGCATGCAACTGAAATCATTGCATCGCAGGAGGGTGCCTATGGCACCCTTTCTGCAGCAGAAGAAGGAGCTCCAAAACAGAACTCCTTCATGGCATGTGTGTCATTGGCATGTCCTTCACACAGCCATGCCAAGGAGGCCGAGGTGAAGGGGGTTGCAGCAGTGGCCCCTTTCTCTCTTTGGGAGTGCTGCCCATGGCGGGATGTAGTGGGCACACAGGGCATCTGCTGCACTCCTCTTCTGGCCACAGAGAAGCGGCAATTTGCTGCTTCTCCATGGCCTGGGGAAGCGGTGGATTGGGGCCGCAAGGGCTGCCGGTGATCGCGAGATATTGATGGGAGCATATCGCTATGCTCTCGTCTTTTTTGCCAGTGTGATAATCTTGATAGAGTAAGGGACCCCATAAGAAGCACACTTTTTGAATGTTTATATGGCATTTATGAAAACATAGTTTATAGCCATTTAGGAACACATGGACAGTCTAATGAATGTATATTAGAGTACATTTTGCTGCTACAAGGCCCTGTTTTGTTTTGTTTTTTTTAGCTTCAGCATGTGTCAGGCAAGTGTTAATATTTGCAACTAAGTAAGCCAGGACATTCAAACCTCTTTTCTTCCACAGACCCTCAGTATACCTGGCAGCAAAATGCATAGGATGGTATGCAGTGGCCTCAAACAAAGCTGTCCATATGGGTTTGGTTTACTTGTCACAAAGGACAGATGTTCCTTTAGTGTTTTGGCACTTTTTCTTTTCAACATTCTCTCTGGATTCACTATCACTGAGGCCATGGAGTCTCTAGACAAACCTGGACAAGCATTGCAGCCATGGGTGGGACAATAAAAAGAGGAGAAATTCTTGCAATATTCATGAGGAAACTTCACAAGCATATATGAACTTGTGAAACACTACAACGTCAGTATTTTTAGCCTTGCGAGCCAACAATTTTTTAAAAGGAGGAAAAGCACAATATGGTATCACTTTGTTTTTTTTTTTCTTTCCCTTAGCACATCTGCATCTTGTGCAAGACAGCAAAATACATAAGGAACATATTCCATTTATTCTGATATAAAGCCCTGTGAGATCAGTAGGTTTGACCGACAGCAACTTGCCCAAAGTCATGGAGTATAACTTCATGGCCATGCATGGATATGAAACCATGTTTGTTCCGCATCTGGTATTTTTCATTGTACATTTCTCTCACTGCTGATGGGGTGTAAACACAGAGATCAATCCATCAATCAATAGAGATGATAGGGGGTGTGTGTGAAAGAGAGAGAGAGAGAACATCCTTTTTCTTTCCACACAACTCTCAAATGCGTAGCAAATATTTATTCATCATCAAATGGATCATAGAATCATAGAATCATAGAGTTGGAAGAGAGCACAAGGGCCATCCAGTCCAACCCCCTGCCATGCAGGAACTCCCAGTCAAAGCATCCCCGACAGATGGCCATCCAGCCTCTGCTTAAAGACCTCCAAGGACGGAGACTCCACTACACTCCGAGGGAGTGTGTTCCACTGTCAAACAGCCCTTACTGTCAGGAAGTTCCTCCTAATGTTGAGGTGGAATCTCTTTTCCCGCAGCTTGCATCCATTGTTCCACGTTCTAGTCTCTGCAGCAGCAGAAAACAAGCTGGCTCCCTCCTCAATATGACATACCTTCAAATATTTGAACAGGGCTATCATATCACCTCTTAACCTTCTCTTCTCATCATTTTCTCAAATGGTAGAATTAATGACAGACAGTCACTAAAAGATAGATTTAATACCATACTCTCCAACTCCCCTGGTTTGCCAAGGACTGTCCCAGTTATTTGTCTTCCATTCCACTTTTTAAGCTGCTTTAAAAATGTCCCAGCTTCTCTGTCCTTTTCCCATTTTCACCCTTTGTCCCCAGCTTATGTCCACTAGGACAAACTTGAGAGCAAAATACAAAAATAATTTTCACTCAAGTAATTCATCAAGGGGTAGAACATAGGAGGGAATCTTGCTCTTCTCCATAGGCTCATGCAAAAACAAACTACGGCAGTCCATCCTAGCTTGTCCATTGTCCCTCGTTAATAATATCTTGACTATATGCTGGTGTTGCTTAGCCACATGTGTCCTTGTTTTCATTTGTGAAATGTTGGTTGGTATGTAATACCTGATTCATGGAGACATACATTTAAAGGTACAAACTGGCTTGTGTTATTTTTGCAAGGCCACAGAAGAAATCTGAGGCAGAATGAAATAGTCCTGGAATCTGGTGGACCTTCAGGAATGGAGAGTGCAAATGGCTTTTCTAGGGTTTACAGATCTGAGAACCTGGATTCTTTTTTCACTAAAGGCAAGGAAAATGAATCTCAGGGCAAGAACAGTGCTTTGAAAAAATGTATGTGTGTGTGCATATATACTGGTGGCTTTTGCTGCTGCAGGCCCTTGCTGCTTTGCAATGGTTGTTTTATACTCTTCAGGGGTCTCTCTGGCCACTTCATCCCATCTCTCCTCCTGCTCTCAACATTTGCCAAACCATTGCCTCTGAAGTCACCAAATATAGTATTATAGGATTGTTTCATTGTGTCTTTTCCCACTTGTTCTATCCTATCCTATTCTTTTGCATGTTCTTTCTCTTTTCCTTCTCCCCTTGGTAACTCCTTACTAAATATTTTCTCCTTTCCTCATCATGAATGTGGTGTAGTGCTTTGACTGTCAGATTAGGACTCTGGAGACTAGGGTTCAAATCTCTGTTCAGCCATGGAAACATACCCCAGTGACTTTGGAACCAAGACATACACTTTCAGCCTTAGAGGAAGGCCATGGCAAACCCCAGTTAAACATATCTTGCCACAAAAAATATAAATAAATAAATAAAAATAATAGTTTCATCTTAGGGTTGCTATAAATTGGAAATGATTTCAAGGCACATGACAACAACAACACGGGCCAAACCCAGGAACACATTGGGTTACATTGACTATCAAAAATGTAAAAATAGCAAAACAACAAAAAGAGAAGTTGCAGGACAACTTCTAGTTTTGAAAAAACTGTAACTTTTGTTATAATAAATAATGCAGGTGATTGTGCAACCTATTGAAAGGTAAATTGCCTGACCTGGAAGTTTCCACAGGAGGCAATTTACTTCTCTCTCTCTCTCTCTCTCTCTCTCTCTCTCTTTGGCTTGCTCACAGAGTGTGGTCAGAGTGCAATGGTCAAAAGCCATGAAAACAGCCATTTGGAGGCACATGTATACCCATGGCCATTTTATCAGTCTCTGCCTTAATATAATTGTCCATGGTTTGGGAATTTTCTCTAAAAGATTCAATACATTCTGAAAGAAAATTCTGTGGTGCAAGAAAAAAAAAACTCTTAATCCTCATGGCAAGCATTTACAATAGGGAGAGCTGCACACAAATACTAGCAGCTAGATTAAACCACTTCATGTACTGCAACTCTGAGGTCTGTACTTCTGCAACATGACCATCCTTATACTAATGAATATAATCTGAAGCTCACCTCCAAAAGAACTGTCAGATACCTTATTAAATCTAGTGACATTTCTCCTTGAACACAGTGCCATGTTTCCTTCATGTGTTATTCAAGAAACGTTCTTGCTTTAAGCAAACAAGCCATTCTTTTCTTTCTTTTCTTTTCTTTTTGCCTACTAAGACTTAAAAGATCACTAATATGCACCAGGTGCATTGCTTTTAATATTTAACTGCAATAAATTACTAGATTATGTTTGGAAAACACCAGCATCCCAGACATGCTTATTTGATTCAAATGAAATAGATCATCTGGAAAAAGTGGCTAAACACAAATTTATTCCTGCATATAAGGATGAAATGTTGGGAGAAACACATTATACAAGGGAGGCTCAAGAAGGGGGGTATTTATACTGAGAAAGTGCATTTGAGGATATGATGGTTAGCCTTTTTGTTATCCTTTCTAGAGAATAACCAGATCAAATCATATTTAGAAAGACAGGCAAGCTTTATGAGTTGTATACTACACTTGTAGTTATGAAGAGAGGCTAAGACTGGAAACTTTCTTAATGAGTGAAAGAAAAGGTAGAAAAAACAGAGGTATAAGATCTCTGTTTTTTTTTCTCACCCATGTTGTCAGGAAAACATTACATTTCTTTTGGGCCATCCTCTTCATGCCCAGTCTTTCTGCATAGAGGAACTCATTTTTTTGTACTTCAGAGCTGAAGAGAGGTCAAGGTCTCTCCTTACAAGAAATATCCCTGCATGTGCATCTGTAAATACAGAGAATTCCTCACAGATATCCAGTCACCTGGGAAAGTCACCTGTAAAAATAATTTATCATCATTATAGTTTTAAGGCCCCAGAAAGTACTTCAGGGTATTGTTGCAAATCTGGAAAATAATAATTTACTTTCAGAGGTGGCTACTCTTTATTTACAGTATGCACCAAAAAAAAAAAAAAATCTAAATGCTGCAGCTGGTAACCTGTGGTTAAATACACTTATCTCCCCTTCATCTTATTATGACCTCAGTTGCTTACTCCCCATACATACTCAGCCATCCTACTCCCCATACAGAAGAAGACCACTATACCAGCAGTTTCAGCAGCTACATTTCCAGACAGATGTGGATATAAGACAAGGTTTATTCTAAGTTTTAAACCTACTGCACAAGAAGCCAGACAGCCAGCACTAAGGAGAATATTCCTCCACTTCTCACCATTTGTTATTATGGATGACCATGTAGTGCATTGTTCCAAGTGGTAGAACTAGCCTCACCAAGACACTGACCAAAGAAAAGTTGGTAATGTCTTTGTGGTATGACAGCACTGTGTGATGGTGAAAGTCCTTACAAAATCTGGTGAAAAGCAATATTTTAAAAGATGGCATTGAATCTTGCAGCCATGGTGCAAAAGGACCGCTGGATACAAATAGCAATGTCTGCAGCCATCACAGTGGGATCCAAAGCAGGAAAACATTCTTTTATGCAAGTATCCTTCTTGATCACAGATGAATCAGTCAAATAGCTGGTCCCAATAATGTGCTATTAATATAAGGTAGAGGCAAAAGTTACCCAGCCCTAGTACTACTAAAAGAGTTGCCAGGTGAAAAGCAGAACAGTACTCTTTACCTTTATAAGCTGTGTATAAGAGGGAATTTCAGCAGGTGTTGCTTGTAGCAGAGTGCTGTAGGAGCTGTCCACATGATCCCAAAGGCCTGGGTTTCCACCAGCCTCATATTTTCTAGTTCAGATGATGCACGCTAAAACCCTGGAGGTAAGACTGGGCCCAATCCTGGGATAAACAGCTGTTACATACGCAGGCTCTGAGTATGAGTGACAGTATGGCCAGGTAAGGAGTGCACACCAGTAGTGGGTCCCGGGTTGGTGTGGGGACAGGCATGTAAACATCTGCCCACCCCCAAGCTAACCTGGGGACCAATCTGGGCAAAACCTGTCACGTTTGCTCAGATGCTGTTTCTGTAAGCATCTGAAGAGGTGGTTTATATCCACGAAAGCACTTGCAAAAATAAAAGCCAGTTAGTCTTAAAGGTGCTACGACATTCCTTCCTGCAACTCCTCATTATGGTTCAAGAGAGTAACATGGCTACGTCTTGGGAAAATTATTTCCTTCACAAGGAATATTTTTCCCCTGTGTGCAGAAAACCTCAAATATTTTTCTCTGCTGATGGAATAATATTTACACAGTGATTCATTATATCCAAATATGGGGAGAATACTTCAGAGGAATATTTGTTTTCTTCCTCTACAAGAGAAAAAAAATGAGTGTGCCACATTTAATTATCCTGATGTGCTCAGGACAAGAGGCCACTGTCAGGATAGAATATGGGGAACCAGAATGGTTTCCAAATGGCAAGGGGTCACTCTTCATTTTGCCACCCTATTTAATTTGTATGATCAGTGTATCATACATAAAGCTAGACTAAACTGAGAAGATGCAGGTGTGAAAGCTGGAGGAAGAAGCAATAACAATTTAAGATAAGCAGATGATAGTGAACTACTAGCAGATGATAGCAGACTTGGAATGACTTTTGAAGAAAGTCAGGGAAGAAAGTGCAAAGGTACAATTACAGGTGAACATTAAGAAAACCAAAGAATGGCCACAGATGATTTATATAAGGTTAAATCAGACGATGAAGGCATTGAGATAGTCAAAGATTTCCTATACTTTGATTCATTAATCAAATACATTAATGCATTAGTCAAAATGGAGACTGCAATCAAGAATCAAAAGAGGGACTTGGAAGGGCAACAATGAAGCAACTAGAGTCAAAATCCCCAAGTGCAACAGTAGGAGCCAGTGTGATGTAATGGTTTGAGTGTTGGACTAGGACTCTAGAGACCAGGGCTCGAATTCTGGCTCAGCCATGTAAACCCACTGGGTAACCCTGGGCAAGTCACACAGTTTCAGTCTCAAAGGATGCCAACAGCAAACCCTTTCCAAAGAAACTTGCCAAGCAGACACCATGATTTGTTTGCCTTAGGGTTGCCATAAGTCAGAAATGATCTGAAGGAACTTAACAAAAACAAGACTATATCATTGAATACATTGAAATATGCCATCATATGTCATATTTCTCTAAATGGTTGTGAAAGAAAAACATGAAGAAAGCTGATAGGAAGAGAACCTATTTGAAATGTGGTGCTACATGACAGTTTTACGGATACTATGGACTGCAAAAAAGACAAATAAATGAATCTAAGAGCAAATCAACCGTGGACTCTTAATAGAAGACAGGATGACTAGACTGAGGATGTCATACTTTGGACATATCATGAGAAGACATGACTCATTAGAAAAGACATGATGCTTGGCATAGCAGAAGACAGTAGGAAAAGAGGAATACCCCATTATATGCGGATAGGCTCAATGAACAAAGCCAAGGCCCCAAGTATGCCAGACCTGAGTATGCAGAACAGACTTGGAGGTCTCTCATTCATAGAGGGCATGTCTTCACTGAGCAGGAATTTCATGAAGTGCATGGGAAGCAAATCAATTCTCAAATCATATAGTAGTGGCAGGTAATGCCAGAACAAGAGCTACTGTTAAGACTATTTTAATGATTCTTCTGTGAAATATAAAATATCTTTGTTTGCATATGGAGAAAATACTTGGAGCCCTCACTGTCTGAGAAAGTGAAAAGAAGTGTTTATTGCTGTTGTGAAAAGTCAGCAAAAATTGATGTTCAAAACATGCTGATTGGCCCATGGTATTGTGTGTTTTTAAAAAGACTTGTCAAGATGTTTATTCCAAAACTTCATTTTAAAAAAATGAGATGACTGATCATTAACCTCTTGTGGAAAGATTACAAGTCTGAGCAATTGCAAAGCCATGGCCACATGCTGTTTTGAGCTCCACAATACATATTTTGGTGGATATATAATAAGAATGTTAATATTCTATTATTTTGTCCTTGCAAGTGAATAATTTTCACAACTTTCTCATTACTGCAATGAGAGTCCTTCTGAAGGTTGCAGCCTTGCTTGCAGGCAGGAGGGAGCTGGTGGAAATGTCATCCACGCACATCATGATTGCTAACAGAATGGATCTTCCCAGAAAATGGTTAACATCTCCCAGCTCCAAACCTAGACTTTGGAGTTTTTCCAAGCCATCCCCTGTGCTTTCTCCACCCCTATACAGTTTAAAATTCTCAGCCCGGAATTCCTGCTGCTGTTCTAGCTGTTTTTATTTGTTTATACATTTGTTTTAACTTCATTGTTATTTAATTCTATTTTAGGGGGGGGAGGCAGGGAATGGGATAGGATATTTTAACTTGTACTGCTTTTAACCTTTGCTGTAACCTGCTCTGATTGCTCATTCAGAGGGGCGGGCTAGAAATAAAAATTATTTATTTATTTATTTATTTATTTGTGGAACAGCTGTAAAAAAACCCACCCTCATGTATATTTCAGCACAGAAAAAAAATTCCCCAAACAGTTCAGGATGTGTGAAAACCATGCAAAATTCTTGCCACTGTATTAGTCTTTTTAAAATGAGTTTTCCAAGGGTTGGGAAACACATTTTTTTCATCCAAGAAATAAACAGCAGTAAATATTCCCCCCATCTCTAATATATAGACCTTTCTTTTCCAGCCTTTGGCCACTTTACTTTCCACTAATGGCTATTATGGATAGCAACCTACATAAATTACTTCTCTGTTATGTATCATCAAGATTTTTATACTCTTGACTTGATTCTTTCTATCCATTCACCATATCCAGGTCACAGCTAGAAAATATTCATGGTATTTGCTGCGCACTTGTGAAGCCCACTTCTTTTCATTCAAATATGGGAATATGGGAATAAATCAGATAAGGAAATCAAGTTGTGATGTCTAGAAGCAGGAATCTGAGATGCTTTTATAATTCATGTTGTGATGCTCAAGGTCTTCCCTGTGGATAGCAAGGAAACACAAATTCAGATGAATTACTTAACTTACTGTGAAAAATATGGCAATGGTCATCAATTTGGAAGGCGTTAGAAGGAGATTAGACAAATTCATGGTTGCTACATTCTGTGCCAGAAGCAGTGTGCTTCTAAACCTCATTTCCTGAGACACATACATGGGAAAGTGCTATTCTGTTCACATTCGATTGTGAATTTATTTATTAATTTATTAATTTTATATTTAGCCCTTTTCACAACACTGGGACTTGAGGTACGTCACAACCTAATGAAAAGAATAGGTACAACTATAAAAGAATGGTCTGAATGTAATATGGTAGTTATAAATGTGCAACTCAGAGTGACTGTTCCATATTCACAATGTGTTCAATAAACATAAGGACTGTAGTCTTACAATTCCCATTTACTAGGCAGCAACTGCTGCAGTTGATGGGAGTCTGTTTCCAAATCAGTCAGGAGTAGCTTTATTTGTTACATATTATCATTATTTATTATCTATATCCTTCTACAAGCTTCCTACAGGTATCATAGAATCATAGAATCATAGAGTTGGAAGAGACCACAAGGGCCATCCAGTCCAACCTCCTGCCATGCAGGAACTCCCAATCAAAGCATCCTCAACAGATGGCCATCCAGCCTCTGCTTAAAGACCTCCACGGAAGGAGACTCCACCACACTCTGAGGGAGTCTGTTCCACTGTCAAACAGCCCTTACTGTCAGGAAGTTTCTCCTAATGTTGAGGTGGAATCTCTTTTCCTGCAGTTTGCATCCATTGTTCTGCATTCTAGTCTCTTGAGCAGCAGAAAACAAGCTTGCTCCCTCCTCAATATGACAGCCCTTCAAGTATTTAAACAGGGCAATCATATCACCTTTAACCTTCTCTTCTCCAGGCTAAACATCCCCTGCTCCCTAAGTCGCTCCTCATAGGGCATGGCTTCCAGGCCCTTCACCATCTTCCTGGCCACCCTGTAAACAGCTTGCTGGAAAAGCCATTGATCTGATCTAGCAAAATTTTTCTCATGTCCTTAAGGTAACAGCTGAAAATGCTGATATAGGTATGGTGAAATAAACCTCACACCCCTGCTTGTTCATTTTTTCCCTAAATGATGCATTTGCTGGACCAGATGAAAACTGGGACAGGTGTCACCAAGCAACATCAGACTATGGCCAAGATTATTAATAAGGAAGAAAGTGCAAGCTAGAAGACGCTGTAATACTTTGTTTTCCTAAATGTACTGAGTAAACGTTCTCTCTTTTCCTCACTGCTGAGTTGAGTGCAAACTATTTTTGCACTCTGAACTCAGTTTGCAACTACTGTGAGTAGAGGAGAATGGAGGAGAGTGGGAGGAAGAGGGAGAAACTGGGGCGTTTTTAAAGTATCTACAAAAGTCAGGGGACAGAGAATTAATCAGGAGTGTTCCTGCCAAATTGGGACAGTTGGTGGGGATGCAGTTGTAGCTGGACAGGAAATCCCAGCATCCCACACCACTGGTATTCTGCTTAGGGTTTGATGGATATTGCAGCCCAACAACATCTCAAGGGTTCTACCCATATAGTTCTTTTCAGATGACTCTAACCATGGAGTGAAGCCTGGGAGCTGGATTCATCCCTCTTTAGGCTAGACCTACTTATATGTCCAGTTGGATCGGGACCCAATATTTTCACTTCCTCTCCCTTTTCTGTGTCATCCTTTAATTAAAAATAACTGAAAATAAAGTTCAGGGAGCAATATTGGCTTTATATTTGTAGCCACCCTCAACCTCATTTGTAAAATAATAATGAAAATTGTGTAAGATTTGTCTTTTTGCTGAGTTAGTTATCCCTCATATGTATAATTCCATGTCAATATCAGGTTTATTCTGTTTGGCTCGATCATGCTACCAGAATAATTTATATGGATTTGAAACAGCCAAGACCTGATGAGCTCAGAGAAAAGACACACTTGATGACTTTTCCATATGGATTATGACTTGTGTAACTGTGATAATGCCTCACACTGAAATAATACAGATTTTACCACAAAAGTTGCCACATGATTTCTTTTTTAAAAAATCTCTAACTGCAAGGGATTGGCTCCATTTTATGGGGCATTTTATTGACTGCCTACAGACCCATTGTGTGGGTCATAAATAGACTTGAAAAAGTTGCTTCCTTGGACTACAGCTTATTATTATATCCTGTTTGAATTACTGTATTGGTTGGGAGCTGTTGATAAATCAGCTTGTCAAAGAAGCACTTTTTATCTGTTGGTATTTATTTATTTTATTTCATCAGTTACATTTGTATCTTGTGTTTCCTTTAATGACCTCAAGGAGGCATATCTAGCTTCCCTCTTCTCACTTGGGTTCTGGTCTAATAGGCAGAGCAGAGACCTCATATTTTATATAATACCTCAGTTAACAAAACCTCTGATAAAGAAGCTCCATTTTACAGACTCTTTTAACAGAAACCTAGCCCTACCCCAGCTCTTTTGTTGCCTTCTGTCTAGCTGTTTGTTTTTGCAGCTTTGGAACTGGCATTGGGAGGATGGTGAAAGGGATTGGATCTCGGCAGTGTTTTTGTCAGATGGTGGCTGGCAGGATGGCCAGTGGGCAAGTGAGGCAACAAGGGGAGGGACGGTGGTGGGGCAATCCATTCTTCTGCTGCTCCCCCCCTCCCAGCACCAGGTGACACTAAGTGAGGAGATACCACTGCTTGGAAACAAACCAGTTGTCCCACATTAAAGGTGTTATAGTAATTCAAACAGAAGTAACATGTCTCCCCACTCCATCTGTCTCTCTGTTACTATATCTATGGCCATTCTCTGGCTTCCTTGCTGGCCCCTACCCTCTGTATCTGATGCTGTAACTTCAATGTAGATCAAGTTGTTAAAAACCGAAAGCAATACAAATAAAAAGAACAGAACCCTCTCATGCTCCTGAACAGGGAGACTAGCCCTAATCCTCAATCCATCCCTGATATGACTCCCCCAAATGGGTGGCCCTCCTTTTGGGTTGCCCCTTTGGTCAGCCAGCTTATATCTCCTTACAAGAAAGGGAGAGATGGTAGTTTATCTGGCAGTCAGTCAGCACTTGGCTAAAGGAGACTGGCCCTGGAGGGTGCATATGCGAACAATAGGCAGGAGTCCACTAAATTGAAAACCAGCAGGACCCAACAGGAACAGCAAGCAAAAACAGCAACTCTCTCTCTCTTGAGGATGGTGGTGTTGCTTCTCCCTCAGTAACTCTCTTTTCTAATTTTAAGTAAGAATATGAGAATGACTTGCCTTGCAGGCATTTTTCAAAGGAAGCAACACTACCAGTAAAGCATTTGTATTGTGGCTGTATAAGAAAGGAAGAGTTACTGTAAATGAGGTAAATATATAAAATTGCATTTCCACATCTTGCAAAGATAAAAGCTTGATTCAGGTGTTCTAAGCAAATTAAAGTACACCTGTTGGAAACTGAAAGTATAGGGCAACCTCATGGTCTCCACATGTAGAAGTTCTCTCTGAGATTTTCAACCTTATAAGAGTAGTGAGAGCCTTTAGGGACCAAAAAGATTTTCCCATTCAGAAACCCACCCCCTACGTGTTCAAGTGATAGAAACAGTGATGGAAGAAGGATGGAGTGTGATCCTTGCTCATTTGCTTCACAGGTTTACTTCAGTACTGGTTAGAATACCTAAAAAGGCTAAAATTAACTCTCCTTTGGCTTCATGCTTTAAGACTATAATGAGCAAGGTTATTAGGTTTTCCTTTCTGAATGTAAGACTGACTTGAAAAGACATTAGCATTTAAACAGGTATCATAACAACCTGTTTCTATTTAGGGGTCTGGTTAATATATTTTACATTTTGTATCAACCCCAAACCACTTCCCTATCCTGCTTCCTTAGCATGACTGACCAGAGAAAGTGCTAGACCATGAAAGGATTAAGTCTGTTGATTTATAAGTCAACCTCTTAACTTTGCTTTTATTGACACAATCCCCCCCCCCCCCCCCAAAAATCACAACCATCTTTCTTTCCCTCTCAAAAGACCAAATTTTTTGTTAATGTTGTTTTTGGGTCAATAGAACAATAATTTTACTGAAAACTTTGCATTATTAGTATTGCTTTTGTTATTACTGTAACAAATACAGTCAGTCATGAAATCAATCAATTATTTTCCAGGCTATCATTCTCTGAAGATGCCAGCCACAGATGCTGGCGAAACGTCAGAATGGAACTCTTCCAGAACATGGCCACATAGCCTGAAAGCTCCACAAAAAGCAATCAATTATTATTTATTATTATATTATGAATTATTTTAGTGTTATAACCATCAAGAATGGCTTCAAATTCAATATAATGGATAATACTCACTCCATTAGTGATGTAAAAAAACCTCTGTGTTTTGCTGCCTTTCTCCAAATTTCACCTGCTTTTTCATCTTCTACTTGTTTTGAATCAAGTTGTAAAATTTTGTGGAAAGGTTTTTCCCCCATATAATTTTTTGTTCAGTTCCCAAGCATTTTCCTAATGTTCACATTTCTTTGTGCATTTAATCAAATTTATACATTCCTCCCCCCCCCCCTCACTGAGTATTCAGTTGGCCCTCGGTATCCATGGGGGATTCATTTCAGATCCCCCTGTGGATACCAAAATCTGTGGATGCTGAAGTCTGCATTGTCAGCAATGAAGGTGTGGCTATGTGACCGCATCACCATTGGGGACAATGGGACTCATCCTTCCTTCCTGCCTGCCTGCCTGCCTGCCTGCCTGCCTGTTTGCCTATCTGTCTTCATCTCTCTGTCCCTCCATCCCACCTGTCACCATCAGTGGGCGGGCTGGTGGCTGCTGCCACCGCTTCCTCTTCCTCCTACCTCTTCTCCCTCCTCCTGCCACCTCTCCCTCCTTCTCCTCTTCTTCCCACCACTTTCTCCTTCCCTTCCTCCTGCCTTTTCTGCTTCTTCTTCTTCCTCCTTCACCTCCACCACCTCACCATGGGCTTGCCATCCACAGATGCTTGAATCTGCAAATGGCATGTCCACTGATACCGAGGGTGGACTGTAGCATATATGAATGTATTTTTTCCAGTTGTGTACATTCCAGCCAGTCATATTTTAACATGTACACATTTTTTGCCCATACTTCATTACTCTGAAATGCCCTATAAGACCTCTGAAAATGCAAATTTTCAAAGGAAAAAAAAAGGATTAAATCAAACAAAAAGTTGAAACATAGTGTAAAATCAACAATATCAACAGTGCCGAACTGAAAATCCTTGAGCTGTGTGGGTGGGCAGAGGCTGGATCACTCTACGACCAGAGTTTGGAGCCAAGAAGTATCAGGGATTTTCCGGGAAGGCCTGCTGGAAGAGATGCATCTTTAGGGCTTTTTTGAAGCCATCAATGGATGAAATAAGATGCATCTCATCCGGCAGGTCATTCCATAGCTTAGGGGTGACAGCTGAAAAGGCCCTCTGGGAGGTCTGCACCAACCTGGTTTTAACAGGTTGTAGCAGGTTCCTCCCAGAGGAATGCAGTGTGTGGGGAGGTTCACACGGGAAGAGGCAGCCCCTAAGATAGGATCGACCCAAGCCCTGTAGGGCTTTATAGATTAAAACCAACACCTTGTACTGTGCCCAGAAACTAATTGGCAGCTAGTGGAGAGACTTAAGTACAGATGTCATAAGTTTTCTCCTGGATGTACCAGGCTTCATGCCTCTGATGATCTCACCACTTGGTGAAATCATTTGGAGGCATGGAGTTGAGTGTCTTCAGTACGCTGATGACACTCAGATATACCTCTCCATGACAAGATCGTCTGCTCAGACCTCAGATGGTGTCTCTACTCTCAATCACTGCCTTGCAGCGGTAATGGTTTGGATGAGGGAAAACAAATTGAAACTCAATCCAGACAAAATGGAGGTACTCACAGTTACAGGTATACCTTTAAGTTACTACATCATTAATGTATTTGCTTGTACAAAGTTTCATGTGTTTAAAGTTAAAATTTCTTAATATGTGATGTTTTTAAATAATTTTTTAAAATAATTTAAAAAGAATTCTTAAAAAGAATTTAAAAATTTAAATATTTTAAAAACTATTAAAAAATTAATCTACAATTTTTTTAAAAACTTGGGGCCTCTCCTTTCTCCTCCCATTGAACCTTGCCCCACTCACACCACAGCTTGTTTCTTCGAAAAGGTAGATGTTTGAAGAGCAGTGGTGTTACCCCCTCCCCAGGTGTCACCTGGTGCACCCTGCACCTCCACCCTCTTAATGACAGCCCTGGCCCTTGGTCCCCTTCCTTAGTCTGGTCTTAGGGAAACAGGGCTTCTACTCAGAGGAAAGCAGTCAGAGACTTGGTGGTGGAAGGAGCTGGCAGCCAATAGCTCTCTATCCCTGGAGCTCAGTGAACAGAATGTGGCTAACAGATAACAACAACAGCGGTGTTTTGTGTGAGTATTTAGCAGGGGAGTTTGAGGGGGGTTGATGGTGGTTATTATTATTATTATTATTATTATTATTATTATTTTGTTTTTCCCGCCTCTCCCTGCAGATCGAGGTGGGATTACAGCAATAAAACAGTACAATACAAATACAAAAGATATAACCAATAAAATACCAACATTATTGATGTCAGGCTGACTGGGTGATAATTATTTGGGTCCCTCCCCCCCCTTTTTTTTGCTCTTTTGCTTTTTTGCAAATGGTGACAACATTTTCCCTCCTGCAGTCTGCTGAGACCTCTCATGTTCTCCAGGAATTCTCAAAGATTATTGACAGTGGTTCTGAGACTATTTCTGCCCATTCTTTTAATGTCCTTAATGTAGTTTATCTGGCCCTAGAGACTTGAATTCATTTATAGTAGACAGGTATTCCTGTACTACCTCTTTACCTATTTAGTGTTGCATTTCCCCTACTGCAGCATTTGCTCCTTTTCCCCTAGGCTGAACACTGTCCTTCTTTTCAATGAAGACCAAGGCAAAGAAGGTGTTGAGTAGTTCTGCCTTTTCTCTGTTCCTTGGGGCTTTTTACATTGGCAAGAAAGTGTGATCTGAAGTCGCCTTTATGTTAATGCTTAGCAGCTACATAGCAAGCCTCCGGTTTGCATTAAAAAAGTGCAGAGCTGCTACACAGAGGGGTGTGGGAACGACTTATCTGAGTGGTCTTTTTTGTGGCTCAGCAGTTACATGGGAAGCTGTCAGAACGCTACAAACACAGGCGGAGCTGATACATGGGCAGCAAGAAACGCAGCTTTAAACTGCGACTTTAATTTTTTTTTCCTTGCCAGCTGCGAACAGCGCTGTTGCGCGGTTCGTACCGCCGCGAACAGCGCTATTCCGATGATCGAGGCTTGAACTGCGCTATTGCGAGGGTCGAGGCTTGAACTGCGCTATTGATGGGGTCGAGGCTACGAATTGCGCAGTTTTAAATGATTCAAAGGGGGCTCCTAAGTGATTTTGACAGCAGCCACAGACCGAGCATCTGCAAGAAGACAAAGGAGGAGGAGTGCTGGCCATTGACCCAGTGACGTTGGCATTCGTCAGGACAGGGTCACTGTGGGCATCATCACCAACATGGATGCCTCCTCTCCTTTGTGGTCGGCACTTGTCGTCAATGTTCAAAGCACAGCCAAAGCTGCCGCCTTTGCCTCCGCTAGTGCTGCCAGGATCGTCGAAGTGACCACTGAAATGACTGCTGTGACCACTGAAATGACTGCTGTGACCACTGAAATGACTGCTGTGACCACTGAAATGACTGCTGTGACCACTGAAATGACTGCTGTGACTACTGAACTGACTGCTGTGAGTACTGAAATGATTGATGTGACCACTGAAATGTTAGCTGTGAACACTGAAATGACTGATGTGACCACTGAAATGATAGCTGATGATGATAGTGATGATACAGAAGAGAGAATAGCTGCAGTTGGTGTCTCACTGCTTGAGCAGTGTGAATTAGCCGGTGGCATTGCTATGTCCGAGAAAAGGAAGACCCGGCTTTATTGGACGCTGGAGAGAAGTGATCACTGGTGGTCTGTCATAGTCACTCGCACCTGGTCTGAAAGCCGATGGAGGCGTTACTTCCGAATGCCCCGTGCCCTCTTTCACCGGCTGGTGGACATCCTCCGTCCAGAACTGGAGAGATCTGATTCATTGATGAGAAAAGCCATCCCGGTGGAGGAGAGAGTGGCCATTGCCATCTTCATGCTGGCCCATAAAATGACCTACTTGGTGACTTCAGAGCTCTTCGGGGTTGGCATTTGCACTGCAGGGCAAATGATGCTGGAGTTCGCCTTGGCCATGGAGAAGCTCCTGCTGTCCCGGACTGTGTACTTGGGAGATGCCCGGAAGGTAAGGCACTGTCCAAAACATATTTCCAATTGTCAAGCTATCCTATCCTGTATGTGGCATATTTCATGTGTGGGTTGTTTTGTGGTGTAATTGCATGGATGTAATGAATTTGTCATTTATTCACCTGTTTCCCCCCCCTTTCCTTTCTACAGATCATGGAAGGTTTCGCTGAGCTTGGATTCCCACAAGTAGTGGGCGCTGTGGATGGGTGCCACTGTCTGATTGTGCCACCCCTGGGGCAGAGGAAGAATTATCAGAACAGAAAGGGGTCCTATTCTGTTATCCTGCAAGGGACATGTGATCACACTGGTCGCTTTGTGGATGTGGAGCTGGGATGGCAAGGATCAGCTCATGATGCCAGGGTGGTCCGCAATTCTGTCATTTTTGAAACTATGGAAGCTGGCATCTTTGTGCCAGGCAACCCCACCATTACCATCCAGGGTCAGCAAATTGGACCCCTCCTGCTGGGAGATAAAGCTTATCCTCTCAGAAAATGGTTAATGTCGCCCTACAAGAAACCTACCACTGCCAAGCGGAAGCTTTTCAATAGGAGGTTGAACAGGTGTAGAGTGAAGGTGGAACATTCGTTCGGGCGTCTCAAGGCCAGGTGGAGATGTCTGAAAGGACCACTTGTTGTGGCAGAAGAGAACGTGGTGCCCATGATCGCCGCTTGTGTCATCCTACACAACATCTGCGAGACCAAGGGAAAGGTTTTGGATGAGGGGCTGCAGTACAGGCGACGTTTTGTGTTGCCTACCCTGGGGGCACCTATTCCTGAAAATGACCCTGGCACACAAGAAGGGCACAAAGTGAGGAATGCATTGGCAGAGTTCTTCCAGACAGGGAGAATTTGAACTTGGACTTCTCCTCCATTTGTGATACCAGAGCATAATTGTTTTGTATAATCATATCAGTAGTTGAATAAATGTATCCCATCAGCCACAGTCTGTGTGTGCCCATCATTCATGGTCTGCTGTGTGGGCAGTCTCTGCCATGTGCTTGTTGGCTTGACACACACAAACACACTCACAGAAGGTCATGCATAGGTGTGCCTGGCGCCAGATTTCCTGGAAGATAAAGATACAAGCCCATAACTGCCAACCGTTTACTCTGACAATGTATCAATACCCCTTGAAATTCAGGCTTCCCTAATGGCCCATTCAATTGTAACAATATGAAGCCCAGAGGCATCTATTGGGGGAAAGATTCAAAATTCAGCTCTGAGGGGACTTCATTGGCCTGAAGCCATCTCTGCCCACCTTGCCCTCACCCACAAATTTCTATAAAGTCCAAAGCCCCTGTCTTTTTCCTCAGGACGGCGACCATGGCTCCCAGGGTGAGACCTCCAGTTCGCAGGGCCTACTGGCAGGCTGAAGAGCTGGAGATCCTCCTGGAGGCCCTCATGCCAGAGCAAGCTGCTCGGATTGTGATGGCCTCTAGCAGCAAACCGAACAAGGCCTTTTTTATGGATGCCGCCAGAGCCCTCCGGCGACGAGGGTTTCAAAGGACCTTCCTACAGTGTCGGAGCAAGTTCAAGGACCTGAAGGGAAGGTTCTTTGAAACCCTGGAGGACTATGGTCCGCATCCGCCTGTTCGGAAGAGGCCACCATATTTCGAACAGCTTCGGGCCCTCTGGCAGAGGGGCAGAGAGCCTCGGTGGGAAGATCGCCGTCCTCAAGGTAAGTCTGGGCCCCTTTCATTGTGCCTGTGTCCCTGTCACTGACCCTTCCCTCCTGTTTGCCAATGTCCTCCATGGGTCCTCATGCCTGTCCTCCACTTTGCTTTTGCAGGCATGCAGCCCAGGCGAGGACGGAGGGTGCCAGAGCAGGCCCAACAGCCCGGCAGGGGGTCCCCCGCTGCTGCACCTCAGGGAGAGGCTCGGGATCTCCCTGAGGATGCAGCACAGCCAGGGCCCTCTGATGCCGCCCCTCCGCCCAGAGAACAGGCTCCTCTGGCAGCAGGTTAGTGTCCAAGGGGTTGGGGGGGGGGTGGACGTTGCAAGCCTGCAGCCTCCACAACACTCCTGTCCTGTCCCTTCCCTTCATGTCACTGTATTAACTTCTCCCCTTTCTTCCCTTTTTCCAGTAGCTCCTCCGTCGCCGGATGCTGCTGCTGCCATTGAGGACCAGCCTGGGTCAAGCCGCCGCCGCCGCCGCCGTCGCCTGCAGAGGGGACCCGAGGCCCAGGGTCCCCAACCCAGGGAGATGCCTGAGGCACAGCGCCACAGGGGAGGAAGTGAGTGCAGGCACCCAAAGAACCGGAGAAGGGAGTGGGGATGCCCATACACCCTGCCTGTGGGAGTGGGTGTGTGGCTCCATTGTCGCCTCCTAACCATTCTCTCTTTCTCTCTCTTTTTTCTTTTGTCCTCTACAGAACGCCTGCTGCATAGGAGGGTGGCAGCGCTGGAGGCAGGCCAGGAAAGGATCTTGCAGCTCCTCAATAACATCTTGCAAGTCCTTCCTGGCGCTGCACCTCCAGCTGCCCAGTAAAGCTGCTTCCCCCCCCCTTTCCCTTTCCTTCCCTTTCCCGTGTTTGCTGTTCCCCTTCCTTCCCCTTCCCTTCCCCTGTAAATAATTTGTAAATAGTTTGTATAAATAAAAAAGTTTATTTTTTAAAAAAATTTTGTCTGTCTTGAACTGCACAACAGCGGTAGTACACCATTGACCCATTTGTATGAATGAAATTCTTTTTTTATGAATGAATGGGGGTGTTGCGGTAGTGCGCTGTTTCACCATTTGTTAGTGTTAAGATTTGAAGTAGGACAGTGGTGTTCAAAATGTGCTTTTGAAGAGATGTTGAACTTCAGCTCCCAGAAGCCTAAGTCCTACATCTCATCAACAGCGCAGTTTGAACATCACTGCCATAGGGAGTTAGTGAGTTAGCTATAGCTATAGTGTAGTGCCTGGTGGAAAAGGAAGTGCAGGGAAGGAATGAGACCTTTGGGGAGAGAGATAAGTACAGTAGAGGACACCACAGTGCTTAATGGGAACTCAGTGCTTGTCACAACACTTCCCTCCTCTTCCTCCCCTGCGCCTGGGATGGCGACGAGTCGCCATAGGAACCGCCACTTGGCTGCTGAAGAGGCCAGAAGACTCCTGTCTAGGTTCTTCCTGAATGACCTCCAGATCCAGAATGACTTCGCCAGGAGTGACATCACGACCCCTTTCCCCACCCTGATGCCCAGATGGCCCCTCTACAGCCATGGGAATGGCCCTATGGGTAACACTCTCCTCCTCACCACCCACTCTGCCACTCTGAGCTGATCTTAAGATCCCTACTATCTGTTCCAGCAGGCCACTCTGCCCTTCAAGAACAGAAGTGAGTCGCCTCTGCTCCTGGATGGATTCTGCCTGCTGCTGAAGTGCCCTATCCTGATTTTGGACTGCCCTCTCCTGCAGCTGAAGTGCCCTCTCCTGCAGCTGAAGTGCCGTCTCCTGATTCTTGAGGGCCCTCTCCTGATTCTGGAGGGCCAGCTCCTGCTGCTGAAGTGCCCTCTCCTGATTCTGGTGGGCCCTCACCTGCACCTGAACTGCCCTCTCCTGATTCTTGACTGCTCTTTCTTGAAATTCTACGCTCCTCAACCTCAGCTGATAGAAACGCTCTCCCTGTTGTGTGAGTGCTGTCATGTGTTCTGAGGTGGCACCAACGAGACGATCAATTGCCCTGGCGGATGTTGCTGCTGCTGAGCGACGCACCCGTCTGTGTCTCATGGCAGTGAGCCGCTCCTCCGGTGGCATTGCAGCTATGGGATTGGCGGGTGCTTCTTCTTCTTCTGAAGGTGGTCTTGGTGCACCTTCTGCACCTTCTATAGGACGAAGCACCAGAGATACACAAAAGCATAGAGTTAGCACATACTCCAGAGGGCATCCAATCCATCCCTATTATGCCATGCAGGAACTCTCGCTCAAAGCACCCTCAATATGTCACACAGGACCTTGGAGAAATGTAAGGAAGAGGAAGAGTTGAGGAGAAGCACAACACACACACACACACACACCACAGTCATACAAAGGAGATCTTACAGCATACACTGACATAAACGTTGTAGCCCCTACCCAAAACATGCCATCATGCCTACAAAAACCTTCACCAGCGCCTGTGTTCCTGTGCTGTAACTGGCCCACTATACAATCCCCCCCCTTCCCATGCCACACACATGTCTTACCCTGCAAAGCTTCCTGACCGTCACTATCATCGCTGTCTCTCACAGTCCTCTGTCCTACAGGCGACCGATCACGGTGGCTACTGACGTTGGCAGAGACAGTGCTTGTACGGGAGGATGGCCTGCTTGAGGAAGCTGTAGATGCCAACTTTATGGCACGGGCTTTTTTTCTGAGAGCCTCGATGTCCACAGCTTGCTGACTGTAGGATGTCTCATCAGAGTCCGGGGACTGCTCCCGTTCCTCTGCATGACAAAGGGACAGAGTGACTTCTCCCCTATGCCCACCCTGATCCCACATCTTCCCTATGTCCCCTAGTTCCCTTTCCCTCAGAAGCCGAGGCACATCTTACCTTGAGAAGGCAGCAGAAAATGTTGGGCACATTCCATGCTTGTCTGTGGGCTTGGATCAGGCTCTGGCTCTGATTCTGGCTCTACCTGTGGTTCCGGGGTGTCCTCCATAGGTTCAGCCCTAGCAGGCTGGCCCACTGGGACCCTCACAACCTGTCCGCTGGTGGACAGTCTGTTGGGTCTGATCCTCCCATCCTTGCTAATGAACTCATGAAGCTCCTTGTAGAAAGGAGGACGGGGGCCTGCCTGGGTACCTTTGGCCAAATTGTCTCGATATTTTTTATATTGTGCCTTTAAGGCTTTGCACTTTCGCCGGCACTCTTCCCAAGTCCGCCGGTGTCCCTTCCCTCTCATGGCTTGGGCCACCTCATGATAGGTATCCGCATTGAGGTAGGTGGACTCCAGTTTCTCTAAAATATTGGGCCTTGATCAGATGGAAATGAGGTCTGAGGTCTCTGCATGAGACCAAGACATCCCTCTCCCCCTTTTTGGGCCACTTGTAGAAGTCTCTGCCATTGTGCAAAGTGCCACAGCAAAGCCTCGGCAAGAGTGTCCCTAGGAGCGGCTGACTTGGACAAAGGCAAGTGGGAAATGGCGCTGGAATGTGTGTGGGGGTTCGTGTGAAAATTGAAAGTTTCCTCTTATCATTGCACCTGTTAAAACATCCGCCACCAAAACTGTCAATATCCCAGAGGCGCTACTGCGCATGTCTAGGGTTAGGATTAAGGGCGGAGCTAGGGTTTGGGAGCTTTAAAAAACTGCGCAGTTAAACCCCAGCTTTTACACCTGGAGGGCATGGAACGTTTTAATTAGGAGTGGAGTCCACACCACGCATGCTCCCAACGACGATCCATTCTGATCCGCACCAACAGCGCAGCCTTTAAATGGGCGCCTTAAGGAAACGGAGCCCCATTTAACTGCGCAAGTACACCTTAGCCTTTACATGCACTAGCGCTGTAACGCAGTTATTAAAAAAGTAGTGGGTCAACCGAACTACTTTTTAAAAGCGTGTTTTTTCCCTTAAAACGCCAAAATGGCGTTTTCATGTCACACTTTCCCATTTTATAATGTAAAAGCTGGGTTTTCAACCAGACTTCAAAACACCTTTTTTTGCCAATGTAAAACGCACCCTTGTTACTATTTCACCATCTTCTCCACACAGTGGTCCTACTATTTCCTTGTTCTTTCTTTTGCTACAGACATGACAAAACAACAACCACTTTTTATTATTTTTAATCTCTATAGCAAACCTGAGCTCATTTTGTGCTTTAGCTTTTGTGACTTTCTCCTGACATAACCTGGCTATTTGTTTCAATTCTTCCTTAGTGATTTCCCCCTTTTTCGATTTCTTGTGCATGTCCCTTTTGAGTTTTAGCTCAGTTAAAAGTTCTTTAGACATCCATCCTGGTTTCCTTGGACACCTTCCATTATTCCTCCTCATTGCAACTGTTTGAAATTGTGCCTTCAGTATCTCATTTTTGAAAAACCTCCATCCCTTATCAACCTCATTCTCTATTAGTATTCCTGACCATGGAATCAACCCCAGTATTCTCCTAACTTTACTGGAAACAGCTTTCTTAAAGTCTGCTTTCCTAATTATCCCTTCTACTTTCCGGACAATGAAATGTTCTGCAAGACAAGTGAGGAATTCATTGGATCTTTTAAAGCCCTACATGGCTTGGGTCCATCTTATCTTAGGGACCGCCTCTCCCCGTATGAACCCCCCCGCACGCTCCGATCCTCTGGGAGGAACCTGCTACAGCCTGTGAAAACTCGGCTGTCGCAGACCTCCCAGAGAACTTTTTCAGCTACCGCACCCAAGCTGTGGAATGGACTGCCGGATGAGATGCGTCTTATAACATCTCTTGACTGCTTTAAAAAAGCTCTGAAGACGCATCTCTTCCGGCAGGCCTTCCCTGAAACCTCCTAGTTCCCGGCTCCGAAACGGGACCTATTTTGACCCCTTGCTTGGTGCTATTTTTACCCTCATCCAAGATCTATGAGGATGTATTATGTTTTTAATGTTGTTATGGTTTTAAATTATTACTAATTTAATTTATTTTTTAAGGATGGGTGGTTGGGTATGAGTTGATGATGTATTTTAATCTGTATGTTTTAATTTGCTGTACCCCGCTCTGATTGTGCTCTACAGAGGAGCGGGCTAGAAATAAAGATTTATTATTATTATTATTATTATTATTATTATTATCTTAAATTTTGGAACAGTTTGGCTGCCAACAAATATCAGAATGGTTGAAATCCCCCATTACTACTACCTCTGTCCTTCCTAAATGTGTGGTCATCTGTTCCAGGAAGCTATCATCCAAGTCCACACTTTGGCTTGGAAGTCTGTTGTAGACTCCCCACGCACACACACACATTGCTGTTGTTTCTCTCCCCCTTAATTGTCACCCTGATGCTCTCAATTTGGGTCCCAGGAATTAAGTCATGGATCTATTCACATGTGTGTACATGGATCTGCAGGTGTGCACATCCTGATTGCATAATGCTATTCCATCTCCCTTCCTGTTTGGTCTATTTCTCTGAGGACTCTTTCAGATGTGGGAAATTGGAAGTATAATCCAATGGCAATCCAAACACAATCATGGGGTTTCACGTTATTGCAAATTAGAGCTTCTCGAGCAATTTCGGGCAAAAGGGAAGTCACTCTGAATGCAATCATAGGTTTCACGTTATTGCAAATTAAAGCTTCTCATGCAATTTTGGGCAAGGAAGGGTCATTTTCGGGTAATGGGAAGTCATTCCGAATGCCTTCCGAATGCAATGGGGATTCACGTAAATTTGCTAAACAAGCGAATTCACGTGAATTTGCATTGGCTGCATTCGAAGTTGGGAGAAATTCCTCCAGTGTGAAAGAGTCCTGAAATTGGTTATACCTCTCTATTGCTACATTCCAACCAGGAGACTCACCCAACCAGGTTTCAGTGATGCCTGTTATATCATACTTGCTTTGCTGTGCTAAGAGGTCAAGTTCATCCTGTTCATTTCCCATGCTCTCTGTGTTAGTACAGGGACATCTAAGACCATGGGCCATAATCCCTATCTTCCTTTTAAAGTTATTTTTTCCTCCACTGTTGGGCTCTTCTACTATTTGCCTTATCCTTTGTATAACATTTGGGCTATTAACTTCAGCACTTGATGAACTCCTTCTCTCAAGAATAGTGACTCCCTGCCCCACATTAAGCCCTCCTTATTGATCATTCCCAACAAATGCACTTCCAGTCTCAGTTTTATTAATTGATGTGCAGAGCTCCAAAATTTCTTAATCTTTGTGCAAGTCCACCATTGCACAAAGAAAAAGGTTGCTTTTTCTCTTGAGCACTTCCAACATTTATTATTTTTTAATTTATACATTTTTGATAGGAGTGAGATACCACCTATAATGCATTTTCTATATATTTGTTTTAATGTTTTGGTATGACAAGAATTTCATTGATGTATTCCAAACTTTCCAAATGTTCTCAGATCTTTCAAACTCTTAGGAGTTTATCACACAGCGGGAATTAGAAGTATAATCCAATGGCAATCTAAATGCAACCATGGGGTTTCGCATGATCACGTGAAAACTGATCACACACATTTTCGGGCAAAAGGAAGTCCTTCTGAATGCAATCATGGAGTTTTGCGTGATTGCATGAGAAACTATCACACGCAATTTCAGGAACTGGGAGGCAATTTTGGGCAGATCTGAACGCAATGCAGCGTCAATACGCAATCAAGTAAATTTGCTGAACTAGCAAATTTACTCAATTTGAAATTGAGAGAAATTCCTCCCATGTGATAAACTGATTAGCAAAAACATTCCTGCCAACTGCTGTGAAGTGCAACCCATCCTTTGCCAGAAGTGAAGCCATGTTAGCTTTCCCCTCAAAGGGCATGATTCTGCTGCTGTTCTCCTGCTTCCCTGCTAAATTATGTGTCTCCAAACTACTTTTGCATTTTGAACTCAGTACAAGTGGAGGAAATGGGAAGAAGAGAGAGAGGAAATTGTGATGTTTTAAAAACACCTGAAAAGTGGGATGATGTGGGATTAATCAGAACTGCTTCTACCAAATCAGGAGAGTTGGAAAGTATGGCATCTTACAGTGAGAATAATTTTTGTACATTTTACACAAGAGAACAAAGTTAGTGCAGATTTAGATCCTGAATGAGAGTGCGGTTAGTAAATATTTAGTTTTTTAATCTGTTCCTGTATCACCAGAGAGAGAGAGAGAGAGAGAGAGAGAGAGAGAGAGAGAGAGAGCGCTTTGGAATTTATTGACAGAGGCATGGATGAAATGAAAATTGTTTTGGTTATTGAGGGTGAAATTTATAACATTTTCTTCACAAAAAAAGATACCATTATGTTGTAATGCTTAGATGAAGGTAATTAGCACCCTCTGGTGGAGTGATATAAGGAATAATGAAGAATCTTAATAAAATTAATCTTTGCTTTATTTCCAACCTACTTGGTGTATAGTATTCCAGAAGCAGCTCTGGAAATGTTTTCATTCAATATTTTGTGTGCCACACGTTTTCCTCCATTTCCTGTCAATTTTAATGTTAACCTTTGTTTGTCGTAATTATATTGTAATAATTTCCGTTTGTAAGAGTCCCGATGACGACGATTTTTCCAAAATGGTCTCCCAAGTGCTTACAAGAAACTTAAAGCAATGTGCAAATAAAAATGTGATGATGCTAAAGTTTTAAAGTAAAAAGTTACAAGGGACACATAAAGCTCTTACCCAAACAGCTTCCTTGCACACCAGTTTGTTTCTGGACAAAACTCAAAATACTGGTTACGACTATATAATTGTTCAGTGCTTAGCTCTAGCTTATCTGAAAGCCCATATCTCCCAATATGAACCTGCCCAAATCTTTAAGATCTTCAGGAGAGGGGTTTCTCATGGTCCCACAGTTGTCCCAGGTCTGGCTGGTGAGGACACGTGAGAGGACTTTCTCAATGTTTGTTTCCAAGCTGTTAAATTCCCTCCTACAGGAGGCTAGACTAGCCCTCTCTCTGCTTCCCTATTTCCAGCAGGTAAAAGCTTTTTTATTTAAACTGGAATTTGGAGAAAAATTGGTTTTTCAGAAGGGTTTTCCAATGGTTTTCTAGTGCTGCATTTTAATTTTTACAGTTATGCTTTAAAATTATTTTAGATTATTATGAAGTACAAGTGCCTTAACAATTTAATTTTTCTTTAACTTTTATTTCATCAGGGTTTTTTAGCTGTATTTTGTTTAAGCCTTCCTGTTAGCTGTTGCCATATTGGGAGAAATATGGAATATTCAATAAATAAATACATAAACCACATTGTGTCCCCGATCTTACCTAGATACTCTGGTATCAAGATGTCTAGGCTGTGAAAGACAGCATCAACAATATTAGCCTGCTACATGTAAGCATATATCTATATATGTGTTTACCTGTCTATATTTTGCTGTCACTTGATTATTTTTTTTAAGATCATTCTCCTGAAGAAGAACTTTTGCTCCTGAAACAGAATTTTTAAGAGTGTTCTCTATTGTTTTTTTTTCCTTGCTTTATAATGGATCATGTTTTAATAATGTTTTCTACTCTTTTATTTCTTGCCATTTAATGTATATGTCTTTAAATTGCTTATTATTATTTTGATAATTATTTATTGTAAATTATAAGCATATCTGTTACAATGAACCAGGAGATACTGTGTTTCCCCGAAAATAAGACAGTGTCTTATATTAATTTTTGCTCCCCAAGATGATCTAGGTCTTATTTTCAGAGGAAGTCTTATTTTAAAATGAAGAAGAATTCACATTTATTGTTGAAAAAGAAGAACATTTATATACAAAAACTTTGCTAGGTCTAACTTTTGGGGGAGACCTTATATTTAGAAATTCAGCAAAACCTCTACTAGGTCTTATTTTTCTGGGGATGTCTTATTTTCGGGGAAACAGAGTAAAAACATTTTGGTGTTCACAACAGCCAGCAGATGGCAGGACACACCACGAGAAGGCATATATGGAGTGGATTTCTCCACACCTAGTTCCTGGAGCTGATTCAGATCTTCATGTTCCTCTCTTGCTTATTCAAACGTGAAACACCGTGTCTCAGTTTTGTTGTGTTCCTCCTGTATTTCCTTCCTATCTTTGCTTCCTATCAGTTTGTGTGACTTTCCCTAGTGTGCACATTTCTTTATTTTACTTACATTATGACTTTTCCCTACTAATAAAGTGTGGTTTAGTGTATTTTTTCTGACTGTGTGCATTTTATCCATTATATATATTTCAATATGTTTCCATTGTCTGGTGTCTTGAAAAACTCTATTAGATTTCCCAGTGAACAGATAGGAACCTGGACTGCTTACACACTGCAGAATTAATGTAGTTTGACAGTGCTTTAACTGTCATGGATACATCCTATTGAATTCTGGGATTTGTATTTGGTTGTGGCACCAGAGTTCACTGGCAGAGATGGGTAAATATTTCATAAAACTACGAATCTCGGAATTCCATAGCATTAAGCCATGGCAGTTAATGCAGTGCTAAACTGCATTACTTGTGCAGTATACATGCAGCCCAGGTTGCTTTCATCAAGAATACAGTGAAATTCTATTTCATCCCTGTTTATAGTGATGGGGCAGAGTTCTATCTCAGTAGGGAAAAATGTCAGCTTCAAAAGCACAGCAAGATATCTAAATGGGACCCAATGCTGTTGTCTTGCAATACATAAATATCAGCTCTGGGGAAAAGGGGCAAATGCCTGGCAGAGGGAAAATCAGATAGATATTTTTCTTTCCCCTGCTTGAAACAGAGACCATCTTTAGTTTTTTGTAGGGCTTTCAGGCTATGTGGCCATGTTCTAGAAGAGTTGCTTTCTGATGTTTTGTCAGCATCTGTGGCTGCCATCTTTCTCTGAAGATGCCAGCCACAGATGCTGGCGAAATGTCAGAAAGGAACTCTTCTAGAACATGGCCACACAGCCCGAAAGCCCTACAAAAAACTATGGATACTGGCCATGAAAGCCTTTGACTCCACATTAGAGACCTTTTTGTAAAGCATGCCAGTCTCTCTTCCAGCTTTGCAGGGGGTAGGGATATTACACCCCCACTAGGCTGAAGATCTTTTCTAGAGAGTGAACTCTAAATCTCACATAAAGAGCAAGAGGCCAATAATGTAATCTCTTCCTTCATCACAGTGTCAAAAGAATAAAAAGCAGAGTTTTTGAGAAGTTGAGGTCATGACCATTTGATTTGAAAAAATGGCTGATCAAATTGGACAAATCCTAACTCAATAGATGTAGCTTTGATAATGGAACTGTGTCATTTTTCACTACTTCTGCCAATGCCACTCCCCTCCCACAAACTTACCTTTTAAGCCAGGCAGTACCCCAACCAAAGAGTTTCTAAGGCACTGCACATTAGCTTGCTGGGAATGATGACAGCGACAATCTTCCGGTAGTAGACTATGTTGAGACAGGCAGTTGGAGAGACCCCTCAGAGTCCTGCCACAGTTGTTTGTCTCAGTGTGTTCCATGACCAGGAGAGCACTATTGTCATCATTTCCCATCAACTTGATGTACAGAGCTTTGGAAACTCTTTGCTTGGGTTGCTTCCTGGCTTAGGATGTAGGTGGTTGGTGTCGCATCCCATCATTAGTGGCCATAAATGTGAATCCCCATAATTACAAGATCATAAACCCAGGTTATGGTCTTGTAAATACTGAGCAGGGTATCAGCAATTCTTTTTGCACTCCAGCATCCGGAATCTCTCTGCTAATGTAGATCATCCATCAGAGCAGAAGCCCGCTCCTGCTGCACAGAAGGCATTGTACAACAAAGACCCAAATACAAGTAATTAACTAAAGAGACCCAACATGGTGTAGTAGTTTGACTGTTGATCAGGAGTTCATTGGATATAAGGTTCATTAGAGTTCATTGGAGCTATAAATGTAGCAAATAAGTAACCCACCCAGCCTACTGTGTGCCACTTGTCCTTTTACTGAAGTACTTAAAAGCTTGTGGGTAGCCCAACCAACAGTGCTGGCTTATGCTGTATAATGATTTTATGTATTCAATATGCTAGAACAACCCATTAGTCTGGGGAAAATATGTGTGTTCAGGAAATATATGAAGCTCCAAATGGGAAAGAACCTTGATTTAAATCCATCATTTAAATAGGTCTTTTAGTTTCTCTGAAATTTCAGTCATGATTTATATCAGGAACTAAAAGCACCTCCAATGAGATCAATTCATCCTGCATTAAAGTCAGTAGAGAGGAATTTTGATTTCTATTTGCACTCTCATGGTTACTTCCCAGAATACCAGCTCCAAGGGGAATTGGAAACACAGTGTTCTCTTGCTCTAAGAAGTGACTGCATCTCATTTATAAACAAAAGCAACCAGCTGCAGATGAAGTACTTTGACTAGGATGGGAAAACCCTGATCAATCTGGGCCTTTCAGTTACAAGTGTACTCAGAAACAGGAATGGTTTTTACATCTGCAATACATACTGCCTGAACCAACCTGACCTGGTATTGTGTATTTTGGCACAAAGAAATATAATTTGTTTTTGTAAAGTAGTCAAGCAAGTAGATTAGCCATCTTCAACCTGTTGTCTTGTAGTTATGCTGGAATACTATCATCCCTGGCAAGCATGGCTGTTGATCATTCCATCAGATTGTGAAAGGTGGAACTCAATAGATATTTTAAGCTTTTCTAAAATTAAAATTAAAATTCCTATAAAATATCCTATTGAAAATCCCAGGCAATATGGAGTACTTCCATAGAAATGGCTCCTAACACTTCCAATCAAAAGTAATTGTATGATTCTTCCATCTTTCCCTGCTTAACTTTTTTGGGAAGGCAGGGATTGAATAATAAATAACAAAAGAATTAAGAGTAGAAAAACGCAGAAAGGTTACTGATGGAAGCCACTGCTGTCTGGACTCTCCATAAAATTCTATGAGTCAGGTAGGGTGATTTGATCATGAAACCCTTTTTTGGAAGGATCCTTGGCGTATCAAGCATCCAACTCATCCAGTTTTAAGGCATGTAAAGGGGTGAGGTAAATGCGTGTGATGCATATTTTCCCCTGGCACTGACATTTTTAAAAGAGCAAAAAGACATATTGACAGAGTGACTAAGGTAACCTGCCATTAGCTTGTGGAAAACAAATTTTGAATCAGAATGTATTCAGGTTATTTATGGATCTACTGTAATACCATGCGGTGAAGTCTGTGAAGGGACGGGCGAATGTAGAATTGACTCCATTTATATCCTACAGGAATGGCCCCAAAATTTAATCTTAGTAAAGGACAGGTAGATTGACCAAGGTGGCACAAACTATGGAGAATCTGAGCTGTTGCCACAAGCAAATGTCAGTAGACATGATTCACTAGCCATGGGGTTACCCTGTTCTGCCCACTAATTGATGAGGTGCCAGCAGACACCTTGTGAATATGACCTTGCCTGTGTCCCAGCAAACACTTCCTGGAAATTCAACAGCCACATTGTAGGTCAATTACAGAGCAACGCATAAATAACGTTCACCGTAAATGTGTTTTGCTATTTACAGGCAATGATATTTCCCCCCGCAAATGATAAATTCGGCCATTCCAGTGAACAGCATCTTTGTTACACAGCAACCGAGGTCCTAAATGAAGTAAGCAGAGTCATGTAAAGCCATGTCATAAAATGCCCTAAATATAATGCTATTAATCATATATTAAAAACAGGGCTTCAGCAGACCTGCTGGCTGAAAAATACCTTTTCCACAGCATCAGTGAGCTTTTGTGAGCTAAAAGGTTGATCCCAACACCAGGAAAATCAATGTGTGTTGCCATTTCAGAAGGCATTTTATGAAAGGATTCACAAAAGAACATCATTTAGATATAGAGATGTACAATACTTTCTCTCTTCAAAGGAATAAAAAAAGACATACTATTTTAAGTTTTAATAAGAAGATGTAAATTCTGCTGTAGACTTTCAATATGTTTCGGGCACTAACAACAAAATGACTGCTAGCTCTATTCTGAAAATTGATATTACTTTATTGGAAACCAAAAAAAAAAAAAAAAAAAGGAAGAAGTAAAATATTCAGCAAGCTGGCTGTTTTTTTAGAGTTAGAAGAACACAGCTGCTTTGAAACCGGGAATTCAAAGGGTGTGTGCAACCTGGTTCTTTGCATTCTTGTAGGACAATAAGCCTTATTGTGTTACAGGGGATTTTGTTTGTTGTTGTGTGCCTTCAAGTCATTTTGACATATGGCAACACTAGGGTGAACCTGCCATGGAATATATTTGGCAAGATTTGTTCAAAGGGGATTTGCTATTGCCTGCCCCTGAGTCTGAGATCATGTAACTTGCTCAAGGTCACCCAGTGGGTTTCATGGTTGAGCTGGGAAACGAATCCTGATCTCCAGAGTCGTAGTCGAAGATTCAAACCAATGCACCACACTGGCTCTCTCTTAAATAAATAGATAAGAATGGGGGCTTTTAAAATCTTGTTATAGAAATTCAGAGGTTACAAAATTTACTTTTTAAAACTACAACTTCCAGAAATGAACATTCCTCGTGAACATCTAATTCAGTCTTCCCTGCACAGAACAGAGGAGCTCTTTGAGGTTTCAGAGAGAAGAATTTCCCAGATCTCCTTGGAAATTTTGGAGATTAAACCTAGGACTTGGTGAATGCAAATATTCTTTCTGCCTATAACAACAATAAACTATAGCCCTCTCTGATTATTGGAATAATATTCCTTAATTGAATTTGTTGTTATGTGCCTTCAAGCTAACTTTGACTTATGGCCACCTTAACATAGCATTTCCTTGACAAGATTAACTCAGAGGAGATTTGCTATTGCTGTCCTCTGAAGCGGAGAGTGTATGACTTGTCGAATGCTATCCAATGGGTTTCCACAGCAGAGCAGGGATTTGAACTCACATGTTCCACAGTCCTGATCAAATGCTCAAACTAGTACAGGCACAATACAACACAGGCACTAAATAAAAGGCCCTCATAAAATTATACTTCATCTTTTGGCCCAAAGTAAAGAAAGCTTCAAGTGTTAAACATATATGGGACTTCCCCATCCTGAGCCTTCCAGATGATGTCCACAATACCAATAATCTCCAGTCAACATGGTCAATAGTGGGGTTTGATGGGAGATTTGTAGGCAGCAATATGTGCAGCAATATGTAGAGGGATCTGAAAGGGGAAGGTCTGTCTTACAAAATTTTATTTGCTGGCCATTATTATACATCCTCAGTGAAAAACAGAGGCTGGAAGGAAGGCTACATTAATCAACATGGGTGGCATCTATACTGTAGAATTAATGCAGGCTGACACTGCTTTATCTATCATGGTTCAATGCTATAAAATTCTGGGATTTGTCATTTTGTGAGCTTTTTTGCCTTCTCTGTTAGGCAGCTCTAGTGCCACAATGAACTACAAATCGGAGAGGCTTCTGGCCATACCTTCCTCAAGGTAAACCTGTGCTTCTCTGTGTGCCTTTTGAGTGGGTAAGACCTTAAAATTTGAATTTGTGAGCCATTTCATTGGTTCATTGGGGAGGAGGAAAGAGAAATCTCATTTTATAAAACTGCTAGGAGAGGCTTCTGGCCATACCTTCCTCAAGGTAAACCTGTGCTTCTCTGTGTGCCTTTTGATTGGGTAAGACCTTAAAATTTGAATTTGTGAGCCATTTCATTGGTTCATTGGGGAGGAGGAAAGAGAAATCTCATTTTATAAAACTGCTAGGAGAGGCTTCTGGCCATACCTTCCTCAAGGTAAACCTGTGCTTCTCTGTGTGCCTTTTGATTGGGTAAGACCTTAAAATTTGAATTTGTGAGCCATTTCATTGGTTCATTGGGGAGGAGGAAAGAGAAATCTCATTTTAGGAGAGGCGCGCGCCGAATTTTTTCTTTTCATACTCATTTTTATATTTGATAGCCAAGGCAGGGGGGAAGTACAGAGGAGAAGGTAGCCTGAACACAGTGAGGACAAACTCATTCAATATTTATACTTTTCTTCCCACTATTCCCTTAAGGGGCTGTGGGGATTCAGAGGAAGTGAATCAGGGACTTGCCTCTAGAAGGAGCTAGCAGCCAGGAACTTTCTAGATACCTATAGGCCCAGTTGATTGAGCTCACTAACAGAGCTTGGGGACAAAGGCCAGCCACACAGGGATTTTTTACACTGGTGTTTTACAGGAGAAGCCCACAGTCTTGTTTCATTGCCTCCTTAAGACTTCTCACTATGGACACTGAGGGACCTGCAGCAGTCACCTGCAACACCTGTGGGATGTTTGTCTTCTTGCCTATAGATGTGGGGAACTTCACCTGCACCAAGTGCAAGTTGGTAGCCCTCTTAGAAGGAAGAGTTCAGCAGTTGGAGGCCCAGGTGTCAACACTTCAGCATCACAGAGAGCAGGAGGTTCTCTTGAACAGAAAGGACCAGATGGTCCTGGACAGGAAACACACAGAGAAAGTTGCTGAGGAAGAAGAGGTCACTTCACACACAAAAGAAGGAGATGGTTGGAGGAAAGTTACACGCAGAAGTAGGGAAACCACGGTTCGTTCTGTGAGCTTGCAGCTACAGAATCACTTTGAATCTCTCTCTGTTATCAGAGATGATGAGGAAAAGCAGCAGGGACAGACATCAGGGACAGAGCAGGGGAGACTGAGAGTACCACGAAAGGGAACAGCCGCTGCTAAGCCTCGGAGGAGGCGTGTGGTGGTTGTGGGGGACTCCTTGCTGAGGGGTACAGAAGCAGTGGTTTGTGGGCCTGACAAGATGTCTCGGGAGGTGTGTTGTCTCCCTGGGGCAAAGATCCATCATGTAACTGAGAGGCTGACAAGACTTGTCAAGCCTACTGATCAACACCCCTTTCTTCTGGTTCATGTGGGAACCAATGATACGGCACAGCCTTCAGAATATCATAAGGGATTATGAGGCTCTAGGAAGGAAGCTGAAAGAGATGGATGCACAGGTTGTCATATCATCTCTTCTCCCAGTAGAAAGGCATGGTCCAGGAAGGGAGAAGAAAATAGCAGAGGTGAATAACTGGCTCCGTAGATGGTGCCGCCAAGAACAGTTTGGATTCTTGGATCATGGGCTGCGGTTCCATGAGGAGGGACTTCTGGCAAGGGATGGGCTGCATCTCACACCAGTTGGCAAAAACATTTTTGCCAAAAGTCTCAAAAATCTGATCAAGAGGGCTTTAAACTGAGTTATATGGGGGAGGGAGACATTATTTTGGAAGGCAAAAGGGCTGGAGAAAATAATCAAACTGACATAGAGGGAACAAGGCAAACAGTGCAAGGACCCAACAGTGGGAAGCAAAAAAATTTGCACAGGCAGCAAGTAAAGGGAACACATGTTCTTAGATGTCTCTACACTAATGCACAGAGTATGGGAAATAAACAGGATGAACTCGAACTCCTAGCACAACAGAGCAAATATGATATAATAGGCATCACTGAAACCTGGTGGGATGAGTCTCATGACTGGAATGTAGAAATAGAGGGATATAACCTTTTTAAGAGAAACAGGCCAAACAGGAAAGGAGGAGGAATAGCATTATATGTCAGGGATATTTACACCAGTGAAGAGATCCAGGAAGTCAATACTGGAAGCCAGGTGGAGAGCATCTGGATAAACATTAAAGGAGAGGGAAACAACAGGGATGTTACTGTGGGAGTCTACTACAGACCCCCGACTCAGGCAGAGGAATTGGATGATGCCTTTCTAGAACAGATGAGCACACACTCAGAAAGGAGAGATGTAGTAGTGATGGGGGACTTCAACTATCCGGATATTTGCTGGAAGTCAAACTCAGCCAAATCCTCAAAGTCTAGCAAATTCCTCACTTGCCTGGAAGACAATTTCATTGTCCAAAAGGTGGAAGAGACAACAAGGGGATCAACTATTTTAGATCTGATCTTAACCAACAGGGATGACCTAGTCAATGGGGTGCAAGTGGTTGGATCCTTAGGGGGAAGCGACCATGTTCTCCTGGAGTTTGTTATACAGCGGAAAGGGGAAGCCAGGCAT
This sequence comes from Urosaurus nigricauda, assembly GCA_034509955.1. NCBI lineage: Eukaryota > Metazoa > Chordata > Lepidosauria > Squamata > Phrynosomatidae > Urosaurus > Urosaurus nigricauda. The sequence continues at coordinate 311,065,047 of JAOEGL010000001.1, read as the reverse complement.
AGTCAGACACGCATTCTAGACTTTAGGAGAGCTGATTTCAATAAACTTAGAGAAATACTGGGGGAGATCCCATGGTCAAGAAAACTAAAAGAGAAGGGAGTTCAAGACGGATGGGAGTTTCTCAAAAAGGAGATACTGAAGGCGCAATTTCAAACAGTTCCAATGAGGAAGAAAAACGGGAGGTGTCTCAAGAAGCCAGGATGGATGACTAAGGAACTTTCAACTGAGATAAGCCTTAAACAGAACATGTATAAGAAATGGAAAAATGCGGAAAACACGAAAGAGGAATTCAAACAAATAGCCAGCACATGTAGGGGTAAAGTCAGAAAAGCTAAAGCACAGAACGAACTCAGGCTGGCTAGAGAGGTTAAGAACAACAAAAAGGGCTTTTTTGGGTATGTCCGAAGCAAAAGGAAGAAGAAGGAAACAGTAGGGCCACTGCGTGCAGAAGATGGCAAAATGCTCAAAGATGACAAAGAAAAGGCAGAATTACTCAACACCTTCTTTGCTTCAGTCTTCTCAGAAAAGGCAAAGGGTGGTCAACCTAAGGATAATGGAGCAGAAGACAGAATAGGGGAATCTCAGCACAGAATAAGTAAAGAGATAGTACAGGAATACCTGGTTAACCTAAATGAATATAAATCTCCAGGACCAGATGAACTACATCCTAGAGTATTAAAAGAACTGGCGAATGTAATATCGGAACCATTGGCAATAATCTTTGAGAACTCCTGGAGAACAGGAGAAGTCCCAGCAGACTGGAGGAGGGCAAACGTTGTGCCCATCTTCAAAAAGGGGAAAAAAGAGGATCCCAACAATTATCGTCCAGTTAGTCTGACATCAATTCCAGGAAAGATTCTAGAGCAGATCATTAAGCAGAGAGTCTGTGAACATTTAGAGGCCAATGCCATAATCACAAAAAGCCAACATGGGTTTCAGAGAAACAAGTCTTGCCAGACAAATCTGATCTCTTTTTTTGATAAAATTACCAGTTTGGTAGATGAAGGGAATGCTGTGGATATAGTATATCTTGATTTCAGTAAGGCCTTTGACAAGGTTCCCCATGACATTCTTGCAAACAAGCTCGTAAAATGTGGGCTAGACAAGGTAACCATTACATGGATTTGTAACTGGTTGACTGACCGAACTCAAAGGGTGCTCAACAATGGCTCCCTTTCATCCTGGAAAGAAGTGACCAGTGGGGTCCCACAGGGTTCTGTCCTGGGCCCAGTGCTATTCAATATCTTTATTAATGACTTGGATGACAGAATTGGGGGCATACTTATCAAATTTGCAGATGACACCAAATTAGGAGGAGTAGCCAATACTCCAGAAGACAGGATTGAAATTCAGAATGACCTGAATAGACTAGAAAGCTGGGCCAACGCTAACAAAATGAAATTCAATGCGGAGAAATGTAAGGTTCTGCACCTAGGGAGGAAAAATGAAATGCACAGATATAGGATGGGGGACATCTGGCGGAATGAAACTATGTGTGAAAGGGATCTAGGAGTCCAAGTAGACCATAGGTTGAACATGAGTCAGCAGTGTGATGCAGCAGCTAAAAAGGCCAATGCTATTTTAGGTTGCATCAATAGAAGTATAGTGTCTAGATCAAAGGAAGTAATAGTGCCTCTCTATTCTGCTTTGGTGAGGCCCCACCTGGAATACTGTGTCCAGTTCTGGGCACCACAATTCAAAAAGGATGTGGAGAAACTGGAGCGGGTCCAAAGGAGGGCAACTAAGATGGTGAAGGGTCTGGAAACCAGGCCCTATGAGGAACGACTTAGAGAGCTGGGGATGTTTAGCCTGGAGAAGAGAAGGTTAAGAGGTGATATGATAGCCCTGTTCAAATATTTGAAGGGATGTCATATTGAGGAGGGAGCAGGCTTGTTTTCTGCTGCTCCAGAGACCAGAACGCGGAGCAATGGATGCAAGCTGCAGGAAAAGAGATTCCACCTCAACATTAGGAGGAACTTCCTGACAGTAAGGGCTGTTCGACGGTGGAACACACTCCCTCGGAGTGTGGTAGAGTCTCCATCCTTGGAGGTCTTTAAGCAGAGGCTGGATAGCCATCTGTCGGGGATGCTTTGACTGGGAGTTCCTGCATGGCAGGGGGTTGGACTGGATGGCCCTTGTGGTCTCTTCCAACTCTATGATTCTATGATTCTATGATTCTATCCCAAGAGTCCATAGGATGGCGCCATGATGGCTAAAACAAACTGTATTAATTTTGCAGTGTGTCAACAGCCATGATTTCCTGAAAGGAAGTTACAGATGATGTCAAAGAAAACTGTATTATAGCAATCCATATCTGTCTACCTGAATATTGTCAGGTAGTCCTCTGGGGTTTCAGTCCTCAGGCTGTCAGCAGTCCTCTGGGGTTTCATACGCATTGAGCCAGTGTGACAGAACTGGTCAAGAATATGGGGCTTTCTAGATTGGCAGGAAAGTGTGACATGAAGTTGCCTTTTCCTTAATGCTTAGCAGCTGCACCACAGCCTTTTTTAAAAAAGAAGCTGGGAAAACCAGCACCTTTTTAAAGGCGCTTCTTCTCCCCTAAAACGCAAAAAAAAGCGTTTTCATGGCACACTTTCCCTTTTTCTCATCTAAAGGCTAGACTTTCATGCAGCCATGAACACACTTCTTTTTGCTAATCTAGATCAGGCCATAGATGCAAAATGAGGACTTTGAAAGAACTGTATAGTAGAACTACAAAATATTGCAATTTTAAAAAACCCATTCTTGTTATCCTATGATGAGCTAACTTAGGGCTTCCTGTATTTTTGGACCAGGTCTTTTATTATTTATGAACATAATTATAAATAGCCATTTTTGCTTTGGACAAAATTTAGGGAAAGTGTGGCTGTATCCACACTATAGAAATAAAGAAGTTAAACTGCCATAACTCTATCCTACAGAATCCTGGGATTTGTTGTTTGGTGAGGCACAAGAGCTCTCTCACAGCCCAGGCTGAATACCTCGCCAAACTACAAATCTCGGGATTCCAGAGCATGGCACCATGCCAGTTAAAGTGACATCAAACAGTTTTATTTCTGCAATGTGGATACATCCCATGTCACTTACTGCCTGGTAAGGATTTCAAAGGTTGGCCGTGTATTTATGTGGTTGATTCAGAGGCTAGAAATCCTTCCACATAGCTTACACATAGTGGGCCAATGCACTGCATATTGGAGTCATACACAATGACATCATTCCCAGAAAGTAGCACATGACCAAAGCATAAACACATATAAATAAACTAGGGATGGATATTTTTTCTTTCTATAACATCTTCATTTTTCCAAGGATATGTTGGTTCTGTCCCATTTTCTCCAGTGATGATGATTTAAAAAATAACAATGAGCATTTTTAAAGTACAGGCATTCATGCAAATTTTTTGTAAACAATTTCCCCTTATTTATTTTTTAGCACTTTTTCTTAATACTTCTGAGTATATAATTCCCCAATTTTGTATGAACTTTTGCCAGCATCATACAGTTTAAAGAAGAAGGAAAACTGAAATATGATTGCATTGTGATGTGTATATTAATTACATTGTGTCATACAATTATATTGTGTCATATGAAAATCTGAACAACAACAAAAAAGTTGCTCCATCCCTAGAACCTAGGAGCTGATGTTTCATTTCTATTATTTTTGAAAAGAGGGTAATATTTTTGCTGTATGAGAAACACCAGAGGGCACTGTGTAGTTATAAAAGATTTCCTTTTTTGTGGGTTTTAAAAAAAGTACTAGCAGATTTCTTTTTTGTATTGATAAATATCTAACCATGTAGAAGAACAACAAAACCATAAAAGATGAAAACAAGTGAAGTTGTGCACATATTTAACCTTTGTGGTTACACTCTGTTGTCTTACTTCTACAGAATGGAATGCAACAACTTTAAGGTTTAAAATCAGCTATTTTTAACTCTCTTCTTACTCACCCAGCTACTCCAAGGTTGTAACAACCTGCTCATTAAACATCATAGAACTTCAAGATTTTGGTACATTTTGTAACTAACATCCACCAAGACTCAGTTGCTTTCTTTTTTCTTCATTTGAAATTGTAAAACATATCAAGATGAGGAACTCTTAATTGGAAACAAGACCCATTGGGCTCTGGGGAATTACTTCTGAGCAGTGGGCAAGTCATAAAGAGAACAAGATGTTTTGACCAGAAAAATCAGTAGGAAATGGAGGTATGTGAGATACTATGACTAATATTTCCAAAGAGAGGGACCTAAGAAAGCAAATGCCTCTCTTTAAACAGTTTTCTGCTGCCTCACTGGTTCTCTAAACCAACTATCAGCACAAGATGGTTAAAGGAATATTCATAAATGTAATGTGTGTGCCTTTAGGTTTCTTTTCAATTTACAGTAATCCCATGAATTTCATAGGGTTCTCCTAGCAAGGAGTACTCACAGGTGGTTTGCCATTGCCTTCCTATGAGTATAGCCTATAGCATCTAGTATTCCCTAATGGTCTCTTGCCCAAGTACTAACTAGTCCTGACCCTGCTTAGCTTCCAAGATATGGTGCCTTGCAGGTGAAGGGAGATAGCTTTTTTTTTAGTGTATGTCACAGGCCACTACTTGGGAAAATACAGAGAGATTATTGTTAAAAAAGATTGGTTCTACTGAAACTGGCTGGGAAATATAGAATGAGATCTACCAGAAGCTTCCATTGCTATTTACCATGTCCTAACCTTGAAAAGAGATTGAGAAAATACAAAAACTGGAGCTGGTAAGCTTGTCATTTTGGTGCAACAACCATGCAGTTTCATTGATGTTTACTCATAGGTAAGTCCTACTGTGTTCAGTGGGATGTAGTACTACCTAGTATGTCTGTTTTCATTTTAACCTGAAATTTCCACTTCTAAACATGGAAAAAATACTTTGACAACAGACATTATGATTGCTGCAGTTCTCTCACCTTGATTATAAAATAGTTTATTTAAATAGTTTTTGTTGTTATGAAACATGTTAAATAAATAAACAAACACACCCCTCAGTATTTCACAGCTATGAATAGGAGCATTTGTGTACATGTCACAGCTCCATAAGAGTCACCATGTTTACACATAAAGGATCTTTTCCATCTGTTGAACTGCCATGCTAGACAATCCTGTTCTGAAGTAAAAGCAAAGATAATACATGTTATGTTTTGCAAGGAGGAACTGGTCCTACTGCGATCTTGGAGGAGAAGGTGAATTTACAATTCCACCCAGGCAGAAACTTTCCTTTATTCTGAACTTTCAAATCATGGCTGAAGTATACACTCTGCACTTTCCCTGTCCTTGGAAATATGCCATATTTAAAGCAATCCTCTTTTCTTATTCCTGTACTGTGTGACATCCTATGTCACAATGCATGTATTCTCATTGGCTGTTGTCACATGTTGTATTTAGCAAGTGACTGACCTGGATTCGCAGGCAGAGGCAGCAACTATGAGACAATCAGGGAAGCAGAAGCTCAACAATTATTTTTAATCATATATTAAAATTCCTGGGGTCAGTCTACACATTTAAAATAATTTTTAATCTATGCAAATAGAATGTGATCTGGCCATATATGATTTGCAGGCATTCCGGCTTTTTGTCTCCCCGCTCCCAAAAACAAAACAAAACAAAAAAACCTCCTTAAATTTGGCAGAAAAAGGCTTCAAGGGGTTTATTGGCATATCCGCTGAAATCCACAGAAATGTGCATTGTTACACATGTAGCTGTCCATTTGCATTGCATACATTTGGATGGCTGTACATTTTTGGTAGAGGGAGGGTGAGTAGATTTAAATAGATGCAAATTTGTGCAGGAAAGTGAAGATAACTTAATAATAATAATAATAATAATAATAATTATTATTATTATTATTTCTAGCCCACCCCTCTGAACGAGCAATCGGGCGGGGTACAGGATGAAGTTAAAAACAACACAGTTAAAATATCCAATCTCATTCCCACCTCCCCTCGTAAAAAGAGATTAAACCAACAGCGAGTTAAAACATGGTGCAAATAACAAACAGTCAACAATAACAAACTAAAAGTTCCTTGAGCTGTATCGGGTGATGAAGACTAGGAACTGGCAAAAGGTTTGGAGCCGGATGATATTAAGCATTTTCCGGGAAGTCCGGCTGGAAGATATGCATCTTCAAGGCTTTCTTAAAGCTATCAGTGGATGGAATAAGATGCAACTCATCCAGCAGGTCATTCCAAAGTTTGGGGGCGACCGCTGAGAAGGCCAACATCTATACCAATGTGTGAAAATATGCACCAATTCACATAGTACACCTATGTGTACATTGGATCCATGAGACATATTGCGATTTCTGTACATCCCAAACAGGGTTCTTTATAGGAAATATACATGTCTCACAGTAATAGTGTGCACTGACTAGCTATGTGTAAGAGCAGCATTATTAGTTGCATTAAGTTAAAGATAACCTAGTGAGATAAAGTGTTATCAACATTTCAAGATACTTTTCATCAGGTTTGGCATCTGTCAATACAAGAAAATGGTGGAGAGGACTGAAGAAGCAAAGGACAGCAGGAAGGGGAGAAGCCTTTTGCTCCACGTATTAGATTCTCAAGAAAAGTAAATATTTGGTGGGAGGTAGCTACTTCTTTAGGGCCCCTTGTTTCCCCCCTTTTCTTCTTCTCTGGACCACATGCACATGCTTTGTAAACTGTGCTCCCCATACACCCTTATTGCTGAAGCACAGGAATGTACTTGGAAAGCAATTTTTAAAAAGAGTAAGAGGTGATATAATAGCTCTGCTTAAACAGTTGAAAGGATATCATGCTGAAGATGAAGCAAGTTTGTTTTTGATGCTCCAGAGAACAGGACCCAGAGCAATGAATTCAAACTAGAGGAAAAGAGATTCCACCCCTTTATTAAGAAGAATTTTCTGGTGGTAAGAGCTGTTTGGAGTGTGATGGAGTCTCCTTCTTTGAAGGTTTTAAAACAGAGTTTGGATGGTAATCTATTGCTGGGGATTCTTTGATAGTGTATTCCTTCATGGTGGGGGTTTAGATTCTAATTAGTTGCAGTTATATCTATAAGGGGTAGGAAATTAGTTACCATTATATTTATAAAGGTAAATCTTCCATATCTCAAATTACTTTTTAATTTCTTTTTTAAAAAAATCTGAATGCTCCAAGTTGCTTACCTGTCCAGCTCATTACCACATCTGTGACTGCATTATAGCACAAGGCAGCAACTGAATGTCCAGTATAAGTCAATAATTCAGGAGTAAGGAAGATTTGACCCAGAGATCTGTATAGACTCCCAAAGGTATTCTGGGCCCCTGACTCTGAATGTTTGAATGTTTATTTTTTGTATTTGCATAAAATATCTCTCACATGGGAAGAACTTCACTAATAATCCCTCCAAGTACTTTAGACCCAGGAAAGCCTTTTTTTCTAAATATAATTTGAGCTGGATGTCAACCGTCTGGCATTTTGATCAAAATACACAAAGAAATAAGCTTAAATTTTTCAGGTGGTGGAGAATGTAGCCCTCCAAGGATGCTTTCAAACCCATTAATGAGAAAAAACAGGGTATTATACAAACAAAAGTCCCACACAGGGCCAATCTGTGCCCTGGACCTTTGCATAAAACTTGCCTGTGTCCCAGGAAAGATGCACTGTGGAATCCCAGCAGGACAGCAGAATAATCAGCAGTGGCTAATTCTGAGATTGTGTGAAGTTCCATTCTGGACACTAGAGGATAACTTATTTTCACACTGTGGTTCACAGGAGAGGGTTGTAAATTGACTTAAATCCTGCTCTTCATTTTAACTGGATTGTGGTCAAGCTATTAGTTATCACATCAACAACAACAACAAAAAAAAAGTCACATTAGCCTTAGGCATCAATAGTCTTAGCAAGTCTAATTAACCTTATGTAACAGAGGATCCAGACTATTCTCTGGGGTTTCACATTTTCATGTTTACATGCAGGTAGTCACTGCAGAGAGAATGTACTGTTCCAGTAAGAAGGAGAGCTAACAGAAAGCAGAAGAGATATTTGTATCCCTCACTGAAAAAACAAGGATTCTTTGGCAGTTTAGAATAATGTTCCACTTGTTTGTAGGTGTTTGTAATAAATTCACGGACTACATAATTTGACCATGGTGTTTAGTCTTGGGCAGTTTATTCTGACTAACAGGACGTAACAAATGTTGTAATTGAAGAGCAGTGGCTTACACATAAGAAGACTTTGAGTCAACCAGAACCCAAGAAAGCCAAACCTTATTTCCCACAAGAAAAGCCAATAATGAAGGGAACAAGTTTCCTGGAAGAGCTGCACCTAATGAACAAGTCAGCTGTTTGTGCATAACTTTTAAAATCATTTATTAGGAATGCTTTTCTTTCTCACTTGTCTGATTCTGAAAGAAAAACAAAAGGTATTTTATATCCCTTCACTATTCTTCCATCACTTGCACTTGAATATACTGTTTTACTGACTGACCCAAACTGTGAGATATTCCTGAAAATCAGTGAAAAATCTGTGGCATTTCAGATGTTTTTCATTTATAGCTTCCAACAGCCTGTGGCAGCATAACCAGTCAGGGATGATGACATTTTCAGTTCAACCATATATAGGAGGCCACAGATTTCCATCATATAATAACACCAAGGCAGATCTTGTGAAGGCTATATGACAAACTAGGGAATCAGAAGATCTATTTATTTTAATTATTTAAAATTTGCATGCTGCTTTTCATTTAGAAATCCCAAAATAATGTAAAATTAAAAAGATGTGATAAAACCAGCTGATAAAATAATTACACAGTGGGGAAAAACAATAAAAACAATACAATAATTCATTAAAACTCCAGAAACACTGTGACAACATTTTACTATCAGGAAAATAATCATGAAAATAGATGGGTCTAAAGTGGATGGCAGAAGCAACACACAACAGTAGTTCATTTGGTTATTTCATAGGGTAGGTGCAACAGCAGAGAAGGCCCTCCTCCAGGCTGTGAACAAATGAATCTTACTGAGCAGATACACACACCATCCTTATGACACACACACCATCATGATGTTAGGATGGATATTATCTGTCACTGGATGTAGTTAAGTAAAGACAGAAAATAGAGATGTCATTTCTGGAAACCAGTGTGGACTTCTAAGTATAAAGAAATATCATCAGGAAGATAAGCTCTAGTTAACAACTTAGTAGCTGTGCCTTAAAGAAGCTGAAATTTGCCAATGTTTTCTGAAATCTCATGTATGTTTGATACATGTATTACACATTGCAATCATTAAAACCCGATGTCACAAATACACAAATACACAAACTGATAGGTTAGTAATTCTGTGAACATTATGTCCAGTCCTCTAAACACAGTGTATCAACTAGGAAATGTAAAACAAGGGGTGGGAGCATTGCAGGAGAACAAGGTGAATCCAGAATGGAGGAAGAATGAGGCTAGAGCAAGTTAGGAGTACAGAACAGTGGCATTCCTAGGGTTGGTGTCACCTGGTGTGGCCACTCACAGGGCAGGGGCAGGACTTATGGGGTGGGACTTCTGGTGCACAACTTCTTGCACCCAGGAGCATGAGCATATGGCTGGAGATGTCAACCCTCCCTCCAGGGAACAGCCCCGGGGCTCTGGGGAGAGGCCAGGGAGCAGCCATGGGGCTCTGTGGAGGGCAGGAGAAGCCCTGTGTGCCCCAGGGAGCAGGCCATGGCCATGGGGAGCCCTGTAAACCAGGCCTGTGGCCGTGGGGTAGCCCCATGGGAGATGGGGGACTGGATGGGCATCACCCCCTCTTCTGGGGTGTCACCCCCTTCTGGGGTGTAACCCGGTGTAGTCTTCACACACACACACCCACGACACTACTGGTACAGAAAGAAATGTGGAGAGGGCCTACAGGAGGAGAAGAATAGGGTAATTCATTCTTTTAGTGCTGTGCTTCCTGAGACAACAACCTCATGATGCTGTCTTGAGGAAATAGAGAGCTGGGAAAAGGCAAGAAGAAATTATTGAAAGAAGCTAGATATTTGATGAGATTCTTCAAATTTTGGGGAAATGAATCCAAACAATAAAGAAAAAAAATTACATATCTAGACTGATTGAAAGACCAGAAATTTCTAGGTTTTGTTCCTTTTCTTTCTTGCTTTATTTTAGAAATCCATACATTGTTTGTTTATATTTTCTGTCCAATATAAAATCAGAAAGAAGATGAACAAAATCTGGGTATTCTATATTTATTTGTCTTAGGCATATGTATGGGTATTTGAACTCCATGCTGATGATACATCTCTCCCCCCCCCCTTCTTATGACAGCACACCTCCTTCTCTTGAATCCTGTTCCTTGTTGTGCCTATCTCTCTTCTCCTAGCACCCTGACACTGAAACTTCCACCTAACCTTCCCTCCTTTCTCCCCCATCCCCCACTTCATGCTCCCTTACATTTCACTCATTATCTTGTGCCCTCACCATGCACTCCTCCCTTATTTCTTGTACTTTGCCACATACACCATTCGCTCTCCCATTTCTCCTGCCTTCTTCCTTGCTTCACCTTATGACTTTTGGGGTTTTTTCTTGCATTGCTGTTTGTGCCAGCAGGTCTCTTTCTCTCTCTCTCACCTTACCTCACTCTCTTGCAGTGCACTTGTCCTTTGCTTCTTGCACTCTGCCACACACCCTGCTCACTTTCATGTCTCTCTGACCCCCTCCCTTACTTCACTTCACATCCTGGTGTTACATTCCTCCTTTTTTCTTGCACACCGCCACTTGTATCATTCACTGTCCTACTCCTTTCTCCTCCTTATCTCAGTTTATCCCTCCTTTGCTTCTTGAGCTTTGCCGCTTGCATTCCCATCTCTCTTATTCCGTTGCTTCACCTCCCACCCTGACAGTGCACCCTTCCTTTGTTTCTTGTTCTCCACTGCTCACACCATTTGCTTCTATCCCCTACTTCATCTGCAGTCATTGTAGTGTGACCCTCCCATGGCTCCTCTAGCCCACCACTTGTACAGCTCTCTCTGACTATCCTCATGCCTAAAATTCCCAGATGCACTTGTTTTTTAGAGAACAATTTGACAGAAAAGTGCCTTCCCATTTTGCCCCAGATCTCAGCTTCAACAAGGACTAGAGACTTTTTCTTTCAAATAAAGCTTTGAAGCTGGGAAATGATGCTCCAAATGGATGCTCAGAATTGACATGAAGTGTGGATATCCAGGTTATAGCAACACTCTTGTTGTGTCAGAGAAGCGAGCTAGAACTACTTTCAAACAGCTAATTGTGAAGACAGGTATGAGTGCAATGAGCCACCAAACTGGATAAAATATGGCTAAACCATGTCATATATGACAACCTGGATGTGAGGTGGGAGAAGAAAGCATTCTTTTGACAACTGTGTGGTTGACAGAATATGTTTAGCAGCTGCAGTAATTGTTGCTATTCTCATTTGGACTCGAATATCATGTATCTATAGTAGAAATGGCATCTGCAAAGCTTTCCCAGGCTCTACACTGCTGCTGTTGTATAAACTTCATTGAAAACTCCTTGGGGATCATCACCCCAAGTCCCTGATCTGTGCTGCCCATGTCATTGGCTGGAAGCAAGAAGAGCCCTCCCTTCAACCACCATCTTGAGGGGAGAGAAAGGCAGGCCACCTCCTGCTGGAAGCAAGAAGAGCCCTCCCTTCAACCACCATCTTGAGGGGAGTTAATTGTCTAATTAACAAATTGTAAGCCGCTCTGATAGCTTTGGCTGAAGAGCGGGGTATAAATAAAATGTATTATTATTATTATTATTATACAACAAGATGGTTTATCAGTCACAGTGCCTGGGTTTTGCTCCCTATCTTGCTCTAAATGAGGGCTGAGCATCCATGCATGGGCCAGAACAAATTTAGCCCTTCCATTGCTGCACCATCCCCAGCATGTCAAAATACCTTGGTCTCCTTCCATTTATTCTCCAAATGATTACAGAATGTGATGTCACATCACTTCCTGTCACCATTTTGGAGGTAGAAATGGAGGGAAAATTGAATTCTGGGGCATTGGAAAGGGGATATTGCACAAACTTGGAAGAGTCTTGGCACAATTTGACAGTGATCCTATAAAACTGGGAAGGGTTCAGGAGGACTTTGATGGACTGGTAGAGGTTTCGGGAGGCTGCAAAATTTGGGTCCAGGGGCTACCTATGGCAAACATGGGCATGAATCTCAGAGACTGTGCTAACTTAAGGTATGAAAAAACAACAATTTTAGTGGCTGGTTTTATGCCAGTCTGTCAACCTACTCTACTTTAATAGTCAGCTATTAATATGAAGTCTAGTTTCTTCAGCTGCCTAGAATCATAATTACAAACTAACTTCTCAAAAACCACCAAGTAACAGAAAGTTTCACCAGTGACAAAGCTGAATTGAATCCCCTAGTCAGGAGATTAAAGGCCATACAAAGTATCTTTCATCCCCCCTTTGCCATTTGCAAGACCCCTGCAAAAAACTAACCAAACATGATGAAGAAATTCAACCCTCTGAAAAACGCCAGCTTGAGATACACCTACACCTGCAACATTGCTTATGTGTGGTGGTCATAAGTGATGCATGAATCTTCTTTTGACTATCTGCCCACGTAAAGCTTTCATCCTCCAAGGTTTTTTCCAAGGGAAACTTTTTTTTTTTTGCTAAGTCCTGTAAATTGTCTGGGAACGTGATTAAGCACCCCCAGTTCACTTCAGCTATCAATCACTCTCAGTCCTCCTTTATTGCTTCAAGCCCTACAAAGCAGGAAAAATTATCCTTTGAACAGCCACATTTCTGTAAGTCAGTAGCTTTACCATCTGCAGTGGTGTCCGTTTTCTGATTCAAATCAAAAAATCAAGCACCTACTTGAGATCTATGACTTCAGAGTAGATCAGAGACCTGCTCTTGCCTCAAGGGGTTCAGCTCAATATGAAGGAGTGGTTCTGTGGCCACATCTGAATTTCTAATTCCTTTGTAGCTTAGCTTAAATTGTACATCACACAGTATACTTTTTCTCATTTAACCAAATAATATATATGGAAACAAAGCACTGGATTCCCCTCACTTTTTCTAGTTATTTGTCTTCCTGTTTTTACAACTGCAACAAATGTATTATAAAAAGAAGGAAAATATGAATGTTACAGTGATCAGTGTATTACTACATTGCTCCTGATGGAGATACCAAGCATGCTTTAAAAATTACTTCCAGATATGATAACAATAAGAATTTCTTTTGAAGTCTGGGGAAGCAAGTTTATATTTATGTGCTGCAATCAGACATTGAAAAGAAATTCTGATCTACATCTCAGTTCAAAATTGAAAATGGTATGACTTTCTTTGACACTCAAGTCCATTTGGACACTGTAATACCTTGTTGATAAATGATTACTGTTACCATGTGGTCCTAGACCTACATAACATAACCCATACGCAGGAAATGTGAGCATTTTCATAATACTTGCAAATAGACTGAGATGGAGAATAATTCACATGCTGCTTAAGGAGGAGGACAAAGAGTCCCAAAGCAACTGTGTACCATTGCTTCATTATGAAGCGATTTTGGAAAGCAAATAACTTGTGCACAGTTTTAACTATCAGTTTAAGGCCCCCTGCTGTTGTTATGTGCTTTCAAATAAATTCTGACTTGTTGTGATCCAACCATACTGTTTTCATGGCAAGATATTTTTGCCATTGCCTACCCCTAAAGCTAAGAGTATGTGACTTGTCCAAGATCATCAATGGTTTCCGTGGCTGAACACCAGTCAAAGTATTACACCCTATTGGGTCTTTTTAAAGGCACTTGAAACAGTAAAATATCAGGATTGATCAGAACAGAACAATTAGCCACATGACTGGTACCATGGTGCTAAAAGTATCAGTGATATTTCTCCTACTTTTCACCCCTCAATGGTATAGATTAAATACAACAGGTGGTGTAATACTCCTCTGAATGTCCTTGGGCAGGACAAATTGTACTAAGTTCAGTTTTATATAGTTTGGCTGGTGATTTCCATTTCAATAAGAAGGGAATCCATTTTCAGTTTTAGTCTAAATGTAAAGGAGCAGTTTAAAGGTGCTGAATTCAGTTGTGCCCTTTCCATAATTTAAGACTTCTCATGTTTAAGATATTCCTCAGATATCTAGGATTACTTGTGATAACCCAGATGTCATATCCAAAGCTTTCTTGTAACAGCAAGACTATTATAGTCAGGCCCTCTTCACCATAAGAGAAAAATTCAGGTGGTTCAGGCTGCCATTCTACATATACAGTTGTCCCTCCATACCCACAGATTCTACGTCCACAGATTCAGCCATCCACAAATTGAAAAAAAAATTAAATTCAAAAAATAAACTTGGTTTTGTAATTTTACATAAGGGACACCATTTAATTATGTCATTTTATATAATGGGACTTGAGTTTCCACAGATTTAGATTTCCATGAGGGTTGCTGGAACCAAACCTCAGCACCAGCCAAAGGCCTACTATATTTATCTGGGAGAAAGATACATTGAACCCATTAGGCCTCATTTCTCAGTAAGCATACCTAGGAATCTGCCTTATTTAGTATCCTATGTTCATCTTTTGGGCTTTTGTTTGGTGATGTACAGTTGTTTGACTATACAGCTCCACTTTGTACATGGTAAAATTTGTCTTAGGATGATATAGACAATCAGGCAACCCAAGGATAGCAGAATCATCTGGTTGTCTGGATGGATTTTCATCTATCTGCCTTTTATATGCACAATGTGTGTTGTTCATTTGTTGCTATGCAATTACCAAAACAACAGCAGCAGCATTTTAAGTTGGCATTTGAAGTACCTGCCAAGTACAAAAGATAGAGTGCTTCTATTTTACAAATAAATGTGCAGGGACAAGTGGCTGTAATTACTTCCTAATGGTTTACAAGAGAACATAAAATGTACTCTTCTTTTTTTTTTTTTAAAAAAAAAAAATAGTTACATAATATTGGCTAGGACAACACATATTGTCTTTCAAAGGCAAAACTTTGAAGCAGGACTCTGGAATATGCTGAAATTTTAAACATGGGGAGAAAGAACCTCTTTTCTAAACTGCAATAAAACAGCCAAATGCCAATGGAGAGTTCTAGTAGCCAATAAGAAGGAAAAAGCAAGGGTTGTGGATGGATGGATGGATGGATGGATGGATGGTTGGATGAATGGATGGATGGATGGACTGATTGAAGGGCTGTTCCAAGCACTTTCTTTAATCAATGTTAGAATACTTTTGTATAAGACTAACATAAGAGATATTTCATACTCTGGTCTTACTATGTTCATCTTGTCATGTTTTTAAAATACCTAGCTCTGATCTCAGAACTATGATCTCTGCTTTTGAGGGACGGGTGATTAAGTATTGAAGGCAATGGGAGGGTCTTTCCCAATAGTCGGTGGGGAAGGCAGGTATATATTAGAATTAGT
This sequence comes from Urosaurus nigricauda, assembly GCA_034509955.1. Taxonomy (NCBI): domain Eukaryota; kingdom Metazoa; phylum Chordata; class Lepidosauria; order Squamata; family Phrynosomatidae; genus Urosaurus; species Urosaurus nigricauda. The sequence continues at coordinate 311,049,616 of JAOEGL010000001.1, read as the reverse complement.
TTTCAGAACAAGTGGTTCACTTCACTATCTACCTTGGTTTGGCTTCAGCTCTGCTCTTCTTCTTTTGACTTTGGAATCTTTGCTTTCCAGGGCTAGCCCAAGGTACTTTGTGTCTAAAGCAAAGAATGAGCTCTTGAAGCTCCTCTACTGAGATGTTTTGGATGGATGTTTAGAAGGGTAGTTTGAGGGGGAGATCCAGGTTGACATGCTACTGCTTGTTTCAATGGCTTGACATGGATAGTGATGGAGCTGCTTCAGTGAGATGCTGCAACATCTTTGCTGTGTTTGTGTTCTTGTCTGAACGTGTGAGGAGCTCTACTTGCAGAAAGTACAAGTGGGTTGGACAGTTTGAAGAGAGGATGCATCAGCTTGAGGCACATACACTCAGACATATCAGGAAGAATGACACCTTTTTAGACAGAATAGAGCAGAGTGTCCTGGAAGGGCAAAATACAGAGAGTGCTTCTAGATAGGTAGGAAATTCCCAAACACAGGAGATATATATTTGGCATCTCTCCCCTTGACCAGTAATTATGAGGCACAGGAACAGGGACAAGAGTGTGAATTCTCAGAGAGTTCAGAAAGGGTTCTGTGGATGAAATGGCTCTTGTCATTTCCCAAACAAGAAAGAAACATATGGTAGTGGAAGGCAGTTATCTCCTGAGAAGAACAGAGGTAGTGGTGTGTGGTCTTGCTAAGATGTCTCCAAAAATGTGCTGTCTTCCAGGGTTTAAGAATCATGATTGTTTACAGGAAGGCTGACAGGACTCATCAAGTCCACCAAGTGTTATCCCCTCCTTTTGATTCACATACGAACAAATGATACTGCAAGATACATCCGTCAGCATTCTGCAAGGGACTATACATCTTTGAGTACGAAGCCAGAGGACTTTGGGGCACAAGTTATTTCATCGTCCTTCTTATTGAAAGACATGGGCCAGAAAGGGAGAGAATACTAAAAATGAACAACTGAGTGCACAGCTGGTTTCCAAGTGCTTAGTGGAAAACTGGATGACCTTGGGCAAGTCACAGTTTCTTGGCCCTAGAGGATGCTGAAGAAACTTGCCAAGAAAACCCTGGTTTTTTTGTGATAGATTTACCTTAGGGCCACCATAAGCCAAAAAGACAAACAGTGGGTCCCTGATAAGATCAAGTCAGAATTTCCTGATGATGAAACTGAGACTATCATACTTTGACCATATCATGAAAAGGCATGAAACATTAGGAAAAAAACCCCAATAATACCAGGAAAGGTAGAAGGCAGTAGAAAGAAAAGGATACTGCATGCCAGATGGCTGGACTCAATCAGGGAGGTCACAGTCTTGCACCTACACCTTTCTGTTCTATCACAGATCTTTACCCCTCAGAGCCAGCACATCTCTTGAGATATTTTACCATGTCTGCACACCACTGCTTTTGTTCCCATCAGAAGAGGAGCTGTAACATTCAGAGAACCCTACAAGGTCACCTCCATGTTCTTTGATAACAGAGGCTGTTTTCCCTGTTCCTGTACCTCATAATAATGTTTAAGGGGAGAGTTTGGAATTAATTGTGCCATTTCAAAGTCACAGCATGTCTCCTGATCTGTTTCTGTGTGTCTCCTTCTTCCAATTGTTTACCTCTTGTGTTTGGAAATTGTCCCTTTCCTAGAAGCCTCCCCTGTGTTTTGCTCTTTCATAAAAGTCTGGTCTACAATTTCCAAAAAAGTTTTCATCTTCCCTAATAAGCTGAAATGTAGAGACACACACTTCATGCTGCCAAACATTCTCTTCCGGCAGTACAGCCCACTTTCACTTGCCGCAGGTATAGCCCCCTTCCACTGCAACAGTTCCTTCACTATCCATGTCCATTGTCCTATACAGGCAGTGTTGCAGCATTTCAGGCCTCCTCCATGGAACCTTCCACAAAAGGTTTTCCTGTTCACCAAGCTCCAGAGATTAAAGCAACAACTATATAGAACTAGCAGCTGTTGGATTTGTTCCCAACCAAATAATTGACCCACTTCTTTACAGAATAAGCCCAACCCCCTTGAGACCACCTGCTCAGAGAAAGCAAATAACCTCAAAAATGAAAACCCATCTTCTTCTGTCACTTCAAGAATGTCTTGTTTCAGAAGCTTGGATATGAACCAATGGATTTAAATTACAGGTGAAGAAATTCTACGCAAATATTAGTAAAAGCTTCCTGAAAGTCATGTACACTGTCTTAAAGTTGGTGGACTGTCCTTCATTGAACGTCTTTAAATTGAGATTGGATGGCCATCTTTGAGGAGTATGAGCTGTGTATTCCTACATGGTGGAAGTTGGACTTGGTGGCCCCTGGGTTCCCTTCTGATTCTCTGACTCCAGTATATAAGATTAATGGTTCTTCCCTATACAATATTAACAATATAAGGTGAGTAAAACCTGGATCCCATCAGTCTTCACTGACACGTCCAACCCTCAGCTCAAGAAAAATATTGTGGGATGTGAGAATTTTACTAGGGGAGAGGGAAAGGGAATTTGAGACTACCAAATCAGGGTAAGGAGACAGGGCCCTTAGTGTGGTTCCTTTCCTAATCTACATGGTTGTGTGAGCATACTGGGTTAAGGTCAAACTGTTTCAAACAAAACCTGCTTTCTGAAGCTTTTTAGCTCTTCTACACCAATGATAAGATTTATACCCATACTCAGCATGGCTGTCAGCAACTGGTTTAGTGACTGGTCTCAAGCATGACTAAGCTGCCAGAGGATATAAGGAAGAAATTGTGCTCTTGAAACCAATTGGATAACATTGACACTGTTGCCTGCTCAGCTAAAGAACTACTGCAAGACTCACTAGTGTTGGGGTCTGCGTATTTTCTGACTACACATGGGTTTACAGTTACCATCAACAGAGTATTAAAGCTCTACAGGTGTCATCTATATCTGTCTGCACCTAACAAATCCAGTATTCTCCCACTCAAATAAATCCTCTTGCTGAAATATTGGTTTATACATTCCTATGGATTAGGTTTAGCATTACTTACAACTTTAGCCATTCTTATACTCACAGAAGTCATTTGAGCATCAGATTAAAACACACCTAGATTTAAAGTCTCCTTCTTTTACACATAGACTCGCAATAAATGTTCTATATCTTTGTTGGAAAGAATACATAGACTGTTGTTTCAAAAAAGATTCAATATGGGCTTAGGGAAGGCTACATGCATGGTCCCTCTGCATTTATCTTTCATTCTTAAACTGTGTTTTGTTTTGTTTTCCTACTTTCCATCATGGAGGTCTTACTCTCTCAGCTTTTTGTCATTCTGCAAGGACTGTGGGAAGAAACTCAGCCCCAAATCTTGGGGAATCATGGTGCATTGGTCTCTGATTTATGGACCTTAATATCATCCTTTAAGTGTCAACTAGATGATACATTGTTCTTTTTTATCCATATCTTTTATCCAGCATCCATAGTTTTTTGTGAGTTTTTTGGGCTATGTGTCCATGTTCTAGAAGAGTTTATTCCCAATGTTTAGCCAGCATCTGTGGCTGGCATCTTCAGAGAATTTTGGCATGGAAGCGAATGGGGTATATACTCTGTGACCCTAGGTTAAGGGGAGTGGTTTACAAGTTAATCTGTTTATGTTCTGTTGTTCAATGGCAAGGCCCAAAGGTGGGAGGATATGCAAAAAGGGATTGTGTTTACTGAAATAGTGGTCCACTATCTGATGGGAAACCCCTGGCCCTGGCGGATTTTCATTAACATTTTGCTGGGTCTTAATTTTGTTGTTTTTCAGGACTGGTAGTCAAACTTTGTTCACTTTAAAGGTTAAAGTCCTCAGCTCACTGATTGTGGAAAGACTATTGAATATTTGTTCCTTCTAATTTCTTTTTAAACAGTATTTTCTCCTAACATATTTGCCAGGTGAGTGAAGTAGTGTAAGTGTCCTCTTATACCACAAGCTTTTATCATCCCATAAATCATGTTATGGGCCCATAAAATGTTACAGAATAACACTTAATTCTAAATATGTCTCAATAATCATACTCCGATTTAGCCACCAAAAACTAGATCTCAGGCTCATGGTACTAATCCACAATTCTTTGTTTAAGTCAATAACATTGTGGTTATTTCTTTAGCAGAGAATTTGGTCTGTGCTTACCCTTCCCATCTTTTCATTGCAAACCTAAAATGTTCTGGTGATCAAGATAGATACTGTGGTCATGTCATGTCAAAGATTATGATAAAGCTACAGTGGTGTTTTCACCAATCCAGTGATAATTATATGCTGTACAACACAGAAACATGAGTAGTTTAGAAGCCAGATAAATGAGAAAGTAACATTTCCTTTCAGGTGACGGGAAGAATGTTTTCTTTCAGTGGCGTAGGCCGATTTGTTGCGGTTTGTAATACAAACATTTGGAGTGTCCGCAACATTCCTGGCTTGATGATATATTTATTTATTCTGGATATGCTGAGATGATATGGTTTTCATTGTTGAGCATTGGTGAGCCAGTTATTGTGAAAAAGTCTTCAAAATATAGCTTTTGTTTTTCTTTTCTTGAAACAATAGGGGCTATGTGCAGGCAGGATGAGTCTGATCTAGTGAGGTGAGAGACAATCTTTAGAAAGATTGTCCATTTACCATAGGGATGGATACCCTCTGCAGCCCAGAGAGCCACATCAGCAGATTTGAAGCATCCTCAAAATTCTGGAAGCCATAACTGCACTGTCCCAGCAGCCATTGGGGTGACAAGAACGAATGTTTGCTCATTCCTGGTCACTTTGGTGACTGCTGAGGAATTCTTGACAGCATATTTAACTAATTTAGACACTTTTAAATCGTTTTTTTCAGCAAAAATTCCAGGTTTTTTTTCAGCTGGGCATTTTTAGGGAATCAAGTAGCCAGTATGAGTGTAGTGGTTTGAGTATTGGACTATTTTTCCAAAGACCAGGATTCAAATCCTCACTGAGCCATAAAAACCCACTGAGTGATCTTGGGCAAGTCATACTCTTTCAGCCTCAGAGAGAGACAAAGGCAACCTTCCCTGAATAAATCTTGCCAAGAAAAGTCTGTGATATTTTCACCTTAGGGTTGCCATAAGTCAGAAATGACTTGAAGGCACACAGCAACTATTAGAGACTTAAAGGTCAATGAGGGTTTCAACGGCTGCACTGGATTTCCAAGGGCCACATGGGGCCCCCAGACCACAAACTGCTTCTCAGACTACAGGAGAGTGTTGTACAGACTGAGGACCACCACCAACACCACTTTTTAGGCATAAAGTAGCCTGGTCTGTGTTGGTGGATCTTCCTCTAGTAAGATTCCAGATGTTTTCACTCACCCTCCACATTCCAACAACCAAACCTTTCAAACGTGCTATACATTTGCTGCTGTACATACAGCTCATCTGGGCTTTATTAATGACTTTATTAATGACTTGGATGACAGAATTGGGGGCATACTTATCAAATTTGCAGATGACACCAAATTAGGAGGAGTAGTCAATACTCCAGAAGACAGGACTGACATTCAGAATGACCTGAATAGACTAGAAAGCTGGGCCAACGCTAACAAAATGAAATTCAATGCGGAGAAATGTAAGGTACTGCACTTAGGACGCAAAAATGAAATGCACAGATATATGATGGGGGACATCTGGCTGAATGAAACTATGTGTGAAAGGGATCTAGGAGTCCAAGTAGACCACAAGTTGAACATGAGTCAACAGTGTGATGCAGCAGCTAAAAAGGCCAATGCTATTTTAGGCTGCATCAATAGAAATATAGTGTCTAGATCAAAGGAAGTAATAGTGCCACTCTATTCTGCTTTGGTCAGGCCCACCTGGAATACTGTGTCCAGTTCTGGGCACCACAATTCAAAAAGGATGTAGAGAAACTGGAGCGGGTCCAAAAGAGGGCAACTAAGATGGTGAAGGGTCTGGAAACCCTGCCCTATGAGGAATGACTTAGAGAGCTGGGGATGTTTAGCCTGGAGAAGAGAAGGTTAAGAGGTGATATGATAGCCCTGTTCAAATATTTGAAAGGATGTCATATTGAGGAGGGAGCAAGCTTGTTTTCTGCTGCTGCAGAGACTAGAACGTGAAACAATGGATGCAAGCTGCAGGAAAAGAGTTTCCACCTCAACATTAGGAGGAACTTCCTGACAGTAAGGGCTGTTCGACAGTGGAACACACTCCCTCGGAGTGTAGTGGAGTCTCCGTCCTTGGAGGTCTTTAAGCAGAGGCTGGATGGCCATCTGTCGGGGATACTTTGACTGGGAGTTCCTGCATGGCAGGGGGTTGGACTGGATGGCCCTTATGGTCTCTCCCAACTCTATGATTCTATGATTCTATGATTCTATAAGATCAAATAGTGTATGTCTGCTGGATCCCAATGGTTCAGCTACCCATTTATTTCAAAGTTAGTACTGGCCAACTTCATGGAGATCTGTGTCCTCTTTCTACCATCTAATTGTCCGCTGCACTTCATGTTGACCACAAGATCTCTTCCCTGACTTCACTTTCTGTTGGAATGAACTATCTTTTCCCCTGAAAATAAGACATCCCCATAAAATAAGACCTAGTAGAAGTTTTGCTGAATTGCTAAATATAAGGCCTCCCCTGAAAGTAAGACCTAGCAAAGTTTTTTTATATAAATATATATACAGCATATAATAAATGTTCATTTTTTTGTTCAACAATAAATTTGAATTCTTCTTCATGGAAAAATAAGACATCCCCTAAAATAAGACCTAGAGCATCTTTGGGAGCAAAAATTAATATAAGACATGGTATATTCTCTCCTCTTGATTGTTGTCTGTTTATGGGGACAGGATGGAATGTGGTAGATGAAGGCAGGTTTTGTGAGCCCTGCTTATTTTTTAGCTCTTTTCAGATCTCTAGTTGAGAAATGTTTATATGTGTAGCTGACTGTTTAGCCAGAAGGCCACAATAAATCATTTTAAAAATGAAGCAAAATAAAACAGCCAATGGGCATGCATATAACAAATCATGACCAGAAGGCATTAGGACTTTTCTGGTTGCCTTTAATGATCATGAAATCCTGGTTCAGTGGATAATTTTTAAAACCAGGAAGTGGAATGAATTGTGATAAACATTATTTTAGCCAAACTGAAGATTAATTGGAAAAATTCATTGTGCAGATGAGTCAAATACAATTTTATTATTTTTCATTGTAGCCAGAAGGCCTTGGGTGTACTCTTATTACTAGGTCCAGTTTTTCAAAGTTGCACAGCTTCAGTGTTTCTTACATCTGGATTTATCCTTTTGGTTGAACATTTGTCTCAGATGTAGTCAAGACACTATTGTAAATGTCTAATTTGGCCAATTAAAGGGATTGGCTGCATTCAGATGGTTCTCCAACTCATGGTTTGGATGACCATCAACAATTCCCATGCCTGCACATCCCTTTCACCCCATTCAACTTTTGTGCATATGTGGCTCAATGCACTACCTCATGAATTCATTAACTCAAAATTTGTCATGGGCTACCATCTGAATTCAGAAAACTATGGTCTAACTAGCACTTGGAAAGCTTCTTCATTGAAGTATTTCATTAATGGACTGGCAATGCTATTTATTTTTTTTAAAAAAAATCAAAAAAGTAATGTTATGATACTTGTTATTTTTGTTGTTGTTGTTGTTGTTAACCACCCTCAAATCGAACTTGATCCATCGTGACCCTGCTGATGAGATATCTCTGTTATCAAAAGTGGTTTTATTAAAATTTTGGGTACATATGGCCTGTACTATGACCCCTGACTGACCTCTTAAGGGACCCGCAATTAAGCCCCAAGTGAGGAGGTCACATAGGCAAGCCAGCTTGGAACGGCAGAGTCCCTAGTAAAGAAATCTGCTACAGGAAGTTTGGGAGTCGCCAAACCAGAATCACCACTGCTCTCCTGAGTAAGACAATAGATTCAGCCTCATACAGACAACCATCAGCCTAACTACCTGGCTATACAAGTCGGACTCCCCTCCGAATTGTGTCCAGACCTAATGGATTATGCTTCATATTGCCCGCTCTTAGTTTAATAAATCCCAAGCCATCAACGCCTTTGGCTAAGCCTACCTGCATAGCCCCCGGACACGTTTTGCCCTATAAAAGACCCTGAGTTTGGACTCCATGTTGATGCTATTGTCAGCTTGCTCTCTGGTCCACGTCAGTCTGAGCTCTGATCCTAGCTCCCCCGGCCATTTTCCTCGAGTTCCAGAGGCCGTGTCACATCATCCATCCACGTTCCATCGGACTTCCCGGAGAAGACTTCTAAGGTAGTATCTCCCAGTGGTGCCTCTCCTTCTAAACCCTTTCCCTACTGCTAGTGTGTGTATACTTTCTGCATATTGTGTGTTTCCTAATAAAGGCTAATTGGTATCAGTGCCTTATTCTCTTGGATTTGTTGGTGACCTCTGGTATACATATAAGGGACCCAGTCTCAGCTTAAAGGCTTTGTTAGGACCTCCTCTCAGCAGCATGTGAGCTAATTAATCCCCCCCCCCCATGAGAGACCCTTCCTAACATCTCCAAGACCCCCTGTCCTCCACTGCTCTGCCCAAGCTCAATCAACCTCAGCAGCTAAATACAATACAATACAAAGCCTTTATTACAGTCAACAGACCTCCAGGCAATTAAAAAGAAAAAAAAAAGAAAAAGAGAGACAACAACAACATATTAAAACAGCATATTAAAAAAGTAAGTTTGCAATATTACAAATATAAATAATTGAAGGTAAAAACCTTTTAGCTCTTCAGCTTATTAATCAATTAAGAACATAAGCAAAACCTGTTATATAAAACAAATACTGCTCTTACTTATCATACGGTACACTGTAAGAATGGTCTGGGTCAGGATAAGACATTACTGTTAGTTACTAGCACCAATTATTGATTCTTGCTATGGTAGTTATAGCCCTGCGGGTCTTAATTGCTGCAAAACAGAATTTGGCCACCTCTTCTGTAACCTTTTTATCAGTGTCCTTTAGTAAATATCTTGAGATCTTCCATGGAATTTATCTAATAAGGGTGTTATCAATCTCAATTTGTCATCCCTGCAGAAAGCAAATATGAGAAGGATATGTGGTATGGATTCTACAGACCCTTCTCCACATGGGCATAGTCGATCCTTATACTTAACTTGTTGGAAGCAACCTTACTGCACATGGAAATGCATTAAATCTCACGTTAGTAAATGCTATTTGGGAATTGTGAGATTTTTAAAGGTTATTTGCACCATTCTTTAGATTAAATTTGAAGCCTAAATTAATGGGAGAACAGGTTGAGTTGGCAATTGATAATGATTGCTGGGTATCAATATCTCTGATCCTCTGTATGAGGATTTTTCTTGCTGTTGTCCAATTTAGCATATAAAGAAAACTATCCGATAGGCCCAATCTCTAGAACTTCTCTTGGACCACGGTGAGTGTTTGTGATTTATATGAGTCCTTCCATAACAGATTAGTGTAGCCTCTTTCTGGTCCTTCAAAGATGAGCTTTAGCCAGTATCTTAGAGCCCATTCCCATGTAGTACATTCAATTGATGTACACCCGACTTCCAATCAGAAAACTGCTGATGACACACATTTTGGGATTCCAAATAAATTTCTAAGAAAAGTTGATAGAACCTGTTTGACCAATGGAGAGAAGCCCAATATCCATATTGGGATGCCAAACATTAGTTGAGGGAGAACCTTAGTCCATGGTACCCTGCAGGTAGCAGGTATAAATTGACCTCTCTTGGTGTAAAAAAACAAAAACCCAGGCTATTGCTGTGCTGCTATTACTTGCAGACTGGACAGCTGCAGTCCGATGGAATACCCATGAGCTGCCTGCCTGAAAGTTTATACCTAGATACTTAAAGCATCTAACCTGTTTGATTTTATGCCCTGCTATTTCCCAATAATTTACAGTACAGCTCTTAGAGAAAATCATAATTTTGGATTTATTATAATTGGTTGGTTTTCTTCACAGTACCACATAAATACACTTAGCAAAGCATTTAGCCCAATTCTAGTAAAGGAAAGGAGAGCATCTGCACCCACATATAAAAGTAGCAGGATTCTGGTTGAGACTATTTTTGTGGAGTGATAAGTATCTGATACTATATAATTAGTCAGATCATTCAGGTATAGGACAAGTGCCAAAATGCATCCATGACAAACCCCTCTACAGGTATAGATGTCCTTAGTTAGATTCCCTCATAACCCTGTTCTTACCTGTATTGTTGTATTGCTATTTTGGGGCTTTCTAGATTAGCAGGAAAGGGCAACATGAAGTTACCTTTTCCCAAATGCTTAGCAGCTACACTGCAAGTCCCAGGTGTGTAATAAAAAGGCATAAGGCAGCTACACTGAGGAGGGGTGGGGACGACTTATCTGAAGTCTTTTCTATTGTTCTCCTCTTGGAAGCTGTCAGGATGCTAGAAACACAGGCGGAGCAGCTGCACAGGTGACAATGAACGGGGCTTTTGGCCACACTGAACCTTTAATATTTTTTTTGCTGTTGTTACCGGCTGCAAACTGTGCAGTTGCACCGGTACATCATACAGGCAATTGTATTGTCAGCTGCGAACTGCGCAGTTGCACAGGTACATCACACATAAACTGTGCAGTTATGAAGATCTGTCAAATTACCATTGTGGTTTTGCTTCCCTTTTTTAAGTGCACAGTTGCATCAGTGCACCATGAATGAACCCCTTTATTTTATAATAATAGTTATTATTATTATTATTATTATTATTTATACCCCACCCCTTTGAGATCAATTGAGGTGGCTTACACATTAAAATACTATTACATCAATAAAACAAACTGCATCCCTCCCCCTTAAAAAGATATTAAATCTGTTACAATTTAAGTTTATGAATAAACTTCTTTATTTTATGAATGGACATTTTATGCACAGTTGCATAACAGTCACAGCATCCCAGAGTCCCTACTGCACATGTCTAGGGTTCGGATTAGAGCTGGAGCAAGGGTTTGGGAGCTTTAAAAAACTGCACAGTTGCACTGCAGCATTTAGATGGAGCTGCGCAGTTACACCCTTTTTAAAAAGAAGCTGGGAAAAGCAGGTCCTTTTTAAAGCTGCTTTTTCCCCACTAAAATGCAAAATAAGTGCTTTCATGCCAAACTTTCAGTGCAGGTTATCTAAAGGCTACACTTTCATGCAGGCACACCCCTTTTTGCCAGTCTAGATCAGCCCATAGATTCTAATTAACCAAAGTAGTCTTTTGTCAATTGTAGTGCTGAGCAGTTTAGCCCAGAACTTATTTCTGGGTATAGAATCAAAAGCTATCTTTAAATCCATAAAAACAACATGCAAGTTGGTATTTGGGGCATTTGAGTATTTGTCAACCAGATGATTCAAAATTGCACAATGATCAACCATTGTCTTTCCTTTTCTGAACCCTCCTGTTTGTCCCCAGTAATCTTTTCTGCCTCTATCCAATCAACCAGCCTATTGTTAAGATAGTGACCATACAATTTGCTCACTACCGATAAAAGACTGATGGAGCAATAGTTTGCAGTATCATTTTTATCCCCTTTTATATATATACAGTGGTCCCCCGGGTTACGAAGACTTCCGGGTTACGAAAGTGATCCCGGAACGGATTACTTTCGTAACTTGGGGGACCACTGTATGGGTACTATGATAGCTTTTGTCTAGCTATTTGGTAACTGAGCTATCCAATTTATATGAGTAAAGAGGGTTGCTAACAAGGGTAGATACAAATTTTGCAAACTTTCATAAAGTCTTCAAAAGCAAACTGAAATAAAATTCTTCCCCAAATGGATCCCAGATTCACATTGATCCAGCTAGTCCCAGAAAGGGAAAACCATGTTGTACTTGCCTATCAGAAAAAAGAAGGGACAAACCTAATTGAGCAGTAAGAAGGTTGAATATGCAGGGACTCAGACCTAATTTTTTTTCAACACTTAAACACTAAAGAGTCCAGCGCCTGGATAAACAAATCTCAGTTTTTATGTATCCCACATCTGAATATTACAACCTGAAGCTCTGTACATCCCTAATACCAATACATTTATGAATTTGGAAAATTCTTATTTCAAATAAACCTAAGCCTAATTTCTCACCCAACCTTACTTGAATTAAGAGTCCCTGAGCCCTGCCCAAACCACTAAACCACACCACAATGTGACACTGGCTGTTTGTCACTAAATCTCATTTTCTCCTTCATTCTTACCTCTTTTGTTAACCACCCACTCCCAAGGCTCTTATTCCTTCTGAACAAGACCCTGTCTAATTGCTCTGTGCACAAGAAAAGAGTTGAAGCAAAGTACTTCTAAGATTAGATGTACTCCATCTTTTTCTTTCAGTTCACCCAGTCTCAAATGTCCCCTGTCAAAAAAAGAACACATATGCAGGCTAGAAGCAACCTATGTATTTTCCTTCCTTCAAGTAAAGAATGGCTCACAACAGTCGCTGTTTCTTGGCATCAATGTGGGTCTCCTGTTTGGCATAATCAAGACCTGGAAATTAACCATGACTAAGTCTCTTTCCCCCTGCCCCACACCCCTGAAATCCAAACATTCCTGTCAGTGGCAGGACTCAAATTGCAGCATTGATTCCAAAGGTTGGAGAACTAATTCCACCCCCAACCTGGTAAGTCATTTCTATGGCCAGAGGGGGACCCTTTTTGAGCTTAATGTGATTAAAATACCAAAGAACATTTTTAGCATACTCTGTGTGTGGCTTCCACAGCATTAGCAACAAAAAGGATTACAATAAAAGCTCATTGATGGATGGTTTCTGCTGTTAAGGTAAGCCTTTCTGTTAAAACAGCACACCAGGGCCTTTATATTTGACAATGGTGTACTCACCTGCAGAATGAAGGTATTTTCAAGCAGGTTTTTTTTCCAGAAAAGTTTTATAGAAAAGTTACTGTTTTGGACTACAGCTCCCAGAATGGACATAGTGCATCATACTGTATCACGCTGTGCTGTGCTGTACTGTATTGTATCATGCTGTTTTATGTATACTCCATATGTATCATATTCCATTGCACTGTACTGATTTATTTACAGTATAGTACATCATTGTTTTGTGTGTGTGTGTGTGTGTGTGTGTGTGTGTGTGTTGTGGTGGTTTAGCCCTGGTGGCGCAGTGGTTAAATGCCTGCACTGCAGCCACTCACTCAAAACCATAAGGTTGTGAGTTCAAGACCAGCAAAAGGGCTCAAGCTCGACTCAGGCTTGCATCCTTTCGAGGTCACTAAAATGAGTACCCAGATTGTTGGGGGCAAGTAGCTTACAATTGTAAACTGCTTAGACACTCCTTAGGCGGTATGAAGTGGTATATAATGAAGCTGTTTGTTTGTTTGTTTATAACTCATATTTCCCTTAAAAGGACTATGGGATTCTGGGACTTGTCCTCCAAAACTGAGAGCCAGCATAATGTAGTGGTTTGAGCACTGAACTATGACATTAGAGATCAAGATTTTAATTCCCTTTCAACCATGGAACTACTAGGTAATCTTGAGCTAGTCACATTCTCTCAGCCTCAGAGAAAGGAAAAGACAACCTCCCAAAACATAATTTGCCAAGAAAAACCTATGATAGGGTTGCCTTAGAGTTGTCATATGTCATAAATAACTTGAAGGCACACAACGAACTCCAAAATTAATTTTTCAGTGTTCTTGTTTTTCTTGTGCTGTTTTTCTGCCTCATAGACAGAATTTTACAGGGGTTGCAGACACTGTCACCTTTAACTGATAATCTGTACCATTTTTTCAGCATTTTCCCCTCCTTTACTTTTTTCAAACCACAGGAAATTACTGAAGGGGAAAAGAAGGAATGGCTACATAATACTTTTAATGGGTAGTACTAAAAGCAACCTTAAATATCTTCTCTACTGTAGAACATCTGATATTAGTCTACCTATGTGGAAGCAACAGATCAAACAAGAAAATGAAGCACCACACCAGGGTCTCCTAGCTATTTGTCTCTATCTCTGTGGTCCTTAGTGACACAACAGAAATATCTTGATGTGAATTTTGAAGCTGAAGTGTAAACCGCCTTTCTTCACAAACGAAATGGCTGATGTATACACCAGTGAATCAAATACTGATTCAGCCAGTAATTTACCACCATGACTCATGTAGGCTGTCTTCCACCTTCCTTTGAGTTTTTTAAAATCACTACATCCATGTTGCTACGTTGATCTATTTATGAGTTGTCTTACTAATTTTTAAAGAAAGAAACATTTTTAAAAGAGGTAACAGACATTCTCCAGGTACACAATGCATAATAGCAGGTGCTTCTCCATGGCTAGAATGACCTCCACTAATACCTCTCCAACAGTGGTACTGCCTAACCCAAAGCACTGCATGGTTTGGTGATAGCTGCCATGGTGGTTGTGTGACCAGATGGTGATCCTCTTTTCCACCAGGATGGATATCCTCATGATGGTGTCTGCCTTCCCCACCTCTGCATGCAGCTCCACCACTATCCTGTGGAAAGGGATGCAGGGCATCTCACAAAATTGCCAACATTGTCCTCCCATATGGTCATGAAAAACAGATCCCATCAGTGCTCACTAGCTGGGTACTCCCATCAGTGTTGCAAGGATCTGGGCAGTGGCAACATGATGATGGCTGTGGCTCTGCTCCCTTGGATGGCTGAAGTGACCACAATAACAGCTGTGTCACACTGCTGCATGAGATCCCCCATCTCAGTGTCTGCAGCTGTGGTATTGCTGGGGGTGGAGGTTGCTGCATGTGGCATAGGCATTGTCACATGAACAGTGGCCCACTGCCACTCCAGCAGATTGCAATATGACTGCCAGCTTAGCCCACAGAAGTGAGGTAGAATCTATACTGGGGCTCTGCCAGGGGCACAGCAATCTGTCATACTGACTGATAGACAGTAATGTGACAGTGTGATTGGCAGGCTGGCCATCTGGTCATTCAATTCCCAGGCATCTGGGGGGATGACTAGTTCTGTGCTTTGCATCATTGTAATTGTGTGCATGCATGGGGGGGGGGACAAAATTATTGGAGAGGTGTCGCTCGATGCCATGACTCCTCTATTTTGGTGCCTCTATTCTTGCATCAGGTGGGGGCCTGTATGGATAGTAGGGGTTCTATCCAATTCAGAAAAACCCAGGATCGACCTGGTGTTTCCTCTCCATCTGCTCAGCCACTTAGTCAGCTAGGAATAAGCCTTGAGACTTAAGTTCTGGGATGCAATGGGGCTTATGGACTGGGTTTTTAATGCTGGGCTTTGTATTTTAATATATTATATTTTAATTTATAACTGTTTTAATCCTTAACATTGTTTTAATTGTATTGTTTAATACTTGTTCGCTGCCTTGAGTCCTAATATTGGGATAAAGGTGGGATATAAGAAAATGATGATGATGATGATGATGATGATGATGATGATGATGATTATGATCTGCATGAACATGCTTTGGCTGGCATCCTGTTTAAGTTAACCTTAGACCTTTATAGATCATTTTTGGTCAGTGTCGGAGTTGGTATTCCCTTCCTCTCTCAAAAACAATCAAAGTCTGACAGGCTTGCCCTACACCCAATATATGGCAACTCCACATCTGGTGGAAATTGTGTTTGTGTGTTAGGAGCATGCAAGCACAGAAGCATCTGGCTGGGTTGCTGTAGCCAGTCATGGAATGATTCCATCATGCACTGAGACTTCTGGAGGCCTCCAGAAGACCAAATGCTTCTCCAATTGCCCCCAGCACAGAATGGCTGCATCAGCTCTATGCTAAGTCCAGGGGTAAATGGCCAGATGTAGTGTACTTTGGCATGCAGATCTACTATGAAAACTGAGTCATATGGTATTCTAGCCTTAGTATGATACAAGAAATTCTGAAAGTCTTCTTTTGAAGGGTGTGTAGTAAAGAATTTTTGTAAGTTGAAACACCACACATCTTTGATAGGGTTCCCATATCTCAGGGTTTGGTGTCTCTTCTTCAGTCCTCAGGGTAAACAGGAAGGAATCTCCTAGTGAGAGCACTGTCTTGAAAAGTTTGTGTGTATGTGTATGTGTGTCCTCCTTTGTTGGGCTTGCTGGTTTTTTAATTATTTGATTGGGATTCTCTGTACAACTGTGGCTGACACTTAAGGTATCATGCATAAAGACATCACTTAAGGTATCATGCATAGAGTGGTTTCATCTTGTACCATCATACTACTAACATAGAATCAACTCATAGAGTTGATGACCTAATGACCATGCAGTCAATCCCTCTGCTGGTGCTCTGCAAACACATATCTCTGTACTACCTCCCTGTGACATCACAGGGGGCTGTTACTAGATCTCAGGTTTGAGGTCAAAATCTCAATACCTGGGATTGTTCTGACATGGCATACCTAATATTTGATTATATCTAAAAATTAAAATCTTAAAGAATTAAAATGTTTACTTCAGGAAGTTATTCTCTACCTATAAATCCAGTGTTGCTCCTCACTACAGTCTACAGCAGATAAGAGTAAGAGATGACCTGGGTAGTCTTGCATTGTACCTCCTATCAGCCCTCAGCAATCACTATGTAGACTAAGCCTCATAAAGATTCCAGCTACATATAAAGCAACATGCACTCCCCACATAGTGCCTATGGATTAATCACATTAAGTCAGTTGCCTACTTTGATTCCACCCCATTTTTGCCAATACTGAGTGCCCAGTCTTGGGTTCTAAATTCTGTTACTGCATAGAGTTGATTTATATCAGCTTCCTTGTTGTTGAGAGTTTGTAAATTCCCAGACTCTTTCAATGTTCACCCTTCTCCTTCACATTCACATCTCCAGTGACTTCCCAGCAACATTTTCAGACCTCTTTGAAACGCATTGAAGATTGTGGAGATTTAAAACTTATTTATTCAAACTATGGTACCAAACCGGCATATGGCATATCTGATTGTTGATTAAGAGACAGATGTAATTTTGAGATCTGAGTTTTAACGAATAGTTGAAATAACATTTGAAAATGACATGTTCACATTTTGATATATATCCCTGTGAACCTAATGTTGTTGCAAATCCAGGGGAGGGGGAGAAAGTGTAACTGTTGAGGCTCCAAAGCTCATGAACAAGATTGAGAACTTCTGTGGACCAGAGGGTCTACCTGCTTACTTTATAGAGCCATTTTCATTTGAAGTTGAGAACACTGGAAGATTTTTTTAAAAATATATATACAATTTTCTTTTAAAATTCAATAATAAAAATCTCTGTCTCATCTAATATGATTACACGCTGATTCCATTTAAAAATAAAACATGTCTATGTATTTGCTTAATCATTGCACTGATAGGTTCCATATCTTCTAATATGCATGGTTGACCCTTCATATCCATGGATTCTTTAGCCATGGGTTCAACCATCCACAACTTGAAAATATTCAATAATATATAAATTCTGAAAAGCAACCTTGATTTTGCCATTTTTTAGAAGGGACACCATTTTATGCCATTGGATTTAATGGGACTGGAGCATCCCCAAATTTTGGTATCCACGTATCTGGGAACCAAATACCAGAGGATGCCATGAGCCCACTGCATAGTATCTGTCTGTTGCACCATTTCTGTTACATCCAGGCACTCTAATAAGCAACCATCCCACATATTGTCCAAAATTCTATTGATATGTCTGACTAGAGTAACTCCATTGAATTTATTGAATTTACCTATGTCTTGACCTGCCATTCAACAATATATTCAATAGATTTACTTTACATAGGACTAACCAACAGGATTCCAGCCATAGTAGAGAAGCAAGTGTTTTTCCCCAATAATATCCCCAGAAATATTTCACTGATATCAGTGCAACTGATACAAGATGTTTTAAAATGTTCTGTATAGTATACCCATCACATTAAATACCAGGTTTATATAACATTAAATAGCAGACTACTGGGGACATTTGCTGAATCCAATTCAGAATTGTCCTTGTTAGTGGAACAGTGGAAAGAGAGAAGTTAAATTTACTGATTCCCTCCCATCTCTGCAGACTTCAATGTCCCTTCCACCAACTGCTCCTGGAGTTTTCCCAAGTTTCAAGGGAAGACTGCTGATACCCATGTCAGTGGGGCAGTGAATTTACTCTGAGTTTTAGTCCAAACTTTAAAGAAGAAACTCAATTCATCAGGGGGTTGGCACTCAGCATCTTGCATAGCTGCTTTTAAGTTCAGAATCTGGAATGGATTCATCATCCACTAGCCTAGGAACAGATTTTCAACATGGGAAAAGAGAATGTGGAGAGGGATGGATCAATAAAAATCATCTCCTCTTTCATCACCTTCATGGAAAACTGCACCACTGGATCACAAGTCTTTTGCAGAGAGAAGGAGCCCTCCTATCTATGGAAGGAAGATCCTGCCTCAAATCCTGTTGGTGTGTAATTACTCCTGTGACAATGGTTGGGCATATTTGTTCAATACAGAATGTCTGCATTCAATTCATGGTTGTGGAAGCACAGGTACACATGATATGCCATTCCACAGGTGGAGAATCATTCAGTTACATAGGTTTTTGTTTTGTTTTGTTTTTTGTGGGGCTTTAGGGCTATGTGACCATGTTCTAAGAGAGTTCCTTTCTGATGTTTCACCAGCATCTGTGGCTGGCATCTTCAGAGAAGATGCCAGCCATAGATGCTGGCGAAATGTCAGAAAGGAACTGTTCTAGAACATGGCCACATAGCCCTAAAGCCCCACAAAAAACTATGGATGCCAGCCATGAAAGCCTTTGATTCCACATTCAGTTACACATTGGCTGTGCATTCAATTGTGCATTTCTTTATAAATACACTGTTACAAATCATGTTAAAAAAAAACAAACCCTGAAAGGCCAATTCATTTTTGTAGGATTTGTTAAAGTGTGATTACAAAGAAAGAAACAAAGATGGAGGACAGAAAAAGGGAAAGGGCAAGGAGTCCATAGGATCTGAATGTGGGACATATACATTGATATAAGTTTATCATATTTCCAAAAAACGTATTTTCTTGAATTACATCTTGCACATTCAGTTATGCATTGTAGTCTGTATATAGCTGTGCATTGCCACTGAGCACAAGGATTGCATAGCAGAATCAGTGCCCATCTCAACATGCAGAGATTTATGCTTAGCAAGCCCAGTGTAACATGTTGGCCACAAGATCTAAACCAGTGTCATTAAAAGAACCATTAAAAAAAAAAACTGAAATGCCAAATTTGCCAAAAAAAATTTTTTTTAAATTACAATCTATCTCTGTCCAGTATTCTCATGCTAACAACTCCAACAAGTGTGATAAAAATGTGGTAAAATGTGTAAGGGTAGTCATGCATTTCCATGCTTAAAGTAGGAATAGGAATCAAATGGCCTGCAGATATTGCTTGACTGCAGAACCCAACATCCCTCCTCATTTGGCTATGCTGGCAAGGAAGGGCTGAGGTGTTTTGTAGTCCAACATCTGGAAACCCACTGGATTCCCACCAAACATGACTTAAAGTGTATCTAAAATGGAAAGTGTCTTGTTCATGACAGCTCTACGTACCACTTAACAGATATTTTAATTACATCTCCCATCTAGATGTAGTGAAGCAAACATAGTGAAGAAAACTATGGACTAAAAATAGCAATCTCTTTGTGTTCTGCAACAGCAGTTTCCAGATAACTTTAACATTACTCTTCACATTTTCATCCCGTGTTTTTGAATTTATGTGATCATGGCATAAATCTTAGCCAGGAAATATTGAAAATTATCATTGAAAAAAATATTCTTTCTGTGCACCTACTTTTCTAAATGTTTTCTAGAATGTTTCTTCAGAATTCTGGATCAATCCTCTTTGCAAATGATGCCAAATGCCTGCTTGATGTTACATGGCAGCAAGTTTTTCAAACATTTATAACTCATATCATTAAATCAAGATCTGATTACGACTGTGTTAACCTTCTAATAAATTATTCAGGTTGTCAGTTCCATACCTTTTAGAATTTACAAATTTCCATATGCTATTACACCGACATCCGATTTCACAGTGAATCTTTTTGCTTATTTGTTTGCTGCAGCAATGAATCACAAAGGAAATAAATAGTTCTGCCAGTTTTTTTTTCTTTTAAAAATCAATTGTGTGTCTTCTTAGTAGTCAGCCTGTCCTTTATAGCCTCAGCATTCTTCTGTGTCACATGTATGTGGTTTAGCTCATAGCCATTGTGTCTCTCTGTGGTCAGCCCATGAATTTTTTTACAAAAAGGAACATGACAAATTTAATAATTAAACTAAGCAGTGCCCACTTGGCATTGTTTTTTCTCATTTATGTTTTGGTGTTTGCTTGCTTCTTCCTTTGAGCAATCTTTTTTCCCCCTCCTTCTCTCTTCCTACTACTCACTGAAGCCTACCCAAGGAGAACGTCATTCCTTTTACCAAATGAATTCCACTTTACTGTTCTCTGACTTTCCCCTTATTTCAAATAACTGCAAGATTGTATTGGCTTTCCCTCCAGGGATTTTCTAACCTTGGCATTTGTTCTAGGGGAAACTGAAGTTATTTCCCTCCACTTTTGTAGACAACATATAAATTAATGCAAAAAATCTGTTAGCTTATGTTTTGTATTGCAATTGCTTTCAGCTGTCATATTTAGCAAGTCATAGGGCTCCAATGGGTGTTGTAAAATTATGGAATTAACCCTCATGAAATGTGCCCACCCTCATGGTTAGATTATCATGGAAGTGTTCATGAAAGCTACCTCATTTAGTTCTTCCAATTCAAGGTGCCTAATCTAATGTGAGTACCGCCTGAGGTGATGACAGTGTTACTGAAATGTCTAAGCTAGAGCTTGATGAAGGAACTTCTACAAACTAGAGGTCTCAAAGTCTCCTATCAAGCATGTCCACTGGCCATGGTGGCTGAGGAATTAGAGGAGGAGGAGTGCAAAAAGTAAATTTCGTAATCTTTGGCCTTGGTCAGACTTCCCCAATCTAGCACCCTCCAGATGTTCTGGACCCTTATCATCTTTAGCCGTGGAGGGGATGATAAGAGTTGTATTTCAACACATCTGGAGAGCATTGATTTGATGAAGGTTGTCATAGGCCTTGCTAGAGTGTTCAGTGGTGGTGTGCTTCACCTAATTCAGTGATGGCTGTTGGCTTCCATGTCAGGGGCCCAATGAACCCATTCCAGGTTTTGGATTGCTTTGAAGGAAATATCCAAGGTACTGAAAGTATTTGAAGGATTAATGTTCAGTACCTTGGACAACTCCTTTAAAGACTAGACTGAAACCTGGAATGAATTTGCTACCTTACTGACTTAGGAACCCCCCGCCCCCACTGACTAAAGTGTTCCCTACATAATAATCTAGTCATCTCAATTGTTTGTAACTTTCATCACTAGAGACGTTTACAACATTGGGTTTGTACTTTCCCAGACACACAAGAGACAGCTCTTGCACAACTGACTCTGAAAACCATCCCTAAAAAAATTAGAGGATGTGTTTGATTTCTATGACATGGCTAGCCAGCAATCCAACTATTTGTTTTAGTTGATTCCAATTATTCCCTCATTGCCTGTGCCTGAATTTCTAGCTATTACTGCAAGTAAGGCAGACTTCAGTCTTAAGCAACCCCCAAAAATATTTGCTTTGGGGTGAACTGTATAACAGCTTTCTTTATTCTGCTCTTATGCATATCTTCCATTCATTTGCAACACAGGAATGAAGGAAGTAACCTATTGTTTGCATTTTGTCCATTGTGGGCACAGAAACCCCTGCTGCTCCACTGTCAATATTCCAATAGCAGGCCCAGAGAAAATGTGTCTGTTCTGGGTTAGTAGGTGTCCAGGAATACTATGAATCCCAAGTCCAAAGACCAAATGGACCCAACAAATGAGGGAGTGGAATAAATCTGCCATACGTCCCCCTCCAACTTGATCTACTTACCCCCTGTCCTGTTGGCTAGATGAGCAATAGTCTAACTAGTTATGAAGCACAATTGCAAGTTCTTAAGACATTTGTTACCAAATGTGTTCCATTACTTTTAGTGAGCATTAGTTGTGAATAATTTAGGAGGAGCAAAGTCAGGCAGAAATAGATTTTTTAAGAATTTTAGAGTTAGGAGAGATCTGGGAGGCCCTGTAACCCAGCTCCTGACTTAATGTAGGAATCTCAGCTATGGTGATAGTGGTTGTCATACTCTAAAGAAAGAAATCAGTTGCTCTCATTGCTCAGGCAATAGCTTCTTGGGAAAGATAAGAGTGAAGACCAAGCTTAACACCTAATTGAGGAAGGATACTTCTGAATTTTAATGTTTACTGAATTCTCTTAAATATGTCTCACCTATATATTAGACTGGTTGCCACTGCTTTTTGATGGAACAAACACTCTGAATATATATGAAAGGGTTGGAAATGGATCTATATAACAAGTGGTTTCTTATTATCCCATCCCCTCGCCACCAAATTAACATTTCAGGGATGAAAAATTTCCTTGTGACTTGTACTTACTTACATATCATAGTGCCTGACAAAAAAAATTCCATTTAAAGTAGTAATCACTGTTAACTATCAGCAGGTTATAAAGCCATAAGTGTATTATTTTCCTTTTCTAAAAAAAAAAAAAAAAATCTGGAATGTTCCTTCCCTTTGCCTCAAAGTTTATTAATCATGTTGAAAGAAGATTGGCTAGAGAACCAACTAATGGTTTCATGTTTACTGAGAGATCACTTTTACTTAAAAAATAATAATCTATGCTTCCCTTCCCTTTATGTGACATATTGCACTGCATTTCTGTTGTTGTTGTTGTTGTTGTGTGCATTCAAGTCATTTCTGACTTATCACAACCCTAAGATGAACTTATCACAGGATTTTCTTGGCAAGATTTGTTACCAAAATTTGTTGTGAGACAGGGTTTGCCTTTGCCTTCTCTGAGGCTGAAGGAGTGTGATTTGCCCAAGCTCACTCAGTGGGTTTTCATAGCCACATGGGAATTTGAACCCGATCTCCCAGAATCCTAGTTGAACACTCAGACCACTACACCATGTTGGCTCTTTTACACTGTATACAATATATTCAGATGAAATGTTTTTTTAAAAGGATGAAAGAAAAAAAAACTTGAAAGTTAAAATGAGTATAGATGCCAGCAGGTTTTATCTCAGTCAATGGCTTTGCTCAGACAAATTAGCTGACGAATGAAGAAATGAACAAGGAGCTTTTGGGTTACTTGGAATTGGAGAGTTAACTGACTATACAAGGGCTATAAACCATGATGCTTTGGGTAAGAAATGAGGAAGAGATACAGCAGGATTTGGAATAAAATATGCCTGTCTGCAATCTTTATTGCTGAGATAGAAGTTGGTTGGCAGAATGCCTTTCTCTTGTATACACATGGGATGTGAACACCATCTCTTTCTCAGTTGTACTTGGCACAGATTGTATCTTCATATCAGAAGGGCATGTAAGTAAGTCAGGACCACTGAAAATACTCAAAAAGACTTTTAACTGGTCTTGCCATTCCTGATCTCAGTATAGTTTCAAAAGATCAGTATTTTGCTGACATACACACAGCCTGGCAGACTCATGGAACACCTAGGTTGGGGTGCCTTTCTTGGCACCTCATAATTCCATAATTCTTGCCTGAAACTCTCTGATCCTGAAACCTTGTGATGGCCAAGTAATGCCTGCTTATTTGGCCTCTTTTGGAGTCTTCTGAAGTGGAAGACCCCTACTTCTCCCTTTGACATTTTTTTCCAGACAGATGATCAAGAAAGATAAGCACACAGCTGCAATAGCCCACTCTTCTTCTCTTATCTCTCATTTGCTTTCCCATTCTCTGCTTTCCTCCCCCACACCATCTTTGTGGTTTCCACCTTGCAACAATACAAATTCCTTTCTTTTCCCTTCAGCCCTGAAGTGTTTTCTTTCTGCTGATTTTGGCTTGCTGAACCCTCATCTGTCTCCTGTTTTTCCTTCTGGGATTACCTTTCTATTCATTATCTCAAATGTTGTCTTCTGTTTTAAACTTTTTTTCCTAGAAAAACTCTGACCTCATCTATGTTTTTCCTCAAGAGGTACCTTAGGAAAAAACACCTCCATTCATGGGTGGACACCTGGCAAGATTAGGTACCCATTCTGGAATGCAACAGACCTGGAAACAGAAAAAAATACAAACAAACCAACAAATGAAATAGGAAGTGATTGATGGGCACTTCCAAGTTTGACATTGCATTTGCGGGATAAGAGATTTATAGTCACTAGCTTCACTATACACAAACTCACCACTCTTGGGCACTTCCAGAAGTGGAAAAATCCTTTTTCTTTTTCTTATTCTTAATTATGTGTGTGTGTGTGGGGGGGGGGGGGGGGAATTCAAGGTGGCAGGAAGGGATGTTATGCCCCAAAAGGCACATTGTTTGAACCAATTGAGATCAGAGCCAATATTTACACCTAGACTGACATCACAAACATTTTCAGGCCTGCTTAGCAAATTTAGCTTTTTAAGGAACATGGGTGGATTTAGTCCATTTTGCATGGAAGCTAATGTGAAACCAATTTGAAGGATGGTAGACAGATGAAAAAATAGAAAGATGGGAATAAAAGTTATGCTTCACTTAAACCATAAGTGAAATAAACAAGATCAACCTAGAAAATGCTGGTTAATTTTCTTGTAAATAAATAAAATTGCACTATCTCCTTCCACAGAAAAATAAAGCAATCTTTTCAGATGTTAACTACATGAATGACACAGAAAGGGTTAAGTACTTAGGAATGCTGGTAGGGTCTACTTTTGTTCAGTCCTTATGACAGCTTGAATTTTATTTATGGGAGCTGGGAAATAGTGGTATTCTGTTAGGTCACCTGTGTTAACATCTGCTTTCATTTGGGTGAAATTTTTTGCATCAAAGGAGTTAATAATTTATTTGACTGTTTGGCACAGGTCAGAAAACATTTGGTTGTCAATATGTTGGAAGATTTATAGTACAATGTAGATTAAAAGTAGAAACATAGCAAACTTATCTTGCTGTTAATCTTTTAAAAACCGATTCTCTTGCTTGGAGCATTAGAAATACCAAGAAATAACAGCTATTCTTTCTGTATTTGCCTCTTTACTTTCTGGCTAATAAAATCCCATTAAAATGGTAAAACAGAAAATTAAAAACCAGGTCCCCAGATATTTTATTTTTCTTTGCTTAGGAAAATCCATATTTTTCTTTTTCTTTGGTTAGGGAAATGTGTGTATATTATTCTGTCTTCTTTCTTCATCATGATTAATAATTGATATACTGTACGTAAACAACTACAAGAGCCTTTGCATCAGGTATGGATGCTAGAGCCAAATGCATCTTTGTGGTCAAAAGGAGGGATAACTATTTGCCCTACATTGTTGTGGCAGAACATAAAGGAGGCACAATAAACATGGTACAGAGGTGTTTTTTTTTAAAAAAGGTAATTATGAGAAAGCTTCCTAAAATGCAATGTTGTAATTTTTAGCTATGCTCCCAAAGTGTTTAAGAGTTTTTCTCCAGCCTTTCAAAGCATCATGATTCCTTCCTACTGAAATCTGTAATGGACATAACTGATAGCAACATCATGAGACTTTTATAACCTTGGATGCTGTCCATCCCTCCCAAGCTGTCTAAACAGGAGCTTCAGGAAACTCAACAGAAGGTGTGAACAAACTGGAATTTCTTGATCATATAGCCTAGGGTCTTTCTTAAGTTTCATCCTATCTTCTCTTAACATGACATTGGTGGAGAAAGAGCAGACTAATGCAGCCTCCTATCTTCCTGGCATAGCATGGCCTCAATCCAACGGGCCCTTAGCATAGCATAAAAGTCCACACATATTAGAGATAAACTACGTAAGCTTTATGTACCCCCCCCCATGCAGAATAGCAACCCTGAACAACACATGTCAGTGAACAAGTGACATTTTGCAATGCACAATATGTAACCACAACACCAAATATAGGATGCACAATTACAATACTTATGCACAATGCAAAATGTGCAAAGACCATGCAAAGATAAACATGTTGAAAAGACAAAAACTGGACAGCACACAATAGAATCCATGGGGGGGGGGGGGGAGAGAGAGAGAGAGAGAGAGAAGGAGACATATCTCCAAGTGCTGAGTGGATTGTTGTTTTTATTTTGGAAAAAGTCTCTCTCTCTCTCTCTCTCTCTCCACACACACACACACACACACACACACATTTATCAATAGCCTTCCTCAGAGGTAATATGAAATCTAACTATAGAACTTTCTGGAGCTGAAAATCTCATTGCATTTTATTGACAGAAAACAAACACATGTGAACTCAGATGAACATGTTGTCAACACAATTCCACTCCCACCATTATCAGTAGAATATGTTTGCTGTGTCACACAAGCAGAAAATACAAACAGCTCTCCATATTATATATTCATTTTACCATAAAATGTTTCTCCTATGCCAAAATTCCTTTGAAGACATTTAAAATGTTTCTAGGCATTATGTGCAAAAATGAAACACTGCCAGGAAGAGCAAGAATCCCAAAAACTAAAGAAATGCAAACCCAGAGTTAACTTCCACACTCTTGAGTCAGCTAATTTTAGCCAAAAACGTGAAAGGTCAGCCTACTGTAGTTGCTTCAACCCTTCCCAAGAAGAAACTCTAGCTCTGCTTCCATCATGCAGTATTTTTGGTTCCTCCCCAGGCATCAGAAAACCTGCTGAAATTCCAGTGAGCACCAGCAAACATTGTAGCAGCACATGAATCTTTAACCCATTCAGTGCTACAGTAGCCTATTTTCTACATTTTGATAACTACTATTGGAAAGGAATACTAATAAAAAGGCTAGATCTCAACAAAAAACAAACAGCTCTCCATATTACATATTCATTTTACCGTACATTTAAAATGTTTCTAGCCATTATGTGCAAAAAGGAACCCCGGACAGGAAGAGCAAGAAAGAGAAAAGGAGAGATTGAGGATCATGTGAAAGATTCTTCCTGGATTTTTAATGATATCT
This sequence comes from Urosaurus nigricauda, assembly GCA_034509955.1. Classification (NCBI taxonomy): domain Eukaryota; kingdom Metazoa; phylum Chordata; class Lepidosauria; order Squamata; family Phrynosomatidae; genus Urosaurus; species Urosaurus nigricauda. The sequence continues at coordinate 311,022,677 of JAOEGL010000001.1, read as the reverse complement.
CATTAGGGCAAGTTGTCAGTCTGAATGATGTGTGAGGAAACTCCCAGCTGAAACATTTCTCATGGCAAAAAAGGCAGCAGCTTAACTCCTCATTGAAGGATTAACAGTGCATCTGCTGTGTGCTGACATGTTGGTAAGACCAGACATCACTCCTGACAATGATTTGCTTTCATTTTTGTCTGCCCTTCCTGCCATATATGATGCACTCCTAGAATTGCTAAGTTTCCGGTCCTTACAATTGACTAAAGTGCCTCCATGGAAATGGGAGGATTTTCCACTTGTCAAATCTTAAATACTTTTTCAGAACTTTGCAAGAAATCTCTTTGAACCCACTGCTCTTAAACTTCTTTATACACCTGTCCTTTTAGTTCTCTCCCATGCTACTTTTGCAGATGGAAAAGACATCCTCAAGGAACTTTAGCACAAAAATATGGCACACATATGTGCATATGCCATTTGATGGTACAGTGCATCCCAATGTGGTAATGTCACACTGTCACCCTAAGACTTTAGTACTCCACTCTGATATGGCTTGTATAAGTTCTCACCCTTTCAGGATGTATTCAGTACTCAAACATGATGTGTTGAAATCACTTATGATGACTATATTTTTCTGAAAAGCAAAGTGTTCCACTCTCTTAAGACTAACTATTCCCTTCAGAAGAATTCTCCCATTCAGAATGAGCTCACATAGAACATACTAATGTGGATTTGATTCAGATTTGACCGTACGTGCTTGTTTAAAGAACAGCCTCTCTAAGTTCCAGGTCTGTAATAATCTTAGGTGCATTATCTGACAAATGGAGGTTTAAAGATATTTCCCCATATGACTGGGGAACACAGTGGACTGTACTTTCCCCTCCTACTGAAACTCAAGTGACAAGCAGGAACATTGAAAAGAAGGGATTCTGTTGAACCATAAGTGTCATTGTGGGTGCTGAACATCTGAGAATTGTTGTTGCAGAGGCTCTTACATCTTTCCTACATACACCAACAACCCATGTTACATGCAGTGGGGAGTACCTCATCTTGCAATGATATGGAGAACACCCCCCACCCCCAAGTTTATTCATAGGTTTTTAGTGTAAAATATCATGAAGAAGCCAAGAAAACAGTAATTCCTAGTGGTGTTGTATCTAATCCTGCTGTTAATGTTACAAATAAGCTCCAGCAGGAAGAGGAAAGGAGGAATTTTGGAAGTGCAAAGGACTAGTGTTGCAGTCAAGGCTAAACTAATTACAAGCTAAGTACATACCAGAGAGTTTAAGCTCACTTTGCAATTAGTCCTAAAAGCCTTACTTGTTAATTCCAATATGAAGCTTCATTGGCAGTTCAGCAAAAGTTAAACAAGCATTAAAAAGTACATTCAGTTTAAACACTCTTCAAAAACAAAACATCAAAATGTAAAACAATTAAAACACTTAAAATACATAATGCATATTAAAACATCATACCTAGTTACACATAGAATCATAGGATTGGAAGAGACCAAAAGGGCTATCCATTCCAACCTATGCCATGCAGGAACTCATAATCAAAGCACCCCTGATAGATGGCCATTCAGATTCTGGTTAAAAACCTCCAAAGAAGGAAACTCCAAGGGAATGTGTTCCACTCTCAAACAGCTTTTACTCTCAGAAAGTTCCTTCTAATGTTCAGGTAGAACCTCTTTTCCTGTAGTTTGCACCCATTGCTTTGGGTTGTAGTATCTGTGGCGGCAGAAAACAAGCTTGCACCATCCTCAATATGACATCCCTTCAAATACTTGAACAGGGCTATCATATCACCTCCTAACCTTCTATTTTCTGGGCTAAACATACCCAGCTTTCTCTTCATAAGGCATGGTTTCCAGACCCTTCACTATTTTGGTTGCCCTCCTTTGGATACGCTCCAGTTTGTCAACATCCTTTTTGAATTGTAGGGCCCAGAACTGGACACAGTATTCAAGGTGAGGCCTGACCAAAACAGAATAGAGTGGCACTATGACTTCCCTTGATCTAGACACTATACTTCTATTGATGTAGCCTAGAATCACATTGGCCTTTTTAGCTACCATATCACACTGTAGACTCATGTTCAACTTGTCATCTACTAGGACTCCTAGATCCCTTTCACATGTAGTGTCATTAAGCCACTTGTCCCCCATCCTATATCTATGCATTTCATTTTTTCTGCCTAAGAACTGTAGCTTACATTTCTCCCTGTTGAAGTTCATTTTGTTAGTTTTGGCCTGGCTTTCTAATAAATTAATAATAATAAAAATAATAATAATAATAGGATTTATTTCTATCCCGCCTTTTCCGGGGAATCAAAGCGTAGTACAGCAGTCAAGCAAACAGCTTCATTTATATACTGCTTCATACCACCTAAGCAGTGTCTAAGCAGTTATTTAACTCTTTTTGCATCCCAGAATCACAATAGCATAGGTACGCATGCCAGCCCTTCTCCAGTCCAGCTCTTTCCAGATCTATTATTTTACTAGAGCATTTGACTGCAGATCTCACTTCTTAAGAAACAGGCACAGCAGGCTCGGTAGTTTTAATTGTGCAAACATGCTTTTGGACTCTTCTGAAATCTGGGCATCCAAATTCAGGGATGAATTCAAGCTAGGAAACTAAGATTTCAGGGAGAGTGTAATCATGTCCAGCACAGGTTGAAGCCTTATTTCCTGATTAGTTTTCCAACTGACCAGGAACATCTCTGCCTTGTCTGGATTAAGCTTCAGATTATTTGTCCACATTCTATCCATTACTGACAAGAGACACTGGTTTAGCCCTGAAACAGCTTCCTTGGAGTTAGATGGCAAAGAGAGATTGTGTGGAGTGTCATCTGCATATTGGTGCAAAGAGGGTTATTGTGGCATGCCTTAAGAAATATGCTCTGGCAAAAGGGTAGAGTCATCAATACTCACATATTTTTGAGTCCTCCGAGCATGCAATGTGGGCCAAGTAAAACAGAGGTACTCACGCTTGGCTAGACCATGTCTTGGACTTGGAGCATAGGATGGAGTGGTTCTATTCAGTCCAAATTTTCATTCAAGTCTATGCTTTTTCACCTTTTGAAACAATAAGTGAAATAATTAGTCCATGGCACAATGAAGTGTCAATTTTTCTAAATATTTATTTTAAATTGGAAAATGTATACACAGAGGAAATAGTACATAAAATGTATAGGATGCAGAAAATTAGGCACAAAAATGTATCCTTCAGAACTGTTGGGAAAATGTATCCATACATGCAGGTTAGAAAATGTTTATTCGTTTTTAAGCAGATTTTTTTTTAAAAAAAATGGCATGGCATGGGATTGAATAACATGAATGGAAATATAAAGGAGAAATTGAACAGAAAGAAAATGGACAGATTTCCCCATCATTAAATAAAATGTGGGAATAGTTCAATCTGGAGGTGATTCCAATATGCTAGTCCTGAATATTATTCCTGGAACAGACCCAGAGCCTGAAATTTTCCAGGAATACTTCTGGCTCAGTAAGGATTTCAGCTCGAATTGAAGGTTCAGCAGAACATTTACATTTCTCCACTAATGACCACATGTATACTGTTTCTTTCTCACTTTCTTTTTCTCCTCCTGCAGCACACACTGTCTTTTCTTCTGTCCATTTAATTTTCTGTTTTGGCTGCCAGTTACACTGGCAACTTACTGGAATCCTTTAAAAACTCATTCCTGTGGTTGTAAACCCAGGATGGACCGACTTGCATGATCTTTTATGCTTTTACTTGAATGGTGAAATACACCAACTGGAATTGTAAATTTTGGTTGGGATGTAGCCATAATAGCTTCATCTCCTGATGCTGTCCACCAAAATCCCATCTTCAAAACCACTCAACCCCTGCCAACAATTTCTAAGTTTCCAGAGAACAGGAAGTGAAACAGGAATGGGGGCATGCCCTTGTATAACTGCAGCATGCCCAGTTATAGGAAGAAGGTTGGACATATCATGACCCGGCTGATCTGGCTCACCAGGAACTTGGGAATGGCTGTGTTGGAGTGGGATGAGTGGCTTAAAAGGTGTGTGTCTGTGGGGGGGGGGGGGGTGTTGGGAGGGAAGAGACTTTTGTTGTTGCATGTACAACAACACATACAGATTAATTGCAGGGTCCGAATCATAAGTGCATGCATACATGCCTTCAAGTCACCTGTCGATTTATGGATATCCCAAGAATTTACATCATAATTACTCAATAGGGTGGCAGCTGATGTTTTCTATACAGAAAATGTTGTACAGGGAATGTCATTTTCTGCACAAAAACATGTATTTCTGCACCAAAATGTTGTTTTCTATGGGAAAAAATGCTATTCCATTTTCTGCACCAAACAAACAAACATACAAATTTCACATAAACCAAGTCTAAGGCTGTGAAGATTGTTGTTAGCCCTGGATTCTTCTCATCTGGGTTTCTCTATACTCAAAGAACAATATTTTTTTAACCATATTTCAAATATGCTCAAATATTATTGCCATCCCTTGCTGGATGGAAATTTTCAGAATCAGTGAAAGGGTGATATTCAGTGTTTGTTGTGCATGCAGTAGTACAAATAATTGCATCTGTGGATATGTTCAACAATCACTTATGAAATCATTTCCATAATTGTGTAATACAGCACAACTGCATTAGCAAGGGTTTTCACTCTGCCTGCATTAGATTAGATGTAGGTCTTTATAATTATTGCCTTACTTCAACTTATAATACAAAAATTGGTCTACATATAGCATTGATGGGCTTTATTCTACATATGATTGTTTTGAGGCAAAAGCTTAGCAAAACAAGCCTGGAAATCTTTCAAGTTCAGACCAGAAACTTAAGGCTTCTCTGCTACACACACATACTTCCCTGTTGCTTAAGGTTATCCTAATTCATTGCTGAAAAGAGGCCTCCTCTGGCATTCCATTATCACAAAAAAGAATCATATAATCATAGAATCATAGAGTTGGAAGAGACCACAAGGGCCATCCAGTCCAACCCCCTGCCATGCAGGAACTCCCAGTCAAAGCATCCCCAACAGATGGCCATCCAGCCTCTGCTTAAAGACCTCCAAGGACAGAGACTCCACTACACTCCGAGGGAGTGTGTTCCACTGTCGATCAGCCCTTACTGTCAGGAAGTTCCTCCTAATGATGAGGTGGAATCTCTTTTCCTGCAGCTTGCATCCATTGTTCCCTGTTCTAGTCTCTGCAGCAGCAGAAAACAAGCTTGCTCCCTCCTCAATATGACATCCTTTCAAATATTTGAACAGGGCTTTCATATCACCTCTTAACCTTCTCTTCTCCAGGCTAAACATCCCCAGTTCCCTAAGGCGGTCCTCATAGGGCATGGTTTGGAACTACTGTTGAGGTAGGGGTGGTGATGGAACTAAGGGTCAATATGAGGTATTCCTAGGTGGCCATAGTCACAGGAAGACCTGGAGGACACAATGCATCATAGAAAGTCTTAATGAAACAATAAGAAAAGTTCTATAGTTTATATTCAGTATCTGAACATGACACGCAAAAATCTACAGTATCTGAATATGACACACAAAAATCCATCAGTGATACCTCTATTGGCCAACTGAAGCACACAATATACTTGTTGCAAGCTTTTGAAACACCATGGGCTTCTTCATCAGACAAGATGCTACAAAGCAAACAGGAGGGGGGCATTGGAGATGTTAGTCAGATGCCTGCATGATCCAACGGGAGAGACGGGAAATATAAATAAATAAATAAATAAATATTACTACTACTACTATATGATGTTTCAGTCTTTAATAAAGATGGTATATCAGAAAGGATATATTTTGTGCAGGCAGGGTCCTCCTCCTTCTGGCCAAGTGGTAATAGAGAGATTTTCAAAGTCCAGGAAATTTAAAGTCCATTTGCATCTCAAAGTCCTTTTGCAATCCAGTATGTTTCCATTCCAGCGAGGTCACAGGCCTCGCAGGGTGGGAGGTGGGGATGGGTTTGATCTGTTTTAACTGCTGTTATTTTAATCTTGCTGTAACCCGCACCGATTTCTTGATCAGAGGGGCAGGCTCTGGCAAAGATGAGCCTGTGTAAATCTGTTGGAGGTAGACTGAACAATGATAAGCAGTCAGAGCAGGGAATTGGCAAGCAAAGAAAATAACTATTAGAAGGTTGAGACAAGATAGCAAGACTGGTTAGAGTCAGGTCCTTCAGTACTGTGGACAGATCCAAGGGAACTGATGGTTTGTTCCAGCAAGCGTTGGGTGCTTTCTGGGTACTCTGAGTGGGCAATGTTCAACTCTTCAGATGTTGTTGCATTGTGATTCTTAGGGCCCTTTGCCACCATAGCTAGAGGAGAGACATAACAGGATTTACAGTCCAACAACATCCGGAATCACAAGCCATTTTTATACTTCTTGATTCTGACAACATCTCCCAGGCTTCATCCATTGCTGGAAAATAGAGAGCCTTAAAGGGACAAACATTTAGCCTGGAACCAAGTATTGTATCACCTCTCCATCATTGCTTCTTTGTTTGTAATAATGAGCAGGTTTGAAACAAAGCACACTTTGTGGGATCTGACTTCCCTGGGGAGTCTTCTTTCAGGAGTTTCATCGTACCAGATTCTTAGGGTCCCTCATTGCTAGTTGGAGTTTAACTGATAGCCCCAAATATGGATCTTATTTATCTGGCCCCTCTGTCTACCATTTAGTGTACAAGTTATTGCTGGTAGTCTAGGTCAAAGCTTCAAAAAGATGAATTTGAAACCAAAACTCCCATAATCCCCAGCCAGGGTTCTGTGAGCTGTAATACTAAAAGTGAATATTCCAAGCTCTAGTTTGGATCAGGACAAATTTCTGCAATGTAAGTATATCTTACGCCACACAGAGAGCCCAGATTTAATCTGCTATAATTTACAGTCATTTCAGAAAGAATGCACACAACATTTCAGATTTCTTATAATTAAAAAAAAACTCATGCAATTAATTATGTACTTAATATTGGGTGTTTTTTTTAAAAAAAATAAAACACCAACAATGTTTCCTTATAAAATTTGTGAAAATTATTAAAGTCTATATATATGTTCAATACAAAAAGATCAGTGTGTTCTTATAAAAAAATTACATTGAAAAACATTTGGCATGTTTATATATAAAAAATACTTAACTCATTTTTTGAGGTCTGGCCATCCATACATCCAAACAGAAAGTGCTTTCTGAGGAAATATTTGTTTTAAAATATATAAATAAGAGAGTCTTCTCTGAGTATTTAGAAACTGCACTACAGCACAGGTGTACAGGAGCTTCCAAAATGATCTGGAGGTAGAAATCAGGTTAAAACTGCCAAATGGCATTCTTCATGCCAGCATTTACTTTGCTATTTGCAGTTGTCACAGAAGCACTGGAACTGCTTCAGAGACACTGGTACCTTCCAGGAATCAGGTATATCCAACAATCCTGCACAAGTATTTGTGTATACAACCTGCCATGTAAGTTCCTTTCATATCCAAAATGGCACTGCTACATGCCAGATAAATCAAACAATGATGGAAGCACTACAGCACTGAGCAAATACAGACTGTAAAAGAGTACAGTTCCGTCTACACCAGGGGAAGCAGGGCCAATTTTCCACCACATCCCTCAATGGACTGAAACCCCCAGCACACCCAAATACCCCTTTATTCCTTCTTTTCTCTTCCAAAATGGTGGTTGGAAGTGATGTTGCATCTCTTCCTGTCACCATTTTGAAAAGGAACATGAACAATGCAGGTACTAGAGCAGGTTGGGGATTCTGGGGTGGTTTGGGAACTAAAGGAGGTCTTTAAATACTAGCACAGATTTGAGGGGCTTTGGTTCAGGGGCCCACATGTGGGTGACAAGCCACACTATACCTACTCTAATCTATACAGAAGAGAAGCAGTGAGACCTATTATTTCTTACTGTAGTCTCATACAACCATTTTAAGTGTGAATAATGAGGGAATTAATGCAGATGTTTAACACTTAGCCAGTAGAGGGGATGCCAGAAAAAACAATATGAATGAATCTCTGTTTGGCAATTGTCTATTTGGGTCAACCAGTTTTTCAAGCCATACATAATTGTGCTTGGCATCTGTTTCTCCAGTTACCCAGATCCGTCAAAGTCCTTCGAACTGTCTTCTCTGGAAATCTACAGAATCTTTATTCCAGTAAATGAACCAGGAGGACTATTCATTTTATTTCTTTTTAAAGAGTCTCTACTCTAGGAATAGTTTTGAGTTCACACAGAGAGGTTCTTATCCTCCACTCCCCACCTTGTAGCCCTTTCAGTTAATCTGCTTCGAGGAGGAATAGATGTCTTTCAAAAAGGAATGGAATATAAATAACAGGGCAGCAGGCAGACTTACATTTTAATAGCTTTTGGCTACATTCCTACACTCACTTACCTGGGAATAAGTCCCATAGAATACAATGAAGCTTTCTTCTGAGGAGACATGTATCAGCTCAAACTGTGTGGCTGCAGTCCAAGGGGCAGCTGCTTGAGAATAAATCCCATTGGAGTTCATTAGGACCTCTTCGTCTTAAACATAAATAGAAGCATCCTGCATAGGTTATATTTTTAAAACTTGTTTGACAATTTCTGAACCTTAGAGAGATGCCAAAGTTCCCTTATTGCATGTAGTATTGGACTTTGCTTGTGCAAAGATGGAATCCAATATGTGTGTAGAAGGGTACAATTGCCCATCTTTGCTGTAACCTTCTTCCCATGTACCCTGCAAAAGCTTCTCCAGAGGCTTGGAACCCCTTCCAGAGCATGTTTTAGCACTACATAGCACCACATTGCATTTTAGTTGTTGCAAGCATTCACATCTAGGGTTGCCAGGTCAATATTCCATATCTATCAAATGCTGATAAATATACACATGCACACTTTTCAAGGCTTCACTCTTGTCTTGAGATCCTTCCCACTTGCCCTGAGGACTGGAAAAAAGAGACCAGGGCCTGAGATCTGGGAACCCTATTCATTCTTTTTAAAAATTATCACTGCCTTTCAGTTCATCTCACCTTTGACTTTAGGCAAAACTGAGTGGTAATAATTAGAGGTATATTACTCCTTATGCATGTCCACACATGTATCTTATTGTCAGGAGCTGTCTTTCTGCTTGCCTATCACAGGAGATTATCACACCACTCTCTCCTCCTGTGCTAGAAGTAGGATGTAAACTTTAAGAAGCAGATTTTATTGCACACCTCCGTGCCCAGGCAGGAGGAATTCCTTACCCAATCAGGGCATCCTGATCTGGACTCCTCCTGCCCCTTGCAAAGAATGGGATTTTCCCATTCATTGCAAGTTGTGGGTGATGCCTGGATCTGGTATGGGATGCCCGGATTGGGTACAGAATGCCTCCTGCCTGGGCACGGAGATGTGCAATAAAATCTGCCTATTAAAGTTTACATCCCACATCTAGTGCAGGAGGAAAGTGTGGTATGATAATCACCATAGTTAATGGAGATTGGAGGTTTTTTAATGGCCAGATGGGGTGCCAGCCACACAAAATTTTAATTATTGTATGTTTTAATTATACTGTGCTGATGCTGGCCGCTCAGTCCTGACAACATACATCTTGAATAAAGGTTTTCTGATTTTCACTACTGAAGCCTGGAATTCTGAAGTGTTACTGTATATGGCATTTATTCATTGTACTGACATTCTTATTTTCTCTTCAGTGCCTTGGAACCCGCTCCTCAAACACCTCACTGTTCATCTGCTCCTCACACACTCCCAAAGATAACTTGATACCCTAAGGCTTATTTTTGGATAATCTTGGATCATCATCAACATGGATGATTGGATAATTATTCCTTGCCTAAAGGTCAAGGGATATACAGCACACATATACAAACTTGCTTCCTAGCTTCAGAGTACAGAGGTGGATTTGGTTCAGGATTGTTTATGCTAATGTGATTTCAATAGTGGCATGCACTGAGCATTCTTCACAGTTAGGCCATTCTGTGGGAAGTTCTTATATTGATTTTCTGTACTCAAAGTATCTTTTCTCACATGTAGGTTGTGATTAAGCATCTCGTCTTGCTCTTATTTTGTAAATTAAGCATATTAACTTGCATCTACATTGTTCAGCAAAGCAATTCAAAATGTCTAGTCTCCTCTGTAAATCGAAATGCTTGCCTGGAATGCATGCACATGATTGAAAGTACTGGGAAATGCAGAAAACAGTTATGTCAGGACATGGGTGAGTTGTAGACATCACAGAGAGGCAACAGGAGGCAGCCAGACACATGACTGTTGTTTTTAGTGATAACCTCATCCATGTGTATCATAACCTGGAGTTCTAATTTTAAAAAGAGCACTATATAGATGTATTAAAGCTGTTCTATTGTATCTGACGTGTTTTGATGTGTTGTAAAGGATTATGATCAGCAGGAGAAAAATAGTGAGTCAGTGTGAACAAATATATCCTCTAGGATAAACCATCAGCAAGGCCTTTCTTACCCAAGGTTTTCCTTCATGTTTTGATTTTGAAGAACTAGTTATAAAACTCTTCACTCAGTACCATTATCAATTGTTTCCTCATATAATGTGCACACATGTTAAGCAACTCATAATAAAAGGGGGGGGGGGAACTAGATACATATTGTAGTAATTAGAACCAGAACATAATAGTGGGAAGTAATTTGAAAAGAATAACTTCTCCTTTGATTCTTCTGATTTATTGAGGCCTGTAATACCATTAGAAACAGAAGAAATCTAGAGCAACATTGCTCCATAAAACACCATGAGTCTGTGGCTTCCAAGCAAGTTCAAATTATTCAGTGAATTTAGGACAGACACACACAGTGTGGCTGGCATTCTGTTAGTGACATATGGAGGTATAAGTTCCACTATGCATGCAGGGTGAGTTTCTTGGACAATGTGACAAAGTGGATTATCTTACAGCTCAATAAAGCATCTAACTGCTGTCAAATTCAATCTTCATCCAGGCAGCACGCTGGTGTTATCGCATGTCTTTTTTCTTCAAAATTGCCTTCTGGGTTCAGCCCAGCTCCAATGCAGGTCCCTGAACTTGCTTTGGCAACCATTTTTCAAAGTTGGGAGCTTTCCGACTTTGAAAAATGGCCACCAAAGCAAGTTCAGGGACCTGCATTGGAGCTGGGCTGTACCCAGATGACAGTTTGAGGAGAAAAATCAGGTGCAGCCTGAATAAAGATTGAATTTGGCAGTGGTAAGATGCTTTATTTAGCTGTGCGACAATCTCCTCAGTCATAATAAGCTGATAGTGGCATAAGTGGAGCTGTACATCTGGGACTAGTATAGAAGTGATAATGCATTGAAATACACTGAACAGCATCAATGGCATCATTAGGGTTGGTGAGATCACCCTTGGCAGGCACCCAAACCACAGCTCCAATGAGTGGGAGCTGCTAGAAGAGGGAAAGATGCAGTCTTGGTTGCCTCTCTCCACCCCTAGAGATCACATTGGCCCTGCAGAAGGGGGGGGGGGAGAGGTGCAGAAGAGTAGGAATATACCACCACTGAGAGAATGTGAAGGAAAAGGGTGATAGAAGTGGAAGCAGGTCAGAAGGGAGAAGCCAGATGGTTAATCCCCCTCCCTGCCTGCTGCCACCTTCTCCATCCTGTCCACACTGATTGGCACACATCCCAACCACCACTTCCTTCAGCCAGGGTGCTACTGGCATCTTCTTGCTGAGGCTGCTAGTGGGGGTTGGGGGTTGTTGTTGCCTGGCAGCCTCTACCAAATCTGGCAGGGTTGCTTGCTGGGCTGTGAAATGGAGGTGCTGCCAGCAATGGCAGCAGAAATGGTAGTCATAAACTCCTCCCTTTCCCTAGAAGGAAACAAATTAGCAGCCACCCCTGCCGCCATCATCCCCTTTCAGGTCCAGCCAGCAGTCCAGAAAGACTGTGGGCAGCAGCATCTTTCCCAGATGCCTGGTACAGTGCTGCCCATTTTCTGGGGAAGGGAGTGCAGGGCAGGGCAGTGGATAGGAATGGAAGGCAAGATGGTCCCTTGTGGCCACTGCTGAGGATGAGGTACTGTTATCAACTGGCAGCCCTTTCTGGGCCTGGTGCACTGGCATCATTAAGTGGGTACAGTGGCACAGACTGCAACAGGTGACATCTCAAAGGTGCAATACATCCCAGGAAGAGATGCGAGGCTACCTTCAGGTCGCACACAGCTATGGCCACATGGCATTTGGAAGGCTGGGAGGCTGCTAAGAGGACCAAGGGTGTCCCCCCACCACCACCACCATCACCATACTGCCATGGTGCCATTCCAAGCACTGTGGCAGCAAGATGGAGGGAGCACTCTTGGGGGGGGGAGCCAAGGTGAGTCTTGGGACAGATGGTGAGCCATCACCACATCAAGTGTGCACCTTTCTCTGAAGTATCACCCAATGTGGTCCACATTACCTACCCCTCTCTAGTGATGCCCCTGAGTAGCGTGTGAATGTGGCAGTCCATCTAAACATTACCTTTGCATGTTACACATTGTGCATACACAGTAGATTGTCAACCACACACATTGGCCATTGATCCAAGTACATTACACTACACTGATTTTCAGTATAGGGGCTGTGTAACACAACTCCACCAGTGGATATTTATGTCATGCTGCAGGATCTCTGCCAATATCAGCTATACAACATATCTGATAAATTGTCAAAGTCTGTAGAAATAATTAGAACCAAGGAAATGTAAAGGAGCAACATTGATCCATTCAAACATCCAGTCATAAGTAGGCCCATGCCTCCACCTCCTTCATGACAGATACATAACTGAGTGTGCTTGAAACAAAGAACAGGTGCTCTGCAGAAATATAGTTGGGCTACAAAGCAAGTGTTTCCATATGGCTCAATAAAGAAAAATTATGTTAGAATTTAAGAGATTTAATGATCCCAAAATTAATGTTGAGTTTCAGTGTGCAAATTTACAGTTCTTACCTGGCTATTTTTTTAAAGCTGGGAGTCCTGGTGCAGAGACATTAATAATTTATCACAAGGAGCAGACTCCAAAAGGAAACATCTTTTCCTTGCTTTTGCTTTCATCTCTGTGGGTCATTAAAAGGCATGAGAGCATTTCTCATCAGGAGTGTAGCTAAGGGACAAGGAATGAGGACATCACACCCATTAAAAAGTCTGTAGCCTTAGTGAAATTTTCCTTCAGTCTCCAAATTTGCACTTAAAGCTGACTAGAAATAGAGTTTAGACAATAGGGCAGGCAAAGTGACCATGATATTCAGCATCCTATTCTCTGAAGTGCTAGAAATCTTGGCTTGACAACAGAACATGTGAAAGGGATCAAGGAGTCTTGGAAACTAAACATGAGTTAACAGTGTGATGCAGCAGCTAAGAAAGATGATGTGATACTGGGCTGAATCAATAGGAGCATAATATCTAGAAAGCGGGATGGAATAGTACCAATCTATTCTGCTTTGGTTAGATTTCACTTGGAATACTGTATCCAGTTCTGGGTACCACAATTCAAGAGAGATATTGACAAAATGGAGTGTGTCCAGAGCAGGAGGCCCAAAATGGTGAAAGGCCTGAAAACCATGCCTTATGAGAAGAGGCTTGGGGAGCTAGGTATGTTTAGCCCAAAGAAGAGACGTACTCTGAGATGTGAGTTATTCCTCCGAGCAGGATGGCTTTAAAATAATGTGAAAACAAAGATACCCTTGTTAAAGCAGCATGATACATGAGGCTAACTAAAAGTGTAATTTACAAATGCAGAGGCACACATTTATCTTTGCAAACCATCCTAGAACAATTGCCGAAGGGGGTTACAGAAATTGGGCAAATCAAGAAATTAGTTCCTGAAATTCACAAAGAGGTTGGTTCACTGGAATTATGGCTGAAAACCCACTATCTTTATCTTTCCTGCTTGTTTCATTGTTTGCATAGGCCACAGCAAAACAAAAGTACATTATTAGAAGCACAGGGTCTGCTTGAAATCAGAAGAGTATTTTGTGCTACTGCTACTGCTTTGCATGAACATCTCCTCAATGTAAACACTTGGGATTGTTTACTCAGACTAAGTATTGGCCAATGCTAAATGCATTTTAAAACAAGATATATACTGAATAAAATGGACAGCAACAATCTTTGTCAACACAAATAGAGAGAGAGCTCAAATGACAGAAACAAAACAATAGATCTTAAATACAACTAAACTAGTCTGTGTTTGTTCTATCATTCTACTTTTTTCTTTTTTTTTTTTTTTAAAAAAACAAGTTTCAAGATCTTAAGGCTGGGGTGTAGTATGTTGTTGAGCAGAACAGGCCTTTAAAAGGCATGGGAGGGTGGGGAAATGAGTGGCAGGATATTTGCCCTTGTCAGCCCTTCAGGCTGAAATAACATGACTTGACTCAATAAGTGGCAGGATATTTGCCCTTCAGACTTGAAATAACATGACTTGACTCAATAAGTCATTTCCGACTTATGGCAACCCTAAGGTGAAATTTTCATGGAGTTTTCTTGGAAAGTTTCATCAGAGCGAGGTTTGCTATTGCTAACCTAAGGCTGAGAGAATGTGACATGGAGTGAGTGTGAGTGTGTGGGTGTGTATGTGTGGCTTCAAGTCATTCCTGGTGACCTTAAGATGAAACTATCATAGGACAAGCTTCATCAAGGGGGATTTCCATTGCCATGCTCTAAGGCCCTGGAGTTGACCCTGGAGCCCCTGGCTGGTATTGAACTCACAAACTTGTGACTATGAATAAGTGGCTACAGTACTGGCGTTTAACTACTGAGGCACCAGGGTGCCTTAATCACAGGCTAAGGTGTCATTCAAATAATGAACACAAAGCCTAACACAAATGAGAAATATTTCTGTTCAGAAACTGTTTTCCATGCTCTGCACTGAACAGAGGAGAGTATCGCACTGCCCTTTCCTCCCATACTAGACACAGAATGTAAACTCCAAGCATTCTGTATCTGATCTGGGCTTTTCCTGCACTTTGCAAAGAACTGAATTTTCTGTTCTGCCCTACTGCCTGGGCACACTTGGTGGTGGTGGGGTTGCAATAATGTCCAGAAACACACACACACACACACACAAACACACACAGAGAGAGACTTTTCTTAGGTTCTGTCTTGAATACCATGACGTTGTAGTCCTATCAAAGTTTTGCTTTGAACAGAAAATTTTATGTAGCTGTATCTATCTATCTATCTATCTATCTATCCATCCATCCATCCAAAACAATCATGAGAGTCCTCCCCCTTCCCCTGAGGGTTGGCCATTGAAGTATAGGTAGTATTAGAAAAAAAAATGGCTCTTCTTTAAACATTATAGTTTCCCTGGACTTACATTATCATTAGCAAATAACCAACTCAGGCAGCTGGTTGATGTATTGTATGAAAGGGTAACAGATTTTTACATAATTTTTACATAATTGATTTTGTATTGCTAATTCCAAATCCAGTCCAGCTCACACTGGCAGGGTTAAAATGAAGAAAAAACAGCATTTTCACTGTTTACTTCCATCACTGGCTGTTTTTAAAATTTCTGTTTCCTCCCCATGGAAAAAGTAATAGCTATATAGCAGGTTGAGGGATAGAAAGGAATAGCTATACAGCAGGTTCAGGGATGCTGTGGATCAAAAGAGAGTTTGAGGGTGAATCTAGGGACTTCTAGCAGGTCCATTTGTATAAATTAGCACATTTCCTTTCTCAGAGTCTGGAAAAATTACTTTTCGGGACAGCTCCTGAAATCCCAGAGGCAGCTTGACCATGGCTGGAGTTTGGAGGAATTGTAATCCAAAAAGTACTTTTTCCCGGTTCTGTCTTTCCCTTTTCTCCTGCTTCTCAGCTTCTGCACCTGAGAGGAACCAGCTGTGGATATTTCTGTGGCAGATTGGAAGAGATTCCGAGCATGGCTCTCCCATCTGAGACTAGACTGTTTTCAGCTGTCAGATAGTGAGGTCCAATATGTCTCTGAGAGTCCCTCCCAGAAACCATGGGATTCCACTATTGATTTATTATTATAACATTTTTAATTGTCCACTGCATGCATTACTAGGGACAGCGAGAAATGTTTATCGGATTTTCTACTACAGGTGCCAAAATAATTAGATTAGGCTGAGTATTATATTTCTTATGGGGTCAGAGGTATTTTTTGTTGTCCCTCAAACAGCAAAAATATTTTGGCCCAGTGCTGGTACTGAAGAACATTATTTGAGAACACTATTTCTGCTTCAACTTCTAGGCACCAGCAATTCTGGAATGGCAAGAAAGGAACAATGGCATTTGTCCAGCGTATTTACAGTTCTACTTCTCTTTAACCATCCAAGGAGCAGCCATATGGTCCATGAGGAAAAACAACATTAAAGATACTAATATCTCTGAATAGAATATTAAAGTGTTATGAAAAATGATGCATAATTGAGGCAAAGCTTTGAAATTATCAAAAATCTTCAGGTATGATGGTACAGAAATAAGGCTGTAATTTTAACCTTTTTTCCTTTCCCTTTTCCCTTTTCCCTTTTCCCCTTTCCCTTTCTCCTTCTTCTTCTTGAGAGGGTAGGTCAATGATCCCTTTAAGAATCTCATGAAGAATGCACTTAAGGAAAAGGAGGAAGCAAAAAGTCCAAAATTATGGTTTGGTGGATTGACTTCTGTGTGTGTGTTTGTAAGTACATGCAGGAGTGTAATTCAGGAGTACAGGTAGAACATTACTCTCCATATAAGAGTGCTGCCCCCAAATGAAATTTTCCTTCACTCTCACAATTTCTAGCAATCTAAACTTAAAACTTCAAGTGAGCATTTAGAAATAAAGTTTAGGCAATCAAAGAAAAGGGCCAGGCAAATTTACAAAGGGAATACAAACACACTAAATATAGGATTTTGAGGTGTGAGTGGTGTGAATGATTTTCATTGTCTCACTTTCTGAAATGTTAGAAATGCTAGGGTAGCATTCTTATGGGGAGTAATGCCCTCATTTTACCTCCCCCATGGATATAT
This sequence comes from Urosaurus nigricauda, assembly GCA_034509955.1. Classification (NCBI taxonomy): domain Eukaryota; kingdom Metazoa; phylum Chordata; class Lepidosauria; order Squamata; family Phrynosomatidae; genus Urosaurus; species Urosaurus nigricauda. Next base: position 311,005,737 of record JAOEGL010000001.1, on the reverse strand, counting down.
ATCTGTATGTGCATCCCTCTCGTGTCAGGCCAGTTGGAGAGAAATCATGAATTGTTCAACCCAGAAACCTGTAACCTGATATTTTAACACCTCTCCTTCTCTCTGTACTTGTAGATGCCATCTTGCAGCTGGAGAGATTCACACAATCTGCCCTGCTCAGTATTTGAATTATTTGTTTCTTCCTTTTCTCAGTAATTGTTGTGTCATCATGCCCAATGAAGAGTTCTGGAGAACTTGAAAGCTGGCACCACTGACATGCCACATTGATGACACCTTATTGTTCCCAATAAAAGATGTCATCCATCTGTGGTTTATGTGACTAGAGCAGCGGTTCTTAACCTGTGGGTCACGACCCCTTTGGGGGTTGAACCTAAGACCATCAAAAAACACATAGCAAAATTACAGTTATGAAGTAGCAGTGAAAATGATTTTATGGTTGGGGATCACCACAACATGAGGAACTGTATTAAAGGGTTGAGGCATTAGGAAGGTTGAGAACCACTGGACTAGATGAAGTTATAATTTATCCACATAGTTGTGTGTGTCTCTCACTAAAGCCTTTGTTAACTGCCATGGGAAAAGAATATGGCCTAGAAGCTGAAAATGGCCTTCTTTTACCTCTGACTGTACAGAAGCAAAAATCAAATGTCTGGGTTTAGCTTTAGCCAGAAGAACACCCACATGTTGTCAGAAGTTCACATACCAACAGTGTGAATGAACAAGACATTTCACTTTGCACTATTAGATCTTTGTCTTTCACAGACAGAATGTGCATTGAGCTAAAATGCGATACACAAAGGTACTATACTGAGTGTTATGCAATAAGGTCATTCCAGTCCCCTTTGGGATTATTTCATACAGTACATAATGGGAACCCTCAATGAAATGTAGTTTCAAAATAAATAGATGTTATTAAGACAATGCATTTTGAATATTTACAGGTATAAAGTCTCATGTGTTATGGGATATATGCAGAGAAAATAGGAATTTCAACACCCCCTTTTCTCTCTTACTTCTCTCCTTCGTCATTTCACTAAATATATTGTGAAGTTGATGATAATTTTAAACATCAGACCAAAAGCAGTAAGACCTGTTAAAATAAATGGATATCATTTCGAAGTATGTGCTATGGTTAGACTTAGGGTGTTACTTGCATAATATACACAGGCTAATGGACTAGCTCAGGGATGAAGGTTTGTTCAGCTTTGAAAGCCTATCTGCACATTAGGAATGTGTGTGTTTGTGTGTGTGTGTGCATTCTTTATCTCTTTTTCCCCATAATAGTTTTTATTCACAATATCAACATGCAAACACATAGTCAACTTCATCTACCATGACGTGATATGACATAAGACATATCGTAAACCAACAAAATTCTTCCTATCCTCTACGCAGAGTCTATAACTTGTACTTTTTTTTCTCTTTACTGACTTTTCTACCATTAAACTCCAACTGTGGATTTTCTTTTTTGCTGAAGATTCTAAAGGAAATAATTTGAGTTAATTCCCTTTAATGTTTCTTGATCTTTATCCCTTTTAAAAATTTGAATGGTGCACCCTGTACAATTGTATTTGGTGTTTCATGTATGAAGGTTAATGACACGACCAGGAGCTTTTCCTTGTAACCTCCCAAGATACCAGCTCTAGGTTGTCAGTTTGTGTTCTGAAAATGAGGGTCTGGGATAGGTGTGATCTGGCAACTCTATACATAGCTAATTCTGAGCCACACCACTCCCTCACTGAGCTACCTGATGCAGTTCATCTCCAATGACACTTTCACTGCAAAGATTCCCTCTTCTTCCTTCTTCACAATCCTGCAGTGAAAAACAATGTGTGTGCAGACTTTGGCTTCCTACACTGTTAGCCACCTGCTAGTCCTGGAACAAGTACTCAAGAGTGTACCAGCTATGCATCCTGTTTACATTGTTCTTTTTAACTGGGGGATGCTTTAAGTCACATTTTTGAGGAGAAAGAGGGATATAAATAAACTGGGGAGTTGGAAGAGGAGGATCATGAGGCTACACCAGAGTACACAAAAGAGAAGGTGGGGGTGGGGCAAGGTTGTATAGCTTTGAGAAAGTCAGCAGATATAATCTCTATGAGCATCTTGGGATGGGGTCATTTCTAGCTTAATAATAACTCCAGTTTTAGAACATTTCTGCACAGGAAATAAATCCTTTTCATTTCAGCAAAGGACACTTCTAGTGGTGCTATTAGCATCAGAGTGTAAGAACTCTCTGGCCCGATCTAGATGGCCATTGCCATTGCACCACCATTAGGGTTCGGGAGTGCACATCGTTTACATGCTCCCGAACCCTAGTATGTAATGGCGCCGGCACCATTTCGTAATGCTGTTTAGATGGCATACATAATGGAGCTGCACAGTTGCAGCAGCACAAAAGCGCCAAATGGCACCTTTTTTTGAAATCGTGCGCAGTTTCCCTGCTCCTTTTTAGGTGTGCAACTGCTCCGCAGCATCTAGCTGATGCAGAACAGTTACAACTTTAAAAGAGGTGGCACCAGACCGCCCTTTTTGGACGATCTGTACCACCCCTCTATGATTATGTGGACAGTGAAACAGCTACACTATGAATTGCAAAATACTCCAAGGCTGATTCACATGTGGGCCAAGATCATGGATGGCAGGCATAGAGTATAAGCTCTTCATGTGCATAGCTTTGTCTCTACCATCTCCCCACTTGGCAGCAGCCATGCCCTGTGAAACTGCTAGTCTGGCCATTAAATGGCTGTGGAAGGGAAGGAGAAAGAGTAGACTGGCAGCCATGATTACCTTTAATTTGCCTGCCTGCCCCTGTTTCTGACTTATGGTGATTTTGAAAAGCCAGCATGGTGTAGTGGCTTGAGTGTTGAACTACAACTCTGGAGACCAGGTTTCGATTCCCATTTTGGCCACGAAACCCACTGAGTGACACTGGGCAAGTCACATGCTCTCAGTCGCAGGGCGAGGTAATGGCAAACCTCCTTTGAACAAATTTTGCCAAGAAAATCCCATAATAGGTTTGCCTTAGTTGCCATAAGTCAGAAATGACTTGAAGGCACAACACACACACACACACACACGTGATCCTATCATGGGATTTTCTTGACAAGATTTGTTCATAAGTAGGTCTTCCTTAGTTTTGTATGCTTCCTCCCTTGCTTTCCACTATAGCTGAGAGAGTGTGACTTGCCCTAGGTCATGCAGTAAGTTTCCATGGCTGAGCAGGGATTCAAGCTCTAGTCTCCCAGTGTCCTAGTCCAACACTCAAGCCACTGCAACATGCTGGCTCATGAATGTAGCATCAAGTAATGATTTGCACTTATCAACAAGCCTTCACAAATCCAACAGCACAGATAAATGATCTGTTTTTTCCCCTGGACTCAATGCTTTTCAGTTGGATAGGTTCACACTTTGAGTGTGACTCAACAAATATTTAAAAAAAAAATAAAATAATAATCCCAAGATGTACCTGCATCTGTGGAGAGCTTCTGCCCTTTGCTTATGACCATAAATTTTAAACTGTGTTCTGTGGGAACATGGAGGAATTATGTTTCATGGAATCAGCTAGGGAATTTGTCAGAGCTTTCTCAATGAGAATTGCAGCTCTGTCAGACAAACTTTTAAAAAAAAATTGCTGGCCCCCTGTTACATATTTTTCCTCCAATGTGCAGCCACTGAGAGTGATAGGCATTCATTATTTATTTAATACACATTTAAACTTTCCAGTAAGCAAAATTCTCTGTGTGGAATGCAATTGTTGTTGTTGTTGTTGTTGTTGTTATGCTTTATTTATATAGTGCTGTAAATTTACACAGTGCTGTATATATAAACAATTAAAATAGACAAAATAAACCTGCCTATGGCATACATGCTACAAAAATAATTAAATCTGGTAAAATTCTAAAATGCTTTAAAATAAATCAATGAAGCAATTGACTGAAGAAGCAGAAAATAAATCCAAGTTCATATAAAAAAGAGTCATCAGCAGGATAAAGTATATGTAAAAGCACTAAATCAGTTCTCAAAATAGCTGCAGGAGTAGCAATGTTGTTGGCAGGCAGTAGAAAAACAATAATGCAGATGCTAGACAGACTGTCCTAGAAGAACAAGCCACAGATGTAGTGCCAGTACTGAAAAGACCCTCTTTCTTGTAGTCACCAGTCTCATTTATTTGGCATGATCACTCAGAGGAGGGCCATGGGTATGAGAGAAGTAATAATAATAATAATAATAATAATAATAATCTTTATTTCTAGCCCGCTCCTCTGTGAGTACAATCGGAGCGGGGTACAACAAGATTAAAACATACAAATTAAAACACTTCATTGACCCATTCCCAGCCACCCACCCCTTAAAAATAAATTAAATTAGCAATAATTTAAAATCAACAACATTAAAAACATGATTCATCCTCCATAGTTCTTACATTGAGAAAAAGATAACACCAGGCAAGGGGTCAATTTATAGGTCCCATTCGGAGCTGGGATCTAAGAGGTGTCAGGGAAGGCCTGCCGGAAGAGATGCGTCTTCAGAGCTTTTTTAAAGCAATCAAGAGATGTTATAAGGCGCATCTCATCCGGCAGACCATTCCAAAGTTTGGGAGCGGTCGCGGAAAAAGTCCTCTGGGAGGTCTGCGACAGCCTAGTTTTCACCGGCTGTAGCAGGTTCCTCCCAGAGGATCGGAGTGTGCGGGGGGGGGGGGGGTTCATACGGGGAGAGGCGGTCCCTGAGATAAGGTGGACCCAAGCCATGTAGGGCTTTAAAGGTTAAAACCAACACCTTGTACTGCGCCCGGAAACTAATTGGCAGCCAGTGGAGAGCCTTGAGCACCGGTGTTATGTGCTCTCTCCTTGATGTTCCAGTTACAAGCCTGGCTGCCATATTTTGGACCAGTTGAAGTTTCCGGGTTAAGCACAAGGGTAGCCCCATGTAGAGCGCATTACAGAAATCCAGGCGTGAGGTTACCAGAGCATGTACCACAGTTTCCAGGTCCCTCATGTCCAGGAAAGGGCGCAGCTGGCGTATCAGCCGAAGCTGATAACAGGCACTCCTGACCGTCGCATTCACCTGACAGGTCATGTGGAGCGACGAATCTAGGAGTACCCCCAGACTGCGAACACAGTCCTTAGAGGAGAGTGTGACTCCATCCAGGACTGGAGACTGTATTCCCAAGCCTGGTTTTGGGCCTGTGACTGTTAGTACCTCCGTTTTGTCTGGATTCAGTTTCAATTTGTTTTCCCTCATCCAATCCATTACCGCCGCAAGACAGTCATTAAGAGGAGAGACGCCATCTGAAGTGTGTGCTGACGATCTGGACATGGAGAGGTATATCTGAGTGTCATCAGTTACTTCTTCAGGTAAATATTTTAGGACATGTTCTAGATCATAACTGGAGATCACACTAGTTCCCCACTAGTTTGTGGCTTACTAAGCAGATGGTTTTATGTGGAATGGATGGCTTGAAAGCCGAATATGTGGAACTTTCTGTCCTTTAACATCCAGCCTTTGGAGCAATTTAAAAGATCAGAATAAGCAGATGGAGGATTTTCTTTTAGGAAACATAACTGGTTCCAAAACCACTGTCATCCGTTTCCAAAGAAGAAGCTATTCAAAGTCCACTGAGGGTACAAGGTGGCAAAATATTTACAAATAATCAAACTCTTGTCACATGGAATGCAATGTTACTGTTTGACATTCCTCTAGATATGAGTACAGTTAGACCAGCACTGATAACACCAGTATCCCCCAGTTTGTGTGCAAGACTCTTTTGCTACTGTTATTCCCAAGCACTCTGTAAACACAAATTACTTTTGTTCAATCCTAGTGGACTATGAGCAATGTTAAGATACCTGAAACAATGAAATTCATTTGGAGAATTTACACAGTATAAGTGAAATGAATGAATAGTTACCGTTGTTCAAATGAGGAATGCCTTTTTAATGGGAGAACAACATCTGTACTCACTCAGGCTAGGGTTTTAGAAAAATCACAATGATTATTAGTGTACCAGTTTCAAGACACAATTGAGCAAGAGTTGGAGTCAGGAAGACTTCCCCTTTTTTCTCTCATAGCAGAGTACTGGATAACATATTTTGCATAGAGGGCTTTCCGCTTTTGTCTGGTGCTTTGGTATTGGCTAGAATGGTAGAAAGGATACCAGACAAGAAGGTTCATTGTCTCTTCTGGTGTGGCAGTTATTATAGAGGGATACCCATAGCTACATTCCCAAGCTGTGTCAGGCGTCATGCGGGTGCTAATGGCTGCTTCTTCACTTTGTATTTTCCATCTGCATTGGAGAGCATAGAAATTAGGACCAGCTGAGGTTGTGGTTGCCTCCAGTCTGACAACTGACTAGCCAAAGAGGATATGGAAAAGCTACAGACATTGTAATAAATATGTTTGTACTACAGCAGCAAATTTACCTTTGTCAGAATTTATCACCCCGGGGTTACTGAACATACTCTGAGGGACAATAGCAGTCTCTTGACATCTTATTTGATGCATTGAGGAACATATGTACTCTTACGATTAGTACTTGATGGTTAAGAAAGGAAAATGTTATTTACCATTTATTTCCTTCATTTCTATTAAAAGAAGATTACAACATTACTAAAAACAAATGAGCAATAACAATTAGGAAGTGATGGTCCTAGTTAATCATCTGCCCTCCTACTTTCTCAGTGGCTTTTAAAATGTCCCAGTTTCTTTCTTCTCATCCATTTCGTCCCATTCTCCTCAGCTTACTGCAATTGCTGAAGACTAAGTTCAAAGAACAAAAATAGTTTATACTCAATTAACTCACTAAAAGAGAGATGAGAAGAGAAGGCAGAGTCCTGCCCTTTCCACTAGGCTTGTTATTCGCCCCCCCCCCCCTTTTTTCCCCCAGGCTTTTCTAAATGCAATACCTAAATGTCAATATTTCTCTGTTTGAAAATAGTAGTTTTGTGCATTTTACAACACCTAAAATGGACCCTAAAAGTGACTACCAGGAAGATGTCACCTCCTCATCATAAACAAAGGTAAACTGTGCATTAATTTTTGGTCATTACCCCCCCCCCCCCCCCCGGTTGCCGCTGCCGCCCATCTGTTCATTTAGAAGTTGCTTTACGACATGCCTTTATCAATTTCTTATTTCTCAATCCACAGGGAGAGGCAGGTGAGAAATAAATATTGTTGATGATGTTACTTCTGTTTTTCTTATTCCACAAAAAAAATCATTTGCCTCAGTAGACTTGAGAAAGACTGGTGCCAGCAGTGGTTGTGCTGGGCAAAACAGTGAAGATCTGGCCTCAAGTTGAAGAGCCCTCCTTCCTGACAACACCATCTGGCCAAGGAGGGAGTGAAAGGAGAGGCCTGGCAACACCATCGGGCTTGGTCTCGAGTTGAAGAGCCCTCCTTCCTGACAACACCATCTGCCCTAGGAGGGAGTGAAAGGGAGGCCAAATTCCATCAGGCCTGTCCTAGATTAAGAAGCAGAGTCCTCCCTCCATGCCATCTGTCTTTGTCCAGGTGTCAGAGGGAGAGAAGAACTTTTGGACCTGATCCCCTTCCCCACCATTATTCCCTTCTTTTGTGTTGTGTCTTTTAGATTGTAAGCCTGAGGGCAGGGAACCGTCTAATTAAAAATAATAATTGTAAGCCACTCTGATAGCCTTTAGGGCTGAAGGGCGGGGTATAAATAATAATAATAATAATAATAATAATTATTATTATTATTATTATTATTATTATTATTAACGCATGTGTAGACAGCTTCTTGGCATCAGTATGGAGTGTAGTGGTAACAGAGAGAATCTGGGGCAGCTCCAGGGCCAGAATGTTCCAGCAGCATGCTGGAGTATTCTGGCTGGTATAAACAAGCCCTCAGTCCCAGAATTTGGATTCCATTTAATCCTATTCTATAAAAGCCTTTTGCTCAAACCTGTGGGGATTTTAATTATTTAAATCTTTTTAAAATGTTCAGTTGTTTGATGTTTTAATTGCTATGTGATTCAGTTGTCATTCTTCACTGTTTTAAATTTAGATTGTTCTAAAGTTATTTCATCACTGCCTTAGTATCCTGTGATACCAAGTGATATAGGAATATTTTAACAATGTAAATAATAAATAAGAAAAAATAGAAAGTATCACAGTCTGAGTGCCATATTCAGACTTCTGAATGTGATGATTTGTCCAAATGCTAAAATTTCATTATTAGTCAACAGTATCCTTCTTTATACTTGTTGGAGAAATGCTGCACATGTACTCAAAATCCATTCTCATCTAACCAAGAAATGAAACAAACATTTGTACAAAAAGAAGACAGCAGTTATCGGATGTAATAGGGCAAGGGGTGTTTTTTCCCCATTATCAAGTTAATAACAGTTTTGGAAGGGGCCAGTTAGATCAACCAAATGTATTGCTGGCAGGAAGAAGGCCTACACAGTCTTTAGTTTCAAAGTATCAATCAAATTTTGGAGCTACTGCCCACTCCCATATGGAGTTGTTCAGAAACTTCAGTTGGCCCAAAGAGGTGCATCCAGGTTATTAATTAGAGCTAGCTACAGGAAGCATACAACTCCCTTGCTGCAACAGTTCCATTGGCTGCTGGTTTGTTTCCAAAAACAATTTAAATGCTTGTTTTGACCTATAAAGTGCTATATGGCTTGGGGCCACACTATTTGAAGGACAGTATCTCCCTTTAACTGTTTTAACTTAGACTATTTTAAATTTTGTTGGTCACCTTGAGTCCTTGTACTGGGAGAAAGGCTGGATATAAAATAAACAAATAAACAAACAAATAATAGAAAGAACATCTATGTGACAAATGTGGAATACATACAAATATGACTATTATGTTTGTATGTTTTGTATGTATTTCATTCACATCCTTAAATGAGGCCCAGGAAGCATTCAGGGCTTTCTTTTTCTCTGCTGTATCCTCACAAGAACACTACGAGGTATGTCAGTCTAAAAGAAGTTGAATGTCTCAACATTCCCCAGAGTCTCATGGCTCATTGAGGACCCTCAGTCCTCTAGTTCAAATCCAACTTTATCACCATGAGAGGATAGTAAACACATAATCTGTGAAGGCACAGAAGGCAACTCATAGTGAAAGAAATACTAAAGACAATATCACACTACTAGGGAGATAATTGCACTCATCTTTCTCCCAATGGGATACATGTGTGTTTGAGTGTAAAAGATAGGATTTTCCTGTCTTTGAAAATTTGCCAGATAAGCTCAGGTTGCATTTGGGCTGCATATGCCCAGCCATGGGTCAATACAGTAAGAGCCATCTTTGACACTTAAACATGCATGTATCCCATCAGGAAAAAGACAGGATACAGTGTGTGTGATAATTTATGTTGTAGTGCTATTACTCTACTTTAACTGTTATGGCTGCTTCCTGTAAAATCCTGGGATATGCAGTTTAGGAAGTGGCCTTTAGAGTTCTCAGCTAAAGAGTTCTTAAACTGAACTAAATTACAAAGCCCAGAATTCCACAGGAGGCAGCCCTAGCAGTTAAAGTGGAATAATAATACTATAACAGTGTAGCGTGATATTGACCCAAGACAATCTGTGTGGTGTGGGACTCTAAGGGACTTATTTCAACTTGTGGAACTCAGAGGAGGGTTGCCATACTTCTTGTGTGGCCAGGATTTACTCAGATTTTAAGGATAGCACCTGGTGCCCATTTGGACTATGATTTGGACCAGATTTTAGATTTTCAGATTTCAAAGTTTAATTTTTTTGGTAAAGTTTCTAGCCCTTGTAGCTGAGATAGGGGGTAAAATGTGAGGGCACTTTTCTGTGAAATTGTTTTGTGAGAGTAGGAGGGAACACAGTGTAACTGAAAGAGTACAAAAAACAGAAGCAGGTTTGCTTACAGCTACCGGAAGCTCCAGGCCACATGGTTAATTCCATGACTAAACAGAGATTTGAACTCAGTTCTGAACTTTAAACATTGCCCTGTACTGCTTGCCTCAGATCAGTTGTAACCGTAAAAAAATGTATGAATATTGAAACAGAGTGTAGGAAAAATGCAAAAATTAACATGCTGAATATGTATAATTAGAATGCAAATTAGAGTTATTTGTATAATTAGAATAATTTGCATATTATGTAGATTGGGCATCTGGAAGTAAGAAAGTTAAATATGGCAACACTAACTGTGACCGATATTATATAAGCACAGACACATTACAAATTGGCAGATTCCTCATCTATATTCCAAAAAGAGGAATGCCCAGTTTGCTTCATAGTTGCCATTTTCAATCTTGCAATTACTATGACTTTCATCTGACAACACAGTAACACAACTAGAAAGGAAAAGCATAATTTTTACCTTATTGTGGCAAACAGGATTACACTTGGCTCTTTTAATAAAAAAGGGGGCGAAGAACAATGCAATTTGTTCTCTTCTCATTCTGTTTGTAGCCTAGGAATATAATTAAAGTGTTGTGGGTTGGAAGCAGGCCACATTGATGGCTGCATAACATACTATAGTAACTACAAGGTGGTCTGAAACTCTTCATGAGTCATTCAGGATTTCAATACTGCTTTTAGAGTTTCAAAAGCATCAGTGTACATTGTAAAAACAAATGGGGGTGAGTGCTGAGTTCAGTGCACTGCAAACCATGAATACTTTTGAGTTTGCAATAAATTCTTATCAATGAAACAACATCTTTTGAAGTACAGTAGTGTAAAACTGAAATGCTAGTATTGACCAATTTGACATTTAGCAGAATTTCAAAATTCTGTTGTGATTTTTTACATTTTCAAAACTAATTGCTTGGGGAATTCTTTTTGCTGCTTGGTTTTGGAGAAATGATCTTAAACAATGACAGGTGCACCTCTACTTTGTCTTGCAACAGTAATGACTACTACTATTACAACTACTACTTCTACACAATGTTAGATAATATAACCAGAAGGATCATAATGTCTTCATAAAAATCTATTGTTCAATTACTTTTGTTGAAGTATTGTGTAATGTTTTGGTCATTACATCTCTAAAGAAATATTATAGAGATGGAGGAAGTGCACAACAACAACAACCAAAAGAGCAGATAGAAGTGCATAAAATTATGCTTGATGAGATAAAAATGAGTAGGAAGAGGTTTTCCCTCCTTTTCCTATAATACCTGAACCTCTAATGAAGGTGAATGTTACATGTTCCCATATTGATGAAAGGAAGCACTGTGTTTCCGCACATAGCATGCAATTAAACTCTGGTTAAACTAAACAATCCATCAAATACACCCTGAAGAACATTGCCATAGAATTTAAAGACAATGTAAAAGGAGGAGGAGGAGGAGGAGGAGGAGGAGAGAGGGAGAGGAGGAGGAAGGAAGGTAGGTTTGCATAATTAAGCCTAAATGACTGGGAGCCAGAAGAACCCTAGATTTAAGCCAGAGATATTGTCAGGGAGGAATGCAAAAAGACACTGTCTGTAGCCAAAAAGAAAGAGAAGCCTCAATGAATGACAGATGAAACTCTTGAAATAGTAAAGGACAGATGAGATTTTTAAAAAGTGGCAGAATTAGGGTGAGAACACTGAATGTAACTGTTCAGCAACTTGTAACCAGGAAACAATAGAACTACTATTCTAATCAATCCAAACAGTAGATGACACCAAAAAAGGAAGAACGAGACCTCTTCCACAGAATCTGAGGAATCAAAGGGAAATTTAAAGCAAGAGCAGGGATGCTCTACAACTAACAAGGCAACACATTACATGATCAAGTACAAATAAAAAGCTGGAGGAAACAATAAACTGAAGAACTATATAAAAGAGATGAAAGGATGACATATTCATTTGAGAAAGAACCATTTGAAGATGAAACTTGTTTGCTGTTGTTCCTGTGCCTACAAGCCATTTCCACCTTATGGTGATCTAAGGTGAACCTATCATGGGGTTTTCTGGGGATTAAAGTCAGTGATGTGCCCATGGTCACTCAGTGGGTTTCCATAGCTGAGTGAAGAACTGAAGCCTGATCTCCAGAGTCATTGTCCAACACTCAAACCACTCTGGTTCTCAAGATGAACCAACAGTTTTATGAACTGGAAGCTTCACTCAGAGCACTTGGGAGAAATGTCTCCAGGAACAGATGGCATATTGATAGAGCTACTTCAGGCTACAGAGACAGAATCTACTATAGTCTAACTAAACTCTGACAACAAATATGGGAAACAAAACAATGGCTCACAGAATTGAAATGCTCAATACATATTCCAGTCCCAAGAAAGGGGACTCTAGGGATTGCAGTAACCACAAGACCATTGCATTAATTTTCCATGCAAGCAAAGTGATGCTCAAAATTCTACAACAAAAGATTTTTTTACCATATATGGAATGAGAAATGCCAGACATTCAAGCTGGGTTCAAGAAAGTAAGAAGCACTAGAATCATGTTGCAAACTTTGAATAATGAAACATATCAAAAAATTTCAGAAGAAAATAAAATAAAAATTCAAAAGAAATTGGTGTGCCACATTTGATTGTTCTGATAAGTAATCTGTATTCAGGTTACCATCAAGAAGTAAGGGGTCAACCAAGACTTTGTTTTATCACCTTATCTGTTTAACTTGCATGCTGAACATATCGTACATCAAGATTAGACTTGGAGGAAGGAGGCATGAAAACTGGATGAAAGAACATCAACAATGTAAGGTATGTGACGACACTGTACTAGTCACAGACAATAACAAAGACTTGGAATGGTTATAGAAGAAAATCAAGGAAGAAAAGTCAAATGCAAGGGTAGGTTTAAAGTTGAACATAAAAAAAAACAAAAACAAAAAGAATAACCACAATTGATTTATATAACTTTAAAGTAGATGGCGGAGACATTGAAATAGTTCAAGATTTTCCATACCTTGGTCCAGTCATTACTCAGAATGCACAGTGCAGTAAAGAAATAAGAAAATTAGGATTTGGAAGGCCAGACATGAAGGAACTAGACAACATTGTGAAGGGTCAAGGTATATCACTGAATGCTAAAATTAGAATTGTCCATGAAATTGTGTTTCCTGTTTCTATGTATAGCTGTGGAAAATGGATGGTTAAAAAAAAAAAGCTGATAGGAAGAATGTCAACTTATTTAAAATGTAATGAAGAGTTCAACAGATATTGTGTCCAAAGGGAACTTGCAGCACTTTTGAGACTAATTGAAGATAGAGATTAGTAGCATGACCTTCTGTAGATTTGATCCTACTTACTCAGATGCATTTGGTGGAGTGGAAAGCCCAGGGGCAGACCTATATAGCAGTCTGTGGGTGAGAATGTGCATTGGAATGCAAAACTTTGTGGGTGATGAGGTGACATGTTCAGTTTTAATGATGGTCAATGGTTGTTGAGGAACAAGGTAAGGATGTTGCCAAAGCCAAGGTTAGTGGATAACCATATAAATGAGTATAGGGATGTAGTGTGGGAGCATATTCTATCTATCTATCTATCCATCCATCCATCCATCAATCCATCCTTGACTTTAGGCAACATCCTTGCCTTGTTCCCCAACAACCATAGACTGTGGATTGCTAAAAAGACCAATAAATGGGTCCTAGAGCAAATCAAACCTAAACTCTCCCTAGAAGCTAAGCTGACTAAACTGTCACTTTGGCCATATCATGAGAAGACATGATTCACTAGAAAAGACAATCATGCTCGGTAAGTAGTAGGAAAGTAGGAAAAGAGGAAGACCACATTACAGATGGATAGAAGAAATGAGGTGGCTCTCTCATACTAAAAAAAAGAAACAGCGAAAGCAGTCATAGAATACAATGCAAAATCCGACCGAATCATCTCAATAAGGCTACAAGGGAAACCAATTAATATCACCATGGTTCAAGCATATGCACCAACCACAGATGCAGAACAAGAAGAAATTGATAGATTATACAAAGGAATACAGGAGGAAATTGACCACACACCAGAACAGGATGTCAAGCTGATTTTTGGAGATTTGAATGCCAAAGTCAGAAGCAAAGAGGATTTGAAAACAGTAAGTAGATCTGGATTAGGCATAAGAAGCAAAGCAGGTGAGCGTCTGACAGATTTTTGTGAAGCCAACAACCTATTCATTGCTAACATTGTATTAAGAAGCCAAGCCCTCCCTCCAGTCCATCTGCCTTGGTCCAGGCCCCAGAGGGAGAGAAGAACCACTGGACCTCATCCCCTTTCCCACCACCTTTCCCTTCTCCTTTTGTGTTGTCTTTTTTAGACTGTAAGCCTGAGGGCAGGGAACCATCTAAATATAAGATTGCATGTACAACACTGTGTAAATTTACAGCGCTCTATGAATAAAGGTTAATAATAATAATAACACATTTTTCATCCAACCAGAAATAAGGTTATACACATGGACATCACCAGATGGCCAACACAAAAACCAAATTGATTATATAATTGGAAGCAAAAGATGGTTAAACTCTGTACTGATGGCCCAGCTTTAATGAACCCCAAATTCTAAATAACGAGGTAGAAGCTGCAATTAGAGAAATGGCGAAGGAATCAGAAACAGATGATATTCCAACTGAACTGCTGCAATCCACACTGATAGACTCAACTAACATATGTCAACAGTTATAGGAAACAAAATGATGGCCGACAGAAACACTCAATATGCATCTCCATCCACAAAAAAGGAGACAAAAAAATGCAGCAACTATAGAACCACAGCACTAATATCCCATGCAAGCAAAATTATACTCACAATTCTACAACATATACTCCAACCATACATGGAGGGAGAAATCCCTTATGTCCAAGTGGGGCTCAGGAAAGGAAGACACACTAGGGCCCACATTGCAAACATATGATGGATAATGGAACTCACCAAGGAGTTCCAAAAGAAAGTCAGCATGTGCTTTATAGACTATAGCAAAGCCTTGTACTGCATACAGCATGAAAGGCTATGGAATGCCTTTAAAGACATGGGAGTGCCAACACATCCGATAGTCTTGATGAGGAATCTGTACTGAGGACAAGAGGCTACTGTCAGAACAGAACATGGAGAAACAGAATGGTTCCCAACTGGCAAAGGAGTCAAGCAAGGCTGCATCTTATCACCCTGCTTGTTCAACTTATATGCAGAACATATAAGAAAAGTAGGCTTGGACAGAGAAGAAGGAGAAGTGAAAATAGGAGGAAGGAATATCAACAATCTGAGACATGCATTATTACACCATAATGCTAGCAGAAAACCTCAAAGACCTGGAACAACTGCTAAAAAAGATTAAGGAAGAACGTGCAGAGGCAAGCCTATGAAGAAAACAAGTATAATGACTATAGAGAACCTACACAAATTTGAATTAGACAATGAAGAAATAGAAATAGTAAAAGAATTCTCATACCTGGGATCAAACATTGATAGAAATGGAGACTGCAGCCAGGAAATCAGAAGAAGATTTTGGGCCAGTACAGACCAGTGCTTTGCAGCATCCTGGTGATTGCTAGGGTTGCCCAGGGGTGGAGTGACTGCATGCCCCACAACCCTAGCATGTGGCCAGGGTGTCACTGCTGCACAGCGCCATACAGAAGGCGTGCATAGTGATGATGTTGCTGCTGTGCTGCATCCAAATGGAGCAGTGCAGCAGCAATATCTCCTTGCCACCCCAGGCTGCTTAGGACAGCTTGGCTGCAGCTCGGAAAGGAGCTCTGAAATGGGAGCTTTCCTTTGTTTGTTTGTTTGTTTCAGAGCTCCTTTGGGGATCTCTGTTTCGGAGCTCCTTGAGGAGCTCTCCCTTGGGGAGCTCTGAAACAGAGCTCCTTTGTGGAGCGGATCATTCCCATGGCAACCACAGGGCCATGGGAACAATCCTGAAGAGAAAGGGGGTGCCCCTTTCTCCTCATGGCTCCCAGGGTGTCCGAGGGCAGGAAGCCCCATGGGCACCCCTTTTCCAGCCAAAAGAGAGGCAGCATTTTGCCGCTTCTCTTTGGGCGGGAAAGAAGCTGGATCGGAGCCACAGGGGCTGCTGGTAAGGCTGCCCTGGCCCCAATCCGTCGCCGGAAGGAAGGAGCTGCTTCTGAGCACTCCTTTCTTGCTGTGAAGCGGTGCCATGCCATTTGGTTGCTGCATCAACCCCCCTCAGCAAAGAGGGGCGGCTACAGACTGCCCTTTTCACATGGTCTGTCGAACCCCTTTGGATGGGAAGGACAGCTATGAAAGAACTAGAGAAGATCCTAAAATGCAAGGATATATAACTGAGCACAAAAGTTAGAATCATACAAGCCATTGTATTCCCTATTGCCATGTATGGATGTGACAGCTGGACAGTTAAGTAAGATGATAGGTGTCCTGGACTGCAGCCAGCACACACCAACACAAGCTGACAATGGCAGTTCCACAAACCTGAATCTTGTTCACAAGAAATATCCAAAAGACAGAGCCGAGGTCAGGGTTGGAGAAGTCACAGAAGTCAGTCCAGTCCGAGGTCAGAGCAAGGAGAAAGCAGCAGAAGTCCAAGTCGTTCCAAGGTCAAGGCAAACCAGAGTTCAAGGGACATGAAACCAGCACACAGTCACACCAAGAGACTTTCAATAAGTTCTGGCAAAGGGATGGAGTACCACAGGTGATTAAGTAGGAGACACTCTCCCTGTTGTCAGCTGTGCCTTGTTAGCAGCTTGCTTTTCTGCAAATCTGCAGGACCGACATACGCAAGCACTCTCAGCCCTCCTTTCCTTAAAGGAGGGAACCTACAAGCTGGATTCTTCCTTTGAAACCACACTCAGCTGCTGAGCCTCTGAAGGGAGCTCCACAGTACTAGAGCCTGGCCCATCTTCCACTACTGGGGCTGAAACGTCAGGGCTGAGGTCTGGCAGAGCAGAACTGGGACCTGGTCTAGCCTCCAACTCCTCTTGCTCCTAAGGAGCCAAGTCCTCCTCTTGCTCCTAAGAAGCCATCTCCAACTCCATCTCTTGGCTGGCCATGACATCAGGAGGAAATCAACTCATTCGAAATGTGGTACTGGAGAAGGGTGCAAAGGATTCTATGGACAGCCAAAAAGACCAACAACTGAGTCCTGGAGCAGATCAAGCCAGAAATCTCCCTAGAAGCCAAGATGACATACTTTGGATACATCATGAGAAGGCATGAATCATTGGAAAAAACAGTAATGCTAGGAAAGGATACAGGGAAGTAGAAAGAGAGGAAGGCCACATGCAAGATGGACGGACTCTATTAAAGAGCTCATAAGTATGGGTTTGCAGGAGTTGCGCAGAGCAGTGGAAGACAGAAGGTCTTGGAGATGTCTCATCAGTAGGGTCGCCATGGGTCGAGATCAATTTGAGGGCAGTTAACAACAACAAGACTCAATGAAGGAAGTCTACAAGACCTGAGAAGGGCTGTTGATGATAGGGTGACTTGGAGGTCTCTCATTCATAGGGTCTCCATAAATTGAAGTTGATGTAATGGCATTTAACAATTATAACAATTCAATGCCACAGGAAGTAGTGAGGTCCATAAATTAGGTAGGTTTCAAGAGGAAATTAGGCCAATTCATAAAGGATAATTCTAGGTTAGGATCAAGATTCATAGGCAATATTCTTCTGACTACAAGCTGCTGAGGACTATGAGTGGTTGAGTGCTATTGTATTCATGTCATGTTTGGGAACTTCTATAGTACTGTGGTTGACTATTTTAGGAATAAAATGCAGGACTAGATAGGCCTTTGGTCTGAGTGTGTTCTTTTGTGCTTATCTTTGAATTTTCTTCCAAAAAACAGTTGCAAACAGTAAAGCAATATGATCAATTTTTTCCCTAACCGTCTTCACTTTAGGGTGGGTTTTGAACACTGTGGTGTTACTTTGTTGTTGTGCGCTTTCAGTTTTTTCAGACTTATGGTGACCCCAAAGCAAACTTATCACATCATTTTCTTGGCAAGATTTGTTCATAGGAATTTTGCCTTTGCCTTCCCTTGAGGCTGAGAGCATGTGACTTCTGAGAGCAAGTAACAAGGTCACCCATCGGTTTCCATGGTCGAGCAGAGATTCAAACCTTGGTCTCTAGAGTCATAGTCCATCACTCAAGCCACTGCTGTTGTTACTTATCTTACAGATTTCTAATCTTTGTTCCACCCTTTTATAGTGTCTGCTGTTGCTCTCCTGATTTTTTAAGAAATAATATAGCTGAAACTGGTATGTATATGCTGCTCTTTCCCCTCAATTTAATTATCTTAGTTGAATTATTAATTTTGGAGAGTGTTAGAATAAACATATGAAATATAATGATCAATTAAGACCTTAATCATAAACATATCTTTCAGGCAGTAAATCCTATGAGACTCAGTGGGACTTTAGTTTATTCAGTAAGAAATACATTATAAATTTTGTTGTTACCTTCTAGTATTGGGGCTCTATTGATATAGATTAATCCAATAGATCAATCTGACATTCTCATGGGAAAGATCATCTTTCTAGGGCCATCAAAGGGGTATTAAGTTCTATTTTCAAAGAACAACTGCAATGAAGATGAAAGGGCAACACAACATCAAGCTGAGTGACAAAGTAGCAGAATTTCCTAGACCATTTGATTATGGTCTTGGAGGTACTGATAGTAATCTTGGAGGTGCCAGTATGGTATTATACTCTCAGTAGAGATGACAGTTGAATGTCAGATAAATGCCTGGTCTCACATAAGCTGCCATTGTGTCATTCTTGCCCTTCAACAGGTACAGCACCAGACACAATCTGAGTACCATACTTGAATGCTGAATGCATAGCTGTGAGAACCAGTATTAGTAGAGATGCTCCACCTCAAAGATCATTTATATTTCACAGAAATCTTAATGTTCCAATTTAGCATAAAATGTGGAGTTACGGATGGGAAAACTGGCCAGGTTTGATTTCTCCCATGTTAGAATGTTTCAGTCTCTCCTAAATATGAAGGCATTTGCAGATTTTGGAAATTCCTCAAAAATACAGTGGTCCCCCGGGTTACGAAGGTAATCCGTTCCGGGATTACCTTTGTAACCTGGAAGCTTTCGTTTCCCGGGGGACCGCTTTCGTGGACGGACCGCGCGGCCATTTAAAGGGGCCGCGTGGCTTTTTTTCTTTCGTATCCCGGGGGATCTTTCGGATCCCAGGGGATACAATGGCGGTCCCGCCGCCTTCAGATCCCGGGGTTTTCGTAACCCGGGGGATTCGTAAGGCGGGGGACCACTGTAATCTAAAACAGGATTATTCCCTCATGTAAACTGGCCAAATTCAATATTTCCGGCATGGAAAGGATGTTGTTGTACTTCCTTTATAGGTGTTCAAGATGTTCAAGCAATTGAGAAAAGAAGTATCATCCCTAATTCAGCACTAATATGGTTGACATCATATCAGGATTCTAACCTAGAAAACTAGAGGAGAAGAACACAAAGCCCTGAACTTACATAAACAAATCTGTTAGTTTCATTTTGTCTCATGTTCAGTTTTTTTTTTTAAATCAGACTTTCCATCCTAAATATGAAGATATTTGCCAGTTTGGGAAATTCTTATTTGAAGTGAACTAAAACAAAAATTTCACCCACCCTTATTTGAAGAAACAACTTGTAGACAAACAATGATAGCAACAAGAACCTGCTTGGAGTATATGCACATGTAATTGGGATACAGTTGGGTCTCTGAAGAGGGTCCACAGCTCACTGCCAACAAAGGGAACCCTCCAGTGATACAAACCTTCTTCCATGAATTAAGTCACTCACTAGAAAGTTCCTTGAAAGAACTTCTAAGGGAGAAAGATACCATCACCTTCTTGAGCAAGCCTGATCAGGGCACAGTCTTTGGGGTAACATCACAATGAGATTTGAGCAACTACTTCATACCATGAGGAGACTTTACTTGTTTCACCAATTGGCAATTTGTTCATTAAGCCCTCTTGTATGTCGTGCATGTTAACGGGACCATTAAATCTGGCAACTATGGCAAACATTGCTGTCACTGTAGTCATCTAAAGGAGATACTTCCATATGTAGTCTTTAACTGTCCCCTACACTTGACAGTTTGAAACATGACAAATGATACAGTGATGAACTGACTGGCCAAAGCTATCTCAGCTTCAGTGGATATCATTTCTCTAAACTGAACAGAGCTTAGGACAGATGAAGATTTTCTTGCAGTCTTCATCTTATCACAGATCAAGACTGCAAGAAAATCATCATTGTGGACATCAAGGTCCCCTTTGAGAACATGAATCCAGCCATGAGGGAGGCTAGAGAATGTAAACACCAGAAATATTCCTCTCTGACTGATATACTGTGATGAAGGTAATACAAGGTCTCTATCCACATGTTAGTTGGAGCCCTGAGTGCTTGGGGTCCAGCAAATGAGCATGAGCTAAGAATCTGCGAGGTGAGAAAACACTATGCAAAACTTGTGTGGAAGCTAATGGTGTCACATACCATTAGATACTGAGTCCACTTTGAGCTCATCTTGGGCCATCAACACTATAAGATGTCACTTATCTTTTCTGTTTGGATATACCAGTTATCATTGTTTTTTTTTTATCTAAACTGGTTCATGGCAGCCAGGCTAGTCACTGGAACATGGAGGAGAGAGCATATAACACCAGTGCTTAAATCCCTCCACTGGCTGCCGATCAGTTTCCGGGCACAGTACAAGGTGCTGACTTTGACTTTTAAAGTCCTACATGGCTTGGGTCCAACTTATCTTAGAGACCGCCTCCTCCCATATGAGCCCCTGCATACACTCTGGTCCTCCGGGAGGAATCTGCTTCAACCTATAAAAACTAAGTTGTCCCAGACTTCCCAGAGGGCATTTTCTGCTATTGCTCCCAGGCTGTGCAACCACCTGCTGGAAGAGATGTGTCTTATTACAACCTTGGAAAGCTTTAAAAAAGTGATCAAGACCCATCTCTTCCGGCAGGCCTTCCCGGACAGTAACTAATTTCCCATCACCTGATGACTCCCCCTCCTGCCCCCATTTGGCCGCCTACAGGGGACTTAGAATGAATGTATTTTATATCTTGATTCTTTTAAATATGATTAGTTTAATATTGTTTTAAGGGGAGGGAGATGGGTATCTTTGGAGGATTTTAACTGTATATGTTTTTAACATGTTGTATCCTGCCCTGATTGCTTGCTCATAATATTATTATTATTAAAAATATTATTAAAATATTATTATAATTAAAATATTATTAATTATTATTAAAAGTAAAACACACTATTGGTATTCTTAACATGTTCCTTTTAATTTTAATTTAAGATGAATAATTTAATCTGTCCTAGAAATGAAATTTGCTTTATATTTACTTTTTAATATATTGTTATATTATTATCATCTTCAATTGCATTATTTGCAAATATCCTCTAATAAAAAGATACAATCATCACTGGATACAAACACTGGAGATATGTAGTTCTGTCTGTATGTCAAAGTCATACAGTTACGTCAAAGTTAAAGACTTACCATATTAAATGAGGACTAGATATGCAATGATGAAGTGGGATTTATAGTGGGAAAAGGGTGGTGGGATCTGGAGTTATGCTAACTCCAGATCCCACCACCCTTTTCCCACTATAAATCCCACTTCATCATTGCATATCTAGTCCTCATTTAATATGGTAAGTCTTTAATCCCATAGTTCCCAATCAGATGATTATTGCTCATGCTGTCTGATGAGGATGGAAGTTATTTGAGGCGCCAGGACTGGAAACCACTGATGAAACTCATCAAAAGTAGTTGGACACAAAAAGGAGAAGCAAACTTTTCTGATGGTTTGTTTGCGTATCTGGACATACCAGAAGTATTTACAACGCAGAAAGAAAATGAGAGAGAGAGAAAGAGAGAGAGAGAATGAAAGGAGGAGGGAAATTAAGGAGCTGGAACAGGAGCTTGGTTGAAACAGTTGTGTTTGTTTTAAGACAATCATGTCAGAAAGAAGAATGCCAGAGAAATTATAGTAAAGGGAGAAGTGAAAGGTATAAATTTGTAGAGGGTAGCAATTCCTATGATCCATCAAAACATTTCTGGTCTGTTCATGAGCAGGAACAGTAACCACAGAAATCATAGAAGCTGCTAAAAGTAAGGGTGGTCTATGCCCCTCCCCCCTGCCCCACCATGATTTGTTCCAAACATTTTAAGTACAAACAAATGTGTAAGAAGTAGGGATCTGCTCTGACTACAAGATTTGGTTTGAACCCTGATTTGGCAATTTGGAAAATGGCCTGATTCAGCTCTAACAAATTCAGGCACCATCAAGTTTGTTTCGGGTACTGAAGCTGAGATTTCAGAAATCTGAAGATTTTTGACTGCCGTTGACTACCGCTAGAAATTTTTAAAACTGCTATAACTCCCCCCCCCCCCCCCCCCCCGATTTTCAGAATTGGATGGAAATTGGAGATACAGTAACCACTTTGGAAATGGCAATAGCTGTCCAGTTTTAGACAAATGTGCGTAAGGGTGTCATTTTTTTTCATTTAAATGCGACTATTAAAAAAAAGCACGCAGCTTCCGACACTGAACTTTTATTTCATAGCAGAATTAGAAGAAAGTTCAGGCACAGCTGTTCCCTTTTAAGAAAATTCACCCTGTCAATTTTCAGAGGAACAGGCAAAGGGGATACTTGGGCAAACGTAGTTTTTCCATTGTGGAAGAGTAGCAAAAATAAATAAATACAAATACTTCCCTAGATTTGTTCTGAGACATTGCTCATAAAATGGCAGCAACATACAGGTTGCCAAAAACCTGAAAAGTTTCAAAATGATAAGGGACATTCAGGTTGGCATCCCATTAATGAATTATGCAGACGTTCACAACTCACTTTTGCTGTTGTTGTTGTGGAGTTCAGAATCCTCTACCTCCCTTACACAACAACCAAAACCTTTGGTAAACCCACATTTTTCATGCTGCCCACCCCCAATACAGCCATGTATTGGCCAATGGAGAGTGGAGGATGTGTTGACCTGTCTGGGCAACTCTCAGGAAAGGAGGACGTGAGTTGTAGCAGCCACATGTTGGGTATTGTTGCTGGTGAGAGATGAAGTGTGTCCCTTGCCTACCTCCCAGGCTGCCAGCATGGGGCCAACTTTGACTGGTCTGCCAGCTGTGGCATATCCTGGACAGGGATGACTTGGCCATAGTAATTCCTACAGTGGTAATGTCCCAATTAGACTACTGCAATGCCCTCTGTGTGGAGATCCCTTTGAAGATGTATCAGAAACTGCAGCTAATGCAAAATGCATCAGCAAGACTGCTGACTGGAGCACCATACAGAAACCAGTAACATGATGTTAGAAGGCATAGAACTGGCTGCTAATACATTCCCAGTCTGAATTCAAGATTTAATGACAACCTTTAAAGCCCTAAATGGTTTGGGAGTGTGATACTTGAGAACATTTGCTATGGTGTACCTTCAAGTCATTTCTGACTTATGGTGATCCTAAGGCAAACCTATGACAAGATTTTTTGGTGCTCAGAGTATGTGACTCAACCAAGGCCACCCAGTGGGGAGTAGCATCATGGGGGGAATGGGGGGGGGGGCTGCACCAGGTAACAGCCTAGAAGGGGGCTGATACCCCAGAAAGGGGGTGACACCGAGGCAGCCCCCCATCCTCCTGCACCATTTGACACACCATTTTATCCTCCCGTGGACATGTGCCACCCCCAACCCCCTGTGCATGCTGTTCTGGTCTGTGCACAGACGTGCCACTCCATACCCTTGTGCATAATAATAATAATAATAATAATAATAATAATAATAATTTTTATTGATAGCCCACTCCTCTGTTCAAACAATTGGAGCGGGGTACAACAAAGTTAAAAATCACAAGTTAATACCGATAACCAATTCCCAACCTCCCACCCCTTAAAACTAAATTAAACTAAGATAGATTAAAATGAAGCAAGCAAATTAAGACAAATACAGCATCATAAAAAGTAGCCATTCCTTGAGCAGCGTAAAATATGGAGTCGAGGGTTGTAATATTGGGGACTGGGAGGGAGAGCACAGGGCCTAATACTGCTCCAGTCTGTGCATGTAGGGGGCTCTGGTTTCCAGTCAGGATGGCTCAGGTTTGTGCATGCACAGCTCCACTCCCTGAACACTTCGCTCCACCCCCTATGTGTGCCACACTACTCTGCATGCACATGTGAACTGCTCTGCACATGTACATTCAGTCCCATGAACTCCCTGCCCTTGGAAACCCCACCAGTAGTCCTGCCCCAGAAATCCGGACTCCCCCAGAAGTCCCCCCACCACACCCAGTGTCACCCGATGTGGGAATGCTACTGCCAGTGGGTTTCTATGGCTGAGTGGGAAATCAAACCCTGATCTGAAGAGGTATAATCATAGCTCATACCATGATGGCTCTGGTACTTGATGAAGTATCTCTTCTATACATGCCTTTCTGGTAACTGAGGTTTGTTGGAGGGGCCCTCCTTTGTGTCCCACTGGTAGAGGAAATGCAGTTGGCCAACTGTATCCATGCATCCATGGATTCGTACCACTTTGCATTGCTATAGAATACACACTCCTTGAAAGCCTGGTTAATGCCAACACCAGTGTCATTCCAGCACAAGTCAATTATGCACTTTCAGGGTATAATTTATTTTATCTAATTTGCACATGTGCTATGAACAGTTTTATTTTAAATTTGTTTAAATGCTTTTAAATTACCTGTTTTTAAATAAGAAATAATTCAATGTATATTTAGACTTTAATTATTATTGTTATTTATTGTTCCAAACTAATTTTATTGTAAGCCACCTCTGATATAGGGTAGAAAATAAATATTGTAATAAATAAATAAATATAAATATAAATATAAATTGTATCAAAGGGGCTGTGCAGACCACCCCTAAGAGGTGGTTGCAGTCACCTCCAGCTGTGCTGGATTGAGGCCGTGGCAACTGCATGCCATTGTCCTGATCTGGCCTTTCCAGGGCACAAAAAGGAGCCACAAAAAAGCAGCTCTTTTTTGTGCCTTGGGAAGGGTGCAATAGCCACTGCACCGTGGCTTTACGGCACTCCTTTGGTGCTGCATCATGTAAACACAGTGCCAGAAGAGTGCCGTGACACCATGCACCATGTGGATATTCATGTGGTGTCATGCCACCATGGGGGAGGAGTTGGGGCATGCATCAGATGGATGCCACACCCCAACTCTGCCCCCAGGCCACCTTTAATGGCCGGTCTGCACAGCCCCTTAGTTACTGAGATTAACCCACTTTAGTATGCCAGAGTGACTGCATTTTAAAAGGAGAACTTGATGTAAATTATATAGGGCTGTTCATGTATAAGGTTCAAACTAAATTATTTATTATTATTATTATTATTATTATTATTATTATTATTATATCCTGCCCCTCTGGGTAAGCAATCTAGTAAGCAAACTAGACAGAAAAGCATATCTGTGCATTTGCCTAGATATTTTTAGGCTCTCCTTTTGTGATTCACCTTAAAATGCTCATGGAATTTTTTTCATATAAATATAGTCTTTTAGAGGCTGAGTGAAGTCTATAGTTTAATAATGTTGTTGAAAAGAATGCCTAGCTAATGTATTTGTACAGGTGTTCCTGATGCCTGTCATTTGCTTGCAGCACTTTAGTTTATACCTTAAAATGTTCCTTGCAAAAAAATTGAAGAGGAGAGAAGAAGGGAATCCCGCCCCCACAAAAGTATGACACAAGTTAGAAGAATATTTGCTTTTATCCACTTGTCAATCTATTCAATATTTCAAAGCTGTCTTTAAAAAAATCAGAGTAAACAATGAATAGACTTTTCAGGAGAGAGAGAGAGACTCATCGCACCTGCTGAATGGGCCAGATGGCCATAACAAATTTGTCAGCAGAATATCCTGAAGTGCATTCCAAGAGGCTAGCAGACTTGTAACCCCCCTTTCATATAAAAGGAGTTTAGTACAGTGCTGAAGAGAGACTTGAATGAGATGTTGTAAAGGTTCAGATTTATTTTTTTCTTTAGGAAGAAGGGGGAAAAAAGTCTGGTAAAATCTCCATATCTTTAAAACTATCCCCCATCACTCAGATAAATTTATGTAGATGGGTCATTTATTATGAGAATTGTTGTAGTTATTAGAGAAATGAATTTTATACACAATTTTTTGTTCTTTCAAAAATATACCTGCAATATTGTTCCCACACAATAGATTTGAACAATTCAGTTTATATTTAGGCTTCAATGCTTCGTGTTATTCAGACCAAAGGAATCAAACTTGGACTTGAACTATAAAAAAGCAGTGTCATATCCCATTTTGTCTCGAGTCAGTTTCAGAGGGTGAATCTAATCTAATTAAGAGCTCTAATCTAATCTAATCTAACCTCTGTTTAAATCCGTAAGTGTCAAACTTCTACCTTCTGAGATAGGCTAATCTACTGCCAAACAGCTCTTACCTTCACCAAGTTCTTCTCGATGTGTAAACAGAATGTCTTCTCTTCCAATTTGAACCCACTGCTTTGGGTCCTGCTCTCTTGGGGAGTTGGACATGAGATCTCTCTGTTTTGTACATGAAATCTCTTCAGATATTCAAGACAATTATCATATCTTTGTCTTTTCTTCTCAACTTTTTCTCACTTGTTCAGCATACTTTGGAGATTATCAAATGGGGCAAAAAGCATCCTTTTCCATCATGATTGTGTGACTGAGATGAAGATTTTCACACAAGTCACACAGATCCTGTTTTTATCCTATCAATAAAGTGTTATGATCCTGTAGGATTTTAAGAACACTTTTTGTTTCCAGGTCTTATTATAGTCTTATCCTCTGGACAAGAATAGTAAAAGGTTTCTTTTCAACTATTCATGTCCCATTAGTGGCTGCTGCTGTAGTGGAGTGGAAACAGGAAACGCAAACAGGCAATGGTAGGCCATGGAAACCCATTGGGGTACCTTGGGCAAATCACACTGTCTTAGCCTCAGAGGAAAGTTAAGGAAAAACCTCTCTCACAATACCTTCACCTTAGGATCACCATAAATTGGAAAGTACTTGAAGACACCACCACCACAATGATAACTGTCTCTGGCTTACAATTGTAAACTGCTTAGACACTCCTTAAGGGTATGAAGCGGTATATAAATGAAGCTGTTTGTTTGTTTGTTTGTTTTTGGTTTCCCTGCACTTTTCATACATGAGAGGCAGATCAACAACACTATAATTTCTCTGACTTTCTCTCATGTTAACAGCATGGAAAAGAAAAACAGTTTCTACTACCTAGTTATTTCTATGCCTCCCCTCCAGTGCTTTAATGGATGTAACAGTGCCCCATAGGACTTGATGCCACCTGGAGAAAAATAAAGCATGGAGGTGCAGGTGAAGAGCATTTACACTAGACATTTCCCCACCCCACCCCACCTCACCTAAGATCTTGGTCCATGCCTACAAGTCAACTCAAGCAGTCATTTTTTCCTAGCTTCCAGTTTGCTTCTGAGTGCAATTCAAGGTGCTGGTTTTTGACCTACAAGGTCCTAAATGATTTGGGGTCAGGGTAACTAAAAGACAGTCTCCTCCAATGTAAGCCTGTGTAATTTGAAGGATTCAGTAAAGGAGCCCTCAGTTGGAACTGCTTTCCAAGGGAAATTCACCTGGCTCCCTCACTTTTGCAGTCCATCAGTCAGTCAAGACTATCCTGTTTCACATGGCCTTTGGCCCTTAAAGCCTGTTTTAGCTACTGGTAACTGTAGTTTTAAAACAGTTTTAAAGAATCCGTTTAGTCTGTTTTTAAATGGCTTTATTTGTGTATTTAATGTTCTAAATGTTTTTTGCCCATTGTACATGACCTCAGAAGCCATGGTAGGTGGAGAGGTAATAGAGAAATGCTCTAAATCAAAATCAGATCATTGGGGAAACTTTGCCCAAGATCTAATAGCAATGCTCGAGGCACATAAAGCTCTGCCAGTAGACTTATGCTCGTGCTTATGTCATAATCTACAAATTTGGCAGGGACAGTCCCAGTTAATCCTCTGCTGACGACCTTCTTTTAGCTGTTCATTTTCTCTCTCTTCCTTCCACTTTCCTCCTTTGTCCTCAGCTTACTTCAGTTGCTGCAAACTGAGTTCAAAGTGCAAAAGTAGTTTGCACCTAATTAATTCTGCAGGCAAAAGAGGAGAGGATGGGGCAGAATCTTGCCTTTCCCAGTGGTTCAGGAAAAAACAAATTGCTGCAGCAGATTCTAGCTTGTGTGTTCTTCCTCATTAATAACTTTTGCCATCTCATCCACACTTTTATGTGACTTGACCACATGTGCCCTGGTTTCATCTGTGAAAAATGTGGGAGGCTATGGTATGTGTGGGTGTGTAATAGCCCCTAGCTTTTGTGTGCAGCTTTGACTCCTCCCATGTTTACTGGCGAGGGGTGTATGCCTGGGCACTGACCAGCTGTCCTTGCATACTCTGGAAAGAAGTAGCCATTTCCCTTCTACAAGGGTAGAAACTGCTTCTTTTTATCTGAGTGCTCAAGGCGAGACAGAGAGTGAGGGCAAGGTAGGGGCAAGTCAGACTCATCCGTTACTTTCTCTTTTAGGACAGAGCTGTTTGTATCCATTAGTCCATCAGGAGAGCTGACTCCAGAAAGAAACCCTATCAATGTGAAGCTTGTAAGAAAATTGTTGGTTCTTATTTGGTGCCATCCCATTCTCAAAGATTTTAGGCCCTCAATCCTTTAAAAGAGCCAGTGGTATGCAAGTAATTCAGTCACACTACTGCATTTAAAAGTTGCTGTTCCTGTACTGAAAAAACACTGAACATTAAAGAAATATTGCCAGAAATAGTCTCCCAGAAAGTATAAATATTAAGTTTGTGCAAAAGTGGGTCTCTCTCTCTCTCTATTGTGTGTGTGTGTATAGGCCTCCAAGGCTGCATTATGGAATCATGCATTGCAAATTAAAAATGGAGAGGTTCACAGTAGTGCTTTCATTCTGTAGTACTATGAAAGATATCCAGGAAGTTTTCAAAAGTTGCAATTTTT
This sequence comes from Urosaurus nigricauda, assembly GCA_034509955.1. NCBI lineage: Eukaryota > Metazoa > Chordata > Lepidosauria > Squamata > Phrynosomatidae > Urosaurus > Urosaurus nigricauda. Next base: position 310,976,831 of record JAOEGL010000001.1, on the reverse strand, counting down.
GTGGAATAAGTCTGCCCAATTTTCATAAGGTTTGATTTTTTCAATAGAAAAGAATGGTCTTTAAAAGACCCCCCCCCCCAAAAAAAACCTGGTTATCATAGTTGTCAATCAAATGTGGTCCTATTAAAAACATGGTCAGACCAATTGCCCCTGGACAATTTCTTGTGGAATTTATGTAGAATATAACTTGCTTGATTTTTCTTTTTCTTATGTAGTTTTCTCAAGCCAAACCAGTGGCAGAAAAACATATCTGATTTCAGGTATGTTTTCAGAAATCAAGAGTATACCCCTGTACTTCAAACCAAGGGGGAATTCTGCTTGTCAAATGGCTGCCTCTTCAACTTAGCAAAATGGTTGAATATACCAGCTACATTCTTTATTAAGCCACTGTGCTGGCCCAGGTTTTTAATTCTCAGTGGAATTTTCCCAGGCAATTCTGATGATCTGGAAAGGTTCCCAGTACACAAAGTCCATGTATTAAAGTATATGTGGAACACTTAAGATTGGGGTTGGGGAAAGGATAAAACAAAAACACATTCAGCTCTCCTTTCTCTTCCAGATCTTGGGTTTAAATAGACTTTATTGCATTTTAGGGAAACATCATTCTCTTATTGGTATACATCTAATTTTAATAAGAAATCAGATTATTGCAATGAAAAATGAAAAGTCTCTAATAATGCAAACTGGTTTTTTTTTTTTAAAAAAAAAAAAAGAAAAATTAAACTGGGCTTATATTTTTAAATTTGTCCCTTCTGACTCTATACTACTCACAGTGGTGCTTATGTAAATATGGTGTCATGAGACAGAGGCATGTTTTAAACACCATCATCTTTGCCAAGGATGGAGAATATGTAACTCTGCAGATGCTGCTCGAAAACAGCCATTATCCCTCACGTTGCCTATGCTGCATAGTCAATAACAACCACAACCATTAGTAATAACAGCCCCCTAATCTATGCCTCTTTTTTCTTCTTCAAAAACTGCACATCCTGATTGGATCCATTTTTATTTTCCTTTACTTGCCCCTTTCCTGTTTCCAGGCAGTCAGCAAGTAATCTGAGTTTTGGATCACCAGATCTGGTTTAATGGTGTGGCTAGGTTCCCTGAAAGCCCTTAACCTTAACCTTAACCTTAACCTTGCCATGCCCAGGCAAAAGCTGTTGAGGTGAACATTTCCCCATTCGCACCTGCAGCTTGTGAAAACTGAAAGGGTGGTTTCAAGAAATAGTATATACAGGCATGTTTTGCTTTGACAGCATTTTGGAAATGGAACTTGGGATAACACATCCAATATAGTTTCATGAATTGATTGAAGCCAGGTGCAGGACAGGTAAATTGGTTCAGATAGAACAAGAACCAACCTGTGTACAACTCAGATGTCAGCCTGCCCTAACTAGGTTTAAAATTCCAGAAACTGTCAATAATAATAAAAAAGTCTTGAGTAATATGAAATGTAATCAGTTTCAAAATTAGCTTCAAGTGTCTCATGTAAATGCAAAAAAAAAAAAAAAACCTACCTCTCTGCATTTTTAAAATCTATATATTATTTTTTTTTTCTTTGAAGATATTCCAGCTTTTTGTTTTCTCATGTAGATGAATAGTAGCCAGCTCCACCCTGTGCTGGCTCTCAGTCTCAGTGGGGGAGTGATTCCTACAGTTGTACTTAAACCAGGTCTGATGGAGCCCAACAACAACTGTGTTAACAAAGAGCCACTAGAGAACATGGGATAACAAAGTCTGCTGGAATAAATGCCAGTGGGACGTGAAAAAGGAGGTAGAGAGAAGAGTGGAAAGGGTGAGGAACAGAGGAGACAGCCCCTGCAGCTGCCATAATTGCAATATCAACAACTACTTGGGAGGCTGGAAAAGGGAGTTTCCAGATTTCATCATCCCAAGAGAGAGGTGGAAAAAGGTGGAGCAAAACTGGCCCTGCTGCCTTGGATAACCCAGGAAATCTGGCACCCTTTTCTGTGGCCCAGCCTAAATATGTGATGGCCTGGGGCAGGGGGAGGGGGCTGAAAAATTCAAAACAAAACTAGCCTTTTCTCATTTCTGTCAAGAACCTTTTTTTCCAGAAGCAATAAAAATATAATTATGGGATATTTTCATTTAGGATGATGAATAAAATATTTACAACACATTGTTCCTGTAAATTTATTTCCCCCACATTATTTCTAAAAGCTGTGTAGCTGGTAGACTTTAAAGTAAAAGTGTACAATATCTCATCATTGCAATTTCCTTTTCTCTGTTCTTTTTATGGAAATGAGTGCTTTATATCTGATTTGAACTATGGAAGATTAAGGACTAAATTATTGTCTTGGTTTTAATAAAGTTCATGGTTTCTTCTGTTTTTATTGGGGAGTTATAGTCATTCATCATAAACGGGCCAAAACCAAAGAGGTTCCTTACACTTCAGGACCTTGTAGTTCTATTTGTTAGAAAAAGTAAAATTTTAAAAAGTAAATTTAATTTGCAATTATTTTCTGAATAAACTATAGTTTTAATGTCCAAAAATGATACTTTCATGTCAAAATAATTTATGCAGAATGCAGTTTATGGTCATGAGTTCTTCCTGTCAGCATTTCCCAGTAATTTTAAATATTTTTAAAAAAATCTTTAAAATATTATTTCCATTCCCTCTATATGATTGGTTATTTTTTAAAGTTTAGATAGCAAATTACCTTCCTGAGATGTTCCCAACTGTGATGAAGTCTGCTATCCTTCCTTTTGTTGAGCATGTATATGGAGCACCCAAATCATAACAAGAAATGGAGTACAGTTAGGACACACTATTTGATTTTTCTTTCCTTTTCACAAAGTAACTGATTTTATTCAGTATAACTGAATAGTTGTATTACATTTTGAAGATTTTTAACACTTTAAAGAGAGTTGTGGATAAATTTGGGTTTGCAATATAATAAACTTTATATGCAACCTCAGTCCATTATTTATTTACTGCATTGTTGTTGTTGTTGTTGTTGTTAGAGTATTTATACCCCACCCTTCAGCCTTAAAGGCTATCAGAGCGGCTTACAATTATTATTTTTAATTAGACGTTTCCCTGCCCTCAGGCTTACAATAGCAGTTTTACTATAAATTATCCAGTAAATTCATAAAACCAAATGGCACCATTGTCAGATGACCCAGTTGCAACAGGGGCTTAACAGTGGGTGAGTGCTTTTCAAAGCAAAGATGGTAGCACAGATAAATTCCCAAATCCCCATATTATCATATGCTGTGAAAGTATAGTATCGCTTTAATATGCTAATACTATAAATTATAATATAATGTGAAATATGCTATAAATTCTTTGTTGTTGTTGTTGCTAACTGCCCCGGAGTTGACCCCAACCTATGGTGACCTCATAGATGAGACATCTCCAAGACTCTCTGTCCTCCACTGCCTTGCTTAGTTCCTGCCTACCCATACCCATCACCTCCCTAATAGAGTTTGTCTATCTAGTGTGCAGTCTTCATCTTTTTCTGCTTCCTTCCATTTTCTCCTAGCATTATGTTTTTTTTCCAATGAATTGTGCCTTCTCATGTACAACAGGCTAAATTTTGTCATCTTGGCTTCTAGGGAGACGTCTGGCTTGATCTGCTCTACAACCCATTTGTTTGTCTTTTTGGCCACCCACAGAATTCTCAGTACTCTTCTTCACCACCACATCTCAAATAAATTCACTTTCTTCCTATCTTATTTCTTAATTGTCCAGCTCTCACATCCATTCATGGTGATAGGGAATACAATAGCTTGCATGATTCTAACTTTTGTGCTCAATTGTATATCTTTGCACTTTGGGATAGTTTGAGGTTCTTTCATGGCTGCTCTCCCCATTTTTAATCATGTTCTAATTTCCTGGCTGCAATCCCCATTGCTATCAATGTTTGTTCCCAGGTCTGTGAGATTTTCTGCTAGTACTATGCTGTCATCTGCATACCTTAGATTGTTGGTATCAACAGAATCAGTGTCTTAACCACTTGAGCCACTGTGTCCCATACATAAATGTATTATCAATTTATAAATTCAAATGGGAATGTATAAATTCTATATATTCCCAAATCCCCATATTTTCATATGCTATGAACTTTCAGAAACATCTGATTTTTCTACCTAGCATTCTACCATGGCATTTTTTTCTGACACTACCTTTTTTCTGACACTACCTTTACATATGTAGAGGAGGCAAAGGAGGAGCAAAATGGAGAAGAGTAGAGGAAGAGGGAGGAGAAGTACTTACTACTACTACTCTTTTTCCCATTCTAAGTTAACTCACCAAGAGAATTATCTAAGTATATGTGTGATTTGCATGTGCTGAATTAGCTATTACTATACCTACTGTGAATACTTGTTGAGGGGGAGAGGTAACATGGAATAACTTGTTCTGAAGCAAGATGCTAAACTGAGAGCCACGTCTCCAGGGTGAACTGAGATGGCACTTCCTGCAAAGGTTCCTGCAGCTGATGGCTTTTTTGTTTTGTGCAATTATAATGTCTTCTATTTTTCTTGCATGGGCTTCTGCCTGATGCACAGACCAACTCCTTTCACTTGGACAGGAAACATTTTCATAATTTTTCTTTTTTTTCTTATTTCTTTCATTCCCCTGAATCCTCTTTTCCTTTGTTTGACTCCACTGTTTTAAACTGTGTTGTGTCCTAAACTCCTTGTGCACTGTTTACATTCCATCGATAATTTGTTCTTTTTCATGACTGCTTTACAGAAAGAACATTTTATTGAGCCAGGTCTGTATCCAGTACTATTTCTAAAAGGTTCTGTTCCTTTAGGGCACTGAAGGCCATTAGCAAGTTTAAGGGTAGATTTATGCTTTTTTCCTGCAAATATTTGTCACCTTTGCCCTCCAAACCCCTAAAAAATTCTGACAAATAGCTTGCTAGTTAGATGTGCTCCTCAGTCATGGTTGTTTGCTGCTATAGCCCCACAATCTAAGAAGTAATGATTTTGGAAATATTTCATACCTCAATATTTTTTACCTTGTAAAGTCAACATTGAGCACACCTCTCCTGGTTTTGCCACAGTGGTGAAGGCCTTCTCATGAGCTGAATCTTTCTATAATGTAGGAGATAGGACAGTGTTCTCTACTGCAACTGAAGGCAACACCGCCAACTTTGGATGCATAGGGCAGCAACAAGACAATCACCTATCTTCACCAACATATTGTTCTGCCCTTTCAGCATCTGCTGTCTTAGAGAGTCATCTCACTCTACCTAATGATAAGGCTGGTTCTATTGTCCTGTTTTGTTTGCATCGGTAACACCAGTTGTTTCTATTTGTCCTGTAGAGGAATCATACTTCTATTGTTGCTTTTGACTTTGATGGCAATAAATCAACTTTGGTGAATTGTTTCAGTTCATCCTTGTTGGTGCTAGTGTGAATGTATAGTACTTTATCACACTACAAAGATTAGGGAATTTACAATATTTTCCTTTCCTTTCCATTTTCTTTAAAAAGAATGGTCTATCTTATCTTCCTTCTTCCCTCTATGTCTTCCTTCAAATCTTGAAGTTGAGTTTCATCTGCAAATGGACTCAAGGTTAAGTAAATTTCACAAGAGTTTTTTCCCCCACAATTATTTATTCCATTTAATTCATTGTTCTGTCTTTACTGGACCTATAGATGATAGAAAAACTCCCAAAGTGTTGTTGTTGTTGTTGTTGTTGTTATGTTTATGTTTATTTATACTCTGATCTCCTCCCAGTACAAGGTCTCAAGGTGGCTATATTAGTGTGTCACAGCAACAAAAATGGTGTGTTTGGGTTTTTTTACACATCTTCCATGTGTACTTTGATCACTCCTATATTAACTATGATACCATATGAGAGTTTAAGGGGTTTGGCCATTACTCCTGTCTCCATCTTTACAACATCCCTTACATTGAATCAGAATAGAATAGCAATCAGACTCAGAGGTTCTGGCTGCCAAGCTTTCCACTCTCTTTCTTAAACAAAGGGGCTTTTACATCTGCCTGAATACTTGCCTGGATACTTTGTAGCACTGGAATGTAAATTATTGTTTTGGATTTTGTCTGCATAATATATTTTGATGGCATACAATATTTTGAGCACCTTTTTAAAAAAATCAAACTGACTCTCCCCAAGTTATTCCCTCCAAAATTCCTAGAATTTGTGGCTCAGCAGTTGTGATATAGGAATCACTCACTTTGTTCACTACTTTTATGGTCTCCCCTAGCCTCCCATGAGACCTGTCATGGACAGAAGAAACAAGAAACTGCAAGTGCCTGTTCTCTGAATGATCCCATGTTACCAGCATGTGGTTCTCATTTGGCAAAACTGAGAAGGAGCACTGTTCTCATAATAGTTTCAAATAAAAACCATCTCCTTGAAAACTAAGGAGTCCAATGAGAGGTGATGTCCTCAGGATGTCTTTCAGCCAACACTGGTACAAACAGATGCATTCATTTGCAGAGCTCACTGCCCTCACCGGCTATAGCTGAAGAATATTGCTCCTAATTCCTAAAGCTCCACTTTGGCTTCTGTGTATGAAAGTATTTATATCTGAGAGGTCATAGAGGTCATGTTGAATGAGGACTTTAATTGAAAGTAAGGTTATTCAAAGCTTGAGTAATACTGAAATCTAATCAAGTGTAATGTTCTCTCAGATTTGCTGTCATAAATGGGAACACTGAGGCCATGCTCTGTTAATATAGTGAGCTGATGCCAGAAAGCAAGTTACAGCCTTGTCTAGATTGTGGGTGAGGCTGTGAAATCTTAATTTATGTTGTCATCCAAGAATGAAGAAAGTGTTGTCTTCTCATCTTTGGCTTGTCTGTGTGAATACTGGAAACAGTCAAAAACCTGAATCCTAGCCAGCAGTTATCCTGTTCCATAGAGTTTTTGTTCAGGATTGCTCACATATTAATTTCATACACTTGTAATGCATATAATTCTTTTCTAGTCTATGAACTTTGACATTAAGCCAATTAATTTGTCAGTCATTATGCAACTTGAATATTTGATGCTGCTTCTGGTCATTTCTGGTCATTTCTTAAAGGCAAGTACATTTTTCTTTAGTGGTGTCCACAGGATTGTTGAGGTTAGATTCAGTTTCTTTTGACATCTGATCTTGGAATAGTTCCACCTAACAAAATTCCCGGAAGACTTAAGTTGCCCATCCCTTCTCTTTATGTGAAGATGCCACTCCTAACTGGTGTCTATCTATATTTTTGTGTTCTCTATCCTGTCTGTCACTCACTGGAAGCACGTTTGTTTCATGAAAAGCTTGATTAGTCTGTTGGGGATGTCAAACTCAAACCTTCCCTCTTCCATCATGGATTTCTTGGGAGGGGGGGGATTAAAACAGCAACAGTGAAGCAAGTAACAAGTATCTGGTATATAGCAAGATAGCCAGGTGGGCTTGGGTGTCTGATACTTTCTGAACCTTTCTAAGTAGCCACTTTATCAATATCCTTCTTCTAAGGACATTTTCTCTTTTTCAAGAAATTAAGTTAGTCTTTCTGCTTACTTTATTACAGAAGAGACAGCCTCATGTGAGGTCCCCTCCCCAATGATGGCTACTGGCCTACCTCCATGCATAGAAGCCAGCTTTAAGAATGCAAATCTAAAGATCTGCCTTTTCTCCTCTCTGTGTTGGACTCAAGGGAACTATAAGTGGACAGGTTTTAACAGAGTCCTCCCCTTGCAACCACCACCCTAAGTGGGTTTATTTTATTTATATAGAACAATGTTATTGTGCCCTTCAGTGCTGGTGGAGGCCACACATACAGTCTGCTGGTCTGATTCACAGAATGGTGCAGCCATCTAGCCAAGGTGCCAAAAGAGGTTTTTAGCAGTATTACCTTTACACATTTCCTGTCTTGGTGTGTGTGTGTGTGTGTGTGTGTGTGTGTGTATGTGTATAGAGCAGTTCTGGACACCTTTACACACTGTCGAGAGACAAGTAGGGAAATGAGGAGCCTTGCCATTTTTAAAATGACTACTGGATCCAAGCCACTGTTGGAAGGGGGACTAGGGAAACCATCTGATCCACAACACAATTTTTCACTTCCACAGAGCCTTTGCTACAGCCAGATTTCAGAAAATAGCCAGGCTTTGTATCTCCCCCTTTGTCCTTTTTTTGGCAATGCATGAAGGCTACTGAAGCTGCCAGCACCACCATATTTCTTTGCACAGCATGGAGGGAGTGCAGGTGATGCTGCCACTGCCCTCTATTTTTTCCTTTGGCAGGTGGTGCTAGATGTTTGGCCGGCTGTGTTACAATGTATGCAAGCAATTGGGGGAAGAGGGCTGCACCACAGATGGTGTATTAAGGTAGGACAGTGGCTGTGAGTGGGGCAGATGTTGGCTGGCAGCCATGGGACTTACTCTTGCAAGTCCCATGTAGATATATCATTGTTTTTACCTTGCAAGTTTCCAATGGGATTACTATTGTTCTAGCTATAAGCTCATTGTACAAGTCCATTCCATTCTGCTAGCAAACATACCAAATATTCTGACAAGATAGCAAACAAGTGCTTGCTTTTTTATGGAACCCTTGCTACATTATATGTAAGATAAGCTGACATCATACTATTAGCAGAAACTATTGCAGACCTGGAACAACTACTAAAAAAGATCAAAGACAAAAGTGCAAAGGCAGGCTTACCACTCAGTATAAAGAAAACAAAAATTATGACCACAAAAGATTCAACCTAGACAATGAGGAAACTGAAATAGTAAAAGAGTTCCCATTAGAATGGGGACTGTAGTCTAGAAATAAAAAGAAGACTAACTGCTTTATCACAGTAGGGGGCAAACAGGATTTAAACGAGAGTTAAACGAGAGCTAAACAGGAAATGCCCTATGTTTATCACAGGACATTCCCTGTTTAACTCTCATTTAAATCCTGTTTGCCCCCTAGTGTGATAAAGCAGTAGGAATATTGAGGGCATCTCTGAAAGAATTAGAAAGGTAAAGGTATGAAACTGAGCATGAAAGTTGGACTCATACAAGCCACTGTTTTCCCTGTTACCATGCACAGTTGTGAGAGCTGGATAGGAAAATTGATTCATTTGAGATGTGCTGAAGAAGAATGTTGAGGACATCATGGACAGCTAAAAAGACAAACAAATGGGTCCCAGAAAAATCAAGCCTGAAATCTCTCTGGGATGACTCATTGGAAAAGATAATAATGCTTTGAAGGGTAGAGGGATATAGAAAGATAGGAAGACTGCATGCTAAATTGATGGATTCTATTAAGGAGCTCACAGTCATGAATTTACAGGACCTACCGTGTTTCCCCAAAAATAAGACAGTGCCTTATATTATTTTTTGCTCTCAAAGATGCGCTAGGTCTTATTTTCAGGGGATGTCTTATTTTTCCATGAAGAAGAATTCACATTTATTGTTGAACAAAAAAATGAACATTTATTATATATTGTATAATTATTTATACACAAATACTTTGCTAGGTCTTACTTTCAGAGGAGGCCTTATATTTAGCAATTCAGCAAAACCTCTACTAGGTCTTATTTTCTGACGATGTCTTATTTTCAGGGAAACAGTAGAGCAGTGGAAAATAGGGAGTCTTGGAGATGTCTCATTCACAGGGTACCCATGAGATGGGATTGACTTGAGGGTGTTAACAACAGCAACAGCAAAGTGTCACAATCTTGACTAATTAGTGATTATGAATATGAATAATTGCCTAGATTTACTCATCCGTACGTATTCCATATTCATGATCACTACTTAGTCACCATTGTGCTAATATTGCCATGATCATAATACCTGTGCCCTGATCTATTTATCAGCTATTGGTTACATGGGGTAACGGAGGATTATTCTGGTGGTGATTGTACCATAGGTAAGTGATGTATCAGGTTTAGAGGCAGTGGATTTGGGTCAGGCGAGGTTATTTAGTTAACTATACTCAGATAAGTATGCTTAACTAAATAGCTGATGCAGAATGCTGACCAAGATACTGAAGGATTGGTAGTACAAGATTTATCTCTTGGAATTGGAGAGTCTACAGCTTGGGTCCAGACTCTCTGAAAGACTGTATCTCCTGATATGAACCTGCCTGGTTTCCAACATCCGCTTTCAGTCCCACTACTATCACAGGCACATTTGGTGAAGACACAAAAAAGAGGCTTTCTGATGACTATTCCAGGTTGTGGAAGTCCCTTTTTCAGAAGGCTAGTTGACCCTCCTCTCATCTGTCTTTCTACCAGCAGGCTAGTATTTTTGTCTGCCCTTTGATTGTTAACAGGGTGTAAGAGTTCCTTATGGACATCATCAATGTGTCCTTCAGGAAAGGTTACATTCCATCATGTCTGAAGAAAGCAGCTGTTAGGCCTCTTCTGAAAAAACCTTTCCTGGACCCCCTGGATATGAATATTTACAGGACAGTCTCTTTGCTACCATTCTTGAGCCAGGTGATCCAGAGGATGGTTGCTCTTCAACTCCAAGTGGTCTTGGATGAAACCGATTATCTAGACCCATTTCAAACTGGCTTCAGGATAGGCTTTGGGGTTGAGAATGCCATGGTTGCCTTGACTGACGATTTGCGTCTGAGCATCAACAGGGGTAGTGTGACCGTGTTGGTGCTTTTAGACCTCTCAGTGGCTTTTGACATGATAGATCACAGCATCCTCTTAGACTGCCTAAGGGGGTTAGGTATTGGAGGCACTGCATTGCAGTGGCTCCGGTCCTTCCTCTTGGGCAGATCCCAGAGGGTGCTGCTCGGGGACAGCTGCTCCAGTAAAAGGGAGCTCATCTGTGGAGTGCCTCAGGGGGACATTCTGTCCCTGATGTTATTTAACATCTATATGAAGCCGCTGGGTGAGATTATCTGGAGTTATGCAGCTGGGTGTTAACAGTATGCTGATGACACCCAGATCTATTTCTCCATGTCTTGTTTGTCGGCCTCGAACTCTGATGGTGTCTCCTCTCTCAATGAATGTCTCCTGCAGTAATGGGCTGGATGAGGAAAAACAGATTGAAACTGAATCCAGACAAGACGGAGGTGCTCACATTAGCGGCCCCAAAACCAAGAATCAGGTTGCAACCTCCAGTCCTGAACGGGGTCACACTCTCCTCCAGTGACTGTGTTTGCAGTCTGGGGGTACTCCTTGACCCGTCGCTCCTGATGACGAATCAGGTAAATGTGACAGTCAGGAGTGCCTGTTATCAACTTCGGCTGATATGCCAGCTGCACCCTTTTCTGGAAGTAAGTGATCTCGAGACTGTTGTACACACACTGGTAACCTCACGTCTTGACTTCTGTAATGCGCTCTACATGGGGCTACCCCCGTGCTTGGTCTGGAAACCGCAACTAGTGCAGAATATGACAGCCAGCGTGTCAGGAACATCGAGGAGGGACCACATTACTCCGGTACTGAGGCCCCTCCACTAGCTGCCTATTAGCTTCCGGAACCAGTACAAGGTGTTGGTTATCAGCTTCAAAGCCCTAAATGGCTTGGGCCCTTACAATCCTCCCCTCACACTCTGGTCCTCTGGGAGGAATTTACTGCAGCCTCAGAAATTTAGGCTCTTGGCTACCTTTCAGAGGGCTTTTCCCGCTGTTGGCCCCAGATTGTGTAACGGCTTGCCAGATGAGATCTGCCAATTGACATCTTTAGACAGCTTTAAAAAAGCTGTCAAGACGGATCTCTTCCGGCAGGCCTTTCCAGGATAGATAATCCTGGCCTCAAGATCTCCCTCTCAGTAAGTTCTCAATGTCTTCCCTGGAACCTAATTATATTGCTGCTGTAGTTTTATTGTTATTGATGCAATGTTTTATTTATTGCTGTTGTTTAAATTGTTGATTTTAATCTTATAATTTAATTTAATATTTTTAAGGGGAGGGAGGGAAGCAATTTTAATGTACTATGTATTGCACTGTTAGCCACCCCGATTGCTCTCAAAGGGGTGGGATATAAATAAACTTTATTATTATTATTATTATTATTATTATTGAAGATAGATTAACTAATGTGCATTGTATTTTTAATTGTCATTATTATGTTTTAACAGCTTTCTAAATTGTTATATTTGAGTTTTCTTTTAATACAAATATTTATTTAGTAGATTTCAGATTTTGAATTAATAATAACAATAATAATAATTTATTTCTAACCCACCCCTCTGTCCAAGCAATCGGGGCAGGGTACAACAAGATTAAAACAGTCAGCAGTTAAAACAATCCCTGCTGGAAGAGATGCGTCTTTACAGCTTTTTTAAAGCAAACAAGGGACATAATAAGATGGATCTCATCCAGCAAGCCATTTCACAGTCTGGGAATGGTAGCGGAGGTCTGTGACATGAGCTGAAGCAGATTTCTTCCAGAGGACTGGAGCGTGCGGGGGGGGGGGGGTCATAGAGGAAGAGGCGGTCCCTTAGATAAGATGGACCCAAGCCACTTTAAATTTTATTTGTCAAAACCAACTTTAAATGTCAAAACCAACACCTTGTACTGCGCCCAGAAACTGATCGGCAGCCAGTGGATCAGTATTATGTTTTGTTTTATCTGTATTCCATTTTAATGTATGTTGGAAGCCACCTTGGGACCCATATTGAGATGATAATGAGATATAAATTGAATAAATTGAATAAATAAGAAATAAATAGTTGATGTTTTAGTGATCACAACTTTATGCTTTTCCAGAAAGGCTGACTCTGTATTCGTCTATTAGTAGAAATTATAGCTTTCACCCCCAACAGCCTTTTTCTCCCTTTAGCCAACCCACTACTAAACGCCTCAGACCATTCCAGTCTGTAGAGGAGCTTGCCAGGGAACAGAAGGAACTGTAGGGGGAAGAAGGAATTGATGCTCTGCTCCCTTTCCTCTAGCAGTAAAGTTCATGAGCAGAATTCTGGATCCAATTCATAACTGAAGATGGATTCCTGATGTGCACTATACTGGCATAACTCCTGGTTGTGCTAGGCTTTGTGTATTTTACAAATTTGCTTAAAGGCATGTTTAACACCTCCTTATACATGCAGTTTCCCTGTTCACTCACAATGCAGTGGGCCAGTTTACAGGATCATTGGTGTGTAAGCAAAGTACAATCCCACCCCTATGAGCAGAACAGCCTACTGAGAACAAGGAATTAAACTGCCTCTCCCCACACTTTTGGGTCAGCTGCTTCCATTACTGGTGGGGAAAAAATCCCATTCCACATTTTATTGTGCAGAAATATGGTTCAACTCAGGTTGAGTGTCCTTTGATATACCAGAGTGAGTGCCCAGGATAGCATGTCTTACCTTCATAGCACCACCACACTAAATACATTTTCCTGATTTACTTAGAACCAGCTATTGGAACAAGCACCTATCCCTCAACTTCAATTGTTCTTGAGTGATTAGATTAATCCCTGAAGGGAATCAACTTCGCTGATAAAGCAATAAACCTTCTCTTTATCAGTGATTCTGTGTATCACTTTTGTTTCCCTATTGTCAACCCTTCAGTTCCCTGTGAAGGTGCAAAACATCTTCAGGAAGTGGTGGTACTCAGAGATTCAATTCCCCCAGGCTTCATGTTGTCCATATACACCCCCACTAGGAGCAGGCTTCAGCTGAATAATAACAGAGGGCATCCACACATTGACTCTGGCAGGATTCTTCTTGTTCCATGCTGTGAATGTATGCTATGCCTCTGTCTTTGCTCCATAGATTACATGAAAAACAAATGCTTTCTGTGATGAGTAGTTCAAAGGCATGTCACAGTTTCTTTGTTTATACCCTTCTCTGGCCCTGGATGATGTATCTGGTTTCACTAGATCTTTTCTGCATCCCATACCACCAGTGTGTGCACTTGGTCTTTCTTGGACCGGTTTAAGTGAGGTGTGCATTTCCTGTCCTCCATTTTTGAGCCAAAGGAGATGTTGTTTATCAATCAAGCACTCACACAAGCTTCTCTATGTTATGTTTCAATCACAGAATGACATGGAATAATGTCTATCTAGTTCTAGGTCTAGTTCTGTGTGAATTCTGCAACAAAATTTGACTTGGGATACTAAAATGTCCCTTTCGTCAGGGTGAGGTTAATATGTCTTTTCACTGAATCAACAAATGAAAATTGTCTAATGAAAAAAGGCTGGCTACAGCTGGACCATCACAGTTTTCATTACCTTGCAAAAGCAACTAGTTCCAGCATTTCTGTGATTGCTCTTTGAGTTGTTGAACATTTCACACACTCACACACATTATCCTTAGATGAAAGATTTTCCAATGCATTTTAAATTATTATTATTTTTTTAGCCATCTTAAGAGCGAACATAAAGGCAAACCACAAAAAAGGCAACAAACCACCCTGCCTGATACTTATAATCTTTTGTCACTAATGTGTTGATTAAAGCAAATATTGTACTTCAGGCTATCAGCCAAGCCTTATGGGGATCTATTGACATAATAAGTTTTTTTCTTCTTTAAAAGAAAAACTAATTATATTTTGCTCACAGCTTTGCTCCATAAAAGAAAAATACAAAAAGGAAATTCATCTTTGTTGTGGTTCAGATTTCCTCATCCTGTCTAAATCTGTTCCCAATTTAAAACTGTATATTGGTTTCTGCTCTCAAATTTTCATTAAATATTTGCCTCCTTGGATTCAGAGAAGGCTGAATCCATGAGCTGAAATGACTGAAACATACGCTGGATAAAATTTATCCCTGGTCTTTTGACAGAAGTGTTGAAAATGATCAGCTTGAGCTGCTACACACACAACATAACAGACAATGGTGGGGGCTATTGGTTGGATGAAGAAAGACATCACATTCATGGATTTTTTAAAAAATAAATTTATCTGTGAGAATATTTATGAAAGCATATGCATATCTTTCCTCCCCCCACCCCAACCTTAGAATAATGTGTTGAGCATCCAGTTCTTTTTCTCTATTGAATAAACATGCCACAGATCTTTAGGAAAGGAATGAGTAAGTGAGAATTTTGGTTCAGTTAGCTTCTTATTGGAGTTTACCAAATCCAGTAAATTCAAATCATACAAGTCAAGAACTAAAGACTATTTAAAAAAACCCAAATGAACATGGGAGAAATAGAAATGGATAGGTTTGTCTATCCAGGCCTAGGGATTTGAGTGTTTTCCTCTTTAAAGTTCAGGCTTTGAATCATTGTGTGTTCAACCATCTTACTGCTGAATACATTTTCACTTCTTTACTTTGAGAAGCTCCTCATCACCACCATGTTGCAGGCAGGTGCAATATTATCTTCTGCATGATGGGAAAAGCTGTAATTTTTGAATCTGGCTAATGCGGATAGTGGAGAAATGCATTTCTATTCATTTTTCTCTTCCATTGTTGAGAGTACACAAGTCCTTTGTTAGAACAGTTCCACTGGCTTCTGGCCTGTTTTCAGATGCAGTTTATAGTTCTGGTCATACTCTATATAGTGCAAAACAGCTTTGGTTATACCCTATACAGTGCAACACAGCCTGTCTGGATTTTGTGATCTTCGAAGGAAGGCCTCTTTTCTTTTTCTTTTTCTTTTCTTCCTTTCTCTTCCTTTCCTTTCCTTTCCTTTCCTTTCCTATCTTTCTAAGTAGAATTTGTTTATCATCTCTCAACCTACCTTTCCATGCCTTCACCTTCACAGGTATATCTAGTGAGAATACAAGATACAGTCTTTCTGGTGGCTTCTCCCACCCTCTGGAATTCCTTTCAAAGGATTTTATCAGATGGGAGGAATTTCTCTCAATTTCGAATGGAACCAATTCGCAATTACGTGAATTTGCTAGTTTAGTGAATTTATGTGAATTCTAATTGTGTTCAGAATACATTCAGAATGACTTCCCATTGCCCGAGAATGACTTCCTATTGGCTGAAATTGCATGAGATACTCTAATACGCAATAACCTAAAACCCATGATTGAGTTAGGAATGACTTCCTGTTGCCCAAAGTTGTGTGAGATACACTCATACTCAATAACGTGAAACCCCATGATTGTGTTCGGATTGCCATTGGATTATACTTCCTATTTCCTTTGTCTGATAAACGTCCTTAGTAAGGTTAGAGTGCCCTCTTTCATGGTTTATTTCTGGAAACAATTGAAGACTTACTTTATTTTGGCAGACCTTTGAGAATTGATTATTTATGGGGAAATTTATGGGGCACCATTTTTTAGTCTCTAGAGCAGACCTTATTGAAATGATGAGGAATTGTTAGTTGCCCCTTTTATGCCCCATTGGTTTCAATGGGTTCACTGAGGTTGATATTAAATTTAGCCTGGAATGGAAACTGAGTACCCATCCTAATGTTGTTGAAATGCAACTTTCAGCATTCTACAACTGGAATGTGATGTTAGCTTGGGGTGAGAACTGTGTACCCTTCCTCATGTTAGAATCATAGAATCATAGATTTGGAATAGATCTCAAGGCCAACCAGTCCAACCCCCTGCCATGCAGGAACACAGAAGCAAAGCACCCCTGATAGACAGCCACCCAGCCTCTGTTAAAAAACTTCCAAAGGAAATGCCACCACAATCCAAGGGAGTGTTTTCCATTGTCAAACAGCTCTTATTCTCAGGAAGTTCCTCCTAATGTTGAGATGAAATCTCTTTTCCTCTAGTTTGAATCAATTGCTTCAGGTAGTTTGAATTCATTGCTCTGGGTAGTTACCTGTAGTTTGAATCCATTGTTCAGTTCCCTGGAGCAGCAGAAAACAAGTTTGCTCCATTTTCAACATGACACCTCTTCAAATATTTAAACAGGGCTATCATAGCCTGCTCTTCACCAGGCTAAACATACCCAGCTCCCTAAGTCACTCCTCCTAGGGAATGGTTTTGTGACCTTACACCATTTTGGTCACCTTCCTCTGGACACATTCCAGCTTCTCAACATCCTTTTTGAACTGTGGTGCCCAGAACTGGACCCAGTATTTCAGGTGAGGCCTGACCAAAGCAGAATAGAGTGCTGCTATTACTCTCCTTGATCTAGACTCTATACTATTGATGCAGCCTAGAATCACATTGGTCTTTTAAGCTGCCACATCACACTGTTGACTCATGTTCAACTTGTGGTCTACTAGGACTCCTTTCACATGTTGTTGAATTGCAACTCTCACCATTCCTCACTTTGAATTTCTCACCTTGGCTGTGCTGTCTAGGGCTATTGGAAGTTGCAATTCAGCAACATCTGGGGGGTTGCAGAATTCCAGCTCCTGACCTAGCCTAGTAATCTAGTTCATTCGGCTTTTCAAATATGGCTAGGTTACAGCTGACTAACAGGCTGTACAGACCAGCAATAAGCACCAGCTTGGGGGCAGCATGGGGGCATGGCATTTGGATAGTGCATGCCCTGACAACACCCGCAACCACATGGCAGGTGGCATTATGGTGCTCCTTTGGCACACCGATCACACACCGCACACCCAAAAGAGCATGGAAAAGTGCCATGGCAGTGGCAAGGGCACCCTTTTTCCCAGCTAAAAAGTGGCATTTCGCTGCTTCTTTTTGGCCCAGAAAGATGCTGGGTCAGGGCTGCAGCCCATGGTTGCTGTGGCCCCAATATGGTGCTCAAAGGGACGGTGGCAAACTGCCCCTTTGGAGCAGTCTGTTTTGCCCCTAAGGGTGCACGAAATGCTTTCTATCTCAATAGCTCTGCTTGCCCTCAGTTACAGCCATTACACTGACAGTCCTAGTTTTCTACAGGATAACTGGCACAAAAATGGTAAGTGGAAGGGCATGTTTCATTATGGACCAAGTCTTTTCCCTTCCTAATGCAATTGGCTTTATAAACATAGTCTCTGTACTCTCTCCAATTGTAATTCCATCTCATACTGAGGAAATTGAATTCTCAGAAATCCCTGATATATTAGGACTTAATAATAATAATAATGATGATGATGATGATGATGTCTATTTATAACCCGCTCCTCTAATGAAATACTCGGAGCGGGGTACAACAAAATTAAAAAAATACAAGGCAAAACAGCAGTCATATCCCTTCCCAACCTCCCCCCCCCCTTTAAGATTAGATTAAACAGGACTAGTTAAAATTGACATCAGTTAAAATTCATTAAAATAGAAAAAACAAGGTGCAATTTCATGGACAGTGCGAGTGCAATCCCCAATGGGTGGAATCAGATGAGACACATCTCGTCTGGCAGGCCATTCCAAAGCTTAGGGGCGGTAGGTGAAAAAGTCCTCTGGGAGGTCTGCGACAGCCTGGTTTTCATAGGCTTCAGCAGATTCCTCCCAGAGGACCGAAGTGTGCGGGGCGGTTCATATGGGAAGAGGCGGTCCCTAAGGTAAGACGGGCCTGAGCCATGTAGGGCTTTGCTGTGACTGCTATGGCAAGCATTGTTCTCAGTCTAATTGGTGGTATCAAGCTTTAGTGACAACAGTGTGTAGCTGAATTTGATTGGATACATAACATTATGCTACTATTAAATCCAGTATATGATCCATCGTTGACAGAGATCACTCAAGGAGCAGTGAAATTTGAGGAGCAAAATGGGGGGAAAGTCAGAAAAATGGGGGGGGGGGGGACAATGGAAAAAATATCAAATAATCTTGTGGCATCTACCATGGTTTCTACTCTGGAAGTGGGAAAATCCACCTGTCAAAAGCAGGAGAAGGCAGTCTGATCAAGTGGCTTTCCAGTGCTTCACCATTGAAATCAATATTTGAAGTAAAGCAGAAGAAGAGGAATAAGAAGCAGAAGAAGATGAAGAAAACTGATGCCATTCGATTCAGGATTAATGCATAGAAGTATTACCAAGGTGTCTTAGTAGTTAAGACACCAATTCTGATGACTGGAAGATTGGAAGGTTGGCAGTTTGAGGCCCAAGTGCTGCATGATGGGGTGAGCTCCTGTCACTAGCTCCCCCACAACCTTGAACAGCTCTGCTGAACGGGACTCTGCAGATGCAATGTGTGCAGAGCAGAAAGATCTCCGCGCTGCACGCAAAGCATCCCGATTGGCGCGAAGATGCTGCCTATGGCGAATTCTGTTGGATAAGAGACGAGTCTTCTGCCACCTGTGTTCTAGTCATCGTCCAGCCTGCTTCATCTCCCTGAGTTCATCTGTGAACCAGAGCTTGTGGTTAGGAGTGGGTTGGAGAGGATGCTCAGGAGCGATTGAGTCGAGAGCCTTGGGAAGATCAGTGTTCCAAGTGTTCACCAAGGCTTTGACAGAATCGCCGGTATTACCAACCATTAAACCCTCTAGGGCCTTCTGGAAACCGTTGGGTTCCATCAGCCTTCGAGGACAGACTATTCGAATGGGTTCACCACCCCCGAGGGGACAAGGCGTGGTTTTAAGGTCCATCTTGATCAGGAAATGATCCGACTATGACAATGTGGAGGTTTTGGTTACCTCCACCCACGTATATGCCTGTTCCGAACTAAAAATCCCACCCATTGACCAATTGGGAGAGGTTCATGCTTGTCATGGATTCCATGAACTCCTGAGCTGCTCCAGATAGATCAGAAGGGCTGGTCTTGAGAGGAATGTTGAAGTCACCCAGAACAAAAAGTCTGGGCGACTCCCAACAGCAGCTCAGAGACCAAGTGAATCAGCTCGGTCAGGGAGTCTGTTAGGCTACAGGGTGGCCGGTAAACCAACAGAATCCCCAAACTGTCCCTGGTCTTCAGGGTAAAGTACACGCACTCGATGTGGGTTGTTTTCCGGACAGGTTTCCTGATCAGAGTTAGGTTCGTCTTGTGGACTATTGCTATGCCGTCCCCCGCCCACTTTCCCTTATCTTCTTGCTGACCATATCACCTGCTGGGAGGGCCTGCGCCCATGCAGCATTACTGGCGTCTCCCAGCCATGTCTCGGTAAAACATGCCAGGTCGGCCTGTTCATCTACAAGGAGGTTGTGGATAATATGAGTCTTACCCTTGGCCGACCTGACACTGCAGAGGAGCAGATTAAGGGATTGTGGAACAGTTGGTATGCACTGCAATCTATCCTGGGAAACAGAGTGAACTGAAGAAGGGATGCTAGATGTTCAGATACTTTTAAGTATTAACCTTTTGTCTTTTAACTTCAAGGCTCATGTGGATTTTCCTGTGGTGAGGGATGGGAAAGAATTTCAGTGGTTTTGAGATTTATCCTAAAATTATTTGTTTCACATCTCTCAAGAGTCACTCCAAGAGAAAATATGCTTTGCCTCAGAAATTCACACATTGAAAAAGCTTGAAGTACTTTTCAGATGTACAAAGCTATGGGTGTGTTTTAAAACTGTAAATAGCTAAAAAGTCATGCAGTTGAAATCTCGCCCAATCAAAAAGTTGTAGATTAAATGCATATATTAAGCTTACTTGACACAAAATATGTACAGAATATACAATATGTACCCATTTCTATGTGAGAAAGAAAAAGAAGTCTCACAACCTGTTGTGAAGAAAGGGAGGCAGGAATGCAGACAGGATTGGGAGAAATACAAAGGAATTAAGACAGAGAGTTTTCCCTATCCATAGCCTGAGCACGAGATACCATCTAAATGGGCAGCTGTGGCATTGCAACAAAGAATTGCCTCTACTTCCCCCCTCCCTTTTTTCAGTGATCCTTTCCAAAAGCTCAGATACATGCTATGGGCACAGGAAGGCATGCCATGGCTCACAGCTGCAATCAATTAAATGACTGGCATTCTTTGCAGATGATGTGCTAGCAATGTGATGCTGTCAAGAAGGAAAAACTGTGATTTTCTGGTATGTGAATTGACAGTAGGTGGTGGAAGGATATTATTCCTGTTGGCGCCTAACCCTCTCCCCCCATATTTCCCTCTTGTTTATTCTTGTTCCTTTTGGTTTATATGCATCAAGGCACTAGTTCTTAATCTTATTTCACAGTTTAGCTTTGATATTAGATCAGGAAAGAAATCTTTCCAGAGCAGGGGGAATCATGTGTATTTGGTGCAGAGAGGGGGCAGAACAGCTCAAAATCTGTGAGTTGGTTTGTTATGATAGATTAATTTTTATTAGCTAGCATTCTGCATTGCAGTTATGGATTTGAAATCTAGAGGTACAGATTAGTACTCCATATTTAGTAAGCCTTCATATTCACAACTGTGGAACTACTGCCACAGTTGCAAACATCTAGTTCTGCTGCCAGCAGTTACTGTATATCAAGCAATGGAGGTCTGTTCAGCAGGTGGTCAGGGCACATAATGATGACATTTCCAGCCCCCTCCCAATCAGATGCAATTCCTTATTTCAGCCTTGCTTGCTGTGGTAGGGGATGATAGGAAATGTCATCCTCCTGCGCACAGATTAGTAGGTGAAAAAAGCTCCATTGCCTTATGGAGTTGCTGGCTGTTAAGGTATCTTAAGGTAATTTAGGTAACACATCTTCCTAATTTGTGCTTGGGTGGATAGCGTTTGGGGAGGTAGAGTTTATTGAAAAGAATCAACTTTGGATCCACTGATGATAGCATGTTTTTGCATAGATATTTTTCCAACTATGTGGATTTGACAGATTTCCTTTCTTGTATAAAATTTCAGGAGTTACAAAATTGCTAGTTAGGTGAGATTGTTGGGTAAAACAACAAAAATTTCCATCCCAAGATTAGGATAAAACAAAAATGAAATAAAAAGCAGAAAAAAAGACTTAAAAGCATTCTGGTACCCAGTCTTGCAAATAAATATCAAAGCATGCTATAAATACAAGAATAGTGGTAACACAAAAAAGATCCTAAGAGAAACCTAGCATAGGGGTTTCTTTGGAAATTTCTTAAGAGGGGGTTTGTCATTCCCATTTGTACCTTAAAATCAGGTGTCTAGGTTGCCTCTGGTTCTTAATAATGCCTGATATCAATTTAACTTGAGTGGATAATCTTAAGAAGAGGACTCAGAACCCCAGAACCAAAGGTTTCTAACTGAAACCCTCATCCTACAGGTTCCACAAGTTCCTTGAGATTAACCTATGCTGATGAGACCACAGCACTTCACAAGAAGAGAGCCTTAAGAGTACAGCTGCTCTGCTGTATATATATGAAGAAAATCTCAAGTGAAAAAACCTACACATCAC
The DNA here is from genome assembly GCA_034509955.1 of Urosaurus nigricauda. NCBI lineage: Eukaryota > Metazoa > Chordata > Lepidosauria > Squamata > Phrynosomatidae > Urosaurus > Urosaurus nigricauda. The sequence continues at coordinate 310,954,867 of JAOEGL010000001.1, read as the reverse complement.
AAAGGAAAGAGTATGAAAGGAGAATAGTGCTCCAGAAGTCTCTCTCTGTGTGTGGCAAGGGGTGGGTGGGAATGAAACTCTCCCACTTTTGGATCATTGCTACTACCCAAGGAGCACTGGTAGGCCAGTCCATACCCAGAAGCAAACCACCTAGACTACCACTTTTCTCAGGATATATTCTCAGCTTTTTTCCCTACTGCATAAGAAGCCACAATGCTTGTACCAAGAAAACACTTTCCTTGGATCTTCCTGTTACCATGTATTATTTTGCAGAATCATGTTGCAATGCATTATAGAATGTGACAGAGATAGCTGCTTCTTTCATACCAGCTCGTAAGTGCTGGTAAATTACCTCTAAAACATTGAGGAAGGGTGTTTGTGTGAAAGTCTGATGCACTTCCTCGTCGTCAGGGAGTCATTGGCTCCTTCTAGCATCACTGAATCATTCCAGGAGAGGGCATTTCCTCTGAATGCAAAGTTTCTGTTCAGAGGAAATGTCCTCTCTTGGAAAGATTCAGTGATGCTAGAGGGACCCGACAATTCCGATGATGAGGAAGTGTAGCATGCTTTCACACATGCTCGCTTCCTCAATGTTTTAGAGTTGATTTATCAGCACTTAAGAGCTGGTATGAAAATCTTCATTGAGTCACTGCCACTGTCCCTGAGGTGTGAGTGCAATGTGAACCAAACCAAAACTGACAAAATGTATGCAATGATAAATCTCATTACAAAATCTGGGGGTGGAAAGGTGGACTTTCTACATATTAGTGAACCATGATGCAGAGGTGTAAAATGGGTGCTGCAAGCAGTGACAATGCCTGTTGCAACACATATGGGTCCAAAGCAACTAGATAGATTTTCATGAATGCATCTTCTTTGGTCACATTAACAGCAAGCATGTAATGAGTCACAATACTATATTATCAATATAAAGTTATAAAAACTGACAAAATAGCACTAAGTTCTTAAACTTCTATGTCTTTATCTTTTTCATGTGTCTTTTAAAAAGAAATAACCTTGTTTCATATAAAGTACAAATATTTATTTCCTACTGCACAATTTATTTTCCAACTGTAAAAATTGTGTCCAAATGCATACGAAAGTAATGCTTACCTTAGGTATGTAAAAAGCTTATCCAGGGGTAACTGTGCTGGCCATATAGCAAAGAACAATACCATCCAAAATCCACAAAACCATGATACCTTTATTGGGCCAAACAAAATGCACAATATACATGTTGCAAACTTTTGAAGCTCCGTTGACTTCTTCATCAGATAAAGGTATTAACATAATGCAGGAGAAAGAAAAAAATAACACTGACTAAGTAAGTAATCGTCCACAAATGTTTGGGGAGGAGATTCCAGGAATGAGGACTAGTGAGGGAAAAAGGGTGAATCCAAGCTGGTGAAGAAGAGGCCCTTGGATAGGTCAAAAGCCCTGGGGGACAAAGCATGGACAGAATGACAAGAGGAAATAAGACCTGACAAATAAGGAGAGGCCAAACTGTGTAGGGCTTAGAAGGTTATGGGAAAAAAGCTTATAACAAATCCTGAAATGAATAGAGAGCCAATGGACAGATGTCAATAAAAGGATGATGTGGTCATGATGGTGAACCAAAAAGATGATCCTGGCAAAAGAATGTAGAATGGACATCAAAGGACCAAGGTGTGACTGAGAAAGCCCCATCAACAGAAGGTTACAGTAGCTGAGGTGAGAAACAACCAGCACATGAACCAAAGTCTTAGTAGCAGATAAAGAAAAAAATGACAAGATTTGGCTGTGGTCTGGATCTGAGGAATAAATGACAAGGATGAATCAAAAACAAAGCCAAGGCTACGTGCTTCGTTCACAGTACGAATATGCATGTCATTAATAATAGTTGAAAATGTATATTGTGAAGTTGGTTTTGGTGGACAAATAAGTACTGTTGGCCCTCCATTTTCACGTTCTGGACACTTTCCCCCCACGAAAACAAAGACTTGCACATATTCAAGCCTCATTGAAAATAGCGGAGCTCACCCCTCCATGGATATTCAAGGTTGTGGATCTCAGATCCACGAGTTAGGAGGGGCAAACTCTAGCCATGTTAAGCTTTAGCCCTGTTAAGTTTTAAGCACTGATGAAGCATCCATGCAGATATAGCAGAAACACATGATGAAAGTCTCTGTTTAATGTTTGAAGAAAGTTCTGGAGTGGAAAAGTACAATTGGGTATCTTTGACATATAGACGATATTGAAAACTGTAGAGCTAATAAGATTACCTAAAGACAAAGTGTATAAGGAGAACAACAACGGACCCGGGACAGACCCTTGTGGGACTCCAACTGGTAATGAGATGGAAGTAGAAACCTGACCTCCCGCTACCACAGTCTATTCAAAAGGTATGACCTAAAACAATTAAGAACTAAATCAATAAATCCTAGCTCCTGGAGCAAATCTACCAAAAGACTATGATTGACTGTATCAAAAGCAGCAGAAAGATCAAGAAGAACAAGAATTGAGTGTAGGCCTTTTGACTTGGCCAAAAGAAGATCATCTGCAATCTTCATGAGTGCAAAGGACAAAAGCCAGATTGAAAAGGATCCATAATAGAGTTGCTACATAGAAACTCAAGACAGAGAAAGTAAACAGCACATTCAAAAACCTTAGAAAGGAAAGCTGGAAGTGAGATAGGATGACAGAAAGGGGAAAAGGGTCAAGTGAGGCCTTCTTCAGGATGGGAGAAACCAATGCATGTTTAAATGCAAAGAGAAAAGGACCAGTGGAGAGAGAAAAATTAATAATATAAAGAAGAGAAGGCAGTATAGAAGGGCAGCAGAGATTAGAAAATGAGAAGGAATCAGATCAAGACAGCAGGTTGATGGATTAGAAGTCAACTTCTTAAATTGTTTGTCCAGAGAGATGGGAGAAAAAGCAGAAATTTTTACCTATATAGATGGCTGAAATGCCAGAACAGCAGAAGAATCAGGAACCTCAAGATTGGAGTAGATGTATTTGATCTTAGTATTGAAATAAGTCACAAAATCTTTAGGAGAGAAAGAGGGAAGAATAGGTGGAGAAGAAGGCTTTAGCAAAGGATTAAAGGTTGAAAAGAGATGCTGTGGATGCCATCCATTGACATTGATCAATGATATATACTATTTCTATTTAGCCATTGAAACAGCATGCGAAAAGGAAGAAAAAGCAAAACAAATTTATAACAGATAAAATCTGCCCATTCCCCAGTCTTTTTCCATAAACGCTCAGCTGCTCAAGAACAAGAACGAAGATACTGAATGATAGAAGTGAACCAGGGCTGTGGCTTAGTAGTGCAAAACTGTCAAGAGGTGCTGATAGAGTTTAGTTAAGAGACAGCTAGACCCACAGAGTCACCAAAATTTAAAGAAGAGTCCAATGCCTAGCTGAAGGTCTCAGGATTAACAGAGTGAAGATCCCAAAAAGAAAGATGAACAATTCAACATGGGGACGGACTATGGGTGAGTGGAAAAGAACTAAGATAATGATTAGATAGCGGAAATTCACTGGCTGCATAATCAGAGACTACACACTTTTTAGTAAGAACAAATAGCTACTGCCTCTGAGATCCAGTTTGCTTCCATAACATCTGAACAGCTTGACAAACCAATCTCATTTTGTACAACTCTTTGAAGGTAACTTCAAATTGGGCCTTATTTCTGTGCGTATTACACCCAATCCCACCTAGTCCACCTATGTACTGTAATTGTGCTGATGTACTTGTGACTTTAATATCATTCTATCAGTGTATCGGAAGAAGTGAACTGAAATCCATGCAACTTCAAGCTGAAGTGATTAGTTACCCTGAGAAGTGCTCTTGGATTCCTCCATTTTCCTTTTTGCATTTTATTTAGACCAGTACTGGTTGATGTCAGTGGTTTGCTCCCATCCCTTGATTTTACTGCAGTCTTTATCACTCTAGTGCCACAGTGCAGGTATTCATTGATGCAACTTGTTCTCTTGATCTAACTCCTTCTCGTCTTCTAATTTCTGTTGCTCCTTCTTTTCTGCCCTCACTTCTCTACATCTTTAATCTTTCTCTCTCTACTGGTTCCTTCTCCTCTGTTTTTAAACATGCTTTAGTTTCCCCTATTCTGAAAAATCCTTCTGATGACCCTTCTTCTCTGTCTAGTTATCATCCTATTTCTCTTTTTACTTTTCTATCTAGATTTTTGGAGCAGGTCGTTTATTTGAGCTTTCTTGTTTTTCTTGAGGCTAATTCCATCTTGGATCCTTTTCAGTCCGGTTTCTGCCCATGGCACTCTACAGAGATGGCTCTTACAAAGATCTCAGATGATTTCTTGTGGGCCAAGGCTAATGGCCATTATTCTGTTCTTGTTCTCCTTGATCTGTCTGCAGCCTTTGACATTGTTGATCACTGTCTTTTAATTGATATTCTCTCTGACATTGGGTTTTCAGATTCTCTTCATAATTAGTTTAAATCTTATCTGTCAGACAGATTTTTTGCAGTGGTCACTGGTGGTCAGGTTTCGTCTTCTGTCCCATTGTCTGTTGGAGATCCACAGGGCTATGTTTTGGGTTCTTTATGGCTTTCTCTTTACACACTGTCTTTAGGCAAACATTAATTCTTTGGCTTTTCTTATCATTTGTACACCAACGACACTCAGCTGTATTTTTTTCCAGGTCTTGAACAGCAAGTTTCTTCTTGTCTTGAAGCTGTTTCTTAGTGGATCAGCAATGGCACTTGAAGTTCAATATGTCTAAGATTGAGCTTCTTGTTTTTCCACCAAAGCCTACCATTCAATATTCCTTTTCTATTCTTGTTGACAATATCTCTATTTGACCTGTGCAGGAATCCCACAGTCTTGGTTTAATTTTTGATTCCTCCCTGCTGTGTATCCCCCCGATACCCACCAGCCAAGACATGTAGATTCTTCGTTTATAATATTGCTAAAATCTGACCATTTCTTTTGCACTCCACTGCCAAGATCCTGGTCCATGCCTTAGTAGTCTCGTGACTGGATTTTTGTAGTCTTCTTCTGGTGGGGCTTCCTCTTTCTCATGTACATCCTTTAATTTCTGTCCAGCATTCAGCTGCACGCATCATCAGTTCTGCTGACCATATTTCTCCTTTATTGTCATCCCCTTCATTGGCTCCACCTCCCTTTCTGTACCCATTACAAACTGCTATTGATTTGTAAAGTTCTGAATAGACTGGCCACTCTTTATTTATCAGAGCTTCTTTCCCCTTATCTTCCCATTCGCTCTCTCCATTCTGGGAATCAAGAACTGTTGTCCCGGCCAAGGATTTTTTCTTCTTCAGCCCGGATCCACTCCTTTTTACTGGCCGCTCCTCACTCCTGGAACCCCCTTCCCTCCTGAGCATGGTTCATCACCTCTTTACCCAGCTTTAAAGCTGAATTAAAGACAATACTGTCCAGTGAACCATTCCCAGACACCATTTGATTGTTATTGTTTTATAGTTTCTTGCTATATTTTATTATTTAATGTTAATATGTATTAATATGTATTTTGTTAAATTATTTTAGTAGAATGTACACCTTAGGCAGGTTTATTTCAATTTATTTTATTTTTAACTAATTGCATGTACAGCACTGTGCAAATGTACAGCGCTCTATAAATAAAGCTTAACAACAACAACAACAACAACAACAGGTGATTCTGGTCTGATTTTTGGCATTTAAAACAAGGCACCTGGAACAATACCCATCTTGTTCTAAAGGAGAAATGTGTTCCTGAAAGTTTCCACCAAGGCACATACCTTATTTTAAACCCAAAATGTAGATCATTGACTTTCAAAGCCCTCCATTGACTGGCCCCACCTTATTTATCTGAACTTATTTCTCTTTACATTCCTACTCGTACCCTTCATTCTGGTAGTCAAAGTCTCCTGTCCCAGCCTATGATTTCCACTGCCCCATCCTGGATTCATCCCTTCTCACTTGCTGCCTCTCACGTTTGGAACCTTCTTCCCCCACATGCGTGCCTCATCACTTCTCTAACCAGTTTCAAAATTGAGTTAAAGACTATATTGTTTAGGGGAGCATTCCCAGGATTGTGTCATCTGCCCCAGGATGCCTCGTTTTAACTATGTATTAAGAAGCCAAGCCCTCCCTCCAGTCCATCTGCCTTAGTCCAGGCCTCAGAGGGAGAGAAGAACAACTGGACCTCATCCCCTTTCCCACCACCTTTCCCTTCTCCTTTTGTGTTGTGTCTTTTTAGACTGTAAGCCTGAGGGCAGGGAACCATCTAATTAAAAGATTGTATGTACAGCACTGTGTAAATTTACAGCACTATATAAATAAAGGATAATAATGATAACAACAACAACAACAACAACATCAAATTCAGTGAAAATGCTATGCTGTTCACACTTGGTCATTTAATGGAGCTTTTGAGATATGGCTCAGTAAATGCTAAAGTATAAGAAAGGGCATTTTTCATGGCCATGTTGGCTCTGGGATTCTAGGAGATTTAGCCCCAAAAGTAACTTTTCCAAGCTTTAGATTTTTGACACTTAGGACTGGTACAGACCAGCAGAAAAAGCCAGCTTCCAGCTGTCTTGGGAGTATGGTATATGCATGACACATGCCCCCATGATGCCCAGAAGCCAGCTTCATGCCACCTGGCTGCCTACATGGCAGCCGGCTTCTGGGCACTCCAGCGGCATAGTGTTTAGATGCCGCACACTGCCAGAGCCCTGTAAAACAGGAAAAACTGGCTTTTTGCTGGCACAAAAAGGAACAATATTTTGCCACTTCTTTTTGGGCTAGAAAAAAGGTGGATTGGGGCTACAGCAACTGCCCAAACCATTTTTCTCAGGGACAGCTTCAAGCCATCTCTTCGTGGCAGTCTCTTCCACCCCTTACTTTGGAAGTGCAATTCATATGTATAAAAATGGAGGCTTTTGATGGAGGAAGAAACATTTGTTATTCTGTTTGTTGAATGTTTTCCACATGTGCTTTTGGTTAAGGGAATTGCAATAAAATAGTTGGGATAGTGAGCACAATTTGCATCAGTCATTTACTGTAATCAGTCTAACGTTCAGGCATCAATAAAGTTAACTGGTTTGTATTTAATGTCAAGGTAATTACCCTCTAATTACATCAATTTGCCTTCTTTTAAAAAAGCTAAGTGAAAGCTATAAACCTTTCACTCTCCACATTAGAAGGGTTTGTGTGTTTTGTTTTGTTTTTGACACTGGTTTCTAATACAGGAAAATGAGTTACATAATATCTGAGTGTAAATATGTCAGGTATATTATCTAAATTATCCTTGTCAAGGAAGAGTTCAGTAACCAGCACTAATCTACCCTTTATTACATACTGTAAAGAGTACAATTTTTTTGTGATATGCCAAGCTGAGTCACCTTGTCTGACTTAGACATCTTTAACAAATTTTCTTTTCGCATTTTCCTGCAGAGGAAATCTGTCAACAAATGTCTTATGTTCTTTCCCCCTCTTGTTCCTTCACATACTGAAACTCACTTAACCTCAATCTATACAGTTAATATTTTATTTCTTTGTAGTTCAGTATCACAATGCTGTCAGACAAGCAAAACATCTTGCACAATCAAAGCCTTTTGAGTGCTACTTATTAACCGGTCACACATTTGCTTTTTCAGTTCTTTTTTCCATATGCATCCAAATTCCTGTCACAAAGTCCTTTTGCTTTGGCTTTTATATTTGAATTCTACATTTTTATAATTCTGCATGCAGCTGTAAATGCAATGGTCAGAATTCACTGGGGACTTATGTCTTTGAAAGAGGATTTATATCTGCAGGAATTCAAATTGAGCAGTTTCACAATGTGTGAAAACAGATAGACAGGAATGGGCGGCTTGAAGCTGCCCCTTCTGAAGATGGAGTGGGGCTGCAGTGAACAAAACAGATAAGACCAGCTTCTTTTTTGGCTGGCAAAAAGCCAGCTTTCCCTGCTTCACTGTAGCTTGAAGCTGGCTTTAAGATACTCTGGAAGTGTGTGGCATATAAACATCATGTTGCTGGAGCGTCATGAAGCCGCCTGTATTTGGGCAGCCAGGCAGTTTCTAGCCGGCTTCCAGTTGTCATTAGCCATACAGCATCTAAACACCACATGCCAATGATGCTCTGAAGCAGGCTTTTTTCACCTGTCTGTTCAGGTTCCAAGTCTGTATTCAGCAAAGGGTAGCTGCTATATGACTATGTAGGGGAACAAGCAACGTGATCATTGTGTATCAGGACCAATGGGTGATGGGACCCAATGTGCAATGGAAATTATGCATAATGGAACTCAGTGTGCATTGGGATTGATTCATAATGGGATCCAATGTTCATCTGGATTGATGTGTAATGGAATTGATGGGCAATGGCTAGCTAGTGTCCTGTTATAGAATCATAGATCATGGAATCATAGAATCACAGAGTTGGAAGAGACCACAAGGGCCATCCAGTCCAACCCCCTGCCATGCAGGAATTCCCAATCAAAGCATACCTGACAAATGGCCATCCAGCCTTTGCTTAAAGACCTCCAAAGAAGGAGACTCCACTACGCTCTGAGGGAGTGTGTTCCACTGTCGAACAGCCCTTACTGTCAGGAAGTTCCTCCTAATGTTGAGGTGGAATCTCTTTTCCTGCAGCTTGCATCCATTGTTACGGGTCCTGTTCCCTGGAGCAGCAGAAAACAAGCTTGCTCCCTCCTCAATGTGACATCCTTTCAAGTATTTAAACAGGACTATCTTAACCTTCTCTTCTCCAGGCTAAACATCCCCAGCTCCCTAAGGCGTTCCTCATAGGGCATGGTTTCCAGACCCTTCACCATTTTAGTTGCCCTCCTTTGGACCCGCTCCAGTTTCTCCACATCCTTTTTGAATTGTGGTGCCCAGAACTGGACACAGTATTCCAGGTGGGGCCTGACCAAAGCAGAATAGAGTGGCACTATTACTTCCCTTGATCTAGACACTATACTTCTATTGATGCAGCCTAAAATTGCATTGGCCTTTTTAGTTGCTGCATCACACTGTTGACTCATGTTCAACTTGTGGTCTACTTGGACTCCTAGATCCCTTTCACATGTAGTTTCATTCAGCCAGGTGTCTCCCATTTGATATCTGTGCATTTCATTTTTCATCCCTAAGTGCAGAACCTTACACTTCTCTGCATTGAATTTCATTTTGTTAGCTCTAGACCAGCTTTCTAGTCTATTCAGGTCATTTTAATTTTGATCCTGTCCTCTGGGGTATTAGCTACTTCTCCTAATTTGGTGTCATCTGCAAATTTGATAACTAGGCCCTCAATACTGTCATCCAAGTAATTAATAAAGATATTGAATAGCACTGGGCCCAGGACAGAACCCTGTGGGACCCCACTGGTCACTTCTCTCCAGGATGAAAAGGAGCCATTGTTTAGCACCCTTTTGGTTCGGCCGGTCAACCAGTTCATGTAACAGTTAACTTGTCTAGCCCAGATTTTACAAGCTTATAAAAGAATGTCATGGGGGACCTTGTCAAAGGTCTTAATGAAATCAAGATATACTATATCCACAGCATTCCCTTCATCTACCAAGCTGGTAATTTTATCAAAAAAAGAGATCAAATTTGTCTGGCATGACTTGTTTCTCTGAAACCCATGCTGGCTTTTTGTGATTATGGAATTATCTTCTAGATATTCACAGACTCTCTGTTTAATGATCTTCTCCAGAATCTTTCCTGGAATTGATGTCACAGTTAACATTCAGGGTTCCTTGCTTTCTCTGCTACATACCTAAGCATGCCTAAACTTACACAATACAGAGTGATAAAGAACTCTGGCCAACATTTTGATCTACAACACAGTCTTTTCAGCATGAGATTTGAGCCAGAATGCAATTGTCATTTCTAGCTAATCCATATCTAATTCCACATGCCTCATTTTAGTGAACTCAGGAGGTTATGGATTCTTCTTCATGCACTGAGGCAATATCACATTGATTAATACCAACAGGCAGCTTGATAGTATTTAATGGTCACTATTCTGAGGGCACCAGAGCCTATCTGATCTTGAAAGCTAAACAGGGTCAGGCCTAGTTAGTACTTGGATGGGGACGACCAAGGAATGCTAGGCAGTTTGTTTATATTTCAGAGGAAGGTAATAGCAAACCACCCCTGCATATTTCTTGCCTAAGAAAACTCTATGAAATTAATGGGTTGAATTTGCTGGCTAGCAGCTAGCTTTGGTATGGCCTGAGTCTAAGGCTTGACAGTGGAAGCAAGGTGACTATAGCATAGGATTCATAGGTGAATACTATTCCATCAGCCAGTTGTGGGCTGGGATCCTCAGGAGTGCCTATTCTTTCTTACTAGGCCTTGAAAATCCTATAGTTGTTCCAGGAAGGGGGAGGGACATGTGTGAATGATATAAGTAAAGAAAATGTACATGTTCTGAAATCTCTGAGCCCAACAAATTGTTCTGGCTATTTATGTATTCTAGAAGAATAACAAAACAGATTCCGTTTCATAGCATACTATATGTTTAATCTAAACAGATTAAATTCAGAGTTTAGCATTATAAAAAGGTATCAAATAAATTTGGGGTTTTGTGTTGTTTTTACAAAGATAAACATACATTAGCATTTTTTGTTCCATACTCCACAAATCTCTAACCACAAGACTAATTTGCTTTTATTCAGTTCCACAAAGTATAAAGTTTTTCAACAGTATATTATCATGTAGCTATGTATGCATATATAAATACAGAGACTGCATCAGAACATGATTATAAACTGTTATTCCTATGCCCTGTCTAAGCTATAATATTTTAATGAACAATAGAGACAATTGTTCATTGCTACAATCCTGAAGCGACACTTTATTTAATTTTGTTGAGGGGGGGATACCCACAGTGTGTGTCTACCCTGTGCATTGATCTCTCTGGCTGGTTAAAATTTAATGCTGTCCAAGGTCTAAAGCTCAGTTCATTATTTTTTTATTCTTTTCAAATCTTTTGTTATGAAGTTCACATCTGCAAGTTTTTGTCCCCTTAAGCCATTCCAGGAAATAGGTGAAAAAAACCAAAACATCTCCAAGAGATTGGAAAGACTTGAAAACTTGTAAGAACATCTCCCAGATGGCAAGAAGGATGCCCTAAGGGAGAGCTTGTGCTGACTGCATCTCTTTAACATAACTGTTTATAATTTGTTCAAGTGATAGTTTTACCTTTGTAGATCCTGGGGCACCAGAAGTCATGTATCATAGTCCAGCCAACTGTAAGGAACACTTGACAAGCCCGCTTCACCCTCTTTGTCTCCTTATAATTAGATTTACAATACTGAACAAATATTCCCCTTTATTACATTATTATGTCTATTCTAAGGCTTGGGAGAAGCAATTTTGAGTGACATAATGAACTTCTTGTCAGTTTGTTGGCAGGCTAAACCTTCTGAAAAGCAAAAGGAATTGAAAATAAAATAAACATATATTATAATGATGTCCTCTAAAAAAGACAGGGGAAAAAAATTCTACAAGAACTAAAGACAAAAAGACAAAAAAAAAAAAGCTTTGAAAATCCTTTAGTGGTTGCGTTCTTGATGTACAGTTGTGCTCTGGAGAAGCCCAATTATCTGAAAACAATAACACCCTAACACCTACAGAGTGTTTATATATGGTGCCTATGAAGTCAACATCAATTTTCAGCCTTTGCTTGGACTTAGGAACATGCAACCTCAAGCACAGATTAAGTAACATTGCGAATACAGCAGACTTCAAATAAAACTAGTTTTCTGTATAACCATTAACAATATAAATAGTTATGCAGAAAACAATCAATACAACTGAAAAGAAAAACACTAAGTCTAGTCCCTATGTCAGTGTCTAACAGAACATTATTCTTTCAAAAAAGATTAAATGCAAACTTTTACACCTCCATCACGTACAGATTTGAGACAACAAAAAGGCACATACATTGTATGTGATAATTGTTTAAAACAAGCTGTTACTACATTTTCACAGATTTTAATGTCTGTTTAAATATCTCATTTCTACAAAGTGAATTTACATTTAAAGTACAAAGTGCAAATACTACATTTTTATTGCCTTTTGGTGAGGGAGTCTCCCACATGTCCGAGAGATCTGCCTTGGATATGAAGTGTTCAGCCTTGCTTCTTTGAGGTTTGCTGTCAAAGAGAATTGGAAAAAACAACAACAGGGTGCTATTAAGTGTATTAGTAAGATTATATATGGTGACATTACAACAATAAACATTAATTTTCATTTATATTCATGTTCAGGATGAATGGCCCGATCTAGACGGGCATGAAAGTGCGTGTTAGGAGACAAAAAAGGCACGAATAGGGTTAGGGAGGGCGCAGCTTTCACACCCTCCCTAACCCTAGCATGTATGGGTGCTGCCATTTTTAAATGGCGGCGTCCACACAGGTGTGCCATGATGGTGTCATGGCGTGCACAGCTGCTAGACATGCTGCTACTCCTCCTCACAATCCAGATGCATATATATATATATATATATATATAATCATTCAAGCCTGCTGGTCCATACATGTGGCAAGAACATGCACACCTCTCCTTCAGATCTGATTTACAATCATGAGAGTAAGCTAAGGTAAAATATATTTGCTGAAAAATCAGCCTGTGTGTTCATTGGTACAGTCCCTCTGGGATCATACCACTCCAGAATAACAGATGGGGTATCATAATTTGACACCTCACCACAAAAATAGGCTAAAATCTTACCACACTAGAGAGAGGGAACTTAGCACAGTCATTTCACACACACACAAGGGAGCATTCAAAACTATGACCTTTCACATGTAGTCTGAAAAATTTTCCAGTTTAGAATTCTATCACCTCAGTTCACCACCTCCTTCACCATAATGTACAGATCAGCTCTGGAGTCAATGAAAAAGGCTATATCACTTATTATCACCCCCTGTTGCCCATTCCCCCAATGGCTGTTCTCTTTTAGGTGGGTGGTTTCTTTTAAATTGTTTCTTGTCAGGCATATTCATTTCCAAAGCCTTCCTTTCAAGCATGGCTTCTTGTGATGAAAGCCACCTTTGGCATCTGTGAGAAAACTTTATAGCCTCACATGGCTACAGCCATTAACAGGCACCAGATGGTTTGTACAACTAGGACCATTTCAAGGCTATCATTTCACAGCATAGGCTTTTAAAATAATTGAGACTGAGTCAGCAGAAAATATTTAAAGAAATAAAGAAAGTCAAAGTCTGAAACGATAGTACAATTTCACTCTATCCAATACATGTTCCTATCAGATTACAGGAAACCAAGAGGAGAGGAAAAGTAAGAGACCCATGTTATGCTCTGAGTGCAGAGTAAGGCATGTGGGGCAGCAAGAGCAATTACAGAATTAAAATATCCTTTCAAATCGCTTTGATTTGTTTTCAGACTGCCTTGTTTAAAGTGTCAGTGATGTGCAGAGAGTTAAACTTCTGAGAGGAAGAGAAATTAACACATTTTCTTAGCTGTGAGAAGATTCTCTATCAAAGGTGTGAAAACTCACACTAAATTAACACTAGCTTTAGAAAATGAAAAAGCATGAACATCCAGCAAATGGCAGTAAATGAAGAGTGGCTTCATATGATTGTTTAGGGCTGGCTTGCTCCCTCTCACACCACTTTAAGTGATGTACACTCATCCTTCCAAATTTGCGGCTTTGATATTCGCGTTTTTGATTATTCACACATAATATGTTCTCTCTAGGAATCTCTAGGTCCTTCAGTGCAACTCTGTGGTTGACTTTAACTAAAAGTTGCACTGAAAGACCTAGAGATTCCTCGGAGAATGCTCTACTAGGCATTTGTAGTTCCTCCAGTGCAGTTCTATGGTCAGTGTCTGTCAGATGTTGTCCACAGAGTTGCACTGGAAGACCTAGAGATTCCTTGAGAGAATATTCTACTAGGCATTTGTAGCTCCGCCAGTGCAACGCTATTGTTAATGTCTGGCAGATATTGACCACAGAGTTGCACTGGAAGACCTAAAGATTCCTAGAGAGGTGTCCTCTCAGGAAAAAAAACATGGTGTTTTTGTTATTTGCAGTTTTTCAGATTCACAGGGGTCTTGTGCCCCAAACCCTGGCGAATATGGAGGGACAAGTGTACATCTATCCTAAGGAATCCTAGGATTTGTTGTTTTACAAGGTATTTCACCTTCGCTGCCAAAGAGTGATAGTGCCTCACAAAATTACCAATCCCAACGTTCTGTACGAAGGACCTCAGTGCTGTCAAGCTACATTATTTCTACAGTGTAGGGGCACCCCTTGAAAATCCCCCTCCCCAATACCATTTTTAAATGGATGCACACATGTGTGTTTGGCTGCCAGCAAGTCAAAGAGGCTGGATACAGCTCAAAACAGTGGAGCATTGGATGGCTTGTTTTTCCTGTACTCACCTGCCTGTTGGAAGGAGTACTTTCACCATTATTTTTTGGAGCTGTCAAGGAGAAGGAAAAATGTATTAGTTCATACGAAAACTTTTAGACCTAACCAGTCATTTCTTCTATGATCAAACTGAATGTGGGAAAGGGGAAAGCATATTAAACCTGTTTTAGTGCCTTTGCTTTTTCCTCATGTGGAGAGTGACTGTCTGAAGATGGCAGTCTCTGAATGGAGGTTCTCCTCTTTAAACTGTTACTCTCCACATCTGGAAAGTGTGTGGCAAGGGGAGGTGACTACATGTTGTACACATTCACACTTACATAAAAGGGAGGCAAATCCAGGCTTCTCTTTTCCTTCCCCTCACCCATTCCTTCTCTTTCTAAAGTATGTGCTGTTGAGATATAATCCAGGCAAAAATGTACAATGTAAGATAAAGGTGACTGGGCAACAAAGGGTCACTGTCAGCCATGATGACAAGGCATTTTCTACCAGTACTGAGTCATGAGAAGTGACATCAGATGGTTGTCACCAACTGCAGTAAAGTGCTGCAAAAGACTGTAAATGTGCAGAGTCACTCTGGATCAGGGACAGAGATCAGTGTGACACATAAGGCTACATGGAGCCCTTGCTATATAAGGGGAATGCCTGAAGTCACAGTGTGGGTTGTTGTATTGGTGGAAGGTGGACAGTGTAGTGTTGTAAGATAGTGCTGTACATAGTGGAACTTTGAAGAATAAAAGCCTCATTTGAGAGACATCTGTCTGCAGTGTCTCTTCGCTAATTCTAAAAGGGGAGAGGGGCTTTTCCAGTTTGCACGCTGCTACCTGCATCATGGAAGGTGGTGATGCTGGTGCTAAACATTGATGCGGTACATCATGGACTGCTCAACAACTCTAACAAGGGTTATGGGCCCAGGTTAAGATTGCTTGCCATTTTAATCCCTGGGTTTATTGCACCCATATTTCCTTGATATCTCTAATTCTGTAATTTGGGGGAGTGCATTGATCATTCTCATTATTTCACTACAAAATCCAAGCTTTCATTGGATCCGGCCATGGGACATAATGTGATATCAAACTGCTGTAGAGTATAGATATGGCCACAGCATGCTCAGTGACTATGGAAGGAGGTATGAAATTGAAAAGAGATAGAAAATCAGGGAGAAAGTGGAAATGGAAAGGAATGTCTGGTATTATTAACAGCAAGCACATGACCTTGCTCCATATTGTTCTTGGTCCGTTTTGCTACCTCAAAAGAAACATGGCTGAATGAGGAGGAGTTGGTGGCTTTGGTAACAGCAGTCACTACTACCTCATTATGAACATCTATGTGAAGTATTTTCACCTCCACCCATTGCCCAGTCTTCTCCAAGCAAACATTAGATAGAAAATGAAAAACTGGTTAGAAAATCCTCTTACTATGGCGTTTCTTTGTGTCCGCTTTATTGTCTTCTTTTGTTACACCCAGGCAACCCATTAATTCTGAAACTGTTAAGGATTTGTCATTATTCACATCACAGTATTCCACAAACTTTTTCACACATTTCTTGGGCTTGGATTTCTTCCTCAGGAATCTTTTAAATGGCTTGATTTCTTTTTTCCCAATGTCACCACTAGCATTTTTATCCAATTGTTTAAAATACCAGTGGACAACTCTCTCCTCCAGAGTGTGATTTGGATCTGGTTCCGAAAGCCTGAAAAAGTCAGAGATCATTGAATGAGTATAATATTGAATACCAATTCATTGCACATGGGAAATTATTCTGGATTACATTTGCCAGATTTAAAACTGAAGAGGACTCCTTTACCTTTAATATTTGTATAAAAGAGGAAATTTCTGCAGGTGTTTCTTGTCATGTAACTAGGTAACAAGCAACACTGCCTGAAATTCTTTCTTCTGCATAAGCATTAAAGGTACAGGAGCTCTCTCCAATTTGCATCTTGGCACCCTGGGATCTTCAGTTTTGTCTATGTGCGCACAATACCATATCCACACATGTCATTCTGCATCAACTTCCTCTTGCTAATATTTAATGGTACCTGGATGCATCTTAGAATGTGCCTAGTGCTCTCACACCACTATGCACTGAAAATGATGATCGACAAAGCAGGAAAATGTCCTTTCAAATATGTTTATCCACCACCTGCATTCCCTCCAACAATCTCTTAAACCATGCTTCTAGCTAGAAAAGAGTGGTAAAAATCTCATGTTAACTTCTCATGCATTCACCTCTCACAATTTTTCCATTTGCTACAAGCCTATATCTTTTAGTATGTCTATCTATAGCTTTCCCGTTGTCATTAATGTTTTTTCATTCTATAAATATTAGGATATTAAGTTTAACAACTGACTGCACTATCTCAGCCACAGAAACAAAGAAAACAGGCTTTAGGAGACTGTCTAATTCTACTAATTTGTTTTAAGCCAGAGTAGATCCATTGAATCAACCTTGTAACAGTGGGTTTACACATAGGTAAATCTCATTCAGTCAATGGGTCTCCTTTAGTTAGGATGCCTGTATTTGAGTCATGGCAGATTGTAGAATTTTATGTCCAACTGTTATAGGATCACATTGGCTGTGATCCTATACCCATTTAACTGGAAATAACTCCCAGTGAACTAAAAACTATATGTATAAAAGAGAACAAGAAATATGTTGCTGTCCAGATGTTGTAGAAGGGCAACTTTCAACAACTCGAGCCAAAACAGTCAGAGAGTTGCAGTTCAACAACATCTGAAGGGGCAGATGTCCCTGAGGTATAGGATAGTACTTTCAGTGTTATTAAAACAAATGAGTTATTGGCTATATCTGGGTAGCTGATTTCCACAGTAGAGCCATGTTCAAAACTAAAAATGTTGCAGAATTGTCTGTGACTGCAGCATTCAAAACATTGGCACAATCCAGCTTGTGGTGTGAATTTGCAGTCCTTTTGATTTCATTAGGAGAGAATTCAGCTAGATTTTTTATTACTAAAATGGAAGAAAGAAGAGGAATTTTTTCTCTTTATAATTTACCAGTGTAACTGAGTAAAAGACAGATATGGGAAAGAAAAAATATTCAATGACTGAGGTGTAGCAATATGAGGAAAATTGTTGTTGAATAGCTCTAGTTTTCCCTGTTTTCTAGCCAAACCAAGAGCAGAGAGTGTTGCTGAACATTATATCTTAACTCTTAAGGCATCATGTTGCACCAGAAAAAATGGAAAGCATTTTTCAACTTGGCACAAAATCAACAATTTGTAAAGTCTCTGAATTGCAGCAAGTAATAAATTTGTATAAACTTTACAGTGTAGAACAGAAGCTCTACTGTTTTCTATGGGATATTTAAAACTACACTGTAGAAAATTAATCTGAATGTTTTATTAGATTACTTTATTGCCTTCACAATCAACTTAGCATCTATTATTTCAATGCTGGCCCTGACCCATCTAAACTTAATTTAGATGAAGTCCCAGTAAAAAAAAAATGCAATAAGTAAGTCATGACTAGGTTAGGACCAGTTGCATTCAATGGAATTTAGTCATAGCTAACTTCACTCGGAAAGAGATTTGAAAAGACAAGCATCCCAGTGGAAAGGGGGCAGGCCAGTGAATAAAAACCTGTTTCTTGTAATCCTGACATGAAACAAATGACTTGACAAAAATGTGTTAATTGACCCATTAATTCCAGGGACTAGTTGTCCAGTTGTGGTACTTAATCTTAGATTCTATTCCCCCAATAAACATAGCATGCATGGGACACCTTAAAATATGTTAAACTATTATTTAGAGAAAACATTTTTAAGATGAAACAACCCTTTTAAATGTGTGTGAAATGGTTTGAAATTATTATTGTCTTTTCAGAGCAGCTCTGGGCTAAAGGGAACACATGCTATCAGTACGCTAATGGGCATTGCAGAGAGTTTACATTTTTGGAGGATGGGGGACAGTAGATCAGATAGTGAAATGAACAAGGAAGTCAATGAGGAGGTAATAAGAAAGAGGACAGTAAATTCCACACATTGATAGATTAATATTAAATTGATTAGATTAATATTAAATTGATTTAATCATGAATAAAATAACTTGGTTGTAGGTTTGTAAATTATACTGCTTTCCTTATGAATGTGCATCTCAGCTGAATATATGCTATTTAGTACATTACTGTTCAATAAGATGAAAACAAGGAGGATGGTGTGTGTGTGGGGGGGGGGTAAACCTTTACTTTTTTTATTAATTAAATATTTCTCCTACTTTCTCACATAAGGCTCAGAGTAAATTCCCATCCATGTGACCATCCAAGACTATTTAATGTAGCAATGCTCCAGCACCATATATTTCCAGAGTTCTCACTTTTTTTTTTTTTAAATCACCATGTTGAAAGTACATTGTACCATGTTCCGTCTTTAAATAGAAACCATTTCTATCAGGCAGTAATGCATCTCTAAGAAGGAAATGAGTGAAGTAGCTTAGGCTGAAGCCTAAACATAGAGACCTTCTTACTTTCAGTTAACAATGTATGAGAGCTGGCAGTAATAGTTCAGTAGTAAAATAATTAATTCTGTACCTATTCTTCTTGGTTCCTTTATAATTTAAAAGTTCAGTGTTGAACTAAGTTTTAAATTATTTCATGCGTGTCTTATTAAGCTTATTAAGATCTAGTGCCTTTCCACAGAATTAAACCAAAATGAATATGTGGCATGAGTACTGTAGATCCTGTGGACTGCCAAAAAGACAAATAAACAGGTCCTCGAGCAAATCAGGCCTGAGGTCTCCCTGAAAGCCAAGATAACTAAACTGAGATGGTTGTACTTGGGCCATATCATGAGAAGATATGACTCACTAGAAAAGACAAAGGTAGAAGGAAGTAGGGAATTAGGAAAACCACATTCCAGAGAAATAGACACAATCAAGGGAGTTGTGGCCCTGAGTCTGAAAATTGACCCAATGGCACAACAGCCATGTGGCATTTAGAATTATTTAGCAAACACAATTAAGAAAGTCTGATACCCTTGAAGCTAAGTAAACCTACCTGCTGGAAGACACTGAAGGGTCAGAAACTGCATGCACCATATCTGTGGAAAGTGCATCCAGAACACTGGTCAAGAATTCATTCTTCTTGGCTCCTGGACAACCTAAATGGAAATAAATTTATCTAATTTATTATCATGTTGTTGGGAGCTGCTTCTTAGCTATGAGTTGAAATACAAAGCCACATTTGAAATTTGGGAATGTTTTGGTTCAAAACTAGGCTAAATCATGGGGAGGTAACATCATTGTAGCACAAGTTGTATACATAGCAATAGCAGTAGCAATAGTACTTACATTTCTATACTGCTTTATAGTGATAAGCACTCTCTAGGTGTTTTATAGTCTGTTAGCCAATTGCCCCCAACAAGCTAGGTATTCATTTTACCGACCTACAAAAGGTTGGTAGCTGAGTCTACCTGGAGCTCTGCAGGATCAAACTCACAATGTTTGGGCTGTAGTACCAGCATTTAACCACTGGGTCCCCAGGGCTCCACATGAATTTACAATTCATATTCTGTATATCAGCAAACAATTCTTCCCAAAGCTAAGGACTTGTGTTGCATTCATTTTAAAGGAAGAGTTATCCAGTTCTATGTACATTCATATGGCAGTCAATATTGAGAACCATCAGTCATTGATACTACAGCCATAAAAAGATGTTATGTGAAATCACTCCAAATCCTCGCAAAGAGATATTATATTTTGTTTGCTTAGGGCCTCTATCTGATCCTTTCTTACCATGGGAAACATAAGACTCCATACTGCCAGTTATGCTCTGAGCTATAGATATTATCTAGTGTCCTCTTGTCAGGTGGTTAAGATAATAATTGTGAGGAACATGGCTTCATACCTATGAATCCTTTCTGAAACAATTATATCAATATGATAATTACATTTAGTATAAGGGAACTAACTGGATTCCTGTTGAATGCATGTTAAAAGGAAATCAAACGCTTGCTGGTAATGTGACATGAATAACCAGAGTGGTATTCTCATCAGGGTTTCTCAACATTTGAAAATCATGTTTTTCAAGTATTTTATGAATATTTTTGAATAGTTTCCACTGTTTTATAGGCCACTAAAAGCTTAATCCATACTTTGCTTTCTCTCCCCAAGCCTTTTCAAGTTCATATATCAGCTTGTTGATACAAATAAGCAAACAAACAATAGGACATGATAGGTAACTGAATACAGTTGGCCCTTCATATCCACAGATTCTTTATCCATGGATTTAATCATACATGGCTTGAAAATATTCCTAAAAAATATAAATTCCAGAAAGCAAAACTTGATTTGTCTACTTTATATAAGACACACTATTTCACTATGGACGTTATCACACGTGGAGGGTGTATCTGCATTCCAAAAGAAGAACAAAGTGAGGCCAATTTGAAAATGAACGCCATTATGTGACACCTCATCACACACAGAGAGAAACAGCAGCCATCCAAAGAAGAAAGCAGAGCCAATACAAATGAAATCATCACATACCTAGGCTTTTTCTTGCGAATTAACATGATGTCAGGGAGGACCGTCTGGGGATTATTTGACATTTACACACACACACACACACACACACACATATGCAGTGACAGCTAGCCAGAAATAAGGAGCAGGCAGGAGGCATACTCAGTGTCCTCACTGCCTTTTCCTTTCTAGTTGTGGGGCCAGGCAGGTGAGAGAGGCACTCTGTCAGGGAGGGAGCAAGGGAGGCTTGGCTGCTCCCACCTTCCCCGGTGTTGCCAGCAGAGAGGCCCTCCTTCTGGGCATGCAGACCCTGGCTAAAGAGAGGTGGAAGGAGGGAATGAAGGGCCGGGGGCTCTAAGAAGGAGCAGGAGGAGGCAGCCTTGGTCTTCCTTTGCTGCTGCTAAAAAGGTGCCCTGCTCTCCTGGGACTGGGTCAGGGGGGCAACATGGAAGCTGAGGGCAGAGGTACCCCTGCTGGGATGGAGCTGAGCTGAGCCATGCCTCCCTCCAGGGGCTGGGGCTGTCCTCTGGGTCCTTCCTCCTCTTGCTGCTGTTGTGTTGCTGTAAGTCACTGTCTCACACAACAGTCACACTCTCTCAGCCAGAGGGAGAAGGAGGAGGAGGAAGGGAGGGGGAGGGGGAGGGAGGCAGGGGGGAAGAGGAATCTCAGGAATGTCCTCTCCTCTCCTCTCTCCCTCCCTCCCTCCCCACTGCTGCCACCCCCCTCCTCCTCTTCCTCCTCCTCCTCCTCCTTCCAAGAGAGCCAGCAGGGAGAGGAGGAGGAGGAGGAGAGGGACATGGAGTGCCGGTGCTCAGCTGGGAGGAGGAGGAGGAGGCGGTGGTGGTGGGGAGGGAGGGAGGGAGGGCCCAGAAGGGAGAGGTGTGTAACAAAGGCAATGCAATGCTGATTGAGACATGCATTTCATAACTACCATGTGTGGATTGACTACGAATTAGAGGTGGAACAGGATTTATAAATTTGCTAGTTTAGTGAATGCATCTATTTTTGGGATTAGTCGTGATTGTGTTCGGATTGAGGCTGCAGTGCGTTAGACATCATTTGATAATCTTATGCGGAATAATGCGAAACCCAGTGATTGCCTCCACATTCGCCTTAGGATAAGCTTCCAACTTCCCCTGTGTGATAACGTCCTATGTCATTGTATTTAATGGGACTTTGAGACTCAGTCTCTGAATTTTGACACCACTTCTTGGGAGAAACAACGCGTTCTTGGAAAAACTATGGCAGAGATCCAGCTCTCTAAATCCCACACTAAGATCTCTGCACAAACTAGATTCATGGCGCCAAGAGTTTCTTCTCTACAATAGAAGCTTGGCATTGCTTGGGGTGCAGTGAAAGGTGACTGGCAAATAGGGTGGAGGCATCCAGTTCTGCCTAGCTTGCCAGGGAGAGGATTGGAACTAAGCTCCAGTGGCACAAGTAATTGCTTGCACCACCTAAAGGCAATTCCATAACATTCAGCTGACAGAATCTTGTAAATATTATTACAGATCACCTACAGAATCTAATTTAGTCCCCCCCCCCAACTTATTTGGCTTGATTATAGATCATAGAAGCTTAAACTATATGTGAATGATTCTGTACCAGCTCTTCCAACTGGAAATCTGCCAATACTCTATGCAGTATACTCTGTCCACACAGACAGCTATACAATTATTTACTGACCATTAATTTATATAGCTTGTCCATTAACATTTTGTATAAACTGTCAACTTTCAGGAATTTGATACAAAACTATTAAACTTTATTAATATTATTAAAGACATCTTCCTCCATTTTTATTTTGCCTGACACATGAAAATAATTAAAAAATAATAATTTCTGGTGCTTTAAGAGTCAGCCAAATGCAGGTTTTTTTTCTCACAGATTTCAATTTGGAATGTTAACCATGCTTCCAGAACTTATAAATTATATAGTAACCTTTACTGTACTAAGTTACTTTTATGACATATTTGTATTGAAGTTTCTTTTTAAACAAAGAGAAAATAAATGGTACTGACATGATTTTTTGGTTAATATTTCTAATTTTCAAGGGTGTTTTTAGGCACTTTAGAGAGGACATTGCCATGTTTTACACATTTTCTTTTCAACCCTATGGCTATTTAAGTAACAAAAAAAAAAAAAACAAAAAAAAACCAAAACAAAACAAATGAGTAATATTATTAATAATGTAACAATATACTTTCAAATGTAACATTAATGGCAATGTTAAGATTTTGTAAGAAGTTACACAATTAATTTTTTTTCAAATTCCAAATTCTGTATACTTTCTTCTCTGTTACCCTTTCTCAGGTCTCACACCTCCCTGTCAGAATTCAGAAAGTGACATCTTTAAAATATACTATGGAAATCAGTATATAAAAAGAAAGTAAAAGTATGCATACAACTAGGCAATACTTATTAGCATTACTTGGAGCCTCAAGAAAGTTGCTTTGGCTGTTGGAGGAATAGTGCCAAGACATTTTTGTTACAGATTAATACTTTTTTTGTGTCTTAGCCTTTAAAAAGCCTGCAAAGGTACATTTTTCTGCCTAGAGTAATCTCATGTTTCTTCTCTCTTTTTCTGAGATCATGATGCCACTTTAATCCTACACCTGTGACTTCTGACATCTTTGCAAGAGAAACTGCATTATATATAGGAGTAAATGTAAACCAGACAAACCTTGCTCCTAATCATCTCACATCTGGAAAAAGGCAAAATATAAAATACACCAGATCCTTCTGATGTTTGGTCAAGCTTTGGAAAATCTCACTAACATCCCCCTCCCCACTCCAATATAAAGATTTTTTAAGGGGGGGCATTATTTTCTTCTTTCCGCTTAGGCCAATCAAAGTTCCTTCAGCTACAGTAAATCAGGAATTATTAAGAAATTAAATCTATGAAGTTAAAGTATATTGTAGCAGAGGAAACAATCATGACAGTGTACTTCCTGTGACATCCCAGTCAAGGCAGAAGACAGAAATTATGCATTTATATATTTCAGTCAGGATAAATGCCATAATTTAAGTTACTCATATAACTTAACTTTACATGAGTATCATATCAGTTTTGACATTGTCCTCAGCAACTTCCTAGAATCTGAAAAGTCCATAGGTACTGCTGGAGTCATTTGGCCTTCTTAGTCTCACTGTGTAATTTCAGAAGATGGAGCAAAACGTAGTGAAAGGGAGCCAACAGATGCCATAGTGAGAAAGCTATTGCATTTCACCAATTCAAGACTTTTGAGTCAGATCCCAGGGACAAAAGAGCACTCAGAGGTGAGACTGACCCAAAGGGGTGGCTTGAAACCACCCAAGAAAGGTGTATTGGGGCAACAGCAACTGCATGCTATGGCCCCAATCCACCTTTTTTCTTGCCCAAAAGGAACTGGTAAAGAACCACTCCTTTTTGTACCAGCTTTTCTGCCCTGACATGGCTTTAAGGTGCTTCAAGGTTTGAAGGAAAATGCAAAATGTAATAATAATAATAATAATAATAATAATAATAATAATTTTATACCCCACCCCTTTGAGATCAATCGGGGTGGCTAACAACAGTAAAATACAGTTACATCAAATAAAATAAACTACATCCCTTTCCCCTTAAAAAAATATTAAATCTGTTACAGATTAAAACCAATAATATAAAAACAATATTAATACAACTTACAATAGACAAACAGGCAACACGGCAACATTCTAATTAATTTTTGAGGGGACATTGGGGGTCCTCCAAAGAGGGGGTCCCTGAGGCCAGGGTTATCTATCCTGGAGAAGCCTGCCGGAAGAGATCCGTCTTGACAGCCTTTTTAAAGCTGTCTAAATATGTCAATTGACAGGTCTCATCCGGCAGACAGTTCTACAATTTGGGGGCGACAACAGAAAAGGCCCTATGGGAGGTAGCCGAAAGCCTATACAGTGGTCCCCCGGTTTATGAAATTAATTCGTTCCAGCACCCCTTTCTTAAACCAAAAAGTTGGTAAACCGGGGCCCCTTAAACCAGCCCCCGCACCATTTGAATTTCCCGCCGCTTTCTTTTCTTAAACCGGGGTTTTTGTGGTAAACCGGGGCCGTTTTTCCGGCCCCAGCTCTTTCTTAAACCGGGGTTTTCGTAGGCTAGGGTATTCGTAAACTGGGGGACCACTGTATTTTTGAGGCTGCAGCAAATTCCTCCCAGTGGACCAGAGTGTGCGGGGAGGATTGTAGGGGATGAGGCGGTCCCTGAGATAGCTTGGACCCAAGCCATTTAGGGCTTTAAAAGTGATAACCAACACCTTGTACTGGGCCCGGAAACTGATAGGCAACCAGTGGAGTGACCTTAGTACCGGAGTAATATGGTCCCTCCTAGATGTTCCTGACACTAGTTCTGTGTTAACTGTGGTTTCTGAACCAAGCACAAGGATAGCCCCATGTAGAATGCATTACAGAAATCTAAACGAGAGGTTACCACTGCGTGAACAACAGTCTTGAGATCCCTTACTTCCAGAAAAAGAGTGCAGCTGGCATATCATCTGATAATAGGCGCTCCTGACTGTCACATTTACCTGATTCATCATCAGGAGTGACGAGTCAAGGAGTACCCCCAGTCTGCGAACACAGTCACTGGAGGAGAGTGTGAACCCATCCAGGACTGGAGGTTGCAGCCCAATTCTTGGTTTCGGGGCTGCTATCATAAGCACCTCCATCTTGTCGGGATTCAGTTTCAATCTGTTTTTCCTAATCCAGCCCATTACCGCTCAAAGACATTCATTGAGAGAGGAGACACCATCAGCTTAATATTATGGCTATTAATACAACCCACAACGTCTTAAAATCTTTGAGTATCACCATCAGTTCTCCCTTTGCCGATGTTTGTAAACGAGAGGTATATGGAGGATGTCTCTTTTATTGATTCACCAAGAAAAACTACAAACTGACTTGTAGTAGTTTTTGAGCAAATTAGCTGAAATTCTATGCCATTTGTAACATTTTTAGAGTCCTGGATTAGAAGGAGAAAATAATAACAAATGGAAACTTTATGAAAGACTGAGCGTCAGCACTGTTTCAGTTTTGAAAATGTAGCTAAGCATCAATATGTTCACTGCCTGTAATTTGGCACGATGTAAAATATTGTGTACATAATCCCAATATACATTATTTCAAGTACAGTGGTCCCCTGGATTACGAAGCCCCCGGGGAACAAAATCCCCGGGACCCGAAACCGCTGGGACCGCCAGAAAGCCCCCGGGATCCGAAGACGAAAAACCGCACGGCCCTTTTAAATTTACCGCGCGGTCCGTCCCCTAAAGCGGTCCCCCGGGAAATGAAGATTTCCGGGTTACGAAAAGTAATCCGGAACGGATTACTTTCGTAACCCGGGGGACCACTGTACTGTATAAGGTAAGAGCTAGCAATGTTGGCAGGTCAGTCTAGGGCAACATATAAATAGCCCATAGACTCAGGGCTTTCCTACACTAAGGATATACACTGGACTCATCCTGGTCCTGGTATGATCTGTCCAGATGGTGTATGGCCAAATCTGCAACAAAACCACTGTTTTAAATTGTTACTCCAGTGTGCCTGATTTTCTTGGCTTTTTGGACACCTGAATTTGGTCTTATTTGTCCCTACCTAGTTGTTCACACAGTAAACACAGAGACATCTCCTCTTGGTGCTGTTGCAGCTGCTGCCTCTCTAGCAAGCAGCTCCTTGTGAGAGCCTGGCCAGTGCTGTCACTTCAGCTGAGTTCCTGTAAAATCAGGTTAGACTGACCCTGTCCTTGTTGCTCATGTCTGGACAAGGAGCTGGGCCAGTGGGGCCAATGCAGTGTCATTGGGACCAATGTGGTGTCAGAATGATGCAACATTGCACTGAATTAATCCCAGTGCATGTATTTGCCATCCTGATCAGTCTGGGACCAGTCTGGGCCATCACCCTTTCTCCTTTGGCCTAAGTTCCTTTTCACATCTTCTCCCATCAAGAAGCTCAGAGGCTGCCAGAGCACAAAACAATGGACTGAGGACTGTTCCAAGCTTGACTCCACTTTGGTTAGGAGGAATGGTCAGATGGGTCATCAGTTAATTGTCAGTGGCTCAAATTTACCTCAGAGACCTCTGATTGCTTATTATTGATCTCTGATAATAGTAGGACAGACAGTAAGACCCAGTGGGCTGTGGAATCATGCATTCACTGTTTAAGGGGGAAACTTCACTTTGATAAGAATATTTGACATTATAGATAAAGAGTGTTAAGGGGCAATGACTTCACATTCAGCAGTTTTGAACAAAAGACACTAAATTCCATATTGTCCATTATTTCATGTTCGAAATCACTGAGAACTCAGGCTTTCTGGACTCAATAATGAGGAGGAAATCACTAAAAACCCAGGAGAACATACTACAGGTTGCCTGAAAAACTTTTGTGGGTGCAACACTAGCCCTACATTTGAACAAAACACAATCC
Source organism: Urosaurus nigricauda (assembly GCA_034509955.1). Lineage (NCBI taxonomy): Eukaryota > Metazoa > Chordata > Lepidosauria > Squamata > Phrynosomatidae > Urosaurus > Urosaurus nigricauda. Next base: position 310,927,587 of record JAOEGL010000001.1, on the reverse strand, counting down.
TTCATGACATAAAACATATTTTGAGGAACAGTTCTATGTAACTGGAGATTGCATACTTTTGGCCTACAAAAGTTGATACAGTGACATTGTTCTATTTACAAACTAATCATACAATGAACATCTGGTCATTGGGGAAAATCCTTGGCTATTAAGTCCCAAATATACAACAATGTTACTGCACTGAACATTGCAACATGATTTTACTACTGTATGGATTTAAAAAACACCTTACTCAATTTCACACAGGAATTTTTATTAGATAGTGCTAGGAAGAACAGGAAAGGCATTGAAATTGTTCCACACACAGGCTCAAAATTAGATTCTAGGGAACCAAACATTTCCCCCATAAACTACAGCTTCACCCTTTTACTAATGTTTAGCCATTCTGTTTGAAGAAGTAACTAGGCTATGCAAGGTGGCTTTGAATATGCAACTGGGCTTTATCTACACTCCACAATTACAGTAGTTTGATATCACCTTAATTGTTATGGCTTAGTCTTATGGATGCCTCAGATATGTATCTGTGTGAGCTGCTTAGAATTCCCTGCATAAAGAAATCTACAGACTACCCTAAATTAGGGCAGAGAATGTGACATACTTCAATCAATATAAATCCCTGGATTACATCTGATGAAACCTTAGCTGTTAAAGTAGTATCACTGTGCTATAATTGTTCAGTATGGATATGTCCAGTGTCTATAAATATCAGCTGTATGCAAAGATACCAGACAGCATCCTTATACTGCATGTGAATTAATAAATAACATCTAGGTACCATTGAGATAATGATCACCACTACATATTAGAATCCAGAACTGAGCTAAAGCAGAGCAAGGGCAGCTTTTTTTTGCCAACATTCATGAAAACATTGCCCTTTCTGGTGATTTTTCAATTGGGCATAGGTCTCAGAAATCTTTTCCATGAAATGGAACCTCACATAGATGGTAGCTCTTGGCAAACATTCAGCCGTGCCATACTTGGCACACAGTACCATTTGGGAGCTTAGTTTGAGCTGGAAGCAAGAAGAGCCCTCCCTTCAACCACCATCTTGAGGGGAGAGAAAGGCAGGCCACCTCCTGCTGGAAGCAAGAAGAGCCCTCCCTTCAACCACCATCTTGAGGGGAGAGAAAGGCAGGCCACCTCCTGCTGGAAGCAAGAAGAGCCCTCCCTTCAACCACCATCTTGAGGGGACTTAATTGTCTAATTAACAAATTGTAAGCCGCTCTGATAGCTTTGGCTGAAGAGCGGGGTATAAATAAAATGTATTATTATTATTATAATCAGCAACTACTTGAACATAAATTTTTGACATAAGTTACATTTCCCTCTGTGACACTAACACCATCAACAAAGGTAAAAAAAAGAAAATAAAAGTTAAGACAGAGTAAGGGGGATGCTTCCTGAATACAAACTTCTTGTAAAAGCAAAACCCACTGGATAGGCTTTTGTATGCGTGTGTGTGTTAAACTAATAGGTTGTGAAATATGAGGAGTCTTGTGGCAATTGACCATTTTATCAATGGAATGTTTTAATGTACTGAGATACTGTTTTTATCAAGGACAAGAAAATTGCAAGTATATATTTCCAGAAGCAATGTGACCTGAAAGTCTTCTGCAACTAAATTCAAGAGGGACTTTTCATGGGATATATGGCACTCAAAAATTGGCAATGTATGATCCATTTTATGAACTGTTGACTTCTTTTTCTTTCCCATGGTAAAGTAATTTACAGTTTTTATTCAGTTAACAGCTATTTCCCAGAATGTATTGTCACTGAATAACATGTTTCAGGTTCATCTGAAAGGAAGAAGAGGTGTGGCTTTGGATGTTTTCCACTACTTGTCTATCTAGCTGTCATATACACATAATGAATCTTTACCTTGAGATTAATGTTGGCAGACTATATGTGAAACCTTAAAGGTACATAAACAGATGTCTTCATTCATGGAAATGAAGGAGGAAAGAGGTGGGACGATATACAAAAGGAACATTCGGTGAACAGTGGTAGATAGGTTGCTCTGTTACTGCTGCATGTGTGGTCCAAGAAAAAGATAAGACTTTTGTTCCACTGTGCAGAGAAGAGTAGGATAAAGCAGAGTAGCTAGATGGCAGAGCTATGTACCATTCAGGTCATACTTGCTTCAAATTCTGTCCCAATCATGATCTTCGTATATGGCCTGTGGCTAAATCCAGTGTTAGTCCTACCTTGAGTAGGTCTATTGAAATGCACAGCACTTGTTATGAACTCATTTAAATCCCAGAAATTTCAATCAGCCTGCTTTGCAGAGAACACCACAGAATACTTAAGAGCACCCTATCTATTGTTGAACGGTGAGTCAACACTTATGAAAATACCACTGATTCCATTGCTAGTTGGAAGTAACATGACAGGCCTCCCTGTCCATCTCACTTTAGTTTTTGTATGTTTTAGCCACAACTTTGCTTCATGCTCTTTCTGTGTTAATCTGCAAATAAAAAAGCAAATCCCTTCAGACTGTATTTAAATATGTATCTTTTCTGAAATAGATATTGAAATCCAGACATGCTAAGAATGGCATAAATTTTTTTAGAAAAATATAAAATTTGGTGAGTAGTAAAGTCCTCTCTGTAAGTTTCTATAGTTCTTACAGTAACAGTTCTTATAGTAGTATGCAAATGTCACATGCTAAGTCCCCATAAATTGTATTTGCTCAAGGGGTGTGTTAGGTTGGCTATGGAACTTACTTTGGTTTTAGAACGAGACTCCCCATATAGCAACTAGGCATGTGGACAGCTGTCAGTCTCTTTCTTGCTGAATTTCTCAGGAGTCATTCACATTTCATTTTTTGTATTGGAAGGCTGCATTCCAGGATTGTTATGGAATGGCATCAATCCACATCTCTTTGCATTCAGAGCAGGAAGTGGCAACTGAACAGGGCAGGGGATCCCCCATTGCTGGGTCTGTACACATCTTCTGCCATCTGGAAGGGGGGAACACACCACTTTCCTCCCAGGAAGCCCCGGGAAGCCACCCGTAGCAACAGGAAAGAGGAAGAGGAGGAGCATCTCCTTGTAAAGCTGGCCAGGAGAAGCCTCACCCAACCAAGGAGTCGATACAAACATATTTGAAATTCATTAAAGGTGTGCTGAGTTTAATCAAGGTCTGTTCACATCATTATTCACATTCCCAATCATGTGAATCTTTTCAGGACAAAATTCAGAACAAGACCTGGTATAGAATATTCTGGATCAAATGGGGTTTTGGTAGCCCCTCCCCAAGAAAAAAAAACTGAATTGGATGCATTTTGTATCGCATGTTTTTAAAATTGTGATAGGATTATGGATTGTATTTTATATTGTTGGAATCCCGCCTCGATCTGAAGGAGAGGCAGGAAATATAAATAAATTATTATTATTATTATTATTATTATTATTATTTGGGGTGCGTGTAAACAACAGGGATTGAACCTGAATGCATCCTGGATTGTTTTTACCATGTGAATAGGGTCTCAGTATCCCTCTAGCATTTTCATTCTGTTCTATTTCCTCTTAGATTGGGAACGGTGTGTTCTTTATTCACACAGAAATCTCTGTGTTTCAAAATGCCTGCATTTTTCCATTGACTACAGAATGTTTGTGCACATTTTTGAAATGCATATTATTTTAGTTATGAGAGAGAGGCCTGGCCTCAAGTGGAAAAGCCCTCCCTCCATGCTATACATCTTACCCAGGAGGGAGTGAAGGGACTGGCAACACCATCAGGCCTCGCCTCAAGTGGAGGAGCCCTACCTTCTACACCATCTTACCCAGGAGGGAGTGAAGGGACTGGAGAGGCCTAGCAACACCATCAGGCATGGCCACAAGTGGAAGAGCCCTTCCTCCATGCTACACCATCTTGCCCAGGAGGGAGTGAAAAGACAGGCCAAACTCCATAGGGCCTGTCCTGGATTAAGAAGCATAGCCCTCCCTCCATGCCATCTGCCTTGGTCCAGGCGTCGGAGGGAGAGAAGCACATTTGGACTTGATCCCCTTCCCCAACACCATTCACTTCTCCTTTTGTGTCGTGTCTTCTTAGAATGTAAGCCTGAGGGCGGGGTTGAAATAATGATTGTAAGCCACTCTGTTGAAATAATGATTGTAAGCCACTCTGATAGCTTTTAGAACTGTAGAGCGGGGTATAAATAAAATAAATAATAAATAAAATAGTTATTCGGTTATACATATTGTTGAAACTCACAATTGTATGAGTTTCCAATGCAAGATGTAATCTGTTCTGTTGCAAGTCTTGGGAGGTGCGAAATCAACATTTCTGCATGAAAATGTGAATCCAAAATTTTTCTTTCCATCCCTGATGGAAAATCTCATCACAGGTGAAATCCATCTCGGAATGACAAGGAAATTTTGACAGGACTAGCTATGGTTTCTGAAAAGCACATCACATAAAACTTCAAGAAAACTTAAAGAAAGATATTTAAGCAAAATACTGAGCTTGTCACTATGAATTCCACAGCTTTGGTCCTTAACCTGATGTGAAAGCACAAAAATGCACACTCTTTGCTTTCCTGAAATCCTACATTGGCAACTGGGTATGCAGTAATGATTGCACAGTAGAATATCTGTTTCATACAGGTGTTATCAACAGTGAAGAATTCTCTAGAGCACCATGCTGTGTTTAATTTCAACAAGCTTGGGAATAAAATGGTTGACCTGAGGAAAGGTTAGCTTGATGTCATGAATAATTTACCTTCAGCAAATTCTTCTGACTAGAAAAGGCCAACTGGAGTGCTTGTCAAGAAATGGTTCCTAACACAACACTGAGGCACCACTTTCTTTTCTCCCCCTCTCCACAATTGCCTATATTGTGTGAATTTGACAGTTTATATAAATAATTTCTCATTAAAGGATTGGTGTTAAAACCACATAATGTTACACTGCAGGTCCAGAGATCTAACACAGCATTAAGTGTTTACTTTAGAAATAGTTTTACCCACAAGTATGTTTTCCATTCAAGTGCCAAATGAAGTCTTAGGCCAATGAATGCACACTTCCCATGGCAAGCATCTACACAAACACTTCATTTTAGCAAGCAACTAAATAGTATAAAGTCCAGTGTTACAAAAACCATGTAACATATAGACCACTGGCATTGTGTTAATTCCAAGGTTTGTGTATGTTCTATCAAGCTCTCAAGCACTCATTATGATTGCCATGAAGATACCATTTCAGATTACTCCCGTCTGAAAAAGTATCATACTCATCCTAATTGTAATATGAGAGAACATTCACTACAAAAATAAGGACTACCACCATGTGAGCCCCCATGGTTTTCTTTAGCCATTATTGGATATAATACATAACACAAGGAGGCTTGCAACATGTTTGCCATAACCCACTTGTTGAACCATTTTGCATGCTAAGGTCACACCAATACAGTTTTTCCAAGGGGAGACAGTTTTCAGTGATATCTCAGTGGGAATCATAATATGAGGTCAAGCTCTAACTTTCCTTTAAGAGGTGTCAATATTATACAGTCTTTTAAAGGATCATTGTCAGAACCTCATGCTCTATGATGAAGTGGTAGTGTCTAACAATCTTTTATCATTTCTGTCTTCTCAAAAAACTTTCCAGACATGCTTCAAAGGTTCAAAGGTTCATAAGAAGATTCACCTGCAATGCCACAACAAACAGGGGCAGCTTTAAGGCTACTATCACAGAGGAGGATAATAAAATGCTTCTTTCCTTAGATTGCAAAGGAAATGGCCTAGATCACAGAATTATAGATTCAAAGAGCTGGAAAGGGCCCTATGGGTGATCAAGTCCAGCCTCGTGAATAATCCCCAGCTAGAGCATCCCCAGCAGTTAGCTGTCCATCCTCTTTTTGAAGGCATCCAGAGAAAGAGATCCCACTACCTTTCTAGACAATTGGTTCCATTATTAACTGCTCTTACTGTCAAGACGTTCTTTCTAATGTTCAATCTAAATCTACCCTCCTGTAACTTAAAACCATTCGACTTACTTAGTTCTACCCTCTACCCTCTGAGGCAGCAAAGAACATGCTAGGGCCTTCCTCTTTGTGGCAGGCCTTGAGGTATTTAGAGTATTATCATGTCACCCCTCAATCTTCAAATTGTTTTTTATCTTCAAGGTTCCAGAAACATTACTATGAAGATTTTCACACTTGCCTGAATCACTGGTAAATCATTCACCAAATGTCCTGCAAAAGTGGCTGAAAGATCAAAAAAGCCTCTGTGTGTGAAGGCTGGAAGTGCTCTTCAGTCATCATGGAAACAAATCTGGCTGCAGCATTTGTCAAATGTTGCAAGAAAAGCAGGGAAGGAGGCATTCCCCCGCCCCCCCCCCCGTTAACACTAAGTTGGCGTTAATAGGAATCTGCCTCCTTCCCTGCTTTTCTTTCAATGTTTGACAAATGCTGAGCCAGATCCATTTCCATGATGATTAAGGAGTGCTTCCAGCCTTCACACACAGAGGTTTTTTTGCTCTTTCAGCCACCCTTGGAGGATGTTTGGGGAATGTGGAGTTGAAGGCTTTCATGGCCGGCATCCATAGTTTTTTGTGGTGCTTTCAGGCTATGTTTTCCAGAACATGGCCACATAGCCCAAAAGCTCCACAAAAAAACTATGTTTGGGGAATGATTTACCAGTGATTCAGGCAAGTGTGAAAATCTTCTATGATGAAGATTGAGTGAGTGGGTTGAGCTATCACAGTGGGTAGCATTTGACCACTGCAACTCAATTTTCAAGTCACTTACACAGGATTGATCCCATAGAAAACAATGGACCTTCATTCTGTATTAAGAAACTTTAAGAATTTAGCCAAAATCAGTGACAGGAACCAGTCAAAATCAACTTGAGTAATTAATTACATTTGCAATTTTCTAACCAAAGAGCAGCTACTTAAATATATATATATATATATATATTTAACTGAAGAGATGTGACTAATTTAAACTGGAATTTCAGCATGGCCTTCATTAATATAATAATAGTATTATCAGTTAATTAAATGAAAGAGTAAGAACCAGAATGTTATTTTGTTTGTTTTTCAGTTTTCTGGAGTTTAAAAATGCATTTGAAAGTGATGTCATGCCATTTTTCAATTCAAGTGAACTGACTATTACCATACAGTTGATGTCAGCCCTTTTTGTATTAGAGCTGTTCTCACACAAATGAAACAAGTCAGCCACATTTCTACCATGGGGTATACCAGCATATTAACAGTATTCTCAAAGACAGAAGCCCTAACAGTAGCCCGGGCATGCTTTGTAGAACACACATGAGTGCATATTTACAGTTATGACTGATCACAAGGCTCCTGAGCCCTTGATCCTAGCCAGGTGTATTACAGGTACAGTGTCCAGGACTAAGTACAAATAGTGCACCACACATCTGGATTATGGAAGGCAAGCGTAGTTGACCTGTTGCCTTAGGCAAGGGGGAAACAAAGGAACAATAAAGTCAACATCTTCTAAGCCTTGTGAGGATTGGATTCTTACTGGGAATCCTAGGCATCACAACACAATGGTGGTAATTGATACTATTTATGGTAGAAATTATGGGTGACTTATCCTAGGAAATTGTTCCATAACAGAAACATCAAATACTGCACAAATCCTGATGCTCAATTTACTATTCCAGTAATTACTTCTGGAAAAGTAAGGTAGGGTTGTCTCGTGGCCCTTTTTAAAGTCAGTATTTCCATCAGCAGCTTGTTAACAGAGGATAATAATTCTACTGTATGCAGATGACACAATGCAACTGGCACAGAATCAACTAGGATTACCAAGACCTAGACTGCTAGACTTTTAGTGCTTAATGTTTGGCAGAACATCTAGTTATTAATTATGCCAAATATGAAGATTATGATTTTAGCCCCAAGTTATAGCCAGATGATAGAAGGCACTCAATTGATTAGACTGACTCATTCAAATATTTTGGCATTGATTTTTCTGCCAACAGAAACTGGAAGGAAAAACATATTACCAGTAGCAACCATTCACTTTTCCAGAATTCAAAGAGAAATTTTGATCTATGTTTTCCCAGCAAGTTATTGAGGCACTTATAGTGTATCAAAAATTGCACTGTTTTCTAAAGGTATTCCATGTGGCAAGGGGGGAGTATGGGTTAAAGAAGACCATAAGGGTGCTCTTCAAGAAATGCCAGGCCCAAAGATCCAAAATTACTTTGGAACTGGTCTACAACAGGCAAGTGCTAAAATTAGAAGGTAGCATTTTCCATATCTTCACAGGAGTTTAATATAATAATAAAAAGCCCCAAATTGAGCAAATGTATTACAGGCTGAATTTCAACCCAGAGTGTTTTTACAACATTACTTAAAATAGAGAGTTATAAATGGAAATGCTGACATTAACTGTTTTATAGTGATGGCTAGAGGGGACTACTAAGACATTACTTTACCACTTTGGAATGGAATCTGGCATGACAAAAATTTATCCGTATATAGACTGGCTGTGGGTTGACATTGTCACTGCCACAGAATATAAAAGACTAATGCTATAACCACAGTGGTTGTCAGCTGCTTTGAACAGTTCATAAGAAGCTGTGAAATAATGTTCCATAACAGAAACATCAAATACTGCACAAATCCTGATGCTCAGTTTATTATTCCAGTATAATAAACTACAGGGGGGAAAAAGCGATGATCCTATAATTATTCAGTAAGGTGCTGCTATGTTTCCCACCCCTCCTCTGTACTCACTTCACGAGCTGCTAGTGTAGAGAGTTTGTGGTATACTGAATATCCCATAATTCCCATGGGAAGGTTTTGTGGCATCTTTTGCTGAGGGCACTTCAGCACCTTTTGCAAGTGGGGCGTTAATTACCAGGTGGCTGTTATTTTTATTAATACGGCTGATCCACCCGCATTTGAATCACTCACTCTTCTAAACCACTAACAGAGAGTTCTGTGTAACTAGCCTGTGTTTTTAAACCTGACTTTGGAAATTGGCATCTGTGTGGAACGGGACCCTTGAGCCAAATATAATATAGTGTACTTTATTAAACCACAATAAGCTAGTGCTCAAGTATCTTTTAGAGTCTCTGTTAAACCCACAAGAATTAGAGAAACTGAGGTGTACATTTGACACAGCTCTTAATTTATGTGCTATGTAGTAAATATCTAGGAAATGAGCAGCCCTCCCCCCTCCCAGCTTCTAGAATATCCTGCAATGACAGAAGCGCAATGAGTTGTATTAAAGAGAGAGATGAAGGTAATTATGGTTCTAAAGTGTCTGCCAGAGAGGCTGGAGTGCAGCTGACTTCATATAAATTACTGAGTGCAGTTTGATTACTAATCATCTTGGGTCTAGTTACACTATGGAGATCCAGTTTCATGCTAGCAATCCATTATGGATTACTTAGATGGATTCTCGAGAGAGTCACAATGTTGTATGTTAGGTTAATTGAGCACAAGGTGGATGGTGTCTTACGTTCACTGTTGTCCATAGAAATCCAACTAGATGATTTTCATAAGAAGGGTTTTCTGACAGGGCCAGCTCAACCATTAAACAGAGTGAGGTGATCACTTCAGCCAGTAGATGCTGGGGGGGGGGGGGGCATTTGCAGGATATTATGTGAGTGTTTGGAGGACAGAGCTGTGTAAGTCATGCAGCCTGCTTCCCGTCTCTTCAGCCAGGTACATGGGAAAATGTTTCCTTGTTTTTCATTCCAGACAGCCAAATTTCATTGGCTAGTCCTGGTTTTGAAACCTGTTATCAAAAAATTCACCATTACACAGTAAGCATTGAAACCTGCTGATGTGTGCCACAGAAAATTTTTAATTTATCATCTGGCATTGAGTGTTTCTCTATAGACCTCTCATCAGGCATATACATAGAATATCAACGAAATCAGCTACAAAATATCCTTTTACATTATACCTCACAATCCATCTTTAGAAGGACAAAGATATATCCATTTTTAAAATTCTTCCTAAAATAATACTTGCAATTTTCACACATTCCTGGTCTGAGTCCTACAGGTACATTCTCTGTGAGACTCTCAGCAAGAATAAATTAAAATAGAGCAGAATTTCTACCTTATTTTGTTGTACTACTGCTCCACGGCAGAAAATGAGAGGAGAGTATGAAAAAGGTGTAAAATGTCATGTATGAATGGAGGAGAGCAGTTTAAGAACAATAATAAATGCTCTATTTTGTATGACTCTATATAAACTAGGAATAAGAAGAATACTACAAAATGTTTCATTCTTAGCAAAAAGAAAAAGAAACAGGCTATTTCAATATGCTTCAACCTATTAAGAAATTGGTAGCCTTCACAGGATTTCTTACCTCCAAGATAAAAATGAGACAAAGGGCAGCTTTTCCCCCATCATGGTTTCCATTAACTGTGCAAAATTCTGTACTCAAAATTACTATCTTGAAATAAAACACACAAGCACACAGAGAAGCACAGAAGGATTGTATAACTGATGATACATAAAAAAAATCCCTATCAAATGTTTTTGCTTTTTTTTAAGTCGGTGCAACAAGGCATCAGCTTGTGGTCGGTGCAAAAACTAATCACTCAGTTTTCTCAAAACACAGTCACAAATGACTGGATTCATGCTGATAACTACAGAAAATTTCTAACCACATTGAAGGGGAGCAGAAAATTATGTGGTTTCTTGCTTGTGTGACAAGTAAGAATTTACATCTCTAATATATACACATGAACCTATGACTTAGCTTTTGTATGGTAAGTGAGCTCTGAACAGGAAGGAAACAGTAAGACATGACATATGTCAAAATTGAAAGAGACACCAAAACACCGAATAAGGCAACCATACTGCAACAGAATCTACCTCCATAATGACTTGCAGATAATATCTACTTATTTTCTAAGTAATGAAGGAACACAGTTTTCCCCACAAAAAACACAACCCGTGATATGAGATAGATCTGATCTGATGCTCGCTATTTTCCACCTTCCATTCTATACATAGTTGAATGTACAAACATATATGGAATCAGTGGAAATATAAATATGGTTACCCAGCTATTTGGTTCAAAGACATGAACTATAAGAAATGTGCTCAGTATTTTTTAGCTGAGAGTTAGGAGCAATATAGTAATTACTTCTGAAAGGAAGAAATGAATGATTTTAGCATTTTTTTCCTCCTGCAAAAAAAGTCTTCTAGAATTGTGCAGTTCAAGGATTTATTCTGATCACAATTTGTCCATGGTTGTTTTGCAGAAAACAGCCTTTTTTGAACAGTAAAGCAGCATTTTCTATTAAGCAAATAATGTTTTTTTTAATTATATTAAAAAAAGCAAATAGACAAATGAAAGACAATATAAGGACAGTGATAAATGTAATACAATATTATGAGATACATAGTGGGGAAAAAGCAGCCTTGATTTTTAAAGATGCAGAAAAGGCCTTTGATGAAGTAAAATGGAACTTTATGTTAACTACTTTTGAAAAAATGAAATTGGGAGGAAATTTTATAAACTGGATACAAAACATCTATAAAAATCAATCTGCAAAACCGATAATTAATGCAGAAAAATGGAAGAAATTGAAATTCAAAAAGGAACCCATCCAGGCTGTCTGCTATCACCACTGCTATCACCACCACCACTACTGGAAATATTAAATAATGGAACAGGAAAAAATATGGAAATACAAGGAATAAAGATCAAAGGGCAAGAATACAAATTGAAGGTCTTTGTGGATGATCTGGTTATATTTCTGGAAAAACCTAATAAATGGAGGAACAAATTAAAAGAGAAAATAAATAGGTTCGGAGAATTTGCAGGCTTCAAAATCAACAAAGATAAAACAATTATCTTAACAAAAATATGAAAAAAGTAGATGCTTTGATTATGAATTCCTGCATGGCAAGTGGTTGGACTGAGTGGCCCTTGTGGTCTCTTCCGATTCTACAATTCTATGAAAGAACAAAAAAATAATGTACAGAAAGAAAATAGTGCACAGAGTTAAACAAAGACAAAGCAAAATAATAAATGGAGAAAGTTCCCATTACAGGTGGACTCTCTCAAAAGAAAGAAGCAAATTCCTTCAAAGCACACCAGAAATGAGGCCTAGCAATAAGTCTGCAATCTGCCCATTATTTGGCCCTGCAAGATACAACCACTTGTCCCTCTGAATACCCACAAATCCAGAGAGAGGCCAGATGGTACACTGGAAAAGAGTGGCACTAGTACAAGTTTAAAGCATTCCCATTCATCTCCAACTATAGTGTTGCTCATCTTAGGAAGGCTAGAGTCACTGTTTTCAAAAGTTTCAAAACCTAATAGACACTGTTTTCAAAAGTTTCAGTCTTTCTGTGAAAGGGATTTATGTGTGTCCTGACTCCCCATTTAGAAAAGCATGTTTTTTTTAATCATAATACTCTCATATAAGTAAGTGCACTTAAATGAGAATATTATGGAAAGAAATGTATACTTTTCTCCACCCCCAATTACTGTGGATTCTTTGCTTTGCAGGAATGTCTTAAAGGGGCTACATTTTTCTTCTGGCCTTAAAGAATTATACTAATGTGCATCTGCTTACATTCCTTCTCTCTTTTCCAACCTTTAACAAGAAGTGACTATTAAGTGAAGCCTGTCTCATGACACCACAGAGTTACAGATGAACGAGAGCTAACAACAATGAAGCATTCACCCAAGTGCCTGCAGAAATCTCCAAGGCCAGAGCCCAAGCAGCTGAGGAATTCTACACAACAAGGTTTTCACTGTGGAGAAAGTAGAGAGTTTTTAATCTCCCAGCACACTCGTTCTTCCCAAATGACCTCGGTTTCATCAATCTACCTGTCTGTCTCTAGGAAATTAATGACCTTCAAAAGTAAATATGACTTCAGACCAACAGCAGGTTTAGGTTTTATAAACAGTAAAAATGCTAGCCTCACAATGGAGCTTCTCCCTCACCCTCCAGGGATGCTCTAGGTTTAAAAAATGTTTTGGGGGTTTGGGGTTTTATAAGGTCTTCTTTTGTGAGGCATGTTAACCTTTAAATCATTTTAACAAATCAAGTTGTACACCTGTTAAACAGAGTTAGCTAATCCATTTAAATGCTGTAGAAATGGGAGCACTGTTGAATTCATGAGTCAGACAGTGCTGTACCCATTAAGGAACATTCAGGACTGGGCTAAATAAACTGTTGTGCCCATGCAATATCTCATTAGTTACTTACCTGGCATATAAAAATAAACAGAAAAGAAGAGTGATGGAAGCAAAAGAGAAGCAGATGGACTAGCTCATTTACACAACACCCTGAATGCATTTTGGCCACCTTGGAATCATCTTTGGCTGCACATGTTATGAGCAATGCTAACAAGTTATAAATGGGTTGTTATATAAATGCATCTCCATAGCAAAGCATGCTGATTTTAATAAACACTTCAAGAAAATTTATTTACATAATGAAACCTTGACTCTGCATTGGCCTTCATTGTCAATAAAAAGTCATCTATTTCTAAAGATACCATTCATTTCTAGCTCATTATTATTATTATTATTATTATTACTACATATATTTGTAGATAACACAAAACTAAAAACTTTACTAAAGCTCCCTGATTATTCTTTTAAAATAACATCTAGCAAAATAGCTATACTCTTAATTCATGCAGAGGACAATAAGAAAGTTGTGCCCCTTCAGCATACAAAACCATCTTACACCAAGTCTGACTGGTAGTCTACTTCAAGATACCAGGTGGAAATCTTTTCTTGAAATCCTTAACTGGAGATAGAATCATAGAATCATAGAGTTGGAAGACCACAAGGGCCATCCAGTCCAACCCCCTGCCATGCAGGAACTCCAAATCAAAGCATCCCCGACAGATGGCCATCCAGCCTCTGCTTAAAGACCTCCAAGGAAGGAGACTCCACCACACTCCGAGGGAGCGTGTTCCACTGTTGAACATCCCTTACTGTCAGGAAGTTCCTCCTAATGTTGAGGTGGAATCTCTTTTCCTGCAATTTGTATCCATTATTCCGCGTCCTAGTCTCTGGAGCAGCAGAAAACAAGCTTGCTCCCTCCTCAATATGGATAGAACTGAACCCAGAGCATTTGCATGCAAAGTATTTGCTCTAGTATCACATATGAACTAGACCTGCATATCAGTGCAGAGTTGACATGGGGGGTGGGGTGTCACATAAACAGGTCTATTACAAGACAATGACATCATCTGTTTGGAGCTCCATCCAGGTAACCATATCACTTGCTGGTTATAGAACCAATGTTAAGCAGATGCCTTTTGGGCTATGTTACTACCATATGGATTTTGTTAAGCAGAATCAGAGGAAATCAATTTTTCAAAACTAGAGGCCTGTACAAACAGGCAGAAAGGGGCGGAGAGACACCACCCCTTTCTCCCCCAGATAGTGGCTGCACCAACCAAACGGCACAGCCATGATGTGTCTGGAAAAAGGAGATGCAAAATGCAGCTCCTTTCTGCATTGCTGGCAAGGTGCCATTAGTGCCCTGGAGCAGTACAGTGACATCTCTTGTGTGAAGCATCATTTGAATACGGGGCACAAGACACATTATCGGCATGCACACCATGTAAATGTGTGCGTGGTGCCAAAATGGTGCTGGGAGAGCACGGAGTGTGCAGACACTCTGCTCTCACGAGCCCTAAAATCAGCCCCAGGCCAGCGCTTTATGCTAGTCTGTATTGGGCTTAAGTTAAGAAAGAAGATAGGAAGAAGATCCATTCATTTGAGATGTGGTGCTGGAGAAGAGTGCTGAGGATTATATGGACAGCCAAAAGGACAAATAAATTGGTCCTAGAGCAGATCAAGCTGGAAACCTCCCTAGGAGCCAAAATGACCAACTTGAGGCTGCCGTACTTCAGACACATCATGAGAAGGAAGGACACATTGGAAAATACAATAATGCTGGGAAAGGTGGAGAGACGTAGGAAGAGAGGAAGGCCACATGCTAGATAGGTGGATTCTATTAAGGAGGTCACAGGTTTTATGGGGTTGCAGGAATTCAGCAGAGCAGTGGAGGAAAGGTAGTCTTGGAGATGTCTCATCCATAGGTTTGCCATGAGTTGAGATTGACTTGAGGGCAGTTAACAAAAAAACAAAAAGTCTTGACATGCCAAGAAAATCAATTTTGTTCTTTTTTTGTAAAAATGGACCAGTAAATATAATTGCTATTGTCTATCTGTACATGTTTCTGCAATTTCTGTTACAACAGTTTTTGAAAGAGAAATGAAAAAGCATATAGTAACACTGTTTATATAGCAGATTGAATTTATTCCAATAAAACAAAAATGAAGAAAAATACTCTGTTGGCTTGATTCAATCAATAGATTTTCAAACTAGACATAAGATTCCAAAGATCTTCCAGAGTAGACTGGAAAGTAGAACAAGTTTTGAATACACGATAACAGAGGGTTTCTGAACAGTATGATGCCATGATACAAGGATGTTTCAATATAGAAGGCATGACTCACTCAAAAAGGCATTAACACAGTAGGTGGATAGATTCAGGGCAGTGGAGGAAAAACAGGCTTGGAGATGGCTTATCCACAGGGTCCCCATGGGATAGGGGTGATCTGAGGCAGTAAACAACAAACAACAAATCCTTTAATGTTAAGTGGCTTGTTCCAAAGTAGACAGATTTCCTCTCCAAAGAGGTGGAAAAGGCAGCAGGCAATAAGCATAATCAGCCAAAAAATAGCTTTGTCCCTGTTTTTCAGCAATTCAGAATGTCTCTTTCGGGATATATGAGTGATCAACATGCCAATTTCTGCCCACCTTGGTCTGAGCACCATCCTTATATATAATTTTACAAACAATAAAATCATAACCAACTTGCAAAGATAGTTAAGGACTTAAAGGAGTATATGGCTGTAGTCTCTGCCTCTCCCAAGTCCTCTGAACAGCATTAAACTGAAAAAAATGTTAACTCTTAGCAGAACTGAAAGATTCAAATTATAAATTCATCAACCCTTGCCAAGTTGCAGAGAAACATTCCTGAACTTTTCTGACATTCCCATATCAAATAGTTCCTCCTCTTCCCTTGAGGCTCTCTATTGTATTCACAGAAAATATTTTGACAAAGTGAGATAAATATATTTGAACCAGAGGACCTACCATGGAGAGGATCCCCCCCTTTTTTTAAATTAAATAAGACTACACATTGTGGCGTCACCAGTCAAGAAACTATGATGCTGCCCAGTCCAATGGACAGAAAAGAAAATGTTTGGAGGGATATGGCTCAAAGCCTGTTGGCATTAAGTTTTTGCTATGATAAAGCAGTGGTGACACTTCTTGGCAAAAGAGCAAAATAAAGAACTTGCATAAATTCTCCTTGAAAGGTTAGTTAAAATTGCCTACACACTTAGTATAGATTTCTGTGTACTTTATGACATGCCATGTTATACACCTATTCAGCAGACCTAATAAGAAATATACGATGTAATCCTATGCATGTTTATTTGTCTCCACTGTGCCAGGCTATTTGGCAGACTGTATCTCTCTGTATGAGCTGGCCTGGGCTCTGAGATCATCAGGAGGGACCCATCTCTCAGCCCCACCACCATCACAAGCATGGTTGGTGGGGATACAAGAGAGGGCCATCTCAGTGGCCACCCCCAGATTTTGAAACTCCCTTCCCAGGAGGCCAAAATGGCCTCCTACTTGTTCTGCTTCCATTGACAGACTAAAACCTTTTATTCAGACAGGCTTTTAAAAGGGAAAGTCTTTAAAGAACAAGCTGGGGTGTTGTACTGTTTTAAAGTGTCCTGGTTTTAAGCACTTTTATTATTTTTTAAATGGTACACCTGTTCCCTCCACATTTGTGGCTTTGACTTTTGTGGATTTGATTATTCACAGATTTGATTAGGAATTTCTAGGTCCTCCAATGTGACTGTATTGTCAACTTCTGTCAAATGTCATGCTGGAAGAACCAGAGATTCCTAAAAAGAACACTTCTCTAGGCAGGTCATTTGTAGGTCCTCCACCGCAATTTCAGGGTCATGGCTACAGAATTGCTCTGGAGGACCTCTCAGGGGAAAAAAAGTGGGTTTTGTTTTTTTTTTTTAATTTGCAGTCCTATGCCCCTAACCCCATCGAATGTGGATGGTCCACTGTATTTTATTCCTTTAACAAGTGATCTGTTTTAATACTAATGTTAATGTTATGTTTTTATTGTACTGTTCTTTTAAATTTTACGTGCACTGAGTCCCAATTTTGGGGTAACAACAACAACAATAATGGAATTTCATCCCATGGAAACATGGTCAGGACTACACCCTCAGTTTACTATTTTAAAAAGCTCATAAAACTTTTGTGAGTTGTACAGATGGGCATTTGTGAGTGGCATGGAAGAATGCCACCTGAAATAGCATTATTTGACTTCTTTCAGATATCTTCTCCTTGTGTAACAATTCCTTCAGCTCATTAATATTTGGAAGAGGACTTCAACTACTGTAGATAAAAACTGATCATTAGAAATAAAAGAATTGATAGTGGATTTTAAAATTTAAAACAGTTTTGTTTTTTGTTAACAATAAAATTATTTTAAATGACATGTAAATAAATGGGATATAAACATGGTAATTGTACATTCTGTAATCTCTAAACTAAGCCAATGTTTCAATACTTCTTTAACATTTTTTAAAAGTAGATCTTTCAATATAAATGCTGAACATAGAATCATAGAATCATAGAATCATAGAAATTTAGAGTTGGAAGAGACCACAAGGGCCATCCAGTCCAACCCCCTGCCGTGCAGGAACTCCCAATCAAAGCATACCCGACAGATGGCCATCCAGCCTCTGCTTAAAAACCTCCAAGGAAGGAGACTCCACCACCCTCCGAGGGAGTGTGTTCCACTGTCGAACAGCTCTTACTGTCAGGAAGTTCCTCCTAATGTTGAGGTGGAATCTTTTTTCCTGCAGTTTGCATCCATTGTTCCGAGTTCTGTTCTCTGGGGCAGCAGAAAACAAGCTTGCTCCCTCCTCAATGTGACATCCCTTCAAGTATTTAAACAGGGCAATCATATCACCTCTTAACCTTCTCTTCTCCAGGCTGAACATTCCCAGTTCCCTAAGGCGTTCTTCATAGGGCAAGGTCTCCAGACCCTTCACCATTTTAGTCGCCCTCCTTTGGACCCGCTCCAGTTTCTCCACATCCTTTTTGAATTGTGGTGCCCAGAACTGGACACAGTATTCCAGGTGGGGCCTGACCAATGCAGAATAGAGTGGCACTATTACTTCCCTTGATCTAGACACTATACTTCTATTGATGCAACCTAAAATTGCATTGGCCTTTTTAGCTGCTGCATCACACTGTTGACTCATGTTCAACTTGTGGTCTACTTGGACTCCTAGATCCCTTTCACATGTTGTCTCATTCAGCCAGGTGTCCCCCATCCTATATTTGTGCATTTCATTTTTCCGCCCTACGTGTAGGACCTTACATTTCTCTGTGTTAAATTTCATTTTGTTAGCTTTGGCCCAGCTTTCTAGTCTATTCAGGTCATTTTGAATTTTGATCCTGTCCTTTGGGGTATTAGCTACTCCTCCCAATTTGGTGTCATCTGCAAATTTGATAACTAGGCTCTCAATACTGTCATCCAAGTCATTAATAAAGATGTTGAATAGCACTGGGCCCAGGACAGAACCCTGTGGCACCCCACTTGTTACTTCTTTCCAGGATGAAAAGGAACCATTGTTGAGCACCCTTTGGGTTCGGTCAGTCAACCAGTTACAAATCCATGTAACGGTTACCTTGTCTAGTCCACATTTTACAAGCTTGTTTGCAAGGATGTCATGGGGAACCTTGTCAAAGGCCTTACTGAAGTCAAGATATACTATATCCACAGCATTCCCTTCATCTACCAAGCTGGTAATTTTATCAAAAAAAGAGATCAGATTTGTCTGGCATGACTTGTTTCTCTGAAACCCATGTTGGCTTTTTGTGATTATGGAATTATCTTCCAGATATTCACAGACTCTCTACTTAATGATCTGCTCTAGAATCTTTCCTGGTATTGATGTCAGACTAACCGGACGATAATTGTTGGGATCCTCTTTTTTCCCCTTTTTGAAGATTGGGACAACATTTGCCCTCCTCCAGTCTGCAGGGACTTCTCCTGTTCTCCAAGAGTTCTCAAAGATGATTGCCATTGGTTCCGATATTACATTTGCCAGTTCTTTTAATACCCTAGGATGTAGTTCATCTGGTCCTGGAGACTTATATTCATTTAGATTAACCAGGTATTCCTGTACTGTTTCCTTACTTATTCTGTGCTGAAATTCCCCTATTCTGTCCTCTGCCCCATCATCCTTAGGTTGGGCACCCTTTGCCTTTCCTGAGAAGACTGAAGCAAAGAAGGTGTTGAGCAATTTGATAATTTTTAAATATATATATTTATACTCTACAAGGGATATAAAAATATTTTCAGAACTGTTGTCCTTGCTGAAAAGAGATGTCTCATAACATCAAGAGCCTCCCCTATTGAAAAAGTCAGTCACTGTGAGATGTTCTGTTATTGTACAAAAGCAAATAAATAAATAAAAATAAAATAAAAAATCAATAATTGTAAAAGCCAACTGCAAAAAAAAAGTTTTTGCAAGGAGAACTTCATCTTTAAACACTGTATTGTCCAAAAAGATATTTTTTTTAAAAAAATATGTTATTTAGTAATAAAAAACGCATGAAAATTTCACCAAAAGTATTGAAATGAAAAAAAGTGTGTGGGGGGGGAGGGGGGAAACAAAATAAAGAAAATACTGCTTCAATTTACACAATAATTACTAATTTTGTTTCAACTTCTCAACTAGGGACCTTTCACATTTGTTTGTCACTTTGGTTTTGTAAAGTTGGAGCTGGGACAAGGCAGAGTGAAGTAGAAAGTGTAAATACTGGGAGGAAGAGGGGGGGGGGGAGAAATTCTCTCCCAGGCAGATTGTTATATGCCCACATTTAACTTTACAAATGCTGTGGGTGCATACATTGGGACAAGTTATCCCAAGGATGATATGGCAAATATTGTATATACAGTCAGACAAAGTGATGAAAAACCCTGCTGAAGATTTTTCATCACTGAAAATGTAAAATAACACTCTTTTTGATATTAAATATAACATAGTTTAGTGGTCAGATCTGCACTATTGTTTAACCATTGTATAAATTAGTATCAACAGGCAATTTGATTTCAATCAATGATTTATACTGGACTTTTTTCTTGTTGATTTATATTGCTTTGATTTAAATCAATCCACTCTGGCATCAACATTTTTTCAGTATGGAGAATTAATGTTAATCCTTCTTTGATCCTTGTGTGATCAAAGGGTCTTTCTGGGGGCAATTGGTTTTTTGCTTTCACTTCTGTGGAAATAGCAATACCCAGACTTTTGTTATTTCAAAAAGGCTTCCAGGGAACATTCATTCCCACATTGCATAGGCAGCAGGAGCCAACTTGGGCTTTGCTGTCTTAGAATACCACATACATAATTATTTTTGAGTAGGAATTTTTGAGCCCTGTCTTGTTCCCATTAAAATTAGGTCAGGCTCGTAGACTGCCATTTGTGCAATTCCTCCTGGGAAGAAAGAAATAATCACCAGACAAGGAAAGGTTATATAAAATGCAAGATGATTAGTTCATTGACCAGGGCACTTGTTAAGGAATAGCATGTGTGACAGAACTTGGGGAAGTTAATTCCCCCCTCCCTCCCCAAAAAACAAACAAACAAACAAACAAATCTGATAATCTCCAGATGGCATGGAGAAACTGGTTGGGTTATTCTGAAAATTGTGACCAAAAAGTAGATTTTGAAAGTTGTGATTAGTTTTTTCCAGGGGGCTTGCTATAGTACTATTAGCTGTACCACAGCCACCATACAGCTGGAATTTAGTTGGTGTAAGAAAGAGTGACCTTGGGCACATCACACACTCTCAGACCCATGATAGATTCACCATAAATTGAAAATGACTTGAAGGCACACAACAACAACAAACGAAAAAGAAAAGATGGGGCAGAGGTCTGTGTAACTTATACTAGCCTGTTTGGGGTGTTTTCTGAGTTATATATTTATTTATTGCATTTTTATGCCACCATTCTCCTGTTGTGGGATGCAAGACAGTTACTATTAGCTTCTACAAAAGCTGTCAATGTAGCTGGAGGTAGGTTGAAAAGAAAGAGGAGGGGGTGAAGATATTTTTCAGCAATGGAGGAGCAGAATAAGTAGGGAACGGAGGACACCACAAGGGGGTTTCAAAACAACATTTTCAGATAACAGTAAAGCAGACAAAATTAATGATATTAGTCACCACCAAAAAATTAACATGTCAGTTCTGCTCTATCCCTGTTCTCTCATGCAATTATGAACAAATATCCTGACTCCAACCCCTGAAAAGATCAATGCCTGTATTTATAAATTTGTCAATGGGGAACAATGAAAAGGAAACAAATCTGGATTTCAAGGATCTGAATACCACCACCAACAACAAAGATTTATAGCAGTTTTTGCTAACTTTCCAAGAACCAAGGCACAGGATTGCTCACTGGTAAGCCATGCCAAGTGGGATGCATGCAGTTTGGGTGAATGAAATCCAAGATTTCATTAAACTGAATGGTACTCTGGAGCCATTACTCATCATTTCCTCTCTTAATGTGGAAAAATGCCCTTTTAAAGATTTACAGGTATATTTTCCCCTTTCAGATAGACATCATTATGGTTTCCTTACAATTATGGGATTCATAAGCCACTAAAAGCACTCAATTAAACAGCTGCACTAAGTATATAGTCATGAATGTACATTAGCTTCCTCTGCATTCTGCTTCTTATAAAAGTCGAATTGACATGAACAGTTCTTCTCAGCTCATGGAACTTTTCCTTGGGGGGGGGGATGTACACAGATGTTTAGTTCTGACATAATTCTTTGGAGAAGCAGGAATAAATTTTGAAGCCCAGAACTTAGAAAAATACTTTTAAGGAGAATGTCCCAGAGTATTACAGAATTACTCAGTTGAGAATGGTGTCAAGATTCATCATTCTTCAGCCATTTTCTATGCTCTACTCTCATCAAATTCTTTAAACACAATGACCACTTCATTCCCATCACTGAGATCATTGTGAAGTTGGCCCAGCCAAAAATGGATGAAAACTGGCCCCTTATACCCTTTCCTGTTGTCCATCTCTGACCCATAGATTGAAAGAAATCTTGGGTTCAGATCATGTATAGCATGACTGACAGCTGGTATTTTCTATTGTAGGATGACCAAAATTTCTGGGCCTAGATCTTTTCATTTCTAGAAAAATAAAAAGGTAGATAAATAGTTGCTGGAGAAACAGGATTTTAGTGAAACTGGAAGAGAAGTTACTAAATTGGAGACTTTCAATGACTCTATGCCCAGACTATACTCTGTTGTTGTTGTTCTTATGTGCCTTCAAGTCATTCTGATGTATGGTAAACCTTCCATAAAGTTTTTCTTTGGGGGGGGGGAGGGGGGAGGTTGTTTTGTTTTGTTTTGGAGAGGTGGTACATTTATTCAATGCATTTTATTATTGCCTATCTCCAAGGCTGAGAGAGTATGAATTGCCTATGGTCATGCAGGGGATTTATATGGCTATGCAAGGTCTGAACCCTGATCTCCCAGAGTCCTAGTCAAACCACCACACCACACTGGATCACTGTACTCTGGTAAGACTTTACTATCACATTATGTGCTTTAAGATAAAGTAATGCTTTTTTTGAGCTGTAAAAAAGAAAAGTAATGAAATGCACTTTTTTTTCCCTGACTTATCATCCAGGATTGAAGAGAGGGAGGTGTGGCCAAGGCAACAGAGGACTCTTAAGCTGCCCTAACAGCCAAGGAACATCCTAGCCAACTGTAACACTGGCTGAGAGGCTCTTGTATCCCATTACCACCGGGACTGAAGAGAGGGAGGTGTGGCCAAGCAACAGAGGACTCTTAAGCTGCTTTCACAGCCAAGGAACATCCTAGCCAGCTGTAACATTGTCTGTAAATCTGCATCTGTGAAGAGACCTTAGGGATATTGAACACTATCTATCCCCCCCACCCCCCGCCGCCCTCCTTATAATCTGGGAAACTTTAACTCCTTTTCCTCTATTTGAGGAACAGAGCAGTTCTGTCTCCCTGATCTACTACAGTAATCACTTGACAGGTTGAGATATAGATACTGCCTCCTTTGGTAATATATGGAGGGGGTTGGGATTGGGGGGTGGAACAATATACATGGATTTGAGCATAAACGATGGGGCACATAACATTGATACTGGAGTGGCCATAAGAGTTGTGTCGGGAAACAGGAGGTATGGTGATAACAGAGTGAAATTTTATTATAGAGGAGGGCAAGATCGATGCTTAAAATATATCCCTCCTTCCTTTCACTCTGTTAACCCAAAGGCTCTGCAGAACATACCAGTTCATCCACTGAACCTGTCCTGCTCCTTTGTAATGCCAGGTCTATTAAAACAAAACTCATATTCTATATATGACATGCTTACTGATATTATATATATATATATATATATATATATATATGATATGCTTACTGATGAAGACCCTGAGCTGGCATGCATTACAGAAACCTGGCTGGGGCATGATAGTAGCGTGATGTGGGCACAAGCTCTCCCAGCGAGGTATGCCGTCACTGAGAAGGTAAGGGGGAAGTGGGGGAGGGGGAAGAGTGGCTATAGTCCATAAAAATCATCTTACCCTGACCAAGATACCTCTCTGACGATTAGACCACATCGAGGCTATTTACCTTCACCTGAAGACAAGGGATAGTCTGAGGATTCTGTTGATTTACCGACCACCCTGTTGCTTAACAGACTCCCTGGCCGAGCTGACACAGTTTGTCTCAGAGATTATCTGGGAGACCCCTAGGATTATTGTTTTAGGGGACTTCAACATCCTCCTTGATACCAATTCATCAGATCTTACGGGTGCAGCTCGGGAGTTCATGTGGGCCATGACAAACATGGGCTTATCCCAGATTGTCTCCAGGCCTACGCACTGCGCTGGTCATACCCTCAATGTGGTCTTTTGTTCGGAACAGGAACAGCCATGGATGGATGTAACCCATACTTTCCCTTTGTCATGAATGGATCATTTCCTGGTTAAGGTTGGACTAAAGGCCACTATCCATAACCCCCCTGGGGGTGGTGGACCTGTTAGAATGGTCTTCCCTCGAAGGCTAATGGAGCCCAAAAGGTTCCAGGAAGCCTTAGAGGGTTTAATGGATGGTAACGTCGGAGACTCTGTTGAAGCCTTGGTAACAACTTGGAACAATGACCTCACCAAGGCTATTCACACAATCGCTCCCGATTGTCCTTTTCAGCCTGCTTCTAATAGAAATCCCTGGTACACTGAAGATCTCAGGAAGGGTGGGAGGTGGGTATGGATTGTATAGATTGTGATTTTTTAACTGTATACGTTTTTAATTGTTGTACCCTGCCTCGATTGCTCGCTCAGAGGGGCGGGTTAGAAATAAATATTACTATTATTATTATTATTAGATGAAGCAGGTTGTACAATGACTGGAGCACCGCTGGCAAAACACATCATATGACTTCACTAAAAGTCTATCGAGTGGCAATAAATGCAGCAAAGAAATCTTACTTTTCTGCATCTATTGAGTCTGCAAAGTCTTGTCCTGCAGAGCTCTTCAAGATGGTTAAAAAGTTAACTCAGACTCTTTCCACCTTGAATCCATTATTACAACCTACTAAAGCCTGCTGTGACATGTTTAATTATTACTTTGTAGATAAAATCTCTCTGATAAGGGCCAACTTAGACACCAGTTTTAATACAGAAACAACAGGAGAGATGTCCAATGACTCTGTTAACGAGGTTATTTTGGATCAGTTTCAGTATGTGAGTACCGATGATGTAGACAAGCTGCTTGGAAAGGTTAAAAAGACCACTTGCCCTCTTGATCCCTGCCCTTCTTGGTTGGCCATTCAGGGAGCAGAGGCAACTATGAATTTTCTGGGATCAATAATTAATGCCTCCCTCAGAGAAGGCCACTTTCCAGCCAGTTTAAAACTGGCTGCAGTCAAACCTATCCTTAAAAAGCTTTCCCTTGATCCCTTAGAAAAATTGAACTATCAGCTAGTATCTCTCCTTCCGTTTTTGGGCAAGGTGATCGAGAGGGCAGTTGCCAACTGACTCCAAGCAGTATTGGATGACAATGATTATCTTGATCCATTTCAAACTGGCTTCAGGTCAGGATATGGAGTGGAGACATGGTCACCTTGGTCGATGATCTCCGTCTGTGCATTGACAGGGGAAGTGTGGCCCTGTTGGTGCTCTTGGACCTCTCAGTGGCCTTTGATACCATAGACCACAGTCTCCTTCTGGAGCTTCTGAAGGAATTGGGTATCAGGGGCATTGCTCTGCAGTGGCTTCGGTCCTATCTCTTGGGAAGGCTTCAGATGGTGTCGCTTGGTGACAGTTGCTTGGCCAAGAGGGAGCTCAAATTCGGCGTCCCTCAAGGTGCTATACTGTCGCCAATGCTATTCAACATTTACATGAAGCAGCTGGGTGAGATCATCCAGAGACATGGAGCAGGGTGTTATCAGTATGCTGATGACACCCAAATTTGTTTCTCCATGTCTCGGACTGCTTCAGTGACCAAAGAAGGCATCTCCCCTCTGAATGACTGTCTGAAGTCAGAAATGGATTGGATGAGGGAAAATAGACATAAACTGAATCCAAATAAAACGGAGGTACTCGCTATAGACAATCCTATTCCAGGTGCAGAGATAAGTCCTCCAGTCCTGGATGGGGTCACACTTCCCCTAAAGGACTGTGTTCGTAGCCTGGTGGTACACTTGGACCTGCCGCTTTGCCTGTCATCTCAGGTTGATGCGACAGCCAGGAGTGCCTGCTATCATCTTCGGCTGATATGCCAGCTGCGACCCTTCCTGGAATAGGAGAACCTAGAAACGGTTGTACTTCCACTGGTAATCTCTCATCTCAATTTCTGCAATGCGCTCTACGTGGGGCATGCCATGTTCGGAAGCTGCTATTGGTTCAAAACATGGCCGCCAGATTAGTTACAGAGAGTTCTAAATTTGATTCTATTACACCTATTTTAGAATCCCTACACTGGCTGCCTATTAGCTTCCAGGCACAGTATAAGGTGTTGGTTATTACCTATAAAGCCCTACATGGCTTGGGTCCAGCATACTTGAGGGAACAATCCTTCCCGCACATCAGGTCCTTTGGGAGAAACCTACTGCAGCCAAAGAAAACTAGGCTGGTGGCGACCTCCCAGAGGACCTTTTCAGCTGGCACTCCAAAAATATGGAATGACCTGCCATATAACATCGTTGGAGGCCTTCAAGAAGGCAATAAAGATTGATCTCTTCTGGAAGCCCTTCCCTGACTGACCTCCTCAGATTTTTTAATAGTCCATCTGTCTCACTGCCCCCATTGGATGTTTTCCGATTTTATTGTGAATTCTAATTTAATGTTTTTAAAATTACTATTTTAGTTTATTATGTTTTTAATGCTGTAGCACATAGTTATTTTTGTATTTTTTTAAAAACTGTTTCCCCACTTGCTGTTACCTGCCTCGATCCAACACAGGGAGAGGCAGGATACAAATATTATTATTATTATTATTATTATTATCATCATCATCATCATCATCTACCAATTGTTGCTGTTGTTTGCCTTCAGGTCATTATTGACATTGTTCACAAACCCTGTGAACCTAGCACAGGGTTTTCTTGGCAAGATTTGTTCAGAGATGGTTTGTTTTTGCTTTCCTCTGAGGCTGAAAGTCTGTGATTTGTCCAAGGTGATCCAGTGGGTTTCCATGGCTGAGTGGGGATATGACCCTTGGTTTCCCGAGTTGTAATCCAATGGTCAAACCACTACACCATGCTGGTTCTCTGTCTACCAGTACAGAACTAAATTTTACTAATAAAAAAACCCAGACAAATCTGAAAATAAGAGAAGTTAGGGGAAACTTCTTCAGACTATTTTTTCTTTTTAAATTTTATTTTCTAGTAGTGACGTTCAGGCTTCCATATTTAATTTACTCTCCCTCTCCTCCACAATTCTCCTTGAACTGATTTTCCCCATTTGAATTTTCCTAGATCAGTGTCCCCACCTTTCACTTGAGTATTCAGCAAATTACCTCTGAGAATAGGTAAATATGGCATCTAATTATCTCAGATTTCCAGTATATTGGCCCTCCACCAAAGAGACCTGACTCCTGTTCATCTGATGTGATTTAAACATACCTTTAAATTTTTTCTACTGGTGAGTGCTTCAGCTAATCTCTCATTACATCATCTTGCCTACTAGGGCATGTAGAGAGTCTTATTTTCAAACGCAAAATGTAGGGATAGAACAAACACTTGCAATTTTTCTTGCTATTGATAAGAAAGTCTATCTATACATTTCAAGAAATTCCATTTAAAAAATGGTCAGCCATTTTTGCACTTGTCAATATTTTTTAGATGAAAATGTCAGTTGTGACAAAAATTATGGTTTCATGCAGACAGTGTATTTTAAGGAGGAAAAACATTTTTTTTCCACAAATTTGCTTCCAAAAGTTCTGAAATGACCCCCCCCCCAAAAGCAAACTGAATGTCAAAATTTCACCACCTTTGAACCTAACTGAGAGCTCTAAACAGAGGCTGGATGGCCATCTGTCATGGATGTTTTGATTGTGAGTTCCTGCACAGCAGGGGGGTTGGACATAATGGTCCTTGTGGTGAATGATTTTATGAAAGACATTGTATCATGAACTTGTGTAGACTTGGATTACTTCCTCAGATGCATGGTAAACTTATGCTAAATCTAAACGTTCAGAGAGGGCCACCGCTGTGGCCCAAAGTCAGTACCACCAGGAGCCGGGTTATTTTTGCTCCTTTTTGAAGTGGTGCCAGACTCCTACTGGTGGCACGGGAGCAGCTTCTAGAAACTTTGAGGGCATGCGTCATCTGAATGCCATGCCCCCAGCCCAAAGCATCCAGAAGCCACCTTATTTGGCTCATGTTTCAGACTATAGTCTCAAAGGTGCAAAAAGTTCCCTTTGCGTATTGATATTCCAGAATAATTTGGCTCTGAATAATTTCACCAGTGAGGGGGAAAGTTTTGAAATTGTTCTTCCTCACAAGCGGGAATGAAATAAGTCAAGATTTATAACCATTGTGAAGTGTAAAAGTAACTTTTCTGTGAAAATATGCTTTCCATATGCAAAATGGCATCTTTTGAATCCATAGTGGGGTTTTGTAGCACCCTGACAGGATGTAAACGTTTAGTCAAAGGCTTTCATGCCTGGCATCCATAGTTTTTTGTAGGGCTTTCAGGATATGTGGCCATGCTCCTTCCTAACGTTTTGCCAGCATCTGTGGCTGGCATCTTCAGAGGATGCCACAGATGCTGGCGAAAGGTCAGAAATGAACATGGCCACATAGCCTGAAAGCCCTACAAAAAACTATGTATATGTTTAATTTACATATAAAGGGTGCTCAAAAATGGCTCCTTATCCTCCTGGAGAGAAATGACCAATTCGGTCCCATACGGTTCTGTCCAATACGGTTCTTGGCCCAGTGTTATTCAACATTTTTATCAATGACTTGGATGACAGAATTGGGGGCATACTTATTAAATTTTCAGATGACACCAAATTAGGAGAAGTAGCTAATACCCCAGAGGACAGGATCAAAATTAAAAATGACCTGAATAGACTAGAAAGCTGGGCCAAAGCTAACAAAATGAAATTCAACACAGAGAAATGTAAGGTACTGTACTTAGGGTGGAAAAATGAAATGCACAGATGAGGGACACCTGGCTGAATGAGACTATGTGTGAAAGGGATCTAGGAGTCCAAGTAGACCACAAGTTGAACATGAGTCAATAGTGCAATGTGGCAGCTAAAAAGGCCAATGTAATGTTTCTGCATCAATAAAAGTATAGTGTCTATTCTGCTTTGGTCAGACCCCACCTGGAATACTGTGTCCAGTTCTGGGAACCACAATTCAAAAAGGATGTTCAGAAGCTGGAGCATGTCCAAAGGAGGGCGACTACATTGGTGAAGGGTCTGGAAACCATGCCTTATGAGAAAAGACTTAGGGAGCTGGGGATGTTTAGCCTGGAGAAGAGAAGATTAAGAGATGATATGATAGCCCTGTTTAAATGCTTGAAGGGATGTCACACTGAGAAGGGAGCAAGCTTGTTTTCTACTGCTCCAGAGAACAGGACTTGGAACAATGGATGCAAGCTACAGGAAAAGAGATTCCACCTCAATGTTAGGAGGAACTTCCTGACAGTAAGGGCTGTTTGACAGTGGAACACACTCCCTCAGAGTGTGGTGGAGTCTCCTTCCTTAGAGGTCTTTAAACAGAGGCTTGATGGCCATCTGTCAGGCATGCTTTGATCGGGAGTTCCTCCATGGCAGGGGGTTGGACTGGATGGCCCTTGTGGTCTCTTCCAATTCTATGATTTTATGATTCTAACTATTTGTACTTTCTGTTAGATGCTTGAATGGAGTAAATGATAGTAGATAAGGGCAGGAGTCTGAACCTGAGTTGGCATTGTCAAGGCTCATGAGGAAGACTGTGGTCCTGAAACAAATTCAGTTGGTTTTAAGATGCTACAAAGACTAATCACCAGTCATAGCAGTGTTTTACTCTACTTCATATTTTTCATGGAATGGAAAACAATAGATAAGCAAATAAAGCACATCATGACCTACAATATGCCACCAAAAAATAGATGATTGTTCCATCGAGGTTATATGTGATTATAAACATAAGCTTGGCACTCTAATGTCTAGACCAGTAAAGATACCTTGCTTTGTTTTGCTGTTCAGGAAGTGACCAAGAAAAAGACTGACCCTCTCCTAGGAATTGCTTGCTTGGCCACATAAAATTGCAGTTACTCACTTTTTTCTTGGCATGGCTCCTGTGCATTTGACAGCTATGTAAAAACCAGACATTTAGCAGGTGAAGGAAGACCTGCCTCAGTTTTTGGAAATCATACAAAGGACAAAAGTGGGCTAAAATATAAGGAAATTTGGTTATTACACTATGATCTGATGTCTCTTTAATAGTCTAGTTTGTTTTAAAGCTGGTAATTCTGGTTTTGTAGTCTGTATGATATAGGATGCTATAATTAATAACACTTCCTGATTTAGTTATAGCTCAGGCAAAGAGGAGAGCTAAGGAGAACCCATGTGAGAAAAACTGTTGTTCATATGTTGGCAAATATAATGCAAGTAATACAAATACAATGCATTAATGCAAATAAATTCTGCTCTTCTCTAGTGGTGAATGACCTGCACAGATTTCTATTCTTTATCTAGTTGAAGATCAAAGGGCTGGTTTGGATCTTAAATTCAAATATAAACATTCATGAGGCAGCACAGCTGGAAAATTAGCTTTTCCCACATAAACCACCAGCAGAGATCTGTCTAAGTATGCCTCTACTGTGAAATGGTAGGAGAATAACAAAGAGGACTAGAGCTCTCTCTCTGGTTTGTATTCAGAACTTACTGATTTCAGAAATTAATTTTTAGATAAGCTGCTTTAAGCATTTTGTGGATTCTCCATCAATTATTAAACATGATTACAGAAGAATTTAGTCCTTTGAATCTCTCTCTTTGTCAATTTCACTGGCAGAGTTAAGCACAATCTTTACATCCCTACATTACATTTTAAAATTCAAATGTGATGTCATAGGGTTGCCAAATTGAAAACTGAAAACAGCTCCTGTAACTTTAATGGTTGTAAAACAGAGGGAACTCCAGCAAGTGTTGCTTTTCACTTGGCTGTGTGACACACCTGGCTGTGTGACAAGCAGAAGCTGCTGAAATTCTACACCATCATTAAAGGTACAGAAGCTAACTTCAGCTTTCAGTCTGGCAAACACAGAAGTCAGTCACTGACTAAAAACATTGAAAGGCAAGAGGAGGTTCATATCTTGCAAAACAATTAGGTGGAATATCACAACTTTTAAAAAGGTCAGTGACATAAGGTGCATGTGCACTAAACAGTTATCAGTTTCATACCATTTTAATCGTTATGTCTCCATCTGAATGAATCCTGGTTTTTTTCCACTGGTAGGGGATTTAGGCTTCATCCACATTGCAGAAATAATCCAGTTTGACACAGCTTTAACTGCTATGGCTCAATGCTATGGAATTCTGGAAAGTGTGGTTTGTCATAGCCCCAGAGCTGAGTAGAGCTCTGCTCTGGAGCCACAACAAACTGGAGTTCCCAGAATTCCATAGCATTAAGTCATGGCAGTTAAAGTGGTGTCAAACGAGATTATTTCTGCAATGTTGATGTAGTCTACCAATTATAAGCTAGAAAGCTCTGTGCTGAAGTGAACTACACTTCTCAAAATACCTGAATGCTAGCTTTACCACTTTATTAAATTGATTTTGGACAACAGAGCAACCATACCTTCCATAATTCTTCTCTCCTACTGGTTTCATTCCTCTTCCATATGTCTTGTTGGTTCAGCAATTTAATCTCCATATTTGTATCCCTTGATATATCATACAGTGGGAATTTTCAATCAATACACAGACATATATGTATTCATATGCATATGAATATACATATGCACTTGGGATCAGAAGCAGGAAAGGTTCATCACATAAGTAGGTTACAAAGAAGTACAACCTGTATTGTTCCAGAAGTTAGAAAATAGTCTGGTTCTCTGGTGTCCCACTCAAGCATGGAAGGTGGGGGGGGGGGAGAGACATCAAGGCATTTACTCCTGAGGAGCCCAAAGATTGCTACCTATGATATGATAACTCAATATCACTCAATAAATCAGTGTAGTACTGATAGCTAATGCATATTAAAAAATAACCCTGATATGCACACCTTTAAGGCCCCTATATACTCAATTTCAGTTGTCTTGACTGCATAGTATGGGAAGTATGGCAGATGTGGACAGACAGACAGAAACATGCACACAACCAACCAAACTCCAATGTCATGCAAGACATCTGCTCATGCAACAGGAATTTTCCCTCCACTCAACCCTCTTCTAAACTGCCATCCCAGATCTAATCCTGAAACTACTTCGTGCCATAGAACAGATTTTGACTGAGAAAGAAGCAGAGGCCAGGGCAACCATATTGCTCCGCATCCTGTTAAGGAAGCTATTCCATGGGCAGGAATTGTTTAACTAAATACAATTCTCTTTCCTTCCTGTGGTTTTGCTCTCATTTGGCTTCAACTAAATATAAACATAATTCTTTTTTTAAAAAAATACTTTATTTGGCATTTATTTATTTGGTATTTAAACAAATAAACAAACAAAAGAAAGAAAAGAAAATAGAAGGCAAATTGTGTAAAATGAAAGGGGTCCCTATTATATAAACAATATTGGCTTGTTCATTTAAACTAGGATGAAAATTGTAGATGCACTCAAGCTTTAATCAGCTGGAACATACTGGCATAAAAAGCTGGCTTCCAGCTGGCTTGGGAGCATGGTGTGCAGATGGCATACACCCCCAAGATGCTTGGAACCCAGCTTCTAGCTGCCCAGCTGTTACACAGAGGCTGGCTTCCAGGCACTCTGGCGGCGCGGTGTTTATACACTGTACTCCACCTGAACGCCTTAAAGTTGGCTTCCTGCTGCAGTGGGGAGGAAAAGCTGGCTTTTTTCCAGCCGGCTGGCAAAAAGGTGAATTGGCCACGGTGTGTAGTCGCTGCGGTCCCAATCCAGCTTTGTCAGGGGTGGCTTGAAGCTGCCCCCTTGGGGTGGTCTGTTTCACCCCAGTGTCATTATCCACATTTCTTCCATTTCATTCTCCTTTAGACACGAGTGCTATTTCCCCTTCACATCATGTGCACATTCAGAGTGACATTCAATGAAGTGATCTAGGAAACTTTTCCCCAAATGTATTATTATGGTTCCTCTCCGTTAGTCTATCTTTGTACAAGTTTATTACTTTTATGAAAGTGCTCAGCTACTATGAATATATATAGATAATTCAAATCCAATTGGATCCAGTTGGTATTTCAGCAGGATACTAATGGTTCAGCAATTCCTTCTCTAGCCCCATCCCCTGTGCACCACCAAAAGTCCAACATTTGCTCATGGTGCACCTCCAAAAGTATGGGAAATCACTTCAATTAGTTTTCAAGGTACATAGATAGCTGCATGCTGGGAGGTTGGATTCTTGCAGAAGCAGTGAGTTTGGTCTTAAATAGCCAGTTGGATTATGGCCATTGTATCAAATGTATTTGCTATCTACACACAGTGAGTGGAATCATGTTGAAGTTTTACACATGAGTACATTCCCTTACTGAAGAAGTTGGACATTTTTGTCTGATTCAGAATGTCTGCATTTAGCCCAAAGCTGCTGAAGCAGAATTTGAACATGTGATGCCACTGTATCTGAAGAAGGTCACGATGAGCAAACATGCATGTGGCTGTGCATGAGCATTCAATTGTTCATTTAGTTGCACATTTGGGTTTCCATTCAGTGGGACAATTTTTCCTTTCACCGTAAGAAATGCATACCACAACCAATCAGTTAACTCCACATACAGAGATAGCACTACAATGTCAGATCTTGGTCATTAGATCCAAAATTATTTAAAAAAAAAAAAAGTTCAACACTGTCCTGGTGACTTTGCCAATTTGAATCATTCTGTACTATATAGATATTAGAATTCAAAGACATAGCCATGTCAGTCTGGAATATCAGTATGTAAAGGGATCTTGTAGCAACTTTGAGACTAACTGAAAGAAAAAAGCTGGTAGCATGAGGTTTCATAGATTTGAGCCTACTTCCTCAGATGCATGGGGTCAGAGATTACTTCACACTATATCATGTTCAAATTGCAGTTAGTTGTGTATTATACCATGCTAAATTGATTATGCATCTATGCACACATGTAACAAATAAATTAGATGTTTTTCAGAAAGGGGCATGATTCATTGGCTATGATGCTGCATTAGTAACCATTACTATTAGTAATTAGTAATCTATTTTGCACCTCCTAACACTCTTTTTACTATTAAAAACATGGTGGCACAAAACAAAAGCAAGCAAGCAAATACCTCAACAAACGAAATGAAGAATTATCACAATTTTTAAAAAATATTTTGCACAGCAGTGTGCCATGTAAACTGTGAAGCCTGGGACACTAATTGTTCATGCCTAAAGATTAGAATCCTCTGTGTCCTGTATAATATTTAGAAAAACAAAACTTAAAATTGGCCTTCAGAGATTTTGTTGTTACTTCACAACAAGTTGACTTTGACTTATGGTAACCCTGTAGAGGAGAGACCTCCAAGATCCTTGCTCTTTCTTTTTTTGTTTCTATAAAAATATTTTTACCACTTTTTATTTAAAACTCCAAAGCAGTTTATAACAAAAACAATATTAAGAGCTGATATTCCTCGGAGCAAAAGATTTTGGGTTTGCATATTTTAAACTAAGGAAGGAAAGTTCCATGATACTACAAACAATGAAGCAGCAGAGAAGAAGAGAAAGATGTTTCATAATCCTCTTTCCAAAACCTGATGCCAATATATGTGCAGTTGACTTGACCAAAGTTTGCAGTGTTGGAACAATGAGGTTAGTAGCCTTTGGCTGCAATCAAATGTCATGTAATCTAAAGTGGCTCCTTTGATGCAATGTACATTGGAACAATTGATTTCATGTTTGTGGTTTTTGTAGATAGGCAAAGAAAAATGTTCAGGGGTCAGATTATAATTAGGAAATCTGGATGTACTTGGTTTATAATTTATTCAGGAAAACTTCAAGGTAAGAAGAGAAGAAGGAAGATGTCAATACTTGCCAATTTTTACAAAAGGATGTGTGTGTGTGTGGCTTTGTGTGCACGCACATTTGCCTCTGTGTCTGTGTGTATAAACAAAAAGTACATACACATGTAACTAGTGGGCACATTGCCTTACAATAACAACAAGAATGTAAGACCTACAGGCCAGACGTTGCTAAGGGGAAGCAACATAAATTAAAGAGAACTCAGATCCATGTTCCATTCACCACTTCTTAGCAATTATGAGTTCATATTGCGGCAGTGGTTAAGGCATGGGCTGATAATAATTGTAGTGCAAGGACAGAAGCACAGGATTTAAATAAGCATTGTCCTTCTGAAGCTTAGATTCTAAACCCCAAAGAAATTACCAGGCAGGAACAGAGAGCTTGGAAAACTTTTGTTAATCATGCCTTTGGCAAAGCATAGCTGAATGTGGTTACATCACTACGACTGCTCCACTAGCAAAATGCCTATGGTGAAGTATCAATATGGTTGAATAGTGTGAAATTTGGCAGCTTCTTACACAATCCTACAAAGATCCATACTAAGATATTTAAGATGGTTTGGTTTCTTTGTGCTATATATTCCTGTGAAGGAGGTCATTCCAAGGTCTCTTTAAAATTTACAACTCATTCAAGGACTGGAATGGATACAGGTTATGAAGATAAATCCATTAAACATTCTTTTAAATACCCCAGTACAATTTTTTGAGAGCTTTCTCATCTAAAGCTTGTACCCTGCCAGCTCTCAACACTGATCTTCTTTAAAAGTGTTTTTGCCAGTTAAGAAGTTGGAAGCTGGTCATACTGCTTCTGTTTAAGGTGAGTCCAACCCACCACTACAAGATGGTTTGTCTCCCTTCCCAATGATGAGATTAAAAAAAATGGGACAGAGATTAATGAGAATATGTGAAGTCATATAACTGGACTTTTTAAAGTTCTTTTTTTAAAAGAAGTTTTAAAGACTTCTTTCATAGCTCAAAGCCCACCAGCAACAAGAAATTAAATGCCATGGGCAATCCAAACGACTGTCTTGAAAACTAGTTGCATGGAAGTTGCATGTTAAAAACATCTGGCAGTGTATCATGGACTTGTCTTCTTTGTAATAATAAATACAGAGTTCTTTACTTCCCTTGAGTGCAAGACCAATTCTAGCATTGTAATAATGGTAGAAATTATATTCTGTGACTAAAAAGACCAAAATATGTGCATTCTTCTAAATAATCTATGTATGTACGTATAGCAGGCAAGTTTGTGCTCCTCATTTCTTTTGTAGAATCACTTGTACAGAGGTTAAATTATGGCAATTTGATAAAATTCAGATTATGTTCTACTGTTATTAATTGCTAATTTCCTTTTGATTTCCAAAAGAGCAGAAGCAAATCACAGCACAGCAATTATTAGAACATTGGCCTCCATTTGTGTTCACCAAAATTTGTGATGTACCTCTAGTGGTGTTCAAACTGAAAAATTAACTGATATTCCAAGCATTTTTTATTTTTATTTTTTTGCTTTGTGTCCCCAGATAATGGAGTCTCTCAACAGGTTGATAAACACAGTAGCTAAACATAATTTATTATGAACTGACCTTGAAGCTGGCGCCCTTTGAACAAATCTTTTGTTTTGCTTGGATGAGCTCTGGCGCTGTTATCACACTTGGGTTGTTCATATCTGAAGGGAGAACGGGAAGGAGAAAAGACAACAAGGTAAAGTCAATTTAATTTTTAAAATGTATCATTTTCAGCGCTATGTGAACATGCTTGAGTTCACCACAGGGTCTGTGCATAGCCTTTGTTTAAAATCATAGCCATAGTTAAACAACCACAGATTTTAAGGACATGCTTAAGATCCATTAATTACAACTCATGCCATTCCTATAGATAAGAGCTGCTGCGCTTTTTCAGAAAACTCTTTTGAAAACAGGTTCAAAAGTGCTTGTGCTTAGTTTCATAATGTTCCCTGGCCATTTTCTCTGACCAGGCAAATATGTTGGATAACCAGTTAATGAGTCTATAGCAAGCACTTTCAAACAAGTTTTTTATGGTACTTGAAAAGTGCTGCTTTATCCCTTACTGTCACCTGCTTAACACAAATCCACACACCCAAATCTTTCATGCTTTCTAACCTGTCCCTTTCCAGATGCCACCCTTTAGTTGTACTCACAGTCATACTAAGAGGAGAATCTCTGAAGTGAATGAGACACATTAATTCCAATGCCTCAAGCTGGATTTCAGTGAGTCTACTATAAGAGCCTATTGTTGACTACTGTTATTGATTTTATTCTGTTACTCTAGTTATTTATAGATTACTAGTATCTTTACTAGTATCTAAAGTGCATTTCACAATGAGATTTTATTTCTATCACAGATACAAATAAGTGTCCCTGCACACACCTAACATAAAGCTAAACTAGGATTGCTTAGGAGGTGGAGCACTAGTGAATACAAGGGATTTCTAGGTGGTATTAAGAAGAACATGAAACCCTGGAGAACTACCTGTCAATCAGAATTCACAACCAATAAACCAATGGTTTTACTTGATATAAGGAAGCTCCTTTTATTCCTGTATTCCAAACAGAAGTTGAAAAATTCAGCAATGTGATGATTTAAAAAAATATAAATTGCATAGCTTTCCATAGCTGGCCTTTATTGTTTGTACAGTTCTTGCTCTTACCACTTGTACAGATTCATAACAAAGTGAACAAAAAGTAACAAATATAGTAACAAATATAGTAAGGGGGGTGCCTTTCAAAGCCACCATAACAAATAGTAGTGTGGGATGCTATGCTAACCAAGATAATAAAAAAAAATGGGTGAAAGCAATGATCACCACCTCTATTGTTTGATTCACCTTCTCATTGTCTCAGGGAAATTAACATTTTGGGGACTGGCCAATAGCCCATCAGATACAGGCTGTGCCATGAAGGTGCAATGCAATTTCATGCTCAGGTGAGTATGTGTTTTGTGGGTAAAAGAGACACCTTTAGAGTAAGGAGAACAGAAGCTGTTTTGATGGAAAGCTCTGGATGAAGTGGATAGTGATTGCTGATACATGACCTCTTTTCAGCAGCCAAGAAAAGAATGAAAGAGAAAACTTTGAACCAGGTTCACTAATGTAGCATCTGGCAACCAGCCTGATCTCAGATTAATCTGATACTGCACTTTGCATTCCTCCCCCTTCTCCTTCTGCCTCCAGTTTCCCCACTGTGACTAGCATTCCATGCTTATACTTTCTTTTCTTTTCTTTTTGTTATTGTTTTACTATATTCAGACCCCTTATGGATTTCACACTGGTGCAGTAAACTTCAATACTCTACCACCTAAAACAAAGTTAGCAAATAAATATTAGTAAATTAGAAGGGGAGACAGAGGTATGGGTTTCATTTATTAATTACAACTCTATCACTCTCTTTCTTCTAGAAAGGTTCTAGTGTCATCCATCTGATTCCTATCACAGCTAGACCCACTTAACATCAGAAATGGATGTGCCATCAGGCCAAAGACTGGAAGTTACATTGGTAAGAACTCCATTAGATTACACAGGGGTGGGGAGGGAATACGCCAGAATATGTAGTTTTAGAGCTTTTTCTAAAGAATGATATCACATGTGTGTGTGTGTGTGTATCACATTTTTATTTGCAATACAGTTATCCCTCTTTATCCACAGATACTCTAATCATGTGGTTAATGGATTCAAGTATCCATGATTTGAAAATATTTTAAAAATATATAGATTCTAAAAAGCAAGCAACTTTGCCATTTTATATAAGGGACACCATTTTACTCTCCATTATATTCAATGGGACTTGAGCATCCATGGATTTTAGTATGAACAGGGGGTCCTGGAACCTAACCTAGTGGATATCAAGGGCCCACTGTATTGTTTTCCTGCCTTCACTATGCCATATACTCTCCTTACCAGAGTTTTTCACTTCGGGGTAAGTGGCAAATCATGATGTAAAAAATTCTTGTCAAAATTTGCTAAACACAAGAAATATCTGTTATTTGAAGATTTCAAAAGCTTTTGAGAAGAAATTGTTAGCACTTCTCGATCAATGAGTAAGAATCAGCTGAAAATTTGATGGCCAGGATTTGAGTACTTTGCATAAGCAAAGCTACCATTGCTTACCTACTGGGTTTTATCAAAGGCTATTTCCTTTGTTAGGGTGATGTCCTCCCCCACCTTTGCCCACAGCTTTCCTTTTAAAAACAAATGAGAACAAAAGGAGAGAGCATTCTGTGTGTAGGTGCTGTGAAAATGTCAGACCTTCTCCCCTTTCTTGTCATGCTCTCCTATTCAAATTCTCACGAAAGGAGGAAGAGTGCATACATGACATATGAGGCAAGACCAAAAACGGGTGGTGGTGGAGGAGGAAGAGAAAATGGAGAAAAAGTACACAGAGACTGACTAGAAACATGTGGGAGTGTGAAGGGGGCACATGGAAGGGGGGGTTGAACAACACAAAGGAATCCAGCAAAAAGACATGAAGAAAAAGGAAACAATGAAAAGCAGAGAGAAAGGAAGAGTGGAGAGATGAGAGGAGGAAGCCATAAGATAGAAAAACAGCAATGGAGGACACAGGAACGACACATGCATGTCATAAAATATAAAAAAGTGGGGTCAGGGGGACTCTAAAATGGGAGGAAAGATGTGGGATTAGATTAGACTTGCTTTTCAATGTCAAGTTCCTTTTTACTTTTTACTACATATATTCATAAAGACCACCTGGAAGGTGGTGTTATAACACCAATAATAATGGAAAAGAAATTCCCAAAGAATTTGAGAGGATTGTTAGATAAGGAGTTGAAAGAAAGGAAAATAGATAGAATAG
Source organism: Urosaurus nigricauda (assembly GCA_034509955.1). NCBI lineage: Eukaryota > Metazoa > Chordata > Lepidosauria > Squamata > Phrynosomatidae > Urosaurus > Urosaurus nigricauda. The sequence goes on along the minus strand of JAOEGL010000001.1, from coordinate 310,888,008 downwards.
AAGAATGGATGGATATAAAGATATGAAAAGGAAATGTAAAAGAAAAATTGAAGGAAATAAAACTTTCATGGTTTCATTATATGCAAATAGAACAGTGGATTAAAAATTGGAGGAAGAGGAATATAGAAAAGAAAAAGAATACAAAATTTGAACAAATAGTTCATAAAGGAAGACAATTGGAAAAAAATGAAAATATAAAAGGAATTATTAGTAAAATTTATAAAATGTTGATGGAGAATAAAGGAGAAGAAATAAATGATAAGGAATGGGATAGAATTTGGGAACAAAGGCATTTGAAAAATTTATCAGTTCGGATAAAAGAAAATTATTATAAGCTGTTTTGGAAATGGTACATGACACCAGTGAGAATGCATAATATTAATAAGAATAATTCAAAAAATTATTGGAGAGGATTCCAAGAAATAGGATCATACATGCATATGTGGTGGCAATGTAAATATGTACGAAATTTCTGGGGAAAAGTCCTATTAGAAATAGATGGAATCATAGAGTTGGAAGAGACCACAAGGGCCATCCAGTCCAACCCCCTGCCATGCAGGAACTCCAAATCAAAGCATCCCTGACAGATGGCCATCCAGCCTCTGCTTAAAGACCTCCAAGGACGGAGACTCCACTACACTCCGAGGGAGTGTGTTCCACCGTCGAACAGCCCTTACTGTCAGGAAGGTCCTCCTAATGTTGAGGTGAAATCTCTTTTCCTACAGCTTGCATCCATTGTTCCACATTCTAGTCTCTGCAGCAGCAGAAAACAAGCTTGCTTCCTCTTCAATATGACATCCCTTCAAATATTTGAACAGGGCTATCATATCACCTCTTAACCTTCTCTTCTCCAGGCTAAACATGCCCAGATTCCTAAGTCGTTCCTCATAGGGCATGGTTTCCAGACCCTTCACCATCTTAGTTGCCCTCCTTTGGACCCGCTCCAGTTTCTCCACATCCTTTTTGAATTGTGGTGCCCAGAACTGGACACAGTATTCCAGGTGGGGCCTGGCCAAGGCAGAATAGAGTGGCACTATTACTTCCCTTGATCTAGACACTATACTTCTATTGATCCAGCCTAAAATTGCATTGGCCTTTTTAGCTGCCGCATCGCACTGTTGACTCATGTTCAACTTATGGTCTACTTGGACTCCTAGATCCCTTTCGCACGTAGTTTCATTCAGCCAGATGTCCCCCATCCTATATCTGTGCATTTCATTTTTGCGTCCTAAGTGCAGTACCTTATATTTCTCTGCATTGAATTTCATTTTGTTAGCGTTGGCCCAGTTTTCTAGTCTATTCAGGTCATTCTGAATTTCAATCTTGTCTTCTGGAGTATTGGCTACTCCTCCTAATTTGGTGTCATCTGCAAATTTGATAAGTATAGTCCCAATTCTGTCATCCAAGTCATTAATAAAGATATTGAATAGCACTGGGCCCAGTACAGAACCCTGTGGGACCCCACTGGTCACTTCTCTCCAGGATGAAAAGGAGCCATTGTTGAAATGGCTTTAGTAGACCAAGTATAGTTTTGTTATCATTCTGAGAAATGGAAAAAAGAAGAAAAAGATTTGTTATCAAGTTTGCTTACAGCTGCAAGATTGATGATAGTGAGAAATTGGAAAATGAAAATAGATATAGAAGTGGAGGATTGGTATAAAGAAGTATGAAAATTAGCTATTAATGATAAATTGGCATGTGAATTGAAAGTAAAAAAAGTCTATAGAAAAGAAATGAATTTGAGGGTATATGGAAAGAATTTGTTAAGAGAGTACTGAGAAAAGAAGATGGAAGACTACCTCCAGAAGAAGAATTGAAATTTTGGATGGAATATAAGGATGAAGATGGCTCCGGGGAAGGGGAGCACTGAGGGGTATATGAAATAACTTGTCAAAATGTAATAGAGTGTAATAGAGAGTAGGAGATATTTGTATATGGAAATATTATAAATAAATAGTCCACCTGGAAGGCAAATGAGCAATCTTGAATTGTGATAAGCAAAAAATAAAAAAAAAAATTTAAAAAAAATTAAAAAATTGCCTAGTTTGAAAAGTTGTATGATTGTATGCCACCTCAGTACATTTATCCAATACAGGCCTGAATGCCTGAAGTGTGCAGATGTAGGATAGCCTTGACTATAAAATTCCAGAGTGGTATCCCCTAATCTGGTGCCATTCCAGATAGACAACAATCCCACATCCACTATGCATTACAAGGTTGGAGAAAGCTTTTCCAAAATTAGCCATATAGTCTGTGGCAGTAAAACCATAAAAAATTCTTATCGCACCTTAGGGCTAGAGGATTCATCTTGTTTTAGTCAAGACAGAAGCCTGTCATTTACAGAAGGCAACTTCATGTGAAAGGACAAAAAGCAAGCAGCAGGTTTATACTGAATCAGTGTCCTCTGACTTGATATTGCTTGCACCAGGGTGTCATATGGGAGGGAAGATTTATTAGATGTACCTGGAGGGGTACAACTTGATTGAACAGGTACAACAGATTGAACAAGGGATCTTCCACAAGCAAAGCATGTATTCTGATATTGAGTTCCAGCCCTTCCATTAAAGAAAGGCAGAAAATAATCTCAAACAAAAAATGTCTATTCTGGCTTTCTAGAATTTACTTTTCCAAAACACTGATTTTTACAAGGAAAAAAAAACGATTTGTCTTTCAAACCATCCTGTGAGCTTCCATATGAGCATTCCTAGAAAAGCTAAGCCCACATTGTTTCCCTTGGAAGGTGATACTTTCTCTGTCTGCATCTACTAAACAAGACTCACAACATTAACATGTTTTTGGCTCCATTGAAATTCATGAACTTTCATCTTACTATTTAATGAGATGTTAAAAATACATTTCTTCTTTCTATTGGTTCCAGTCCTGTTGCTCTATTGAAGCTAATCATGTGAAAATGAACTGTGGGGACTGCTGTTTGAGAAATAATGGAAACCGTTTCTAAGACTATATATCTTTCCTTACATGGGTGTTGGCAGCTCTGCCCTAATCCCTTTTATTTCCTCTCCATGCTGCTAGATATTGCTATTTCTCATTTTAGTAGCTGATTTTTTTGCAGTACAGAGTGCTTTAAAGTAATGTTTCATCTTGCCTTAACCCTGTAAAGATTACTCCAGTTTTGCAGTAAGCAACTGATGTTGAGAGATGGTGACTAGCACAAGGCGAGACACAGACTCCCTGGGGGGAGTTAAAATATGAACTGCTCCTTCTGTTCTCATAGCATCATATTATAAATGTTGTTTTTAAGCCACAAGGTTAATCATTAATAATGGCAATATAGGGGCTTTTTACATTGGCAAGAAAGTGTGACCTGAAGTCGCCTTTATCTTAATGCTTAGCAGCTACATAGCAAGCCCCAGGTGTGCATTAAAAAAGTGCAGAGCTGCTACACTGAGGGGTGTGGGAACGACTTATCTGAGGTCTTTTTTGTGGCTCAGCAGTTACATGGGAAGCTGTCAGAACGCTACAAATACAGGCAGAGCTGCTACATGGGCAGCAATAAACGCGGCTTTAAACTGCGATTTTAATTTTTTTTTCCTTGCCGGCTGCGAATTGTGCTGTTGCGCTGTTCGTGCCGCCGCGAACAGCGCTATTGCGATGGTCGAGGCTTGAACTGCGCTATTGCGAGGGTCGAGGCTTGAACTGCGCTATTGCGAGGGTCGAGGCTTGAACTGCGCTATTGCGAGGGTCGAGGCTTGAACTGCGCTAGCTTGAACTGCGCTATTGCGATGGTCGAGGCTTGAACTGCGCTATTGCGCTGTTTGCAGCTGCGAATTGCGCAGTTTTAAATGATTTAAAGGGGGTTTGGGAGCTTTAAAAAACTGCGCGGTTAAACCCCAGCTTTTACACCTGGAGGGCATAGAACGTTTTAATTAGGAGTGAAGTCCACACCACGCATGCTCCCAACCCACGATCCATTCTGATTCGCACCTGCAGCGCAGCCTTTAAATGGGCGCCTTAAGGAAACAGAGCCCCATTTAACTGCGCAAAGGCATCTTAGCGTTTTGATGTACTAGCGTTATAACGCACTTTTTAAAAAAGTAGTGGGGCAACCGAACTACTTTTTAAAGGCGCGTTTTTTCCCTTAAAACGCCAAAATGGCGTTTTCATGGCACACTTTCCCATTTTCTAATGTAAAAGCTGGGTTTTCAAGCAGCCTTCATGACACCTCTTTTTGCCAATGTAAAACGGACCATAATATAACTGCCATATTCTTGCCTAACAGTGTTTTTAATTAATCCTTCTTTAGGAAATGGATCAGTTGATAATCTTATATCAAACATGTTAAAATACAAATGATCATGTCCCACCAACATGGCTTACCTTGTAGATGTACCAGGTATGGGGCGTCCTGTATCAACAAGGACACACCAACAGTAACCTGTGGAAGGATGACACTGCACTGGTTTGTAAAGGCCACCACTTGCACACTCTGGAATAAATACATTGTCCTTTTGAGGTTGCTTGGCTTCTTCTAATGCAGATTGAAGTTCTTGGTCACATGATGAAGCTGCTAAGAATGAAGAACAGAGATGTAGTCATCACATCAATCAACTGATTGGTAGATCAGCCAAGAGGCCAAAAGAAAACTACCTAGAGATGCCATAACATTACATCTTACTTTTTAGTGGTTTCCATCAATATGAGAATGTATTGCTATTATTTACTGTACAATGTGTAAAATGTACCTCAGAATCACCATGAGGCCTAAGTCTACGAAATATTTTTAAACAATATTTCTCATTTGTCTTTTCTTTTTAATTTGAGGAAATAGGAGGCTTTATCCACAAAGACAGCTGATGAATGTATTTGAAAAATCATATTCCCCCACAAAGAATCATTGGGGCACAAGAGTTCTTAGCAGAGAGGATTCTCTGCCCATCAGCTGTTTTAAATCATGCATCCTTTCTTTTCCTCAGTGCAAATCAAAAATGCTTGGAGCAACAGGGTATTGGCAAGAGGCGTGATTTTACTCATTAGTTCTCTCCACTTGTTCTATTAATGTAAGAAAAGCTGCATGCATTAAAGCAGCTTGTGGTTTAAGGCCTGCCTACCCATCACACCAAGGTATGCACCCTGTTGACCCAAGAATTCTTTATATGGGGTGGGATTTCACAACAGCCATTTTTTGTGCATGCAACTTTGCTGATTCTGTTTTTAAAAAGGAAAAAAATATGTGAAAAAAATAGAAGTTTAATTCATTATTGGTTGGTTAATTTGGAATGTTTTAATTATTAAGAGCCTTTTTCATATATTTTTCCATATATATATATATATATATATACACACACACACACACACACACTCCATCAGAGTTGCATTCACTGCAACAGAATGTGAAACTCTGAACACATCTCCAGGCTATACCCTTCCAGACAGCAGAGAGGACTATATAGAGAGAGAGAGGAGGGGCAGAGGAGGGAGGGAGGGAGAGAAGCCCTCAATTAGATGAACTTTCATCTCCATTTTAAAAAGGTACAGAGCAGGCAGTGGTTTACAAACTGTGATGTACTGTATTCTATTTAAATTTAAATTTATTTAATTATTCCTGAGAGCCTGAGTGTGTGGTAAAGCAGTTTGAGTGTTGGCTCCAGGAGATAAGTATTTGAATTGCCCTCGCCAGGGAAAACCACTGAGTGACCTCGGGCGCATCATACTTTCTCAGCTATTGCTGATGTATGTCTTCAAGTCAACTCCAATTTTTGGTAAGCCTATCTTAGGATCTTCTTGGCAAGATTTATTCCAAGGAGGTTTGTCAATGACTGCTTCTACTGCTAAGAGAGACAGCCAACATGGTGCAGTGATTTGAGTGATGGATTAAGACTCTAGGAGCCCAGGATTCAAATTCCTTCCCTCCAGGCCATGGAAACTGGTTAGATGACCTCTGGCAAGCCACCCCATGCTAACAAAAAGAAAATGGCAAATCTCAATTGAATAAATAGGAGAAAGTCACTATAAGTAGGTGATGAGCTGAAGATCCATCACAACAACAAGAGTTCCTTCTAAACTGGCATCTAAAAGATGTATAGCTGCTGCCTAAATGTGCAAGAAATTACAATGGCAACCTGTGTGCTCTTTTAACATTTATGGAAGTCTATAAATGGAAGTTGAATGGCCATCTTTCAGGAGTGCTTTTGTTATGTATTCCTGCATGGCAGGAAATTGGACTACAAGTCTCTTGCAGTCCCTCTCTGTGATTATATGATTATATGAAATACTGCTGGGAGCCAAAAAGCATTCATTGAACAGTAACATGCAATAGTTAATTCCTTAAAACAAACAAACCAGTAACAAGATATCAGTAACATTTTAGAAGTCTGCAAAGTTATGCTTAATGACAGCTTTAAAACAATGTAACTATAAATAAATAACACAAATCTCTGTTAGGGCTCTTAGGGTAAACTGATGGGTATATTCAGCACACCAACAACAATAAAATTGCAGCCAAGGTTTGTGACCTCCTCTTTCAAAGAATTTGAGATAATATCTTAAGCTTCCTAATCTTGTTTGAAGTAAAATATGTTTGATTGCCTGTTCTATAAATCAGAGTGAGGACATTGCTAAGTGTATCTGTCAAAAACAAAACAGTAAAAACGATATGACTGTTTTGAATAAATTGACTCATGCACATAGCCTCAGTGCTTTTATGTGATGGCAAACAGAATCAAGAATAATTTGGAAACATGTGGGCTCACCTGTAGGTTTTGAGCTGACATCTCAAAACAGACATTTAAGGTCTCTCTACTATTCTAAAAGCGTAAAGAGCAAATTAAAATAACTTGCATCTATTCACAGGAGGAATAATTTCATCTCCTTGCCTCCCGCAGCCACCTGTTCCTGCTGAGAAATCTCCAGAGGAAGACACTTAGGTACAATATGGAATCTGATGCAAGGGCTGCTGTGGGAGGAGAGATTTATTCTACATCTAGTGGACCTCTTAGTCAGAAATACCTTTCAGTTCAAGCCTAAAGCAGAATAAATAATTTCTTATACACATGCTTAATATCATGTTTCAAAAAAAAATAAAAAAAACAACCCAGAAAAAAAGTGAAAGCTTCTATTTGTTGTTCTTGCATTGTATAGCTGAGCATCCAGAATGTAACACTTTGGGAGTTTGTACACATTCTTGTGGTCTAAAGAAATTCTGATGACTCCAACATACCTACACCACCATATGCTTTCCTACCCAGTTGAATAAAAGAAGTTAATTCTCTTGCAGATGTAATCATTTAGCTCTGCGGTTTCTTCTGGTACTGTAATGTTGTTTATAAGGGTTGATCCTTTGGAAATGCATTGTGAACAAAAAACATACTAGCAACAGAATGCTCTAAACCCAGTGTTTACTTCTGGTTGATCAAGAATGGAAGCAAAATGTCATATTTTCTTACAAGATCTCTGTGTGTCTATCTTTAGCACAGTTCTGAATTAGGTTGGATAAAAAAAAAAAGTATTCATGTATAAAATTCTTCTACTCCATGCCATCAGAAATTTGCCATTTAAGCCATAGTCATGGAAAGTAAATTCACTTTCACCAGAACCACATAATATATATAGGAATATAAACAAATCTTGAACTGAGGCCTCGTATGAACATTATATATTACTTCTGAAATTACTGTTACATAGTCCATGTTTAAAGGGAAAAATACCCACATATGTTAGTTTTCCCAAATAATAATAACCAAAGTGTCCTACAAGTTTGCTAAATTTTTTGTTATGTTTGTCACATTAGTAAATGTCAATGCCTTTTCTTTTCTTTTCTTTTTAATGGATCAATATGGCAACAACCATTAGGCCAATTAACTGCAAAGCTTTCCTTTTCTGGCCTTTTTCATTGAAAAGTCACAAATTAGTGCTGCAAGCTTAATTATTCTTGTAAGATCACACTCAACAAACAAGATGACCAGGTGGTTTAACTCTTCTTGTCCTTTTGTAGAATGCCTCTAGAACATGATGATTGTTAGCTTGCTTAAATTTCGGTTAGCTTTTCCTCACTGTCAACTGAAAAATCTAAAGGGCTATGCACATTTCAGTGAGAATTAACTGAAGTTATTTTTTGCAAACCAAAAATTTATAACTTAAATAGGGGTAGATCATATTCTTTTTCAAAAATACACTTAAAAGATGTTTCTCCCAAAAGCAACATTTCACAAGGAAAATTCTCACAAAGATGTGTTGGATTCTTGTGAAGTAGATATTTAGAAGCCTTTCACAATCCTCTAGGCTCCAGAGTAATATATTTTGGACTGAATACAATGTGAAATAAATGTCATTCATTGCTTGGAATCTGTGTTTGAATGTAAAGATGATTTTGTAGAGAGTTGCAGTGAAATGGTGACTGTGAGTAAAGTGTATATTTCTACTTCACCATTTCCTGCAAAAGAAGAGACAGTGGTCCTTGCTCCCATTGTTTTTGGTTCTTTGTTTTGCCCTTCACACCTTATATACTTCCTCCCTCCCTATGCACAGAGAACTTTGGGACTTGTACTCTTCATTATAATTGTTATTGTTAACTACCAACTTCAATGTGTGGCAACCCCATGAATAACAGACCTCTAAGTCCTGTTATCAGCAGCCCCACTCAGGTTTATCCACCTGGAACGTGGTTCTCCTCCTTTCCTGTTGCATTCTGCTTTATTGTTCTTTCTAGGGAATCATGCCTTCTCATGATATGGTCAAAGTACAATAGTCACAGTTTAGTCATATTGGTTTCTCAAATTTAGACTTGATTTTCTCTAGGACCCATTTATATGTCTTTTTAGCAGTCCATGGTATTTGTAGGATTCTTCTCCAGCACCTCATGTCAAATGACTTAATTTTCTTTCTGTCAGCTTTCTTCATTGTCCAGCTTTCATATCCATACATAGTGATGCAGAGTACAATGACATGGTGTTATTGAGACTGATTTTATATGGTGTGTGTGATTCCATTCATTATCTCAGACTGACCGTGTCAGGCTGGCAGCCATAACTCTGAAACTGGTGGGTCAGGTAGGCAGGACATATCACTTGCCTCGACCCTTGCAACACAACTTTGGAAATTCCCCGCAGGAAGGTTTGGGAATTGCCCAGATGGGGGAGCTATCACCTTCAGGAATAAGTCAATACAGCCTGTTTGTTCAGAGTCTCACACTTAATGTGCCAGTGATCATATTAAATGATCCACCCATAGACCTCCCTGTCTTCCTTGATTGTTTAAGTCATCATTGTACCTCAGCTTAACAAAGCCCAGGCCCTCAGAGCCTTTGTCTAAACCTTGGCTAGTCCATTACGTTCATTGCTAAAGACCAGTTTGAGCATATATAAACCTAAGATTTTTCAACTCAAGTGTGCTATTTTCAGAGTGCTGCTAGACTCCATGCCACTTGGACCTCTGACTGTAGCTCTCTCAGCTATCCACCTGCATGTTTCAGCGGCCGTGCCTTATCACCAGTATTTCCCCATAGCTTCGCCAATCTCCCACTTTTCCTACTTTTCCTCTCTTTTGCTTCTTGGAGCATTGAGTGTGTGCGTGAATGTGTGTTTCTGGAGGAGAGAAGCCAGCTGGGAGGGAGACTTCAAAACCTCCCTTCCCATAATTCCTCACCCCAAGCAGCGAGGAGGAGAGAAGCCAGCTGGGAGGGAGACTTCAAAACCTCCCTTCCCATAATTCCTCACCCCAAGCAGCGAGGAGGAGAGAAGCCAGCTGGGAGGGAGACTTCAAAACCTCCCTTCCCATAATTCCTCACCCCAAGCAGCGAGGAGGAGAGAAGCCAGCTGGGAGGGAGACTTCAAAACCTCCCTTCCCATAATTCCTCACCTCAAGCAGCGAGGAGGAGAGAAGCCAGCTGGGAGGGAGACTTCAAAACCTCCCTTCCCATAATTCCTCACCCCAAGCAGCGAGGAGGAGAGAAGCCAGCTGGGAGGGAGACTTCAAAACCTCCCTTCCCATAATTCCTCACCCCAAGCAGCGAGGAGGAGAGAAGCCAGCTGGGAGGGAGACTTCAAAACCTCCCTTCCCATAATTCCTCACCCCAAGCAGCGAGGAGGAGAGAAGCCAGCTGGGAGGGAGACTTCAAAACTTCAGTGGCAGCAGTGAAGGGAGGACTGAGGCCAGAACAGCTGGGCCCATAAAAGGCCCCCAAGATCCCTTCCTTGGCAGTGTATGCGGGGAACGGAAAATCTGCACATTCTACTATACAACCTAGATTTAGGAACTGGCTGCAAGTGCAGAGGACAAAGGCTTGTTTGTTGCAGGGAGAAGGAGCGGCGGCGGTGGCGGCGGCACAGGCGTGGCGGCGAGAGGAGGAGGACCAGCAACACCAGGGCCTAAAAGGCCCTCAGTCACCCTCCCAAGGCCGGAGAAGTACTTGCGACATTTTGTTCGCAGCGACTTTACCCCACAGCGACTCTATCTCTCTCTCTATTGGCCGGGAAGGATGGCATTGAAACGTATTAATAAGGGAGCAGTAACCCTTTCTGTCAGAGGAAAGAATTAGGGAAGCTGAACTTTGGATTCCTTTTCCTCCATGTCCTACTAACCAGGCAAGTGGTAGCACTGAGGAAGAGAGAGAGAGTCTCGCGTGGCCGGGAAGAGCAGACAATTAAAGACAATCCCTCCCTGCTGAGATATCAGCCTAGGAGATACAACAGCTGCAACAACTATATTAATAGCAACAGCAGCGCAGCAAGAAAGGCTCTGTTGGGACGTTTGGGTCTCTCCTAGGTAGAAGTCACTACTCTGCTGTAAACTTTCCCCTAAGCCTCCTGATAGGATTAACCCCTCTAATATGGTTTCAACTCGGGCCCAGCTTAGAAAAGCTTCAACTCAAAAAACACTACCCACTCTAGTTCAGAAATCAATACTAGAATATTATGACTTGGTGAATGAAGAACAGGAGCAAAGGTCAAACAGAGAGGTGGGTTTAATATCTCCAATAGATAATCTTGACCCTGCAAAGTGCGCAGTTGAAACTGCTGAGGTATTAGATAACAGTATTGAGATAGAAGCTTCATTCTCCCACTCTTCCTTTGAAAATACTGCTAACTGGTCTATTGACCCAGGCTCTGCTGAATCTAATTTTTCACCTTTTAAGCATAAGCCGTTTACCTCAAATAAAAATAAGACAAAGGCTTTTAAAGAAAAGAGCACTAAACCTCATTCAGTACCTACAGATTCAAACTTGTCCTCTCTATATGGATTTTTATATGATCAATGTTTTTTAGCAGAACAAACAGCAGTAAAATTCTTTAATAGAATGGATACCCTACAAAAGGAAGTTTCAGGTCTTAAAGCCACTATCGAAACGTTAGTAGGACTCGTGGAGCTCGGGATTTTGACAACAGCCCCCCAGTCTTGTTCCCCTAGTGAAGGGAAAGAAGATGTAGTTGACCTTCAGGATGAGGATATGCCTGAAGTAATCAATCCATTTTTAAATTCTGAAATAAAACAATTGAATGAAATTATGGAGGACTGGAAATTGAATTGTGAAACCTTTCGTCCAGTTAGAAACAGTGATCCAGGCTTTTATTCTGAAAAATCAATCTCTGTCCTCAGCTTAACTCCATCTGATTCAAGATTTCAGATTATCGATGAGTATATAGATGAGAACTCAGGCACTGCCATTCCCTCTGATCAAGGAAAAGTTAATAACATCCCATCAAATTCTGTCCAAAAATTCCCTGAAATAACATCCACTAATGAGATTTCAGATGTCTCTAGTAGATCCCCTACTCTCTCTGCTTTACAACATCAACTGAAAGTTAGGGTAGAGGATGGCAGAGAAATATTTCATGCACCCCAAATAGAACTGCAAAAAACAAATAAATCTACCACTAATTATGGAATGCATAGTAAGAGATTTACAGATAAAGGACAAGTGATCATACATAATTGGCCTGTAAAGAAACTAAGTGGAACTTTGATTTCAGCCAAAGAACATTTAGCAAAATTACAAACCATCTTGGGGCCCACTGTGGACTTAAGTAATGGTGTCTTCTGTAAACATCTGTCCCGCCATGGGCAAAGGGGAAGTATAGAATTGACTTTTCAGGACTCTGACAAGTGGCAAGGATTTGGGTCTCTATTATACATATTTACCAACAAAGGCCTATTATTTGAACTCATTCAACCAAAAAAATCCAACAAACAACATTCTAATTCCCCATTATCTCCCTCATGGGGAGCAAGGCAAGCAAGAAATGTCAAAGGGAGTAATAGTAGGTGGAATAATAAGAATCATAAGACTCAGTCCTTTAATACATATCCAAATAATATTCCCTTAGGCTTTTCCAAGCAAGGAGATAAGCCTAAGTATATAGTCCCTTGTAGACAATTAGGGACTCAGTTTGGTAGGTCAAAAGTACAAGATAGTACTACTGCACCAAAGAATTCCTTAAAAAACTCAGGAAAGCCATTCAGCCCTTATAAGGACATAAGGCAGAGAACTAATGTTGAGCCCCGAAAATCACCTCCCAGAAAATATAACTGACTAGGTTCAAAGCAAAGAGGACTCAATATAATTTCCTGGAATCTGGCTGGATGGGAAAACAAAATGATGGATAAGGAATTCATCGAAACTCTTCAAAAATATGAGATAGTTTGCCTACAAGAAACTTGGACCAACAAAGATAACCCCCCATACCTCCCAGGTTATAAGGCATTTAGCCATCCAGCTGTAAGAAAACATAAAAAGGGGCGTGGAAGCGGTGGTCTGGCATCTTTTATTTCAGTAGAATTAGCGGGAGAAATTCAGATGGTGGACTTCGGATTGAAAAATAATTATCTTTTACCAATTCAAATCAATATGGATACAGGAAAGACCTTCTTCTGCATAAATGTCTACTGCCCTCCCGCAAAAGACCAGCAATTGTCCTCCATGGTGTGGAATAACTTGACACTTTTGTTAGAACAGATTAACCAAAAATTTTCCAGTGCTTTTCTTTTTATTTGTGGGGATTTTAATGCCCGAATTGGAGCTGCTTCAGAAGGCCTTCTGCATCCCGTAGGCATAGAATTAGAAGATATATTTCAAACACCACACATCTCCTTGGATAATAAATATAATCAGCAAGGAATAAAACTCTTAGAATTTGTATATCAGCATAACCTGTTTTCTTTGCATGGGAGCCCTGTAGATGTAACAAGGGGGTATTATACTTATTTGAGTAAACGAGGTGGGAGTGTTGTTGACCATATATTAGTCTCACCTTTGTTGTTCCCTTTAGTAAATTTTTTTGAAATCTTGGAATATACAGAAAGCGATCACTTCCCCCTTAAAGTGGCTCTACAACCATTTCTAGAACAGACAGTTTTAACCAAAACAGCAAATTTAACTGGAGTACTGTTCGGGGAGAGAAGGCTGAAATGGGGCGTCAGACTAAGTAACGCTATTCAGGAAAAATTAAACAGCACCTATTTGTCTGGTATGCGCCAGCTTTTCTATGATAAATCCTCAAACCATTTAGCTATCTACCAACAAATTGTGATGGAACTTAGAGCTTGCTTAATAACAGATAAAAAACTTCAATTCACAGAACATGGATGGTTTGATGCAGAATGTCGAATAGCCAAAAGAGATCTAGCCAAAAAGATAAGGGAATCCCACAAAAATCCATCTGGAAAGAACATGGAAAATTTAATTAATCTTAGGCTGAAATACAAAAGTCTTTTAAAAGCCAAGAAAACAAATCACACAAAATCTCTGTGGCATGAGCTGGAACATGCTACAATAGAACGAAAGGAAGACAAATTTTGGGAAATTGTTACCCGTGGCTTAAAAAACGTAAGGAGTACACAGGAAGCCACAATTTCTGCTTCCACTTGGATTAAATATTTCTCTAATATTTTTGACAGTAACTCAAGCCCTATGGAAGTGGGCTGGATGGATAAAGATTCCGCTAATCCCCCTGAATGGCTACCAGTAACAGCAAGTGAGATAAAAGGTTTAATTACCTCAATGAAACCCAAGAAAGCACCAGGTGAAGATATGCTTCCACCTGAACTCTTTAAGCAATACATTGAATGGTGGAGCCCTATATTGGCCAGTTTATTCACCACAATAAACAGCACTGGACAAATGCCTCAAGGGTGGAAAACGAGTATTGTCTTCCCAATCTTCAAGAAAGGAGACAGGTACGATCCTCAAAATTATCGACCAATCAGTTTGTTGGACATCACCTCAAAGTTATATGCACGACAGTTGCTTCACAAGTTAACAGACTGGCTTCAAGAAAAGCAAATAATACATGAAGAACAGGCGGGATTCAGATGTGGTTATAATACTATAGATCAGTGTTTCACATTGAGTCATATTATCAGGAAGTACACAAAGGAGTACAAGAAACATATTTACACTGCCTTTATTGATCTCTCAGCGGCATTCGACTCTATTAATAGAAACAGATTATGGGAAAAACTATATAGCTACGGGATTGAAATAAGACTATTGAAACTGATATGGGAATTATACAGCCACACAGAGATGAGGGTTAGAGTTGGCTTAAATGGTTACTTGACTGAAGCCTTTACAACAACTCGGGGAGTGAAACAAGGATGCCTATTGGCACCTACTTTATTTAACATCTACATTAATGATTTGGTACCTTTTCTATCTTCGGTTGACTCTCCAGCTCCAGTAATCAAGAACAGAAAGATCTTCATTTTGATGTATGCAGACGATGTAGTGCTATTTTCTCTATCCCGTTTAGGTCTTAAAAACCTATTAAATGCATTCAGTGCCTACTGTCTTCAGGAACACTTGTCAATAAATTACTCCAAGACCAAGGTAATGATATTTGGTAGAAATTGTCCAAAACAGAAATGGACCTTGGATCAAAACGCTATAGAACAAACCCAATTATTTAGATATTTGGGTATTGTTTTCAGTGAGTCTCTTTCTTGGAAACAGCAAAGAGAGGCAGTAAAGTTGAAGGCTGAAAAAACGGTTGGAGCATTGTTGAAATTTTATTATAACCAGGGTGGTCAATTGGTTGAGCCAGCTCTTAAAATCTTTAACAGTAAAGTTGTAGCACAGATGCTTTATGGTGCAGAAATTTGGGGCTCAGACACCAACACTGGCAAAGCCCTGGAAATAATACAGAACAAATTTCTCCGACAACTTTACACCTTACCTACAGGAACTCCTGCAGCTTTCCTACGTACTGAATCTGGCTGTCCATCAATTAAAGTAAGAGTAGATTATGCACAGATAAGGTACTTCAAACATATTACTACCTTACCAACGAATCGGCTCCCAGCGGTGTGCTACATGGAAATGCGTGATAATCTATCTTGGAAATCAAGTTTTCAATTTATTTTACACAGTTATGACTTCCCTGACTTGAACGCTATTTCCGGTATGGACAAGAGGAAAATAAGAGACTGTCTATTCTGGATTGATTCAAGAAGGGATTTACAGTCAATAAGATCTTCAAAGTTCTCTCCTTGGTTCTCCTTTCTGAAAACAGAACATTTTAGAGCCAGGTATTTGGTCAAACTTAAGCCATCCCCTCTAAGAATTGCCTTTACTGAGTTAAGATTTCAAGTAATGCCAACTGCAGTTTTAGATGGACGTTACTACAAAATACCACTGGAAAACAGATTATGTATTTGCAGCCAGCCACAGGTGGAGGACATTGTCCATTATTTGTTAATTTGTCCACTATATAATCAGCCTAGAGAGAAATTCCTAACACCTCTATTGATAAACAAAAGTGAGAGCTCCCTTGTAGATTTAGTTCAATTTCTTTTGAGTGACACCCATGATTATGTAACACACAAAGTGGCACTTTTTGCTGTAGCAGCAAAAAAGATCAGGAAGAGAGAATTAAACAAAATTGCCATAAATTGCAATGGAGATTCAAAGTATTAACTAGTCTCTTTGTGATGTCAATGTTTATTCTCTATAATTAGAAATTAGAAATAACTTTTAATGCTAGGTTAAATTGTCGGAATTGTTTTATGTTCTTTGTATTTTCTGTTATTTGTTTTTAATTAATTTTTATATGGATAATCTGTTTGTCATGGCCTTCGGCTAGTACAATAAACATTTATTGGATTGGATTGGATTGGATTGGAATGTGTGTTTCTTTCCCATGTTAAGAAATATTAGAATTTAAATGAAGAAGCCTGTCTCCGCATTCTCACTTAAGGGATTCTTCGTCTTACTGGTACAGTATACATGATGGGACCCAATCTCGAAGAGTGTTGTTAGGGCCCTACTCTTGCAAACTTGAGCTGATAAAAAAGTCCCTTAATTTGATCCTTCCTAACAATGGACAATTCTAATTCTAGTGTTCAGTTGTATATTTTTAGCATTTTAACATATTTTAAATATGTCCCATATTTTTAACCATTCGAAATTATGTTTGAAAAATAATATTGTTGTTTAATTATTTTTATATTTTGTATACTGATGATTTAGCTTAATCTTTTTTAAATTATTGTAAGACTTCTTTGGAGAAAGGTGGGATATAAATTCTATCAATCAATCAATGTACAACAAATGCACAATAAAATTCTCATTTCTGAGAAGGCAAACTTGGAAACACAACTAAAAAAAAGCAGCTAATGCATATCATAGCTGAGGAGGAAAGACACAAACATAGCACAGGTAAAACATCTCTCTCTCTCTCTCTCTCTCTCTCTCTCTCAGTACCACCGCCTCTAATTTATAAGTATGCTCATGCCTCCATAGCCCACAGGATCATTTTTATAATTTGCCTTCCCACTTTACCGCCATATTTTTGGATGGCTGGTTGCACTTCAGAATAATCATTCAGTTATATCCACCTACCATTTTTCTCTTCCAAGATTTCACAAAGCATTCTAAGAATCCCAGTGGGCCTCATTCTTGGAAATAAAAATCACAATGAAGGCCAGTGCTTTGCTTTGCAAAACACCAGTCTCCCAGCATTTCTAAAAGTTAAAATATATGTCAGCAATCACAAATCAAAGACAAGAATCTTGGTGGCCCCAAGGAAAATGTCTGTAGGTAGAATGCTACCCATGGGCATGCTGTTTGGAATGCTAGGTGTGTAGCTTTGGGTACTGTAAATGAGCTGCTTATGCTTAAGCATATGTTCTGCTAATATTTCAAATTTCTCTTCACTGTCTCAGTTGATCATTCTGCCCTAGTAGCCATGTAGATTCATGGTCCTAAGGCTGAAAAATCTGGCTTCAGTTATTTTACTGTGAAAGTGTCAAGAAGCATAAATGGGTACTACTCCCATCTTTGTGCACTGCCAAAGCTTCTGACACAAACCATTTTTTTTCCAGACTTGAGGAAATTCAGTCCTAAAAGATGATATAGATTATAACTTAACCTTAAAAACTACACTTACAAGTTTCTTTTGCACAGTCTCATAGGGGCTACACAGACAGGCAAAAAGAGGTGTTTTCAAGCTGGCTTGAAGGTGTGGCATTTAGATGACAGATGCCTTGAAGCCAGCAGGAACGTGCCCTCTAGGCACCTTATGCCATTTCAAAAAGAAGCAGCTTTTTTCCGTTTCTTCCTGGCTTGAAGCTATGTCATGTGGTCAAGACATGAGCACTCTAGCTGCCTTGGGAGCCGGTGGCGCAGTTACTGGGGTTTCAATGTGTCTTTAGAAAAGGCTGCTGCAAGCCACTTTTTCCTGCCCATCTGTTTCGCCCCATAGACAACTATCTCTTCACTGACCTAGGCTGTGTCTACATGGGCCAGAATACTATCGGAGCAGTCTAAAGTATTCTGGTCCTACAGCTTCCCCAATGTATCCCTATTACTTGGGGCCCTCCACTACAACACTGAACAGCTGTTCACATGTTCATCCTGCTGTGCCACCTGCCACTGCAGTGGTGAGTTGCTCATTCTGAGGTCAGAACAAGGCACCTGGAATTGATCACATTGTAAACAGCCACTCACTGTAGCAATTGGGAGCCCCAGATCTTCCAGGAAGATCTGGGATAAAATAAAATACGATTTTTGTTTTTTAAAAAGTTATAAGTGGGGTATATGGTGGGTTCAGTGCTGAACTGGCCAGATGTTGTGATTGCGGATTGGGCCCCACATTGTCCAGACCCCTTGTCATGGGAATGGGGATGGGTGGGAAACAGATTTTATTTGCAGACAAGGCCTTAGATTCCTCCAAACATGATATCAAAGTTTGGTTTTAAAGTTGAGAATGCTTGAATCTTTCTAAACTTTACATTTTCAGCCTATGATGCTGAAACTTCAAGTTCAATCACATTTTAAACACCACCACCACCACCCAGGCTCTTGAGATTTTGGGTTCAAGCACACAGGGCACAGATTGCCCCAGAGACACCACGGGACCATGGCAACCAGATGTTGTACATTTATTTATTTATTGAATTTATATCCCACCTTTCTCCAAAGAAGGCTGACGATAAGGCTTGCCTCATCTAAATGAATTTTATATCTAAAATTAAAAATGTATTCCTCTGTGGTACAATTGATAAATGGTGGAAATTGTGAGGCCCTCCAGATTTTCTTGTACTGAAATTCCAAGGATTCCTTACCACTGGCTAGGACAGATGGAAGTTGCAAACAACTTCTGGATAGCCCCACTTTTCCAACTTATGGCATAAAGTTTCAAAATACAAAGTATGGAGATTATTGCATTGGCTCTCTGCTTACTAAATATAATTGTCTGTGCTACTTGAAAATCTGATATGGTCCAATATTTTGAACAGGCATATGGTGGTTTGGGGTGTGTGTGTGTGTCAAATTTCCATTTAGCCACTTCTGTTTACTTTTGCATATCTTAGGGGTTTCCTGTTCCTGTTGATCCTTCCCCATTCTGCATATGTTGACCATTTAATTGTATATAGAAAGGCTGCACAAACCAGGTGCTACAAGGCATATTGTGCTGCCCTTGTATATAAGAATACAATATACAATAGAAATTATAGATGGTCAAACCACTTACCTGAGAGCAATCCACACTGAAATCAATGGAACAAATCTCTAGGAAATCTGTTCAGTGACTTTCCTGCTCTACATAATTATTTGATTTTTTCTGAGATGATACCTTTAAAAATTTCTATGGAGGGGTTCCCAAAAATATTATTTTCTGCACAAAGCAACCATGTATGCAGTTTGCACAGAATACATTCTAAACTGTGAAGATTTTCATCAGTCTAGGACTCCTCATTTGCGAATATTTTCAAATATTAGTTCCATCTCTATTTTGAAGTGTTACTTTTAAATGGCATTTTAATGGGCATTTTGACAGGAATTTAGCAAGATTTAGGACATTCTCATCAATTCTAAGGTAATTCTTTCCCTCAGAAAAGTAACAGGAAGTAACAGAATGGTAAAGAGGAATGAAAACCATAATATAAGAACTGATCTTGGAAAGGTTACTTTTGTAGACTAATCCCAGGATCCTCCAGCCAGCATGGCCAGTTGCATGTTTGCTAGGATTCCAATAGCTGTCGTCCAAAAAAGTAACTTTTCCAAGCTTTGCTTCTGCACCACTGCTTACCTGCCATAGAAAAGGACAAAGGAAGAGATTAAGGCAGCTTTTCTTGTGCTTTGCAAGTGGTGTCTGAGAATACGAAAAGTATAAGGTGGTCTCAGTTATTAAACAAAGGTGAGGAATCACAGAAGCCTTCATTTGTTTCCTCAGAGTCAATTATTCATTTGTTCCTCAGAGACAAATTTTCCTCAGAGAAAATTTTTCAGCTTTTTATTCAGGCCTTTTCTGTCACTCTGTCTTTCTTTTGGAGGAATAAATAAGTGTGCTGCCTTTGGCCTTCTCTGCAACAGGATTAATTTATCCGGAACACACAGAATTATCTTTCCTGAAGAAGCTGGGAAATTATTTTTTAAATGCTGAAAGGTGGCTGATTCTGGCATCATCCTGGGAATAGAGAGAAGGATGAACTAGGAAATAAAAGAGCCAACAAGAATACCATAGGATTATTTCCTTATTACTCCAGCAATTTTTAAATATACTTTCATTAAAGTTTATTTTTCATATGTTTATAGTCAGCTCCAGCAGCTCAATTTTTATTTTGGCTTTTGAAGCAAAGGCGGGTCCATGGTTTGGCTCCGCTGTGAACTTGTGAGCAAACCAAGGGTAAAGTGGATCAAAAACACAGCCCAGAGTGATTCCTTTTTTAGCTCTGATGAAAAAGAGAAACATTCTCCTACACTTTGGGTAAGGTTTCACATATTTTATCACTAAAAGCCTCCCACTTACTGTTGAAGGAGGGCAGGTCTTGCGCTATTTGGTGACTCTGGCCAAAAATTTTCTGATGATATATACTGATCCAACTACTCTGAAAGGAATGTATCCTCATGACTAACAAATATAGCATGTTATGAATTCAGGAGGCCATATGCATATGTAAAGCAATATTTAATGGCCAATGGGGCTTTATGTCATTTTTTTGGTCATGATCTATCCTCTACATTGATCTCTGCATACATACATCATAGAATTGTTTAGTTAGAATGGACATCAAAAGTAATCTAATCCAAACCTCCTCTAATGCAGGGGACCTGCAGCTAAAGAACCCCCCAAAATAGGTCATCCAACTTCAATGAAGAACAACAATGGAAAAAATATTTTAAAAAATGGTTGAGAAATATTTCTCAAGCATCAAGAAACCCTGATGAGAAGAATCCTACATTGATGAGAACCTTCACAGTCCAGGACTTATTGTACACAAAAGTCATATTTGGTCATTTTGCACAGAAAACAGCATTTTGCAACTGGAAAAAATATCTTCTGCATGGCATACAATGTTTTTGTATATAATGCTTTATATGCAGAAAATAGCATTTCCTTTTCAGAAAATAATATAGGTAGGATCTTATTCTGTGAAAAAATTCCACACGCTATATTTGTGCAGAAAACAATTTTCTGCACAATGAACAAATAGGTGAGGCATAGACAAAGTCTACAAAACCTTATGCTACAGCACCTTCTACACAGTTAGGAGATTATCACATTAAAAAAGTGACTTTTACCTGATGAAATACAATTGCATTTGGGGTTAATACTTGTTTTTATCACACTTAAAATCACTGCTGCTGCTGCTGGGCAATTTCAACCAATTGCATCCCGGGTCTCAGATGCTCATCTGACCACTTTGCCAAAACAGAAGCTTGCTGTTTTGAAAAAGCAGCCAGCAAGGTATTAACCCAAAATACAACGGTATCCTGTTGGGGAGAAATCACAATTTTTAAAAATGCAATAATCGCTTTAGTGTCAAAGGTGCTACAACATTCCTTTGCATGTTGATATTCCACACTAACACGGCTATCTGCTTTATCACACTAGGGGGTAAACGGGATTTAAACAAGAGTTAAAGTAAAGAAAACCAGGAAATATCGTATTATAAACACCAGGCATTTTCTGGTTTTCTCTAGTTTAACTCTCATTTAAATCCTATTTGCCCCCTAGTGTGATAAAGCAGTGTGTCTCTGAATTCTATCCCAATGGTAGGATCAAATCTGCTTCCACTCTCTGGACTATGTTTGAGCAAGAGGGTAAGAGGCAGTCAGGAGACAGAAACAGCAGCAACACTGTGACAAAGGCAGTGTCTCAGATGGAAGGGAAGTCATCCTAATCAACACAGAAAAAGCAGTGCAGATTCCAGGATTACTACCTGACTTCATTGTTGGCAACAAATGAGCAGAGGTGAACTGCCAGGACAGTACAGCAATGGCAGCATTCTCTGACAAATTAAGAAGCACTCGAGCAGTCACGCTTAGAAGTGAGACAGAAAAGTTGAACAGCAATAGAAGGAATTCAGTAGTCATAAATAGGATTAAAAGTGGGAGGGGATGGCCAGGGGAAACCACTGAAGCTGCTGCCACACAGCAGAATTAATTCAGTTTGACACCACTTTTAACTGTAATGGCTCCACCCGGGATTTGTAGTTTTTTGTGGCACCAGAGGTCTCTGACAGAGAAAGCTAAATATCTCATATGGATATATGTTAGGCTTTGAGGCCTGAGTATGAAATGTACAGATGTGCACAAAAGGTAAAAGAGGAATTATGGGTAGAATTGGCTGCAGCTGAAGGCTGGAACAGCAGACTATTTCTCAAGGTCAGTATGTACTTGCTTGCACGTAGGCCTAATGTAAACATCAAGAGTCTTCCTGACTGAGGGGACAGTAATGCAGGTAACACAGGAAGAAGAGTCAACAGAAGAGGCTGGGTTTGTGGCCTCATGGCACAAATCTATAAATATCCTGCACACCACCGTGTGGGTTGTTGGGTAGATGGTGAATGGTTGGTTAGAGAGATTTATCGAGCGTGTATATATAATTGTAAATACAGCAACTTAAGAATAAAGCCTCTGAGGACATAGTTTTGGCTCCAGTCTTTTTCATCAACAACTGGGAGGAGGAATCCTCATAAGGCCGAACAGCTCCAGGGTCGCTGGTAATTCCGAAGGCATCAGAGATTGCTTGAACTGTGCTCATCTGCTTGTTTACATCAACAATACACACCACACATAGAGACTTTGTTCCTTAACTCCTCCTCAAGGGATGCTGAACCTTCCCTGTTGTTTGTGCCTATCAGGCAAATATATTTTTTTACAAAAAAAATATTTTTTACAAAAACTCCAGCAGCAGCTAACTGGTTATTTTAAATAAATGTTTTAAGGAAATACTGCTTTTATTCTTTATTTTTTTCCTTTTATGACATGTTTCAAATTGCTTTTATTTCTTTACATAATTTAATATTATAGTTACTTAAACTGC
Organism: Urosaurus nigricauda; assembly: GCA_034509955.1. Taxonomy (NCBI): domain Eukaryota; kingdom Metazoa; phylum Chordata; class Lepidosauria; order Squamata; family Phrynosomatidae; genus Urosaurus; species Urosaurus nigricauda. The sequence goes on along the minus strand of JAOEGL010000001.1, from coordinate 310,865,287 downwards.
TTTTTAAGAATGGTAATCTTTTACATATTTGTCGTCTTCTGCATCAATTTTGTCCATGTAAACTGTCTTGAGTCTCAGTAGCAGGAAAAATATAAACATAAACAAATAATCCCAGACACTGTGCTTGATTGTCTTTCATCCTTCATGCATTCAGCATAAAGATCTGCAGAAGATTCTGCAAACATGTATGGCTGAATGCACTTTCCCAGAATCCTCTGCAGAGAACTTCATGCTCAGAGAGGTCTAAAGGGCAGGGCTTAAGTCATGCCCTTTCACCTCATCCTCTTCACTTTAGCATTAAGAATGATTGTATAGGACTAAAGAATACAATATATTCCCCAGGTCAATCTACAAGTCCTAGGTCACTGAAACTGGGGTCCAGTACGCTGTAGAGTAACTTATTTCTCTTTCAGGCCCTTCTGTGCTGGGACACCAACAGGGGACTAGTAAGAGAGAGGGATATCACCTAGATTTTCACCCCTTCCCCCAGCTTCTGTCTACAACCTTGTATTGCCTGGGTGCCAGTGCTGGTCCAAAGCATTTTGTTAATTGAGCTTGAGCAACAGACAAGATGACTTCCTTCTCCTCTCCTACACAGAAGCTGATCAGACAGGCAGCTGGATCTTACTACAGCACTGCTGTCACAGGTCAGGCTCTTCTATGCAGTCGACTGTAGCAGACAAGGAAGGGTCTCAGGTGCCGCAAAGCTCTCTCTGTCAAAATCTTATTCCTACTGCAGTATCTGTCTCCTGACGTGGCAGTTTCATTCTGCTTAATGCTGGGAACTATGAGGCTGTACAGACCAACTTTTAAGGCTGGCCCGGGAGTGAAGTCTGGGCATGGTGTCCATACGATGCATGTCCTGACTCTGCCCCCAGGGTAGCATGATGCTGTGTGCTGCACCACATGGCACATGGTGTCACAGCGCTTCTCTGGCACTGTGTCTAAATGACAAAGTGCTAAAGGAATGTCAAAAAATTGCAGTGTCAGCAGCTGTGGCACCCTTTATGTGCCACAGAAAGGAGCCACTTTTTGCAGCTTTTTGTGCCACAGAAAGCTGAGATTGGGGCTGCAGCATGTGGTTGCCGTGGCACCGATCTGTTGCAGAAAGCGGCGGCTGCAAGCCACCCCTTAGGGGCAGTCTGTACAGACCCTATGTTCACAAACTACATGTGGACAAAAAGCCAGGTTTTGCCCTTTATTGTTATGGATAAACATAAATGTATTTATATTGGAAAGACCAGGATCTTGGCTTCATTTGTATTTCAAGATATTTATCTGCTTACTTCTTTCACTTGAACTGCAGATCAGCTGAATAAAGGGGTTAGGACTGGTAAAGTTGTATTATATAAATTATAACTGCTTCCCTTTATGTTCTGCCGACTCAAATATCTTGAAATGATTCTATTATCTGACTTGGAAGGAATACAAACACTTTTCCAACTCCTACTGGCCATAAAAAACAAAACAACCATTTATACCAATGGGAAACACTCTACATAAATAAACACAAACTGATTTGTCATGTGTAGATGCTACAGCTTCTATTGCAAATATGGCAGTGTTTTTCTAAGCATTTTCTTGTGATACACATCAGCATATATTAATTTAGCATATCTGCTATAGCCATTTGTCTATTCTGGCACTCACCTTGCTTTGCCCTCAGGCTCACATGTTTAGCCTGAAGTCTTTTGTGACCAGGGGATAAAAAAACAAAAACCCTAAGCCCTTTTCTTTTGGCAGGATAGTTCAAATAAAACAGATTCTAAATGTTTAACTTCTTCAGACAAGCACTGTTGCAAGGAACTGTGAACCTGGCATTCAGTCACCTAATAAGGCAATATTTTTATTACAGTTTACATGGATTCAAAGCCTGACATTCTGCCTACTTTCCCTCCTCCTTTTGTTTTTGATTTAAGGTGATGAAGGTTGTACCAATATTTGGAAAAAGACTAAAAGACACAGTCCATAAAGCCCTTAGGTGATCATTTTGCCTTTTTATAAGAATTCAGTGGAAATTATTAGTTTGTAACAATGGGAACAAACAAAGCAGTCAGAAAAGGTACAGCTGGGCACAATCTGGACTTCTTGGGGAAACATTGGTCAAAAAGTTATTTCACACACTATATGCTGCAACTAGTCTTGCTTGCCATTGATTGACAGAGAATCATAATTACCCTTCAGTTCCTGATGAGGATACCTCTATGATGCATAAAATTATGAACATCAAATGGGTACAGACACATGTAACATTTTAGTTTAATATTGAATCTCTTAAAGCAGTTTTGCTTTTATTGTTCACTTCTTATATTGAAAAATATAATTATATATATTATACTGAAAAACATAAGAAAAAACAGTGATCTTGAAAATTACAGAAAGATGAATGAAGTAAGCTAGGTGGCAATCCTATACACATTCAATGTATTAAACAGCACATTGAGCCAGTTGTAGTCAATTGTCTTTCCTTGTGATTAAATGCACGTAAAATTGTACTGCCTGTAACACTATACTAGGCTTTACTCAGCCACATGCCAATAGTTTGGAGATGCATTTGGAGACAGTTAGCTTTTATGGATTTAGTCCCTACAGATCAGTTATGGAAATAACTTATTTCCTTCTTATATGAATTACTCGGCTAGAATTTTGTAGAGAATATTTGAGTGCCAACATACTCATCCTTTAAATATTTTCCTCCAACAGCTAGGAAATAATACAAACAGAGAATACATTACTGCTCTTGTCTGAATGAGGTGAATTACTATGTGACTGTTATGGAGCTGAAACAATGTCAAGCACATCTATAAAGATCTGGAAATTATTTTAGAGTTTATGGGGAGCAAAGCTTGCAAAATGTCAGTAAACCCAAGGAAAGCTGGAAACGTCAATTTTTTACTTTATGGGAATCACTTTAACATCAGTTTGCCTATGAAAGACATGGATACACACATGTGCACGTACTCCCACCCCTACACAAACACACATAACAGCCACTGTCACAGAGGCATTGTGAAGAAAAGGCTTGTAATGGTGGACAGCTTGTCTTTGCTACAGCCTGTCTACCATTAACAACATTTTTATGAAAGATATCCTGATAAGTTTCCAATGTAGAGTGCACTACATTATGGTGATGTTAAAAATAAGGAAAGCAAACATTAGCTATTGCAGTACTATATTACTATCTATGGACAATTCTTTGGGACCCAGGTAAAATAATAGCATGGGTTCCTCCTCCATTCATACCTGTCCTACCTGGCTCATGACTAGAAATGCAAGGAAATACATCTTAGCAGAATGCTACTACTAACATAAAAAATAAACTTCATGAACTATGTGCAGTCCCCTTTAAGACTTCATGGTGGCTGCTTTATTTGAACTATTTATTTTAAGACCATAAACAAAAGGATGTGTGATTACTTGAATGAGCATCATCTATCCCTGTTAACTTTCAAACAAACAAGATTGGATTATTCAGCAAGTTAATATTAGCTCTGCGCTTTCCTGCTTCTGTGCTTCCCTGCAGTAGGCCAGAGCTTGGAAAAATTACTTTTTGGGCTACAGCTCCCAGAATCTCTTAGTAGGAATGGCCAACAGGAGTTGTAGTCCAAAAAGAAGTCCATTCTGGAAACTGGCCCATAAAGTAAGTTTTCCAAGCTTTGTAAGAATGTTTTTGCAACTTACACTTGTTCAAACTACCAGTTTACTTATTGTCCAATTCTTTAGATATCTAGTCCAAGGCAGGCCCTATCCATTTCAGCATAACTTTCCTCCAAGTAAGTGTATATATGTTTGCACCCAAATGAGGGATTCAAGAATCTATCTTAAGTAGCAGCCTCTGCAGATGCTCCTAGACTGATGATACGTTGTAAGTTCAGGGTGTTTCACTGAAGAAAACTAAATTTGAGGCAGAGGCAGGATGTCAGGATTTCCTTCTAAATGAGAGATTTTTTTTTCTTCCAGTAAGGCAAATTACTTTGTTTGGATATAATCGCATTTTTGTAACATGTGTCACTAAGGAACTTACACGCAACCTTTTTTGAATTAATGATTCTAACATCTCACACAACAGGATACTTGAATTTCCCTTCTTCCCCCTTCCTCTTCAAAGCTTCTTTGTCAGTCCCCAACCTGATGTGCTTCAGAGGTTTCCCCAGCCCTACAGAACAGATTGTGTGAAACTCTGAGCTTTGAATGATGAATCAATTCAGCTAGCACAAGGGTGAAGAATCTCTTTCAGAACAAGTCTGGATGGAACCTCAGAGAAAATCTCAGGTAGTAATTAAGTCATAGGAGAAATTTCAGTCTTTTAAAATTGGGGAAAACATGCACATGCTGGGTAAGCACTAAACAATGGAGTTGTGGAGAAGGTGGTTTGCTCAACTGGTGACATTTGTCACCCTGGACTAGTGGATGCTATTTCACTGATTGACATGTGACTTATGGCAACCCTACAGTGAACCAATCATTTGGTTTTCTTGGGTAGATTTGTAGAGAGGGGGCTCTGCTATTGCCTTCCTCTGTGGCTGAGAGAGTATGGCTCGCCCAAGGTTACTCAGTGGGCCTCCATGGCTGAGTGAGAATTTGAATCCTAAGGTCTCAGAGTCCTAGTCCTACACTCAAACTATTACACCACACTGGCTCCTACTAATGCTATTGGCTGTTATTGTGAACGTTTCTTAAGAAATGCAAGCTTCCTCTCTGAGTTTTGTCAGATATATGATGCCCTCCAAGCTGTTTAGCCTTCTGCTATAATAAATTATGGTGGGCCAGAGGAGTTTATGTATGAAAATTAGAAATTACAGTTGTTTCATTTTGGAGTTGCAGAGAAGTCATATAAATGAAATTAAAAATAGTTCTGTGAAGATATTATCTTTAGGCATAAAATTAATATATGCTATAAAATAACATGACTAGCCTTGCAAGAAAGCAGAGAAATATTTCCACTGTGGTGGGTTCCATAAAATAGTGGAACATCCTGAGTACAAATGGTATCTCTTGGATGTTAAACAGAACACTTTTAAAAATGTTTGAAGGTGGGAGGGTCTTCGTTCTGGTAGGGAGGCAGAAGCTGGAGATGCCAGAAGCCAAAGCTTATAAGTATTTTGAACTAATATGTAAAATTAAAAGATAAATGAAAATGCTCATAAAATGGGATTTTTAGAAGATATGGCAAATACCACAATACATATACTTCACTGAACTGCCATGTAGGAAGCAATTTAATATATAAAAGCTCTAGGGAGGTCTGGAAAGGCTTATCTATTTACTTAGAAAAGGCAAACAGAGGAGACACAAAGCACACATAATTTATTTTACTACAGTAAGGTCTAGAATAAAACAAAACAAAACAAATGAGAACATTCAGAAACAGTTGCCTTGTCTACCTAACCAGGATGGCATGGGATACTGTCTTTTATTCATTCAATAAGCCAAATAAAAGAGACTTACAGTGCAGCCTATACATATCTACTTAGAACTAAGTCTCACTGGATTCATTAATAATTGGGTGTAGCATTACATTCTCCAGTTCCATTCCTTTTGTTACTTAACTGGGAGTAAGCCAAGCTAAATACAGTGGGGCCTACATCTCAATTAGATACCTTTTAGGATTACAGTGTAGCACACTGTTTATTAAAAATGGTACTTTCTGAAGGTTTGATGTGGCCAGTGCAGTTTTCCCATGTCCTATAGAATAGAATTGAATGTATTTGTTCCGCCAAGAATAAGAGAAGGGGTGTAACTGAAAAAAAAAGCTGCAGATTCTTTCCATGTCACCAATGTCTCCAACCCCCATATCTTTCACATGGGATACAAATCACATGGGGAACTTTTCTTCCTTTAACTAATATAAGACAAGACTTGAGGTGGCAGTAAGCAAATCCATTACAGCAAAGTGTGGTCTTGGGGTGACATGTGGTCTCCTAGCCTATTTTTAGAGCTCTCAACCCCTCCAAAGTTCTCCTTTTTCTGTCCCACAAATGGGTGAATTTTGAAGGGCTTCCAGGATGGTAATTAATTTTTTCAATAGATTGCAGCCTCTCACCCCCAACAGTTTAACATCAAAATATATCAAGTGTTCAGTTCTAACATGTTTCCCAATTTTATCAGCCATTCATCTATTTTCAATATCTCATCTTCTTTCCATTTCCTAGCATAAAGAATATGGGCAGTCATGATCACATACACTATCCTCCAGTACTGACTTTCATCATTTCTACTTAACATGTGTCATTTTTAGAAGATATAATTTAGCACTCATCCAACAGGTGTTTCCTACTATCTGATTAATCGCTATATGTATTTTGGACCAAAACTCCCTGGCGTTTGGACAACTCCACCACATGTGGAAGAATGAGCCTGTATTTTTATTACATTCACAGTATTTGTTTTCTACTGTCTACACATTTTATTGAGTTTTTTGAGATGTCGGTTACCATTGATGTAACATCATAATATAATTTGCTTTTAAATCTTGACTTAATGTAATTTTCTGTGTTCTTTTCCACAAATTTTCCCATTATTCTAAAGTTTGTGCATGTCCAATATTTTGTGCCCGTTTGATCATGGAGTCACTCACTACTTCCCCGCCCCAAGTCTAATTTTATAATGATATTGTATAATTTGCAGTTATACGTTTATATTTTTCTAACAATACTTTGTCAATCTCTCTCTCTTCTGTATCAAAATCTTTTAATGTCTGACCCATTTTGAACCTAAGATATTTATGGTCAGCCTAGTATTATCCTTAATTAGTCTTTCCAGCAAAAATCTCTTTTGATTCTCATGGCTTTGGGTTACTTCTACTTTTTTTCTAGACCAGTTCCTGCTGGAGAGAAGGAGAAGGAGAGCAGTTCCTGGGTAGCCATTTTTAAGTGGGTGACAGTTGAATTTTTGAAAACTCTTGGGAGAGTGTGTTGTTGCTGGGGGGGGTGGAGCTTCTGTGAGTCACACCTGTGAGTCACTAGGGGTGGAGCTAGCAGTCTCAGAGCCTTTCTGGACCTTTCTAGAAAGTTCCAGTGGGAGTGGAGCTTCTGTGAGTTACTAGGGGGTGAAGCTAGCAATCTAGCTCTATATAACCCCTTCCAGAGCCACGCACCGAATTTTTATCACTAGAACTGATTGGGAAAAAGCCCAGGTCACCAGGGGTCTTTAACTTTGCTGTGTATTAGGGGATTTTTTTTTCTGAGGGGGAAGCCCATAATCCTATTTCAGGGACTAAGACTTCTCAGTATGGACACTGAGGGGACTGCCGCAGTCACCTGCAACACTTGTGGGATGTTTGTCTTCTTGCCTACCAATATGGGAAAATTCACATGCCCCAAATGCAAGTTGGTAGCCCTCTTGGAGGAGAAAGTCCAGCGGCTGGAGGCCCACGTAGCTACACTTCAACATATCAGGGAGCAAGAGGTTTTCCTGGACAGAACAGAACAAAGGGTATTGGACGGGGACCACACAGAGGAAGTCGCTATGGAGGAGACTGTCACTTCATGTACACAGGAGGAAGACAGCTGGAGGAATGTCACACACAGACGAAGGGAAACCAGGGATTGTTCTGAGAGCTTGCAGCTACAGAATTAATTTGAAGCTCTGTCCCTTATCAAGGAGGAGGATGAAGAGCAGCATGGACAGAATTCAGGGACAGAGCAGGGGAGCCTAAGAGTTCCATCACAGGGAACAGTTGCTGCTAAGCCTCAGAGGAGGCGTGTGGTTGTGGTGGGGGACTCCTTGTTGAGGGGTACAGAAGGAGTGATTTGTGGGCCTGACAAGATGTCTCGGGAGGTGTGTTGTCTCCGTAGGGAAAAGATCCATGATGTGACAGAGAGGCTGACAAGACTGGTCAAACCTACTCACAAATACCCCTTCCTTTTGGTCCACATGGGAACAAATGACAGAGGAAGACACAGCCTTCAGAATATCAGAAGGGATTATGAGGCTATGGGTAAGAAGCTGAAAGAAATGGATGCACAGATTGTCATCTCGTCTCTTCTGCCAGTATAAGAGCATGGTCCAGGAATAGAGAGAGGAAAATCGCAGATGTCAACAAATGGCTCCACAGATGGTGTCGCCGAGAACAATTTGGATTCTTGGATCATGGGCTGTGGTTCCATGACAGGGGGCTTCTGGCAAGGGATGGGCTGCATCTCACGCCAGTTGGCAAAAATGTTTTTTGCCAACTGTCTGAAGAATCTGATCAGGAGGGCTTTAAACTGAGTTATGTGGGGAAGGGAGACAGCAATCTGGAAGGCAAAAGGGCTGGACTGAATAGTCAAACTGGCATAGAGGGAACAAGGCAAACAGTGCAAGGACCCAACAATAGGAGGCAAAAAATGTGCACAGGCAGCACGTGAAGGGGACACATAGTCTTAGATGTCTCTACTCTAATGCACAGAGTATGGGAAATAAGCAGGATGAACTTGAACTCCTAGCACAAGGGAAATGCAATATAATAGGCATCACTGAAACCTGGTGGAATGAGTATCACTATTGGAATACAGAAATAGAGGGATATAACCTTTTTAAGAGAAACAGGCCAAACAGGAAAGGAGGAGGAATAGCATTATATGTCAGGGATATTTACACCAGTGAAGAGATCCAGGACATCAATACTGGAAGCCAGGTGGAGAGTGTCTGGATAAAAATTAAAGGAGAGGGAAGCAACAGGGATGTTACCATAGGAGTCTACTACAGACCCCCAACTCAAGCAGAAGAATTGGATGATGCCTTTCTAGAACAGATGAACACACACTAGATAGGAAAAATATAGTAGTGATGGGTGACTTCAACTACAAATTTTTGTAACCTATGTTTCAAATGTGTACTCATAGCACAGATGAAAAGAGTTTCTTGACAAATTCCTGTTGGATTACATTATTGTACTTCCCTGAGTACCTTAGAGTTACTCCCTTCTTTTTCTGTCAATTGAGTTTTTTCTACATTTCCCTCACTTCTTTTCAGCTCTCCCAACCTCCCAATACTTTTAATTTTATCACTGGGGAAGCCCCCATATAATTGTTATATCAGCAAAAAGGTGGGACAAAGGTCCCAGCGCTGGCTGATTCACATTCATCAGTTCTGTCTTGGACAGGCACTGGGACTTCCTGCCTAATCCTAGAAGTTGCTTTGTTGATAGAAATGGGCCATTAGTCTGGATTTTATGGTCCATTAAGTACAACACCAGGGTAGATGAATTGGCTGTTTTTCTGTTTTCATTGTGGTCTCTCATATTTTTACATGTGAGAGTTTTGAATAGCTAAATTTGGCTCCAAGCATAGTAACTCCTTAGCTTTGGCCCTAACTGGTCTCCACTGTAATAAAGATGAAATAAATAACACTTAAAATGAAGGATTTCTAGGTGTTGTTTTGTTTTGTTTTACTTTCCCAAGAATGTTGTGTTCTCTCACAGAGAAATAACAATCTAAATTTCCAATACATCAATTAATTGGTGTTAAAATAGTATTTTGGACTCTCTTTCTGACTGTTTGCTGATACAGAAATTGAGAATACACAGAGTTATCCCACACCAAATGGTTCATTAAGGCTACAGAATACATTTCTGTCAATTCTCCCATATTAATTTTTTCCAATATTTACAGCAGAGACCAGCTGGAAAATATAAAAAATAAAATGAAAGGAGAGAGCCTAGCAAGTAATGACCAAAAGAAAGGTGTCACCATATCCTTACCACAGTTGACAAGAACCAATTGTCGAGTGGGTTGGTGGGGGAGGACAGACTCAGTGATATAAAGGTATGAGATTGTCAACTGGCTAAAGGCACCCAGTCTAGGCACTAACAATGCAACCTGGATGTTTTTTAAATGAGACAAGTTTCATGGTTAAGTTGTCATAGTTATGCTGTTACCACGCAGGTCTCACTGGCAGATGCATACATTTAGTCAGCTTTCACTCAGTGCCAGTGGACTTTGTCTAACCTGTGTATCCATCACATTTCCTTACCAATGACTGCCTAATTTTAGAGATGTAACTGAAATATAATCTCTCATGGCCATTTCCACACATAACAGAGATGGACAACTTTGGTGGCTCCAGGATCATTCTTTTATTTCTGGGGCATTCCAGTGGACACATGGTCTTCCAAGAACCAAGAATTTCTTCCAAGAAATTGGGGAATCCACTTCTGATTTTGAAAAACAAGTATTTCCTAAACACTGCTGTTAATTACTTAAAGGGCAAGTTGCCATGCCTGGAGCCTTCCAATAGATGCAATTCCCTCCCTCCTTCTTGCCAAAAAAAAGCCAGTCTGGGAATATAATGGACTGAAAACATCCTTGGAGCCACAGGCAGCCCTTGGGCTTCAATTTGACTACCCCAAAACAAGATCTACAGGGACTCCCAAAAGATCACCTCAAAACAAATTTTCCTTGGATTAGAATTTAACATGGAGGGCAATTCCTACCCTTTTCCCCACTGCATCCTCCAAATTCCTCACATCAGGATCCTACACCCCCAAAATCATTCTTATTTTCCTCATGCTTACCTAGAAAACAATTGTTGTGGGAGGAGTGACATAGTAGAGAGAGTAGGCAATGGCTTTTCTTTTTCCCCACCACTGCAATCTAATCTACACTGCAGAAATAATGCAGTTTGATACAGCTTTAACTGCCATGGCTCAATGCTAAGGAATTCTGGTATGTGTAGTTTGTTGTACACCACGGCTCTCTGAATATTCCATAATTCCATAGCAGAGTCATGGCAGTTAAAGCAGTGCCAAACTGCATTATTTCTGATGTGCAGATTAGACCTAAAAGATGCTTGCAATAAGTATCCCAGGGCTAAAAGCCAAAAAAAGAAAGAAAAGAAAAGAAAGGAAGGAAGGAAGGGAAAAAGAAAAAGAAAAAGTTGAGAGCTTAGGAAACCTGCATCTTCCAAGACAACCACCCCATGCTTTATGTGATGTCATGGAATTATTTAGCATCTTAGAGATATGAGGAAGGCAGGGAAAAAGAGATTTGTGTAAAGTTATTATAATTTGTTATAATTTTTAGATTGAAATTATAGGAGTGTGAGAGGTAGGTGTTATCGAAAAATTCAACTGCATGTTAGCTAAGACTCTTCTATTTTAATTTTATTAAATGCTTGAAAGTAATAATCATTACCATAAATCTTACCAGAATTTTTATTGGTCTTATTCTGCCTGCTTTTTACTTGCTCAGTCCATAATGTAGGGTAACGAGAAGCTATATCTAGAAAATTAAGAAAAAAGTAGATCATTCCAATGGAAAATATAACTGATAACAAACTATTTTTATGTAATAAAAACATCAGGTGAATAAATATGGCAAGACTGATTTCTTATTGAGGAACAAGTGTAACTGAGAGATAAGAATATTTAAGGATCTGATACAGTACTTATAACAAAGAGAAACCTTGTTGACATTAAATGGTCCTATATCACACTAAAGGCAAATTATGACATCCACACCCAAACTTCCTGGCACAAATTTCAGGAATGCACTGATTATATAGTGTAAACAATTCTGTATAATCTCTTGCTGAATCATTTAGTGTAGATGGCTGAGACAGCACCGGATGAGTCTCACCGTGGATTTCAGAAGTATTAGCAGTTCCCAAACACTGAATCAGGGCTCACCAGTTAAACATGACTAGGTCATCAGGCTCCAAGCTGTTAGTTGAAACAATAATGATAATGTTCAAAAAGATACTATCAAAGCTACCAGGTGTTAGTGCCTACTAAAGCATAATCCTATGTGTATTCACAGTGGATAAATCCCTGGGTGTTCCACAGGTCTCATTGGCAAACACTTAGGACTGCAACCTTAGACAAAAACAAAACTTTGTTGGTCGAATTCATATTATGATAACAACATCAAGGAAGACTGGTAATGGAGTGTATCTGTCAGTCACTCTGCCTATGTAGCTCCTTAGTGTTCAAGTCACCTACCTATGATAACATTTAAATATCTCACAAAATTACAGAACCTAGAATTCCACAACATTGAAACATGGCAGTTAAAGCACTATCAAACTGCATTGATTCTGCAGTGTAGATGCAGCCTCCATTACCAAATACAGGTTGACAGCACAAACATTTACATATCTTCTCAGGATTTAAGTCCCATTTACCTTAGCAGCTCGAACTTTCAAATAATTCAGTGCAGAGGTGGGCCAGCTATTAAACAGCATACATCTCAGTCAAAAGTCCTGTTGGGCTTACAGACCCAGGTTCTATTCCATGAACCTCACTGGCTGATTTTGGGCCAGTACACCACCTTGACATTCTTGGAGGAATAGTGGGATGCAAACCAAATACTGAGGTGTAACTCCAGTCAGTTAAGAAAAACCATAAAAGATTTTTGTAGCACCTAAAAGACCATGATGGCATGGACTAGGAACTTCCTCAACTACATAAAGCTATTATTATCAAAGTGCAATGCTGACTCGTAGTAGAAGACTGTTTTCTTCTGAGTCTATGGCCCAAAACTGATGGGCAGGAAAAAGTGGCTTTTATGGCCACACAGGGATCACACCAAGAGCACTCAACCTGGAAGAGTTGGCACAAAAAGGAGCATCAAAAATCCTCTTCTTATGGTGGCTGAATTGGTGGCCCAGATCAGGCCTAGGCTCATGTGGTCAGTGCGATCCCATGCAAATCAGGAGCTGACCAGTGCTGGAGCAGCCACAGGCCACTCCAAGCTGCCAGTCTGCATGACCCCTGCATTTCACCAAAACAGGTGGGTTTAGCTACTCTATAATGTTATTTTGTGGACATATAGTATTACCTATACAGCACACAAGACTTGCTTTCATCACCTTCCTCTGTCATTTCTAGAAATGCTCACCTTCTTCATCGCCTTGGGGCTGAGTCTCCAGTGCAGGAACTGAGGCATCATCTGAATTCAGAATGGAAAAGATTTGAAAGGAGACTACAATTATGAGAGTAAACTAAATAAATGCACATATATAACTGAGATTATTGATTTGAACATGGCATCAGAGAGTCAATAAATAAGTACTAAATAATACTCCTGTCACAATATGACCTAATATGTTATAAATGTAATTTGTATTTTGACACTCTGGCCAATGAGACAATTAAATTAGAAAGCATTTGCAAAGATACCTGCTATGTGCAATGGCATCCTAGTGCATAGATGTTTACAAAACTTTACTTGCTCAGCAATGGCAAACAAATTGTACACATCCACAGTAAAGAAGAAATCAAAGTTTATGTATGTTTCCAGACCAAGTGAGTCAAGGAGTCTATGGTTCCAATCATGTGACAACAGCACTTCTGCTTTGTTTTGTTTTAACATATGCTGCACTGAATCCATGGTAAATCCATCAATTGAGAGTATGTTGAATTTCATTTTTAAAAAATGGCAACCAGCACCCATTAATTTAAATTGTGTATTAAATGATCCCTGATAACACAAGTTCTCTGTACAGTCTCTGAAACAAAGATAACATTGTGACACAGCATAAAACAATAGCACCTATTCTAAAACACATATTTTAACACTGGGAGACCCAGATTATTACACAATAGCCACTTAAAAGAATAGGATGAATAAATAAGTTTTCACCTAGTTCTGAAAAGACCAGAAAGATGGCACCTGTTGAACCTTGCAGAGAAAGGTATTCTGTAACTGGATGATACTATACAAAGGTCCTTCCCATGTTTGTTACTTGCCTCTCTTCAAGTTAGCAAGGGCACTTGGAGCAGGACCTTTGAAGCTTTTAAGATCTGGATTGGTTTTCATGGGAAGTGTGCCTCATTTCAGCTTGTGCTCATAATGAGCAGTTTAGACAAACCATTCTCCCTGTGCACAGTGCAACAGAAAATGAGGGAAATGCCCTACATTATGCAGAAGGCAGATGGATTTTTAAAACACAAAAACCAGAAACAAAAATAGAGGTTGTATGTGTTGGCACAGAAAAAATGGAGTGAATTCTTGGCTATTTATGCAAACACATTTTCTAGACAAGTTTTTATTTGCTTTCATCCTGTCTATTTCTTACACTCTGTCTCACGAATAGGAGAAGCTGTAATAATGTGAAGAAAGCAAATACTCTGAAATGTGCTAATTCAATTTAATACCAAGAAAATTCTAATGAAATGTTTTCAGATTCAGTAAGGTTTAGAAAAAACTGCTTTCATAAAGTTGGAAAAAACTATTTGAATCCTTATTGCAATAAAACAGTAGATTATAGAATCAAAAGTCATAGAATCGCAGAATCATAGAGTTGGAAGTGATCACATGGAGCTTCCAGTCCAAATCTCTGCCATGCAGGAACACACAAAGCAGTCCCAACAGCGATGTTCTTTGCTTGAGCATATTTTTTGCAGACAATTTCAAATTTCCACTTTTTTCTTTTAAATAATATGTCAATAGTGACTGGGAACAAATTGGAGATGTCATATTTTTCATGTATTAATAGGGAAAGTAACAATTTGAACATATATCAAGCATTTACCAAGCATCTGATTTGCTTGTATTGTATACCATTTAACTATCTGTACCATGAAAAAAAAAAATTAACACAAGATACTACCTAAAAAACTGAATGGTAACCAAGTGTAATGTTGCATTGCTAACATGTCTCCCTACATTTTCTAAAACATTGTTCTTTAATGGCTGGATCACCACTAGACTGCAACCCGAGCTAAGCTGGGTTGTGTTCACAAAAACTGTACGCAGTGGAAAAGAATAAGGAATGAAGGAGAAACACAAATACAGAGGGGAAGGGGTGTAGAGAGAGAGATGAAATAATGAAACAAAGAAATAATAAAAGTAAAATAACATGCATAAGAATTTTTTTTTTCAAATTGAGATTCAAGTGGGACTCCTGAGTATACCAAAAAAACCCAAAACAAAACATTGATTAAATGGTAATTGTTGTTATGTGGTGGCTCACAAAACTGTAGCAATAGTAGTCATGCTCTGTTGGTAAATGTTCTGTAAAACTGTCTGCTGTCTATGATCAGATGCAACAGTAAACATACTGGCTTCTATCTCAAGAACAAACAACTAATCAAACCACAGGCATACAATGTATAGTTTGTTTAGTGAGACAGCTAAAACTGGCAGTCTGGCTTGCCTCTCTTTGATGAGCCACAGAAACCAGGGAATTCTAAGAATGCTGACTTATTATCAATGACTCTGTTCTCTATACAATGGGATTCTTACAATGGATCTGGCTCAGTGCCTGTAGAAGTGCAAAAAGAATGAATCAGACCTGCTATGGTAAAGGCCTCTTTGTACCCAACACTACACAAAAATTATTGCACAGTGCTAGCTGATCACTGTTGAGACCATTCAAAAAAGGTGTAGCCATATTGTTGGCCATCAGTGTTAACCCAACTTGTTGTTTCCTCAGCTAACCTCTAAAGGAAATGGTGGCCTCTTAAGTCCCACTCCCATTACTTAAAGTGATAGCTAGCAATATCTACCTAGCATATTATGTATTTTTAAATTACACAACTACTCACTGCAGTACAAATGATATGTTTCTGGTGACAGTATCTTTTTCTCCATTATGTTAAGGTAATGTTTTATAAAATTCCCTTTATTTAAACAAAAATTAAGATGTACTGCTGCACAATAGCTGGCAGAAGAGAAAGAAAAACAAAAACAAAACAGGAATCGAACAAGAAAATGCCAAAACATTTGGAAAGAGGATAGCTGCTCTATCTCTTTTTTCATATAGTGGCTGTGCTGATGAAAAATTCATTAGGATTTGTTGAAACAGATACCCTGTTTTGTTTGTACCAGTCTTCTAAAAGGCCTTTTATAACATACACATAGATTCATAAATCATGTTATTATACTGCTGATTCAATACATTTATATATATTACTGAGTTTCTGGCATAGACCTTGAAATCTGGTTGCCAGAAAATATTTGCCAGGTAAACTTCAAAAGTTTCACAAGGATCAGTGCCAATCAGAGTTTGTATGACTTTTAAGAGTACACATCTGCAAACTTTAGGACCATAAATGTTTGGGATTTTGGAATACCTATATTTTCATACATGTATATTTTGCATACATAATGAGATATCTTGGAGATGGGACCCATGTCTAAATATTAAATTCATTTATGTTTCATATACACTTTATATACCTGGTCTGAAAGTAGTTTTATATAATATTTTAATAATAACTTTGTGTATAAAACAAAGTTTGTGTACACTGAACTATCAGAAAGCAAAGGTGCCATTATCTAAGCTACTCATTAACAAGTTTTGGTTCTTGGAATATTTTCGATTTTGGAATTCTGGATAAGGGAGACTCAATCATCATCATCATCATCATCATCATCATCACTACCACCACCACCACCATCCTCCTCATCCAGTGAATATTCAGTCTGCTTTCAGACTAAATTTGGTTTGCTTCTGATCCTGTCCATGATATGGATGATCAGCTCTAAGAGAGCTACCATTGTTCACTATTGTCTCTATTAACCCCCTTGCCATGTACCTTCTCCACAACCCATAAAATTGCTGCTACTGCCACCGCCACCTCTGAAGCCCAGGATGGGGAAAGTGTGGCCCTCTAGATATTGCTGGACTGCAACTTCCATCATACTTCTCCATTTGCTGGTGCAAGTTGATGGGAGTTGCAAGCTAACTCAATCTAGAGGGCCATATATTTCACACCTCTGTCTTATGCCATTGTTCAGCCAAGGATATGCTTTTATGAAAGTTGTTACATTGGCCGTACCTAGCTACTTGGAGTCCTATTTTGGGGTGAGATCTAATGATATAGGGAAGGTTATAAATATTTTAATAAATAAATCAAGTCTGAGATATGCCCTGAGATCTTGTGATTTGAGAGGGATGTAAACATTTAAATAAATAAGATAAAAATGAGGTAAAAACCCAATAGATAAAAAGTTGCTTTTGGTGGCTTCCATGTCTGTGGGGTAGTGAATCCACTTTTGTTTTTATTCTAAACATTAATGGAGTACTAACTCTGATCTCCTGTACAGGTTCGGCACTTAGGACAGCTCCCTTAAGTACTAAATCATATATCCAGAGTACAGTCAAAGTGTGGATAGTCCCTTTAAAGTTCATACTAAACCTCAGAGTGCAGTTGTCACCCTATTGACACTGATATTGTCATCGGATATTGTCATTGATAAACAGTAAACAAGTATGGGAGGTAGAATATGGAACCCCTCTTGGTGAATCATCAAACAAAAAAGTGTATACTGCATGAATATTGACATTTTAAGAAGCAATGGTAACTAATGCTGTATCTGCACTACAGAAATAATGCAGTTTGACACTAGTTTAACTCCCATGGCTCAGTCCTATGGAATCCTGGGATTTGTAGTTTGTTGTCGCACTACAGCTCTCTGACAGTGGATCTCTCACTAAACTACAGATTCCAGAATTCCATAGCATTGAACCATGACAGTGATGTTAAATTGTATTATTTCTGCAGTGTGACTAAAACCTTAATACTGTCTTTCTCCCTGTCCCTGTCCCTCTTTCTCTTTCACAGAGTACCTTTTTGAAGGTCTTATACCATTACAGTACAGGGAATATGTGTATCATAAAAGGCTGATTGCTGCAAAACCTCTCACTGTAAAACATGCTGATCTGACAAAACAGTTGTTGGCAACTGGGATCCCAAGACACCTCTTAAATGTTATTCAAGATACCTATGTAGTGCAGTCTGAAACCTAACAGGAATTTTGCCATGTTTATGTAAATGGGTTCTGACAGCTAGCTGGCCTCAGCTTCTAGCAGCAAACTGTACAAGTTTTCTTTGTAAAGTATTCGACTTCACACCTGGTTTTGTTCCATGTACATCAAGCATGGTGTGTAGCTGGAGGCAGGTGATAAAACTTACTCACTGCTGCTCAGCCTCAAAATCCAGGCAACTTTAAAGATGGCACATAGCATATTAGCAATATTCAGTGCCAAAAACCAAAATTTATGACCTGTATTGAGTTTCTTCTGAATGTTGCGGACACCTGGAGCCTACACATTTGCCTGGCAAGTGTATGAAAGAAAGGATTGCCCTCAAGTAATATACATACATCTCACATTACTCAGTTCAAGCAACTACTGATTCTTTGCATAGGAGCAAAATATACAATGGTTATGCTTGCTAAAGTTCCCACAGGACCATAAATCAAGGACAGTTACATAATTTTTCTATCTATCAAAGCTTGTACATTTTGAGGGGAAAATGTATTAAATAGAAAATAGAGTTGAATATGCATCCCCATTAATCTTGGGACTAATTCCACTGAGTACAGTGGGAGGTAAACTGGTTCAGACAGACATATGAATGATGTTAGCACAGGCACATAAATAAGGACATACCATTAATAATAACAGCACTGCTTGGCTCCGAGTGCAAGCCATCAGTTTAACTCATTACAATAACTCATCAGAAAACCTCAGCTTAGTGGGTAAAATAATGGCACTGACTAGATCTCTACATTTTGAATCTAATCATAAGATGTATAGAATGGGGTAAGGCAGTAGGATAAGGGTTGTTAGGGACATTGTAAAAATTCTGCATTTGATGTGAAGAATTATATTCTAAAATGGGAATAGATTAAAGAAAAAGATTAGACTATGGCAGGTATGGGTATATTCTGGAGCCGAGAGGGCCACGTCACCCAGTTTTCAGATGCTCTGGAGCTCTGGAGAGCCATAGTGCCATGTTATAGCTGACACTTTGGTTGACCAGAAATTACAATATATCAGTCCCACTTGTTTTTCAAAGTCATTTGGGGTGATTGGGTTTTTGTTGTTCTTTTGGAGTGGGGTGCTGGTTGGTTGTGGCAAGGGTAATGGATCAAAGCGAGGTATTATAACCTACTATTTGAAATAAGTTGCAGAATTTTAATATGTCATTTATTTTGAACAGTTGCAACATTTTTATATATAGTAGATTAACTCAAAAGAGTGTTAATCCATTTACTTCTAAAAGAGAAAGGAAGAAAAGGAACCTGGTGGTAAGTCAAATAATTAGTCTTAAAGTGGTTAATTTAAAAGGTGCCACTAGATTCCTCTCCTCACACCTTTTTATTTCAAAATGAAATGAAATTACCTGGTTAAAACAGCAAGCTATAAAAGATAAAAGACCATGTGGACTAGTGATGCAGACACAATGTGTAGTTCTGATCCTGGAATAAGGAGACCTAGATTCAAACTCCTGCTCAGCCACATGCCTCACTACCTAACCATCACTATTTCCATCTAACTATTTCTTAGCTTAACCTGCATCATGGTGTTGCTGTTAGGACAAGGGGTGGGGGAGTAGGGCAGGATATCATCTTGAGTCCTTTTGGAGGAAGAATGTAGGCAAAATGTGACCAACAGCAGTTTTCCCAGTATGTCCTGGGATATCTCCAGAGAATACCATTAAGTCTTTAGCCACCTACATTTCTGTGGACAAAAAGCCTAGAGCTCTAGGCTTAAGCATGGAATAAAAAAGCTTGGACATACTCTTGGTTCAGTTGACACTTATAAGTCAAAACAAGTACTCATAGTCATTAAAGACGACAAGGCATATTACACTATAAACTATTTACCTGTTTTTCCTGTACCTTCCCGTTGTGGAAGCTTCTCATTTAGAGAACCTAATGAATGGGGGAGGACAAAAAAGAAGAAGAAACAGAATACAGATCAGTTGCATGACCAAGATGCAAACTGAGGTGGAGCAGAGAAGTCGTTTCTTAGACAGGGCAATTTTAATACAGGCATGGACATCCTGTGGTCCATCAGATGTTGCTGCACTGCAGCATCTATTTGCTCTAGCCAGTATAGACTACAGTGCTGAATGATGAGGCTGAACCCCAGCATCTTAAAAGGCATAAATTGCCCATGCTGTGTTAATACACTAAAGCTGAAGAGCTCTATTAGAAGGAAATATCCAAGGAGCAATCCATGCTTGTGTTAACTCTTCCATCTCAAAGCACATTATTCTAGAAACCATCTACATGTTTACAACACCTGTAGTGTTAAGCATGTGGAAGAGAAACTATGCAGTTGCAAATATTTTAATGTTCAACTTGGAGGGTAATACTAAGTAAAAGTATTGTGTACATCACATTCCAACAACATTTTTTAACACCTGTTTCTAAATTTCCATTCCATCTCTCAAGACCTCAATGGCTCTGGAATTTATTTTCATTCCCTAAATGTTGGTATCTTGACCTGGGGAGCAGTAAAAATGTCAGTGTTGCATCTGGTGCTTTTCAGCAGACAGTTTGTGGAGGATGGGGGCATTTATCTTCATGCTGTCAGGGAAGCACATTTGATTTACTCTGTAACTCTGAAAATTGTCCAGTGCTCTGAACAACAGCAGCCTAATGGGGATGGGGACTGCCTCAGAGAAGCTGTGAATCTTAACTATACTTTAAATTATTGAGTAAGTCTGAGTTGTACTTAGATAACTTTAATATTAGAAGGGTAAAAGTTGGATCAATCACAGTAAATATGGCAGAATTTACCCAAACAATCTTGTCAGGAAATAGTTGAAAATTACAGCAACAAATAGTTGAAAATTACAGTTCAGGTGTCCAGGAATGGTTTTTCAACAGGGAATATTTACTATGTGGGCATGACTCTATATAAAAGGCATATAGATAACAAACAATCAGGACTTTCAATCAGTCTTCAGAGTAGTGCACAAAGTGTAGGACTGAAGAGATATGGATTCAAATCTCCAGTTACGTGTGATGCTCACTGGGTGGCCCAAAAGATACAGGCTGATTGAAATTAGTGCTGATAAAGGAAGAGCATGGAGCAGGGAGTTTAGTTCACCTAAAGGCAACATTTATGGCTATCAAGGCCAAGGCAGCCACTGAGCAGCCAAAATCTATAGAAATACAATATAAGGGAACTTCCAACTGATTTTATTGCACAGGCCCCTGGAAGAGGCCTGGTGTGTTACAAAAGGAGCCAGGATGGGAAAGGAATGAGTGAGGGACACATTTTACTGCACATAGGAAGTCCCAGTTCCATTCTGTTCCCCAGCCATCCCAGAGAACAGATCTGAACATGGGAAATGGAATGGGGACTTCTGTGTGCAGTATAATGCATCCCTCACTTGTTCCAGGCCCCTTTCATTCCATTCTCCTTCCATTCCATGGAGCCCTGTGCGATAAACTCATGAGACTAATCTGCCTGAGATACAATGTCACTGGTGTCTAGAAATCCATGTCACCCATAGCTAGCCCCCTCACATTTTTCCATGATTCTTAAAACTTTCTTCTTGGGGGGAGCAGATTTGTTAAGAAGGAAAAGAGAGAACATGTTTTGTGTGTCTTTTGACTGGAACCATCCTGGATTAATGTACTGGAATTTAAAAATAATTGACTTCCTAGGTCAGAGAAGTATAAGGTTTTAAACAAGTTTTGTTTTGACTGTACACTGTAAAATGTTAACCAACTGGGAGCTAGCAACACTTACAGAAATGTAAACCACCTATTGACCTACAAGTAGAGCCTAATCTATCTTCTTCACATTCCACAGAAACATTTTTTCACATTTGGAATGCTGGAAGGTGGAGATGATATCTAGAAAAAGAGCAGTGGTTCCCAAAATTTGGTCCTCCAAGTGTTTTGGACTTCATCTCCCAGAATTTCTGACTATTGGCCAAGCTGGCTAGGGCTTTCGGTAAGTTGAATTCCAAAATTCCAAAATACCCAGAGGAGCAGAGTTTGGGAACCACTGAAATAGAGGAAGAACACTGGAAATGCAGTTTGATCACAAAACATCCAGTTCCGGCTTACTGGTTTCAGGTCACATTCACAAAAACTCTGATACTGTGATTACTTTTTCCATGTGATCAAGATCTCACCTAAGACAATAATAGCTCCAGCCAGGATACATGTAGATCAGGGGACTGAATGTTGGCCATAGAAAGCTGCTCTGCCAAAGCTATTCTATGAACTGACTCTCAGATAATTTGAGAGATTTCTTTTCTCAGACATCATGTATGTGCTGCAGGGGGTGGGGTGGGTGTGGTTAAATGAAACCATGGTTAATATAAACACACTGTGAATGGCACAAGTAACTAAAATATTTGAAAAGCATAACAGTGTGTTCCGCCAGTGCTTCAGAAATATCATATAATCTGGGGAATGTCAACCTTATGACTAAAGGGACATCTGCAAGGCAGCTTTTTTTCACACCTGTTTCAGAAGTGTTGTGCTAAAGTAGGATCACTTGTTTCTCCAATCTCTATTTTGCAGAAAGTAGAAATGTGGGTAATTGCTATGCAAATGCTATCTGATTCTAGCAATATTCACACTTTTGTAGTGAGGGCCTTTGCCTTTGCCTTCTTGCCATCACTTTTTGTTTTGTTCTGCACTTATTGCAGTGTCCTCAACACCAATATTACTGAAAATCTCTAAAAGATACAAAATGGTTCTTAGTAAAATACAAGTTTTAAAAAATACCTCATGTGGATGAAAATCTAAAACTAATTGCTGTACAACACTGAGTTTGGCAAATTTCTTTTATGTTACAATATGCAGGGTGAGGGGATCTTGTGTGTGTGGTTTTTTGTTGGCTTTTCCTTTTCAGTTTGCTTTGCTTTCGTTCCAATTTGTTTTTACAGCCAGTTTACAAAATCCAATAGACAAGTATCACCAAAAGGAGGAGGAGGAGGAGGAAAAAGAGTAGGAGGAGGTAGTGGAGAAGGAGGAAAGCCAGCCAGCCAGCCGGCCAGCTGGCCAGCCAGCTAAATAGTCTCTTCTTTCATGCTGCATCTTTTACCTGGGCAGCGTGGAGTTTTGTGTGCTACAGCGGTACCACTGATTGGACGACCATTTGGAGTGACACACCAACAATAGCCTGTATAACTGTGACACTGAACCTGTAAGAAAACATCAAGCATACAAAATTCAGAAAATACATTTTGATATCTCAGATATTTTTAGAATTCTAATGCATAATTCCATCACTTAGGATCTACTGTAATAGAATGTTCCTGTAATCTTATCTTATCTTATCCTATCCTGTCTACCAGTTTCAAAATTAAGTTAAAGGCTATATTGTTTAGGGAAGTGTTCCCAGGATTGTGCCGTCTGCCCCAGGATGCCTCCTTTTAACTATGTATTAAGAAGCCATTCCCCCCTCCAG
This sequence comes from Urosaurus nigricauda, assembly GCA_034509955.1. NCBI lineage: Eukaryota > Metazoa > Chordata > Lepidosauria > Squamata > Phrynosomatidae > Urosaurus > Urosaurus nigricauda. The sequence goes on along the minus strand of JAOEGL010000001.1, from coordinate 310,842,187 downwards.
TCCATTTGCCTTGGTCCAGGCCCCAGAGGGAGAGAAGAACCACTGAGCCTCATCCCCTTCCCACCACCTTCCCCTTTTCCTTTTGTGTTGTCTCTTTTAGATTGTAAGCCTGAGGGCAGGGATCCATCTAATTATAAGATTATATGTACAGCACTGTGTAAATTTACAGTGCTATATAAATAAAATAAATAATAATAAGAAGAATAAATATTATCTTCCTATTTATCAATAAATCTATCTGTTTATCTATCTACCTGAAAAAATTCCCAGAGTTTTGTTAAAATGTAATATCATACCAAAATCAATGGCTACCATTTACTTCTGTCTGACATACTAAATGGGATCCAATATGGGATTTTACTGATAACCACAGGTAACAAATAGACAGTAGTAGCAGCAGCAGCAACAACAACAACCCCAGAGTTTGGGAATAACCAACATTATTCAGTATGGAATGCATCTTTAAACAACCTTCTTCATAACACTGTTGACAACAGTCAGAGCCTACTGAGACCCATATTTTACATTGCTCACAGGCCTTAACCTGGAATTCTTATCTAATTTTTCCAAGTTTGCAAAGTCACATATATTCATTTTAGCTGTTTTAAAACAGGGAGATTGACTTGCAACTTCTCAACCAACTATGGTTGCTATGAATGAAAGAAGGCATTGAAGCTGGTAAGCAGTTATAACAGAGTCTACATTAACAAAAAGCCATTTGCAGTCAACCTGGCTGTAAGTGCCATCATCATTGCATTCTGGAATAAAAACTTGCTGGAACTCCTTCCGTGCTTGTTCTTGAGTATATTTCCTCTCTGCCACACATCTTGAAACATCTACAGAAAGGGAGGAGAAAATAGGAGATAAAATCTTTAAATCTACATGAAAGGCAATGCTATTGCAATGCAATTGTGATCATATTATGCTGGTTCTTATCCATCTACATTGGCTTCTGATGTATTTTTGGGATGAATCCAAAATGCAAACATTAACTTTCAGCCTTAAGTGGCTTGGGACCAGTTTACAAGAAGGATAACCTATTTCCATATTAAAGATAGAAACAATATTCATGATTATTCATTCCCAGGTTGAAAAATGGGTTTCCCAGTTCATCACAATTCCCCCCTAGTATTTCAACTTCATAAAGTGTTACACAGGAATTATTCTGAAGAAAAACGTTTTTGTGTAATAAAATCTGTTTTCTGTTCAGGAAAGAATATCTTCTATGCTGGAAACCCATTTTCTACACAAGATTAATTCCCCTTCAGTATTTAAGGATATTTGAATATAATGAGAATACTGTTGGAAGAATATTTGTTTTCTCTCATTGCAGACAACAAACTACCATAATGATTAGTCGTTGGATGTGGAGATGAAATGGTCAAGGATTTACATCTCTATTCTATATATGTCTTAATTACTCTATTCAGGATCTCTTCCAGATGCAGTCCCCCACCCACCAGCATATGTGGTGAAGCATGTGGCTGCTAAAGAGAGGACCTTTTTAATATTAGCACCACAGTGGTGAGAATGGCACATAATGTTGGGTTTTCAGTATAATGGTACAAAACTGAATAAGAACAGCTTTATTTTTGCACTATTCTTTTTAAATCACCCAGTATTTCCTTTGACTCTTCAGTATTAGCAATTTATAGTGATTTTCCTAAATTTATTTGTGCTAATGTAGAGATACAAACCTTTACAGTGGTCCCCCGGGTTACGAAAGTAATCCGTTCCAGGATCCCTTTCGTAACCCGAAAACCTTCGTAACCCGGGGGACCGCTGTAAGTATAGGAAAGCACTTGGCGCGATTTGAATTTCGCACCGCTTTCCTTTTGTAACCCGGGGTTTTTTTCGCAAGCCGGGGCCGTTTTTCCGGCCCTGGCTCTTTCGTACCCTGGGGTTTTCGTACCCCGGGGGATTCATAACCCGGGGGACCACTGTACTTATTTCATTCAATAATAAATAAACTCCTACCTGTAAAAATAAATAATATTCTCCCTATTCCACAGAAATATTAAAATGTCTGTGCAACTTTTCAATACTATTCATATTTCAAGACTTTGTTTGTGAACATTTGTTTGGGAAAAATATAGGTGTTTTTTGTGTGCAAAGAAGAAAGTGATTTTGTGGTAGAAAACATACTTTCAGTACTGGAGACAGTTTAATTTGCATAAATACACTGATTCCTATGCAAAGATATTTGTTTTTACAAAAACATATTTTCTCCACAGAAAAGGCACACATGGTTCTGCACAGAAATCAATCTTTTACCAAAAATGAATGTATTTTTGCAAATTTACATAATTTTGTGAAAATTTTGTACAAATTTATATTTTGTGCAACTCCACATTTTGTCAAATTTTGCATAAAATACACTGACTTCTGTGCAAAAAAATATGCTTTTTTTGCACATAAAATATATTTTAACCCTCCCAAACCCACCTATATTTTTGTGTGGATGAGGAAGTTGGATAGTTGGAACCGTCATGTTCGGCCACAACTGTTCAGTTGTTTACTATTATGTACAACTGTAGTGGTACAATTGTTGGTATAAAGGTGGGATATAAATAAACTAAACTAAATACATGGTTGTCACCCCACCCCAATATAAGTGTCTTCATTTGCCCTACTCAGTCTTCATGCAACTGGGGTAAATCTGAAGGGAAATTATGCTTTTACAGGTGTAAACACAGGATTCCCTCCATAGGGATATGAAATCTAGTGGATCAGAGTTTCTGTCCTTTTCAAAGACTCTCATGGTCTGAGCTGGCATCTTATATTATCATGTCAGATTTGGATCATGGGGTGCTAAGATCTGAGTAGGAACAGGACTGCTTTAGACTGATATCAACTCAATATAGCTTGGAGATACAGGTGACATGTAGAATCATAGAATCATAGAATCATAGAGTTGGAAGAGACCACAAGGGCCATCCAGTCCAACCCCCTGCCATGCAGGAACTCCAAGTCAAAGCATCCCTGACAGATGGCCATCCAGCCTCTGCTTAAAGACCCCTAAGGAAGGAGACTCCACTACACTCCGAGGGAGTGTGTTCCACTGTCGAACAGCCCTTACTGTCAGGAAGTTCCTCCTAATGTTGAGGTGGAATCTCTTTTCCTGCAGTTTGCATCCATTGTTTCGCGTTCTAGTCTCTGCAGCAGCAGCAAACAAGCTTGCTCCCTCCTCAATATGACATCCCTTCAAATATTTAAACAGGGCTATCATATCACCTCTTAACCTTCTCTTCTCCAGGCTAAACATCCCCAGCTCCCTAAGGCGTTCTTCATAGGGCAAGGTTTCCAGACCCTTCACCATCTTAGTTGCCCTCCTTTGGACATGCTCCAGTTTCTCCACATCTTTTTTGAATTGTGGTGCCCAGAACTGGACACAGTATTCCAGGTGGGGCTTGACCAAAGCAGAATAGAGTGGCACTATAACTTCCCTTGATCTAGAAACTATACTTCTATTGATGCAGCCTAAAATTGCATTGGCTTTTTTAGCTGCCGCATCACACTGTTGACTCATGTTCAGCTTATGGTCTACTTGGACTCCTAGATCCCTTTCACATGTGGTCTCATTCAGCCAGGTGTCCCCCATCCTATATCTGTGCATTTCATTTTTCCGCCCTAAGTGCAGAACCTTACATTTCTCCGCATTGAATTTCATTTTGTTAGCACTGGCCCAGCTTTCTAGTCTATTCAGGTCATTTTGAATTTTGATCCTGTCCTCTGGGGTATTAGCTACTCCTCCCAGTTTAGTGTCATCTGCAAATTTGATAAGTATGCTCCCAATTCTGTCATCCAAATCGTTAATAAAGATGTTGAACAGCACTGGGCCCAGGACAGAGCCCTGTGGGACCCCACTGGTCACTTCTCTCCAGGATGAAAAGGAGCCATTGTTGAGCACCCTTTGAGTTCGGCCAGTCAACCAATTACAAATCCATGTAACAGTTAACTTGTCTATCCCACATTTTGCAAGCTTGTTTGCAAGAATGTCATGGGGAACCTTGTCAAAGGCCTTACTGAAATCGAGGTATACTATATCCACAGCATTCCCTTCATCTACCAAGCTGGTAATTTTATCAAAAAAAGAGATCAGGTTCGTTTGGCATGACTTGTTTCTCTGAAACCCATGTTGGCTTTTTGTGATTATGGCATTGGCCTCTAAGTGTTCACAGACTCTCTGCTTAATGATCTGCTCTAGAACCTTTCCTGGAATTGATGTCAGACTAACTGGACGATAATTGTTGGGATCCTCTTTTTTTCCCTTTTTGAAGATGGGGACAACGTTTGCCCTCCTCCAGTCTGCTGGGACTTCTCCTGTTCTCCAGGAGTTCTCAAAGATTATTGCCAATGGTTCCGATATTACATTTGCCAGTTCTTTTAATACTCTAGGATGTACATTACTTTGAGGGACCTGGGGCTACTCAGCACCTCCTCAAAATCCTATTTATATTTCAGTCACCTTTGCGCATCATGTTACTGAATGGGGTTCTTGTGTTACAGATAATGGTGTGATTTTAGTGTATGGTGTCTCCATTTAATACCTTTTTTTTAAAAAAAAATCTGTATTATTGTGTGGTTGAAATATGAATTAGGGACTGAAGAAAGTGCATTTTAAAAATGAACATATTCTGAGAAATTTCTAGTATCTACAGGGCTACACTTCATTTATGGGGGTTGGGGGGGATCCCTTGGATCTCTCGGTTTTAGTCCATAAATATATGTTCCATAATAAATCCACCAGCATCAAATAAAATGGCTTTGTTGTCCGACATCTATAACACTCTTTTAAAAATATCAGTGGAAGAGGAACTAATAAAAGAAAATATGATAAGATGGTCCCAAGATTTCAGATATTGTATTGAACTAGATCAATCAGAATTGACATGGAGGGGGGGGGGAGAGACTTAGGCCTGAAACACATGGGTAAAATGATGCAGCTTCAGGCCACATTGGGGGTGTGTCATTTACATGACAAATGCCTTGAATGCAGTCTGAAGCCATGCCGAAGCCACACCAAACAAGAAGAACCAGGCCAAGAAGGAGCAAATAGAATCCACTCCTTCTGGAAGCCTATTTCAGGACCACAGTGGCGGCCTGGATTAGGACCAGACCCATATGCTTGCTGTGGTCCCAGCATGAATGGCTATGACATGACCCCATGCAGTCTTTTTCAGGCTTTAGTTACACATTGTGCCACAGTCTTCCAGAAAATTATTATAAAGTTTATTTTAGGTTGATTTAACACCAGATATGTTGTGTAAAGATCTTTGGCAACTGTAGCAATAAGTGTTGGAAATGTACTAAAGTTAAGGGAACTTTATTTCATATGAGGTGGATGTACATAAAAGCAAGGAAATTCTGGTCTGAAATGCATAAGTAAATAAATAAAATATTAGAAGAAAATATAAAATTCAAATCTGGAAAAAAAAATGAAAGAATTTTGGTTTATATGCTGTAAGCAGCAAGAATAGTCTATGCCCGTTTGTGAAAACAAAAGAGTACGCCTTCCTTAGAAGATTGGTTTGAAAAATTGATTGAAGTAATAGAAATGGACAAACTGGCAAGAAAAATACAAAATGAGCATTCTGATAAGTATAAGCAAGATTGGAAAAAAGTAATCAATTATCTGATTCAGGAATGGGAGAAATACCCATAATAAGAAACACTTGAGATATGCAAGAACGCGGAACAATGGATGCAAATTGCAGGAAAAGAGATTCCACCTCAACATTAGGAGGAACTTCCTGACAGTAAGGGCTGTTCGACAGTGGAACACATTCCCTCGGAGTGTGGTGGAGTCTCCGTCCTTGGAGGTCTTTAAGCAGAGGCTGGATGGCCATCTGTCGGGGATGCTTTGATTTGAGAGTTCCTGCATGGCAAGGGGTTGGAATGGATGGCCCTTGTGGTCTCTTCCAACTCTATGATTCTATGATTCTATGATTCTATGAAATGTGGAACATACATAACATATGTTAAAACAAAAATACAAAAATATAAATATTTTGATATTCAAATCAACAGAAAAATGTAAAGAAAATCAATTTATTTTTCAATGCAAGATAAACAATTATATCGTTTAGCTTTCTTAGGGGAAAAAAATCAAAAAGTTCTAGATAGGAAGCAACAAATGGATTTGAATGATTTGTTATTTGTTATTTTTTTTCACTTTGTTATTGTTAAACTTGTTAAACGTCAAAATGGAACATTAGGGAATGATGTAACAATGGTTTTTAAATTAAATAAATAACTCCAATGGTGTTCAAGGTGCCACAAGACTTTGTTTTTGCTATATTGCCCAACGTCTTATGTTCACACTGAAAGTTTTGATAAAGTCAAGCCATACTGTGGTAGCTAATTATTTAAAAAATTAAATGAAATATAATGGTTTAACCCAGCTTTCATACCATATGCCTTATTGTAAGCTTATATATTACTTACTGACATATGGTTTTAATGTAGCAAGTGCTTTAACTAAAAATAAATATCTCCTTTGGTGGATTTCTGTCTTCATTTTTAGTATAGCGTGTGGTTTAAATGTCAAAGGGAAAGGTGATCTAAATTCCAGCACATGAAGTCTGCAGTTTTCTACACTCTTACTCAGGGGTAAATCGTGCTGAGATACTTGGGAACTTTTGTCTTACAAAAATATATATGGGATAACATCCAAGATCTTTAGTACAGTTGTGATACTGACAGGAAGATAAATCTGTTTTATAGGAAGTATCCCTGAAGGATTCTAGAGAGATTAATTCCAATATATTTTCCTCCAAACTGAAATTTTCCTCCTTTCAATATGTCCAATGCTGTGAGCCATTAAAAAAAGCTAAATATGATGGAACACGACACCATCAGTCTAAGGCCTCATGGTTCTGGAATTATGCAAACATAGGAAGCTCTTAATAAGATGGAACTGAAATGATTCTGTATATCCCATGGCAAAGGGTTATCGAAATGTTGCTTTTTAGATTGTTTAGTCAAGGGGCTTTCAGATTAAGATTTGAGGTTTTATTTTCTCATTTATTCGCTCACTCACTCACTAGATAAGACAGATAGACAGTTCTGCATCAAGGTGGATTCTTAGGCAAATATAAATATAATACACTAAAAAGTCAATAAAATATTTCATTGATTAGTAACAGCAGACCAATAGCCCTGAGAGGCAGGACTTTATCAACATTTCTAATTTTCCAGTGCAATTAGGTTTGCCATGTTGGCAATATGAAGGAAGTACTGACAGCTTTTAAATAATTTCTGCCACTGAGATGGTAGCTGTGATAAGCGAGAAAGCTGTCACTCATTACTACTACCTGGGTCCTGACACAGTAGTCAACTGCCTCCTCAACACAGTGACTGAGAGAAAGATTCCCTTAAAACCAGTGCAAAGCAGCAGCACCTAGGGACACATCTCTTCTGCACAGTGGCCAACAGAGCCAGCCCTGGAGCCCTGAACAAACCCTAATGTACATTACTAATAATTATGTGTTTTAATGTATTACTTTATATGTATTATATCTTAACGATTAATAAAATTGTAAGGAGCTATTCCTTTGATGTTCTGATATTACAATCTACAAGCTAGGGACATGTTTTTTCAGTCTACAAGCTTGGGACATGTTTGTGTTACTGATAACATGGGTAGAAAGCAGTACCAAGTAGTACTTAGTGCTTTCAGAAAAAGCTTTGTGAGGACTTAAGTAATGGGAAAAGGGTATTTGAGATCCAGATGAAAATTTAGTAAATTATAGTAACTCCTTAACATTTGTTGTTTATGCACTCCAGCTAAATTCTCTTAAGACAATGGAGTAGGATTCAAAGACTTAGGGACGAAACAGACTGAGGTGGTGTGTGTGGGGGGGGGGCATGACGTTTAGATTATGCACACCCTTGCACCATCCCCAATCCAGTGTCAAACCACCCACCCACCTGACCAGACAGCGGGCAGTATTGTGGCGCTCCAGGAGCATTGCATTTTTATGCAGCACACCACAGGAGTGCCAAAAAGTTGCCCTTTCTCCAGCACAAAAAGGAGAGGCATTTTGCCGCAGATTGGGGCCAGAGCATGCGATTGCTGCAACCCTGATCCTGCACTCAAAAGGGCAGCGTCAAGCCACCCTTATACGGCTGTCTTTTCATTTTATAGTCATGTTAATCTGGATCAGATTAACATAGCTCATCAATGGATCATTGATTTGTTTTTGTTTTTTAATTCATGTGATGGGTACTATAGGTTGAAGGTTTGTCATCATTACATGAGTCTTTCTCTCAATTAGGAGCTTATTGCACACACTTTTATCTCTGTTCTGGGCATGGGCAGAGAACATGCATGGCCAAGTGAAAATGGGGTTTATTGCATGCTAAACTGTCCTCAAGGCATCCCCATGCCATCGCTGACCCTAACCCATCCCTGAGCTTGGCAAGGCACATGAATTTTGCTCAGCTGGAAAGATTCCAGCTGATCATGAAAGCTTTTGGGCTGAGCAAAATTCAGGTGCCTCAGCCTGGCTCGGGGATGGGTTAGGGTCAATGATGGCATGGGGACACCTTCAGGACAGTTTAGAATGTGATAAACTCTGTTTGCACTCAGCCAAAAGTGTGTGCAATAAGCTCCATAGTCTCAAAGGTGCTACAAGATTCTTTTGCATACTGCTCCCTTAAGCCAGTACTCAATTTCACAGGTACTTTTGCACATAAAACAGCGATTTTCTACACAAAAAATAATATTTCTCTGCAAAATATTATTTTCTTCACAGAAAAGTCTGTTTCCTGTGCAGAAAATGCTGTTTTCTATGCAAAAAACACCATGTGAAGAATAAGTCCCAAAATGTAAATAGTCTTTAAAAACTGCAAAGTTTTTGAATTCTTTGTTATAGTTGGAAATATATTTCTAAAATTACTTCTTGCTTCTTTCAAGAATAAATTAAGTGAAGAATTATACTCCTAGCTCTGGCATGGCTACCAGGAAGAGAACAAGTGCCTCTTCATTTGTTTTTATCTAACCATTCTTTGTTGTTATGTAAGATCCTGGAAAATATTACTATTTATTATGGTTTAGCAAAAGAAACCTATTTCTTTTGTGATTTCTGAATGTAATTGTTCATCAGGGTAATCTCCCATAGCCAGACTGAATGATGAACTAACAGACATAAGAGTGACCAGGGCAGGAAGGAGGCTCTGGGGGTGAAAACACAGGGACAGACAAGAGGTGCTATAGGAGTGTAAACCAGAAGATAAGGTAATATTGGAAAGAAGTAATCTAGGAGAAAGGTGAAGGGAGGGATGAGATAGATAAGATCACCGCATTGCGTTCTTAGAACTGTCTCAGAAAGTTCTCAGAATGTTACAAAACAGGAGCAGATGGGATCGGAAGTGGCTGTTCCTGGTTTGTACCGTTCTGAAAACGTTCTGGGAACACAATGCGGTAAACTTAAATGGCAGCTGGAAGAGGTACAATTGGTCAGGAGGGGATGGGAAGTCAGTAAAAGGAATCCCATGGCAACCAGAACAGAAACTTTTTATGCCCCACTAAGACATTTCCTCACCAGGGTTAGACTAAGTGCTCAGTGATGGCAGCTGGTAAAGCCAACCACCTGGGCCAAACACCTTCCAAACCCAATAATGATAGTGGAGCTCTGAGTAGCAGGTGGATAAATGTGGGCCCATAGGGTATTGTTACTGCTGGCCCAAGGGGCTGAAAGAATTTGAGCTAAGGAAGAAAGAGTATCACTGAGAAAAGCAGTCCATATCTATCTTGATATTAACTTTTGCCAGAGGTTAGATGGTTATGTTATTGAAAAAATTTATAACTGTATCCATGATGGAATGAAGCCAGAAGCAGAAAGTTTGTGGCAAACTGAGAATGAAACTATTAATTAATGGGACTACTTTGACCAAGTTTTCTATGAGAAGCATAGAAAACCAGATTATTTGAGAGGCCATATCTCCCCATATGAAACAGCTAGAGCTGTAAGATCTTCAGGAGAAAGCTTTCTCTTGGTCCCACCACCATCACAGGCTCACCTGGTGAGGACACGAGAGAGAGCCTTCTTGGTGGCTTCTCCTGCCCTCTGGAATGACTGTCCACAAGAAGCAAGGTTGGCCCTGTTCTTGCTTGTCTTTTGTGGGCAAGCAAAAATGGCTTTATTCAAGCAGGCTTTTAATGTATAAGGAGTAGCTTGGCTATTTGTTATACAGAGTGGGTATCATGGGTCTAGTGGTTTTAATGTTTGTAATTTTATATTGTTGTTAGGTGCGATTTTAACTGTTTTACTGTAATATATTATTAGAATTTTATTTGTGAACTGCCCTGGGCCCCCTTCGGGGAAAAGGCAGGCTACAAATCAAATAAATAATAAGCATGGAAGGACCCACGGGAAGGGTGCAGGCATAACATAGCCTAACTATAGCACTGATCCTGGCTAATTTCTAGAGTTTATAATAGTTCAGCAACTAGCAGAAAACATAAGCAGCACTACCAATATCCTGTCTCCAACAGAAGCTGCAGTTACTCCAAAAGGTAGGGGGAAAGTACAGAAAAGAAAGACTGTAAAATAGCAGTATTCAGCCAGTCAGTGAAAAGCAGCTACTTTGCAGGAGGATTTCATGATCTCTTTGAGAACTGAAGTACCAAGAGTTAGGCATATTCAAATTGTACTTTTTTCAAGCACTGAAGAAATGATCTCTAAAGGAATAAGTCAGATAGGCTGATTTGTTCTTCCTGGCCCATACAAGTTTTTACTGGCGTCTGGCCTCCAAGCAAAACATTGTCTGATTAGATTATTAAATTTGATTAAACTGATGAACAGAGTATTCCTATGTTTATTCAAAAATAATTTCCACTATTTTGGTGGAGCTTACTCCCTGGCAAGTATGCACCATAATGTATCCTTGGTTAATGTAATATATACAAAAAGGAGGAAAGGAATATGTACAATCCGATGTGCAAGCCTATGGATGAGAGCACCCCCCCAAGAAATTCCACATAAGCTAGATCCTATTTATAAGGGGCAAAGCAAACACCCTGTGCTTTGCTTATTTGTGTGCAAAATATTGCACTTCTTTGTTCAGTCATTATTTAGTTATTTTATAAATGGAAGCTTCTATTCAACAGACCAGAATAACATAGATCACTTAAACAAGACTTCTTAGAAAGTGGTTTAGCTGAAATGTTTGAAGTAAAATCTACCCTGAGGGCAAACCACAGATGCTTAGCTCTTCTTGAACCAAACACAGAGCTTTCCTTAAATCTATTAAAAAATGAACAGATGTGGCTAATCTCAATTACACAGTTTTGACACACCATTGGGATACTATCTCCTCCTCAGAATAATCCTTCCCCATTCTGACTTTTCCTGACCTAATTTGGGGGGGAGGGGGGACCTCTGAGATCTTTGGACATAGGTCAGGATGTAAATATTCTAATGAATCAAAATAATAAGAAAGCAATTCAGGTAATCTTAATGATGTCTTGAACAAACTACATTGGTTTTACACCAGTTAAACCAGGATTGCATCTCCAACCTCATATACATACTAAAATAATTGAAGTTGTATTTTGGGGAAGATGTCTTGAATTTTCACTTAGAGATCCATAGCTGACATCAGCAGCATCACCACCACCATCAATCACCATCATTTATATTTATGCCTTATGTTCTCCCCTAAACCAGGACTCTTACAGTTGTTGTTATTATAGAACCACCACCACCAGGGTTCTGGGGGAGATGGAATGATTCTTAAAACAGTTAAAAGCTCTAAAATTTGACCTCTGTGTACTTTTCTGTAACTGAGAAAGAAGTGTATAGTATATCAATGGAAACAAAAGATGTTCATATATTTAAGAGTCCCATATTGTAGATAACATCCCCCAGATGCTTTCATGGCTGAATTTTACATTCAGTGTTTTATGGAGAAGTCCTCACACTGAGTCATTCCCCTCTTTTAAAAGAGGCACCTGAAAAATTACAATGATGCTATGGACAATAAGCCTGTAGAGAAAAATGTATGAATCACAGAACCAGATATTTCATCATTCACAGGCCTGTTCCTTGTATCAACCTTATATTATGTTTGCATATAAATTCTGTGACCAAGTTCATCTGTGGTAAGAAGTCTGTCAAATGAATAGGAGACTAAAGGATGGGTAAGGGAGCTTTAAAGATAAACAGAAATCTTAAGCAGGATGATTGGAATCCAATAGCTCTCTATATATAGAAAGAATATATTCTGCTCAGAGCTTGGAGATGAGGATGTTGTTATTACTATTTTTATTAACCCACCTTCTTCTCAACCCTAGGACTTGATGGGGCCTGACAAAGTTAACATTTCATATCATTAAGACATACACAAGGAAAAATATAAACTATAAATAAGTACAAAACAAAATTTAAAAATCCAGGCACTAAAACTAGCAGCAGCAAAAAAAATACAGACAACAAAACAACTTATTAAAAGTCCATTCCCAGTCAGTAGTAAATTCTCGAAAGCCTGTCAAAGCAAAACAATCACTTCTGCTCATCCCCAATTCTGGTCAAGAGTTCTTAGTTTATAATCCAAAATTTGATGCATATATTTCAATGGGGGCTTGTCTGCACTGGTGAAAATGTTGCACTCACATTGAAGCTGGTGCTGGCAGTCCTCACAATGTATGGCTACTTTCAGGAAGAATCCTCCCCCCTTTAACGCAACTTTGCTCTGAAGTATGCAAATGTGGAGGAAATAACAGAGGGACCTTGGATTCTTTTGGCATGTGGACAGCTGGACTGGTTCTGATTCTGCTGCTGGATTGATTCTGATTATTCACATCAAGAGGCACACCATCTCCCTTCCCTGCACTGAACAGTTCAGGGAAAGAGGATGGCCTGTTTTCAGATCCACTGGTGCTGCTTCCTCATGGTCAGGAGCTTCATGTTAAGCCTGTCCAGCGTGACACTGTTTTTGCTGAGGACAGAAAGAGATGCCCAGACTCCTTGTCTGACCTCATTTCTGATCTCAGTAGAAGTAGTGGTACACTGGAAAGGCTGTAAATGGAGCTCCTGCTCATAAGTTCATGGTAGTTCCAAAAATAGCCAATGGGTCAATGGGGCTGAAATAGTGCCAGCATGGTTGGCCCATGTGCACAATGACACTGTGTTGTACCAGATTCAGCTCAGTCTGTGTGGTCGCCATCATGTTGGTCTGGGGCCAGTCGAGAACATAATGCTCTGGACTGGCCCTGCATTAAGTAACCATTGTAGACTTGCCCCACTTCTTTGGTAATCCAAAAAGTTAAATCCAGTTATTAGTCTTACAAATTAAAGTAGATTCACTGAATCTATGGAGGTTGCTAGGTATTGTTTTTCAAATCACCATTGATTTAATGGGCACAGTTTAGTCGGGGCTAATAAATTAGTTTTAGTCCTATACCTTTAAAGTAATTTAACTCTAAGCTTCATCCTTATTTGAAGAATTGTATAAATAGCACCCCTGTTCAAAGCCCTAGCAACTGGCTCTAGAACTCATATATTGCAGATGTTTGTGACACAAGTTAGTCTTAAAAATGCCTTGGAACAATGTAGCTGGCATTTAGAAATTTAGTGGCCTTCCAGAAAGCCCAGTGAGAGAGCTTCACTTTTGCTCAGTATCTGAAAGGGACTTTGGCACATACTGCTCAGCATTCAAGTGCTTTTAAATATAAAAGGAAGATATATTATAAGTTGCCTTATTGGGTATCATCACGTGAAGCCTTGCATAAAAAAGAAATGACACCTGAGACGAGATGGATCAACTATAGAGATATTTTTGAAATGGGAGAGTGAAAATCCCACCCTAAAAGAAAGAGAAGAACTGATAGAAAGTGGTATTAACTGCAACTGATTTCAATATAGACAACTTTCTGAGAGAACAAAAATGGACTTAAAGTTAATAGGAATAACAAATAAAGAAAACGAACTGGACAAAATATTGTTTGGACTGGACAAAGGCTTTATTGCCAGAACATACAAAATTCTATTGAAAATTGAACAAGAAATGGACAGTATTAAACCAAATATGATTAGCTGGGCCCGAAATATAGGACATGTAATTCCACTGGAGAAATGAGAAAGAGCATGGGGCCCAGATTTAAAGTTCACACTTTGTATGGACTTGAAAGAGATTTTTTACAAACTTACACATAAATGGTACCCTACACCAGAAAGGTTGGGAAAATGTGATAAAACTTGTAGCACGATGTGTTGGAAATGTAAAAAATCTACAGGTACCTTCTTTCATATGTGGTGGACATGTCCATTAGCAAGACAATATTGGCTTCAGATTCATAAGAATTTAGAATTAATTCTGAAAATAAATATTAAATTTGAACCACAGCTCTTCCTCTTAAATATGGTTGAAGGTACTAATCTGAGAAAATACTGCAGAATTTTATTATATTTGATTACAGCGGCGAAAGTAGTTTATGTAAAAAACTGGAGGAATCCAAATACTCCTGGGTAAGAGGAATGGGAATTTAAGGTTTATGAATGTTTGGAAATGGACAAATTAACTCACCTGATACAGGATAAATCTGTGAAAAAGTGGAAACAAGAATGGAAATGTGTAACTGAATATTTTGGTTTAAGAATTTAGAATTCATATCACGAAGGATTTAATGTAGATTATGACTAAAATGTCAGTAACAGTAAGATAAAACAAACAAACAAACAAACAGCTTCATTTATATACCGCTTCATACCCTTAATGAGTGTCTAAGCGGTTTACAATTGTAAGCTATTTGCCCCCCAACAATCTGGGTACTCATTTTAGCGACCTCGGAAGGATGCAAGCCTGAGTCAAGCTTCAGCCCTAAAGTCAAAGACATACTAAGTACAAAGGTACCGGGAAGCAACTATGTTAATGAAGGTTTTTTTATTGCTATTTACACATACAGTATATTAGAATGTATACATTATATGGGTAAGGGAGGTGGAGAGTAATATTGTAAAGATTGGTGATATATATGGTTTATAGCATGTTGTAGACCCTGAAACAAGAAGAAAATACAAGGTAATGAAAGTTAGAAGAATGTATAATGAAGAAGAGCTTTTGTTGAAAATTTATTTTGGAATGTATGTTTTTATGGTGAAATAAAAAAAAATTTAAAAAAAATCTCCAAAGCACAAATATGTTTACCTGCAATTATTCAAATGTAACAAAAAAAATTAAGTGATCCAACTTAAAATGCCATTTCACTCATTCAACCTCTTCAGCAAGGAGATGAGTTACAGACAAGGGAATGTCTTGATAGTACACCAGAATGAGAAATCTGCTCTTTCTCTACTGGACACATCTGTTATAGATACAGCTCACACCAAGACAAGACACATTGATCACAGACTTGGGATTTGAAGAAGCTGAAGTGTGAGATGAAGAGATGCCACTCAGGCACTATAACCTTCAATTAACAGTTAAATGTTGTGGGAACTTGTATTAGGGGGGGGGGGGAATGAGGGAAAGAGAGAGAGTCACTTCTCCATATGAAATACAAAAAAGAAACCAATTACTATCATAATGGTATTATGGTTGCACAATAAAATGGTACATCACATACAGATCCATTAGGTATTATTGTTGTGCCACATGAATTGGGGGGAAAAAACACCACTGTCAGGGCTGGCCAAAGATATTTTCTTGCCTGAAACAAAGTAGCCAATGACGTTCCCATCCACCCAAATCAAGGTGCATTGCCATCAAATTGAATGAACTTTTTTCATGAAAATTTTTTTACAATCACTCCATATCCTTGCCAGTAAATATAAAATAATTAAGAAAATACAGTCTGCCCTCCCCATATACAGGGAATCTGTTCCGGACCCCTCCCTTGCATATGGGGAAAAGAGCGTTTGCTCAAGCCCCATAGAAAATAATGGGGTGTGTGCGTATGGCACAGTGTGGGTACGCACCCCATTACTTCTGCCAGGGGTTGCTTTCTGCGTAAGCTCAGATTTGCAGAAGGCAAGCCCACCTATGAGGAGGGGCTGACTGTAATTAAATATCTGCTTGGTATTGTTGACTGCCCTCAAGTTAACCTCAACTCATGGCAGCCCCATGAGACATCTCCAAGACCCTCCATTCTCCACTGTTTTGCTCAGGTCCTGCAGGCTCAGGCCCATGGCCTCTGTGATTGAGTCCAGCCATCTCACATGCACTCTCCCTCTCTTTCTACTCATCTTTCCAAACATTACTGTCTTTTCTAGTTATTAATGCCGTCTCATGATGTGACCAAAGTATGACTGTCTCAATATGGTCATTCTGGCTTCCAGGGACAGTTTGGGCTTGATCTATTCTAGAATCCATATATTTGTCTTCTTGGTCATCTATGGTACACTCAACACTCTTGTCCAGAACCAGTGTCCAAATGGGTTGACTTTCTTCCTATCAACATTCTTCATTGTCCAGCTCTCACATCAGTAAATAGTGACAGGGAATACAATGGCTTGGACAATCCTCACTTCTTATCACTCACTGATAAGCAATATAGCAATGTACTTGCTATTGTTATATTGCTATTGCTATAGGGGGTGGTGCTTATCTCCGTTACTGAACTGAGGGAGCCAGCATTATCAAGGACAACTTTGACTGCACAGAACACTGTTATTTTCCCACCAAAGTGGTTTTATCTCCTTATACTTTTATGTGCTTTCAAATCTCTAGGTTCGCAGAAGCTGGGACTAGTGATGGGAGCTCACTCCATCATGCATTGCTTGGGCTTCGAACTGCCAACCTTCTGACCTTATAGATCATCAGATTTGCATCTTAACCATTCAGCTATTATGCCTTGCCTGACCCCTTTGCTAAATGGAAGCTATCAGTTCAGACAGCAGCCTCTTATCCTAAGTACAAATTTCTCACCAGGTAAATCAAATATGGTAGTACTCCCATGTCTTTGAGAGTATTCCATAGTCTTCCATGATCTATGCAGTCAAAAACTTTGCTGTAGTAAATAAAACATGTGCAGTTTTTTTTAAAAAAAATCCTGGTGTACTCCATTATCCATCGCATGTTTGCAATATGATTCCTATACAGTCTGGGGTCAGGTTATTTTAAGGATTGTGTCTCCATTTACAAGCCCATTAGGGTGTTGAGAGCATCGGGAGAGGCCCTTCTCTCTGTCCCTTCACCCTCTCACCTTTTAAATTGCGTTTTAAATTTTATATTTATATTTTTTAATGTTCTATTGTTTTTAAATTGTATTGTCTTTAAATTTACTATTAGCTACTTTGAATCCTTATGTTGGGATAAAGGCAGGATATAAAGAAATAAAATAATAATAAAAATAATAGTGCCTCTTTCTTTCCTGAATGCAGCTTGGATCTCTGGGATTTCTCCTTCCAATTATGGCAGGAGTCTTTGCTGAAGAATTTTGAGTATGACTTTACTTGCATAGGTAATTATTGCAATGGTCCTGTGGTTACTGCAATCATTTGTGTCTCCTTTTTTGTATATTCATCACTTCCAATCTGTGGGCCATGGCCTTGTTTTCCTTATTTGTTGATAGATTTAGTTAGAATTGAACCTGATTCTATCAGTTCTATTGGTATGTCATCTGTTCCTGGTAATTTATTCTTCCCAGTTGCTTTGAGTGCTATTTTTACTTGAATCTGCTACATTAATATATTTACACAGTTTGTGCAAGACATACTGGTTTCTGCACAAAAACACTCTCTGCAGTTTCTGCTAGCAGAAAAATAGTAGAAAATTTGAGGGTTGTTGTACAAGAAGAAATATTTTTGCACATGAATTAGTGCATTTTGTGCAAAATGTGCTTTCTCCTGCACAAGAATGTTATGGTTTGTTTGTCTGCTTGCTTTCACAGAAAACACATTTTATATCCCATCAAGAAAGATAAATGCACTACCTGTATTTTTGTGTGTCTCACCTCCCTTCAACAAAGTCCTGAAATACAAATAGTGCTTGAAAATTGCATTAAAAACCTATTATGACTTAATAGGAAGAAAAATCACTGAAATCCTTTATTCTTATTATAGTAGAGTCTCAGTTATCTGACATTCGGTCATCTGGCATTCCGGAGTATCTGACGTCAGAACTGAGACTATACTATGCTACAAAATAATCCAGAGACATACCTCTGGGGCCTGGGCCTGGTGGGGGGGGGTCTGGTGGTGTTCGCCACCACTGCAATTGGGGCTTCCTCTAAGGCCTGGGCCTCCTCTGCTGTCGCTGTGGTTGAGGCCTCCGAGGCCTGGGCCTCCTCCGCTGCAGTCTCTGCTGGGGCCTCCAAGGCCTGGGCCTCCTACACTCTGCTGGGGCCTCCTGAAGGAGAAGGTGGCAGCAGAGGTCCAGGCCTTGGAGGCCACTGTGGCGATGCCAGCGGAGGAGGCCTTGGGGGCCCAGTGGTAGCAGAGGAGGAGGCCCCAGTGGTAGGGCTATGGAGGCCCTAGAGGCGGAGGTGGAGGAGGTCCAGCGGCAGCAGAGGCCCAGACCTCAGAGCACGCTCCAGGGGCAGCAGCAAGAAGCACCACCAGCCCCCAGAGGTATCATACAGTAGAGTTTCTGGATCATCTGACATTTTCGGCTATCTGACTATCAGCCGGGCTAGTTTATGTTGGATAATCAAGACTCTACTTACGCATTCTTATATGCAAAATAAGTGATACTTTACATCCCTGTGCTTGAGAAGATTGTTTCCCTCTGGTAGGGCCTGCCTTCATTTGTCCTATTGCAGGGAACACCAATAATGGTGAATAAACTGTTGTGTTAATGCAAATGCCTCAGTTAATCTGTTCATTGAGGAATCCTTTATAAGTTTTCATGAAATAATAGAACTCTTAGCATACAGTTTCAGTTGAGCAGATCCATATGACACAATAATAAATCTCAAAATGCTAAAAAAAAAAAAATTAGAAACATGGAAAAATAATCTTGTATTAGGTTCAGATGTATTGAGACACTCTTTCTTGCTGAGGAAGAGGGTGAAAATGTGAATATTTTTACACCCCAATAGAGGAAATAAATCATTACTCTTCTGTCTTCCAGATTCAGCACCACTCAGTAAGACTGTCATGATAGTGAGCATGGGAATCTACTCTATGTTTTAATGTAGACTTTAAAGGAATTACCCAAGGTGCTGTATTCTTCCTCCAAAATAGCTTCAGGACCATGGACAGTATTTTTTAGGTTCAAACTAAAACCTGGAGAGGTTTAACTGCCCTGCTGACATGGGAGCCACCATTTACCACAGCCAAAAGCTGGTTATTTACCAGCTTTTGTGATAAACTGAGTAACTAGAAGACAGGCTTTCATTTGACTTCACTTTAAATTTAAATGCTGTCCAGTCTACATTTTGTAATTATGAAAACTGAATACAATTATGGAAAGATGTCTTAAGCTGTGTCTTATCAGTGACCCATTTAGCCTGTTATTTTCAATTCTGAATGACAGAAATGGCTCCCCAGGGTTTCAGTGGAATACTTTCCTACCAGATAGTCTCCAAGTCACATACTAAGCAGGTGTGACCCTGCTTAGCTTCCAGAATCAGGTGTATATTCAAGGTAGTATGGTGGTTGCAGAATGACTCCTTGACACATATTGAAGGTACCACATTTATGCTATCTAATGCAGTAGAAAAATTTTCTTCAGGAAGGCTAGCTTACTTATTAAGGGGTCTTAATGGTTCTCAATTGGTTACTACTGTTTTACAGTTAGGAAAAAGATGTCCTGCAGTGATGGAGAGGGAATCCTCCTCTTTTTTTGAGCTGTAACCACTTATTGCTCTCCATGCCATCAGTTTTCACTGGTCCCAATGCTTCTCATATTTACCAAAAGTGTTGTCCAGTCTGTAACTACACTGAAACCATTACATAAGTTAATGAGGGAGAGGCATTATTATTATTATTATTATTATTACTACTATTATTATCCTTTAGTTATATAGTGCTGTACATTTACACAGCACTGTACATACAATCATTTAATTAGACGGTTCCCTGACCTCATACTTACAATCTAAAGAGACACAACACAAAAGGGGAAGGGAATGATGGTGGGGCAGAGGATCAAGTACAGCAGTACTTCACTCCCTCTGGGGCCTGGACCAAGGTGGATGGACTGGAGGGAGGGCTCGGTTTCTTAACACCTAATTAGGGCGCAGCATCCTGGGGCAGAGAAGAGCACACGCCTGGAAACACTTTCCTCAACATTATAGTCTTTAACTCAATTTTGAAACTGGTTAGTGAAGTGATGAGGTGCATGAGAGGGAAGAAGTTTCCAGGAGTGAGGGGCAGCAAGTGAGAAGGGATGAATCTGGGATGGGGCAGTGGAAGTCCTAGGCTGAGACCTTGACTACCAGAAGGGAGGGTACGAATAGGAATGTAAGTAGAAAGCAGTTCAGATAAGTACGGAGAGGCCAGTCCATGGAGGGCTTTGAAAGTCAACAACAAAAGCTTGTACTGGATGTGGGAAGTGAAGGGGAGCCAATGAAAGGAGGAGAAAAGAGGAGAAACATGGTCAGAGTGGTAAGTGGACATGATAATACTTGCAGATGAGTTCTGGACCAAGATTAAAGGATGGAGGTGAGAGAGAGGAAGCCCTGTCAGAAAAGTTTACAATAATCTAGTCGCAATGCCACTAGGGCATGGACCAGAGTCTTGGCAGTGGAGGCTGAGAGGAATGGACAGATTTTAGCAATGTTGTAAAGAAAGAATCTACAGGCCTTGGCAGTGGCCTGGATCTGGGGAATAAATGACAGAGAAGAATAAAAAATGAAACCAAGACTGTGGGCTACATAATTCTTCAATGAAATATGATGTTTACAGGGCTGGCAAATTGGTTCTTTCTACTTTTTACTATTCCAAATAAAGATTTCTGAGTCCTTTACAACAACTAACAGCTGAATAGTTACTGTTGGGCCCTTAATTTGCAAAGCACATTACAATCTTTGTATTTAAATTTACAAAACTGGACTCTCCCTAGAATTACTAGAATTAATATTCTAGCATCTGTTCTCAGCCTTGTAAAGAGATGAAGATTTTTTAAAAAGTTAAAACCATAAGGAGGAGGTTAGTAATTGTTTAGTTATTAAAGAGACATATTCTTTTAATGGTGTGTGCACACAAAGGGCACTTCCTGTCAAAGCCAACTTTGAAGCATTTTATGCATTTCAAACTGTAGTGTTTTTACAGTTCATGAGTTAAAGTTCTGTTACAGTCATTCAGAGTGAGCAATTGAGTAGATAAAGCTAACAGAGATATTCTGCAAATAATTTTCATTGTTTTAGTTACAACCCAGTTCTTAAGTAACATTCCACTTATACCATTATGAAAGTCTGTTCAAATCCACATCCTCTGCTTAAAAAAATTAACAATAAGAAGAAAAGTAATTTCCCCTCCTGGAAATGTATCTGACATTCTAGCTCTCTGACTGCTATTCTGGAGAAAACAAAAGGATCATAGCACTGGCCAGAACTTCCTTGGTCATTACAACCCACTCATTGTATTGTGTCAGCAGTTACTAAATCTAAACACTTTCTGACAGACATTTATTGAAATGTTGAAAAATAGGCAGCAGCAACAGAGATGAAAAGGAGATCAGAAGGCTCCTGGGAATGTCTTACTTAAGAACTCTCTTTTACTCATTGATTTACAAACCAAAATTCAATACTATCTCAGCAAGAAAACTGTTCATGTATGCCTATCACCAATGATTTTTAATCGAAGTTGCTTCCATTTAAACAAGCTTAAGTTCTATTATCCAGTCTGCTACTGCAGACCCACTAAAACACACTGAAATCAATGCAGGCCTAATTATTGTTAAGAGGCTTAATCATTATTATAGCAGGACCACTGAAACCAGCTGAACTTAAGACACTGGGTCTATTGATTCTAAGCATGACTAAGGCTAGAACCTCTCTAGGGATAAAGAAAGAAGTGACAGAAAAAGAATATTTATAGTATTCTGGGCTTCAGCCATCAGATGAGCTTGGCTTCTGCCTTTGCAGTTTGACTGATAAATGTATATGCCAGTGAAATGAATGCACTTCAGCTGTAAGTACTCATGTCTTACATAGATTGCATCCTTTGTTACTTAACATTAAAAAATATTCAATGAGCTGGTAATCCACTAATACTACAATACAAGTGTTTTGGGTTTTTTTTTTTTTTTTGCATGATTCATATGATCTTTATTGGTGATATCAATATCAACAAAATTAGCTGTGCTGCAAATTATTCCTGATCCTCCCACAACATCAACCTTATAAAGAAAAAGGTGTGCTGAAATTGAGGAAAACAGTGAGTAATCTTTCTAACTAGGTTGAATGGTGTATATTGCTTTCAACTGCTAGGATAATTTTCAGTTGAGTCTTATCAGTCAGGGACCCAGGAGAATGATCTGAAAGGCACTTGATGTAAATCTACTATTGAAATTAATTAAATCTGACCATCTCTCCCACCTGGATGGGAGATGATTAGCAAACTATATCAATGGTTCTATTACACAGAAGTCTCTGGATGTTGCAAATCACTGTTGACTATCAAATTATTTAGTTATTCTCTGGTTTATAGCTCCTTAGAAAAAAGAATCATAGTATATGGCATGAAATAAACAAAGAATAGCAATAAATTGTGGTTAGCTATCAGACAACGCTAGAGCCTTCTAGGAAGGAAAGCACGGCCCGTAACAACAATAAGTCATATTAGATTTTTATGTTTTTGTTGTGTGTTTTCAAGTCCTTTTTCTCCCTGACTTATAGTGACCCTGAGATAAACCTATCATGGGGTTTTCTTGGAAATATTTGTTTAGAGGAGGTTTGCCATTTCCTTCCCCTGAGGCTGAAAGCATGTGACTTTCCCAAGGTTACCCAGTGGGTTTCATGGCTGAGCTGGGAACTGAACTATGGTCTCCAGATTCACAGTCCGAAACTCAAACCACTATGCCATGCAGGATCTCCAGCTTACATTCACTGTCCACAACTCATCTTAATATTTCAGGGAAATGCTTCCTTGCATGCAATTAGAGTACTAACTGCACAATTCTATACATGGAATTATATCCAATTGTTTTCAGTTCAACTGGCCTCTCCATTGGTGTATTTATCATTGCCTTATGGGAAATCTTAGAAATTTGCAAACACTCTGCTTGCAAAGATCATCCTGTTTAAACAATTGATGAACAACTACCAGAATGGTAATTTCAGTTATATTAGTAGCATAGTGAATAGAAGTGTATTGCTTAATGTATGTTGCTCATGAATGTGAATATCAATTGCTTTGAGGAAATCCATTAAAAGATGTTAAGGTGGAAGAAGCACTGAAAGTCACAGACCAACTCAGGGCAATATTGGCAGAGCTAGAAGATAACACATTACTGTTTAGGTAACATTGGGGCTTTCTAGATTGGCAGGAAAGTGTGACATGAAGTTGCCTTTTCCTTAATGCTTAGCAGCTGCACCACAGCCTTTAGATGGAGCTGTGCTGTTCTGCAGTTTTTAAAAAAGAAGCTGGGAAAACCAGCACCTTTTTAAAGGTGCTTCTTCTCCCCTAAAACACAAAAAGAGTGTTTTCATGCCACACTTTCCCTTTTTCTCATCTAAAGGCTAGAGTTTCATGCAGCCATGAACACACTTCTTTTTGCCAATCTAGAAAGCCCCAATGGGTGCATCCAGACTCATAGAAAAGTCTCAGATTTTGTTCTTCTTTCTTCTGATTTTAAACTGGGTTAAAATAAAGTGACCTTGGTAAGTGGTGTAAAATGTCTCTGTATTGGACTCTGAGAGAAAATATTCTTGGATAAATAACACATGTAAGGTTCTTCAAAATCTGGAATTTTCTGGTCTTTTTAATCAGCCTGGATGTGCCCCATAATATTAATACATTGAAACACTATGTAACAACTGCTAACTACATTAATTTTAATGCAATAAATAACATTTAATCATTACTTCTAAACGTTTACTTTTGAGGGATCATTTTGGAGGATTTCATTTGGGACCATTCTCTTTTTAGACTGCAGTTTTAATATAACCTAACATTTTCCCCAGTCTAAAAGCAACATATTGGTCCGTTTTACATTGGCAAAAAGAGGTGTCATGAAGGCTGCTTGAAAACCCAGCTTTTACATTAGAAAATGGGAAAGTGTGCCATGAAAACGCCATTTTGGCATTTTAAGGGAAAAAACGCGCCTTTAAAAAGTAGTTCGGTTGCCCCACTACTTTTTTAAAAAGTGTGTTATAGCGCTAGTACATCAAAACGCTAAGATGCCATTGCGCAGTTAAATGGGGCTCTGTTTCCTTAAGGCGCCCATTTAAAGGCTGCGCTGCAGGTGCGAATCAGAATGGATCGTGGGTTGGGAGCATGCGTGGTGTGGACTTCACTCCTAATTAAAACGTTCTATGCCCTCCAGGTGTAAAAGCTGGGGTTTAACCGCGCAGTTTTTTAAAGCTCCCAAACCCCCTTTAAATCATTTAAAACTGCGCAATTCGCAGCCGCAAACAGCGCAATAGCACAGTTCAAGCCTCGACCATCGCAATAGCACAGTTCAAGCTAGCGCAGTTCAAGCCTCGACCCTCGCAATAGCGCAGTTCAAGCCTCAACCCTCGCAATAGCGCAGTTCAAGCCTCGACCATCGCAATAGCGCAGTTCAAGCTAGCGCAGTTCAAGCCTCGACCATCGCAATAGCGCTGTTCGCGGCGGCACGAACAGCGCAACAGCGCAATTCGCAGCCGGCAAGGAAAAAAAATTAAAATCGCAGTTTAAAGCTGCGTTTATTGCTGCCCATGTAGCAGCTCCGCCTGTATTTGTAGCGTTCTGACAGCTTCCCATGTAACTGCTGAGCCACAAAAAAGACCTCAGATAAGTCGTTCCCACACCCCTCAGTGTAGCAGCTCTGCACTTTTTTAATGCACACCTGGGGCTTGCTATGTAGCTGCTAAGCATTAAGATAAAGGCGACTTCAGGTCACACTTTCTTGCCAATGTAAAAAGCCCCATTGGCAACAAGTAAAGCAATAAGATACAGTCAGCCCTCCTTAGCCACAGATTTTTCATCCACTGATTCAAACATTCACAGCTTGAAAATTTATTTTAAAAATCTAAATTCCAAATAGCAAACCTTGATTTTTCCCTTTTATATAAGGGACACCATTTTGCTATCCCACTGTATATAGTGGGACTTGAGCATCCACAAATTTTGTTCAGTGGGGGGTCCTGGAATTAAACCCCAGTGGATATCAAGGACCCACTGTTCTTTTAAAAAAAAGCAGGCAACACCCCCCCCTCCCGCCCCTCACAATAATATTCCAATTCCTGAGTGTTGGGGTAAAAGGAGACACATATCCCAAAGTATTCAGACAGGACCAGATTCGGGACATGACTTTGGTGGAGAATGAGTAGAAGAATCCTCAAAGACAGTAAGGGATGGCTTGTCACATTTTTGAAGTAAAAAAGAACTGATATATTTTATCATCAAAAAGGGGGGCATTTGACCAGAGCCAAAATGTACTAAACTGAGGGGCTGTGCAGACTGGCTGTTTGGGCCAGCTTGGGAACAGAGTGGTGGTGTGGCGTCTCCACAATGTATGCCCTGGCTCTACACCCAAGGTGGTGTGATACCACACATCACACGCGTAGCGTCACAGCGACCCTCTGACACTGCCTCCACATGACACAGCACCGAAGAATCATCCTAAAGCTGCACCGTCACAGCTATGGTGCCCTTTCCAGGGTGCAAAAAGGAACCACTTTTTTGCAGCTCCTTTTTGCACCTTGGAAACATTGGATCAGGGCCGCAGCAGGCGGTTGCTGAAGCTGATCCAGCTAGGAAAGGGGCAGCAGCACGCTGTCCCTCAGAGACTGTATGTACAGCCCCCGAGAGGGCAGGGGAGATGATGGACAGGACAATTTTAATAACACAGTTAATCAATGTAAATGAAAAGAAAGATTTATGGATGAGAAAAATGTTTATGGAATCTTTCTTTATAATCTCAAATTTATTGGATTAGAATGTCCAACCCAAACTGTGTATGTGTCCCTGGAACTGTGACATGACTAAAAATATTTGCATTAGTTTTTCCCCCCTGTATGACTGTAGCTGAAGGGAGGAAACAATCCTAAAAGTACATCATGAAGCTCTACAGAATTTCTGATGTGTTAAGAAGTCCTCTTTGTCTTGTCAACAGAAGTAACAGGAGCCTGGATTTGAGTAGCGTGTTTTCTTTATTAGTGTCATCCTCAGACACATATGGTGGTAGAGCCAATTAGACAATACAAGAGCATTATGAAGAGACTAAGAGAACAAGCAGAATATTTCATTTCAAACAGAAAGGGGATGAGACAGAATGTCTCTATAGACAATTCATGGTGCTTTAAAGGCTTTTTGGAGCTAACAGAAATGAGAAATGAATAATGTGGAAAATTCTCTCCTGAAGGATGTCTCTGTGTGGTCTCTGTTTTGATAGAGCATGAATGAAGTCAAACCTTTGTGATCACTGGTATTTATATATAAAAGAAGGAAAGCATTTGCTGAAAATCATACCCTGCATTTAAACTGGGAAGCGTATCAACATTTTCTTCAAACAGGCAATACAAAAACCTGAGTAGTTGGCACTAATTAGCCAAAATGTCTTTCAGATTAATCAGAAATGTGAAGCAGAGCATTAAATATCAGAACTTGGTAACTAACCAAGCACTGTGGAGAAAAAAAGATGTTGAAAGAGAAGTGATAGGCAGAATGTTATCTCAGACTTTTACTGATAGGCATATAAAGCTGAGTTCACAAACCAGTTAAATTACATGTTAGCCTTTTTCAATGGAATTTGTCTCCTTTTTCCAGGTTAGATAATATTGCTCCAGAACCTGGAACATTGCTTTTGCAATTGTTGTTTTAAAAAGTAATGCAGTACTCATGTGTCACTGTAATTTTTCTCCCCCCGGTAAGTGGCTCATGAGCATTACTCATTATTTTAAGAATGAGATGTTCGTAAAATGTTAGCAATATATTACTTACCGTATTAGATGCTTTAAAATACACTTTAAAAATATAAAAATAGTCCCAAATGACCCAATGTTTGTGCATCGTGTGCCCTCAAATCATTTCCGAGTTATGGTGAATTTATCATGGGGTTTTCTTGGCAAGATTTGTTTAGAGGAGGTTTGTCATTGCTTTTCCCTGAAGCTGAGAGCATGTGATTTGCCCAAGGTCACCCAATGGGTTGTATGGCTGAGCAGGAATTGAACCCCCTTATTTTAGGTGTAATAAGTAGAATAATAGAATTATATAGTCAGATCACAAGAGCCATCCAGCCCAACCTCCCTCCCATGCTGGAACACAGAATCAAAGCACCCTTGAAAGATGGTCATCCAGCCTCTGTTTGAAAACCTCCAAAGAAGGTAACTCCACCACATTCTGAGGAAGTGTGTTCCACTGTTGAACAGCTATTACTGTCAGGAAGTTCCTCCTAATGCTGAGGTGGAATCTCTTTTCCTGTCATTTGAATCCATTGCAGGTCCTGTTCTCTGGAACAGCAGAAAACAAGCTTGCTCCATCCTCAATTTGACACCTTTTCAAATATTTACACAGGGCTATCATATCACCTCTTAACCTTCTCTTCTCTGGGCTAAGCGTAACCAACTCCCTATGTATCTCTTCGTAAGGCATGGTTTCCAGATCCTCCATTATTTTGGTTGCCCTCTTCTGGATATGTTCCCACTTATTAACATACTTTGTGAACTGCGGTTCCCAGAACTGGACACAGTATTCTAGGTGAGGCCTGACCAAAACAGAATAGTGTGGCACTATTACATCCAGCTAATATGCAGCTAAAAAGGCCAGGGCAACTCTAGACTGCATCAATAGAAGTATAGTATCTAGATCATTTTCCTGGAGTGGCCACGGAGCACCTGGGAAGTGCACTCGGAGCCTTAAGGGCTCCTTGGTTGGGAACCCCTGATCTAAATCAAGGGAAATAATAGTGCCACTCGATTCTGCTTTAGTCAAGTCTCACCTAGAATACTGTATCCAGAACAATGAATGCAAGCCACAGGAAAAGAGATTTCACCTAAACATTAGGAGGAACTTCCTGACAGTAAGAGCTTTTTGACAGTGGAACACAGCCCCTTGGAGAGTGGTGTGGGTCTCCTACTATGGAGGTCTTTAAACAGAGGCTGGACAGCCATCTGTTGGGGGGTGCTTTCATCGTGATTTCCTGCATGGTAGGTGGTTGGACTGGATGGCCCTTGTGGTCTCTTCCAAATCTATGATTCTATGATTCCCTTGATCTAGACACTATACTTCTATTGATGCAGCCTAGAATCACATTGGCCTTTTTAGCTGCCGCATCACACTATTGATTCATGTTCAACTTGTGGTCTACTAGGATTCCTAGATCCCTTTCACATATCTTTTTGTTAAGCCAGGTGTCCCCCACTCTATTTCTATGCATTTCATTTTTTTTCCTGCCTAAGTGCAATACATTACATTTCTCCCTGTTGAAATTCATTTTGTTTGGCCCAGCTTTCTAATCTATTCAGGTGATTTTGAATTTTGATCCTCTCCTCTGTGTATTAGCCACTCATCCCAATTTGGTGTCATCTGCAAAATTGATAGGTATGCCCTTATTCTTTCATCCAAGTTCATTGATAAAGATGTTGAAAAGCACTGGGCCTAGGACAGAACTCTGTGGCACTTTACTAGTCACTTATGTCCAAGATGAAATGGAGCCATTCTTGAGTACAGTTTGGTTTCACCTGGTCAACCAATTATAAATCCACCTACATTAATATTCTTTAGTACACCAAGAGCTATAACAGTATTAGTTCACTTTATTACTTTTCCTCAAAGTAATGTATTACATGTAACATCACTATTAATAACATGTTATTTTCAATATTTGTGCTGTTTGTTGGCACTTATTTTCTCCCACAGTTACACAGATCTATTTTCTGATATCTGTTCCACCCAGCATGTCAGGTATAAACTATTGAGGCACTTGAAGGTTCCCACGCTTTTAATTTAATGCCTTCTATTTGTATAGCATGTCTGTCTTATGTCTTCTTCTTAATTGTGGCTTGTGCATCAGGGGAGGAGTTGGGGGCATACCTCCATAGTTCTTGCAATCACCTTGACCAAATTGATTGAGATGGTCTTTATTGCGGTTCCAGCAGAACCTGGGTGACCTAAATATACACACTAAACATGTCTCTAATGTGTTAACTTGGAACTTCATTGCCCCTGTGGCAGATTAGATGGGGCTGTCTAAATCTGTCAATGCAAGTAGCAGGACACAATCACCACCTTTGGGGGGGTGTGAGTAGTCTAAAAAGAGAAGGGGATGGTTGAGTTTGTACAAACCATTGTCATGATCAGGTCATTTCTGGATGCAATGTGGGCAGAAGCCTAGTCTGCTCCTGATTCTGATGGATTCCTGAATGGATACTTTCAGCAGATAGATATAGGGAATGGCATAAATCCAAATATTATTTCTAACAGAAGTGATACAATTCAATCAATGGGCACATGCACATTGGGGAGAATGGGGTGGGGCCATCTGTGGATGAGCCAATCCACAGATGGGAAGCCCATGGAAGAGAAAAGCCAACTGTATAAGGTCCTAAATGATTCAGAAAAATTCAGAATCCTTATATTCCTGTCCAGTCTCTTGAAACTTCTACTGGTGCCATATGCTTTTCTGGTCTGTTTGGCAACCATGCAGAAAAGAGCATTTAGTATATTTGCTGCTGGCATTTGGAAAATCTCACCTCTTGCACTGACAATTTTTGGGGATCTGATAACAATATTTCTGTTCTCTCAGGTGTTTCAATTATCTGTAAGAAAAGATCCACTATTCTGTTACCCATATCAGTCTCTCAATGTTTATTACAGTCTGTGACCAACATGGTAAGGGAAAATGCATACAGCATAGTTAATTAAAATGAACAGATAGGACAAGTAATAAAATAAATTTCACTTTTAGATGAACGAAGGTGTTGTCTTGTACACAAGCTTGTTGAATAGTATATGAAGCTACACAAAATTTAGTGACACTAAAAGTGATGCATTTCCAGTGGAGAAGAAAAGGAAGCATAAAAAGTATTTGGGTGTCTGGCAGTTTAATTAAGGTAGATTCAATAAAGGATTTCCTGATCATAGAATCATAGAATCAACAGAGTTGGAAGAGACCACAAGGGCCATCCATTCCAACTTCCTGCCATGCACAATGCACATGATGTCACAATACAAAAGGCAATCAGAAAAAGAACATGGGCCACTGATTCAATTTTCCTCAAGTCACAATGGTATAAGTGCTGTTACTTATGCTATTCTTAGATAAGTGTATATGTAAGCCTTAGGGCAGGGAACCATCTAATTTATAAGATTGTATGTACAGCACTGTGTAAATTTACAGCGCTATATAAATAAAGGTTAATAATAATAATAATAATAATAATCATCATCATCATCCACTGGACAACTTTTAAGGGCCAGAACACCACACCAGCCCTCTATGATATCGACATGGTACATCCACACCCATTCCTATCTTCCTGTACTGCCTAAACAATTTCACAAGAACAACCTTTAACCAATAAAATGCAATAGTGTTCCCCATAATTGCGGGGAGCATCTCACTCCAGAGTAGACAGTCTTGCCCCATTTTTCATAAACCCTCTCAAAACAAACAAACAAGCAAACAAATAACAACAACCTTGATTTAAGCTGAAATTGTTTTGTTTTTTTTAAATGACCTAAAATAGGCCTAGAATCTCTTGAAAATGAAGTAGAATGGTCAATTGTCTCCTCTGATGGGATACAGGAGGGTAAAATAACTTTATGAAAACTGTTGGTGAGGCAAAAATGGCCTTCTGGCTCCATGTGCAACCCACACTTTTTCCACATTGATATAGATATCAGAATAAGGGAAGGAGGAAGGGGGATTTTATACCTATCTTTTTATCTCCCTTATCACATATTACTTTGGTTTGGGTCAATTTTGTTAAGTAAGTAAATACAAGTAATTTGTTGATGAACAGCTTCACCTAATGACCTTAAGGTGTGGTTTCTGTTTCCCACATATGTGAGAAACTTTTAATTTGCTGATTTCCTGGCATTTTGTTTTGTTTTTCTCATTTTTATAGCAAACTAGTATTATATCACAATTTTAAAATGAAAAGAAAACTAACACTGCAAGAAAAACAGTTATTAAAGCAATTAAAAGGCTATGCCACTGACAACAGGAGGCAATAAATCAGGCAGGACCTGCAAAAGGGATACTTTTGATTGAAAGTGGACTGGATTTTTCTGAACAGGGCTCTTATGAGTTATAATTAAAGGAGGATTTTGGCCAGGAGGAAAGGCGCTGCTGGAAGATATCCTGCAGTGTTGACTACATCATGCTATGCTATCTTACATAACATATTATGTTATGTTGACTGTCTCACTTTTAATGCTACAGATCCAAGCTAATTATAGAAAAGCTTCAGTAGCATCAAAAACTCACCTAAAGAAATAATTTTAAGTTGCTGGGTAGGGCAGTAGGACTGAAATACAAGCACTTCATCACCTATCTTAAACATCATGCTCATCAATATGAAATGCTGAAATATGTGACCTTCAGGGCCAATTTTGCTGCCTGGGCAAAGGACAAAACGATGTCCTTTGCCACAGGCAGCAAAATTGAAAGTTACACTTTCTAACCATTCCTATTGATGAGCATGATGTTTGAGGCAGGTGATGAAGTGCTTGCATTTCAGTCCCACTGGGGTAACTGAAATTTAAGTCAACACTGGCAGTGGAATAATACCTCCTACCACACCTAAGGCAGCAGACAAATGTGAAGCACATGACAGGATGTGTGGCATACTCAGCTTTGCCCTCCAGCAGAGAACAGCCAGGAAGCTGCCACCACTCCCTTGTAGCTGGTTGTTCCACCCTGAGGCAGCTACCTCATGCTGTCTAATTATTGGGCCAGCCCTGGCAATTATAGAACCAGACCTGCTAACTTCATTGTCTTGCCAGTCTTAATACTTCCATCCCATCCTATACTAGACTGGAACATAACATAAACCATGGCTCACCAGAGTCCCAGAACATGTTTTGCATCCTAGAGCTAAGCCATAAAGGATGCAAAACAACTATATGGAGAAAAGTGACATGGATAGTATATAGTGTAAGTCTATCCAGACAACCATTTTTCTACGGCTTCGTTAATATGTGATTTGTCTGTGAGTGGTATGTGGTTTGAGGGAAATGAATATACTTCCATAGCATTATGTACACACCAATCTCAGATGATTTCAAAAGCTAAGAAGAGTCAGGCTTGGTTTATGCTAGGGATCTCCAAGTAGTTCCTTGAAGAAATCCTGCTTGAAATCCTGGATAGCCGTTGCTGTCAGTCAGAGCTGATGATACTGGGCTAGATGGACCAAAGGATTTACATCACATAAAGCAGTTCTCTAAGTTTCCAAGGAAATCCTCCTTGTCACTTGGCAGGGTTATACAGATGGACAAGATATATTTGTAAGCTTCAGCTTACATTGTGGCCAAAGCTTGGTAAATTACTGGAACACTCAAACTGGGGACCTCATCACATTACAGTCTTAAAACGGGATTATGTTGCTTTAACTGCTCTGACTGCCTCCTATTGCATTTTGCGGTTTGTAGGTCAGTAAGGCTTAAATGCTCTCTGGCCGAATATTCTAAATGTCCCTTCCTAAACTACAAGTCCCAGAATGCAACAGGAGGCAGCCACAGCAGTTAAAGTGACCTAGCCGCATTTTAAAAGTGTAATGTGATAAGGTCTTGGTTTTGTATTTGTTTCTTAATATTCAGTATATGTTTGTAGGAATTCAATGGCCATTCAGCTGTCATTTTTCAAATGAACAGACATTTTAAGGAGTGTAGTTAAAGCACTGATTGCTGTGGCTGTATAACGTCTTGGATAATTTCTTACCTTTGCAGTTGCCCCGGTAGGCAATATCTAGCTGAGGATCTTTGCATTTTGCCCGTAGAAATTCACAACGGGATAGGAAAGTCCTGCCATCTGAAGCACACAATGACTTCTGAGGAGATCCTGTGCATTCCAAGCTGCATTCTTTGTCTTTGTCTTGCTCCACTCTTAAAAACTTAGGGGGGAAAAAACAAAACAAAATGGAGTAAGTGAATAAAGTGAGATGCAGTATTAAAATGGCTATCAAATTACTAATCACTTGTCATAGGACAGAGTGGTTGTAGTTCAATGGCAGAGAATTTGCTTTGAATGCAAAAGGTGACAAGTCCATAGCTGTAGGAACACTGGAAAAGAATGCTCCATGAAACACTGA
Organism: Urosaurus nigricauda; assembly: GCA_034509955.1. Taxonomy (NCBI): domain Eukaryota; kingdom Metazoa; phylum Chordata; class Lepidosauria; order Squamata; family Phrynosomatidae; genus Urosaurus; species Urosaurus nigricauda. Next base: position 310,808,898 of record JAOEGL010000001.1, on the reverse strand, counting down.
GGATGAGATCACTCTAACCTAGACAGACTAATGGTGTGATATGGTATAATACCACTTCCTCTGCTGCTCACACAAGCTGAGGTGTAGTAAAACAATGCTGAAGTAATGCAATAAGGAAAAACAGTGCAGTTGCCTAGATGTGTGTGTGAATTAGCTTCCACGTAGTAGAGACTATCTGAATTATTGGAGTCCAGAGTCATAAACTGTGGTTCTTTAATCCCAAATAAATTTGTTCACTGATTAAATGTTAATTTGTTTGGTGTATTATGTTTGAAGTTAGACACTAATATACCCAGTTCAAAGACTTATATTCATACACATGCTCAGTACAGTGTTGGGGAGGCCATCAGGATACCCTTTCATCCTCTCAGGTACTGTGCCCATAGATATAGACAAACATTTAATTCAGGTAATGTGGGATATGATTTTAATGCAGGATAATCTTAAAAACTAGAATTGCTAGACACTATGCTTCACTGTTGGTGGAGATGTAAAAAAGTGAATAAATTTTGGACAAAAATACATCAGATAATACAAAAAACTTTAAAAACTAATATAAATAAGGACCCAAAGATGTTTTTTTCTTAACATGATAGCAGATGCGGATTTAGAAAGAAGACATGGTAAATTACTGTTTTATATGATTTGCACTGCTTGATTATTGTTGGCCTTCATGTGGAAAACAGCACAAGTACCTGATATAGATTCTTGGATTTTAAAAATTTATGGTTATATGGAAATAGATAGAATGACCTGCTATTTAAATAAGAGACCAATAAAAAATTCAAACATGATTGGAAGCCCTGGATAGATGATCTGAATGAAGAAATCATATATTAGTATTATTTTTAATTAACTTCAAAACTAGAATAGTCCACCTAGAAACAGTAAAAAAAATCTATGGAATATAACAATCTGGATAAGGTTTGACTATGATTGAAAAGAAGATTAAAAGGGTTTTTTTTTAAATTTACCAGAAATATACATGTGAAGAAAGTAACAATGTATTGTGTGTCAATTTCACAGGACAGATAAAAGGAAGTAACACTGATGTAAATATGTACAATGACTAGATGTATACATATCTATTTTAGTTTTCAAATTATACACACACACACACACACACACACACACACACTAGAATTGCCAAATAGATACACTGAAATGAATGCTCAAAAGCATAATTAGTTTTGATGCCTTATACTTATTTAACTGTACGTAAGCAAAAAGGCATTTTACTTTTCCACTCCCCAGAAAGACTGCTGACATATAATAAGTAATTTCTCTTTAATTGTTCAGGGCAGCGTCTCCACTGTTTCAAATTGCAAATAAAGTATGAAAGGTATGCAGTCACAAGCAGATAATCTCTGGAAGGCACAAGGAATGGCTTTTAGAAAATGCTGTTAAGTCAGATGAAATGTTGTCCCAGTTCTACTGTATTGTGTATATTATTTCCTTTAGAGCCCAGATCAAACCCACATGTAGAAAGACATCAATATGCCTACTATAATATCATGTGTCATTTGAGGTGTGGTTCTGGAGAAGGCAAAAAGACAAACCAATGGTTCCTAGAATAGATCAAGTCTGATCTCCCAGGAAGCCAGAATGACTAAATTGAGTCTGTTGTACTTTGGCCACATCATTAGAAGGCAGGACGCATTCGAAATGGCAATCATGCTAGGAAAGGTGGAAGGCAGCAGAAAGAGAGAAAAACCACATGCTAAATAGTTAGGCTTATCAGAGAGGCCATGGATCCGAGCTTGCAAGATCTGGACAGACCAATGGAGGACAGGGAATTATAGAATCATAGAGTTGGAAGAGACCACAAGGGTCATCCAGTTCAACCCCTTGCCATGTAGGAACTCACAATCAAATCATCCTTGACAGATGTCTCAGTCACAGGGTTGCCATAAGTCAAGGCTTACTCAAGGGCAGTTAACAACAACAACAAATTGTCATGTATATAGCAACTCTAATTTACCAGAGGGTTTTAACATCTTAATTTCTTGTATTTGTCACCATAGCCACTCTACAAAGTCACTCACTTTTTTATTCCACTTTCACAGATAAGGTACTGAAAATTACAATAATAATAATAATTTATAGCCCGCTCCTCTGTCAACCAACCGGAGCGGGTTACAACAATTAAAAATACAAGGTAAAAGGTATAATTTACAATGACCCATACCCAACCACCAATCCCTTTAAAAATAGATTAAACTGACATTAAAGTTAAAAACAACAGAATTAAAATTCCCACAACATAATGCAACAATCAATTGCATGGGCATCAGGGGTCAAGATATTAAAAACTGAGGGGGGAACTTGATCCACTAACAGAGCCGGGAGTTAAGAATTTTCTGGGAAGGCTTGCTGGAAAAGTTGCGTCTTTATGGCTTTTTTTAAAGCAATCAAGAGATGTAATAAAATACATCTCATCTGGCAGGTCATTCCATAGCCTGGGAGCGGCAGCTGAAAATGTCCTCTAGGAGGTCTGCGCCTACCTAGTTTTCATAGGCCGTAGCAGGTTCCTCCCAGAGGACCAAAGTGTGCGGGGGGGGGGTCATACAGGAAGAGGCGGTCCCTAAGATAAGATGAACCCAAGCCATGTAGGGCTTTAAAGGTTAAAACCAACACCTGGTACTGTGCTCGGAAACTAATCGGCAGCCAGTGGAGAGACTTAAGCACCGGTGTTATGTGCTCTCTCCTCGAAGTTTGTATTGCATACATAATATTAGTTGGCTCATAAATCAGGGATGGGCAAAGTCCACATGCAGCCTTTCACCCTTCTTGAAACCTTGGCTTCCTGCCTGTTTTCTGCACCACAAAGAATGAACTGCCTCCCTTGGAAGCCTCCAGGAGCAGCAATTCGACTTTTAAATAGGTTGCCTCTTAACCTCCTCCTCCAACTGTTCACATCAAAAATATTATTTCCAAACCAGAAAAAGATTGCCCACTTCCAAATCTTTTGTTTATTTGTGTCTTCTGGTAATTTGGCAGTATGGTAATTTGGCAGCCTTGTTATACGCTGGGGTTTGGTTCCAGGACCCTCCATGGATAACCAAATCCGTGGGTGCTCAAGTCCCATTAAATATAATGGCACAACAAAGCAGGATACAGAATAGAAGGCGTAAAGAGAGGTAAAGGGAAGAAAGGAAGAAAAAAGGACTTGAGGGAGAAAGGAAAGATGATAGAAAGAGAGGAAAACAGAAAGTTGTAAAAGGAAAAGAGAAATCAAGAACAGAAAGTATTTGGTTATAAGTGGTGTGGTCTAAGTTTCTGTTTTGTTTTTGTTTTTTTGCTTCCACTTAATTTTAACAGGTATGTATGTATGTATGTATGTTGTTTTGTATGTTTTTGTATGTTCTGTATAATTTCAATATTTTCAATAATTTTTTTTTAAAAAAAATAAACATAATGGCACAACAAAATGGTGTCCTATATATAAAGTGGAAAATCAAGGCTTGCTATTTGGAAATTATATTTTGGGGGCATATTTTCAAGCTGTGTGTGCTCAAATCTGTGAATAAAAAATCCATGGTTAAGGAGAGCCAACTGTAGATACTGGGAGCAGAGAATTGGCCTTAGGCCCATCATCACAGTTGCCCAACCCTGCCTTAAATAGAGGCATCTAATGCAAATGAATCGAAGGAGCAAATTCTCCTTCAAGTAGAAGTTCAAGAGACGCCTACCTAATTTTGAACCAAAACCACCATACCAGTTTTGCTAGAGAAGAAGTACAGTATGCTCAACTGCATCTTGGTTTAACATAAAGGCATCGACACACGAATCTGAATAATCACCTGGAAGCATGAATGGGCCTGGTGTACTCACTGTTGTATTTTCTTAGATGTATAACTTAGGCCTTTGGCTTCCTTCCCACCAATTGTGGTTATTTCCTCCCTCTTCAGGGAAAACAGTCAGTCCTTTGGTTCCCTTTGTTTGAGAAGGAGGCATCCTTGTTGTGTTCTACCCTAGATATGTTAGCATATTGTCATATGCGAGGATCACATTTTGGGACTGATGCAATTAAACCTTTTGTTTCCTATCCCTTCCTTGGATGGATTTCCTGAGGCAATTAAAAAAAAGATATTTCTACCTTGTTAATAGCATCCACAGTAACTCCTACTACTACTCACATTGCAATATCTCACTGTATTCTGCTATCACAAATACCAAATATCTTCAAATCTTGCTCCACAATCCTTTTACCAAGATCACTGCTGATCCCCAACTCTCCTTTCTTTCAGACCTGACATCTTATTTGCACTTCAAATTCAGTATCTTCTAAACTTTCTTCCTACATTCATCTTCCCAAAGTCCAAAATCCTCTCATATGCTCAAATTGCTCTCATATCAGCCTAAACATTTCTATTGTGCAGGTTTCCTTTTCCATTGACCAAGGCCTATCACAGCCATTTTCCTGGGCTGCAAATGCTGGAAAATTATACATTCTCAAAATGACTAATATAAATGAAACGGAGAAGATGTTGTCATTGCAGCTTGAAATAATAACCACCGGTAATTCATCCTATTTGCCATGTCTGTATTGTTTCTCAAGTCCTGGAGATGACTCAGTAATTTGTGTGGAGTAGTGTTTCAGGAGACATTTGGAAGCTTAGTCTGGCAGAGTCTTGGCTGCTGAACTTTATGTTTGACTGTCCTGAATTAAGAGAACATAAGCAGGCTTCTAAACTTCCTTTAATGTACATACAGCCCCCCTCTTTACTCGTAATTCAAATGAATTGTGTTAACAGTGTTTTCAATGCACAGATCTTGGGTATATTTATGGATCGATGTTTGCAGTGGTACATTAATACATTATACATGTGAGGCTTGAGCTTTTAAAATCTAATTATTTCACCACCTTAATTTGGAAGCAAGCCCTTTTGATTTCAGTAAACTTTATTTATTTATTTGATGTATGTTCCACCTTTCTTCCAAAGAGTAACTCAAAGTGACTTCTTCCAAGTTGTCAAAATTTGGATCTGATGTCAGGATTCTGTCCAAAGGTTCACAGGAATTTATATGTGAATGATTGTCAATTATTTCAGTGTTGTTGCTGTGCACAAGTAGATTTCAGCACAAAAAAAGGAACCAAAGATGAAACATAACATCCAGCTTGAGATGGTAAGTCTGCTTCTCTGTTGTGTAGAGATAGAATTCTGTGACTATAAGGTGTCTTAGCATAGAGTTGGTCTACCCACTCTGCAGCAGAATGGTGCACTTTCTGTAGACCTGCTTGAAGCATCTGCTTCAGAAACATAGAAGAAAGTCAAAAGAAGGTGGTACAGACCAAAGGCCATTTACATCAAAGAGTATACTCATTTCTAATTTTTCCAGTTGTTCATACAATAATTTAATAAAGATTTGTTCCTTTCAAATAATATATGGCACCCTCTGGAACATCTATGGGGCTTTCTAGATTGGCAGGAAAGTGTGACATGAAGTTGCCTTTTCCTTAATGCTTAGCAGCTGCACCACAGCCTTTAGATGGAGCTGCGCTGTTCCGCAGTTTTTAAAAAAGAGGCTGGGAAAACCAGCACCTTTTTAAAGGCGCTTCTTCTCCCCTAAAATGCAAAAAAAGTGTTTTCATGGCCCACTTTCCCTTTTTCTCATCTAAAGGCTAGAGTTTCATGCAGCCATGAACACACTTCTTTTTGCCAATCTAGAAAGCCCCTATACTTTAATATATCTACAGTAATTTTTTTGGCAGGGAGCAGTCATAAATCACTTGAATGCCCACATGGATCTGTGAAACAGGTCAGAAGCATATCAATTCTAAGGAGCCCATACTTACACACCAAACATACTTACATATATGTAGTAAATGGTACAAATCACAGTGGAGATCAAGCTTTCACCATCTAATAATAGTACTCCCCAATGTCACTTTCCATTTTTTTAAAAAAAAACTTTGTTGCATTATGAATTTACTCTTAGATTGTGAGTCTCTTGACAGACATTGAGGAAACATATTTGGGGTAGATGTGTTGGCCATAAAGAAAAATACAATAAAACCCAAAATCCACAAAAAGATTCCTTTATTTATATTTTATTTTATTTTTATTCTGCCTTTCGCCCAAGTTGGGACCCACAAGACCCACTATACATACACACACACACACACACACACACAAAAACAACACTTTAAAAAAACAATTAAAAGAGTCCAATTAAATAAGTAAAAAGTTTTTCTAAAAAAAACATACAACGTTTAAAACATACTATATGTATATATATATATATATATTGCCTGATAAAGAAGCCAGTGAACTTTAGAAAGCTTGCATGGTGTATTTTGTGCTTTTTAGTTGTTCCCATAAAAGTATCACTTTTTGGAAGTTGGGATTTTCACAGAAATTGGCTTCTTTATTATGTGTAGTGTTTGATACCCCTGTAAGTATTTTATTTTAAAAAAATCAACAGTGGCAATGACAGTAATAAATATATTGCTCAGAAGTGCAATATAGGAAATAATGATGTTATGAATTCACGCCAAATAATTTTCAGAAGTTGGCATGAATGCCAGTAGTTTAATCATTGCCATTTTGTTTTTGTTGACTGTGACTAGTTTTCCAAAATAAACATAGAAAGTCTGTGAACCTGAACTAACTTCTCTTTTTTCTATATATGAGTTATAAATCCACTTGATTTTTGTATTCCAATTGTGGTTTCCTTGTATTTCCTCCTACATCAGTGTAAGGAAGTACTAAAGTCTTACAGTAAGACATGATAATTATGATTGTCTGTAAATGATGCACAGTCACAGATTTCATCATAAATGCAATATTCATATCCTTGGGATCTGAACATAGATTTAACAATTTAATAGAACAGTCACAAGCAATAAGAACATTCCTTCCCATTTTTTTCTTATTTGTTATCAGGCACATTTTTTTCATCTCCTTTTTCCATAATAAGGAGATTCAGAAATAATCAAGTCAGCTCATGAAAGAAAATTCTTGATCCATTCCTATCTCACTCTTGCTATACATAAATATTTCTCTCTTATCTGTTGATAGGCTTGTTCTCTGATTCATTTTCATACCTGGCTAATCATACAGGTAGCCTCACTTTTTAGCGGCTAGTCTTTAGAAAAATCAGTGTTCTACATACATACACACAGAATGTATAGATTTTCAATCCATTAAGGATCTTTTCTGCATATTTCACTGCAGACTGAAAACTGAACTAGCAACACAATGGAGCAGTTTAGACAACCAGGGTGACTACACGCCTTGCTATAATGAGCCTAAAAGTAAATGAAAAACCAGGGCTGACTCTGGTTGTATGACAATGATACTTCATTACACTGTTTATGGTCAGGAATAATCATGAACTGCAGACTGTGGAAATCAAGTTTGCTAGGTCTAGGCAGGGGTATAGCTACAAGGAGGGCAAAATAAGAGAGCACTGCCCTTTCCAAATAAGAATTATAAATATCAGTTTCCAAATGTCTACAATTGCACAGTTTAGTCACCAAAAGTTGGCTCTGTGTATTGTTGCCTGAGGTCAGTTCCACCATTCTCAGTGAATAAAACAAAGGGAAATTAAAAAAAAGCAATGTTGTGAGATATATTATGATGCATTGAATGTCTCTATCCCAGTAGTAACAGCAGTCCAGTGAATATAGACTTGAATACCTAGTCAGATATAGAACTAATTGGGGATGGTGCAAAATTTAGAATATGCAAGCAACCCTACTTGTTCTGCTGAAAGTCAAATTTGAGTTAGAAACAGACCAACTTGCTTCAGCTCAAATCACATTTGAGGCTCCTTAAAACCATTCATTACAATGGAAAACACGTCTCTGACAGTTTGCATAGGGGGTGATTTGAAGAGCTACTTTATGGGGAGAATGGCTGCTGGCAGAACAAAGACAGTCTGAAAGAGGAAACTGCTGGGGCATGAGGGTTCCCTGTGGAGGCAGGTTTTTCTCCTTCAGTTTGCCCAGAAGCACCCTTTCTTTGGAATAGGCATGGTCTTTGTTCTTCTTGCAGGCATTCAGCCTCTGTAGTCACAGAAGCCCTCTGTCTTTTCCAAATGTGTGTGTGCCTTCAAATTGCCTATCTACTAATGGAAACACCATTTCATAGGGTTTTCTCAGGCAAGGAATACTCAAGAATTGATTTTGCCAGTTTTTTCTTCTGAAGAATAGCCTATAGCACCTAATATTGATTGGCAGTCTCTCATCAAAGCACTAACCAGTGTCTAGGGTATTTTGGACTTTAAAATGGTCCACACATAAGGAGAAATCCAGCATCCCACAAAACATCTGCTCCTTTTTGTTACATAGAAACCGATCCCTATCTTTCCATGTTTTTTCTGTCTGCCACCAAATTTTTTGTTAAAGAAGTAATGCCCACAAACACATCTACTCTGTTAACTAAATAATACCTATATAAATTTTCAGGCCACTAAACCCAAAAGACTGCCTATTTCCATACAAGTCTCTTCATACACTATATCATCTCCTCCACACACATACCTCCCATCATAATACCCTTCAGGAGATGGTGACGGGTGAGAACCCCAGCTGCTGCAATAGTTGTTGCAATCTGTGTAGAGCAGCTGAAAAATCCTGCCCAAGTTTGATCAAACAATCAAACAAGAAACTATGATCCTCCAAAAGTGGAGATTTTTCAACATCTTCAGTAGGGTAGTAGAATTCTAAGAAGTGTCATGGGAGTACTGGGTGGAAATGTTGGTCCACTGTATATGTGGTGGTCAAGAGTTCCTATGCCTTTTCCTATTTAGAATAAAAACTGGTGACAACTGCTCATAGGAGGTGGAATGGCTGTCCTTGTCATGCCTGCACTCCTGGGGGCTGAGCCAAAAGAATGGCCATGCATAACATGCACTGAACCCTATCCCCAAAGATCTACATCTTAGATATCTCCTTTCAAGTTCTGACTAAAATACATAAATGATTTGCTGCCCCAGTGACATGGAAGTCACTAGCCATTGCTAGTTCTTGTTCTGAGGGGGCAAAGAGTTGGGGGGGGGGCCTTGGGGGAGTGCAAAGGCCTCTAGAGACCATCCAAGGACTTCATGTGATTCCAACCCCTGCACTACAGAAACACAATTCACAGCATGAAGCTATGTGTTAGTACCATTAAGTAGGGCTGGAACATATTAGACAATTTCCTGATGGAGGATGAAATTTGGAATTCCTGATCTTTCTGGGAGATTTGCTGCAAGAAAAATAGCACCTAGAAAGTTGTTTCAACCTTGTGGGAACTTTATTTTGTTTTGTTCTTGACAGAAGAAAATCTGGACACTTTGTGAACTGTTCTGAAAAACTGTAACTTTCCAAGAAAAAAAGAAGCTTGTGCTGTTTTTTTATATATATATACGTGCACATGGGAAAACTGCACAGAATACAAAAAGTGTGTATGTCTGTGCATGTACACACACAATTTGTCTATTTTGTGGACAGTATACTGTTTCTTACACTTTCAGAGTTGTAGTTCCCATTCTTGTTGTAAAGGTGAAAAATAATAAAAGCTGTGCAACACTTTGTTTTGAGCTTTTTTTCTTTTTGGAAATTTTGTAGCTTTCATGTGAAAGCTGTGGAGCTTTCTGGAGAACTTTCTTCTTGGGAAGATCTGTAGCTTTCTTCAGAAAATGCAGGGGAAAGTTCCCAAGTGTCTTGGCACTCGTGGGGGGGGGGGGGGGGGAAAGGTGATTGCTTTTTCCCTAAAACCTCTCAGGAATGAGGAAATTTAGAATTGCAACCCCTTCAATTGAGTGCCAACATGGTGTAGTGGTTTGAGCTCTGGACTGTGACTCAAGACCAAGTTTTGATTCCTCACTCAGCCATAAAAACCAATTGGTTGACTTTGGGAGAGTCACACATTCTCAGCCCGAGAAAACCCTATGATAGGGTCACTTTAAGGTCACCGTAGGTAAGAAACTACCTGAAGGCACCTAACCATATTGAATATATCACCTGTGCATTTGTGCTGTTCTAGACACAAAACCAAACTTAAATGCTGTCCATGTACACATTTATTTACTCTGTTTGGATGTATCCACACTGTATAATTAAAGTGGATTATAAATTTTCTAGCATTTCAGAAGTGACACCTCTTTAACTGCTTTGACTTTATCCCACAGAATACTGGGAGTTTTAGTTTGGTGAAACGCCAGAGCACTCTGACACACTAATAATAATAATAATAATAATAATAATAAATCTTTATTTATATACTGCCCTTCCAATGATCAGGGCGGTGTACACATACAAAAATTAAAACATATACAAAAGTTAAAAACAATCATTCAGAAAACAATCCAACAACCTCGGTCCAAGGAGTAGCGGTATTCCGATCCGAGTCATATGGGGGAAGAATAGCAGCGGGGGAGAATCAGGGGTAGGCCTGCTCAAATAGATACGTTTTTAACCCCTTCTTAAACTGGATAAGGGAGGCGGCCAGGCGGAGCTCCGTGGGCAATGAGTTCCAGAGGCTCGGGGCAGCGATAGAAAACGCCCTCTTCCTAGTGATTGACAATCTGGCCTCTGGAACTTTAAGTAATAGTTGCCCAGTAGATCTAAGTGTGCGGGGCGGATTATGTGAGGAGAGACGGTCCTTCAGGTACTCTGGGCCCAAGCCATTTAGGGCTTTATAGGTAATAACCAGCACTTTGTACTGAGCCCGGAAGCGAATAGGCAGCCAATGGAGATCTTTTAATACCGGTGTTATATGGCAGGCCCTGGGAACCCCAGTGACCAGCCGTGCTGCCATATTCTGCACTAGTTGTAGCTTCCGAGTGTGGTACAGAGGCTGCCCCATGTAGAGCACATTGCAGAAATCCAATCGAGAGGTTACCAGAGCATGTACTACAGTTTCAAGGTCCTTCCGGTCCAGGTAGGGGCGCAGCTGGTGTATTAGCTGAAGCTGAAAACAGGTGCTCCTGACCGTCGCATCCACCTGAGCAGTAAGATGGAGTGACGAATCAAGGAGCACCCCCAAGCTGCGTACGGTGTCCTTTACGGGAAGCGTGAGCCCGCTCAGAACAGGTGGAATCGCCTCCATACCTGGGCCGGGAGAGCCTATCACGAGTATTTCCATTTTCTCTGGATTCAGGCTGAGTCTGTTTTCCCTCATCCAGTCCATTACTGATTTCAGACAGGCCACGAGAGGAGCGATGCCTTCCCTGGTCACTCGGCTGAATACCTCACCAAACTACAAATCCCAGGATTCAGTATGATAAAGTCATGGCAGTTAAAGTGGGTGGCAAACTGCTTTAATTCTGCAGTGTGGATACACTTTAGCCATATGTGAAGTCAGAGGCTTTCATGGCCAGCATCCATAAGTTTTTTGTGGGTTTTTCAGGCTATGAGGCGATGTTCTAGAAGAGTTTTTTCCTAATGTTTCGCCAGTAGCTGTGGCTGGCATCTTCAGAGAATGCTGGCATGGAAGAGAGTGGGGTATATATACTGTTGGTTAAGAGAAAGTGATTTGCATGTTAATCTGTGTATTGTTCTGTTGCTGAATGGAAAGGGGTGTCTATTTAATTAATAATCCATTGTGTGCTGGGAAAAACCGCCTTAACCTGGGTGGTTTTCATTTGCATGATCTGGGGCTTGGTTTTGGTGTTTTTCAGGACAAACTTTGTTTACTTTAAGGGTTTCTTCTTTCCTATTGAAGTTGTCCAGGTATTTATGGATTTCAATGTTTTCCCTGTGCATTCTGACCTGATAGTTGTTGGAATGGTCCAAAATTTCAGGATTTTCAAACAGCATTTTATGCCCAGGATGTTTTATAATGTGTTCTACTACTACTGCTTTTTCTGGCTGACCTAGTCTGCAGTGTTGCCCATGTTTCTTGGTTCATGTTTGAACACTGCATTGGGTGGTCCCTATGTAAACTTGTTCGCAGCTGCTCGGTATGCAGTAAACTCCTGCAGCAGTGAGAGGGTCTCTCCTGTTCTTCGCTGAGTGCAGCATTTTCTGGATTTTCTTGGTCAGTTTGTAGACCATTTGGAGGTTGTTTCCTCACCACTTTCCCTATTCTGTTTGTGACTCTTTTAATGTATGGTCAAAATACTTCCCCTTTGATTGGTTGTTAGTTTTCACTTCTATGGATTTTTCTGGGTCTAGCAGCCCTTCTAATGTCTGAGTTGGAGTAACCATTAGCCTGTAGAGCCCAGTCTAGGTGTTTCAATTCATCTTCCAGGAAGTGGGGTTCACAGTTCCTTTTTGCCTGGTCTACCAGTGTTTTTATTGTGCTTCTTTTTTGACCTGGTTGGAGTTCTTGTGTAGGTATCTGTCCATGTGAGTAGGCTTTCTGTATACTGTGTGGCCCAACCATTGGTTCAGTTTGCAGATGACCAGGATATCCAAGAATGGCAATGTTCCTTCTTTTTCTTTTTCCACCGTGAACTGGATGTTTGGGGGGATGTTATTCAGATGGTTCAAAAACATGATCATATCTTCTCCTCTATGGCTCCAGATGATGAAAATGTTGTCCACATATTGAAACCATGTTGTAGGCTTTTTGGTGCTGTTTCCAGGGCTTGCTTTTCAAAGTGTTTCATGTAAAAGTTTGCTGTCATAGGGCTCAGAGGACTTCCCATGGCTACCCCAGCTCTCTGCTCATAGAATCGATTGTCCCTTTGGAAGTAGCTTGTGCTGAAGCAATGTTTGAACAGGGCTATGATGTCTTCTGGAAAAATTAGTTGGATGAGTACCATGGTGTCCATTATGTGGACTTTGATGAACAAGGAGACCCCATCAAAGCTGATTAGTAGCCCCATTCATTGCTAGTTAAATGTATGGTGATTCAAATATTTCACTGTCATTAGATGTTGGTGTTAATGCATATTGATAAATTGATATATATTATACTATCTATGATATCCATTAGTTTTTAGTACATGTAGTTTGGGATACATAGTTTTGGGACACTGTGCTATTCTCTCCTTATTTTTCTGGACACCATATGGAACAGCATATGGAAGACTTTAGCAAAGTTCCAGGGTAAGCCACAGTGACTCACAACCATCCTGAGTTTGTTCTTTTGAGTTTCAAGCAGCTTCCAATGGTCCCACATTGTCTGTTCCTTCTCCAATATTAGTTTTTAAAAAGCAATCCATGGTGCCAAGTGTTGTATATTTTCTAAAAAAAAATGTATTAAAATAGCTCTCACCATAAAGTCCTGTCAGTGCACAAATCATCTCAATCATGCTGGCAGTATCACAGTGGATTTGGACTTCACATCTGGCTACCAGAAAGCAATATTTTGGCAAACAACTCCAGCCACATTTGTCATAATTTGCTTGTTACAATAAAAAAGAGTAGCTCTTCATAGAAAGAACAAAACTGTGAAAGGTATTAGGAACCCGATCAGTCTTATTTAGATTGAAACCCTCTTTGTCATTAATTTTAGCCTTGGCTGCATCTCCTACTTCCCCTCAAAGCCAACACTTCCTGGTTTAGATCCTGTTCCAGGCATTTACTAACAACTTGGTTACATAATATTTTGGTGTGTGTATGAAAACATCTCACTCCAGACACAGAATGCCTGGGTCCTAGTGTGACGCAACAAAATTTTATAGAAACAACCACTCCAATACTGTTCAACCCAATTTAAACATTTCATACAGAACCCATGTTAAAATTTACAAATTTGATTCAAATTAAAGTAACTGCATTGGGAAAATCTCAAAGTGCCTGAAAGCAATGCTTTTCCCTTGACAAACATGTGAATAACTATTCTACTGACCCTAAATTTTAACACACACCCCAGTCCATAGTAGATGGTAGTAAACACTGCTATCTATAATAACCAATTATATCACCAGAATTTTGTACAGTGAATGTATATTGAAAAATGTATCTGCCAATCACCTTGAAGGCCACTGCCCCTGTATAACAAAATACAGTGCTGTAGTAATTTTTGAATTGCAGCTGTTTATAATTATACTCCTCACAGCCATGTTTTAAGGGGAGTTTAAAGACGACAACAAACAGGCAAGTGTACTGATCCATATCAAGAAAACCGTTCTCGCAAGAATAAGGTCTAAATCTCATTGTCAGCTCCTTCTAGAAGAAATGCACTGAATCACTGGACCTTATATAAGTGTTGACTTACCAAGTTTTCACTAATTATTGGTTTGATGGAACTAACAGTTGGATTTAAACCTAAGTCTTTTGTAAAGCTGGTAGGTCTCAGTTGTTTCTTCAAGGCAAGCCACTATGAAACACTTTGCATTACAAGAGGGACAGCTCATAACAATATATTGAGGGTAGGAAAATCCACTTTCTCTCCAGTTGCTATGAAGACTGCAGTGAAGTTCTAATAAAGGAATTGATGGGAGGTCCAAGCATCCTTTGACCCTCTGAGCTCTGCTCCACTACAGCACAGGACAAATGCCAGGACAAGTAAGATTATTAATTCCTGGTTGTATAGAAGAAGAAATTTCAACACATAATTCTTGTTACCTGGTGTAACAAACAGCACCTGCTGAAATTCCCTGTACTACACAACTGTTAAAGTTTTCTATATTGCAACCACAGTAGCATGTGCTGTGATTTTTAAAACTTGTATTTTTTTATTATCTGATTTTCAGCAAAAACAAAACAAAACAAAAAAAGCCTTATTTGCTGCCCAACCCGGGAAATAGACCAGAGACAGAAAATGGGTTTGAAAAGAGGCAACTTTATTGATTTACCTATTTATTCCTAGGAGTTTATCATATGACGGAATTTGGGGTATAATGCAATGGCAATCTGAACACAATCATACTCACACGCAATAATGTGAAACCCCATATCTCACACAATTTCGGGCAACGGGAAGTCATTCTGAACACAATTATGGGGTTTCATGTAATTGCGTATTAGAGTATCTCCCGCAACTTCGGGCCATGGGGGTCATTTTCGGGAAATGGGAAGTCATTCTGAACTCATTCAGAATGCAATTAGATTTCACGTAAATTCACTAAACTAGCAAATTTACATGAATTTGAATTGGCTCCATTTGAAATTGAGAGAAATGGAATAATAAACTCCATTGAAGAACTGGAACAAAGGGGATATAGCCTAGCATGGGAGCAGCTGCAGCTTCCTCAGACCTCCTTTGCAGCATCTCCAGGGTGATATCACCTGAGCCCCAAGGCTAACCCAAACGCTGGGTTATTCCCCAGCTGGTCCGCATCAGGAAGACCAACCAGAAAGTCCCTCCCCCAAGTCCTAAGGCTTAAAGAGAGGGTTTGTCCTTCAGGCCAACTTCAAGAGAAGCCACTTTCTCTGCCTCTCCAGTCCCAAGACCTAAAGAGGCAGTTCCAGAGATCTCCCTTTCACCAAAGTGGTAACCTAGGTGCTCACCAAACTCAAAATCTCCCCTCAAAAAAAATCAGGCAATGACAACCTATTTAACACTACCCTTGCCATTTGTCTGATTGAAACAGTATAGGGTAGGTGAAAAGACCTGTGGTAAAGGGAAAAATTCCTACCCAGCCCCAAATTGACCAAGAACTTCATGCTGTGACAACAGTAGAAGGGTAGGTTGAACTAGAACAAAAGATGAAGGGCAGGGGGTAGCAGGGTATAAAAAACCTCTGCCCCTGCCCCTGACTCCTCCTACTGCAGCTCAATGGCTGTGATACAAACTTAAACCTGGTCTCATGGTCCTGGGGGCCTGCAAAATGCATTTCCTCCCCCAATGTGTCTTGTGTTCAACAAAAGTTTCACACACACTCACTCACCTGTTACTGGGTAGGAATTAGGTGGAAAGAGGTGCGCAGGCTTTCATGCTACCTCACCTAGAAAATCAATTCTCCCCCTCCCCTACCCAACAATTATCTTTCCTAAAGAGACCCAGAGAAGCACAGCAGATCCCTGAGATGTGATCTAAAACCTGGCAACTCAAGAGAGGACAGTTATGAAAAAGCAGCCCTGTCTCCATCTCTTGCTTTGCTGTAAGACAACAACCGTAATCAGGGAATTGGTGGTGAGGCAGAAGAAGTCAGGCAATGGAATGAGAAAAGGGCTGAATACTTAATCTTTTCCAGTCCTCAGCCCACCAACCTTGAAACATCCCTTGCTAGTTATTATTTTAAAGTTGGATCTTCTACTGATAAGATTTGGTTTCTACTCTCTATTCACACATTTCTATGACTGTGTTGCATTATACCAGTATAATCGAGTTCTGTTTGGCGTTATATCCTAATCTACACTCCCAAGTCTTCAGAGAGTCTATCAAAACATACTCAGATCAGCCTAATCTATTTTTTAAAAAAATCTGGATATAGTTTGCTTTCTAAAGGACTCAAACAATTCATATATTTTGAAGAGAGATGAAAAATACACAGAAGATTTTCACCCATAAAATTACTGCTCTTTGGAAAACTGAAGCTAACATATTATTTTGAACATTCACAGGTTTACTTTTAACACAGACTGGTTTGCCTTTTAAAAAGTGGAAGATTTTGCCATTAAACAACTGGTGAGCAAGATCCTTTTTAAAGATTTGTTTCTGCCTCCAGTTATGGTGAAAACTTATTTTATATTTTTCCTCATTTGTTATCTCATGCTACCCCTTTAACAGACAAATTAATATGTATGCAATTTTACACACAAGAGCCTCAATTTTCCCCACAATATTTTCATTACTTGTGGAAACAGGTGCAGTATCATTTTATGGTTGCTGACAGATTTGCACAGGTTCATCAAACCAAATATTTGAGAATAAGTAATTCACATTTTCCTGTGACTCAAAGTATACCACACTACACTGTTATTCACTATTTGCAATTCAGAGACAGACAGTTAAAGTTCTCAGCCAAAGAGTTTTTAGCCAGCACTAAACTACAAACTCCAGAATTCCAAAGGAGGCAGCTATAGCAGTTAAAGTGGAATAATAATGTTCTAACAGTGTAGTGTGATACTGATTTCAGTTCGACCTCTGCACAGGGGTTACTTTGTTTTTTGGTACTGTTTTTGCCAATATAAAATTTCAGAAAAGTGTTCTAACAACAGATTAAATGGTGTTATGAATCCACTATCATTAGATATTAATATTTAAGAAATGGAATCATCAATAAAAAGTTATAATATAGAGTGTGCTTGTTCAGGGTTCAATCTGTAGCCATCCATGCCCTTTACCAAGACGTTTCATTTCATTTCTCACAACAGAGACTCAGCATTCTGTGGCCTCTGAGCACACAGACAGGACAACTCAAGTGCTGGACAAACAATGGAAGCCAGTTGAATCAAAGGGGGAGTTAACTCCTATTCCTACCCTAAGCAACTTGGATATCTGCACTGAGGGCTGGGAAACCTTCAGGAACTGGTGTTCCAGTGGTACTCAAGGCTATAGTGGGGAAGGGACAAAGTTTTCAGGGCAAGATGTTGCCAGCAGGATGTTGGATTTAGGGTCTAAGTGCATTGTTTTAAAGCACTTCCAACCCCCCTACACAGACAATGTTGTTTTGGATATACAAGAACTAGTACAAATTAAGTCTCCCTTATCTGGAATTCCAAAATCTGAAATATTCCAAAATCTTCCACATATATGGCTCAGATAGTGATACCTTTGCTTTCTGATAGTTTAATGTACACAAACTTTGTATCATGCACAAAATTATTAAAAATATCATGTATAAAATTATATTCAGATTTTAAGTATAAGGTTATACAAAACATAAATGCATTAAATTCTTAAACTTCAATCCTATCTCCAAGATACATTATTATGTATAGGGAAATATTCCAAAATCCAAAAAACTTTGAAATCTACAACACTTCTTGTCCCAAGCGGTTTTGATAAGGAAGATTCAATCTGTTCTCTGAAAATGAGATTGCCATTAGATTAAAGAAAGGATTTTGTTCTTTTCATGCTAAAAGTGTTAATAGTGCTTCACACTTAAATGGGGGTGGGGGGTTGGGTGGGGTGGGATGCCAGGCTTTAAAAAAATCAGCAAAAAGATTAAAACCACAAGATTCCTCACAAAATATATGACACAGAGACAAGATTAAGAAGAAAGCATTTTTTCCTTGCAGCAGATGAGAATTTACCTGCTTCCATTAAAAAAGAGTGAGAAAAAACCCAAGTCCTTGTTATTTGGAGGTGGGATGGGGAAAATGGTATCACACCCACCCAGTGTTGCAGAACAGAAAGCAAGAAAATATATTCACTGATGTTTACATTAGTCATGTATCAATCATTACGGAATAACACAGTATGTTTAAGTAAAAGCCAGTTAAAGCAATAAACCTTCTAAAAGATAACACACCAAAGTAAAACATATCAATCAAAACAGAGTCATATTCAATAATCACTATGCTGTCTCCTTTACTTTTAACACATTTTCAGCTCTAGAAGAAAGTAACCAAGCTGAAAGGAACAAAGTAAAATAAAGTTCTAATTGGCAGAAAACTTGGAAGTGACATTGAACACAAACCCTGAGAAAGGTCTGTATTGCAGCTGGTTCTACAACCAAATCAAAAGAATGGCTCACATGATGTGAAGGGGAAGCATCCATGTGCATAGTTCAAACATTGGCAGGGAACTTTCATCATGTATATAGCTGTACCTAAGGACAGAGCCTGGGAAAGTTATGTTTTGGGGCTCCTAGAATCTCCCAGGCAGCATGACCACTTTTCCAAACTCAGCACAGGAAGGAATAGGAAAAAGTAGAAGCACTACTGAGATGGGTTCCAGATCACATGAGAGCATTTGGATATGCAGCTATGGTGTAGTGGCTTGACCCTTGGACTATGACTCTGAAGACCATGGTTTGAATCCTGGTTCAGCCATGGAAACCCACTGGGTGACCATGGGCAAGTCTCACTCTGTCAACTTCAGAGGACTACAATGGCAAACCCACTCTGAAGAAACATACCAAGAAAATCCCATGATAGGTTCACCTTAGGGCAATCATAAGTTAGAAACAACTTGAAGTCACACTTGAAGGCACAACAAAGATCCCCATATAGTGAAAGACTCCTTCTCTGTTTGGAACATTCAGATAGACTAGGCTCTTCTGGCACCACATTGACCTTTCAAGAAACTCCCTGATACCCCCACCCCATAAAATGCTTCCACTGGAAAATCTTTTCATTTCATGTTCTTGAAGGCTTCCAGTAATCATAGCCTTGTGCTCTCTAAGGCTAGGGATACCCCTTGGGCCCAAAAATGAAGACAAAACTGGCTATTCAGCCAAATCTAGTTCAAAATGTGTTACCATTTTTGTGAGGATGGAGCTAACTGGTGCAACCATTCATGTATTGACTGAACGTGTAACCAGTTCTAAATACAACTATAAGTGTACCTCTTTTACAATGGAGCTTAATCATACAGTTACATTAGAAGAGTGGCAAAAAACAAACAGAATGGAAAAGAATCTTGTAGCATCTTTAGAGACTGAGAGAAAGAAACTAACATAAGCTGCAATCACAAAAGCATATTTCTCTCAGATAGTCTCAAAGCTGCTACAAGATCCCTTTGTGTACTGATATTCTAGACGAACACAGCTATGTACTTGAATTTTACCAAAATGAGAGTTGTGTTTGCACAATCCTAGAATTACTTTTTACCTTACATATGTCCAGCTCCAGCACGAGCACCAGACATCCTTGGGCAGCTGTTAGGACCCCAGTTTATCCAGCATGGACCATCACTGAACCTGTTCACAGCTTCCTTTTATTTTATTTTTTAAAAATTGCTGTTATGCTCCAATCACTACCAAGTAGATGGCCTAGTTGCCATTTTAATTTGCAATAGTGTCCTGGGTATATGCTAGGTTGGAAATACTGTGAAAAATTAAACATATATTTGGCATTTTAGTTAGAGAGAAGCAATAATCCCATATCAGAAATGCTGGGGTCAACATTAGTGGGAAGGTGGCAGCTATTCGGGTGGAAGATGCTGGCAACAATACAGCCCATGAGCTGCTCATCCTAGTCCCCTTTCCCTTTCCCATTTTCAAGCACAAAATCTGTGAGCACTTGTTTAGAACCCCATAAACTAACCTACTGCCCTCAGTTGTGACAGAACCTGACTCCACTGTTAATGTTGAAGTAAGATTCAATGGCCAGGTCAGCTGGCTTCTGTAGATAAAAAGGAACTGGCAACCATATTACTCCTTACCTCAAGTAGCAAAATGCCTTGGACTAGCTCAGATATTCTGTCCTGCACTTGATATTCTATTCAACAACCCAAAGGTGCTATCTTTTTTTGATACCACTCTTCCATGTTAAACCATGGCAAACGCAAATGTAATTATTTTGTCTTGAGTCCCTAAACTAATTCCCTAAACTAAGACCAATTTCTCATTACATTCAGAAGAGCTGAATTTTCCCTTAATAGAAGCAAATCTCTGTTGAAAATCTAGTAGCTCATGCTACGGCCTTTCTTGTTCAGTAAACTGACCTTATTTGAGGAAGCTCGGTAGTTTAAGAAGGAGGCAGTGACAGAGGCAGGATGTGGTCTTGTGCTTGTCTACAGGAGCCAAACCAATTATGTTTGATGAGTCTTATATCCCTTAATTAGGGCTATAAGTGTTTCAATGGGACAACTCAAAAATAAGTGGTTTAGAGATTGTGGTCTCAGATGGATATAAAGATCGCAGCTCAAATAAGGAAAACATAAGATGTGTGTCAAGTCATACAAATTATGACACGCTGGGCATGTCCAGTGAGTTTCTATAAACAGTAATCTTTGCTGATGACTGTAATAATAGTACAGCCAGGTAATAATTTCATGACTGTATTTGAGATGTTGGAAAATCTTTCTAATGGGGTGGAACGTGGCTTGTGGCTGAGGAAATGAACATCCCAACCTACCAAAGACCAGATGTGAGCATAGCGATGAGCACAAGATAAAGGGAGGGGAGATAAAGGGAGTCAGGAAATGCACATGCAAAAATAAAGAAAGGGTTCTAGTTTCTGCAGTTTTCTACTTGCTGGCTAGAATGGTTTGTTCCACTGTTTGTTTTTAAATTAAAACAGCATCACAAAGTGAGTCCATGGGAAAGGTTAACTTACAAGACATGGTGAGAACCTGCAACACAAGAGACAGCAAATAAATATACCATAAAGCTTGAAAAGAGTAAAAATATAGCTCTTTCATTATGTTAGACATGTACGTTGTGCAAAAATACACATGACTTACAATCTATATTGTTATAAAGATCTTGCCAGGTTCTGTGGAGACAGGGTGTTAAGGCTATACATTGCTGCCACACACCTTATTGGTTCTTGTTGTAGATAAACGTACACAGATGTAGAGAGGAAAAACTAAGAATGGAGAAGAAATGTTTCCTAAGTCCACAACAGGCTGGCCCCAAACATTTTGATATCTGAAACAGAGCACAAAATAGTACCATACTCATTCTCAATTCAAGGTGCAAAGTACCACCCTGCAAGTGAAAATGCAACAATAGTGATTAATAGCTAACCTTTGCTGCTCTTTTACAACATATAAAACCTTCCATTTGAGAGGCTGGTTCATTCTTCCTATTAGTAGGGCCAGTCCTGCAAATACTCCTCTTTTAAGGGCAAAACACAACGAGAGAGAGAGCCTCAGTTGATTCATAGAATCATAGAATCATAGAGTTGGAAGAGACCACAAGGGCCATCCAGTCCAACCCCCTGCCATGCAGGAACTCCCAATCAAAGCATCCCCGGCAGATGGCCATCCAGCCTCTGCTTAAAGACCTACAAGGAAGGAGACTCAACCACACTCCGAGGGAGTGTGTTCCAGTGTCGAACAGCCCTTACTGTCAGGAAGTTCTTCCTAATGTTGAGGTGGAATCTTTTTTCCTGCAGTTTGCATCCATTGTTCCGTGTTCTAATCTCTGCAGCAGCAGAAAACAAGTTTGCTCCCTCCTCAATATGACATCCCTTCAAATATTTGAACAGGGCTCATATCACCTCTTAACCTTCTCTTCTCCAGGCTAAACTTCTCCCCAGCTCCCTAAGTCGTTCCACATAGGACATGGTTTCTAGACGCTTCACCATTTTAGTTGCCCTTCTTTGGATTCGCTCCAGTTTCTCCACATCTTGTTTGAATTGTGGTGCCCAGAACTGGACACAGTATTCCAGGTGGGGCCTGACCAAAGCAGAATAGAGTGGCACTATTACTTCCCTTGATCTGGACGCTATACTTCTATTGATGCAGCCTAAAATAGCATTGGCTTTTTTAGCTGCTGCATCACACTGTTGACTCATTTTCAACTTATGGTCTACTTGGACTCCTAGATCCCTTTCACACATAGTTTCATTCAGCCAGATGTCCCCCATCCTATATTTGTGCATTTCATTTTTGCGTCCTAAGTGCAGTACCTTACATTTCTCCGCATTGAATTTCATTTTGTTAGCATTGGCCCAGCTTTCTAGTCTATTCAGGTCATTTTGAATTATGACCCTTTCTTCTGGAGTATTGGCTACTCCTCCTAGCTTAGTGTCATCTGCAAATTTGATAAGTATGCCCCCAATTCTGTCATCCAAGTCATTAATAAAGATGTTGAATAGGACTGGGCCCAGGACAGAGCCCTGTGGGACCCCACTGGTCACTTCTCTCCAGGCTGAAAAGGAGCCGTTGTTGAGCACCCTTTGAGTTCGGCCAGTCAACCAGTTACAAATCCATGTAACAGTTACCTTGTCTAGCCCACATTTTACAAGCTTGTTTGCAAGAATGTCATGGGGAGCCTTGTCAAAGGCCTTGCTGAAATCAAGATATACTATATCCACAGCATTCCCTTCATCTACCAAACTGGTAATCTTATCAAAAAAAGAGATCAGATTTGTCTGGCAAGACTTGTTTCTCTGAAACCCATGTTGGCTTTTTGTGATTATGGCATTGGCTTCTAAATGTTCACAGACTCTCTGCTTAATGATCTGCTCTAGAATCTTTCCTGGTATTGATGTCAGACTAACCGGACGATAATTGTTGGGATCCTCTTTTTTCCCCTTTTTGAAGATGGAGACAACGTTTGCCCTCCTCCAGTCTGCTGGGACTTCTCCTGTTCTCCAGGAGTTCTCAAAGATTATTGCCAGTGGTTCCGATATTACATTTGCCAGTTCTTTTAATACCCTAGGATGTAGTTCATCTGGTCCTGGAGATTTATATTCATTTAGGTTAACCAGGTATTCCTGTACTACCTCTTTACTTATTCTGTGCTGAAATTCCTCTATTCTGTCTTCTGCTCCATTATCCTTAGGTTGAGCACCCTTTGCCTTTTCTGAGAAGACTGAAGCAAAGAAGGTGTTGAGTAATTCTGCCTTTTCTCTGTCCCCTGTTAGCATTTTGCCATCTTCTGCACGCAGTGGCCCTACCGTTTCCTTCTTCTTCCTTTTGCTGCGGACATATCCAAAAAAGCCCTTTTTATTGTTCTTAACCTCTCTAGCCAGCCTGAGTTCATTCTGCTCTTTAGCTTTTCTGACTTTACCCCTACATGTGCTGGCTATTTGTTTGAATTCCTCTTTCGTGATTTCCCCATTTTTCCATTTCTTATACATGTTCCATTTAAAACTTAGCTCATTTGAAAGTTCCTTAGTCATCCATCCATCCATTCAAATTAGTATGAGTGAATTCAGTAAGGAGTTTATCACATGTGAATATCCCAGATGGGACAGACATGCATTTAACTGTCAATGATGGTTCTTACCGGATTCTCCCTGGTTGGGCAGCTTTTCAACAATGAGATTTTCCAATCTTGAAAAGCTGCAGGACACTGGAAAGCTTCAGGAGCAGAGTCAATCCCCATTAGCATATTTGAACAGCAGTGTCTACCAAATGGTGTGCTAAAGGTAATCACGAAGGGTGTACCTCAGTTAATTAAGTTGACGTCTTACTTCCTTAACAGAAAATTTGGTACCAGAGGTAAAAATAACTTGAAAAGGGGAAGGTTGTGACACCAAAAAATGAAGAGCAGTTTAACATGTTTCAGCATTTTTCCCTAAAGCCAACAACGTGTACATGTGAAATGAAACTCATAGGTGAGGTAAGCCTTGCATAAGTAAACAGAAACATTGTGAACCTTCTAGAGACCACTGGAAAGTTTCTTTAAAAATGCATCTTTCAATCACCTCCACTTTTCATATGAAATTCATTTTAGTGGCCAAATGTATTAATATATTCTTATTTGATATGCTGGGCATGAAGCAGGCTTTTCTGCTCCTCACTTTTATCTTTGTTTTGTTCCCCATATGCTCAGTAACAGATTTTAGAGGCAGATGCTGTTTGCCTTTCCTGTTGTAGGCAGGCACACACTGTTGTACTGCGATTAGATAGAAGAGAATCGCACTCTTTCCCAGCTATTGCTTTGTTTATTGCAGACACACTACTGTAACCTGACACTATAAGACTCATATAAGATTTCATCTGCTTAGGAAGTCAGAATGAATTAACTGATGAAAGTGGGACAGCAGATAAATTCCCTTGAGAAATGGAAATTCCCATTTAGTTCAAGTCATTATAATACTACCTAACATCACAGTAGCAATTTTGACCATTCAGATCACTTCATGTATATTCTTCTTGGTGCAATATAAACAACGTGGAGTAACAATATGAGAAAAGAATATGCATATACTTTCAAATCAAAATAGCAGATATGCCTTCTAGTAGGGAGTACTCCATCTATAGTTGTAGAACATCCACAATGGATCTTCTTGAGTGAAACATTAAAGTTTCCAGTATAGTTTCCTGTCTGGGTTTTGAACCAAAATGCCTGATTAGTATAGCTAGCTAGAGTGGTAGTGGAGAAAGACTCGAAACCAATTAAATACTGGTTAAGGTTGTTGTTGTTATTTGCAGTGCTGAGGGCAGTGAAGAGGTTGGTCTTTGCTACATGGTATCAGTACAGTCTCATCCAGCAGAGGTGTTTTGGATAGTCCAGGATAGTTCAAGGACTACCTGGACCTCAGAATACTGAAAGGTGCTCAGTGAATTGCAGTGTGATGCAGCAGCTAAAAAGTCAATGCAATTCTAGGCTGCCTCAAATAGTGTCTAGATTGAGGGAGGTAATAGTACCACTCTATTCTGTGTTGGTCAGGCCTCACCTGGAATATCGCATCCAGTTCTGAGCACCACAATTGAAGGAGGATGTTGAGAAGTGGGAATATGTCTAGCAGAGGGCTACCAGAATGGTAAAAGGTCTGAAAACCATGCCCTATGAGGAGCGACTTAGGGAACTGGATATGTTTAGCCTGGAGAAGGTAAGGTTAAGAGGCAATATAATAGCTCTGTTTAAATATTTGGAGGGATGTCATATTGAGAATGGAGCAAGCTTGTTTTCTAATGCTCCAAAGAATAATACATGGAGCAATGGATTCAAATTAAAGGAAAAAAGATTCCACCTCAACATTAGGAGGAACTTCCTGACAGTAAGAGTTGTTTGACAGCAGAAAAAAAACTCCCTCGGACTGTGGCGCAATCTCCTCCTTTGGAGGTCTTTAAACAGAGGCTGGATGGCCATCTGTTGGGGCTGCTTTTATTGTGTATTACTGCATGTCAGGGGGGTTGTACTTGGTGGCCCTTGAGGTCTCTTCCAACCCTATAATTTTGTGATTCTATGATTTGTGATTCTATGCTGTAGCACTCTCCAGGAAGAGTGGATGGAAGACACTGTGTGTCTTCTACCACACTGCTCTGCTGCTGATTATTTTTTGACTGAAAGCAGCAAGAAGTGTTTTAAGCTGCTTTGAAAAACACAACCCATTAAAAAGGTTTTTTAAAAAAAGACAAAATTCCTCTTACCATCTGATAGATCATGAAGGCAAAAGATAACTTCTCTCATCTCCAAGGAATGAATAATGAGCATAAATTGTTACTCTCTGCTTCCTCCATTCAATATTATTGTTTTTAAAGTCCCAATCTCTTCTGTGCCTCCAAAAGGTAACTCATAGTGGGTAATGGTGACTACCTGAACTTCCAATCTCTGATGACATCAAATATGTTCACTTTTAATGAGTATCTGCATGTCTGTGCCAGCGTCCTGTAGTGGTTTGAGTGTTGGACTATGACTCTGGAGATCATAGTCCCTCCTCAGTATGAAAAACCACTGGGTGACCATGGACAACCCCATGATAGGTTCACCTTAGGTTCACCATAAGCCAGAAACAACTTGAAGGCACAAAGCAACGTCTTTCATATATATTCCTTGTATTAATAATAATGCCACAGTAAGGAATTCCGCACTTCACGTAATGGCTGTCAGCCTGTTAGTGACATACATTACTCCATATGGCTTTTTTTTTTTTTTTTGGTCATTTCAGCATTCTTTTCCACCCTCTGCAATGACCCATGTCCTCACCCAGACATCCTATTGCACTGTGATAGCATTCCCTATGGCCGTTATATGGCTGGTAAAGAGTGGAGGGAATAAGAAAAGTGTCTGGCAATGTTCCCATAGCCAGACACTTATCTGATCCCTTTCACATGTGGTCTCATTCAGCCAGGTGTCCCCCATCCTATATCTGTGCATTTCATTTTTCCGCCCTAAGTGCAGAACCTTACATTTCTCCGCATTGAATTTCATTTTGTTAGCACTGGCCCAGCTTTCTAGTCTATTCAGGTCATTTTGAATTTTGATCCTGTCCTCTGGGGTATTAGCTACTCCTCCCAGTTTAGTGTCATCTGCAAATTTGATAAGTATGCCCCCAATTCTGTCATCCAAATCATTAATAAAGATGTTGAATAGCACTGGGCCCAGGACAGAACCCTGTGGGACCCCACTGGTCACTTCTCTCCAGGATGAAAAGGAGCCATTGTTGAGCACCCTTTGGGTTCAGCCAGTCAACCAATTACAAATCCATGTAACAGTTAACTTGTCTATCCCACATTTTGCAAGCTTGTTTGCAAGAATGTCATGGGGAACCTTGTCAAAGGCCTTACTGAAATCGAGGTATACTGTATCCACAGCATTCCCTTCATCTACCAAGCTGGTAATTTTATCAAAAAAAGAGATCAGGTTCGTTTGGCATGACTTGTTTCTCTGAAACCCATGTTGGCTTTTTGTGATTATGGCATTGGCCTCTAAATGTTCACAGACTCTCTGCTTAATGATCTGCTCTAGAATCTTTCCTGGTATTGATGTCAGACTAACTGGACAATAATTGTTGGGATCCTCTTTTTTTCCCTTTTTGAAGATGGGGACAACGTTTGCCCTCCTCCAGTCTGCTGGGACTTCTCCTGTTCTCCAGGAGTTCTCAAAGATTATTGCCAATGGCTCTGATATTACATTTGCCAGTTCTTTTAATACTCTAGGATGTAGTTCATCTGGTCCTGGAGATTTATATTCATTTAGGTTAACCAGGTATTCCTGTACTACCTCTTTACTTATTCTGTGCTGAATTTCCTCTATTCTGTCTCCTGTTCCATTATCCTTAGGTTGAGCACCCTTTGCCTTTTCTGAGAAGACTGAAGCAAAGAAGGTGTTGAGTAATTCTGCCTTTTCTCTGTCCCCTGTTAGCATTTTGCCATCTTCTGCACGCAGTGGCCCCACTGTTTCCTTCTTCTTCCTTTTGCTGCGGACATATCCAAAAAAGCCCTTTTTATTGTTCTTAACCTCTCTAGCAAGCCTGAGTTCATTCTGCGCTTTAGCTTTTCTGACTTTACCCCTACATGTGCTGGCTATTTGTTTGAATTCCTCTTTCGTGATTTCTCCATTTTTCCATTTCTTATACATGTTCCGTTTAAAACTTAGCTCATTTGAAAGTTCCTTAGTCATCCATCCTGGCTTCTTGAGACATCTTCCATTTTTCTTCCTCATTGGAACTGTTTGAAATTGTGCCTGAAAGATGTAATTTCACCACACGTGAAAGGGATCTAGGAGTCCAAGTAGACCATAAGCTGAACATGAGTCAACAGTGTGATGCGGCAGCTAAAAAAGCCAATGCAATTTTAGGCTGCATCAATAGAAGTATAGTTTCTAGATCAAGGGAAGTTATAGTGCCACTCTATTCTGCTTTGGTCAGGCCCCACCTGGAATACTGTGTCCAGTTCTGGGCACCACATTTCAAAAAAGATGTGGAGAAACTGGAGCATGTCCAAAGGAGGGCAACTAAGATGGTGAAGGGGCTGGAAACCTTGCCCTATGAAGAACGCTTTAGGGAGCTGGGGATGTTTAGCCTGGAGAAGAGAAGGTTAAGAGGTGATATGATAGCCCTGTTTAAATATTTGAAGGGATGTCATATTGAGGAGGGAGCAAGCTTGTTTTCTGCTGCTGCAGAGACTAGAACGTGGAACAATGGATGCAAACTGCAGGAAAAGAGATTCCACCTCAACATTAGGAGGAACTTCCTGACAGTAAGGGCTGTTCGACAGTGGAACACACTCCCTCGGAGTGTAGTGGAGTCTCCTTCCTTAGGGGTCTTTAAGCAGAGGCTGGATGGCCATCTGTCAGGGATGCTTTGACTTGGAGTTCCTGCATGGCAGGGGGTTGGACTGGATGGCCCTTGTGGTCTCTTCCAACTCTATGATTCTATGATTCTATGATCCCTTCCAGCAATGGAATGACTATTGGAGGCCATTGCAGTGCAGCAATGAATCCTAAGAAAAGGGACAGAGGAGGCAGAGTCCTACATGTGGAGCTGTTAATGCTACATTCAACCAAGTAGGATCTCGCCCATAACAGAATTAAGTTTTTGCTGTATTCCTGATGTCAATTCAGAGATGCTGCACTGAAAGCCAATAATACGACACATTGGATGTATATCATCAGTCATGTTGAAAACAGTTAAGTGTCCCAATACCTAAATAATTCCAACAGGAAATGTGTTTTTTAGTTGTGTGCAGGGAAGCAGAATTTTGTTTAAACATTAGAAGAAACATCTTAATAGTGAGAGCTGTTCAGCAGTGGAACATCTAGTAGGCTTTCCTTCATTGAAGGTTTTTAAGCAGAAGCTGGACAGGGTTCTTGCAGGGTTGCTGTAACTGCAGACTGTACTGAAAAACCAGAATTGACCATGAGGTTGGACTGGATATCCTCTAAGGTTCCTTCCAGTTCACTGATTAAATCATTCTAAGAATGGGAGAGATAACAAGGAAAGAAAAAGTGTTTCTCAAATTTCCCTGCAACTTGCCCAATGATAGATACAAGTATGGCTGCCAACTATTTTTTACCATAACTGTTCCCATGGCTTTAACACCAGCATAATTTTGATTGAATTTGGTTTGTTTAAAAAAAAAAAAAAAGAACAGAATTCACTGTATCTTTAACCTTGCAAAGTTTCAATTAGAGGTTTCTTCCTATTAAACTGCTGACCTTGTTTACTGGTCAGTTGGCAAGTCTAGATGCTATTAAATTTATGGGACTGTTCCTTGTTGCATCAACACTTAATCTAAATGGAAGAGAAATATCCCCACTACATCTCACACAGAACTATGAAGCATTTGGAACAGTGCCAAGAGAATTTAATCTATTTGAGTCATCAAAACACTATGGAATTAGAAGTGGTCAGGAATGTGTTCATTTCTTATAGCAATCTCTTAAAGAGACTCTACGGGAAATATTCTCTACATCCAGTGGATAGGATACTCCACACCCTGCAACTAACCATCCATATACTATCAAGTTTTGACAGTGAAAGTTCTCAGCACAATTTCAAAACTCTTGATTATTTTGGGCTTTTCACCACAAAATCAATAGTTTGTCATGTGTTTGGTTGAAATGTTTTGTGTTCTCCAATTTATCTGTCAGCAAGCAGATTACTTTAATTTTCTTTCAGGTAAAATTAAACAGCACAGGCTTAGCCAAATATTTACTTAAGAGTAAGTCCCACTCTGTTCAACTGGATTTACCTCTAATGCTGGGTTGACCAAAGTGCAGCATTTGGACCCTCAGTTCCCCAAGACTGTCCTGCTACTGGCAAAAAGCATGAACTGTTTCTACTGGAAACTCCCAGAAGTGGCAATTCGCTTTTAAATAGGTTGCATAGTGTCTCTGCACTGTTTTGACCTTTTTAAAAAGCAGAGGAGTCTTGTTCAAAACCAAAAGTGGACTTCCGGTGACTTCTGGTCTTTTATTCTTTTCTATTTTCTTTTATTTTTGGCATTTGAGGAAGTCTATGGACGAGACTCAGTACAGTTCTAAAGTATATAGAGGATCATTTGCCCCACCAGGAAAGTGAATTTTAAAAAAGAATTCCTTCTTCATTTTGCAGTTCAATTAATTTTCTTCTGAGATTCAGAAAACTGCAAATGAGATCTTCATTATTACAGAAGTCTATTAGTTCCACCAATAGGATTTAAAGGGAGATTAGACAAATGCATGAATGATAGATCTGTCATTGGCTATTACCTGCAACTTGGCAAAGTAGAGCAAAACAGTAACTTTTCCAAGTTGTCAATTCTTAAAAGTGAAATGTCTCTGTTCAGAGATAATATTATACCAAATACCAGTCTTGGCTGGGGGTGGAGGTAGGAGAACAGTCGCATACGAAAATCTATTTCTCTCATGACCTTCTTCTGGGGTTGCTAGAACCATCTGGCTGGACATTGTTGGCAATTTTCTCAGTCTGGTGGTTTGCAGATGTGCAAAAGTGCAGTTCCCATTATTCCCAGACAAAAATGGCCATGATGTCACTGAATGATGTCAGTTGCAGCCCATGGCATATGGAGGGCACCAGGTTGGGAAACACTGCAATAAATATACAATACTTGTGTAGTTCCTGGTGGGAAGAGCTGTTGAACATTTTAACAGCCTAACTTGGAAGGTGGTGGACTCTCCCTTATTGGAGGTTTTTAAACATAGTTTTTGATGGCCAACTGTCAGGGATGCTTTAGTTGTGAATTCTAGTACTAGAAGGACATTGGACTAGATGCATGTTCAAGTCCATTCCAACTCAATGATTCTGCAGCAACATGATTGGCTCAAAACATCTTGCTGCTTGAGGAAGAGCATTAGGAGTGGCCCACAACATTGATCCCTTCCATTTTATATACTGCCAGACAAGACAGCCAATTAAGACACAAGAATGGAAATGGTGGGCTGTTGTTCCCCGCTGAGCTGGGAAACATAAGGATTGACCTTAGGCATGATCTCCTAAACATGTATTTCTCTAGCAACAGGTCACCCTGATAAGGAGAACCCTGGACTGAAGAGGACATTCACAGTCTATAATTTATTCTGCACAAAATTCACAAAATCTGCAAATTTTAGCTAATACAAGCCCAAAATTGTGAAAAGGCAAAGATTTACTTGAGGTAGAAAGAAAATTGCTAACATTTATAATTCCTTCTTTTGGGAATGAAATTAGTGAAGAATTGTGTCCCTGCCCTCATCCAGAGCTACATCTTAGGTTTGTTGCTCTGATGATAAAATGGTGGGAAAGAGGAAAATTCTCTGTGTTGTCTGGAGCAGTAGAAAAAACAAACAAACAAAAAACTGTCATGTAAAATAATAAAAAATAACTACTATTATTTCTCTTAGCTAAAAACAGATCATTAGCATAGTTTTTTATTTATTTTTTGTGGAGCTTTCAGGCTATGTGGCCATGTTCTAGAAGAGTACATAGCCCAAAAGCTCGACAAAAAACTATGGATGCCGGCCATGAAAGCCTCCAGATCATTAGCATATTAATATCAGCATATTGATAGAGTTGGCATTTATTCACTGTATAATTCTAGTATAGTAACCCTCCTTATCTGCAAGGGATACTTTCCAAGACTCATAGTGGATGTCTGAAATCACAAATCGTACCGAACCCTATAACACTAATATTTTTGGACCATGATTAACCATGGGTAACTAAAACCATAGAGAATGAAACTGTGCCTAAGAAGACAGGATATGTAATATTTTCAGATCATGGCCGATAGAAGGTAACCCTATTACTGTATTACTGCAATAAATAATCATATGACTAAGTGGCCGTTCACTCTTCTGATTTGTATAACCATTGCTAAAATAACATTCACCTTTTCAGGTGATTTGGTATATTGTAATAACAGCATAAATGACAAATCAAAGATGAAACAAACAATCCCATGCTAGGCATGAATGAAAAAAGTGTTTCTCATTTTAGCCCAAACTTACTAATTTCATACTTCCCAAATCTACCCATAAGTGAAACACAATATAGCAATATCCTTACTTTTTACAATGTTCTGAAGCATTTTTTTTAAAAAAAACAAATAGATAAGTGGGAATAACAAAGGAAAGTGTGCATACAAGGAATGTGAGTGGACAAAAGAACAGTACATTGGGGAAACGTACTCAAAAATATTCTTAAATTTAGAAACAAGTGAATAAAAATGTGTACATTAGAAGAAACGAACACAAAGACATGCATAAATATTTTGATTTTAAGAGTGAAATGCAAACTGATGAAGAAAATGAGATGTAATGAAAAAGTTAAACTGAGCAGAATCAAACCTAATGTGTTCATCAACCACTGTTACAACTATGTTCATGACTAACTGATTCCTTTTGGGGGCTAAAACTCCCTGAGTCTTCCTGTACCCATTCAAACTAGGGGATTCTGAGAAGTGCTGTCCCCCAAATTAACTGTTTTGAGCTCTAAATTGTGTACAAATACAGTAATGAAATGGAACAATCCAAGTACCCTACTACAGATTGAAAATGTTCTTTATTTGTCAATATGCAGCTAATGTTCTCTTGATTTGGTTAACAAAAGTTCCATATTCATAAATAGTTGAAAGAGCTTGGGAGATTTTGAAAATGACCCAGTCTTCTCCCATAATGGGAGGTCTGTTAGAAGTTGGGCAAATACATAAGGGATTGAAATGATCCACTAGCAGTAATTTGAGGACATGAGGCTATTTCACAGTCAAACTGACTGACACAGTGTCAGAATGTTCACAGCAGCTTAAGTTTAAAGAAGCATTCATATAGTGAGAAGCACATGACCACTCATGTATAATAAAAATATAATGAGATAGATATTCCACTATTTTTTCTAGTTATGACTAGAAGAAGGGATATTAAAGTCCAAACACAACACATGGTATTCATAGCAGCTGTAATCATACATGTAGTTAACTGGACTTGGTATGCATGTACTTGCATACTTAGCCATATGCATATACCCAAGCATGAAACCGTGGCTACAGGAAAGCAGCAGTGGTGCTTATAAATTGAAATTTCCATGATGGAAGCACTAGGAGTTTTTAATTAGCAAGGACGTTGGCATCATCTGCCAACCTTCTTCAAGCCTCCCTAGAACAGATTTTTCACCAGGTGACAACATATTACTATGAGTTACTCCTGTTATAATGCAATCTTTTTTTCCCTTTGATGCTTTTCTTGAGTGGGAAATTATGAACCATTAACTTTACAAAAGACCTCTTCTTTTTGCGGATCAAAATTGCTGGAACTACCTTGCCATATTTGTGGACTCTGTGAAATGCTGTGATGGTTGTCTGCACTTCCACTACAGCACTGGAAAGCAAAAAATCGCGGCAGGACAGTGAACCACTGGAAAAGAATTTATAATCAAGGTATACTGCCACAAAAACTAAACAGTTTCCTTGTAGGGTATGTGTCTCCACTCCTGAAAGCTCATTTGGACAGCCTGCCAAGAAGTAGCTAGTTTTTAGAGGCAGATAATTTTACTAACATAAGGTAATCGAGAAAAACACACACTGAACCCACTCATAGATCAAGCCTTATGTACTCAAATATCCAAGGCTAAGAATGCCAATGAAGCAATTTATACTTCAGTTCATCCCAATCACTTCCACCATTCCCATGAAAAATGCACTGCTATATATTGCAGACAACTCATACAAAGCAGGTGGGTTGGAACATCTCTGAAAGTGGTGCAGTCAAACAAACGGGCCTGTGCGAGCCACATTTCTTGCAAAAGCCATCCTGGTGGTATATAAAGCAAGGCTTCACCTGCCAGATGCTGGAGAACTTTTCTTTTGCTAATGCTAGATCACAAAAAAACCTTTGGTGTCTTAAGAAGGAACACATGTATTGTGGCATAAGGCTTTCTTAAATGTAAGTGCACTTTCTGGCATATGGAAGAAATTAAGTGATTTGGAATTTGGCTGGCATATTTTTCTGTGTTGGTGCATATGCAAACATGTACACATATATATACACACAAATATGAGAAGACAAACTCTTTAATATTGTATAACTACATAAATACAAGAAATTAGAGTGCATATGAAAATCAAGGCTGGGTACACTATGATCAACAACATCCAGATGCACACACGTATCAGAGGAAGAACCCCTTTCTTTTGTATGACAAAATAAATGCAAGCAATGCGAGTACATATACAAAATAAAGGTTAGGTATCCCTTGATCATCATGAACAACAACAAAACTATTTTGTTTTAGTGTCTTAAAAAACAAGGGTCTTTCCCTTCAAAGCATCCTCACATTGTCTATTGCCAATCTCTAAAAATCTGTCATCTGGTAATTGTTTGGTGGCCTACACAACCCAGTCACTGACCTCAGCCTTTCTTCAGGTTCCAGTGAATAAGCATAAACATTGCAAATAATCCCCCTTCTAGATGTCACATCTAAGACCAAAGCACTTATGGTGCATGCATGGCACATTAATTTTAATAAACAATGAAAAGCACATGTTAAGGGTCACAACAGCTTATTTCAGGCCTTTTTTCTTATGGCTCATTCAGATAATTAATCCACACATGCTGGGGATGGTTTTTTTTTTTTATTATTATCTCAGTGTAATAGGACCGAATGTGCCCACTCAAAGACAGTAAGATGACATGTTGTAAAACTTAATGGATGTGGGTGGAGGATTGTCTTGAATGGAGAAGGGAAATGTAGTTCCAGAACTGCAGAATTGGATAACATACCTTCCGAAGCATTCTCTCATGTGTGTGCATTAAACTTATGACATGATAAGACATTGGTGCTACCTATCTTTTTACCATTTAAAAAAAATGGAGTGAGAAACCCATGGCCAAGGTTTATGAAAGGCCTAAGCTTCATGGAGAAGAGAAGGAAGATGCAGAGACCACTAAAGAAGAGAAGGAAGGTGCAGAGACCACTAGGAGCCCTGGTGGCACAGTGGTTAAATGCCTGTACTGCAGCCCCTCACTCACAAACCATAAGGTTGTGAGTTCAATACCAGCAAAAGAGCTCAAGCTCAACTCAGGTTTGCATCCTTCTGAAGTCACTAAAATGAGTACCCAGATTGTTGGGGGCAATTAAATTACACTTTGTAAACCGCTTAGGGAGTGCTTAAGTGCACCGATAAGCAGTATAGAAATGTACTTGCTATTGCTACTTGCTATAAAAGAAGCTGAAATAGAGTGATGGAGGGTGGATGGGATTTTGATTCAGGCCTCTGTCAAGGAAAGGAAAACAAAGGGAGACTCAGCGGGTATACAGACCAGTGAGAAATGCCAGCTTCAAATTGGAGTAGGGGCATGGTGACCACCCGCCACCCATACAACCAGACCATTTCTGCAGCAAAGTGTTTACACATGCTGCACCAAAGAAATGCAAAGAAAGGCGGCACGGCAGCAAGGGCAGCTTTTTTCTGCCCCCAAAAGGAGAAGCATTTTGCTGCTTCCTTGGGGGCTGGAAAAACACCGGATTGGGGCCATGGCATGCAGTTGCCCGATCTAGCAAGCAAAGAGGTGGCGTAGGGCTTCTCCTTTAGGGCTGTCTGTTTTGGGCCAAAAAGGATGGAACAATGTGTAGGGAGACTCTTGCAAATGATTAAATTAACCTCAACAGAAGATGTACAACTGGTAGCTCTAATTTCACTGTAAATCTGCTCTGGGTCTGATTCCTAACTTTAAAACAACTATCCAAGGTGCTAAATCTCTTTTAGTTTTTTAAAAATTGATACCATAATACCAACTCCTGTGTATCACAAAATAACAGCATTGTATTATTACTATGATTTCTTCTAATGCTAGTAACCTGTACTACACGAGCAATAAACAGGATTGCTTTATATGATTATCCACTCCCGTTTAACCCTGCAAAAACTGGGATAAGAAAGATTTGGTTGACAGGTAGTAATTGACTCTAGGTCAGCTACCAAGCTTTGTGACTAAGTAGAAATCTGATTCTGGGACTGCCTATTCCAGTGCTTTCAATATACTGGTATTATGATCTAGTGCTTACAATAAATACTTATTGTGAAGCCTTAAACACAGTGGTTAAAATGATGAAGCAATTAATGTGCCTAATTTCCAAGTTATGACATTTTGTACAATGTGCTAAACTACTAATTTACATTCTCAAATTAAATGAAATGCAATTTGACAACACTTGCTGCCATGGAATTCTGGGATTTGTAGTTTATTGTGGCACCAAAGCTTTCTGACTGAGCCAACTAAATATCTCACACAACTATAAATAACAGAATTCCATAGCACACAGCCATGGCAGTTAAGACAGTGTCAAACTGTATTATTTCTGCAGTGCAAATGCAGCCTAGGTCATACCACCTACTTCTTCAAGAAGGAGTCAAGCAAAACTATCCTGCTTAGAGAGCGTAGGTTTGGTTGCTATTTATTGCCATTTCTAATATACGAGGTTATATCTCATTACAGCTCTTGCATTGCCCCTGTACTCATTTAAATTACGTTCTAATTTAAGTGATAGAACGTTTTATCACATTTTTGCAGTATTGATTTTTAATGTTGTCAACCACCCCAGGGGCTCAGTGAAGGCTGTATGGAATCTCTCCCCACTCTGTACTCACCAGATGTGTTCAATTACAGCTCCTGTCAACTGTATTCAGCATGACCATGCTGGCTGTGTGTAACTGGAACTGAAGGTTTACATTGAAAGAAGAAGAAAAACCTGAAGTAGACATGTCCTATTTTTCAATGGACTTAGATTACATATCAATTTAAAGTCAGCATTATTTCAAAAGACTCCCTCAAACATAGATATTTAACAGGAAAATAATATACTTTTCCTCGTCTGATTTTTAAAATACCTGGACCTTAATCAAACTATAACAGACTGTTTCCTAAAGTGTGCGATTAATGTTCTGTAACCACTATTTCTGGCAGTGGAATAATAAACCACCTTATATGCTGATGCAAGATCCAATGCCACAAAAACTCCATATTCAAGCCAAGCAGTGGTGAACTTTAGATCCTTTGGCTGAGGCAAGGCAATGAAGCGAACTCTGTTTCAGTTTTGGGTTCCAAGAAGTCAGAAACAATATAAAATAGAATAATCAATTATAACCAGCTGGGATGTAACTTATGGTACTGGAACACATTGGACACTCATTTCCTTACCCTTGTGCACATCTGTATCACATATGCAATTTTTATTATGTATGTGACAAAAGATGTGATAGGTGTAATCAGAGAGCCCAAATTCTTTTTTTTTTTTAAAGATGGAATGATTTGGAGGCTACATGATCATGGTGCCACAGTTTGTTGTAAAGAGTGTAGATAATGTAAAATCTTCTGTTGGAGGAAAATCATAAATGAGTCTATTTCCTTCACAACCAGAAAGAATTTCTATGTGGAAGAAACCCTACTAGGAGAAAGCAGCATCAATGAGTGGCTAAGGGAAAAAAATATTGAAATATTTGTGAATAGTAGCAATATGACATTATGACTGCTGAGTTTTACTGACTATAAATCTGTATGCAAGACACAGCAGGAGAAGATTTTCCTATCTATGCCAGGAAAGACTTTACTTTGTTTAATTTTCTCTGTGTTGACCTGATGTTAAAGGAAAACAGCAAGGTCCTATAAATCATGAATATTTAACATAAATTGGCTGACCAGTTGCAAATGAGATCAACAAGAAAAAAAATGGGGAGATACACCTCCAAGTATTTTGTAGATAGTCTTTATTATTTTTATTTATTTTGCAGTTGGCCCAATGCATTTTGACCTATGCAATTATTTCAATGACCTTCTTCTGGCTTTTTCATGGGTAATATATGAAAATAGCATCAGAAATTTCTGGAATTGAAAAACTAATTCCATTTGTTAGTCCAACAAAAAAAACTTGCTTCAAAATATATATATATTTTTTAAGGATCATCTACAGAGAGCACTTGGAAATGTCTATTCCCCCCCCCTTTTTTTACTGTAGAGTTTGTTGTGTACTCTTCACTATTTGTCTCTTCAGCTGCAAATAAAGCCAAGAACCTTCTACCTTTACTAGCTGTGTAGACAAAAATGTCAGCAAAGGCATTTTTCCTCTTTCCAAATTTCACCTGTCAAAATTCCATCTTCTCTACACTTTCTCCATTACATCTGGCTGTGCTAGCACATGTACACATCTTCCTAAGCACCTAGGCTGCAATGTGAAAGGGACTCTGCTTTTAAAACTGATCTCTTTCACTTCTGTGAAACTATTCAATTCTTTGTTTTCTCTACTGCTATAATTTTTCCCTAGCTAGGTTTTCGTCTCTCTTCCTTGAATTCATTCCAGACATAAGGGATCACACAGTGAATGTATTGATGTCACAATGATACATGGCTGCAAGTTTAGATATATGATATGGACAATTCCTCAATAATTCATGCACTACTTACTCATATCTGATTATAGAAAACTATTCTGTTCTACCACTATTACTGTAAACGTGTTATCTACACAGCATTTTAAATGTAATGTAACACTGGAACTGACCCTGTGTATCAATAGGCACATTTAGTTACAAATCCTATCCAAATAACTGAATTCCTTAGAAAAAGTTAGCACTAATCTATTGCAAAACACCGATTTTGTATAGGAAAACAGTGGATTTCTGTCATGGTGTCCCATGCTCACACTGAGGACCCATGGAAGTCCAATGGTAGACTTCCACTCTGATTTGTCCACTCAACTTAAACCAGGGACAACTCAGAAGTAAGTCTCATCTAAGATTATAAAAACAAGATCCAAATATCATCCACTGTTTTAGAACCATAGGAACAAAACGTGAACTACCGGTAGTAGAATGCAAGCGATTAAAAGAAATTGATTTAGTATCAAAGGAAATTCCAGAATGAAAAGTCAAGAATAGATGGATTTATTTTTTAAAGGTGGGGCGGGGGGGGGAAGGAGTGGATAGCTATTCACAAATAAGAACCTTCATTAACATTATATTACAACAGAAACAAAATAGCAAAGCATAGTTTGCCTAGTGGTACTTATCAATACGTACTACAGAATCTTCAGACCACAGAGAACTTGGCATACAGAAAATGCAATGCTCAGCACACCAATCCATTGCAGATGTCTCACACATTATCCATTTTCAATGCAGCCAACATGTGAAAAGCAAAGAATATGGTTGGGGGTGTCCTTTATTCCTTTTGGCCTATAAACCTCTCTCCACTAGTTCCTAAAGGCCTAAGTAATTTCATATGAGAAGGCCTGAAGGCACCTTGCAGACCACTACAGAGGCAAAATACTTGCTAACATACACTGGCTCTTTCTATAGGATTCCCCTGCGATGGCTATATTGCGGTATTTTGAAATCCAAAAATATCTAGGGGTAGTTGTGACTGCTAGTGACCACATGACCAAAGGGGGAGGTGCCAGGCCAGCCTGCATATAGCCCTCCCTCCCTACCATTTGAACTACGAAGACCAGAAACAGAAAATGCAGGCTTATTACTAACATCTTCAATTTCTTTCTCCTGTTTGCCTGATGAAGAAGCCAGTGTGACTTTGAAAGCTTGCAACATGTAATTGTGGTCCAATAAAGCTATCATTGTTTGGATGTTCTTGGGTATGCATGTACCTTAAAGACGCCTGTTGACTTATGGCAATCCCATGAATGTCATAGGGGTTTCTTAGGCAAACCTTGGTAAGAAAACCCTATGATAGGGCCACCTTAGGGTTACCATAATTCTGAAATGCCTTGAAGACACACCACAAGAGGTATATAGCTATAATTTCAGAAACATAAGTGTAAAGATACTTAAATAATTTCCCACCTCACCACTTGTAAGCAGCAAATATTGAATTCCAGTATATTTAAAAAACACATGTAACAGTTATCCCCATATTTAATTCCCCCCCCCCCGACTAACTGATTTGCAATAATGCAATGATGATGAATCAGGAAAATGATTCTGAAATGCAGGAAGCAAACTAGTTTTCTATTTTTAGAGGGGGGAGCTTCTCCTCATCTTCCCAATCCTCTTCCTACCCAGTTCTCACTTCAAAATTGTAACAGCTTTAAATGACAAAAACTATACAAAAACAAAAACTAAATACTGCTAAACACAATTTAAATTCAAACGTAAAATTTTGGTTTTCAAGCAGAATTTTAAAAATCATTATATTAAGATAACATTGAACTTTCTCTAAAACAAGTATAAAATATAATTTACTATTAGAACAAACAGAATACAAAATGAAAGCCTAATTAAATGGCCACAATGTGTGAGGTATGGGCTGCCTTTGAAACCCATTCGGAAGCTTCCATTAGCACTGAATTTGGCAGTCAGAGTTTTGACTGGCACAGGTTCCACAGACCATATCTCACCGGGGGGAACTTCATTGACTGCCTATCCACATCTAGGCCCATTTCAAAGTGTTAATACTTACTTTAATGACCCAAATGGCTTGGGAGCTGAGCACTTGAAGGAGTATCTCCTCCCACACTAACCTGCCTACTCATTAAGATCACTGACCAATTCCCTTCTCCAAACACCACTACCATCAGAGATGAGGTTTGTGTCAACAAGGGCTTTCTTGGCAGTAACATCTTGGCTGTGGAATGTCCTCTCCATCCAACACCAAGATTTTTTTTTCACTGTCAGACAAAAACTTTCTTGTTTAACTACTCTTTTTGAAATTTTAAAATGTCTGCCCTATCTTAAACTCTATGTTTTACATGTCTACTCAAAAGTAAGTACAAATAAGTGAAAGAGCACTTATTTCTAGGTAGGAAGGGTCCAGGATTGTAGCCTTAATAACATGTTAATTGGCTTCCTGTTTTCTTTTTAGACTATTACTTTAGTTTTTATTTTTGATAGCTGTTTTAAAATGTTGGGGTAAATAAGAGTTGAATCTGAATCATTGTGTCAAGGGCTGATGGGGATTGCAGTCCAGGATCTTCTGAAGGACTTCAAGCTTCTCACTATGTGCTAAATCAAATTTTAGTCTTACAGTGCACTAAATTATTTTTCAGACCTCTTTGAAATAAATGTTACATACTTTAGTAAGGACTAAGGCCCATTAACTTCAGTGGATCTGTTCTAAGAAGGGTTAAAATTAGGTTTAGTTGATATTTTAGGAGGAAGAGGAGGAAGAGGTGGGGAGTGTAATCCCCAATGTTGGGGGCCTGAGAGAGCACCTACAATTGTATTCAGCGGGGGAATTAATTTAGTTCAATAGGAAGCAGCAACAGAGCTTTGGATAACTTTAAAAACTGGAGTCTAGCCTATGTATAATAGTTTAGAACCCAAGCACTCCAGAGGCAGGATCTAAATTAGTTTAATTTATTGCTTAAAAGGGGAATCAATACACACACAAAACACTCTCTTGCACTTACACACACAAGAATTAAGATACAAAAGGTGGTAGCAGACAGTGAATTAAAGGAATACAGCAGGTGATATTTTACCGATTCCAGAAGTCAGGCTCCAATCTGGGGAAACACTGAGTCAAATGGGGCTCAGTACTCCACTTTATGATGCATTTAGTAGTACTGAGGGGAGAAGTTTGAATTTGACAGAATTTCTGCCTGATTCCAACTGGACCTACTTTTGAGGTAACCGAGTGGGCATATTTATAGAATGAAATGTGTCCTGAGACGTTGAGTGGATTTTCCAGGGGAAAGAATAGTCAGAGATATGTGGAGATGGCTGGACAACCAAGACAAATGTTTCACACAAAAAAGTGTCATCACCAGAGGGAATTACCCTTTGATTTCCAGCTTTCTGGCAAGAACCCTGCATAAGTAGGACTGAAGAGATAGCACTGAGAAGAGACATTCTATTGGTTCAAGTATATCATTAGAATCAAGGAAGGAATGGAGTACTAACGATACATGTTAGCACATGGGGCAGAAAATGACTTGTAACTAGTTCTAGAAAATGACTTGAAACTACTTGTAACCGGTTCTTTCCCGAATAATGGGAAAACTGAGTTCCATGCAATTGTAACTTGATGAGGAATAAACCGCACTCCTTTTGCAGTGCTACTGTAACTATTTAATTACTTTTACATTTATGGGGTTGTGGCATCACTAAATAGTAGAGAGGATATTACATGGTTCAAGTGGTAGCTGATGTCTTTCTAGTGATTTTTTAAAATAACACAAAGTAACCATTTCAGCCACTTTTGAAAAGGGGGAAAGTAAAGTAACTATAATGTCACTGAACTATAGTGTTATTGATACACTTCCTCTGCAAGATCAGGTTCATAGCTTGGAGTGTTCTTGGAGGTGTTCCAGGAAGACCAGGTGGCTGCTTTGGCTAGGAATCTCTTTGCCTAGGTTTAGTTGATGTGCCAGTGGCACTCTTTCCTAGGGAGGGCAAATTCTGACCACAGTGGTTCCTGCCATAAGCACCTCCCAAGTGAATTACCGTAATACCAGCTTGGTGGAGTGGTCTGAGTTTTTGGATTAGGACACTGGGAGACCAGGGTTCAAACTCTGGCTTGGCCATGGAAACCCACTGGGTGAACCCAGGCCCAAAGGATTGCAATGGCAAACCCTCTCGGAAGAAATTTGCCAAAAAAAAGTCCTATGCCATAAGTCAGAAAGGACTTGAAGGCACACAACAACAACATACACTTTATCTAGGACTGCCCATGTATAAAGTATTCAAAAACTACAGGTTGTCCAAACTGTAGCAGCCATGTTGTTATCAGGTGTACATTTTATAGAGTGGTTTTATAAGAAGTGCACTGTCTTTAAATTTGCTTCTAAGCCCAATTCATAGCACTAGTCTTGACCTATAAAGCCTTAAACAGTTGTAGCAACACTCCAATTATGGAACTCCCTCCAACAAGAGACTAGGCTGGCTGTATCCCTTCTGAGTTACTGGTGGTCAGTGAACACTCTTAAAGCATTGCTATTCCACTTCAACTGCCCTGGCTGCCTCCTGTTGCATTCTGGAATTTGCAGTTTAAAGAAGGGCATTTAGAAAATTCAGCCAGAGAGCTTTTAGGCCTCCCTGAACTACAAACTCCAGAATGCAACAAGAGGCAGCCAGAGCAGTTAAAGTGGAATAGCAACAGTTTAAGAGTATAATTGGTGTCTTCTCTGGCTGTTTTAAAAACTCTTAAAAGAGGTATTGTAACTGTTTTTATTTGTGTTCAGTTACTTATTTAATGTTTTGAAAGTATTTTATTATGTATACTTCAGGGGCCCTTTTGAATCAAGCGACAATAAATAAATGCCTTGAATAATTAATAATAATAATAATAGTAAACAAATAAACTAATTACTTTTTAACAATACCTTTCCAAGCTCTTGGTTTCATAAACAGAACATGACATTCTATGCTTTATTCTGCTACCTT
The DNA here is from genome assembly GCA_034509955.1 of Urosaurus nigricauda. Taxonomy (NCBI): domain Eukaryota; kingdom Metazoa; phylum Chordata; class Lepidosauria; order Squamata; family Phrynosomatidae; genus Urosaurus; species Urosaurus nigricauda. Next base: position 310,765,528 of record JAOEGL010000001.1, on the reverse strand, counting down.
GGGATTTTTCTGTATGTCTAGATATGTTGTGGAGTAAAACATATTTTACAATTTGGTATATTATATCATTTTTTTTTTAACTCTGAGACACTGACATTTATTCCTCAGCAAATAATTTCCAATTTTAATTTGACCTAAGTAAAATAGGCTACTTTGAATAATGAGATTTCCTGACAACCTTCTATTTAAGAAAAATGTCCCAATCAGTTGGACAGATTTTGGAGTTTTGGCATGCGGAACGATTTTAAATGTATTAGTACCCAAATATGGCCATCTGCTACTTTTATCACTTTTTCTCCCACAAAAGTACACAAGGTTGGACCTCTACATAGCAATTGTTTAAATCTTAGTTTTCACCCTGTGTTTTGCAAGAAAAGAAAAACATTTGGCTCACTACTGTGGGCTATAACAAATCATATCTTGCATTGTTTTAAAGTATTGTGCAAACAAAAAGAGAGATGTTTTTAATAGTAACTACTATCTTAGGGAAAACAGAAACTGATCACTGATAGGCTTGAAAAATCAAACTCTAAAATCAGGAAGTTCCATCAGGGGCAGTAAAGAGAACAAAGAGTTCATGTTGCACTTAGGTCGCAGTTAAACCCTGGAAATAATTTAAATAAAACTTAGATGGTGCATACAAAATATTGCATCCCTTAAGCATCTGGAAATCTGGAGATACCAAAAACCTCAAGGTTGACTTAAATTATGATTCCTTGTTTTTGTAATCTGAGAGAGCACTCAACTCACATTTCCAACTATTTTTCCAGTACAATGAACACTACATGAAGCATGATTTCCATTAAAGACAGGAACTGTTAAATAGAACAAGCTTGCTCCCCCCCCCCCCCCCAAAAAAAGGATGATTCCAAGAATTTGATAATCTACTATGAATCACTCAGGGCCAATTCACACAATACATTATGAGCTGCTCCAACATTCCTAGGACATATATCAGCCAATCACAGATACAACCAGTGATAATTAGTTGCTGCAAAAAACTGTTTGGTTCATACCGTATATTTCTCCAATTTCGTGCAAATTTGAGATAGTACAAGATTTGGGGATTACCCACATTATTAGAATAAGTACTGTGTAAATTGCTCTTAAAAGTATGTACTGAGTCAATTGTCTTTAGTGTTACAATTTAGAAGTATTCCCCAGCTTTGAATCAATATCATATATGCTACAATATTTTCTTACAGACGGTATGAGACAGTAATTAACTTTCATGACTTAAAATATCAAGACATGAGGCTTCCTAGGAAGAGTTTTCATCTTTTAAAAGAAGTCTTTTACATATTTCATGTCCAACATGGAAATGATTGACAGGTTCAGACTGAGATCAAAGTGCAGAACCTTTTCCTGAATTCATGGATCTAATGCCTTTTCAGTGTATCATCACCCTAATTTGTTTTCCTGTGTTTTTGCAACTTTCCTGTCTTCTCTCAATAAATGTGGAGGTCAACCTCAACCTGAAATATAGAAGAAGAAGAAAAAACAACCCACAAGTGTATCTACCAGGTTGCATCCCAGTTCCCAGTATCTTTATATAACTGACTCCTTGTGAAAAAATAATAGCAAAAAGTATTAATGGAATACTTAATAATTAAATTAAGCCAAAAGCATCTCTTCACCAAGCAGATTATATCTCTGCCAAAGGCTGCAAGTGTCACAAGACCCCTCACCAGACCCTCAAAAAGTCTGAAGATAACCATAATAAAGTAAGAATACAATCCAAAAGATTAAACTCCAGTATTCTCAGCAGAAAATAATAGCACAGACATTCCTGCCCTTTGAATAAAGAACATACTAATCCTTTCTGCAAATTATTGTCCCAATATACTTTAACAGCAAGGCAATCAGTAATAAGTTTTACTGTTTGCTGCCCTCATAAAGCCTCTAGGTACATTCAACATTTTTTGCCCACAATCCTACTTCTAGAAATAAGAAGTATTCAATTTGTAGAGGAAGTTAAGAAGTCTTGGGGGGCGGTTCCTTTCAGGAAAAAAAGAGCTCCACCCCTTTTGCAGATTAGAAACTCATTTCCTTAACAGTGCATTCCTGGATGTCTTTACTCAGCAGTAAGCCCCACTGATGAGTCTGACTCCTTGTTAAGTGTAGAGCTTGCAAATATTACCTTTTTGGACTACAACTCTTAGAACTTCCCAGCAAGCATAGCTAGTTGCCAAGGTGGTTGAGAAATTCAGGATTTAAAATTCTAAAATACAGTACTAACTTTTCCAAGTTCTATTTAATGTTATACTCCTGCAGCCAAAGTTGCCAAGACAATGGCATTTGAACTGGGACTTAAGAAAGGAAATGTAGCAACGGATTTGTGCAAAATCTTGCTTTAGTTCTTTTATATTGCCTTCTCATTCTTGGTAAGCTTTGCTCTTGATCAATACCATTTGATGCCTGAATGTGTTTTATATGACTGTGTCATACTGTGATGCTATGTGATTGTGTGACAGGATTGTTCCAAGACACTTTCAACCAGAGACAAAGGACAAGATGGCTTCTTCTCCTGCTCCATGAACAGAAGCTGGCTAGATTGTTGGATAAACGGTATTTCAGTAGTGCTGTTGGCACAGTGTTCTCTGCCATCCATGAGGGAAGCAGGCTCATTTGGGACAGGGGCAGCCAAGACCATATGGCAAAAATAGCTCTCATAGAATCATAGAACCACAGAGTTGGAAGAGACCACAAGAGCCATCCAGTCCAACCCCCTGTCATGCAGAAACTCTCCATCAAGGCATCTCCGACAGATGGCCATCCAGCCTCTGCTTAAAGACCTGTAAGGAAGGAGACTCCACCACATTCCGAAGGAGTGTGTTCCACTGTCAGGAAGGTCCTCCTAATGTTGAGGTGGAATCTCTTTTCCTGGAGCTTGCATCCATTGTTCTGGGTCCTGTTCTCTGGAGCAGCAGAAAACAAGCTTGCTCCCTCCTCAATGTGACATCCCTTGAAGTATTTAAACAGGGCTATCATATCACCTCTTAACCTTCTCTTCTCCAGGCTAAACATTCCCAGCTCCCTAAGTCGTTGCTCATAGGACATGGTTTCCAGGCCCTTCACCATTTTAGTTGCCCTCCTTTGCACACGCTCCAGTTTCTCTACATCCCTTTTGAATTGTGGTGCCCAGTCCCCTGAGACTGATGATTACCCCAGGAATTTCATAGGTGCTTTTTAGTTAAAGAATACTCAGGGGTAGTATTTCCATTTCCTTCCTCTGAAATATAGCCTACAGCTCCTGGTATTTGTTGTCTCATGTTCAAGTACTAAATAGGGCTGACCCTGATTAGCTTCTAAGATCAGACAGGATCTGGTACCTTTAGGGTATTTAGGTATAGTTGAAATATTACAGCATACAAGACAAGCAGCAAAATAGAAGACCACTAAGTACTAAAATGATGATGATGATGATGATGATATGCCTAAGAGGATTTTTAGAAAGGTCACCTGATGCCACATAGACCCCATCAAAGGCTCTAGTTGAGCCTCTCTAGTAGCACCATGAATAAGGTGTCATCATCGAAAAAAATGCCATGTTTTGGCCTCATGCAGTAGTCTCCTGATTTGCCTCATACAGCAGAACACCTGATCACAGCCCTCAGATGACAAACCCAGGGTAGGCAGATATCAATATGGAAGAAAACCTCCTTTAGGCAATCTATCACACACTTTTCAGGGCTTTAACGGGTGAAAATCACCAGCTTGAATTGGACCTGTAAATAAACTGGCAGCCAGGAAGATGGAAACATTCTGTCATAATGTAGTATGATCATACGAGAACACCACAGTGCACAGTCTAGTCATCCTGTACTGAGCTAATGTGATATTTCCAGATCATTTCCAAAGCCACCCGCACCCCCTCCCCCATGTATACTGCATTGCAATAACCTAAGCCTGTGATGTTTTGAGTAAACCTCATTGATATTGTGTGCAGCCATGCACACATGGGAATTCTTTATTATGCCATATGGATCTTGGAAGTGATTGCTCTATGAAACACCACCTATATGAGTCTCTTGAAGAATCTTCCATCAGCCTTTGTGCAGCTGGAGGTTTTCCAATATCTTCAGTGAAATCTTAGTAATATCTGTTTCATGGTTCTGGCTCTGAAGAAGAAAGCTGATATGGTCTTTTGTATTTTGTATTCTGTATTTCATATTTCAGATTCTTAGGTCATTGAACTTCAATTCAAAGTCCAGGGTTTGCCAGGCTTGATGGTGGGTGATTTGAGAATAGGATGCAGATGTGCTGAGCCCCCTACTGATGACTAGCAAATCATATTGTTCATGGGCTCCCTCCAGTGGCTGATTCAGGCAACTGTCATAGGTGTGTGTCACACAAAATATGACCTGCATGCCCTTTCAAATACTGAGCCGCTTCACAGTGTTATCCATGTTACAAGCTATTGGATAACATTGCTTAGGGATACTGGCTGAAGATGACTCTCTCTGGAGTTGAAACTCCAAAGACAAATGTACAACATGTAACAAAGATGATTAAAAATAATCAGGTAAATAAATGGCCTTTAAACCATTATCCCTAAGATTCATTTCAAGCCTTCATTTTTCTGCACATAAATCTTTCTTGATCAGTGTTATGGGTAAACACAGCCACTACACATCTCCAGCCCAAATATTGTATGGTTGGAATTCTAGAGACAGCCTTGGTCACCTTGGTGGATGACCTATGCAGGGCACTGGACAGGGGATGTGTGTCCCTGTTGGTTCTACTGAACCTTTCAGTAGCATTCAATGCCATTGACCATGGTGTCCTTCTGGGCTGCCCCTCTGGAATGGGACTTGGAGGTACTGTTTTACAGTGGCTCCGTTCCTTCCTGAAGGGGCGAACCCAGAAGGTGTTGCTGGGGGACTCTTGTTTGACCCCCTGGCCTGTGGGTTACTTCAGGGTTCTGAGTTGTCCCCTATACTATTTAACATGTACATGAAACCACTGGAAACCACTGGAAGAGATTGCCTGGAGGTTTTTTTGGGGAGGGGGGGGCGGTATCATCAATATGCAGATAACATTTACTATTCCTTTGCACCTCAATCCAAGGAGGCTGTCCTGGTCCTAAACCAGTGTCTGTCATCAGTAATGGACTGGATGAGGACAAACAAGTTCAAACTTAATCCAGACAACACAGAGGTGCACCTGGTCAGTCAGAAGGCAGATCAGGGAATAGGGATCCAGTTTATGGGGATATATTCCCCTGAGGACAAAGGTTTGCAGTTTGCTAGTACTCCTGGACTCAGCTTTGAACCTGGAGTCCCAGGTCTCTACACTGACTAGGAGTGCTTTTGCACATTTAAAGCTTGTGTGCCACCTGCGTCCATTCCTTGAGATGCCAGATCTGGTCTCAATAGTACATGGCTCGGTTACATCCCGTTTGGACTACTGTAGTTAGCTCTACATTGTGTATTTATTTTTACAGTGCTGTAGTAACATCATTAGTGTTGGTGTCAATAACTCATTGTGTCACTCCCCATTGACCTCATCACATGCCACACCATATAGAATCCTTAGTTCTGTACTAATGTTACTCATAAATTATAATTCCTGTGTATCAGTGAATATTATGGTAATAACTGTAACATAAGCAACTAGCAAAATTAAAATTATCCTACTGAATTACAATGTCATGTGCACAGCCTATGATGAGGTTAAAGTGAAATTTTGGGGAACAGATGTTTGCGGAACAGTGATGCCATCCCTTTTTAGGGTGTCACCTGGTGTGGCCACACATCCTTCTGATGCCCTGCTGCACAGTATGAGCTATAATGAAGCAACACATTTCATTACTGATTGCTAAATATAGTACTACAAATATTTCATCTCCCTTCCTTAAAAGTGCCAGATCACCTCCTGATAACACATTTTTCATACTCTCAGCATCTCTCTCTCTCTCTCTCTCTTTCTCTCTCTCTCTCTCTTTCTCTCTGTAGTTCTGTCACAGCACATCTGTAGTAATGATACTCTGTGAAATATATAGAGGGCAGTGTATCTTTGGTTTATGCAAATGCTTCTGTATATCCTAGCTGCCCTTGGATTACCAGTGGATCGAAGTTTAATTAATTTCTTACCTGAGTTAATAATGCACCAATATTATACTCAGTGGTTTATTTCTGACATTTGTAGGCTTCTCCTGTCAATTTATTCAGACATAACACAAAATACAGTTTGCACCCATCTGCAAATGGACCTCCCTGCACATGTGAAGGAAGAAAGTAGGGAGCACATGAGACTGAGGCTGCATCTGCACTGCAGAAATAATGAAGTTTCACCACTTTAACTGCCGTGGTTCAATGTGATGGAATTCTGGCATTTGTAGATTTCTGAGCTCTTTCGCTTTCTCTGTCAGAGTGCTCTGGTGCCAAAACAAGTACAAATCCAAGATTCTATAGGATGGAGCCATGACAGTTAAAGCAGTATCAAACTCCATTGATACCACAGTGTAGCAGCAGCCTAAAACATATTTACCATTACATATGAACAAGAACAATGTGTTTTTAATGCATGCTGCATGGACCAATATGCAGTCCAGAATGCTAAATTAATTGTCCTCAAATGACATGTTTTAAATCAGTGTCACTAAAGTTCACAACACTAAACTTTAAAACTCCCCTGAAGACTATTTCTTGAAAGCCTGTTAAAACTGTAGTGCATTCATCTGGTTTGGGATATTGTACTAAAGACCTGCTCTGTTCTTATTGTAAACTGTTGACCTGGACTGGGATATTTAAACTTGAGATTCCATAAGCAGTTCTGAATTTTCCTTGTCACTGCTGTGGTGATAGTTGTGTGCCTTCAAGACATTTCTGACTTATGGCAAACCTATCACAGGGTTTTCTTGGCAAAGGAGTTTGCCTTCATCGTCTTCAGAGGCTAAGAGAATGTGACTTGCCCAAGGTCTTTCAGTGGGCTTCCATGGCCAAGTGGAGATCTGAACCATAGTATCCAGAGTTATAGTCCAATTCTCAAATGACTACATCATGCTGGCCATATTATTTGTCCACGTGAGATAACCTATTTCACTTTCAATACAGATACACTGGTCCCCCGGGTTACGAAGGTAATCCGTTCCGGGATTACCTTCGTAACCCGGAAGTCGTTCGTAACCCGGGGGACCGCTTTCGCGGACGGACCGCACGGCCATTTAAAGGGGCCGCGCGGCTTTTTTCTGCTTTTTTTCGGATCCCGGGGGATCCTTTGGATCCCGGGGGATACAATGGCAGTCCCGCCGCCTTCGGATCCCGGGGTTTTCGTAACCCAGGGGATTCGTAAGGCGGGGGACCACTGTATACAAAAGACAATGAAGGAAATTCACAGATAATCAATACTGATGCTCAGCCTAGCTTTTTAAAAACTTGCCTCATCCAGAACCCAACCATTACACACCATGAAGTGCCAGTCAAAACTATTTACTTCTGTGTGAAAATATGCCCAAAGCTATCTCAACTTACTGTTGCGACCCCAATAAACTCAATAAACCTAAATGAGTGCAGATCAGGTCAATCCCACTAGCCACATTGTTCTTCTGAAAGCCCTTCCTTAACGATAATCACTTCCATCTGTTTGGTAGGTGGATTTTATTGTAGCAGGTTAAAAAATGGGAAGGGAAGGAAAGAAAGAAAGAAAGAAAGAAAGAAAGAAAGCTCCAAAGCAAAAATAATGATTAAGACTGTGTGAACAAGCAGAGATAAGAATTCACTGATCCTAGCTAAACTTTTTGGCTGAATCCTCTTGTAGGGTTTAGATTTGCAAGCAGTCTTGTTCTTGGATACAACAAGTAGAAAAATCAAAATATTGAAAGTAGTGGTTTTTGTGGTAATTCTGGTCTGGCCTGAATACTGGGAACATGAGCACATTGTCAGATCCTAGGGAGATTTCCATCAGGACATCCAAACCAGTGTAATTCAGATAAAGGTTAAGCAAATATCTAACCTTCAAACTGAACCTGTCCTCCCAAACCAAGGTCCAGGCAAACAGTACATGATGTCATGTTTTGCCAAAGCTGGAAGAAATAAGTATAATCTGAGATATCAATTTAAGCGATATGAAATGGCTCAAAAACACAATTCATCTTAACCTTACCCATGCATTTACTGACTCATATGCCAGCGGAAGTACTATGACCTCATGATCCACACAGTCCTGTTCAATGGTTGATAGCAACTGATGTTGATAGCTTTTTCCAATAAAATGGAATGTATTGAAACAATACTCTAAATAGTTCAGTTTTTGTATAGACTGTGGGACAATCTCAAGGAAATTCACTGTTACATTGTTTGTGCAATGGTATTTGAGCTAAGAAAGCAGTAACCTATGGCCACTACTTGAACAGTAGACTGAGCAGGCACACTGGTCAACTGGCCTCAAGTTTTTCCCATTAGGGACAGATGTATTTACATTTCTGTTTAAATCAGAGAAAGTGAGTCCTTTGTATCTCTGGATGTTTTTGACTTCAGTGGTCATTTTCACATTTTACTATTGGCCACGTAGGCTTAGAAATCTGGGAGTTGCAATCCAAAACAACAAGCAGCCCAAAGGGTTCATACCTCTGATTTAAATTACAGACATTATTTCTAAATTTGCTTCTGTACATATAGGCTACAGCTTTATGTAGATTTTTGTCTTCATATATCTTGTTTTGACAATGCATTCCTACTTTGGGGTGAGGGGCAGTTATTTTTCAGCATTCTAGATGATAGTGGGAATGAAATACAGTCTCAAATCTACCCAAAATTTTAAACTAATATTTTGTATTTGAAATTTTTAATTTAATTTAATTTTAATTCCTTTGTTGTTTAATTTCTATTTTATTGTTCTATGGTTTATGTTTTTATGTTTGTGGGGTGGGTTAGGATGTGGGGTTGTTTTTAATTGTGAATTTTTATTTTTATGATATTTTATTGTTATATTTCTGTTGTAATGTGCCTTGATTCCCCCCCAAAAAGGCGGAATATAAATAATAATAATAATAATAATAATAATTTAACATAGAGTTTGGAAAGTTACTTTTCAAAAATAATTTGTTCCGTTACTCATTGAAGTGTTTAAGAAGTTATCCATTCCTGCTCCTCCTTACAATGAGGGGAAAAGGTTAACTTATTACATTACTTGTTGCATTGTTTGATACTGTACCTTTCCATTAGTTTCTGACACTTTTGGGAGGTTCTTAATGAAAGAGTAACAAATTACTTGAATGTTTCCTGTCATACTGCCTCTCAAAATGTCCTTAAAAGCAACTTTTTAACATTGTTAGGAACTGCTACTCATGGCAGGGATAAATTAACTTTGTTACAGCATGGTGTGGTGGTATGAGCATAGGTCTATGACTCTGGAGACCAAGATTTGAATCCCACCTTGGTCACTGGATGATGTTGGGCAAGTCACACTCTCTCAGCCTCAAGGGATGACAATTGCAACCTCCCCCCCCCCAAAAAAAAAAACCTGCCAAGAAAACCCTGTGATAGGGTCAACATAACTCAGAAATTACTTGAAGGCACACAACAACAACAAAATTACTGATTATACTGCTTTAAAATTGTTACACTCTAATTACCCCAAAACTAGTTATAGGCAGGAACGTTACTTGTAACTCATTATTCTATTAATAAAGCAGAATCAGTTTAAGTAATGGAAGAAACCAATGATTATCACTATATAAACAGGAAGTCTTTGCCAATACCAGACACAGTTGCAGTCCGGAAGAACTGTGAGCAGGGGTAGGGAGAGAAACATGACAGTAGCTAGGAATGATCTTGCAGAATGCTGAATTCCTGTCTTCTTTCCATAATGTAGTGATTTCTACACCCAAACATAAAAGAGAGGACTGTATCTTTAAAGCAGTTGAGGATAAATATTGTCCCTGCTCTCAGTTTCAAAGCCCAGGGGAAAAACGCTTAACTTTATTAACCTTCTCTATCATAGGAAAATGATCATAGTACACAGTACAATTTGTCATCGTTAGGTACAATTATTTAGTTCCAGTAGAAAGGACCACTGGTTTCCTTAATAGCAACCCTGCCAATATTTTCAAAATGAGAATTGTCTAGGAAGTTTATTTTAGCAAAACTTTGTTGAGAATGTTTCATTTCCATGGCCAAAGTGCCCTTGGTCATACCAATACCCATTTGTTCTAACAATGCTGTTGCCACTGCTGCTAAGATCTGGAGCCAGTTAGAGCTTTATTTACAGTCTTGGTTTGAATCACAATTAAAGTAACTTTTCCAAATGTTTGGGTTTGTAGGCGCCATCCAAATGTGTCCCTAAAGTTGGAAAGCTTTGATTGTGTTTTGTTTCCCCTTGTTCAGCTACCTCAGTGGTCCATCTTAACTGGTATGTGCTATGGAACCCATCCAGGGTATTAAAGGCAAACAAAGTATGTGCTGGGAAAAATAAATGGGGAAAAAGGCCCCCAAAATATTCAACATCTGGTGGAAGACATGTCTAACAGAAAAAGGTTGAGTTTATTCCTTCAGCTGTGAAAGAGAATTTCCCTTTTCTGCCAACGTTGCCAGTGCCAATCAGTATTAGATGCAACTAGGCCAGAAAGCTAAGTCATAAACAGTATTCTATTTTGTTTTGTTTTTAGTAAAAAAGATTCAATCTCAAGAGCAAATTGCACACTGTTCCAGAGTTTAAGTAGAATATAGAGTTAAGCTAACTTGCTCTGCACAAGGCATTTCGACACCCAGAATTTTCCTTTTCTGCCAACACTGCCTGTGCCAATCAGTATTAGAGGAAACCATACCAAAAAGCTAAGTCAAAAACAGTAATTTTTTTCAGTCAAAAATATTCAATCTCAAATGCAAATTGATTGTTCTTCCAGAGTGTAAACAGAATACACAGATAAGCTAACAGGGGAGCCCAAGATTTTTAGACACATCTTAGCAGCAAAACCTCATTCCCCCTGCAGTAACAAATAAATATTAAGTGATCATTCACCATATTTAATGAAGCCTCAAACCCTTTACTTCCAGCGGCTATCTCATTCCACCTTATGGAATTTATAGTTCTGAGTACAGAATGATGTGAACCAGAGTTGTGTACTATCTACCTCAGAGGACTCCAATTTTCACCATTTTGTGTACACATGGGCTCAGCTCTTCAGATCCAATTGGATAATTGCAGTCATACAGGGTAGTTTTGCATATGAATGCAGAGGCTTCGGCATCAGGAGAAAATACCTAGTGCCAAACTGCAAACATGAACAGGAGGAGCCTTTGGGATCATGGGAAACAACTATTTGGATCATGGCTCAGTAGCAGACTCCAAGTAGCAGTTGAAAGGAAAGACTGCTGAGGAAAGCTGTGCAGACAATATTTGTGGACAAATGGTATCACCAGGTACTGATCAACATCCCGTGTGGCTGGCTGGGAGATTCTGGAAACTGTAAGCAAAAAAGTACGCTTCCCAATTTCTGTTCCTATCTCCTTGAACTAGCGCATCAGACACAGTTGGTTGATGGAATTCCACTGGCAATGCAAGAGATCTGGAACAAGGAACCGAGATAATATTCTAAACCATGTAATACTATTCTTCCTCCATCAGCAAAAGAACAGGTAAGTGAGTGCCTCAGGAGAGAAAACCTTCACTTATTCACATTATATTGATGGGATAATATTAGTGGGAATGAATTTGGTACTTTGCTAAACAGTGTTTCCCTGGACATGGTTTTAAATAGCATGAGAAGTAATTACCTGTTGTCCACTTTTAATGCCAGTGTTTTCTAATAATAATAATTTATTTCTTGCCTCTCTGCACCCAGGCAATCAGGGTGGCTACCTTGATTTGGCTTCTTGTATGCATAAGTAAAAAGCTGAAGCATCAGTGCCTGAAATAATCTGTTGCTCACACTGCCTTAGATTCTCACACTTCACATTTGTTTTTTTTTTAAAAAAGGAAGAATTCTTGGGAAGGGGTGTTGCAGGCATGTTTGAAGTGGTGTGAAAATGTAATACTGCAGTTCCAGTACACATGGCTGCCTTTTGAAGAAAAGATGAGTGAACTTGGTAAACAGGATTCTTTCCCTATGTTTATTGTGTCTTTGAAACTGATACAAATATTACAACATTTGCTTGCAATTTCTCCCCAGCTTCAGTCAACAAGCAAACAAAACAAACAAACAGCTTCATTTATATACCGCTTCATACCCTTAAGGAGTGTCTAAGCAGTTTACAATTACAAATGTGCAAAAAATAGCCCCCAGTATCCGTTAGTTTTGGATAACATCATGAGTGGGGTTTTGGAAGGGTCTCTTTTATAGAGCCCAATATAGAGCTGGCCAAACAGCCATCATCCTTGATTTGCCCTCCATAATTAAAGAAAGCCACAAGCCAGACTACTTTAGCAGAAGCTGATTCGACATACCATAAAACAGCAGAAAAATAAGTAATTGGACTTCATCTGAAATGAAAAAGGGAAAGCATTCACCTATAACCACTTCTAAAACTTCAGCTACAGCCAAGAACCTGGCTCTAACAAAGTCATGTAAATCACCCTCCCTTTTAGAAAACTCTCGTGTTCATAAATTAGACTGGAGCTTCAGGTCAGCCATGTAAACCAGAACAAATTGTTTTCAAACAACATTTTGGAATACAGATAAAAGAGCATAATAAATGTAACTCTAATAAAATGTCATGCCACATTTGACCCACCATAACATGTTAAAGTTGCAACTAGCAGTTCATAACCTTTTCTGGAGATTTAGAAAAACCTGAAGATATCCAGCTTTGGAACTTTTAATACTGCACTTCTCTTGAATAGTGTGATGGGCCCTTTTGCACCATTGAGGGTCCCCACGTGCTCTCTTCCTCATTCCCTCTTAAGACCACCTCCATGCCCTCACTACTTCTCCCCCTCTCTCCTGCCAAAGAAGAAATAACTGTCTCTTTGTAGGTACAGTATACATTCATTCCCTCTTTGGCAGGTGGGATGTGTGTGTGTGTGTGTGTGTGTGTGCACGCGCAGCTGATACTTTCTTCTCTTTTTAGCACCGGAAATAAAATATCTATGGATGTTAGGGAACAAGGAAGGGAAGAATAGGAAGTAATGCCCACTCATTCCATGGTGGGATCATCAGTCTAGGAAATACCTGGGAATGACCTATCACACATACTTCAATAATGAGTAAACAGAGCAATTTAACATTTATTCACAGGATTTACAATTAAAATAGCAGCAGAAGCACGGACTGATTACATGATGTCTATGCCCAACTATGAGTTTGTGCAGTAGGCTCCCATCCTTACACTTAAAATCCTGCTTCTATTCCACTATTTAAGAACAGTGCAATAATCTGTTTGTTGTTCAAACAGAAACTTCATTGAATTAATTTGCCATGGTGCTGAATGCTGACAGCAGATATAGATTTTATGTATGACAATTGTTACCCACCTTTCATAAAAATCAAAAACAATGTCCCCCTATTTTAAGGCTGCTCCCCAAACAAATAATTCATGGAAATGGATTTGTTTTTGTTTGTATAATGTGTACAGGTATTAATAATCATATGATTATTCATAATTTCTAATACTGGAAATGTGGTCATCTGGAGCAGGGAAAACAAATGTAAGATGAATCAATATTAGAAGATAACAATAATCTACACTTTAAGTCAGGACCCTTTCACACTACCCAGTTATAATCCACTTCAACTGCTATGGTTTCATTCTGTGGAATCTTAGGATCTGCAACTTTAGGGAAGGGTATTTAGAGTTCTCACCCAGAGAACTTTAGCATCACACCAAACTATGAGATTCCATAGGATGTTGTCAGGGCAGATATAGTGTCAAAACTGTGTAGCTTGAAATGGCCCTCAAACTTTGATGCATATGTTAATATCAGGAAGGTGTTGATATTCTGTAGGACAACTGTATGTAGAAAAGCCAATATTAAGAGTACATTAGAGACAATCTGTGATTGCTGCCACCCTTTCATGAATAAATACTCAACATCTTCCTTGGTTTTTCCCCCCTACTTGCAATAATCATCCATTAACAGCAGGGAGAATATGCTGTTTTAGTTTGTCAGTTGGAGAGGAAGGATAAATAAAGAGCCCAGAAAACCCACAGAAAACAATAAATAAAGAATCTATCATTCTAATACTCTCTCTGGCCTTTAAGAAAATTAGTTATAAGGGAGAGGAGCACATAATGAACTATTATAAGGGTCCTTCTTGACCTCATATATCATTTTCTAATACACAGAAGATACATATCTGTTCAAAAAGAAGCCAAAGCACTTCATGGCACCAATTAGGGAAAAAAAAACTTGATGCAGTAAGATTTATATTTAATGGAAATATTTCTCCCATATCTGGTGTGTCTGCACATTTGTTTCTTGAAGAATGACTCCCACGTTAGATTTCAAGTACTCAGTACAATTTCTTGCACAGCAAGTTAGTGTTCCATTACAGCAAAAAACAATTTCTGTTCCCCCTTGTTCAGTGGGGCACTGAATATGTAAGTGCACATTGAGATACCTCTATAAGAAATCTGATGTTCTCACCTTTTTCTCACAGGTAGTATTCACATCCATACCCACAGAATGGCAGAGAGGGATGTAATGTACACATCCATCAGCAATGAATTCAACAGTGCTTCTCAAGCTATCTGATGTGACAGCCAAGCAGCTTTTCCTCTTGATGTGTTAGGGGGTCAGTATCATATTTGTGCCATATTGTTATGACACCTATATAGTTTCCTAGAAGCTCATAGCAAACCAGCAACCAATGGCTCATGGATCACCACTCTGAGTAACACTGATGTACAAACATACCAGGATTAAGCCTAAGAATGTACATCTCACATCTCTGTATTTGAAGATGACAGAGGCCATTGCACTTGAAATAGCTACTTGTTTCTGTTGGATATTCTAATGCTAGATCTCTGTGACCAATAACAGTTCCCTACAACACATACATACCCACATACAAATATGTCCATCCGCTTATGCTCTCCAAGTATGACAGTACTATTCCATAAGGTGAGCAGGGGGGAAAGAAGGAAAGAGGGGCTATCATCAGCCCTCCTGAGAAGTCAGCTGTATTGAGCTTTGCCTCATCCCCCAGCATCCAAGGATAAGCCAAGGATGCTAAGAACATGTGCCTCCTTTTGTGTTATGTCTTTTTTTAAGATTGTACCTGAGGCCAGGGATTGCCTTGCATTTTTATTGATACTTAATTAACTCTAGGAGGTGTTTTTTTTTTTTTAGCTGTAAGGGGGAAAAGGAAGAGAAGTCATTTTGAGCAGTGGTGTGGCATGAGCTCAGAGGCGAAAGGTCACTAAATGGACAATAACATGGCATAACAGTATGAGAAAGCAGGACTTTTGACTGCTCTGATGCTGTCCTTCAACTTTGTTGTAACAGAGATAAAGGCAAAGCATATGGGTGGCAAAGAGAAGATCCCACAGATTTGTATGCACATTAAAGGTACAGTAATATCACTATGGTCTCATAGAGTGAGATGAAGTGATGTTTTAATGAGGATACATGCAGGTGTTAATAAAAGCCTAGATCAAGAGTTCCATGGAGCTACTTTGGACACAAGAGTCCATGACCAACATCCTCAACACCCATCCATCCTTATCTTGCCATCTCAGAAGTGGCTGTATATCAGTCATGTATATAGAATTAGGCACAAAATGCAGGACCATTTGGAAAGAAAAAGTTACAAGTTACATTCAGGGATAACAAAGTTACATTTCAAAATTAATTGACAATAAAAGTGAAACTATTTTTCCTGTCATCACTAACAGCTTTTAATTACTTTCAAAAGCTACTTTGGAGGACATTTTTATAGGCATATGACAAGGGTTATCAACATTTTATGCCATTCTATTGATCAATCCTAGGTTTTTTCTCTTTAAATAATAAAAAGAACTAGTGGAAAAGTAAGCCAGAAAAATTAAAATTAGTACAATGACTTACTTATTCAGCATTGTAAAAAGCAATAGTAATGGTTATTGTTCAAACACTTAATAAGTAATGATAATTAATTACTTTTTTTAAAGTTAACTTTTCAAGATCTGAAAGAAAGCTGTTTGAACTACTATGAAACAGCTGAAGGTTTGCTATATTTCTACTCTAGCTCAATGAAACATCTTTTTTATAAAAATCTAGGCATGTAATACAGTAGAGAGATGTTCTCTGTGGTATAACTCCAAAAATATATACATAATTGAGAGATACGACCTTGACTTGTGCTAACTTTTTAAAAAGTGTCACAAACAAAACTAAAATGAATGTCACTTTAAGCTGAGCTTTAAAAAGTTCTGTTATTTCATCCTGGGGATGAAAACTGACAAATACATTTGACTTAACATGGTATGCACTTGCAAAAGTCACACATTATAAAGTTCTTGAAATGAATGGTTTCTTTTAGGGTCTTCAATTAGTAGCTTTTAATCATCAAATCATTTCCAGGAAACTAACACTGAGGGGGAACAGGACCCCTTCTGAGGAATTTCAGGTATGAGTGACCCAGCCATTCTCACTTTCACCCCCACCAAAATTATCATTTACTGTTCTGTAGAAACACTCATTTACTGAAAGGCTAAGATAAATATATTCCATTTTACTGCTGTCATAAACTGTATGTCTGCAATAAAGTTCCTCCTAAGAGAACAGCCCTTTCCCCCTTCAAACACTTTAAAAATCCAGCTTCAAGGGGCCTTAGAAGTGTTTAAGCAATTGGTTAAACCTGCCTTTAAGCACAGCTTTTATCCTTGAAGAGTCCTTCAGTTACAATTTGCAAATCACTAAGTATCATTAAAAAAAACACACACTTCTGCGCTAAACCTCCCAGCTTGCACAAGTTCTCTAGAAAAAGCCTGCTTATATGGCTTTCCTAACAAATGATCTTAACTGCCCCAATACAGGGGTGGCAAACATTATTTTTGGACTACAAATCCCAGTGACCAAACTGGTTGAAGGATTAGGTAGTCCAGAACTACAGACCAAAATTAATTGATTTTGTCTACTGTGACTATCATACATAACAACTGAATGTAACTGAGAGTTATTGCTTGCATATTATCTATTATTTTGCCTGTGAAATATTTATATCCTGATGTTTCTCCAGCTTCATGCAATTCACGAAAAAGATACACATAAATTAAAATAATGTCCTCCTAAATAGTTTGCCTAGCGGATCTGGGCATATAAAAATCACTGATAAAATGCATACCTAAACAGCCCTTACTAAAAGCCAGATCTACCTGACTTCATCCATATAAACAAAACAAACAAACAGCTTCATTTATATACCACTTGATACTGCCCAAGCAGTGTCTAACAGTTTACAACTGTAAGCTACTTGCCCCCAACAATCTGGGTACTCATTTTAGCGACCTCAGAAGGATGCAAGCCTGGTCTTTTGCTGGTCTTGAACTCGCCACCTTATGGTTTTGAGTGAGTGGCTGCAGTACAGGCATTTAGCCCTGCACCACCAGGACTCATTCCATATTAAATATTCCGTAATATTGGTGCTACATGTTCTTTACTGATAATGGATGTAATTCCAAGCAATGAAAGAACCTAAAGGGGAAGAGCCAAACAGGCAAAGAAAGGGGACTATGGAAACATATAAAGATTAATGCACGATTTTCCATATAGTTTTCAGTTGTGTAGCAGGAAAAAAAACACACACAGACACATGATGAACAGCATACAAGCATATCTCAGTTAACAAAGGGGCGGTCTTTAGGCACCCAGAGAAGCACCAGACAGGGCCTGAGCTGCCTCACCGGCAGCCCTTGTGGCCCCAATCCACCGCTTCCCCAGGCCACTGAGAAGCGGCAAATTGCCGCTTCTCTGTGGCCTGAAGCGAGGTGCAGCTGGCACCCTGGCCGCCCACTGTCCCCCACTATGTGCGGCACTCCTGAGGGGAGAAAGGAGCTGCACACCATGGCTCCTTTCCCCTCAGCCTCCTTGGCGTGGCCATGTGAAGCCCGCGCCAAGGACACAGGTGCCAAGAAGGAGCTCCATTTCGGAGCTCCTTCTTGCCCTGCAGAAAGGGCACCATAGGTGCCCTCCTGTGGTGCAATGATGTCAGCCACATGCTGCACCATATAAATGCGGCACATGGCATGACGTCATCGGCATGCGTGCCTATGGATGGCACAATGCCAAAATGGTGGCATCCACACGCGCTAGGGCTGGGGAACGTGTGAATGCTGTGTGCTCCCCAGCCTATTCACGCCCTAGGGAAGGCCCTTTCCGGCTGTCTGTACTGGGCCAAAGCCTCTGACAATGAAACTCCATTTTACAAAGTCCTTTTATACTTGTTGATCCGACCTTTTCTTCCTTGGCCTCTGCTAAGGTATGTGTATGTGTGTTTAGCAGCACTGGCACTGGGAGGATGAAGAAGGAGCACTGGAGCCACAGAGATTTTCACTGGCATGACTACAATAATAATGCAACAAAGCTTGAGCTAGGAAAGAATGGGATTTTATTCCAACTGATTCTACTGTAGCTGTACATACTTGCTTACAACAGATAAGGGAAACAGAAGCTGTCTATGGAGCATGTGTGAACAGTAAAATTAAGAGGAAAGGGGGAAATAAGATTAGCTGGGCTGACCCAGCTCCCCTCAATGTGTTTAAAAATCACAAGATATAATTTTTAGTCCAAAATTGAAATCATAAGAAAAGTGAATGACAGTGAAAGAAAGAAAGAAAAAATCATCCATGGATGCAATTTGGAGGAAGCCTACAGGTGGTCTCTGCAAGAATCAAAATGTTTTTGTTTACTTATGCAAGGATTTTCTGACATGATTGTTTCATTTCATATCTGCATATTGTAAGTGCTGAATAAAAAGTTATCTAAAACATACTGAACTGCTTGTCTTTTTGTTGTTGCAGGAACATAGATTCTATGAAATATAGATTCTATGAGATTTGGGATATGCATTTTTAAAAGTTTGCATTTAATGAATGGAATAGTTAAAAGATAGGTTACTATTTAAGTAAGCATTCTTTAACAAAGCCTAGAGATGTCATACTTTGGCAAAAAAGTGCATTGCTCCTACAACGTATATTGGCTTTTGTTTGTTTATTAAGATAAAGGGTGGGCGGTATGAAGCGGTATATAAATGAAGCTGTTTGTTTTGTTGTTTTTGTTTAAAGTGACCTGTGGGCTGCATGTGGGCCCCCCCATGGCCATTGGGGGGGCATGGTAAAAAAAAAAACAATTTGCAAAAAAGTATTTCTCTCTAAAATGCCATCTGGCCTAGGAGGGAGTGAAAGGAGAGGCCTAGCAACACCATTGGGACTGGCATCAAGTTGAAATGCCCTCTCTCAATGCCCTCACCATCTGGCCTAGAAGGGAGTGAAAGGACTGGCCAAACTCCATCGAGCCTGTCCTAGATTATGAAGCAGAGCCCTCCCTCCATGCCATCTGCCTTGGTCCAGGCGTCAGAGGGAGAGAAGAACTTTTGGACCTGATCCCCTTCCCCACCACCATTCCCTTCTCCTTTTGTGTCGTGTCTTTTAGATTGTAAGCCTGAGGGCAGGGAACCGTCCAATTAAAATAATAATTTTAAGCCGCTCTGAGAGCCTTTAGGGCTGAAGAGTGGGGTATAAATTATTATTATTATTATTATTATTATTATTGTCATTCAAATAAATCGATTCATCAATTCCATGCTGCCTTTTAAATGAAGACCCAGATGATTTCTTTATAAAGTCCTGTCCAGAGCCTGCTGTTATCACCCAGATACTAAAGATGCTACTTGGATGAAAGTTCCATGTATTTCAACAAGATTTAAAACAATCAGTGCATGTTTAGGATTGGATGAGTCAGGATGTATTTAAGTTTGCTACATGACAAAACAGTTTCAGATATTTTAAATAACCACTTTTGTTTTTGAATTTCCTGTCACTATTTTCACAGTTTTTTGCATCTTTTTCATTAGATTATAACCCCCAGCCAGAATGGCCATGTTCTAGGGAACATCTCCCCAAACTCTCAAAATCTAAATAATGCACTTTATTTGGAGAGGGTGTTGTCAACTGGGTGTTGTCATCTACAGCATAATTTTCCCAAGCTTTCTGGGCACTGCAGTCCAATGTCGTGTCTGTGTTTTAACCAAGCTCTGCCTCTACCTCAGATAACTGTGAACAAGCAAACAAATGCTATCATACCCCTTCCTGTCTCACTATCTAGTGCTTGCTTTACAGGCTAGATGATGGATACAGTTGCTGTGTATATTTCTCCAAGTTATTAAATTCCAGCTTGCAAGATCCTGGGTGGAGGAGATTGCCAGCTGGTAAGGAGGACAGCATCGTGGCAATCTCCAGAGAACAGACCTTTCGTTACTCTCTAAATGGCAGATCCAGATGTCTCACATTTATACATGTCTCACATGGAGACTGGTCCAGAATTTTTTGATCACCTCTGTCCAAATGTGTGGATGGGCATATAGATTGCCAGCCCACATCCTGGCAAGGAACACAGCAGGGCTATGCTGTCTATATGGCTGTCTTCCCATAGTCAGAACCACAGAGTTGTCCTGCAGATAAACATCTTCCTTTCCCACAAATCCCCAGTACTGCCAACTGCAACATTCAGCCAACACTTGGGAAGCTGCCATCCAGACATGTCTTCAGGCATAAAGTTCTGTGCCCAGTTCTGTATACTCATTGAAAATTTTAGCAAGTGACTGGAAGGCAGTGCACAGACCTGGCTTATTATGTACCCATTATGCATTATACTTTGGCTGCTGCTGCCCCTATTTTAATCTCTGCATCACTGCAATGAACAATTTGTGGCCCTCCAGATGCTGTTAGACTACAACTACCACCAGTCCTAGCCAAAACAGTCAATGGTGAAGGATACTGGGTGTTGTACTCCACCAACATATGGTCTGAAGTCACCCATCTCTGATGCAATGACCAGAGAGTACAAGAGGACGTCCCAGGAATTAAGAGCCATGCACCTCTAGAGTAACAGGGGAGGGTAAAATGATTTTCTTGTCCAAGGTGACTAAACATCATTAGATTACTAGGTATGCAAAAGCATTTGTGCATTAGTCAGTCTTTTGGTCAACTCCATTGGAGCTCTTTTATTCACTTTAAAACACACAGAGAAGGCTGTTAGGAATGAAATGGGGTGCAGGTTTTAGGAAACTTGTCCTAGCAGCTGCCCACATCTAATTAAGGAATTAAAGAAGGTCTGACTCATGCATGGACAGACATACTGCCACACCATTCAAGCCAGTGTCACTTTGCTATGCACTCTACATGGTAAAATGATTTATGAGGTGAATGAGATCAGGTAGGCAGCTTGGGATTTTGTATTCATTCCCAACAAAAGCCCAGGCTTTTTCATAGAGGGAAAAGAAATATGAGTCAGCCTGGGACACACAAGCCAGATAATCTTCCACACTTAAAATGTTGTGCAGTACAATTCTATGAATGCTTCCTCAAAAGTCTCATTAAGTTCCTCAGGAATTACTCTCAGGTAAATGCCACCATGGTGTAGTTGTTTGAGTGTTGGACTATGACTCTGGAGCCTAGGATTTGATTCCACATGTGGTCATGAAACCCACTGGGTGAACTGGGCCAAGTCACACTCTCTCAGCTTCACAGGATAGCAATGACAAACCCCCTCTGAAGAAACCTACCAATAAAACCTTAGGGCAGGGTTATCTTAGGGTCACCGTATGTCAAAAATGACTTGTAGGCACACAACAACAAGAAAATGCTAACAGCACTGCAGACCTAGAAATATTCTCATGATATAGCTGGATTGGAGAAGATCTTATAATTTTGGTTTTGTTCTCTCTTTTCAGCCACAAAGCATTAAATATGTAAGGATGGGTAAGCTGATAAGAATCACTACCACCACTGTTTTGGTTGGTCTTTACTTTACTTTAGTAACATTTGCATATGTTGTCCTATCAGTATGACTTATAGAAGAAAGCCAAATCTAGAGATGGAACTAGTATCTGAAGGTGGGAGTCTTGAAACACAATCCCACCCATTTCCCAATAGGCTGGTTCCATTTTTATTTGGGTCCATCTTTAAATAGGATATCCCATTAATTTAAAGGCTACACACTGTGCATGTTTCCAGCAGTAAATGCAGGCAAGATTCTTGATCAATAGCAGCAAATAACATGATCATCTATTCAGGGACTTCACTAGGTGTTGTAAGGGATGGGGCTGCACCAGGTGACAGTCTAAGGGGGCTGACACCAGTGCTCCTCAAACATTGCCTTTGGGCAGAAACAGGCTGTGACTTTCACCTGCATCCCTTTAAAATGCTGAAGATGTGAGTGGGAAGAGAAAGGAGAGGGCCCAGGTTTGCTTTTTTAATTAATTTTTTAAAATGTGTTCTGGGCACCACAATTCAAAAAGGATGCTGACAAGCTGAAGCATGTCCAAAGGAGGGCAACTAAAATGGTGAAGGGTTTGGAAACCATGCTATACTTAGGTATGTTTAGCCTGGAGAAGAGAAAGTTAAGAGGTGATATGATGGCCCTGTTTATGTATTTGAGGGGATGTCATATTGAGGATGGAACAAGCTTGTTTTCTGCTGCTCCAGAGAACAGGACCTGGAACAATGGATGCAGGCTCCAGGAAAAGAGATTCTACCTCAACATTAGGAGGAACTTCCTGACAGTAAGGACTGTTCAATAGTTGAACACACTCCCTCAGAGCGTGATGGTGTCTCCTTCCTTAGAGGTCTTTAAGCAGAGGCCAAATGACCATCTATGGGGAGTGCTTTGATTGTGAGTTCCTGCATGGCAGGGAGTTGGACTGGATGGCCCTTATTATCTCTTCCTATTAATTTATAGGTTTAATTTTACTAGTTGTTTATGTCACAACTATTCCGATTACATTCACTGATATATGGGAATTACAGTATATATGAGAATTACAATTTATGAGTAGCATTAGTACAAAAAACATTACTAAGGATGTTGTATGTTGTGTTTTGGGAAGAGGTCAATGAGGTGGATGACACCATGTGTTAATGGACCAGGTGACACCAAACATAGTGATGACTGTGCATCTATTGCTTTTTCCGTCCTCCCCATTTGAAGGCTTTCTTTTGCTCAGTGGAGAAGGAGAGATGGGCAGGAGAGGCTGAGGACTGTGTGGGGTAGGGGAATGTGTGGAAGGGAGAGATAGTGACTTTTTTTAGTGTTCAAGACAAATACCTGGGGGGGGAAAAAAACCTCCTAAGTGGTTTCAAGTGGTTGTCCTGAACACTGCAATTTGGAGAGTCCAATTACTTCCTCTCCAAATCCCTTGTACTTTTTCTGTATGGAGGAGTAACACATAGTTCTGGATAGCTGTGGGAAATTTAGGGCAGAGAAAAGGAAGCATTCTTCCTCTGGTTCAGGAGGCGACTTATAGGCATTAAACTGTGGAACTCACTGCCTTGAATCCCATTTTGGGAGACAGGTGGAATACACATTCAGTAAATACATAAATAAATAAATAAAATAGTGTATCAATAGTTCGATGCCAACTTAGATGGCTTTAGAAGGGTATTGGATAAATTCATAGACATTAGGGCCACCAGTGGTCAGGATGCCTATAAGTCACCTCCTGAACCAGAGGGAGTATGCCTCTGTGTATCAGTTGTTTGGGAGCATGAAGTAGAGGGTGCAGTTGCATTCAGACCACACTGATGCCCTTTCCTTGGGCAACTGATTCCTTTGGGCAACAGTCCTTTGTCCAACATGGTTCTTCTTCCATGCGCATGTTCAATGCAGCCATAAGCCCAAATAATTTCCTGCTGGTATGTCTTCTTTCATTCACTACACAGCTGGATGCCCACCCATTCCTGCCTCCTAGCATGAGGAAGTGGACCCAAAATGCCACTGAAAAATGTAGTGATCGGGATGAAGGCTTTGCTCCTCCAAAGAAGGAGCATCTCCTTAGAAGAAGATCTCACTGGGACCACTGGAACATATTAGCGGATTGAGGCTTCCTACTGCAGTCCTGCAGTCATCAGGGGACTGCCAAAGGCTGGTCAAGGAAACCAGATCAAATACCTGATATTTAGGATTTTAAAGAGTATCGCAGTGAAACAGAGGTCATAGCAGTGAAACACAGTGATGCAATCCAAACAAAGTTAAGCATGAGTTGCTTCAGTCACATTAAATTTAGTAAAAGAACTAAGCTCACAGTTAGCGCTTAAGTCCCATTGATTTCTGTGGAAGACCTATGTATAGCCAATTTTCTCCAGACTGGCTAGGCTCACCAGTACAGAAGCCTTCCAGGTGCTTTGACTACAAAACCCATCCACCCCAGCCAGCATGGTCAGTGATGCCAGGATGCCTACCAAAAGGATTCCTCTTTGGATCAGGGTTGCAGGCTCTTTCAGATCTGTGGCTGACATTGTCCCTTTTTCAAAAGGCATTAAGGAGCCTGAATCTCCCATTGACTTCCAGCAATTTGCAGGCTGCCAAACCCAAACCACTTAAACCACTTGCATTGAAACTTACTCAATCCAAAGAACTTCAGTGGGACCAAAACTTGTTTCAAGCGAAGGGATGGGAACTGGAGCCTTGGCTGCATCCACACTGGAGAAATAACCCAGTTTGGCACCGGTTGAACTGCCCTGGGTCAAGGCTATGGAATTCTGGGAGCTGGAGTTTGTTGTGGGCCCAGAGCGGAGCTCCGCTCCGCTCTGGGCCCCACAACAAACTCCAGCTCCCATAATTCCATAGCCTTGACCCAGGGCAGTTCAACCGGTGCCAAACTGGGTTATTTCTCCAGTGTGGACGCACCCCTTGGTCTGCTCCAAACCAACTCCCATCCTCAGCAGAGCCTCATGCAAGTGGCGGTGCAAAAAGCGGCATGAACCCGGTTTATCTCCTGGGTGCGGACGCCTCCTCCTCCTCCTTAATCTTACCGTGAGGGCGGAGAACTTCTGAGGCGCCGCCGGGAGCGCCAGGAGGAGCCCCAAGGCGGGCAGCAAGAGGAGCAGCATCCTCTTCCCTGGGCTTCAGCTTCGCCCCTCTTGGCTCTCTTCCTCCTCCTCCTCCTCCTCCTCAGGTGGGCGAATGGAGGGGCGACCGAGGACGGCTGGCCTTTGGAGGCAACGAGGCTCTCTTTTCTCTCTCAGTCAAGGCTGGCAAAACCTCCTCCTCGTCCTCCTCCTTTCAGCCCTGAATGGACTCTTCTCTCTCAGTCTCCTCAGCGCCTCTTTGGGGCTCCAAGTGGCGAAGGAGCTGGGTTCTTCTCTCTCAATCTCTCTTTTTCCCTCCCTTTCTCCTTCTCTTTCTCCCTCTCTCTCTCTCTTAGCTGTCATTTGATGCTCCTCCGGGGAGAAGGAGGGGGAAAGGGAGATCACACAAAGTCAAAAAAGTGTGTGTGTGTGTGGATTTTTAAGGCAAAGCCCAAGCCTCCCCACACCCCCTTCCTCCCTCCTTTCCTCCCTCCCTTTCTCTCTCTTTCTCTCTCTCTCTTCTTGGGGAAGGTGCCTCACACCCTGGAGCCTCCCTCGCCTTCTCCTCCCTCTCTTTGGCTTCCCTCAGAGCAGCCTCTGCTTTCTCTCACAGAGTTGGAAGAGACCACAAGGGCCATTCAGTCCAACCCCCTTCTGCCATGCAGGAACTCTCCATCAAAGCATCCCAAGTTACAGATGGCCATCCAGCCTCTGCTTAAAGACCTCTAAGGAAGGAGACTCCACTACACTCTGAGGGAGTCGAACAGCCCTTACTGTCAGGAAATTCCTCCTAATGTTGAGGTGGAATCTCTTTTCCTTCAATCAATCAATTAATCAATCAATCAGTGTTTATTGAATAGCCCTAGGGCTGTCTCAAAATACCTCAGTATACAAATAATAACATTCTGTGTAAAATCTATAAAGGGTGTAAAAAAGATAGAACTAAAGTAAAAATATGGACAATGTTAGTAAAATACAATATACAATATACACGCAGTACCATCGAAGTACACATGGATACCTTAAAAATGCACAGCTTGTGTGCACCCTATGAGAGCTAAATAAAAATGACAACTATGAGCTTAAAAAAACAAATTAAGCGGATAAAAATAAAGGAATTAGGACCGTCGAGAAATAATATATAAAATAACTGCAATAAGAAGAAAAATGAGAATAAAATTAAATGTCAAACATCGCATGTCAAATCTCTTCACCGCCCCTACAGTTCACACCAATCATCTCCACATATCTAGATCTCGACTGTATTGCTTTATATAAAAACCGAGCTGTGGCAATAGATATGTTTGAATTTTGTCCACCCATAAAGTATGAAAATCTGACTTGGGTGTCCAAAACACGGTTCGCCCAATATAGGGACCAATATATTGATCCCTTTCCTGCTGATACAGATTACAACTGAACAAAACATGTGCTAAATCTTCAATCTCATGGACACCACAGATACAAATTCATTCATTATAAGGAATACCCTGGAATCATGGTGTCAAGTTGGTCAAATCTCGCACATGTAAATGCCTCTCTCAGGTGTTTTTGGTATCAAAATTTTTAGATAGTTTGCCATTTGAAAGGACCGTTTGTATCAGCTCAACCATTTTAAATTGCCTAGGGTAAGAATGGCTATATCTTTTTGGCCCTCAATGTCCAGGATTCTCTGTCTCACACCCTTTTTTGCTTGATCGTTCACGGAGGAAGTTACGGGGAGACCACAACTTTTTATGAAGTTTGTTAGTTGTATAGACCAAGAGGATTGCAGATGAGATTGTAACTGTTCCAAAAGACATAATTTTGGCAGTCTGTCTGGCTCCATTTCATTAATTTTACACCAATAATTAAACGCTCTAATTTTTGCTTGCGAGTGGATAGAGGATATTTCTAATTCAGCTCTAACAGCAGCCACTGAGGTCCTTTTATCTACTCCCATGATACTTCTCAAATATTGAGACTGGGCTAGTTCTATTACTGAGATGGAATATAGACCCCAGACTTTGGCTGCATCAAAACATGGGAGTGACCTTAGCTTTATATACATTAATTATTGGTGTTAAGGAGCCTGAGTACTTATGAACTTTTAGTTTAAGAATGAGATTCATATGAGCCTTTGCTGTAAGTGAGTTTCTATGGTGATGGCATGACCAGGAACCATTCTCACTAAATGTTACACCAAGGTAAGAGAAGGACTTTATTTGTTCTATTAGCTCACCCTCTAACTGCTAACTGTGTCTTTCTTGTCTTTTACCAAATACCAGCTTGCATCCATTGCTCCGGGTCCTAGTCTCTGGGGCAGAAGAAATCAAGCTTGCTCCCTCCTCAATATGACATCCCTTCAAATATTTAAAAAGGGCTATCATATCACCTCTTAAACTTCTCTTCTACAGGTTAAACATGATTGCGTATTGACACTGCATTGCGTTCGGAACTGCCTGAAATTGCCTCCCAGTGCCTGAAATTGTGTGTGATAGTTTTTCACCCAACAACGTGAAAACCCATGATTGCATTTGGAAGGGCTTCCCTTTGCCTGAAAATGTGTGTGATCAGCTTTCACGCAATCATGCAAAACCCCATGATTACATTCAGATTGCCATTGGATAATACTTCCAATTCCCTTGGTGTGATAAACTCCTAAGATGGTGAAGGGTCTGGAAGTCATGCCCTATGAAGAGCAACTTAGGGAACTAGGGACATTTAGCCTGGAAGTTAAGAGGTGATATAATAGTGCAGCTTAAATATTTGAAGGGATGTCATATTGAGGAGGGAGCAAGCTTGTTTTCTGCTGCTCCAGAGACTAGAACATGGAACAATGGATGCAAACTGCGGGAAAAGAGATTCCACCTCAACATTAGGAGGAACTTCCTGACAGTAAGGGCTGTTTGACAGTGGAACACACTCCCTCGGAGGGTGGTGCAGTCTCATTCCTTAAAGGTCTTTAAGCAGAGGCTGGATGGCCATCTTTCAGGGATGGCTTGATTGGGAGTTCCTGCATGGTAGGGAGTTGGACTGGATGGCCCTTGTGGTCTCTTCCAACTTTATGATTCTATGATTCTAAGTCATTCCTCATAGGGCGTGGTTTCCAGACCCTTCACCATTTTAGTCGCCCTCCTTTGGACATGCTCCAGTTTCCAAGCATCCTTTTTGAATTGTAAGCCGCCTCGAACTAATTGGAGAGGAGGGGTATAAATAAAATTTTATTATTACTTTTATTATTTGCCAAGAAAACTCCGTGATAGGGTGGCCAGAGGCTGCAGCAACAATCCATCTTGGCATCACTTTGAGTGCCATGGCTCCATTCTAATGGAATTCTTTGAATTGTAGTTTTGGTTTGAACTCCAGTTGCCAGGATTCCACAGCCAAGGCAGTCCAAAGTGGCGCCACGATGAACTATAATTCCCAGAATGAACTACAACGAATTACAACGTGAACTACAATCAGCAGAACTCCCTAGCATGGAGCCATGGCCATCAAAGTGGTGCTGTTGAACTACAGTTCCCAGGATTCCATAGCATAGAGCCATGATAGTCAAAGGTTGAAAATACAATGCAGAATCAATGCAGTTTGAGCCCGCTTTAACTGCTGTGGCTCAATAAATTCTAGGGAATTCTGGGAACTGTAGTTTTGTGATAGACGTCAAAGAAATAGCCATGTGAGTCTATACAATCAGTATGTAGAAAGAGATCTTGTAGCACCTTTGGGACTCACTGAAAGAAAGACTTCAGTCTACTTTCCCAGGTGCTTTTGTAACTTTGTGAGACATTTAGCCTTTTCTGCAAGAGAGCCCTGGTGCCACAATAAACTACAGTTCCCAGGATTCCCTAGTACTGAGCCAGGAAAGTTAAAAGGGGACTCTTTCAAACGGGGAGGAATTTCTCCCAACTCCGAATGGAGCCAATGCGGATTTATGTAAATTCGCTTGTTTAGCGAATTTACATGAACCCCTGCTCCGTTCGGAATTACTTCCCATTACCCGAAATTAACCCCCTCCTGCCCGAATTTGCATGCGAAGCTTTAATTCGCAATAAGGTAAAACCCATGATTGCATTCGAATTGGCTTCCCTCCTGCCCGAATTTGCATGTGAAGAGTTAATTTGCAATAACATAAAACCCATGATTGCATTCGAATTGACCTTAAATTATACTTCCAATTTAGCCTTGTATGAAAGAGTCTGGGGTCTCAAACTGGATTATTTCTGCAGTGTGTTTTGGGCCAAAGTGGTGCCAAACCGGATTATTTCTGCAGTGCGTATACAGCCAGAAACGCCTTGAAGGCACACAAAAAGAAGACTACCAAGGAATGAGAGAAAGAAAAGGAGAAAGAGAGAGCAGAATCGTTTGTGGTCCCAGTCTTGAAGCATTGTTTTCTTTCTTTCTTCCCCCTTGCTCCTGTTTGCCAAAGGTCAAGCCCTGTGCAAACGCGAAAGTGTGGCTTTTGCAGCTTGCGTTTGCAAAAGGGGTTTAGAAGGTGAGCACTGGGCACTAGGCTCATTTCCTCGCTTTTGTTTGCCTTCCAGCTCTGGTGACATTTGGGGCTGTTGCTGGGTAACTCCAGACCTTCGGGATAAGCAAGAGGATTTAGTATGTGCGCACCCTGACGTGGACAACTATCTTTCTTTTCTTTCCCCGAAACAGGGCATTGTTGAAATATTTCAGCTCTGACTTGGGAACTTTGCATCATACAGTGGAGAAAGCACTTCTTTATACAGTCCACTCAAGAATAAAGTCATGGCTATCATAATTTTCCCCCCTGAATTCAGTTTTATTAGCCAATTCATTTTACAATGCTCAAAGGACCTAATCGACAAAACAAAAAACTGAATGTACAAACACGAAGATCCCCCAGACAGCTATCATTTATCAAGTCGTTCATACAGAAGATGTGCTCAAAACCTGTTCAGTTTGAGCAAAACCAGTGTTCCAAAGAAAAGGACTGAACTTTGGAGGAATGTCATTTTCTTTGGAGATTTTCATACTGGGGAGGGGGGAAGGGAAGGAGTAAAAGAAACCTGGCATAATCGCATAATTGCACTGAAGATTTTCAGATGACGTCGCCCTTGCCCAGGACTTCTCCCATGAAGAACTTGGTATGCTCCTGCAACATATCATTCACAGGGAAATCCTGTGAGTAGCTTCTCAATTGCACAAATGAAGCGCGATTGTGAGAGTGCAAAAGTTTATCACGTTTCATTTATACTATTGCCAGAGCAACCAGGGATACCCATAATGCATTGGAGGTGGATGCAATGCACTCTCTTTGCTAGGATCGGTTTTGCAGTGGATTTCAGTCTTCTTTTGAGGTATCAGGCACAATTTTGTTTTCATTGGATTAAAACAATGTGGTGAAGTAATACATTTTATTTTGTTGTCTTTTATTCTGTGTAGGACGGAAACATGATTTCAAGACATGTGCAGTAGCGCCAAAACAGTGCGTGCTCAAAGCAGTTAATTCCAGTGTACTAACTATTCATTCATGGATGTGCGAGAAATGTGATGCGACGTTATATGGTAATGTCAAAATAATCACATGATTGCATGATTGTGCGAAAATATTGAGCACTGTGGTATGATTTCTGAACCCTTCATGGCAATGGGACTATGCAAGATTCAGGCTTCCTATCACATGGATGACCCACTGGCATTTGTCTTCTCGGTGTAATGCATTCACTAGAAATGCAAAGCTAAAGAACACCCCACCACCACCACCACCAACCAATCCAATGATTTCTCCCCATCCTGACCCTGTTACAATATGTCAGCTATCTGATAAGTTTATCTACCAAGAAAAACATAGGAAGACTACTTCAATGACCTAAATCTCCTCCCATTTCTGTGTGTAATGGGAGTGACAGTGAATGGAGGGAGATTCTTATTAGTCTCTATTTTACTTAAGATAGTCAAATAACAACTACACCACACCTTTCCTCTTTTCTTCTTTTGCACATTTAGCAAAATTATAGCTAAATTTATATCCCCCCTCCCTTTCCATCTTTCTACAGATATGAAATGAAGAGTAGAGCTTGGCATAGTTACTTTTTTGTTACAAGTCTCAGAATCCTTCAGCTACTAGTTGTTTCTGACTAATGACAACCCTAAGTCAAACTTATCATAGGGTTTTCTGGGCAAGATTTGTTCAGAGGAGGTTTGCCATCTTCCCTTCAGGCTGAGAATATGTGACTTGCCCAAAATCACCCAGCTAGCATTGCCAGTGACCAGTTCAGGTATTTTGTCCACTTCCTCTGGCTGCAGCAACAAGTAGATCTCAACTAACTTGACCAGAGGAAACATTTGACCTTTCCTCAGACACTGTGGTAACTGTGGCTTCAAGGCTGGGGTAAATACACCTGAGTTTTTTCTCAAAGTGCCTTGTAAATTTATCATGGCACGTAACCAAAAATTCCTTTCTGAGTCTGATCCCAAAAATTTCCTCACCATTTAGAATAACACTGACGGATGAATTCAAAGATATAGCCACATTAGTTTATAGAATAGATCTTGTAGTACCTTTGAGACTAAGGACTTTATAGCATTACCTCCAGAACTTCGGATTAGGAAAAAATGGCTGCAGAAGCAATTTATGAGACCCCAATTCAACATTGGAGGCAATGGGAAGCCATTTTGAGGGAAAGTCCATGAAATAAAATCAGCATAACTTCTGGATTTGGCTCAAATTTGGAAGAGGTGAGTAAGGCACTGGAGGTGGTGCAATAAAATCCTAACTGAAAGAGACGCTGGCATCATGAGCTTTCGTAGACTGAAGTCTACTCGCAAATGCATCTGAGGAAGTCGATTGAAGTCTGCAAAAGCTCATGCAGCCAACTTCTTTCTTTCAGTTTGTCTCAAAGGTGCTACATGATCTCGTTACATATTGATGGATGAAATACTGATGCTACAATGGTAGAAGCAAAGTCAGAATTAATCTTCCATACACAAAGGAGAATTATGGGCTCCACAGCACCAGGATTGAGTGCCTGGAAATAATTGTATCAATGGCCCTTTCCAGCTGATAGTTCCATTGTAAGGCAAAGGCCTTGATTGAATCACTAGTCCTGTCAGCTAGGAAATTGCCTCATTGAGGAATCTGTAAGATTCCTGCAGATTGTGGCAGTAGACCATCTTAATTGGTTTAATTGGCATTTTAATTTGTTCCAAGGAAGGTTGCATCAAACTTTACAAAGGAAGGATCATTGGACCCCCTACCCCCCCCCCCCCAACACAAAAATCATAATCATCATCCTCTCTTTATCCAATAGCAAAGACAAAGCCCAGGGTATTCTTGCCACGAGAGCCAGCATAGTGTGGTTTGAGTGCTGGACTGTAACTCTGGAGATCATAGTTGAAATCCCCACTCGAGACTCTTTCATACAAGGCTAAATTGGAAGTATAATTTAAGGTCAATTCGAATGCAATCATGGGTTTTATGTTATTGCAAATTAACTCTTCGCACGCAAATTCGGGCAAGAGGGAAGCCAATTCGAATGCAATCATGGGTTTTACCTTATTGCGAATTAAAGCTTCACATGCAAATTCGGGCAGGAGGGGGTTATTTTCGGGTAATGGGAAGTAATTCCGAACGGAGCAGGGGTTCATGTAAATTCGCTAAACAAGCGAATTTACATAAATCCGCATTGGCTCCATTCGGAGTTGGGAGAAATTCCTCCCCGTTTGAAAGAGTCCTCAGACATGGATACCACTGGGTGACCTTGGGAAAGTCACTCTCTCAGGGGCTGTGAAGACTGTCCATTAAGGCCAGCCTGGGAACAGAGTCAGGGCATAGCATCCATATGAAACATGCCCCAACTCCACCCCCATGGTGGTGTGACACCGCGTGCTGCACCAGATGGCACGTGGCATCACAGTGCTCCTCTGGCTCTGCGTTTAAATGACTCAGTGCCAAAGGAGCACCATAAAGCCCCACCTCTGCTGGCTACAGGACCCTTTCCAGGGTGCAAACAGAAGCCACTTTTTGCTGCTCCTTTTTGCACCACAGAAAGGCCAGATGGGGGCCACGGTGTGCGTCTGCCATGGCCAAATCTGGCGAAGATGGAGGCAACTGCAGGCTGCCCCTTCAGGGGTGGTCTGCACAGCTCAGGGGATGGTAATGGCAAACCCTGTGAAGAAACATGTCAAGAAAACCCTGTGATAGGGTCGCCTTAGGGTCTCCATAAGTCAGACATGATTTGAAGGCACAAATCAACAACATTCTTGCCACATGTGCTGAACCAACAGTTTACTAAAACAGCCACATGGTGGTCATAGCAGCTCTGAAGTCCTAAAGCAGGGCCCATCCAGAAAGCCTCAATATGGTTGCTGATGTCCAGCACATCTGAGGCCACTTTAGCCAACTGAGATAAGAAGGCTATGGCAGTTGGGCAGGTAATAGATCAGCAGTATGTCAGTTCTGTCTTTTTGGATCAGCACAGATCTTTAGAACCTGTTACATCCTCCACCTTTTTTTCTTTCTTTTTAAAATGTGCTCTATAAAAAAAGTTCTATCCTCTTCTAACTGGCAATACAGCTTTCTGCAAATTGCAAATTTTAATTGATTTCAGCTTCCAAATGTCAATCTTAGTGTACTGCAGTTTGTATCCTTTTTTTCTGTTACTATAAAAATAAATGTTTTTTATCCATTCTCCTTGGGTAGATCAGAAGGCGTAACCTCCTCACTTCATTTTGATCTGGGAACAGCCACTTTCACTAGGATTTCAATCTTAATTTCCACACCTGAAAGCATGTTCTATGTATGTGTGTTTGTGTTTGAATGACAACTTGTGAGCAACTCTGGTTGCTGCTTAATGCATAATGCTTAATGGCATCACCAGAGCCTGTAGGTCATTCTGACATCTCGGGCCTGGGATAGTCCTAGGGTGGAGTGACAAGGCAACCTGGATCTTGGGGGATGGAGGAAAGACTGAAACATCAGACAGCTTTCAGATATCTTTCCCGCTTTCCTCTTACATGGCATGTATAGCCCCCTAGAACCACTCTATCCTCTGCATGAGATCATGTCCTGCCTCTTTCCCCACTCTGAAGCATGAGTGCAATTACAATATACAAAGCCACGAAACCAACACTAACAATGTGCCCCTGCAGCAGAGATGTACAGCCACATTCCCATAGGGCCAGATGCACTTTTAAATGTTACTGACCCATTTTAGATGGGCACTTTGCGGCGTGATTAGGGCTAGAAAGCCAGTCTTTAGGGTTAGGGAGGGCGTAGCTTTTACACCCTCCCTAACCCTAAAGCGTATGGACGCCGCCATTTAAAGATGGCGGCGTCCATACGGAGGCGCCGCAAAGGTGTCATCATGTGCGCAGCGTTTTGACACGCTGAGCACGTTGTGATGCTTTTGCGGTGCGGGAGGGTGCCAATCGCGCCCTTCCCGTGCCGCAAAAAAGAGCTCCAACGCGGAGCTCTTTTTTTGCGGTGGGTCTTTGCTGCGGCCTTTAAATGGCCGCGGCAAAGACCCAGGAAGAAAGGGGCCGCGGTGGCGGCCCCTTTCCCCCTTCAGCCCCGCTGAGGGAAGTGAGGTGCAGAGGGCGCCCAGAGCGCCCGCTGCACCCCGCTTGGAGGCCTCGGGGAACCGGCAGTTTGCCGGTTCCCCTCGGCCTCCAAAAGCGGCAAGATGAGGCCTTGGGGCTGCCCGTGTGGCAGCCTAGGCCTCATCTCGCCGCTAGAAGGGTCGAGTATGGACCGCCCCTTTTGGGCGGTCTAAAAAGCCCCACTGTCTGTCCTTGGATATGAAGTGCTCACTATTATTCTGTCTGTTGCTGTTAACAACCATTTAATTGACTTTGTCTTATGATAACCCTATGAATGAGAGACCTCAATATAACCCTGTATTATCAACAGCCCTGCTCAGGGCCATGGCTTACTCAATTGAGTCTACCCATCTGGAATAAAGTCTTTTTCTTTCCCTACTACAGTCTTTCCCTACTACAGTCTTTCTTTCCCTACTATTTTAATATCCATTGCATTTAACAGGACTGAGTTTCCATGGATTTTGCTATCGATGGGGTGTCCTGGAACCAAACCCAAGCAGATACCAAGGGCGCTCTGTACCTTCTAACTTACCAAGCATTATTGAATTTTCTAGGGAATAATGTGTGTTCATGATATAGCCAAAGTACAGCAGTCTCAGTTTAGTCATCTTGGCTTCTAAGAAAAGTTTTGACTTGATTTGATCGAGGAAGCATTTCTTTGTTGTTGTTTTGGCAGCCCACAG
This sequence comes from Urosaurus nigricauda, assembly GCA_034509955.1. Lineage (NCBI taxonomy): Eukaryota > Metazoa > Chordata > Lepidosauria > Squamata > Phrynosomatidae > Urosaurus > Urosaurus nigricauda. The sequence goes on along the minus strand of JAOEGL010000001.1, from coordinate 310,730,370 downwards.
TATCCATAAAAATTTTCTCCAGCATCACATTTCAAATGAGTTGATTTTTATCAGCTTTCCTCACTGTCCAGCTTTCATAACCATACAAAGAAATTGGAAATACATTGGCATGGATAATCCTAACTTTAATATTCAGTCTTCATAGTATAATTTCTTCATAGTTTTATTTCCAAGTCCTACACTTCTTACTTCTTGACTGCAGTCTCCATTCTGATTAATAACTGAGCCAAGGGATGGAAAATCTTTTGTATCCCCCTCATTAAATCACCTGTAGTCATTATTTTTATTTTCTTAATGGTCCGCTGCAAAACTGCCCTTACTTTCTTCAGTAATCACCCCAAGTATTCTTTATTTTCTGCTAGTAGTATGGTGTTATCTCATATCTTAAATTGTTGATGTTCCTTCCTCCATTTTTCACACTTCTTTCCTCAGATTTTAAGCCAACTTTACATATGATATGTTTAACGTACACATTAAACAGATAGGTGACTCCCTTGCCAATTGGAAACCATTCCATTTCTCCTTATTCTGTCTGACATTAGCATCTCCTCAGATTATTCCTTAGGATGATTAAATTTTCTGACACAATGATTTCTTCAAGAATTATACATAGTTTTTCATGATTTACACCATCAAAGACTTTGCTATAATCCATAAAGTGTAGTCTGATTTTCTTCTGAAAATTTTTGGTGTGCTCCATTATGTTTCCAATATTATCCCTAGTGACTCTTTATTTCCTAAACACAGCTTGGATATCTGGCATCACTCACTTGATATATGGTAAAAGTCTTTGCTGTAGAATTTTGGGCATCACTTTGCTTGCATGGGAGGTTAATGTAATGGTCCTATGGTTACTGCAATGTTCCACAGATTGGAAAAGCTCAATATATATTCCACTCCCCAAGGGAATGGAATGTATATTGAGCTTTTCCAATCTGTGGAACATTGATTTATTTTCCGTATTTGTTGGCAGATTTTAATTAGAACTACTGTAGATTCTGTCTCTGTAGCCTGAAGCAGCATTATTGGTATGCCATCTGTTTCTGGTGATTTATTTCTCCCAAGTGCTCTGAGGCTGTTTACACTTCACTTTCTATAATTGTATCTTCATCTTCAAATTGTTCTATCCTGAATGAAGCTGTCATCCTTTTATCTCTTTTAAACAGTTCTTCAGTATATTATTTACACTGACTTTTTATTTGTACTTGTTTCCCTGCTGGTAGTAGAGCATTCCCACTCTTGGGTTAATTTTCCCTTTGATTTTTCAGATCTTGTGGAAGAAATCTTGTATTCTTCCTTTTTTGTTGTCATCTTCTATTTCTCTGCATTGATTATTATAGTAGTTCTTTTTGTTCTTGTGCATAAGTCACTGAACAGTTGCATTCAGTGTTCTGAACCCTCTGTTTGTGCAACTTTTAATTTTGGCTTCTTGTCTGTCCTTAACTTCTTGAAGCATTTCACCTGTCATCTGAGGCTTCTTTCTTTTTGGCTGTAGATAGTGCCCTTTGCATTTCTCCTTGTCCATGTCCCTGGCTACTGCCCAGAGTTTTTGAGCTTCCTGGTCAATTAGGCTTAATAGTGCAAATCCATTTTTTCCATTATCTTTAAAATTCTATGGGGATGTTCTTCAGATTGTATTTTGGCATGATGGATGGTTTAGAGTTCTTCATTAGCTTTCATATAATTTTTGATATCAGCATATCATAATCTGTCCCAGAATCTGCTTCTGGACTTGTTTTTGAAGTGATAATGGAGCTTCCCCATCTTCGGCTTCCAATTATGTAGTCTATTTGATTTCTCTTTGGTTGCTTGAAGAATGTGTTTTCAGTGACAAACTGATGGCCTCACAGAATTCAATCAGTCAGTCTCCTGCTTCATTTCTTGATCTTGGAATAAATTTCCCTACAGTCTTTCATTTAGCTCTGTTTCCTACTTTTGCATTCCAACAGTCTATGATTAGCAGGAAGTCCTGTTTTGGTGTGTGATCAGTTTCCTCCTGGAGTCCAGCACAGAATCTTTCAGTGTCTTTTTATACCACTGTAGTTGGAGCATAAACTTGTATTATGGTTATACTGACATACTCTCTTTGAAGTCTTACTGATATTGTTCAGGCAGACATTGTGTTATATCCCTGGACTACTTTTGCTACATCTGTCTTCACTATTAATGCCACCCTATTTTTTCTAAATATTTGCATTTCCTGAATAAAGCCAAAAACCAGTTTTTTGTCTTTATTATTTGCTGACTTTATTATTGCTGACTGTATTGTGTATAGTTTATTGCTGTAATCCTGCCTTGATCTGAAGGAAAGGCGGGACATAATAATAATAATAATAATTATTATTATTATTATTATTATTATTATTATTATTATTATTATCTGACTCAAAATGACTTGTTCTTGTCCACTTTAGTTCGCTTACTACAAGTACTGCAAGGTTTATACATTCCATTTCTTGTTTTATTATGTCTAGTTTCCTTGATTCTCACATTTCATTCCATTCTATTCTCCTATAAAATGTGTTATATAGCTTCAGACTTTCCTTTCACCTCTGACTCTGAGCACATCAACAATTGAAGGTCCTTTTGGCTTGAATCTGGTTGCATCATTAGCCACAGTGGTACTTGCAGTTGTCTTCTCCTGTACCCCAGTAAACCAGAGAATGCCATCTTCTGGCACTATCTCTTGTTCATTTTGGATTGATATCCTCCTCAAGTGCCATCCCTTACTACTGCCACCCAGTTGCTCTTTGGCACATTTGGCCTAATTCCTCAGCAAAAGCCTGTCTAACATGAGAGATCCTACCAGCAGTTGCTGTTATCAGCATAGCCTCTTGCCCCACAGGAACATACAGTCCCACCATCACAAAAATGTAGTACATATGTAAATGCCTACCCAATTTTGATTTCCCACAAAAGTATGTGCAACCAATTGTGTATATATTGGGCAATCATCGAGGTGTTGTTAGGTCTTTTAAATCTCTGGACCTCATGATGTTATGGGGTAAGACCTTTAGATAGCAATATAATATTTTAATTCAGGGCACAGATTAAGAACATCATGACACTAAAATAGAAAGCCCATTCTATAACACAGATGCCTGCTGAGATGTCTTGGACAGGACAGCAGGGAAGGTGCTAGCCTTGCCTCTATGAACAGAATGCCAGGGTTTGGGAGCAGCCACAGAAAAGGCCCTCTCCTGTATTCCCATCCAGCATCCTTGTGAAGTTGGTAGTATTGGAAGAAGCATATCCTCTGTGGATCTTAGAGTTCAGGCAGGCTCATATAGGCACATACAGCCCTTCAGACAGTCTAGATCTGAGCTGTATAGGGCTGTATAGGTCATAACCATCACTTTGAACTGTGCCTAGAAGTAGACTGACAACCAGTGCTGCTGTTGTAACAAGGGGGTTGTGTGATCCCTGTAACCACCCTCCTTTAATAAGATTGCTGCAATTCTTTGGCCTGCTGAAGTTTCTGAACATTCTTCAAGGGAAGCTTGAAGCAGAGCACATTACAAGAAACAGGATGTAACTAAGGCATGCATCACTGTGGTAAAGTCAGGAATCCCAAGGAATAGGCACAGTTGAATTGGTGCTGCTGAAGGAACTTCACCCCATCTAATATATTTTTATGGATCTTAGGAAGCAACCCTAGTTCAGACTAGGCTCCAGGAAGCCTCCTCCCTATCAGCCACCTGCTCTGCTGGTACTCACTTGAAACTGATATGGATAATCCTTCCCATCAGAAACAATATACAACATTATCCACATGGTTTAATTAAAAGGAACTAGAAGGAAGTAGCATGATGCCAATTATTCACAGGCAAACCAGCTCAGAATTTTTTTTAATAAAATGTGGGGGTTAACAAGAGATATGGCATATGAATAATAAATTGCAATATGACTGGGAGGGTTTAGGGTTTTTTGTTTTTTAAAAAAACACACTAAATGTTTTATTTAGCTAACTTAGAATAATCTTCTTTGATTCTACAAATGAGTTGCTCTTAGTAATTTGCTTATAGGTTTGTCCACATTTTTAAAGGGAAAGAAATTGTGAAGGGCCCAGCTGAACAATGTGATGCATTCAGACCAAAGGGTTAAAGCCTGTTGAAAATGAAATATTCCTTTTAAGCCTGGCAGGAAACAATTTGTGTTTGGAATGTTTCAAAAGACTCCCCCTCCTACTTTATCACAGGTGCTTTAAAGCTATTCCATGGCTGGTTTTCAAGCTCTGAGGCTAATAGTAATAATGGAAAACTTAATTCTGTTTTTATGAATAGCCTGTTTACACTGGAAAGTTTTTCAACAAGGGCAGCAGCAACAAATCGGGGGGGGGGGGGGGGGGGAGACAATAAAAAAATTATCAAGGCACATTTTAGACTGTGTTTTTCCTCCTTCCACGAGGCCATAAGGCATCCATAAAAAGGAAAAACTGCCCATGCTCACACATAATATAGATGGAAGTTTCTTGGGGGTCTAGGCTTCGTGTGAACATTCACTCCTACTAGCCACTCCCTTGGCATGAACCCTATCACTTAAACCAGTGAGAACTACTACTACTACTACTACTTATTATTATTATTATTATTATTATTATTATTATTATCATCACACATTCCCTAGCTGTTGTTGGACTGCAAGTCCCAACAGCCCTAGTTAATGGTGAGTTATCTTGAGATCTGCAGCCTAACATCTAGAAACCACATGAATCCCCAGGAAGTTATTTAGGGTTTTTTGTTGGATTCCAGGCTTCATCAGTCTCAGTCAGTCTGCCCAATGATGATGCATGATGTGAGTACTAGTTCATCAATATCTGGGAGTCTACAACCCCCCTCCAACAGATCCTGCTTTCTGTGTGTGTGTGTTTGTCTTAACAAGCCAGGATTGAGGGCTCCTTCTTGGCTTCTGCATCTTGTTTTGTTTGGGAACAAGAGGCCAGAATCATTATTTCAAGAAATATATTAAGCAAACATTTTCTGGTAAATTATAAAAGCTTAAGGTGGTGCCAGCACATGGATAATTCATGCTAAGTGTGATTTCTCCATGTTCCTGGCTTCTTGCATGACTATCCTTTGGAGCAGAAGAAAGACATTGGTTGAAATAACATTAATAATAATAATAATAATAATAATAATAATAATATGTCCCGCCTTTCTTGAGATCAAGGTGGGATTACAACAATAAAGTACATATACAATTCGTAGTTAATACAATTAAACCTGATATATCAACGTAAAGACACAATGCAATATCAACAAAAATACATTCATAATATCGCCTATGCATAACAATATCAATAAAACAATTCACAGCATAAACATAATCGGTCATTTACCGTTACAATCAGTTACAATTAAGATAAACAAAACAATCAGCTACAGTCCCAAAGTCCTCCGCGGAATAAAAAGATGTTCAGATATTAGCACTGCTGAGGAGGGAGCCTGGTGAGGAGGGAGCCTGGTGGCCGGCAATTTATGGAGTGCCACTCTCACCGGTGCTCCCAAAGTCCTTTTGCAGGGCGAAAAAGATGTTCCAGCGCTAGCGCTGTTATTGGGGGGGTGGGGGGAATCCGGCAGGCCGGCTTTATAGAGTGCCACTCCCACCAGCACTCTACCCCTCCAGAGTCCTCCATAAGGGCAAATAGATGTTCCGGCTGTTGGGGGGGGGGGGTCCGGCAGGCCGGCTTTTAAAGAAAATGTCGCTCCCATCGGTTGTCCCACCCCCAGAGTCCTCCGCGTGCTCAGGTGTTCTGGCGCTGGTACTGAGGGTCCTGTGCAGCTTGGGTGGCGCTGGCACAAGGGTGGAGAGGAACCGGCAGGCCAGTTTATAACAAGGGGCCGCTCCCACCGGCACCCCACCTCCTCAGAGTCCTCCGCGGGCGGTGGTGTTGTTCCAGCGCTGGCGCAAGGGCGAGGAGGAACTGGCAGGCCGGCTTTTAACAAGGGGCCGCTCCCACCGGCTCCCCGCCTCCTCCGAGTCCTCTGCGGGCGGTGGCTGTTGTTCTGGCGCTGGCGCAAGGGCGAGAAGGAACCGGCAGGCCGGCTTTTAACAAGGGGCCGCTCCCACCGGCTCCCCACCTCCGAGTCCTCCGTGGGCGGTAGCTGTTGTTCCAACGCTAGCGCAAGGGCGAGGAGGAACCGACAGGCCGGCTTTTAACAAGGGGCCGCTCCCACCGGCTCCCTGCCTCCTCCCAGTCCTCCGCAGGTGGTGGCTGTTGTTCCGGTGCTGTTGGCTCTTGATTGTCTTAGAATCCATGAGTGTTAGTTTGTCAGCAAGGACAGAAAGGAAAACAAGGACATTTCTATCAGGAAGATGTACATAGCTTTCCTATTTCAGTAGAGCATATTGCATAATGCAACTGTCCATACCAGCCTAAATCCAACTGTTAATCACTGAATCATTGGTTTTTTTTGGCGGAATACAGCTGGGAGGTGGCATTGGTGGCAAAATGCATGTGATAGAACCCAGCTGCATCCTGAAAGATACTTCAATTCAGAAGAGGTAAGTCATGGGGTTTTTTTGTTTTTGTTTTTTTACAATGCAATAAACTCCTCAGTCTAACAACCTCCATAAGGACATCTGGCAGAAACAAGGGAGAGGGCCTTCTTGATAGCTGTTCCTGGACGTAGGAATATTTTCCTTGAGGATGCTAAGATAGCTCCCTCCTTCATGACCTTTTGACCAGTGAAAACTTTTCTATTCCCAGTTTTTTTTTTGTTTGTTTGTTTTTTTAAAGGAAATGACTGCAAGTGCCTTTAACAGTTTGCAGTTTTACTGACTTTTACCTTTTGTCTTTTATGGATGTGTTTTAAATTGTTTTAATTCTATGGATACTTTAATTACATTTTAGCTAATTTTCTGTATGTTTTTACTTCTGTATTTATAAGGACGTTTAATTGTATTTCATCTTTATAGATTGCCTTGAACCCCTGTTTTGGGAAAAAGCTGGGATATAAATGAAATAGTAACTGTAATAAAATACTAGTAATAATAATAAAATATATAATAATAATAATAATATGGAAAGATTGCTCTTACACAAAAAAAATTGTGCTTCTAGCCACTTGAAGTTAAGCAGAATTAATTCATTCAAAAATGACAGCTATGCTGAATTTTCCCTCAGTCTTTCCCAAAAATCCAGACATTGCAGGTAGGTCTCTGTTGTTGTTTTGTTTTGAAGCAAAGGAAGCCTAAATTTTAAACATGTGTTGTACATCCACACATACAAAAACAAAACCCCTCACACTAATTTGTTTGAAATTTTGTAAGCATAATCCCATCCTGTGATACCTATAATTCTACCCAGTTCTCCCAAGCATTAAAAAGATGTTTTCACAGTTTCCATTGATTTCCATTGATAGTCAGGTGGAAACACAAACCTTTGTACTGTTGCCTCTCAGCCTGGGTCAGGGCTGCAAGTTGAACGAGACAGCGTCTAAATTGAGCTAAGCCAAATCAGACCATTTTCCAAGGCATGAAATCAGGGTCTAGCCCAAACCTTGTGTTCAGCTTGTTGTCATTGTTATTTGTTGTCAAGTCAACTTTGAGTTATGATGATCCTATGAATGAGAGACCTCCAAGGCCCCTGGTCATCAACTACACTTCCAGTGTATACTCTATTAAGGCTTCAGAGTGAAAAGAAAATGGTAGAGAAAAGAATTTGCAGTTACCAACAAGTGGGAAGAAACTCATGAACAATTGAATGAGAATTGTCTGCTAAGATAAACAACCTGCCAAGAGTTCCTTTCTGGCTGGTTTTGATGCTAGACAAAAGGTTAGTTTCAAACAGCTAAAGAAAGCCTTCTTTCCTCTTTGTGGGTTTAAATCTCTGACAGGTTTTATAAACACTCATCTGTAAGGCTTTTACAGCTATTCTTGCTATGGCACAGATTTGTGTGGGCTTTCTCTGTTCAATTTATTCCTGTGGAAGCAACTGAGTAACGGAAGAGAGATTCTGTTGTTAGAGTGTAAACTCATGTTCACTTGAGAGACATGCACTACATGAAATATTTGGCAAACAATTAGTTTCAACAGACAGCCCTGCGTTGTACATACCATACCATCTGCCCTGTCAATAGAATGTGCATACTACCTCAGACAGCTCATCCAGGGACACGATTAAAGGGCAGAAATAATCAATTACTTATTATGATATTTTTTATCAGTGGTATGTGTGTTTCGCAATTATCTGTCTCAAGCACTAACTTGTCTTGCACAATTTCTGAATGTAAGAGAGATGGAAGATAAAAGACTGTAGTTATTTTAAGTTTTCTGAGCAACTGAAAATGTTCTCCTGGGATCTTGAGTTCAGCTGAAACTATTAAATATTGCTTTAGGTTAGAATCAAAGTAATTCTGCTAATGCACAGAGCTCTGCCTAGCCCCACAGAGTCGTATTCACTACTTCCTGTGGCTTGTAAAATGACACACGTATAATGCAATCCCATGCAGGTTTACTTAGAAGTAGACTGCACTGAACTCAAAAGAGCTTCCTCCCAAACCAAATTGAGCAGGATTTCTGTTTTAGGGTTTATGTTTTGTACTGTACGCAGGGAACCATCAGATTTTACCGGGGGGGGGGGGGAGGGGGACAAAGGCATTTTTAGGATCTTAGCAGCCACAAGTCTCTAAAGTCCAGTACTAGCAAGTGAATGGTCACGGCACTTGAGATGCAGTGAAAATCTTATTGCTTTTCCTTTTAATATGAATCTCCCTGATTTCAATGTTATATTCAAGATAAATAAAAATAGCCTTCTCACTGAAATTTACTTCTGAACAAAACAAAATATTTTGTTTTTACAATCCAAATGCATTTTGATTTGTTTCAGTTTGTTCAGAAAGTGGCCACTGATTTTTGCATTTAAAATAACAGAGTGAGAGAGAGATACATATTTGTAAAGATCATAATATTGTGTGTAGGTTTTTTATTTTTTATTTATAGAAGCATTTTATATACAAAAACAATTAAAAAGCTTCAAGTTACTACATAGTATTAGAAAATATATTTAAGTTTACAGATAAATACTTCCAAAGTCACTTTAAAGACAATTCCCAAACACTGTATCCATACATTTAATTATTCTCTCTCTTTTGTTTTAAAAAAAAAAAATCACTTTCTCTTTTTACTTCCTGTTGCCTCGAAGTATATACCTACGTATTCTTAAATGTTATATTACAAATAAGTTGCTTATAGGTTATCGTGTCTGCATTCTTATGTCTCTAACCTGCAATTTTTCATTATCTGGTACCACTCTTTCTCTGTTAGTGTAACATCTTTATTAGATAATTGGCTGGTGAGAATTCCATCTCTTGAAATTCAAGAATTTTTTTCCAACCAAAGGTCCAAATCTGGTATTATTTCACTTTTCCAATACTGAACTACTATAATTCTGGCAGCAGTTATTAAATATAATATTGTTCTCCCGTTTTAATTTTGATTTGCACAGGAGCTTTGTCTAGCATATTCAGTAAGTACATTTCTGATCTCATTTCAAAATTCAGTTGAAAAATGCATTCAATTTCTCTATGAATATGTTTCCAATATAATTTTAGTTTGGGACATTTCCACCAAACATGAAACCAAGTTCCTGGTGCCTTTTCACATTTCCAACATAGACCTGGACCTGTTTTATAAATTTTTGTTATCTTGCTCAGTGTTAAATACCATCTATGTTCCATTTTCCAATAGTTTTCTCGGAGGTTTTGACATTTAGTGAATTTTTTAGTCCTTTCTCTTGCGTTCTTCCAACTATCCATCTCTATAGTATTTTGAAGATCTGAAGCCCATTTTATCATTGTATCCCAAACAGGTTCCTTTCCTTGTTCAAGTTCTCTAAGAAATTTATGTAACATAGCAGTCTTTTTGTCATCTGTGTTTAATAAAATTTTCGACAAACCCGAAGTTTCTTTTTCAAAGTCTTGTAATTTCTGGTCTATTTTAAATCTTTATTTTATCTGCATATAAGGAAACCAATGTACTTCAGGGTCAAGTTGTTTTAAGTTTTCAATTGGTTTCATTTCATATGTATTATTACTTGATTTGATTAAAATGTCTTTATAAGTCAACCATATGTCGAGATCCTTCCACTTTCCAAAAAATGCTTCTTGAGAAGATACCCACAAAGGTATTTCTCGAAGTGTTTTCTTCTTAATTTTTTCCCATGTTTTAAGTAAGGATCTCCTAATCAATTGATGTGAAAAATCTTTGTGTATAGCCGCTTTATTGTACCATAAGTACGTGTACCAACCAAACCTGTTATCAAATCCTTCTAAGTTAAGGGGTTTTTCATTTTTCAGCCTGATCCATTCAGTAATCCAATTTAATACATTTGCCTCACAGTAAAGCTTTAAGTCTGGAATTCCTCCTCCACCAACTTCTTTTTGGTATGTCATTATCTTCCAATTCACACGTGGCTTTTTGTTATTCCATACGAATAAATTTAAATCTTTCTGCCATTCTTTAGATATTTTCTCATTAATTAGAATGGGAATAGTTTGAAATAGGAAATTTATTTTCGGTAGGATCTTCATCTTAATTGCCTCAATACATCCAAACAAAGACAAATTCAATTTTGACCATTTTTCCATATCTTTTAAAATTTCTTTCCATCTTGGTTTATAGTTGTTTTCAAAAAGTTCCGTGTTTTTATCAGTTATCCAAACTCCTAAATATTTCGTCTTCTTCTTCATCTGGCAATCGGTAATCCTTACTAGATTACTAGATCTTTTCTTTACTCATTAAATTCTTCGTGATCATAACAGTTTTTTGATAGTTTACTTTAAAGCCTGATATTTTCCCATGTTCCTCAATCACTTCGAACTGCTGTTGTACTTGCTTTATTGGGTCCTCTATGACAATCAAGACATCATCTGCGTATGCTTTCAATTTGTAGTTGTAACTTTTAACTTGAGTGCCACTTACTGTTGAGTCATCATGAATTCTGTTGAGTAACACCTCTAAAACCATAATGAATAAAAGCTGTGATATTGGACAGCCTTTCTCAATCTCGATCCGTTCTGATTTATTCCCATTGACTATAATTTGTGCATTTTGATCTTCATATATCTTTCCTATCCAAGTTTCAAAGTCCGCTCCTAACTCCATTTTTATTATTTCAAACATGCAATTCCAGTTGACCCTATCAAACGCTTTCTTGGCATCCAAGAATATTAAACCTAACTTTTTATTCTCTCATAATATTCTAGAATATCAATGACAAATCTGGTGTTTTCATTCAATTGTCTTCTTGGAAGGAATCCTGATTGTTCTTCTTTAATGTAATCCTGTAATATCTTTTTGAATCTATCTGCCAAAAATCATCGTAAAGATTTTGTAGTCAATATTCAGTAAAGACTATAATTAGCTACTTGTAAAGAATCTTTCCCTTCCTTAGGAATTACTGTGATGTTTGCACATTTCCATGACTCGGGGATTCCATATTCTTTTATATCATTCAGAGTTTTAACTAAAGGAAATTTAGTTTCCTCTATAAATTTCTTATAATATATTGCTGTGAATCCATCCCGTCCCAGAGCTTTATCCACTTTTAACTTCTTGATTACTGATTCTACTTCTTCTATTGTAATAGTAGCATTCAGTGTCTCTTGCTGTTGTTTATTTTTTGATGCATTGTTTATCAAGATAATTCTTTATTTCTTCCTCTTGAATGTTGTCCCTTTTGTATAGTTGTGAATAATATTCCCAAAAAGCTTTTTCAATTTGTTCTTGTTTAATGCAAGTTCCTTTATTCGTGTTTATCTGTGTAATTAATTTTTTACGTTTCTCATCCCGTAATCTATGTGCCAGCCATTTACCACATTTATTTGCCTTTTCAAAAAAGTTTTGTTTTATAAATTTTAACTTCCTTTCCACCTCCTCAGAAATCTTTGCTTCAAGTTTTTTTTTCTCAACAATTTATATCTCTTCCCCTTTTGATCATTCATCGGATCTTTTGCAACTTCTTTTTCAGCTTGTCTCGTTTCTTCTTCCAGTTTTTGCATTTCCTTTTCTTTTTTCCGTTTCATTTCCACACCTCTTTGTATTAGAACCCATCTCATCACCGCCTTTCTTGTATCCCAAATCACTTTATGTAGTGTTTCTTTCCCGGAATTCTCATTAAAAAACGTTCTGAAAAACCTGTTTTGCTTTGTTTAGAAAGCTTTGATCATGTAATAATGAATCATTTAATTTCCATCAAAAAATTTTGATGTTAAATTGTAATTGCATAGATATTAAGTTGTGGTCTGATATCAATCTTGGTGAGATTGTTATTTCCTTTACACTTGGTACCAGTGAACTAGAAATCCAGAACATATCTATCCGAGAAGTTGATTTGTGACATTCAGACAAGAAAGTATGACCATCTAAGAAGAATTAATTTTTCTCCATATGTCTATCAAGTCAAATTCATTTGCCAGTTCAAAAAAGGAGGTAGGGAGTTTACCTTGATGTTTCTTTATCGTTTTCTTAGATGTTTTATCTCTGCTTGGGTCAACTACTCCATTGAAATCTCCTACAATTATGAAGTTTTCATATTCAAGTTCTCTTAATTTTTCACCCATTTTTTTGAAAATTTTTTTGTTTTCCATCCAAGGGTGCATAAACACGTAATAGCAGAATTTTTTTCCTTTTGACCTGTAGTTCAATTGCTAAAAAATGGCCTTCTTCATCTTTGCATATCTCCACAGCTTCAAATTTATTATTTATGTATATTGCAGTGCTGCTCTTTCTTTTTGGATTTGCTACACTAAAACATTGTCCAAATTTAGGATTTCTTAAATAAGCAACATCTTTTTGTTTCATTTTGATTTCTTGTAGACATATTATATCCAATTTTTTTCTTCGGCAAATAATGAAATACTTTACTACGTTTAAACTTCGAATTTAATCCTTTTACATTCCAAGATCCAATCTTCATTGTCATCTTTAAATTAATACTTTATAATATATTTAGTTCTCTTTATCCTCCTCTACTAACTGTCTGCTCTCTCTCTCTCTTCCTCTCCTTGTATTGGTATGTCCAACTCTGGTGTAAGTTTTCCATTTGGCTCATCTTCTCCTTCTTCTCCTTTTTTCTTAGTCTCCTGTCTAGTTTGCCTCTTGAACTCCTCTTGTGGTCCTTTTTCTTCATCATGACGAAGTCTTCTCAAAAAATCCCTAGCTTTCTGTACTGTATTTATCTTGAATCTCTTTTGTTTGTAAAAAACTGAAACGCCTTGAATATGAAATCTGTTGTTAAAAATTTATAATCCTGTCTCCCCCTCAATACTTCTAATGGAATATCTTTATAAATTTTTATAGTCGAATCTTCGAATGTTAAATCTTCAAAGTAGCTTTTTTGAATGATCTGATCTTACCATTTAGATTTTATAAAAGAGATAACAAAGTCGCATGGAAGTTTTTTTTCTTTAGCTATTTCAGAGTTAACATGAAATACATGATCAATTCCTAAGTCCATTTTGTCACCCGAAATATCAATATAGTTTGCCAAAAACAAAGTCATGGTTTCATGTAACTCTCCCTTAAGTGTTTCAGGAACACCTCTTAGTTTCAGACATATTTTACGGTAACAAATTTCTTGAAACAGGATCTCTTTTCTGATTGTCCAGTATTTCTCTGTTTGTATTTTTCCAGTTCTTCTGTTTGGGTCTTTAACTTTTTTGTATCTGTTTGTAAGTCTTCTATATCTTTATTAATTTTATCTAGTTTTTTACCAAATATACTAAGTTCTGTGTGCATATCTTCTTTTGCTTCTTTTCTAGAATTTTTAAGTTCCTGATGCATTTCTGCTCGCATCTCTTCTTTAAACTTCTTGAATTCTTCCAAAAATATCAGTGTAGGATCTGGAGGTTTATCTGTTGAACCTCTTCTTGAAGATAGTGGATTAGCTTGAGGTGGTTTTTTTGCCTGTGACGCCATCTTCTTAAGTATTCAGAGAATTTACAAAATTTCCAAAAACTTGGGGAGATCACGAATATTGATTAATGTTAATAATCTATATCCCCTTCAGTTAAGTGATTCATTAACACATTAATATCCACAAATTTTTAAATTTCCACAAATTTTCAAAATTTTCCAAAATTCTCCAAATTTTGCAAAATTTCAAATCTTGAATGAAATTAGTATTCTATGTTCCTTACAGTTGAAGAATACAGAGTTGCAGTAATTATCCGCCAATTCTCAAGTTTCTCAAAGTTTCCAAAATTTCAAAAAAAATCCCAAACTTTACCGAGATCCAAATCTTAAATAGATGTTATATTCTGTGTCTTTTTACAATTAAAGAAAGTAAATTCACAGTATTGTGTGTAGTTTTATATTTACTATGTGAAAGAATATATTTCTAATGCAATAAAGTGGCTTGTTTGCAAAATGTTGTGTGTACATGTTTGTATCTGTTTTTTTTTTCTGGGGAGGGGTCAATTGTATTTAAAAGATTCTCAAAGAGTTGGTAACATCCCACCCCATTTTATAGTGAGTGTATTGGGCATAATTGTGTACAATAATACCTGTGTTAGAATATTTACAGGTGCCTGCACCATTTTGGAGAAGATTCTCCCCCCCCCCCCATGCAAACTGATGCAGTGGTGTCACTGGGGGGTGGGTGCAGGGAGTATGGACTGCACCGGGTGACACTCCAGTAGAAGGCTGATACCTGATTGGCTCTCCCCCCCCCCACAGGTGCTCCTTGTGCCCCTCCTGTGGGGGTGCTTTTTCAGGCCTTGGGGGAATCTCCGGTCCGGGCAGGCAGCTGGTGGCCATTTCAGCAGCCCACACAGCTGCTTTCCCCTCCTGAACAGCCTTTTCTTTGATCCATGTGGGTGCTTCCCCAGCCTGCGTAGTGCTTCTCTGACCTGTGCAGCACTTTCTCCAGCCCATGCAGCCATTTTCCTACCCATGTCACCATTTCCCTGGCCCTGGAAGTCCCACCACAAAACAAAAAAACAAAAAACAAACAGCTACATTTATATACCACTTCATACCACCTAAGGAGTGTCTAAGCAGTTTACAACTATAAGCTACTTGCCCCCAACAATCTGGGTACTCATTTTAGTGACCTCGGATGGATGCAAGCCTGGGTCGAGCTTGAGCCCTTTTGCTGGTCTTGAACTCACAACCTTATGGTTTTGAGTGAGTGGCTGCAGTACAGGCATTTAACCACTGCGCCACCAGGGCTCCTACAACCCTGTAGGACAACCAACACAAATGTAGGGGGTGTGGTATTTCACCAAAGGAGCAGCAAAATATTGCACTGAAGTGGGAAACTACATTGGTTGGGGTACAGCTAGTATCATCCAGTCAATGAGTGCTGGTTCTCAGAGAATGTGGAACCGGTCTTTCTTTGTATTACAGAGCACAGAATTCTGTATTCAGCTGGGGCATTCTGGGACTTGTCTAGACAACAGCATTTCAGAACTATAGATAAATGAAGAAGATCTGGGTTAGTAGCCCTGCTTGACCATTAATTTGCTTTGGACAAGTACTACCTGCATAACCATTAATTTACTTTGTACAAGTACTACCTCTCAGCCCTGTACAAAGCTACTATGTTCTCTCTAGAACATGCTTCCTAATCTTTTCCAGTATGCAGGGCCCCTTCCCAGACATGTCATTAAGGAAGGAGTACTCTTCTGTCAGAAATTATGGAGATGATTCATGTGGGATATAACAAAGGACTTAGCATGAGGTATAGAAATGACACTATTCAGTTGTATAACTTTTTGTGGTATACAGTACCTAGTCATTATTAACACGGCATATATTGCCAGACAGGTATCTTCGCCTGAATGTCTTCATGACCCTGAAGGCCATCCAAGAGAGACCTCTTGATAGACTTCTTCATAGGTGGTATATACTGTGAAACATTCACAGTGATTTTAATTTCCTTCTCCATGTCCAAAATGGCACATATTTAAAAGATGTTATCAGAAATGTACAGTTCTTCCATTTTTAAATTCATGTGTACATGTACCTTGTTGAAATTTTTATCATATTCTGCATTTTATATGATCTGTTTCATGCCTTTATATTATCATAAACCTAAAACAGCTTTAGCAGTGGTAATGGCGCCGCCCGAATTAACGGGCCGGCGCTGTTGCCGCGTGAAGGAAGGCCTCTCCCCTTCCTGCGCGCCAGGCTTGAGCACCCCAGCGGCCGGTGCGAGCACGGGCTCGATGCTGATTGGCCACTGGGAGGAGCAGGAAAGGAACCTGTCTGATTGGCCACAGCAGGGTATGGCGTGCCCTCCTATTGGTGGAGAGCTCGGAGAGGGTGGTGCCTCCATCATTCCTGAGCCCTCATTGGCTGTTGGGCCTATTTAAGGCCGTGTAAGGTGAGCGTCGGCACCATTGCCAGTTCTGCTCTGGGGGCCAGCAGATCAGAGGCTTCACTGCCTATTTTGCCGCACGGTAGGGGGCGGGGCTTTGGGTCTGACAGCCTTCCTCACTGCCTAATAGGTGGGGCATTTTGTTGGTGAGGGCATCTTTACCACCTCCCCACTTCTTGGTAACAATCACCCGCTCCTTCAGGTTTGTTGCTAAGGGACTGGCAGACAGTGTTCATGTTTTTTGAGAAGGCCTTTTGTTTTGTTTTGTCCTCCTTTTTAGTCTTAATAATTAATAATTGTTGTGCCTGCGGCCTTGGCCCCTGCTGATCACACATACAGTGTTCGGAATTTTGGCTTCAACTGTTTTTTCAACTGCACGGTGCTCCCGGCGGTGTTTGGAATTTTGGCTTCAACTGTTTTTTCAACTGCACGGTGCTCCTGGTGGTGTTTGGAATTTTGGCTTCAACTGTTTTTTCAACTGCACGGTGCTCCCGGCGGTGTTTGGAATTTTGGCTTCAACTGTTTTTTCAACTGCACGGTGCTCCTGGTGGTGTTTGGAATTTTGGCTTCAACTGTTTTTTCAACTGCACGGTGCTCCCGGCGGTGTTTGGAATTTTGGCTTCAACTGTTTTTTCAACTGCATGGTGCTCCTGGTGGTGTTTGGAATTTTGGCTTCAACTGTTTTTTCAACTGCACGGTGCTCCTGGTGGTGTTCGGAATTTTGCCTTCAAACTGTTTTTTGTTTTGTTTTGGTTTGTTTTTGGTTTTAACTGCACAGTGCTCCCAGCTTCAACCCTGCTGGGCACGTGCAAACAATCGTCTTGATGACTTTGTGACTGCAAACTGTTCTTCGGCACGGTGCTCGTGGCTTCGGCCCTGCTGGGCACGTGCTCTCTACTTGGTTGGTGATTATTGCACTGCTGACTTTACACGGTGCACGCGGCTTTGGCCAGCTAGGCACGTGAGTTGTAACCAGTGCTTGTGACTTGACAACGGTGAACTGTAATTTACACG
Organism: Urosaurus nigricauda; assembly: GCA_034509955.1. Classification (NCBI taxonomy): domain Eukaryota; kingdom Metazoa; phylum Chordata; class Lepidosauria; order Squamata; family Phrynosomatidae; genus Urosaurus; species Urosaurus nigricauda. The sequence goes on along the minus strand of JAOEGL010000001.1, from coordinate 310,713,032 downwards.
GTGCTTGCGGCTTCGGCCCTGCTGGGCATGTGTTTCCCTTCACCTATAAGCAGCTTTGCAATACTTTTTTCTTGCTGACTACAGTCCCAATCTTAGTGTTGTCAGACCAACCAATTTCTACATGTCACCAAAATCAAGGAAGTTAAGTGGTGCTGCACAAGTTACCAGTTCTTTGTGAAAACAAATTGTAGGTCCTGGGAAGAGCTAGCCCCAGGGACTAGGAGGTGCCCAGCACGTACGTATGCCTGTAGACAGGGGAGTTCGACAGTTGTGGTGGATCCTGCGACAATAGTAATGGTCCAGGCCCATCCTCCCCCATTGCAGGCATCTTTGATCATTAGCCAAGAGATGGCTGCAAAACTGATGTGGTCCTTCTCAGAAACCATTGCTAAGGCCATGGCAGCCTCACAAGTATCGACATCTGCTGGTGTTGCATGTCTGGATCTGGATCCCGGGAAGGCGACAAGGAACAACAGTTGGCGGATGATGTCCTCAGCTTGGGACCCAGCTCTTCGGCTTGGACCTCCGTTGCTTGAGTGGATGTCTCCAGCTCAAGTTCTTCATCCGGCTCTAGCTCTACATCTTCGAGTTCGGAGGACGACGAGCTTATTGCGGGAACCTCTGTGGCCGGTGGCAAAAGGAAGAAATGCAAGGGAAAAAAGAGTAAATGGAACAGGACTGCATCTGTGTCTCGTTTGGGACATGTTGGGGAGGGGGTTTTTCACAGGTTGTGCCTACAGGTAGAGAAGGGTTCTGGGTGGACCATACTTTGGTCCCTGGGTTTCCCTGCTGTGCTATCCGGTGCAGGTCCTGGCATCCTGGCCTGCAAGGTGTATGGGCCTTGGGCATCCCTCCCTCAGCTCCTGGTGAGCGTCCTCTTGGGTCTCACCTTTCAAAAAAAAAATGTGAAAAAATGGAATTTTAACAGGTTGTTTCGTTGACATTTTCACACTATTGCAACCAAAAGGGCATGATGCCCTTGCTGTTACATCCACCAAATGGGCAAAACAAACAAACAAACAAACAAACAAAACACCCTAAGGTTCCCTCAGCAGAGCATACATTCTCCGTAGGGCTGTTATCTCAATGGCATTCCTCAAGAGAGCTTGACACTTAGATTGCCACATGCTTCATGTTCTTAGAGTCAGAGATGTACCTGGTGAGGCAGCTGCTATCACCTATGATGCAGCCTTTTGTCAGCAGGCTTCTCAGAGCTCTAGAGAGCACTGGGATCTTATTCACAATGAAATTTGGTTGCTTGAGGTGGTCCCTCTGACCAGGTCCAAAGGGGCCACCAGACCGGATGGTAAGAGGGACATAAATTGGTCTGCTGGGAATATAATGCAGGAAGGTGCTCCAGGTCTCACTGCAGATATGACCACATCTTTGAACTTTGTCGGGGGCCCCATAGTAAGGCAGCTTGCCCAAAATCAGGCCACCATCCCTTTCAGCATGGGGCCCTGCCCAAGGTGACTTGTTCCCCTCCTCCTTCAGAGTATAAGAATCTAAAATCAGCTTGAGATATGCTGGAGGTTCTTATGAAAAAGATTCAAAAAGAAATAGATGCCGGCTGCATTGAAAGGCCTTTTGATTCTCCGCCTTTCCAAACATTCAGGTGTCTCCCTTAAGAGTTGTCCCCAAGAAGGCTCTGGGGGAATTCCGACTTAGCTATGCTTCGTTCGACCATGTGGTCCAGCTAGTGCAGGCATGTGGCCGCGGAGCCCAAATGGCCAAATGTGACATTCAGTCTGCTTTCTGCCTTTTGCCTGTTCACTCTGATGATTTCCACCTGTAAGGGCTTAAGGTACAAGGCCGATGGTATTTCGATAAGGCTATACCGATGGGCTGTTCAATTAGCTGCGCAGCCTTTGAGGCCTTCAGTACTTTCCTGGAGTGGGAGGTAAAGCGCAGGGCTTGCTCCCCGCTTGTGACTCATTAACTGGATGATTTCCTTTTCACCGGACGGTCCGGCTCAGACCATTGCCAGATGCTCCTAATTACCTTTTCTGCTTTGGCATCTGAGATCGGGGTCCCTTCAGCAGCTGATAACACTTAAGGGGCCAGCTATGTCCCTCACATTTTTGGGTGTCCAATTGGACTCGGTTGAAGGAGTTTCTCGTCTCCCTCCTGACAAATTGAGTGCTCTTAAAAAAAAAAAAAATTATTTCAGAATTTCTTGCATCCCAAAAAGTTACTATGAGACAGGTGCAATCCCTCCTGGGTCACCTGAACTTTGCGTGCTGTGTGGTTTCTCCTGGTCGCCCCTTTTGTGCCAGGCTGGCCAGAGCTACTGCAGGTATTTCCAGGCCTCATTACCATGTGAGCATTACCAAGGGTATTAGAGAGGATCTGAAGATTGTGATTTGGGCTGTTTTTTCGAGGACACTGGTGTGCTCAAAAATGGCCAAAGGGTTGGGCTTAAGAGGAGGTTGTTAATAATTTATTTATTTATTTATTTATTTTGGAATTATTTCCCATTGTGACAGCTGACATTATTTGGAAACATGAGTTCTCCACCAAACGTGTTCTGTTCTGCTGCGATAATCAAGCCATAGTTGCTGTTGTTAATAGCCGGTCTTTCAAATCAGAAAGAGTCGTGCTGGTGCTGTGGCTCATACTCACTTGTTTAATTTTAACATTTCTATCACAGCTTGGTTTTGTTCTTGGTTTGCAAAATAATTTAGCTGATGCTCTTTCTCGATTCCAGGAAGACAGGTTTCAATGGCTGGCTCCAAAGGCAGACCCCCTTCCCATGCCATTTCCAGAGTTCCTCAGGAAGATTGGACTTCCAATGTGACCCAGGGCATTTTGTCTTCGGTGGCCCCCTCCACTCTCAGGGCCTATAATAAGGTTTTTTCTAAATTGTCCTCCTTGTGGGGTGCCCTAGGCATTCCGGCACTTTGACCTATGGATTCGACAACTGTTTTATGCTTCATGGCGTGGTTAAAGTATAGTGGGGTTTCCCCGCGCTCTATTTCTGTTCACCTTGCAGGTATTTTGTTCTTTGCAAAAGCCTCCAGCCTGGTTGATCCATGTGCTTGTTTCCAAGTGCGTTGCACTCTGGAGGGTTGGAGATGCATGCATATGGTCAAAAACGATGCCAGGCACCCTATCTGTTTTTACACTGCTTCAGGATATTGTTTCCCAGCTTCCCGCCATTTGGGGCCCTGAGGGTAGGGGAGCTGGTCCTGTCTTCGAAGACCTATTGCTCAAAAAGATACTTGTGCATCACTGATGTTTTGTTCAATGCTGATGCTGTATGTTTGACAGTTCTCAGGTCAAAATGTGATAAACTGGGCTGAGCCTCATCGATCATATTGGGGCACCTAAAAGACTCGCACCTCTGTCCTGTTCGGGTTCTAAAAAGGTTTATTAGGCACCAGCCTGCATGTCAAGGATCCCTATTTTGTCATGCTGATGGCTCACCTGTCACACGCTTTCAATTTGTTGCTGTGTTAAAGCTGGCCCTTCAGGCAATGGGTCCTCTTTTGGTTGAATTTGGGGGCCATTCATTCCGCATTGGAGCGGCCACATCTACAGCCTGTGCTGGACTCTCTACTGATGTCATCAAGTAAATTGGTTGATGGAAGTCTAGGGTGTTTGCGGGCTATGTGCACCCTTATTTGGACTCTTGCTCAAGCGGATGCTATTAATATTATTTGTGGAGGGTTCTTTTTCGGTTCTTAGGGTTGGCGGCAGGCGCTCTTTCAGACCTGCCTGTGTGGCGGCAGCATAGGCCTGGATCTGGGGTAGGGGTTTCCAGGGCCCGCTGGCACTGGATCGGGAGTCCTCATGACCCGGGTAAGGAGCGGTTCGCTGTGGCCATTGCGGGGGCCACAGTCGATTAATACCCGGTGACTAGGATGTCTCGCAATTCGATGTGAAGCAGCGCAGTTGCCTAACTGCGCAACAGGGCGGAGCTTGGCACCTACGTCATCCCGATGTTTGCCCCTGCTACCAAGGGTACATCAACCAACCAGGGTGTTGCTGATGGCCAGATCCAGACCTTATGCTTTGGGCCAACCCTATGGTTTTGTGTTGTTCTGCATGTGTGGAACAGTTAATAAAGTTGTGGCCTTTTTTCCTCCAACCAGGTTTCTGTATTTATTGGGGGGGGCCCTGACCTGCGCGGCAAATGGCGCCGCCCGAATTAACGGGCCGGCGCTGTTGCCGCGTGAAGGAAGGCCTCTCCCCTTCCCGCGCGCCAGGCTTGGGCGCCCCAGCAGCCGGTGCGAGCGCGGGCTCGATGCTGATTGGCCACTGGGAGGAGCAGGAAAGGAACCTGTCTGATTGGCCACAGCAGGGTATGGCGTGCCCTCCTATTGGTGGAGAGCTCGGAGAGGGTGGTGCCTCCATCATTCCTGAGCCCTCATTGGCTGTTGGGCCTATTTAAGGCTGTGTAAGGTGAGCGTCGGCACCATTGCCAGTTCTGCTCTCCCACCCTCCCTCCCTGTTTAGGGAGTTGATTGTCACAACTTCTGTTCTGGGTGGCAGCATAGGCCTGGATCTGGGGTAGGGGTTTCCAGGGCCCGCTGGCACTGGATCGGGAGTCCTCATGACCCGGGTAAGGAGCGGTTCGCTGTGGCCATTGCGGGGGCCACAGTCGATTAATACCCGGTGACTAGGATGTCTCGCAATTCGATGTGAAGCAGCGCAGTTGCCTAACTGCGCAACAGGGCGGAGCTTGGCACCTACGTCATCCCGATGTTTGCCCCTGCTACCAAGGGTACATCAACCAACCAGGGTGTTGCTGATGGCCAGATCCAGACCTTATGCTTTGGGCCAACCCTATGGTTTTGTGTTGTTCTGCATGTGTGGAACAGTTAATAAAGTTGTGGCCTTTTTTCCTCCAACCAGGTTTCTGTATTTATTGGGGGGGGGGCCCTGACCTGCGCGGCAATACTGTTGAGCTGCTGTTGCTCAAGTCTGTTAAAACAGCTAGATGAGGCATCTCTGCTTGACTTGCCCACATATTATGCTAATAAAACATAATTTCACCCGGATGATTTTTTCAGGATCTCAAAATTAATTAATTAAATCCCATATAGGCTCTTGTAACTAGGCCCAAAGGCAACTGTGATAAAAAGTCCTGTGCCAGGATGAAGGAGGTGAGTGCCCACTGCTGCCTGAGGATAAACTGTTCTTTGTTCCTGAGATGCCAGTACTTCAGTGTAATTTCTGGCAACTATCTAAATATGAAAGCTTTCTGGCCTCTCAAAGTGAGCAGCCCAGAACAAACTGAGAGAACTGAAACAAATACTAATCAGGGACTAGCTTTCAGAGATCTCCTAGTTTCAAGGGCTGAGAGGATTTGAGACGTCAAAATACCGGGATCTTGTGACCTATGGGGATAATGACATCATTTGTCACCCTCTCAAGTTTCTGTATCCCATCAAAGTTTAGCTGTAATCCTCAGAGCAGCTGAGATGTGTGTGTGGTGGCAGGGAGAAATTTTCCCATTTACATATTGCATGCATTCCCTCCAACTGTCTCCATTTGGTAGAGAAAGTCCCAATTAATTCTGTGCCTTCCCAGTTTTCAGCTGCTTTTAAAGCATTTGAGTTTCTATCTTCCTCCTCCCTCTACTTCCTGCTTCATCTTCAGTGTACCCCAATGTACTTGGTAAAAACTGGATTCAAAATGCAAAAGGGGTTCGTGCTCAGTTTGCTTAGCAGAGAGAACTGGAATCTTTCCCAGTAGACTCAGTCAAAAACAAACTGTTCCAGCCCCTGTTAGCATGTGTGTTCTTCTTCATTGATAATTGTTGCCATCATGACCACACTCTATTGTTGCTTGGCCATACATGTCCCAGTTTTCACCCTTAAAATGTTGGAAGGGATAATGTTGTGGTGTGGTGTGTGTGTGTGTGTAAGAGAGAGAGAGAGAGAGTTCCCAAACACGGATCTTGTTTGATTGCTCTCTTTGCACAAAATAGAGCAGGCATGGAAGCTGTGAGGTCTACAGATTGTGTATGTCCTGCCAAGTCCCCACAGCTCAATGTATTTGTGATTGCTCAAAGCTATAAAACAATATAGACTTTTCTGTTGACATGCATACACACACCTCTAGGGCACATGATTCTTTATTTGAGGCTATGTTGGAGGTCTTCCATATTTGGTATATCCAAAATACATATTTTTAAAGCCTTCAGTAACTTGTTTAATTTTGGAAAAGAGGTATGGTGACCTGCAGGGTCCAGAGATGGTAGAAAATGGGATGCTTGTGGCCGCTGAATCATGTGCAGTTGCCCACCTTAGACCTGAAGTTGGGATAAGTTTTATGGCACAGCTGGAAATGTTGCAGATGTCAAATGGTAAATTCTTAAAGAGACAGCATTAACAGATGCTTGTTTTGCTCACATGCTGAGGTAGTTAGGGAGCAGTAGCTTTCTTCTAATACTCTAAGGAGATTTTTAGACAGGGAAAAAGCCAGGAGTAAAAGGCATACTCCCAGCATAATAGCACAATCACACAGAAGATATTCAGACAATGCCATGCTCATCCAGGACTTATCTAGTGAAGATCCAGGAATACTCCAGCAACAAATCATTGGCAGGACTTCCCCATGATTGGTTTGTTGCTAGAGCATTCCTGGATCTTCACCAGATAAGTCCTGGATGAGCATAATGTGTCTAAAAATCTTCAGTGCAATCACAAAATTACACCAAGAGTATACCTTTTACTCCTGACCTTTTTTCCCCATCTGAAAACCTTCTAACATGCTTAGTTGTATCCTACGATTAAGCAGCTACACAAATAAAATCATGTTATGAGAGAGAAAGAGAGACGTACATTTCATACTCCACAAAGTTTGTTTTTAAAAAAGAACACAATTTGTCAAAATGAAAAGCCAGAGTGCTAATAAATCAATAATATCTGAAGTTTTCAGTTAGCATCAGTGATTTATACGTCATCAATAACTCACTCCCACTTCAAACATCAGCTGAAGGGAACACTGTTTTCAAGATCTGACACTGTTTTGGTTCACTTTGACATTCTATGTTTCAGGATTTATTTTGCTATTCATTGTTCAGTCCTCAGTTCCAAGCAATCAGCTCCCTATCTGAATTAGACCTGCTATTTTCTGGTTTTACAGTTTTTTAAAAAAATTCTGGTTTTAAAATATTGATATGTGATTCCTCATTTCTGTATGGTGTTCAAAAACACTTAAATAAATATGGAAATGACCAATAACAACTTGATTCAAATATGTTTCCACACAAGTATTACTTTCATGGTCAGGAATTCCAGGATAGGCACATCTGAATATGAATGTCCCCTATTCTCATTGCATTACTTCCAATAAGATGCACATTGAAATAAGTATCTACATCCTGGTGCAATGATGCATTTGAAAATGCCATTTTTACATGTGATTATACTTGGTACAAAGGACTGGTTAGGGAAAGCAAATAATCTTCAGATCTCTGAGAGATTAAAAACACACTGGCCTACAACCTATGGTTAATTCCAATTAAAACTGACCAATTTCATCTCTCAGTTTTATCAACATGTTGACTCATTATTTAACAGTTGAACCAATGGGTCTACTTTAAACAAAACTAACCAACAGGATTCCAGAATCCAGCTTTATTTTTTAAGTACATCATCATACAGAATTCACTGCTGCAAGGAAGTGAAGAAACCAAAATCATGGCCACATCACTGAATGGAAAAAACAAACAAAAAAAATTACATGCACCTGGCATACCAACCCAAAAGGAAATCCTAACCACAGCCAATAGATAACTAGGCATGCAATAGTAGTGAGGGGTTCAGGAACTTGCATCTGGCTCAGCTAATTCTTTTATATATTTCTAAATGTTTTGTGCTGATATTGGCTTAATGCTGGACAAGTATAAACATATTTGATATTGGCTTAATACTGGGCAGGTTGAGGAAGACAAGTATAAACATATCTGGTCATAACAAGTAAGGATGAAACACATTTAGCAGTGATCATAAGAGTTTATCACACGGGATGAATTTCTCTCAATTTTGAAAGAAATGGAAGTGAGGCCAGTTTGGAATTGAGTAAATTCGCTAGTTCAGCGAATTTACTTAATTGCGTATTGACACTGCATTGCATTCAGAACTGCCCGAAATTGCCTCCCAGTGCCCGAAATTGAGTGTGATAGTTTCTCACGCAATCACGCAAAACCCCATTATTGTGTTTGGAAGGACTTCCCTTTGCCCAAAAATGTGTGTGATCAGCTTTCACGCAATCACGCGAAACCCCATGATTGCATTCAGATTGCCATTGGATTATACTTCCAATTCCCTTCGTGTGATAAACCCCATACAGAATGAAATGACAAGTGTTTAAAGAGACCACAATGTTGTTTGAATAATTGCTCACAGAACAGATGCATGGTGTAGGACACGGAATAGAGATGCTTTTTGCTTTTTGGTAGCTTCCCTACCAAAATTGGGAGATGGTCCTTGGAAATGAATATAGTATTTTTGATATCTCCAAAATCTAAAGCCAGGAAGGGTGATAAACAGTCCCTCTTTCCATGGGACTATTTGTACCCTGTGGTAATGAATTTCACCACCTCTCTGGCATATTTGGTGGGGAGAAGGGAGAGAGTGTCTTTGATGGCTGCTCCCAAGCTCTGGAACTCCCTCCCTAGACCTAATTGTGTCCTTCTTGCAGTCTTCTTTTTGCAAGTGAAAAGTTTTCTGTTCTTACAAGCTTTTAGGAATTGACTGCAATGGGCTTTGCATGCTGTGGATTTTTACATTATTTTAATAGACTTTTAAATGGCTTTCATTCTATAGACAAATTACATTTTAAAACATTTTTACTGATGTTTTTGTATGTATTTCAATCTGTGTTTAATTTTTGTAAGAGAACTTTAGTCCCAATATTGAGGGAAAGGTAGGATATAAATGTGATGGTGGTGGTGGTGGTGGTGTAACATTCTACAGCTTTCAGTTAGCAATTGCCTGAAAATTCCCTGAAATTTCAGGGAGAGGAATAATAGCTTACCTTCCTTAAATAAGGTTGTAAGATGTCTCTTCTTACTTTTAATTTTTAAAATTGAATTACAAATATCACAGGAAGAAATGAAGAGAGATTTTAAAACATTTTGGTCAAAACACATCTAGGCCTAAATGTAGCTTAAGTCCTAACTGGAGAAAATCTATTAAATCGATAGGATCTATATAAGTGTTACCATACCATGTTCTGACTGATTCAATGACTTTAATCTGGTTGAAAGTATAATTTAATTTGAGTTCTACTTTCCCTTCACTATCACTGCCTTAGTTAGAGGCACAACCCAACACAATACAGGTCAGGCAATGGCAGGGCTTTCTTGGAAAAGAGGGAAGGCTATGTCTAACTTAAACCCATTAAAACCTGTCATTCTCTACCAACAAAGGTGATACTTTAATTACAACAGTGCAGGTGTTTGTCTCCCCCATCCTCCCACCACCACTTTCTTGTAATGAACATGCAGACTCTGAAGCAGCCAAAGACTTCTGAAACCCTCTGGCTAAGTCTGACATCTCTGGGGAAAAACAGGCTTTTCTAAAATTAAAACCAGCGGTTGAAGAGTGAGAGACAACTCTATGTACGATGGAGAAGTGATCCTCAAAGATGCAAACACATGTAGGTGATGCTTGATGAGTGCACATAGAAGAATCACCATCTTTGCCCGTGGCCAGCAAAAATATCTATATCAATATATACTGTATGTGTGTGTTTTATTCAATTCTTTGGTATGCCTCTAGAAATAAAATGGGTGGAGATTTTTTGTTTAAGCTGAAATGTTTGCTTCTAATGTAGGAAGACACTGAGAGATGAAATACTTATATTAAATGGAGAGGGAATTAATTTCTTGGCATGTCTGTGCAAAGCTTCTCCCCCCCCCCCCCCCCGGCGCCACCAGCAGCAAGCCAAGCACATTGTGTATTTTCAAGCCCCATGTGCGGTAACCAGTTGAAAATAGAATTTTCATTAGGAAGATGTTTCTACACAGACCACTTAGGAGTGGATTTGCTATAATTTGAAATTCAGTTTCAATTAAGTGATATCATGGAAAGGAGCTGAATCAGAGTCATTATATGACAGAAAATAAAAACCTAGGTTCCAAGTGAAGATAATAAATCAACAAGAAGTTGAAAACACGTGACCTGGAGATGGCTCAAGAATGGCTTCACCAGGTGCTGAGCCAATGGAAAGAAAAGATGTTTTGGGAGTTGTGAAATTCCTGGCAGGGATATTTGGGCTCTCATTGTTAAGAAGACAGAAATGCCCACTGTTGCTTTGCAGTCTCCCCCCCCCCCCCCCCGCCAGGTTTAATTTCAGTAAACTCCCATAACCAGAGTAAACTCCAGTAACTTTTGTGAATGACAATTCCCAGAATCCCCCAGACAGCATGCTAGAAATGATCATTCACAAAAGTAACTTTTCCACATTCTGCCAGTAATGAGGCCACCTTTGTTCATACTTCCAAAGATACTCCCTTTGGAATAAAAATGGAATATACTGTATAGTGGTCCCTTCCCTTACATGGGGGATTCGTTCTGGACCCCACCCTACCCACCACACACACATAAGGGAAATATTGCATATGATGGAGCCCTGGTTCAGCTTTCAGCGTATACTGAAAGCCACATATGGCACACCCATATACAATGCAGGCTCACTGTATATTTATTTACATTGTCTGCTGGAAATGAATAAAGGGAAACACTTAAGCTGTGTGCATAATTACAGCTATTTTACCCATGATTCATTCCATCAGTATCATTCCTAATATTTAGTATATTTTGAAGATGCAGACAATGCACAGGATACAGACCAGAAACAACATACATCATCCCAAGGCTCTTGCCCTTTAATAATAATAATAATAATAATAATAATAATAATTTATTTCTATCCCACCTCTCCATGTGATTGAGGTGGCTTACATCATAAAATCAGAAATATAGTAAAATAATCCCAATCCCCCCCTTCCTAAAATAAAATCTACAATTTACAATACATCAAACTATAAAATCATTACAGTCAATAAACAATGATAGCAAAATATTTATTTCAAGGTATGTTTTTATTGATTGATTTCATGACCTTCAATCAAATTTTCAATTTAGTATGTTCTTGGTGCAGACAACAGTGCTAAAATTAAATGAAATATTGAAAGGTTCAAGGAAGAATAAAAAAAAAATCAACGGGGCGGTACAGACTGCCCAAAAGGGGCAGTCTGGTGCCACCTTTTTTTGCAGCACAACTTCACCACAGCAGCTAGATGCTGCAGTGAAGCTGCACAGCAAAAAAGGAGTGGGGTTTCCATACTCCTTTTTTGTGCCGCAGTTGTGATACGATTGACGGAAAAGGCGCCATTGGGTGCCTTTCCACCACAGCAACTGTACAGATGCATCTAGCAGCTGTGCAGTTGTGGCGGCGCCATTACATATGCCATCTAAACGGCGTTACGTAATGGCACCTGTGTAATTATGTAGTAGGGTTCGGGAGCGCGCAAATGCTGCATGCTCCCGAACCCTAATGGCGCCACAACGGCACCTCTTACTGCCCATCTGTTTTGGGCCAACAGTGTTATTTTAGCAGCAGGAAGAGTAATAATAAAAAGGAAAATTTTAACTGCCATCACACTTGGAGGTTAAACACATAGTGAAAATAATAATAATAATAATAATAATAATAATAATAATACCTAGCATACATGGGGCCAGATTTTAAATCTAGGAAAAATCAACTCTATAGATGTGGGACAGTAACCCCTCTGTTCCTTGTCAGATATAATCTAGCCTGTGAAACCAGTGGTACCTGCAGCAGAGACTTATTACTAGACCAGCCTGGCCCAAAATATATTGCTTTTCCTGAGGCAAAGAAGAAGGTCATGTCACCTCACTGATTCAATATCCAAAAGCTGACTGGATCAATGATTCAGTCTTTCTTCAATGCTGACAAAGGGTCAGAGTCTGCCACCACACCTGAATCTGTAGGCTAGTTTACGAACCATAAGGCAGGCTGTATGGCACTCAGTCCTGCTCTTCAAATCTTGCTGTCACCTCCTGATGTTCATGTGTCTATCTCCATCCATTATCTGCCCATCCCCGTCTCCTATCAAGATAGCAGTTAATGAGTATAGGCATGCAAAGGCTGCTAATTCTAACAGGTTCTGCACCAAGATTTACCTGCCATCTTTTAAAAAATACTGATTTTCTCTGGGGTGTAAAGGCTTCTTTAGATGGAGTGCAGGTAAGTCAGTAGGATGGAGGAGAAAAAGACCACATAAAATAATAGAGTTAGGAGAGACCACAAGAACCATCCAGTCCAACACCCTGCCATGCAGGAACTCACAATCAAAGCACCCCCAACAGATGGCCATGAATGACCAGTCAGGGTGGGGCAATGAAATGGCAAAGTGAAACATGGGGTGAAGCTGAGCTGTAAAGGAGTTAGGGCACCAGAAACAGAAGCAGGACCACTGAGTCTTTGGAGTGGCCCAATTCTCTTCTGGTGTCTTTCTATTTGAAAGACTCATCTCACCCTACCTAATGGTGGGGCTGATCCTGACAATGCATTTGTGTCAGTTGCATTTTGATCAGGGCTGAGCAAATTGGGGGTAGGGGGTCTCCTTCTCACATGTGGTGGGTCTGATCTGCTTCCTTGCAAGTTAAAGAAATAAAGTAAGGCTTATTGGAATTGTGTGGACTAGTTTAACCCACAGGGGATCTGTTCTACATGAGGGATTATGAAAGTGCACATATCCTTGGAACTGGAATATCACCATCATTGTAGTACAACACCCCTTGGCAAAAGAGGGATTGCATCTTGTTCACAAATTGACACTTTATTCATGCCTGTGCTTTTCCTTTGCTGGATAAGAATGGTTCACACTGGAACACGCTGCCTCAGAGAATGATGGAGTCTCCTTCTTTGGAGGTTTTTAAAAATATCCTTGAGGGCCATCTGTTGAGAGTGCTTTGACTGTATATTCTTGCATGACAGAGGGTTGGACTGGATGGCCCCGGATTTCGTCCCATGGAATTAAAGTGCATCAGATCAAGAAATCCCAATACTTTGGCTATGGTTAACTGATTTGTCACTTAGTTTTCTCTAAACATGTTTAGCGATACCTTAAATTAGGCAATGTCTTATCCACATTATTACAGTGAAACTGCTATAAAATAAAAGTGGAAGCTGAATCACAAGTTCCTGTTGAAAGAGACGATATCCTGTGTGTCATACTAAGTATATGTTTGGCATGGGTTGAATAAGACCCCTAAAATGTTGTATACTAGGAAGAAACTAGATAAAGTAGAACAAAGTTTACAGCTATAGAAATGCAGATATATAATCAATAAGGATGATAAAATAGTGAAGTAATATATTTTCCTTGCTATCCTAATAATGACATTATTATTAGTTAAATTATGCTATTTCTTAATTACAATATGTTAATATAAATTATATTATACAATGATACAGTATGTGATTTTGCCCCCTTTCTGGAGGATACTATGCAAGCTTTAGTGTCCTAGTAACCTTACTAGCAACACCATAAAAATATTTCTTTCTCTCCCAAGAATAATGCTGAAAATGCCTCCCCATTTTCACTGCCTGTAAACAAGACCTTGATGTTGGGGATACATTTCCAGCTCTTCAGCTTTGCTCTACCTATTTTTGCCTGTCTTGTGCCTTCACATTTCTTTGTGTTCTTCTCCCTTGCCTTATATTTTTGTTTCATTAAGAGGCATTTCTTTTTGAGCCCCTGTTGCGTAGGCTGAGATGGAGTGAGTTAGTACAATATTAGGGCAAATCTCTACATAACTCTGTCTGTATCTTGATCTTTCATATCAAACAACTGTCCAGAAGTTAATAAATGTGCAAATAAGCATATTAGTTGGATAGGTATATAACAATTACTTAACAGCAGAGCCAGTGGTGTGGTGTCACCCAGTGCAGGAAGGATGAATGTTCATCCCTCCTGCTCCTCATCCCTGGGAGGAATCCTGGGGACAGGACAGCCAGAAAAGTCATGTATGCACCCCTCATGTTCTGAAGGGGGAGGAGGGCCCAAACAGATGTCACCTCTCTTCTGGGTGTCACTCAATGAAGACTGTATTCTTTGTGCTCCTTGAATTACACCACTGAGTAACCACTCTGTTTCTTACAATCAAAGCAAAGTGCTGTGTGTATTTCCTGCAAGCAATTTACTCCAGCAGTGGTAGATACCTCTGTCAGAATCATGCCTGCAAATTTAGCCTGGATTTAGCTTCCTGTGACCAGTCATAAAACATAGTTTGCTAAATGTCATTGTGAAAAATTACAAGAGATCCTTTACTATTTGAGGGAGCACCCTGTCCAAAGGCATACTTTGACTCTAGGACACACATCAAAACTGCTTTGCTTCCTGCTTTATTCACTTCAGGTACAAAAGGTATCCATCTTAATTCTGAGTTTGTTTGCTAATCAAAACAAGTGTGTGAAGCAAAGTAAAAATGTCTGTGATAACTTATAAATTCTGAACTCTGAGTTTTAAAAAAACAATGAAAGCAGTATACAGAAGTAATGTTAAACTAGGCTGCAACTTTGTTAATTTTAAACTGGGCTGCAAACCTTAAATATCAGTAATAAAAATGATATATGGTAAGAATCATCTTTTTTAAAAAAATTTAAGCCCAGGTGGCACCAGATGGACTGGAGGGAGGGCTCTTCTCCTTAGTCCAGGTCAGGCCCAATGGAGCTGGGCCTGCATCTCTCCCTCCGTGGCCAGATGGCACCAGATGGAGTGGAGGGAGGGATCTTCTCTTTATTCCAGACCAGGCCCAATGGAGCTGGGCCTGCATCTCTCCCTCCATGGCTGGTTGGCACCAGATAGAGTGGAGAGAGGGCTCTTCTCCTTAGTCCAGACCAGGCTTGATGGAACTGGGTCTGTATCTCTGCCTCCAAGGCCGAATGGCACCAGATGGAGTGGAGAGAGGGCTCTTCTCCATAGTCCAGACCAGGCCTGATGGAGCTGGGGCTCTCCCTCCAAGGTCGGATGGCACCAGATGGAGTGGAGAGAGGGCTCTTCTCCTTATTCCTTGTTGCATGGAGATCAATGAGAGCTGAAGACAGCCATGAATAACTTGTTCCATTAATTTAGAAAACTGTTATATTTAACAGTTGGAATCAATTCCATTGATTTAGAAAACAGTAAAAAAAACTTGAAACCAATTAATAATATAATCAATAAATACTTGATAAAAACTCTAAAAGTAAGTACATCCATTCTGTCAAGGTTACCTATCAGAAAATGGTCCAGTAAAACAAAGGAGTCTACACCTGGTGACAGACACCCAGGATGAGAACCCACCTGATCTCAGTGCAGAGATCATGCAATATGATGTGTGTATCAACAGAGAAAGCACTTCTCTATACGATGACCAAATAAGCCTCTAGAATAAAAAGATTCATAGGGTTGAAAGAGACTTCAGGCTTATTAAAAACAAACAAATATGTCTTCCATTGGCTAAAACCATGTATTGCACCTTAAACTGGAGTAATTTTTAAGAAAGATGAAGCTATGTTACAATATGTAATGGGGAAAAAAGTATATATGAGAGGTGTCTGGTCTAAAGTCCAATGGAAGCAAGTTCCTTCTCTTCCTGTTTCCTTTCTGGCTCTTGGATATGTATATGCAGGCACATGCATCACAGGCCTCTATATACAGTCAGCCCTCCGTATCCATGGATTTTTTTTTTATCCATGCAAGCATCCACGGCTTAGAAATATATATATATATATATATATATATATATATATATTTTCCAGTCAGCCCTCCATATCCATGGATGGATGAAATGCCTCATTTATATCTGCATGCTAATTCTTGCTGTTTCCTGAATGCCCTGAAGGCACAGATCTCATCTGGTCTTGGAAATTAAGCCTGGTGATGGATGGGAGACTCCCAAGGAATACCAAATACTGTACACTATATTTCAGGCAAGGGCAAATGACAAACCACCTCTCAATATTCCTTCCCTAAGAAAACTCTCTGAAATTCATGGGGTTGTCATTCATCAACAAGTAACTTGACACATGTGTAGAGAGAGATGCTTTTTAGAGAGAGGTGGGGTGGGGAGAACTTTGGTGAAACTTGCAAGAAAAAGTTGCAGTGTGGAGTCCTCCTGTTCACATCTGGGTGGCTGCAACCCTACTATTTTTCAGAACTCTCTTCCTCATGCCCCTCCAACTATCAGCTAGCAACCCATAACCACTGAGCATGCTTATGACCCAGACTCTGTATGACCAATCACTTCATTTCTTCCTAAAGGTTTTTCTACTTCTACCAACCTTAAGAGTTCCTCCACATCTGCTGATGTCTCCCTGTCATGATGATGCCATTTTGGCTACATAAGTATTAACACCTGGAGTGTGTCTGTGTGTTCCATTTTATTTCTGTATGCAAAATACTTTCTTGACACTGCCCCATTTAGCCTCAGAAGAACCCTGTGAAGAACCCTGCTGTGAAGTAGATTAAGCTGAAAGGAAGGCTCAGTCCAGCCAATTCAGATGGAATGTTGAATACCTAAAACATGTTAAGCTGAAAGAGAGACATTCTCAAGGGTTTTCAGCCTGAGTAGCAGCATGACTCTAGCTCTCTTCATCCCACTTACTATATAATTTACAGTATCCCACAAGCCCTATAATAAATGGAAAGGGGTAAAGAAACCTGTTTTTTTCCCCAAACTACAGTATATCTTACCACACATATTATAGTACTGGATCTCTGGAGGTTCCCTACATTTTTAATAAGTTTTTGTCCATCTGGGTTTCACCTATTTCACCAACACCGAAAAGCTTCCCCACATCCCACTCCACACCGTCATTGGATGCACTGAGTTATGTGACCCATTGTTGTTGTTGTTGTTGTTGTTGTTATTCACCATAGGACATAATTCTTACAATACAGAATCCACTGCATAATCCCATACAGTTCTGGTTCAACATCACACTGAGATAAACAGCACTCCATTTGTTTGAAGTTATGGTTGTCTTGCTCTTTTGGATTCAAGGCAGTTGGATATATAAAAACATGATGTTAGTGCTGAACTTTCAATTATGTCCCAGGCAAAAACTACTCAATGCTAAAATGTTTAAACATTAATATTAGGGAGACTAATTCCTGAAATCCTCTGGCTAGGAGATTCTGTGAGATACTGTGTAAAAAAAGTAACATTTCTAAATCCTGTTCACGGGGAGTGCTTGCTGTTTTGGATGTGATTATGAGGAAAGAACTGAGCTATTCTGAAAATATGGTTTCTCTTTCCTCCCATTCCAAAACAGATGGAAGCAATAGCATTTGAAAGAATATCTTAAATACATAAATAGTTGTTCACCTGCTGAGAAAAGTTATCATTCTAAATTCTGGTAAAACATCTATTATAAAATAGTCCATAGCAGTAGCATAAATTCTAAAAGAACATCAGGACTTAATCATATGACTGATTTATGCAATAGGATGTGCAGTTTTCTGAATGATAAACTATAGCTGTTACATGTAGTTTTTATTTTAAGGCAAGAAAAACAAATTTGTAGTGTTCATTTTGAAAACACAGAAAACTAAAGGCCTGAAAGATAAAATTTCCATCACAGTTCTGGTAAAAAGCCAACACGCAATAGTATTTTAGTTTATAATATAAATATAAATACTGCACACTGTATACTATGCACATTTTGTATGTAGAGGGTTTTTTTTTTTACAGAAAAATCATTTTCTGCACTTTCTACACAGAAAATCCCATTTCCTGAGCAGATAGTACTGTTTTTACACACTATGCTGAAATGTAAAGATTCTTATCAGCTCAGGGTTCTCCTCCACAGAGTTTCCTGAAGCTTGACAAACACATTTTTCTATCATTTTCCAAGTATTTTAAAAAAATATTCTTACCATCCCTATTGACAACACAGTTAAGGATGAAGCACACATTCATCTTGTCTCTCTAAAATTTCAATCTGATGTTGCAGCATTTCCTCCCACATGTTCCAATTGCAAAGGGCTAATAAAATTTCAAAAGAAGAGTGGGGCAGAAGCCAAAACCAAGGCAATAATTCATGGTAGGAAAAAATACAAAAAAGCATGATTGTGTTTTCATGCTCAGTTGATTTTCATTATTTCTTCTTTTCAAATACCAGTTAATTTAAAAAGAAAATAAATTGGAAATTTTGTAAGAAATAAAAACAATGTTTGGGTTGAATGGAGATAATTATTATCAGGTCTGGAAACAATGGATGGACAAGGTTCAGTCAGCAGTGGAAGAAACCTGGGATATGTTATTTCTAGCAGATCTAGCATCTATCAAAAGGAGTTACATGTTGTAGGAAAATTACATTTCTCAGAGTTTTTGGCAGCAAGGACACTGTGGATGAAGCATTCGTGGAAGGGGGGCACTTGTGATCAATTTAAGTCCAAACTGGAGAAAGAAGAAGATGCTTCTTAGGTCATTTTTGGGCAGGTGGATGCTCTTGCCCTATCTACTCCAAACCAATTCTGTAATGTTCAGTAAGACTTGAGTCTAGAATTGCAGCTTGGTAGAACAACAGATGCTACTAAAGCAAAACATGAACTTCAGAAGTAGCAGTGTTAGGAAACACTTTAGCATCATGCTTCTGATTCCTTCAAATCCCCACACCCCCAAATAAAGAGGTACTACTACATTATGATTGCATCCCACATTTGAATATTCCAATTATGTGGGTGGGATTAGATAGAGCTTGTTCTTTTCCATCTGATTGGCACCTTCATTGCTTTGCTTACATGATTCCAGACTTCAGAGGCTCCTCAATAGCTCTCTAGCACATCAGGGAAACTGACCTTACATGTAGTCTTTAGTAAGAGTGAAGTGGTGGATGAAAACTGAGAAAGCAGGTTTAAATTCCTCACTTGTCTCTGAAACTCACAGAGTGAACTTGGGCCAGTTTAATTTTTTGCTGCTCCAGAAACTAGCACATAGGACGTTATCAGACGACAGAAATTGGAAGTATAATCCAATGGCAATCCGAACGCAATCATGGGGTTTCATGTTATTACATATTAGAGTATCTCATGCAATTTCGGGCAAAAGGGAAGTCATTCTGAATGCAATCATGGGTTTTACGTTATTGTGTATTAGAGTATCTCACACAATTTCAGGCAACGGGAAGTCATTTTCAGGCAAAGGGAAGTCATTCTGAACACATTCCGACCACAATTAGAATTCATGTAAATTCACTAAACTAGCGAATTTACATGAATTCAAATTGGCTCCATTTGAAATAGAGAGAAATTCCTCCTGTCTGATAAACTTCTCAGAGCCATGGATTCAGACTATAGGAAAAGAGATTCCACCTAAACATTAGGAAATGCTTCCTGACAGTGATTGCTGTTTGGCAGTGGAATATCCTGCTCATAGGGGATTTTCACACAGAGGCTTACCATTGTTAAATAGCTGGTAAAATGCTCCAGAAGCACAAAGGTATGGTAGGTAGTCACGATTATGAAATGTCACTGATGCGCACCCTCTCCTCTCCCATCAACAAAGCATTCACAGAGCAGCCATTTCTTCAATAATGGGAACTTCCATTATGAAGAAATGGCTGCTGTGCTAACGCTTTGTCAATGGGGAGAGGGTACACGTCAGTGATGTTTTAGAAGCACAACTAGCTACCACACCTTCGCGCTTCTGGAGCATTTTGCCAGCAATTTAACAATGGTAAGCCTCCATATGAAAATTCCCATAGAGTGGTGGAGTATCCTCCTCTAGAGGTTTGTAAGCAGAGGCTGGATGGCCATCTGTCTGGAGTGCGTTGATTTTGTATTCCTGCATGGCAGGGGGTTGGACTGTATGGCCCTTGTGGTCTCTTCTGACTCTATGATTCTAATCTACCCAGGAGAGTTTTTGAGGAGAAAATGCATTCATACAGTTGCAAGAGACCACAAGGGCTATCCAAACCAAGCCATGCAGGAGGGCTGTCTTGACTAGAACTTTGAAATTTTCTTTTTAGACTACAGCTTCCAGAATTCCATAGTCATCTTGGCTAGTGCCTAGGAGATTCTAAAAAGATTAGCATATTTCCAAACCCCAGACTCAGGCTCTGTGGAGAAAATGCAGGCTATACTCATAATAATGAATCAATGCTAGTAGGACTTATTTTAAGAGCCCTTTATTTTAAGGTAACTTTTGTTATAATCAACAGTGATTTCCTTCTTTGCTCTCTCCTTCTCTAGCTCTTCATGAGTATTTTAAATATCATTGTACTAAAGACAAATTACAAGGCTCTGGCACATGTTAACAGATTCCAAAACCCTGATACATTTCCAAGCAAACAATTCCATCCTGCTTATATGCTGATGCTGGTCTTTGACCGTAATAAAGAATTTCATTTCATCCTTCTTATATGTAGTTTTTGGTTGTTGTCATTTCTGACTTAGGGCAACCCCAAGGCAAACATATCACAGTGTTTTCTTGGCAAGATTTGTTCAGAGCACGTTTGCCCTTGCCTTCCTCTGAGGCTGAGAGAATATGACTTGCCTAGGGTCAAGGAATGGGTTTTCATAGCTGCACAAGAATTTGAACCCTGCTCTTGAGAGTAATAGTCCTGTGCTCAAACCACTACACCATGGTGGCTCTAGTAGTTCTTGGTGCTGAATAGTCAAACTGCAGAGAAGTCGGGACGCATCCTATCTATCAGTCCATCAGGGAGAAGTCTGTAGCAGCAGGATACACCTCTCCTTTTATGTTTTCTGCAACACTGATCTGCTTTTAACACCTAATAAATAATGAAAATGATCAACAGGACATTTTCATGGTTAGTCAAGTCAATCAAGCCACAGCTTTGTTTACCTGTACAAGGGAGCTTAATTAATTAAATAATAATAATAATAATAATAATAATAATAAGTTTATTTATAGCCCGCTCCTCTGACATCAATCGGAGTACATGTTAAAGTACATGTTGCTCCCAAATATAATTGGATTATCTTTATCTGTTAAAAATTTACAGTAGGCCCTTGTTTTCCTTTGGGATTTGGTTCCAGGACCTCCTGTGGATAACAAAATCCATGGGTGTTCAAGTCCCATTAAATTCAATGGTGTAGTGAAATTGTGTCCTTTATATAAAATAGCAAATTCAACTTTTGCTTTCTGGAATTTATATCTCTTTGGAATATTTTCAAGCAGTGGATGGTTAAATCGGTGGATAAAGAATCCGTGGATTTGAAGGGCCAACTGTATCTGCTTTATGCATTTCCAGCCTAATTTTCGCAGATTTGACAGAATACTGGCAGGATTTGATCATTGTACAAACTAAAACAATCCCTTGCTCATAATCCATCTACCCATAAAACTATCAATGCTCCATTATAAACAAATATGGTGGGTTTAGGAATCTAGAAAGCTGCCATATATGGAATCAGACCCTTGGTCTATCTCACCCAGTATTGCCAGCTCTAACCGGCAGCCATTGTTCAGGGGTTCAGGCAGGATTCTTTATGAGCCAAACATGGTGGTTTCCCCCTAAAGTACTAACCAAGCTGAGTTCTGCTTAACTTCTGAAAGCAGACAACATTGGATACATCCACAGTGGTATGATGGTTGAACACGTATCAAGAAAAGATTGAACTAGTAAAAAATCCTGGTAAATGGACAAATAAAGTATTTAGCAATACTTTAGCAGGAACTGTTCTGACATTACAGTAACTATCTGAAAATGATAAGGGCATTATGTAAGAACAAAGGAAGTCATAATACATGAAAAATTAAACTAAACAATGTTCGTATTATTGCATGGGTAAAGAAACTTGGCATTCTTTAGATACAGGCATGATTCTGCTTGTCATTGGTATTTCCCTTCCTCTACTTTGATGATAGTTAAAATGTAGAAAATCAAAATGTTCATAAACCTTGTCCCACATTCAGAGGCCTTGTCTGCATGGGTCAAACCCCCCTTTTTTTTCTGGTGTCATCCTGTTCAGACAATGCAGTCCAGACAACGTCTGAAACATTCTGCATCAGAACTGGCCTATACCAGACTTATAATGGTATATGTATACACACATGCACATGCATGCGCACACATGCTCACACACGCACAGCTATGGCTCTGGCTCTTCTGGAAAGATCCAGAGCTTTCCGTTCTAGCACTGTGGCTGCCTAGGCATCCCAGTGGGCTCTTCAATGCATCCAGTGGTTACTTGGTACCTGAAGCTGAATGTTTCTCCTCTTTGGCAGTAAAATGTAATAACATCCAGGGGTTACTTGGTACCTGATGCTGAATGTTTCTCTTCTTTGGCATTCGATACCATTGACCATGGTATCCATCTGGAATGCCTGAGAGAGTTAGGAATCCCACTGGGAGCTGCACTCCAGTGGTTCCGGTCCTACCTCTCAGGCAGATTCCAGATGGTGAGGCTGGGGGACAGCTGCTCTTGTAAAAGAGAGCTGACATCTGACGTCCCTCAAGGCCCCATTCTGTCCCCCATGCTATTTAACATTTACACAAAGCTGCTGGGAGAGACCACCCAGAGACGTGGGGCATGGTGTTATCAGTACACTGATGACAACCAAATTTATTTCTCTATGTCTCCGACTGTTGCAGTGACTAAGAATGGCATATTTCCAAATGAATGCCTGCCTTGAGTCGGTAATGAGCTGGAGAAGGGAAAACAAACTCAAGCTGAATCCAGAGAAAATGGAGGTACTCACGATAGGTTCCTCTGGTCCAGGGATGGAGATTTGTCAACCAGTCCTGGATGGGGTCACACTTCCCCTAAAGGATGAAGTTCACAGCTTGGGAGGACTCCTGGACTCATCTCTACAATTGACATCTCAGGTGGAGGCGATAGCCAGGAGTGCTTGGTACCAACTTCGGTTGATATGCCAGCTGCATCTCTAACTTGGGGGATCTTGAAGCAGTGGTACATGCACTGGTAACCTCTCATTTAATTTCTGCAATGCGCTTTACATGGGTCTGCCTTTGTACCAAGTTCGAAAACTCAATTTCATCCAAATTGCAGCATCCAGATTGGTCATGGGGACATCTAGAACGGACCACATCACCCCAATATTAAGATCGTTACATTGGTCGATCAGCTTCCAGGTGCAATACAAAGTGTTGGTCATTATCTTTAAAGCCCTAAATGGCTTGGGCCTGAGTTACTTGAGGGAACACATTCCCCTACACAATCCGCCCTGCACACTCAAAACATCAGGAAAGAATTTGTTGGATTACACCAACACTAGACTGATCACAACTTCCCATAAGGAATTCTCAGCCTGGGTCCCTAAACTTTGGAACAACTTGCCGGAAGAGATTCTTCTTACTACCATCTTAGAGGCCTTTAGAGACTCAAGACGGATCTCTTCCGGTATGCCTTCCCACCAGACCTGTTGTAAGTATTTCAACTGATATTTTACTCCTGTTTGTATTGCTAAGGGACTGTATATGATGTTGGTCACCCCAATTTTATGTAGTTTGTTGTTGTTTGAAATGTTTTAGATCATTTGTAATTGTATGGTATTTTTAGAAACTACTGTTTTGTATTGTTGTTTAACTTGGTTGGAATCCCGCCACGATCCATAGCGAGAGGCGGGAAATACAAATAAAATTTATTATTATTAGCCAGAGACCAGGTCATAGACTTGGCTGGCACTCATGCACAGACCATGACTGAGTAGCACCAAATTAAATAACAATTTACTGATATTTTCAAAATCAGCTGTCTCACTCTGCCTAATGGCAGGGCAGATCTTGTACTATAGACTAGAGTACCAACTACTGTTTCAAGACACATTTCAAAAGAGAGGTAAAGTTGTTCTTGACTCAAGATGGTCAAACTGGATTATGAACTTACCTAATTTCAGTCTCCTCTCTTTTTGAGGAAATTCTTTAATCATATGGATTTCATTATGAGTGAGAGAGACTCAGGTATCTCCAAAGAAACATGAATTAATTGATGTAGTAGGAATTCTCTGAAATGCATTTTTGTGAAACTGGGATCCTTCATCTCTTTCCTCTATGTTTTTAGAAGCTTTTAGATGTACTGTTAGAAGTGACTATATTGAAATGGTGTAGCTCTGAGATAGTTAAAATTCCGGTACCACTCACAGACCAATAAAAGGGTCAAAAGGGGAGTCTGGCTGTTGATAGTAGAAAGAAATATTCCAGAAGAGGTCTTGGACAAGGCTGTGAACTGTGCAAGTTCATTCTCCCACTGTCACCAACTCTTAAAAAGGCCATTAATTAAAGAGCATCAAACTGTATTGAACTCTGTGACATACAGATCCCATTAACTAGCCTTAGTAATGGACTCTTCAGAGGAAGGGTGTGATGTGTCACCTTTGTCCAGGGCCAGACAAAGATATTTTTCTGCCTGAAGTAGCAAATAGTTGTCCCTCCACTAAGTCAAGGTATATTGTAACTATTCAGGGTTTTGTTTTGTTTTGTTTTGTTTTTTTGGCACATGAGGTAAACGATCCTGTAAGTTTGTTTGCCATCCATGGCAGTACAAATGCAACAATAACATAAATTAAATACCTGGCCATTTGCTGACTTTTAAGGACATCCCAGATCTGGAGCTTTGAGTTGCAGCCTTGCCTTGCCTAATGGTAGGATTGGTCCTGCTTTTTTCTCTTTGATAAACATGGGTTTAAATCAGGGAATATCCTGCAAAAGTAGGATTGTTTTCAGATGACGTCAGACTCACTGAGCATTAACATGACATTAACCCATGCAGAAAGTCACAAAATCACATCACTTTTTACTTTTGAGAAAAACAGAATGATTTTGCTCACTTTCTGCATGGGTTAATGTCACGTTAACACTCAATTAGCCACATGTGTCTGAAAACAATCCTGCTTTTGCAGGATATTCCTGGAATCTAAACCCCATTTATCCACAGGATTTGGGTGCTTTGCCTCCAGTATGATAAGGTCCTAAGAAACAACAGAAAGGAAGCACTTATGTTTAAACCACATTAAGGTCTGAACCCATCTTTGGGTGGAAATAAAATTATAGGTTGCAAAGAACATGCAGCTACCACCATTAAAGACACCTGTTGCAGAAGACTCCAGTCTTCCTGGGCATTCCATATCTGATTGCAGGATAGCAGTCTGAACATAAAAATTAGAAAGAAAGATGGAAAAGAAAAACAGCTGAATTAGGTTATATCCAAAAAAAATGAACAGAGGCAATGGTTTCCTGGCACACTATGCATATTATAACACTGATTAACACTCACACCTCATGAGGACACTCTTGGCCAGTTTATCATATCTCCTTTCTGGTACCGAGCCTATAAATACCACATTCCAAAAATCCCTCCACCATTCATATGGTCATCCAACCCACCTGGACTTTTGGCAACATCTTTCATTCTACTTTTGCTCTTCAATTCCCATAGTTAAAACTGAACTTGTTACCTCAAAACCATACCCATAAGTTTTACATTTCTATGGCTATTCATACAGTTTGATTATAAAAATCCTTCCTGGATGCCTGTTCACTTCACACATGTGGGGGAGTAGACCAAATCCACGAAAGCTTATATTATAACATCTTTCACACAATTAGTCTCAAAGGTGCTACAAGATTCCTTTGCATATTGATGGGGAATATGAGAGATAGCAGTGTATCTAAGAACAGTAAAGAGTATTCACAAATAGAAAGTCAGAGTAAGAACTAGTCCCATACCATCACAACACACACACAATGTAGTAAAGAAATAAAGCAGGCTTAGTCTTCTTTGCAAAAACATATTAATTACATTTATCTATAAATACAAAAGGTTTCACAACATCTCATGGTGAGAGACTCTAACACGTGCTCTTAAAGCATGGCAGAGAGAGAGAGAGAGAGAGAGAGAGAGAGCAAGCAAACAGTACACTACAAAACAGAGGATGAACAAGCTATACTAACGGCAGACTAACTGATGTGAGATAAATAAAACGAAAATGACATCAATACATGCTGTGCAAAAAAGAAGAATGCACACTAGTAACTACTAAGTATAGGCATATAAAAGTTGCTACTTCCAATAGAACTAGATGGTAGAAAGGAGAAAGGATGGCATTTAGAGCACCAATCATGTATTTCATATAATATGTAATTAGCTGTCTCCCTGCAAGGTTGCAAGTGGTGGGATGTTAAGGCATCTGCAGGGCTCCAAGGTCAGTAAAGAGGTCTTTTTATCTGTAGTCCTTCATTTGTAGCTCTTGGTTTTATTTTGTGCTATCTAACATTTACCAAGGCCAGCAGCTGAAATGAATACACTATGCTGAACGATGAAGAAGAAGAAGAAGAAGAAGAAGAAGAAGAAGAAGAAGAAGAAGAAGAAGAAGAAATTTGGAAGAAATAAGCTCTTTTTATTTTCAACTCAAACATATCAAAAATATTGGTGATCATCAAGAAGGGAGTTCCAGGAGAACAGAAGCCATACTGAAAAGCCTCTTCTTCTCCTGTAATGTTTATTTCCTAGCTTCTTTGTGTATGAATAATAATAATTTTTTATTTATATCCCGCCCCTCTGAATGAGCAATCAGGATGGGGTACAACAAGTTAAAAAGACAGATACGGTTAAAAATAACAGCCCAATCCCTACCTCCCACCCCTTAAAATGAAATTAAACTATCACAGAATTTAAAACAATCTCAATAAAACAATACAAAGTACTAAAAACATCATTCTTGGGCAGCCTGAAAATAGTGCATGATATATGGCCAGGAAAGCTGAGTGAGTATCATTGGAGACCAGGAAGATTAAACACTATCCGGAAAGGCTTGCTGAAAGAGGTGTGTCTTTGCGGCTTTCTTAAAGTCGTCCAGGGTTGTAATAAGACGCATTTCATCTGGCAGGCCATACCACAGCCTGGGAGCGAGAGCTGAAAAGGCCCTCTGGGAGGTCTGCGATAGCCTGGTCTTCATGGGCTGTAACAGGTTCCTCGCAGAGAACTGGAGCATGCGAGGGGGCTCATATGCGGAGAGGCGGTCCCTAAGACAGGATGGACCCAAGCCATGTAGGGTTTTAAAGGTTAAAACCAATGCCTTGTACTGTGCCCGGAAACTGATCGGCAGCCAGTGAGGAGATTTAAGCACAGGTGTTATGTGCTCTCTCCTAGTTGCTCCAGTGACGAGCCTGGCTGCCATATTTTGAACCAATTGAAGTTTTCAGGTTAGGCACAAGGGTAGCCCCATGTAGAGCGCATTGCAATAATCCAACCATGAGGTTACCAGAGCATGTACCATAGTTTTCAGGTCCCTCATATCTAGGAAAGTGCACAGCTGGCGTATCAGCCGAAGCTGGTAACAGGCACTCCTGACTGTTGCATTCACCTGACTAGTCATGTGGAGCGACGAGTCAAGGAGTACCCCCAGACTGCAAATATAGTCCTTCGAGGAGAGTGTGACTCCACCTAGGACTGGGAGTTGTATTTCCAGACCTGGTTTCGGGCCTGAGAAGGAAAATAGCATGTGAGCTGCAATTGAGAAGGCCAGAGATAAACAGTAAATTGGATGCCTTCAGAATCTTCAAATCTTTTAACTGGATCAGACCCTCAACAGGAACAGTAGCAGACTAATTTCTCACAACCAGTTCTATGTTATGAAAACCATGCATGCACACACACATGCACACAAAACTGAGAAGGAGTTGCTGTTACAATCACAGTTACCTGCATAATACATTTCCTAACCTCTGTAAATGTTAGCAAGCAGGGGAAGAAAGGATGAATTTGGATCAGGACCTCGTTTTTTGATACCCAGTTCTGAGGGGATGCATGCTTACACAGATACTGGGTTTTGTTCCATTAACCCTTCTTACCAATTGACCAACCAGACTGTAGTCAATAAAATAATTAAGGCTGTTTTGAAGTTTTATTAGTAAAATTTGTGCCTTTTATTAGGTTCAGTAATAAATTGGTTATTGCACTGGTTCTCAATTTTTGGCCCTCCAGCAGTTTGGGATTTCAACTCTCATAATTCCTGAATGTTACCACACTGGCTTGGAAATCTGGGACATGAAGCCAAAAATATCTTGCAGGACCACAATTTGAGAACCACTGGGTTACAGTACTCACATAACAGCAACACACTGAGGGCATGGCCATAGGAATGAAGAAATACAGCAGATGTGAACAAAATGTGACCAGTGGCCTTATGTATTCCCCAGTCTACCCAGGGGTAATTCCCTCCTTCTTACCTACAGTGATGTTGGCCCTTCCTGGGATATTTTCAGCCCAGGAGAGGCCTTTTTAAAACCAGAAGTGTACCAGATGTGACTTCTGCTCACTTGCTGTTCTTAAAAAATTGTTGAAAATGAAAAAAAAAAAAAAAGAAAAAGAAAAAAGAAAGAAAGAAAGAAAGAAAGGACATATCATAAAAATATGGCAAAAAAGTTCTGATGTCCCGTGAAGACATAGCGGATATCTGGGGATAGTAAAATTGATTTATTTGTGGGAAGGGCTCAGGCTCAGTATAGTTTGTGGCCCTCCAATGTCTCCTTGAGGGTAAATTAAGCCCCTTAGCCTCCCACACTTAAAATAGGTTTTCAGGTCACCATTACTAGCAGGTCTATTAGAAAAGTGTCAAAATCCTGGGAGCACTTTTAATGTCATTGAACAGTGACCACACTCACAGCACATACAGGTGAAGGCTGACAAGTTGGGATGCCACTCACTGACAAAAAAAATAATACATGACAGAGAATCAATAGCAGCCTGTTTCCTGAGCGGGGGGGGGGGGGCACCATACTGTGGAGGGTGAAGTATACACATAGAAAGAAAAAGAAAGATTGCTGGATACATAGAAACTTGCCTTCAGCACCCTTGTGTGACTTCTTGTAATAATGTCCGAGACTGTGTATTAGAGGATGCATCTCAGCATGTAGCTACGATGTAGCTCCCACAACACACCTTTTCAGTGTGGCAACTCCACTCCAAAATTTGGCATTTCCATGTTGGTTGAGAGCAAGGGAGAAGCAGCAATTTTCATTTACTCACTGCAACAGGCATCCTTAAAGCTGCTTGGAAATTGTATATCCAGCTAAAAGAATTAGCTGAATGCTCTCCATTCACTCTCCATTAACACAAAAATGGCAGTCAGGGTAGGGGTGGGGGGCTTGTACACTGAAAAGGTGGAGTTTGCGGAGGAATTTTCGTCAATGCACAGTTATACTGATAAAAGTTGGACTTATGCTATCATAATAACCTTAACAGGAAGTTAGCCAATGTATTGTATTTCATTTCTTTTGAATTTTTGCATATGAACATTTCTAAGAAGAATCCAATGAACTGCCTCCTATACATCCAAAGCATTTTTAATGATACTCATGAACATTCAAAGCCACTGGATCTCCCACTTTGCTCCATATTTGGGATCATTTTGGAGGCTTCCTCCCTTATTATATGATCCCATCCAGTCAGGGATGCTGCAGGGAGCTTTGTGATGCAGTCATGTCAAATAGCCATTCTGAATACTGATATGAGGGAGGGGAAAAATCAATTCAGAGGAATCCAACACATTCTCCTTGTGTGTTGGCTGACAGGGAACCGGGGAGGGGGGAGGGTAAAACATAGAGATTGGGTGCAATTTGGGTGCTCTTTTTCACAGATGGAAATGCACACCAACAATAATGTTTGAGAAAGTCTGTGAGTTTTTGCAAGAGGGCAATACTCTTAAAAACCTGCCCTTCTCCTTTCAGTTGAGCCCTAATTACATTTTCCAAAATGTTTACACAGTTTTTGTTTTGCAAATGGATGACACTCCCAGACTTGCTGATTTCCTTTCCCTTACACAACTTTTTTTAGACTTCACAACAACATCCACTGCAAATTATTTCTGTTCTAGAGAAGCAGTAGTAATAATTTTTAAAAGTCTGTCTTGTTCACCCTCTTTCCTTTTTTGTTTTATTTTCCTTTCCTATTTTACAACATGCATATGCATTTTATGTGGTTCTGGTCGGCCAACTGAATGCTTGTTTTGGTTTCTGCATGCTAGAAATGAGCTCTTGCGTATCCAAAAAGGACTCATCTCTTCCAGGTAGCCACTGCTTCAGCCCAGAGCATGTTGGTTAATAGGCCTGAACTGACCAACAGACAAGTGTCAGACTTGAAATGTGCATCCTTCCAATGATCTGACAAAATCCACATTTGTTGACTTTTTGGGCACTGCAATGGCTCATCTGTTTACTCAGGGTTTGGCCTGCGGAGGTGGCAATAGAGAATAAGCCTTGCTTATACCAGAGGGAGTTCTCTGAATAGCTGGCAGAGTTGAATACACTTAGGAGTGATAGGCATCCATGCAGGCAAAGAAAAACACCTGCACACAGAGGGATCCCAGTGGCATTATGACACCTGCTTCTTCTCACCTTGGCATACATCCATGTATACAGAAATGCCAGTTGATCTAGATTAAGCCTCACACATTTCCAAGATAATGGACCAAGGCATTTAAATATTTTTTGTTTGCCTCCATTCTATTAAATTGTATTTCTCCCATGTGGCAAAGACATTCTGTCTAGTGTGCCATATGTGGAATGGTTGTGGATGATGTCCAGCTATCCAAGACAAGGTGTTTAGCCAGCAAGACCTTACCTTTCGTATCCACCCCCCACCCCAGATTTGCCATTTGAAATGCAGGAGAGGGTTCCTCTGCCTTTGATTGTAGTTTAAAGAGGGAATTTCAGCAAATGTTTGTCATTCAAGTACCACCTGCTGAAATTCCTTCTACACAGTAATTAAAGGTACAAAAGCCCTGGCCTGTATTTTGCTTGGAAACCCTACTCCAACCCTGTACCTCGCCCCCAATTACATAACTGTCTTTTCTAGGTACATGTATTTGTGTATGTTTGATTGTCTACTCTATGTATGGCTATATGTAAGAGTGAGTTAAGTGTATGTTATACAGTTAATCATTGTGAAGAATTTTCATGTAACCTCGTAAGGAAAGGACAAGAAGGCAATATGGTGAAGTTTCATTGTGTCAAGGCCAATAATTAACATGTTTCTCTTGTACTAAAACATACAAAAAAAATAACTTGAATAAAAAATAAGTGAAGAATCAGTGTAGGCAGTGGATCAGGTCACCTGAGGGACAAGAATAATCTCAGTATTTTCAAGATACCCACTCAGCTCTGTCCTCTCAGGTTTGGCAAGTTCCAGTACTCCTGCAATTCAGTGGAAATTAGTAGATTAATTGCCATAGGTGTGGTGAATCTGCCTTTAATTTTATTGCTGGTTTTATTTACTGGTCAGCCCAATTCAGCTTGACTTAGGTGAGTGAGAAGAACCAGTTGGATAGTGATAGGTACACAGATCTCCCATTTCTTCAAGCAAATCTTAGAGTGTGCCATTGAGGAGTAGAACCAGGAGCTCTCTCTTGAGTACTGGGATTGCACTGCAGGAAGAGCTACTTTGTCTGAACAGTATTCAAGAAGCATCCAGATCATTTGTAGATTTGTAGATTGATATAGGAGTCAATAGTGGTAGGCAAACTGAGGATCTAAAGGTCTGGAAAAGTCAGGATTTTTAAAACATTATCTTTATAAATAATATATATACATACATACATCTGTGGAGTAGCAAAGTGATAGCTGACATCTCCATTATTTTAGATTTAATATAAGGCAGGTATAGGGGAAATTTATACACTACACTCTCTGTTTGAGGGTCCCAGGGGCTTCCCAATTATGTAAGCTACCCATCACTGCTTTAATGAGACTTTATCCCTGTAACTACAAAAGAACTAAAAGTTACAGTTACACTGCAAAATGAGTAAAGTTATCCCTTATTAACTGTACTTATAATTTTGTTATTAGTGAAAGGAATTAATTGCAAGTAACTACTTACTTATAACTAGTTGGCTTCAATCTCTAGTATGCACTGATCCTGAAAGGGGATCATGGCAGCAGTACTGTGAACTATTACTCTTTAAAATAACACATCTGACTGCCATTCTGATGTGTGTCTTTTCTTCCTCAGAGTACCTCTGCCAAGTAATTTTATTATCATGTCCTTATATGAAAAAATAGTAAAACTGTATCTTCGATTTGTTAGACAAAGAGTAATGTGGAAATTAGAGAATGTAGAAATCATAAAATTCTACACGTCCTTTCTTCTAATAGGAATTGTGACTTTATTTCATTCAACGTGCCCTAACAAATGAAAATAATTTCAAAGCAAGCACCCATCTCTGAAGGAGAAATATTACTGTTGTCTAACAGTGACATCTAGTGATTGCTCCCATAATGTGAACCAGTCCACTTTCCTGGGTATTGTACAGTTTTTAAGATGTTCTGTTCAGACCATGATTCTGAACAAAACTGGATAGACTAAATGTGTTCACTTGTCACCCAGAAGCCATTAATAGAGCAGAATTCCTGAACAGTCTTTTCCCTCTAGGGGTTCTTCGGTCTTTATTTGTGAAAGGAAGCTCTCATGCACAAGATCTTCTTGCCCTTGTGAATGTTGTCATGGGCACTCTGAAGATGAGTGCCTGTACTTCAGAATTTACCTTTACCCTACTCCTGACTCCAAAATTACCCCCAGTGAACACTCTCACCAAACTACAAATCCCAGGATTCTATAGGGCAGAGTTTTGACAATTAAAGTAGTGCTAAACTGCTTTATTTTTGCAGTATGGATACTTGCCCAAAGGAGAGAGGGGAGTAGCAGGGCTCTCATTATCAGTTGTTATTATTATTAGATTTATTTATAAAGCGCTGTAAGTGTACACAGCACTGTACAAAAATCAAATAAAATCAAGAATATGTAAAAAGTATGCCTATGGCGTACAATCTAGAGATTAAAACAACAAGTTAAAAACATCATAAGAAACAGGTTAAAATAGCAGAGATCAAATATTAAATCAAGCGTCAAAACAACCAGGTCACAGTCACAAACTTCCTGGGAATGCTTCCCTAAACAATATGGTCTTTAACTCGGTTTTAAAACTGGTTAGAGATGTGTTGAGCCATGCTTGTAATATTATAATATAATATAATATTAACCCATTTTTAATATTTGCCCCTGAGTTCCTGGCACCAGAACTCATTGCCATTGTGTGTGTGTGTGTGTTTAAATACCAGCTGTTCATTCATGTCCCAAAGACTAATTTGATGTTATTTAAAAAACAAACAAACAAATAAATGAAAAAGCACATCAGAGATTAAGAAAGCAAATCTTCACTTGTTTTATCCCTGTGTGCAAGAATATAAAAAAAAAAATCAGTAAAGTTGCTCTGCAATGGGTGAAAGTGCAAGATAATTTTTGCACATTTTCAATCATTTTTCACATTCTGAAACTTTTTGCAAAATGGTCGAGTAGAGATATAAAATAAGAAGATTAGTAAATATATAAATAAGCAATTTAAAGTAAAATATCCACAAATATTGTTGTCCTTGATGGCAAAGAGTGCTTTGACACTTTGAGAGACCTCAGTTAAAAATATACTTTTATGAGACAGTTTCTCTCCCCTCCCCCCTCCCATCTTTGGGACTCTTTTGTGAAAATTTCAATAAAAGAGGTTTTTTTACAACAAGATTTGTACAAAAATATTGTGGTTGGAATCATCTATGGCAGTTACAAATGCATAACCTAGGTCCTACAGGTACACACTCATAACGGTTATGTATTCACAGTCTTTATGTAGCCTCTAGTTTAGGGACTATATATAGTCCATGAAAGTCCCTGAACCTTTAATTACCAGGAAGCAGCTGCTGTGATCAATGAGGGTCTGTTCTCCTGTTGATTGGGAAGTAGTTAGCTGATGGTCCCATACACCCCTCATGCAACTGATCTCCAACACAAGAGGGAATTGCATACAGGAGTCCTGCTTCTCTCTGTCACATCAGAGATCACTCATGGGAGGGAGTCGAAATGGCAGCCAGCTGCTTCTAAGTGACAAAGAAACAGATCCCCATCAATCACAGTGGCTGCTTCCCGGTAAGTGGGTTTTCAGGCCTGGATCCACTTCATAGCACCCTAACTATGGTGCTTATGCATCCCTAAATCCTATACAGGATTTTAGACTGTATTTTTATCCACAGTGCAACATGCTGACCATTGTGGTGAGGAACCATTGCAATTCCTTTTGTAAAACATCCCAAAATGGGAAATTTGAAGACAGTGAACAATATAGTCTTTGAACATTTGTGAATATCCTTCACATTTCTATTAGAGATATGATCCTGGAGTAGATGTTGCACATTACATCTATGGTTGTGAGATGTCTGAAACAAAACACTTTAGGAATGTTCCATGCCTCGCATTGGCCAGACACAGAGTGACACAATATACTTTTTACTGTAAAAGAATCTTTTAAAATTAATTAGCAAAGTTTTGCAATCTATCATCTGTCCTTCTTTGAAAATGCAGCATGATATTTGGGGTGTTATATGAGCTATATAATTTTTGCTGTTCTGTGGGTGACTATAGTTGACTAAAGATGACAATAACTATCTACCTATGAATCCATTCTTACCTAACTTTTTTTTCAAATAAACACAAGCATATATTTATGCACCTCAGGGCAATAGCTTATGAATACCATGCTCTTTCTCTGGACAAGCCGCTTCCCATAATCCAGTGTTATCATTTAAACTTCTTTAATTTTTTAAAAATAATAATCATATGGACTATTCTTCTTTTGGGAGGTACCATCTAGTTTTAGTTTATCTAGGAGCAGTGGGCAAAAGATTTCAAACTGACAACACAAAAGGAGCCCTCAGTAACAGAACTGAAGAAAGTGCATTTGCCCAAACCCAATACAGCATTTTATTCCATCCTAATCCAAACCACCTGCTACAGGCCTGGCACCTAGACAGAGGTAACTTCACCTCCTCATAAGGCCTCAACTCTGTTTGTATGTTGTGCGTATGTCTGTACATGCATAAGTGAAGACTGGAATGTCTGCCCTCTGCTGGCTCTCTAAAGGAAGCACTCTAAATGTCCTGGATCTAAAAAGATAAAACATTTCAATGAATTGGGATAAAATACTATTAAAATAAAAAAAATGAGAAAACTTAAAGTATTGGACCTGGGCTTGAGAGAAAATAGTGTAGGCAGCGTCTCTTCTGCAGATGTATAGCAGGGAAGGTGGACAAAATGAAGGCACTTCCGCTTAAATAAGAGTTCTTCCACCCCAAATGAATTTTCCTTTGATTGCCAAATTTCTAGCACTGGAGCAACAGAGGAAGTAATAAAAGTTAAAGGAGGGAGGAATGATAGTGATGAATGGCATGGAAGTGGGGAGCTCTTCCTTAACTGTTCACTAATTTCCTTTATAAAGCAAAACTGGAATTCCCAGAATCACCCAGCCACCATGGTTGTACTGTATTAATAAAGAGTTTAAAAAGTTGAGTGTAATGAACTATGGTGCAGTAAAAGCACAGCTGATAATGACACTTTAAAAAAACAAATATAATCTGGATTAATACAATGGGCTCTTGTTATTCACTGAGGTTTGGTCCTTCAACCCCTCATGGATACCAAAATCTGTCCCATTATAAACAATGGGTAGAAAAATGGTGTCCCTTATATAAAATGGCAAAATCTGCTTTTTTTTTGGCATATATTTAATTATTTTTTTTAAAAATTCAAGCCATAGATGGTTGGGTCAAATGATGCAGAATTTGTGGATACAGAGGGGTGACATTAGTATTATCGTGAGTCCTTTCAAGAATGGTGCTGTTAGTAGCTAGGGAAAGTTATTTTAGACCACTGCTACTGATTCCAGAATCATAAACCATTCTAAGACATATAGCCCAATAAAATCATTTTTCTGAGCTCTCTGGTAAACTGAAGTTAAGGATAATGCTGAGAGGGAAAAGACAGTAGAAAAAGAAGTCAGCAAGAAAAAGTGGGTTATAGGGCCAAACCTGTCATTCATGGGAAGTGTCAGTAAGATGCTGGAAGACAGAAAGCTTTATGTACATGGAGTGGCTTGCCCTGCATCCTGTAAGGTAATCTGCTGCTCCCAGGCAGTGAAGGATGCTGACCAATTGTTACTAATAAAGTATGATTCACCTGCCCATAATCATTTTGTCCTGCACCTCAAGCAAAACATTTCCATGGGTGGGCCCTGGCCAGTGGGGAAAGAATGAATTATGCTTTACTCCCTGTCACGCAAATGTCCTCTTGGTTATTTTTTTTTTTACCAGCTTGTGGTATTGTGATTCATAGCACATGCAGTAATGCAGAGCTTGGAAAAGTTATTTTTATGGATTGCAGTTCTCAGAATTCTCCAGCCACCATGGCAAATGGCCATGGCAAATGGGAGCTATAGCCAAATGGTTCTACTGACTTGAGGCTTCTGGGAGTAGTGGTCTGAGGTTTTCACACTTTGGACTCAACATGAGATGACACATTGGAAAAGATGATATTGCTGTCTAAAGGGGGAGGTGGTAAGAAAACAAGAGAATCACATTCCAGGTGAATTGCATGAGTCTAAGAAGCCATGGTGGTAAGTTTGCAAGACCTGAACATGGTTGTTAACAACAGGGTCTTTTGGATGTCTCCATTGATTGAGACATTATTAAACCATCTTCCTGTCTTACAGCAATTGCATTATGAAAGGAAATAGGAACATACCACTTTGAAAACATTTCTTATCACACCTCACTTCTTTTGCATGACTGCACTGCTTTGAAACCCCACCACTGTTGCAGTTCTGGCATTACAGCAGTCAGTGCCATGAGGGGGCCTGATTTTCCCCTTTTCCCTCCCTCCTACTCACTAGTCCAAAGCAGACTAGCCTGTTGGTTTATTTATTTTTTATTTTGCAGTGTTTGTGTAATTATGGCAAAAACAATTAAAATTATTTTAATTTTATCATTTTGCTGTACGAACACAAACACAGCAAAGATAAAAATTTTAAAAACTCAACAAGCATGGATTTAGCCTACTTTGGAATATAGAGGAGGAAAGAAAGAGAGGAGGAGACTCGGGTCCTATCCTCCCAAGTGACTACCTGTAATACTGAAATTGAAATGAAGAGACTTTTCACAGCTGTGCAGCTGCACCATAATAGCAACATTTAATACTATTGACAAGTTTTGCCCATCAATGAAAAGGTGCACTACAGCAACAAATGGAATGCAAGGCAGCAAAGACCCTTTTATCCTGTTAAAGTTCTGCCTTTTTGCCTTGTGTTATAATGTTCTGGGTCACTGTGATATATATTTGATGGCAAACAACAACAGTATCTGGAAAAGTATTTTTCTAAATTCCAGAACAATCTTAGCTTGGTTCTTAGATCACCTGAGATCAGGACAAGGCCTTGTTGTTTGTGTTCAAAAGTGGACAGAATAAGATTCTAACTCTAAAAGTACCAGTGGAACACAAAAAACATATTAAAAGGTGAACTATGTTCCAAATGGGAGCCTCCACCGACATGTTTCCATTATTGCAGACAGGCTTGTGAACTTACATGTGGAGTTCAGAAGTTGAATGTGCTTGTGCTCCCCTCTCTTTCCCTGGCCTAAGGAA
Source organism: Urosaurus nigricauda (assembly GCA_034509955.1). Classification (NCBI taxonomy): domain Eukaryota; kingdom Metazoa; phylum Chordata; class Lepidosauria; order Squamata; family Phrynosomatidae; genus Urosaurus; species Urosaurus nigricauda. The sequence goes on along the minus strand of JAOEGL010000001.1, from coordinate 310,675,555 downwards.
TTCCCATTCTTCCCCCCCCCCCCCCCACCAACAAACATAAAATGGGGAAAGCCATTTGAAGGTTTAGGAATATATATTTGTTCATGTATTCAAGTGAGGCACCTAGTCTTGCTGATATAGCTTAAAATCTGCTCATGGTCTGAAGAACTTAAAGCAATGAAATCTATGTTGAATAAATGAGATGTATCATGCAACCATTTTGCATGCTAAAGCCTTGGATAGCAGCAAATGTGAAATAAAAAGCAGCTGTCTGAATATGTCCAGATTTTTGAAACATTTGCCAAAAATATTCTGTGTGGGTGGCTTGTTTTATAACAAAGAATCCTTGGGAGGTCAATTTTCAACCCTGCTCCTCAAAGAAACACAAAATTACTAGAAAGGAGCAGCTAGTGACCAGGGAATTTCCCCTCCTCTATCTACAGCTCCAATAAAGAACACAGATAGTTATGACACATTTATACCAGCCAATGTATACATCCTGCTTTTCATGCCACAAGGCCGCTTTTCCCCCTCTTTCAGTCTATTCGTCTCTTGCCAACTTTTGTTCTCCAGGCAACTGGCAAACTGGAACATTTCTTTCTGCACCAAACTGTGCCAAGCTATGTTGTAATTACAATAGGAATGATCAGGCACAATTTGAGAATTTTTTTGAGACCACCAAGGAGGAGGAGGAGGAAGGGAAAAGAAAGGAAAACACACACACACACACACAAAATCTTCTCTCTCTCTCTCAATCTCTCTGTAAAATGGATGACATGGTAAAAAAAAATCTAATCTTAAAGAGGGTGAGCACTTGGAAGGTAATGGTATTGTTCATGGGACTGTAGATGACACACCAGAGAAGCTGGTTTGCTTCTGAAGTGACATACTGGCAGAAAGGACTGGGCATCTGTTCCTGTTGTTGGAGTGCAAAAGTTGGCAACAGTGTCCCTCCAGATATTACTAAATTGCAAATCCAATCAGCATAGCCAGTATAACCAATACTGAAGGATGCCAGAAGTCACTGTCCAACAACTTCTGGCGCATCGCAGCTGCCCACCTCTGTTGAAGAGAAATTAGTTCAGCAATGGCAATACTGTTTCACCACTTTCCTTTTAGTTTCTTCCACTGCATTTTGGCATGGATAGTTCAATTCAGCAAGTATCAATAGGAATGTAATTGTTCAGTAATATTCTTCTCGAAGGGATCGATGAAGGTTTTTAGCCATTTTCTTCCTTCTGTGAGAAAGTCTTTTGAACCTGCACAGTTTTTGAAGTCTATTCACAATTTGAGATTTGTTGCACTTGGTTGTTTTGCACAGAAAATATAATGAAGAATGAATGGGGCAATGTAGCCCCCAGACTTCCGTACTTGTCCAACCCAATTTTAACTATTTTCTTTTTCACTGTAAGAAGAAAGAACATTACTTGCTCATGGTTTAAGATGTTTGATCTTGCTTCTGAGGAGAGCTAAGGAAGAGTTTTGTATGACCCGTTGACCCATAATTTATCTGTTTTTCTTCTGGACTTTCAACTAAGTGAACATAACACAAAATAAACAGGTACCATATATGTAAATATGTCATGAAGTTGCAGCAGCCGCAACAGCATAAATTAGAACCATTTCTGATACTATGTGGTAACACATTTGGCATAAAATGCCATCTGTGAAATAGTGTTATTTCATCTTCCTTATAAGCATATGCAATTGTGTGTCAAGACAGAATGACTCAGAAAACAGTAGCAGTGAACTCAATTTGAAGGTACACAAAGGAGCAATACAAAACACAATTCAAGAAGCAGTCCAGCAGACATCGGCTTTCAGTGTGAAGGAGGTGGAGGTTGTCTCCTCAGATCTTGCAATATATATCATACTTTATCTGTGCTCCTAATTTAGTGCCAGCTAAATATTCTTCAAATTTTCTATCCATTTCTTTATTTTGGGATTCTGTGAACAAGGTTTTCCAGTCACCAACAGACCCTGCAAACATATAAACAACAGGTTTAATGAGCTGTGAGATACATTGAATAGAAGCATAATCATGGAGTTGGAAGAGACCATAAGGGTCATGCAGTCCAACCCCCTGCCATGCAGAAATTCACATTCAAAGCATCCCCAACAGATGGCCATCCAGCCTGTTTAAAGACCTCCAAGGAGGGAGACTCCACCACACTCCGAGGGAGTGTGTTCCACTGTCGAACAGCTCTTACTGTAAGGAAGTTCCTCCTAATGTTGAGGTAGAATCTCTTTTCCAGTAGATTGCATCCATTGTTCTAGGTCCTGTTCTCTGGAGCAGCAGAAAACAAGTTTGCTCCATCTTCAATACAACACCACTTCAAATACTTAAATAGGGCTATCATATCAACTCTTATCCATCTTTTCTCCAGGCTGAACATACTCAGCTCCCTAAGTCTGACCTTTTAGGGCATGGTTTTCAGACCCTTCAACATTTTGGTTGCCCTCCTCTGGACATGCTCCAGTTTGTTCACATCTTCTTTGCACTGAGGTGCTCAGATTTGGACAAAGTATTCCAGGTGAGGATTGACCAAAGCAGAATAGAGTCCCTTGATCTAGACACTATACATCTATTGATGCAACCTAGAATTGTATTGGTCTTTTTAGCTGCTGCATCACACTGTTGACTCATGTTTAACCTGTGGTGTACTAGGACTCCTAGATCACTTTCACACATAGTATTGTAAATCTATGCATTTCATTTTTTCTGCCTAAGTGTGGTACCTTACATTTCTTCCTGTTGAATATAATTTTATTAGCTTTGGCCCAGCTCTCTAATCTATTCAGGTCACTTTGAATTTTGATCCTGTCCTCTGAGGTATTAGTTGCTACTCCTAATTTGGTGTCATCTGCAAATTTGATAAGCATACAAATTAACCAAAAATTAATAACTAATTTTGTAGAGACATGCATTGATTCTTATTCCACCTGTTCTTCAACATTTGAATACGGGAGTCATTTCTATATGATTTTTGGGAGATTATTGCAATCTGGCAGCCTTTAAACAAATCATAAACATCTACTGCTGAAAAGGAGAGAAGGGGGGCAGTAAAAACATGGCTAGCTCCAGGTTTGCAGACTTCTTGGCCAGGTTCCTTCTAGTGGCCATACTATTATGTCTGTGATGCCCTCCTACAACATGAATACTCCTTGGTCATCACTGCTTCAGTGAGACCTGACAATAAGGGATAGCAGAGTGGAATTGTGAGAAATGAAAACAGTAGTTCCAAACCACTCAGATTTAAACAGAAATGAAATGGACATTTTTCACCATTCTGAATCTCAACAGTTTCTGAGCTAAAGATGTTCAAATACAGTTTTACTGTGTCTTTGTTTATTTTTAAGTATAATTCAGAAACTAGGAACAATGGTGTGAAGCCACTGCTGTGAATTGAAATATAGTCCTTGCCAGTCTGTTGAGGATCCATAAAATAAGGCAACCTTAAACACCAAAACAGTCCAACAAGTAGAGGAATCAAACAGTAACCTTCACTTGAGTAGGACAGTATTGGTGAATCTTCTGTCCCAGCTCCCCCCCCCCGCACTATAAAAGTTACCTTTGCGGAAAAGAATATCTCCAAATGCTCCAAGGGTTTCTTGTCCACTCTCTTTCATAGTTTTGAAGCTGCTCTTTTCAACAACACGTTGAATCTCTTCTTCAGTCAGGGAAAACCCAAGAAATTTGGCTATTCTTTTCACTCCTAAATTAGGATTCTAGATTTTAAACAGAAAAGAAGACAGCAATTTCCATGTTATAAATTTTGCAGTGATAGTGCATTTACATTACAAAAATACTTCTGTTAAAGTTTACACTGAAGATGAAAACAGAAAACTCAGAAATGAAAAGATTTTCATTTGTGTTCAGCCCAGGGTTCTCATAGCTATGAACTGCTTTAGGCATAGAATGGCCTACGCATTCCTTTATAGCTACTAAACCAAGATGGTGTACTGTGGAGATCATTTTTCCTCCAGTGATGCCCCCCTCTCAGCCTCATAGCTGGAAGTGATAATGTATCACTTCTGGTTCTGTAAACTGGCTAAAATACAATCAGATTTCATAGTTTGGGGATTGATAGTTTGGGGAGTAGTTTCAGTGAGTTTTTGTGTGCATTTTTTCAAAGTTTTTAGCCTTTTTTCAAATGGGAGTCTGAGAGCTTCGGCAATCTCTAAGGAATTTCAGTAGCCACAAACACAATATTCCTATAATTTCCCAGCCTTGGCCATGCCATCTTTCTAGAAACTAGTTACCTGGCTCACTTGCCAGAGGAAGCTACAAATTTATAGAGCAGTTGAGGTGCATTCTCTCTTTTTTAAAACTAATATTTATTTAAATGCAAAGATCAATAACAATAATATTTAACAAACAGAAACAAAAAAGTTAACAATATATTGTGTCATTCTTTTTATGTACAGCAAAATTCTGGGAAAGCATGCAATTCATTTTCATCCTTGTTCTTGATGAAAATGGAGAGGCATTTTAGAATGATATTTTTTAATTTTTTATATATGAAATTCATTTATAAAGAATGCTTGCACATTCATTATTTCTGCTGTTGTTCAGAAAAAAATAACATATAACTTTCATACCCTGGAGCCAACGCTAACCTCACCTCCTTTAGGTCTTCATAACTTACGGCTGTGACATTTTCATTGTCAATATACTTGTCCCATTCTTTCATAAAGTCAAAGTAGGATCCCCAACTCACTGGAGAGAGAGGGGAAAAAAGAGCTTCATGATACTGCCAGTCTAAATCTGGACACTTTCAAATTCTTGGAAGTTTTCTCAACAATGGTCCAAAACACACTGCAGAAATAATCCATCCTAAGTCTACTTTAACTGCCCTTGCTCAAAGCTAGCGATTTCTGGGAAAGGTAGTTTTGTGAGACATTTAGCCTGCTCTGTCAGAGAGATCTGGTGTCACAATAAACTACAGTTCCCAGGATTCCCTAGCACTGAGCCAGGGCAGTTAAAGCTGTCTCAAACTGGATTATTTTTGCAGTGCGTTTTGGACCGTACATACATCAACTTAAACATACATGAACATTTACTCCCATTTCACAAATGTCAATCCATCAGTCAGTCATATAACTATGGATTTTTCCAAACTCTAATAAAAAAGATTTACCATAACATTAATCAAATTAAATAATATGTAGACAATATGTAGACAGTTTCCAACAACATCATTAAAGACGTTTGCTCTAATCTTTGTGGAAAGCACAGTGAAAAAGCTACTGAACTGTTTACATTAGGATCCATATCTGCAACTAATTTATACATTTGCTCAGTCAATGATCTATCAGACATTCCTTCCAACAGAGTACAAGAAATCTTTTCCTGGAACCCCAAGTCAGGTAAGAATACATGATGTCTAATATCTTCTCTTTGTGACATCCTGCATATGCATTGAAATATGGAAACACTGGCATATCTCCCACCCAAATATGAAAAAGGCATGATTTGGAACTGTAATTCTGGAAATGTCTTCTCAATTCAAAATGAGTTATGAAAAAAGTTAATGAGAGAGTGATCTCTTGTACCAAAGAATAGGGTACTACCACTACAACTTCTTTTTTAAACAATTCCAAATTGTTAATAAAATCCTAGAAATATAACAATTTTCCCATTCATTCCTTTAAATCAGTGGTTCTCAACCTTCCCAATGCTGCAATCCTTTAATACAGTTCCTCCTGTTGTGACCCCAACATTTTATTTTCGTTGCTACTTCCTAATACAATTGGAAATATGTGTTTTCCAATTTTCTTAGGCAACCCCTGTGAAAGGGTCGTTCAACCCCTGCAAAGGATCAAGACCCACAGGTTGAGAACCACTGCTTTCAATGAAAGCAAAATGATAAAAGAGAGAAATGGTCCAATATTTCAATGAATGAGACAATTTTTGTAATGGGAACTGATAAATTAACTGTGCTGTTATACACATATTGAACTAATGTTTGCTTAAGTGTGAGAGAATCTGACAGAGCTTACAATGTTGCTTTCAAACAGTAGTTTATTTGTGGAGTTGAAGCCTTTCATGGCTGGCATCCATAGTTTTTGTGAGGTTTTTGGGCTATGTGGCCATGTTCGAGAAGAGTTCCTTTCTGACATTCCACCAGCATCTGTGGCTGGCATCTTCAGAGAATGTTTGCCTTTTCCAGGCAAATATTCTCTGAAGATGCCAGCTACAGATGCTGGCAAAACATAAGAAAGGAACTCTTCTAGAGCATGACCACCTAGCCCAAAAACACCACAAAAAACTATAGTAGTTTATTTGATTGTTATACACATCTGAATGGTAATTGTTATTGTTCCAAGGGTCACTGGATCAATACATTAACAAACAAGAATGCTCAACAAGTTTTTCTCGGCACATGGAACTCCCTGAAGCATTGCATCACTCATTATAATACAACACAAATTACTCTAAAATTAACTAATTTCAAGTAACATGGCTACTTGTACTAAATTATTTCCAAGCTCTGGAACTCAGATATAGTTGAGACAGAGCCCCTCATATCATAATTGCCCTCAGTTCTGGTCCTCTTCTTCACAACCTGAACAAAAATGACAAATCTGAAAAAGATTTTAAAAGGGGATCAACCACCTCTCCTTTATTAATAAAATTGCTCATCTGATTTAACTTGGCCCACTGGCAGCTAATGCATATATAACCCCGAAACAAAATAACAAGTAGCAGGGCTAGTAAAAGATCAAGATTACATGTTTCCAGTGGTTAACATTTGATTATAAGTCACGCTGCTAGATTCTAAACCGGTTAGAGTATTAGGAAGGGCAACCAGGTAAAATATATTACAGTACTCAAGTCTGGTAAAACTTATTACAGTATTCAGGTCACCTTAATTTTCATGCATCTGTGAAAAGATGTAGTTGGCTTAAGTGTCTATTAAAAGAAGGAGCTGATAAAATGAAAATGGCTACCTCTACCACTAGACACCCAAAAGTGGTGCTGAATCCTGATTCCTCCTGAATTGTTCAAATATGATGGTGTCATTCTATTAACAAAATTTGCAATGTGCAAGTGATACCTTTCCCATTCATAAAATCTGTGAAATAAGAATCCCATGTTTGTTTAGGAAAGATGGGCATCTTGTTGTTAAAATGAAAAAAGGACACCAGTGTGTCCTTTGGATTTCTAATCAGCACCAGTACCTGCAACATAAAGAAATAATGTAAAGAAATTCATCCTGTAACACTGTGCATTCAGAGTTCAACTAGACAGACAGCTAGATAGGGAAGGATGATATGAACATGTAATGTATATGAATGAATGAATAAATAAACTATTCTTATAAAATAAATAAAATAAAATATTCTTATACTCTGTCTTTCTGCTGCAGCAAGCAAGGTGGCTTACATAACTAAAATATATTGGAATAATACATACACTTAATAAATAAATTGACACCGCCGTTTAAAACAGGATTAAATACAATACAGTTTAAAAATTCAGCTTGTTCAAATGATAACAATCTTCTAGTAGAGGCAGTGGGCTGGCCATATATATTGAAGTAATTTAATATACATTTATAAAAAATATTTTTTGTTGAAAATATGCATCAAATACACATTCATTCATAGCTAAAATTGTAATATCCTCTAATAGATTATAAATGTTTATTGTTCCAATTTTGAAATACAAGCATTTTGCAAACATTCAAAATTCTTTGACAATGCAGCTCATTACCCAACAAAGCCTGAGTAAACAATGTAAAGAACATTTCACAGTACTGTGAAGAAGTAACAATGCAAATACTCTCCTTTCATTACCTGCATAACCATTTCAAGTCATACAGTACACAGCATGATGCTCTGCTAAAGTGATATCCAACTCTGTGACCTTCTAGGTTAGCCAGTATGTGAGAATGATTGCATAGGGCGATATCACAACAACCTATTGCTAGCACAGCAGGGTGTGTCAATTTTCCCCCGCTAGGAAAAGCAAACATTACCTGATGTGACACTATGTCAGGTTTGCAAATAGCCTGTTCCCCACTTGGCACTAGAAAGTTAGGATTGTTTCCAGTGATTAACTAGGCAGATCCAACAAAATCTGGTCCTAAATACAAGTATACAGTAGGCAATCAGGTTAGCACTACTTTAATCAACAGTAAGACTGTTGATGAATTTGTGTTATGCACTTCAAGGAAGGGGTAGAGAGGGGTCATCTTGAAAATACAACTGAGAACAGTTCACTAACACCCCATTTTGCCAATCACAGCAGAGCCATCCTGGATGAGGCAACCCATACCTATCAAATATGAAAGCAACTTTTGCATTGACATTTCCATTGTTATGCTGAATATGAGATTCTATTCAACTCTTTTCTCTCACAAAGAACCCCAAGGTTGATGCTGGTGTGTGCCAATTTATAGCAGGGTTATGCAGAACTGCATCCTACAAAGTGTATATACCATAAGAAGTACAGTATATAAGATGTGTGCACTCACCTTGGCTTTATTTTTGAAGATAGATTTAGGCAGTATATTGGGAGTGAGGTGAGTGATTATAATCCTTCTTGAAGGTAGTTTTTCCATCCTCTTTAATAAAATAAGAAAAAAGGACTAACATCAAAATTGCAGCTAATAAATGTCAGTATTTTCAACTCCATTATATAAAACCATATGTGATGGAAGCATTTTGTTTTGTTTTGTTTTGTTTTAATGGAGGTGACTTACAGAAAGTTTAATTAGATGTTAAAAGGCACCTTTCCTCTATAGCACTGAGCAGACAGAGAGGAAAAACTAGGACCCTTCCAGGGCTGTGTTCCCACTATGATTTAAAGCAAATGGATCATTGGATTATATGATTGTCATTCCTATTTGAAACTAGTTCTAATCATACTGTGATCATTTCCAATCACAATGAAGCGAGGCAAATGCAAACAAAAACAAAAATAAAAACCCTGCTCTTTCTTTTCTAGTTCTTTGCCCGTTCTTATGAAAAGAATTGATTCTGAAGGATGTTCAACCAGTGGGAATGACAGATCTGAATTGCATCATTCTGGAGGGAGGGATTAATGACAGAGGGGTGCTTACCATCCCTCCTCAGTTTTTGGTAGACCCACCATCCTTAGCCCCCCCCCCCCCCAGTGCTGCCTTTGTGCTTTTGCTATGACCAACAGGAGTATGATTTTTTAAAAAATGATAGAAGATTTGATTCATTGGTTTTGCAACTATTTGCAATTACCCAGGTGATCCAACAGCAGCTCATAATGAGGCAAGTAGTTGCAAAACCAATATAGTTCCCAAGCTGGGCTTCCACTAATGTCACTGATGATGCACAGATGAGTGGCATGCATTTTGAAATGGAGCAAAGTAGTAGGGATGACAAAAAAAAGTGATTACAAGTGGATAATGAAAAGATCCACTTTCATAGTGGGACCAATGGACCTTTGGAATCAATTTATCAACACAGAGCAAAAGCAAGTCACAAACCAGTTTAAATATAAATGGAATGAGTCCCAGATTTTGGTGGAACCTCTGCTGTCCATATAGCCTGCTCCCACAATGGGATGAATGCCCATGGGTAGTTTGCACCAAGCCCCACACCGCTGATGCCCCTGCATATGACTAACCCCACTGATTAAATAACAGCTCTTCAAATCTTCTTCAACAGAATGGGAATTTCTCTCTGTTGTCATGAAGTTGTTCATTTTACAAATTAGGTTAAAATGAATTATATAATCACTATTGCAAAACAGCTGCATCAACAGCTACTATCAACAGCTACTGATCAAGCCAGCTATATATTACTTCCAGGATTTAAGTCATTAAGCATTTCAGATAATAGCAGTTGTTTGTGAGCATGAATGGGACAATTTCTTGCCCTTGTGGGCTTTTCATAAGCATTTAGATAATGGCTGTTGTAACAGAATGTTGAACTCAGCATGTCTTTGGCCAGATCCAACATGGCCTTTGCTATATTTTTAACTATGTCTGTGGCTGAGATTGAATACCAAAGCCAACAAAACAAAAAGAGCTAAACTACATGGAACATCACCATCTAGTGACTTTAACTGATTGTTTCACATGTATTAAACAATTGATTAACTATCTGTGTGCTACAGTGGTATCTAGGCACACTGCAAGTGACTTTGATTGTTTCACATGTATTCAACAAATTATTAACTATCTTTGTGCTACAGCGTTATCTAGGCACACTGCTTATTAACAGCAAAAGCTGATAGCATGGTAGGGCTGCATACAACTTTATCCTGAAATTACATGAAACAGTTTTTATCCCCACACACTAAATAGAATTATTTGGATGATTTTGTGTGTGCATGCTGTTACTTGATAAGCAAATTTAAAGTAAAACAAATCTGGTTTTCTATGAAGATTTTAATCCTTTTATGAAAACAGTGTTCTACTTCATTCATATTGGAGATATTATACACACACACATGTTCTCACTTAAACTATGAGCACATGGTTTTATTTATGTGCTTGGATCTTTATCCCTTTGCAGATTAATTAATAATTAATATAACAAATCTGTGGGCCAGTATGACCTTGAATTTGTCTGGATCACCAAATTCAAGGCGTGGAGTAATTGTCAGTTCCTTCTCAAGATCAGTTCTCTTTTTCATTTCCTCTTCTGTATATTTTGCAGCTGTGATGGATAAGTTCTTTAAAATTTCTTCAAGCCAGTGACTACCTGAAAGGTATGAGAAATGTTGGAAAATATACTTGAGTTTGACACATGTAGCAACCTTGTTCTTCCACCTGTTCTGGAAACTGTATACAGATGGTTTTAAGGACATTGCTCCCAAACCTCCTTTGGAGCTCTCTGTCAGTATCCTGCTTGGACAAATTAAAGAATTAAAGGAGACTTCAATCAATAGTCACTTACTTCATCCGCATCCTCACTGATACAGGAAATCTGCTGTTAGGTGACCATCCAGCCTCTTCTAAAAACCTCTATCAAAGGAGAGTCCATCCAGTCTACCCCCATATGCAAGCTCATTTGAAGAATGACAAATTTTGATGGTGAATATTTTCATCAGTTAAACATATACAATATGACACAAAAACAGATAAAAATCCCAGTTTTCTCTAATAAATAGTTTTCATGGGGTGCAGTGAGGCAAGCAAATTGGATCAGGAATACACACATGCCTGTTATTTGCAGCAGAAGGAAGCTTACCATTAACACTGTTTAAAATAGCAGATGCTCATGATAATGATGTTTTCCACCACAAGACAGCATACAAAAATTGGAACAGACACAGATAAAGAGATATACCATTTTTTAAAATCTTAACATATAATTAATCTATCTTTAAATAGTTAAGAATTAAGAACAATTTAAACCATCTAGAACCATTTAAAACATTAAGAACAACTGGAAATATATAAATTAAAAAAGCAAAAAATAAAAACACTACAGATGCCTTTGTTGTGTGTGTGTGTGTGTGTGTGATGTGGAGGGGGGTGGAGATTCCAAGGACCATGGAGTGGGGAGGGCGATGGGACATCAGATACCTTTGCTTCACAGTCTTGATGCAGCTCAGGGATCCTGCAGTCTGTTATTCATTTAGGAAAAATGCATTAAACGAGAGTTAATGACAGGACTTTCTTCATGTCCAGTTTAGCTTGTATAAGTCATGTAACCAAATAAAATTTATATTTATAAAAGAAGGTAAGGTTTGTGTGTCCAAAAGATAAGGTTTCTTATGCAGAAATGATGCTATCTGTCATCCTGATATAAAAACATAAGGGAGGAAATTCTCAGTCTCCTACTACTTGCATAGCCATCTGTACCCCACATCACCAAAAGAACCTGTCTGGGGAAGAGGTTCTTTCTAAAAAAGGGAGAGACAGAATGACCTTGAAATAGGTGGAGGTCTACTACTTGGTTTTGGATTGTTCTCCCTCTCTTCTCACATTAAGTGGGAGGAAGGGTATGCAACCAGTTTAGATAAATCCTGAATTTTAATGTCAATCAGGTCAGTTTGGATGAAATCCAAAACATCTCAGGGCATCCTGATTTGGATCCAAATCTCTCTCTCTCTCTCTCTCTCTCTCTCTCTCTCTCCTTTTTGTTGTGTCTCTCTGTGCAGGTACACACAGAGAGAGGTAGGAGTGGGAGGGAAGGAGGAAGAAAAAGACAGCACAGGAAGCAGTCATATCATAAGAGCCCTCCCTCCAGTCCATCTGTCATAATCCGGCCTAGGCAGGAGTGAAAAGGCAGGGCCAACTCCATAAGGGCTAGCCAGAACAAGAAGAAGGGCCCTCCCTCCAGTCCATCTTCTATGGTCCAGGCCTCAGAGGGAGAGAAGAACCACTGGACCTGTTCCCTTTTCCCACCACCATTCACTTCTCTTTTTGTGTCATGTCTTTTTAGATTGTAAGCCTGAGGGCAGGGAAACAACTAAATAACTATCTGGAAACCACTCTGAGCTTTTAGGGTTGAAGAGCAAGGTATACATAATGTAACAAATAAATAAATAAATATCACAGATTTTATAGTATAAAAAACAGCATGAGCTGGAAGGACTAAGCAGTCAACCGTACATGCTTTTAAACTGTATTTCATTTTGAGGGGAAAACATATTTAAGGGTGGCTAGCACTTAAACTGCTGAAGATACTTTTCTCCAGTTTTGACTTGGGCTTTCTACTACCATGGGTTCAGATTTCATGCACTTGTCTAAAACAGTTGAAAAGTTATAGCTCTTTTGATTTCTCAGTGCAAGACAATGAAAGAGATAAAAATCAGAACACTTTCCAAACCTTTGGACTATACTTCCAGGTGGAACCAGGGGACCCTTGCCCAGCCTAATCAAGTGTTATCCTTCCATGATTTAGGACCCAGGAAGTTAGGACTCAAGTCACTATGGGTACTTAACATACTTGCTCCTGTTGGAATATATTTATTAAAAGGGATTACATGTTTGATAAATAAGGGGCCAACTCTTCTTTCTGTCGTGCATGCCAAAAACAAAAACTGTAGAAGAGGACAGTGTGAGTGACAGAAAGATCAGAGGCTAGAGAGGATCATTCTATACTCAAGGAAGCAGGTCAGAAAAGACAGACGGGCACACACCAGGGAATATGCCCAACTAGCTGTCTTCATTTTTGTTGCCCCCTGTGCACAGAAAGCTGCTTATGAAAATGTGATTGCACTTTCCTCCACTTCTAGCAATTAATGGAAAAGATTTTACATCTACACAGATTTCATAGAATACTTTTTCTTAGGATGGGCAAGAGTGATACTCACCGCTTTTAGGATATCCTGCCATGATCACATCATCTCTCCTGGCTTCAAAGGTTTCAAGAGCTTGTAAAGTTTCTGGACGGCAAATAGTAATAGGATACAAAACTCCTTTGTAACAACAGAGTTTCTCTTCTGAGGCTAACTTGGAACCATCCATCAACATCCTGTCAAGAAATTCAACAACATGTTTCCTGTCCTGGGCCATATTTTTGTTCACTGGGATATGTACCTGGAGTAGGATGAAATTTGAGCTGTTGTTCTTGAACAGACCAGTATTTCTGCAGATCTTTTCTAAAAGATTACATAACAAAAGTCTTGGCTTGTATATAGCAGTAGGAGGGCTCTAAGCAAATAACGTTACTGTTTAACTGAGGAAATAAAGCTAATTCTAGCCTTTCTTTGCTCGTTGCAGATTCACTGCGTTTGCTGTCATCTGGATTGTCATTTCTCTCAAGTGGCAGGAAGGAATATTCCCATGTTCCTGGAAGTAAAAAAAATGGTTTGCAGTTAAAAAAAAACAAGTAAAGAAGAAATGATTCTTCAATAAATGTAGAAAAGGCAGAGCTGGGGAAAATACTTTTTTTGGACTGCTGCTGCCTAAATCACTATTGTATACACTACTGCTTTGCTAGTAGATAGAAGAGAGACATTGAGGATTGTGATACTTGGTACAGTACTCAATTGCATTGTTCTGTGCAATTTTTAAAGACCTTTTTTGCCTGTATCTTCTTCCAAAAGAAGAACAATGCTCAACCTGAGGAAAATGGAGCAAATGATTTAATGGGGGAAACTCTCAACCTTGTGGTTTCTGAGTGAGTAACTGCAAAATCAGGGCTATACGTGGCTACTTTAAATGAATTCAAGTCTCCAGGGCAAGATAAACTAAACTCAAAAAGAAGTGGCAGAAGTAATTTCAAAACCACTGGCAATAATCTCTGAGAATTCCTGGAGAACAGGAGTACTACCAGTGGACAGGAGGAGGGCAAACATTGTCCCCCATCTTCAAAAGGGGAAAAAAGAGGACCCAAACAATTACTGCCCAGTTACACTGACATCAATACCAGGGAAGATTCTAGAGCAGATCATTGACCAGAGAGTCTGTAAGCATTTAGAAAGGAATGCCATAACTTCAAACAGTTAGCATGTGTGTGGTGTTTTTTTTTAAAAAAACCCAAGTCATGCCAGACTAATCTTTTTTTCTTTTTTTTTTACCTAATACTCCAGAGGACAGGATCAGAATTTAAAATGACCTTAACAGATAAGAGAGCTGGGCCAAATCTAACACAATGAATATCAACAGGGAAAAATGCATGGTACTACATTTAGGCAGAAAAAATAAAATGGACAGATATAGGGTGAGTGAAGTCCTGGCTCGACAATAGTATACATGAAAGAGATCTAAGCATTTTAGAAGGTCACAAGCTAGAGTTATCAGTGTGATGCAGCAGCTAAAAGAGTTGATACGATCTTATGCTGCATCAATAGGAGTGTAGTGTCTAAAATCTAGATCAAGGGAAGTAATAGTACCAATCTATTCTGCTTTGGTCAAGCCTCACCTGGAATATTGTGTCCAGTGCAACATAAGAGGGTTAATGACAAGCTGGAATATGTTCAGAGCAGAGTGACCAGAATGGTGAAAGGTCAGGAAACCATGTCCTATGAGGAGCAGCTTAGGGAGCTGGGTATATTTAGCCTGGAGAAGAGAAGGTTAAGAGGTGATATGATAGCCCTGTTTAAGTATTTGAAGGGGTGTCATATTGAGGATGGAGCAAGCTTGTTTTCTGCTCTAGAGTACAGGACCTGAAGCAACGGATTCAGACTACAGGAAAAGAGATTCCACCTCAACATTGGGGGAAAAACTTTTCAACAGTGGAACACACTCCCTTGCTAAATTTGAATCACAAAAATGCTACTACAAACCTAGGCTATGTTAACAGGAAATTACAGCCATTATGCTTTTGCTAGCATGAAGGGTATAATTTATGGAAACAAGCTGCCATGGGATACACAACTGGGGGGGGGGGTGGGGGAAGGTTGGGAACCACTGATCTAGAGGACTGTTCTGCCATGCCCCTACAAGCTGTTTTGTCCCAGGAGAGATCTCTTTTAAACAGGAATTGTCCCAGAAGTGGCTTTCAGGTCACTTTCTGTTGTAAAGATCTCTCTTAGGCTTGAAACTATAGAGGGAGGCCAAAAATGGGGAAATGCCCCATAGAGGGTTTTGAGATACTTTTGGGGCCAAAAGATTTTTTAAAAGTAGGAGGAGGATGCCTGCCAAGGTGTCAGGAGGGCCAGTGAAGCCCTTTAGCCTCCAACAGAGTGGTGGCAGATCTCTTACACAGAGAGATTCAAGTTCCATCATATCTCTCTTGAAGAATGAAGTATTGATTTGATCTCCACTGATAGCATTATTCAACAATATCTTTTGGTTATGTACTACATTTATGAGTCTCAAACAAAAACATTCTCACAATGAGAAAACAGCCTACATGTATGTACACTCATCCATCTGTCTGTGTGTCTGTCACTAGACCAAGAGCCTTTAAATGAAGAGTGGCCCTCCAGATATTGTTGGGATGCCATTCCTATCAATAAAAGATGTAGGATTATGGGAGTTATGCTCCAGCAACTTCTGGAAGGCTGCAAGTTGCCCACATCTGTTCTATAGGATAGTGCCTATGGCTCCTTGACCTCAAGGCCTGCACACTCTTTTCCATTGCTCAGGGCAAGAGAGAGGAATCTTGGGGTGAAAACATTGCTTTGCAAAACATATGAATGGATGAGGTTTCTATGGCTACTATAGATAGGGTTCCTAGATCTCAAGATCTGGTCCCTCTTCACCAGATCTCAGTAGGAGGACTAGGCATTTCAGGGAAAAAACACTGTTTTGATAAGCTTATGTTTTCCTCACTTGTTAGACTTGGTTTTTAATTTGAATGGCATACTCTGTGCAATTGCAGTTGATGTATATGGCATTATGCTTAACTACATCACTAGCGGGCACCCCTTGTACAAAAGTCTGCCTCTTGGGCCATTACAAGGGGTTATCTCTGTTACTCAAGTTCTGGCCCTGAAATCTCAAGACCTCAATAATCCCCTAATTTTGGTCTTGGGCTTTACAACTGAAAGTCAAAAGTTTAAAGCTTTTCTATCTGTTGATGAGTGTATTTGCACCACCTCATACATTTCTGGTTTACAGCTTTTTACAACAAGCCAGATAAGTCTGTTAAAACATCATAAGGTGAAGGTTTATGTAATGAATGTCAGGAATTGCCCTGTTGCTATCCTCACTGTGCTTTTGCATCTCATAATAAAATATATTTGAAACAAAGTGTTCCAGTTCACAGTAGTCATCGCCACAACTTTTGTAGAATTTTCTTGTGAATGCTACCAAAAGCCATCAACCAGTCATATATTATTTTCCTGAACTATGGGTTAAGTAAAGGAATCTGTAATATGCTGCCTATTAAAATATACTATGTACTTATATACATCCTAGCCTATTTATTTAGCCAGGTAGGTACAGCCAAGTGAGTCTGTGGTGTGCTGCCTTGAAGGAGACAGTGTTGTTGCCACCCCTAAAGAAAGGCACTTTGTACCCCATGGCCCTTGGTAACTACCAACTAGTTGCAAACAGTCCTTCGAGGGGGGAAGGGAGTCCTTAAGAGTGTTGTGGCAGCACAGTTGTAAACATTTTAGATGACACCTAATATTTAGCCTCATTTCAATTTTGTTTCAGGCCCCTTTTGGAACTGAACCAGCCTTGGTCACCCAGATTAATGACTTAGTAGCCATGATGAGGAAATCATGGAGTATTTGCTACAGTGGGACACTTAGCTGGAGGGGGGGCGGGGGGGGTGAGGAGGAAGAGACTGTCTGGAGACTGGGAGAAGCTGCACCAAGCAGGGGAGAAGAGATTAGGATATGCCACTTGCTTCCATGTCTGTTACAGTGCAGCATAAGGAACCTCTGTGGTTCAGAGGGCAGCACAAGGTGAAACAACGATATGACAGGGACTTTGGGGAAAAGGAGGCAAATGAGGAAAGAGGAGGAAAAGTGACAGAGAGGGAGGAGAGGGAAGCAGTGGTGGTGAGACAGACAATAGAGAGAAACTGGACAAAGACTACACATGTATTAATCTGCTCAACTATGCTAAGTGTAATTTTAGCTGTCTAAGTTTTTAAGCAAACACTGTTAAGTACCTGTACCTTTAACATTCAGATTTCTCCATTATATATTGTGTAAATCTCTTTCAGCTGAGTCTACCCTCCATGCATTTGATGAAATCGGCTGGAATTCACAAAAGCTTCTGTGAAATAAAGCATGTTAATTTTCAAAAATCCAAGATTCTGTTGTTTCAATACTAAAGGTATAGTTATTTTTCTTCAACAGGAGATGGGGCTGCAACCTATCTTGTTAGGAGGGTAAAACTTCCCCCATCCTTTTTGTCCCATCCAGGCACTTTTTTCCTAACTTGTTGGTCCTGATTTTTTGGATGAAATCATGCCATTTACTCTTTCTTGTTGTTTGTTACTGCAGCAAAGAATTTTTAAATGTAGCTCTACTGTATATGAAGCTGGCTGGTTTTCTCAGCCATTAAGGCACTTACCAATAAAGCCCCCTGGGCAACTTGTACTTTCTCAGATACTGTCTCCAAGCCCCTATGTGTGGACTTCATTTGCATCTTTGGGAAGTACAGATGCAGGGGAATAAAACCACAGTTGGTAAGAGCATGAACATGTATCTGTCACTATCTTTTATTCTAGTCCAGTCATAGCTAAACTAGAGTAGTAATCCTTTCACTTCCATAAAAGGGGGAAAAACCAAATAAAAATCTACAGAAAAAATAAATTGATTTAAAACTGATCAAGAAATCCGTTGTCCACTCAATTGAAGTGTCACTTAACAGAGGGCACGCCGCTTCTCTTTCTGTGTGGCATGGACTGCTCTAAGACTTGTCAATCTGCAGCCACCCATTTTCCTCTGATGGACAGAAACTAGTTATCCAGGTATAAAACAGGTTGATTCCAGAATCAGCCAAGGAGGAAAATTTGAATGAAACTGCTCTGGACAAATATTTGTAAGAGTGACCTTTGGAAAGTGACAGTTGCATCTTCTTACATTAAAAACGGGTTGATTACAGCTCCCATACATATTTCCTAAATATAATATATATTTATACATTTGAGGAATATAAAGTGAGATGCCTCAGACAACATATAACACCCATGATTAATCATTCATTTGTGAATTTTATCCCAAATAATTAAATTGAGTGATCCCATCCAGCTAAGTCAAAAGATATTTCAGCCAACAATCCAGGCAAGTTCAACTGCATAATCTGAGTAATATTTCAAGGAACCAATATACTAAAATACATAACAGTATCCGACATCAATGAAATGACAAATTGTCTCCAAGTGAGACATTACCCACAACAGGCATAGCTTCAGTTTTAGACCAATTACTGGCATAACCAAACAGGATGGCCAAACTGTTATTACTATTTTTTTTCAGCTCTGGTAATGAAGATTGGATTCTAGAGATAAACAGCACAATGTTATGTTTGTTTGTTTTTCATATGTGAACCCAAAATTGTCAATAATTTGCCTGATTTCCTATGCTAAAAACTTTAAGAATATGGCAAATATCAGATTTTCAGGAGCTAAGCCAAGGTGTGATGTCTGCTGAAAAGCATGAAGCCATTTTATATAAGAGGTGCCATTTTATACAAGGGGCCCCAACTTACTGTGTCATTGCATTTAATGGGAATTGAATATCCATGGATTTTGGTTCCACTGGAACCAAACCCTAGTGGATACCAAGGGCCCACTGTATGATTTTGTTTGCCATCCTGAAATCTCATGATAAAAGGACAAACTATAAATAAATAAATACATTTTTTTAAAAAAAAATCTGTAATATATGTTTAGCAGAAGGATTGGCATTTATGCTTTTATTTTGACTTTGTGCTTTTGCCTTCTATTGCAACACTGATGCTCTTTACATAACAGCCATTTAACAGGCCAAGTGGCTACATTCCAAGTGTATTAAAGTAACGGTGACTAGCTGAACAACTAAAATACATTCCATGGCAATTTCATTTACTGTCAGCTGATGGAGCTATTTGTCAGCTTTCCTCAGTTGGAAAGACCTCTGCTCTAGTTAAAAGAGGATCAGGGCAAAAATGCTGACATTAGTTAGGACACAGGGAACTTTGAGGTGGTCCCAAGCTACTTTCTTTTGCTAATTGGACAATGCCAATAGAAACAACATGAGGGAAAACTAGACTCATGTTTCATAATGGACTAGTGTGCTTCTGGCTTTAGGGTACAGTAGGAGTTTTCCGTACTATAGAAAACTGTTTACAGTCACTATGGGAGTAAATTTTTATACAGATGGTGGACAATGAAAGGCAAATTAGATAGCATGCTAAAGACATCTTTGCATTTACTGTGCCATTTTTTAAAAACAAAAATCAAATACCATTACTAAGGAGAATTGATAATTAATGGGATCAAAGGAGATATGAAGGATGAATTTCTTCCTTTGCTGCATATGAGGGGGAAATATGTGAGGAAAATGCCTATTTTTAAAACTGGTACAGGATTTGCTTTAGAGAAAATAATCTTGGCACTAATGAGATTTCCCCCAAATACAAACACATTATTGGAGGAGTAGTTTCCCTTAGAACTATAGCACAGGAAGGCTCAAGAAACAGATCATTTTCAAAGGGCAAGGAGTACCACTGGCAGTGGAGAACTGGTGAATAGGACGGAGCAAAACACAACTCCCCTCCCTACAATATTATGAAAGAAAATCGGCTTAAAATTCTATGTTCATTTTCCAACATCTCGTCATGTCTCTATGCAGGCTTTGTAAGGTGTATTTGTTTAAGTAATGGGTGTTGCTGATGTTTTGAATCATGCTTTACTTAAAGACAGCAAGCTTTTTTTCTTCTTCAAAGCTTATTTTAGTTGAATTATTTCTAAAAAAAGTGTATGTAGATAAAAATAGAAATGTGACAGCACTCACACAAACCAGCGAGACAGGTTGTCCAAGTCTTAGATTCATAAACTGTCTCTTTAAAAAGACAGCACTGCCAGGCTATAATGTATCTGAATTTAGTGGAAACTGTTGTATTCTTAATCATTTAGGAACACTTTGCTGTGGAAGGTCCAGCTATCAAAAGACTATATTTTCAACTTTTCGTAGGAGGAAATGAACACAGCTGGCCTCTTCTGTTGATGTGTTTGCAGGAAATCTTGGCTACATATGCAAGAAAAGTTTCTCTCCTCTCAGCACTTTGAGCCAATTTTCTCTGCTGCAAGAACAAACATTTCATTGAAATGTCCTGGGTAAGCTCTAATTGGCCAAATATTTGCGCAAAGGGAGTGGAAAACAGTAGTTACACTTAGACATCTCAAATAACACTGACTTAGAATTAATCAGTAACCAGTTTTCTTGTTTGAGGGAGGTATCACAGCATATTGTCTCCTATATAGTTAAATGATTTCTCTGCAGTTATATTTGCTTCTTTGACCAAGCCAGCTTAGATTCCATTCTACCCGTGTCATTGCTTTATGCTCATATCATGACTCAGAAAGGATTAAGTGAAAATCTGGAGAAGAAAATGGAAGAAACCAAAAAGACTGCTCCTGAAGATGGGCTTATTTTATACAATGGGGAGTTATATCCTGCTGGAGCCTGTAAGCCAGAAACACTGAAAATTCTCCCCACCTTTAAAGCTCGGAGCGATGATGTGGTTCTAGTGGGATATGCCAAAACTGGTAAGTATCTCAAACTTATAAAATTTCTTAAGCCTTTGTTTTGCCTATGAACGTTTGTTTAATTGGGTTCCAATTATATTTAATTGGGTTCCATTTATATTGATAGTGTCTGGACCAGAAGGAACCTAACTGTGATACAATGATTGAGTTTTTCCAATGAAAATGTAAAAACTATACCTAAGGACTGCACAGTGTATCTTATATGTTACCAAAAATACAGGCTCCTCCAAGTGAAACTAAATTTAAATAATGTAAAGAATATGATTTAAGGTTATTATTTAAATCAATTGATTTAAAAAAGTATATTAATATATTGAATATTTTGAATATTTGTGCAGCCAGGAAGCCAAAAGTATCCCACAAGCAATGCATGAAAACCCATTAGGGCAAACCTGAGTTGTGGGGGCTCAAAAACAACGGGGAGGGAGGAAATGTGGTAAAATTGTTCTTGCTCTCTCTAGAGGTGGTGTGGGACATGTTGAGTTGAAATCAAATTGCACAAGGTATGCACATACATGCCTCAAGGACTTCACTTACCTCACTTTTGCATTAGTGGGTTTTTAGATCTCCTACGTTGACTGGCAATCTGACACTGACAAATGGATTTGTCAGCTATTCAGCAAGCCACAATACACAGCTTATAGCATGGTGTTGGCTTCTGAGTGCAGAATGAAGTTGAAAAATAAGAGTAACACAGTATGGTTGTTAACTTTCCAGTAAGAATTATTTGTACCATGACAAAACCTGATGCATTTTTTGAATTATATTAGCTTTAGTTTTCAGTGTGTTTTCTGGGCAATGTTGCTACATTCATGCCACCACCCTCTGAAGATGCCAGCCACAGATGCAGACAAAATGTCAGGAATAGCCCAGCAAAACCACAGAAAATTGTGGACACCAGCCATGAAGGCCTTTGACTTCAAAATATTAGCTTTCTTATTCATTAGAGTGCTGGAGGAAATATACATCAAATTAGACAAGTTATGACAGGTCTGCTAGAGAACTTCTGTCTCAGAATTTTTGCCTGACATCTGATCATATAATGAAAATACAGTGGGACCTTGGTATCTGTGGGGGAACCATTCCAGACCCCCCTGCAGATACTAAAATCCACAGATGCTCAAGCCTGCATTGTCCCCAATGGCAGTACTTGCATGTGGCTGCACTGCTATTAGGGACAACAGGACAGAGGCTTACCTGAAGTCCCATTATTCCTAAGGGCAGCATGGCCACATGCATGCACCTCCACTGGGGGACAACAGGGGCTGCACAAACAGGATTGGGGACAATGCTGGCTTGCCATTCATGGATGCTGCAATCCATGAATGGCAAGCTGACAGATAGCGAGGCCCCACCTGTATCCAGGTAAAATGGTTCCCATATATATTGTATATTATGTCTTGGCACATAATTTCTTTTAGTTATAATCTACCAACTGCTGCACTCTTGGACACTCAAAATATGGTTTTCATTATATAGGGATGTCAGATCCCAGAACCTGAGATTTCAAAACCAAAATCTGAGCCCTAATAGATTATCCCTTTTGATCTCACAGGGTTTTGCCCTGGTGATGTCATTAAGCATGATATTTTAAGCATTAACTACTGTTGTACAGAGTATACCATTCAAATAATAAAAAAACACTAAGTATAACAAGTGAAGAAAAATATATATACCCATCCTGTCATATGAGTTCTTGTCCTTTCACCTGAGAATTGGAGAAGATTCAGGGGTGAAGCAGATGGGCAGGAAAGAGCCACCTGAAGCTGCTTCTTCTGTGAATGGGCCAAGGCCCTGCTGAGAGTCAGTCAAGACCCACACCCTGGCTCCTGAGGCAGCCCACATGTGCACAATCATGACTGCACAACACAGCATCAATCCATACTACTGGGTAATTTTTTTAAAGATTCCCCACTATTCATGTGCACCATTGCAGGAACACATCACCAGTGACTGCCTGTTGCTCAGATGCCATCCCATTGGATGCCCTACCCCACCACAACCATGCATACTGTCACACCTTTCTCCATCAGGACAGGGCATTGGAGCACAGGTGTACTCAGTAAAACACTGGCAACCATGCCCCCCTACATGCCACCCTCCCCTTCACCCCATGTCCTGTCATGGACTGTCTGATTTGTGTATGTTATATTTATAGTCATTGGAGGGGTTACACTTCCCTTTTTTGCATTGCCACCTCGACCCTTGGTTCCATCCTTTTCAAATGCACACCTGCACCAGTGCATTTATATCCTGATTTAGGGTTAGGGTTAGGATGGAGCACTCCTTTGGGACCAGTCTCATGTTAGAGTGTTTATATATAGGACCAAAGGTGTGCATTTTCCCAGCTAGAGTGGTTTTATTTCCGCTTCTTTTCAATCCGCTTTTCCTGCCATAGAGCAGCTGTAGCATAGTTTCTGGCCACTTACGCGGCATGTGTCATCTAAATGTCATTTACCCAAAGTGGCCTGAAATTTCTTCTTTTGGCCTGTCTGTTTGAGGCCTCAGAAAGCCTAGTTATGATTGCTTTATAGCCTGGAGTACAAGCAAGGTTTAAACTTAATTAAAATTAAAAAGTTTAGGATATGCTGTTCAGAGACCAATGAACAAAACTTTAGCCACAGTTCTGAGTGCTTTCATGTTGGGGATATTTTACATGTATTTTTTTAAAAAATATAATGAGGCTATTTCACAAATACTGATCCAATAGTTATGTGAGTTTCCTCTCTATTTCCCACCACTTTTTTATCCTGGGAAAGAGATAAACCTTTGGGGGTTGCAAGCGATAGTAGCTGGTGGTTAGTTGGGAACAGTACTTGTACTGTTTTCTGGACTTCTGGAGTTAACTTGTTTGATATTAGAGGACAATATAGACAGAGCTATAGTAAATTGATCCTTAACTTATTAAGTCTTCTGGTACTAAATAACTAGTACATATTGCAGCAGTATGGCTTGTCAGGCTTCATTTATGTATATCCTTTACACACCCTACAACTATCCCAATTTAACAAGGTCAGTCCTGATTAATCCTCTGTTGTTTCACATTTTCAGCTGATTTTAAAATGTCCCAGTTTCTCCTCCTCCCCCTTTCCTCCTTTGACTTCAACTTACTTCAGTTGTTTCAAAAAGTAGTTCAAACTACTTCAAAAGTAGTTTGCACTCAACTCAGTGGGAGAGAGGAAAGGAGGGAAAAATCCTGTTTTTAGTGAAATATTGGAGAGTATGGCTTCAACATTTCTCATTTTTACAAGCTTCATTTTGGAATCTATTTTCTTGCTGAAAGACCTCTGATCTAAATCCAATTTGTACTCTCAACCAGAGCAGGCCCACTATTTCAAAGAGAACTTGGCAAATCAACTCTTATGCAAATTCCATTGATTCAGTGGGTCTGTTCTAGTTGGGACTTGCAATTAGGTTTAGGCCTAAATGACTGCAGGCATAAGGATGAGATACTTTCTGCATTTTTAATGTAATTCATGCATTTCTTTAGGTACTAATTGGGTTGGTCATATATTAATTGAGCTGGAGGCTGCATCTGGAAAGTATGATGAAGAAGAAAGGAACAGGAGGAAGCAACAAGAAAAAGAATTAAAACTTATGCCATATCTTGAATTTGGAGATCCTGAGAAGTTTCAGGTCAGCATCTAGAGGAATGCTCTATCATTTCTTTTATCCAAATGACAAGAGAGCCACAAATAATCCCATTCAAACAATCTGAAGGACTCTCTCCACCCTCAGGACCTTGGAAGGCTGTGACTGTTATATTCAACATTTCCACTGGGCCACAGCTCACCAATGCCCATGGCCAATTGTACCATCATAAACGGTTGGAGTGGTGATTGCACATTTCAGGCAATTTTTAAAAGGCCCAGATGTGTTTCAAATTCAAGCATTTCTACCTCCCCAAACTGTGTGTCTCTTTTTCAGGACAAGGAAAGCAGAAAATGGTCTGGGAGGAAGGTTAATGCAATCTTCACTTTGTTCATCCCTGATTTAGGGTTTGTTTGCATGATTAAAATACTCCTAATTCCAGTAAATTAGAATGTGATATGGCCACAAGCAAATAGCAGGAGTTCAGGCCTTTTGCCGCAGGTGGGTGAGCCTCCTTAAACTCTTCAAAAAAGACTTTGCAGTTTTTAATGGGAAATCTGCAAATATCTGCAAGGCTGCTCATTATCCCATGTGTGGCCACCTGTCTGCTTTGCTTTTATTCAGATGGCTGCATGTTTTCAGCACAAGGTGGGAATCATAGAATCATAGAATCATAGAATTGGAAGAGACCACAAGGGCCAATAGATGCAAATTGTGCAGAAAAGTAAAGACAGTTAAATGTCAAAATGAATGTGCAAAAAACTGCAGCATTTCACAGCAATTCACATAATACACTTCCATGTAGGCTAGGTCCCAGATAGACAGAACTGTGGATAAGCAGCTGAGTTTTTATAAGGTGAAATTCACACAGTTAATGGGTCACTTCAAATGGTTATATGTTGATGTTAATTAATATATGCTGACCTTCCCTTGGGAACATTGTATCACAGTGTTAATTTCCTTCACAATGTTAACATGTTACACTTTTTTTTTTTTTTTTGGTCACAGGACTATGTTTTACTAGATAATATTCTATACCATCTCCCAGTCTTGTATTCACACTGACATGTTAGTGGTCACAATTTATAATCACAATTCAGGAGTTAAAAACAAAATATATCCAGTTAATCCAAATGAGATCATCTGGATCATTATGGCCCCATAAGAAATAGAGAGAGAGAGAGAGAGAGAATGAGAGAAGCATAAACCATTGACAAAGAAAATTTGGTCTGAAAATTTCCCTGTTTAGTTTTCCTCTGGGATTGCATGTTACTAGCAACAGCCAGGTAATTTAAAGTGATTAAACCCTTCTGTACAGGTCTGAAAGAAGGCACATCCAATCTGCTGTGAAGACAATATTGACTACTTTTAGGACATGAAGTAAACATTGGAGGATCCAGGTATGGGGACCGTTGGTCTCATCAGAGTCAGGCAGCACCCAGTGAAAGAAAGAGAGAGCCATGCCTGCAGGTTTATAAATTAACTTACATCAAGTTTTCTGATTAAGTTTTAAAAACTGTATACCATATCAGCTGAGCATACACAATGAATGGTTATTTAAATCATTAAGCTTAAGAACAACAAGGCCCATTGTGATGTGGCTAAGATGTTAGGAATGAGACTTATGATGCAATTGAATCAGTGTCATTTTTTCATATAAAGAGGTATTAACTTTCCCTATTTGTATGCCACTCTTGAAGAGGATGGAAAAGTTACCTTCCAGAAGAATTATAAGAACACATCTAATTCCTCACAAGATTCCCAAAAGTTTTTTTGAACAAAACACAAAGGTAAGCAGTCTGCTCAATATCTCCTTTTCTTCTTGATTAATTTATAATATTTATGTGCCATATCTCAACAGTACATTTTCAACATGATTGATGTAAGATGTATCCATAATACAGAATTAAAGCAATTTGACATTACTTTAACTGTCACAACTCTATCCTAAAGAATCCTAGGATTTGTAAGTGAGGCACCAGAGCTCTCTTACAGACCAGGTTGAACACCTCACCAAACTACAAATGCGAGGATTCTGTAGAATAGAGTCATGGCAGTTAAAGTGGTGTCAGTGCTTTAATTCTACAGTATGGATATACTTGTAGTAAAATGGGGCAACAAGCAAGCCAGGATTATACTATAGTTGCAGACCCTGGTTTAGTGTTTAACCAGTTTTAGAATAAGCCAGAATTGTCTAAGTTCAGATATCATGAAATCTTTGGTTTCAATTTTTGGTTTCAATCACCGGTATGCATAGAGAAGAAAAGGTAGAATGTATGAGAGTTGAGTCTTGCTGTAGCTCATTCTCACAATTCTAAATCTAACCTGGAGTTGTGTCTGAGTGCTTCCAAAGAGTCAAAGTACTGTGCTCATTGCACTGATTATTCTGGCTGCAACAGTTATTCAAGCAAAGGTCTTCCATGGCCTTATAGTGCGAGCTGCTTGAATTTCAGATTCTAGGAACTGTTGTTTGGAAAGAATTGATACTATCAACTAATTATGAGCTTTTTAAAAAAGTGTTATCTTTTTTTTTGTTAATTCATTTCTAAGAACAAATACAATTTGAGCTCTTGTTTATTAGAGTCTGATATCTTGTGTTTCAATAATTAATTTGTATTTTTTTGTGCTTTAAAGATATTAGTTTTGTTTCGGAATCCAAAGGATACAGCTGTATCTTACTTCCACTTTGCCAAAGCCATGAATTTGACTTCCACTGAGAAAGCCTGGGATGAATTCTTCTCAGATTTTATCAATGGAAAAGGTGAAATTGCCTGTTTTTCCTAGTTAGTTTATTACAATCTAAACTAGCTTTATTTATAACAATAGCAAGTACATTTCTGTATCACTTATCAGTGAAATAAGCACTTCCTAAGTGGTTTACAATGCGTAAGCTAATTGGTCCCAACAAGCTAGGTACTCATTTTAGTGACCTATGGAAGGATGCCATGCTGAGTGGACTTTGGAGCCCTGGGATCAAACTCACAACCTTGTGGCTACAATATAAGCATTTAACCACTGCGCCACTAGGGTTTCCTTCAAATATGTCATTCTAAGAGTACCCACAGGAAATTCTAAGAGAACTCCAGGAAATTCTGCAGTTAACCCAGTTGTTCTGGACATGAGAGCAGTTGGATTAGGTTGGATCTGTAGTGACTCAGATGTCCACCTGTCTACACATCAGCCTTATCATCTTCCTGGTCTGCTCCCCTCCATGCCACCACCACAGCGAAGCAGTTTCTTGTGAGAGACTGGCTATTGGTGTTGCAGGTACTGAGGTCAGAATGGGGCTCCTCATCATGCAGTCAACAAGGAGAAGGTCACTGCTTGCCCAGTTCTGTCCCCCACAGAAGCAACAGCAACAGCTAGTCTGTCACAGGTAGTTTCTTGGCTCTACAGTTACAGCTGTGGGGCCACAGTAGTGGCAGCACCAAAGTGAACAGATGACTGGGATGATGAGGTGACACCTGGTGGCCCATTTGGACATTTTTGGCCCACATTGTGTCTAGATTAAGGGGGCAAGTGTAGATACACCCAGTGGGGAAGTGAGGTAAGCATTTCTTTGAATACTCAGCTGCAAAATAGGGCACACTGAAACTAAGAACCAGAACTAGGGCACCCCTCTTGTGACTGTCCAGCAAAAAGCCTTATCTCTGCCTTGTTTTTCCAAATCTCCTTCTTTGGCACACATGTCCTCCTTTCTAAACACTGCTGCCAGTATATCCATTTCATACAGGGATAGTTATTTTGGTGCTGATCAGTGGATTTATGCAAAGAAGTGGCAGACAGGTCTCCAGCTAAACCAGGAATGGGCAACTGCATGAAATCCAAGGGACACACAGGTCCTTCATAGGCTTTTTTTTTTTCTCAAACCAGGAAATAGAAATAGAAATCACTGCCAGTTTTGAAAACAGCCAACCACTTGTTTATAGATGCAAGTAATGTGAATGGAAATCCACAACTGAACAGTTAAATTGCAGTTAGATTGTACAAAAATCTCTTACTTACCAATGATATATACAAGAGATCTCTTAGTCATCCAAACATTTTTTTTTATTTTCCCCCTAATAGTGGCCTATGGTTTTTATTTGGACCATATCATTGAATGGAACAAGTATATCGATAACAAAAATGTTATGTTTATTACCTATGAGGAACTAAAAGAGGTAAGCTTTTAAGATTATACTGTTTTTTAAACTTCTGATTTTGTGTTTTACTTCAAGACTATCCAGGAAATGAAAATAGATTTATTCTTTTACTCTCTTTCCCTGGTATATATTTTGAATTTTCAGAATACGACTTCAGGACTGAAAAGAATAGCTGAATTCTTTGAATTTTCTGTGACTGAAAAAGATATTCAATCTATTGAGGAGAAAACCAGTTTCAAAACCATGAAAGAAAGAGCAGCAGAAACCCATGGAGATATAGGCCAGAATTTCTTTCGTAAAGGTATGATTCTAGTATATCTAATTAATTTTACAAACAACACAAATTGAAACTATCAGCTATTTAAGCACAAACCTACCCATGCAATAATATCACGTAGCCAGTTTCCTCAAAGATTGTACAATTCTGTAGTGCCACTGGGGGATGATAGTACATGTTCCAGTGTAATCACATGCAAGGGATTCCTTCCTACAACTAGAAAGCCAGCCTACAATATATAGTTTGCAAAAAAAAAAAGTAGTAGTTTTAGAAATGGAAGTACATTTCTAAATTATGCAAATTAAGTAGTGGAGGAAAGATTTCAAAATTGTACAAATTTAATAAACCATAAATATTAAACAGGAGATATGTCAGTATACAGGATGAGTATCCTTATCTGGAATTCCAAAATTCTAAGTACTCTGTAATCCAGCACTTTTTGAGTTGCAGTACTAGTAGAGTAAAATCTACCTGTAGTGTATTTGGGAGGCTGAAGACACAGAGAGAGAGAGAGAGAGAGAGAGAGAGAGAGATGCCATTTCAAAGATCCTCAGTCTCTCTCCAGCCACATTCTTTATCACTCTGTTTATGTTGGTCTTCTGTACCCACTGATTCTGCATCCATGAACTCAACCATCTGTGGCTTGAAAATATTTTTTAAAATCCAAAAAGTCAACCTTGATTTTGTCATTTTATATAAGGGACACAATTTTACTACTCCATTGTAGCCCTGGTGGCGCAGTGGTTAAATGCCTGTACTGCAGCTACCATAAGGTGGCGAGTTCAAGACCAGCAAAAGGGCTCAAGCTCGACTTAGGCTTGCATCCTTCCGAGGTTGCTAAAATGAGTACCCAGATTGTCAGGGGCAAGTAGCTTACAGTTGTAAACAGCTTAGACACTGCTTAGGTGGTATGAAGCAGTATATAAATGAAGCTGTTTGTTTGTTTTGTTTTGTTTGTAGTAGTGTCATTAGGGTGTGTGTGTATGTGTGTGTGTGTGCATGGTCCATGACATCCCAGAAGGGGGGTGGGGGTGACACCTGGTTATTTCCCCACAGCCTGTGGGTATTGTTTTGCTTCTCCACCCCCATGGGAGCTGCACTCCCCTGAGCCGGCATGGGCTCTCTCTGGGCTGCATGCGCTTTCCTGGGTCTGTGCCAGCACTCCCCAGGCCCACGCCTGCAATCCCCGGGGCAATGATGGCACTGGGGATGGTGTGGGCACTGTCTCTGAGCCTGTGGGGTGTGGCTGCAGCCTTCATGGATGTCCTTCCAGCCCCAGACTTTCAGAAACCCTGGAGTTTATCACATCAGAACCTGCAGCATTCCCATCCCGTCCTGAAATAATGGCATGATAATGTAACAGGAACATTCCCATAATGTTATCATAATGCTGTGCGATAAACTCCCCCATTGGAAGTCTGGGGCCAGAAGTCCTGCCCACCCAGGATGTCCCACTCCATAGGGTGTCACCCATTGTGAGGATGCCCCTGCTCTATTGTATATAAAAGAACTTGAATATGCACAGATTTTAGTATCCAAGGGTGGGGTGGGGGGTGAGGGGTCCTAGAACAAAACCTCTGCGGATACCAAGGGCTCATTGTACAGGTATTCCAAAATCCAAAAAATAAAATAAAATAAATGTGTACTATGGAACACATCTAGTCCCAAACATTTGGGATAAGGGATACTGAACCATTTAATTTCATTTGTTATGGCAAATAGCCAGCATAGGATATTGGCTGAACTATATGAAGAAGGATTGCAAAAATAAATAATTCTTCAACATGTTTCTAAAAATAAGAACTGTAAGAGTATATCTGTTACTGTGGAGCACATTCAAGGAGATAAAGCTCCCTGGGAGGCCCCTCCAGAGGACATCATGGACCAAGTTGGACTACAGTCAGCCCTTTATATTCATGAGGGTTACGTTTTGGACCTTCTCCTCCCCCCTTCCCTTGCAGATGCCAAATTCCACAGTACCTCGTCCCATTCTCCTTAGTGCTGTGTGCATGCAACTGTGTTGGCATGGCTGTATGTACATGTCACCATTGAGGAGAATAGGATGGGGCCATTGAAGGATGTGCCAATCCATGGATGGCAGGCCAGCAAAAAGGAAGAGCCGACTATATATGATAGAAAGCACCCTCACATGTAGCCAGGTAGTCTAGTAGCAAATATAAAGCAAATATAATTTCTAGAGCAGGAGGATTATACACTGCTGAACAGTCACCACTCTCAGAAGCCTAGCTGGGCCATTCTGCACTAGCTTTTGTTTTCAGATGAGCCTTAATGGACAGCCTACATAGAGTGCATTGCAAGAATTCAGCCTCAAAGCTACCACTCTTTCCTGTCTCTCTCTCTGACCACAAATTTTATTAAATTTATGCTTTCAGGCATAGTAGGAGACTGGAAGAGCATCTTCTCAGCAGACCAGAGTGAAGAGATGGACAGAAAATTTGAGGAAAATGTAGCAAAAACTAGGCTTGGAAAAATGCTGAAATATGAGGTGTACTGCAAAAACTGAGGCAAGCAACAGTGCTACAAGCCTCTCATGTTTCTAACTTGCACATGTGGAAAAGTATGTCTAAGATATTTTTGGTAGGAATTCCTGTGTGCCAATAATAATGCCACTCCATTTCTTTCCATTGTTTTTATATTAATAAAATTGGCATGTTTTTATGTGAACTAACTTTCAATTAATTAATAAAAGCCAGTACACCATCAAAGATCTGCTTTGTTTTAATTGGAGAATGTGGACGGGGGTAGGGGCAGGGGGGGGGAACACTGTGACTGTAGTCTGTTCTGGTGAACTGAGTTCCATTTTACAACATGAACCTCCCCACACTGGCCTGAAGAAAAAAAGCACTTTTCTTTTGCTGCTGCAGCTTTTCTCTTCACTATCTCAAGTAGAGTTTTAGAGCTATCTTCCTTTGCTGCCTTATTCCTACTTGGAAGCAACAAGAGATATTAATGTCAAGAACCTTTCACACACACATGGCCACCTTATCTTTCCAAATCCCCTCCACCCAAAAATATTTTCCACTCTTGAAAACCACTCTTGAAAACCACCACAAAGGCAATGTACTTCTATCTCCTGTGTAGCCTTTACCTGTGGTGGCTTCCAAAATACCATTGGGAAAATCAATCTCATGTTAGTCCAAATTTTGAAGAATGTATCCAAAATGGAGGACAGGTTTTGACACCTTGTATAACCCCTTTAAAGTTCAGATTAAAACCCAGGGCAGATTCAGTACTCCACTGACATAGAAGTCACTAGTTATTGTTTTCAGCCCTATGTACCCTTTCCTCTGGCTTTGCTTAATGCTCTCAGTACACAAGGAGGTACCGTTGAATCCAATGTGACTTACTACTGAGTATACATGTGTATTGTGGCATTGTTAGCTGTTGAGTTTTTCAGACAAGGAAAGAAAATGGAGGTAACTGTAAAGGCTTAAAAACACATTGCTATGTTATTTTATTCTAAGGCAATGTACTACTGATTTCACTCCACATTTCATTCTCACACATATACATGAGAGAGAAAGAAAGATGTATGCTATTACTGCCCTTTGAAAGGAAATGAGGAATTGGCGAGGAAAGCATATTGCTGCCCTTTACTCCTAGAAAGATAAGATAGTTCACCTCTCACCTGTTCCATTCACGGAAGGGCTTTTCATTGTCTCCGGTGTATATTGAAGGGTTGGCCACAAACTTACACATATTAAAGGGAGCTGGAGAACCTTCTCCTCCTTGTGGGCCAATTACCTTGGGACGGGAGGTATCATGAGGACAAGATTTCATCAGCAGGCAAGACTTTCAGCAGTACATCCTAAGCAGGCCAGATGCTGTTCTTATCAATGTTGCCACTTTCTCATCAACTATAGAAAGCACATAGTTCAGTTGAACACATGGCAGCTCAGGAATAAAAGCAACAATTTTAAGGCTGGCAAAGCTAAGTGCACTTGCAGCTTCCCAGTCATTAAATTTCCTCAGATCTTTTGATCACTAGTCCAAAAAAAAAAAAAAAAAAAAGGAAAATGAGATTTAAGTTTAGATGACTATTCCCCATAGGCTGCATTCCTGCTATAATGGGAAGTCTGAGCAGATTTCACTAATAAGGGCAAGATGAAACTTGTAGATCTATAGGATGAGATATGTGTTTCCATGCTCCCATTGCACCATTCTCTCATTACTGGTGTAGTTGACTCCAACATTTGACAACCACTGTGCACTCTATGGAGCAGGATTGTGATGGAGCATTCACTTTATAAAACCCCATAACACCACAGAGAAGGGCAGCTCACAGTGCTCTATCAAAACTCAAGCTAGCAGAAGGGTAGAAGTAGGAAAATGGTGGCATTCTTTAGCCAATGTGGCAATAGTTATGGTTTTGGGAGCTTGTAACCAATCCCACAGTGGCATGGGGTCTGGGAGGAGGGGGAAATTGGGAAAAACTGGAAAAAATTGAAAAAATGGCTATATGCAGTTCTTGAGCTGCACATTGCTCACCCCTCCTCTAAAGAAAAAGTCCTGAGATTCAGACGACATCTTTAAAATATTTCAATCTTTTAAAAAAAAAGGTTAAAGGAGCACTTATGGTGCAGTAGTAAAATGATGGCACTGCAGCCACAATATCGTGAGTTTGATACTGCAGGGCTCCAGGTTGACTCAGGCTTCCATCCTTTAGTAGGTCAGTAAAATGAGTACCCAGTTTATTGGGGGCAATTGGCTTACAGATTGTAAACTGCTTAGAGAGTGGTTAGTTCACTATGAAGTGGTATAGAAATGTAAAGTGCTATTGCTATTTAAAAAATAGGGGGGGGGGGTGTTTACAGTTGTTGTAGACAATACACTTCAAGTTTACTATTACCAGTGAAACCAGGTAACACAGTTAAAACAGTACAAGTTTGAAGTTTGTCAGGGGAAGGTCACACTCTGCCTCAATCCTTGTTATGGCTCTCACTGTGTCTTTTTTCTTAATTTTATTTCCTTTCTTGGAACAATTCGTCATACTCACAATTTCACCAGAGATTTTCAAGATATTTAATGCCACTTAAAGGATGAAACTGACTGGGTATTATTTCTTTCTACCCAAATCAAGTACAATGCACATATTCCTAAATAGAGAAGTGTGGGGGAAAACACTGTTTGCTTATTTAATGGCTTATTATTATGTGCTTTCAATTCAACTACAACTTGCTTCAATCTTATCATAGGGTTTCATGATAAGATTTATTCAGAGGCAGTTTGCTTTGTGGCTTTGAGAATGTGATATGCCCAAGGTCATCCAGTGGGATTTCATAGCTTTAGTGGAGTTTTGAACTCTGGTATCCCACAGACCTAGTCCAACGCTCAAACCAATACACCATGCTGACTCTCTTTTCATAGCTTGCATGCCTGTGTGTCTATAATAGCACTCAAGATACTATGCAATGTACAAAAATGGATAGGACATAGTCCCTGCCCTCAGGCTTAAAATGAACATCTGATGAAAATGAAAAGGAAGGCAAAAGAAATGAAGCATGAAATGGAGAAAATCAGAGGCAACAAAAAAGGTCCTGCCTGCTAAGGTGGAGGACCAACAATCAGCCCTTGTAGTCATACTCTTCTTAGTTCTTGCCCCCCCCCCCCAACCTGCTTTGAATGGGTTGGGGCTGTCCTCTGGAGAGTGACACCAGCTACATCTTTTTTTTAAAAAAAAGCACCAGTGAAATACACATGAGTAACCCTGCAATAGTGCTGGTCAACCCAGTGTAATGTTTGCTCCTGCAGACTTTATAATTGAGGGAACTGGAGCATAAAACAAACAATCTTTATTCTTAACCCTCTGCTGCAATAACAAATATAGCAAAATATCTGCTTTAGATTTCTTGTTTCTTACCCATGTCACCTACAACTATTAGCTCAATGCAACAAGTTTTATGTATGGATCTACATAAAACTCCTCATGGATTTGTGATGGGGAAATCCACAGCCTCACCATCCCTTTCCCAGTGTCAATGTGCCTGATGCCATTGTCATCAACATGAAAGGGGTTAAATTTGTGTACAATTACTGGATTTTAAAACATCACACCTTGGACCACAATGCTAAAAAGTGTGATATAGCTATGCTATACCGTACTTTGCTACCTGCCTTTTACAATGATCATTATAGTAAAACACTTGTAGTAGTTAAACAATAAACTGTTTGTGTAATCCAAAGTGCTCCCATATCTTGATATATTTCTGCTGTTAACCTTTCCCTTTGATGAACAAATGAAGCCACTTTTCAGCTTTGCTTCTAAGTGCTTGTTGCTATATGTAATATAGTTTAAACATGGAGAAAGTGTTATGATGTTACAGTATAGGCTATTATTTCCTGCAGGCAAATTGCAACTGCTTTTGAATAATCAGGACTTTTCTTTGCTTTTTTAGGATTTTGGAATAAGGAGAAATATAATATAAATATAAGGAGAAATATAAACCACTTCTTACATCTGTGATGGTAAGAAGTGGTTTATAGGGGGGAAAAACCAAAACACAGTTTTAGTGGAATTATCTGAAGTCCATTGTTTTCTTTTCTTCTTGATAATGTGTATAAGAATTCATTTCTGAGAACAATTCAAATTCTTGGTTATGACCTATAAACCATGCATAATTTAAGATCAGACTATGGGGATTATCACATGGAGGCTTACCATGCTGAAATCATTGGCTAAATGATTCAGAAATGTGGAGCTGTGGTAGCCGGTCATGCTTCTGAAGCGTCGCTGCATCCCCTCACCTCTCCTGTTGATGAAGCATTCGTGGAGCAGTCATTCCTTTAATAACGGAAGTTCCCATTATTAAAGAAATAACTGCTCTGAGAATGCTTCATCAATGGGAGAGGTGAGGGGATGCGCTTCAGTGATGCTTCAAAATCGTGACTGGCTATCATACCTCCATGCTTCTGAAGCATTTAGCCAATGATTACAGCATGGTAAGCCTCCATGTGATAATCTCCTATCTGAAAGACCTTATCTCCCTTTATAAGGCTGCCAGAGTTTTAAAATCTACAAGAGAGGGTTTTTTTTTCTCAGTCCTGCTACTGTCACAGGCTCATTTGATGAGGACATGAGAGACAGCCTTCTCTGTGGCTAATCCCACCCTCTGAGATTCCCTTCCACAGGAAGCTGAGCTGGCCCCCTCGTTGCTCTCCTTTCAACAGCAGGCAAGATCTTTTTGTTTAAGCAAAGCTTTAATGTATAACTGCTTACAGGGAAGTTTTTTTTGTGGTGGGAGGTTGCTTTATTTTTAACTTTTGTATGCTTTTACATTATTTTATACTGTTTAAATGTGATCATTTTAATTGTTTTACGTTTTTATTGTTAGGTATTAATTCATTCTTTTATGAACCACTTTGGGTTCAACTCCAGGGGAAAGGCAGCATATTAAATGTAATGTAATGTAATGAAATGAAATGAAATTTTTCCCAGTTTAGGAAATTACTACACACAGTTTTCAAACTGCAATCTAACCAGAGTATTTGGTGATACATATCACACAATGACATCTCTGAATCATAGCTGCTGTGTTCCTGAATTTCAAGAATCCTTTTTCATTAATGGGGAAGGGAAAGTGCCGGCATATAATTTAGAGGGAATTCGGGGGGGGGGGGGGGAGGTTCTTTCAAGTTCTCTGGATCTTGTTCAGAGATCCAAACAGAAGAAGAATGAAGGAGACTGCTATCTTCCCCCATAGATCTGTTCAAAATGTACCAGACCTTGGGGAAACTATGAGTTGCCCTCAAAAGGTAACAAAAAGTCCTTGAATGTTCTAAATACCTAAAACTGAGACATGATTAACTCAGAATATTTTGCTGCCCAGGTAGAAGGATAAGATGACAACACTCCCACTGTTCATCCACAATCCCACATCAGCATGTTGATTGGACAGATAGCAGATTCCCATCTCTATATGAATGACTGAACAGAGTCCTCCACTGTTGCCTAACAGCAGTACAATAGATGAAGGGTGATGTTGAATGATAGCCCTATGTGTGGTATGTGGCACAGCTTTCTTCCAACCCCTATCACTCCCCATTGTCCAATAGCTGTTGCCTAATGCCCATCTGCCTAATGTGAGTCCTAAAAAAAATGATGCCTCTTCAAACAAGTTTACAAGCAACTCTCAGATTAGTAATTCTCAAGCTTCACTGTCTTTCCAAGCATACAGTGGTCCCCCGGGTTACGAAGGTAATCCGTTCCGGATTACCTTTTGTAACCCGGAAATCTTCGTTTCCCAGGGGACCGCTATTTCTGCCGGACCGCACAGCCGATTTAAAGGGGCTGCACGGTTTTTCTCCTTCGCATCCCGGGGGATCCTTCGGATCCCGGGGGATGTTTTTTGGTCCCAGCGGTTTCGGGTCCCGGGGATTTCGTTCCCCGGGGGATTCGTAAACTGGGAGACCACTGTACTTCAAATCTACTATGGGGTTGTCATAACAGACTACTGAAAAAAAACTTTTTGTTATAGTTCTGCAATTTAAGGCACATACATAATTTCAGATTTTAATCAAGAAAAATGCAAATTTTCTTTTCAATTTTTTGTGAGCAAAGTTTTGTGAGGGTGTTCACCGTGCTTCTTGACTGGGATGTGTAGCAAAAAACTACAATTCCCATAATTCCATAGCATTCAAGCCATGGCAGTTTAAGTGGTATAAAACTGGATTATTTCTGCAGCATGGACACAGCCTAAATTTCAAACTCTTTGGCCACATCCTTTCCCAGTAGCCACTTCTCAAGATCCAGGTTGAGCCCTGGTTTAAGAAAAAAAGTTCTGGGTGGAACTCTAGATTACTTTCCATCCCATTTCCTTTCCCACACTTTCTCATGTACTCCCTGCTATATGTTGAAAGCAGCCATTGTTATGAGTTGTTTCTATGTAAATGAAGAGGAAAATATGGAAAGATAAAGGAGCCCATCATTCATTTCAGGTCATGTATTTTTTCACTGAGCAAAAGATTATTTTTAATTTTATTCTTTTATTCTTCTTCCTCTCTACTGATTTCTATCTCACACAAAATAAAACAGCTGTTGTTTTTAAAACTCAAAAAGGTTCTATGAAAAGAAATGAAAATGAAAGAAACTGAGATTTCTTCTGCCTCATCCTAGTGTGGGAAAATCAAAGCTAAAAGCCTTGCTTCATTTTTTTTTAAATTAAAGCAACCTTTCTTTCCTAAACTCCATCAGCCTACATCCATTTTTAACTCTCATTCTCCTCCAGCCCCCAATTTATAACTCAGAGCAGAACATGCACTTTGGAATAACACACAGTTTACAATCTATCTTGGATTTATGATTAACTCCCCTATTGAGAGATTATCTAGGGTGGAACATTCAAGTTAAACCAGAAATTCCTTTTCATGTGTAAAATACATGGGCTGAAGGAGCCCTGGTGGTGCACTGGTTAAGTACCTATACTGCAGCCACTCATTCACAAGCCATAAGGTTGCAAATTCAATACCACCCAATGGCTCAAGCTTGCCTCAAGCTTGCATCCTTCGGAGGTCACTAAAATGAGTATCCAGCTTATTGGGGGCAATTAGCTTACAGTTGTAAATTGTTTAGAGACTGTGTACGTGGTATGAAGCAGTATATAACTGAAGCTGCTATTGCTATTGCCATTGAAGGGGGTGGGATTATAATGCAGGGGGACACATTAACATACAGACCACTCCTTATTGTGTGGACCTGGAACAGACCAATTCCACAATGCCACCTTTGCTACACTGTTCTTTGTAAAATGAATTTATCTTCTGACAAAATGCAAATGGAAAAAACTCCAAATTAATAAAATACACTCTCAAAATATGCTGTTACAATTTGTCCTTCAAGGGGTTTCCTTTCAGAAGGTTCAGAAACTACAACTGGTCCACAATAGGACCACAGAGCTGGGGGCTGGGACTGGTGCCTGGACTGGTTGATTTGACCACAATGTGCTGGTGCTTTGTTGGCTGCAATGACTCCCCATACATTTCCAGGCCCAGTTTATAGCACTGAGTCTTGAAGTTACATTGTCTGAAAGTATTCCTTATATCTTGTGCATTTACCTGGGATCCAAGACCACATTCAAAGAACCTGCACCAAGGAATTTATCTCATGAAGCTAATAAAGCACAATTACAGTAAGAAAATAGCATCTTTGGCAGGTACTTATCACACAACCATATCAGGTTAGTAAAGCACAGTTACAATCAGATAATAGTATCTTTGGCAGGTACTTCCAGGTATCTTTGTCAGCTACTTAGGCCAGGTAGCACAACCACAAAGGGTCACTTATGGGTTTATCATATCAGGTAGGTAAAGCTCAGTTACAGTCATTTATAGTATCTTTGGGAGCTACTTATCATATGACTTCATGTCTCTCCTATTGCCGCTTTGCATCAGTGTAGTGTACCTTTTCACTGATTGAAGGGACCATCACTAAAAAGGTGCTCTCCACCAGCAATTGAAATGCAAAGCAACAACAGGAGAGACATGAAATCATGTGATAGGTATCTGCCAAAGATATTATAACTGTCTGTAACTGAGCTTTATTAACCTGATATGATAAACCCATAAGTGACACCTTTGTGGTTGTGCTACCTGGCCTAAGTACCCTGAAGGAAGCTAAGCAGGATCAGCTCTGAGTCCCAGTTCTGAGAATGCTTCCCTGAACAAAGTGGGCTTTAACTCAGTTTTAAAACTGGCTACAGAAGTAATGAGCCATGCTCGAAGGGGAAGAAGGTTCCAGGAGCGAGGAGGAGCAAGCGAGAAGGGACAAATCCGGGATGTAGCAGTGGAGATCCTAGGCTGGGACAGGAGACTTTGTCTACCAGAGCAATATTGACAATATTGATTGTCATTGGCTTTTACTGGTATGTGGCACTATTCTATTGAGGTTTATGTAGTGCATTTTAACAAATTTTAGAGGGTTTTTTTTAAAAAAACCTCTATTGATTAATTGTTTTTAAAATGACTTTGATTTTTATTTTTATTTTTTACTGGCATTTTATATGGTTTTTAATATATACGGATTTTGATGATGATGATGATGATGATGTTTATTTCTTACCCGTCCCTCTGTAAAAACACTCGAGGCTGGGTACAGCAAGATAAAAAAAAATTACAATTAAAATAATTCAATAATCCCATTCCAAACCTCCCACCCTTTAAAACAGAATTAAACTAGCTGAATTTAAAATTAGATTTCAAGAATAAAACAACCAACATGTTATACACATAACACCACAATGCTGGCCACAGCATGGGTAACATGTAAGCCTCCTTGAGTTCTATTACTGAGGGGAAAGTAAAAATGATAGTCATACAGAAAAAAGCCAAGATATTTTTTTCCTAGTTAATTTTGCAAAGTTTTAAAAAGTTATCTGTAGAGGATAAATGATTATTAACATTCAGGTGTATTGCAGTTGGAAAGAAAAAATACCATCAGGTGTTCATGCTTTTCTAATTCAAAGTGTGTGTGTATGTGTAAGATAATATCCTGACAATTTAAAGAATGCCCACCATTATTATGTTGATATGGAGTTGACATCACCCTCAGCAAAGTTGCCCAGTTCTGTTCATTCAGTTTTGTGTTGTTTTTATTTCAACAGAAAACTTCACAACTTTTTATCTTGATGTTTTTTAATCATTGGAACCCACTCTGAGTGGTGACAGAGGAGCGGGATATAAATAAACTCTATTATTATTATTATTACCACTGAGAAAATACGTTAGCCTCTCAGACAGCATGACTGCATTGAGAAGCCATTTATTATAATTACACATTGTGAGCAACACTACACAACATCATCAGAACTAGCAGCAAAACAAGTTAGATTGGGATTGTAAAAGGAAATGGTTTCCGTGAGAAGAATTGTGTGAGAAGAAATCAATTGTACCATCTAGGAAGGTATGCTATACTGTACTTCCATCTAGTGTTAGACTAAAACAGAACATCCTCAGCATTGCACATTTGTTGGTTATAAATGTCACTTCCAAGCACAGACCATGCAAGACCCATAAAGTGGAAGGAGTTTAAGAAATAAACAGAATATCTAGCTGCTAAGGTATTTTTACTTGTCACACAGGTTTCCTATCTTGATTTAAGTGTGATATGTGGGATTCCTATGATGTCCTTTGTATGTATAAAATACATTACTTGCCCTCCAACTGTCCCAATTGGACAGAGATAGTCAGGATTAGTCCTCCTTTTCAGTGCTTTTTAAAATGTTCCAGTTTCTCTCTCCTCCTCCCACTTTCGCCTTTGTCCTCAGCTTACTTCAGTTGCTGAAAGCTGAGTTCAAAATGCAAAACTAGCTTGCATTTAATGAACTCAGCAGGGGGAAAGGAGAGGAGGGGTGGAATCCTGCCCTTCCCAGGAGGCTCGGGCAAATTGCTGCAGGCTTCTCATTTTTGCTTGTTCCTCATTAACTACATTTGCCATCTTAATCACACTCTGATGTTATTAGGCCACTATTTAATTCTGAATCTAATTAATTAAGCAAATTAATTAAATTATTAAACTATTTAATAATTTTCTTGGCAAGATTTGTTCACTGTCTACCCTTGAGACTGAGAGCATCGGACATACCCAAGCTCACCCAGTGGGTTTCAAGGCCAAGCTAGAAAACGAACCATTTCCACAAAGACATATAATTATAATAACAAATCTTCTCACGAAGGGATTGTCAACTCTTTCCATCTTTGTATGTAGATCATTCTAACCACTATTTATCCATCAAATTATGGATCTGAGTCAAACAGTTTTTAGCTCTTTCACAAGTCTACCACATGTGGCAAAAAGTTCCTTTTTTTAATGACACTTCCAACACAGATGTAAGTTCCCCCCCCTTTTTTTTTTAAGGTGGGACACAGAGGATTATTCTCTCACTTTTCTGTTTAGTCCCATAACTCTCCTCTGCCCTGCCACTGACAACTTCAAGAAGGGCTCCTGCTTCTGTTTACCAGGATGAAGGGAAGGGAGGTGATTCAGGTCATGAAGATCTGGCTACTCTGAGTTTCTGGGGAACAGAAAAGGTGTATGCACTCATCTGAACCATGTCCCCACTCTCCTTCCCCACCAGTAAGTACTGGTATCAACAGCACAGGATTCTCCCAGAGCTTGACAGCTGCTGATCCGTGGGAGGACATGGAACTGTTTGTGTGGCACTATGCACAAATCTGTCATCTTGGCCTGTATGTGTTCTGAACATACTTTGAACGCCTGGGCTTGAAAACCTTCCATGTTCAGAAAGGTATATTTGCAAGTCTTTTTAATCTGGCTCATGAATACAGCAAATACTAGCCAGAATCCAATTAAAGGTATGCAGACACTTAAGTATGGATTTTTTAAAAAAAATATCTGTATTATTAAAATAAAAAGTATACAAATATATAAGTAAAATAAGTTGTTCATTACAAATTAATTCTTCCTATATCTTTTAATTTTCCATTTACATCTTCTTATTTGTTATCCAATCTCAAATCCAAAAATTACCACTGCAATTTATACTTCCTTGCCAATTCCATCAAATACTATACATTTTTATAATACATTGTTGTTTCTTTTCCCTCCTTTTTAATATGATTTAACTCTTCGATTCTCTATTTTTCTTCTAATCCTGTAATCGTTGCACTTTTCTCCCACAAATTTTCCTATCTCTTATCTCTCATTCTTTGAAGTGCTAACCTCTTTTTTTTCTTTCAGAATTTTATATTCTAAATCATAATCACATAATCCTCGAAGAGTTTCCAAATCTCTCCTTCTTCATTCTTTTCATGTAACATTATAGTTAATTTATCCATCTCTCTTATTTCCAGTGTTTTTTCTATCCAATCATCTATTTCTGGTATAATTTTTGTTTTCCAATTTTTAGCTAATAGAATCATTGCTGCTGTAATAAAATATAAAACTATTTTCTAATATTTCCTTTCTATGTCAATACCTCAAAAATACACCATATTAAGTAAATACAACTCTGGTAACATGGGATATTTCATTTTTTAAATATCCTGTATTATCTTATGATTTTTTTCCCATTTTTTTTTTTAATTTTAGGACAAGACCACCATGTATGGTAAAAAGATCCCTTTTCCTTCTGGCATTTCCAACATTTGTTATCACCCAAATTGTACATTTTTGATATTTTTACTGGTGTGAAGTACCATCTATTCATTATTCTGAAAAAAAAATTCTTTGAGATCCTGGGCAACTGAAAATTTTTATGTCTTCTTCCAAGCGTTTTTCCAGTTATCCATGGATATCGAATGCCCTATTTATTGAGCCCATTTTATCATATTTGATGTCACCATTTCTTCTTCCAGATCCCTCATCAAAAGCAATTTGTACAACTTAGAGATTTTTCCTTTATCTTTATCTCAAATTATTTTGTCTAATTCATTATAACTGATCTGAAATCCTTTTATTATATTCTCTTTAAATCTTGATCTTATTTGTAAATAACCAAACCACTGAATTTCTTTCCCACTACTTTCCAATTCTTCTTTGGTTTTTATCTCAATTTCTTTGTTTTTATTTACTCTTAATAGATTTTCATATCTCAGCCATTTTTTATTCTCTACTTATCTACCATAAAAAGCTTCTTGAGTTGAAACCCAACTTGTTTTGTGTGTGTGTGTGTGTGTAAAATTTTGCTTTGATTGACTTCCAGATTTTAAGTAAAGGGTTTCTTACAGAATGATTTTTGAAGTCCCTATTTATTATTTCTTTCTGATAGCAAATATAGGCATGCCACCCATATCTCATATTTGATTATTCTATGTTCAATATGTCTATATTTTCCAATTTTAT
This sequence comes from Urosaurus nigricauda, assembly GCA_034509955.1. Taxonomy (NCBI): domain Eukaryota; kingdom Metazoa; phylum Chordata; class Lepidosauria; order Squamata; family Phrynosomatidae; genus Urosaurus; species Urosaurus nigricauda. Next base: position 310,631,706 of record JAOEGL010000001.1, on the reverse strand, counting down.
CCAATCCTGTAAATCTGTCATCTTGTTCTGAACATACTTCAAATGTGTGGGCTTGAAAACTCTCTATGTTCAGAAAGGAATATTTGCATGTCTTTTTAATCTGGCTCATGAATACAGCAAATACTGGCCAGACTGTGTGCAGACACATAAGTATGGTTTACATGCTTATGCCTCCCTTTTTAGATGGAGTGCAAGCTGTTATTCTGTAACCTTTGTGCAATATGCAAACCCACCCCACCACCACCCTATCCACCTGGAGGCTGCTACTGGTGCCGCTTATCCGTGGCAAAGAGGAAGTGGGGAGTACAGTGGTCCCTCGGTTTACGAAATTAATTCGTTCCAGCACCCCTTTCTTAAACCAAAAAGTTCATAAACTAGGGTCCCTTAAACTAGCCCCCGCACCATTTGAATTTCCCGCCGCTTTCTTTTCGTAAACCGGGGGTTTTTCCGTAAACCGGGGCCTTTTTTCCGGCCCCGGCTCTTTCGTAGACCGGGTTTTTCGTAGGCCGGGGTATTCGTAAACCGGGGGACCACTGTAGTTCATACAATATAGCTCCAATAGCCAGCATGGTGCAGTGATTTAAGCACTGGACTGTGATCTGGAGATCACGGTGCAGTGATTTAAGCACTGGACTGTGATCTGGAGATCAGGGTTTGATTTCCCCGCCATGGAAACATACTGGGCAACTTTGGGCAGGTCAGACATTCTCAGCCCCAGAAAATCTTGTGATAGTTTCTCCTTAGGGTCATTGCAAATTGGAAATTACTTGAAGACACACAACAACAACCAGCTCCAAGGGAAGGGATATGTGACTGCACTCAATTTATTAATGCTCTCTCATTTCTTCTACCCTGAGCCAAGATGAGCTGCTCCATCGACATCTGATTTTCTTCCGTTTCCTGCCCACTCCGCCAGTACGCAGCAGGACCAGTAGGACCTCCCAGGGTTAGAGAGATGTTGAGGGAAGGTAGGGTACAATGGACAGTAATTGAATCATAGAACCATAGTTTGGAAGAGACCACCAGGGCCATCCAGACCAACCCCCTGCCAAGCAGGAAAATACAATTAGTCCCTTGTTCCATATGAAAGGCATACGGTGGCCATGGGCATAGAACTGTGTTGGCAAAGTGTTACATTCTGCTTTTAATGTGAATTTGCAACATTTGTTGTTTCTTGCTTTCACTCAAAAGGAAAAGCAAAACTATAATCCTAGCTGAACAAGAGATACAAGGCCAACAGTGAAAACTCAATTCTCCATAACAATTTTGTGCGAAATATATGCAAACCCTCCCCCTTCATCACTGTTTCTAAATAAGAAATTAAGGCATTGCTATAACTGATATCAGTTGGAAATCAAACTCATCCAAAACATTAAGGTGCAGCAAATTCCCTACTTGCCTGAAAGACAATTCCATTGTCCAATAGGTGGAAAAGGCAACAAGCAGTTTTAGATCTGATCCTAACTAACAGGGATGACCTGGTTAATGGGGTGCAGGTGGTGGGATCCTGAGGTGGGAGTGATCATGTTCTCTTGGAGCTTTTTATACAGAGGAAAAGAGAAGTCAGGCATAGTCAAACGTGCATTCTAGACTTTAGATGATCTGATTTCAGTAAATGTAGGGAAATTTATGTGATCCTGTGGTCAGGAATAGTAAAAGAGAAGGGAGTTCAGGATAGATCATAGAATCAATCATAGAGTTGGATGCAAGTTTCTCAAAGGGGAGATACTGAAGGCACAATTTCAAACCTTTCCAATGATGAGGAAAAATGGGAGGTGTCTCAAGAAACCAGGATGGATGACTAAGGAACATTCAACTGGAACTTATAGAAGGTCCCGGGTTCTGTTTTTGGCATCTTGATATGAAGGTGAATAGCTTTAACTGGCCTGATTAAATGGTGCTGGATTAGACAGGTCATTCATCTGGCTCAGTGAAGATATCTCTACATGACATTTCCTTGGACAATTATAATTTTGTATTCTACCTTTCTTCCAAGAAGTTCAGAGCAGCTCACAACAACCATGCAAAGTAGATTGAGCTAAGATTTTACAGCTAGCCAATTTCATGAGCACTACAAAGATTTAAGATTTAAATCTGGGTTTCTCACATTCACACCCAGGGACAGAGAATGTGTGGCCTTTTTTAATGTTGGGCTACATCTCCCATGGCACCTGACCCCCTGACCACACTGGCTATGGCTGATGAGTATTGGTGTCCAACAGTATCTGGGAAGCCATCTGTTATCCACTCCTTTTCTAGAACAAAGGTTTGAGAAGTTAGTATTTAGAATATAACTGCCAGAATCCCACAGCCAGCGTGATCCAAAGTTACAGAAAAGTCACTTTTCTAAGATCTGCTTTAGCCACTGACTACACCAGATTCTGTAATATGATGCTGATCTCTGGTATATTGGAAAAGAACAATTGCTGGTCCACAATATCAGAAAACATGAGAAACATGCCCTGGACCATTGCTTCTCAAGCTGTCTGATGTAGGGGAAGGAGCACGTTTTTCACCATTGTGCTAGGGACTTGAACCATTTATTTTGATTACTTATTCAATTTTTACTCTGCTTTTCTCCCAGGGTGGGAGATTTGTGGCCATATTTGTGGCCATTGACTACAGCTGTTTGTTTCTTTCCTGGATGCTCGCTATGGACCAATACTAGGCCATGAAACAGCTTGTTGAGAATCACTATATTGGTAGCACTGGCTTTCTTATTGCTGGGGAAAAGGCAAGATAAAAATAAAATAAAAATTAATAAAATAAATAGAACTTATCTACAGGGTTCCTTTCTGATGACTGGAGAGCATGGTGGAAAAAAACCTGCTGAGCCCATTGCTTTGAAATTTCAGGTGGTCTTGGAATTTTTGCATTTTCCTGGGACTATTAAAGTGTTTGAAGACCCTCAGTGAACACAAGTTGAAACCCCAAGAAAATTAGATTTATTTCTCACTTTGCATTTTCTACTTGACCTTGCCACTTTCTGTAATCTGCTTTGATTCCCCATCCAGATTATTACAGAATCCCATAGTTAAATTTGCTTGTGGTTCTCAAGGAAGTTATTCTTGCTTCTTAAATTCTGTCTTCCATTTAAAATCTGTTTTTCTCTAATTTCTTTGGGTATGTTATTTATTCTCTCCCTTCTCTCATTTTTTGGATTATTTTAAGAAGCATCCCCAAAGAGGCCAACATAATCATCCAAGGCCTGAAACACACAGCCTGGAAGGAGTGGCCTCTGGTTGCTCCAGCCACAATTAGATCAGGACTGTGATAACTGCACATCCTACTCCTGGATCAGGCTGCCACCACAGTCCCAAGATGGCCTCTGGCAGGAGAAGATTATTTCCATTCCTGAAAGGTCTGGATCAGCTTCCAGCTGCTTTGGAGTGGTGCATTATGTAAACATCAGACCCCCAAAGTATCTGGAGGCCACCTTATTTGGCCATGCATTTCAGGCCCAAGATAAAAATAAGATTAATTAATAGTGTAGTATGGATATAAGTCAAGATTCCAGTATGAGCAAAAATACAGGTCTGATTTGTGTGTGTGTGGGGGGGGGGGATTTGTGTCCCAAAAGACAAATAAAAAGAAACTTACTTCCATTTCAGACAGATTCAAGGCATTTCATGTATAATATCAAAACAGACATGCTATGTGTTGACAATGTGCACCAAAATTGTTGTTAATGTGAAATTAAGACAGATAATATTTACCATAGCTTTTCATTTGGTGCTGAGAATTTTCTGTTCTGCTGACTGGTTAGCAGTGTCTTATACAGAGATCAGATATGCTGGCAAATCACTGTTCTCAAACTGGATATGCGGTACTTTGGACCACTCTGGGTCTTTTCTTATACATACTGATTGTCAGTGCTGAAATATTCCTTAGGTTTGTGACAGATGATATTCTGCGCTCAGATTTACTCACAGAATGGCTTTCCTAGGTGGAAAAAACCATGGGAGCCATTGGGTCCAAGCAGGAACATGATTCAAATGTTTTGTTTTATTTTGATATTATTTCCTTAACAAATTTTCACTTAAACCACATGAAACTATGAAAATGTAAATAGATTTAGGCTGTGTGTGTGATATTGTAAACAAAACAAATAATTTTAATTTGGCTAGTTGTTTACATCACTACTATTGCCACTACATTCAGTGATATATAAGGATTATGATTTACAAATAACATTAGCACAAAAAATTACCAAGGATTGTGTGTGGTCTGGTACAGGAGAAGGTAAATGGGAGGTGTCACCATGAGTTACTGACAGCAACACTAATGATGCCACTGTCCATATCAGCATGCTAACTGAGAATAGAAAATGAGGGTTTCCTTGGCATTCTGGCTCAATGTAACATCCAATCTAAGTCTATAGGTTTCTAACAAAGACAAAGTTGTACTGATTTAAAATTTATTCTAGAAAGCTGGATCTCTTTTAGAGCCAAATATTTGTTTCATATTGAGACAAAGTAAAATCTTTATGAATTCACTCCAAGAAAGTATCTCTTCCTGAGACTTCATGCCTTGCAGTAGACATCATACTTGATGATTTCTCCCACTTTGGTTCCTGCCAAACGCTCTTTAAATACCATGTCCATTTCCTGGTTATTCTCTTGACTAAAAAGTGTCTTCCAGTCACTCACATCATCTGAAAGCAGACACATTTACAGATTTGTATAAATAAAATATCATGGTTATGATACGTACCCATGATTTTCCATTTTTGATCTGGAAGCCACATATTTGCTTTTGCAGGTAAGTGTATGCTTGAGCTCTGGAATATGACTAGATATGGGTGAAAAAGCAACATCTGCCAACTGAATGCCTAAAGTGAAGTGCAAATCCTTAGGAGATCTTGTGGGCTGGGAGACTATAGAGAAAAACTTTAAATAAAATTCAGATCACTAAATGAATGTATGATTTTGTGGACAAGTGTCCCAAACACTGTTAGTAAATGGGCAAAGGCAAAATGGGTGATGACATCCCTAATGCAAAACTTTTGTTTTGTTCCCTTTTGTATGTATTTATACATACAGCCAAAGAGTTTGGAAAAGCCTCCAAAAGAAAGCTTGATTTTGATGCAGTACAAATATCTGAAAACAATATTTTCATTGTCCAGAGTTAGATGGTTTAGCAAAAGTCAGGAGAAATATGGTGTGATATTAAGCCTCATTAAAATAAGGATGGAGCATTTTCCAGTGGTAAATGCAGCATTTACCAGTGACTTCAGTAGTAGGTATGGGATTGGAATTTTGGAATTTGTTGTTAGCCTCCTAGATTCCTCGTGATTGGGTGGGATACAAATAAATCATTATTATTATTATTATTATTATTATTATTATATCACATATAGTAGAAATGTAAAAAGGCAAAGAAATATTGGCTTAAAAGAAATAAATGGATGCAAAAGATTTTGAGATTTAAACTATCTCTGAGACCAGAGTTATATTTGTTAAATATGATATATTTAAAAGGGAATATAGACATTTAATAATTTAAATGGTTATAGCTGTGAGATTTGTTTACAAAAGATATTGGAAGGTTAAGAAAATATTGAACAATATGAAATAGATAGAAAAGGTAATGGATTTGGTGGAATTAGATATATTAATTATGTACAGGGAAACTCAGATGAAGTCATTTTTTACAAAGAAGAGGCATCCTGGTGACGATAGGAGGGCTCGGAAGCGTGCACCAACCACATGCCCCCAAGGCCTATGACATGTGGGCAGCATCATTATGTGGGGTGTGCAGATGACGTATGGGTATGTCGGAGCCCTATGACGGCGCCAAAAAGGAGCCTCTCTAGGTGGCTCCTTTTTTGCTGCACAGCTTTGCCACCCTGTTTGGTTGCTGCAGCAATGCTACAAAGCAAAGAGGGGTGGCGTTTTGCCACCCATCTGTCCAGGGCCATAGAAACCTTTTACAAACCATGTACAAAAAGAAAGCAGGATATAATCATTATGGGATTTTAAATTAGAAAATTAAGAAAAGGGTCAGGAAAAAAGGTTGGGAAAAAGTTAGGAAAAAAGGTTTATATATAATAGATAATTAGTGAAGAGTAAATAAAGACATAACAATGTGAGGAGAGACTAGAAAGCATGGTTAAGTGGCAGTTAGAGAAAGGAGGGGAGTCTTTTTAAATTGGTTATGGTTATGTAGTATATTTCATTATGGTTTATGTTTCTTGTATTTGTTTATATTTGTGTCAAAGGCTATGTAGGTATGTATGTGTTTATTTTGTAAACCATTAAAAATATAAAAGAAAAGAAAAAGATACCTTCATGGAAAACAGAACCACCAAATTCTCCATAGACGTTTTTAGCATAGTCTCCCATAGCTTTATAAGAGGTCCTTTCTACAATACTCTGAATGTCTTCCTCACTAAGGTTCAGTTCAAAGAATTTAGCCATCTTTTCAACTCCTAAAGTTGTGTTCTGTAAGGAAAAAACAAAGCAACAGGTCTTATCAGTGTAGATATATATGGTGAATAAACCTCTGATATTTGTTAGCTCAGCGAGGAAATATTGGTTGCTTAGGAATTAGAATTAGGAATACAGTGCATTTTGCTTCCTTTTGTGCAGTCTGGATTGATGGTGCATTTTCATGAGCTGTAGTTTGAGGTTGTTTGTTTCTTTATATGTTAGTAATTCCCTGCAGTACTGCCTAAAACTACAGTACAATGCATACATTGGAACTGAGCAAAGCATTGATAGACAAATTCCCAGAACATAACAAGACGTGTAGTTTGATGCTGTGTGGTGTGGATTGTCTGTCTGTGGGTGTTTGGCCATCCTTTGGAATGGGCCATACCACTCTTATTGCCTTGACTGAAGAGTGGGGTATAAATTATTATTATTATTATTGGGTTTCCAACTCGTTTGGGAGAAAACAAGATTGACCCCAGTTTTTCCTGTCCATGTGCTCAGCCTTTAGGGAAAGTTAAGGCTTGACATATTTGTCTTTTTTGAAGTCCACAGACCTCTTCTCTAGCATCACAAAGGATCCTTAGAGTTTGTTAACATAAAATAGTGCTGACATTTCTCCTCTGTTGTAAGTTTATGCTTCCATCTCCTGTCCTGATTCAAAGCTGCAACGAAACAGAAGGTACACACAAAAACAACAAAAGTGTTGTTGTTTTTTTAGGAGATGTTGTTGTTTCAGCAATTGTCAGAAAAGGTTTTTTTTTAAATGTACAATAGCCAGGGCCCAAAACACACATAATTACAGACTGTGTTGGGGGTGTAGCATTCAGATGGCACACACCCCAAAAGCAGCCCAAAGTCACAAAAATGCCAATGGATTCTCCACCTTCTGGCAGCCCAGTTCAGGACCTTGGTGGCAGCCTGGGGCGGAACCAGGCACATGGGGTTGTTGCAGTCCCAGCATGAATGGCATAGGAATGGCCTCATGCCGCTCTTTCTGGGCTATCTGTTTTGGGCCCTGGCTAACTTTTGCTCATCTCTGAAGCTCACTGGCTCACTTTGAGCTCATCACTACCTCTTAGGTTAACTTTCTTAACAGGTTTGCAGTGAGTAACCAATGTGAGAGAGCTCATATCTTAACAATACTGATTGTACCTCTTTCATTTCTTCATATGTTATCGGCATGACATTTTCTTCATCAACGTACTTGTTCCACACACAAAGATAGTCAATACAAGATCCCCAAGGCACTAGTGGAAATCAGAAATCATGCAACAGTAATCAGAGACAACTTTTTTAAGTCCTGCTTGATCACTTTGGATTCAACCTCACTCATTTCTTCCAGCTTCATGCCTCAGCATAGGTTAGATTTTCAGGTTAGACTTTTTCTCACACTTTAAAGAGGTGTGTGAGACATGGAAACTATATTATCTCTTGACTGTTTTCTGCCCAGTTGGTTCAAAAAGCTGGCTCAAAAGTGCCACTTCCTCCATTATTCAGTTACTTAATTATTCTGCCATGTTTAAAAAAATTGTAATCAGCGGAGGGGAAATACAATGAGTTTTATTTTTATTAACAGTTATTATTAATCACAGATAACATTTTTCATAAGACCTAAATAGAATTTTCATATACACAGTTCTTTCAATGCAGCAAAACAATTATGTAACACAAAAACAAACATGCTTTGCAGTTTGATGTCCTAGGGATAATGAAATTTAAACTGACTGAGAAAAGAAATGACTGGGTGCCATAAAATGGTTGAAATCTGGCTTCATCATTGAAAGAGGCTTGGAAACATCAATTGTTCTGTGTCCCTTAGCTGGGAAGACCCTATGCATCTACTCATATCTCAAGAAAATGAGAGGGTGTAAAATTGGATGCAATAGGACATATCTTGAATAATGCTTCACTTAATTGTCTCCTTTTCTATGCTGGTTGAGTTTGTCTACTCACATTAGAAGGCATACTCCATGGCAGTTGTAGCAGCCAAGAAATCATACTTGCCAACTACAATAATTTCTGCAAGCATCACCCATCACAGCTATCTCAAGTATTTAGGAGCTTAATCAGATTAAGAGAAATGATCCCATTCCTCATTTAGCTATATCTCAAAAGAAAAGAAGCAGACAACAACTTATGATAATATGAGTATCAGAATTAGGAATGTGGAGATACTTGCCTCTCCAGGAAGATATTCAGTCAGGGCTGATCAAAAACAGGTCAGAATGTTGAATACAAGACCCTTAAGTGGACGTGTTAATGAGGTGTGTAGCTGCTAGGGGAGCAAGTAAGACCATTTTAAAGAAGACACAAAGGCCTGGTTTGCACGGGTTGACTGGAAATCACAACTGCAGTTACAACTGTGTAACCTGGAGTTAGCATTTCCTACATTTCCTATATGTTTCTTTGTCAGGAGGGGTGTTTCATGTGTTGCTCTTGTCTGTTAAAATGAACAAATATCAGAATACATAGGCATCTTTAAGTATCTGCTGGATCAGGATATGGATCTCCAGGTATTCTCAGTTCTTCTTCCCTGATGGAATTGGGGAGATATACACACTAACACAGTGAAATAATTTAAAAAATAAATCAGGATTTCCCGGCTTTTTTGATTTTGAATGTCTGCACCTCCAAGCAGCCTCAACCATGATAGCCACTGATGAGGAATGCTGGGAGATGAAAATCAGCAACATTTGGAGAGCATAAAAAGCGCTTCTTTCTCCCTCCAGAGGCAGATGGTCACAAAAATAAGGGTTTTGCAAAACAGATTTTTATCATGACAAAAAACATGTTTTTACAACCACCTCTCCCATGAAGAAGAGGAGGGGGGAAGAGAAGCAAAAGAAAAGGGAAATAAGCAACAAAATCAGAACCATGAATGTAGCTGTACCATGAATGCAAATAGCCTGCAAGGATAAACAAGGATATTGTAATAACCAATTCAGAGAAACAGAAGACAACAACAAAAAGGGAAAAAAGGGATAAACATTCCTCAAGATCTGTGAACTCAAAGGAAAGTTCAAACAAGGATAAGGATGTTCTATGATCAGAAAAGAAACATACTAAAGAAACATACAAGATCAGCAAAAAACAAAAAGATGATGGAAGCTATAAACAGGAGAGCTATATAAAAAAGAAGAAAAAATGAAAGGCACATGAAATGAAGCACCTCACGATTATGAGCCACAAATCCTAGAATCCAAAAAGGAACCTGCAATAAGATATATTGGGGAGAACAAATCATCAGGAACAGATCATATTTCCAGGCCATCTGTTTGGCCCATAACTTTTGTAATGTGATAAGACTCACACTAACTGTGGTTTTCTCATATATATGTGTGTGTTTTCATTCCTTATAATCATTATACAATTGGCATGAATAGAAAAAAAATGAAATCTTACTTTCTCCCTTCATAAAGTCTTCAAAGAATGTTTCAAAAGTATCATGGGATGGGTATGGAGCATACGTGCTTGAAAAATGGAAAAAAGATGCAGCAACATCTTTTGGATTCCGAACCAGCATCAGGATCTAAAAAGAAAGGGGAAAAAACCCAAAAGTGTGAGAATTATGAATAAGAGGGGATTGCATTGCCATTTCTAACATATATTTTCACATATTTAAAAATATTGGACCACATATATTGCTGCAATATTAATTACACCTTATTGGGAATAAACCACATTTGATTCATTGTGTGTTCCTGGTGGACTGCAATGTCTAGCAACCCTAACCACCACAGATAATAGTGAGGAATGCTGGGAAATGAAATTCTGTAAAACATTTGGAGAGCATAACTATCCCTACTCCTGCTTACACTAGAATTCTTTCATTTCTGACTCTTGTTGACTGAATAGTAGAGACCTTGGTCCAAAACGCACTTCAGAAATAATTCCGTTTGAGACTGTTTTATCAGTACTTGCTCAATGATAGGGAATTCTGGGAACTGTAGCCTTTTCTCTCAGAGAAAATGCTACAGTTCCCAGAATTCCCTATCATTGAGCAAGTACTGATAAAACAGTCTCAAACGGAATTATTTCTCAAACGGAATTATTTCAAGTGCCACAATAAACTGAAGTTCCCAGGATTCCCTAGCATTGAGCTGGGGAAGTTCAAGTGATCTCAATCTAGGTTATTTTTGCAATGTGTTTTGTACAATAGTGGTAATAACAATGCATACTTGCTAAACTATGTGGGGATATTAATTCATAGGACAAAAATGCATAAGTCATACATAGAGTATCTTCTCCTACAACATGTGCTATGGGATTTTCCATGGAATACAAATTGGACATAACTAATTTTATTAGGGATGGGATCAAAATACTTAGCTATTTTAAAGGGCAAGCCGAACCTGCCCATTTAGGAATATCTTGAGATCCCCTAATTTCACTTTGTGTTAATTAATTGTGTTAGAAATATGGAGAAAATAACATTTCATTTTTTATTATAATCAACTTCTCTGAAATATGTATACACACACACACACACACATATGCAAACCACTTCATTCCCTAGAATGCATGAGACTTTTTGTCTTATGTTGCTTTTGCATCTTGTCCTAGCTACTTAATGATGAATAATGGTTGTGGGAGCCACAATTCAATTTAATGTGTTGGAATAATTCTCTGAATGGCTGACCCATTCATTTTGGAGAAAAGTTTATTATGACTTTACCAAAGAGAGGGGTGATAGGTTGAAAGTACATTCATAATTCATTCATTTTCTACACATAAAACAGTTGTTTTCCTTTTGTGTGTGTGTGCAAGATCCTTTCTATGTGTTTTTTCTACAGAATAATTTCCTCATATGCACACTACACAGACCATCATGTTCTCACACATACTATTGGCTGTAATAGGCTGGAGGTGATAGCTAACCCAAGATGCAGTATCGTAGAGGTCAGGTACAGGTTAGTTTTATAACAGACCTTATCTTTGGAACTGGCGTCTTTTGCTCTCTTATTTTTGACAGAGGAGAAATCAACAGAATTGTCAAATCATTACAATCCAATGTTTTCTGGGCTGTCCCCTCAATTTCAATTTGTGGACAATTGGTAATTTTTCTCTTCTCATCCCTTTGATTGGAGTTGCTCCACCAGCCTTTCCGGTATGCACAAAGTGCTATTGCAAGTTTTCAGGATGCCTGTACCTTTAACTGAAAGTTTCCTTGCTGCAAATCTTTCCTATTTGACTGTTTGCTAATGGATTTTTGTGTTTTTTATTAGTTTTATTGCTGTTGCTGTTTATACGAATTTCCTGCATATTTGTTAATATCAAGAAGTATAGAAATATTTGACATAAAGAGAAATATACAAGAAAAGTACTTGCCCTTAATGGACTGAGAACAACAGAGAAATACTAGCTCAAATCAAAGACCTATCTGGTCTACATTCTCTTATCATAGTTGGCAGACAAATGTTTATGTGCAGGGATTAGCAGCCCCATAATCATGCCCTAAATAGCCTCTGTTAATTACCCTATTATTAATTTGATGTCAGGCTCATGCTGGTCCATGTGGATGCAGTGCACGCTGTGATGCCTTTGTCGTGCATGTGTATGGACGGCTGCTAGGGTTGGGGAGCATGCTGATGCTGCGCTCTCCCTAGGCCTACTTATGGGCCATCTGTACAGGGCCCTAGTTAATATTCTTTGCATCTCTCTTTAAAATACTAGCTGGCATTCTGTTAATTAGTCTCAACTAGAGTAGACACACTAAACTGTTGAACTGTAAGATAAAACGTAAGTGCATTTGAAGAATGTTCATAAACGTCAGCTGGTTCAAAGAGCTGCAGCCAGCCAGACTGTCAACTGAGGCAGGTTACAAACAAAACGCCTAGTAGATGACCTCCGCTTGAGCATCGACAGGGGTAGTGTGGCCCTGCTGGTGCTCTTGGACCTCTCAGCGGCCTTTGACACTATAGATCATGCCATCCTTTTGGACCGGCTGAGAGAGATGGGCATCGGAGGCACTGCTTTGCAGTGGTTCTATTCGTTTCTCTCTGGCAGGTCCCAAAGGGTGAGGCTCGGGGACAGTTGCTTCTCCAAATTCAAGCTTAATTGTGGCATCCCCCAGGGCGCCATCCTGTCCCCGACGCTATTTAACATCTACATGAAGCCGCTGGGTGAGATCATCTGGAGGCATGGAGCGCAGTATCATCAGTATGCTGATGACACTCAGATATACTTCTCCATGACAAGGTCATCTGCTCAGACCTCTGATGGTGTCTCCTCTCTCAATGACTGCCTGGCAGCGGTAATGGATTGGATGAGGGAAAACAGATTGAGGCTCAATCCAGACAAAACGGAGGTAGTGACGGTCACCGGCCCGAAACCAGGAATACAACTCTTGGTCCTAGATGGAGTCACACTCTCCTCGAAGGACCCTGTTTGCAGTCTGGGGGTACTTCTAGACTCGTCGCTCCACATGACTAGTCAGGTGAATGTGATGGTCAGGAGTGCCTGTTATCAGCTTCGACTGATACGCCAGCTGCACCCTTTCCTGGAGATGAGGGACCTGGAAATTGTGGTACATGCTTTGGTCAACTCACGTTTAGATTACTGCAATGCGCTCTACATGGGGCTGCCCTTGTGCTTAACTCAGAAACTTCAACTGGTCCAAAACCTGGCAGCCAGACGAGTTACCGGAACATCCAGGAGGGAGCACATAACACCTGTGCTCAAATCCCTCCACTGGCTGCCAATCAGTTTCCGGGCAGAGTACAAGGTGCTGGCTTTGACCTTTAAAGCCCTTCATGGCTCAGGTCCATCCTATCTTAGGGACCACCTCTCCCCATATGAGCCCCCTCGCACTCTTCGGTCCTCTGGGAGGAACTTACTACAACCTAAGAAAACTAGGCTGGCGCAGACCTCCCAGAGGGCCTTTTCCGCCGTTGCTCCCAGGCTATGGAATGGCCTGCCGGATGAGATGTGCCTTATTACAACCTTGGATGGTTTTTAAAAAGCCACCAAGACGTATCTCTTCCGGCAGGCCTTCCCTGAGAATGAGTAAACTGTCCGTCAACTATAGTCCCTTCAGTTTTCACTTATTGAGCTGTAATACTCTTGAGGCCTCCCACTTTCTAATTTTAGAGCTATCAATGTTTCATATCCATCTTTTAATGTTTTACTGTTTTAAATTCTACTCTCAGTTTAATCTATTTTAAAGGGGCAGGAGGGTAGACTGATGTGTTTTTTAATTGTATGTATTTTAAATGTTGTACTCCGCCCTGATTGCTCACCCAGAGGGTGATTTTTTCCAGGCACAATTCTAACTGCTTGTTATGACCTTTATAGCCCTATATGGCTCAGGCCCAGGCTATTTGGCAGACTGTATCTCCCTGTGTGAACTGGTCATAACTCTGAGATCATCAGGAGAAACCTTTCTCTCCATCCCACCACCATCGCAGGTACAGTTGGTGACAATGTGAGAGAGGACCTTTTTGTGACTGCCCCTAGACTCTGGAACTCCCTTCCCAGAACTTTTTCTTCAGACAGGGTTTTAAAACAGAAAGTTCTTACTTGACTGGAGGTATTGTGCTGCTTTAATTGTGCTGCTTTTAATGATTTTATCTTTTAAAATTGTATATTTATGCTTTTAATGTATGAGGTGCTTTAATACTGTAATAATTTAATTCTATTTTAATGATCACTTTTTATATTTATAATTTTACTGTTCTTTTAAATTGTGAGCTGCTGTGAGGCCTAATTTGTATGTGTGTGTGTGGGGGGGGGGGGAGGAGAAAACAAAAATAATAATATAATAATAAATAATAAATAGAAAAAATAAATCCAGCTGACTGACTGGCTTTGCTTTTGTTAGGGCTAGTCCTCTGATTGTAGTAAATTAAAGAGAATACTCACTTTGGCTTTGTTCTTGAAGACTGACTCTGGAAACTTATCAGGACGGAGATGAGTAAATATCACTCTCCTGGAAGGATGAGTCTTCATCCTCTTTCAGAGACAAAATAAACAAAAAGAAAATGGAAAACAAGTAACCTAGAAATAAAAACAGCACTGGAGCTTTTCTTGGTGTGTCCTTGTTGGTGATTTGCATTTTTTTTATTTTTTTAAAAAATATTTAATTTAATTTTATATTTGATCTCAGATGCTCCCAGATGAGACATTCAAAGCACAATACAGGAAGATGTTTTTGCTGCACCTCAAGATTTTGGTCCTTGGCTTTCTGAAAACTCCAATCCTAGAAAAACCAGATGAATCATAAATCTTAGAATAATAGTATAGTACAGCTGGAAAGGACCACAAAGGTAATCTAGTCCAACCTTCTGCCACAACAGAATAGAAAATTACAGCACTCCTAAAGATATCCATCGAACCTCTCATTCCTCCTCCTCCTCCTCCTCCTCCTCCTCCTCCTCCTCCAGTTCTTTACCAGAAAGCAAGGATCAAATTAGAAAATGCATTAAGGACTTAATTGGAAGAGGTGCTTGCTAGAGTGGTAAAGGATATCTGCACCACAGCATGTTACTGTCCATACCTGTGCTTCTTGCTTTTAGCTCACTTTGCTTTATGATTACTCTTTGAAAAGTGAATGCTAGCTTAATTTTCAAGTCTGATTGCTGAAACACATACCTCTCAGGGAAAAATGTTGTGAAAAGGGAAATGTGTTAACTGCAAAGACAAACAAACAAAACCCACATTCCCCTTTGTAGTGACTGTTTAGCTGAAAGGCATATGCAGATAGAAGAGAAATATACAAACTATTCACATATGTTATGATATAGCTTGTCACATGGGGAAATGGACTAACTGGTATGTAGATGAGTCAGCAACATCATGCTAAACTCTTATTCGTGTTGGCATAGCATTCTACAGATAAAACTTTGCACCTGCTTCTAGTTGACATTGCAAACCTGGGAACTGATGGAATTCCTCATTCCAAAGCTATGGGAGAGAAAGGACAGGTATTCCATAACTGCTTGGTTTCTTCGTACTAGAGGTTTCAAAAAGAATCTAAAGGCCTAAACAAACAGGCCAAAATAAAGCTGCTTCGGGTCACTTTGGAGGTATGCTGTTTAAATGGTACATGCATCTTAAGAGGCCCGAAGCTGCGCCAAAGCTGCACTCCAGTCCTTAGGACTGGAATGTGAATTTAGTGTGGCTTCCCGCCTCTTAGGCCACATGCATCATTTAAACAGCATGCCTCCAAAGTGACCTGAAGCAGCTTCATTTTGGCCTTTCTGTTCGGGCCCTAAGAAAGAATTATAAAATCCACATCCAGAGAGAGCTGGGCTTTTCCTCAGCAGCAGTGAAACAGTTTGGTATTAAGGGAGTCATTCAAATGAAACATTGAAGCCTTCACAATGGATTGGGAGGAGAGAATGAGCTTTGGCTTGTCTAGTTCATTATCTCTATCTAGTAGAGAACATTTAGTCAACAGAATCTTTTTTACACCAGAAACTGACTGAAGCTTTGCTTATCTGTGATATTATCACAGAAAGTAAATCAGACCCTCAGGTTTATTCACTCTTAGAGGGCATTCACACAAAGTTATTGTCCCAAGGAGATGCAGATCGCTGTGCTGGCACATGCTGGGATCACTGTTCCCATTACCATTTGGGTTCGCAAATCTAGGCCCAGTGCTATTCAATATCTTTATTAATGGCTTGGATGACAGAATTGGGGGCATACTTATCAAATTTGCAGATGACACTAAACTAGGAGGAGTAGCCAATACTCCAGAAGACAGGGTCAAAATTCAAAATGACCTGAATAGACTAGAAAGCTGGGCCGGTGCTAACAAAATGAAATTCAATGCGGAGAAATGTAAGGTACTGCACTTAGGGCGCAAAAATGAAATGCACAAATATAGGATGGGGGAAATCTGGCTGCATGAAACTATGTGTGAAAGGGATCTAGGAGTCCAAGTAGACCATAAGTTGAACATGAGTCAACAGTGCGATGCAGCAGCTAAAAAAGCCAATGCTATTTTAGGCTGCATCAATAGAAGTATAGCGTCTAGATGAAGAGAAGTAATAGTGCCACTCTATTCTGCCTTGGTCAGGCCCCACCTGGAATATTGTGTCCAGTTCTGGGCACCACAATTCAAAAAGGATATGGAGAAACTGGAGCGGGTCCAAAGGAGGGCAACTAAAATGGTGAAGGGTCTAGAAACCAAGCCCTATGAGGAATGACTTAGGGAGCTGGGAATGTTTAGCCTGGAGAAGAGAAGGCTAAGAGGTGATATGATAGCCCTGTTCAAATATTTGAAGGGATGTCATATTGAGGAGGGAGCAAGCTTGTTTTCTGCTGCTGCAGAGACTAGAACGTGGAACAATGGATGCAAACTGCAGGAAAAAGGATTCCACCTCAACATTAGGAGGAACTTCCTGACAATAAGGGCTGTTTGACAGTGGAACACAGTCCCCTCGGAATGTAGTGGAGTCTCCTTCCTTGGAGGTCTTTAAGCAGAGGCTGGATGGCCATCTGTCGGGGATGCTTTGATTTGGAGTTCCTGCATGGCAGGGGATTGGACTGGATGGCCCTTGTGGTCTCTTCCAACTCTATGATTCTATGATCTCTCTGAATTATTTTAACCCTCATGTTAGTCACACATGACATTGTTTGGGAATAAAATCGAACCACCTCCACTCCACATGTACCCCAACTGTTTGTGGAGTGAGGGTTGGCCAAAAAGCCCACTTAAACCAATGTATTTGACACCAGACCTCTTAGTGGTTCTTTTTTAAACAGCCACAGGATCTGCATCTTTGGTAGTGTGACTACGCTACCGAATCAATTCGGATCATGCTGCATCGTTCCTAGAAATGGAGGCGCCTCTATTTTAAATTGCTACAGTCGCAAATGTGGCTGGCAACAGGTTTAAAATAACACTGAGAGATCTGATTACACTAAATATAATGGGAACACTGAACTGAATTGTTCTGAATTGGTGCAGAAATGTGAATCTCATTGTTCAAAAAAGTAACTGTGAATGTCATCTCAGGAGAAAAAAAAATCCAATATTCTGGTTTAAGTGGGTTTTTGGTAGCCCCCCCCCCCCCCCCCGAAGGAAATAACCTGGATTCACCCTGGATTGTTTTTGTAGTGTGAATGGGGCCTTAGTATCTTGTTTGAAATTTGAAGCCTTATGAAACAATACAAAAAGATTTGGTCAGGGTACATGGTCGGGGTACATGGTCTGCTCTCTGAATATAAAGAATGTTGGTGTACACACAAGGCCTCAATTGGTGCCAGCCATGATTTTTTATTGGTCTGAAAAAACCTGGTGGAAAAGACAGCTAATTGAATAAAGCAATAGAATAATGTATGTTTCACATGAGAAAAGGTACAGGCATATAACGATATAAGGCATCTTTAGTCAGCAATGGCATTGATGGGCATTACCTGGAGGTGGAGACGAAGAGGAAGGAGAGACAAAAGAGCAAGGAGAAGTATAAGAGTATGTTTAAGCATTCATTAACAATTAGGTATGGACAATTTAGTATTCTGTATAAATAGCAAGTGATCACCTGATACTTTTCAGGATCTCCCATTTCCAGATAGGGATATTCTTCCAGTAATAGCTCTTCATTCAGCATGTGAGGTTCATGCTTCTTTGCAGAGGTTATTACTAAATCTGTAACAATCTGACCAATCCAGAAAGAACCTGGAAAAGAGTCAGGTAACTAGAAAAAGATTTTTCTCCCCTGCTGCTAACCCATTGGCAAAGTTAGTTAGCTATGAAGAAAAGAAAATATACATTTCAAGTCAAGCTTTTTTTGCTCAAATCAATACACTTCATTGATGTACACTCATTGGAAGCTAACATCACACTCTGTGGGAGTGTTTGCATCTCTATTTATGCCTTTATCTGTGATACAATTTACCATAATATTCTTCAGCAAACGGCCAAATCTCAGTCTATTTCAATGTGCTCTTCGAAACCTTCACTGCTAAGTGCACAAGCATGGTCTCCTTATGAAATGGACTAGAATCTTGGCCAGTTACTTAATAAAATGTCAACATGCTAGGTGACTTCAGATGATGAAATTAACTCCTTCATAAAACTTCAGGTCATGAATTTAGCTATGCAGGGGAAGGGAGAAATTAGCAGATTGTCCAACAAATAAGAATTCTGCTGCTCCAAATGAATTTTATATCCACTCCCCAAATCTCTAGTATTACTGTAACTTGAAACTTCTGTTGAGCATTGGGGGGGGGGGCGGATTTCAGGCATCTAAAGAAAAGTAGCAGGCAAAGTGACCAAAGTAATGTGACCACTTGTAGACATGAATGACTTTCAATGTCTCACTCTCATCAGTGACAGCAATTTGGGGACTGAAAGTAACTTTCATGCACAAGCCCATAGCTAGGCCCTTAGGGGCCCTGGAGCAGAAAGTACATTCAGGGCCCTAATGTCCTGGGTCTCACTGCGCACTTCAGGCACCATCTTGGTGCACTGCCATTTACACGGGGTGCACGTTGATGATGTGGCTAGTGCACTTATGGCATCTCTGTTGCACTGGACAAAGGAGCTGCGTTTTGCAGCTCCTTTGGGGCCCCCTTTGGCTGGGGGCCCTGGGGCAGTACCCAGCCTAGCTTCAGGGCGGGGGGGGGGGGGAGGATAGAATTCTTATACAGGGCAATTTACCCATTCTATTACAATGTACCCATTCTCTAGATGAGATTGGGTACACATAGAAGCTCAGGGGAGAAGAACAACTGAAATTAGTAGGTAGCTACAAACATTTGCATTTACTCAAGACTGGATAAAAATCAGGAAAGACAGGAGACCTTGGTGGAAACAACTAGAAACAACTAGAAACAACTAGAAACAACTAGAAACAACTAGAGGGATTTTACTCTGTAGATATAATGGATCTCTCACTGGAGACTATTTTTCTGCCTACTGCCATATCTCCACACAGAGATTGAGAAAGAGTGAGACTGTGTGTGTGTGTAGTTTAAAACAGGTTAACATCTCAGTTCTAATCTGCTTTCTATGCTATGTTGCTATGTGCCTTCAAATTATTCCTAACCTATCATGGAGTTTTCAGGAACTGAGAGGGTATGACTCATCCAAGGTCATGCTGTGGGTTTCCATATAAAAAACACAACATCATTTCCATGTAAAAAACACAACATTGCTCCATTGGCAATAGCTCGTTGGGAAGATGGGACAATCTGGATGACATCTGGCACATTCAACAACCAGAATCAGAATATAATAATATCTTTAGCACAAATTAAAATAATTTACCTCTCACTCCACATATTACAGGAAAATCCAGAGCTTTCTGTACCTGTCCCAGGGTGGCTGTTTGCACGTGTGTCCACTGAGCTGCATTGTGCATCTTCCACTGTCACCAGTTGCTTGCTTTGAGGTCAGAACAAGGCACCCGTGATAATTGCTGCACTCCTTATTCTGACCTTAGAAGCAAGTGATCTTCAGGAGCAGCAAGCATGCCAGGAAGCTCCACAGGATGCACATGCAGATATCTGTCCCAGTAAAGGAACTAAGGGCTGGGTAACGGGAAGAGGTCAGGGCAGCTCTGGGGCCAAGATACATTGAACTGCCCCCAGAATTTCCTGGCTGGTGCAGATAAGGCCCATAAAAAGTATATAGGTCACCTATATATGTTGCATATTGTATAGAACAAATTTTATTTGAAAACATTTATTTGGAGCTTTAGAAACTAAAAAGTACTTTAAAGCTTTTTACAGTTGTGTTGTATCACTGTGTTATCAAAACTGTGCAGACAATGTGTGTGTGTGTGTCTCTGTGTGTGTGTGTGTGTGTGTGTGTGTACACACAAGCACATACAGTAGAGTAATCCAACTGCTAAATATTTAAAAGGTTACCTTTATTAATCTAGGATTCATTAACTTTCCTCTTTTTTTCTTCAGCTAATTGAAATGATATTTACTATTGTATAGTTAAGACAAACTTTTGCTTTTCAATCTTTTTTTCTTTGCCTCTATACTCACGTTTATCAGTTGCATCATTTAGTAACTCTTCTCAAAATAGTTCCAGTTCAAGTTTATAATGGGATGCTGTGTGTGTGTTGCACAAAATCAAAGAAACAAAACTCACCAGATTTGCAATATGAAGCTATAATGACATCATCACTCCTTGCTTCAAAAGACTCAAGAGCTTTGAAGACCTCAGAGCTGCAAAGAGTTGTAGGGTATCTAATACCATCATAAGTAAATAGCTTTTGTTCTTGAGTCATCTTTTCTACATCTTTTACTGCTTTTACTGAAATCTCCATAAATTTTTTTCTAAAATATGACATTTTTGCACTTCTTTTCTTCTTACTCTTTTCTGGAAGTGGAATAACTCTGTGAAGAAAGTACAGTAGATGTAGTTTGGCTTTAAAAAGTAGCTGGTGATTTATTTAACAAAGTGGATTTTTAAAAATTATGTATTGTGTTTATGACACGATTATGTTTTTAAACACTGATTCCCTGTTGATTGGGCGGGATATAAATTATTATTATTATTATTATTATTATTATTATTATAAATATTACACCACTTTGTAAAATTTGTTTTGCTAAGTAGTATTTCTAAAAGGGTTGTTGTTGCGTGCCTTCCAGCCATTTCCAACTCTCCCCCAAGCCAAAAGCAACAGAGAGTTTCTTGGCAAGATTTGTTCAGAGTGGGTTTGGCTTTACCTTACTCTGAGGCTGAGAGAAAGCAACTGCCCAAGATCACCCAACAACAACAACAACAACAACAACGGGATTCTATGGCCAAGTAGGGATCTAAACCCTTGTCTCCAGTCATAGTTCAACACTCAATCCACTACACCACATTCCCTTTTTTCAAAAATACTTTATTAATTTAATGGTATAAAGTACTTATCTATCCTCTTTCAAACCAAAGCCCTATCACAGCAGCTTGTAAAATAGCATTCAAAATGGCAAATTAGTTATTAAAACACAAAGAAACCTTTCTAATTAAAAATTATAACAACTCATAGCATCTACTTTAAATCGGTTAAATTTCAACTCACAGCATATATATTAAAATGAAGTTTGAAAGAAATAATGTTTAGAATAATCTTATAGTTAACACTGCTTGAATGTGACAGGAAATGTCTTTCTCATCACTTGCCAGAGTTTTTTTCCCTCTCTCTTTCTCTTTCATCTTCAAACTTTTCCATTCCTTTTCCCATGAATATGATAATTTTGCTTGAAGACACAGCTGAATAGTATTGAAAAGAGGGACACAAATTTTGTCTCTCATCCAATGAAGCCCTTAGATATACTACTATCACTTTTTCTCTGGACTCTTTCATACAAGGCTAAATTGGAAGTATAATTTAAGGTCCATTCGAATGCAATCATGGGTTTTACGTTATTGCAAATTAACTCTTCGCATGCAAATTCGGGCAGGAGGGAAGCCAATTCGAATGCAATCATGGGTTTTACGTTATTGCAAATTAACTCTTCGCATGCAAATTCGGGCAGGAGGGGGTTATTTTCGGGTAATGGGAAGTAATTCCGAACGGAGCAGGGGTTCATGTAAATTCGCTAAACAAGCGAATTTACATGAATCTGCATTGGCTCCATTCGGAGTTGGGAGAAATTCCTCCCCATTTGAAAGAGTCCACTGTCTTAGATTCCAAATCTCTGATCTTTTTTCTTGTGTATTTCACAGTTGCTTGGAACCTAGACAGTAATTTTTGCATTATATTTGTATTTGTTGGGGTAGAAATCCAAAATACAGTTTCATTCAACCTGACAGAGAATGTGTTAGATACTAATATCTGTGTTAGATATTAAAACCAAAAGAAATTCATAAAGCTTTTCTTACCAGCTCTTGGACTACCTGGCACCTTACTTGCAGAACAAGCTGCAGCCTTCAGGGAGCCAAAGAGGAACGCTTCACCTTTCATATGGGCTCAGGCCAATCAGTCTCATTGGCCAGCCTCTCTCCCCTCCCCTTCCATTTTTAATGTTGTGTTTCTTGTCCTTCACCAGTTTCTTTCCCCTTTCTTTATTTTATTTTTCTATTTTCCCACTCCTTAATTTTGTATTTCTTGTCCCATGATTCTTTTTTTTTTTCCTTTTCTCTCTTTCCATTCAAGGATCTGCCTGTCAGATACCTACTGCCAAAGTACTACTTCCTTCCTACCAAATAGCCTCAGATACTTTGTGTACATTTGTGGGTATTGGGAGCTTTGGTTACTAATTATACTGACAGAAAGGCAGTCTGTTTGTGCTACTGTAGTGGTGGTCTGAAGTCCTCCTGCTCGGATTACAATTATTTTCTCAGAGTAGGGTCTGTACTAATGAACTGTAATGGCTTATGGAGCATACAAAGCACTTTCTGGCTGCGGGGAGGGGGATCAGCCTCTGCTTTATAGACTACAGCAAGGCATTTGACTTCATAGATCATGAAACATTATGGATGGCTCCCAATGATATAGGAGTGTCACTATATCTGAGAGTCCTAGAAAGAAATTTGTACTTAGGACAAGATGCTATGGTTAGAATAGGGAAAAAAAGAAGAAACAGAATGGTTCCTCATTGGCAAAAGATCAGATAAGGCTGCATTCTGTCACTCCACTTATTCAATTGGTATGCACAAAATATCAGAAGAGGAGATTTAGACTCAAAGAAAGGAGGAGTGGAGATAGGAGGAAAGAACCTCAACAACTAAGATATGCAGATGACACCACACTACTAGTGGAAAACATCACAGACTTGGAACAATTACTAAGGAAGGTCAAAAATGAAAGTTGGAAGGCAGGGTTACTGCTGAACATAAAGAAAACAAAGATAAGGATCAGAGAAGAAATGCATAAATTCAAGCTAGGAAAATGGGAAATTGAAATTGTTAGAGTTCCCATTCCGAAGATCAAACACTGATCAGAATGGAAACTGCAGCCAAGAAATCAAAAGAAGACGGAATGGAAAGGACAGCTATGAAAGAACTAGACAGAATCTTAAAGAGTAAAGATTTATAACTAATCATTGAAGTTAGAATTATCCAAGCCATTGTATTCCACATCACCAAGATCAGGATAATAAAGAAACCAGAGAAGAAGAAAATCAGTTCCTTTGAAATATGGTGCTGGACAAGAGTGCTTAGGATACCATGGACAGCTAAAATATAACCAAATGAGTCCTTGAATAGAGTAAGCCTGAAATCTCCCTGGAAGCCAAGACAATCAAATTGAGACTGTTCTACTTTGCTACATCATGAGAAGACACATTAGAAAAAGAAATAATGCTAGGAAAGATGGAGGGAAGCAAAAAGAGAGGAAGATCAAAATCTAGATGGATAGATAGTGACAAGTATGAATTTGTAGGATGTAAGCAAATCAGGACAAAGGGGCTTGGAGATGTCTCATCCATAGGGTCACCATGAGTCATGGTCAACTCAAGGACAACAGGGTCTGAGACCAACATCAGGACATGTGAACAGACCTCTGTCACATAACAGGATTCTCTCTGCTCCCTGGATCCCCTGTGTTTACCAACTTATCCTGGAAGGACCCCGGTGTCTTCAAGATGGGGGAATTTCACAGTGAACACAATGAAACACCAGATTGAAGACTGTAACACAATTGGATACACACACTCTGAATATCTTCCACACTCTATTTTCCTAACAGGAAACACATTTTTAATGAAGAAATGAAAAAGGAACCTGTTCATCTAGGCTGATGAAAGGAGCAGCAACCCTTGACATCTAGTGTGAGCAAAGGCTAGTTTTCCCGTTGCTGTTGGATTTCAGTTCCTGGCAGTCCTTAGCTTTGGCCAATCTACTAGGCACTGATGGGAATGCATGAAGTCCAACTATGTCTGGAGGTCATACTTTGTCCACCAATTCTCTACATATAGAGAGATATCACCCCCACCCCCACCCCACCCCCAATAGCTGATGGCCAACTTCTTTAAACATGCAAGCATATTAGGTAAATGAAGCACAATACAACATGGACATGCTGAATTTGTGCAGAACAATATATTCCCTTTTTAAAAAATGCAATAGAAAAAACATATAATGACATGTTGTGGTGAAGCTATGTTTATCAGAAATTTGCCATCAAATATTTTTAATGCTTATTTCTGTTTGTGGAGTAGTTGCACGTAGTTTTACAGCAATCCATAAACCAGCTGAACTAGAATTCAAGACAAATGTATCTAGCTCCTTCAGCAGATCTAATCATCTTGCATTATACAAGCATACCTGTACTTTTGATGTTGCACAGGCTATAGACTTCATTACAGGGTCATCCTAGGCATTTATGATGCTATATTCTGTTCCCAAATGAATGTTTCTAGTGGTTGCCCCTAGGACCTAAATAGCCTAATGATACCATATTCTATCTGATTTTTAAGTTATGCAGGTCAACTCTGGTTAACACTTGGACAGGAGACTGTTAACAAACATCAGGTGCTATAGGCTATATATCAGAGGAGGGAACAGGCAAAACACCTCTTTTTTTCTTTAATTTTTCCTGTCATGTTACTTTTTTATTGTATAATATCATATATTCCATATTCTTCTCCATTCATACATGTACCTTCTACAGTATATAACCACTCTCTTTCTTCTTCCTTCTTCCTTTCATCACCTCCTTGCCACTTTCTTCCATTCCTTTCCTTTCTTTCCATTCTATACTAAATTCTCTAATCCTACACCTTTTTCTTCCTAACATCTTCTTCTCATCCCCTTCCATCCTTTAATCCACCCCAATCTAACCTAACTTCTACCAAACCTTCTTTTCACATACACATACCATCTACACTTATGTTACCTTTCTCCTCCAATAATTTACCTTTCTACATCTAGTGGTGTTTATTATTCTATATTTATAATCTATCTTCTATTAAATCCTTTCTTCTCATTCATATCATTCATGCTGATTTTCTACCCATTAATATTTGTTCTAATTCCTCTATTCAATTGATTTCCCTATTCTTTCCTATTTATTTGTGAACAAACTCTCCCCATCTTTTTTGTCTCCCCATCTTTTTTCAAAAAATCAATTACTATTTTCAAAAAATCTATTTTCCATTTTTTTTAAAAAAAATAATGTTCATTTCTGTTTGTGGAGTTGTTGCAAGCAGTTTGACAGCAATCCATAAACCAGCTGAACTAGAATTCAGGGTAAACATATCTATCTCCTTCAGCAGATCTAACCTTCTTGAAATATACAAGCATACCTGTACTTTTGATATTGCACAAGCCAGAGACATTATTATCCTGGGCATTTACAATGCTCTATTCTGTTCCCAATGAATATTTATAGTAGTTCCTTATTGGGCATAAATACCATAAAGGCACCCGATCCTATCTGACTGAACTCCTTAAAATGTGTAATACCTTGGAGGAGGGCATGACTGGCAGGTCAGCCAATTTTCTGGAGTTCTGAACATGAGTAATTCTTTCAGGAGAGATAAGCATACATTGCATCATTTTGTTGCAGCTTTTAATTTTCTCCATTCTATATCCTAACAACCATAGTTAAGGGAATTGTTTTGATCCAGTTATGTTGATGAAGCTGTCAGATTTATCCAGAGTAACTCAGTTGTATATATGGCCATACATTTCCTTTATGTGTGCAAATATTTAACAATCTGGCCCATTAGAAAATAAAGATATTTTATTTTCTCCTTTTGTAAAAGCTTGAAGGTCTTGTAAGAGGGAAGAGGAGACAGCCCATTGGAAAAATTGTAGACAGAGGTAGCCACATCTTTGGGATTTCTAATCAGCAGAAGTTTCTGTAAGTAAAGAATGTTTATATGTATAATTTTAGTAATGAAAAGTTGCAATATTCATAATACTTGGATAGCTGTGTCTACAAGAATATATGTTAATATCAGACAATAAGGTTAGGAGTAATAACCACATGTCCTACATTTTCAAAAGTGAAACTAGATGTGTGGGGGGGGGGCTCTCTGACCACACCCTCCCAGTCACCATTTTCATTTTAGGCTACAACAGCTCCATCATTTCCTTCTCCTCCTTTCACTCTTCCCTTTCTACCCCCTCCCCCTCTTAGCCCTAAAAAAAGCCTGTGTGTGTGTGTATAGTTCTATATTCTATATTTGGGCTTAAAATAAGTAGAGAGCAGGACAGCACACAAACTCGTATCCTCAAAATCCTCTAGCTTCCAGCTTTCTATGCATAGTCAAGTGAACACACTTGGAATCCCCCTGCAGTTAAGCCAGTGCATATTGGAATACAGGAAGCAGGGCTTGAGTTATTCCCTTCTCTGCTCCAGGATGCTGCCCCCTAATTATGTGTTAAGAAGTCAAGCCCTCCCTCCAGTCCACCCGCCTTGGTCCAGATCTCACAGGGAGAGAAGAACTGCTGGACTTTATCCCCTTCCCCACCACCATTTCCTTCTCCTTCTGTTTTGTATCTTTTTAGATTGTAAGCATGAAGGCAGGGAACCATCTAATTAAATGATTGTATATATGCAAACCTGTCCCAGCAGACCTCTGTTCAAGAAAGTGGACTATCCCTCCCCCCTTGATCAGTCTTAGAGCACTTGAAGTAAACAGATAGGACCCCCTGGGTAAATGTCACGTTTGAAACCTGCATGGCTAATGCAAACATGTCAGACCTGGACCTAGGAATGAGCTCACTAATGTCAGTAACCACAAAAAAGGCCATTGTCAAAGTGCTCTAGAATAGCAGGGTTTCAAAAGGACAATTACACATGGAAGGCATCTAGTATATGTGGGAAGACAAGTTCAGATATGGGGAGTCATGAATTGTGGGCAGGGGCTGTTTCCCTGGACATCCAGCACCTCCAGCACTCTTTGGACTCAGAAATTAGCTGTGAGATCTGGGAAACTATTAGCCTTAAAATAAGATTCCAAGGTTGCCAACTGACCCCTAACAATAACTGATGACATACCAGAATACTTCAGATGCATGGCCAATTACAGTAGCAGGTCCGCAGGTATTGGCCATGCTCCTTCCTCACCCACTGCAAACAAAAACCTCTGAAATATACATCAGCTGTGCTGATATGCGGTCCAGGTTGATGAGGCCAAGGCAAGATGGATAGCCCATTTGACCTCTATCTGACAAGGTTCCAAAGATGCAGTGGGACTTCCAAAGGTTGTAGGGAGGCCTCTGGGGCAAGCACCCAAAACCTGTCAAACTGAAAATGGGAAAGAGAATCTGCGATAGAATTCAAAACACCTGGAACATGCTATGATTTGAAGAGGATATCTTGCTGCTGAAGTATCAGGCATCTCAACAGCTTTATGACCTTAGATCACTTCGAGGTCTGAATAAAACATGACTTGTTTGAGAACTTATCCACCATAGCCATGACTATGGAAAACAATCCCAGGAATGTGAGATCCCTAGCCATTCTTGCACTTAGTTTGATGGACAATGTTCTATGTACCACTACCCTTTCCAATAAAGGCTGAATTAATCAGCCTGTGATGGCGAACCTATGGCACGCGTGCCAGAAGGGGCACGCGATGCCATTTCATTTCGCCTGGTACGGGGTGAGGGAGAAGGCAAAAGCCCCCTCCTGGCTGGCCTTTCTTTGCCCCAATCAGACTCTGGCCAGCCTGTTCTGGGTGAAGAAAGGCCTGGGAAGGGGAGGACTGGGCCCTTGCCGAGGCTTCTCCCTCCTGGCTGGCCTTTCTTTGCCCCGATAGGACTCTGGGGAGCCCATTCAGTGTGAAGAAAGGCCCGGGAAGAGGAGGACTGGGTTGAGTGTCCAGGTCTCTTCTTCCCCCTTGCCTTTCCTTAGAGGCTTTTAAAAAAGCACTGAAGACGGATCTCTTCCGGGGGGCCTATCCATCTGATCTGTTGTGATATTGTGTGCTACTCAGAGTGCTGAATTTGAGTAAGTAGCAGATATTGTGACTGTAAGTTTGCACTGGATTGTTTTAATCACATTATGGCTGCTATGTTGCACATGCTAATTGATGCTTTTAACTATAAGGAATGTTTTTATTTAATGTTTTTATTGAGTTTTTATAAGAATGTCTTATTGTTACTGTTTTAATTGTTGTAATCCCACCTCGATCCAATGGAAGAGGTGGGAAATATAAATAAATAAATAAATTATTATTATTATTATTATTATTTCCTCACCATCCACAAGCCCCAGAGAGCGTGGAGCGTGGAGCGTGGAGCGTGAGGAAAGACCCGGAAATGGGAGGGCACGCGATTCCTCTCCTCCTCTCAGTAGGGCTTTTCTAGTCCTGAGGTGCCCTTCCAGGGATGCCTCAGGACTAGCAAAGCCCCAGCAAGAGGAGCAGGGGGCACAGGCTGTCTCCTCCTCCTCTCAGCCGGGCTTTGCTAGTCCTGAGTCACCCTTCCAGGGATGCCTCAGGACTAGCAAAGCCCCACCGAGAGGAGCAGGGAGTGCAGGCCCATCGCTCCTCCCCCCCCCATGGGCCCCCAGCTGTGTCTTAGAGACAGCTGGAGGCTGGGAAAGGGCAGGGAAGCCCTGCCTCTGGAGGCTAGAAGCCCCATCTCTGGCATGCAGCCCCCTCCCTGAGAGGCAGAAGCCCCACCCAAGGCACACAGACCTGAAAAGGTTTATCATCACTGTCATAAGCCCATAATGCATCAGAATGGATCTGGAGATCAGCCCTGAAAGGACACCCAATTATAATCCCTCAGGAAAGTGAGCCATACACCCAAAACTTCCTTAACTTCCCTGGTTATCCAGATGTGACATTGGGGTGCGCAAATGCCAAGGAATGTGCTGGACTGCTCAAAAGCAAAGCTTGAGCTTGAATAGCCCATGGACTTGGCCTTATTATAGTTGTATGCCTCCCTGAAGTTGGCACCCAAAAGATCAAAATCATTTGGATGCACCAGGAGAAGCTGGAATGTGGATTTAATGTCACATTTAGTCATAAGGGCCCTTTTTCCCTGCTCCCAAATTATCCAGAGTGTGGCATCAAATGAAATATACTTTACAGAGCAAAGTGATGGATCTATGGCATCATTAACAGAATCCCTGTAAGAGAAGGAGAAGTTGTTGATCAATCTGTACTGAACTGGTGCTTTTTAGGGAACCACCCCCAGCAAAGATACACAAAACATTCCTGCCATCCTTTCCTTATGAAGTCTGGTACTTGAACAATACCAGGTTCCACCTCAGTTGAAACACCAGCATAAATAGGCCAACCCACCAACCAGCTGAGAAAGTGTGTCTTTAGTTTGGGTCTTTTAAACTGCTCCAATTCCCTCAGGAGATTGATAAGGACCCCATTCTTTAATTAAACGCTGATCTCCAGGTTGCGAAAGACCAGGGGGAAAAGGTCCACATACTCACCTTTCAGAATGCACTCCTTTGTTGCCAGAAGGAGGTGCTCCCCTAGGAGGGCAGACATCTCAGGGTATGGACCAAAATCCAAAGGAGAGACCGCAGTCTGCCCAAATGCTGAAGTGGCTCCACCCACCTGTCCCTCACCAGATGCATCCCCATGGACCTGATAGCGACTCCCTCTCCCGGGCCCCTGGGATATTATATTATATTAAAATATATTATATTAGTGATAGACGAGCCACACAACCAGGGTGATTCAACCAGCTCAAAATCTTTCACTTCTCTTTATGGTGTGCCACCACTGCCACCACTTATGTGAAGGTGAGACTCCCTCAACTTTTCTCTGATATTAGTACAATGGGTCTTTTATGCCATTGTTGCCACTAATATGTGATGGCTACCTCCCTAACTGCCACCAGATTGCACAAGACCCTCAAACTCGGATCCCTCACTTGAGTGTCTCCCATATTTATTTATTTTTTACCTCTGGGCCACTCTGTAGGAAGACAGGGCACTCACTGTTTTGAGTGTTATGAGCAATAATAGTATTATTAATTCCTGGTAGCATTTGGCTTATAGTTTATTAAGCAACCACACGTTGAACCAAAACAAAAGAAAACTATTTACAAGATAGTTGGTTATAGTATCTCTCTTCTTGTTGATATTCAAAGTTGATTTGGTGTTTATGTGCTTAAACAATTACAGTTTCACATAGGACGTTTGACTAGACTGAACTTTGAAACTTTGTTGCTACCTTATGCTTTTTCCAACCACACCTTCCACAAACACACTTTCCAAACACACTTTCCACACTTGACCTCTTTTGAGACCAACCTGGGTACTCAAATCCCTTCCAACTGTCCCTTTCAGCAATGTATCTCATTGGCTGTTAAAAACCCTCAGGGTCTAATAAACCTCTAAGGAGTTTATCGCATAGCCATTTTTGCCCAATCTGGACACGGGATGGGATTGGGACTGAACAGAGGAAAACAGGTGTTATTGAACACAAAAACGCAGACTTTTTTTGCAGGCCAACCATGAGCTGTCCCCCAACTGTGCCTAACTGGCAGATTTTGTGGGATGGAAGCTCTATTCATTTTCCCTCTTCCTCACACAGAAGGCTTGGGGGCAGTAGTTCCTTTGGAGTCTCACTAGGCAGCAGCTATGTGAGACTCTGAAGGACAGCTGGGGGGTGAAAATAAAGATTAATCCCTTCCCAACCCCCACCCCAATATTAAAACTACAATTAAATAATCAGAATTAAAAACAATAAAATACCATATACAATAAGCTCAAAATCAGAGAAAAGTTTGATCGGTGGAAAGACATAAATCAGAATTGAAATCATGTTCATAGACTGGGAGAGGAAGCTTAATGCTTGATCCTCAAGGCTCCTTTGCCTCCCAGATCTCAATGCTTGCCCCTCAAGGCTCCTTTGCCGCCCAGCTTTCTCCCAGAAAAGAGCTGGGTGGAGGTGGCAGAGGAAGGGTGAATGCTTGCCTCTCAAGTGAAAAGTTGGGAAGTGAACCTCTAGAAACCCATCTGCTGCCGAAAGAAGTTTAGCCTTTTTAAATTTTTTGCTCTTGCCTACTGCCAATTTTTGCAGGCCTGCTCTAACTTTAACTCAGAGCTATGGCCCTATCTGGTCCCTATCAAATTCCCTATCTACCTCATAAACATTCCTCTCTTTATATTTATACTTGTTCCTGGAAGTAGCCCCCACCTTTTCTTGCCTAAGCTCCAATTGGCTGATACCAGGCTTACTCAGGCTGGATGTTGCCAACACTCTGATATACCTTTTCTCCACAGTCACTTTTCTGAGCACTGATCCCTGGCACATTGAAAAAGAATCATTGCTCAGATAACATAAGAAACAGACCAGTGCTTCTTAAACATTCTGATGTGGGAGGTGGAGCAGGTTTTTCCCCAGTGTGCCAGGGACTTGAACCATTTATGTTTATCATTTACTGAATTTTTACTTTGCATTTCTCCCACAATGGGAGGTTTGTGGCCATATCTGTGCCCATTAACTACAGCTGTTTGGTTATTTCATGGATGCTCACCATGTACCAGCACTAGTCCATGAACCAGATTGTAGCATGTTGGTAGCACTGGCTTTCTCACTGTTGGGGGAAAAATAAAATGATAATTAATAAAATAAATAGAACTTACCTACAGGGCTCCTTTCTCCCTTTTGTCTGATGACTAAAGCTCAACAAAAACATGGTAGAAAAAACCTGCTTGGCCCATTGCTTTTAATATTTCAGGTGGTCTTGGGATTATTGCACTTTCCTGGGACCATTACACTGTTTGAAGACCCTCTGGCTTCAGTGAACACAAGATGAAATCTCAAGGATACCTCTACATGGCCATGCAGGATAAAAGATCTAATTCCTGTATCTAAAAATATGATTCATCAATCCTGTAGTACAGATCCAGTATGAAGAAAAGTACAGCTCTGGCATGTGGGGTGTGTGGTATGTGTGTGTGTGTATATATACATGGTGAATTTGTGTTCCAAAAGGAAAACAAAAAGAAACTCTGGCCTGAAACAGACAGGCCAAATAGAGCAATTTTGGGCCTCTTCAGGGATGTGGCATGCAGATGACGCATGCCCCCAATGGGGCCAGAAGCCACTCTGAGCCTTCCTAAGGCAGCCTGAAGGTGCTCCTTTCCGGTAGCTTGTTTCAGACTGCAGCTGTAGCCCACTTCAGCCCTGGGCCATCTGAATGCTGCAGTCCTGAGCCAATTGGGGGCTGATTGAAACTGGAGTAGCTAGAGGCCACACCAAGCCTCCCCTTTGGAAATGAAAATATGAAGACTATCAAAAAAGACCTGCTATGTTTTACTATTCATGTGCATTACAAATTGTTAATGTGTAATTAAGACAGATGACATTTATCATAACTTTTCATTTGAGTGCTGAGAATTTCCCATCCTGCTGACTACTTATTTTACAACAATGTCCCTCATTGTTTTATATAGAGATCAGATAGGCTGTTAAATCACTCTGTTTCCTAGGTGGGTGTGAGGTGCTTTGGTCTACTCTGGCCCTTTTCTTATACATACTGATTGAGTGCTAGAATATTGCTTGGGATTGTGACTGCTGATGTTCTACACTCAGGTTTCCTAGTAGAAGCTTTCATAAGTATATCCCTTGTTGGAGTCTTCAGTATCCAGCAAACTGCACATGGTAGTCAAGACTGTCTGATCTTGCAATATCATCAGCTGAACGTGATTTGGCAAAAGTCATTGATTTAAATGAAGTGATTCACAAGTTACCAGCTTTGAAGGACAGGAAAGGAAAGTTCTGATTTAGTTGACTTTCAGACTAGTGATGAAATGTGTGTGTATTTGTTGCTGTTTGTTTATTTTTGGGGAGGTATTACTTCTGGGCAAGTCACTCTCTCTCATTCTCAGAGAATGGCAATGACAAACCTCCTCTGAAGAAACTTGCTAAGAAAGCCTTGTGATCAGGTTGCCTTACTGGTCCATAAATCAAAAACAACTGAAAGGCAAACCACCACCATTATTTCATTTATGATTGTATTTACATGTGCATTAATCTATAACCTCTACATTATTTGGGCCATTATTGATTATGTAACAATCAAACCTGATAAAGTAAGGTATCTAATGTAATGGTAAAGTTTAACATTAAAATGAAGACATAAGTTTGATGTACATCTTAAATGATTTTATTTTGAAACAAAATTGTCTCTTTAACCACACAAAACTATGTAAATATAAATAGATTTAGGCTGTGTGTGTGATATTATAATTTAAACGTATAATTTTAATTTGGATAGTTGTTTATGTCACTACTATCTCCATTACATTCAGTGATATATAAGAACTATGATTTATGAGTGACATTAGTACAAAAAAACATTACTAAGGATTGTGTGTGGTCAAGTACAGGAGATGGTATATGGGAGGTGTCCCCATGAGTTACCAACACCAACACTAATGATGCCACTGTTTATATCATTCAGCATGCTACCTGAGAATAAGAAATGATGGTTTCCTTAGCATTCTGACTCAGTGTCACATCCAATCTAAGCCAATAGGTTTCTAATGAAGACAAAATTGAACTAATTGAAAATTTATTCCAGAAAGCTGAATCTCTTTGGTAGCCAAATATTTGTTTCATATTGAAACAAAGTGTGATATTTTTTCAGTTCACTCCAAGAAAGTATCTCTTCTTGAGGCTTCATGGCTTGCAGTAGACATCATACTTGATTATTGCTCCCATTTTGGTTCCTGCTAAACGCTCTTTAAATACCGTGTCCATTTCCTGGTTGTTCTCTTGACTAAAAAGTGTCTTCCAGTCACTTACACCACCTGAAAGCAGACACATATAAAGATTTGTATAAATATCATGGATACCATGATTTTCCATTTCTGATCTCGAAGCCACATATTTGCTTTTGCAGGTAAGTGTATGCAGGAGGTCTGAAATATGACTAGGTATGGGTGAAAAAAAACCATTTGCCAACTGAATGCCTAAAGTGAATTGCAAATCCCCTTATCTCTTTGGGAGCCTTTGTGGGTTGGGAGGCTATAGAAAAATACTTTTAAAAACTTTATATCAATAAATAAATGTCTCCTTTTATGGCCAAGTGTCCCCATCACTGCCAGAAAAAGGGAAAGTGAAAATGGGTGATAACATCCCTAACATCAGTGAAGAGAAGACCGGAGGGCATTGTAAAATACATATAATCATCCAACCTGTATCACAGAATTTGTATATCACTTTGCATAGTTGGCCTCTCATTATTTTCTTGAGAAGTGGGGAAAAAAGTATTGTGCACAGATCATTGTTTTTTTGATGACATTTTTTCTACTTAAAGAAGAGAAGAGACTAGAACAGTTAGAGAAAAGAGGGGAGTCTTTTTTAATTGGGGGAGGGGTATAGGTTATGTAGTATATGTCATTATGGTTTAAATTTCTTGTTTTGTGTATATTTATGTAAAACTCTATGTATGTATATGTTTATAAACTATTAATAAATATATACTAAAATAAAAATAAAAAGATACCTTTACGGAAAAGAACATCACCAAATTCTCCATGGGTTTTTTTAGAATTGTCTTTCATAGTCTTGAAAGTGCTCCTTTCTGCAACACCCTGAAGGTCTTCCTCATTTAGGTTCAGTTCAAAGAATTTAGCTATCTTTTTAGCTCCTAAGGCTGTATTCTGTAAGGAAAGAAAAACAAAGCAACAGGTCTTAGCATCATATATATATATATATATATATATATATAGTGAATAAAGCTCTGCTTCTTGTCTGATACTCTGCCTTAATGCAGAAAGGGCCCATTCCCATTGGAGGAATGAACCAAATTCAAACTCGGTTCTACCCCGGGGAAAACCCCGATTCCAAAAGGCCCCTCGTTCTCACTATAGAAGGGGGACCTGTTTGGAATTGGTGTTTTTCCTTGGCACGCTTGTCGTTCCCATTGGGGAAGACAAGAAGCCATCCCTCTCCCTCTCTCCCTTCCTTGGGGGAAGAAGCAGAAGCAGGCCAGGAGTGCGGAGGATGGAGGACGTGTGTATGTGCGTGGCTTGGCTCTGCACTCCCGGCCTGCCTCTCTCCTCCTGCCCTGGCCTCCTCCTAATGTAGGCCTGCCAGGGCAGAGACCAAAAGCAGTCCAGATGGAGGAGGAGGAGGAGGAGGAGGAGGAGGAGGAGGAGGAGGAGGAGTGCCGCTGCAGCCACCGGGCCAGCAGCACCCAGGTAGGTTGGCACAGGGAGGGAGGGAAGATGGGGAGGAGGAGGAGGAGGGTCCCTCTGGATCTTCTGCCACCCATGGATCCCTGGATCTATGGGTAGCAGAGGAGAGGGAGACCCACGGGGGTTCCTCTGGGGCTGTGCCACCCATGGATCCCAGGATCTATGGGTGGCACAGGAGGGGGAGACTGAGGAGAAGGGAGGAGGGGGAAAGCTGGTGACCAGGAGATGGCAGGGGCCATTGCAGCTGCCCCTGCCATGTTCCTGTCCCCAGTGGCAGATGCGAATCCACCGCTGTGGTTTCCATTGGGGTGAATCGATTTATTTTAGAATAAATCGATTCATTCCAAAAGACACCACTTTGGAAGTGGTGTCAGGAAACCTCGGGATATTTGGGTTTACCCCAAATTTTCCCATTTGGAATCGATCTGATAAGGATCAGAATCGATTCCAAATGGGAATTAGAGTCATATACATATCATAGTGGGAATGGGGCCCAAATGTGCATCATTACCCATGCATGTAAACAGCATGGTGTGATTGTAGGAATGTGGGAAAGCTGAGACAGCATATAGAAGTTATCTGAGGCATGTGCCCTGGGTGTGATGGGATGTAGCCACCAGTGTAATTGTTCATCATACATGTTTTTTGTTTGACCATATAGGTGCATGCGGGGACAGTTGCACCATCTACCCATTGACCTGTTCCACTCCCCAGGATGCAAAAGTATAACAAACATGGCAGGTCATCAATAATGGAATGGATGTAATTAAAACATACACAAAGCAAACAGTCTAACAAAGAGACATGGGGGGTGGGGGGGGAGGAAGCATGTATGTGGGCCTCCATGCTTGTGCTTTGCCAATGTGTCACTGTGCACTGTGCACACTGATGCACTGTATGGATGGTTTATCACTCATGCAATTGGATGACGTCATACAGAACATCCAATGGGATGGCAGCTGGGCAACAGGAAGAAGGTAATTCCAGTCTCGGTTTCTGTGTTCATGTGATGGTGTGCATGCATGGGAGAGAGGTGAGGGAAAAGCCCAAGAGATGCAGCGTGGTGTGGTTTGCCCACAGCCCTCTGTTGGAGTGGGCCATACGGACAATAGAGTTTCCAATTTGTCTGGGAAAAACCAGGGTTGGCCTGGTTTTTCCTGTCCATCTGCTCAGGCTTTAGGGAACGTTAAGGCTTGATACATATCTAAACCCATATATTTGTCTTTTTTTGGCAGTCCACAGACCTCTCCTCTAGCACCACAAAGGATCTCGAGGGTTGCTTAACATGAAGTGGTGCTATCGTTATCCCTCTGTTGCAATTTTATGCTTCCATCTCCTGTCCTGATCCAAAGCTGCAACAAAAGCTACCGAACAGAAGTTACACACAAAACCAAGAATCTTTTTGTTGTTTTTTAGAGGATGTTAATGTTTCAGCAATTCTCAGGAAAGCTTTTTCTAAATGTACATTTTCAGAGTAGACAATGTCTACAGATTTAAACTCTATAACTTTAGTTATTAAGGTAAATTTAATTTTTTCTCATCTCTCAAGCTCCCTGGTTAACTTTGAGCTCATCACTACCTCTTAGTTTAACTTGCCTCACATGGTTGCAGTGAGGAATCAATGTGGAAAATCTCATATCTTAGCAATATTGTACCTCTTTCAGTTCTTCATATGTTATTGGCATGACATTTTCTTCATCAATGTACTTGTTCCACACACAAAGAAAGTCGATATAAGATCCCCAAGGCACTAGTGGAAATCAGAAATCAGGCAACATTAAAAAAAAAAAAGTCTTGCTTGATCAGTCTGGATTCAAAGTCACTCATTTCTCCCAGCTTCATGCTTCAGCATAAGTTAGACTTTCAGGTTAGACTCTTCCCCACACTTTAAGGTGGTGTACGAGAGAGAAAAACTATTAAATTTTTCATACCTCAAAATTGCTGGTAATTCACCCCTCAAACATCCCTTAAACATGGAGGAAGCCCATGCATGTGAATGCCTGGTGCACTTCCTCAATCTTGGAATCATCGCTCCCTCTAGAGTCCCTGAATTGTTCCAGGGCAGTGGATTTCCTCTGAATGGAAAGTTTCAATTCAGTGGAAATCCACTCCCTGGAATGATTCAGGACTCTAGTGGGAGCAACAATTCCATCATGACGACTGAGGAAGCACACCAGGTGTTCACACACATGCACTTCCTCCACATTTGATGGACATTTGAGGGACAAATTACCAGCAATTCTGCCAGGTATGAAAATCTTGACTGTTTTCTGACCAGTTCAAAAAGCTGGCTCAAAAAGTGTCAGGTTCTTCATTATTTAGAGCCCATTCAACTGGTTTGAGATTTGCATTGACATTGGGTCATGGATTTGATTTCGGCCGATGAGTAGTTCCCACTATGAAAGCAAATTATTTCATGCTGTTCCCACTAGTTGCCTTTGCTCCCCAGCTTTACTCATATGTGGTCTGTGTCTTTGTGTTTGCATGAGATTAGCCACTGCCACCAAAAGGATTTTGTTAAGATTTCTTGCCCAGGGAGCCAGGAAAAGGCCTGTGGGGATCCAAATTGATTTGTATCCAAGGTGCGTCTCATGCTGGCTGCAAGAAGGAAGGAAGGAGGGAGGGATGGGGACCCACCTTCATGATGCTTCTGGAGTGTAGGGCCCTGGCACCCAGGCTGCCTTGATGGAGCTCCCTCTCAACTGAAGGGTCATGGCTGCTGGAAGCCGAGCCTCCTGAGGTGGAGGAGCACAGAGGGCTCAGATCACCAGCAGCTGAGGAAGGAGCTTCGGGAGGCTGGGGAAGGGCAAACCCATGGAGGGCAGGCCATGGATGTTCCCGTCCACCATCCCCTTCCCACAGGGCTGCCAGCAGCCCAAAGGGGCTACCCAGTGCCTGACCCAGCAGGACCGCATGCTTTGGACCCAGGCAGAAAGACCCTTCTCTTTCTCCCTTGGATGAGCTTTGCCTCTGTACTGGAGGGGAAAGCAAGGAAAGAGGAGGAGAATGAAAGAGAGGAGGAGGAGAAGAAGGAAAAGAGACACCACTGCTGCCGGGGAAGGGGGGAGGGAGGAGAGGGGCCAAGAAGAAATGCCCGCTCAGAGAGACTCTTGGTGGAGTGGGATAGGCCAAGCAGCTGAGCAGCCCCAACTGTTCCAAGGCAGTCGCGGGGCTTGGAAAGGTTCAATTGTCTCCTTTCCTAAACTGGATGAGTTGGTCCTGATCAGGATGCTGGACTTCCCCCAGATTGTTGTTCTGGGATACTTAAGCATCAATGTAGAGATTACTGTCAGGGGCAGCTCAGCACTTCACATGTCCATGACAACAATGGGTCTATCCCAAGTAGTAGCTGGTGCCATCCATGCTTCTGGAAACATCTAGATCTAGATCTAATCTGGACTGCAGAAATAATGGTATTTTGCACCACTTTAACTGCCATGGCTCCATCCAATGGAATCCTGGGGTTTGTAGTTTGTTGTGGCACCAGAGCTCTTTGACAGAGTAGGCTAAATATCTCACAAAACTACAAAACACAAGATCCCATAACATAGAGAAATGGTAGCTAAAGCAGTGTGAAAATGCATTATTTATGCAATTCAGATTAGACTCTAACTTTCTCTTGTGGATGAGATAATGGTGATTTGGCTGTGGAGGAACTTTCTATAGTTTCATTGTCATGGACAGATGACTACTTGGTGTGGTTTGGATTCACTGGGGCTTGGAGCCTCTGCCAGGATTAGCGGGTGGATGATTAAGATGATCTACCCCATGAAGCTTATGGCTCCAGATGGATTCTTGATGAATCTTGAGAAGTTATCTATTGTCAGGAGAGGTAAGCCTGTCAAAATCCTGGCTGATCTCTGGAACAGAGAAGTGGGAAGCAAGAAGGACATGATTGTCGCCAAGCTTCCCCTTCCAAAGTGCAGATCCAGATTTCCTCCCTAGTATAGTAAGGCACTGACAGTGGTGAAATGAGTATGATGGAGTTTAGAGCATCAACAGGGGGAAGCTTGGAACAGGTATGGCCAAACACAGAAGGCCTATTCACATTGGAAGGTATTCTCCTTGGCAATTGTGGCAGCCAAGAACTCATACTTCTCAACCACAATCATGTCTGCAAGAGTCACCCAGCACAGCTATCTCAAGTATTTAGGAGCCTAATCAGAATAAGAGAAATGATCCACTTTTGCATTTAGCTATATCTCAAAAGATAAGAAGCAGACAACAGCTTATGATAATATGGTTATTTGAGTATCAAAATTAGATATTAAGTCTGGGCTGATAAAAAAACAACAACATTCAGAATGTTGAATGCAAGACCATCAAGCAAACATGTGAATGAGGTGTATAGCTGCTGAGGCAGCAAATAATACAATTTTAAAGAGGGACACAAAGTACCGCTTTGCACAGGTTGACTGGAAATCACAACTGCAGTTACAAATGTGTAACTTAGAATTAACATTTGTAATATCATCCCTACATTTTCTATAGGTTTATTTGTTGAGAGGTGTGTTTCATGTGAGAAAAGTTGTTGTTTATCTCGATCCATTTCAAACCGGCTTCAGGGCAGGTTATGGAGTGGAGACAGCCATGGTTGCTCTGACTGACGACCTCCGCCTGATCATCGACAGGGGTAGTGTGACCCTGTTGGTGCTCTTGGATCTCTCCGCGGCTTTTGATACAATTGATCATTCCATCCTTTTAGATTGGCTGAGAGAGTTGGGGATCGGTGGCACCGTGCTCCGGTGGTTCCGTTCCTTCCTCTCCGGCAGATTTCAAAGGGTGAGACTCAGGGACAACTGCTCTTCTAAAATCGAGCTTAGCTGTGGCATTCCACAGGGTGCTATTCTGTCCCCGATGTTATTCAATATTTATATGAAGCCACTGGGTGAGACCATTCGGAGGCACGGAGCTCAGTGTCATCAGTACGCTGATGACACTCAGATCTATTTCTCCATGACCAGATCGTCTGCTCAGACCTCACATGGCGTCTCCCCTCTCAATGACTGCTTTGCGGCGGTAATGGATTGGATGAGGAATAACCGATTGAAGCTTAATCCAGACAAAACGGAGGTGCTCACAGTCACAGGCCCGAAACCAGGTATGGGAATACAACTTCCAGTCCTCGATGGAGCCACACTCTCCTCAAAGGACTCTGTTCGCAGTCTGGGGGTACTCCTTGATCCGTCGCTTCACATGACAAGTCAGGTGAATGCGACAGTCAGGAGCACTTGTTACCAGCTTCGGCTGATACGCCAGCTGCGCCCTTTCCTGGAGAGGAGGGATCTGGAAACTGTGATACACGTGCTGGTAACCTCACGTTTGGACTACTGTAATGCACTCTACATGGGGCTACCCTTGTGCCTAACCCGGAAACTACAAATGGTCCAAAATATGGCAGCCAGGCTTCTGGCTGGAACATCCAGGAGAGAGCATATCACTCCTGTGCTAAAAGCCCTCCACTGGCTGCCAATCAGTTTCCGGGCACAGTACAAGGTGTTGGTTTTAACCTTTAAAGCCTGTCATGGCTTGGGCCCATCTTATCTAAGGGACCGCCTCCTCCCATATGAACCCCCCGCCCCCCCCGCACACTTCGGTCCTCTGAGAGGAACCTGCTTCAACCTATGAAGACCAAGCTGGTACAGACCTCCCAGAGGGCTTTTTCGGCTGTCGCCCCCAAGTTGTGGAATGACCTGCCGGATGAGATGCATCTCATTCCATCTTTAGAAGGCTTTAAAAGAGCCCCAAAGACGCATCTCTTCCGGCAGGCCTTCCCAGAGAATGTGAATATCCCCAGCTCCATACCTAGGTTTTAAGGGCTTTTTAAATCTTTTCCTGTATTTTTCTCCATACAACCTAAGCTGAGTCCGCTCCCTACTATTGCACATTGTTATTTTAATCTATTATGTTTTTTAACTCTATTGCGATTTAATTCTTTTTTAAGGGAGGGTGGTAAGGGTAAGGAAGGGGTATTTTAACTTGATATTGTTTTAACCTCTGCTGTACTCCGCCCCAATTGCTTGTTCAGAGGGGCAGAATAGAAATATATTATTATTATTATTGTTGTTGTTGTTGTTGTTGTTGTTGTTCTATATTATAGTGAACAGATATCAGAATCTGTGGGCATCCCTAAGTACCTGCTGGATCAGGGTATATATCTCCAGATATTCTCAGTTCTTTTTCCCTGATGGGGCAAGGGAGAGGTATACACTAAGCAAATGAAATAGTTTAAAAAGAAGGAGGAGGAGGAGGAGGAGGAGGAAGGGATTTTTTGGATCTCCAGATTTTGGATGACTGCAGCTCCTGGCAACCCCAATCCCGATAGCCAATGGTGAGGAATGCTGGGAGATTAAAATCAGCAAGGTTTGGAGAGCATAACAATCCCCACCTTTGTTTGTACTATAATCCCTTCATTTCTGATATCTGTTGACTAGGTAAGAGTGAATGAGTACCTTATCACATTACAAAAGTAAGCCAAGATGCAGCAATAGAGCAGCACCTTTTCCCCTCTCTCCCCATGACATCATCATAGCACATCCTTTCCCTCCAGAGGCGGATGTTCATAAAAGTATGGGTTTTGCCAAACGGATTTTTCAAACATGACAAAAAGGCATGCTTTTACAACAATCATTCTCACATAGAAGAGAAGAAGAAAAGAGGAGCAAAAGAAAAGGAAGATAGGAGCAAAACCAGAACCATGAATGCAACCATTGTGCAAGGGTAATAACCAATGCAGAGAAACAGAAGGAAACAACAAAAAAAGGAATCATCAAAAAAAGGGGGGGGATAAAAACACATTTCAGATGTGGTGCTGAAGAAGAGTGCAGAGGATACCATGGACAGCCAAAAAGGCAAACAAATTGACCCTAGAACAGATCAAGCTGAACTCTCCCTGGAAGCCAAGATGATGGAACTGAGGCCAGATCATAATATTATGAAATGTGGAAGACAGCAGAAAGAGAGGAAGACTGCAAGGCAGATGGATAGACTCAATCAGGGTGGTAATGGGCCTTAATTTATAGGACTTAAGCAGAGCAGTGGAGGACAGGAGGGGTTGGAGATACTTCATTCACAGGGTCACCATGTGTAGGGGTTGACTCAAGGGTAGTTAAAAACAATAACCCTTGAGAATCAAACAGAAATGTTTTGAGGGCATGTGGAGATGTAAACAGAAAGCTGTTTCTCTATTGCTGTATCTCAGCTAATTTTTGTAATGGGATAAGACTCACAGTGACTGTGGTTTTCTCATATATGTATGTGTTTTCATTCCTCATAATCATTATACAATTAGCATGAATAGACATATTGAAATCTTACTTTCTCCCTTCATTAAGGCTTCAAAGAATGGTCCAAATGTTTTATGTGGTGGGTA
The DNA here is from genome assembly GCA_034509955.1 of Urosaurus nigricauda. Classification (NCBI taxonomy): domain Eukaryota; kingdom Metazoa; phylum Chordata; class Lepidosauria; order Squamata; family Phrynosomatidae; genus Urosaurus; species Urosaurus nigricauda. Next base: position 310,588,921 of record JAOEGL010000001.1, on the reverse strand, counting down.
TGGAGCAAACATGTTTGAAAAATGGAAAAAAGATGCAGCAACATCTTTTGGATTCCGAACTAGCAACAGGATCTTAAAAAAAAAAAAACGAAGAAGCAAAAATGTGAGAATTATGATTAAAAGAGGATGGTATTGCAGCTTCTAAAACATATTATCATTTATTTAAAGAAATTCCTAAGTACCACATTCTATTACTGCAATCTTATGTACACCTAATTGGAAATAAAGCACATTTAATTCATTATGAGTTATTGGTAGACTCCAATGTCTAGCAGCCCTAGCCACCTTAGCCATGGTGAGGAATGGTGCTAGGTGAAATTAAGCAACATTTGAAGATAATAACTATCCTCATTCCTGCTTACACTATACTTCCTTCATTTCTAACATTTGTTGACTGAATAGGAGAGACATAGTGAATATTTGCAAACTATGAAAACAATGTGGTTTATTAATGCATAGGACAAGAATACATAAATTCCACAAAAGTATCTTCACCTACAACATGCACTAAGGGATTTTCCATGCAATCCATATTGGACATAACAAATGTTATAAGGAGTAGGGGTGGATTCAATCTGCTTTGCATTTGTTGGGGTTAATCCTCTGATTATAATAAAGTATAGAGATTACTCACTTTAGCTTTGTTCTCGAAGACTGACTTTGGAAGCTTATCAGCACGGAGATGAGTAAATATGACTCTCCTGGAAGGATAGGTTTTCATCCTCTTTCAGAGACAAAATAAACAAAAATGAAATGGGTAACAAGTAACTAAGAAATAATAACAACAATGGAGCTTTTCTTTGTGGGTCCTTGTTGGTGACTTGTAATTTATTTTAAAAAATATTTCATTTAATTTATATTTGGTCTCAGAAGTTCCCAGATGAGAAATACAGAGCACAATGCAGAAAGATTTTTTTTTCCTGTACATCAAAATGTTGGGCCTTGGCTCCTGAAAAATCTAGCCCTTGATAAATCATGAATCATAGAATCATAGACTCTTATAGCTGGAAGGTACTACAAAGGACATCTAGGACAATCTCCTGCCATGCAAAAATACAAAACTGCAGCACTCCTGCATCCAAACTCAAAAACAAGAAGCTAGAATTGGAAATCATAATTTTGGGACAAGACCTAAAGGAAGAAATGAACAATGAATTGGAGTAAAGCCTAAAAATGAGTAAGCAAAGATTTTTCGAGGAGGCAAATAAGCTAGAAAAAAACTCATAATGGAAATAAAATATAAAGGACAAGTATTGAAAGATTAGGACTCGATGGCCCTTTCCAGACCGCCCAAAAGGGACGGTCTGGCACCACTTTTTTTAGCTGTGGAGCTTCGCCGCAGCAGCTAGACGCTGCAGTGAAGCTCCGCTGCAAAAAAGGAGCGGGAGAATCGCACTCTTTTTTGCACCACAATTACGGCACGATTTAGGGAAAAAGTGGCATTTGGCACCTTTGCACCACCGCAACTGCACAGCGTGGAAGCTGCGCAGTTGCGGCGCCGCCATTATGTACGCCGTCTAAATGGCGTTACATAATGGCACCGGTGCCATTACATGCTAGGGTTTGTGAGCGTGAGAAAGCTGCATGCTCACAAACCCTAATGGCGCCGCCCAGGCGCCTTTTAGTGCTCGTCTAGATCGGGCCTATAAAAACATATTTGAGGAAAGCTATATAAAGAAGTTAATTAAGGTAAAAAATTTCAAGACAAAGTTAGAAGCTACTTGGTGAAACAAAAAAATAAGTATACTAACAAAAGAACAATAAGAAAATTTGAATGCCCCAATATCTTTAGAAGAGATGAGAGGAAATAATAAAAAAGCAAAGAAAGGAATGGTGCCTGGTCCAGATGGCCTGCTGATAAGCTATTATAAAACATTTGAGATAGACTTAATCCATCACATGCAAGAAGTATTTGATGGCATAATAAAAGAGGGTGAATAAATTCAAGGAATGACACAAATATTAGCTTAATATTAAAAGAAGGAAATGACGACTTAGACACAAAGAATTACAGACCCATCGCATTATTGAATAGTGACTATAAAATATTAGCCTCAATTTTAGCAAATAGATATTTCATGACTACTTGTTGTTGTGAGCCTTCATTTTGTTTCCATTTTGTTTCCAACTAATGGCATCCCTAAGTGGAACCTATCAATGGTGTTTTCTTGACCTGTTTCTTCAGAGAGGCTTTGCCATTGCCATCCTCTAAGGCTGAGAACCCTGGTTTTCCAATGCCCTAGTCCAATGCTCAAACCACTACATCACACTGGCTCTCTAGTTCTTTGTACTAGAGGTTTCCAAAAGGACCTATGAAAAAAAATTATAAAATCCCCACCCAGAGAGAGAGAGCTGGGCTTTTCCTCATCAGCAGTGAATAGGCCCATCTACAAAACAGTCTGACATTAAGGGAGTCACAGCATTGATACATTGAAGCCCAATAGATTGGGAGCACAGAAAGAGCTTTGGCTTGTCTAGTTCATTATCTCTAGCTATCAAATATCATGTAGTTTATCAGATTCTTTTTACACCAGAATCTGACTGAAGCTTTGGCTATCTGTGATACTACAGCAGTTGGCACATCAGGCCCTCAAGTTAATTCATTTTTATAAGCTAGGAGATTATCAAACCAACCCCTTTCTTGCTGCTGTCATGCCAGCAAAATAAAAAGGCAACATGGCAATTTTACAGCAGCCATCACCACATTCTCTTTCATTTACACATTCGGAGCTGCTGCCCCCATTGCACTCTCTTCCTGTCCTTTCACTTAATTCCACCCTCCATCCCTTGTGCCTTACCCACCATGCCTTGGGTTTTTTAATCCTACTTTTTCACATAATTCTAGAACTCTGCAGTTCTGGTTTAAGCTTTTAAAAAGATTTTTGTAAAACTTCAGAGGCTAGAGAGTTCTGGAATTATGTGAAAAATTATGTGGGGAAAAAGATAGCAAGAGGGGGAGGGAAAGGGGGAGGATGGGACACTAACACCATGAGACTGCCAATCATGCAAGTGACCCAGAATTGTTTTTTGCACCCAGGGCATCATGCAATTACCATTTCATTCATGAGTTTCCCTTGTGAATGAAAAGGGATGTGCAGGGGATGGAGTAGCTATGGGTCAGAGGAGGCATTGTGCCATCACCATCACCACAGCTGAAGCCATTTCCTTCCTATGGGAATCACACTTTAAAAGCTGCACATGATAATCTCCCTAGTTTACATTTAGGATCCTTATGGAATAATACCAACAGCTCTGGGTGGGACAGGTGGTGATGTCTGCTTTATCAACATGAAGAATGTTGGTGAATCCACAATGGCTCAATAACTGCCAGCTGTGGTTTATTATTGACCTGAAAAACTGGATGAAATGACATCTAATAAGGCAGTAGAATAATGTATGTTTAACATGAGAAATGTTACAAGCATATAAAGGTATAAAGACTCTTTATTCAGTGCTGGCACTGGTGGACATTACGAGGAGGAGGAGGAGGAGGAGGAGGAGGAGGAGGAGGAGGAGGAGGAGGAGGAGAGATTAAGAGCAAGGTGAACTACAAGAGTGTGTGTAATCATCCATTAACAATTAGGTGTGGGCAATTTTTCAGGTTTCTGTACACATTGCAAGTGATCACCTCATACTTTCCAGAATCTCCAATTTCCAGATAGGGAAATTCTGCCAGTAGTAGCTCTTCATTCAGCTTGTGAGGTTCATGTTTCTTTGCAGCTGTTATTACTAAATCTGTAACAATCTGACCAACCCAGTTAGTTCCTGGAAAAGATTCAGAGAGCTAGAAATGGATTTTTCCCCAACTGGTAGCCCATTGGCAAAGTTATGAAGCAAAGATAACAAGAGATATTTTAACAAAGACACATGTTTTGCTCAAATCAATCAACTTCATTGACATAACATTCATACCAAGCTAGCATTATTCTGTGTTTGCATCTATATTTTTGCATCTATATTATTTGCATCTATATTTAATCAGACCAGCTGGTAAATCACCTCTAAAACATCGAGGAAGTGAACGTGTGTGAAAGCCTGGTGCGCTTCGTCAACGTCAGGGAATCATCAACTCTCCTCCAGTGTCACTGAATCATTAAGGGAGAGGCAAATTCTTCTGAAAGTAAAGTTTCCATTCAGAGGAATTTGCCTCTCCCCGAATGATCCAGTGATGCTGGAGGGGAGCCGATGATTCCCTGATGTTTAGGAAGCATGCCAGGCTTTCATGCACACGCACACGCACACATGCACACTTCCTCAACAGTTTAGAGGTGATTTACCAGCGCTTACCCCATGGTAACCACTGATCTGATAAAAATCTTCTATGTCTGTATCTGTGAAACAGCAGCAATATTTTCTTCAGCAGTTGGCCAATATCTTAATGCAGTCTTCAAAACCTTTGCTGTAATTTTTAGCAGTTTCAGTGCGCAAGCATGGTCTCCTTATGAAATAGACAGGAATGTTGGCCAGTTACTCAGTAAAATGTAAAGTTGCTAGGTGATTTCACATGATGAAGTTCACTCCTTCATAAAAATTCAGGTCATGAGCTTAGCTGTGGGAAAGCAAGGACCAAGAAGAAATGAGCATGTTGCCCCACAAATAAGAATTCTTTTCTTTCAAATGTTTTTTTTTTCCTCTTCACTCTCCAAATCTCTAGCATTACTATAACTTCAAACTTCTCTTGGGCATTTAGAAAACATTTCAGGCATAAAAAAAATCAGCAGGCAGAATGACCAAAGTAATGTGAACAAAGTTACTTCTAGACATGAACAACATTCAATGTATCACTCTCAACAGTGCTAGAAATTTGGGGATTGAAGGAAAATTTCATTGTAGGGACAGAATTCCTTTGCAGGACCATGCCCTCATTTTTTCACCCCTTTAGACACACCCCTGATTTTGGGAACACATAGAATCCAGAGTAAGGCTCAGGGGAGAAGGAAAGTGAAACTAATAGCAAGAGCAAGAGCAAGAGCTATAAACCTTCTTTGTAATTACTCAAGACTGGGGGGGAAGCAGTAAAGACAGGAGACACGACTTAAGATATCTTACTATGCAGGTAAGTCACTCATTGGAAACTGTTTGTCTTTCTTCTGTCTTATCTCCACACAGAGATTGAGAAAGAGCAAGGGGGGGAGAGTTTTAAACAGATTAACAACTCAATTCTAATCTGCTTCCCATGCTTCTTTTTATTGCTCCTATGTGCCTTTGTGTCATTCCTGATTTATGACAAGCCTATCATGGAGTTTTCAGGGGCTCAGAGGGTATGCCCCATCCAAAGTCACCCAGTGGGTTTCCATGGCCAAGTGGGGCATCAAACCCTGATCTCCAGACTCATGGCCCAATGCTCAAACCACCACGCAATGCTAGCTCTCTCTGTGAGTCTTATTGGTTCTTTATTTATTAAATGGCTAGCTTCAGTGAATCTGGAGATGAATTCTACAAACACACATTGTACTCAATAGAGGCTGCTAGGCTTAATCAGGTAAAAAAAACCCCACAACATTGCTGCACTGACAATAGCTCATTGAGAAGGTGGAACTGTAGATTTCTGGACAATGGAATATAGGTTGCTGAGGCAAGGTTAGTAGGAGATAATCAGTGTCAAAGCTCCCTCACACAATTTCACAAGTAAAAGGTGCCATAACTGAAAAGAGCGTTGTACACATGGAAAAAAAAAACTTTCTGGAAAGGGCATAACTGAAAATGATGCCCAGGTTTGTATGATCAGCCACATGATTAACTTGGACATATACAGGCTCACCAAATGTCATAACCACAAAGGGGGACAAGGCATCACAAAATGTAGGACATTTTAGCACTGTGCTATCAAAACTGTGTAATATATATGGGGGGGGGGGGAGGTGGAGAGAGAGAACACAGTAATCCAAGTGCCAGATATTTAAAAGATGAGAGACTTTGTGAATCCAGCAACCATTTACTTTCCTCTTTTTTTCTTTAAATAATTGCAATGAAATGTATTACCATCTATTCAAGACAAACGTTTCTACCATTTTTTCTTTGTCTCTCCTATATCCACATTCCAGCCAGTTGTATCATTTAGTAACTCTTCTCAGAATAGTTCCAATTCAACAAAACTCACCAGATTTGCAATACCCAGCTAAAATGATATCATCACTCCTTGCTTCAAAAGACTCAAGAGCTTTGAAGACCTCTGAGTTACAAAGAGTTATAGGGTATAGAATGCCATCATAAGTAAATAACATTTCTTCTCGAGTCATCTTTTTACCATCTTCCATTGCTTTTTCCAGTATCTCAATGAATTTCTTTCTAATATATGGCATTTTTTACACTTTTTTCTCTTTTTTGAAAGTGGAATGACTCTGTGAAGAAAGCAGAGGTAGTTCAACTTCTAAAATTATTTATTTATTATTTTTTATTTAACAAAATGGATTTTTAGAAATTATAATGTATTGTGTTTAGGATATGATTATCTTTTTAAATTGTATGCTATTTTGTAAGATTCATTTTGCTAAGTCAGCTTTTCAAAAATGGTTGTTGTTGTGAGCCTTCAATCACCACAACTCCAGGGAGGTTTTTTGGGGGCAAGATTTGTTCCTTTATCCTCCTCTGAGGTTGAAAGAATGTTACTTGCCACAGGCCACCCATTGTATTTCCATGGCCAAGCAGAGATTCGAACCCTCATCTCCAGAGTCATAGTTCAACACTCAAACCATTACACCATATTGATTCTTTTCAAAAATACTTTATTTATTTAATAGGTGGCTTAGTGGTTAGGACACCAGTTCTGATGATCGGAAGATTGGCAGTTCAAGGGGTGGTGTGTGTTCCCATCACTAGTCCCAGCTTCTGCTAATCTAGAAGTTTGAAAGCATGCTAATGCAAGTAGATGAATAGGTACCACTTAAGTGGGATGGGAATAGCATTTGTTGCAGTCATGCTGGACACATGACTATCAGAGCAGTCCTCGGACAACGCTGGCTCTTTGGCGTAGAAACGGAGATGAGCATTGCATCCTATAATTGGTTGCAACTAAACATTCATGTTAAGGGATCACCTTTACCTTTACCTTTTATAAAGTACTTATCCATCCCCTTCCAAGGCAAAGCCATATCAAAATGGCAAACTAGTTATTATGAAACCTTTCTAATTAGAAAGGATAAAATACTTGAAATACATCTACTTGAAACCAGTTAAATTTTAACTCATAGCCTGTGTATTAAAATGAGTTTGGAAGAAATAATGTTAAAAAATATTGTTTAAATTATTTTTGAAAACTACACAGGCAAGGCCACACATGCTGCTTTGGGGAGAGAATCTTATAAATAACACTGCTTGTGTGTGATATGAAGCCTCTTTTTCATCACTTGCCAGTTTTTCCCCCTACCTTTCTCCTATTTCTAAGTTTTTCATCCCCCTTTCTTTGAATATGATGATTTTGCTTGAAGACATAACTGAATAACATTCCAAAGGTGGACACAAATTTTGTCTCTAATCTAATTAAACCCTTTGAAACACCTCTATCTCATTCCCTCTATTTTAGGTCCAAAATATACTGCAGAAATAATCCAGTTTGGGAGTGCTTTAACTGCCCTGGCTCAGTGATAGGGCATTCTGTGAACTGTTGTTTTGTTAGATATTTAGCTTTCTCTATCAGAAAGCTCTAGTGCCACAACAAACTACAATTCCCAAGATCCCCTAGCACTCAGCTAGGGCAGTTGAAGAGGTCTCAAACTGGATTATTTCTGCAGTGTGTTTTGGATCTTAGATACCAAATCTCTGAACTTTTCTTTTCTATTAATTGCTTGGAACTCAGGTGTTAGTTTTTGCAATATATTTGCATTTGTCAGGATAGAAATCCAAAGTACAGTTTCATTCACCTTGACAAAGAACATCACTATTTGTGTTAGATATCAAATCCAAAAGATGTTCATATAGCTCTCCTTACCAATCCTTGTCCTACCTGGCACGGTGGCACCTTACTTGCTGAACCAGTTGCAGCAGCCTCCAGGGACCCAAAGAAGAATGCTTCACCTTTCAAATGAGCTCAGGCCAATCAGTCTCATTGGCCAGCCTCTCTCTCCTCCCATTCCATTTTTGATGTTGTGTTTCTCACCCCTTACCAGGTTTTTCTCCTTCTTTCCCCTGTTTCTAGTTTTTCCACCCATATGTCAACAGATATGGAAAACAAACCATATCCAACAGAGTGGAAATTAATGATGTACATCCCCTTCCACACACACAAACACACACACACACACAAAGAGGCACAAAAGACTGCAGCATCTATAGGACCATAGCACTAAACTCCTACCCAAGCAAAATTATGTTCAAAATTCTGCAACATAGACTCCAATACATGGAAATTTCAGAGGTCCAAACAGGATTCCGGAAAGGAAGAGGCACTGTGAACAACATTGCAAACTAAACAGATCACGAAAGACTATGGAGGGTTCTCAAGGACATAGGACTGTCACTAAAACTGGTAGTCCTGATGACAAATCTGTACTTAGGACAAGAGGCTACTCTCAGAAAAGAATATGGAAAAACAAAATGTTTCCCAATTGGCAAGGAGGCCAAACAAGGCTGCATTCTATCATTTTACTTGTTCAACTTTTAGGTGAAAGTATCATAAGAGGTGAGTTAGACTCGGAGGAAGAGTGAAGATAGGAGGAAAGAACATCAACAACTTAAGATATGTGGACGACACCACACTACTAGTGGAAAACATCACAGATTTGGAACAATTACTAAGGAAAGTCAAAGATGAAAGTTGAAAGGTAGTTTGAACATAAAGAAAAACAAAGATAAAGATCACAGAAGAAATGTATAAATCCAACCTAGGCAATTGGGAAACTGAAATTGTTAGAGTTCCCATTCCCAGGATCAAACATTGATTGGAATGGAGACTGCAACCAAGATAGCAAAGGAAGACTAAGAATGGTGGGAAGGGCAGCTATGAAAGAACTAGACCGAATCATAAAGAGTAAAGATTTACAACTGAGCACTGAAGTTAGAATGATCCAGGCTGTTGTATTCCCCATCACTATGTACAGAAGAAAGAGCTGGACAGTGAAGAAAGCAGAGTAGAAGAACATAAATTCCTTTGAAATGTGATGCTGGAAAAGAGCACTAAGGATACCATGGACAGCTAATATGACAATGAGTCCTTGAACAGATCAAGCCTGAAATCTCCCTGGAAACCAAGACAATCAAACTGAGATTGTTGTACTTTGGCAACATCTTGATAAAGCAAGATTCATTAGAAAAAACAATAATGCTAGGAAAGGTGGAGGGAATCAGAAAGACAGGAAGACTGCAGGTTTGATGGATAGACTCAATTAAGGAGGTCACAAGTACCAATTTGCAGGACCTAAGCAGAGCAGTGGAGGACAAAGGGGCTTTGAGATGCATCATCCACAGGGTCGCCATGAGTCATGGTCAATTTGAGACCAACAGGGTCTGAGAACAACATCAAAAGACATATAAACATATGTCTGATACATAACAGGACTCCCTCTCTTCCCTGGATTCAACCCTAGTGATAGCACTGCTTAGAGAAGTAGGTTCATGTGTATAAAAATTCCACTTTTTAAAACACTTGGTTATCTTCTCCAGGTCTGATTTTGTGAGGAGCCAAAAGATTTAACCAGTATAATTTACTCTCTCTACTCCTCTTTCTTTAAGATCAAAATATGTGTCATGATTACTGTGTTTTAGAGCAAAATTCACTGAGAGATGGCTGAAAATAAAGAAAGTGGAGTATGAAAGTTCTTCAGTAACAAACATTTTAATTAATTTTACAGACTTAAAATTATTGCATACCGATTGATGAAGGTGAATGCACCATCCCAGCATAGTAAAGAATTTTCAAAGTTTACCAACATATAGGGTACATTACTTGTATAATTGCACTTCTTCAGTAGATAATTTCCCCCCCCCCCCTCCCCAAAGCTGGCTAATGTCTTTAAACATACAGGGACATTACATGAAAGAAGCACAATGCAACATGGACAGGCTGAATGTATGCAGAACAATAATTTCCTTTTTTAAAAAAAGCAATAGAATAAACATATAATAACATGTTGTGATGAAGGGATGCTTATGAGTAATTTGGCATTAATCTTTTTTGGGGGTGAGGGTAACGCTCAGTTCTGTTTGTGGAGTAGTTGAATGTAGTTTGACAGCAATCCATAAGCCAGTTGAACTAGAATTCAAGGTATACCTATCTATCTCCTTCAGCAGATCTAGCCTTCTTGCATTATACAAGCATATCTCTACTTTTTGATGTTGCACAGGCCAGAGACTTCTCTGCAAGGTCATCCTAGGCATTTATGATGCTACACATTTATGATGTTCCCAAATGAATATTTATAGTAGTTCCCCCAGGGCCTAAATACCCTAATGGCACCAGATCCTATCTGATTTTGAAATTATTCAGGGTCAGCTCTGGTTAGCAGTTGTAGAGGATACTGCCAAGAAACATCAGGTGCTGTAGTCTGTGTGTCAGACAAAGGAACTTGCAAAAATACCTCTGAGTGTTCCTTGTCTAAGAAAAATCTATGAACTTGATGTGGTAGCCATAGACTGACAGGTGACTTGAAAACACATTTATACATATAAGCAACTCCTACAACACCCCCTTTCATTCAGTCCAGCAAGTATCAGTTCATGGATATTTAGCCATCATGAGGAATGAGGTGATTTAAACATTTCTTCTGTTGAAGAATTAAAAGTAAGATACCTGTGGTTTCACAACAGACAGAGACACCCTGGATCCCAAGAGGGGTTACTTTACTGCTGCAACTGAGTTTAATTTTTGCTGTCCTTCATCTAAGGGTGCATTTACACTGTAGAAATAATGCAATTTGAGACTACTTTAAGTGTTGTAGCTCCATTCTGTATAACCCTAGGATTTGCAGTTTTACAAGGCAGAGAAGGCTACTCTGCCAAAGAATGCTGGTACCTCACAAAACTATAAATCTCAGGATTCTGTAAGGTGGAGCTGTGGCAGTTAAAGTGGTGACAAACTGCATTATTTCTACATTGTAGCTGCACCCTAAATCTTCATATGTCCAAGGGCTAAGTGTATTGTGTGAATTGCTGCAGATTTTCACACATTCACATCAATGTTTAGCTTTCAGTTTTCTGTGCCTGTTCACAGCTATTCACATCTGTTCTCCCACTCTCTGACAAAAATGCACAGTCTTCCAAATCCATGTGAAGCAAACAGACATCCATATGTCCAATAATATGCTTCCTTGTGAATACTCCATTAAAAATGTGAAGATTTTTTCTCTCCAGAGTTTAAGCAGTCTTTTGGAGGAAGGCACTGCAAAAAGCCACAAACCCTGCAAATTATATGTGGCCAGATCATATTCTAATTGACTGGAATGAGAAGTATTTTAATTGTGTAGACAAGCCCCAAGAGAGGCATGGCCTCTGCCTACATTTAGATTCCTCCAACTGAAGTACAGCAGAAACATTTATACAAAATGTAGGCCTATGAGCCAATGTGATGCAGTGATTTGAGCATCAGACTACGGCTCTGGGGAACAGGGTTCAATTACCTGCTTGGCTATGGAATACACTGGGTGATTCCAAGATAGGTTAACTTTGGGTTTACCATTAGCTAGGGATGACTTGAAGGCATGTGACAACAAAATCTTCATTTTGCCCCTCTTCCTCCTGGTAACTACAAGCTTGAGGGGAAAGCTAATGGCAAAAGCAGCAGACAAAATTTTAATTTCCCTGACAACACGCTTGATGTAGCATCCCTCCAGAGTAAAGCTACATCAAGGTGGAGCTTTTGGGAATGGAAATGCTAGCACTAAAGCTGCTCCATGCTTCTTCCATTGTTGACTAACACTAAGGAAATACTTGAAGGGATTTAGCTGGTGATGTGCATAGGTAGAGGGCAGTGATAGTGGACCTGATGCTGACACCAGGACTGAATCTAAACGTACTGTACCCTTTCCATCCAACATAAGCACTCCATACACACCTTCCTAATCTCTAAGGCATTATTAATTATTAATAACCTAATAATAATGCAGTGGTTCACAAACTTTTTATCCTTATGATCCCCTATACATCTACATGTAAATGCCACACCACCTTTCTTGACATACGATATGAATAAAAATTTTGTGTTTTTTTTAGTGTGCATATTTTAATTCACACATTCATGTATATTCATATATTAACATTTTATAAGGAAATGGTCCTCCTCCTCCTCCCCCCACCCCCAGGCAGAGACACCAAGTATCCCTCTTATCTCTTCCCCTCTATGACAGAAAAAGTTTGGGAGGAAAAGAAGGAGAGGGCATCACGGCCTTCTAGTTTTGTGCCCCTCTTAGAGAACCTCGGCATACCAATTATATTTATTACTCTGCATGTGCATGTGTGTGTGTGTGGGGGGGTGTCCATCATAATCTCTCACAGAACCTCTAGCAATGTATAATAGAACCTTACTGTTCTGGGGGACCCTGGCTGAGAAACTCTGCTCTAAATGTTGCCTCCATCTTTCTGCAATGATGTGGCCATTAGGAGCACCTTGGTGGTGCCTGTAGCTGGTTCTACACTGCAGAATTATTGTAGTCTGACACTGCTTTAACTGTCATGGCTCAGTGCTATGGAATTCTGAGATTTGTCATTTTGTGAAATATTTAGCCTACTATAACAAAGAGCTGTGGTGTCACAACAAACTACAAATACCAGGATTCCATAGGATGGAACCATGACAGTTAAAGTCAAACTGCATTAGTTCTGCAATGTGACAGCTGCTTCAGTGCTTTTGATCCATGATTTTGAGAAGCTATTAGGTATCCTAGTTCATTGTACTTGATTATGGTACAGCAGATATAACTCCAGATGTTTCATTATTACTAGCTGATGGGCTAGACTAACTGTTTTCTGTAAAGCAACTGTTTTCTGTAAAGCAACTAATTGATTGTAGTACAGGAAGCTTAAGCAGTTTTCTTGCAGTCTTCAGGCTTTGCAATACAATCCATATTTCAACTTTTCTCCCAGTTTTGTCCCACCTAAGCGTTCTTCAAATGTCATATCCATCTTCTGATTGAAATCTTCACTGAAGAGGTTCTTCCAGTCACTAACACTGCCTGAACAGAGTATATACAGCATTGTTCATAATAGTCTTGAGCAATGGATCAAGATAGCTAATCAGAACCCCAAATTCTGTTACAGTTTTAGACTTATCATGCTCTGATAAATTTTCTTCACTAACTGATATAGTTTTACTATTATTGATTGAAATGGTAAGGGGAAACTGCAAAAAGATAAAAATGAGAAGAAAACAACAACAATATTAATAATGGTCAGCAATATTTGAATCCTATGTTTGTCAAAAGGCTTACACTCCAAGGCTGGAATGACAAGCTTTCTCCTGCTATGTTTCAGTGGTCAGGAGATGTCACTGTATTAGCTACTAAAATAACTTTTAAAATGGAGATAGCATATTCATATATAAAATGGTAAAGCTTTCTCCCTTGACCTCATTGGCAAGTCATGTCAAGTCATGTCCAACAGTAGGGGACAGTACTCATCTCCATTACTAAACTGAGGGAGCCACAAGTGGAGATTACTAGACAGGAGGTAATAACAGGAGAAGGATGGGAATGAAGTGTGATGCTGCCATTCTTATCAAGCAACTGCATGAAGATGATCAAACAGCATCATGACTATCATGTGATTAACCTGTCAATGAAGAGGAATTGTTCTGTAATTTACCTCCATTTCTTAATAGAGGGATTACCTTTTAATACTGAAGTGATGGGATAATGCCTCCTCATTGATGGGATAATCATAGGATAAGCGCCACGTGTCTGATAATCTTTGTTCAATCATGCAATAAGGACGGGAGCATGGCGCTTAATTCCTGTCCTGATCCTGTCATTACCAACCCTCCCATCTAATACTCTCCAGTGTCAAAGATGACTCCAGTGGTCAGGTAGCTGGCATGATTGCACAGAATGCTGTTACCTTCCCACCAAAGAGGTACCTGTCTAACTACTTGTACTTTTACATGCTTTCAAACAGTTAAGTTAGCCGAACCTGGGACTAGTGATGAGAGCTCACTCTGTCACATGGTGCTTGGGTCTCGGACTGCTGTACATATGAATATGTATATTCATATATACAGTGATGTAAATCCATCCATTAATCCAAACTTGTGTTGACCTATTTAATAAATGGAATTTATATAAATTTCCATTTAATGGAATTTATATACATGTTGCTATATCATATTCCCATTGATTTAATGTGTCTGCTTTAATTGAGACTAACAATAGGATTCAGGCCAAACATATGCTTAAGATCTACCTAAGTATTCTTGAAGTTCTCTGTATAAAGATGGATGCTTGAACAAAACAGTTTAAGAATTTTTTGAACATTAGAACCTACAATTATATAAGTGAACTACAACATTCTGGTATGTAGAGAGATCTTGTAGCACCTTTCAGACTAACTTAAAGAAAGAAATTGGCAGCATGAACTTTCATAGACTTCAGTCTACTTCAGCAGATTTGGACAACATTCTGGGTATACATTGCTAGTTAAAAAGAAAGGTGCAATTTGATAAGAAGCCAAAACTAGGAAAGAGAAAAAAATGATATTTGGTGTTGTTTTACATTTAAGACATCAAAAGATAAAGAAAAAAATTGTTTGAAATGTAGTCTAAAACAAGTTTTTTCTTACATTTACAAAAAATGACATTGCCCATTGCACCATGGGTTTTTGTAGAATTTTCTTTCATTACCTGGAAACTTCTTCTGTCTACAACTTCTTGAATCACTTCATCAGTTACATGCAACTCAAATAATTCATTTATTTTTTTCAGTGCCCTGTTCTGAAATGAGGAAAATAAAAATGGATAAGTTAATATTTAATTGCTTCTGGAGAAAATTTTTGAAACAAAATATTGTGAAGTGAGAAGGTGGGCAAGCCTGTAAAACCAGCCAATCACAGATCATGGAATGACATGAGCAAGGCCTATAAGGGAGAAAGGATACAAACTATAGGCTTGTCTGCTAAAGAGTCAGATGGGAGTCAAATAAGGAAAATATGAGATAGAGTTAAGGTAGTCAGAGACAGGTTGAAGGTCTGAACAGCATTCTGGCAGCTATGAATGAGGAAAGAATTCAAAAATTTCAGTTACCTATTTGTTATGTAATAAATATTTACAGTTCTTATTTTCTACAATTGTAGTTTGGGATTTTATATTTAAGAACTGAAAGAGGTGACTAATCACACACACATTATCACTCTGAAAGTACTGATCCACTTGTCCAGTATAGGGAAAACTTTGAAGCCTGAGTACCAGAACCAGGGAGGGAACTTAAGAATTAAAGGGCTAGGTAACAGGAGATGAAGTGTTGGAACTATACATCCATTATGGAGAGAAGTTCTCTTCCAAATGTCCTTAAAATTGCATTCATTAACTGTAACTTTCAATATAACTCACAATAATTAGCTCAAATAGTATTGAAGCCATTTGACTTTATCACATGGGGAAAATCAGGGAAAAGTGGGAGTTTAAATAGACATTAGTCTGTGAAAATCATGCAGTCATGGTGAAGATTTTCACACAATGTTGCAACTGAATAGCATTTATCCAGACAATAAACAGGTAATAACCAGTAACAAATCATTCACGGGATTTCTCCATGAATAATTTGATGCTGGTTATTAACTGTTTATTGCTGGGATAATTCCTCTGTAATCACAATGCATGTGAAAATCTTCACCGTGATCTCATGATTTTCACAGGCTAATGTTCATTTAAACCCCTGCTTTTTCCCTGATTTCCCCCTGTATGATAAAGTCCATTCACCCAGCCCATCTGTGGACATCACACAATTAGTAGTGTCCTAATTGGATCTCTACAAAGGAAGAAGTATTCAGTGCAATGTCTGATATACAGTCTTCCCTCAGTATCTGTGCACTTGCCATCTGCAGATTCAACTATCTGCAGATGGCAAGCCCATGGGGAGTGAGCAGAAGAGAAGGAGAGGGTGGGGAGAAGAGGAGGAAGAAGAGGAAGAGGATGAGGCAGGAGGAAGAAGAGGAAGCAAAAGCAGCTGCTGCACCCTACTATCAGCTGCCCACCCACCTGCCCATCCAGCCCTTAATCATATGCAATGACAAACCAGAATTCATCAGATGCATGGCCAATTGCCCCTTCCTCACTCTTTGCAGACAAAAACCTCCAGAATATACACTAGCTGTGCTGGTATGCTGTCCCAGTTGATGAGGCCAAGGAACAAAGGATAGCCCATTTGACCTCTACCTGCCAAGGTTCCAAAGATGCAGTGGGACCTGCAAAGGTTGCAGGGAGGCCTCTGGGGCAAGCACCCAAAACCTCTCAAACTGAAAATGGGAAAAGGAATCTGTGATAGAATTTGAAGCATCTGGAACATGTTAAGACTTGAAGAGGATATTTTGATGCAAACACTGAAGTAATGGGAATCTCACCACCTGAACCACTGCCTGAGTATTATACCAAAACAAAACATGACTTGTTTGAGAACTTAACCACCCATATGTGGACAGCCATGATTATGGTAAACAGTTCCAGGAATGTGAGACTTCTAGCCATTCCCATACTTACCCAGTCAATGTTCTGTGCCCCACTGCCCTTGCCTATAAAAACTGAATCCATAAGCCCACAATGTATTGGAATAGACCTGGAGATCAGCCCTATCCATTTATAATCCTTCAGAAAAGTGAGACATACACCCAAATCTTCCTTAACTTCCCTGGTAATCCAGATGTGATGGTGGGATGCATAAATGCCTTGTGTAGCCATATACAGCCTTGCATTGAATGCATGCCCAGGCACAACCACTTTGCAAGCAAAGTAGGTTCAGGAGGCCAGCAAGCACCTGGAACCTGCATGGTAGCTTTTCCCCCCTATCTCATGTTTGTGATCTGTTGAATCAGCACTCGGAATTTGTCATCAAGTAACTGGAATAGTCTGCAGATGCTGTCTAATTAAATCCATGAAAAGATGAGCTTGATAAATGAGCCAGTGGATCCCCCAGCTCAG
Source organism: Urosaurus nigricauda (assembly GCA_034509955.1). Taxonomy (NCBI): domain Eukaryota; kingdom Metazoa; phylum Chordata; class Lepidosauria; order Squamata; family Phrynosomatidae; genus Urosaurus; species Urosaurus nigricauda. The sequence goes on along the minus strand of JAOEGL010000001.1, from coordinate 310,571,874 downwards.
ACAAGTCAAGGAAAGCTTTCATGAAAAAAATCACTGACCAGTGAACATGAGTGCCCCACAAAGAGACAGTTATTCAGGTAGCATGTAATTGCTGTATTGCCAGACTTCTTTACAGTGCACCAATCAAGGAATGTGCTAAATTGCTCAAATGCAAACCATGAGATTGAGCAGCCTTGGGCCTGGCTTTATCATAGTTGTATGCCCCCCTGAAGCTGAAACCCAAAAGATCAAAATAATGTTGGGAAACTGGGGGAAGCCAGAATGTGGACTTAATGTCACATTTGGCCATAAGAGCCCCTTTTCCCTGTTCCCAAATCATGCAGACTGTGGCATCAAAAGGACAGACTTTACAGACCAAATATGGCATTGTTAACGGAATCCCTGTAAGAGAAGGAGAGATTGTGGATCAATCTGTACTGAACTGAACTGGTGCTTTTTAGGGAACCACCCCTATCAGAGATACATACAGCTTTGGCAAGGGGATCTGCTCATGTGGACTTGATATCCTTCCTGCCATCCTTTCCTTATGAAGTCTGGTACTTGAGCAATACCAGGAGAAGAGATTCCACCTCAACATTAGGAGGAACTTCCTGACAGTAAGGGCTTTTCGACAGTGGAACACACTCCCTCGGAGTGTAGTGGAGTCTCTGTCCTTGGAGGTCTTTAAGCAGAGGCTGGATGGCCATCTGTCGGGGATGCTTTGACTGGGAGTTCCTGAATGGCAGGGGGTTGGACTGGATGGCCCTTGTGGTCTCTTCCAATTCTATGATTCTATGATTCTACCAGGTTCCACCTCAGTTGAAACATCAGCATAAATAGTCCAGTTGAAACATCAGCATAAATAGTCCAATCTACCAACCATTGAGAAAGTTCGTCTCTAGTTTGGGCCTGCTCCAATTCTCTCAGGATATTGATAAGGACCCCATTCTTTACTTAAACCTTGGGCTCTGGGTTGCGAAAGACCAGAGGGGAAAGGTCCACATATTCACCTTGAGGAGTGCACTCCTTTGTAGCCAGAGGGAGGTGCTCCCCTAGGGGGGCAGACATCTCAGAGTATAGACCAAAATCCAAAGGAGAAACCACCATCTGCCCAGATGAAGAAGTGGCTCCACTCACCTGTCCCTCACCAGCTGCAGCCCCATGGACCTCACATGTAGAAGGCTGAGCTACTGCCTATCCTGGGCTCCTGGGAATGTCCCCAAACTGAGAGCTAGTGGTTCCTTACGGCCCATAGCCAAGGGCCCCTCTTCTTCCCAAGTTTCCACTCCCTCGCAAGAGGGGTTCCCTGCTCTTGCTGCAGGATTGGGTAACCATTGCCATCCCCCCCTCCACTGACCCCAAAGTCTCCAGAGATCCTGACAGTCAGGTTTTGATGGTGTTTGAGTTAGATACCCAAACCACAGCCACTCAAGAATAGAATACACAGGATAGCATAGGCAGAAAAAGTCATGGTGTGTGACTACACTTTTGTTTTGTTTTGTTTAGCTTCAAAATCTAATCTTCTTTTACTAAAGTCAAAAGAAAAAGAGCAGCTGTCCACATCTCTCTAAAACATTAATTAAAAGAATCCACTGGAGGGAGCCATATATCTGTCTTCAATTGGTTATGTACAAAGCTTTGTCATTTGGGAGAAAGTTTACATAAGACAGTTCGGTGAAAGTGCCTCTGAGCATCATATTAAAGAAATAAATACATATAATGCTGAAGAAGTGACATCTAACAACAACAACAAGAAGAGCAACAACAACAAGGCAGCAAAGTAACTCATTGGCTTTCCAGGAAAATTAATGGAAACCTTCAGAGTAATATAAGATTAATACAACACACTTTGTAGGACACTAAACTTCAAAACTTACAGCAGAAACATCCCGACACACGGTAGAGATAATTTGATGCATTGGTCATTTTCTTGCTGTCAGATTATCCCTGCTAAACAAAACACACACAGCATATAAACCTGTAAAAATAAACAAGGCAAATACAGCCTCAAGAAACGTTCATGCTTCCTGTAGTTGAATCATGTTCTATAGTCAGCTTCACACATTTTGGGGGGGGGGGGGGAATTTAAAAATCCTCAAGGTGACACAGTTCCTATTTTCATCATACAGTATATGAACATCATAGAACCACAGGGGGCTATGGGCCACAAGGCTCAATGCAGGATCTCCAATTACAGCATTTCCAGCAGGCAGCTGTCCAACCTCCTTTTGAAGACATCCAGAGAAGAGTCCACCACCTCTCTAGGCAATTGGTTCCATTATTGTACTGCTCTCACCGTCAGGACATTCCTTCTAATATGCATTTCAAATCTACCTTCCTAACCTAAAACTATTAGACCTAGTCCTACCCTCTCAGGCAGCAGAGAACAAGGCTGCACCCTCCTTTTTGTAGCATTCCTTGATGTATTTATTATCAAAGTGCGATCATGTCACTCCTCATGAGGATGCTCTGCATCTTCTCCCTGAGGAGAGGAGTGGCCATCTATTTTGCTATAGCAGTTGATCATTACTTTAATTATTCTGTTTTCCCCATCTCTTTCTCCTTCCCCAAGCTTAAACCTTGGAGGGGGGAGAGGGCTCCCATCATCATTCTGTTAACCACAAATGACACTTTCTGGAAATCTGATTCCTGGTTATCTGCTTTACTGTGTAGAGAACCTGTGCAAAAAGATGAAGATGATAGTCTCCATCCATCAACAGAGGGGCAAAGGCCCACTTCCAGACCAAACTGTCTTTCATGAAGCATCCCCTGGGTGAATAGTGGCTCCCTCCCCACCCACTGAAGGCAGCAGTCTGGGTGCTGTCTTGGAATGTAACCATTGTGGAAATGGATGGATATCATCATCTTCACTACTTTCATAGAAATGTCTTCCTAAGACTACACGTGGAAAAAGTGCTCTGGGAAGGCAGGGATCATTTCCATTCCCTCATCCCTGCACTTTGAAAAGAAAATGCATGAAGCAAGGTAGCCAAAGGTAGACAAAAGATGATGCCTGAAATGGAGATGTGAGCAATGGGAGGAAGGAAAACAGAGATGGGTTTAAGCCATGTGTCCTATGACTACTGCCAGAAGAGGACAGTGAAAAAAGAATAAAGGAGATGTGTGGAAAGAGTAGAAGGAGTAAAGCATAATGTGATGAAAGATAAAGAGTAAGAGAAAGATCAAGAAAAAAATTGAAGGGGGAGGAGAGAAGAGAAGAGAATGTAGCAAAAGGAGACAGAGGGAAGGAGAAGAAAAAATTAACAGAAAAAGAGGAAAATGGGAAGGGAAATAATAGGAAGATTTCCTGCAAGGAGGTAAAGCATGAAGAGAAAAGAAGAGAGAGAGAGAGAGAGAAACCACATAGGAACAAAAACAAAACAAGAACAACTATTGTTCCAGGAACAGAGCTACCCACCAGGGGCACCACTACCCATCCCCCTCTATCCTCAGTTCGCTCCTAACCATCTGCCCTAGTGCCAAATATATGGAGATGTCATGAGGGGTGTGCGCCCCTCTCCCAAGCAAGCACCATGATCCAACCTGCCCCCTCTCAAGAAGAGCCAGTTCGGGTAGTGCAAAGGGTGGGAGACCATCTACATGTTGCATCCAGTCAACCTGAGGGCCTCCCCCCCCCCCCCCCCCGCACATGTATATGGGTCAACTGTGCTCATTGATAGACTCAGAAATGCCACAGGCAGGAGTGGCAAGGAGCAGACCCACCAACTGCTAACCCACTAGTAGTGGTGGGGGCCAGCAGTGGAGGCCAGACTTGATCCCCCACCTCCATTGGTCAGGTCCCCCACTGGGAAAAGGGAATCCCTGGTCTGCAGCATGGAGAGTACTCCCTGGAGGATCTGGTTCAGCCACAGCTGAGGCCAAGGTGAAAAGCAAAACCTGGATGATCACCCTCTGACTGAGCCTGTGGTAAAATTGGCCCCTAAGATATGCTGTTAAATCACTCAGTGGATGTGAGGTGCTTTTATTATACATACTGGCCCTTTTATTATACATACTGATTGAGTACTAGAATATTCCTTGGGATTGTGACTGCTGATGTTCTACACACAGGTTTCCATGGGGAATGGCTTTCCTAAGTGTACCCCTTGTTGGGTTCTTCATTATCCAGCCAGCTGCATAAGATAGTCAAGGCTGTCTGATCTTGCAATATTATCAGTTGAAAGTGATTTGGCAAAAGACATTGATTTAGATAAAGTGACTCACAAATTAACAGTTTTGAAGACCAGGAAAGGAAAGTTCTGATTTAGTTGAGATTCTGACTAGTGGTGAAATGCTTGTGTGTTTGTTGCTGTTTGTTTATTTTTTGGGAAGTATTATTTCTGGGCAAGTCACTTTCTCTCATTCTCAGAGAATGGCCATGACAAACCTCCTCTGAAGAAACTTGCAAAGAAAGCCCTGAGACCAGTTTGCCTTAGGGTCAATATAAATCAAAAACAACTGGAAGGCAAACCATCACCATTATTTCATTTATGAGTATATTTAAATATGATTTATCAACTACATTATTTGGACCATTATTGATTATGTAATAATCAAACCTGAGTCAGTAGTGTATCTCATGTAATGGTAAAGTTTAACATTAAAATGAACATAATTTTGATGAACTTCTTAAGTGATTTTATTTTGAATTCTGTTTTTTACAACAAAATTTTCACTTTAACCTCACTAAACTATGTAAATTTAAACAGATTTAGGCTGTGTGTATGATATTGTAATTTAAAGGTATAATTTTAATTTGGATAGTTGTTTATGTCACTACTATTGTCATTACATTCAGTGATATATAAGAATTATGATTTATGAATAACATTAGTACAGAAAACATTACTAAGGATTGTGGGTGGTCGGGTACAGAAGATGGTAAATGGGAGGTGTCACCATGAGTTACTGACACCAGCACTAATGATTCCACTTTCCATATCATATCTGCATGCTACCTCAGAATAAGAAATGGTGGTTTCCTTGGCATTCTGGCTCAGTTTCACATACAATCTAAGCTTATAGGTTCTAATAAAGACACAATTGAACTGATTGAAAATTTATTTCAGAAAGCTGGATCTCTTTGGTAGCCAAATATTTGTTTCATATTGAGACAAAGTGAGATCTTTTTTCAGTTTACTCCAAGAAAGTAGCTCTTCCTGAGGCTTCATGGCTTGCAGTAGACATCATACTTGATCATTGCTCCCATTTTGGTTCCTGCTAAATGCTCTTTAAATGCCATGTCCATTTCCTGGTTGTTCTCATGACTAAAAAGTGTCTTCCAGTCACTCACGCCACCTAAAAGCAGACACATATACAGATTTGTATATATAAATATCATGGATATGATAAATATCTATGATTTTCAATTTCTGATATGGAAGCCACATAGTTGCTTTTGCAGGTAAGTGTATGCAAAATATGACTAGGTATGGGTGGGGAAAAAAAAACAACATTTGCCAACTGAATGCCTAAAGTGAATTGCAAATACCCTTGTCCCCTTGGGAGCCCTTGTGGGTTAGGAGGCTATACAGAAGTACTTTTTTAAAAATTTAGATCAATCAATAAATGTCTGATTTTGTGGGCAAGTGTCCCAGTCACCGCCAGTAAATGGGCAAGTGAAAATGGGTGATAATATCTCTAACATCAGTGAAGAGAAGACTGAAGGATGTTGTATTGCCAACTGGCACAGTAATACATATGATCACCCAACCTGTATCACAGAATTTGTATATCACTTTGCATAATTGGCTTCCCATTGTTTTCTAGAAAAGTAAAAAAAATATTGTGCACAGATCATTCTTTTTGATGATATTTTTCTATTTAAAGAGAAGAAGAGACTAGAACATATGGTTAAGCAGCTGTTAGGGAAAAGAGGGGAGTCTATCTAAGAAGATACCTTTACGGAAAAGAACATCACCAAATTCTCCATGGGTATTTTTAGAATTGTCTTTCATAGTCTTGAAAGTGCTCCTTTCTGCAACACCCTGAATGTCTTCCTCACTTAGTTTCAGTTCAAAGAATTTAGCTATCTTTTTAGCTCCTAAGGCTGTGTTCTGTAAGGAAGAAAACACACACACACACAAAGCAACAGGCACATATATATGGTGAATCTTGTAAGCTCTGATACTCTGCCTTAATGCAGAAAATGTACATCATCACCCGTGCATATAAACAACATGGTGTGAGTGTAGGAATTCAGGGAAGCAGAGGCAGCATATGGAAGCAGCCTGAGGCATGCACTCTGGATCTGATCGGATGTAGCCAACAGCGTAATTGCTCATCATACTTTTTGTTTGTTTGACCCTGCAGGTGCATGAGTGGAAAGTTGCACCATCAACCCATTGACTTGTTCCACATCCCAGGAAGCAGAATTATAACAAACATGGCAGGTCAGTAATAATGCAAAGGATGTCATTAAAACATACACAGAAGGGGGCATATATGGGAGGCCTCCATGATTGTGCTTTGTCAATGTGTCACTGTTCACACTTATGCACTGTATGGATAGTTTATAATAATAATAATAATAATGTTTTATTTATACCCCGCTCTTCAGCCAAGACTATCAGAGCGGCTTACAATTTGTTAAACAAACAGCTTCATTTACAATTTTAAGCTATTTGCCCCCCAACAATCTGGGTACTCATTTTAGCGACCTCGGAAGGATGCAAGCCTGAGTCGAGCTTCAGCCCTTTGCTGGTCTTGAACTCGCCACCTAATGGTTTTGAGTGAGTGGCTGCAGTACAGGCATTTAACCACTGTGCCACCAGGGCTGATGATATCACTTGTACAATTGGGTGACTGGTCATACAGGGCATCCAATGGGATGGCAGCTGGGTGGGAGGGTGAGGGTAATTTGAGTTCAGTTTGTGTGTTCATGCGATGGTGTGCATGTATGGGAGAGAGGTGGGAAAAAAGCCCAAGAGATGGAGCTTAATGCCACGTAGTGTGGTTTTGCCCATCAGTGTTTGGCCCTCCATTGGAGTGGGCCATGCAGACAATAGAGTTTCCAATTGGTTTGGGGAAAACCAGTATCACCCTGGTTTTTCTTGTCCATCTCCTCAGGCATTAGGGAAAGTTAAGGTGTGATACACATATGGACCCATAGATTTGTCTTTTTATTTGGCAGTCCACAGAACTATAGCACCACAAAGGATTTTGAGGGTTTCTTAACATTAAAAGGTGCTATCATTTCCCCTCTGTTGCAATTTTATGCTTCCATCTCCTGCCCTGATCCAAAGCTGCAACAAAAGCTACAGAACAGAAGACACATACAGAAACAAGAATTTTTTGTTATTTTTTTAGGGGATGTTATGGTTTCACCAATTCTCAGAAAAGCTTTTTCTAAATATACATTTTCAGAGGAGGCAGTGTCTGCAGACCTAAACTCTATAACTTTAATTATTAGGGTAGATTTAATTTTTGCTCATCTCTCAAGTTACCTTTCCTCACATGGTTGCAGTGAGGAATTGATGTGGAAAATTCCGTATCTTAACAATATTGATTGTACCTCTTTCAGTTCTTCATATGTTATCAGCATGACATTTTCTTCATCAATGTACTTGTTCCACACACAGAGAAAGTCAATATAGGATCCCCAAGGCACTAGTGGAAATTAGAAATCAGGCAACAGTAATCAGAGACAAGTAAAAAAAGAAAGAAAAAAGAAAAAGTCTGGCTTGATCACATTGTATTCAAAGTCACTCATTTCTCCCAGCTTCATGCTTCAGCATAGGTTAGATGTTCAGGTTAGACTTTCCCCCACACTTTAAAGTGGTGTGTGAGAGAAAAAAATGTTATCTCAAAAAGAGTCACTTCCTTCATTATTTAGGGCTTATTCCCACTTGCATTTCAACCAGTTTGTGATTTGCATTGACACCAGAGTGTGGATTCGATTTAGGCCAATGTGTAATTCCCACTATGGAAGTGAATTATATCCTTGTTTCATATTGTTCCCACTAGTGGGAAAGAGTGCCAGGTTGGTTTTGCTCCCCAACTTTATGCACAGAAAGTGCTTTGTGTCTCTCTGTGTGTGTGTTTGCGTGAAATTAGCCACTGCCACCAGAAGGATTTCCTTAAAATCACTTGCCCAGGGAACCAGGCCTGAGGGGATCCAAATTGTTTTGCATCAAACATGTGTCTGGTGCTGGCTGCAAGAAGGAAGGAAGGAGGGAGGGATAGGGACCCACCTTCATGATGCATGTGGAAGGTATGGCCCTGGTCCCTCTTGGACAAAGGGTCACAGCTGCTGGAAGCCAAGCCTTCTGAAGTGGAGGAGTGTGGAGGGCTCAGATCACTGGCAGTGGAGGAGGGGGCTTCAGGAGGCTGGGGTTGGGATGAACCCACAGGGGGCAGACCAGACAGGTTCCTGTCTGCCATTCCCTGCCCATAATGCTCCCAGTAGCCACATTGGCCTGTCCAGAGGGGCTAACCAGTGCCTGACCCAGCAGCACTCCATGCCTTGGACCAGGCAGAAATACCCCTCACCTTCCCCCTTGGATGGGCTTTGCCTTGGCATCGGAGGAGAAGGTGAGGGAAGAGGAGGAGAAGGCGAGAGATGAGGGGAAGGAGAAGGAGAAGAGACACCACTGCCGCTGGGGAGGGAGGGAAGGAAAAGGGCCAGGAAGAGACACCCCTGGAAGAGTGGGAGAGGCCACTTTGCAGCCCCGAATCTTCTGAGACAGGCACTGGGCATGGAGAGGTCCCATGCCCAGCTAGCTCCCTCCAGGCTGTGTTCTCCACCACCACAGTGGCCCCAAAAGCAGGGCCAGGCTTTGCCTGGTAAGGCCATGCAAGGCAAAGGGAGCCCAGCTCACCACCCTCAAATTCAGCTATCTTGACTTTGGCAAGATGCAAATCAGATCTGTTATTCACACTTGTTGAACACTCTTCAGAATTGATTTTTCAAAAACACCAAAAACTAGTATCTATAAAGAGTATCTTTCCCTTGACAAAATAAATAGAATATACAAAACAGGGAATGATCTTTGTTGGAAATTTCAGAAAAGAAAGAGGCACCTTTTTTGCACAAAAGCTAGAAGATTCTGGAAGAAGATCTATGTAAATATAAATGAAATGTTAAATTTAAAGTTACAATTTAGACCCAAATTACTATTACTATGTATGCTGGATGATGATGTTGAAAGAAAACATGGAAGAGTTATCTATTATAAGTTGGTAGCTGCGAGACTGATCTATGCAAAATATTGGAAAATCAGTAAAGATATACAAATTGATGAATGGCAAATAAAGCTTCTAGATTTGATTGAGTTGGATATTCTATCTCAAAGAATTGATTAACAAAAACCAGAAACTATAATAGATAACTGGGAAAAAGTACATTAATACTTAAAAGAAAAATGGTAGAATAAAACCAGTATAAACTTGATGGAAGAAGAAGATCTCTGGTAAGATTATACATTATGTATAATAATACAGTGGGCCCTTTTTATCCGCTGGGGTTTGGTTCCAGGACCCTCTGTGGATAACAAAATCCGTGGATGCTCAAGTCCCATTAAATATAATGGCACAACAAAATGGTGCCCCATATATAAAATGGAAAATCAAAGTTTGCTATTTGGAGTTTATACTTTTTGGAATATTTTCAAGTCATGTATGCTCAAATCCATGGATAATAATAATAATAATAATAATAATAATAATAATTTATTTCTAGTCCGCCCCTCTGAACAAGCAATCGGGGCGGATTACAACAAGAGTTAAAAACAGTTACAGTTAAAATATCCCATCCTTTCCCTTACCACCCCCCTTAAAAAAGAATTAAATCACAATACAGTTAAAACATAGAATAGCTAAAATAGGCAATAAAAAAACAGCAGCAAAATCTGTGGATAAGGAGAGCCAACTGTAACATTGATAACTGTTCAATGCAATAATGATTTGGTTACAGGGGGAAATAAAAACAAACAAATCAATTTAAAGACAAGGAATAAGAAACCATTAAATGAGAAATCTTGTATTTATGATATGGGATGAATTGTTAAATAGAAACAAAAAGGTATACTGGAATAAGAATACCAACAAATGAATCAGTTGAGGGAAGGCATAAGGAAGTATGAATATGAAGTATGAATATGAAGATTGAGATTTATGTTTGATTTTATTTGTTTTTATTGTGTATATGTATTTTTATGTAACTGTATTGTAATCAAATAAAAAATAAAAAGAGCGATTTTTAATTTTTAATTTTCATTTTTATTTTGCACTTGCCTCACTCCAAAGCGACTCTGACCAATTGCAGTTTGGTCTGAAATCATTTCCAATATGAATGAGACACATTTAAAGTGATCAGCAAATCCTTTTAAATCATAGTGGGAATGAACCCTTATGTTACAGTACTTTATTATTCTTCTATGTCAAAAGAATTGTATCCAGCAAAGGGGGGGGGGGGATGCAATGGGTTTTCTTTATATTAGTGATGATTATTAACTGAAGATGACATTTTTCATAATGCCAAACTAGAATTTTTATATATATAATTCTTTCAACACAACAGAACAATTATGTAACTAAATTGTGTGTGTGTGCGCGCGCGCGCGCTTTGGTGTCCAAGAGATAATGAAATGCAATGATATTAACTGACTGAGACAGTCAACAATTGGGTGTCACAATCTGGCTTCATAATTGAAAGAGGCTTGGAAGCATCTATTGTTCCTTAAGCTCTATTCACCCATCCACATCTAAAGAAAATGAGCAAAAGTCATCAAGAGGGTGTAAAACAGGATGGACTGCGATATACTGGAGAAACTGGAGCGCGTCCAAAGGAGGGCGATTAAAATGGTGAAGGGTCTGGAAACTATGCCCTATGAGGAACGACTTAGGGAGCTGGGAATGTTTAGCCTGGAGAAGAGAAGGTTAAGAGGTGATATGATAGCCCTGTTTAAATATTTGAAGGGATGTCACATTGAGGAGGGAGCAAGATTTGTTTTCTGCTCCTCCAGAGAACAGGACCCGGAATAATGGATGCAAGCTGCAGGAAAAGAGATTCCACCTCAACATTAGGAGGAAATTCCTGACAGTAAGGGCTGTTCAACAGTGGAACACAGTCCCTCGGAGAGTGGTGGAGTCACCTTCCTTGGAGGTTTTGAAGCAGAGGCTGGATGGCCATCTGTTGGGTATGTTTTGATTGGGAGTTCCTGCATGGCAGGGGGTTGGACTGGATGGCCCTTGTGGTCGCTTCCAACTCTGTGAATCTATGATTCTATGATTCTATATCCTTAATTATGCTTGATTCAATTGTCTTCTTTCCTAAACTGGATGAGTTGGTCCTGGTCAGGATGCAGGACATCCCCAGATTGTTGTTCTGGGGTACTTAAGCATCGATGTAGAGATCACTGCCAGGGGCAGCTCAGCACTTCACATGTCCATGACAACCATGGGTCTGCCAAAAGTAGTAGCTGCTGCCATCCAAGCTTCTGGCAACATCTAGACCTAGATCTGCAGAAATAATGGTATTTTGCACCAATTTAACTGCCATATCTCCATCCTATGGAATCCTGGGGTTTGTAGTTTGTTGTGGCACCAGAGCTCTTTGACAGAGTTGGCTAAATATCTCACAAAATTGCAAACCCCAGAATTCCCTAGCATGGAGCTATGGCAGTTAAATCAGTGTGAAACTGCATTATTTCAGTGGTTCATGTTAGACTCTAGCTTTCTGTGGTGGATGAGATAATGGTAATTTGCTGTGGAGGAACTTTCTATAGTTCCATTGTCATGAACAAATGACTACTTGGTGTGGTTTGGACTCAATGGTACTCCTTGACTCATCACTTCACATGACCAGTCAGGTGAATGCGGTAGTCAGGAGCTCCTGCTATCAGCTTCGGCTGATACATCAGCTACGCCCTTTCCTGGATACGAAAGACCTGGAATCTGTGGTACATGCCCTAGTAACCGCACGTCTGGATTTCTGTAATGCGCTCTACATGGGGCTACCCTTGTGCCTAATCCGGAAACTTCAATTAGTTCAGAACATGGCAGCCAGGCTTATCACAGGAACATCAAGGAGAGAGCACATAACACCTGTGCTTAAAGCTCTCCACTGGCTGCCCTTTAGTTTCCGGGCACAGTACAAGGTGTTGGTATTAACCTTCAAAGCCCTACATGGCTCAGGCCCGTCTTACCTTAGGGATTGCCTCTTCCCATACGAACCGCCCCGCACACTTCGGTCCTCTGGGAGGAATCTACTGAAGCCTATGAAAACCAGGCTGTCGCAAACCTCCCAGAGGACTTTCTCAGCTACCGCCCCTAAATTTTGGAATGACCTGTCAGACGAGATGCGTCTCATTACATCTTTGACCAGCTTTAAAAAGGCCTTAAAGACGCATCTCTTCGGCAGGCCTTCCCCTGAAGAGGGAATAATATATCACCAACCCCCGACCCTAATAATGCAAATGAAAATGTAAATGGCACTGGGGGATTAACTCTAGCTGTCCCTCTGTTCAAACCTTCTGATCCCACCCACTGGGGATTGCACTCGTACTGTCCATCAACCGCACTTTACTTTTATTATTTTAAAATTTTTTAACTGATGTCAATTTTAACTAGTTTTGATTTAATCTAGTCTTAAGGGGGGAGGTTGGGAAGGGATTTGACTGCTTTTATTCTTGTATTTTTTAATTTGCTGTACCCCGCTCCAAGTATTCTATTAGAGGAGCAGGTTATAAATAAACCTTATTTATTATTATTATTATTATTATTATTATTATTATTATTATTACTGGGGCTTGGAGCCTCTGCCACGATTAGGGGATGGATAATTAAGATGATATACCCTATTAGGCTTATGGCTCCAGATGGATTCCTGATGAATCTTGAGAAGTTTTCTATTGTCAGGAGTGGTAAACCTGTAAAGCCCTGGTTGATTTCTGGAGAAGAGAAATGGGCAGCATGAGGGTAGGATTGTCTCCAAGCTTCCCTTCCCAAAGCACAGAGCCAAATTTCCTCCCTAGTATAGTAAGGCATTGGCAGTGATGAAATGAATATGGTGGAGATTAGAGCATCAACAGGGGAAAACCTGGAACAGGTATGACCAAACATAGAAGGCCTATTCACATTAGAAGGCATACTCTTTGGCAATTGTGGCAGCCAATAAATCACACTTCTCAACCACAATCATGCCTGCAAGAGTCACCAGCACAGCTCTCTCAAGTATTTAGGAGTCCAATCAGAATAAGAGAAATGATCCCCTTGTGCATTTAGGTATATCTCAAAAGAAAAGAAGCGGACAACAGCTTATGATAACATGGGTGTTTGAATATCAAAATTAGGAATGCAGAGACAGGCCCTGAATAGACCGGCATTTTGTACTGGCCTGTGGGTGGAGTCAGGGTGCAGTGCCCTGATGCTGGATGCCCTATCTCTGCTCCTAGGGTGTCATGATGCCATGTGCCATTCCAGATGGTGTGAGGTATCATAGTGTTATCCAGATGATTCAGCACCGAAAGGGCACCATACCAAAAAAAAAAAAAAAAAAAAAAAAAAAAAAAAAAAATCAAAAAAAATCTGGGTCTCCAGATAATTAAACCACAACTGGGGCTGATTACAAACAAAAAACAAACAGCTTCATTTATATACCGCTTCATAACCTTAAGGAATGTCTAAGCAGTTTACAATTGTAAGCTATTTGCCCCCCAACAATCTGGGTACTCATTTTAGCGACCTCGGAAGGATGCAGGCCTGAGTCAAGCTTCAGCCCTTTGCTGGTCTTGAACTCGCCACCTTATGGTTTTGAGTGAGTGGCTGCAGGACAGGCATTTAACCACTGCACCACCAGGGCTGTTCTTATTTGCTGCCCATGGCTATGGTGCCCTTTGGAGGGTGAAAAAAGGAGCCACCTTTTCCAGCTCCTTTTTGTGCCCTAAAGAGGCCAGATCAGGGATGCAGCACGAGGTTGCTGCGGCTCTGAGCCGGCCAGGAAAGGGGCGGCTGCAGACTGCCTCTTTGGGGGGGTCTGTATAGCCCCACACTTGCCTCTCCAGGAAGATATTAAGTCTGGGCTGATCAAAAAAAGTTCAGAATGTTGAATGCAAGACCATCAAGCAGACATGCGAATTGAGGTGTGTAGCTGCTGAGGCAGCAAATAAGAACATTTTAAAGAAGACACAAAAGACTGGTTTGCATGGGTTGACTGGAAATCACAACTGCAGTTACAAATGTGTAAACTAGAGTTAACATTTGTAACATCATCCCTACATTTTCTAGATGGCCTGATACAGATGGGTGGTTTGGGGCATCCTGGCAATGTGCTAGGGTTGCCCAGGGGTGGATTTACTACACGCCCCGCAACCCTAGCACGTGGCCAGGGCGTCATCGCTGCACAGTGCTATATAGATGGTGAATGCAGCAATTACGTTGCAGGTGTGCCACATTCAAATGACATGGTGCATCTGTGACATCAACGCGGCACTCTACAGGACTTGTAGTGTCACAGCTGCAATGCTAAAAGGAGCTGATTCACCGCACTCCTTTTTTCCTGTGCATCATCACTGGCTGCTGCAGTGACAATGTGGAGGAAAAAGAGGTGGCTCCAGACCGCCCTTTTTGGGTGGTCTCTCAAGCCCCTATGTTTATTTGTCAGGAGGAGTGTTTCATGTGAGCAAAGTTGCTCTTCTCTATTATAATGAACAAATATCAGAATCTGTGGGCATCTCTAAGTACCTGCTGGATCAGGGTATATATCTCCAGATATTCTCATTTCTTCTTTCCTGATGGAGCTGGGAAGAGGTATATACTAATCAAACAAAAAATTTTTTTTAAAAAAATCAAGAGTTAGGGATTTTCTGGTTCTCCAGATATTGGATGACTACAGCTCCTAGCAGCCCCAGCCCCAATAGCCAATGGTGAGGAACGCTGGGAGATGGAAAATCAGCAAAGTTTGGAGAGCATAACAATTTCAAATTTTGCTTGTAGCATAATCTCTTCATTTCTGATATTTGTTGACTAGATAAGAGAGAATGAGTGCCTTATCACATTACAACAGTAATCCAAGATGCAGTGATAGAGCAGCACCTTTCTTTTTTTCTCTCTCTCTCCATGACATCATCATAGCACTTCTTTCTCCCTCCAGAGGAAGGTGTTCATAAAAGTATGGGTTTTGACAAACAGACTTTTCTAGTATAACAATAGGCATGCTTTTGCAACCATCTCTCTTGCGAAGAAGAGAAGGGAAAAAGAGAAACAAAAGAAAAGGGAGAGAGGAACAAAACCAGAACCATGAATGCAACTACTGTGCAAGGTTAAAGAAAACTACTGTAATAACCAGAGAAACAGAAGGAAACAACAAAAAAGGAAAACAACTCATTTGAGATGTGCTCCTTGAGAGGACTGCAGAGGATACCATGGACAGCCAAAAAGACAAACAAATTGACCCTAGAACAGATCAAGCTGAACTCTCCCTGGAAGCCAAGATGATGGAACTGAGGCCAGATCATAATACAAACAAAACAAAACAAACAGCTTCATTTATATACCGCTTCATACTGCCTAAGGAGTGTCTAAGCGGTTTACAACTGTAAGCTACTTGCCCCCAACAATCTGGATACTCATTTTAGCTACCTCAGAAGGATGCAAGCCTGAGTTGAGCTTGAGCCCTTTTGCTGGTATTGAACTCCTTATGGTTTTTGAGTGAGTGTCTGCAGTACAGGCATTTAACCACTCACCACCAGGGCTCCTAATACTATGGAATGTGGAAAACAGCAGAAAGAGAGGAAAACTGCAAGGCAGATGGATAGACTCAATCAGGGAGTTAATGGGCCTTAATTTATAGGACTTAAGCAGAGCAGTGGAGGACAGGAGGGGTTGGAGATACTTCATTCACAGGGTCACCATGTGTAGGGGTTGATTCAAGGGTAGTTAACAACAATAACCCTTGTGAATCAAACAGAAATGCTTTGAGAGCATGTGGAGATGTAAACAGAAAGCTGTTTCTCTATTGCTGTATCTCAGCTAATTTTTGTAATACGATAAGACTCATAGTGACTGTGGTTTTCTCATATATGTAAATGTATTTTCATTACTTATAGAAAATTGCGGTCCTCTGAGGGGCAGTTGCTGCAGCCTGCAGGAACCCGACTGGCAGCCTTTACCCAGAGGACTTTCTCATCAACTGACCCACAACTGTGGAATGACCATCCAGAAGAGATCCGACAGCTAAACCAGCTGTTGGAACATAAGACACATTTGAAGACCCATTTCTTCCAGCAGGCCTATCCAGGCAGTTTTTAATCATGAATTTTAAACATGAATTTTATATTTAATTATCATTCTATGTATTATAATTTAAATATTGCATGGATCTCTTATGTATTTTATGTAATGATTACATTTTAACTATGTTGTAACCCATCTCGAGCCATGAAGAGAGGTGGGTAAGACATAAAATTATTATTATTATTATTATTACTACTACTACTACTACTATTATTATTAGATTGGCATGAATAGACCAACTGAAATCCTACCTTCTCCCTTCATTAAGTCTTCAAAGAATGATCCAAATGTTTCATATGGTGGGTATGCAGCAAATGTGTTTGAAAAATGGAAAAAAGATGCAGCAACATCCTTTGGATTCCGAACTAGCAGCAGGATCTTTTAAAAAAGAAGAAGAAGTAGCAAAAATGTGAGAATTATGAATAAAAGAGGATGTCATTGCAGCTTCTAAAATATATTATCATTTATTTAAACAAATTGCCAAGCACCACATTCTGTTACTGCAATCATATGTACACCTAATTGGAAATAAACCACATTTAATTCATTATGATTTACTAATGGACTGCAACGTCTAGCAGTCCTAACCACCTTAGACACTGTGAGGAATACTGGAAGGTATAATTCAGCAACATTTGAAGATAGTAACTATCCTCATTCCTGCTTACACTATAATTCCTTCATTTCTGACATTTGTTGACTGAATAGGAGAGACATAGTGGGAACAACAATGAATATTTGCAAACTATGAAACGATGTGGTTTATTAATGCATAGGACAAGGATGCATAAATCACATAAGTATCATCACTTACAACATGCCCTAAGGGATTTTCCATACAATGCAAATTGGGCATAACCAATATTATAAGGAGTAGTGGTGGATTTGACCTACTTTTTAAAGGGCAGGCCCAGACTGTCTATTTAGGAATATCTTGAGATTCCCTAATTTCATTCTAATTGTGTTAGCTGATACAGTAGAAGTATGGAGAAAATAAAATTTCATTTTTTCATTGTCATCAAAATATCTCAAATATGTACCACCACCCCCCACACCCCACAGCAATCTCTAGAATGCCTGTGATTCTTTGTTTTATGTTGTTTTTGCATCTTGTCCTAGATGCTTAATGCTGAATAATAGCTGCTAGGAGCCACAATCTAATTTATCATGTTGGATCAATTCTCTGAATGGCTGACATTTTGGTAAAAAGTATGTCATGACTTTCCAAAGAGAGGGATGGTGCATGGAAAGCATATAATTCCTTCATTTCCTACACATAAAACAGATATTTTCTTTTTGTACAAGACCGTGTGTGTGTGTGTGTGTGTGTTTCTCGTCCAGAATAATTTCCTCACATTCACACTACACAAACCGTGCCATTCTCACACATGTTCTTGACTGTAGTAGGCTGTGGATGATAGCTAGCCCAGAAAGCATGTATTGCAGAGGTCAGATATAGGCTGGTTTTATACCAGACCTTATCTTTGGAATGGGCATCTTATGTTCCCTCATTTGTGATAGAGAAGAAATCAACAGACTTGTCAAATCATTACAAACCGATGTTTTCTGGTCTGTCCCCTCAATTTCAATTTGTGGACAATTGGTCACTTTTCTCTTTGGTTGGAGCTGTCCCACCAGCCTTTCTGATGTGCCATTGCAAGTTTTCAGGATTCCTGTACCTTTAATTTAAAATTTCCTTGCTGCAAAGCCTTCCTATTTGACTGCTTACTTATGGATTTTGTGTTTTATTCATTTTATTGTTGTTGATGTTCACATGATTTCTGAGTATTTGTTAATATTAAGAAATATGGAAATATGTGACTGAAAGAGAAATGTACAAGAAAAGTACTTACGGTTGATAGATTAAGAACGTCAGAGAAATGCAGATAAAGCAGGATATAAATAAATATAATAATAAATAGTAAAAAATAGATCCAGCTGATTGAGTGGCTTTGCTTTTGTTGGGGCCAATGCTCTGCTTATAGTAAATTAAAGAGATTACTCACTTTGGCTTTGTTCTTGAAGACTGACTTTGGAAGCTTATCAGCACGGAGATGAGTAAATATCACTCTCCTGGAAGGATAGGTTTTCATCCTCTTTCAGAGACAAAATAAACAAACATGAAATGTGAAATCAAAGGCCTTCATGGCTGGCATCCATAGTTTTTTGTGGGTTTTTCTGGCTATGTGGACATGTTCTAGACATGTGGCTGGCATCTTCAGAGAACGTTGGCATGGAAGAGAGTTGTGTGTGTATATATATATGTATATGTATATATATGTAATCTATTATATATTACATATATACACTGTGTGATCCTGGTTGGGGAGGTGTGATTTTCATGTTAATCTGTGTATTGTTCTGTTGTGATGGCAAGGCCTCGGGGTGGGAGGATATGCAAAGAGGATTAGTGTCTGCTTAATTAATGATCATTGTCTGTTGGGAAAATTAAAAAAATCTCTTTTTAATATTGTGAAAATCAGACCGTTTTTTTTCAGTATCCACTGCCAAGATTCAGGTCCATGCACTAGTGGTTTCACAATTGGATTCTTGTAATCTTCTTTTGATGGGGCTTCCTCTTTCCTTTTTTTCCCTAAGAAAAAAAATTATAAAATCCCCACACAGATAGAGAGAGCTGGGCTTTTCCTCATCAGCAGTGAATAGGCCCATCTATGAAACAATCTGACATTAATGGAGCCACAGCATTGAGACACTGAAACTCTCACAATAGATTGGGAGGAGTGAAGGAGCTTTGGTTTGTCTAGCTCATTATCTCTAGCTGTTAAATAACATCTAGTCATCAGAATCTTTTTACACCAGAATTTGACTCAAGCTTTGGCTATCTGTGATACTATAGCAGGGGATAGATCAGACCCTCAAGTTAATTCACTTTTATAATCTAGGAGATCAACCCCTTTCTTGCTGCCTTCATGCCAAAAAAAATAAAAAGGCAACATAGTGATTTTATAGCAGCCATCACCACATTCTCTTCCATTCTCACAACCGGAGCTTCTGCCACCATTGCTCTCTCTACCCGTCCTTCTCCTTTCCCTTAACTCCACCCTCCCTCTCTTGTGCCTTACCCAGCATGCCTTAGGTGTGTGCTTTTTCCAAACTTTTTCATGTAATTCCAGAACTCTGCAGTTCTGATTTAAGCTTTATAAAAGATTTTTGTAAAACTTCAGAGGCTACAGAGTTCTGGATGTATACAAAAAAACTGAGAAAAAATAAATTAAAAAACAGCGAGGGAGAGGAGGGAAAGGGGGAGGATGGGACACTTGACACCATGTGATTTCAAATCACACAAGTGCCCCAGAATGGTTTTTTTGCAACCAGGGCATTGTGCAATTACCATTTCAATCATGGGTTTCCTCTGTGAATGAAAAAAGGACAGGCAGGGGATGGGGTAGTTATGGGTCAGAGGCAGCATGGTGCCATCGCCATCACCATAGCTGAAGCCACTTCCTTCCCTTGGGAATTGCACTTTAAAAACTGTGTGTGATAATCTCCCAAGTTTGACATTTAGGATCCTTATGAAATAATACCAACAGCTCTGAGTGGGATAGGGGGTGATGTTTGCTCCCACAATGGCTCAGTAACTGCCAGCCATGGTTTATTATTGATCTGAAAACCTGGAAGAAATGACATCTAATAAGGCATTAGAATAATGTATGTTTAACATGAGAAATGTTACAAGCATATAAAGGTATAAAGCTCCCTTATTCAGCACTGGCACTGGTGGACATTGCCTGGAGGTGGAGAGGAAGAAAAAGGAGAGATTAAAGAGCAAGGAGAACTACAAGAGTGTGCATAATCATCCATTAACAATTAGGTCTAGATGATTCTTTAGGTTTCTGTACACACTGCAAGTGATCACCTCATACTTTTCCAGATCTCCAATTTCCAGAAAGGGAAATTCTGCCAGTAGTAGCTCCTCATTCAGCTTGTGAGGTTCATGTTTCTTTGCAGAGGTTATTACTAAATCGGTAACAATCTGACCAACCCAGTTAGTACCTGGAAAAGAGTAAGAGAGGTAGAAATAGAATTTTTCCCCCAACTGGTAGCCCATTGGCAAAATTAGGGAGCAAAGATAACAAGAGATATTTTAACTCAAACATATGTTTTGCTCAAATCAATCAACTTCATCAACATAACATTCATAGCAAACTAGCATCTTTCTATTTATGTCTGTATCTGTGAAACAACAGCATAATTTTCTTCAGCAGTTGGCTAATTTTCAATCTATCTTAATTCAATCTTCAAAACCTTTGCTGTAATTTTTAGCACTCTATTAATTGCCCAAGCATGATCTCCTTATGAAATGGACTGGAATCTTGGCCAGTTACTTAATAAAATGTAAAGATGCTATAAAACTTCTTTGTGATTACTCAATACTGGAGGTGCAGGGGGAATCAGATAGTCAGGAGACACAACTGAACATGTTTTACTCTGGAGTTTATCACATAATGGAAATTGGAAGTATAATCTAATGGCAATCCAAATGCTATCATGGGGTTTTGTGTTTTTGCGTATGAGTGTTTTCTCACACAATTTCAGGCAAAAGGGAAGTCATTCCAAATGCAATCACGGGTTTTATGTTATTGCATATTAAAGCACCTCACACAGTTTCGGGTAGTCATTTTCGGGTAATGGGAAGTCATTCTGAACGCATTCCGAAAGCAATTGGAATTCATGTAAATTCATGTGAATTCAAATTGGCTCTAATTGGCTCCATTCGAAATAAAGAGAAATTCCTCCCGTCCGATAAACTCCTCTCTAGGTATAATAAGTCACTCATTGAAGACTATTTGTCTTTCTTCTCTCATATTTCCACACAGAGATTGAGAAAGAGAGGTGGGAGGGGGAGTTTAAAACAGTTCTAATCTGCTTCCTATGCTTCTTTCTTGTTGCTTCTATATGCCTTCAGGTCATTCCAGGCAAACATATCATGGAGTTTTCACAGCTCAAAGGTTTTGCCCCACCCAAAGTCACCCAGCGGGTTTCATTGGCTGAGTGGGGAATTGAACCTTGATCTCCAGACACACGGCCCAATGCTCAAACAACTACACCATGCTGGCTTTCCCTATGTGTCTTACCTGTTCTTTATTTATTAAGTGGCCAGCTTAAGTGGATCTGGCGATGAATTCTACAAACACACTGTACCCAAGAGGGCCAGATAAGGTTAATCAGGTAAAAAACACAACATTGCTCCCCTGACAATAGCTCCTTGGGAAGGTGGAACTGCAGATTTCTGGACATTGGAACTTAGGTTGCTGTAGCAAGGCTAGTGGAAGATAATCAGTGTGAAAGCTCCCTCACCCAATTTCACAAGTGAAAAATGCCATAACTGAAAAGAACATAGTCCACATGGTGGAGGGGGGAGGAGGGCATAACTGAAAATGATGCCCAGGCTTGCACCTTCACTCACAGGATTAACTTGGATATATACAAGGTGACCATATGTCATAAACACAAAGGAGGACAAGTTACCACAAAATGTAGGACATTTAAGCACTATGTTATCAAAACTGTGCAGTATACATATACAGAGAGAGAGAGAGAGAGAGAGAGAGCAATCAAACTGCCAAATATTTAAAAGATGAAACATTGTTAATATAGCAACCATTAAGTTTCCTCTTTTTTTCTTCAAATAACTGCAATGACATTTATTACCCTCTATTCAAGACAAACTTTTCCTTTTCTATCATTTTTTTCTTTGTCTCTCCTATACTCAGATTCAATTGTATCATTTAGAAGTTTATCATGGGATGCTCTATATACTATACTCAGTTGTATCATTTATAAGTTTATCATGGGATGCTATACACACACACACACACACACACACACAATCAAAGAAACCAAACTCACCAGTTTTGCAATATGCAGCTAAAATGACATCATCACTCCTGGCTTCAAAAGATTCAAGCGCTTTGAAGACTTTTGAGTTACAAAGAGTTGTAGGGTATGTAATGCCATCATAAGTAAATAGCTTTTGTTCTCGAGTCATATTTTTACCATCTTCGATTGCTTTTTCCAGTATCTCAATGAATTTCTTTCTAATATATGGCATTTTTAACACTTCTTCTTTCTCTTTTAAGGAAGTGGAATGACTGTTTGATGAAAGCAGAGGTAGTTCAGCTTTAAAAATTATTTATTTATTTATTTATTATTTAACAAAATTTATTTTATTGTATTGTGTTTATGACATGATTATGTTTTTTCAATAGTATGCTATTTTGTAAGATTTGTCTGGCTAAGTTGTCTTTTCAAAAATGGTTCTTGTTCTGAGCCTTCAAGTCATTTCCAACCACTACCACCCCAATGCAAAAGTTTCAGGGAATTTTTTTGGAAAATTTTGTTCAGAGTGGGTTTGCCTTTATCCTCCTCTGAAGTTGAGAGAATGACTTGACCCAGGTCATCCAGTGTATTTCCATGGCCAAGCAGGGATTCAGACCCTTATCTCCAGAGTCAGAGTGCAACACTCAAAACACTGCACCACATTGGCTCTTTTAAAAATAATTTATTTATTTAATAGTATAAACGTACTTATCCATCCCCTTCCAAGGCAAAGCCCTATCACAACAGCTTGTAAAATGGAATTCAATATGGAAAACTAGTAATTAACACATAATGAAACCTTTCTCATTAGAAAGGATAAAATACCATAGCATCTACTTGAAACCAGTTAAATTTTAACGCATACCCTGTGTATTAAAATGAGTTTGAAAGAAATAATGTTAAAAAGTAATATTTTAATTATTTTTGAAAACCACACAGGCAGGGCAACACGTGCTGCTTTGGAGAGAGAATCTTATGGATGACACTGCTTGTGTGTGATATGAAGTCTCTTTTTCATTGCTTAACAGTTTTTTCCTATCTTTCTCCTACTTCTACCTTTTCCATCCGTCTTTCTCTGATGATGATGATTTTGCTTGAAGACAAAACCAAAGGTAGACACAAATTTTATCTCCAATCCAATGAAGCCCTTAGATACAGCTCTATCACTTTTCCTTGATTTTAGGTCCAAAACACACTGCAGAAATAATCCAGTTTGTGACTGTTTTAACTGCTCTGGCTCAATGCTAGGGAATTCCAGGAACTGTAGTTTTGTGAGATATTTAGCTTTCTCTGTCAGAAAGCTCTAGTGCCACAACAAACTACAATTCCCAAGATCCCCTAGCATCTCAAACTGGATTATTTCTGCAGTGTGTTTTGGATCTTAGATACCAAATCTCTGATCTTTTCTTTTTTATGTTTTTCTCAATTGCCTGGAACACAGATGTTAGTTTTTGCAATATATTTGTATTTGTCAGGATAGAAATCCAAAGTAAAGTTTCATTCTCCTTGACAGAGAACATCACTATTTGTGTTAGATATCAAATCCAAAAGAGGTTCATATAGCTCTCCTTACCACTCCTTGTCCTACCTGGCACGGTGGCACCTTACTTGCAGAACGAGCTACAGCAGCCTCCAGGGACCCAAAGACGAATGCTTCATTTTCATATGATCTCTGGCCAATCAGTTTCAATGGCCAGCCTCTCTCTCCTCCCCTTCCATTTTTAATACTGTGTTTGTAAGTCCCTGGCCAGGATTTTCCATTTCTTTCTCCTGGTTCTAGTTTTTCCACTCATATGTCAACAGATATGGAAAACAAACCATATCGAACAGATTGGAAATGCTCAATGTACATCCCCATCCACACAAAGACTATGGAGGGCTCTCAAGGACATAGGACTGTCACTACATCTGGTAGTCCTGATGACAAATCTGTACTTAGGACAAGAAGCTACTCTCAGAAAAGAATATGGGAAAACAGAATGGTTCCCAATTGGCAAGGGGCTGAACATAAAGAAAACAAAGATCAGAGAAGAAATGCATAAATTCAACCTAGGCAATTGGGAAATGGAAATTGTTAAAGAGTTCCCATTCCTAGGATCAAACATTGATCAGAATGGAGACTGCAGCCAAGAAATCAAAAGAAGACTAGAAATGGTGGGAAGGGCAGCTATGAAAGAACTAGACAGAATATTAAAGAGTAAAGATTTACAACTGAGCACTGAAATTAGAATGATCCAAGCCATTTGTATTCCCCATCACCATGTACAGATGCAAGAGCTGGACACGGAAGAAAGCAGAAAAGAAGAAAATCATTTCCTTTGAAATGTGGTGCTAGAGAAGAGCGCTAAGGATACCATGGACAGCTAAAAAGATAATGAGTCCTTGAACAGATCAAGCCTGAAATCTCCCTGGAAGCCAAGACAATCAAAATGGGACT
Organism: Urosaurus nigricauda; assembly: GCA_034509955.1. NCBI lineage: Eukaryota > Metazoa > Chordata > Lepidosauria > Squamata > Phrynosomatidae > Urosaurus > Urosaurus nigricauda. The sequence continues at coordinate 310,547,384 of JAOEGL010000001.1, read as the reverse complement.
GTCGTACTTTGGCAAAATCATGATAAGGCATGATTCATTAGGAAAAACAATAATGATTGGAAAGGTGGATGGAAGCAGAAAGACAGGAAGACTGCAGGTTAAATGATAGACTCAATTAAGGAGGTCACAAATACAAATTTTCAGGACCTAAACAGAGGAGTGGAAGACAAAGGGGCTTTGAGATGCATCATCCACAGGGTCGCCATGAGTCATGGTCAACATGAGGCCAACAGGGTCAAAGAGCAACATCAAAAGATGTATGAACAAGCATCTATCACATGACAGGATTTCCTCTCCTCTCCAGATTCTTTGTGTTCACCAAATCTATCCTGTGGGAACCCCTCTAGGTGGGGGAATTTCACAATGAACACAATGAAACTTCAGGTGGAAGTCTGTCTGTTCCATAGGCAGAGTAAGCCAGTTGGATGCACACACCCTGAATTTCTTCCATAATCTTTTTTCCTAACGTGACACATTTTTTTTCTGAAAAAAAAAGTGGAAAAGAACCTGTTCATAAAAGCTTATGAAAAGAGCAATCCTCGACATCAAGTGTGAACAAAGGTCAGCTTTCCAATTGCTGTTGGATTTCAGTTCCCAGAAGTCTTTAGCATTGGCCAATCTACCAATGGGAGATTGGTAATGGGAACTCATGAAATCCAACTATGTCTGGAGGCCAGATTTTGTCCACCACTGCTCTACATATTATTCTTCCTCCATGTAAAGTATGTGTTCATGTGTATATCATCTTTGTTTTACTCCCAACTAGTGGCTTTAGATGGTTTGCATTGGTAGAACAGCTACTTAGAGACACTAGCATCACTAGGAAGTGTGAGGGTGCGGAGGGTGAGGACCACACTAGGTGACATCCCAGTGGGGGGTGACACCACTCCTCCCCAAATGTCTTTTCTGCAGCCCAGCTGCAGAAGCCAGGCTCTGCTCAGTCTGCAGAGAAAAGGGAGGTCAGTGCATTTCCATTGAGCCCTGAAGCCAGTAGAGGGGGTGGTGGGATGGGGACGAGGATAGGTTAAAGTGAGGACAGGTTAAAGCTCAGCCAGTGAAAAAAGGGGAGGTTGCAGCAACTCCTATCTCCCTCCGCCCCCCCCCCCCACGCTTGGATCCAGAGAGGTTTTTTTTTTTTCTTTGTAAAAAGTTTGCTCAGGCTGCAAGGTCTGTTTCCATTCTCTCTTTAATGGCTGCCAGGAGGGCTGTGTGTGAAGTCCGGCTCAGTCAATCTTTTGCCATGGTGATCTCTGCACAGGGGTCTTGTGGGGGGTGAGGGAGGGAAGGAAGAATGAAAACAAACAAGGAAGAGTTTGCAGGAGGGCAGAAACTAGTTAGTTATGAGAGTGGTTGCTGATTGTCCCTCCCTTGACAGGCAAGGGCAGAAGGAAGGGATCCAAGAAAGGAGGCAGCAGGAGTAGCTGGCCATTTGCAGAGCCCTGGTGGCAGAGTGGTAAAATGTCCATACTGCAGCCATTGCCTCACAAGCCATAAGGATGTGAGTTCAATATCAGCCAGGGGCTCAGAGTTGACTCAGGCTTGCATCCTTCCAAGGTCACCAAAACGAGTACCCAGCTTGTTGGGGGCAGTTAGTGTACACATCGTAAACCACTTGGAGAGTGCTTAAGTGCACTGATAAGTGGTATAGAAATGTAAAACAAAAATGATGTATACATGAACACATAGAGGGAACGCTAGTTGAAGGACTTGAGCCCTAGGAGTATTTGTGGAGGAAGAATGTAATGTCATATAATGTCAAAGAGCCTTTGATGGAAATGGGGTAATTTGGTTTTTTGTTTGTTTGTTTGTTCATTTCTGTTACTGTTTGGTTTAGGATGGTTTAAATATATTATTATTCAAAGAAATAGCTATGTTAGTCTGTCACAGCATAAAAAGAAAAAAAAATGAGGGGAGGAATTTTGCAGCTCTTTTAATACCAACTATTTTATGAATATAAATCCATTTCTTCAGATGCCCTAATTTTGATTAATATCCAGTGCAGTTAAAATAGCCCAATAAAGTGCTGCTAGAGTCTTCTCTCCCACTTTTGTCCTAAAATGTATTGTTTGTTCTCTTGTAAAAGTACTGATATTTTGAAAGGGGTTAAGGGACTGAAACCCAATTTACATTAGAAAGGTAATCATGTCCCTTCCCTCTAAAACACAGTAACTAGCTGCTTCATCAGGATGAGCTAGCATAACTCAATCTATATAAATAAAAAACATGCAAGCGCTATTAAAACAAAGCAATTAGTATGAAGATTATAATATTAAGCAAGATCTCAAGAGCAGGCCCATCAAAGGTGAGAGATACCTGGTTTGTTCCAAGTGTCTTTATACCAACTATTTTAGATGCAATTAATGTATCCAGTAGAAATGTGTAAAACAAAACAGTTGATATGCATACGAGAAAAACAGCTTTAAAAAAATTAAAAACTTGGGTTTAAGTTTTAAGTTAGATTTCTAAACATGCATGTGTGTTTCCCTGGAGTTTTTTAAATTAAAAATTAAGCCCCCCAAAAAACTGCAGAATTAATCCAGTTTGAGACCACATTAACTGGCTCAGTGCTAGGGAATTCTGGGTTTGTGAGGCATCTGTAGTTTGTGAAGCATTTGGCCTTCTCAGTCAGAGACCTCTGGGGCCAAAACAAGTGGTGCTACAATTCCCAGGATTCCCTGTCATTGAGTGAGGGCAGGTAATGCAGTCTCAAACTGGATTATTTCTGCAGTATGTTTTGGACCTTTTAATCTTTATCTTAAAAATGCCAAGGAAACACAAATGCATGTTTAGAAATCTAATTTAAACCTTAAATCCAAAGTTTTAATTGTTTTTTAAAACTAATTTCAAATATTCTATAAAAACATCACATTTTATCAAAGTTTCACTTTAATCATAGGAATCTATGTAAGGGTAAAGACATTTAGTCTGTGCATTTGATATTGTAATATAAAGATGTACTCTTAATTTTGTTAACTGTTTAGGTCACTATTGCTATTATATTCAATGATATATGAGGATTAAGATTTATAAATAACATTAGCACAGAAACATTACTTAGGATTCTGTATGATGTGTTATGGGACGTGGTAAATTAGGGAAGGGGGTGACACCATGAGTTTCCGCACTGGGTGACAACAACCCTACAGACACCAACCCCACTGCTTACAGAAGTAGGTTCATGTGTATAGAAACTCCAGTTTACAAATCACTTACTTATCTTTTCCTGATCTGATTTTGTGAGGAGCCAAAACATTTAACCAAAATAATTTACTCTCTGTACTTCTTTGTCTCTAAGATCAACATATGTGTCATGATCACTGTGTTTTAGAGAAAAATTCACTGAGAGATGGCTGAAAATCAAGAAAGAGGAGGTTTTTTGGTAACTAAAGATTTTAATTTATTTTACAGGATTCCTTAAGATGGAACCATGACAGTTAAAATCAAACTGTATTAATTTTGCAATGTGGCAGCTGCTTCAGTGCTTTTGATCCATGATTTTGAGAAGAAGGGGATTGGACTGGATGGCCCTTGTGGTCTCTTCCAACTCTAAATTTCTATGATTCTATGATAAGCTATTAGGCAGCCCAGTTCATTGTACTTGATTATGGTACAGCAGATATAACTCCAGATGTTTCATCATCACTAGCTGATGGGCTAGACTAACTGTTTTCTGTTACTGCATATGTAAAGCAACTAATTAATTGTAGTAACAGGAAGCTTCAGCAGTTTTCTTGCAGTCTTCAGGCTTTGCAATACACTCCATATTTCAACTTTTCTCCTAGTTTTGTCCCACTTAAACGTTCTTCAAATGTCATATCCATCTTCTGGTTGTGATCTTCACTGAAGAGGTTCTTCCAGTCACTAACACTGCCTGAATAGAGTACATACATCATTCTTCATAATAGTCTTTAGCAATACATTAAGATAGCTAATCAGATCCCCAAATTCTATTACAGTTTTAGAGTTATCATGCTCTGATACATTTTCTTCACTAACTGATATAGTTTTTCTGTTACTGATTTCTAAAGCAAAATCATATAATGGTAGTCTATTCTTCAAAGTACAAAGGGGAAGGAAGGGAAATGGTAAGCGGGGGAAAAAACTGCAAGAAATTAAAAAATAAGAAAACAATCCACATTAGATTCTATGTATTGTCAAAAGGCTTACACTCTAAGGCTGGAATGACAAGCTTTCTCCTGCTACTTTTCAGTAGTCAGAATTTGTCACTGATTTAGCTTCTGATAAACAGTATTTTATAGGTCTAGCTTTGAGAAAATGTGTTTTTGCGAATACTGTTAGCTTATATTAATGTCCACACAATCTCTGATGTATTCCCCTTCCCCCTTTTTTCCTTTTGTCTACTTTTTTCTTTGTAATCATAGTTTTTTTTTAAAAAAAATCTACTAAAATAACTTTTAAAATGGAGATAGCATATTCAAAGGTTTTCCCTTTGACATGATTGTTAAGTCAAGTCAAGTCAAGTCATATCTGACTTTAAGGGACAGTGCTCATCTCTATTACTAAACCAAAGAAGCCAGCATTGGACATTATAAGACAGGGGATAATGACAGGAGAAGGATGGCAGCGAAGCACAATGTTCCCATCCTTATTGTGCAATTGTGCGAAGATTATCAACTGATGTCATGATTATCCAGTGATTACCCTATTAATGAAGAAGAAATGTCCATCATTTACCTCCATTTCTTAATAGAGGGATAACCTGTTAATACTGAAGTTATGGGACAATTCTCCTCATTGATGGAATAATCATGGGATTATCCCTCCAGTCCTCCCTCCAGTCCATCTGCCTTGGTCCAGGCCCCAGAGGGAGAGAAGAACCACTGGACTTCATCCCCTTCCCACCACATTCCCCTTCTCCTTTTGTGTTGTCTCTTTTAGATTGTAAGCCTGAGGGCAGGGATCCGTCTAATTATAAGATTGTATGTACAGCACTGTGTAAATTTACAGCGCTATATAAAAAAAAAGAAGAAGAAGAAGAAGAAGAAGAAGAAGAAGAAGAAGAAGAAGAAGCCCCATGTATCTGATAATCATTGCCGGATTATGCAATAAGGACAGGAGCATGGCATTTTGCTCCTGTCCTCCTATCATTACCTTCCCACCCTGTCAAATACTGTATATACTCATGTATAAGACTAGAAATTTAGGTCAAAAAATTGACCAAAAAATCCTGAGTCGACTTATCCATGGGTCAGTGTAAGTACTGTATCTTAACTCTTATTTAAAATATGGAACCATCCCCTGGTAAAAAGCCGAAGTATAATCTGTCCTGGAAGCACTGACCCTGCTCTTCTTTCTCATCCATCCAGCCTTAGGAGTGAGCACAAAGAGTTATGACTGCTGGAATTTTGTAAGTTCTTTGACATTGTATTGCTTTGCTTTATCCTTTATATTCTTTGTTACATGCCCCTAAGTTTTACCCTTGACCTATCCACAGGTCATAGCAAAATCCATAATTTTGGCCCCAAAGCTTGCTCTCTATTTATACATGAGGTCGACTTATAGTCAAGTATATACGGTAATCTCAAGTGTCAAATACTACTGTGGTGGTTATGTGGCCAGCATGACTGCACAGAATGCTGTTACCTTTCCACCAAAGAGGCACCTATTTATCTACTTGCACTTTTACATTCTTTCAAACTGCTAGGTTGGCAGAAGCTGGGACCAGTGATGGAAGCACATTCCGTCACTTGGCACTTGGGTCTCAGATTACTGCATATATGAATATATATATATTCATATACAGTGGTGTGAATTCATACAAATGGAATTAATCCCAACTTCCATTTAATTAATGGAATTTATATACATGTTGATATATCACATTCCCATTAATTTAATGGGTCTGCTTTAATTGGGACTAACAATAGGAATCAGATCAAAGGAAAATACAAACACATGCTTAATATCTACCTAAGTATTCTTGAAGTTCTCTGAATAAAGATGGATGCTTGAACAGAACAGTTTAAGAATTGTTTGAACGTTAGAACCTACAGTCATATATGTGAACTACAATATTCTGGGTATATATTACTAGTTGAAAACATAGGTGCAATATGAGGAGCCAAGTTTAGGGGAGAGAGAAAACATAAATTGCCACTGAAATTGCTGCTGGGGTCTGTCCCAGATGCAGCCTGGCTGGAAGCCAGGCCCAGTTGTTATTACAAAATGGCCATTGAATCAGCTTAGAGGGCCCGGGCTGCATCTGGGACAAAGACCAGCAGCAATTTCAGTGGTGATATATGTATGATAAGACCCTGCTGCCTCCCAAATTAGGATTCAGTTCAGAAAAAGTAGACCAGATTTTTAAACCATTTGATAAGATCCTAAATTTTTTCTTACCTTTACGAAAAAGGACACTGCCCATTGCACCATGGGTTTTTGTAGAGTTTTCTTTCATTGCCTGGAAACTGCTTCTGTCTACAACCTCTTGAATCTCTTCATCAGTTAGATGCAACTCAAAGAATTCACTTATTTTTTTCACTCCCCATGCCCTATTCTGAAATAAGGAAAATAAAAATGGACCAAGTAATGCTTCTGGAGAAAATGTTTGAAATACAATGTTGTGTAGTGAGAAGGTGGGTGAGCCTGTATAACCAGCCAATCACAGATCACAGAATGCTATGAGCAGGGCCTATAGGGAAGAAAGGATACAAACTATAGGTTTGTCTGCTAAAGAGTCAGATGAGAGTCAAATAACAAAAAGAAGAGATAGAGTTACAGCAGTCAGAGACAGGATGAAGATCTGAACAATCGCCTCCCAACTCCAAGTTGTCTTGGATGAAACCGATTATCTCAATCCATTTCAAACCAGCTTCAGGGCAGGATATGGAGTGGAGACTGCCATGGTTGCTCTGACTGACGACCTTCGCCTGAGCATCAACAGGGGTAGTGTGACCCTGCTGGTGCTCTTGGACCTCTCAGCGGCTTTTGACACAATTGATCACTCCATCCTCTTATTATTTATTTATTTATTTGAGTATATATACCCCGCCCTTCAGCCTTACGGGCTATCAGAGTGGTAAGAGAAATAAAAGTGAAAGTACATATCATATACTCTTGGATCGGCTGAGAGAGTTGGGGATTGGTGGCACTGCGCTCCGGTGGTTCCGGTCCTTTCTCTCCGGCAGATCACAGAGGGTGAGACTCAGAGACAATTGATCTTCTAAAATCGAGCTTAGCTGCGGCGTCCCTGAGGGCGCCATCTTGTCCCTGATGTTATTTAACATTTATATGAAGCCGCTTGGAGAGATCATTCGGAGGCATGGAGCTCAGTGTCATCAGCACGCTGATGACACTCAGATATATTTCTCCATGACCATATCGTCTGCTCAGACCTCAGATGGCGTCTCTCCTCTCAATGACTGCCTTGTGGCGGTAATGAATTGGATGAGGGGAAAAAGATTGAAGCTTAATCCAGACAAAACGGAGGTGCTCACAGTCACAGGCCTGAAACCAGGTTTGGGAATACAACTTCCAGTCCTGGATGGAGTCACACTGTCCTCAAAGGACTCTGTTCGCAGTCTGGGGGTACTCCTTGACCCGTCGCTCCACATGACTAGACAGGTGAATGCAACGGTCAGGAGTGCCTGCTACCAGCTTTGGCTGATACACCAGCTGCACTCTTTCCTGGAGACGAGGGATTTGGAAACTGTGATACACACACTGGTAACGTCACGTTTGGACTACTGTAATGCGCTCTACATCGGGCTACCCTTGCACCTAACCCGGAAACTTCAACTAGTCCAAAATATGGCAGCCAGGCTTCTTGCTAGAACATCTACGAGAGAGCACATAACACCTGTGCTCAAATCTCTCCACTGGCTGCCGATTAGTTTCCGGGCACAGTACAAGGTGTTGGTTTTGACCTTTAAAGCCCTACATGGCTTGGGTCCATCCTATCTTAGGAACCGCCTCTTCCCGTATGAACACCCCCCCACACACACACACACATTCCGTTCCTCTGGGAGGAACCTGCTACAGCCCATGAAGACCAAATTGGTGCAGACCTCCCAGAGGGCCTTTTCGGCAGTCGCCCCCAGGCTGTGGAATGACCTGCCGGATGAGATACATCTTCTTCCATCTTTAGAAAGCTTTTTAAAAGCTCTAAAGACTCATCTCTTCTGGCAGGCCTTCCCAGAGAATGCGAACACTTCCCAGCTCCAAACCTAGGCCTTAGTGCCTCTCCAGCTGTCCTTCTCCAGCATCTTTTCCACCCCTTTACAGCCTAAATTTTCAGGCCCGCTTCCCTGCTGCTGCTTTTTACTGTTGTCATTTGTTTTATTTTATGTTTTCAATTACACTGGTCCCCCGGGATACGAATCCCCCGGGTTAAGAAAACCCCGGGATCCGAAACCGGCGGGACCGCGATTGTATCCCCCAGGATCCGAAGGATCCCCCGGGATCCAAAAAAACCCCAATCCGGCGGATCGGGCTGCCCCTTTCTCTTAGCCGGCGAAGAGGAGGGCCTCCTCAGAGAGAAAGGGACGGCCCGATCCGGCGGATCGGGCTGCCCCTTTCTCTTAGCCGGCGAAGAGGAGGGCCTCCTCAGAGAGAAAGGGACGGCCCGATCCGGCGGATCGGGCCCTCCCTTTCTCTTAGCCGGCATAGAGGAGGGCCTCCTCAGAGAGAAAGGGACAGCCTGATCCGGCGGATCGGGCCCTCCCTTTCTCTTAGCCGGCATAGAGGAGGGCCTCCTCAGAGAGAAAGGGACAGCCCGATCCGGTGGATTGGGCCCTCCCTTTCTCTTAGCCGGCATAGAGGAGGGCCTCCTCAGAGAGAAAGGGACAGCCCGATCCGGTGGATTGGGCCCTCCCTTTCTCTTAGCCGGCATAGAGGAGGGCCTCCTCAGAAAGAAAGGGACAGCCCGATCCGGCGGATCGGGCCCTCCCTTTCTCTCAGCCGGCATAGAGGAGGGCCTCCTCAGAGAGAAAGGGACAGCCCGATCCGGCGGATCAGGCCCTCCCTTTCTCTCTGAGGAGGCCCTCCTCTATGCCGGCTGAGAGAAAGGGAGGGCCCGATCCGCCGGATCGGGCTGTCCCTTTCTCTCTGAGGAGGCCCTCCTCTATGCCGGCTGAGAGAAAGGGAGGGCCCGATCCGCCGGATCGGGCTGTCCCTTTCTCTCTGAGGAGGCCCTCCTCTTCGCCGGCTAAGAGAAAGGGGCAGCCCGATCCGCCGGATCGGGCTGTCCCTTTCTCTCTGAGGAGGTCCCCGCCCTCTTTCCCCCGGGTTACGAAAATTTTCGGGTTACGAAAGGTAATCTGGAACGGATTACTTTCGTAACCCGGGGGACCACTGTATATAGTGGTTTAATTCTCTTTTTAAGGGGGGGGGTGGTGAGGGAAGGGATGGGACGTTTTAACTGATATTGTTTTAATCTTTTTGTTGTAACCCACCCCGATTGCCTGTTCAGAGGGGCGGGCTAGAAATAAATAAATAATAATAATAATAATAATAATAATAATAATAATTAACAGCATTCTGGCAGCTATGAATGAGGAAAGAGTTCAAAAGTGTCAGTTATTTATTTCTTATGTAATAAATATTTACAGTTATTTTCTACAATTGTGTCTGGGAGTTTATATTTAAAAACTGAAAGGAGAAACTAATCACACATTATCTCTCTGAATGCACTGATCAACACATCCAGTTGTCCAGTACAGGAAAAATTTTGAAGCTTGAGTACCAGATCCAGGGAGGGAACTTAAGGGTAAAAGGTAAGCAACAGGAACCCAAGCTTTGGAACTTACAGGTTCTCTTACAAATGTTAAGAAGTGCATTTGTTCAATGTAACTTTTAATGTAACTCACAATAGTTATGTCAAATAGTTATGAAGTCATTGGCGGGCCTCTGGTAGACAATACTGGGACCATGATTCCAGTGTAAGGCTTTGTTGGGACCTCCTCTCTGCAGCATTTGAGCTAATTAATTCCCCTAAGCGAGAGACTTCCTAACACTGCCATGTAGGAACTCATAATAAAAGCATCTCTGACAGATGGCCATCCAGCTCTGTTTAAAGACCTCCAAAGAAGCAGACTTCATCAATCTCTGAGGGAGTGTGTTCCAATGTTGAACAGCTCTTACTGTCAAGAAGTTCCTCCTAATGTTTAGGTGAAATCTCTTTTCCTGTAGTTTGCATCCATTGTTTCATGTTCTAGTCTATGGAGCAGCAGAAAACAAGCTTGCTCCATTCTCAATATGACACCCCTTTAAATACTTAAACAGGGCTATCATATCACCTCTTAACCATCTCTTCTCCAGGTAAAGCATACTAAGCTACCTAAGTCTCTCCTCATAAGGCATGGTTTCCAGATCCTTCACCATTTTGGTCACCTTCCTCTGAAGATCCTCCTTTTTGAATGGTGGTGTCCGAAACTGAGGCCTGACAAAAGCAGAATAGAGTGGCACTATTACATCCCTTGATCTAAACACTATACTTCTAGTCTTGTTAAGCCAGTTGTCTGCCATCCTATATCTATGTTTTTCATTCCCCCCCCCCCCCCTCTAAGTGCAGTAGCTTAGTGATGAAATTCATTTTGTTAGTTTTGGCCCAGCTTTTGACTCTAGTAAGGTCATTTTGGATTTTGATCCTCTCCTTTTGGCTATTAGTTATTCTTCCTAATTTGGTGTCATCTGCAAGTTTGATAAGCATGCCCTCTTTTCCTTTGGTGATATGCTTTGCCAAAAACACAAGACATTCTCCAAAGAACATCAGTCTTACCTCCTTCAGCTCCTCATAAGTTACTGTCAAGAGGTTTTTCTTATCAGCATGCTTATTCCATTCAAAAACATAATCAAAATAAGAGCCCCATGGCACTGTAAAGAAATATAAAGATAATAAGGCAGCCATAAAAGAAATAATTGTTGAAGATTTAACCATTCTTTTGCAATCCTAGTGCAACAGGGTTTCTAGCACAAGTCTTTAACAGTTCAATCCCTGCTTCCTGTCTTCATATGCATGTCTATTTTATTCATGCACACTCAGAATGAGGCTTTTGGGGTGATATGAAATGGAGTATCCTGACTGAACTCCTTCTAATATATAATACCTTGGAGTAGGGCATGACTGGCAGTTCTAAACGGTGCTCCAGAATTCTAAACAAGAGTAGTTCTGTCAGGAGAGATAGACATATGATGTACCATTTTGTTGCAACTTTTACTTTTCTTCATTCTATATCCTAATATCATTAAGGGAATTGTTTTGATCAAGTTATGTTCGTCAAACTGTCAGATTCACCCAGCCGTATTTTGGGCCATACAGTGCCTTTATATGTACAAATATTTACAGATCTGGCCCCTTAGAAAATAAAAATACTTTACTTTCTCCATTCATAAAAGCTGTGAAGAAATCATCAAAGGTCTTGTAAGAGGGAAGAGGAGACAACCCATTGGAAAAATGGTAGAAAGAGGTGGCCACATCTTTAGGATTTCTAATCAGCAGCAGTATCTGTAAGTAAAGAATGTTTATATGTGTAATTTTAGTAAGGAAAGGTTGGAATATTCATAATACTTGTATAGTTATGTTGATGTTATGTAATAAAAAACAAGCTTAATATCAGACAGTTAGGAGTAATATCCACATGTGCTACATTTTCAAAAATGTAACCAGATGTGTGGGGGCGCTCCCTGACCACAGTCTCCCAGTTGCCATGCCTCATTTTGGGCAGCAACAGCTCCATCATTTCCTTCTCCTACTTTAACTCTTCCTTTTCTACCCCCTCCCCCTCTTAGACCACCCTAAAACAACAGTGTGGCTGCAACCAACGAAGGCTGTAGCCCTGTAGCACACCATCTTGAATTTAATTGTTTAATTGTTTTCCTTGGCCATGTTTGACTGGCAGCAAACCCAACCAATCAGATGTTTCCTTTGTGAGTGGTTGACCAGTGAGAGAACTGGAATGGGGAAGGGCAGTAAAAATGATAGATGCAAAGCCTGCCATACAAAACTATGCACAACATTTATTTCTCTAGTTCCTTTGCTCCTGAGTATTCAGAATGGACAGTGAACCTCTGGAGTAGCTAGTGGTTTTGTTCAAATACTCCAAGACTATAGAACTCACGCACTTTGGCTTCACTCTTAAAAACAGATGCCGGGAGATTATGTGGAAGAAGATGTGTAAATATAACTCTTCTAGAAGGTAAATTTTCCATCCTCTGATAAAATGGAGATAGGTAGAGGAGAGGAGAGAGAGGAGAGAGAATGAAATAATTATACAATATCATGACTTTAACATTTAGATTTCAAATGTTCAATTGCTCAGTGTGATCCTATCCAATTCTGCTCAAAAGTGATTCCCATGGACTGTAGCCTAAAAGTTTCACTCTTTATACTGGTGGACATTATCGAGTCACATAGTTGTGTTAGAATTTGTCTTACGTATGAACAAAATGTGTGGTCAGTCTTTCCACAATAAGATGTATGTAAGAAGCATTTGAAAAATGTACACAGAGTACTTCCAAATGATTCCACATCTTTCCAGAATGATGCATCATGTGTGCTACTATTAAGTTCAGCCCTAGATATTGTGTTGTCTTTATCCCGCTTGCAATCTTGGCCTGTCTACAGACAAAGAAAAGCTGCAGTCTTTCTTAGGTTTTGTGTCACACCCATAGCGATCTCTGGCAGCGCCTCATCTGTTAGGACCTAATAATCCTGCCCTAAAAGGTCTTCAGAGCAATGGCAGCTGGTGCCTTCTTTGTCAGCAGGGCAGTTAATCATTTCTAGGATCTAATTCAAAGGAGCTATCTAAAGTGCTGAAACCTGTCCCCAGAATAGATTCAAGACCTTTAGTTTCTCTAAAATGTGATCTACTACCCAAACATTTGCCCTGTGACATTTTCTTACAGATAAGGAAGTGAAGAATATTCAAGTGCAATTTTCTGCTTTTATAAATACATAAAATGACACAAGAAATCAACAGGAATATTCTGGAATGATTAAGAATATCTCACTGGGGGGGGGGGGGCTTAGCAAATATTCTATATCCACCTGATACTTTTCAGCATCACCAACTTCAAGATATGGAAATTCCTCCAGTTTTTCATCATCCACACTATTAAAATTTTCAGTATGCTTTGAAGATATGGTTACCAAATCTGTTAAGATCTGACCAACCCAGTTTGTTCCTGTGAAGGTGGGGGGGGGGGGGGGAGAGAAAGAATGAGAGAGAGAGAGAGAGAGAGAGAGAGAGAGAGCATTACTTATCTTGCCAAATGTAACAACAAGCTGAAAGCTTTAAATGCTAATGTACCAGACAGTAGCTTTTAATGGTTAAGCAGAGAAGGTTCATATTTAGATATATGTTTTATCTGTTTTTACCTTTTGTGTGATTTTAATTGGTTTTATAGTATTTTAATGTGATGTTTTTAAACTGGCTTTAAAACGTTTTTTAAACATTAAAAGTAACCAATAAGAATTTTGCAAGCATTAATAGTAGTGAAGAGGAGGACTGCAGTTGAAGTATTGAATCCTTTCTAATGTAGAATAGTGGATTTGTAACTCCTCCTGCTTTGCTATATTGTCATGGTTTGCCACAATTGTAAATGGCACCTCAACCTCACCTTAAACTCCAGGGAGCTGTTCCAAGTGATTGAAGTCTGCAGCACAGCTGAGTGGGCATTTCAAGATGATGATGTAGAACAACTTGGGTGTGGGGTCTGGCCATGGCTTGAGGGGTCACTTCATTAGTTAATTTGTAGCTAAGTCATTCAAGATAACTTCCACAAAGGCTAAATTTAAAAAATTCTAACTACTCTTTCCCCTAGTATGTGATAAACAGCTGGAAGCATCTAAGGCAACCAAAATATAATGATACCTAAGTGATTAAGAATTAGGCTATCTTAACTGCTTTATCCCTTGCAGGCATACACCAGTCATCAAAGGGATTCTGCCTTTGCCATTATAGGGCCTTCTCACTGGTGACTTTCAAGTTGTTAGATGTACTGTTAGATGTAATGATTGTATACTGTTTAATTGTTTTTAAATGTTTATTGCTATGTTTTTTAATTGCTTCTCTTTGTGAGCTGCCTTGGGTTCAACTCTGGGACAAAGGTAGAATACCAATAAAATAAATAACTTCAACCTGACCCAGGATCGTGATGTTCAGATGACTCACACCCTCGGATCAGGTTGAAGGTGCAACACCGCTGTCTAAGGTGGCCCAAACCAGATTCAAAAAGTAGTACAAAAGAAGCACTGCTTGCCAGCAGTCAATTACAGACTGCAGCGGTGGGCAGTCTTGGGACTACAGTGTCTAGTCACCATGGTCCCACACCATGACCTCTGGCCAATCCTTTTGCCCCATCTGCTTGAGGCCAAGGAGAATGGTGAAAATGTGATGTCTATATTAACAGCAGTTCTTACAACTATTGCCTATAACTGAAATAAATGCTACCTTCTATTGCTTGATGAGTTTTAGCTAGGACCCTATCGCATGGGGTTAAAAAAACTGTCTTACCTTTCCCAAATTCAGTCCTAATTCGGGAGGCAGCCCAGTTTTATCACAAAGAAATCACTGCCGAATAGCCACCCAGGTCTGTCCCGGATGCAGCCTGTGTCCTCTAAGCCACTTCCATGGCCATTTTTATAAGTTGTAACCTTCTGACTTCTAAGAATGACCACTAAAGTGGTATAGAGGACCTGGGATGCATCCGGGACAGATCTGGGTAGGTGATTGTTTGCAATAATACCCAGCTGAATTAGCACTGAATTTGGGAAAGTTAAGCCAGGGTTTTAACCCCATGCAATAGTGTCCATAGATATGAATTCAGAGACATAGGGCCCAAACAGACAGGCCAAAATAAAGTTCTTCGGGTCACTTTGGAAGTATGCTGTTTAAATGACACATGCATCCTAAGAGGCCAGAAGCTGCACCAAAGCTGTGCTCCAGTCCAAAAGTGCGGCTTTTTGACCCTTAGGACACATGCATCATTTAAGCAGCATACCCCCAAAGTGATCTGAATTAGCTTTATTTTGGCCTGTCTGTTTGGGCCTTTAGTCATATTAGTCTGGAATAGCAGTATGCAAAGGAATCTTGTATGTATAGACTAACTATGCAAAGAAGTTGTAGCATAAACTCTTGCAGACTACGGACCTGAGCAGATGTGACAGCCTAACATCAGCTGAGCCTATGCTATCCTGCCTCCAGTGCTCATTTGGGCTAGACCCTGGGTCAGTATGGAGTCGGGTGGGACCCACACTGGCCCAGTGCCTGGGGCTGCTGTTTACCTTCCTGGTGTGCGATCCATCTGACAAGTTCCCCAGTTGCCCTGTCTGATGTGGAAACAGGGTGCCTGGCTGCACCCACATGGCAGAAAGTTAAGGTGTGCAGGAGTGGGGAGTCTGAACAGCCCAATTCTGCCATAGAGTTGTGGTGAACTCCCAGTCTCTCAGTTCACCCAAAACCTATTCTCCACTGAGGCACTAATATTTGGTAGCGTGTTTTAAATGTTGAAAAAGAGGCCAAGTAGTATTTTAAAACATGTACAAGAGTTTATTTATAAAATATAAAATATAAATTATAAATTAGTTTCAGAGATGTTACTCTTGTCTTATTGCTTAGTTACAAAAGGTTCTTTAACCTATTAATAACAATACAGCCACTCAGGCAATCTAATCTTCAGTACCAAGACCAAAATCCTTAACACCACAGGTTTGTTCTGAGCCTCTCTCTCCTAGACTCCCTCAGGCCTATCCAGTCCCTCTCTGGACTCTTCAGACCCTTTCCTCATCTCCAAACCAACCTAAAAGGTTCCCTCAGGAACCCCAAGAGCACACCCTCCCTTTGATGTAACTCTTCTCCTCAAAACTCCATCAAACTAACCCCTTTTCACTCTCTGGCAAGGCTCTTTTATAGCCCTGCCAAGCCTGTTTCTCATTAGCTGGTCTCATGTTGATCTGTGATTGGCTAATTGATTGGCCTGTTCACTACAAGAGTTTCTTAGAAACTCTGCAGAAAACCAAGGCTCTTTAACCTGGAGTCAGACTGGTTCATCTGGATCCATGTCTGCACAGTCAGGATCAGGGCAAATCCTGACATGAGTGTTTTGTCATACATCATCAAAATTAGAAGATGCAAGGCTGGGGGGAAGCCAGGCCATTTGGCCTGTGTGGACAACCACTAGGTCTACTTCCTCTGATGCAGATATAGGATATCCTCAGATATTGGTTATGAGACAAATGATCAAATTGACTCATGTCAATTTGTAGGAAAACTATAAGAAAATACATTTATAAAAAGTTTACAGAAAAGTCAGCTATGATGTCATATTTTCTTCTTCATCATCAGTGCCACAGAACAGTTTTGAAATAGGCTAGAGACAAAAATTAAATCAGACTTATCACGATCTAATTTCATTTATATAACCTTTTCTCCTTGGTTTTCTGCTTCCTTCATGTATAGTAGAGGCAAAACCATGCTGTTAAATAAATGCCCTTTCATCTTAAAAAATGTAGTTATATCATCTGTCAATAACTCTAACAATATTGACTTGAAATGGATGTCTGTGAAAACCCCTTTCCTTTATTGTCAATATCTATGAGGTACTTTATCACTGTTAAGAGTACATTTCTTGACCCTTTCACACTGCACAAGCACAGCACTATGATTCTTCTTTAACTCATAGCTACCTGAAATGGAATCTTTGGGTTTGTACTTTGGTGAGGCACTAGAATTCTCTGACAGAGAATTCTAAATGCTTGTTCCTGAACTGTAGATCCCTGGATATAACTATACCAGCCTAAGTGAGATCATAATGCTATAGTTTTGTAGTGTGAATGAAACCCCTGTTCACTTGAAACTGTGTTTTTCACATACTTTGCATCCTCATTATTTAAGGATTACAGATAATTATCAAAATAATCATTGAATTTGTATTTAGACACTTGCTTGAAATTCTTGATTGTTGAACATCCTGCCTCAGTGTCCAAGAGTCAGTGAAATACCTGGATTTTGTCATCTGCTCCACAAATCACAGTTTTTAAAGCAATAATTCAATGCATTTTAGCCTACAGTTAAAAGCCAAAGTGTAGGCCTTGAACATATCTCATATCTTTGTAAAATCATTGTAATGTTAGATAGATATCATATTGGGAAAACTTTGAGATAGTTGTGGAAGATGTTCACCAGCATAAGATGTGAGATTTAATAATCCCATCCCACACTATTACGTACCATCATGCATTGATTCATAGTATTTAGAATTTTAATGCAACGTACATAATTCCATAGTATTCATTACTCCACCCACCCACCCAACACAATTGCTTTTATGTTTCCTCATCTCATTTCTTTTGTGTCATGTCAAATTTGGCCCTGAAATCTTTTTAATTACAGCTATCCATGGTTGAAGCTGGGAAGTTTTATGTGCAGAGCACACACATTGTCCAGAATATGCTATTACAACAGATTTTCTCTCCTTCCCCACTGCCACAGCTTTCAAACTGTTCTAGTGGATCTCCCAAGGCTTAGAAGATGGGTGAGAGACTGATGGAGTCAAGAAAACCAGCTCAACAGATTCTATTTGGATACACTATATGGCATCTCTAACCATTCTAGTATTTTCATTCCATTATTTAGATTTTTTTAATGTGATATATATAGCATACAAAATATACTTACCAGACTTGGGATATCCTGCTAGGAACACATCATCATCCCTTGCTTCAAAGGACTCAAGAGCTTTGAAGGTGTCTGGGCTGCAAACAGTAGATGGATACAAAATCCCCTTATAAGAAAACATTAGATCTTCAGGTGCCAGTTTGTCACCATCAGCTATTGCCTTGTCTACTATGGCAATAAACTTCTTTCTCTGTGTTGACATCTTCTGTGCTCACCCTTATCCGAGCTAACCTTCACTTTGCTCTAGATGGAAAGCACAGTTGGTGACTGTAGCCAAATACTTTGCTTAGGAGAATTATTAGCACAGTGGGCTGGGTTACTCAGCCCAGGATCGTCTCTATGTTTAGGTGAAGAACATTTGATTCAACTTTTTGGAAATTTTATACCTCTAGTCTCACATGGTCTTATGTGCATTACTTTTCATTATATGTTATATGAGGATATGATTACAGCTGTAGGGAGAGATATAAAAGAGGGATTTAAGATCTCAACAAATATGAACCATGTTATATCATTGTGGCATTAATCCTTTGGGTTGAGAACTGTGGGAGTGATGTTGTAGGCATGTTATATAACTTTGTGAAAGTTATATAACAGAGAGCTCCTATGTTTATTTACTTCACAACTGTGAGTAGGGCTTTATTCACAAGAATGTGTATATAGAAGGATTGTAATCTAAGTCTTGCTGTGCAGAAAGATGATATCTGAGAGTAGTTTTCAAAGCTAATATTTTCAGACGTATTAAGGCCCAATACATGTTAACACATTGGAGTTACCTTGCTGATACCTCTTTAATAGCAGCCTCATTGTGTTCAATGATGAGACTTGGGGCCTTTTCACACTATACAAATATAGCGCTATGATTCCATGGTTCCATCCTATGAAATCCTGGGATTCTCAGTTTAGGAAGGAACATTTAGAATTCTCAGCCAGAGATTTCTAGTCCTTCATTGAACTACAAAGCCCAGGATTCCATAGGAGTGAGATAGCAGGAATGGAATATACAGTACAACTAAATTATGAAGCGTGAAAGGGCCCTTAATCCCATAGAATTACAGAGCTGCTTTTGGGATTATACCTCTCAGAATCCTCTCTGAATGGTCTATAATCTAGCAGCTTTAATAATTCCATGTGGTGAAGGGTTAGTAAATCTTGTAATATGGATGCTTTCTTCCCACCATAGGAATAATTATGGTTGAGCTGCACTGAGCTGTTTGTGCATGATGACTCATCACATTGATGTTTTCTTCACACTTCACAATTTTCCTTGTAGCATGTGTGATTAACATGTCCTATTCCTTGTAGTGTGTCTGTAACATGAGCTATCATGCTGAGTAATCCAGCGTTCCTATCATAATTCACCCTGTGAAATTCAATTCAGCATTGTCAGACATAAAGTAAAAACTGGACAGACATCTTGTACCTTTCATGGTTGTGCAGAAGATGGAATTTCAGCAGGTATTGCTTCTTATCTGGTTGTGTGAAAAGCAACACCAGCTAAATTCCCTCTCTTACACAACCATTAAGAGTACAGAAACATTCTCAAGTTTCAATCTGGCAACTCCAAGTAGTATGGTAGTTTGCTTCTGCATCACATTGTATGTTTTTGAATCAGAGAAAGTCTTTTCAAGCTTGTCCCTTAGTGTTGTTATTGTGTACCTTCAGGTCGTTTCTGACTTATAGCAACCCTATGGTGAGCTATCATGGGGTTTTCTTGGCAACATTTGTTCAGAAAAGGTTTACCATTGTCTTCCCCAGATGCTGAGAGATGTGACTTGCTGAAAGTCACCCAGTGGGCTTCATGGCTGAGTTGGGAATCGAAACCTGGTCTCCAGAGACATAGTCCAACCCTCAGACCACTACATCGTGCTTTGATTAAATACAAAATTATTGATATAAAGAAATTAATAGCCACCCCTTGCCTGACGAAATTTGAAAGTGGCAAAACTTCAGACCCTTGTTTACTATTCAAGCGCTGCCATCTACTGACAGAAAAAGCTTTATTTGCAATGTAGTGTGTACTTTTAGCACAACATTCTTCAGCTATTATCATTTTTTATTATATTGACACATGTTTTTCTTAAAACAAGTTAGTCCTATTTATAGTATTTACTAATGTTATTGATGTGAATGGAGCTGCCTTGGAGTAGGAGGAGTGTGTTAAATGCTAAAAGACTTTATGCTGCGGTGGTGTGCCTTCAAGTTATTTCCAAATCATGGTGAAGAATCTATCAGGATTTCTTTTTCTTGCTAACCTTTGTTTATAAGAGACATTGCCTTCCTCTGAAGCAGCCAAAGAGTGACTTGCCCAAAGTCACTGAGTGAGTTTTCTTGGCCAAATGGGGATTCAAACTCTGGTCTTCCCAAGTCTTAGTTCTGAAGTAAGAATCTTCTCAAGTGGCAGTGCCCCGAAGGCATTGAGCAGAAGGAACATCAATGACTGCATATGGAGATAGTACATATTTCCACACAAGCTTAGAGAAAGTATGAGTGTCAATGCAGTGGTGCAATTCCCTAAGAAATAACTCCAAAAGTGGGAAGTACTGCCCCCCAGAGTGGTGGAAAGATCCAGGTAGGGGCCAGAGAGGGAAAGGGGGGCAGTGTCCTGGGAAAGCAGCCAAGTATGTTGATAGCAACACACTCAGAGTTAAATAATGTTCCAAAGTCAAATGAAACAGCAAAGATCTGTGCAAACAAACAGTTCTCAAGCAAGAGATCAAACGGCACAAACCAGAGGGCACAGCCAAAGAGAGAAATCAACAATCCAAAGTCCAGGGTTCCAGAGTGTGTCAAGATGAGTAAGCAAATCCAAAGGTCAAGAAGTCCAGAGAGACACAGCAACCAGCAATCCAAGGAGCGAGGTTTCCGGCCAGGAAAACAAGGCCAGGATCAAGAGTGTTTTTGCAGGGAAGTTCAGATCATCTCTGACACCAAGGCAGGAATTCTGCACATGTTTAAATCCCCAAGCTGCAGGAATCCAGCTGGGCCTGATTACTTCGGCATTTTTGATAAAGCCTCCTCAGACTTTATCAAACTCAGACTCTGGAGGCCTCCCTTTCTGATCATCACTGGCTGAAGGTAAGTACTGTAGGTGCTGCTGTCCCTTCTACCTCATCCATATCTGCAGGCTCTGTTGCCGGGAGACTTGGCTGCTGAGCCTCCTTGGAAGCCAGAAACACTTCTGGAGCTGGCAGGGGCAAGCTAAGGCTAGATACAGGCTCAGGGTCAGCTTCTAGCACAGGTTCAAGTTGAGGCTCTGGCTCAGCTTCCTCCTCGTCCTCATCCTCAGCCTGACTGAGCATGACAGGCAGTAGGGTGGCCTTCAGTCAAAGTAATGGTGTGCAAGAAAAACAAGGGGAACCAGCGGCCTTTAGGACCATGGTGGGGATGAGGGTTGCATGAAACTTCTATATTCAGGGTTCCTTAAAACCACAGCACAGCCTCACTGATTGCTTCATATGGTGATGTCTTTAGCTCTTCACCTGTCCATGAAAGCTCACTTCCTCAGCTGTATCTTTTGCTAGTAGTGGCAGCAGCAGTTGGGAAACTCTCACAAGACTTGGGTGCAGGGCATCACTTCTGTGGCTGAATGATGCCACTTTGGAACAGACTGAATAACTACAGTGAGGAGTTAGAGCCTATGGTGACAGGTGAGAAGCAGTGGCAAAAAAGAGATTTCAGACTTGTGACCCGAATTATGCTTTGTGAGCTTTGCCAGGACTTGGCTGACAGGTTGGAGCTGGGCTGCTGCTTCTGCTTTCTTTTGTGAGACGGGCTGAGAGAAGCAGAAGAAATAATGTTGGGGCTGGCACAACTTGAAGTGGCATATCTCTGGAGAAGGAGGGGAGGAGTATCCAGAGTTAATTGTTGGAATGAATCCTTTCTTTTGGAATGGCTCCTACAGTTAAAATTTCTCCCTTTTCATCCATGCCAGTCTCTAGTCAAAAGCATGTGGCCTCTGTGAAAAACCTATACATGCACTGGCTGTGCCATTATCTGCCCAGGCAAAGGATTGGGAATCTTTTTCAGCCACTGCTCTCCTTGCACCCAGTCATCCTGGGAGTAGCAACTGAGCAGCCAGTTGATCAGCAACCAAGAAGTATTTCACCTCCCCCAACCTTTACTGCAAGACTGGTATTGGCAAGAGGTTCTCAGCCACTGCTCAGCCAACTGTTTGGTTGCTGCTCCTAAGGTGACCGAGTCCACAGGGATCAGTTTCTGAGATTGCTTGTTTTAAATCTGCAGTAGCATAGTAGATCTAAAATCAAGAAATAGGGGCTGAGGGTCCTAGGATTGTCACCAAAGTGAAAAACCATTGGGGACCACTGCTATAAAAGTACAGAGTAAATTGAAAGATTAGTGTACTTGAGAATGTCCTTAGTATTTGTAACAAGCATTTGGTAAACCATGAAGACTCACTGAAAGGTTGCCTGCTTGTTGACTGCACCAAAGTGACACAAATTCTGTAAATTATGCATTGATTATATCATATAATTGCAGGTAGGCATATAGACTATAACACAAATTCCAAAGTTGCTATTGTATTGCACTCTCTGTGCAAGCTTTCAGAACCAAAGGGGTGGTACAGACCACCCAAAAAGGGCACTCTGGCACCACCTTTTTTTGCTGCAGAACTCCGGCGCAGCAGCTAAATGCTGCGGCCAAGCTACGCAGCAAAAAAGGAGCGGGGAAACCCCGCTCCTTTTTAGCACCGCAGTTGCGATGCAATACACAAAAAGGTACCATTGGGTGCCTTTACTTCACCACAACTGAGCAGCTCCGTCTAGAAGGTGACCAGTTGCGTCGTCATCATTACATACGCCATCTAAACGGCATCACATAATGACGCAGGCGCCATTACGTGTTGGCTTTCTGGAGCGTGCAAATTCTGCATGCTCCCTAACCCTAATCACAAGGGTGCCTCTTCCTGCCCATCTGTTTTGGGCCATTGTTTCTTAATCCTGCACTACCTTTGATCAGAGAGAATAGTCCTTCAGGAAACAGTCTCAGTTTAAGATTGTGTAAACCCTTCTTGCTCCAGTATTATAAAACCCAACTGAGTGGCTTATTCCCTCCAACTAAAGGTGAAGCTATCCTTTATTTGACTTGTGAAGCTATCCAAAATGACTTCATTTGACTTGTTTCGTCTCATCGAGCACCAAATTCAGCTCCAACCTAGACAATGAAGGGACTGCCTGAGGTACTCACCGTTTTCTTCCTACACAGCCTGTTTGTGAGCCAAGTTTGAGGTTTCAAGGGAGTTTCCTTGAAATGGAGAATCTCAGGTGAAGAGCCAAAATTTTCTCAAATGGAGAACCTCAGATGAACAACCAAATCTTGTTGTTTTGCTTGTATTTCTTTTCTTACTCCTGGTGCACCCAGGGCTGTTGGAGTGAATTTGATAATCTTCAGTCCCTTCCTAGCAAACCATCTAACTGCAGCATGTAGATTGCATTCTTCTGACATCAATTTGCTCCTCCTGCCATTCTTCAAAAAAAAAAATTGTGTTCTTTTTAAAATCTTCGCCTGAAGAAACTTTGGTTTTGAAATTTGAAATTGTACAGCACAGTTTCTTCCTTTCTGTTTGGTCTAATAAAGTTATTATAACATTGTGGATTTAGGAGTATACTGCTAGCATTATGTGCTAGCATTAAACTGGGAGAAACTCCCAAGAATCTATTGTGCTTGTATCTTTCACAAGTGACCAAAAAAACAAACAAACTCACTTTAATATCTTTCCCAACTATGAGGCACTGCCTCAGTTTATTACAAAGCTGAGATTATATAGGGTGAAATGCATTTCTCTGTTTCAGCTTTCTCTTGTTTGCCAATAAATAACGCACATTCTGTTATATGTAAGATCCTCTTTCATAGACTTTCCCAACTGAGGGTTTATTGGATGAGATGGACTTCAGTTTCTATCATCCACAGCAAGCATCCCTTCTGACAGTGCTGGCTTGTGAAGGTAGTCATAGAATCATAGTGTCACAGAGTTGGAAGAGACCACAAGAGCCATTCAGTCCAACCCCCTGCCACGCAGGAACTCCCAATCAAAGCATACCCAACAGATGGCCATCCAGCCTCTGCTTAAAGACCTCCAAAGAAGGAGACTCCACTACACTCCTAGGGAGTGTGTTCCACTGTTGAACAGCCCTTATTGTCAGGAAGTTCCTCCTAATGTTGTAGATGCATCCTCATTGGGGAAGGTTTCCCTTTCGTGTAAACTGATTACAAATATTTTTGAAGTGTCACTACAATCAAATCTAAAAGGTTTAAATCTCGTTCACTTGGAATTAGTTCAGTTTGTGCACATAGAATAAGGGCATACATATTTCCACTTTTAAGATATTGTAGCAGGATAACTTCGCCACTTCTGACTTCAAAGGACTTAAATGTTTTTTGATACAGAAAAGGTCAGGTACAGAACTGATTTATATTTAATTGTTTTCTCTTCAATAGGTACTGTTTCAGCCTCTGACATAGCTGCATTCATTGTCATGATATATTTCTTCATCTCTGAAGTCATTGTTACTGGTGAAAGTAAAAACCAAAAAAGGTGCAGGTGGGTTGTCTTCCCAGATATCCAGGTGGGGGAAGGATCAGAGAAAAAGCTTCTTTCTTGGCACCAAACTACTATTCCAATAAAAGACAACTTTTTATTAGTCCAGACATTTTTTAAAAGGGAGTGGGATCAATTTGTGTGCCCTCAAAACATAGATATTCTGGAATAAGCAAAAATCTAGCTAAATGAAAAAGCATTTGCCTGTCAGTGGCAGTAGAGAAGGGTAAGGGCCAGTCTACTATGGGAGAGAGTTCACAGACTAGGAGCAGCCACCAAGAAGTCTCTCACCAGATGTGCCCTCATTGGATGTGTCTGTGATGGTTGTGAGACCAAGAGACCAAATTGTGTTAACCACATTGCAAGGGTCCTGGGAGGGCACCACGACTGTCACCAATTTGTCAAGATCACTTTATTCTCCACCACTAAGGTGTTGTACAGACAGAGTGTCTGTCTGACATCAAAACAAGACCAAATTGGATGTGCTTATGCAGGCATATTTATAGGGCAAAATGTATCCTGGGACAGATTCTGGGATTAAAATGAAGTTTCCAGGAGAGAAGAATGAGAAGGGAACGTGTTAATGGCTGGACAATCAGTGCAAATGTCTCTGGACAATGGAGTATCTCTTCCAGAGGGAAATGCATTTGGGTTTCTGTTCATGTGTAATAATAATAATAATAATAATAATATTTATAACGCGCTCCTCTGTTCACACAATCGAAGCAGGTACAACAAGGATAAAATTCATAAACTAAAACAATCCAATAACCCACTACCCAACCTCCCACCCCTTAAAATTGAATTGAACTAAACAATAGAATTAAAACCAACAAACAGCGCAAGGTCTGCCACCCACCATCACTCATCTTGGGGTAACAAGGATCTAAAAACTCACACTAGCTCATGTAAGGAGATATGATATTTTCAGACAGCTGGGACCCAAACTATATTGGGCTTTATAGATTATAACCATCACTTTCATTTTTGCCCAGCATTTGGGTGTCGTCTGTCGCTCTGCCCTTGACTGGAGGGCTTTTGTTTCCAGCAATGATGGCTACATATATGCCTGCCATGTGGATTTTTCCTGAGTGAGGTGCTATTTTATTCTGCTCCAATGTGAGCTGTCTATCCTAACACTATAATGTGGCATATTGCCACTTGTCTACCCACCCAATCTGGCAAAACCACTAAATAAGCGGGGGGGGGGGAGGGGAATATAACAAGGAATAAGGGGAAAGGTATACTAAAACATTTGTGCTTGGACCAGTTATCATATTTGGAAATGACCAAGAAATGTCTGAAGACACTCTGAAAACCCCTACACAGCACAAAAGCTAAACAGTACAGTACTTGCTAAGCTGGTTTGACATATTCATGATTTTCTGTATTATTATTGCTGTTGTTAATATGTGACTGTTCTTGCATTTAAGTAATTATGAGTAAGCTGTATGTGCACTACTCAGATTTGGTGTGTGAAAAAAAATGAATTTTCTCAGCTACAAAGTAGGGTACACTCAGTGCTGAAGCAATAACAAGCCATCAACTCAGCTCTTAGCCAAATAACCACAAACAGCACGTTTTCTACATGTATATTACCACCAAATCCACACATATCCAATGTGCAATCTGATTTTCTACCACTGGGTGTCACTCTGGACCATGCAAAGATTCTCAATCTGTATTTAAAATTTATGAGTAAACATCTGTCTGGAAGACCCAGCATGGTATAGTGGTTTAAGTGTTGGCTTGGACAATGGGGGACCAGGTTCTGAATACTCACTTTGTCATGGAAACCCACTAGGTGACCCCTCTCTCAGCTTCAGAGAAAGGCAAAGACAAACCCTCTCTGAACAAATTCTTCCAAGAAAACCTTGTGATAGAGTCATCCTAGGGTTACCAAAAATCAGGAATGACTTAAGTTCACCATGTGTCAGAAATGACTTGAAAGCAAACAACAACAGCAACAATAACAGCAACATCTATTGAGGTGGATTTAAATTGTTTACAATATATGCAAGGCCTCTTTGTCATTAGACTAGCCAATTTGTGTAATAATTTTAGGAGAGCAAGAAATTTGTTGTTGTTAACTACTCCCAAATCAACCTCACGTCATGGTGACCCTGTGGATGAGACATCTCTAAGACCCCTTGTCCTCCACTGTTCTCAGAGTGACCAGATATCATAACCACAAAGGAGGACAAGGCACAGTAAAATGTAGGACATTCAAGAAAAATGTAGGGCATTACAATATAAAGCCTAAAAACACCCACATAAACATAAATTCATGCTTCTTAGTCATGCCCAAAATGGAGGACATTTTGGAATTCCTCCTGGAAAGAAGACTGAAGGTAGGGCATGTCCTGGAAAAGGAGGACCTCTGGTGACCTGACTGCTCTGCTCAAGTCCTGCAGATTCATGCTCATGAAATCCCTAACTCAGTCTAACCATCTGATGTATGGTCTTCCTCTCTTTCTACTACCCTCAACCTTTCCCTACATTATTGTCTTTTCTAATGAGTCGTGTCTTCTCATGATGTGGCCAAAGTATGCTAGCCTCAATTTGATCATCTTGGAGTTGAACGCTTTCATGGCCAGCATCCATAGTTTTTTGTGGAGCTTTCGGGCTATGTGGCCATGTTCTAGAAGAGTTCCTTTCTGACGTTTCGCCAGCATCTGTGGCTGGCATCTTCGCTCCACAAAAAACTATGATCATCTTGGCTTTCAGGGAAAGTTCAGGTTTGAGTCTTTTTGACTGTCCACAGAATCCTCAGCACTCTTCCCAGCACCACATCTCAAATGATTTTTTTTTATTTTCATCCTGTATTTTCACTGTCCAGCACTTTCATCAGTACAGAGTGATGGGGAATACAATGGTTTGGATAATTTTAACTTTAGTATTCAATTGTATGTCTTTGCTCTTTTAGATCTTGTCTAGTTCTTTAATGGCTGCCCTTCCAATTCCTAGGCTTGTTGTTGTTGTTGTTATTATTATTATTATTATTATTAATCTCTTGACTTCAGTCTTCTTGCTGATCAATGTTTGATCCAAGGTACAAGAAATCTTTATTTTATTTCCTCATTGTCAAGACTGAATTTATGTAGGTCTTCTGTGGTCATAATTTTTGTTTTCTTTATGTTCAGCAGCAAGTCTGCCTTTGCACTTTCTTCCTTGACTTTTCTCAGTAATTTTTCCAAGTGCATGATGCTTTCCTTTAGCAACATGGTGTCATCTGCATATGTTAGATTAATGGTGCTCCTTCTTCCTATCTTCACTCATCCTTCTTCTAGGATTAAGCCTACTACACCAAAGCCCTGGTAGGTGGCGCAGTGGTTAAATGCCTTTACTGCAGCCACTCACTCAAAACCATAAGGTGGTGAGTTCAAGACCAGCAAAGGGCTGAAGCTCGACTCAGGCTTGCATCCTTCCAAGGTCGCTAAAATGAGTACCCAGATTGTTGGAGGGCAAATAGCTTACAATTGTAAACTGCTTAGATACTCCTTAAGGATATGAAGTGGTATATAAATGAAGCTGTCTGTTTTTGTTTTGTTTTTGCTCTTTGTATGACATTTTCTGCATACAAGATGAACAAGCAGGCTGATAGAACGTAGCCTTATCTGACCCTCTTGCCAATTGGGAACCATTCTGTACTGGTCTCGTCCAGCACATGGGGAACAATTGCTAGTCCACCACACAGGACAGTTGTAAAAGCACTGCTCTACACTCAGCTGCTGTGCAACATTGTTATACAGTCAGGTTACAAGAAATAAATTGAAAATCCCTTCTGGAAATGATCTGAGAGTTGAAACAAATTGGTTTATTCATGCAACATTTTAAGGGATCAATCCACTGGCAGAATCCATCAAGATCTCTGAAAATATGCAGACAGTTTATTGTTGTGTTCCTTTTACAGGTGTATACATGCAAGGGATCATTTTAAAAGTGCTCTGGTGGGATGCCAATTAACATCAAACCCTTTAATATATATATAAAAATATTCAAATGCAGATGAGCTCAGGGCTTAGAAGCTGTATTCAGGAAAAATGAAATGAAGGGAAATGTGCCAGGAATGATTATCTGCTGGCGTAATTAGCTGCTTTCCCCCTAGACTCCTCCTAATTTGATTGCATCTTCTTTTTGTTTCTGCCAGCCCTTGAAGCATGTGGAAATTTTTTATATGAAAAATTAAATCTGCTCATTATAATTGCTTCGGAAATAGTGATCATTCAGACAGAAAAATGCCAGCTCAGCTACAGTCTGCTTTGACTGCCATTGCTTCTGAGGGGGATAATAATATCTTAATAGTGGTGGATTGGTCAATTTTAAAGTACAGTCCCTTATCTGGACAGACCCTATAGTGACACATCTAAAGAAAGTTCAAACGTGGGGAAACAGTAATTTCCTTTTTTAAAAAACAAAAAAACTAGCAGTTTACAATTTCCTCTCTTTTGTAAAGTTAATAATTCTTGCCCACTCAAGACCAAGCTGTTCCAAAATACTTTGAATTACAACAGGAATCATTCATAGCAATGTACTGTTGCTGGGAAACTCCTTTTCCCTTCCAGCTACTGCTGGAATTGTAGTTAAACTCAAAGGGAACAGCAATAACTGGAGGAATGGGAAATGCAGATAATATTGTAGTCCCTGCTCATCAAGAAGTCTCATGCCTTCAACTATGGGGCTCCACTACACCAGTAAATGTTTGTTGTTGTTGTTGTTGTTGTGTGTGTGTGTGTGTGTGTGTGTGTCTTCAAGTCATTTTCAACTTATGGTGACCATAAGGTGAACCTATTATGGGGTTTTCTTGGCAAGATTTGTTCAGATGGGGTTTGCCATTGCCATTGTCTGAGGATGAGAGAATGTGACTTTCCCAAGGTTTCATGGCCAAGCCAGGATTTGAACCCTGGTCTCCAGAGTCATAGTCCAACACTCAAACCACTATACTAACACAAAAGAAACACAGGAGGGTCTTCAATAGAAAACTAAACCTAACAAACTCGGGTAAAACCAGACAAGGTACTAAATATAATATAAAAAATGAACAAAAGTAACAAGGAACATACAGAGAGTACTTACTAATTATATAATGAACTAAAATTGCACAAAGCAAAAAAATATCAAGGGAGTAACTAAGAATTATAGAATCATATGCAGAAAGTAACAGGCTATGTTTGGAAAAGTCTTGTGTCTTGGGGTAAACACTACTTCACTTCGTCAAGCATCAAGCTGTAGTAGAGGAATAATAAGCAAATCAGTTTCACAAAGAATAGTCTTTATCACAATAACTTCAAGTCTTGGATACTGGAGTAAACACAACTTTACTTCCTAAGGTGTCAGGTTTAAATATATTCTAAAGGATATACAATATGAAAATTTGTTCTATGAATTGAGGAAGTGAAGTAGTATTCAAAAAAACCCACAAAACCCTGTATTGAAGAGAAGTGAAGTAGTGTAGGAAACAAAATCTGAAGTTTTAAAAATTATATTTGGTTCCTTGTATGGTTTTCCTAAGGTTTGTAAGCTCTGGTTCCAAAACACACTGCAGAAATAATCCAGTTTGAGGCCGCATTAACTGCCCTGGCAGAGTGCTAGGGAATCCTGGGAATTGTTGTTTATTGTGGCACCAGTGCTCTCTGACAGAGATAGCTAAAAGTCTCACAAAACTACAGTTCCCAGGATTCCCAAGCATTGAGCCAGGGCAGTTAACACCGTCTCAAACTGGATTATTTCTGCCGTGTGTATTGGACCTTAGTCTACTACACCAGTGCCTTTAAAAAGAGAGGGAGAGAGAGGAAATCAAGTGGTTGCCAAACCTCTGATTAATATGAAATTGCTTTCTGTTTGTAGCAAGGAATGGTATTAGAATGAACCATGCTCTGCAAGTCCATCATTCAATTTTCACCTTGGTTGGTTGCAGGCAGAAACTAAGCAGCATGTTTGTGGGTATGGGAGAGTATATTTTCAACATGGGACCTTTCCCCTTTACACACCAAAATTCCATCCAATAAATATAATTTAATGCAGCCAAACAAGAACATTTGACTACAAGAGCTGTTCAACAGTGGAATGGGCTGCCTCAGAAGGTGGTGGACTCCCCATCATTGGAGGTTTTTAAAAGAGTTTGTTAAGCCTCTTTCAGAAGTGCTTTAATTGTGTATTCTTTATGGCAAGGGGTTGAACTAGATGACCCTTGTGGTCCATTTCTAAGATTCTACGATTATTATACTATTTTTCCTGTCCTGTCCGTTGTCCCTCTTTTATTCTATGCACACAGAGATCAGGCTTTGATAATTCTTGTGAGCACATAGCCTTATTTGAGCATTCTAAAAATTGGTGACTAAAATGCATGAAGGGGTAGCTCACTAATCCTGTCCTTTTCATAATTGTTTCTATCAGGACAGCTCCTTTCCTGTGAGGATACTCTCCGTGCAACTGGAAACAAGATTTTCTAGAACTCCAGTCCTCACTATATGGAGAGCTTCCACACATAACAGAAGAGATTATCACACTATCACCAATTTCACAACATTCACACTATTGGAAAATAACAGAAGCATAGTGATCTATAACAGAATAAAAGCAAAACAGAAATGTCATGTTCCTCATAGAAAAGCTGATCACATTGCTGTATCATTTGTATACCATTATTGGATGTTTCATGCATACATTATTATCATGCTACTGCACATGTCCTAAAAATATGGTTCTGTTCCAAATAGAATAAAATAAAATGTATATGTTTAAAAACATAATATAAATCCAATTCAAATAAAATAGTGCCCTATAGCTCAAAATAAGACAGAAATCTACACTAAAAACAATCCTAGCAATAAGAGTGAATTGCCTGTGCTAAAGTGGGAAAAGCTCCCCAATAGCGCTCCCCAATAGTGCAATGCATCATTATTAGCTTCTGCACCTTCACAATAGTGTGAGTGAAGCACAGTTAGAAAAGCATTCACAGGAATTCCCAGTCAAGAAAATGTTACAGCACAATTTGAGGCTATTAGGGAGCCCTAGTGGTGCAGTGGTTAAATTCCTGTACTGTAGCCACAAGGTTGCGAGTTTGATCTCAGCAGGACTCCAAGGTCCACTTAGCCTTCCATCCTTTTCTAGGTTAGTAAAATGAGTACCCAGCTTGTTGGGGGCAATTGGTTTAGACACTGTAAACAGCTTAGGGAGTGCTAGTTAACAGATAAGCAGTATAGAAATTTACTTGCTATTGCTTGCTATTGTTATTGTTATTCAATAAGAGAAGTACTGGATGAATGTGACGCTGTGTGAAAATCTTCACGCAATCACACTATAATGATGGGAGCATTCCATTTTATTCCTGTTTTATAACCCTGTGTGATAATCTCCAGAGGTTCTCCTCTTCAAAAATTAATCTTGTGTGAATGACTACGGAACTGATGACAAAAGGGAGTGGAGCTCCTGCACCCCCTGCTCATTCATTCAATTTTTAGAACACCTGAAAAGGGCTTGGGTCACATAGAGAAGCACACATCTCTTTCACCTTATTCAGGTGTCACCACATACAGAAGTGAGTTTATTGTAGTGTTGTTTCCT
This sequence comes from Urosaurus nigricauda, assembly GCA_034509955.1. Classification (NCBI taxonomy): domain Eukaryota; kingdom Metazoa; phylum Chordata; class Lepidosauria; order Squamata; family Phrynosomatidae; genus Urosaurus; species Urosaurus nigricauda. The sequence continues at coordinate 310,515,623 of JAOEGL010000001.1, read as the reverse complement.
CAACACATATTTCCATCACCCTCCAAACATGGAAGGCTTGTGAAGAGGAGAGTCCCTTCTGTCCATGAAACTCTCCCCACACAATTTCAAACTCTTGAAAATCAGGACTTAAAATTGTGAGGAGGAAGAGTTTCACATTAATTCCATCCCATCACCAGCTACTAGACATTGGTCATCTTTGACATTACCTTGTAATCCAATCAAGTTTTTTTTCCCCCCTGGGTGACTGCTTGATGTGTCACAGTAGGCCCAGACTGGATTAGCCTTTATGCCTGGTTAAAAAGAAACTAAAGAGAGGATTATAAAAAATAAAGGATATCAATTTTGCTCTATGATAGCCGATTAATTCCTCAGACACCACAATTTAAACCTACAGCTGACAAACTAAATCCTAGAAAGTTCTACAACTGCAAAACTAGCTTTGCTGCCCAACAGAAATCATTTTTAAAGGTTATAGTCATGCTCTGACATGCTATATTACAGTCATTCTATGGGTTCATCCCATGGTAAAAGTTAAAGACCCACAACCTTGTGGATGGAAACTGTTTTCTGTGTCATTGACATGGAATTGTTGCTTGGTCTAGGCCAGCAATTCACAGAGAAACCCAACCTCAAGTGCACCACTGAAATATTAAAGTAATACTTCTGTTGATTTGTATCTATAATAAAAAAGCAAACTTCCTTGAAGAGTTCTATAGGAAATAGTTGCTGTACATGGAATAATTAATTTATATATGGTCTCTCTCTCTCTCTCTCTCATCAATAAGATTCTGTGCAAAAGAAGTTGTAATAGTTAGTCTCAAAGGCACTACAAGATCCCTTTGCGTACTGATATGCCAGAGTAACACAACTACTGTATCTCTGAATTCCATGTGGTTTACAGTTGGTCCTCTGTATCCATGGATCCTTTATCCATAGATTCAAGCATCCATGGCTTGAAAATATTTTTCAAAAAGTATACAATCCAAATAGCAAAACTTGATTTTGCCATTTTGTGTAAGGGGCACCATTTTACTACTGTATGCCATTGTATTTAATGGGACTTGAGCATCCATGGATTTTGGTATCCATGGGGAGTCCTGGCACAAACTCCAGTGGGTAACAAGGGCCTACTGTAATTCAATTTGCTTTTTGGTGTTCCAGCCTCCCATCAAGATTAGTGAAAGCATTGTGCTTTCTAGCCAGTTTCAAAGCATACTTAATTCCTTTGTACTTCTCAGCTGTAGTTCACTTGCATCATGAAACCCCACACTACTCTTGCATCCTCCCTTTGGATGATATCAATGTCCATTCAGACAGGGGATTCAGTAAAGCTTTGAACTCCATCAGCTTGTTGTTGCTGCTGCCATTGTATTGATGTTGTTTTGTGTGCCTTCAAATTCTCACTGACTTATGGCAACCACACCTATTATGGAGTTATCTTTTCAAGAAGAAGCTGAAATGAAAAATAGTTGCTATCACATTATCAGTGTGTAAACTCAGCATATAAGACTATCATCAAGAAAGAATTATGCAGGTTTCCCACAGAATATGCTCACTGAGAGCAAGGTACATTGCTCTTCACTTCTGCTTGTCTTTGTAAAAACTCCATGATAAGAGTTTTCGGGCACACATACTTATGCAAGTGTGTCTGTGTTTGCCCTTGATCTTTACATGTTGTTTTGTGTGCCTTCAAGTTCTCACTGACTTATGGGAACCACACCTATTATGGAGTTATCTTTTCAAGAAGATGCTGAAATGAAAAATGGTTGCTATCTCATTATCAGCTGAAAGTATCTATTATAGATAGATATTAGCTGGAAAGAGATAGCAGAACTGAAAATATCCATCCAAATAGGTCCAAACTATGCTTTATGACTTGGGTTATAATCTTAAATATATAAAAAGGATAAATGGGGGGCAGGGATAAATGTAGCAGCACATTTAAAATTAACTGTTTTTATTTTAGCATGAGCTTTTGTGGATATAAATGCAGTGATATTAAAGCCTCAGATTATAAAGTATAATGATACAGTTGTGGGAGCAGGACAGAATATAATACGACCCAAAAAGATGTGAAGATCCACAGAGTGAAGGTCATCATTTGCATTTTGCTGGATCATAATAAGTTTGTTCCCATTCCCACAACTGTATAAATATGCTTTATAACTTGAGGCTTTAACGTCACACTGTATTGCATCTGGAGAAGTGGACAGATATCCATGAAAGCTCATGTCAAAATACATTCATCTCCCCCCCCCCACTTCCTTTTTATTCTGCGAGAGACTAAAATTGCTACTTCTTTGAAATCTTAAATAAGCTTGCTAGAAAACATGGGTATAAATCAATGGAGTGGGTTTTTTTTGTTTTTGTTTTTTGGCAGGGGGGGTGGAGATGTTTAGATTCAAGCTGGTAAGCTTTGATCATTGCTGGATCATACGCACCTCATCTCCCGAAAACACTCATGAAAAAAGGCCCCTCACATTCTGAATGCAACTCTTCCCATGCTATCATTTGGGTGGATTAGTTAGTAACAAAAAGAGAAACTGGAATTTTGACATATCTGTGGTGAGGTATTATCCTGAGTTTCCTGTGAGAAAAAATAGCTGAAGGAAGGTGTGGCTATTTGCATGTGAAGAAAAGGAAATTTCTGCATTTTTATTTTATTTACATTGAAAGTCTCATCTCAGAGAATTACTGAAGAAATACTTAGTAATGCTATCAAACCTTTATCCAACTACTGTATAAGCAAACATATCACTTAATCTGAAGAAATCTTCAAAGCAAGACCTGCTGAAGACATCTAACTGCCAATGGCATTCACCCCAACCCACTGATGCCAAAATTTATTTTTAGCCAAAGCCACCCAAGTTATTTTGATAAATGGAATACAAAATCTCACAAGCCCACTTACCTTCCCTGGAACCAAACATAATAAGATGCTAACAGTTTACTGTCTTTTTTGACACCCCATATATGCTGTCTGACATGGCTGCCTCATTCTATCTAATGGTAAGGTTAGTTCTGTTAAGTTAGCTGTTTTATGCTTGCTCATCAGATTATGGCATCCAGTAAATTTATGGGGAAGGACAGGGCATCCTCAAAAATGTAGGAGAGCTATTTGTATTTCATCTGTCTGTATCATTTGAGGATGATGATGATGATGATGATGATGATTATAGAAGATGATGGTCCATGATTCAAAAATCATTTTCATTCATCCATTTTATGTCCTTATATTATTTTCCATGATATATTTTTTATATGTTGGTTGGCAAATAAGTATGACTCTTTTGTGTATTTTGTATTTTGTAGTATAGTGTCTTTTAGCAAAGAGTTACATAGCCTGAGAGCAGCCCTTTTCCAAGTCTTTACCAGATGAAACTGTGATGGTGTCAGAGCCAGGAGAAAGCTCTGCTGTTACTAGGTCAGTTTTCCAAAACAGCTATAAAGGAATATGTTTGCTTTGATGCTAAATTTGTCAGAATCAACACTATCATCTAGACTGCACTGTGTTGTTTTTAAAAACCTATCTTCCATTAGATATGCCTCCATTTTTGAACCAAAAATCTGAGCAAGTTTTCCCTTCACTATCCAGACCATTTTCAGACTTTCTGAAGAAGGAGGGAGAAATCTCTTCTAACTGGACAAGTTAGAACAAGTTGGTTCCACAACCCCTGTAATGATCAGCATGCACACTGTGATATTTCAGGGTTACCTTCCTGCTCTGCCCTTTGCGTCTCACAAAACCATGTCCTAAACATCAAGGACCATCTCTGGTGAAACATTCAGTGTAGCACTGGAGAAGGGATCTGAAAGAGAAAATGGGCTATGACCCCCACACACGAGAAAGTATTTTGCATAATAATCTCTGTATGAGCCTCTTGGTTCTCAGCCCCCCTTTTTTTGCACCAACTTGTCATATTAAAGAATTCAAAGATATAGCCATATTAGTCTGTATGTAGAGAGATCTTGTTGCGCCTTTGAGACTAACTGAAAGAAAGAGGTTGACAGCATAAGCTTTGTAGACTTACAAGAAAATCTACAAAGCTCATGCTGCTAACTTCTTTCAGTTAGTCTCAAAGGTGCTACAAGATCTCTCCACATACTAGTCATATTAAAATGTAGCAAGCTTCCAAAAGGTTAGGCTCTTCCTAGGGCATAAACATTCAAAGGGTGGAAAAAAGTAATTAGTGTAATGCCTTAATCACTTAAATTATCTCACTTTAAACATTCTCCCAGCTATGTGGGGAGCCATTTGTCCATCGGCAGTTCCTGTGCAACTGGGAGCGGAGAGCTTTAAGCAATCTATGAAAACTAGCATAGTGGTTTGAGCATTGGACTGCAACTCTGGAGACCAGGGTTTGATTCCCCGCTCAGCCACAAAACCCACTGGGTGACCTTGGGCAAGTCACATGCTCTCAGCCTCAGGGGAAGGCAATGAAAAACCTCCCGTAAACAAATATTGACATGAAAACCCCATCATAGGTTTACCTTTAGAGATAATCACACTAGGGTCAATTCCAGAACCAACTCACAATCATCCCGTTACCATCCCACAATTATCCAATTGTCAGTAATGGGATATTCATTGCCAATAATGGGATGATTGTGGGATGGTTCTGGAATTGACCCTAGTCTGATAATCTCATTAGGGTCACCATAAGTGTTTTTTTAAAAAAAATGACATGATGGTACACAACAACAAGAGGGGACCAATCACAGGACTTTCTTCCTTGCAGATTGTAACTTGTTATGGGAAGAAAGACAAGGGTTGAAGAATGAGGCAACTTCCTCAGATGCTCAATTTTGGGGGGATGGGGCATCAGTGATCAGCCCTCACCTGGTTCTCCTGGACTCCCTGGACATTCTCTTTTCCTGGAAGAGAGACCCAGAAAGCCATCCAGTCCATCCACCAGTCCACAAGCTTCCTGCTCTCCTCAGGCATGGGAAAGTCAACTGACTGGGCCCTGCCTATGTGGTAGGATAATTTAAACAAACTGCTCCCAGATGTGGCTCCCACAAACCTGAGAAATTATCTAAGTGGCATCTTGTCCTCCAGATTTCAGTAGGATACACCAAAGAGTTAACAGAGTAAACAAGGAAATAGAGCAAAAGATGTGCAAATTAACATGTCAAGTTAGTTTAGGGAAAAAACTGCTAATAATCTTTGCTTATTTGGCACTTCATCTTTCATTATCCTCCCACTTGTTTTATGAGTGTCTTTCTTCAGGCAGCCATGCTCTTTAGCCACTGCACCTGATTGCCAATTATCAGGAATTCTCATCTGCAAAATAAAGTGCTTTCATTCCTAATCTGACTTGATACCACAACTGATCTGAGGGAAGCCAAAGTCATTATACTAAATGGATCCAGTAGAGAGGGGGGGAAATTAAATCAAGGCATTTTCTGGGAATATCTGTATTTAAAAACAGTATTTAAATACAAGCATCCACTGGTCTAATTATTGCAGATCACTCAAATAAAATAAGCTTTACAGCTTAAGTAATTTTCCTTTTGGTTTGTCACTATATATAATAACAATGAAAAGTGAAGCTGTTTTTAGTCAGTTTTGCACCATTCTTTTTGAATTACCACTGCACCACTGGGCACAGAATTCAGCTTTAGAGCTTTTTTTTTTTTAACTTGATATACTTAAGGTTGAATCTACACTGGCCAAAATATTCCCAAAGCTGCCCCAACTCTGCCCCCCATTACCTGGGCACTCTGCACATCACATGTGCATCCCGCTGTGCTGCAATGTTGCTCTAGGTTGCTACAGATTTTCTGGGAAGATTCAGAGCAAATGGTGAGTTTTTAGAAGGCAGATTAAGGCCTATGGCTTGTTGTGGAACCGCCCTTCCCATGTGAAGACTGTCCACTATCAATACAGACCTTTGGCTCTGTGTTGTAAAGAAAGAGCAACATGAGGATGGGGGCGGGGCGGGGAATGGTTTAAATGGCCCATGTAAACATGCCCTTACTGTGTTTCCCCGAAAATAAGACAATGTCTTATATTAATTTTTGCTCCCAAAGATGTGCTAGGTCTTATTTTCAGGGGATGTCTTATTTCTCCATGAAGAAGAATTCACATTTATTGAACAAAAAAAATATATGAATATTTATTATTCCGTATATATATTTATATTAAAAAAAACTTTGCTAGGTCTTACTTTCAGGAGAGGCCTTATATTTAGGAATTCAGCAAAAGCTCTACTAGGTCTTATTTTCAGGGAAACAGGGTAGTCTCTAAAGAAATGCTTACAACATCTACTGGCTGTCGACTGAAAGGATAGTTAAATATAACTTTTCAGTAATAGTTGGGGCAAAATTTTGGGGTCCTGAATGTAGCTTTTTACACAATGTCTTTCTAAATTGCAGAATAAGATATGGGGAAAATTATGGGCATTTGCTTACTTTGCAGGATTTTAGAAGATAGCAGAGTCCAGCTTTTCTTGATGCAGAATTTGGATTACCTGGGAGCAACTTTTTGGGAGATGTTTTAACAGCAGTAGATGGCGGTTTCCATATCAGTGGAGCAGAATAATTTGCTCCAGGTTTAAGTCTGAATTTTAAATAAATTATTTTGGGGATAGAGTTCAGCACCTTGGATACTTCCTTTAAAGCAGTGATTTGGGTAGTTCCCAAACTTTGGTTCTCTAGATGTTTTGGACTTCAGCTCCCATTATTTCTGATTCTTGACCAAACTGGCTACAGCTTCTGGAAGCTGAAGTCCAAAACATCTGCAGAACCAAAGCATGGGAAACACTGCTTTAAAGTTTGGACTAAATCCCTGAGGAGATCACACCCTCCCCCCACTGACAAGAAAGTCACTACCTGAAAATGTGTTTTAAGAATGTAATGCACATAACTCTGTATATATTTTCTCCTTGATTTAAGACAAATAAGATGCATATAGTTGTGCACTCCTCCCCTACATTTTAAGATCAATATACTACTCTGAAACATGTATGCTTAAAATCATAATGTTTTATAAGACAATGCTAAAACATCTAATAGAGGCAGGTATAGCATATAAAGCATAATAAATTGTATAAACAATTGCTGCCTTATTTTGAATCCTCTGAAGCTCTTCAAAGGTATCCCCATACATCAATCCAACTTCCATTTAAAAGGCATATTTTTTAAAAGGCCAGAACTGACTTCCATAGGAAAGTAGGCAACTGGCACACTCAGTGAGCAAAATACTTCTATCCAACCATTGGTATAACCACATCATCCAGATTGGAAGGAACAGGTTGTAAAGTCATGCACTATCTGAAACTTGTTTCTTTTCAACAGTAATGGCTGCCACTGTGGCTGTTCCCCACTCCCCAATTAACAAATCCCCTGGGTCATCTTTCTTCAAGAAATGTGAACAGGAAGATTGTGTGATATTTGTTTACCCACTCTGCCAACTGGCCTCTATTTCATCTGGTCTAGACACAAGGCTCAGTCCAAGTGCACCTACCAAAACTGGATACTACAAAATGTCATTGCATGTGCTACTTGTGTCTTAGATGGTAAAGCAGAAGTGGCAATTATGTGGTCCTCTAGATGTTGGACTGCAGCTTCCAACAGTCCTCATCATTATGTATGCTGAATGGGGCTGCTGGCAGGTGCAGCCAAACCACATCTGGGAAGCCACACCAGATTTACATCCAACCATGTAGTAAAAAGTGTCCAAATGTTAACATAGCGTCAAATCTTTGTCCCCGTTTCTTCTTTTTGTAGAAACACTGCTATGAGAAGATGTTTACATCTTTCCTACATCTACCCTACTTAATGTGAGAATATGTTGCTGAATCCCCATATTCAGGATACTGTGACATAAATCTTAGTACCAATTACAACAGACACCCTGAAGTAATGATAACTTGGTAAAGTGAGACTTCAGTAACTAGAGTTTCTAGTCCAGGACCGAGACTTCAAGGCTAAAACCTGAGACCTGGGGAGGCCACTGGTGATTTCATTAAACATGATACAGCATGATAAGTATGATAAGCATCAGTAACAGTTACAGAGAGAATGGCATGTGAAGTGTAGTAAACTGCAAGCATTCACACATGCATATGTGTGAAACCCCCAAGTCAGACTGAGGAATTGGATGATATCTTTCTAGAACAGATGACCACACAGTCAGAAAAGAGAGATGTAGTAGTGATAGGCGACTTCAACTATCCTGATATTTGCTGGAAGTCAAACTCAGCAAAATCCTCAAGGTCTAGCAAATTCCTCACTTGCCTGGAAGACAATTTCATGGTCCAAAAGGTGGAAGAGGCAACAAGGGGGTCAGCTATTTTAGATCTGATCCTAACCAACAAGGATGACTTGGTTAATGGGGTGCAAGTGGTGGGATCATTAGGTGGAAGTGACCATGTTCTCCTGGAGTTTGTAATACAGTGGAAAGGAGAAGCCAGGCAGAGTCAGACACGCATCCTAGACTTTAGGAGAGCGGATTTCAGTAAACTTAGAGAAGTATTGAGGGCGATTCCATGGTCAGAAATACTAAAAGATAAAGGAGTTCAGGACGGATGGGACTTTCTCAAAAGGGAGATACTGAAGGCACAATTTCAAACAGTTCCAGTGAGAAAGAAAAACGGGAGGTGTCTCAAGAAACCAGGATGGATGACTAAGGAACTTTCAACCGAGCTAAGTTTGAAACGGAACATGTATAAGAAATGGAAAAAGGGGGAAATCACGAAAAAGGAATTCAAAGAAATAGCAGGCATGTGTAGGGGTAAAGTCAGAAAAGCTAAAGCGCAGAATGAACTCAGGCTTGCTAGAGAGGTTAAGAACAATAAAAAGGGCTTTTTTGGATATGTCCGCAGCAAGAGGAAGAAGAAGGAAACGGTAGGGCCACTGCATGGAGAAGATGGCAAAATGCTAACAGGAGATAGAGAAAAGGCAGAATTACTCAACACCTTCTTTGCCTCAGTCTTCTCAGAAAAGGCAAAGGGTGCTCAACCTGAGGATAATGGAGCAGAGAACAGAATAGGGGAATTTCAGCACAGAATAAGTAAAGAGATAGTAGAGGAACACCTTGTTAATCTAAATGAATTTAAGTCTCCGGGACCAGATGAACTCCATCCAAGGGTATTAAAAGAACTGGCAAAAGTAATATCGGAGCCATTGGCAATCATATTTGAAAACTCCTGGAGAACAGGAGAGATCCCAGCAGACTGGCGAAGGGCAAACGTTGTCCCCATCTTCAAAAAGGGGAAAAAAGAGGATCCCAACAATTATCGTCCAGTTAGTCTGACATCAGTTCTAGGAAAGATTCTGGAGCAGATCATTAAACAAAGAGTCTGTGAACATCTAGAAGGCAATGCCATAATCACAAAAACTCAACATGGGTTTCAGAGAAACAAGTCATGCCAGACAAATCTAATCTCTTTCTTTGATAAAATTACCAGTTTGGTAGACGAAGGGAATGCTGTGGATATAGTATATCTTGATTTCAGTAAGGCCTTTGACAAGGTTTCCCATGACATTCTTGCAAACAAGCTTGTAAAATGTGGGCTAGACAAAGGAACTGTTAAATGGATCTGTAATTGGTTGAATGGCCGAACCCAAAGGGTGCTCAACAATGGCTCCTTTTCATCCTGGAGAGAAGTGACCAGTGGGGTCCCACAGGGCTCTGTCCTGGGCCCAGTGCTATTCAACATCTTTATCAATGACCTGGATGACAGAATTGGGAGCATACTTATCAAATTTGCAGATGACACCAAATTAGGGGGAATAGCTAATACCCCAGAGGACAGGATCAAGATTCAAAATGACCTGAATAGACTAGAAAGCTGGGCCAAAGCTAACAAAATGAAATTCAACACAGAGAAATGTAAGGTATTGCACTTAGGGCGGAAAAATAAAATGCACAGATATAGGATGGGTGACACCTGGCTGAATGAAACTACATGTGAAAGGGATCTAGGAGTCCAAGTAGACCACAAGTTGAACATGAGTGAACAGTGTGATGCGGCAGCTAAAAAGGCCAATGCTATTTTGGGCTGCATTAATAGAAGTATAGTGTCTAGATCAAGAGAAGTAATAGTGCCACTGTATTCTGCTTTGGTCAGGCCCCACCTAGAATATTGTGTCCAGTTCTGGGCGCCACAATTCAGAAAGGACATTGAGAAACTGGAGCGTGTCCAAAGGAGGGCGACAAAAATGGTGAAGGGTCTGGAAACCATGCCCTATGAGGAACGACTTAGGGAGCTGGGGATGTTTAGCCTGGAGAAAAGAAGGTTAAGAGGTGACATGATAGCCCTGTTTAAATATTTGAAAGGATGTCATATTGAGGAGGGAGCAAGCTTGTTTTCTGCTGCTCCAGAGAACAGGACCCGGAACAATGGATGCAAGATACAGGAAAAGAGATTCCACCTGAACATTAGGAAGAACTTCCTGACAGTAAGGGCTGTTCAACAGTGGAACGCACTTCCTCGGAAGGTGATAGAGTCTCCTTCCTTGGAGGTCTTTAAGCAGAGGCTGGATGGCCATCTGTCAGGGATGCTTTGATTTGGATTTCCTGCATGGCAGGGGGTTGGACTGGATGGCCCTAGTGGTCTCTTCCAACTCTACGATTCTATGATTCTATGATTCTATGATTCTATATATATTTAAGACAATGAACTCATGCTGGGATTCCTCCCCCTCCCCCTCGAGGACTAGAGAAGAGAGATCAGGCCATGAGATCTCAAACCCCTATATGTAATTTAAATTAATTCTGCAGGTTTGATTCTAGTTGGAACTAACAGTGGAATTCAAGCCCATAGGTAGAGAGAGAGAGCAGGTATAGTCTTACTTTGTGTGGGGAGCAAACATATCAGAACCAGTTGCTCAGTTCAACCCAACTTTTGCACTGCAAAAATGGCAAAGTTCTATGTGGTCTCACCAAATTTATGTTCACACCTTGGAATAGTTTTACCATTTTTACAATAACTGTGCCTTTCTTGCCCTCAGTTTGGGAGGGGAGCTATGTGATGTGATGTGATGTGATGTGATGAGTGATGTGAATGTTGGGAGCTCATTGCATGGACAAAAAACCTGACTGCACTCCAACAGGATGCAGTCAGGTTGCAAGATGCAGGCAGGAATTATCACACATAATTCACTGCAGAGCCCACTGTGCAAGTGCAGCCCGGATGCAGCCCGGGCCCCAGGTGCCCTTCAGAGGCCGGTTTTCAAAGGAGCTTATCCCATGGACAAAAAAACCCAACTGCACCCCAACGGGATGCAGCTGGGTTGCAGGATGCAGGCAGGAATTGTCACATGTAATTTGCTGCCATTTCCTCTGGGCGAGTGCAGCCCGGCTGCATCCTGGGTCCTAGATGCACTTTGGAGACAGCTTTTCAAAGCTAGAAAACTTCAAAACTTTGAAAAGCCTTGAAAAGCTTTGAAAAGCAGCCTCCGAAGCACACCTGGGACCTAGGATGAAGCTGGGCTGCACTCGCCCTGCAAGATTGGTGGTGAATTATGTGCGGTAATTTCCGCCTGCATCTCACAACTTGCCTGCATCCCACAACATCTTTTTGTCCATGCCATAAACTCCATAGTCGGAAAGCACCTGGCTTTGAAAAGTGGTGTCCAAAGCACACCTGGGATCCAGGATGCAGCCAGGATGCACTTGCCCAGAGGAATCAGTGGCAAATTACATGCAATAATTCTCTCTTGCATTCTGCAACCGGGCTGAATCCTGATGGGGTGCAGTTGGGGTTTTTGTCCATGCGATAAGCTCCATACATTATGATTTTGGAAACCAGGACTTGAATCTCTGCTTGGCCGTGGAAATCCACTGGGTAACCATGGGCTACTATCAAAATGATAGATTTGCCTTAGGGTCATCATGAGTGAGAAAATACAGTATGAGTTTCCCTTTAATATCTATGTTTCCAGATAATACATTGATTCCTTTTGTTTTTGTTTCTGCTTATTCTCTCTACTGGGAGTTCTGTCCCCCAGAGTACTAAGGAGAACATCAAAATAATGAATCTATTTAGTACAGGTTGAGTCTCCCTTATCAGAAATGCTTGGAACAACAAGTGTTTGGGATTTTGGTTTGGTTTTTTTTTTTCCTTTCAGATTTTGGAATATTTGCAAGTACATAATCAGATATTGTGGAGATGAGACCCAAGTTTAAACATTAAATTCATCTATTTTTGTATACACTTTATACACATAGCCTGATAGTAATTTTATACATAATATTTTAACTACTTTTGTTCATGAAACAAAGTTTATGTACAATGAACCATCAGAAAGCAAAGCTGTCACCATCTCAGCCACCCATGTGGACAATTTTGGCATATTTCAGATTTCAGAATTCTGGATATGGGATATTCAGCCTGTATTTGAAGGCAGACAAAAACAAACAACAAGAGCTATCAAAATAAATACATGGCAGTATGGAATCCTCTAAAAGTCAGTTCAAAAACAACTGCCATTGCATCTATGTGAGAAATGGTGTGTCAGTCCTTCCATTTATTTCAAAATAATTTGAACCTGATACTAGTTGTCAGCACATTGTGTGGGATCATCAAACAGACAGCTGCAAAAGTGTACAGTTGCTATGTTGCTGGGTGCCTTCAAATCATTTCTAACTTCTGGTGACCTTAAGGTGAAGTTATCATGGAGTTTTCTTGGCAAGATTTGTTCACAGGGGAGTTGCCTTTATCTTCCTCTGAGGCTGAGAGAGTGTGGCTGAGGCTGGGATAGTTTCCATGGATGAGCAGGAATTCAAACCCTGGTCTCCAGAATCCTAGTCTAATGCTCAAACCATAACACTGCACTGTACAACAGAAAGGATAAATAATCCTTGGTGGTAGAAAATATAGATAGAATGGGATAGAGGTGAGATAGAGAGAGATGTACACTCACACTTACATGAATAAATAAATAGATCCCCCTTCAAATAAATCCTTTGTAGGTAATGGAAGCTGCATCATGTTGCAATGGTTACCATGTACTAATTGACTATATGGACTAATTGACTATATGGGGGAGAAAATCCATACTAGTTGTGATCACATGAATATTCTTCTACACTAGGCTAGCAAAGTGAAAATGTTCAAAGAATCAGCAGATAGTAGTGTGCCAAAATGCAGCCCTTTCTGACTTTTCAACCTTTCTAGTCTCATCTATTAGGCAAGTGAAGCAAAGTTCATTAAAATCTCAGTTATAAAATGCAAACATAAAAGAAAAACCATTATGCAAATGAGTGCCCTTCAAAATATTAAGAAAAACAATTTTTAAATTTAAAAAGAGAAATCCATTTAAAAGCTATGTTCCTCATAGAAAATTATTACAATTCCATTTTCAATGTGCAAAGAAAAAGAATAAGATATATTTACATTTGTATGTTCCATATTACAAAACTAACATGTTTGAATTACTGTTGAATTATTTCAACAGTATTAATGGCACTGGTCTCTGCAATTTGCACAGGGTTTTTTTTCCCCCTGAGGTGTAGGATGTGATGGTAGTCACACTTTTCTGGCTATTACCACCTACCAAGTATCTCCAAAGTAAGCAAGCCATCCACAGATTTATAGAATACAACTGTTGGTGGTTGTATCTGCTGGTACAGTTTGATAATTTAGCACTTGGTGACTTTCAGCTTAAAATATCCTCTATTTATATTGAAAAATACTTCATTCAAGGCCACACGCTGTGATAAGAAAGTTCTCTCTATGGTCTTTATACCTATAAGTCTTTCCTTAATTCATACCCATAAGCCTTCTCTTAATCTTACAGGCAAGTACGAACCAGCAGTTTTATTTCCCTCTCTTCCACTGTATCCAGATGTTCTGTTTCACAGTATCCAGACTTGAGGCCAGAAATCCTTACAGTACTGAACTACACAGATTTGTAGAGAGAGTGATAAGACAATGGTGGCCAAAGGCATTTTCAGAGCTGCTTTTATGGCTTTCTGTAACAGTATGGTGGCACATATCAGCACCCTATGGTGATGGATGGCAACGTCAGTGGCAGCCCTTTCACACTACACAACTATAGTTCTATATTTCCAAGTTAATTACCATGGCAATATCCTATGAAATCCTGGGATTTGCAGTTTAGGAAGAGGTGTTCCAAATTCTTGGCTAGAGACCTCTTGTGCCTCAGAAAACTACAAAACCCAAGATTCCATACCATGTAGCCCTGGTGGTTAAAGTGGAATTATAGTGTTATAATTGTAGTATGCAAAGGCCCCAGGAACTGCTACTCTTTCAGCTTATGTTTATGACTTATAGTGACCCTAAGGTGAACTTATCATGGCATTATTATTTTTTTGGCAAGATTTATTCAGAGAAGATTGTCCATGGCCTTCTCTTGAGGTTGAGAGCATGTGATTTACCCACAGTCAGCCAGTGGGTTTCATGTTCGAGCTGGGAATTGAACTCTCATCTCCAGGGTCACAGTCCTTACTTGCAATTAATTTCTTTCCCTTGCCTAAGGCATAATGTTATATTATGACTGTAATGTACTGAGGCACAACTATCCTTTGGGGTGTTATGGTGAATTTTAGTTACTATATTAATAATAATAAGGTTTATTTATAACCCGCTTCTCTAATAGAATACTCGGAGCGGGGTACAGCAAATTAAAAAATACAAGAATAAAACAGCAGGCAAATCCCTTCCCAACCTCCCCCCCCCCCCCTTAAGACTAGATTAAATCAAAACTAGTTAAAATTGACATCAGTTAAAAAAATTTAAAATAATAAAAATAAAGTGCAGTTGATGGGCAGTATGAGTGCAATCCCCAGTGGGTGGGATCAGAAGGTTTGAACAGAGGGACAGCTAGAGTTAATCCCCCGGTGCCATTTACATTTTCATTTGCATTATTAGGGTCAGGGGTTGGTGATATATTATTCCCTCTTCAAGGGAAGGCCTGCCGGAAGAGATGCGTCTTTAAAGCCTTTTTAAAGCTGGTCAAAGATTTAATGAGACGCATGTTGTCCGGCAGGTCATTCCAAAATTTAGGGGCGGTAGCTGAGAAAGTCCTCTGGGAGGTTTGCGGCAGCCTGGTTTTCATAGGCTTCAGCAGATTCCTCCCAGAGGACCGAAGTGTGCGGGGCGGTTCGTATGGGAAGAGGCGGTCCCTAAGGTAAGACGGGCCTGAGCCATGTAGGGCTTTGAAGGTTAATACCAACACCTTGTACTGTGCCTGGAAACTAATGGGCAGCCAGTGGAGAGCTTTAAGCACAGGTGTTATGTGATCTCTCCTTGATGTTCCTGTGATAAGCCTGGCAGCCATGTTCTGAACTAATTGAAGTTTCCGGGTTAGGCACAAGGGTAGCCACATGTAGAGCGCATTACAGAAATCCAGACGTGAGGTTACTAGGGCATGTACCACAGATTCCAGGTCTTTCGTATCCAGGAAAGGGCGCAGCTGACGTATCAGCTGAAGCTGATAGCAGGCGCTCCTGACTACCGCGTTCACCTGACTGGTCATGTGAAACAATAAGTCAAGGAGTACCCCCAGACTGCGAACAGAGTCCTTAGAGGAGAGTGTGACTCCACCTAGGACTGGACATTGTTACATTGACATGGATTCATTAATTGGTAGAGGGAGAATATCATATGGTTCAATTGCTGCCATGCTTTGCCTTCTACTGCTGAACTAAAAACATTTAACGGTGAAATCCTATTTTTGCACTATGTAGCATCATAATTATGCTGCTGCGTAGTGGATTCTGGCCAGACATCCCCCAAAACCCACTAAGTAGCTGCTGGGAATTATGGGAGTCCATACCCCTGTCAATTGAGAAGCAGTTGCCTGGAGTTTTCACCCACTCACATGAGCAATTTCTGGCACAACCAACAGAAAAGGGACCCCTGTTATAAATCCACCTTGCACTGGAGATCGCTCACATCTGGGGGCCAGAAATGTCAGAGAACTACTTGTTAATTGATAAAGGAATGGATCCACATTGATCTCAGCATCTGCTTACTGGCAAGTGGGTTATGGGCGACTGTCACAGTCCCTGTGAAGTTCTTAAACTAGGGGCTGCATAGAGATCATGAATACATAGCAGTTAGGAATGCATAACTGTAGATTATATATTCATAACTGCCCAACAGAGTTCTGGCCATTGATTTTAAAAAATAACTAAGATTACTACTTTTGAGAAATGAAACTGTATCTGTATAGTATTATACTTGTTAAAATTGTAAAGCTGAAATATGATTCCTGTGCTGAATGATTCAGCTGATAGTCTGGTCAGGTTCTGTACCAGGAATAGGAAAAAGAAACATCTAGTTGCCTTTGCCTTAGGCACCACAATGTTTTGGCTTGGACTGGAATACACCTATGGGTGTAACATTTCTTTCCATTCCTTTAATGGCAACATTTCATATTTCTTTTGATTAAAAAGTTCAGTTTCTTCCTTCCTTCATTGACAAAGAATTCAGGCAGTTCAGACAGAGGAGCCCTTATGTGTAAGGATGCAGAATGATAACACCACAAATAACAGCATTACAAGTCTTACGCAAAGGAGTCACAGCTCAGCACTTCTGTTCTTGGGAAGAGTGCCCTTGGGCTTTGTTCAGATGAAGAACTTCTAGCATTATTAACAGGCTGTGCAGACTGCCCCTAAGGGAAGGCCTGCAGCCACCTCCAGCTGTGCCAGATCAGGGCCATGGAAAGAGCATGCTACAGCCCCAATCTGGCCTTTCCAGGGTGCAAAAAGGAGCCACAAAAAGCGGCTCTTTTTTGTGCCCTGGAGAGGGTGTGATAGCCATGGCACTGCAGCTTTGAGGTGCTCCTTTGGTGCTGAGTCATGTGGACACAGCACCAGAGGAGTGCTGTTATATCGCGCACTGTGTAGAGCGGCATGCAGTGTCACGCCACCATGGGGGTGGAGTTGGGGCATGCGTCCTATGGACACAACACCCCAACTCTATCCCCAGGCCAGCCTTAATGACCAATCTGCACAGCCCCTAAGTCATTCAGTATAAGCCACAGTTTGAACTGCAATGAACATTTGACATAGGTCTGTTCTTCTGGTGTGTATTTTGTTCTGTATGTTCTGTTCACATTAGTGAGGCAGGACAGAAGTGGTAAGGAGGAAATGACAGCTCTTTCTCCTAGAATCATACACTTGGAAGAGGCCACAAGGGCCATCCAGTCTTACTATCAGGAAATTCCTCCTGATGGTGGAATCTATTTTCCTGGAGCTTGCATCCATTGTTCTATGTTTTAGTCTCTGGAGCAGCAGAAAACAAGCTTGCTCTATCCTCAATGTCACACCCCTTCAAATACTTAAACAGGTCTATCATAACACCCCTTAACCATTTCTTTCCCAGGCTAAACATCCCCAGCTCCCTAAGTCTTTCCACATAAGGCATGGTTTCCAGACCCTTTTGGTTGCCCTCCTGCTTCATCTCCCTGCCCTCCTCTTCTCCTTAATACACTTAGAAGCTAGCTATCCATAGATCCTCTGCTTAAAAAAAGAGAAGGAAAATTAAATATTTCCTATTACCCCTAAAGCAGGGATGGGAGCTGACCTCTACTCCCTTCCCATTTGGACATTGTCTTAAACTGTAGTTTTATCCCCAACCTTCTGTATAAACATATCCTTCCCTTTCTTTCCTGGGGCACCTTTACACTAATATTTAAAGCACAATGGGCTGATCTAGACTGGCAAAAAGGGGTGTGTTCATGCCTGCATGAAAGTGTAGCCTTTAGATGACCCACACTGAAAGTTTGGCATGAAAGCACTTCTTTTGCATTTTAGTGGGGAAAAAGCAGCTTTAAAAAGGACCTGCTTTTCCCAGCTTCTTTTTAAAAAGGGTGTAACAGCACAGTGTCTAAATGCTGCAGTGCAACTGTGCAGTTTTTTAAAGCTTCCAAACCCTTGCTCCAGCCCTAATCCGAACCCTAGACATGCGCAATAGGGACTCTGGGATGCTGTAAATGTTATGCAACTGTGCATAAAATGTCAATTCATTCATAAAATAAAGAAGTTTATTCATAAACTTAAATTGTAACGGATTTAATATCTTTTTAAGGGGTGGAGGGATGCAGTTTGTTTTATTGATGTAATAATATTTTACTGTGTAAGCCGCCTCAATTGATCTCAAAGGGTGGGGTATTAATAATAATAATAATAATAATAATAAAATAAAGGGGTTCATTCATGGTGCACCGATGCAACTATGCACTTTAAAAAGGGAAGCGAAACCACAATGGTAATTTGACAGAGCTTCATAACTGCACAGTTTATGTGTGATGTACCTGCGCAACTGCGCAGTTCACAGCTGGCAATACAATTGCCTATATGATGTACCGGTGCAACTGTGCAGTTCGCAGCTGACAACAACAACAACAAAAAATATTAAAGGTTCAGTGCGGACAAAAGCCCCATTCATTGCCACCTGTGCAGCTGCTCCGCCTGTGTTTCTAGCATCCTGACAACTTCCAGTGTAGTTACTGAGCAACAGAAAAGACTTCAGATAAGTTGTCCCCACACCTCCTCAGTGTAGCTGCCCTATGCCTTTTTATTACACACCTGGGGCTTGCAGTGCAGCTGCTAGGGCAGCAACTTCATGTCGCCCTTTCCTGCCAATCTAGAAAGCCCCTATGATTCCACTTTAACTGCCATGAAAAATCCTATGGAATCTTGGAATTTACAGTTCAGAGACTTTTTTTTTAATCCAAAGCATGCTAGAGTCTCATCGAACTACAAACTCCAGGATTCCACAGTATGTTGTCATGGTTGTTAAACTAGATTTATAGTGCTGTAATTTGGCAGCATGAAAAGGACCTTTATTTTAAAACAAACACAAAACTGCTTCTGTTGCTGCTACCTTTTCCTTTCCCCAGTAGAAGCCAAGGAGGTGTGGCCAAAAAGCCCATGCCTCTCAAAAACAGCGAATCACATTACAGTTTCCTTCCCAAAGGACATCAAAGTGTTATGTTTTCTCTGCATCATGAACTCAAAACAACGTTAAAGGAAAAATCCACTTTTTTTCTCATCAAAGTGAGTAAGCAATGCAACAGAACCAACTTAATTGCAGCCTGCAAATGAGCAGAGCGGAATGACGCGTGAAGGCTGCATGCAAAACCAGCCTACCTAGGCAAGTGGTGCCACCACAAAAGCTTCATGTGAAATTACTCCTCTTCTGAAATCTGAGGGCACATTCTGGAGGTTTCCAAGCTGATACCATTACACAAAGCAGCCAAAAATACAAATAATTGAAACTCCAGTCCACTCCTCAAAAGAATATTGTTTGTTAAGATATTTCCTCCATAAATGTAATGAATGTGTACACTGTGTTCTGAACTGAGCAATTAATCCTTTGAAGAGTCTGAAATTTATCAGACACAGGATTGCCGGTTTGACCAAAACTGGAAATGCTTCACTTGTACTTCATTTGGTCTCATGCCTGTTTCAAGGTCATTTTTGCATTGGACACAGTACATTTAACTGGGTGTAAATGGACTCTACTCATCTTTACATCAGTGGCCTTTTTAATGGCCTATCTTTTATGTTTATTGCTTATTACCTAAAGTCATATCATCACCTTCATTTCACATTTGATTGTTGGGCTTTCTTTCAGGGCCATACCTTTTCACCTTGAAATCCCTTTCTAAGGAATCACATTAGCCTTCCAAACTGTTGTGACTATATAAAAATCTATATTCCAACCTCATAAAAACAGATAGAATTGCAGAACTGAGAAAAGATGTCAATGAATGAACTTTGGTCTTTCCTTCCCCAGCTTGAACCCTTCCAGATGTATTGCCTTATACCTGTGTTTGCATATGCAGTTGTGTATTAGTCAAGAGGTGAGTGAACATAGGCTGCATCTGCACGATAGAAATAATGCAGTTTGGCACCATTTCCGCTGCCATGGCTCAATGCTATGGAATTCTGAGAACTGTAGTTTTATGAGACCTTTAGCCTTCTCTGCCAGACAGATCTGGTGCCACAAAACCAAGTCCCAGAATTCCTTACCATTGAGTCATGGTATCAGAATGGATTATGTTTACAGTGTGGATGAAGAAATAATGAATCCAGTCTGGGTTTGTTGTTGTTGTGTGTCTTGAAGTCATTTATGGTTTACGGCAACCCTCAGGCAAACCTATATGGGTTTTTCATGGCAAGATTTGTTCAGATGAGGTTTACCATTGCCTTCCCCTGAGGCTAAGAGCATGTAACTTGCCTATGGCCAAGCTAGGTTTGGTCATATGCAGACCTTGGTGCATGCACATCTTTTTCCTCAAGTATTGAACTGCCACTTACAATATTTCCAAACAGCATTTCTGCTACTGTTAGCATCTGTAAGACCTCATCCATTTGGTCCTCTTTTTTTTTTCCAGACATATCAGCTGAACCATCCTTTGATCCTTTTGTTAGCCTGAGGTGTTTTCATTGCTAAACAGGCAAACCTAATTCTGAGATTCAAGTGGAGATTAGCCTAATGGCTGCTAATGTCACAAAAATGCAGATGCCTTCCTAGATATGGAAAAGTAGTACTGAAATACATATGAAATTGGTATGCAGTGGCTCATTTGTAGGACTCTTTGAGAGATGAAATGTCAGAGATTCTTTCAGAGATGAAAAGTATCCTCACTCAGTTTTCAGGTATCTCTTGGACCTGCATCAGAAAGCAAGGCATTAGACAAGCTCAAAGAGATGTGACACTCAATTGTAGATAGATTTCTAGAAATCTGGAGCATTGTGATTTGAACCCTCTTTTTAGAAAATATCAGATTGTTTCAAATCTTTGTTCACTAGTGGTTTCACTGACACAGAGAAAATAATTATTTATTCCCTCTATTTCCATCTTAAAATATGTGAATAGCAGTGTATCTCATTCTGTAACCACAAAATAGCAGAAAGGCTGGGCAGCGTTTTCTGGACATTAAAAATACAGTACAAACAGCCTGAAACAATGAAGACTAAAATGCAGCTTACATTTGAGATCACATTAAAGGTCTGTTGAAAAATACAGTCTACTGAGATAATCTAACCTAATGACATTATTTTGACCCTAATAAAGAAGACAGATCACTTAGAAATGTTCTCTTATCTAATATCTGACACATCATCTCAGAATTTCCTTTCTCTTATATATTCAATTGTCTGTTACCTATGAGGCCAGTTGCCCTGAAGGTAATGTTTGGAATTTCCTTAACTTTGGAATGTAGGATCATAAGCCCACTGTTTGTCTGCTACTATGACATTTCTTTTTATGAGGTGCTAGAGGGCAAAACAGGGACGTTTATGCCATTACACAGTCTATTCTATTTAGAAGTCTGTACCCAGTGAACAGAGCTTCAGAAAAGGTTACTTTTTTGGACCACAGCTGTCAGAATCCCCCAGTTTTTCTAGCTGTGGAAATCTGGGAGGTGTGATCCAAACACATGTTTCCAACCTGAAAATCTTCAAAAGTTGCTCAGAGGATGAGTATTTGGCATGTGTCACAAATCTGCTTCGAGTACAAGGACAGATACCACTGCCACTCCATGGCACCCCACCCCATATTTTGCCATTACCTTTCTATGATGATGGGATTGCATGCTTCCAGGAGGCAAGAGGCTGTACTATCAGTAGCACTTCTGCTGGTAGGGTCTTCCTTTACTGCAGAGCCAGACTAAATGTGCCAAAAATAGTAGGGTATAACACTGGTGGTGGATTTCTTCAGTGGCCCTTTAGCTAATTCTTGTTAGTACTGTGCAGAAGGAGGGACTGGTAAACAATTCCCAAATGTCTTTTACTTTGAAATCCATAGGGTAAGAAAATCCAAAAGAAAGCAAGAGAAAGTGCTGGACTAGACTCATGGAGAACTCTCATTCATAGAGTCATCATGAGTCAAAGCCAACTTGATGGCAAATAAAAATTACAGCAGGGACAGACAGAACTCAGAATCTTGCTAGAAGCTTGCTCTGCTATCAACCCCCACCTCCGTTTTTCCAACGTATGCATTGTTTTAAGCATTGCAGAAAGAAGCATCCAGCACCTCCATGTGTAATGCCTTTCTGTCAAGCTCACAAGGTCACCTGGAGGCTTCCTTCCAAATCATTTCCTCCCTCCTCCTGGACACTAGTCAACTCCAGGGTTGTTCCCAGGCACCATCTATCTACCTTTGTGCACACAGGAAAGAAGAAACAGTTTTTCCCTTGTTAAGTATGATGAGAATAGAGTAAAGGCTGCTGCTTATTCCTCAGATGCAGAAGAGCAGCCTGGGCTCCTCCCATGGCCAGTCAACTGCCCTTGCCAACCAGGGAAAGAAGGATGGGCCTTTGTTCTCAGTTTAGTTTAGTTATGCTGGCAGAGACTTCTGTTTTGCCAACAACCTTACTGAAAATCGGCCAGAGGAATCTTTCACCACATGGCTTTCAAAGTACCTTAATATTAAACCCATAACTTTTTGTGGAGGACACCCTCCCTGTTGTGTTTCTAGCATAGCTATGTTTCTACTGCACTTTTGATATCCCAATTTCATGTTAGGTAGTCATATAGCAGAAATGCCAACTCAAGACATCATATTGCCCGGGACACAGGAGAAAACAGTGCCATTCCTGTTTCATGCACAAAAGCTGAATCAACTAACAGTTGAATATTATTGCAGCACTGGTATTGTGGGTCATTCTCTTCCACTGCAACTGGCTGTAGAAGGCTAGTTTAGGGGATACAAAACAGGCCATATGCCCCATCCATAGTGTTGTTATACCAGCGACTTGTCCAGGTTTCACAAGGTTTCTATGAATGGCTCCAAATGCCCATTGAGTGCCCAGTACCTGTCTCAGATTCAAGGTTCCTTTTATGAAAACCCTATCATGGGGTTTTCTGGGCAGGTTTCTTCATGTGGGGGTGGGGGGGGTGTATGCCATTCCCATCTTCTGAAGTAACAGCCCTTTAAAGATTATTTGCTGAGAAGTAATGATGGTCCAAGGTCACATGGTAAATTTTCTCTGTTTTCTCAGAAGAATAGTTGTTAAGAAAATAGTATCATAGTGTTAGAAAAACTATTAATGTACTAAATTTGCATAATTCTAACAAAGAAGAAGAAGATAATCTGCAGAATGTACACATTAGATACCTGGGTTTGAGGGACTGAAATATGAGAACTCTACCTACATGGCTCTCTCCAGTTCCTTCCCCTTCCCCACTCATTGATGGCCTACCCTGTGACTGTAGGATGAGCCACTTTTCTTTGCTCGAACCATAGCTTACATGAACCCTGCATCTGCTGCATGAGGCAGCTTCCTAAAAGATGTTCTTATTCATAGAATCATAGAATCGTAGAGTTGGAAGAGACCACAAGGGCCATCCAGTCCAACCCCCTGCCATGCAGGAACTCCCATTCAAAGCATTCCCAACAGATGGCCATCCAGCCTCTATTTAAAGACCTCCAAGGAAGGAGACTAAGGAGACTCCACCACTCTTCAAGGGAGTGTGTTCCACTGTCGAATAGTCCTTACTGTCAGGAAGTTCCTCAAAATGTTGAGGTGGAATCTTCTTTCCTGTAGCTTGCATCCGTTATTCCGGGTCCTGTTCTCTGAAGCAGCAGAAAATAAACTTGCTCCCTCCTCAATATGACATCCCTTCAAATATTTAAATAGGGCTATCATATCACCTCTTAACCTTCTCTTCTCTGGGCTAAACATGTTGTTCTTCATAGGGCATGATTTCCAGGCCCTTCACCATTTTAGTCGCCCTCCTTTGGACACGCTCCAGTTTCTCAACATCTTTTTTACTGTATGTCTTCGAGTCATTTCCAGCTTATGGTAACCCTAAGGTGAATCAATCATGGGGTTTTCTTAGCAAGATATGTCCAGAGGGAGGGGGGCTGCTTTTACTTTCCTCTGAGACAGAGAGAGAGTGACTTGCCCAGGGCCACCTAGTGGGTTTCTATGGCTGAGTGGGGATTTGAACCCTGGTCTCCAGAGCTGTAGTTCAGCACTGCACTACACTGGTTCTCCGGCCTGCCAGCAGAGCCAGCTTTATTCCACAGCCATTATTTTTAAAAGAACCTCATTTCTCCATAGCATTGCAACTGAAACTCAGACTGTGTAGCCAACAAAAAAGTTGTTAGTCCTTTAAAAAAAAGTGGGGAGGGGGACGTATCTATGCTACTATAGTTTTTTATGCCATGTTGACAGCCATAGATCCATTTCATGGAATCCTAGGATTCATAGCTTTGTGAAGTACTTTCAATTGTCTGTCTAGAGAGCTCTAATGCTCTAGTTCACAAATGCAGACTGTAGTTATCTAGAAGAAAATGCTAAGTCCATAACCACACTATGAATTCTAGAATTTCATAGAGCACAGCAAGGCAATTAAAGTGGTATCAAACTACTGTAATTGTCCATTGTGGATATAGCCTGGAAAATACTTGCACATGCTACACAAATGAAGAAAGGAGAGAGATGAACAGGGAGTGTGCTGGCACACAGCTTGTTCTTGGGATCTTGATGTCTGAACTAGGATAATGATGTCTGAATCAAGCCACTGTATATAGTCCCTAAAAATGCACATAACTACTGGCTGACTCACTGCCTACCTCCCAGCTGATGGGAGTGGCTCTAGGACTAGGAAAGATTATGATGTCTATTCAGGCAGCTGCAGCTGAAAGAATAGAATATACCTCAAAGGGGGAAGCTGTGTGCCTTTTGTTGCTGTTGTTGTGTGCCTTCATGTTGCTTCCAGTTTATGGAAACGCTAAGGAGAACCTGTCATGGGGTTTTCTTAGCACAATTTGTTCAGAGGGGGTTTGCCATTGCCTTTTCCTGAGGTTTAGAAAGAGTGACTTGTCCAAGATCATCCAGTTGGTTTTGATGGCTCCAGAGTCATAGTCCAGTGCTCAAACTACTACACCACATAGCCTTTCCTCTATTGCAATGTCTCTCGTGCATACATGAGTGCAGGGGTCTCAGTGAAGAAATAGCTCAAACATTTGGCAGTAAGAGTAAGGCAGCCACTGTAGAGCATACATTTTGGATTTGGTGAGAAAGCAGCAATTTTCTTATTTTCTTATTTATTTTCTTATTGTATATTTGACTACTGGGGGGGGGGAAGACACTTGTGAGATATTCTGCCTCAAGTACTAAAGGAGTCCTGGAGAAAGGGTGGGGGCGGGTGTGTGTATGGAAAAAGCACATTTAATTTTGAAAATCATTTTCCTTCTCAGCAGCCTTTGCAGCCATTCACAACACTTAACACTTCTAGCTTTAGTAACATCTGTCTTTTCTTTTCGTCTCTCCTTTTTTGAAACCCCAGCAGAAAGCTTAAGAAATAAGAGCTTTGGTGATGACAGAGAGAGATTACTCCAGCTGTTGCATCACTTCTTGGATTAGAATAGCCTCTGCTTTAAGGAAGGAATGGAAACAGTGAGAAATGTCTGGGTGAATAAGGCAACAGAGGGGACATCCTTGACACTGATGCCCTCCAATGTACTTTGCTGGTGTTAATCTGGAGTCTGCATTATACCCATCACTATCAGTTTTGTTGTGCACTACACAGTTATATCACTTTAATTGTCATTGCTCCATCTGAAAGAATCCTGGGCTTTGTAGTTTGGTGGGGTACTTACATTTCTCTGCTAGATAGATATAGTCCAATACTCTGAACAACTAATCCCAGGATTCCTTCAGATGAAGCTATATCACTTAAAATAAAACAATTATGTTTGTTTGTTTGTTTGTTTGTTTGTTTTGTGATAGACTGAGTGGTGCCATGTCAATTCTACCCACTCACACTGATGGCAACTTCTTCATTTTTTTTATCCCCATAGAAAATGGAGTGACTTCACCAATTATGATAGCTAGGGACAACTGAAGTCCTTCTTCTCATGAATGCCACAAGAAAGAAATCAATAAATGTTGCAAGACTTTTTGTTGCACAAGACAAAAGCCATGATGTGCCACCTCATAGTACAAAAACCAACAGGCATTGCAGTTGCATCTTACTGCAACATTGGCAAAAAGACAGCATCCTTCAGTATAACTCTATATAGCAGGTCAGACTTGGGTGGGGATGGATATAGGACATATTGCTCAATTGATCAAGAGATGGGAATTGCAAGAGAGGTTGTTGTTGTTGTTGTTGTTGTTGTTATCATTCCATTTATTTATATCTCGTCTTCCTCCCAGTACAAGGAATGGTCAAGGGACTGCTCTCACTGCGCCTCCCATCTGTTTCTTAAGGTAATTACCTTCCTCTGCCTAATGACAGGACCAGCTCAACAGAACTGTAGGCAGGAAGATAGTAGGCTGTCTGGAGTTTCTTGCACAGTTTGTGAACTATTGAGCTGCTCTATACTGGTACAGACAGCCCTCCATATCTGCAGTTTTTTTTCCACAGATTCAGGCATCTAAGGCTTGAAAATACCCGTATATACTCGACTATAAGTCAACCTCATGTATAAGTTGAGGGCAATTTTTGAGGCCAAAATTATGGATTTTGCTATGACCCATGGATAAGTTGAGGTTAAAATTTAGGAGCATATAGGAAAGGATCTAAAGGATGAAGCAAAGCAAAACAATGTCAAATAACTTCCAAAAGTCCATCAGACATAACTCTCTGTGCTTATTCTTGACTGAATGGATAAGAGAGTGAAGGGGCTCACTACTTTCAGGACAGATTATACTCTTGCTTTTCATCAGGGGATGGTTTCTTCTTTTAAATAAGAGTTAAGATGCAGTACTTACATTGACCCATGGATAAGTCGACTCAGTTTTTTTGGGTCAATTTTTTGACCTAAATTTCTAGACTTATACATGAGTATATACAGTAATTTAAAAATATGTAAATTCAAGAAAGCAAACCTTGATTTTGCTATTTTATATAAGGGACACCGTTTTACTATACCATTTTTAGTATTTAATGTTTTATTTTATTTAATATTATTTATATTTTATTTTAATATTTAATGGGACTTAAGTATCCACAGATTTTTGTATCTACAAGGGGTCCTGGAACCAAACCCCATTGGATACAAAGGGCCCACTATATAAGAGTCTGCTTGATAACTCTCCTCTTTTAGCTCCTCAGAAACAGTAAAACAGGGCATCATCCTCATTCCACTCATCCTGTCTGCTGCCATACATATCATACATTTTACAAGCCCTTCTTTAAGATGAGGTAGGCTATACAGTTTGCCCTAAAATTATTATTCTCTAACCATACTCAAGCTAAAATATAGCTTCACTTGGAGTGGTTGAAATCCAAAACAAAACAAAACAAAACAAAAAAACAGCTTTTCTTAGAATTAACTACTGTACAGTACTGTTAAATAAGAATCCATCCAACTGGCTCTACTTATCTGTTGCCAGCTTAAGAGGAGAGTATCCTTCTGACCCGCTCTCAGAATATTCATCCCAGAAAATATTGGCTTATCTGGAAAGCTGTAATCATCAAACTGAAAACATATGAACTTCATAGATCGTAGGTTCTCCCCCCCCCCCCCCCCCATCACATGCCTCTGCTTCCACACTGCAGGCTTTTACTGTATTTTAAATGAAAAGTTCATGAGATTAAAGCTGTTGAAGCTTCCTGTAATCACTTTTTCTGCTAGATTTATTCAGCCTAGACATGTTCCTTTTGTAGAAAAAGTAATAAAGTTTCACCCTCCCTCTTCTTTCCTCTAGGAGAGGGAGAAAATAAAAGGGATTGGTTAAGGCTGCCAGATCAACATTTCAGAAGGAAGGGTATGCAAAATGCATAGTTATTATTCTGCAGAGTTTCAAGAAGCTGTCTGCAATGATTTTGATACATAGGTGCATTTGGTGGGTTTGGGGGATCAAAAATTATGGTGGTTCTGGACATCCAATAAGACCCCCCCCCCCACCCCAGTATGACCCTTTGCTCAGTTGCCCTCTTCATTGGAAGAGATTTCAAGTGCCATCTAGGAGTATATCGGACACAGTTTTTTCCCCATTATGGGAATGGGAAGGGGATGCTCATGTCTGTGCACGACTGAGAAAAAATGGATGTTTGAGTTGGAAGACCTCTGCCTAAACAAAATGATGCACCTCAGCACTGAATGGGGATGGCTCGGTGTCACGGAATGGAATGGCACCATTTTGAAGACATTTTGGGGTGCAATAAAATCTGTTTTTTGTCAGTCACATGCCAACTGACTTTCACGTTGCCAAGCATTATTAGCTTTATTAGATTTTCTAGTGGGTCATGTCTTCTCATGACATGACCAAACCGGTCTGAGTTTAGTTATCTTGGCTTCCTGGGAGAACTCAGTACTGATTTGCTCTAGGGGACCCATATGTTTGTCCATTTGGCAGTCCAGCATATCTTCAGTACTATCCTCTAGCAACATATCTCAAATTAGTTTATTTTCTTCCTATCAGCTTTCTTCACTGTCCAGCTTTCACAACCATACATAAAAACTGGATATACGTACAATGGCATGAATAAGCCTGACTGCGGTATTCATAGAATCATAGAATCATAGAATCATAGAGTTGGAAGAGACCACAAGGGCCATCCAGTCCAACCCCCTGCCATGCAGGAACTCCAAGTCAAAGCATCCCTGACAGATGGCCATCCAGCCTCTGCTTAAAGACCCCTAAGGAAGGAGACTCCACTACACTCCGAGGGAGTGTGTTCCACTGTCGAACAGCCCTTACTGTCAGGAAGTTCCTCCTAATGTTGAGGTGGAAACTCTTTTCCTGCAGTTTGCATCCATTGTTCCGCATTCTAGTCTCTGCAGCAGCAGAAAACAAGCTTGCTCCCTCCTCAATATGACATCCCTTCAAATATTTAAACAGGGCTATCATATCACCTCTTAACCTTCTCTTCTCCAGGCTAAACATCCCCAGCTCCCTAAGGCGTTCTTCATAGGGCAAGGTTTCCAGACCCTTCACCATCTTAGTTGCCCTCCTTTGGACCTGCTCCAGTTTCTCCACATCTTTTTTGAATTGTGGTGCCCAGAACTGGACACAGTATTCCAGGTGGGGCCTGACCAAAGCAGAATAGAGTGGCACTATAACTTCCCTTGATCTAGAAACTATACTTCTATTGATGCAGCCTAAAATTGCATTGGCTTTTTTAGCTGCCGCATCACACTGTTGACTCATGTTCAGCTTATGGTCTACTTGGACTCCTAGATCCCTTTCACATGTGGTCTCATTCAGCCAGGTGTCCCCCATCCTATATCTGTGCATTTCATTTTTCCGCCCTAAGTGCAGAACCTTACATTTCTCCGCATTGAATTTCATTTTGTTAGCACTGGCCCAGCTTTCTAGTCTATTCAGGTCATTTTGAATTTTGATCCTGTCCTCTGGGGTATTAGCTACTCCTCCCAGTTTAGTGTCATCTGCAAATTTGATAAGTATGCCCCCAATTCTGTCATCCAAATCGTTAATAAAGATGCTGAATAGCACTGGGCCCAGGACAGAACCCTGTGGGACCCCACTGGTCACTTCTCTCCAGGATGAAAAGGAGCCATTGTTGAGCACCCTTTGAGTTCGGCCAGTCAACCAATTACAAATCCATGTAACAGTTAACTTGTCTATCCCACATTTTGCAAGCTTGTTTGCAAGAATGTCATGGGGAACCTTGTCAAAGGCCTTACTGAAATCGAGGTATACTATATCCACAGCATTCCCTTCATCTACCAAGCTGGTAATTTTATCAAAAAAAGAGATCAGGTTCGTTTGGCATGACTTGTTTCTCTGAAACCCATGTTGGCTTTTTGTGATTATGGCATTGGCCTCTAAGTGTTCACAGACTCTCTGCTTAATGATCTGCTCTAGAACCTTTCCTGGAATTGATGTCAGACTAACTGGTCGATAATTGTTGGGATCCTCTTTTTTCCCCTTTTTGAAGATGGGGACAACGTTTGCCCTCCTCCAGTCTGCTGGGACTTCTCCTGTTCTCCAGGAGTTCTCAAAGATTATTGCCAATGGCTCTGATATTACATTTGCCAGTTCTTTTAAAACTCTAGGATGTAGTTCATCTGGTCCTGGAGATTTATATTCATTTAGGTTAACCAGGTATTCCTGTACTACCTCTTTACTTATTCTGTGCTGAATTTCCTCTATTCTGTCTCCATTATCCTTAGGTTGAGCACCCTTTGCCTTTTCTGAGAAGACTGAAGCAAAGAAGGTGTTGAGTAATTCTGCCTTTTCTCTGTCCCCTGTTAGCATTTTGCCATCTTCTGCACGCAGTGGCCCCACTGTTTCCTTCTTCTTCCTTTTGCTGCGGACATATCCAAAAAAGCCCTTTTTATTGTTCTTAACCTCTCTAGCAAGCCTGAGTTCATTCTGCGCTTTAGCTTTTCTGACTTTACCCCTACATGTGCTGGCTATTTGTTTGAATTCCTCTTTCGTGATTTCTCCATTTTTCCATTTCTTATACATGTTCCGTTTAAAACTTAGCTCATTTGAAAGTTCCTTAGTCATCCATCCTGGCTTCTTGAGACATCTTCCATTTTTCTTCCACATTGGAACTGTTTGAAATTGTGCCTTCAATATCTCCCTTTTGAGAAACTCCCATCCGTCTTGAACTCCATTTTCTTTTAGTATTCCTGACCATGGGATCACTCCCAGTATTTCTCTAAGTTTATTGAAATTAGCTCTCCTAAAGTCTAGAGTGCGTGTCTGACTATGCCTAGCTTCTCCTTTCCACTGTATTACAAACTCCAGGAGAACATGGTCACTTCCACCTAAGGATCCAACCACTTGCACCCCATCAACTAGGTCTTCCCTGTTGGTTAAGATCAGATCTAAAATGGCTGATCCCCTTGTTGCCTCTTCCACCTTTTGGACAATGAAATTGTCTTCCAGGCAAGTGAGGAATTTGCTAGACTTTGAGGATTTGGCTGAGTTTGACTTCCAGCAAATATCAGGATAGTTGAAGTCACCCATCACTACTACATCTCTCTTTTCTGAGTATGTGATTATCTGTTCTAGAAAGGCATCATCCAATTCCTCTGCCTGAGTCGGGGGTCTGTAGTAGACTCCCACAGTAACATCCCTGTTGTTTCCCTCTCCTTTAATTTTTATCCAGATGCTCTCCACCTGGCTTCCAGTATTGACTTCCTGCATCTCTTCACTGGTGTAAATATCCCTGACATATAATGCTATTCCTCCTCCTTTCCTGCTTGGCCTGTTTCTCTTAAAAAGGTTATACCCCTCTATTTCTACATTCCAATCATGAGACTCATCCCACCAGGTTTCAGTGATGCCTATTATATCATATTTCCCTTGTTGTGCTAGGAGTTCAAGTTCATCCTGCTTATTTCCCATACTCTGTGCATTAGTGGAGAGGCATTTAAGACCATATGTCCTCTTTACTTGCTGCTTTTGCACATTTTTTTGCCTCCTACTGTTGGGTCCTTGCACTGTTTGCCTTGTTCCCTCTATGCCACTTGGACTATTCTCTCCATCCCTTTTGCCTTCCAGTATAATGTCTCCCTCCCCCACATAACTCAGTTTAAAGCCCTCCTGATCAGATTCTTCAGACTGTTGGCAAAAACGTTTTTGCCAACTGGCGTGAGATGAAGCCCATCCCTTGCCAGAAGTCCCTCTTCATGGAACCGCAGCCCATGATCCAAGAATCCTAACTGTTCTTGGCGGCACCATCTACGGAGCCAGTTATTTACCTCTGCTATTTTCCTCTCCCTTCCTGGACCATGCCCTTCCACCGGGAGAAGAGATGAGATGACAACCTGTGCATCCATCTCTTTCAGCTTCCTTCCCAGAGCCTCATAATCCCTTTTGATATTCTGAAGGCTGTGCCTTGCAGTATCATTGGTTCCCACATGAACCAAAAGAAGGGGGTATTGATCAGTAGGCTTGACAAGTCTTGTCAGCCTCTCTGTCACATGATGGATCTTTGCCCCGGGGAGACAACACACCTCCCGAGACATCTTGTCAGGCCCACAAACCACTGCTTCTGTACCCCTCAGCAAGGAGTCCCCCACCACGACCACGCGCCTCCTCCGAGGCTTAGCAGTGGCTGTTCCTTTTCGTGATACTCTCAGGCTCTCCTGCCCTGATGTCTGTCCCTGCTGCTTTTCCTCATCATCTCTGACAACAGAGAGAGATTCAAAGCGATTCTGTAGCTGCAAGCCGCTCACAGAACGTTCCCTGGTTTCCTTACTTCTGTGTGTGACCTTCCTCCAAGCATCTACCTCTGTTGTATGTGGAGTGACCTCCTCCACCCCAGCAACTTCCTCTGTGTGTTTCCCACCCAAGACATTCTGGCCTGTTCTGTTCAGGAGAATCTGCTGCTCTCTATGATGCTGGAGTGCAGATATCTGCTCCTCTAGCTGCTGTACTTTCTCTTCCAAGAGGGCTACCAACTTGCACTTAGGGCAGGAGTAGTTCCCCACCTCTGTAGGCAAGAAGACAAACATCCCACAGATGTTGCAGGTGACTGCTGCAGGGCCTTCAGTGTCCATACTGGGAAGTCTTAAAGAGGCACTGAAACAAGACTGTGGGCTTCCCTTGCTAGGCTTGATCTTTGTTCCCAAGCTCTAACACTGAGTTCAAGTCACGGGGCCTATAGGTATGTAGTGAGCTCCTGGCTAATAGCTTCTTCCAGAGGCAAGTCTCTGATTCACTTCCTCTGATGCTTCAGGCCAGCTTCCCTTCTATTGTCTAAAAACTTCCTTGACTAGATAAGAAAAATGAAAAATTTGCGCGCCGTTAGGCGCACGCCTCTCCAAGCCTTGTGTAGCCTTAAGAGGTTTGGGTTCTCCCAGCAGTTGCTCCCAGTATTGCAATGGGCTCAAGAGTAAATTAGATTAGATCTCACCCAAGCACATGGACTAAAGCCCTCTCCTCCTCCTCCTCCTTCTTCTCCTTTCTTAAAGGAAAATGCAGCCTCTCCAAGCCTTGTGTAGCCTTAAGAGGTTTGGGTTCTCCCAGCAGTTGCTCCCAGTATTGCAATGGGCTCAAGAGTAAATTAGATTAGATCTCACCCAAGCACATGGACTAAAGCCCCCTCCTCCTCCTCCTCCTTCTTCTCCTTTCTTAAAGGAAAATGCAGCCTCTCCAAGCCTTGTGTAGCCTTAAGAGGTTTGGGTTCTCCCAGCAGTTGCTCCCAGTATTGCAATGGGCTCAAGAGTAAATTAGATTAGATCTCACCCAAGCACATGGACTAGAGTCTCCTCCTCCTCCTCTCTTAAAGGAAAATGCAGCCTCTCCAAGCCTTGTGTAGCCTTAAGAGGTTTGGGTTCTCCCAGCAGTTGCTCCCAGTATTGCAATGGGCTCAAGAGTAAATTAGATTAGATCTCACCCAAGCACATGGACTAAAGCCCCCTCCTCCTCCTCCTCCTTCTTCTCCTTTCTTAAAGGAAAATGCAGCCTCTCCAAGCCTTGTGTAGCCTTAAGAGGTTTGGGTTCTCCCAGCAGTTGCTCCCAGTATTGCAATGGGCTCAAGAGTAAATTAGATTAGATCTCACCCAAGCACATGGACTAAAGCCCCCTCCTCCTCCTCCTCCTTCTTCATATCTTTCATATCTATTCATATCTTTACACCTGAAGATCTTGTCTAGCTTAGTCCAGTTGCATCTTTAGTGACAGTGCTACTTGTACATGTCTTCTTTTCTTTCCCAGTAGATCACTGAGTATCTTCCACTCAATAGAAGGTATTTTATCTTCTGGCACTATCTCTTGTTTCATTTTGGATTGTCTCACCATGGGGTTTTTGTGCTTCCTTGTGCATCATACTAAAAGCATTAACTATGGTGCCACTGCCATTATCCTCTGCCAGCGTCACTTTTTACTACTGCTGCTGTTCAATAGCTATTTGGCACATTTTGTCTGGCTCCCATGTCATGGAGTATCCTATTAGCAGCACTACCACCATCAGCATAGTCTCTTGTCTCACAGGAGCACACAATCCCACCATCATGGAAAGGTATTACCATAGTGGCTATTGTATCACCTCTCCATCATGTTCTCAAGATTAAAATAACCTTGAGGTTAAACATACATAAACATACTCTAGTCTTGGTGCTACAAAATCCCTTTACATACTGATATTCCAGACTAACACAGCTATGTCTTTGAAAAATGATTTCAGTGTAGGAAATTGCTTGAATCATGCTTGTACACATGTCAACATCATGGAAACATGTGCATTCATTTGGAATGATTTATTCTATGCAAAGAAGAAAAAAACCTCCACCCAGTGTGCAAGTTGCAATTTTGGAATAAGCTGAGGAATTCACAAGGTAATTCATTCAAAAGGTAATTAGCATGTGATGCTACTGCAAACCAAATGGTGTTTTTAGTTGCCCCCCAATTCAGTTTAGGGAGTTGAGACATTATAAGAAAGCTAATTTCCTTCTGAGCTGGTTCTGTAGGTGCCAGTCTCAGACATTTATTTAAACTGGAAGCAAAGCATAAATACAATGTCCTTGCTCTACTCAGAAACTTCTCTCTGTATGTATGTGCCTTCATGTCACCTGTCAACTTATGGCAATGCCATGAATTTCTTTGGGTTTTCTTAGTCAAGGAGTTCTCAGAAATAGTTTTGCCTGTTACTTCCTCTGAAATACAGGCTACAGCACCTTGTTTTCATTGGCAGATTCCCATCTAAGTGCTAACCAGGGGTGGCCCTGCTTAGCTCCCAAGATCAGGTAGGATCTGGTGCTTTTAGGGTACATAGGGCCATACAGAAGCCTGCAAAAACAGAGATACAGATTAGAGGCAGAAAAATGACACCAACAGCTTGCAATCTGTTTGATCCTGGTATGGATAATGTCATCTTTGCTCTGTAGTGAGTGTGGTTAATTCCATGCTGCTCTCCATCTGCACAAATATATCCTTGATTTGTTTTTAAAATAAACTGTTTAAAGGTTTTAATGTGCTTGCTCCAGTGTTCAAACATTATGGGCTAGGTCCAGACTCAGTCATATATTTAGGGTGAATCTAGTGAAATTGTAGAACTGAACCCTATCTAATGCAGCCCCTTGTCATTCAGGAATAAACAGCTAAAGTCCTCTTGAGAGAGAGCCATGCAACTTTTGTTTACAAACCTCCAAAGGCGGACAGTCTACCACCCTCTAAGGCAACCCATTCCACTGCCAAACCAACTCTTACAGTAAAGAAGTTCTTCCTGGTGTTTGAATTCAATCTCTTTTCTTGTAACTTGAATCCATGGTTCAAGTCCTAGTCCCTAGAGAGCAACAGAAAACAAGCTCGCTCTATCTTCTATATTTAAAGATGGCTTTAAACTTCAGCTATTTAAAGATTATTATCATATCACCTCTCCATTTTCTCTTCTCCAAGCAAAACATATGCAACTAACCTATTCCATGGATTTCAGCAGGTCTTCTTAAACAGGGGGATCCACCCCAGTACTTTTTACAAAGTTTTGCTGTTTTTAGATCACATTTGGCATCCTGGCAGAAGAGTTGTCCTCTCTCCATATCACTGAGGCATGGCAGCTAAAGTGGTGTCAAACTAGATTATTTTCCCAATGCGGAATCGTCAACAAATTACAGTTCCTAGAATTTCATATCACTGAACTACGGCAGCTAAAGCAGTGTCAAAGTGTATTATTTCTGCAGTGCAGATGCAGCCATTGTCAACAAACTACAGTTCCCAGAATTCCACAGAATTGAGCCACGGCAGTTAAAGCGGCATCCAAAGCAGATTATTTCTGCAGTGCAGATGTGGCCTAGTTAGACTGAGGCTGAGAGAATGTGACTCACTCAAGGTCACCCAGTAGGTTTCAAATGGAAGAGCTGGGCTTCGTCATACTCAAACCTTGGTTCCTGCACTTTTTTCTCAAGTCTTGAACTTGCCACTTAACCATACAGTCCTCAGAAGTCCATAGCCTGGAGCTGGGGCAGTTGAAGTGGGGTCAAACCGGATTATTTCTGCAGTGCGGATGGGCAGCCTAGAACCAAAGCAAAGTGCAGAAGTGATGCAGTTTGAGACCACTTTGACTGCCCAGGCTCAGTGCTAGGGACTCCTGGGAATTGGGAGTTTATTCTGGCACCAGGACTCTCTGAGAGAGAAGGGTAAATGTCTCCCAAAATGAATTTCGTAGCATTGAGCCAGGGCAGTTAAAGTGGTCTCAAAGTGGGTTACTTCTGCAGTGTCGGTGGGCAGCCTAGGTCCAAAGCAGTGCAGAAATGATGCAGCTTGAAGCTGCTTTGACTGCCCTGGCTCAGTGCTAGGGATTCGTGGGAGTTGGGTGTTCATTCTGGCACCAGAATACAGTATGAATTCCCTAGCATTTAGCTGGGACAGTTAAAGCAGTCTCAAAGTGGATTATTTCTACGGTGCGGATGAGCAGCCTGGGTTGAAAGCACAGTGCAGAAAGAATGCAGTTTGAGACCACTTTGACTCAGTGTTAGGGACTCCTAGAAATTGGCTAAACACCTCCCACAACAAATTGCCTAGCATTGAGCCAGGGCAAGTAAAGCAGTCTCAACATGGGTTATTCCTGCAGTGTGGATGGGCAGCCTAGGTCCAACACGCACTTTGGAAATGGTGCAGTTTGAGACTGCTTTGAATCCCCTGGCTCAGTGCTAGGGACTCTTGGGAATTGAGCCAAGGCAGTTAAAGTGGTCTGAAAGTGGTTATTTCTACAGTGGGGACGGGCAGTCTAGGATGGTCCAAAGCACAGTGCAGAAAGGATGCACTGCTTTGACTCTCTGGCTCAGTGCTAGGGACTCCAATTTAGAGTTTATTCTGTCACCAGGGCTCTCTGACAGCGAAGACCAAATGCCTCCCTCAACGAATTCCCTGCAGTGCGGATGGGGGCAGCCTGGGCCCAAAGCACAGTGAGGAAGGACGCACTTTGAGGGACTCCTGGGAATTGGGGGTTATTCTGTCACCAGTCACATGCCTCCCGGAACGAATTCCCTAGCATTGAGCCGGAGAGGGGGGCAGTTAAAGCGGTCTCAAAGTGGGTTATCCCTGATAGTTGGGGGGGGGGCAGGCTGGCTGTGGCTAGACCTCAGGGTGAACCTTGGAGACTCTGGGAGGAGGAAGGAATGAATGGAAGGAAGGAATGGGATGAAGAAGAATGAAAAAGCCAGCAGCAGTGCTTAGTGTGTGTCTCTGTGGTCTCTGAGTGGCCTCCTGAGGGGAGAGAAAGAGAGGAGGAGGAGGCCTCTCTGAGCTGCAGCAGCCCCTCCTCTAGAAGGCAGGCTGAGTGAGGAGAGGACTGACTGAGAGGGGCTGGGCTCAGAGTAGTCACACACACAACCTTAGCTGCTTGAGGGGACTCTGAACTAGAGATGCTGCCACCACCACCACCTCAGCAGCAGCAGCAGCCTCGCCTGGCCTCCTGGGACCGGGGCCGGGTGGGCGAGAGGCTCCAAGCCGCCTTGGCTGGGCTCCAGGAGCTGAGGGTGCTTCGGGAGAGGCAGGCCCAGAGGGTCCAGGGGGCTCTGGCCATGGAGACCAGCACCAGCCCCAGCCCAAGCAAGGAGAGGCGCCTGGAAGCCACCCTCAGCGCCCTCAAGGAGCAGCTGGTAAGGAGGAGAGGCTAGTCCCTTCCACTGCACTCCAGGAGTCCATAGCCCTCCTGTTCTTATCTTTAAGGTTGTTGTTGTTCTTCTTCTTCTTCTTCTTCTTCTTCCTCTTCTTCTTCTTCTTCTTCTTCTTCTTCTTCTTCAATCATCATCATCAATCATCATCATCATCGTAGCTTAGAGAGAGGTGCCATGGTTGAAACTCATAGCACCCTTTCCCTGGTCTGGAGTTTGCAATGCCTTGAAAAAGGATGCTGGTCGTTGTTAGTAATATTGTTCCAGCCAAGGTCGTTCAGATCTTTGGAAAGATAGGTCCAGTCTATATGTTTTTAAAGGCACGATGGAATGTTGAAATATTTTTTAATACCTGTATTAATTTTTTTTAATATTAATTTTTATATTAAAATATTAAAATAATAATAATGATACAGTCAGCCCTCCTTATCCACGGATATATGTGTGTGTGTGTGTGTGTGTGTGTATCATATATAATTTTTATATATGTGTGTGTGTGTGTACATATATATATATATATATGGATTTATATGTGTGTGTGTGTGTGTAGACACTCTTTATTAGCAATATCGTTTAAGCCAAGCTCACTTAGATCTTTGGAAATATAGTTTAAATCTGTATGTTTTTAAATGCACAGTAAAATATTAAAATAATAATAATAATAATAATAATAATACAGTCAGTCCTCCGTATCCACGGATTTTATATATATGTAATAAACCGACACTATTAGTAATATTGTTTAAGCCAAGGTCGTTTAGATGTTTGCAAATATATTTTCAAACTATGTTTTTAAATGCACAATAAAATATTGAAATAATAATAACAATAATAATTATACAGTCGGCTCGCCTTATCCACGGACTTTTTATCCACAGACTCAAGCAATTCCAAATAGCCAACCTTGATTTTCCATTTTACTATTGAATGGGACTTCAGCATCCACGGATTTCATTATCCACGGGGGTCCTGGAACTAAATCCGAGCAGATAACAAAGGCCCACTGTAATAACTATTATTATACATTATAGTATTTATTTATTTATTTAATTTATATGCTGCTTTTCTCCCAGAAGGGACCCAAGGCAGTTCACGGATTACTGTTACTATTATTACGTAATGATAATATTTTTATAATTTATATTTTTATGTTATATAATAATGATTATTACTATTACCAACAGTACTACTAGTATAATAATAATAATAATAATAATAATAATAATAATTTTCTTCTTGTTGTTGTACTAATAGTAGTAATGTTGGTTGAACAATTGGAGAAATAAATTGCCTCATGCCTGTTCATGCATATATATTTGTGTTTGTTGTGTGCCTTCACATTAAAATGAGAAGATAATTCTAAGTATAAAGAAAATGTTGTATTTTAACTAATAAATAAAAAAAAGTTATTCCCAACTTGTAGCGACCCTAAGACAAACCCTCTCACAAGATTTTCTTGGCAAGATTTGTTCAGAGGAGATTTGCCATTGCCTTCTGCTGAGGCTGAGAGAGTGTGGCCTGCCCAAGGTCACCCAGTGGGTTTCATGGCCAATCTGGGAATTGAACCCTGGTCTCCAGAGTCCTAGTCCAACACTCAAGCCACTGCAGCAAGCTAGCTCTCTAGGCATACATATCTTAGAGGCTTATTACTGACAGCATGTGTTACACAAAGAGCGTGTGTTTGTGTATGTAATGCACACACATATACACACACTTTGTGCCACACTTGGTCAGTAATAAGCCTATATATACACTCAGCCCTCCTTATCCACGGATTTTTTTATCCACGGATTCAGGCATCCACATTTTGAAAATGCTTTAAAATATTTAAATTCCAGAAAGCAAACTTTAATTTTGATATTTTTAATATTTTCTTTGCCATTGTATTGAATGGGACTTGAGTACCCACAGATTTTGTTATCCATGGGGGATCCTGGACCCAAACCCTAGCAGATAACAAGGGCCCACTGCATGTGTGTGCCTGTATACACACACACACACACACACACACACACATACATATATTTATATATACATTCATATACACATACATATATGCTAAATGTGTGTGTGCACACACACACCATTCACAAAAGGACACACATACACAGTAGGCAACAGCAAGCCCTAGTATCTGTCACCAATCCTACCCGCAATTTTAGGCTTTAGCTCTTTAATCTTTAGCTTCCACCGTACATTATCTGAAGGGTGAGGTTGATACAGTTCAGTGTGTGGAGTGGATTACATGGCAGAAGCTATGCTTTAAAATGGTAATGTTTTTATTTTTTTTAAGGGAGATCTGTTTCAAAACAATAGTCTTTGTTTTGACCTTGCCAGACCTTATGAATAGTACCCCCACACCAGAAGTTGTAAGAACGGATATATCTATCTGTATTTCCACTCTAATTCTATGAAGTGATGCTTGATAAGAATCACTTATTTAAAGTGGGAAGCCAGTATCTTAAAACTGCAGACATATAACAAGCCTGAAGTAGTCCCTGTATCTTCTGCCTTAATCTAAGACATGCTTCATATATTACACTTTCTCATTGAAGTATGTAGTGGCATAGCCTGTGTGCATGAATGTCACATAGGATAGTGCTGTTTTTATGTGTGTGTTTTTCTGACACAAGTACTTTCTGCAAAAAAAAGGAGATAACATTTCCAAGTGGCTCTAAAATCCACATTCTAGTTGATTTCCATTAATGGCTACATGTTTTGACTTGGATCTTGTATACTCTTGATCTCCTGGGTAAGTACTCTTAGAAACTAAATTGCACCTTTGATCTGCTCCACCCATTTCTTGGTTTGTTTGTTTTTTAAGACAGTTTTGGGCTCCAACTATATGGAGACATTTTGAGACATAGATCCTATTGGATTTACCTCTGAATAAGCATACTTTCAGATTCCCTTCCCTCCATGAAACTCCGCTATGTCAACATCCATAGCACTATGAGTAATCTCATTAAAATCCCAGTAAATTCAGTGGTACAACTTTGAAGAGAGGATATGTGATGAGGGGAAGCGCAGTCTTATGTACTAAAACAGGAAAGTTCTGATGTTTCACTGTTTTGTTTTAAGACTGGTCATTATTTGGTGCCACTGCCTAATTAGGATGAAGTACTAAACATGCTTACAAACATGGTCTTATCCATGTTTACTGAGAAGCAAACACTACTGAATTAGGATTTATTCCAGGAGAGTTTTCATAGGATTAGAGCCTTATTAGGAATTAATTCTCATTTATTTAAGTGGCGCTTACTCCTAAGTAAACAGGCATAAGACTGGAGTCTTGGTACAGTATAAGAATGGCTTTCATTTTTTTGGTTGCCTTCAAGACTGTTGAGAGCCAGTGTAGTGTAGTGGTTTGAGCTCTGGAGACCAGGATTCAAATCCCCACCCAGCCACAAAAACCACCCCCCAGGTGGCCTTGGACAAGTCACACACTCTCAGCCTTAGAGGAAGGCAAAAGCAAAAACCCCTCTGAACAAATTTTGCCAAGGAAACCATGTGATGAGTTTGCTTTAGGGTGGCCATAAGTCGGAAAGGACTCAAAGGCATGCAAGAAAAACAATGCATTCCACCCTTCAGACATATTAAAACTTTAAAAATCTTATACTTTTAAGGTAAATAGAATAAAGTTGTTATCAAAGATTGGGTTTATGGTTTGGGTGGAAGGAATCATCCCTGTATTCTTGTTGTGTGTTTGTGTGAAAAAGGAAGAGGTGGAAGGGAAAGCTTCATTCCTTTCTCTTTCTGATGAAATTATTAAGGGTGGCACACATACGCCAGTGGGTTGGATCTGCAAAACACTTTAGGAAAATCATATTTATAAATTTCTGTATATGCCACATGATCTTGTTCTCCATAATCCGCAAATGAAATGCTTTTCTGAATAAAAGCCAAACCCAAAATCCCATTATTCATTTCAAACAGAGTGGACCCATGAATCAATGAAGTTTACATAAATTCTGATTTATCATTTAGCAGCTGATTCAGTGGGTCTGTTCTAACTGGGATTAACCATGGAATGTAGGCCAGATATGATGCTGTGGTATGACATCATCCATACTTTCAACAATTGGATTTTCTTTTTACACTATTCTAATTAATTATGTTAATTACGTGATTGTGTAAAACATTTCAGTTGGATAATTTAATACAAATTTTAAAACTATCTGAATATTCATTTATAATAGTACATTCCTATAATAAATGTTCTTACTGGGCTTTTGATTTAGAATTTTACTTGATTTAAAAACTGTAGGGTTTTTTTGTTTGTTTGTTAAATATTAGAAAAAGTTTAAGATGACATGTCCCTGTTAGCACAAAAATGTAAGGAACCTGTCACATCATAATAAAGTGGCAAAGCTTTTAAGATCGCATTTGCATTCTTCATCATACCTTTGTAAAGAAAGCATACACAATGATTCCTAAAATGATGCTTTTGCAATTATCAGCATTATCATTGTCATACATGTGTCCACTGGAAGATACTGCAGAATGATTGAAAGAGAACAGCAATCTATAGATCTATAAGAGAGAAAGTGGATTAGAAGCAACCAATTTTTAATTTACATGTCTAGTTAAATGATGCACCATTAGTCTACTATGTGACAGTGCTGTCAAGAGCAAGGATTTAGAAAATCTTTGTCTCTCTTCTGAGTTGGGATCTGTCAGTAAAATAGATTGGCAGTTGATCCTAAGACATGCAGATAAGCACACTAGTACTTCTATACACAATGAACAATTAATGTATGGAATGCACTGCTGCATGACCTGGTGATGGCTGCTAGTTTAGATGGCTTTAGGGTCACCTTAGGGTCGCCATAAGTGGGACATGAAGGCACACAATAAAAGCAAAAGCCCTGTTCAGGCATTACTCATCCTGCTTCCTTGAACATAGGGGCAAAGAACAGCCTGCTTCACTTTCCTCACATGGAAACCAATGTGTCTGAATAGGAGAGGGTCTTGTTTGTGTGGAGACTCCCCATGCAAGCAGGGACCCTGGAAAGCCTCCACACAAAGAATGCCTTATCCTCATATGTGTTGGTCTCCACGTGAGGAAGGCCTCACATCTAAAGTAACACGTTTGAAAAGGTGAGGTCCCTTGCTCTGGGGTTCTAAAAAAGTGATGAGTAACACTGGAACAGGGCTATGGATGATAAGTCTATCTATGAATTTTGTTGTGTTGGGTAAAGGGAACTA
This sequence comes from Urosaurus nigricauda, assembly GCA_034509955.1. NCBI lineage: Eukaryota > Metazoa > Chordata > Lepidosauria > Squamata > Phrynosomatidae > Urosaurus > Urosaurus nigricauda. The sequence continues at coordinate 310,473,006 of JAOEGL010000001.1, read as the reverse complement.
CTATTTTCAGAAAGATTATACCTTTGTATAAAGATACTGGTGAGAAGCCAAAGTTTGGAAACACAGTTTTTAATAAATAATAATAATAATAATAATAATGTTTATTTATATTTCGCGCCTCTCCCATTGGATCGAGGCGGGATTCCAACAGTTAAAACATATACAGCTCAGTTCAAAAATCTTAAAAAATATAAAATCAATAAAAACAATAAAATCAGTAAAAAATAATATGTTCCTGTTATTCGTTGTAATGTCAAGCAAGTAATTCCTTTTGACAATGACACTTTTGAAATACTAATTCAATGGGTTGCACATATTTGCTGCTATCCTATTACTTTCTTTGAGATTATCTTTCCTTAGGACTGAGAAGGAAATGGCATTAAATTGGGAAAATATCCTCCCAACATGCTTCTAAAAGTGCTATATTACAAAGCTGAGAAACTAAATTCTTCACAAATAGAAGGGAGATATTAGTACACCTAATTAACTTAGTTAGCTCCATATTCAAACCAAGTCAATTTCTAAGTTCAGACACATGTGTCTGTTTGTGTGTGTGTTTGAAATTAACAACATCAACACCAACAGAAATGTTTTCTGTAATTATTTTCTGTTGTACCTTAGAGTTTCACATCCTTTCACATTCATTATCACTATCATCACATCGTACATGACATGTTGGTGCTAGTTTTGAGAGGGAATAGTGGCTTCTCAGGAGGCACTTAACTAATTTGTGGCTGAGATAACATTTCAACAAGGTTCTTCCTGGCTCAAACTCTTACCTACTACACTGTACTACATCTCAATTATTGAGATATCTCTCTGTACATAGGCTGGCCACTAGATGAATGAAGAGACAGGTAGAAATTGCAGCTAGCCACATTAGTTCTTTAGGGGGGAAATCCAAGAGAAACACTTTCATATGTTAAATATTATATTATTATTATAATAGATTATTGGCCAGAAGCCAAACTGAGTCAAAAGAGCATCCTTCTTGGTAGTCATAGCATTGGTGCAGAATGATTTCTGGTGGTATCAAAGTATGGCCTATCCACACTTGTCTGCATAACTCTTTCATACCATCATAAAACTATTAGTCTCATTTTTAATACTAAGTTTTTCCATCCAGATCTCCCTACCAACACAATTTGTTTTGCGGTTTGGCTGTTTGTGTTATGTAATTACCTACACCATAAAGAATTTTAACATCAGTTTTTGCACACTTCGCAATAACTTTTAAAATTGTTCCTAATAAAGCTGGTGTGTTACTTTGCTAATATACAGAAATGTTTATTGTGGCATATATTACACATGCATTTGAAATGACTATGGAGTGAAAAAACACTCCTACAGAATATATTTTTTTTTTCTTACAGTAGATTAAAGTTCTCATTTTAGTAACCTGGGAAACTCTCCGAACTAAGTATCACTTACTTCTGAGCAGAAATGTATAAAATTGTAAAAATAGAGTAATTTAATTTGACATCAAATTCTTTTCTTTTCTTAACCTCTGTCCTTTTGTGTGGAGCATCAAATATATATTAGGATTAGATCTTGTTCTTGGGAAAAGAATGCAATCAAAACATTATATACTTTAATCTCTCCAGTACTGGCAATTACACACTTCAGTAAACTTCAAGTTAATTCAGATCTCTCCCACTCCCTTCCTTCTTATTGGTGTTGGACTTGGCTATCCGTTATCAATCAGGTGTGAAAACACAAAGAGTATTCACTAACTGTAGGCAGCTTTATCAGAAGGCATCTTGGAGTGAAAATTGGCTTTAACCTTCAGGGGATGCTTAAGCCCCACTTGTGAAACATTGCAGCAAGCATATCTTGATTAGAGTCAAAATGGCAGCACAAGTGTACTGCCAACCCCTTGATTACCTGTCATTGATAATTTTAACTAATGATTCCATTTTATTTTATTTCACCACAAAAAGAATATAATTTAAAGCATTTATTGCTTGCTCAAGGCCACCAGGTTAATAGAAACACCCAGTGACCTCTGACCAAAGCCATCCATTCTTATTTGACACATGTAATTTGGGAAGCAATAGCTCATCTATGTGTATGTTTTCTTCCAAGTAAGACCTGAAAAGGAAGGATTTCTCAAGATCTGGTAATTTATCAAGATCTGGAGTTTTAAACTGGGTAGGGGAAGGGTATTCTGAGTGTGCCCCTTTTATTGGCAAAGATAGGGATGCCTACATAGGTAATAAGAAATGTGTTAATTCGTTTCACCACGGGGATAGTAAGTCTAGGGAGGAAACAACTTAGAAACCAGTTTTGACAGGTCCTTGTCAAATACATCAATAGCTGCCAAAATATGAAAGCTCACACGCTGAACAGGCACATTTGACTAATGTATATGCAACCCAGTCCTATGAGTGTTTACTCAGACATATGTCTCAGAAGATATACTTCTCAATAAGTGTGTCTAGGATTACAGGTAGCTCTAGCAATACCCCTATGGGTCAAAAAGCATCCAATTGTCATCTCACCATTTGCTACTCTACCCTGATGATAAAACCAGTAAAACTTCTGTTGTAATTGTAAAGTTTGAACATCCAAGTTAAAATGCCAAAGACTGACAGTGGAGTTCATCTTGTTATTTGCATCTATTCAAATAATGTCGGTGCCTTATTATGCAAAAGCCAACAAATTAAGGCTGCAAAATCATGCATTAGACAATTGATTTGAGCTTTTGTTAAGGTTATAAGAAGAGGTCTGCTGGATTAGATCAAAGTCCAGCCTCCTGCTTTCCCCAGTGACCTACTAAATGCCTGTCTGAAATCACTCTAACAGGACTTGAGGTCGATAGCCCTTTCTGGGTCTTGCCCAGCCACTTATATTTAAAGGGATACTTTCTCCAATATTAGCGGTAATGCATAATAAACATGGCTAGTAGCCACTGTTAAGTTTACCCTCTATGAATGTGTGTAACTCTTTTAAAAGCTATTTAAATAGGCAGCCACAATCTCTTTTTCTAATAGCAAGTTCCACTGTTTAACCATAGACTTTTGTCTGTACTCAAGTTAGAAGGGACATGCAGTTGCCTAATCTCTTGTTTTAGGCTCTGGGCTTTCAGCAAGTACTGTGCCATTGTTTTAATCTTTATGCAATGTCTAGTATAAGCTTAGGTGCTTTCTAAATAATTTGTAAGATACTGATTTTTGGTTTAAATGTCCAAAGGGTTTTGCATAATAAGGCTTTAATGCCATTATAATGTTGCTTCTTTTCTAGAATGCTCTGTGAGGTAATATTAAATGATAGCTTAAAAAGTCAACAACCAACAGCTTCTTTTTAAAAAAAAGCTATACAGCCTGTTACAGTAAAAATACTTCAGGCTTTAACATTTTAATTAACTCAGCTGTTTAAATAATGTATCGATTTATGTAACTCTCTCATTGTATTTCTATAATATCTCTTTTTCTGATGTCCTGCACTTTATAACATTTCTAAGCACATAAGTATCCTTTTTGTTTAAATGGGCTCAGTAAAGTAAATGTACACTTGGTTCTGACTAGTGAAATTTGGCTGGGACTCATTGATTCCAGGAGCCTTATGAAAAAGTCCTTGGAGACAGATGAGTGATGTAAATGGAATTTATTCTTAAAAAGTAGGAGTTAATGAGAAGTATGGAGTATCCCAGTCAGACAACATGAGACTCACCCATACCCCATGCGGGGAGACAGTGGGAAAGAGGAAAGGGTTAACAAGTCTGATGTAAATCATTTTATGTAACGTGCTGCAAGTTTACCAACAGATCCTGAGGTGCAATAAATTATCTTTGAATACCTGAGAGCCTTGGTGAACGCTTTGTGGCCTCTCTGCCATTAATCAGAAACCACAAAGGGGGGAATTGGATGGCAAAACATTAATCATTAAACAATTAATTCCAGCCTTGAAAACAAAACATTGTGATTTCCTGAGTGGGTGAGACAAAAGGAAGCATAAAGTGCTTCCACCCCACTCCACACAGGAAATTCAGAAAACTAATGCCTTGGTATTAAATTCTAATCTAAAATGCCATTGATAATGGATTGAAAATTGTTAATCATATTGCAGCAAATGCAAAGTAGTTGGAACAGGACTAGTAAAAGACTCAGCATCCTGTAGTAAGGAAACACTGAAATATTGTATCCCGCGTGTGATAATATACAAGTGCTCAGGAATGTATAGCGTATGTACTGGTATGCAAAGGGATCTTGGAGCAACTTTGAGACTGTGTGAAAGTTGTCACGTAAGCTTTTGTGCATCTGAGGAAGTAGCTCAAGTCTGCAAAAGCTCATGATTCAACTTCTTTCATACAGTTAGTCTCAAAATTACTGCACTATCCCTTTGCATATGCATATATCTGTTGATCTTAGCAACCAGGGTTACTGAACAAAGACCTCATAGACAGTATGACAATTTTATCCCAGAACGGTGCCTAATGTACAGGAAACTCTTCCTTCCCAATTACTAGAGTAATAAAGATAACCATATCAGTGGGAGCTCACCCTGGAGTAAGTGGGGAAGCTAAGGTCATCACTGACTATTATTATGGAGGCTATTAGGCCTAAATATCCTAAGGGCATCAGATCCCATTTGATCTTAGGTAGGATCAGCATGGTGAGTACCTGGATGTACCTGAAATATAGCCTACACCAACTGACATTCATTGGCAATGTCAGTTGGTGTAGGCTATATTTCAGAAAAAGGAACTGGCAAAACCACCTGTGAGTATTCCTTGTCTAAGAAAACTCTATGAAATTCATGGGGTCCCCATAAGTCAACAGGTGACATGAAGGCATGTACGCACACACACATGATGGTCACCAATTATTACCAGTCAGGATGACTGTATATCATGGCCAATATCAGAGATAGTAGGCTGGGGAACATAAGATAGAGGGTGTTGTTGCATTCAGGTTGTCCTGGTGAGCTTCCCATAGGTAACTTTGGTCTGATCTATCAAGGCTTTTCTTGTTTTTCAAAACAACTTTGGACCTACCAATTTTGCATAGGAGGATTAGGGTGAAATAAGAAAACAATGGGGCTTTCTAGATTGGCAGGAAAGTGTGACATGAAGTTGCCTTTTCCTTAAGGCTTAGCAGCTGCACCACAGCCTTTAGATGGAGCTGCGCTGTTCTGCAGTTTTTAAAAAAAAAGCTGGGAAAACCAGCACCTTTTTAAAGGCGCTTCTTCTCCCCTAAAATGCAAAAAAAGCGTTTTCATGGCACACTTTCCCTTTTTCTCATCTAAAGGCTAGAGTTTCATGCAGCCATGAACACACTTCTTTTTGCCAATCTAGAAAGCCCTTATGTTGAAGGTTGCTGGATGTACATCCATGCCCCAACTCCAAGTGCAATGCATGCATAGGCCTTCTGTCATTTACCCTGTTTCCCCCAAAATAAGGCATCCCTGGAAAATAAGACCTAGTAGAGGTTTTGCTGAATTGCTAAATATAAGGCCTCCCCCGAAAGTAAGATCTAGCAAAGTTTTTGTATATAAATATATATACAGTATATAATAAATGTTCAATTTTTTTGTTCAACAATAAATGTGAATTCTTCTTCATGGTAAAAATAAGACATCTCCTGAAAATAAGAACTAATGCATCTTTGGGAGCAAAAATTAATATAAAACACTGTCTTATTTTCAGGGAAAAACAGTATGTAGCTCTGTGAAGGATAAGAGTTCAGAATTAATTTTACCCAAACCTTGATTTTTTTCCAGCTGTGGTTTTGAGATAATCATAATCTTCAACACATCATAATCTCATTCATTTATTTTCTTGCCCAATAGAGAAAACAGCAGGGGGGAGGGATTCCACTACTCAACCACACATAAATCCACTCTTCACTGCTGCTTTGCACAATGAAAAACTGGATCATGAACCCTGTTTTTCTGCCAGACACCTAAATCCAGAGCAAGGAACTTAAATGGCAGAATTGTATTAATGCAATATGTGTTGATGTGGTATGCAGGGCCCAGTATCTCTGGAAGAGAAATATGTTCATTAGAAAGGAAGCACTGGTAATTATTTCACTTCCTAAAATGTAATTTAAGATCCCTCCTCCCCATGTTGAATGGGGTATCAGGCTTGAAAATAAATGTGTGCTTCAAGGAACCCAGTATGTGAACAGAAAGACCAGACAGGCAGACAGACAGACATACCTTTCCATCCTGTCTCTTTATATATTAAGCCTGTATAATGAGAGGTAAAAGCATTTGTATCCAGAAACTTAGTCTGACGTGCATCATGAAATCAGGAATGTCCATCCTTTCCAATTTCTGGGAAATTGAAAGTGTTCCAAAGCATTATGATGAGAAAGAAGGAACTTAATCCACAGATAGGGAATTAGTAGACTCTTCAGTGAGGCAGACAGTGGGGTATTTTGGTTAAGCACTGTGCTTTATGACTTTGACAGATTTGAGGCTCACTTTCTCCAACCCAAACTGAGATACAACATGCTTAAGTATACATCACCTTTTGTCTAAGCTCCAGGTGTTCATGATGCATCAGAGATTGTTCCCCCCAAGTCCCCTAAATTTCCGATACAGACTATTCAGGAGCATAGGGAGCTGCAGAAGTCCCTTTCCAACCGCCAGATGTAGTATTTGCTTGTTCAGTTTTCTCTTTCAGAGAATTATGTGAAGCAGTATAGGGGATGAGTCATTGAAGATGATGGTCACATTGCATCACACATTTTGTGTACCTTCATGTCATCGGGTAAAGAGGAGAAATGGGGCTGCTGTTTGGAGTGATAACAACATTATCCCCCATACATTCCAGTTCTGACCTCAGAAACATGATGAAGCTCCTGATGGGTTTCTTTGGATCTAGGCCTGTATTTTGGAACTGATCGTGTAGAGTAGTGCTACTCAAAGTAGACTAGTGCCAGTTGGCAAGCCATCAGCTGCTAGACCAAAAAGAGTTTTCATGAAAGAATGAAACAGTTGTATCCAATGGATGCAAATATGATACTAGTCACTGGCATTTTACAAGAAAATGCTGGTGTACCATGTCAGTTAGCAAAAGGTGCACAGATTTAAAGAAGCTGTGACATCTCTAATTTTCCAGTGTATTTTTAAAAGATGGAATATGAGAGGATGCTGCAGATTTGTCTAAGATTTGTCTAAGTAATTTCTAGGCCTCCTCCCAAGGGGGGGGGGGATTTCATGGCAACTTGCTTGATAAAAACCTACACAATATAAGATTCTTATAACAGGAAAACAAGAGACAGCAGCAATAAACACATCAGTCCCAGAAAATACAAGTATCTTAAGCTAAGTTACAGCTAAACACTTAGAACTACAATTTAGGGGTGATCTTTGTGTCTTGGATAATGACATTGGTTTAATGTTTAAAAATTAGGCTCTCTCGGGTGGTGAGATGGCTTCTCATAGCATCTAGGACTCTCCCAAGGGCTACTATGGCCCCTACAGACAGGCAGCTCAATGCCAGGTGGCCTCCTGGAAGGGGCATCATAAAGTGTCGCAGCTTGACGTGATGGTGCCCCTTCCATGCAGCACTGTTTGGGTGCTGCATCTAGCATGTGTCATCATGGCACACATGTGGATGGTCGTGCGCCATGATGGTGGCTGGGTGGCACATTAAGGGTTTTCAGCGTATGGATGCTCAGCCCTTACCACGCGTACAGGCCAGCATAAAGTGCCAGTCTGTACCACCCCCAAAATGCAGAAATAAACAGTGCCTGATTCCCTTTTTTAAAAAAATACAAAATAAGATGTCGTCCCAAATTCTTTTTTGCACTTAGGTAAAACACCCACATTCTGGTGGAAAACAGAAGTGGGGTGGGACTAGAGTGACTATGAAGAATCTCTATTTTATATGAGACATTCTTTCAAATGTCAATTTCATCTCCTGAAGAATGGAAAATTTAGACAGGGCCCTGTCTGAAATTGTTCCTTTCCTCTCCCATATTGTTCAGTCACGTCTGAGGAGGCAAGATGTTGGACTGAAAAGCCATCTGGATCAACTGGACCAACAGATTAGTGAACTGAAGCTGGATGTAAGCAAAACTTCCATTGAGTACCTTGACAGTGACAGCAGACCTAGTTCAGGTAATCTGAGGGATTTCTTCTTTTCCTTTTTTTTTTCTTTTTTTATTAACTATATATATTCAATTTTGTTGTATATGGGAGGGAAAAGCATTAGCAATACTAATGCTTAATATTATAATATGGTCAGTCTTAAATTTTGTTCTTATAGCTCATGAATAGAGAACTGTGGCTCTCCAAATGTAGCTGACCTCCCACTTCCATCAGCAAAATTCAGCATAGTCAATGGTGAGGGAAGATGAGAGTTGCAGTCTAACAGTATTGAGATGAGATAATAGATTATAGTTTACAAACTAGTCTCAGTTACTACAAATTCCTGATTTCAGGGTTTGTGTTATTGTTGTTGTTTTCTTATAAGTTATATAATATTCTTCAAAAATAGGAGCGCGCACTTGATGCAATTGATTCTGTGGAATCTGCATTAATGAATACCATAAAGGGAATCCGCATTTCCATAAGGAAGTCTTGTTTAACCATCCCTCTGACTGTTGTCCTGTATTGTGTTATTTTTATTTTTCAGATAGGTCAACTTTCCACATTTTGGAAACCCATCAAATTGTATACTCGCTGGTCACAACCAGTAGTAACAAAATTAGATCCTTGTGAAGTATTTACTTTGCTGTCTCATCAGAAATGAGAACACAATTGGCTGTCCATTTGCATGAACTTCAGATCCGCGACCCTTGCTTACTCACAAGCAGCAAATGAGGGGGGGTTAAAGCCCCCATGCAAATCTATGGGGATGGTGGTCTGGAATGGATCCCCAGCAAAAATGGAGGGCTGACTGTATATGTCACCAAAAAGGTTCTTGCATTATTTGTTGGATTATCTTTGGTTTATTCTTGTATATAAGTGGTTAGTTCTATACTATATTCTCTATACTTGTGTACTATGCTCTCTGTACTATAAAAAAAACAAGAATCCCTTATGGAAATGTGGATTCCCCAAGTACGTCTAGAGGGCCATATTTGTCTATCCATGAACTATAAGTAGAAAACTTTGACTGACTGGTACGCCATGCACTGTTAATGCTTTTCCCTCCCATATACAGTTTTCCCCAAAACAACCATTCTATGAAAGAGAAAATGCTGGAATGCTCCAGTTAGGTGCTATGGTATGGATTTGCTCTCTGCAAACTGGGAAATGTTTTCTAACTTCTCTTAATCTTCCAGGTTTTTATGATCTCAGTGATGCTGGCTCTTGCTCCTTATCCAACTCCTGTACATCAGTCTTCAGCGAATCCATCTTTTCCTCCCATGCCAGCCTACTGCCAAATTCTTCTCAGCACCCAAAAAACCGACTCAGCACCGTTGATTACCGTCCCAAATCTGCAGATGAAACCACAGTACACAACCAGTTCCAGCAGCACGGAGCCTACATCAGTGATGGATGCCAAATCAAAGTTTGCCCTGATGTTTTAGGGTCTCCCAAATCCAGGCCAAGACCTGTTTCTACAGGTAAATAGTCCCATGTCCTATTCAGACTTATGAGGATCTCTCTGTTTGACTTTAGCCTCATAGCACAATGTATGGAGAGCCAATGTCTTCAAGATCTAACTTTAAAAAAGAAAATCATATATCTGTAACATGCTCATTGCCTCATTCTGCTGTCTCTACTTTTGTTCCTCACTCTGAAGAAACAGAGGGACAAATCATTTGTAATACAAACTACAGGAAATAAAAGTGATGTGACAAGAGACTGCACCTTTTCCAGCTATATGGCAGGACATGAGGCATTTGCTGAATGGATGGACTTAATTAAAGATACCATGCATATGGATTTGCAGGAGCGGGGCAGAGCAGTAGAGGACGGGAGATGTCTCATCCACAGGGTCTGAAGACCAGGAATAGTTTGGGGATTCTGTTAGTATACCGGCCACCCCGTTGCCTAACAGACTCCCTAACCGAGCTGTCTCAGCTGGTCTCTCAGCTGTTGTTGGAGACACCCAGGCTTCTGGTCTTGGGTGACTTCAACATCCCTCTCGAGACCAGCCCTTCTGATCTATCTGGAGCAGCTCGGGAGTTCATGGAATCCATGACAGCCATGAACCTATCCCAATTGGTTGACAACCTGACCTATTGTGGAGGTCACACACTCGATGGGGTTTTTAGTACGGAACAGAAGTATCCATGGGCAGAGGTAACGAAAACCTTCGCTCTGTCATGGACGGATCACTTTCTGATCAAGGTGGAACTAAAAGCAGCGTTTTGTCCCCCTGGGGGTGGTGGACCCATTAGAATGGTCCGCCCTCGAAGGCTCATGGTTTCCAGAAGGCCCTAGAGGGTTTAATGGTTGGCAATGCTGGTGACTGTGTTGAAGCCTTGGTAAACACCTGGAACATCGATATCTCCAAGGCTTTCCTCTCCAACCGCTCCTAACCATAAACCCTGGTATACAGAAGAACTCAGGGAGATGAAGCGGGTTGGACAACGACTAGAGCGCAAGTGGCGGAACACTCGACTCCTATCCGACAAGAGTCGCCATAGGCAGCATCTTCGCGCCTATCAGGAGGCTTTGCGTGCAGCGCGGAAATCTTTCTGCTCTGCTCGCATTGCGTCTGCAGAGTCTCGCCCAGCGGAACTGTTTAGGGTGGTAAGGGAACTGACGCAGGTTCCCCCTGCGCCAAATCCCCTTCTTAACCCTACGACAGCCTGCTGCGATGTGTTTAACAACTTCTTCGCAGATAAAATCTCTCGTATAAGAGCCGACTTGGATGCCACCTTTTCTCCAGATCCTATAAGTGAGGTGTCTACCGACTCCGTTGCTGTCACATTACTGGATGAGTTTCAATCTGTAAGTTCCGATGACGTGGACAAGCTACTTGGAAGTATGCGGAAGACGACTTGCCCTCTCGATCCTTGTCCATCTTGGCTGGTCGTCCAGGGAGGGGACACACTGAGAACGTTTGTTCAGAATACGATCAATGCGTCCCTCAGGGAGGGCATCCTACCACCTTGCCTCAAGGAGGCGGCGGTTAAGCCCCTCCTGAAAAAGCCCTCCCTTGATCCCCTGGATAGAAACAACTGCAGACCAGTGTCCTTGCTCCCATTTTTAATCAAGGTGATCGAGAGGGCGGTCGCCACCCAACTCCAGGCAGTCTTGGATGAAGCCGATTATCTTAATCCATTCCAAACCGGTTTCAGGACAGGACATGGAGTGGAGACTGCCATGGTCGCTCTGACCGACAACCTCCGCTTAAGCATTGACAGGGGTAGTGTGACCCTGTTAGTGCTCTTGGATCTCTCAGTGGCTTTTGATACTGTAGATCACTCCATCCTTTTGGGTCGGTTGAGGGAGTTGGGAATCGGGGGCACTGCTCTTCAGTGGTTCCAATCCTTTCTCTCTGACAGATCCCAAAGGGTGAGGCTCGGGGGCAGTTGCTCCTCCAAAATCGAGCTTAATTGTGGCGTCCCTCAGGGCGCCATCCTGTCCCCGATGCTATTTAATATCTACATGAAGCCGCTGGGTGAGATCATTTGGAGGCATGGAGCTCAGTGTCTTCAGTACGCTGATGACACTCAGATATATCTCTCCATGACCAGATCGTCGGCTCAGACTTCAGATGGCACCTCTCCCCGTAATGACTGCCTTGCAGTGGTAATGGATTGGATGAGGGAAAACAGATTGAAGCTAAATCCAGACAAAACGGAGGTACTAACAGTTACCGGTCCGAAACCAGGCTTGGGAATACAGCCTCCAGTACTGGGTGGAGCCACACTCTCCTCTAAGGACTCTGTTCGCAGTCTGGGGGTACTCCTCGACTCATCGCTTCACTTGACTAGTCAGGTGAATGTGGTAGTCAGGAGCGCCTGCTATCAGCTTCAGCTGATGCGCCTGCTATCAGCTTCGGCTGATACGCCAGCTGCGCCCTTTCCTGGATATGAAAGACCTGGAATCTGTGGTACACGCTCTAGTAACCTCATGTCTGGATTTTTGTAACGCGCTCTACATGGGGCTACCCTTGTGCCTAAACCGGAAACTTCAATTAGTTCAGAACATGGCACCCAGGCTTATCACAGGAACATCAAGGAGAGAGCACATAACACCTGTGCTTAAAGCTCTCCACTGGCTGCCCATTAGTTTCCGGGCACAGTACAAGGTGTTGGTATTAACCTTCAAAGCCCTACATGGCTCAGGCCCGTCTTACCTTAGGGACCGCCTCTTCCCATATGAACCGCCCCACACACTTCGGTCCTCTGGGAGGAATCTGCTGAAGCCTAAGAAAACCAGGCTGTCGCAGACCTCCCAGAGGACTTTTTCAGCTACCGCCCCTAAGGTCTGGAATGGCCTGCTGGACGAGATGTGTCTCATTACATCTTTGGCCAGCTTTTAAAAGGCCTTAAAGACGCATCTCTTCTGGCAGGCCTTCCCCTGAAGAGGGAATAAATGTAACACCAACCCCCGACCCTGAAAAAGGCAAATGAAAACGTAAATGGAACTGGGGGATTAACCTTAGCTGTCCCCCTGTTTAAATCTTCTGATTCCACCCATTGGGGATTGCACTCGCACTGTCCATGAAACTGCACCTTGTTTTTACTATTTTAACGAATTTTAACTGATGTCAATTTTAACTAGTTCTGGTTTAATCTAGTCTTAAGGGGGGAGGTTGGGAAGGGATGTGACTGCTGTTTTACCTTGTATTTTTTTTAATTTTGTTGTACCCCGCTCCAAGTATTTCATTAGAGGAGCGGGTTATAAATAAATTTAAAAAAAAAAGGTCACCATGGATCGATGTGAAGGCATTAATAACAACAGTATTAGAATGAATTGAAGGAGGATTTTCCTGTTGGATCACTGCCTGGCATAAAATATCTGTTTAGCAAGAAAGAAATAGTAAAGGGACAAATTATAAAGCTTCTAGGCAGAATGACTTTTGCATAAGCTGTGCAGTGCTGACCCAGGATGTGTCATTGGGGCGATACAGACTGCCCAAAAGGGGCGGTCTGTAGCTGCCCCAAGAAGCGGCAAGATGGGGCCAAGGCTGCCACACCGGCAGCCTCAGAGGCCGCGGGGAAGCACCAAACTGCCGCTTCCCCACGGCCTCAAGGTGGGGTGCAGCAGGCGCCCTGGGTGCCCACTGTACCCCACTTCCCTCAGCTGAGGCAAGGGGAGAAAGGGGCCACTGCCACGGCCCCTTTCTCCCCGGATCTTTGGCATGGCTGTTTGAAAGCTGCGCCAAAGATGTGACGCAAAAAAGGAGCTCAGTTTCTGAGCTCCTTTTTTCACCGTGGGAAGAGCATACTTGGCGCCTTCCTGTGGCATGAAGTTGTCATGGCACACACAGCATTTCTAAATGCTGCACTATATGATTAAAATACTCCTCATTCAAATCCAATAAATTGTGATCCAGACACATGCAGTTTGAAGGAAATTGGCTATTTTGCAGTTGGGGGGGGGGGGACTCCACTGAAAAGGGATTCATGTTTTATACTGGTGTATGTACAAGTATCCATGAAGTCGCACATTATCGAATGGATTCATTCACTTGGATTCATATGACTGTGCAATTTTAGCAGAGGGAAGGCAAATAGATGTGAATATCTTGCCAAGAAAACCCCATGATAGGTTCACTTTAGGGTTGCCATAAGTCAGAAGCGATCTGTATGTACCTTGGAGGTAACAGATAGAACTTCCCCGTGTTTGTGTAATCTTTTTCTCTGGATATCTGTATTTTAGTCACATGAAAATAGCTGTTGTTATAATGGCTTGGTAGATGCATTGGGGAAAATGTTTTGTGGAGCTCAGTAGTAAAGAGCTTCAATGATAACTGCAGTTACCTAATTTGGGAACTTATCTTCAATGTCAACCTCATTACCAATGCCCCCAAATGTCCTCTAAGGAGCCAGGGCAAATTTGATCACTCACAGGCCATTTTGGGTCCAGGAGAGGCCTTTTTTAAAAACAGAAAGTAACCCCCCAAAATAGCCCAGGGAGACCCCAAAATAGAAAAATGATAAAAATACCTCCTAGAAGCCATTTGGGGGCAAACATTTGACCCTTGGGGGTTACAAAAAATGGCCAATGGGACACGTTTTGCACACCCTTGACATAGGTAATACCATAATTAGTTTTGCTATCTAGAGCAAAAGTAGATCCTGCCATGAATCTTGTTTTGGGAGAAAGGTGAGATATAAATAAGTAAAAGAGGAGGAGGTGATTGGGACTGTGTTTATTCTGATACATCCCAGGTCCCTTTCAAGTGTTGGAAGGACAACAGGTGCATACTATTGGCCCTATGTCTTGATATTTCATGGTTCCTGTGTCTGTCCCCCAGTGACCACTTATTCAGCATGATGCCTTGATGAGAGACATCAATGTGTGCAACCCTCTTAAGTTACTTGGAAACTACCACAGGAGCTGTTACAAGGGCTGGTAGGTTATCGAAATATCTTCACAAATAAATACACAATAGTTCAGGTAGTTTTCTCCAGTGCAGACACCCATGCTTGACATGTTAAATGTTAAACATGGGTTAACAGCATGACCCATGTATTCCAGCCAGGCTTGATAAATAGAGGGATCTCAGCACAGGTGAGCTGTATGAGCACCTGTATAGACAGATTGTTAAGATTCGAGAATGAGCTTTATGGTTAAGAAAGTTTCTAATAAATAAAATAAAATTTGCCTATTGAAGGGTTGGGTTTTTGTTGTTGTTGTTGTTGTTGTGGGCCTTCAACACAACACTTATGGTGATCCAAAGGTGAACCTATCTCAGAGTTTTCTTGTCAAGATTTGTTCAGAGGGGATTTTGCCTTTGCCTTCCTCTATGGCTGAGATTTGAACCTTGATCTTCAGAGTCGTAGTCCAATGCTTAAAACCACTACACCATACTGGTTCTGCTATAAAAGGCTTACTGTGAATAAAATATTAGACACCTCCTCCCAACTGTCAAAACTCCCAAAAGGGTTCATGGGGAAATGTGTAGACGTGATCTTAATACAAACTGATGCTCTTACCTTGACCATTTTTTTTTTAATCCTGTTGTCTAACTAGGTGACCTTGAAAGACTAACCATTGGAGATGTGGGATTTCCTAAAGCTACTGACCCCAAATTCTCTCCTCTGCTTTGTCCAGGAGAAGATAACCAGATCTACTGTGTGGACCCCAAATACCAGAGTGACTTGGTCTCTAAGAGTGGGAATGATGTGTATCCTTACCCGAGTCCCCTTCATGCTGTGGCTTTACAGAGTCCCCTTTTTTCCCTGACGGGGCCATCATCAGAAATTGAACGTCATCCGGTGCCTAACAAAGTTGCACCTAATGTTGTTGGGTCCAGTTTGATTAAGACTCGGCCAGTCAGAGAGTCCAGGCCAGGGGGTTACATCAACAAACTGCTTCAGCTGACACGCTACAGAGGAAACAATCAGGCGGACGCCAATCAGAGGTGTCCAACAAAGACCCAGCCATTGACAATGCTCCAGAGACTCATTATAATCCCCAGTGCTGCTGGAGTGAAAATTAACAGCAGTGGCAGCCAGCTGGAAAAACAAGGGAGCTCACCACATAGTAACAAAGCTGATGGGAAACCACAGAGAGAGATGCCTGAGGGGGAATGTGCCAAACAGCAGGGGACTCTGGACTGTGTGAATGTAGAGCAGACAGCCACCGTGATTCATGCAGAGTCTTCCTTGGCTGTGAATGGTGGTTACTCTGCCAAGTCGTCTGTGAGGGACTCTCCTGTGACAGAAGCTGGGGAAAGCAGCCTGGAACGAAGCTCTTCCGGCTCACAGCTCGGAACAGAGGATTCTAGCCTGAGCCCCACAAATGCTCATGTAGCCACAGTCAAGAAATCTCACAAGAAGTATGCCAATGCCATGAAGGCAGGAGGTCATGATCTCGTGCCTCAGGGAGGATTTGTTCATGCAAAGTTTGTCCCTGCAGAATCCCATCAAGTCAAAGTGAGGTTTGCTAACTCTAAATTGAAGCCTGTGAAGGTAAAGAGGAGGAACAGTGAGAAGGCACTGAGGCCTGGGAAACAGACTTTTTATGCAGAGAAATCAAGAGGGTTTCACCACCCTGCTGCCAAGCTGCCTGTGGAATGGAATCTGTCTCAGAGACAGCTGAGAGAAAGAAACCTAATTAGGAGGCCTACATTTTCTGGGGAAACCACAGGTAGATCTTGCTCAGAGTCCAGCCTGTACCCTGTGCCATTCAGACTCCCCCAAGCACCCTCTGGGCCTCAACTGTATCAAGCATCTGCCAATACCACGTATTCTCTTGAAGCAGCTTACATAGACACAGCCACCAAGAAAAAGCATCGCAAATGGCAGTCCACAGTGGAGATCTCAGCTAAAACCCAGGTTGCTAGTCTTTCTAGCAGCTTTGCCTTGGGCCCAGCAAGACCACAAGGAAGGAGAGCAGGGATTATGCGTGCTGTAACCATGAGGGCACGTCCAAAGAACCGCCACCCCTTTCGTCCTGGAACATACGCCAAAAGTGAATCTGACCACTCAGAGTACTCTGCCGAATGTGCTTCCCTTTTCCACTCCACCATTGCTGAGACCAGCGAAGGAGAGGTCAGTGACTATACAGCCAATCGCTTTGGGGATAGTGAATCCAGTGAAAGTGATTCTGAGGGCAGCAGCCTGACTATTGACTATGAGGAGGAGGCAGATGAGCACGAACTGATCTGGTCTGACTCATCTATCAGGCAACTGGAAGCCACTCACACCTCCTCCAAGCCTCTTCCATCTATGCCCAAACTCTGCCGCATCAAAGCTTCAAAGGCCCTCAAGAAGAAGATTAGGAGATTCCAACCTGCCTCTCTGAAAGTGATGACTATGGTTTAAAACTAAGAATCAGTCTTATTTTGTCAGCTGACTCTGTCTCAGTTTGCAAAACAAAGGTGGATCAATACTTAAAAGGATTTTGTTAAATAAAATGTAATTAAACCTTCTTCAATGCCCAGATCTTCAGGCAAGGGTTTTATTGTTGTTGTTCATTTGCAAATGCCTGTGTAAATTACACCAACTTCCCTTTTCTATTCTGTAAATGTGTGTTCTTGTGGCTTTATATCTCCCATCTTTCCCATCCCATACCCCTAGTTATTAAGATATTAAGGGTTCAGAGGATATGTTTGCTGCCAGGCTAATGGATATTTTTGAGACATGGATGTGCAACCCATAAAGCATGGAAAATTTCTGAACTTGCAGGGGGTGGGGGTGGAATTTTTTTTGCTAAGGGTGCAGTTGGATCTCTTCAAATTCAGAGGCTTTCATTACATTCTTGGAGTTTCCTTAAAAACTCACATTCTCTGTCTGTCTTGTTGCCCATTGTAAATATTACTCAACAAGACTTGGTTTTTTCATCAGTTTTCATCAGAGGTGTCATTTATTTACAAAGGAGACCTACAATCAGAGAAATGCGTGCTCTGGTACTACTACAGTACTACCTCCCATTTGCAAATTCAATGGATTAAGGAACTTTCAAACCTGACTGATACCACTGTAATCTTTTTATATGAAGATGTTTGTGGTGTTGCTGTTGTTGTTTTTGAATAGGTAAACTGCATTCCAGACAGTGGGTCACAATGCATTTATAGTTGTGGCTGAGAACATAGTAGCACTGCTCAGATTTTATTGCAGGCTCAATAAAATGTTATGTTGGTGGACCCAGCTGTAAAACAGCTGTCTGTCTTCTTTGCTGTTATAAAGTGGGGGAGGCTGTTGTCATTTAGCAACAATGTCAGGGGTTCTGAAAAAGAATTCTTATTTAAATGGGTGATGGTTCCTCCACCCTACTCTTTCCCTTCAAGAAACATACAGCTCCTGTCACCCTGTGACAGTTTCCCAAGGAAAATTCTTCTCTCACCCTCCCCCAAACTACTGTGTTAATTACAACTTGCTTGACCTAGTTTACTACACAAGCTTTCTCTGAAATGACCAGACTGCAAAATGAATTGGGGACTGTATAGCAAGCCTCAGCTCTTAGCCCTGAACTTGCTGGCACCACATGTGTTTCCCCTGCCCTTGAAACTGCCAGTAGCTTTTAGTACTGACTAATATTAGCAAAACATGATTACTTTGTATAATGGCCCTCAGATTAGTCTTCCCTAATGTTTTTTCTTCAGCTGTATTGAACTACAGCTTTCATCATCCCGAGTCTGCCATGGTCATGATATCTGGGGATGCTAAGAGATGTAGTTATCCCCTGGTGGCTACCAAGTTAGAAAAGGCTATCAGAAAACAGTGACTGATAGCAACAGAAATTTTTATTGCCTTCTTTGCACAAGGATAGAGCTGACCCCTGTAAGGAACTGGGGGCGGGGGGATCTTGACCTGTTAGTGAGAAAGTCGTTTACACTGGTATGAGGGCAGGAAACAGGAATGATTTTAGTTCTTTACTGAGGATATAAAACTGTCCCTGGTGACACATGTGGAAGCACTCTGCATTATGTAGCTAGTCTGATTGGACCTTCTGGTTCTTTCTTTGTAGAGTTTAAATGCAGAGTGATGGTGCCACAGAGTGGGATGTCTGACATTTTCTTTTTCTGACACTACCCTACTAAAAAGTGCTCCTCCATCACCACTGCCCCAGATGGAACAAATGGTACTATGAAGAAAAAGTTTAAATGAATGTGCTCTCAATACAGCTCTGCTTGTGGAGGCAATTTAAGGTAACATATGTTCCATCTGAATAGATGGGGGGGAGTGTGATTAAAGATAGATTTGTTAAGCATACAGAACAAGACACCCTGGGGCAGAATCAATGTGTTTCTGAAAGGAAGTCCTGCCTCACAAAGCTTTATATGTTACTTGGGTCAACAGTCAGCTCGATAGAGACATGGACTTTCAAAAGATTTTTTAAAAACATTCTCCTGCTAGAAGCTGCTGAGTTAAATGTAGCAGTCATGGAACAACAGGACATCTCCTCTTACAGAACACTAACAGATTGGAGTCACTGTAAATTTCTCAGACTCTCCACAAGAAACTAAATGTGTGTGTATGCGTGCACATATATGTGCCTTTAAATTGCATATCAGCTTACAGAGACTCCATTAATTTTATAGGATTTTCAAAGGCAAAGAACACAGAGGTGAAATATAGCATATACACCTGATACTTTTTGGTAGTTTCCCATCCACGTATTAACAAGGTTGGACTCTGCTTAGCTTCCATGATCAGAAGGGATCTTGTGCCTTTAGGGTATTTGGGCTTAATAGCCTCCCATTGTAACAGTTATGATGACACTAACCTTCCCACTTGAATGCATCCACTGCCCTGCATAGGGCTTGAAATCTACCTTGATGTTCAAAATATTCCAGCCCTCAACCTCCTTCGCTTCCTAGATCAGACAGGATCTGTTGACTTCAGAGCATTTAAATTAGTTCCATTATCATAGTTCTGCTTGGCCATGTTTGTGAATTGATACCAAATTATTTGTGATGAGATAGAAGCTGAAATAGTCTACAAAATGCTTCATAATTCACCTTGAACTTGGTTCAAATTGGATTGAATATAAGTGGAAAGTTGAAAGAACGGGGTCAAAAAAGGAAAAAGTGCCCTTTTTTATGTATTAGAGTCCATGCAGGCAGGACTGAACCAGGAAAGAGATGTTAGAGTTTAGCTCAAAAGATCAATGAAAAAAGTAGTGGCTCTGAAAAACAAATGTCAATATAGGCAAAGGAATGTCATAATTTTAATGCCATTGTAAAAATTTAGAAAAATTTTGGTCATCCCCATTTGAAATAGGAGATTCAGAGGTTGCAAAAAAAAAAAAGGGTAAGATGCAATACCTTCCTTAGAGAGGAAAGCTAAATTAGGGGCTGTGTAGACTATAATCCCATTTACTTTGGTGTAAGCCCCTCTGAAACAGTAGTCCTTACTTTTCAGTAAATGTGCTATTTGCATTAATTGTGGACCTTATGCAAACCATGCAACCTAGCCAGGACAACAAATGGAAATAGAGAGTAAAAGCACATGGATATCATTTAATTTTAATTATCCAAAGTGGCTTAATTTGGAGGAGGACATATGTTGTGGCCATCAGCAATATCAACATGGAGACTCACATTCTACCAAAGTTACTCAGTGATCAGAAGTGGTATATAAGGAGAATTTGTTCTCTCTGCAAACTATTAGTTTCTGCAAGGCAGGTTAAGCAGAGAGAGTATCTGGATACAGTGAAGTAAGCTAGTCTCCCTAGTCTACGTTGACACCTCTCCATCTCAGAATACCAATTAGCATCAAGTCTGGTGTATGTATTATGCAAAAAAAAAAAAAAAATCCAATAGAGAACTGTCCTCTACAACTGCCCAAATCTTTGCAGAAGGTGCCGTTCCCTGGAATTTGATTGACACTCCTGGCTCTCGGTCCCATAGATTTCAGCAGAACATTCTCCCAAATGCTTATGGTCTTGGTTCTGGTCTGGACTTACAAAGAAAGATATTTATTTTACTGGAATAACTGCTTTATACGTGCGTTGAAAACATGGTTTTTACTCAGTGGACAAGAGTGGAATTGTCCATAGAAAAAGAAAAAAATGATCTATATTAAATCCATCTGAATATCCTCAAAGAATGTTTAGAAAATATAACATGTGTAATTAGTTATTTATTCCTATGTCTAGCACCTAACAAGATACAGTTTCGAGGTGAGAAATGTGCCACTCTCCAGCCATTCCATTAACAAATGTATGGTCCAGACAGCTGTGGAAGGCATAGCTTTATCCTGCAACTGCATTCCAAGCAGCAATGTCTTTTGTAGCTCTCAGACACCTCCAATGGTCATCCATCACTGAAATGCATCAGGTAGTTAAGTGCTTCCTTTGTTGAAGACAAAGCTTTTTTTTGGCTGGGAGACCAAAATGTTCCTAACCATTAAAAAAGAAGAGGTGTTGTAAAAGACTATTAGGGAGGAATCTGCCAACTCATTTGCAGTAGTGACATCTGTTAATGTATTTATGGCTGTAACAATCAGGGAAGTGGATCATAGAATACACTTTTGGCTTTGAAAAGGGGTGTGTATATGTTGCTGTCTGTGATGTAGAAACACAAGCCTCTCACTGAAAGTTACCTGTGAAACAGACTCACAGTTGAAACCTAAAGCTGCATATGCACTGATGAAATACTCCAATTTGACACCACTTTTAACTGCCATGGCTCAGTGCTATGGAATTCTGGGAACTGTAGTTTGTAGAGCTACCAGAGTAGAGCACTTGACTTCCCAGAATTCCATAGCATTGAGCCATGGCAGTTAAAATGATGTCACACCGGATTATTTCTGCAGTGTGGATACAGCCTCAGGGGAAGCAAACAAAACAAAATGAGGTGAGCAATAGCTCAGAATTGTGTGCACAGCTTTAAGCTTTGTGCGCAGAAAGTTGCAGGATCAATTTTTGGCGCTATGCCTGTTTGTACTCAGGTAAAAGAATCTCAGGTGGTAGAGCTCTGCATTGTTCATGACTCTGGTCCTCCCTCCTATAAGCCTCTCATTGGGGAAGGTAATTCTGATACATCTCTGTACTGTATTGGATTTGACTGGCCTGCTAAGGCATTTCCTGGAACAATGTAAGCAGCTAGACCAGGCTAGTGATGGTGGTGAAAGATCCAAAATCTGAGAACAAGAAGCCTGATGAAAAGTGCTGTAGAACATAAGAACCCAGGGATCAGAGCAAAGGCTTATCTGTTCTAAAGTGGCCAACCCAACAAGCTACCGAAAAGCTACGAGCAGGATAGAAATACAAATGCACCCTGAGAATTCATTTTGAGTGGCAAAAAGCTCCAAACTGTATGGAGGTAACATATAGTCATCATGACCTAATAGCTATTGAGGGGCACCCCCATTCCTGTCCCTGAAAGTCTTCCTTTTGGGGTGAAAGCTCCCAGACTAAACCATCCGGCATGGGCATGGGAGGATTCTTGAAGTTGTAGTCCAAAATGTGACATTTCCAAGCTCTCATTCTCTTTATTTATTCCTTTGTTTAGTCCTCAAAAAGGTATCACCACATTGTAAGCTGATCTTGGTTGTTGTTGTTTTTTTTATTTTGTGATGCTGAGGCTTGGTAACCTCAGTGTGGGATAAACTGTTTTAGCAAGGGTGGATTCCCAAAGCCATCTTTCTTGAGCAAAAATGCATGGGCATAGGAAGAATTCACAGAAGAGAATTGTCAAGAAGAAGCTAGTTTCCTGACCCCAAAAGAGCTGGTGCAGGGTGACCCAATCCTGTATTAACAACAACAACAACAACAACAACAACTATTATTACTATTATTATTATTATTATTATTATTATTATTTCTAGCCCACCCAATCATGAAGAATCCAGGCGGGTTACTACAATAAAATACACTGAAGTTACAATAAAAGAGTGATGCATCATAGTTGTGGAGATGATGGCTGGAATCCTCTTGGCTCTGGGACAGCCAAGACTTATGCCATCATACATACCTTTGCAGAAGTTGTGCAAGAAGATATCCAGTACTTCTGTGTGCAATATTTTTTTTCCTCCCAGCTGTGCAAAGCAGCCAGGTGAACCCCCATCCCATGACACAAATGGCTACGTTGGCTGGGAGTTGGAATCTGAGTGCTATGCAGTTGCTGCTGTACAACCTGTGGGAAAGGAGTAGGCTTCACTTTCCTAGACATAAGCCTAAGTATGCTGGCGGAGCTTATACTCTTCCTCCTTTAAATAGGATCTCACCCATTTTCAACAATTCCTCTTGGTCAGGACAGGGGAACTTGTGGTTCTCCAAGTGTTGTTGAGCTCCTGTTCTCTTCAGCCCCAGCAAGTCTGCCCAGTGGCAATGGATGGTGGGACTTGTGCTTCAGCAACATTTGAAGCATGAGAGGTTTTTCATGCCAGAGCTATACATTTCTTCATGCAGATGTCCTTTCGAAAATAATCTTCAGACAGGAAGAACCGCACCAAAGATCCTACAATGTTAACAGTGGCTTATCAGTGCATACAATAAGATTTATTTAAAGCAATAATCACTGGATTACTTCCTACAGTTCATCTTGAATGGCTAGAAGGGAGGTTCTTGAAATACAACATGCCTTGATGCCTTGATTCATGGTGAAAATGCATAGGTTCCATTTGTATGTTTTTCAGTAAAGTTTGTTTCTTGCATTTATTTCAGTAGAAAATAACTGGGGAAGCAAGATAATTACCCATCTGTACATCTAAATACATCTCTTATAACAAAATGTTGACCTGTAAATCGAAATGTAATGTTCCTATTTATTTTCTCTTCAAAACAGTTACAATAAAATGAGGCACAGAAGTAATATGAGTTCATTGTTTTTATAGAGCAACTTTTTTTTGTTTGATAACACTTTTTTATTTGGCTTGTTGCCCTTATATTTTGTGGAGCTCAGGTTGAAGGATAAAAAGCAGAATTCCCAGCAGAATTCCCATAACCTCTCAAGGCTTTGCTTGATATGGATCTCTTTTAAAATATCCATATATCTTTTCTCTCTGTCTGCCAGCTACTAGTTACATCAGCATTAGTAATCAAGGACACAGCAGGACACAAATCACCCTGGGCATAAATCCCTTGGAGTCAGTAGGGTTACACCAGCCACCAGGTTGGCCCAGTTGCGTGCCATGGTCCATATATCAGTGGGTGAGATGATTGGAATGACAGATGGAAAATGAGAAAAAAAGAATCAGAACGTCTAGTGTTTATATGTCTACCATCTGCAGAAATAAAAACACTCCCATGTAGCTTTTCAGCATACATGTTTGCTCTGTAGGTCATTTATGGATTTGCAATGAAACGACAGCTTGGGGAAGTTACTTTTGGACTACTCACAATAGTACACTACACTGTTATAGTGCAATTATTCCACTTTATCTGCTATGCCAGCCTCCTGTGGAATTATGAGGTTTGTGTTTTATTGAGGTCTAAGAACTCTCTGGCTAAGAATTCTAAGTGCCCCTCCCTAAACTGCAAATCCCAGGATTCCACAGGAGACAGCCATAGCAGTCAAAGTGGAATAATAGCATCATAACAGTGTTATGTGGTATTCTCCAAGAACTCCCAGAACTCCCCAGCTAGCCATACTGTAGTCCAAAAATGAAATTGTCCCAAACTCTGGATGTGAGTAAACTACAGTGACATAAGTAAGACACACACCATCCAATGCACTTTTTTGGTCATTGGGGAAGTCAGGATTCTGCTCTAGCTTCACAACAATAAGAATGTCTTTAAAAACCCCACCTTTTAAGCAGCCCAGCACCCCCCCCCCATGGCCTTTTCCATATTGCTGGGGGTGGGATGAGCATACAATCATAGAATTTTAGAATATGAAGGGACCACAAGGCCATCTCGTTCAACTCTTGCCATGCAGGTATACATAACTGAAGCACTCCTAAATGATGGCTATTCAATCTCTGCTTAAAGACCTCCAAAGACAGAAAGTCCACAACTTTCTGAGGTACCCTGTGAGCTGTTCCACTGTTAAACAGCTCTTATAGCAAAGAAATTCTTTCAAGTATTTAGGTAGAGTCTCTTTTCTTGTAATTTCAATCCAGTGGTTCATGTTCTAATTTCTAGAGCTGCAGAAAACAAACTGGCTCCATCTTTTACATGACATCCCTTCAGACATATAAAGATAGATATTTTTATAGAAAGAGATGTCATCTCTCAGTCTTCCTTCTCCAAGAACATTACCGCTTGAGCCTTGTTCTCACTGCAATTGTGTCAGGGTTTTTTTGTTGTTTTTTTTAAAGGAAACATACCAGTGTCACAGCAGCCATTATCACACATCTTTGCAATTCCATAACTCGGGCTTAACCCCACCTGCCTGTCCTATGTCCCACCCAGCATGGTTTGGAGTTTTAAATTTTATTTTTATTTATTTTCATTTTAACTTTTTCACACAATTCTGGAGCTCTGCTCTTGTGATATAAAATTTTAAAAAGAATTAAATAAATAAATAACAATAATAACAATGGCAATCAGCCTACTCTGGAATAGCAAGGAGGAGGGATGTGGGAGTGCCCCAGCAGCAACATCTTGCACCTGGGGACTAGCATAATTGGGAGGTAATTGACAAGTTCCCCCGTCAATGAAAAGGGACAGCCTAATCCTGCTTCAGGGAGACAGCAGCTACAGGTTGGAGGCAGTGGCTAGTGATAAGTATCATCAAAGGTGCTTTTTTCTAGCTGCAATTCAAAGCTGTGTAATTCAAAGCCCCAAAGTTGTTCCTCATAAGGCTTGATTTCTAGACCTCTGTTCATCTTGGTCACTTTGCTCTGGACACATTCAAGCTTCTTGACACATCCAGCTATTTCCTTGTAACTGGACATGCCACAAGGATGTTATGTGCAGGGACATCTTGAGGACTACTGAAAGTCCATGCAGATGCCTATCACAATGAATCAGCGGGGTGACCAGTGGGGTGCCACAGGGCTCTGTCCTGGGCCCAGAGCTATTCAATGTCTTTATTAATGATTTGGATGACAGAATTGGGGGCATACTTATCAAATTTGCAGATGACACTAAACTGGGAGGAGTAGCTAATACCCCAGAGGACAGGATCAACATTCAAAATGACCTGAATAGACTAGATAGCTGGGCCGATGCTAACAAGATGAAATTCAATGCAGAGAAATGTAAGGTTCTGCACTTAGGGCGGAAAAATGAAATGCACAGATAAAGGATGGGGGACACCTGGATGAATGAAACTACGTGGGAAAGGGATCTAGGAGTCCAAGTAGACCATAAGCTGAACATGAGTCAACAGTGCGATGCTGCAGCTAAAAAAGCCAATGCAATTTTAGGCTGCATCAATAGAAGTATAGTTTCTAGATCAAGGGAAGTTATAGTGCCACTCTATTCTGCTTTGGTCAGGCCCCACCTGGAATACTGTGTCCAGTTCTGGGCACCACAATTCAAAAAAGATGTGGAGAAACTGGAGCATGTCCAAAGGAGGGCAACTAAGATGGTGAAGGATCTGGAAACCATGCCCTATGAGGAACGACTTAGGGAGCTGGGGATGTTTAGCCTGGAGAAGAGAAGGTTAAGAGGTGATATGATAGCCCTGTTTAAATATTTGAAGGGATGTCACATTGAGGAGGGAGCAAGCTTGTTTTCTGCTGCTGCAGAGACTAGAACACGGAACAATGGATGCAAACTGCAGGAAAAGAGATTCCACCTCAACATTAGGAGGAACTTCCTGACAGTAAGGGCTATTCGACAGTGGAACACACTCCCTCGGAGTGTGGTGGAGTCTCCTTCCTTAGGGGTCTTTAAGCAGAGGCTGGATGGCCACCTGTCAGGGATGCTTTGATTTGGAGTTCCTGCATGGCAGGGGGTTGGACTGGATGGCCCTTGTGGTCTCTTCCAACTCTATGATTCTATAATTCTATGAATCCAGCTACAGGAAAGTAACTGGATGCATTCTTGCTGATCTCCCCACTATATGACAATACAGAAATGGCTATGTTGTGGGGACTACACTGCTTACAAGGTAGGTTTTGAGAGACATTAGCTATACCAGGGGATATAGCTATGGAGACATAGCTTCATGATACATTTATGTTCCTCAATGCAAGATGGCAACTCTTATGTATGACTATTTGCATATACACATATGTATCAATGTTCTGCATTATCTATTTAGTTTCATATACATAACTAAGTAACATCTTCCACTTTAGCAGCCAGCAGCCAGGTTGATCAAAGGAGTTCTGTTCAGCTATCGATCAGACTGCATATTGAAGCAGGATCCTTGTTGAAAGTTCTTGTTTCTGTTGGGCAACTGAAGTTTCCTGAGGCTTCAGCCTTTGTTTAGGAAACAAAATACTTAATAAAATAATCCTGCTAGAGATTAGCTTTCAATCTGCAGAGCGACAAAAACATGTCTCTGTCTGTTGCTGCTTCTTTGAGAACTGAAACAGACTCAAAAGCAAGACAAGTAGTATGCAATTAACAAAAGTTTGTTAATTGTTAATGACCAAATCTACATATGCATGGGGAAGCCTACATCCTGACTAATGGCTAATGAATAGATCAGGTAAAAGAAGAAATATTTATTCTCACTTTCTCTGCAGAGGAAGATGTTGGAGGAAGGAGATGTTAATGAAACAAGCTTTGTGTGAGAGTAACTTCCTAAAAGTTAAGTGGCCTGAATCACATGGTTTGTTTAATAGGTTACAAAAAGTATTTATTGCATATAATTCAATCCCAGCAAATGGGAGGTTTTAAATGAGTGAAGACAGCAAAATTTTTACTTTTTTTGCAGAACTGCTGAATGGGCACCCTAGGCACCCTTCAGAGGCACCATGATAGCAGGCGTGCACCAGTCCATCATCATACATGTTAGGGCTGGGGAGCGTGCAAATGCTGCGTGCTTCCCAGCCCTAATCACAGCGCAGGTATGGCTCTTTTGGGCCATCTGTACCACGCCATTGAATACAAAGAAGCTTCTAATGCATAACTTTAGATTATTAATTCATAATAGCAATACTGAATGCTAGCTTGTAGTTTTTTGGAGTAACTTCCTTTGGACAGTCAGCATACATTTTTGGAGAGGGAAGAAAAGCTCACATTTTATTACAATCCTCAGTGTTTGCCTCTAGTTAGCTCCAAGTAGAGAAAACCCACTGAGTCAATGGAACTAAGATAAGTGTTGACTTTTCAAGTTCCTGTTGGTTCATTGGGTATACTCTAGTTGGGCTAACAGCTGGAAATTAATCACTTTCCACTGAATTCACTTAGGACTTTATCACACAAGCCTCGGTCTTGTCTCAGCCTTGCCACAATTGTGTTACTAAAAGAGAATGAAAACATACCAGTTTGGGGGCTTTTATCACTACAAACTTTATCACACAAGTCTCAGCCTCACCTTGGTCTTGCTGCAACTGCGTTATTAAAAAGAGAACAAAAACATATCAGATTTGTAGCTTTTATTACTATTAACTTCATCATACAAGCCCCAATCTCACCTTGGTCTTGCTGCAAGCGCATAATTAAAAGAGAATGGAAACATGCCAATTTTGGAGCTGCTATTACTACACCTCTCTTCAATAGCATGACTGGGTTTTTTGCACCTATGAGGGCTCCCAAATGCTCTCTTCCTCATTAACTCTGCCTCCCTGCCCCTGGTTTTTTCCCCCTCTTACCTGCCAAAGAAGAAATGAGAGTGTCTCCTTGTGATGGGGCACCCTCATTTCTTCTTGGTAGGCTGGGGGAAGGGAAAGCCTGCCAAAGAGGAGGAGGGAGAAAAGACAGGAGGGGGGAGAAGGAGGGAGAAGGGGGGGGGGAGGAGGAGACATGTACACCTTGTGTCTACCCAATACCATAACTGCCATATGAGGAAGTTAACACATTTGAGGACAAATGCTACAACAGTGTGATTGGGAGATTATTGACAGGTGTTCTCCATCAATGAAAAGGAACACTCAAATGGTAAAGCAGTTCTGATACAACTACAATGCTGTGTGATAATTATTGCCAAAGGCATTATTTTCTAGCTTTAATAGCAGATATGAAACTCCGTGTGATAAACGCCTTAGAGGCGAGGCTGACCCAAGACAAAGGGCAAGGCAGTTCCTCACCTCCTCATTCCAACTGCAGAAACTAACCAGGCTCACCACTGGATGTATTTGAAAAAGGACAATGTCCTCCATCACACTTGAGAGCAATGACCTAGTTTAGGAAATGAGGGCTAGGAAGTTATGCAGCATATATATGCAGCTATGTGCTTTAGTACTTTGTCCCCACATTCTGCTCCACAGCTTCTGCTTCCTGCAGAGGCCTAATGGCAAGGACAATGTCATCCTATGCAGAAGCAGACCTACGACAGTCCCTTCCTAGGACTTCCAGACACAGGGATGATTCTGAGCACCTGTCCCTGAATGCAAAGAGTTATACCTCTGATTTTTGCTTATTCTGGACCAGAATTCATGGGAATTTTGGGGTGGGACTTCCATACTGAATAGAAGTGTATGGAGGGTGGTGGTAGTATTAGGAATACAGGTCTATGTTTAATGCTGTGATATTCAGATGCCTCTGCACAATTGCTTCACACAACAGATGATGGAAGAAATTAGGTATAGTCCCAGCTATTCCTCTTGAATTCCTCTTAGCTATTCCCACCAGTTAGAGGGATTAACTTTGTGTGTAACATATGGTCTCTTCTGTACCCCCAAAGTGTGTACTTTGACTCAGGCAGCCAAATACCTTAGACTGACACTGGAGATTATCACACGAGAGGAAAGCATCCTTCTCCCATGCTTAAATTGCATTAATCGTGTCATCAGAGGGAAAATTATCACACCCCAGCATGCTTATCGTGTTCTTCTCTAATCTGTAAACAATAATGGTTCTGT
Source organism: Urosaurus nigricauda (assembly GCA_034509955.1). NCBI lineage: Eukaryota > Metazoa > Chordata > Lepidosauria > Squamata > Phrynosomatidae > Urosaurus > Urosaurus nigricauda. The sequence goes on along the minus strand of JAOEGL010000001.1, from coordinate 310,443,658 downwards.
CATTGGGTATTAATTCCCCTCAATACCCAATTATGGGTCCATTACTGTTTACAGATGGGAGAATGGGATAGGCATGTGGGGGTGTGATAAACTTCCCTCTGATTGTGTGATTAATGCGATTTAAGCAGGGGAGAAGGGCATTTTCCTCTCCCATGTGATATCTCCATTGGCTCTTTCACAATGAGTTCCAATTAAAAAAGAAAGAAATCCAGGAGAAATGTGAAAGGCCTAGGGGACTGAATGGTTCTAGAAATTAAAACAGGAAAACAACATTGCCCCTCAAGTCCAGAATAGTCCATGGCATATTTGTGAGAATTGCTATATTATATTTTACTGCCCTTGTTGCTTCATTATTTTTGAGGAGCAATTGAGAACTGTCAGTTTCATTATGTAAAATTCAACAAGATATATTTAGCCTGAGCTCCCTCGGATATTACCTTATTGCCTGCTTTCCCTATCAACTAATTTGAAAACTAAGATTTGCATGCATTTATTTGAGAAAGTAATCTCCTGCCTGAATTTGCACGAGCTTGACAAATAACAAAAAGTGAACATATACTTTGAAATTTACAACACAGTTTTTGTGGGTTTATGCTTTTACAAGAAGAAACAGCTTCCCACAGCATGAAGAGGAAACAGTTAATTGTTTAGACTGCATTTTAAGTATTGCCTGCTAAGTACACAAGAATTTTGGAGATCCCCATCTTACATTTTTCCAGAAAACTTTTTTTTTTATTGCAGTGGTCTCACTAAATGAAATTTCTGGTTCAAATTCCTTTTATACTACTAATGGACATTTTTAAATGTGTGCGCCAGTGTGGTGTAGTGGTTTGAGCATTGGCCTCTAGGAAACTAAGAAGTCAGGGTTTGAGTGCCTGCTCAGATATGAAAACTCACTGGGTGACCTTGGGTCAATCACACTCTCACACATTAGAGGTAGGCAAATTTTCAATAATTCCAATAATTTTTGCCAAGAAAACCCTACAATAGGAACATCAGAAATAATTTGAAGGTATATAACACAATAAATGCTTATTTAAGTCCTTGCTTATTTAAGTCCTTAAATGAGCCCTGGTGGTGCAGTGGTTAAATGCCTGTACTGCAGCCACTCACTCAAAACCATAAGGTTGTGAGTTCAAGACCAGCAAAAGGGCTCAAGGTTGACTCAGGCTTGCATTCTTCTGAGGTCTCTAAAATGAGTACCCAGATTGTTGGGGGAAAATTAGCTTGCAGTTGTAAACTGCTTAGACACTGCTTAGGCGGTGTGAAGCGGTATATAAATGAAGCTTGTTTGTTAACAAATTGTAAGCCACTCTGATAACCTTGGCTGAAGAGCAGGGTATTAAAGAAAACAAACTTGCAAACCTTGTGTCCACATGAATGATTCTTTTAAAATGGGCTCCTTACCGTTAAGATTTTAATAGCACACACAGTTTCTACCTGGGCAGGTTAAACCTAATTTTTATTTAATCTCATTGTTAGTCAATGATCAGATAATGGTGGTGGTGATGGTAGTAGTAGTGATTTTGTTTTGCCTTTTTAGCAGCCCTAACATTCCAGGCAACTTACAAAAGTTAAAACAGATACAGCTAAAAATACACATCATACAGAAGTATGATCTAAAAGAAAAGAACTATAAAATGTTTCAAAGGCAGCTCTAAGCTACCCCTGAATGGGCTGGATTGGAGACACGGCAGCTGCACGCCATGCCCCCAACATTATTGGAGAATTATTGGGGAATTTCAAAGAAACAGCATTGTTTTTCATCATCCTATTAGAAATTTGACATACTGTTAGGTCACTTTCCAGTATCCCATTCCCTAGGAACATATCTCATTTAAACTGATGAGACTTACCTCTAAGTTGGCATATACAAGTCTCTACTGTAAAAAATTTTAGGAACACTTGTATTACCTGAGCCAATAAATTTCAAAATGTAACACAAATTACATTTAGGGCAAGAAGCTTCCACAAAGAGCCAGTGTAGTATATTGGCTACAGTGCTAGACTGTGGCTTGAAAAATCCATGTTTTGGCCCCACTGAGCCATGAAACTCTTGATGTGTACTTTGCTTTTTGAGATGACATACCTCACAATGTTGTGAGGATAAAATGGGGAAAACAAGCAGGTGTACCATCTTGAGCTCACTGGAGAAAAGGAAATTAATTTCCTAGTGACATAGTCTTTATCTATGTCACTAAGAAATGAATAAATCATGCCACAACTAGAGAGGGACCAATAACTGGAATATGTTGATGCTGGTTAGCTTAGGTGGGTTGCTAGGTAGGAGGTAGAGGAGATTTTTTGTTCATTTTAAGGGTTAATCATTCTCTTCCTACAGGGATCCTATATAAACACTTACAGCCTCCCAAATGAAGTGCCATCAGTGCAGCTGTCAGGCAGGCATGTGTGTAGCATAAATACAAAGAGATTGTAAGTGGAGTTACAGAATGACTGATGTGTTTGCATCCCCAACCGTCAAGGGATTCTTTCCCTGGTCTACCTCTGGTGACAGCTGCTCAAGGGATTAGGTACTTTCCCTCCCTATCTACACACACACACACACACACACACACTTCTTCAGTACATATTCAATCACCTTTCAGTCAGAGTTGCTTTGCAGCTGAAATGTTTTCTTGATTGGCAAAGAGATCATCACAGAAGGAATTTCACTTCTTCTCTGGAGACTCATCAAATACTACAGATTAGCCTTGGTGTGTGCCCAAAATGTTAATAAAAGAATGTTTGAGCATATATGTGTGCTGGGCTGACCTTTAGAAATGTAGCTTTTGATGATTCAGGGATAAAAGGTGTTAAAAGTCCCAAATAAAAGTGCATAAGCATTAACCTCATTTGATTCCAATGAACAGCCAGGGGGAAAAAAGAAGGAAAGTATCCTTGAAAATTAAGTGTAGCATTCTTAGGAGGAGGAAAAAGATTCTCCACATAAAGTACAGGGTGATCTGTGCTGCCCTGCACTTTTTCAATGAAATTTAGTGGGACAGATTTATATGCTTTCTTTTATATGATGTGTACTAATATGGGACATATCCTATAATAGTCAATACGTTCTTTAAGTGTGCACCCTTATTAGCTCATCAGTACCACTTATGAACAAGACAGAGGTATCAGAAGGCATGAGGAAAACCCACTTCATATGAAGTTCAAAAATATTTGAGAAAATATTTCACTGTTCTTCCTCAAGAAGCAAAACGACTCTAGCAAGCTCTTCTGACTTTAAATGACTGTTGATTTTCTTGTGCTGTGTGAATTTATCTGTGCCAGCTCAGAAGTAAACTCCCTTAAATTCAGTAGTGCTTACTCCCAGGTAAGCATGTATTGGACTGCAGTCTTATGCTAGCTAAAATGAAAGAGAAACTGAGTCTTGGAATGTATTAAAAGGTAGTTTTATTCCACAAATTAATCCAACATGTTTCAGCCAAGCAATATTTCTATGGCCTTCTTCTGGGACTGTTAAAAGGCAAGATAGGGGGAATGATACATATGTATTAATTATAAGCAAGGCATAGTCTGAAGAGGTAGAAAGACTGTATGTGTGTGTATTGTGTCTTGTATTAACTTACATATAATATACAATCATGAAGGAATAATATATTGAACCAGATAAAACTACATTTATATTTTTGTCAGTGGCATATCTTGATTCCCCCCCCTTTTTTTTGTTTTATTTCCTTATCTACCATAAATGTTGCCTCTCTTATATTTTCTTCAGTAAAGAAATTGCAATCCTATACAAACCTATTGCAAGAGTAAGTTTGGTTGAAGCCAATGGGGCATATTTCTGAGTAGACATGCCTAGGGTTGCACTGCAAGAAAGCTTTCTGTAAGATCCCCTGAAAATATCCTCAAATCCTAGATTAAGGTGTTAATACGACAAAGAGAATCTCCTAAATGTATCAGTGGAAAGTGAGCTGAGACTGAGTAAATTCCCAATAAGCTGTTGTTTTTCTCTCTTGGAAAGATGAGGAATTACTTGTATTTTGAGGAAAGAAAGAAAAAAACATGAGCAAACCTGCAAATATGTAATGAACTCATTCAGTGTTTAGTAGTTTTATATCTCTACATGTGAAGAATCTGTGCATCTGTAAATGTCCTATCCCTCTTCAGCATACATTCCACCACTTTTCACATGATCCTAAACTACTCAAGTACTCATATGGAGACATAATTCAGGTGTCTGCATTTTATCCTCATAGGCTAAAGTTTCTATTATGAGATCATTTTCTGGCTGCATCTACAGTCTACAATTAATACAGTTTAACACTGTTTTAACTGCCATGGCTCAATTCTGTGGAATTCTGTAATTGGTAGTTTTGTGAGATATTGTGTCTTTGTCAGAGAGGTTTGGTACCACACCAAACTACAAGTCCCAGGATTCCTTAGGAGGTAGCCATGACAGTTAAAGCAGTATCAAACTGCATTTATTTAGCAGTATAGCAGAAGCCTGTCCTGCAGATTTGTGTCAGTCATAAAGATAAACTGGGCAACTGCCTACTGTGCAAAAATGCTGAAATATCTTGAGAAGAGAATCTGTAGTTTTGAAGGAGATAAAGATAGACATGTCTGGAAACAATATCAAGAAATGTTCAATCTTTGCTGGCTTCCAGCTGGCAAATGACTAGAGGAGCTAATGCCTTCCCAAAGTTATTGGAATCTATTACTCACACCACTAGTTGCCAGCTAGCATGGCCCATGGCCAGAGATGATGGGGCATGCAGTTCAACAGCACCTTCAGAGTCTGGACACAATTATAAAAGGGAGGAAATAGGATGGTGGTTTGTGTCCTACTTCACAGACCACAGCCCTCTGTCTGAAGGGCTCTCAGGAACAGTCCCCTATTTGAAGGTCTGTGCAGTCCTTCTCCAGATTATGGAGAGTCATCTGGAGGGAGAGTGGAATGGGCCTTGAAGCTGTCCATTGTAAAGTTAGTACCTGGATAATAGACTCATCAGAAATATAGATTATATCTCAGTTTTTCCCATGGTGCTGTCCTATGTTGCATTTTTATTTAAGTTATTATTTCTAGAGAGAAATTATGGTGTAGTGATTTGAGCATTGGACTAGGACTCTGAACAGAAGGGTTCAAAACACAGCTTGGTCATGGAAATCTTAAGCAAGCCATAGTTTCTCAGCCTCAGAAGAAGAAAAAGGCAAATGCCCTCTGAGCAAATCTTCCCAAGAAAACTCCGCAAATTGCTTAAGGTCACCATAAGTCAGAAACAAATTGAAGCCAAACTACAACAATTATTTCTAATAACAACAACAATTACTTCTAAGTTTGAACCTAGAATATTAATTAATATATACAGATGTGATGCACACTTGTGCTTTCTCATGTGTGTATCTTGGTTGTGTTTCTACTGTCTGATATATGACAGCCAGTTGCTTGAATTCAGCTTTTGAGTTGTTAAGGTGATATAATCTTTTCACTCCAGTATCACCATTCTCCATGCAGGAATCTGTCCCAAGATGATCTTGTTTCTTAGTGGAGCAAAGAGAGCTAATACACATTCTTTCAACTATTGGTGCTGCCTCTTTCAACATCAGGGTAGGTTACTGAGGGGCTGTGAAAATACATCTGGAGCTTAGAGGCTGCCACATTCCAGTGCCAGAATTACTTTGACATTAAGTCCCTGTAGGTTCCCTTTGCCCTCTTACTGTACATAAGAATGGGAGATTTCCCAGAAACTGACTGTCCTGCATAACAAAAGGTTGGGGTGTCCTTTGATGGGAGGTCATCTAGCTGCAGGGTGCCAAAGGACAAAACTGTACCATACTGAATAGCAAACCTCTTCTTAGTTTTAATGAAAGTTTCACATTTAGAAAGTTTAGAAAGGCTCTCCTTCAGTTTTGTTTATCAGACTGTGTTTTGTTGGCCAGTTTAAATGCACCTGCTTTCAGAGTTGGCCAAGAAAGTTCTCTTTGTTCAACACAGATTCCAATAAGACCTTAGAAACATCCTCTGATCCTGGTCAAAAGGTCATTTAATGTAGGCAAGGCTCTGTTCAACATTGCTTGCAGTTACTTTCCACTTGAGTTACAGGGTTTCTGTTTTACGTACATGGTGAGAGAAGAAATGACATGGAATATACCAACTGAGGCCTCCATATCAGATATGATTCTATGATTCTAAGACTTCATCTCTTAATGAGATATCATCCGCCAATATTACTCCCCACTACTGATGCTGCCCCGTAGCTGTTTGGCACATTTTGTCTGGCTCCTCAGCAAAAAGCCTATCTGACATAAGAGACCCTAATAGCAGCACTGCTGCCATCAGCGTAGCCTCTTGCCTCACAGGACCACACAAACCCATCATTCTGGAATGCTTGAAATGGTCAGACTAATTCAATTCATTGATCTATTTACCTATCCCACCACTCTGGAATGGTAATTCCATTGGTGGGAAGTTATTTATTGCTCAAATTATTTTCTTTACTTTTTTCTTTAATCCCTACATAACCATTCTAATATCATGCTGTATTTCTTGCCATCACTGGGTAAAAGCTTGACTAAATCAATTGCAGTCTTCCATCCAAATGGTCAGCAGGAAAAGCTTTACTTACTTACAGAATTATACTGTATTTTCTTTATACTGCTTTATACTATTATACTGCTTTACTTACAGAATTATACTGTATTTTCTCATAATTCACATGCAAGTAGAATTATAGAACTATGGAGTGGGAAGATAACCTAAGGGTTTTCTATTCTAACCCCTGCTAATGCAAGAATCCACAACTAAAGCATCCCCAGCAAGCTGCCGCCATAAATTGATAGTTGACATGGAGGGACATAAACACACTCAGCCTTCTAAAAATGATAGGTAAGGGAGCTGTCCCCAAAGACTTATTCCCCCTTTTCACAGCTTCCTTCTAAATTGAGCACTGAATAAAAGAAACTAAATGGACCTCTTTTAACCAATCTGGCTGGTGGTTCTTAAGATGGGCTGAGGTGTTATTGTCCTTTCCTTTGTATCATTTTATATGAAATCCCAAAGTAGAATCAGCAATGTCACTGTCAGTGCAGCAACAAATCTGCTCCTGGATTCTTACAATGAGAGTAGGTAGTCTTCCTGAAAATAGACCAGTTATGGATGTGCAACTCTAGGTTACAAATCCATAATTGCAATACTGAATACCAACCATAATTTACCTATCATTAAAATGAAAAGATGTTAAAAACAAACAATTGACAAGAATTATCTCATCAGCTCACTCAACAAACAACAAAAACAGCATAACTGTAGTTTCTTGTGGGAAAGTGAAGCTTCATGTACCTTGTTTTTTGTTTACATATTGTCCTTCACCTCAGCCACAAGGCCACAGTGGCCCTTTCTTTTGCATGATTGTATATGAAACCCCAAAGAAGAATCGTCAGTGGAACAATGAATCCTCTCCCAGTTTCAATCCAAACTTTAATGGAGCTGTCCAATGTGCTGAACCTGTTTTGGCAGTAGAGTTCATTGCACCATTGAAATAGAAACCACTTTCTCATAGGAAGACTTATCTCCAAATACATTTCATTTCATTAACTACCTGCCTGTTTTGAATAAAGATCTTATTTTCAATTATATACATCTATAACTTGGCTGTCTCCCTTTCCCTGCATAATGAGGATTTCTTATAAAATATGGGGTGCAAAGAATAGTACTAATAGTCTATGGTGTCTTTCGGGGTATGTACATGTAAACCTAGGCAGAGTGACATAATGAAATATACACAGATCTAATAAAAATATTAGAAAGCAGCATTATAGAATGATTTTTATCACTGTATCACTGTTCAGTGGGCTTCCTAATGCAGGAAGACATCTACAACCTTCTTTCTCCTTACAAGTAAACTGGCCTACCAGTACTCTGTTTTTAGTCCTCAGTTGAATGTAGAAAACAGGTCCGTCAAACTCTGGGCTTAAGTCTCAGGGGCATCATTGTACAGCATGACAAAAGCCTTCCACTGCTAATTGTCAAAACAGGACAGTCTCCAACCGGGAGCTGCTGGGCTGCTGGCTGATGCCTTGACAGATAACAATCAGTGTGACTCTCCACAGTCCTGGGCTGAAGAGAGAGGAAACAAGCAACAACAAAAAGGGAAAACTTTTTAATAAATAGCCAGGCAGCAGCCATGTTAAAACAGACAACTAGATTATTATTGCAGTTAAAGCTATGAAGGCCTATGCCACATAGATTGTCACACAATATAAATGTCATCTTGAAGTCACATTAACACAATTATACATGTTTCTTGGAAATTTCTACATGCATGATATACCTGAAAAACAAGGTGTGTGATCATCATGACCTTTGGTTATACACTACAAAAGCAGCTGTTCTGCAGTATCATTGGCAGTGAGCAGCAAGAGAGGATTTTGTCACAGTACCCTAATCCTCCTACTTCACAGAGAGTGATTCATGTTGCCTTGCAGATGGTGTTGAACTGTAAGTTTAGACTACAACTCTGGTGATCAGGGTTCGATTCCTGCTTGAGCATAAAAAAGCCACTGGGTGACCTTGGAAAAGTCACAGTCTCTCAACCTCAGAGGATGACAATGTCAACCCCCCTTTGATACCCTGCTCTTCTGCCACAAAAGCTCTCAGAGCAGCTAGCATGTAAACAACAATTGCAGGATATGAGGGCTAAGAATTATATGGTGGGAAAAGAACTAGGCATTCTGGGCTAAATCCAAGACCTTGGACATCATCTTTAAAAATCAGAATAAATATGCTGGCCAGATCTACACAAAAGAAGAAAATGGAAACCATGATAAATATAATTAGAGATAAATTTGATGAAATTTGTAGAATTATGAAGGAAAAACTACAAAGAAAATTGAAAAAAAAAATAAGGAATTATATCCAGCAGGTGATAATTCTGTGGATAAAATAGAGAAGTATGTGGGAGAAAATTTGGTAATAAAAATAAAGGAAGAAAATAAATAATTAGTGGAACAACCTATTAAGAAGGTAGCGATAGAGGAGGTAATTTTTAAAAAACAAGAAATGGGAAAGCTCCAGAAATGGATGGATTGGGACCAGAATATTACAATGTTTTTGGAAAGAAGTTAACCCCAAAATTGTTAGAATTATATAATAAGTGAGGAGAAGATACCAGCATCATGGTGCCAATCATTAGTAATTTTATTACCAAAGGTAGATAAAGATTTAACTGATCCAGGATCATATAAATCCATATCATTAATAAGCCATGATGCAAAGATTTTATTAGCTATTATGGCAAATAGAATGAATAAATACATGTATAAATATATAGGAAAGGATCAATCTGGATTTGTTAAAGGAAGATAAATGTCAAGCCTAGAAGGAAGAGTATTAGATAAAATACGTGTAATGGGGGGGGGGGGGAATAAGAGCAGGGATCTTGGCATTGGTTATATTTAAAGAGTTTGGTTGTGTAAAATGACCGACATTAAAAATAATTATGAAAATATTTTGAATGAGGGATAAAGTAAGAGGATTAATAGATCAACTATATTCAAACAATTCAACAGTGATGGGGCAACAAATGAAATAAAGATGACAAGAGGTACTAGATAAGGATGTCCATTATCACCAATATTATTCACAATGGTGATAGAGATACTAGCAAATGTTATAAGAAAAGAAATCTTAGAAGGAATAAGATTGAAAACAAAACATACAATTAGCCTATTTGCTGATAGCACATTGTTAACAATTAAAGATATAATTGATAGATTGAGAAAAAAATAAAAGAACATGTAAATATATTTGGTGAGATGACAGGGTTACAAAGCAATTGGAAGAAATCAGAAATTATGTTTTAATTATACAAAAGAAGAGGAAGGTGAATTTGTAAGGTGAAGAAGTTTAGAGATACAACTAACAAGTAGTATAAAATACTTAGGAATAACCATAACTAAAAATTTAAAGGAAATGGAAGTAATGAATTTGGTAGTACGAAGTGGAGAAAAAATTAGTAGAATATAATAATATTCAATTATGGAATATAAGGGTGAAAATGGCTCCAGGGAAGAGGAGCGCTGAGGTGGGATATAAAACATGTTCAGCTAGGTTAAAATAGAATGTAGAAAATATACATATGTTATCATGTATTGTGTAAAACTTATGAGTTTTAGTTTTAATTTTTAAAAAAATTCAAAAAAGAAAATTGTCCAATGTGACCAAGATGCATCTCTTCCGGCAGGCCTTCCCAGATAGTAATTAATCTCCCACTGTCTGATGACCCCCCCCCCCCACCGTCCCCTATCCGGCTGCCTATATGAAATTTGAAAGTTCATGTATTTTAAATTTGATTAGTTTAATACTCTTTTAAGGGGAGGGAGGTGGGTATGTTGGAGGATTTTAACTGTATATGTTTTTAACATGTTGTACCCCACCCCGATTGCTCGCTCAGAGGGGTGGGTAAGAAATGAATATTATTATTATTATCCCAAGTTCAAGTCTGGAAACCTACATTGATGGCAACACAAGAACAGCAATCATCTACTATTCGTAACAGTTAGGGAGTAAAGATACCCTAAAGTAATTGGCTATTATTATTATTTTTTATAATCTGAAAGTGTTTTTAAATGAGTTACTTATCTAGGAAGTAACTAACAATGTTTCCTTTTCAGGGTTCCCCCCCCCAAAAAAATCTGAAAGTTAAAACCCACTGGACAATGATACACAAAACTCTCTCTTCATGTCCACCCCCAACAAAGTACGAGGTTGTAGCATGAGGTACAACAGAAGCTAACACTTAAACAATATAGTATTTCCCTCCACCATTTAGTGAGGCCAAGCCCCTAAAACCATAATGTTAATGAAGAAGTTATGCTACAAAAGAGGCTCTGTCTCTTCAAGTAATGTAATGTAATCTTATCTTTATTATTGAAAAATAGGACTTATTACCAGTCATGAATTACTTCTAATCTCTTTGAGCTGTTCACATTTATCCTAGCAGATGCCACATTTCCAGATTTGTTTCCACTTCAGAAAAGTAGAAAAAGAAACACAAACAGTGGCGGGCACATTTTTACTGACTCAGACATGACATAGCCAAGGAAAAATTCATACTGTGGTAATTATTGAACAGGAATGTATCTGTTTTTCTGCATATAACCAATCTAATGATCTGTATTTCTTACTCAGATTTATATATATATATATATATATATATATATATATATATATATATATTAGATGTATAAATGCCATATACCAAGGCCTCATGTGTTCAGTCACTATGAGTGTGCAGATGTTAGTTGATCAAGTGATGCAGAGTATATCTGACCTTTCAGCACAAAGTTTTGCTTTTCGCTTCCCTTCAATTGAGGTCTTGAGTCCATCAATCGCTGAATTGAATGTGGAGAATAATGGAGGGGGGGGGGAGGAGTCAATCATCCCCAAGTGTAAACTACTATATACTTGGAAAGGAAGGTCAATGAAGGTTAAGAGGGATTCATGGAGAAAAGTGCCTTTCTTGAGGAATTGCAAATGTTTACTTTAAAATAAGTCTTCAAAAAACCCAAAGATCTTGAAAGAAGCTGCATGCTTCGATTTTGAGACCAATTAGCCTGCCTCATTCACAATATACTCCATGGATGGTTGGTCTCTCGCCTTTGTCAAAAGTAAAGAGTCAAGCACTAATGCTCCATGATGAACCCTCACAAAGGAGAATGAAAAATTTGGGGGCTATCTTTGAACAGCTTTCTGCAAAGAAACTGCAAAATAGAGAGGGAGGAGAAGCAGAAACAAGATATCACGGCTTTACATTAAAATGCAGTGTTGCTCTATTTGCACACCCTTTTCCTGTTAAGCAGTCTGTTTGGATAGCTTAGTAATCACTCTATTGCTTTGCACTCCCAAAACTTTAAATTTAGTCAGTGGTCACTTAAAATACATGGAATATCTCCAGAGGCAGCTGAATTCCACAAATTAGATAAAAGTTTCAGAGGAAAAAATGATAAAGCTAAATTCTGATCCAATTCCTGACAAGTACAGGACACTATGTAGACCTGGCATGCTTGGTTGACAGTTGTGATCACTTGTGCAGGACTGCTGTATGAATGTGCACATCACAGCCCCATGCATTGGGAGCAGGTAAGGGGAATCACAGCTGCCAATGGGGCTTCATGCCCCCAACAGCAGCAGCCCAGCCCCTTTCTCCCATGGCTTCATTTCTGCGACCGTTTGGTTGCTTTATGGGAACAAAGCATGCAGCGCTGCAACAAAAATGAGTTGCCTAGAGCAGCTCCTTTTTGTTGCGGCACCGCAACCAGGAAGTGGTGCAGATATGATGCCATTTCCTGTGCACCACATTTGGGTGCTCAGCGGCGGTGCCAGCATCACGGTGGCCCCCGTGTGGATGGGAGGCAACCATGACGTATGCTAGGGTTAGGGACCAGGTAGTTGGTGCGCGGTCCCTAACCCTAGTATTGCTGCTAGGACAGTGCTTAGTAGCTGTCTGTATCGGCCAGAAGTAAAGGAAATGTATTGAGGAAATGCTATGTTTTTTTTCAAAAGGCTGAAGACTCAGTGTAAATTCTGGTTGCTGCAGTCTGAAATGTAAAGAACATCATCTAAGGCCACGGTTACAGCCTGAGGTAGAAATTTGTCAGCTATTATACAGGCTGCATAGAAATCAATACAGCTTTGAATAAATGGGAGCTGACTCCAATTTTTAGTCTTCCAGCGGACGGTGAATGTAAATAAGGCTTTCTGTTCTCAGAAATGTGAAATAATCATCCTGCAAATAAGCTCAGTCCATTGATTGCTGGCCCACAGACAAAAGGATAGTTCAAAGCCAGTCTCAAGAACCTACTTAGGTTGGGCTGACCACAGGCTTTAAGTGTATGTTTGCTCTTTTCTTTTTTTTTTCTTTTTTAAAAAGGGTCCTCCTCCCTCGAGACCAAAACATGTTTGAGTACTGAGAAGTGCATGATTGTTCTTGCTGATTAAAATTAATGAGAGGTTCCAAAGATACACAGTACAAGGAAATATAGCTTGCATATATAGAGAGAAGGGGGAGAGAATGAGAGGGAGGGAGAGCTCTTAAGCCCACAACCACTCATTTTACTGTAATGGAATCAATGATAAAGTAAAAGCTTGATTCTCATTCAGATACATCTAAATGAATTTTAAATGCAAAAGAAATTCTTCTAAAACCAGAAAGGAAGATGTTGATACCAGGTCCTGTGTGTTAGTTTCCCTTGGAGGGTAGCTGCAAGTGGAATCCAAGTAGCTGACCGTGGTGATAGAATAGCTTGTATCATGGAATGGGGATAAGAAATTTCCCCTCTCTGTGTAAACTACCCTGCATTAAAATCTATTTTAGAGGGCTGGAAGACTCTCCAGGGTACATTTTGGAAGGTGGGTGGGAGACGGGAGAAGAGGAACAAGTCTTATTCAAGGTGGCTGTTTCAGCAAAGCAGGATACTACTGACATCTCCAATGACTTGTTTGAGACCAACATCAGATTCTTTCTCATTCAACACTCAAAGGGCTTTATCACATGCAGCATTTAAACTGCCATAAAGGTTCAATAATAGCACCTTTGGTGATACCTATCATACAGTGCCATATTCTTCTTGTTGCTGCTTTGTTAGCATGTACCTTGACATTGATGGAGGAACCCATCAATAACCTCCCAATTAGACTAGTTTTCTGGTGCTATAAATTATCCTTGTTGCAGTTCTGGGATTGTGCGGTCATGTGGCATCAGTATCTCCTCCTCTCTCATCTCTCCTCTCCCCTCTTGCTATTCCAGTACAGCTATTCCTTTTTTAAACACTTTCATTTATTTTCTTAAAAAACACAGAGTTTAAAAACAGCTACAAATGGGTAACCTACAGTTGTACATACAATATATGCTACATGCAAGATCCAGCATGATGTAGTGGTTTGAGCATTGGTCTATGACTTTGGAGACCAGGGTCATCTTCCCACTATGATTTAAAGTAATTCACTGATCGGGTTATATGACCATCGTTCCCATTTGAAACCGATTCCAATCCTACTTTGATTGATTTCTGTCATGAAAAGTGAGGCAAAGGCAAAAAAAAATCCAGTTTTTCCAGACACTAGTTTCCTTGAAGTTCTTTTTGAAAAGAATCAATTCTGAAGTGTGTTCAACAAGTGGGAACGATGGATCTGAATTGCATCATTTTGGAGGGGAGGGACTAATGGAAGAGGATGTTTACCATCCCTCCTCAGTTTTTGGCAGATCCACCATTCCCCCCTCTCTCAGTGCTGCCTTTGTTCTTGTGGTGTGACCTATGGGCACATGATTTTTTTTAAAAAAAAGATCAAATTGATAGAAGAATTGATTCATTGATTTTGCAATCAGTGAGGCAAATAGTTGCAAATCCCATCCTAGTCATGTGAGTCCATCTCAGCCTGAGCAGAGACCATCTCAGCCTGAGCAGAGACCATCTCAGCCCCCACCCCCACCCCCACTTTCCATAGAAAGGAGAGGAGAAACAGCTGGGAGGAAGAGCAAGGGAAAACCCAGCCATGTGAGTCCATCTCAGCCCTGACACAGATCATCTCACCCCCACACCCCTACACATTCCAAGGAAGGAGAGGCAAAAACAGAGAGGACTGACAAGGAAAATCAAACAAAGACCAGAAGACAGATGAGAGACTAAAATAAAGAAGGACATGATGGGGGAAGGGAAAAGGAGGGAGGAGGGAGGAGAAGGGTAGGGAAATGATAGATTCAATTGGGGGGGGGGGAGAAGGACATAGGAAAACAACTACTGGGCAGCAGCAGTGGTGGCAGGTGTCACTAAAGTGAAGAATGGAAGTGACATCATAGCTAACACTTGTTAGCACTGCACACAGGAAGGTGTAGGTGGTCCTCCTTGTGTAAACCCCCCCCCCCAACACACACACAAAACCATATGAGGAGACATTGAAAGTGTCACACAAGCAGGACAAGAGCACTAAGAGAGGCAGATAGAAACTGAAGGGAAATACACTTGCAAGAGCAGCTAAGAGCAGTCAAATATGATGAAGCAAGCAGTAAACACTCTCAGAAAGACAAACCCCATCAAAAGCAGCACCACACATAAAATAGGGACATGGAATGTGAGCAGCATGAGCCAAAGGAAACTAGACATACTGAAAATGGAATGCAATGCATGAACATAGCAGTATTGGGGTTGAGTGAGTTAAAATGGATGGGAATGGGCCACTTTGAATCAGACAACCACACAGTGTTCTACTTAGGGAAAGACAAGAAGAAACAGGGTCACCTTCATACTAAGAAAAGATGTTGCGAAAGCAGTCAGAGGATATAATACAAAATCAGACTGAATCATCTTGATGGGCTTCATGGGAAACCTATGAATATCACTGTAATTCAAGTATATGCAGCAACCACTGAGGCAGAAAAAGAAAACATTGATAGATTTTACGAAGGAGTACAGGAAGACATTGACAACACACCAACACAGGATATTAAGCTGCTCATTGGAGACTGGAACACAAAGGTTGGAAGTAAAGAAGAATAAAATAGTAGGCAGATTTGGACCAGGCAAAAGGAATGAAGCAGGTAAGCATATGATAGATTTTTGTGAAGCCAACAACCTATTCATTGCAAACACATTTTTCATACAACCAGAGAAAAGGTTATACACATATACATCACCAGATAGCCAACACAAAAACCAAATACATTACATAATTGGAAGTAAAAGATGTCAAAGCTCCGTACTAGTGGCCAAGACTCAACCAGGTGCTGATTGTGGCACGAATCACGAACTGCTCATTTCAAAAATAAAAATAAAACTCAAGAAGAGAGCAAAACCAGTCATCATACCAAAATACAATTTGAACAACATTTCCACAGAATTGATTGAGAATATAAGGAACAGATTTGCAGTACCAAGAATAATAGATGGTGAAATGGAAGAGGTTTGGTTTGAAGCCAGAGACATAATAAAAGAAGACTGCATAAGGACACTTTCAACAGACAAAAGGAAAGTGAAGAAACTGTGGATGACAGATAAAACACTACAAACAATAAAGGAATGAAGAGACACAAAACAAAAAGGAGATAGGCATAAACTAAGAATTATTAATGCAACAGTACAACAGCTAGTACACAAAGATAAGAAAAACTACTACAATGACAAATGTAGAGAAACAGAAGATAACAACAAAAAGGGAAGAATGAGAGATCTATTCCACAAGATTAGCGAAATCAAGGGAAAGTTCAAATCGAGGACTGGGACGCTCTATGACAAATATATATATATATATATATATATAACATAATTCGGAGTTTTCACAGGTCATCTATATTCCAGCATTGAACAAGACAAGATGCTAAATAATAATAATAATACTTTATTTTTACCCAGGACTGAGGTGGCCTTTGATTACTGATATTCCAGAGTAACACAGCTATATCTTTAAAGTCTAGAATGGCTATTGTATTCAGACATAAAATTTGATATCTAAAAGTTGTATTTTTATTGGTAAGAACAGATTACTATGTGACATATTAAGCTGCTAGATATATTAAATTAGCAGCTGAGGACAGGAAAGCTTTTCTCTTTTCTCATGATCCTTCATATTTCTAGAGCCCTTTCAAGTAATGGCTCCTTAATTATTTAATTAAGTATGTAAACTTCTGCTGTCTTTCAGTTTGTTTTATATTTTAGCATGGTTTGCCTCATTTCTCTTTTGAATAATTGGCTCTAACTTTTTGTCTTTTTTTGTTGTTGTTGTATATGCAAAACCCCTAGCTGTTTATTGTTCAGCTGGCTTGATTCAACTGATTAATATGTTATTGGCTAGCCCATCCTGGCTTGATGCCATCACCATTAATAGCCAACAGCAACAGCAAAAAGTGGGCCTCTGTCAGCCCAGCACTAAGACAGGAACATAAAACAATTCATCTGTTCTCACTTTTGCTTGAAAGAGTCTCTTGGGGCTTGATCCTGATGGTTTCACTAAGCAGAGTGCCCCTCAATTCACACCTCAACCTCAACCTCATTGCCTCCTGGGAAATCACTATGGGAAAGAATAATTCTGTAGTCTTCCTGGTGCAATATATTTAGCAGAGAGAGGGAGAGGAAAGGAGAGAAAGAACAGAAATAGGCACAAAATTGGCTTCGCCAAAAATGTTATAAATTAATATACTTCATAAACAAGTAAGAGGTAAGTATCATGAATGCAAAGCTGAATTATTTTTCCATTTGTTGTTATGCTCCATTTTTTCTTCCACATTTGTGTATCTCCCATTTGGCCTGTTTTTCATACCTCTTCTTTTTCACTGAAGTGGTATGTGAATGAGATGACACTCTTCTAATATGTAAACCACAATGGTTTTGAGGATGGTATCCAAGCTATTCTGGATGGGGTTGTACTCCCACTGAAAAAGAAGATTGATAGCTTTCAGGGAAGCTTTCTCCTGGATCCAGCTCAGAGTATGGGAAAGTAATCTTTTTATGCTAAAATAACCAGAATATCCCATGTTTTAGGAGTTGTAGCCCAAAGACTTTTTCAAGTTCTGTGCTAGCTTTGTCACTTGAGATTCAAATCTTGGTGGTACAGCGTGCCTTTCACCCACTTTGGTGGCTCATAAGTTGTAACCTACCTTGAGCAGGCACAATCTAACAATGCTTATCCATCTTCTCATTAATCTTTTGTTTGAACTGTAGCAACATGTCTTTGAAGGTGGTTCAGAAACTAATTAGTACAAAATTCAGCTGTAGAGATTTAGCAGGGACTGTTCATTCAGGTTTTCTGTCACTAGTATATGTTGCAGCATACCCTACTTCTGTTTGAAGTCATCCTCTGTTTGAAAGGTTTCCTGATTCAAATCTGATATATATATTAAGAGTCATAGGAAGGAAGAGCAAGAAGACTTGAAGTTGTTCCTCAACTGTGTTTAGCTCCTGGATAGGAGATGAGCAGGCACATAGTTTCCCTGTTTATACTCTCCCCCAGAGTGAAAATTGGTGGCTTCCATATCAGAATCCACTAAAGGTTTTAATCTGATAAGCTATCCAACATGCTATGTCCTATCACTAAGACAAGTTCAGAACTGTAGACAGCTCCTTTTACATTTAGACTAAAATCTTAATTTTAGAGTGCATCTTTACTGTAAAAATAGTTCAATGCTTCAACTGCCATGGTTCCATCCTACAGAATCCCTGGATTTGTCATTTTGTGAGGCACCAGCACTCTTTGATAGACAAGGCTAAAGACCTTGTAAAACAACAAATCCCAGGATTCTATAGGATGGAGTTAAAGCACTTAAAGTTGTGTCAAACTGTGGGGCCTTGCAGACCACCCAAAAAGGGTGGTCTGGCGACACCTTTTTTCCGTCCATACCTTCGCCACAGCAACCACATGGAGCGGCGAAGGTACAGACTAAAAAGAGGAGCCTAAAAAAGTGGCTCCTTTTTGCATCGCACTTGCGACATGAAAAAAAGGTAGAAGGCACCATAGGGCGCCTCTACGGCATCAGAGCTGCACAGCACTGTATGGAAATTGCGCATCTGTGATGGCGTCACTGCATATGCCATCTATATGGCACAGCACAGCTACTACGCCCTCATCACATGCTAGGGTTGCAGGGCATGTATAAGCTCTGCCCCGAGACAACCCTAGCACGTGATGAGGTCGCCCCTTAGTGCCCATCTGTTTCGGGCCTGCATTATTTCTACAATGTAGATACACCTTCAGATTCACTTCCTCACTAACATGCCGATAACTTCCTCACTGTATGCCGATGACACTCTTCTGTATGTCTCAATCCCTGACCTTTCGCCGGGGCTTGAACAGCAAGTTTCATCTTGTCTGGCTGCCATTTCTCAGTGGATGCGGCATCGGCACTTGAAGCTCAACATGTCTAAGACAGAGCTTCTTGTCTTCCCACCTAAGCCCACCCTTCAATACTCCTTTTCTGTTTCTGTTGATGGCACTTCTATTCAACTGGTTCAGCAAGCCCACAGTCTTGGTTTCATCTTTGATTCCTCTCTGTCATTTATCCCCCAGATTCAGGCCACCACCAAGACCTGTAGATTCTCCCTTTACAATATTGCTAAAATCCACCCATTCCTCTCAGCCTCCACTGCCAAGACTCTGGTCCATGCCCTGGTGGTCTCACGACTTGATTATTCTTCTGACAGGGCTTCCTCTCTCTCACCTCCATCCTTTAATCTCTGTCCAGAACTCAGTTGCACGCATTATCACATCTGCTCGCCGCTTTGACCATGTTTCTCCTCTCTTATCCTCCCTTCATTGGCTCCCCTTCCCCTTCCGCACCCAGTACAAGCTTTTGTTGTTGACTTTCAAAGCCCTCCACAGACTGGCCCCTCCTTACTTGTCTGAACTTCTTTCTCCTCACACTCCTTCTCTTCTCCTCCGTTCTGGTAGTCAAGGTCTCCAGCTGAGGATTTCCACTGCCCTGTCCCGGATTCGTCCTTTCTCACTTGCCGCCCCTCACTTCTGGAACCTTCTTCCTCTCCATGCGTGCCTCATCATTTCTCTAACCAGTTTCAAAACTGAGTTAAAGACCATATTGTTTAGAGAAGCGTTCCCAGATGTGTGACTTTGTCTGGCCCGTTTTAACTGTGCATTATGAAGCCAAGCCCTCCCTCTAGTCCATCTGCCTTGGTCCAGGCCTCAGAGGGAGAGAAGAACCACTGGACCTGATACCCTTCCCCATCACCTTTCCCTTCTCCTTTTGTGTCGTGTCTTTTAGATTGTAAGTCTGAGGGCAGGGAACTGTCTAATTATAAGTTTATATGTGCAGCACTGTGTAAACCTCCAGTGCTATATAAATAAAGGTTAATAATAATAATAATAATAATAATAATATGGAAACTACCAGCTGCCACTATTTCACCACTATGATGAGATGCACTGATTTTCTATTTAAGTTATTATGGGTATTATTTTCAAATTGAAGGTCCTTTACTCTTTGTAACCTTTGCAGTTGAATTTACTTTTAAACATGTGCATGGTTTTAACTCCTTTAGCCTCTTTAGTTCTTTTATTATGTTTGAATTGTTTAAAATGTGTTCATCTTGTTTACATTATTTATTGACTTTAACTTGAAATTATTTAAATTGTTTGTTTATCTGTTTGCTGTCCCAAGATCTCAAAATATAAGGACAGAAAAAAAATTAAGTAAATAATAAATAAAAGATCCTGACCACCACAGTGACCAAAAAAATAAGTTACACAGATGTGTTAGTAATTCATTAATAGGCAGTCAGCTCTCATCTAATGGTGCCTGATGCACTGACTATTTAACTTATTGACAGATTTGTTTGAATTTGCCAGGTTTTTGAAATTATTTTAAACTGCAAGATTCTTAAATTATTTATATTGTATTAATGTCTTACTTTGGTCCAAAACACATGACAGAAATAATCCAGTTTGAGACTGCTTTAACTGCCTTGGCTCAGTGCTAGGGAATCCTTGGAATTATAGTTTATTGTGGGCTCAGAGCTCTCTGACAGAGAAGGCTGAATATCTCACAAAACTACAATTCCCAGAATTCCCTAGCATTAAAACAGAACAATTAAAGGGGTCTCTAACGGGATTATTTCCGCAGTGTGCTTTGGACCTTTGTAAACATATTTCTGTCTCATTTAATTTGAACCTTCTACTGGGCAGTACACACACACACACATGCACACATGTACACATGCACACACATACACAAACTGGCATCATGGTCTTGTGTTACAACTTGTAGTAGGGTTTGTGAGTTATGGGCAATTATTATTTCCCCACCATAACATTACTTCAGTAACAAAAGATTATGACCATGTTCTCCATGGGGCCCAACTCCACATGAGTTCACAAGCCTGATTTCTAGCTAGACACAGGGTAAAGAAATGCAAAGTAAAATCAATCTAATTTTGCATATTTTATTCAAATAGCAGGATGGCAGTGGAAGATGTCTGCATGAATTCTAGACTTGCTGGTATTAAGAAAAATAAGAAATACACACCTTTGAACTTCTCCTGGGTTAATCCTTTTCTATTCACTGCAAAGTCAATCAAACTGTTACCATGTTCATAGAGAAAAGGAGAGAAATACCTGGGCCAGAAAAGCTGCTTTGTGCTGTGCGTATGGAGTGTTTGTGTATTTCCAACTGTCTCTGAAACAGCTAATCATTTACCAGACCAATCTGTGACATCCTCTGTCTCTGAGTCCTCTGGGATATCTTCATTTGAAAGAGAATCTGGTTTTCTAATAACTACTAGGGAAGTCTACAGAAATAACTAGTTAATGTCAGTTGGCTTGGAGCAGAATATACAGGCTTTAATTGGCAGCTAGGTCTGAATTGATTTTTCACGCTCTTCCAGAATGCATGATGACAACCTCTTTGAGCCTTCTGTGATAATAAACACCATGGAGCCAGAGGCCTCAGACTGTGGATGAAATAAATGGATTTACATCATGTTTCACAGGCTATGAGGAACATGAGGGATAGAAAGATGGATTCCAAATTTCTCAGGTGAATGTAGGTATAGTGCATCATACCAACACAGTACAAAAACAGTGTGAAGATGTTTCTATGGCAGCCTCAGGCTAGCTGCCCCATTTAAAAATTCTGGAACTTTGATATCAAAATATAAATTTAGCACTGACTTGTAAAATGTATTTTCACATTTCGATACCTCAGATCAGTATGGTTTGAACAGAACTGCAAAAACTAGTTAGCATTCCTGAAGTACTTTTCACTACAAAGGGTGTCATATTTCTTCCATTGACACTGTGTAATTCTAAGGATCAGATGTGAAAGGCTCAAAACCTTCACTGACATTCAAATTAAATGGGAGTTTGGGTGTGGATTTTCCATACCTGAAGCCAGCATTATCCAAACTTATATATATACAAAATCAGCTCTCTTCAGGCATTACTAAATTATATCCATAAATAAAGTTGTCATTTACCTATATGACAACAAAGCCTGGACAGTGCAGTGGATCAGCTTACATACTGATCACTCACCCAGGAACAGCTTCTCCCCTCTTCTGTGATCCAAAATGGGTATTGGCTGGACCATGGAGAGCACCAGAAGCTACCAGCCAGCTTTGAAGGCTCACTGGATCTCATGACTGCCCACTGCACCACCAGCAGCTGGATGTCTCCTTCTATTTCTCTGGTCCTGGGCCTTTCCATATCCAGCTATGTTGCTGGCGTTTTTGCTCTGAAAGTCTCATATTGGACGTCAGTCAGAGGACATACATCTGTGCTAAATTGTGCTGAAATGTACAGAACTATTTCAGGTTGAATGGCCATTTACACATCACCAGGAAAGAGGAAATGAATCCTCAGAAGATGACAAAAGATGACAAAAATGACCCTATTTTAAATAGAAATGAAATACATTTTCCTGTGTTGGGGAGGACTGGGACTAGGTGACTTGGATGGCTCCTCAATCCAGAGGCTTGTAACTATTAATGGATAACTTCAGAGCCCCTGCTCTCCCTTTTTATGGATCTTTATCTTGAAACCTGGTGTGGACTGAACACTCATCAATAGCCAATACTGCAGCTGAAAGAGCATGAGCACTCTGGGTCCTCAGGTTTGAGGTCCAAAACCTGAGACCTAGGGTCATTACCTGGTGATGGCATAGAGGATAGGCCCTAATTATTCTGTTAAGCACCAAGTACAGCAACTCCAACCATGTCATTCAGATAATAAAGACCAAATCTATCACAACTGGAAAAAAATATTTCTCTGAATGGAAAATTAGTTTTCCAAGCTCTGTATAGAACAGAAACACACACAGACTTTTACCAGCTCTTCTTTTTAAGACTGTTTTCAAGAACACAAAGATGTTATGTTGTGTTGTGTTGTGTTTTTAAGAACACAAAGATGTTACAATCCTGCCAATAATAGTCTTCTGAACTCACTTTGAACAAAAAAGAAATCCCATTGATATCCCATTGAGAGGATGAGTGAGGTGGGAGGACATCACTATTCTGAGATGAGAGGTATTCAGACCCCTCTCACCTAGTACTTCCAGGAGATCCAGGGAGGTCTGAATCTCAGGAGATTCAGGTGATTGAGGTCTGGCTGATCACAGTTTCTTTTGCTATCCCTTCCAGGAAGAATCAATATAAGGAAAAGTAATGTTGAGTTCTAGCTGAAATATCAAGTCTATACTAGGCACTTTAGGTCTCTCCCCAAGTGACCACATTAGGCATGGTCATACCTCTGGCCTCAAGAACATTGCCCCGTACCCGGATAGCATCCAGCCAGAGGTCTTGGGTCTTTGAGTGGGGGAATCCTGCTCTGTAAGCTTTCCAAGCCCACTAATTTTGTTCTATGTTGACCCTTTCAGAAGCTCAACCATTGGATTTTTCAGAATAGCAGTTTAGTGAAGGACATATTAAGTGTTCTGCCAATGCAGTGTCACAGAATATGATATTAAATCAACATGGCAGGAATGCTGCAGCAGCACTGTAGAAGCCAACATCCCCATGAAAATATTTAGGATGAAGTTGGACCTAATGACTCTTGTAACCAAGCTCCTTCCAGATTTCCCTAGGAGGTTTTGCTTACTGAATATACATTAAGTTTGTGTTCCATTTAGAGATTCTCTCCCTCCTCCTTAAAAGAGCCTTTGAACATGAATATATTCTGCATTACTTTGAAACCTGTTGACCTCACTCATGAAAGTGACCTTTTGAACCAATGTGGCATACTAATCTCCTGAGGAGGAATGTCTAACTAAACTTAATTCTTCCTGAGCTCTGGTCTTTTCAATGAACACTGAGGCACAAAGCCTTTTGTTGGTTTTCGGTTTGGTGGGTTCCCCCCCCCCCCCCCCATCATTTGAGTTAAGATGAAAATAGCAAATCAATAAAGAGTGAAGGAGTGCTAAGGGGTGTTACAAAACTTTTGACTTAAACAAACATGGAAAATCAATATGTTTAACCTTCATAGAGATAGAAGTTGTTAGTGGCTGCTGGAAACAATTTTGAACATGGCTGAATGTTAGCTTGTATGTATTCTGTGACAATAAAGATAACTTGCAATGTGCAATTAGACAATAAAGATAATGTGCAATGTGCCAATTACATTAATTTTAATCATCCTATCTTTTGGGATTCATTACCAAATGTATTCAATATACATTGAATACATGCATATTTAAACCCCCTTGAGGGGTGTGAAATAATATTCACAACAAACAAATATTATTTTAATAATAGTAAAGAAGTGCTTGATTCTTTGATGCTTCAGGCTCAATTATTTTATTAATTTAAATACCACTGGGGCCAGTTAAACTTCAATGATAGTGAACTCTGACAACACTGGTTCTTCGGCTTAGTAACGGAGATGAGCACTGTCCCCTATGGTTGGACACAATTTGACAACCTTGTCAACGGGGAATACCTTTATCTTTTTATATGACCTACACATGATGAGCTATTCAACAAAATAATCTCTACTCCAGGATAGAATTTCATTCTCTTTTAATAAAGTTATAAAAATATAAATTGAATATATTTTAAATTTATATTTGGAAATTTTGAGGGTAGGATGAGATATTAAGGGTGGTTTGTGCTTCTTAATTAACAGAAGTTTATCATAGACCACTGCTACTAGCCTTGCACTGTATTTTAATACAGCCTAATATTTTAGTAGGAGCTAGCATGGTGGTTTGAGCATAGGGCTATGACTCTGGAGAACAGGGTTCAAATCCCCGCTCCATCATGAAACCCACTGATCCCATGGGTCCACTCCAGTTGAGACCAGTGCTTGCATTTAGGTCATAGCTTTATATAGATGGTCCACCAATTTTGTTTTGTTTAGATCAAATTTGGAAAAATGCATTTGGTTAATGTATGGTTGTAATTGCAATAGTCTGTCTATTTGTATTACAGTTTACAATAGTTGGCTTTTACAGTTCATCTTAGAACTGTGTTTGTAACTTATAATATTAATAGAAGTTATTTTTTTTAAAAAAAAAACTTTTCTGCATCTGATTTGACTTTCTGTTTCTCTCTACCCCAGCCCTATCCTTCAATTGTATCCCAAACCATAATCTCCCATGAAAGAAATGCAGAATCATCCCAAATTATTCAGATAAAAGTGACACAAAGAAAAGCACCCATTTCTATAAACAAATAGACTTACCTTTCCCCCCAAGCTAATGGTAAGCATAATCACTGAGGAGTAATAAGCACCACTCTCTTTGATGAACCTGCACACAGCTGTTGTCATCTCCATTATGTTTCACACCCAATGCCAGTTGCCACACTTAGCAACATTTCTTTGAAAATGATAGGGAGTTAGATATTAAAATTTGACTGAACAGATGGCAGATGGTTAATTGCAATGTGTTTACTTAGAACAATGGTGATGTGCTTTCCAGAAGAGTAAGCCTGTTGGTCTATTACAACAAAAACAACAAAATCACAGGGGCAATAGGCTAGTTATAAGCCCTCATACAATCCCTATTTCCTGATTCAAGACTGCCGGTTTCTCACTGTATTTTAGGGATATAAATCCTTGATTATTTCATCTTTGCATGCAATATTGAATGATTGCTGTAGTTTTCACTACATTGCAGAAGAAAACAAATATTTTGCATCATATTCTCCCCATATTTAAATGTCCTGAAATGTTATGGGAAAATGATTATGCAGAGAAACATACATCTTGGTGCAAAAAAGCCATAATTTCTGAACAGAAAGTGTGTTTCCTGCACAAGACTCTGTTTTCTGCACAAGAAGCCTCTTTTGTTTATTATTCTAAGGTTAATGTGTAAACTGTTTAATTGTACTTTGGGGGTGGGCTATTGGGATATGGGACTGTATATTTTAATGTGTAAGCTGCCCTGGTTGTTTTGCACAAAGAGACAGTATATAAATTATTATTGTTGTTGTTGTTGTTGCAGGAAAATGTTCTTTTTTCTTCTTTCTTTCTTTTTCTTTCTTTTTCTTTTTTTTCTTTTTCTTTTTTCTTTTGCACAAAATATCCACATGTATTTTTCTACAGAATAATTCCTCCACAACTCTTCAAGATCTTCAAAAACCAGGGGACACTGCACTAAAGTCTTACTGGTCTAATATTCCTCTCAATAGGCTTCCCAGTTGTAAGGAATCCAAATGTTCACCCTGAAAACAAATACTTTTTAACTATCCTTTCCATCACTAGCTTGGATTGCTTCTAGTGAAATATGTTTATATTGTTATATCTTAAATAGATTCTAAGGCACCACATTTTTTTACTTGATTTATCAAAGAATTCCAGCAATTTCTTCAAGAAATACCACTTTTATTGATGACTGTGTCAAATCCTGCTTTGATATTCTGAAATTCAGGTGATAATTATTTGTTACAAAGAAATGGAACACCCCACACCAAGAACACAGTGATTTCCCCAAACCCATCAATGAAACTCATGTTCTCAGGAAGATCTTGAAACTAAGGGGCTAAACAGACCACCCCTAAGGGGTGGCCTGCAGCCACCTCTTTCAGCACTGGATCATGGCCACAGCCCTGATCCGGCATTTCTGCAGCACCAAAAGGAGCTGTAAAAAACAGCTCCTTTTTGCACCATGGAAAGGGCACCTTGGCCGCTTTTGGCACTGTGTCATCTGGATGCAGTGCCAAATGAGTGTCGTGACACTGCCCACCATGTAGTCAAGCATGCAGTGTGACAGCAGAGTCAGGGCAGTGTCAGGGCATGTGTCATGTGGACACTATGCCTGCATTCTGCCCTGAGGCCGACGTTTATTGCTGGTCTGTAAAGGCTGTGAGTTTCCCACATCTCAGGCACACTCTGTAACCTCTACACCATACTGGCTTATCAAATCTAAAACATGCTTTCACAGTGGGATTTACTGGATGGAAGATATTGTAGGAATCTATTGTCTGATCATAGGACTGGTTGCTGAGAAACAAGTCTACCTGATCACAGTAAATGTATTAATTGATAAATAAATGTTCTTAAGGCTGCAATACATGTTAAATTACTCAAATTCAGAGGACCTGATCCATTGTACCCAATAGGATCTACTTCTATACAGACATATATAGGATTGCATTGTATATCAATTACAATTTTTTTTCTAGCACACAAGAGACATGACAGACAGACACACATGTCACTGACACAATTTCTGAGAAGTAAACAGCTATTCTACAAAATATATTGTGAGTTCTTATATTGTGGATTGGGACCGTTATAAAACTGATGATTTATCAATAGGCAAAGAAGCACTTTTTTTATCTCCAGCAGATGCAGAAAATATTTTGTGGCTTTTTTAAAAGAAGGAGGAGGGAGGAAGAGGGAGATTATCCATTTAGTCTGATTGTCATTTCATGGATGCACAGTGAAATTGCTTACTTGCACACAGGAAACAGGGCAAATGCTAGATTCATAATTTCAAAATTGACAAGCTGATGCTCTGTGGTAAATCACATGTTTTGTATAGACAACTCTGTCAGTTTCAGTCCCTGGCAAAATCTCCAAGCAAAAAATACACAGTTCTGAGTTAGATATACCTTTGGTCTGACTCTGTATAATCTTACATTTTCTATGTATTGATGGCAGTGGCAACTGGTTATTTCTATCAGTGCAGCAGTACATACTGTCTGGGTGTTTGAACTTTAAAGGAGCAAATCAAGAAGCCAACCCGTATGCCCAAAATAGGATCAGCTTGGATAGCTTATTTAAAAATCAGACTACAATGTGAAAGAGACTCATTGCTTTCCTGCCACAGGAGCCACCACTGATTGAGGGCCAGCATTTGCTATGTATGCCACAATTCATACAGAGAGCAGTGGTACATGATATTTTTAGGTGGGAATAGGAAGGCCCATGGACACTATGGCACAAAATCAAGACAATTCCACCATTTAATAGACTAGAGACATTTAAATATATTCAGGGCAAGCTATATGTAATGCTTAAATGGCACTCCATCATATGTAATCTTTTACCTGTTGCTGTTGCTATGTGTGTGCAAATTGTTTCCCACTTATGGCGACGCCAAGATAAACCTATCATGGGGTTTTCTTGGCAAGATTTCATCACAGAGGGTTTGCCATTGCCATCCTTTGAGGCTGAGAGAGCGTGACTTGCTCAAGATCCTCCAGTCAGTTTACATGGCTGAGCCAAGATTCAAACCCTGGTCACCAGAGTCATAGCAGATTATCACACCATGACACTAACCCATTGGCAATCCAAAATAAATGAAATCACTACCTTAGCACTGCAATCATGTGTTAGATTGCACTAATCTCTGAAAACCAGGATGTATTTGCGATAAGAGCAGCAGAAACCGACTGCATTCCTGAGATCGCTACTTTTTTAAAAAAAAAAAAACTGCATATGCATAAGTGTGTGACTTCAACACTACTAGAAGAGAGGGAGTGGTGATGTCTCACGCTGCCAAGCTTGTGAGATCATGCAACAACAGCATGTCCAGTGATCGCATTGGTCACTGGACACAACATTATTGTATAATTGCAGTAATTCACAGGTTCTACCCATGAAAGAAAAGTGGCAGTTTTAATGTAGGATAACAGCAGATTGCACACTATGACATTCTGTCAGGACTGTTGCCAAATCAGAACTATGCAGATTTGTTCGTACTGTAACTTATAATGTAATAATCTCCATAGTCCAGCACTCAAACCACAACACCACGCTACACTACACTCAAACCATTACACTACACTTATATAGTACCTATATATATCTATATCTATGCTTATATTTTTACCTGTAGCACTCTTTCCAAAAGCTTTGGCCATCACTGCATTAGAAGCATGCTGTACACCAGGGATGGGGAATATGTGGCTTTCCTGTTGTTCTTAGGCTGTAACTCCCATCAGTTCTAATCAGCCCAACTTCCATCAGATCAGTACAATGCACCATTTATTATATCATCAGCATCAGCACAGCCACCACCAAAATCATGATTCCCATCACCATCATTAAAAGAAATATAAACCTTTGGTTAAGGTTGCTATTTATATGAATGGGCAACAGCTCTCACTTAAGCTTCATGTCTTGTTCATTCAAAAATATTAGCAAATATAAAAGAAAAATTTGCCAGCAGCTCTCTGTCATGTATGGCCAATTGCAGTCTTCATTCATTATGAGCATTTAGCAGTTGTTAATATGTAATGTATACAGAGTTCAGAATTACATAAGAATATGTAATGTATACAGAGTTCAATGAACCTTTTAAGTATTCATTTTAATACAAACTGGTGGCATTTCCACATTAATGTTTGGCACTTATAGCTGACAGTGATGAACAATTTAACCTAAATCACAGTTACTTGGAAATAAGCCCAATTTTATTTCAAAGGATGGTATTTCAGAATGCTTAAGATCACAGTCTGGCACACTGATCTTAAAAATATTAGATGAATGAAAGATCCACTAGCACTGATGGGATGTACTTCCATTAAATCTAACTACCTGTAAAGTTGCTCAATCCTTTGCAATGAATGCAAAGGATTTTCATATATGGAGCATGCAGTCTATATTATGTACTAACTCATTTATATTTAGAGCTGCTGGGTCTTTATTGAATACTGCAGAAGAGATTCATGGGGCATCTTATTGTCCTTGATACATCCCATTTTTACTTCAAGAATCTTACCAGTAGCAGTGAGTCCTAATGGGGAGGGGCAGGGGGTTCTCTACTCTGGGTGCAGAAAAATAAAGGGGTGCATTGGTAATTCCCTCTCCTTCACAGAGGTGCCAGAAGAGGGAAGAAGGGATTGGCTGTGAAGAATTTAAGCTGGCTAGGAGACACCCACTACCTGTGTCAGGTAAAGTCTATCTCTTCACCTCCTTCCCCACTTCACTTGGAATTTCCTTGAGAATGCCAAAAAGAAGGGAGGGGATGTGGGGTAGGGTGATGGTAAGTGCATAAAATATAAGTCAGACTTAAAGGGCTGATAGATTTCTTTCCCCCCCTCCTCCTTTTTATCTTTCCATTTGTCTTCAAATGTGAGTAATTTTTGAGTGTTTGTATCAGACTTTTCAGGGATTGGGCATTGTTAAGCACCCCTGCATACGCTGCACTGTATTATGGGATCCTCGTATCTAGAGATAGTATGTTTTTGCGATGATGATGACCTTTCAGGAAAACTAGGTCAAATTTCCAGGTAAAAAAAGATCCCCCCCCCCCAAGTATGTGGACATCAAAGTAACCAAACCATCAAATCTAAAGTGCTCCATCCTTCCCCCAAGTAATCTGCATTTCATTTTGAAACTTGAGACAAAGAATCTCTTCCCATCCAAAGCAGTAGGCCAATCTCTCTGCCTACCCTCTGTTGCATTTCTAGGCAAACTTCCCCAACAACCCATCTCATGGATGTCCTGATCCACTCACATACTTAAAGTAAAGCCATCAACCAGTCTGAAATTCCATTGTCCATTTCCTGGAAAAGACATTCAGCCTTTGTAACCTCGCAAGATAGCCCATTGTCTAGAGCTATGTATAAATATGGTTTAAAAACCTAACCTTTATGCACATAGCCACATGCACATACACACTCTGTGTATGTTCTGTGTTGTACTCAGACCTCCCAGTCTAAGATATTCCAGCTTTCTGTTGTCTTCTCATCAGACAGGTACTTATAACCCACTGCAAATCCCTAAACTCTGCTGTCCCCTTTCCATATTTCCATTTCTGTTAGCTCTGTATGCTGTGTCTGTTTGAACTGCTATCTTGTTTGTGTGATTGAATTCTGTTTTTCAAAATAAAACCTTCTTAATTCAGTGAAAACCTAGAGTCTTCCCCAGTTAATACTGGTATACACTGGTGCAAATGGTCCAAAGGTTACCCAAAACTAATTTCCCAAAACATTTGAAATAACAATGACAATTGGTAGACACTCCACAATTGTTCTTTTGGTAACATTGTGTTAGTCTTTTGCAGGAAGGATGACAGAAGACTCTTGTGATAGTTTAAAGTAGGTGGCTGCTTGATGTGGGAACAGTGGTGCCGTGCCCACCAGATTCACTTGCAAAATCTGGAGTGAACAGTCAGGTTTTTAATACATATTTAAGGGAAGAGTAGGGCAGATTCTGTGTGGAACTGGCTTCATGTCATGAAGACAGTCTGCACTCAAACAATGGGATTTGACCCACTATTGTGCAGACAAGTCATGGTGAAGGCAGGGGACAATTGGTTTACTTGCCCATGTAGACAGACCCAGAATCGACTCAAATTCTAACTAAAATCTGCCAACAAATATGAAGAACAAAACAATAGCCTACAGATTGTAAATATTCATTACACATTATAGTCCCCAGGAAATAGGCAATCATTTCAACATGGATAACCAATGAAAAACCTTGTCAGAGTTTTAGGTATATGCCATGATTTCATAATTACAGATGTATTCACTTCAAGCAACACCCCTCACTCCCCACCCCCCATTCCAGTTTGAAATTTCACCACAAAAACTAGCACTGCAACTTGGATGGCATCCAAAAATGTTGTATTTGAAGGCATTTGGCATGACATCCTAGTGAGCTATGGCTGCTGCGGGGTGTAGCAATGGGAGGGGGATTGGCATTGCCCCTAATAACAATTCTGCCTCTTTGAAAATATTTTTTCCTTCAGTCCCCAAATTCCTAGCATTCCAGTAACTTAAAACTTCATTTGAACATTTAGAGGCATCAAAGAAAGGAGGCAGGCAAAGTTACCAAGGGAATATGAATATGGCAAATCTAAGAGTTGTAGCTGTGAACCATTTTCAGTGTCTCACTCTCTGTAATGCTAGAAATTTGGAGAGAAGGAAAAATTAATTGGGAGACAGAATTCTTATCTGGAGGGGCAGTACTCTGCTTTTGCCCACCCATGTAGAGCTACACCCCAGCCACTTTGATTTTAGTGATTCCCCTCTCTCAGATTTGGAATTTTAACTTGAAACTCATAACTTTGAAAACAACCAAAAAACTCTGTGACATACTTTTAGGTTCCTGATTCAGCGTTCTGATGCATTATGGCTGACATTGACAGACAAATGTTTGTGTGTATGTACACATCCCCCTTTTTATTATAAATATTTCTGACATTAGATAAAATGAGCATTATTAAAATGAAAATTAAACACATCTGACTTCCATATCTGTAGGGTGAGCAATCTAAATTTGTATTTATAATTTTATCAATGTAGCTCACAGACACAACTTTAAACCAATTTTATTTCTTTCAGTTCACAACAAACCATGCTGTCTGATGTTCAAGCATGTTAACCATCCTGACATGCCCCCTGCAGCAATGAACCTATAGGTCTTTTGTCAGAAGAGAAGAACATTACTTATGAAGCCTGTGGCCAGACAAAGAAGATTCCACTATTCTAATAATGCTCTGTGGGAATTAAAAAAGAATTAACTACTGTCCCCTAACCTGGAGGTCTTTTTCTTTGAAGCTGATGGAGCTTCTCCAATCAGCTATATTTTGTTAATTAGTATAGTATCTGAAATTTGCTGTTTATATATGAGTCTTATAGAGTAAATTCCACAAGACATACAATGGTATTCTAAGAATTGTAAAGTCATGTTTTCTTCTTTTTAAAAAAATAAAAATCTTATCGAAAATCTGATAGTGATGATGATCACACTAAATTCAGCTTCAGTAATGTTTTATTGTGGTGGCTCAAGTGGTTAAGGCACTGACTCTGTTGATTGCAAGATCAGTAGGATGGCAGTTTGAGGCCCAAGTGCCCAAGTGCCACATGAGCTCCCATCTCTAGTCCCAGCTT
Organism: Urosaurus nigricauda; assembly: GCA_034509955.1. NCBI lineage: Eukaryota > Metazoa > Chordata > Lepidosauria > Squamata > Phrynosomatidae > Urosaurus > Urosaurus nigricauda. The sequence continues at coordinate 310,410,919 of JAOEGL010000001.1, read as the reverse complement.
CTGCCAACCTAGCAGTTCGAAAGCATGCAAATATATAAATAGGTGCCACTCTGGTGGGAAGGTAAACAGAGTTCTGTGCAATCATGCTGGCCACATGATCACATAGTAGTCTCTGACAATGCTTTTTGGCTTAGTAATGGAGCTGAGCACCACCACCAACGGTCAGACATGACTTGACAACCTTGTCAACAGGAATACCTTTCCCTAATGCTTTTATTGGATCACAAAAATGTCACATATGCCGCAGGCTTTTATCTTCCCCATACCTCTTCATCAATCATGTTGGTATAAGGATGAGAGTTTAGAGAAAGAAAGTAGAAAATGGCTTGATGAACTGGTCTTTCTGTATGCCTAAAGCTGCAACTGGCTGGGTGTTCTGGTCATTGTCTGTGAAGGCACATTGACTTCTAAGATGGAGACTGCATCATACCTAGTAAAAAAAATTCAGAAGAATTCAGAAGCTTGTTGTGCATGTGACATACATTGATCTGATAAAGATGTTAGTCAACCCTTAATTTATATTTTTGTCCACGAATATTATTATTATTATTATTATTATTATTATTATTATTAGGTTTATTTATAAAGCGCAGTACATGTACACAGTGCTGTACAAAAACCAATAAAATCAAGAATATGTAAAAAGCCTGCCTATGGCGTACAATCTAGAGAATAACATGTACTGCCCATCACCAGCAGTACCATTGGAAAGACTTTTTTGTTGTCCAACAGTGATCTTATTAAACATGTGGCAAGACAAAAATAAAGCTTCCAACAGGAGCAAATTTCAGTAGGTTTCTATTTTAATGTGAAATAACCTGCAGGTGAACCAAAACATAACCTTTGGTCTTCTCACTTTCCTGAAGGGGCTTTTTAGATTGGCAGGAAAGTGTGACATGAAGTTGCACTTTCCTTAATGCTTAGCAGCTAGACTGCAAGCCCCAGGTGTGCATTTAAAAAGTACAGGGCAGCTAGACTGAGGTTTTTTTCTGTGGCTCAGCAACTACATGGGAAGCTGTCAAAACGCTACAAACACAGGCGGAGCAGCTACATGGGCGGCAAGGAACGTGGCTTTTAGCCGTGCTTTAAACATTTTTTTTCCCTTGCTGGCTGCGAATTGCGCAATTGCGCAGGTACATCATACAGTCGGAGCTTATGACATGGGGGAGTACAGGACCATTCCGAAAGAGGGAGAAAGTGAGGTCAGTTCGGAAATGCACGTGATTACGCACAAGCTCATCACACACAAGACAAGAGAGCATCTACACAAAAAGAAAATGCAGAGTCAATACGAAAGAATTCATCACATGTGAACATACTGGTCGGCTTTCTGTTGCAAATTAAGGCATCTTGGGAAATGGTAGCAAAGGCTCATGGGAGTTGTAGTCTGTGTTCTGTCAGAGCATTATATTGAGTTGTCTTGAGGTTTCAGCCCTCTGTCCAGGAAGGATTCCCATATGTCCTCCATTCTTGAGCAGAGGCCCCCCTTTTCCAAGTTGACCAGGCACGTCCTCCTTTGACAGGACACGTCCTACTTTTCCAGCCTTCTTTTTGAAGAGGAAGCAGGAGGGCCAGGCGTGCTCTGGCCAGGCTCTGGGGGTCTCTTCCAGGCTCCTTCCCTCCCTCCCTCCCTCCCTCCCTCCCCGCTGCCTTCCTCCTCCCTTTGGCTGAGAGAGTGTGACTTGAAGGGAGGAAGGGCAGTGGTGGTGCTCCAGGTCCTCCTGATGCTGGGCCAGGGCAAGCTGGAAACAGGAGGAGGAGGAGGAGGAGGAGAGGGACATGGGGCCCCTCTGCTGCCCTGCCTCCCTGCAAGTCACACTCTCTCAGCCAAAGGGAGGAGGAAGGCAGCCAGGAGAGAGCCCTGGAGCCTGGCCAGAGTGTGCCTGGGCCTGCCTTCTCCTCCCCCCTTCGGCTGAGAGAGTGTGACTTGCAGGGAAGCAGGGCAGCGGAGGTGCTCCAGGTCCCTCCCCTTCTCCTCCTCCTCTTGCCAGCTTGCCCTGGCCTGGCTGAGCGCCTCCAGTGCCCTGCTGTCTCCCTAGAAGTCACACTCTCTCAGCCAAAGGGAGGAGGTGAAGGAAGGTGCAGGCGCACTCTGGCCGGGCTCTGAAGGTCTCTTCTTGTCTTGGCACCTTCCCTCCCTCCGCACTTGTATCGCTACCTTTAAATGGGTGCTTTAAAGAGACAGAGTCCCATTTAACCGTGCAACTACACCTTAGCCTTTAGATGCAATAGCAATGTTGCGCCCTTTTAAAAAAAGTAGTGGGGAAATCAAACTACTTTTTAAAGGCACTTCTTCTCCCTTAAAACTCCAAAATAGTGTTTTCATGGCACACTTTCCCTTTTTCTCATCTAAAGGCTGGGCTTTCATGCAGCCATCAACACACCTCTTTTTGCCAATGTAAAATGGGCCAGCTCCTTTTAAAAGCACTTCTTCTCCCTTAAAATGCCAAAGTAGTGTTTTCATGGCACACTTTCCCTTTTTCTCATCTAAAGGCTGGGCTTTCATGCAGCCTTCAACACACCTCTTTTTGCCAATCTAAAATGGGCCGAATTTTCAGATTCAGTGCTCTGATTTTCAAATCCATATAAAAATGTACACATTAATTAAAACTACAAGAAAAAGGAATATATTGGGGAAAGTGATTGAATGTGTAAGCAGAAGAAAATGGATACAGAGATGTGTGTAAATTTTCATACACAGGAAAAATATTTCTGAATTTTTCAGCAAAAGTTTTTTTAAAAGCAAGTTAAAAGGGAAAGAGAAAAATGAACAAAGTAGAACAAATATGAATATTATATGAATATTATATTCACCCATCCCTGATTAGACTTGATATCTGAGAAAGATTCCAAAGGTTTCAGAGTTGATTATGATTGATAAATTGTAAATCAACTGGAAGAAAGGAATAATTCACTCATTAGATAGTTGTTGTTGTGTGCTTTCAAGCCATTTCCAGTTTATGACAAGCCTAAACTGAACCTATCATGTTTTGTCTTGTTTTTTACAAGATTTGTTCAGAGGGGATTTGTCTCTGCCTTCCTTTGAGGCTGAGAGAATGTGAGATGCCCAAGGTCACCCAGTGGGTTTCCATGGCTGAGCAGGGATTCAAACCCTGCTCTCCAGAATCATAGTCCAGTGCTCAAACTACTACACCATGCTAGCCTGCTAGAGATATAATAGGGGTCATCTAATATGTTTGCTCTATTATTTTCTAAATATGGAAATAAATAATAGGATCCAGAATTAAGTGTTCAACCTGAGCACTAGGGGACATGTATAAACTCTGTAATTATTTCCCTCATGACACTATGTGATATTCATTCAATTAATATTTAAGAGAGGAAGTCAAAAGCATGTGCCTTGACAAAGGGGTAATACACAAAACTGGACAATTTGTTCAAAACATCTGAGCCATGATCACACTCTCTGATGTCATCATATTCCAGTTGAAGCACAAGGTGAAGTGTTTCCCCTTGGCACTTTGGACAGGAATCAAGCTTCACTGGCCCCCATTACCTTCACCCCAGGAGATGATGTATCTATATGAGGGGTGGGAAACCATTGCCCTTACAGTGCCTTTTCCAGACCCTGCAGATTATGCCTGCAGGCCAAAGGACCCCTGCCCTGATGTATGGATAATGACATTCACTTCCTCAGAAAATGGTATCTTCCCTGATTCATAGTGGACTGAAACATCATAAAGAAATGGTAGGATCCTAAAAACAATTCTGGTAACTGTCAAACAGGTCCCTTATTAAATGTTTTTCATTTCTAACGCACTTTTGCTTTGTAAAGTTCCATCCCCCTTTCACCTCCCTCTTTTCTGATATTAAGTTGATATAAAGGGACTGCCTGAGGTTTGTAGACATGAATGAGCTCCCAATGTTAGGAAAACAGCCATATCATATAAGGAAATCTGGGACCATACTTGGGGATCTGGAAGGCACAAGAGCATATAACCACATAATCCCTGCACTGATGGGTGTGATTGTGGATGAAAAACCTCGTGTTTGCAAACAGCAAACAAAGAGTAACTCCCTATAGGAAGGATGTTCCTTTGTCCAGGAACATTTGAATTGATTGTCTGGCCATTACCAAACTTCCCTTCCCATTCTTCCCTTCTGGAAAATCCACTCTAATCCTAAATTCTGCCCCAGGATAGGTTTTGCAATATAAATATGCCTGCTTGGGCACAAACAATTTGGTCTTGCTTGAGGTTGGCAAACCCTTTGTCTGCATCTCGTTTGAGCTCCTCATCTTTTTGGCCATGCCATGATTCCCAGGCAACATGCTGAACCACTTCACTTGCTGGTGCCTCCCCAGTTGGACCTCCACTTCTGGAATCAGTATATTATTGCCTTCTGCATCCCCTTAATTTTCTGTCTACTACTGCCTTCTATATCACGTTTGGATGTGTGTGAGAGACACTCTCTTTGCATGGATGGTGACTTCCTTCTAATTAATAAATAATTTTAACTTTGTAATCTGGAGTTCGATTTTTCAGAACTGGTATACATGAACTAGATCACTTTCAGTTGCCTAAGCCCTTTCACTGCTTTCATTTGAGCTAATAAAATTCCCTTCATTGAATATTAATTGTGGGTGCCCTCCCAGGACCCTGTCATTTGGGTAACAAAGGTAATGGACAGGTCATTCATCAAGTCTTTGTTTAAATAAACTTATCTTAAAAAACAACAACACTAAAGACTTAGACACCAGTATAGGCATTTCTGAGAGCCATCGTGATGTAGTGGGTTGAGCATTAAACCGTGACTCTGGAGATCAGAGTGCAAATTGTGGCTCAGCCATGTAAACCCACTGGGTGATCTTGGGAAAGTCACATTCTCTCAGCCTCAGAAGATGGCAGTGGCAAGCCCCCTCTGAAGAAACTTGTTAAGAAAACCTCATGATAAGTTCACCTTAGGCTAGCCATACATCAGAAACTAATTGCAGGCACACAACAACAAACAACAATAGGCATTTCTATACGTGCTTAGGGAGAAGTGGTGATCATTGTTGTACATTTTCTTTGACTCCATCCCTGAACACTATTTCAAGAGCCACTCCAGAGTGGTACATGACATTTCTGAAAAGATAATGCTTCATCATATGAACACAAAGAAATATTTGGGTCTTTGCCTCTGTAGAAACAGAAAATAAACATTCAGAACACGACTCCTTTGCATTCATTCTCAATTGACAATGGGGATTATAAAGAGTGAAATCCCATGTGTGTTTACACAGGCCTCAGTCCCATTAGGTCAGTGGGGCTTACTGCCATGTCAGTACTTTTAGAGTTACCATGTAAGCCATTCTCTGGTGACCCCATCTTACCATCTGCCCCATTTCCCACTTGGCTTCATTGCCTGGTTATGGTTGCACCATTCCAAGTAATCTTGAGTTCCAGTGTCTAGACAAATGTTTGGTCAGTGCAGATGGTTCAGAATTTCCTTTTAGTTCAGTTCCTATAACAATTTGTTATATATCACAAATTTCTTCCTCTCAGAGATAGAACAAGTTTGAGATTTTTAAAATGCAAGTTCAAATATATGAGAAAGCTTCATTAAATAATTGTCCCACCGTTCATCCAGCTTGAAACCCAAGGTGCCTAACAACACAAAATAAAACAAAATGACTACAAAACTAATCATTAAAAATATGTAAAACCATTAACTAAGCAATCCTATTAAAACTATTAATTTTAAACAGTTTTTAAAAATAAGAATATAAAGCTCCAAAATGAGAGATGGCTCTGTCTCTCATCTATTGGTTATTTGGCTTTGACATGATCTAGCTCCATTTTGTTCTTGACAATTCAGGAACTACACATTGACACATCTTGCAGTGCAGTACAGAAGTATTACTGAGAGTTCCATCTGCCCTAACCAGCAACAGAGTCCAACCATGAATGATGCTCTGTATCACATTCAGATTAGAATGTAGGAAAATCTCTTTCTTTTAAGCACAGAATTTGATGTAGGGCTTGACTCTCATTTCACTGAGTTTCAGCTTGCCTAAGTGATGTTACTGTGCTTTTCAGCTGGATTACTGCCATTTTGTCTTATGCTTCAGGGGAACAGATCTGGAAGCTATGTAAGAGCTCTACAGGCTTGTGCAGAACACTTTCCAGCTAGATTGTGCCTCAAGGGAGCACAGAGCTCATAAATAATATTTCAGAGTAGGGCCGGCACCAGCATTTTGCTACCTTGGGTAGTTGCAGTCTCTGAGGAATCTAGCAGGGCCAAATCTTGGAAAAAATTACCTTTAGCAACTATAACTCTACAGTGCCCATACTTTCTGGAGAATACTGGAAGATGTAATCTTAACAAAAGTAGAATTTGCAAGTTCTGGTTAAGACCTACTTCTAACCTGGCAGTTAGAAGGTAGCTGGATCAAACAACTCTGCCACAGTGTCCTGACATAGTGCCATACTTTGTGGGAAATTAATCATTTTGTCCAGAGAATGAACAAAATGCTTGCCTGGATTCAACAACTGTGTTAGTACCTTTGTTTCACGTTTCTTTCAGTTACAGACACTTACAAACTCACCCTTAACATGGTCTTCATGGGATTATTGATCAGGCCTCTTCATGGGATTATTGATCATGCCTCTTGCATTTTGGTGATAACTAATATATGGGGAAGGGGGGAGCATATAGTAAGTACATGAAATAACATGGTAATGGACAAGTATCTTGCCTGTCAATCAACTTTATTTAAATCATTCCTTTGTCTTTGCTCTCTTACTTTCCATTCTAAACACATACAAGCTGAAACTGACTTGTGTTTTATATATTTAGCTAATGGTTGTCAATACTTTCATGATTAAAAAAGAGATGTCAAGATGCTGTCTTACTACACTGCAGCAGACAGCATTCATTCATTCACTTTCTGCATAAGGTCATGTGCAATTAGATAAATCATGCTTTGGCTGCACATGTTAAACATATCTAGTGAGTCCAGATTGGTGCAAGGCTTCCCATCCAGCAATGGTAAGTGTTTTCATTAAATCTATTGGTGCCTGGCTGACCTTATAAATCCAGATGCACTCTTGACAACAGAAGCTCCTTTTTGATAACATGCCAAGACAGAATGAAGGGGGGGGGGGCAGGAAAAGAGAGGGATTAACATGTCAGTCCTTGCCTATGACTTATTTTCATTTGAAGGACTCTGCAAAGAGCTACATATGTCCAGCTTTCTTGGCATAAAGAGAAACTAAAAGATTTTTACTTCTCCATGCAACTGAGGGAATCAAATCCCAGATTCCTGTTCATTTGCAGAGAGCAGTACATATGGCTAGCTATGTGCACAAAGGCTCTGTTTGTAGCTATTATTTGCTGTGAAGTCAGCTTTGATTTATGACAATCCTATGAACAAGAGACTCCCATGAGCCCCAGTAATCAACAGTCCTCATACTCATGGCCATGGCTTCCTTGATTGAGTCAATCATTCTGCAATGTGGTCTTCCTAAGCCCTTCAATTTACCAATCATTATTTTCTTTTTCAGTGAGTCAGGTTGTTTCATGATAGCCTCACCTAAGTCATTATCTGCTTTATCATACTAAGGGGCAAAGAGGATTTAAACGAGAGTTAAACGAGAGTTAAACAGGAACTGTCCTGTGATAAACATAGGGCATTTCCTGTTTAACTCTTGTTTAGCTCTTGTTTAAATCCTGTTTTTCCCCTAGTGTGATAAAGCAGTATGACTTCTAGTGAGAGTTCAGTGGGGATGTAGTGACAACAAAGGTAAAACGGTATTATTCACTCCCTTAAGAATTCTGTCTTCTCAAGTGAAATTTTCCTTTATTCTCCAAATTTCCAGCATTTCAGTATCTTAAAACTTTAACTGAGCATTTAGTAGTTTAGGCATCAAAATAAAATACAATAAAAAGATATGATAGAATTCTGAAAAATCCTCACACTAACTCTTCACAAATTTACTAAAACTTTATACTTGTACAAAAGCCTTTTGATATATATACACATTGTATACTACAGGGCTCATCTTTGCTACATTTACAGCCGTGTGTAAAAATCCGTTCTCAACTTTGATAGTGCTGAAGCATTCAGGGCCTCATCCAAGAAGAGCAAATTTAGTACTTTGTAATGTTTTTGAAGAAGTTTTAAGTGGACAGTTGCTCTGCAAGTTTGCAGAGATATCACAGTGCATTAAACTTTATTAATAGTAAAATTATTATAGTAGGATGACTTGCACAGTACGTATTTAATTCTTAGCTACTGTTGTTTAGGATATATGATTAATTTGCTTGTGGACAATATTGTCTGTGGGTTGTTGTTGGTTTTTTAAAAAACTGATCTGCTTTTTTTGGAAGCTTTACAACATACATCAATTGAGGGCTATTTTGTCATTATGTATGAATAATTCTTTCCACAGCAACCTCTTGCATAGTGACCAATGCCCAAACCTTTCTCCCCACTACACCAATGTTTGTGTCTTTTCCCTCCAGTGAAAATTGTCTCACCTACACCTCTGGATTTCAGCCTTGATTTTCTCTAGGACCCATTCATTTATTTTTCTGGTCGCCCATGTTATCCACAGAACTCTCCTCTTTGCGAAGTTTGGGAGAAATCTGGATCGGGTAAATGATGCCTCTTAGCTAGGCACAGAGGAATGCAATAACATTCATTTTTGTGTCCAGCCTGTAACCAGCTTGGGAGAAAAATGTGTGTGATAATCTCCTATGTCCAGTATATACTGATCATGGAGAGACACTTCAAGGACTAATGGAAACTTTTAAAATATAAAGTCCCATTTTCTCTCCTGCTTCCATCTGAGGAAGGAAGAGATAAACCTGAATGATGACAATCCTCCCTCTATTGCAACATACCACTAATGACAGAGAAACAGAAGATGTAGCAGTACACTAGGGATAGCTATAAACTATCCAAAAATCTTCTCTCCCATGTAGGTAATTTTGTGGAGTGATGTCTTTTTACTACACAGTTTTAGCACTATATTCCACTTTAACAACATCCAGTGGAATGTAGGGGTTTGTATTTAGTGAAACCCAAGAGCATTCTGGCTGAGAAATCTCAATGCCCTCCTTAAACTGCAAATCCCAGGATTCCACAGGATGTTTCCATGGTAGTTAAAGTGGAATACAGCTCTATAACCATGTAGTATGATAGGGCCCAATGAGTTTTGATTTGGTGGAGATGCTTTCCCCACACTCTAAGCACTGGTGAGGCCTCTATCCCATTGCCTTCATAAGATGGCCCCCAAGCACTGGCTCCAGCCAAAGGTCTGTTCATGTTCATATCCACCCTTTCCTACTTCTTTCTTGATGTTACTCTGGTGGGCTACAAAATAATCATCCTGAACATAACTCTTGAGGAATCAATGAACTGAACTTTGGTTTCCTCTGGGTGATCACCCAGCAGCCTCTCAGAACTATCAGTTTTCTCATCAACATCTCAACAGCCTTCTGGCTGATCTTTTACTCAGTAACATCCACATTTGTACCACCTGCTATCATAGACACTCTCTTGCTTTCTGTCTCACTTGTCAATTGTTACAAGTCATGGCATTTCCAAGACTTGAGCCAAGATGGGAGTGACTCTCACATCTGCCCCTTCCTCTTCCCATTGCCTTTCTAGGAAGTCAGAATGTGGTTCTCAAAATGTGTAAAAAAAACTTTAGTCAACAAACCAACCTGATGGTCTGTTGATGAACCCACATAGGGGAAAAACCTACAAATACCTAAACTACAGAAAACATTTGGTGACCAGGCCTCCCTGAAGAGACATAAGAGGATTTACATCAGCAAAAAGCCCTATGAGTGCTCAGAGTGTGGTAAGCAGTTCAGCAACAGCACTTCCTACAAGAAGCATAAGACCACCCACACAGACAAGAAGCCACATAAGTGTTGTGAAGTCTCCTTCCTTAGAGGTCTTTAAACAGAGGCTGGATACATCTGTCAGGGATGTATTGATTGGGAGTTCCTGCACGGCAGGGGTTGGGCTGGATGGCCCTTGTGGTATCTTCCATGATTCTATGTTTCTATAAAATGCAAGCATTGTGGCAAAAGTATGTAGAGAGATCTTGTAGCACCTTTGAGAATAACTAAGGAAAGAAGTTGGTTGCCAGCTTCTTTCTTTAGTCTCAAAGGTGCTACAAGATCTCTCTACATACTGATTCTACAGACTAACATAGTTACATCTTTGAGTTGTGGCAAAAGCTTCATGTATCAAATCCAGCTCAACAAGAGATAAGCTATGCACAAGAGGCTCTGTAGAGAACATGACAACAGGGGGGAAATTTCTACTTGATATGGAATTGTATTACCTCTTGGAGAAGGAACATCCAGGATTATAATGGTAAAAGTTGCAAGCAAATTCTACATCAGGTACAGAAGCTTTTGATAAAATGCTCTTGCATGGATATCTCTCATTCTCCATTAAAGTCATCCGTTGCTACCACATCTCGTAGTAGTGTGTTCCACCACGTGCAATATGAAGGACAATAATTTTTTCTCATCCAGTCTAAATCTATAGATCCTTGTTTTGTTGGGAGCTGCATATTACACATTAAGTAGTTCCTTCCTCAGCATGTGAAATAAATGTTCTTTAAGTGGACAATAATACACCATGAACTACTAGGGCAGGCAGGGTCTGACTTGCAATTTTATATAGCTCTGACCTCTGACCTCTTCTTTAAAGTCATCTTTTCACTATGTTCACTGTCTTTGACAGCATTTTGAGCACCATCTTTGTTTAGACCGGATTTTTCAGAGGATTCCCTTTGGAAAATTGCAGTCCAACAAATTCAGTTCCAGAGCTCTCTCTCTCTCTCTCATTCTCTCTCTCTCTCACCATGAACCTAGAAAGTTGATTTCCAAAAGGATGCATGGTGTAGGAAGTTTTTTAGTTTCAGATATTACACCTTATTCTGAGACAAATTTAAGGTGCTTTTTTTTTTTTTTTTGCTTGTTTGTTTGTTTAGTCTGGTCTTGGATATTTTTTTAAAAGCTTTATTCTGCTCTCTGGATGTTTTAAATGCAAATAAATAAACAGGTACCACTTTGGTGGGAAGGTGACAGTGTTTGGTGCAGTCATGACCATCAGAGTAGTCCTCGGACAGTACTGGCTCTTCGGCTTAGTAACGAAGATGAGCACCGCCCCCTACACAGTCAGTTACAGTTACGTACATTCATATCAAGGGACTACCTTTACCTTTATCCTTGAGGCAATGTTGTTGTTGTTGTTATATTTCTTCAAGATGTACTCATAGAATATTAGCCATTTCATTCCCCTTAAGCTGAGAGAGTGTGACTTGCAGAAGATCAACCAATGGGTTCCCATAGCTCAGTAGAGATTAGGATCCCAGTCTAATAGAGCCCTAGTCTAACACACTATATCACACTCGCTCTTGTTTTTATAAATAAAAGCAAATAAAAATAAATATGTAACCATGCACAATTTGAATATTTTAAAAGTCTAGAGCAAAAGCATGAAAAATTCCATTGGCACTGGTTTTTCTTGATAATCCTACCTCTGACTCTCCTATGATCTTCTGGGATGCTTAAATAAAGTAATAGTCATATAACCAAATCCTGAAAACCTTTTTGGACTTTAGGCTGCTTGCTCCAGAACCCGCCAGTCAGTATGGCAGTTGAAGGATTTGTGGAGTTATACTCCCAGAGATGTAACATTTCCAAGTTGTGCAGAAAATAGAAGGAGGCAGACAGAACTCTGAAATTCAATGTACAAAAATGTAGAAAACCAAGCCAAAAATCTAAAGGATATAAGAAGCAATCTTCCTCACTGCTAACCATCTCTTAACAGTTCAAGACCTAGCAATGGGTAGGGTCAGACAAAAGTCGAAACAACAGGCAACCACAAGCAGCCTGCTTCTGCCACTATTTGTAGCCTTGGGTGATATGTGGCTGTTTGATCAGCTGGCTATTGTCTTGCCTCATGTCAGGGGACTTTGGACACCAGAGAGGCTCTTTATCTTCTGTGCTATTTGATTGACCTGTTGAACTATGCCAGCCCTCAGGCATTGCTATTTACAAGAAACTTGAAAAGGATGCTTTACATGTTCCCAGAACTGGCCAAGAAAAGACAGCAGATGAGCAAACAAGGGCTCTGTGTCTATAAAAAAATAAGCTTCCATCATTATGAGGGAGGCACAGAGCAAGAAAATTAGTTCTTGCATTCAGCTCAAGGGAGGCATACCTTTCCATACATCACACAATGGAAATCTCTGAGGAAGCAGAAGTAAATTATTCCCTTATTTAGGGGGAGCAAGCCATTTATGAGTTCGAACCAAGGTGGCCATCTGGGTGGGGGATTGTTATATGTACTGTCCTGTTCCTGTCCCAGTCATTTCATCAGGTGCTCCTGGACTGTCATTGACAGTAGTTCTCACAGAGAAAACGGCAGTGCAAATTTCCTTTAATCAGCATTCAGATCCAGTTAATGTTACTTTTTGGAGTTGCAGTGCCCAGCATTGCTTAAACTGACTGTGGTTTTGGAGTTGTAACTGAAGAAATTAACTTTTCTTACTTCATTCACCTGAAACCAAACTAGTTTCCAAGGGATTGGAAAATATTAGAGACAGGGCTCACAGAGCTGAAAAACCTGAGTTTTGGATTAGCTGGGGTGATTACATGTCTCCTCCTTTTCTCTTCCCCCTGCCTGCCACAGTTTAGCAGCAACCCTAATACTGTATACATTCATGCATAAGTCTAAAAATTTAAGTAAAAAATTGGACCCAAAAAATCTGGGTCGAACCATCCCCTTCTCTGAGTAGACTGGCAAAAGGTGAAACCTTAGTCCATCTTGGGAGCACCTATAAGAAGCACCAACCCTCTCTGCCACAATATCACTTCTGTCCTTTTTGAATGCTTGGGTGGAAAAATGGCAGTGATGGCAGCTCTTTGGCACTTCCCCTCCAAGGAGCACTGGGAAGAAATGGGCTCTGAAGGATCTTATTAAATGTCTATGTATGTTTGTCAGTTTTTCTGGGTTAATATCAGGCAAAGTGATCACATTGAAGTTAAAGATTATAATCACTGTCAATGTAGTCACCATTTACTTTACTTTGCCTTTTCACCCTTTTTGATACGTACACATTTTCTTGGCCCATCTCTGCCTGGTTGCCTCTCCCACCCATCAAACAGCCACAATTTACCATAGTTCCCTTCTCATCCATCCAGCTTTTAGGGTGAACACAAACGGTTATACTGCTGGAATTTTTAAAGTTCTTTCGCATAGTTTTCCATTGCTTCAGCCATTATATCCTTTGTTTCATGTCTCTAAGTTTTACTCCTGACTTATTGACAAGTCATATTAAAATCCATAATTTTGGCCCCAAAACCTGCCTTTGACTTATACATGAGGTTGACTTATAGTTGAGTAGCTGGGAGAAGGGGGTGAACACATTGTGAAATATACCTGTCGTAAAGCAAATATTTGGGATGACATGATCTTGAATTGGCAATTAAGAGCCACTCAGTTTCTAAAAAATGTGTTGTTGTTGTTGTTGTTGTTGTTTTTAATATGGACCAAGATAATTCCTTGCTGTGGCTATAGTAAATGTTATGGTCCGCCACGGCACTTCAAAATTTGTCATGCTTCCATTGGCCTTGGTGATTCTGTTCATTACAAATCAACATTACAGAATCATGATTGTGATCGTGATAGAGAAAAAGGAGCAACAACAACAACAAAAGGTTTGCCAATTTCTTCCTCAGAACAACCTGCAATTTTGTCCATACCCTTGCCTCACCTAGATTTTCATCTTAAGGTTCAAAATTCAGCAATAAGCCTTGATCCAGAAAGTATGTGTCTAGGACTGGGCAAACAGATTTAGCTCCATTAGGCAAAGGAAAGAATGTACTAAAGGTGACTAAACCAGCAGCTGGATGTTACTTCAGTTCTGGTGATGAGACAACTCCCCTCCTCAGGACTGTGGGCTAGTTGAGCAACTGGAGGGCCTGCCTGTCAAAGGTTTGCTTTTTGGAATTTATATATTTAAAAAAACATTTTCAAGCCATGGATGGCTGAATCCATGGTTAAAGAAGCTGTTGATATGTAGGGATGACTGTAAAAGAAGCTGACTTTGGTCAGGATCCTATTGTAGCACTATGCTGCTCCAATGATCTCTTAGACTAGCAGTGTCTCTTTCCTTGCACTTGTGCAGGGAGGAGGCAGCAGAAGCAGAAGGCTGACAGCTCCATGCCACCTATTTCCCAAATACCTAATTTCCAGAGTGTTAAAGACAGCCAAAGTAACATGGAAGGGTTGACTTGGACAATTGCTTTTTCCATGGTACAGGCAATTGAATGTTTGTGGCAATTTTCTATTATTTCTTGGCTTTATTTCTTGGCTTTATAGATGTGAAAGAAGCAAGGCATTTAGGAAACCAGTGAGATGGAGATAGTAGTCTTCTTCCTCTGTGACTGTCATATTTTTCCAACAACAATAATAATAATAATAATAATAATAATAATAATGTTTTATTTATATCCTGCCCCTCTGAAACCAATCGGGGCGGCTAACAATATTAAAATATATCACATCCAATCCCTACACCCTTCACCCCTTATCACTGTTACCATTAGATTAACCTCCACTGGGATAGCTAAACTACTGATGGAGCCAATAGGATGCCACAGAAATTCCACAGTTTTCTTTACAAAAATTTCAAACTATTTTATGATGTGTCCTTGTGAAATGAATTCATAGAATAATTTATGTTATCCAAAACAATATACAGGTAAGGGCAAATATTTAACAGTACGAGCATTTTCCCTACATAAATATCATGCATTTCTTTTCTGGGGGAAAACAAGTGCTTTCAAGAAGCTTGTTGTTGCTTTCAATTTTTTTTAATTTGAATGCAATGACATTCCTGCTCACTGTTGCTTAGAAGAACTTGACAAAAGCTTCCTTAAATGCAAAAAGCACAGTGATTTAAATTAACAGGAACTGTGAGCCAAACAGTTCACACACATACACACCCTAAAGCTTGTGTTAAGGATTAAAAGACAAATTTAAAGTTCACATGATTTAAGAGCAATTAAGTAGCCTTATCTAGCAAATCAGTCATTGACTTAATTATATTTACATGGCAGCCTGAAAACAGCATCCATTTGACCCCAAAAGGGAGAGAATTCCAAAGACAGGACAATAAGTGGATCACACAAGAACATAGCAATGCAAATAAATGTTTACAGTGTTGAAAGACACTCATAAAAAGATATTAAATGGACAGTAAAGCTATGACCAGGCAAAATGAAGAATCTGTTAAATCTCCAGTCATATTCAGGCTGTTTACACCTAGAAAATCAATTCCATGTGGTACTTGAGAATAACTTTGCTCAGGTCTCAAAATGGTTTATACTCTTGTACACACACTGGGACACAGAGGCTATGTAATTTTCCCTCCCTGGGCTACACATCAGAGGGTAGCTAGTTTACTTTTAAGCTCAGCTATGGATAGTATGTCCCCCAGGAATGAATACCTTGAAGAGGTAATAGGCTAGGGGCAGAAAAACAAGCTGAAGCTGAATCCAGACAAGATGGAGGTGCTTACTGTCAGGGGTTCTAATCTGGGTTTGTAAGTGTCTTTGAATGCAAGGAGAAATACATTTGGTTGTCATCAGTTTACTGATAACACCCCTGCCCCATGCCACTAGATGATCTCACCGAGTGTTTTCATGTAAATGTCAAACAGCATTGGAGATAAAATGTAACCTTCTGGCATGCTATATAACACCTCCCTTTTTGAGGAGCAGCTATGCACAAGCACCACCATCTGGAAACTTCCTGAGAAACAGGACTGGCTCTTGTATTCTCAGATCCCTCAGATGTTCCAGAAGAAAACCATGGCTGATGGTACTGAATGCCTCTGAAATGTCCAGAATAATGGAAAGGGACACACTCCCTCTGTCAATGCTCAGGTCAATGCTCTCTGTCAATGCTATTCAAATCAAAAGCATCAAGTCTAACAAATATGAAAAGTATCCATAGCTGAGATTAGAAGTAGCATACTCACATGAGCATTGACAGAGAGAGTGTGTCCCTGTCCACTATTTTGGACAACTCAGAGGTGAGTACAGAACAAGTGCCATATTGAAATATTAATAATTATATATACCCATATATACTTGCCCTAGAACTGACACATGCAGGAGAGACCCTCCTCCATGTCCCACAATGGATTTAGTACATTGGGGTAGAACATGAAAAATTCTTTTTCATCTATGGCACCCCAATTCTGGAACATTCTCCCCTTGGAGGTCTATTTGACAACAACATTGATCTTTTTCCAGCACTAAAGTAAAACAGTTTTTTTTTAATTAAAGCTTTTGAAGTTTAGTTTATTTTTAAGTCTACTGATACATGTTTTTAATTGTTGTAGATGTTTAAGCTGTTTAAACTGCTTGTCACATTTAATGTTTTTTTCCTCTTGTTATTAAACTATTTTATTCTTTTAAATTGGAAAAGTTTTATCTCGTTTTATTAATCAGCTGGCCTGAAATCCCATGAAAAGGAGTAGGATATAAATATTGTTTTTTAAAAAAATTAATAAAAGAGATCATGGGGCTCATACAAGGTTTGAGTACAAATGTTTTCCATTATGCAATGTCATACAATGCATAGGAAGAAGAGATATGGTACCTTGGTATCTTATTGCATAGATAGCCACAGTTTTTGACATTCCAGCTTTCTAAAAGCACAAAACCAATGAGAAGAAACATATTTTTAAAAAAACACACACACACCAACAACTTGGATGCACTTTTTTATTGGATTTTGTCAAGCTTGTGGCTGACTAGCTTACAATCAAACTATTTTGTTTTGAGCCCCTAAGAGATGAAGAAAGATGTTATCAAGAGCAGGCTATAGACACATTCCACATAAGCCAACAACAGTGGGATTGCTTTTTTTTTTCTCCTCCCCTTATCATAGGTAGTGGTCTAAAATGACAGCCTTTTAGCTCTTTTCAGCCTAACCTAATGGCAGGGCAAACCATCTCACCTTGCAGAGCCCAAGTGTAGGATTAGCTCTTCATGAAGTGCACAAGGACAGGATTAATTGTGCCTGCACAGCTGATAACCCACAGCACTCAAAAGCTGTGAACACTGAGCATTGATTAGCAGAGTAGTTCTGAGCTGTCTGCCTTTGTAAAATCAGCTGCTCCTCACTTGCTGAAATAAACCCACTGAAACAAACAGATGGGAATAACACAGTGGCAGTAATGACAAGCATGTTCTGAACAAGGTTTTGTTTCCATACCACCAGTATGTAGACAGATGCATGCAAAGCTCAAGATAACTATTTAAGCTTTCTCCCTCTGGTTATTTTTTAATTCAAAAACTCCCTGTGTAAGGTACCTTTTCATCTGGGGGAGTACATACAGCTTAAACACAGCACTAATTCAGCACTGAACCTGGAGGCACAGGAGCCAACTGCACCTGTTCCTGGAGAACTTGGATCTGGCCATGGTTGCATATGCCTTAGTTAGCTCCTGTTTGAATTACTGTAAATGTGCTCTACATGGGGCTGTCTTTGAAAAATGCTGTGAAACTTTACTTGGCATAAAGAGCTGCAGCGAAGCTATTAACTGGGGCTGGCTACAAGGAACATACAAGTCCTTTGTTGCAACAGCCCCATTGGCTGCTGGTTTGTTTCCAGGAACAATTCAAAATACTAGTTTTGACCTATAAAGCCCTATACAGCTTGGGTCCATACTGTTTGAAGGATTGTATCTTTCTGTATAAGCCCAAGATCATACAGAACTTCTCAGGCTCATTTGGTGAGAACAAGAGACAGGGCCTTCTGAGTGGCTGCTTCCAGGCTCTGGAACTCCCTCCTCAGAAAAGCCAGGATGGCCCCAACCTTGCCATCCTTCCAACGGGAAGTTAAAACATTTTGTGCCACTAGGCCCTTACAGATGGTTGACATTGGGCTCTTAGTACTCTGTAGTGCTTGATTTGGAAAGTTTTAGGGATCTGTATATAGATTCATTTTTATCATTTTAATGTTTAAGGATTTTAAACTGTTTTAACATGTACTGTTTTCAAACATTTTATCTTTTAAATTGCATTTTATTCTTTTAATGAGTGATGTGTTTTGATATTATATTAGTTTAATTCTATTTTAATCCTCACTTTTGTATATCTTCAACTGTATTGTGTTGTTGTTGTTGTTTTTAATTTGTAAGCTGTTTTTTATCTCAGTTTTGGAGAAAGCAGGATATAATAAGAAGAACAATAATAAAACGGTGGGTGAGAAAAAAAACACCAAAGTTCTACAGTATGTTTCTGTAGAAACTCTCAAAACATGCATGGATTTAATGAATGCACAGCTGTGCCAATTAAAGAATCAAATGTAAAGTCTTCAGAAGTATCAGCATACTGACACTAATTACAGTGGCCCAAAGCACACAGGCTAAAAGCACTGGATGCGGGCTGATACAGGGGTGTGGCATTCAGATGTTGCACGCCACTGGATAGGGCCAAAGCTGTGCTGTGGCTGTCTAAGGCAGGTGAAAGCCAGCTGCAAAAGAGCATTAAAAAGTACTCCTTGCCAGCAGCCCATTCAGGACTCTGGTAGTGGCAGACCTTGGGACCGTGACATCTGGTCACCATGGTCCTATGCCAAACAAGGAGCAATCAGAGCTGGAGCAGCCTGAGGCCACTCCAAGCTGCTGGTCTGCTTGACCCCAGTGAAAATCGGATACAAATCTAAAATTTAAACAAAGAATTGCAAAATATAGAATCATAGAATCGTAGAGTTGGAAGAGACCACAAGGCCCATCCAGTCCAGCCCCCTGCCATGCAAGAACTTTCCATGAAAGCATCCCTGACAGAGGGCCATCAAGCCTCTGTTTAAAGACCTCCAAGGAAGGAGACTCCACTTCACCCCGAGGGAGTGTGTTCCACTGTCGAACAACCCTTACTGTCAGGAGGTTCCTCCTAATGTTTAGGTGGAATCTCTTTTCCTGCAGCTTGCACCCATTGTTCCAGGTCTTGTTCTCTGGAGCAGCAGAAAACAAGCTTGCTCCTTCCTCAATATGACATCCCTTCAAATATTTAAACAGGGCTATCATAACCTTCTTTTCTCCAGGCTAAACATCCCCAGCTCCCTTAGTTGTTCTTCATAGGGCATGGTACAGACCCTTCACCATTTTAGTCGCCCTCCTTGGGACATGCTCCAGTTTCTCCACATCCATTTTGAAATGTGGTGCCCAGAACTGGGCAAAGTATTCCAGGTGGGGCCTGACCAAAGCAGAGTAGAGTGGCACTATTGCTTCCCTTAGTCTATACAATATACTTCTATTGATGCAGCCTAAAATTGCATTGGCCTTTTTAGCTGCCTCATCACACTCTTGACACCTAGATCCCTTTCACATGTAGTCTCCTTCAGGCAGGTGTCCCCCCTATATCTATGCATTTCGTTTTTCTGCCCTAACTGCAATACGTTACATTTTTCTGTGTTGAAAATTATTTTGTTAGCTTTGGCCCAGCTTTCCAGCTTATTCAGATCATTTTGAATTTTGATCCTGTATGCTGGAGTGTTAGCTACTCTTTCTAATATGGTGTCATCTGCAGATTTGATAAGCATGCCCCCAATTCTGACATCCAAGTCATTAATAAAAATGTTGAATAGCACTGTGCCCAGGACAGAACCCTGTGGCACCCCACTGGTCACTTCTCTCCAGGATGAAAAGGAGCCATTGTTGAGCACCCTTTGTGTTTGGTCGGTCAACTAATTACAAATCCATGTAACAGTTGCCTTGTCTAGTCCACATTTTACAAGCTTGTTTCCAAGAATATCATGGGAACCTTGTCAAAGGCCTTACTGAAATCAAGATATGCTATATCCACAGCATTCCCTTCATCTACCAAGCTGGTAATGTGTGTGTGTGTGTGTGTGTGTGTGTGTGTGTAGAGAGATCCAATTTGTCTGGCATGACTTGTTTTTCTGAAACCCTTGTTGACTTTTTGTGTTTATGGAATCGCTTTCTAGGTTTTCACAGACTCTCTGCTTGATGATCTGCTGTAGAATCTTTCCTGGTATTGATGTCAGACTAACTGGATGATAATTGTTGGGATCCTCTTTTTTCCCCTTTTTGAAGATGGGGACAACGTTTGCCCTCCTCCAGTCTTCTGGGACTTCTCCTGTTCTCCAGGAGTTCTCAAAGATTATTGCCAATGGCTCCGATATTACATTTGCCAGTTCTTTTAATACCCTTGGATGAAGTTCATCAGTTCATCCTAGAGACTTCTATTCATTTAGATTAACCAGGTATTCCTGTGCTATCTCTTTACTTATTCTGTGCTGAATTTCCTATATTCTGTCCTCTGCTCCATTATCCTCAGGTTGAGCACCCTTTTCCTTTTCTGAGAACACTGAGACAAAGAAGGTGTTGTGTAATTCTGCCTTCTCTCTGTCCTCTGTTAGCATTTTGCCACCTCCTCCATACAGTGGCCCTACCATTCCTTCTTCTTCCTTTTGCTGCGGACATATCCAAAAAAGCTCTTTTTATTTTACTTAACCTCTCTAGCAAGCCTGAGTTCATTCTGCGCTTTAGCTTTTCTGACTTTACCCCTACACATCCTAGCTATTTGTTTGAATTTCCCTTTGGTGATTTCCCAATTTTTCCATTTCTTATACATGTTCCGTTTAAAACTTAGCTCAGTTGAAAGTTCCTTAGTCATCCATCCTGGCTTCTTGAGACACCTGCCAGTTTTCTTCCTCACTGGAACTGTTTGAAATTGTGCCTTCAGTATTTCCCTTCTGAGAAACTCCCATCTTTCCTGAGCTCACATCAATTTTAGCATTCCTGATGATGGGATCACCCCCAGTACTTCTCTAAGTTTAGTGAAATCGGCTCTCCTAAAGTCTAGAGTGTGTTTCTGACTATGGCTTCTCCTTTCCACTGCACAACAAACTCAAGGAGAACATGGTCACTTCCACCTAAGGATCCCACCATCTGCACACCATTAAACAAGTCATCCCTGTTGGTTAGGGTCAGATTCGAAATAGCTGACCCACTTGTTGCCTCTTCCACCTTTTGGACAAGGAAATTGTCTTCAAGGCAAGTGAGGAATTTGTTAGACTTTGAGGATTTGGCAGAATTTGAATTCCAACAAATATCAGGATAGTTGAAGTCACCCATTACTACTATATTTCTCCTATCTGAGTGTGTGGTCATCTGCTCTAGAAAGGCATCATCCAATTCCTCCATCTGACTTGGGGGTCTGTAGTAGACTCCCACAATAACTTCCCTGTTGTTTCCTTCCCCTTTAATTTTTATCCAGAAGCTCTCCACCTGGCTTCCAGGATTGTTGTCCTGGATCTCTTCACTGGTGTAAATATCCCTTACATATAATGCTATTGCTCCTCTGGCCTGTTTCTCTTAAAAAGGTTATACCCCTCTATTTCTACATTCCACTCATGAGACTCATCCCACCAAGTTTCAGTGATGCCTATTATATCACATTTGCTTTGTTGTACTAGGAGTTCAAGTTTATCTTGCTTTTGCCCCATGCTCTGTACATTAGTGTAGACATCGAAGACCATGTGTCCCCTTTACTTGCTGCCTGTGCAAGATTTTTTGCTTCCCACTGTTGGGTCCTTTTACTATTTGCCTTGTTCCCTCTATGACCATTTGGCTATTTTCTCCAGTCCTTTTGTCTTCCAAAATATTGTCTACCTCCCCTACATAACTCAGTTTAAAACCCTCCTGATCAGATTCTTCAGACTGTTAGCAAAAACGTTTCTGCCAACTGGTGTGAGATGCAGCCCATCCCTTGCCAGAAGTTCCACCCTCATGGACCCACAGCCCATGATTAAAGAATCCAAATTGTTCTCAGCAGCACCATCTGCAGAGCCAGTTGTTTACATCTGCTATTTTCCTCTCCCTTCCTGGACCATGCCCTTCAACTGGTAGAAGAGATGAGATGACAACCTGTGCATTCATTTCTTTCAGCTTCCTACCCACACCCTCATCCCCTCTGATATCCTGAAGGCTGTGTCTTGCTGTGTCCTTGGTTCCTACAAGGACCAAAAGGAAGGGGTATTGGTCAGTAGGCTTGACCAGTCTTGTCTGCCTCTCTGTCATGTCACAGATCTTTGCCCCAAGGAGACAACACGCCTCTCGAGACATCTTGTCAGGCCCACAAATCACTGCTTCTGTACCCCTCAGAAAGGAGCCCCACCACCACCACAACCACACCTCCTCCGAGGCTTAGTAGTGACTGTTCCCTGTGGTGAAACCCTCAGTCTCCCCTGCTCTGTCCCTGAAGTCTGTCCATGCTGCTCTTCCTCGTCCTCCTTGATAAGGGAAAGAGCTCCAAATCGATTTTGTAGCTGCAAGCTCCCAGAACAATCCCTAGTTTCCCTATTTCTCTATGTGACATTCCTCCAGCTGTCTGACTCCTATGTATATGAAGTGACCTTCTCCTCCCCAGCAACTTCCTCTGTGTGGTCCCTGTCCAAGACCATTCATTCTGTTCTGTCCAGGAAAACATCTTGCTCCCTGCTATGCTGAACTCCAGCTGCTGGACTTTCTCCTCCAAGAGGGCTACCAACTTGCATTTGGTGCATGTGAAGTTCCCCACATCTGTAGGCAAGAAGACAAACATCCCACAAGTATTGCAGGTGACTGCAGCAGTTCCCTCAGTGTTCATACTGAGAGGTCTTAAGTCTTTGCCGCCTCTTCTGTACTTTTCCTTGGTTAAAATTTTGCACACAGTTAGGCGCACGGCTCTGTGAGGCGTTATATAGAGCTAGATTCCTAGCTCCACCCCCTAGTGACTCACAGATTCTCCACCCCCTCAGCAACTACCACATTCTCTAAAAAGTATTTAAAAAAAAAGAAATGCAAACACTAACCACTCAAAATGGCTGCTCAGATCAAAATGGCTGCTCTCCTTCTCCTCTCTGTGGCTGGAGTTAATTATTTGACCTAATAGGCACACACACGCATGCACACAATAGAAAGGATGAAGAATGCTCTACAAGGCATACTGTTTTGTTCAGTACAATCACATCTATGTGCATGTTTACTTAGGTTAGTGTTGGCCCATAGCTTTGCTAAATTTCTAGCAGCTTTTGTGAGCAATTTTCAGTGTCTTCATTTCAAGCTTGGTGATATTCCTCTCCCTTCCTCCTGGCAATGCCTTTTATCCTCTTTGATGTCATATGCAATCCTCCACATGGCATGCATGCAGTCTCTAGATAGCCTCTTTCATTCTCCTCTGTGCTACTAAGTTACCATGGGATCTCCTGATGAGCAAAGCTAGGAACTCTCTTGGGCTTCCCATAGAATCAGTCTTTCATCTTCCCTGCCCTCTATTTTCTGAACTTTCCTTTTAACTTCTACTGTATTTGTATTGTGACAATGGAAAGATAATTGGTTCCTTTTTTTCCTTCAAACTGTCACCAACTCCTGTACTGGAGTTTCATCCAAAGTGAAGGCTGATATATCTTAGCCAGGTCACTTTGATGTTGAACAGGGGCAACTACAGCAGAGGCTGAATTGACTATTGTACAGAAGCAACTACAGCTTGGACCTAAAGGGGTAAACTGTTTAAGGTTGTCACTAGTGACTACTCTTCTTGGTAGATGTCCCACTGAGATCCCATTTAATGTTCAGCAGTATCTCGTGGTTATCCGACTAAGAAAAGAACACAATGCAAAATCAGACCAAATCATTTGAGTCACATCTGTAAGTAACCAGTGGGAGGAGCTAGGATACTAGCTATATATAACTCCTCCCAGAGCTTCTTCTAGGCCAGATGCAGCTAGACAGAAGAAGGAAGAGCAGCTCTCATTGGCCATTTTAAGTGATGAGTGTTTGGATTTTTAAAATCTCTTGGGGGAGTGTGTTTATTGCAGAGGAGAAGGAACTTCTGTGAGTCACAACTGTGTGTCACTAATGGGAGGAGCTAGGAGACTAGCTATATATAACTCATCCCAGAGCCACACGCCTAACGGCACATGAATTTTTTTTCTCCAAACAAGGGAAAGTACAATAGAGGGAGCAGGGGAGCTGCAAACTTTGTTTTAGAGGTTCTCCTTTAAATCTTTTCCTTTTTAAAAGTACTTTTGAGGGGTCCCCCCCTCACCTCAGAGGAAGTGAATTCGAGTTAGCAGCCAGGAGGTCTCTATAAAATTAGATTCCCAGTAGACTGACCTCACTGACAAGAGATTGGTGAAATAGGCCAGGCAATCAGGGGCCTTTGACATTGGTGTTTACTGGGGATTTTCTTTGAGGCAGAATCCCATAGTCATGTTTCAGTGATTAGTTAACACTTCTCAAAATGGACACTGAGGGAACTACTGCAGTCACCTGCACCACTTGTGGGATGTTTGTCTTCTTGCCTACACATGTGTGAAACTTCACCTGCACCAAGTGCAAGTTGGTAGCACTCTTGGAGGAGAAAGTACAGCACCTGGAATCCAGGGTAGCTACACTTCAGCATGTCAGGGAGCAAGAGGTTTTCCTGGACAGAATGGAAGGAATGATCTTGGAAGGGGACCACACAGAGGAAGTCACTGGGGATGAGGAGGTCACTTCATGTACACAGAAGGCAGACAGCTGGAGGAATATCACACAGAGAAGCAGGGAAAACAGGGATAGTTGTGGGAGCTTGCAGCTACAAAATCATTTTGAAGCCCTTTCCCTTATCAAGGAGGATGAGGAAGACCAGCATGGACAGACTTCAGGGACAGAGCAGGGGAGCCTGGGAGTTCCATCGCAGGAAACAGTCACGGCTAAGCCTTGGAGGAGGTGTGTGGTCATGGTGGGGGACTCCTTGCTGAGGGGTACAGAAGCATTTATTTGTAGGCCCGACAAAATATCTCGGGAGGTGTGTTGTCTCCCTAGAGCAAAGATCTGTGATGTGACAGAGAGGCTGACAAGACTATTCATGCTTACTGACTAATGAGTATTGGTCAACGTGGGAATGAATGACACAGCAAGACACAGCCTTAAGAATATCAGAAGGGATTTCGAGGCTCTGGGTAAGAAGCTGAAAGAAATGCATAGATTATTAACTCATCTCTTCTGCCAGTTGAAGGGCATGGTCCGGAAAGAGAGAGGAAAACAGCAGATGTCAACAAGTGGCTCCACAGATGGTGTCACCAAGAATGATTTGGATTCTTGGATCATGGGCTGCGGTTCCATGAGGAGGGACCTCTGGCAAGGGATGGGCTGCATCTCACACCAGTTGGCAGAAACGTTTTTGCCAACAGTCTGAAGAATCTGATCAGGAGGGTTTTAAACTGAGTTTTGTGGGGAAGGGAGACAGTATTCTGGAAGGCAAAAGGGCTGGAAAAAATAATCAAACTGACATAGAGGGAACAAGGCAAACAGGGGAAGGACCCAAAAATAGGAGGTAAAAAACATGCACAGGCAGCAAGTAAAGGGGACACATGGTCTTAGTTGTCTCTACACTAATGCACAGAGCATGGGAAATAAGCACAACAAGGGAAATATGACATAATAGGCATCTCAAGAAACCAGGATGGATGACTAAGGAACTTTGTAGTCTCTATGATTCTGATTCTATGATTCTATGTCTGCATCAGAAAGACATTCCTCCTTCACTTTCCCACTTCAGCACCATTTCCCCCTAAAAATACCCTTTAGATGGAGCCCTGATCTTCCACATAAGATTTTAAGGGTTCATGGGGACTATGGAGAAACTGCTCTGAGAAGGGATAATTGTTCTTTTTTTCTGCCAGAACCAGCAGTAGAAAGATGCCATTAGATTTTGTCCCTACATAACAGCCTCCTTTCTGATTTGAGCAGCAACAACATGTTCATGATTCTCCCCCCCCCTCCCCCAACAGAGGATGCAAACAACATAATAGCTGTACAAGCAAATAGAATAAAGGAAAGATATGCAAGAGCAATTACAATCATACTTATCTGGATAAAAAAAATAAAAGTGTCTTCTTGCACCTTAGCCTCAAAAACCCACTGGATGACCTCGAGCAAGTAACACTGTCTCACCCTAAAGGAAAGAATGCCAAACCTCCTATGAATCAATCTGGCCACAAGTCATAAGCAGAAACCGACATGAACTTACATTCAGTAACTCAAGTCAGAAATGATCTGAAGGCACACAAAAATGGCAAAGCTTTTATAAATCATATAAAGTAAACTGTAGTCCTTATAAACATATCCCATGATAAAACTGCTAGATTTAGCCACAATATTTTTGTTCGCTTTTGGTTGTTGCTGAATAAAATAGCTACCTCTCCAGAAGTTACAAATTGTCTGTGTGTGTGTGTGTGAGAGAGAGAGAGAGAGAGAGAGAATTAACTGCATACTCTTCCGTATAGTATCTTATAAGGTAACACACTCAAATATCTGTACTTTTAGCATATTTAGCAAACTTTGAAGATATAACTTTACTGTGAAGGTTACAGATGTAGCCTTCATGTAACTGTGCCACAATCTGCAATTGTGTAGTTGTTTAATTGTAACAAGATTTTATCATATGCCTGCATTCAGAATAACATAAGACTTCCTAAAAACAAGCAAAAGATACATGCCCTCAAACAGTTACCATATGATGTTCAAAAAGCAAACAAATATAGCATGTAAGGCTTTTATTATGCAAAGACTTAGAACTTAACCCACTTGTGCTTAGTCACACAATTTTCTGAAATCAAATTACAGAGCTACATTTTCTCTGCCACCATTATTTTATTTGCATCATTAGGCTACAAGAACCAATTGACTTGTTGAGTATAGATCCCCAGAACTCATGCATATGAAGAAGCGTGATTGCTAATTGAAGAGATATAAATTCACTCAGCTGTGAAAGATTTGTAGCACAAGGTAAAGCCCTCTAAAGGAAAAATGTCTAGTTGACAAATCACCTCCCTGGATATTGGCATTTATACTTTCCCCTACTATCAAACTAAAATAGGGAGATGCTCTTGAAGCCCAATCTGATGCTTGCTTGCTCTGAAGTAAACATTGGTGATTTAGCCTGCATCCTCACTGCAAAAAATAACCCAGTGACACCACTTTAACTGCTATGGCACCATGCTACAGAATTCTGGGGATTTTCATTTTGTGAGACATGTAACTTCCTCTGTCAGAGAGCTCTGGTGCCACAACATACTACAACTCCCAGCACTCCATAGTATGGAGCCATGGCAGTTAAAGTGATGTCAGCCTGGATTATTCCTACAGTGCAGATGCAGCCTAAGGTCCTTCTCACATCATTAGAAACACCATAGACTAGCCCCAGACATTTTGCTACCTGAGAATGAGCAGCAAAGGATTCCTGTTTCCCTAAAGTCAATGGCTGGAATTCACTGAGGCAGTGAATTTGTGCCTGGTTTGTCTTCATGATGCCTATGTATTCACTGCTTTGGGGAATACGTAGGGACTGTGAAAATCCCACATTCCCTATGTACCAGGCAGCAACTGCTGTGATCAGTGTGGATCTGTTCCTTTGTTTGTCAGGAAGCTGCAAAGTGATGTCCCCACCCTCCCTCCTGTGAACAATTTTAAGTTGGGAAGAGGGATTGCAATAGAAATCCTTCTTCTGCCTGTCGCAATGCAGATCACTTATGGGAAAGGGTAGAAACACCAGTCATCTGCTTCCTGATAAACAGGGGCATAGACTTCTATAGACAACAGTGGCTGCTGCCCAGTAAGTGGAGATGAGGGGTGGGGGCAGTCAGTCCAGCAGACACTATGTAGCTGCAGAACTATGTCAGTGACATAGCTACATGGCTGATGAGATTTCCAGGCAAGAGGTACAGTTCCTACCCTGTTTCCCCGAAAGTAAGACATCCCCCAAAATAAGACCTAGTAGAGGTTTTGCTGAGTTGTTAAATATAAGGCCTCCCCCGAAAGTAAGAACTAGCAAAGTTTTTGTATATAAATATATATGCGTTATATATATATATATATATATATATATATATTTGGTTTAACAATAAATGTGAATTCTTCTTCATGAAAAAAATAAGACATCCCCTGAAAATAAGACCCACTGCATCTTTGGGAGCAAAAATTAACATATGACACTGTCTTATTTTCAGGGAAACACGGTAAAGCCAGCCAAGTTGTTTTGACACACGAAGGAAGAATTGCCGCGCAGGTCAGGCCCCCCACCAATAAATACGGAAACCTGGTTGGAGGAAAAAAGGCCACAACTTTATTAACTGTCCACACATGCAGAACAACACAAAACCATAGGGTTGGCCCAAAGCATAAGGTCTGGATCTGGCCATCAGCAACACCCTGGTTGGTTGATGTACCCTTGGTAGCAGGGGCAAACATCGGGATGACGTAGGTGCCAAGCTCCTCCCTGTTGTGCAGTTAGGCAACTGCGCTGCTTCACATCGAATTGCGAGACATCCTAGTCACCGGGTACTAATCGAATGTGGCCCCCGCAATGGCCACAGCGAACCGCTCCTTACCCGGGTCATGAGGACTCCCGATCCAGTGCCATCGGGCCCTGGAAACCCCTACCCCAGATCCAGGCCTATGCTGCCACCCAGAACAGAAGTTGTGACAATCAACTCCCTAAACAGGGAGGGAGGGTGGGAGAGCATAACTGGCAATGGTGCCGACGCTCACCTTACACAGCCTTAAATAGGCCCAACAGCCAATGAGGGCTCAGGAACGATGGAGGCACCACCCTCTCCGAGCTCTCCACCAATAGGAGGGCACGCCATACCCTGCTGTGGCCAATCAGACAGGTTCCTTTCCTGCTCCTCCCGGTGGCCAATCAGCATTGAGCCCGCGCTCGCACTGGCCGCTGGGGCGCCCAAGCGTGGCGCGCGGGAAGGGGAGAGGCCTTCCTTCACGCGGCAACAGCGCCGGCCCGTTAATTCGGGTGGCGCCATTTCTCACAAACATCTCTCTGCACATCTGACAGTAAAAAATACAATACTGTATAAGCAAAGTAAGTAACTCATGAGATTTTGTGACATCCAAAATCTGCCGCCAAAAGTGGCTTCCTTCTAATAGTAGTGCCAGCCCTGCAGCAGAACATGTGTTTCATGCCCCGAAAGTAAGAACTAGCAAAGTTTTTGTATATAAATATATATGCGTTATATAATATATTTTTTTTGGTTTAACAATAAATGTGAATTCTTCTTCATGAAAAAATAAGACATCCCCTGAAAATAAGACCCACCACATCTTTGGGAGCAAAAATTAACATATGACACTGTCTTATTTTCAGGGAAACACGGTAAAGCCAGCCAAGTTGTTTTGACACACGAGGGAAGAATTCTCACAAACATCTCTCTGCACATCTGACAGTAAAAAATACAATACTGTATAAGCAAAGTAAGTAACTCATGAGATTTTGTGACATCCAAAATCTGCCGCCAAAAGTTGCTTCCTTCTAATAGTAGTGCCAGCCCTGCAGCAGAACATGTGTTTCATGCCTATTCCACCAAGCATCCATGGGCTCTACGAACACAGTCTTTACTTCCATTTATAGACAGCAGTCATGAGTTTTCTGAGAGCCAATGTGGTACTGTAGTTTGAGCATTGGACTACAACTCTGATAGGAATGGGTGGAGAGCCACAGACTAGATGTCTCGGTCATGTGCCAGCAATATGAAATTTCCTACCCCACAGGAAAGCAGCAGATGACTGAAATACTTCTTTCAGGCTCTCAGTGGGTGCTTATGGCTTTAAAACATTAAGGACCTATCCAAGGCACCGAACCTAATTTGGGGAGGGGTTCAGAAAATTCCAAAATAGGTTCAGAACTTTGGCTAGCACCTTTAAATTTCAGAATAAAACCTAGAAAGGACTGACTACCTCACTGTCATGGAACTCACCAGCAAGGAAGGACAGACCATCCACTGCAAACTATCTTGCTTGATCAACTAGAGCAGCCATCACCTTGAAATGGCACTACAGGCAATAAAGGAGAAGTCTCAGTGGATTATTATAAAACTGCATGGTCGACGTTTCTCAGGCACCATTATCACAGTGCCATTGTGTTACAGATCAACACAGTTGACAGGCCAGTCAAAAATTATAGCCTTCCCTCTCTTTCCATTAGCCCATTTCCTGTATCTCTATGAGAAGTCTCATACAATATGGGCTAGATTACCTAAGGGATTTTCCTCCTTTGGAAAGAACAAGGGGCACAGGGAGTTCAGGTGTATGTTTTATGACCACACATTAAAAAATCCTTCAATTCAAAACACCTTTCCTGTGTCCATGAGCCATGACCCAAGCTTTCTAGACAAAACCTGGCACCTTTGTCATAGGGGAAAATAATATGCACACAATAAATCATTATTATTGGGACCAAAGCCCTTGGAAGGCAACTATTTTGCCTGTGAAGCAACACTCATTTTCTAGTGGCAAGACGTTAAATTTTTCTCTTTCATCTGGAAAATCAGTGCCTCATTTTATTGGTATTTGGAATATTCATGAAGTTAAGTTTTTGAGACAGCAGGGTTCAGTGATAAATAGGCTAGGTTAATTATTTCCTGGTTATTTGGTTATTTTAGCAATCTTCCCACTGACCCAGTCCTAGCTTTCTCAGATGTCACCTATTTATCCCACTACATGGGATTCTAGGAGATGAGATACATTCTAATATATTTGAATGGCAGTAGACTGAAGAAGGCTGTGGCAGAAATGACAGGAATAATGAATGAGTAAGGTTCTCCAAATGTTAATATCAGGAAGTTACCTTTGGCTGCTGCCACACTGAAGCATTAATGCAGCTTGACACTGCTTTAACTGTCATGACTCCATGCTATGGAATCCTGGGATTTGTAGTTTGTTGTGGCACCAGAGCTTTCTGGGAAAACAGGATAAATATTTCTCAAAATTATCCCAGAATTTAATAGCATTGAGCTTGGCAGTTAAAGCAGTGTCAAATTACATTAATTCTGCAGTGCAGATGCAGCCTTCTGCAACATAAGACTCAATATTATGATGTCTGACTGGCAGCACCTTGTTTCTGACAGAAGTCTCTCACCCCACAGGAAAACTGCCCCTAAAATTGGTGGTACTAGAGAATGAACTGGGATCTTCTGTATTTAAAATATGTCTTCTACCACTGAGCAGTTCACCCCAAATGTTTCATCTACACACTACATGCAGTACAGGGGTGGAATTCCCAATCATCCCAAAAATGTACACACTTGCACTAAAATGTACACTATCTTAATTTATTTAATTAATTCATTTAAGGTGATTGTTTATCACCTCTGGAGCCTGCAAAGTGATGGACAAATTTATAAATCACACTTAAAATAGCATGAGTGTTTTGTGCTATCCATACATTTTGACCTTTCTTGACTTGCTTAGCTCTTCACCTCCAGATGTCTTCATGCAACTGTTAGTACCTCATGAAATAGGTATTAGTCTTCCTGCAAGATCCATTGATTATGTCCACTTAAAATTTTTGAGTGGTACTTCACCTTTAAATTTATCCTGTCTTATTACCTTTCCTGTAACATCTCTCCTCTTTTTTTCCTTTTTTAAAATAAAACAACAACAACAGTGATGCACTAAGCATATTCATTCCTGTCCTCAATTTCCACTATGACACTGACCT
Source organism: Urosaurus nigricauda (assembly GCA_034509955.1). NCBI lineage: Eukaryota > Metazoa > Chordata > Lepidosauria > Squamata > Phrynosomatidae > Urosaurus > Urosaurus nigricauda. The sequence continues at coordinate 310,379,359 of JAOEGL010000001.1, read as the reverse complement.
GTGGGCAAGGCAGAAAAATCTTGGTACTTCCTATCCCTCTACTCTTCTGTCATCCCTAAAATACAGATTTATCACCAGTTCCTTCACAGAGAGTTTATATATTTCAAACAATTGGGTGGAAAAATATTTTCAAAAAGCCTGCCCATTTTTCCACAGCATAAAAATCTCACTTAAAGGATCCTTAGGGGCTAAACAGACCACCCCTTTGGAGCAGCCTGCCACCACCCTTTCCTCACCAGATCAGGGTTGTGGCAATTATACACTCAGCCCTAATCCGGTGTTTTTCAAGCAACACACTGTTCCTGTTGGAGCTGGAGAAAGGGCCCCTTTCCCACTTCCATGGCACTTTCCAGCATTCCTTCTGACATGCATCATCTGGATGACATGCCAAAGGAGCATCGTGATGCCACCCGCCATGCGATCGGGTGCACAACATGATGCTGGCATCAGAACAACATTGGGGCATGCATCATGCAGACTCCACACCCCTACTCTACTCCAAAGCATTAAACACTGGTGTGTTTAGCCTCTCAGTCTCCAGAGTTAGAACCAAGCCCTAACATTAGGGTATACAAAGCAATCACCAAAGAAAGGACATGCATAGGGTTGGTAGTCCCTTTCCTCTTTTGGGGAGGATAGAGCTGTATGTACCACATACCCTATCTTCTACCTTGCAAACTGAATTCCTGCCCTTAGGTGAGATGAAGGAGCCTACCCTATTGCTTATATTAAAAGAAGATTCAGCTCTCAGTCCAGTCAACTTCTCTACATAAAAAGAAGGGTGTGCCATCTTACCCTGTGCTTCAGGCAGCAAAATGTCTTGGGAATAACCTGAGTTGGTTTAATGGTTTGGGATAAGTGAGATGGCTTTTAAGCCTAAAAGAAACTGGGAATCTTTTGGTATTTTACTTATGCCTCCCATTTGTTTCTCAGTAACTATGATGGATTAAGAAAAAGTGAGATGTATGGCAGAAATCCAATTAAAATAATTTTCCATTCAGAAGGAGCACTTAAAGCATAGAAAGCTCTTGGTGATTGAGGCATGCTGTGAAAATGAATAGCAAATGAGTAATTTCATTCTGAGTTAAGATTTCAGATCCTTCCCTCCATCTGTAATACCCTTTAAATCCAAATTATATATAATCAACAGTAGAAGCAACATGATTCTTCTTGTAGCTGACAAATTCATGGGTTCGTATTACATACCATCCCGTGCACATGGGCTGCTTGAAGAAACAGCTTTACATCTGTTAATTATAACTCAGTCCAATTAAAAGTACTCTTGAAACACTATCAAGTCCTCATATTACCACTAAATGTACCTGAAGAGCCATGGGGTGTAACTGTGTTCGGATGAGGTCAAATTCAACTGAAATTAGTCTAGAAGATCACTGAAAGTCTCATCACCTTCAAATCACTATTGCACCATATTTCAAATCCCAGGTAAAAACTCCTTTTTAAATCATGTCTCAGACAAAGAAGGCTGAAGCAGACAAAATGGCCCATCCATTCCAGCTGTGTCTATCTAGAGTAGTATTAAAATTCTATAATCTCTGAAGACAGAATGCCTCTGGGGCCATAAAACAAGTCTACAGACTCATACGCTCAAATCCAGCTCCCTTGTCTCTCTCCCTTTTCCAGAGCTATCTCTCTTGTCTTCATTATGTTGGAAAAGTTCATTTTTACATAATAACTCCCAGGATCCCCTAGTCAGAATAGACACCTTGTGGGGGAATTTTTGTCTCCTGAAGTAATATTTCCAAACTCTAATCTGTGTGTGTGTGTAGATATAATATTTACTAAGCACACTTATCCATATCATGATGTTGTTGTGTAATATAACTCCTCCCCTATACTCTAGATAGAGACAACTTTGGGGATCTATTGAATGGACACATTTTCACTTTGAAGTTTGATATAACTTGTTCTACATTTTTTTAAAGAAATGGCAGTATTACATATATTTATTAGTTTTAACATATGCATTTTGGCAAAATGGCCAGTTTATATGCCTATCTTTGTTCATTTCCTATGTATTTCCTTCTCTCCTTTTTGTTCTTTTTTCCTTTCTTAATTATTTTTCTGTTATTTTTTCCTTTTATTTACACTTTTAAAATCCAGGTTTAATACCCTCCAGCAAAATTGATTTTACAAAACTACCAAGTTCTATAAAGACTTCAAATATTATAGCTAATATCAGAGCTTTGAATATCACAAAGATCTTTGATTTCTCAGGTGTGCTTAGTTCCTTCACCAACAGAGGTCACAGCAATTCCATGCATAGTTGCTATGGCAAATTGGTCACCTGATGGCTATCATTCTTAAAGGGTGTCTCCCCAAGAAAGTCCGTTCAGTCAATGGAGTGTTGATTTACCAAGTCCCCACTGATTCAATAGGGCCTGTTTGAGCTTGTACTAATGATTATAGGGCAATTATAGAAATTGTGAGAGAAGGGTGTAAGCAGACCAGAGGAAAGGTGATAAGGTCAATCCTTGCTCAGGTTGCCATTTTTCCTTGAAATGGACTTGACTGCAGATCTATAATTTCCAATGGCAAGAATCTGAGGTTTAACAAGAGCAGGGTGAGAGCCTGGCAGCATCTTCCATTTCCAATCAGATAGTGATGAGGAGGTGATCTTTCATGCATAGATCTTTGCCAGCTACATTTAAACTTGAAGTTAATTGGAAATGGCTGTTGTTATGTCCCTTCCAATTGACTCCAGCATATAATAACTGCATCCTAGAGTTTATTGGCAAGATTTATTCAGAGGATGAGAATTGCCATTGCTTTCCTCTAAGGCTGAGAATATGAGAGTTCACCCATTGGGCTTCCTTGGTTGAGTGAGATATGATCCCTGCACTTGTTAGGTTCCTAGTCCAACACTCAATCCACTACATCATTCTGACTTATAAGAGAAAACTACAGGAACCTAACAAGTGCAGAGGTCATCTGTTCTCTACTATTATCACTGGACTGGCAACTTTCAAGGAGCCTTCAGAGGACTACATGACAGGAGAGGAGATCTAAATTGTTCAAAACTGTCATTTTTAAAAGCTTAAATGCACTCTGGTTTAAAACCTACCAACAAAATTTTTAAAACAAATAAAATAATTTCATTTAAATAGTATAAAATTACTTTAAAAAATTAAAAACATTAAAGCACAAATAAATACAGCACACACCTCAATAAGAAGCCTCCCTGAGAGTGATTACTTATTACAAACCTTCTTGACCAAAAATGACTTTGCCTGCTGGTGGAAGGAAAGCAGTGGGGGGCTAGCCTAGCTTTTGTGGGAAAGGCATTCCAAAGAGTGGGAGCAGCCACTGAGAAAGCTCTTTCTCATGTCCTCACCAAGCAAGCCTGTGACTGAGAGTAAACTTTCCCCTGTAGATCTCAGAACTCTGGCAGATTCATATGGAGAGATATGTTCTTTCAGATAGTTTGGACCTAAGCTATATCGGGCATAATAGGTCAAAACCAACACTTTGAATTGTGTCTGCAAACAAGCTGATAGCCAGTGAAGCTGATTCAACAATGAGTTATATACTTCTTGTGACTGGTACTGGTTGGCATTCTGACTGCAGCATTTTGAACCTGCTGAAGTTTCTGAACAGTTTCCAAAGGCAGCCCCACACAGAGTGCATTACAGTAGACAAATGGGATGTAATCAAGGCATATGTCACTATGGCCAAATCTGACGTCTCAAGGAATGGGTGCAGCTGGCACATTAGTGTTAGCTATGCAAATACACTCTGGGCACTGCTAAAGAGCATGTCTGGGCATGCAAACCTAGGGTTGAGTCCAGGAGAACACCCAAGCTGAGAGTCTGAGATTTCAGGGAGAGTGTAACCCCATCCAGCACAGGCAAAGTCCATATTCTGCCTTCCAGCTGACCAGGAACACCCCTGTCTTGTCAGGATTAAGTTTCAATTTGTTTGTCTCCTCCAGTCCACTACTGACAACAAACACTGATTCTGTATAGAAACAACTCCCTTTGAATCAGATGGGAAGAAGAGGTAGAGCTGGTTGTCATCAGGATATTGGTAACAATGAAACCCAAAATTCCAGATAACCTCTCCCAGCAGTCTCATGTAGATGTGAAACAGCATGATGGACAACACAAAACCCTGAGGAAACCCACAGACCAATGGCCAGGGAGTTGAATAGGAGTCTACCAGCACCACCTTTACACTCATCCCTCCCTGCAAGACTAGAACCACTGCATCACAGTGCCCCCATGTGCCATCCCAGAGAGATAGCCCAGAAGAATACAATGGTCAATGGTATCAAAAGCCATCAAGAGTTCCAGCAGAACCAGTAGGGAAACACTCCCTCTGTCCAGTTCCCTGCATAGATAATTCACCAAGGCAACCAAAACTGTTTTTAAAAGAATCCTGCCCTCACTCTTGCCATTTTTACAGTCCGATTTCCTCTGACCCCTTCCCCCAGTAAAGTGGTATTGGGAAAGGCTTTGACTCTTCATTGTAACAGAAAACATAGGTGACACCCCTTCCCTCATTATTCTCAGACTGCCATAATTAACATCTATTATCACTAGCTATAGCATATAGGTGTGATGGGAGTTGTAGTCCAACAACCTCTGGAAGGCCACAAGATGCCTACTTCTCTTCTAATACCATAGCATGGCTGTTAGCATACCTGATACACACACACACACACCCTTGCTGTATATGGGTTCTTCATATTTTCATATCTGGATCCAGGCATGTTCTTAAGAGGTCACAATTAAGCTTACTGCACAGGCTCTAGGGTTGGGCTGAGAACAGTACAAAAGGGGCAGGGATGGAAACAGAATGAGTGGGGGATGCATTTTACTGCACACAGGAAGCCCTTCACTCATTCCGTTCCGCCTCTGTTCCATTCCAAATCCATTCCAGAGAAGGGGATTTTGGAGAACGGTTCTGGACAGTTCTCCAAAATCCCCTCCTCTGGAACAGATCTGGGACGGATCTGGAATGGAATGAGTGGGGGAGTTGTGTGTGTGGTAAAATGCGTCCCCCACTCACTCCACACCTGTTCCAGGCCCCTTTTGGACCGTTCTGGGACCATTCTGAGGAGCCGTGTGTGGTAAGCTTCAATGACTTTTGGAACACTAGTAATTTTCCCATTCCATTTTCCCTGCCCACCGCCCAGACTTTCTGCATACCTGCTTGGAAACAAAGGAGGTTTCATTGCACCAAGAGAAATGAGATTGTATCCCCTACCTACTCCCTGATGTGTTCACAGTGAACTTACCTATCCATCTAACTTAGGGTTGTCCTCCATCCAATCATTGTTTTGTTAATCCAACGTTAAGACCATCAACCAGGATTTCTCTTTTTTCCATTTCTGTGAGAAAACACTTAAACTCTTTAGGGTTTTTTTGTGGGTTGTTTTTTTTGGGGGGGGGGGACTGTGTGGCCATGTTCTAGAAGAGTTTCTTCCTGACATTTCACCAGCATCTGTAGCGGGCATCTTCAGATTCAGATTCTCTGAAGATGCCTGTCACAGATGCTGGTGAAACATCAAAAGAAACTTTTTTAGAACATTGCCACACAGCCTGAAAAACCTGCAAAAAATGATGGATGCCAGCCATGAAAGCCTTCGACTTCACTCAAACTCATACTTCATGTGGGAATGTTAAGCACACCTTGGGTTTACCAAGCAGAATATAACTATCCAACCCACACAGTTCTCAGTTTGTTATGGTTAATTGCCTTCGAGTTGACTTCAATTCCTGGTGACCCCGTGAATGAGACATCTATTTGACTCTCTTTTCTCAAACACAGGTTCAGGCCTGTGACCTCCCTGATTTAGTCTAGCCATCTGGTTGAGGTCTTTCTCATTTTCTACTGCCCTCTATCTTCCTCAGCATCATTGTCTTTTTGAATGGGTTGTTCCTTCTCATGATGTGGCCAAAGTGCAACAGCCTCAATTTAGGCACCATTCCCACTAGTGCATTTGCCCTGGGTAGGTCCAGGTCAGATTCGCTAAGCTGGTACTAAATCTCCTCAAAAAGAAGTTCCCACTACATTTACTCCGACTGAAGTCCCTCGGTGTAATTTACCCCGCTGACATTCACATTTCAAAAAGTAGCACTTTAAAATGGAATGTCCTTGTAATCAATCAAATGATTTCAAAATCACTTCTGCTTTTGTCATTGGTGACGTGTCATGCAGCCATTCGCCAATGGCATGGGTGCTTTCCCCCCTCCTTTTTTAAAAAAAAATCTGGGAGCAATTTTCGCATATTCTGTCAATTTGGCGCATAAGAAAAAAGAGAGAGACTGGGAGCCTTGGCCATTGGGGCACCTTTGCCTGTAGTGCCTTTCAAAAATAGAGCCATTAGTGACTTAAAAAAAAAAAAACAACCCAGAAGCAACATTCATTAACAACATGAGTGCTTTCCTCCCCCCCTTTAAAAAAAATCTAGTGGCAATGTTCACATATTCTGTCAACCCCAAAATGTCCCCCCTGGGATCTATGCCCAGTGTTAACTGGAAAATGTGCTCCATGGGATCTGTGCCCAGGGTTAACCCCAAAACATCCCCCCTGGGATCTATGTCCAGTGTTAACTGGAAAACGTGCTCCCTGGGATCTATGCCAAGGGTTAACCCCAAAACATGCTCCCTGGGGTTGCTGGGGCTCTTCAAGAGAAGGAAAAGGAAGGAAGGAAGGAAGGAAGGAAGGAAGGAAGGAAGGAAGGGGTTTGTCTGCCAGGAGGCAAAGGAGGCAGTCAGGCAGAAGCCCAGCCCAGAGCGGAACCTCTCCAGCTGGGGATAATCCCCTACTAGTTTAAACAGAAAGCATGCTTCATTTGCATAAGCTGTCAGCAAAAATTATTTTTAAACAGTGTGAGTGTTCCGCCCACCCACACCCCACCCTCTGACTTTTATCCCTCCACCTTAACATGACCTGATCATGATCGGGGCCAAGTTCACATTCACTTGCACCAGGTTTTCCCAAAAGAAAAGGGGAATACCCCACTTTCGGAAACCCTGGACTAAGGGGGATTTGCCACAGATCTGATGTGCAAAACTCAGGTCTGGGTGTGTAAAAGCCAGCATTAGTTGGAACTTCCCACCTTTAATCCGGTTTGGGAATCAGGGTAAAAGATAGTCTGAATGGCCCCTTAGCCATCTTGGCTTCCAGGAAATGTTCGGGCCTGATTTATTATAGGACCCTTGCACTGATTTTTTTGGCTATCCATGGTATTCGCAGCACTCTTCTCCAGTATCACATCTCAAATGGGTTAATTTTGTTCCCTTCTCTTTTCTTCACTGTCCAGCTCTCACAGTCATACATGGTAATGGGGAATGCAATGGTTTGGACAATTCTGTTACTGTTCAGATGTAAATTTTCAAACTTTAGTATTTTGTCTAGTTCTTTCATAGTTGCCCTTCCCACTCTAGTCTTCTTCTGATTTCTTGAATGCAGTCTCTGTTCTGATCCATGTTTGATCCAGTAGGCTCAGGCAAAAGCAAACTGCTTCAGCCTCTCTTGCATTGTGTATTGTTCCCCATTAATAACTTTTGCCATCTATTCTACACTCTGATATTGCTTGGCCACATGTGTCCCATTCCTCATCTGTGAAAGGTTGGAGGATATGCATCAAGAACTCTGGAAGATCAGGGATGAAGGAAATGGGACAAATGGGAAAGGATTAAGTCAACAGGATTATTCATAGCCTCCTTTTCATAAGGCCATGCTCATGAGGTGTGCAAAGATGGAAACCCCCAGACAGAGTTATGTGAACCTTGTCCTTAGTGTTCATAGTGAAACAGACAGAGATATATTTCAGTGAAAGGGAAATATGTGCTGGCATGGAACCAAGGTATCAGTGGAGCCCTCTATTACGACATGATTACCCTCTTAACCCATGAGGCTCCTTCCAGCTTTAGGATTCTGTGATTCTATAAGAAGGTGCATATTGTTCCATTTGAGAGTACTTCAGAAACTGAAGAACAATATGAAAAACAATGTGCATGTGTGTATACATGAGTGACAAATGCACAGAGTACAAATTGGACTTCTTCTCCAGTGGAAATAGTAATACCATATGGAGGAAAATAAACCTTCAGAGTTCAGATCAGTGAAGCAGAGCAAATGCTGATGGGTGCAGTTACAGATCCCCACGACTTAATCCAGATCAGTTTAAAATACATTTTTATTTAGATTCTAATGGGAGGGAGATGTCTACTAAGCAGAGCAAATGAGGGCTAGGTATTTCTTGTATGAAGCTTAGTTTGCTGATGTGGGCTTCCAAATTCCCAGATTAAAGAGATAAAGAGGACACAATTGCCAAAGCCATTCTAACGGCATATTTCTGCTGTCTCAAAGTCCCTCTTAATTGTTGATGGTGCATAACTACAGCCAGGCACAAACGCTGTTTTGCTGCATTTGGCACAACAAATCCAGTAATCAGAGCCATAATTAATACCTAGCATTTATCCCAAATCGTCTTTATATTCATAGTGCTGTGCAAACAGTAACGAGTTCTCACAACGCCCAGTCCAGGTGGCTAAATGCTGTTCCCTATATTTTACAGAGAGAGGAACTCAGCCAATGACATGCAAACCATTTATCATAACAATATGCTGCTGGTGTACCTGTAGCAGATGCACCACTATAAAAACTTGTATGCCTTGGTTAACTACTTTGGGGCTGTACTGACAGCCCATTCAGGAGTGGCTCTGTGCCGCCTTTGGAAGCATTTAACTGGGGACACAGCAGCTGCATGCCACACCCCCAACCCAGTGCAAATAGGAGCTGCTCCTATTTGCAACCTAGAACAGGCACCATAAGGGCCACAGTGTGGCCTTATGATGCCCAGCGTGCTCAGCGCTGTCAAAGCACTAAGCATGACAGATGTCATTGTGGTGCACTCTATCTGTACGGGGTGTGTGGGAGGGTTGCTGACCATATAAATGCTCAACCCTTACGCAACCCTAATCTGCGGTCAGGCTGGTACAAAGTGCTGGTCTGAACCAGGGCTTACTTAGAAAACATATCCAGGGTAGCCATGTTGACCATATAGCAATGTACAGTATCATCCAAAATCCACAAGACGGTGATACCTTTATGGGGCCAAGTAATATGTACATTATACATGTTGGAAGCTTTCAACACTTCACTGGCTTCTTCATCAGGCAAAGGTGGTTAAAATCATATGGGAAAAAGAAAGAAAAATGATGATGCTAGCCATAGCCCTGCATTTGGTTAAGATCTTGTTGTTGTTGTTCTCCTCAGTTCAGATGGTATGGAAGGGTATTCATGCAGCTGGCCCCCTCTTCCTTCTGGCTGTGCCAGTAATAATAATAATAACAATAACATAATAATAATAATTTTTATTTATAGCCTGCCCCTCTGAACAGGCAATCGGGGTGGGGTACAACTAATTAAAACAACAACAATTAAAATACAGCAATCCCTTCCCAACCTCCCACCCCTTAAAATAAAATTAAATTAGCAGTGAGTTAAAACATAATACACAAGACAAAGCAATATAAAACCTAGGAAGTCCTTGAAATGAATGGGTGGGCTAAAATCATAACGGAAAGAAGCTGAAAGGACTTCTAACTCTTGGATTTGGAGCCGGGACATGTTAAACGCTGTCGGAGAAGCCCTGCCAGAAGAGATGTGTCTTTAAGGCTTTTTTAAAGCTATCGATGGATGCAATAAGATGCATCTCATCTGGCAGGTCATTCCACAGCTTGGGGGCAATAGCTGAGAAGGCCCTCTGGGAGGTCTGTATCAGCCTAGTCTTCATAGGCTGTAACAGGTTCCTTCCAGAGGACCGGAGTGTGCGGGAGGGTTCATACGGGGAGAGGTGGTCCCTAAGATAGGGTGGACCCAAGCCATGTAGGGCTTTAAAGGTTAAAACCAACACCTTGTACTGCACCCGGAAACTAATTGGCAGCCAGTGGAGAGACTTAAGCACAGGTGTTATGTATTGTCTCCTAGGTGTTCCTGTGACAAGCCTGGCTGCCATGTTTTGAACCAGTTGTAGTTTCCAGGCTAAGCACAAAGGTAGCCCCACATAGAGCGCATTCCAGTAATCCAGATGTGAGGTTACCAACACGTATACCACAGTTTCCAGATCCCTCACATCCAGGAAAGGGTGCAACTGACGTTATCAGCTGAGTACTGGGGATTCAGCCAAGGAACTAACATTTCTAATGATACACCAAGAAGCTTATTGTTCTAGTGTAAACATTACATCAAAAATAATTAAATGATATTCAGAAACAGCAAAGTGTTCATACTTGTTATAGTAACATCAGGTTATTTAACTTTCTTTTCTATCTCAAATCCTGTTTTATGCATCAAATCATCCTTGTTTTTTGTACAGCCATATTTTTGTTAACAGTTTTGTATTTTTTATCTTAAATCCCGCCAAAGCACAAAATTCATTCAATTTTCCCATCACAATCCAGAGGGTTTTCCAAGACTGTAACCTAATCATCCACAGATGCCCTCAATTTAAACAATTCCTTTCTAATTTTTATACTTTGTATTCTTTCATCAGATTTTATATCGCTATTCAGTACTTCCAATAGCAAAGTAAATAACAGTGGTGATAGTGGGCACCCTTGTGTTGTACCTTCACATTTTTGTCAGTTCTCTGTTCGCATCCTATGAACTATAAATTGATTTGTTCCACTTAATAAAGTTATCTCCAAACTCTATTTGTTTGAAAACCTTTAAAATGTCCAGTTCAAATTATCAAGGGCATTTTCAACATCTAAAAAAAATCAATGAAGCTTGTTTCTCATTATGGAATTCTAAATGTTCAATATTCTTGATATTCATTTAGTACAATTCTAACACTGTCCCATATTTGTCTCCCATGGGGAAAAAACCCAACATTGGTCCTCATTAATAAAAATCTGTAAAATTATTTTCAGCCTTTCCACCAAAATCATTGTTAAACTTTTATAAGCATTATTCAATAATGAAACTGGTCCATAATTTTTAGTAATAGAAAAGTCCTGTTAAAGAGGCAATAGTATTTCCTCCTCAAAACATGTATAGTAAAAAGTTGACAGTCCATTTGGTCCAAGGATTTTGCCTTTTTAAAAACCTTATTAACAACTTCTGTACATTCTTACAGTTATAGGTCCATTCATAATCTGCTTTTGCCTCTCCATAAGCTTAGGCAAATTTTGTCTTCCCAAAATAGTCCCCTCTTTTCTTCAAAGGCATTTCCTGACCTTTATACAAAGAAAAGTAATATTTGTGGGAAAAGTTTGTGTATTTACATCACCAGTTATTTCTTTTTCCACTCTCATGTAATTTCATAATCTGTTCCTTCCTGGACAGGTTGCAGGAATGCCACCAGCTGCTGGCAGACTGCCCTTGGCCTCCCCCTGCCCTTGGAATAACAACTGGAAAGTGATCTTTGGGGGTGAAGTCATGCCAGATGATATCACCTGGTATGTCCTAGCTCCAGAATTTCAGTTGGATTCTGTCCTTAGCCTGGAAAATTCTCAGAATCTCGGCCAATATGAATAGTAATGCAAAAACAAAACAAAAAATCCAAGCTTTTTGGACACCTTAACCTTAAGTATGGTCATTAAGTCTTCATAAGTATGGTCATAAAGTCTTCACAAGAACAGAGAACTGCTGGAAGAGTCCTTCTCTGTTTCTCAGCCATGGAAATAATATGGTGTGGGAGAACGTTAGATTTGTCTCCTGTCTGTGGAATGTTCTCCCCTCAGAGGCCTGATTGGTGCCAACATTCATTTTGGGAACAAGTTAGAACATGACCTTTGATTAAAACCTTTGGAGCCTAACTGAGTCCCCCCCCCCCAATTGCTTTTACATGGTTTTTAATTATTTTAACCATTTCAGCTGTTTTAATTTGTGTATTTTTGAAATGTATCTTCAATGCACTTAAATTATATTTATTCTTTTGCATTTTACATTATTTTAAGATGTTTACATTTATTTTGTTGCACATCAAGCTCAGTTCCCATGAAACAGAGTAAAGGTTAAATGGTTTACTTTAAAAATACATCAAACAATGATCTTACAACCTTTGTCCATCATGGCTTATGACCATTATTGGAACTATTTTGCATTATTTTACGTAAACATTTTTGCTCAATCTGGTTTTACTGTCATCCTACTATGGTACCATACTCCAATCCAGTCCATTCAAATTAACATGGTTGTTTTAAAATTGAAAATGTAAGGCCTGATATCTTCACCATGAATTGGTGGGGGGGGGGGGCACAATTCATATGCACATCGAGTTGATTCAATCAGAAAGCAACAGTTTACCAAAAACTCTGTATTTACACAAAATACCCCAATGACTTGAATGCCACCTCAAAGAAACATGGGACACATTTTCAATTAAATAAACAAATAAATAGGACTATACCATGCTGGCGGCACACCACACTGGCCCTCTTGATAATATGATAACCATTTTCAGTATCTCAAAGTCAAGAAGGAAATTTGTTTTTGGCTGCTCCAAAGGGTACAAGCCAAACCAGTGGTTTCAAAGAACAAGAAAGGGGATTCTGACTAAGTATTAGGAAGAATTTCTTGTTGGTAAGAACTGCTTGACAATGGAAGAGATTACCTTCACTTTCCTTTATTGCAGGTCTTTAATAGATTTGGTGGTTATCACTTAGAGGTGCATTAGCTAGGCATTCCTGCAATGGCGGGGATTTTGACTTGCTCATTGCTAAATGAAGTGGTGGTATAAAGGCCATTGCTCAATGATGTTTTCATTAAAAGGGACAATGACAATCTGCTGTGCCCCCCCCCCCCCCATGCCTTCCCTGTGTCCTCTGAGTTTAGCTGGAATCTCCACGGTCACTGAAGGAGAAACTATTTCCTCAGCAACAGATGCATTTAGGAGCTACTCCTGTTGTAATCCAAAGTATTTGGAGGCAGCTTGGCCTTAAGTGGGAAAGACCTTTTAGTGCCACAAAAGGCCTGCTTCTGGTGGAGATTAAAAACTGACAGTAATTGTTAGTTTACACAGCCAGATGCATTTTTGGACTCTCCTTTAGGATACTGCTGTGGGGTCTGTCACAAACCAATGAGGACTTGTGCTTTAAAAGTACCTTTAACACCACTATTCAGAATGCTCTGAAGAATCATTGCTTGGGTAAATGTACATTCAGATCACAAGAGTGGGACTTGAATGATTGCACCTTAATATAATTAATCATGTAGGTGACAAGAGAGATGTATCCCTTGATTTAATATGGTATTCTTGTTAACAATATGGTTGCAATCAAATGGCTTTGGAATAACAATCACAACACTGTCTTCAGCAGTCAGATATGTGGGAAATGGTCTAAAGACTCACAAAACAAATGCAAGACATATAATAATGTAAGAAATATAATAAGAGGCAATAAGGGAAGTAGTCATTCTTTAAAAAAGAAGGACTTGAAGAATCAACACTGTAGAAATAATGCAGTTTGACACCACGTTAACTGACATGATTTCATTCTACAAAATCTTAGGATTTGTAGTTTTGGTAGAGACCAGCACTCTTTGGCAAAGTACCTTGAAAAACTACAAATCCCGAGATTCCATAGGATAGAGCCAAAGCACTTAAAATGGCGTCAAGCAGCAGTATTTCTACAGTGTAGATGCACCCCTATTTAAATCTGTCAGAAGCAGGGAACAAGTTTGACCATTTAATGTTAAAAGAGCAAAAGGTATGCTAAATGTGAGCAGGGAAACTGCAAAGAAGTCTCTGTCTTTGCTGTGACAGTCCTAAAGTAGAGGGCATGACATATACCACAGCCTGAACTCTCTTCTTCATGGAAGAACTGAAGAGATAAGAAAAGAAATTGTTGGATTTATAGATAAATTAAAACTGAACAAATCACTGGGTTAAGATGAAATCCACAGAAGAGCTCTTCAAGACCTCAGGTAGGACATTGTTGATCTTTAACAAAAATAAGTACTGTACTTGTTTCTAAAATCTGCCTACATACCAAAGACAAATAGGTAATGTAATATATATTTTTAAGTAGGCCAGGAAATTACAGGTCAATTAGCTTGAGTTAAATAGATTGCAATTTATGTAATGTATGTAGGCTCAAATGTTTCAAATTCAGAAGGCAGAACAAATGATAGTTAACAGTGTATTTATAGAGAGGTGAACAAAGCCGAAGACTATGGCTGTATTGTATCCACAAATGTGTACATATTTTATTGCATCCCTCCTTCTGCCATTACAAATGCCTGACATATTTTGTTACATTGTTATGATGCAGTCACTGGCATGTGGTTTATTTGACATGTATCAGATAAATAGTAACTTAGCACAAACAGTCACATCTGACACCAGGCCATCTGTAGAAATATATTTCTCCCATCTGGAGCTATGTAACTGAAGATCAGTGGAATGAAAAGTCTCTAGCATTTGAAAGTTGCTGTGATTAAAAAAGAGAATCAGTATAAAGGAGGAATGGAGGTAATGAGACAGATATTCAGTTACACAAATAGTTGATTAATGCCGATTCTTGCGTTTCATGAATTTTTTTCTAAATATGGCCTTCCAGAAACTCCAAGTATTATTAATATTATTGTTGTTTCTTTTTATACATAGTCAGCTGTCTAGGGGGTCTTTGACTTGTTCATAAATATAATCCTAGTGACAGCATGATCTACAGCTGGTGCACATTGCAGAAAAAGCCATTGCATACTCATGTTACATCCTTTCTTTCCATGATGCAATTCAGTTTCTGTGTGGAGGCGTGGGGGAACATATCCTTCCCGAAAGGTGAAAATATAGAAGCCTTCCACATTATTATTCTCCATATGGCAAAAAACATTGATAAGAAATAATGGGTTAGGGCTGGGTAATATCAGAGACATCCTATTCTGGCTGGCCTGTGGCTGGTAGGTCAATTTCTTTAGGTTTACTTTTTTTGACCAGCATTTAGTAATGGCACACAAGTCTAGTTCCTAGGTCTAATATTTCAAGATTTAGGAATAACTTTGAACTCATTAATATTAATTCTGGGATGAGGGAGCATATAGAGAAATGAACCTATGAGTGAACATACCATACCTACCTTTCTGTCCAAAGAGTACACAAAAGACACTATCTGTTCATTCTACAATCACACTTCCTCAAGCAATTAGTTTGCAAAAGTGGCCTCACTGAATCAGTGGTCTATACCATACATAATATGTGTCTGTACGATAAAAATTAAGATTCTACATCTCTTTCTTTCCTACTTTGCTGCACTGCTTGGTTGTCAGCAGGTTGAACCAACACTTTCTTCTCATCCCTAATGTGTTAATCACATTTTTAAAAAGCCTGGATTTCTTACAACCCTCATTCAAAACCACTTGCCATTCTCTTGAGTAAAACTTGTTAGCCTCTATTCCTCTCCAGCCGTCTTGCAATTTTTGAAATCTAACAGCTAATGAGACAACATCTGGTTTCTTCATCAAGATAATTGAGTTTGATTAGAAAAATCACAGCTGTGAAGAGAAAACCTCACCCTCATGCCTCATATCTCAGTTATGTAATCCACACATATTCATATTTTGGGCTATTTCTTTTTATTGCAATATTATAAAATAACAAATAATAAAGGTGCTTAATATGACATAAGGGAGGGATCAATGGCTATCCCAGACAGAAAAACAACACCCCTCTATCTATTGACTAATGAAATTTTGCACATATGTAACCTACACTTATTCATTTGTAGCTGCTACATATTCATGATCACTTTGTAGGCCCTACTTTAGCCTCTCACAACCCACTTTCCAATAAGCAGTCACTGGGTTCAACAGGCACCCTTCCCCCTTTTGGGTAAGAAACAGCTGTCTGATGCTTCCACACATCCTCACACAGAGGGACTGCAATAGGGGCCTTTTTCTGCTTGTCACACAGTAGATTGAGAGCCAGCATGATGTAGTAGTTTGAGTGTTGGATTATGACTCTGGAGACCAGAATTTGATTTCCAGTTCAGAGATGGACCTTGGGCAAATCACATGGTCTCAGACTCAGACAAAGCCCCTTTGAACAAGCCTTGACAAGAAAGCCCCATGATAGGTTTGTCTCAGGGTCACCATAAGTTGAAAATGAAGTGAAGGCAAATAACAACAACAACAAACCAGAAATCACCCATGGAAGGGGGTGGAAACATCAGGCAGCTGCTTCTCATTTGACAAGGGAACAGTCCTCTGTTGATCCCAGCCACAGGTTACAGGCAAGTGTCATTTGGGTGGCATATCTGGCCAGAACCCACAATATAGCACCATAGTCATAGTGTCACATAGTAGGTAATAGTTATACAGGATTCCACCAACTGATTACATTCAGTTGTTGTTGTCAATTGCCTGTGGTGACCTTGTGGATGAGACATCTCCAAGACTTCCTATCCTCCACAGATCTACTTAGGTCCTGTAAACTCATAATTGTGATTTCTTTAATAGAGTTCATCCATCTAGTATGTGGCCTTTCTCTCTTTCTGCTTCCCTCCACCTTTCCTAGCAGTATTGTTTTTTTCATTGAGACCTTCCTTCTCATGATTTGCCTGAAGTATGACAGCCTCAGTTTTGCCAGCTTCCGCAGAGATCTCTGTTTTGATCTGCTCCAAGACTCATCTGTTCGTCTTTTTGGCCATCCACGGGATCCTCAGCACTCTTCTCAAGTGCATTAATTTTCTTACTATCTTCTCACATCCATACATGGTAATAGGGAATACAATTGCTTGTACAATTCTAATTTCATGCTTAGTTGTATATCTTTTCTCTTTAGGAGCTTTTCTAGTTCTTTCCTAGCTGCCCTCCCCATTCTTAGTCTTCTTCTTATTTCCTGGTTGTAGTCCTCATTTCTATCAATGTTTAATCCCATGTATGATAACTCTTTTACTGCTTCTATTTTTTTCATTGTTTAGGTTGAATTTGTCAAGTTTCTCCATTGTCATTATTATTGTTTTCTTTATGTTCAACAGTAGGCCTGTCTTTGCATTTTCATCCTTGATCTTTCTTAGTTGCTGTTCCAGGTCTTTTGAGGTTTTCTGCTAGTATTATAGTGGCATCTGCGGCTCTTAGGCTGTTGATATTCCTTCCTCCTGTTTTAATTCCTCCTCCTTCTTTATCCAAGCCTGATTTTCTTATAATATGTTCTGCATATAGTTGAACAGGTAACAAACAAACAAACAGCTTCATTTAGATACCGCTTCATATCGCCTAAGGAGGTTCTAAGTGGTTTACAACTGTAAGCTACTTGCCCCCAACAATCTGGGTACTCATTTTAGTGACCTCGGAAGGATGCAAGCCTGAGTCGAGCTTGAGCCCTTTTGCTGGTCTTGAACTCACAACCGTATGGTTTTGAGTGAGTGGCTGCAGTACAGGCATTTAACCACTGCGCCACCAGGGCTCCAGGTAGGGTGATAAGATGCAGCCTTGTCTGACCTCTTTGCCAATTTGGAACCATTTGTTTCTCAGTGTTTTGCTCTGAAAGTAGCCTCTAGTCCTGAGTACAAATTCTTCATCAGGACCATCAGATGTTTTGGCACTCCCATGTCTTTAATGACATTCCATAGCTTTTCATGATCTATGCCGTCAAAGGCTTTGCTACAATTTGTAAAACACATGCTGCTTTTCTTTTGGAATTCCCTGGTAAACTCCATTAGCCATCATATGTTTGCAATGTGGTCTCTGGTTTCTCTTCCTCTCCTGAACCCCACTTGTATAGTTGGAGTCTATGTGGCAGGATTTTGAGCATAATTTTGCTTCTGTGGGAGATTAGTGCTGTTGTCCTATAGTTGCTGAAGTCCTTTGTGCCTCCTTTTTTTGTGGATCGGGATGTATATTGATCATTTCCAATCTGTTTTCCATATCTGTTGACTTATGTTGGTTAACACTAGAGTTGACTTTGTCAATGTAGACTGCAGCAGTTCAATTAGGATATCATCTGTTCCTGGTAACTTGTTTGGGTTTTCCCCCCATTTCTCTGCTTGCAGCTCGCACCTCACTTTTTTGAAATTAAGGTTCATCTTCATATGGTTCATATGGTTACGTTCAGACAAAATATTAAACCATAGTCTAGTCAGTGATATGGGAAGAAGCCTGAACGAACCTCAGTTCTTAGACAATTTCCTTTCACTTTCTTCTTCCAACAGGCATAAAGAGGAAATTCCTCTCCATTTTGAACTGGCTACAGCTATTCATTTTGGCCTCAAGAACTAATTATTGTTGAGTCTGTTTAAGAGGATCACCCATGGATTGTTAGACACAGACTGTGGTCCACATGTTTCCTTAAACCAGGGGTGGGGAGCCTGTGATCCTCCAAATGTGGATTGGATGACCAGTGTCCTCATCCCTCACTATTGCAGGTGAGCATGGTTGATGGGGATGGATTGTCACAGCATCTGGAGTTCCACAGGCCCTTTAGTACTTCTAACCAGTTTGTCTGATTCAGACACAATGGGTAACTACAGATAGATGGAAACAGAAATGAAAGCTTCTGCTCTTCCTCTTGCTATAATGGATACGGAGAAGGGGGGAGGTTCTGTGTGAACCCTGGGATTCATGCACATAAAATTAAACCACAGTGCAGCTTTGTATGAGTACCAAGCATTCTTTGGTTCAGTGAAGAGGGCTAGAAATTTTTTTTTTGTTTTTTTTTTGCTGAACAACTAATAGAAGTGTTAAAGAATCTAGATTTTGCTATTTAAACTCAATTCTAAACATAACTTCACATGTTTCAAATTTCAGAGGCTTGTAGGTTACAATTACAATTAATTTTCAATGAATAAGGTTGTACGTTGGAAGTGGGAAGAATCCTTGGCTATTTATTTATTTATTTACTTATTTTAATATGCAGCCTTTCTCTCAGAAGGGACTCAAAGCAGCTCACAGATAAAAATGTTTAAAAAATAATAACTACAATAAAATTTAAAACAATTAGAATAATCTAAAAACAGTAAAAAAATACATTGAAATATACAAAAGTTAAAAGCATGACTAAAACTTGCCTACTCTATAAATCACCCTGATATGATTATATATCAAATGCCTGCTTAAATAAAAATGGCTTGCAGACAAAAAGGAAGTTTGAAAGGCCACCCAAGGTGCAAGTCTGAGATTTCAAGGGGAGTGTAACCCCATCTATCACAAGCAAAATCATTATTCTCTGATCTGCCTTATGACTGCCCAGGAGCATCTCTGTCTTGTCTGGATTAAATTTCAATTTGTTTGCCCTCATCCGGTCCATTATTGACACCAGACATTGGTTCAGTAAAGAGACAGCCTCCTTGGAATCAGATGGAAAGGAGAGAGAGAGTTAGGTGTCATCAACATACTGGGGACACTGCACCCCAACTCTGGATAACCTCTCCCAGCAGTTTCATGTAGATGTTAAATAACATGAGGGACAGAAGAGAACCCTGATGGACCCCTCACACCACATCCAGATGACCGAGCAGGGTTCTTCCAATGGCATAGTACATAACACCATCTTATGAGTTTGCCCCTCCAAGAAAGCCCAGAACCAACTGCATAACATATGTATATGTTGGCCTATAATTCTCCAAAATCCCTTACTATTAACTATGCAGGCTTGGGCCTCTGGAAGCTGGCATCGAAAACATCTGGATGGCTAAAGCTTTGCTATCCCTGTGGTAGGTGCTACTGGCAATATTTCATTTTTGCTGAGAACAGAACATGTATTTTGCAGAAGTATAATAATTTATTATTTTTGTGGGTTGACTTCCTTTTAGGTATTGTTTCCTCATACAACCCTTCCAGTTATAGAATCTGCTGGTGTCTTTGTGTAGATGATTAAATCAAGCTAAACACACCTGAGCCAAGAGCTACCACAAGACCCTCCTCTTGTCTGGATTGTCCTGCCCCAGCACATGCATGTTAGCCAAACAATCAAGGTGATTAAAGCATGTCTGATCCTGGCAAGTGCGTCACTGGATCCCTTTAGAAAACTGGCATTGTTAGACACCATCTCCACACCCCAGGTGCATCCTCTGCTATTGGCTTTATAATTAACTGCCTCCATAGGCACTGCACTGACATGAATCACAGACTCACTTCTTGGGTGTTAATGAGGACACACTATGTAATTTCATAGGAATTCTACTGTACAGGCCAAGCTTTCAGTGAAGTACATGGGTTACGTGCAATAAATGTGTGGTGTTAGTACAGTGCTCTTTACAAAGATACCTTTATTGCACTATGAACCCCTTTTTTTCAGAGTCACCATGATAAAGCATAGGAGAGATACCTCCTCTGCCATGAGGATCATCAGTTCCAGATCATTCCAAGCCTTGAGCTTTCAGAGTCAAAACCTGAGACCTAGACACAGCCCCTGGTGATGTCATTAAATATTATGCATTCAGCACCAACCGCAGTTGCTCATCTGTTTAGAGAGATGGGGTAAGGAACATTTAATCTTATCTACTTGTTTCTAGCCAGAAGGTGCATGCAGAACATAGCAGGGAGGTGAACCCTGGCACCACAACTAGAAAGGAAGGAGAAAGCTAAGTGCATAATCCCCATGGAAAAACTTCACAACAAATCAATTACACTTTGCAAATTGTAGCAAACTGCTGCTCTCTGAACTGAGCTAGAGATTTGCCCACAGTTCTTTCTTCTTGCCCAAGGCTGGGAAACTTCCACCCTTGTCTCTCACTTGGACACTCAAGGTCAAACAACCTCTATCAGTCATTTATATGCATGGGCAGAAAGATGATATTTTTAATACCAAAACACCAAGAATCTTCCATCTAGGATATGTTCATGCTGGTTGGGAGACAGTGGGAGTTGTAGTTTAAAAAATAACTTCTCCAAGTTTGCCTAGAACTGTGCTTCATGTATACAGATGTGCTCATTACATGCAAGGGATGCTCATTCCTTATTCTGTCTATGCAAAAAAAAAAAAAAAAAATGCTTCTATAGGTCCAGAGCTCTTGCCTTCCTGCATAGAGATTTGAATCATGCCCCATACTGGTGCTATTATAGTAAAAATGCTGATAAATGCTGATAACATGTACTGGTTGTTAACTTAGATGCCATACATCTTGCCATCTCAAAGGCAGCTTTTGCCATCAATGGCATAGCATAAGTCTGTATTTTCTGCACCTGCATTTATGCAAAAAGCAAGCAGAAGGACAGGAAAGTGCCTCAGAGCACTTTGATAAAACATCTGCCCTAATAAAAAAAATTATGTCACCTTGTAAAAAAAAACTGAAGTTCAAGCTTTGGTAGAACTCCATATATATATATAATGACAATGCGTAGAGGAGGAATCAAATGCTTCATCTTGAATTTCTCTTATAAGTTTATAGGAATCCAGTGCAGACTCTGCAATACTACCATGATGGTGTTGTTTCAACCATTTTGTACAGTGTCTCAGACACTCCAGATCATTCCCTCTAGCCAAAAAGAAAGCCTGTATTCATAAAAACCCTGTTAATGGACCAGCTCAGTTACCACTACCTGTATGAAGCCATAACTCAGTGATCACAACTAAACAGACAATGAAAAGGTCACATGTTTACAACAGAGCCTAGCAATTTACAACATTCTAGATTTCAGCTCCCTTACATGGCGTATTCTGGGATTTGTAGTCCAAAAAGTAACTCATCTAAACTTTGATCTCCAGACCCAGTCAGGAATCTAGTTAGGCTATATCTACTATGTACAAAGTTGCATACTGCTTTGTCACACTTCCATTCTGTACAATGCTGGGATTTGGAGTTTGATTTTATACTTAGAGTTCTCCATCAGACTCTCCTGTCAGTTTTTTGATAGAGAATTTAAGTACCTCACCAAACTACAAATCCCAGGATTCCACAGAATCGACCCATGGAAGGTAATGTGACATTATAACTGTGCAGTTATATGCTCTTAGATTCCCCCCCTCCCCTGCACCTGGATTATCAGACAGAAATGGCTAACCAACTGGGAAGGAAAGGCACAGAGAATGAGTGACGTTTTACTGTACCATATCCTTCAGCATTTCACAGTTGAAAACTGGGACACAGAGTAAGGTTGAAATTGCAAAAGTTATTAATGAGGAAAAACACACAAGTTAGGAGATGCTGCAGCAATTTGCTTTTGCCTGAGTCTACAGGGAAGAATGCTATTCCACCCCTCCCTGTCCTCTTTCCCATTCCTATATTAGTAGAGTAAAAACTGCTTCTGCACTTTGGGCAAGTGAATTAAGCTGAGGACAAAAGTGAAAGTGAGACGAAAAGAGAGAGACTGGGACATTTTAAAAGGATTAAAACAATGGAATGATAGACGAGTAATTCAAACTAATTCAAACTATAATTCAAACAAATTTGAACAGTTGGAGGGTATATCATACAAAGCATTTCTTTCTTCATTTTTCCTCATAGTTGGGCAACTATTTCAGCTTAGTGATGTAGTGGTAATAAAGGAAGTTTTTTTTAAAAAAAAATGAAAGCTGACAGGAGGAAAATGCAGGAGCTTTTGGAAGGGAGAGCAACATGGAATAAGGAAAAGCAACATTAAATGTGCATCCCAAATTGCTCAAAATGATCCAGTCTGGATGAGCACACATGTATAAATGCATATGCAGATACATATGTATTTATATCTACCTGTTGTTATCTATATCTGCAATCTCGCTGAAGAAGTAAAATGGGCAACAGAACAAACTTGAGTTGCTGTCAGTGGATCATCATCTTGGTGGAATTCTCCCAATAGAGAAGAATGGAGTCAATCTAAAGGAAACCCCTGACATTGCAGTTATATCACCAGCACCTTTGACTAACACAAGCAAAAGCCCCTGAGAGCCCTAGTGCAAGGACACTAGCTGTAACTGAAAGCCATGAACTGGTTCCAGTGGTGTGTAGGGTTCCAAATACGTGGCCTTATCCTTAGACTACAGACATGAGCTATATGACTGAGATGATGTGAATGGGAAAGAAAACTAGTCTCTTCTGTGAAGTCCACTGTAAATTCTTTGTGTTTGGACCACATTGGCTGGCCCAGTGGTCCACACATTTTAGTTCTCCCTCAAAGGGACTGAAAGCATTCCCTGTCTATCATTGATACTCTCCTTTTTTAAGATTTAGCTGAAAGAGAAAGAGAATTGTTTGAAATCTAATCATCCCTGATATAATCCCAATACCCCATAAGGAACAGTGTATACTAACAAGATGTGCTCACTCATTCAGAACTAAACCACAGAACTAAATTCTGAAGTAAACCACAGAACTAAATTAGCCAATTTAATTACTCTCTGTTTTCCTAGTTCTATTGGCTTGTTGCTTGGGTTTTCTACAAAATATCGCTTAAATCTCCTACTAGTAAATTGTTCTGCAAATATACAGACACTGACCTTTAAGTGGCTGTAAATGAACATTTCAAATTATATGCCTTTTCTGCCCAGCAAATGAATTGAGATTCTCTGTGAAGGTTCTCTCAGTCCCTGCCCCTCTCCTGCCTGAGCTGAATGGGATCCCTTGAGACCATGTTTTATCTAAAAAAACCCTCATGGCCACCACCTGATGATTGACTTTTCCCACCTTCACAATGAATTGGGATGGTGATGGGAAATTCCACTGGTACTTCCCTTGTTGACCACAGGGAAGAACTGGGCTATGCTTAGGCATGTGAAAAGGATTGAGATTCTCAGTTTCAGAAATTTCTGCAGTTAGATTGCATTTCGTCAGGAAGAAGACCATAGAAATATATATGTGCGCGCGCACACACACACACACACAATAACAATACATTTTATTTCTTTCTCACCTCTCCTGAAAGGTTGAGGCAGGGTAAAGCATGTCAAAATAGGAAACACAATTAAAAACACATAAACCTATATAGGCAGAAACAAACTGAGCTTTTTAAAAAATAAAACAGCAATCTATCAAGGACTTCAAGGCATGAGTCCAGTTTTTTCTTGCAGGATCATTTCAAATTATAGCTTGTTTAGAAAATGAAAGAGATATTGGTTCTTCCAACCTACAGGTTGAGTCTCCCTTACCTGGAATTCCAAAATCCAAATTTTTCCAATAGCCAAAGCTTTTTTCAGTGGCTTTCAGATGGTTCAATGCACACAAACTCGCTTCATGCACAAAATTATTAAAAACATTGTATAAAATTACCTTCAGGCTATGTGTATAAGGTATATATGAAACATAAATGAATTTTGGATTTTAGACTTGGGTCCTATCTCCAAAGTTATCTCATTATGTATGTATATGCAAATACAGGTGTTTCAAAATCCCCATCCACACCCCCAAAATCCAAATTCTAAACACCTCTGGTCCCAAGCATTTCAGATAAGGGAGATTCGACCTGTATACTCTTTTAGCCTATAGTTACAGTTATTAATATTGTCACATAGGAAATAGCCGGATTCTTGACTGCTACTGCCCCCAATCTCCACTGACAGAGAAAATGGCAAGATTTAGAGGACTGCAGCTGAGAAAATTGGCATGGGTGAGATTTGGGTCACTATGCAGTCAGAAGTGAATTCAGACTGCTGGAACAAGCACAAAAAAGAGAGTTGTGATGTTAGTTTAGCCTGCACCATTATAATTTGCCAATGGGATACCAGCCCAAATCAGCTCCAGTTTTAAAGAGAAAAAATAGCTTTTAAAAATAAGATATATTTTAAAGCAGAAAGGGGTGAGTGGAAGTTGGAGACATTATTATAAATATTCAAAGGATCCAGTTAGACATTATGAGGAATGCATCTTTTTTTAGTTAATCCACACAGAAGAAGGGGGGGGGGGTAGCAGCAGCAACCACACCAACACCAACAACAGGATTTCCAAAGAAATAAATTTCTCAGTAATAATGCACACAAAGTAAGGTCACATTTACATTCCTATGAGTATAGTATGTCAGACATCTTTCACTACATGTGTGGGACAGCTCTCCAAAAATCATGCTAAACATACAGTCTAGTTTGACCTGCAAACTGAAATAATTATTGTATCATAATAATAATAATAATAATAATAATAATAATAATAATTTTATTTATAGCCCGCTCCTCTGTATCCAATCGGAGCGGGTTACATCAATTAAAAAATACAAGATAAAATAAACATGACCCATACCCAACCATCCGCCCCTTAAAATTGAATTAAACTAACATCAATTAAAACGACATAATAAAAATTTCAATTTAAAACAGCAACCCATTGCATAGACATCAGGGTCAAGATGTTAGAGTGTCAATAGGAGAGCTTAACCCAAACAGAGCCGGGAGGTTAAGGACTTTCTGGGAAGGCCTGCCTGAAGAGATGAGTCTTCAAGGCTTTTTTAAAGCAATCAGAAGATGTAATAAGACGCATCTTGTCCAGCAAGTCATTCCATAGTCTGGGAGCAACAGCCGAAAAGGCCCTCTGGGAGGTCTGCATCAGCCTAGTCTTCATAGGCTGCAACAGGTTCCTCCCAGAAGACTGGAGTGTGCGGGGGGGGGGGGGGGGGTTTCGTATGGGAGAGGCGGTCCCTCAGATAAGATGGACCCAAGCCATGTAGGGCTTTAAAGGTTAAAACCAACACCTTGTACTGCACTGGGAAATTAATCGGCAGCCAGTGGAGAGATTTGAGCACCGGTGTTATGTGCACAAGGGTAGCCCCACATAGAGCGCATTACAGAAGTCCAATCGTGAGGTTACAAAAGCGTGTACCACTGACTCCAGGTCCTTCGGCTCCAGGAAAGGGCGCAGGTGGCGTATCAGCTGAAGCTGTTTGTCCTAGATTTTTCTAAGACCTTGACAGGCTCTTAGAGGTAGAGTGGAAATCTGGAAGTAGTTGTTTTCCACTGTTGCTATGATTTGCTTTGTTGTTCCTTGTAAACCTTGTCCCTCCTCCTGATCAATAAAGAAGAAATACTTTAGAGACCATCCCTGGGGCAAGTCTAGATGTTCTCCTATTGAGGGTGTTCTGCGAGCTGAAAGGGCTTAGGATCCTACAGAATCAGAGGTGTGCTTGATCTAACACGAAATGTTGCATATGTACTCTTACACACAGATAGTCTTTAAACTGAGCAACAGCAGCAACAACAAAAAGACTAACCAGGAAAGTCAGCTACTTGAGAATTGTTAAATAAGTATTCACAAGTACTTGACTTTCCAGGTTAGTTTTTTGTGTGTACTTGCTCTACCTACACTATGCCTCTGATATCAGATTGTTATGACTGATGCAGACCTTTCTATGGGGTCAGGATCAGACCTCTTATGGAGAGGATCTTCTCCAATCTGCTACTGAGCTTTCAATCAATCCAGATTGAGAGGTTTCCTCTTCTTTCCAGATAGGTGTCATACTCCAGTATATCTGAAAGGCACTAGGAGCCCTTTAACACTACACAGTTATAGAACTGTGATGCCACTTTAATTGCCCTGACAATATTATATGGAATTCTGGAATTTAAATTTTGTTAGGTTTATTTGCAATTTTCTGCCAGTTAAAGTACAATTTTTAAATGGCAGTTAAAGTGCAATCTTAATGCTACAGTTGTGTAGTGTAAAAGGTCTCTGGCTGAAGAAGGCTGTGAAGTGCCTGGAGGTTTTTAATTATGTGTATGTCTCAGGCATGGAGCATCTTAACTGCATTCAGATGAAGTCAAGTTCTTTAAATCCTTTCAAGTAAGTTTGCTCTCTATTGATACTAAATAGGATGTTTCCATCAGCTGTCTTCAGATAGAATATTTTTAACCTGATTATTTTTTTTCCTGCACACACCTTAGATGCTTTTGAGGAACTTTCTTTCCAAAAAATAAATAATAGAAAATGCAACTGCTGCTTCTGTATGTAATGTTGATTACATTCTGTCCTTTTAAACTGGCAGCAGGAGAATAGCTAAGAGCTGTATAAATCCCCAGGCCTGTGGCCACAGTGATGGGGATTTTTGTCTGTGAAGAACTACTTACTGTAAAGCTAATTGATTCCAAAGCTCTGGAAATGGGTGTTGCTTTTTGTACATCTTATCTGTTTCATCAGAAAATGCAAACAACATTAAGTACTAATGTCATCAACTGGGTACTATATGCTAGAGGAAGCACTGACCCTTTAAGCTTTATAATCCTCAGGAAAGAAGCCACCTGCACTAGCTTCTAAAGCTCTCTTTCAATTAGTTTCAATTAGGATGGCTTGGGTTAATTCTTGCATTCGGTTGCAGCACTTCAGCTCTTGAGCATACACTGAAGATACAGACAAGGAGATGGCTCTTAGCCTTTACATAAAGTTAGAATCATGGAATCATAGGACTTTATTACACAAGAGGCTAACTGTGATAAATCACCATGAAACTGTCAGAAATTGTGAAAGAAGTGTGATCGGGGTTCACACCCCCATACACTTCTCCTGTCAGTAAATTGTCATGGAGGCATCGGGACTCGCTTCTCCTGTGAGTAAAGCATACTTGGAGCCGCCTTTTGGCAATAATGGGGTCTTCCATTATTGCCAAATGGCAGCTCCAAGAAAGCTTTACTGACGGTAGAAGTTGACGATTTATTGGTGAGAGAAACGTGTGAGGTGGGAACTCCGATCATGCTTCTTTCACAATGTCTGATGATTTCATGGTGATTTACTGACAATAAGTGTTTCGTGTGATAAAGTCCAAGGGAGAGCTGAAAGAGATCATAAGGGCCATCCAGTCCAACCTATGTCTACACATAGGTACATTATGAAAATCACTGCAGATTCACACATCCACATCAACACTTAATTGTTTTCATTGCTTTGAAAATCTGCATCTATTTACCCTCTCTCTGCCTAAAATATACAGCCATACAAATTGGATGGACAGCCACACATTTGATAATGTGCATCATCTTGGATACTCATGAATAGTCCAGGAAAAACCACAAATTCGTTTTCAGTAAAATGCCTGCAAAAAGCCCAACTTCCACCAAATAATGTGTGGCTAGATCACAGCTTATTTGATTTGAATGAGCAGTATTTTAATCATGTAGACAAGCCTATGGTTACAGCTCGTACATTCACCCTTGCATCAGAAGTATGTAAATGTACAATGGACTGCAGTTTGCAGTTTCTTTAGCATCACTTTCAAATGAAGCAGCAATTGATGCCTTTGCTTGTTTTTCTTCTGGCAAGCCAGGTTGGTTCTTGGCTTCTTCTAGTGAGCTTGTTTCTAGTGGGAGGACATGCCAGAGTGTCCACAGACCAGGATCTTGCTGCAAATGAGAGTGACTGGGCAGCATTTGACTTACCATGATGGGCAAATCAGGTCACTATTCATGGAATCTATCTTACAGATGGGCTACCTTCAGACATTTGGTGTGCTTCCAGGCAGGGTTTTTAGTTTGCAATAGCACTCTCATTCATGGAATTTTATGGGGATTCAAATGATGTCATATAAAAATTGATTATGACATCATCTGAACTTTCCATAAAGTCCCATTAATGAGACTGTGTGATTGAACAATAAAAGCCCAGACTGGAAGCACACTTAGAATGTGGTGGTAAGCCCATCCGTTTGTAGCTTTACTGTGTTTCAATAAATGGGTCTTTAAGACTGGAGTAAAATATAAGCTGAACAGTGCACTTTGTCACAGGAGCAAATGGAGCTGGGTTTCCCTACCAGCATGATGGAGGATTAGATGTACTAGGGAGGGCCAGAGGAACAATTAAAGATTGTCCTTCTTGGGTGCCAAAATATATTGCTCAATTATGCCAATGCTGTCCCAAGAGGCCTCAGACAATTTCTACATGCTGCATCTGAGAGACAGAAAAGCAGCATTTCACTGAGACAAGATAATGCCAGTTTCTGGATCAGTGTCAGAAATGTCTAATCATCCAAAAGTACTTTAAAGGAACCACAGGAGTGTCATTCCACTCAACATAAAGCTCTCCCTGTTGAGGAATAAAAACTCCATACTCCACCAGGTTAATTTACAGTGAATTTGCTCTGACATTTGTAGAAACAGAACACCATTACAAAGCACAGGATTTTTCATGTATATGGTTCCAAGTTCAATACCTTTGATTCCAATTGAAGGATCAAACATAACAGAAAAGTGGAAATCTCTCTATTGGAATCCCCAAAAAGACAGATGCTGAAGTCAAAGTAGCCAAAACTGGGAAAAAGAGGCCCAGTCTTGGATCCATATAGCACAATTCTTTGTATATATACAGAGTATTTTTTGGAAATACTTCTATATTATAAATATAAGTCGGAGATTTCAGTGTGAAGTGATCCTATTTAGCACTGCAGCAAGATACCCTGTTTTCCCAAAAATAAGACATCCCCATAAAATAAGACATAGTAGAGGTTTTGCTGAATTGCTAAATATAAGGCCTCCCCTGAAAGTAAGACCTAGCAAAGTTTTTGTATATAAATATATATATACAATATATAATAAATATTTTAAAAATTTGGTTCAACAATAAATGTGAATTCTTCTTCATGGTAAAAATAAGACATTCCCTGAAAATAAGACCTACCGCATCTTTGGGAGCAAAAATTAATATAAGACACTGTCTTATTTTTGGGGAAACACAGTATCACCCCATATCTTAACACAGTTGCCTAACCCTTCCTGGAAAAATATACTGTGAACAGTTTAAACATTTTCCACAATTCTTCACTGGTATCATTCCTTTTAAATATAGATTTTCAGTTATCAATAGCTCCTTCTTGTTTCACCATTTCCTCTTTCTAGCAATATGTTGGGAAGAAAATGAAGCATGAAATCTTTCCTTATGGGGTATTAGCTTTAGAAACATTCAATATCAAGGTGGTATTGTGGGGAAGATGGAGAGGAGAAGAGAGACAACAGTGCATATCCCATTTTTTATTTGTTTTAAAAGCCTATGTACTCTCCACATCAGAAACTATAATGTTTTTTTTAAAGTGGGAGCAATCCTTTCTTCTTTCTTTGCCTTTGTTTTCTAGTGAAAGCAAGAGTAAAGGAAAAGGAAATCTTGAATGATTACACACCCAAACCGTGTAATCTCAAGATGATATAACATCTAAATTGGCTGGGAAAAGAATCCTTGGAGCTGTCAGTTTCTTGCCAAATTAATTAACAAGCTGTTTAACTATAAAATTAAACATGTGTAACATCAAATAGGAAGAGGACTCAAGGGGCTTGGCGAAGGAGTGAGAACAGATTTCATTATTTATGACTTTGTCTCATATGTTTCACATATTACAGTTCTCTTTCCACCATAATATGTAGACTCATCAGTATATTTTGGGTGTCCAGAAATATGCCCCAAATCTGTTGACTCCAGACTCCATGGGAACAGGAAAACATTCATTACATAGATACTTTTCTAGAAGTTTAAATTTCATGTAGTGCACTCAATAATCTTTTCTTTTCTGTTTTGCTTTTGTTTTGTTTTTTCATTTCAGCCATTGAGCTAATGCAAACTAAAGGGTACTTTTAAAAAAAGGCTTCCAGGTTCATCTCTGTTTAACAGTGGCCACTGAATGCAGGTCCAATTTAGAAAAGAAAAATCAGTCCTACATGAAAAAATGCAATTGAACACAGGATCCTGAGTACACATGTCTTAGTGACTGTGAGTGAAGACAACTTTGAAGGTAGTGATGCAGCCATCTTGTTGAAGCAATTTTGGCGTCCCTGTACTGGCTGGTGGCTTATATGTCAGTGAAGCCACCAGCTGCTCCTGGTCTGATGGGAACCAAACTGAGAAGCTGATGCATACCAGCTTGAGTTCCATAGAAGAAGAAAGGTAGGATTCAAATGTAGTAAATAAATCGAGAGATTTATATGTGCCCCCTCCTTGGCAATGTGTGCCTCTCCTTGGGGCTCAATCTAGTCATCTTAAGATGCCATGATAGCATGATGGTGTAAGTTTATGCATGTTTCCAAGTTATCAAGGGATCCCATTTTTAGCACCACAGTTGTGATTATGGGAAACACAGAAAAGTCTTTGGTAATATAATAAAATGTTTTAGAACACAGAGCAATATCTAAATTTAAGATACATAAGATTTAAGTTGAATAGGCCCAGGATTGTCTTGGCTTCTGAGGATCCTTATGGGAGCTTCAAGTGCTCCTTCTAACTTCTGCTCAAAATTGAAAGCTAACACTGGGACTTGTCTCTTAAAGGAGAAATTCTCAACAAAGATATTATTTAAAAACAGGGGGGGGAGGGAATTGAGCCCAGGTATATTTGAAAATTACCTCGAAGACAAGATGGCACCAATACAAATGGCCATGTTGACAGAAAATACCCACTGGTGCTTTTGACAGGGAGCATCATTAATAGGACTAAAAGAGGGTCAGACACATTTCTTCCACTAGCTACAAAGTATGTGTTTTAAACTAGGGTTGCCAGACTGAAAATTGGAAAGGGCTCAGTATCTTTAATGGTAGTGTTGCAAAGGGAGTTTCAAGAGGTGTTGCTTGGTTGTGTGACAAGCAATGCTTGCTTAAATTCCCTCTTCTACACAACCATTAAAAGTACAGGAGCTCTCCCCAGTTTTCACATTGGCAATCTATTTGAAGTGTCATTTCACTGCTCTTGAAAGATTAAGCTCTCTGTAAGAAATTGTATGTTCATGAAATGAAATTATTGCATGAGGTAAGGAGTCATCTATAATCTTCCTGTGAATATCTCTGTGGCCATTGAGAAGAAACACAAAGGGAAGGGTTTATCTGAAATCTTTTAAATATTTTTTTTCCGTGAGGTTTCACCCTCTTCACACCAAATAATTAGAAACAAATGTCCTTTCTCACTAGTGGCAATGATCATGATATTAGCTCTGTGTGTTTGCGTGTGCATGTGTGTGTGTCCTTAATGCTTTGCCCATAAAATTGGTATTTATGAAAGATGGTGACATATGTTTTTAGTATCAGAGTCTAGGTGGTTATGGGTCAGAATCACCTTGGCTCTCACAAAATGATGTAGAGGAAGCTTGGGACTTTGGGAATCAATTAATCAATTCAGTAAGAAACAATAGTTCTATTTAATTTTGCACTGGTCGCCAGATCCTGTCTGATTATGGAAGCTAAGCAAGGTCAGTCCTGGTTAGTACTTGACTGGGAGAACACTGATAAATACTAGATACTATAGGCAATGTTTCAAAGGAAGAAATTGGCAAAACCTCCTCCAAGGATTCCTTGCCTAAGGAATTCATGAGTTTACCATAAGCTGACAGGCAAGTTGAAGGCCCATACACACAGAGAATTTTCATCAAAAGATTGTGAGTGTACTCACATGACAATCATAGACATTTTCAACAGCTATGGCTTTATTCTCTAGAATCCTGAAATTTGCAGTTTCTCTGGTAGAAAGCTCTAATGCTGTAATTCAGGAGAGCAGATTTAAGCTCCCTAGCAGACACTTCTCAGTTATCAAACTGTAAATCCCAGGATTCTGTAGGAGGGAGCCATGTCACTTAATCAAACTACCATAATGTACATGCATTCTCAGTCTGATTCTGGAGAGTACACTTAAAGACATAATAATAATAATAATAATAATAATAATAATAATAATAATAATAACAACCCCACCCTTCAGCCCTAAAGGCTGTCAGAGCGGCTTACAATTATTATTTTGAATTAGATGGTTCCCTGCCCTCAGGCTTACATTCTAAAAAGACATGACACAAAAGGAGAAGGGAAAGGTGGTGGGGAAGGGGATCAGGTCCAAAACATGGGATGTGATATAGACAAATTCATGGGATGTGATCAAGGAAGGGCAATACATATGGTATGATATGTGACCTACAAGTCCTAGGAGGAAAGCTTGAAGGGACTAGACATTAGCTTGGAGAAGAGAGGGCTGGACAGTGATAGGGTTGCACTCCTTGAATATCCAACAAGAAGTCACTAAGAACTGGGGAAATATTTGGGGGGTGGAAGGTAGCCCTTAAGGGCAGGACTATATATTAGGAACTATATTATAATGAGTTTTTTAAAGGTGGCGGACAAGATTCCAGTTGAACATCATGTTAACATTTTAACAGGTATAGTAGTTCACCAGTGGAACCAATTATGTAAGGCGGTAGTGAGTTTCTGAAGGTCAGGATAAACAGTTATCTATTGAGGGATGTTGTAGTTCTGGATGTCCTACTTCAAGCAAGGGTTTGAACCATGGAGACTACAAGGCTCCTCTATTTCTGTTTCTTTAGAATTCCCAGTGTTTCATAGATTGCAAATTGTATAATCACCTTAGCAGTCCATCAAATGTGTAGTTGAAACTGTGTACAAAATATGGGTTTGGTGCAGGGCTGAAATAGTTCAACATCACAGCTGATGAACTGCAAAAGCATGAAAATATTGCAAAAATGCAACAGTGAGGAAAAAATTGCTGGTTCCTTACGATTATGTAACAGATGCATCCCAAGCATTTGGGATCTGTCATTAATGTTCAGAAGGGAAATTGAAACTGCCTCCAACTCCTTATTTGAGAACATCAAGCATTCAGCCACTTGCTTATCTTCTAATGTGATACATGCCATCATCCACCACCAATGCCCACCAACATTCTGTATAGGATAAACAGGCACAGAAGTCTGAAAAAGACCAAGGAGTTTATCGCACACTGTTTAAAATTGTGACTGCTGTTAAAACTCCCAGTTTTGAAAAGATGCCAGATAAGTGCTGCTGGGATCCAGGATGTGTTATCATAAGTGCTTTTAATAAAATTTTGGGGACATGTGGACTGTACTATGACTGACCTATGCAAGGACCCGCCATCAGCCCCAAGTGAGGAGATCACATAGTCAAGCCCACTTGGAGAGGCAGAGTCCATAGTAAGGAAAGCATTGGGAAATTCCCCATAGGAAGTTTGGGAGTCGCCAAACCAGAATTGCCACTGCTCTCCTGAGTAAGACAATAGACTCGGCCTCACACTTAATGGGCCAGCCATCAACTTAACTACTTGGCTAAATATCATTAAAGAGAAAGCTTGGAGAGGGTGCAGCAGTTTGCTTTTGCCTGAGTGTACAGGGAAAGGCAACATTCTTCTCCCTCCTCTCTTCCTGTTGAGTTAACCAAGTGCAAACTCCTTTTCCACTGACAGATACCACAACACTGAGGGCCATAAATGTGATCTGTGTTATACGTACTGGCACCCACAGTCAGACAGTAGGCTACTCTAGTGAAGCTCAAGAACCCCGAGTTATCAATCAAACATGAAATTTACAGTAATGAGAGTTCTCTTGGTCTCTTCTAAATTTTATTCAGAGACATAGCCACATCAGTCTGGACTTGGCTATACAAGTCGGACTCCCCTCCGAATTGTGTCCAGATCCAATGCATTGTGTCACCCATTACCCAAGTCATCAATGCCTTTGTCCAAGACTATCTAGTAGCCCCCAGACACGTTTAGCCCTATAAGAGACCCTGAGTTTAGACCCACTTCGAGTCCATTATCAGCTTGCTCCCTGATCCACACCGGACTGAGCTCCGATCCTGCCTCCCTCGGCCATCTTTCCAAAAGTTCCAGCAGCTGTGTCCTATCATCCATAGAATCATAGAATCAGAGTTGGAAGAGACCACAAGGGCCATCCAGTCCAACCCCCTGCCATGCAGGAACTCCAGATCAAAGCATCCCCAACAGATGGCCATCCAGCCTCTGCTTAATGACCTCTAAGGAAGGAGACTCCACCACACTCCGAGGGAGTATGTTCCACTATCGAACAGCCCTTACTGTCAGGAAGTTCTTCCTAATGTTGAGGTGGAATCTCTTTTCCTCCTATTTGTATCCATTGTTCCGCATCCTAGTCTTTGGAGCAGCAGAAAACAAGCTTGCTCCCTCCTCAATATGACATCCCTTCAAATATTTAAACAGGGCTATCATATCACCTCTTAACCTTCTCTTCTCGAGGCTAAACATCCCCAGTTCCCTAAGGCATCCCTCATAGGGCATGGTTTCCAGACCCTTCACCATCTTAGTTGCCCTATTTAGACATGCTCCAGTTTCTCCACATCTTTTTTGAACTGTGGTGCCCAGAACTGGACACAGTATTCCAGGTGGGACCTGACCAAAGCAGAATAGAGTGGCACTATTACTTCCCTTGACCTAAACACTATACTTCTATTGATTCAGCCTAAAATTGCATTGGCCTTTTTAGCTGCCGCATCACACTGTTGACTCATGTTCAGCTTATGGTCTACTTGGACTCCTAGATCCCTTTCACATGTGGTCTCATTCAGCCAGGTGTCCCCCATCCTATATCTGTGCATTTCATTTTTCCGCCCTAAGTGCAGAACCTTACATTTCTCTACATTAAATTTCATCTTGTTAGCATCGGCCCAGCTATCTAGTCTATTCAGGTCATTTTGAATTTTGATCCTATCCTCTGGAGTATTAGCTACTCCTCCTAGTTTAGTGTCATCTTCAAATTTGATAAGTATGCCCCCAATTCTGTCATCCAAATCATTAACAAAGATGTTGAATAGCACTGGGCCCAGGACAGAACCCTGTGGCACCCCACTGGTCACTTCTCTCCAGGATGAAAAGGAGCCATTGTTGAGCACCCTTTGAGTTCGGCCAGTCAACCAATTACAAATCCATATAACAGTTAACTTGTCTATCCCACATTTTGCAAGTTTGTTTGCAAGAATGTCATGGGGAACCTTGTCAAAGGCCTTACTGAAATCAAGATATACTATATCCACAGCATTCCCTTCATCTACCAAACTGGTAATTTTATCAAAAAAAGAGATTAGATTTGTCTGACATGACTTATTTCTCTGAAACCCATGTTGACTTTTTGTGATTATGGCATTGGCCTCTAAATGTTCACAGACTCTCTCTTAATGATCTGCTCTAGAATGTTTCCTGGAATTGATGTCAGACTAACTGGACGATAATTGTTGGGATCTGCTTTTTTCCCCTTTTTGAAGATGGGGACGACGTTTGCCCTCCTCCAGTCTTCTGGGACTTCTCCTGTTCTCCAGGAGTTCTCAAAGATTATTGCCAATGGTTCCAATATTACCTTTGCCAGTTCTTTTAATAATCTAGGATGTAGTTCTTCTGGTCCTGGAGATTTATATTCATTTAGGTTAACCAGGTATTCCTGTACTATCTCTTTACTTATTCTGTGCTGAAATTCCCCTATTCTGTATTCTGCTCCATTATCCTTAGGGTCAGCACCCTTTGCCCTTTCTGAGAAGACTGAAGCAAAGATGGTGTTGAGTAATTCTGCCTTTTCTCTGTCCCCTGTTAGCATTTTACCATCTTCTGCACGCAGTGGCCCAACCATTTCCTTCTTCCTTTTGCTGTGGACATATCCAAAAAAGCCCTTTTTATTGTTCTTAACTTCTCTAGCAAGCCTGAGTTCATTCTGTGCTTTAGCTTTTCTGACTTTATCCCTACACATGCTTGCCATCAACGTTCCATTCGATATCCAGAAGAAGACGGCTAAGGTAGTATCCCCCAGTGGTGCCTCCCTCACCCTTTCTCTCACTGAAACTCTTTTCCTTCAGCTGTGTGTGTGTGTGTGTGTGTGTGTGTGTGTATTTTTCCCCCACATTGTTCCTAATAAATGACATATAGTTATTGGAATCCAATTGGTTTCAGTGCCTTATTCTCTTGGGATTGTTGGGACCCTGCAGCCTTTGAGCTAATTAATTCCCCTGCACGAGAGATCCTTCCTAACAGATGCAGGTGGGTTGCACTTGCATGGCCCCCAGCGCATGCAATAAAATCCAGCTTCAAAATTAAATGTGAATGGGGTAAGTCGCTTTAAACAGCATGCAATAAACTCCTAAATGGACACAAATATGCAATACTAAATGCTAATATGCAACAATTAATAGTGGAACATTTTAATATCTTTGGACATTTCTTTCACAGAGCATGAACCATGGGTGACTGCCATGGTAAACTGCAGAATTAAAAAGCATTAAAGGATTCAATAGCTGTAGTTTGAATCAAGAAATAATTATTGTTTTCAAATTGTCAAAGCCAGGATTTTTATGTTTTCACCAACAACCACTCTGTGAATGGCTATTGTTAATAAGGTTATTGTTACTATCAGTAGATTACATTTCTTTTTTCCTTAGCTTGCAGAGTTTTCAGCCCTTTCCTCAACTTTGTGTATATGTGTTGTGTGTGTGTGCATGCACGCATACAGCGGGCCCTTGGTGCCCACTGAGTTTGGTTTGTTGACGTTCCATGGATGCAAAAATTACTGAATGTTCAAGCTCCATTATATACAATGGCATAGTAAAATGGTATCCCTTATTTTAAAAAAAAAAATGGCAAAAATCAAGGTTTGCTTTTTGGAAACTTTTTAAAAAATATATTTTCAATTTGTGGATGGTGGAATCTGTGGATTCAGAATGCATGCATATGGAGGACTGACTTATTTGTAATGCAAGATAATATTTCATCCATATGATAAAGTAGACTCCAGTTCACAAAATCTCCTACTGTAATGTCTATGTTCGTCTTAAAAGCTGTCCCAGTCTTTACTGGCCTTTTGCACAAAATTAATCGTCAAATAGGTTTCATTCCATTTCAGAGCCTTGTTGGTTTGAGAATTAGAATTATTTAGTTTTAATTTATTGCTGTGATTGTTTTGTTTTTCACCCCAAGAGTTTTCAATCAATAGAAGAATTTACCAGTCTTTATAAACCCTGGATATCACAAGAGTTAATGTGAAAAGATGAAGTGTAATGCAGATAGTGGGTGAGGCAATGGTTGATGCTGCTTCCTTTTGATGACACAGTTCCTAGTCATAGAAGTAGCCTTGCTAGTCTGTTGCTGCAGAAGGAAAAAGGGAAGGGAAGAGAAAAAAGATTCTAACAATTACTTGAGATTGATTTATATTTTAGTAAATGCAGTTGTGGATATCAATCCATTTCCTAGATGCAATAACTTCAAGGGGCTGTAGCTCCTTCCTTCTCCCTTTTTTTAAATTTATTCTCAAATGTTACTATAATTTTCTACTTCCAGTGCCTTTTCCTCTGTGCTGAATGGTGATTCCTAATAGAAATTTTATAGAATAGGGGGTGTTATCCAAGACACCCCATGACTGGATTGACCAGGTCAAATCCATATTCCAGGCATTGTACCTGATGCCTGTTAGAACCATTAGCTGGTGGATAAATCTCCTATGCAAACAACATGATGCTCAGAATTTTGCAACAACTTTCACCATACAGCCTTCCCATCTCTGGAGGTTCAGGCCACCCAATGAATGGCAAAAAACACAGGTGTATGTGCCCCACATGCAGTGGCGGAAATGTTTGTGTGAATGCATCACCATTGAATATGGGGTATAGCAAGCCATGGACGGTCTAATCCACAGATTGCCAGCCCACCAGTACAGAGGGCCCACTGAATATGGAGTGAGAAATGTCAGATATCCAACCTGGGTTCGGAAAAGGCACTAGACATCATATTGCAAAAATACATTGAATAAGTTTTTTCTCCCCCCCCAAAAAATACATCAATATAATTTAAATGTAATTAAAATTTGCTAATTATCAGTTTCCACAAGATTCTCTTTTTATCAGTTTTCATTTGTCCTTTGTCATTTTGCATGCATCCATTTAAATTCAGGATGTAATTTATGTTTTTCTTTTTTTCTTTTTTTGTGCTGTAATATTTTTTCTTTTATTATTTTATTAATTTGTGTATTTTTCAAAGTTCAATGAAAGAGAATTTTCACTGTCTGCATTTCTTTTCTAAACATTATTATTATTAATTTTATTTCATGATAATTAATGAAAATAATTTTGAGGGGAAAAAAAATGATCCGTACTTGGTGTCAAATATGCTAGGTATGTCCCTGAATTAGGCCAATCTACTGAAAAAAAATCATTGAAGTGATGTGCAATTGTTTTATCCAACTGATGGTGGTGGAAGTGAAGTTCTGCTTGCAGAATCATTGAACATGGGGGTAGACTTGAAGGTACAGTGAGTAACATGCAAATGTTTATTTCAGTTATTGTGTAATGGAAGTGTAATATAATTTTGCAGGGGGGCATTTAGGCTACAAAGAAGGGATCTTGGCCTAAATGTCCCTTTCTATTTCCTCCAACATTTCACACGTGAAAATCAGAATGCATATTTCACAGTAACATCAGTATGTGGTCAAGCAGGCAAATATCATTAAAGAGAAAGCCTGGAGAGGGTGCAGCAGTTTGCTTTTGCCTGAGTGTACAGGGAAAGGCAACATTCTTCTCCCTCCTCTCTTCCTGTTGAGTTAACCAAGTGCAAACTCCTTTTCCACTGACAGATACCACAACACTGAAGGCCATAAATGTGATCTGTGTTATATGTACTGGCACCCACAGTCAGGCAGTAGGCTACTCTAGTGAAGCTCAAGAACCCCGAGTTATCAATCAAACATGAAATTTACAGTAATGAGAGTTCTCTTGGTCTCTTCTAAATTTTATTCAGAGACATAGCCACATCAGTCTGGAATATCAGCATGCAAAGATGTCTTGTAGCCCCTTTGAAACTAACTCTGTGAAAGAAGTTGTAGTACATATTTCATAAATTTAGACTAAGGGGCTGTACAGACATTCCCAAAGGGGCGGTCTCTAGCTGCCCCTTTTACAGCCAGATTGGGGCTGCGGCAACCTCACAGCACAGCCCCAATCTGGCCTTTCCAGGGAGTGAAAAGGAGCCACAAAAAGTGGTTCCTTTTTGCGCCTTGGAAAGGGTGTGATAGCTGCAGCGCCATGTGGCTGCAGTGCCAGAGGATCACCATGATGCTACATGCCATGCAGTGTGGAGTGTGGCATCATGCCACCCTGGGACAGAGCTGGGGAGTGCATCCCATGGAGGCTATGCCCTGACTCCTCCCCCAACCTGGCCTTTATGGCCAATCTGCACAGGGCCTAAGACACTGAAGAGCAGGGTTCAAATCCCCATGAAAAAACCCAGTGTGTGACCTTGGACAAGTCACAGTCTCTGACCTTCAAAGGATGGCATTGTGAAAACACTCTGATTTAACATGCCAAGAAAATTCGGTGATAGGATCGCTTTATAGTTGCCATAAGGCAGAAATGACTTGAAGGCACACAGGACACAGACATACACTCACAAAAAGAAGTGATTGTCCATACCCACCAATATTTTGGAAATGAAAAGGAAGATACGTACAGGGGCAAGTAACATCAGATCAAGATGACAGAAGTTATTACTGAGGAAGAACACACAGGCTAGGAGACTCTGCAGCAGCTCACTTTTGCCTGACCCTGCTGGGAAGGAGAATATTCAGCCCTCTCCTCTCTCCTTGCTGAGAAAACGATTTTTGCTGTCAATACTCAGTTTACAGCAATGTAAGTAAACGAAGTACAAAAAAAGAGCATGGGAGGAACGGAAACAACCAGGGGCATTTTAAAAGCAGATGAAAATTTGGGATGAGAGAACTGCTCCTGCCAAAGTGGGTCAGTTGGAGAGTGCCCCTTCCATGAACATAAAGGCTGTGTTAACATTTTAGGAGATATTTTAGGAGCAATTTCTTTGCTTTTAGTCCTCAGCTACACTGCTTCCCACTCTATTTGTGTTTTTGTACTCAGCACGTGGGTAATGTGATTTTGTATTCAACACGTATGAATAATCCTGGTGGAATTTTCCTCTTGTTTAACCTCAGATCAACATAAAGGCAGCTGTAGGGACTGCACCACACCAAGACTAGTATCACACCTCCTTTTGTAAGAAGCATTTTGCTGGTATTAAGTACTGTAACAGCATTGGTTCTTATAAGGTTTATGATGAGCAGAATGTTATTTGCTAGATGCTTCACATGCTTTATAGCATCTGCTTTTTATGACCCCACATCTTTGAATATGCAAGCCTGCTCCTAGAGGAAAGTTCAGCATAACTGACTGTGTAGGAAATACAGCTAAATTGCTCTGCAGTATAACTGATAGCAGGAGCAGAACAAAGAGAGAGAGGACTGTGGTTACTATAAAACAAAACAGATTCCTTCAGACTCTGTCATGCCTTAAATTTTACCCAGTTGGCCAACCAAGCTGCAGCAAATGTCCAATAAATAATAATTGCATTGACACAGAATCCCATCTCAACCAATACATATATAATTCACTAAAATCACATAAAACCTGATTTACAGCTCAGTTTGGTGCATGTTAACTCAAAGATATCCAGTGCTAAGTATTCCTATGTAGGTATATACAGGTATGCACAGCAGGCTGATGTAGTCTTAAGAAAAAGCTAGTGAGAAATTTAGGCAGGGTGTTTATGCAAAAGGAAAACAACATTATATACCTAAATGTATCTGGAGAATAAAAGCGATCAGGCACTCTTAACAGGTGATAGCTGAGAGACTGAAGGAAATGTCTGGAGGAAGCTGTATACACTCTAATGGGGCCCAGTCAATTACTGCATTTTAGAAGTGGTTGTTTTCTTTGAAAAAGAGGCAAATGTGTTGCATTTGTCTTCTTTCCTGGCCCTGCTGTGGTGCTTTGCTAATCTTGTACTTGTGGGGATGCAGACCATATGACACCAAAAGTGTCCTGAGGAACAGGTCTGTTCATAGCCTGCCCTTTCAAGCAGCCAACATCAGTGCAGCAGCTTTCTTAAGATCTCCAGCAAAAGGTTTTCCCCTCACTCTTACTTTTGTAAACCGGAGATGTTAAGATTAGACTTGAAACCTTCTCCAGGCAAGCATGTGTTCTCTTACTGAGATTCAGGCTGCTGCCACATGGCAGATTTCATGCAGTCTGACACCAATTTAACTGTCATGGCTTCATCCTATGGAATCCTGGGATTTGTAGTTTGCAGTAGGACCATAGCTCTCTGTCAGAGAAGTCTAAATATCTCACAAAACTACAGATTATAGAATTCCATTGCATTGAACAATGGCAGTTAAAGCAGTGTCAGTCTGCATTAATTCTGCAGCTCAGATGCAGCCTCTGTTCCCCCTATGCATATGCCTTTCTTACTTTCATGCACTTCACATGAATGTGTGCATGTGTGGCTGAGGTGTAAGGTATAAAGGGAATCTTGGAACCCATTTCATTGTTAACTTCTTTCCTACAGGGAGCAAACCATTCATGAGATATAGATGTTTTTAAAAGTCAAGGGATAAAAGAAAATAATAAAGGGAGGTTAAATGAGGATATAAAATGTAACTGGAATATATGAGCATATAAAATGTAATTGGAATAAACTATACCCATAGTTTTATTGGAACACAGATGATGAACATGCTACCATTGACGTCAGAAGGACTGAGTAATTAGGGAGTCTTATGCAAACTCTTGACCAAACTAGATTCAGGTATTTATAGGTGGGTATTTAACCTATTAGGGGACACTGGACCACAGAGGGGGGAATCAATTGGAGGACTCACTCAAATAAAACATAGGGGTGTCTTTTGAAAGCACACATTGAGCTGAGCCTTTAAATGTGAAAACTGAACAGAGCAGATGTCAAACATCTCGGGACCTTAACATCAATTCTTGTTCAGGAGGCAGACCAGCTCAGATTAAATTAAGCAATGAGCCAAATATGGCTAATGGCATAAATTCCCTACTCCAATTCATTTGTTGTTATGAATGACAACTGCCATCAAGTTGACTTCAACTTATGGCAACCATATGAATGAGAGATCTCAAAGTACCCCAATCATCAACAGCCCTGCTCAGGTCTTGAAAATTCGGGGTCCTGGCTTCCTTGATTGAGTCTATCCATCTGTACCAAATTCATGGAAAATAAAACAACTCTTTGCTGTTCTTT
Source organism: Urosaurus nigricauda (assembly GCA_034509955.1). Lineage (NCBI taxonomy): Eukaryota > Metazoa > Chordata > Lepidosauria > Squamata > Phrynosomatidae > Urosaurus > Urosaurus nigricauda. Next base: position 310,336,739 of record JAOEGL010000001.1, on the reverse strand, counting down.
AATTCTGCATTGTGTTGTTGGATAGGCCCCAATTGTAATAGCAATATGCTGAAGTTTAGCGATGTAGTTGAGGTTAGGATCCAGGTTAGAGGTTCATATGCATGCCTTGCATTTCCTAGTTTTGACTTCATTACCTAATTTCAGTCCCAAAGTCCTCCTCCAGCGGTGTACTCTCATAACCAATGTACCTCACTGCTGCATAATGGTTCACTCCAAAATGGCATAGGACATTTCCCCTAGACATGACATTGTCTAGGACCTATTTTTTTTTAAAAAAAAAAAAAAGCAAAATAACAAAGGCAAAAAGTAATAGTTGCTGTTGATCCTACTGATGTCATGGGATTGTTATTGTTCATGAAGACAAAGCAAAATTCTACAGGGCAAGTAGGTGGATGATGGGGACATTTTCTTCCCAGGTGATACTGCACAGGTGATAATGCCACAGAATGCCTACGTTATATGTTAGTTTTATATGGATTGTAAATTAAAAGGATTTAATTTACAATAACTATTTAATTTACAATATTAAATGGTCTCTCATGGTCAAATATGTAAGATTGCCTGCCTGAAGAGATAATCTGCAGAGACTCACTTGCATTTTCCAACACACCAAGGTAAGGGTGAAGGTGGTAGACTTTTAAGGCTGCACCTAAATGCTGGAACTGCACTCCAAGAGGAGTCCAACTAACCTCGTGGTCTTTGGGTTTTTATAATACTTTGCATTTTAGAAAGGCCTTTCACTAGTAATTATTCTGCTGCTTTTGCATAGTTTGAAGTTCCTGAAGGCTAAGAAGAAAGAGAGAGAGAGAGGTGTCTGTTTTATTTTTATAATTTTCTACCACAATTTTTCCTGTAAAATTAGAAAGGGCACCTATAATTGTTGATGCATGGTATTATCTTTTCAACATGGAAAGCAGGGTCTAACCGGTTTAAAGTAAATAAATAAATAAATAATCAATTCTTTTTTTCTCCTCTGCTTCTTAACCATCAATTGTAAAAACAGTTGTGGGTGCTCAAGTTATTCAGAATTGCAGCATTATCCTGCCACCTATTGGTGACTACTTGTATTTTTGATCCTTAAAATTTGAAACTTGTCAATGTATACTTAATACAAGGTTGTTTCACGAATGACCCATTATCATTTTAAACACACATACACACACACACATCAAATTTAGTATAGGAACCATCACTTTGAACAAATGTCAAAAAAGTACACTTACTAGAAGGTGCCCTGAGATTTTAAACAATCTTCTTCTGTTTTCCATCTTGTATTAACAGCTAACCAAGGCGGTGTGGGGTCAGGGTGACCAGATGCCCTCCTTTTCCAGGACATGTCCTACATGTCAACCTTCTGTCCAGAAGAAATTTCAAAATGTTTTCCATTTTGAGTATGACTAAGAAGCATGAATTCTGGCAGGCCTTTCCCAACTGATCAGATCCAGAATTTAGGAATCTGTCCTTCTATTATGCTCCTGTGTTAGTCGTCATTTGTTAATGAATACCATTTGGATATTATTGTCATGTTTACTTTTCTCTGATTTTATTGTTATAATTTTATATTCCAGAGTGGGAAGGTTGGCGGGGGATCTCTGTTGTTTTATCATTTTTGTATTATATTGCATATATTTTGTTGTTACCCGCCTCAATCCCCAAAACAGAAGAGGTGGGATATAAATAAATATTTTATTATCATTATTTACATTTATGTTAGCGTTTTAAGCTTTTATATTTGATGCCCTACATTTTTCTTGATTATCCTACATTTTGCAGTGACTTGTCCTCCTTTGTAGTTTTGACATCACCTTGGGTGGGCTCTGTCTAAAAAGCCTTCCCAATGTCACTGGGGAGTGTAGTCCTTCCTATATGCAATTCTACTCAGTCCGATTTTACTCATTCTACTCTACTCAGTCCCATTCTACTCATTCTACTTCAGTCCCACTACATTCAATTGGGCATATTCATGTTTGTTTTATTTCTACCTTGTCTTTCTCCTAACATCAGACCCAAGGTGGCTTCCAAAGTGCTAAAACAAGGAAAAACTAAAAACCTAATAAACAAGATAAAACACAATTAAACAATTAAAGTATGATGCTCCCTTATATGCCCCCTTTAACTGTACCCAGTCAGCATTCTGGCCACAACATTTTGAGGCAATTGAAGTTTCTGAACAGTCCCATGATACCCTCCAACCATCTTAATTTGTCAGGGACAGTCTCGATTAACCCTCTGCCATCCCACTTTTACAACTGCTTTTAAAATGTCCCGTTTTCTCCTTCACCCACATTTCCCCTTCATCCTGTTCACTTTAATGGCTGCAAACTAAATTCAAAGTGCAAAAGTACTTTGTACTCGGCTAACTCAGCAGAAAGGAGAGGAGAGGAGGAGTGGAATCTTGCTGTTCCCAGTATGCTCAGACAGAAGCAAATTGCTGCAGCTCTCCCAGCTTTTTCAAATTTATAATTTTTGCCATCTGGACCACACTCTCGTGTTGCTTGGACACACATGTCACAGTTTTCATTTGTGAAATGTTGGTGGATATGCAGTGTGTGTGTAATAAAGACTTATTACTATAGCCAGATCTGACTTCAGTATTACTACCAGCAACATGCAAAGGACCACCATTTTTATATCCATGCTGTATGTATATGAGCGTCTTTGTTTTATCCCTTAGCAATAATTTTTAAAATTGTAATCAAAATCAAATGCAAGTGTCAGCCTCCTCCAGTTTTCACACAAACATGCAACCACTGCCTCCATTTCAGCATTTACCTGCAGGTGAAACAAACGTTATATAGGGTGTCTTGTGAGAATATGGCAAAGTTGCTGGAAGCAGAAAACAAGAGGCAAGAGGTAGAACTGGAAAGTGTGTTCAAAACCAATAGAACAGTAGGCAGACCTCAACAGAATAAAATGCATTAGTACTGCAGTGACTGTGACAACTGTGGCAATATATGCTGAAATGGTTGTTTCCAACTACTATATAGTCACTTATGATAAGGATTGGAATCCAACACCCAAGGCTGTATTAAAGTGGTTGAGATCCTGGAACAACTTCAAAAATAGGTCCTCCTTCCTGAACAAGCAGGGGCAGAAAAATAAATACATGGATTAATAAATAATAAATGAAATTTATTATGTTGTAACACCCCACTATGGTGTAGTGGTTTGAGTATTGGACTATGATTCTGGAGACCAGGGTTTGAATCCCTACTCATCCATGGAAACCCACTGGGGGACCTGTCAGCCTCTGAGGATAGCAATACCAAACCTCCTGTGAAGAAACCTGCCAGGAAAGCCCCAAGATAGGTTTGCCTTAGGGTCACCAAACAAAACAACAAATGAAATGCAAAGTACGCAGCCACACACACACACACATGATCATACAACTGAGCTGGTCTAACAGTTCCACTGGCTGTCATTTTGTTTTCAAGAACAATTTAAAGTGCTGTTTCTAACCAATAAAGCCCTACATGGTTCAGATCCAGGCTGACAGACCAGATCCTCAAGTGCTGTTGGTGGAGGGGGAATACATGACATAGGGTCTTCTCAACCTCTGGAACTCCCTCCCTATTAAGGCTAGAATGGATCCTTCTTTGTTGTCCTTACATTGGAAGGCAAAACTTTCTTTTTAAAATTCCACCAGGCTTTTAGGGCTCTAAACATTTTTTAAGGACAAGACTTTCATGAGAGGGCAGTATTGTTTCAAATTGTACTGTTTTAAACTGCTTTTTATCATTTTAAGTGTAGTTTTGAAATTATTTTAATATTGTTAGTAGCATAGTACTATTTTAACATTGATTTTTTTCTGTTTTCAACTATGGAGGTTATTGTACAGCTTTTAAAATGGACTTAACACTCCCAAACTGAATTCTAATTTGGGCTGCATCCGGATTCTATCGCATTTTTGCTGCCTACACCACCAGGCGGGTGCAGCCTGGGTAACTTCTGGACAGAATCTGAGTTCAGCTGGCTGATTTGAAAAGTCAGGAGCTGTGTGATAAGCCCCTATATTGTAGTCATTTTAATTTGGAAGCTGCCTTGAATCCCAGTCTAGGGTAAGGTAAAGAAGAGGGGGAGGGGGAGGGGAGGGGGGAACTCATTTTGAACCTCACAGCTTCAATGAGACTAACAGCCTGATCCTATGCATATTTAATTAGCACACAAAATGCTGATGATTACAGAAACATCAGGAGATTTAGGAAGTGATTAGGAAAGAGGAAGCAAGCTATACCTTTTCGCTTTAGCCCTGGGTGCTGTAAGGATTATTACTCAAATTTGGGGAATATCACTTAACTCAATATACCAATCTTGGCTCCTTACAATGACCAATGAGCTCTTGAATCCCAGAATTTTTATGGAGAGACCAGAGATCCCAGGAACTGACACAAAGGCAAAGTCATTGGATTTTAAGCTAGTTTATTGATGCAGAGGGAAACACACTCTCTCACATACACATTCACACACACAATCACACAAGACTAATAGAAGAGAAGGAGGAAACATGGGGAAATAAAAGAACAGGCCTTCTAATGGTGAAATATTTGCCTGCGATGGTTCTTCCAGAATCCAGGCTGATGAAGCCAGCAGCACAATGTAGGGAGGTAGGAAGAAGGGTTTGTGGGGAAAGGGAAAGGGGAAGGGAAGGAGATTTGGATCTACAATAGAGCCCCAAACGACCAGAGGTCCATCTGAGATTCCAAGGCAGAACAGCTAACAAAGGAATGGCAGAGTTTAAGTAGTCTTCTGGTCACATCCTCAGCATATGTTATTGTCTTACCTCAAAGCAAACCAGATTTACACATCCTTTGATCTATGGCAGGCCTCTTCGATGGGAAAGGACACTTGATGTCTCTGCAAAGTGTCACAAAGTCATAAATCTGTCTAAAGTGTGAAGGATTTCTCCTTTTGGGGCAACTCCCAACTAGGCTTCACTGTATACGTGGTGTCTTCGCTTTTAGGCCATGGAGGACTGGAGGACATCTCCCATAATGCCTTTCCATTAGGGTCATAAGGAGAATACCTTCACCTTATAGATGCAGGACTTGCTTAGAGGCTGCTTATGATCAAGCGATGCCAAGGAGAAGGGGTGCCTGATTACCTCTGCAGATGCATTCTGGGATAGGGATTTGTGGGGGGTATTTTATAAAATTGCAGTCTTTGTAACAGCCCCTATCTGGTGAGGAGCCTGTAGTAACTGCCCCAACTGAACCACTAATAATCTAGCCATCTAGAGTCTCAGGTTCCCCACCTGATTAATGGATCATGAAATATAAATTCTGCAAGTATGGAGGCCAACATTATGCATTCTTCTTCCACTTGGGGGAGAGGAAGGAAGCACAGGAATCAGGCCTTGACAGAGATCATGTTCTTTCATGCTTTCCTTTCCTAACATAAAATGTCTTCTACTTTTCTCACAGCTTGCAAAGCTGATTCTCCAGGTATATATGTAGGGGGAAGGGGAATTCTCTGTTCCAATAATTTTTGGTTGAAATGTTGTCATTTACTTCACAAGGAGCATGGTTTTTAGCTTTCCTTGCATCTATCCTAAAAGGATAAAGACTAATTATCATTTCCCCTTGGCTAACATAAAGCACAGCTCATATCAGGAGTCCATATGGCCAAAGATTTTACAAGGGCTCTCTGTGAAGCTTTACAAATGGATTGCTGTGTGAGGCAAAGAGTGGCAGCTGTGATCAAACAAGTATATCTCTAGTGCCTCAGGCAATCAATTTGGAGATGAGCCCCAGCCTTTGTTTGAAGCACACTTCAAACTTCAGACCAGCAAGAAGCCGTGACAAGTGGCATAAAGAAGACTCTGCTTACATTTCACTGGCCGTGAAATACAAGTGACTACTGTGTTGATGGTTCTTCAGTTTCAGTCTGTCACTTATTTCCTAGAGAAAAACACTGGGAAAGGATGAACCAAGAAAGCAAGGCACTATTCTGTATTTATGGGGAGGAGTGGCCCACAAGGCCCATGAAGAATGTCTTCTTTTACAGCCCTGACACCCTCAAAAATGGTAGTCTTGCTCTTTGAATCTGGAAGCAAACAGCAGCCATCATGTACTGGCTGTTTTAATTTCATGCATGTTAACTATGCAGGAATGACCAACTGCCTGGGTTCAGGAATTGCCCTGTCAAAATGTTTGCCACTGCCAGTATTCAATATTCTAAGTCCTATACCACAGACTTCTGCAGAATCACAGTACAGAGCATCTCCATCCCTTCCAGAAGCAACAGGAAGCAATAGGAAGCAATTTCAGTAATGCAGATGGCAGCAATAGTGGTTCTACCAATTCTACAGCAGCTGATGTGGTATGGTACCACAATAAAAGAGAGATAAAAGGCCTAGGCCACCCTCAAAATACAGGATATATTGCTCCCCATTTGGATCCAGCTTTAATTGTTGCTCAAGCTTCATAGCATTATGTATCTTATCCAAGGAAAGGCAATTCCTGTCTGTTTCATTATGAGATTTGTTATGCTTTAAGGAAAGTGCAATCTAGCCTATTTATACTTTTACAGAATCAATTAAGTATATACTGTGGAGGTGAGTAACAATGTTTGGCTTTGCCCAGAAGCAATTGGTCACTAAACATGAAAGAAATGTGCCTTTCACTTTTGTTGAATATGAGATTGTAAATCTCCTTGAGGGCAAGGAACTCTTGCTGCAAAGCACATGCATATTGATTGTGCTAGGTATAAAATTAGCTGGTATTTCCATGTAACTGGCAATCTTTAGTTAGTTTTGAATTTTTTAAAAAAGCTAAAGGGCGTTTTCACTCTTGCTCACTCCCAGGAATACTTCTGTATTATGCTTGGAGGAAGGAGGACATTAAACTCATACCTAAACTTTTTTCTTACATATTCATCTACCATTCAGTTGAACTACTATGGATTCTTTCCTTGGATCATGAACTGGATCATGAACTAATCCAGAGCAATTTTGACTCCTGCTCTAAACATTGTACCAAATCCACAGTGCTAGTGCTGTATCTGTCACACATCCTGGCCCAGGACACCTCTTCTCAAGGTGGGGGAGGGGTTGCATCTTTAATTCTTTTGCATCAAACCTGATACATTCTTGAAATACAGTATTTGAATCATTTTAAGATTTGAAATATAATATCCTATAAGATTGTAATTTTATCCTATGAAATATAATATCCTATAAGATTGGGTTTACTTATTTATGGCTTGTTGATAGTGAAATATGAGGAGACAGAAGGAAGAAGGAAAATGGCTGCAGATCAGAGTGATGCAAGAGGAAACTAGGTTTGGAGAAAACAAACAGGAAGTCAGCAAACATGCAGATTAGCATAAGTATAAGGTTGCTAACTTTAACAGTAATGTTGCCTTTTTACCTTATTTTGATTCTTTTATGGTGTCCCTATTGCTTCATTGGCTAAAAAAGCCAATGCGATTCCAGCCTGCATCAATAGGAGTATAGTATCTAGATCAAGGAAGGTAATAGTACCACTCTCTTCTGCTTTGGTCAGACCTCACCCAGAATACTGGGTCCAGTTCTGGGCACCACAATTCAAGAAGGATATTCACAAGGTGGAACATGTGCAGAAGAAAATGATGAAAGGTCTGGAGACCATGCCCTATAAGAAACGGCTTAGTGAGTTGGGTCTGATAAGCCTGGAGAACAGAAGCTTAAGTGGTGATATGATAATTCATAAGAGACTAGAACATAGAACAATGGATTCAAACTACTGGAGGGGGGGATTCCATCTAAATATAAGGAATCGTAGAATCATAGAGTTGGAAGAGACCACAAGGGCTATCCAGTCCAACCCCTGCCATGCAGGAACTCTCAATCAAAGTATCCCTGACAGATGGCCATCCAACCTCTGCTTAAAGATCTCCAAGGAAGGAGACTCCACTACGCTTCAAGGGAGTGTGTTCCACTGTCGAACAGCCCTTACTGTCAGGAAATTCCTCCTAAAGTTTAGGTGGAATCTTGCTCTCGTTCTCTCTCTTTCGTAATTGCAGAAGTTGGTATGCTCTTCCTCTATCCTCAATGTCCGAAGACCCCCAAGACTTACTGCTGTGCTGCAATAGTACTCTCCAGTGCTGGTGGTATTGGCATCCTGCCACAGCAGTGCAATATCACAATTAAAGCAAAAAAGAAAAAAGAAAAAAGAAAAGAAAAGAAAAGAAAATGCCAGGGATGAGAATAAAGGCAACATTGTTCCTGTACACTTCTTTGTATGGAAGTGGGATGACTTTATCTTGCCTGGGAACAGGAAGAGGGAGAAGAGGAGAACCACACCCACTCACATCACAGGAATGTCAGCATATTGGAACTGCAGTGGAACAAAATGAACACACCAGAAACAATGGAGTGGAACAAAATACTTATTTGGGGGGTTATGTCCTCATTTTGCACACATATACCATAGCCACACCCCTAGTCTGCTACAATTGTAGTGTTCTAAATCTTTATTTGCCTGTCAAACAAATAAACAGGGAAGGAAGGAAGAAGACACTGAATTTAATATTTGATTGCTTTTGCAGTCAGTTACCTAGAATGGTGGTAGGTGCTTGTTCACTGAAAAAGTAATATGATCTCTCTATGGAATTCCCAGCTCTTGCACTGAATTTCCTGTATTGAGAGGGGGATAGATTAGATGGTCTAAAAGACACCTTCATTTCTAATTCTATAATTTTAGACTTCACACCAGAGGTCCAGGCTGGGGAAACTTTGATCTTCCAGATGGTTTGAATTTCAGTTGCAGTACCACCAACTACCATGGTCAATGGTAAATGATAATTGGAGTTGTAGTCCAAATCATAAGCAGGGCCAAACAAGCATATTTTCACCACATGCAAAGAATGATCTCAAAAATTATCCCAGGATGATTTTATTATATCAGCAATGAAGACATGGCACAGTCTTCCTTTACATGTTAGGAAGGTAGTAAGAGCTTCAAATCATTTGTCCCTTAATTAAGCAGAGAACTTTGATGTGACAAAGTTGGGGGCATTTTTCATGAAATCTGGAATCCCTTAAGGAGAATATCATGCTCACCCAAGGGCAATGCAAGAATTATGTGGCTGTTTTGTCAGTCAGTCATCAGCCTCTGTCATTCTATTACAGGACTCAGAACACAAGGAACAGAAACAGCTGAAAAAACACTGAAGTGGATGGTTTCAGCAGCCTTTACAGAAACAAAGACCTGTGCCCACTCTCTGTGTGATAAACAACAGCTGGGGCATGTCCTGTGATGCCCACAAGGTTCTGCAGGTTGGAGGGAAGGAGGTTATATCAGGTATGTGAGAAATTTAATCCTCCTGGAATTCTCTCCCCCTGCTGTGACCCCCATGGCCTTTGACCTCAGTTTTATTCATTCAGTGCCTGCCACACTTTTTGCAATCTTGTCTTCCTCCACCTCTGTCTCAACTTGGAGTCAAAGCAATTCCTTGAGGGGAAGGAGGGAGAGAGGGAGAAAGAGGGAGGGATGGCTGGAGAAAAAGAAAAGATGAATGCAACTACTTAATTATTAACTATCAAGGTAGTCAGTCACCTAGAAAAACTGATTAAGAACCATGAGAAGGAAAAACACAGACAGGTATGCTTCTTTATATTAGCCATTTTGTAGAGCTTGAGAGAAATTCAGGAAGTGCAGCTGAGTTCTAAATGAATATTCAAGCACCAGGATTAAAAAGTTACTGATCAGTGCCCTATCTCTGTGGACGATTGTACTGTACTAAGTATTATTGTTGCCAATGTGCTTCTCTAGTAATTTAACATTTAATATGACACCTCATCATTTGCTTCCTTTCTAGTTTTTTTAAAGGCCTGCAGAACTTCTTTTTTAGTAGATCTGAGCTGCTCAAATCTGTCAGAAATTCCTCTGCAAGGTACATTTTGCCAGAAATCACCATTGACCTTGGTAGTGCTGTAACATATAAAGCTGCTGCTATAAAATAAACCAAAATTTTCAAAACTTTTAGGAAGAAAGAACATAATAAAAAGTTGAAACCATCCATATCTCAGTCATGACAATGTGTCGCACAGACCATTATTCTGTTGCTGCTGCTCAAGTAGCACTGCACCAACATCACAATTTCAATTATTTCATTTATTTTATTAAAATATTTATACCCCAGCTTTTAGACAAGGATTTTAGATCAGTATACCTGATTGTTTTTAATATCCCATTGGATTGGGGATGAAGCTAAAGCTCTCTTCTCCATCTGTATAAGAAAAGTTGGGGTGATAAATTTTCACACATACAACAACTGGGTTGTTGGAACTCAGGGGAAGCTAAAGCTTCCATATTGCCCTGTGATTTGCGGCAGCAAAGCTGGAGTATCAGGCAGATTTTGAATTTGAATCTTACTTCACTCACTCTCCTCACTATGCCAAGATTCATTACCTCTTGGACAAATGATAATGCAAGATGTAACTTTCAACATATTGTAAGACATTATGAGGCTCTAAAGAGGCTACCTGGGATTCTGTATGCAGAAAGGTGGGATATAAAAAGGAAAGAAGGAAGGAAGGATGGATGGAAGGAAGGACCTTTGTTATTTTTGTCATTTTATCATTCCTTATATTGAAAGATGTGGCTCAGAAGTGGGAAAAGAATACTAGAAGTGAACAACTGGCTCTACAGATGGTGTCATCATGGAAGATTTGGTTTCTTGGACCATGATCTGTGTTTCCATGAGGAAGGATTTCTGACAAGAAATTCTGACAGCAGTTGGAAATATTTGCTAGGAGTCTTTCAAGTCAGGAGAATGTTAAACTGGGTCTCATGGGAAAGGGAAACAGTATTCCAGAGGGCAGGGTGATATGAAGTACTGGATAAAATGACAAAGAGAGAATTGGACCAATAGTACAAGAGTCCAAGAGTGGGCAGAAAAACAACAATCAGATGGAGAGAGTTGCCTATGGTCTTAATGCCTGTATACTAATATACAGAGCATGGGAAATAAACAAGATAAACTTGAACTCCTAAGACAGGAAGCCAAATATTATTTAATAGGTATCACTGAAACCTAGTGGGATGAGTCAAATGATTCGAACACAGTATTCCCCCCACACACACACACAAAAAAATCTAACAGGAAAGGAGGATGAGTAATATTATATGTCAATTATGTGTATACTTATAAGAAGATTCATGACTTAGAGCATGGAAAACGGATTGAGAACCTTTGGGTAAAAATTAAAGGGGAGAGGAACAACAGTGACTTCATTTTAACCATCCACCATAGGCTGCCCCAGACAGACTGAAGATTTGGATGATACCTTACTAAAACAAATGACTAAATATTCAAAATCTATCCTAGGAAGCTACACTCTGCCAAAAGTTAAAGGTCTAAGAAATTCCTCACTAGACACACAGACAATTTCATTGTACAAAAGATGGAGAAAGTGAAAAGGGGATCACCTATTTTAGATTTGACCTCAACCAACAGAGATTAACTAATCAATAGGGTGGAGACAGTGGGTGGGAATGACCATTTCCTCATGAGATTTGTTTTGCAGAGGAAAAGGAGAGCCAAACACAGTCAGACACAAACTCTGAACTTCAAGAAAGCTGATTTCAGTAACTTTAGAGAAATATTGTGTGAGATCCCATGTCAGAAATGCTCAAATGGAAGGGAATAATCTCCCATGGTACGTGAGAGTTTATTAAAGGTGAGATGATGAAGGCAAAGTAGCAAACAATTCAAATAAGGAAGAAAAGAAACTAGAGTGGATATAAAAAGAACTTTCATCAGATGAACCAAGATTTAAAAGAGACATGTTTAAGAAATGAAGAAGGGGAAAACCATGCAACAAAAATTGCAGGGGGTCCTGAAGGGGCACTCACTAATTGTATTCAAGGTGGAAATTAGTTTAGCTCAAAGGGGTGCAGTGAGAAAGCTTTTAGTAATGGAAAGCAGTGACCTCACCTATGTCTAACAGTTCCAAACCCAGAGAACTCCAGAGGCAGTTTCCAGATTAATGATTAAAGAAAAATCAACATGCACACAAACACACTTTCTCACACAAGAACTAATGAAGCAAAGGTAGTAAATGGTAACAAACTGTGAGATGGCTAAGAGGCAATGCTATACCTATCCTGAAGCATAGCTCTGATTACAGGGATGCTGGAATGAAGATAGCTCAGAAGCTGCTGTGGCATGTGGTGTGATCGGCTTGCTGAGGTGCTGAGTTCATATCACGTAGAGGTTCTTTTCAATTTCAGACTAGACCAATTTGCTAGTGACAAGGCATCTACATTTATACCCAGAAATGGCTCCTATGGGAAGGATGTTAGGAATTGATGGACTTAAATGACTTTCCCAGGGGAGAAGAATGGGGTGCAATATGCAATAACAAATGGACAATTTGCATGAATCTTCCCAGACAAAAAGAGTTTCATTCCCTCCCTTTGTCTGCCATATGCAAACAATCTCCTAGTCCAGCCCCCTACCACCTTCCCATAGTCTGGGGATTATGCCAATTCCAATCTTGAGAGATCCCATCATGGCTGAGTGCTTTGGGCTTCTCCCATGCTGAGCTATCCAGATCCACTTTATACAGTTGGTTTCCTACATTAGGGAGCCCCAGTTTGGGAGAGCTGAGCCAAAACCAAATAAATTTCAACAGGAATAAATTCAAAGTTCTACACTTAGACAGAAAAGTATAGAATGGGGGGCACCTACCTTGAAAACAGTACATGTGAAAGGGATCTAGGAGTCTTAGTAAATCACAAGCTGAACATGAGTCAACAGTGTAATACAGCAGCAAAAAGACACAATATGATCCTCGACTGCATCAAAAGGATCATAGTGTTTAGAGTTGCCTTTCAATGAAAAAAGTGCTTTCAAAAACTAAAAAAAATATAAACATATGATATCTAATGTTGTTGTCAGTGTGTGCTGTCAAATCATTTCTGACTTATCGCAGGAAGGGCGCAGGAAGGGCGGTCGCAGGAAGGGCGGTATACAAATAAAGTTTTTATTATTATTATTATTATTATTATTATTTATTATGGTGACTCTATCATTAAGTTTTCTTGGCGAGATTTGTTCAGAAGAGGTTTGCCATTGCCTTTCCCTGAGTCTGAGAGTATGTGACTTGTCCACAGCCACCTAGTGGTTTTCCTGACCAACCTGGGAATTAAACCCTAGTCTCCAGAGTCATAGGGGTTAAACAGACAGTGGCTAAGGAGCAACTTGCTGCTGCCCCTTTGCTTGCCTGGTTGGGGCCACGGCAACCGCACACCATGCCTCCAATCCAGCTGGTTCCCTATGCAAAAAGGAGTAGCAGAAAGCCACTCCTTTTAAATGCTGGAAAAAGGGTGCCCTTGCTGGCATGGCAGCATTTTTTTTGGCATTTCTTAGGTGCAGCATGTGCAAATGCTGTGCCACAGAAAAGCCACAACTCCTCCTGCCATGCAGTCAGGTGAGCGGCGTGACGCCGCTTTTGGGGTGGAGTGGGGGCATGCGGCATGCAGTTGCCATGCCCTCACTTCATCCTACGCCAACTCATAGTGCCAGTCTGTACAGCCTCATAGTGCAACACTCAAACTACTGCGCCATGCTGGCTCAGCAGGCATGATATCTAGTATTTTGTAATGGTAGTTAGGGTTAAAAATATAGAATACTAGAATTTAGAGTTTGAAATTTAGAGATGGATTTAGAAATTTAACATAAGGAAGAGATTAGTGTCCAACCAAACAATCCATCCAAATGAAAGCAATTTAAAAAGCCACTGCTTCTTCTCACCACTACTATTGTTATTAGTACTTCTGTTATTAGCATCATCCTTATCCTCATCTCTTTCTTGTGTGTGTGTTTCTGCCTTCATGTCACCTGTCAACTTATGACAACCCCACAAATTTCATAGGGTTTGCTTAGGCAAGGAATACTCAAAGGTGGTTTTACCAGTTCGTTCCTCTGAAATATAGCCTATAGCACCTGGTATTCATTGGTGGTTTCCCAACCAGACCTGACCCAGCTTTGCGTCTAACATCAGACAGGATCTGGTTTCTTTAGGGTATTTGGACCCTATTTCTTCCCCAGGACATACAAAAGTTTGCATTACAATCTGCTAAAGGGAAGTAAAATGCAATCCATTAAAATTATTTATAAGCACTTTATAGTTATTTTCAATCTGCCAAACAACATGATGTGAATTACATTTTGTGAAATATGTGTATTTTTTACAGTATTTGGAAGTAACATATTAAAAGTAACATATTAAAAATAACATATTAAAGGTTGTTACTAATAGCTTTTGAGAACAGTGAGCACTAATGACAATGGTGTTAGCCATCTGAGTAATGACTATTGCTGTTTAATATATTAACAATATTAGTCCTTTATTTTAATATTTAATTTATTTTAAAAATATTTTAAAGTAGCATGCCACTAATGCATGACTAAAGAGAAATGTTACTTTTTAAAAAGTTTTAACAAGTGTAATTACAAAGGATTATTTTCCACAAGTAATGCTAATGTATTAGCTCTGAAAAATATCACTTGCAAGCTTCAATATTTTGTGTTATGACTGAACAAAGAAACCTGGCGTGCTATTGATGAACCCATTGTTTGTTGTTGTGTTCCTCCAATTCATGTTTGACTTGTGGCGGCCCTGTACCAAGCAGAATAATAATAATAATAAAAAAGCCAGTAGAGGGCAATGTTGTTTTGCAATAAAGATCAGAAAGCAGTGTCCCTTTATAAATATTTGCCTATCAACAAACAAAGACCACTTCATTCACAACTGTTTAAGTCACTTTGATTATGTTATTTTATGTAATTACTGAAGAACCAGGTTTTTTTTAAACTTACTTATTCCCCAATAACTGACATTGTAAATTGTTTGATTATCAGGTAATGGTAAATCATATGTTACAGAGAATGAAATGTTTTCTTGTATAGCATATCATGTGTTTATTTCCTTGAAAATTCTAATTTTCCTGCTTATATAGTTGTGTGAATTTCACAGAATCAAACCAATTTCCCATAGATTTGTTTCATGCAACTCATCCACTCTATATGGATTTCTCTCAATCTTTCATAGGATTCTAAGGCTTTCATAGCTGGCATCCATAGTTTTTTGTGGAGCTTTCAGGCTATATGGCCATGTTCTAGAGGAGTTCCTTTCTGATGTTTTGCCAGCATCTGTGGCTGGCATTTTTTCTCAAGATGCCAGCCACAGATGCTGGCGAAACATCAGAAAGGAACCCTTCTAGATCATGGCCACATAGCCCAAAAGCTCCACAAAAAAACTATTTCATAGGATTCAGAATCAGGGCAAAAAAAAGTAGGGGGAGGAGAAATGCAGCACCTTAGATGATAGTAGTGATGATGATGATGATGATGATGATGATATTATTTATATCCCGCCTCTTCTATTTTTGGAGATTGAGGCAGGTAACAACATGGTTTATACAGTACAAGGTAGTAAAAGCAGCAACAACAAACACAAAAACCCTAACCCCAGCCCTAAACCTCCCTCCCAAAAATATAAAATTACAATAATAAAATCATACATAAATACATAGCAATAGCATCAGAAGTATTAAACAATTAGCAAATGACGAATAATGAGGGAGCATAGTAAAGTAGGTAGATTCAATTGGTTCTAGGAGTAATCAATCAGGGAAGGCCCAGATGTTTTAAATGTAGTTTGTCTGAATCTGTAGATGAGGAAAAGAAAAAGAATGAGGTGTTATAGCTGTTGTTACCAAGCTCTCCCCCAGTCCCTGCTCCTTTACTGCTCCTTAATAATAGAAATCGAATATTTCTGAAATCAAAGATATAGCCATGTTAGTCTGTAGAATCAGTACGTAGTGAGATCTTGTAGCACTTCTGAGACTAACTGAAATAAAAAAGTTGGCAGCATGAGCTTTCGTAGACTTCAGTCTACTTCCTAAGATGCATATATAGCTGCATATATTATATATTATATTATTTATGCATCTGAAGAAGTAGAGTGAAGTCTACAAAGACTCATGCTGCCAACTTTCAGTTACCGGTAGTCTCAAAGGTGCTACAAGAATTCTCTACATTTCTGAAATCAGAGTAACTCAGTTTGATGGACTGGGGGGGGATTACATATAAGCACAAGAAGGGACCAGGAAGGTGAGCTAGTCCAGTCCCCTTCCTAGTTCAGGATCAACAATACAATTTGTTGTTGTTTTGTGCCTTCAAGTCACTTCCTGCCTATGGTGGTCCCAAAGCAAATCTATCACCGGGTTTTCTTGGAAAGGTTTGTTCAAGGGGTGGGTTACCTTTGGCTTCCTCTGAGGCTGAGAGAGTATAACTTGTCCAAGGTCACCCAGTGGGTTTCCATAAGTGAGTGGGGATTTGAACCCTGGGCTCATAGTCCAGTCATAGTCCAATACTCACATCACAACACCACGGTGGCTCCAGGAAGCAATTATAACATCCATATTTTTCTGTCCAGCCTGTACCTAAATAAACCAAACCCTACTTCCCCAAAATTCTTTCTTCTCAAGAAAGAATTTTCTGTTTCGCAGAGAGAACTCAGGAAACATTTCTAACTAGGAAATTGTGTTAGATTTTCTGTTTACCTTATTAAGAGTATAAGAGTTCCTCTTGGCTCCTCTATTTGCATTTTACTTTAAAAATACTCTGCATGTGGCTCACACAGCAGTGTCAGGTTCTCAGCAGTCCGCTTTTGCTCCTAGCAGCAGTTCCTGGAATGCCCATGTGACCAGTGGCAGTCAGTAGATCCCATGTCAGTGCAGAAGTGACTGCAACTGCACTGCAGAAATAATTCAGTTTGGCACCACTTTCATTGCCATGGCTCAATGCTATGGAATTCTGAGATTTGTAGTTTTGTAAGATATTTAGCATTCCCTCTTAGAGAGCTCTGGTGCCACAGCTACATGTCCCAGGTTTCCATAGCCTTGAGCCATGGCAGTTAAATCTGTGTCAAACTGTATTATTTCTGCAGTGCATACACAGCTTCAGGCTGACCTTTAAAGGAGCAATCCAAAACACTGAGCATATTTTGGTGATATGACCTTAGACAGCTTTAATCTAAATTTTAGACTAGAGCAGAGCAGATTCACAGGGAAGCTACCAGCCACTGCTGGGTGTGAACAAGCAATGCTCATATCTGTTTTTAAAAAAGCCTAAAATAAAATACACATTCAGCACATGACTAACTATAATCCTATCATCCTAGGTGACAAATATTCTCCAGCCATCAAACCCAGTCTCTTGTTTGGTATTTGTCCATAATGAAGCCCTGATATTCTTTGGTGAATAACTTGTTAAAGTTCGTGCAGGATGCTCAGTTTATCTCTTTTAAGGTTTTCGCTTTTTCCTCAGAGTCTTTTAGAGATTACACTTCATAGAGAGGTGTAGGTGCCTCATGTCTCTAAGGCAGATGCACAGAAATCCCCACAATTATTTCCTTATTATTTAATGTCAAATCAAGATACTGAAAATGAGACTTCTTTTTTTCCCCCTTCAGACTTATTCTTCTCAATGTGAGTTTTGCATTTTTATTACAGCTTGGGAAAGTAATCCACCTCCTCCCCAGTACCCTGAGGAATTTGGCTGTTATTCCCAAACTGGCTCAGACCTTTGGTGCCACCTGAAAGCAAGACAGTCAGCAAAGTTAACCTATCCAGATTTTATGTAAGATAACACTGAAAAAACAGGCTGAATGCAGGCAAACACGATAGACATGTGGCTATTATGAGCTAATTTTGATGCCCAGTTTGGGCCTCCCAGAATTTCTAGTGGTGTCTTGTACACAGCTCTCGAATTTTCAAGAGTGTCTGATTGTCTCCAGGTTCTATTCTGTGAGCAATTCCTTTCCTCTTTTGCAACTCCTCTGCATTAAATATCATTTAACAAAACAGTAGAATTTTTTCTACAAGACTTGGTACTCAAGTTTGTCATGTTCATATGTTCACTGACAAAAATTATCAGCAAGGCCCAAATGATGCAAAAGTCTCAGTTAGCAGGTAGTTCTTCTCATTGAAGTAAAAAAGTGATTGTTGTTGTTTTGCTGCCACAGTTGGAGAGAGGAGTTTATAGGATTCTCAGCCTCCTGTTCCAAAATAATTTGGCAGGCTTTGAGTATTATGCAAGTTGATTTTGGGAGGGGACATTATTTGACATTCTGCCTCAGACAGCAAAATCTCTTGGGCTGGATCTTGCACACCTTCCAACTGTCCTGCAAACTGTTACAGCCTCTCCCAAGTTTGTCTGTTCTTTCTCATTCATAACTGTTGCCATTTTGATCACACCCTGATGTTGCCTGGCCACATATGTCCCAGTTTTTAACTGTGAAATGTTGGAGTGTTTGATATTGTATCACTCCATTATTTGATTGATGATCATTTTTGGCAGATATTTGGCTTATGGTGGATGTAGTTTAGACTTTTGCCCAGGCTACTAGGCATTAGCAGGCAGCTGCAACATTCATTAGTTTTTTCTGTTATTCTTCCTCCAAAGAAAGGTAATTCTTTTGGCATGCTTTTTGATGACTGTTTGAGGACCATTTTAGTCAGGCAGGAAGGCAGGAAATTTAACACAAAAATAACTAAATTTTATAACAACATGTTAAATGCTTAATTGCATAGATGATGGTGGACACATATGACTATCAAGAACAGATCACTAGCAGATATCACACACACTTGGAGCAACATTAAGGGCCTTAAATCTGATCTAGCTTTTTAGGAACCTTATGTAAATTGGCAATCACAGCCAGACACTTGGCTAGTGTAGTGAAGCCCAAAGGTCCTGAGTGACCATTCAAACCTGAAATTTACCTTAATAAGAGCTCTACTTCTAAATGTTATGTCATTCTGCTGTCTCCAGACTGTTCATTTCTGAACAACTGACTAAAAAAGAGAGAAAAAAAAATTGAACTACCTCTCAGGGCAAGCCCCATGAATAGAAATTCATTTTAAAATACGTTGCAAGATATCCTTCAGTGTTTAATACCCATAAAATCTACTGCACAGTTGGCCCTCCTTATCCACAGATTTTTTATCCATGGATTCAAGCATCCAGAGATTGAAAATATTTTAAAAAAATATAAATTCCAAATAGAAAACCTTGATTTTTTCATTTTATATAAGAGGCACCAATTTCCTCTGCCATTATATTTAATGGGACTTGAGCATCCATGGATTTTGTTATCCACAGGGGATACTGGAACCAAACCCCAGCAGATAACAAGGACCCACTGTATTTTTAATAGCAGAACTGGTCCTCCAGTCCTTCCAACATCTCAGACACATGTGGCCAAACAACATTAGAATCCAATCAAAATGGAAAAAATTATTAGCAAGGAAGAACACACAACTAAGAGAGGTTGCAGCAGTTTGCTTTTGCCTGTCCTTTCTTCTCTACCCTGATGATTAGAATCATAGAATCATAGAATTTGAAGAGACCACAAGGGCCATCCAGTCCAACCCCCTGCCATGCAGGAACTCCCAGTCAAAGCATTCCTGACAGATGGCTATCCAGCCTCTGCTTAAAGACCTCCAAGGACAGAGACTCCACTACATTCCAAGGGAGTGTGTTCCACTGTCGAACAGCCCTTACTGTCAGGAAGTTCCTCCTAATGATAAGGTGGAATCTCTTTTCCTGCAGCTTGCATCCATTGTTCCACGTTCTAGTCTCTGGAGCAGCAGAAAACAAGCTTCCTCCCTCCTCAATATGACATCCCTTCAAATATTTGAACAGGGCTATCATATCACCTCTTAACCTTCTCTTCTCCAGGCTAAACATCCCCAGTTCCCTAAGGCGGTCCTCATAGGGCATGGTTTCCAGACCCTTCACCATCTTAGTTGCCCTCCTTTGGACATGCTCCAGTTTCTCCACATCCTTTTTGAATTGTGGTGCCCAGAACTGGACACAGTATTCCAGGTGGGGCCTGACCAAAGCGGAATAGAGTGGCACTATTACTTCCCTTGATCTAAATGCTATGCTTCTATTGATGCAGACTAAAATACCACTGGCTGCCCCAAATTCTGTCATCCAAGTCATTAATAAAGATGTTGAATAGCACTGGGCCCAGGACAGAGCCCTGTGGGACCCCACTGGTCACTTCTTTCCAGGATGAAAAGGAGCCATTGTAGAGTACCCTTTGTGTGCGGTCAGTCAACCAGTTACAAATCCATGTAACAGTTACCTTGTCTAGCCCACATTTTACAAGCTTGTTGCAAGAATGTCATGGGGAACCTTGTCAAAGGCCTTACTGAAATCAAGATATACTATATCCACAGCATTCACTTCATCTACGAAGCTGGTAATTTTATCAAAAAAAGAGATCAGATTTGTCTGGCATGACCTGCTTCTCTGAAACCCATGTTGGCTTTTTGTGATTATGGCATTGCCTTCTAAATGTTCACAGACTCTCTGTTTAATGATCTGCTCCAGAATCTTTCCTGGTATTCATTTCAGACTAACTGGACGATAATTGTTGGGATCCTCTTTTTTCCCTTTTTGAAGATGGGGAAAAACTACTGTTGCACTTTGAACTCACTTGCAGCAATTGTACTAAGCTTAGGATGAAGGGGGAAAGTAGGAGGAAGAGAGTGTGTTTTTGGTTTTTTGTCCCTACTGTAGTAACCACACACTTCTGAAATGCATTACAGCTTTTTATATATTAGTTTTATTGAAAATAGCAGATAATTTCCACAGGCCTATAGGCCAGTAGTGGCTTGTAGGTACTCATCGGCTGTAAGCTCCATTATTTATGCAAGATGTGATTATCTAATATTCTAAAAGTCTGTTCCCCCATAGTCAGTTTCCTGCAGCCACTCTTCAGTCTCATAAGTGCTCCATCTTCTTATTTTCCAGCCTGTCCTGCAAAAGTAAGTAAAGCCTATCCAAGGATCAGCATGTGCTTTATAGACTATGGAAAAATGTTTGACTGCATAGATCACAAAAAATTGTGTGTGTGTGTGTGTGTGTGTGTGTGTATATATATATATATATATGGATGGCTCTAAAGGACATGGGAGTGCCAACATATCTGATAGTACTGATAAGAAATTTGTACTTAGACAAGAGGCTACTGTTAGAACAGAATATCGAGAAATAGAATGGTTCCTAATTGACAAAGGTATTAGGCAAGGCTGCATACTATTACCCTATTTGTTCAACTTATATGCAGAAAATATCATACAATGAAAAGGTTTAGACTCAGAAGACAAAGGAGTGAAGATAGGAGGAAAAAACATCAACAGTCTAAGATATCCAGATGTCACCATACTACTAGTGGAAAAAGACTTGGAACAATCACTAAAGAAAATTAAATAAAAAAGTGCAAGAGCAGGTTTAACACTGAACATAAAGAAACCAAAATAATGACCATGGAGGATCTATATAAATTCAAACTCGATAATGAGGAAATTGAAATAGTTCAGAATGAAGACTACAATCAAAAAAACAGAAGAAGACTAGGAATGGGGATATATAAAAGAACCTAGACAAAATCCTAAAATGTAAAGATATACAACTGGGCACTAAAGTCAGAATCATCCAAGCCATTGTATTCCACATCACCATGTACAGATATGACAGTTGGAAAGTGAAGAAGGCCAGTAAGAAAAAAAAATCAAATATCTGAGATGTGGTGCTGAAAAAGAGTGCTGAGGATACCATGGACATCCAGAAAGACAAACAAATGGATCATAGAACAGATCAGGCCAGAAGTCTTCCTGGAAGCCAAGATGATCAAGTTGAGGTTGTCATACTTCAGCCATGTCATGAGAAGGAATGAGTCATAAGAAGAAAACAATGCTAGGAAAGGTAGAGTGTAGCAGAAAGAGAGGAAGGCCACACACCAGACTCAATCAGGGAGGTCACAAGCATGAATTTCCAGGACCTGTGCAGAGCAGTGGAGCATGGGTTTTTTGGGAGATATCTCATACAGAGTCACCATGCTCGAAGGCAGTTAACAACAAAGCAGCCATACCTTGATATATAACAAGTGCTTTACAAGTAAGGTTACCAAGTGAAATAAGGGTCATTACTCCTATACCTTTAATGGTAATGTAGAAATGAGAATATCAGCAGATGGTACTTATTTTTCCTGGTAACCTTATTTATAAGCTACCTAATTTTCAAGCATAGTAAAATCAGGAGGGTTACTGAACTCTCCGGTAGGTCTCCAGATATAACTAGTAAACTTCAGTCTTCTTCTTGGGTCACATGTTGTGCCCTGTTTAGGGGCTTCTTGCCTGAAAAGTATCAACATGTGAAGAGGTTATCACCTAATGCCATCCTCTCTATCACTATTTTTCTTAGTGACAAATCTGAAAAGAAAAAGTCCCTGTTTGTGTTGGAGAGTCTCCCTGTGAACAAGGAAGCTGTGTTCTTGCACACATGGAGGCTGACCAGGCAAACAGGAACTTCTTTTCCTCACATTTGCCACCTGCCACATGAGGAAAGCCACAATTAAAGTGGCAGGCATGGGGCTAGGCTTTCCTCATGTGGCTTTCCTCATGTGGCAGGTTGTGTTGATTCAAACCATTTACTGCAAGTAAAAACTTCAGTTCCTTCAGCTTGTCTTCAGCTACTATCTCAAGGACACTGCTACAGAACTGACTAGAGTTTTCCTCAGGAAGAAGGTCCTTTTGGATCTCAGCCCTGTGCTTCAAGAGGTGCCAAAGCAAGCATTGTTGTTGGCTGATCCCTCCCTATAACAATCCTACAAAGGAACGGGTTCTCACGCATCTCTTGCAGCAACATTCCCCAACCTGGCATTTGCCAGATGTGTCAGAGTATACCTCTCATCAGCTTCAACTAGCACAGAGAGTTTGGATGATGTTGTTTCACACATCCCAATACTGGAGAAGGCTAATATAAAAATGAACAGGAACTGGATTTGTAACTTCCTTGTAGTTTTATCTTTTCCCTTCCCCCAACAACATAAATCACCAAGATGCCTTTGATTCTCATGTTATAAAGACTGAAAAGTAAGTCTAATCCTTTCTGCTTTTGGATCTGGTGTGCCAGTCAATTCTAATCTTAACGATTTACAGCTAATCCTAGGCAAATGTTACCTCAGAGGAGCTGAACTCTCGTCAGCAGGTCTGGTTTGATAAAGAAGGTATGCTCTTATCTTAATTAACAGAAGTAATTATTTGGGTGAGGACATCTTAATGAAGAAATAAATGTTGCTTAGCACTTGGGGGGGGGGGGGGTTAAGGAGCCCAGACTAATATGCAGATGATAAGATTTAAGTGTGGGGGTAAAATACACTCCAACATGATTGTAGAGTCACAATCTCTTCTTTGTTGTTGTTTTTATTGCTTTCAACTTGACCTGACATGTCACAACCTTATCATAGGAATTTCTTGGCAAGGTTTATTCAAAAGAGGTTTGCCATTGCCTCCTTCTTTTTTTAAAATTTTAAATGACTTTATTAAATTATTTTAACTATTATTATTATTATTATTATTATTATTATTATTATTATTATTCCCTACTCCCCCTACTCCCTCCCACATGGCTTGATAGAGATTAGAATCAATACACTGTTTACAATTAGTACTTAACATTCAACATGTGGGATTTAATTACATTATTGACTTCATTGTATTCTGTATTCCTTTTAACCTTCTTTTTAGGCCGAAACAGCCTGACTTGCTAAAGGTTACCTAGGTTGTCATGGCTGAGTGGGGATTCAAGCCCTTATCTTTTGGAGTCCTAATACAACAATCAAACCATCCCCTGGTACTTTTTAATTGTTTTTCAGGCCTTCTTCTTTCTCAGTCTCTTTTTTGTGTGTATCCCCATATAGGCTGTCAGTTGTGATGTTTTGTGACATTAGATAAGGCTGCCACATACTTCCCTGATAGGAGTACTTAGCCTTTGACAGTAAGATATAAATTCAAGAGGGAGAGCTTTTCTTCTATGTGGCAAAGCCATATCTATTACATTTCTACCTATTTCTCAGCTCCTCTGTCAGGAAAAGTGGGAGATCATAGCTCTACATTAGACTCACAATTGGGTAAGAGTTTAACAGTTGAATCCCAGTTTAAATGTGTGCCAGGTGTAGAGGATTAGAATTAGGCACAGGCTTAATTTGATTAGTTCCAAGGAAAAAATAGTGCACTCTGAACTAGCTATAATGATCAAGAGCCAGCTGAACTGACAGTAGGTTGGCTGAAGTTTTGCTGACTCCTTAGCCCTTCAAAGTCTAGGGGTGTTTCAAATTACTCAGGAATACCCTTGCCATAGCCTGATTAACACTGGAGTTTATCAGATGGGAGGAATTTCTCTCTATTTTGAATGGAGCCAATTTGAATTCACGTAAATTCGCCAGTTTAGCAAATTTACGTGAATTCTAATTGCATTCGGAATGCGTTCAGAATGACTTCCCATTGCCCAAAAATGACTTCCCATTGCCCGAAATTGCGTGAGATACACTCATTCGCAATAACGTGAAACCCTATGATTGAGTTCAGAATGACTTCCCTTTTGCCCAAAATTGCGTGAGATACACTCATACGCAATAATGTGAAACACCATAATTGCGTTCGGATTGCCATTGTATTATACTTCCAGTTTCCGTCATTTGATAAACTCCACTGTGGCTGTGTCCTTGCTTTAGAGCAGGTTTGGATTTAGCAGAATTTGGATGGACTCCTGTCTTGGTTCATGTTTGGCTCTTCTTGCAGTTGGCACTATCTGAAATGAGTTGGGAGGAGAAGAGTTCTACCAACACATGGGTACTTCTGCTGGCAGACAGAATTATCCTCCAAATCTGAGAATTGTTTTATCTTCTGCATGAATCAATTTCACTTCCTTTGCAAGAGCATTGATATCATTGTCCCTAAAATATTAGATCTTTAAGTAACTGGAAAATCAATATCTCAGATCCTATCACAGGATGCTGAGGATATGAAGCTTGGAATAATTACTTTTTTGGCCTACAACTCCTAAAATCCCTTGGCCAGGATGGAGAATTACGGTAAAGTGGTTTGAGCATTGGACTATGACTCTGAAGACCAGGGTCTGAATCCCTGCTTGGCCATGGAAACACATTGGGGATACAGCCATACCACAGAATTAAAGTGGTTTGACACCACTTTAATTTCTATGACTCTGTCCTGTGGATTGCTGGAATTTGTGGTTTGATGAAACACCAGAGCTCCATGACAGACCAGGATGAATACCTCACAAAACTACAGATTCCAGGATTCCACAGAATAGTGATGCAAGCTAAAGTAGTGTCAAACTCCTTTAATTCTGCAGTGTGGCTGCAACCTGAGTGATCTTGGACAAGTCACACCCTCTCAGCCTCAGAGGAAGGTGAAGGCAACCCCTTTCTAAACAAATCTTGCCAAGAAAACCCAGTGATAGATTCACCATAAGGTCATCTGAAAGTTACTTAAAGGCACAGAACAACAAGGTCCAAAAATAGTTTTTCCAAGGTCTGTTGTGGAGGAATGGCTTCTATAGGACTGGGGTGCATCACCGAACATTGACTGGGAAAGCACAACGTTCAAGTAAGATAGGGCTCCTAACTGCTCAACAACGTAAATGGAATAATGCAGAATTGGGGTACCATTAACCCCCCCCCCCCAGGTATTTTAGAATTCAGCTTCCAGAATTCCTTGCCATTTCCCTAGTGGAGTAGGGCTTATGGAGTCAGCATCTGGTGGGCTACCATTTCACCATCCCTACAATAATATTTATGTGTAAGCTGTATAATGAAATGTTCTGAATTACGGACTCCAAATTGCCTTCAGTGGTACAAGAGTAGGCTAGCTGGCTTTTGTTTTGTTCTTTTCTTGTGATGGATGATTAGGAGACTCAAAGAAACAGCCTCTGAATTTTTGAGGGAATCTGGAGTTGCCTTCAGCTCATCACTTGAACATGTGGGCTTTTAGAACCATGAAGGAGGTATCCTATCTCCATATGGAGAGTGCATTTCTTGCAGTCTACTCCTACATAACAATTTGCTTAAGCTGACACTTTCAGCTTCTACTACCCTTTGGCAATATTGTATATCAATAGGTGTTTTTTTTCCTCAGTGCATCATCACTGTATTCAACTCTTGACCTAAACCAGAGGTACCTGTCAGTTATCTAGAATTTTACTGGTTTTTATTGACTGACAAGACTTAACATTTTTTGTGTTGCTTGACCAGTCGAATTCCTAGTCTTTATCCCTAGTTTATTTCCTTAGTGCCAGGATCACCAAGAGAGATTAAATAAAAGGCTAGAATGATTGTCTGTCCTTATCCTATGGTTTACATTTCCTTTGACCATTTCTTTCTTGAGGAACACCGACTCTTTCATCTAGCATAACATTCCTGTAACTCTTATCTCAAAACAAATGGGCTCCTCCACCTTTTTCATTCCCTTACGTTCTTGCTCTGTGTATATTTTTCACACACATCTTCCTCTGTCTGCTGGCCACTTTTGGCCAAAAGCAAGGCATTTGCAGAGGTTGAAAAAGTTATGTCTTTAGACAAAAAGACCCAGATTCTCCCAGCCCATGCAGTGGCCATACTGGCTGGGTGATTCTAGGAGTCAAAGTCTAACAATGTAGCTTTTTGAAATTTATTTGTAATTCTATGGACTGATGATAAATTGATGGAAGACATCCCAAAGTATCAGCAATAGGCAATTTAGTACGATGTTGCATTCATTTTAAAAAAGGGAGGAGAGAAAAGTGCCACTTTGTTACATTTTTAAAAATTTAAATGTACTGTACTCAAGGACTGTGGAATGTAATTTAAATGTACATCTTTTAAAATATTTTGTCTCAGTAACAGTTACATTGTTTTTCTGTTTCTTATAGGTCAGCTTTTTAACCCAGGTCCTTGTCAGAGAAGGCTTAGAGGACACATCAGTCAGGAAGCTAGGACAAAAAAGCTTTTGTGGTGTCTCTCTCAAGAAAAAAAAGATACAACAGAACATCCAGTGACTCCTGCCTCCATTCAGGCTGCATCTACACTGTGGAATAAATACAGCTTGACCCTAATTTAACTGTCATGGGTCAATGCTGTGGAATGTTGAGATTTGTAATTTTATGAGATATTTACCCTTCCCTGTCAGAGAGCTCTGATGCCACAAAGAATTACAAATCCTAGGATTCCAGAGCCTGGAGCCATAGCAGTTAAAATGGTGTCAAACTGCATTAATTCTGCAGTATGGCAGCAGGTAGAGATACAACTAATCCCAGTGGGCTTAATTTGCAGGTTCTCATCTTAACATCAAACTTTCCACCAACTCACAATAAAAATATAACCATAAAATGGCATTCTAATTTGCATAAAATTTGGTATGCAAGGTTTTTACCAAAGCAGATAGGTTACACATTTATACTCTAGCATAAAGGTAAAGTTGTCGAGTTTGTCAAGTCATATCTGACTGTAGGGGCGTGTGCTCATCTTTATTACTAAACCAAAGAGCCAGCATTGTCAAAGACAACTCTGTGATCATGTGGCCAGCATGACTGCTCAGAACAGCATTATCTTCCCACCAAAGTGGTACCTATTTATTTACTTGCACTTTCACGGCTAGGTTGGCAGAAGTTGGGTCTAGTGATGGGAGCTCACTCTCTCATGTGGTGCTTGGGTCTTGAACTGCCAACCAGATGACCTTGCAGTCATCAGATTCATCATCTTAACCACTAAACCACCACGTAATCCCATGCTCACTCAGACTAGCTGAGATAGTGTGATTAGCCCAGGGTCACCTAATAGGTTTCTGCAGCTAAACAGGAATTTGATCCCTGGTCTCTTGGAGTCCTTTTCCAGCATGGTGTAGTGGTCTGAGTGTTGGACAATGACTCTGGAGACCAGGGTTACATTCCCTATTCAGCAACAAAACCCACTGGGCAAATCACATGCTCTCAGCCTCAGAGGAAGGCAATGCCAAACCTCCTCTGAACAAGAAAATTCCACGAAAGCCTTAGATCACCATAAATAAAAAATGACTTGAAGACACACAACAACAATAACTCCTGCAATCCAGCTCCAACATTCAAACAACACCACACTGACTCTCAACAAAGCTATCTCCTTGGAATTTGTTACTTCCAAGTAAACATTTCAGAGGATTGTCTCTCTTAAAACAGGATTGTTTGCAAGCTCTCATCCCAAGCAACATTCAAATAGCCTCTTAGCAAAGCTGAGATAGGTAATCCTTTGTTCCTCCCACTCCCCTGCCCAGAGTTCAAAGCACTTTGAAAGTGGTATCCCTAGTTGTAGTGTGTGTGTCCACTTCTTCCCCTTTCACCTCTGGTTTTGCAGGTTTTTGGAAACCTGTTTGCCCAGTGTGAGCAGTGGAACAAAAGAAATCTGTGTGTACTGGAAGGAAAGTGATGCCCTTCCCAAGACACTTTTGGCTGACTTTAAAAATGGGATCAAAGGGAAGGTGGCTGGTTTAAGAGACAGCAAGAATGTTCCAAATGTTTATTGGAATTCTTCGCCTGGAGTACAGAATGGCTGAAGAAGATTAAAAGAAATGGGAATGTAATAGTGAAAACATTATTAAAGTTTGGGAAAAGTTATGCATTGAACCCAAGGATTTCACTTTGAGAAGCTTTCAGAGCAGATGAAATAGCATTCTTGGTTGGACCTTTAGGGGAAACATATGGCCTGGTACAGGTGGTGGTGAATTGTCTGAAGCAGTGTGAGGTTTTTATTATTATCAGATTTATGAAAGAATAAGTAGAATGAAGCCTCTCTTACCAATATATACAGGTGACCTATATATGTAAGGATATATGCATAATTTAGAAAAGGCAGAGTTTTGATGGGGGAGGGACTATAGATAACCCACCCATGGTCATTGACTATCTGGAGATTTTCAGAAAGCTGTAGGCCAATTTTTTTAACTTTTCCAAACTCTGCATAAATGCAAGGATTTATTGTTTAGGAACCCAACGCTTTACTAACTGGATAGATTATAGTACTCTAATTGATTAGTAATGAAATAGGTAAGTGAAACAATAAGCATTTGGGAATATGTGTAAGACAAGTGTATAACATTATTATCACCTTGTGTCAAACCTGTCAAAAATCATCTTTAAGATTTCATCTCATTGGCATGTAATTTTTTAAAGGTATCAACAGATAAATTGAGGTAATTGTAAGGTTCCTTAATTATTTGGCATTCCTAAGAACAATGGGGGACATAATTAAATTACTTAACTTAACAGGAGGAGGTAGCTTTAGGCTCAAAGGTAATGTTACTAGGTGACATGAGAAGCTGAATATTAAGGAAGAAATTTATATGTAAAGTCATATATAAAATCTTTGAAGATTATTGTACAAGTTTTGAAAAAAATCTTGTAGGAAACTGAACTAACTGGACTGAATATAATCCAGTTAAATAAACCTGAGTATTCTACACTATAGGAACAATTAACTGCCATGGCTCCATACTAAAGAATCCAGGAAATCTGTAGGTTTGTGAGGCACCATTACTTTTTGGCAGAGAAGTCTTAAAGGCCTTGTAAAACTGCAAATCCTACCTTGTAAAACTACAAATCCCACACTGGGCCAATGCTGTTCACCATTCCAAAAGCTAGCATTCCAGTCCAAACAAGTAGAAAATTCCCTCAACAAGGAACAAACTAAGTGAGAATCCTCCTCCACAACTTCTTGGTTCTTTTCTGTGTTCAATGATACAGTCCTTTGTGGAGTTACATGTGAGGTCCACATGGCATAGTGATTTGAATGCTGGACTATGGCTCTGGAGTCCAGGGTTCGATTCCCTGCTTGGCAATGAAACTGTGTGACCTTGAGCAAGCGACATGGTCTCAACCTCAGGGGAAGGCAATGGCAAACCTCTGAACAAATCTTGCTAAGAAAATGTCATGATAGGTTGGCCTTAGGGTTGCTATAAGCCAGGAACGGCTTGAAGACACACAGCACACACACATTCCATCATGTAACCTTCCACCTTTTAATGAAAGGTAGGACCAAATGGAGTCCTATAGCTCAAACCAAGACCTTGGCATCAGCAAATAATTCCTCCTTCCTAAGATGATACTAGTCTGTTTTGGAGTCTGCTTCAGAACGTGACTTGCCTATAGTGGTGTCCTGGAACAAATTAGACAAAATGCCAAAAAGTTTGTTTTTCTTATGATCCGTGAGAGGTTTAGGACAGGGCATATATCATCTGCTTCTGCCAAGTGTTAACTGAAAGGAAAAATCTTGGACACCTGGCAGAAAATGTTGGTATTAAAAGACAATTTAAAAGGGTGGGAGAGGGAAGGGAAGCCACAAAATATCAAGTAGCTAAACACTGCAGGAAACAATGTCATCCCTCTCTTGCTCACTCTCTGTCATACACAATTTGTGGCTTATTTCCAAGCCTCTTGCGGCTTATTTCCAAGTTCTTTTTCTATTAGACAACAGACATCATTGTTTCACATTTATTGCTGCAACTATTATTTATTGCATCAATGTTAGTAATACAAATAAATGCCAGCTATCCCCCCTCACCAGTTCAAATAACTGTTCCTTCTTTTATATTCTCCCACAACGCTTCAGGCGTTTTAGATTTTGCAGGTATGACACTTCTGAGAAAAGTAAATATTTGTGAAACAGTTGTTCATTTTAAAAGCATTGTGAAATAGTATTTACTTTAAAAGACAGACAAAGGGCCACATTTATCAATTTACCTAAAGCAAGGCAATCTTCTTGACAGAAATGGAGGAGAAAACACAGATGGGTACATTTTTAAAACAAACTTCATATGTAGAAGATGTCAAGGAATTAAAGATGGCCTTATTGAGACCAATAATAGATTAATAATTATTGTAGTTCACTATTTGGTCTGACAGTGGTGATTGTGAGATGCTACAGAGGATTGTAGAGCAATAATGCAACAATGGTAGCTGTGCTTTACTCATGCACAATGACAAGAGTGAGTAGACTGAGATTTGCAATATCTCTTGGAGATTTTCAGGAGATCAGCAAGGGACTCCAACTCTCAGTTGTTGAATAACTTTTAGGGGCTAAATAAGAGGTAGGAATCAAGCAGCCTTCTGGTGTTCAGCAATTGATTTGATGGGTCTAGTCCAAATGGATTTAGGCTGATGGTAGGAACCTTAGGACCCTCCTAATGTGGTTGGACTGCAACTCCCACCATTCCACACTATTGTCTATGCTGGCTAAGGCTGCTGGGAGTTGCAGTCCAACCACATTAGAAGGACTATTTGATTTCTACCCATGGCTTAAATCTAAGTGGAGTAGACCCACCAAAGCAACGGCTGAACATTAAATCAATACTTATATAAACCCCATTATTTAATGGGTCTACTCTAGTAGGGATGAGGAGATATCTATTTTTATTTGCATATGCAGGCCATCCAGTATATAACTCAAAGAATATAAAAGGTCAACTCCTCAGCATTTTGAACCCTTATTCTTCCACCTGGTCTTGATGGATGACTCTAAAGGCTTTTCTAAGTAAAACACAAAGTAATTTCTGTAGGCCCACAATCTATTCACTTCTGCATTAAGGCAAGAGAAATAGTCTGCTAAGAATAATCTGTGCTGGATGCATGCCTGTAAATATTTGCTTAGTTTACATTCTTTGCAAGGTATGTGCTTGTCTAAGGGGAGAGGCCATGAGCTATGTGAATGCTAATACCTGACCTCCTCATCCCCCCAACTCAAATTATTAGTTTGGTTTTTCAAACCTATTTCCATCAACATCTCTCACTCACTGGCTTGCTGGTTTTCCTTAAAATGTAGGGAAGAAGGTGTCTGCTCCTTTGGTTCTTAAATAAAATCACCATGGTCTTATTCCAGCTAAAGTTATTAGTTGCCATGTTCCAAGGGGGGATGGAGACTTATTCCTACAGTGGTGAGATAAGTCCCCCCCCCACTACCGCCACCACCAGAGGCAACCAATGCCTATTCCTGTCATGATCCTAAATGTGGCAGCATAGTTATCAATTTCCTAACAAGGGGCACTACAAAAAAATTAAAGGAGAATGCTTGGGATGACTGCTTCAGCACACTCTAGTCTCTATGGGAGGACTATGGAAAGGGAGAGGCAGCATGATTATAACCAGCAAGGAGCTTGATGCCATATGTTCATTCATAAAGACAGTAATGGATGGTGGTTGTTGTTATTAAGTGCTGAAAAGTTGGCTTCAGTTGATAGTGACCCTATGAATGAGAAATCTCCAAGATCCCCAGTCTTCAACAGCAATGTTCAGGTGTTGCAAACTCACAGCCATAGCTCCCTTGATTGTGTCAATCCACCTTCCTCTTTTCCTACTGCCTTAAACTTTTATCAAGCATTGTCATCTTTTAAAGTTAGTTATATCATCTCATAATGCCTAGAGTATGATGGCTTAATTTAGTCATTTTACTTCTTGGCTTCTTCAGATCCATTAATTTGTCTTTCTGAGAATTCCTGGTATCTGTAGAACTCTTTTCCAGCATACATTTCAAACTGTTTTTTCCCCCATCAGCTTTCTTCACTGCCCACTTTTCACGTTCATGTGTAAAAATTAGAAATACTATGGCATGAATGATCCTGACTTTAGTATTCCATACTGTAGCTTTACACTCAAGGGTATTAATTGTAATCTCCAAAATACCTGGGCTTTGTGATCCTCAGGAGAGATTCTCTTCTAGTTCCTGCCACATTCTGAAGCATGTTTGGTGTGGGTGCAAGACTTTTGAAAGGACTTTTCCTTAACACCCCAGCTCCTGAATCTGTTTCTCATAATATCTTTGCTCTTGAGGAGATCTGAAGCTCACAAAAACATCTGACAATTATGCTCCTTTTTTACAAAGGCTTTTTACACCCACATAGCCTGTTTTTTCTCCTTGTCCTCAGTCTAGATGGAGGTTTTTTGGAAGCTTCAGAGCTTCAGAGGACAGTGAAGAGTGACTGGAGAAACACAGACTTGGTCTCAGGTTGCAGCATCATATCTGCAGTAAACAATGCAAAAAATAAAGTTTGGGCCAGGTGTGAATAGAATTATGCTCTAGTTGACTCTATTGCAGCTTTATATGCCTGCCTACAACAAGTAAAGTAAAAACCAGCTATCTTCATAATCCCTTACTGAGCGTGTATGAATATCAAAACAAGATAAAAAGAGGAAAGCAGGTAGGCCTACTATACCAGCTATCCCCACAGCATGTTAATGAACTAAAATGGCCATCAAAATGGAAATCATTGAGATGGACCTGATCCTCTTACCCATTGCATTTTTTTCTCCTATTGTGTCCTGTTGTTGTTGTTGTTGTTTTTAGTTTGTTTGGTTTTTTGGGGTTTTTTTTTTGTTTTTTTTGTTTTTTAGATGGTAAGCCTGAGGACAGGGGACTATCCCATTAGCAATCTGTAAGACATTCTGAGAGCCTCTGTGGTAAATTTATTTACCACATTTACTCTAAGGAGTTTATCACATGGGAAGAATTCCTCTCAGTTTCAAATGGAAGTGAGGCCAGTTTGGAATTGAGTAAATTTGTTAGTTCAGCTAATTTACTTGATTGCGTATTGACACTGCATTGTGTTCAGAACTGCCCGAAATTGCCTCCCATTGTCCGAAATTGCATGTGATAGTTTCTCACGCAATCACGCAAAACCCCATGATTGCATTCGGAAAGACTTCCCTTTGCCCGAAAATGTGTGTGAACAGCTTTCACTCAATCACACAAAACCTCATGATTGCATTCAGATTGCCATTGGATTATACTTCCAATTCCCTTCGTGTGATAAACTCAATAAATAAATCATAAGAAATGTGGAGTCTGGTGAAAGAAAGAAAAAAAGTCATTTATGGATATATTTTGGGAGAAGCCTTCATACGGTCTCTGGAAAGTTCAAAATGTTTTTGTTTCCTCTCCAAGGCATATCTGAATTGGTTGTTTCATTTCACATGTACCTAATGTTAGTTTTGGATTGAACATTTTCTGAAATGTTTTTTTTAGGGGGGAACTATTTTTGTTCTTTTCATGTTATTTCTGTGTCTTGTATTAAATTTTCTGTGAAAGAAGTACTGCTGAGGAACATATGTACTTTGCTAATGAAGGTATACCTGCCAGTTTAACCAAGAGCCCAGGGCGCCTGCTTGGTTTCTTTCATTCTGCTCTGTAACTGTAAAAGAGTTTGCATATTCTGTCTAAGGATGGAGATGGTTCCACGGATTACATATTTAAATGGAGGCTCAACCTTTGTTTGTTTCTCTCATCAGTCCTTAGAAGAGTCAAAGGTGCAACCTGAAATTATCTCATCATCTGATAGGGCCTAATTCTAATGGCTGTAGCATTCTCAGACATTCCATGTTATGACTGTAAATAAATGTAAGCATTATACACTAAGCACCTTTTCCTCCTGCCCCCATTGTATATATGTGGGTGTGGGTGTCTACACACACATGCAGGCACGCTTCCTTCATCATCTTGCCTGATGCTTATTTTATGACCTTGATTTGGCCTCATAAAGTCATTGCAGATTTTGAAATAATATATGTGCTGCAGGCAAAGCAAGCACCAAATTATGGTCCATGAAGCTTTAAAAAGTGAGTGTTTTGAACAAAGCCTATCAATCATTTTGTTCTACATCCAGGCAGTGCTGCTCAGGAACTAAATTAAAGGATTATTTTTTATCTCAACCTTTGGGGTTGTTTGTGGGAATTAAAGAGGCAGGAAGCCTTGGAGGGGTCTTGCATTTGTGGAATGTTGAGAGCCAAGATTTTCCACTAGTGACACAAAAGTCAGTCAGGGATGTTCTTTAAGGTGAATGTAATGAATATCTCTGAAAACTTGGGTTGGGTGGTAGACATTCAACAAGATCTCAAGGGCCAATGCACAAGCATTTCAACTATGAAAGCTTATTTAAGGTTTCACACCAGTAGACGGCCAGGTGTGGGTTTTTTTTTTTTTTTAAAGAAAGAAAGAAAGAAAGAAAGAGAAAAAAAGGCAAGCACCCCAGTTTGGCACATGTCAATTTTCTAGGCTTATTAGCAACAATTTGTAGTTCTCACTGGAACTGAAGTGACATAAATGACATTGTTCCATTAGCACTATCCTTAAGCAAATGCCAATCAGAGCTTGCAAAATGGACTTTTTAAAAATACAACTCCCAGTATCCCTCAGATTCTGGCCATGTTGGATGGGTGAATCTGGGAGATGTAAACAACAAAAGTAACTTTTGCAAGCTCTCTTCCCAGACAGCACGACCACTGTTATGCAATATATCTAGAAGACACTAGGGCACAGGTGGCTGCTTTAAGTAGGGTTGTTATTATAGAAGTATTTGATGTTCATAGCACTCAAAACATGAAATGTTGTGGCTACACAACACAGTAAGAAGTGTTATATAAGACATTGTTCTTCAAGTTTCATGAGGCTATATTGGTTGTCACCTGAATTGTATGCATTTGGATGAACCCAATTCCCTTACACCTGAACCATTTAATTACTTTTGAAATTCTAGAATATTTTTCTGTTGTTAGTATGACTATTATTATTACACTTTCTTTTGCTTATTTTTGTTTCTTTTAGAGTTGTACTAAAATAAATTTTCCAGTTTAAGTTTTCCAAGATCAGGCTAGGAATAATGGGAATTGTTGTTCAAAGGACTCTGGCCAAAAAGAAAAAATCCCCAAAACTAAGAAATGATTGCACATAAATCCATGCAGTTGTTTTTGTGGTTTTTTTGGGCTATGTGGCTAGAGATTCTCTGAAGATGTCAGCCACAGATGCTGGTGAAACATCAGTAATAAACTCTTCCAGAACACAGCCACATAGTCCGAAAAACCCACAAAAAATTATGGATGCCAACTGTGAACGTGTTTGACTTCCCATTCACACTAAGCTTCAATAAGGTGATATAGGATTTAAGCAAATATTATGCTATTTAAAATTGTATATTGGCTTCAGCACTTTTGAGAAGAGTAGTGATCTATAATTATTTTACATTATAATCAATAATAAATCCAGTGAAAACTACTGGACATAATTATTTCTTAGCTTGAGTGCGTATATGTGCCTTCAAGCCACCTTTCAAATTATGATGACTCCATGAATTTCTTACAGTTTTCTTAGGCAAGGAATACTTGGAAGAGGTGAGTTGCTAGTTCCTTCCTCTGAAATATAGCTTACCTTGTATTCATTGGTGGTCTCCCAGCCAAGTACTAACCAGGGCTGTTCTTTCTTAGCTGCTAAGTTCTGGAATCTTGCTCCTATAGGGTATCTAGGCAAACTTTGTAAATTTCTTAATTTCTTAATTATTTATTTAAAGGTCAGTTTAGCCAAAGTTCTCTGGGCACTGTGCAATGATTAAAGATTTTTGCTAGCAGAATGCATGCAGCAAGAAAAAAAAGACATTTTGTGAGTAGCAGCATTAAGCCAATAGAATTATTGGCAGTGAGTTCAACAAAAGAAGAAGTTGACACTCCTTTTGATATATAAATACAGTGTACCCTTGCACTGTACTACAAAGAACACAGACCACTATGACAAAAATACCAGCCTATTGGCAAATCGCCACAACCATTTTCTGATCTATGATCATGTCCTGTTCCATGTTTGTTTAAAAACTTTCTCATACATTCCCCAGATGCCATCTCCTTCTTCTTCCAATGCATGTGAAACAAAGATTAAACCCCCCCTGCTATACAGACTTCAGATCACAAACTATTCAGTGGTTATGAAATTACAGCTTCTTTTTCTATATTTTACAATGTGGCCTGGGATGTTTTGCCAACCCTAAATGAAATACACTTTAATTTAATCCTTACACCAATATTTAGTTCTTGGTTTAACCCTTAAAGCATGTAGAAATACATTCCTGCTTGCTTTATAGGCATATATCTGAATACTCCTGTTAGTCTTTTTAATATCTCATCTCATCCTGGAATTTCTCCAAGCTCCAGCCACACCCTATGGTAGCAGCAATACATGCAATTCTATACAGCCCACAAATTTACATCCTGTTGTGGCTTTGTGATGATAGCCTTCTGTTTAACAGTCTATCTTTTCCACAGCTGTTCTAACTATATCTTGCAATATGTGCATCATTGAGGTACAACTGAAACCATTCAATGATTTATGGACTGGAGAGTTTTAACCTAAGAATTACTTTAAAGGTTAGTTTTTTGTGGAGCTTTTGGGCTATGTGGCCATGTTTTAGAAGAGTTCCTTTCGGACGTTTCGCCAGCATCTGTGGCTGGCATGTTCAGAGAATGATCGCCTGGAAAAGGATTGGAGTTATATATCCTGTGTGACCCTGGGAAGGAAGGAGTAATTTGCAAATGTATTTTTCTGTTGCTAATGGCAGTCCTCAGGGTGGGAGGATATGCAAACAAGGATTAATGTCAGCTAACTAGTGCTCATTGTCTGCTGGGAATCCCCTGGCCTTAGGCTGTTTCTCATTTGCATAGGTTGAGTCTTGACCTTGCTGTTCTTCAGGACTGGTACCAAGCCTTGTTTACTTCAGGGTTTCCTCTTTCCTGTTGAAGTTGGCGAGGTGTTTATGGATTTTAATGGCTTCTCTGTGCATTCTGACATGGTAGTTGTTGGCATAGTCCAGAATTTCAGTGCTTTCAAACAGCATTTTATGCCCAGAATGTCTTGGTTTGGTTGGTTGAGCAAGACCTAACCAACAAAATCACCAGGAAAACAAACACCCTGATCAAAACTCCTCAATTCAGCCAACCACAAAACAAAGTTTGTGCAAATCTGAGGCTCTTCCACCAAGATTGTATGGACTTCCCAAGATCCACAAGGAGTCCATTCCACCCCGACCCATAGTAAGTGCCATTGGACCCCCCATATATGACTTGGCCAGGTTTCTGGCCACACAACTTCAAACCTATATAGGGCAAAACCCAATACATCAAGGACTCAGCTCACTTCATAGGGAAAATCAACAACCTTGAACTAAAACCTGGAGACATACTAATCAGCTTCGATGTGGTCTCCTTGTTCACCAAAGTCTCCATAATGGACACCATGACACTCATCCAACAAATTTTTCCAGAAGACATCACAGCCCTGTTCGAACACTGCCTCACTACAAGCTATTTCCAGTGGGACAATGGATTCTACGAGCAGAGAGATGGGGTAGCAATGGGGAGCCCTCTGAGCCCTGTGATAGCAAACTTTTACATGGAGCACTTTGAAAAACGAGCTCTGGAAACCGAAAAAGCCCACAACATGGTTCCGATATTTGGATGACACTTTCATCATTTGTAGCCATGGAGAAGAAGATCTGGCTGTATTTCTGAACCATTTGAACAACATCCATCCTAACATCCAATTCACAATGGAAAAAGAAAAGGAAGGAATGCTACCATTCTTGGATGTCCTAGTCATTTGCAAACAAAACAAACACTTGGGCCACACAGTATACAGAAAATCTAAACATATGGACAGATAACTGCACAAGAACTCCAACCATCACCCAGGACAAAAAAGAAGCACAATAAAAACACTGGTAGACCAGGCAAAACGATCTGTGAACCCCACTACTTGGAAGATGAACTGAAACACCTGGACCAGGCTCTACAGGCCAATGGTTACTCCAGCGCAGACATCAGAAGGGCTGCCAGGCCCAGAAAAACCCAGAAGACTCAAGCAACCACCCAAAGGGAAGATATTTTTACCATACATCAGAGGAGTCACAGACAGAATAGGGAAGGTGGTGAAGAAACACAACCTTCAAATGGTTTACAAACCAATGAAGAAAGTCCAGCAAATGCTTCGCTCAGCCAAGCACAAGAGAGACCCACTCACAGCCACAGGAGTCTACTGCAATCCATGCAACTGCGGACATGTCTACATAGGGACCACCGAAAGTAGTGTGCAAACAAGAATCAAGGAACATGACAGTCAGTGCAGACTGGGTCAGCCAGAAAAATCAGCAGTAGCAGAACATGCTATAAACCATCCTGGGCATAAAATACTGTTTGAAAGCACTGAAATTCTGAACCATGCCAACAACTAACATGTCAGAGTGCACAGAGAAGCCACTGAAATCCATAAACACCTGGCCAACAGGAAAGAGGAAACCCTGAAATAAACAAGGCTTGGTACCAGTCCTGAAGAACAGCAAGGTCAAGACTCAACCTATGCAAATGAGAAACAGCCTAAGGCCAGGGGATTCCCAGCAGACAATGAGCACTAGTTAGCTGACATTAATCCTTGTTTGCATATCCTCCCACCCTGAGGACTGCCATTAGCAACAGAACAATACTTTTGCAAATTACTCCTTCCTTCCCAGGGTCACACAGGATATATAACTCCAATCCTTTTCCAGGCGATCATTCTCTGAAGATGCCAGCCACAGATGCTGGCAAAATGTCAGAAAGGAACTCTTC
Organism: Urosaurus nigricauda; assembly: GCA_034509955.1. Lineage (NCBI taxonomy): Eukaryota > Metazoa > Chordata > Lepidosauria > Squamata > Phrynosomatidae > Urosaurus > Urosaurus nigricauda. Next base: position 310,297,454 of record JAOEGL010000001.1, on the reverse strand, counting down.
TAGAACATGGCCACATAGCCTGAAAGCATCACAAAAAACTATGGATGCCGGCCATGAAAGCCTTCAACTCCACTTTAAAGGTTATTTGACTCTTCTCACTGCAGGAACCAGTAGTTACAGTTCGAAAACATGTCTGGTGCTGGAAAGAAGGGTCTATCTGGTTCAGGATCTTGTCCCTCCATTGAACCAACTCTCCATCTAGGGTGATCACAAAGATTCCTAGGATCTGTATCTAACAGTCTGAAAACTTAGGATTTGAGTTTCTATAAGGAAGACCTACAATAATATGTTTCTGTCCAGTGTGCTTGGTATTCAGGATTCCAAAGATGTCACTCCACCCCCTGACCTAGATTTCCATCCCTGCCATGAACTTAGAACTATTTTTGACTACTGCTTCTAGAATAGTGGCCAACATTCAACTTGCCTGGGGATTCTGAGAAACATAATACAAAAAGTAGTTTTTCCAAATTTTGCCCTCCTCCAGAATTGTGTCTCCTGCAGGATACCCAGTCTTCACTGGGTCTGCATCTACATTGCAGAAATAATGCAGTTGGGCACCACTTTAACTGTCATGGCTCAGTGCTATGGAATCCTGAGATTTGTAGTTTGCTGTGGAACCAGAACACTTTAGAAAGCTAAATATCTCACAAAACTGCAAATTCCAGAGTTCCATAGCATTGAACCATGACAGTTAAATGTGAAGTCGAAGGCTTTCATGGCTGGCATCCATAGTTTTTTGTGGGTTTTTTAGGGCTATGTGGCCATGTTCTAGAAGAGTTTATTCCGGACATTTCACCAGCATCTGTGGCTGGCATCTTGAGAGAATACTGGCATGGAAGAGAGTGAGTACCTGGGTGACCCTGGGTAGAGAGGAGTGATTCCCATGTTAATCTGTGTATTGTTCTGTTGTTGATGATAGGGCCTCAGGGTGGGAGGATATGCAAAGAGGATTTACATCTGCTTAATTATTGATCATTGGCTGCTGGAAAAGCCCCAGACCCTGGGTGGTTTTCCATTTGGATTTGCTTAGCCCTGATTTTGCTATTTTGCAGGACTGGTAGCCAAACTTTATTCACTTTAAGGGTTTCTTCTTTCTGGTTGAAATCCAGATGTTTATGGTTTTTAATGGCTTCCTTGTGCATTCTGACCTGATAGTTGTTGGCATGGTCCAGAATTTCAGTGTTTTCAAACAGCATTTTATGCCCTAGATTGTTTATATTATGTTCTGCTACTTCTAATTTTTCTGGCTGACCCAGAAGTGTCTGTCATGTTCCTTGATTCGTGTTTGGACACTGCATTTGGTGGTCCCTATGTAGATTTGTCCGTAGCTGCATGGTATGCAGTAAACTCCTGTGGCTGTGAGAGGGTCTCTCTTGTCCTTCGCTGAGCGCAGCATTTGCTGGATTTTCTTGGTCGGTTTGTAAACCATTTGAAGGTTGTGTTTCCTCATCACTTTCCCTATTCTGTCTGTGACTCCTTTGATGTATGGTAAAAATACTGTATCTTCCCTTTGAGTGGTTGCTTGTCTTCACTCCTTTGGGTTTTCCTGGGTCTGGAAGCCCTTCTGATGTTGGCAAAACATCAAGAATAAACTCTTCTAGAACATGGCCACATAACCCAAAACCCCCACAAAAAACCATGATGGTTAAATTTTACAGTGCAGATGCAGCCTGGGCTGTTTTTGTATTACACCCCTGGGGGTGGGATTCTAAAATACTGTTTATACTTCTGAAGGTTTTAAGTTTCCTTAAATGTGCTGCTAACTCTTCCTTCTATATAGGTGGTGCTGTTTTGGCTACATAAAGCACAGCTCACACATAATCTGATCATGGATATATGCACTTCCAATGTGCTTGCCAACATGAAGAAACAATATTTTAAGGTATACAGAGATCAAGTTGGCTCCATCAAGAGGTGCATCCTTGACCAAATTCCATTAATTTCATGTGCCATTGTGCTAATTCTTTGTTTTGAAAACCAGGATTGCAAAGTTCTTATTCATACATCCTCTCTCTTTAAGCAAAAGGTGGCCTTTTTACCCCCTTGATCTGAACCTGACAACAAAAAATAGTGCTGGCTTAGGTCCAGAAAGCCCATATCTCTCCATATCAGCCTGCCTGAGTCTTATTATGTTTGAGGGAGGGCAGATATAGGCAAGAGAGTGCCTTCTTGGTGGCTGCTCATAAGCTTTGGAACACTCTTCCAAGGGAGGTTCAATTTGCTTACTCTCGGCTGTCTTTTCCCCAGCAAGCAGAGACATTTCTGTTTAAACAGGATTCAACTGACCAGGGTAGAGTGATATGCAATTAGGTGTGCTGTTTTTAAAATGTAATACTTATTTTAAATGCTTTAATGTTAATGACTTTTAAAAGATTTTTAATTGGATGTATGGTTTAATTTTTTTTAACTTTGTGGTTTAGAGAACAGGCTTAGTATAGAGAATCAATGTGTTGTAGTGCTTTGAGCAATGAACTGTGATTTTGGAGACCACGGTTCAAATCCATGCTCAGCTATGAAACCTACTAACTGGGTGATCTTGGGCAAGTCACACTTTCTCAGTCTCAGAGGAAAGTAAAGTCACATTCTCTCGGACCCAAAAATGAAAGGATCACCTTAGGATTGTCATAAATCAGAAACTACTTGAAGGTACCCAACAACAACACTTCATATTGTTTTATATGTCCTGTTATCATTTATAAGCTGTTTTGAATCTCATTTGGGAGAAAAATGGAATATAAATCAAACCGTATAAATAAACGAGACAATAATATTTTCCTCATGTGTATGAAGACCAGTAAGCTGAGAGAAGCATGCACAAAGGCTGTGCTTTTAGTTCCTTCTACTTATTCTTTTTTTTAAAAAATCACAATGCCACAAAGATTACTGCTTAAAAATGCCATCTGTTCCATGCAACTTCTGTTAGTAAATAGATAGCTTTAGGATGGATAGAGATCTTTCTGAATAAGAGGCAGTTAAGTTGTCTCTATTTAAGATGCTCAACTTCCAGCACAGATAGAAGAGATAGATAGAAAGACACATGCATCCTGTGAAGTTTTTCACGTTTTGCTGCCTTTGACCCTTGATCAAAATTATTTTTGAGATCATCAGTTTGCTAAAATTCTTCCATCCATCTCTAGGTATGTGTGTGAGTATGTGTGTGTATATACACACAAGTAGCTCGGTGAATGGAAAGATAGTGAAGACAGAATGAGCAAGAACTGAATGTCATTGCCTGTTCCCTTGCCCTCCCCAATTGGACAGTCTGGCATATTTGACGAGGCCCTATTATGAGCCATGTGTTGTTTTGGAGAAAGTAGGCTTGTTTTCAGTCTCATAAAGTATGCACAAAGTTTCCCATGGCCCTTTCCTCATGGCTCGCTCCTAACAGCATGCTCTGAGCATTAGCAGCTGATGCTGGAATGTGGCATTCCCTTGGCAACTATTAACCCCCAATTGAGGATGGCCAACCCCTCTCCATTGTCTGGTGCTTAAGTGAAAGATACTTTGGGGGGTGATGTAATGCTATGTATGCAAACTAACTGAGGGGCTCAAATGGTGCTTGGAAATTGTTCAGTGACTTCAGGCCAAGGGGGGTTGTGGGTGGCTTATAACAATAGTGCCTCAAAGCTGTAGCGACAAAAGCAGCAAGAGGACTCAGGGGTATGAGCTGGATTTTTTTTAAAGATTGCCCACTATGTCAGAAATATGAAGGGTGAGAATTTTTAGTATAGACTCACCATGGATAAACAGCGACTTGTGAACTATCATGCAGCTCCTAAGTAGGTCTGGAAATCCACCAAAATCACATTATGCTAAGATCCTACACTCACAGCTTATGCATTTTAGTGCTTAGGAAGTAACTTATTGCTAATTTCAAGGTTTAAAAGTAACTTTCTATTTTTTTCTTAACTTTATTGATTGGCTAATTATTTTTACGTTACTTTTTGTCATTTAGAATAATAGAATCATAGATCAGAGTTGGAAAGGACCACAAGGGCCATCTAGAGCAACCCCCTGCCATGGAGGAATGCACAACTAAAGCACTCCTGAAAAATGCCCATCAAATCTATGTTTAAAGATATCCAAAGAGGGAAAATCCATCATTCTCTGAGGCAGATAATTTCACAGTCTGAGATCTCTTGCAGTAAAGAAGTTTTACTTCGTTTGCAAATCATTAGTTTGTGTGCTAAAAACACAGCTGATAAATGATAGAGGAAAAGCACAGAACTTGACTAGCACTCATCAAAATGCCTGAAAATGTCCTTCAAAAGCAATTTCAACAAGTAACTAGGAAATGTTATCAGCAGAGTAAATTTATTTCTGCCCATTATCTTACCTTTGAAATGTAACTCTGCTACTGGAGAGGGGAATGTACTGCAAATATCTACACTGCTTGTAACTTTTCATTTTCATATTCTGGCTTCAGTGCATACACACAGTATCCCAGGGTTGTGAAGGAGAGTCAGGAGGGTAGCCACCTCTCTCTCTCTCAACCTCCCTCCCTTTGGGGACCTGATATGTAGTACCAGATGTTGCTTGCTTCTGCTCTACTTGTCTGTTTGTATTAAATACAACTGTCACAAAATCTCCCTAAGACAAAATACAAAACTGTCACAAAATCTTCCTGAGATAAGTAAAAGCATCATACAAAATACAAAATCCCCAGATCAGTGGTAGCATTTTTGCACCTACTGAAAAGCACAAAATTAATGAAGTAAACTTTCAAAGCTCCATTGACTTCTTCGTCAGGCAAAGATGTTTTTAAAATGTTACTGTTGTTGTTAGCTGCCCTCAAGTCAGCCTCATCTCATGGCAACCCAGTGAATGAGACGGTCTCCAAGACCCTCTAACCTCAACCCCCTGTCCTCAAGGCCCAGGGCTATGGCTTCTTTGATTGAGTCTATTCATCTAGTATATGGTCTTTCTCTCTTTTTATTTCCCTCCACATTTCCTAGCATTATTGCCTTTCCTATTGAGTCATTCTTATCTTATGAGGTATCTGAGACATGACAATATCAGTTTGGTCATCTTGGTCATCTTCTAGGGAGAGCTCAGGCTTCATTTTTTTCAAGGGCCCATTTGTCTCTTTGGCAGTATCCTCAGCACACTTTTCTAGCACCATATCTCAGGTGAGTTGATTCTCCTTCTGTAAGCTTTGTTCACTGTCCATCTGTACATGGTGATGGGGAATACAATGGTTTGGACTATCCTAACTTCAGTTTTATATCTTTGCACTTTATAATCTGGTCTAGTTCCTATATAGCTGCCCTTTCTAGTCCCAGTCTTCTTAATCATACAGGAGGAAAAAATGATGATGTTAGAGTCACAGGCCTGCCTTTTGTCTCAGATGTTACTTCTGTTGTCAGTAAAATGGCCTTTTGAGGGATTTCAAGCAGACAGAAACCACTTCCCTTCTTGGCCTTGTGGGGATGGGGACAAAGGGAAGTAAATGACAAGCAGTACAATTTCAAATCCAGCAGCAACAGCAAAGTAACTTCCATTGTGTTGGCTCAATAAAGATATTGCTGTTTTGTGGATTTTGTATTTTGCTGCATAGCCAACACAGCTATCACTAAATAACCCAAATACAAGTAGTACCTGGGAGCCTCTGTGTCAGCTGTGTGGTCAATCTACTCCAGGTTCTAGTCTTTCTAAAAGAAAAACTTATATAGGAGCTATCCAAGGTTCTGAAGCATTTAGGATTCAAAATAAAAGCCAAAATAGATTCATCCCACTGCTGATGTGAGAGCCACTAACTGTCTCTGCCTAAGTTCTTCCTCCAGTGGAAAGCGAACCTGATTGTGTGTACTTCCCACTGCTTGGGGACCTGGAGAATTTGTGAGAGTCTTCTTACTCACTTATTGTTGTACAGTATATATTATGTGTCACTAACTAGAATCAAACAAGATTCCTCCCCTCACTCTGTGAAGTATCTTAAGCATAGACTATCACTAAGTGCATTACTGGGAGAACAATAGAGCTTCCAAGGCAAGTGAAATAAAGGATCACTGCAACAAACTGTTTTGTCTCATCCATGCACTTTCTCTTGTAAATCGTAGTAACTTGTAGGAAATGTCCTTATACTCAGAGCTCAAATTTTGTTGACCTCTAGCCCTCCGAATCTCCATTCAGCATTTCTATATGTCATGCTGGTGGAGTGTTTCTGACAGTTGGAGGCCAAAATATTTCCCAAACTCTGCACCTGGCCAGACTATTTGTCCATTAATACTGAGAGCCAACATGGCATAGTGGTTTGAGCATTGGGCTAGGACTCTGGGGAACAGAGTTTGAATCCCTGCTCAGCCATGCAAACTCACTGGGTGACCATGGGCATGTCACACTCTTTCAGCCTCAGAGGAAAGCAAGGGCAAAATCCCTCTGAGCAAATCTTGCCAAGAAAACCTCATGTTTTTTTTCCCCTAAGGATTGCCATAGGTCAGAAATGACTTAAAGACAAACAATAATAACAACAACAACAACAACAACAACAACTGTTGTCTGCTATTCTATCTGCAAGTGGCTGTCCAAGGTCTAAGGCACAAGCCATTCCTTTCTTTTGTGACATAATCTTTTGAAGTGGAGATGCCAGAGACTCAATCTGGAACCTTCTTTATAGAATGTGGTCAAGATGAGAAATACAGTTAATGCAGAACAATTCACAAACAAGGAGAGGCTGTAGCAGTTGCTTTGCCTGAGCCTATGGAAAGGAGAAGATTGTGCCCCCTGTTCTTCACTCTCATGTGTTGAGTCCTTTTCATCCTGGAGAGAAGTGACCAGTGGGGTCCCACAGGGTTCTGTCCTGGGCCCAGTGCTATTCAACATCTTTATTAACGATTTGGATGACAGAATTGGGGGCATACTTATCAAATTTGCAGATGACACTAAACTGGGAGGAGTAGCTAATACCCCAGAGGACAGGATCAAAATTCAAAATGACCTGAATAGACTAGAAAGCTGGGCCAGCGCTAACAAAATGAAATTTAACACAGAGAAATGTAAGGTTCTGCACCTAGGGCGGAAAAATGAAATGCACAGATATAGGATGGGGGACACCTGGCTGAATGAGACCACATGTGAAAGGGATCTAGGAGTCCAAGTAGACCATAAGCTGAACATGAGTCAACAGTGTGATGCGGCAGCTAAAAAAGCCAATGCAATTTTAGGCTGCATCAATAGAAGTATAGTTTCTAGATCAAGGGAAGTTATAGTGCCACTCTATTCTGCTTTGGTCAGGCCCCACCTGGAATACTGTGTCCAGTTCTGGGCACCACATTTCAAAAAAGATGTGGAGAAACTGGAGCATGTCCAAAGGAGGGCAACTAAGATGGTGAAGGGTCTGGAAACCTTGCCCTATGAAGAACGCCTTAGGGAGCTGGGGATGTTTAGCCTGGAGAAGAGAAGGTTAAGAGGTGATATGATAGCCCTGTTTAAATATTTGAAGGGATGTCATATTGAGGAGGGAGCAAGCTTGTTTTCTGCTGCTGCAGAGACTAGAACGCGGAACAATGGATGCAAACTGCAGGAAAAGAGATTCCACCTCAACATTAGGAGGAACTTCCTGACAGTAAGGGCTGTTCGACAGTGGAACACACTCCCTCGGAGTGTAGTGGAGTCTCCTTCCTTAGGGGTCTTTAAGCAGAGGCTGGATGGCCATCTGTCAGGGATGCTTTGACTTGGAGTTCCTGCATGGCAGGGGGTTGGACTGGATGGCCCTTGTGGTCTCTTCCAACTCTATGATTCTATGATTCTATGATTCTATGATTCTATAATGGAGTGAAAACTAATTTTGCACTTTGAACTCAGTTTGCAACAACTGCAGTAAACTGGGGACAAAGGGGGAAGTGAGAGGAGGGGACAGAAGCTGGGAGATTTTAGAAGAAGCTGAAAAAGTAGGTGAGCAGAGGGTTAATGGGGACTGACCTTGTCAAATCAAAACATTTGGACGGGATGGTGTTCTGCTGGGAACCTTCCCAAGATGTGTTGTTGCCTGAGGAAAATCAACAAATGATGCCAGCCCAGATTCAAAATGCACTTGCGGCAAAAATTCCCAGAAGAGAAAGGATAGAAATGTAAGAAACAAATACCTTTTTAAAAAATAATTCCAGATAAGCAAACATAGGGTCAAGCTGTCTGCCAGACATTCTGCTCAGTCACCTCTCAGTTTAATTCCCACTGCTTTGTCCTTCTTTTGTCAAAAGCCTGCCAAATGGCTATTTTTCATTCTGTTTTGAGAACTTGTTTTCAGCCAGCCAGTAATATATGTGTCCCATTTCATATCAATGGGTTCTGGTGTTAATTAATAAACTCTCCATAAATTCCTACAGGTGGTGCTACAGCCACCCAATAGTCTAGACGGAGGCTAGGGAGAACAAGGGCATTGAACTAGTCTTTAATGAAGGAGATATTTTCCTTCAATCATCCCCCACTTGGCAATCTGATCTAAAACTCTAGTCAGTTTAATTCTCCATCTATTAGCCAGGGGTATCCTGAGCATGCACAAACCAACTTAGGTTTTTCAAAGGGAATTAGATTTCATTGCCATCCATCCCTCACCCTTTACAAGAGTCACTCCTTCTTCATTTTCAGTACTGGTTGTCTAAAGTATGAAAAGGGGAACTTCCACTCCCCCATTATGCACACACTTGGATTTAAGTCATTGCACTTCAAAAGGGACTCTCAGGTTAAAGAAAACAGGATAGAAACATAAAGATAAAATTAATGTATTCTTACCCTAAATGAGCAATGATCATTCTAACAGATAATGTGCAAGTTATAAAGGACAGTGTCCTGCCAGCATTTACCTCTGATAACTACTTGTTCACGCATCCAAAATGTATTTTGCAATTGAACCAAATTCAGAAGCACAGAACTAGCACATGGCACAGTTCTTCCTGCATTCTACCAGCTCAAACTGTGAGAGACAGAATGTCTGACAGCTCCCACAAATAAAGAAATTCCCTTTGTCTATAATGTAGACAAAGTCAAAACTGTTCTTCTTTACATATTAACTTTTCAGAAGCAAGAAGAAAAGCACATACACCCCAACTGTCCCAGTCTGTCAGGAACAAAGACCAATATTTGGCCTTTTCAGTGATTAAAGACCAATATTTGGTGATATTTCTGGTAAAAATACAAGAGCATAACTGGATCTGATCAAAGCTGTAGCTAGTTTGGCATTCTATCAACACAGCGGTCAGCTAGATGCTTCTGGAAGCTCACAAGCAGGCAAAGAGTGCAATAGCACCTTCCTTCTCTTGTCCCCCAGGAATATAACCATCGTGACTATTGATAGTCTCATCTATTGTGAATTTTGTGTAATCCCCCTTTAAATCTTACCCAGTTTGTGTAATATCTTGTAGCAACAAATTCCATAGTTGAAGAAGATCCTTTCTGTCAGTCCTGAATCTCTCATCATTTGGTTTCATTGGATGACTGCAGGTTCTAGTACTATAAGAAGGAGAAATTTTCTCTCCAGATCTTGCATAATTTTATACACTTCTGCCCATTCTCTACCCACCACCAAACTGAAGAGTTTCAAATGTTGCAAACTTTCCTAACCAAGTTGCTGTTAATCCAACTGAATTAAAACGAACCTTTTTTTTTCCAGGAGCAATGTGACATAGCAGAATTCTAATTGCAGATAATAATCATATGAAGCAATGAACAGTTATCATGATTTCACCTTAGCTGCAGCAGATGCTTTTCCTGTTGACACTCCAAATCTTATAGGGGTGGTTGCAGCTCTGCCTTTACTGATTATGTAAGGCATCATGACCTCCAACATTAAATAGTGAAAATTGTCTCATTATCACCCATGTTCTTGTTAGAATGTACTGTCATTAGATGTAGGTAGGGCACTAAATTTAAATGACTCTAAAAAGGATCAGACAAATTCACAGGAGATAAATAGGTTATCAATAGTCAACATGATGTAGTGGTTTGAGCAATGGAGTAGGACGCTGGGGGACCAGGTTCAAATGTTCATTCAGCTATTAAAATCCACACTCTCTCAGCTTCAGAGGAAGGCAAAGGCAACTCCCACCCTGAACAAATATTGGCAAGAAAACTCTGTGATAGGGTCAACTTAGGGTGTCATAAGTTGTAAATGACTTGAAGACACACAACAACAACAACCACAACAACATTTTCATTTTGCTTCTGCCAATTTATTGCTTCTGATGTATCTATGGGATTTATCACACCAGCTCCTTTCACGCTGTAATAATAGTAAAACAAACAAACAAACAAACAAAAAACCTGCAACCTACCACTATTATTGCAGCCATGATCACACTTTGTCTTTTGCGTGACTGGGGGCTGCTGCTCCAATCATGCTCACTTCCGGTCCTGTCCCTTACATCCACCCTCCCTCCCTCCCCAGCATGCCTTTCCTTATTTTATTTTATTTTTATTTTTATTTTTTGTCACACAGTTTCGGAACTCTGCAGCTGTGATTTAATATTTTAATTTTTTTTAAAAAAAAACTTTGAGGCTGTGGAGCTCTGAAACTGCACAAAAACCTTGGATTTTTTTTAAAAATCACAAGGGGGAGGAAGAAGGGGGAAGGAGGGGACAGTGACATCATGTGACTGCCAATTGTGCATGTGCCCTGGGATGGCTTTTCACACCGGGGGCATCACATGATGGGCAGTTCATTCACTGGTTTTCCCCGTGAATGAGAAGAGCTGGCTGGGGGCTGAAGCTGATGCTGCTTCCCTCCCAGTGAAATCATGGTTTAAAAGCCACATGTGATAAAGCCCTATGTATCTGTGTCTATACATACATAGATATATATATCAGTTTATATTGTTGTTACCCATCTTTGAAGTTTTTGTGCTGAAAGGATGGTTAAACATATTTCAAATAAAATAACTGTCTCCATCTTTAGGGATTATATATTTGATAATCAGATGCTGTAGGAAAACAATAGATAATCAGTATCTTCTTCAAGCGCTACTTGTGTGTTTTCTCAAGTTTGTAGCTAACCCATCTTGCAGTAAACAATGATTGCACTTTGACTGTCTTAGCTACATCCTGTGGAATCGTGTGGTTTCTGGTTTGGTGCAAGGCTAAAGCTCTTGGGCAAAAAATTGTAAATGTCCTGCCGAAACTGAAAAGTCCACCAGTGGCACTACCTTTGTGCAGTGGTGGGATTAGTTTTTGTGGGTTTTTCAGGCTATGTTGCTGTTTTCTATAAGACTTTCTTCCTGACGTTTCACCAGCATCTGTGGCTGGAATCTTCAGAGAATGCTGGCATAGAAGTGAGTTGGAGATATACATAAACACACACACTGTGTGACCTTTGGTTAGAAGAAAGTGATTTATAAGTTAATCTGTGTGTTGGTCTGTGTTGAGTGGCAAGTCCTCAGGGTGTCAATTTAATTAATGATCCATTGTCTGCTGGGAAATCCCATGACCCTGGGTGGTGTTTATTTGCTTGGTATGAGTTTTGATTTGGTGGTTTTGAGGACTGGTCACCAAACCTTGTTTACTTTAAAGGTTTCTTTCCTGTTGAAGTTGTCTAGCTGTTTGTGGATTTCAATGGCTTCCCTTTGCATCCTGAACTGATAATTGTTGGCATGGTCCAGATTTCAGTGTTTTCAAATAGCATTTTAAGCCGAGGATGGCTTGCTATTGCTGATTTTTCCGGCTGGCCCAGTCTGCAGTGTCTCTTATGTTCCTTGATTCGTGTCTGAACACTGCATTTGGTGGTCTCTATGTAGACTTGTCTGCAACTGCACAGTATGCAGTAAACTCCTGCATCCATGAGAGGGTCTCTCCTGCCATTCACTGAGCACAGCATTTATTGGATTTTCTTGGTCGGTTTGTAGATCATTTGGAGGTTGTGTTTTCTCACCAGTTTCCCTATTCTGACTGTGACTACTTTGATGTATGGTAAAATTACCTTTCCTTTGAGTGGTTGTTTGTCTTCACTCCTATGGATTTTTCTGGGTCTGGGAGCCCTTGCCCGAACTGGAGTAACCATTAGCCTGTTAAACCCCATCTAGGTGCTTCATTTTATGGTAATAACCCTTTGCATACTGAGTTATTTTAGGTCATTATTTATCTCCTGTTAGATAATCCCCCCCCGCCCCATATTTTCAGGAAAAAAATGTCTGGAAAGGGGGAGGTCTTTTCCTAGAGAACCTCAGAGTTAACTTCATCTAACAAAGATAAAACTTTTTCATGCAGATTATACTTGGCAATTTTTATCTCCACAGCATTTATAACTTTATCTATTGTTGTTTTGCTCCTTCAAGTCATTTTCCAATTCATGGTGACCCTAAGGCAAACGTAGCATGGAGTTTTCTTGGCAAGGTTTGTTCAGAGCAGGTTTGACATTGCCTTCTCCAGAGGCTGAGAGAGTGTGAATCATCCAGTGGGTTTCATAGCCAAGCTGAAAATCAAATCCTGGTCTCCAGAGTCATAGTCCAACACTCAAACCACTATACCACACTGACTCCTACAACACCTAAATGTTTTTTCCAGCTGTAGCAGTACACACACTTCTGGACAAAGTTAATGTTATCTGCCTGAGAAAAGAGACTATGGCTTCACAAGGGACAGACAACCTGGATATCAAAATACGTTACTTTATTGCTGCTAATGGTCATTTCATTCCTCTGCCTCAGCTTGCATTGAGATGCCTCCAAACCAAACCAACTGAACTTTAGCAGGAACAACATCTGATATAGAATGTAGGCCTGTGACTCTAACTTCACCACTTTTCTTTTCTGGCATGATTTTTCAACATCTATTGATGATTAAAAAGCCAGTGGAGCTTAAAAATCTTGAATTATGTGTTTTGTACATTTTGTTTGGTCAATAAAGGTATTTCACCTTTGTGGGTTTTGGATTCTCTCTCTCTCTCTCTCTCTCTCTTTCTCTCTATGTGAGCACATTCAGGGGGGTAACACTAAAGCTACTTTCAGAATCCACAGTCAGAGAATGAGGTCACAGGTACTATGTGTACGTATATGTGCCTTCAAGTCAAGTGTCAAATTATGGTGACCCAATGAATTTCATGGGGTTTTCTTAGGCAAGGAATACACAAAGGTAGATTTGCCAGTTGCTTCCTCTGAAATATAGCCCACAGCAGCAGGTATTCATCAACTGTCTCTCATCCAAGTACTAACCATAGCTGAACTGCTTAGCATCCAAGATCAGGCAGGATCTGGTGCTTTTATACAGGATGAAAAATGGTAGTAGACAAAGCATCTTCCCTTGTTTTAAAGTGATCTTTTTAAAAGCTCGGTGATAAAACTTTTGATGACCCTGATGGAACCATGTCTGTTATATCATTGTGATATATTACAGAGTGACAAGTAGGTTAGCCTTACATTCCCTTCAGGGTTGATGGGATTATTTACGTCGTGTTGAAGACAGTTTGAAAACACTCAACCATTGTAGATTGCTTAAGCATGCAAGCTCACATTTTATTACACAGAGCTTTCCTATACTCTGCCTACTCTTTTCTGGGCTTAATGAGATGATGTGTTTCTCCTACTTCAGAGATGAAAGGCTACAAACTGATCCTCTGCAGAGATTAGATTTTAAAACCACATTCCTAGTTTATGAAGGTATTTGCGGTCCAGTTCATTTGTATTTTAAAATGACTTCCATCATGACTTCCACACGTACACAGATACACACTTTAAACATACATAAAAATTTATAACGTAACGAGGTGAGCTAGTCCTATGAAACCCTTTAAAGACAAAAATGCCAATAAGTGACTTATCAACACATTCAAACAGTGGTATGTAGGCTGTAAACTTTGACAACTCAGCTCAAATTAAGGCAATTTCTTCCTAACAGGCCACACACTCACATCCTAAGAGGAAGACAAAGGCAAACCACCACTGAATAAATCTTGCCAAGAAAACTCTGTGGTGGAGTTGACCTGCATTGGAGTTGACATGTAGGCATGTTCTTGAGAAGAGGGGGGATGGTATGCTCTCTACCCGTTTTCACTACACCCATTTGTAATTCTTTGGGCTTGAATGACAGAGTTGCAGTGCCCTCCCTATTTCATTGTTCTTTCTCATGAACATGGTTGAATTAATTAAGGTAGTTAGACTCCTTATACACTACACAATTATATTGCTATGAGTCCACTTTAACTGCTATGGTTCCCTGCCCCACAAAATCCTGGGATTTGCAGTTTAGAAAGAGGTATACAGAATTCTCAGGCAGGGAGCTCCTCTGGTGCCTCTGACCAAACTGCAGACTCCAGGATTCCATTGGATCTACTCATGACAGTGAAAGTGGAAAGCTAGTGCTGTAATTATGTAATGTGAAGGGACCCATGGAGTATTTCCCAAAACAGTGTCCCTTTGTACTAGTGCATGAGCTATTTAGGTGAATATGGCATAGAATATTGGTGATTTATTGCCGATATGGCCTTGCCAACAACCGATCAACACAGAGCTTAACATGTAAATCACTTCCTCTCAACCAAGGGTCAGCCAAGTAGATATATACCCTGTTTCCCCAAAAATAAGACATCCTCAGAAAATAAGACCTAGTAGAGGTTTTGCTGAATTGCTAAATATAAGGCCTCCCCCAAAAGTAAGACCTAGCAAAGGTTTTGTATATACGTATATATATACAATATATAATAAATGGTTGGGTTTTTTGTTCAACAATAAATGTGAATTCTTCTTTATGGAAAAATTAGACATCCCCTGAAAATAAGACCTAGTGCATCTTTGGGAGCAAAAAATAATATAATACACTGTCTTATTTTCGGGGAAACACGGTGTGTATCACACATACACACGCACACACACCACTCACTCCCATGCCAGCATTCTCTGAAAATGCCAGACAGAGTTGCTGGCTGAACACGGTCATATAACCCCATATCCCACAAAAAAACTGTCCCACCATGTTAGAAACAAAGAGTTAACCTTTCTCCAAAAAGACACTTATATACTTATAGGCATCCTGTTACTACATTGATTGTTTACAATAGCTTTTAAAGACATAAATATATTGTTGTAATATTGTTGGGAATGAACACAAATAAACAAAAATAACGTTGTTCATAGTGCCAAACTGTAATATATAGCTGACCATAATTTTATACTGTGAAGGCAATTGTAAAGCACACACACATAAAATCAATTGTTGTGTTATTGCAATTGTAGTGTTATGACTAAAACATCTGTGAGCCACATAGAGTACTTCTGTGTCCAAACAGTGCTATCTGTGCAAAATCATGTATCATATAATTCTGTTCTTAACCATAAATGTAAAGATTTCTGGCCAAAATTGTAATTGGGAGGGGGTTTCTGATATAAAAAAGGTGGTGGATGGATGTGTTTTAAAGTTAAGAATTTAATTGGTTGTAATTCTGCAATTAATTCATTATTTCTGTAATTGTATGTTTTTAATTACAATATATGAATTATATTGTATTCTGTCTTTTCATAAGCCACTTTGAGGCCCAGCTTGGGTGAAAGACATGATGCAGTGTAAATAAAATAATGGCTGCTGAGTGGCTGGCTGGTGTCTCTATCCTTTGCCTTGAAAGTACTAATTCTCCTCCCCACAAGTTTCCCTTTTTGCAGATTGGTAACATTTGGACTACAATACTGTACATTTTGGGAAAATATGCAGTTTTCCATCCATCCCATTGTTAATTTAACATATCAGCTTTCATGGATTTAATGTCAAAAAATAAGTTCAACACCCCTTTCCTTCAATAAGGCTATGTTGCCTTACATATACTTGTTAGATCTAACTATAGTAGATACACAGTCAGCCTTCCATATCCACAGATTTTTTTTATCCATGGATTCAACCATCCACGCCTTGATAATATGTTAAACATATATACATTCAAAAAGGAAAGCTTGATTTTGCCATCTTATATAAGGAGCACCATTTCACTATGCCATTGTATTTAATGGGATTTGAACACCCATGGATTTTGGTATCCACAGGGGGGCCTGGAACCCAACCCCAGAGGATACCAAAGGCCCACTGTACTGAATCAATAGAATTTAGATTTAAACTTTAAAATCCCCAGTAATTCAATGTGTTTGCTACAGTTAGGACCAATAATTAGATTTTGGTCACTATCTCTCACCACAAACTTCACTCACAGGATTGTTGTGAAACTGAAACACTACACTAAGCTCATTAGAAGATGGATGTTTTTTTTTAAAAAAAAAATACAATCCATCAATATAGAACAATATTGTGCAAAAGTAATATCTCCAAAACAGAAATTCTTGATGGAATTACACAGATCATGTAGGCAATTGTGACCACCAGTTATTGTTGTTGATCTGCAATTCCCAGCCTTCCCATCATTGGCTATGCAGGTTAAGGTAGATGGGAATTGCAGTTTAACAACATTTGGAGGGTCACAAACAGTTGCCCACCCCAGTTCACTACTGGACTAATATCTAGTTATCTTAAAAGGCCTGTTAAATCATAGCTGCAGACAGAATCATGTTTCAATGTCCCTGTGAGATTGTTCATGGCATAGAACCAACATGATTCACATGTTCTTTTAGTTTTATTTCCTTTTCATAAGACCCCTATGGGCAATGAAAATTGCAGAATCAGACGTTCCTATGGCTATAACATTCCTAGTTGGGTTGATAAGTTTTACACAGGGAACAAAATGCAACCCATTAAAATCAACTCTCAAAGGCAACTTTTGGGAACAATTTATGTAAATACAAGTATTTTGTGTCTGAGAGAGATGTTTAAATGATAGTTAAATGTCATCATATAAATGATGAGGTGCTGTTACTATTAAGGCTCTTTCTTGGGTTTGTGCAGTATCCCTCTGCCTCCCCACCTTTTTTCCAGGAAAAAAGCTTTACATGCTATTTGCCTGTAGGGCAACTACCTCCCCCCCCCCCCCCACACACACACACTTTTGGCTTGCTGAAAGAAAATGAAGAAGAGGAATTTGTAAATGACAGTTTCGATTGAGACCATTGCTTCCAGCCAATTGCCTTTGTTTCAGAGGTTTTGACAAATGGTAGAACTGTCTTTAGTCACGTCCCAATGTATGTTCTCTTCCTCCACACACTCCTTTCACCTTAAAAAGACAGTCACAGAACTAGAGGCAAGATTTCATTCCAAGCCACGAGTTGCCTCTTTTCCATCCCAATCTTCTGTAAGGTTTGTGTCATTAAACCAGAAAAAACTTTTTGGGAGGTGAAAAAAGGCCAAGAAACAGGAATGCACTGGTACTAATCTCTCATCAATCAAACTCCTTTTAACTTCTAGAATTTCAACCATTTAGAAAACTGATTGCTTAAGAAGGAACTCTGAGATATATTTTAAATAAATAAATAAATAAATAAATAATAAACTTGGTATCAAAACCAAGTGAAACTGGCATGAAACTGCCACTTCTAAAATATGATCAGTATTTAAACTTCAAAATCCTAGATATATGTCTTAACACCATGTCATTTTCTTAAACAGCAAAATTGGGAGGGGGGTATGACAGAGAGACAGAGATTCCAACTCTATGATACTATGTGTTTTTCAGCTTGTTTCCGTCCTATTTGTGGCCTTTCATTGTCATGGGGTGATGAAACTGCTCTGTGCTTCAGTCCAGATTTTAAAGGACCGATGCAAGATGCTGATTCTGTTTGGGGGATAAAGTTCAACACTTTGGATAGTTTTGGGTATTTCCTTTAAAGCTGAAACTAAACCCTAGATAAGATGGCATGGAAACTATCTGACATGGAAGCTATCAGTTGGCCTGGTTAATTTTGTCAAAGGAATTTCAGAGACCACAATGGAGGCCAAAAAAAAAAAAAAAATGGTGGAAAACTTTAATAAAACAAAGCAATGCTGGCTCAGTTCAGTGTCTGGGTGACAAAATCTTGGGGAACCTCCATATAGACTGTCCTCAGTTCCATAGAAGAAAGTCAGGTTATAATTTTAATTAATTAAAACTGAAGTACAGGCATACTTCAGTTAACAAAGCCTCTGACAAAGAAACTCCTTTTTACAAAGTCTTTTTTATGGGCATCCAGTTCAGCCCAATCCTTTCTTCTTTGTCCTCTATCTAGATGGAAATTTTTGAGGGTTTCCCCCCCAGCATTGGTATTGGGGAGATGGTGAAGGAGGGCTGGACAAAGACTGACTTTCAGTGTTGGGTTGCAGCAGTGTGTCTGTACTAAACAAGGCAATAAAACTTGGGTTGGGAAAGAATAGTATTCTAAAGTAGATGATCCTGCTGTAGCTGTGTGTCCCTACCTGCAAAAGGCAAGGTAAACACACAAGCTACCATCATCATTTACTGAGCATGCATGAAGAGCAAAACAGAAAGAAAAGGGGGAGCAGATTAGCCTGCCTCACCAGCTACCCTCGGATGTTGAAAATACATAGGTCTGTAAGTTTCACCAAGAGCCAGCAAGGTGTAGTGGGTTGATCCTTGGACTACAACCTGGAGACCAGGGTTCAATTCACTGTTCAGTCAGAAACAACTTGAAGTCACACCATACCAACATAAATTTCACCACCAAAATGAAAATTGTAAGCAGAGGATGTAGGGGGGTGGGGGAGGGATCCCTGGAATCATTTTAGAAGAAACTTTCAAGTGGTCTCAAGATTATTCAAAATGTTTTTGTTTACTTATTCAAGGCTTACCTGATGTAAATGTTTCATTTCACATGTGCATACTGCTAGTTTTGAATAAAAAGTCTGTTGAACTGCTTTTCTTTTTGTTGTGTAGGAATAAACCTATGCCTATTCTTTTCATTTTACTTCTATCTCTGGTGCCAATGTTTCTGTTAAATAAGTAAAGCCCATGAATACATCTACTCTGTTTCTGCATCCTCATTGAATAAACAATCCAGTTTAATACCACTTTATATGCCATGGCTCAATGTTGTGGAATTCTGGAATTGGTAGTTTTGTGAAACTTTTAGCCTTCTCTGTCAGAGAGCTCTGGTACCACAACAAACAATAGTTCCCAGAATTCCATAGCATTGAGCCATGGCAGTTAAAGTGGTGTTGAACGGGATTATTTCTGCAGTGTGAATGCAGCCCAAGCTATAGCTGTGCTTGGGGAAATATATGGCTGTAAGACCAGTAGTTCTCAAACTTTTTCCCCATGAAGATGTTGCACTGCCTCCTTCGAAGTAGTATATGAATAAACATATTTTGTTTGTTTAATGTGCATATTTTCCTCCACACATTTATGTTTATTCATATTTTAGCCTATTATAATTATGCACTCTGGGTGCTCTTCACTGTTAATGATATTTTTTGTGACATCTAGGACTCTTTCAAACGGGAGGAATTTCTCCCAACTCCGAATGGAGCCAATGCGGATTCATGTAAATTCGCTTGTTCAGCGAATTTACATGAACCCCTGCTCCATTCGGAAGAACCCCTGCTCTGTTTGGAATTACTTCCCATTACCCGAAAATAACCCCCTCCTGCCCGAATTTGCATGCAAAGCTTTAATTCGCAATAAAGTAAAACCCATGATTGCATTCGAATTGGCTTCCCTCTTGCCCGAATTTGTGTGCGAAGAGTTAATTCGCAATAACGTAAAACCCATGATTGCATTCGAATTGACCTTAAATTATACTTCCAATTTAGCCTCGTATGAAAGAGTAGCTAGAGACAAGCAATTATCACTGTATCTCCTTTTTTTGCACTCTGTATAGTGATAGATGCTGTAGGCTTTTTCTTGCCACCACCCTAGCTAGCAGAACAATAATTTTTGTCTTCTTTTTCGCACCGATTAAAAACTGTTTCATTTAAAAAAAAAATGTTTGTTTTATAATAACATTCTACATTGATTGAACAGGAACAAACAATGTAATCAAGAGATGCAGAGGGAAATACCCATACCTCCCTTTCCCACCTTGGCACCACAATGCCTCGTCTCAGGCTGCTGGTGCTACATCTCTGTCACCTTTGCCACTGGTCTATAATCTTTCCCTAGTCCACCTCCTAGGATGACAAGATTGTAGGAGATTTCTGCAGCAGTGTCATTGTCCTAGAGAAGGTGCAGGAGGGAAGGATTGTAGACTGGTGGCAGTGGTGGCTAGGGAGTGTATTAGAAGTGTTGTAGTGCCAAGGTGGGAAAGGGAGGCATAGACCAGGGTGAAAAAAGAGACAGAGATGAGGGTGAGGCAGGCAAGCCATTGCCAGCCCAACCCTTGAGTAATGTCTTGATCCTCCCCTCTTAAACAACTATACCACACCCTCAGGCTGTACCTCATAGTTTGAGAACTATTCGTTTACCACAAAGACAGGGAATATGTAGCCCTTCAGATGCTGCTGGGTTGTAACACCCACCATCCCCACATTGTCTAGGGATGCTAGGAGCTGAAGTCCAACAACATCTGAACGGTCACATTTCTCTCCATCTCTTCCTCAGACATGATACCATCTATTCTTTTTAAATGCACTACTGAATTTCAAAATATTTTATCTTGCCTTCCTTCAAGAAATAATCCAAAGCTATTCACAATCACGAAAAGTATGAAAACAATACCATATGAAATATATAAAATACTAAAAACATTTTAACAGTACTTTTTTTTAACAAAACAGTAAATGCCAATTAAAACTAATTTCAGAAGAGTAAAAATAACCAATGTGTATTCTATTTGATTCTTGTATATAAAGTGATCTGACAGAGTCAGGTGTTGCTGCCTGAACCTATGGGAGTGTGAGGCTTTACAGGTGAGCACTCCCCTTACAATGTCCTTGCACTGGCTGGTTGCACAACTGATTTTCCTACACTGACTAGGAAAGTCTAAAAGATTATTGTATGTGCATATGCTCAGAATCCTCCCCATGACTGGACATCTGTCTAATGCAAGGTGTCCAACCACTAAGAGGATTCTACATTAATGCAGCTGAATGCATCAAAAACCCATCCCTTCCCACTCAATGTGGGTATATTGGGATGGGTGAACATGTGTGGGAAAGTTAAACGTAGAGCTAGATGCCTCCCTATGCATGTTCATACAACTTATATAATAACATGATAGGCTGTGTTTAAAACAGAACCAGAAAATACAATCTATGGAAATTAATTTGCTAAGGAACCCCTGAGTATCTGGCAGCAGACATGGAGGTGGCACATGTTCTGGGAGAGGCTCATGCTCACTTGATTCTGAATACCAGTCAGGATTTGGGTGCCTGGTATAAACTGAGATCCTGGGGTAGAAAAATGCATATTATGTAGTACAGCTTGAGTATTCCTTATCTGGAATTTCAAAATCTAAAATTGTCCACATGCGTGGCAGAGATAGTGACACCTTTGCTTTCTGATGGTTCAGTGTACACAAACTTTCTTTCATGCACAAAATTATTAAAAATATTGTGTATAAAATTACCTTCAGGCTATGTGTATAAGGTGTGTACATAAGGTATGAATGAATGTCCTGTTTAGACTTAAGTCTCCTTTCCAAGATATCTCATTATGTATGCACAAATATTCCAAAATCTGAAAAAATCCAAAATCCAAAACACTTCTGGTCCCAAGCATTTTGGATAAGGGAAACTCCACTCATATATCAGAATGGCTGGAGCAAGTTGTCCTTCAGAGACACAACTACTATTTGTGAATCTCATGGCACACACGCACATGTACACAAACTTCAGTGTGTATAAGGTGCCAAAGGACTCTTTGTGGGGGTTTTTTTTTCTGAAACAGATTAACATACTATACCTCCCCTCTACCTGCAATTTCTGATAAGCGTGCATGCTCCAAGGGACTCTATTTTTCCCCACAGGAGAGCTTTTCAGGCTATCTGACAGGAAGTGTGATGGGGAAAGACCAGCATTTCGCCCCGTCAGTGCCCATTGACTACAGTTGTTTCTCTTTCCTGGAAACTCTACAGGGACTGGTAGCTGATGGTCTATGAACTTGCTCTAGTTGATGGAACTACCACTTTGAGTAACACTGGCCTAGAATATAGCTTGAAAACCACCAAATTAGAAAACTTCAGCAAGTGCTTTCATTGTCCTAAACTTTATTTTCATGTTTGACCATGAATCCAGGAGGGTTAGAATTATTTCTTTCTGTTTTATATTTTTAAAGAAATTTGGCATGCAAGTCAAGATATTATCAAAAGCTGCAGGTATCTAGAAAAAATACCCCTTTAAATCACAGATATCAACTAAGTAAGCTCTGCATTTACAAGTTACATGTAACATATAAATATACAACCAGAGATAGAGAAAGGAACGTTCTTCCAGCTTTGATGATAATACATACCTTCACTTGTGATCTCAGCAAACTGCTCAGGAATAAGCTTGCATGGTGTAAATGTGTGGGATGAGAAACCTTTCCAGTGTTGTTCATCTTCATTAGAACGTAATCTTTTTCAGAGCTAAGCTACATTTATAAATTAGTTTCAGACTACTCCCATAGTTTTGGAATCATGGATTAGCTAGTATGATTGAAATTAGAATGCTGGGAATGTCTCTAGATTTCTGAGAGGGCTCAGGTCAGTTAAAACTAAATGGAAAACTAATTCAAATTGCATACATTTTTACAATATTATTTATTCAAAATATTTATACAGTGGGCCTTTGGTATTTGCGGACATTTTGTTCCAGGACCCTCCATGGATACCAAAATCCATGAATGCTCAAGTCCTATTAAATACAATGGCACAATAAAATGGAGTCCGGTATATAAAATGGAAAAACCCAGGTTTGCCAGGTTGTGGAATTTATATACACATTTTAATATTTTCAAGCCATGGATTCTTGAATCCTCAGATACATAGAATCCATAGACACAGAGAGATAACTGTATATATCATCTGCTTATCAGGGTCCCCAAGGTGACAGTAGTTTCTTATTCGTGGACTTTTAATTGGAGCTAGAGATGAGTACTATGAGGCCGACAGATTTTCATCTTGACAATCACTACAGAGTCTTAAGGGCTCCAATATCCCTGGATTAGTTTTCAGTTGGATATTACAGCATACTGTATTTTCCCCTAATTGGCACTGTTTCCTTGTGTACTTAAATTATAATTTTGGTTAGAAAGTCTAGATTTTTGTATAGTTCATGAATACTGCATTTTGTGCATGACTATTAATACAAAATAAAAATGAACAATAATTTTATGTAGCCTTACCCAATAGGATATGTACATTTGGAAGTTTCATTGTGGTTTTCCACACAATGTATTTAATAATAAATAAGAGAGCCAGTGTGTTGTATTGGTTTAAGTACTGCACTAGGAGTCCAGGACACCAGGATTCAAATGCCTACCCTTGTCAAAAAGGATGAAAAGTGAAGCAAAGAAAATAGCAACTATGGTAGCAGTGATTATAGCCTTTAACTTCAACATAATAATTTTGCTTGCGTTTAACTCAGAAAATCTGACAGACATACACAAATGTCTTATTAAGATCCAGAGATCTGCCACTGCTGCTATTTTCCCATATAGGCATGAGTGTGTGTTCCTACATGGCAAGAGGTTGGACTGGATAGCCCTTGTGGTCTTTGCCAACGCTTGTTTCTATGAAAAACCTCAGAAGCAGCACTGCAATGAAGAAAACAGAGAAGGTTGGCATTTCTTTTAGGTGCTCCTGGGACAGATTAAGCTCTTACATTTTGCCACTCTACTCAGAGATGAGGATTGCTCCTTTTTTGTGAAGAGTTAAAGTATAGTACCTACATTGACCCATGGACAAGTCAATCCATGTTTTTTGGGTCAATATTTGACTAAAATTTCTATACTTAAATACAAGCATATACATTTTTTCTCCATTCACAAAATACATGACAGTTATGCTTTCCAATGCTAAATTATTTCTCTGTTTTATATTAACTATGAGAAAACATTATCTCTTAGTTAAGCGTTGTACAATCACAGGCACTAAACACTGGGTTATTACTATCAGATTCTTTTTTTAAAAAAAAGTCTTTTAGATACTGTATATAGACTACATTTGTCATTATGTGTATTTCTTCAAGAAAAATGAAATGAACTGGAAGGACAGTCCTCCGCCTAAAAAGAGAGAGAGAGAGCAGAGAGTTTTGGACATAGGTCTATAGAGGTAGGTGGGTGCTAGATCCTTTTGTGAACTGTACTATATTGAACAAGGAATTATTTAAGAACAAAATAAATTCTTCCACCTGCATTGGGCTGCTAAAATGAAGAAAACTCTAGTTGCCTGAAAGGATGTTAACTCACAGTTGAGTTTCTAAATGTTCCAGAGGCAGCCTGTTCTGTAATATTAAGTATGTTTCCTTTGTATCTGGCCCTGCTTGATGGAAACTTGATGATTTAGTGAAACACACACACACACACACACACACTGAAAGAGAAGTGTAAATAAAACAAAAACACAAAAACTGCAGTCCACCCACCACCAGGGTAAAATTATTTTTGGCATAAATAAAAACAAATAATTATTCTCACATATTTGAAAGTATTTTTTAAATGTGAAAACCTTTGCATTGTATGAGGTTAACAATGGATGTGTGTTATTTAAGAAGGGAATTGTTTCAGATCAGCTCAACTGCAAATGGTTATAATGCTGTCCTGTGTTATCTGTTCTACTGCTATCAAAAAGATTAGATGTTTCTTGAATGAATGACCTATTCTTCCAGTGGAATTATTTCTCCTGCTGCTTCTCTCTGCATGTCTCCCATTGGTCTGCTATTTACTAAATGTGGAGTACAAATGCTCCAGATTTTTGGCTACTGAGTCATCCTTTCCTAGCAGGGGCAGACTTCACAAACCTTAATGAGGAATTCTCATTGTTTTTACTGAATGAGAATTAGCTCCAGCAGTTGGCCAAAGATTATAGTTAAGAAGTGGACTATGCAGGTTTGGGAATCATGGAACCCACTAGATAATGTTAAATTTCCAACATTCTTCATCATTAAGCTCCCCAAGGCTAATGGGGATTGTAGTCCAACAACATCCTGGAAGCTGCACAATTCCCACACCTTGTTTACACCAAGACAAAAGGTCTTTTCTCTCTAGCAATACTTTTCTGTTAGAAGCTCACTTTTTATAGAGCATAATCAGCAACAGCCTGTGAGAGTTGAATACTGATGCATATGGGTCATGTCCAAAAACATAGATAAGATTGTTTTTTGTGGGTTTTTCGTGCTATGTGGCCATGTTCTAGAAGAGTTTATTCCTGACGTTTCACCAGCATCTATGGCTGGCATCTTCAGAGAAAGATAAGTTAAGCATCCTCAGAGAATAGATAAGATTATTTTTGTTTTGTTTTGTGACAATTAGATTCACTTATGGGCATGAGATATGAAAAGTTTGTTTTTTGGACTAAAACTCCTAGAATTCCCAGCCCACATGGTCATGATAGGTGGGTGATTCTGGCAACTATAGTTTTAAAAAAAAGGTTAGCTCATCCAACCTCTGACCAGTACATATTACAATGGCACCCTGTTAGGTATACATAAAAATCTAGCAGCCAACAGAAATGCCAATGGGTAATGACCTATTTATAAGGGGGTGACAAAATTATAACAATATATTGTCATCATATGTGGAATATTTCTAAAATTATTTTTATTGCCATGAATCAAATTGATTGTTCCAAACAGAGGAGATCAATTTAATTGGTAGTAATATATGTGCCTCCATGTAGTTTCTGACTAATATGTTCCAAGTTCCTTATTTCAAAAACATTGCTGGGAGTGAATCATTAAGAGGAATTTAAAGTCATTTGTGACCTTTTTTCATTTTTAATGAAATAAAAGTGAGCTACTCCAGAGCATCACAATGTTCAGTGTCTTTAGGGTATAAATTCCAAGCAGGGTAAACAACTTTGGTTATCTACCTATATATAGTAAGAGATCCTGGGACAATTTCATTATCATGGGGGGATACAGAGGTCCACATTCCACTGATAGTATTCAACCCCCTCTATGTAATTTGGTCATGTACACACAAAGGCTAATTGTCAACTTTGTGTAAATGATTATTTCTTCATCACAGGTTTAATTGCAGATAGTTTTAACTAGGCTGCTCTACTAGTTTCTAAGACGGGATGTGGACATTTTCATAGTGACTAGCACTTAAATGTCTCACCTCTGGTAATAACACCTTCTAGCAAATATGTTGTCATCTCTAATATAAGGCTACAGCAGGTGAGCACCAGAGGGGGAAAACTGTGTTCACTGTTAGGAGTCCAAATATTGCAACAGAGATCTCCTACCAAGGCATTTCTGGCTGCCATCAGCTGCAGCACACCTCTTTCTCAAGGTGTGGCAAAATTAAGGCATGATTCATTTGTGCAATTCTTAGATGCCACAGGCAATAAATTATATCCTATGATTGTTACATACATACACATAGAGAGAAAGAGCACATACAGTAGAAAAAAGGCTTTGGAAACCAATGATTAAAGTCCCACAATCTGAACAGGTATACATTACTTATGAGCAATGTGTGCCTATTTTTACTAAAATATTTGAGTTCATACATGTCTGCAACCTCATTTATACCAAGATATCACATGCGAGGTAGCCAGGATGATTCATATGTCTTACCATATTTTCCTGTGTGAACACACAACTTAGAAGAAGAAAGCATCTGCTCTGCTTGTCAGGCATAGAAAAGTATGTTAGTTCCAACAGTGATAATATGAATTAGATTAAATTAAAAATGACTCCTACCTTTGTTGCAAAAAAGCTGCTACTTAAAATTTAAAACTTAAACTTTTAAAGAGCAAATATTTACTGCATATGTATAAGTCATGTATAAGTCTAGAAATTTTAGTCAGAAAATTGTCCCAAAAAACCTGAGTTTACATCCATCAGTCAATGTAAGTACTATGCTTTTAACTCTTATCAAAAAAGAAACCTCCCCACACCAACTCCGAGTAGAATGCCCAAAGGTAAGAGCTGAGTATGTCCCAGGAGCACCTAAAAGAAGCACCAAAACACCTATTCTTTCAGCCGCAGTGCTGCTTCTAACCTTTTTGAATGCCTGCACAGGAAAGTAGTGGTGATGGAAGTTTTTAGGCGCTTCCACTCAAAGAATCTGAATAGGACATTTTTATCATCTTTATCATCTTTTCTGAGTTAAAACCAGGCATTATTATTATTATTATTATTATTTCTAGTCCGCCCCTCTGAACAAGCAATCGGGGCGGATTACAACAAGGGACTATGGTAACTGGTGGTTGTGCCACGTGTGTGTTAAAATTATCACTTTAACGTTAAAGGCTGTAGTCACTGCTAATGTAGTTGCCATTTTCTTTATATTGCCTTTACGTTCTTTTGGAAGAGTCTGTTTTCTTAGTCTCACCTGTGCCTAGTCACATCCCACACACATGGCACAACCACCAGTTACCATAGTCCCTTCCTCATCCATCCAGCCTTTAGGCTGGAAATACCATATGTACTCAACTATAAGTTGAGTTCATGTATAAGTGGAGGGCAGATTTTGGGGCCAGAATATGGATTTTGATACGACCTGTGAATAAGTCTAGGGTAAAACTTAGAGGCATGTCACAAAGGATCTAAAGGATGAAGGAAATGAAAACAATGTCAAAGAACATTCAACATTCCAGCAGGCATAACTGTTTGTGCTCACCCTAAAAGCTGGATGCATGAGAGAGTAGAGGGGAAGTTAGTGCTTCCAAAAGTGAGTATATTCTTGCCTTTTACCATGGGATGCTTGCTTTTTATGAGTAAGAGTTAAAGTATAGAACTTACATTGACCTGTAGATAAATCGACTCAGGTTTTTTGGGTCAATTCTTTGACTTAAATTTCCAGACTTATACATGCATATATACAGTAAATAAAAAATAAATAGGGTGAACACAAACCATTATGCTTGCTGGGATTTTGTAAGTTCTTTGGCATCATTTTCCTTTGTTTTTTCTTTTACATCCTTTCTTGCATGCCCCTACGTTTTACCCTTGACTTATTCTTAAGTCCTATCAAAATCCATAATTTTGGCCCCAAAACCAGCCTTTATACATGAGGTTGACTTATAATCAAGTATATACAATATGTCTCTCTAAATTTTAATGACTCAAGAAATCCCGTAAAGAAATTGTTGTGCATTGCCTTTAATTCTAATTTTCCTCCAAGGAGCTTTCCTCCACAGTATACCCCTACGCATAATTTTATCCTCAAATTGTATGTGTGTTGTTTTTAGTTCATTTATTTGTATGGTCCATTGCTGGTTGCATTGTCAAGGCTAAGTTACTCTCCTCTCATTGTCAAGAGTAAGTAAATGTGTGTCTCCACAGCCACTGTTGAATTACAATACCCATCACACTTCATCATTACTATGTTGGCTAGGGCTGATGGGGGTTGCTTGTTCAATCACACCAGCAGGGTTGAAAGCTGCCCTTCTTGATGTGTATCTAACAAAATGCAATCAACAGGGTTGGGTTTTTTTTTTAAAGAGAACCCTTTCAGATGGGTTAAATTGATTCAATATTATTCCAGTGACCGTGTGAACTCAAGTTGACTCAATCTTAATCCAATGTGCCACACCATGAGGACTCTTGAACCAGATAACTGACAGTAACTGACTAGGACGAAGGATTGAATTGTAGGATATTAATACATGTTGTTAAATGGTTTTTAAGATAATGATTTTAAGATTTTATATTGACTGTATGTATGTTTTTATGAATTGTTGGAATCCTGTCTCAATCCAGTGGGAGAGGTGGGAAATACAAATAAAATTCATTATTATTATTATTATTATTATTAGTGTCCTTAACCTGTGGGGGGGTCTAATAAGTAGACATTTCATTCCTGTCCTTATAGCACTATTATTCCACTTTAATTCATATAATTCCATCATAAGGAATCCTGGGATTTGTAGTTTAGTGACAAGTATTTAGAATTCTCAGCCAGAGAGCTCCTGTGTCTCATGAAATAACAAACCTCAGGATTCCACAAGATGGAACCATGCAGTTAAAGAGGAAGGATGGCATGATAATCTTATTTTCTGCTGCTCCAGGACTTGGAGCAATGGATTCAAACTACACAAAAAAGGATTACACCTCAACATTAGGAGGAACTTCCTGACAGTAAGAGCTGTCCAAAAGTAGAACACAATACTTTGGAGAGTTTTGGAGTCTCTCTCTTTGGAGGTTTTTAAACAGAGGCTGTCTGGTTAAGCACCATCTGTCAAGGTGCTTTGGTTGTGATTTCCTGCATGGTACAATGGGGTTGTACTGGATGGCCCTTGGGGTCTCTTCCAACTCTATGCTTCTCCAATTCTAGTCTGAATGGGCCCCAAGTCTCATTATACCTTCACACTACAAAGTTATAGCAGTTTGATACTATTTTAACTGTCATGCATTCATCCCATGGAATCCTGGGATTTGTAGCTTGGTGAGGTACTAAGAATTTTCTGCTGGGGAGCTCTAATGAATTCCCCTGGAATTCTAAAGGACCTTGAGAAAAAGGCTGTGGATGTTGTGTGCCTTCAAGTTAGTTCTGACTTATGACAACCCAAGGGTAACCTTTCAATGGATTTTCTTGGCAAGATTTCTTCAGAGGGCTTTGTCATCTAAGGCTGTGACCAAAGTCACTCAGTGGGTTTCAAAGGCTTAGCAGAGATCCAGACTCTGGTCTCTCAGAATCTTAAGTCCACACTCCAAACACTACACATCAGGCTGGCTCTTAAGAAGAAAGCTTGTAGGCTGTAGTTCAGGAGAAAGTGATCTAGGGTGATCTAGCAGGGAATTCTAGGTACTTCCTATGTGTCTATGTGCCTTGAAATCATTTGTCAACTTATGCCAACATCAGGAATTTCATAGACAAGTATTAACCAGTGCTGATCCTACTTAGATGCAAGCTGGAGCTTTTAGAATATTCACCAAGCTACAAATCACAGGATTCCAGACAACGGAGCCACAGTACTTAAAAAAAACATTAAAGCACTATACCCGGGTAGTGTGGGCATGCCTATAGTACTAGTTTCTCAATAAATGTATTGTTATTGTTGTTAACTGCTGTCAAGTTGGCCTCAATTCATGGCAACCCTGTGGATGAGACATCTCCAAGGTCTCTTGTCCTCTGCTGCTCTGGTCAGGTCGGGCAGGCTCCTTGATTGAGTTTCTCCATTTGATGTGTGGGCTAGTGGCATCCCTAAGTTGTGTGTGTGTGTGTAGGGGGGTGAACTGCCTTGCTTTACCCTGCCACCTGGCCTGATCACTTTATCCCCTCCCCAAGCCTTGAGAGTCCCATGTGGACTGTCATGTGGAACTCCAAAGGCTCCTCTATCCCTACAGCAGTTGCTGCTACAGAGGAGGCAGTGCTGTGACCTCTGCAGTGCCCATTTAGGTTCTGGTACAACTTCTGGGCAAGTGGGAAAGTACCCTTTCTTGCTTCCCCAGTAGCTGTGGCAGTCCTTTTGGGTGTACCACCCCGGTGGGTGACACAACACTCTGGAGTGTCACCCGGTGCGGTCCGCACACACACACCCCACCCACACACACTGTGTGGTCTCCCTCTCTTTCTGCTGCTCTCCACCTTTCCTAGCATTATTGTCCTAATATTACAGTTGCCCTTCTGTTTTTGCGGACTTGCAGTCCATATCCCTTAGAAATACATGAGGGAAAAAAGGAAGGGCGACACAATGGGGCATGCGCCTGAGGCATGTGCGTAAAAGAACACGACCATTGGAGTCAATGGGGATTCTAATATCAGCGATTTTCCATTTTTGTGGGGAGGATCTGGAACGGATCCTTTGAGAAAACAGAGGGGTGACTGTATTGCATTCTCATGACATTGCCAAAGTATGACAGCTTCAGTTTAGTCATCTTGGTTTCCAAGGGGAGTTCAGGCTTGATCTGTTCTTGGACCCATTTGTCTGTCCTTTTGCTGTCCATGGGATAATCAGCATTCTTCTCCAGCGCCACACCTCAAATCAATTGATTTCCTTCTTATCCGCTTTCTTCACTCTCCAGCTCATGCATGGTGATGGGGAACACAATAGCTTGGATGATTCTAACTTTAGTGCTCCCTTGTACATCTTATACTCTTCAGGATCTCATCTAGTTCTTCCATAGTTGCCTTCCCCATTTCTAGTCTTTTCCTAATTTGTTGGCTGCAGTCACCATTCCGATCAATATTTGATGAATAATACTTCGACTGAAGTCACCATTCTGACCAATATTTGATGAATAATACCTGGACTGTGGTTACCATTCCAATCAAGGCATGGGGATTCTGAATCCCATTGTGGGAGAAAACTGGGATAGAAATAATTGAAATCAATAAAATAAAATAAAACGGCTCACTTTTTTGGATCCTTTCCGAACCCAAACATCCTGGTGCTAAAGACAAACCTCCCTCTGACTACTATGGATGCATCCACATGGGGAGGATAATCCAATCTGATCCCACTTTAACTAAACCTGGCTCCTTGTGATGGAATTCTGGAAATGGTTGTCTGTTGTGTATTCATCCACTGAGTGCATCTTTCCACAAATCCTTCTGTGTTTAATTAGTACGCATGAGTGAGAGCAATGGTTACCTGTTTTCCTATTGAAAGGTGTTTGTTTTGCATGGGTTTTGCCATTTAAACATGGGATAAACCTCCAACCCTTTACCTCCAATACAAAATCATAGCAGTGCACCACCTTAACAAGACTGTAGTTAAGCCTGCTCAGGTTTTTCCTGGACACACAAGAGGTGCGTAAGTGGGTATAACAATAGTTATAATTGTTGTTAATTCATTGTTTAATATAATTTTTAGCGGTGTTATTTAATTTATGAAAGGGATAGGGATTTAATTTAGATATCTGAGGGCAGGGTACAGTGTACATACAGTGCTGTGTAAATTTACAGCGCTATATAAATAACGATTAATACTACTACTAATAATAATAATATATTGTGTATTTTATGTATTTCATCTTAGTTTTATTGTAATCTGTCTTGATTCCCTTGGGGAAAAGCAGACTATATTATTATTATTATTATTAATTATTATTATTAAGGGTGGGGATCTTGTAAGTGTCCAGATGTTGGACTCCCTGCATTTCTCACCATGGACTCTGCTGGTTTGGGCTTTGGAACTTGCAGTCCAACAACATCAGGATTGCTTCCCAGCCCTGGGGCAGAGAGAGATGTAGGCTGAAATCTGCAGAATTAATGCAGTTTGATAAGGCTTTAACTGTTAAAGCGGGATCAACCCGGGATTAGCCCCCGCCTGTGTGGAAGCACCTGACCATCCTTTGAACTGAGCCAAAGGCAAGCCCTTGCTGCTGGACCTCGAAGAGCCTTTTTTGGGACTTGGGGAGTGACAGGCCAGGCGTCCAATCAGGGCAAAGGCTCTGTCCCTCTCCTCCAATGGGGTGGCGGGGTTGGGAAATGGGGGCGGGGCCTCTGCACGTGGGGACGGGGACACCCCCCCCCCCAGTGAGAGAAGAGAAAGCGACAAAGCCAGGCTGGCAGCATCATTCATCCTTGCAATTTGCAAGAAGGCGAGGAGGAGGAGGCTCAAAGAAGGGACTGACTGAGTGTCTTTAGAGCCCAGCTGCAGCAGGCAAGGCGTTTGGGGTAAGTGGCTCCTCGTTTCGGGTTCCTTGGGGGCTGAGAGAGTGTGACTCGCCCCAATTGGGTTTCCCTGAGCCCAGCCAGGATTCGAACCCGGGTCTGCAGAGGCTTTGGCTCAAAGCACGACCCCACCACGCTGCCTTATTAGCAACACAGAGGCTGCATCCACACTGGAGGGTTAACCCGGTTTCGTACCGCTTTAACTCTTTGTCTCATCAATTGCTATGGAATTCTGGGAGTTGGAGTTTGTTGTGGGGCCTTAAGGCCCCACAACAAACTCCAACTCCCAGAATTCCATAGCAATTGACGAGACAAAGAGTTAAAGCGGTATGAAACCGGGTTATCTCTCCAGTGTGAATGCAGCCTTTCCTAGAGAACTACCTCCAACAAAGCTAAAAAAATTTTTCCCCATTTAGCCTGTACTTGGCTGAGAGAGTGTGACTTGCCGAAGGTCACCCAGTGGGTGACAACTTGGGTCGCTAATTGCCTTTTTCCAGTCCTCTCTTGCTGTTGTTGCCGTTCCGACTGATGGTGACACCTGCTTTTCTTGGCAAGATTTGCTCAGAGCCGCCTTGCTTTGCCATTGCCTGCCTCCTGAGGCTGAGAGAGTGTGACTTGGGAGACCCTAGATTTTCTCTGAAAAGGCCAGCCACAGATGGTTGGCGAAACATCAGAAAGGAACTCTTCTAGAACATGGCCACATATCCCCCCAAAACCCACAAGAAACTATAGATGCTGGTCATGAAAGTCTTTGACTTTCCATCATCCAGTGGGTTTCATAGCTGAGAATCAAATCCTGGTCTCCAGAATCAATAGTCCAGGACTCAAACCACTACACATGCTGGCTCCTACAACAATGTTTTTTTCCAGATGTAGCAGTACACACAATTCTGGACAAAGTCAATATTCTCTGCCTAAGGAAATGGCCTATGGCTTCACAAGGGACAGATACAACCTGGATCTCAAAAGAAATTACCGTATTGCTGCTAATGGAGTTTAAATTTTGCTGTCCTTCATTTCATTTCCCGCATGGCTCAGCTGGGAATCGAACCCTGGACTCCGGCTTCGTAGTCCAACATTCAAACCACCAGGCCGTGCTGTTTATCTCACCTTCTTCCCCATCTACCTGCCTTTCCCTGTTGTTCAAAGATATAGCAATGTTAGTCTGTAGAATCAGTATGTAAAGAGATCTTGTATCACCTTTGAGACTACCGGTAACGGAAAAAAAGAAATTGGCAGCATGAGCTTTCGTAGACTACAGTCTACTTCCTCAGATGCATCTGTAGTCTATGAAAGCTCATGCTGCCAACTTCTTTGTTTCAGTTAATCTCAAAGGTGCTGCAAAATCTCTCTTCTCTGTTGTTGTTGTTGTTTTTAAATGGTTGAATGTAGGTCACTTTAGCCTGCTGCATTACAGACCTGAAGCGATGCTCTTTTGTTTGTTAAGGTAGTTGTCTGTAACAACTATTAGAGTTTTTTAGGCTGCATCTTGGCCCTGCGATCCTGTGTCATGTTTACTTAGAAATACATTAATTCAAAGACATAGCCGTGTTAATCTGGAAAGTCAGTAGGCAAAAGGAGACCAACTGAAAGAAAGTTGGTATTGGTATCATGAGCTTTGGTAGAGCTGAGCCTACTTCCTCAGATGCATTTGGTTCAAGTCTACAACAGTTCATGCTACCAATTTTTTTCTTTCCATTAGTCTCAAAGGTGCTGCAAGATCCCTTTGCATATTTAAGAATGTTATAGTGAGTTATACTCCTAAATCAGTGTATACTGGCTTGCAACCCCACAGTTACAATGTGTCCGTTGGGTCTAACTTTGTAGTATCTAATTTGTCCAAATCAGTATTGAACAGCTTTGTTTTAACAACAACAAAATAAACTTATTAGAATTGTATTTGTTCCAGAAAAGCATCCTTCTCCAGGGATGTTTTGTTGTTCTTGTGTGCCTTCAGGTCATTTCCGGCTTATGCTGACCCTAAGGGTTTGTTCATGTGGATTTGTTTTTGCCTTCCTCTGAAGCTGAGAGAGTGTGACCTGCCCAGGGCTACCTAGTTGGTTTCCAAAGCCAAATGGGAATTAAAAGAACCCTGGTCTCCAGAGTCCTAGTCCAGTGCTCAGACTCTGACCTAGACCACACTGGCTGCCCTTCCAATCTCTGCGTTGTACTTTTTGCCTTCAAGTCATTTTTCACTTATGGCTACCTAAGGCAAACCTATCATGGGGTTTTCTTGGCAAGATTTATTCAGAGGAGGTTTGCCATGGCCTTCTTGAAATTAGCATTGCATGTGTCTGGGTTTGATTCCAAGCTGGTTCCAAAATGTTCATCTGAGTAACTTGTATCAACCTTCTACAATCTAATGCTTTGGACTACAACACTCACCATTCCCAGCCAACATAAACAGTGGTCAAGAATGATGGGAGTTGTCTGAAATGGTGCCAAAGGGGAAGAGCCTCTTTTGTCATGTGTATACTACACTGCTGCATCTTCCTAATACACCCTGCATAGCAAAATTACCAGTGGCCTGGTTCCCACACATGCTGGTCTATGTTTAGGAGTGGAGATAGGAAAAAGTAATTTATGGCTCGACCCATCTGTACAACCCCCTGTGGTTATGTTTACCTCTAAAACTGTAGTTGTCTGAGATGATTAAGAACCCAAGGGCAACTTGCAGCTAAGTGTTGGAGAGTGAACAGTGATTCTCCTTCAGGTGCCAGCCTTGTTAGAATAATTTCTTCCATCTCCACCCACAACTTTTCTTCCTCCACTGAACCAGCAATGTCAGTGTTTCGTGGCTGCTGGGCTTGCTCATGGGTTCTTTTGGAGTTCCATCTCCCCTTTAATTTTCATAAGATTTTGTTTTGTACTTTGGCAAAGCACCAGGTTCTCTAAATCTGCTGGTACTTTCCTCAGACGACGGAAGTTGGAAGTATAATCTAATGGCAATCCGAATGCAATCATGGAGTTTCACTTTATTGCGTATGAATGTATCTCATGCAATTTCGGGCAAATGGGAAGTTATTCCAAACGCAATTATAGGTTTTACCTTATTGCAATTTCAGGGAATGGGAAGTCTTTTTGAATGCATTCCGAATGCAATTAGAATTCACGTAAATTCACTAAACTAGAGAATTTATGTGAATTCGAATTGGCTCCATTCGAAATAGAGAGAAATTCCTCCCATCTGATAAACACATTTGTGTGGATTAGTAAATTTGGGAGAGGGAGGAAGGAAATCACATTACAGTTTACTTCGGATGGAAATTTATGAGAGCTTAATTTGGTTTACATTTGATGAATCTCAGTTGATTCCTCAGTTTGGTGAATCAGGTTCCTTCCTTTCCTCTTTATTGTTCACAGTGAGCTGGTACATGTCATCCACTGAGTACATCCTTCCACAAATTCTTCTGTGTTTAATTAGTACGCATGAGTGAGAGCAATGGTTACCTGTTTTCCTATTAAAAGGTGTTTGTTTTGCATGGGGTTTGCAATTTAAACATAGGATAACCCTCCAACCCTTTACCTCCAATACAAAATCATAGCAGTGCACCACCTTAACAAGACAGTAGTTAGGCCTGCTCAGGTTTTTCCTGAACACACGAGGTGCGTAAGTGGGTACAGCAAGGGTGGGAATCTTGTAGGTCTCCAGATGTTGGACTCCATGCATTTCTCACCATGGACTCTGCTGGCTAGGACTTTGGAACTTGCAACCATTGGCTGGAGGATTGCTTCCCAGCCCTGGGACAGAGAGATGTAGGACGAATCCACACAACAGAATGGATGTAGTTTGACAACACTTTAACTGTCATGCCTCCATGCTATGGAATCCTGGGATTTGTAGTTTGGCAGAGCACCAGAGCTCTCTGAAAGAGAAAGCTAATTGTCTCACTAAACTACAATTCACAGAATTCCATAGCATGGAGCCAATGCAGTTAAAGTGGTGTCAAACTGGATTATTTCTGCAGTACGGAGGCAGCTATAGTCATGCATACTATAGTGACCACCCAGCCTCTCAGTTCCTGACCTCGCATTGTTGAGTAGTAATGTCTATTGTTATTAACTGCCATCAAATTGATTTTTACTTATTACTTTGATTGTGACCTTCTGCATGGTGGGGACTTGGACTGGATCTCCCTTGGAGTCTCTTCCAACTGTGATTCTATGATTCTATGAATGAGTGCCCTCCAAGTCACCCTATCATCAACAGCCCTGCTCAGGTCTTAGAGGCTCAAAGCAGTAGCTTTCCTGATTTTGACTATCCATCTCTAATGTGGTCTTCCTCTTTTCCAACTCCCTTCTACAAAGGGAGATTTCTCTGTTCAATTTCTTCCAGGGTTCAGCTAAGTGATCTGCTGCTGTATAAAAGGATCATCTTGATCATCTTGTTGTCCTGAACCTGGTGCTGTCCAAATGCATTGGTCTAAAACATCCATCATTCCCAGCCACCGGGGACTATGGCCAAGGCAAGTAGGAATGATGGGTGTTGTACTCCAAAATAGCTGGAGGGCATCAAGCTTGGGAAGGCTTATTAAAACAAACCCCTGACTCAAATCAAGCAAGACTTGGCACCTTTGCTCAAAAAGTGGTAAACACCTGTGGAAAATCTGACAGACAGTGTTTAGTCTTGTCTTCATTGTAATCTGTCTGGTGATCATTTTTTGTTTTTATAAAATATTTTTAGTAATACTCTATCAGCATAAAAAAATCTCGCTCTTGAGGGTTTTAGTGTTGCTTTTCTTTTTATTAGTCATGCTCTTGTCAGCAATTTATTAATTTTTGTACACAAACAATGAAAGTCTGCAGATTGATCTGGCTGCTGAGGCCTGACCTTCATTTCCAGTAAAGTAGAAAGGGAATAAGTATGGCAAAGGAGGGGGTGTTCCTGACCACTGGAAATATATTCCATTAGAGTGGGACTTTAGATGGGTAGGAGCAAGTCCTTCCAAATCTTAGCCAATTAAACAGTTTTAGGAAAGTTGGCAGTCTTATTTACTGCTATGGAAAACAGATTTTATATTTACAGGTATATCTGTACAAATTAATAAAATAGATATGTTCATGGGCTTTACTTTTTAAAAAACAGAAGATTTGGTATGAGAGGTAAAATACAATGGAAAGGATAGGGATAGGTTCCTGCCTGACAAGAAAGAATTGCTTTTCAACATGCTTTAGCAGTCTTTTATTATTAAAACTGACAATATGGATAGGTAAAATGAAACAACTTCAGGTAAGCTTTCCATAAATAAACAGAAATATTTTTGAACCTTCTGGAGACCACTTGAAGGCTTTTTCCAAAGTGCATTCTGGGGTTACGTTTTCTTTCACCAGCCTTTACTTTTCTTATAAATTATATTTTGGTCAACTTGCCTTCTCTAAAGTATTGGGGACAACCAGTAAGACAGTCTTGCCTGCTTTCCACTTTTTCTCTCTGTTTTGTTGTTCATGCGCCCTCAGGAACAGATTCTGGTGGCAGGTGCTCATTACGTTGCCTGTTGTAGGCAGGTACACACCTCTGTAGTAGGATCAGCTAGTGTGGAATCCTTTGTTCTAGCTTTGTTTACTACATTGTTCACTGCAGATACGAAGCTCCAACATAATGCTGCAAACTGACATCAAAAGACTATAAGATGGAAAAGTGAAGGATAACCAGATGAGAATATGGGTGGGTCTAGACCCATTGTTTTGCTGAACACCAGAATCTTCTGGACATTCCAGATTCTACCACTTTCTCCTTAGTAGACAGAACAGCATACATTCACTCAGTTATCTTTTCAGAGACTTGTAGGTAAGCTAATACCACTTATTCCATACATTTGATGGCTGGGAAAGGAGGACTGAGGCTAAGAAACAAAAACGTCAGTAAAGTAGGCAGTGCCAAATTACAAGTGAGTGAAGAGTGAAAACTCAAATAGGTGCCAAGAATTTATGGAGCTGCCCAAGGTGTTCAGATAAAATCTTGGTCAGAGACAATGAATGCAAATTCTTTTGTGGCAAGAAAATGCTTGTGAATACAAGAACTTGAAACTGTCACCTCAGAGAAAACTTGCTTGGAACACTTTGGGCAATTCGTGGGCTTTCCCCACCTTTGGCATCTCTTTGAGGTTACCTCCAAAAAGATACCCACTGCGTTCATGGTTGAACTAAAGTTTTAACCAAGGATATTTTCTCTCGCTAGGGACTCAATACCCTAAAGGCACCAGTTCCTATATGATCTTGAAAGCTATGCAGGGTCAGCCTGGTTAGTACCTGGATGGGAGACCACCAATATAGCTGTAGGTTACATTTCAGAGGAAGAAAATGGCAAAACCACCTGTAAATATTCTTTGCCAAAGGAAATTCTATAAAATTCATGAGGCCATAAGCTGGTAGATGACTAAAAGGTACATGTAATCTAATTGCTGCTGTTCTTAACCATTAAACAGCATGAGCCGGGGTTATGATTTCATTTAGAGTGGACCCAGTTTTGAGTCTCAACTGCCATTGTTCCAATTTTGGATGGGAAGTGACTACAAATTACAGCCACTATAGGATTTCAGTTGAAATTTCTGGACTGAGGGCTGCAGTTCATGGGACTGAGATATATTATGTGGCTGAGGGTATTTTAAACTAATCCACTGTTCCTGCACATGTTCATTAATTGTGTATGGGAAGCTTGAAAAGACAGGGGGATAACTGGGAAATCCAGGCAAGCTTGTAGGGTGGGGGGAAAGACTTTAATAGATGTATGCATCCAGTGGGCTCGACTTTCCCCTCACTGATTTAAATAGCTTCAGCACTTACAGAAGAACATAAGGAAAAGAAGGTTTACTGCTTGAAGTGTTTGCGTAGATAATTAGGCTATGGGCTGCAGGGGTGGGGGCACAAAAAAGGGAATAATCAGGGCTGGCCCCAGACATTCTGTTGCCTGAGGCAAGTGATGAGATGACACCCCTGTCTATTCTACTTTTTAAACTTTAGCACTGGTAATAGAAAGTGTTCTCCGACCTTGCACCTAGAGGCAGCAAACTAACATACACAACATAATTAAAGCACTATAATTTAATTGCCATGGTTGTATCCTATGGAATCTTGGGATTTGTAATCTGGGGAGGCACTGGAGTGCTCTGGCTGAGAATTTCAAATACTCCTCCCTAAACTATAGGTCCCTGGGAGTTAAAGTGAAATCATAGTGTTCTAACCATATGGTATGAAAGGGTCCCTAGCTTAGGTGATTGGGAACAGGATCCGTGACTTGCTATTCTCCAGGGTGGCTGTCAACTGTAGAATTGATGCAGTTTGACATGGCTTTAACTGTCATGACTCCATCCTATGGAATCCTGGGGTTTGGCTTAAGCTAAAGACTTCATGGATTGGTGGTGTGGCATCAGAGCACATGCACAGATCCCACAGTTGCACCGCATTGAGCCATAGCAATTAAAATGGTATCAAAATGCATTAATTCTGCTGTGTAGATGCAGCCTAAGAGAGGGAAATAAACAGAAATCTTAGGAAGAAGTACTGTGGAGTGACAGCTGCCTCTCTCAAGTGTCTGCCACTTGATGCACTTATCCCATATTGCCTGTAGGTAAGGCTGGTCCTGGGGGTAAAGACAGCAAAGGAAAAAAATGTTAGCAGGTTCAAGGCTACATTTCGTCCACAGATGAAAGCCATAAGTCTTAAGCCAAAGACTTCATGGATTGGTGGTTTGTGAGCTGGGATTTGAAGGAAGAGACTGGGAGTTCTAAGCATCAGGGGACCAGATTTCATGAGCATCTATTGAATTTCCTTTTCACAGATTAATTGTGTGAAAAGACCTCCATGTGATTAAAGAAACAGCAGGCTATAGGAAGAATTGGATGCTTCTAAGAATCCCGATTGCAGTGTGGGAGACCTGATTTATGGTCCATGCCATTCAAAAAGTGATACTGTACTGAAAAATCTTCTGGTACCCTTGGCCAGGGAAGGGGGGCATTGATAAACCCAATTTGAAATGAGTATGAACTCTGTTGGTCAGAGCATCTTAAGCAAAATGGATTATGAATTGGCATCTGTCTGTTGTGTCTGATACTTGGCTCCCATCTCAGTTTAGGATAATGTAAATGACTGGCTGGTGCAAGAGAATGGTTCCTGCACTACAATGATTCTTATGTTTCAACAAAGTTTTTCAAGGCCTTGATTCTAGGATATCATTTGTATCATTCAATTACACTAAATTATCTTTGTTTTGGTCTTTCAATTGCACTTGGCAGGGTCTGTTTTGGAAAGAGGGCAAGGGATTCAACATAGCTGAAATAAATCTTCTATAAGTATAAATAGCTATAGACAGTTTCGTCCATTTCTCCTTCCCTCCCTTGTTTTGAAATTTTTCATGTATTGCTACCATGAGCTTTTTCTTTACTGCTCAATTCAGCCATACTACAAATAAATTCAAAATATTCATTAAAAGCACAAACATCTGCACTACTTTAAAATGCAGTCTCACTCACTCTCTCTCTCTCTCTCTCTCTCTCTCTCTCTCACACACACACACACACACACATAATGTTTGTACATGGAATGCTAGCCTTTCTCTCAGAATTTTACAAGCTTTCTGTTACTTAATGTCAAATAGCTTCCTATGCCACCCTAAAAACTAGATTGTATAATCTTTTGTGGACAGTCTACTTCATCAGATATGTCCACTAATATTTATGTCATATTTTTTTTAGTTTTTAAGGAAGTGGCAGGAATTTGTGTTGTATTTTCTGCAAAATGCATCTTCCCATGCGACAGCTGCTATTTTACATATTTATCATGTTTTGTTCATTAGGTTTGGGTCCAATAACCTTAATTTCATCCATGCTCAACATGATCAAGAATTTGAAGTTGGAAACTGGCTTTTAGTTGAAGCCTTTTTGTTTTTAGTAGGTCTGTTTTTTCCTCTCTCCTCTCTGGTTTCTTGGGTAATGGTAGAGGTGGACCGTCTAAACATATAGTAAGGTCATGGTAACAATGTCTTTTCTTTTCCCAAGGCTGGCTGCCACTCAAACCTTTGCCTATAGCTTCAGAGCAAGCCCCATAAGTCTTCACCCTATTTCGAGAGGCAGGCACAGGCTTTTTTTTTTTTAAAGAGATGGATTAGTTGGGTCCTCCCTGTGAGAACTAAGAGAGAAAAGCTTTCCTCATTCAGGTTGTTCCCAGATGAGCTAGCTGCTTCTGTCTTGATGCTACAAATGATGCTGGTTGTAAAGGCTTATTTCCTGCTGTTTTGTTTCCCCACATAAACGGGCCAAGGCTCTTCCTGTGAAGGCAATATAGCTATCTTATCTTTGGACTATATTGCAAAAGTGCAAAACCTATAGTCTTCCAGATGTTGGATAACAATCCCTATTGTCCCAGACATTCACTTTTTTAAAAAAGTGGCTCTTCATCATTACAGCTCTCAGTGATCCTTCTGACTGAGGGATTCTGGGAATTGTACTCCAAAAACATAAGTTTTCCAAGCCTTATATACATTTTCCACTCTGCCTCTGTTCTGTCTGCTTGTCCTGCTTAACTCAAGCAGATCTTATGATTTTTTCAATATGCAGTATCCAATATTAAGACAAACAACCTTTTTCCTAACAAAGGAATCCCTCCCAGTTGTTGTATCTGCTTGATTGCTTAGTGTTTCTGAAGTGATTCTT
Source organism: Urosaurus nigricauda (assembly GCA_034509955.1). NCBI lineage: Eukaryota > Metazoa > Chordata > Lepidosauria > Squamata > Phrynosomatidae > Urosaurus > Urosaurus nigricauda. Next base: position 310,255,316 of record JAOEGL010000001.1, on the reverse strand, counting down.
AACTTTTTGCTACCAGGTAGCTCAGCATGCCATGTCTATTCAACATCATATTGATTTGGAAGCTAACTAGTTCAGGTGCCTGTGGCTTCTGCAGAAAATGTGCTGCCTTTCTCATAACATGCTTGCCAAGAAGTCCATAAAACCAATAAAAACCTGCTCAGGCAGTTGGGGTCTTCACACTTCCCTTGAAATGGCTCATCCATATTGATGTCAAGCATGCTCAGATCAATTAGGTGGTCTCTGAGTCTTTTGTTAAATAAACTCCTTACAGGTAGGTTATTGTTGTACAGAACAGAGAGGAGGAAAAGAAATCTTCCACCAGAAATTAAGATTAACAATCTATTGCATTCCACTCCTTCCATCTGAAAAACTATTGCTTTCTGCAACAGACAATTTTTTCGTTTAGAATTGGTTCTGGATCACAGCCCTCTGAACTTAACAGTAGCCTGTCTTTAATAGATGCCATATAGAAGCTCCAATACAAGCAGAGGAAAAGAGACATACTTTGATAACAGACATATTTTGCTTACAGAAATCCCGATATTCAACTCCTGTCATTTCTAGACAGAGCTGGAAAAGACTTCTGTCTGAAACACTGGTGAGCTACTTGTGGTCAAAACAGACAGTACGGAGCTACATAGAAGAATAATCTGACTTGATACAAGGCACCTTCTTGTACCTTTTATGTCATGTCAGTGTTGATTCTTTGTATTTTCAGGAAAGAAATTGACTCAAGGAACATTATAGAAGTAAGCCAGCAGCTTGCACTGGTTTAGCCCATAAATCACTGAACAAGGGAAGTGGTCCATTGTGTCATAGCTAAAGGTATTTATATAGATCTGAGAGTTAAACTAGCATAACATCTTTAGAAAATATGGGTTTGGTAGCTGTAAACTTCATTTTGTGTATTGCTTTTAAATTAGTAGCCAATTGTTGTTTGTCATCAAGTTGGCTTTGACTTATGGCCATGGAATCCACAATAGGGGAAGAGGAGGCTCAAGCCTAAACTGTGGAGGCTGGGCCCCTCCTGAAATGATCTGGCAGCAAGGATAAAGACCATCAAGACACCTGTGTACTTGAGCTCCCTAAGGACCTACCAGTCAGAAGTGTTGTAGTCTGTGTATAGAAATATTTCATTTGTTTAACAGAGTTGTCTATATTTTCCACATTTCTTGATATTACTTTTATGGTTTAAACAATTTTATAATGTTTTATTTATTATTTTGTCATTGTTGTTATGACTATTAATTGCTTTAACTGGTGGCATTGTTACTACTATTATTCACCGAATTCTGTATTTTTATTGTTTTGTAAAAACATACATGCACTTAAGCAAAATGCTTAATGACATGCCTGCCAGTCTTGAGGGGGAGCCCACCTTTAAAATAGTTCTGGCATCCATACTTATGGTGACCCTACAAATGACTCTGTTATCAAGAGCTCTGCTCAGGTCTTATAAATTCTTGTAGCTGATTTCATTCAATCAATTCATTCATGTTGGGGTCTTCCTCTCCTCCTACTAGCTTCAATTTTACCTAGCATGATGGTGTTGTTGTTGACTCTGTCTCCCAGATCCTATGTTTGTTTCTTATTGGAAGGAGAGAGTTTTCATCTGTAAATGTCATTCTCTTACCCTCAAACCACTATGGCAGTGCTGCAGTGTATTAATATATACCAGTATAGTTGAGTTTACTCACTGCACAATGGTTAATTCGCTCCCAACCCATCTCTGTGTGTGCATGTGTATAAATGCACACCTTCATAAAGATTGACTGCAGTAGAGTGTTGCACTTTCTGTAACTTTTGAGAAAGCACAGCCACCTGCAATTGGTTTTATGCCAGTGTCACATCAAGATTTTAGCCAATATTTCCTTGCAAATGCACAATTTAAACAAGAATTGTGTGGCTTGTTTGATACCCAGTGAGAAGATCTGAAATGAATTGTGTATTATAGTTCTAGGTAAAGGAGGAAATGATATATTACTTGTATTGACAGGAATGCCATTCTTACTTATCTTCTGGTGCTGGACCATTTTAGTACATACAGTCATCATATTTGTAAAGTTTAAATCGAAAACTAGAGATGGATTTTCAAAAAACCCCAAAGATGGCATGGAATCTTAGGGTCCAAATCAAAACTTCCGTAGGTAAGTACAGTTAGAATGGCATGTAGGTACTTTATGATTATCTGTTGTGGAGAACTGGTGTGCCAGTTCCCTTAATGTGCCAGGGTAGTATCCTATTTGTGCCCATTGGATACATCTCTTTCTTTCTTTCTTTCTTTCTTTCTTCTTTCTTTCTTTCTTTCCTGAAAGCTCACTCCAGACCAGCAGCTGAAAGCTAAGAGGCCAGTTTAGATCCAGGGATCATCACTTTGAAGAGCACTGTTGTAACTCTTTCCTTGAATGTGGGTCCTTATGTAGCCAGTGGTATCATCCACACAAAAGAAAGAGAAATCGGCAGGTTCAGGAACTCCCCAAGACTTTCTGCCCCAAAGACTATTTTCTAACCATAAAGGATGAGACTTGTACCCAGCCTAGTGAAGACTAAGTTTTCTAGTGGCCATAGAAAACAGACTGAAGGCTGGAAGACCAAAAAGAATGAAAAACCGGGGGGGGGGGGGGGGTGGGCAGTCAAATGGAATATGCTTGAAGGGGGCATGCCTGCAAAAAAGAGTACTCCATCCTGTAACATTACAGATCTTTCTTGTGATGCTATTTCAGAATGTTTAAATACCATTCCATGCTGTCAGGCATTTATGGGTGAAAACTCACCATACAGAATGATATGCATGGACCTGATGCACACACATGCACTCTCTCACACACAAGCATGCCAACCACATGGAACAACTGCCTTATAGAGATGTTTCTGACATCCTTAATGGAAAGTCAGAATGTAGAAAGTTGCATTATGAAGACTGCTTGCCAATTTGCCTTCAGTCCTTTCTCGATAATTGCAGGAAAATTAGCTCAAGAGGCCATGCTCTTTGTGTTGATTGATGATACCAGATGAGAGGGAAGAAGAGGAGTGTTAATGCCCTCAATCCACAATAAACACCCTATAACTTAGCATGCTTAACATCTGTACAGTTAGGAGACTAGTAGTTACTACAGTATTCTACAGTTGGAGACTTGAGGTTTTTCAAAATATTATCTAGTGGATATCCTGAAAACAGTTTTCTCCAATGTAAAGTCCAAGATCTTAAATACTAAACCCAGAATATATGTTGCCCATTCCAATTTCTAATAGCATCCACAAGGTAGAAAATGGGAAGACTCCTGAAATCATTCTCCCTCAGATTGCTGGTCTTTTGCAAATGTGTATTAACTTCATTGTTTGAAATGGTTTACCAAAGGGATCCTATGTTTGTATCTTATGGGGAGGGGAGAGTCTTCATCTATAAATGTCATTCTCTGACCCTCAAATTATTTACCTTAATCCTCCTTTGATTTATTGTGCTGACTGCCAGTCGCCATTCATAGGTTCCAGAGGCAACAGGGTTAAGAATTCTAATTCATCATTTGATAATCTCTGACATAAGGCAGGCAGGTTTCAGTTGCCCTCCTTTATTTGGAAACCAAAGGACACCAGTCAGCACTATCTCTGTTCACTGTCCTGACCTGCATCCTGGTAGGGAAGGTCCAGTAGACTGGTGATGGATGAGGCATGCTCAAAGGTCATTTGTTGGTCATCCCCACATTTCTTGTTCTACAAATGGAATATGACTGATAGCTTTTGAGAAAACATATCTGTCTCAAGGTGGAAAAACTGTAGCCCTCCTGATGATATTGGACTATAACTCCCATCAGGTGGTGACGAGTACTGGGTGTTGGAGTCCAACAATATCTGGAGGGCCACACATTGTCAACCTCACCCCTGTCTCTTCAAAGAGGTATTGATTTTCATTGGAACTCCATGAATGTAGAGGATGGTTTGGGAGGTAACTTCACTAGAGGTATTTAATCAGAGCTTAGATGGCTATTTGTCAGGGATGCTGTAGTTGGATAATACATTCAGCAGAAGATTGAGTAGGTGGTTTCTAGAATCTCTTCCAATGATACCTTTATAGTTTTCTAACTGAAAAACAAGCACATTATTGTCCTGTTCAGAGTTGGCTATCAAGACTGTGAGTGCATTGGTGACACACAGCATAATAATTCATCAGATAAAGCTAAATTGAAATAGAATAATGGTTATGACTGATGTACTTTGTATTATGGTACTATATATATGGATAGCAATGTTGATGGGTGAATCTTCAGATTTTGCTTCAGAAAGAGAGTGTGTCTTATGTTCATGATACTTTGAAAAAAGATGAAGTACTGGCCACAGTTAATAAATGTTCCAGTTGTACCCTGTAGATCACTCATTTTCTGATAAAAGTATGTATAATGCCAGTTTTTAGTACAGTATCTTGAATCTGGACACCTTCTAGAACTGAGATGTCTGGGAACCTATCCGCTGCTGTTGTTATTGTAGATAGGGATTGCTTTTAGCCATGGTCAAATGGGACTGATCTCTTCCTTTTCTTTCTCTCTCAGGTATGGCATCAATTTTGTCATTTGTGTTCAATATCAGTTAGATTTCAGTCCTGCATCCCTGCTTTATGCTCTATGGCTTTTGACTAATATGAAATGTTCTCTGGAAGACTGAAGGTGAAAAGGTGGAGACACTTAATTTTAAGGACAGTCCTTTCTAACAATAATAAAATTCTATTAGCTCATACCTTCATTCAAACTGTTATTTTAGATACAATTGAATAACTGTGGCGCTTTTAAACAATTCTGAATGTATATTTTAAAAACATTTCCCAAGCAGCCATACTAAGAGTCCCATCCTAGCCACACATACCTGGAATGTGGAACTTGCTTATGCATAGGATAGCATTGTGGAAAAGAAAAAGCCATTGAGACATACTTCAAGTCAAGCATCCTCAGCTTTAGGCTGCAGGGCCTAAATCCAATTGTTAGTTCCAACTATAGTAGTCCCATTGAAATAGTGGACCTTATGTAAAGTTTTGATTTACTAAGTTCTCATTGGAGCTAAACAGACAGGCAAAAAGAAGTGCTTTCAGGCTGGCTTGAAGGTGTGGCATTTACAGTAGAAGACATATGCCTTGAACCAGCAGGAAAGTACCCTCTAAGTGCCTTATGCAGAGAAAAGTTGTTTCAAAAAGTAGCAGTTTTTTTCCACTTCTTCCTGACTTGAAACCATGCCATGTGGTCATGACATGAGCACTCCAGCTGCCTTGGGAGCCAGTTGGTGGGGTTTCAATGTGGCTTCAGAAAAGGCAGTTTCAAGCCACTTTTTCCTGCCCATCTGTTTCACTCAATTGTTTCAATTGGATTAACAATTGGGTTGAGACCTAAACTTTGATTTCTCTGAATAAATATTTGTCAGTATTGGACACTGGAAGACCAAAGTTCAAATCCCCACTCGACCACAGGAACCTACTGGGCAACCTTGGGTATGTCACACTGTCTACACCTCAGAAGGCGGCAAGGGCAAACCTCTGAATGAATCTCATCAAGAAAACTGTGTTAGGTTCACCTTAAGGTCACCAGAAGTCAGAAATGACTTGAAGGCACATAATAACCACACAGATTTTGTGACCTAAATATCCCAAAGGCACCATATCCCATCTGATCTTGGAAGCCAAACAGGGTCAACCCTGGTTAGTACTTGGATGGGAAACTGCCAATGCATACCAGGTCCTGTAAACTATATTTCAAAGGAAGGAACTAGCAAAACCACCTTTGAGTAGTCCTTGACTAAGAGAACACTATGAAATTCATAACATAATCATAAGTTAACAGGCAACTTGAAAGACCATACATACATACATACATACATGACACTTCTGAATATTTGTGTTGTTTTTAGCCCTGTGATGCTCTGTTCCAAAGCATCTCAACACTATAGGACATTTGAGATGCACCCCTTGATGCAGTGTCAGCACAGTACATGGCCTTTTGTGTAATACTTTATTAACAAAACTATAATTTTCAAAAAAAAGAATGATAATATAGATTCAACAATAAGAGAGACTGATTTTACGTGGTTATTAATTTTATCTTACATATTTGTTAACCAATGCAGCCAAGTTGTCCTGACTAGATAAAGTGTAACCATTCATTCATCATTATATGCTAGACTACAGTAAACAACTAAAGTGGAAAAGGTTGCAAAGCCATAATGACTTTAACATTAAAAATATACTTAACTGTCAATCCCTAGTGAAAAACTAACTCAGTTTTTCACAGTTCCATATAGAAACAAACAAAACCAAAAGGCACCTGCACTTCAGGGTATTCAGTCTGTTAACATTCCTGAAATGAATATTTCATTTTCAGTGCTGTATAAAACAATACCAACATTCCAAAGAATCATTTCCCTTGTTTTAAATTCCTTTCTAAATCTTAAGTTGTTTTATAAATTAAAAACCAAATTCCTTTTCTGTTCTTCCAGAGTTTATTCCACTAGTGAAGCATTAAGCAGAGAGCTACAATCAATTTAACTGTCTCGTTTTACAAATCTACCTTTTTGCAGATACTCTTTTAGAACTATGAGTATATGGTGTCACCAGCAATATGTTGCTTTTGTAGATGCTAACATGACAGCAATGACTCTACTTGAGCTCCTTGCTAAAATAAAATTTTGGCCACTCTTTTGAATTTTGCTTTTGAGTTTCTGAAACACAGGACATTTCTAGAAAGAAGCTTTTATTTAAATATAATAAGCAGTCCAGCCTTATACCTGCTTATCCAGATGGAAGCCATGCTGTATCCAGTGTTACTTACTCCTTTTAAATCTTGTTAGTTTTGCAGTTTTAATACTAATGCAAGCCTTTCCTGTCTTCCATGCTGCAAATTCATTTCCTGCCAGTCACTGCCAGTAATTATGAAAGTGTTCTGTCACTGTACAAGTTCTTAAATAACAAGACAAATCCTCTCTTTCTATGTTAATAAGGAACACGTGGGACTGGGTGGAAATCCATAAATGCTGATTATTTTCCTTAATTTTTAATTGTATGTTTTACACATCCTTTCATGGAAGGAACAGTTCCACTCCTAATTTTAATCTACACTATGGAAAACATATTATTATTCACCTATACTTACTTTACCTTACTTACTTAAGGTTTTTTTTAATAACACCAGCAAGAAGGCAGCCTGGAAATGGAGAGGGACATGGTAATTTAGCTGAGAGCCATATTGACCACCTGCACTTTAAATTACAAGGCTGGTGGTGACATCTCCAAAACCATGCAGCAAACTATATATTTCTCATGCTTGTATTTGTCCTCTGTCTGCTCTGTTCTCACAACCTGACAAGGTAAGTTTTGCCCATCTTGCCAACCTATAAAATGACACCTTCTACATCCCAGTCTAATTTCCCACACATTTTATTTATTTAGAGTATACCCCTCTCTTCAGCCAAAAAGCTCTCAGAGCGGCTTGAAAATTGTTAATTAGACATTTCCCTGCCCTCAGGATTACGATCTAAAAAGACAAAACACAAAAGGAGAAGGGAATTACAATGGAGAAGGGTATTAAGTCCAGCAGATCTTCTCTCCCTCTGAGGCCTGGACCAAAGCAGATGACTGGAGGAAGGGCCTTCTTACTATACTTACTATAATTCATACTGGGCCTGGAACAAACTGTGTTGTATGGAAGAAAGTATACGTTAAAAACAGCTCATTAACTAGAAATATTCAATAAATGATTTCCCTCTAAGACCAAATTTAAACTGGCATGTGCACCTGTCTGCATGCTTTATGTATCTGCCTTATAGACTTGCTTGCTTTGTAGGCCTTAGGACAACCCAACTCAAACCCAAGACCTCATAGTCATATGGCTGCTTTTCCCATGTATTTTCCCAAACATGCTCTCTTCCACGGAGTTCTGTAGTTTGGATTTTACTATGCCACCCATACTGTTGTTTCCTTTGTATGGATTCTATAGCGCCATTCTATGATACCTGGTTTTCTCATAGTACAAAATGGAACTTAAAAATCATATTGGGTGGCTGTTAGATCTCTGTTCTTCCTCAGTTCCTCTAAGAGCCACATGTTGAGCAGAGCAATCTCAAAGCTTGCTATCAAGTACCCAGCAACCTAGCTCCCATTCTTGCAAATAGCAACCCTCTCATTCTCCATGTGACCATCAAGATAGCAGCCAGCAGTTGGAAGGCTGCAGGACTTTCATAAGACCAAGACTGATGAAAATTGAAGCCATAACAATCTGACTGCCTAAGTTTGAAATGATAAAATAAAGTGGGTCACACTTTTAAACCAGATTTATTTATTGGGTATAATGCAGAGATTGGACTGCTGTTCTTGGAATCCTCCAGTTAGTATGCCCTGTGACGGTTGACAGATTCTGAGCATTGTGGTCCAAAAATACATTTTTCCAAGCTGTGGTATAATGGAGGCTGTAGTACTGATCCCCCCCCCAATCCACTAACCTCATTAAGGTTACAAAGCATGGCTAGCAACTCAGTTGTTGTGCTGTTGTTAACTGCCATCAAGTCAACTACAACTTATTGTGACCTTGTAGAATGAGTGGCCTTCCTGTCACCCTGCTGAAGTCTTGCAGACTCAGGGTTGTGGCTTCTTTGACTAAGTCTATCCATCTGCAATGTAGTCTTTTCCTATTGCCTTCTACCTTGCCAAGCTTTATTGTCTCTTCTAGTGAGCAACTCAGTTACTCCTTAGATATATACAGTAACATCACAAATCCACAAACCAGCAATACCTTTGTTGAGCCAACCAAAAGGAACAATATACATGTTGCTAGCTTTGTGTGTTTTGGTTGGCCCAATAAAGGTATTGTTGTTTTGTGGATTTGGGGTGTTATTGTACTTTGCTGTGTGGTCAACATGGCTACCCTGGAATATGTTCCCTTAGTAGTATGTCAGTATTTCCAGAGAAGCTCGAGGCTCTTCCTTTTTCCCTATGTTTCTAATTACTGTGGATCAAAGCCATTTGAGAAAATCCTGAGTTAGTTTTACAAGGGGTAGATGTTCTATCAAGTTACTGTGGTCAGAAGAGAAACTCGGGAGCCCCATGCCTTCCACAGGAATCCATAGTGCCAATCCTTTGGACCCATGCCTGTGTGGCGAGATCTGTTATAAGGGTTTGTTTTTTTCCTTGAACCAAAACAGCTTATCTCAAATCCTGGAGAGAAAACCTGGGAACAGGATGTACTCCATGATGGTTGGTGGCTTCCATGGAAGTGGGTTGGCAAGTCCAGGTTGTAGCCTGACATTTAAAGGACCTGACCAAGGTTCTAACCCTCCCCTCCCCCCCCCCCCCCCACCACCACATAGGTTCAGCACCCCGGATAGCTTTTAAGAGTTTGGAATTAAACTTGGACCAGATTTACTTCCCCAATGGCACCAGCTAGCACAAGTTAACAGTCAGTGGGAAGTCATGCCAACTATGGAAAGAGAAATTATGTCTTCTCTTTTACCCCCTAGCCATCTTCATTAGGTTACTTCAGAGTCTCAAGTGGAAGAATAGCAAGATAATTTTTTAACCTATGTGCTTTTTTTAAAAAAGAGAAATCCTTTTTTCATCAGTAAAAGACATTGAGTGCAAGTCACTTTTCATATCTGTAAATGGATTACAAAGTTTCACAATAATGTAAACTGCCCTGAAACTTTTGTATATTGTGTGGAATATAACTATTTTAATGTTTATTTATTAAAATGAAAGAATATACAACAAATTTAGAATTGTACAAGCCATTGTATTCCCTATTGCCATGTATGGATGTGAGAGCTAGACAGTTAAGAAGGTGGATAGGAGGAAAACCAACTCATTTGAAATGTGATGCAGGAGAAGAGTGATAAGGATTCCATGGACAACCAAAAAGACCAACAAATGGGTCCTGGAGCAGATCAAACTAGAAATCTCCCTAGATGACAAAACTCAGGTTGTTGTACTTTGGACACATCATGAGAAGGCATGAATCATTGGGATAAAACAGTAATGCTAGGAAAAATAGAAAAAAGCTGCATGCAAGATGGATGGACTCTATTAAAGAGATGAGTTTGCAGGCGTTGAGCTGAGCAGTGGTAATCTTGGTGATGTCTCATCAGCAGGGTTGCCATGGGTCAAGATCTACTTGAGGGCAGTTAACAACAACAAAATAATATTTAATGCTTCCCTTTACCCTACATGAAAATAATAGACTCCAGAAACACTATTGAATTGCACCTAAATGTTATAGTTGCACAGATATATTTAAGATTTTTCCTTGAAGGCCAGAAAAAAAATCAGCACAATAAGCTATGGAAATCAGCAGTCAGTAAAGATGAGGGGTTCCTATTTCCTCAAAGGCCCCTATAAAGAGGGAGTGTTCACTTGGGTGAAAAGGAAATAAAAAAAAAACCAGCTTCATTTATATACCGCTTCATACCCTTAAGGAGTGTCTAAGCGGTTTACAACTGTAAGCTATTTGCCCCCTAACAATCTGGGTACTCATTTTAGCAACCTCGGAAGGATGGAAGCCTGAGTCGAGCTTCAGCCCTTATGCTGATCTTGAACTCGCCATCTTATGGTTTTGAGTGAGTGGCTGCAGTATAGGCATTTAACCACTGCGCCACCAGGGCATTTAAATATTTAAATACATATGTATAAATTTCAGAAAACAAACCCAAATTTTGCCTTTTTATATAAGGGATGCTATTTTACTGTGCGTTGGATTTAATGGGACTCTAGCATCCATGGATTTTGTTATCCATGGGAGATTTTGTAATGAAACCCCAGTGGATACAAAGGGCCCTCTGTATCCAAAATTCAAATCTTTTTGAGCTTAATTTTAATTTTAATTTTTAATTAAAATTAAACAAAAAAAAACCCCTTTTCGAGCTAAAATACAAGTGTAGTACCTACCTGTACTGTATTTGCAAGGCTGGAAAGAATCATAGAGTTGGAAGAGATCTCAAAGGCCACCCAGTGCAACTCCCTGCCATGCAGGAACACACAATCAAAGCACCCCAACAGATGGCCATCCAACCTCTGTTTAAAAAACCTTCAAAGAAGAAGACTTTACCACATTTCAAAGGAGTGTGTTTCACTGTCAAAGAGCTCTTAGTGTCAGGAAGTTCTTCCTAATGTGTAGGTGGAATCTCTTTTCCTATAGTTCGAATCTATTGGATTCATCCACGCACTCAGGTCCTCTGGGAGGAACTTGTTACAGCCTATAAAAACTAGATTGTGTGCAACCGCCTAGAGGACCTTTTCGGCTACCCTCCCAGATTATGGAATGGCCTGCCAGATGAGATCCATCACATTACCACCTTAAACAGCTTTTAAAAAGCTGTCAAGACAGATCTCTTCCAGCGGGCCTTTCCTGAATAGATAACCGGCCATCAAAAAACTTGAACCTTCTATGCCTCTGACTTCTGTCATAGCCATTGTTTGTTTGTTTATTATATTAAGATATGTATTAAATTGTGATTTGTTTAATTGTATTTTAGGGGGAATATTAGGACACGGGAATGTATGTTTTAATGTGTAAGCCACCCCGGTTGTGTTTCACAGAGAGGCAGGATATTATTATTATTATTATTATTATTATTATTATTATTATTTTGCTCCGGGTCCTAGTCTCTGCAGCAGCAGAAAACAAGCTTGGTCCATCCTCAAGCAATGTGACTGGAGGGAGATGCAATGATCTGTGAAATGGCAGAAATCCATACCTCCCACCATTTCAAGATTCTCAGTCTCACTCCAGCATCATTATGGCTCATTATGGCAAATACAGGTATTCTAAAACCTGGGGGGAAATTCCAAAATACTGAACACTTCTGATACCAAGCATTTCGGAAAAGGGATGTTCAACCTGTTAAGTGATGTGAAGAAAGGGGCATGCCAGAAGTCTGGGATTACTACCAAAAAGGCCCTGTCTCCTTATGCTTGTTTTATCAAGCTGAATTGACAGGGGAAACTCAAAGCTATGTCCTAGAAGACATAGGAGAGGAAGGAGATTCTTAAGGTATCCAGGTTCACTGAAGGCTTGAACTGGGCTCAGAAATAAACAGCCAGCCAGAAGAGATTAGAACATACTGCTCAATTTTACCTGTCCCAGATAGCAGCCCTAGGTTTGTTTGTACGAAAAGACATTTAATTTTTCATTTTAATTGGAAGCAGCCCTTACGGAAGTCATTGGGGCTTACAAATGCTGCACCTTCACTCACTGAAATTTAGCATTGATTTGCAATGTTAATGTGTTACGTTTAATGTATAGGATCAACTCAACATAGCATAGCATAAGGAGTCTCCCGCTAGATCAGAGTTTTATCTAGCCCAACATTCTGCTCCCACAGTAGCCTCTGGGAATACTGCTGTGAAGGCATCTCAAAGATGTAAAAAACATAAGGAGGGGGTTATCTGTCTGTTTCTGGGGAAAGTTAAGTTGGTCCCTGAGAGGACAATTATATTTTGATGCACACATTCTCGGAGGCTTCAAATTTCAGTAACTTTTTACAAGCACACATACAAAGTAGCAACAAAAGGAGAGACAAATGAGAGGCTTCTATTCTTTCTTTAATTCTTCTGCAGTGTGTTGGCTGGGCTTTTAGGGTTTAATTGAGGTTAAGGGGTCAGAATCTGCGATAAACAAAACCATGACATATGGACAAGCTAAAGCCATCTGTATAGAAATATGTGTGTTGCTTTCAGGTTCACAATCTAATTGAGTAAACCTACTCTGTTTCTGGCTGCCTGAGCTTTATCACATGTGCTTGGACTATTAACTTAAATTTATTTATTTTTGAAAAATAAACTATTATGTTGTGCCTTTTCTTTAACAAATAGGAATAATGCTATTTTTTTATTTTTTTATTTTGCTAACCTCTTTACTATGACTGCATTGCACAGTGGGGTAGAAACTACTATATTTTTAAGAGCTTGCCTGCTGTTTGTGTGAGTGCCTGTCTGCCTGCCTTCAAGTTGATTGTCAGCATATGGTGACCCCATAAATTTCATAGGATCTTCCTAGGCAAGAAATGCACAGTTACTATTGTATTAATTGTTCGTATTTATATTAAATGCTTGTAGTGAAAAGGCCGATCTATCAGCCAATCACAAAGCAGTATGTGATCAGCCAATGGGAAGCTGGCTGGGCAGGGATATAAAAAGGGCCTTGTAGAGAGTGAAATGTGGGTTTGGAGAAAAGAGTGACATCGAAGGGAGGGTGTACTTTTGGAGTTCCTGGGGGAACATTTTAGTTTTGTTTGGTGACCACAAAAGGGTCTTAAGAGTCCAAAGAGGGACTGTGTAGGCTTGAGGAGTCTAGTAGGAAGAGGCTCAGAGCAAGCCAGTTGTTGAAGGGGGAATTTTGGTTCATGAATCTGAGATAGTATTGCCTATGTGGCTGAATTAATATTTAGATTTTGATAGAACATCTTGTAACTAAGGAATGAGATGAACATAACAGCTTTAATTTATAGTTTATTTTGTTTGATAATCAAACCACGCTACCAAATATTAGTGACACAGTGCTGTGCCATCTTAAAGAGCAGTGTTAGGGTGAAGGTTGGCAGGAGTCCTTCACAGTGCTCTATCTTAAGAATATTGTACTTGTTACTGTCTCAGTTTATTCTTACTATAACCCTGTGAGGTAAATTAGGCTGAGAGATCATGGGTGGATTCTGGAAGAAACTTGTGAGAGGAGGCTGGCATGTCTTCTCCCTTCCTCTGTAGCCTCTGCACCCCCCAAAAACCTCTCTGGAGGATTGAGGTACCTCCTAAACAGGATGAGATGGGGCATAAGGATGTGGGGAGAGGCTGCTATGTGAAGATGGAATCACCATTCAATAGTAACTGAGCACAATCCATGTGAGATGTCATATCACAGTGTAAACCTTCACTTGATCAGTTTGACAGAGGAAAATAGAGAGGTGAAATATCATTTTTACATCTATGCATGTTGACACACACCTTGCTTGAAGTAGACTTTAAAGAGCGAAGGGGTGAATAATGCAGAGGGGCTAAATTTTTGTACTTTTCTCCCATGCTCTCATCTGAGGACCCAACCAGACAGTAAGGGGAATATTAATTTTCTACAATATTTTACCTGTCACAGTGAGCTTCCCTTGTCAGAGTAGGATTTCTCCTGAGATATGTGCTTTGACAGCCAGTTGTACAAATTGAGCCTATATTTACCTTCCAATTATTAAACACAAAACTAAATACTCAGCTTTTATACATCAACCTCATGTATAAGTCGAGGGCAGGTTTTGGGGCCAAAATAATGGATTTTGACATGATCCATGGATAAGTCAATGGTAAAACCCAGGGGCATGCAACAAAGGATCTAAATGATGAAGCAAAGGAAAACAATGGCAAAGAACTTACAAAATTCTGGCAGGCATAATTGATTGGGCTTACCCTAAAGGCTGGATGGATGAGAGAGTAGAGGGGGACCAGTGCTTCCAGACACATTGCACTCTTTCCTTTCACCAGGGGATGGTCCCCCTTTTTAAAAGAGTTAAAGTACAGTAGTTACATTGACCTGTGGATAAGTCAACTCAAGTTTTTGGGATCAATTTTTTAACTAAAATTTCTAGACTTATACATGAGTATATACAGTATGTGAAATGTAAGATACATACTGGTAGATGGGGGGGGGGGATCCCAAGCTATGAAAAACAAATGTCTTTCACCACTTAAAGGGAGCACCTCTGCAAAAACATGATAAGCATATCATCTACAAGTTGTCTGACACTGCATGAACTGGAGGGGAAAGGAAACGAAAGAAAATGTCATTCCCCTCCTTTCCCACCACTTCAGAAAGCCAGAAGCTTTGGAAAGATTTAAGTTATTTCCCTTTCCCCCATTTCTTTCCCACTTCAGCTGAACTTCCATGAACAGGAAGCAGAGAGGTTTCCTTGTTTGCCCTTTCTTGGAGCTCTAGCAGAGTATCAACTAATGGAAAGTGAAGCTGTAACCTATCTCCTCTCCTCTGATGTTCTTTTTAGGTGTAGGAGAGATAGAAGAGAGATATCTAACAGAATCAAAAGACCCTGATCTTTTCCAGCATTTAAAATACTGGGAATATTCAGCTCTCTGCGTGTCTACCTGGAGATATTTGGACATGGCCTCCCATCATTCGTCATCATTATTATACAGCTCACGTCTTTTAAAAATAAGTCTCCTTTCTACCTTGCCATCTTATTGCACTTCCCCTTGTCCTTTGATTTGATTGCCATCACCCTAGAAACTGAAGATACAGTAAAGTCACACTCATTACATCAAGCAGCAGGAGAGGGAAGAATGCGCTTCTGTTTAACAACAGGGGCAGGGTAAGATATCCTGATTCATATTTTGAAAATACTGTTCCCAGAGCCATTTTATAAAACTAAGGGACATGCCAGTACAATGGAATCAGAAGAAAGGAACTCAAAAGTAAAGAGAACTGTGTTGGCCAGCAGAAAATCTACCAAATCTATGCCAGTGTACGAGTGGTTTAGTGAAAGAGATTGCACTATTCTAGGTTTTGAAACAAGAGACAGACATTACATTCCTTGGAAGTGGATTGTAATGATTTTAGAGTCTCCTTCTTTGGAGCTTTATAAACAGAGGCTGGATGGCCATCTATTGAGAGTAAAGCAAAGAGATCACTATTTCAGTCCCCTAGTGCAACCCTTCCATAATAGTCTGTTTACCCAATTCCTGAACACAAGGATCACCAGTTCACAGAGCCTCCATGTTATTAATTTCAGGCTATATGTATAAAGTGTATATGAACATTCAGCTTGTTTATTGGCCCTTATCAAGGCCGTTACAGCATCCAGACACTGGTCCAGCTTCTGTACAGCTCCAGCTGACTCCGATGACAAGGAGAAGTAGAGCTAAGTGTCATCCGTATACTGATGGCACCCCTCTCCAAGCCACCCTATGAGGTCCCCCAGCAGCTTCCTATCAGTATTGAACAGCTTGGGGGATAAGATGGAGGCCTGTAGGACTTCACAGCTTAATAGCCATTGGAGATATTGACTGACGATCGCAAGGTCAGCAATTCAACAGTTGAAGACCCAAGCACTGTGAGATGGAGTGACCTCCCATCACTAGTCCCAGCTTCTGGCAATCTAGCAGTTCAAAAGCATGTGAAATTGAAAGTAGTTAAATAGGCACCACTTCAGTGGAAAGGTAACAGTGTTCCATGCAGTCGTGCTGGCCACATGACTACAAAGTTGTCTTGGACAAAGCTGGCTCCCTTGGTTTAGTAACAGAGATAAGCAGCACCCCCTACAGTCAGACACAACTTGCCAATAATGTCAAAGGGAAAACCTTTATCTTTACTGAACAGGAATCCTCCAATGCTACTATCTGCAACTGATCCTCTAGTTAGGAGTGAACTGTTCTAAAACAGTGCTTTCTGCTCTCATCTTGCACAGCCTGTCCAGTAAAATACCATGACCAATGATCAAAACTGCTGAGAGATCCAGGACAATCAAAAAATAGCCCTCTCCCGTATTTCCTCCAGTAGGTCATCAATCAGAGCAGCTAAGACTGTTTCAGTGCCATACCCTGGCCCAAAATCAGATTGAAATGGGTCCAGATTATTCATTTCCTCTAAGAATGTCAGAAGTGCCTAGCCAAGTTTCTCAAGCACCTTATCCAAAAAGGCCCCTAACATGTGTTTGATTCACATGTGTGGGGTGGCATAGAATATTAGTTAGTACACTAGACAGCAATACAAAAATCTTTAGAGACCTAGTGACACCATCGGACCTGGCCTCAAGTTGAAGTGCCCTCTCTCCATGGCAATACCATCTGACCTAGGAGGGAGTGAAGGAGAGGCCTAGCAACACCATCAGACCTGGCCTCAAGTTGAAATGCCCTCTCTTTGTGGCAACACCATCTGGCCTAGAAGGGAATGAAAGTACTGGCCAAACTCCATTGGGCCTGTCCTAGATTAAGAAGCAGAGCCCTCCCACCAGTCCATCTGCCTTGGTCCAGGCCTCAGAGGGAGAGAAGAACTGCTGGGCCTGATCCCCTTCCTCACCACCTTTCCCTTCTCCTTTTGTGTTGTGTCTTCTAAGATTGTAAGCCTGAGGGCAGGGAACCCTCAAATTAAAATGATAATTGTAAGCCGTTCTGATAGCCTTTTGGGCTGAAGAGCGGGGTATATTATTATTATTATTATTATTATTATTATTATTGTGTAAACCAATTTTCAGCCTTCCAGCTTTCAGTGAGACTAGCTGCCTGGAGCCATTTCACTCAGTTACTGAAGTAACGCACACAGTGCAGATGATAAGGGTAGCAGGTGGTGATTAGTCAGGAAAAGGAAGCATGCAACACCTTCTTCTTCAGTACTGGACCCCTAGCTAGGGAGGGGCTGGAGCACTGGTTCCCCAAACCTTTTGGAGCTATCTCCTCCTTTTACTTTGGACACCCATGCCTGCCTTGTGGCAAAGGCCAACTCAGGTTCTCAGTTGCTTGACTGGCGGCTTGGTTGCT
The DNA here is from genome assembly GCA_034509955.1 of Urosaurus nigricauda. Classification (NCBI taxonomy): domain Eukaryota; kingdom Metazoa; phylum Chordata; class Lepidosauria; order Squamata; family Phrynosomatidae; genus Urosaurus; species Urosaurus nigricauda. The sequence goes on along the minus strand of JAOEGL010000001.1, from coordinate 310,237,834 downwards.
GCTTCCAAGGTGTCTGGGTGCAATCGATCCTTCTTTGCTGGGGTGGAGAGGGGTGCAGCTGGTTTCCCACTTTTCTCCCCGGTGAGGAAAGACACTTTGAGGAGAAATGAGAGAAGGACTCTTTGAAGATTTACTTTAGATACTCCTACCTCCCCCCACCCCATGCCTTCCCCACACAATTTCAAGTCACTCCCCCCTCCAACACACACACACACATACACACACAATCATTGTTTAATAACCTTTATTTATATATATAGAGCTGTAAATTTACACAGTGCTGTGCATAAAATCTTATAATTAGACAGTTCCCTGCCCTCAGGTTTACAATCTAAAAGAGACAACACAAAAGGAGAAGGGGAATGTGGTGGGAAAGGGGATGAGGTCCAGTGGTTCTTCTCTCCCTCTGGGGCCTGGTCCAAGGCAGATGGACAAAAGGAAGGGATCAGCTTCTCAATACATAGTTAAAAGGCATCCTGGGGCAGATGGTACAATCCTGGGAATGCTTCCCTAAACAACATAGTCTTTAACTTAATTTTGAAACTGGTTAGAGAAGTGATGAGGCGTGCATGTCGGGGAAGAAGGTTCCAGGAGTGAGGGGCAGCAAGTGAGAAGGGACGAATCTGGGACAGGGTAATGGAAATCCTCGGCTGGGACAGGATACCTTGACTACCAGAGCAGAGGGTTTCTTCTGCTATCTCTTCTCTCAGCCTGTTCAACAAAAGAAAGCGAGAGCAGCAGCGCAGTTCCAACCTGCCAACCAAGTCCCGGCAAAACTCACAAAGCTTCTTTTTGCCATCACTGTCCACCACCACCACATGCTTTTTACTCCTCACTCCAGTCAGTCTGTTCTAAAATGGTGCTGCAAGAGTGAGCAGGCAAAGGGTGGGAGACACCACCACAGAAAACTATCAACGGCTGCTTTTTCAGGGACACCGAAAAGAGAAGTTCCATGCAGCCCTTGTCCCCACCATGGTTTCCCATGTCTTTCTTGCATGTCAGTATTTTGACTGAAAGTCCCCCTGCAGCCCCCCCTTTCCCTCCCTCCCCCCTGAATCTTTCCACCACTCCTAGTGGGCACACTTTGAGAACCACTGGGCTAGACCATTTGAGTCAGTTGAGCAACTGTTAATCATGCTGTGTTCATGACAACCAGCAGTAGAATATATTATATATAAAATAGCAAGCTTATGTAAATTTTGTTCATTTTCAAACCATGGAACCCAGTCCTGGAAGTATCTTATTATAGCATTTTCAGTTGCTTCATTTACAGTCAGAAAAGCATTGGTTCCCAAGCACCATTAAGTCATCCCTAAAAATTCCCTAGTAGGGGAGATTCCAACATATATATATTGTGATGCAGTGAGAACCCTGTAGCCATGAGTCAAAGTGGAGATGGAATGATGGGAATGACTTTGGATTTTCTCTAAAAACACAGCACTGGCCTTAGCATTGGACAGCCAGAATATGACTGGTACAATGCGCCTGCACCATACACGGGTGCACTATATGCCCTGGTGGCGCAGTGGTTAAATGCCTGTACTGCAGCCACTCACTCAAAACCATAAGGTGGCGAGTTCAAGACCAGCAAAGGGCTGAAGCTCCACTCAGGCTTGCATCCTTCTGAGGTCGCTAAAATGAGTACCCAGATTGTTGGGGGGCAAATAGCTTACAATTGTAAACCGCTTAGACACTCCTTAAGGGTATGAAGCGGTATATAAATGAAGCTGTTTGTTTTGTTTTGTTTGTTTCAAGCTTATGCTGAAGCTGCGTGGCAATAAAACATATCATGTGCACACCCATGATGTGGCACTGCGAACACACACACCATTGTTTTCAATGGGGCATGAGCATACATGGAATTCCCCTTTCATGGGGGGATCCAGACTGGATCCTCCCGCGTAAGAGAAGGGCCCACTGTAATTTGCTTTGTGTTTTATACCTGTTACAAATGTTGTTCTGTGAGCCCAAATATTGGGCAGATCCAGAGACAATACACTTGAAGTATTACAGTGTGGGTAAGGTAGTTCACATTTTACTGAGCTGGCATGGTGTAGTGGTTGGAGTGTTGGACTAGACCAAATCCCTGGTCTGCCATGGAAGCCCACTGGTTGTCTTTTGACAAGTCACACTTTTTCATCTGAAGAAAAAAGCAATGGCAAACTTCCTTTCAATAAATCTTATCCAGAAAACTCTATAATAGGGTCACTACAAGTCAGGGTTGACTTGAAGGCACCTAACAGCAACACAGTTTTATTGAAGCCGAGCCCTCCCTCCAGTCCATCTGCCTTGGTCCAGGACCCAGAGGGAGAAAAGAACCACTGGACCTCAGCTCCCTTTCCCACCACCTTTCCCTTCTCCTTTTGTGTTGTCTTTTTAGATTGTAAGCCTGAGAGCAGGAACCATCTAATTATAAGATTGTATGTACAGCACTGTGTAAATTTAGAGCGCTATATAAATAAGGGATAATAATAATAATAATAATAATAATAATAATACTTTGGACAGTGTTTCGCTTACCCTAAGTGTTGAATGCCAGCATGGTGATTCTGAAGAAGACATGCATACAGGATCAGGCGCTTCAGAATACCCTGGCTTGCTTTGACCTTGGAATTCCGCTTTCCATTTGAACATAATAGATACAGGAATGCTATTTAACTACACAGCTTTTGCATTTCTCTTTGGATGGATCTGTCTTGCAAAGTAAGACAGAACAGCTGGTACTGATCATGGCACAGAGCTAGCCTATATGAGCCCAGCAAGTGGTGAAATTGTTTTTTTGGATTACAGCTCCCAGAATCCACCAGCTAGCGTGACTGTTGGTTGGAGAGTTGTAGGAGCTCTATTCACAACCACTCCCCACCCTCACAACAGAAGCTTTTCAAAGCTCTGCATAAATCTCTCTTAACATTACTAGGACTTCAGAAAGAGTGCAAACCAGAGGTTTGTTTTGTTTAGCCCAAGGTTCTATTTCCAGCAGCAGCCAGGTCTAAGATGTTTATAAGCAGGATATAATGGGTAACAATACTGCCCTGTGCTTTACCCTGGCATCTAGTATATTGAGAAATACAAATGTAATGCTAGTTTATTACGCAGCACAATGCATTGCTATGGTATGTCTCATGTCCACCCAGGTCCAGCGTAATTTACTAATCAGGTGCTGGAGAGGAAAAAAAATCTTTCTTCCTCCCCACATACTTTTACTAATAATTCCTAAACCCACAAAGGCGCGTGATTGCTCTTTCTCTGATTCACCTTTTGGAAAGCTGCCCACACTATGGGGTACTTTACTATTGACTTTGTAATCTTGTGCTCAGTAATCTTAACTATTTCTCTTCCCCTCGCCCCCCCCTCCATTCTTTGTTTGCATCTTGTGCTGTTTTCTCTAACTCGCTTTCCAAATACTATTGTACTTTTAAACACTGAGCACTCATGTGGGTCAGACAAATGGGCAGAAAAACAAAACAGAATATAATATTGGGCTATGATTCTTGGCGTGGGGGACAAAAAGAATGATTCAAGAGAAGGAAATGTGTGTGCAGTAGATGCTACTTCCCTGAAGCTGACTTTCCAGAGGTTTGCATACTCTCCTACTGTGTAATGTAGTCAGCCGCTAATCGTGGAAAGAGCTGACTAATGGCAGAATTACTTATGACTACGTTGCTTTGAATGCAGCGTCCTGAGATGCTTGGCTGTTAGTGCTGCTCTCTGGAATGAAGATAAAGACATGTCTTTCATGAACAAGCTTCCCTACTGCTCAGTACTTCAACATTTTATCCCTGTGAACAAACACTGAGGGTTTATGTTTCTCAGGTTAGAGAGAGAGAGAAAAAGTTTGGTGTAATTCCCGACACTCTGTTTGCTGCTGTCTCATTTTCGTGGTGGAGCGGGTATGAGAAGTTTACAGTTGGTTCTGCCATGAACAAGCAACTACTGCCAAACAAGATGCCACCAGAGTTTAGGAGCATGTGTGTGCTGCTGCCAAACCGAGACCAGCTCAACGTGACTGTCGGGGTAAGTGAGTTTAAACTTCCATCTCAGATCACAATGTGAATGACACAGATTGGTGGCTATTGTACTCAAGTAGCCTGTATAAATGAAGTTTCTAAAGGCTTGATTGTGGAGATAAAAAAATTGCCAGCCAAAAATCTCATAATTATTGAAAAACTGACACTTGCCTTTCAGTTATTCCTTCCCCCTAAACAGATCAGATGATAATGCTGCTTTCTGAAAGGAATTTGTTGATTCTTGTTTCTATTTTTTCTGAAATTCTTTTTTCAATTGGTTACATAGCAAAAGATGGTTACATATGAGTAGACCCAAGTGGACCTTACCAAGCAGCTTTTCCTTCATGTCTGCTGACCCAAACATTTAGTTTGGGTGTTTTCCCAATACAGCATACTTTCTTCAGTGGGGGGGGGGGGGGGGGGTTGTACAGTTTTATCTCTTTGTAGCAGCTCAGTGCAAAATGAAGATAAAATATTTTGCCCCTACAGAATGATGAAATGTAGGCTAAGATTAAGAGAGAGAATAGTGGAACATTTTGGCTGTGGTGGCTCTTTTGCACTAAAGATATACAAAGGATTTGTTTCCTATGTTCTGTTATTGATTTTAAAAGTCCAGGATTACTGTGCTTTTAAAACTGGTATAGTAAAGAAAGGGGATCTTATTACTGGAGGCAAATTTCTGTAAAGAGCTGGTGAGGTGTTGTTTTTTTTAATATGGTGTGCACCTGCTGGGGAGGATTCCTTTTGAAAATGCACTTATTTTGGGTCAGCCAGCATCATCTTTCCATGCACAGACCTGCCTGTTTTCCTTTTCATCTGTTCTGCCAATAAAACGGCCATTGCAAAAGAAGAAAAGAAAAGAAGGGAAAGCTGATTAAAAGATCTGTTGCTGTTGACAGGTATAAAGTTACAGAGCACTTTAAAGGCATCTCTGGAGAGAAATGCACAGAACTGTACATGTTCAAAGTAAACTATCAAAGGGACTTGGCAATATTCTCCACTCAGTGATTCACTAACGTGACCCTTCAAAGAGGCGTCAGAAAAGGCAACATAAATAGCCAAGGGGATATGTTAGGGTGTCACTCCATTTCATCATGCACTTTGCAACTGAAGAGTTAAAGGAGGATTCATACAATGTATCTGTTTTTATTTAATTTTAACATAGTTTTCCTTCCAAGATATTCAGTGGGAGTCTTTTTCCTCCCCTCTTTTCCAGACATTTTTGCATTCAAATAGGAGTATTTGTTACCTTTATGACTCTTGCCTCCCTTCTCATCTTCCCTTCCTTTTTGTTTATCATTTCATTCTCCTATTTTCTTCCACTCTCTCACTTCAGATGGTGAGATTCTTGGCTCAATGTTGTCTTCTTGATGCCTCGGGTACATAGAGCAGGAGAAGACAACTTGGTTCCATATGCTTCCAGTGGTAGGACTACAACTACTGAAAACACCAGTCAGTTTAGTTAAATGACCAGGGATGGTGGAAGTGGAAGTCTAAAACAACTGGCGATGTAACATTCTGGAAATTTCAAAGCCATTGGGGGGGGGGGGGGACTGGAAATTTTCTGAAAATTTGCAAAGCACAATATTAACACCTTTTCCAGGTTGAAAGCCACTTTGCTGCTTTAGGAGTATAAAATACATTATATATAACTTAGTTTTGCATAAAATTACATTGTTTGATAATATGCAAAGTACACTATTTGGAATAGTGTTCCATTGAATTGGGCCCTTGTTATCCAGTGGGGGTTGGTTCCAGGACCCTCCATGTATAACAAAATCCGTGGATGCTCAAGTCCCATTCAATATAATGGCACAACAAAATGGTATCCCATATATAAAATGGAAAATCCAGGTTTGCTATTTGGAATTTATACTTTTTTTAGAATATTTTCAAGCTGTGTATACTCAAATCCGTGGATAAGAAATTCATGGATAAGGAGGGCCAACTGTATATGGAATATAACAACAAATCAAACTTTTTTACATGAAATATAAGGAATCACTTTGGATCTGCCAGTTTGAGAAGCAGGCAAAATAAATCTCAATAAGAACAGACTCAACCAGTAACATTAGTAAGCTAGAGAATATTATTTTGTCTCCACTGGTTCTCCATAGTGTCAAGTAGACATAACACACCTATTCCCATAAAAAGAACAGAAAAGGAAACACAAGATCAGGAATTGTAATAATCCATGCTATACAGGTTAAGTATCCTTTATCTAAAATGCTTGGGACAACAAGTATTTTGGATTTTGGATTTTTTAAAATTTTGGAATAATAATAATTATTATTATTATTATTATTATTATTATTCATAGCCCGCCCCTCTGAACAGGAAGTCGGGGTGGGTTACAACAAATTTAAAACAGAAACAGTTAAAATAGAAACAGCCCCATCCCAACCACCCACCCCTTAAAATAAGATTAAATTAACAATGAATTAAAACATGGCACATAAAAACAAGAAAATATCAAAAACCTAAAATTCTTGAGCCAAATGGCTGAAGGCTGAAATCATGGGGGGAAAGAAACTGGGAAAACTCTAGACCTTGGATTTGGAGCCGGGGGATATTAAGCATTGTCTGGGAAGGCCTGCCGGAAGAGATGCGTCTTTTTTTGAAGCCGTCAATGGATACAATAAGACGCATCTCATCCACAGCTTGGGGGCGATAGCTGAAAAGGTCCTCTGGGAGGTCTGCAAGAGCCTAGTTTTCATGGGCTGTAGCAGGTTCCTCCCAGAGGACTGAAGTGTGCAGGTGGGTTCATACGGGAAGAGGTGGTCCCTAAGATAGGATGGACCCAAGTCATGTAGGGCTGTATTTGTATATATATATATAAATAATGAGATATCTGGGAGCCAAGTCTAAACAGAAAATTAACTTATGTTTCATATATACCTTAAACACATAGTCTGAAGGTAATTTTATACAATATTTTTAGTAATTTTGTGTATTAAACAAAGTTTGTGTACATTGAACCATCAAAAAGCAAAGGTGTCACTGTCTCAGCCATCCATGAAAAAAGTTTTGGATTTTGGAGCATTTTGGATTTTTGGGTAAGGGATACTCCACCTGAAGAAAGACTTCATTACAAGGGGAGAGAGATGTAGCTTTGTAAAGTATGTGTGTGTGTGAAGCTGTGTTTGTTTATTGTAACAAAAACAGTAGAAAGAGTCATATGGTACCTTAAACACTAAGGTGTTTCTTTTAAGTGTTAGTGAGATCAGAAATAGTGAGTGTGTCTATAAGAGGCAACTTGCTCCAGCCATCCTAATATACAGGCTGAGTCTTCCTTATCCAAAATGCTTGAGACCAAGTGTTTCCGATTTTACGTTTTTTAAAAATGGAATATTTCCATATACGTAATGAGACAGCTTGCCTACAGTTCCTAGGAGTAGTAGCATCACCACCAATGGGGAGGAAAGATAGAAGCTACAATCCAACAGTACCTAGAAGGCCACTGTTGCCCAGACATTCCTTAATAATGTTGAGAGCCCCATGCCCCTGGTCAGTGGAATCAGAAGCCCTTTCTCTCTGAGGTTTATCACACTAGAGGGCAAACAGGATTTAAACAGGAATTAAACAGGAAATGCCCTATGTTAAACATAAGGCATGTTAAATGCCCTATGTTAAACATAAGGCATTTCCTGTTTAATTCCTGTTTAAATCCTGTTTAAATCCTGTTTGCCCTCTAGTGTCTGCTAACCCATCTTTTTTCCTTCTCCCACAAACCTAATAGGCTGGGAAAGACAGGTGGATGTCACAAGAGGTCTGAAAGAATTGTTTGTGGGGTCCTTTCACACAATTATAGCACTGATTCTGCTTTTAACTTCCATAGCAACATCTTATAGAAATCATGAGATTTGCAGTTCAGTGATGCACTAGAACATTCTGAATGAGAAGTCTAAGTACCTCTCCCTAAACTAGGATGGGATTCCATAGGATGTGCTCATGGCACTTAATGTGAAATCATAGCACTGTAACAATATACAGTGGTCCCCCGGGTTACGAAGGTAATCCGTTCCGGATTACCTTTCGTAACCCGGAAGTCTTCGTTTCCCGGGGGACCGCTATTTCTGCCGGACCGCACGGCCGATTTAAAGGGGCTGCGTGGTTTTTCTTATTCGCATCCCGGGGGATCCTTCGGATCCCAGGGGATGTTTTTTGGTCCTGCCGGTTTCGGGTCCCGGGGATTTCGTTTCCCGGGGAATTCGTAAACTGGGGGACCACTGTAGTATGAAAGGGCTCCATTTCCATTATTCTGCTCTTTCCATTACTCCATCCAGATTGCATCTTTCCTGCTGTTATTCCCACCTTTCCCTGTGATTTGAATCAATTCCTTAAAGTGGCTCCTCCCTGCAATTTTCATCACACTTTTCTTTCAGTTGCCACCTTCCCTCATAGTGGAATCTCCTTCTTTGGAGGTCTTCAAACAGAGGCTGGATGGCCATCTGTTGCAGATGCTTTGATTGTGAGTTCCTGCCTGGCAGGGGATTGGACTGGATGGCCCTTGTGGTCTCTTCCAACTCTATCATTCTATGATTCCCCCTCCTTCTTTATTTTTGGGCTCCCTAATTTGCATAAAAACATACGATGTGCCACAGGTTACCCAACCCCTGCATTACAGAGAAAATCCCACAGCCCAACACATATGAGTAGTTGCATTTTTCAGACATGAGTTCTTTTCATGCATCTACCTCTGCTCCAGTGACCATCAGACATGGCTTGCCTCACCCTGCATTTCAGAGTGCTGTGCAAACCCCTCATTAATCCTTGAACTATGGGAGAGGCTTCAAGAAACCAAAGGATAGATCTTTCTTTTGATAAACAAGGGACTTGTTCATGATTTTGTCATTCTCTTTTCTAACGTTTTGAGACACTCTACACGAATATATTCTTCAGTGCTAAAATTCTATCCCTTTGTTTTTAGGCAGATCCTGGTATGGATTTGCTTCTCTTCCTACTTTTCAAACGTGTCTTTCTTCCCTTTCCTTTTCACAGTAGTATGTGATGGCTTTAAAAATTCTTTCAAGACTTGCTTGAAGGCCTTCTCTCTCTCATCCACAGTATCAAATACTTATTTCATGCTGTTCTTGAAAGTGTTTCCACATTGTCTTGTTTCTATGAAAAGACAGTTTTCAGGCAAAAGAACACTTCTGAAAAACACAGCCTCTAGATGGCTTCTGTCAGCTGTTATAAGAATAACTGAAGGGAAGTAGAGGCACTTTGTACAGATTATCAATTAAAACAGTTTATGTTCTGAAGTGCTTATACAACCATGTGATTATGTGCCATTTCCTCTTGACTTCCAGAAATACATCGCTTATTTTTAACTTTATATAACCTTCCTTACTCAGTCTGGTGCCTTCCAGAAATGTTGGACTACACTGATCATTGCCCATGTTGGTTGAAGCTGATTAAAATTGTAGTTCCAAATATCAAGAAGGTACAAGAATGGGGAAGACTGTGGCAACCCTTGTCACCATACATCATGATTTATATAACCTGGCCTTATTTCTCCTTGAAACGGCACTGTGAGAGAGTTTGGCAGTCATAACAGAAAACCACAGTTTGTCCCAACAATAGTTAAGAAATTCCACCATGGTTTGAGTTTCCAAATATACAACAGATAAACCATTGTTTGCTTGTCTGCTGTTGTTCTCCATCTGCTCAGTAATAGTTTCATAAATTCCCTCCTATATCTATGGTGCAGTAGCCTTTTGAAGTAGAGGAACCACTGTTTCCATAACATCAGAGCCTCTTGAAGTGGAGCAATGGCCGTAACCGTGGTCTGACAATAATCTGTGAATTCAGACATAACAGAAACCTATGTGTATAATGAATTGTAAACTGGGATTCCAGGCACTGATTTGTTGGCCCAAAAACAAATATGTTTTGAGAGTGGGCTTCAGACATTAAACAATAAATTGTGTTTCAACAGCAGAAAGTATTGTTCCTTTTGTCTGTACTTAATGTGTGTCTTGCTCAACAATGCACAGTGGATTTCAGTATGCAGAGTTATCAACTGTCTACTTGACTTACACTGTCCTCTCTTGTACTGCACACCATAAGAAATTATCTATTGCTATAGGGCTGTTTTACCTCTGAAATCATACAAATCTAATCCCTAAAATATTGGCCAGAATCTGAGTATTGCTTATTGATAACAAAGCAATAATAATCATAATAAAATCCAATAATAAATGTTTCCAGTAGGCCAGGAAAGGGAATCATGTGTCAGTTCAGATGTTCTTGAACTGCATGTCCCAGCAGACTATAAGATTAGCTAATTGTGAACAATGCACGGAATTGCAGTCCACCATTAGTAAACTGTGGGACAGTGTGTTCAGTTCATGCTATCTCATGTCATGATACAATGAATCACTCAGCCCTGAGGCAGTCCAAATTCCCTGCTGCAAAAGTTTGCACAGACTTGGACTTTGCACCTTCAGTTTTTTAACATCAGTGTCCATATATCTCAATGTTAGGCTGATTACATGTTTCACTTTCTTTTTATTTGCTTGTAGGTAAAAGCGACTGGACAGGAACTTTTTGATAAAGTTTGCGACATTCTGAAAATTAAAGATCCTCACTACTTTGGCATCAGTGTTGTAAAAAGTAAGCATGGAAAGAAATTATTTGGCAGAAATCCATGGCATTGGATCTGTGTCTCTGTGCAAGAAAGCACTACAGTATAATTTGGTTACTATGGGCATCATTAAAAATCAGTTCAGAGACTTTGCTCATTCGTCTATGAACGTGTGTATTACAGAGAGGAAGGGAGTGCTTTTTCATTTCTTTTCCCCACCCTGTCCATAGCTGTTCTGCCTGCCACTGTTTCGTTATGTCATAATCAAACAGAATTATAAGAGAATACTATTAACTCTGGGGCCAGGTTCAATTCATTTCTAAGACATAACTTTTAAAGTTGTTTTTGCTGAAATTTCTGTTCTATAGCAAAGGCTTACAAATAGTACCAGTAGATCTATCATTATATGGCATTGAGTCTGAAAGATCTGAGCACTGCTGTTGAGGATAGAGAGGCTTGGAGGTGTCCCATTTACAGGGTCACCATGAGTTGGGGCTGACTTGAAGGCAGTTGATTTCAGATGCTTCTTGCCCAGGTATGCATTGCTAGTGGAGCAAGGGGTATGCTCTGCATGTTCTCAATGCCCTTATAAAAGTTACTGCTTCAAGAGCACTTAATGTGAGCCATATTCAGGCCTTCCAGTCTGTACTCGTGGATGGGCTGCAACTCTTCTCCCTTTGATATTTCCGTGCTAAGTGGGAAGGTATGAAAAAGAATTTGAACAGGGTTCTCAGTAGCTTCACCTCTTCCTTCATATTGTGGGGGCTGAAGGGTTCACTCCCCCCGCATTCAGTTGGCTTCTCCATGGACATAAATCAGTTTGCCTGAATAGGCTATTGAGTGTGGGTGTTCTGGATGTGAACCCTGCTACTGTTTGAGCCCATGTGCCCCAGAAAAGAAAACCAATTCTGTGCTTGCTGCTCCCATCAGAGTGTTTTGTAAATGACACTTAAATATGCAGGCTTGCGTGCATATCCAAGCCTGTTTCTTTTTATCCCTACCACTTCTGCTTTAATCGGATTGAATTGTGCTCACATTTCATTTAATCAAAGGAACACATCAAAAAAAGAGGCAACTTAAGCACATGACAGGAATCTGTAAATTTCACCTTTAATCCATGGCAGGCAGGGGGAAGGGATCACTGCTTTTATGTGAGAGAAAGTTGGAGTGAAGGAGGGCCTTCCGATTCTGTAGCTGAAGGATTACGCTGCAGGTTGGCATTTTGAAAATATTAACCTCATTAGAGTTGGAATGTACTGCTGCATTCCTACACTGAAGGGTGGATGATGGTCAAAACAGCAGTGGGGGGGAGAGAGGGAGTAAGAAAAAGGAAGGTTCTTGGCAGAGAAAGGCAGGGAGATCGCTCACTGTTTATGAAATTCTAAAGTAGCTTAATGAGTCTTGCCTCCCCATTCTCCACCCTTCCACACACAAATAATATTCAGTTTCTGTGTTTAGTCATCCCTTCCCAGAAATGCACCTGAACAGTTATGCAGTTGTGTGTCCATTTCAAGATACAAATAACATGAGCTGTCTCCACAGCTCAGTTGCAAACATTTAATGCACACTAGGGTGCACCTGCTAATTCTAAGAAAAATTATTGTAGGACCCTTGACAGGTTCCTCTGCTGTCATGGGAGTGGAAAGAAGCAAGTGTCTTTGTCCATCTCAGTGCTGGACCCTACATGGGAATAAGGGGCAGCCTGCAGCTGACTCCATCTTTACCAGATCAGGGCTGTGGCAACCGTACACCGTAGCCCCAATCTGGCCTTTCTGTGGTGCACAAAGGAGCTGCAAAAAGCGGCTACTTTTTGTGCCATGGAAAGATCACAATAGCAGCTGGTGCCACACTTTTATGGCACTCCTTTGGTGCTGCGTCGTCTAGAGGCAGCGCCAGAGGAGTATGCCATGCACTATGTGATGTGGTGCATGGCATCAAACCAGCCTGGGGGAAGAGCTAGGCATGCATCATGTGGATGTCATGCCCTGACCTTGCCGTGAGGCTGGCCTTTCCCACCAGTCTGCACAGCCCCTAAGCTTTCTTCTACTCTGTAGTGGCAGAGAAGCAAGTGCTAACCTTTAGGGCTAAACTGCATGTGTTGTAAAACATTTCTTTGAATTTAATGGCAGTATTTTGGGGATGGAAATATTATTAGTTCTTAAGGGGCCAGTCATTACTGGGATCACATCTGGTTTGTAATGGGAGATTTAACCCTTTTGCCTCTGGCCCTACAGAAAATATCTTTTCTGAATTTGTTATTAGTTTTTCAAGCGAGGAATCCCCCACAGATGGCAATGGGAGAATTTTCTTTCAGTCAGGGGCTGGCCCAAGACATGTATCTTAATTAAGATATTTATTGTTGTAGGTGTTGTGTTCCTTCAAGTCATTTCCAACTTGTGATTACTCTGAAGTGATTGGAGAAGAGAGGTATATGTCAGTGTTGTTGCTACAATAAAAAAAATTCTATGCTTGTTAAGATGTTGCTTATAACAAAACTTTATTTTATTCAGCTGATGTGTTTTGGGTGTGGAGCCTTCTTCACAAGCTGTTGCTTCTTCATATCACTTTCTTGTGTTGGGAACAAGCTTCCAAGTATGCTGTAATGTATAAAACAAATAAAGTTTTGTTATAAACAACAGCTTGACAAACATAGAAAAATATTATTGTGACAACAACAACAACAACACCAGAGTATATCCCATCTCCAAGTATTTTACAGTGTTTTTTCCTCGGTTTTCTCATAACTGCTATATTTTAATTGTATCTGTATTTTATATGTTGTACCCCGCCCCGATTGCTCACCCAGAGGGGCACAGTACAAGGTGGTGACTTTGACTTTTAAAGCCCTACATGGCTTGGGTCCAACATATCTTAGAGACCGCCTCCTCCCATATGAGCCCCAGCGTACACTTCGGTCCTCTGGGAGGAATCTGTTTCAGCCTATAAAAACTAAGTTGTCCCAGACCTCCCAGAGAGCCTTTTCTGCTATTGCTCCCAGGCTGTGGAACGACCTGTCGGATGAGATGTGTCTTATAAACAACCTTGGAAGGCTTTTAAAAAGCGACCAAGACGCATCTCTTCCAGCAGGCCTTCCCAGGCAGTAACTAATTTCCCACCATCCGATGACCCCCCACCCATCCCCATCCGGCCGCCTAAATGGGACTTGAAGGAATATGTATTTTAAATCTTGATTGTTTTAATTATGATTAGTTTAATACTGTTTTAAGGGGTGGGAGGTGGGAATGTTGGAGGATTTTAACTGCATATGTTTTTAACATGCTGTATCCCGCTCTGATTGGTTGTTCAGAGGGGCGGGTAAGAAATAAATTATTATTATTATTATTATTATTATTATTATTATTATTTTGCCTTCCTGTGAGACTGAGAGAATGTGACTTGCTCCCAAGGTCACCAAGTTGGGTTCCATTGCTGAGCAGGGATTCAAAACCTGAATTCCAGAGTTGTAATGCAATGCTTGAATCACTACAACATGTTGGCTCAATATAAATATTTATATTTCACCCTATATACAAGGATCTTAGGGCAGCATACAACAAACTGGAACAATTTAAAACAATAAAAAATACGGTAAAAGCTAAATACAATTTAAACCAGTGAACAGTAAAAATAGGCTGGTGAAACAATTTAAAACCTCAGACCAAGACCACACAGCTGCAAAAAGAAAGGGTAAAACCTTTCCGCACTCTGCTGTCCCTTCTGACAGGCATCCATTCCATCTACATATATAAGACAATTCGACTGATGGTTGCACTGTACCTCAGTATGGGTGGCAAGACATGATTCCCTCCCATTAGGAAAGTCAAAGGGCAGGCAGAAAAGGCACAAAACAGGCCAGAAATAACAGTAGGAGAGCTGCTGCCACCAATTGCCCCGCTGCTCAGGACATGCTGCCTAAGTAAAACTTAGAGCATTTTAAAAAGAAGCTGAAGTATTGGTACTATTAATCTTCTCCAGAGAGCCAGCATGGTTTGAATGTTTGACTATAACTCTGGAGACCAGAGTTCGAATTCCTAGTCAGCCATGGGTCACACTCTCACAGGTTCAGGGGAAGGCAAGGACATCTCCTCTCTCAACAAATCTGCTAAGAAACCCCCATGTTAGGGTGACCATAAGTTGGAAATTACTTGAAGGCACACAGCAACAAACGTTTTTGAATAACTCTGCACATCACCATGTGGGATGTGCTCACCATGCTGTGTTCCTTGGAGTAAAAGGAACTACGGATTGGAAGAATATTTTCATATTTTTTTAATTCTGATCAAGAAATGGGGTCTCAATGCATTTCAGCATATTTGGAGAATATTTGTATTTTTTATTATTTATCTTGATTTTGTTATTTATTTAATTTATATCTCACCTTTCTCCTTGTGCAGGATCCAAGGTGGCTTATAAACATTTAAAACATTTAAAGGACATGTTTTAGCTTCCTAGTTTTTCTAGATTTTCTTGCAAAAACTTTTTTTGCAGAACAACATCTGTGCTTTGTACAAAAAAATAGTTCCCTCACATTTGCTATCTTAAAATGCAAAAAAAAAAAAGGATAATGTGCAAAACATCTTTGTAATTCGATCCAGTAGTGTGAAAATCTGAAATTTTGCAATCTGTGTGTGAAAACAAATAAAGCTGAACAGAAGAGCAGGCTATAAAATATTATTGATATTATTATTATTATTATTATTATTATTAAAACTTACGTTGCTAATAGAAGTCTATGTAGCATCAATTCCCTTTTTTTTCTTTGCTAAACAGAGAATATAGAGTAACTGAGGCCTAGGTGGGGTAGCTGTTTGAATTGCAGGGAGATTCTTTTCAAAAGATGAAAAAAGAATTTGATATAAATTATTCACTTAAATGATTAATATTCAGTTACTAACTTTAGAAGAAAGGGGGTTTAACACACTGCTAAAAATATCACATGTCCTCTGTTTCCCTTTCAGACAATGAATATGTATTTATTGACCTGGAGCAGAAGCTTTGTAAATACTTCCCAAAGGAGTGGAAGAAGGAAACAAGCAAAGTATGTGCCTGGGGCAGGGCTTGCTTTTGACACTAAATTATTGACAAGTGTTGCACACTGAGATTTCTGCTTGAAACTAAAACTAACATTCATTTTTGGGCCCAATATCAATCTTCTTGCTGATGGATTTATTCCTACTGTTGCTTCTGCAATTCTTAAAATGTTGTCCTATCTGCATTCTCTGAGAAGTAAACCCCATGTACATTCTCAAATAAGTGTTCATTATATTACTGGGTGTATTGTGGCTTAGGACCTTTTCACACTACAAAATTGTAGCATTATGATTCCATTTTCACCAACTGCAATGGCTGTATCTTATGGAATCCTGGGATTTCTAGTGGGAGGAGGCACGAGATCTCTCTGGCTAAGATTTCTAAATGCCCTTCCCTCCATTTCAAATCCCCAGGTTCCATAAGCTTGAACCATGCTAGTTAAAGAAGAAAAATCGTGCTATAATTGTGTGGTCTGAAAGAGACCTTAGGAACAAAGTCATGTCTTCCATCTACTCATATTTATGGTGTTTCACTGTAGGTAGTTTATCACATGGGGAGGAATTTCTCCCAATTTCAAATGGAGCCAATTCGAATTCACGTAAATTCACTAGCGAATTTACGTGAATTCTAGTTGCATTCGGAATGCGTTCAGAGTGACTTCCCATTCCCCAAAAATGACCCTTCATTTCCCGAAATTGTGTGAGATAAGTTATTACGCAATTACGTGAAACCCCATGATTGCGTTCGGTTTGCCTTTGGAGTATACCCCCAAATTACCTCATGTGATAAACTCCTAGATCTGTTTATCTGGTGCCAGTTTGCTGTACTGCTTACATTTAGGTTTTGTTATTATTGACACATCCCACCTTGAAGCCCATTGTTTGAGAAAGGTGGGATATAAGTCCTGGAAAGAAAGAAATTAAAAAACAAAAAAACAAATTAACCACAAATCTTGGGGTAGGGAGTGATCCTCTATACAGTGTGGATAACTTCCCCAGCTTTTCAGCCAGCCTTTGATGCTGTGCTTTAACAGTGATGTGATCTGCTGCAGTTGACATTTGAAGCGTTTCATAGCTAGTATAGCTGTGAAGACCACTTGCCAAACTGACAGCCAGCAGTCAAGGACAGAGGTGGAAAGATATGGCAGGTGCAGCAGCCAGTTTTTGCCTCTATGATTTGATTATTGAATTTATACCCCACCTTTCTCCTGGAATGGGATCCAAGGCCGCTTTGCCTTTCCATGCAATTTTCAGCTAAAAATTACAACTAGAAGTCACTTGTAATTGACTACCATCTTTCCTTAGCTGGTTTTCGGGGGGGATTGGAGGAGTTAAATAAAATTAGACCACATCAGATGTAGTGCAGTTTACTTGTGAATACGCATGTATAACAAGGTTGGGTGACTTCCTGGTGGTTGGATGGTTGGAAACCAGCACCACTCCAAACCATTGGGGCCCATGCTCCTGCTGCCACTGCCAAAATTCAGCCACTGCCACCACCAGAGTTGCTGCCGTTGCCAAAGTTACTATTCTTTCTAGTGCAGGAGCTTCTAGGCCACCTGTTCTCTGTTGGCCACAGTTTGAGGGCATTTGTATTAGGAATAAGGGAATTGCAAAGCAAAGTTACTCCAACCATTTCTAATATTCATGATAATTGATGGTGACAGTACTACAAAATTAACTGAAGAATTAAAAAATTATAAATGTCTGAAGGAGGAATGGAATGATGGTTCAAAATGCTGAATGCTGGAGAAGATATGCGATTCTGTTTTGATATGCAATATTTGCCCTATTTCCTTTTTCTGCTGTCTCTCTTCACAAGGGAACAGAGAGGTTTAGCCCTCCTTTGGTTGCTTTCTTCAGAGTACAGTACTACGTAGAAAATGGACGTGTCATAAGGTATAGTTTTCTTTTTATATGAAAAGAACTGTATTCTTTCTTTTTTTTTTCCTTTTCATTTTGTTTGATGCCACTTTGCCTGTTGTTCAACTTCCCCCATCATCATGCCCTCCAGAAAAAACTTAGAATTAACATGTTGATTAACTGTTGAGGTATTAATTTGCTAGATATTTCTACTGATGCCATCTAATTTTCTAGATTCTCCAATTAACAGTGAAATTAAAAGTAATCTTTAGTTAATTAAGTCATTACAGTTTATTAGGGTGGGTGCCTTTCCTTCTATCATATTCAGCAAAACACCAAAGTCTGTTCTCCCAGAAGAAATATCAGAACATCACAAGGTTCAGTTGTTAGGCAGGCTAATCTGTATGATGTCTTTGGCAAGAAAGCAGGGAGGGGGAGGGGGAGAGAGAGAGAATTCTCAGGGGAGAATTGCTGGTTTTGGAAAAGAAGATGAGAAGAATGGAAGAGGGAAAAGTGAATCTTGGAATGGAATGTGGTTAGGGTGAGTGGATGAGCATTTTGCATAGCAGGGGATCAGGGGGCTGTCTGCAGGGCCAAAAGCCTCATGTTCCCCCTAGCCTTGCATCATCCTGTTCAGATGGTGCAGACTGGATGGCCATCTGTCAGGGATGCTTTGATTGGGAGTTCCTGCATGGCAGGGGGTTGGACTGGATGGCCCTTGTGGTCTCTTCCAACTCTATGATTCTACCACCCCACCTTGTTAGCAGATTTGGCAGTAAGATAAGAGGTTCTTTAGCATGATCATACATCATAGAAAATCCTTCTGTAACTTGTCAACCTCTTCCCAAATATATGGCACTATAAATGCCATCATCCACATGTGGGGTATTAATAGCAGGTGAGTTATATCTTTTATGTGCCTGTACCTGGCTTATTTTGATAGGGCTTTACATTTACAGGTACCTTCAATTTGGCACCAGTTTGTAGTAAAATGCAAGAGCAGTTCAGTTACAAGTAGAAACTTGATTGTATGCCTTTCTGCTTTCATCTGTGTCAGGAATAGTATGCCTCTTTTCCTGCTGTCTTCTAATACTGAATAGGAGAAATAATCAGAGGAATGAAGCAAAGAAAACCTGTATTTGAAAAAACTTGATTCACATAGAATACAAGATGGAACTGTGCAACTCTGATGAATCTGATGACATGGAGTCCACAAAAGCTTGTGCTAAAATATTTTTCCCCCTAAGGTGCTATTAGGTCACTTCATTTTATACAATACATAGCCACCTTGCCTTTGGAAGCAAAAACTGGTTCAATTCAAAATGGATAACTGACAGAATAAATATTTTGTATCATAGCTTTGTGATCTTGGGGGTGGGGGTGGGCAAAAGCATGGAGATTTCTAGACAATTAATGTTAAACATAGCCTTTTAACCTAGATGAACATTTTGTGCTTGTATCTGAACAAGGCTGTTATTCTTTTGCATCTAGGATCATCTTAAGTTCTTTGGCTAGCCTTAACTCTAGTTCTTCCTTCTTTCTTCTACTGTTTTCAAAAGCTTCTTAATGAAAAACAAAGCCATGTAATTATGAGGGCTTTGGAAAACATATATGTCTCCCTAGTCACAATCCTGGAATGGTAGCTTTGTTTTGAGAAGGTCTCTTTGTCCTTTTCATAATGCTTCTGTCAACATGCCCTTCAAACATTATTTGCCACACAATGGGTAGCTCTGTCTTCCTTCATTACAAATGGCCCAATTTGGTGCTCTGGAAGGAGATAGCAAAACTCATTTCTGTTCCCCACCTCAAAAAAAAAAAAGTTTAGATGGTATGGAGGAAGTCTAACTCTTTCCAGTCATTTCCACACTATTGACATGAACATGAGGGAAAAGCTTCTTCACTGCTGTTAAGGCTTCATGTCCACCTCTTTTTCATTGGGACACATTTGTAGAGGGCCTGACTGCTAAATACATGTAGCTATTACATGAACAGGGTTCCAGATCATAAGGAGAGGAGGATTTTCCCATGCAGGTCTGCCCTGTACTTGGACAACAGTGAGTGGGGCCACTAGGAATGACCCAGCTTTCCACCTCACATAATTGTCAGTAGAAGGCTTTTACTTCCTCTGAAATCTGGAAATGTTGTCAACAGTAATCTAGAACCTTTAGTAGAAATTTTGTACAAAGATACATACAAAACCTTTACCAGATTTTTTTACCAAAAAATTAAATATTTGAATTTTTTATTTTTTTTATTCTTTTAATTTTTTTTAAATCATATTTTAACCAAATCTTTACTATGTGTATGTAAATACATTTAGGTTGTGCATATGATACCTTGATTTGAAGGTATAATTTTAATTTTTCTATTACTTGTTTATGTCACGACTGTTAGCATACATTCAGTGGTATATGGGAATTACAATGTATGAGTAACATTAGTGCAAAAAAGGCATTATTAAAGATATGGTGTGAAATGGAGGAGATCAATGAGTTACCACACCAGGTGACACCAACCCTAATGATGCCACTATATGACAGCTAGGTTGTTAAGTAGGACTCCCTAAGCCCTGTGCTTATAGGATCACAGGACACATTTCTGGGCAACCTGTTACTGACAAACACAAGTGGAATGTCAGTATATGCCTGTGGTTGTTGGGTTTTGTTTTGTTGTTGCTGGACAGGTCTATACTAGCCAGAATACCCTGAGCTGACCCAGGAGTATTCTGGCCCTGAACTTGCTCACACTTCCTCTGTTTTCTGAATGTTCTGGTGTAGTCTATACAGTGACCCACTGTGCCACCTGCTGCCGGTAGTGCAAGTCATTCCCTCTGAGGCTCCAATGTTAATCACATGGCTGCACAACACACTGTGACCTCAGGGACGTGACTCACACCAGCAGTAGTGGGCAACACAATGGAATGCTGTGTAAACAACCATCTAGCATTGTTCCGGAGTGCTCCAGATTTTCTGAGAAGGTCTGGAGCAAATGGTGAGTCTTTAAAATTCCCATTAAATCAGGAATGGCCTGGATTCATAGCAGGCCTACCCTTCTTACATGTAGAGAGTCCACAGTTGAATCAGACTTTTGATTCTCCATTGTCTGGACAGGGTAATGCAAGAGCAGGGGGTAATGGGTTATTTGGCCTGCATAGACATGCTCATTGTTGTAGATGTTGGTATTCATTTCCTCCCTCCACAATAATCAAAGTCCATTCCTCCCTTTAAAAAAGTATAATTTTGCTACAGTAGTCCTCATGACTAACCATTCTGTGGCTGGCACAGAGCTAGGTAAGATCAGAGAAACATCTAGCTATATCCTTATAGCCTGATGCAGTATGATGGTGCCATCTGCTATGACTCTGGGATGATGTCATTGTTCCATGTCTGGCCCTGAAGCCTGTGGGCTCTTATAGTAAAATGGTGAGTCCTGGGGGTGATGAGAAAGGAGCCGTAGTGGAGTTCCATCTCTGGAACATTTATGCTATATAGGATCTTGGCCATTGCATTATATATGTAAAATGCAGCTCTGTTTGGATGTAATGGGTTTTAACATGTTATTGGTCCATTGTTTACTTAAAAGTAAGCACTGGGTCCTACATAGAGATGGCACTATTGCTCACAGTCCTGAAAAAAAACAAAAACATCTTTTTGCACCATATAGTGATAATAAATGGATGCAACAGATTTTTTTTTTTAAAAAAAAAAAACCCACTATTTTATAGAGCAGACAAAATTATTTTCCAGGAGAACATTCGAGGAGGAACATTAACATCTCCCCTTACATTGTGCCCTACAGAGACTTTGCCCCTAAGTCAAACTCTTAATTGTATGTATCTGGTCTTCCTGAAATATATATCAACTAAGGAGTCAACTAAGGAGCCAGGGCAGCACAGTGGTTTGAGTACTGGACTAGGACACTGGGAGACCAGGCTTTGAATCCCTGCTCAACCATGAAAAACCCCTGGGTGACCTTGGGCAAGTTATAATCTCTCAGTCTCAGAGAAAAGCAGAGGCAAACACCCCAACCGCCAAACATATCTTGCCAAGAAAGCCCAGTGATAGGTTTGCCATAAGACAGAGTCAATTTGAAGGCACATAACATCCAAGAATAATACTTCCAATTGACCTGGTCTGAAAGAGTCTTCTGAAACATTCAATAAAGACTCACCATAGTGATTAATGGTGATAAAATAAGCCTGACACAAAGATTTTTCTTCAGAATGATAGTTGTCTACCTGTAGTTAACAACAACAACAACAAAAGCTTCTGTTTATATGGCATTCTATTCTTCCCTCTCCCTCTACCTTCCTTCTACCCTCTAATTTTCTTTTTTAATGCTTGCTTTTCTGTATTCTACAGTGACAAAGTGGCCCGACAGTATTACTACTGTCATCTTAGAGAACAAGTCCTGAGGTCTCGGTGCACAGACAAAGAAGAAATCTACTTTCTGTTGGCTGCATATGGTCTGCAGATTGATGTGGGTGACTACCGGGAAGACTTTCACAGAGAAAACTATTTTGAGCCCCAGACTTATTTCCCACAATGGGTAAGTCTCACATTATGAGAGTGAAACAATACCATTAAGGCGTGAGGCTCTGCAGTTGGAATAATGTTTAAGGAGGTTTTCTTTTCCAGTCCTTATTCCCCATCCCATCATCTTCCCTTCTCCCAAAATTCCCATCAAGTCTTCTGACTTCACATGAGTTAAGAGGTTATTTGAATTCACTTTCTATGACAAGATGCTTCTCTCCACTCCTTCCCTTTGCAGCCTCATATTCTCCCCAGATCTGTTCTAAAGAAACCCCAAACTCTTTGAACTTATTCTATATCCCACTCTTAAATCACAAAGGTTCCCATGCTCCCAGAGCAGCTTTACAATTACAGTTGTACCTCCCCATTTGCAGGTTAAGCATTTATGGATTTGATTATTCACAGATTACTGTATTTGCCCCTGCCACCAAAAAAAAAAAAAAAGTTCTCTATATGCATATATAGGTTTTCCTGTGTGATATTTTTGTCAACTTCCACTGGAGGCTGATCACTGGAGGACCTACAGATGCCTACAAAAGTGTTCTCTCTTATAAAACAAAAACAAAAACACAACAAACCTATGCAGTATTTGTGTTTTTTCACTTTCACAGGGGGACATGAATGTGGTGCATTGACTATTTGGGTTGGCAGTTCCCTTCTTGCAGGCTTGTGTGTGTGTATATCGTCAAGTCGCCTTTCTACTTATGATGACCCCATGAAGTTCATAGAGATTTTTTAGACAAGAAATACTTCAAGATGGTTTACCACTGCCTTCCTCTTCCAATCTAAAGAAGACACAGCACACAAGGAAAGGGAGATGGTTGAGTGGGAATTACATTCAGCCATTCCTAAATGGAAAGACTCACGATACTCATATGTCTCGTAATAACTTAGATAGTTTCCAATATATTGTGAAGGTGAGGATGCTCCTCCCCACTTCAGCCTTCAACTCCCTCAGAACATCTCTCCTGAGGGTAAAGGGGACAAGGAGAAAGAAAGGACTATGATGTTGGGTGGGGGGCTACAACAGGAGGAGGTTTGGAGGTGCAAGCAAGATTTCCCCCATTCCATGGGACCATCCGTACCCCATGCCATTCCTGAACCTTGAAAAGACCTTTTTTAAAAAAGCAGGGCTTGCTACAGTTTAAGAGGAGGGGACAGGGAATTTCCCTGGCACAAGCTTGGCATTGGATGCAACCCATTATCACTAGGAAATAATCTGTGAAGGAGACAGGCAAGTCAAAACACTTTCCTTGCACAAGTTCTTTTTCTGGCACAGTACCCGAGTCTCAGCCTGTGCTTGCCTCACTCTCGGAATTGCCATTCTCAGATCAGTGTAGCATAGATTCCTTGTGAAGGAGTAGGACAAAGAATATGGATTCTTTTTCTTAAAAAATCACTGCAATCTGTAAAACTTGTAAACACACCAAATTTCAACCACAACTGGAATTGTGTTGCTCTTCATCTGCAAATTGATGTTGATAATTTACCACTGAGATGGAGCTGGCACCTGGCATCCCGTGAGAAGCTTCTCTCTCTCCCCCAGGCCACTGGAGGGTGATGATGCATGAAATACTTCTCATTCAGTTCC
This sequence comes from Urosaurus nigricauda, assembly GCA_034509955.1. Lineage (NCBI taxonomy): Eukaryota > Metazoa > Chordata > Lepidosauria > Squamata > Phrynosomatidae > Urosaurus > Urosaurus nigricauda. The sequence goes on along the minus strand of JAOEGL010000001.1, from coordinate 310,214,222 downwards.
TTGGCTCAGGGTTGTTGCTACAAGGTGGATAAGGATGACTGTAAGGGGTGTGTGTGTGTGTCTGAAGAAGAAACACACAGGCTGATTCCTAGACCCACGATACTCAGCTGCAGAGTTAAGAAAAATCAGGCCCTGTGGCAGCAAAATAATTGAAACTGTGAAGTCTGTTGAGAGACAGAAAATGAGGCATAGTGTGGCTTCCAGAAAGAACCTCTCTGTAATTAGAAAACATTCAGACAAAAGTACTCCCTGCAACAGTTTACTATGCACTTGCAAAAATAAATTTTCATTATTGAACAGTGGCCAGGGAAAGAAAAACTAGGATCTTCAATATTAACCTAGGCAAAATTTTACTATACATACTTTAGATCATCAAATTGAGAAGAAATATCTCCTGCTTGGGTAAAGTGACTCAACATCACAACTCTTAAAAGAGTATCCATATACAGTGGTCCCCCGGGTTACGAATCCCCCGGGGTACGAAAACCCCGGGGTACAAAACTGGCGGGACCGCGATTGTATCCCCCGGGATACAAAAGATCCCCCGGGATACGAAAGGAAAAAAGCCGCGCAGCCCCTTTAAATGGCTGCGCGGTCCATTGAAAATAGCGGTCTCCCGGGAAACGAAAGCTTCCGGGTTACGAAAGGTAATCCGGAACGGATTACCTTCGTAACCCGGGGGACCACTGTACTGGAAGGTCACGAGGTGACACTAGTGTGATACAATGGCATGGCAAATTTTGATACACTAGTGTGATACAATGGCATGGCTCATTGTGAGCCTCCATAGCTAGACCTCTAAAGAGAATCTCTGAAATGCAGGCACTGTGTTTATCTAAGTCAACAAAACAGTTCCAAAAGTTTTCCTAAGAGCGGGTCTTTTGTAAAGCTGATGGATCTTAATTGCTCATTCCAGACAAAAATGAGTTCAAATAGCTTAGAAAATGAGGAGAGCGTCACCAGTGTACATTGTTACTGGGAAAACCTGTTCTCTTCTCCCAGCTGGCCTGTAATTGCAAGAATTTCAGCAGGATCAAAAGAACAGAGAAGCTGGGAGGGGTAGCAACTATTAGGAAGTCCCAGCATTCCAGTCATGCAAGCCCTGGTTCCATTCTGCAGTCACCTGCAGAAATCACCTTTTCAGATCACTTCAGAACTGCCACCTGCTGGCTGAGCCTTTCACTTCAGGAACACCTAACCTTTTTCTTTAAAAAATCATCATCATCATTTTATAGACAATCCTCACCCCCTTAAAAAAGACAGCAATACATAAAGTTACATTTCATATTAAAGTACACAGAAATACTGTAATGCATAATTTAAGGATGTCAAAATTGTTTTCTCATGCAGCCAACCAAGAAGACCTGAATGCCTTCAGAGGTCCATACTTATCACTCCTCCTCAATAAGCCAGTTCCAAATTGTAATAAAATCATATTTTTCTTTCTTTCCCTTAGCCATTTGGGCTAAAGTAGTAACTTTTTTTCAGTCAAATATAATTACCACACCTTCCTATACTAGGACATCACAGATACCCCCCTTTAGATCCCCAAAATTGAGTAATGACCACCTTGGCAGCTACTAATAAATAAGCAGTCCAGGCTTTAGGAGATCCCTTTGCATTACCTTCGGGGGGGGGGGGGCTCAGAAGAGATAATTCTAGAGTCTTCGTAAGGTATTGGTCAGTAATATATTTACTGCATCCCAGAATTTAGGTACTTTACTACAAACCACCATAAACATTGAAAGGTAATTTTCATTTTGCAGCCTCACCAGCAAAGGCGGGGGAAAGAGTAGGGTAAAATGCCATTTAAGTAGGATTTTAATGTATTTTTTCTTATTGAAACAGACACTTTGGAAAGATAATCAACCTAGTTTTTCATTTCTCTATATCAATGCAAACATCCCAATTGGTTTCCCATACTCTTCTGAGACCATCTGAAGGAGCGATACTAAAATCAAGCCAAGTGTATATACCAGTACATAAGACCCTTTACAAACACAAAGAAAGTCACTGCTCTAAGGAGGTCTCTCATGAGCCAGCTTTGAAGGATGCATGTGTGACTTCAATGGCTTCCTAAAAGTGCAGCTTCTCACATTACTGAATTACCAAAACAGAATAATCTAACAGTGTGTCGAGACTATTAATTTTAATTTTTAATTTTTGATTATAATCCCATCTAAATCTCACAATTTGCTTTTGCTTTGTAATTAAAGAGGAACAGAATTGTAAAATGTTTCTGCCAAGTTCCACCTGGCAGGTGATACCCAAAGACGCCTTTTTTAAAGGATTATTTCTTACATGTATATGCCAACCGTTAGCCTTTTCAGGTTTATAATTATTTCACAATAAAGGTAATTAATTGACAATTAACTTCAAAACCCTTGAAGCATAATGGAGCAGTAGCAGGATTAAAGTGTCTGGGATTTTTTTTTTAAAAAAACTACTTTACATGGCACCAAAAAACCTGTGAAGCAGACAGCAGGCCTATGTCTCTTTAGAGATGTTCCACAGCTCACAAAGTCCTCACCTGTACTTGCATAATGAGCCTGTAATAAGGGTTGGACAAACTGCAGCCCTGAGATTGTTTTCTGTTGCTCTCAGCCTCTTGAGACTTTCCAGAGCAAACCTTTTCTGGCCTTAACTATATAAAGGTGATTGACCTCCTCTGGAAGCATCTCAGTGCAGCATTTCGGGCGGGGGGGGGTGGGGGTGGGAGTGGGGAGATGTGGTATTTAACAATTATTTAAAAAGCAACAACCTATTTCTTAAAACCAGAAGTGGACTTTGAACTCTATCACATGGGAGGCAAATGTCATTAAAACGTGATTGAAATGTGGTAATAGCACGACCAGGGGGAGGGGATTATCACACTGCCGTGCACTTCTCCCATTCCTGTTATTACCCAATTACATGTCCATTACAGTTTACACATGGGACACACACAGGAGAAGTGCGCGGGTGTGTGATAATCTTCCCACCGATCATGCTATTACCATGTTTTAATCACATTTTAATGACGCTTGCCTCCTCCTTGTGATAGAGTCGTTTGAGACATTTCAGGTGGACTTTTGGTGCAGGTATTTTTGGCAGTTTAGGTATAATGTCTGGGGGCAGAAGCAGAAAATTATCCTCTGGCCATACTGCAGCTGCTCAGCCAGACTCTAATAGAAGGGACACCTAAGAGGAACAAGAAGATAGAGGGAGGCTTACCTTTCATTCTCTGAGCTTCAAACACCATTGAAGGAGTCCCAGCTGTTACCTTTCATAACTCTGAGGAAACAGCTAACCTTGTTTCTTTCCCTCATGGCAGATAATAGCAAAGCGGGGGAGTGATTATATCCTGAAGCATGCTCCAGAGATGCACCGAGAACAGCAAGGCCTGTCAACCAGAGAAGCTATCTTGAAGTATGTCAAGGAGTCGTGCTTGCTGGAAGATGTACCTGTCCACTTCTACAGACTGCAGAAGGTTGAGCAAAACACCTTCTTTCAAGTACAGGAAGTTTGTGTTTGAAAACTGGCATCCTTGTTGAGTTCTTTTCTTTAAAACCCAAGCACAAAACTAGTATTAAGCCATATGTTCTGGGTCTGATCCAACTCCTGTTTCAAAGGCAAAAGTGTTCCTTTAGCGGAATTCTACTAAGAACACTCCCACAGAAAGAAAGGATGAAAATGAGATGTTACTGTTTTGTTTTTGTTTTTTTACTGTTTCCCTCCTTGTTCTGCAATCCCTTTAGTGCCACTTTCTCCAGTGTTCTAGAGCAGATTCAGGCAAGCATAGGAAAACTGCTTTGGGAAGGAGGAAGTGACAAAGATTAAACTCCTTCTCTGCTATACAAGTGGGATCACCCTGCTGAATCAGAAGCTTCCTGTAGATATAAGGAGCCCTACTACTCCAAGGAGGCAACATATGGTCTACCAGATGTTGTTAGCCTGCCTAGATCCAACCCATTCTGGCTCCAACCCATTCTGTCTTAAGCTAGGCTAGGGAAACTTGTGTGGCCATGCAGATCAGTCCTAGCCAGCCTAGCCCAAGATGAGGAATCATAGGAAATAAAAATTGCTTTACGTGGCAATCAATATTTATTTGGTATCTCCCTTGCCAGGAAAAAAAATGTAATCGTGGCACCAGAAATGCATCTCCTTTGGTGGCATGTTGAACGTCTAAAACAGGGTTGGGCAAAGTGTGGCCCTAGGGTCACATGTAGCATCCCCAAAAGCAGTTTTTCTGCTTTCAGTCTATACAGTCAAAGAACACCTGGAAGGCCACATGTTCCTCACCCCTGACTTAGCCTTGGCCTATAATTAACATTACTGAAAAGGCCTCAGTTCAGGGACTAATTATTCATTAGAAGCAAGAAGTCTTCTAAAGAAATCACAAACTGCAAACTTTACGTGTGATTTTACATTGATCTTTATAGCAGCAGAAGGGAAACCTTGGCCTGTGCTATTCTTCCTTCTATTGTCCCACGCTTGTTTTTTTCCTCTCAGTTGAATCTATGTGTTTATGAATATTTCTGTATGAGTTAGAAGGAATACAGATGGCAAGAGCTGACATGCCTTGTACTCACGAATGCAGAAGAGCTGCAATTGGTTGTTTTAATACTTGTTTTACTTGAAATACTGCAGGGTGTGGATGGATGTGAGCTTGTTTTTTTTTTTTTTTTCTTCATGTGCTTGATAGGCAGATTCATGGTATTTATTTTTTATGTGTTATGTCCTTTTCTATGATGATCATCAAATTCTGTAGTAGTCTAGAAGGAAAAAAATGAATCATTATCTATGACATAGAAGGAGTTTCTAATCCAAGGCATGAAAAGTCATAGTAAATGATTACATAGTCACAGTCAGACCTTAGAAAAGTTACTCTTGTTCACTACAAGTCCTAGTAACCTCCACAAGCATGGTCTATCCTCCCACTAGCATCAGGGATTCTGAGATTTGTAGTTCAGAGAAATACTTTTTTCCAGATTCTAGTCACAATAAGCTCTTTACAAACAGAGAGTATGCTTCTGCTGGAAAAGTAGTTGAGTGAAAGAGAAGCCTGGATTATTACTTCGTGTAACTGGGAACAAAGAACCACATGGAAGCCTTTTGTTGGGGCTTTGTACTGAAAAAATCAAGAACCAGGCAAAAATAGTCTCCATGTACTCTGCAGAGCTTATTTTTGTAGTACCTTTGATAGACTATGGTAATCTTTTGGAACAAGGGTGAGGAACTTTTGGCTCTCTAGATGTTCAGGTACAGCTCCCACAGTCCCATACTACTGGCCACCACAGGACATCCAAAACATCTGCTTTGAGTTTGACCCACCAACTCGCAAATATTTTTGTTGTGGTTGTCAGGGAGGACATTCTCCCACAATTGGTTGTACTCTACCATAAGGAAGTGCATGATTCAGGCACTCTCAACGGTTTGGTCCCCCTGTGGAGTGGGAGTGTCTGATGTCATTCCTTTGTGCATTCTGAAGAATCTTCTGACAAACAAACCGATAACATACAAAATCAATAACAGGAATATTGATCTATGTTTCCTCTAAAAGTTTCCCATTGCTACCTGAATTTCTGCGCAAATACTCTTTTCCAATTAAAAGAGGGGAGCATCTCTCTCTCTGGCTTTTCTTCATTAACGAAGATTCAGGAAGGACTCATCCACGAAGATTCAGGAAGGACTCATCCCACGCTTTCTACAAGCGTGTTGATGACTAAAAAGTCCGATCCAAGATAAAGAAGTCTGGTTACAGAAAGCACAGCAGAAAGTCTCCTTGGGTCATGTTTCCAAGTTGTGGTTCTTTCTGAGTTGTCGTTTTTCTTCGAGATTCATTCGGCGTAAGTTCTTGAAAGAGGCTGCAGCATTGTGGATACTGCGTCTCCATGCCTCCCAATGTGAAGCCAGGGCAGACCATTGTTGGTGATCAATTTGGCTGAGCTTGAGATTTTGTTTTGGAGAGTCCTTCTATCTCTTCTTTGGGGTGCCCCTCTTACACTGACCTGTGGCAAGTTCACCATAGAGTACTATTTTGGGGAGGCGGTGGTCCTCCATCCTAGAAATGTGCCCTGCCCAGCACAACTGCTTTTTCAATAGCATGGCCTCAGTGCTGGTGATCCCTGCTTGCTCCAGGACAGGAACATTCATCACATAGTCAGTCCAGTGTATATTTAGGATTGTGCATAGACAGCACTGATGAAAACATTCAAGGAGTCGTAGATGTTGGCGACAGGTGACCCATGTTTCAGACCCATAGAGGAGAATGGACAGTACAATGGCTCTGTACACACTGATTTTGGTGCTTTGCCTCAGGGGTTTGTTACTCTAGACTCTTTTGTGAAGCCTTCCAAATGCACTATATGCCTTTGCTAATCTGTGGTCAATTTCTTTATCAATCTTGGCATCTGAGGAGATGATACTTCCTAGGTAGGTGAACTGCTGAACAGACTGAAGCACAGATTTGCCTATGGTGATGTGGTGGTGATAGTGTTCTTCCTATGGTTCAGGCTGGTAGAGGACTTCTGTTTTCTTCAGGCTGACTTCCAGTCCAAACAGCTCTGCAGCAATTGCAAAGCAGGATGTTAGGCGCTGCAGAGCCGCTTCTGTATGGGCAACAAGGGCAGCATTGCCAGCAAAAAGCAGCTCACTGACTAGATAGTTTAGAGTCTTCGTGCGAGCCTTCAGATGGCTTAAGTTAAACAAGCTACCATCAGTACTGTAATGTATATAGATGTCATCTTCTTCTTCAAGATCTGCTGTAGCCCTTTGGAGCATCATGCTGAAGAAGATTGTAAATAGATTTGGAGCAAGAACACAACCTTGTTTCACACCATTAGTTATTAGAAAGGGCTCTGAGAGAGCATCACCATATCTGACTTGTCCTTACTGGCCCTCATGTAGCAAGATAATAATTTTGAGGAATTTGGGGGAACATCCTAGTCGTTCCAGGATCTGCCACAGACCTTTTCTACTCAGTGTTTGGTAAGGCTTTGGTAAGGATGACAAATGTTACATAGAGTCCTTTGTTCTGTTCTCTAGATTTCTCTTGCAATTGTCTAAGAGCAAATACCATATCTGTAGTGCTCCTATTAGCTCTGAAGCCGCATTGGCTTCCAGGGAGAAGTTCTACAATAGCAGGAACTAATCTGTTCAGGAATATCCTTGCAAGGATTTTTCCATCAATGGAGAGCAGTTTTATACCTCAATAGTTTGAGCAATCAGATTTTGCTTCTTTTTTCTTATACAGGGTGATGATAACTGTATCTTGGAGATCTGATGGCAGTTCACCTTTTCCCCAGCAACTCAAAAGGAGCTCATGAAATTTAGCATGGAGTACATGACCTCTGTGTTTCCAAGCTTCAGGTGGGATTCCATCAATCCCAGCTGCCTTGCCATTTTTATCTGCTGTATGGCCTTAATGGTTTCTTCTAAAGTGGGAGCCACGTCCAGTTCATTTTTCATCAGCTGTTGTGTAGCTGAGCCTTGGACTACTCGGTTGGCACTGAAGAGACTTTGGAAATGTTCAGCCCATCGATTCAGGATGGAGGCTTTGTCTGTGATTAGTGTTTGACCATCTGTAGTATATAAGGAGCTTTGGACCTGATAAGTAGGTCCAAACACTGCTTTAAGAGCTTTGTAGAATCCTCTGGAATCACCCAGATCTGCACAACATTGTGTCTTTTCTGCTAAATTGATCCACCACTTGTTCTGAATGTCTCACAGTTTTTGTTGGAGTTTACTACATGCGAGATGGAAGGCTCCTTTTCTTACATGGCAAGATGGCTGAGTGAGGAGTGCCTGATGAGCAGTTCTCTTCTTTAACAAAAGCTCCTGGATCTCTCGGTTGTTTTCATCAAACCAATCTTGTTTTTTCTTGCTGGAGAACCCGAGGGATTCTTCCGCAGACTGCAGGATACTGTTTTTCATATGTTGCCAAAGCACTGTAGGAGAAGAATCTATAGGATGGTCTTCAAGTTTTGATTGCAGATTTGCTTGGAAGTTATCTCTCATGGCAGCTGAAGATTGTTGACTTGGAGTCTTCTCTTTAAGTTCTTAGGTTTGATCTTAAGATGAAGATTTAGTTTGCATCTTACAAGGCGATGATCTGTTTGACATTCTGCACTGGGCATCACTTGGGTATGACGGACATCACGAATGTTTCTCTGGCGCACTAGAACATAGTCAATGAGGTGCCAGTGTTTGGATTGAGGATGCATCCAGGTTATCTTCAAGCTATCTTTCTGCTGAAAGATAGTGTTTGTAATAGTCAGCTGCTGTTCTGCACAAAACTCTAGCAGGAGGCGCCCATTATCATTACAGTTTCCAACACCATGCTTGCCTAGAACACCTTTCCAGGCTTCGGAGTTCTTTCCTACTCTGGCATTGAAATCACCAAGGATAATGATTTTATCTTCTGCAGGGACTTTTTGTATGAGGTGGTGTAGGTCTGAGTAGAATTTGTCTTTCTCCACAGGGTCACTTGCATAGTTGGGGCATATATACTGAAGAGAACAACATGTGGGAGGCGTAAGGAGATAATGCAATCAGAGTGACCTGTTGGCAGGGTTTCAAGTTTGGAGGCAATAGAGTTTTTAATCATAAAGCCTACTCCTGAGAGATGTTTTTCAGTTTTTGGTTTGCCAGACCAGTAGAGTGTATAGCCAGCACCGTATTCTTTAAGACTGCCTTCCTCATGGAGATGAACTTCGCTAAGAACAGCGATGTCAATATTAAGTTGTGATAGTTCATGGGCTATTAGAGCAGACCGATGCTCAGGACGTCCACTATCTGCAGAATATAGCATCGTTCTGATGTTCCAGCATGCAAGCGTCAGTCTGTTTGCACCTTTGGAGGCTGGTGTGTGCCTTTGTTTTTGTTTGACCGCATCAGAAGATGCCCGTTGGCCATGGCTTGCCAACCAGGTAGATGGAGATGAGCTTTCATTCAGCCATCTTTTCTAGGCCCCTCTCCATATGGAGCAAGCAGTGCTCTCCTTAAAAAAGGCTGTTTGGTCATTCAGGATGCTACCGAACAAGACTGTCATCTCCCGGTCAATCTCGAGCAACTGAAGTCCTGAACCGCCTGCATGCAGGGTTGGGTCTGTGGCTTCCAGTGCATCTTTCACCTGCTGTTTCATCCCTCACCTATCGCTACAGGACTTTGGGCGGGGGGGGGGGGGAATCAGATGTATCCTTCGAGCCTGTGCAATAGATTTTTCTGGTGGAGAGCAGCGTGCACAGAACTGGCGTCATCCTTTAAACCAGAGGTTTGTCTGCTGGGGCCAAGCAAGCATGGATGGTGGCAGCGAGATCCTCGGGTCATAGGTTTGATTAGAGTTTCCTTTTCTTAGATGGTTTACCTTACAGCGTTAGATGATCACCATCTGCCCGGGTTTGGGATTGGAGTTTTCCTTCTCTTAGGATGGTTGCCATAAGGCTAAAGAGCCCATCCTGCTCTTTTACACTCTTGGTCAGATCCTTCGGTTGTGACCTGTCTGGCATGGGAGGCCCTACTGGTGGCTGTTTATGCCACCGCTAGCATAGCTCACAGCTTTTAGGGTACACAAGCCTCTCCCTCATGACAAGGGGGCGTCAGTGGAGAGGTGGGGAGCATCTATAACATGAAGAAAAGCATGGAATGTGTAGCCAAAGAATACTGTTATGTTCATTTGTATATTATGTATACGGTAGGCATATCCTGCTTCAGCCTGCATTTGTGATGGCTTATATAATTAAAAGTGACAAGCCTGTATTGGAAATCCAATGTGGTACAATGGATCAGGACTGTGGAGACCCAGATTCAATAGGGGTTGGTGGTTTGGATATTAGTAGGGTAATTCATCAGCTCCAGGTTTGTTAAAGGTGTGGTCCAAGGTGCTGACCTTATTTTCAGGATGGACTTTGCAGTTCAACACCGTTTTAACTACCATGGCTATGCTATGGAATTCTGGGATGTGTAGTTTTTTGAGCTATTTAATCTTCTCTGCCAAAGAGTTCTGATGCCACAACAAACTACAAATCCCAGGATTCCACAGAATTTTGCCATAGTAGTGTCAAACTGTATTGTTTCTGTAGTGAAATTTAGATGTTTGCCACCTAGACAAACTTCTTTAAAAGTTTGCATTCAAACCTGGGGTTGACTCACTCTTTCTCTGACACAGAAGCCACTTGCTACTTCCACTCAGATACAGATTTCCAGTCCACCATGAAGCTCACTGGGTGACCATAAATCAAATAAACTGTCTCTCAGCTTAATTTACCTCATATGATAAAATGTGATGTTAAAAAAGAGGAAGGACTGTATATTGTCTTGGGCTACTAGGCAGAAAGGCAGGATATCAGAGAGAGGGAGGGAGGGAGAGATTAAAGCAATAAAAGCAGCATTAAAACAAGGGAATAAATAAATACAATTACAGCAGTCAAAACAGCATTACAAACAAGTAAAACATCTGGCAGAAGAACTGAACGTGTCCCTCATCTGATCTGAACCCAGAAGCATCTTTCTAAATAAAAAGCTGTTGCAGCACATTCCAAAATTCATTACAAACAATGTTACTATAGCCTCAGGGCCAGCACCAAAAGGCCTTACTTTTTGATGAGGTTGACCTGATCTCACACAGTAACAGAACACAAGACAAGGAAGATCTTAATTGGCACAGTTGGAGGGAGGGCAGATATGGCTAGAAGTGATGCCTATGCAAGTCCAGCCTACTAAATTACTGTAAATGTTCAAAGCATCACCTCTACTTGTTCTAGGAAGCTAGCCTTCAGTGGGTGCAAGCACTGTTCCTCCATCATCCTGAAGGAGGAAAGCAGGAGCATTTTGTACCAGGTAAAGCAGGTCTGGGGAATGTCACATTCTTCAGGTGTTCCTGAACTACACCCCCATTGTACTTTTTGTGTGAACTACAACCCCCATTGTGCAATTGGCCAGATTGTTTGGTTGGTGAGAGATAGTATCCAGCAGACATCTGAAGAGCCACAGGTGATTTCCCAACCCTAAGCTTCTATGTTTTCCAGGTCAGCCCACATGTAGTATGCTTCAGTTGTCTCATCTGTGGAATTGCAAAGTCATGAGGAAGTATGGCAAGCACCTTTTCCTCCAAGAAGGGGTATAGTCTATAAAATAAATGTTGCTAGCTAAAGGCAGCTTGACCACAACTTCTCAAAGATAGCATCATGGCATGCTACAAATCAGTTCTAGTGGTCTAAGAGCATCCCCATTGATTATAAAAAAAATAAAAAAACATGCTTGTGGAGAGCTCCTTTTCATCTTGTACCTCTCTGTGTGTTTATAGGATAAGAAGGAGGAACGTCCTACAATCATCCTGGGTCTGACCCTTAAAGGGATGCACATTTATCAGGTAAGAGGTGGGGGTTCTGGGAAGTCCTGGGCCACATGCAAGCTGTGTGCCATACAGTTTCTACCCATTTTATAAACCACAGCTGGGGAACTTATGTCCATCCAGATAGTCTTGGACTCTAATTCTTAAAATCTCTGACCTTTAGCCATGAGAAATGGAGTCCAGGGACATCTGTAGAGCCACACATTCCCCAGATGCTCTAGAGGTCTTACATTCCTTTTACTATCTTAATATTAGCTTGCATGGCTGTATTATAAACCTCACAATATTTTGTTTTTTGCCTTGTATTTGATATCCTTTTAGGAAGTGAATCACGTTCGTCAGCTTCTCTATGACTTCCCCTGGTCATATGTTGGGAAACTTGCATTTCTGGTGAGCTTTGCAGAACTCAACTATGTCCTCTTCCTTAGCTATTTCAATCTTGATGTTCCAGGGCTGGCAAACACTGTTGTTCCTTAATAGAATTTGTCATTGTGTGCCTTTGTTTCTGACTTACAGTGACCCTAAGGTGAACCTTTCAAGGGATTTTGTGAAACTGAGAATGTGTGGACTTGCCCAAGGTCACCCAGTTGGTTTCAATGGCTGAACAGGGATCAAACCCTGGTCTCCAGAGTCATAGTCCAATGCTCAGCCACCACAGCACATTGGTTACATCTTAATAGCATAGTTAAAGTTAAACCATGCAATTTAGACTTCACTCCTATATGCATTTTGTTTCTCTTGTCTGCCTTCCAGTTGTTTCCAACATATGGAAAACCCTTAGGTGAACCTATCACAGGGTTGCCTAGCAAGATTTGTTCAGAGGAGGTTTGCTTTTGCTCTCCTCTGAGGCTGCGTGAGTGTGGCTTACCCAAAGTCACCCAGTGGGTTTCCATGGGTGAGCAGGGATTCAAACCTTAGTCTCCAGAGGCATAGTTCAATGCACAAACTACTAAATCCCCCTGATCCTCTAGGAATAAGTCCTATTAAACTCAATAAATCTTACATCCAAGGAGATATGCATAGGACTGCACTGGATTAAAATTAATCCCGTTCGCAGGGTGCAGAAGATGCTCAGATTTGGGCAAGGTGACCCAGGGCTCACCTCAGACAATATCTCCCCCCCCCCCCCCCGCACTTTGTGCTCAGATGTCCAATTAAGAAACCAGAGCCTTATTGGTGTGTGCAAAAGGAGACAGCCACTTTGGGATCTGCTCTGATGTTCTCTTAAATCCTCACTTTTTCCTCATGTTATTCCTTTTTAGTTTTGTGTTTGATTTGTTTTTGTGTTTTGTTTCCAAATTAGGGGAAAAAATTTGTGATCCAGCCTGATGGTTTGCCTTCTGCCCGAAAACTGGTTTACTATACCGGCTGCCCTTTCCGGTCTCGACACTTGTTGCAGCTGCTTAGCAACAGTCACCGGCTATTTCTTAACATCCAGCCTGTACTTAAGCAGATCCAGATGATGGAAGATGCAGAAGGTATGGGATGGCTAAGTTTTACATTTGGGAAAGAGCCAAGCTTACCAGAAAATATTGAGTGAATGAAAAGTTATTGATTTAAAAGATTGCCAGGGATGTATCCATATTACACAATTATGGCACTTTGATATAACTTGAAATCTCATGAATTCATTCCATGGAATACTGGGATTTGTAATTTCATGAGGTACACTGTTGATATTCCAGGAAGTGAACTAAATTAAGAGATTTGAAGTCCTCCCCTCTCTCCCCAAACAACTGGGAATCTCAGAATGCTGTGTGTTAGATCAGAGCCATTGTAGTTAAAGTGGTATAAAACTGGTATGTGCAGTGTGGACAAAGAATAGATCAGAAAATTGTGGGGCAGTTTACCCTGTGAAGCAAGTGGAACTGATGCCAGTGGTTGACATGGTTTGGAACTTGACAAGGTTCACGTTTTGCAGGGAGTGGCACTGCCATAGACCCCCGATCATTGCAGCCTTCTGTTATGACCTGCTTACTTTTGCCTTCACCTCAGCAGGGGTGAGTAAGTAGATGGCAGTGGTCAGAAGGAGGAGAAAATTCTGCCTCCTTGCCAATCAACTTTTCCTCCTATTGGGCAAGCAGGTTCAAATAAAGAGAGGAAATAGGAGAGAGGGAGACCACTGCAGGAAAAGGACCTACATATGCATGTGTCCTGAAAAACCTTGACTACCTTTGATGTCATCTCCCTAAGCGACAAGTCATTCTGGGAAAAGAAATATGGGCCCAATCTCTCCCACATTCCACCTTCTTAACACTACAACTTCACATGTTGCTCACATAAAGGGCACAGCAACTAGGAAGGGACTGTGGGCCCAAACTGTGTCTGGGTGGCAGAATCTCTCTGCTTCTTCATGGATGGAGCCACCATGAGTCCACACTGAGGCCAGGTCAAGGTTATGTAGTCTGGGAGTGCATGTCTGCAAAGAACTCTACACAGATAGCCTTCCCTGCTCTGCATGGAGGGCTGGACCAGGGCTGAAAGTGCAATCCTTCAGCACTTTTTAACTCACAATTGATCTTCAGAGCAATAATGCACAAAGAAACCTAATGATTACAACAGAGCTAAGCCACTGAGATAGCTACCTATAATTAAAGTAGGGGTGGAGAATATCTAGCCTTCCAGATTCTTTGAAATGTAATTCTCCTCATCTGTTACTGTTGAGGTCCAGTGTTTCATTCCAATAACAAGATGATTCCCACCCCTCTTCTTCAGACAACAGGAACCCTTTGCTTCAAGGTCTTCAAATATGACCTTTTAAAAAAAGCATTAACTAATCTATACCTTCTAATTCAAAAGTTCAACCAACTATTTCAAAAAATGGATACAGAAGATTATTTGGAATCCAAAATCATTATTAAGATCCTTTTGTTGACTCTATCAATGAAATATATTAATTAAGAACAACAGAAAACCATAGCTGAACTGATTAATAAGAAAGAAAAGCAGAAAAATACCAGAGTAAGGCATTCTCTGGTATTCTTCATGAATGCTCATGCTTGCTTTTGCTTCCTCTTGTTTTCATTTAATAAATACAACAGAAGAGAACCAATTTGTCCACAGTGTAGACCCCACTTGGAGGATGCCAAAGGTCACATAAGCATTTATTCCAGGGGCTATATTGTAGATGCACATCTTACCATATGTGTTAGTCTGAGATGTGGGGAACAATGATGTTGTGAAGAGGTGTGGAAATGGCATGTATGACAAGAGACTTGCTCATTTCATTCTCATGTTTGTGTTTGTGAAACCAGCTAAATTCATAGCAGAATTTCAAACCAGGTACTCCTCCAGGTGATACATCACCATGTGTTTTTGGTAACTTTTGCACAAGAGCTTTAGCGCAACAGTGAGCCCAATTTTACACTGAAAGATTCTGTTTGGGTCTTGAGATGACTGTGGAAACAGGCCTAGGGAAATGGTTCTCTTTATTATTAGCCATTTTAATTTGTAGATGAATTGCACTTTTATATTCTCCATCAAGAACTATGCCACAAAAGCCTGAATTCTGCATTCAGAATAAATGCTAAAATTTTGTAAAAAATCAATTTGGCCTTTTGCTTGTACAATTTCTATATGTTTGCTCAGCCTTTGTGCTTTCTTCTGCTCAAGTCTCGGTTTCTGTCTTCACCCCACTCTTCACCTTCCAATTTGGCGTACTTGAATGAAAATGGTGTAAGAGCAAGAGGAGTTGTATATGTTGTAGCACTGGGATACAGTTTTATTATTTTGGCCCCTCTCCCCTTAATTGCCAGGGGTCATCATTCTTGCCCACAGCTCATCTGCATTAAGTTTTGTTTTTGTTTTGGGTTTGTTTGTTTTTTGGGTGTTGTTTTGTTTTTTGCAATTTCAGAAAAGCTAGTTTTGGGCTAGAATCCTCTAGGAGACTTGTGTACAGAAAATACTCAAAAGATGGTTGTTTATTTGTAGAAAAACCAATAAACAGTTATATTTTTAGCATCTTGACATGTGACTTACGCTCTTTTTTGTGTGTGGATTACATTGGATGCTCCCTATTTTTTTCTTTTGACTTATGTTAGTGTAACTAGTTATGATACCAGTGTTAGTACTTTTGAGACATTGCAGTGTCTCAGACTATGCGGTGACAGCCAGACCATCCTTGCCCCATCCCCAGTGAAAATGATTGGCTGGAAGGATGGAGTACCAAGAGAATTCTATCAGACTACCACTGTCTTATCTAGACTACAAATACTAGCACAGTATTTGAAAATTATTTATCTTGATTATTGTGCTAATATTAGATGCATTCCCTTCTTTACCCTTTTGTTCACATCCTGTCCTTTTCTTGTAGAGAAGAAACGATATCGTGAATCCTACATCAGTGATACACTGGAGATGGATCTTGATCCATCAGACAAGCATTCACATGACAGCGGAAGTAGCAGAGGCAGCGAGAGAAATAATCGGTTATCTCGACAGTCAACAGACAGTCATGGCAGCTCCCACACTTCTGGCATTGAGGCTGATTCAAGACACCGGATATCTGTGGAGATGTCAGTGGATGAGCCCTTTGGGATGAGTCGGGTTCATCAGAAGGAGCAGTCTTGTAGCTCAAACATCAGCTGTGGCAGTTCTGGCATTGATAGTGGTGGCAAAGAGAGAGCAGAAGATGACTCTCAGGATGATGGTAAGACTTGGAGGAAAATGAGTGAGAGGCAGTGACATCCTACCTCTTCACCTTAACATTAAGACAGAGGGCTGGTGGTAGTTCTGGTAGTGGTTGAATGAGGTTAGAAAAAAGATGAGTTATTATGCTGAGCTCTCTTTCACCATTCTAGAAGTTGAATTAGTAGTGGATGAGCCAGAAGAGGTATCAGTGGATGGGCCCCCATTAGAAGAAACTATCCATGAAGAGTCTATTGATTCTCAGGCAGAAAATGGTGTATGTTGCCAAGGTGAGGTGGTCCCTGCATACTTCTTTATAGTTTTATCTTGTTTTCTGGGGTTTTAAGTATTGCAGCTTCCTAATTCTCTGTCTAAAACCAGCTTTGAAGAGTAAAGTTATTCAGCTGTATTCCAATTCTACTTTTTTGCGTACTTCAAAGGGATTTGTGTGTGAAGTGAAGTGGAAAAATATGGCTGATACATTAAATCATTGTAGTTTAAGAAGGTTATGAGATGTGTCTGTGGAGATAGGGAGTTGTAAAGAATACCTTTCAACTAAGCAGAGTTCAGTAATTCTTCAAAAGTACTGGAATTCTCAATATGATATATTCACATGTTTTCATGATTAGTTTATGTGCAATAAACTTGATTCAGAGTGTGTCTTAATTATCATCTTTTCCCATTAAATGCATACTCTTGGCCTTCTCTATTTTTGCCTTTTTTCTGTAAGGAAATGATTAAATGCATATTCCCTATTCACATTTATCTTCAGAATGGGGAACTTTCAGAGCAGTTTCTTAATTCTTTAGCTAAACAAGTGACTTTTGGCCTAACTTTATATAGCCCTTAAATTCTACCAAGAGTTGTTTGTCCCTTAAAAAGGAAAGAATAGTGCATCAGAAAGATAGAAAGGAGTGTAGCAGCCCATTTTGTGCTGTTACCTGACCAGCTGTTGGTTCCAAGCTTGCCTGCTACTAGCATATGGCCAGAACAAATTGCCTCCAGTGAAGTGTGACCCTCCAGAAAAGAACATTTGCCCATGCCAATTTATCTGTTGATACAAATAGTGTAAAAAATAGCCATAAGACTGGTGAGCAGCATACCATTATGGCATTATTATATACAGCTGCTGAAATTTTAGAGTTCTCTACATCTGAGGAAGCCTCTGTTCTCAAGGAGCATTTCTTTGGACCTCAATACTTCACAAAGACTCCTCTGCCCAAGCTTGTGCCTTCAGATATTGACATTCTTGTAGACTGGGGGATTGTTTAGTCTCGTCTTTGGAAGAGCCTGAAGATGAATTGTCTCTGTCTAGAAGTACAGCCTTGGGCATCCATGAGGGTCCTGGGTCTACAGGGTCAGCCAACTCCTCACCAGTTTCTGGTGCTGGACAATCCACCTCCATCTTCCTGGAAGGTTTATCGGGAGGGGGGGGGGGTTTGAAACAAGCATGGTTCCCCACCCCATCTCTTCTTATATTAGTCTTTTATCAGTTGTAACTACTTAAGTATATATCCACTCTTTGTATAGCCTAGATGTCCATCTTACCAATATCAACATAAAGAGGGCAGCAAATCAATCTATCAGGAACAGTCTATCTGTTGCTTTCTCTTCCCATGTGCTGAAAAGCAGCCTGATTTATGGGCCCTGGCTCCCCAACAGAATTATGTCCAACTTATAACACCATGACACTGGATGTGAATTGCAATTGGTCTGAGCATTGGTATATTTGCTACATGGAAGTTGAATTAATGCAACTAAACATAAGAAAAACAAATTGTGGTGATGCCCTCCTCCCACACTTGCCCATGTTTTATTACTGATTCACCACTAATGGGAACAAGTTCACATGCTCTTTTCCTAGTGTGCTTTCCTTCTGAAAAGCCAATTCTGGTAATTCTTGGGTGACTCCACTGCCACTGCCTACCTTTAGAATTCTCACTGTGACACTTGGTACCCACCATCCTGTTAGTGACATACACAAGCGTAAGTATACCTTATACTTGTGTATGTATAGTTTTGGTTGTTGCAGAAGTTTGCATTCTTTTGCACCCTACTTAATGACCAAAGCCCCCTAAGACCTGTGATTTTGCTGCAGCAGTATGTCTGAACAGCCATTCTGTGGTTGGTGCTGGTAATGAGCAATTGGAGAGCATTTGGTTGTGAGATGTAGCCAGATGGTCCTTAAATCCTCTCCTTGCAGCTCTCTAATGGTCACTGAATGGCCATTCTGGGGGACTGTTGCAGAAAGTATGAGTCCATAGGAGAGCAGGGACCTGTAGCAGAGACCAACTGCAGAACTCTTAACACTACACAATGTAATGCAGGATCTTGTCTGTTGTATGTTACGTTTCCCAACATACTGTAAGCTGATTTTGGATTTCATCATAGATCGAGTAGGCTCACCAAAATCCATGAGACTGCAGTTAATCATGACTGAGATAGGTTTTACTGATTTCATGACAAAGTATCCAGTGCTTAGCATGGACCATTTTGCACCCCCCATTCTGATTCTTTCCATTTCCTTTTCCTGACAGACATGAATAAGAACTCTCTTTCAGTAGTACAAGTCACATTAATAAAAGTCAAAGGCCAAAGTGTGGAATCCCTTCGTCAGGTAAGATAAAACAAATCTCATTTTATTTATCCAGTAGCCCTATTCAAGAGTTCTAATGGCTCCATAAATAAGAGTGTGTGTGTGTGTGTGTGCGTGTGCGTGTGTTTACGTGAGCTTTCAAAGCAACAGTTGATATATGGCAACCCCATGAATTTCATAAGGTTTTCTTAGGCAAGGAATACTCAGGTGATTTTGCCAGTTTCTTCCTCTGAAATACAGCCTGTAGCACCTGGTATTCATTGGTGGTCTCCCATCCAAGTACTATCCAGGGCTGACCCTGCTTGGCTTCCATGAACTGGTACCTGTAGGGTATTTAGGTGATACAGTACAAGAAAGATACTGTAAGAGGATTTTTGCAATTAAAACACATATCAGACAGGTGAAAACACACCTGTCCATTTAAAAGGGCTTCTGTAGAAATCCTATTTAAATTGCCAAAGCCCTGCCTGAATAGATAGAGTTTTGCCTATCAGCAAAAGGACAATAGGGAGGCAGCAGCCTACTTTTCCTTTAAAGGGACTTACATAGCCTACAAGTGGCTTTCTGCCTTGTTCCAGCCATATTTTCTCCAATAGACTGGTGACTGACAAAATGTGGTCTGGAGCAAGGCAGGAATTTGGGACTGGAGGGTCAAAAATGCCCAACCAGGACAGAATGAATTTGGACCCTCCAGTCCTGGATTATGTTATCCAAACCCGGGAAATGGCAACCCTACACAGACCCATACCCTGTTTCTCCGAAAATAAGACATCCTCTGAAAATAAGACCTAGTAGAGGTTTTGTTGAATTGCTAAATATAAGGCCTCCCCTGAAAGTAAGACCTAGCAATGTTTTTGTATATAAATATATATACAGTATATAATAAATGTTTGGGTTTGTTTTGTTCAACAATAAATATGAATTCTTCTTCGTGGAAAAATAAGACATCCCCTGAAAATAAGACCTTACACATCTTTGGGAGCAAAAATTAATATAAGACACTGTCTTATTTTCAGGGAAACACAGTAGTAGGTGGTCATGCTGGTTGAGGGATTCAGAATTGATCCAAAAATAACTTCTAAAGATTCTAAGCTGCTCTGGCAGATGTGTGCCTTCTAACACACAAAGAGGGTGATAGGGACAGTAAGGGAGGGAGCAGAGCTGGCCCCCTGTTCCCCATTCTCCCTCAATCTTCCCCATTCTCATTCTGGTTTTCAACTCTTGTGATTTTGTATTGTGCAACATCTGTTTCTCAGCCTAACATTTAGATGAAATCACTTCAGAAGTTGGATACCACCTAAACACAGGATGTGTAGGGATGACTTTATCTCTTGGATTTAGTTTCTAGCAGTAGGATCTTCTGCTGGAACTTAAGCAATAATATTGTGGTTTATTTAAAAATAGCCCATCTTTATACTTCAGCCATTAAAATTTCTATATCCCAAATGTGGTTGTTGTTGTAAGAAAAGACTGATGTTAGACCTTCAGCACTGCAGGACTAGCTATTTGTTCTTGGTTTGTGGTTAGAGTCAAAATTGCTCAGCTAAGAAAATTTAGAAATTTTCATTCCCTCACACAATGTAGCAACAGAGATCTGAAAGTTAAAGGAAGTTCATCCTGTTAACAGTTGCAGAGTAAACTTCT
This sequence comes from Urosaurus nigricauda, assembly GCA_034509955.1. Lineage (NCBI taxonomy): Eukaryota > Metazoa > Chordata > Lepidosauria > Squamata > Phrynosomatidae > Urosaurus > Urosaurus nigricauda. The sequence continues at coordinate 310,194,024 of JAOEGL010000001.1, read as the reverse complement.
AGTTAGAACTAATGTAATTCATTTCTCTTGAATCCATGAAAATCAGCAAGGTAGTTAGTGTATAACTGTAATATACACACTGGCCAGCATGGTGTAGTGTTTTGAGTGCTGGGCTAGACTCTGAAAACCAGTGTTTGTTTCCCTACTCAGCCATGAAGACCCACTGAAGCTGTATCCAAACTTAGAAATAATCCAGTTTGATACTACTTTAATTATGATGGCTCAATACTATAGAATTCTGGCAACTGTGGTTTGTTGTGACATCAGAGCACTCAGAGAGAGAAGGCTAAATGTCCCACAAAACTACAAATACTCTGAACAGACAATCGGGGCAGGTTACAACAAAAAGTTTAAAACAATATCAGTTAAAACATCCCATCCCTTCCCTCACCGGCCCCCTCTTAAAAAGCGAATTAAACCACTATATAATTAAAAAACATAAAATAAAACAAATTACAACAGTAAAAAGGAGCAACAGGGAAGCGGGCCTGAAAACCTAGGCTGTAAAAGGGTGGAAAAGACATGAGAAGGACAGCTGGAGAGGCACTAAGGCCTAAGTTCGGAGCCAGGAAGTGTTCACATTCTCTGGGAAGGCCTGCCGGAAGAGATGTGTCTTTAGAACTTTTTTAAAGCTTCTAAAGATGGAATGAGACGTATCTCATCCGGCAGGTCATTCCACAGCCTGGGGGCGACTGCCGAAAAGGCCCTCTGGGAGGTCTGCACCAGCCTGGTCTTCATGGGCTGTATCAGGTTCCTCCCAGAGGACTGGAATGTGCGGGGGGGAGGGTTCATACGGGAAGAGGCAGTCCCTAAGATAGGATGGGCCCGAGCCATGTAGGGCTTTAAAGGTCAAAATCAACACCTTGTACTGTGCCCGGAAACTAATCGGCAGCCAGTGGAGAGATTTGAGCACAGGTGTTATGTGGATGACCTTGGGCCAGTCATACACCTCAGAAAATCCAATGATAGGGTGGCTGTTTGACAGTGGAACACACTCCCTCGGAGTGTGGTGGAGTCTCCTTCCTTAGAGATCTTTAAGCAGAGACTGGATGGTTATCTGTCAGGGATGCTTTGATTGGGAGTTCCTGCATGGCAGGGGTTTGGACTGGATGGCCCTTGTGGTCTCTTCCAACTCTATGATTCTATGATTCTATTATGTGTTTTACTCTTAAGTCTCCCTTATTTTTTATGACAATAAAATATTTTTTATTATAAAAAATCTATACAATGAAACACCAGACATAGTAATGTTATATAGAGAGAGTTAAATACTTGATTTAAACTGCAGCCTTACAGTAACCATACTGGCTGGAGGATTCTAGAGTTCTAGACTGAACTCCGTTTTGAGTTTGCAGAGTGCAAAATTCCACCAGCATCCGTATGCATACTCCTATGGAGCCTCCTGGAGGGGAAAGATAGCCTGCCAGGCAGAGGCATGAGGGAAGTTTCCCAGTGCACCCCTTTACATGTCCCCAGCTGTGGCTGTTTGGGTCAGAGGCAGAGCTCTACTTGTTGTCATCCAGCATCTGCTGTACAGCTGGGGCAAAACTGTTAGGAAAAATCAGTTACTTTGGCATAGCCCTGGCTACGCTTGTGTAAAGCCACAAGGGATTTTAGCCATAGGGCTAAATACTATTTAGGGAACATTTTTGTCAGCCACCTTGAGCTCATTGAAGGAATGAATACTAATGTTAATCAGTCAATAAACACATAGCCAAAGAGAATACTGGATAAAATTGATATTTAAGGCCAAAACACACTGCAGAAATAATCCAGTTTGACACTGCTTTAATTACCCTGTCTCAGTGCTAAGGAATTCTGGGAACTGCAGAACCAGAGCTCTCTGACAGAGAAATCTAAATGGCTCACAAAACTACAATCCCCAGAATTCCCTACCTTTGAGCAAGGGCAGGTAAAGTGGTCTCAAACTGGATTATTTCTGCAGTGTGTTTTGGCCATAGTCATTTCCAGCAAGCCAATTATAGATTTGTATTATCATTTTGAGTACATTACTGTCATTTAATTTTAATGTTACTACTGAACCCGTATAAAGTACCTTCGCTTTTCTGAGTCCTGCGCAGAGATTAAAAGATAAAGGCAGTGCCTACCCATAGGATCACAATCTAATGGACACAGTATAAAAGAAAAAATGAATGGGAAGACAAAAGGAAAGCAAGTTTAGAGCAGCAGATCATCCTCCCCTCCCTTTTGGACAATAGATGTGAACAGATTGGTCTCCTGCTTGCTGTGAAGTTCTTTTCAGTGCCCAGAAATACAGTGGACCCTTGGTATCTGCTGGGGTTTGGTACCAAGGCCCCCTCATCCATCCATCCCCATGGATATTAAAATCCATGGACCCTCAAGTCCCATTATATACATTGGGGCAGTAAAATGGTGTCCCTTATATAAAATGGCAAAATCAAGGGTTTTTTTTTTGGGGGGGGGGGGGGTTTAAAAAATTCAAGCCATGGATAACTGAATCTGTGGATATAGAGGCCAACTTTTTTTAAAAAAGGTGTCAAAAACTAACTTTATTCATATGTTTTAAATTATGTCTTGCACATAAAGGCTAATATTTTTCTTTTCTTTAAAAGGATTCTTACATATAAATTCATCATGGATACAAAAGTGGAGAAGTGCTGGTCCTCCCAATATTTTGGCCTGCAACTCACACAATCCCTTATCATTGGCCATCTGAATGAGACTGATACAATAGAATTACAAATTTCAATTGATCTTTAGCAGAACATGGCAAAATCATAGTTTTTGCTGCAGAGTTATAGAATCACCACTTGATCATGACCAAATTGTAAAAATGGAGTTATAGAGATATAAAAACAAAAGCATTATGTTTAAATATTTGTAGATTTTTTTTCATTGAAATGCAACCTCCCTATTTCCAACTCAGACAAAGCACAGTTATTTCAGCCAAACGATTCCTTTCCAATATTCCATTCATTGTACATCCCACTGAGGACAGTGTGTCCTGAGTTCAGAAAAAGCTGGAAATTAATAGTTAAATGATTTCACAATTCTGTAATTGTTCACAGCTCTTTCATTAAGACAATTTCCTTAAAAGACAGCAAGAGGAATGTTAACAATTTGAGATGAGATGGAGATGTGCTGGGAACATGACTACACGCAATCTTGTTTTTCTTCGATTTGTTTGCTTCATGTTTTCTGCTTATAATATGTCTCCTTCTTAAACTGGCAGATTGCACAGCCCAAAGCTATGAAGTGCCCTGACAAGCATAGCCAAAGTCTAGATGACATTCGTCTTCACAAGTGTCTTCATCCACCACTCAGTGCCACTCTGTCTTCGGATACCTCCCACAGCTATACCTTTGGTTGCACATTAGAGGATAAGTTGGCCAGCTACGGATGTGTTTATTCAACAGCTGACTGTAAAACCAAGTCAGCTCTCTATGGAAAGAGGTCCATGAACTGTTTGTCTCTGGATCTCTTAGGAGAAGATCAGCTCCCAGAAGAATTTGTGGTGTGATCACACTGGGTCAATCTCACTGAACAGCATCTACAAAAATGAAATGACTGCTGGTCTGATAGAAAAGAGAAGCCATTCTCTCTTTGTATCTCTATACCTCATAACGTGGGAAAGTTGCTTTCCTTATTGTTGCCTCTCTGTGGTTTATCCTTTTTTTATGCAGCAGAGCTGATCAAAGAACAATTTAATAATTAAAGTACATCCTCATCAGTGCTCCAGTACTAGAGGAGAGGGCTCCTTGACTATTGGCAAGAATACGTTTCTCACTAAAACACCTGATGGGCAAATGGTTCATCTAATGAATACAACTGGTAGACACACAACCTTTGCTTGCTGTTTTTGCACAAACTGGTTTGCTGTATTGTGGGCTTTTCCCCCACACTGTTTCAGCATGGGTAATTCTTTGGGAGGTTGGTTTCCTAGAATATACCTTTATCAACTATCTGCCAAACAGATGCTCTGTAATGTCACTGTTGTGGGCTTTCTAAAATGGAAAACCTGTCTTGTGTCATAAGCAATTTTCAAGGTGTTTGCCCAGACATTTCTGAAAACAATATATCTGTTGGTGTATATTTTACATCCTCAGTAGACTGTTTGTGCGAGCATCACTTTGAGATTTTGCCACTGCTTGTTTTAGCTTTTGTCTCCCCTATTCCAACCATTTCTTGAAAAAATGATCAGAAAAACAACTGATATTATTCTTAGGGATAAGTAGCATTTTATACCATAATGTCTGCATTGTGCTGTAATGCAACATGCCGCAATATGTTAGAAAATTTTTATAAGTAAATAAATGTCATGATCGCTTATAAATGATAATGCAGGTCAGTAATTTCTGTAGGACTGGTCCATGACTTTTCCAGAGCTATAAAATATGACAACTTTCCCTTCAAGTTTATGGACAGTGTGCATTGGAATCCCATTGATTTCACTGAGGCATGAACTTGTTTAACAATCTATTTGATAGTACATACAAAAGGTAGGGAAAGAATCCTGCTAATTAATTCTCTTAACTGATCTTGATTCTGAAATCTAGTTAATCCCAACATTGTTTCACCTAAAATATTGTCTTAACTTTTATGAGCCACACAACAGAGTACTTCATATCTTCCCTATATATATCCCTTAGGCATCAGTTAATACACCCATGTTAATCTCTCACTGCCTGTAGAATCAAGCAGTAATGACCTGCTAGTATGGAACTAAAGTTCTCTTTCAAACTTTTCCAGCAGATAGCAACGTGAGTGGAGTGAAAGGGGAGGGAGTTTATAATCGAAGGAGAAACTCTCATTGGCTATATTTCTCTGTAGCTCAGCATAACATAATCGTTCCACATGCAGACCTATATGAGGATAGCCTAGATGAAATGTCAAACAAATCAAAATGTTCTCGCTCTCTTTCTCTTCCCTCCCATGTACAGGGATAGGTCCAAATGAGAACCCCAACAAGGGGCACAGCGTTAAAACCCCTCTTTTCCCCACACCTCGGGTCTTATCTAGATCATACCTCCTTTTTTTTGCCTCACACCTGCTTTTTCCTTTTTTAAAACTAATCACACAATTGCTAAATGAGTAACTGGTGTATCTTCTTGTTTGGCCCCCAGTGTTAGGTGGCAATGGGGGGAGCAATCAAGAGATGTACCTAACTGAGTTAATCTATATCAAATCACTCCAGGTATTTTCTTTCCACCCTTCAGTTTAGTTCTGTGTTGTTCCAAGTGCGGGTGAGCTTTGATGGTGAATCTGAGAATGTAATTCAAGTAGTGTACCTTTATCTTAATAGTATTATTCCTCCTTTTGGCAGCAGCATATTTATTTTGTCCACCCCGAGTTTGATCCCTTGAACATTTCTTTCTGGATTGGCTGTTGCCATAGAAATAAATTAAAGGGTCAAAGAAACCCATATCCCACAAAATTAAAGGGTCAAAGAAACCCATATCCCACCAAATTGTAGGGTTAGAAAAGACTAGTAACATCTACACAGTGGAGGTTTTTTGTTTTTGTTTTAATGTCTCTCCAAACATTTAAAGAGGAGGAGGAGTGTGGATAAAGATCGCCATTATGGCACATTTTATTTTCTTGTGTGCCTGCTTGCAAAAAGGGTTGAGAAATCAGCAAGTTCTGAGAACTACCTGAAAGAAAAGTCACTTTCACAATCTGCATGAGAATAAATGGAAGCTGATTTTTAGGGGTTTATGCAGAATCTCTTCCCAGTAGATTATGGTCCCGTACTACCTTTTGCCAATTTGACTTTCAGTGATCCTAGTGAATCAGTTAATCACCTTCAGTGTCCATGTATGAGAATCATGCAGATGTTGTTGGACTGCAACTCCCAGTATTCCTTCACCATTGGGTGTTCTGGCTTGTGATACTGAGAGCTGAAGCCCAACAACATGTGGGGCATTTCCACACTGCACACTTAATTCATTATGGTTCCACCTTAACCTCCATGGATTCATTCTATGGAATGCTGGGTTTTGTAGAGTATGGTGTTCTCTGGTTGGGAATTCTGAATACCCTTCCTAAAATTGAAATCCCACGATTCCATAGGATGTTACTGTGGCAGTTAAAATGGCATAATAATGCTATAATTGTGCAGTGTGAACAGGACTCTGGCGAGCCTCATGATTCCAGTCTTCTCTGTAATTTTATTTATAAGATCTACTCCATTGAGCAGTCATGGCAACCCCTACTTCCCTACCTCCATCTTCAATAAATGCTTTTATATCCACTGTGCACCCATATGACAAATCTGTGCCATCCCTATCAGTTGTTCCCTTTGCATGTTGCTCATGGCTTCAAGCTATTACATACTCTCTGTCTTGAATCTATATATTCATATTTATTTCATTTTAGTAAGTGAGAATGAAAATCCTGCAGTCTTTCATGTGCCTTGACCCAGTTTTTCAAGACAGGTATGATGAGAGGGTGCCCAGTATGAGGACTAGTTCTCTCCCAAAAAGTTATGAAATGCAGCAGTGATCCTGCCAAATATAAGTTGCTTGATGTCTCCTGTTGAAAAGGTAAAATGAGAATCTGGGCCAACAGTGATACAAACTTGTCTTAATGAAACTTCTCCAAGCACTGCAATGATTATTATGCAATCTTCTTTTGATTCTTGTGAATGTAAGAGTCCTGACATAGATATGTATTGATTTTCATCACAAGGGTCTATTTTATGTTTAGTTTAGCTGTGGTTTGGAATTTTTCTTTTTTTAAAGTGTTTTAATCTACTGAAGAGATGAAAAACAGCTGGCAATATTTGTTCAGCTGTATGAGTGGTTGCAGTCACTCCATTTTTAATGACTGATGTTCCTCCTTTCCATGAAAGGCAATTTTTGTATGGGAAAAACACATGCACACACATAGATCAATCTGTGTCTGTATACATAAGTAATAAAAAGATTGAAAAGCAGACTAGTATGTGTCTCATTTAAGTGCAGGACAGAAGTCTGAAAGTGGTCTTGGAAGTTATGAGAGAGAAAGTGTAAAGATGCTCCTGTCAAATTTATGCCTTCTGATACCTAATACGTTGCTACAACTTTTGCAAGATCAGCCACTGCAAAGATAGTGGTGTGAGAAGCCAAACATTATCACCATAGGCCCCCATTGGTTTGCAAAGGACTGTTGCTTCCATTAGAAAACTTCTCGAAAAGCTTTCTCTAAACAAATGGGATACTAATATTCTTTTATGTTGGCTGTATCCACCATCTACTCTTCTTCAGCAGTGGGAGAGGTTGCTTATCTTCTGTGCTGAGAGAGAGAGAGAGAGAGAGAGAGAAATGTCCAGCATAGCAAGACTGTAATCTAGTCACCCGAAACATGGCATGAATCCTCAAATGATACTGCAGGTGTGTATTGAGGAGTTATTTTGGTTTGTTTGTAAATTAATTCCTGAATTTTAATTTTAATTCTGCCTTTATTGTTATTTTATTAAATGTCATCTTCCTTTCACTCTCATCATCAGCTGAATAGACCTACTTTGCATGATGCAGCTTCTGGCTGTTAAGATGGGCTGGAGGGCATTTACAGTAAGACTACAGAGCCTTACTGAATACAGAATACAAAGATATAGCTGTGTTAGTCTGTAGAATCACTATGTAGAGAGATCTAGTAGCATCTTTGAGATTAACTGAAAGAAAGACATTGGCACCATGAGCTTTTGTAGACTAAAATAGGAAGCAGACTTTAGTCTATGAAAGCTCATGCTGTTAGTCTCAAAGGTAATACAAAATCTCTCTATATACTGAATACAGAATGGTTACAGATCTGTAATTCTAAGTTACAGATCTGTAACTGCAATACATAATGCTAGCCACTGTTTCCTGCATGGGAAACCTCTCTCTCTCTCTCTCTCTCTCTCTCTCTCTCTCTCTCCAGAAAATAGGATTTTTGCACTCCACATTCAAATACAGTACAGTACAAGGAAAATACTGCAGAGGGATATTTGTTTTCTCTTGCAGCAGAAACACAACTACTGTACCATAATTATTCATTCTCACATGTGAGGACAAAATAGTTAAGGGGTTATGTCCCAAGTTGTAGGGCATCCTTCCTTCCATCACTAAAAGACTCAATTGCTGAAGACTGTAGTGTAACATATTTCATGGGTGTCGAGTTATGGACAATTGCTACAGGTAGTTCCTACAGAGCTTGTAGTAAACTTTAACTTGTGTGCCTTCAAAATTCTGGATGTTTTTATGGCCACCTGGATTTCTGAGTCATTCATCTAGCTCTATTTTTGCCTGAAGACATTTTTCTTTACTGAGTCTGATCTCTGGCTTTATATCTTGAGTGCACCTGAAGAAATTTCTCAACACTCATCTTTATTGTGTCTGGTCACTGGCTTTAAACCTTGAGCACATCCTTGGAGCACGGATGATACTTAATCTTTAAAATGATGAATTCTTCATGTTGAAGAAGGGGGAAGAAACATCTTGTTCAAGTAGTGTCCAGCATCTTTTTTGCAATAAGTGCTCAAATTTTCCTTCCTCTGTGAATTATTTTCCATCTTATTATTCTCTGCCACATTCATTTCCTGCTAACCTTCAAACATCCAATAGGTTACTGAGCTACTGGGTGTTTATTGACATTTTTTGGCATCCATAAGGGTTTGGTAGTATTACACCTGATCCTTCAACTAAGAATATCCCATGTTTTGAATCATTCCTTAATATCAACTGGCCTTCATCTGACTTCCTCTGTCAGAGACTGTTCCCTGGCCCAGTTATTTCTCATCTTACTTCAACTTGATTTCTTGTAATACTGAAAGATTGAAATTGCTCTTTATATAAGGCATTCTTTTATATTTTTCCTACTATGTTATTTTACTAGTTTACAAGGAACTCCAAAGAACTGCAAACACTTTAGTTTTCCCCTCTATCCACTTACAGTGGTATTTATACATATGTGTGTAAATATTTTTAAAGGAATAAAATTTAATGTTACATATGAAGTTGACCAAATTCTCATGCTCCAAGATAGGACATTTTAGTTCCTGAGAGCTGTTTTCCTGCAGAATCCTCACAGAACTAGAACCACAATGTAGACCTTCCACAATCTTGTCACCTTAGAAGTGTCACCATTGTCCACAAATTACAAAAACTTGTAAAAGGAGTTTTTATGGGTGAAAAATAGCTGGGACAAAATTTGTCCGGATAAATTTATTGATTCTTGCCATTGGAGTACATTTTCATCCCAGCCAATTTAACTGAAAGAGATGGGGAAATATTCATAAATGTTGGAAACCGAGATGAAAAATGGTTTTCCTGAGTGCTGGAAACCCTGTCAAGGAGAATCCTGGGTGGAGAAAAATCTTGACAGTTCAGAACTCATTGTGCACAAAAAACATATGGGATGTGTGTGTGTAGAAAACAGAATTTTCCACAAAGTGAAGAAACTATGGTAGTTTGCATGGAATAAAAGGGCTGGTAAGCTTTTCAGTAATTATGATGTAGTAAGCAGTGGTTTGAGTGCTGGACTATAACTCTGGAAACCAGGGTTTGATTCCCAGCTCGGCCATGGAAACCCAATGGGTGACCTTGGGCAACTCTCAGCCTCAGGAAAAGGCAATGGCTAAACCTCCTCTGAACAAAGATTGCCAAAAAAAACCCATGATAGGTTCGCCTTAGGTTCACTATATGTTGCAAGTGCCTTGAAAGCACACAACACACACAAGTGTGTTGGAGGATGGAGCAAGCTTGTTTTCTGCTGCTCCAGAGAATAGGGCATGGAACAATAGATGCAAGCTCCAGGAAAAGAGATTCCACCTAAATATTGGGAGGAATCTCCTGACAGTAAGAGCTGTTCAATAGTGTAACACACTCCCTTGGAGTGTGGTGGAGTCTCCTTCTTTGGAGGTCTTTAAAAAGAGGTTGGATGGTTATCTGTCAGGGGTGCTTTGATTGTGAATTCCTGCATGGCAGGAGATTGGACTGGATGGCACTTGTGGTCTCTTCCAGCTCTATGGTTCTGTGATTTTATAAGTCTGCCTTAAACCATTACAATTCATTTTTACAGTTGTTGTCTAGACAACAACCAAAAATTCCCACAACCTATTTTTTCAGCAGCACAATCCCTCCCAACACAGCTATCTCCATGTTGCTAGAGATAAGGGGAATAAGTGGAAATGTGTCCAGCCTTCTTCCTGAAACTATGTGTATTGTGATACTGTAGATGACTGTTGCAGAAACAGACTACAGGAAGAAAGGTGGACATATTTCCATTACTCTTCCCACTCTCTGGGAACATGTATATGGCTGTCTTCCAGGGGAAGGGGGGGCTGTATTGCTGAAAAGGTAAGTTTCAGGAGGAATTACTGGAAGATCTAACTATAGAGCTGTAGCTACAGAGACATAGCTGTTTCTCCCAATACATGATCTTGCCTTGTGTGCAAAGCAGCCTTTATACCCAGAAAATCCTGTTTCTTGTGCAAAACAAAAACAACTTGTGAATTTTTGACAGAATAAATCCCGAATTAAGAATTGTTCTAAAAATTGGAAGCATTTCCATGGAATTTCTTGCACAGGGAGGAAATAATTAAATTGTTCTTGCCCACAAGACTAAAATTTATGTATATTTACATCCCAAATTCAATATATTTGAAATTATTCCATGCCTTTATCTGATGAAGCCTAATGAAAAGAAGCAGAGGTTACCTTCTCTAGTTATGAGTAAGTTGACTCATTTTGGGGATGGGAGACAATGAAGTATCAGTGAATTCAAAAAATACAAGAAGTGTACATTAAATCCTATTGCTAACCCTAGCTGTAGCCATAACCACTAGTATTATAACTCTATCCCTAAACTACTGTAAATCTTCAGTACTATCCAGCCTCATTTTCTGATTTAAGGTCAGAATATACCCGACAGCTTACTCAATCGATTTTAATTTTAAAAAAATACTGAAGGTTAAATTGACCCAAATCATTGGTCCTTCTTGCAGGTCATGTCAACAGAGTCTGACAGTGGCTGTTTATCATCTTTCTGAGTCCTATTAGCGGAAATCCTTTACCCGGTCAAGGATTGTACCACCTTCTCCATCATAAAAGGCATAGTCCCTGTCACTGAGATGTAGCCCATTGTCATGAATCCAAAATACATAAGTTTGTTGTTGTTTTTTTGTTTTGTTTTGTTTTGTTTTGTGAGTGTTAGTCAAACATTCTGAGCAAACATAACTAAGCTTCAGGCAGAGACAGGAAACATGTAGGTCTGTTTTCAGATGTTGGGCTGCAACTCCTACACAGCTCAGTCCAGATTATTTGAAGAACTGTATTTTCCTACATTAACCTACTTGTGTTTTGAGAGCTTCTGGAGAGCCCTTTCTCTCTGTCCACAACCCCCCAGATACACTTGTTTGAACACAGAAGAAAGCTGTGAAATGATGACATTTCTGTGTTATGTGTAGACTTTATTCCTCCCCCAGGCCTTTAAAATTTTAGACTTTGAACTCCTATCTGTTGTTGTTGTTGTTGTTGTTGTTGTTGTTAACCTTTATTTATATAGCACCGTCCATCACTTCTGTTCATGATTTTATTCTGCCTTTCTATTAGTGGTTGCATAAGAGGTTTAATAGTATTTGATTTATATTATATGTAAGCTATATTGAGAATTCACTGAAGGGTGAAAAATACATGTCTATAATTACTATAATGACTGGCATCCTGCATTCAGTTACGAATTCATAACCCAGTGCAGTGGTTCCCAAACCAAAGATGTTTTGGACTTAAGCTTTCAAAAGTCCCAGCCAGGTTGGCCGATACTCAGGAATTCTGGGAGTTGAAGTCTGAAACACCTGGAAGATGAAAGTTTAAAAACCTCTGAGTTAGAGTTACAGGTCCCCAACTGCTCCACATGACTCCATATCCACCACTTGTTGTGTGGTGAGGAATTCTGGAGACACCCTCCTGTAATTTGCATAGAAAAGAAATTCAAGTGAAACTTTTTAACCTGTATGAATAATTTCAAAAATATTAATTCTAATATTAGAATCTGGTCCTAAATTTGTACCCTTTTTTGGAGAAACAAATCCCAAATTCTTATTTTACAGATGAATTAGAAGATTATGTCCTAAAAGAGTTGCATTACTGGGACTAACTTGCATGGTCCTTCTATAACACAAGAGGGCACTGGTGTAATACTGTAGTACATTAACCAGTCAAAATGAGTACTGGTCATCAAATCATTTGCAAGCATGTTTAATGGTATGACAAATTGCCAAAGACTGGATTCCAAGGCATTGGTTTGGGGAGGGATATAGAATTCCCCCTTTTCTATGTATTATTGGGCACTCTAAATGGAGCAATCGATTATGATGGCTAAGTTAAGAACAGAATGGAAGTAGAATGTCACAAAGGTATTCTACAATTGCACTTAATGTGGAACAAAAACATAATATGTAGGATAGCGCCACACAGGTCTGTTCCATTTAAAATTAAAGAGACATGCAGACAGTGGGATCTGACAATATAATGCATTCTACCTGCCATGGCAACCTTTTAAATGTACCACCAAATTAACTGTTCTAGTCACATTCAAACTGCATATCAAAACAAACAGATGAAAACAGATATACTAAAAGCCAATGTGGTACAGTACTGGGTTCACAGCCTGAGAGCCTTCCTTGTCACAGTGTAGCATAAATATCTGCTGATGGAGTTACACTATGCTAGGCTAGCACTACACAATTTCTATGCTTAATGCCACTGTAGCACATGTATGAGAAAAACTGTGCATTGTTGAACATCTGGACCAGTTTGTCATGTGACTCTCTGATCCTGTCACCATCAACTGGATGAAATTTACTCTGTATACATGCAACTTACACCTGTGTATGAAAACAGAGATCCAGCATGCTGTAATGATTTAAGTGCTGGACTATGACTCTGGAGACCAGGATTCAACTCCTAGCTTGGCCCTGAAACCCACTGAGTGACTGTGGTCAAATCACGCTTTCTCAGTCTTAGGGGATGGTAGTGGCAAACCCACTTGGAATATATCTTGTGCCTTAGAATCACTATACGCTGATACACACAGGTCTCCTGATATAGGATTTTAGCTATAGTTTAAGCATCCAAAGAAAGGAGGCAAGCAAAGTTACCATGAAAATGGGAATGCGGCAAATACAAGAGTTCCAGGTGTGTGCAATTTTCATGGTCTCACTCAATGCTAGAAATGTGAAGGACATTTTCATTTTGGGGAGCAAAAATCTTATTTCAGAAGGATAAGGTCCTCCTTTGGCTTCTGCCAGAGCTGTACCCCTGCATCCCAATAGACAAGCTTTCTGGGACAAGAAGAACAGTTTCTTCTTTTAGACTGCATTTAGTGTGGAGGAAAGAAGACAAGCCTGCCAAGAACAGCAGTGCTTCCTGGGATATCCTCCCTGTCTCCAGAGACAAGAGTGAGGGATTAGTGACAGTTGCACATAGACACACACACACACTCAAAGAAACCGCAAACACTTGGAAAGGACCCAAGAGTCTAACTAAATAACCAAATAGAAATCATAGTGCTAGTGAAAACTTTTGAATGTTACTTGGCAGCCTACTTAGGACTTGCCTTCTTTGTAGATCCAACAAGCAGAAATGTTGATATGCAGAGCTTATGCTGCTTTTGTTTCCCACCATCTCCACTTTCAACTTCTGCCAAATTCTAAGCAAGCTCAAGTTTTAAATGGTACTGTTTTAACCTGTGCCAAAACAATGGGTGTGCCCTCCTTGGTGCATGTCATTGTGTCCCCATGAATGTGAGCATTTGCTCATCCATCATTTCCCCATAGACCAGGGTCAGGCTACTGTGGCTCTCCAGTAGTTTGGGGCCAACACCACCCATCAGTCTTAGGCAGGATAGCTAATGGTGAGTGTTGGGAAAGGTGAGAGTTGCTAGTGGATCTCTCAGAGTAATTAAACTAGCAAGGCAGAAGCTGAATAACAACTAGTCCCACAACCACAACAGTATGAATTAGCTCCAGCTGTGGATGGTTTTCAGCTCTCACTCTCTGCAATGACTGAAATTCAGGGACCAAAGGAAAATATATCCTTCCAGATTGGTCTATTATTGGACCAACAACAAAAGGTGAGGTGTCTGTAAAGTTTTCCTTTCAGATTGGTAGTGGGCCCATCCTGCCCTGTTTAACATTTTTTTAAAAAAAATATGTGTGTGTGTGCGCGCGTGCATGCATGCACCTTCAAGGCACCTGCTTAGGTATGGTGACCCTATTCATTGTTGTTGTTGCTATTGTGTGCCTTCAAGTTCATTCAATCTAAGATGAAGCTATCATGGGGGTTTCTTGTCAAGATTTGTTCAGAGGAGGCTTGCCATTGCCTTCCCCTGAGGCTGAGAGCATGCAAGTTGTCCAAAGTCACCCAGTAGGTTTCACAGCCAAGCTGGGAATCAAACCATGGTCTCAAGAGTTATAGTCCAACACTCAAACCACTATACCATGCTGGGTTTCAGGGTGACCTCATACCAGCCCCCCCCCATCAGAAATGGAATTCTGGCCATTTCTGGGGCTGTTTTTGCCTTTGTTTCTTGGTATTTTGGGAAGTCCCTGTGGCCTTTAAAGGTTCCCATGAGTAAATAAATTGGCCCCATACCTGCTACAGTTGCCCACCCCTGAAATACAGGATCCCTGACCCCAGAGCCACACAAGAAGGGGTGAACTTTTAGTAATAATTGCAAAATTGGTTGTTTCTGTATGGAGGGGGAAGAGAGATGAGAGGATATTAATTTACTGCCCTACCTCCTAAACAAATACAACATATAACTAGCCAGAAGGCCCAGTCTTTGACAGATTGATGCCAATCCATACATGCTAACTGTCATGTGCCCAGAGAACTGTGCACTAGATATATACAGTCATTCCCTAGATATTGTGACCTTTAGAAGCTGTTTCGTTTATCTGGTATTGATTCTGTAAATGTGTTACTAATTAGTTTGACAGAACAATTGGTTACTGGAAATGGATATTATCAGAGACATTGCAAAACAACCTTGACACAGACACAATGACACAGAAACATCTGAATCCCAGCTGTGGATGAACAGGCCTTATTTAACATTCCACCATAAGTGTAGAATGCTGAACACAAATCCTCAGACATCATTTCCCCTAAAGCAGTGCCCAGATAATCAAGGTCACCCACTGGGTTTTCATGGCTGAGCAGGGATTTGAACCCTGGACTCCAGAGTCATAATCCAATGCTTAAACTACTACACCACACTGGCTCTCAGCAGTCTTAATGATGCCATATTGACTGAAGAAGGTGCCCAGCCAAAATTGCTAAGAAGAAAAACTGAAAGAAGTTTCTTCTATGGCTGAATTTTCTACAAACACATGTGGGACACCCCAGTCCTAGGCAATATCATAGGCCTACAATGACCATATACTTACCTTTATTGACAGGGTGGTTCCACATGCTACATAACAAACTTACAAGTAATGTATGACCACTGATGAAGACACTTCCGTCAAAACACGTTTGGTCTTGGTTATGGTATTTTAATATGTTATGAGCCAACTGCGTTATCGCATGTAATTCAGTCTCAATGGTGTCTCTTTTCACTGTATTCACATTCCTTTTTTTCAATATTATGAGACACAGGAGAATTGGTACTTGTGTGATTTGCAGTCTTTGGTCTCATTTTTGGTACTTTTACTTGTTATGAACAAACTGTATTATCCCTGTAATTTAGCCTCAGATGTGTCTCTTCCAATTGTATCATTTTTTCCTATGTTTTGAGACACAGGGGAGTTGTTACTTCTGTGATCTGCAGTTTACCTAGCACAGCACTGACTGGTTCACCAGCCAGTTTGTGTTTTTTAATACTTAAGTAAATACATTTGTTTGTCTACTACATCACTGTGTTTTTTTAACATTCATTCCCCCTAAACTTTTTGTTCTCCCACTTGCTTGTTTCTGTTTAGGGCATCACCTCTCAGTTTTTCCTTGAATTTTCTATATCACATCAGAAGTACCAACACGGGCACATTTCAGTTGAAGAACCGTTGTCTGCATGATATAGCTAATTCCTACTGAGTGGCATCACCATCATTTCCCTTCCTTCTTTTTATCTTTGTTCTGAAAAGTTATGGGAGGCATCCCTCAATACTTATAATTTCTTGGTTGTGATTTGAGCTGACACAAGTATTTGTCCTCCCTGGAGACAGACGGCTCTCTTTCTGGCATCAGTGATCAATCCTCATTAGAGAACACAGAGGCATAAGAATGCCATTAAATTATTTAAAGCCGTCTGCTTCCTGTGCCAATAATGTTCTCTTGTAACTTCTTAGAGTCTAGCACCCCATTGATGACCTCAGAAAGTTTTTTGAAAACTTTTTTATATGGGTAGCCATGATATAACCCTTTCACTGCTGGCACTTGAGCATAATACATTGGATTGACTTCCTTCTCAAACCAGCAGAGGAAGGGTGGGATGGCTCTATTTTTGAACTTACCATGGCACATATTTTAAGTCAAAGAAGTTCAGAAAGCAGCTCAGATT
This sequence comes from Urosaurus nigricauda, assembly GCA_034509955.1. Classification (NCBI taxonomy): domain Eukaryota; kingdom Metazoa; phylum Chordata; class Lepidosauria; order Squamata; family Phrynosomatidae; genus Urosaurus; species Urosaurus nigricauda. The sequence goes on along the minus strand of JAOEGL010000001.1, from coordinate 310,177,521 downwards.
CTCAGTTATGATCTTCAGAGTACAAGCTCTGTGATATTAAGATTGTATGTGCTGTACTAAGGTCCAGTCGTCTGAAAACTCTTTACAACTAATCAGCACTAAAAGCCAATGAAATGCACAATTAAAAGCTTCGCCTGACTATGTTTACTGATCATTAGGACATGAATCCTATTGGCTACAAGGACAGACCCATGGAATCAGTAAGATTTATGTAAACATTCTACAATTGACTCAATGGGTCTACTTTAATTGGGGCTACTAGCAGAATTCACACTTGGATCTGCTGCTGCAAAGTAGCAAATCTACTCAGGATTTTTCCTCTGCTTCTTCTGCAATTGCTCCGAGATAAATGGGAGCTCTGTCAGGAGTGGTGGTAAAATCCATAGCGGATTCTTCCCCGTGCTGTGGCAGATCTGCCAACCACCCCTGTAAGACTGTATATTTTAGATCATGGCTTATATTCCACTGATTGTATTAAATGTGTGGTGTGTATCTGAATCTTTTTAGGATCTCAGGAAGCTGGTTTATGCTAAGTCACACCACTAATTCTCAATGTTTTGAACATCGTTATCTCTCTACCTCTGTTATTCCAGCTATTTTGGAACCTATCTGCCAGAGGCTTAGACAGCCTGGGCAGTGATGAGGGATTCTCTGAGCTAAATTTCCAAACATAAGAGGAACAAAAGTTGAAAAATCTCGGGTTTATACCAGAGATGATGACCATGTGGTCCTCCAGATGTTATTGTATTGCAGATCCCATCATCCCTTGCCATTGGCAATGCTGGTGCATGCAGATGTGGATTGCCAACATCTTGGGGCCCAGAGTTCATCACATTTTCCAGCTATACCTAAAGATGTGGGGACACTGATCCTGGGACTTTTGCATTCAAAATAGTTACAATAATTCTCCAGCTCCTGCTTCTAAATAAGACCTGCAGGGTAAGGTCTAGTGTAGGCTATTCTGTCTGAAATTGTCATTAACTTGAAATATCTCACAAGCACAAAGAAGAAAAATAGTTTCAACAGAATGAAGCAACTATAGTTGCTACAACTCTATGCAGTGTGACTTGGAACTAAGTGTGCTTAAATACAGTAGAATCTATCTCCAAGTAGATAGGGATTGATTACACAATGAAAAAATGGTTTTAAAAAACCAAACTCATACTGACCAAACTCTTTTTACAAATACTAGGGCACAGTTTTAGATGGAACTAAACTATTTTATTTATTTTCAATCTGTGCCCTGTCCTTCTCCTGTCAAGGAACCAGGCCCTTAAACCAGTGAAACTGAAAGTTGTGGTCTATAGACCTGTACTGGTCCAAAAGTCATTGGCTATCAATCTGCAGTAATTTTTCAGGAAAGAAAGAATTGTAGCCAATGGACACAAATATGATACCTGATTCCAGCACATGTGCGGGAGATTGCTGGTTGTCCACATGAGATCACTTGAGATGCACTGGTTTAAACAAAACTCCTTATCTCTATATCTAAAAAAGAGAGGCCTGATAAGGCCTCCAACATATTGAATGAGATGACTATACTGTGAGATCACTAAAGATGAAAAAAAAAAGTCTGATGATTTCATGAACTTGTAGATTACAGAGATCTGACTCCAAACAGTGGTGTCCACACATCTGCTGTCCCCCAGAGTGGGGAGGGGAGCTGTCAGGGGAGTGTCAGTGACCAAAAGGGCACACTTTCCCTTCTTCGTCATTGCTACAGTCTCCTCCTAAGGGAGATGCAACCACCACGGCAAAGCCAGGAGGGGTGTGCTCACCCTTCTCCTTTGCTGCAGCAGTGGCCTTCTCTTGAGGAGGAAGCCACCACTGCAGTGAAGCTGGGAAGGGCTTGCTTGCCTTTTGTCACCCCCAAGGGCCCGACCAGATGTTGCCCCTCTTCAGAGGTGTCAGCCAACATGGGCCATATCTCCCATGCCCCCAAGTGATACCACTGACTCCAGGTCAAGTAGACAATATGTTTAGCCCAAATGTAGAAGGGTGCTCCTGCAAAGGGTGAAAGACATCTGTTTGTCATAATGCATACCCTTAACTCTGTATCTTACATTTATTGTGCCTTATTTTATGATTGATAATTTGAAGATAAATACAGGCTTAATTTGTAACTCTAATGTTTGAATCTATACAGTATCTCTGAGTAAACCCTGCTGTGTGAAGAAAAATTTGCTTATCCTTGAGATCAAGCATTCCTCTTCATATCCAGTCTGACCCTGAGCCCTGTCAACATTTTATAATTGAAGCACTGGCTCTTGAAGCCTCAGACCATTGACTATTTTGAGCAATTCCACTTGAGTGAAATCTTAAATAAGACTATGTGTATATCTTCATTAAAAATCAGACAATTCTAATTTCAGTTTGCACAATACCCCAATTCTATAAGCAACTAGAAAACCTCTTTTCCATCAGTCTTGAAGAGACTCACTGGTATATCCATTATAAATTGTTGCACCAGAAAGATTAGTAAAGTTTACTGTCTTCCAGTTCCTGCCAATTTCCGCATCCACTGTAATAAATAAGTGGTGAAGTGGATTTACTAAAGAGAGATATTGGATGGATTCCCCCTCATCCCTCATGTACAGGACAAGTTTCTGAATTTGTCTGCCTTTTTTTTAGCCAAGTGGTCTATTATTCCTATTCTGTATTAAAGCAATCTATTTTCTGAAATGATATGAGTCATTTCAGTGCTTTTAGTCTTGGCAGCTTCTCCTTCAATAGCTAAAAAAAAAAAAAAAGTCCTTTCTTCCAGAATTGTTATGGATGTTTCTTACACGATTCATCTCATTCTGTTCAGTGAAAAGAAACAGTATGACTGGTTATATTTTAGGTGATAAGTCACAAAGACAACAACATGAATTTTTACATAAAAGTCTTGTTTACTTTTTAATACAGCTTGTGAATGTGTGATTGCTATCCATTACTCCACTGAGAGTTGAGGGGAATTGGCAAATTTTGGTATGAGGTCCACGGTTGAAACAAGGCTGAGAGGGTTAACTCCCATCACTCTAGAATGAGCCCCCCCCCACACACACACGGCTTATGAGCAATCCACTGTCAAGCCCTCTTTCTGTGTTCCAGATTTCACTGTCAATCTGGGAAGGAAATTGACTCTGCACATACCCTTCCTTAATAGTTCACCAGTTCCAGGCCTCAGTGATTATGCCCAACATTACATGACGCCAAATATGAAAAAGTGAGCCAGTGTGTATTGGAGTGTTGAAGCAGAACTCTGGGAGATGAGGGTTCAAATCCCCACTCAGCCATGAAAACCCACTGGGTGACCGTGGACAAATCATGCTCTCTCAGTGTTAGAAGACAATGCAAATTTCTTCTCTTCCCAATAAATCTTGCCAAGAAAACCCTAGGATAAGGTGGCCATAAATCAGAGTTGACTTGAAGTCACATAATGACAAACAACACCCCAAAAGTATCATTCATCTTGGCATGTACCTCACTTGACTGCATCTTCACATGAGGGCTTGCATGTATGAATAGGCTGCTGAACTGAAAAACAAACACTTGCAAAACTTTTATACCATTAGGCAGCACCTTAAATAGTGCATTTTTCAATGGAGATACTTAAACGTGTCAATCTGTCAATGCCACTCCCTGCCCCAGGGACAGGGGGCACTACAACCACAGAGCACTGAAAAACTATAACCATTAGACCAATCTGCTTGTATGGGTCTCTCCCATCTTACTGAGATTGCTAACACCCAGGAGCATGGAAGGAAGCTAACCACGTAGGAAAGACAAGTGAAATGTCACATATTCAGATACAATATAAGACTGCATAGGATTCCATAATGGACATTTTTGTTGCCAGAGCCATAAACAAGATGGTGCCTCCCTCCCATCCTGTACACAAAAGCTGACTGAACTGGCTGACTTCAGCACTAGCAATGGTGGAAGCATCCTCCATCACACTGGGTGGTAGTAGTCTAGTGTACATTGGGTGACATATGCAGCTCTATCCTCCAAAAAACAAATGGATGGGGAACAGGCCTCAGGAGGAACACTGATTCCCTCATCTGATTGAGGTGGTTGTCTACATCTGCCAAATAATAGAGCCAGGCAGAGTAAAAAAGTTAGGGGAAAGAAATGTTTTTTCCTGGTTCCTCATAAGTTTGGTTTTTTCATGTATTGTAGGGTCAGCCCATACTCCAAGGGTGGGGAACATTTGGTTTTCCATGTGGTTGAGGTTCAAGTCTAAGAAGTCCTGCCAGCATGAACCCCTTGCTGAAGAAAGGTGAGATTAAAATAAAAATAAAATATTTTCAATGGTAAAGATTATGGGAGCTGTAATTTCAAACGTCTGGAGAGCTAAAGGTTTCATGGTATATGTGGCTATGGTATATGTGGCTATGCATAGAAACCTAGTCCACTATGGGGATCATATAACCATTGGGAGACTTATGGCAAAAGTTACAAATGAAGAACACTGTGCTCATGCCTTCCAGGACCATAGCTTCACTAAGGCCCCTGATCCTGTACTTTTAACAGCAGGATCAGGAAGGAAATAAGGAGGTGATAGTTTCCCACTGTAAAGGCAAGTGGAAGGCAAGTTTCACTCATACAGTGGGGCAAAAAAAGTATTTAGTTAGCCACCAATACTTTTTTGCCCCACTGTAAGAGAGAGACCATGAAAAAAGGTTGGCAACTCTCATCCCATGTTGACTAAGGATGGGAGGGGGGAGGCAATTTTGTCATACTTGTGGACTGTTTCAAGCCCAGGACCGACCTTTTTTTTCCTTTTTTTTTTTTTTTTTTTTTTTGAAAGGAAGAAAACTAAAATGAAACCATTTTTGCTGTTGTTATTATTTCTGGCTCTTTTGGTGCCACTTCTAACTTCTAACTTCTTTCCTCCTCCTCCTCCTCCCACCTCATCTGAGGTCTAGAGAATCCATGCATTGCTTCCACAGATGCTTCTTGATGGAATAGGCTTTGGCCAAGGCAAATTCTGTCTGCATACTCCTGATTACCAGCAAAATACGATGTGGGTGCAGCAGCTGGATCCAATCGTGCTTAAAGTATTTGCACTACAAATAATCCTTAGTACACAAAACAGCTCTAATTCACATCAAAGCAAACCACTTCCACCACCCAAGTGAAATTAGTGCTGAAAAATTGTTACTGGCCCATGAAAACTCATGATCTGCTTTAATTAGGTCCCAAAAGAAAAATTAGAGATGCAGTTGTGCTTCTGAAAGACTCAAATTTGGAAATCACATAATTAGTAATCTTATCAGCAGAGTTTTATTGCAGCATTGCCAGAATGTGTGATGTGGGTCTGTCAAACAGAGGTTTGTGTAAACAGTAGAAATAAATCACTTAATGCTGGATCATTCCTAACTCATTCTAGTAAAGCATTCTGTTTCCAGCTTTCCCCTACACTCCTGCATTAACTGGCATCTTAATTGCACCTAAGTCTCTTTTTGGATGGGACATAGAGAGGGCTATTGTCTTAGAATCATAGAGTTGGAAGAGGCCAGAAGAGCCATCCAGTCCAACCCCCTCCTGTACAGGAACTCCTTACCTATGACACTGTCCCAAACCATCTCACATGCAGCAGCTGTCAGGCCCTGGAAGGGGCTGCTTCTCCTCCTTGTGCTGAATCAGATTCTTCGTCTGTAGGTCTAAACAAACAAACAAACAAACAAACAAACAAACAGCTTCATTTATATACCACTTCATACCCTTAAGGAGTGTCTATGCAGTTTACAATCATAAGCTATTTGCCCCCCAACAATCTGGGTACTCATTTTAGCGACCTTGGAAGGATGCAAGCCTGAGTCGAGCTTCAGCCCTTTGCTGGTCTTGAACTCGCCACCTTATGGTTTTGAGTGAGTGGCTGCAGTACAGGCATTTAACCACTGCGCCTATTCAGGGCTTTAGCTTAAGTGTAGAATTTGGTCTTCTGTTCAAAACAACAATGCTAGAAGCTTTTTCAGACTGTCATAAACCACTGCAGTGAGTTCCATGTCCGGCACACTGCATCTGAAAAAGAGACCCACCTGTTAATCACTGTGTAAGGCTTTAAAATGCAAAAGCAGGGTGGTACAAGGGGACATTTCAGCACCACAATTATAAATTGTGCAGTCCTAGAACAAGCTGCTTTTTTGCTCTTTGAACATATAGTTTGGGATGGTCTTTCTGTAGGGCACTCCAGCTCTGCTGGACTACAATCCTCATCATCCCTACGCAGCGTGACCACTGGAAACATTTGGAGGGCACTAGGTTTGGGAAAACAATAGATGGGCAAGGGTAGTTTTAAAACCTGTTTGTTCTGGAAGACACAAATTTTCTTTTCATTTCTTATTCCACTGTAGCTTAAAAGCAACTGCACACATTCTAAGGTCCACAGCTCCCCCCCCCCCATGTTGTTGTTGTTTTCTTGAGCAGTGGTAATTTTAAACAAAAAGCAAGAAGAAAAGGAGGATAAACAACCACAATCAAACATGGGTTAGAAGACTCTTTAAAAATTGCGTTCTTTGGCAGTAATTCACAGTCAGTACTAAGATAACTAGAATGGGTAGGAGGAGATGCAGATAAAAGGATAATAATAGGAAAATTGCCATAGCAGTAGCATTTCTCAGAGAGCATCAATGTGGGTTCATGGTGATTTAGAATCACAAAATCATAGAATCATAGAGTTAGAAGAGACCGCAAGGGCCATCCAGTCCAACCCCCTGCTATGCAGGAAATCTCATCCCTGACAGATGGCCATCTGGCCTGTTTAAACACCTCCAAAGGAGGGACTCCACCACACTGCAAGGAAGTGTGTTACAGCCCTTACTGTCAGGAAGTTCCTCCTAATGTTGAGGTGGAATCTCTTTTCCAGGAGCTTGCATCCATGTTCCAGGTCCTAGTCTCTTGAGCAGCAGAAAACAAGCTTGCTCCCTCCTCAATATGACATCACTTTAAGTATTTAAACAGGACTATCATGTCACCTCTTAACCTTCTCTTCACCAGGCTAAACATCCCCAGCTCCCTAAGTCGTTCTCATAAAGCATGGTTTCCAGACCCTTCACCATTTTAGTTGCCCTCCTTTGGACACGGTCCAGTTTCTCCACATCCTTTTTGAATTGTGGTGCCCAGAACTGGACACAGTATTCCAGATGGGGCCTGACCAGAGCAGAATAGGGTGGCACTACTACATCCCTTGATATAGACACATTGAATATATACTCAGACCATTGCTCCAACAAGCTTAACTGTCTTTGTTGCCCTCTATATGTTGCTGGACTTCAGCCTTCATCAGCCCTAGAAAATATACTGTAGCTAATGATGAGGGATGAATTCCTGTCTCAACATCCAGAGGCCTTAAGTTGCCCATTCTGTTGTGAAGTTTAATTTTGTACACATTCCTACCGCACCATGCCACTTGAAAAGCACACTTCCAATGTAACCAGCTCTCTGTTTCTCTTCCCCTGCCTACTTGAATTTATAATATAGCATTAAAGTAAACTGCATTCTGGGACTTAAGCAAAAATATGTGCCATTATTGTTATGTCATCTAAATGACTAAAGCTACTATACTTCAGATATATCACAAGAAAACATTCCTTACTGGAAAAGATACTAATGCTAGGAAATATGATGGTAGTAGAAAAAGCTAAAGATCATATTACAACTGGATTAACGTGATCAATGAGGCCATGGCTCTGAGTTTGCAAGGGCTGAGCAAGGCTGATAATGACCCAGGCTCCTGGAGGTCTCTCATTATGGAGGGTCTGCATAAGTCAGCCAATCTCATGGCACAAAACTACAGTGAATAGGTATCAAGGAATTATAGACAACACAAAAAAAAATCCTTTGCCTCTCACCTTTGGATATCATATTCAGCAATTTCTCTGGCTTCTGGGAAATCACCAGGTATCAGCCACAGGCTTTTTAGTACATTCTGAAAACAGTAAGGAATAGTAACTTGCTATATGAGTAATGAAACTAGAGATGTAGAGAGCTGATGTTTATAGGCAGCACCCTATTCCTTAGCACAGTTGGGAACCTGGTGGCTTTCTAGATTTTGCTGGATTTCAGCTCCCATCAGGCCGTGGGCAATAGTCAGGCATAATGGATGTTAGAGCCGAACAACCCTCTTGAGGGTCACTCATTCCTTACTTCTGCTTTTCAGATTTGCTTTCCAGGAATTATGGTGGATGCACATATGCACACCCCTCTGTAGATAACTTGTGATGTTGCTAGATTTTGTAATAGTCTGGTTTGGACAGACACACCCCTACTCATAGGCACAAATTCATAAACTGGGACATTACTTGCAGATGGACTGTTGCCTTCCCCAATTCTTCATTGACTTCATTGACTAATCTTATTAGCAGTGTGTTCTTTTCAACCTTAATTGGAGAAATTTAAAATTCTGTAGAAGGGGGGGGGGTGGCAAGTTTTTGATGGTCAAAATAGCTTATCTCCCATTTTCCTTCAGTAATGTTTTTCAAATGATCCAATTTTCCGTGCACATTTCCAACCCCTTAGTCTTTGAACGTTGGGTTCTTTGTCTACATGTGGGCAGGATTTGCTTGCCTGCTACGTTCTGAGATAAAATTAACACAGCAACACATTTCTTTTCTCAGGGTGCAGTGGACTACTCACAGCCTTCCAGATGATGGATTGGTAGAGGGCTAACATCTGAAGGGCCACAAATTGCCAACCTTACATTTAAGGACTGTGGCAGGCATTGTTTACCATAAGAATCTAGAAGTTTAAAATAACTTCAGATGGGCACACAGAAATGGCAACCAAGCTAGAAAAAAACCTTTCATGAGGATGCAGTATTTTTTTTTTAAAAAAAAGCAAATTTACTGCAGCATGATTTTTTTCCCCTGGATTATGGATAATATCATAATGCATGTCTTATTTTTAAAGATGCCACCAAACTCTTGGCTTGGTTTATTTTTTGCTGCATCAGATGTAACTATCTTGGATTGCTGCAGCAGACCAAACTAGTTATCTTTTTGGAAACAGGATATACACATAATCATTTTTGTCAAGGGGAATAAATAAAAGTGAGATGGGGAAAAGACAATGAGGTCAAAAGGACAGAATCAGTCTTACCCATAATTATGTCTCTGGGGACTATATGTATTTTGTGGTGCTCTGTCTGCAAATAGCTCCTTGCATTTTAAATTATAGTGGTGAAATTTAAGTTCAGTCTGGGACTGTTGGTTTTTTTTTTATCTTGGCAGTAATTTGAGTAAAACTACAGCAGTATCACACAGAAGCAATGGGTATGTTTTCACATTTGGTGCACATCAAAAGCAGTTAAGCTTTTAAGAAAAAGAACCTTAGAAAACTCTGTTACTTGCTTCCTCTGCATGTTATGGTCAGAAATTCCACAATTATGTGTTGAGTGAAAGAGTATTGTAGTTGGCCACCCTGGATCTGCCAGAAACCAATTTCACTGGGGGATCTTGATTATTATAGAAGGGGTGGGTGATTTGGTCTGTTCTTTCCACAGTATTCATAATTGTATAAACCTTTTATGTCTCTACCCCTGCCTTGCCACACACAGAGTTCTTTTTCTGAACTAAAAGTTCCTCAGCATGCTACCCTTCCTGATTTAAGCAGAAGCTGAATTTGTGCAAGAAGACCATGTTATTCTTCTTTTGCCAGATTTCTATCTGCAGATCATTATTTGTTTTGCACATATACCAACTGCCAAAGCAATCCAAGTTTCTTGTGCCAAGAAAGGAGTAGTGTTATGTGAATATATTATGCAAATCACACACACATATTATGTATATATTCCATTAGCTATGAGAATAAACAGGAACATTGACTGAAGTGCTGTTCTGGGTCCAAGTACAATTTTTTTGCAGGGTCACTACAAACATGTTATGTGGGCCCCTTCCATTCCTAGACCACAATCTCATCCCAAGAGTACAGAAATATTTCTATTTTTGTCCTGAAATTACATTTTCATTTCTGAATTTAAACTGTAGACCTCTCTGGAATTTTTTTGCCACAATCTTGGCCCTCACAATCTTCTGCTTTTTCTTCCTTTAGCATATCATGACCACCACCACCACCACCATAAACCCAATATAGTGCAAGATTGGCACACGTAAGGTAGGGGAGGGAGTCCTACAAAGTCTGAGTATTCTGGGTTTTGTTTTGTTTTGTTTTGTTTTTTTTTTTTTTTGGTTGATGCTATTTTGTGTGTTACTTCAGCCTGGTTGTAAAAAGAGCCATTCTTTTTCAATGACTGAACAACTGAAGGGCTAGTGGCCTTTTGTGAAAGTGAGTGTGGTGTAGTGGTTTGACTGTTGGTGTATGACTCTAGAGACTCTGGGTTCAAACCCCAGCTTGGCTATGTAAACCCAAAGGGCAGCCTCAGAGGTATTGCAATGGAAAGCCTCCTCTGAGCAAATCTTGCCAAGAAAATCCCATGACAGGGTCACCATAAGTTGGAAACGACTTGAAGGCACACAACAGCAAAGTGTCCTTTTCCTGCTTGATCTGTATTTATAACCATTAATATTCACAGTCATGGGATGTGTATATGTAAGAGAGACAGCCCACATAAAGACACTGGACATTTCCTCATATATCTTTTAAACTTATAAATTTTGTCTCCAACACTGGTTTCCACTGGTCTTAATGGCCCAATTATGGTGCTTTGTTCTTCCCACCTTTACATACACAAGTAGCTCTGGAACTGGTAGTTGTTGAAAGAGCACCACACTCACATGGCACCATTAAGACTACAAGATTATACTATGAGATGCATGGTGTGTGTAATCTCAGCAACTCAGGTGCATATATAGTTCTCATGCCTGGTTGGAGAGGGAGTGTGACACTAAGTCACGTACGGAACAGCACATCTGTTTCTTAGACTACAAGGACTCATGTAATTGCACAATCTCACTCTCTTTGTCCTGGACAAGAGCCTGGGCCAGCAACTCCATCCTTGGAAAGTTGTTGGTTCTGTTATGTTGTTGTGTCTGATTAGATCTAGCAAACCTCACTACATCTGGGAAGTAAGTACACAGATACAGGGAACAAAGGCCCGAAACAGGCAGGAAGGAAGAGGCGCCATTATGGCACCATTAGGGTTTGAGAGCGTGCATCATTTACACGCTCCCGAACCCTAACATGTAATGGCACCAGCACTATTACGTAACGCCATTTACACGGTGTACATAATGTTGCCGCCACAACTGCACAGCTTCTGGATGGAGCTGCACAGTTGCGGCAGCACAAAGGCGCGTAATAGTGCCTTTTTTCCTTGTTGTGCCGTAGCTATGACACAAAAAAGAAGCACGGTTTACCCGCTCCTTTTTTTAAATAAATCTTTTATTAAATCTTCTACAAAATACAATTCGATGAAAATATAAAAATACAATTCAACAAAGCACTGTCAAAATACATATTACATTTATGCCATATATGTATGCAAAATTTTCCATTCTCCCCACCACCCAATTCTTATACATCTCTGTAAGATTCACATTCATAAGTCTAATTTATACCACTTCCTTTCCCTTTGATTACCAAGAGTTTAATTATTGTTGACATACTTCTTTCTCTTGTGACACTAATATATCAAATGAAAATATTTTTACTTTGCCTCCCACCCTTCTCTCTTAAACCAAAGTAGCATATATATTAGATTCTGCTGTGTGCTAAATCAAAATTAAGCTGTGCAAATTAATATTGTTAGTATTTAGCACTTAAATAAACTTTGAGAGATCTCCTCAAATAGGGTTTACCCTTTAATTTCTATCTTGATTTTATGACATGTTATGCCCCACTTTACCTAAATTACCTATCCTATATTTGAGAGTTCATATAGGTCTCTAACATTGCATTCAATTATAACGTCTTTCATTTGAGCTTTAAGCTCATATATCTACATTTATTTTCAGTGCTAGGTTCACCACTTTCCCCCATTTCTTTTCCATATATTCCGTTTTCCCAACCTTCCCTCCATTTGATCTTATTTTTATTTCTCAGTTTAGATGACAACAGATCTAATTCCATCATTTCATACAGTTTAAGCTACCATTCTTCCATATTTACCATCTTATCAGTTTTCCAATATCTGGCAAAAACTATTCTTGCAGCTGTTAACATATAGAAAAGCGTTTTCCCAAACCTTAATTCATCGTATAACATATTCAACAACATTACTTCCAGCCTAAACTGTAGCGTTATTCCTAAAATACTAAAGATTTCATTTTGTATTTGTTTCCAAAATATTTTGGTCTTATCACATGACCACCAAAGATGGTAGAAGGTTCCTGTTTCTCTCTGGTATCTCCAAAACTTGTCGTTACAAGTATTGTACATCCTGGCTAATGATTGGGTGAAAGGTGCCACCTATATAATATTTTATAATAATTTTCATTAACATTCTGGCACAATGAGTATTTCAATCTTTTGTTCCACGCTTTCTCCCACTGCTCCAACTTTATCACTCTTCCACAATTTTGTGCCCATTTAGTCATAGCTTCCTTTATAACCTCGTCTTCTGTATACCATTCTAATTGGATTTTAAAATAAATTTTAGAAAGGGGGTTTACCTGCTCTTTTGTGGCGCAACTGCAGTTGCACCACAAAAAAGGTGGCACCAGACTGCCCTTTTTGGGGAGTCTGTACCGCCCCAAAGTTTCTATTAAAATCCTCAAAAATAGTCTATAATTGAGCTTAGTTTTTCTCCATTATGGTTATAGGGGCGCATCTTGGGCTGGGTGCCTCTGGTTCTCTTATGGCTTAGTAGATCATAGTCTCTTCTTCCCACTCTACCCACCCATATTTGGACCCTTCGGAGGTTTTGCCATGCATTGTCACCACCGCACACCACTGTATGCTGTTTTTCCAAGCACAAGAGTTACTTAAGGCTTTAACCTCTCAAAATGCTAAATTCTTGACCTAGCTCATTGTTGTTATCCTTCAGTGCAATTACGACGCTCACAATGACAACAAAGATCTAAATGAATGAATAGGTGAAGGGAGAAGGCAAAATGACAACTTGTGCTGTCACTCTCAAGGAATCTTATTAGAATACTCAGACCAGTGCCAGTCAACATGGTATTCCCAGTTCCATTATAAGAAGAAGCAATTGATCCAGAACAGATGCTGTAGGTGATAATCTAGCAGAAGAAAGATTAAGCCTTTCATCCTAGGACAAAAATAGGTACACCATCATCATGGCTAAAAGGCCTGACAAGCACAAGGGAGAAAACACTCACTCAGTTGCATCTAGCTAAGACATTAACACCAAGACATCAAAGACCCCCAAAGACCGACAAAGGCAGAGACATAGCAAAAAGAACTGCTGTGTCTCTTTCAGCAGCCACAAGAAAATCAGGCATTTCAGCAGCCCAGAGTGTGAGTTGGGAATACAATATTGACAGTGACAGTACTTTAAGCAGGCCATGTATATATTTTAAACTTTCCTCTCTTTAACAAGCCCTTTTTTCTAGCCCTGATGGCTAGAAAAGGGCTTGCTTCTTGTTTTGGAAAGTACAGAAAATTATCCATATTGACACAGTAAGTCTAGAATGACAATGCAAGGCCTTCATCCAACCCAGGCCACTGTAGAGAATACAGGATCTACAGTAATAAAAGAATAATAATCATTAATAATAATAATAATAATAATTTATTTATAACCCTCCCCTCTGAACAAGCAATCGGGGCAGGGTTCAACAAGTTAAAAAGCAAGTACAATTAGAAAGTTACAACCCGATCCCTACCTCCCATCCCTTAAAATAGAATTAAACTAATACAGAATTAAAATAAAGAGCAATAAAAATTACAATGTATTAAAATCGACATTCTTGGCAACCTGAAGGTGGCCTCTGATGTGTGGCTGGGAGAGCTGGATAGATGTCATTGGAGACGGGGAGAGATTAGCCATCATCCGGAAAGGCCTGCTGGAAGAGATGCGATTTGCAGCTTTTAAAAAGCCATCCAGGGTCATAATAAGACTCATCTCGTCCAGCAGGTCATTCCACATCCTGGAAGCGATAGCTGAAAAGGCCCTCTGGGAGGTCTTGGGGCTCATATGTTGACAGGCGGTCCCTAATATAGGATGGACCCAAACCATGTAGTTCTTTAAAGGTTAAAACCAACACCTTGTACCGTGCCTGGAAACTGATTGGCAGCCAGTGGAGAGATTTGAGCACAGGTGTTATGTGCTCTCTCCTGGGTGTTCCGGTAACAAGTCTGGCTGCCATATTTTGGACCAATTGGAGTTTCCGGGTTAAGCACAAGGGTAGCCCCATGTAGAGCGTGTTGCAGTAATCCAAGCGTGAGGTTACCAGAGTGTGTACCACAGTTTCCAGGTCCCTCATTTCCAGGAAAGGGCGCAGCTGGCGTATCAGCTGAAGCTGATAACAGGCACTCCTGACTGTCGCATTCACCTGACTGGTTATGTGGAGTGACAAATCTAGGTGTACCCCCAGACTGCGAACAGAGTCCTTCGAGGAGAGTGTGACTCCATCTCGGACTGGGAGTTGCCTGATTTCGGGCCAACTGTCAGTACCTCCGTTTTGTCTGGATTTAGCTTCAATCTGTTTTTTCCTCATCCATTACTGCTGCAAGACAGTCATTGAGAGGAGAGGAGAGACACCATCTGAAGTCTGGTCATGGAGAAATATATCTGAGTGTCATCAGCGTACTGCTGACACTGCGTTCCATGCCTCTGAATGATCTCACCCAGCGGCTTCATATAGATGTTAAATAGCATCGGGGACAAGATGGAGCCTTGAGGGACATTTTAGCTCGATCTTGGAAGAGCAACTATCCCCAAGCCTCACTCTTTGGGATCTGCCAGAGAGGAAGGAATGGAACCACTGCAGCGCGGTGCCTCCAATACCCAACTCTCTCAGCTGATCCAAAAGGATGGAATGATCCATTGTGTCAAAAGCCACTGATAGATGCAAGAGCATGAGCAGGGTCACACTATCCCTGTCAATGTTCAAGTGGAGGTCATCTGTCAGAGCGACCATGGCAGTCTCAACTCCTGCCCTGAAGCTGGTTTGAAATGGATCAAGACAATCAGTTTCATCCAAGACGGCTTGGAGTTGGGAGGTGACAGCTCTCTCGATCACCTTGCTGAGAAATGGTAGCAAAGAAACTGGTCTGTAGTTGTTCCTGTCCAGGGGATCAAGGGAAGGTTTTTTCAGGAGAGGCTTCACAGCCACCTCCTTCAAACAAGGTGGAATAGTGCCTTCCCTGAGGTATGCATTGATTACATCCCGGAAGAATGTATTCACTGTGTCCCCTCCCTGGATGACCAGCCAAGATGGACACGGATCAAGAGAGCAAGCTGTCTTCCTCATGCTTCCAAGGAGCTTGTCCACATCATCGGTATTCACAGATTGAAACTCATCCAGTAAAATAGCATCAGCGGAGTTGAGGGATATCTCATTTGCGGATACTGGTGAAACATTGGTATCCAAGTCGGTCCTTATCCGAGAGATTTTATCTGCAAAGTGGGTGTTAAATGCGTCACAGCAAGCTGTCGTAGGGTCAAGTAGGGGGTTCGGCGCAGGAGAGACCTGCATCAACTCCCCCACCACCTTAAACAGCTCTGCTGAACGGGACTCTGCAGACACAATGCATGCAGAGCAGAAGGATCTCTGCGCTGCACGTAATGCCTCCCAATAGGTGCGAAGGTACAGCCTATGGTGAGTTACAGCCCAGTCTTCTGCCACTTGCGCTCTAGTCGTTGTCCAGTCCGCTTCATCTCCTTGAGTTCCGTTGTGAACCAGTATGTACATGTGTGCAATTTACCTAGGACTGTCAGGTTAGGGATATCCCAGGCCCTAAGATTCCAGACCTGAGAGAAACATTATTATTTAAGCTAACACCTAGGGACTACCATTTGTAATGCTACAGGTGCAGGCCCTGGTGGTGCCATTAAGTAAAATAATTAAAAAGTCTAATAAATTAGGAACACACAGAATGCACATACTGTATCTGCACTGCAGACATAATGCAGTGTGGCACAACTTTAACTTTACCATGGCTCAATACTATGGAATTCTGGGATTTGTAGTTTTGCGAAATATTTGGCCTTCTCTGTCAGACAGGTCTAGTTTGACAGCAAACTAAAAATTCCAGGATTCCATAGGATGGATCCATGGCAGTTAAGAGAGTTTCAAACTGCATTATTTCTGCAGTGTGGATTAGACTGCAGACATGCTCTCCACCCTGAGATTCCTCCATCTTAAGGACTAAATCTAATGGCCCTGAATGTATCCCCTTTCAACAAAATACATTCAGAAATAGAGAAATGTGTACACCCTAATTCTATCTGCAGAAATGTTGCCTATCTCCCCATCAGTGACATGCATATACTGTACTGCTGCCTATACAGAACCATGAGGTGGTAACAAATCTCAAAAAGCATTTTAGAGTACTGATGCCTAATGTATTCTATTTGTGAGTATACTTGAACATTAGGGGGAAAGTAGTTTATGAAGCAGTTCCTGGAACTGTGGTGCATAGTCATGTTACAGCAATTCAAACATTCCAAAAGGTCAGAGACCATACCACATACAGATCCCTGCATAATGCAGCAGCTGGTACATGTTGAAGGATGAAATTCCAATTGGAGCATGCTATAAAATTTCTGGGTAAATATTTATGCTCAGGAAGGTTAAGAGACTTGGAGTGCTGTAAGCTCAAGTCTTTTGGGTAGGCAAACTAACATTTAAGTCTCCACATAGTGACCTGCTTATGACCTCAGTGCTGAGTCTGGAAGCAGTTGTGATGGCAAAAGAAAATCAGAGTGAATTATGGACCTCCCTGGAATATTAAAACAACACATAAAACCAATGAGATGTTAATAAAGCTCTACCACATACCACTGAATCTCTCTTGATCTTGTTGCCATGTTGTTATACCATACCTTAAGTCACCATGTGCACCATGAGATGATAAAAAGACCTTAAGAGGGAATCCTTTCAATGGTGATTCTGATCTGCTCTTAACTTCCCTTTTAAAAACAGAGAGGCTCCTTACAAGACAATCTAATAGTTAATGTGATGAACTATAATATGCCAAACTGACATGTTCCACTTCTAGCACCAAGTGAACTGAATGGATCTAAGATCAAATCATACACCATCTCCTACTTCAGCATGCCTTACTAGATTGTTGTGAGGATAATTCCCATCTGAGCAACTTGAAACAAGGCCAGAATTCTTGTAAAATAAAGTTAACAGTGGTAACGTGAACAGGTAAGAGCAATTCATAATTATTTATTATCAGGATTTCAAGTGAGTCACACATTTTGAATACCGGGGGGGGGGGGGGGAATTCACCTCACATAAAGACATCATGTATATTCCTAGGATCGATTCATATATCCCTTAGCTCCTGTCACATGAGCAAACATAACATGTGAACTACTACTGCATGATCACATATATGGTAAAGAGCAATTTATTTTCTCCATGTCAATATATTCTTGGTGGTGGTCAGAACTACTGTATGTACAGACAAAAAAAATATATGGTATACTATGCAGTAATCATTTCTGACAATTTGCCAACAGTTTCCTTTATCCAAGATGCCATTATATCTTTAAATTGGATTACAAAAATTGGATAAAAGCAAATTGGATATAAGGAAATTACAGCCAGGTTACTTTGTGAACCAAATGAAAATAACATCTTTAGACTGATATGCAGCTCTCAGCAAGATGTAGCCTCTTTGCAGGCTAAACTTTAATAATCAGTTTTTTTCTTTGCCAGAGATATCAAGGTAAACGTTTATTGTCCTCTGCCCTCTGCAGAGGAAAAAAAAAATGTGGGCTTCTATTTACGTAACAGCTTTCTTTATTTTAGCTTTCAAAGGGGCATGGACATAACTCTTCGTGTCTCAATGACAAGTACGTGTATATACAGTAGAGCTTTTTTTTTTTTTCCAGAGTGGAAAGAATACAAACACTGCCTCATTCAGGTGTATCTGAGGCTGCATCTGTACTGCAGAAACAATCCAGTTTGACACTGCTTTAACTACCATGGTTCCATGCTATGGAATCCTGGAATTTGTAGTTTGTTGTGGCACCAGAGTTCTCCGACAGGGGCTAAATGTCTAAAAAAACCCTACAGCTTCCAGAATTTCATAGCATTGAGCCATGGCAGTTGAAGCAGTGTCAAATTGGATTATTTCTGCCTTGCAGATGCAGCCTGAGGCTGTCATTGAAATATTTCCCATTGAGAAATCTGAAAAGTCTAGATAGTCTTTGAAAACATCTGAAGAACTAGATTTTGGATAAACAGAAGTAATATATAAAGGGTGTCATTAGTAGAGGATATCTTCTACCACCACCTCCTTTAAACAAACAGAAAGGTAATATACATTTTTCTGTCAGTTTCTCCAATAATAATAATAATTAATAATAATAATAAACTTTATTTTTATACCACCCTTCCAGTAATCAGTGTGGTGTACAACATATACAGTACAAAGTTAAAAACAAACCAATAAATGCAATACATAATTAAAAACAAACACAAGATAAAACAATGTTATTAAGCAGCAATCTGGCAGTGGTGGCGATGTGATGGTATATCAGATGTATGCCGGCCAGCACGCAATACGGGGGGGGGGGGGAGGTCACAATGAGGGAGGAGGATATCAGGGGTACGCTTGTTCAAACAAATAAGTCTTCAACCCCTTTTTAAACACATTAAGGGAGGCGGCCAGGCGGAGCTCGACGGGCAGCGAGTTCCAGAGGCTGGGGGCGAGATGGAGAAGGCCCTCTTCGTGGTAGTTGATAAGTTAGCCACTGGAACTCTAAGCAATTGTTGCCCAGAAGATCTAAGTGTGCGGGGCGGATTATGTGGGGAGAGGCGGTCCTTCAGGTACTCTGGGCCCAAGCCATATAGGGCTTTATAGGTGATAACCAGCACTTTGTACTGAGCCCGGAAGCGAATAGGCAGCCAATGAAGATCTTTCAGAATCGGAGTTATGTGGGAGGCCCTGGGAACACCAGTGACCACCCGCGCTGCCATATTCTGCACTAATTGCAGCTTCCGAGTGTGATACAAAGGCTGCCCCATGTAGAGCGCGTTACAGAAATCCAACCGAGAGGTTACCAGAGCATGTACTACAGTTTCAAGGTCCCTCCGGTCCAAATAGGGATGCAGCTAGCGTATCAGCCGAAGCTGAAAGCAGGTGCTCCTGACTGTTGCATCCACCTGAGAAGTCAGATGGAGCGACGAGTCAAGGAGCACCCCCAGACTGCGTACAGTGTCCTTAACGGGAAGCGTGACCCCATTCAGGACAGGTGGAACCACCTCCATACCCGGACCGGGGGAACCTCTCACGAGTACTTCCGTTTTCTCTGGATTCAGGCTGAGTCTGTTTTCCCTCATCCAGTCCATTATCGATTCCAGACAGGCCACGAGAGGAGCGATGCCATCCCTGGTCACTGCATCAGTCGGAGACATAGAGAAGACTATTTGGGTGTCATCAGCGTACTGATAACCCCGCGCCCCATGTCTCCGGATGATCTCTCCCAGCGGTTTCAGGTAAATGTTAAAGAGCATGGGGGACAGAATGGCTCCTTGAGGGACCCCAGAGCTGAGGGCCCTCATATCGGAGCACACGTCCCCCAGCTGCACCATCTGGAACCTCCCAGAGAGGTAGGACCGGAACCACTGGAGCGCAGTGCCTCCGATTCCCACCTCTGCCAGGCGCTCCAGAAGGATACCATGGTCTATGGTATCGAAAATTATGAAATTTATATTTTCATAATATAAATTATGAAATCTCTAAATTATCTCCTACAATCTTGCTACAGTCTAAAAGCCACATAAAACCATAGTTTTTTGTGGAGCTTTTGGGCTATGTGGTCATGTTCTGGAAGAGTTCCTTTCTGACGTTTCGCCAGCATCTGTGGCTGGCATCTTCAGAGAATGATAGCCTAGAAAAGGATCGAAATATATATCCTGTGTGACCCTGGGAAGGAAGGAGTAATTTGCAAATGTCTTGTTCTGTTGCTAATGGCAGTCCTCAGGGTGGGAGGATATGCAAACAAGGATTAATGTCTGCTAACTGGTGCTCATTGTCTGCTGGGAATCCCCTGGCCTTAAGCTGTTTCTCATTTGCATTCTGACATGATAGTTGTTGGAATGGTCCAGAATTTCAGTGCTTTCAAACAGCATTTTATGCCCAGGATGGTTTATAGCATGTTCTGCTACTGCTCATTTTTCTGGTTGACCCAGTCTGCAGTGTCTCTCATGTTCTTTGATTCTTGTCTGCACACTGTGTTTGGTGGTCCCTATGTAGACCTGTCCGCAGCTGCATGGAATGCGGTAGACTCCTGCTTCTATGAGCGGGTCTCTCTTGTCCTTGGCTGAACAAAACATTTGCTGGATCTTCTTTGTCGGTTTGTAAACCACTTGAAGGCTGTGTTTCTTCACCACTTTCCCTATTCTGTCTGTGACTCCTTTGATGTATGGTAAAAATATCTTCCCTTTAGGTGGTTGCTTGTCTTGAGTCTTCTGGGTTTTTCTAGGCCTGGCAGACCTTCTGATATCTGCGCTGGAGTAACCATTTGCCTGTAGAGCCTGGTCCAGATGTTTCAGTTCATCTTCCAAGAAGTGGGGTTCACAGATACATTTTGCCCGGTCTACTAGTGTTTTTATAGTGCTTCTTTTTTGTCCTGGGTGATGGTTGGAGTTCTTGTGCAGGTATCTGTCTGTATGCGTAGGTTTTCTGTATACTGTGTGGCCCAAACATTGGTTTGGTTCGCGAATGACTAGGACATCCAAAAATGGTAGTGTTCAGAGTGCACAGGGAGGCCATTGAAATCCACAAACACCTGGACAATTTCAACAGGAAAGAGGAAACCCTAAGAGTAAACAAGGCTTGGCTCCCAGTCTTGAAGGACAGCAAGGTCAAGACTCAACCTATGCAAATGAGAAACAGCTTAAGGCCAGGGGATTCCCAGCAGACAATGAGCACCAGTTAGCAGACATTAATCCTTGTTTGCATATCCTCCCACCCTGAGGACTGCCATTAGCAACAGAACAAGACGTTTGCAAATTACTCCTTCCTTCCCAGGGTCACACAGGATATATATCTCCATCCTTTTCCAGGCTATCATTTCTGAAGATGCCAGCCAAAGATGCTGGCAAAACGTCAGAAAGGAACTCTTCTAGAACATGACCATATAGCCCAAAAGCTCCGCAAAACCCTATGGATGCCGGCCAGGAAAGCCTTCGACTCTACATAAAACCACTTACACCTGTACATCTTCTCTACCACTCAGCTCCTAAAACAAGGGTAAGCAACCCTGAGGGTTGCGAGTGCATTGTGTCCCTAATTCACCAGGTGCACCCTGTTCCTCACATGCCACCAAAAAGGTTTGTTTTTCTTTAACATCACTGCTAAAATACAGTATTCTTTATTTTTAAAGGAAACTGCTTTTTAACTGCTGCAGCTGAAGTTCAACAGTTTGGTGACAAAAACATGGAGGGATATAAAAACGGGCATTGGCTCACCTTGTGAGATGTCTGTTTTCGGCGTTGAAGGCAGAGTCATCCTTGAAGGGGGGGTTGGTTTCCCCATTTTGCTCCAATCAGGCAGAGTTAAAACAAAACTGGGCGTGCACCGAGGGAAACCATCCCCCTGCAGTTTCAGTAGGTATCCAGCTGAGCCATAATAATCTAGAACTCAGAGTAACTGTAACTTAACTGTATATATAACAATTTCCAATACCAACAGTAAAGAAGTCCTATTACTCCAGTAATTTTTAACCCTACGCCCCGAAAAAACACCGGGACCATTCCCCAGCATCGGGAGGGTAGGATGACTCCGCCTTCAATGCCGAAAACAGACATCTCACAAGGTGAGCCAATGCCCGTTTTTCCGGCGGTGAAGGCGGAGCCATCCTTGAAGGGGGACATACCAAAGCTCCCCAATGGGTGGGAAAATTGATATGACCTAATCTACAGAATGGCCTGCAGAATTCGTCTACCAAAAGACGCCTCCGCTGACTGAGAGGCGTCAATCCGGTAGTGACGAATAAAGGTAGAAGGAGACGACCAAGTCGCTGCCCTACAAATCTCTGATAAGGAGGCATTGGTAGCCAAGGCGGCGGACATAGCAGCACTACGAGTGGAATGAGCAGTGACCTTCCCCTGAAGCGTGGCTCCCGCGGAGGCGTAACACTTGGAAATACAAGATCGAATCCATCTGGCCAAAGTAGAAGAAGACACCTTCCGTCCTATGTACGCCTTGCTGAAAGACACAAATAAACGGTCAGATTTTCGCCACCGACGAGTGCGCTTGATATATATATGCAGAGCCCTGCGCACGTCCAACGTATGCCAGGTCTTTTCCAGCTCTTTCTTAGGGTCAGGAACAAAGGAAGGTAGGACAATCTCCTGAGACCTGTGGAACGTAGAATTAACTTTAGTTAAAAAAGCGGGATCCAATCTGAGCAATACCGAGTCCTCCCTGAAAATACACAACTCCTTCCTAGTCGATAGTGCACTGAGCTCAGAGACCCTCCGAGCAGAAGTAATGGCTGTTAAAAACAGTACCTTCCACGACAAATACTTTAAGTCTACCGTTTCCAGAGGCTCAAACGGAGCTTTGGTGAGTGCCTGAAGGACAACATGAAGATCCCAGTTAGGGTACCTATGAACTGTAGGCGGTCTGATAAGAGAAGCAGCTCTTAGGAACTTCTTAACATATACGTGGTTAGATAACTTATGTGCCCTCGTAGACGGGAGAGCCGATGCAATGGCTGACACCTGCCTCTTAAGAGTGTTGGGCCTCAGACCTTTATCGAGACCATCCTGAAGATATTGAAGCAAGATGTCCACCGAGATTGCAGAAGGGGCAGTGTCGTGGTCCCTGCACCATTGACAGAATGAGCGATACGAATATTCATATATCCTGCAAGTGGAGTCCCTACGTGACTGGATGATCGTGTCCGCCACCCTGGGAGACAGACCATCCTTTAATAACAACCGCCTCTCAATTTCCACGCGTGAAGATCCAACCATTCCGGATTTGGGAAGGATACCTGCCCCTGTATCAGAAGGTCGTTGCGAATGGGAAGACGGAATCCTTCCAATGCCAGGTTTTTTATTTCTGCGAACCACGCCCTTCGGGGCCAATGTGGAGCTACTAAGATGATCGTGGCTCTTTCGTATCTTAGCTTCTGCAGGCAGCGGGATATCAGAGCCGTTGGTGGAAACGCGTACAGGAGGCCGTGTGGCCACGGTGAGTGAAGGGCATCTATCTGTTCCGCTCCCTGCGTTACGAAACTTGAGAAGAACCTGGGTACTTGATTGTTTGCTGGGGACGCGAACAGATCGACTAGAGGAATCCCGAACCTTTGACATATCAGGTTGAATGCCTCCGGATGAAGACGCCATTCTGCGTGATTTATGTCCGCTCTGCTTAGCCAGTCGGCTTTTGAGTTTAGATCTCCCTTGATATGCTCCGACTGAATGGACAAGAGGTTTGCTTCCGACCAATGGAACAAGATGGATGCTTCCCTCATCAGAGACGGGGACCTTGTCCCTCCTTGCCTGTTTAGATGCGCCTTTGTCGTCATGTTGTCGGTGCGTACCAGCACAGATCTGTCCCTCACGTGAGGATAGAACGCCAGGAGGGCCAACCTGACCGCCCTGAGTTCCAACCAGTTTATACTGTGCCTCCTTTCTTACCGTTTCCATTTTCCCTGCGCACAGAGGTTGCCTATTGTTGCTCCCCAGCCCCTCAAACTGGCGTCCGTGGTCATCACCACCGGTGGAGGAGGCTGGATCGGTCGGCCTTGTCGGATCCGAGCAGAGGTCCACCATCGAAACGACTCTCTGACCTTGCGTGGGAGCAGGATTTGTCTGCGCAGGCGGTGAGCTATCGCCCTCTGGTGAGGTAGGATTAGCCACTGCAACTCCCGAGAGTGGAAACGTGCCCAAGGGACACACTGGGATGCCGTAATCATAAGACCTTGAAGTCTCGCCAATAGTAGGAGATCTGATGTTGGGTTCCGAAGAACCTGCCTTATGGTGTCGCGAATTGTACTGAAGGTGCAGGCCATGGTAACAAAAGCGCAAGAACCTGCGAGAGTCGGGGTGAATCGGAATATGCAAATAAGCCTCCGTAAGATCCAGAGATGTGAGAAAATCCCCCTGATGGAGGGCCTCTGAGATGGTCTTGAGCGTCTCCATCCGGAACTTGCGCTTTATCAAGAACCTGTTGACTCTTCTTAGGTTCAATACAGCTCTCCACGACTTGTCCCTTTTGGGAACCAGAAAGATGTTGGAGTAAGATCCTGTTGATCTCTCTGATACTGGAACTGATTCGATGGCCCGAATCTGAAGCAGGTGGTTGATGGCCTCCAACATCAGCTGATGTTTGTGTGGCCTTCGAGATATGGGAGTTATCATAAACCAGTCCTTTGACTCGTGCCGAAGTTCCAATTGGTAGCCCTGCTTTAGGGTGTCCAGAATCCACCTGTCTGATGTAATCGAGGACCATATCTGGGCGAAGGACTGGAGCCTGCCTCCCACCTTGGTCCCTGAATAGTCATGTGGACGAATTGCGTTGCTTTCCTGGACCACCAGATGAGGCTTGACCTGGGGAGCCACGCTTTCCAAAGGGCTTGTTGTACTGAGACTTGGAGAAATGTCTCTGGATATATATATATATCAAGCGCACTCGTCGGTGGCGAAAATCTGACCGTTTATTTGTGTCTTTCAGCAAAAAAGCAACACCTGGGACTGCCAAGGCCACCCCTCCATTCAGCAAAACAACGCGGCATTGGCCGCAAGAGGAGGAGCTAAGACATTTCCATATATTGCTTTCCCCGTCATCATTGCATGGCTAGGTTAGCCATAAAGGAGAACATTCTACCTCAGGGCCTTTTGTTTTTAGGCATAATACTTATAATGGGAGAGCTGACTAGACAGGAAAATGTTAATATCTGTCCATTGTCTGTTAGACATGGAGCTCCTATTCTGGGTCAGAAACTTCTGACGGATAAATCATTTCCAGCACCAGATGATGGAGCCGGGAATAGCCTGGGAGCAGGAATTGAGGTTGTGTGGGGGCAGGGAAGGTATGGCGGCAACAGAGTGAACAAATGTTACAAAAGAAGAAGGGATCGATGTCTGATATCTATCCCTTCGATGTCCATTCACCCTGTTTCCCAAGATAACATGGAGAGCGCACCAACCATTCCACAATCCCTTAATCTGCTCCTTTGCAATGTCAGGTCGGCCAAAGGTAAGACTCATATCATCCACGATCTTCTCGTGGATGAACAGGCCGACCTGGCATGCTTCACCGAGACTTGGCTGGGAGATGCCAGCGCTGCTACCTGGGCGCAGGCCCTCCCAGCCGGCTACACGGTTAGTGAGCAGATAAGGGAAAGTGGGCGGGGGAGCGGTGTGGCAATAGTTCACAAAACTAACCTAACTTTGATCAGGAAACCTGTCCGGAAAACGATCCACATCGAGTGTGTGTACCTTGGCCTGAAGACCAGGGATAGTTTGGGGATTCTGTTAGTATACCGGCCACCCCGTTGTCTAACAGATTCCCTGACTGAGCTGACTCAGCTGGTCTCTGAGTTGTTGTTGGAGTCTCCCAGACTTCTTGTATTGGGTGACTTCAACATTCCTCTTGAGACCAGCTCTTCTGATCTATCTGGAGCAGCTCGGGAGTTCATGGAATCCATGACAGGCATGAACCTATCCCAGTTGGTCAATGGGCCTACCCATTGCGCGGGTCACACACTCGATGGAATCTTTAGTACGGAACAGGAATATCCGTGGGCGGAGGTAACCAAAACCTCCGCACTGTCATGGACGGATCATTTCCTGATCAAGTTGGAACTAAAAGCCACTTCTGTCCCCCCCGGGGGTGGTGGACCCATTAGAATGGTCCGCCCTCGAAGACTAATGGAACCAATTGGTTTCCAGAAGGCCTTAGAGGGTTTAATGGTTGGCAACGCCGGTGACTCCGTCGAAGCTTTGGTGAATACCTGGAACACCGATCTTCCCAAGGCTCTCGACGCAATCGCCCCCAAGCGTCCTCTCCAACCCGCTCCAAATCGCAAACCCTGGTTCTCGGAGGAACTCAGGGAGATGAGGCGGGTTGGACGACGACTAGAGCGCAAATGGCGGAAGACTCGACTCTTCTCCGACAGAACTCGCCATAGGCAGCATCTTCGCGCCTATCGGGAGGCTTTGCGTGCAGCGCGGAGATCCTTCTGCTTTGCACGCATCGCGTCTGCAGAGTCCCGCTCAGCAGAGCTGTTTAGGGTTGTGGGGGAGCTGACGCGGGTGCCCCCTGCGCCAAATCCCCTACTGGACCCAACAACAGCCTGCTGTGATGAGTTTAACACCTTCTTTGCAGACAAAATCTCTCGGATAAGGGCCGACTTGAATGTCAATGTTTTGTCAGAGCCCATAGGTGAGGTGTCCGATAACTCCGTTGCTGTTTCTTTACTGGATGAATTTCAACCTGCAAGTACCGAGGACGTGGACAAGCTCCTTGGACGTTTGAGAAAGACGACTTGCCCTCTCGATCCTTGTCCATCTTGGCTGGTCGCCCAGGGAGGGGACGCAGTGAGAACATTCCTTCGGGATGTGATCAATGCGTCCCTCAGGGAGGGTTCTTTACCATCTTGTCTAAAGGAGGCGGCCGTTAGACCCCTCCTGAAGAAACCCTCCCTTGATCCCTTGGATAAAAACAATTACAGGCCAGTCTCCTTGCTCCCATTTTTGAGCAAGGTCATCGAGAGAGCAGTCGCCTCCCAACTCCAAGCTGTCTTGGATGAAACTGATTATCTGAATCCATTTCAAACGGGCTTCAGGACAGGACATGGAGTTGAGACTGCCATGGTCGCTCTGGCCGACGACCTTCGCTTGAGCATTGACAGGGGTAGTGTGACCCTGCTCGTGCTCTTGGATCTCTCAGCGGCCTTTGACACGGTAGATCATTCCATCCTTTTGGGTCATCTGAGAGAGTTGGGGATCGGAGGCACTGCGCTTCGGTGGTTCCGGTCCTTTCTCTCCGGGAGATCCCAAAGGGTGAGGCTCGGGGACAGTTGCTCTTCTAAGATAGAGCTTAATTGTGGCATCCCTCAAGGCGCCATCCTGTCCCCGATGCTGTTTAACATCTACATGAAGCCGCTGGGTGAGATCATTCGGAGGCATGGAGCTCAGTGTCTTCAGTACGCTGACGACACTCAGATTTACCTCTCCATAACAAGATCGTCGGCTCAGACTTCAGATGGCGTCTCTCCTCTCAATGACTGTCTTACGGCAGTAATGGATTGGATGAGGGAAAACAGGTTGAAGCTCAATCCGGACAAAACGGAGGTACTAACTGTCACAGGACCGAAGCCAGGATTGGGAATACACCTCCCGGTCCTAGATGGGGTCACACTCTCCTCGAAGGACCCTGTTCGCAGTCTGGGGGTACTCCTTGATTCGTCGCTTCACATGACTAGTCAGGTGAATGCGGTGGTCAGGAGTGCCTGTTATCAGCTTCGGCTGATCCGCCAGCTGCGCCCTTTCCTGGAGCCAAAGGACCTGGAGTCAGTGGTACATGCTTTGGTAACCTCACGATTGGACTTCTGTAATGCGCTCTACATGGGGCTACCCTTGTGCCTAACTCGGAAACTTCAATTAGTTCAGAATATGGCAGCCAGGCTTGTCACGGGAACATCAAGGAGAGAGCACATAACACCAGTGCTCAAATCTCTCCACTGGCTGCCGATTAGTTTCCGAGCGCAGTACAAGGTGTTGGTTTTAACCTTTAAAGCCCTACATGGCTTGGGTCCATCTTATCTGAGGGACCGCCTCCTCCCATACGAACCCCTCCGCACACTCCGGTCTTCTGGGAGGAACTTATTGCAGCCTATGAAGACTAGACTGACGCAGACCTCCCAGAGGGCCTTCTCGGCTGTCGCTCCCAGGCTATGGAATGGCCTGCCAGACGAGATGCGTCTTATTACATCTTCTGATTGCTTTAAAAAAGCCTTGAAGACGCATCTCTTCCGGCAGGCCTTCCCAGAAAGTTCTTAACCTCCCGGCTCTGTTTGGGTTAAGCTCTCCCATTAGCATTTTAACATCTTGACCCTGATCTCTATGCAATGGGTTGCCGTTTTAAATTGAAATTTTTATTATGTCATTTTAATTAATGTTAGTTTAATTTAATTTTAAGGGGCGGGTGGTTGGGTATGGGTCATGTATATTTTATCTTGCATTTTTTAATTGATGTAACCCGCTCCGATTGGATACAGAGGAGCGGGCTATAAATAAAACATTATTATTATTATTATTACATTATTATTGTACTGAGACTTGGAGAAATGTCTCTGTTCAGACCACCGCAGGCTGCCACCCCCGCTACCTCGCCCTCGAAAGGAACTCTGGTAAGACTTGGAAGGACGAAAGGAAGACTGTCCCTGCCGAGCAGTCTTCCTATCCTCCTTGCGGGGAGCAGAGGGCAGAGCTTTCTTCTTATCTTTAGTTTCGACCAGCACTGGCTCCAGTGCCTCGCCGAAAAGCTTACCACCCCCAAAGGGAGCCATGGTTAGATTTTGTTTGGACTTTGGATCAACCTGCCAATTTTTTAGCCAGAGATGTCTTCTGACTGGGACAGAGGCAGCCTGGGCACGGGCACTAAACTGTATGACATCCAGGGAGGAGTCTGCGGCAAAAGCCAGGACTTTCAACAGTTTGTTTATCCCCTGACGTAGTCTGGTATTACCCCTAGGCACTTCGAGTAAAAGATCCTTGGCCCAAAGGTGTGCCGCCCTAGTCAAAATGGAGGAGGAATCCCTGGTTACCCTGCGGCCCGAGGCACCCCTAACAGTGGGTCTGGCTGGGTCCGCTCTCCCTCTCTTCCCGGCCACGTCCTCGGCCTGAGCGGCGGCCGAAACGGATGCGGCCTGCTGGGTCAACAGGGAGGACAGGAGGGAGACCAATTCAGGAGGTAAGGACTGGAAAACCGAGCCACTTAGAGCGGCTGTACTCACAGCCCCTCCGTCGCTGTCCTGAGCAGCCGCTCCCTCCCGATCTCGGGACAGGATCAGGCGGCCGGGCGCGCTAGAGCGCGGAGACAAGGGATATCCCTCCTCCGGCTCCGCCGCACGGTTCCCCGACCGCGCCTCCGACTCCAGGGTCCTGTCCCCTCTGCGCTGGTTCCTCCGCGGAATTCCGGACTCTCCGGACATGCCTGGGGAAACTGATTCCTCGGAGTGGGCACTCTGGGATGCCATCCGCCACTCCCGATCCTCTCGCTAAACTGCGGAGTTAGATAACGACAGGGCTGGAGGAGATAGCTCTTCCCTTCCTCTCGCCTGTCTATCCTTTCTCTTTTTTTTTTTTTGGGAGCTAGCCAAAAAGCAGCCTGTTTGGAGCGAGGCAGAAACAAAACTGAAACTGCAGGGGGATGGTTTCCCTCGGTGCACGCCCAGTTTTGTTTTAACTCTGCCTGATTGGAGCAAAATGGGGAAACCAACCCCCCCCTTCAAGGATGGCTCCGCCTTCACCGCCGGAAAGATGTGTGTGTCAGAGGGGTCTATTTTCATTTGTATTCACTTTTTAAACCTCGATCACACTTTCCAACCTAGTTCTCTGCCTCTGGGGCTATAATTAGGTCTGATAGTTTTAAGTTATGGAAAAGTAGATTTCAATTGAACATTAGAAAGAACCTCTTGACAGCAAGAGTGGTTTGGCAATACAACCACTTGCCTGGAGAAGTAGTGGAGTCTCCTTCTCTGGATGTCTTCAAAAAGAGTCTGGGCAGCTACCTGCTGGAGACACCTAGCTGTCAGTCCTGCATTGTGCAAGCATTGGTCTACAGGTCATCCATCATTATGATTCTTTTCGAAGTGGAAATAAAAGGTAGTGTCCAACATGATTTAAAAAACAAGTACTGTATATACTGTACTCATGTACAAGTTGACCTCATGTATAAATGGAGGGAAGGTTTCAGAGTAAAACAAGTACTGTATATACTGTACTCATGTACAAGTTGACCTCATGTATAAATGGAGGGAAGGTTTCAGAGTAAAAATCATGGATTTTGATATGACCCGCAGATAAGTCAAGGGTAAAACATAGGGGCTATAACAAAGGATGGAATGGGGAAAACACCACTTTCATCCCTCCTTCTCCTTCTCTGGACCTCTCCCGACCACCTGACACCACATCCCAGGTGCTGGAGGAGAGGTCTGAAAATTGGATTGGGGAAGAAAGTAAGTGGAGTTAAGTGGGGTGTTTCTTTGATGGGAAGAGCAGGCTTTAAAATCAGATTGGGAAAGAAATTGAGTTCTTTGTGGAGAAGTGAAGGCTTTAAAATCATATTGGAAAACTTTCTCTCTCTCTCTCTCTCTCTCTCACACACACACACACAATTCCTGCCTCTAGGCATGAAGAGTGGGGCATCACAGCAGTGCTTGTTGCAGGACCTAAGCAGTATTAGTATATTGACCTGTATATAAGTTGACAGAGTATTTTAGGGTCAATTTTGGGACATAAATTTCTCGACGGATAGTTGAGTATATACAGTACTGGTAAAAACACAATATATTATACATATTTAAATACAGAACTGATCATCTAACTAAAACATAAAGTAAGATACAACAACAACTGTAAATGAAATAAAAAATCCAGTTTTTCCATTAAACATACTGTATGCTGTACTCCTTTGTCTTCAGCCCAGCTGGTTCTCATCTTAAAGATTCCTTTCTCCAATCCAGCTCCTATACTCTTCCTGGCATCAATCTTTAGCCTAATGCAACCAGTTGTTGCATTTTGACCATTTCATTAGCATCCTAGTTTGCTTTGGTAAAACTTAAGAGCTTGATTTTATATAGCTGTTATTTATAAAACATATAAAATAATCTTTGCCCCTCCTCCTGGTGTTTCAGGCATATGGCAGCTAGAAATCACCTCTACTTGGAGAGCAATGGTGATGAAGAGCCATGTAGGTGTATGTGTTCTTCCCTAAAAGAAAAGCCTCAGATCAAAATTCCACATAAAGGAGGAAAAATGAATTCTACATGTACAAACTATGCAAATAAAATTTAATATACTATGTACACAGTACACTCCATGTCTTGCATTAAGATTTCTACTTTGGTTACACAAGAGAAGTACAGAGGGTTCCGGTTTCAAAATTTGGTATGTGACCTCTAGAAATCTGACATCACAATCAAGAACTGCTCATGGACTTTAATCACATCATGCAACTTAATCCTCTACATGTTTATGAAGAAATCAAGTTTGCTTTTGCTTGATGTGAACTCTTCATAAAGTGCAGGCTTTAAGGGCTAGATACCTGGTTCAAGAAGAAAAAGATTTTTAGGAAGCCTTTTTAAACACTATTCAATGTTTTTCTGTGCTTGATAGTGGGCAGGACCAAGTGCTAGTCTTCTCCTGGCAGAACAGCAGACCCAAGTGGAAGTAGGAGGGGAGCAATCTTCTCCTCCCAAGGCAGCTTCTTATCTATCTCCAAAACCAGGTTGTAGGCAGCTCCCAGGGTTGTAGGAGGGTGATAAATTCTATCATGCTGCTGCTGCTGCTGTGACAGGCTTCGATTTAGGCTATGTGATAACATACCCATCTAAATGGAAGGCCTTTCACACATGCAATATGCCCCCACTGTGTATCAAAGAATGTCCGGCATGTTCCTTTCCTGTGTTAACTAGCAGCACTATATAACCAAGGTTTGGATTATGAGAGTTCTGCTCTTCTTCTGTGTCTCCTAAAAGGTTTGTTTCCTGAAACATGATTTTTGGCTGCTCTAAAATGAAGACTAGACATCCTAGCTTATCTTATCTAGTAGCTTTTTGTTAATACATGCAATTTTTCTTGGAACCAGGATATTGCTTAGCAAGTTTATAGACTGCCAATGCTGTTCTGAGGATTGTTTATTTTAACTGGCAGTTTACATTTTTATGACAACACGATCCATTTCAGTTTGAGGAACTCATTAATAATGCTTCAATCCACAGGAGTCTTTATGTCTTATTTGGATTTGCTTAGCGCCAGTGGATTTCTTCTCTTGGCTTGCCCTCTCTGAACTTGCCGTGCACGAGATCCAAATCCAAGAGTTTGCAGTGACTCTGTTATGTACTTCTGGCTGGGGGAGACACACAACATCAACAGCAACTTTGCATCACCCCCTAAGAAAAATGAAGACATACATTTGTATGGATTTCTCAATAACATATAAAATGCTGACAGGGCTAAGTTGCCCAGCATTTACTTCCTCTTGCTCCAGAGATAGGAACATAGTTGAAATGTTAAGGACCAAATACGTTGCTTAAAGAATGCAAAGATTAAAGTCTGAGGACTTAGTGGTGGGAGGTATAAATTGGAATTTATCATTATGCTGTTGCTTTTTAAATGGGACTAATTTCACAAAAAAAAGGGAGTGGATGGCAGCTTAAAAGAAAGGCAATGAAACACTCATTGCTGAAGGAAAAAAAAACTTTTTGCACTGCAACCCCAGAATCCCCTTTAGGAGATTAGTTTTATCTTTAACCTGAAAAGAAAAAACGAAAAGAAGCT
Organism: Urosaurus nigricauda; assembly: GCA_034509955.1. NCBI lineage: Eukaryota > Metazoa > Chordata > Lepidosauria > Squamata > Phrynosomatidae > Urosaurus > Urosaurus nigricauda. The sequence goes on along the minus strand of JAOEGL010000001.1, from coordinate 310,144,963 downwards.
TTACCAGGCTCTGAAAATGGTATTCAATGAAGACAGTAACACTAATAGCATGTTAAAGGTGTAAGAGACCTCCAGATATCCTAATAATCACATTTCAAAAGAAGGAGGAAGACCCCCTCCCCACTGCTGTATTCTGTAGACTACTTCATGGTCTACATTTTAGTTATAATTTCTATGCCCTTCCCTCTAGACTGTGCCCCCCTCCCTTTGGCCTGACATACAAGGAGAGCATTATATTTTCCAATATGGAGGCAGAGAAAAGCAACCATTTTCAAAACATTAAATCAGAAATGGGCAAAGTGGGTCCATGGGACCATATAAGACCCACAAGGACCATCACATTTCTGATCAAAAAAAGGTGAATTGTTTTTCCTAGAAATCTTCAGAAGAAAAACCCAGTTTTAAATATGTTAGATGATCTTTATCACTGCTTAACATTCAAAATCCCAGCTGAGAGCCACAAATCGTAAGTGGACCATAAATCTATTTAATATATTTCAACCTAGATTTCCGTTCTCCTTGCAGTTAATAACACAGTAGGTTCTGCTATAATGTGCTTTCACAATGTGAATTGATAATAACATAATACATTAATATAGGGACTTTTAATTAGCTGTAGTGTAATTCCAATCTCCAGCATTCAAAGCTGGCAAATTAGCACCTTTCCATATGTCATCTGTTTAGTGGCAACTTTGCCTCCCCTCATCTTATTTTTTCAGTTCCAAGAAAGGAAAGCCCCACCAGCTCTCCACCTAGCTGCACCAACCCAAGCCAGCCCTTCTACAAGGCAATTTCTCAGGCCTGGCAAATACTCTCACCTCTCCATGTCCCCTGTCCTCAATTTCTATTCTGTTCTCTTCTCCTCCTGTCTTTCTAGTCACTAATCCTCGTCACACAGTTTTTATTGAGACCATGAAGCCACCTCCTCCACTGCACAGATAAACAACACATGGCTAGGCTTAGGATCTCAGGAGAAGCAGCGCTAGCTACAAAGCTACCACCACCTCATCATAGGGTTCAGTGTTTTGCTGGAGGAGAAGAGGGAGGAAGGGAAAGAAGAGAGGGTGGAATGAGGGGATTGCAGCTCCAGCCAATAACCAGCTCCTGCAATGTGATGAGGTGTGCTGTTGCTGTTCCTGAAAGCCTGAGTCTAGCCAAGTGTTGTGTGTCTATGCAGTAGCAACGGTGGTAGTAGCAGTGGTTTTGGTGACAGCAAACAAATATATATGCAGACAGAGACTCCCGAGACCCACCCAACTTTATTTTATTTTCAGTAGAATAAACTTTGTGGTAAATTAAATAAATAGTTTAGATAAAAATAACATTTTTGAGATTTTATTTTTATTTTATTTTTCATTTTTATGCCACCTTTTCTCTCAAAAAGGAACCCAAGGCAGCTCATAAGATAAAAACACTTTAAAATTTTTACAATTTTTTTTAAAAATTAAAATAATCCAGTTAATCTGCACTTAACCTATTTTCCCCATAAATCCTGTTATAGGCACAAATTACTGTAAAGAACACTTTTTTAGGAACACAATAATCACATTATAGCACAACTTACTGTATGCTGTTTAACGTAACATCACATTAAGTTCTTTGGATTCTGTTTTTTTGGAGGCCAGAGTATAAAGACTGAATACCATGTTAGGCTTCCCACTTTTGGAGGAGGTGGTGGTGAGATGGGACTTCCAGGGCTTTAGCAGCTATGAGGCCAGTAGAACCTCAACAGATGCAACGTTCTAGGGCTTTTCAACTTCTACATGGCACAGAGCTGCTAAAGTTATTCAGATCCAGCTTCCGGGGGTGTGAGGACAAAAACAAGACAAACATAGTGCTTGTTTCTGTATAGAATCAAAGGATTTCTGATTTAGGATACTGATAACAGAATCTTCTATGATTCTTGAATTCATTTTCATATTAGTTACACATTTCACAGGCAATGTTAAAATACCACATAGAGATGCCCTTTTTAAAAAAAAATTGCAGGGAAAATGGTTAAGAATAGGAATTTCAAGCTATAATCACCAATGGAATCCTGAAGCAAATGTGTAAGTTTGCTGTTTCGATATGGCACATGAGAGCGCTGTTCTGATATTGCTCCAAGTACATCTGCCAGAGCAGACAAGCTGCGATTAATGAAGGAGGTCTCTCTCAGGACTGAGCCGGTCACACCAGACATACCTAGCAGAGAAAAAGAATACATATCACTAAAAATTACCAAGACTTTTTCAACATTTCCATACTGCTGAATGTACAATAGGGAAACAATGGTTGAAGTGTAACATTTTTGTCTACATAAGGTACAAGAGATGAACTTGGTCTCCTGAGCCAGTGTCATAAGATAGTCAATGCTTTTGTTCTTTCCCTTTACATGGAAAGGTAAAGGCCAGTTCTTGTACCTCATGTGACAAATTCCATACTAACGGGATGGAAAAGCATTTTATTGTCACTTTGAATTGTGTACAAGATAAAATTAAAAACAAGACAATTAAAATATCCAATCCCATTCCCACTTCCCCCCCTAAAAAAAAGAATTAAACTCAGAAAAAAAGCTTTTTCTACACCAAAAATAGCATTTTCTGTCCAAAAAATAGTATTTCCCTATCTGTTTCTGGTGTAAAAATAATGCTTTCTCCATGAAACAATAACCATGTGTGAATTTTGCATCAAATGAGTCCCAAACTGTAAAGATTCTCTTCAGTTCAGTCTTCGCAGTGTGTCTCAAATGTTTGCTTTGTTGTATGCCTTCAAATCACTTCTGACTTATGGCAACCCTAAGATGAACCAAAACTACATATCACCAAATTTTCTTGGCAGAATGTGTTCAGATGGGGTTTGCCCTTACCCTCCTCTGAGCCTGAGAGGTCGCTCAGTAGGTTTTCATGTCTCAGCAGGGATTTGAACCCTTGCTCTCCCAATGTCTTAGTCCAACATTCAAAACACTACATCATGCTGGCTCTCATTTTTCTCAGTATTTAACTATTTTTAGATGCCAGCCACAGATCCTGACAAAACAACAGGAATAAACTCTTCCAGAAGATGACAACATACCCCAAAAACCCACAAAAAAACGTTAGGATATACTTGCCATCCCTCATAAGAACTAACACTGATATGAAGGAAAGCTATTGGAAGTTAATAGTACTCTGAAATGATACACATAATAGTTTTACAATTTAACAAGAGGTTCAAATGAAATATTCAAAATGGAAAAAATGATTTGGTCACTGATTTACCCCAGAAACAGGTGAAAATGAGAAGCAGGATGCACAGATATTTTTTTTTAACTTTTGTATTTTTAATGTAATTTTATACTATTTCAATCAGATGGTTTTTAATTGCTTTTAAATGTTTACTGTTAAGTTTTTAACCAATTTTATCTGTGAGCTGCCCTGGGTCCACGAGAAAGGTAGCATAAATAAATAAATAGGAAAGAATAAGACCTTGATGAGTTAAAAACAATTCTCAAATGAATAAATGTGTACTCTACAAAATTAGTTGTCTTCAGTGAAGCCTTTCTAAAATTTCTACTAAGACTTTTGAAGAGCAGAATTGAACTCCCAGAATCCCCTAGTAAGCATGGCCACTGCTTCTAGCAAAATATTAACAGAGACAAACTGTTGTTAGTCTCTATTGTTCATTAATGATATTGAGCCCACTTGGTGATGTGGTCTTTCCTAAAAACACACCATCAAATGGTTGCCCTCAGTGAAGAATGGACACACCCAACAAATAAAATATGTGCATTTTAAAAAGTTAAACAAAACAAAACAAAACACAACATTAAAAGTAACCAGGGAAAAGAATTTTGGCAGTAATGCAAAAGACTCTTTCATAACATAGGTTTGGTTTTCAAAACATTATTTCTGGAATGTTACATTTGATTGAGTAGTTTTTCTTGGTAAGAACATTTGTCCTTTAGGAAATAAATAATCAGGTTTCTGAAAGGGCTATCTTTGAAGAGAAAACAAGCACTTCAAGAGAGGGAGAGAAGGGGAACCAGAAAAGACAGAAAATTATTTACATGTTGGGATGTATCAACATCTCCTTGGTACTGTTTCCACAAGGAGACTGAAAAAACCCAGGCTGAATAATGACAGCTTTGACAACTATTTGATGTAGTTAAATCATATTTGTATTTTAAACAATTTTAACTTGCAGACAAACCTAGGTGGCTTAGCAGTACGAGGGTAACACCTATTAGTAATAGTCTGAACAAACCATGGCTGGGCAGCAAGGAAGGGATGGAGTTAAGAAGCAATTCTAGCACTCTGCAAAACGCCTAGAGTACTTTTCAGAGTGGGGAGAAGTTACTTTTTTGGATTGCACCTCCCTCCTCAGCCAGCTGCCTGAGGATTCTGAAGGATGTAATCCAAAGAAATCTGAAAGCTGTAGTCCAAAAAGAAACATTCCAAGTTCTCGTTCTTTCATAGGTTCCTCTTTTTCCTTGTACCTCAAAATGAGTTCAGGTCAGGCCTAACATTTACATACATACATGGACAATTCAAATAGCAAACTTATTCTGAAAATGTCTGTTCTGAAGTGGTCAAAATTACACTACCCACCAACACCAGGAAGGTATCATGAGGCATGGAGAAATGTTGAGATTTGGAGAAACAACGAAAAGACGAAACAAATATAAAGTGTTGGAATAGGACTCTGGGACATAGGCTTTGAATCGCTGTTGGACAATAGAAACCCCTTGGGTGACCTTGGGCAAGTCACACTCTTGCAGCTTCAGGGAAAGACAATGGTAAACCTTCTCTGAACAAATCCTGCCAAGAAAATTCCATGATACATTCGCCTTAGGGTCACTGTAAGTCAGAAAGGACTTGAGGAAACGCAACAATATCTCTGTGATAGAGATGGACAGGTTCTGAGGATGGATGGGAATCCCCCATGATTGTATCATTCTCTGCTCACGTTTTCTTTCTTTTGCATTAAACAGAAGGCCCTCTCTCCACTTTTGGCCTACCAGTGAACTGGATGGGCATTTTGTTAATCGATAAAATAAACACTTTTGTCCAAAACACACTGTAGAAATAATCTAGTTTGAGACTGCTTTAATTGTCCTGGCTCAATGCTAGGGAATTCTGGGAACTGTAGCTTTGTGAGACATTTAGCCTTCTCTGTCAAAGACCTCTGGTGCCACAATAAACTACAATTCCCAAGATTCCTTAGCACTGAGCCAGGGCAGTTAAAGTGGTTTCAAATTGGATTATCTCTGCAGTGCATTTTGGGCCTTTGATTCAAAACAGGCAAATATTATATTATACAATATATGACATGGAAATCCATAAATGTCTAAATGCTCTGTATTGGTGGAGCAATTAAGGAATACAGTCAACCCTCCATATTCATAGATTTTTCAACCATCCCTGTCTTGAAAATATTTTTTTAAAGAATCCCCAAAGCAAACTGATTTTTGCCATTTTATATAAGAAACATAATTTTTCTATGCCATAGTATTTAGTGGGACTTGAGCATCTACAGATTTTGGTATCCATGGGGGGCAGGGAGTCCTGGAATCAAACCCCAGCAGATTACCATTGGTTTTTAAGGATTGTGGGAAAGTAGACGTTTGTGGTACTTTAGCTTCAATGGATAAAAGAAAAGGCAGAGGAAGAAGAGGAAATAAAGGCATATTGGTCATTCCAATTTGATAAGGAATGTATTAATGGGAATTGTAAAGGAAAAATCAGAATATTTAATTAAACAGTAATTTGAATGGTGTTAGGAAGCTTTGTCAATAAAAATTAGGAAGACCCCTAATTGGAATTCTATAGCATTCCTCTGGGTAATAAATGGTTGTTGGATCTCAAGCAGTCTTGTCACATTCTACTTGAACATGGGTCTAACATCAACATATATATCTAGTCTGATATATTTCTGTTGGTATATGTCGGCATTTTGCACTCTTTACACACTGTGCTGAATGAACTAAATACAAAACTGGTCCCAGGGTAGGCTTAACTTTTTCATAAACCTGCAGTTATTTTGTCCCAAAGGCTGACATACCAGCACATTCACTGCCAGCCAAATCAACCAGTTGAAGTTTTGTTTTCATTTGTTTCAGCTTTCCCATCGATTCACTGACAAAGGATGCTGGTGAAGAAGCTCTAGAAGGAAAGGAGGGTGTGTCATCTCTCACTGAGTGGTAAGAGGTCAAGAAATCTTCTTTACTCTGTTTTTGACTAGAATGGTCACCTGTATAAGACATACCTGGATGATACAAAGAGAAACATCAAATAAAGGTTTATTTCTAATCCTAAAAAAATTAAGTCAGACTAGTATTTGGGAAAGTTTATTTTTAACAGCAGCTCTCAGAATTCCCCCAGCTCAGCATGGCTAGTGTAATCTTTAAAAAAGTAAATTTTCCAAACTCATTCCCGGGCACAGTTCAGTACAATCTCTTGCTTAAGGATCAAAGATGGCTGCAGTGGATCCAGTGATCAAAGTTGCTGAACATCTTATTTTTTTGAAAGGTTTGTACTGAACCAGAAGAAATATGCATGATTACAGAGCAAAAATCTGTATCATGCTACTTTTTCTCTTTTTATATTACATATCTGTTAATCCAGATCAAGGCAAATCTCAAAAACTGAAGTAGTTTTGTCTTATTATTACCATGGTTCTGTTTTTCTCTAGAAATTGTCTTTTACTAGAGCCAGTGGATATCAATTTAATAAGCACAACTTGGCTAACAAGATAATATGACTCAATAGAGACTATCAGTGTTACATTATATTCCCTAAATTCCTTCCAGAATTATTTCTTAATAACAGTGTGCAAAGGGAAATTATAGCATTTCTGAGACTAACTGGAAGAAAGAAGTTGCATCTGGGGAAGCAGACTCAAGTAAACAAAAGCTCATATGTTGCCAGCTTCTTTCTTTCAGTTAATTTCAAAGGTGCTACAAGATTCCTTTGCACACTGATTTTCCAGACTACCATGGCTATGTCTTTGAATTCTTAGTAACAGTTCTGACTTTTTTGTTACCTGAATTTAAACAATAAGAACTGGTGACAGTAAATTTGAATTTGGGATACAGTATCAGTGGCGGCGTGGCTCAAGTGATCAAGACACTGACTTGATTGCAAGATTGACAGGTTGGCAGTTCAAGGCCCGGGTGCCGCATGATGGGTTGAAGTCCCATCACTAGTCCCAGCTTCTGCCAACCTAGCAATTTGAAAGCATGCAAACAGAAGCAGATATAGATACAACTCTGGTGGGAAGGTAAACAGCGTTCTGTGCAATCATGCGGGCTACATGATTACAGAGTAGTCTCTGACAATGCTGGCTCTTTGGCTTAGTAACGGAGATGAGCACTGCCCCCTATGGTCAGACACGGCTTGACAATCTTGTCAGTGGGGAATACCTTTACATATTTATCAGCATTAAAACTGTCTCTGATCTGGTTAAAGAGTGGACATGAAGTAAAAATCAAGCTGGAGTTGTGGTTTTTATGAGAAATGTGTTAAAAACAAGCTCCTTACCAAAGTCATCCTCTGAAAGGACTGTCGTTACTGTCAAGGTTACCACAAGATGAGAACGAGAGGAATGAGCATGTACTAGTGTTGGGTGCTTAACTCTCAACTGAAGACCTTTATTAACTATCTCTAGGAACTCCTCAGCATCTTCAACAGGCCTACAAAAACAATCAAACAACATCTTAATGGGTTAAGAAAATCCTGCAATTTAATTGTGACTGCAGATTTATGAAATTTCCTTACAATCTAGAATCATATATAATTGGAAGGAACAACAAGGGCTATGGAGTTCAAACCCTTGGCAAGCAGGAATAAATAACTAATGCACTCCTGAAAGATGCCCATCCAAACTCTTCACCACCCTCTATGGCAGTCTATTTCACTATTAAACAGCTCTTAAGTTCATTAAGTTTTTCCTAATGTTTTCTTGCAATTTGAACCCTTTGGATCATGTCATAACCTCTGGAGTAGCAAGAGGGAAAAAAGCTTGCTGCACTTTCTCCCCCTCCTACCTTGTCCAACCTTGTTCTCAGTGTTGATCTTATTTGTTTTCTTCAGCTAGATGACAGGTGGGAAACCTATGCTTCTCAGATGTTGTTGAAATAAAGTATAATCCCTAAGCACTGCCCTAGAAAGTTAAGTCATCCATAATTTCTTTCAGTTTCAGAATAATTAAATAAAATCTGGGACATTTAATTTTTAGTAAAATTTCAAGACTCTAGAAAGCAACGTATGTATTCATGTTGTGAATCTAGACAACAAATTCACTGAAAGAAAGGTCTTGCCTATTGATATATGAATTAATAGTTTTCCTGATGAAGTATAACAATATGACTGCTTCCCAATATTGTAGTACGTGGACTAATTATGCTGAAATGGGTTAACTTTAGTGTTTTGTATGTTACAAAAATATTTTCATAATTTCTGTGTTTAAGTTTCTATCAACTCATTTGTTATCTCCTTTCAGTAATCGTAGGGAATTTTATGAATTTCATAAAAATGAAAAAAGTATTTTAAATCACTGCATCAACCTGAAAAGTTGAGGATCATAGAAAACTGATTGGTACCAAATCAAATTTGTAATAGTAATAGTGGAACACATTCCCTCAGAGCGTGGTGGAGTCTCCTTCCTTGGAGGTCTTTAAACAGAAGCTGGATAGCCATCTGTTGGGGATGCTTTGATTGTGAGTTCCTGCATGGCAGGGGGTTGTATTGGATGGCCCTTGTGGTGGCCCTTCCAACTCTATGATTCTTTGAAATAACGGGTCCGCATACTCAGTTGAGGTGGTGGCAGCAGCATTTCTGGGTTTTAGATAGAAATTCTGAACAATGACCATTTCAGTCAGAGTCCTCCCATATTTTTTCACTGCTTTTTCTGTTTTCTTAAAGGCACTGTGTAGCTATTCTCTCCTTAAAGGAGAGAATAGCTACACAATGCCTTCTTATTCATAATCCTAGTTGCCTTCTATCTGGAAGAACCTGGACTGTGGGGAAGCCTCAAGGACATGCCTAGTGTCCACCACAGCTTCTGAATTCAACACCAATTTTTCTTTGGCTACACCAGCAAGTGAGGAAGTGAAGTGAAGTGTATAGATAAACAGACACTTTTTTTGTCTGTTTATCTATACATTATAGATAAAACAGTCAAAATCCAAGTACTGTAGTTTACTTCAGGCTCCAGAGAGCAAGGGTGGCCAAACAGCTTGATTTCTTAACTCACTTTTGATTTGTTAAAATTTTCTTTATAAATTGTTAATACTGTTTGTTAATAATGACCCCACTAATTTAAATTGATTTAGAAATATACAGTGTGTCTATGTATGTGTGACTAAGACACAAAAACATTTTGCAGAAGGGTGGTTTAGTTTCTCTGTGTGGGACTTTTTAAAAACAATGCAATAAAAGGGTGGCAATAAAAACAAAGAATCTTGAACAATTGGAAGGAGCACACACAAAATCCTACTCCAGCCAGTTTTCTACCACCAGGCACAGATTTCAGCTTGCAGCAGCAAATTTTCTCTGTATTAAAATTTCATAGGGCCAATGCATGAAGAATGAAGTGTTAATAGTTATTGTGAATAGTCATGTCTGGAAACTGCAGAGGAGCAATCCACAATCTTGTTGTTAACTGCCATTAAGTCAAAAGTACGATTAAGCCCTCCATGGACTGGCCCCTCCTTATTTATCTGAATTCCTTTCTCCTCACACTCCTCCTCGTTCCCTCCGCTCTGGTAGTCAAGGTTTCCTGTCCCAGCCTAGGATGCCCATTGCTCCATCCCAGATTTGTCCCATCTCACTTGCTGCCCCTCACTCCTGGAACCTCCTTCTCCTAGGAGCGCGACTCATTACTTCTCTAGCCAGTTTTAAAACTGAGTTAAAGACCACTTTGTTCAGGGAAACATTCCCAGAACTGGGACTCAGAGTGGCTTCACAAAATTAAAATACCTAGCCTAAAGAAGAAGGCCCTCCCTCCATGCCATCTGCCATTGTCCGGCCTCGGAGGGAGTGTAAAGGCAGGCCAAACATTATCAGGCAAAGCCAGTGTAAGCAGCAGGGCCCTCCCTCCAGTTCATCTGCCATGTTCCAGGCCTCAGAGGGAGAGAAGTTCCAATGGACTTGGCCCCTTTCTCCATCACCTTTCCTTTCTCCTTCTGTTTCTTGTCTTTTTAGATTGTAAGCCTGAGGGCAGGGAACCATCTATTTCAATTGACTGTATGTACAACGCTGTGTAAATTTACAGCACTATATAAATAAAGCCTAATAATAATAATAATTTTTATTTATAACCCATCCCTCTGAGCAAGCAACTGGGGCAGGGTACAGAAGTTAAAAACAGATCAAACCCCTCCCGCCTCCCACCCCTTAGAATAAAATTAAATCAGAGATTAGTTAAAACATAGGACAAAAAACAAACAATCAATAGCAATATCTGCATCTGGCCTAATTATTCCTGAGCTATTTGGGTGGGGATGAGATCATGAAGGAGGTTGGAAAAGCTCAAGTCTAAGATTTGGAGCCGGGACATGTTAGGAGCTGTCTGGGAAGGCCTGCCGGAAGAGATGCGTCTTTAAGGCTTTTAAAAAAACTATTGATGGAAGGGATGAGACGCATCTCATCCGGCAGGTCGTTCCACAGCTTGGGGGCGATAGCTGAAAAAGGCCCTCTGTGAGGTCTGCCTGAGCCTGGTCTTCATGGGCTGTAGTAGGTTCCTCCCAGAGGACCGGAGAGTGCGGTGGGGGGAGGGGTCATACGGGAAGAGGCGGTCCCTAAGATAGGGCTTTAAAGGTTAAAATCAACACCTTTTACTGTACTTGTAAGTCTCAGGGCTAGTCTACATGCATTATACACATTGCTGCAGATTTTTGCACATTCACATCAATGGTTGTCTTCATTTTCCTGCACAAATTCACATCAATTTGAATCTATTCACATTCCTCTGCTGAAAATGTACAGCCATCCAAATTCATGGAAAGCAGACAGACAACCACACATGTGATGGGTACCTCAGAAAAGACTGTAAAGTTTTTTTTTCCTGCAGAGTTTAAGGAGTTTTTCAAGCACTCACAAAAAGCCTGAATCATGTGTGGACACATCACAAAAAATTATTTGACTGGAATCAGTTTAAGCATCTTGGCTTTTAAAGAGTTTAGATTTTATTTGCTCTAGGAATCATTTATTGTCTTTTTAGCAGTCCGTTGTATTTTTAGACTGGCATGTGGGGGTATAACCCATGGGGTGTTGGATTGCTCCTCTGCAGCATGGAGCAATGATAACAGAGAACAATACCATACGCTTCTTGGATTTCTGATACAGTGGTCCCCCGGGTTACGAAGGTAATCCGTTCCGGATTACCTTTCGTAACCCGGAAATCTTCGTTTCCCAGGGGACCGCATTCTCTGACAGACCGCGCAGCCGATTTAAAGGGGCCGCGCGGTTTTTCCCTTTCTTAACCCGGGGTTTCCTTCGTATCCCGGGGGCTTTTTGGCGGTCCCGGCGGTTTCGGCTCCCAGGGATTTCGTTCCCCGGGGGCTTCGTATCCTGGGGGACCACTGTATCACCCAGAAATTTCTTGGGTGGGCCAATGGACTATGGTGAGAACACTGTAATTTGTGAACAGATTGCCTTACAAATACACGAACTAGGATAGGTCAAGTTGTTAAGTAAGAGCAAAAGAAATACAAATCTTTTTGTAGTATTCACCCTGAAGTAAATTGATTTTATCTGATGGTAACTGCCAACTTTTGAGGTACAATGCATTTACAGCTTAGCAGATAGAGCCGGATGCCTAATCATTAACACCTAATGTTTTAATTTTAGCCATTGATTATCTACTGCCTGCCAGGTGACAAGAAGTAAATTCAGAAGTTATTTCTTGGAATAGGAACTGAGAAGAAACAGCACAACATGTGCCCAGGTTCTACAAACTATGGTGCAAGAAGTCTGTCCCGCCTGTTTGATTTTATCTTATTGACTGAAGTTAAAGAATATAGGTAAAGACACAGAAAAATAAGGCACAACATCTGATTTCAATTTTCTCCCTCCAAGTAAGTCATGCATTTACCACTCTAAAATTGGTTTTTGTTATGTAAAATTTTGAACATGTTTTCTACTTAGGTGTAGACAGTAAGAACAAAATCTACCGAACCTAGAATATTAGACTTAAGTCTAAATTCAAACTGCTATTCTCAAAACAGGGTTGACCAATCAATTCAATGAGGTTTTTTTTTTTTAAAAAAATCTTATTCAAAGGGTCCAATCAAGTTAGGACTAATTGTGAATGCAGGCCTTTGGTTGCAATCTTATAGTCCTGAAAACATGTCCAATGGGCCATATGAAATGGGGGAGTCCCCACTCCAAGATCTCAGATGAAGCTCTGACTTCAGATGAAATTCTGAATGAAGATATTCAGTTTCAATTCAATTTCCCCCTCCTGAACCTGTTCAACTGCCAAACAGATTTTCACAGTGACCCCTCCCTAGTCCTCAACACTAAGAAAAATATAGATGGCTCAGAATCTAAATACATGCCTCTAGCTTATTTTTGTCTCATTGTTTGCAAAGGCAGGATTCTTTCTCATAAACTGGGGAATGGGGGGAGGAGGAAAGAAAAGCTGAAAATCAGTTCTGCCAACAGTTCTGCCCTGCCAGCAAAAGTCGAAGCAGGGCTTTGGACATGTAGAGGCTTTAATGTCACACTCTAAATGTCCCTTCCTCCACCTCCTATCCCCCACTTCTAGGATTGCACTGCAGTCTTAGGAAACATTCAAGAAGTATGATTATGGAAAGTGAAAGTTTGCAATTTCTGTATGGATCCCACTTTCCATGGGTTGATCAATTCATACAGAATATAAAAGCAGACTGGGAGGATTAAGTTTGCTGAAACCTCCAGTTCATTTGGTATATTTTTAAATAAAGAGATTTTTGGCAATAACAGTAAACCACATAAACAAAGCTCTAGTGGTTTGCTTATGTTAGTGGAACCCACCAACAAAAATACTCTTTTAAATTATCTTATTTGTGGCCTCCTATATTATAGTTTATAGAGGAAATAAAAGGCTTGTTGTGTCTGACTTTCAGTTCCCACCCCCTGCTCCCAAACAGCATAAAAATGCTTAAGTTATGACTGCAAGAGATAAAGGAGGCGGGGGGGGGGGGGGGGTTGAAACCTTAATTTCCTTAAGGAATAGAAACAGTTATGGTTTTCTATGGCATTTTAGCATAAGATATGGTTTTCAAAGCATTACCACACAAATCCACTTAAAAAAATTTCCTATTTGCTAATATAGCAAGTTCCCAAGTGTAAGAAAACTACAACACACAGAGACAAAATAACTGGCAATTTTCCACATCCGTAATCTCCAAATAAATTAAAAATTTTCAGAAGTGTTCAGACAAACTAAAAATCACATTGTTAACAAGTCATAAAGGAATATGAACTGCAAGCTGATAGGAAAAAAAATGTTACTAGTCAACATTCTTTGTCACAGGGACATTCTGTAGGATATCTCTAAAATACTTTCTTACTACAACTGTGGTCATACTACACCTGAACTCACTCATATGTAAGAAGAGGGACATCACTCTTTCCTTCTTTATTTGTGATTATGTCTCTTTTGACGCCACTTGGTCTTCCAAAGTTGTCTTTGGCCAGAAGATCAAACACCTCATTGTTATACACTTCAACAACAGAAACTTCAACCAAATGGCTTCCTAGTGGCTTTTCTGAAAGAATTCTAAAGAAAGGAAAGGGGAAAGGAGCACTTAAGAGGTTGAAACCAAAGCTTAAGCAAACAGTGTTTGTGATCTGGGAGATTATTATAGCCAAAATGAATTGCTTATCTAAATACCAAAAATCCATAACCCTGAGCATTGATGACTTTTCAGAGAAATCTGGGTTCTTTTAAAATCCAGCACACCCTTATTGCAGGGAATTTAGTAGATTGGGACAATTTTTTATTGTATATTTCAGGTTGACAGAATCCTAAAAATATATTGTGAATAAATTCTGTGTCCCAGCATAGTATACCAGTATGAGTATTGGACTATGAATCTGAAGACCAATTTCAAATACCTACTCTGATATGGAAACTCACAAGTCACACACTCTCATCTTCATAGGAAGCCAATGGCAAATCCACTGTGGACAAATCTTGCCAAGAAAATCTCAAGATAGATTCACTTTAGGGTCACCAAAATTCACAAATTAATTGAAGTTACATACACAACAACAACAAAGTAGCATCTGTACAAAAATTAGAACTTCAAGAGAAAAACAGATCTGTTAATGAAGGCAGCAAAGTGGGGTAAATGATACAGTAAAGTTCACATTTTAAACGTTTACTGTTGCACAGTCATTTTGAATTGCTGGGCTAGCATCCAGCAGCAAGCTGCTGGTGAGTTAAAAGACAATTGTGGGCAATGAATTGGGGAATGAGACATCAAAGTCTACAATGACAATGTGACAGTAATGCTTGTTGTTAAATTGCCCTTGAGTCAACCTCAATTTATGGTGAACTTGTAGATGAGACATCTCCAAGCCCCACTATCCTCCACTGCTCTGCTTAGGTCTTGTAGATTGTGGCCCATGACCTCCCTAATTGACTGAGCCATCTTCCTCTCTATCTACTGCCCTCTACCTTTCCTAGCATTATTGTCTTTTCTAATGAGTCATGCCTTTTCATGATGGGATCATGGCTTGGCTTCCAGAGAGTTTAAGTATGATCTGTTCAAAGACCCATTCATCCGTCTTTTTGGCAGTCCACAGTATTCTCAGCACTCTTTTCCAGTACATCTCAAATGAATTGATTTTCTTTTTATCTGCTTTTTTCATTGTCCAGCTCTCACATCCATACATGGTGATGGGGAATACAATAGATTGGATGATTCTAACTTTACTACTCAGTTGTATATCTTTGCTTTTTAGGATCTTGTCTAGTTCTTTCACTGCTGCCCTTCCCATTCCTAAACTTCTTCTGATTTCCTGACTGCAGTCACTGTTCTGATCAATGTTTAATCCAAGGTATGGGAAATCTTTAACTATTTCAACTTCTTCACCATCTAGATTGAATTTATGTAGATCCTCAGTGGTCATTATTTTTGTTCTCTTTACGTTCAGCAACAAGCCTGTCTTTGCACCTTCTTCTTTGACCTTCCTTAATAAATGTTCCAGTTTCTGGCAGACTCTGCTAACATGAGATTGAAAGTGGAAGCACTTTGGAAATATGGGGGACGCTATGTGTTGCAAATTGGTATTTTTCTGAATGGGCTTTTGCCATTAAAGACACATTAAAATTAAAGACAAAAAAATAACAAGAGTTCTACCAATCTTTCAGAGATTTATTCAGAGAATTACTGAACATTTCTTGATAGTATCATCTATCAGCAAGTTAGTAACCACAACAGTTCTAGGTTGTGGAATAAACTACCAGCTATTTCTTTTAGAGTGATCATTAAAAAAATCTTTTTAGACAGACTTTTATGTAAATGCACCTTAGTTTAATTGATAACCATTGTATTGGCAAGCAAATAATATTCTTCTACAAAATGAAATGAATAAATAAACATTACCATTCCACATTAGAGGTACCTGAATACTTCTTCAGTGGCTCTAGGAATAATTCCCAATTCTGATTCTTCTTTCACAGGGAGAACAACATTCTCTTCAGGCTGGGGGCCCAACATTGTGTATGTTTTCCCACTCCCGGTCTGTCCATAAGCCATAATGCATACATTGTACCTGAAAATCAGAAAGGCTGCTCGTTCCTAAAACCAACAATTGCTACATATGGAAGCCAGGATATGGTGTGTGTTTTTAAAAGCAAAATATGATGTCATGAAATGGCCTTACTGCTAAATAATGCAGCTCCTTAAAATTACCCATCTCCCTCTTTTTACTCCAGAATTTATTTATCTTCCTTGCAAGAAATTCTACAATGGACGAAGCAGTCCAGAGTTAATCAGCACTCTGATATTCATGGGCAAACTTTTCTTTTCATGCAAAGAACAAGAAGTGCATGGTTATTAAACACATCACAAAGAGAAACAAAGGAAG
Source organism: Urosaurus nigricauda (assembly GCA_034509955.1). Taxonomy (NCBI): domain Eukaryota; kingdom Metazoa; phylum Chordata; class Lepidosauria; order Squamata; family Phrynosomatidae; genus Urosaurus; species Urosaurus nigricauda. Next base: position 310,128,920 of record JAOEGL010000001.1, on the reverse strand, counting down.
ATCCAGGATCAAGACACCTGCACATGGCAGTAAATACTCTCTCTGATTGGCAAAATTACGTCTTTGAAATAAAACTTCCAGAATCTTTCAGGAAGCATGAGGTTGGAGGAACCTGGGAACTGTGCTCAAAACAGTAATTTGCTCCCAAGCTTTGTGGATACTCACTGTTTTTCAGAGAGCCACACATATCCAAGTTCTTCTCTATAATGAAGAAAGCTACTATGTAATTACGGAAGTGATGGGGGAGGAGTATTTAGTATAGTCCATTGTTTATTTGTTTGTGGATCATGGGCTGCCTATTTTTGTATTTAATTTCCAAAGATAAGGTAGGAACCAATTGGAACCAATTCGATCATACTTCAAACAAGTGAGCTCTAGGTGTCTTCTATATGATGTATCAACAATATATTTAGGCCCACGTTTGTGTGCAAATTCAATAAACCATTCTCCAAGCCAACATGAAATACTACTCAGTCTGACTACAAATAGTTAGAAGGGGCAGATAGATGCAGAGTCAAAATGTTGTGTCACTTCAGATTTTACAGAAATAAGGTTAATCAAAACCACAGATTACATAAATGCTCATCTCTTCCAGACACACAATCTGCTTTTGTTTAAATTTAGCATCCCAAAAAGGCATAAAGCACTTTTGTTTTTAATAACAGAACATTTCCTGAAGGGCTATGAAAAAGCCATGTTTCAAGGGAGTTATTTCAAACAGAAGTTGGCTTAAGAGAGAAGATGATTCAACAATGTGTGTGTACAAACTGCACTTGAGGTTGTTATTTTTGTGTGGACCAGGACAACTGAACTTTGAGAAAGAGCAGCAAACAACCTCTTCTCCTGTCTTCTCTGAGATTCAACACCTTTGAAAGTATAAAAACAGGGGTTCCCAACCTTTTTGACTTGCGGAGCCCTAAGGGCTGCACTGAGCACAGGGTTGGAACTGCTGGACTATAAGAATGAGGCAACACTGCTGTGCTGCATCCTAATAGTGGGACAATTAAGCAGAAAACAGTTATTCTACTTATGGGGAAAGTTATTCTACTAAGTGGGGGTGGGGAAGGAAGGAAGGAAGGAAGGAAGGGAGGGAGGGAGACTCAAGACCTCAAGCAGATGGGCCCGCTAAAGCGGGCTGCAGCTGCTCTGGTGCCATTCATGCTGGGGCTGCAGCAACCACATGCACCCGGCCCCAATTTAGGCTGCTACTGTGGTTTCCAATCCAGCCAGCAAAAGGAGCTGTTTCCCCCCACTCTTTTTGTGGTTGGGTTTGGGCCACCTTAGGCGGCGTCAGAGCAGATTTCACACAGTTTGCAGGCGGGCATCATCTAAATGCCACACCGCCAATGTGGCCTGACAATAGACCTTTTGGCCCATCTGTTTCAGGCCTTGGTTACATTTGAAATGTAAATCTTATCCTTCAACTTACCCATCCAGCAGAGACGTTAATAAAGGGGATACATCTGCAAATACTGCTAACTGTGAATCAGTAGCACTGTAAACTCTGTGAAGGGAGAATACAATTCAGTCATTTTGGGAAAATGGTCTGTAGATGACCAAAAGGTCACAGTGACCAAAGGGGAGGGAAAAAAAAAGAGCTGAAATACCCACTGAAACTTTTATGTTAGCTTAACAATATTTCTTCTCTCTCAAAGCACCTAGATCTAAAGAGGAGAATTACTCACACATACTCTGAAGCTGATTTAGACATCAGGAAATTAAACAAAGGAAAAGCTGAGCCACAACTCTATTTTGATAGCCAGATGCAAAAAATTTAAAGTGTTCTGGACACTGCCAAGCCTGTAGAACCTTTTCAGATCTGAGCTACTTCTAGAAATGCGGACAAAGTTAAGATATATTTTATTGGACCAAATGTGTTTGGTGGAGATGCCAGAAAGAAAAAAAAAGATCTTTTGAGTTCCACAGAGCTTTCCTGCAAGCTAAAATGGTAAAAGAATAATTTTAAAAAGGGGTAAAACAAAATGTCATCTCCTATACCTGTTAACTGTTAGCTCTTATAGTAAAATAAAGATACAAGATTTTAAATCATATTTTTTTTTAAAAAAATAATATGTATGTCATCCCAAAATATAATGCTCTGTGGTGATTTTCAATAAATAAGCATAAGGAAGATTTAAGTACAAAATACGATATCAATGAAATCAAAAGCAACATGAACACAGCAATAGAAAATAAAACCCGTAACAACATCAGAGTTAAAACACAGATTTTGAAACGGAGAGACCCAGACTATTCCACCATGAAAGGTCTGGCCTAGGTGAACAAGAAAATATTCACTTGGCAACAGACAGACTACAAAGATGGCAGAAGGCAAACTTCTCTAGAAAGCTTCTTCTATAATAAGGGTGTCTCTATCAATAAGATGGTGGCTACATGCCTCATTTGTTGTGGTAGGTGGGGGGACATGGTGCAGGCCCTCTGAAGATCTTTTAAGGAACAGTGAGGCAGAAATGAGAACAGGTAGTCTTTTCTGATAACTTCAGAGCTTGGAAAGTTACTTTCTGAAAGTAATTCATTCCAGTCATTCCTTGCATTATTTGAGAAGTAACCTGTTACTGTTAACTTGTTTTAATGATGAAAAAGTACAGTAACTTGTAATGTTAATTATTGCTCCACCTGTTACTTTTCCACTTCTTGTTGCTTCTCAGAAAAAAGACCACTAGAACTAATAAGAGAATGGGGAAAACAGATAAATTCCCATGAAATTGCTCTTTAAGTGTAATTTTTAAAAAGTATTGTGAAAGTGGTGCTTGTTACCCAATAAAATAACTTTCCTCTTACTCATTATATTGTTTTTAAAATGTGATTTCTAGTTACAGACTGTTGTGTTACTTGTGACTTGTAACCTCTCAGCTCTGGGCAACTTGGCCTCAAGCTGTTCAGAACACTGAGGCATTTAAAAGCCAGCACTTTAAAATGGGCTAGGATACACTCAAATGACTGAGTTCCAGCTAATAATCCTGTGCCCATGTTTTGAAATGGCAATTTCTGAACTTCAAAAAGGCAGTTGCATCTATAATGTAATGCAATAAGCTAAACAGACCACTGGGTACTTGAGGACAAGTTATTTCCACCCAGGCTATGTCACAGCTGCTACCAGTTAATACTGACAAAATGTGTTTGATATTATTATTATTATTATTATTATTATTATTATTTATTAACCTTTATTTATATAGCGCTGCAAATTTACACAGCACTGTATATACAATCTTTTTATTAGACGATTCCCTGCCCTCAGGCTTATAATCTAAAAAGACACAACACAAAAGGAGAAGGGAATGATGGTGGGAAAGGGGATGAGGTCCAGTGGTTCTTCTCTCCCTCTGGGGCCAGGACCAAGGCAGATTGACTGGAGGGAGGGCTTGGCTTCTTAATGCATAGTTAAAACGAGGCATCCTGGGGCAGACAAGGGCACAATCCTGGGGATGCTTTGCTAAAAATATACAGTGGTCCCCCGGGTTACGAAAGTAATCCGTTCCGGATTACCTTTCGTAACCCGAAAATTTTCGTAACCCGGGGGACCACTGTGGCTTGAGGAGAAGAGAAAAAAAATGGTGTACACTTACTGTAAATACTGTAGTAATGCAGGAGGGACCGGGAGGGCTCCAGGGAGGAAGCCGGCCCCGTGGAAGCCACGTCCGGCCTCCCTTTCACGCAAGGCCGGCGCGTCCCGAAAGGCCTCCTCCGCTGCTTAGGCCTCGAGGCTTCCTCCAGGAGGAGGCCTGCGCCTGCGGGGGGCGGGACGAGCTCCCCGTGCGGGCCGCACGCGCCTGGCGGAGGGGGACGGCCCCGCGTGGACCCACCAGACGCCTTTGTCGCGCGCGCACCAGCACCGATGAACCCCACGGAGGAAGCCGGCCCCGTGGAAGCCACGTCCGGCCTCCCTTTTGCACAAGGCCGGCGCGTCCCAACGGGCCGCGGCCGGCCCTTCGGCCGGGCCCGACCGGCGGCCAGACCTCGACCCTGTCCCAGCCGCGGCTGGGGCTCATCGGCGCCGGCGTGTGCGCGCAACGGGGGCTTCTGGTGGGTCCGCGCGGGGCAGTCCCTTCCCCTCCGCCGGCGGCCAGACCTCGACCCCGCCGGTGGAGGTGAAGGGACGGCCCCGCACGAACCCACAGGAAGCCCTCGTCGCGTGCGCGCCGGTGCCGAGGAGCCCCGGCCACGGCCGGGATGGGGGTGAGGTCTGGCCGCCGGTCGGGCCCAGCCGATGGGCCGGCCGCGGCCCGTCGGGATGCGCCGGCCTTGCGCGAAAGGGAGGCCAGACGTGGCTTCCACGGGGCCGGCTTCCTCCCTGGGGCTCCTCGGCGCCGGCGCACACACACGACGGGGGCGTCTGGTGGGTCCACGCGGGGCCGTCCCTTCCCCTCCGCCAGGCGCGCGCGGCCCGCACGGAGAGCTCGTCCCGCCCCCCGCAGGCGCAGGCCTCCTCCCGGAGGAAGCCTCGAGGCCTAAGCAGCGGAGGAGGCCTTTCGGGACGCGCCGGCCTTGTGTGAAAGGGAGGCCGGACGTGGCTTTCATGGGGTCGGCTTCCTCCCCGGAGCCCTCCCGGTCCCTCCTACATTACTACAGTACTTACAGTAAGCGTACACCATTTTTTCCCGTAACCCGGGGATACTTTCGTAAGCCAGGGCCGTTTTTCCGGCCCCGGCTCTTTCGTATCCCGGGATTTTCGTTGCCCGGGGGATTCTTAACCCAGGAGACCACTGTAGTCTTTAACTCAATTTTGAAACTGGTTAGAGAAGTGAGGAGGCACGCATGTGGGGGAAGAAGGTTCCAAGAGTGATGGGCATCAAGTGAGAAGGAACAAATCCGGAACGGGGCAGTGGAAGTCCTAGGCTGGGACAGAAGACCTTGACTACCAGAAGGGAGGGTACGAGTAGGAATGTAAGGAGAAAGAAGTTCTGATGAATAAGGAGGGGCCAGTCCATGGAGGGTTTTGCAAGTCAACAACAAATGCTTGTACTGGATGCGGAAGGGGATGGGGAGCCAATGAAGGCAGGATAAAAGAGGAGAAACATGGTCAAAGCGGTGAGAGGATGTGATAATACACATAGTTGAGTTCTGAATAGAGATTCAAGGATGAAAGTGAGAGAGAGGAAGCCCTGTCAGAGGAAGGTAACAATAATCTAGTCATGATACCACTAGGGCAAGGACCAGAGTCTTGGCAGTAAAGGCTGAGAGGAATGGACAGATTTTGGCAATGTTGTAAAGAAAGAATCTACTGGCCTTGGCGGTGGCCTGGATCTGGGGAATAAACGACAGAGAAGAATAAAAAATGAAACCAAGACTGAGGGCTTGCTGAACTGGATGAATAGAAGTATTGTCAAGAGACACAGAAAAGGAGTATTGAAAGGTGGGCTTAGGGGAAGACAAGAAGCTCTGTCTTAGACATGTTGAGTTTCTTCAAAATGAGAGTTTCTTACGTACAATTAGCTTTGTACAATGAGAGCATCCCAATTCCTTTTTGTAATATACTCATCAATATCTTCCATGGGGACATGCATGAATATTTCCAGATTTTTTCCTCATCTCCACTTTCAAGTGCCCCACTAAGTGCCAAATGTGCTGAAGATGGAAACAGTCCAACATCCATTCTCATCATGGGCAAACACAATCTCTCAAACACATTGGCCTATGATCCAAAATGTGGTTGACCTCTCCCCCTTGATCTGTTTTCATCTGGATCTCACTGTGAGATAGCATCAAATGAAAATGCCAAACCATCCTAAACAGCAACAGTAGTTGCTGCACTATTTAACAGGGACATTTTCCTTCACAAAAATCAATTACTGTATTTTTCATCCCCTGAAGTCTCAGTTATGTTATTAAAGATCAGGAAATACAGTTGGCACTCCTTATCCATGGATTTTTTTATCCATGGATTTGAGCATACATGGCTTGAAAATATTCCCAAAAAGTATAAATTCCAAATAGCAAACCTTGATTTTCCATTTTATATATGGAACACCATTTTGTTTTGCCTTTATATTTAATGGGACTTGAGCATACAGAGATTTTGTTATCCACGGAGGGTCCTGGAACCAAACCCCAATGGATAACAAGGGCCCACTGTAATAACAAAGGGTTGTAAATATCATTGTGGATGCATCGTCACCTTAGAGTGTGCTGGAGTCTCTTTTTTTGGAGGTCTTTAAACAGAAGCTGGATGGCCATCTGTCGGGGATGCCTTGATGGAAAGTTCCTGCATGGCAGGAGGTTGGACTGGATGGCCCTTGTGGTCTCTTCCAACTCTACGATTCTATAATTCTCTTGCTATGTTACAGATCTGTCTGACTGGCATTTTATATGAGAAATGCAAATAGGCAAACTAACTTCATTTTGTGCCAGCTGTTTTCTTGCATCAGATATATAATAAAAGAAAGGCAATCACAAGTCTGATCTGTCTGTCCAAAATGACACAGTCTGTGCAAAATGATGTCCTCACCTTCCAGCTACATTGCTTTTTAATGCTAATCTTTACCTAAAAACAAAACTCTCTAAAAACAGTCTTAAATATTTCACTAGAAGTTTTTAAAAAAATTATAAAAAGCTGACATTTATTTTTCTGAAATGGAATCAAGTATTTTGACATTTATTAGTTCCATTTAAAAAGCTGCTAAAAAAATAAACATATGAAGTTCATAAGAACCATATGTTTTACTGGTTATAAGAATAAGCTGTGCAGGGACACTGAAAAAAAGAAGAGCTACATTCTTTAAGGGAATTTACTATTTAACTCTCAGGGAGGGGGTATCTAAACATATTGCTACACATCTGGACTGTTCTATAACATTCTGAACTGGCAGTATTTTCTTGACTTGTACTTTCGGGAACTCGTTACTTTCTTCATGTGAACAGATGAGAAAGGATTGTTGTTATTACTTTTTTATATTATCCTCACTTTTCCTCAGACCAGGAACTCAAAGAGGCTAACAAAAGTTAAAATAGATACTGTTAAAAAACCATTAAAAAGTTAAAAATATAATTATGCTGTCAATAATATTAAAATTGTTAAAAGCATGATCATTAAATATAAACAAAAATAAAATAAAAACATAAATAATACAATATGAAAGGTACTTTCCCCCAAGCAATCAGTCCTTCAAGGCCTGATCTTGAGCCTGGAAGTAGCCTGTAAGAAGGTCCTCTCTTGTGCTCCCAACCAATAATAATAATAATAATAATAATAATAATAATAATAATTTATTTGTATTTTCCACCTCTCCCTATGGATCGAGGCGGGATTCCAACAAGTGCAAACATTACAATCAATCATAAAATCTCAGTATACATTAATTACAGTTAAAATTAATTAAAATTAATTAATTAAACATTCTATACATTATTACATAGAGAAGTTAGTTACCTGGCATTGAATGAGCAGAACTGTGCACATCTCAACAGTGTCGGGAAAGAGGGTTCAGTAGATGATTAATACAAGGTCTGGTGGGTAGGCCCACCGGAAGAGATCCATCTTGAGCACCTTCTTAAAGGCCTCTAAGGTGGGCATAAGGCGGATCTCTTCCGGCAAGTCATTCCATAGTTTAGGAGCCATGGCTGAGAATGCACTACGGGAAGTCATCATTAGTCTTGAATGAGTATAATCCAAGAGATTCCTCCCTGATGTTCTGAGTGTGAAGAGCAGATTATGTAGGGAGAGGCGTTCCCTCAAGTCACCCGGACCCAAGCCATGTAGGGCTTTAAAGATAACGACCAATACTTTGTATTGCACCCAGAAGCTAATCGGCAGCCAGTGTAAAGATTTTAAAATGAGGATGATGTGATACATTCTAGAGGTCCCCGTAATCAGTCTGGTTGCTGCATTCTGGATCAGTTGAAGCTTCCAAACCTGGTACAAAGGTAGCCTTACGTAGAGTGTGTTACAGAAATCTAAACGAGAGGTTATCAGTGTGTGTACTACTGCTTCAAGGTCCTTTCTATCCAGGTAGGGGCACAGCTGGCATATCAGCTGAAGCTGATACCAAGAACTCCTGGTAGTTGCCTCCACCTGAGATGTCAATTGTAGAGACAAGTTCAGGAGTACGCCCAAACTGCGAACCTTGTCCTTTAGGGGAAGTGTGACCTCATCCAGGACTGGTTGATAAATCTCCATCCCCAGATTAGGAGAACCTATCGCTAGTACCTCCTTTTTCTCTGGATTCAACCTGAGCATGTCATCCAGCCCATTACCGATTCCAGGCAGGCATTCAGAGGAGAGATGCCATCCTTAGTAATTGCAACAGTAGGGGACATAGAGAAATAAATTTGGGTGTCATCAGCATACTGATAACACCCCATCCCATGTCCCCGGATGATCTCTCCCAGCGCCTTCGTGTAAAGGTTAAATAGCATGGGAGACAGAATGGCGCCTTGAGGGACGCCAGATGTCAGCTCCCTGTTGCGAGAGCAACTGTCTCCCAGCTTCACCATCTGGAATCTGCCCGAGAGATAGGAATGGAACCACTGGAGTGCAGTGCCTTCAATACCTAATTCCCTTAGGCATTCCAGAAGGATACCATGGTCAATGGTATCGAAGGCTGCTGAGATGCCCAAGAGCACCAGCAGGGTCACACTTCCGCTGTCGATGCCCAGACGGAGGTAATTGACTAAGGCTACCATGGCCGTCTCAACATAGCCTGTCCTGAAGCCGGTTTGAAATGGGTCTAGATAATCGGCTTCATCCAAGACTGCCTGGAGTTGAAGAGTGACTTTCCTCTCAATCACTTTGCCCAGAAATGGCACCAATGAGACTGGTCTGTAGTTGTTCCTTATCAGGGGATCCAGGGAGGTTTTTTTTCAAAAGTGGCCTAACTACAGCTTGTTTAAGCTGAGATAGAAATTTCCCCTCCCTGAGGGATGCATTGATGACGTTGAAGTAATGTCACCACTGCATCCCCTCCCTGAGTGGTCAGCCAAGATGGGCAGAGATCGAGAGGGCATGTCATCTTCCTAAAGCATCCAAGGACCTTGTCCGCTTCCTCAGTACTTACAAGCTCAAAGTGATCCAGCCTAAGTGCATTCCCGGAGTCACTGAACACCTCTCTTACTGTTTCTGTCCTAAAGCTGGCGTTGAGATTGGCCCTTATCCAAGAGATTTTATCGGTTAAAAATTTATTAAAAGCATCACAGCATATATCTGTAGGTTCCAATAGTGGATTCAGGGTGGGAGGAGGATGGGTTAGTTCTTTAACCACCCTGAACAGCTCTGCTGGATGAGACTCTGCCGATGCAATATGTGCATAATAATAATAATTTTTATTTATAACCCGCCCCTCTGAGCAAGCTATCGGGGCGGGGTACAGCAAATTTAAAACAGTATAGTTAAGAAGTTCTTACACCCCATTCCCCACCTCCCACCCCTTAAAATAGGATTAAATTAGTACAAGTTAAAAACAGAATGAAAAATACAACCAATAAAAACAATACAATCGACACAGTCAGTCGTTCCTTAGTGGCATAGTGTAGCCTGAGTGTAATGAGTTCTTTGCTGCATCGATTGCCATTCCATAGGAATGAAGAAGGTCACTAAGGAGTGTCTTGTTGGATAAACATTGGTGCCTCTGCCAGCGGTGCTCCAGTTGTCTATAGGCTCGTTTCATCCTTCGAAGATCTTGAGTATATCATAATTTCTTATCGGGAGCGAGCCGGAGAGGATGCTCGGGAGTAATGCTGTTTATAACCCTGGTGAGGTCGTTGTTTCAGGTATCAACCAGGGTGTCAACAGGGTCGCCGTTAGACCCAACCATATAACCTTGTAGGGCTTCCTGGAACCTTTTGGGTTCTATCAGCCTTTGAAGGCAGACCATTTTAATAGGTCCTCCACTCCCAAGGGGGGAATAGGTAGAAGCCTTTAATTCCACCTTGAACAGGAAATGGTCCGTCCATGACAGGGCAGTGGTGATGGTGACTTCTGCCCATGGATTTTCCTGATCCATGCAAAAGACCACATCGAGTGTGTTACCCCGCACAATGTGTCAGCCCTGAGACTAACTGGGACAGGCCCATGACAGTCATGGAATCCATGAACTCCCGAACTGCAAACCTATAAAGGTGGACAGACAGAGAAAAGGGCCACCCTAGGAGATATCAACATGGCTCATAGGGGAGAATATGGTCCATTTGGTAACTTGCACTTGAACTATATAGTGATTTACAGGTCAAAACCAGCACTGGATTGTATCTGAAAACAGACTAGAAACCAGTGGAACTGTTTTGTGTTCCTTTTAACCTGCACTGGCTATAATCATCATCATCATTATCAACACCATCACCACCACACATTTTCCCCAAAAAAATAGGACAAGGCAGCTTGGAATAGCTGTAGTTTGGACTAGCTGAAGTTTTGGAAAACTCTACAAAGGCAGCTCCATGTTAAACAACTGACACTAACAGAATGTAACTAAGGAATGTGTCATCATGGTCAGGTCCAGTCTATTTCTGTTGGTTCTGGGGTGGGGGAGGAATGACATAATAAGTTATTGGATCATTTGTGATTTATTGGTAAGCAAGTGTGAAAATTTTTGTTTAGAAATAAGTACTAGAAGACCAAAGTTGACCATGATTTCCGAGAGGACCTTTTCATTAGCCGCTACAAAATTGTGGAATGACCTGCCTGAGGAGATTCATCAGATTATCAACCTTGATGCCTTCATGAAGGTAGTCATGGTGGATATCTTCCGGCAGGCCTTCCTTGACCCCTAACATAGATTGTCCCTCTGCCCACAGCTACTCGACCATCCACAATATTTTAACTTTCTAGTTAACTTTTAGCTTGTAAATGAAATTGAATTTTTTTATATATGTATATGTAATTGAGTGATTTTTATGTTGGTAATGGGTTGGAGATTGGGGACTTTGTGATTCTATAATACAGTAAATCATAAGAGTTGGAAGAGACCACAAGGGCCATCCAGTCCAACCCCCTGCCATGCAGAAACTCTCAATAAAAGCATACCTGACAGATAGCTATCCAGCCTCTGCTTAAAGACCTCCAAGGAAGAAGACTCCACCACCCTCTGAGGAAGTGTGTTGCACTGTCGAACAGCCCTTACTGTCAGGAAGTTCCTCCTAATGTTAAGGTGGAATCTCTTTTCCTGGAGCTTGCATCCATTGTTTCGGGTCCTGTTCTCTGGAGCAGCAGAAAACAAACTTGCTCCTTTCTCAATGTGACATTCCTTCAGATATTTAAACAGGGCTATCATATCACCTCTTAACCTTCTCTTCTCCAGGCTAACCATCCCCAGCTCCCTAAGGCGTTCCTCATAGGGCACGGTTTTCAGACCCTTCACCATTTTAGTTGCCCTCCTTTGGACATGCTCTAGTTTCTCCACATCCTTTTTGAATTGTGGCGCCCTGAACTGGACACAGTATTCCAGGTGGGGCCTGACCAAAGTAGAATAGAATGACACTATTACTTCCCTTGAGCTAGACACTATACTTCTATTGATGCAACCTAAAATTGCATTGGCCTTTTTAGCTGCTGCATCGCATTGTTGACTCATGTTCTGTCTACTTGGACTCCTAGATCTCTTTCACATGTGGTCTCGTTCAGTCAGGTGTCCTCCATCCTATATCTGTGCACTTCATTTTTCTGCCCTAAGTGAAGAACCTTACATTTCTCCGAGTTGAATTTCATTTTGTTAGCTTTGGCCCAACTTTTTAGTCTATTCAGGTCATTTTAAATTTTGATCCTGTCCTCTGGGGTATTAGCTACTCCTCCAAATTTGGTATTATATGCAAGAACCATTGTTGAGCACCCTTTGGGTGCAGCCAGTCAACCAGTTACAAATCCATGTAACGGTTACCTTGTCTGGCCCACATTTTACAAGCTTGTTTGCAAGAATGTCATGGGGAACTTTGTCAAAGGGCTTGCTGAAATCCAGATATACTATATTCACAACATTCTCTTCATCTACCAAGCTGGTAATTTTATCAACAACAAAGAGAGAGAGAGAGAGAGAGAGAGATCAGATTTGTCTAGCATGACTTGTTTCTCTGAAACCCATGTTGACTTTTTTTGATTATGTAATTATCTTCTAGATATTCATAGACTCTCTGTTTAAAGATCTGCTCCAGAATCTTTTCTGGTATTGATGTCAGACTAACTTGGCAATAATTGTTGGGATCTTTCCCCCCCCTCTTTTTTTTTGAAGATGGGGACAATGTTTGCCCTCCTCCAGTCTGCTGGGACTCCTCCTGTTCTCCAGGAGTTCTCAAATATTATTGCCAATGGTTCCAATATTACATTTGCCAGTTCTTTTAATACCCTTGGATGCAGTTCATCTGGTCCTGGAGACTTGCATTCATTTAGATTATCCAGGTATTCCTGTACTATCTCTTTATTTATTCTGTACTGAAATTCCTCTAATCTGTTTTCTGCTCCATTATCCTTAGGTTGAACACCCTTTGCCTTTTCTGAGACGACTGAAGCAAAGGAGGTTTTGAGTAATTGTGCCTTTTCTCTGTCCCCTGTTAGCATTTTGCCATCTTCACCACACTGGCCCTACCAATTCCTTCTTCTTCCTTTTGCTGCAGACATATCCAAAAAAGCCCTTTTTATTGTTCTTAACCTCTCTAGCAAGCCTGAGTCCATTCTGCGCTTTAGCTTTTCTGACTTTATCCCTACATGTGCTGGCTATTTGTTTGAATTCCTCTTTGGTAATTTCCCCATTTTTCCATTTCTTATACATGTTCCTTAGTCATCCATCTTGAAAGTTCCTTAGTCATCCATCATGGTTTCTTGAGACATCTCCCATTTTTCCTCCTCATTGGAACTGTTTGAAATTGTGCCTTCAGTATCTCCCTTTTGAGGAACTCCCATCTGTCTTGAACTCCCTTCTCTTTTAGTATTCCTGACCATGGGATCATCCCCAGTATTTCTCTAAGTTCACTAAAATAAGCTTTTGTAAAGTCTAGAATGCATGTCTCATTATGCCTGGCTTCTCCTTTCCACTGTTTAACAAACTCCAGGAGAACATGATCACTCCCACCTAAGGGTCCAACTACTTGCACTTCATTAACTAGGTCATCCCTGTAGGTTAAGATCAGATCCAAAATAGCTGACTCCCTTGTTACCTCTTCCCCCTTTTGTACAATTAAATTGTCTTCCAGGTAAGTGAGGAATTTGCTAGACCTTGAGCATTTTGCTGAGTTTGAATTCCAGCAAATATCAGGATAGTTCTCCTATCTGAGTGTGTGGACATCTGTTCTAGAAAGTCATCATCCAATTCCTCTGCCTGAGTTGGGGTCTGTAGTAGACTCCCACAGTAACATCCCTGTTGTTTCCCTCTCCTTTAATTTTTATCCAGATGCTCTCCACCTGGATCTCTTCACTGGTGTAAATATCCTTGACATATAATGCTATTCTTCCTCCTTTCCTGTTTGACCTTTCTCTTAAAAAGGTGATACCCCTGTATTTCTACATTCCAATCAGAGACTCATCCCAATAGGTTTCAATTATGCCTATTATATCATATTTCCCTTGTTGTGCTAGGAGTTCAAGTTCATCTTGCTTATTTCCCATGCTCTGTGCATTAGTGTAGAGACATATAAGACCACATGTCTCCTTTATCTGCTGCCTGTGCACGTTTTTTTGCCTCCTACTGTTGGGTCCCTGCACTGTTTTCCTTGTTCCCTCTATGTCAGTTTATCTATTTTTTCTAGCTGTTTGGCCTTCCAGAATGCTGTCTCCCTTCCCCGCATAATTCAGCTTAAAGCCCTCCGGATCAGATTCTCGAGACTGTTAGCAAAAAGTGTTCTGCCAACTGGTTTGAGATGCAGCCCATCCCTTGCCAGAAGTCCCCTCTCATGGAATCGCAGCCCATGCTCTAAGAATCCAAATCATTCTTGGTGACACCATCTGCGGAGCCAGTTGTTGACAACTGCTATTTTCTTCTCCCTTCCTGGGCCATGCCCTTCAACTGGCAGAAGAGACTAGATGACAATCTGTGCGTCCATTTCTTTCAGCTTCTTACCCAGAGCCTTGAAATCCCTTCTGACATTCTGAAGGCTGTGTCTTGCTGTTTCATTTGTTCCCACGTGGACCAAAAGGAAGGGGTATTGGTGAGTAGGCTTGATCAGTCTTGTCAGCCTCTCTGTCACATCACGGATCTTTGCTCCAGGGAGACAACACACCTCAAGAGACATCTTGTAAGGCCCACAAATCACTGTTTCTGTACCCCTCAGCAAGGAGTCCCCCAACACGACCACACACCTCTGAGGCTTAGCAGCAGCTGTTCCCTTTAGTGGAACTCCCAGGCTCCCCTGCTCTTTCCCTGAAGTCTGTCCATGCTGCTCTTCCTCATCCTCCTAGATAAGGGACAGAGCTTCAAATTGATTCTGTAGCTGTAAGCTCCCAGAACGATCCCTGGTTTCCCTTCGTCTGTATGCCACATTCCTCCAGCTGTCTTCCTCCTGTGTACATGAAGTGACCATCTCCTCCCCAGCAACTTTCTCCATGTTTTCCCCATCCAAGACCATTTGTTCCGTTCTGTCCAGGAAAACCTCTTGCTCCCTGATATGCTGAAGTGTAGTTACCCGGGCCTCCAGCTGCTCTACTCTCTCCTCCAAGAGGGCTACCAACTTGCACTTGGGGCATGTGAAGTTCCCCACATCTGTAGGCAAGAAGACAAACATCCCACAACTATTGCAGATGACTGCAGAAGTTTCCTCAGTGTCCATACTGAGAAGTGTTAAGTCATCACTGAAACAGGACTTTGGGCTTCCTCCTCAAAGAAAATCCCCCGGTAAATACCAACATCAAAGGCCCCTGATTTCTAGGCCTTTTTCACCAATATTTGTCAGTGAGCTCGGTCTACCAGGAATATAACTTTATAGAGATCACCTGGCTGCTAACTCATACTCACTTCCTCTGAGGGAAAAAAACCATCAAAAGTACTTTAAAAAAGGAAAAAAAATAAAGGAGAACCTCTAAAACAAAGTTTACAGCTCCCTGCCCCCTGTGTTATATTTTTCCTGGACTGGGAAAAATTCTGGGAGGTTATATATAGCTAGTTTCATAGCTCCACCCACTAGTGACTCAGAGATGTGACTTACAGAAGTTGCTCCTCTGCTACAAACACCCTCTCCCCAGAGTTTTTGAAAATTCAAACACTTACCACTTAAAATGGCTGCTGAGAAGCTGCTCTTCTTCTCTCTAGCAGGAACTAGCCTAGAAAGGCTTTGGGAGGAGTTATATATAGCTAGTTTCGTAGATCCACTCACTAGTGACCCAAAGATGTGACTCACAGAAGCTCCTCCTCCTCTGCAAGAAACACACTCTCCCAAGAGTTTTTAAAAATTCAAATTTAAAAATTTATGTATTGTATTTTTACATTTTTTGGAACCCACCTCTATCTGAAGGGAGAGCCAGGCTAAAAATAAATATACACCCTTACAGCACAAGATCTCACCATGGAGAAAGTGTCCATGTACAGTAGACTTTCTATAAAGGATGGACATCATCTCAGTACTAGAGTAACCCAGGAGGCAACAGTCTTGTATGTTTAGAAATCATGTTCTAAATTATTCAGAACTCAAGAAATTGGTTAGATGTAATGTTTTTGAAATTGAAAGGAATAAACTAGTTCCCTGTTCCTCAAAACAAGCTCAGAATTCTATTTAGTTTTAGAATTTTAAATACTATGAATTCAAGCCAAACTTGCAATTGCAGGAGCCTTTGTAATAGTAAGATATCCGTTATCAATGTCCATTAAAATCCATTTTATTTTATTATTATTATTTTTAAAGCAAAGCCACAATCATTCTGAAGACCACCCACCTTTCATACTGGAACGTCTTGTTTATCAAAGCATGACCTGGGCGGCTACATTTTACAATGACAGTTTCCTAACAGAAAACAAAAGTGGTAACAGTTAAAACATAGATCATTAAAGACTAAATGAAAAGAAAATGTATGCTTTAAGCTTCACCACAAATTAGGATGTTTTAAGAATTTCCAAACTGCTAGAGCCATAAGCCATATCCTGTCTTCAATATATGGTTCTAAAAGGCTGCCATTTGGAGGAGTTGAGGAGGTTCAGTGAACTCCTAATTTGGGCTCCCACACACAGAGAGACACAATTAAATAACAGTACAAATAAAATCAAGGTTAAACACTGATCATGATTAAAAATAAATAATATGACCCCATCACAAATGCTTTCCAATTGAACTTTGTGCAGGAAAGAATTCCACAATCTAGGAACATATGCTGATGCATATTTAATTATCACTAAAAATAAACTGCCACATGGTTTAACATTTGTTCCACTGACTCTTTTACATTGGACCACGTTGGAGTAATTGTGTATTAAACAAGAGGAAAATATTTTGAATGAGAGGTGACATATATTCCATAGTCTCTTCCAACTCTATGATTCTATGAAGAACGAAAGACCACTGAGTCAGAAGCACATGGCAAGATGCAAAGTTATCATGCCACGTGGCACTGAATCATGCCATGTGGCACTGAATAATGACTCAGAACCAACCTTCTATATAAGTGTACCAAAAGACTGGTCATATGTGGATTAGTTGGGTTTGTTTGGAGTGTTCTTTGGAGCATACATCCGATCAGTTGGTTGGAAGTTGACAGAGAGGAGCATGTATACATATTGTATTACACTGTACACATTGCAACTGAAGATAAAGCCTTCAGAACCTTGGATGAATCAACTACGTTTGTGTTTCTTTTGAGTGAGAAAAGTGGTCAGTGCGTTGCCAATACCAATAGCTGGGTGTTTTGTTTTTGCACTCTGCTACGATATTGTTTTGGCTGCATGTGGGTAGACTTGTTCCCAGACTGCACTAGAAATTGGCTTTCCCCTTGCCAAGAGATCATGGCCTTGACCTCAATAAAACATTTTGGAGATGCAGGTTCAAATCAACATGCAGCTTTGGAGATCACTGGTTGAGTCCAGAATACTCACTTCCTCTAAATTTAACCTGCTCCAGAGGGCTATATAGATAAAACAGATGAGGCAGGAACCTTCTAACTCACATTAGCTTTTCAGAGGAAAGGCAGGATAAAAAATAAGTTAAATAAAATAAACTACTACCCATCCAAGAAACACACAGTATAATTTAGAAAAAAATAGAAATGTACAACAGCACTATAAAGGTATTAGAAAGTGAGGCTCACAATATAGATGGGATTTACTTCTAAGTAAATGTGTATAATGTGTTGGGGTGGGTGAATTGCAGTCTTGGGACTGCATGCTTCTCCCTGGCCCATCCCAGCTTCCAAGACAGACCATTATCTGGCAACAACAACAACAAAAAGGAATTATTTTGCTTGGAAGCATCATCCTTTACCCTCTAAACATAAACCCCCACAATTCTTAAAAACCAGAAGTAGAGTTTTTGCCACCCACAGTTTTGATCTTTTTCATTTTGGTACAGTCACTGGGGCAGAAAATAGGCATCTTGTACTTGCTCAACCACACATTACACCAAATGAAGTTCTCTTTTAAAAAATGGCATGTGTAGTCTGATGGTAATTTGTTTATTATCATGATGTTTTGTATATCAATATCGAACTTTATATCAAACATCTTGGCTCAAGATGACTTGGGTTGAACCAGAATGTTTGTTATCAAAATTCTTGTTTTTTGAAATCTGGTTTTGTTTCATGATCTTGGATACAATTGGAGAGTTGGAAGAGACCACAAGGCCATGCAGCCCAACCTCCTGCCATGCAGGAACTCACAATCAAAGTACCCCCAAAAGATGGCTTTCCAGCCTCTGCTTAAAGACCTCCAAAGAAGAAAACTCCACCATTCTCTGAGGGAGTGTGTTCCACTGTCAAAGAGCTCTTGCCATTGGTATATTCTTGTAGTGAAAAGGCTGATCTATCAGCCAATCACGAAGCAGCATGAGACCACCCAGTGGGAAGTCGGCTGGGCAGGGCTATAAAAGGGCTTTGCAGAGAGTGAAAGGTTTTTTTGTTAGTTTTGGGGAAAGAGTCACATCAAAGGGAGGGTGTGCTCTTAAGAGTTCCTGAGGGAACAATTTAGTTGAGTTTTGGTGACTACGAAAGGGTCTTGAGGGTCCAAAGAGGGACTGTGCAGGCTTGGGGAGTCTAGTAGAGAGAGGCTCAGAGCAAGCTGGTTGTTGGAAAAGGGATTTTGGTCTTTGTACCTGAGATAAGATTGCCTGTATGGCTGTATTCATATTAATATTTTGAAGGAACATTTTGTAACTAAATAATAAGTCAATATAACAACTTTAAGTCTAATTTAGAGTTTATTTCTATATTTTACAATAAACTTTGGTTAGTATTTAAAATACGACTTGGCCTCTGTTTGTCAGTCAAACCATGCTACCTAATATTAGAGACACAGAGGTGCTGTGCCATCTTTAAGAGCAGTGCTAGGGTGAAGGTTGGCAGAAGTCCTTCACAGAATTTGGTGGCAGCAGTGGGATTAAAATTCCCATAGGGCTGCCACAGCTGAGAATAGGTTGTGGGTGGACTGAGTGTGAGAGTTCACCATAGTTCTTCCCAGTGCTGAGGTGGAATTTCATTTCTTGTAGTTTGTATCCATTGCTCCAGGCCCTATTTTCTGGAGAAGCAGAAAAAAAGTTTGCTCCATCCTCAATATGACACCCCTTCAAATACTTAAACAAGGCTATCATATCACCTCTTAACCAACTCTTCTCCAGACTAAACATACCCAGCTCCCTAATTCTCTTCTCATAGGGCATGGTTTCCAGACCCGATGTCATCTTTCTTTAAAGATCATTCAATCAATTAGTTAACGGAAGCAACCACGTATGATAATTTTCTCTCTGCAAAATATGGAGTTTCTCAAAGCCAAGCCAATACACCTTCATTTTCATGAGCAATGATTCCTTTGTGGAATGAGATAGAATTTTCCTGTACAAATCTCCAAAGGTATTCTGCATTTGGTGAGTCAAGCTGGTACACTGTCAATACTGTATATAATCAACTATGAGTCGACCTCATGTATAAGTCGAGGGCAAGTTTTGGGGGCAAAATTATGGATTTTGATATGACCCATGGATAAGTTGAGGGTAAAACTTAGCAGCATGTAACAAAGGATGCAACGTATGAAGTAAAGGAAAACAATGCTAAAGAGCTTTAAAATTTTTGACAGGCATAACTGTTTGTCCTCAACCTAAAGGCTGTATGGATGAGATAGTAGAGGGGGTTAATGCTTCTTTTAGGTGCTCCAAAAAGAGATTAAGCTCTCACCTTTCACTAGGTCATGGTTTTTGTTTTTGTTTTTTATAAGAGTTAAAACTACAGTATTTACACTGACCTGTGGATAAGTCGACTCAGCTCTTTTGAGCCAGATTGTTGGCTAAAATTTCTAGACTTATACATGAGTATATACAGTAAGTTCCCTTTCCAAAGCTGGACCGGGCTGACAAATGTCTGTTACAGACAAACTGTAATGAACAACAGTCGGTCGTACCATATGCTTCAAAGTTTGGCTAGGTGACAGTATTAATTACTTTTTTTGGTTCTTCCAAGTAAGTCAAGCAGAAACACTACAAAGCAAATATTACCAAATCAAAACAAAAATGGAAAGGAAGGCTAAGCATCTGCTCTTTTAAACTGATTAAATCAATTTCTCATTCTGAGAACCAATCAGTAAAGCAAGGAGATGCCAAAGACTTCCCACCCTATCATAACTCCAATACCAGTAGCCAAAATGATCCATATAAAAATATTGGGGATTTAAAAGAATGAATGATCTCAAATACTGAAATGAAATACTGTGCTTTACTTGTAATAAAAATATAAATCCTTTTTAGACTCTGGAACAAAGTGATAGTTCTCAGGCCAAGATTTACAAGACTCTAGAAGGGGGGAAAGATTATTTTCTCCTCTAACAAATTTAAAAGCAAGAATTCCTAAATAAACAGACTGGAAATAGTTTCTAATTGTATTTACCACAGACTTCAACAGCTTTCAGACCTTCCCAAATCTGAAGTAATTTTGGTTCAACCAAGTTTTCAAATCATATTGCATTTGAAATTTTGTCATAAAAGCAGTTCTAAACAATGCAGAGAAGAAACAAGCCTGTGCCACAATTCACCAATGAAACATACCCTACCTGCTTTCAACAATAAATTAATCCTAATTAAGTCTACACTGTTCATTAATACCACCATTGGCGCTAAGGCAGAGTTGGTAGAGAAGAGCCTTGAGGGAGTGATAGGTTCTTATACCCTGAACTGTAATATTTGTTAGGTTCAAATGATAGGTTTTTAACCTTGTAATGGAGTAGTGATGAGATACTGGAGGATTATATAAGAAAATGTGATTGTATAAGAAAATGGATCTGAATACATTTCTAAATCATTATACAGGGAATAAAGTGAAACTCAAATGAAGGGGAGTCTAATAGGATATGGAGACAGTATAGTGACAGTACACATGCTCTCCATACAGAAGGTTCAATCCTCAACACCACTAATTAAAAAGGGATCAAGTAGGCAGTGATGAGAGACTACTGTTTGAAACGTTGGAAAGCTACTGCTAGTCAGAGCAGACAGTACTGGGTTAGATGTAGCAATGGTATAACTTAATATAAGGCAGCAACACATGTCCATGTGGTATTCATAAAAGGTGCCCTTCTACTGTATTTTAAATGCTACCATAAAAGGAAAATTGGCTACACACCTACATTAAGTTTAAACAACATGGAGTATCTTACTAAAAACCACAGCCACCAAGAAAATGAAGCAGTAAAACTTCCATCTTAGTTCACTACGTTATGCCTTTCAAATTTTATTTCTTGCTAACAGGCTTAATTAATGCTGGAATACCATCTGGATCTGCAGCTCAGCTCTCAAGCTCCTCTGTTCTGGTGGATTTAAACTAGGCTCCTTTATTACACTTGAAAGCAAGCCTTCACAGCCAGCTGCATTTAACTCTTTACATACCACTTGTCTAGCCTGGTAGACTTGGCATGGCATCCAAAAAGAAATATTAGTAATTTCACAAGAAGATGGGGAAAGTTTCATAGTTAAAGTCTGTGTGTTATTAACAGGACTTGGGCATGGAATTAACAAACTGTTTGTTAAACTCTGGAAATCCTAGTTCAAACCTTTGGATGGACTTCTCAGTCTTGCTTTAGCAATAAAATTAGAATATGAGTGACACCCTTCAGATTTACTGCGAGTTAAGCCCATTCCTCACAAAAGTACTAGAAAATGATTAATGAAGTAGACAACAGAAACTAGATCACAGTCAGAGAAATCATTTCTTAGTCCTACTCACTGAAGTAGGATTGTGATTTTTTTTAAATGATGCAACCAAATCTATGGTAGCTGGTTTATACCATGCAAAGAATATCATAGACATAAACTGTCCTTAACAGGGTTATATTAATTATGGCTCCAGTTCTATGCACCCTTACCTAGTAATATTCCCAGTGAACTCAATAGAGCTTACTTCTAAATACACACGTATAGGATTTCATTGCAGACAAAGCACATCAGTTAGTAATTTGCGTCAACTAAAATTTCATGACTCATTAAATGTGACCAATACCACCACCAATCTATGGACCAATTTCTCAAATCTGTTAGCCAAGGAAGGCAGAATGGCCACCCATCCCTATCAGAGAATCTGTAGGTCTGTACATGTATGACATCTGTCCTCTTGCAATGGATGAAATTATTATTAACTTAAATTATATAGCGCTGTACAAGTTTACAAAGCACTTTACAAACAGGAGATAAAATAACATACAACCTGCCCGATAGATAAAACTTGGAATGATAACAGGGAAGATGTATGGGGGCAGCTGTTGGAGCTTGCTCAAAGAAGGTAATATTGCCATGTTCATTGGGGGATTCTTGGAGTCCAAAGATGAAGTATTTCCAAGCTCTGGACAGATACACACAAGCTCCTGATCCAAAATATCACTTCACCAAACTCTGTCCATGACAGTATGATTTCTTTAACTGGGTGATCACTGTGCACTGTATAAGAGAAGGGCATGTGTCAAATGAAGAGTGTGAATGTGAAAAAACACAGAATAAAACTGAAGCCAGATTGTCTTCAAAGCTGTACTGGCTGGGACAGTCCTCAGGGATAGACTAGAAAGCTGGGAGACGCTAACAAAATGAAATTCAACAAAGAGAAATGTAAGGTACTGCACTTAGAGCGGAAAAATGAAATGCAGATATAGAATGGGGGACATCTGGCTGAATGAAACTACGTGTGAAAGGGATCTAGGAGTCCAAGTAGACCATAAGTTGAACATGAGTCAACAGTGCGATGCGGCAGCTAAAAAGGCCAATGTAATTTTAGGCTGCATCAATAGAAGTATAGTGTCTAGACCAAGGGAAGTAATAGTGCCACTCTATTCCGCTTTGGTTAGGCCCCACCTGGAATACTGTGTCCAGTTCTGGGCACCACAATTCAAAAAAGATATGGAGAAACTGGAGCGTGTCCAAAGGAGGGCAACTAAGATGGTGAAGGGTCTGGAAACCATGCCCTATGAGGGACGCCTTAGGGAGTTGGGTATGTTTAACCTGGAGAAGAGAAGGTTAAGAGGTGATATGATAGCCCTGTTTAGATATTTGAAGGGATGTCATATTGAGGAGGGAGGAAGCTGGTTTTCTGCTGCTCCAGAGACTAGGACCCGGAACAATGGATGCAAATTGCAGGAAAAGAGATTACAGCTAAACTTTAGGAGGAACATCCTGACAGTAAGGGCTGTTCAACAGTGGAACACACTCCCTTGGATGGTGGTGGAGTCTCCTTCCTTAGAGCAGAGGCTGGATGGCCATCTGTCAGGTATGCTTTTATCTGGAGTTCCTGCCTGGCAGGGGGTTGAACTGGATGGCCCTTGTGGTCTGTTCCAACTCTATGATTCTATAATTCTATGACACCAGATGAAAGAAAGGGATCGGTCACACAGAAAAATCTACACATGAGAATGCAAAGCCCCTAGAAAGTAAAGACAGCATGGTTTGCTCAGTCACATTCCAAATGGAACTGGCTCTTTAATCTGTTCCTAATTTTGAATGTAAGAATAATTAAGTATACTTACATCATCAGCTGCACGTACAACTTTTTCTGAAATGTTTCTCTGCCTTTCAAAGAAAAATTAAAAGAATAGTAAGGAGGGGAAGCACATGAACAATTTATACAAAAGAACCCAAGAGTGAATTGCCTAAGTGCCCAAGAAACATAGGGGTAATGAAATAAGGAGACATACTCATACATCAGTAGAAATATTGGTAACCTCAATAGTAATCAAAATGCATAGTATTCTTCCATGACCTCAAGAGTTTCTGTAGCCTTGTTTATATACAGAGTGGTCAGGCAGTGTGCACATAACAACAGCTGTAGTTGATTTTCTCATTTAGGCCCAGGTGGAACTTTGGTATTGAGCCAAAAACACCAATACAGTGGTCCCCCGGTTTACGAAATTGATTCGTTCCAGCACCTCTTTCTTAAACCGAAAAGTTCGTAAACCGGGGCCCCTTAAACCAGCCCCCGCACCATTTGAATTTCCTGCCGCTTTCTTTTCGTAAACCGGGGGGGGGGGGGGTTCGTAAACCGGGGCCGTTTTTCCGGCCCCGGCTCTTTCGTAGACCAGGGTTTTCGTAGGCCGGGGTATTCGTAAACCGGGGGACCACTGTATTTCTACTGATTTGTGAGAATGTCTCCTTATTTCTTTCTTCAAGGTGGTTCATTGTTCATGCTTTTTAACATTTACATGAAACCGCTGGGAGAGATCATCCGGAGGCATGGGGCGCGGTGTTATCAGTACGCTGATGACACCCAAATAGTCTTCTCTATGTCTCCGACTGATGCAGTGACCAGGGATGGCATCGCTCCTCTCGTGGCCTGTCTGGAATCGGTAATGGACTGGATGAGGGAAAACAGACTCAGCCTGAATCCAGAGAAAACGGAAGTACTCGTGATAGGTTCCCCTGGCCCAGGGATGGAGGTGGTTCCACCTGTCCTGAACGGGGTCACGCTCCCCGTGAAGGACTCTGTACGCAGTCTGGGGGTGCTCCTTGATTCGTCGCTCCATCTGACTTCTCAGGTGGATGCGACGGTCAGGAGCACCTGTTATCAGCTTCGGCTGATACGCCAGCTGCGTCCCTACCTGGACCGGAGGGACCTTGAAACAGTAGTACATGCCCTGGTAACCTCTCGATTGGACTTCTGCAATGCGCTCTACATGGGGCAGCCTTTGTATCACACTCGGAAGCTTCAACTAGTGCAAAATATGGCAGCACGGGTGGTCACTGGTGCTCCCAGGACCGCCCATATAACACCAATTTTGAAAGATCTACATTGGCTGCCTATCCGCTTCTGGGCTCAGTACAAAGTGCTGGTTATTACCTATAAAGCCCTAAATGGCTTGGGCCCAGAGCACCTGAAGGACCGTCTCTCCTCACACAATCCGCCCCGCACACTTCGATCGACTGGGCAACAACTTCTAAGAGTTCCAGAGGCTAGATTATCGTCAACAGCAAAAAGGGCGTTTTCCGTTTTGGCCCCTAGCCTCTGGAACTCACTGCCCACGGAGCTTCGTTTAGCCGCCTCTCTTAATTTGTTTAAGAAAGAGCTAAAGACATTTTTGTTTGAGCAAGCCTACCAATGATTTCCTCTCCTATGTTATCTTATTATTCCCTCATCATGATCGGACTGGATGTTCCATTAAGCCCTGGCGGACATTGTACCCTACCTTCTATTTTTACTGTGTTTGAATGTTTTAATTTTTATATATATGCTTTTAACTGTTTAACTGTACACCGCCCTGATCTTCGGAAGGGCGGTATAAAAATAAAATTTATTATTATTATTAAAAGACATTATCCAAGAAAAATAGGGGCCTAAAGCTCCTAATATTAACATGGATCAATAGCATCCATAACACAGCCCAAACTGTGTGCCCCTTTTTTATCTCCATCTATGTTGTTCCTCTGGCCAGAAAAAGTCCTTTTCTTCATCTTCTTCTAGGTACACACCTACTGTTATTCACCAACAGAAGGGATATGAAGAACAGGAGGCAGGATTTCAAGTAGAACTAGATCAACCACAAGGCTCAGCAAGATATAATACATACACAAATTATACATTACAATGGACTTGAACTCAAAATGGGTTCCACACTTGGATTTAGATCCATACATGGGTCTGTACATGCTTAATGGGACTTCTCATTCATTCCTTTTCTAGACAGTGAGTTCTTATCTAGGGTTAGCTAAATCCCTGTCTTAGAAACAATCTTGTTGCTCTGACATAGAAAAGCTAAATTGTTCTGCTAAATTATCATTACTTTTCTAACTGCAACAGTATTTTAACTTTCCTGTCACCATTACAAAGCCTGAGCACCTATGCATAAATATACCCATCTTAAGTATACACTTTAAGCAAACATAAATGGGCATCAATGCCTTTCTGGAATGGATTTTTCTTCAGCTAGTTCAACTGTAGCAGGTTTCAGCTTAGGAAGTATCAGTACAAGCAGCTGCTGCTTCTCCCCCATCACCTATCTAGGAGACTGCCAAGTGACATGTGATGAGATTTTGGTAGGCAGTATAACACAAACATTCCATCCAATGATACAGGAAAGCATCTGCCTTCATTGACACTCTGTCTGTCATCACCTACATCAATATTATTAGTGCAGCACTGAATTCAATGCAGAAAAAACTGCCCTTAGTTGCCACAAAATAAGGATCACCAACAGCCTCAAAGTTTTGGTACAGACACCAGAACTATTTCCAGTGCTACAAGAAGCCAATGAAACTGATAAACTAAAGCTGACAAGCTGAAAATCTTGGGAAAATTAAAAAGTCAGTCCCTGGAAAGACATCAGAGCAGCAGCTGACATAAACACATAAATGCAATAAATTACCTGTCTTCTAACACCAACTCTCCAGGAGCAGTATCAAATGGTAACATTGGACGGATCCTACAGTGTACTCTGATATTGCCCCTTAGCTCCTGGTGATATAATACAGAAAGACTGCAGTTACAGAACGATATACTGTACAAGGAATCCTTAGAAGTCAGATAGTGAACACATTTATATGACATTAAGTCTCACAGTTTGTATTTTCTGGTGACTAAACCATTTATTCTAAAACAGAGAAGGTGAATATGTGGCCCTCTAAATGATGTTAGAATTGCCACTCACAGCATTCCTCACCATTGGCTATGCTGACCAACAGTCTAACAACATCTTGGGGCCATATATTGTGAATTCCTATTCTTAAATATCCTCAGTCTAACCAGTACAAGAAATAGGGGACAGCTGTCTTGAGTAGACACACAGCTGAATGATCTTCACTCTGTATAATCACTAATGTTCTTTTCCAGTTATGTTTTACAAAAACCATAATATGTCATCAAGTAAACACAACTGCATACAGGTAGAGAATTAATTCAAGGCACCAAATTAAGCATCTTAATGTTTAATGCTTGATGTCCTTTTTTTTCTTTTTCTGACCAAACTTATAGCCCTAAAAGTTATATTGACAGGTCTGAAAATGCAGGGCTTGACATTTTTACCTTGGCCAATGACTTTGGGAACTTTAGTACAAAATTTGTCCAAACTCTAGAAAACGTGTGAGTATCTTGTGAAACCTCCCTTTCGGCATACGGCCACAACTAGTAAAAGTAGAATTTTGCTAACAAAGCAAGTTGATCAAATCTGTATTATTTATACAAGTTACAGAATAAAACTTTTCTTGGTATGGAATCTTTTGCCATATACTTTTAACAAAACACAGCAAAAAGCAATGTTTTGAAACCTACAATTCAGTATGCAGCTATCACTGGTGGGTGGGGTTGGGGTTGTCATAATTCCATACCACGAACCCAGGAAAATGTAGGGCAAAATGTAGGACATTCAAGAAAAATGAAGGGCACACCCAACTAAAGGCCAAAAACATTAATTAAAAAAAAAATCAAGCCTCCTCACTCCAAGCTCCCAGGGAGGCCTCCAGGCTGCTTGCCCGCTGAACTGAAAAAGTGGCAAGGGAGGTGGAGGTAGCTTTGGAAGGGCCAGTGCCTACCCCAAGCCCCCTTATCTCATCTTCTGGGTCATTGCCTGAAACCTCGAGCATGCCGCTGCCGCCTCCAGCCCTAGGGAGGCCTAGCCAGCTGTACTGGGGCAAGCAGAGCTGTACTGGGGCAAGCAGAGGTGCGAGGACCAAGAGTACATCATGGAGGAGGAGACTTTGTCTTGTTCCAGCCACATTTTCTCCAGTAGACTGGAGACTTACAAAATGTGGCCTGGAGCAAGGCAGAAATCTGGGACTGGAGGGTTAAAAATGCCCCGCTGGGACAAGACATTTTTGGACCCTCTAATCTGGGATTCTCCCGCCAAAAACTGGGAAATAGCAACCCTAGGGGGGATGAGAGCACTGGCCCCAAATGAGAGTTCTGTCCCCATATGGAATGTTCCTTTATTCCCCAAATTTCTAGCATTTCTAGGATTACACAGAGTGAGATACTGAAAATCCTTTACACCCAGAACTCTACCTGTGTTTTCATTCCCTTGTTCACTTTTGCTAGCCCTTTTCTTTGGATATCTAAATTGTGTTTCTAGATGTTCAATTAAAGTTTTAAGTTACTGCAATACTAAAAATTTGGGGACAAGTGGAAAACTTTACAGGGTGATGGAATTCTTATCGAGTTGGCAATGCCCCCTCCCCCATTAGCTACATACTGGGTACAAATCCAGTGGCTACTGAGCAACACTTCTGTGCAAATACCAAATGACATGAATGTAGCAGCAGGGCTGTTGAGTGGGACCCTGTAACCTTTTTTCATGTCTCAAGGATGCATGTTAAAATTTAATAATAATAATAATAATAATAATAACAACAGCAGCAACAGCAACAACAACTTATTTATACCCCGCTCTTCAGCCAAAAGGCTATCAGAGTGACTTACAAATTGTTAATTAGACATTTCCCTGACTTCAGCCTTACAATCGAAAAAGACAAGAGAGACATGGAGAATGGAATGGTAGTAGGGAAGAGGAAAAGTCCATCAGATCTTCTCCCCCTCTGGACTATGGCAGATGGACTGGAGGGAGGGCTCTTCTTCTTACTGTGGCTAGGCCCAATGGAGCTGGCCTGCCCTTCTCTCCCTCTGGATGATGGTGGATGGAGGGAGGCCTCTTCTTCTTTTCAAGCAAGGCCTGATAGTGTTGGCCTGCCCTTCCCTCCCTCTGGTGTTACAATCCCTATGCTATTATAATGTAGTAGATAGTATAAGTCATATACTTTCAAAATTTTTCTTTTGCTACATTTTGAGGCAATAGATTTATGTTTCTCTTAGCACAACTCCCAGGTATTTCACCTTATTTTGTATGATAAATCCAGTTTCATCTTTTAATTTTGCTTCTTCCATAGGTGTTAAGTTCTTAGTTATTATTGAGGTTTTATCTCATTTATTTTAAAGCCAGATAATGTGCCAAATTCTTGTATTGTTTGGGTTAATTTATTGGCGTCTTCTAGGAAACAGTTTAGGTCATCTGCAAACTCTCTGATTTTGAAGCACTGACTCTTCACTTTAATTCCTTCTATATTTGGGTCCTCTCTTATTTTGTTGTTCAATATTTCAAGGACAATTAGGAAAAGCAGAGGTGATAGTGAGCAGCCGTCTGGTGCCTTTTTCGACCTTTAAATATTCTGTTTTCTCGTTGTTTATAATTAATTGGGCTCTTTGCTCTCTGTATATTGATTTTATCCATGCCAAAACTCTATCACCCATATTCATTTTCTCAATTGTTTCTTCTAAGAAGGTCCAACTGACTCTATCAAATGCTTTTTTGACATCAATTAGTATCACAGTCAACTTTTTGTCTTTATGATATTCAAAGTGCTCTATTATGTTTAAGACTATTCTAATGTTATTTTTATTTGCCAAATTGGTATAAAACCATTTTGGTCTTCGTAGATTAGTTGTTTCATAATCTTTTTCAACCTTTCTGCTATGATTATCACAAAGATCTTGTAATCTACATTTATTAAAGAAATTGGTCTATAGTTTTTCACGTCTATTCTATCTCAATCTTCTTTTGAAATTAGTGTAATAAACACCTCTTTCCAAGATTCCAAAATACCATCTCTTTGTAAATTATTTAACATGTTCTTTGGTGGGATAAGTATAACCTCTTCCATTTTCTTATAGTATATGGCTGAAAAGCCACCCAGACCTGGAGTTTTTCTTGATTTCAGTTTCTTAATGGCATCTTCTATTTCTTTGATTATGATATTCTAGTTTAGACTGTCTTTCTGTGATTCACTTAGTCTTGATATTCTTTGGTCATCTAAATATGATTTTTTTTCTTCCTCCCTATCTACAGCTGTTGAATTTTTGTACAGATCCTTAAAGTAATCTCTAAAAGTATTTTTTAACATTTTTTCTGATTAGTGGTGCATTTACCATTATCTTGAAGTTCTGTTATCATTCTTTTTCTTTCTATTTTTTCAATTTATTTGATAATAATTTCCTAGCTTTGTTTCCATATTCAAATTGCTTTTGTTTGGCTCTTTGCATTGGCTCTTCAGCCCAGCTCTGCTTGTGGCCAAGCAACTGAGAGGGTACCTTGAAGGAGTACCCTCATGTCTAGGCAGCATGTTGCCAATGGGCCTCCAATAAACCTAATTTGATAACCTCTCTAAACAGGGGTGTTAGGGACAGGTAGAGTTTATCCCCGTTCAAAGAACTGCTACAGCTGAGGTAAAGTTACAAGAGCCTCATACCTGTGTCCTCCTATGGAGCCCTCACACTGGGCATCAATGCAGCAAGATTTTTTGGATAACTGCCAGGTACAAACATGGAAACAGATCCATATACAGGTAGCTCATTAAAAATGGAATGTCAAGATTGCTGATGCACTCAGGAAAACACTGAGAGAGACTTTTACTGCAATCTAGTTAAGCTAGTAGTACTGGTATTAAATAATTCAAAATGTAAACCAGAAAGAGGTTAACAGAGAATAAAAATTGTAAATGATAATCTGTATAATGTAAATTTGGAGAAAGACACAGCTTTACAAATAACAATTGAAAAAAACCGAGGATTGAACACTTTAGATCCTAAAGATTATACGTCATTTAAATTACAGCTACTTGATCCCACAGAATGGTCAGAACTCAGTGAGTAAGACATACATGATGGCTAGAAAATCAAGGAATAGGTAGATAGACTAAAGAGACATCACTTTATGTCAAAAACCTGGTCTGGGATAAAACTAACATATGTTAGAAAGGAGTGATAATTTAATGAGGAAGACCTTTGATACTCAAAAGGTAAAATAGCCACTAGGACTTTTAAAAAATTCAATTAATTTAAAATCCAGATTTTCTTTGTAGGTATCAGGACCTGTGCCCCACTCAACTGGCATCAGCTTTCCAATGGACTATCTTAAGGCACTGAATAGTAGCAAGAAGCAAATGCATACCGCTTATCAGTGTACTTAAGCACTCCCTGACCATTTTACAATGTGTAAGCTGATTGCTCCCAACAAGCTGGGGTTTAGCAACTTCAGAAAGAAGCCAGGCTGACTTGACCCTGAGCCCCTGGCTGGTATTGAACCCACAATCTTGTAGTTTGTGAGTGAGTGGCTGAAGTACAGATATTTAAACACTGCACCACCAGGGCTCCTGGTGAGTGATCAGAGGAGGAGGAGGAGGAGGAGGATACAGTGAAGAACAGATAGAATAATAATAAAAAAATACAATGGGCTCTTTATGTCCACTGGGGGCTGGTTCCAGAACCCACAATGGATACCAAAATCCATGCTCAAGTCCTAAATATAATGGCATAGTAAAATGGCGTCTCTTATAAAAATGGCAAAATCAAGGTTTGCTTTTTGGAATTTATATATTTTTAATATATTTTCAATCTGTGGATGGTTGAATCTGTGGATAAAGAATCCATGGACATGCCAGGCTGACCATAGCCTACACATCATACCTAGTCAAAGAACAAAGGCTAGAAAAGTTATTTTTTCGACTACAACACCCAGTATCTCCCAACCAATGTGGCCCTTAAGATTTGGGGAATGGAAATCAAAAAAAGTAGTCTTTTCAAGCTCTGAAAAGTTGCACCTTTAATAATCATCCAGTATCTTTAATAGCTCCACAAACACAGACCGACTTCTTTTGTCCGGAGCAGGGTGGTTAACTGCTCTGGAGCAGGGCACCCCCCGACTTCGGAGGGCCAACCCCATGTCTGTCTACTCCCATTTTTTTGTGATTTCTTCCCCCTCAGGGCCTTCAAAAAGTGCCTGGAGAGCTGAATGTTAACTATGGGCCAAACTTTGCACACCCTGGCAAACTGGAACAAGAAGCAGTTCTGTTTTATGCCACAGCAGTTGGGGGAAGCAATTTTACTGGTGAAAAGCAAGTAGGAGAAGCCAAAGTTCCTCTGTGAATATAAGGCTGTTAATGAAAAAGATAGGTCCCCTGGCAATTCTAAGTTACACGTCTTATGACTTCTTTAGATTGCTTTCAAAAAGCTTTAAAAACGCATCTTTTCCGGCAGGCCTTCCCTGAAAACATCTAATTCCCGGCTCCAGAGCTTTAGTTGACCCTCTGCTCATTCCCCCCTCATCCTGACCCCTAACTTAAGTGTGGCTGCTTAAGAAAGGACCCACGGATGTGTGAAACCTGTTTTTAACTATCTACTGGTTTTAACTAATTGCTGGTTTAATTTATTTTTAAGGGGAGGGAGGTCTGGTATTGGGTAATAAGATCTGTTTTAAATTGTACATTGTTTTTAATTTGTTGTACCCCGCTCTGAGTGTTATACAGAGAAGCGGGTTATAAATAAACTATTATTATTATTATTATTATTATTATTATTATTATTAATTATGTGAGTAGGCAACTGACAGACTGGGAACCAAGAGTTTGATTCCCTGCTCAGCCATGAAAAACACTGGGTGACTTGGGAAGGTCACATGCTCTCAGCCTCAGGGGAAGGCAATGGCAAACCTCCTCTAACAATTTTGCCAAGAAAACCCCGCAACAGGTTTATTTTAGGGTCACTATAAGATGGAAATGACTTGAAGGCACAAAACACAACACAACACAAGCCATCCATGAGCTGCACTAGACCTGAAAAAAGCAGGTACGTACAAATAAATAAATACTGTGCTGGAAGTTGTTTTCTAGTTCACATTTAATCACAGTTTACAACAGGGAATTGCAAGTGCCCTGCCCTTCATTTCTGATTAAAAACCCCACTCCTGGAAGCATCCAGGAGTAAGGGGAAAGTCAACTGGGGGGAAGGGGAATAAGAAAAAAGTTACCTGAGGAGTGTATGGGACAGTCAGTAAAGGTTACAAAAAAGGGATTTGTTGGCTACATGTGGCCCACAAGGTGTCTTGAGCCTGTATTTAACATATATAGATCTTTTAACACCACAGAAACAATTATCAAGATACTTACAACTAAACTATTATGAAGTATTTTTCTCCGCTGTTTTTCCTTCTGGTACCTCTCACTGACTTCATATAAAGACTGTTCAAGTTCCAGGGCTTTAGTCTGAAATACTGAAAAGATGATTGCACAAATGTTCATAGAAATATTAGTCAACATGGGTTTTTTCAGGTACAGAGCATAGAATGCCAGTAGACGTCTAAACATGCAAACACAGGAAAAATATTAGACACAAAATTATAAAATTAAAAGTGAAATTCTAAGGAAGAACTTTTTCAAGATCTGCAGTCTACTTTGTGACCCACATACAATACTTGAAACACCAAAACATTTGTCAATGAGTAGTATGATACAGGACTGCATTATTGCATTCCTCCTGTAGCTGCCTTGAAATTGCATCACAATGCCATCATTGCAAACAATATCTACAGGGCATGAAACAGTATTTGCAGTATGCCTTCCACTGCAACTCTACCACTGTTGCTAAATGTAATTTTCATAGCTGTGTGAGAACATGAGATCTCTTTATTTGTTGCATGCTCATACATAAATAAAAATTCAAGAATTCTGAAGCTATCCAGCAACTATTGAATAAGTAATCCTGCTGCTTACAGCAAAGGAATAATGATTGGATACTGCATGGAAGCAAACTAATAATCTAGAAATACCACAACCCACTATTCTTTAGAGGCAAATTCCATCTGTATGTTGTACAATACAAGTATCAAAACAGTATTAGCAGATTGCTTATCACTTCCCATGATGCAATGTGAATCTCACTTCTTTTCAGACTTATCCTGATATTTTCCACCTCATTTTTTGTGGGTACTGAAAAGTGATAGAGAAATCTATCAAGACTCTTCTGCAGAAGCCCTGATGAATTTAGAGATTCTACAGATAGGTAAGAGATGCCAAGAATCTCTGTAACAGCCAAGCTTGGTAAGAAACACCCTGGCACAGAAAAAATGACATTTTAAGCAAGGGGTGGCTTAGAGTTTATCAAGCAGAGTATAGGGAACATGCGATTCTCCAGATATTAAACTGCAGTTCCCATCAGTGCTAGCTAGCATAGATAATGTTGAGGGATTATGGGGACAGCAGTCCAACAACTTTTGTGGGCTGAAAGAGTCCATGTTCATAAGTCTTTTAAATCCTAGGCTACTTGGATGGTATGGCAATGCTTTCTATCTGTGGATTAAGGGTGACATTTGTAACCACTGTCTAGCCTGTTTTTCAGTGTGGTAGCACTGGTAAACTCATTACTCTCCTTTCTAAGGCACAGGAATCTGCTTTGATGTTGATTCCAATAGTTCTGTTTCATCTCGGCCTTGTTAGAAGAATGAGCTAATTTTGACCGCTGAACAATAAAAAATACAACGAAGGTTGCTCCTGAAAATTCCTAGCCTTGAGAACAAGGATCAGCACAAAATATCACAAATGAGTCAAATCAGCATTTGAACAGCTACCCTTTTCAGCATAAATTGGAAATACAGGGCAGGAAAAGTCAAAAGACAAGAAATCAGGCTTCCAGTTCTTCAGCACAGCAATACATGTTAGAGACAGATATGAAGATATTCAGCTTTTAGTGTTATACATCCTGGACATGATAGATTCAATTCAGATCTTTTATAGCTAATTCTTCAAAACTTGGTGTTAAGCATTTACTTCACAGCATAGCTCCTTCTTTAATAAAGCCTCCGTCACATCTGCCGAGAAGTCCTACAGGAGTTAATGGAAGTACATGCACTACACCTTCAGTCACTTCCAAGCATTATCCAGTCATTGCTCCTTTGTTGTAAACTGCAGCCATGCCATGATCCTCCAAAAGCTTTCTGAGTCACTTGCATTTCACAGTGTCCGCCTGATTAGTGCTTCACTTCTGGAATCAGTATAGTATCCCCCTCCCACCATTCGCTGTTTGTTATCGCCTTCTATATTGTTCTTGAAATGTTTGCGTGAGAGTGTCTTGAGTGAATTGTGACTTTCTGATTAATAAATAAAACGGATCTGAACCTTGCACTCTGGAGTTCTGTTTTCAGAACCAGTATACACAGGCTACATCTTTACTTTAAGTTGCCCGAGCCCTTTTTCCTGCTTTCAAATAAATTTCCCCCATTGAATGTTAATTGTGGGTGCCCTCCTGGGCCCCTTGTATTTGTATAATAACATTATACTTTTTCTATGTATGCATCCTATGTTTCAGATACATCAGGGGATGGAATAATCAGATAGACATCCAGTGTTTCTCTCTTTTCCTTTTGTTCTTAATTAAATATATATATATATATATATATATGCTGACACACCATAATGTAAATTTTTCTATTATGGTACAGCAGTGCTATCGTACAGTGCAATAATGCACTGCAGAAAAATGTTACCACTCATCTTCATTACAAAAATATGGGTAATTATTATTACAAACATTTTTCTATGTTTTAAACGTTGTAGCACTGCAGTGCTATATACCTCTCTTGCATTAAAAAATACCTAGAAAACTTTTTAGGACTTTTAGTTGCCCGAGCCCTTTTTCCTGCTTTCAAATAAATTTCCCCCATTGAATGTTAATTGTGGGTGCCCTCCTGGGCCCCTTGTATTTGTATAATAACATTATACTTTTTCTATGTATGCATCCTATGTTTCAGATACATCAGGGGATGGAATAATCAGATAGACATCCAGTGTTTCTCTCTTTTCCTTTTGTTCTTAATTAATATATATATATATATATATATATATATATATGCTGACACACCATAATGTAAATTTTTCTATTATGGTACAGCAGTGCTATCGTACAGTGCAATAATGCACTGCAGAAAAATGTTACCACTCATCTTCATTACAAAAATATGGGTAATTATTATTACAAACATTTTTCTATGTTTTAAACGTTGTAGCACTGCAGTGCTATATACCTCTCTTGCATTAAAAAATACCTAGAAAACTTTTTAGGACTAAGTAAAATATCAGGTAAAGATCAAGTTATAAAATGGGACCCACCACAAATACTATAATGTACATGTGTATGAGAGGCGATAAGATCACCTTCAGAAAATGTCACTGCTGGTGACAATATCTAGCCTTTTTTAAAAAAAGAAATGATGGAATAATAATATTAAAGACATCTACAGCTGTAGAGATGCTCTTCCCTTTTTCATGAAAAAAAGGCTTCCTATAAAGAAAAGAAATCCAAAGAGAAAATAAAAGATAGCAATGCTTGGATTACAGTTGTGTGAGTCCCCTTTAAAAAGTGAATGAACAGCTCAATTCCATGCTACACAACTAGGCTAGCATTCTGTTAGTTAGTCCCAACTACAGTAGGCCCTTTCAATCACTTACTGAATGTAGAGTAAACATATAGGTAAATCCTATTGATTCAGTGGGTCTACTCTTGTCAAGACCAACAAATGGATTTAAGCTCTAGTGTGGAAACTTTTTTTTCTGTTTTTAGGCTCCTGGAAACAGTACAAACCATTTAGATTTTTGAGAATTAGTAAAAATTGTGTTTATATGTTGGCCTAGCAAGCACATTTCGAGTATTTTCTTTGCTTATGTATATAAGAGTTTGTTGTTCCCTGTTTAAGTCAACTCTTCATATACTTTCTTATCTTACAAAAGTGTACCATGTCAAGCCTAGAACAGGACATCTGGGGCCAACCTTCTAAAGATGTCATGTCAATAGATGGTTAAGTGTTCTGTGGCTGAATTTCCTCCAGAAAAAGTAATAACCACTGAAATTCTGATTGCCATACCACCAACATATCACACAGCCATATGCAATGGATTAGAAAAAAAACTGCAGAAGTACAATCACATCTAGATAATATGATTCTTCCTTTTCTAGGATTAATCAAAGCATGGAACATTTCCTATTTTGCATTCCCTAAATTCTCCAGCCAGGCAACTATTTCAGGGGCTAGAACATGTGAAGCAAAGACTAACTTTTACATGATTTGAAAAAGAAGCATCAAGACGCTACATCTCTTACTTTCAATAGTCTCATTATGTAGCTGCAGCCTTTGGATAGCAGACAAAATCTGGTAAAAAAAGCTCTTGCCCTGATGTTGAATATCTCTTGAAAACTGAAGGGCAGACAAACGAAGATTCTTCATATCTTGTTTCAGTCTCTATATAAGAAACAAAAAGCTATTATATTGTGAGGAGGTGGGAGTGGGGAATAGGAAAGGAGAACTTCATATTTTAATATATCTTTGAACATTTATAGAGTCAGACCACAACTATCAAGAGATTAAAATGTGTCTGGAGAAAATGTTTTTACTACATGAAAACACAATACTGGATTTTAAATGTTCCCAAAGAAATCTAAACCAAGACAAATCCATCAACATGAATAAAACAACACATCAGACAGCACTTAATGTTGCAACATTTACTGTTAACAATCTTTATCTGTTGAAACTTTTGCTATTTACAATTTATAGAAATACCAGTACTTCATTACATTCTTAAAAATTACATTCTCATCCTGAAAACACACCACTGCATGCCTCCAATTTTAAGCTACAATTTAAATATTTCTGGAACTTTACGATTGCTTTCTCCATATGTCAACTTTCTAGTAATCTAATTGATGGTAAATGGTTATAAGATTTACCTGTAGTGGAAGCAACTCAATGCTTTAATGCTACAAAAAGGCAGCATAAATCTCAGTGAAGTCAATGGGATTTAAATAGATGGCCTGCAGACAGCCATTTCTATAAACACAGAAAGCTGGAGAGAACTATTAGAGACCATATTTAGTTCAGCAGCTGAGTGAAGGATAAATCTCCATTCCCTGTAACTGCGATCTGTTGCTATCTTTTCCTGGAAGCCATTCTGCATGGTGAAGACACTGTTTATGATACCAGTAATGTCTGAGGAAGCCTTCAGTGGAAGTGATAATAATTTCTTGATGCTTAAAAACGTTTATAAAAATCAGTTTATGTTTACCTGAAAAGTATATTTTAAAAGTGTATAAAACTTCCATAATATTTTTTTTAAACATCAGTATTTTTTTCCCTAAACCCAAAGCCTTTAGGCAGGAAGTGTTTCAACTAAGACACATTGAATAAATTTACATTCATAAAAGTGAAGCTCCAGTTTATGAATTTTTGTGGCTCAACTTGGATTCCAGACAAAGGACTAGACTTTTCCTTCTTTTCTCCTTACTATATATACATAATGGAATGTCCAGAAGCTTTGTATTTCTACGTTTCCTTACCTGTATAGCTCTGTAAAGATGGATTACCATGGACCTGGCACTTGCATAGAAGTTCTGCTTTCTGCAAAAGGTGAAATGATCTGACTCATTAGCTGAAATATTTCTAATTGTTTGTTGATTCTGTTTAAAAAAATGAAAAGAATAAAAACAAACCCTGTTACTTAAAAACAAATAATTCCATGAGAAGAAAGTATGCATAACACTAAACAGTTTAAAATATAATCTAGAAAGCCAACTGTTACAATATTTACAAACATAGTTTGACTGAAAAATCAAACTATTAATGTGAGAATCCATAGGCTGCCATAGCTCCCTTGAGTCTTACTCATGAGAAAGGTGGAATATAAAACAAATAAACAATGTTTTTCTAATGTCTCCGATCAACTTCAGATTGTATGATGTGGCCTTGTGGCTGGTTTTGAATAATCAACCTTGTAAGCCACAGAGGAGCAGCTAGAAAGGTATTCAATGAAAATAACACTGCAAAGCATTTTGGAAATAATTAATGCTGCAGGAACTATTCTTAAAAAGAGAAAAAAAAATGGGTTGGAAGGCAAAGAAGATTTTTCAGTTTCATTCAAATCCTGAAAGAAGGACAGTTATTTGAACATGAGGCAGACTGTGCACTTATTTTCAAGACTATGCACATCCACTACACAGTATATCCTGACTACATATATACTGAAGAAAGGGTGGCAAAGTGCTGCCACATGTAGTCCCCAAGGCTTTCAACCCTCCCCAAAATCTCTCAGGTTTTTTTTTTCTTAAACTAAACATGTTGGGTAGCATTCCCTGAAGTTTCCAGGGCCACATGGCTGGCTATTTCACCCCATTTTCAAACCTATGCAGCCATTTTTGAGATGGATGAGACATATGTAGGCTTAACATCAGGTGAGGACAAAATTCCAGTTGTTTATTCTTCAGAAGTTTTAGGGGAATGGTACTGGCCATTTTTTGTCTTAAAATGAGAGGATAAATATTGGATGGGAAGATGGGGGAAGTTAAATGGGTGTGTCATCATCTGAGATACAAGAGGCTGACATGCCCCCTGTAGTAACTGTCCACTACTGCTCTAAAAGCAGCTTGTAGATGCACAGGTCTTCAAAAGTTGTGCTTGCATAAGAGAAAGTAGTAGCCACAAGCAACCTCTACACATGTATATCATAATATGCAAATAAATCCTTGGGTAATAGCAGATCATGAACAAACAATTACTATCTGAGTCAGTTTTTCACACACAAAATTGAGGAGTGCATAATCCAGTAAAAAGTCACTTTTCAAATATTAAATACTAGAGTACTTTTTCATCACTCATAAAAACTTTCCAAGCAGGAGTGAAGTTGCTTTGCCTTCCACATTATTCAGATATGTAAGTATTAAAAATGGAAGCCAAGATACCTGGGGGGGGGGGGAGGGGAGAGCATGTATGTGTGTGTTTGCAACAAAATTATTCATTCTATTTTTCAGAATTTATCAAATTTATCTGCTGCACAATAGGCTTTCCCCCTACTGTTAGAAAGGTAATTTTTATTTAGAGAAGTTTGGAAAGCTGTCAGCATTTGGAGGGGTCCAAAAAGCTGCAGCTGGTTCCATATATCCTTGGGGGCTTTGGGCTGATGTTTTTTCAGCAGCTACCACCCTTTCCACTTCAGTCAACTGAAAGAGATTATAACTATAGACATAATGAACTGATTAAAATTTGGCCTCTTGTATGAAAAGTTTCAAAATCCCATTTCTGTTTATATGGAGAGGGAAATGAAAATCAGCTTTTAAGAGCAAGCGAACTCATTTAACTCTAACTTACTTGCCACCCTCCAAGTGTCTGTCGTAATTTATTTTTTTGGCTCCAGATTACCATGGAAAACAAGAGTTGCAATAAACCAAAGCAAATGCCAGTTTGATTCACTTAACTCTGTCCATTAAGTGTTTCTTCAGCAAATTCTGAGATTTGTATTTTAATGAAATGGATTGAATATACAGCTACAAATCTCTTTATATATATCCTGGGAATCAATTTTCTTGGTAAATACAATTAATTTACTGAAAATCAAGACAACTTTTTCATACATAGTCTTATACAGAACACATTTCCTAATATATATATTTTTTTCTCACTTGCCATTTAAACATGTTCCCCCCCCCAATGCACTTTTAAATGTTCACATGCACTTTTGCACGCTGTCAAAAATTGGGTTCATCACACAACTCCTTGGTCTTGTTTGAGGAATATTTACCATATATATATATACACTCATCCCTTCACATTTGTAGTTTTGACTTTTGCTGATTTGATTATTCATAGATTTTATTAATATGTTCTCTCTAGGAATATCTAGGTCCTCCAGCGCAACTCTGTGGTCAACTTTAACCAAAAGTCGCACTGAAAGACCTTGAGGCTCCTAGAGAGAATACTCCACTAGGCACTAGTAGCTTCTCCATAACAATTCTATGGTCAGAGTCTGTCAAATGTTGACCAGAGAGTTGCATTGAAGGACCTAAAGAGATTCCTAGAGAGGAGTTCTCTCAGGTAAAAATATAGTGTTTTTGGTATTTGCTATTTTTCCACATTCATGAGGGCCTTGTGCCCCTATCCTCTGTGAATGAGGAGTGGCTAAGATCAAGTGTAGTATCTCAAGCTGCATTGCTGCCAGGCTCACAGAACGGGCCATCACTGGTCGTGTCATCAGCCCTCAACAAAAGGGCTTCATGTTCTGTGAGGGCTGCTACAAACATAATTTCATAATACAAACAATTATTGATACTATTCGTCGCACCAGAAGAGAGTGTGCTGTGGCTTGGCTTGACATCAGCAATGCTTTTGGCTCTGTGCCACATTCTCACATCTCGGAAACACTGGCCGAATTGGGCATGCCTTCGACA
Organism: Urosaurus nigricauda; assembly: GCA_034509955.1. NCBI lineage: Eukaryota > Metazoa > Chordata > Lepidosauria > Squamata > Phrynosomatidae > Urosaurus > Urosaurus nigricauda. The sequence continues at coordinate 310,088,380 of JAOEGL010000001.1, read as the reverse complement.
TTTCTTGACCTGCTCCGTGGATTTTATAACCTCTGTACCACCACAGTGTGGACGATGGGAGGCGAGACAGCAGAAATCCGAGTTCGTCGTGGGGTGAAACAGGGCTGCCCACTCAGCCCAATTATTTTCAATCTGGCTATGGAGCCTCTTCTCCGCTATATCATTAACAGTCCCAGTGGCTTCAACCTATATGGCAATAAAGTGTGCATCTTGGCCTATGCTGACGACCTTGTCTTGGTAGCTGAGAAAGCTGATGAACTCCAGCAAATGATAAATGCGACTGCATATGCTGCAGACTGGATGGGTATGCAATTTAATGCTAAAAAATTTGCAACGCTCCACATTAATGGGAGCCTGAAGGATCAAGTTGTGCCAACTGCTTTCACCATCCAAGGGAAACCCATGATCCATCTTAAAGGAGATACCTATCAACACCTAGGGACTCCAACGGGTTTCCGAAGCTGCCAGACTCCTGAGGGTACACTGCATGCCATTGCGATGGATACCATGAAGATCGATGCATCCCTCTTAGCCCCATGGCAAAAGATCGATGGGCTTAGGGTTTTCCTCCTCCCAAGGATTGACTTCGCTCTCCGGGGTTCGTCAGTCCAGAAAACAGCACTTAATAGAGTTGACTGAGCAATCACGGCTTCCCTGAAGAAGTGGCTTAGCCTCCCTAAGTGTGCTACTACAGTGGTCCCCCGGCTTATGAAAACCCCAGGGAACGAAAGAGCCAGGGCCGCAAAAACGGCCCCGGGATCCGAAACGGAAAAACCATGCGGCCCCTTTAAATTTGCCGTGCGGTCCATCCACTAAAGCGGTCCCCGGGAAACTAAAATTTCTGGGTTACGAAAAATAATCTGGAACGGATTACTTTCGTAACCTGGGGGACCACTGTAATGACATTCTGCACATTGCTCAGCGACATGGAAGAATAGGAATCCCTAAGCTGGGAGATTCAGGGGATGCTGCAACTAACAGCTTCGGCTGTTATGCCAGCTGCGCCCCTACTTGGACCGGAGGGACCTTGAAACTGTAGTACATGCTCTGGTAACCTCTCAATTGGACTTCTGCAACGCACTCTACATGGGGCAGCCTTTGTATCACACTTGGAAGCTGCAATTAGTGCAGAATATGGCAGCACGGCGGGTCACTGGTGTTCCCAGGGCCTGCCATATAACACCGGTACTGAAAGATCTCCATTGGCTGCCTATTCGCTTCCGGGCTCAGTACAAAGTGCTGGTTATTACCTATAAAGCCCTAAATGGCTTGGGCCCAGAGTACCTGAAGGACCGCCTCTCCTCATACAATCCGCCCCGCACACTTAGATCTTCCGGGCAACAGCTACTTAGAGTTCCAAAGGCTAAATTATCAACCACCATGAAGAGGGCGTTTTCCATCTCGGCCTCTGGAACTCACTGCCCATTGAGCTCCGCTCGGCCGCCTCTCTTGCCCAGTTTAAAAAGGGGTTAAAAATACATTAATTCGGGCAAGCTTACCCCTGATATTCCTCTCCCTGTTGTTATTTCTCCCTCATCCTCCCCCCACTGTGAGCTGGCTTGGCATATTGCTATTGTATTGCTGTATTGGTATTGATATTGTTATTGCTTATTGTTGGAATGTTTTTAACTTGTTGTATATGTTGTGCACCGCCCTGATCATTGGAAGGGCAGTATATAAATAAAGATATTATTATTATTATTATTATTATTATTATCATCATCATCCATGCATATTGTCTTCTCACCTGCCCTGACAAGACTGTAAAATCTATTGCTCTAGGCTCCCTAAAAGAAGATGTCCAAAAGTGCATTGCTAGAATTCCATCTGAAAGTGACCTGACAACCTACCTTTCCAGTTCGCTGGAAAATGAATTTGGACGTGATGGCGGTGACTTCTCTTCCCTCTTCATCCGCACCCGGAACGCAACCCGATGCTTAAATAAACTTATTGGCTGCAAATGAGTGTGGGCTGCTGAAGAGGGCCCTCAGCTCACCGTCATGAAAGGGAACCCCCCAGAGGTCCAGAGCTTCTCCCAGAAATTAAGGCATCTGTTAGAAAGTTCACTGAAAGAACTTTTAAGGGAGAAATATACCATCGCGCTCTTGAGCAAGCCTGACCAGGGCAAGGTCTTTGAAGTGACATCACAATGGGACTCAAGTAACCACTTCATTTCAAGTGGAGATTTCACCCTTTTTGCTGACTGGCATTTTGTCCACCGAGCTCATCTAAATGTTGTGCCTCTCAATGGCGCTGTCAAAAGTGGCAACCACGATAAACATTGCCGTCGTTGTGGTCACCCAAATGAGATGCTTCCACATGTGCTCTACAACTGCCCTCCACACTCGACAGCATGGAAACATCGGCATGATGCTGTAATGAATCGACTGGCCAAAGCTATCCCAGCCTCAATGAGCACCATCTCTCTAAATCGAACTGTGCCTGGGACAGACAGCCAAATGAGACCTGACATAGTAATCACAGATGAAGACCACAAGAAGATTACTATTGTAAATGTCACCATCCCCTTTGAAAACAGGAGGGAGGCTAGAGAACGGAAACATCAAAAGTATACCCCTCTGGCTGAGGTCCTGAGACAAAAGGGGTATGAGGTCTCTGTCCATGCATTGCTTGTTGGAGCCCTGGGTGCCTGGGATCCAACAAATGAACCTGTACTGAGAGTTTGTGGAGTGGGAAAGCGCTATGCAAAACTTATGCATAAGCTAATGGTGTCAGATACCATTAGATGGTCCAGAGACATTTACATTGAGCACGTTGCGGGCCATCGTCAGTATGAGGAACCAGCTGCGGCTTTGGTAGAAAAGGAACGGTGATGTCTTCACTCTTCTCCTCTCCCTTCTTCCTTCCCTCCTTCTTCCTCCCTTTTTTCTTCTTTTATGGTATACAACTGTTTAGATATATTAGTGATTGCCATTGGTGATCTCAAAGTAAAGGATATATATTTTGGTCTCCTTAGTACGCTCTACTTTATTCTTAAAATGTTTTAATAAATTAACACATCCTAGGAATGAAATTTGCTTTATATCCAATTTTCTTAGATATTATCATACTACTATGTATTCTCATTTGCAATTGCATTCTTTGGACTTGATATGTATTACTTATTGGTTTATGTTAAACAGTATCTTTAAATATTTTCCAAGAAAATGTTTAATCTGTTCTTATCAGTTTAATAAATTGAGAAATTTATGCCCAAAAAACTGACCCTAAAATCCTGGATAGACTTATGCACGGGTCAATACAGTAATAATGCTTAGAAAGGTCCTGAAAGAAGCAACACCCTAGGTATCTCGGCAGTGATTTTTGAAAGAGCTGCCAGGCAGGAGGGTGTGTACATCTGTGTGTGTGTGTATGCAGGTATTACAGTTACAAAACACAATAAACTTCTGTTGCCCTTTGCAACACCAGCTCAAAGAGACTCAAGTGGTTTTCTGTGTATTTTGTGGACTTTAGCCTAAGACCAAAGAAGATGCTTTGTTTCTTTTAGCTGCTAGAGGCTATCCTGGCTAGGGAATTATGAGATCCATAGTTACAAAATAACATCCTCAAGATCTGAACCAGACACTTCTGGGGAGAAGAAGTGGTAGGTAGAACACGTGAGAAAACTAATTCACCAGGAACTGATGGCCAACCAATAGAGCTGTTCCAGGCTATAGAGACAGAATCTAATTCTAACTAAAATATATCAACAAATTTGGACAGCAGTCCACTGATTAAAATGCTCAGTATATATTCCAATCATCCACAAAAAAGGAGACACGGGGAACTGCAGTAATCACAGAAGCAACAATTTCTCATTTAAGCAAATGATGCTTAAAATTCTACAATAAAGATTTTTACCATATATGGAACAAGAACTGACAGATGTCCAAACAGGATTCAGGAATGAAAGATGCACTAGGGATCATATAGCAAACATATGCTAGGAAATAGAATGTACTAAGGAAATTCAAAAGAAGACCAACCTGTGCTTTATAGACAATAGCAAAGAATTTGATTGTATAGATCAGATCAGTGATGGCGAACCTTTTCACGGCCGAGTGCCCCAGCTAAAAGTTTTTCCAGCATAGGGTTTACCTGGTGCCAGAGGTGGAAATTCCTCCCTCTGGGGGTGGGACTTTTCAGGTGAGGCTTCTCCCCCTGCACCTTCCCCAGCTTCCAGCTGCTTCTGGAGAGGCAACTAGAGGCAGGAAAAGCCTGGGAGGAGGAGTAACAGGCATGTGCCTGTTCCTCCTTCACCCCCCCCCCCTGCACCTTTCCCGGCCTTCAGAGAGGCAGCTGGAGTAAGCAAAGATTACTAAACTGAAGTTGTCATATTTTGGCCATATCGGAAAAAGGACTCACTAGAAAAGATTATAATGCTTGGTAAATTTGAAGGCAGAAGGTAAAAAGGGAGGCCACATTCCAGATGGACAGATTCAATCAGAGAAGCCATGGTCATCTGAAAGAGCTGAGCAGGGTGGCTGAGGAAAAGGGTGACTTTGAAGTCTCTCATTCATAAAGCTCACCATGGATTAACATGAGGACAGTTAACGAACAAAAGATGAATATTTGGTCTGATCAGGTAGATCAATGCTAGGACTTGCCAAACACAATTCGTTAGTTCGACAAGTCACAATCCTACTTGCCAAACACAATCCTAAAACTTTTTTTAAAAAACAACAACATACAATTAAAAAATTATTTATGCAAAAGTTGCCAACAGATTAAATAGCTGTTGAGTTGAAAGCAAATTAAAATATAAAAACACAGATCATAATAAAACTATTTTTATAAAAAAACATAACCCTGCCACAAATCCTTTCTGTTACATAGATCTTAAACCAAATGTCTGTATGAATAAGAAGGTCATATTCTGCAGAGAATTCCACAATCTGGGAATAGCTACCAAGAAGGCTCTCTGCTGGGTCCTCACCAAACATGCCTTTGATGGTGAGGGGACCCAAAAGGAAACCTTCCCATGAAGATCTTGAAACTCAGGCAGGCTCATACAGGGAGATACAGAATTTCAGATAGTGCAGATGCAAGCTGAATATTGCTTTAAAGGTTATAACCACTCAAAAAGGGACTGGTAGCCAGTGAAGCTGTTTCAAGGAGGGTATGGGGTTAATAGGTCCCTATAACCAGCCCCAGTCAGCAGCCTGGTCACAACACTTTGGATCTGCTGAAATTTCCAAACAGCTTTTATGCTTCTGCAGGAAGGAGACAGGTGGAGGCAACTAGCTGGCACAGTATGTGGGCTGGGAAAGCTGGGAGCAGATGTCAGGCAGCAGTCCATGGGGAGAAATGTGAAAACAGGCAGACAAGCAACAGACATAAGGAAAGCCTCTCTCCTTAGACTCATACTAAACCAGCTGCTTCATATTTAGCATGATGTGCACCAGAGGGTGGGCCTCGCTCCATATGCCTTTGATGATTATTTACTGAATCTAGGTACTGAGAAAATACCAACCTATGTTAAACAGGTTTTACATGTCCAAGATTAAAGGCTGATCCATGTTCCCCAAGAGGTGAAGAGCTGAAGGCTTTGAAGCACAGAAGGCCTATGTCTTTCTACTCAGCTGCTGTATTTTTGTAGGTGCTCCCAGGAAAACTGTGCTCAAAAGGCAACATCTGGTTTTCAGTCAAGTTTTATGTTGTTTCAACTGATCCCAGTTTTTATCCTTAAAGAGTTAATAAGGACTCCATAATAGCAAGAGACTTTTATGAGGTCACACAGCAGTTTAAAGTCTCACTTTAGATTAGAACCTCTTGGCTGACAGTTCCTATTACTACTAATCCCTGCAGTCTGCTCTAATGCTGGCCCAACCTCCCACTGTTAAAATTCTCTAAATCTCCAGGACTCCTACAAGGAAGAGACAAAATGTCCTCAGCAAGGATAACAGGTCTTGTGAACTGTTCAACAAATGTTTTGTAAAAAATGAACTTGCTTAAGCAAACCAGTTACAACAAAGTATTCAAATTTTGACATACTTTAAAGCTTTTCTCAAGTTTTTAGCCAGCTGATAATTTGTTATTAGTAGAAGCAACTACTATATTAGACAAAACAATAATGGTAACTAGCAACTACTGGTTCATGTCATAAGTGGGCCACATCAGAAACTACCAGTTATAATGCTTATTAAATGTGATTGTGGTAACATGGAGGAGGGTGTTCATGTGGCCCCTGGACAGACCATAGACAGAAAATTTGCCACCAGATTGATGGCACCTCTGCGGTAAATGGACCTTTGGATTACTCTAACAAGGTTCTTCCTACTTCTTTATGTCACATTTTGTGGTGAAGCTTCAGCATGTGTTACGGTATGTTTATATACAGTGCCTCTCAGCCAAATGTCAATTTTACCTGAACTTTCTTTTTAGCAAAAACTCTCCTGTTTCATGAAACAAAGATTTGATTAAGTAAAATAATGGCACAGGAAAATGTAAAAAAGTACAAACATTGATTATATTGATCACTTTTTTTGCCTTTTTGGAACACATATTTTTGCTGGTGCTGCAGTTTCAGTGACTTTTTCTTTTCCACTGGTAACCATTGATGCACCTCAGCAGCTGGTTGCAGAGGGTTTCCCAACTCTCTAGAGCAGGTTTAGGGGCTTATAATGGCCAGATGCTAACCAGTCTTTAATATTTCTTTCAAGGAGAATAGGCTGACAGATGGCTTCAAATCTACTTATACTTAACAGTGTTATACACAGCTGGTAATATATATGCTAATAAATAAGCAGTGAGCCTCAACAGCAGAAGCATTCAAATCTACACTGCAAGAGGGATGAGATCACACACCTCCACTCAAATGACCAAGCCTGGATCAACTTGATCCCACACGGATGCAGATTTACTCTAAATTTCAACTGGTTAGGTGCCTGACCAAACATCAGGATCTACACATAGTACACACATTTTTATAAAACCTGTTCATTCCAACTTTTTACCACAGTCATCCTTTTTTGATGAGGGAAAATTCACCTAAGGGCAATTCTGCAAGTGGAAGCAATGTTACCAGCATAGGTTGGAGTTTATGTAGTTTACATGGAAGACTTTGGAGGCAAATGTGTGTCATACAACTAGATAGAAAAACTGAGACTATTATTACCTCTGCAAGCTTGAGGTGGAGAAGAGCATTTTCTGTTTTCAGCATAATTATTCTCTCTTCTTTTGCCTGAGAATATACAATTTAGATAAGCCTGAAGGCAAAATCAATAAATTATTGCACAAGAAGTAAAATAATTTGCAGGGACAGCTCTTCTAATTCTAAAATAGAACTGTCAATCAATGTATGGACCAAAATGATACATTCTCTACTCTCGTTATTCAGAAAGAGTTCACGCAAATCATACTAAAATGATTTGTTGCAGCTGTGAGCCATGCTGTGGGGGCTTATGGCAATTTTTCATGTGTTCTTCTCAGACCACAATTCCACATACATTATTTGAATGGCTGAAATATAGCGGGATATAGACGACTTAGCAATAGGTTATATTGCTTGCACACATACAAGTTCTGTAGAGGACAGTGTAAACAGGTGCATGTGAAATTGTTGAGGGGGTCACAACTTGAAGTGCTACAGAAGTCTTCAAAACTTGCTTGGCTAGCAAATCAGGAGTTCTTCTGGAAATCTTTCCCTCCTTTTCACTTCACTTAAGCCTCTTAGTTGTACTTTTAAAGAAAAAAGTGGGTAAGAGTGGCCATCCAAATGTTGTGAGATTACAGTTCCCATCTCCACTCATAACTTCCTTGGCCTAGGAGTGATGGGAGCCGCAAAAATCCAGCAAGAAGTGGGACAGTTGCAGTTGCCCAATCTCATTTTAAATTGGGGGGGGGGGGGGGACCACAAAGGTTAAGCAGTATTTCAATAGTATCAAGTAGCTCATTTCCTTCAGAAGGGTGAATAAACATTCCTCTTCCTTTCAGCACAGCCAAACCACTTCCATAAGGTGTGCATCTACACTGTAGACAGAATGCAGCTTGACACCACTTTAAATCTATGGCTCCATCCCATGGAATCCTGGGATTTGTAGTTCTACAAGGTCTTTAGCATTTGCTGCTGAAAAGTGATGGTGCCTCGCAAAACTACAAATCCCAGGATTCTGTGAGATGGAGCCAATGCCTGTTAACAAGGTGTCAAACTGTGAGAGTCAGCATCGTGTAGTGATTTGAGTGTTGCACTATGACTCTGGAGAACAGGGCCATGAAAACCCATTGGGTGATCTTGGGCAAGTCACACACTCTCAGCCTCTGGGAAAGGCAACAGCAAACTCCCTCTGAACAAATCATGCCAAGAAAACCCTGTGATAGGTTCATCTTAGGGTCACCACAAATCAGCAACAACCTGAAGGCACACAAGAACAGATATAATGGTCGGAAAGCCTGTGAGGAACAGTGGTTTGAGTGTTCGACTATGACTCTGGAGACCAGGGTTCCAATCCCTCCTCAAGCATAAAAACCTTGCGCAAGTCACACAATTTCAGCTTCAGAGGATGGCAATGGCACCCCACCCCCCCCAGAAACCTGCCAAGAAAATCCTTGAGAGGTTAGCCTTAGGGTTGCCCTAAGTCAAAAACGACTTGAAAACACCCAACTAACAAAACTGCATTATATCTACAGTGTAGATGCACCCTTTCCAGCACATGTCCTGCCTTTCTCTCCTTCTATTCAGGAAGAATTCCTAAATGTCCTCCATTTTGAGCCTGATTTAGAAGCATGAATTTACATTTCTAGAAGTATTTTTAGCTTTTCTTTGTACATATCCTTTTTCGTGAATGTCCTCCATTTCGAGCCTAAGAAGAAGGGATTAACATTTCTAAGAGTGTTTTTGACTTGTCTTTGCTCATGCCCTCCCTTTTTCTTGAATGTCCTCTATTTTGAGCCACACCCAATCAGCAGGAATTTCTATTTCTAGGAGTGTTTTTGGCTTTTCTTTGGTCATGTCCTCCTTTCCCAGGACCTGCCCCACATTTCAGCCTTCTTCTGTCCAGAAGGAATTCACAAATGTCCTCCATTTTGATCCTGACTAAGAAGAAGGAATTTACATTTCTATGAGTGTTTTAGCTTTTCTTTGGTCATGTCCTCCATTTTTCTTGAAGCTCCTCCATTTCAAGTCTGACTAAAAAGCATGAATTTCTATTCCTAGGAGTATTTTAGCACGTCCTCCATTTTTCTTGCACGTCCTCCATTCTGAGCCCAACTAAGATGCATGAATTTCTATTCCTAGGAGTATTTCTAGCTTTTCTTTGGTCGTGCCCTCCATTTTCCTTGAATGCCCTCCATTTTAAACCAGACTAAAAATCATGAATTTCTATTCCTAGGAGTATTTTTACCTTTCTTTTGGTCGTGTCCTCAATTTTCCTTGAATGCCCTCCATTTCAAACCAGACTAAGAAGCATGAATTTCTATTTCTAGGAATATTTTTAGCTTCCCTTTGGTCCCGTCCTCCATTTTTCTTGAATGTCCTCCATCCTAACCCTGACTAAAGAAGCATGAATTTCTATTTCTAGGAATATTTTAGCTTCCCTTTGGTCCTGTCCTCCATTTTTCTTGAATGTCCTCCATCCTAACCCTGACTAAAGAAGCATGAATTTCTATTTCTAGGAATATTTTTAGCTTCCCTTTGGTCCCGTCCTCCATTTTTCTTGAATGTCCTCCATCCTAACCCTGACTAAAGCAGCATGAATTTTTATTTCTAGGAGTTTTTTTAGTTTTTCTTTGGTCCTGTCCTCCATTTTTCCTTGAATGCCCTCCATTTCAAATCAGACTAAGCAGCATGAATTTCTATTTCTAGGAATATTTTTAGCTTCCCTTTGGTCCTGTCCTCCATTTTTCTTGAATGCCCTCCATCCTAACCCTGACTAAAGAAGCATGAATTTTTATTTCTAGGAGCATTTTTAATAATAATAATAATAATAATAATAATTTATAACTCACTCCTCTGTTCACACAATTTAGCTTTTCTTTGTCCCTGTCCTCCATTTTCCTTGAATGCCCTCCCTTTCAAACCAGACTTAAGAACCACGAATTTCTATTCCTAGGAGTACTTTTAAAGCCTTCCTTGGGTCCTGCCCTCTATTTTCCTTGCACGTCCTCCATTCCTGATCCTGACTAAAGAAGCAGGGATTTCTATTTCTAGGGGAGTGTGCTGCTTGGCTTTCCCTCGAAGAAGCTCCTCCATTTTGAGGTGTGTGAGGAGAGGAGGACCCCAGGCCTCAACCAGGCCTCCTCCTCCGCCCCCAAAAGGGGCCTGGCTTTCAAATTAGGCGAGGAAGGAGACTCACTCGCAGTTTCTGCTCCAGCTGCCGAATCCGTTGCTCGGCCACAAAACTCAAGCTAATCCCGCCACCGCCGGGCCTCATCCTGCCGCCGCCGGAGGCCCACAGACCCGAAGAAGAGGAGGCGGCCCCTTTAAGAGCACTCTTTCCTCTTATTCCGCCGAGGCTGGTCGGCCATTTTAACTCCCCTCCTCCCTCGCCCTCCTATTTATAGGAGGCGCGCCGTTCGAAGCCAGCCAATCCCGAGCGGGGATTTAGCATCCCCCTTGGTTGCCATGGATACCCGCCCAACGGGATGAGAAAAGGCCTGGGATTGGTTGGGGCTAGAAAGAGGCGGGAGGTAGAAAATAGTCCTGTTTATGGCACCCCTGTGCTGCCATGCGATGGAATTCTGGGAATTGTAGTTTGTTGTGGCACCGAAGGTGCCACAACAAACTACAATTCCCAGAATTCCATCGCATGGCAGCACAGGGGTGCCATAAACAGGATTATTTTCTACAATGTGGATGGTTTTTCAATGTAGAAAGGCCTGTTTTGCCCCCTCACATCAAAAAGGCCTGTTGTCTGTTGTTGAGGCACAAAACTGAGGAAAAGCAATGGCCAATTTAATAGTTCACACACACAAAAATCCCTCATCAGGGATTCATTAAAACACTTCCCTGTAGCAAAATAAAATAAAATAAAATAAAAAGGTTTACTCACACTGGCATGGCGGGTTTGTAGGCCTGCTGTACTTGTCTAATTAACCATCTGTAATGACTAATTAGCAATTTGTAAGCTGCTCTGACAGCCTTTTGGCTGAAGAGCGGGGTATTAAATAAAATAAATGTATCATCATCATTATCATCATCATTATTACTTAAATAGGCCCAAGTGTAGGTTTCTTTCCCAAGGGACAGTGCTGACTGATGTGAATTTGAATTTTTTTAAAAAAGAAATAATAGTGCGTAATTGCATTTAATTATTTATTTCCATGTCTGGAAATAAATAATTAAATGCATTTAATTAATTAATTAAATGCATTTAACTACAGTTCCCAGAATTCCATCGCATGGCAGCACCGTGGTGCCATAAACGGGATTTAATTAAGTGGGACTATGTGTGCCTGTGAAGCACAAGGATGCATTGATGTCAGCTAGTAATGATGATGATAATTATAACAACAACAATAAAACTTTTTATTTATAGCCCGCCTCTCCCCGAAGGATTGTGGCAGGTAACAATCATAAAAACAATAGTAAAAGCTATAAAAGCTATATAGTAGTAAGGGCTAAAGAGGCTTTTGTTGAGTAGCCGCTCTTAATTAAAGCTGTTGCCACCCACAACCTTCCATTGTACTTGATGCAACTCAGGACAAGAGGCTACTTGTACACTGAATTTATCATATGTTAAAAAGCAGGATTAGACTCGAAGAAAGGAGGCATAAACAGGAACAATTAAAGATATGCCAGTGACACCATACTTCTAGCAGAAAGCAGCAAAGACTTGGGCTGTATCCGCACTGCAGGAAGAATCCGGTTTGACACCACTTTAAATGCCTTGGTTCAATGCTATGGAACAGTAGGAATTGTAGTTTGTTGTGGCACCAGAGCTCTCCGACAGAGAAGGCTAAATGTCTCACAAAACTACACATCCCAGAATTCTGTAGCATTGAGCTGTGGCTATTAAAGCGGTGTCACATTGGATTATTTCTGCAATGTGGATGTAGCAATGAAACGATTATGGAAGAAAGGGCAAAGGCAGGTTAAAGATGTACATTAAGGAAACAAAAATAATGACCATAAAGATTAGATTTCCCATATTTGACTCAATGAGAATGGAGACTGCAGTCAAAAAATAACATGTGGAAGGGCAGCTGTGAAAAACAAACAAACCACTAGGCAAGATCCTGAAGCATAAAGATATATGATTGAATACTAAAGTCAGGATTGTCCCTAACTTTACTTCCAATTTCTATATAAGCTGTGAAAGCTGCGAAAGGGTGAAGAAAGCTGATAAAAGGAAATCAACCTATCCGAAATGTGGTGCTGGAGAAGAGTTCCACGGATATCATGGACTGCTAAAAAGATCAATACATTGGTCCTAGAGCAAATTGGGCTTGAACTCTGTCCAATATGAGTAAACCGAGACTGACACATTTTGGCAATGAGAAGAAAGGACTCACTAGAAAAGGCAATAGTGCTTGGTATGGTGGAAGGTAGTAGAAAAAAAGGAAAGACCACATTCCAAATGGATAGACTGAATCAAGGAAGCCTCATCCTTGAGTCTGCAAGACCTGAGGTGGGCTTCTGAAGATAAGGTGACCTGGCACTCTCTCACTCACAGTGTCTCCATCTGTCAAAGTCAAAGTGATGGCAATTAACGATTCTCCTCCATTTCAATCAGTCATGGGAAAGGGTAGCCCTCTAGATGTTGGAGTGAAATTCCCAGCATTCATCCTCATTGGCTATGCTGTCAAGGGCTGATGGGACTTGCAGTCTGACAACATCAGCAGACCCACACTTTGCTTATTCTTGAATTTTAAGTGTGCAACTCAAGTGATGGGTTGGACAATGAAGACCAATAAATGGAAACACCGTTCAGATATGAATGAGGTAGTATACAAAAATCTCTAATGGGCCTGGACAAAAGCCTATCTATCCATTTGCTCACAGTGACCAACCAGATGCTTCTGAAGGCTCCCAGAGGAGAGCAATAACTCTCTCCTTTTGTTTCCCAGCAACTGATGTTCCTGGGGCAGCATGTAACTCTCAGGGTAAGTAGCCTTGGATACTAAGGAAATATCCTATATTTGCCAGTGCAGTAACACTCATCTTGTATCTCAAAGGCCTCGGTCATTTCCCAAGGAGGAAGCAGATCACAGCTTGAAAATAATCCTGGATCTGGCCTGTTACTTCTGTGGGATAGTATATCCTCTCCCAGAAGGTATCCTATCTAGACAGATTGCTTGGCTTCATGGATCCATTCTCAGGTAATATTCAGATTACATTACTGCAGTACATTCTGTGTACGTATTTTAAATTAAAAGTGCCAATATGATATTGACCATATATAGAGGCCCCACCTGACAGCCAGCGTGGCATAGTGGTTTGAGCGTTGGGCTAAGACTCTGGAGAGCAGGATTTGATTCACAGCTTAGTCATGAAATCCACTGGGTGACCTTTGGCAAGTCACACTCTCTTAGCCTCTGAGGACCCCATTGGCATTTTACTCATGTTCTGAGTAAGGTGACGTTTTACTCATGTTCTGCTGACATACTTCCCTTGGGCAGTTGACTGGCTACTGTCAATACAGTATTACACTTTACTTTGATCTCATCCAGTGTATCTCTTCTTGTTGTATGGCTGCCTTTTATTTTTGGAAGTCATTTCAGAACTGCATTTAATTGAGAATGTAACAACTAAATTAGTCAGGCATCTTCATACTGGACTGTTGCTATGCCAGGTGAACTGCCTCCCAGTCAATTTTCTGATTAAGTTCAAATATATATGTATTTTTAATGTGAGCTCAAATTGACTCATACTTATGCCAACGCTATCATAGGGCTGTGTTTCCCGCCCCCCCCCCATGAGTTGAGGGTTCCCCTATGATCTTCCCCTAATGTGAATGTGTGTGATTTGCCCAAGGTCACTCAGATGGTTTCTGTGGCCAAGCTGAGCTTTGAACTAAGGTCTCCCAGAGCGCTACTCCAGCACTCAAATCACTACACCATGTTGGCTGACAAATTCAAAGGGCAAGTTTTCAAAACTATGCCTGGGTCCCCCAAAAGCTACTCATTTGCATCTGCTTCACTATTTTTATGATCTTCAGTGGAAGTTCTTTGTCAGGTATCTTTGCCATCTGAAGTGAGAGACCTTTGCAGTTCTGTATCTCAACTGCAGATATTTCTCCTCACACTGATGTACCTGGTAAAATTGTGTTGACAGTTTGACAACAGGCAAAGTACTATTTCCCAAGTCCTTTAAGCACAATTATAATGGTTCTGACAAGGCTTTTAAGATCCAAGTGTTTTAAGTTCCTTTGTTTAGATTTGTTTTATTCACATTTTAATGAGTGTGTGTACATCTTTAGTGTAAACTGCATTGTTTTTAAGTGAGCAGTATTCAAATATCTTTTCAAAAGGATAAAATGTTTTAGGAAGACATACTCATGAAAGGCTATTTGTATTATAAAAAAACAAATCTATGTAGACTAAAAAGAAAGGAAAAATACTATGTTTTAGCACACTTATTTACAGGCATATGCTACTAATTTACAAGCATATGTTTCAGTACAATGGTTTACAAGCATATGCAAGTGTAGAGAGATAACTACATAAACTTATCTATACATTTTGAAGTATAAAATTGTTGGCATAGTGCAGTATATGGTAAAAGACTATTTAAATAAACATGACGTAACTTGTATCTGTTTCTGCCATTAGGTTCTTCATCACTTGAAAGTTTCTGATTAAATCAGATTCCATTTTCCACATAGGTTTTATGGCCTAAGAACAATTGTCTGAGAGGTCCATATGGATTCTTCCTTGTATTTTTTCCAAAGAAATGTAAAACCCTTTCTCAGGAAGCCTCCAAGAATTATTCCCTGACATCAGTTTGACTGTCTGCTTCTATTACAATAAACTGCTAAGAGGACCTGCTTTACTTATTAGTTAATTTTGACATGTTGTATTGTCTTTTTTCCTATATCACTAGTTTTGTTTAATGGCTTTAATGTGTGAATCAATGTGAAATTTTGCATGAATAGCAATACAGAAATATTTTTTTTAAAATGATAAATATCTAACTTCTAGATATTAAATTTAACAGTAAATTACTAGCCATTAAAGGAACATTTTCAGAATTACAATGAATACTCTCTCAGCCTCCAAGGAAGGCAATGAAAACCCTTGCTGAACAAATCTTGCAAAAGAAAAAAAAATCTTCATAGGTTTGCCTTAGGATTAAATTAAAAGGCATAAAAAATAAAAAAGAAAGAAAAGAAAAGAAAAAAATGTAGAATATGTATTACATAACATGGAAAAAAACCTGTAGGGTTCAAGTCCAGCAAAAATCAGTCATATTTAAATTCAGTTGAAATCAAAAGGACAAATTAACTGTCAATAAAACATCCTATTTATTTTAACAGAACTTTAATATATCTTAATTTTCTTCTACTTGGGCCATAGTTTAGAACTAATCTTGAGTTAAATATGCCATAATTAAGAAATACCATCTTAAATTAAAGACTAAGGAGTAGATCCTCTCTGGTTACCAATTGGCATTGGAACTTAAAAGTACGTGTGTGCAATTTGAACAAATAATCTTCATACATACATTATACAGTGCAAAGTTAAATACAATACAAAGTTTATTAAAAATAGGTTGCAAGTGAAATACAGTAGAAATGGGGAACTACAGCAGTTTGATGGTTTTTTCCCATAATAATGCACAAACAGTTATGAAAAGCACTTTTACTCATATTCACAAGTGGCCTGAATGCCCAATAGCAGTCAAATCCACGCCACAGTAAGTGATATTTCTTTGCTTAGGTTCTAGCAGCAATAATATTCCAGCCACAGAATATCTAGTGTTCTCAAGATAAATTGGGGGAAGCTTGCTTTTCCTGATTAACAGACATAGCAAGCATGCAAATCCTTCATTAACACTTTCAACCAATTTAATCTCCTACTTCATATTTAACAGGTGAACGGTAAAAGCACACATTCAAATAAGAAATCTGAAATATGTAAAAAAAAATATTTACACTCCAATTTTAATATCATTAACTTGCATTTATTTTTTATCATACAACTTATTAAAAGTGATTTCTAAGGCAGTGAAAGTCTACCCTCTGCATTTGGAAGTGTGCATAATTCCCTAAATATATATTTATAAGAGAACATATTATACAGAAAAAAATCATCTAAAACCCAATTAAGGGCTTCATCAAATAGAAAATCTGCTTAGAATCACAATATAATATATTGTTTTAAACATTACACACAATGAGAAATAAACTCTGATGAGGTGCTTATTCTCAATATCAGCCATATACACATAGCTGAAGGAACAGTGAGAGAAAAAGATTTCAACCATAAAAAATTAAATAAAGCTGCAATATAGTGTGAAAAATAGCTTGAACTGCCAACATTTTCTACAGCATACAGGAAGAGGATACTAGCAATCTGGAGGCCACTTGACTAGCACTGTTCCAACACAACGCATTGTCAGGCCACCTCAGTGAAATTATTACTGGCAGACAATACTTTCTTTTTAAAGCATCCATAGCAACCACACTCCCTCTCCAAGTAGTATTTAATACGTTACTTACTGGTAATTCAAATTTTCTAGTTCTTTTGGGAATATTTAACTTTGGTTTTGACTTGGCTACAATGGAGCTACCACAACAAGCTTATTCCTACTGCTTCTGGAGTTTCTAAATAGCTCATAACATTGTCTCATCTCTCTCTTTCTCACACACAAAGACACTCACACACACTTTTCTGCCTGTGTTTTACCAACCTCTTTTTCAACTCTCACCAACATTTCAAAACTCAAGTTTCAGAAGTGGTTTACAGTTCAGTGTAGAGATGAAGAACAAATAGCTGAAAAAAAATCAAGGTGCATTTCTTGTCACATCACTGGAGTGCCACCAATACAAGTCAATTATTTTATGCCCAAAGAATGGTATGATACAGATAATCACTGTCTAGTGACTGCTCTAGCAGAACCACTTCAGCTTCAGAATATTTTAAAACGAAGTTTAAAAACCCTCTAACTTTTAATGATATGCTAGTAATGTATATGGACAGCTCTCAGTATCCCTTGAATTTTGTATGTCACCATAAACTTTAAAACCCTACAGTGCAATGAACCAGTGCAGACATTAGTTTGGACAGTTCAAGCTATAGCCACTCTTTCTGATTAGCAGCTAACAAAATGTTTCTGCAAGAGACTAGGAAGCAACCAGGACTATTGCAAAAGTAGTTAAACCTAAAACAATGAAAAGGGTATGGAGAAAGGACATAATGACACTTGATTCATATAATTAAAATATATTTTACAGTGCTTTAATCGTATAAACCACAAGCTCTTCGTAAAGAATGGTTTTTGTTTTGTTTTTGCTTTTTGCTATTGCAACATGACTAAACGTCAAACAGTCCAAGTTCCATCTTGTTTATTAGAAGATGCTTCTCTCTTTTAGAACAGCCCTTCTCCAAGTCCCTTGCTGACCTTTCTGGTAACTTTTAATAAGGTGCCTTTTATCCTATTTTGTATTTAATTCATTTTCCAATTCCATTAATTTTCTAGATGCCTTTACTTTGTTGGACACATCCTGGCCCTGGGAAAAAAGTCTTTGTCGCTCTCGGAAAGTCAAGTTCTCTGGTGCACCAGGTAATTCTGTATCTTGACTGCAAAACAAACAAACAAACACTTCAACATTATAAAAATACATTACAATGAAGTAAGCGTACATTCTCTGCTTGGACTCCAATCATTCACATACTCACTTTTATATCCCCGTCAAAACTGGTCTTATTTCTAAGGTCCAAAACAGACTGAAGGAATAATCCTGTTTGAGATCGCTTTAACTGCCCTGGCTCAATGTTAGGGAATTCTGGGAACTGTAATTTTGTGAAACATTTAGCCTTCTCTGTGCCACAATAAACTAAAATTCTCGGGATTCCTAGCACTGAGGCAAGGCAGTTAAAGCAATCTCAAACAGGATTATATCTGCAGTGTGTTTTGGACCTAAGTAAATCTGGTTAAGATTAGTTATCAGCTATAAGGATTCTCAAGCTCTTACAATCAGACTTGCTAAAGTGAATGATGGGTTTGAGTGTTTACACGTGGCACTGGACCAAAGAGACAGGTCAGGGATTCTGTCAGAGCCAGCATGGTGTAGGGGTCTGAGTGCTGGACACTGAGAGATCTGGGTTCGAATCCCTGCTTGGTCACAGAAACCTACTCCTTCGGCAGGTCACACTCTCTTAGCCCTCTCTGAACAAATCTTGCCAAGAAAACTCCTGAACAACTTGAAGGCATGCCACAATATCACCCTGGCTTCTCTGCTGTCCATTAGTCTCCCTGCTGAAGTTGGCTAAGATGGTTATGAAACTGTTACCGGTTAAGGGTGGAAACCCCACAACATTTGCAAATATCTTACTGATTAGTGCTTGTGAAAATGAGTGCTAAGAAACATTTGGGTAGCCAACCCCACCACAAAAAACTCTGTGATGGGAGGGCGGGCCTCTGGGGGAAGAGTTTGTTAAACGACCTGTTGGGAGAGTTGAGATAGTCTTGAAAGACAGGGTTCTGACAGAGAGACAGGATTTTGCTTTAAACTAGAAAGGAAAACTGCTTTTGCTACTGGGGAACCTAAAAAATAAAATATTAGAATTATATATTATATATTGAGAGTTATATATTATAATAATATTATCATACTGGGTAATAAAACTATTTATATTGTTTTAAACTTGTCTCTGGCTGTAGGTCAAGCCTGAACTGGAGTCAGGCCACACATACCAAATTAAGAACCCACACAACAACACAACCACAAGTTCATGTTTATAGGTATCACCCTGAGGCCCAGTTACCTAATCCAGAAAGGAAAGAACTGAGGAACAATGGCAGGGTGAGTAACAGGATTCCCTAGGGGTTGGTTCTGCAAAGCCAACCCAGATTTGTCATAGTGGTCTTGGATATGATATTGGACAACAGAAGGACATTTGTCTTGGCACACTTTAGGATCACTTTAAAATGTGTCAACTATGGCCCTCTTACTAGCCCAATATAGCTTGCATATGCTTGACCTAGCATTTTCAACAAATGAGAAAGCTGAGAATCTGTTATTTGTAGAGGGGAGACATCAGGATCAGTTAATTTTTTTTAGTGAATTTGTGATTATCAGTGGCAAACCCATTATATTTGTCTACCACAAGACAATAGGTTTCTGAATGTTCTGGGTATTTTTCCAGTTGACATGGCTGGCACTTTTATTGGAGTCCTGGTCTCACTATGGCATGGTAAAATGGCTAGTGTTCTAGACATGATTGTCTCTAATCAACCCAACCAGAAAGGTAAAGCCCAGTTGGCTTACCAGAGAGATGACTGCAATGGAACATGCAGAATTAGAATGCAGATGGTTCAATCAAAAACAAGCAAGAGCACCTTCTCCCACCTATTATCTGATAGGATGATGAAATCACTCTGCATTTCCATGCCAGTTAGCCACTTCACTTAAGATTTTTTAGCTAATTTCACTTAGATTTTAAATTGTTTTACTGTAATTAATTTTTATTTTTCTATGTCCACCATCTGAAATATTATTTGGGACTCCTAAATTGTCATTTTCCAACATCAATAGTTTTGTTCAGGTAGATAATGTTGCTGTTAAGACCTTGGTAATACTTCATATATGTTTGTTTCACACACAAGATGGCTCTAATGTGGCAGCTGTAGATATTTACATCTGGACTGGTGCCACGCCATTCCATATGGGAAACCATTATTTCCAGTGGTAGCTAGTGGCTCCCATGTCAAGCAGAGTAGTGAATCTCAAGTTTCTGGGCAGCTTTAGTGGAACTGTCCAAGGTGCTGAACCTATTTTCAAGACAGGGTTCATCACCTTGAATTACTCCTTTAACGTTCCAACTAAAACCTGGAGTGAATTTACCAGTCAAGTAATGCAGGAGCCACCAGCTTCCACTGACTCTGTACTCTGGGGAACTAGTATACAGGGGTCTGCCAAATCAACATTAAACTATGTCACTGATACTACTAAGGACTACATTTGTACAACAATTTGTCAAATCTTTTCTGTGTTTTACAGGATACACTGCCCTGTTTATATTTAACAATCTTTTTCACCTTAAAAAAATTACCTTACTTAAATTTCAAAACAGAATTACAGGCAGGCGCTTATATATTGTTTAATGTACTCTATTTTACCTTTTTGATTTTTTCTCTCTTGAGTCCTGATAAGGTTCATGTGAGCCCATAATTGCTCCTGTAGATCCAGTGTAGTTTAAGCCTTTTGCAAAAGAAAGTAAAATGACAATTGAAAGATTTGTTCAATGATACAAGACAATTTTTTTTCAAAAGGTGCAGTGCTTTTAGATGGATGTCAGTTATTTCATGCTTCCTACTCTTTGAAGGTGATTCCAAGTATGCTTGTATTCATAAAACTGGCTTGTTTAACCAGAAGAAAGACAAACTACTGAAAACAAAGTGCAGTATCAAATGCTCTTTGCCTTGTGACTTCACATTCAAATAAAATGATATAAGGGGCATATATAAAATGATTATTGCAAAGCAATTGAGAATGCCACACTGGAAATCCTGTACAGGTTGAGTCTCCATTGTCTGGAATTCTGAAATATTTCAAAATACAAAGTTGTCTACATGGATGGCTGAGATGATGACACTTTTACTGCCTGATAAAATAATTTGTGAATAATTTCATTCACAGATTAAAAATATTGCTTATACAATCACCTTCAGGTTATGTGCCAAAGGTATATATGAAATGTAAATGAATTTTGCTTAGACCTGGGTCCCATATCCAAAATATCTCATTATGTTTATGCAAATATTCCAAAATCCGAAAAACTTCAAAATCCAATACATGTCTGGTCCCAAACATTTTGGATAAGGGAGACTGAACCTGTATATAGGTAGGTTGCTCAAATCCCCAAGGAAGTTATTTTAACTTAAAAGCCATATTTGTGGAGGATTGCATTCTAAGTGTTAGCTACCCTTGTTTCAAGAATGCATGTACCTTCAGCTAAAATCTGGTTTGAGTACTGCCCACTGACCAGATTATGAGATGCAAACATGTGTTCCCATGACAGTATTTCCATAAGCAATTAAGCTTGTTAACTTCATGGTTAAAAAGCAAAACTGTTTTAGTAACTTTATTAACTGGGGAGAATTAATGCCCTCTTCATCTAAAGAGTCTATTGTGTATAAATACTCCAGCACTGCACCTTTATACTTTGTTCTCAATCAAGAAAAATTTCTACAAAGCAGACTGATCTTCCCCAAAGGCCACAAGACTAAACACATCATTTCTAATTTAAATACCAACAGTGAACCTGTATTGTAAAATATCTCTCTCATTTGCTATTTGTACCATTGATGAAAACAGTCTTGTTACCACAAAGTTTTTTTAAATGGTTAATTTTTAATCTCTTTGTACTGTATGTGTTTTTCTTGTGAGCCTCAATCTACACAAAAGCAAATGGATGCTCCTTCCATTAGTAATTTTTATTCAACTATTGAACTGGTGTATTGGAAATAAAGCTTTTATCTTTGAGCAATGTAGTATTATATTGATCCTCAACTAAGAATACAATTCTATGAACACAATCCAGGAAATAACTCAAATGAATGCAGATAGTTCTCAGTAAACATGCACATAAGCTATCTTGCTGGTTAATAAAATGTTTATGACTAATTATTTTATTTTGCAAAGTGCCAAATTTTAAAGCCAATGCTGAAAAAAATCTGCCCAAATAGAGATTCACCCAAATTTTAAGACTCCCCAAGTTTTGGAGAGCACTAATGTTTTGAAGTGATCTCAAATGATCCAGTGGAAGGAGCTGGGGAATTTTATTTTTGCAGAAGCACAATTTAGCAAATGTTAATGTACATTAAAGGACAGAAATGTGAGTACTAATGAGATGAAAAGATAAGCTGCAAAATGCATTTTATATTTTGTGCAAAGAGCTATGTACTTTACGCAGGCAGGCTTCAAAGAAGACTGAATAGTCAAATGGAATATATGACCTGTTCTATAAGCTTGAAAAGAAGAAAAAAAAACTAAAATATCTAGAATTAATGTTATGGTTTGTGGACTAAGGTAAAGCTCAAATTACACAGCATTCCCCATTAGTTATCAAAATGTATGTACATTTATGTTTCTTAAAATTAGATGTTAGCTAGAAGTTAACTATTAGAAGATGTAGCTTCCCCAACATGTGAATGAAGTAGTATATCTCAAGGTGTACTTGTGGTTGCTTGGGGAAGTTTAGGATTAGTAGGTAGTACATTTTCTAAAGTCTCTTGCTTGAATACATTACCAGCAGGAGACAAAGCATAGAAAACACTCTACCCTGCATTATTATGGTTATAATGCTAAGTGATTATAATATTAAGCCCCTCCCATACTCCAGCTCCCATCATAAGACGAAAAATATCAGTCACCAAGCTTACAAGATTCTTTCTATGGCCATTCACTGTGATAAGGTACAGGAGATCTGACAACTATTTGAATGAGAGATTTCCCTTAACCCTGAATACCAAGGCAATCAGAAGAGAGTATCAACATGTTCAAATACCGTATATACTCAACTATAAGTCGACCTCATGTATAAGTCGAGGGCAAGTTTTGGGGCCAAAATTATGGATTTTGCTATGACCCGTGGATAAGTTGAGGTTAAAATTTAAGAGCATATAGGAAAGGATCTAAAGGATGAAGCAAAGCAAAACAATGTCAAATAACTTCCAAAAGTCCATCAGACATAACTCTTTGTGCTTATTCTTGACTGGATGGATGAGAGAGTAAAGGGGGTCAGTGCTTCCAGGACAGATTATACTCTTGCTTTTCATCAGGGGATGGTTCCTTCTTTTAAATAAGAGTTAAAATGCAGTACTTACATTGACCCATGAATAAGTAGACTCAGGTTTTTTGGGTCAATTTTTTGACCTAGATTTCTAGACTTATACATGAGTATATACAGTAACTGTGTAATCTTCTGGTTTGCACAACTGCTTCTATGTGTGATAAAGAACACAGGAATATAGCAGACCAAACTTTATAGACCAGGCCCTTCTCTATTTGTATTTGTAGGAGTGAAAAAAGGAATAAGATTAATTACAGTCAGCTCTCGATTATTTATGTAGCTTTGATTATTCATGAGTTTGTGCCTGGGTGTGCATACACTCCTCCTTCTCCTCACTCCTGGGCTTTTCCCCTTGGGAAAAGCCAGGAAGGGTGTGTGCATGCCCCTCCTGCCTTCCCCCATGTATTTGCAGTTTTTCCACTTTTGCAAGGGTCTTGAGTCCCCAACCCTAATGGAAGTGGAGGGCCAATTTTACTGCCAAAATTAAGATTGAGAATTAAAAATAACAGTTTTGATGAACTGGATTGCACTTGCCAAAAAGTGTACCAGCTATCAACTATATTACTGTTGCATCCTGATTCTCTTTGTATTAGTTTAGTGCAAATATTTGCTGCTAAGTTGTTGCCTTGTACTTATATCACAGGGGAAGGAAGAAGTCAGAGAAAAGAACTTAAGAAAGGGAAGGGGGGAGCACAACTAATGGTAAACCAGCTTCTACTTCAACTACTTCTACTAGACAATCTTATAAAGATAATCTGCTAATACTGTGCTACTCCCCTTCCCCCAAACATACACCTAGAATTCCGAATACAACTGTTGGCTAATAAACTTTTTAAGCAATTTGCACACTATTTTACATAACAAATAATGAGCACAGGATACATTTCTGTCCATTAAAAATAAACTAGACAGACACACATGTCCTATCATTATGAGCAACACGTGGCTGAGAAATGAAAAAGCACCATGGACCCAATGAAGAAAAAAGTCACTGAAAGAGATACAGAACAAAAGCCAAAACCAACAGTACTTTTAGCTGATTGAAAAGGGATTTTCAAAAATAAAATCATTCTGCTTTCATTATATGGAAGTAGGAATTGGAGACAGTTTGATAAGAAAATAGAAAGAACACAGTTAAAAATAGAATTAAATAGTAGCACATCAGTTGGATCACCGTGCTGAGTATAGTGATCAAGTAAGAAGTAATCATGAAGTGATTTTTTTAGAACACCATAGTGGAAATGTGCAAAGAGTTTCATACAGAAAGATTCTTAATGAAAAAAATTGAATCTACCTTTTGACTTGCTGGGACTGATGAAACTCGGTTTGTTTGGTGGGGGAGGGGGTTGGCTCATTTTGGAAGCAGTACTGTTGGCAATGACCGAGGATGGCTGGAATGAGTTGGAAAGAAAGATGCCATCTGAGGCTGGGCGTGGCTGGCGTGAGGGTTGCTGTGGCTTAAGGGTGGCAGGAGGAAGGTCACCATAAGATTTTCTTGTACTGGTGTACTTATCCTGACCTGCTGCTAGACAGGAATCCTCCTCCTCATCATCACTGTATGCAACAAACTTGGCAGTATAAATCGTATCAGGGGAGAGGACCTGTGTTTTGAGGTAAGAGGTGTTTCGCTGAGGTGGGGGAGGAGGAGCATTAGATGAAAGGGGTGGGGATGGGAAGTCATATTCCCGTGGAAGCGGAGGTCTGTACAGACCAGGCTCATCGGGTTCCAGCAATCTCCGTTCTGCTTCATCATGTTGACGGCGCCTTTCAGCTTCCAAGCGATTGTAATATTCTTCTTCCTGTCGCCTCTGCAGATTTAAAGAGGATAGAAGTATCTCAACAAATGGTAAACAAAAAATTTAAGATAAATAAAATATCATGAAAGATTCCAAAACAATTTTCTTCCTTATACCAAGAAAAAAGCCATATTTCCTACTAATAAAACATGTACTTTCTTTTCAAAGCCTGGGTTATTTCAGCACTTCATCTGGACATTTTGCACTGAGTAAATTCAGCTTATGAAGGATTTCCAAATACTTTAAGGGAGTGTGGAGGGTAAGGGAAAAGTAAGACTGACCACAAAATGGAATCCTATCTTTCCTTTAATTATAATAACAGCAATTCAAACAAATTACTGACAGCCACAGATGCCAGCCACAGATGCTGGCGAAACATCAGAAAGGAACTCCTCTAGAACATGGCCCCATAGCCCATAAGTTCCACAAAAAACTATAAATTACTGACACTTTTCAGGCTATCACTAAAATGCTTTTCTTCTTCTTCTTCTCTTCTTCTCCATTATGCATATTTTGCCTTCTTATAAGCCAACAAACAAGAATTTAGCAATGTACCTGACATAGTACATATTATATATTATAAATATAGTGATATCAACAACTTATTACTTTTGATATCTACTGAGCCAATAACACTGGCATGACATTATCACAGTGGCCTCCATCATCCATTATTAAAATCAAATTGGTAGTCATCAAGCTAATGAGGTGAAGCATACAAAGATACTTGGCTTCACTTAGAGAGTATATAACCTTTTGTTCAGCATCTCTCTTTGTTCGCTCCTCCTCTTGGCGCCGACGCTCTTCTTCTTGTCTTGCCCTGTCTTCTGCTTCCCGTTTACGCATCTCTTCCAACTGCTGTTGTCGTCTACGCTCTTCATCCTGTAGCTAACAAAGATTTGCCTTCATTCTTTCCCCAAATAAAACCAATATTATTATCCTCAGGACAAATAATAAAATTCTTGATTATAAGGGGGGGGGGGGGAATCCCAACATAAATATTACACTGTCAATTTTTGAAAACATTTTATCATCTATGTATAAGATTTCTTCTTAATAAACATTGGGGAGGAAAACACCAATATTTTTTAGAGCAAATAATTGCCTAAAGAAAATATACTTATTTTTTACTCCTTGAAACAGGTGTGTTTCAACTGTCCACAGCCTTAGATGGACTATGTGTATTTATAGTAAATGTGAGTAATCTGCACATGCTTCTTGTACTATCCTATTTCTCCAATGGCCAAATTAGATGTTTTGCATTTATTCTTGCAGGGAGATGTACAAACCCCTTAATTGTGGAAAATTTTCCCCTTCTCACTGGATATCAGCACTGCAACTGGTCTGATTCTGACAGCAAGCATCTATTTAGACTGCACAACATAAATGACTGTTATTCTCCTCAAAAGCCGCACAAGGATTTCTACAGAGCAAGAACATTTTGCAGTCATTTTAAAATGGAAAAAAATGTCATGAAATCCACCACAGAAAGTAAAGCTATTTCTTCTCCATTTGGATCCTTTTGCACTATTTCAAAATATCACAAAAATCAAACAAGTTCAGAGCATGTTCATGGAAAAGTCTGAATCTTTAAAAGGTATAATGGAAGAATAAAGGAGAACTACTGGACTATGTCCCACACTGCTCAAAAAACTCAAATTCTTAATGTCAAAAGTTTTGCAGCAAGTGGTGTTATTTTAAAATTTAAATCCATAAATAACTAAAATTTAAGCTTGTGTTTTTGAGGGGACAAAGATTTTTATGTACAAGTCCATCTAATTATTTTAAGTCACTAGGATCCTGCCAAAGGTAAGCACTTTTAAATCCTATTCACTTCAAGGGAAAGTTAAGCAGGTGCTTAAATATCTTCCATTGAAATCAGTAGGAAAGAACATAGGCTTGATTGCATAAAAATCTGAAAACAGAGATAGGAAAAAAGTATTAGTTAATTTTAATGTCCATTCACAATGTTTTCTTTTTGGTGTGGCGGTTGGATATTTTGAGAAAGGGAAGTACCAAATTGCAATGTGGTAACCTTATTACAGGCTTTTTAAAGACTTATTTCATATGATAAACACAAATAATGTCTTTGAAGGATTAAAAGAAGAGAGAAATGATAATAGTATAATGAACATTGTTTCTGTCTCATATAGTAGCCAGAATATAGCATACAAAGATTATGAAGATGTATAGTTCTCCCTATACTGATGCCATCAACTTGGCACTATATTGCTGTTCTACTATATCCAGCCAATTTAGCAACCTGATTGTGTAAGGAATTAATTATTTTGAGCAACTGATATGAAGGGCAAATTATGCAAATCTATCATGAGATTGAAAATAAATTATTCAGATTGGATATTTGAATGTTTAGAACACATCTGCTTATGAGATAAGAGTGTTGCAATAACAAAAAAGGTGGAGACCCATGAAGTCTCACCCACATAAAATGTTATTAAATTGCAAAGTTTTTTTAATTGATTAAATATATAGCTCTTTTAACTATGGTTGGTCACAGCTGCAAACAATTCAAAGATGCAATCAGAACACAATATTTAAAGAAGGCAAGAGAAAAAAGTAGGAACATACCTCCAGCAACAGGTGTGTGCTTGCATACAATTAATTTAATACATTACACCTTGCCTTAAAGCTCTTGAAATATCCAATGCATATTGGATCATTATTAAAAAGAAAAGGAAAAAGAAAAAAAGCAATAAGGAAAAAGGCATTGAAGAGAAAGAAATAAGAACATACCAAATCTAGAACAGAGATTGCTGGCATAGCAGTCTGCTGCAGGTAATAAGAGAAGGAAAAAGAAAGATGCACAGTGAAAATAAGGGTAAATTTAGATTTGCACTATGCCAAAAGCATTTTTCTTTGATTTGTTACTACTGCTGTATCAAAAGAAAAAGCAGTGTTTGATTCTCTGCTATAAAGTAAGTGAACATATCCAAATAAATCTGTAAAAAGATTTGTTAAAGCAATTTTTACCCCATTATGAATTACATCTGTAAAGATACAGCACACAACTAATGTGTGTGTGGATAAAGATGTATACAACATCAAGACAGTGTTTTGTTGTGAAAAAGTACCCAATCGGTTACCTCATTTTTAAGTTCTAACACTGTGCATAGCATGCAGAAAATTTAGCAGTTTCAGACAAAAGGAAGCTTTTATCAGATTATGTAATAGAGGTATCATCTGACAAAGGTTATGGTGCAGCTTTTAAAATAGATAGATTGAAGTGCTAGATGACTGAGGACCATGTAGTTTAATAGCTGTGTGATAAAAGCAGCATTAGCAACAAGTACAATTAGTCAAGAATACATTTAGCCTTCATGTAACCAGTTTAAAATTGCAAAGTAGAAAAATTAAGCACAACAAAAAGTAAAAGAAAACAAACCAAAACCCAATGCTTTCAGTAGGAAATGCATTAAAAATAGCCATAAAAAGCAAATGCTTTTCACAGATGCGCAATAAACATAATATGCAAAACAATTAGAGGCAGATACATTTTGTGAAATCAACTACTACTGTAATCTCATCATTCATCAATTTTAAGTATACAGTCCCTAATGTAAAGTAGTCTGTTCCACAAGTGTACATTTTAAACCAGTTTCCAAGGCTGTGACTCTCAGGAAAAAGTTTCCTGAATAGCTCTTTCTTTGGTGAAAACACCAAACTTCCCACTCTTTTGGAATGACGTTTACTAACCATGTTGTGCACATATTATGAAAAGATGAAAAGCAATGTTAAGTGACACAGGGTTATTATAAAAATGAAAAATGAAGAAAAAATAAAGCAAACCTTGCTTTTAAAAAAAAAATGAATAAAATCTGCCCCCTTTGCTCTTATGGACAATATGTGTATGCACTACACAGAAACTAGTATGTCTGCATACTATGTAACAGGCACCAACCTATGTTTAATCTTCCCTGCCATTGCCATAGTTGTTTTGTTTTGTTTTGTTTGGTCTTGAAAAATGCAGGTGGGAAAGAGAACTATGTCAAGCTTCCCAGGTTAGGATACACCACTTAACTAGACAAATCAGGATAGGTAAGGCTATTATATAAAATGAAAAATGGGGACATTAAGGGAGTCCAGTCCTCCTTTATCCTATTGTTGATTTTAAAGTTTTATTCAGGCTAACTACATGCAGACACAAAATGCATTTTTAAAAGATTCTCTCATTTTACCCTTGCTCTTCTCTCAGCTTCCAGTCGCTGCATAATCAGCATAGTATCAATATCATCATCTTCTTCATCATCCTCATCCTCATCTTTTTGCTTTGACTCCTGGAGTCGTTTCTGGAATTGCCACTCCAGCATGAGCTTGCGTAGACGGTCATTCTCTTCAGCTGTTCGATCTGGCTTATTCTGGAGTTCTTGAATCTCTTTGCTCAGCATATCCACAATGTGCATTTGCTGTTGCTTTTCTAACTTCTCCTTAGCATCTCGCTTCCATGGATCAGGTGACAAGCTATCACTAGAGGACAACTCTTCTTTGCTTATGGTGATGTACTGCAAATCTCTGCGCTCAATGGTTCGGGGTTGCTGTTGGGGCTGCAATTCTCGAATGACAGTTTCCTGGGACCTCTGCAAAGTTGAAGGTTTTTCTGGTTTCATCTGCTGAACTGAAACAGGAGGAATAAGTGGCTGAGCAGGAATAAGTGGTTGAGCACGCATTTGTCCCAGCTTTCTTTCTTGCTCCCGACGCTTCCTGTCTCTTTCTTCTTCTAAACGTGCCTTTTCTTTTTCATACCACCTTTGATGTTCTTCTCTCTTTTTGCGTTCTGCAGCAGCAGCCTGAGATGATCCCTGTGGCCCCAGTTGGTTTGGAGGTGGAGGTGGTGGCGGTAGAGGCAAATCCATTTGTAGTCCATCAAAGTCAGCTGCATAGTGCACTGGTGGAGGTGGGGGAGGGGGAGGAAGGTCTGTTCTGGTGGACTGGTTAGCTGCCAGTGATATTGGCTGAGGGGCAATAGGAGTTTTCCAACGACCAGGTCCACTTTTGGTTAAAGAACCAGAAGGGATGGATTTAGACGAATGGTTTAGATGCTCTTGGCTTGATGTACTAGAATCCACAGAAGAATTCATCCATGGATCACTGTCTGATTTCCGATCAATATATTCCACATCTTTTCGTACGACAACCTCTAATCGATTCCTTTCTGGATGATAAACTTTATCATCACGTAGTTCCTCCTGAGAGCGAGTTACACGCTTGAAAAGAAGGGGAAAATATATTGTTAGTTTTCAATTCATAAACAGCAAAATTATATTCATAAACAGCAATATTATTGAAAGTTGTAACATTTAGCTAGAATGATGCATTGCTCACTTACTTCTTCAAATAAATATTTTCATAAGCAGTATAAAAAAAACAGCTGAAATCCTACATGCAGCCTTTCATTCCAAACAAGTTATGCAAGCTCTAAAAGCATGAAATCTTTGAGAGAGGATTATGAAATTAGTTTGAGAGAAGGTAAACAGTAATGAAATTCATGCTGTATACCAATTCTTACACCGTCAGGCACAATAGTCAGTGCCTCTGAAACTTGCTCCCAGGAAAAATATGCAGGGCTAGCCGCTTACAAGAGTAAATGAAGCATACTAATTTCTCTAGTCCCGCCTTCAACTGCTGTGACAAGCTTCTATGATAATCACAATTAAACATAAGAAATGCAAAGGAAGTGCTACCATCTGTTCGCTTTGCTTTATTTTGCTATCCTCACTGGCTTTCTTTCCTCGTGTGATGATTACATAGGGGAGGAACTATTTGATCACCAGATCTTTAGTGAAATGTTACATCTTCATAGATGTTCTGTGATTTCATTAGTTTATCTAGTGTAGAACACTACACAGAAAATGCAGCCACTGCACAGCACAGCATTATCACCAGATAATTGGAACCACATACCTGAAAAGTTCTAACCAAACAAACTGTAAACTCCAACTTTAACTCAAGCTTCCGTAAAGCACTACTATGATCTACAAAACCGACCAGATGCAAAAGAAAAGCAACTAGCAACTATGAACAAAAGCAACTTATTCTGTGATTCTCTATCAATGACCTTATCCATGACCTAGAAAGAATGGCTTGTTTGGAATGAAAGCATTTTTTATGCTCTATTAGTCCAGAGGCTCTGGACACAAAGCAACTAGTGTCAGACGCACTGTGAAAATGCAGCTAACAGCTTGTTAATGACCTGGTTATTTAAAAGCAAAACAGCTAAAACAGACATTTTATGATTTCACAACAGTTAATGCCATCTTCTAAAACAGAACAGCATCAGATCCAGTCTGCACAGCACTTATAGCACTCTTAAGTAATTTTTGTGAAGTCCTGGCTTCTATTTAAAAAGCTAACCAAATATTAAATTTATTTTCTAGTTTAACAGTAATATATAGCAAACATCTTTATATGTACTGAATATGTTGATGTAAACAAGCAGATGTGCACAGTTCAAGCAGTCTGCAATGCCTTCAGATATAAGGGGACCAGTTATCATGATTTTTGTTCTATGCCATAATCCTGCAACTATTAAAATAATTTAGTTTGGATAAAGCAAAATGTTTCCAACCTGCACTCCAGCACCAATATAATGATTACTTTCAGTTGGAATTTGTGGTTTCTCTTCATAACTTGACCACTGATTCTGAGCCGGACCCATTCGATCCTGAGACTTGGATGCTGGAAATGTAAAATATTCTCTAGTGTATGTTTGTGTTGGGATGGGATAAGCTTCAGGTCTGGGTGGTAGTATCTGTTCCTATATGAATACAGAAAGATCAAACAAATACAGATTTATAACCATTTAAATATGCCAGATATTTTTAACAATATTTTTAAAGTTTTTGTTTCCCACTTCTAACCTCTGTACAAAGATTTCCAGTAGAGACTGATGTTATCTTGTTAGTTGTTCCAGTTGCATAAGCATTTTTGGTCCCAGGACTTGGAGGCTGATCTGTTGAGAAGCAAGTTTTTTTTAAAAAAAATCAACTGTTATCCTACCCGCCCCCCCCCCCCCCCAAAAGGGATCCATTAAACTGAGTGAAATAGCAATGCTTATAGACTTGGTTAAGACCTAAATAACCAAAGTTGTCAGATCCTATCTGATTCTAGAAGCTAAGCAGGGGCAGCCCTATACCGAACTTGGATTGGGCTGGAAACCACCAATGAAGACCAAGTGCTGTAGGCTATATTTCAGAGAAAGGAACTAGCAAAAGCACCTCTGAGTATTCTGTGCCTTCAAGTCATTTTTGACTTAGAAAAACCCTAAGGTGGACCTATCATGGGGCTTTCTTGGCAGAATTTCTTCAGAATAGATTTGCCTTTGCCTTCCTCTTAGGCAGAGAGGGTGTGACTTGCCGAAGGTCACCACAGAGATTTGAGCCTGTACTCATAAGGTGTAGTCCAACTCTCAAACCATTACACCATTCTGGCTCTGTGTGTTCTATACAGACTACTATAAATTATATCCTACTTACTTGCTACATTGGGACTAGATCTGTGGTCAGCTCGATTCTTCATCAGTCTGTCATCTCCTGGCAACTTCTTTGGTTCATTATATTCTGGCCAAGGTAGCTGAGGACTCTCAGGTGATCCATTCTGAGCAGAATTGTTATACAGTTCAAAACCTTCACTCTTTGGTCTAGGTTTACCTGAGCCACGGCGATCTGAAACTGCACCAATACAGAGAAAAATAATTAAACAGAAGTAACATATCCTACACTACAATGTTCAAGAGAAAGGAATTTTGATTTTGAGCTCCTAGCAGTTGTGTGAACTGGAAAGCCACTCTCCAGATTCCAGATCAGTGACATATAGCTTTTCAAAGGTGAAAGAAAATATTGGGAGAAAGGCATGTTGTTTACATATAACTGTGGTTCTTCATGTGGTCATCTATGAACTCACACAAGTATGTCTTGCACATGCAAAGAGCAACACTCAGAACATTCCACATCTGAAAAGCTTTTGGAGGGAATCCACCCCAGCTCTATTCACCAAGGCCCAACTGTTATTCCCTTAATTCTGTGTCTGCCACAACTATCAGCAAATATGATGGAAGGGAGATGGGACAGGTTGTCTGAGGTCACAGGTTACAATTCAAAGAACCAACATTTACAGGACAAAAAACTGCTATCCTTCTGTCTTGGTCTCTGTAATTCACAAAATGGATGAACAGCAAGTGTGTGAGAACAGAGGGCAGCAGCATGAGGCAGAACATAAAAAAGCCTCAACATCAGGAAGATAATGTGCAATGGAAACAGATGGTTGGGATGATATGCAGCCATTCTGCCCAGTTCAAGAATTGGTATCCAATATAGAAAAATAGCCAATACAGGCATCATTAGAGTGGTCATAAAGTCCATCAGCTAAGAGTATAGAGGTCATTGTATAGTATCTATCATCCATTTGATATTCCTATTGGTCACCAACTGAGTCATTTTAAGGAGACTGGGAGACCATTCTTTGAACCACTATAATAGATACAATGGTCCCTTAGTATCCACTGGGATTGGGTTCCAGGATACCAAAATCTGTGGATAGTCAAGTCCTCTTATATAAAATGGAAAAATCAAGGTTTGCTTTTTGGGAATTTTAAAGAATATACATTTTGAAGCTGTGGATGATTGAATCTGGGATGCAGAATCTGTGGACATGGAGGGACAACTGTAAAAAATTTGTTTAATATTGAAAAGAGGATTTTCTATCTGCATAAAAACTGATGGCCAATGTACTTCTAGAGGATCAAAAAGGTTCTCAAGTAGAGCAGATGGGTTCTGCAGAAAGACTGATGGCAGAATATCCTATTGCAGAAACTGAGATACCACTTTTGGTAGAAAAAAGAATATCAGGTTGCAAGACTACCTTATCCTTGTGGAAAGACAGTGAGGGAGAATCAAAGTGTTAATTACACTGTCATGTTGATCTGATGGTTATGAGCAAGAATCTATTGAAATTCAAGAGGTCAAATTCTCAGTGATGCCATGGACTGTTAAAGCAACAAAAATAACTATCAAGGAAAAAAAAAGATTTCTGAAGTCCCAGAGTAACTTCTTCACTAATGGACTGCGAAAAGGAGTGACAGCAGGAGAAGTCTTCAAAGAATCTTAACGAGTGGGCAGTGCTATTTGATAGAGGGAGACTGCTGTCTGTCAGGTATAAAAGGAACCAAAGGATAATTTGCAGTGAGATGGGCAAATTTTGGGGGGAAACGCTTTGCACATTCTAGCATCAGTAATCATACTTTTTTTTGCTGTGCTGATTATTCTAAGGCATCCTGTGGGACTGCCTGGGAGAAATGACCCACACCATATTAAGTTTTCAAATCATGGTGACTTCTTTGTCCTTTGGCTTGAGTCAAACAGTCTAGAATCTGATAAAGCCATTTGTACCACCAGTAAGACAGGAGGAGGAGCTTGAAGAATCAAGATTGACCAAGCCACTATGTGTGCTGAGGATGTACTTCTCTTTTCCTCATTTCTTTTGACCACCATTTTCTATTCCGATAATAATAATAATAATAATAATAATAATAATTATTATTATTTATAGCCCATCCCTCTGAAGAAGCAAGCAGGGCTGGGTACAACATGTTTAAAACAGCAGAGAGTTCAAATAAATCAATCCCATCCCAACCTCCTCCCCTTAAAATGTGATTAAATTAACAATGAATTAAAACCAGGAACATGTAACAAAACAATAATAAAGACCTACAAATTCTAAAATTAGTAGGGAAAGCTGGGCTCACTGGGAATAAAACCAAAGAAAGTTATGATCTTGCGTAAGTTGGTAAATCTCAAATAATTGGAGCCGGGAGATATTAAGTACTGTCCGGGAAGGTGTGCCGGAAGAGATGTGTCTTTAATGCTTCCTTAAAGCCATCAACAGATACCATGAGACGCATCTCATCCGGCAGGTCATTCCATAGCCTGGGGGCGACAGCTGAAAAAGCTCTCTGGGAGGTGTGTGCCCGCCTGGGGGGGGGTTTCATACGGGAAGAGACGGTCCTGAAGATAGGATGGACCCAAGCCATGTAGGGCTTTAAAGATTAAAACCAACACCTTGTACTGCATCCAGAAACTAATCGGCAGTCAGTGGAGAGATTTGAGCATCGGTGTTATGTGCTCTCTCCTCGATGTTCCCGTGACAAGCCTGGCTGCCATATTCTGAACTAATTGAAGTTTCCGAGTTAGGCACAAGGGTAGCCCCATGTAGAGTGCGTTACAGAAGTCCAATTGTGAGGTTACCAAAGCATGTGCCGCTGACTCCAGGTCCTTCAGCTCCAGGAGAGGGCGCAGCTGGCGTATCAGCCAAAGCTGGTAACAGGCACTCCTGACCATCGCATTCACCTGACTAGTCATGTGAAGCGACGAGTCAAGAAGTACCCCCAAACTGCAAACAGAGTCCTTCGTGGAGAGTGTGACTCCATCAAGGACTGGGGATTGTATTTCCAATCCGGGTTTTGGGCCTGTAACTGTAAGTACCTCTGTTTAGTCTGGATTGAGCTTCAATTTGTTTTCCCTCATCCAATCCATCACCGCCGCAAGACAGTCATTGAGAGGAGAGACACCATCTGAAGTCTGAGCAGATGATCTGGTCATGGAGAAATATATATGAGTGTCATCAGCGTACTGAAGACACTGAGCTCCATGCCTCCAAATGATCTCACCCAGCGGCTTCATGTAAATATTAAATAGCATCAGGGAGAGGATGGCGCCCTAAGGGATGCCACAATTAAGCTCGATTTTAGAAAAGCAGCTGTCCGCCTCACCGTTTGGGATCTGCCAGAGATAAAGGACCGGAACCAACAGAGAGCGGTGCCTCCGATCCCTAACTCTCTCAGCTGGACCAAAAGGATGGAATGATCTATGGTGTCAAAAGCTGCTGAGAGATCCGAGAGCACCAGCAGGGTCACACTACCCCTGTCGATACTCAGGCAGAGGTCATCTGTCAGAGTGACCATGGCAGTCTCCACTCCAAATGCCATCCTGAAGCCGGTTAGAAATGGATCGAGATAATCAGTTTCATCCAAGACAGCTTGGAGTTGGGAGGCGACAGCTCTCTATCACCTTGCTTGGAAAAGGCAGCAGGGACACTGGTCTGTAGTTGTTCCTGTCCAGGGGATCAAGGGAAGGTTTCTTCAGGAGAGGCTTGACAGCCGCCTCCTTCTGGCACGATGGAACAGTACCTTCCCTGAGGGACGCATTGATCACATCCCGAAGGAATGTTCTCAATGTGTCCCCTCCCTGGACGACCAGCCAAGATGGACATGGATCGAGGGAGCATGTCGTCTTCCTAGTACTACCAAGGAGCTTGTCCACATCATCGGTACTCACCAATTGAAACTCATCCAGTAAACTGACAGCAATGGAGTGGCTGGACACCTCACTTATGGGCTCTGAACAAATATTGGCGTCCACGTTGGCTCTGATCTGAGAGATTTTATCTGCAAAGTGGGTATTAAATGCCTCACAGCAGGCTGCCGTAGCCTCCAGTAGGGGGTTTGGCGCAGGGGGAATCTGCATCAGCTCCCCCACCACCTTAAACAGCTCTGCCGGGCGGGACTCTGCAGATGCAATGTGTGCAGAACAGAGAGATCTCCATGCTGCACGCAAAGCCTCTCCTTAGATGCAAAGATGCAATCTATAGTGAGTTCTGTCGGATGGGAGGTGAGTCTTTCGCCATTCGCACTCTAGTCGTTGTCCAGACCGCTTCATTTCCCTGAGCTCTTCCGTATACCAGGGTTTCCGATTGAGAGCGGGCTGGAAAGGACGATCAAGGGCAATTGTGTTGATAGCCCTGGTGACATCGATGGAAAGAGAAGTGCTGAGAATACTGTGGACAGCCAAAAAGACAAACAAATGGTCCTTGAACAGATCAAGCCTGAAATCTTCCTGGGAGGCAAGATGATCAAACTGAGGATGTCATACTTTGGTCATATCAGAAAAGAAAATATTGCTAAGAAAGGTAGAGGGTAGCAGAATCAGAGGAAGAGCACACACTAGATGGATAGACTCAATTAGGGAGGTCACGGGTCTGAATTTACAGGACCTAAGCAGAGCACTTGAGAACAGGGGATCATGGGGTTTCCATGAGTCAGGGTCAACTTGAAAAGAGATTCCATTTAAACACTAGGAAGAACTTCTTTATTGTCAGAGCTATTTGCTAGTTGAATAGACTGCCCTGAAGAATCATGGACTTTCCTTCTTTGGAGGTATTTAAACAAAGGTAGGGTGGACATTTTTCAGGATTGCTTTAACAGTGTATAGTCAGCCCTCCTCACTCACTGGGGTTAGAGGGTGCAGGACCCACACCAAAGTGGAGAAACCACAAATAACTCTACCTCTCAAACCATATTTCACACACACAAAATGTAGAACCTGCAGATTCAGTCCACCATAAATGTCTTCAAGGAGGTGGAGTTACTTCACAATGCAGAAGTGGGTGACTGGTAAGACTTGCCACTGCTATTCTGCTGCCCTATGCCATTTTTAATAGGGATTTACAAGCCTTGTTCACAGTCTCTATCAAAAAATGGCATAATGCAGCAGCAAAGATGGCATCAAATAATCTGTGAATAATCAAATCTGTAAAACTTGAACCCACAAATGTAGAAGGCCAACTTTATTCCTATATGCAAGGAGGGTGAACTAAATGGTCCCTTCTAACTATAAGAGTCTATTATTCTATATAGAGCCATCCAAGTAACCATTTACATGTCTAACCTCCACGAATTTGTTTAATTCCCTTTTAAAATTGTCCAAATTGGTAACCATCTCTACATCCATCTATTAGTGTTAAAAGTACTACTTCTCATCTGCCCTCAACATCCTGCTACTTAGTTTCAGTTCCATGGGCTACCACTTGAAGTAGTATTGCATTACACCTCATATTTGGTGTATATGTTTTGCTCCCCACCCCACCAATATATTTTGCTGCAGTCTTGTATTTGGTAACATATCTGATAGCTTATGTTCTTAAGACAGTGTGCTGGGATGAGGCTGAGTAAGAAGGCTTTGTGAGCCATATCTGTTCTCACTGAATAACATATTTTATCTTTGCTTAATGTATTTATTTAATACCTTAATCAATTCTGTAAAATTTCATTTATTATTTGGTCATTGCCTTCATGGTAATCATATTAGTAACTTGTTTCAGTTGGTATACAAGTCTCAGAATTGTCGTCGTCATCATCATCATCATCATCATATCATCATCATCATCATCAATTACTGTTATTTTTTTCATTTTAACACAGTTATTTTTTTTCATTTTAACACATCATCATATCATCATCATCATCAATTACTGTTATTTTTTTCATTTTAACACAGTATTCTTACTCTTTTACAAAAGTGCACACAACTTAGAATTATCTGCCTGACAGTCTTGAACCTCCCTTCTCCTCCCCTTAAAAACAGTTCCAGAGTCCTTGGCCTAGAGAACCAAAAGTCAGAGATCAATTTCTGAAGATGGTGATAAGTAATAAACCAAATAAAAATCCAAAGAATTACCCCAGAAGCCAGTCCAAATTTGAAATATCAGAGGTGGGCGGGGGCAGTTTAAAAGGAGAAGCTAATCAGCAGTTGAGACTGAATACAGTTAAGAAGGAATGAATACTTCACAATGCTGCTCTCATGGTAGACAAAAACAAATGGAGAGAATAGCATTTGAGCATATCTTGGCATGTGCATACAAGGTGCAGGGATGGGATTCCTGTCAGAAGTTATTTCATGTTAGAAGGGGTTAAGTGTGGCTCTATGATGGTACAAAATCCATTTGTGTTGGTCACAATGACTATGAAAAATAATGCGGGCTTGCTTCACAATTTGCTTTGCATTCACCCAATAGTGGCCCAACGGTATACACTCTAGCTACTAGGAGATGTTCTCCGGACACTGGAGCAAGAAACGCTATCCACTTATTCCTGAGGCCAATTATTACTGAAATAGCAGTATCTAACTACAGCTGAAAAATGGTGAGTTTCCTGGTGTTTCTAAACAGGATCAGAATAAACTCCTTCCAAACCAATTAAGAAATTTTTGGGCTCCTTTTTGTGAAAAAGCCTGCCATCATCTGTAGCAGTGGGGGGAGTGGATCAACCACAAGCGGCCTTGTCCACTATTTAGCCCCAGCTTCAAGACCATGATTTTTACAAGGGCACCTGAACAAGAGCTGAACAAAAAAGCCATTTGGATCACAGACACTTCCAAGTCAATGAAGAAGATCATGGCCCCCAGCCTTGAGAAAAAAATTAGCCAAAGCACAAGCACTCCTTAATCCATCTCACCAACCTTTTACCTAAGATATTAATATCTTCCTAAAATATAAGAAATTTAAAACCAGGGATTTGGGGACCAAGAACATTTTTATATAATCTACAGAGGACAGGGTGACATGATATAAGTAGCGGATTGCTGCTGCCCCAATCCGCCTTTTTGCCAACCGAAAAAGGAGCAGCAAACAGCTGCTCCTTTTTGTGCCAGAGGAAGTGGGCTTTTCCACCCAGTGCAGATGGAAGCTGCTTTATGGTGCTCTGCAGCATGTAAACGCCACAGAGCTGGAGTGCCCTGAAGCCGGCCCATGTGTGGGCAGCCAGCCCGCTGGAAGCTGGCTTCCAGCAAGCTTCAGCACGTGCGGCATCAAAACACTGCACTCTGAAGCCACCTGGATGGCAGCACAAAGGGGTGGTCTGTTGGCCCCATAGTTAGGATGATGGTGTCTCTGACTCTTCATAACCATTAGCAATCATGAATGAAAAGCAACTCAAATTCTGCAAAATTTGGCTTTGATTTGAATAATGTCATCCCAACCTTCCACTCAGCACCAAGGTTCAGGCCTGGCATATGTGGGAATTGGTGTCTGCCTATAGCAGAGGTACAATAAAACTAGCTTTTGAAAAGATTAAAAGGAGGAGAAATTGTCTCCCTATCCATATTGCTACTGAGCTTTTCTTCAAAATAATCTGCCTCTTTATGGATGGTAGCATCCAGCATTTAGATCACTTTTACAGACAGGAAAATGGACAGAGAAACAGTTATCTCTTTATTTTAAAAGACAAACCCTCTACAAACTGGCAAAGGCTACATTCCAATAAACTATCTGAAGAGACATTACACTGTATTACTTGCAGCCTTTCGTACAGTGTAGCCCAGGTAAGAAAGCAATAGGTGAATCAGGATGCTGATTCACCCTTGCTTCGCTTTGGAAATTGATTCCAAAAGTTCCCTTGTTCCCACTATAAAGGGGATCTTTTCCTTACCCCAGTGTAATTGGAAGGGTGGTGGTGGCCATAATTGTCATCCCCACCAGTAATGCCATTTCAAAATCCCCCGTCAATCATATGTGATGTAAGCAGCAGCCCGGACTGGAAAGGGTTGGGGGCTGAGAGAAGCCAGAGAAGGAGCATGCCAGGGAACGGACATCAAGGCCAGGGAAGGAGAAGAGGCCAGGAAAGGAGAAGGAGGCGAGGCCAGGGATGGAGCAGGCTGGGGCATGGAGGCAAGGCCAGGAACGGAGCCGGGGATGGAGAATGAAGGGGAAGACAATGGTTTTTTTGTTTTTTTTAAAAAAATTGATCGAATATGCATTGATCAATTTTGCACCTACTTGCCTTTGCATTGCAAAATCAATCAATTGCACATTTGATCATTTTTATTAAATAAAAACACAAGTACAAAAGGAAGCATTGTGAGGGGGGGAAGGGTGGATCTGTCAAAAATGGAGGAGGGATGGTAAACACCTCTCTGCCATAGTTCCCCCCCCCTCCAGAATCAATCGATTCTGATGTGCCGTTCCCACTTATTGAAGTCGCTTCAGAATTTATTCTTTTGAAAAGGACTGCATAGAAACTGCTCTCTGAAAAAAGCGTTTTTTGTTTTTTTGTTTTTTGCTTTTGCCTCACTTCATTGCGATTGCAATTGATCGCACCAGGAACAGAACCTGTTTCAAATGTGAAGGATGGTCATATCTGATTGGCAATTCACTGTATTTTGTAGTGGGAATGAGTCCTATGTTGTCCCAGAAATAAAGAATGGAGATTAGAATGAACAAAGATTTAAGACTCTTTCTCACCCTAAAAACTAAATATAGAAAAAAATATCTCTCAGTTATTTACCTCTTTGCATCATTGGAGATGGCTGGTTAAGAAGAGTTGCTAGACCATGGTAAATTGCTCCTTGTTTTGCCACTTCTAGCGTCACAACTGAGCCTGTTCTAGTCATCAGTTCTGCTGCCCTGAAGTAAAATTAACATTTAGTAAAAGTCACTATACTGCAGTTGACAGTACAAAAAATGAAGAATATATTTAGAAACAATTACACAGAAGAAAAAGACTGCAACAATACAAGATATAACATTTAAATTGAAATCCAGATATTAAACTAAAGAATTTACATTGAATATGCTTCAACCTCAGTGTCATCCTCAGTGTCCTCAGTGTCATCTCAAGACAGGTGAAGGAGATGACACACTCCCCTTAAATTATTTAAAAATAATTATTCTTGGTGGGTCCTTATTTTGGTCAAGCTGTTTCCTCCCCCAATCCTGAATTATTTAAATGTTATTGTTTCTGGTAG
Source organism: Urosaurus nigricauda (assembly GCA_034509955.1). Lineage (NCBI taxonomy): Eukaryota > Metazoa > Chordata > Lepidosauria > Squamata > Phrynosomatidae > Urosaurus > Urosaurus nigricauda. Next base: position 310,047,102 of record JAOEGL010000001.1, on the reverse strand, counting down.
GGCCCTATTTTAGCCAAGCTGTTTTCTCATATCTATCAAAAAGGACCCATTCCTATTGGGTGGTGGTCCAGTATTATTGTTCTGTATGGGCAAGGTGACCATATGTCTTCCTTTCCCTGGACATATCCTATGTTTCAACCTTCTATCTGGGGGTTCAGAAGGAACTCCAAAATGTATTCCATTTTGAAGACAACTAAGAAATCCACTGATCAACACTACTTGCTGTTCCCCTTCAACAAATGTCTCTACTTGGCTGCAATTAGGGGGATAGTAGGGTGGATCCTTCTATAATTATTTTTTCCTAGAAGCAGCAGCAGCAGACAAGAATTGCTCCCAGAGCTCAGCATGTTGACTGTTTCTCAGAGGGGGAAAGGCAAGAAGCCCACTGAGTAATACCACATTTGCTGTTCCCCTTTGAGAAATTTCTCTATAGTCTATCCGTACCTCTCTTGGCCACCTAAGACCACTGCCCTCCAGTTCCCTCCATTCTGAATCTGGTATTAAAATCTTCTACTCCAATAATTCTTTTTCCTCTCTGGATCTCTCCCTTCCGCCAAACACCACTGTCTTCTACTTCCCTCCATTCTGAATCTGATGTTAAAACTTTCTAGTCCAGCACCAGGAAAGTGATGTTACATGGCTGGGTGAGGTCCAGAGAGGGAAAAGAAAGATGTGGGGAGACAGTTTTAACTTCAGATTCAGAATGGAAGGAACTGGAGGGAAGTAGTGTTAGGCAGCTGGGAGGGGTCCTGAGAGGGAAAAGAACGATACAGGGGCTGGGAGGCTTTAACATCAGATTCAGAATGGAGGGAAGTGGTGTTTGGTGCCTGGGAGAGGGAGAAGGAAGGGGTGGGAGAGATTTTAACATGAGATAATGCCAACTAGGCATTTTAACAAAGACAGGTTCAGCAGAAAAATATGGTTGAGTAGATATAATAAAACACAGTATGTGCAATATATCTGTAAATAAGCTATATGAAATAAATTGATATTTATATTAGTGTTTTGAGCCTTTATTTGTAACGTCCTACATTTTTGGTGCCCTGGCATTATTTCCTTCTTAGTGGTTATGACATTAGTTCACCCTGCCTATGGAACATATAGGGAAGACAGTGAATCCTTTTTAGGAGTGGTAGATTTTGCTTATTAAATTGCACACTACAGATAAGAAGAGTGGTATCCTGCTACAGGATTCTAAACATGGAATCTTCATTGAAGCCTTATAACATACAGATTTTCAACTTATTTGATCAACCATAAATGTTGGTTATTTGGTTTAAAGGTTTTTAAAGTACTCTAAAATACCTGTAATATCAGTGGCATTACAGAAGCAGAAAAAAGGAACATTAATCTCTCTTCCACAGCCCTGGGTGGTCATTCAGTGGTCAGAACAGCATACTGCTACAGCCTTGCATGAATGGTTATTCTGCAGATATCAACTCCCAAGTAAATATATTTGGATATATGGACAGCTTAAATTAAGCCAGTATTCATAGCCTACATATTTCTCTCCTGACCCGTATTCTTTTTTTCTTTCCCACCACGTTTGCATTTATATTTTAAAAATTATCCCTTTACAGAGAGAGAGAGAGAGAGAGAGAGAGAGAGAGAGATTGAAAAGCAGACTGACAGAGAGACAGACAGAGACAGTGTGGGGAGCAAAAGGTTGGTGGAAAGAACATACAAAGTCCCAAACATTTCCTCTGCTTTCTTTAATACTTAAAAGGATATTTTACCTTTCTTGGGAAAGTCCAACCAAACTGCGTCCATCCACACTAAGCAACTGATCCCCTGCAGCCAGCCTGCCATCCTAGTTATATATTTGATCAGACAAAATGTTATTAAGTATGAAACATCTAAAATTAATAACCAAAATTTTCATTTATTTTAATATTAACAAATATTACTGACCGCATCTGCAGCACCACCTTTTACTACAGATTTGACATAAATACCAAGTTTATCTTGGCCAGCACCCTAGAAAGAGATAAAGCAATATATTTTACAACTGTGCACTTAATGACATAATCATAAACCCATTTACAAGACAGAAATCCTACTGTATTTAGTAGTGTAATTTTGCATATACATATGCTATATTTTACATCAAATATTTAAGCCTATCAATCTCAAAAATGCAAAAAGAAATGACTGGGTAGGAGGGGGTACTGGTACTGATACTGGAAATACTTATTTCCTAACAAAGAAAAGCAATAAATCTTTTTATTGAAGTAGACCTGAATCAACATTAACAACAATACATTATACAAGGTTTATGGACAAGGACTACAAGGTCCTATAAATGCAGAAAATTGTATTTGTTTTCATTAATATAAATATGCAGAAAGCAACTCAAGACAGCAGACTGTGGGAGCAAACAGCACAAAAGTATACCTAGGAAGTCACATAGCCCATAGAACTGGGGGCAGTTGAAGGACCATGGGATCCAACCCACCCCATAAACTCCTTAGGACACTCTTGCAGTTCAGCATGCCAGAAGTAACCCTGCATCATTTCAGGTTGTCATTTGGAGCATTTTTTGTCTTTTTGTTTTGTTTTTAGGGGGATTGAGGGGTCTCTCAACAGGTGGGGGAGGTAAAGGAGAAGCCCTGTTCAGGGCTGATTTTGTTAGTTTTCAGATGAGAAAGTTCAGAAAAATTGCCATGATTTTTTTATTGGATCTGGGTGCTTTAGGGGCTGCCCTTTGGGCTCCAAGGGCCACATTCAGCCTGCAGGCTACACTTTGCCCACCCTGATGTAAGGGAATAAGTAGTATGGTAGAAGATAGGACAGTAGTTCACTTCCACATTCAGCCACTCTAATTCTAGTTAATAACAAAATGAATACAGCAAATAATTTTCAATTCTGAATGTCTTGAAACACTTAAGAATGAAAGTTATAATGGACTCCTTAAAAAGAAAATCACCAAAATTAGTAATACAAGGGGAAAAAAACACTCCCATTGGTATTTCTAGTGATAATTTCGCAGCAACAGTTTGTATCTGAAATAAACTAGCAACATGGAATGTGTTCCTTTAAGGACCAATTGCAGCATGTCAGTTAACTGAACAATTATAAATATAATTATAAAATATAATTATAAAAACAACATTAATGCATTGGTCTCTAGATAAAATGTTTTCTAACCCTTTAATCTTCCTAATTACTCTCATTACATAGGAGATTAACAAATCAATGCTACTTCAGTATATAATTAGTCTTGGATAATATTTTTGTTAAGCATCTTATTAAAATAGTGAGCTGCTAGCATGAAATCCCAGAAACAAGTTATACTGGGAGCACCTACAAGTCTTAAAAATAATTTCACACATAGTTATACATAAAATGAATCAAAAACAACATGACAGAGTCTAAATTTCATGACAATGTCTAAGATATCAACCTAAGTCTATTTATTAAGTTTGATTAAAACTGATTTGTAAATGTGCTTTTTATGGTTTTAAAAAATGGGAAGACTTGATCTGGGATGTACTCAAACCATTCAGGAGTATTGGACAGATTGGGTCCAAAATGTTATTCTAATCTTTGTTTTCATCCCATTAGATCACACATTAAAATCTGGTAACTCTGTGATCATTCATGGATTTGTATGCAAGAGACAATCCATTAAAATATGCCATTGACAATGTAAATCCAGTCAGAGACCTTCTTTTTCTCTCAGAAAGTTTACCCCTCTTCTTCACTTACTTCTATTGTTTTCTTTAATTTAACACCTGTACTGCATTTCCCCGAAATTAAGACAGTGTCTTATATTAATTTTTGCTCCTAAAGATGCACTAGGTCTTATTTTCAGGGGATGTCTTATTTTTCCATGAAGAATTCACATTTATTCTCCAAAATAATAATAATTATTATTAATAAATAAATAAATAAATAAATAAATAAATATAATTTAAAAATGGGCATGCTTCCAAACAAAAACTTTGCTAGGTCTTACTTTCGGGGAAGGCCTTATATTTAGCAATTCAGCAAAACCTCTACTAGGTCTTATTCTCATATCTCGTTACAACTCTCTGTAATACTAATTTGTTGATGGAAATGGCAGAGGTAATATGTGAAATAGGTAATCAGGAAAAATCATCTTTCCTTTCCTTTCAGAGTGAAAGTTCTGTGAACAGAATTCTGCTCATGGGTTTCTGGATGCACCTTATTGATTTGTAGGAAAGAAATAACTTTGTGCAAGGTAGAAACAAAGATAAAATCTCCACAATGACAACTGACTAACGTGAAAATCAGGATGGTGTAATTAAAAAAAAAACACTTGTTTTAGAGGTAGTTATTTAAAACAACATTTTCAATAAAGTTGAATGCACTAACATTATATAACAATGTTATAAAAAAGAAAATTTTATATTAACATTATTGTATTGTGGAAGACATCATTCTAACAAGCATTCTGACAGCACAACTGTGTGTTTATTTAGAAAGTAGTACTACTGGATTTAGTGAGTTTACTCATTATTAGTTGTGTTAGGATCGGAGCCTGAAGAACCTAATTGTGTTGCAGATTCTAATACAGACACTTTATTTTTAATCTTGAAGCTTCTGTTAAGGTAGGATAACAGATGGGGTAAGGTTGATCATTTGGGAGGATTATTTATCTTCTTTAAATTTTAATTTACCACTATTTGAAACATTTGGCTTTATATTTTAGTAACAAAATATAGCCACAAAACAAAAACTTAGTTTATAAAAATGTTTTGACTTTCTTTATGATGTGATGAACAGACATTAAGATAGATAACTTCTGTTCCATCAAAGTGTTATATGAATCCAAGTGACATTAAAATCACTTAGAATATGACACAGAAAATACTGCATAAACAAAAACAAAATTTCAGAAATCTAATCATTTTGTTCCTACTTGTTTAGTATGCGTCAATTATTTTTAATATTCTTTACAAACAGAAAAAAGTTGCTTTTAGAGGTACTTCAGGATTATTGTGAGACATCATGAAAAGTAAGAGCATTTGTCTCAAATTATACATGAACTTTCAACAGTATTTTAAATGACAAAACTATGGGAGATTAAAACCATCCATTAAAGCTCCTGTTAAAAAGTTAATAGAGGTACAGGTTTTGATAAGTTATCTAGAAATACTTAGTCACATGTTAAGAGTTAGTATTAAATTTATCAAAGTACAGCATAGGGAAAAAATACCAGATCTAATGTTAAGCATTCCCTAAAACACTTACCAAGGAGTCTGTTCTTCCAACGACAGAAAACCACATTTTAACTTGAGAAATATAACTCTTCACTCCTTTCTCAGCCCTTAACTATAACCGTCAGTCTGCCAGATTTTCCAAAACACCCAGTTAGATAATTCTGTACTGGATGCTGACACTGCATAGCATTCATCAACACTTATTACAACCAATACAGTATTCCACCTCTTACATGGCCAGTTACACTACTGTAGCTTTCATGTACCATTAAGAACTGGATTAAACTGAAGACAGTGCCTAGAAAAACCAAGGCAGCTTTTTGTATAAAATACAGAAAATCCAAGCTAAACAGGAAGTAAAGTACTGGCCTACAGATGGAAAGAAGTCAGATGCTAACCCCTCCCCTCACCCCCACCCTGTGATATATTTTTAAAGTAAACTGCATGCATACACTGCTTCCAAATCATCTGGATTTCATAAAATGTAACCACTATGTGGTTGGAAGTCAGGCAGCGTTTCACATCAAAACTGTTTCAGGCTTAGAGCATTTTGCCATCAGTCTCACAAGACTTGCTGCCCCCAAACACCAAGTAATCCAGCTACTCCCCTCAAAAGATGGCTACTGGTGTAATAAATGGTACTATAACAGAAAAAACCTACAGCAGGAATAATCCATCAGCAAGGGTAGGCAATTTATTTACAGCTGTACTAGAAGTGCAGTTATTGTCTTTAAGCTTGGTATTCAGCAACTTTTGTGCTTCTGCCATATGAACTGTGTTTCCATCTTAAAAACTGGTTACCATTTAAAACTACAGTTGCCCGTCCAAGTCTGTGGAAATCCGCAGAGGGGTGAGAGCTATTAACCTCAATAGGGCATGGCACCCACGGCGCAACCCCCCCCCCCCACATGCACGTGCCCCATTCAAGCCTAAAAGGCTTGAATAGGCGTGAGATTTCAAACTTGCGAGAGGCGGTGGTCTGGAACGGATCCCCCGTGAGTTCAAAGGGGCGACTGTATATGTTAACAGGATTATAATTCATTCCTGGATTTCTGGTTCTGTTTGTTTGTTTGATCCTGTCCCAGTCTGTTACATCTTGTTGGTTATATACAAGCTACAACTTCAATGCTTACTGCGACTACTGTAGGGCTATCCCAAGACATTTTGCTGCCTGAAGCAAAAAACAAGAAGGTTCTGCTTCCCAATTCCACACACAGACTGATAGCCTAATCTTACTTCAGTGCTGTTAGTGAGATACCACCTTTCACCATAATGAAGACTACCGATTAGTTCAGGGGACATAGCACACCCAGTTCTGACCCGCAATGGAGAGGAACAGCCATTGGCTGTCTGAGGCAATTGTTGCATTCTGTTTAATGACACATCTGACACTGGAGTATTACCAGACCTCCAGAAAAATACAGACAAACTTTGAATTAAAAAAGCCAGACTTGTTAGAATAATGAGACTAGTTTATGTTTGTCCTTTTTAGATTGCTAGAGCCGGCCCCACCAGATGGTTGTGTTGAAGTATCTGGGTCATCTGTTTGCAAGGACAGTTAAAAGATTCCTTCTGGAGTTCTATGCTTTTCTGGAGACTCAATTCCTGAGAAGAGTTGTGCATCACATTTCTGGAGATTTTCAGCACCAGCACTCCTTTCAGATGCCAAGCTACCACTGATAAGACAAGCGTAACTTCTACAATAAAAAATCTTTACCTCAGCAAGGAAAAACATGAATCAATTAACTGACATTGAAATTCAAGGACACTGAAGTCCACCTGCCAAGTATTTAGGTCTTGTAACTTGCTCTCCAGTACCCTGTAGGACCCAGTGAAAGTATCCAAATCCATCATCACTGCGACAAAAAACAATCAGCACTGATGCACACAATTTCCTTGAGCCCCAGTAGTTAAACCATGATAACTGTCTTACTGGACTTGAGTAAAGGTCTATCATTTCAGTATTTCCTATTCAACCAGCAGCCAACAGGCTGCTTCAGGGAAGCCTGTGAGCATGGCATGAAAAGAAGAGGCCTTCCTATTTTATCCATAATTTCTAATACTCAGATGAATATTGTCTCTAAAATCACAGATTATATTTGGTTATCAGAACTAATGGCTGTTGATTTGCTTGTAATTCATTAATTTGTCTAACCTCTTTAAATGTGTATCATCATCATCATCATTGATATCCCACACCTCTCTCAACTCAAGGTGGCTAACAACACATTTAAAACAATACAAATTAAAATTGATACAAGAGCATTCATAAAAGTGTAAATAAGATTTTTTTAAAAATAAACAATTTAAACAGTTAAAATTACTAAAAATTATTAAGACTATACTTAGGCCTTAAAAACAGTACCTCACAATATTAAAAGTACAATCCCAGTCAGTCTGTAAAACCTGACAGCACAAAATGTTTTGACTGAGAGAACAAGGATGGGGCTATAATGAAAGAGTTCCACAACCAGATCTGTGTTAATACACGCAGTTTGACATGTTCACTCAGGATACAGTCTTGAATGGCACCTGTTTTACCATTCACTGGCCTGGAATTAAGTTAGTACCTTTATACAGATTGACAATTAGAATTTACATATGGAAGGGAAGATGAGAACATGTCATCATACCAAATATGAGGACAGGTTGCTTACCTGTAACAGTATTTCTTCAAGTGGTCATCTGTGAATACATACAAATGGGTTCTACTGTGCCTGTGCAGTCGAATTCGGAACCTTCTGGAATCACTGAGCAAAGTAGAGCTTGCAACTTTTTGCAACTTTTTGGCAGTAGCTCCGCCCCTCCTCTATATAAGCCCAGTTCCCGCTCTTTTCCCCAGTTCTGAATTTTTCCACCACAAAGCAACAGAGGAGCAGAACCAATTATGAGCAGGAGACTGAGGGGAGGAAGGTAGGAATCTGTATGTATTCGCAGATGACCACTCAAAGAAATACTGTTACAGGTAAGCAACCTGTCCTTCTTCTTCATGGTCTCTGCGAATCATACAAATGGGTTAGACTGACAATCTTAGGTCAGCGGCAGAGGGAGTGTCATGATAACAGTTGTAAGATGAACAAAAGACATTTATTGATCAACGATACAATGACAATCAATGACAAAGTGAACAAAACACCTTCTTGTTTGTAATATAGAAGTTAACAACTGTATTAGCAATCATACTCAACTGAGTAAACATTTAACCACCATACTCCAATGAGTAAACTTTTGAAACATTGTGCATGAAAAAGTGCAACATGATACAGCAGTGAGCAACCACCTGAACTGAGGTACTGCACCCAGGCCTAGATGCTATGGCAAAACATCAGGTGTGTCCCACATCTGTTACTTCAAGTAAAGACAGGCCACAAGGCCGCATATCCCTAGAACAGTTAATCATGATGGTAAACATGTGTAAAAGTAACAAACATACAGAGTGACAGGCAATCATATATTATGTCATAAACAATAAATACCCTCAGTAACAGTAGTGAAAAGCAAACATTGGTACAGACACTCAATGAATAGCAGACAGTAATACTGCCCTCCCAAAGGCTGCTTCAACTCTTGCTCTGGTGTCCAGCCTGTAATGTTTTATAAAAGTCATTGGCTGGGACCAGACAGCAGCCTTGCAGACAACCTCCAAAGGCACCCCAATCAGAAAAGCGGAGGATGTCGCTACTGCCCTAGTTGCATGTGCTCTGACCCTGGCAGGGAGAGTTCTACCCGACAGTTCATAACAGAGGTGGATGGTATTGGCCACCCATTTGGAAAACCTCTGAGAAGTCAAAGGTAGTCCCTTCTTTGGCTCTGAGTAACACTGGAATAGTCTGTTAGAGCGGCTCGAACCCGAAGTTCTGTCCAAATAGAAGGCCAAGGCCCTCTGAACATCCAAAGAGTGCAAGAGACGCTCGGTATCGGTGGTTGGGTTCAGAGCCAGGGTCGGGAGCACAATGTCCTGGCACACGTGAAAGGCAGACACTACCTTAGGCAAAATGGTAACTTTGGTATGGAGGACAACCTTATCCTTATGAAACCTAAGGAATGGCTGGTCCCTTCATAAAGCACAAAGCTTGCCTGCACGGCAGGCAGAGGTGACGGCCACGAGAAAGACTGTCTTCCAAGTAAGCAGCCTTAAATCAGCTGTAGCCATGGGCTCAAAGGGCTTGGATCCCAAACAAGACAAAACAACCTCAAGGTTCCAGGCCATTGTTAAAGCCCTTTAAAAACCCCTTCACCAGGAAGTTGTCGATGTCCGGACGTCGAACTCGACCCTCCTGAAGAGTGAGGAGATTGAGGCCATGTGACCGAGTGCTACCTGGATGTCGCAGGTTCGTACCCTTCTTCTGGAACAACACTGTTGGACAGCCTTGGAGAGGGACTGGAAATAGTCCCCTGGCAGGTATGCAACTCAATCGTTAGAGTCGAGGATGGCACCGATGAACTTGATCTTGTTGACTGGGGTTAAATGGGACTTGTCTTAAGTTCAACATCTGCCTGAGTGACTGCAGGAGGGATACTACAAAGGAGATGTCCTGCAATAGGTCCTCTTGATTCTGTGGCAAAGAGCCAGTTGTGTAGGTAGGGGAAGACTCTTGTCCCTCACTGATGCAGATAGGCTACCACCGGAGCCATGCACTTGGTGAAGACCCTCAGAGCCGTGGCCATAGTGGTACATGTCTGTCCCGATGGCAAATGAGAGGAACCTCCAGTGCTTCTCCGCAATGGCCACCTGGAAGTAAGCATCCTTCAAATCTATCATCGCAAACCACAAGCCCTGGTACAACAAGGGTAGAATACAGGCAAGGGTTACCATCTTAAACTTCTTGTAGGATAAAAAGGAGTTCAGTTGCCAAAGGTCCAATATGGGACGGAGGCCTCCATCTGGTTTCGGTACCGTGAAGTACCAAGAGAAGAAAGCATAAGGAATCTGGGAAGAGTCCAACGGGGAAATAGCCCCCTTTTTCAGTAGAGTGCGTACTTGAGGTGTTTGAGGGAGGGGTGGAAACAACAACTCCAGTCGGTGGGAGCTCTTCGAACTCGAGGGCATATCCCCTTTGAGATGATAGTTAGAACCCACAAGTCGGTGGTGATCTGGGCCCAGATGTTGTGGAAGGGCCTAAGGAGGTCCAAGAAGAAAGGGGAGGTAATGGAGGCAACGGAGCACACAGGGAGGCTTCATTGCCTCTTCTTACCAGCATCGGCATCCTGCTTCTTTGTGAAGGGTCTCCGATACTGAGGCTGCTGGTGCCTGCCAGAGGAGGAAGAGGATTGGGATGGAAATCTCTGCCTCTGATCCTGCTGCCAGTATTGGCGCTCCTGGGAGAACACTGTCCTTGGCCGAAGAAGGACTGCTGGCCACTGAATCTCCGATGGGAGAAGGCCTGTTGGGCTGAGGACATGCCGTGCTTCTTGGCAGTGGACTTCATCCTATATTTATAGTTGAGCTGCTCGTCAGTGTCTTTATTGAAGAGGCCCTCAGTGTCAAATGGCATGTCCTCGATGGCTGCCTTCACGTTTGTGGTCAGGTCTGACGCCCATAGCCAAGCATGCCGTCTAAGAGCAATGTCAGCCGCCATCAACTTCGCTGCGCAGTCAGTACTGTGCCTGACAGAAGTGATCAAGAGGCCTCCCACAGCATGTGCCTCTTCCCTGAGCTGGTTGGCAGCTGGCAGCTTGTCATCAGGGAGCTCAGCCAGAAGAGGGGACATCCGCTCCATCAAGTAGGCCCCCATGCAGGCATTGTAGTTGGCAACCCCGAGGCCGAGAGTCAAAGCCTCAAACAACTTCTTCACCACCTTCTTGGTCTCTCAGTCAGTCGGGGAAGTAGAGGCATTTGGGGTAAAAACTCTTTGAGAGCCCTCAACAACTGCTGAGTTGTGTACCGGATGCGAGTGCAGCCAGGGTGCAGATGTCAGGGCAATCTGGTACAGGCCATCTATCTTCCTCGAGGTGGACAGGATCAAAGCTGGTGTCTGCCAAGAGCTCTTGGCGATCCTCTCCAAGGATGGGTGAAATGGGATAGCGGCCAAAGTAGGGGCCGTACCCTGGATTCGTCTCTCCACAGCGTCCACAGCCTCGTCCTCTGAACGAGTGACCTCCAGCTCTAAGTCGTTTGCCATCTTGATGACATGTTCCCCAAAGAAGTGGGCATTGTCTGTTGGAGAGACAGGCCCTGGCTGGTAGAAATCCTGTGCGGAACGACACATCTCTGAGTCACCTTCCCCGGACGAGGCTGATCCCTCCTAGTTGAAATCCTCCGGCACCAAACATGAGTCCTCCTCTCCAAGGAAGATAACAGATGCTGATGGAGACTATCCAGTCGGAGTGGCATCTCTGCTCGGTACCAAAGCTCCCACTGAGACGTCCAAGGCAACCCAACGATGGTCCCAACGTCTCCCAGAGGCAGATGGATCCCGATGGGTCCACTGTGAAAAAATACCATCCGGTGTCACTGTCAAAGTAATATTCTGGCTCGGACTCGTGAGAGGAGACAGACCTTGCCATCGGAGTCGAGGAGCGACAGCCATGTGGAGAAGATCAGCCCTCCAGGCTCAGCCTCGGTAGAATCACGTCCTCCTGCAGGGGGTGCTGTTCCTCAACAGCCTGTGTGGGAAGGACCTCACGTGGAGAGGCGGCCGGTACCGAGAAAGACTTTGGGATGGCGGGAGTTTCCTTTGCTTTCGAACCTTTCTGGCGAGCATGGGATCCCTTGTTGGAGCGGGCTTTTTTACAGGGGGTTTCAACCCCAGAGGAATGCTTCCTCTTGGCAGTGGCCTTAGCACTGTCTCCGTGTGGGAGGAAGAGCTATCTGTCAAGCCCTTAGAAGGTTTCCCCTTCTGTCTCCACTCACCATCCCTCCGGTCCGAGCCCGATTTGGCTTGTCCTTCCTGTCCTTTTTGGAGGACTTGGATTTAACTTTCTTGCCCGATTTCTCGGCTGGAGGGGCCTCCGTCTCTCGAAGGAGTTGAAGACACTGGACCGGTAGGGTGGCCTGAGGGGCCTTTTCTGCGGACTCACGCGACATCTTCGAGGCCAACTTTGATGTCGAAGGCAGGATCTCTTGTGGAGCGAAAGCCTTGTCCAGGAGAAATTACTTTAGCCTGGAAGCTCGGTTCTTCCTCGCCTGGGGAGTCAAAGACCTGCAGAGATCACAACTCTAGACATTGTGGGTCTCACCCAAGCAGATCAAGCACTTCTTGTGCGGGTCTGTCTGAGGGACTTTAGCCCCACAAACAACACAGTTGTTAAACGGAGCCAGAGACATCAAATCCAAATCAAATTGAAAGTGAGGTCAGATAAGCCGAATGGTCAGAACAGGAGCTAAGACGGAGAAAGAGTAAGAATAGTCGAAAACAGCAAGCTGAAGATCAGAAACCGAATAGGACAACCAACAGTGATTCCAAGCATAGTTCCTCGAATAGCCAATGCAGCAGAAAAGAAGGAACTGGGGAAAAGAGCGGGAACTGAGCTTATTTAGAGGAGGGGCGGAGCTACCACCAAAAAGTTGCAAGCTCTATTTTGCCCGGTGGTTCCAGAAGGTTCCAAATTCGACTGCACAGGCACAGTAGAACCCATTTGTATGATTCGAGACCATGAAGAGACCATGAAGAAGAATTGTATATATAATGTGGACCTACAATCCTGTTCACACAGAGAGGGAATTACTATGTTGAAACTGGAGATGGAACACTTGGTAGAAACATTTCTAATCAAAACTGAAGAGTGCTCATAGGTTGTTTTTCATCCAATTAAAATTTTCAGATATCTGCCCAACTTCTAAAGCACCACAACAGAATCTGTGAAGATCAATCTAAATTCTTTGCAGCAGATACACATAAGCCACTCAGATGCACCAACTGTTTCCTTCCTTTAAGGCAGTAATCACACTCTGAATACTTAGATACTGCCAGAATTGTTAGAAATCCTATAGCTTAATATCATAAATGATTAGCATTTAGCATTTGTTATGTACACTTATGAAGCAGTTAGATTACAGCCTAAAGCTACACTTCAATCTTATTAAAACTGTATCATCTAGGTTAAAACTGTACCATCTAGTCTGAGAAAAGAGTTGGATACAAATAATAATAATAATAATAATAATAATAATAATAGGAGGTTAACAAAACTACACTCCTTTCTCCTTGCAAAAAAGGAGATTCTTTTGAAGAAAAAAAATATTGGTGACTTCTAGTCCAGTCCTACTCTTCAAAGACCTGTTTCTTAGAAGTTAAACAGAAGTGTATTGCGCCTCAACAATTACAAAAAGACAAAAAGGAAGAACATGAGGAGGAAAACATGGAGGATGACAATTATTCCATCTCTTTGTAAAATATTTCCCTCTTCCTTCAGAAAAGATGAGTACAGCTGTTCTTTTCTGCAAGAAATTCTGCCAGAAACTCTTCAAAACCAGGCCCCATCAGTCAGGACAGAGGTTATGTGTTGAAATGCAAGGGATTCCATTGTACCTTAAGGCAAATTCCCAAAGTGAAAGTACTGTTTATTGATAAATGTGAGTGGCAAGATCACAGGTCTCAGTATGGTTCTTAGTATCATCCTTCCATTATAGTGCAGTAAAATGCATTTTAAAACACACACACACACCTGCAAGTAGGATTCTCCTATGAAGTAATATAAGCACCACAAGAACATCAACTGCAACAACCTCCTACTAATTTCAGATTCAACTTACCATTTCGGCTATGCAATAACAAGACTGCTGGCTGATCAATCACATTTACATAGTATTTTTCCACTAAAGATACTGGAAAGAATCCAGAAATGGCATAATGCAGTAAACCTGAGAAGGATGATCCCTACCACCACTAGAGCACATCATCCTATGTTTGCAAAACCATTTCTGAAGACTTGGAAACCCTTCTGGAGTCAGTTTTTGAGCTACACTGAGGAGGTGGGAGGACCAGTTCAAAGTAAAATTTAGTCCATTGTAACTGGTTGTACAACACTGCCAGGTAGAAACCTAGCCATATAGCTTAGGATGCCTAACAAGCTTATCTTCTGAGGAGAAAAACTGTTTTGTATATCTTCATACTATTCGCTGGGTCACTACTCTAATCACTGCCACTGGTGAAACTGGGAACTGGCTACTTTTGCAAAGAATTGAAGGTAAAGTAAGTTGGTCTACCAATGCTGTACTCATACTGTTATAGTACTATAAGAGGCATTTTTCACTGTTCTAGATTTTGTTTTTGATGTTAACTGCCTTCATGTCAATCTTGCCTCATTTGGATGAGACACCTCCAGGACCCCTGTCCTCTACTGCTCTGCCCGACTCCTGCAAACTCATATTCAATGTCTCTTCAATAAAGTCGTCCATCCATCTAGCATGTGGCCTCCTTCTACTTCCCTCCACCTTTCCTAACATTGTCTTTTCCAATGATTCATGCCTTCTCATGATGTGTCCAAAGTAGTCTAAGTATTGTCATCTTGGTTTCTAGGGATATTTCTGGCTTGATCTGCTCTAGGACTCATTTGTTTGTCCTTTTGGCTGTCCATGGAGTCCTCAGCACTCTTCTTCAGCACCACATCTCAAATGAGTTGATTTTCCTCCTATCTTCTTTCTTGACTGTCCACCTCTCACATCCATACATGGTAACAGGGAATACAATGGCTTGTATGATTCTGACTTTTGTGCTGAGTTGTCTTTGTATTTTAGGATCATTTCTAGTTCTTTCATAAGTGTGCTCCCCATTCTTAATGTTCTTCTGATTTCCTGGCTGCAGTCCCCATTCCGATCAGTGTTTGATCCCTGATATGAGAACTCTTTTACTAGTTCTATTTCCTCATTGTCTAATTTGAATGTGTGTTAGTTCTCTATGGTCATTATTTTTGTTTTCTTTATCTTCAACAGTAAGCCTACCTTTGCACTTTCTTCTTTGATCTTCCTTAGTAGTTGTTCCAGGTCTATGAGGTTCTCTGCTAGTATTATGGTATTGTCAGCATATCTCAGATTGTTGATATTTCTTCTTCCTATTTTCACTCCTCCCTCTTCCATGTCCAAGCCTGCTTTCCGTACAATATGTTCTGCATATAAGTTGAATAGGTAAGGTGACAAGATGCAGCCTTGTCTGACTCCTTTGCCAACTGGGAATCATTCTGTTTCTCCATGTTCTGTTCTGACAGTAGCCTCTTGTCCTGAATACAGATTCCTCATTAGGACTATCAGATGTGTTGGCACTCCCATGTCTTTAAGGGCATTCCCTAACCTTTTATGATCTATGCAGTAAAAGGCTTTTCTCTTGGTAGATGTTGAGGAAATTAAGTTCTTCTGTCCTGTTCTAGTAATAGCTGCCCCAGTGAAAAGAGGCAGAACCAATTCTCTCTCTCATTCTTGTTTACTTCTAAGTTTTCACAGTTTTATGGAACAATACAGGTTCTCCAGCAATATGTTGAGGCTACTGATGCTTCAGCTTCCTTCCTACACAAATGACTTCTGCAAATAGTTTGGCTTATCAATAGTTTGGCTTATAAATCATTTCCTACAATGGAGATTGACTCAAAATGTCCTGTAAAACACTGGCATCACAGATATCTTTAGCTATAATCCTAAAAATTAGTATATACTGTAACTTCATTCAGTTATGTGAGTTCGGGATAACAGCTTAACAATACTAGTGTGAGGCACCATCTAGTGTCTACAGAATGGTACTACAAGAATTAACACTGATCAATTTCTCCAAGCCTAAAAGTTGACAGAAATATTTTCTGTCAGATCATAGTTATTCTTTATCCCCACCCCAACTTATTTTAAAGGTTTACAAAACAAAGATGTTTGGGTTCAAACATGCAGAAAAGTACTGTGAGCTCAGTTCTGGGACTGGGGGAGGAAAAACACCACCCTAGGATGCATATAAGGTGTCACACTGCTAAATTATAATGTACATTCTCAGCCACTGCTTTGCACGTGTATGCATTTGAACCTTAGAGCTTATAGTAAAAGACACTACAGATCTCACAGACTGAAATCAGCCTACCACAGAAGAACACTCATCTGTGAAGTGTAAAGTGTAGCAAACCTGACAAAGTTTATTCTTATATGGTAAGAGTGTTTATCATAAATTTGATTTAATTTTTAAATGCTGAATTCAGTATACATTATGCTGATACATATATGCCCTTAATTGCTATATCTTTCAACTTAAAAATTTAGACACTACGCTAGCTTTTGTCCTGAAGTGAGAAACAATGGTGAATGCTTTCTCCTCCCAAGCTAGCTACCTTGTTCAATAACATCAAGTGCATCAGCTGTGATGGGGTGGCTGGTTAGAACAAGAAATAGGACCTTCTCAGAGTGGCATTAGCATTATGGAACACATGACCAAGACATGTGGGTGACTTCCCCACTTTGATCCTTTTCCACCAGACTGAAAAATATTTACACTGTTAGGCTTTGCCACTGTGGTTTATTTGATGATTGTGGTTTTTCGGTGCTGTGCCTACCTTTTAAATGTTGCTGATATTGTACACTTGACATTGTGGTGTTAACCACAATAGCTCCTTTGCTTTTATATATATATATGTATATGTATGTATAAAAAAGTGTTTGTACCTTAGCAGCCACTATGCTCAGACCCATTCCATTCTGTTTCTTTAGAGTCACAGTGATTATCTCAGGTTCCTTCCTCAAAGGTTGAGCCTGCAGGAAGGAAAAAAGAGCTCAGATTCCAAAAATCCACAATACCAAGAACAGCGTAAGGCAAGAGTTAGGGAATTTTTAGAAGATATTGGACAACAACTCCCATCAATGCTCAACCCTCAGGGCAGGGCTAGTTGAAACTTTAGCCCAACAACACTGGAAGGACACAGGTTTCTTGATGTTTGATACTTAGAAGCAAACTTTTTTTTTCTTGCCAGCCTGACTACATTTTATGAGATTCAGTAATAAAGAAATAGTAACATTTTTAATCTCAGGATGGCAAGCATAAGTAACATTTTTATTTTATAATTATTTTATAATTGAAGTGTAACACTGATCCAGTAGAGAACAGTATAAATGTAAAAAAAACCAACTATCCAGATTTTAGTTCTCTACCACCACCTGTTTTAGCAAACAGTCCAAAAAATTGCTTCCACTCAGTATTACAGAATGCTAATGCCCATATATGTTCTCTCCTAAAGGGTCCATAATGTGAGTACTTGCCAGATCAGCATTATCTTGTAGTAAATGACTTTCATAGTCTGCACCTTCAAAATATATTGTCCAAGTTCCTGGTGACCGTGGATGAGGTGTCAATCTGCAAAAGCCTAGATGGGAAGACAGTGTACAACATGACATGTATGCCATATACTCAGTGAAGCAAATAAGGAAAAACTAAAGAGCTCACAAAATAACACATGCATACATTCATACATATGTTGTTCAATACTAAAAAGAGTGATTATTATCAATTTGGCAAGTGCTCTACTAATCAAAACATTTTATTGGCTTTTATTTCACTACCAATCCTGAACTTCCATAATCTAACTCCACAAGACATGGCTGCAGCCTATACCCACATATGTTGCTTAAGAATCTAGGACAAATGTAGTAGATATCCTAAACCTCATCTCTCTATAATGTTTTAATATCTGAGGAGACCTTGCAAATGAAAACTGAAGATCTCAACACTATTTTCTAACTATAACCAAGTAATATGTATTTTGAGGGTATGTCCCCACAAAGTAAGTAATATACTTTAAAAATAAAAAGAGGTAAAAGCATTCAAAGTAATTTGCATTTCAATATATATATATATATATATATATAGGCAAAATTAATGCAGATTACTGTATATTTCAGAAGAAGGCAATGGCAAACCATTTCTGAGTATTCCCTGCTGATAAAACCCCATGAAATTCCCAGTGTCACCCCTAGTTGACAGCAACATGAAGGCACATACTTTATCCCTGAACACATATTTCTATTTTAAACTCTCCTCCTGTCCTCAAAATAAGCAAATTATTCTAGGTAAATAATTACTGCTACCCTAAGCATTTTATTATTAAAAGGTACAACACCTCCTAGGCCTAAAAAGACAAAATTACATTTCAATCCCCTAAGTATTTATTTAAAAGTCAGTCCTGCTGGGTTACATAGAGGAAATAAAAGGAAATCACAGTTCTCGTTCAACATCTCATTAAGGTTGAGGACAGTAGACCAGAATTGAATATTCTTCCACATATGGTTCTCTTTTAGCCACGTCATTTGGACAGTTTCCTAATTAATTCCTAAAAAGCATATCATAAGAGGT
The DNA here is from genome assembly GCA_034509955.1 of Urosaurus nigricauda. Taxonomy (NCBI): domain Eukaryota; kingdom Metazoa; phylum Chordata; class Lepidosauria; order Squamata; family Phrynosomatidae; genus Urosaurus; species Urosaurus nigricauda. The sequence goes on along the minus strand of JAOEGL010000001.1, from coordinate 310,028,663 downwards.
ATACATGAAGCAGGCAGTTACAGAATGCCTACCAATATCGTAGGACAAAGCTGAAAAGGAAGACATGGCAGTACCTGAGGTCACTGAGATTTTATTTGTTGATCCCTTAAAAGAACAAGAACAGCTGACATCATAATTTGAAAATAAGGAAATAGGAATTTCCAAGCAAGCATGTATAAAAAATAAATTCACTGAAAGCAATTAAGGCAGAGAATAAAGTTTCTATCACATTGTAAAACTAAAAGCACTAACTTCTTTGGCAGAGAGGGTCTAAAAATTCTTGTAACCCATTTGGGATATTTCTCACAACATCACATGAGTAGCCATCTTCTGGCAAAAGAAATGGTAGCTGTAAATCAGGATCTTCTTCTAGCTGTACTTCTCTACCATCACTACGAGCCAGCTCATCAGCAGTGTTTTCTGCAACAGCTACAACATTTTCTATTAACTCCTAGGAATGAAGGAAAGAGACAAGAACAATATTATACATGATCATGATTAAGAGTAAAATTTGTGGTTCTATACAGTGGACCACCCACATTCACTGGGGTTAGGGACACAGAACCTTCATGAAAGTGGAATAAAATGCAAATTAAAAAAAACACCTTTTTTTACCTAAGAGAACACTTCTCTAGGATCTCCAGGACCTCCAGGATAATTCTGTGGTCAAGATCTGCCAGACCATGAAATTGCGCTGGAGGACACACAAATGCCTAGGGAAGTGTTCTCTCTAGGAATCTCTAAGTCCTCTAATATGACTTTTGGCAGAAGTTGACAAGAGAATCATGCGGGAGGACCTAGAGATTCCTAGAGAAAACTTATTAAATCCATGAATAATCAAAGCCACAAAAGTCAAAACAATTGTGGAGGGCCAACTGTACTTTAGTTATCCAATTAAGACAATGATAAAACTAGTATACTTGTTTAAAGCTCATGTCATGCAAGGCAGATCCAAGCAGCAAAAGGAAATTAATTTTTCAGCAGAAATGCTGAGACTTTATAAAATTCCTCAAGCACAACTTCTGGAGCTCTCCAGGAAGAGAAAATTAATTTCTTTTTCAATATGAGAGAGGCACTAAGCAGGCCACAAAAACAGACCTGGAGACCATATGTGGTCAATGGGTCAGAATTCAAGAAGAAGAAGAAGAAGAAGAAGAAGAAGAAGAAGAAGAAGACGACGACTTGTAAGGGAGGCATTCTGTCTTGCAATGTTGTATTGTCAAATAACTTGTCCCGCTTTTAAATAGTGTCCAAATTTTGTTTACAGGCTATAATTTAGGAATTGAGAAAGGTTAAGCTTAAAAAAAATCCCGGTATTCTCAAATGTGTGACCAATATATTTCAATCTTAGGCTGTATATGTACTGTAGAAATAATCCAGTTTGACACCACTTTAACTGCCACAGCTCAGTGCTATGGAATTCTGAGAACTTTAGTTTTGTGAAGCATTCAGCCTTCTCTGTCAGAGAGTTCTGGTTCCACAACAAACTACAATTCCCAGATTTCTGTATCACTGAGTCATGGCAGTTAAAGTGGTATCAAACCACATTATTTCAACAGTGCAGATGCAGCCTTGGAGACATGTTGTCTCTCTTCTCTCTAGCTGTAATATTTTGGCCCTGTTTAATGTGTCACATGCCCTTTCACCCAGCTACATCTCACTAGTATATAAATATTAGTATGGAAATCTAAGGATAAAGATAAGTAATGACACGATATTTAATATAGATTTCTCTCAATTAGTATATTGACTTTCAAAATTCATTTGCAGCTGCAAATAATTGTTACCCTTTATTGTTTGGCATCTATCCAATTACTGATGGGTTTTGAAGGTAAACATCTACACAAAAATTAAGTATCCCAAATCCCAATGTAGAGGAGATCCTGCTCTTGCAAATTTTAATGGATTATCTTCAACTGTCATGGAGATTAAGGGGGATAGTTTATTCAGATCATGTCCTTAACCAGAAGAAACTGAAACCTTAAGTCATTTTCAGTTCTTCTACAACTTTCATGATCCTTGACTTGTCATAAGCTTATCAAGCTACTGATCATTTAACATCCGGGGAGATCACATATACTTTTGTCTGATACAAAAATATTTCTCACAGAAATTGTAGCCAAATTTTTACAGAGAGCAATGAGAACATGAGCTAAAATTTTATTTAATGACACTAACCTTGGATCTACTGTATACAGATTTATTTGTATGGATTTTACCACAGTATATAATTTTTTTCTGCCATATTGATTTCTAAGAATTTTAATTGGTAGGTGTTGATTGGATCAATAAAACTGAAAATTTAACATCAATTTAGAATTAATAATATTTAACAATAAGTGCAAAAGTATCTGTATAGGCTTTGATTCTAAACATTACTTTAGGAATACTAAAAGCCTGGGTCATGCTCTTCCCAAATTAAGGCAACTTTTCACTCACTATTTGGAGCTGCTGAATAAGAACAACAAAATCAAGGCTTCCTTTGATTTGCAGAATTAGAGAATTTGTTCAGAGCTAGCAATAAAATATATACAGAAGAATAAAAAAATGAAAGCCACCCAATAAAAAAGGGGAAGTGATCCGAAGAGGATGAAGATGAAGTCTGATAACTACACATTTTGGCACATAAATATTTTACAGCATTTTTCAGGGGGCTGTACAGAGAATATAAAGGACACCACATGAAAACATCCAGGTAATCATTTTAAAAGGCATTTAAATAGTTGTACACGGCAAGAGACATTTGCAGCGGCTTTTCTGTGCTCCTTTGGCGCTGAATCATCTAGATGCAGTGCCAGAGGAGCGCCATGATACCACCCACCATGTGGTGCAGCACCCGGCATCACGCTAGCCTTGCGGCGGAGTCAGGGCATATGTCATGTGGAATTCCGCCCCCAGGCCAACCTTAATGGCCAGTCTGTACAGCCTCTCATTCCTCCAGTGTTTAGTTATGCTTCCAGCATAGAGTCTTTTCACCACCAACTAAAGACTTCTTTATTTGCCCATACATATTCTGGATCATTCACCATGTTGGTTACTTCTAGTGATTTTAATGAAATATTTTACTGTTTATTATTATTTTAATATTTTATCAATAGGCTTTATTGCATTTTCTGTTTGTTAAATATTTTGGGATTATTTTTTTAATTGAAAAGCATATAAAAATGGAATAAATAAATTAATAAATAAATTTCTTGTTTGAGCACTTGAAGGCAATACAGAACTTGGCAAGTAATCTATACCAAAGCAGAAAACAGGGAGAATCATCCTTCGCTGATCATAGTGCAAGTTGAGAGACAAATTATCTAAGTTCTAAACTGATGTTGAAACTATACTGAGTTAGGGATCTATAGTTAAAATTTGGCTAGTCATTGTGAAACTCGCCCCATCTCTGATTCCATCTTTTGCTTCTCTAAACCACTCTCCCAGGCTCTAAATAAGGGGTGGACAAAGTACAGCCTTGCAGATGTTGATGGTCTCCAGCTCTGCTGGCAAGAACTTAAGGGAGTTGCAGTTCAGTAGAATTAGGTATCTATAGCACTACTCCAAATGTTTGTAACAACCCATTTCTTTAAAGAACACCACAGGGAGAAGAACAGCTACACTTATTTCAATCATGTTAACATCTACCTATTGCTACCAAGAGCCCCTCCTTTCATCTTCCAACTTTCACTGCTCTGAGCAAGAAGGGAAAAGTGGTTAGCGTGCACAGTTATCTTAGAAAGACATTTACCACCTTGTTGACTTAGACACAGTGCAGCTCTGGGGAGCAAGCAATAATGAAAAAGGTATCTCTGTTTTTGCCCATTGGGAAAGTTCTAGAACTGAGTAGCTTGGCAGGAATACCCTTCCCCCACTCACACATATCAGCCAAGCTATTTTTTCCCTCAGTTTTGAAGTCCCCCATGTTAACACATAGACCTGAAAGGAGGGGGGGGGCACAGATGACCACTTAAAGAACCACAGTCACAAGTAAGCAACCTGTTTTTACTTGTGGTCTCTGTGCCTCACACAAATGGGTGACTGTAAAGCTTATTATGGTTGGTGTACTAGCATCCATTCTGAATATGCAGTCCAGCCTGCAGTGATGAATGAACATGGACAGTTGTGACCAAGTAGTCGACTTACAAAGTTCAGGTAGAGGGATCCCATGCAGTAGGGCTGTAGTTGAGACCACCACTCTGGTCCAATGTATTTGTAAACCTTCATGTGTCAGACACTGTACCAATTCATATGTCAGTTTGATAGTCTGAACAGTCCATTTTGCAAATCGTTAAGATGAAACCTGTTGACCCTTCCCTTGACACCCCCAACAGATAAAAAGTCTGTTGGAAGAAGGAAATAAAGCAGTATGTTGAATGTAGAATAAGGGGCCCTCCAGACATCAAAGCAGAGAGACTTCCAATTCAGTTGCAAGCTGCAGATAAAATGTTTGCAAAGCTATGTCTTGACTGATGTAGAATTCTGACAGCAGTTTTGGTAAGAAGGAGATATTGAGACATAGAACAACCTTATCTCAATAAAGAACAAGAAACATCTGAATACACAGGCACAAGTTCACCTGCTCTCCTTGCCAAGTGACAAGAAAGGCTACTTTCCAAGTAAGTAAGTATTCATAAGCCATAGCCGAAGGTACACATGACATACAAATCTGCTGTAAAAGAATCAATGAGAGCAGTCAAGTAGGAGTAGGCAGTGTCTGTCATAGAATCATAGAATCACAGAGTAGGAAGAGACCACAAGGGCCATCCAGTCCAACCCCTGCCATGCAGGAACTCCCAATCAAAGCATCCCTGACAGATGGCCACCCAGCCTCTGTTTAAAGACCTCCAAGGAAGGAGACTCCACCACTCTTCGAGGGAGTGTGTTCCACTGTCGAACAGCCCTTACTGTCAGGAAGTTCTTCCAAATGTTGAGGCGGAATCTCTTTTCCTGGAGCTTGCATCCATTGTTCCGGGTCCTGTTCTCTGGAGCAGCAGAAAACAAGCTTGCTCCCTCCTCAATGTGACATTCCTTCAAGTATTTAAAGAGGGCTATCATATCATCTCTTAACTTTCTCTTCTCTAGGCTAAACATCCCCAGCTCCCTAAGTTGTTCCTCATAGGGCATGGTTTCCAGGCCCTTCACCATTTTAGTTGCCCTCCTTTGGACCCGCTCCAGTTTCTCCACATCCTTTTTGAATTGTGGTGCTCAGAACTGGACACAATATTCCAGGTGGGGCCTGACCAAAGCAGAATAGAGTGGCACTATTATTTCCCTTGATCTAGACACTATACTTCTATTGATGCAGCCTAAAATTGCATTGGCCTTTTTAGCTGCTGCATCGCACTGTTGACTCATGTTCAACTTGTGGTCTACCAGGACTCCTAGATACCTTTCACATGTAGTCTCGTTCAGCCAGGTGCCCCCCCATTTTATATCTGTGCATTTCATTTTTCCTCCTTCAGTGCAGAACCTTACATTTCTCTGCATGACTTGTTTCTCTGAAACCCATGTTGACTTTTTGTGATTATGGCATTGGCCTCTAAATGTTCATAGACTCTCTGCTTAATGATCTGCTCTAGAATCTTTCCTGGAATTGATGTCAGACTAACTGGACAATAATTGTTGGGATCCTCTTTTTCCCCCTTTTTGAAGATGGGGACAACGTCAATGGAGGGTACAGGTGAGCAAGTCCCTTAAGGAACTTCTTGAGAACCAAATGTTAAAATAAAGTATTAGATGAAACGAGCAGGTAGGCTGATAAGCCACTATGGCTACCAAATACACCCTTAAAGAAGAGAAAGTCAATCTTTGTCGACAAAGACATAAAAGAAAGTGCATGACAGGACTGTCTTCTGTCATAGGGGCAACAATGGAACAGAACTGTTTCCATTTGTATTCACAGCAGCATTTAGTGTTGCCCTTCCTTACAGTGTTTAGAATGAATGCAATTTTTCCAAGGTTATGTTATTATCCACCAGGCAGCCATAGATCTGGTGAAGAAACTGACCTTGAGAATGAGACAGCAGGTCTTCTTAGTGAGGTAAAAAGTCAATTTGGCCCTGTAGCAGAGGCAAAAACCAGGGGTGCCAATAAGGTGCAATGAGAATTGCATCTGCTTAGGCTAGTCTCATTGTTAATGGGGAAGGAGGGAGAAGAGATTAAGTACAGAAGATGACCAGGCCACTTGTGAAGTAAAGCATCTTAAAGAGAGCCATGATCTACTTCAGCTCTCAAAACCGGTGGCATTTCTTGTTGGCAGGCAAAGCAAACATATCAAGTATGGTCCATTGAACGTCACCCCAAAAAGCAATATCCGAGAGAGTCCATCCATATTGGATCACACGAGCATGACTGAGGGAGTTTGCCAATATGTTCTCTGTGCCTGCCAGGTAAACTGCATGGGATGAACTTGTCTCTTGTTACACCACTGCCAAAGACTCATAGCCAGTTGTAACACGATTGTAGAGTGAATCCTGCCTTGCCAGTTTATGTAAAATCAGAAGAAACTGAGGAGAAGGCAGTTTGATGGGATGTAACACAGCAGGAGGGATGGAGTGGTCAGGCCAAGGTACTCAGCTCTATAACTTTCCACATAGAGTCTCTGTACAGACAGAAAAGCTATTTGTGTGAGGTACAGAGAGCACAAAGAACTTTTCTCTTCACCCCATTTTTCTTTCAGAGTGTTGAATCTTAATTATACTGTAAGCCTAAGGTCAAGGACTCTAATTACCTATTTTAAGCCGCTCTATTTTTAAGCCTTCAGGAATCTTTTTGACTAAAAGGTAGCACATTAAAGCATTTTTTTTTTAAAAAAATCATCTATTTTATTCCAAAGACCAATGAAGACTGTCTCCACATCACTTTTTAATTTCATTTCCCCTTAACTTCTTGCCTCTACTGCTCCTCTTTTTCTCAGTTCTTAAATATCCCCCATATACCGTTCTGCTGGCTTCATGCTTTTAATCCATGTTTTACACACTATTTTAGCCACCCTGATTACAAAATGATTCCCTTCCAGTCAGTTCCCTAGCCCCTGTCCTTTCTCTAGCCAAGAGTACACAGGTAGTACTGCTTTTAGATTGGGTAGATGTTCCTCCCACTCCTCCCTGCCCCATCCCTGATAAAGTATTTTGCCAGAAAGGTAAAACTATTTTTTCTTACACTGTATCATACATAAGATGTACTGCTTAGCACGAAAAAAACCAAAAAATAAATCCTTTAATGTGAACCTTTTCTTTACCCTTTTTAAAATAAAAACTCTAAATTAACTTACTGTTGGGATAAATGGTTCATCTGGAGCACAGTGATAATTTTGTAGTAATGCATGAAGCTGTAAAGAATTGAGTTTAAAGCAGGTGCTATTAATATTTGGAATATCTTCTGGTGAATATTTATCCATAGTAAGTAATGTAGTTGCCTGTGAAGAAAAAGCAAAAACTATTTTAAACATTATCAAGAGGAAATGTATTTTAACATCAGAAGATGTGACACTGGAAACAATATGCCAAAGTCAGGATGCAGGAACCACCTGCTAAGTTACTATAATTAGGATCTTCCATTAAACATTCAATATGGAGTTTTTCTGTTAAAGCTTCTAGGCATTTCATTTGATCACACATACACACACATCCCTATTTCTTTTTCCAATGAATCAACATCCCATGCCCACTAATCATACAGGATACCTCTGTTAACAAAGCATCTGACAAGAAGGTTATTTTACAAAGTCTTTTTCTATCCATTTAACTCCTCTTTTCCTCCTTTTCTTCTGTCTAGCTGGAATTTTTTTACAGCATTGGCACTGGAAGATGGTGAAAGATGGACACAGACTCCATTTCTGGGATGCAGATGACTTTACAATCCCTTACTGTTCATGCATGAACAGCAAAACAGAGAGAAAAGAGGAAAGCAAATCTGCCTGCCTTACCATGATCTGTAGAAGGTTCAAAATGCGTTTACTTATGCAAGGCCTACCTGACATAGTTGTTTCATTTCTCTGAATAACAACCTATTCCTCATCTTTCCATGTCATCAGGATGCTGATGACACCCAAATTTATTTCTCTATGGGGCTAAACAGACAGGCAAAAAGAGGTGCTTTCAGGCTGGCTTGAAGGTGTGGTGTTTAGATGACACATGCCTTGAAGCCAGAAGAAAAGTGCCCTTATGCAGAGAAAAGCCGTTTCAAAAAGAAGCAGCTTTTTTCCGCTTCTTCCTGGCTTGAAGCAGCGTCATGTGATCATGATATGAGCACTCCAGCTGCCTTGGGAGCCGGTGGTGCGGTTGGTGGGGTTTCAATGAGGCTTCAGAAAAGGCATCTTCAAGCCACTTTTTCCTGCCCATCTGTTTCACCCCTATGTCTCCGACTGTTGCAGTGACTAAGAATGGCATCTCTTCTCTGAATGCCTTCCTTGAGTCGGTAATGGGCTGGGTGAGGGGGAAAAAGCGCAAGTTGAATCCAGAAAAACAGAGGTACTCGCGATAGGTACCCCAAGTCCAGGGATGGAGATTTATCAACCAGTCCTGGACAGGGTCACACTTCCCCTAAAGGACGAGGTTCGCAGCTTGGGAGTGCTCCTGGATTTGTTTCTATAACTGACATCTAAGGTAGAGGCGACTGCCAGGAGTGCTTGGGACCAACTTCGGTTGATACACCAGCTGTGCCCCTACCTGGACAGAAAGGACCTCAAAGCAGTAGTACACGCACTGATAACCTCTCACTTAGATTTCTGTAATGCGCTCTACATAGGGCTACCTTTGTACCAAGTTCGGTAGCTTCAGTTGATCCAAAATGCAGCAGCCAGATTGCTTACGGGGACATCTAGGATGGCTCACATTACCCCTATATTAACTTGCCGGAAGAGTTCCATATTATATCCACCTTAGAGGCCTTTAAGAAGGCACTTAAGACAGATCTCTTCCGGCGGGCCTATCCGCCAGACCATCGATAAATTGCTCTCCATCGATGTTCTTCTTTCCTGATGTTGTTTGGATATGTGTAATGTAGATCATCCAGTGGCTAGGTAACTAGTTTTTAATGTAACATAATGTAATAGAATGTTTTAACTTCTAATTTTGATTTATACTGTAATTTTATGATATTATTTGTATTTTTGTTTGAATTCTGTTGGAATCCCACCTCAATCCATAGGGAGAGGCAGGAAATACAAATAAAATTTATTATTATTATTATTATTATTATTATTATTACTACTACTACTACTACTACTACTATTTCTGCCTCAATATCAAATGTTCTGTTAAACAGGAAACATCCAGGAACACATCTACTTCATTAAATGAGGTACATCTGTACTCAATTGTCACTGGGTCTTTGGGAAGACAGGATGTCTCTATTTCAGATTGTTGGGGGCATGAAGCTGGGTTTATTTGTACCCAATCACACAAAATGTTAGTTTTCTTCACTGATTCCAAAGGGGAACTAATTTCTATTTTCTTTGAGGTTTTTCAAAACATCTTTTCAGTGGGAATCAAAAAAATGATCTTACCAAAAATGAAAAAGTTAATTTTACCCTCTTTATGCTTCTCTCATCCCCATTTCCTTTAAATTCACTCCATTCCATGTGCATTCTCACCCAACTATCAGGATTTCTGCCTCCCATCTCTGCTAAGGTTCCATGTACTTTTTAAATAGTCAGGAATTTGTTTTGAGAATGCCCCCATTTGATTTTTTCCCCTCAACACAAGGGAAGGGGAATGTCTAGGTCACCCTCAAGTGTACTGATATTTCTCCCTTTTGCACAAGAGTGTTGCCTTTTTGGAGACAACTCCATGAACACAGGATTATGTAAAACAAATTCTTCAAAAATAACCCAACTGTACAAATGACCTATAATCAAGAAGGAAAAAACACAGATCTCAAAGGAAAAACTTCAAGGCAATTGCTAAGAAACAGGGTATCTCCATTCCTATTTCACAGACACTGTTCTCCTATTTATTTTATTTGCATAAAGATGCATATATGCTACTTTCCCTTCTAAAAAAGGCACTCAAAACAGCTTATAAATTATAAGGTAAAATATGTAAAGAACATTATTCAAATTAAAAAGAGCTGTAAAGTCTACAGTAATGAAAGACAAGACAGTGAATACATTAAAATATGCAATACAGTCAAATAGATGCTTACAAATATCACCAATTGATACTGAAACATCAACAAAAGGAAGAACCTAACCTCTTAGATTCCACATATGGGGTGCATAGGCAGGGAAAGCACTCTTACAATATGCCACCTACTATATACATTAAAAGAGAGTCCAAGCATACACAGAAGGGGTACAATGGCTGTTCATAAAGGACAAGAAGTTCACATAAGACAGTGGTTCCCAACCTTCCTAATGCCGCGACCCTTTAATACAGTTCCTCATGTTGTGGTGACCCCCAACCATAAAATTATTTTTGTTGCTACTTCATAACTGTAATTTTGTCACTGTTATGAATCGTACTGTAAATATCTGATATGCAGGATGTATACACTTTCTAAATGTGAATTTGCATTTTTCAGCATTTAGGGAAACTTTTTTAAAAAAAATAAAATAAAAATTGTTTCAAAATGAATTTGTCCCATGGGTTATCACTTTTCTCTGGACCGCTGAGGTAAAATGGCTAAAGACTATTTCCTTCTTTAGTCCTACAGGTAGCCTAGTTCTGCACAGAGAGGAGCAGAAATAAGTTCACTTGGTAGTGAATGAGCTCTGTTGTTAGTGGTGTTGAATGCCTTCAAGTCCTTTCCTTACTTATGGCAACCCTGCTGGCGAATCCTTCATGGCAAGATTTGTTGAGGGGGTTTGCCATGGCTTTCCCCTGAGGCTGAGAGAGTGTGACTTGCCCAGGGGCACCCTGCGGGTTTCCATGGCCAAGCAGGGATTTGAACCCCAGCACCCAATGTTCAATACTTTTGAGAAGGCATTAAATGTGTCGTTGTTGTTGTGTGTCTGGCTTCAAGTTATGGTGACCCTAAGGCGGTGTGAATTTATCACAGGGTTTTCTTGGCAAGATTTGTTCAGAGGGGGTTTGCCATGGCCTTCCCCTGAGGCTGAGAGAATGTGCTCTCTGGTAAATTCTGCTGTCTGGCTGCCCCCCAAGACATGGTTCCCTGGGAGTGGAAGCATCTGGAGTCCTTGGGGTTCATGAAAACACAGACTCACAAATGGGTGGGTTCGCAGTTGGGCAAGAAAAAGATAAGGGAGAAAAAGGAAAGGAGAGCAACAGAAGATACTTTCCAAAGGAAAGGAATGGTGGCTCAAAAGGGGAGGGGAGAGAAGCTGCATGGCAGGCGTCCTCCTTTTCCAGGATACATCCTACACTTCAGTCTCCTGTCCAAGAAGAATTCCAAACCGCCCTCCTCCATTATGAGCAGGACTAAGAAGCAGGAATTTAAATTTATAGGAGTGTCTTTAGCTGTTGTTTAGTCATGTCCTCAATTCTTCCTCAAGGCCTTTGCAGTGAAGAAGAGAGAAGAAAGAAAGAGCAGAAGACACCCACCCATATATGGGGACAGTACAGTAGTTCAAAAAGAGAGGGAAAGGGTGATGAAAGAAACAGGGGAGGTGGGGAAGGAGGAGGAGAAGGGGCAATGGCATCCCCTCAGGAAGGGACGGTAGTTCGAAAAGGAAGGAAGAAGCCAAGGAGAGCGTGGTGAAAGGGCGGGCTGAGGAGGTGAGGGGTGGGGAAGGGGGACATAAGAGAGAGAGGAAGAGAAGGTGCTTCCCTTGCACTCACGTGCTCTCTGTTGAAGGGAGGAGGAGGACGAGGAACCAATAGAAGGGAAGGAGGTGGAAGCTTCCCTTGTTTGAGAGGGAAGGAGAGGGAGAGAGAGAGAGAGAGAGAGCGCGCGAAGGAGGTGGGGGCAGCATTGTCATCCGCCCCTCACCCTTGATTTTGTGGCTGGGGGTGGGGGAAGCCGAGCCAGGCACAGACACTGACAGAGCAGCTGGCTGGCTGGTGGCTGGGGAGAAGGGGGTGCGGAGAAGGAAGGAAGAAGAAGGGGGAAGGTGGGATGCTGCGTGTGAGGAAGAGCCCGAAGAGGAGGAGGAGGAGGAAGAGGAGGAGGAGAGGGACCAAAAAGTCTGACTGGAAGGCAATTGAGAGTGTATGCGTTCTGGAGACAGATAGAGGAGTGGTGTCTCTGTTGCTAAGACCATCGGAAATGTGTGTTTTCCAATGGTCTTACTTGACCCCTGTGAAAGGGTGGTTCGACCCCCAAAGGGGTTGCGACCCACAGGTTGGGAACCACTGACATAGGAGAAGACCCTTCAAGTAGTTTCTTTCCATACCATTTAAGCACTTTACAGGATATAAACACTTCCTTGACTTATACTTGGAAACTAACTGGTACCCTGTGCAGACGTGGCAATAAGTGAGTCATGCGATCCCAAAGCTACAGTCAAAATTCTAGCAACAGCTTTCCGCACTAACTGAAGTACTTTCTTCAAGAGCAGCCCCACTTAAGACTATCTTGCAAGAGTACAAACAAGATGTAAATCATGCATGCAGGACCATGATCTGATACGGCTGATTTGCATTGCATCAGCCAGATCTTTTTGTCACACAAACTGAAACTGGACAAAATTAATTTTGACCACAGTTCATGTCTGACATCCATTAATAAGGATCACCCCAGCACACAAAACCTATGAGTCTTAAAAAAAGGGAAGTGCAGTGACATTCAGAAATGACATCCTAGCCTAAGCAAGGCCATTTCATATGACTTCATTTAGGCGATGTCAAGTCAGCCTCAGCTTAAGACAATGCTATGAATGAGAGATCTTCAGTTGTTTGTCCTCACTAGAGCAGACCTATTGAATCAATGGGATTTATCTATGTGTTGATTCACCATTAAACATTTGATTGAATGGGCTTGCTCTTGTTAGGATTGACCAACAGGATGTCAGCTACTATTATTAGCACCCCTGCTAAGGTACTGCAAACTCAGGATTGAATCTATCTATCTGCAATGCAGTCTTCCACTTTTAACAAGCATTATTGTTTTTTCTAGTAAGTCTTATTGTCTCATGAAATGCCCAAAGCATGATAGCCTCAGTTTATTTATTATGGCTTCCAAACAGACCTCATGCTCAATTAGCTTTTACATCCATTTATTTGTTTCTTCAGCATTCTTTAAAACTCTCCTCCAACATCACATTTCAAATGACTTAGGGAGTCCTGGTGGTGCAGTGGTTAAATGCTGGTGCTGCAACTACAAGGTTGTGAGTTCAGTCCCAGGGGTTCTAAGGTTCACTCAGCCTAGATCAGTAAAATCAGCACCCAGCTTCTTGGGGGCAATTGGCTTAGATTGTAAACCACTTAGAGACTGCTGAGTTCACCGATAAGTGGTACAGGATGCTATTGCTAAATGACTTGAATCTCCTCCTGTCAGCTTTTTTTTTTTTCTGTCCTGCTCTCACAACCATACACAGAAAACTGAAAATACTGTGTCATGGATGATCTTGAGTTTGGTATTCAAGGATGCATCTTTGCTCTTGAGACTCTTACCTAATTCCTTCATAGCTACCCTTTGAAGTCCAGTTTTGTGACTATGATTTATGACTGAGCCAAACTTTAGAAAATATTTGTAGTCATTATTGCTCTTGTTGTTATTGCTCTTGTTGTTAACAACAAGTTTCAATCAAACATCTGGAGGGCTACCTTTTCCCTATTCCTGCTTTAAATGGAGGAGAGTTGTTAACTGCCATCAAGTTGATTTTGATTTATCGAGATGCTATGAGTGAGAGCCCTCTAAGTCACCCTGTCCTCAACAACCTGCTCAGGTTTTGCAGGTTCAGGGACATGGCTCTCTTGACTGAATCTAGCTGTACCAAACATTACCGTCTTTTCTAGTGAGTCATGTCTTTTCATGATATGCCAAAGTATGACAGTTTCAGTTGAGTCCTCTTGGCATCTACGGAAAGTTCAGGCTTGATGTGCTCTACGATCCATTTATTAGCCTTTTTAGCAGTCCATAGTATCTGTAGAACCTCTCTAGCACCACATTACGAGTATGAATGAGTTGATTTTTTTCCTACCAGTTTTCTTCACTGTTCAGCTTTCACAATCATATATGGAAATAGGAAATGCAATGGCATGGACAATCCTAATATTAGTATTCAATGATATATCTCTTTACACTTCAGCATCTTATCTAGTTCCTTCATAGCTGCCCTTCCAAGTCCTAGCATTCTTGTGATTTCTTGACTGCAGTCTCCATCATGATCAAATATTGAGCCAAAGTATGAAAAATTTTGAACTATTTCAATCTACTCTGAAATTTTGTAAATCATCTGTGATCATTATTTTTGTTTTCTTAATGTTCAAATGTAAACCTGCCTTTGCAATTTTTTTCCTCAATTCTCTTCAGTAATCATTCCAAGTCTTTGCTATTTTATACTAGTAGTATAGTAGTAGTAGTAGTAGTAATATAATAATAATAATGTTTGTTTATAGCCCGCTCCTCTAATAAAATACTCGGAGCGGGGTACTACAGATTAAAAAGGATACAGAATAAAAACAACAATCATATCCCTCCCCAACCGCTCCCCCTTAAAACTGAATTAAACCAAGACAAATTAAAATTAGCACAGTTAAAATTGGTCAACAATTATTAAAACAAAGTGCAATCTCATGAACTATCCATGTGCAAATTTGCATTAAGTAAACACAGCAGGTTTAGGCAAAGGGCAGCTGAGATAATTCCCAGTTCTATCTATGTTTTCAGAGCAGGGAGTAAATGTTCCATTTATTTCCTCTTCAGGGAAAGGCCTGCCGGAAAAGATGTGTCTTTAAAGCCTTTTTGAAACTAGCCAGTGATGTAATGAGACGCATCTCGTCCGGCAGACCGTTCCAAAGCTTAGGGGCGGTAGCTGAAAAGGCCCTCTGGGAGGTCTGGGACAGTCTAGTTTTCATAGGCTGCAGCAGGTTCCTCCCAGAGGACCGAAGTGTGTGGGGCAGTTCATACGGGAAGAGGCGGTCCTTAAGGTAGGATGGGCCTGGGCCATGCAGGGCTTTAAAGGTTAGTACCAACAGCTTGTACTGTGCCCGGAAACTAATGGGCAGCCAATGGAGAGCTTTGAGCACTAGTGGTATGTGCTCTCTCCTTGATGTTCCAGTGATAAGCCTGGCTGCCATATTCTGAACTAATTGAAGTTTCCAGGTTAGGCACAGGGGTAGCCCCATGTAGAGAGCATTGCAGAAATCCAGACGTGAGGTTACTAGAGCGTGTACCACAGATTCCAGGTCTTTCGTGTCCAGGAAAGGGCACAGCTGGCATATCAGCCAAAGCTGATAGCAGGCATTCCTGACTGTCGCATTCACCTGACTAGTCATGTGAAGCGAAGAGTCAAGGAGTACCCCCAGACTGCGAACAGAGTCCTTGGAGGAGAGTGTGACTCCATCAAGGACTGGAGACTGTATTCCCAAACCTGGTTTCGGACCGGTAACTGTTAGTACCTCCGTTTTGTCTGGATTTAGCTTCAATCTGTTTTCCCTCATCCAATCCATTACCGCCACAAGACAGTCATTGAGAGGGGAGGCGCCATCTGAAGACTGAGCCGATGATCTAGTCATGGAGAGGTATATCTGAGTGTCATCAGCGTACTGAAGACACTGGACTCCATGCCTACAGATGATCTTACCCAGCAGCTTCATATAGATGTTAAATAGCATCGGGGACAGGATGGCGCCCTGAGGGACACCACAATTAAGCTCAATTTTGGAAGAGCAATTGTCCCCGAGCCTCACCCTTTGGGATCTGTCAGAGAGAAAGGATCGGAACCACTGGAAAGCAGTGCCTCCGATTCTCAACTCCCTCAACCGACCCAAAAGGATGGAGTGGTCTACAGTATCAAAGGCCACTGAGAGATCCAAGAGCACTAACAGAGTCACACTACCCCTGTCAATACTCAAGCGGAGGTCATCGGTCAGAGCAACCATGGCAGTCTCCACTCCATGTCGTCCTGAAGCCGGTTTGAAATGGATCAAGGTAGTCGGCTTCATCCAAGACTGCTTGGAGTTGGGTGGCAACTGCCCTCTCAATCACCTTGCTTAAAAATGGAAGCAAGGACACTGGTCTATAGTTGTTTCTGTCCAGGGGGTCAAGGGAGGGCTTTTTCAGGATGGGATTAACCGCTGTCTCCTTGAGACAAGATGGTAAGATGCCCTCCCTGAAGGACGCATTGATTGTGTTCCGAAGAAACACTCTCAGTGCGTCTCCCCCCTGGACGACCAGCCAGGATGGACAAGGATCGAGAGGGCAGGTTGTCTTCGGCATACTTCCAAGTAGCTTGTCCACGGCATCAGTACTTACAGATTGAAACTCATCCAGTAATGTAACAGCAACGGAGTCAGTAGACACCTCACCTATAGGATCTGGAGAAAAGGTGGCATCCACGTCGGCTCTTATCCAAGAGATTTTATCTGCAAAGAAGGTGTTAAAACGCATCACAGCAGGCTGTCGTAGGGTTAAGTAGGGGATTCGGCGCAGGGGGAACCTGCGTCAGCTCCCCCACCACCCTAAACAGTTCTGCTGGGCGAGACTCTGCAGACGCGATGCGTGCAGAGCAGAAGGATTTTTGCGCTGCATGCAAAGCCTCCCGATAGGCGCGAAGATGCTGCCTATGGCGAGTCTTGTCGGATAGGAGTCGAGTCTTCCGCCACTTGCGCTCTAGTCGTCGTCCAACCCGCTTCATCTCCCTGAGCTATTCCGTATACCAGGGTTTGTGCTTTGGGGCAGGTTGGAGAGGATGCTCAGGGGCAATCGTGTCAATAGCCTTGGGAAGATCGGTGTTCCAGGTATTTACCAAGGCTTCAACACGATCACCAGCATTGCCAACCATTAGACCCTCTACGGCCTTCTGGAAACCAATTGGTTCCATGAGCCTTGGAGGGCAGACCATTCTAATGGGTCCGCCACCCCCGGGGGGGACGAAATGCTGCTCTTAGTTCCACCTTGATCAGAAAATGATCCATCCATGACAGGTTTTTGTTACCTCCGCCCACGGATACTCCTGTTCCATACTAAAAATCCCATCAAGTGTGTGACCCGTACAATGGGTCGGCCCGTTGACCAACTGGGATAGGTTCATGGCTGTCATAGATTCCACAAACTCCCAAGCTGCTCCAGATAGATCAGAAGGGCTGGTCTTAAGAAGGATGTTGAAGTCGTCCAGAACCAAAAGCCTGGGCGACTCCAACAGCAACTCAGAGACCAGCTGAGTCAGCTCGGTCAGGGAGTCCATTAAGCAACAGGGTGGCCAGTATACCAACAGAATCCCCAAACTATCCCTGGGCTTCAGGCTGAGGTACACACACACGATGTGGGTTGTTTTCCGGACAGGTTTCCTGGTCAAGGTTAGGTTGGTTTTATGGACTATAGCAATGCTGCCCCCCCCGCCCACTTTCCCTTACCTGCTCACTAGTTTCACCTGCATAACTTAAACAGTTGCTGTTCCTTCCCTCAGTACTCATGTCTGCTTTCTCCAAGTCTAATTTTGCTTTCTGTACAATATAGATTGTGTAGAAATTAAACAGATAATGTGATAAAATGCAGCCTTATCTGACCCTCTTGTCAACTGGAAATGATTCTGTTTCCCCATTTTGTGTACTGATAGTGGGCTCCTATCCTGGGTACAGCTTATAGATCAGGAGAAGCAAATGTGGCATGCTGATTTCTTTTAGAGCGATCCATAGGTTTTCATGATCTAAGCTGGGGGCACTAAGTTGGATGTTTATTACTATATTAGCAGGTGAAAATTACAAGAATCACAAAATTGGTTTTTCTATTTCTAAATACTCACCTGTACTATTCTACTAAGGTGACAATCAGCAGCCAGCTCCAAGCCTTGTTTTTCTGCCCAGGCTTCAATGTGTCCCAGTTGCTGGCGGATAATAGCTCCCCAGTAATGGGAACACAATCCTGAGTCTGGATCAGTAACCAGTCTGTTAAAAAGCCACATGTTGATAAAGTGGAACAGCTGGGAGAAGAGCTGTATAGTTAGTGCAGCATTCACTCTACAACGCCGCAACAGGGACATGGCTCCAGTTAGTGTATGCAAGACGTCATCTACAAAACAAAACAAAAAAGTTACACATGTTGTTGCTGTTGTTGTTATTGACTACACATTCTAGGTACAGCTATATTAAGTATCTCAATATTCAATCCTGTTTTATACAAAGAAGACATACAATTTAAATACAATAATGAGAAGCGCCAATTACTAAAAAGCATATCTTTTTTATTTAAAAATATTATTATGATTTTTTTACATTATATATAGAGATTGAAAAATTTATTGTTTACAAAAGGAAAGCAACAAAACTTCATTCAATTATCATTAAGGTATGCATAAACCAGAAAATCTTGTTTACATCCAGAGTCAGTGATTCGGAGACTAACCCAAATTCGCTTGACCTAATTTGATGACTGCCCAATTGGACTAAGATCTCAATCTTGATTTGGAAATCCCAGTCTTTGTGCCTCTCATTAACTATAATTGAAAAATCAAATAATGGCTATAACCTTTTTGTCAAAACTGAGGTTAAATTCCAAACACTGTAAACCCTTAGATTTATGTCTGCCAGATTTCAGGCAATAGGTGCCCATAGGGTCTTATATTATAAGCCTTTACATTCTGATTTTTTACAAAACTGGAAAGACCAATAATAACTTTTTAAAAATTAGTAAAGTCAGCAGCACCATCTGAAGTTATCAAGACTAACAGGTTTTCAGAAAAACACATGGCAGACATTTTGTGCAAGAAATTACAAGCTTATCCTCCCTTTTTTGTGTGTGTATGAAAATTATAATAAAAATGGCTTACCAATATTAAAGGTAGTCCTAACTAGGAAACATGCAACATTTCAGAGAAATGAGTGAAGAATTTTGGACAGAAAGGGAAAGTTCAAATTTAGGGAGCAGAGCAGGTGATTTCCCTTTCCTTATGCTCTGCCCTAGTTGGGAGACATTTTGTGTGAAAATTGTATATATTATAGAGATGCTGAGAAGCAAGAATCTTCCAAAACCTCATTAGGATAGCCTCAGAAGAAACTACAATTTACAGTTTTTTCTCTTTTCTACTCAATTTGCACTAAAGTACAATATGATGGAGTGGGTGATGGAAGTGGAGCATATAGTGGCAGAGGCAGAAGAACCTGAACATTCAACATTTTCCAGGTGAGCATCCAAAGCTACAATCCTTCCACAGATCCCACAACCACCACCAAAACTGATAATATCCCCATTTATGGAAAGGAGAGCTAGCAGAGAGTACCAAAGAATCAGTCATATGATTTATTACTTCAACATTCCTCTCCCAAAGCACAAAAGGTGGATAGCTACAGAAAAAACATTAATTGTGGTTAGAAGCTGGAACTGAAAGTCACAAAATAATACCTACTCCTCTCGCCCACCCTAGTGTTTTCCTTATATTAAGAACCTGAAGAATAATGTGCCGATTCTTAATAGATAATGTATAATCTTTAATCTCTAATTCTTAATAGGTTACGTCCTCAATAAGCTGAATTATTACCTCCTCATATGTTTCTATTGTGAGGAACTACTCCCCCCCAAAAAGTGGCCTAAAAGAAAGGAACACTGGCTTACCTTGTGAGATGTTGGTTTTCAGCAATGGAGGCAGAGTTGGCTCCTGGTCGGGCTGGCTCTCTCTATTCGCTCCAGTAGGCAGGGCTAAACTGCAGGAGACATCAACATAGGGAGCCGCCTCCTGAACTCCAGTCTATGTTACAGCTGAGGACTGATGGTAGAACTTAAGAACGTCTTTAGAACCAGTAGAAACAAAGTTATTAACTAACTAACCTAACAGTTAATACCATCCCTAAAAACCGAAGAACACCCTCAGTTCAAGGAGGCAGGATTCCTCCACCTCCATCGCTGAAAACCAACATCTCACAAGGTAAGCCAATGTTCCTTTTTCCAGCGATGGAGGGGAGGAATCCTAATTGGGACATGCCAAAGCTCCCTAAACAATGGATGGGAGAACTGAGGATGTGATTATATGATGGCCTGGAGAACCCATCTCCCAAAGGATGCTTCTGCATATTAGAAGACATCTATATGATAATGACGTACAAAGGTGAATGGAGAGGACCATGTGGCAGCCCTGCATATGTCTAGAATAGGGGCATTAGTAGACAAGGCCGCAGACGTGGCAGCGCTGCATGTAGAATGTGCTGTGATAAACCCGGGCAAAGTTGCACTACTTGAGGCATAACACTTGGAAATGCAGTCTCAGATCCACCTGGAGAGAGTGGTAGACGAAACTTTTTTGCCTTTGGTTGTAGAACCGAAGGAGACAAATAGGCGATCTGAAAGACGAAAACGTTGATGTATATCCCAAGAGCTCTCATTACATCTAACGTGTGCCAAACTTTTTCTAGCTCTTTTTTAGGGTCAGGGCAGAAAGAAGGAAGTATTATCTCTTGAGTCCTATGAAAGGTTGAGTTGACTTTAGGGATGAATGAGGGGTTCAGTCTCAAGTTTACTGAATCTTGTCTGAACTCGCACAATTCTGATCTGACTGACAAGGCCCCCAGCTCAGATACCCTCCTGGCCGACATGATCGCAACAAGAAATAGAACCTTCCAGGTCAGGAACTTTAAATCAGTCTGGTGTAGAGGTTCGAAGAGGTGCTTCATAAGAGTGGGCCACACCAACAGCAAGTCCCAGGTAGGGTATCGATGAACCTTGGGTGGTCCCAGGAGAGATGCAGCCTTTAAAAACTTCTTGACATAAGGATGAGAAGAAATTTTGTCTGACCTCTTAACTGGAAGGGCCGATGTTATTGCCGATATCTGTCTCTTAAGGGTATTGGATTTGAGGCCTTTGTCGAGCCTTCTTGGAGGTAGAGAAGTAAATCTCCAACAGAGAAGGTTGAGGGGGAGATGTCTTTGGTTTTGTACCAAGAGGTGAAGTGGCAATAGGAATATTCTGACCTCTTAACTGGAAGGGCCGATGTTATCGCTGATATCTGTCTCTTAAGGGTATTGGATTTGAGGCCTTTGTCGAGCCTTCTTGGAGGTAGAGAAGTAAATCTCCAACAGAGAAGGTCGAGGGGGAGATGTCTTTGGTTTTGTACCAAGAGGTGAAGTGGCAATAGGGATATTCGTATATTCTCCTGGTTGATGGTCTCCTGGCTTGGAGGATAGGGATAGTCTCAGCCACCTAATTGCGTAGACCATCTATTAACAAGAAGCGTTCAACCTCCAGGCACGAAGACTGAGCCACGTGGGGTCTGGATGGGATACTAGTCCTTGAGTCAGTAGATCTGAACATGTTGGTAGTCGTATCTGGTCTTCTGATAGATTGAGGATCTTTGGAAAACATGTGCACCTTGGCCAATGGGGCACTACTAAGTTCAGTATTGATTTTTCTTTTCTTAACTTCTGTAGACACCTGGGAATCATTCCCATTGGTGGGAAGACGAAAAGCAGTCCCATCGGCCATGGAGCATGCAGTGTGTCTGAGTCTTCTGCTCCCTGAGTCAGGTATCAGGAGAAGAACCTTGGCACTTGATTGTTTATGGGAGATGCAAAGAGGTTTAGGACCGGGGTCCCTAGTCTCTGGGAGATCAGACAGAACACTTGTGGACAGATTTATATCCTGTCTGCTAAACCAGTCTGCCTGAGTGTTGAGGAGGCTTTTGATGTGTTCGGCCCTTAGGGCTGCCAGGTTGTTTTCTGACCAGTTTAACAGGAGTGTTGACTTGACCATCAGAGAGTGAGACCTCATTCCGCCCTCTCTGTTTATGTGGGCATTTGTTGTGGTGTTGTCTGTTCGGATGAGAACATCGGTGTTTTCTATGAGATATGAGAACGAGAGGAAGGCCAGACGTACCACTCTCAACTCCAGCCAATTTATGCTCTTGGTTGTTCCACCTGCCCTGAGCTAGATGTGGACCGAGCGTTGCACCCCAGCCGTGGAGACTGGCACCTGTTGTGATCTGAACCTGGTGAGGTTGCCAAATGGGGCAACCATTGGTGAGTTTTGGAGACATCCACCACTGAAGCGACCTCTTTAGATTCGAAGGAAGCAGAATCTGTTTGTGGCATCAATTGATGATCAGATGTTGAAAGGGCAGGAGTAGCCACTGGAGATCCGTCAACTGGAAACGGACTCAAGGAACACAGGTCGACACTGCAATCATCAGACCTTGCAGTCTTGCCAGAAGCAGGAGGTCCATCATGTGGAGAAGGAGGATCGAGGCTATTAGGTCTTGGATGGTCTTGACCTACTCGGGGGGCAAAGAAATAGTTCCCAAAGATATGTCTATCGAGTTCCTAGATGTAGAATTTACTAAGAAGGGATAAGGTGGCTCTTCACATGATTTTCCAGAAAACCATGGTGAGAAAGAGATTAGAGAACAGATTGGACCAAGGCTACCACCTGAAAAGCTGATGGAGCCTAAATCAAAAGGTTGTCTAGATATGGGAAAACGTGTATGCCCTGAAGTCTCCAGTGAGCCACTAACACAACCATCACTTTGGTAAATACTCTCGGAGCTGATGAGAGGCCAAAGGGAAGGGCTTTGTATTGGAAATGGAGATGGTTGTAGCAAAAGCGGAGGAACTTTTGATGCGAGGAATGAATAGGGATGTGGACATAGGGACATTGGCTCTTACCTGTGATATATCCGTTTCCAGTAGAGAAGACCCCTGTAGTTTGGGTTATGCTACTCCCACTCACTCCAATAAGAAATCTTGAGACCTTCTGGTGACCCCACGTGGGTGGAGCTAACCCTGGAAGGCCAGTCTTGTCCTGTTTATCACTCCATTATTATTAATATTATTATTATTATTATATAATATTAACCTTTATTTATATAGCGCTATAAATTTACACAGTGCTGTACATACAATCTTATAAATTAGACGGTTCCCTGCCCTCAGGTTTACAATCTAAAAGGAAGTGTTTGCTGTTGCTCTGCAACTTCTTCACTACAGCCGCTTCAATCCTTTTTCCTTCTCTCCCTTTTCTTGGTGCCTTGGAAACATGAAGTAAGATTTAATATGGCAAGGGCTCCCAGGACTGGAGAAAGGCCTTGACTTTGCCAATGACTCTCCCTCTCCTCCAAAGGTGCCCCCTTTCATGGTGGGAGCACAGGAGATTTCTGCAAACAGCTTTACGGCACATGGGATCTGTGGGAACAGATAGTGAGGGTTTCCCCTCCATGTCTCTTTTTTCCACATCACCTCTGCCCAGCTATTTTAGGGCCAGGAATCAGAGAGGCAGCTGGCCAGAAGTCATGGAAACTTCCCTTCTCAGCATAGGCCTCAGTTAGGCCGAGCAAGGCTAGGTGGTCTTGAGGTTTTATGGAGTCCAAAATTGTCTTGAGAGTTTCCATTCTGAAGTGTCGCTTTCTGACGGATCAGTTGACCCTCTTGAGGTCAAGGACTGCCCTCCACAATTTGTCCCTTTTGGTGACTGTGAATAGGATTGAATAGCAACCCTTTGGCATCTCTGAGGAGGGTATAGGTTCAACTGCTCCTATTTCCAGTAGGTGGTCAATGGCCTGAATCATTATTAAGTGTTTTTGTGGCCATCTCGATCTGGGAGAGACAATAAAGTGATTGCAAAGCCATCAGTGAAAGTTTATTAAGTAACCATGCAAAATGGTTGAGAGGACCCATTTGTCTGATATAGTTGTCCGCCAGGTGTGAAAGAAATGTTGTAGCCTGCCCCCAACCTCGTGGGACGGAGTCAGGAATGCTGGTTGGGGGGTTGTATCCTGAATTGGAGAGGTTGGAGGAGTTGGGTAGAAATGGCTTATCATAACCCCGTATCTGAGATTGATTCTTGTGGTATCGATGATCAGACTATTGTTGTCTTGCATACTTGTTATCTCTCTATTTGGTGGAATTAGGGATGTTGCGAAAGGAGTGGGAAGAAGACTGTTCTTGGTGAAAGGACCATTTGTCATCCCGGAGAGCAGAAGTATGTAGCGCTTTCTTTTTGTCCTTGGTCTCAACAAGGACAGGTTCTAGATCCTCGCTGAACAGCTTGGTGCCCCTGAAGGGGGCCATGGTAAGATTTTGTTTGGAGCGGGCATCGACTTGCCAGTTTTTTAGCCATATCTGATGTCTGACAGGTATGATAACTGCTTGAGCCCTGGCGCTAAACTGGATGATGTGTAAGGAGGCATCCGAGGTAAAGGCGAGAACTTTGACCAACGTGTTGATTCCCTATCATAATCGTGGATCACCCCTCAGAACCAATTGAATGAGATCTTTGGCCCAGCCAAAGGCAGTTCTGTAAAGTATGGAGACAGAAGAGGCTGCCCTAATAGCTGTGGTAGACGCTTCAAAGCTTTTCCTGAGTGCAGCGCCTGCTTTTTTATCCTCATCTTCTAACGCATCTTCACCATCCTTAGTGTAAATGGCTGAAAAGACGAGAGCTGACACTGGGGTGTCAAACAGAGGCACCTGAAGCTTTGTCATACAGGTTGTGGCAAGGTATAAAATTGATCACCGCCGGACTGGGTCTAGCAGAGGCTGGCTTATTCAACTCTTCCCTGATGGTTCTCATAAAGTTGGAGGGAAAGGGAACTTCAAAACAAGATGGCACCAACTTAGGGAAGGAGTCCCCTTTGCCTTGAGGAAGATCAGTATCTAAATTCTGTTGAAGCTTGGGTGTATCAGACAACTCCAGTGCTTTAATGGCCTTTTTTAACAGTATAGGGAAATCCTCTGAAGCAAAGAGCCTGGCTGAGGAGGGTGGGGGTGCAGCACCATCACTCTCTTCGACGGAGAGTTCGTCTTCACCATATTCAGAAACTGATTGAGATTGGGAGGCTGAGTCCACATCCTCTTCAGAGGAGTGGAAAGAAAGCTGGACTTTAGATTTTTTTGTTTTGCCTATGGCGGCCAGTAGGTGTCGACCTCCTCTTGCATGAGGCCTTTGGGTGGGAAGCAGAAGCAGGAGTCGCTTTTTCCCCGCCGGATTTAATGGCCCTGGGTAGCCTGCATGGTTTTGGCAAGAACTTGCCCCTCTCAGTCTTGGGGACAGCATTCAAGGAAGAGTGGGAGGGAGGGGGAGAGGGAGAGGAGGAATCAGCATGGGTTTGAAGGGAACTATGGGGAGGGTATAGAGGGGCACAAGAAAGCAGGGTTGCTGCAAGTCCCAAACCTGGGGTCTTAGGAAGGGAGGAGGAGGTCTGGTTGGCACTCGCTGCTGCCTGAGTGGAAATAATGGAGCTCAGGATGTCCATGAGCTCCGGCAGCAGCGGTGGAACCATGGTGGTGGAGATAGGGTTACTCATGGTCCCGATGTCCTCCCTGGGTTGAGCCACCTCCTCCCATTCTCGGGACGAGTGTGTGTGGCTGTGTGCTCCAAGGCACAGAAAAAAGGGTCCTCCCCCCTCCTGCAGTGCTGTCTTGTGGGCCCTCTGGCTTTCCATGGTCCAATGGGGAGCCGACCCTGGCTCGAACAGTGCAGACTCCCTGGACATGCCAGGGCTGTCCTCTACGTCATCCCTCCTGGACATTAGGAGGTCTCTGCCTAAGCCTAGCCTGACTAAGAGAGGAAGGAAGGAAGGGAAAGAAGAGTTGGTTGGGGGGGTGTGTTTTTTTGTTTGTTTTTGAGAAAGGAGTGAGAGAAAGGGAAACCTATCTAGAGTGAGGCAGGAGCTAGACTGGGGTTCAAGGGGCGGCTCCTTATGCTGACATCTCCTGCAATTTAGCCCTGCCTACTGGAGCAAATAGAGGGAGCCAACCAGATCAGGATTCCTCCCCTCCATCTCTAACACTTGACTGATCCCCTCTACACACCAATGTGTTCTGTATCAAGGAACTTGAATGGTGTCTTAAAGAATTTTATTTGCAGTACAAAATAAATGATTCCAACTATGATTCTATGAAAGTTTCACATAAACCAGCATACTTTTCCATGCTTCTACAGAATTAGGGCCTACTAAGCTAAAGTGATAATCAAGTTGGGTCTTGACTATCAGCATGGCAGAACTTTCTTTCTCTGAAGCCCTACAGCCAGAAAGCCATCATTGGAAGATTTTCTAGCATTCTGGAAAGGGTTTGGGTGTGCTCAAGGGGATGCAGTATGGAGGAGTAATTTCCCCCCCCCCTCCAGTTTTGCTTACTAGGATCTGTCAGTAGAATAATCTTTTTGGACTCTGGCCTTTGTTTTAAAGGGACTTTATTTTCAAATATGCCTGCATAAAATATTCTCAGTCTTATCTTTGGTATTCCCTAAAAATATTTTGCTGAGAATAAATGTAAAATATCTGAACTTAATTTACTACATTTCCTATATAGCTATAAATTATCTACCTTTGTTAAAACAGGACCTAATTGGGGTGGGGGGAGGAAGTAATTTAGTGAAGCATTAAGAGAATATTTTTCCAATTATATACTAGATGTTTTTTTATAAAATTATATGAAGTCTAATTATTCAAACTGTGATCACAAGTAATAATGCAGAGTATGCCTATATCCCATATATATACTGTACTGTATCTTGAACATTTTCCAAGCTTTGTCCAATAAAATATGAGGACATTTCAAAAGTCATATTTTAAATTACTAGACCTGAACTGCACATTTTATGATTCAAAATTTCAGTTTTAGTAACAGTGTAATTGTAGGCATACATGCAAGATGACTATTTTCTCTAACACTATATTTTCTCTAACACTGCATATAGAGCACAGGTTAATTACAGCATGTAATATAACTACTAATGATCAAGCCATTGTGAAATAATTTGTTCATGCCTCTGTGTATATTCATACATATGTCCCAATTTGTTCTAGCTCATATGATGAAATGGAGTCTAGTGTAACTGTGGCTGAGTTTTCAATAGCTGACAGAGAACCCCTAGTTAGGTACCGCCAATCTTATTAAGCATGCAAGTAGACACCAACATTCCTCCACAGTATACAAGCTATCCTACAACAATGTGGAGTCGAAGGCTTTCATGGCCAGCATCCATGTTTTTTTGTGGGGCTTTCGGGCCCACAAAAAACTATCCTACAACACTCCTACCATACAAAAAGGCATTCTTAGCACTTAGCATTCTTAATACTTAATGAGGCTAAATTTTCTTAATTGCTGAATGTATACATGGTAGCTGCCTCTTCAACATGATCTTTAAACTGGAAAAAAAAACCACACTGAAGACTTCGCAGGCAAGGTTTAGCACATTATATTGTGATCTAACCTATTTTAGGTCTTTGAGGATTATTTTCTTCAGGATCATCAAGAAATGCAGGCATGTAGTTATTAAGCTCTGACTGAAGACAGTGAACCAGATATCTGAAACATAAATGTTGTGACAGAAAAAAAACGTTTACTATCTGCTTTGTTAAAAACGTATCAACAGTGTACAATTTAGGCCAACTAAAACGTTCATCCCTTACAAACATGCATTCATAAAAATATGAAGAATCTGTCCCTGTAAATGCAAAGCTACCTATCTATATATGTAGAAATCTCCCATTAAATTCAGTGGGACTGAATTTCAAATACATATGCTTAGGAGTACAACTCACACACATTACTTGATTTTTTTACACACTTGATCTTAGCCAAAAGGCTGAGAAGCTTGATATTTTTAAAAAATTCTCAAAAAAAATGAAAATAAAAATTGATCAAAATAGAAAGATAAGCAAACGTGTGATTCTCTTACTTGAATGCCATTTGAACTAGGTGGGCCAAAACATCTTGGGCATCCAATGTGATTCGACTAAGGTCTCGATCTTGCTTAATGAAATTTAGCAGCTCAGACGCATTTGCCATCCAAAAAGCAAGTGCCCCAGCAATATTCTTCTGTTTCTGCAATTATTAAATGTAGAAATATAAATATCAAAAGGAAGTTTCTGATAATTCAGTTTGCACTCATTGTCAAAAGGCTCTGCTCAGACAGACCAGTACATCCTCTGTATCACCAAACATACTCAGATACCAGATACTTGCAGAAAATCTAAATGAAACCAGAAATAAAAAGCTAGGCATACTGCAATTTCTTTAAGTTTACTTTAATTATGAATGATTAAATATTCCAAATGCTATTAGTGAAATGAAGTTAGCATGTTGTCATGGAATGCTGAAAGCTTAGATGTACGCATTATCTGGTAATCTGTATGTGCACAAGCACATGTTCACTAATGCCCATTGCAACCCAGATACTGTTAAGTTACTGACTTTGACACCAAGCAACTCAGTATCAAGTACTGAACTATTTCACCATTTCCCGACCACAAATGCTAGGCCAGGCAACCGTAGATGAGATCCAAAGAACAGAACCACAGACAAAACAAAACAAAAAAAGGGAAGAAAAAGAATCTTTGTCATTATGTCTCTGTATTGAAGTGCATTAAGCAGAAATTATGGAATGCTGATAGTTTGCGCAGTCAAAAAAGTTTTTAGTACTGCATGTTCCAGGTGCTGAATGGGTGTTATGTTCAATCCAGCTGCAGAAATATCTTATTTTTACATGGAAGCAGCATGAGAAACTGAGCTAAGCCAGTACAGCTAGGATCAGTTCCCAGCAATATATCCTACCTGATCAACCTGGTCTATCTCCTGGAGAAAAACGAACGAAGGAAACCAAACAGAAGAAAGAAACTTGTGAACAATCATGGTAGTTTTAGAAATAAAACACTAAATATGAAGGCACAAGACTTATGCTTAGTCACATTAAAACATTTCAGCAGGGGACGTAATATAATCGATAAGATTTTTTTTAAAAAAAGGAGCCTGTAGGAAGGCAGAAAATGTTAATCTGGAGGGCATTGCCTCCAATCAGTTTATGAAATTACATTAGCACCAGCAGCATAATTCTGCACAGAGCAGTATTTACCCACAGAACCCAGAAGAGCCTTCTCATTCCTAACAAATCAATTTTGTATCAGACTGTCAGACACCCAGCACTATGACAGGCCAGATGTAGTATGTTTTTTTAAAAAACAGAATTATCTAGATAACTGCTTTACTGTCTTTCTTTAAGTACTCAGAAGCAATATTTTTTTTATCTGAGCTTGTGAGTAATTCATTGTAAATAACAAGTTGTTTCAGATTAATTTTATTTTTCCAGTAATTAAAGTATATATACGGTAGGCTACAATGGCATTCTAATAAAACAAAGAATAGTGTCAGTTCTTTTGAAGTATAACTGTATCTGTATTTTACTCTTTTTCTTAATAAAAAATATTATTATTATTAATAATAATAATTATTATTATTATTATTATTATTATTATTATTAATGGTGCAAAGGTCCCACTGCATCATGCATTTTGTACTACAGGCAGTAAGCCTATAGTTCTGGGTGTTAAAACCCTTCCACAAAGATACAGTGGGAAAAGTTTAACAAAGTCTAAGGGAAAAACAAATGAACAAATCAGACCAGGCTGTACCTATCAAACTACTGAATACAACTCAAAACTCCTATATATATTGTATATATGCACATATAAGTCTATAAATTTTAGTTAACTGACCTAAAAAGCCTGAGTTGATCTATCCATAGGTCAATGTGAATACTATACTTCAACTCTGAATAAAAAAGGAACCATCCACTGGTGAAAAGCACAAGCATAATATGTCCTGTAAGCACTGATTCCCCCCACCCCCACCCCAACACACACACACATTCTCTCATCCATCTAGTGTGTGCACAAACAATTATGGCTACTAGAATTCTTTGGCATTGTTTTTCTTTGCTTCATCCTTTAGATCTTTGTTATATGCCCTTAAGTTTTACCCCTGACTTATCCATGAGTCACATCAAAAATCATAATTTTGGACCCCAAATCTGTCCTCTACATGAGGTTGACTTATAGTCAAATATATATGGCAAATCATCATTTCACCTTAAATTGATGAAAGAGAATCTCCCTATGTCTACCCCTTCTCCATTAGCAATCAATCTGCTGAACTGTTTTCTGCCTATCAGCCACTGAACCTACTGCCTCTACAATCATTTATGATTGCAGAAAGTTATTCATCTGACCCACTGTATCACTGCCTACTTTGAATTAATCTTGTTTCCTAAATTTGCCCGAGAAGGGCAAAAAACACATCCAGCTGGTAAGGCAGGATATAAAAAAACTGTTAAGAGTAGGGAAGTAGTTGAACAGTCACAACTGGAAAAAAAAGTGAGCTTCTGCCAGTCTAATTGCATGCAGGGAATAAACCAATCATGGTAGATTGTTACTCTGTGCCATCCTGAGAATGAACTTGTTGAGACAATTCATCATGACTGGCCCTACTTAGACTGAACCACTCATGCACCCCCTACAAATATCCAGTTGTTCTCCTGCAGCTTTTCTGAGGCATAATTGTATGCAAGCTATCTTAATGTCTTGTGGAAAAGGCTGCCTGAAAATAAACAACCCAGCACAGGGAGGGCTCTACTGACATCTGTATGGTAGCTCCACATACCATTCAGAGAGCATTAGCTGTGCAGAACTGTGCTGTAATGCTGTAAAGATACTAAGATAAGAGGAAGACATGAAAGACAAAGAGGACCATTTAAAAGAACATGAAAGTGGAACATTAATACATTGAATGCCTTAATAGAAATTAAGTTTTAGGGAAAAAAAGTTTTTCTCAGACACAGAACATCAACAAAACTATGTGACATACAAACTATGTTACTATTTACAGTAAAAACTACATGGGACATGGGCACAAAGTAGTGGATTGGTTCCAGCAGAGAGTTCCTTCTTAAGTTTTGGAAGGGCCCTTTCTGTTTGCAAAAGGGAATGAGAACTAGTTGAGACCCTTGCTGAAGGAAAGAAGCGGAAGCAATTTTATCATTTTGTTCTTCCCCTGGAGTCCCCACTTTACTTCCCATGTTTTTAAGACACTCCCCTAATACTCTGGACTAACTTTGAACCATCAAAGTATGATTCATTAAAAAAAGCCAAAATATAAGATACTGTCATGGTAAAAGAAGAAAAAAGCAACATGCCTCACTAGATTTCATGAAGATAGTGTGAAACAAAATATTGAACTGGTGCTGTATAGTGACAAAATATTTATATATTTGTGTATACCCATTATCTAAACCCTTGAATTGTCTGTTCACCATCTCAGATACATGTAATACTTTACAAAGAATGCTCTGTGTATTACAAACCCTTTGATAGGGTTTTTAAATTTATTAGAAGATCTTCAAAGTTTCTTTGCTGCAACAGAGTAATTATTTTGTGCAACACCACAAACTACATGATTATGTTCAATGCCACACAGGTCATATGAATGCAACTGTGGTCCACTTTTATATAATTTTGAAAAAGCAAACTCTTTTTGTAAATAGTTACATTATTCTCTGGATAAGTATTTGAGACTGAAACTCACCTGTATAACTCCTTCCATCATGCTCACCATCTTGTTGACTATTGCAATAACTTTGTGAGTACGTTCAGTAGGACTGATGTCAGGTCTATACTGGCTCGACAATACATACCGACATGTCATGTACAAAACATAAGTAGGAGACAGCTTAAAATGAACTGTAGAACTATTTGTGTAGTTTATAATGGCAGACAAAAAGGCATCTTCCGCTGCAGAAAACAAAAGATGATAAACCACAATTAGAAAAGCACTACCTATCTTTTGGTAAACAATGTCAAGACAAAAGTTGTAAAATATTAACAAATCAATAATAATGAGTGGAGGACAGAGGAGCCTCTTAAAGAAGAAGTTACAGGTCTGTGAGAGCCAGAAATCTTTCTTGTTTGTTGGTGACCAAATACTTATTTTCCACCATAATTTGCAAATAAATTCTTTCCAAATCAGACAATGTGATAGTCTGAATTTGTTTTCTCATTTTGTCTCTCATAGTTGATGTATATCTATGATGTCAATTACAGGCCCCTCTCATCTTTTTAAGTGGGAGAACTTGCACAATTGGTGGCTGACTAAATACTTTTTTGCCCCACTGTATCTTTAAAAGCAAGATACCTTTAGGAAGTAAGATACATTCCAAAGAATCCCAAAGAAACATTTAATTGTTTCACAGATATTGCCTATTGCACTATTTCAGTAATTAAAGCAATCAGTAAATTCTCATATGTGAATGAAGACTATCACATTTTCAACCTAAAACTTAGCAAAGACCTAGCACAGCAGTTTCCCACTGGAAAATGTTCCTGAGACCACAATATCTGCTAGCCTTTAACAGGCTATTAAGCTGTTTTAAATATGTCAAGCTGTTGACTGAACAATATTCAGGAAATGGTTTGGCTGAATGTTGCTCTTACAACTCAAGCAGATCTGAAGAACAGGTTAGGCCTACTACTCAATATGCCCTGGTGTTTGCCACTGCTTAGCCCAAAAAGATATTACTAAAGAACACAGCAGAGGTTTAAGATTCTTCCTACATTGACTAAAAGCTACATGCTGTATTATTCTCCAAATAATGCAGCTTCTAAAGAAGCAGAGAAATTTAAATCTGTCTAACTTACATTACTACACCATATTTGTGGCAGCTAAGGAAAGAAATGGCAGAGAGGAACTGTAAATTGTAGTTAGAGGTGCTCCATGAATCCTAGTATACATTGGGCTCTGAATTCCTAAGGTCAACAGAATAGATTTTCTCCCATTATTACAGCAGCTAAAAAAATCTAACATCAATCTCTTAACTCAGCTTTACCTCTATACCCCCAAAGAGCACAGAGTGCAGAATAACCAAGCTATTAACCAAACAGGCACTATCAAATTCTTTTTGCTCCTACAAATGAAATTCAAACTACCCTATCTTGGCAACAAACATAAGAAAACATTTATGTCTGAGCTGTTGCCATCTAATTATGCTTTCATCCTTTGAATAGGTAAAATTACTTGCAACTGTGTTGCTTAAAATTAAGTGTCATGCCATGCTGGATAACACATTCAGTGGAACACAGTATCAGCATCAGTCAAATTCTCATCTTTCAACTTAAACTTCCATCAGATCTACCAGGAAATTCTGTTAAGAATTCACCTAATTCCAAGAAGTCCCTTAATGACTAAAACAGTATAACAGAAGATAGCATTCTAAATAAGGGAAATGGGTCTCTGAAATTATGGAATAATTTTGTAGAACTTTTTTAGCTTTTCAAGAGAATATAAAAGCAGCTGAAGAGCAAATATAACCAGAGTAAATTTTCCAGCAATTTCAGTATTTGATATAACTGTCATATAAACAGATCAATTAATAACATACAGTCATACCTGTTCAGACTTTGCTTGAAATAATACTTACAACTTTCCCTAAATTCAATGCTTGCTGGTAATATCAATTCCGGCCCATGCAGGTCCTGAGGTCTAAAAGAAGAAAGTAAATCTTCAGAACTCCAATTCAAAGAGTAAAAATTAATTCCATTTCCTAAAGATGCAGATTTCTCCAAAGGTTTTTCTTTTGAAACCATATAGAACATTTTTTTCATGTCACAAAATATACAGCAATAGAAAAATAAAGCTTCTCCCCTGTTTGTAATAGATTCACTCTCAGGTTTTACATGAACATTAACAAAAGAGATCACAGTACAGGCATGAACTAAAGGTTTGCATTATTAATGAATTTACAGTATACAATATACTGATCGAGGCAACCTGTCAACAGCTGTAAATGACTCATGTCACTTATACACAAGACTATATCAAAAAAGAATTAAGGGGTTAGTTTTCAAGCACCATACTAGATTTGCAAGTGTTCCTTCAATATAATACATATAAGTTTCTATATAAGTGATAGCAATGTGCATGCTTTAAATAATGACAAAAAAGAGTTCCGGAGACCAGATTAGCGAGCACGATGAAGAGGGCTTATTCCATCTCTGCCCCCTGTCTCTGGAACTCTCTACCTATCGATCTCCGCTTGTCCCCCTCCCTTGCTCAATATAAAAAAGACCTAAAGACCTACTTATTTAACCAGGCATATCGCTGAATGGACTTTTTATTTATTAGCCTGTTGTAATGCCGCCCACTGTTCTGCTGCCGCACATGCTCTAGCACTTGTACTGAGATTTGTGATTTTACTGTGATTTTACTGTTTTACTGTTTTATTGTATCTGGCTTGTTTTTAATTTACATGGTTTTTATGTCTTACTGTTTTTATTTGCTGTACACCGCCCTGATCTATGGAAGGGCGGTATAGAAATAAATCGTATTATTATTATTATTATTATTATTATTATTATTATTATTAAATGAGCACTGAATTGTATTGCCAGTTCAAAGGGTTTTTATGAAATATACAAGATTTTACATAAAGAATATATCTTGTATATATAAAGAGATATTTTTAAAAGTTTATACAATATTTCATATAAAAATATAATATACAAAATGTTTTGGCATGAAAGACCACCTTCAGTGATAACTTAATACAAGCAAGAGCACTCAAATGCTAAGTTTCATGTGTTTTATAAATTAGATTGGATTAATAGAATGGGGGAACAGGGTGGCCCTCTCAGGATCTCAGAAAATGGAACTGAAGAGAGATCCTCCAGTGCCATCTTCTGGAAATGATTATTCAAGTATGAGTGGAACCACTATAAAACAACTTTAAAATCTGTTCCCAGTCCAAACAATCTAGATAATACAGTATATCCAGAAGGACATTATGTCTGATGGGACTGAACTCCCAATTTGTCCAGAAGAATCAATAGGACCAAACTCCCCCTTTCTCTATGTCACCACAGGTAATCTCACACAGCAACCAAGGCAGTCTTAGTGTCAAAACTATATCCACTTGAAATGAATCCAGAAAATCAGATTAATTCAAGAGTGGGATCTGATCTGTCATCATGATTGGGAACCATGCCCAGGAAGGAAATATTAGCCTGTTTCCTGCAGTTGATCGCCACAGTTCAGTAATGATGCATGCAGGCAAACAGATTTCTATAAGTTATGCACATGTGAAACAACCAGAGAGATTTTCCCAATATTACAGAGTACCTTATATTTCATAATATAAAATAACAGAATAAATATGGTCAGAACTCCATATCCACAGATTCAAGCATCCATGGCTTGAAAATATTTTTAAAATATACAAATTCCCAAATGCAAATCTTGATTTTGCCATTTTATATAAGCGACATCATGTTACTATTCCATTGTGTTTAATGGGGCTTGAGCATCCATTTGTTTTTGGTATCCACAAAGGGTCCTGGAACCAAAACCCAGTGGATAACAAGGGCACACTGTAACATTTAACATATACCACTGGCACATGGGATTCACTCCTAAAAGAACTAAAGATCTGTGGGCACAAGTCATTTTTCTAATCAATTCAATCCTATTATTGCAATTAGAAAAGTTAAGATAAGCTGGTTCACTTTTCCACTGCTACTAAAGATTTTCACATGTTCTCAATTACTATTTGTTTTTCAAATTCTTGTAGATATTAAATTGCAAATCAGCCTATATTTTTCCTGATCTTTCATAATAAAGTGATACCTTACGAATGCCTACTAGAAAATAAATTCAGGAAGGTATTTATCAACTAGGTTTGTAAGTAAATTTTGCTATAATGCGTATTTTTACAATTTGGCAATAACATGATTACTTAACACAGGAATGAGAAGTTGAACTTATTAAGAATAATCATTCTGGGATGGCAGGAGGAGAAATCCACTATGACTGAGTTTATTCCCATGTGCTAACCAGACAAGGCAGGAGCCCATGGGTTCTTTATCAGTTGTCACTGTTAGGACCTTTCCCTTCTCTTTCCTGACAGTTTGATTATCCAGCCCTACGTATCCCAATAAATTATTAAGCATCATTTCCTCAAGTTTTAGGATGGGCTTGGGATTGCTGCTTCAGCTATCATGCACTCCTAACCCCCGTGAATATGGAGGGCTGACAGTAGTTTTGAATTGGAATTCATCCATAAACTACAGTCCTTCAGCAATAGATTGAATAGGGACAACAGCTTCCTAACTCTTATACACATTTCAACACTATCTGACCCCATCCTCAGGGGGGCCGTCCTATACTCATCTATTCTCTTTACCAACAGGCTAGTTTCCACTGCCAAACTGGTCTTGCCTCTTCATTTCCATTATGTTTAGGATTGGAAGAAATGAACCTTTCAGCATATTCAAATTTCTGAATGGAGTATGAACAAAGTGCATTCACTTCATGCCTCTTAAATAACTACATTACTTCACTAAAGTTTCATTTCTGTCTCCATGCATGCCCCTGGACTACATTTTTCATCTCTACATGCAAACAGGACCCTCACTCAGTGAGAAAGGCATGAACAAAAGCAGATGCATTCTACAAAACTTGTTGGGAGATGTGCTGAAGATTATCACTTCTAGTGGCTTCAAGTTTGTTAAAAATATGTTAAGAGTTCTTTCTATGTATAAAAATATCACGTGCAGCTGTATATTTTCCTACAATATTCAACTGCATTCTGTGGGTTTGATATTATTTTTATTTTTATGTTGGAAATTAAAAGGTGCCCTTCATACCTGCCATCCTGCCTGCGATAATCTTGCTGCTGTTCTATTCTGATCATTGGTTTCACCATGCCTCGTTCAGCTGTGCTGGATGCTGACATTCTGTCACTGTCCAACCTGTTGGTGCTCTGTTCCATACATGATGAGAAGTACTTAGTGTAATGTGCATCAAACACTCATTTCACAAATATATCATAGTCACTCCCCCAAAAGAAACAAGAGATAGGTGAGAAAAGTATAACAAGAGACCAAGTCCCTCCAATTGCGGTTTTAAATTACTCTTCCCCTCCCCCTCAAAAAACACAAGGCTACCTGCTCAATGACTATTAACTATTTCATTAAGATTAGTAATGGTTAGCATGCTTTTTGCAAGGTATGCAAATTTTATTGTTTTTCATGATGAAATGCATCTTTTGATAATAATAACAAGGCCTGGAATTTGTGTTAAGAATACAATTTTGTTTGTTTGTTTTTAAGCAAGACTGAATCACGTAGATTGTTCTAAATAGAATTAGCAATTGCCTTTAAGCCTTGGTTTCCCATAACTCTCAAAACCCTTTTTTCAACCTCTTTCATACAGTAGAACAAATCATATCTTTCTGATCCTTCTTTTAAATTAACCACAGCTTCCCATGAGGTCTGAACTAAGTGAAATGTGATTTACAAAATCTATGATTTGGAATAAGTTAAGTTCCAAAGTCCCAATTCAGTTGTACTTTGTCCTCACTAATCAGGTGAAACCAGAGTTGGGCAACTCCAGATGGACAGTAGCTCCCATCAGCCCCAGTCTGCATGGTCAATAGTGAGTGATGGGAGCTGAAGTTGCCCATTTCATTTTTAAACAAATCAGAGATCCAAACCTGGACAACACAATAAATTCAAGGAGATGAACTTCCATTCTCTCTCACATGCAGTGAAACAGAGAAGAACGTTCAAGGCTAAGACTTATAATAATAATAATAATAATAAATTTTATTTTTATACCGCCCTTCCAAAGATCAGGGCGGTGTACAGTTAAACAGTTAAAAGCATATATATAAAAATTAAAACATTCAAACACAGTAAAAATAGAAGGTAGGGTACAATGTCCGCCAGGGCTTAATGGAACATCCAGTCCGATCATGATGAGGGAATAATAAGATAACATAGGAGAGGAAATCATTGGTAGGCTTGCTCAAACAAAAATGTCTTTAGCCCTTTCTTAAACAAATTAAGAGAGGCGGCTAAACGAAGCTCCGTGGGCAGTGAGTTCCAGAGGCTAGGGGCTGAAACGGAAAACGCCCTTTTTGCTGTTGACGATAATCTAGCCTCTGGAACTCTTAGAAGTTGTTGCCCAGTCGATCGAAGTGTGCGGGGCGGATTGTGTGAGGAGAGACGGTCCTTCAGGTGCTCTGGGCCCAAGCCATTTAGGGCTTTATAGGTAATAACCAGCACTTTGTACTGAGCCCGGAAGCGGATAGGCAGCCAATGTAGATCTTTCAAAATTGGTGTTATATGGGCGGTCCTGGGAGCACCAGTGACCACCCGTGCTGCCATATTTTGCACTAGTTGAAGCTTCCGAGTGTGATACAAAGGCTGCCCCATGTAGAGCGCATTGCAGAAGTCCAATCGAGAGGTTACCAGGGCATGTACTACTGTTTCAAGGTCCCTCCGGTCCAGGTAGGGACGCAGCTGGCGTATCAGCCGAAGCTGATAACAGGTGCTCCTGACCGTCGCATCCACCTGAGAAGTCAGATGGAGCGACGAATCAAGGAGCACCCCCAGACTGCGTACAGAGTCCTTCACGGGGAGCGTGACCCCGTTCAGGACAGGTGGAACCACCTCCATCCCTGGGCCAGGGGAACCTATCACGAGTACTTCCGTTTTCTCTGGATTCAGGCTGAGTCTGTTTTCCCTCATCCAGTCCATTACCGATTCCAGACAGGCCACGAGAGGAGTGACGCCATCCCTGGTCACTGCATCAGTCGGAGACATAGAGAAGACTATTTGGGTGTCATCAGCATACTGATAACACCGCGCCCCATGCCTCCGGATGATCTCTCCCAGCGGTTTCATGTAAATGTTAAAGAGCATGGGGGACAGAATGGCTCCTTGAGGGACCCCGGAAGTGAGGGCCCTCTTATCGGAGCACACGTCCCCCAGCTGCACCATCTGGAACCTCCCAGAGAGGTAGGACCGGAACCACTGAAGCGCAGTGCCCCCGATTCCCACCTCCGCCAGGCGTTCCAGAAGGATACCATGGTCGATGGTATCGAAAGCCGCTGAGATGTCCAAAAGCACCAACAGGGACACGCTACCCCTGTCGATGCCCAGACGGAGATCATCGACCAGGGCGACCATAGCAGTCTCAACCCCATGGCCTGCCCGAAAACCGGTTTGAAATGGATCTAGAAAATCCGTATCCTCCAAGATCGATTGAAGCTGGAATGCAACCGCCCTCTCAATCACCTTCCCCAAAAATGGCAGTAGCGAAACTGGCCGATAATTATTATGAACCAGGGGGTCGAGGGAGGGCTTTTTTAATAATGGTCTTACTATGGCCAATTTAAGGTGGTCAGGGAATTGTCCCTCCCTCAGAGATGTATTAATGATTTGGCGTAACAGCAAGGTTACTGCCGAACCCCCCTGGGCCACTAGCCATGAGGGGCAGGGATCGAGAGAGCAGGTTGTCTTCCGAACACTTCTAAGGATCTTGTCCACATCCTCGGTACTGACAGACTCAAACATCTAGTTTCCCTATTATGGCTGACCCTGGGCTTAGGTTTCAACTCTTTCCCTACTTAAATCCTTGCATTACTACATTAAACAATAAGTAAGCCACTTTTGTTACCCAGAAAGCTTTCTCTCCATGTACAAATTTTCAGCATGTATTATAAAAATTTGAAGTATGAACTGTAAAACGAAATGCATTTATCAGAGATCTATGCCTAGTGACAGTCTGTTACCTTGCTTGTTGATAATCCTGTTCCACTATGTATGTCTCCCTCCAAATCAAATGTAGTTTCTTGTACAGTTCTGAGAAAGTAACATACATTCAAGAACTTGGTGATTAGGGGCATGCAATTAATAGAAATTTACACAGCAATGTTATGTTCAACAATTTAGTATTTTTATTAACTGCAAACTTATAATGCATTTGATATGTATGACTAGAGGAAGATTAATTTTTCATTCCCTGGAATGACAGTACAGAAAGATCACTAATATGATTTGCTAGTGGATATATTTATCTATATCCATTGCTATTTTTAATTAATTTTTATTAGCTGTTTTTGTTGTTGTTGGCCAAGGGTCAAGTTGGTATCCCCAAACCACCACCTTGCTGAATTTTGGTGAGATGGCAGCAAGAAAAAATAAATTTTAAATTGCCACTTTAACACAGAGTTTGTGGGGAGCACAAAGGTTCAAAACAAAGCACACACATGTTGCACATTTTGCCTTAAAGGCAAGTTTTTGCAATCATGGCAAATTTGGCCACGATCACAAAACAAACATCAATTGTTTGATTCCTCTGTACTGCAAATTGCCTAACAATGATACAGAGGGGGAAGCACAGGTAAATGCCTATCATATGAAAGGAACCTCATTCATGCAGTACTTTATTCAGTATCCTTGGGACATTCTCCTATTATTTTCTAGTCTCTTCTGCTGGGCTTAAAAAGCATTAGACACAGTGCACAAAAAAGTTTTTAAAAAAGAATAATTTAATTGCTAACATTGCTTGTCAGTTACAACATACATCTTCATTAGTATCAGCTAATTCAGAATCCTAGCAAATACAGATCGGCATTCTGTTTGTCTAGTTAGGAAAGCAGAATTTCTATTCAGACAATCACTTCCTGTTTGACAAACTCCAATCATAGTTTTATTTGTTTTGCAGTTTTTGATCATTTTAATTTATACATTGTTCCAAATTATTGCATACATAATAGTTTATGAATTCAATAAATAAACAATATAGTAGCAAACCTGTTTTATTATGGATTTATTATTAAAACCTAAACCATTAAAATATGTTGGCTTTTGGGGCTTTTGTAACTTAAGAAATGTTTTTGGCTGCAATGATTTCTCCTCTTTTCCCAGTTCAACACTGACATTAGTATTCATTAATGAAACAGAAACCAATTCCAAAAGCATTCACAGGGTGGAGCAAGAGCACCAAACATTAACGAACACATTATCACATGACTATAACACTTAACTTAATAATTAATATTTCTTAAAGAATTTCCTACATTTCTTATGTGAAAACAGTGATTTACCCAGCTTTGATTCGTGAACTTTTGACCATGTGTCCAGCATCCAGGCGTCCTTTTGGAATGTGATCTTGAACAGGATCCACAAATTTAAATACATGAGAGGTCCCAAACTGAACTTTCATACCACTTTGCAGCATAGTGGTCTCTGAAATCCTCTGGCCTTCTACGTAAGTCTCAGCATCAATGCTTCTTGGGGTAACTGTAACAACTCCATCCATATTAGTAAGGTCACAGTGGTGAGGCTGAATTCCTGGACCAAACAACTGTAAATATAAATGCTCAAAATTCACAATACGTAAAAGAAAAATCAGGGTGTTAAAAATATCTTGGTTTAAATAAGCCAAGAAAAAACTGAATTTCATCTAAGTAAATGTCCCATTGTCTGTACAACTCATTCAGTGAAAGGTTCAAATGCTATAAAAAGTTGTCATTGTATACATTTTGGCTTAGCATTAAAAAAATCATGTTTCAGATATAAAAGTTCCTTTTTCAGTTAAAAAAAAGTACAAAGTTAATTTATTTTTGTTACAAAAGAAGTTACAAGGTCCTGGACTGAAAGGAGCCACTGATCAACAACAAATCTCTCTGGAATTTGCCAATTTATGAAGATCAAGAAACTCCCTCCAAACAAAAAACAAAATCCAAACCCAATTAAAAAACAAATGAAAACAACAACTTTAATAAAACAAATATATTTTGTCTCTTCTAGTCTATGTCTGCACTACAGGAAAAAAAAACAGGTTGACACCACTTTAACTGCCATGGCTCAATGAAACTGTGGGAATTATAGTTTTGGGCTATATTTAGCCTTCCCTGTCAAAGATCTCTGGTGCCCTACTAAACTACAGTTTCCAGAATTCCACAGCACTGAGACATGGCAGTTAAAGTAGTGTCAATCTGGATTATTTCTGTAGTGGGGTTGTAACCCTAGTCTTGCACAGTGACCAAAATATGTCAAGTACTCGTTCCCATACTCGTTCCATACTGTGAACTTAACAAAGAATACCAAGGCCAAGAATTGCAAGGATGTCAGATACTATACATACCGGTAGTCTTTCACAAAAATTTATCTGCTACATAGCTCTTAAAAATAATGTGGGAAGAGTAAATACACAAGTACCTTTTCTCAAATATTTATTCATCGTGTCAAAAGAAAATATTCCTTCGGCTAATTTAAAAACAAATTATTGAGGGGGCAAACTTCAGAAAATAAATAAATAAATGCACCACATTCATTTTTTCTCATTCCACCCCCCCCAGCCCCCATAGCTCTGTTACCAATATATTCAAAGACTCAGATCAATGTGAAATAAAGTGGTAAATACAGAACTGATTTAACATTAGTGTTTAAAAATTCTGCTTCTTTTGTCAAGGTTATTAAGTTAGGAAATTAGTGAGTAGTAAATCATGCTTCTTGTAGTCATTGTGAAGTAAACAGCTTATGTTTGGTGTAATGATAACATGTTGAAGTGAGTTTCAACCTGTGGGTTTTGTCTCTTCTGTTACTCTCAGCTTCCAGTGCAAAGAGAAGAAAGGTAAAGTCTCCTATAACATTATTTTGTAACAAACCAATTTTCTCCTTGCAAAGGAAAATGCATAACTCCAGAAGTTGCCATACCACTTTCTTACTGCAGTAATGACTTGTTGTTTTATCTTGAAAACAGGTACTCTTTATTTATTTCAGAATTCCTCACCTGAATGGAATTGTCATCAAATTTTTCTGTACCAACTTCAGTCACACTTAATTGCAAACGATAAAGCTTTGGTTTATCTCTGGAGTCAGAACCATCTGTAAATAAGTACAGACTATTATATCTACACAGGAAATGAAAGAGCATTTTTAAAGTGATAAAAATGTATGGTAATATTAGATTATAAAACATCATCTCTGGGAGTCGTTAGTAATCTTTAATAAAGTTTTAAAAGATATATATATATATTACGTAAAATTACATCTTCTCACTGAATCTCCTTGAAAAGCTGTGAGAGTGAGAAGAAACTCCTAGGCCATAATGAAGCGGTACTGGGGGCTTCAATGACAACATCAGCAGAAACTACCTTCCTTTTGTAGGAAGCCTCCACTGGTTCTCAATCACATCCCATATAAGGAATATTAGCCAACTAGATTTCCTTAAGTTTATGCAAAAGTACAAGGGGACTTTAATTGAATTTAATTATATAA
Source organism: Urosaurus nigricauda (assembly GCA_034509955.1). Taxonomy (NCBI): domain Eukaryota; kingdom Metazoa; phylum Chordata; class Lepidosauria; order Squamata; family Phrynosomatidae; genus Urosaurus; species Urosaurus nigricauda. Next base: position 309,985,798 of record JAOEGL010000001.1, on the reverse strand, counting down.
ATCAGTATTATATATTTTAAAAAATTAAACCACTACCATTGTGGAACTTGAGCAAATATGTGAGCAACAGAAGTATTTGTAAGAGACAATTGCCACCATACTTCCAACAAGCAGTAGCTTTCCACATGCAGAATTCCACTTTCAAATGCTTAGGAGAAAGATGAGTGAATCTGAATTTCAATTTCACCAAATTTCTTATTTCTCCAAACTGCAAATTCATTCTAGTCCGCACTACCATCAGTTTAGAAAGGAAAAACTAATTTCAAAATCCATATTAAAATGTGTATACGTTTTGCCAAATACAGGGTTGTTGGGATTTTTTTGTACAGACATTGGTTTAGTTTAAGGATGCATTCTTTCATCAACATAAATTAGTGTCTACAATGTGGGTCTAATTCAGCCACTGGAGTAGACATAGCACCAGTAAAATGTAAAATCAAAGTTCTAATTAACTTTTTTTCCAGACAACTGATTTTAGCACGTTAAAAAATTATTAAATTAAACATATTAAATGAGACTATCATATATTTAACTTTTTTCTGTCATATATTTAACAACGAGCTTTTTTCAGGAAGCTTTTCAACTGAACTTTTCAACTGAAAATTGATTAGCACCCTAAGAGTAACTTTACGAACCACATCTTGAATTGTGTATCTAAAAATTCATGCCTTATATTTTAATTAACTGTTGTTAGCCTGAAGTTTCTATTAAAACAGACAAGTGCTTAATTTTAAACATGGGGTTTTCTTCAACTTTTGAAGCTGTTTCAGTATGAAACCACTATTAGAAACTTACAGCAACCACTTGAAAAGCAGAGTAAGAAACTAACATAACAAATCTCTGTATAAATATTTTAAAAACATCATTTATGTAGTCAAAAACTTCACTAAACTCAGTAACTATTGTGGTTTCATTGACAAAAGTTAAAATTTCTATTTAGAAAAACTTCAATTAAAAAAAACCTCACAAGCGCACAAAGGACTTAGTCAAGTCCCGCCACAGGCATAGCAAATGCAAGCACAGGGCAGAGGCTATACTATGTGCCTTGGTGACACAGTAATGTGGACAGGGAGAGATAGAAAGAAGCTGGATACTGCTATAAGACAGCTTAAACTCATACTTGCTCTCAACGACCTGGCACAGTACTTGCATTTGGCACCTGTGTGTACACATGAGAGACATGTTGGGGTGGTGGTGTCTCTTATGCACTATGGTCTCAAGTCTGGAGACTTCCAGATGCATTTGGATTGTAAATACATCAGCCCTGACCTCTGTTTACCCTGGCTGGTGTTGATTGAAGTTGTAGCCCAAAATATCTGGAAGCTCCTCAGATGAGAAAGGCAGTCCAGTATACATCTAGGTGCTGAGGCTGTAGTGTTCATTTATAATAAGGTCTGGACATAGCTTGAAGACAACCTATTTTACCTTGGTTTACTGTATTTTAGTCAGCCAATAAAATATCTATAGATAGATGCTTTCAGTTTTAAAAAATATTAGTATGCAATTTCTAAGCTTAGTTCCTAGCAAATCTTTTACATATATGTTCTTAACAGAAGATAACCATCAGGACAACTGCTATTGGACAAAACATAAGAACTTAATTAAGCTGTTATGAAAGACCAGCACATACAGCTTCCTCCTCTACATGCAAGCATCTTCTATTTGACAACTACAGTTGCATGCCACATGTGCATTCAGGAAAATGCTGGCTTTCTCTAACTAGTTAGATAACCAATCAGCATCAAAGCCCATCTCTAAGGCTTGTGACCTGAGTATGTCCATGAGAGCTAGCATACTACAGTGTTTAAAAATTAGCTACAAACAAATCAGGAAGCCTAAGATCAAATCTCATCTCTGTCACACCATGTGCAGTATGGCAAGAACTCCAAAAGTACATAATTGTAAAATAATGCTATAAATGCTTTAAAACCCAGTATAGTAGTAGTAATAGTAGTACTTCTTCTTCTGTAGTTTCCTTGTTGAAAACAAGGGAGTCCCTCCTTACTTTTGGCTTCTATCATCAGAACGAGGATCACTGAATATGCGAATATAGTTGTTCTGCCCTCCCCCATGGATAGCCAAAAACACAGGACCTTAAGTCCCATTCTTGCCATCCACGAAAAAATAAACTGCAGATGGCAAGCTCATGGTTGGTGCAGGCACTCTGTATTCATATGTGAAGAGAATTAGTGAATATGGGAATATCATCAATAAGAACATGAGCGAATTGATCCTAGACTACTGTTCCGCAGACTAGTGTTACAGCAACAAACTACAGTATTCAAAGAGAGCACTGAAGACAATTCAAAGAAGTGTGTGCCACCGGCTAAATCTGTAGGGAATGCCAACATTGAGAAGAGAAGTTCAAAATCTCAGAACACCTAAGGCCTACTATCTGACTTTGGATTAGGCAGTTTCCCCTAGCTGCAGAACCCAAGATGCGTCTGAAAGGATGCTTACTAAGATACTGGACTTTGGTGTGTTCAAAGGATCCAGAATCATAGCAGCAACTAACTTATCTTACAGACTCCACAAGAACCAAGCTACAACTGCAAAGGAGCTACTGGCAAGACACACTAACCTCTACACACAGCGTATGCAACCTCCCTCAGTATTCCAGACATATGGACAGATGGATTCCCACATATACCAGCAGAATTAGGGGAATGAAAACTGAAGAGGAATTAAGAATGTTCACTCCTCCCCCAATTTCATGCTGGATCTCTGTCCCCCCCCCCCCGAAGATAGGCGGTGGCATTCAAAACAGTTGTCCCCTTCTTTAGCACGCCTTGCATTCTGAAGACGTATCTGCTTCCTTCACCACAATCAATCTTATCTGCGTAACAAATTCCAAGTACAATATTTCAGGCACTTTTGCCCATAATGAATTAGCGGTAACAGATAATTCTCCTACTTTATAATTTAAAGGTAAGATTTAAATTTCTTGCTGATACTCAAAAATCATTTCCCTTCTCACACACACACACAAAGAGAACAAGTTTCTGAAAACAATATAGAGGGCAGCAGAGAATATTTTACAAGAGCAAGCAAAACTATCACATATCTACTATACATTTAATGAGGTGCATTTAATGAGATGCATTACCATTGTGCTCCTTTCTTTTAAAAAAAAAGATTATCTACTGAAATCATTATTGAAAGACTGTTAAACATTTTTTCTTCAGAACCTATTAAAAATTATTCATTTCATGTGTATACACACACATCTATTTTCCATTAAAAGTGAAAAAGGAAGCAGTCAAAGAGGGAAAGAGCAATTTAACGCACTGATTTTTGAAAAAAAAAAGGTTCTCCAAAATCAGAAATTAAAAACAGGTAGGTTTCATGTTAATGGCTACAAGCATGATTTTACACATGTACTTAATACTGGTAACAGCATCAGGGATAATGATCTACTGTGAGGAAACAGCAATTGGAAAGTGGATATAAGTCCACGCTCTCTCTCCTCTGGTTTTCAGAGATTTCTATGTGCACGTACCAACTGACTTTAGTATTGTGATACCACATCCTTTTAACAATGACCTGCCTGCAGCATATGACAAAAGTTAGAGTATACAGATCTTATAGACGTCCTAAAGCTTGATATGTAAACTGTATATAAGCCAAATCAGTAGCATTTAGGATACTTATTTAGGATACAGGATACACTGTTTAGGCACACTACTTACACTACACTACACTTACACTACTTACTTCAAACTTTATTTTAAGAAATATGTAATTTCCTTCTTTATACCATGAAACCATAGATTTGGAATAGAAAGAGCTAACACTAAACTTCTAGTCATCATATTTATTAGTTCTCCCCCTTTCTGTTCACCAGTAATACAGAATACAAATTCTCCTTTTTAAAAAATGGACAAAAGCATTTTTTGCTGACACAGATTTTAGTGACTAGTGAGAAAGAACAGTATTAAGTAACAGAATTACCTTCATAAGTGTGATAGTTGTAGTAGGCAAAGTGATTCCTTCTCCCTGGGGTTAGAAAACACATGCACAGGACCCAGGTGAAGGCAGCATCAGCAGAACAGATATCATGCAGAACATGCGGAGGGCAGAGAAAAGAAAAGATAGGAAAGAGTGAAACTGTAAGCCACCACCACTTACTCAGTTTAAAAGGATGCAGTGCTTTTAACACTTTCAACTTTACAAACTGCTCAGGGTTTAAAGACATGGGTGCTGTGAATGGATTAATATGATTAATTAGTTGGCAACAAGGTGCTAGAAGAAAGCCCAGAAAAGTCATCAAGCAAAAGTGGAAAATCATATAAACTTACTTCACATTAAGATTTTAATTTCATTTCACAAGTGATTGTATCTTTGACTCATTTATTGTTATGACTGCATCATACAAATTACAAACACACACACAGGACTATTGCCATGGTATACCCACTATGATCTTGGTTTCCCATAGAGAATAGTCACAGGTTTACAGGGAAGAAGAGCACACCTCAGCATGTTGCTGTGTGTGATATTTTCCCTACAGGGAGACAATCTGCATGTAAAAGTGAATATGTCTACTATCACATATGAAGGAAGGCCAAATTTACTTTGCTGTGAGTATATCAACTAAGTGGCTACCATGACTACTGGATGCCCAATCTACATATCTATGACAAAAACACTGTCCACATTCCATTTCATTTGTTATGATGTATAAAATGCCCTATATGGATATTAATGCCTTATTCAAAATGCTGAATAGTAGGCAGTTTCAGTATTTCACAGATTCAAAGCAGCATATTCTTTCTGAAAGGAAGGAACTGTTTTGCAACTATCAACGCGTCTGTCTTTTCTTGTATAGTCCCTTAAGGATGCATCCAAGGCATGAAACATACGGGCAAAATGACATGGCCATGTTGGGAGCGTGCCGTTTACATGACGCACACCCCAAACACAGTCTAAAGCCACGCCAAGGCCACATCATTTGCAAAGAAACAGGTCAAGAAGGAGCAGATAGAATCAGCTCCTTCCGGTGGCCTGGTTTAGGACTGCAGCAGGTGCCAGGATTGGGAATGTGCAATTGCTGCAGTCCTAGCATGAATGGTGTCGGCACAGTCTCCCACCTGCCTATTTCAGGCCCAAATCAGCCAAACTGAAAAAACAGAATCAGAAAGAAACAAAATACGGTTGGGGCTGGTGAATGTTGTTTTCTCTATGGACAGATGCATAGATAAGATTTCTTCATAATAGACAGGAACAAAATTAGTTTTCAGAAGATGAGAAAATACCCTTCATAAAGCTCTCTGGGGAAAAAACTGCATGAAATTCAAAAGAAGCCTATTTAGTTCATTAACTCAGAAAATATGAGAACGCTTGTAAATTATTTATTTATCAGATGTATATCCTGCCTTTCTCATGGCTAGGATATAAGGTATTCCAACATAAGGAGAGAACCCACAATAAATTTTATATATTGAATTATAAACTGCCTATCCTATTAAAACACAAGGTTAAAATCTTACAACTCTCTAGTGTTCTTATAGTCTTATTCTTACTATGAAGTCAGACTTGTTGTGTGCCTTCAAGTAATTTTTGACCTACAATGACATTAACACAGGTCTTTCCTGGTAAAACTTGTTCAGAGGAGGTTAGCCTTTGCCTTTCTTTGAGCCTGAGTAAGTGTGACTTGCCCAAGGTCACTCAGTAGGTTTCCAAGGCTGAGCAGGGAATGAAACCCTGGTCTCTAGAGTTGTAATCACTACACCACACTAGTACTCAAATCACTACACCACACGAGTACCGCTAGATACTGTTAATATTATATTCATAAACCATACTGTGTTATGCATATGAAAAACAAGTTACTTATCAAACAACTGAGTACTATTTAAAAGGTTGCACTGCAGAGCTATGATACAGTTCAATTCAAGTTATGAAATACAGTCAGCCCATTGTTTCCACAAATTCTGAATCTACCGATTCAAGCAACCAGTTTAAAAATATACACAGGCAGAAATTCCAAAAAGTATACCTTGATTTTGTTGTTTTATATTTCCATAACAATGGATTTTGGTATCTACAGGGAGTCCTGGAACCAAACTCCAGCAGATACCAAGGGCCCACTGTATAATCCTAACCCTCATACAAATGTTGTAATTGCTGCCAAAAGAAGACTACTATCAATATTTTACTGATTACATTCTTCAACCTGACTGAATTTAATTCAGTGTTAGAAGGGAATGAGCATACACTAGGAATACTTTTAAAAAAAACCACTTACATCTGATTTCTGAAATTTTTTATCATATTATACTATAAAAGCTAAAGGTATTCCCCATTGATAAGGTTGTCAAGTTGTGTCTGACCATAGGGGGTGGTGGTGTTCACCTCCATTACTAAGGCAAAGAGCCAAAGCTGTCAGAGACTCCTCTGTGATCATGTGGCCAGCATGATCGCACAGAACACTGTTTACCTTCCCACCAGAGTGGTACCTATTCTTCTACTTGCATTTGCATGGTTTCGAATTTTTGGTTGGCAGAAGCTGGGACTAGTGATGGGAGCTCACCCCATCTTGCGGCACCTGAGCCTCGAAATGCCAACCTGCCTGCCGATCTTGCAATCAACGGAGTCATTGTCTTAACCACTTGAGCCACCTTTATCATATTATACTATAACAGCTTTCAAATTCATGCTTAATTAATTGAACTGAGCCATCCACAAAAGTATGTACCTAAGAAAAATTAGCCACAAACTCAGAAAAATAATCCACCTCCGAGAATGTAGTCAATTTCAACATTGGAAAACCATGCCACATCCTTGACAGTATCTGCTATGCCACATTTTATGCTTGCTGTGACATGACCTCCTTTCTAAGCCTTGAGGTTAGCTTTTACCTTTCACTTATAGAAGGCCCCTCATCAGTGACATCTGCCCAGCATCCACCTTAAATGTATAACTGCCCAACTTTCCTTAAATGTATAAGGGCTAGGGTCCGAAGTGTCTTGCTCTTATAAGTTTAACATCTTAGTCAGCATGTTTGTCTGTGTCTATATGGTTTAGAATTCACTAAGACAGAATAAACATTGACTTTAGTGAATAACATTTAGCAAGAATGTAGCATAGGTAGAATTGTGGTATGGTTACATTAATTTAACAGTTCCAAGCATTTCACAATTTCCTCTTTACAATCTTCAATACTCTTTCTCTCCCAGTCACTATCCTTCTCTGACCATGTTGAGATCCTTTTTTCTCTTTCTCCAGCTTCTCTACTGTCTTGACAGAATATCTCTCTGACTTTCTCTAGGTCCAGTCGGATTCCCTATCTGACCCTCTCCTTAGAAGTCTCACTCAAGAACCTCCCATGAACTTGAACCTTCCCTCAATTCAATTCCCTTCAACTCCTTTCAGCGTTCTAAAATACTCCCTCAACTGAATTCATAGTAACTCACTGCAGCTTTTTATATCTACTCCTTCACCTGCAGCTCCTCTCTCACAGTCAGCACAAACTATGATTGGCTGCCTTTTTTAAAGCCACACTGAAACCCCACCAATTGCACTGCCAGCTCCCAAGGCAGCTGGAGTGATCATGTTGTGACCACGTGGCATGGCTTCAAGCCAGGAAGAAGAGGAAGAAAGCTGCTTATTTTTGAAACAGCTTTTCTCTGCATAAGGCGCCTAGCGGGCACTTTCCTGCTAGCTTCAAGGCATGTGTCATCTAAATGTCATGCCTTGAAGCCAGCCTGAAAGCACCTCTTTTTGCCTGTCTGTTTAGCCCCCAAGTCTGCCCATTGACTCCATCACACTTGCACACCCACAAGATTTTTTTTCTACTTGTACATTACTAAAACACATTCATTTTAGTAGCACATATATTTAAAGAATGCATATGTCACCAGCCAGTAAAATATTTTTGTGTTTTACAAATAAAACAGAAATAACTATAAAGTAAGTCAAATGATGACAAAAAGTATTAGATATAAACAGTATAAAAGAGTATAGTCAATCAGTTTTGAAAATCAAAAGTTCTTGGAAAGTCAAACATTTCTGAATAGGCATAGTCAGGAAGCCACACTAGAAAAGTCTTTCCATTTCCACCTACTCCACCAGACAGAGCAGACACACTTTAAAAACACTCCATTTTTAAATTAGCAGAATGCTAACACTCCTTCTCAAGCTGGAGAGTCCAAACTGAAAGGCAAAGGGAGCAGTGAGGACGCAGCACAGCAGCAGCAGCACAAATGGCTCTTTGGCACCTACCCTCACAGAGCACTGAGAGGCAAGGAGAGCAGCAGAGATGACTCAGTGGCAATGCCTCTAGCACTTCCCCTCAAAGGAGCACCAAGGGCAATGGGAGCAGTGGGGAGGCGGTGGCAGCACCCTCAACTTATCTACTGGTCTTATTAAAATCTGTAATTTTGGACTCCAAATCTGCTCTCATTTTATACATGAGGTTGATCTGTAGTTGAGTATATACTGTATATTATTTGCTGTCAGAAGAGACTGCTCATTAAATCTCTAAATAAGTCACTGCACTAGGTTTGTCTCCTATTGGTGATTTGTATAAACATACAGTATAGGAAGAGAACTCCTTTAGGAACTGGTAACTATCTTCTTGCTTATTCCAGAAGAAACCTCTCCAGATTTAAAAATGATGCATATCCCCAAGTCTATACGGATCTCTTCCGGTGGGTTTACCCATCTGACATGTTATAGGAGATCTTAAGATAAAACGCTCTACTCTTGCTACAACGATATGTCTTGGTTGTTTAGATAATGATTTAGTTCAATTATTGAATTAATAATATTGCTAGTGTTTTATTATCTGTATTGTTATACTTGTATTTTACTATTTTATTGATGTAATCCTGACTCAATCTGCAGGGAGAGGCGAGAAATATAAAAAATTACTATTATTATTATTACTACTACTACTACTACTACTATTATTATTATTATTATTATTTCTCAGCTACCAGAAATATTACTTGTATTTCAGCTAAACCTTCCTAAAGTGCACAAAACGAAGAAGAAATTATCGACAGGTGCTCAACTGCCTGTGAAAGAACTGCCTTGGATCCCATTTTGGGAGAAAGGTGGAATATGAATACAATAAATGAAATAAAATAAATATAGATGTGTTCCATGGGGTATCCATTTCACACCTAACATTCAAAAACTATAATGAACTATAATGAAACATCTTCTCCACACATGTAGGATAAGGAATCTCAAAATTAACTCTGAATAATTATTAAGCAACTCTAAAAACAGATGTTTTAAGAACAAAACAGTCACCTGGACTTAGTTCAACAAGATAAGGTAGTTTCTCTGGAGGAAGGGAAGAGCCATAACCAGACCCGTCAACTCTTTCCTTCCCCTTTAATGGCTTTCCGTCAACTTGTTTCTTCAACTTCTTTGGGACATAATCAGGTGGCCGCCTTTTTAATTGAAAAACCAATATTCCTAAAGCACAAAAACACAAAGAGTCCAGTCTTGAACACATGTATACTTTAGTCATCTAACACAGAAAATGATTTAATACAATGAACAGGTCGTGCTCTCCTAAACAGGATTGCTCTACTAAATAGCAATCCTCCAATTTATGATTACATTTAGGTTCGGACTAGAAAAGATCTCCAAGTCAACAGAATTCTATCTCTCCAAGATTCAGTGTTTTTGGAGTTAATAAGCTCAAGGAACTTTTAGTTTGTTATTGTTGACTGTCCGCTATTTGCACTATGTTTTAACTTGTTGTTGGTTTAATTCTTTTTTTAAGGGGGGGCGGAGATGGGAATGGGATTGGATATTTTAATTGTCTTGTTTTTAATTTTATCTTGTACCCCGCCCCGATTACTCACTCAGAGGGGCGGGCTAGAAATTATTATTATTATTATTATTATTATTATTATTATATACTGTTAAGCATGTAAATATTTTAATTTAATATTTGTACCTTCTAACAAATTCTAAAAGACTTCACAAGAAAGTTAAAATGACCGCACCCATAAATAAAAATTGTCCGATTTATGTCTATTTTAAATTGAACACACACACAACTGAGTAATCAATTTGAGCTTCAGTTTTTTAGATTTTATTTAATCCTCAAAGCTTAGACAGAACAAAATAGTATCAAATTTTGTCCTCATGTGAACCCTGTGAAGTGACTTAAGATGACACAGTCACTAGTTCAAAGTCACTTGGGGACTGAAAATAAAATATGTTCAGTATTTAGTGGGACACTCTAACCTTGTTATCCTGACAGAAACATGAGAGCTAGATGCAAGAAATGTATAATCATTTCCACATTTTAAGCAGTGTTGTATTAAAGACAACACTGGCTGTATTCAGACGCCATGCATAATACTGGATGCTGCTACACACATGGATATGGAGCAGCCCCAGGGTTACAATGCTATAATTCCCAGCAACTGCTTCAGGCACAGATTCCAGATGCAATGTGCAAAAATCAAACAAACCATAGTCTGATCATTTGAAGAGGATTAAATGACAGAAACATAACGTGCAAGAGGGGGCTGGAACACATGTATATAGCTCATTCACATAGTGCCAACAATCTGGTATGTCTAAACATTGCCACTGAGTTGTATTAAACGTTCTGAACAGGTAAAATTACCTTTGTCACTCGGCCATTCCCGGAATATCTGAAGTGGGCACTCATCATCATCAAGAATAGATTCTTTAGCACCTTTATCATCCGAATGCTGAGCACCAGGAGGAAGCATTACCTACAGTAAAGGCAGCAACAAAATTATTCAACACCATCCTCTCTTCTATACCTCTTTTAGAATAAGTCAAAGATAGGACCACAATTCAAGCAACACAAATTATGGTCCAGTTTCAAGTTTTGTGGCAGATATTGCAAAGTAGGGATTGAAAAGACTAAAATAACTTAGCTGAAATTTTTATAGTTACATCACTTACTATTTTAGCTCTTTCCCCAGCACTCAAACAGTTCTCATTAAAAAAGATGGAGGCTCCAAATGTTTTGAACTTTCATGAATGCTTCCTTCCATTGCCTCTTTAGGCAAGGCGCTAAATCAAGATTAAGGTAAATTCAACAATAATGTTTGTTGAACTGTATATAACTAAATTATACTACAACAAAGAATACAACTACACTATACAAACCACTAGATCTCAAGAGCCTGAAAGATCAGTCCACCACTCTATCATGTTAAGCCAGATCATAAATTACAAATTAGTTGAATAGGAACTGCTCCGACTATAATTGGGCAAATGTCTCACTTCCCTAAACATACGATATTTTGATGGCAAATACAGCCTCTTCACCAAGCTCTCCTACACTAAACTTGTATCAAAAGTGAACAATAAAATTCAACATGCTGTAATTCTTGAATCACAGTTCTACATATTTTACTTTTTATATTCTTACATTGTTTACTGGGGCTAATTTAAGAAAACCAAATATTACTTTGTCAACATTTGTACTGGGTTTACATAACCATAGAGAAAACATTTTAATAATAATTAATGCAATGAGGTAGTTGTTGTTGTTTTGCTTTATTTATAAGTTTTATAGTCCATAATACAAATATTTAATAATAATCTACTAATTATTTTTATTTATGTTGTAATCCTGCCTCAATCCTCAGGGAGAGGCAGGACAGATAAATAATAATAATAATAATAATAATAATAATAATAATAATTTATATATCCTGCCTCTCCCTGAGGACTGAGACAGGATTACAACATAAATAAAAATACAAAAACAAAATAAAAAGTTGCATTAACCCCTAAACCCTCCCACCCTTAGAAATATTAAAAATTCAACAATTTTTACATCAGTAGCATAATCTGAATAATCAAAATGGAACAGACTGTTAAAGGGGCTATCCTTCTTCGGGAGATCAGTCTGGGAAGGCCCACCAGAAGAGATCCATCTTGACAGCCTTCCTGAGGGGGTCTAAGGTAGTGTTAAGACGGATCTCCTCCGACAGGTCATTCCACAGTTTTGGAGCAGCAGAAAAGAAAGTCCTCTAGGAAGTTGCAGCCAATCTGGTCTTCTGTGGCTGGAGTAGATTCTTCCCAGAGGATCTGAGAGTGCAGGGTGGATTATATAGGGAGAGATTTTCACACAAGTAACCTGGACCCAAGCCATGTAGGGATTTAAAGGTGATGACCAACACCTTGTACTGTGCCCGGAAGCTGATTGGCAGTCAGTGAAGGGGTTCTAGAACACGTGTTATATGGTTGAATCTGGATTTCCCAGTGACCAGTCTGGCTGCTATGTTTTGGTCTAACTGAAGCTTTCAAACTTAGCACAAAGGTAGCCCCATATAGAGCATGTTGCAAAAATTGAGACAAGAGGTTACTAGTGCATGTACCACCACTTCTAGGTCCCCATGGTACTGGTAGGGTCGCAGCTGGCATATCAACCGAAGTTGATACTAAATATTATCATTATTACAACAGATACGTTTGCTCCCCCCCCCCCTTCAATGGCTATGACCAAGTAAATTAGTACCCAGTACCCATAATGTGGAATATCTTATTAATGATTTCCCTTACTTCATCATACACCTTTTCAGCTTTAACTTTCTCAATCCAACAACCCCATTTATCCCACCAGTTCATTTCCTTTATTTGACCATTATATTTTCTTTTTCTAATAAGGTAGTAGTTTTAAAAAGTATTAGATCACATTTAAAGATGTTAAAAGCTAAACCAAGTGAAGAAAGATAATTTTATTTAAGTGACTATCATTATATTTAATGAAAATATTATTTGTTAAGGATTTGTATTTATTTATTTAATTCAAGGATTTATATCCCACATTTCTCCCACAACAGGATTCAAGGAAGGTTACAATCATTTTAAAAGACAAAAGAATTTTAAAAGACAGAAATAAAACCATTAATTTTAAAAAGTTAAAAAGTATTAAACATTATTAATATTAAAACCTAAGTATAAATCCAAAACCAGCACAAGTAAAATTCAGCCACCAAACCCTTGCCTAAATAAAAATGTCTTCAGCTGCTGGCAAAAAGAGATCAGGGAGGGGGCCAACCTGACCTCCCATGGCAGGGAGTTCTATAGTCTGATTCCATAATCAGATGGAAAGGAGAGATACAGACGGGTGTCATCTGCATACATCACTCCCCAAAACTCCAGATGACCTCTCCCAGCGGTTTCATATACATGTTAAATCTCCCTGTACCAGGAGGAAGGAGGGATATAAATAAATAGAACAACAACAACAACAACAACAACATGAGGTACAGGACTGAACCCTGAGGAACCCCAAAGACCAATCAATGGCCAGGGAATCTAATAGGGCCCCCCCAACACCACCTTCTTGGCCCGCCACTCCAGAAAAGACTGGAACCACAGCATAACAGTACTTTCAAGTCCCATCCCAGAAAAGTGGTTCAGAATGAAAACCGAGCTATTTGGAACTATTTTCTTTCAAGTATTCACTCACTCGAGCAATGCAGTAATCCTTAGGATTTTCCTTTTCCAGACCATACTTCTCCAGTGCTTCAATAACTGCAAAATCTGCAGTATCCGTGGTAGACAGCAGGATTGTCTTGTACGGTATATTTGGCTTCAAACTGTCTGCATAAATCCTCAGTGTCCCCCCTAAAACATATATCATATTTAATAGACATTATAAAATAAGATCTATACAGCCTGAGGAAATTTTTCTCTCTTTCATAAATGTCACCCAGCATACAATGAGAAATTATTTTTAAAAAAATCTTATCTCTTCCTCAGCACTGAGATCTAAGACAGGTCACAACATAAGGTAACGAAATGGGTACAACTTGAACCTTTCCTCAATTCAGTTCCCTTCAACTCCTTTCAGCATTCTAAAATGCCCCTTCAACTGAACTCACAGTCACTCACTCCTGCTTTTTATATCTACTCCTTCACCTGCAGCTCCTCCTTCACTATCAGCCCAAACTATGTTAGGAAACCAAGTCTGCTCAGTGACTCCATCACACTTGCATACGCACAATATTTTTTTCGACTTGTACATTACTAAAACACATCCATTTTAGTAGCTCCATTTATCTGATAACACAGGCTACAGTCATATTATTGTTTTAAATCCTATTAAGTTGCTACAGGGTACACTATTTTTGTTGTTGTATCAGAACAGGAATTAACATAGCTTCCTCTTTGGAAAACTATTTAGGAGTATTCTTCTTCTTCTTCAACCATGCTATGGACCTCTACTTGTAGGATTTTCCCTAATTAGGCAATATAACTTTTGTGCTGTGATGATAAATCCTTATAAGAGCTCAAATTATGAAGTACATTAATATTTATCTGTGCCTCTACTGTTATAACATGGTGTACAAGTCATGTTATTTAGGAAAGTATACTCATTAACTTTATCCTATAATGGAACTCAAAGCAAGTATCAATGCAAAAATTTACTGGGATTTACAGTTCAAAAGCATGGGAAGTCCAATGGAAGCCAGAGCAGACTTTAAAGCATCTACAAACTTTATGCATCCAATTCATTTGCTTGACTTTAAATGAAAATACTACCAGAATCTGGCCTGCCATCAGAACTCCGAAATTCTTGCATTCTCTTCTCTAATTTTTGCTGTCTTCGTCGTTTCATAACCACTTCTGGATTGGATATGGTGCGAGTGAAACTGGTCTCAGGCATATCTTTATACACCTCAGCTGCAAGACGAGAATTCTCACTGCCAAAAGCAATTTTAAAGAATAATCAAATTTTTATGCAAACCTACTTTTACTTTTATTTATGATGAGTGCTGTCACATTCCGTTGTTAAGATTTTTTCAACACTATTCTTAACTGCACCACCAACTCAAACAATGATATACCCTGTTGTAAACTATATATTAAATGTCTGATGCAACTGAACCAACCAATGAAATTAGCTGAACAGAAAGATACTAATGAAGGTTATACAAGGTACATTTTAAACTACTTCTTGAGGACTGTAACAATCAGTCTGTGAGAATCCTTTATTTAACAAAAATATTGTCTGCGTAAAGAAATAACCTTTATATTTAAAATCACCAAAATATTTTTCTATTAAGAGATCAATATATTTTATATTAATAAAACACTATCAAACAGTAATTTCTATGAGTAGGAAAGCATAGCTTCTGCTCTATCCAAACAACCAGTGCTGTCTTGAAGCAGAGGAGAGAAACAGGGACAAGCTGTGATCCACAAAGAAAGTAATCAAAAAGGTAAAGTATTACTTTCCATGTTATGTCTACAAAAAGACATTCAAGAGGAACAATTCTCAAGAAATGCTAGCCTTTTTATTTTTATTTTTTATTCATTTATTTATACCCCGCTCTTCAGCCCTAAAGGCTATCAGAGCAGCTTACAATTATTATTTTTTAAGACGGTTCCCTGCCCTCAGGCTTACAATCTAAAAGACACAACACAAAAGGAGAAGGGAATGGTGATGGGGAAGGGGATCAGGTCCAGCAGTTCTCTCCCTCTGACGCCTGGACCAAGGCAGATGGACTGGAGGGAGGGCTCGGCTTCTTAATCTAGGCCCGATGGAGTTTGGCCTCTCCTGTCGCTCCCTCCTAGGCAACCAGATAGTGTTGTATTGAAGGGAGGGCTCTTCAACTTGAGGCCAGGCTGGATGGTGCTGCTAGGCCTCTTTCACTCCCTTAAGAAAAAGTCCTAAAGGAATCTATATGCCAGATGCAAAAAGACAGCAAATCTTACATGCTCTCCTTACATTTGCATTTTTGACCCATGTTGTAAAATTTGTTGTAATAGCAAGATAAAATTAATTATAAAACAATGATAGCATCCAAGAGATCATTTTGGAGAGACACTGGTAGATTGAATATTCAGATCAGTCAGAGTCAGGCTAGCAAAAAGGTGGGGGACTGCCCGATGAGCAGATATAAAAAGGAGGAGAAGTTATTAAGAGGAAAGTGTCTTAGAACTGGCAAGAGTGCAGTTGGGAATAAGAGTTTAGTCTTGACAAGGATTCAGATTTCCATATAAGGAGGAGGAATTTCGGAAGAATATAAGTCCTGTGAAATCAATTTAAATTGATACATTCTTTTGAGCAGTGGAGAGCAAGTGAAGGGAAATCTCGGAGTCACATTATTCTGTAGAACGGTAATGTATGAATAAAGCTAGAGATTGATAGGATTTATACTCCTATTGAATAAGCTTTAGTGGAAGGTGTGTGGAAAGAACTAAAATACAGTTGAAGAGTAACTAAAGTCCTTGAGTGAACTGAAACAAGTCAATTTGTAACCAGTAAAGTAATATACACTTTTTAACCATAAGCTTTGAAAACCAACTATAGTCAGCCCTCGGTGTCCAAGGGAAATCTGTCCTGGATGCCCCCACAGATACCAAAAATCACAGATGCTCCCATTGTCCTCAATGGTGGTGTGGCCACGTGGCCGAGCGACAATTTGGGACAATGGGACTCACTGCCCTCATCACAGTGGGTGGCAGGGGGATGCTTCCTCCTCCCCCTCACTGTTGCTGCTCCTGCCTCTTCCTCTTCCTCCCCCTCCTCCTCTTCCTTCCTCCTCCTGCTGCCACCTCTACCTCTTCTTCCTCCTCTTCCTTCCTTCCTCCTCATCCTCCTGCTGCCACCACCTCCACCTCTTCTGCCTCCTCTGCAGACCACCCACCCCCATGTGTGGGCTTGCTGTCCACGAATGCTGGAATCCATGTATGGCAAGTCCACGGATATGAAGGGCCTACTGTGCCAAAAGAGATACCACCATAAGTTTTTTCTGTAAATAAAAGTTATTTACTTTTTGTTCACAAAGGAGAGGGCTGAAGTGATTAATGTTTACCATCAAAACACACTACCAAGAATAGTAAAAATAATAAAGAGAAAGTCAGTGGAAGGACCAAGGGTTAGAAAGACAGTTCTGAGGTAAAAGAAGCTTCAAACTGTTTGTCATAAGACAGAAGAAGAATTCTGTGTAACCCTGTGGTGATCACACAATGTTGTGCCAATCGGTGGGATCCAAAAGACAGTGTGGTGGGATCCGAGAGACCCTATGTGCAGAGATCTGAAAGATCTAGTGTGAGAGAGCTAACAGATCTGGCCTCCACAATCATATTGTTATAATACACTACTAATTTCTCCATATCGATATACATAATAAACACCGGGTTAGATCCAGAGAGGCACAGAGATAGATGATTTCATACAAGAGGAATAAATCACTACGTACAGCCATATGTTTCACCTGAAAATCTGTTTTAGGAGCTTGTATAACTCCCCAAAATAGTGTGGGACGAAGACTAGGGGCTATAGCAGTAGTAAGGATAGGAGAAAGTTTGACCTGGTACAGTGGTCCCCCGGGTTACGAATCCCCCGGGTTGCGAAAACCCCGGGATCCGAAACCGGCGGGATCACGATTGTATCCCCCAGGATCCGAAAGATCCCCTGGGATACGGAAAAAAAAACCCGTGCGGCCCCTTTAAATCGGCCGCGCGGTCCATTGAATATAGCGGTCCCCCGGGAAACGAAAGCTTCCGGGTTACGAAGGTAATCCCGGAACGGATTACCTTCGTAACCCGGGGGACCACTTTATATTTTTAACATGAGTGGAAGTATTTCACAATATGTAAATTATGTGACAAGGGCATTCCTAAAGAAAGCATAATAAAAAACTTTTAATCTAATATTTTAGGAGATTTATCCCCCATGTACAGATTACAGATTCAATGTACAGGTTAGCTGTCCTATCAGCCAATAAAATGAGACTTACATATCATCTCCATGAAATGGTCCATCATTGTCTAAAGCTTGCCGTAATGCTTCTTTTTCTCGCCTCTTTTTTTCTTTTTTTTCCTTCTTTGATAGAGTCCGCTTGAAGTTCTGGATCACTCCTTCTTTCTCTTGTTTTTCAGGGCCATTACTTTGAGCTTTCTGAAATAAATCATATTTAATATTACAAATTATTGCAAATCTCATCATGTTAGCCTCCATATTAAATGGATTTTAATTTTACCCCAAATATTAAAAATGAAGAAAACTACAATTTACACTTTTGACTGAGAACAAATCATATAAAGTCAGGGGTTTTGGAATTTTTATTATTTATTTATTTATTTATTGGTTTGGTTTGGTTTTTTAGTTTTAGGAAACATACACATGTGCAGCATCATATGCAGAGAAGAAGAGTGAAACTTAAAGGCCTGCTCCAACCTGCATACAATCTTTATGGTTAGCACACTTGCTGAGAGGAGAAAAATACACCAGAAATACCAAAAATCTCTGTTTGTTCCATAGTTCCATTGTAATCCCCAGCTACATAAAAACTAGATGATTTCAGTAACATATAAAAAGGACAAAGCTGATTTACGATAAACAACAAACCAGCATACTTCACATTCAAAACAGAACTAAAAACAGTGTGAGATGTTTTTAAAAATTGTGTTTACCTTCCCATATTCAGATAATATACCAAAAACACTTTCCAACAGCAATCTGAGTGTACCGTATTATGGAAGACTGAGCTAAATATGAACAAGGGCAGAAAAATACCCTTAAATGTTCTGAGGTGCCACACCACTTTCTTTCTAAACCTGATATCAAGGAACCAAGAGCAATTTGACAAAGAAAAAAAGGATACACATCTTTCACATGGATTTATCATGCACATATATTATCAAAATTCAAATTCACAAAAAAAATTCTAAAAATATATATTTACATTCTTTTTTTACCTTTGGAGGAAGTGCATCATTTTCATTTTTAAGTACAAATCTTCCTTCTCGATCATCTTTGTTCCAATTTAATTGTACAACGAGAGGTTTCTCATCTATGTCCAATCTTCTTTCTTCTTCAAAATAAGAGAAATAGGCATAACTAATAGTTATTTACATTTCACAGCTACTGTAATGTATTTTTAGCTGTTAATTACACATAAGTAACAAAATAACATAGCAAACAGATTCATAATATTGTTCTGCAGTGATGGAAAACTACATCAGATTTTTTTTTTCATTTATCACAGGTGAATGTGTATTACTGGCAACTGTAGATCAGAAACAAGACAAACAGTACCCATTTTTATCACATTAAGTTGCTGTCAGCATGGCAAGGATGCACACTCCCTTGCTTAAATCCAAAACCTACACTATTCTCTAACTTCTCTGAAGTTCTATACCTTCATATTGAAGGAGCAAAGCATCTGAAGACCTCTCAATTAAAAAAAAAATCCAAATGTTATCTAAAAGTACAATAGCTGTTCAAGAACTTCTAGTGGCTGTAGTATAAGTGACAGAATACACCATACAAAGGTTCCTGGTGAGGAAGAAAAGGACCTGTATCCAGCGCCAGCATTTATCAAAAGTTTTTACCACCACTGTAAGAGTGGTAAGTTAGTACAGTACAGTCAACCTCTGTTAAGAAGTTAGTACAGTATAGTCAACCTGGGGTTTGGTTTCAGGACTCTCTGTGGATGCTCAAATCCCATTAAATATAGTGAGGTAGTAAAATATTGTCCCTTCTATAAAATGGCAAAATCAAGCTTTGTTATTTGGAATTTATATTTGTTTTCAATATTTTCAAGCTGTGAATGCTTGAATCCATGGATACAGAGGGTCAACTGTACTATCAAAGCCATTCATTTTTTCTTTTGGCCATTCATTTTTCTTTTAGCCATTCATTTGTTAAAAAGTAAATAAGCAAGATGATATAAAGGTACAAACAAAATATAATAAAAACTCAGATTTTAGAATCAATAACACATAATAAAAAGTTTAAACACTTTTCAATCAACGTACTATAGCAGACGCGCACACACCCATAAAGATTAATTATCATCACTCCATAAAGAGATGTGAAGGCCTTCATTTTTCCCCCCAATATTGAAATATTTTGTTTTAGAAAATAAGATATTTAAGAGGTATTCATATGTTTACTTCCTTGTTACTTCCACACTATATAGCATGTAGACTTTTATGTAATACTATGTATAAAGATATCTCCTAAAGGAGGAAGGCGGAGGGGAGAGAGAATGACTTCTTGCTAGAAGACAAAAGTCTTAGAAGCTTCATCAACATATGTAGTTACTTAGGAGCTAGTAGAAAAATTAAAACCACCATGGAAATCCTCTGCAAATTGCCAACTCTTCCAAACCATCCAAAAAGGGGGGGGGGGAGGGGGGGAGCCAATGCTCAGTTTTATGAAATGCCATTGAGAAGACTTGGATCATCTCCCCCCCCCCCACACCCTCCTTATAGATGAAGAATGTTTACGTGGCCACAATTTACAAATTCAGTGCCATATTCTAGCCTGAGTCTTGACTAATCCCTGAACATGGAGGGTCCTGGAACTAAACCTCAGCTGATAACAAAGGCCCACTGTATGTTATCAGCTGAGGTTTAGTTCCAGGACCCTCCATGGATAACAAAATCCATGTATGCTCAAGTCCCATTCAATATAATGGCACAACAAAATGGTGTCCCATATTTAAAATGGAAAATCAAGGTTTGCTATTTGGAATTTATACTTTTTTGGAATATTTTCAAGCTGTGTATCCTCAAATCCGTGGATAGGAAATCTGTGGATAAGGAGGGCCAACTGTACTTTTCAAGAAAACAGTGTGTTGATACTTACCATGAATTTTCATTCTTGGATGATCAGAGTAACAATCCACAACCACACAGGTTGTGAATTGCTCCTCTGCATCCCATACTTCATAAATACTTCATGAATGTTGAATAAAAATGTTTAAAATGATTTACTCTGGCTATATACTTTGACCATTTATAAATATATATGTATTACAACAACAACAAAATAGAATAGGAAGAAGACGTTTCTAAAAAGAATCATGTACCTGTTCTATCTACTATCTTAACATGCAATCTACTATTTTTTTAAAAAAAATGACTAATTAATTAATTTATATGGGCTTGTGCATTTCTAAGCTCTCAGTACAAATGTACATTCTGTTTCTGCATGATAATGTTGAGGTCTACATCCTATTTTTAAGCTCAAATATGTCCTTCCTTAGTACTTACCACAAAGTTGATAATTCTATTTACAACTTTCAATTTATTTTTTCCACAGTTTGGAAACTGACAGAAAGGAGATAAAATGCTCTACAGTTCCTAGAACTGAATTAATTTATTTTCAGACTATGTTTTACTTCATTTTTTTTTCATTTTTATTAACAAATTCAGTATTACAACAAAGTTAAGCAGTACATCAATACTTGTAGTATATAATAATAAATCCATAAGCCTGCAAGAGCATTGAATTAAACAAGATCAGCTATAAACACATAAACTCTAAGTTTTAAACAAAACTATTTAACCTTTAACTTTCTCAATAAAGAAAAATACAAACAAGTGATTATTACTATATAGATCTTAGCCAAGTTTTCTCATAAAGATTATTTTGGATATTTTGTCAGTTTTATGAGAACCTTTGTCACTGCTGACCATTCTTTGTCCCATTTATCCGTATCTTTTCTATTTAAGATTGCTGTTAATCTGTCAAGTTCTTTCATATTAAATATTTTGTATTCCCAATCATCTATAGATGGTACACATGTGGATTTCCAATTTTTTGCTACTAACATTCTAGCTGCAGTTATTAAATACAATCCTATTCTCTAATATTTTCTTTCTCCTTCCAGACCTAATACTGAGGTTACATTTAGCAAATACAGTTCTGGATTCATATCAAATTCTATATTTAACATCTTTTTTATTTCAGAATAAATCTTTATCCAAAACTTCTTTGTGATCGGACATTTTCACCACATGTGTATATATGATCCTCTTTTTGGCATCTCCAGCAGTTATGATTGTTTAGTTTATATATTCTGTTGATTGAGCAAGGAGTCAGGTACCATCTATTTACCACTTTAAAATAATTTTGTTTTAGGGCTTGAGCTTCATAATTATACTTAATAATTAATTACTTCATAATTATACCTGGCTGTATTATTCTAGGTGCTATATACAATAGATTTCATGTTCTAAATATTAAATAACAGTTCTTCTATGTAGTTGTACATTTGCTTCCTAAATCTTTTCTCTAAGTCCGAATAAAACTAACACCACACAAGCATCTTAAAACAGAAACTGCGCCTTACGAGGGTGTATCGTAAAGTAATAATTATCACCCGGAAGTTACTATGGCATACTGATGGAAATTTTGTCAGTGTCATCATTGGTCCCTAAGTGCACGTTGCTGAGAAAATCAGCTCATTGCGTCCTTTATTTTTCTGACTGGCTGTGCCAGCAGTGACTAAAATGTAAAATCCTCATCAGGTGCAATCTGCAGGCTTCTACAGTGTCAGGTATATGGAGGGTCAAGATACGCTAGAAAAAATGTAAAATCTAGATAGTGACTACATAGAGATAAGTTAACAATTACAAATGAAAACAGACCTTCTGTAAATTTTTTAAAAAGGTGATCATTAAAACTTTAGGATACCCCCTTGTAACATTCCAACTCTAATAAACCAAGTACTTTTTGTTTGTTTGTTTGTTTGTTTAACTTTGACTGTATTTTTTCTCTCTCCCTTTCTAGATAATTATGATCACTTATTCTTTTCTCTTACTGGTATCTGAGTTGAATTTTCTGAAGGTTTTTTTTTGTTTGTTTCCATCCACATTTTGTTTTTCAGCAGTGGAGTTTTTAATGCTTACCCCTCTGAGTAATTTTCACTTGGTTAAAAACATTTTTCTAAGTATTTTTCCCCAATGCCAGATCAGACGCTTCTTCACAGACAGTTTTAAGAAACTAGTGAACCTAAGGTTTCTGCTTTCATTTTATGTCATTGTTATCAACACAAAATTTTACTCTCCATTTCTAGATGTCAATCAATAAGGAAAGTAAAAAACTAATAATAGAAGTTCTAGCAAACGCATTAAATGAAATACTTAAAGACTTTTTTTTAGTTAGGATCTCCTTACACTGAAAGGCAAAGTGATGTGACAACATACTACTTATGACAGGACTGCTTCATTTCAAAGCCCAGATCTCTTCCAAAAAAACTTCACCTTTGTAGAGGAAAGGGCTTTCAGCAAGGCCTTGTTTGCTTAAGATATTAGATATAAGGCTCACTGTGAAGAGAAGCCCTCTAGGTCCAGGCTGCACTCTGTTTAAGGTACTTCACTTTTATAGAAGGTACTGGAATCACGAACGGGCCCTAGAAATAAACTGGAACTGAAACAAAGCTGGCAGACCATGTCCTTTCACTCCTACTTCCATCAGGATATGAACTGCTATGTTCTGAACCAGATAGAAATTCCTGTTAATTTTCTGAGAAATGTAATTTACCAGTACATCAGTATAAAGAGTTTCAGATAATCAATGCCTAGACTGATGGATTTGTTTGTTGTTAACTGCTTTTAAGTCGACCCATCAGCTAATTCTACAACAGCAAAATAAACACATTTCCTAAAGAAAGCCTCCTCAGATAAACCCTCCATAATTTTATATTAAAGATACATGTTAGGGATTTCCCTCGCCCCCAAACCCACAATCTTTCTTACATTTTGAATCTTACTATTCTGATTTTGTGAAATTGTTGAGACTTTATTGTTTTCTTTTTTTTTTAACTTGTCAATGTGTAATGTGTCTCTGATGGTCAACATCACATCAGATCAAAACCAGTTTTTGTAAATAAAGGTAACTTTATGGCTGGATACCACTATACAATCTTTTGAGACAGTTTTTTTTTCTCTCCCCCTCTTAAACAAATACCCTAAAGAGAATACACTAACCTCCACTGACATGAACTTCATAAAGTGAGTATTTAGGGGATGATAGCATTCGCATATCTGGCCGGAACTTCTCTGCAAGTGTTTCTATCACATCCTGAGTTGTTGCAGTGCTAGACACACGGATACACTTTGTTGCAAAATTTCCCGCTGCTTTGTCTTGAAAATAAAATCTCATAACTCCATGGAATTCCAGGTCCTGTAATAAAATAAAAGGAAATGAGCAAAATTCTGCCCATTTTTTCATGTTGGTATTTATTTACACATTTATCAACAGTTTGCCCCATCAACACACTAGGTTCTTGTCAAATATTCAACTCACACAATGATTATCATTAACATTAACTAAGGTTAACATTAATGATATCAACATGACTGGCTACAAGTACACCCCTTCTATTCCTCTCTCTGAACAAGCAAGCAAACAAGCTAAGAAGTGTTCCATTAACTTTAGTTTGGAATTCCATCACAGCTAGAAAATTATTATGAATGGCTTTGAAACAAGCCACAATGTGAAACCACTTTTTCAGGTTTTTGTTTTTAATGTAATGCTAGAGGAACTTTCTTGGGAAGATGTATACACTGGTCTATTTAGTACTCAGTTGTAATATATCCTATGTATAGAGAGTACTCATTCCTCCAAACACCTGTCAAATTATTCTCCTTGTTAACACATGGAACAGCTTAATGTTTCAGACAAACCAGATCTTCCAGCCATGTTAAATCTGAAGATTTAAATGGTAGTTTGTTTAATTCATGGATATCAGTAGAGAAGCTAAACAAGAGGACTCTATTATAACTTGCAAGACTGAGAAGTTTTTTGTGTAATACCTTGTGGAACACTGTATACAAAGAGAGAAAGGAATGACTTCTGAGAGACTCTTTTAGGTAAGTAAACAAATGAAGCACAATACTTCTGAGTTTTGTTGTTGCTCTGAAAAGGCTATACCAGATCTGTGACTCTGGAAAAACTGCTGACTCGTTGCAAGATTTCAAATTGTGTGGGAAAGGCCTTCCTCGGGGCTTCCGGAGCAGGTGGTTCATGTACGATGCCCGGCGCTGCGCCCTTCTCTACTTCAAGGGTCCCAACAGAGCAGGAGGAGGGCAGCTCCTGGGAAGGCTCCCGCTCCAACACACAGCGTTCACCTGCTCTGTCGGATAGCAACAGGACCAAATTGTCTAAGGACTACATAGCCACAAAATGAATGGCAATTTGTTAAAGACTGCCATTTGCAGTCTTTGGCAAATACAACAGAATTATGTCAAACTGCAAAAGTCACATATTTGAGAGTACATTTCTTGGAAACAAAGAATTCTGCTGAGCTTGTTAACCAGTTTTTAAAACCTGCTAAATCACAGTAGAAGAAATGCTTCCCAAAGCCTAAGTTTGAATTACATGGAAGAGCAAATTAAGGTGTGCAGATAATCTATGTATGTAGGTAAGCATTTTTACATTCCTCCCTCTTTTTCTATTCAAGAGACAAAAGAAAAATACAATCTATCCAATTCCCTCCCACATTTCTGAGGCAAGGAAGCCTGGGCAGCACAGATTTGGGATGCATTCTGCACGGGATCAATATACTTGGTCCATCCTCTTCATTAAAGAAGAGGAGTAGCAACAGAAAAGGGAGACAATGCCAATCTCTTATCTTGCTTTGAGTACTGTTGAAAGATAAATCACTATCCCACTTTTTCTAAGGAAAAACAGATGAATTCAGGGTGGACATCAGAATCACATTTCACTCTTCTTTTAACTAGTTCCCTCTTTTCTCTTTCACACACTGAAGTAGGAGGAAAGAGAGAATCAATCTTTCTGGACAATTTAACTTTGAAGAGGATCTTTTGAAGTATTGTCAAGCATATTGTCAAGATTTAGGGTATAATCCTATCTACTATAAAAGCAGTATTAGCATATGTAAAAAATGAAGGCCTGTTCTCACCATTCTCCCTGTCTATCTGAAAATACACAAATAGCCAGACTATTGAGGAAAATGGAGTTTATGTGTACTTTCCTTGCAGTCAAAAGCAGAAAGGTATGGATTTCAGTTATGCTTTTCAGCACCTCCTAGACTATATATATATATATATATGATATGATATGATATGTTGTTGTCTTGTGCCTTTAAGTCGTTTCCATCTTATGGTGACCCTAAGGAAGACCTATCATGAGGTTTTCTTAGCAAGATTTGTTCAGAAGTGGTTTGGTATCACCCTTTTCTAAGGCTGAAAGCATGTGACTTCCCAAGGTTACCCAATGGGTTTCATGGCTGAGTGAAGAAGTGAACCTCGATCTTCAGAATCATAGTCCCATGCTCAAACCACTACGCCATGCTGACTCTTGAGTATATAGGACTGATCTAGACTGGCAAAAAGGGGTGTGTTCATGCCTGCATGAAAGTGTAGCCTTTAGATGACCCACACTGAAAGTTTGGCATGAACACACTTCTTTTGCATTTTAGTGGGGGAAAAGCAGCTTTAAAAAGGAGCTGCTTTTCCCAGCTTCTTTTTAAAAAGGGCGTAACTGTGCAGCTGTGTCTAAATGCTGCAGTGTAACTGTGCAGTTTTTTAAAGCTTCCAAGCCCTAGCTCCAGCTCTAATCCGAACCCTAGGCACGCGCAGTAGGGACTCTGGGATGCTGTAACTGTTATGCAACTGTGCATAAAATGTCAATTCATTCATAAAATAAAGAAGTTTATTCATAAACTTAAATTGTAACGGATTTAATATCTTTTTAAAGGGGGGAGGGATGCAGTTTTTTATTGATGTAATAGTATTTTAATGTGTAAGCCACCTCAATTGATCTCAAAGGGGTGAGGTTTTAATAATAATAAATACTCTTTTCTTATTTAATAAACATTTGAAGACCTTTTATTAAGCCAAGATAATAATATGTGCATGAGAATTATGCCCTTCTATTTTCACCATAAAAGAAAACATACTGTGGAGCTTATTTCATTCTACAGGTAATGCTAGGAGAAACCATAAGGAAGACAAAAAAAATACTGTACATTAAATTGCACCCCAACCAATTTGTGCCTGAACCAATCTGTATATACGCATATATAAGCCTAAAATTTAGGTCAAAAATGGCCCAAAAAATGAGTCGAATTATTCATGAGTCAATGTAGGTACTGTACTTTAACTCTCATTAAAAAAAGAAACATCTGCCCTGGAATCACTGAACCCCCTCTATTTTCTCATCCATCCAGCCTTTAGTATGAGCACAAACAGCTATGCCTGCTGGAATTTTCTAAGTTCTTTGCCATTTTGCTTTACTTCATCCTTTATTTCCTTTGTTAGATGCCCCTAGGTTTTACCCTTGACTTATCCATCGGTCATATAAAAATCCATAATTTTTATACAACAGACCCTTGACTTATACTTGAAATCGACTTATAGTTAAGTATATATGGTAATAAGAATTGAGTTGTTAGACAAGCTTTAGAATAAAACTATCAGACAATAGAAAGGGAGTCAACAGATGTAACAAAAAAGAATCTTGGATCCCTGCCTAGTCAGCTGAAATGGGGAGAACCCTGAGTATTCATGGATTGCTCCTCCTACCATCCAAGAATGAATATTCATGGTAAGTACCGATGTCGCATTCTCCCGATGGACATGAAGAAGCAATCCATGCACTCTCTGGATTTACCCAAGCCCCAACTGCTATGGTGGCCATGGCTGCCCATTGGTCACTTCACTTTTTGCAGCACCACATGACCAAACATGGCCTGTGCCAATATGGACTTATCTATCCATAACACCTTATAAACATGGAAGGCTCCACCCACCCAGCAGCATCACAAACATCCTCTAAAGAATCTGATACACTTTATAATTGCTACAGCAAGTTGACTGCAGCCACAGGTTTTAGTCATGGCACCCAAGCATTTCATGTATAACAGGTATTTCGGTAGTATAAGATGTGTGCTGTAAAGCATTGAGCAAACTGAGCAACCATTTGCTTCAATGCCTTATTTTCTGAAGTTTTATAATGGAGAGACACACGCACCTCTGTGTATTTGAAGCCTTTTGTTCTTTTTATGTACTTGCTAACTGCTTTCCTCACAACTAATGTATTCCATTTCTTCTATAAAGGATGATTTGGGTTGGCAGAAATTCGGTAAATGTATATTTTGATACAGTGCCATGTATAACAGAGATCTTGGTAAAAATGTTGGGTCTAATATTAAAGTGAATTTGTCATGTTCAAATTTTCATAAACTTTGATTTATGGAAAGAGGGGCTAACGTCAAAATTCTCAAAACCAAGGATGGCAAGGTCAGTATACAGCTATTAGCACAACTTTGGCTCTCTCTGTTCAAACCTTTGCCAACACCCTCTGCATAACTGGTAATGGTAAAAAAAGCATAAAGTATACCTAGTGGCTGAGGCATTGCTCTGTAAGTTCATTCTACCTTTTCATTTTCATCTATTGAAAAAATCTGTTTAGTTTGAAATTTCTCTCCAGAGGCAAATAAATCAATCTGGAATGGACCAAAGAATGTTACTGTTGAAATACCGATTGGTTCAAGAACTACTCTCTCTGATGGATTCTGTATCTGCTGAAATAGTCTGCCTGGACATTTTGTGAGCCCTTTGTGAGCCTGCTGCTGTTATAAACAGCAATGACCTCTTGGTCCAACAAGATAATTTGTTGGATTCCATGATTATGAGTATTGAACATAATCCCCCTGAATGCAAATGGAGGGTTTCATTGGCATATTGTCTGTACACACATGAACATGTCTGCCTTTGATTAAGGCTGAAAATCCCCAGAGTGTTAACCACACTGCTTTAATTCCAAATAGGTTATGTTGTGCTCACATCTGTGTCCACTCTCCCTGAAACCAATGTCCCTTGCATTGAACTCCCAAACTGCAGAGACTTGCATCAGCTGTCACTATTTTTTGCCAGGTTTATAAAAGATATTCCTCCCATTATACTTTTGTACTGAAGCCATCACTTTAAATCTTGCTTCAGAGATTGGGGAAGACTCACTTTGTAATGGTGCTTCCATACAGTGGCCATCTGATGTGGTAGGAAGAACTGTTGCAATATTCTCCTATGAATCTTTCCCATAGTATTAATTGGATTGTTGAAATTAGAAGTCCTAAAACTCTTGCCAAATGCATTATGTCTGCAGACTTCATAGAAGTTGTATGAGCTTGCATGAAGAACAGTAACAGATACATATATTTTTGAAACAACTTCACAGCTCCAGAGGCAGACATCCACCACCACAGTTTTTCAATATCTGTTATTGTTCTTTATGCAAGCTTATACAACTCTCTTCTAAAGGATACACTTTATGAAGATTTAATCTAGCTTGACATCTGAGGAAGTGTAGTAGTATTTACTTGAAGTTGGTGTGATAAAGAGAATTATTTTCATGGACTTTTACTTAGCACTTTAGCAATTCATACAAGTACTGGTATAAGTACCATTTGTCAGTAAAGTCAGTTTTGCAAAACACTGTTACTTTCTGTTAATGATTATATCATGGTTTGTTACTTCATATATTTTTTTTGTTTGCGTGATTTTGTTCATTATTAGGAGTCACTGTATGTCCTCTACTTACTTTTTTCATTTTTTAAATATTATATTTGGTACCTTGTATGGTTCCCCCAAATCTGTTAGGTATAGTTTTCTTTTCTAGACACTCCTGTGTTTCTTTTATGACTTTGGTGAAGATGCCAGGAGCAAGCGCCAGACCCAAAAGAAGTGCTTTCGACTAGTAAAAATTGCTTTTGACATTAAATCAAAAACTGCAAACTGGAGCCATAGGAATGTGCGACTATGGTCCACAACACAATGCAGGAATAATCCAGTCTGAGACCACATTAACTGCCCTGGCTCAATGCTAGGGAACTCTAGGAATTGTAGTTTTGTGAAACATTTAGCCTTCTCTGTCAGAGAACTCTGATGCTACAACAGACTACAATTCCCAGGATAGCCTAGCCCTGAGTCAGGGTAGTTAAATCAATCTGAAACTGGATTATTTCTGCAGTATGTTTTGGACCTATGTGCCTTTTCAATCAACTGAAACCACTTTATCTGCAAATTTTCCCTGATTTTTTTTGAAAGGTTTCCATCCTGAACTTCTGATATTTTACAAATCCATTCAAGAATGTTAGATCTAACATAGGTCTGTAAGTCCCATTGCTTACAGACACTGTGAAAAAGATGGAATAAATATTACTTTGAATTTCTGCATGGAAAACCTTCTCTATAGCTTCAATTTGCAGGATATGATTTATTTCTTTGCCTACTATCTCCTGTTTTTTTCTTGTTTCTTTGAACAGGTATGAGAAGGTATGTTGCACGACTTTTTTGTAAACAAAATTCTGTATTCCTGAGTGACCACCTGAATTACCCATCCATCCATCAACTCTGTCCAAGTCCATTCAACACACAGCAATTTTCCCCACTGAAGTGTTCTCCATACCAATATTTCTTTCAGCCACCCTAACAGAGTACAGTGGTCCCCCGGGTTACGAATCCCCTGGGGTACAAAAACCCCGGGGTACGAAAGAGCCGGGGCCGGAAAAACGGCCCCGGGTTACGAAAAAAACCCAGGTTGCGAAAAAAAACCATGTGAAATTCAAAAGGAGAAAAGTTTTTCCCTATACTTACAGTGGTCCCCCGGTTTGCGAACTTTTTCGGCTTACGAAAGTGGTGCCGGAACGGATTACTTTTGTAAACCGGGGGACCACTGTATCCTGGTCCCCTTCTTGGTTGTTGGAATTCATTACTTTTATACTGAAATCTATTCCTGCTCCACTGATACTTGCTATTGTTGTAGTCACTCTGTCAACTATAACCTCTTCAACCTCAAAAGGAAGAGTAACTGTTCCAAAATGGTTTCTTATCCAGTTTCTTTCTTTGCATAGTTGGTATTACTTTGCTTCTTGTCCTTACTCTCTACCCAAACCTTTCCCTGGGCCCTCCCCCTGAACAACAGTCCTCCTTGTAATGACGCACACATGAAATTATTTCTCCATTTTTGGTCTGCCTGCCAGTGACATAGCCAAAGTGATATACATGTTACTGTGGTGGCTATAACAATCCTCATTGCAAATGCCACTAAATCATGGCCTGCATTAGCAATATATTGTAAGACAGTCCAAATTCTGCTTTAAGCCTTGTTTACAGAATGCTTTCTCCTTTCCTGGGAATCTAAAATATCTTGTACCCAGAGTACAGCTGCCCTAGCAAACACTGATGTTGCAATGGAACTCTTAATTACTAAGGCTAAACTTCATGCACCTTCTTTAGCAATGCCTCAGCTCTATGGGGATTTACAGACCACCCAAAAAGGGTGGTCTGGCGCCACCTCTTTTTACTGCGTACCATCACCACAGCAACTGCACGGAGCGGCAAACGTATGCAATTAAAAAAAGGAGCGCGGAAACTCAGCTCCCTCCCTAAGGCAACCCTAGCACATGACAAGAGCGCCCTATAGCACCTGTCTGTTTCGGGCCTTCACTTGTGCACTTGTTTTAGAACTGTGTGGCCCTCCATAGAGAGAATGGCCTCTGAAATACACACAGCAACTGAGTCATCCAATAGTAATACTAAAAGGAATTCCGTACCCACTTTTTAATATAACTTCTGATCTTTTAGTGTTTAATGGAGTGTCACATTCTAAGGTCCAAAACACACTGCAGAAATAATCCAGTTTGAGACTGCTTTAACTACCCCAGCTTAGTGCTAGGGAGTCTTGGGAACTGCAGTTTATCGTGGCACCAGAGCTCTCTGACAGAGAAGGCTCAATGTCGCACAAAACTACAGTTCCCAGAATTTCCTAACATTGAGCCAGGGCAGTTAAAGCGGTCTCGAACCGGATTATTTTCTGCATTGCATTTAACACCTAAATCACTTCCCTAAACAGCTGTGGCAATGGAATTTCTACTGATTTTGTGTAATTTAGTGAAAATAATACAAGTGACTGCTCAGCAAAATGTGCCTATTAGATAAAACTCTGTAATATCAGGAGAAATATGCACTATGCCAATGAATTTTTACCTGGTGTTTTCTTAAATAACACAAGGTTATGCTTGATACGACTGTAAATGATATCAAACATTCCACAAACTTTGCACATACTGTATATACTCATGTATAATTCTAGAAATTTAGGTCAAAAATTTGACCCAAAAAACCTGAGTCGACTCATCCACAGGTCAATGTAAGTACTGTATCTTAATTCTTATTTAAAAGAAGGAACCATCCCTGGTGAAAAGCAAGAGTATAATCTGGCCTGGAAGCACTGACCCCCTTTACTCTCTCATCCATCCAGTCTTAAGAATAAGCACAAAGAGTTGTGTCTGATGGACTTTTGGAAGTTATTTGACATTGTTTTGCTTTGCTTCATCCTTTATATCCTTTTCTATATGCCCCTAAATTTTACCCTCGACTTATCCACGGGTCATAGCAAAATCCAAAATTGTGGTCCCAAAACTTGCCCTCGACTTATACATGAGGTCAACTTATAGTCGAGTATATATGGTTTTCAGTTTTGAAAATGCCAGGCATTTGGTTAAGGATCACAGGAATCTAAGCATATCCAATTTTGTTTTATCTACACACTCCTGCCACCTGGTTATTAAAAGATAGATAAAAAGGAAAAGGTTTGATAATATAACAAAGTCTCATACAGAAGGCACATCAAAAATCATATAAGACTAGGTTCTCCTTATCCTTAGGAATCACGTGATTCTTATTGACTATTAGGCTTTTAATACAGAATTGGGTCAAGGAGGCTTTTATAACAAGGTGTGTGCTTTAGATTTTTTAAAAACTTTTGTGTGTATTTTATAGCATTTTATATTGCTTTAGCTAGATTATTTTAATTGCTTTTAAAAAACTATTGTAAAAAATTTTCAACTACAGTATTTTAGCTGTAAGCCACCTTGGGTCCCTTTCTGGGAGAAAGACAGCATAGAAATAAATAAATGAAATGAAATATTAGTGGAAGAGGTTATTTCAAATTGGCAGAAAGGTAATATGCCCCAGAAGGGGAAACAAAGAGTGTGCTTTTTTTACACTCTCTCTCTAAAGAGAAGAAGCCACTATGATTATGAAAACAAAATTAACTCATAAAGTGAATGCATTTGGAAACAAAGAACATAAATTTGAAATAAATGATGCAAAAGTTCTCTTTTATTATAAAAGCATCCTACTGTGTTCAAAGACATTTAGAATTACCAGAACTTGATTCAACCCACATTGTTGTTGTGTGTCTTCAAGTCATTTTCAACATTTGGCAACCCTAGGGCAAACCTGTCTTAGGGTTTTCTTGGTAGAATTTGTTGGGGAGGGGTGCCTTTGCCTTCCTCTGAGGCTGTGACTTGCCCAAGGTCACTCAATAGGTTACCATGGCCGAGTGAGGATTCAAATCCTGAATTACAGAGTCACAACCTGCTGGCTTTCAACCAATATATTTAATCCAACTAGAGATGCTGGGTGGAAGTATTGTTCATCATTCATGATGCTGGATAATGATAGGATTCAGTTTTGTTTTCTTCTGAATAAAGTTTTCTGGTCTTACTGAGGCTTGCGTTTCTCAATTGAAGTTGATCAGTACATGACTGTCCATGCAAAAGACCCTGAAAGTAAAATCAGAACTCTTAACACAGAGAGAGGCTTCTACATACCTAGAGTAACAGAAGGGGAAAACATAAATATATGCTCTGCTTGCTTATTTTCTTATCAAGCATATTTTGCTGCTTCAACATGAAATGCAGTTTACAACTCAGCATATACTATAGTGTATATGACATAGTTATTCCATTTACTGAACCATCATGTCAATGTTTACTTAGAAGTCTGTTTAAGCAAAACTTTATTCTCAGTTACACATGCATAAGATTACAGCCAAAGTGTATAAATGCCTTAGTTATATGTAAGCAAAACTGCCAGTATACCCAGCATGAGAGCTGCAAATTGCAAAAACCAAGAAAGGGAGCATAACTGTAGCAATCTGAGAATAGGAAACAATACCATAAAAACGGAAACCATGCATTTTACAGTAAGCAAAAAAGTATATTGTCTGGACAGATATTTCTGCATTGTAAGCTCCTCTCATCAGGATAGCAATACTAAGTGCAGATATACTTCTTGGATCTGAATGGTCTATATCCCTGATGGCAAACCTATGACACGCGCGTCAGCACTGACACTTGTAGCCATTTTTGATGACACGCGGCCACTGAGGCGGCCACATGCCGAGAAGGATGTTTCATCCTCAGCTCCTGCACGGCCAAGCACAGTAGCCGAGGATGAATAAGACTCTAATAATTATTATTATAATAATATTTATTTATTTATACCCTGCACTTCAGCCCTAAAGGCTATCAAAACAGCTTACAATTATTATTTTTAATTAGATGGTTCCCTGCCCTCAGGCTTACAATCTAAAAAGACACGACACAAAAGGAGAAGGGAATGGTGGTGGGCAAGGGTCCAGCTGTTGTTCTCTCCTTCTGAGGCCTGGACCAAAGCAGATGGACTGGAGGGAGGGCTCTGCTTCTTAATCTAGGATTAATCTAGTTGCAATTGTTTCACCCTCGGCTACTGCACTTGACTGTACTGCATTCCGCTGCTCCCTGCTCTGCCGGAAGTGAGGGCAAAGATCCCGGCTTAACCGCAAGTCCCAGAACTAGACGCTCTGTGACGCACGTCTGTTGTTTTGGCCTACAGACCTCCGGCACAGAGTGTCTAATAGGGGAGGATGAAACATTTGCTGCTCCTGAGGATGAAACAAGTCGCAAATCCTCCCCTATTAGACACTCTGTGCCGGAGGTCTGTAGGCCAAAACAACAGAAGTCCATCACCGAGCGACTGGTTCTGGGACTTCTGGTTAAGCCGGGATCTTTGCCCTCACTTCCGCCAGCAGAGCAGGGAGCAGGGGGACGCATCTCTGGGGGCCCTGCCATTACCAGTAACCAAATAACAGTTAATCACAGCAACCATTATCTACTGTTCTGGCGTGTCATGGATTTCTAATCCATCATTAGTGAGGAGTTTATCACACGGGAGAAATTTCTCCCAATTTCGAATTGAGCCAATTCGAATTCACGTATATTTGCTATTTTAGCGAATTTACATGAAATCTAATTGCATTCGGAATACTTCAGAATGACTTCCCATTTCCCGAAAATGACCCCCCATTGCCCGAAATTGTGTGAGATACTTTAATACGCAATAACGTAAAACCCATAATTGCGTATGGCATGACTTCCCTTTTGCCCAAAATTGTGCGAGATACACTCACACGCAATAAGGTGAAACCCCATGATTGCATTCGGATTGCCATTGCATTATACCCCCAAATTCCGTCGTATGATGAACTCCTGAGATAAGTGATCTAAACTATAAATATATAAACTATAAAAATAAGTGATTTAAACTATAAATATCACAAAATAATGATTTTCCCTCAAAGTGACAAACCACCTGAGTTAAGCTCAGTTTTTTGGCGAAGTTTGACACACCGAGCTCAAAAGGTTGCCCATCACTGGTCTATATGCTTATAATATAAATAAAAATTCTTCTCCAATTCTGTAGACCATTTCGAACTTAAAAAAACACACTATCATACTGTACAGACTGTCATACTATATAGATGACTGAATTTAAAAAATCACAGAAAGATTTTTTAAAGGACCCACTGAAATTTTTATAATTAAAATGGGAAATACATCCACAGGGGAACTGGATGTGCATGTGATTTTTTCCTGGGATTTCTTCCCCCAAGCTTCAAATCTCTAGCAACATATACATTTTGAATGAATACTGAATGACAACCAAAGCATGAACAACTAAAATAAACCACCATCATATGGAAATTTAAGTCAGGTATCATTGTTGCTGAGGTCACAGTTTAGGGAATCAATCAGTTGTAGAAGGCAATTGTGTGTGAAATTTGTGCAGATAATGGTTATCAGAATAGGTTCTGATGAACCAAAGACAGAATTTCTTTAATAACAATTTTCATGGTGCTGCCTAACACAGAGACTTTGGCTATTAAAGTTACATGGTCAATGAACATAGCAGTTCCAGACTGGAAGGTGTAGATTTCTATTTGATATGGATTCGAATTCTCAAAAATAGAAATCTGTGAATAGGTGGTAAAACTGAATAGTAGTACTATAAAAGAAATTAAGAAAAACTCACCTAAAGAAATGTTAGAATTTTATATATGTACCATATCTACAGAACAGTTAAATAAAAGAAACTTATCAATGAAGGGGGGGGGGGGCTCCTATATCTCCAATCATTAGGAAAATATTATATAGCCTTTGGGACCTAAGACAGAAGTTATACTATGAATCATATTATGTAAGGAGAATCAATCCTTAGTTGGAAGAAAGGAACTGTAGTTCACCAAGGTGGTTTTGTTTAAAAAAAAAAGTGGGGGTAGGAGACTGGAGAACATTTTAAAGAAACTGTTTTGTAAACAAATTTATTTCAGCAAAAGCAAAATGGACAGCAGTATCTCAAGCAATGGACTGTTCTGATTTGAAACACCAATGAGAGAATTTGTTTCAGGAATACAGTCAAACAAGGACATGAACAGTTTAGCCAATCTTGTTAACAGAAAGAGAAAATATTATTACTGTAAGAAACAAGCAATACTTCAGAACTTTCAGGACAGTTCCATAGACTTCTAATGAATATATAGTGCAAACTTTGTTTTCATAGACTACAAGAACTGAGACACAAAAGTAATGTGAAAACACTGATTTTAACTTCTGTAAAGAAAAGTACGGTGTAATGCTTTGAGGGTTGGACTAGGACACTGAGAGACCAGGGTTCAAATTCTCATTTGGCCCTGGAAATACACTGAGTGACCTTGGGCAAGTCACCCTTTTTCAGGCTCAGAGGAAAAAATTGGAAAGTCACCTCTGAACAAATTCTACCAGGAAAACCCTGTGATAGACTTTCTTTTGGATCACCCAAAGTCAGAAATGACTTGAAGGCACACAACAACAACAACAACAACAACAACAACAACAGGAAAGGTGCAAGGGTCCCCCAATGGCCAAAAGAAGAAGCTCCTCTATAAATATTTTGCAATCTTTTGGTCCTGAATAGTGGAAGTCAGTTCATCAATTACAGAAAATGCAACCAGGTATGTGGATTTGTGGCTTGTTTTTGAGTTTAAATAAGATTTTGAATTTTAGTTTGAAATAACAAATCCTTTAGCCTTGAATTTGAATTAGATTTTAAATTTCAACTTCAAATGTTTCAATGTTTCTAAAGTATCAAAAAGCTTTGGCTCAAGAGAAGCCTATGTTTATTAGTATATATTAATTACTTTGATGTTGTGTAAATTTATATAGGATGGTAGAATTTTTGAAAAAAATCCTTTAACCATAAACAAAAACAACTAGGGAAGACTTATGGGGTGTGCTGTGTGGAGTGAGCAAGTAATCTTCCTCCAAACCCTCTTTCCACAGTAGTGTTATGAAAACAAAAACATCCCAATTCACCAAAAAAAAAAATCACACCATTTTACATGCCATGCTCATCAAAGTACCACTTCAATAACCAGTCTAGCCTGCTATATGCTCAAAAGAAAATATTCTTCTTTGCCCCAGGAAAATCAGTGTCAACTTAGCAAGTTGAGTTAGATAAGATAGTATGAGCAGCATTCCATCATACCACATTCCCAGACAAAATTATCACATGATAGCAAAAACTACATATGCTAGCAAAAACTACATAGGCTATCTTAGGTATGTTGCATCCATTCTAAAACCACATAAAGCGTAAGTTTCAGCCTCATTTTTTATAATTGAATCAGAGCAAATGAACTGAGAAGCAGGACAAAATCTCTCTATATAGTTAAGTTTTAAAAAAAAGTCCTCACCTTTCCCCTTCTCCCCACTACTGTTGCCCAACAAGCAAACATACAAATTGTACTCACACATTTCCACTCCAGATCAAAAGGCCAAAGGCAGACTGGATACAAGCTTTTGGAAAATCCTTTTCCAAAAAGATTTCTTTCCTTAGCCTTGAACTAAAACCTAAGATTCAACAACATATCTCAATTTCATTGTTTTAACATTTTACTATTTTTAATTGTTTTAATATGTACTGTTTTTAAGCACTTTATCTTTTAAAACTGCATTTATTTTTAATGAGTGATGTATTTTAATACTATGCCAGTTTAATTCTATTTTAATGCCTCCTATGTTTTTAACTGTATTGTTTTTTAATCTGTAAGCCACTGTGTCTCAATTGTGAGGAATAATGTGATATATTATTATTATTATTATTATTATTATTATTATTACTACTACTATCATTTCTGCCAAACATCACCATATTAATCTGCTGAAATGTATATCAGATTATTGAGCCCCTATTCAAGCAGAATTGTATACAAAAGCAAGCCCATATGCAGCCCATGGGCTGCAAGATTCATCAACCTGATATAAATGAACCAAAGATTCCCACACCACCACCAAAGTATGCCAGTGCATGTATGCCTATGCATGCTCAGTATCTTGATCAGCAATGGGTTCACATAGATGGGGTTTTCATGGATCCCTGATCAACTCCATGAAGCTAAGAAAAATAAATAACACATACACCTCCGAAAAACAGAATTTCAGATATATTTTCATATAAGGTGATTAGTTCAAAGATGATGTAAAGGCAAGACATTTTATAAGGCCAATCTTATTCTTGTCAAGGAAACAAAAATTATTACTGACTAGCATGACAATGACAATTACCAGCATGGGCTAGAACTATTATTGATGTGCAAATCCTCCTCTACAAGTTCTGTAGCTGTTCCTCCCTCACCAGCAAGTTAATCTGCATGCTTGGGACATCAGTCTTAAAAACCAATTTTCATAATGGGAAGAACCTTCCAAATAATTGTGTCAAATGTTAGGTGAGAGTACAGAATTACCATGCAAATGTACATACAACCTTTCATTTATTAAAAAAAAACCTTGCTTGCTGACTGTTGCATCTGAGCACAAGCCTACTACCCATAGGTGATCAAGAACTGCATGCTAGCACACAAGGATGATGGTGTGCATGGTTTTTTGTCTGCAACAAGCCAAGAAATTAGGGGGCTGCTAGAAAAGGAGTGAAAAGACAAGCCCAACTCCATCAGGGCTAGCCTGAAGAAGAAGAGCCCTCCCTCCATGTCATCTAACATCACCCGGCCTTGGGGGGATTGAAAAGGCAGGCCCAACTCCATCAGGGCTAGCCAGAGCAAGAGAAAGGGCCCTCCCTTCAGTTCATCTGCCATGGTCCAGGCCTCAGAGGGGGAGAAGAACCACTGGACTTGATCCCCTTCCTCCCTACCATTCCCTTCTCCTTTTGTGTCATGTCATTTTAGATTGTAAGCCTGAGGGCAGGGAATCGTCTGGATAACTATCTCTAAGCTGCTCTGAGAGCCTTAAGGGCTGAAGAGAGGGTTATAAATACAGTAAATAAGTAAATAAATAAAATAGAGAAATACTCAGTCCCCTCCACTGAGCAAAGAAATGTGTGGTTTTTCTTTGCTATGCAAGCTCCCAACAGGCTAACACAAATGTCTTCAGGCTATTAGCTTTTCTTGTGTAAGTGGTTGTCACTGCTGCTCTTTGTGCATTACTGTTGTTGAAGTTGCTGTTGTTATTATTATGAAACTCAAGTCATTTTAAGTTTATAACAACCCTAAGGTGGATTATCTTGGAAAGATTTGTTTAGAGGGGGTTTCTGTTTGTTTTTCTCTGGGGCTGAGAATATGTGAATTGCCCAATGTCACCAAATGGGCTCCACGGTCAAGCAGAAATTCAGCTGCAGAGTAGGAGTCCAACTCTCAAACTACTATACCACACTGGCTCTTTTTTAATATGTCATACGTATTTAATTCACACACTCGGACTTTTTATAGGTTAATCTATAATAGCTAGGATTTTTTTCAATGTTGAGACTGGACTTTCCACATAGTAAAACTGGTCAAGTAACACAGTCAACTAACCAGTCAACCATTATCAAATAAACAGTCCAATATTTAAAGTATTAATTTAGCAGACCACCATTCTGAGACATACACTAATAGTACATAGTAACATAATGCTAGAGTATTCCATTCATTCCCACACGTTTCAGGTATGCTGCCAGTGAGTTATCACATGATAGAGCACCCTCTGTTCCAGAACTAAAAAGGATCAGATGACAGCCCTAGCTACTGGGCAAACCAATGCTAAACCACAACTGCTTCATAGTCTCTTCAACACTGTGTTGGTCTTCAGAAAATCCTGTTATTACAGCACATATCTAGTGCAAGTCAGGTATGTGGCTTAACTGAGAGAGAAGACAGTCACAGAGTAAGGGGTGTGGGTCTCAAATTAAGTATGTTTGACCTTTTAACACCCTTAGAATGAAAAGAGAGACCAGACTGGCTTCATCATCAAGAATCACAGGCAGGGAACTTGCTTTCCCCCCAGGAAACACATTCATTATGAACTGACAATTACCCTGTGACTGGATAGAAGAAGGGAAACATGTACTGGCATAAGATGGTACAAAATTTTGTTTCAATGTTACAGGAGAGGTTTTAAAATGAGGATGAAATATCACTTCCAAATTCACCATCTATGCATTTTAGTTCACCAGCATCTAGTAATTATTTCATCATATAGCTTCCTACTCCACCTTCAGTTAAACAGCCCAAACAAGAAACTATTTTTTCACAACACCTCTTTGGGTCATGTGAGTCATCATTCTATTTTCCTTTCTAAATACCATCTAAACAGCTGTGCAAATTTAAGACAACTGGGCAGCCCCATTTACTCTTTTTTCTTTCAGAGCAATATCTTTGGTAACTACTCTAATGGTAGAAATTTATTAAACTAATTTATCCTGCCCCCTCCCAAAAAATTTGAAATTATCTCATCAAATAATCACAAAGCATCTAACTATTAAGTTGTCCAAGAAAAAGCTTCACCTGAGAAGCCTTTCCTCCTTTGTAACTATTAAGATAGCAACTATGATACCTTTGCACAAAATTCACACAAAAATCCTGGTCAGATACAAGCCAAGATTAAGAAGTAACAGTGTTCTTCATCTTGATGGGAAAATGTGTGAAAGTGTTTAGTAAGACATGGTTTTAAAACTGGAAAAGTGGTTGAAGAGATTAAAGATAGTGGGTAAAAACAACAAGCATGAGCTGGACAACATAAAATCATCTTTACAACATAGTCCTATTGTTTGGATCCTAACCAGACACCATTAAAAAGAAGTAGGCCTGATCATAAATGGAAATGCAGTCCAGCAAAATAACCTTCTGGTAGAATTTCCACCAACCAATGACTCCCTCCCTTGCTACTTTACCCAACACACTGTTCCTTTGGGACAATTTGGGACGTGGTATCCCTGGAATACATTTAATCAGAGAATTATCTAACACAGTAAACATACCTGCATCCAATTTTGCATATTCACATTGACCAAGGGGCTGAACAGACCAGCGTTTAACACTAGCCTCAAAGCATAGTGGGTGTGTGGCAGCCACACAACATATGCCCCAACTCCACCCCCAAGCCACCGTCATCCGCTCTCCCAACCGCACAGCGGGTGGTGTCATGGCACTCCTTTGGCTACAGAAAAGGCATCCTTTTTCCAGTGCCAAAAAGAGCAGCATTTTGCCATTCTTTTTTTAGGGGCTGGAAAAATGTCGGATAAGGGCTGCAGTGGTGTTTATCACACTAGAGGGCAAACAGGATTTAAACAGGAATTAAACAGGAATTAAACAGGAAATGCCTTATGTTTAACATGCCCTATGTTAAACATAAGGCATTTCCTGTTTAATTCCTGTTTAATTCCTGTTTAAATCCTGTTTGCCCTCTAGTGTGATAAACCTCAGTGTGTAGTTGCTGCAGCCCCGATCCAGCAATGGGCGGCAGGACGCTGCTCCAATGGAAGAGTCTGTTTAGCCCCTTACATTTAGTAAACAAAAGATATGTTGTTGTTTTTTTCAGTTTAGGAGATATAAAATATAATGTGAATGGAAAAACTAAGACAGCAGGTCTTTTTGCTCCCTTCTTCTTCTCTGCAATCCCAGACAGATCTAACCAACATTGTGGTTTGTGATTTATGGGGCTGAAGTTCTAGGGAGGAAAATCACTGAAAAAATGGTAAAAAAAAAAAGTTTTCAGAAACAGCAGAAGATTCCGCCACCTGAATTTAGACAATTTAACTCATCCGAGTCCAAAAGGATCATTAGATTTCCCTGATCTTCAGAAGAGATGGGGGGGGGGGGAGAGATTACAGTAAAGAAGAAGGGAAAGGGAAAGAAAAATTCACCATGTGATTTTTCAGTTCATGCAACATTAGTTGTCATGCTTTCACAATGAAAATAAATAAATAAAAGAACACATAATGCTCTGTAAAACTGTTGTTCTTGTTAAGTGCTCTCGAGTCGATCTTGACTCATAACAACCCTGTGGATGAGACATCTCCAAGACCCCTTATCATCCCTGTCCTCCACTGCTCTGCTTAGGTCCTGTACAGTAAATTCATAACCATGTTCTCCTTAACAGAGTCCATTCATCCAGCATGTGGCCTTCTTCTCTTTCTACTTCCCTCCACCTTTCCTAGGATTATTGTTTTTTCCAGTGAATACTAC
Source organism: Urosaurus nigricauda (assembly GCA_034509955.1). NCBI lineage: Eukaryota > Metazoa > Chordata > Lepidosauria > Squamata > Phrynosomatidae > Urosaurus > Urosaurus nigricauda. Next base: position 309,943,458 of record JAOEGL010000001.1, on the reverse strand, counting down.
AACATCCAAATATTACACCCAAAATCATCATAAAGCCTCATCTGGAAATAATTCTTATTGGAATACTTATTTCTATATGATGTACACTCCCCTAATTATTTTAAAAAAGAAAAAATGACAACAGTGAAAACTGCTAGCATACCGATTTTAGTATACCTTAATATCTTTCTATTTATTTTGTATATGTATGCATGCATGCTTCCGATGGGTATTCAGCTGAAAACAGTTCATAACTACTTTGAAACTTTACAGTCTGACAGGCATTGCACATGAACAAACTTTATATGTAGGTTAATGAAATGTGGACAAGTAGAATCCATACATAGCTGGCCTCAAGGTTCATCTCTTTTCCAGGTAGGAAGAAGAAACTTTTTCTTGAGAAACAGTTTGCCATGCAATTCTGACCGACAAGTTACAGTTAAAATAGAAGACAACTTCAAAATACAACTATTGAAAGTGGTATGCTCACAAGCTGTATGTGAAAAAGGACATTATAAACTTATGTTGTGTGTTCTTATTATTTTGCCTGGTGATAGATTAGAATTTGAGGAAGAGACAGAGAGAAAAAGAGATGATAATTTCATATTCCTAGATAGGAGCATTCCGTATAAATCTGACTAGTCCAAACAACATTAAATCCTCAATGGATGAAGATTCTATCTGTTTAAAATTGACCTTTCTATCACAATGTGTGGCATTTAGTAGCTGTTGAAACAGGCTAGGGTAAATTTAGAATATTCTGGTTGGGGGAATAAGTTTTTGTGAGGTCTGAGACAGAACACTTTCTTTCCCTCCCTCCCCAAATATTATGGACTATCAGTAAAATAACCACAGATTGTAGTAACTAACTTTGTTGTTGTTGGCTGCCCTCGAGTCAACATCGACTTATGGCAGCCCTGTGGATGAGACATCTCCAAGACTTCTACCTCTCTACTCAGGTCCTGCAGACTCAGGCCCCATGGACTCCCTGACTGAGTCTAGCCATCTGGCTTGCAGTCTTATCTTTCTGCTGTCTTCTACTTTTCCTAGCATCACTACCTTTTCTATTGTCTTTCCTTCTCATGGCATTTCCAGAGTACACCAACCTCAGTTTAGTCATCCTGGCTTCCAGGAGAGTTAAGGCTTTATTTGTTCTTGGACCCATTTGTTGTTGTTGTTGTTGTTGTTGTTTTTGGTCATCCACAGTATCCTCAGCACTCTTCTCCAGCACTACTTCTCAATTGAGGTTATTTTCTTTCTTTACTCTCCAGTTCTCACATCCATACATAGTGATGGGGAATATAATGGCTTGGACAATCTAAACTTATGACCCTAACTTTAGCATTCAGTGTTACATCTTTGCACTTTAGGATCTTGTCCACTTCTTTCATAGCTGTCCTTCCCAGCCTTGACTGCAGTCTCCACTCTGAACAATGTTTAATCCAAGGTATGGGAATTTTTTGACTATTTCTATTTTGTCATTGCCTAGGATGAATTCATGTAGTTCTTCTGTGGTCATTATTTTTGTTTTCTTAATATTCATCATTAAACCTACCTTAGCACTTTCTTCTTTGACTTTCTTCAGTAACTGTTCCAGGTCTTTATTGTTTTCTGCAAGTTACTAAACTACTTCATATAAAATAATATCCACTTCATAAATGCCTGTTAACGGTTATCAAGATAGTAGAATTTCATCTCACACCTAAAGCACAAGGCTACTAGAATGCTTTTAAAATACTAGTGACATCAGACAAAGTAAGATTAGAGAACAGATATTTCTCTATCTGTTTGGGATATTCTGACAGGTAATTCCATATAGATCAACTCCCACACACACCGCAGACCAAATTCCATAAATGAAAAAAAAACAAAACCCTCCTGTTTACTTAAAAGGAATGTGTATGTAAGGTGTAACCAATGGCAGTAGTTACCCAACACTGTGGTTAACAGGAGAAGCAAAAGCTTCTAAACTCCTCTTTCCAAGTTCAGTGTACTGCAGCTTATTCCCACTCATTCATGTGAAAATGTTTAGCATGATAAGCAAATGGAGACAGTGTATCCATTTCAACTTTCTAATGAATTTTATGAAACAATGAAATGTCTCTGGAATTTGTAACAAAAAGTTATCTGGCAAAAAAATCTAGCAGAAAACATTCCATCACTGAAAGTTTTCTGTGGAAAACTTGTCATCTCATATAACTTTTAGGAAAACCTAGTCCTATATCACTTGCAGTTTTAAATTATCTGTTCGGTTATCTTTACTTCACAGCTATCTATGTAAATCAGAATTAGGGAAAGTGGAGCCTGCAAGGCTGAATGTAGCCCCTCGAGGCCTTTTCTGAAGCTCATGACCCCCCCCTCCAACTAACTACAAACTTTTACTAAAAATGCCCCCTCAAGGTCCCTTGGAGGAGAACCTTTTTAGTTTAAAAAACAGTCCAGTGGGGGGGGGGTGCAGCCCTACAAAGTCCCATAGATGGCCAAAGCAGTTCCCCAACTTTCATTGGGGAACAGCTGACCATTCCCTGGCCTAGCAGTGCAGTAGGCTTGGAAATTAGCCAGTCCCCGGGTTGTCTGGTGCAAGTAAGAAACTGCTTAAAGATAGTTTCTATATGACTCCCTCATTCTCCTTTCTGTGTTTAAAAGGATATTTACTCATTCAACCAGACAACTGCCAGTGGCAAAGGACCACACTGCACAAATGCAGAAATATAAAGGCCCACAATTCCCTTCTTTGCCATCAACCTCCCCCCTCCCTCCATCACATCCATGTTGACATTTTTAAAAATTGACTCCCAACACTACCACAAAAGTCCCAACACTACCACAAAAGATGTGGAGGGCATTTAGACTAAAATTTTGCCCCTTCATGGGCTGTTTATGGCTGGTGTACCTTATAATTTAATAAGGACGTAAACAAGAGCAGAGACAAAGCAGTCTCTATGGCCTTTGGATACTGAATACTGAAAGGGAGAACTCTCACACTGCTTCAGGAAAGGTGTTAAACTTCCATTTTACTTTATTGTTAATTAAAGACCTCTTCTGGGCCTAAAACAGCCCATGTGTGCCAAATACGGTGAAACTGCATTTTATGTTTTAAAAGTTTGCATTTTAAGTTTTAAAAAATATGAAAGGCTAAATGCACACACACAAAAAAGAGCCCTAGCATGTATACCTTCCCCATCCCTGCATTAAAGCATTACAGAGAGGACCACCAAACCAATTCAACAGAGTAGCACTGAGGACCAATGGCTTCTGCCATTGGCAGTAGCCCTTTCACCATTCATTCACCAAAGGCTATAGAGACTGCTTTGCTTCTCTTGAAGCCTCAGATATTCTTTTCATTCTGTTGCCTTATTTTGTATCACAGAGAGAGTTTATTCAATCAGTCTTGCAGCAACTGCTGAGGAAGGAGCTTTTAATGGAGGCTGCTATAATGTTTTCCCTGGTGTATTTTTAAATTGCTTTTAATTCAGTTGCTGTTTTAAAAGAATAATTCATTCAACTGAATCTTAATATCATTTCACTTATATCTGTTTATTAACCATGTTGTGATCTGCTCTGCATCCCAATACTGGGGAGAAGGCAATATAAATAGAGACAACACCACAGAGGTAGAGTGGATCAACTGAAAATCCAGCCTATTATCAATGATTTAAAATTACCATAACATAAATTAAAACTGTAGCTCCTTTTAGTAATTCCCATTATTTCTTGAAAAAATAAGTTTACCAAATGTTGTCATAATTTATACAGCTACAATCTTATTTTAAAGCATTTGATCATGCAATCCTCTATGATACAGAACAAGTTCCAAATTAAAAGTGAATACAGTAGATTTCTCTGTATACTTGGCAATCCTTTATCTAATGACTTATAATGCAATTCCATGTTTATTTATGTTTTACTCCCAAGGAAGTAGAAAGACTACAACCTAAACATGTTTAACTTCCAGAAATAATGCCTTATTAGCAGGCTTTGGGAAGAACAGAATTTTTCAGTGAAAATGAATGCTAATGCAATTTGTTAGATGCATAAAGCTTTCATTCAGAAGTAGCAGCTTCCATCAGTAATTATACTGGTTTTTTGAAAAGCTTAAACTGACAAAAAATCTCTTAGTCACCTAAACATCATAATTTCATTTTTATATGTTTATTTAATTATTGAGCATATTAACTTGAAACAGTCCCTATACTGGGAGGAATGCAGGATATAAATAGATAGATAGAAGTAGTAGTAGTAGTTTACATCCCCCAAAGTCAGAAGCATCCCATCACCAGGTGTTCCTGGATGAAACAGATTATCTAGAACCATTTCGATCTGGCTTTTCATTTAATTCCAAAGAATCTGTTTTAGTGCTAAACTAATATCTGATGTCAGTAATGGACTGGATGAGAGCAAACAAACTGAAGTCAGACAAGACACAGGTGATCCTGGCCTAGTCAGTCAAAAAGAATATTTAGGAAACAGGGATTCAGCACATGCTGGAAGAGGTTACACTTCCCTTGAAATCTCAGTTTTCCAGACCACATGTAATCAGCTTCTTTCATACCACTTTTGAACACAATATAGAAACTAGTATATAATAATGAGATATCAATCAATAACTCACACAAGACACATATGTCCCACTGATTTCAGGATGCAACTCCCTTATCCTAATTTGAGAAACACCAAGATCAAACAGTTGGATGCCATAAAAACAGAAGGATAGCACAACACTAGTGAACTCAGCAAGTAACTCTAATGAGATAAAGGATGACATATCCTGAATCCTAATACTTGTGGTCCTTTGACAATCCTTACCTCTAGCAAGAAGTTCATAATAATACACAATGTAATTAATCATTTTAAATTGACCTAAAGGATGATATTTCTACTTTTCTTTTTAATCACAGATAAAGAAGTTCAATCCCAAACAGGACCTCTGAACTCTCCTCTGGCCATGTCTTCTCACCAGCTTCATTCTAAACTATTGATATAATTTATTCCATTCTGCTCTATCTCACAATCAGAAAACTGATAAAGGGAACCATGTGCAAGTTGGGGTTAGAGACTGTCCTTTCAGTTCTATATTTTTAAAAAGTCACATCCATAATTCCATCTCTGGCCCCACCTATTGCTGGAAATGTGGACCCTCCTTCCCTCTGCCTCCTCCAAAATGCTTTCAACCAATTTAATTCTGGCCTTGTCAAAAAAAAAAAAAATACCACTGCTACTTCAGTCTCTTTGATACAGACTGAAATCTTTACTTCAATCTCTTATGATGATAGAGGGGCATGGATTCAGGTTAAGAGATTAGAACCACAAATATAACATGTATTAGATTAAATTAGGACTTTTTATTTGAAATATACATGAATTACTACTGTTGAAACACTGAGAACAACAATTATTGTTACCATTTCAATGGTTTTTATGTACTTCAACAGCTGTAAGAGAAAACCCTGAGTATGGATTTACAGGTAAGTGGAGAAGGTCATGAGCTGAAGAATTTTGGAACTATTGAAGCGTTGGGGAATCATTTTACCTGCATCTGCATGATTGTGATCAACACATTGAGACACAAAAGCAAGACAGACAATAATATTAACAATAATATAAATTTTGACCAATGTTCTAAATTGTTAAAGATGATCTGAATTAGGGGCAGCTGATATCTGTCTATAAATTGCCATCTCAATTTTGTGATGCCAATGCTAGCATGAGGAGCATCATAACCCATGCAAATGTGGACTGTTCCTCTGCCATCCAAAGAATGCTCTATTTAACAATTCTGCATCTTACCATTCTAGATACACTGTCAGAATTCTGGTACCTTCTAGGAATTTCCCTCTTTTTTTCCTTGTGTAATCTCTGAAGAATATCTTGAGTTTCCACATACTAGAACAAATGACTGAAAGCTCCAGAGATCACAACACTGAATATTATACAAAGCAATATCAGAGATGCTTTATTTACAGTGCAGAAACTATTGCTACTCTGTAGCAACAAATGCTGACCTTGACATCCAAAACCAGGGATCTCCTTTGTCTCTCCTCCAAGGAACAAGAGAAATAAAGAACAAAGTGTGCCTTATTTTTCCTGGTTTGTCAGGAAACAGGCAAGCCAAAGTGCTACGTTTAAAAGTCTCCATAAACAAACCATGGACAAAATGGTTCAGCCACTCCCACATGCAGTAATTAATCAGCTGCAGGCACCAAAGCACTGTTTCATTTACTGTATGTTAACATTCCGCTATATTACAGGTTAAGATGGTGTGCAAAAGATATTGTCAACTTTGACATCATAAAATGGGAGTATCTGTACCTAGTCTAATGCTCTGCAATACAAAGTTTTGCAAATATTCTAAAACAAAGCAATATATTCATTTCTATAATCGCTGACTATCTAGTGCAGCAATGTAGAACTAGACTATGTACAAATAAAACAGGCCACATACAAAATATTCTATGTATTTTTTCATATACTGTATATAATCTTATTAAATTAAAATGTGGTTTAAAAGGTGCAGGGGTGCAAAATATTAAGATAGACATTCTAATCTTTCATTTAAAATGAGAAGTTCTTTTGCTATTTTGGACTCCCCCCCCCCCCCCCCGCTTAGTAAGCAAAAACTAAGGCACATGTTTTTATGCACACCACTCTGAATTCTTCTGGTATGAAAGTGCAGTTTACAAATGTTCAAAATAAAAGTTAAATTGATAAAACTGTGGTTAGATGAAATAAGATGTAAAATACGCAGTCCTCTCTAGTATTTGATATAATCATAATACTGTACAGACTTGGTATCCTTTATCTAAAATATTTCGGACCAGAAGTGCCCCCCTCCCCACCAATTTTGGAATATTTGCATATATATAATGAGATACCTTGGAGATGGAACCTAAGTCTGAACATGAAATTAATTTTGGCTATAAATTTATACATACACACACACACACACACACCAGTATATATATTGTATACATATCTTGAGGTATACATAACATTTTTATACACAATATTTTTAATAATTTGATGCATGAAACAAAGTTTGGGGTATGAAACAAAGTTTGGCGCATGAAACAAAGCAAAAGTGTTACTATCTCAGCAACCCACGTGGATAATTTTGGAATATTTTGGATTTCAGAATTCCAGATTAGTGATACTCAACCTGTATCACAGATATAAATTTAAAATATTTGTATTGTACATCCAAATTTATTTTTACTTGGAGCAAGTTCCATTAAACAGAGTGAATATTACTTCTGAGTAAATATGCATAGGACTGATAAATTATAAATAAAGCATTTTATATTTTAAAAGCAGTAAAACACTCTTAGGTTTAATAAGTGCATCTTGCACTATTTCAATACCCTCCCATTTCTTTTCATCCTGGAGAGAAGTGACCAGTGGGGTGCCACAGGGTTCTGTCCTGGTCCCAGTGCTATTCAATGTCTTTATTAATGATTTGGATGACAGAATTGGGGGCATACTTATCAAATTTGCAGATGAGTAGCTAATACCCCAGAGGACAGGGAGGAGTAGCTAATACCCCAGAGGACAGGATCAAAATTCAAAATGACCTGAATAAACTAGATAGCTGGGCCGATGCTAACAAGATGAAATTCAATGCAGAGAAATGTAAGGTTCTGCACTTAGGGCGGAAAAATGAAATGCACAGATATAGGATGGGGGACACTTGGCTGAATGAGACCACATGTGAAAGGCATCTAGGAGTCCAAGTAGACCATAAGCTGAACTTGAGTCAACAGTGCGATACGGCAGCTAAAAAAGCCAATGCAATTTTAGCCTGCATCAATAGAATAATTTCTAGATCAAGGGAAGTTATAGTGCCACTCTATTCTGCTTTGGTCAGGCCCCACCTGGAATACTGTGTCCAGTTCTGGGCACCACAATTCAAAAAGGATGTGGAGAAACTGGAGCGGGTCCAAAGGAGGGCAACTAAGATGGTGAAGGGTCTGGAAACCATGCCCTATGAGGACTGCTTTAGGGAACTGGGGATGTTTAGCCTGGAGAAGAGAAGGTTAAGAGGTGATATGATAGCCCTGTTTAAATATTTGAAGGGATGTCGTATTGAGGAGGGAGCAAGCTTGTTTTCTGCTGCTGCAGAGACTAGAACGCGGAACAATGGATGCAAACTGCAGGAAAAGAGATTCCACCTCAACATTAGGAGGAACTTCCTGACAGTAAGGGCTATTCGACAGTGGAACACACTCCCTCGGAGGGTGGTGGAGTCTCCTTCCTTAGGGGTCTTTAAGCAGAGGCTGATGGCCATCTGTCAGGGATGCTTTGATTGGGAGTTCCTGCATGGCAGGGGGTTGGGCTGGATGGCCCTTGTGGTCTCTTCCAACTCTATGATTCTATGATTCTATTTTCAAACATTTGTATCAATTATATATCAAGGCCTTAGTTTCAAAGCCTTCACTTTAAAAAAAAATAAAGATTTACATCCATCCTTGCAAGGTATTTACACTGATCAGTGAAGTTAACACTAATTAGAAAGAGTAACATAAACAGTAATAAACAAAACAAAACCAAGGACAGGTACAGTAGATATCATTTTAAAAATGAGAGTCCATCACATAAAACCAATGAAGCCAACCAAATCCTTGCCAGAATAAGGACGCAGGTGTAACCAGTAAACTAAATCAACAGAGAATTTTGATAATTTTGATAAGTTAGCATCACAAAATATGATGTTATTCATTTATCAGACACACACACAAGAGTGCCAAATCATAGTAAGGCATGCTCCAAAAATTCAATCTTTAATGTAATGCAATTTATGTTCACAAAATTTTTAGCAAGTAAAAATCCTAAACCTGTAAATCATAGACTGGTTACGAGTCTAATCTTTTTGTTCTACCTATATAAACAGAGTTAACTCTACCTGGCATTAACCTTCACTTTGAGGGGGGGGGGGGAGATTCAAACACCAAATATTAAGAACAGCCTAGAGGAATATTTCAGATAGTTAAAAGTCAGCCCAACTTACAGTAGCTCACCAAAACTAGGTTTAGAAAATCATTACTAAGTGTTTGCACTCCAGATGACAAGACACTTGTGATTTCTCCCCACCCAAACGTTTTAATTTATATGTTGCTGAAGGAGCAAAACATTCCCACATCAAAGGTATAATCTAACAGAGAAGTGAACATTCCATAGGCCCCTTGTACACCACCAGACAGTACATCTGATATTCTTCCTGGATTTGTCATAAGAGCATAATGGGTGTGAAGGAAAAACAGGCTACTGACTTACCATATTTCCCCGAAAATAAGACAGTGTCTTATATTAATTTTTGCTCCCAAAGCTGCACTAGGTCTTATTTTCAGGGGATGTCGGATTTTTCCATGAAGAAGAATTCACATTTATTGTTGAACAAAAAATGGGCATGCTTCCAAACAAAAACTTTGCTAGGTCTTACTTTCAGGGGAGGACTTATATTTAGCAATTCAGCAAAACCTCTAGTAGGTCTTATTTTCAGAGGATGTCTTATTTTAGAGGAAACGGTATTTTCTGCAAAAGAGGTACCAGAAAGAATAAGAGAAAGTGCTTCTGAACACATCAGATGATATCTCTCATCAATTGAAGACTGTCTTAATGATAGCTACTCAATAGAAGCTGGGTGTTATAGCTATAGCTCAACCAAAACACCAAGTCCAGCTTCAAATACATTTTTGTCTCATACATGTCTGAGCAACTTGGGAGGGTGGGTTCTAAAAGGTATGAAGTTGGCTCCTTGGCAAGGGAGCATCCTAATGATAAAATGTCTGCATTAGTGCTCCCCATTGTGTCATGCTGCAATGAAACTACTGCCCACTAATACAGGAAGCATCAACATAGATGATTCTCAGGAAAAAAGCCGTCCCTTCCTCTATGGACAAGTTGTCTTTGATGACATTGGCATTCAAGCAATTCTATGTAGCTTTATGACATCCTCATGTTCAACAGATATCCTTGATTGACCAGAACCATTCATGATGGGAAAAAGCATGTGCTCAAAATGAAAAAGTACTGAAAACAACAAAACAACAACTGTTGCTTAATAGCAACATATGGTACAGCATAGGAAAAAGGCTCACTAATCAGTTTAAAGCTCCCTCCTGCAAATTTTTGGAGAAATTTGATCCAGTCAGGGACAAAAATGACTGCCACTTTTCTGATCCCAATTCAAGCTACCTTTTCCAGTTAAGGAATAATTCTGAAATTATTTTATGACTGGGTGTGTGTGAAACACAGTCTATGATGCAATGACACATAATCTGGACCACCTAAAATGATCCTCTTGAGGTATATGGTCAACATCATCTAGTCAGATATACTTTGTGTTAGATATACTCTAGTCATTAACTTATCAAGAGACATTTCTCAAGCCATCTTTTTTTCATCTCTGATCCCACACATCTGTAATGGAGGAATACTTTGCACTTTTAGTGCAAGTTAAGTATTACTGGTATAATTGTAAAGAATTCTTAACATTGCAAATACTTTTTTTGGTATTCAAACATATTTGGAGTTATTTCTATAAGTTCCAGAAATCCAAAACCATTCAGCATTGCATGTAATGATGATGTCTTCTTCAAGGACCTTTCCTTCACCAACAGCAAATATTTCCTTGACACACTTCAGCTTTTCACAGTTCATGTTTATTTAGATGGCATTGCCATGCAATAATACATGTAGCAAGCACAAATAAATGAGCTGCCATGTGAGAGGAGGCAGAAGAGCTGCCCACAATAGAATCCAATTACTAGTGATGTGAGACACTCCTACATCATGTTGAGGTGTGGGCAACTTTGAGTGGTCCGGGGCCAACATTCTTCCCCCAGGACCACCTACAGGCAAAACAAGTCCCCAGGTAAGCTATCCCAAAAACCCAACAATGGTATCCACTTCTAGTTTGATTAGTCTGTCTTAGGTGGCCTGGAATGTCTTTAAGAACAAAACTGCTGCTCACTGAAGTTTCTAACAGTTTCAAAAAAACAAACCCTTTTTCTTCTGGCAGGGGGCTTTCAGGGGCATCAAAGGTCATACTAATCACTAAAAACAATGAACGGGGAAGAGCTTGGTTGCCATGGTAGAAAAGATGTTTTTCAACTGTGCTGCCAGAGATGGGAAGAAACAGAGCATGGCTTGGGTAGAAAGAAGCACCACTGGAAGAAGTCTTGGATGAGTGTGTGTGCACCTAATAAACTCATTACTCATGAGATACTGACCAAGGCAAAATTTCTTTTCAAAACAATGTAAGCATTACAAGAGTACCACAGACAAAAACAAATTTGTGGCCCCATGTATCAGTCCGCCACAACAGGGATTCTGCATGTGCTTTGCACACAATGTAGCAATAAACAACCATATGAACCTACATGTCAGCTAATGAGGAAGGAATTATACTGCACTCAAATATATAAAATGTAAATTAAGCTTTAAGATAGTAGTCAACAGATTCAACTGAAGAGCTACATAGCCCTGCGATGCCATATTAATTGCACTGACAATGACAAGTCGTTTTTCTAGCTGAACCAGTCCCATTATCTTGAAAAATAGATTTTTGAACCACAGCAGCTATCACAACAGACTTGAATAGCTGATCTAAGATAAACTAGATTTTCAAGTCATAAACTGGCAACTGCTAACAACATGTACAACTCTAACCTGTCATTAAATTAGGAGGTCCATTACTGCTGCAAAATTACATACGAACATTGTTATTAATTGTCTGATCCTGTATGAAAAGAATTCTGAAATGTCAAACTACTTTGTTGCAAAAATAAGTAAGATGAATTGTATTAATGCTAACATTTCCCCTAAATATTAATGCATTTGTTTTAACAGAAGACTATTAAATTCCCAGAGTATTATATGCATTATGATTTCATCTTCAGTACAAATCATGTGAAAAAATATTTCTTTTTTTTTCAAGCTGAACTCCAGACAATTAAAAAAAGAAATCTGACAAGGTTCTAACTGAAACTAAAGAAAACAAATCTACTGTTTACATCTATGCTTTTGCCAACAGCTCCTAAGACCAACCAGAGCCAAATGCAAGTGTAAGTTTCCTTCTTTTCCCTGGGAACAGGCACGTGATCAGCCTCCGCCCAATCAACAGAGACTACAGTCCTGTTTTGCACAGAAAGAAAACCATCTACCTATCAAAACTCTCCCCACACCACAATTCATACCTGACTCATGCATACGCATACACACAAACACACACACACACACTGACCAGCCTGAAAGAATGTGACAACAGCAGCAACGAGGTGTGGCCACCATACGTTGCTTTTCAAAAGTCTCCGGCTTCTTTCCACATGAAAGGAACTTTTTAATAAGAAATTATGCGCTTTGTCCCAACCCTATACACACACACACACACACACAGAGAGAGAGTATATGTGTATACTAAGTGTGTGTGTGTGTGTGTATACACTCATCCCTCCATATTTGCATTTTTGATATTTCTGACTTTGATTATTCACTGAATTGATTAATATGTTCTCTCTAGGAATAATGAAGCCCTCCAGTGCAACTCTTTGGTCAACTTTAACTAAAAGTTGCACTGAAAGACCAAGAGATTCCTAGAGAGAATACAGTACTAGGCCTTTGTAGATCCCCCAGTGCCGTTCTATGGTCTTTTGGACACAGAGTTGCACTGGAGGACCCAGAGATTCCTAGAGAGGTGTTCTCTCAGGTAAAAAAGACGGTGTTTTAGTTATTTGCAGTTTTTCCATATTTACAATGCGAGTGTTGTGCTCCTAACCCTAGCGAATATGGAGGGACAAGTGTGTATATATATTTATACACACACCCTATACACATACACAGAGAGAGATTATGTGTATAGTGTCACAGTATATATGTGTGTTTGGTTCCAGGGCCCCCCATGGATAACAAAATCCATGGATGCTCTAGTCCCATTTGAATACAATGGCACTGCAAAATGGTGTTCCTTATATAAAAAATGGAGAGAAAAAAATCAAGGTTTGCTAATTGGAATTTATACCTTTTTTGGAATATTCTCAAGCCATAGATGCTAGAATCCATGGATTAATATGGGCTGACTTTAAGAAATGCAACTGTGGCCATGGAACAACCGCTTTAACTCTTTGTCTGACTCACTCGCTATGGAATTCTGGGAGTTGGAGTTTGTTGTGGGGCCTTAAGGCCCCACAACAAACTCCAACTCCCAGAATTCCATAGCAACTGATGAGACAAAAGAGTTAAAGCGGTATGAAACCGGGTTATCCCTCCAGTGTGGATGCAGCCTTTTTAAGCAACCGAGGAATGGAGCAGGTGCAGAGGGATTTCTCTCCTCCTGGAGGCCCCAGAGAGGAAATAGCCAGCCTCTCTCTCTCTCTCTCTCATTAATTAAATAAAATGCAGCGAGAGGAGGAACATGGAGGGAGGGGTGGGAAAGGGAGGAAGATGGAGAAAGGAGGAAAGAAAGAAGGAAGGAAGGAAGGAAGGAAAGAAGGAAGGAAAGGAGAAAGGGAGAGAAGATGGAAGATGGAGAAAGGAGGAAAGAAGGAAGGAAGGGAAGGGAGGAAGGACAAAGGAAGGAAGGAGGAAGGAAAGGAAGCGTGGAAAGAAAGGAAAAAGGAAAGGAAGGAAGGAAAGAAAGAAAGAAAGAAGGAAGGAGGGAAGGAAGGGAAGGAGAAAGGGAGGAAAGGAAGGAGGGACGAAGAAAGGAGGAAAGGAAGGAAGGAAGGGAAGGCAGGAAGGGTGGAAAGAAAGGAGAAAGGAAAGGAGGAAATAACGAAAGGAGAAAAGGAAGGAAGGAAGGAGGAAGGAAAGGGAAAAGGGAAGGAAAGGAAATAAGGAAAGGGAGAGAGGAAGGAAATGATGGAGGGAAGAAGGAAACAAGGGGGCAGGGAAGGAAGGAAGGGAAGGAAAAAGGGAGGAAAGGAAGGAGGGACGAAGAAAGGAGGGAAAGAAGGAAGGAAGGAAGGAAATAAAAAGGAAGGGAAGGAGGGAGGGAGAAAGGAGGAAGGGAAGGAGGGAGAGAGAGAAAGAAGAAAGGAAAGGGAGGGGAGGGGGAGGCAGGGGCTGCTGCTGGTGCTGGGGGCGTTTCTTTCTCCTTCGGGGGGGGGGAGTAGCGGGGCCTTCCTCCTCAGCCCCAACGAGGCCAAGTGGGCCTCCTCCTCCGTCCTCCTCCCTCACCTCCGTCGGGGGGCTGATCTCGAAGAGGTCCAGCCGGTTGGCGTTCCAGTGGTTGATAATGTCGGCCAGCTTCCGACGCTCCTCTTCCCGGCTCCCCCCGCCGCCGCCGCCGGCCGACATCCTCCTCCTCCTCCCTGTGCCTCCCTCAGTTCCTCCGGTGCGGGTCGCTGCTGCTGCTGCTGCTGCTGCTGCTGGTGGGGGAGAAGGGACAGCCACCTCCTTCCTCCTTCGCTTCGGTGCCCGGCAGCCTTTGCCCTTTGGCTCCTCGTCGTCCTGGTCCTCCTGGGATCCCGGTGGCTTCCTGCGCCTCTTCTTCCTGGCCTGGGTTCCCTCACGGAAGAAGGAGAAGGAGAAGAACGACGGCGACGCCTCTCTCTGTCTCTCCCCGCCTTTTTCTCTCAAGAAGAGACACACACCGTTCTATACGCGCGCCGCCGCGTCACGAGAGCGCGCGCCGCGCGCACAAACACGATTATCACACACAAACCAAAGCGCGCGCACACCTCTCTCTCTATCTCTCTTCTCTTTCCCTGCGTCGTCGTTCGACGTTCACATGCTGCTGCGTGCGTCAGGTCAATTCAACAATTCAACAAACGCAGCCGGCCGAGTGCGCATGCGCGCTGAATGGATCGTCCGTCGGGCGGGGGAGGGGGGGAAAAGGGGGCCGTGCGCGTGAGGTGGTTCTAATCTCTCGTCGCGCGCCTCTCCCTTGACCTCAACGCTTTGGGTTTACTTTGAACGGAAAGGGGAGGGAGGGAGGGAAGAACAATAAAGGGTGGTGGCTGAAAGGGGGCGGGGCTTGGCCTCCGGTAACGTAGTAGTAGTATATACTAACCTGTCCTTGAATATGGAAAAAGCGCAAATAATAATAAAACACCTTTTTTTTAACCTGAGAGGACACCGCTCTAGGAATCATTTGGTCCTCCAGTGCAACTCTGTGGTCAGCCTCTGACAGACACTACTGTAGAACTGCCTTAGAGGAGCGACAAGGGCCTAGTGGAGTGTCCTCTCTAGGAATAATCTCCAGGTCTTTCGGTGCAACTTTTAGTTAAAGTTGACCATAGAGTTGCACCAGAGGAGGACCTGGATATTCCTAGAGGGAACGTATTAATCAAATCCGTGAATAATCAAAGCTGCAAATATTGCAGGATGACAGTACTAGTGATTAATAATAATAATAATAATAATAGACTCAAAGGGGAACCTGCTTCATGTGTGAAAGAGAAAGAGTTACTCTTTCCAATAAAACACACACACACACAACAGGATTTGCCACATCAGGGCTTCAAATGGGCCCTATTTATTTATTTATATCTATTTTTCTCTCTCCTCAGGGCAACCTCTCAGGCCATTCTTCATTTCCTGCACCTGCAGATCTCCATTTGTAAAATGGGAATAAAACCATGGGAAAGTTTCTAGCGAGACGCACAAGGTCTTCAAGAAGAAAACAGTGGGGAAGATGTGACTTTGGCTTGGGTCCAAAACACACTGCAGAAATAATAATAATAATTATCTTTATTTATAAAGCGACATAAATGTACATAATCCAGCTTGAGACTGCTTTAACAGCCCTGGACTTAGTCCTTTAAAAAAAAAACCATTTTAATGACAAAACATAAATCATACAAACATGAAAATATATATATGAAATTATAAAAACACACAAATACATGTAAAATCATAGCTCTATACTACCAAAGAAAATAACACTTAACTACCCACCCCTTCAATATCTCCCATTCCCTCCCCACCTAAAACTATACTTATTAATAAACAATATATAATCAATATCAACTCAAATTAATACATTCAATTAATACTTCTAAAGCTGACTTTCCATTTGCTGAGCCTAGGAATATTGACACTCCCTATCTTAAGTTTCTCAATAATGCAAATTCTCTTATTTCATTTCTGACCTAAAAATCTAAACAAAATTGCTTCAGGTTTTTGAATAAACAATATAAATTAAAATGGTTTCTAGTCCTTTAGATAACTGCCCAAATATGTTTCTCTAATTGGCATTGTTAGTTTGTCCATATTAGTCAACTTGAACACTTTGACAATCCTTATGTAGAAAAATAATCTGTTTTCCAGTTCTCTCCATACAACAATCTTGCTGCAACAGTCATATAATGCATCACCTTATAGTTTGTGCCTTTAAATTTCTCTTAATATACCCAACAATACTGGGGTTGACTCCTGAGTAAATGCATATACATTGCGTTGTTAACATGTATAAATGGCATTGGCTTTTTTAAATTTTATTTGTTTTCCACCATATAAACATTGTATTATCTTATTGCCACATATGTCATCATCATTGACATTATTTCTGCATTGCTTTGTATAATCACAATCTGCCTATGGTTTGTTAACTGAAATAAAGGCTTTCATTGATTCATAATCACCATCATTCATCATAATTCACATGTTTTCAAATAAAATCTAAATCAAGTTCCTTCCCTATTCAGTTTCAAATATTTTTCAAATATTTACATTTTAAACTGTCTCTCTGACCATAACCTCTTGTCAAACTACCTCCTTACTGAATTTATAACACCAATAGCTTGTCTTATACATTAAGATGCTTTGTAAAGGTGACTTTCTGAGAGTAGCTTCCATTAAACACAGGCAAAAATAATACCATGAAAAGATGCTTCTGGTGTTGGGTTTGGCACACTGGTGGAAAATTAGGCCTTGCCATTACTTTTATTTCCTGCCAGAGTCCATTCTTTCCAACAACAAATGGGATGAAAAATTGCCCAGAAAGAAACACTGTTGAATGGGGGAGGGGTTGTATTTATTATTTATATTAAATATTTTTGTTATTGCCTCCCCAGGCCCACAACAGCTCCTGCAGCAATGGGTAAATAAAAATCAATTAAAACAATACAAAGATTAAAAACATTTTAGAAACACCTTAGAACACTCTTTTTTAAAACTACTGAAAGAAATCTAAAAACAGTCCTCGAATCCAATTTTGAAACAGTTAAAAAATTTCAGTTATTAAATGTCATGCAGGACAGCATTATTTGGCAGCCTGCTGGAAGTTTAAAAAAGATGGGGTCGGCCTAGGTTCCTTGAGTAGGGAGTTCTCCAGTCAGGTGCTGTGTACCTACCAACAACCTTCACAAGATGTTGGGAAATGCAACAGGGCCTCCGCTGAAGATCTTAGATTTCTAGAAGGCTCATATGAGAGGAAGTGGTCTTTTAAATATCCTGGCCCCAAGTCGTTCACGGCTTTGTAGGTCAACACCAACCATTCAACACCTTTAATTGAGCTTGGAAGCAAACTGGAAGCCAATTTAGTTCTTGAAGGACCTGTGCTATATGTTCTCTAAAATGCACACCTGACACCAGTCAAGCTGCAGCTTCTCTACACTTCAAAGGCAGCCCTACATACAGTGCATGTATGAGGACATTGTAAAATATAATTCCTGATTCTGTTAAGTGGGGATAATGCCCATATAACTTGGTGAGCTTAAAGAAGCATGACTTTTCTCTAAAGCTCAAGACTCGTTTTCTCGGATATGTAGTATAGAAAGATAAAATTGTTTAAGATCACTTCCTTAAAATTTCCACGCCATCCTGTAAGATCGCTTCTGCCTGATTGTGGGAGAAGAGAAATGAAAGGCAGCAGGCATCATGAACCAAGGAGCTGTCGGAAAGTGTGCATGTACCCATGCATAAAACAAGATAGACCCTAAAAGAGGATAAAAAGCAGCTGAGACTGATGTGGGAAAAGAGAGGAAGAGATCTGGGGGAGGAAGAAAACTGTGCCCGCCAGGATGGTTTGGAGAATGAGTCACGACCCTGAGCAATGTCCAAGGGAAGTAAATAAAGGAAAAGGGATAAGATTAATTTGTCCTGAGAGCATGTTTTAATACATATTCTTCTTGTTTTCATTCTCTTTTTCCTGGATAATTTTTTTCCAGAAACAAAAAAAGATTAAAGTTACCAATATTCTAGAAGTACCATAAGCCTGTGTGTTCATGGCAAGAATTTGTGGTTGAGTGATAAATATTTTGTTTAAATGTATTAGAGCATTTTGATAACATGTTTTTACATGTTAGCTATCTCCAGAGCCATGGAACACAGGCTAGGGTAAAAATTAAGATCAATAATTCATTTAGAAAAGTAACCAATCAAGTCATCAGTTCACAAAAAAGGTACAGTTCCATTTGTGAACTGTTGTTGCTTTCCCTAGAAACAGATACGTTATTATAATGCAACCCTTAACAAACTGAGCATGAAGTGGGATTCATGATGCAGTGAAGTTTTTTTATTGGTTTCAAATACAAGGAGGGGGAAATATTTCAGATTCAAGAAACTCTTGTGGAATATGGCTAGCATATTTAGCTTTTTTGGTGGGGTAGTGGGATTTCTTTGCAGTCAAAACAGCTGTTGTATAAATAAACATGATTGCTTCCATTATCAAGATATTAGTCCTCTTGTTTTTCATTAAGCTGTTGCAAGGGTATCACTCTTGTACTAGGGAAATATAATCTTTTTTTCCCACATAGTCCATTCATTGTATTGCAATCCCAGGCTGGAATGTGGTTGTGCAAGTGTTACAGGCAGTCAGCTGAATATTTTTTGTGATGCGATGAATCAACAGTGGCATACTCTTGCACCATTCTGTTACTTTTGGGAATGTCATGCATTCCTCTACTATGCAATTCCAGTTCAAAAGCACTTGCCTAATGATAATTTTCAAAGGAGTTAACGTGAACAAGCTAAACCCATCCCTAGAAATGATTGAAAAGAGTGTTTCTTTTTATTCATGGTTTTTTTCAAAATTGTCCTCTCCTATTTTGGAGTACACATCTTTGTTGTAGTTGTTGATTTTGTTGTTACATACCTTCAATCCAGTTTCAATGTATGGTGATCCTATGAATGAGAAACCTTTAAGAGCTCCAGTTATCAACAGCCCTGCTCAGGTCTCTCAAACTCAAGACCATGGCTTCCTTGATCAAATCAATCCATCTGTAATGTGGTTTTCCTCTTCCTGCTGCTTTTCACTTATCTCAGCATTATGGTATTTTCAAGTGAGTCATGACATTTCATGATATGCCCAAACTATAATAGCCTCTGTTTATTCATTTTGCCTTCCATTGAGAATTCATGCTTGATTTGCTCTTGGACCTATGTATTTATTTGGTAATATTCCTAGTATCCATAGAATCAAAAGATTTGATTTTGTTCCGGTCAATTTTCTTTGTTTTCCACCTTTTTACACGTATCCAAAAATCAGAAATGGCATGGATTATTCCCACTTTGGTATTCAGTGCACATCTAGTTAGATTTTATTTATATGGTAAAGTTCTATCCTCTGTCTCAGTACATCATATATGGATGGGATAGCATGTTTAGTCAAAGTATTTTTTTTAAAAAAAAAAACTAAAATTGAGAAATGAAATTTTGACTGGGTTGTCAACTGAAGGGTTTTTTTACTGTATGAGATTTTAACATTTTTAAATGAGTATTTGTAAATAGCATCAAGCAGTGGGAGGCAGAATAGACTTTTTAATAAACAGATTGAGAGGAAAGACCTTTTCATAAATAAATATTGGGGAAATTCCTTTGGTTCTGCTGTAGTCATGCGTCTGTGAAGAGGCCACAGCAAGGTATTTTACAGGGTGTTTCCACGTAGCCATTTAGAATCAGAGAGGACAAGTGAATCAAGTTCATGTAACAACCCTGTCATTAGTAGAAGCTACCTGTTCCACATGAGTGTGTTCTGACTAGTTGTGTGAACCTTATCTTTGAACTTTGCTTTAGATCATTAAGGTTACATTTTTCCTCACATTCCTAAAAAGTAGGAAAAAACAGAGGACTCCAACCCAATCACAGTTTTGGAAATGTGGAAATGTGAGTGGAATGAAATAAAGGCTTTAGTATATTTAATCCAATACACAAAGGTGTGTTATATACTCACCTTCCATGCATGTTCATTCGTGATTTGAAAAGCCAAAAAGCTACATTGATTTGTTCAAGTACTATAGTCCTATAAGGAGCTTATTTCATGAACTTTAAAATTGTTTCAAGCCTCCTTGGTTGGAGCTGGGACACTGGATGGAGTTGGGAATTATTGCATGCTAAATTGCCACCTAATCACCACCCGCCATCAGCCCAGGTTCCAGCCATGCTCCACCTGCACCTTTTAGAAGTTGGAAAGTTTCTAACTTCTAAAAAGTACTGGCAGAGCACGGCTAGGACCCAGCTTGGAGCAAGGCTGATGGTGGGCAGTGATTTAGCGTGCGATAACCCCCCGCCTCCATCCAGCATCCCGGCTCCAGCCCAGGAGGCTTGAAACGCTTTTAATGTTCATGTGATAAGAGATAACCATAATCTGATTCATTTTTCCTTTTGAATGATAAAGGAATTAATGGTTACTGCATACCACTAAGTATTTAAAACACTTTCCTGGTTTTGGGTTCATGCTAGAGTCAGAAATCTTTTATCAGTAAATTTGTATTTCAATTATACTTGAGTCTTTAGCAAGAGTCATGCAGGCAACTTTGACAGACAACAGTGCATTATAGAAAAGGAGACAACAGTACTGCTGTTTCCTCTCTGAATTTAAAAGTGTTGAGCTTGGATAATAAAACCATACATAGTTGGTTTCATCTGCATTTGGAAGCTAAGCTGTGTCAGGATTCATTAGTACTTACATGAGAGACTACCAGGTGCTACCAGGTTTCTCCATGTACGTAGGCCTGAAATCCTGGAGAGCCATTGACAATACTGGGCTAGATGGACCTTTAGTCTGAGGCAATGCAAGGAAGCTTCCTGTGTTCTGTGTATATCAGAACACTAAAAATGTAGGTTAAAATGATAGAGTATTGCCTCAGGAAGAGCCTTGTAGTTTTCTACTTATTGTTAAGTCTGGCTATATGTTCCTATGAAGAAGTGACATTTGCTGTTCCCTTACAAGAAATATGCTTTGTATTCTGGGGGCAGGTATTGCCTACAGCTTGAAGTAAATGACACCAATAAGTCAGTTGCTAAAAAATAGACAAGTCTCAAGTCAATGTGTGATTTATTACCAAGTCAAGTCCAAAGTGAGTCACTGAAGTGACTTGAATCCAAGTCAATCAACTCGAGTCTACATCACTGGTAGAAAGTACTTCCACCTATGAAAGTTGTTACATTCCCCTCTTGGGGGGGTGGGGGTGGAGGTGGTACATCAATACCCATTTCCTTCCAAAAATCCATTCCTGAGGACTGACAGAAAATAGGATATGGTGTAGGAGGCTTAAAGGGCAGTGTCAAATGAAAATAAATGATTTTATTTTAAGGAATTTTTATTATTTCTACAATATCTCAGAGGCTATTAACCTCAGCCTCACTCCCACTCCATTACGGAGAGCAAACCTGGGTTCTGCCCAATTCATTTTGCTCCTTGACACTTAATTCATGATCTACCATACTCTTGCTAAGGTTTGGGGGGAAATGGGTTATCTTGCCTTTAAGATATTAACTATATCTCCCATCGCCTCACTATTTGTATTGCTGGACTAATCTGATGGCATTTACAGTCTAACATCTGGAATGCCTTTCATTCCCTAGGCCTGGTTTAGGAAGCATGACAACTGTTTCCAGTCTCATTGATTCTCATAATAATTGTCCAGTGTATATCCACCTTACTACTAGTTCACATCGGTCATCACAACTCCTTGCTTTCTGCTATTGAATCCTTCCACAATAGCCCTATATCTTAAAAACAGAATAAATGTTGCAAATTAGTAATGCTTATGTGTACAATTGTGCTGACTTCAGAATCTGGATTTCTGGGTCATGTAAAAGCCTCCAGTACCATATTTGAAAACTGCTTCTGCAAAAAGAAAAGTTAACTGAAAAGGTTTTCTGAAATTAGATTTAGCAACACACCTAAAATAATTTACAAAAACTTCACTCGATGCCAGTTCCTAAGGTCTTTAAACCAGTCATGGATATACCACCCTAATATATCAAATACCAGTAGTATTGGGATTCCACTTTGTGGATATTCTAGGTGTTATGCAAACCTAGATGGTGCCATGAACTAGAATCTGGAGCAACATAGATGGAGAACACTGAGCCATCCTAGTATTAGTCTGCGGCTTCTATCAGCCTTAGCTATAGAAGTGCCAATGATAAGGATGACTAGAGTTACACTCCAGTATCTGGAGAGGCATACTTTCCCCTTTCTTGTGGCATTGGGTAGTTGCTTTTAGTCTGTGCATTTTAACACATTACAGACAATGTCTTCTGTTCTGTCTGTATAGTGGTGAAGCACCGATTTAAACACAACATACTTGCACAGTGCAAACCCAAGCTGGAAAACAAAGGAAGGGAAGAATCAGGAAATTTAAATCATCCTCCTATATTGTGCAAATGTCATGCAGTAAAGTATCTATTTAATAATCTAATTAGACTTCACACAGAGCTTTCCAATATGAGGTAATGCCCTTTACTGTACATGTGAGAATATGAGTAATATTTGATCTCAGCCTCTTAGATACATCATTTATATCAAATGCACTTGGTTGTCATATATGTGCATGTAAATAATACTGAATATAGGTGCCCAACAGTGTAAACCTATTAATGTGTAATCAAAAGTAACCAGATTGGCTTTAATTGTACTTACTTCCAGGTAAGTGTGTACAAAAAGGAGCTTATGTATATTGAATTTAATGGGCTAACCCTGGGGAGGAGAAGACTGAGAGGTGATACAATGTGTGTTGTTACACTGAAGATGGAGTAACTTTTTTTTCTGCTGTTCCAGAGTATATGCTCCAAAACAGTAGTATCAAATTGCAAGAAAAGATTTTGATTAAACATCAATAACATTTCAAAGAGGTTGCCTAAATACCATAAAGGGATCAGATCCTGTTTGATTTTTCCAACCTAAACATGGTCAGATCTGATTAGTAGAATTATAGAGTCGTACAGTTGGAAGAGATCACAAGGGCCATCCAGTCCAACCCCCTGCCATGCAGGAACTCTCCAACAAAGCATCCCTGACAGATGGCCATCCAGCCTCTGCTTAAAAACCTCTAAGGAAGGAGACTCCACCACACTCCGAGGGAGTGTGTTCCACTGTCAAACAGCCTTTACTGTCAGGACGTTCCTCCTAATGTTGAGGTGGAATCTCTTTTCCTGGAGCTTGCATCCATTGTTCCGGGTCCTGTTCTCTGGAGCAGCAGAAAACAAGCTTGCTGCCTCCTCAGTATGACATCCCTTCAAATATTTAAACATGGCTATCATATCGCCTCTTAACCTTCTCTTCTCCAGGCTTAACATCCCCAGCTCCCTAAGTCTTTCCTCATAAAACATGGTTTCCAGACCCTTCACCATTTTAGTTGCCCTCCTTTGCACACGCTCCAGTTTCTCCACATCTTTTTTGAATTGTGGTGCCCAGAACTAGACACAATATTCCAGGTGGGGCCTGACCAAAGCAGTGTAGAGTGGCACTATTATTACCCTTGATCTAGAAATTATACTTCTATTGATGCAGCCTAAAATTGCATTGGCCTTTTTAGCTGCTGCATCGCACTGTTGACTCATGTTCAACTTGTGGTTTACTTGGATTCCTAGATCCCTTTCACAGGTAGTCTCGTTCAGACAGGTGTCCCCCATCCTATATCTGTGCATTTCATTTTTCCATCCTAAGTGCAGTACCTTACATTTCTCCATGTTGAATTTCATTTTGTTAGCTTTGGCCCAGCTTTCTAGTCTATTCAGGTCGTTTTGAATTTTGATCCTGTCCTCTGGGGTATTAGCTACTCTTCCTAATTTGGTGTCATCTGCAAATTTGATAACTAGGCCCTCAATAATTTTATCCGAGTCATTAATAAAGATATTGAATAGCACTGGGCCCAGGACAGAACCCTGTGGCACCCCACTGGTCACTTCTCTCCAGGATGAAAAAGGAGCCATTGTTGAGCACCCTTTGGGTGTGGCCAGTCAACCAATTAAAAATCCATGTAATGTCTAGTCCACATTTTACAAGCTTGTTTAGAAGAATGTCATGGGGGACCTTGTCAAATGCCTTACTGAAATCAAGATATACTATATCCACAGCATTCCCTTCATCTACCAAGCTGGTAATTTTATCAACAAAAGAGATCAGATTTGTCTGGTACGACTTATTTCTCTGAAACCCATGACTTTTTGTGATTATGGAATTGCCTTCTAGATATTCACAGACTCTCTGTTTAATGATCTGCTCCACAGTCTTTCCTGGTATTGATGTCAGACTAACTGGGTGATAATTGTTGGGATCCTCTTTTTTCCCCTTGGATGAGAGAGTGCCAATCAGTATCAGGTGCTATAAGCTATATTTTAGAGAAAAGAACTGGCAAAGCCACCTCTGAGTATTCCTTCCCTGAGAAAACTCTATGAAATTAATGGAGTCGTGATACGTCAACAAGCAACTTGAAGGCACCAAAGGCACACAAGATCTGTTCAGCAGTGAAACAGACTTGCTTGGAGGTGATGAGCCTTCTTTCTTTGAAAGGTTTGTTTGTTATTTTAAAACAGGCTGGATGGCTGTCTCTTAGGGAAACTAGGTGTGGATTTTCTGGCAAAGGATTGAACCAGATGACCCTTGGGACCCCTTCCAACTCTGCAATTTTATTATTTTATGAACTACTGGAATTTTAAATTTGGCTATTTCAAACAAAATACAAAGTCTGGGGTGTTTGTTTTATTCTTTGCCAATTTTAGACCCTAGTTCTCCAGGTTTCTGGAATACATTCAGGTCTTTATTTATGCAATTAGTCAATTTCCTATTAAAGTGTTACTAAAACACCCAATAAAGACAAACTCAATCTGGGTAATCAATTTTCTCAACCAAAGTAATATTTTAGTTTGTGTTTTCTTCAACAAATGCAGAATGGCTCTTAAGCCAAACCAATCAAAACTGTTAGTTTAATTACAATGCTGTATGATCAAAAGCCAGGATTTAGAACTAGTGGCACAGTATGTGTTCCACTGTTCTAATTAACTTATATGAAAGCCCTCTAAATATGCATGCACCTAGTAACTATGACTATTAAATGGCTTTTATAAAAAACCTCAAGAACTAATTAAGGCTCAACTGCCCTTTGAGACAGATAAATGTAAATGTTGTTTTTCCTGCTTTATAAAATATCTGAGGCATAGCTTCAGTGAGGTCTATTTCTAGTAACAAGCCATGAGAGGGTGTAGATGCCTTACAAGGCAATTAGTGCAAACAGCCAGAAAGTATTTAGCTTCTAGAGTATGCTTCAGTGTCTTGTTGATTCTTACTGTTCAGAATATCAGTTTTGGGATAGTTCAGGATAAATGTTTTTGTGCCATGAAAAGTAATACCTGTTATAAGGAGAAAAAGAACAAAATTAAATTGCTATCCAGAGGAAGACCTGCATGGTAAAAAAGTTGAATATTTTGATCCTCTTTTCTTTGACTTCCATGAAAGCTTTCTTTTGCTTCTCAACACTAGCTTGGTATGAAGTACATTTCTGAGCGTATCTGATATAACCTGCTGACAGTCTAAACTTTCATAGTTTCTTGTGCTGCGTTTTGCCAATATCCTTCCTGAGCAATGCAGCAGATATCCAAGTTAGAAGGTATTCAAGCTGTATCACATTCTAAAGCCTGATGAGATAATTCATTATTGGAACAAAGATACAAAGCAGAATTGCTGACTCAAGGGCTTCCCTGACATTGCTGCTAGGAGCAACAATAGCAGGAAGACAGTGACAGAAAATACTGTACAAAGAGGTCCTTCCTGTTGTGAGGGCTATGAACTATCCTATTTACCTTCAAAATTATGTAGACTCCAGTTGGAATATATTTCCCAGCAACCCTAATGAGCAGAGCCAATGGTGAGGACTGCTGGTTTCTGGGTATTATCAGTGTCCACACTTTCATCATTTGCTGATCTGGCTAAGTCAACCTGGAATGATAATCAGTCCATCATTTCACCTGAATTAATAGGGTTGCCATGTTTCCTACTTTACAGAAGGCAGTCTTCTTTATGAAGGATTGCCCAAGATTTGTTTCAAGATCAAAAATCACAAGAACGGAGTCCATAGGCTTTGAGATTAGCGTTTGGAAAGTGGACTTGAGATGACATTTATTCCTGTTGAGACAACATGTAAGTCACTTAATCACAGAATAGTGAGATCCTCAAGTATCATGAGATGAATCATTCTTTTTATTTAAATTATATTAATGATTTTTAACTTTGCCCTTTCATTAAAATGAATGTGTGCAATTTTTTTCCAGATTAATTTCCTTTTCCTCCCTTTTCTGTAATAAAGTGTTGCCTCTTATGTGGCAATATGGAAGTGTCCACCTTAGCTTGAATTTATGGGTCTTTCTGGATGATCATCAGTCTGGATCACTTTGTTGGTCATTCATTGTAGTACTTGCAATACCTGAAAAAAAGTTGATGTCACGTTATCTCTAGCATATTAATCTCCAGTCTTTACTTCAGAACATCTGGCTGTGATTCCTTCACAGTGTGCCTGCCATATTGGCATAAAAGCATGCTTCATAACATTAAGCAGGTTGACCTATAAGTACACCTTATCACAACATGTCATGTTTCTAAAGCCAAGTTGTTTGTCTTGGATATGTAACTATTTTGTGTGTGTGTGTGTGTGTGTGTGTGTGGATACTTGTGTGGTTTAATACATTTATTTACAAAGCTTTGAACAGGGAAATTAAATGTACATTTATTTCAGGTTTTTAAAAATCACTTTTAGAATGAAAGGCACAGGCATCTTACTTTGGTTCCAAAATTAAACTAAAATATGATTTACCAATACAACAAATAGTTGTGGCAGCTTTAAACAAACATGTATTGTGGAATATTTTTTTACATGCAAATGCCCATTGCATCATGGATATAAAGTGTTATTCTTAGTTGGTAGACTTTACAAACAGGCAAACATTTATATAGAGAGAAGAGTTACAGCAACATGAATCCAGAAGGTCCAACAATACAAGGCATACTGTGTGATTTTACTGTGTAGAGCACAAATAAAATGGAGGTCCATACAAAGAGTGGTAACAATTCCAAAGAGTAGGTGTGACCCACTTACAACAGAATATGAATTGGTAAAGCTAGATGAATAGTGTACATAAACATTAAAGAGAGAAAACAGTGGTAGTAAGCTAATTTCTCCCAGTCTCTGTTGAGTCCAAATGTGATAGGGTCAAATATGCATATGTATGCCAGTGCAACAGCATACATCTATGTTTCAGTTTATTCAATCTATTCTCTTCCTTAGGGAACCAACTGGTTTGGTTTATGTAGATGGTAGGAGGGGATTGCTGGCAAATGATGGAAAATATCACATCAGAAGGTTTGTATTCACCCTTATTGCACAGGCTGCTTTCTAGAGCTTTATTTGCATCCTTTCTAGATCAGCCCAAAGGCCTATATAGTCCAGATATTTATTTCCACAGTGGCTAACCAGAAGTCCACAAGCAGTTCATAGTGGCAGTAACATCCTCTTGCTCACACCTCCCAGCAGTGGTATTGATTTTTGTTCCTGGAGAGGCATATGAGCTCTGACACTGGAGGTCATATGCAGCCATTGTAACCAGTAACTACTGATAGCCTTAACTGCAATGGATATATCAAGTTCTCTTTTAAAGTTGTAATCATCTCATGTCCCTAGTTTTTTGTAGAGCTTTTGGGCTATGTGGCCATGTTCTAGAAGAGTTCCTTTCTGACGTTTCCCCAGCATCTGTGGCTGGCATCTTCAGAGAAGATTTCTCTGAAAATCCCAGCCACAGATGCTGGTGAAACATCAGAAAGGAACTCTTCTAGAACATGGCCACATAGCCCAAAAGCCCTACAAAAAACCATGGATGCCGGCCATGAAAGCCTTCGACTCCACATCTCATGTCCCCTTTTATATACCTTTTCTTCTAGTTGAAAGATCTCCAGATTTCATCTGGAATTGGTTTAACCCTTGGTCATTTGATATGCCATTTTTTGTCACCCTTTCCAGCTCTGCAGTATTCTTTTTGAGCCACAGTGAAAAGAAGTATACACAACATTCCAAATTTGGTCACACCATAGAATCACAGAGTTGGAAGAAACCACAAGGAAAGAAATGCAAAAGGAAAAACGATATTACCATTTTTTATTCCTTTCCCAATTAAGAAATTATTTTTTGCATAGCAACTGCACACTGGATTGATTATTTTTTTTCATGTTATCCACAACTTCATTCTTTCTGATAAGGCCTTGCTTCAGTAAAAGGGTCTGTCTATATGCAAAATCAGCCAAGGCCTGTGAAAGAAACAGATTGACTTTGAAGATAGACCATAGTTCCTTAATAATGTGTTCTCAAGGCAGTTATAATGATAACCTTGCTTTCTTCTCAATATCCAACATCCTTCTAGTGCAGGGGTGGAGAAAGGTGGCCCATGAACCACAGACAGCTCCTCAAACCCCATTTCGATCCCCAAACCTCCCTGATGATCCCAAGCATCCCATTCCTGTTTTTCTTAAATGCATGGACTTTTTTTTAATTTATGGGTGATTTGTTTTACCAGAAAGCTGACCAAAATGACCATCCATAAATTGATGGTTTGGGTCATCAATCCCACAGAGTCTGCCACCATTAAAAAGCCAAAAATGGTTGGAAATAGACCCCAAGGGCAGCTGTAAATGATACAATGTCATTTTTAGTATAACTGAACACACCAGTTTGACTCATGAGGTAAAAACTGGTCCCTGCCCACCGTGCAGTTGTCCACCCCCACTCTAGTGGGCAACTTTGACCTCTGTTAGGAAAACTTGCTTCATATTAATATTGGCAGCTTGATGGAACCTCAGATGTTGCCATCCTTTCCATTACCCTTCTCTAAAGTGGGTAAATCAAAAACCACTGTTAAGGGAATGCAATATTTCACAGATTTTTTTAAATTTACCACCAAGCATTGAGAAAGCAGTATGTAGCCATTTGAATTAATGTGACAGACTGTAACATTTTCATGAGATACACTTATTATACATAATTGAAGAAGCTTCTATATGTGCATATTTCCTTAGGTATTAACATAGTAGATTATTTATAATCTTTAAAAATGTAGCACAATTAGCCTTGTTAGTTCATATCAACTTCCTGATTATAATGTAAAACTTCTTCTTTTTAATAATCAGGTTCTAATTGAACATGATCAAGTAATGAATCATGCATTTTCAAAGCGTCACACACCAGCCAGGCTCTCACAGCTAAATCTTCACATTCTGCTTTGAACGTTCCAAAGTTAAAAAATCAACATTCAGCCATGAAAAAGCCAGTCCCTTTATCCCAATATCGTGGGCTCCAGAACCAGACTGTTGATTTGGATGTATAGGACAAAATTAACTAGACCTGTGTGTATCTATGACAAAATTCAACATTTTGAAAGATCAGTTTTCATTTTATAAAAAGTTTCTAGTTCGTATGGTTGCAGATATAAGCTTCAATATTAGTGGATAACAATAACAAATGCATGGCTGCCCAATTATTTAATATGATATTAGGTTATGAATTCCAATCGATACTTACATTGTGTGTAAGGAATCAGTAAATGAGAATGGTTTCTCTTCTATGTGCTTCAATTTTCCATTAAAGCCATTTAGATTATAGCATTTTTGAATCATAGCAATGGAGGAAAAAAAAAAAGAGGTAAATGTAATGGTAATGTCAAGTAAGCAATCCACATTGCCTCAGAAATTTCGTAAGAAGAATAAATCAATGTGCAAATGTAAGCCACAGCAGGAAACCATAATAACCAACTGAACTTTCATCTTCCTGTCTACTTGCCGGAACTTAATCTTATCACGTATATTTGTACACTCATTATTTCACTGGATGAAACCACAAGCTTTCAATCACATACTTCCCCAGGATTTATCATCTATGCTTTTTGGTAACTGTCATATTTTTGAAATGTTATAATAGATATTATTCTATAGCATGTTTGAAATCCATTGCACTTCACATCAAATGTCTTAATAAATATGATGTGAAATAAGTTATTAATATTCTTATTTCATCTGCCTAAAGGCCATTATAAGAGTGCATGGCTGAACTGGGATATGAACAACAGGTTCCTTAGTCAAGATCAATACTCTCAATGAAGTTACATGACTTTCACAATATGTAAATAAACAAGATGAAGGTAGGGCAAGAGAGGAATGGATAGGCCTGGAGACATTTAGCCAAGCATATAGTAGTAACAAGCAAGCCTGAAAATACTGCAAGCCAATGTATGTGAGAGATTGCAGCTATCCCTATCTGTAAGACTGCATCATCAAAATCCAGTTTTCAGCCAATTTGGCACAGAACTTCAATTGTCTTACAGGATACATGTTGCCTACAGAACATTCTCAATGTTAATATAACCCATCTGTCATAATTTTAAGTCTCTGCAACCTTGTTCATAGAGCACCATTGCCCAACAGTAATTCAGAGTTAAAGACCAATCCTAAACATAGTTACTAAGAGTGATTTTTCTGGGTTCCAAATGCTCAACAACAGTACATGTGAAAGGGATCTAGGAGTCCTAGTAGACCACAAATTGAACATGAGCCAACAGTGTGATGCAGCTGCTAAACAGCCAATGCAATTCTAGGTTGCATCAATAGAAGTATAGTGTCTAGATCAACGGTCCCCAAAGCGGGTGGTAGCACCCCTCTGAGGGTGTTGGAAAGCTCCAGGGGGCACTGAGGGAAAAAGAGCAGCAGCGGGGCACTGAGAAGGAAAAAATGGGGTGGCAGGGAGTTGTGGGGATGGGGGTTGCAAGTAGGGTTGCCACTGCTGCTGAAAAACTGTAAACCAGATCCCACCCTTGAGGCTGTGGGTGGCCAGACCCAGAGCCCAGAGGTGGGAAGGGAAAGGAGGCAAGCAGAGGCTTGCAGTAATGAGGAGGCTTTCTTGTGTCCTGGTAAATGTGTGGTGATGTTGCATGCATACTGGAACTTTTTCCTTGCTTGGAACTGGAGCCACTCTTCCCTCCTACATAGAAATATTTGTGTGTGTGTGTTTGAAAAGGGAGTGTCCCCTTTTGGTGGAGGTAAAGACCTCAAAAAGTTAAGGCTCAGCCCTCTTGTTTAGGATTTCCCTATTGTACCTAAACTGCAGTGTCCTGAAATCTGGAAAGCATTATCCAGGAGTAGCTGTGTTGGCCATACAACAAACAATAACATCCAAAATCCACAAAACAGTGATATCTTTCTCCTGTTTAATTTATAACATCACTGAGCCATGGCAGTTAAAGCAGTGTCAAATTGCATTAATTCTGTAGTGCAGATTCAAACATAAGTTAGGTTTGTCTGAAATATCAGTATGCAAAAGGATCTTGTAGCACCTTTGAGACTAACTGTGTGAAAAAAAGTTGTAGCATAGGCTTTCGTAGACATGCATCTGAGGTTTTGTGGAAGAGAATTATGGCAAACCTAGTTGCAAGAAACTTCTTTTGTACACCATTCTGGGTGTACAAGCCAGCTAGCCAGGGCAGAAGGGAAGTTGGGGGGCTCTTCCTCTGTTCCCCATTACATTGTATACTGTCAATGCTCTGGCGACTCTTGGGGTTTCCTGTTCCTTCCCTCCCCCCTTTTTTATTCCCCTCTCCCTCTCTTTGCCAGGCGAAGCCTGAAGGAGGAGGAGGAAGGTGGCTTCAGGGACATTTCTTGGTATGGGCTGCCCAGGCGGCAACACCGCCCTTCCTTTCTCAAGAGGAAATCCTGCTGACATTGCCTGCCCACCCACCCTCTTCCCCAGGCACCCCATTCGGGCAGCGTTGTTCCTTCCATAGAGGGGCCTCCCTCTTCACTTCCCCCCAGCCCCCCCGAAAAGTGGATGGATAGCTCTTCTTTATTTATGGGACAATGACAGGATTATCGCGACATTATACAATGTCGTCTGATAATCTCCATGCAATTGCGCAAAACTGATGGTAGCATCCTGCTTTGCTCCCATCACTTTTGCCTGTGTGAAAATTTCCCTGGGCTCGCTAACAGCAATTGTTGTTGTGTACCTTCAAGTTATTTTGGCTACTGGTGACCCTAAAAAGAACCTAACATGAGGGTTTCTTGAAAAACTTTCTTCAGTTGGGGTTTGCCATTGCCTTCCCCTGTGGCTGGGAGAGTGTGACTTGCCCAGGGACACCCAGTGGGGTTGCATGGACCTAATACTAAGAAATAGTATGGGGAGTGCTAGGATTGTCACCCAATAAGAAAGGGGGTGGCAACCTGAGAAAGTTTGGGGATCACTGGTCTAGATCAAGGGAAGTAATAGTGCTATTTTGCTTTGCTCAGGCATTACTTGGAATACTGTATCCATTTCTGGGCACGACTGTTCAAAAAGGATGTTGACAAGGTGAAGTGTGTCCAGGAAAGGGTGACCAAAATGATGAAAGATCTGGAAACCATGCTGTATGAGAAGAGACTTAGGGAGCTGGGTATGTTTAGCCTGGAGAAGAGACAGTTAATTGGTGATATGATAGCCTTGTAGAAGCATATAGTGCATTCGGAAGGCTTCACAAAAGAGTCTGGAGTAACAAACACCTGAGGCGAAGCACCAAAATCAGTGTGTACAGAGCCATTGTACTGTCCATTCTCCTCTATGGGTCTGAATCATGGGTCACCTATCGCCAACATCTACGACTCCTTGAACGCTTTCATCAGCGCTGTCTACGCACAATCCTAAACATACACTGAACTGACTATGTGACGAATGTTGCTGTCCTGGAGCAAGCAGAGATCACCAGCATTGAGGCCATGCTACTGAAAACGCAGCTGCGCTGGGCAGGGCATGTTTCCAGGATGGAGGACCACCGCCTCCCAAAAATAGTACTCTACGGTGAACTCGCCACGGGTCAGCGAAAGAGGGGCGCCCCAAAGAAGAGATACAAGGACTCCCTGAAATAACATCTCAAGCTTGGCCAAATTGATCACCAACAATGGTCTGCCCTGGCCTCACATCGGGAGGCATGGAGACGCACTATCCACAATGCTGCAGCCTCTTTTGAGAACTCATGCCGAACGAGTCTCGAAGAGAAACGACAATGCAGAAAGAACCACAACTTGGAAACATCACCCAAGGAGACTTTCTGCTGTGCTTTCTGTAACCAGACTTGCTTATCTCGGATCGGCCTTTTTAGTCATCAACGCGCTTGTAGTAAGCGTGGGATAAGTCCTTCCTGAATCTTCATTAGCGAAGAAAAGCCAGAGAGAGAGAGAAGTGTCTGAAGGGTGTCATATTGGGGATGGAGCAAGCTTCTGCTGCTCCAGAGAATGGGATCCAGAACCATGGATGCAAGCTACAGGAAAAGAGATTCCACCTCAACATTAGGAAAAACCTCCTGACAGTAAGAGTTGTTCAATTCCCTCAGAGCATGTTAGAGTCTCCTTCTTTGGAGGTCTTTAAACAGAGGCTGGATGGCCATCTGTCAAGGGTGCTTTGATTCTATGGGCTTGCATGGCAAGGGGGTGGACTGGATGACCCTTGAGGTTTCTTCCAAATCTATGATTTGATGACTTTCTGATAAAAGTATTTCCAAGGGTGTAGCCAAAATCATTCTGAAGAGGTCTGAAGATTGTGTACGTGGACATAACAAAACATCTTCCAGCTCATCTAAAGTCAGACCAGCCCTATCATTAGATAAATTGCCTCAGGCAGCAGATTCTGAGGAGAAGAGTGAGGAGCAGCAACAAATTGTTGGAGGACTAAGCTATGCACCTTCTGGTCTGAGATGTAGTATAGGATATTATTTAGTTACCAACACTGTAGTGAGATCCAGTTGGCAACCTGGTCAGTTTTTGTACACAGAACAAGTGGTGGATGTCACCATATTCTTCAGTTCATATAGCAGAATTACTTGTGGTGCCCTCTGAAGCACAACAAGAAAGGGTTTTATGTTCTGCTTGTGCATCTTTCTGGGTTATGGGCAGGGCAGGTCACTTCCTTTTAAAATGTCATTGTGGAAGGAAGGAGGGATGGTTCATATGAAACTGTCATCACATTATACATAACCTGAAGCACTTCTATATTGCTCTG
Organism: Urosaurus nigricauda; assembly: GCA_034509955.1. Classification (NCBI taxonomy): domain Eukaryota; kingdom Metazoa; phylum Chordata; class Lepidosauria; order Squamata; family Phrynosomatidae; genus Urosaurus; species Urosaurus nigricauda. The sequence continues at coordinate 309,909,265 of JAOEGL010000001.1, read as the reverse complement.
AATCAGAAAAATTAAGACTTCCAAAGCATAATTGCACTGGCTTGTAGTTTTGATTTCTTGCCCATTTCAAAATGGCCCTCCAGATATTGAACTACAACATCCATCTGTCCTAGCTAGCCTAGCCAAACGTTTAATACTTTAATTTATTTGTTTATTCTAGTTTGCTTAACACAATCAGTCTTGCAGTAAGACATTCCCATATTATTTTAAAAGGGCACACAGTGTTGATTAGTAGGTGTCAAGCAGAGCAGTAAGTCCTAGAAATAAACCATTAATAGCAGATTGGGAATGACATTTCAGGAAACAGCAACAACACATGCTAAAGAACATGATAAAGGAATAAATTCACTGGGGAATATATATACTTGTATATAAATTGACCTCATGTATAAGTTGAAGGCAGTTTTGGGGGTCAAAATCATGGTCAAGACTCAAACACTGGGGAATGTTACAAAACATCTAAAGGGGGAAACAAAGCATCAGTTCCCTCCCTACATCTGCCTCTCTGGACCTCTCCCAAAGATCCCAGTCTCAGCATAGAAAATGGGGAAACCAACCTCAGCATGCATGCATGCATGCACGCATGCATGCAGCCTCCCTTCACCCCCACGATTTCCAAGGCTCATGGCTTGCAAAACAGGGTACAAACCTCTCTGTTTATCTCTTCCCTTCACTACCAGGATTTCCAATCCAAAAAAACAAACAAGCAAACAAACAAAAAATCCAAAACACTTCTGGTCCCAAGCATTTTGGATTAGGGAGACTCAACCTGTACATAGCCATTCAAATGCAAATCCCATTGAATTCAGTAATGCTTAATTCTAGGGGACGTTTGCACTACAATACCCAGAATGTGGATTCCTGGAGCTGTAGTACAAAAAAGTAAGATTTTCAAGCTCTTCTCCCAGGAAACTAGCTATAGACTGCAGCTGGGCAGTGCAATCTAGTTCAAAGATGTGCTAGCCTTTTCTGCCAGCTGATTTTTGAGATCTGTCAACACAGCTAGCAAAGAGTCAAAAGGGGGGAAAGAAAAGGGAGTGTGAGGAAGAATCTAAGTTATGTCAGGACTGAATTTCCTGCAGCCCAGGAAGGAGTACTGGCACAATGCCAGGCAAGGACGGGGGTAGTCTATAGTGTACTCCCACAATCCTAAAACTGGGAAGGGTTTGGATTTAGCATAGCTTCAGTTGGCTCTTGGCCATTCTTGCCAGTTAGTATTAAGCTGTGGCCTACTAAGCATTTGGAACTAAAATAGCAGAGAGTTTGGCCCTGTCTACCCTTGCCTCCATCTCCTTTACCTTACCCTTCAGCTTCAATTGTGTTGAATTTTACACTGAAAATTCCTTGAGACAGAATCTTCTCTTTTATCCTTTGTAAATTGCAATGCACATCAGTAGTGCTACATAAATAATGGTGTACTTCAGTTGTTCTTAAGTGGTTGTACTGTATATACTCATATGTAAGTCTAGAAATTTTAGTTTTTAAAAATTGACCCCCTCCCCCCAAAAAACTGGGTCAATCTAAGTACTGCACTTTAACTCTCTTTTTAAAAACAGAATCCTCACCTTCACTGAGAAGAGTGCTGAAAGCTTAATCTATCCCAGGAGCAACTGAAAGAAGAACTGACCCCTTTATTCTTTGTGCTGTGGTGCCACTTTTGACTTTTCTGAATGCCTGGGTAGGAGCTCCCAGCTCCCTTGTGATCCCCTGCATGCATGAACATGGCAGTGGTGGCAGTTTTTTGGCACTTCCATTCAAAGGAGCACCAAGAGGAACTGGACTTTGAAGGATCTGAATAACACATTTGTGTAGGTTAGTCAGCTTTTCTGGGTTAAAATAAGGCAAAACTTTCACACTAAAGTTAAAGGCTATGATTAATGTAGTTATCATATCCTTTGCTTTTCGTTTTCATCATTTTTGGCATGTGTGTGTGTGTTTAGCCCCACCTGTGGCTGGTCACCTCTCCCACACATTGTACATTTACCATAGTTCCATCCTCATCCATCCAGCCTTTAGTGTAAACACAAACAGTTATGCCTATTGGAGTTTTGTAAGATGTTTGGCATTATTTTCTTTTTCATTGTCTTTTACATCCATTGTTACATGCCCCTAAGTTTTACCTTCAACTTATCCACAGATCATATCAAAATCCATAATTTTGGCCCCAAAACCTGTCCTCGACTTGTACATGAGCCCAACATATGATCAAGTATACAATCGCATTTTTGTACCAAGTGTCACCCAGTGCAAGGAGCTGGGTTTCTGGGAGTGGGGCTTCCAGGAGCAGCAAGTGCTCCCTCCTTCCCTTCCCCTTCCCATGTCTTCCCATGTGTACTCTCCACCCCTTCTGCACTGGCCCCATGAGCTTCTGCCTCCCATGCTGACCTGCACTCCCCCACACTCACTCAGGCCCCCTGCACACTCCTGGATCCCCCATGCTCCACTGTGCATACTCCCACCACACCCTGTGCCCCTTCCTGTACATCAAGGAAAGGTCATGATGGAGCATGGGGGGTGGGGACATGCATGGGGAGCACAGGAGGGGCAGAAGTGCACACAGGGAAGTGCAGGAGTGTGTGGATGGAGTGCAGGATGGCACGGGGGGCAGGAAAATGTGTGAGGAGGCATGGGAGGCTTAGGAACATACATGAGGGAGCACTGGAGGGACAGGAGTGCATACAGGGAGATGCGGGGAAGGCATAAGGTGACAGCACAATGGGAAAGGCTCCACTGGGTGTCAATCCTCTTATGGGGTGTCACCCAATGCAGGCTACACACTCCCTAGGGATGCTACTGCAAGTATATATGGTAGTTCAGGAATGGTTTTTAGTTTCTCTTTTAGTTTCTTTCTTTCTCTCTCTCTCTATATATATATTTCCATTGATTGATTGGTACCATTGTTTTAGTGCTGCCCTAGTCATGTCTATTGTGAAGTAAGACATACTGAGTTCAATGAATTTTCTTCCCAACTAAACATTTGTAGGATTGCCCTTCTAACTTATTAAAGTCTGAAAATCCTAAGCAGCTTTAAAATGTTAATAACACTGGCCTGATACAGATGGGCACTAAGAGGCGCCTAGGCGGTGCCATTAGGGTCCATGAGCGTGCAGCATTCAAATGCTCACGAACCCTAACCTGTAATGGTACCGCCACCATTATGTAACTCCGTTTACACGGCGTTACTAATGGCGGCACCACAGCTGTGCAGCTGCTAGATGTAGCTGCGCAGTTGCGGTGGCGGAAAGGCATCCAACGGCACCTTTTCTCCCACTTGTGCCGCAACTGCAGCGCAAAAAAGGAGCAGGGAAACTTGGCTCCTTTTTTACTGCGCAGCTTCACTGCAGCATCTAGCTGCTGCGGAGAAAAAGCGCTGCAATAAAAAGTGGCGCCAGACTGCCCCTTTTGGGCAGTGGGCAGTCTGTATCACCCCACTAATAACAAATGTTAATAACATTAGTAACAAATGTTAGTACACTTGTTATTCAATTGCATACTTTTAGAATTTCCTTCTTTTGAAAAAAAACCCTTTCTTTTCTTGCCCTTTCCTCATCCAAATATAGGTTGTTAACTTATTGTTAATTTATACATGCCAAATCCAATTAGATATTCTCAGACACACAGACTGTAGTGTTACCACTTTCTTTTTTTTTCTAGCGGGGTTTTGTGCCTGCTTACAAGAGGCCAAAACATTTTGCCCAATGCTAGAGAATACTGAACATGTTAAATTTCTTCCTGCTACCTGCTACTGTGCTAGGAGAAAAACACTTAAGAACATGTAATTGCAACACCTGTAGCCTTTCCACAGATTTACCATTCACAGAAGGCCAATTCACATGAAATCCATCCTTTGCTGTAATGGCTTCAATTGTTATCATGTGCAGCCATGTTCCTGTGAGTTGTCAAATAATGGTTCTGTTATCTGTTATGGGCACTACATTGTAGGGTGACACTTCACAGGCATGGAGGCATTTATTGCCTCACACAAATTGTTGAATGGGAAGCCTTTCAGACAAAGGGCTGAAATGTGGGGACAATCCCACATCACCTAAATATAGTGTAGAAAGCAGCCCTAAGAGAAGAGTCAGCACAGAGGAAAGAGGAATGAAAGGGGCAGGTGCTGTTATAGATTCCTTTTTGTTCCTGCTATCAGATAGGAAAGCAAGTTACACCACAGATAAATTTCAATTAATAGCAATGTAGAAAAGACAATAGCAATCAGGGTGCAGCATGAGATAGTGAATAAGTGGTGGTAAATCAGCAATTGGTTTAAGCAGAGAGGAGACCATCTGTTAACAAGAGTGAGAAAGAATGGTCAGTCGATCAATACCAATGAAGAGCTAGAAGATGGTGAACAATATTGTTAACAGAGGGCAGGGACTTTATACCTGATCTTAATAGTGTCTTAGAAATAGAGAATTTGGAGAACTGCGTATTCTAGAAGTGCAAGATAAATGCATGTGATTACTATGAGATGATATCCAGAGCATATTGCAGACCAGGGGCTTATTCACACTATATATTTATAACACTATGATTCCATGTTTAACTGTCATGGTTTAATCCTATGTAAACATAGGATGTGCAGAGTATTTGGCATTCTCATCCTGAGAGATCTAGTGCCTCTTCAAATTACAAATCCCACCACAGCCATGTTATTTACAGTGGACTTATAACGGTATATTTATGTAGTGTGAAAGGGACTCAGGAATGAGGAACACATGGCCCCCTAGATGTTGTTGAACTCTAACATCTACCATCTCATTGTGCTGCCTGGGACACAATTTGGGAGCTACATTTTTCATACTCCAGTACACTAACCGGCTTCTGAAGTAAAAATCTTAAGCAATTAAGCATGTATGGTGGTGTTTTTTTTAAAAGGTCTGACAGCAGGGAAGTTCTGTTAGCAGTTCTTATGAATATATTTCAAAGATTTCAAACATACATGTGTGTATGTGTGCCTTCAATTTGCCTGTTGAGCCCATGAATTTTATAGGGTTTTCTTAGGCAAGGAATATTGCCAATTCCTTCCTCTGAAATATAATCCACAGTCTCCCATCCAAGTACTAACTAGGGCTGATCCTGATTAGCTTCCAAGTCCAGATGGGGTCTGTTCCCTTTTGGATATGTAGGCAGGCTCCTGTGCATGAGGCTACTGTATTTTAAAGTTCTATTAGGGGCACAAATATCAAGAAAGGACCATTTTCAAAGCATGAAAATGTTTTATGTAGAGGAATATGAACATCTGTTGAAAAGCAATTGGGGAGAGTTCCTGCATGGCAGGGGGGTTGGACTGGATGGCCCTTGTGGTCTCTTCCAACTCTGTGATTCTATGACAATATGTCTTTCTGACTACATCTGTTATCTGAAGCTCTCACTGGGAATTCATGATCCTGACATCATAACTTTTGCTTAAATGACAAATCTCACAAAAGAGGAGAAGCTATGCAAAAGAAGGCCTGCCACTACCGATTCTCATAGGACAATCACAGGGATGCAAACCTGTAAATAATTATCCATAGTTAAATGCCACTAAAATCAGGGTGGCCTATTAGAACATTCGTCTGGTAGACTCTGCAGCCACAGACTCCTGAAACAAGCTTTATTTATTGTGGTTGGAAACTTACAAAATATTGTAATTTAAAAGTAGGTTACAATGACTTAAGGCCATTGAGGAAAGTGAAGAGCCACCAAGCAGACCATCTTGACCCATTTCAATTTGCTACACTTATCTTTGTGTTATTATTTATGAATATTATTACAATATTTATATCTTCTACCTTAAGATCTCAGGGTGACATACAATAATATTAACTTGACCAATTTAACACAATAAAAATTATTTTTAAAAGGAGACAGCCTGCGTGGTGTAGTGGTTTGAGTACTGACCTGCAACTCACAAAACCCACAAAAAACTATAGATGCTAGCCATGAAAGACTTCGACTTCACAATATAATAAACATTTAAACAAGTTATAAAAAAAAGACAGATTGCAACTGGTTAAAATAGTTTAAAACTAAGGTAAACTAATGTAAACTAGTTGTAATCTGCCTTTTTGTAACTGTAATAGTTTATAGTTTTTGTGGAGCTTTCGGGCTATGTGGCCATGTTCTAGAAGAGTTCCTTTCTGACGTTTCACCAGCATCTGTGGCTGGCATCTTCTCCACAAAAAACTATGGATGAAAAGCCTTCAACTCCACATTGTAATAGTTTAAACTATTATAAACTATTTTTGTTTTATTGGTTTTTACTGGTTTTATTGCATTAAAGCTATTTTTGTTTTATTGTTTTTGCCTTTTTGGAAGCTGCCCTGAGACTTCTGTTAAAATACACTCAAAATATTTTTAAGTAGATAAAACATATATATTTAATTTTATAGTTTTTGTCTGCTGTAAGCTGTCTGGAGGCATGTAAATATGGCAAGGATAACAAGAAATTTGGTTTACATTGAGATTCTTCTTCTAGCTATACTGGCATAGTTAGATTTGAGATGGTGACATTGCTGCCAGTGAAATGCAATACTCTGTGAAGCATATTTATGCCTTCAACTTTACTGTGTGTGCGTTTGTGTGTGTGGGATCTCAATGGCTTCTATAGAGTGGGGATAGGCAAAGTGATGACCACAGGCTACATGCAGTCTTCTAATGCCTCCATTGTAGTCTGTGGGGTTCAGTGTGGGGTTGAAGCTGGACCTTCTAAATCCCTGTCGAGAAGTCCAACCAATATAGCATCCTGTTTCTCTACCTACGGTGGAGGTCCTCATTGTACAAATTTTCTATTAAAGCAGTAATGCCCAGGAATGCATCTACTTTGTTAACTGAGGTTTAATCCAATGATCCTACTGCAGCTGATTGATCCTTTTAATTTATTGGCTCCATCTTGTAATTAAATCTAGAATCCAGGCATTGTGGCCTCAGTACCTAACCTACATTTTGGAGCTTTTCTTTCTTTCTCCATTTTCTCTTTTTCTACCACCTAACTTGATGGTTTGTGTAGGTTTACATACCATTTTGTGGCATGTTGGTTGGTCTTTATAAGCACTTTGCCTATCTCACATTTTTTCAACTGGAATGCTAACTTGGATTGTTCATTTCCCTCTAGGAATGTCTTGTTCCTCTCCCCCTCATAAAAGCTGATTTAGGTCAATGTCAAACATTTCTGAAATACCATGCTCAGATTCCATAGATTTTGGTTTATGAGGTAGCTTACTGGTGTCAGAAAAAGTGTTTGTATTGTATATCAGAAAGAGAACCTAGAGCTTCATTTAAATCACAGCTCCTCAGGATTTTGCCTTACAATCTATTTTCATTCTAGAGCTCAGATGTAAAACATGTGAAATACTAAGAAGTGCCTTTACCTTACTACTGTGTGATTACCATCAGATGGTCCACACAAGTCTGAAATAAGAGGCCTAGGTTTGCAGGTTGGAAATTGGGACTCTAAAGGAGGCACATGAAGAAATGTCTCACTTTTAAAAAGATGCTAGACTTTCATATTGACAGGGTAGCCAATCTGGGGTAAACAGGTTGAATAGTTTGTTTGGGGTTAAGCTCCCCCAAATCACAATGGTGGTTACTTCTGAGAAAGGAAATGCCATCTTTTTATGTGGCAAGACTTCAGCTATCTTCTGTTTTTAGCCCTCAAGAAAAGAAGCAGAATTTGTTCAATGTATAAGAAGCTTATGATGTCAGATGTGAAATGTCAACAGATAGCAACTTAGTCTAATCCCCCAAAGATGACCTACTTGAAGATGTTTGACAGCCTATGTTACAGAGTCAATGAATGACACTTTTAAGACACCAGGTTTTAAACATGATATTTTACACCAGACACTATCTCATTATTATTGGATCAAATGTTACAGTCTAACATTTTGGGGCATAAAGAGTGCTAAAGAGGGTATTATGTTCAGTAGCAGCAAATTTTGCTTTCTACCTCAAAGCTTTCCTATTCCTTTAATTAATTTAATCTCTGGTGTTCACTTTTATTTCTAGTGACTTCAGCTAGAAATTTTCCTCACAATTAATTTTTTGTTGGGAAAATGTTGCCTAACTGTGAAAAGGTCTCTGTGTGTCAGAGTGAGGACTCTATGGGCAGGTAAGTACGTAAACTAAAGTTTTGCCTGTCCATCAAGAAGGTAAGCAAAGGAAAAGAGCCTGAAAGTTATTTCCTTCTGAGGTACCAGAGCATATGTTTTATAAGGACAATTGGGATCCTATTACTTGCCCTGCTGAGGTAGCAACAACAGTACCATCTTTTTGCCCAGTGGTTCCTAAACTTTTTCACCTTTTGACCCCCTTTACACCTATATGGACATATCACACCTGCCCTTTACATAGCATATGAATTAAAATATTTTGTGTCTTTAGTATATGTGTTTTGTGTCTTTAGTATACGTATTTTCATTTGAACATTCATGTATATTCATATTTTATCATTTTATAAGGAAATAACCTTCAAGTCATCCTATCACCATTAGCCCTTAGTCTTGTCCTGATATGCCAAAGTATCACAGTTTCAGTTTAGCCAACTTAGCTTCTAAGGCTTGATTTGCTCTAGGACTCATTGTGGCAAGCTGCAAGAGGTGTTGGGGTGTCTGGCACTCTCTACCCCACAAATCTGGAGTTTGCATAGATGCCAGGAGTCTCCCAGGTGCTGCAAACCATGTCCTAAGAAACCAAAAGCAGAGTGGAGAGATATGAGGATGCAGGGAGAAGAAGAGAGAGGAGCAAAGCAGAGTGGCAGGGAACTCAAAAGGGAGATGCATGGTGAGAACAAGGAGGCATGCAACTGGGGTAAAAGTTAAGGTGGTAAAAGGGGAAGGGTCCTCAGCAGCAGGAAGGAGAGAATGAGAATGTGGGATGGACAGATCAAACAGAGAGGTGAATAGGGTAAGAAGAACCAGTGAGGGTGAAGGAGGAAAGGCAGCTGCAGAAAGAAAAAGAAGATATGACCATCAGAGGAGACCATCAGAGGGCCGGGGAAGTGAAGGCTTGGGATGGCCATCACCTAGCAAGACTGGTGAGGGGGGGTCTAAGAAAGAGAGAGAAAGGGGTGAGACAGCAAAGGAAGAATGTATTTCATGGCTGGTAAAGATTGAGGAGGAGGTTGCAGCAGAGGCAAGTAGAGGAGATGAATGGGTAACCAGACGCTTGACAGACTGAAGGGAGACAAGGACTTGGGAGGGCTGGTTAGGTATGGAAAAAGGTCACATGTGTCCCTAGTAGAACACCCAGAACATGGGAGAGGAGAGTACCTCTAAGGGGAATAGTCAGATGGACATATAGCTGCATGAGAAAGTTCAGATAAAGGCCAGGAGCTAAAGGGCTCTAGACCTTGGTGAAGACTTTGAATGAAGCAGCAGATATTGTTTATGGTTATGTTTAAATCCCAGAAGAGTAGAACACTTGTGACATTGAAGGATTATTGCCTGCAACTTCTATACCTCCAAGTGATTCCATTTCATGAATCCTCCAGTGAGCATCACCCCAGTGGCAGGGAGGGATGGAGCCACACCAATTTATATCATTTATATAACAGGTATCACTAAATATTTGAAAGGATGTCATGTATAAGACAGAGCAAGGTCATTTTCTGCTGTTTCTAATACTAGGACATGAACCAATAGATTCGAATTACAAGAAAAAAGATTCCACCTAAACATTATGTAAGGCCCTGCCTCTGTCTAACTCAGTTAACACTTCTGATGGAGGAAACAAGAAGGAGTTTATTGGAAAGATCAGCACATTAACACATCCTTTGCCAGATTTAAGTTAAGCTAAGTTTCATTTCTATACCCTCCTCAAATTCATCTCCCTCTTCCCTTCACATTCCATTCCCATGACCTTTGCCCATTACAAGGGCCCTCCATTTTGACATCAGGTGGTTGTTCATATATGCATTCCACTGAGCCACCTAGTGTGTCTACTGCTGCTGTGGGTCACTTTGCTCTGAGGCCACAACACAGCAGCCAACAACAATCACATGGCTTTGTTCTGATCTGGGGGTGAGTGACTGGTAGCAGCAGTGGCAGGACAGGGTGGTTCAATGGGACACATTTTAAACAGTCTCCTGGTGTCAGAATCGAGGGCTACAGATCTTCCAGGAAGAACCGGAACAAATGGAGGTATTTTAATACGGTTTAAGAAGGGTACACTCTGTTTCTGGTGCTGGATAGGCTGGACAGTGATCTGTTTGCATCAATATCAGCATTTGGGCCATGTGTTGTCTAGTCTCCTCACCAAGAGAACAGGGGAGGTGGTTTTATTAGGCCTATGCAGACAGTGTCAGAGGGTGGTAGACTCTTGCTCTTTGTTGATCTTTAAGCAGAAGTTGGATGCAAGTTTTTACAAGTCCTTTAGTTATATAGTTATATAGAGATTGGGCTCTTGCAGTCCCTTCCCTTCTATAATAGAATCATATTCACATTTTCAGTTCGCATATGTTTCTAAGCCACCAAATATTCTCTTCTAATTGTAATTTCAATAGTAGTAATGCTTTTGGAAAGGTTCAGATATTTTCTGAAAGAATATTCTTTTCCTCTCCCCTCCCCCACCTGCCCTTTTCTTTCCATCTTGCTACTGCTATTGTACTATTTGCCGTTGGCATTACTGCATCATTAGTGTATCTTTATCTTCTTCTTCTTTCATTACTTACATGAGCAATAACAACCTCTTGGCAATTAAATGCTAAATAATATAATATCATGGCATTATGTGGCCAGATTTGCCTACATGGAGATGACACTTAGAAAACACAAGAACAGTTCAGGAGCCTTTGTTATTTGCACTCTGAATAGGTAAACATGCTTACTCCCCTCCAATAAAATGCTTCCTTGAAAATAACTGTAACTGGGGATTGACAGTGGGGATTCTCAAGGAATTAGTGTGGTGTGCATATTTTATTACAATGACCTGATTTACATTGCCTGGGCTAATATCAGAATGCAATTATCCTTGGACTCTTGCATTTTTCTGAATGTTGTGATATACTTCCCAGCTCAAAAAGCATTTCCAAAATATACATTTCAAATATATTTTAGAATAATGATGTATACATTTAAGAGTAAATTTCACTTTTTGGGGAAAATACATTAAAACAATGTGAGTTTGGGTGGGATTTTTTTAAAAAGAAAAAAACGTTTTGCTAAATAAGGCTGAAATGGGATAGAAGGGATTTTGAAAGAAAGATAAGGTACTACTAAGCAGAAGAAATGAAAAATGCAGATATAAGATGAGGACATTTGCCTTGACAACAGTACATGTGAAAGCTATCTAGCAGTCCTAATAGACTACAAGTTGAATATGAAACAGTGTGAAATGGTAACCAAAAAAGCCAATGAGATTCTAGGCTGCATCAACAGAAGTATAGTGTCTTGAGAGAGGGAAGTAATAGTACCACTCTATTCTGCTTTGGTCAGGCCTCACCTGAAATACTGCATCCAGTTGTGGCCACCACAGTTCAAAAAGGATGTTGACAACTTGGAGCATGTCCAGAGGAGAATGACCAAAATGGTGAAAGGTCTGGAAACCATGCCTCATTAGGGAGCAGGGTATGTTTAGCCTGGGGAAGAGAAGGTTAAGAGGTGATACGATAGCTGTTTAAATATTTGAAGGGATGTCATATTGAAGAGGGAGCAAATTTGTTTTCTGCAGTTCCAGAGAACAGGATCTGGAGCAGTAGGTTCAAACTACAGGAAAAGAGATTCCACCTAAACATTAGGAAGAACATCCTGACCATAATAGCTGTTTGACAGTGGACTCTTTCAGACGTTGGGAATTGGAAGTTTAATCTAGGGGCAATCCAAATGCAATCACAGGGTTTGACGTTATTGCGAATTAAAGCTTTGCACGCAATTTTGGGCAAAAGGGAAGTCAATTCGAACACAATCATGGGTTTAATGTTATTGCGAATTAAAGCTTTGTACGCAATTTTGGGCAAAGGGGGGTCATTTTCGGGAAATGGAACGTTACTCTGAATGCAATGGGGATTTCCGTGAATTCGCTAAACAAGCAAATTTACATTGGCTCCATTCGAAGCTTGGGAGAGTGTGAAAGAGTCCAGTGAAACACACTCCTTCTTTGAAGGTTTCTGAACTGTGGTGGAATGGCCTTCTGTAATGGGTGATTTGATTGTGTATTCCCACATGTCAGGGGTTGGCCCAGATGGCTCTTGTGGTCTCTTCCAACTCTCTGATTCTATATGAAAGTCAGACTAATCTGCCCATCCCTGACACTACCACAAGTATTTAAAGGGGGAAAAAACCCATCTTGTTACTTCAAAAGGTGGGGGTCATGGGATCCCTGCCAACAGTGTATTTTTTTTGGGGGGGGGGATTATTAGCTCAAAAAGAAGCCTGCATGAGGTGGGTAATTTTGGGAGTCTTTCCACCTATGTATATCAGTACACACTCCAGGGAGCCTTCAGTTTTAATAAATAAGACAGTTTTATTTAGAGATGTGCAAAGGTGCATGGAAATACACAAAACCAGTGCAGCCTTAAGACTCATACAAGGCTAACAAAAAGAAGAGTGTGGAAGGTTGGAGAGCGAGAGATTGGGAATTACAAGGAGTGATAATTACCAGTTCTGAAGATAGGGTTCCACAGAAGTTGGAGAGTGGCTTTAGACCGTGTCTGAGAACTATACAGAGAATGGAGTTCTGATCAGCAGAACAGTCTTGTGCAAGCTGGCCATGTATGGGTTGGATATTTATATCCTGTTTTGCACCCTTGAAGGGTACTTAATATTCCCACATGGTGTAACCAAGACTGAATGGTTTTACTGTGGAACTGACAAAAGGAAGCTGGAATGACTGATAGTGATTACTTCAGAGTGACAAAGTATTGTTAGGATTTGCAACAACCCTCGATAGTTGTTCAGGAAAGATGAATAGGGATACAGTCTGGGGTGAGGTGTAAGTATGTTTTTTAACTGCCTTTGCGATGGGACTCATTTAATCTCCATTGTGAGAGAATATGCAGGGAGCCCAGGGAAGGATGAAGTAACCAGCAAACCCATTTACCTTTTATTTTAGTAACATCTAGTCACCCATATGTGTTTAGGTAAACTTGCCTTCTCACATGTGTAACTTCCTAGTGTTTCAAAGGTCATTGTGACCTCTTCCATCATGCCTGACCCTAGATATCAAATATAGAAATATGAAACCCCATATTTAGCAAGAGGGGTGTAGGGTATGCTATTCTTTCAGTGTTGCCTCCTCCTTTGCTTCCCAGACCCATCTAGTGGCAATCAGTGTTTCTGATATCAATGGGGGTGGTAAAAGCAGGTTTAAAGAAGATCTCTAAAGTACTGAGACCCACCCCCTAAATAGGTTCACCTCCTTGGACAGCTTCTTTAAAGATCAGACTGAGGTCCACAGCAGATTTACCCCATCACCGACATGGGAGCAACTATTGATTGCTGCTAATTTTTCATGCACTCTGATTTTCTGCAAGTCTGGCATAGTTGCAAGAAGCATAACTGTTTCATACATCACAACTTCCAATTGGCAATGTTACCAAGTTCCATGGTGTGATTCCATTTCTTCAGCATGGGAAGGAATAAGCCTGGCCTATCCTGCCAGGCTGTTTTGTAAACTTAAAGATATTATGAGTCTTATTTGGCAAAAATAAATGATTGTAGAATGTGCTCATTTAATAAATCTTGGCAAATAAGATATAGTGAGGATAATTACACACGAACCAAAAAAAAAAATGTTTCAAAGCTGTTTAGAAAAAGAGCATTTGAAATGAATTTGAACAGCCAAAAAACACCCAGACGTATTACCCATTCATGACAATTATTACAATAATGGCTATAATAAACAATCACACTGAAAGGGATATTCAAAGGTTTATTGATTGTTTATATATAACTGGAAAAAGGGAAATGATATTATCTTTGGTTGGCATGCATATTTATTTTATGAGAAAATTAAAGTAGATGAAGCCTTTGAAAATCATTTTATTAGAAAAGCCCTAATAAAATCTTGGCAAAAATATCAACCTTGGAATTATTATTATTATTATTATTATTATTATTAACCTTTATTTGTATAGCGCTGTAAATTTACACAGCACTGAAACATACAATCTGTAATTAGATGGTTCCCTGCCCTCAGGCATACAATCTAATATATAACTGGAGAAAAACAATGCTGTATAGAATATAAACAACTCAAGGTGTTAATATATTGTATCAGATGGTGTCTTCTCCCCACCCTTCAACTGTTGTTGTTATTGCCTGCCTTCAAGTCATTTCCAACTAATGGCAACCCCAGAGCAAGCCTATTATGTGTTTTTCTGGGGCTGAGGGAGTTTGACTAGCCCAAGTTCACCCAGTAGGTTTTCATGGAATCAAACCTTGGTCTCCAGGATTGTATCCCAATGTTCAAATTGCTATACCACACTGACTCTAACCTTCAACTACAGCCTGTCCTATCTATGATCTAATACCCCCCAATATTTCACACATTAAAATTCAGAGACATATGCCCAAGCAATATCAGCAACATCCTCTCCTTTCCCCTTGCTGAATTAATTGAGTGCAAACTACTTTTGTATATTGAACTTAGTTTGCACCAGTTGAAATAAGCTGAGGACACAGAAATTGGGAGGAGGAGAAAGAAAAGGGGACATTTTAAAGTAGTTGCAAAAAAAAAAAAAAAAAAAAAGGGACAACAGAGGATTAATCAGGATTGAGGCAGCCAAATCAGGACAGCTGGAGGGTATGCCATCTTTTACCTAAGAACAATCCAAATACCTTATGATTCTTTTTTCTTCAGACATTTTCCACTGTCATTACAAACACCACTATTGGCATGACTGGTGCAGCTCCACCTGTATAGGAAAGGAAAGGGGAAGACAACATCCGGAAGTATCTTACAGTAAGGTGTCTGAAACATGTAGCCCTTTAGAAGGATGGTGTTAATACTTGCTTCATTACAAATGAGAACATCAGAACATAAAGATCTTCTAAACACCTATGGAATTTAACAGGGGACAACAGCACTTCTACAGTTCTAAGACTGATCAATCATGTTGACCCTTCCATGGAAGTTTTGTATATTTGTCTCTAACTCAATATTTATCAGTATTTGTGTTATTAAATTAGGAGGAGGAAAAGTTATTTATTAATTTTTTAAAAAGGATATCAAGAGGCCTGCTGGCAACCACACTGCCTGCTCAAACAAAATCAGACAATAGTTTCTTTAAAGAGTGTGGTTGAAGGAATGTGTGTATTATTTTTCCACTGTCATCAGTGCTAAAGCAGGATTTGCAGGGTTTTGTGTTGTCACAATACCCTGCAAAACCAGCATACTCAAAAGTGATAGTGGGGCAACAGAAATTTGTATATATTTATCATAGAAACAATTCCTCAAATCACTGCCATGTCTCTTCAACACTCACTCAAGGTTTTTACACCTCAGATCTTAAAACACAGTTACTGAAAAAAATGCCCTAGTGATTTCAGTAGTAGACCTTATTTCCAAACAATAGTGGTTATCCTTGTGTCTTAGCTGGTAAAAATAGACTTGATCATTTCCAACTTTCAATATTTTCTTAAACTAGATAACTGTAGACAATGAAATCACAATATGATTCTAGTACTGTATGTCTCAATGCTGGTCATATTTCTGTTTCAGAATATGGTTCAATATCTTTTAAAGTTCTATCTGGAGTTAATGATATGATAATATGAAGGATTGGAAAATGGTGTCATGGAGACTCATCTTGGACAATTAAGTTGTCAGGGTTTTTTCAAATCCATTTTCTTCTTCTGTAATGAGTGTAAAATGTTTTCATATGGTGCAAAACTGTCTCTGTTCTGCTTACTATCACATGTTTATAATATGATTATTATTAACCTTTATTTATATAGCGCTGTAAATTTACACAGTGCTGTACATACAATCTTAATACATAAAGAGAGACACAATAGTGTTTTAAAAATTACTTATTGAAAATATTTCAAGGCAAAAATTCTTCCTAAACCATCAAACAGTGTAAAAATTACAGTGAAATGACAATATTACATTATATTACAATCTTTAACATTTAAAATACAAGCATAAGCAGCAGTACTTCAAAATATAATTCAACTTACAGAAACAGCTGTTTCAGCAGCTCAAGAAATAAGAGTATATCATATTAAAATCCACTTGAAAGAGGGAGGATTTTAAAGCCTTTTTATATGCAAATACTGATGGAATGGACTTTACGTCCCTTGGGAGAGGCTTTCACAGAGTAGAAGCTACTACTGTCTCTAGTGCCCACCACTCAAGCAAATCTTTTGCATTCTGATTTCTCTTGACAGATTGGAGAGCCCTATCACACATCAAGATTCACTGGTATTTGCATTTATCTCTGCATTTTCTCACCAGGAACAGAGTTAACATATTGGAAGGGAGGATCTACAAGTTATTCGAGTTATTAGTGCCAATAAAATAATTAGAACACCTTCCAAAATTGCCAAAGGACATGAGAACTAGTCTATCTGCTTCCTATAATTAACCCAAGAGCATACTTCCACTGAGATAGTTTAGGGTTTATTTTCAAATCATCTTGTTACGTTATCTTTTGCATTTTCTTCACTGTCATGATGTGGGAGGAATGGTATGAAACCTTTCACCAATATGTTGATGGATGATATCTGCTATTATTGAAACACACCCCCAACCCCAGAAGAGGAAGAACAGGTTGTGATTGCTGCCTCTTAATGATATGGTCGCCATTTTCTCCAGATTCTTATGCTCTGCCAGTACAATTCCTGTATATAAAGCCTGTTTTTCTTTGATTGCTTTATTTGATTTAGTACCATGAATGGTACTACTATGAACTTCCACTGTTGAAAATTTGTGAGGTTAAATAAAAGCATTGTGTTTTCTGATTATTATTAATTATTATCAAAAAAAAAAAGATGTTCTGGAGCAGT
This sequence comes from Urosaurus nigricauda, assembly GCA_034509955.1. Lineage (NCBI taxonomy): Eukaryota > Metazoa > Chordata > Lepidosauria > Squamata > Phrynosomatidae > Urosaurus > Urosaurus nigricauda. The sequence goes on along the minus strand of JAOEGL010000001.1, from coordinate 309,892,334 downwards.
CTGAAGTTTGAGAAATCATTTAATACATTTTAATGAAATATTTACAGATTAAGATGGAATGTTTCATCTGTTTGGGTGAGAAATGCCAGAACTTGTTTTAATTAAAGCTTACCAAAAATTGACTGTCTTGTGTTTTCATTTAGGCAGAACTTTATCCTCTCAAAATGGAGACGTGTGCTATTTTTACATATGTATCTATATAGGAGTTTATCACACATGCCTTATCCTGTTTTTTTCTCAATAGGGTACACATGCATTTAACTTCAAAGACGGGTCTTACTGCATTCTCCCGTATGCAGCTCATACGCAGCCTAGGCTTATCCCGGGGCTTTTCAAGGATGGGATTTTCCTGTCCTTGAAAAGCTGCCGGATGAGCCTGGGTTGTGTATGGGCTGCATACAGGAGAATGTGGTAAGCTCCATCTCTGAAGTTAAATGAACATGAATACTGTCAGGAAAATGACAAAATAAGGTGCCTCAGATTCAAGTACCTGTACCAGCATGACAATGGTATTTACTACAGCAAACACATAAAATATAATGAACTTGCTAGCTGCTTCCTTAAGCATCCGTTTACACATTCATTGCCAGGAAGCTACAGCTTAGGGGAGGTTCTGAAGCATGTTGAGGCCACCATTAAGGGCACCAATAAGGAGGAACACCTCAAGAGAGCAACCTACACAAGTGGTCATGATTATTGCAGGGTTTTTTGGTTTTGAACATGCAGCTTCTCTGTATTTTCATCCCTTCTTTGTGAAATAAGGTAATTATGAGTCCATCACAGATCTAATATCTTATGGAGAGGCCCAGATGACCCAACACCTTCTTGGCTCATTTAGTGTGAAGAAGGGAAGAGGTTTCTCAGTGACTACTGCCAGACTTTGATACTCCCTCCCTAGATAGGTCAGTACCTGATCTTCTTCCACCAACAAGTCTTTTTAAAACAAACAAACAAACATCAGGCTTTAAAAAACTGACTGTGATGAGCCTTTAATACTGTGTGGTGATGTTTATATAGACTTTTTCTCCCCAGAGCCAGCACAGTATAGTGGGCTATGGATTCTGGAGACCAGGACTCTGATTCCCAGCTCAGCCATGTAAACCCACTGGGTGATCTGGGACATGTCACACTCTCGCAGCCTCAGAGGAAGGCACTAGCAAATCTCCTCTGAACAAATTTGGCCAAGAAAACCCCATGATAGGTTCACCTTAGAGTCACCAGAAGTTGGAAACAAAGGCACACAACAACAACAACAAAAGTAGTCTTTTAATGTATTTTTTTTAAATTATTAACATTTAATACAGTATTTTAACTGGATAAATTATTTAATTGTTTTAAAGTAACTTTTATATGTATACCCATTGAAGATTTTGCATAGTTTTAATTGATATTGTTTTAAATATGCTGTTAGTTGCCTTGAGTGTCATTAGTGTGAGAAAGGTGGAATATAAATTAATAATAGTAGTAGTACTAGTGGTGTAAGCAAAGTTGAGGAACACCTTATTGCCCAGTCCCAGCACAGTTATTTCACAGGGGCCAGGTACACATAACCTGCAGCACTTCACAGATGAGAAGTCGAACGCATGGCTGAGCAACATTAGAATGTGGCCAAGATGGCAATGGTTACTAATCAGCAAGAACACACAGGCTAGGAAAGGTTGCAGCCATTTGCTTTGGCCTGAGCCTACTACTAAGACAAAATTACAGCCCCTCCTCTCCTTTTCCACCATTAAGGTAATTGAGTGTAAACTGATTTTGCACTTTGACGTCAATTTGCAGCAACTGAAGTAAGCTGAGGAAAAAGTATGAAAGTGGGAGGAGGAGAGAGAAAGTGAGACAAAATTATAAAAGCAGTTGGAAAAGTGGGATGAGAGGGTTAAATGGGACTTCCCCTGCCACATCAGGACAGTTAGAAGGTATGGGTACATGCACCTGACTGGCAGGTTCGGTTTGCCAGGTCTCTGATTGTTTTACCAAACCCTCCTAATTCCTAGCCTGCATTTTTTTTCTCGAGCCCAAAGTGATACAGCCAGCTCAACCATTCTTTCAGGATAAAGTGTTGTTCTCATCTGAAGGTGCTGTCACTGAATTCCTTCTCTGGTCTTTATGTTTCATGCTCTGTGAAAGGCACTTCTCGCTACAACTCCTAGATAGGGACCCAAATATTCTACTACTGCTCTCTCAGCCTGGTGTGGAAATAGCTTTGTCTTGGATAAGGAAAATAGCTGTCTAGGGTGGCGAGGAGCTTACTGAAGAACAACAAAAGTTGCCAGGTTAGAACTATCCCTGGGGATTTAGGGTCAAACCCTGAAACCTAGGGATGACCCATTGTAATGCACTTGGTGGTCTTACAAAAGCTATTCCCAATTGATGGCATTATGTATGATACTTCAACCATAGTTGCAGAGAGTATGCCATTCAAATAATTATGATAACAACAACAACAACAACAACAACAACCAAATCTAACAAACGAGGAGAAACATATATCCACATGTTTCAAATCTGTGCTCTTACCTTGAGATTCCTCTCCCTTGCCCTGAAGTTGGGAGTGGAAGGGCCAGGCTCTGAGATCTGGGAACCCTATCCATACCTGGAGGTGGTATGAAATAGCCCTGAGCATAGTTGGGTTTGCCACTTGTTCCCCACAGATTCATGACATTCCAGAATCTGCTTCTGCCTCTTTCTTTTTCAGGTCTTACTTCTCTCTCCTACCTGGAGATGTTTTACCCTCCCTCTGTTCTTTTGGTTTACATCTTTTGGCCCAGCCAGTGGGTATGGGCACTGAAATGTTAAGCTGATTTAAATCCGGTGTCAGCATTCACTGCAGCTCCAGAAAACCCATATCTGCTTCTTCTACTGATAGCCAGTGAGTCCTAGTGGTTCATCACAGCTGAATATCTGATTAATAGGAAGAAAAAGGGAGAAACACTACTAATTGTATAAAAATGTAATTGTACAGAGGTGGCTATTTCATTAGGAAGAATAAGGAAGCTGCTCAAAGGTGCACATGCTTATGGGGAAAGAGCAGCACAGCCTGCATATATGCCACACACCATGTTCTGTGCCCTCTAAGGTAACCATTGTCTTCCAATCCAGTGCAGGATGGTGTCCCATTTCCATTGTTGATGTACTGTTCAACAACCAATCAGATCAGCTTTTGTTGATGGAATGAAGAAGACACCATCTACAGTTGGCCCTCCTTATCCATGGATTTTTTATCCATGGATTTGAGCATAAACGGCTTGAAAATATTCCCAAAAAGTATAAATTCCAAATAGCAAACCTTGATTTTCCATTTATATATGGGGCACAATTTTGTTGTGCTATTATATCTAATGGGTTGAGCATACATGGATTTTGTTATCCATAGAGGGTCCTGGAACCAAACTCCAGCGGATAACAAGGGCCCACTGTAGTTGTTTGTCAGGCAACAAAATGCCTTGGGCTAGCCCTGTACAGTTAGGAAATTTTGTATGCCTGTATTTACTAAGTTCTAATTTGCATGTTAATCTTAAAGGGGTTGTTCACACTACATTATAAAAAAGTTTGCAAACAAGTGTAAAAGGGGGTCATTCACACTTGCACTGGTTTTTCCTAACCTGAATTCCAGGGGAGCTAGCGCAAATCCCCTTAACCGATTCTTTTGGAACTGGGAATTTCCCCTCGTCTTTTCTAAATAGCTGGTCTTTTTTACCAGCCTGCAGTGGAAATTTGCTGTCAATACAATTTGGAGCACAGGAGTAGAGGGGTTAATGTGCAGGGCCAGATCATGCCCACCCCTTTGCTTTTTCCTTGCCAGCCAAGCACCATTGATTTACCCCTCTCAGCACTCGGTTGCGGAAGTGAAAAAAGCAGCTCCAGAAATGCAGTAGATTCAGACTTCCCATGCTTTGGAAAATGATATCTTTTAAGGGGCAAACCAACTTTTTTATCTTCTGCCAATGGTTTAGTCTTCTTACCTGCACCAATATTTGATTCCCAGAGTTCACCAAAGCTGGGGAGGGGAGATTTTCCTGGAAACATCATTACATGGTGTATTTTTTTTTAAATTGACAGCTTATGCACATATTTGCTCTTGCATGGCCACAGCAGACAGCGCTTTAAATACTTGTGTCATCAGTATGACAAAGGTGCGCATGATTTACTTGACATTAAAACAACAAACAAACCTATCAATGGGGCTGTGGGTTAGGGGTTGTTTTTTCCTCTTTTCCAAGAAATAAAACCACAACAGACTCTGCTTCTAAACTGGTACTAACTAAAGCACACATGTCATAAATAAATAATAAATAAAACATTTATTTTTATCCTACTTTTCTATGATGAAACAATCAAAGTGGCTCACAACACAATAAAATAAACACATCCAATATTATATCTCAATCCCCCCCTTTAAAACAGAATTATTATTCTGTTCTATATTATATTGCTGAGAGATTATATTATTATATGTCTGAGACAGTGTGACTACCCCCAAGGCTAACCTATCCCAGGGTTTCTTGCTAAGGGTTGTTATGAGGGGCTTGTTATTGCCATTTTCCAAGGATGACAGGTTGTGTGTGGCCAAACAGTGTGACGTAGGTGTGCATCATTTGATTGACAGTTTAAAAATATCCTGAGAATGATCAAATGGCAGCTTCATTTTAAATCAATAAAAATGGTAATGTGAACTTCATCAGGGTTAAATTGCCATGGAGAGATTCAATTGGGGTAAACATAGTGGGAACTTTGATTCGGTACTGCATGACAGAACCTCCCCGGATCTACTTGTCACCAAAACACTAATGTGAAGGAGCCCTAGGAGTTTTGGCACAGTATGTATTTACGGTAATGTCCTGCTGCTATGTTTGTCTTCCTACATCACTGTAATACATAGCCATTTTTTCTTCCCTTTCTCTGTTTTATTAGACCATGTATTTGATTGTGCATAAATATAAGTAAAGCTAATTTCATATGTTTTACAAAGAAAACTAAGGTTGTTTCTTTCTATGGTTGATCCTGTGAATGTGGGCATAGCACTGGTTGTTCCTTAGCTTATGCCTTTCCAGTTTGATTAACTCTTCTTGACAGACAAACTACTCTTTCTCATATTTCCCCAAAGGCCCTTATTCTTCATATGTATATCCTAGAGTGAGTGATAGTATGGTTCAAATACAGTATTCCCATATTACGTTCTAATACCATGAGTATTTCACATACCCACAAAGTATTATTTGATTTAATCTCTTACATATAAAACTGACCTCTGTCAAAAGCTAGACATCTATAAAATATTGTTCATTAACCTTCAATTCATATCTTGTACAGTTGGCTCTCCTTATCCACGGATTTTTTATCCATGGATTTCAGCATACACAACTTGAAAATATTCCCCAAAAGTATGAATTCTAAATAGCAAACCTTGCTTTTCCATTTTCTATATGGGACACCATTTTATTGTGCCATTATATTTAATGGGAATTGAGCATACAAGGATTTTGTTATCCACGGAGGGTCCTGGAACCAAACTCCAGCAGATAACAAGTGCTCACTGTATTCTTAACCAATCTATAACACATCTGGACAACAGGTTCAACCAAAATGTCACCGAGTTCTTCAGAATTCTTCAAGGTGCTTGATGTCGAGAAAACCCAGGTGAAAGGAGGAAAAAGCTGATTTGGTGATAAAGTATGACATATAGTGGTGAATCGAAGAGAGTGAGGCGAAGGAAACTGCTGATTTAATTGGCTTAATCTTTCCTGCTTCAAGCAGCATAATAGATTAACTACATATTAATAAGGGTCAGTTCTGTACTCACAGTCTGCAGGCAGATGCAGGGTCCACACATATTAGCACAAGAAACTAAGTCTCAAAGCAATCCAGACTCCAAATATAAATATAACAGCTAGCCAGTCAAGTGATGATAAACCCTGGGTGCTGATTCAAAGACACTGTTCTAGCACCCTATGCCTCTAAGTGAAAGCCTTGAAGGCTGAATCTTCTCTTCTCTATCCAAAAGCATAGTTGCAGACCATTAATTTTACCTGTGAAATTAATCTTCTTCTTCAAAGTGTTTTATACCCACCAATAACCCTTTACTTACCAGGAGATCTTTTTCATCAGATGAGTGTCTATACTTCCTGGGGCTTGTTGGCTACTCAACACCCACTTTTCATCCAGAAAGGAAATTATGCATATCTTAAGGAGAAGGTTCAACTACCATCTCTTGTGAGCTCCCTGAATTTGCCTCGGGTTGCCATGGCATGAACTGTGATGTTTGGCTCTGATTGGGAACCTTCACGTCATCCTTCAAAAAGGAGTTACACAGTATGAGCCTGACAGCTGTCCATATCTCAGGTTGTACCAAAGTCTTGTGGGACAATGCTATTTCTCCCATGAGGTGGAGTGAATGCTAGCAGGGTGTGATAGCAGAAAATTTGAAGGACCTCAATCCTATTTGACTCTCCAAAGAGTCTCAGTCCCCACTCTTTATCTACAGCAAATAATACCCACCTTAGTGTCCTTATTTGACAAGGACAGTTCCAATTAATCATCTCTTGTCCCACTTTTCAGCTGCTTTTAAAATGTCCCAGTTTTATTTCCTTCTCCCACTGTCCCACTTTTAACTCCATATTTTGAGTGCAGTCTAGAAAATATTAAACCAGCTTTAGGTTTCACTACATCTCATTCCATTGTTTTCAATAACTGGGCTATAGGCTATGCTTTCCTTGGAGATGGTGCCAAAAACTGAATCCATGTGCCAAGTCATCTTCCACCTCTGCCATAATTCACAAATGGATGGACTACATTGCATTGTAACTCTCCAGCTACAAACAGCCAATAAGATGGAATAAAGAGAGAAAATGTGATGTTTTCATAGGCAGCATAAAGAGAAGGAGGTTGAGACACTTCACCATCTGAGAAAGTGTGGGACCAGATTTTCATGTTTTAATGTGTATCATCATTCCAAAACAGATACATATCCCCCTCCTCTTCCTCCTCCTCCTTTCACATTTTCATATATTTCATATCTTTTAAAAAGTAGTGTGCAAACAGGCCTCTTTATTGTCTCACTGAAGTAAAGAATGGTAAATAAAATTTTGCTATAAAATCTGTAGACTGGGCCAAGAACTCACAGGAAAATGTCTGGAATACTGGTCTAGGTGGAGATGTAGTAGCTAATGATTCTCTTATCTAGCCTATAAATCACAATAATCTGGGAGTAATTAAACAGGCAATAAAAACAGATAAGCAGGCTAAGCATGTATTTCAAACTTTGAAATGACTTGTAATGTATTCAGAACTGCAAGGTGTGCCACAGAGTGAGAACCACCCTTTTATTTATGTGAGGCTCTCATTCCTATATTCATGGTGTGATCTCAGAAATAGAAACATTTTACCTCATGGATTGCAATGGTCAGCTAAAAGTCTTATTTTTGCTAAAGTGTATGAAGGACTTCAGTCTGACCATCTCCTATTCACATATAGAATCAATTCACATATATAAAACAGAGATAAATTATACATATTGAGTGTCTACTGTTTAATCTTTCATCTGAAAAAGAACCAAGTAAACCAACTGTTTACTTAACTTAGATCAGGGTAGGAATTGTTCAGTTTTCCAGATTTTGTTGAACTCCAACTCCCAGCAGACCTAGGCAATAGTAGGGAGTGATGGAAATTACAGTCCAAAAGGATCTGATGGCTACAGAATTCCCAGCTTGACCTAGTCAACAACAACAATGTATTTATAATGTAATTTTTACCAAAGACATATATAAGAAAGGACAAAACAATAAAACAAACACTATCGTACACTCAAGGTAAAATCTCCAATCCCACCGGTTGCTACTCATCTTGGCAGCCTTAGACACACTCAGCAGCTTACTCCAACAAATTAAAGAGAAAGATCTTCAGCCCTTTATAAAAATGGGCAAAATCCTCTTGCAGCCAGAGATATAAAGGAAGACTGTTATACAGACATGGAGACAGATCCTGAAAGGCTGACAGTCTTGACAGAGCTGAATCTGTTGTTGGAACTGTCAATAACATTTGATTTGCCAGCAGTTCTTAGGTTTACAGATGGTTCATACCATGCTAGCTGAGCTGCCAAATACTGAGGCAGGTTAGCGAGTGAGGCCGTAAACACTAGGAAGTTTGTAAGGAACCTTGACTCAATTTTGTAGTCAGTGGACTCAATGTGAATATTTAGGGAGGTTTAACACAACCCTGATGGCACTATTCTGGATTAAAAACAAGGGGACAGAGAGCAGGAAGGCAAACCTGCCAGTAGGCTATTACAATAGTCAAGGCATGAAATAACTGACCTGAACAAGCAGATGAGCAGTTGTGATGATCAAAAAACTTACAGATCCTACAGACGCTCAAAAAATGGAAGTTACATGCCTTTGTACCAGCCCCAATAAAAGGGTGTAGGGACAATAATCCAGCATGACTCTAAGGTTAGCCTTAATTATGGATTATTGAAACAAGTTTTTTTCAGTCTTTGCTTTACGATGATGGCTTGCTTCACTAAATTATTATTGAGATTAAACATAGTTTTTGGTTTGTGTATAGCAGTAAATCATAGGCTGCTGCCACAGTGTAGAACTCTGACCTCCATATTACATTCTTGCAGTGGAGGTAAGGGAGGAGGAAAGGCATATGAGCTTGGCATGGGGAGAGCTAAGCTTGTTCATTTCACACTAAACAATCAAGTATTATAATTTCTAAAAAAAACACTGTCCTGCATGAGACTTGAGAGCCATCTCATTGCATCATCTGTGAAATCAGTGTGGGGAAGATCTACTCAGGTAACTCTTTTTGTGTGGCTGCATAATCTACAAATATACTTTAGCATTGTAAGGTAGCACCATAGAGAAGTGGTTACCATGAAGATATGTGTGTACAGAAGTGAAGTAAGTTACATTTTTGGACTGCAGATTTAATCACACCAGGCTCATAAGATGCCACAATCATGTTAGTCTAAAAATGCAAATATACTGGGTTGGGGACAATCATTATCACACAGTTATTTCAAATCACCATGGTTCTGCTTCTGTCACAGCCTCTGCTTTCCTTATGCCAGCCTCCACAGCCCCACCTCCCTGCCCCTTCCCTGCATCCCAGCATGCCTTCCAGTCTGTTTTTATTTTTATTTTTAGCCCAATTTTTTGATCATGGGAATTCATTAAGTAAAAAGAAAAAAACTAGAACAGAAATTGGGAGAGGGGGGAGAAAAGAAAAACAGCCTGCTTGGAAATAGCGGCGGGGGGGGGGGGGAGTGGACTCATGCCTGTATATTGGAAAGTCTTCAAAGAAACATATCACACATGTATCAACAGTGGAAAAGCGGTGCAATTGGGAGGCATTGACAGGTTTTGCCCTTCAATGAGAAGGAGCACTCCAGAGACAGCTGGACTACAAATCAACTACTGGACAGACACAATATGTGATGTTATACTACTGTCTTATTCCATTTTTCAAGCCTTGTGTGATAAAGGCCTATATCTTTGGGTTTGAAAGTGAAGAAGGGTCCAGGCAAGGATGGTTCTCCCCTCCAAGGTGCTACAACATCCCTCCACATACAGTTGGACTCCAATTCCCATCAGTCCTGGCTACCAGGGCCAGTGGTCAGAGATGATGGAAGTAAAACAGCTTGAGAGCTCACAGGTCCTCCACTCATGCTGAATGGTCTATCATTGCTTTCTTACCATTTTAGCTATCCTATTGTCCTTCAAAGAATTCTAAGAATTTTAGTATGTTTCAAAACAGTATCCCTGATAAACTACAACTCTCAACTTTCCCCAAGAAGAAGTAATTACTATTCACCCAACTCAGTTGTACAGTATGAGTATCTATTTAATGGGTAGGTGCTTTAGAATATGTATTTAATATTTTTTCTCGTTGTGGTTACCTTTTGCTTTGTGTTGACAAAGGATACATGATCATTGATAAAAGCATAGCTTCAGTTACTGATTGCTAACATTTGGAAAGGATTTGTACACATGCCCTTTTCAGAGCTTTAAAGAAGATGGGGGTTTGGCCATTGCAGTTGATACAGAAAAGAGATTAGAAACTATTTAAATGACAGATGAAAAATGGGTTTTCTGGATGCCTGGAAGCCCTGCAGAGGAGACTATTGGTGGGACAAAAATATTTGCAATACCACAGTTATTCTCCCCCCCCCCCCGGAAAAAAATGTCTTTTTTTGGCACAGAAAAAAAATTGTACGTAAAATAACACTTTTGCACAAAAAGAACACTTGTGTGCAGAAATTGCTCTTTTCTGCTTAGAAAATGCTGTTTATTGTGCAAACAACTGAAGTACCCTCTTTTTTTTTTCTTTTTGCACTAAAGAAGTCCAACTCTGCAAACTTCATGGTAAAAGTTTTCAAGGACTTTTTTGCATCAAGAAGAGATGTAGGACCTTATCACATGGGAGGCAAAGTGCCCAAATCCCGTGGATAAATTGTGTTTAGATCCCAGGAATTTTTTCAGATATATTGGGTTAATTAAGCATTAATCCGACATTAACCTGTGCAGAAAGTGGGCAAAATTGGCTGCTTTTTACTTTTGGGAAAATCCTGTAAGTAAAAAACAGCTGATTTTGCCCAATTTCTGCATGTGTTAATGTTGAGTTAATACTCAATTAGCCTGGCATCATCTGAAAACAATCCCCTTTTTCCTGGATTTTCCTGGATTTAAAACCTGTTTATCCATGGGATTTGGGTGCTTCGCTCCTGTGTGATAAGGTTCAAAGTCAAATTTTTTATTCTTGCACATGAGAATGAAATTCATACAGATTTAGATTCCTACAGAGCAGATATCCTCTGTATATTATTAGTTATAGACGAAATGGTATCTGCTGACTGTTGTGCTACATCTAAATCCTCAAAGGGGAAAGAAACCCGTTAGGACTATAATAACTGAGCTTCAGTACACAAGAGTTTGTTCTCTAATGTGGCATAAACATGTGATTCAATAGCGTACTCTGTGATTTCAGATGAAAACTGGGACACATGCAATCATGCCACATTAGAACGTGGTCAAGATAGCCAGAGTAATTAACAAGGATCAACACACAATCTAGGACAGGCTGAAGCAGTTTGCCTTTGCCTGAGCCTACTGGGAAGGGCAAAGTTCCACAGCTTCCTCTCCTGTCCTCTAACTGCATTAATTATTAATTTTTTTAATTTTTATTTTAGTAGAAACTACTTTTTTACTCTGAAATCAGTTTGCTCCAATGGAAGTAAACTAAGGAGAAAAAGAGAAGAGGAGAGAGAAACTGGAACTTTTTAAAGTAAATAAAAAGGCAGGCAACAAAGGATTAATTGGGGCTATCCCAGCCAAATTGTGATAGCTGAAGTGTGTGTAATAGAAGTCCTATTACTTGAAATGAAGTCATAGGCAAATTGCTTTATATTATACTGTACATTTGAACTAGTTTGCTATTAAGTTTTTACTATCCCACAATAAACTCTCAAGAAGAAGGGCACGGGAATAAACACAAGGAAGGGAAATAATATGACAGTAAGATGAAAATACCACATGGAGCTCACATAAAGTACTTTAGCCCCATTACTACTTACATTAAAAACAGTTTGTGATTAGCCTTCAGTCTGTGTCTGTGAATTGATTCCAAAAGGTCCATTTTTCCCACTATGAAAGTGGATCTTTTCATTATCCCCTTGTAATCACTTCTTTTTGAGCATGATTGTTGTCCCCACTAGTTTGCACCACTTCAAAATGCATGTCAATCATTTGAGTGTCATTGGTGATGTAAGCGGCAGCCCTGCTTGGGAACTATTAAAAAAAAAAGATAGAAGATTCGATTAATTGGTATTGCAACTACTTGTGTCACTGAGCTGTTGTCAGCCAGATTGCCCAGCTTATCACTCAGGTAATTACAAGTAGTTGAAAATCAACCAATTGAATCTTGTACCAATTAAAAAAACATGCACCCATAGGTCATACCACGAGCACAAAGGCAGCACTGAAAGGAGGGGAATGATGGATCTAACAGAAACTGAGGAGGTGATAAACACACCTCTTCCATTGGTCCCTCCCCTCCACAATAATGCAATTCAGATACATTGTTCCCACTTGTCGAACATGCTTTGCAATTGATTTTTTCCCCAAAAGAACTGCCAAAGAACTAGTGTCAGGAAGGAGCAGGTTTTTGTGTTTGCCTCACTTCATCATGATTGAAACCGATCACCGTAGGAGCGGAACCAGTTTCAAATGGGAATGACAGTCATATAACCGGATCAGCAATTCGCTTTAAATCATAGTGGGAACACAGCCTTTGTGCTATCAGTCTTTTAACTAGCATTATGGGAGGAGGGGGGGGGGCTGCTCTTTGAAATACTGTGCCATTTCCTGGTAACTTGAAATTGCAGAAGCTGAACAACAAGGAACCACAATAGAACAATAATGAGAAATACGATTGAAAAATCCTCCCCTGAATTAAGCAGCTAAGATGGTGTCAATTGAAAAAATGTAGTAAGACACATAGACAGAAAGGGGGTCACACCTATGAAAACTTTGCAAAAGTAATAACAAAGAGCTGCTGTGATTTCCTGCACAAAACACAAAGGAAGCTTTCAGAGTAGAAAATAAAGCCAGGCTTGTTTTGTTGTCTTGCCATGCCTAATTCATAGGATAAAATTTAGCTAGAAAAGATGACAGTCTTTTAAAAATGTCTTCCTTACCCTCCCGCTGATTAAAAACTATAGATTCAGAGTTCAATTACAATTATTTCCTCATCTTTTCCACCTTTACCACAGTCTTATTGCTAATAATCTCATTCTTCATATGGGAAATACCATTTATGACTTATAAGGGTACACCTGTTTTTTCCCTTAAACACATACAAATAATAGAAAATGTGAATGTGACAACCTGTTGTTTGAAAGCACATACAACATACATGTGTGTACATGCACACAGCTTGGAAAGTAGTTTCAAAAAGTTAATCCAATGTTTAAAAAGTGACATTTTGCTGTTACATATTTCAGTGTGGGAAGAATAAGTTATTAGCTTACTTCTTATACTGCTTGTTTCTTTTTCATTACTTTCTGTTGCTTTCTGAAGGAGGGGGGGACCTATTTGGTTTGTGGAGTCGAAGGCTTTCATGGCTGGCATCCATAGTTTTTTTTTTTGTGGAGCTTTCGGGCTATGTGGCCATGTTCTAGAAGAGTTCCTTTCTGACTTTTCGCCAGCATCTGTGGCTGGCACCTTCAGAAGATGCCAGTCACAGATGCTGGCGAAACGTCAGAAAGGACCTCTTCTAGAACATGGACACATAGCCCAAAAGCTCCACAAAAAACTATTTAGTTTGGTAAGAGAATGGTGTAAAATTAAAAAATATATATACTGACAATGTACCTCTAAAATTTCCCCTTTAAAGGGGACTTTTCAAAGAAATTAGAATACATTACTCACTATCAGGCAAAGTCACTTCACTCTTACTCCCTCTGCTGTTTTTAGATACATCTTTGTTCTACTCTACTGGAAAAGTAACTAATTACAATAAGCTTCAGATAAAATTATTACTTGTTATTTTCAAGCACTGCAGATGATCTCACCCAGAGATCTTAGATGGTTTTTTGATCCATCTTGAATGATTTCCTCATAATGTCCACTGTAGAGTTCTTGGTGTGGGCAAAGATGAATAAATTCATCTGGTTTGGAGAATCAGGCTATTCCAAATCCTGTTCCACTGCTTGCTAGAAACCTCCTCTATTTAATGCAGTTCCTTTCCCAGTCATAGCAGGTTTCTGCTGCTGACCAGGCTGTTCCACTGGGCTTCTTGCTTCTGTGTCAGCCAGTATCTAGGCCTGAACATCTGACAGCTACAGCACTGATTTGCAAAACACTGACTCAGGAGCTGTCACTCTCTTCAGCTGTGCGTATTTTCAAATGTGGTAAGAACTGTACATAGATGGGAGCTGGAACTCAGTGATTCACCCTTATGCAATAGTTTGTTTCTCTTATAAATCCCAGAGCCATTGAACAATAGTGCACCTGTCAGTAAACCAGCACTTATATTTAAAATTGTAAGGTGCATCATGAGCATTTGTCACCAACTGGATTTTAAAGAAGAACTGGAACAAATCTCATTTGAATGAAAGTCAAACATAAATACATTAAGGAAATTTGGCCAAGAGAGTTGCAATCACAATGGTCTCACAATATTTGTTTTTGTTGTATGCTTCCAATTGTTTCCAACGAATGGTGGACCTAAGGTGACCCTACCAGAGGGTGAACACAAGATTTGATAAGAGTGGGTTTGCCATTGCCTTCCTCTGAGGCTGAGAGAGTATAATTTGCCCAAGGTCATGCAGTGGGTTTTCATTGCTGAGGGGTGATTCAAACCTGCTATCCTTAAGTCTTAGTTCAGCACTCATACCACTATACTATCTCTGGAAAATCCAGCTAAAATACAGAAATACTTCAGTAAACAAATTCTCTGGCAAAAGAAACTTCTTTTCACAAAGTCTTTTTATGATAGCCTAACCTCCTTTTCCATTCATCCCCCACCTGTTTTGTTGTTGTTGTTGTTGTTTTAGCAGCATACAAACTGAGATGATGGTGGAGGACTGGTTAAAAACATTCTTATGGTGCCAGGGTGCAGTGGTGTGTGTGCAGTAAACAATACAATAAAGTTTTGAGCTGGAAAAGAATGGTATTCTGAGCTAGACAATCCTACTGTAGCTGTAAGTACCTGCTTAAAACAGACAAGGATTCAGCTGCCTCCAGAATCCCTTACTGAATGTGCATTGATAGCAAAGCAGAATGAAAAGGAGAAAATAGGTAAGCCTACCTACCAGCTCCCCTCAGCATGTTAAAGAGCTAAAATGGCCACTAAAATGGAAATTATGATATCTATAGATCATAATGGGCATTATAAGAAAAGTGGAAGTTGGTGGTGGTGGAGAAATCTGGATGCATTATGGTAAAAGCTTTCTTTGTTTGCTAGAAGGTTTAAACTGTTTTTGTTAACTTATGCAAACCATATATAACCTAGTGGTTTCGTGTCGTTTTCAATAAAAGATTTGCTGAAACATAATTTGCCGAAACATGCTGCTTTTCTTTTTTCTTTTCTTTTTGGTGGTGTGCAAACCTATTCCTATTCTTTCCACCTAATTCCTACATCTAGATTTAGATTTTCTCTTCAAGTAATGTCCAGGAACACATCTACTTCCTTACCCGAGGTATACCGATAGAAACTTTAATCACCTGCTATCACTGGTAAATTTGTCTTGTGACTTTTTTTCAGCAATTGCTGAACTTTTGTTTTGAAAAATGAAGCAAAAAATTGACATTCCTGTCAAATGATTTACATCTAAAAAGGGAACATCAGATATCCATACTGAGCAAAATGACCAAGTAGCTGCTCATGTCCACTACAATCAATATCAGCTTGCCAGTGACTCCAAAGTGGGATGTCTCATGGGAATATGGTTGGCATGAATTAGGAGTGCAAGGGACAATATAGTGATTTGGCTATATTGAGGGATTTTTAGCTTACTAAAAGGTGAATAAGAGATAGAGTTAGCATTCCCATTAAGAAGTGTGAACCTATCTTGCTTTGTCACTGTAAGGGCAGACATGGCAGCACAGATTAGATTTGGGCCCCGCTGATTTTTTTCCAAGCTCTAGGGGTTAATTTGTCTCCTCAAGATCACTCATATTTGTGGGGAGGTGGGGAACACCTGGTCACTGACACCATCCCTGCTATCTGTATTGCTTCAGTCTTGGACCTGCACCCTGAGGCTACTCCTTTATGCATCGTGTGCCTCTCAGAAGCCAACCTGAGCCAGCCACAAGATGTTTGGGAGCTGTTTGAGGTTAGATTGGGGCAATTGTTCACCTGGGTCATGGAGGTGGATCTCCTTCTCTTCCCCCTCCTCTCCCTCTTTTCTTCCTCCAGGCAGCTGGAGCCACAGTGGGCTGCTTCTAGACACTACCATTGTGTTGGAGGTCTTGCATTTTACCTGTGGCTTCTTGCAATGGTGCCTGCCCACAATTCTTTGTTCCCTTCTTTCCACTCACTGGTGCTCAATTTCTTTGATCATCTGTGACTGCCTTTTCCACCTTTGGGCCCAGGCTCGCACTGCATCCCAGCAAGAGTGGACTGGATACAATTTTTTAGTATTTTGTAATATAGAATTTGTATATTATTGTTATTTTCTTTTAAATTTGCCAATTTTACAGTGGTAACACATGACTTGGTTGCATCCCATTTGGTTGCACTCTATATGGGGCTTCCTTTAGAAACTGTTCAGAAACAGTTGTTGTTGTTGCCTCCGTTGTTTCTGACTTACAGTATATCGATCCCAAGGCAACCCTATCATGGGTTTTTCTTGGCAAGTTTCTTCAGAGCGGGTTTGCCATTGCCATCCCCTGAGGCGGGGAGCATGTGATTTGCCCAAGGTCACCCACTGGGTTTATATGGCTGAGCCAGGATTCAAACCCTGGTCTCCAGAGTTGTAGTTGTATGCTCAAACCACTATACCACAGATCCAAAATATTGTGGCCAGTCTGTTGACAAGAAGTGGTTAAAAGGATCATTTCACTCCCCTGTTGGAACAGCTCCATTCGCTACTGGTCCATTTGTGGGCAGAATTCAATGTGCTGGTTTTGATCTTCAGAGCCCTACACGGCTTGGATCTTGACCATCTGAAAGACTGTATCTCCATATACAAGCCAGTATGAGATTTAGGATCTTCCAGAGTGGTGGGGGCTTTCTCTCAGTCCCACCAACTTGCGAGAGAGCCTTCTCCATGGCTGCTCCCAGACTGTGAGACTCTCTTCTGCAGGAAGTCTGGTTGGCCTTCTTCCCAGAAGTCTTTCTACTGGCAGGTGGAAACCATTTTATTCAGGAAGGCCTTTGAATTTTAGTTATGGAGCAGTAATGTGTGTGTGTAAAGTGGTGTGCTGTATATTTAATTTTTTTATGACAATCATCTTTTAAATATGTTTTAACTGTTTTTAACTGTTTTAATTATATATTTAAAATACAATTTTCATTTAATTATTTTTCAATATATGTAAACTAATTGTTTTAGCTTAATCTTTTTTAAAAAAATTATAAGCCACCTTGAATCCCATCTCAGGTGAAAGGCAGGATATAAATTTGATTAATAAGCAAATAAAGATAAATAGCCATACTGCTGAGTTTATAAAAAACATATGCAACACAAAAACCAGATACTAATGCTAACTCTCTCTACACACTGCAAACTACTCATGTAAGCTAAAGACAGATATGGGCGAACATATAGATGAGCAAAAAATTAGATGCATGAGATGTTCTTGGATTGTTATATGTTATACGATTCCTGGTTTTATTTTCTCTTAAGGAACAAGAAAGTAAGCCAGTGTCCTCAAAACCATTAAGGCCTCAGGTATGCAATCATTTTTACTGTAGTGAGAACTTTAAGCTTTCATTAGAAAGTCTGTGTGGGAGACTGAAAAGGGTCTAGAGGCAGATGTTCAATTGCAAATTAAGCCTATGATCTTAGCTGTATCTAATAATCACTGAGTTGCTTTTCTGGAACTTGCAAATGCATTAGTACCCTCAAGATTGTCAGCTAATTTTCTCATTCATATGCATCACTTCATAGGGAATATTACTGGGCAATATGGTGTCCCAGCAGGCATCTCATGCAGTATATCATTCTGAACAGGCAGAAGAAGCCAGAAAAAAGCAAATGAGCTGCTGACAAGACAGATCAGCTGATCAAATGCATCATGTTCAACCTCAGAGGAAGCCATTCCAATAGAAAATAAATGTTTGTACCTGCTCAAGAAAACCTGTCCTTATTTGATGTATATTGGAAATGTCAAGTGGCAGTCTGATGAAAAATTTCTGTTAACTTATCTGTTACAGATATACAGATATAATAGATACAACATCTTTCAGAGGAAGGAATTGGCACCTCTGAGTATTCCTTTCTCAAGAAAGCCTTATAAAAATCCTGGAGTCTCCATAGATTGACAGGCAACTTGAAGGCATATAGATATGTGTACAAATCTCATACAAGAAAAACATAAAATTAGTCTTCATACCAAAATATGAGCTAAACAACACCTCAGTATTTACAGATAATATAAGAAATAGCATAATAAACCAGGAACCAGAAGAACTATGGTCAGAAACCAAAGACATAGTCAAGGAGTAATGCAGAAAGACACTATGGGTGGCCAAAAAGAAAGGGAAGAAACAATGGTTAGCAGGTGGAATTCTTCAAGCAATAAAGAAAAGAAGAGATGCAAAAGTAAAGGAAGAGAGGAACAAAATCAGAACCACAAAAGTAACGTTCATGTGTGCAAGGATAAAGAGAACTACTACAATAATCAATGTAGAGAAAAAGGAGACAACAACAAAAAATGAAGAACTCTTCTACAAGATCCAGGAACTCAAAGGAAAATTCAAACCAAGGGTGGGGATGCTCTTTGATCAGAAGAAGAACATACTACACAATCAAGAAGAAATTAAAAGATGGTCAAAGCAACACACAGAAGAACTATATAAAAGAAATGACAAAATGAATGACAAATGCAATGAAGAACCATATGAGGATGAGGATGAACTTTAAATTCTAGAGAGTGAGGTGGAAGCAGCACTAAGAGAAATTGGTAGAAATAAATCAGCAGGAACAGATGATATTCCAATTGAACTGTGAGAATCCATACAGACAGACTCACTTCTAGTGTTACAATAAATATGTAAAACAAAACAGTGGCCAACAGATTGGAAATGATTGATATAAATCCCCATTCACAATCGATATCCCCATTCACAAAAAGCAGAAACAAAAGACTGCAGCAACTACAGGACTATAGCATTAATATCTCACACCAGCAAAATTATGCTCAAAATTCTATAGCATAGACTCCAGTCATAGATGCAAGGAGAAATCCCAAAGATGCAAACAAAGTTCAGGAAAGGAAGAGGCACTAGGGACTATATTGCAAACCTGGTACCAAAGAATTCTAGAAAAAAGTGGCATGTGCCTTTGAATGCATAAATCATGAAAAGCTATGGAAGAGCTTTAATGGGAGTGACACTACATTTGATAGTCCTGATGAGGAACCCGTACTTAAGACAAAAGGCTAGTGTTAGAACAGAATATGGAGAAACAATGGTTCCCAGTTGGCAAGGGAACAGGCAAGGCTGCATTCTATCACCCTATTTGTTCAACTTGTATGCAGAAAAATAATAATATGAAGAGCAGGTTTAGATTGAGAAGAAAGTTGAGCAAAGTCAAGGAAGGAACATTAACAATATAAGCTATGCAGATGACTAGCAAAAAATACTACAGTACTAGAAAATATCAGAGACTACGAACAATTATTAAGGGAACTTAAACAAGAAAGTGCAAAGACTAACTGATGAACGTAGAGAAAACAAAAAACAAAAATGATCACTGAGGATCTACATAAATTCAACCTAGAAAATGGGGAAATGGAAATAGTCAAAGATTTCCCTGCCTTGAATCAAATATTGATCAGAACAGAGACTGCAGTCAAGGAATCAGAAGACTAGGAATGGGAAGGGCAGCTATTAAAGAACTAGACAAGATCCTAAAGAGTAAAGATATACAACTGAGCAGTAAAGTAAGAATTGTACATCACCATGTACAAATGTGATAGCTGGGCAGTGAAGAAATTGGATATGAAAAAAATCAACTCATGTGAGATGTAGTTTTGGGGATGCCACAAACAGCCAAAAAGACAAACAAATGGGTCCTTTTGGTATCCAAGATAACAAAGCTAAGGCTCTCTTACTTTGGTCACATCATGAGAAGGCATGACTCATTAGCAAAGACAATGCTAGGAAAGGCAGAAGGTATTAATAAGAGAGGGAGGCCATATGCCAGATGGCTGGACTCGCTCAGGGATGACAGGGGCCTGAATCTGCAGGAGCTAAGCTGAGTAGTGGAGCATAAGGGGTCTTGGAGATATCTCAGCCACAGGGTCACCATGAGTGAGGGTTGATGTGAGAGCAGTTAACAGCAAACAAACAAACCAGACTTGTATATACACACATCTTTTCTCTTACTGTACTGTATATTGATGGATAGTGAGATGGTGTATGTGTATCTTATAAGTGGGATTTAATTAAGGAAAGGAATGAAACATATTTGTCTGAAACAGTATTGTCAGTATCTCCTATTCCCATCCTAAATGCTTGCTTTGCTCAAAAATGCATCAGATTTACAAAGTCTTTTTACTTGCAATAGTTTCTGTTCTAGAATATTGTCAGCTTTAGTCTCTTCTCTGGTGTAAATAGGGATTACTCTAAATTTTGCAGGTGCCTGGGCAAGACATTTCACTCCCCCCCCCCCCTGCAAAAAGTATATATACATGAATTTAAACCATTTTAAATTATTGAATTGCGTTTTTGGGATGCAGTGGCTTAGTGGTTAAGATGCCAGTTCTGATGATCAGAAGATCAGAAGGTTGGCAATTTGAGGCTCAAGTGCTGCATGACGGAGTAAGCTCCTGTCACTAATCCAAACTTCTTCCAACCTAGCAGTTCAAAAGCATGCAAATGCATGTAGATAGATAGGTACCACTTCAATGGGAAGTTAACAGTGTTTGGTGCAGTCATGCTGACCACATGATCACGAAGTTGTCATTGACAACTCTGGCACTTTGATGTATAATGGAGATGAGCACTGCCCCCTACAGTTGGTTACGACCAGACATTTATGTAATGTTTTCAGTCTGTTGACATTATTTTTATTGTTTTAAATTCTGAATTGATTTAAACGGATTTAATTGATTTTACTTGTACATCACTTCAAGATTACATGATGAGGGGCAGTATGTGTGTGTGTGTGCGCGTGTGCGTGTATTCTAACATGGAAATAGCTAAATAAATATTTTCCCATAGTCCCCACCAAATACCTCCGTATACCAGGAGAGGCTGACTATGCTGTTTTTTCACTTTTGTTCAGTCTTAGGGCCCTTTCATACACAGAGTAAAACTTCTCTGAATCCATCCTTCAAACAGTCTTTTGAGTATCGGCAAAATAACAGGGAGGTTCTATTGTGTGTGCATGTGCTTTCAAGTTGCCTGCCATTTCAGGGAGTGTTTTGGCAAGGATACACTCTGCTGTCTAGCTGTCATGAAGTGCACACCACCAGATAAGCACATCCCGGTCCCATTGAGACCAGACAATTTGCATCATTTTCATGAAGAACTTACAAAACCAGTCATTTATCTCTGCTGAGCTTTTCCTTTTGTACAAATATGATATCTTGCTATCAGACTGCTTCTTAGAAATTAGCATGAAAATTAGCATCCTTCCATGAGCTTGGCCACAGCTCCCCAGGCCTTTGGGAGATCAAATTTGGACAAAACAGAAAGGAAGAATGTAATAGTGGATTATCTCCTTAGGCTGTTTGTCTATCTGTCTCAATGAAAAAAAAAAAGAAAAGAAAAGGGATATGACATGTCTCGCTCTACATAGATATTTGTGCAGTGGCAGGTAAGCACACAAGACTTCCTGTACCATCCCCAAGTGCAGAGAATTCCCATTAGACCTTTTTGTTTTGAATACTGTGAGGTCAAAAGAATTTCCTGAGAACATTCGGCAAAACATTCTTAAAAAAACCAGCACAAATGGTACCCTTGACAAGGAGGAGTCCATATATGACATTTGATACAACAGCACTTGTATGTGTCTCCCTATCAGAGCAGGGTTACCCAAAGAAATGTGGGGAGACTTGTGGGGGGGGGGTCCCCACCACATATAACAGTGTTACTTTAATTGTTGGTAAAATTATGTTTTGCAAGTGGTTGAGTAACCTTTAGGACCATTTGCACCTCAGTAATAACTGAAGATGACTTCAGGTTAGGGTGAACTAGGAGATTTATGTAGAAAAATGCAGAGTGTGATCACACAAACACAACAGCAATTAACACAGATGGAACATTCAAAGCTAGCCAAAATGGAAATATGGAAACAGGATAGCAAAGTTTGAGGTGTTTACAGAGAAGGGGTGATACTTGTCTGATGAATAGACAATGAAAAGCTCTAGTTGCTCAGATTGGGTGTGGTCTGAGGGTGACACAGTTTCATGCACAGAATGGAGCCTGGGACAACTGCATGTGTGCTGTAAACATGCAGAGACTAGGTGCTTGGGATCCATAATAATAATAATAATAATAATAATAATAATAATCTTTATTTGTATACCGCCCTTCCTGCGATCAGGGCGGTGCACAGCATAAAAATAACATTACAATATTAATAAAACACAGTTAAAAGCATATACAATATAATAAATATCACAACAACATATCAGGCCTGGGAACAATGATAGTAATAAGGGGGGGTCGCAACAAGGGAAGGGAGGTATTAAGGGTACGCTTGTGTGAACAAGTATGTTTTTAAACCCTTTTTAAATGAAATAAGGGAGGTAGCCAGACGGAGCTCAACGGGCAAGGAATTCCAGAGGCTAGGAGCCGCGGTGGTGAATGCTCTCTTAGTGGTTGTTAACAATTTGGCCTCTGGAATTCTAAGCAACTGTTGCCCGGAAGATCTAAGAGTGCGGGGCGGATTGTGTGGGGAGAGGCGGTCCTTCAGGTACTCTGGGCCCAAGCCATTTAGGGCTTTATAGGTAATAACCAGCACTTTGTATTGAGCTCGGAAACGGATAGGCAGCCAATGGAGATCTTTTAATATAGGTGTTATGTGGGAGGTCCTGGGAGCACCAGTGACGACCCGAGCTGCCATATTCTGCACTAATTGAAGTTTCCGAGTGTGGTACAAAGGCTGCCCCATGTAGAGCGCATTGCAGAAATCCAACCGAGAGGTTACCAGAGCGTGTACTACTGTTTCAAGGTCCCTCCGGTCCAGGTAGGGACGCAGCTGGCGTATCAGCCGAAGCTGAAAGCAGGTGCTCCTGACCGTCGCATCCACCTGAGAAGTAAGATGGAGCGACGAATCAAGGAGCACCCCCAGACTGCGTACTGTGTCCTTCACGGGGAGCGTGACCCCGTTCAGGACAGGTGGAACCACCTCCATCCCTGGGCCGGGAGAACCTATCACGAGTACTTCCGTTTTCTCTGGATTCAGGCTGAGTCTGTTTTCCCTCATCCAGTCCATTACCGATTCCAGACAGGCCACGAGAGGAGCGACGCCATCCCTGGTCACTGCATCAGTCAGAGACATAGAGAAAATTATTTGGGTGTCATCAGCGTACTGATAACACCGTGCCCCATGCCTCCGGATGATCTCTCCCAGCGGTTTCATGTAAATGTTGAAAAGCATGGGAGACAGAATAGCTCCTTGGGGGACCCCAGATTTAAGGGCCCTCTTATCGGAGCAAACGTCTCCCAGCTGCACCATCTGGAACCTCCCAGAGAGGTAGGACCGGAACCACTGGAGCACAGTGCCACCGATACCCACCTCCGCCAGGCGCTCCAGAAGGATACCATGGTCGATGGTATCGAAAGCCGCTGAGATGTCCAAGAGCATCAGCAGGGACACGCTACCCCTGTCGATGCCCAGACGGAGATCATCGACCAGGGCGACCATGGCAGTTTCAACCCCATGGCCCGCCCGGAAACCGGTTTGAAATGGATCTAGAAAATCCGTTTCCTCCAAGATCGATTGAAGTTGGAATGCAACCGCCCTCTCGATCACCTTCCCCAAAAATGGCAGTAGCAAGACTGGCCGATAATTATTATGAACCAGGGGGTCGAGGGAGGGCTTTTTCAATAATGGTCTTACTATGGCCAATTTGAGATGGTCAGAGAATTGTCCCTCCCTCAGAGATGTGTTAATAATTTGGCGTAACAGCGAGGTTACTGCCGATCCCCCCTGGGCCACTAGCCACGAGAGGCAGGGATCGAGAGAGCAGGTTGTCTTCCAAACACTTCTAAGGATCTTGTCCACATCCTCGGTACTGACAGACTCAAACTGATCCAGTACAACAGAGTCCACGGAAGCTCTAGACGCCTCTATTCTGGATTCTGCTTCAATTCTGGCATCCAGACCTTCGTTTATCCGAGAGATTTTATCCGCGAAGAAGTTGTTAAACCGGTCACAGCAGGCCTTCAAGGATCTGGTTCGGGGCAGGAGGGAGCTGAGTTAGCTCTCTCACTACCCTGAACAACTCTGCTGGACGCAACTCCGCGGACGCGACACGAGCAGCAAAGAACGAATTCTTAGCTGCTTGTATCGCCTCTCCATAGTCCTTCAAAAGATGGTCTAGGAGAGCCTTGTCGGATAAACGCTGGTGTTTCCGCCAGGTGTGCTCTAGCCGTCGCAGGACCCGCTTCCTTGCCCGGAGATCTTCCGTATACCAGGGCTTCTTTTTGGAAGCAGGCCTGAGAGGGCGCTTGGGAGCGATACTGTGTATAGCCCTAGAGAGATCCGTGTCCCAGGTGTTAACTAGGGCATCAACAGTATCGCCGTCACTTCCAACCATATACCCCTCTAGGGCTTCTTGGAACCTATCAGGTTCCATTAGCCTTCGAGGGTGGACCATTCTAATAGGTCCGCCACCCCCGGGGGGGATCTGGGTTGATGCCTTGATACTCACCTCCACCAGGAAATGGTCCGTCCATGACAAGGGGGAAAGATTAGTAATTTCTGCCCACGGAGTTTCCATATCCGTACCGAAGACCAAGTCAAGTGTATTTCCCGCAAAATGCATTGGACCCGTAATGAGCTGAGACAGGCCCATGGCTGTCATGGTATCCATGAATTCCCGAGCTGCACCAGATGGAACTACGTTGGCCGCGAGGGGGATGTTGAAGTCTCCCAGGACTAAAAGCCTGGGGGACTCCAACACCAGCTCCGAGACCAACTTTGTTAGCTCGTTAAGGGAGTCTGTTAGCACACGGGGTGGCCGGTACACCAACAGAATCCCTAGACTGTCTCTAGCCTTCAGGGTCAGGTAAATACACTCGATATAGGAAGTCTGACGGACATGGTTCTTGGTCAGAGACAAGGTGTTTTTATGCACCAAGGCAACACCCCCCCCCGCCCACCTAACCTGCTCTGGTCCTTCACTGAGTACCCGGAAGGGAGGGCCTGGGCCCACACAGCATCCCTTTCAGGCCCAAGCCAGGTCTCGGTTATGCATGCCAGGTCACAGCTGTGATCCTCTATTAGGTCATGCAAAACCTGGGTCTTGTTGTTAATGGACCTGGCATTGCACAGGAGCAGAGACAGGGTTTGTCTCTCACCTGGAATTTAGCCCCAAATGGTGGGTAACAAAGAGTGGGTGTCCTTTCCCAGGAATCAACAATGGGATTCCTGTGCAGATTAACAGGGGGAAGAAAGGAGCACTTATTATTCCTATTTAGATTCTAATATTATCTGCATATGCACATGCCTTGATTCTATCTTCTTTTCTCCTGGGAACCTGACTTACTTTGCCCAAAGGTCATTGGTCCTTTCAAGAACATGCTGGTTCCAATATGAATTATGAAATATGAAATATGGGGACCACAAATACCATGTGAGATATGAGGTATGCAGGGTATGCTGTGGGGAAATGTTACTTATTGAATTATAAATCGTAGAATCCCCCACCAGTGTAGTCACACATTGAAGCTCTCACATTGGGCTCCTTTGCTACCTCTGCTTAACCACCCTATTATTTTCTTAGCAGAACTTTTGAAATATTAAAGCACTTAATCTCCAGGTTCAGATGTAATAGCCAAGATATGATTTGTTTTTCGCACAAGTCTCAAGCTTCTGCACTCTTTTCTTGCATCACTGGTTCCCATTTTCTCTCTGATGCATGGTGAACCATAATTTGCAGTTATGTCCAAATGACTCAAACTGCAGTTGGCCAATAAATGGGAAACAACTTCATCCTGCTGTTTGCTTGGTTTGGATGCAACATCACAGTGTTGTTGTTGTTTCCAAAACAGGAAATTAAATAGTGGACTGCAAAAGGATGAAGGGACTGCTTCAGTTCCAGCTTCAAATCCTCTGGACAAAAGTATTACCCACATGTCCAAACTGGGTTACTGTCTTGACCACTACTAGGAAGAAACCAATGGTCATACTTCTACAGCAAACGATTAATACTCAAAAACAACATTGGTGAATTTAGCTTACTACAATTTAAGGAAGCCTAAATCTGTATTTCATTGCATCCAATGAATGCAGCACTAAGATCTTAATTCTATTTTTAGTCGTGCACATTTAAATCTCACTGAAATCAATTTCTGAAGGATAGCTATGTTAGCACTAGTAAGTTTTCAGAGATTATTGAAAAGGAAACTGGTAGCCCTTCTAAAATGGGAACCAGCTGATTGACCACTTACACTCATGAATGATAGTGAAGTCTCTTCTTTAGGAGTTAAATAATTAAATGATAGCTAATTGTAGATTTGAGAGGTAGCAAACCTGCAACCCACAAATCTACAAAGCTAGTAGTGTACTGAGTACTGGTCTAGGACTCTGCGAGGCCAGAATTTGAGTCCCTGTTCAAACCTTTGGTGGCTCATACTTTCTCAGCATAATAGGAAAACAATGAAAATCCCGCTTGAATAAATCTTGCCAAGAAAGTTCTAAGATAAGGTTACCATAATTCCATTTACTTGAAGGTACATAACAACAATAAACAATAATTGTAATGGAAAAGAATAATTGTAATTGGAAAAGACCACAAGGGCCATCCAGTCCAACCCCTGCCATGCAGGAACTCCCAATCAAAGCATTCCTGGCAAATGGCCATCCAGCCTCTGCTTAAAGACCTCCAAGGAAGGAGACTCCACCACTCTCTGAGGGAGTGTGTTCCACTGCCAAGCAGATCTTACTGTCAGGAAGTTCCTCCTAATGTTGAGGTGGAATCTCTTTTGCTGTAGCTTGCTTCCATTGTTCCGGGTCCTAGTCACCGGAGCAGCAGAAAACAAGCTTGCTCCCTCCTCAATATGACATCCCTTAAAATATTTAAACAGGGCTATCATATCACCTCTTAATCTTCTCTTCTCCAGGCTAAACATCCCCAGCTCCCTAAGTCGTACCTCATAAGGCATGGTTTCCAGACCCTTCACCATTTTAGTCACCCTTCTTTGGACACGCTCCAGTTTCTCTGCATTTTTTTTTTTAAATTGTGGTCCCCAGAACTGGACACAATATTCCAGATGGGGCCTGGCCAAAGCAGTATAGAGTGGCACTATTACTTCCCTTGATCTAGACACTGTACTTCTGTTGATGCAGCCTAAAATTGCATTGGCCTTTTTAGTTGCTGCATCGCACTATTGACTCATGTTCAACTTGTGGTCTACTTGGACTCCTAGATCCCTTTCACACATAGTTTCATTCATCCAGGTGTCCCCCATCCTATATCTGTGCATTACATTTTCCCATCCTAAGTGCAGTACCTTACATTTCTCCATGTTGAATTTCATTTTCTTAGCTTTGGCTCAGCTTTCTAGTCTATTCCGGTCATTTTGAATTTTGATCATATCCTCTGGGGTATTAGCTACTCCTCCTAATTTGGTGTCATTTGCAAATTTGATAACTAGGCCCCCAATACTGTCATCCAAGTCATTAATAAAGATATTGAATAGCACTGGGCCCAGGACAGAACCCTGTAGGACCCCACTGGTCACTTCTCTCCAGGATGAAAAGGAACCATTGTTGAGCACCCTTTGGGTGTGGCTAGTCAACCAATTACAAATCCACGTAACAGTTACCTTGTCTAGCCCACATTTTACAAGCTTGTTTGCAAGAATGTCATGGGGAACCTTGTCAAAGGCCTTACTGAAATTCAAGATATGCTATATCCACACGTCTACCAAGTGATCCAGGGAATCCTGGGAAGATCAGAAGGGGCAAAGAGGGAATGCAGATGCTCCATTCACTGAAGTGAAAACAAAGATGACACAGTGGTGATATAGTGGTGGTGGGAGAACTGGAGGGGGAAAGGGAAAAACACTCAAAACAAATGTGACACTCAGGCATGGGGGAAGAGATCGGAGGCCAGTTGAATCCCTCACTGTTGATCTCATGGTTGAACGTTTTCATAAATAGAAGATAAATAAAATATAATTTTATGTTTTGTTTCTCGACTATATGCATTTGTGTGTATCTGTGGGTACATTTAAAATTCCCTCATTCACTCACTGAGGTGCCAAAGGGGGTTGCATGGGGAGACATAAAATCAGAATGGATCCCAAGATTCACAGGCAAACAAAAAGGACTATTGGCTGATAGACTGATGCATGCTGAGCAGGATGAAAAAGTGAGATTGTTGGGGGAAACATGTGGCCAGTTATACCAATGTTACCTTACTGTGTCTGTGAGTGCGTGGTGTTAACAGGGTTGCTGCAGAGTCACTGCAGACCAGAAAATGCAAGGTGAGGCTGATTTTTGTTGCTGTTGTTGTTTTTAGAGTAGACATGCCCTTGGTTAAGACTGTTTTGTTTCTGAAAGCTTTCAGTTAAATTACGGCAGTTAGATTTAGGCTTCAAGTTTCCGATTTGGCTCTATTGTTCTTTTTGCAAAATTTTAAAGATGTATTGTAATGTTTTGTTATTTGTTCTGTAAGCCAGTGCCATTGGGAGATTTCTTCTATGTCAAAAGGAAGATATAAAGTATGTATGACCCTATCCCAGCCATTCTATAACAGAGAGGATGCTTGCACACTGCACAGTTATATCACTATATTCTGCTTTAGCTGTCATGGCACCATCTTATGGAATTGTGGACTTGCAATTTAGGAAAGGATATTTAAAATTCTTAACCAGAGCACTTTAAGCCTTCGCATAGTTTCCTGCAGATATATGTAGCTGATAGTGTTTTCATCAAACACAGATGCTATGGTAGCTTTGTTCTCTTGATTATGAATAGGAAAGTTGGCTAAGGATTGATTGATGCAAGAACCCTCCCCCCCCTCCAGGGCAGTCATTTTCTGTTTATTCTAGGCACATTTGCATGCATCACTCTAGTGCCTCACCAAAGTACAAATCCCAGGTTTCTATAGTGCAATCATAGGGCCATAACTGTGTCCAGAGCTGCAAACTATTGCAACAAGGCCCTCTGAACTCTGTAGGAGTCACTACTAAGAAAAGGATAAATGACACTGCACTCATATGCTCATTTATTTGGAAGTGAGTCCGATAAAACCCAATGATACTTCTAAATAGACATGTTTAAGGTTTGCATTATTAATGAAACAATAATAACAACATAAATTATAAGATTATATTAGCAGTATTACTTGATGTATTCTCCCACATCAAGTTTTTTTTAAAACACCTTGGCTGCTTTTATATGAGTTTGAGCAAAAAAGCTATGGGGTGCCACACCAAAAAAGTGAACTGGAATGGAAGATAGTTTCAATAAAGGCTTTTGAGAATAGGATATCTACCTAGCGTTCTGTATATAATGCACCCTGCAATTGTTCAGATTTGGCAGGGACAGTCCTGATTAATCTTCTTTTGTCCCACTTTTTAGATGCTTTTAAATGTCCCAGTGTGTCTTTCCTTCTTCCACTTTATGCTCAGTCTACTTCAATTGGTGCAGGTGAATTCAAAGGAGTTTATCGGACAACAAAAATTGGAAGTATAATCCAATGGCAATCCAAATGCAATCATGGGGTTTCACATTATTGCATATGAGTGTATCTCACACAATTTCGGGCAAAAGGGAAGTCATTCCGAACACAATCATGGGTTTTATGTTATTGCGTATTAGAGTATCTTACGCAATTTCAGGCAATGGGAAGTCATTTTTGGGCAATGGGAAGTCATTCTGAAAGCATTCTGAATGCAATTAGAATTCACATAAATTCTCTAAACTAGTGAATTTACATGAATTCAAATTGGCTCCATTCAAAATAGAGAGAAATTCCTTCCATCTGATAAACTCCAAAGTGCAAAAATAGTTTTCACTAATTTAACTCAATGGGGGGGGGGGTGAGGATAGAAAGGTGTGGAATTTTGCCACCGTGACTAGACTCTGATGTTGTTTGGTCACAGGTATCATGATTTTCATCCATCAAATTTAAGAGAGTATGCGATAAATATTCTCTGCTACCTTTCAGCAATGTGACAGTCACATACTTGAGTCAAGAGTTCTCAAAGATGGTTGCAATACAAGTAAAACTTTAAATAAAACAACAAATCAGTGGCAGAAAAATAACAATAACAGTAGCTTACAATTAAACTTCAGGAGATACTATTAAACTGGGGAGGCAGTGATAAGAGAAAAACTAAGCATGGGAAAAAAGCCAACAGCTCTGTATGACAGTCATTTGTCTCCCACAAGCCTTCGCATAGGGTCTTGTAGATATATGTAGCTGATAGTAGTTTCATCAAACACAGATGCTATGATATCTTTGTTCTCTTGATTATGAATAGGACTTAATGAAAGTTGGCTAAGGGTTGATTGATGTAAAAACCCATCCAGGCCAGTCATTTTCTGTTTATCCTAGGCACATTTTCATGCATCACAATATTGTGCTGCTTATATTCAGTTCTGGTTACCAAGCTTATATCTGGTTTACACTTTATTCTAGCATAACAGGAGAGTAATGATCTGAGGTGACAGGTTGCAGGTGGTGTGCTGTTTTGTTAAAAGCTAGGGGTGGGGGTGGGGAGAAGTCTTGAGGATAATAATTGGTAGCTCATACTGTTCCCAATCTGGTGACAATATTTTTGTCATTTTAAATCTTCTTTTATATATATATATATATATATATTTCCTACTTAACATCTAAAATATATAATCTGTTTTTCTACCTCAGGATTTTAATGCATCATACTGCTGAGTGTATAAATCCAGCCTGAATCCTGAGTTTTGCTTTCATGGCTTTGCCAAAAGACCATAGCAGTAGTACTTAAACTTTTAATCATCATCCCTTTAGATCTAAATGCAGATATTGCCTTCCCGCTTGATGTAGTAAATGTAAAGGTAAAGGTAGTCCCTTGCCATGAATGTCTAGTTATAACTTTCTAAGCCAAAGTGCTAGCATTGTCCAAGGACTGCTCTAGCGGTCATGTGGTCAGCATGACTGCATCAAAAGCTGTTACCTTCCCACTGAGAAGTGGTACTATCTATCTACTTGCATTTGCATGCTTTTGAATAATAATAATAATAATAATAATAGATTTATTTATTTATAGCCCGCCCAATCACTAGGAATCCGGGTGGGTTACAAAAAATGTGTTAAAATACAATAAAATACAAACGGATCCCTTCCCAACCCCCTCCCCAATATTAAAACTGCAATTAAACACTCAAATTAAAAGCAATTAAAAATACAGACTATAAACATAAAACAGTTTGGCAGGGGAGAGACATACATCGCAGAATTTGGGTCATATACATAAACATCCACATGGGGAGAAAACTAAGACATATTAGCTAGGTTGGGAAGGCCTGCTGGAAGAGATCTGTCTTAAGAGCCTTTTTGAAGGCTCTAAGAGTGGAAATATGGCAGATCTCTTCCAGCAGGTCATTCCACAACTTTGGTTGAGCAATAGAAAAGGCCCTTTGAGTAAGAGAAGTTAGCCTAGCTCTTATTGGCTGAAGAAGGTTCTTACTTGAGGACCTCAGTGTGCGGTACGGACAGTATGGAAGAAGGCATTCCCCTAAGTATTTTGGACCCAAGCCATGTAGGGCTTTAAAGGTAATCACCAACACTTTGTACCTTGCTTGGAAACTGATTGGCAGCCAATGAAGGGACTTCAGAACAGGTGTTATGTGATTGTTCCGAGAAGTACCTTTGATTAATCTTGCTGCCATGTTTTGTACCATTTGAAGTTTCTGAACTTGGCACAGAGGTAGCCCCAAGTAGAGCGCATTACAGAAGTCCAAACAAGAGGTTACCAGCGCATGTACTACTGTTTCAAGGTCCCCCGGCTCCAGGAAAGGGTGCAGCTGGCGTATCAGCCGAAGCTGATAGCAAGTGCTCCTGACTGTCACATCCACTTGTGCTGATAGCTGGAGTGATGAGTCAAGGAGCACCACCAAGCTGTGGACAGAGTCCTTCAGGGGAAGTGTGACCCCATCCAGAACTGGCTGACATAACTCCATTCCCGGGCTCGGGTTTCCAATAACAAGTACCTCCGTCTTACCTGGATTCAGCTTGAGTCGGTTTTCCAATATCCAGTCTATTACCACCCCAATCCAGTCCATTACCACTCAGCGGAGAGATGCCATCCTTAGTCACTGCATCAGTCGGAGACATAGAGAAATATATTTGGGTGTCATCAGCATACTGATAACACTCCGCCCCATGTTTCCGGATGATCTCACCCAGCGGCTTCATGTAAATGTTAAACAGTATTGGGGACAGAATTGCGCCCTGAGGGACGCCCGACTTGAGCTCCCTCTTGGATGAATAACTGTCCCCAAATGACACCATCTAGAAGTACCTGAAAGGTAGGACCAGAAGCACTGTGATGCAGTGCTACTGATACCCAACTCTCTCAGGCGTTCCAGAAGGATATCATGGTCAACAGTATTGAAGGCCTCTGAGAGGTCCAAGAGCATGAGCAGGGTCACACTTATCCTGTCAATGCTCAGACAGAGATCATCGACTAAGGCGACCATGGCAGTCTCAACTCCCTATCCTGTCCTGAATCCGGTTTGAAATGGATCCAGAAAATCAGTTTCCTCCAAGACAGCTTGTAGTTGATTGGCAACTGCCCTCTCAATCACCTTGCTCAAGAATTGTAATAAAGAGAGTACAGTGGTCCCCCGGTTTGCGAATCCCCCAGGGAACGAAATCCTCGGTGTCCAAAACCGGCGGGACCGCCAAAATTCCCCCGGGATCCGAAGGATCCCCCGGGGAACGAAAGGGAAAAACTGCGCGGCCCCTTTAAATTGGCCACGCGGTCCGTCGCTTAAAGCGGTCCCCCGGGATACGCGTATTTCCGGGTTACGAAAGGTAATCCGGAACGGATTACCTTCGTAACCCGGGGGACCACTGTAGTAGATCAGCAGAAGCTCAGATTAGTGACAGGAGCTCACTTTATCTTGCATCACTGGCCCTCAAACTGCCAACCAACTGATCTTCCAATCATCAGAATTTGCATCTTAACCACTAAACCACTGCATCCCACTTGATGTACACACACACTAAATTAAGAAAATATTTTTATCCAAATACTTGATGTAGTATTTGGATAAAAATATTTTCTTTATTTAATCTGTGTATTTTCATTTGCAAATTCTTATGTATTTATATTTTAACATATTATAAAGAAATAATATTGTTCAAATTAGAACAGTTTTATTTTTTTAATAATTTTTAAAATTTGTGTTTTACAATTTTTTTAGACTATTTTTTAGAATTTCTGAAGAGTATATTTTTGTGTATTAAAATGTTTTATCTAATGCCTGATATAGACAGGCACTATGAGGTGCCTGGGCAGTGCCATTAGGGTTCGTGAGTGTGCAGCATTTGCACACTCACAAACCCTAACATGTGATGATGCTTGCGTCATCACTCTAAAGCTTTTAGATAGCATGCATAAGCACGCCGAAGCAACAACGCAGCTTCTAGATGGAGCTGCGCAGTTGCAGCAGTGGAAAGGCGCCAAATGGTGCCTTTTCTTTTAATTGCACTGCATCTGGGGCACAAAAACGGAGCGAGGTTTGCCCACTCCTTTTTTGCTGCACAGCTTCACTGCTGCATCTAGCTGCTGCAGTGAAGCTCCGCAGCAAAAAAAGGTGGCGCCAGACCGTCCTTTTTGGGTGGTCTGTATCGCCCCTTTGTATTTTTTTTTCATCACTTCAGGAGCCCTTGCAGGCTGGGAAGTGATACAGAAAAGCACAAGAAAGCACACAGAAAGCACAAGAGCACACAGCAAAGACAGAAAGATCATGACCGGAATCTGCATGATCATTTTGCTGATATGAGTGATTGTGGGTGACAGACCTTGTGTTTACAAGTGAACAAACATCCAAGAATACCTCTCTCCGGAAGTGATATTCCTTTGTCCAGGGACATTTGCACTGATTATCTGGCCATTCCCAACTTCCCTTCCCTTTCTGCTCTCATGGAAAATCCACTCTAATCCTGGTTTCTACCCCAGGATAGTTTTTGCACTATAAATATGCCTGCTTGGCATATTTGCATACCAATTCGGTCTTGCCTGAGATCAGACAAACCCATTTTGTCTGGATCTCAGCTGACTCCTCAGCTTTTTGCTCATGCCATGATCCCTAAGCCGCTTGCTGAGCTATTTCAACTTCACCATGTCTCCCTGCTTTTGGAGAACAGTTGGCCCTCCTTACCCACAGATTTTTTATCCACAGATTTGAGCATACACTGCTTGAAAATATTCCCCCAAAGTATAAATTCCAAATAGCAAACGTTGATTTTCCATTTTATATATGGGCC
The DNA here is from genome assembly GCA_034509955.1 of Urosaurus nigricauda. Classification (NCBI taxonomy): domain Eukaryota; kingdom Metazoa; phylum Chordata; class Lepidosauria; order Squamata; family Phrynosomatidae; genus Urosaurus; species Urosaurus nigricauda. The sequence continues at coordinate 309,858,003 of JAOEGL010000001.1, read as the reverse complement.
ACCATTTTTTGTGCCATTATATTTAATAGGACTTGAGCATACATGGATTTTGTTATCCATGGAGGGTCCTGGAACCAAACCCCAGCAGATAACAAGGGCCCACTGTATAGTATTGCCCTCTGCACCCCCTCAAATGTACTGTCTGATACTCCATATTGTTAGTTCTTGTGTGTTCATGAGAGAGTGTCTTTGCATGAATTGTGACTTCCTTGTGATTAATAAATAAAACTAATTCGAACTATGCACGCTGGAGTTCTGTTGTCTGAACCAGTACATACAGGCTAGATCCCTGCTTTAAGCTGCATGAGACCTTTCACTGCCTTCAATTGAGCTAATAAAACTCTTGCCATTGAAAATTATTTTGTGGGTGCCATCCTGGGAGTCTGGCATTTGGGTAACAGTATTTTGCCAGGTTTTCTATGGAAATGGCCCCTTTTTTATTAACTATGCCCATAAAGGGATGGAAGTAAAGTCTGGAAAGTTCCTTTTAGAAAGAATTAATGTAATGACATTCTGAAGTCATGAAGCCATAACTGAGCAGTGGCAGGATGACACTAGGGAACTAACAGATCAGTTTGATCTCAGTAGGTGTTCAATCTCAAACTGCATTTTCTTGACTCATGCCTGAGAGGTAACTGGTAGCCACTGAAGCTTATCAGCTGACTATATTCAAGCCTCTCTGTTGCCATACGAATCATCCTAAATAAACAGTAACAAAATTCTCTAAGACATGCAAGGGTGTGAGGCCTACATGAATACTGGGTGAGAGCTGCGGGAAATTTGGTCAAGGAAATGCTCTGAAATAAAGCTGACACTGAAGTGACTGTCATGGCATACTCATTCAGTGAGCCCAGGCTGTTATGAATCAACTCCCTTGTGTAATATGAATCAGCAATGATTCCCCTCAAAATAAAAAAGAAGGTGTATTGAACTTGATAATTATCCCTTAAATAAATGAATGAACTCAGTTAAGCATTCTGATGGAAGTTGTGCAATTTTAGAATCTTCAGGGATGAATCAGATGGATCTTAAGAGGAAATCTATTATTTTGTTTTCCCTTGTGTCTTACAACTATAGAAAACAAAGCTTTAAAGCATTTAGGAACTGTGTTACTTCAGTATTTGACATTCTGAACTGAATTATCATAAACAATACAAACTATCATAAACAAGATTCAGCCAAGCCAGGGAAGGAAAAACCAAATAAATCACTTGGGTAGGACCAGAGTTTGGGTGGGGGGGAGGGAAACTTTTTTGGACTATAACATTCTCAAGCTGTAGATATCATGTTGAAACAGTTGAACAGTTGACAATAAGTTAACCTCATGTATAAATTGAGTACAGGTTTGGGGGCCAAAATTAAGGATTTTGCTGTGACCTGTGGATAAATCAAGGGTAAAACTTATGTGCATGTAAAGGACAAAGCAAAGGAAAACAATGCCAAAAGGCTTACAAAATTCTGGTAAGCATAACTGTCTGTGCTTACCCTAAAGGCTGTATGGATGAGGAGGGAACTACGGTAAATTCTGGCTGTGCAATGTGTGTGGGAAGTGACCAGGCACAGGTGGGGCTAAGAAAATGCACACATGTCAAAAAGGACATAAAGACTAAGCAAAGAAAATGGCAAATGCAACTACATTAGCAGTGATTACAGCCCTTAACATTAAAGTGATAACTTTGCCTGCTTTTAACCCAGAAAATCTGACAAACATAGACAAACATAGACAACTGCCATATTCTGATCTTTCAAAGCCTTTTTCCTCTCAGCACTTCTTTGCGAGGAAGCACCAAAGAGCTGCTACCAACACAATTTTTCTGCCCAGGCATTCAAAAAGGTCAGAAGTGGCACCACAGTGGAGGGAGCAGAGGGGGATTGTGCTTCTTTTGGTTGCAAATTGACCAGCTCATTGACCATTAACTGTATTTGCAGTATTTGAAACAGAATTGTTCCCAGTTGACAAGGGGTCAGGTAAGGCTGCATCTTTGAATATGAATTCTATTGATATGTCCATGAATAGACATAGCAAGCAGTCTTTAAATTCTAATAATTTCATATTGAACCCCCTACTTTTATTTGCAAAGGAAACAAAAACATATAAAATATGTAATGACAGAAGTCAGAATAGAAAACTGAGAGATTGGACTGAAAGTTGGTTTATATATGTAGGATCTCTAAAAGTAAAACTGAGGGAATCATAGGCATTAAAAAAGGCAAATACAATTCACTATAGGCAAGTACAAACTAAATTACATTGAGGCAAAAAATCCCAACTTCCCACCTACACATATGGGAGATAAACTGGCTGTGACTGTCCAACAAAAGTAGAGAGATCTTGTAGCAGCTTTGAGACTAACTGAAATAAAGAAGTTGGCAGCATGAGCGTCTGTAGACTTCAGTCTACTTCTTCAGACACATATGAAGTATTTGAAAGTTCATGCTGCCAGCTTCTTTATTTCAGTTAGTCTCAAAGGTGCTACAAGCTCTCTCTACATACTGATTCTACAGACTAACATGGCTATATCTTTGAATTCTGTCCAACAAAGGGATCTTGAGGCAAATGACTACTTAATATGCAGCTGTTGTATATGTGTGTGTGTGTGTGTGTGTGTGTATGCAAATACCATGTTGGGCATAATTAGGAAAATAATGGAAAATAAAACTATCAATTATCATACTGCCTCTATTTGTTGTTTTATGTCTTCAAATCATTTCTAACTTATAGAAACCCTAAAGCAAACCTTTCATAGGGTTTTCTGGATTTGAGAGAGTGTGATTGTCCAAGGTCACCCAGTAGGTTTCCATGGCTCAGCAGGAAATTGAATCTTTATTTCCAGAGTCCTAGATTTGAAATGCAGGGGCCAACAGAAGCAGCTTCTAGCTGTTTTGGTGGCCTGGCATTTACACGGCAACCCCCCACCCACCCACCCAAAACACCTGGAAGCCACTCAGAAACCACCAAAGAGAGTCCAAAGCTGCTGCAAAAAGAAGCTGATTAAATCCAGCTCCTGGTGCTGGCTTGGGGCCACAGTGATGACCCACTTTGGAAGTGGGCTGTGTGGTCACCATGGTCCTGGAGCCATTGTGGCCAGATCATGGCTGGAGCAGCCTCTGGCCCCTCCTGACAGGCTGTCTGCTTCATCCCTAATCTCATGCTGAAACCACTACATCATGGTGATACATACATACATATGTGTGTGTGTGTGTCCACATTTGCAATTCTATTCTAACACCTCCTATTCTGCAGTTCTGTATACTATTCTGAACAATTGTACCACTGTGATTCCACTTTGACTGCCATATCTGCATTATATTGTATCCTGGGGTTTATAGTTTGGTGGACACTAGAGCTCTCTGGCTGAGAGTTATAAATGCAGCTCCCTAAAATTTGGATTTCAAGATTCCATAAAATGGAATAATGGCAGTTAAAAGGGAATCACAGCGCTGTAAGTGAATAGTCTGGAAAGGCCCAATCCCTGAACCATTTGGATAAATGCAGAAGAGAAGTGCCCAGTGACCAAGGAGCTGAACCAGCTTCCCCAGGAGGAAAGGTTCTATTTGTTTAGCCTGAAAGTGAATGTGAGTAAGAAGAGGCATGATGGAGGCATATAAAACTTTTAAAATATACAAAAATACCATGTCACTTCTACTGAAAACAATAGGAAAGCACTTTGAATGTGAGCATTAGGATGCTGAATGTGTTCTGTTTGTTGGCTTCTACAGAAAGAAACAATCTAAGCTTAAAACTTTATAGACTATATAAAAACATAAGTTTATCTTATAATCTAAGATGAACTTGTCTTTGTATGTATCCTGTTACAGTGAGGAGTGTCAGGGGATATTTTTTTCCATAAACCAATGTTGTATATTGGCTTGACTTACACCCTTGGGTGTGCCTAAAAGATGTCAGAGGAACTGGGTGTGATAAAAGCGCCTTTTGTGTCATACACTCATGTACTGAACTGACATCCTGACAATCCCATAGAGCCCAAGCCTCCTTGTTATGCTGTTCTATGAACCATGAACCACACCATGTTCATCATTGGTGAAACATTCCTTACCTGCTTTTTCCACTGTATCACATTACACTAGTGCAAGAAATTAAAACACATTACCATGTTTTAAGTTTTGATTTATGTTTTATCAAGACTTAACCAGATATCTCAGCTCAGCTTTCAGTGTGTAGGCATTTGTAGCCACATGGGAAAGAGATAACAAGATACCCAACCCCAATCCACCTAAGCAGTACTGCAGGGGGTTGGGGGAGCTAGGTAAGACTGCCCTAGTTCATATATACACTCTTGGCATATCTTTAAGTTACTTTTTTGGTATGGCTAGGTAGTTATTGCAAGTCACATGTAATCTTATTTTCCAGGGGAAAATACACAGCATCTATCTCAGCCCCTGTACTAGCCTACTCAGAAACCCTCACTGGAAGCAGAGAGTATACGGATCTGCCACACTGAGCTAAGCAGAGCCTGTCTTTTGCCTCTTTATAAACTCTCTTGATTCTTTTCAAAACTCAAGGTGCTTGTACTCATTCTCTTCCTCCTCCAACACACCAGCTGTCACAGAATCATCCTCACCAAAGAACTGAAGAAAACTTTTGAAATTGATTGGAGGGCTACAAGCTGCTTAACCTTGCCTTATTCTGTACATCAGACCCTTGGACCCCTCATCTGCCATTTTAATTTTTTTAGCCAAATTTTGGCCCACTTCTCCCCAACCACAGAAGCCACTCCCCAAATATGGTAGTTTTGCTTCCCATTCCCCATATGACTCCCAGCTGTCCAGCCCTCAAGGAAAAACATATGAAAATGGGCCAAACTCAAAAGTTTGACCTCCAGCTCTAGGGTATAGTCTGATGTCACCATCAGTCCATCCAGCAGATGTTAGTAAAGGGTCAATAATAAGATCATTGTATTGTGAGCCCTAGTGGCACAGTGGTTAAATGTCTGCACTGCAGCCACTCACTCAAAACCATAAGGTTGTGAGTTCAATACCAGCAAAAAGGCTCAAGCTTGACTCAGGCTTGCATCTTTCTGAGGTTGTTAAAATGAGCACCCAGATTGTTGGGGGGAAATAGCTTACAGTTATAAACTGCTTAGACACTGCTTAGCAGTATGAAGCGGTATATAAAGGGAGCTGTTTGTTTTTATATGATGACATAATTGTTATGATGTGGAATTCTTAGCAGAGGTGAATGTGCAACAGTTGATAAATAGAGTCAAATGGCCTTCTGAAATATTGGATGCCTGGAGAACATTTTAATCTGGAAGACAATCACATTTTTACTTTTAATTTGACAAAAAAAAAAAAAAAAAGGAAAGCTACTATTTATTGTAGGAAGTGCATTATGATATGGAAGAAGATAGGGACCCTAGTTCTGTTTAAGGTAAACATGCAAGGGACCATGCTTGTCCCCAGCTTCTCGGGTAGAATTAGAGATACCAGTATATTCTTTCTAAGGAGAGAGAGTGGAGACCAGCGAAGGAGGAAGTGAGAAAGGGTGATGGTCTAGGACTGGAAGGGACGATCAGCATTAGAGGAGGTGGAGGATACTTTATGTGTGAATGTGCTTTCAAGTTGATTGTTGACTGAAGATGACCCCATGGATTTTGTAGAGTGTTCTTTGGCAAATACTCAGAGGTACTCTTGAAATATAGCCTACAGCACCTGGTATTCACTGATCATCTTCCATCCAAGTACTAATCAAGCCTGACCCTGCTAAGCTTCCAAGATCAAACAGGACATGGCCAAAGATACTCTAGAAAACTCAAAAAGCTTGCATTCATTTCCTTCTCCTTGGCTGTTACATATCAGGACATTCAATGTGTCCCCCCCACCATCTCACCACAGAAGTTAATTACATCCATCATTGGTCTCCTCCTCCTCCTCCTCCTCCTCCTCCTCCTCCTCCTCCTCCTCCTCCTTTGCTTGCATTCATTTCCTTCTCCTTGGCTGTTACATATCAGGACATTCAATGTGTCTTCCCCCCCCCCCCACCACAGAGGTTAATTACATCTATCATTGGTCTTCCTAGAAATGTTATCTCACTCCCATCTGTTGATATTTCCAGGTCTTTGAATTCCTTCTCAGCTTCCTGCAGTTTCAAGCCAAGCCTTTGTATTCTCATCTGCGAAAGTGAGGATAGTCTGAGTAACAGTCTAGGTACTACAAACATATTGTGTTATTTTCTGTTCTTTTCTCCTCATTTTTATATGGCTTGGGTGGTTCTTATTAGACAGGATCTATAAGATGGGAGACTAGGATGCTATACATCAAACATATCGTGTTTGACATTCCATGCTATATTTTTACTGGTAGAATTAAAATAAATATGTAAAAGTCTGTTCAGAGACTTTAAAAAAAAGATTATGAAAACCAACAAAGACTAATCTTCAGTCACAGGACTTTATCACACCAGGCTTGTAAAGCATTCAAATAGCATTTGTGTAGGAAATGTAAACATATCAGGTTGGAGACAATAATTATCACACAACCTTTCAAAAGTGTGATAATGTTGCTTTTGTCTTGGACTCTGCCTTCTGCAAGCCAGGCTCCCTTCCCTAACCCCATCCCAGCATGCATTTCAGTATATATTTATTTTTATTTTTAGTGCAATTGCATGACTATGGCAATCTATTAAATACAAAACTAAAAAAAAGAAAAGTGTTTTTGTTTTTTTAAAAAGAAAAACAGTCTGCTTGGGAATAATAGGGGAGGGGAGAGAGGAGAAGAATTATAGCCACTCACACCACGTGACTGCCTGCATATTGGAACTGCAGTAAGAGGAACTTATCACACCTCAATCAGTAGTAGAAAAGCAGTGGGACAGGGAGGCATTGATTGGTTTTGCCCATCAATGAGAAATAGCACTCCAGCAACAGATGGACTATAGATCAGCTACTAAACAGCTACAGCGTCATATGATATGGTATGGCCACAGATGCTGCTATCTTGCTCTAATTACAATTTTCAACCCTCATGTGATAAACTCCTCAGACACCAGAGCTACATCACAAGATTCAGAACTGGATATTCTAGCCCTAAAATCATGTTTTGAACAGAGGAATCTAGATTTCATTGGATTTTACCTTCCCATTTCAATGTAATTGTTGATATGTTATATGCTAAGTGAGCATATGATCTGTTCACTTCTTCAGGGGAAACTTGCCATGATCTAGTGAGGGACAGCAGTACGAGCCATTGCTGCAGATGCTCATTTCCATTATCATGATACTCACCCTGAGATCTCTGAACTTCACAGATGTATCTCATTTATTCAAAGACATAGCCATGCTACTCTGGAAAATTAGTATGCAAAGGGGTCCTGTAGCACCTTTGGGACTAACTGAAAGACAGAAGTTGGTAGCATGAGCTTTCATAGATTTTTGTAGACTCTGAGGAAGTAGGCTCAAATCTACCAAAGCTCATGTTACCAGTTCTATCCTTCAGTTAGCCTCATTTGATTTAGTCAGGGAAATCCAGTCCTTCCTAAAATGATGTAACAGGAAGCATGAAGGCTGTAAATTTCCAAGAGGTTTTCAAAGGGGATAGAGATAGAGAAGCAAAAGAACCAATCCCATGCTGTGTATGGGACTTGAGGGCTATAAGTGTTTCTCTTTTCCATGTTGCTTTTCGGGCGATGGTCTGCTATCTGGTGAGAACTTTGGCTATCCTAAATACCTAAGGAATATATTTCTTACAGAGCAAACAGGGTGTAGTGCGTTAAGTGTTAAGTGATGTCTATATGGGCTATTTATATCAGTTTCCCCCATCTTTGCTTCACCCTGTCCACACAAGGCAGGACCAAAGGCCCAATTCGAGTGTGAACTGTCTTCACATGGGAAGGCCAGTTCTGCACCTAATCTGGGCTACCCCTGCATTAATCTGGTTTAAAGTATCCCACCAGGAAAATCTGGAACACTCTGAAGAGACACAAGCCAGCTGTTTATACAGGGTTAAATTGTGCCACCCAGTTCTGCCACCACTTGCTCAAGTCATTCCCTCTAGGGTCAGCACAAGGTGCCCAGCAATGTGGTCATTGCTGGGCACCTTGTTTTTGACCTAAGAGGGAGTGATTTAAGCATAGTCGGATGCATGTGCAGACACTCGGAGCATCACTCCAGAGTGCCCAGGTAAAAGGGAGAGGTTGGGGTAGCTTCAGGACCACAATATCCCAGGAGCAGACTGGAGCATTTTGGCCAATGTTGACCTGCCCTGGGACTAGGACTCTGGGAGACCATGGTTTGAATCTTCACTCAACTATGGAAACCCACTGGGTGAATTTGGGTGAGTCACACACTTTCAGCCACAGAGGAAGGCAATGACAAACCTCAGAAATAACCTTTCTAAGAAAACCCTATGAGAGGGTCACCATAAATGAGAGTCTACTTGAAATCAAAGAACAACGAACAAACTTAGAAAGCAGATGACATGTATTAGAACTGTATTTCTTGAAAAGGAGGATTAACAGAATGTTTATATGACTGTCACACTGTTAGATTTCTTGATATGCCATATGTGATCTTCTGTGTTTATGTGAGCAATCTGTGGTCCCAAGACTGAATGTTGCCCTTAGTTTGATATCATATACCCCTTGGATTAATTTCAAAAAGCCCTATGCAGATTAATTTGGGCTTGTGTATGAGAGATCTGCCTCTTCTTCAGCAGCCTGCTAAGGAAAGAAAATGGAGAATGGGGTGACACAGATACTGTAAAGGAAAAAAGGTTACATAGAGAGGGAGGGAGAACTAGAGAGAGAGGATGGGTGGGTGGGATCATCTAGTTTTGCCTTTTGACCACTATAGTTGGACCTCTCAATTGGTGGGCTTGCTATCCACAGATTTAAGCCCCCTGCTGCCCCAGTGATGGTGTGTGGACACAGCCACATTAGCCAGATCACCATTAGGGACAATGAGACTGACTGTACTGTCTTTGGACCACTACTAGCTTCAGAGCTATCAAACCCCTGGCTGGAATGTAGCCATCATCATAAAAAACCAAAAACAAACAAAAACAAAAACAAAAAACAAGAAAACAAAACAACTCTACTCCTGTTGTAAAACAGGCTCTAGTGTGAAAACTATCATACATCCAGCAGTACCTGCAAAAATAGGCCAGTATTCTGTTAAGTACATACGCACGCTGAAGTGGGTTTTATGTGATTGGACGTCTTTTTTTTCCCCCTTTGGATGTTGCAGAGGTTGGTAGTCCATCCTTCCCTCGGAAGTGCCCCTAATCTACCCACTGCCAGTTTACTGAAAAGCCTCTGAAGCTGCCCTGTACAGCCATTCTGTGCTTCATGGAAAGCAGGCAGTATCAGGGAAGCATCTGACTATGGGGATTATCACACCCAAGCGTACTGTGGTTAAAACGCTGGTAAAACATTCCAGAAGTGTGAAGGTGTTATAGCTGGTTGCGTTTCTGAAGGTTCACTGAAGCGTCCCCTCGCCCCGTCATCAGAGCATTTGCGAAGCAGCCATTTCTTCATAATGGAAGTTCGTGTTATTGAAGAAATGGCTGCTCCATGAACATTTTGAGGATGGGAGAGGAGAGGGGACACTTCAGAAGTGCAACTGTCTATCACAGCGTTGCACTTCTGGAGAATTTTGCCAGCATTTAACCCACAGTAAGCCTCCTATGTGATAATCCCTATAGTCTCCATATTCAGATGCAAAATGGTGACATCAGTGCTGAGATCTGCCAGGGTCCTCCAGGGGCTCAGCATTGCTATAATCGTTTTGTGTCTGGCTATAAGGGTGTAGTCAGATGCTCCTCCAATTCTGCCTGCTTGCTGTGAAGTGTGGAATGGCCATGCGGAACATCTTCAGGGACTTTTCATTAAGTCAGGGGAAGGGTTTATGGTTCAGTGTATGTTCATTGTATATTTCGGGGGTGTTAGATTGCAGTCATAGTGTGCCACTGGATGGTACACCTCACATGTGTCTTACAGTGCCATTCTACCTATGAACAGCACCACATAATAATGTATAAAAGTGTGCACCACTGTTGGGTACTGAATAAAATCTGTTTGGAAATAAGCAAAGCTGTTATGCTAGAAAGCCATGATTGAATTCATCCTAGGCTACCTGGATAGGAGTGGAACAACAGAGACTGTTAACTCAATACAGACTGTCGGGGATGCTTTGATTTGGAGTTCCTGCATGGCAGGGAGGTTGGACTGGATGGCCCTTGTGGTCTCTTCCAACTCTGATTCTATGATACAAGGGAGGCTGGTATATCCTTAAGGAAGTGCACCAAAGCACGCAATGTGATTAATAAAATGTGTATATGCTCTTAAATTCAAGAATATTGATGCACTAGTAGTTTGTGGGGTTCAATTGAGAAAGTATATTCATTCCAAAGAAGACTTTGAAAGAGGACAATATCAAAAATCTGTCATTAATTAGAACATCTTGTATTTAGCTACATGTACTTCATCACTTTTGTATCCAGTACATTCTGGATTTATTTTTGTATGATTATTATTTAGCATAGTGCTGTGCAGCTATCCACAGTTATGTAACATTCATTTCCTCCCCTCTTCTTGTATTTTAAATCTGCATTTTGTTAATCAATTTGCAGATGTCTTGCTCGTAGCATTTTTTAAAATTTTTATCTTATTTATTTTTGGTGGTGGTGGTTTATATAACTGCTTCCCTTCGAGTGTGGTTTTGCATGTGGGTGATGAATGTCACCTGACAGGGTGAGGAATTATACACTGGGAAAACCAAGAATAAAGGCTCTTTGAGAAGCTGTGGCAGAAGCTACATATAAAGCACCTTAACTGGTAGGGCAACATCAAGGCTATCAGACAGTCACAAGAATGTTCACACCCATGTGTTGACAAAATGGTTAAAGAAGAAGAATTGGGACATGTACCACCCCTGTCTGCCATACTAGATCTTGACAAACAGGAGTATCATGTTCTCACTTACAAGTTTTACACATTTTACAAGACAAAATTCACATCTGCTGAAGAAATCTGAATTTATGCTAAAAAGAATATAATTCTAACATTTATGTTTGCCAGAAAGCTTATTTTTTCATTTTGTTTCTCTGAAATTCATCAGTTCAGCTAGTAAGAACCACTAAAAGAGAAAGTATACATCAGATTAAGTACAGGTTGAGTCTGTCTTATCCAAAATTCCTAAATGTAACATACTCTGAAATCAATTTTTCCCCATGACTGGCTATGAATGTGACACCTTTCCTTTCTGATGGTTAAATGTTGGACAAAATTATCTCCTAGCTATGTGTATAAGATGTATATAAAACATAAATGAATTTTGTGTTTAGACTTTGGTCCCATCTCCACAATATCTCATTATGTATGTATGTGCAAATACAGATATTCTGAAATCTAAAATAAATAAATAAAAATAAAAATTAAAAAATACAATAATTTTTTTTAAAAATCCAAAATCCAAAACACTTCTTGCCCCAAGCATTTTTGATAAGAGAGGCAAAGCAGTACTTCAAAACATTAATTAAGTTTATTTATAAAATAAATAAATTATGAAATACAACTAAAGCTTTGCTTGTCTTGTTTCTTTAGTTACAGAAGTTCCTTAAAAAAATAATACTACAGCCACTCAGGCAACCTTATCTCCAGTAATCAGGCCAAAACCTTTCTTAACACCTATAGGCTTATTCTGAGCCTCTCTTTCTTAGACTCCCTCAAGCCTCTCTAGTCCCTACTGGTCTTCTCAGACCCTTCCCTGGCCTATAACTATCCTCTAAATGTTCCCTCAGGAACCCTAAGAGCATACCCGCCCTCCAAGTTGTCCCTTCCCTTCAAAACTCCAACAAACTAAACCCACTTTCGCTCCCTGTCAAGGCTCTTTTATAGCCCTGCCCAGCCAACTTCTCATTGGCTGGACTCCTGGAGCTCTGTGATTGGCTGTTTCCTAGGCCTGCTCACTACAGAAGTTCCTCCTAATGTTGAAGTGGAATCTCTTTTCCTGTAGCTTGCATCAGGAAATGCAAGCTACAGGAAAAGAGATGTTTAATTTTGGGAAGTGGGGGTGGGAATGGGACTGGAAACAGTTTTATGTGTATCATTACAATGTAGTTTGCATGGAAACAATGTGGTTTCATTATGCAGTCCTGAGGCTGGGAACTGTCTGAGACTAGGGAGCTATACTGACCTCCTTAGGGGATTTTGGAGGGCCATGCCCTTAAAAAAAATCTCAAAATCCTTTTGGTCTCCATATGTCCATCAAACCCATTTATTTATGTGTTTGGCTTTTCTCTGGCCATGAAAAGCCTATTTTCCAACAGGAAATTACTACCTCTTATGGCCGAAAATGGCCTGTGGATCCTTAATCATGAAGAATTTGCACTTCACACCTTCTAGGGTTATTTAGAGGTGGCTAAAGAAATGGCTTCTGGGGATTGACAGAAATGCTTCTGGGGATGCATGCCCACAGAACAGCCTTTCACCACTCATGCAGTAATAAAGCTATCAATTAAACATGAGGGGAAAGGTAGCTTCTGTAGGAGTCCCCAAACTCTTTTGAGCTTGTGGACATAAAGTGAAAAAGTATTTTTTTAAAAAGCTAAATAAATAAATAAATAAAATTGTGAAATGGCATACTTTTTATTTGGGATCCACTTTCTTTCTCCAGTGAAGAGATCCAGGACATCAATACTGGAAGCCAGGTGGAGAGCGTCTGGATAAACATTAAAGGAGAGGGAAACAACAGGGATGTTACTGTGGGAGTCTACTGCAGACCTCCAACTCATTCAGACGAAGTGGATGATGCCTTTCTAGAACAGATGACAACACACTCAGATAGGAGAAATATAGTAGTAATGGGTGACTTCAACTATCCTGATATTTGCTGGATTTCAAATTCTGTCAAATCCTTAAGGGCTAACAAATTTCTCACTTGTCTGGAAGACAATTTCATTGTCCAAAAGGTGGAAGAGGCAACAAGGGAATCAGCTATTTTGGATCTGATCTTAACCAACAGAGATGACCTAGTTAATGGGGTGCAAGTGGTTGGAACGTTAGGTGGGAGTGATCATGTTCTCCTGGAGTTTGTAATTCAGTGGAAGGGAGAAGCTAGGCATAGTCAGACACGCACTCTAGACTTCAGGAGAGCTGATTTCAATAAACTTAGAGAAATACTGGGGGTGATCACATGGTCAGGTATACTAAAAGAAAAGGGAGTTCAAGATGGATGGGAGTTCGTCAAAAGGGAGATGCTGAAGGAACAATTTCAAACAGTTCCAATGAGGAAGAAAAATGGGAGATGTCTCAAGAAGGCAGGATGGATGACTAAGGAACTTACAACTGAGCTAAGTTTTAAACAGAACATGTATAAGAAATGGAAAAATGGGGAAATGACCAAAGAGGAATTCAAACAAATAGCTAGGGCATTTAGGGATAAAGTCAGAAAAGCTAAAGCGAAGAATGAACTCAGGCTTGCTAGAGAGGTTAAGAACAACAAAAAGGGCTTTTTGGGGTATGTCCACAGCAAAAGGAAGAAGGCAACAGTTGGGCCACTGTGTGCAGAAGATGGCAAAATGCTAACAGGGGACAGAGAAAAGGCAGAATTACTCAACACCTTCTTTGCTTCAGTCTTCTCAGAAAGGGCAAAGGGTGCTCAATCTAAGGATAATGGAGCAGAAGACAGATTAGGGGAATTTCAGCACATAATAAGTGAAGAGATAGTACAGGAATACCTGGTTAACCTAAATGAATATAAGTCTCCAGGACCAGATGAACTACATCCAAGGGTATTAAAAGAACTGGCAAATGTAATATCGGAACCACTAGCAATAATCTTTGAGAACTCATGGAGAACAGGAGAAGTCCCAGCAGACTGGAGGAGGGCAAACGTTGTCCCCATCTTCAAAAAGGGGGGGGGGGAAGAGGATCCCAACAATTATCGTCCAGTTAGTCTGACATCAATTCCAGGAAAGATTCTGCAGCAGATCATTAAACAGAGAGTCTGTGAATATCTAGAAGAAAATTTCATAATCACCGAAAAGTCAACACGGGTTTCAGAGAAACAAGTCATGCCAGACAAATCTAATCTCTTTTTTTAAAATAAAATTACTAGCTCTAGTAGATGAAGGGAATGCTGTGGTTATAGTATATCTTGATTTCAGTAAGGCCTTTGACAAGGTTCCCCATGACATTCTTGCAAACAAGCTTGTAAAATGTGGGTTAGACAAGGTAACCATTACATGGATTTGTAATTGGTTGACCGGCCGAACCCAAAGGGTGCTCAGCAATGGTCCATTTTCATCCTGGAGGGAAGTGACAAGTGGGGTGCCATAGGGTTCTGTCCTGGGCCCAGTGCTATTCAATATCTTTATTAATGGCTTGGATGGCAGTATTGGGGGCCCAGTTATCAAATTTGCAGACGACACCAAATTAGGAGGAGTAGCTAATACCCCAGAGGACAGGATCAAAATTCAAAATGACCAGAATAGACTAGAAAACTAGGCCAAAGCTAACAAAATAAAATTCAATACGGAGAAATGTAAGGTTCTGCACGTAGGCCGGAAAAATGAAATGCACAGATATAGGATGGGGGACACCTGGCTGAACGAGACCATGTGAAAAGGATCTAGGAGTCCAAGTAGACCACAAGTTGAACATGAGTCAACAGTGTGATGCAGCAGCTAAAAGGGCCAATGCAATTTTAGGCTGCATCAATAGAAGTATAGTGCCTAGGTCCAGGGAAGTAATAGTGCCACTCTATACTGCTTTGGTCAGGCCCCACCTGGAATATTGTATCCAGTTCTGGGAACCGCAATTCAAAAAGGATGTGGAGAAACTGGAGCGTGTCCAAAGCAGGGCAACTAAAATGGTGAAGGGTCCAGAAACCATGCCCTATGAGGAACAACTTAGGGAACTGGGGATGTTTAGCCTGGAGAAGAGAAGATTAAGAGGTGATATGATAGCCCTGTTTAAATATCTGAAGGGATGTCACATTGAGGAGAGAGCAAGCTTGTTTTCTGCTGTTTCAGAGAACAGGACTTGGAACAATGGATGTAAGCTCCAGGAAAAGAGATTCCACCTCAACATTAGGAGGAACTTCTTGACAGTAAGGGTTGTTCGACAGTGGAACACACTCCCTCAAAGTGTGGTGGAGTTTCCTTCTTTGGGGGCCTTAAACAGAGGCTGAATGGGCATCTGTGGGGGATGCTTTGATTGGGAGTTCCTGCATGGCAGGATTGGACTGGATGGCCCTTGTGGTCTATTCCAACTCTAAGATTCTATGATTCCATGATTCTGTGATTCTTTTTTAGTTAGTTTCCTACCGTAGTTACATGGGCATGGTCTCATTAAATAGTGGGGGAGGAATATTACATGTTTCAAGAACTGGTCCATGGTATGTTGTTGTTGTTGTTGTTGCTATGTGTTTTCAAGTAGTTTCTGACTTATGGCGACCATAAGGCGAAACTATCACAGGGTTTTATTTGCAAGATTTATTCAGAAGTAGTTTCTCATTGCCTTCCCTGGAAACTGAGAGCATGTGACATGCCCAAGGTCACCCATTGGGTTTCGAGGGCAAGCTGGAAATCAAATCCTGGTCTCCAGAGTTGTAGTCCAGCACTCAAACCTCTACGCCATGCTGGCTCTATGCTGGAAGTGATTTCTAGCTATCCTGACAAACAGCCATGGATGGCCATGATATATTAGGTGTAATAAAACCTCCTTCTCCTGTCCTCTTAGTGGGGAATCCAGATGATGCACGGCCCAAACCTCTTCCTTTGTGAGAAGGCCAACTTCTTTTACTCTTGATTGTTAGGTTTTCTTCTGAGCCATGCAACTGCGGTCTGCCTTATTTCTCCTTCTCTTTGA
Source organism: Urosaurus nigricauda (assembly GCA_034509955.1). Taxonomy (NCBI): domain Eukaryota; kingdom Metazoa; phylum Chordata; class Lepidosauria; order Squamata; family Phrynosomatidae; genus Urosaurus; species Urosaurus nigricauda. Next base: position 309,842,174 of record JAOEGL010000001.1, on the reverse strand, counting down.
TCAGGAAATTGTGGAAGGCTTGGTGGGAAAAGCTTGTCGCTCCCCCATCATTAAGCCCTCCCCCAAGAAATCTTGTGACCCCAGAAGAGAGGACGACTACTCCATGGCTTGTCAATTTTTGCTTCAGGAAGCTGGTGTTTGCCTCTCTGAGGAGATTCTGAATAAGCTCACCGATGCACGAGTGCTTTGCTCAGTCAGGCTTACTACTGCAACTGAACATGGCTGCCAATCATTGCACAGGTTGCTAGTGAACCAAAACCACTGATCTCTCCTTTGACAAAGAACAGCATTGTTGTCTGGTCACTACTTGTAGTGTGATGGATTTTCACTGCTTAGTAGCTAGTAAAAAGCATCTATCCATTCCTAGCATAATTATGACAGTCTTGTTATGAAATTGGCTGTGCATTTCATGTTATATTCAGCACTTATTCTCTGTGTCTAGGTTTCAGTTCTGACAATGTGGTGGCATGGGAGGAGATTTGCAGACTGAACATGTAATTGATATGCTCCTATTTACATTTTAATATAAAATGTGTTGAGAGCATAATACCCTAGAGAGATAAACTACTCATGATGCAACCATGAAATATTTCCCATTTCTGTGGGAGAATATATCAGCTGCATCTGCAGACAAACCAGAATGCAACATATCCTCCAACTATTCTGATTTTCAGAGGATTAATTCTCTGTCATCTCACTTTTTCAGCTGCTTTAAAAATGACCCAGTTTTTTCTGTCATCTTCCCACTTCTCCTCTTTGACTATAGCCTATTCAGTTGCTGCAAACTGATTTCAAGCTGCAAAAGCAGTTTGTATATAATTGCCTTAGCAGAGGAGAGGAGGAGATAGTATATTGCTTCTCCCAGGGTGCATCTGCATTGCAAAAATAATGCAGTTTAACCTCTTTAACTGTGATGGCTCCATCCTACAGAATCCTGGGATCTGTACTTTTCTGACACACCAGCACTTTTGAGCAGAGAAGGTTAAAGACCTTGTAAAAATATAAATCAAAAGATTCCATAGGATAGTGCTACAATACTTAAACTCAAGTCAAATTATATTATTTCTACAGTATACATGCACTTCAGTAAGCTTAGGCAAAAGCAAACTGCAATTGATTCAATGCATCTAGTTAGGTGTAGAACTAATAATAAAATTCAGGCCTTAATCACTAGCCTCCCATTAGAAAAGGAAATAATACCTTTAGATTTTGGAGACATGTTTAATATCCTTAACCCTGAAATTAGCAGCACAAACTGTTACTTAGAGCTGGCTATATTAAGCAATCCAAAATGACATGTGGATGGTGAAATGAGTATTTCAGGCATGAATATGACTAGCTAATGCAGCAAAATGAAAAGCAAGGGCTTGGTTTGGGTGTCTACAAACTTGTGACATTCTAACTTACTAGGAAGGGAGAAGATGGGAGCCAGTCCAGTCACTTGATATAGTGAGCAGGCCACAGACCACTGGCCATATGACAGAGGTATCTTTGACAATGCTGGCTCCCTTGGCTTAGTAACGGAGATGAGCACACACCCTGCAGTTGGACATGACTAGACTCAAGTCAAACAGGAAATTTTACCTTTAAAAAAAAGCATGAAAGAAAAAAGGTGTTTTAATTATGAATTTATGCAGTTTTTTGATACTCAGTTCTTATGTTTTCTTCCTTTGATTTCAAAATGGATTGCTGGCAAAGAAACATATAACAACCACACCAGGTTTTTTGCACATTGATTTGGTATGGCTTGTTCTTTACCTCTGCCATCATTAATTTATTTGTTATGGGGATCTGTCTTGAGGAAACAAATTGGAGGAAACAGATTCAACAACAGTTAACTATAAGTTATCCATGGAGTATGCATGTATAAAATTGTATGCTAGTTAATGCATAACTTTACTATGGATCGGAATGCATGGCTGTCATGCTCAAGTCTGATACCACGTCAGAACAAAATACTTCGTTTTTTTTTATGGCACAAGAGAAATCACCTTTGAGATAGACATAATAAACGTGATAAACATGAAATGAAATAGCTTTGCATGTACATAACGAATATGCAACATGGCAAGCGAGCAAGCTCCTAGCTTTATGGCTAGCTTTTGCAATGCTGGTTAGATTTTTAAGTGCAATCTCCATTTTTGAGATACCTGCTTTCATAGCAAATAGACTAGGTATTCATTATCTCTCAAGGTCTTTTCCAACTAGATCTGCATTTAGTTAATTACTATTTCAAGCACTTTGCCTCAGGCTGTCAAGCTAGTTGTCTTTTAAAAAAACCCATTATCCTTACTCACTCATTCCACATCTTGGATTTGATTTGTAATTTATGTACTTAAATTATCAGATGCAACTCTGTGGGTCATTTTAATTTTTAAAAAAAATAGAGAGAGAAATTGGTCATTCTACTTGAAAAAAACAAATGTATTATGGTTCACTCCAAAATGATTTGTGATATTTCTTATACCTCATTGAAGATGAAAGAGATAGCAATTTTCAACCAAAGATTTCACTACACCATGTGTTTTTTATGGGTACTGACTACATGTCTGAAGCTTGAGAAGCTTGGATCACAGTTAGGGGACTTATGCATGCAGGTCCCATACTGGAGTCACTCACAAGCTCTCCAGTATCTTCTGTATTTTGTAATCCTATGGCATGAAAGAGACTGAATGGGCAAGGAAATTCTTGTTTGCCCTCTTAAAGTATATATAAATATTTATGTGAGGCAGCAAGATAAATAATTCAGGAGTTTTTGATAGACTGTCACGAGGCTCCAGCAGTATCATGAAAGCATCACTCATATGGCACCAGGGAAGGCTGCTACTCTATGCCCCTTCCATTGCTCTTCTCCAAAATCAGACCTAAATTGGTTTTCTAATTCTGGAAGCTTCCAAGAGTGAAAGTTGTGACAATAAACATATGCCCACCCTAAAACCCCAACTCAGCCCCTCAGAACTGTGGAATTGAAACTACAATGGAACTGAAGCTGGTCAGTGACCTTTGCCATGAAATAAACAAGGGGAATGTGCAACACTTTTGTTTCTTTTGGCCCTCTCAGTGCCATAATATTCCTCTAGAACACTTTGCCAGAGTGAGATTTGAATGCATGATGTTATGAAGGTGCTGGCCTTGTCTGGAGAGGACAGTTTAAAAGATGGAATTGGGAATGAACTATTCCATCTCTTGGACATTGGAGAGTGAAGTTCCAGCCTGCTTCCAGTGTTTTGCAACATTTCAGGGGTGGGCAACCTTTTTTTTTCCATTGAGAGCCACATTCCCTTTAAGAGAATGAGTTACAGGCTCCTTGCTGACATGTGCATATATGACCACTGCTCCTGCAGAGCAGGGATTTGTTTATTTTTTCACTATATAAATCCCTGGCTTGGGACCACATCTTGAATTTCTTCACTGGTGGGAGCATACTGCTGATCCAAGAAACTTTGCAGGGTGGTGGGATATATGACTACCTTAATACATCTCAGGAACCCCAATGCATCACCAGCTGTGAGGAAGTTCAGTTTCAATCAACCAGGAGCATGTGCCTGCTTTCCCCTAGTGTATAACATCTGCTGAATTAATTCAGCACCAATACATTTTCTTTTATATCAATTACTTTGTCTCTGTCATGATCACCCCAAGATCCCAAATGAGACCTTACCACTTTCTGGGGCATCACAACTCCACACAGGTAAGTAAAGTTGGTCTGTCATCCTGCGTATGTATCTAGGAGCTGCAAGATGCAAGAACTACCAATCATAATAAAGTTGCCTATGAAAACCTTATCTTATAAAAGAATTCCGGCACCAACTAGCTACAGGAGAGATACAAGTGATATGATCATTCTTTGTTTTAAACTTCTTACTTGAGCTTCTCCTCAAGCATGCTTATGCTTCCAGCAAGGACCTCTCAGGTTGTGAATCCACATGTACATGAAGAACATTTCTCCTTCCATTTCCCTTTTCCTCAGCAGGGATGTCTATTAGTTACTTCCTACCACACCTGAGCTGAACAAATGCCAGCAGACTCTTCATAGATATCCCCCAAACAAATCATACTTAGGAAGGAATGGTGAATCCTGTCAACCCTGTACAGCTTTGTCCAGAAATGTTCTGTGTGCTGAATAACATCCTTCCTTGTACATCTGTAACATAAAGGGAACTTCACAGCATTCCTTCTTGCAAACCTAGTTATTACACTGAGAATCACTTCCACCTGACCAGGTAATATGTGGCAAAAGATTAAGGCACAAGATGGCAATCCCAGGTTTCCAAATCCATCCCCTCCAATATTTCACAGATTAAATCAGGACATGTGTGGGCACGCAACACCAGAGAGCAGTCAAGTTGGCAAAAGTTATTAATGAAGAATAACACAGAAGATAGGAGAGGCTGTAGCTTTTTGCTTTTGCCTGAGTGTACTGGGAAGGGGAAGATTTCATTCTTCCTCTTCTCTCTCCCCCTGCTTTGGTAATTAAATGCAAACTACTTTTGCAGTTTGAAATTAATCTGCAGCAGTTGAACTAAGCTGAGGGCAAGGAAAGATGTAGAAGAAGAGAGAAAATGGGACACTGTAAGGCGCTAAAAAGTGGGAAGACAAGGGTTAACTAGGGACCTTATCAGACAGGAGGATTTTCTCTTTATTGCAAATGGAGCCAATTGGAGCCAATTTGAATTCACGTGAATTCGCTAGTTTAGCGAATTCACGTGAATTCCTACTGCATTCGGAATGCATTGAGAATGACTTTACATTACCTGAAAATGACTGCCCATTGCCCAAAATTGTGTGAGATGCTTTAATACACAATAACGTAAAACCCACAATTGCATTTGGAATGACTTCCCTTTTGCCCAAAATTGTGTGAGATACTTTAATTCTCAATAACATGAAACCCCATAATTGCATTCGGATTGCCATTAGATTATACTTCCAATTTCCAACATCTGATAAGGTCCTAGGACTGTGCTTGCTAGATCAGGACTGTTGGAGGGTAGGGAACTCTGGGTCACCTTAATATCTTTGCATGCTTTTGCCTCCAAAAGAACCAAATCAGTTCTCCCGAATTTGTGGAGGGAAAGGCACCATATTCTCCTACAAAAGAATGGGCAGCAGCCTGCCCCACTGCATTGCAGAGGCCTGGAGCAGCAGTCATATATTTCTCTATCTACACCTCCTTGCTGATATGGAACAGTGAGCAGCCAAATATAGACATTATGCTATGCCTCTCCCTCCCCAATAGCAACCTTGGGAGTAGTGCACCCTTCCAGATAGAACTTTTCAATCAGCTTTAGAAAGTGCAACATTTCTCTTGAGGTGTGTGCAGTGTGAGGATACCTTTGGTCCCAATGTTGTTTATGTAGATATAGCTGAGATCAATCACCAGGCAATAGTTTCATAGAGAAAATCCATAGTCACAATGCTGAGTTGGAATTTGTCTGCAGGTCTGACATTATTTTCAGACTGAACCTAGGTTTGGAATAGCTACAGAAAGCCACGAATAATTCCTCTTTAGATGTTTCTATACATCAGAGCTACTCTTGTACTTGTTGATTTTATTCATTTGCAACACACACAAAAAATTATGTTAGCTTTTTAAGATGCTTTTTTTAAGAGGAGAAAATGAAGACACTTTTTTCTGCATCAGACTTTAAATGGCTATCCCTCTTAAAATTAAAAAAGGAGTACTTTTCAAGACTTTGATGAAAGTTCTAGTTCATCTAATAAGACTTCCCCAAGACTTCTCATGCCCACTTCTTGTTTTGAGAACCCTTATCCAGTCCAGTCCTTCAGGAAAACAAAATACATCATTTACATGATTATGACAAGTGGCACACACTGTGTGGAAGTGTAAAATCCATTTTTTAAAATCCAGGGGCTTCTAAAATCATTTCTTCAGGTCTAATCTAGTGGTGTAAAATACGGGCTAATGTAATTAAAGAAGAGGAACAGGATATTATATCAGCAAGCTGAGCCCCTGCTTGATTATGAAAAGCAAGTACTCAAATCAAGAGATAAAATCTAAATGGTTACAGAACTCAGACTGCATTATTTTTCTTGGGTATATGATAAAACTAGCTCCTTCCCTATCCTCCATCAGCTACATACTTACTGGAACAGTCATATGAGTTCTCAAATAGCCATCAGGAAAAAAGCAAAACTAAAGTTGACCTAAAGACATAGTTAAGTAAGATGTCACATAGATCATTATGGTGCAATGGTTTAGTAGGTAGGGCAAGAGTGCACCGTCTTCTTTCATAAATGTTAAAAATGAAACAAGAAGGCTATTGCTCAGTAAAGAACAAGGGACTAAACATTTATTTCAAGAATAAATGAGTAACTTCTATGAAATTGTGATATCAGTACAGTAGCCCTTTCTTACAGTACACAAATTTATTCAGAAGGAAACTGAATTCAATGGGTCTTACTCTTAAGTGTGCATAGAACTGAAGCCATTGTTTATTTTTTATTTTTTAAAAAGAAAATCCACCAAAGCTAAGCTGTTCTTAACTTTTAACATTCTGATTAAATTTATTCCTTGTTGATTGGGCGGGATATAAATAAATCATTATTGTTGTTGTTGTTGTTCAGGAATAGAGAACCAGCACAGAGTAGTAGTTTGAGCATTGAACTGCGACTGAGGGTTCAATTCCCTGTTTGGCCATGGAAACCCATTGGGTAACCTTGGGTGAGTCACATACTTTTAGCCCCAGAAAACCCCATGACAGGTTCACTTTAGGGTCACCATAAGTTAGAAATGATCGAATGGGGCTTATAGCCATCTGCTTTTCATTACCATTCCCTCCTTCAGTGTACCTCACTTCATAAACATAATCTACAATAGGACAGTCATCCTTTTACTGCTTGGCTGTTGTTGTTATTGTTGTTTTGTTAGCAACCCTCATGAGCTTTACTTGACAAGATTTATGGAGAAGAGGTTTGCATTTGCCTTCAGTGGCTGGATATGGATTTGGACTTTCATCTTTCTTCCTACTAGTGTTGAGCAAACTGCAAGTCAGATGTTTTGGCTGAACAACTGAAAATCACCCAGACATTTATCAGTAGACTGAGCTACCTTATGCCCACTCTTATTTTTAAGTACTGTCCCTAGCGGGAAACACAAGGGAAGATTTGTGGTGCTAAATAGTGATGGCCCTTGCTAGGGAATGCAAGAGATATAGTGGATCTTTTGAGCAATTCATCAGAATGGCAAGGAAAAATCTGAGTAACAACCCATCCTATGTTCATTCATGCCTACTAAGATCTAGCAGAGAAAGGAAACAAGCTTATTGTTCTTTATAAAGATACAAAGGTACCTTTACTTACAAATTATTTGTTCAAAATCAAACACATGGTCTCATGCAAAACTGAGGAAAGATTTCTGGATTCCCTTCTCCCTAATTCTGTGCAACATCCCATCCCACATAATAGAACAACAACACTGTAGAGAGATTTCTGGATACCCTGCATCCCATTATCTGTGTATTTACTGCAATACATATCAGTTATTTGATTTTACAGGCCAAACATGAGATCATCCTATGGTTATGTATTTTAAAAACAAAGACAAAGAAAACCAAAGAATTGTATAGAAGAAAACTAAGCCTTATGGCAAATCATCTGCTCCAGCAATTCCCTTTACTGTTTGAAATTACAGGTCATTTGCAGTTCAAAGATTGTGCCACCAGCATTACATCTTGAATCCTGCTTTGCATCTTATCCTCTGTCTACAAATTGCATCATTTTTCAGAATGAACCCAGAATATTTCTTTCCCAGCACTGGGAATAAACAATCAATCAATATTGTCAAAACATTAGTAATAATGGGGACAATGGATGTAATCCAGAGGTCTTTATTTATACTAATAAAAAAAAAAGCCGCCAAATCTAGTCATTTAATGACATAAAGAAGTAACTTTCCAAGCTCTGTGATTATCTTAGGAAGCAGCATTTGCCAGATGATCACAGATCTCTTTAAACACCTCTGCATCAAATCTATTAAAACACACACACACACACACACTTTTTATACAATTTTATTTTATACAAAAAGTGGATTCAGGGAGCTCTGGTTCCACAACAAAGTACAAATCCCAGGATTCCATAGGATGAAGCCATGATAGTAAAAGCAGTGTTAAACAACATTAATTCTCCAGTGTGGCAATAATTAATGATGCCTTAGCTATTGAAAAAAGGATTAATTACAAGTATTTTGTTGTTTATAACTAGTATTGTGATGCTCTGGTTAAACTAGATTTAAAGCTATGAAAACTCACACCTGGAGCAGTTGTTTGATTTGGATTGTAATTGAATTACACAGCTATAGTAGTCTGAGTGAGGAGAGCCAGTGTGGTGTAGTGGTTTGAATGCTGGGTTGGGATGCTGGGAGATCAGGGTTCAAAGCCATACAGCCACAGAAACCCATTGTGTGACCTTGGGCAAGCCACACTCTCTCAGTCTGAGAGGATGGCACTGGCAACCCCCTCCGAAGAAACTTACCAAGAAACCTCTGTGATAGAGTTGCCATGAGTTGAAAATTACTTGAAGGCACACATCAGCAACAACAACTACTAGTCTGAAACCAATGTAATTGTCATGGTTCCATCTTATGAAATCCTGGGATTTGTAGTTTGGTGAGGAATATAGAATTCTCATCTTCAGACCTCTATTGTACTCTCTTGCACTACAGCACTACATATACTTTCATCCCCAGAAAACCCTGTAATACGATCTCCATAAGCTGGAAACGACATGAAGGCACATAACCACCAACCAGTAAAATGAGGTTCCTTATATAAATGGCAAAACCAAGGTTTGCTTTTGGGAATTCTGTTTTTAAGAATCATAGAATCATAGAGTTGGAAGAGACCACAAGGGCCATCCAGTCCAACCCCCTGCCATGCAGGAACTCTCCATCAAAGCATCCCTGACAGATGACCATCCAGCCACTGCTTAAAGACCTCTAAGGAAGGAGACTCCACTACACTCCAAGGGAGTGTGTTCCACTGTCGAACAGCCCTTACTATCAGGAAGTTCCTCCTAATGTTGAGATGGAATCTCTTTTCGTGCAGTTTGCATCCATTGTCCCACATTCTAGTCTCTGGAGCAGCAGAAAACAAGCTTGCTCCCTCCTCAATATGACATCTCTTCAAATATTTAAACAGAGCTATCATATCACCTCTTAACCTTCTTTTCTCCAAGCTAAACATCCCCAGCTCCCTAAGTCGCTCCTCATAAGGCATGGTTTCCAGAACCTTCACCATCTTAGTTGCTCTCCTTTGGACCCACTCCAGTTTCTTCATATCCTTTTTGAATTGTGGTGCCCAGAACTGGACACAGTATTCCAGGTGGTGCCTGACCATAGCAGAGTAAAGTAGCAATATTACTTCCCTGGATCTAGGCACTATACTTCTATTGATGCAGCCTAAAATTGCATTGGCCTTTTTAGCTGCCGCATCACACTGTTGACTCATAGGAGTTTATCAGATGACAAAAACTGGAAGTATAATCTAATGGCAATCCGAACACAATCATGGGGTTTCACATTATTGTGTATTAAAGTATCTCACGCAATTTCAGGCAAAAGGGAAGTCATTCCAAACGCAATTATGGGTTTTACATTATTGCGTATTAAAGCATCTCACACAATTTTGGGCAATGGGTAGTCATTTTTGGGTAATGGAAAGTCATTCTGAACGCATTTCGAATGCAATTGGAATTCGCGTAAATTCGCTAAACTAGTGAATTGACGTGAATTCGGATTGGCTCCAATTGGCTCCATTTGAAATAAAGAAAAATTCCTCCCATCTGATAAATTCCATAATCTCTCTCTCTCTCCTTCCCTCCCTCCCTCCTTGATATAATTTGATATTCTACTTTCTCCCCGTGCTGGACCTAATGTGGCTTAGAACATGGATTAAAAGAATATACCACTGAAACAATGAATTATAACACTGAAGAGTAATAGAAAAAAATAATTAAATTATCATATTAAAACTCTCTGTGTGTGTGCGTGCCTTCAAGTCGCCTGTCAAATTATGGTAACCCCATGAATTTCATGTTTTTTAAAGGCAAGGAATACTCATAGATGGATTTGCCAGTTCCTCTTGTAAACTAAGGAGTGAATTAAAACATTTTAAAAGATTTAAAAACATAATGAGAAAGATTGTGGTGGTGGTTCAACATTGCCCATTCTGCAATAGTCAGTCAGTTACCAAAAACCTGTCTAACCACAAAAAGTCTTAGCTTGCCAGTGAAAGGAGAGCAGAGTGGGGGCCAGAATTACATAACCTGAGAGCAGCCACCAAGAAGGCCTTTCTCCATGTCCCCACCAAAATTGCCTATTGGTGGTAGGACCTGAAGAAAGTAATGCTTCTCTTTACCCAGATTTGTAATTTTGTTCTGGTGGCATGTTAATGTTGTTGTTGCTACTGTGTGCCTTCAGGTCATTTCTGACTTTTGGCAACCCTATTGCAGGGTTTCCTGGCAAGATTTGTTCAGAGCAGGGTTGCCTTTACCTTCCTCTGAGGCTGAAAGAGTGTGACTTGCCCAAGATCACCTGGTAGGTTTCCAAAACAGAGTGGGGCTATGAACCCTGGTCTCCAGAGTCATAGTCCAGTGCTCACACCACTGCATCATGTTGGCTTCCTGATAAAAAGTCTTGTTTTAAACCTTGCTTTTCTCTTCTACTAAACGGCTATGTTTTGTCCAGTAAAATACTCTGTGACCCACAGCCTAAGGAGATTTTATTGTACTCTGGGTGGACAAATGGGGGGAGCTAAAGTTCAGATTTCAAACACAACAGACTGCAAAAGAAATATTTATCTTGGGCAGCTAATTGAACTCACAGATGAAGGCTACAACTGTGATCCTCTTAAACAGTGGCAGCTGGTATTTCTGGTTGAATACCAGTGTAGGTAGCATTTGCTGAGATGGCAGTTTTTGCCATCCAAGTTCACTCAGCAGAGATTGTTTTGCTGTTTCATCACCAGCGTACAGCGTCAGCCCTGTTACTGCAGTTTCTGAAGGAGATGCTAAGGGCTAAACCACACACAGCACAAAGAACCAGAACTCTCTTTGATGTAAGGGAAAACAGGAATGAAAGAGGCCTGCTGTCTTAGTAGCAGAGCCCAGGGACATGATAGCTAATGAGAGAATGAGAGAGAGAGAGAGAGAACAGAAAAAGTAAAGTCGGCATAAGAAATCAGAATAAAGGGAGAAATGGAGAAAATCACAAGTTACAGCCTTCATTAACATGGCAAGTATTTAGTTTGAGAAACTGGTTCTGAGAAACAGGTTGTCACTTCCTTTAACACTGTGGTTCACTGCTGGGCAGGGAGAGTCCATGTGTTGCTGGATGACACCTACCAGAGTGCTGAGCTGGACAAATGCTGAACCAAAGAGGTTCAGCACCTCGGATAGTTCTCAAATTGAGATTAAAATCTGGAACAGATTCACCACTCCACTGTCCTAGACCCCAACAATCACTATTGGCAACTTCTCTTCTCTTCCCTCTTGTCTTTATCTTTCCTGCTCCTCGTCTATCTCTGTCTTTCTCTCTTTCAATACACCTTCTTCTCTTTACAAATCTGTCTCCTTATTTGTATGCCTTCACTGTCTTTCCTACTTCTTCTTACCTTCTCACTTAATCTTACCTTCTTCACAAGCTTAACCTTCCATCCTATGTCCCTCCTAAGTTATGTTTTGCTATTGCATCTTTTGGGTTTATGTCATCTCATCCAGTTTGCTCACAATCCTACTCTTCTCACTGGCCACACTGGTTGGGGAATTTTGAGAAGTGCAGTCCAACCCTCACACCACCCCTTTTCTAAGAACATCAATTTACACTGGGTGGGACCCAGACTCAGTCATACCTAGAATAACCCATTGAAATCAATGGGGCTTAGGTTACTTCATACTTTGAGGAGACCTACTGAAATCAATGAAATGTAAGTCTGACAAGATGAATTTAAGTCCTATTGATTTCATTGGAATTGCTCTAAATATAATTATATCTGGATCCAACCCTGCAACAAGCTATTGAAACTTACTAGTAATATAATCTTGAAATCTAGGGAAACGAAGCAGATGCCACAGGTATGCATCTAAATGCTTCACTGCCTTTTTAATCATTGAATTTCATTAGGAGTATATTAGCAAAAATTAAACATGCACACATACACACAATAAGCCAGGTTACTCTCATTTTTGACAAAAATCTCAGAGCCAGAGAGTGGAAACATTTATTTTAATGAGATTCAGGCTAATCCTTTAACTATTACATAAAAGAGAAACTCATGATTTGCTCAGTGAGGACTGAGGAATGTAAAAGTACTGCTTAAACTCAGTTTTTAATGGACAAAGGGCCGAAACTTTGAGCGCCAGATTGGGGCCATGGCAACAGCATGCCAGAGCCTTGATCTGGCTTCTTTCCTGGTGCAAAAAAAAGCAGCAAAATGCAACTCCTTTTTGCACTGGAAAAAGGTCACCCATTCTGCAATCACTGTGATTTTTCGGTACTCTTGTGCTGTGTGGCATCTAAACATCACACTTCCAGAATGCCAAAAACTGCCACTGTGGTTCACAGTGGCTTCCTGCCATCTTGTTGGCATGCATCATGCATATACCACACCCCCAAGCTGCCAGGAAGTTGGCATATTTTGCTGGTCTATTCCAGCCCAAAGTCTGGATTAGCTACCTTTGACATACTCATTATATCTTATGTGGATGGTGAACCATGAGTCTATGCCCTTGGTCTTACGCAAGGTATCCTTACTCAAAAATCCCATGGACTATATCTCTGATTTCCAGTAAAGGTAAGCAGAATACATTTAGGTTTTCCTGCCTGCTTACTGTTGTTGTCTACCTTCAAGTCACTTCCAACATATTGGCCCTATCAAGACGGACACTATGAGGTGTGATAAGGGCTCAAAAGGCCACCTTTAGGGTTAGGGAGGGTGCAGTGTTCGCACCCTCCCTAGCCCTAAAGCATATGGGCACCGCCATTTAAAAATGGTGGTGTCCATATGGGTGTGCCATGATGTTGTCATGGTGAGCACAGTGTTTTGAAATGCTGCACACACCATGAAAACTTCGCACTGCGGGAGGGAGCCAAGTGCGCCCTTCCTGCAGTTCAAAAAAGGAGCTAAAAAACTGAGCCTCTTTTTTGCGCCAGGTGTTTGACGCGGCCTTCAAACAGCCGCGTCAAACACCCGGGGATAAAGGGGCCGCGGCGGTGGCCTCTTTCTCCCCTCAGCACTGCCTCCAGAAGCGGGGTGCAGCGGGTGCCCAGGATGCCTGCTGCACCCCGTTTTGAGGCCACGGGGAAGCGGCAGTTTGCTGCTTCCCCATGGCCTCCAGAAGCGGTGGGATGGGGTGTCCAATGCTGCTGGTGCAGTAGCTTTGGCTCCATTTCGCCGCTTCCTGGGGCAGATACAGACCACCCCTTCTGTACCGCCCCATTGTGACCCTAAGGTGAATCTATTGTGTGTGTGTGTGTGTGTGTGTGTGTGTGTTTTGGAAAAAATTATTTGGAGGGAGTTTTGTTTTTGCCTTCCTCTGAGATTGAGAGAATGCGACTTATTCAGGGTCACGTAGAGGTACCAAAACACAAAGATATTATTCTTGGGTTTTTCCTAAGGGAGGCAGAACCATAGTGCTATGTTGAGGCATAACATAACATAAAAGAGAAGGCTTCTAAATCAATGCTTATTCAAAACTAAATTTAACTTGTCCCTCCCTTAAATCTTGTCAAAAGCCCTTAAAGAGTTGTCACAATCTTTATTCCTTTTTAAATCTTGTTTATTAATTTTATTTAAAATACAGCTTACTTATAAACAATATAAACATTATAAACAGTATCTTCTTTTTCTAGTACAAAGATATCTTATTTCAATTTTCTCTATATCATAAGGGGTAGAATAATAAACAAGTTTGGAAAGCTGAAAGGGAGAAAAAAGAAGAAAAACAACAACAAAAAACCCTGCTTAACCATCACCATATTATAGAATAAAAATAAATAAATAAATGGAAAAAGAAAACACTTATAAGTAATTGGAAACATTTTTCCATTATTCAATCTCATTATCTTCTGTTATTAATATTGCTTTTACCATTACCATTACTGTCCTTCTCTTAAGGGCAAAACAAAAACAAAAAAAGTGATACCTGCAGTTTGGCATTCACAATACAACTACCAACTTTAGAGGCTTTTATACTTTTTTTTTTAACATATCAGCTTTGTAACATTCTATAAATAGTCCAAATAAACAATCAACACAAACCACTTCTAGGCTTTTCCACACCTATCAAGCTTCATCCGTTTGGTGTTTTAGCCAATAAATGTCTGTTCATAATTATAAATAAAGAGTATATTTAAATAAGATTTAAATAAAATTAATATTTTTACAAATTATCTTATATCCACATCTTATTAATTTCTCCCCATTTTCTTTGAAATTGTTGCTCTGATTAGCCATTAATATCCATCGTTATTTTGTCCATTGTCATTAATTCATTAAGTTTAACTACCCAGTCATCCATCATGTATTCATTCCCCCCCCCCTTGCATAAATTAAGTGAGCTGCGGTTATCATATATAGAAGGACGTCCTTCTCTTCTTGGTTTAATTTCTCTTTCAATTCTTCAGTGATATTTAACAACAACAACAAAAAAGTTTTGGATTCATTTCAAAGTTAATTTGGAAAATGTTCTGGATTTCCCTGTGGATAATCACTCAATTTTTTTTTAACTTTATCACAATCCCACCACATGTGGAAGAAAGTGGCATCCTTTTGTCTGCATTTCCAACATTTGTCTTTGTTATTGTTTTTCATCCTAGCCAGTTTAGCCGATGAAAGATGCCATCTGTAAAATAATTTGTAATAGTTCTCTACCAAGTGGGCACATCTGGTGAATTTTAGATTTTTTCCCCAAATTTTTTCCCAGCTATCAAGGGATATTTGGTGTCCTAGATCTTGCATCCATTTCACCATGCAATCTTTGACTGATTCTTCTTTAAGTTCTATAAAATCTCATAAGTTCTTATAAATTTTGGATATCATTTGTATCTCATTCTTAGATAAGATTTTCTCTATGTTCTTTACTTCAGTTTCAGTACCATTGTGTTTAATATCCTTCTTAAAAAATTTTTAAATTGCTGATGTAAAAGTCATTGTATCTCTAAACTTTCCTTCTGCAATTCCTCTACTGATTTGAAAGTTTCTCCTTTTGGGGTTTGGTTAATAAATCATTATAGGTGATCCACTTTCATTTATATATTCCTTGTGTTCTGTAAAAGGCTTCCTGAGTGACTGTCCATCTTGGGAGTTTAACATAAAAGAATCTCTTATACTTGTTCCAAATCTTTAGTAAGGCTTTCGTTATCAGATGCTTGTTAAATTCTTTAAGTGTTGCAACTTCCTCATAACATAGATATGTGTGCCATCCTTTTTGTAAATTAACACTTTCTAAATCCAATAATTTAGATTGATCCAGTCCTCTATTTGTCATCCCATCAATATACCAACTAGTTTTGTACTTCTATTGCTACTCCCATAGCTTATAAAAGTCAGTTGCTGGAAAATTCACTCCGTGCATCTGAGGAAGTAGGTTGAAGTCTACAAAAGCTTGTGCTATCAACTTCTTTCTCTTTTCAAAGGTGCCAGAATATCCCTTTGCTACAATTCCCTTTTGCATGTTGATCTAGACTAACACAACAATGGCCCGAAACAGACGGGCGTGAAGAAGCACCTGGGCGGCGCCATTAGAGTTCAGGAGCATGCAGCAATCGCACACTCCTGAACCCTACTACGTAATGGTGCCGGCGCCATTACGTAACACCGTTTAGATGGCATACGTAATGGCGCCACCACAACTGTGCAGATTCCACACAGAGCTGCACAGTTGTGGCGGTGCAAAGGCACCAAATGGCGTCTTTTACCCAATTGCGCTGCAACTGCGGCTCTTAAAAGGAGTGCAGTTTCCCTGCTCCTTTTTAATGGTGCAACTGCGCCACAGCATCTAGCTGCTGCGCCGCAGTTGCAGCAGTAAAAGAGGTGGTGCCAGACCTCCCTTTGAACAGATGAATATAAATGTAGGTATATGAGATACAGGCATATAGATATAAGGTATATCTAGGTATAGATGCATATAGATACAGGTACATATATAAGATATTTATGAAGATATATATATATAAGATATGTATATAAAAATATATTGTATATAGTATACAATATAGGTATATATCTTATAAGATTATAAGATATAGGCATATAAGATCTCTCGGTTAGATCCATTCAACTGACTCAATTGGTGAATTATGATTCAACACTTACATTAGTCCTAGTGATGAATGAATTGACTCTAGTTGCAGTTACCACCAGGATTGATGTCATAGGTTCAAAACACACTGCAGAGATAATCCAGTTTGGCTGTTTAACTGCTCTGGGTCAATGCTAGGAACTCCTGGGAATTGTAGTTTGTTGTGGCACCAGAGCTATCTGCCAGGGAAAGCTAAATGTCTCACAAAACTACAGTTCACAGAATTCCCTAGCATTGAGCCAGGGCAGTTAAAGTGGTCTCAAATTGCATTATTTTTGCAGTGTGTTTTGGACCATAAGTGTCCCTGACATGAAGGGTACTTTGTAAACACCTGATGAGATTAATTAATAAAATGCTAACATGACTCAGTATGGTGCCTCACAGCTGGAAGTATCGGTCCAGGTACTAGTACTGGTTCTTTAGCAGTTGACTCACATTCCCTGGCAGATTTCCAGGAAACAAAGAAAAACTTGTAGACAGCACAAATATGGTACCAGTCCCTGGCATACTGGAGAAACAATTTGCTGGTTCCCTACACCAGAAAGCTTGAAATGCACTGCCTTGCAGTGACAGTGCATATTTCAGGCCTGTAATGGAAGGGGCAGGAACTCTGTGGACAGCAGGAATTCCTCGGAGATTCAGTCCTCATCCAATTGGTATTGAAATCATTCCAGATACACCCTTCCTTGGGAGGCATTTTTGTCCCAATATGATGGTTTGAAGAATTAATCTGAAAGTCATCTGACACTACTGAGTTAAGGTTGAGTAAAATTTAATTAAACTGTGCTGCTGCCTTCTGGAAGGGTGTGCCTTGGTTTCAGTCAGGGTTGGAACATTAATAAATACCTTGTACCTCCAGGGAAACACCCACTTTTGAAATCACTGATACCAGTGACATACATTTTCTATGGGAGGCTGGCTTGTAGAAGGGAAAGAGAAAGACATAAAGAGAGAGAGAGAGAGAGAGAGAGAGAGAGAGAGAGAGAGTTTCTAATTTGCTTTCTGCCAGCATGATGATTAATGCAGTTTCAAAACACCCTTTCAGCCAATTATTAAGGAAAACAAGCTCAGGAGTAGGAATGTGTGGTTGCATCATCATTACTGGGGCTTAGTGCACAGACCAGTTATGCCATAAATTATTTTTGCCTTGGGAAAAAGAGTTAACTTCTCAGGATAATAACAAAGGACTCAAGTGTTTACGTTTATTTGTTTCATGTACATCAATTTTATTACCTTAGGATTCTCCTTAACTTTACACTTCATCTTGATCATTTGTCCAATTAAAAAAAGCACAGCTTTGATCTCTGACAAAATGTTCTTTTATAAAACTCTCAGCATATTGGGAAACTTTATACTGTATACAGCCGACTTTCAAAGAGAAATCAGAGCAACTGGATGATTTATCCTCCTTAAGGAGGAAAAAAAACTGTGATTGGCAGACCTGTTTCCAATCCACTTTCAGCAGTCATGGGATGGAATACGTATTATATGTATAGATGTATCTGGTACATGTTCACATGCATTGGGTCTCACTCAGTTACTCAGGGCTTGATGATTCATAGTTGAATGTCTGAACTGACTCAGCTGAAAAGTATTATGCACAGTGATGATGGAAAGATTTCATCTGTGGCATCTTATCTGTGATGGCTTGTCTTGCTAACATAATTCTTCGTCTGTCGTGCAAACATAAATCTGCCTCAACCAACTCCTATCCCTATCTTAGCTGGGGTTTTTTTCTGTTATAATTTTTAACATTTATATTGTAATATATTTTATATTGTTTGTTTTTGTGATTGGGATGGGGGAGTGGGAAGGGGATTATTTTTAATTGTATTTGACACTGATGTGTATTGTTTCTTTTGATGTTGTAACCCACCTCGATTCCTTGTGAAAAAGCGGGCTATGAATAAATTATTTTATTATTTTATGGCGCATTCATATACACCGATCATAACTCATCATTTCTGCAAGGACCATGTGTGGTGAGATGTCTGTGAATGTCCCTCACTTCCAGGCCCCTTTGCACACTCTCCAGTTCTAACTACTATAACCACACTGGCTGTGCCATGGTATCTTTTCTGTCATATTTTGCTTTTTAAACTGATGTTATGCTTTTTAATTGATTATGCATTTTTAACTGGTGTTATGGATCTATTTGCTGTTGTATTTTAATCTGTTGTTGTTTCCTGTAGGGAGAGATGGGTAAGATGATGATGATGATAAACTGACAACCAGAAATTCATCTCATTGGGCTAAAGTATCTATTATGACAACTACCTATTGACACAAGACATGATAGAACCATTTTTCATCAATTTAATCTTTTATAACAAGGCATAGTAATGCCTGACTGGAGATGCAGAATGCATGGGATTAGTAACAGCATTCCTTTGCTGCAACATGAAGTGTCACTGCAGCCCTTAATACAGAGATCCATTAATCTGCTGCATTGTGTGGTGATGCAGTGCAGTGGCTGCTGACTGTTGCAATGCATCCTGTAAAAGCATAATAAAAGCTGCTATGGCAGTCCTTAGACAATCCTTAACTGGAGCAGTCTGTTTAAGAAGAAGGGAAATAACCTATGCATCCTTTTATCTTCAGATTTTGTGTTGAAAAGGAATATGAGCCAGTGTGATGTAATAAAAACTAGCATCCTGTAATGAATGAATGCTGGATTAGGAGTAGGGAGATCTCTACTCAGTCATGAAGCTTATTTTGGACCAGTCACTATCTCTCAGTTTAACTTACCTCACAGGTTTGTTGTGAGGATAAAAATGGGAGGAGGAGCATGTAAGACACCTGATTTCCATTGAGGAAAGGCAAGATACAAAGTGCAAACAAGCAAATGAATAAAACATATCAGTGTTCTTTCATGTGATATCCATAACAAATTGTGTATACAGAGTGTGCCTGCACTAAATGGCTCCTAATTACCAGCAGTGGTGATAGAGTGGTGAATCTGCCCAGGGTTTGAGTCCAAACTTGAAAGGAACCAACTAAGGTGTTGAACTTTTGGGAGGGGAGGGAAGATGATGATGATGATGATATTTATTCATATCCCACCTTTTCCTCCACAATTGGAACACAGCATCTTGCATAGCTCCTTTAAAGTTAGGCTAAAACTCAGAATGGATTCTCCATCCCACTAGTATGACAGCCATTGGCTGCCTTGGTTTATTAGTCACAGATTGAAGCAGATTGAAAAGTCCATGAACGCTGCCTTGTCTGTATTAAACTCTGTTGCTCTTTTTCAAGCCATTAAGTTCACACTGTGATATGAAAAGTTTCAGTGGCATTTTTACCTGCAAGGGGCCCATATAAGTTTTGGCTTCAATCCATTCCATACTCATGTAAGAGTAAATCACTCTGAGATACACTTTTGAACAAAGTGTGAATCTCAGTTGTGCAATTTAGAAACAGATTGGTTTAGCTTGGACTGATTTGGAACTTCAGAATTTGCAACCTGATTTAGAAATCTACATGTTTCTCTCTTGGCTTTCATTGGAATCCAACAAATGGCAACAACTTGTTTCTGCTTGCCAGAGCCTGAGAGAAATGTATGGGCATAGTACCACCTGAGAAAGTGGTGGTGATGACCTCCTAGCTGACTTGAACCTACAGTGATTCTATGAATGCGAGAACTCCAAGAGACCTTGTTGTTAACAGCCCTGCTCAGGCCTTGCAAACTCAGAGCTGTGGTTTCTTTGAGTAAATCCACCTGTATTCTTCTCCCACAGTCTTAAACATTACTGAGCATTTCCAGGAAAGCTTAAACCTGTCAAATTTCAGAAAAATAGGTGCAGCAGGTTTTCTACTCTGTACCTTTACATTTTTTTAAAAAAGAGAGAGAACTGGGCAATATTTGCAGAGATAATTGCCTCTTCTGAGGGAAGCTTATAAAGTTTCAGAAGAATAAATGTAAGAGCAGCCTTTAAATTTAGTGGATTAAAAAATCCTTGTGGTTATGAAAATAACATACAGAACAGAGGTGATTTTGGTGTTTAAAAAATAAAAAAAATCAGAAGCATAGGTGGCTGTGTTATAGAATTATAATGAATGAAAAACAGTTTCAAGCCTTTTGGTTTTTTATTTCTCTATAATTGGTATCAAAAGTTTAATCTGCAATGTAGAAATAATGCAGTTCAACACCACTTTAACTGCCATGGCTCAATGCTATGGAATTCTGGGATTTGTCGTTTTGGGAGATATTTAGCCTTCTCTGTCAGCTCTGTGCAACAACAAACTATAAATCCCATGATTCCATAGGATGGACCCGTGACAGTTAAAGCGGCATCACACTGCATTATTTCTGCAGTGCAGATTAGTGCTGCATACATCCTAAGAGGCTGGAAGCTGCGCCAAAGCCATGCTCCAGTACTAAGGACTGGGGCACAGGTTTGGCACAGCTTCTGGCCTCTTCAGATGCATGTGTCATTTAAACAGCATATCTCCAAAGTGACCTGAAGCAGCTTTATTTTGGTCTGTTCAGGCCCTACAATAGGACATGGGTGGATTGTGGATATGGAGCATCCATTGGCAGTGGCAGAGGCAGAAGGACCTGAACATCCAGCATTTCCCAAAAATGTACTCAATGCTATACTGTATACCCTTCCAGACTCCACTGTCTACAATGCTCCTCTGTCACCTCCCTCTCCCTGCCCTTCTTTTCTCCTTAGATGGACAGTTTGGGGAGAAATGTATTACCTTTGAGAGATACACAGGGTCCTTCCATTGACAGATTGCTGTTGAATATTCAGCAATGTTCAGGTTTGATCCATATCATAGGAATCATGTTTTAGTTCAGTTATCTCTTGAAAATGTCTTAAACTTAGCGTGGTTCTGTAGAGCTGGTGGCATTTGTACGGTGTAAGATCTAAACAATACAAATGCCATAAGAGCTACAGAACCAACTTTCTGTGGTATTACATACGAAATCTCACTGGAGTTTGTGTTTTTTCATGTTCTGTGATATAAACTATAACCCAGTAGACACACATGCATATGATTAAACCATATCTGCTACTAGTTGCACAGATTTGGGAAGGGAGTTGTCATCTGGAGTCAGAGACCTTTCTAGAGCGAACTCCTTTACATCACATTCTTTAGATACAACAAAGACAGTTACAACCACATTTGTGGCAGTCTTTGTGGTCAACAGAGGGTTCTGGGCGAGAAAACTGGCCTCCAGACCAACTGGAGTTTTCCATTCCTGGTAGAGTGCATCCTAAAATAGTTTAAAAACCGTTACTGGCAGAAACAGATCATGATGATTGTGCTAATTGTTTTTAATGTATTCTTACTCTTCCAATAACCATTTCTTCTATGCTCACAGTTAAGCTAAGTCACAATCAGATAAAATGATTTGCAAAACTCTCACATGCATTTATTGTGTTTGATTCCCCATCCTCCCACATATAAATAGCAAACAGGAGGAGGAGGAGGGAGATTAGGGTCAAATTCCTAATGAAAGTCACACCCGCCAACTCGCCCCCTGGAGCTGCTGTTTGCTTAAGCACTATTGGCAGGTTTCTGGTTGAGATAAACAGGATTTTTATGCTGAAATTTCACTAGGGGTTCAGTGCAGAGGAAAGAGTAAACCCACCTTCTTCATGTGGTACTACCCGAATTACGATCCCCTCCCAAGAGAAGGGGACAGAAGACAGAAGTGATAATACACCAGACAGCATTGCCTGGATTGAAAAATACAAGAATTTGTTTGTATTTTCCTTTTCTTGTTTCTAAAGCTATTTTGGGCTGCTTTCATACCTTAAACACACACAAACCAGTAGTTTATAGTGTTTTTTTTGAACAAAAAAAAATAATCAAAATTTTATTTAAAAATATTCAAAAATTAAGAATAAAACTGAGAGGCAAACACAATGGCTTCTAATCAAGCTCTCTTGCAGTTCAGATGAAATAAAAATATTTCAGTTGATTGACTAAAAACAGTTGGACAGTGATCTGATTTACTTCTATATGAATTTTGCAATTAGGGTGCTAACACAAAGAAGGCTTTACCTCAGCTTCCCATCAACCAAATCTCATTAGGTAGTGGAACAAAACACAGGGCCTCTGTTAAAGATTATAATATACAGAAAAGTTTATATCAGAGAAGGTGGTCTTTCAGATATCCTGGTCATAGGCTATTTAGAGCTTTACAGGCAAGAAGAACCTCTCATCAAACTGGACCCAAAAGTGAATCAGAAGCCAGTTTAATATATCATTTGCATAGTGTGTCTGAAATGTGTGTCCCCAAAAACAACCTGGGTGCTGGATTTTGCCCACCTTTGCTGTTCAAGAGCAGACCCAAATTGAACACATTGTTGTAATTTAACCCACAAGTAATAATGTCATCTCTGACTGGAGTCACTTTTTCCAGGAAACAATGCAGATGGAGCAGAATCAAAAACTGAACAAAGGCATTTCAGAAGCAATGCATACCCCAATACTTCTGTGCTGTTCTTTAACAGATAATTCTAGAGAAACAACACACCCCAGGATTCTTGATCTCTAAAATGAGATCAAACTGCTTCAGTGTGGCTGTACTCCCTGTCCTTTAGAGGATGTGCCATAGCCACTCAGGTTGCATTCCCAAGAATGTCTGTCTATGGTATTCAGTACCTTTGTCAAGTCTAACCTCAGCTTTAGCTTCTTAGCTCCCATTCAGTCCATTACTATGGCCAGCAATGACCCAAACATCTTGCAGCCTCTTTGAAATCAATTGAAAAGAATAAATAGACTCTGTATTAGCAACACACTAATGCCACCCAAGTCCCAAACATTGGATGACACCTCCCAGTTTTGTCATTTTGCCATTATTTCAAAGGCTGCTCAGAGACATTGAAACCCTAGTGCAGGATTCAGTCAGTAAGCAATTATTTCCATTTTTTTTTTACAACAAAGGGTTGCACTTAGTCTTTGGGTCAATACATTTTGACCAAATAATAGAAGTTAAAGGGCAATAAGCAGTAACCCCAATGATTAAGATTGCTTCTAGTTCTTAATCAAACACTTGCTAAGTCTCTGAGCTAACAGTGCTTTTCATCCTTCAATGAACATTCCACTGGATGAATGGTATTTACATAAAATGGGTCAAATTCATTTCTCTCACCCATAAGGAGCAATCAGTTTTTTTCCTTCTTCCACATTCTCTTGGGAATCCTAAGGACTCACATATTATGGCTGTAGATTTATGAAACATTAACCTTTAAAGAGGTTAGACTTAGCAAGAAAAATTCAAGATTTAAGCCACATTTCCCCCCTTCCTTTTCAGTGATGTCTGCATTTTATATACTGTGATGGGCAACTTAGAAAGCCTATAAAGGTACACACCCCCTGGGAGACCTTGGAGTGCCGCACACCATATGAAATTCCCTGTTAAAAAATGAAATAAACTTGTTTACCCCCAAAATACCTTTTAGGGGGTGTAGTGAGCATTTCTGACATGTTCTAGGGTCCCTGAACCATTGTAGATTCAGAAGAGGCCTTTTTAATAACAGGAAATGAAAAGAAGTCACTTCCTATTTCAAAGAAATCTCTCCATAGGTCTGGGGGAGGCCCAAAAATATGACAATAAATGCTCCCAGAAGGTATTAAAAAAGACACAAAATAATGACCTTGGGAAGCCTTGGGGGGACACAAAATGGCCCTTGGGGGCTACATGGAGCATACAGGCTGCACTTTGTTTTTCCAGTACAGGAAAGATACTTTTGAACAAGATGTTAGTGTTACAACACTCTTTGGCATAAATCCAACTAAAGTAGAGCTATTGAATCAGTCAGATTTCCTTAGTTATTGACTACCGTTCAACAATTGGTATGCAAAGTCTACAAAAGCTCATGCTACCAGCTTCACCAAGAATTTCATACAAATAGCTAGCACATGTAGGGATAAAGTCAGAAGAACAAAAGCACAGAATGAGCTCAAACTTTCTAGAGATGTTAAGAACAACAAAAAGGACTTTTTTGGGTAAGTCCATAGCAAATGGCAGAAGTAAATGGTAGGGCCACTGCATGGAGCAGATGGTGGAATGCTAACAGGGGAAAAAGAAAAAGCAGAATTACTGGGCACTTTATTTATTTATTTATTTATTTAGTGCTGTAAATTTACACAGCACTGTAAATACAATTAATAAAAATCAATAAAAATAAAATCTGCCAATGGCGTACATGCTACAGGATAATAATAAAATACATATAAAACAATAGATAATAATTCAAGATAGCATTAAATAAAATAAGCAGGCAACAAATTAAAAACACCAAATATCAAATATCAGAACAAATAGCAGTCAGATAACAATCACACAATGCCTGGGAACGCTTCCCTGAATAATATAGTCTTCAATTCAGTTTTGAAACTGGTTAAAGAAGTGATGACCCCTGCTTCTTTGCCTCAGTCTTCTCAGAGAAGGGAAAGGGTGCTAAGCCTGAGGAAAATGGAGCCGAGGACACAATAGGAGAAATGCAGCACAGAATAAGTAAAGAGGAAGTACAGGAATGCCTGGTTAATCTAAACGAATTTAAATCTCCAGAACCAGATGACCTACATCCAAGAGTATTGAAAGAATTGGCAAATGTAATCTCAGAGCCATTGGCAATAATTTTTGAGAACCTCTGGAGAACAGGAGTAGTCCCAACAGCCTGGAGGAGGAGGAGTCCCAGCAGCCAAGTTCCCATCTTTAAAAAGGAGGAAAAAAAGAGGATCACAACAATTCTCATCCAGTTAGTCTTACATCAATACCAGGAAAACGTCTAGAGCAGATAATTAAACAGAGAGTCTGTGAACACTTAGAAAGCAACACCATAATCACAAAAAGTCAACATGGGTTTCTGTGAAACAAGTTATGCCAGACTAATCTGACCTCCTTTTCTGATAAAATTACCAGCTTGGTAGGCAAAGGGAATGCTGCAGATATAGCATATCTTGATTTCAGTAAGGCCTTTGACAAGATCCCCCATGATATTCTTGTAAAAAAGCTAGTAAAATGTGGCTAGACAATACAACTGTTAGTTGGATTTGGATTTGTAATTGGTTGACTGGCTGAACCAAAACGGTGCTCAACATCCTGGAGAGGAGTGATCAGTGGGGTGCCACAGGGTTCTGTTCTGGGCCCAGTGCTATTCAACATCTTTATCAATGACTTGAATGAAGGAATAGGGGGCATGCTTATCAAATTTGCAGATGACACCAAATTGGGAGGAGTAGCTAATACACCAGAGGACAGGATCAAAATTCAAAATGACCTAAATAGATTAGAAAGCTGGGCCAAAACTAACAAAATGAACTTTAACAGAGAGAAATTTAAGATACTGCACTTAGGTAGAAAAAATGAAATGCATAGATAGAGGATGGGGGACACCTGGCTTAATGAGGCTACATATGAAAGGTATTTAGAAGTCCTGGTAGACCACAAGTTGAACATGAGTCAACAGTGTGATGCGGCAGCTAAAAAGTCCAATGCAATTTTAGGCTGCATCAATAGAAGTATAGTGTCTAGATCAAGGGAAGTAATAGTGCCACTCTATTCTGCTCTGGTCAGACCTTACCTGGAATATTGAGTCGAGTTCTGAGCACTACAATTCAAAAACGATGTTGACAAGCTAGAGCATGTCCAAAGGAGAGCGACTAAAATGGTGAAGGGTCTGGAAACCATGCCCTATAAGGAACACCTTAGGAAGCTGGGTACGTTTAGCCTGGAAAAGAGACAGTTAAGAGGTGATTTGAAAGCCCTGTTTAAGTATTTGAAGGGGTGTCATATTGAGAGTGGAGCAAGCTTGTTTTCTGCTGCTCCAGAGATTAGAGCACAGAACAGGAAAAGAGATTCCAACTCAACATTAGGAGGAACATTCTGACAGTAAGAGATGTTCAACATTGGAGCACACTCCCTTGAAGTCTGATAGAGTCTCTTTCTTTGGAGGTCTTTAAGCAGAGGCTGGATGGCCATCTGTCGGGGGTGCTTTGATTGTGAGTTCCTGCATAGCAGAGGGTTGGACTGGATGGCCCTTGTGGTCTCTTCCAATTTTATGATTCTATGGAGTTTATCACACTAGGGGCCAATTTCGAAGTTAAAATGACATTGAAATGGTGTTAAAACAAACTTGAGCCTTCACAAATTTTAAGCAAATTTAAAGTGGAAATAACGTTGTTTCACAATGACAGTTCATGTGTGATTTCGCAATTAAAGCAATTTTGAATTTATACTTTCTGTAGAGATCCGAACTAATCCTCCTTTAAATCTAGTTTAACTATGGGTTTTTCATGACGTTGTGTGAAATAGTGTTGCGTAAGTTCGCGATTTCTCCGGGATATCTTTGGATGAACCCCTTGATCTCCCTTGTGTGATAAGGCTCTATGATTCCAAGTTTTGGTTAGTCTCAAAGAGGTTACAAGATCCATTTGCCTAATGATTTTCCAGATTAATATGGCTATGTCTTTTGAATTTGTCTTTGAATTCAACAACTGAATCAATTGGTCTACTCTGTTTGGGACAAACCAACAGGATTTCAGCCCATGTTTCTCAACTGTTTTCCCTGCTGCTAGGCAATGTGGAAAAGTAAGGATGGAGAAATGTACTCAGAGGTTGCATTGCAAGGAAGGTTCATTTTCTCTTCTCACCCTTTTTCCACAAATTGAACTCAAATTTCTACAATGCATTACAGAAAGGGAGCCAGTTGTGTAGTGGAAGGATAATAATTTCATCTAGATTATGGATTACAGATGAATATGGACAAGGAGGTAGGCAAATCAGATGCCAGTCTTCAAATAGTGTAAAAGGAGGATTCAGGAATTCTTAGACCAATCAGTCCCACTTTGATACTAGGCTATGATACTAGGCTAAGACATTAGAACAGTGATAACACTAGCGTGATTAACAGAAGATGACAAATGTATTTAAAACTAATTCAAGGTTTCAAATTAATCTTGAAAGTATCCAGAAGCATGTCTTTGAATCTTGATGGGATTCTTCCTCCTAGCTCATGTGTGCATGCACTCTGTGTGACATCTCTTTACTATTCTCTCTTTCCAAATCTGAAATAGCACCCCAGAAATATAATGTGAGGGGAAATCTATGAAAGCCTATCATTATAGCTGTCTACCTGAGTGGATTCCAGTCCACAGAAGCGTATGCCATAACAAATAAGCCAGTCTTTAAGATGCTACAAGGCCTGTTATTGTTTCTGCTGCAACCAACTAAATCAGCAACCCCTTTCATTTACAGTTACATATTGTCCTTTTATGGAACTGCTATTGCTTTGGTTGTCACAAGTACAAACATTGATTGCTATGATTTGCCAACAGTTACATTCTTATACATTCCTTTGTGTTGGTTTCCCTATTGTTAGTTTGTAGACAGATTAGACTTGGCAGAGAAGCAGACCAATTAACCTAAAATGTGCAGTGTCAGTTTACAGCTACTACAATAACTCATAGTGACTGCCTGGAACTATTCTTAGCATTTAATCTGGATTAAAAAAATGTTTCATTAGTTTAAAAAGAGTTCATTTTCTTGCTTGTTCTGATAATGTTTGTGTATGTTTGTGTGTGTGATTATGTATTATGTGTGTGTGCGTGTGTGTATAGTAACTCAGTTAGTTCACTAATTATCAGAATGCACTGTGAATGTATTTCTACCATTGCTTAGATTTCTAAACTGAGAGTTACCAGATTTTGGCCTGCCTAGAAGACCTTCCAAAAAGCCCTTCTTTCTAATCCCAGAGATACCGAGGGAATGTGGGTTTGCACATCAGCTGCAATATCTGCTTTGTTTTATGCTCAAGACACTCTCAGCCATACAATCAGGATGTGAGTTGTGGGTCTGAAAAAACAGTTCTTGCAGTTAGGGTTTGATTAAGATATGCTGGGAATGGTACAACTTTACATTGAAAGGCACCTCTTGACTTTTCCTAGCCAGCACAGCACATATTTCCTATCCCTGCTCCTATATTCTCATATATATATATAGAGAGAGAGAGATGGGGGGGGGGGAGGTAGTGGGATGACATCAGACAAGGAAGACTTAACTCTTTCTCCTCCCTCCAAAAGTTTTTCATACTACTGCAAATGTCAGGATCCCTTCCCCATTGCTGATATTTTCCATCTTGTACATGGGTGATGCTGTTTAGGCTATATATGCAACAGCACTCTTGCTTGAGCATCAGATGTGAAGGAATGAATGAGAAGCCTGACATCATTCTAAAAATATGAGGCGTGAAGACAGTCAAAGAGAAGCCTAGCTCCACATACATCTGGTTTGACTCCCTTACCTCTCACTTTGACTGTCATACTATTAAGTCTGTATTTATCTTTCCATGTCCCGAAGAAATCCCCTAATCGAACCTTCTCTCATTTTCTGTGTATCCTGCACAAACATTTCCTTCACCAAGACAAGAATAGAAACATTTCCCCCTCCCCCCAATTATCATTCCATCTCAATTATTTCACAGTCCAGACCAAGCAAGGTAAGTTATCAAAGAAAAGGAAGAAGGCTGAAGGTCATACATTTCCCAGTGGTAATCCTTCATACTTTGAAACAGGTGATACTTTATGGCATCACCTTTTTGACAGTGGAATGCAAGTCATCATGTTTGCCTGCTTTGTCTGAGATTTCATCTGGAACTCTCCCCACTGTAATGCTAAGTCAAACAATACGTCAAAAATGAAAGGTTAAAAAAAAAGATGGTAGCAGTAGGTCAAAAAGTGGATGGCACTGCAATTCACAAAAAACAAACAAACAAATAAAAAAGACCAAAACAAACAAACAAACAAACAAACCAGTAATTGTCTATAAGTGGCCTAAGTTATAAATACCATAAATTACTCTCATGCTAATTAGAAATATTTTTTAAAAAATAAAAATGTCATCTATTGCAGCATCTGAGTTATAGTACAGGCAAAAAATTTTTTTTAGCTTAATTATCCCATAAGTTTACATGTCATCCATATCTTTTTTAAGGTTCAGATTAAATCCTTGGGTGGATTCACCACCCCATTGACATGGAAACTATCAGCTGCCAGTTCACAGAACACTCTTCCCTCTGCTAGTCGTTTCTTGTGCCATGGTGCTGACTAAAGGAATTTCTGTTTATTCTTTCTTACTTTGTATGTTATATTTCTACATCACTGCTAAACCAAAGTTCTTAGAGTATTTTATTTTTAAAATAACAGAACAACAGAGTACACTATAAAGCAATATAATGTGCATTTGACTTGCATAATCAGTACAGCATAAAAACTCTAAACTTAAATATTAATATTCAATATTAATTTAATTAACTTAAAATATTAAACCTTAAATATTAATATAATATTAAAATAAAAATAAACCTTACATATTAATTAATGGGGGTATACTGTATGTGAAGAAGAATAGGAACGGGAAGAGTAGCCATGAAAGAACTAGACAAGATCCTAAAGTGTAAAGACATACAAATGAGCACTAAGGTTACCATTGTCCAAGTCACTGTATTCCCCGTTACCATGTATGGATGTGAGAGTTGGACAGTGAAGAAAGTGGATGGAAAGAAAATCAACTCATTTCAGATGTGGTGCTGGCAAAGAATGAGTCCTTGAACAGATCAAGCTTGAACTCTCCCTGGAAGCCAAGGTAATCAAACTGAGGTTGTCATAGTTTGGCCACATCATGAGAAGGCATGACTCTCTCTCTCTCTCTCTCTCTCTCTCTCTCTCACACACACACACACACACACAAAACAATAATGCTAGGGAAGGTGGAAGGCAGCAGAAAGAGAGACAGGCTGCATGCCAAATGGACTCAATCAGGAAGGCCATAGTCCTGAACCTGCATAGCTTAAGTAGAGCAGTTGGGAATAGAGGGTCTTAGAGATGTCTCATCCACAGGGTTGCCAAGAATTGGGGCCAACTTGAGGGCAGTTAGCAATATTGTATGTGAGCCAGCACAGTATAGTGTTTTGAGTATTGGACTAGGACTCTGGGAAAGCATCATCCTAGTCCTTTGTTTGAACTTTCCCTTGATTTCTCGAATCTTGTGGAATAGGTCTCTCATTCTTCCCTTTTTGTTGTTGTCTTCTATTTATACATTTGTTGTAGTAGTCATTTTCCTTATCTTTTGCACACTAGCTATTGTACCGTTGCATTCATGGTTATTTAGTTTATTCCCATCTCCTTTTTGTTTTGTGTCTCTTCTTTATTGCTTGTAGTGTTTTATCTGTCATCTATGGTTTCTTCACTTTTCTTTTGTCTGTTGGAAGTGTCTTTATGCATTCTTCTTTTATTATGTCCCTGGTTTCAGACCAAAGCTCTTCCAGTTCATGATCTATTATTCTTAGTACTGCAAATCTGTTCCATATATTGTCAATGAATTCTGTGGAAATATTGTTTAAATCATATTTTGATATGATGACTGGATTTGTTCTCTTCTTGAGCTTTACTTTTATTTTTGAAATGAGTAGATTGTGATCTGTGCCACAATCAGCTCCTGGTCTAGTCTTGGCCACCAGTATTCACCATCTTTTATTTCCAATTATGTAATCTATTTGTTTTTTGTGTTGGCCATCTGGTGATGGCCATATGTATAACGTTTTCTCTGAATGTATGAAAAATGTGTTTGCAATGAATAGGTTGTTGGCTTCACAAAAATCTATCAGATTCTCGCCTGCTTCATTCCTTTTGCCTAGTCCATATTTGCTTACTGTTTTTTTATTCTTCTTTACTTCCAGCCTTTGCATTCCAATCTCCAATGGTCATCTTGACATCCTGTGTTGGTGTGTTCCAGCCCATACAATTTTTTTTAAAAACCTACCTTTCTCCTGGTATAAGGATTCAAGGCAGCTAGAAATATATTTGCTGTATTGTTTGAATAGTATATTGTTGATTAGAATTGGAATTGTTTGAAATAAAAGTAATAATTTTGGTAAAACATTCATTTGGATAACTGAAATTCTGCCTAATAACAAAAGTTTAAGATTTTTCAATTTTTAAAAACAATGCTGTGTTTCTTTCCATTGTTCTGTATAGTTGTTATAAAAAAGTCAGAGTTTCTTTTTCATAATCTCCACCCCTAAATATTTTGCTTTATCTGTTTTAAACCTGGACCTTCCTGAAAGGATTGCCTCTTCTTCTTTTAACATGTTTTTAGTTATCATCCTGTTTTGTCATGGTTACTTCTAAATTCTACAATTTTTCATACTCTTTTAACACTTTCATTAACATGTCTACACTTTCTATTGGGGTCTCTAAACTGATTATCAGATCATCAGCATAAGGTCACAGCTTGTATCATTGATCTTTAATTTCTGCTTCTTTAATGATCAAATTAGCTGACTTTGCCTTCCTTCCTTTCTTCCTTCCTTCCTTCTTTGCAAAGTCTTTTTTCTTCTTCTTTGCAAAGTCTTTGACACAAATCATGCCTCATTCTAACACAGCACAAACCATACTGTAGGTTGGAACATTCCTTTTTACCTGTGCTTCCAGTTCCTCTGAAGCCCTCATACACCAAATTTTAAATTAAAAGCTTTTCAGGACAGGGCTCTCATTCTGCTCTGTTAAGAACAGAGCTAATGGTGGAGGAGGAGCAGCACTAATGACAATAAAAAAAGAAGCAGTGGCAGCTGGTGGCTTCCATAACAGTGGGATGGTGAATCTCCTCTGGATTTAAAGGGATTTTAAGGGAGCTGTTCACAGCGCTGAACATATTTTGAACACAGAGTTCAGCACTTTGGACAGCTTCTTTAATATAGAGCAATTTCCTGCTCAGATTGACACACTACACAATTACAGCACCAGTTTCCATTTTAACTGCCATGGCTCTGTTCTATGGAGTCCTGGGATTTGTAGTTCGGTGGGGCATTAGAGCTCTCTGGTTGAGAGTTCTAAATACCCCTCCCTAAGCTGCAACTTGTTGAATTCCTTAGGACAGAACCATGGTAGCTAAAGTGGAATTATAGCTCTATATTTGTGTTGTGTGGAAGGGTCCACAGAAGTTACCAGTTTCCACTTCATGAAAACAAATCGCAGCCACCAATTCCCACCAAAGGATTACAACCTATAGATTACAACCTAAAGAATTCATTTACGCCTTCAGATCTCCCGTGGATTTGAAGACATAGATGACTTCCCCAGCCTCTTTCTCCACCTCCAGTTCTTTTGTTTGCTTCCTACTTGAAGTGCTGCCTGCTACATCTGTCTTCTTCACTACAGTAGTCAAGCTTAGGGGTCCAGGAAAAGTGGGTGGGAGCTATTCCATTTAAAAGCAAATTTTCATTCTTTCGGTTGCAACCTTGGAAGCCATAGGAGAAATTATCATGTCTGGCTATTTTTTTCAGAGCATCAATATCACGAAGAATGGTTAACGTTATTTTACCTTTATATTTTTCCCACATGGATTATAATACAAATTTGCCTCATATACTATAGAAAAATAAGATTTTTTCTATAGTCTTATTATTTGCTAGGTAGAACACCAGAGGGCAAATTATGTTCCTTTCAGATGATTTGCTAAGTGTTTTACTCCAGTCCTTCTGGGGCAAGGCCCATGAGCAAGTGTTTGCTGACCAAGACCAGATTCTTTTGTATTTTTCATCACCCAATTCAATTAGGCATGAGACCTAATCTGGATACAGAAATAATGTTTGGTTGTCTTGTGGGATTATCTGTGTTATGAGAAAGGACTGAAGAACTGTGACCTTTTGGCTTTACATGGAGAAAAGGATTTTCTCCAAGTGCTAGGTGAGTTCTTCAACATGCCATGTGTCATACCAACTGAGGCAGAAAGAGGCATGCAAAGGGAATCTCATTTACATGGAATAGGTGTTAATTTGAAAAGGGTTGATAGAATCAGTGGCCTAAGGGTGGAGCTTTAGATACTTTACCCCTCTCTTTATACCACCCAGCTTGCCAGCTTGATTCCAAAGGGCATTGAAAATCTCAGGACCAAAAGTGCTTCCCCATTTTGCTTTAGACCCAGCACTATTTTATTTTCAATTGTATTGTTTTATTTTTGCTACTAGTTTAATGTTGATTTTACTACAGTTTTACTATGTACTGCACTTTTTAAAAAGTATTTTCTACTGGTTTTATTTCACATTTATTTGGTTCATATTTTTAATTGACTTGTATATTTTCCAAATTAGCTTATGGGCTGGCCTAGATGTATAGAAAATTATTGATTAACAACGAAACTTTCTATACAAATGGTTAGCATCCATCTGTCCAAGCTTTTATTTACACTCCATCTTTCCCCACACACTGAGAATCACACTGACTTACAAAATAGTGAGAGTTACAAATAATAACACTTATGGACCAGAATTCAGTTTGGGACATCTGCACATCCAACTATCCTTCTCCAATCCTGTCTGCTCATGTTGAAGGACAGAATACCTGTTTGAGGCAGCCTTGGGGCTTTAAAGTAATTCAATGTGATGGTGATGTATGGGTTAGAGTAGTGTACTGTCCACATGTGGATCTTTATGTTACACTAGAGCAGAGGCACTGACTCAATTGGATTCATCTATGGTAGGCCCTTGGGAGGTTCTCAGTCTGTATCCACTTGCAATCTGGCATCCCTTCACGCTACACATTTATAGCTCTATGATTCCACTTTAACTGCCATGACAACATCCTATTGAATCATGGCAATGGGCAATTGAGTGAGAAGTATTTAGAATTCTCAAGTAGAGAGCTCCTGTGTCTCACAAAGCTACAATTCCCTGGTTTCGATAGGATGCAACCCTGACAGTTACAGTGGAATCATAGCACTCAATTTTATGATGTGAAATGGTCCCAGGTTACTTTAGCTGATGACCTTCATCTAGGCATCAACAGGGGAAGTGTGTCCTGTTGGTGCTGTTAGAACTCTCAGCAGCTTTTGACACATTTGACCATGACATCCTCTTGGAACACTTCAGAGAGTTATGAATTGGTGGCACTTCATTACAGTGGTTCCGTTCCTTCCTTTTGGGCAGATTCCAGACAGTGATGCTCGGGGACAGTCATTCGTTAAAAAAAAAAAAAAAAAAGGACTTAAGGCACCATCTTGTCCCTAATGCTATATATATATATATATATATATATATATGAAGTCGCTGGGAGAAATAATTAGGAGACATGCGATGGGTTGTTATCAGTACACTGATGACACTCAGATATATTTCTCCATGTCTCAGTCTCAGCTTTGTCTTCAGATGGTGTCTCTCCTCTCAATGAATGTCTTAGAGTAGTAATGGATTGGATGAAGAAAAACAAAGTAAAACTGAATCCAGAAAAAATCAAGGTACTTATAGTAGGAGCCGCTAATCCAGTTATTGTGATACAACCTCCAGTCTTACATGGGGTCACACTCTCCTCAAACGACTGTGTTTGCAGTCTGGGGGTGCTCCTAGATTCATTGCTCCAGATGACAAATCAAATGCAACAGTCAGGAGTGCCAGTTTGGGAAAATAATGACAGGAGTCAGCGGAACATGAACAGAGTTTCAAGTAGTGGTGGTCAGCCCCCCCCCCCCAAGTCAGGCTTCAAGCCTTTGCCAAATTGGGTCCAAAGATGGTACTAGCTCTGTTTTTTTTCAGTTTATTGTACTAGTGTTCCTCTTGCTAGCATACATTTGTAATGACATGCCATTTCTACAATTCCCTTTCTCAAGAAATGAATTCCTTCCTCTAAACTTTTAATTCCTCTTTATGACCTCTCACTGAACATTGTTCTAGCCCTGCAGCAAGGCTTGCTGTCAAGTCCTATTTGCCATTTTAGCTAAGCTGACTTCAGATTTACTAATCTAAGTTGAAGGAGTCTGGGACAAATGTAATGTTAGTATTTTGGCAATTCCCAGATGTCATATTTGAATCATCTATAGGAAAACACCCCTCTGAGCCCTAGTACTCTGTGCTAACAGAAGCTTGCCAGTTCTCATATAATCTAGTCTATGCATTTCCTCTATTTCAGTTTTCATCTGATCAGGAGCTCCTAATTAAACACCTCTTAGGGAATCTTCAGTCAAAAAGAACCCTTGCTGTTCTTAGATATGTCACAGGTTTTTGATTTATAAAAACCCACACCTATGATGATGAGACATCATGGCTTGTGAAGAAGCTAATTATAATATCATTATGTGGTCCATTACTGCATCCAATTGGTGTAAAGGACGGTATGTATACAACATTTGAAAACAGAATTCAGGAATGCCCAATCAGCCATGATATTGTTATTTCTGTGTGTTTTGAAACATTGCCATCCAACCCCAGTTTCAACCTTTCACATCTGCATACCCTCCAATTGTCCTGATTTGAAAGGGACAATTCAGATTAATCCTTAGTACCCCACTTTTCCTGTAGCTTTTAAAATGTCCCAATTTTTCCTCCTCCCACTTTCTCCCCTTGTCCTTTGCTTACTTCAAATGCTGCAAAGTGAGTTAAAAGTACAAGAGTAGTTTGTACTCAGTTAACTCAGCAGGAGGGAAAGGAGAGAAGGGGCTAGAATCTTACCCCTCCCAGTAGAATTGAGCAAAACCTGCAGCTTCTCCTAGGTCATGTTTTCTTTCTTATTAACAACTTTTGCCATCTTGACCACATTATGACATTGCTTGTCTACACATGTCCCAGTTTTCATCTGTGAAATGTTGGAGTGTAATAATCTGGCAAACCCAAATCCCACTAACTTCACTGCTGCTCCCAGTCACTAACTCCTCCTTCACTGTTGCCCCA
Source organism: Urosaurus nigricauda (assembly GCA_034509955.1). NCBI lineage: Eukaryota > Metazoa > Chordata > Lepidosauria > Squamata > Phrynosomatidae > Urosaurus > Urosaurus nigricauda. The sequence goes on along the minus strand of JAOEGL010000001.1, from coordinate 309,806,175 downwards.
AATTTGTGAGCAACACACATTACCCTCCAGTCCTCTCACATACAACAGAAACAGCCCCCCCCCCTTCAACTACATAATCTATATACTTCTGACATCTGTTTTGCTCATGGAACAGCAGCAGTCATTCTCAGCTGAAAATACCAAGAGCCTGCACTTTCTCAACATTATGTAAAAAGGATCTTATAGCATCTTTGAGACAGAGAGAAAGAAGTTAGTAGCATGAGCTTAAGTCTTTAAAAGCTTATTCTAGCTGCTTTTTTCCCCTTTTTTCTTTTCAGTAAGGTGGTGTCTGGATGGAGGAAATGTTCCTGCCCCATTCCCATCCTGCCCTTAGACAATGCCCAGGGCCCAAACAGGTGAAAAATGCACCCAATCTTCACTCAATCTGTGGATGTGAGGGAAGAGTGAGCAAGCCACTGACCTCTTTCTGCCTGGAATGTTTAACTCCCTGCCACAGCACTTTCACTTTTACATTCAAGTTCATGTGGTTCCAGTGCCATTCTTTTTGCAGGTATGCAAATTGATTATACAAGTGCACATTAGCAGAACAATACCATCAATACAGCACACTGCTGCTAAATAGGATAGCCATTGTTTAGGGTGTGTACAGACAGTGTTGCTGATATTGGGTGTCAATTGTATGGGCAGCTCATCCTCCCCATTGATCTGCAAGCCCTGGTGGTAAGCCAAATTTTCCCAGCCTTAGTCTCAAAGGTGCTATAAGATCCCTTTACATACTGCTCTAGACTAACATGGCTTTATCTTTGAACTCCTTGATACTGGCATTCTTGATTTCAGTGAATGGGAGAGGATGATAGTGAGGCATGCAGTATGACATACTTTCTTTCACCACTTCCTCCACACCAAGCATAATTTTATACTTCTTGGTCTTAAAATAGGGCATGTAGATTGTACGCTCAGTTAAATGCTTCCTTGAGAAAGCAAATGTAAAATCCTGAAGTAGAATCATGCACATAGAAAAATGAATCACAGCAAAACGCTGTAATTCAGACAACCTGTTCAGGGGATTGGGCTACCGATTGACAACTGAGTCCACTGTAAAAATGCTCTGTGCTTCAATTAGCCCTTCCTTCTTAGTTTGAGAATAGCCTAGAGACAAGTCAGTATTGGCAGTCTTCATGAACCACGGATTGCATGGTTCACCGAGTGCCTAAGTCACTTTGAAGCTCTGGCATGTCTCCAGATGTCACACACTTCACACAGAATAATTCTATCATGGTGACAGCTCCGTGCAAGAAGCTGAGGCTGTGCAGGCTGGCTCTACTCTGGAAAGTTTGTCCTTCAGAAAAGAAAAGTCAGGGGAAGGGGAAGTTCCTGGACATATTACGTTTCTTTGTTCCTCAGAATCACTGCTGCCTGTGCCACCAACTCCAATTTGCGTCCACATGGTTTCCATGTGAGTTGCTGCAAGCCCATTGCAATTCAAAGGAAGTATTGTATGTTCGTATAAATCATAGTTTCAGTGGAGATAATAGGACTTCTCTTTGGTTTTTGCCCTTTCTTCCTTTCAAGAGAAAAAGAGTGATGCAGAGCGTTGAAAAGCTGAGATGTATTTTTCACATGACAAACAGGGAATGAATTAAACTGAACAATAATCAAAGGAACTGATTTCTTTCCAATAAGTTGTAGCTCTCTTATTATTCATCTATTTGCAATTATCCTCCAACCAAAAAAACTAATAAGGGGTGGGCAAAGAGTAGTCCTCTAGCTGTTGTTTGATTGTGGCTTCCAGCATACCTCACCTTTGGCTGTGCTATCCAGGGCCAATAGGAGTTGCAATCCAACAACACCTGGAGAGCTGTGCTTTGAACAACATGACTTAATACAATGACTCAAACTAAAATACCTGAAAGCCAAAATCATTTTTAATCTTTATATTTTGTTGGATGAATTGTTACTGTGGATAGTTTTTTGTGGAGCTTTTGGGCTATGTGGCCATGTTCTAGAAGAGTTCCTTTCTGACCTTTCGCCAGCATCTGTGGCTGGCATCTTCAGAGAATGATAGCCTGGAAAAGGATTGGATATATATATCCTGAGTGACCCTGGGAAGGAAGGAGTAATTAGCAAATGTATTGTTCTGTTGCTAATGGCAGTCCTCAGGGTGGGAGGATATGCAAACAAGGATTAATGTCTGCTAACTGGTGCTCATTGTCTGCTGGGAATCCCCTGGCCTTAGGCTGTTGCTCATTTGCATAGGTTGAGTCTTGACCTTGCTGTCCTTCAGGACTGGTAGCCAAGCCTTGTTTACTCTCAGTGTTTCATCTTTCCTGTTGAAATTGTCTAGGTGTTTATGGATTTCAGTGGCCTCCCTGTGCATTCTGACATGGTACTTGTTGGCATGGTCCAGAATTTCAGTGCTTTCAAACAGCATTTTATGCCCAGGATGGTTTATAGCATGTTCTGCTACTGCTCATTTTTCCAGTTGACCAAGTCTGCAGTGTCTCTCATGTTCCTTGATTCTTGTCTGCACACTGCGTTTGGTGGTCCCCATGTAGACCTATCCTCAGCTGCATGGAATGTGGTAGACTCCTGCGACTGTGAGCAGGTCTCTCTTGTCCTTGGCTGAGCAAAGCATTTGCTGGATTTTCTTCATCAGTTTGTAAACCATTTGAAGGTTGTGTTTCTTCACCACTTTCCGTATTCTGTCTGTGACTCCTCTGATGTATGGTAAAAATATCTTCCCTTTGGGTGGTTGCTTGTCTTGAGTCTTCTGGGTTTTTCTGGGCCAGGCAGCCCTTCTGATGTTTGCGCTGGAGTAACCATTGGAAAGAAGTTCATACTACCCTTTGCCCCGATCAATGCTTCCCGGTGCATTTTACTCCGCTGAAGTTCATACATACAAAAGTAACTATTCAAGATGGAGCCTCTTAGTTGCCAATCAAATGATGTCACGGTGACGTCGGATGCAGCCATTGGCGCCGCAAGAGCTCCACCCGGCACTTTGCTTTTTTAAAAAACTTTTTTACATTTGACAGATTATGTGCATGGAGCATAGGGCTGGGAGCAGTGCAGATTGTGGGGATCCCTCCTCCTCCTCCTCCTCCTCCTCCTCCTCCTCCTCCTCCTGCTCCTACTCCTTTTTTCTCAGCACCAGGAATGCTTCATCGGGCACTTCTGAATTTTTTTTAATTATTTTTACAATTTGACAGCTTATGAGCATTCTACTTGGGGCTCTTTAAACGGGAGGGGTAACTCCCAATCCATATATGGATAGTTAGCTTCCATATATGGATTGGGGTTCTCTCTCCCTTCGTTTAAATGCTCAATATGAATGGGACTCTTTAAACGAAAGGAGAAGGAACTCCAATCCATATATGAAAGCTAACTATCCATATATGAATTGGGGGTCCCCTTCTGTTTAAAGATCCTCATGCAGAATGCGCATAAGCTGTCAAATTGTAAAAATAATAAAAAAATCAGAAGTGCCCAATGAAGCACTCCTGTTGCAAAAACTATTAAACAACACCGGATTAAAGCCAGTGGTTTCCGCCCCCTGGCCTTTACCCCTCCCCTGAACTCCTCCTCCGATCATGATTGGAGCCAAGTTCACATTCGATTGAACTGGTTTTTCCAAACCCCCCCCCCCCCCAAAAAAAAAAAAAACAGTAAATACCCCACTTTCGGAAAACCCAGGTTTAGGGGGATTTGTGCTGCATTAGGTGTGCAAGATCCGGATTCCTTAGTGAAAAAACCGACGCCAGTATGAACTTCATGATTTTAATCCAGGTTACATACCAGTTAATATGGTAGTCTGAATGGCCCCTTTGTAGGTTACGCACCTATAGTGTTTAGGATCAGTCTATCCAACATACCATATCTCCTCATATGAGCCTGTTGGACACTGTACATAGGTACAATTGATGAGAGCACAAACAGGGCATTCTCAGTGGCTTCACATAGACTTTGGAACTCCCTCTTTAGGGAGGCTAGAATGGCTTCTTCCTTGCTGTCTTTCCATTGGCAGGCAAATACTTTTTTATCCAGACAAACTATTAGAATCAAAAGGACTGTAAGTGCTGTATTGTTTGAAATTGCATTGTTCAACTTAAAATACTTTTAGAGTGTGTAAGCTTTTAATATGGTCAATAGTTTAATTTGGTTTGAATGTTGACTTTTTGTACATTTTAACTCAAACCATTTAATCTGTGATCTGCCTTGAGTCCTAGCTTTGGGGAAAAAGCAGGATATAAAAGAGTAGTAGTAGTAGTTGTTGTTGTTCTCCTTCTCCTCCTCCTCCTCCTCCTCCTCCCTCCCTCCCTCCTCCTCCTCCTCCTGGCAAAAACAAACAAACAAACAAAACAGAGAAGATGTACTGCTGATCTTGGGAGTCTCCAGCATTGAGAATTCACCTATGAGCACCCATGGGCTACTTAACAAACCAGAAATGGATTTTGTTTGGGATTTTTTCCCCTCCCTTTTGGCAATCCAAATGGTCCCTGGAGAACCCCATTGGCAGAAAGCTGGTCTCTGAACCCATCACAGCTGCCCATCCACAGCTGCCTGTCAACATTGTGTGCTATCTACTTTTCAGAAATTCTTTCTTTTTTAAAAGCAGCACTAGGCACAGCTACAATTTCCCCAATTTTTTAGCATTACAGCAAATTAAAACTATGCTGAGCACTTAGAAAAACAGTTTAAGCAGCCAAAGGAAAAGGGAAGGTAAAGATAGCAAAGGGACTATGAATGCAGCAAATATAAGTATAAATGATTCTCTCTCTCTCTCTCTCTCTCTCTCTCCCCAATGCTACAAATTAGGGGCTACAGGAATATTTCATGGGGGTATTCTTATTTGGCAGGGCAATTCCTTCATTTGATCCCTGCAAATAGGTACACTCCTGAGGTGACTGATCTCTATTATGTGTGAAAGTACACACTGATATACTTCTGGTACAGTACTATGAGGATTATTAGTATTTAATTTAGTTAGCTGATAGTAAATGTTCTTAGATTAAAATAATTTCTAAAAGAATCCCTATCTGAGGGGTCATGGAAATATGGCCTCAGGCTATGTAAGTCACAAAGACAAATTTGTGGGAGCTGATGCTGGGTTGGTCTGGAGCTTGAAAATATTACTGTTTGGGGACTATAATTCTAGTGGCAACTGGTGGCTCTCATGTCAATGGGAAAGAGCATCCACTCCATGCTGAAGTCCATGCTTTATATGATATCTCCAAAGTGTTGAACCCTATCCTCCAAATGGTTTCAGCATCTTAAATAGTTTAAAGGTAGCCAAAACCTGGAATGGATTCACTGTCTCACTGAAACACAAGCCACCAATAACCCTTATACAGTTCTAAGAACCTGTGAGCCAGCATAGCCACTGGCCATTCTGCCTAATGATTCTTAGATTGTAATCCAAAAAAAATAATAATAAAATAAATAACTTTTCGAGTTTTTGCACTTGAGTTTCCCCTTCACATCAGTAGTCCTTTTTATGCTATAAGTGAAAGTTGTGATGAAAGATGCCCCCTGATTTGGCTCAGAAAAAGAAGAAACTGCCTATGTTTGATATATCAAGTGTTTCTAGCTAGACAGAGTCACATCAACCATAGTCACAGAGTGACAAATCAGGAAGCTGGGTGTGAACGGATTTCCCCTGCTTAGCTTGATCCAGGCTGTGGCCATTTGTGAAGGATATGTCTAAAAATAGATTTGAACTGTTTTATATTTTGTTCATTTCCATTTACTTTTTTGCTTGAATGGGCCATAGGAAAGATGCATGTGTTACGTATTTACTACATGTAAGCACCATGCCTGCAATAATATGCTTACTGTGTGTCAAGTGCAGACAGTATCAGATATCCAGAATATCTTCTTTTAACATGTTTTGTGGACATGTAGAACGAGGAAACAGAATAGTGTTTGCTTCCCCCTCCCTGCCCAACTTTTATGTATTTATCTGAAAGTCTGAACAAAGCCTATGTAAGTGTAGGTTTATGCTTTGCATGTCTGACTTTAATAGAATTCCTGATCTCTCTAAGAGAGTCCTTGTAAGGCAACTTGTATGAATGTTAGTTTGGCTCTGTTCAGATCTTCCAGTCAATGAAATCAACTGTACAGGTCAGGGAAGAGGTAACAGAGGTGGCATGTTCCCAACAATTACCCCTTCCATACATACATAGGAAGCACTAAGGACCACATACTATGGTTAATGGAGTGCATAAGGGAATTCCAAAAGAAAATCGGCATATGCTTTATAGACTATAGCAAAGCCTTTGACTACATAGATCATGAAAAGCTATGGAATGGTTCCCAATTGGCAAAGGCATCAGACAAAGCTATATCCTTTCACCCTATCTGTTCAACTTGTATGCAGAACATTGTAAGAAAAGCAAGCATGGATAGAGAAGTGAAAATAGGAAGAAGGAATATCAACAATCTAAAATATGTAGATGAAACCATAGTACTAATAGAAAACCTCACAGACCTGAACACCTACTAGGGAAGATCAAAGAAGAAAGTGCAAAGGCAAGTTTAATGTTGAACATAAAATAATGACCACCAAGGACCTTCACAAGTTCAATCTAGATAATGAAGAAATAGAAATAGCAAAAGAATTCCCATACCTGGGATCAAACATTGATAGAAATGGGGACTGCAGTCAGGAAATCAGAAGAAGATAAAGAATGGGGAGGGTGGCTATGAAAGAACTAGAAAAGACTCTAAAATACAAAGATATACAACTGAGCACATAGGTTAGAATCATACAAGCCATCATGTTCCCTATTACCATGTATGGATGTTCATTTGAGATGTGGTGCTGGAGAAGAGTGCTGAGGATCCCATGGACAGCCAAAAGGACAAACAAATAGGTCCTAGAGCAGATCGAGCCTCCCTGGAAGCCAAGATGACCAAATTGAGGCTGTTGTACTTTGGACACATCATGATCAGGAAGGACTCATTGGAAAAGACAATAATGCTGGGAAAGGTGAAGGGAAGTAGGAAGAGAGGAAAGCTACATGCCAGATGGATGGAATATATTAAGGAGGTCATGGGTATGGGGTTGCAGGAATCAAGCAGAACAATGGAGGACAGAGAGTCTTGGAGATGTCTCATCCATAGGGTCATCATGAGTCAAGATCAATTCAAGTGCAGTTAACAACAAACATTGCACTGAAGATCTGAAGAGAGCTTTTCCAAAACTCCTGTCACAGGTCTTGAGTCATTTACTTAACATGTGAAAACAGCTCAGAAGAAATCAAATCTGTTATGTGTTTGCTATCTCATAAACTCAAACCATCTGTCTGTAAAAACTGCATATTTTGTAGATTATATAATTATCAATTCAGAAAACACCTTCACTGTTCCAATTTTCTGCAACGGGGATGTGAATTGTGTGTGCTGCTTCAGATGTTGCTGGACTGTGGCTCCCATCATTCCTCACTGTTAGCTGTGGTAACTAGGGTTGCTGGGACTTTCAATTTTACAACATCTACAGGGTTGCATGGTTCCAACTGTGTTGTAAAATAAAATGTAAAATAAAATAAATATAAATTATTTATAAAACTTATTTTATAAATATAAAAATAAAATAAAGTGTAAAATAAATTTAAAAGCCATTTAAATTTGGTCTTAGCCATGCTAATATGCTATTTCTGAGGGTCTAGGACCATTGTTTACTTTCCCCTGGACATTGGACTATCCACCCTTGATTTCCTTGATGTCTCCATAATAGACTTGGAAGAGCTGGTTTTGTATTTAAATGTTATATATCCCCATTCCCACCTCTGCCTGCATGTTTCAAATGAGAAAAGGTCTATTATAGGGGAGAAGGGAATTTACAAGTCTATTTGGGGCCTAAAACAGTTGTAGCCCCCCAAGCCTTAGTACAAATACCAAGGGTCCCTTCACACTTCACAATTATAGCACTGTTATTCCACTTTAATTGCCATGGAGCCATCCTATGGAATTCCAAGGTTTATGGTTTGGTGAGGCACTGGAGTTGCTTGGTTGAGAATTGTAAATGCCCCCCCCCCCCACCACTGCAAATCCCAGGATTCTTCTGGCTGTTGCCCTGGCAATTAAAGTGGAATCATAGTGCTATAATTGCAAAGTGTAATTGGGTCCCCAAACCACATTTGCCACATGATTTCTGTTGACTGTAATGCCCAACTTTTCATTGACTTTTTCCCAGCATGTAGAATGGAAAAGGTTTGGAGGACCCTGGGGTCAGTGACAGCTGGTGGCTTCCCTGTCAGTGGGGCAGAGAATCTGTTCTAGATTTTAGTCCAAACTTTGAAGGAGTTGTCAACATTGCACAACCTTCTTCCTGAAATAGATTCAGGGCTCTGGACAAAAGTTCAGGCTAAAACATGGACCAGACCTATCACTCAGCTGATATGTAAGACACTTGCCATCACTACCTGGGGGGCATACCATGGGGCTGTACATATCCCATAGGTTACACTTTTCCCATCCCTGTTCTAATCCAATGATTCTGCCCAAAACCAATGTTAAATGTTTGGGAGATGCATAATGTGCTGTAGGGATTGGATAAGAGGCCTCTGTAACTAATGTGGTTCAGTTGGGACAAGTGATTCCAACACGTGACTTAGTTGGGATGCAGCCTTGCAAACAGTAATGGAAAGTCCTTGAGGAATGTATCTCCATGGTGAAGATTATGTCAAACAGCTCCCTTTTATGCAAAGTAGGTGACCCCAAACTGCTGCCAAGAAAGCCAGTTGGTTGAATGCTCCTTGCAAAGCGTTAGATTTCAGTGGCTCAGTGTTAATTGCCAGGTGTTGTAATCTGGAAGGCTGCCAGGGGAAGAAATGACTGGCAGCTCTGAAAGACAGCGTTAATACAACTATAATCTCAAATCTATTTAGCACCCTGCAAAGCCCACATCTCTAGTGATCAGCCACTTTGTCAACAGTGTCTGCAAATGAAGATGACCTTCTCTGGGGCTTAATGTGGCATTAGAGATGCAGGGTGTGTGATATTCAGACTGCCTGGTCTAGCCAGAGTGGGAGACAATAATAAGCAGCCGCTGTTTTGGCAGGAAGAGCAAATTGGTACACAGCCCACACCAGTTTGTAAGATTTTGCATTTAATCTGCCATGATATGCATGAGATACAGATCTCTCTAATACATAAAACAATGTGAAAAGTCTGGCAATCCTATAAACAGGGACCCATTTCAAAATGACAATGTAAATCAGAAAAGTCTTCTCCTTTACTTAATTTACAGGTTACTGACTATTAGCCTAGAAAGACTGTGACTAAGGCATTGGCTTGCTTATAGGTTTAACTGAAATTCAGCTCCCACTGGCACACCACTTCCTTCTTTCCCCCTTGGAAGTGTCAGGTCTTGATTTTGGGGAGCTAATTCTAAAAGGTACATATGGTTCCAAGGTCCTAAAAGTAGTTGGTTATCATTATATTTATCTTTTTAATAAAAGTACTAAAATTGTCACTTTTCATTTCATATTTTAAAAAAATACACAGCTGAATGGTCTTGGGAAACTGCTTTAAAAGGGCAATTAATTATAGTTCCAAAGCCCTCAAATTAGCTGGTTCATGTTATGTTTACTTAAAAAAAAGTTCTTTTTTAACCTAAGTGTAATAAAAAAATCGTTGCTTTTCATTACTTCAAAATACTGCATAGCTGAATGCTGTAAGGCACTTCTGTGCTGTACAAAACAGTATTCTCCCAGCTTCCCTGTCATTGTCTCAAAACGCATAGCTGATGACAAAACTGCAGTCTTTGTTGCAGATGATCACCGAGGGGCTCAGGCTTCTAGGCAATGTTTTGTTGTTTGAGTGAGGTGATAGCTCCTTTGCTTCCTCTCTGAGGGCTCTCTGTTCTTCATTCCCCCATGCTCTGTTCACTCTGCATCACAGTATTTTTATAAGAGAGATCTTTTGAGGATGGTACAATGATGGATGACTTAAAAGCACATGCATGGGTGTGTGGGGGGTATCCAAATGTTTTAATAATTACCTTTTTAAAAAAATTGACATAAAGTTTGTTTTGATTTGTAGTTGTTAAGTTATCTCTATGTAGTCACTATCTAGATCTACATATTTTTCCCAGCGTATCTTGACCCTCCGAATACCTGACATTGCAGAAGTCTGCAGATTGCGCCTTATGAGGGGGTATTGTAAAGTAATAATTATCACCCAGAAGTTATGATGGCATATTAATGACATTTTGTCAGTGTCATCATTGGTCCCTAAGTGCACTTTGCTGGGAAAATCAACTCATTGCGTCCTTTATTTTTGTGACTGGCTCTGCTAGAAGTGACTAAAGTGTAAAATCCTTGTCAGGCGCAATCTGCAGGCTTCTAAAGTATCAGGTATTCAGAGGGTCAAGACACGCTGGGAAAAATGTGTAGATCTAGATAGCGACTACATAAAGATAAGTTAACAACTACAAATCAAAACAAATTTTCTGTCAATTTTTTAAAAAGGCGATCATTAAAACTTTTGGATCCCCCTCATACATATAACTTCATTTGGCAGGACCAAAGCTTGCATCCACAAAGCTGCTCCATGTTTTATGGAACTCCTTAAGATTTCATACCTGTCAACATATCACAGAGGAAAACCAGAACATATGTGATCAAGCATCATTAGAGTGTGGTCAAGATGGCACACATTATTCATGGGGAAGAGCTAGGCAAGACAGCAGTGCTTTGCTTTTACCCTGCTGAGAAAGGGAAGATTTCACCCTTCCTCTCCTTTTCCCTGCTGAGTTCATTGAGAGCAAACTACATTTGCACTTTGAACTCAGGTTGCAGGAACTGAAATAAGATGATGACAAAGAGAGAGGTATGAAAAGGAAAAGAAACTGGAACATCTTAAAAGCGATGAAAATGTAGGATAATCCGAAAGAGGATTAATCAGGACTGTCATTAGAAAATTGGGACATCTGGGGGATGTGACATTTTGGTCTCTTTGCCTTTGCATGTAGTTGCTCCAAAAGGCAGAAATCATCTGCATCACTTTCATTTGTTAGTAAAGATCTGATAGGTCAATCTGGGACAGCAAATGCATTGCAGTCAGTGCCTTCTGTAAAGTCTTGGCTTGTTACTCTCCATAGTTTGTGCAGTCATATATAATATGCATATACACACAAAAACGAACAAACAGAGATATTATCCTATATTTAGGAATGGCATATGTTATGCTATCCTATCATCATCATCATCATCATCATCTAACATGGCAGAGAAGACCAGGTCTGGACAAGTATGAAAACATGATTACATATGGCTCAAAAATCCTGAAAAACAAACCCAATCCCCCCACCCTTTCCAAAAGAGCTTTTCTTCCAGATAAACTAAACCTGTCAAGGGGATATTTATAGTCTCCTCATTTCCACTTGTGCCTTCACTTTCTATATGAGTTGTGTGCAGCCTTGGGCTACCAGTTATGTCTCCCGACTCACTTGGAATACCCTCTGCATTAGCTAGGCGTACTTGGCCTGCAGAGCTCTTGGAAATGTCAAAAAGATAAGGCAAGGAAAACATGGCTTTCAAGGGCCTATTTGCTACAGCAGAGCTATGGGGCAAGGCAGCATGGTTCCAACTGTGGAGGAACAAAGAAGCAGGCAGCACATTTGGAATGAAGCTGTTAGCATGGCTTGGTTCCAGTGGTGAGTTTTCAATGGATGTTATGGGAAATCTGGTAATAACCAAAGGTTCATCCATACAGTAGAAATAATACAGTTTAACACCACTTTAACTGCCATGGGTCCCTCCTACAGAATCTACAGAACTACAGGATTTGTAGTTTAGTGAGGCACCGGCACTCTTTGGTAGACAAAGGTAAACCATAAAATGATCTCAAACTGCATTTTTCTATAAGGTAGGTGCACCCCATGTTTTCCTGGGAAAATTCTAGGGGGTTAAGAACACCAGCCAATTTCCATCAGATTATTTGTATGGCAGTTTTTCTGTCCTTATGCATTAAGGAGTGACTTGACAATGGCTGAAAAATTCACCTGAATACACAGAGAGGTGGACAGGTAGGATAGGGGACATGGGCAAAAACAGACCCTCACCTGGGCTGGAAGTATACTAGACATCCATATGTTGAGGATGGAAATTTGTAAAGGGCTTTAGAGCTGTATTCCTTCAGACTAAAAGGAATAATGAAGTTTTTAGGGGGAAAGACAGTCATATTGAAAGAAATTCAAGTTCCCTATGATTAGGATTATGGAGAAGGGTTTCTGCTGCATATACAGTAGCACCAAAATATTTTACTGTGTTTCTTAGTAACTCTTTTATGCCATGACTTGAATATGCCACTACTTCCTGAGGTGCCCACAACTAACATCCAGGATTTGTCTTACCTTTCCATAATTTCTCCAATATCCCTATTGAGTAACCAAATGTTCCATTATATTACTTTGCTGTATTCCAAATAGGATATAACCAAACACATAGTAGCATTTTTGAAATACTTTGGCTCAATATTTGCCTAGAAGCAGATTAATATGTTTACCCATTTCTTTCCAGAAATCATCAGGGAGCAGAGGTTCCTAGTATGTGCACTCAATGTTGTCTCACTGTCTCCTACATATCATTACCGTAGAAATGCATTTAGGACAGTGCTTCTCAGGCCATCTGATGTACGGGGGCTGGCAGTTTCCCCTCCCACATGTGTCAGAGACTGGCACTAAATTTGTGCCTGTTGGGTGCAATTGTTTCTTTCTTTCCCTGAAACTTACCAGAGCCTAGCAACCAATGGCCCAGGAACCAGCAGGGGTCCAGGTAGCACCACTTTGAATAGCACTGATTTAGAACATTTCACTGGAGTCCATTTTATTTCATTGGGAACCTGCAGCTCTATCACTTTTGAATTTAAATCCAACAGAATTTATTAATACTGGCCAGTGCCTCATTGCCCACTAATGTGGGGAAATGTTTCACTTCAGTCCTTTATTTTATTTGCTCTTAGCTATATCAGTTTCCTAACTTTTTGGTAAATAATGATTGGGCATTTGGGAAGATAAGCCATTTCTTTCAGCAATTTTAATATATGTGGTTTTGGTGAAACAGCAATTGCATTTGGACATAATACATTCTTAAGTGAAGATCTCAGATGAACTGACTGGCAGTTTGTTTGGGGTGTATGTTTCCTCCATAGACTTTTAAAACTATAGAACTTACATCATGAATTAATCCATACAGAGAGAAAATACATTTTCTGATCTATTGTTATCAGTGAAATCAAGCCCAAATCTCACTCTTTTGGTTTTCATAGGAAGAACTTGCAAAAGATCCTGGTTTTTTGTTTGTTTGTTTGTTTTGGTATTCTAATGCCTACTATCCTGGCTACTGGCTGAGGGGCTACAGAAATTAGTGTACCAAAAAGTAATTTTCTCAGGTTCTGCATATAGTAGTAGCTTTTAGGAAACACCAGTTCTCTGATCATAAGCTAAGCCTAGAGTTCGCATGGCAACTGGAGTCCCCATGGTCAAATTTGTTTTGTTAAAAAGTATTAACTACTCTCTGCCATTATCATAAAATTGCCAGCCAATAGCTGTGGCAATGGGGTTCACAATGGGGTAGCACAAAAATAGACCTATACTTCAGCTTACTGGCCTTGTTCAGACTGGCCATTAAGGCTGGTCTGGGGGTGTAGTTGGGGCATCAGGTGTACATGACACATGCCCTGATTCCATCCCAGGATGCCATGACACCACACGCCCCTCCACATGACATGGGGTGTCATGGCGCTCCTCCAGCACCACATCCATATGACACAGCACAGAAGGAGTGCTGTATAGCCATGACAACACAGTTATGTCACCCTTTTCAGGACGCAAAAGGGAGTCACTTTTTGTGGCTCCTTTTTGCACCCTGGAAAGGCCGGATTGGGGCCATGGCTTGAGGTTGCTGCAGGCCTGATCTGGCTAGGAAAGGGACAGCGGCATGCCATCCCTTTGGGGTTGTATGTACAGCCCCACCATCCCCTTTTAAAATGGCTCTCCCATTAAAGGAAATTATTCTGAACAAAGATGTAGTGGCTATCATATAAAGTTGGAAGTGAGAACTCAAGGTTGCCCTTCTTGTGTAGATATGAGCTTGTTGGTTAGCTTTGCTGAAGTCACTGTCTCTTACATTAACCAACTGTAGTTGTGAGTCTAAAATAGTATTCTGACTTCCTTGGAAGAAGAACAAGTTGAAAAAGTAATAAATACATAAATGCTAGAACTTTCACTGTTTCATAATCCAAGAGTCTCCCCCCCTCCCCCCCTCCCCTCCTTGTTCTTTTGGACTGAACCCACTTTCTAAGAACAGAAAAGAAATTATGAGTTGATAATGAGGCATTCTAGTTTCATTAATCAATTGTGGTTGAAGGGAAGTAATAATTGTACTGTATGTTCACACCCACCAAATGCTCCAGTAGCTGAGAAATCAATCCACACTGCATTGTTTTTCTTTCTTTTTGGTGTGCTTTTCTACTATGTTCCCTTTTTCTTTCTTTTCTTTTTTTACAACATACTGAACTGACAACTGCCCCTCCCTTAGTCCACCAACTTCCTTTCTTCTAAGGGCATTTGGATGCTGGTCCTGAACTTGAATGTGAACTATTTTGCTTGGGTGTATCACTAGTAAATATTTGTTGCATGACTCATTTCTAGCCAGGATGCAGCCTGACTGCAATCACATTCATCCACACAATAGCTTTGTGAAAGAGAGTTCATTCTTCCTCTCTTAGGTAATAAGCCCAAGAGCTGAAAGAAAATGAAACTAGTTTGCCAACTTTCTGTTGTTGTTTTTCCTTATCCCAAACCAATGTATGGCATTCTCAGTAAAACCACCTTCCATCTAATGACGGCCATAGCAATATCCTCCCTTTATCCTTTTGGTTCAGTGTAACATAAAATATTTTCAATGGTAATTAGTCAATAGGTCATAGCCCAGGGTTGTACAGGGCTGGGGGCTTAGCCAATCACATGAAAAAATAACAGAAATATTCCAAAGACATTCTTTCTTTTTACACTTCAAGAAACAAATCAAATGAATCACTAGTAACAGTGGACTGCCATGTGCCAGTCTTTTGCAACTTAAATAAATATCATGAATGCATTTGAAGAATCATTGCCTCGAAATGCAAACACACCTCTTCAAGCTTTTGGGGCCTGGTTTCAGAGTACCAAGTTGCTTTAAAGCTCACATTCATTTCATATTACAAGGCTTCTGCAAAGGAAGGTCCTACCACACCAGCCCTGTGAAGGGTGTGAGGGTGGTGGGACAGAGGGAAGGTCCTCTCAAGCAGATCTCAAAGCATGGGCTGGTTTGTAAGGGAGAATATGGTCCTTCAAATAACTTGGACCTGAGATGTGTATTGCTTAATGTCATAACCTGCACTTTGAGTTGTGCCCAGAAACAAGACCAGCAGCCAGTGGAGCTGTTGCAACAAGGGAGACTTGATAAACCCTGAGGGACCCCACAGGCCAGTGGTCAAGGTTGTAAACAGGTGTCTCCCCAGAACCATCTTCTGCATTTGCCCCTCCAGGAAGGAATGAAATCACTGTAAAACGGTGCACCCAAGATCCATCCCAGTAAGGCAGCCCAGAAAGATATCAAGGTTGATGGTATCAAAAACCACCAAGAGGTCTAGCAGATCCAACAGGGACAAACTCCCCTGGCTAGCTCCCAGCATAAGCCACCAACCAAGGCAACCAAAGTTGTCTCTGTCTCATAACCTTATCACATTCACTTTTTAAACCATTTTGGGGATAGGGACGAGACTTGCAGGGGCTAGTGTGAGCAGATTTTACCGCACACAGGAAGTGTCCACAAAAAGGTCCAGTTCTGGCACCTGTCCCTGTCCAGTGCCGAGAAGTGTTAAATGTTCTAGTTGGAAGACTTCTGTCTAGACAAAATGGCACCCGCCAGCACTGAAAAGGGACAGCTTGGGTACATGTGCTGGAACGGGACCTTTTTGGGGACGCTTGTGTGTGCCCCCGTGAGTCCTGTCCCTGTCCCCAAAACGGTTTAAAAAGTGAATGCGATAAGGTCCCAGGTCTGAAAACAGATTGAAATAGATTTAGATAATGGTTCAGTGTCATCAGTATGCAAATGACATCCAACTATTTTCCTTTCCAAGGAAGCTGTCCCATAACCAGGTCTGAAAACAGATTGAAATGGATTAAGATAATCCCTGGATCCAAGCAGACACCACATACTCTAGAACCTTGCCTAAAAATAGAATTTTAGCAACTGGCTGAAATTTATCCAGAACAGTGGGATTCAGAGGTAAGTGTTTAGTTATGGTTTTATAATAGCCTCCTTCAGGCATGCTGGAACTCTGCCTTGTTTTACTGAGGTATTAACTACTCCCTCTCTCCATTCAGCCAATCCCCCTCTTGCTTTTTTAGTAAGTCAGGAAAGGCTAGGACCTAGGGGACATTTGACTCTCATATCTCCAAGAATCCTATTCCACATCTCTGGATTGCACAAACTGAAAAGTATCCATTGTCACTGGACAATCAGGGGCCAGAATTACATCCACTGGATCTGTATCAATTATAGCATCCAAGTCCCCCCCCTTCAAATCATCAATAAATTCTCAACATATTTATAGGCAATGTGGACATCTTTTCCCCTTTCTCAAAAAAATCCAAGTCAGGATTTTTATTTTTTTTAAAAAAGCACACCTAAAAAATCAAGATGAAGAAACTTGAAGATAATTTACTTCCTTTTCATTTGTTTCATACAGCACACAACTGGTCAGTTTTTGATATATTTCCCCTTTGATGCCATAATTCTAATTTTTGTTGTGACTGGAAGGATCAATCATTTCTCCTCAATTTGATCAGTCATTCTTTCTTTGTTTTTGAGGTCCATCATCCCTCTCTTGTAATTCTAAAATATTTTTCTGTAAAGTGATGTTTGTAGTACAACAGGAGGCTGAAGAATGGGAAAAAGAGGTAAGATGTTTTGCGTTAGAATGTTGCATTTGTGTATGCTTTTTGCTCACGTCTTCTAGCACTGCTGTGCTCAAGTGACTCTCCTTGACTGCTGGGTTTAATCTTTCTGCTCATATTCCAGTGTAATCCTTTCTGTCACTCTCCTATGGGAAAGGTAGGCAGAGAACCACTTACTACCAGTATAATTGATGCTTGCATTTTAGTAACCATCCCCATTAGTCTTTCAGGATGCTGTGGCAACATCATCTTCTAATGGGACAGGATATTACTTATTCCTGGGCTCACTCTATGATTTACAGAGCATGAAAACAGGGGCTGTGGATTCAAGCTATGCAATATATTAGAATTCCTAAACTGACGAAGAAAAGGGAACTGCCCAACAGCAAAGATCTCTGCTGAAATAGAAATTCAGTGAAAACATCAGTAGCAAAAGGGTAGATTTCATGATAACAGATATTAGGAAAGGGCTATTGGCATTGTAATTATTTTATATAAATCCATGGTCCATTTTGTATCCATGTATCATTCTGGCAACCCCTCTCAAAAAAGTATTGTAGTGCCTTTCAATACTAGTTGTTTGGAGAGCCATAGTGTGGTTTTTGCCTTCATATCTTGCTTGTGACCTTCCCAGAGGAATATAGAACTTTGCAGAATTTTGGACTAGATGCACCTGTGGTCTTGAAAGGATCTTTTCATGTTATATAGCAATCACTGGACATATCTTTATGAGAAGTTTCTATGCTCTTATTTTGATGCCCAAGAACAGTATCATGAAAAGGCTGTAGGAATGGAGGATCCGCACTAAGGGCCCAAACAGACAGGCCAAAATAAAGCTGCTTTGGCCACTTTGCTGTTTAAATGAAGCATGCATCCTAAGAGGCTGGAAACCACACCAAAGCCACTCTCCAGTCATAAGGACTAGAGCACAGCTTTGGCACAGCTTCTGGCCACTTAAGATGTGTGTGTCATTTAAACAGGATACCTCCAAAGTGACCTGAAGCAGCTTTATTTTGGCTTGTCTGTTCGGGCCCTTAGTCATACATGTAGTCATGATTATCTTATCATTCCTCGATTTTAATATATCTATTTTATGTGGCTAAGTCTGGATCCAATCAGACTCGGGAAAAATTACTATGTCTCCCAGAATCCTGCCACCAGCATGGCCACTTGTAGTTTAAAACAAACAAACAAACAAACAAACAAAAACTTAAAACCAATTCTTTCAAGCTATCAATTCATATTTTTTAAATATTGTTTGGGGGAGATCTGTTGAATATACGAGCTGTCATTCCCACAGCCATGTGACCCTTGGACAATTAAGAATAACTGTGGGAGCATCCCTGCTGTGTTCTGCTTTTTAGAGATTGGGCACACTGAAAAATTCCATCTAAACCTTGGAGGATGTCCATTCAGACATAAATTGAGTTAAAAATATTACTTCTGTAATCTCTGAGGAGGCGTAACCTACTTTCGCAGCACCTATCTAAATGACACTAAAAAATATTCATCTAGATTATTCAGTCTTCTATATCAGAAACTTTTCTTTAACTTGGATATCAGACACAGTGGGGCGGTACAGACCACCCAAAAGAGTCGGTCTGTAGCTGCCCCTTTAAGCGGTGAGATGGAGGCAAGACTGCCGCACCAGCAGCCTCAGAGAACCCATCACTGCTTCCGAAGGCCATGGGGAAGCAGAAAACTGCCGCTTCCCTGCGGCCTCAAACCCTGGGCTCCTGCTGCATCCCGCTTCTCTCAGTGCTGGCGAGGGGAGAAAGGCTGTCATGGCCCTTTTCCCCTCTGGGTCCTTGGTATGGCCATTTAAAGGCTGCGCCAAGGACTTGGTACAAAAAAGAAGCTCGGTTTTTGTGCTCCTTTTTTGTGCTGTGGGAAGGGTGCGCTTGGCGCCCTCTCACAGCACCAGTGCATCATGGAGCATGCAGCTTTTCTAAATGCATGCACCATGATGCTACTATGGAGCACCCGTATGGACGTCGCCATTTTAAAATGGTGGCGTCTATACATGGTAGGGCTGGGGAGGGTCTAAATGCTGCACCCTCCCCAGCCCTACTCTCGCCTGTTTAAGCCCTTAAGGTGCCTCATAGTGCCCGTCTAGATCGGGCCAGTGTATTTTAAAAAACCCAGAATGGACACTGTTGTAATACAAAACCACTCATAGCACATTCTTCAGCTGAGGTGGGAGCCCAGGTTCACAACTGAAATGACAGCCCAGCAAATATCAGTGAATTAAACATTGGTTCAGTTTTCAATGACCCTTCCCCCTATATGTCTGGCAGGCTGCCTGCTTTAAAAACAAAAACAAAGCAAAACTCGGCATGATGAATGTGTGCACAGATATCTATGCATTCATCTTGCTATTGAATAAAAAAGAATCTTTTTTAAAAGTGTAAAACTATTCTGGCAAAGGGAGAGGGGTGTTTCTTGTTGATGTGACAGAGGCCAAGAAATGTGAGCCACTGATTTCTGCTTGAAACTTGCAGAACCTGTTTTTCCCCTCCCTAGAGCTCATTTCAAGGACAACTGGCATATTTGTAGTGGAAACAAAATGGGAACTTTATAGTAAACTCTACTGGATATCCTATTCTCTGTAGTGTTCTGTTTTTCTTCACCCTTCTAAAGCACAGGAGTACACAGTCACCCCAGATGGATAAGTTATTTATCCAAGTTTGTAGTATGTAGGTGGTAGGTGGGGAAATAAGGGCATGCCCCTCTGTAACAATTCTATCCCCCATGGAATTTTCCTCCAGTCCACAAATTTCTGGTATTACAGTAACTTAAAACTTCAGTTGAGTGTTTGGAAATATAATTTGGGCATCTAAAGAAAAGGGACAGACAATGTGATCAAGGGAATGAGAACACAACAAATATGAGAGTTCTAGGGGGGGATGGTTTGGTTTTGTTGTTTTTTTTAAATTTCTGCAATGCTAGAAATTTAGGGACTGAGGGAAAATTTCATTTCTGTGTGTGGGCAGGGGGTAGGGGTGGAAATAGAACTTCTATTTGGAGGATCAACATCCCTATTTTCCTCCTCCCTCCACAGCATATCTAGACTCCTGTCTTTACCCAATGTCATCAATAACCTGACTGAAACTATGCTGGGACAGAAGGATTTGAATTTCAAGGTGGGAGGAAATGAACAAACAGTGCTGGAGCTAGACTTTAGGAGGAACACAGTAGGTATGGGACCATTGTTGCCTAGAACAGAATTTAGCTCCCTCTGGGCATGTGCAAAAATTGCCTGAAAAACAGGTGATTATTTCTTCATGTGCTACTGATTGGCCTCACTTGAGAAGAGTGGAGGACAGCAGGGAACAGGATCAATCAATGGAGCTGGGTGCTTCTCTGTCCCGCCTCTCGCTCTGCACCAGTAAACAATACACATGCTGTGGTGAGATGCCTATGACAGGAAGCTGGGGTTTGGAAAGTGAGGGAAGACAAATACCTTCATCCCACTTGACAGAGATATCTCATTCTGCTCCATGATTTGTTAAGAACTAAAGTTACAGAAGACTTATCCCAGATCCAGTTTGGGAACTGTAACTGTATGCAATCATCTACCTGAGGATGGTATGGAAGTTGTCAACTGAATTGTTTGGGCTGGGTATGCAAAATACCCCACCTCTTTGCCTTAGTGTACACAAATAAATACAAGTATAAGGGTTTTTATTAGAGAGCTTATTGCATGGCACTTGCAGGAACAGGAATGAAATGGAATGGAAATAGGGGAAAAATTAGTGTTCCCAAGCTGTTCCCCAGCTGTTCCATGGCAGCCAATTTTGAAGAATGGTTCAAAATCATCCTTCAAAATCAGCTGCCAGGAATTGCTGGGGAATGGCTTGGGGACTCCCGGCAGCATCAGTGGTGTTCTCCCATATGGTAACACCCATTTCCCTCTATTCTGTTCCATGCCATTCAGTCCCTGTTCCTGCTAGTGCCATGCAATAAGCTCCTAGGTCATCAAGGGACCTTAGCATTCCATGGCTGAGCTTCAAAGCATCCATTTTCTCAGTGGAAAAACCCCACAAAATACAGGTTTTTTTTAAATGATGTTCTTTCTGTCATTTTCAAAACTGTGTTTTAATTTTTTTGGTGGAGGGTTTTCATAGGTTTCCTCAGATTCTCAAAGCAGTCAGTGACTGCTAAAAAGTTAAGCTATATAAATATTAAGGAGAATTATAATTAAAAAATACTAATATATATTTGAGCCTGAGCATACGAGCATTGAAATCACCAGGGGGTGTGGGGGTGTACATTGAACATGGTGACATCATCCTAGGGGTAACACCACTGGGGAAGTGGTGGTGGCAGCACAGTCAGCATCCTGAGGAGGCCCCATCCTGTTGGTTGTTTGTTGTGGCTACTGTTTTACTTTGTTTTTAACTAGTTTAAAATTTTATGATTCTTTGATTTCTTTTTAACTTTTGCATGTGGATCATTTTTAACAACGTCTGTATTAAATGTTGCAAGTTGTGTTCAGCCCCAAACTAGAAAAAAGATATGCTATGAAGACAGAGAAGGAGAATAAGAAGAATAAAAAGATTTGTATGAGAATGGTCCAGAATTATCAAATTGCGTCATACTCAGTTAAGATTTAAAACCTGTATGGTAGGCAGGTCCAACATGGTTCTCTCCATGCTTCCTATTACATGTAGTGTGGTAAACACTATAGTTACCGCAGTTGCCCCTGGTACTTAGGTATCTCCTAGAGAAAGCTGAAACAAGTAAGAGTCAATCTTTTCAACCCTTTGGGGCAGAATGGGCTACAAGATGGCATTTATTATATATTTTCAGATAGATTAGTAATATCTGTTGAGCTGAACACCTGGCTAATTGGGTTCATATCCTTTACTTATGGAGAAAGGTATATCCCCTTTTAGTAACTTTTTTTTCCCTGAGCTCTGCAGAAACCACATTAGCATGCAAGCCAAGTAGCCATGAATCACACCAGCCTTGGGCAATGCAAAAGAGTCAAATGAACTCCTAGGTCCAATTGAGTATATTAATTTAAGAAATGATCAAAAAGAAGCTCAGAATTGGCCAGTTGCTTTTAAAATTAATGTGAAACATTGATTTTGCTAAGTGTATCTGACAGAAACCTAAATCCTAAGAATAACTCAACAAAGCAACTTTGGGGTGTGTGAGGATAAGCAGAGCAACTGCACAACACAGGAAAAAAAAACCAGTCAGTCTCATCTAGCCATGGCAAAACCTTCGAGAGAAAGGAAGATTTCATATTCACAGTATTTCTACTGGTGATGGGTAAGTCCCTGGGAAGAGGTAGAAAGTTGTGTCAGTCTGTAACAGCAAAAGAACCTTGTGGCACCTTCAAGGTGTGTGTGGGGCGGAGAGGGCGGGTTGGCTATAGGCTTTTGTGGACTCCAGTCCATTTCATTGTACTCCACTGACTCATCACAGAGGACGTTATCACACGGGAGGAATTTCTCTCAATTTTGAAAGAAATGAAATTGGGGCCAGTTTGGAAATGAGAGAATTCAGTGAATTTACATGATTGCATATTGACGCTGCATCACGTTCAGAACTACCTGAAATTGCCTCCCAGTGCCCGAAATTGCATGTGATAGTTTTTCACACAATAACATGAAACCCTATGATTGCGTTCAGAAGGACTTCCCATTGCCCGAAAATGCATGTGATCAGCTTTCACGCAATAATGTGAAACCCCATGATTGCATTCAGCTTGCCATTGGATTATACTTCCAATTCCCATCGTGTGATAAAGTCTAGAGACTCATGTATAAAAGATGCTTCCTAGAAGAGACCACCTATGGATGGAAAACTGGAGACTCACCTGTGTGCATAAATATAAATGAAAGAGTTGGTTATCTCTACACTGGGTTGTTTTTAGTGAAATATACATCACTGTGAACATCTGGATTTCTATCCTAAATTTGGCACATCTCTTTACACATAAATATGTTTAGCTGCAAATAGATTCAGATGATTAGCTCCAGAATGTGTGTGTGTGTGGTCAATACACTAAAAAAACAAAAACAAAAAACACCTTAACCCCCCGCCCCTGCAAAACTCAGTTTTCTGATCTCCTTATCAAATACCAGGCAGCCTTTGATCATATATATGGGGCTGCTACTACTATTGCAGAACATAACAGTTACTGTTACTTTACTAGTCATGGAACTTTGACAGATAGCGGTACATAACTATCTAAAGTACAGTATTTCAAAGGGTGACAAAAATCCTTCCTACAATGTGCAATGCCCTGGTATATAGATATCAAAACAATCTACATGTAGACAGATAGTACAGAAAGATAGAATATAAACATTGAGCCATTTAGACAGAACTAACTGGCTAAGGTCTTCTTTAAATAAATTCACTGGTGTCTCTTCCTTACAAAGATTACATTTATTTACACTTAGGGTATTGTGTTTCTAGAGCAACATTACAAACATTTGCACTCTTTCTGCTTGAATAACACTTGCCCCTATTAATTTGTGAGCACATAGCTACTCTGCCTACACAGCACACTCTGCAGATTGTAATGCAAAAAGAACATGAGATCTGTATCAACACAGACAGATAATAAACAAAGACTCGGTACTGTTTGTATTCCGCTGTCATGAAAAAGATTGTGCTGTAAAGGATACGGAAGGTTGAATAATGGAAGATCTGGTCATTGTGGGTGTTTTTCAGCCTTAATTACAGAGACTGAATGATCAGCTACAAAGGAGAATACCCCACTATTTCTGTAAACAAAGGAAGAGGGAGAGAGGAAGACGGGAGGGGCAGGACCTGGTCATTTTCTGTGTTGCTCATTTTTTTCATTACTGTACATAGACAGAGAAGATTAATACACACCATAGAACAATGGCTTCTAACCTTGGTCCTCAAATATTGGTGAACTGCAGTGCCCCATATCTCTAGGCAGCATAGACTATAGCACAAGTGATGAGAGCTGTAGTCCATCTGCAGTCCCAAAGTTGGCCATGATTGTGATAGAGGCATTTATGGTATGGATACTTGGTTAAATTCAACATTGCAGGTAACATTTTATTAGTTACAATCAATACAGAGTGAGATAGGATTCCTTAAAGCATGTGGTCCCACTACAGATTTCCTCCCACTATTTTATGACGTTCCACTCATTTTAAACCCTTTTGAGGCCCACTTTTGCAACTAAAGGCAGAAGTCCCTTAAAGCACTTGCCTTTTAAAACAAGGCCACAGGTAACCCATAACATTGTTGTTGTTAAGGAATACTTGCCTTCCAGGAAGCCTGATTCTTCCTACTTTTCTTTCAAAACTAAATAGATTACTGCATTGCGATCTTGTCCTCAGAATGGTACAACACGGGAGCGGATGGGACTGGAAGTGGCTGTTCCCATTTTGTACTGTCCTGAGAACAGTCCTGAGAATGCAATGCTGTAAACTTATAAGATTCAAACAGGTCACCGTTAGATTAAATGAAAAGCTACAGTTAACTCCCTCCCCAAATATATAATATTAAAATACAAACAAATTACAGGTTGAGTCTCCCTAATTCAAAATGCTTTGAACCAGAAGTGTTTTGGATTTCAGATTTTGGAGGATTTTGGAATATTTGGATATACATGAGAAATCTTGGCAATGGAACCTAGGATTATAATCTAATCATAAAGTTTATTAATATGTCATATATATCTTATACACATAGCCTGAAGGTAATTTTATACACAATATTTTAATAATTTTGAGCATGAAACAAAGTTTGTGTATATTGAACCATCAGAAAGCAAAGGTGCCCTTATCTCAGCCACCCATGTAGAAAATTTTGGATTTTTAAATATTTTGGATTTCAGAATTCCAGATAAGATAGACTCAACCTGCATGTTAAAACCATTTAAAGTTACATAAATGGAAAAAAATGAAGCATTCACCCATTAAAAACCCTTTCCTCAGTAACCGGTCAACAGCTTAAGGCTCATCTGAATAAAAAGGTCTATTCCTGGTGAGAAAAGATGAATGAGGACCAAGGGAACAGTTTAGTTTGCTCTTGGAAGAGACTTCCCCCTCCTGAGAGCAGCCGCCAAGAAGGCCCTCTCTCAGATCCGTGCCAGATATATCTGACAGGGTAGTGGCTTAAATTACTGTGTCTACCTTTCTGGAATGGTTCTGATATTGCTATGCAATTCTTAAGACAAAAAAATAAAAAATAAAAAAATAAAAATAAAATACAAACATGTTTTTATCCTTATGGGTCAGGCAGATAATTCTGGGAAATGTGAGTGGCTCTCTCAGTCAGAGTAATTAATATGCTAGGCAGAAGTTTATCACTTCAACAGACCACTTCCCACTCCTGCAAGATCTAGTAGAGAATACAGCCAGTCCTAGCTACTGTATCTACAGATTCAAGCATCCATGATGTGAAACTATTTTTAAAAATATATAAATTCCTAAAAGCAAACCTTGATTTTTTCATTTTATATAAGGGAAACCATTTTAATATCCATTGTATTTAATGAGGCGTGAACATCCAGGAATTTTTGTGTCCACAGGTGGTCCTGGAACCAAACCCCAGCAGATACTAAGGGGCCATTGAAGTAGAGAAAGGACGTAATCTTCTTTGATGTGTACACACACACACACCCCATATATGTGTGTGTGTATGTTCATCTTAGGGCCATCATAAGTTGGAAACTTATGAAGGCACACATAACACACACACGTATCATTTTACTTATGGATATTTCAGCATGATCAGTGCAAATTCATCTTATAGTCTTCATATACATACATATGCATGCATGTTTGTGTTTCTCTGTGTGGAGTTTTATTCATGAATACCTGAGTATAATCAACATAAGTTCATCTTATTGAGGATAGATAAATAAATAAATAAATAAATAAATAAAAAAAAACCACATAGCATCAGGAAAGTTGGAGTAACTCATCTAGAGAGCTTCTTATCACTCTTACTGCACAGAGGACAAGCAGGGAGAGAAAGAAGGAATTGAAAGCAGATGAGAACCGAGAGACAAAGAAAAGCTACACGATGCAGGCAGGGAGTGGATGCACACAAAAATATAAATAAACATTCTGGAAGTTACCTAAACATGCCGTGCCTAAACTCCTGGAAAGTGTCTACTAGGGTGCACAGACATGGAAAGGTTGCCAACTTCAGCAGATAAGGAGGAGGGCAACAGTGCAGGGTGCGAATTTGCTTTATTTACTTTATTTTATTTGCTTTATTTATTTATTTTATTTGCTTTACATATTTATTTATTATTTCATTTATGCCCCATCTTCTTCTCAAAGCTTAATATGGATCTAATTTTGGCTGGTTAAATTTCAGAGTTTTCCTTGCAGTTGATGGAGTGATTTCAGAGTTTAAAATCACTTTAAAAAAATTAAATAGTGTGTGGGGGGTGGGTGGGTGGGAGTGCTGGGGACTTTCAAAAGTGGCATTTAGAGGCTGCATGCAGCCCACAGCTAGACTTTTCCAACATCTGAAGAAGATTAATGTATGAGAGCCTATTATATGAAGGTGAAGGGATGTTTCTGGATTACAGAGGAGAAGCAACTCACGGAGCCAAAGAGCTGTGAATAGAGTCTCCGGACAACGCTGAGGTATGATATCCTGTTAGTGAGTTCAGTACAATTAAAAATTACACCTGCACATGCACATTTTTGGTCATGGCCGATGGAGAAATTGAGCACCTCCATCCACCACAACTTTCCCTCTGAGTCTCCCATCTGCTTTAGACTTGTCACTTCCCATTGGCCATTCAGTGGCCAAGGATGTATGTGGGGAAGAGGGGAAGCAGACAGACATTCACCCACTATGTCCTTACTGACAGATTCAGTCAGGATCATGCCTCCTCCTTGATCTCTCAGGGGTCCTCTGGAGGTCTAGGAAGTTGATATAGAATTCCTGAAGCCGGCTACAGGGACAGAGACAACTGTTGCTTGGTTGCCCCATATCTTTCTGCATCCTCCCTTGGCCACACTAACAGCATGTAGTTTGAGCACTTAGAGAAGGGAAGGACACATAACTATGCCAGAATGATGCAAGATATTGGCTGATACTTATTCTAATTGCAAATGTGAATATCAACTGACCTGATCCTGCACTTAGATAGGCACTTAGTTATGCACCTCATCTGCACTTCAAAAACATTCCAGTGCACTCTTCAGTGGCAAAGGAATATATCAAAATCTATTCTAAAATGCATATTTTGAAAGAAAATACAAATCTACATCCTTCTACTCAGAAGCAAGTCCTATTTGTTTCCCACATAAACATGCATTATTTAGAAAAAAATAATTTAAAATAAAAAAAACACATTTTTATGCAGAATTAAGGAATTGGCCATAAAGACTAGCTGGTATTGTGACAGTGACATACATTGATGTAATGTGTAATGTGTGTAAATGAAGAGGAAATAACTCACTACCTCCTTTGTGCAATGACCCTCACCTTATTAAACCTTTTACCTGTGGAGTGGTGTTCATGGCATAGCCATTTAATGGCAAGTAGAGAGCTGGGGGTTTCAGAAAAGCATCTATCATATATACTTGTGTATAAGTTGAAAAAAAAATGGGTAAAAAATTTGACCCCAAAAACCTGGATCACCTTATACACAGAGATCAGTACAATGTCAAGCCACAGAGGACAGCCAGCCTGGGTGGGAGGATGGAGGTTCAGGGCTGACCCCCTGAGCCTTGTCCTCAGCCTGGCTGCTCCTTGGGAGACAGCTGGGAGACGGGGTGGAGGCAGGACAAGTGCTAACCCCCCCCCCCAAGCCTCTCCCCAACCTGGCTCTATCCCGAGGGAACAGCTGGGCTGTGGAAGGGGTGGACGGTGGGGATCACCCATCAAACTTCCTCCCTAGCCCAGCTGTCTCCCGAGGGGACAGCTGGCCTGCAGAGAAGGGGAAGGAAGGGTGCTGAGAGGTTTACCCTTGACTTATCCGTGTGTTATCTCAAAATCCCTAATTTTGACTCCAAAAGCTGCCTTTGACTTTTGCATGAAGTTGATTTATAGTCAAGTATATACGATATGTTCCTGTAGCTAGAAATACAATGATGTCATCTTCTGGGATCTCTGAAGGATGGCTTTGTCCTTGAACATCTGGCTTTAGGAACATTGCCAGACATTTCTCTGCCACCTTTCACTCTCCACCAGCCACTATATGATCATGGGTTCCCTACAGACAACAGGTAAGTCCTGTGGGAGGGGAGATGGAAGAGCATTCTGCCTGATGGAACTTTACGCCAGGTTCATGCAGGACCAGAGCCAGTGTTTACTACTGCTGCTGCCGACAGCTGTTGTTGCTATTTGTGTGGATGTGCTCTGACCTTTTCTACACTTCCTCTTCATCATCACAGGCTGTTTTTACTGGGGGGGGGGGGGGGACTCTCAAAATTCCAAAGAGGCATGGAGATCACATTAAGCCTTCAAAAACTTTATTTCAGGGAGTGGAGGCTCAGAACTATATTTTCTTTTAATTGGTCTCACAACATTTTCCCCCTTCTGTCTCAATTTGAACTTACACACCAGATTCTGAGTCAGCTCAAGACACTGAAGATTGTTTAAAAATACATTTCCCCTAGGTCTGTTTTCTCTGTGAATAAAGTTCTGCTCAACACTAAGTCTCATTACTGTAACCCTGAAATAAGGTATGGGATGACCTGCTATTTATCTTGCATATCTTTAAACTAAACAGGAGACAAGGGTGGAGTTCTCTTTTGCTAAGCTCATACTATTTTCCTATCTTTTCCAGATTCATGAAATTTGTTTGAGTCCATGAACTTCACCTCCCACCTCATAAATCACACCCATGTTTCTCTCCTGTGTGTGTGTCCATATTCCTGTGACTTATGGTGACCCTCATGAACTTCATTGGATTTTCTTAGGCAAGGAATACTCACAGGTGGTTTTATAGCAATAGCAATAGCAAGTACACCTCTATACCACTTATCAGCAAACTGGTTTGAAATATGTAAGCCAATTGCCCCCAACAAGCTGGGTACTTATTTTACAAAAGGATGGAAGGCTGAGTGGACTCTAGAGTCCTCCTCTAGGATTGAATTTACAACATTTTAGCTGCAGTACCAGCATTTAACCAGTGTGCCACGAGGACTTGCAGGATTGCATTATACTATTGTGACTGAATAAAGGTGTGAACCAGTGTTTGTGGGCCTACATGGGAATTGGTCAATGTAATTGAATTAGCCAATGTAATGCAATGCAGTCAATACAAATATTGTGGTAGTTTGCATGTAGTTTGGGAGCTCTAAATTCTCCATGCTGGTGGGAGCTGTTGTGCTCTTCATACCAGGAGCTATAAGTTCTCCATGCTTTTGGGAGCTGTTATGCTTTCCATTCTGGGAGCCATGCTGGAGTTTGTTTTGCTGAGAACTGTATGCTGAAAGCTGTGTGACTTGCTCTTCATGCTGAAGTTTGTTTTTGTATTTTTGTATGCCTATTTGTATCCAGCCATAATGCTACAATACTTTGTTTGTTATGTTATTTTTGCTTTGGTTAAGCAAGGCTGTTTTTGTTATTAAAGCTACATGACTCTGCTCCATAACTCTGCTACAATCCATTTTTGCAACCCTAACAGGACTCTGATTTTGCCAGTTTTTTCCCTCTGGAATATATATAGCCTATAACACACAGCATTCATTGGAGGTCTCCCATCCAAAGCTGACCTTGCTTAGCTCCCAAGATCAGATGGGATCTGATACCTTTCCTGTATTTTAGCTTTTCTCACCCTCTTGGGAGATTAATTTCAAAAGACAGCTTTCTGCTGAATGGCAAGCTATGCTACATGCTAAGAATTAAATTTCACAGAACTGTGGCAGAACTTCACTGAACTGTGGCAAAACACAGAATTTTTAATATACAAATTGTATCTTGTGACAGAACCTGCCACTGAAAGTCTGCTGATGACATTCATGAATGTGTGTGTGTGGGGGGGGGGGGGGTGAGGGGTGCAATGTAACCACAGGCAGTCAAGCTGGTGAATCCTGTAGGGGACGTAAAGATATGGACAAGTCTACTTACTTACCACCACAAAACCTTGATACACATTGCCCTATTTTTATGATCTTAGCACACTCTCTTCCTGCATCAGCTAGTCTGCAATTAGTTTGAGCTTGCTTGCCCATTTTGTAGTTGGTAGTTTTCTCACCTCTCTCTTTTGAAGCCTTTCACCATGAGATGTTATGAAACCTTTAGGATTTGTAAATAAATCTATTTCATATATTTTTTACAATGAAGGCTGTCTGCTTTATTTTTCTACTTGACTCAGTGGTGGCGGCAATGGTGCTGGGGCTGTGTGGGACTGGTTGTTGCTGACCTTCAGCTTAGAATCATAGAGTTGGAAGACACCACAAGGACCATCAAGTCCAGCCCCCTGCCATTATGGATACTTACATTCCTCAACCTCTTTCACATTCCTCAACTTCTGACACCATCAATATGACTGGATATACAGGAATTCACACCAGATTTTAAAGAGTTATACATGCAAATCCCTCTGCCTGGATGGATGAATATACTGGTTTTCTTTACTGCCACATTTAAAATGTTAACATCTCCAATTTGTGAGTGTGTGGGGAAAACAGGATTGAACTCTCTTGGATAGAGTTTTGGAAACTTCAATAAATGAGTTTTGGTATTGTGCAAATTAAAGAGGACTCAGTCAGCAGGACTAACTTAAAAAGAGTGCTGACAAGAGCTAATGCCTACTGATCAGTCACAGAGATGGGCTGAAACACAGTGCCAGCCAGAGACACTCCCAAGCATATTTTCTTTTCACTCTAAACTTTGCAAACTCCCTTTGAAAATAAATCCTCTGAAGAAACTTAAATTACTTTACTTTGCTGCTTTGAAGCCCATGGTGTGGAAATCTCTGTGAGGAATGGCTAAACATTCTCTATGCAGGAAGGGCAAGTAATTTCAGAAAGCAGAACTTAGTGAACCATAAAACAGAGGGGGGGGGGATGCAGGACCCTGACCTCAAACATCTTGAGCTGTTTTCATTGTGCTGGGAGGGAAGAGAAAGGTGATTATGGCATATCTTAATTGACAGGTGGTTGTCTTGCTTCATATCAAAATCTTTACTTTTCTATATTTCTTTATAGAATGTGTTGAAAATGGGGACCAGGAGCCCCTTCACTGTACAGAATTATGGCATTATTATTTCACTTTTACTGCCATGGCTATATCCTATGCAGTTCTGGAATGTGAAGTTTGGTGAGACATGAGTGCTCTCTGGCTGAAAATTCTAAATATTCCTCCCCAAACTGTAAATCCCAGGATTACCCAAAGTGGAACCATGGCAAGTACAGTGGAATTGTACTGCTACAATTGTTTAGAGTGAATGCCACTTGTGATACATGCAGATCCCAAAGGATGGGTGTCTGTTAGAGTAAAAACTGAGTTGCCCACCCGTGTTTTAGGAAGCTGGGGGTGGGAGGAAAAGCAGTTACTACAAAAATGAGGGTTCTATTCCCAATCATTTTTTTTCTCTTCCCTGGAATATCTCAGAATGTAAAAGAAAATGACAGTTGCCAAGAGTGATAATTGAGATCAACTTCTGTTGCAACCACTGGAAAGAAGCAAGCCCTCCCCACACCCAAAATATCTACCAGTGTGAGCTGTATTCAGAACCATTTGAGATTTATATTGATTTTGGAATTAAACACAATTGAATTTTTAAGTTCTTTCCCAAATGGTGACTGGGCAAAGATTTTCTAGAATGCCATCCCCAGTGAGGATTAGCTACTGAGCTAATAAATAATCGTTCATCAGTAAAAATAAACCTTATTTTCTCAGGTTTTTAAGAATCCTTCAGATACTTGGAATTTTATATTTAAATACCCTTTCCAGTCTCAGAGTAGCTCCAGTGAATTTATGGGATGGATCAGCAATGGATCTATTCTAGTTGGGTAGAGCAATTGAACTGAGACCTTAGCTTCTTGCCCAAACCTATGTATGTGTAATGTACTGGTTGCATTATCAAACTACACAGTAAGTATAGACACAGAGCCCTATATATGTGAATGGAAATTATTCAGGGAAATATAGTAAATGAAATGACATTTTCATTTCATTTAAATATATTTTGATGCAATTTATGGAAATAATGTCATGAGCCTTCATGGTTTTCTGATGCATGGAGACCCTGAGGCAAACTTATCAAGGGCTTTTTTTAAAGGAAAGGTTTAGGGGGTTTATTTTTGTCTTCCTCTGAGGCTAAGGGAGTGTGACTTGCAGTGGGTTTGCATGGCTGAGAGAGGATATAAACTCTGGTTTCCACTACATCACGCTCAAACTACTCTCCAGTTAATCAAACACATACTAAAAATTAGCCAGTCTAAAAATGCCAAATTACTTCTACAAGCCTTCTATATCTACATGTGAATTTCCTTCCTCTGGATAATCTTCTGGTTACTTAATGTCCTTCCAGTGTTTGGTAATCCAATGTATTGGTTTGGGAGGCTATATTCTGACATAATTGAGGAAAGCTTCCCTTTTATTATTCTTGTAGTTCTCTAAGGTCCAAAACACATTGCAGAAATAATCCAGTTTGAAACTGCTTTAACTGCCCTGGCTCAATGCT
Source organism: Urosaurus nigricauda (assembly GCA_034509955.1). NCBI lineage: Eukaryota > Metazoa > Chordata > Lepidosauria > Squamata > Phrynosomatidae > Urosaurus > Urosaurus nigricauda. The sequence goes on along the minus strand of JAOEGL010000001.1, from coordinate 309,773,656 downwards.
AGGAAATTCTGGGACTTGTAGTTTTGTGAGACATTGAGCCTTCTGTCAGAGAGCTCTGATGACACAATAAATTACAATTCCCAGGGCTCCCTAGCACTGAGCCAGGGCCATTAAAGAGGTCTCAGAGTGGATTATTTCTGTAATGTCTTTTGGATCTAAGATCTTAGAACAGTTAGTTTTTCACTTCCCTTTCTAATGTTTGGAGATTCTAGAAAAAAGTAACTTTTCCAAAGACTGGGCTCATTATTGAACACTTTCTGGTTTGACAGTCTCACTGACCACCAGGCTCCATGACCCACTACCCACTCACCATCAAGCTTCACTGATATCAGTATGTTGATCAGATAAAGGGACCAAATGTTCTATTCCAGCTCTTTTTAGGATGCATATCTTTTGTTGAAACAGTCAACAAGCCGCCATTTAGGAAAAATTTTGCTTGGGATTTTGGAACAGACAGAGATATAGTGTCTGGAGGATTATTGTGGTGATGTGCAGAAGGCAGTCTTGTTTCCTTGTCTAGATATGTGGGGAAGATCATTCTGTTGGTGCTTTTCTCAAGGCTGGCTGAACTAACTCCACTAAACTGAAAAATCCTGGGTAAACTGGAGGGTCTTGCCCTTGAACAATGTTGTTCCTCAGCACAAAGCTCAGAAGATACATTTTAGAAGAGCTGCAGTTCCCATCATCTAAATCTTGTGATTGGTTCACATCCTCTAATAGCAGAAGTAGAAGAACACATAACTTTGTTTTACAATATAAAGCTGTAGAAATCTTTTGATATACCTTTACTACTCTGACTGTCTGCTATAGCATTCCAAAGTTTGTAGTTCAGTGAGGTCTAAGATCTCTCTGGCTAAGAATTCTAAATGCCTCTCCCTAAATTGCAAATCCCAGAATCCCAAAGGAGGCAGCCAGAGCAGTAAAAGTGGAATAGCAGCACTATAAGAGTGTAGTGCAGTAATCTCCATAGTCACTCTTTACCTGATCTGTGGTGGATTGCTGAGCATACGGAGGAGAGGCAAGGCTGAGGAGTCTGACAGCTTTGTCCAAACAGCTATGGGAGGCAGAGAGGGACTAGTGTTAAGAGGAGATACTATGAGCCGCACTGAAATCCAGAGATTCCCCACTCCTACTTCAGGGATGCAAGCCACCTTCAGAAGGAGAGCACAGTCAGATTTCTATACAACATAACAGGCAACACTCTGGAGTTTATCACATGGGAGGAATTTCTTTCAATTGCAAATGGAGCCAATTTGCAATTACGTGAATTTGCTAGTTTAGCGAATTTACATGAAATCTGATTGCTTTTGAAATGTGTTCAGAATGACTTCCCATTTCCCGAAAGTGACCCCCCCCAATTGCCCAAAATTGCGTGAGATACTCAAATACGCAATTACGTGAAACCCCATGATTGCATTCGGAATGACTTCCCATTGCCCGAAATTGCATGAGATACAATAACGTGAAACCTCATGATTGCATTCAGATTGCCATTGCATTATACCCCCAAATTCCGTCGTATGATAAACTCCTCTGACAACTGGCCATTCAGCATCATGCCAAATGTCCTCTGTGTTCCATGCAAACAAAGAAATTACTTATGTAACATATATAACATAAAACCTGGTTAACCTAAATGAATATAAGTCTCCAGGACCAGATGAACTACATCCAAGGGTATTAAAAGAACTGGCAAATGTAATATGGGAGCCATTGGCAATAATCTTTAAGAACTCCAGGAGAACAGGAGAAGTCCCAGCAGACTGAAGGAGGGCAAACGTTGTTCCCATTTTCAAAAAGGGAAAAAAAGAGGATCCCAACAATTATCATCCAGTTAGTCTGACATCAATACCAGGAAAGATTAAACAAAGTGTCTGTGAATATCTAGAAGGCAATGCCATAATCACAAAATGTCAACATGGGTTTCAGAGAAACAAGTCATGCCAGACAAACTTGATCTCTCTCTCTCTCTCTCTCTCTCTCTCTCTCTCTCTCTCTCTCTTTGATAAAATTACCAGCTTGGTAGATGAAGGGAATGCTATGGATATAATATATCTTGATTTCAGTAAGGCCTTTGACAAGGTTCCCCATGACATTCTTGCAAACAAGCTTCTAAAATGTGGGCTAGACAAGTTAACTGTTACATGGATTTGTAATTGGTTGACTGGCCAACCCCAAAGAGTGCTCAACAAAGGGTGCTCTCTTTTTCATCCTGGAGAGAAGTTACCAGTGGGGTGCCACAGGGTTCTGTCCTAGGCCCAGTGCTATTCAACATCTTTATCAATGACTTGGATAACAGAATTGGGGGGCATACTTTTCAAATTTGCAGATGACACCACATTAGGAAGAGAAGCTAATACCTCAGAGGATAGGATAAAAATTCAAAATGACCCGAATAGACTAGAAAGCTGGGCCAAAACTAACAAAATGAAATTCAACACAGAAATCCACACAAGTGAGTCTGGAAAAGGAATTTAAAAACACAGAGAAATGTAAGGTACTGCATTTAGGGTGGAAAAATGAAATGCATAGATATAGGATGGGAGATACCTGCCTGACTGAGACTACATGTGAAAGGGATCTAGGAGTCCAAGTAGACCATAAGTTGAACATGAGTCAAAAGTGCAATGCGGCAGCTAAAAAGGCCAATGCAATTTTAGGCTGCATCAATAGAAGTACAGTGTCTAGATCAAGGGAAGTAATAGTGTCACTCTATTCTGCTTTGGTTGGGCCTCACCTGGAATACTGTGTGCAGTTCTGGGCACCATAATTCAAAAAGGATGTGGAGAAACTGGACCATGTCCAAAGGAGAGCAACTAACATAGTGAAGGGTCTGGAAACTATGCTTTATGAGGAACGCCTTAGGGTATGTTTAGCCTGGAGAAGAGAAGGTTAAGAGGTGATATGATAGCCCTGTTTAAATATTTGAAGGAATGTCATATTGAGGAGGGAGCAAGCTTGTTTTCTGCTGCTCCAGAGACTAGAACACGGAGCAATGGATGCAAATTGCAGGAAAAGAGATTCCACCTCAACATTAGGAGGAACTTCCTGACAGTAAGGGTTGTTCGACAGTGGAACACACTCCCTCGGAGTGTAGTGGAGTCTCCTTCCTTAGAGGTCTTTAAGTAGAAGCTGGATGGCCATCTGTCGGGGATGCTGTGATTGGGAGTTCCTGCATGGCAGGGGGTTTGATTGGATGGCCTTTATGGTCTCTTCCAACTCTATGATTCTATTATTCTAAAATTTGTACAGTAAATAGTGTAATAAAGAACTGAAGTCAGTTCACTTTTGTTTTGGGAAGCTTCAGGGAGTGAGAGTTAGTGGATTAAGAAGAAAAAGAGGGCTCTGCTGGATCACAGCAAGCATCTGGGCTAACCAGTTGCCTAAAGGAAGCCCACCAGCCAGGCATGAATACAACTACAGTGGTCCCCCGGGTTACGAAAGTAATCCGTTCCGGATTACCTTTCGTAACCCGAAAATTTTCGTAACCCGGGGGAAAGAGAGCGGGGACCTCCTCGGAGAGAAAGGGACGGCCCGATCCAGCGGATCGGGCCGTCCCTTCCTCTCAGCCAGCGGAGAGGAGGCCTCCTCAGAGAGAAAGGGACGGCCCGATCCGGCGGATCGGGCCGTCCCTTTCTCTCAGCCGGCATAGAGGAGGCCTCCTCAGAGAGAAAGGGACGACCCGATCCGGTGGATCGGGCTGTCCCTTTCTCTCAGCCGGCATAGAGGAGGCCTCCTCAGAGAGAAAGGGACGACCCGATCTGGCGGATCGGGCTGTCCCTTTCTCTCAGCCGGCATAGAGGAGGCCTCCTCAGAGAGAAAGGAATGGCCCGATCTGGCAGATCGGGCTGTCCCTTTCTCTCAGCCAGCAGAAGGCCGTCCCTTTTCCTCCAAAGCCTGGCCGGCGGAGGAGAAGGGACGGAAGGCCGTCCCTTCTCCTCCGAGGCCTGGGCGCCGGGGGATCTTTCTTTTTTTTTCCGGATCCCGGGGGATCCTTTGGATCCCGGGGGATACAATCGCAGTCCCGCCGGTTTCAGATCCCGGGGTTTTCTTAACCCGGGGGATTCGTATCCCGGGGGACCACTGTACATCCTTCATCTTGGGTTCTTCACCAAGTGATATGGAGACTGTAAAGTGTGTGGCCAAAGTTTAGCAGTTATCTCCATTCAGGAGTTTAGCCTTCCTATACTGTCTGCCAAATTATCTATCTCTTTAGTTTGATTAGAGCCTCTTCAGTTGATAAAGGGGAAAAAATGTTACCTCCCCTTTTAGAATATTAAAATCTGCTCACATTAGGCAGATGTGTGTTCCCCATTCAGTACACTGGGCCTGGGAAAGAACCTTTACCAGTTTTATTTCTACATTTCTTTAAAAGCTTAAAACAGCAGAATGCTAATGTGGAGCTGATTCATGTCCCAATTACTAGCTCAGCATCATGCAAATTGATCATAATGACATTGCAAAGGATGATGTGAGGGAGAGCAGCTGCAGGAGGAGAGGCTGAAGTTTGATCAGGTTATTGAACTTGGGAAGGAAGGCAACTTAAACAAAGGGATAGGGGCCCATAACCCTAGAAAGGATTTTTTCTTTTATTTTCTGTTCTTTCACAATTATCTTCCTTTTCTCCAAATAGCTTGGAGGAGTTTATACACTCTTAAACACTTGTTTAATTTCATACCCTCCAACATTTCGCAGATGAAAACCAAGACACACATGACTGAATAACAAAAGTATGGTCAAGATGACAGAACACACAAGCTAGGAGGTGGTGCATTAAGATTAGTTTTACCTTGACCTACTGGGAAGATAAAGATCCCAGGTTTTTTTTTTCTCCTCTCCCATTGGCTCAGCTAATTGAGTGGAAACTACTTTTGCACTCTGATTTCAAATCTGCAATAACTGAAATCAGCTAAGGGCAAAGGGGAAAGTAGTAGTACTAGGAGAGATATTCAGATATTTTAAAAACATCTGAAAAGTATGAAAATAGAAGATTGATTAAGACTGACCCTGATATAGTCCTTAGCCATGTGCTCTGGGCAATTTAGGCCATTTGACTACCCCTTCACTGATACAAGCATTAGCATTTTAATTTGTTTCCCAGAGACAGGGCTGCCTTAAAACATTTTGCTGGATGAGTTGAAGTACAAGATTATACTTGTCCACCACAATTGCATGTACAAAAACTGACCAGATTAGAAAATGAATCTTGTTTCAACACTGGTAAAATGGAATGGCATCTTACACTATACACAAGGGGACCAGACTAGCTTTCATGATACACAGCATGTAGCACAAACCTCCTACAGTGTCATTGCTACTATCCACCATCTGCTACTTGAGGCAGATATTTCACCTGATCAGCCCTCAAATTATTTTGTGTATAAAACAAAAACTCATTTTAAAAAATTGATCACACATCTGAAGTATGAATTCTAGGTGGATACGATTCTTGAGACTACATATAATCTCTCAACACAAATAAAAACCAGGCATGAATTTCAGAACATTTTTTCATGAGCAATGCATTACTTCCAAGTTCTGCTAAAATTTAGACTAAAATCCTGCACCAGGCAGAGAGTAACAGTCTTCCCACACAGTTTTGTGTCCTCCCTCCATTCCAGAAAGCTCATAAGCATTGGGCTAGTGAATAGTCCTCTGTGCCCCACCTAAGAAAGAGACATGTGTGCAGAAGTCATACTATTGTGTGCATATGTCACTCAGAGGATGACCAACACTAGTTTTCTAAGTAAAGTTTAAATTCTGAGATAATACGATGATAATTAGGCAAGCTGAGCCATCTCTTTAAAACAGTGGATAGCAAAACTGGGTCCTTCAAACATTTATCTCATGTTGGTCTACAAGTCCCAGAATTTCAAGTCATTGGCCATGCTGGCTGGAGCTTCTAGAAGTTGGTCCAACAGCATGTACCGTAAGTTTTAGAACAGTTGCTTTGATATGTTCCATATTGTTGGTCCCAGTCCATAAAGTAATGGCTATGTTCTGAATCAAGAAATTTTCTGTGGGACATTACTTCTCTGCACTAGAGTGGTAGATTTCTCAACTCTTCCTCTTATCCCATTAGCAAATAGTCTAAGGGGTAATAAGGTGACTTTAGAAATATGTAAAAGGATATATGTATATGCACAGCCAGGGTGTGTTAAGTGCCCAGTACCAAGAATGTCAGGCAATAAGTTAACACAGAAAAAACATTTCGTTACAAGACTCCCTAAAATCGCTTAACCATTTCAGAATGTTTTTACTTCACATTTCTTTTATATGCACTTGTGTCACAGCATAACCTTTCCCTGAACTATCTCAGTTCCTTAGGGCTGTATCTACACATCTATCCATCCTACAGAATCCTGGAATTTGTAGTTTTTAAGGCTCCAGCACTCTTTGTCAGAAATGTCTAGAAGCCTTGTAAAACTACAAAACCTAGGATTCCAAAGAATGGAACTAGAGCACTTAAAATGGCGTCAAACTGCATTATTTCTATAGTGCAGATGCACCCTATGTTACCAACCTACTCCCAGCTGACCTGAAAAAGAAAAACTGTTCCCCTGCTTTTCTTCTTTTAGTTTTCTTCTTCTTTTAGTCCTCAGCATTTTGACACAACTGGTTCATTCCAGGGAAAAGTAAACTATAGATTTATCTTTAAGTGTATCATAAATAGGACTAAAGACAAATCGATATAAAACATATTGCACTCTTCAAACACCTCAAGGGCTGTCACAGAGAGGAGGGGCCAGGCCTGTTCTCTACTGCTTCACAAGGTTAAACCAGGTCTAATGGTTTTAAGTTACAGGAGAATAGATTTTGATTGAACATTAGAAGGACCAACTTGACAGTAAGAGTGGTTTGGTGATGGAGTCAACTGTATAGAGAGGTAATGGGTTCACCTTATTTGGATGTCTTCAAAAAAAGGCTGGACAGTTACCTACTGGGGGTGCTTTACCTGGAGATCCTGCATTGAGCAGAGATTGGATTCAATGGCCCATGAGCCCCCTTCCAGCCGTATGATTCTGTGATTCCAGTCCAATCTGTGTGCATGTAGACAATGATCAACAGGTTATTTCTGTGCTCAGGATGGAAATAAAAACCACCTCAGCTGTGAAACTGATCCTGTGAACCATCACATCCAGAACTGGTTAAATGCCCCCTTTTCAGGCAGACAAACCACCCACATAACAGTACCTTTGTCTTGCCTCTCTTGAGTTCAGTTTATTGGCCCTAATCCATTACTGATCCCAGTCACTGATTCAGCATATTAACAACCTCTCCTGAATTAGATGAAAAGAAGCAGAGCTGAGTGTTATCAGCAAACTGACAAGACCTTACTCCACATCTCCAGAAGATCTCACTTAGTATACAGAGAGGGAGACAAAACAGAGCTCTGTAGAGCTCTATCATGCAAAAGTAATCTCCCAGTCCAGAAAAAGTTCAGAACCACTGCAGTGTCCTCAATTTCCATTTGAAACAGTTGGCCCTGGTCCAGTCTGGCCAATCAAGTACTTTACAGAAGCTCATCAACAGACTGTGAGGGCAGAGGCACCCACCTTTTTAGAAGCACACTGCCTCTGATGCAGCTACCTTGACTGTCTTATCTTTATGAATTTATTTAACCCCTCTTTGAAGCTGTCTGAGTTGCTGTTCAACAAATTATCTTGTGGTAGGAAATTCCATTCTAACTCTATGTTGTGTGAAGAAATATTTGCTTTTGCCTACCTTGAACTTCTCATCATTCAGCTTCAGTGGATGGTCCTGGGTTCTGGTATTGTGTGTTTGTGTGTGCTTCCCTGTTCTCCTTCCCTGCAGCATGCATAATTTTATATACATCTGACATGTTCTTATTTTCTCACCATTTTTCTGAGCTAAAACATCCCAAGCATTGTGACCCTTGTGAAGTCAAAGGCTTTCATGGCTGGCATCCATAGTTTTTTTTTTGGGGGGGGGGGGGTGGGCTATGTGGCCATGTTCTTGAAGAGTTTATTCCTGACATTTTGCCTGCATCTATGGCTGGCATCTTCAGAGAATGCTGACATGGAAGAGAGTTGGGCAGATGATAGATAGATAGATAGATAGATAGATAGATAGATAGATAGATCCGTCTGACCTTGAGTAGGGAGGAGTGACTTCCATGTCAATCTGTGTATTGTTCTGTTGTTGATAGCAAGGCCTCAGGGTGGGAGGATATGCAAAGAAGATTAGTGTCTGCTTAATTAGTGATCATTCTCTGCTGAAAAAAAACCCTGACCCTGGGTGGTTTTCCATTTGCATTTGCTGAGTCCTGATTTTGCTTTTTTTCAGAACTGGTAGCCAAATTTTGTTCACTTTAAGGGTTTCTTCTTTCCTGTTGTCCAGGTGTTTGTGGATTTCAATGGCTTCGCTGTGCATTCTGACCTGATAGTTGTTGGCACGGTCCAGAATTTCAGTGTTTTCTAACAGCATTTTATGCTCAGGATTGTTTATAGTGTGTTCTGGTACTGCTGATTTTTCTGGCTGACTCAGTCTGCAGTGTCTCTCATGTTCTTTGAGTCATGTTTAATCCACAAAACTGTTGTGACCCTTCTTTGTAGAGTTCCTCCAGCCCCCTGATAATTTAGGCTGCTACTGTCTTTCCTATTTCTACAGTATTTTTTGAGGAGCAGTGATCAGAACTATAAATGATATTCCAAGGGTGATTGCAGAGAATATTTTAATAAAGTTGGATCAATATTCATTCACTTTTCTCTTGTTTGCTTTATCTATACTTTACATTTTTCCACAGAACCAGGAGCCAAGGCAGTTTGCAATTTGAACCAAATGCAAAATAAACAGATAAAGACATTCAAAAGACAGTCAGTAAAATATAAAAAGTAAAGTTTAATAACTACTAATGATATTTTTAAAAGAATGTGCATCCAAAAAGGGGAGGGGGAAAATGGGTTTAAAACAGAGCAACATCTATTAAAGCTTCTCTTTTGTACTTTGAACCATTTTCTAAATCCTACCAGATTGAAAAATTATTTGCCTGCTAACAGATGGAAGAGGCCGTCTGAGGCCTCAAGCAGATGGGTGTCTTGGAGTGGTCTCTGGCTGCTCCAGCCACAAGCAGTGTGGGACCACATTGACTAGATGCCATGGTCCCGAAGCCAGCTGCCAATGTGGTCCACAATCAACTGCTTTTTGCACTCCTTTTGCTGCTGGGATTGGGGTGCCTTAGGTGGTTATGGTGCAGCTTCAGCCCTATCCAGGGGTATGCGCCCTCTGAACACTATGTTCTCAGACCATAGGCGGTGCTTTTAGCCCATCTGTTTTGGGCCCTAGTTTCCCTTTGAAGGGACTTCCAGAGCCTAAGGGCAGCCTCTGAGAAGGTTCTCTTTCATATCCCTACCAGACATGCTCATGAAGATCTCTCCAGAAGATCTCAGAGTGAGAGTATGGTAATATGACAGAATACAGTCCTTGGCATAGACTTCATCCATATAGAGCCTTATGGGTCATAACTAGCACTTTGAATTGTGCATGGAAACAGACTGTTGTTTCCAGTCTTTGGAAAGGGTGTTGTATCCTCTCTGTAACCTTCCTTAGTTATTAGTCTGGTTGCAACTGTTTGGGCCAACTGAACTTTCCAAACCCTCTTCAAAGGCACACATGTAGAACATAATGCACTAATCCATATGAGATGTTAACTGACTCATTTGTCACTTTAGCAAGATCTGACACATCCAGGAATAGGCAGACTTTTATTTTGGTTTGTTTCTTAATGAACCCCCCCCCCCCTTTTTTTATAGCAATGGTGAACTAGGAATCAGAGCATCATCTGGTCACTACTCATTTATGGGTAGCTTCAACGTGACATTATATTCATTATATTCATTTTACTTAAAAGTAATTTTCCATACACACATCTAGGTAAACAAACAGTTCCAGATTAGGCTTTAGGTAGACCTTAGAAATGGAGTTTGGTCAATTTAGATGATCAAACTTTATAAATGCAGCTAATTGTTCACATGCTCCATGTTATTTTGCCAATTAAAATAATTACAGGCTACTCTTTTACCATGTAAAGAAGCAAGAAAAAAGTTTGAGGGTATATGATTTCAAATAGGATAATAATGGGATGAAAAAAGTTAAACAATCCCCATTCAAGTACCTCAACTTGAGAAAAGACATTGATAACTTGGAATGTATCCAGAGGAGGGTAAGCAAGATACAAAAGGGTCTGGAAATCATACCCTGGAAGAAACAGTTAAGGGAGCTGGTTATGTTTAGCCAGGAGAAGAGGTGATGTGGCAGCCATCTTTAAGTATTTGAAGGACTGAATTTGATTTTCTTTCTTTCTTTTTTTTCCTTCAGGGAACACAAATGATTGGTTTCAGGTTATAGGAAAAAGAGGTTCCTGTTAATCATTAAGAAGAATTTCCTGATGGCAAGATATGTTCAGCAATGGAATAGACTACTTGGAAGGTGGTAGACACTTCACATGTTAAAACAGAGGTTGGATGGCCAACTCTCATGGAAGGTTTAGCTGAGGATTTCAACACTAGAAAGGGGTAGGATTGGGTGGCTTTTGGGTTTGCTTTCAGGTCTGCAGATTCTACAATGAGTAGCCCTGACATTTAAGCTACATTAAAACAACATTAAAATGCTGCTAATGCTGTCATGAATTTGCCACAAAACATATTCCATGTCCCAAAGAAATGGGGAAAAAGTGAGATGCAACTAGTGATGTTTAAATAATTTCATTGTGACAATAGATCCTTTTTGGTTCTTCCTACACCCATACATCCTTGTAACAGTGTAACCCATATATCTAGGCATGGTTTGAAAAGCTAAGCACCTTTGGACCTATTCAGAACTTGGAGGAATGACCAAGTGGTAATGAATGATGTGTAAGACTTTTTGCGTTCTGCACGAATATAAATGTAACACATAAATTAAGTTTCATGACCTGAACAGTTTATTGCTTAGAGGATGAAATACTTATACAAATAAGGGTATTTGTCTATAAGGCAACAATACTATAGCAGGTTAAATAAAGGCAAAAACCAGAATACAAACACCAGCTTCTCTACATGGCAGGTATATCAAGATACTTATCTTCCTGGTACAAGTAAACCTAATATAAAGTTTCCTCTCCAGTGTTAGACCCATGTAATATTGTGCAGTTGAACAGGATTGCCACTTCTCTGATTATAAGACAAAATGCAGACATCTTTTTTTATGGTGGATTTGAGCATTAAACAGTGCAACGAATCAATTGACTGCTTAATGCCTAAAATGATTTAACTGGATGACTATTTGAGTTCATATCTGTGAATAGAGATTCAATCTGAGACTACAGAGTGGCAGATGGGTTTCATATGCCACAGATTAGAGATTCAGTTTAAATGGGGGCCACTGTAGTAAAGTGCACCTGTGGACTCCTGGTATGCAATGCAGACAAGTTGCAGGGTTTTAGTTTGCAGAAAAAATAGTTCTTGTGTGTCTAGCATTGTTTGGAGACACATTCAGCTGAGTTAAAACAGTTCTGGAAATAATGCTTAATAGATTTACTCTCAGATGCAGTATTGACTGAAAGCCAGTGGAGCTCCATAATTTTAAGAAGTATGCCAGCAAATAAAACCCAAGAGTGCTCCTTGTTGCTCTACCTGGCAGAGGATGTGAGATATATGGTTTTGGCACTGGCAACTCTCTCGTATCATGCTGAAAGCTTTCTGGCATTCACCTTGTTTTGCAATGCAATTAGCTGGCACCAATTGTGTTTCATTGAACAGCATCTGCAACCTGAACAGGGCGAAGTCCACATCCTTTCCCACTGAAGGATTAATTCTTATGCCAAGGCTATGGACATTTTGCTTTCTGGAATAAAGCCAAGAAGACAGTGAAGACCTAGGGTGAATGGAAAACACAATTTCCTTTTGGAATAAAGGGTAAGAGTCATGTCAACATGCAAAAGAATATATCTTCCATTAGTATGCAGGTGGAGGATCTTATATTGTGAAAATCTTTGCTTGGTGGCATTTATATGCACTCCCTTATGTATTCTTTCCTTACTAGCATGTTAATGCTAAAGCTATCTCACAAAGTTATTTGTGATGTTTGATACTTGTGCATGTAAAGATTTTCTGCACAATTAGTTTAATGAGTCCTCTGGTGCTTTTTTCTCCCTTCAAGTCAGTAGAGCAGCTGTCTACAAATAACCTAATTTGTGGTGTTGTGCCACATTACAACCATGTTCGCACATATCATTTCAAGTCCCCAGACATATTTTAACAGGCTGCCCCTCAGGATATGTTCCTCAAGTGCCCTCCAGGGACACATTCGTGAGGAGAGATGCAGCATGGATGCATCTTTTGCTTCTCAGCAGTAGTGTCTATGATATATTGGCCATCCCCACCCCCAGCCATCACAATTGTTTCTTATTGCTGTAAAGACTGAATCACATGTCATGTTCTGCAGAGAAAGATTTCCCATCAAAATATTTCAAACAGAAGTTTTTGAAAAGAGATTGGTAACATGTCTTTCTCTGGATGTTAGAATACAACTCCTTATCAGCCCTAGTCAGCATAACCAATTTTAAGGGATGACAGGAATCCATCAGCTCTAGAAGGCCACATCATGTTCCTCATTCCTTTTAAAGAATCTCTGGACCAGTCCTAAGAAAGGAGAATGTACTCTTCTTAACAAGAAGCAAGACTTCGACAACATTTGCATGTAGTAGGCTTTGGCAACATCAGAAGGTCTGTCGTTTACTGGAAGTAAAAAGAGCATCAACCTATGTATCACATTACCAGTGTGAGTGGGTGATGGACAGATAGATGGTTCCTATTGTTAGCAGGGTGAGTCCTGTTAGTACTTGGAGGGAGACTGTTGAGGAATGCCAGGTGCTATAGACTATGGTCCAAAACACACTCCAGAAATAATCCAGTTTGAGACCACTTTAACTGTCCTGGCTTAATGCTAGGGAATTCTGGGGTTTGTAGTTTATTGTGGCACCAGAGCTCTCTGACAGAGGAGGCTAAATGTCTCACAAAACTACAGTTCCCAGAACTCTCTAGCATTGAGCCAGGGCAGTTAAAGTGGTTTTAAACTAGATTGTTTCTGCAATGTGTTTTAGACCTATATTTCAGAGGAAGGCACTGACAAAGCCCCCTCTGAATATTATTTGCCTAAGAAAACCCTATGAAATTCATGGGGTCACCATATGTTGACAGAAGACTTGAACAAACACACCATATACTAAAAATGGAAGAAAAAAATAACAGGTTAAAATTGTATGTATTAAGAGAATAGAAATATAGGACCCTATCACTCAGCATTTTAAACTGGCTCCAGCTTCCCAGGCTGGAGCCAGAATGCAGGATGGAGGTGGGGATTATCACACAGTCACCACCGAATTGCTGGCTGCCATCAGCCCAGGGCCCAGCCACACTCCACCAGCACTTTTTAGAAGTCAGAAAGCTTTCCAACTTCTAAAAAGTGCTGGAAAAGTGTGGCTTGGACCCAGCTGGGACCTGGGCCGATGGCAGTTCAGCAGTTATTTAGTGTCCTATAATCCCCACCTCCATCCCATATCCTGGTTCCAGCCTGGGAGGCTGGAGCCAGTTTAAAATGCTGAGTGATAAACTCCTTAGTTAAATTCAGTGAGTATATGCAGGTCATTTCATTGAGATTAATTTCCATTTCCATCTGTGATGAATGTGGAGATCAAAGTAGTTGTAACTGACCATAATATTAGAGGATTGTCCAAATGGGAAGGACCAAATTCTATTGTTTAAGGTTTATGTGTGTTTGGTCTGTCTATCTGCAAATAAATTTTAGTGAATGAGGTGGGGAAAAACAATTCATTCATACTGATATTGCCTTGTGTTGTATTTAGATGGATTTTTTAAAAAATGGATTGTGGACAATGCAATAAATTAACATTTTAGAGTTGTCTTTTGGCAGGGATGGTTGGTGCATAATTCATGAGGGGTTTATGGCATCTATGAGTCCATTGCATCCCAGGAAGGAATTTTAAACATTCTGCTTTTATCATATTACACTTGTAACTACTTTGGTCAATGTTGAAGCATCTGAGATGCACTAAGAAAAGGATTGTGGCATTTGAAGGTCATTCTTTTGTACAAACTGATGTCTTATAGTTCTTTTATGTAAATAGCTTTATATCTATATCTTTACATATGAAGCCAGTGTATTATAGTGGTTTAAGTGTTGGACTATGAGTCTGGAGACCAAGGTTAGAATCCCTGCTCAGCCATGCAGATCCAATGGGTGGCCTCAGGCACCCTGTTATCTAAATAACACAGCTGAGAGATATGGGCTCTCCTCCAGTAAACAAAGGGTTAACAATATGATGAGTTAGATTACATTTGTTAAAGTCAGCATCACATAGGAGTAACAGAGACAACAAGAGGCAATTGCCCAATGGAGATGGCCCAATGGGGACTGTAAAAAGTGTGAAAGCTTTGAGACATTTCCAAGGTGAGAGGTTATGAATTGGCACCACAGGTTTTAAGAGAAACTTTGAGAGAATTTTGGGATTAATGGAGAGGGAGGGGAGGTGCTGCCTGCCTCACAATCCTGAGGAAAGCTGGGCCACAGGTTGGGCAAGGAGGTCCAGACTCCCAGCTTCTGATGAATATCCAAAGACCCAGAATATCAACTGTACTGTGAATAGAATATGAATGTCTAGCTAGTTCCATTAGAGTTTTTTTAAAATAAACTTAACTAAATATGACTTAGGGGTGGGTCAACACTGGTCAGAATATTCTGGGCTGCTCTTGGATTCTGGCCCTAAAACTGACTCAAATTCTCTCTGCTACCTGGGTACTCTGGAGAGACATGGGCAGCTGTTTACACATGCAACCCATTATGCCACCCTGCACTTCTGCAGCTGGGCAAGTTGCTCCCTCTGAGGGAAAAGTAAATGAGGTGTGCAGCGTAAATCACATGGCTGGGTGCCTCTTTGTGACCTCAGAGAGAATATCTTGGGCCAATGGTGGTAGCACCAGGTGGCAAAAGCAGAAAACAGGACTAACCCCCCCCCCCCAGCAAGATGTTATCATCTCCAGTTAGTTTGGAAGGACCTATCAAAGTCCCCACAAGCTGTTCATGATCTGTGCAGTCAAAGGCTTTGCTATAGTCTGCTATATGCTGATTAAGAGAGCCAGTGTTGTGTGGTGGTTTCAGTCTTGGACTATGACTCTGGAGACCAGGGTTCAATTCCCAGCTCAATCAAAACCCACTGGGTGACCTTGGGCAACTCATATGATCTCAGTCTCAGAGGAAGGCAAACTTCTTCTAAACAAAATTTGCCAAGAAAACCCCATGATGAGGATAAGCATGCTTTCTATTCCATCATCTACATCATTTATAAAGTTATTAAACAACACCAGGCCCAGAACAGAACCCTGAGACAGAGAACCCCATTGATCAGAATAAAGAATAACTGTTGGCGAGTAATCTGTGTTTGGTAAAGTTAGCAGGAATAGCTGATATCTCAGAGAACAGGATTAGAATTCAAAATGACCTTGACAGACTGGAGAACTGGGCCAAAACTAACAAAATGAATTTCAACAGAGATAAATGAAAGATACTACATCTAGGTAGGAAAAATGAAATTCACAAATATAGGATGGGTGAAACCTGGCTTGAAAGCAGTGCATATGAAGATCTTAGTAGACCACAAGCTATATATGAGTCAACAATGTGATTCAGCTGTCAAAAAGGCCAATGCAATTATGGGCTGCATCAACAGGAGTATAGTGTCCACTTCAAGGAATGTAAAAGCACCACTCTGCTCAGCTTTGGTCAGACCACACCTGGAGTACTCTGTCCAGTTCTTGGTGCCACAATTCAAAAAGGACATTGACAAGCTTGAGTGTGTTCAGGGGAAGATGACCAAGATGGTAAAGGATCAGGAAACCAACTCCTATGAACAACATTTAGGAAAATGGGAATGTTTATCTTAGAGAAGAGAAGGCTGAAAATGACATGAATATTATTTTTAAATATCTGAGGGAATGCCATGTAGTAGATGAAGTGAACTTGTTTTCTGCTTCTCCAAAGACTAGAACACAAAACAATAGATTCAAATAACAAGAAAAGAGATTTCACCTAAGTGTTTAGAAGAATATTTTTACTATAAGAGCCTCTCAGAAGTGGAACAGACTACCATAGAAGGTAGTAGACTCTACATCTTTGGAAGTCTTTAAGCAGAGGTTGGATTAACATCTTTTAAGAATGCTGTAATTGTGTATACCGTCATGAAAGGATTTGAGCTAGATGGTCCTTGAGTTCCCTTCCAACTCTAATATTCTATGATTCTGCCTCTGGGTCTTGGAAGGTCCTCTTCAGGAAAGCATGTGCCATAGTCTTCTTGAAGACATGAGGCACTTCCCATGACATACTATGGTGCTGACCATTCCCTGGACCCACCTATATTAGTCATGATGGGTAGGAATAGGGTAGAGTAGACTGGTCCAAACATCTTTTCCATATCATCAGGCTTCACTAACTGAAATGGATCCCCTAAAACATCACCAAATAGAACATTCAACATTTCCCTCTGTAGTAACTGTGGTTGAGTCTTAACCTTGCTGTTCTTCAGGACTGGTAGCCAAGCCTTTTTAGCTCTCAAGGTTTCCTCCTTCCTGTTGAAATTGTCCAGGTGTTTATAGATTTCAATGGCTTCCCTGTGTATTCTGACATGGTAGTGGTTGGCATGGTCCAGAATTTCAGTGCTTTCAAACAGCAAATTATGCCCAGGATGGTTTATAGCATGTTCTGCTACTGCTGATTTTTCTGGCTGACCCAGTCTGCACTGTCTCTCATGTTCCTTGATTCTTGTTTGCACTCTGCAATTCGTGGTCCCTAGCTAGACCTGTCCGCAGCTGCATGGAATGAGGTAGACTCCTGCGGCTGTGAGAGGGTCTCTCTTGTTCTTGGATGAGAGATTTGCTGGATTTTCTTTGTCGGTTTGTAAACCATTTGAAGGTTGTGTTTCCTCACCACTTTCCCTATTCTGTCTGTGACTCTTTGGATGTATGGTGAAACTGTCTTCCCTTTGGGTGGTTGTTTGTCTTCCCTCTTCTGGGTTTTTCTGGGCCTGGCAGCCCTTCTGATGTCTGCACTGGAGTAACCATTGGCCTGTAGAGCCCGATCCAGGTGTTTCAGTTCATCTTCCAAGAAGTGGGGTTCACAGATCCGTTTTGCTTGGTCTATCAGTGTTTTTATTGTGCTCCTTTTTCATCCTGGGTGATGGTTGGAGTTCTTGTTCAGGTATCTGTCCGTATGTGTAGGTTTTCTGTATACTGTGTGGCCCAAACGTAGGTTTGGTTTGCGAATGACTAGGACATCCAAGAATGGTAGTGTTCCTTCCTTTTCTTTTTCCATTGTGAATTGGATGTTAGGGTGGATGTTGTTGTTAAAATGGTTCAGAAATACAGCCAGATCTTCTTCTCCATGGCTCCAAATGATGAAAGTGTCATCTACATATCAGAATCATGTTGTGGGCTTTTTCAGTGATGTTTCCAAGGCTTATTTTTCAAAGTGCTCCATGTAAAAGTTTGCTATCAAAGGTCTCCCCATTGCTACCCCATCTCTCTGCTCATAGAATCCATTGTCCCACTGGAAATAGCTTGTGGTGAGGTAATGTTCGGACAGGGCTGTGATGTCTTCCGGAAAAACTTGTCAGATGAGCGTCATGGTGTGCAATTGGTGAACAAGGAGACGACATCGAAGCTATATATATCTAATCCTTTTCCAGGCTATCATTCTCTGAAGATGCCAGCCACAGATGCTGGTGAAACATCAGAAAGGAACTCTTCTAGAACATGGTTACATAGCCCGAAAGCCCTACAAAAACTATGAATGCCAGCCACGAAAGCCTTCGACTCCACTGTGGTAGAGTGCCAGTCAGATAGTAGCCACCTACCATTGACTCTGTATTTGTAGCTTAATGAGCAAAACCTCTATGTGGATCATAAGCCATTTATTAAATACAGTAGTATATAAGACCATCCCTCATTACTGCCACCGAGGTGTCTACATTAATACTTTACATAAAGCCAGGTAACGTATCACACACGATAATATTCCTCAAGAACTGCTTGAAGCAAATATAGCTTGGTGAGCCCCAGTTTTAACTCATCTTTTAACATGGACTGATCATTTAGCTATTTTTTCTGATGGTTAGTGGTTGGCAATCATTATCCCAATCTATTAAAAAAGGAGAAAAGTTGGATCTTCTTAATTACAAAGTGATCTGCTTGCTAAGTATTATTAGTGAGCTTTATACTAGTCACTTGCATTCAATAATATTGAATTGGCTAGAACAGGAAAATATTTTGGACACTATCTATTTTTTTACCCTAAAGGTCTCCATCCTTACCTGCTCGTGTGCACAATATGTTGTCACAAGCTTCATCTGAAAGCAGCATGGAATGTATATGCACTGCAGAATTAAAGCAGTTTGACACCATTTTGCCATGACCCAGTCTTACAGAATCCTGGGATCTGTAGTTTGGTAAGGAAACAGGGGTCTCTGACAGAGCAGGCAGAAAACCTCATCAAACTACCCCATTCAGAAAAAGCCAGCATAGATCCATTAGGGCAAGCCAGTTTGTATTTTGTCCACACTTTCAGTGTCTAAAGAGGGGGTGAGGATTGTTTGCAGATCTAGGGAACAAATGCACAACAATAGTACTATTCAGGCTTATTTTGATCTTTTCTAATAACCCATTTTAGTGGAAGCTGCATTTTTAGCAAGAAAACAGATTAGCTGAAATACTTCACCAAGCAGAGTTTAATCAAAACCTATCCCTGTTTAGGGATTTGACTTTACTTACAAAGTAAACATTACAAACATTCCAGACTCCACTTTCCCCATGTTTGACCTCCTTGACACTCCACGATGAAATTAACCATTTTATTACTATCTTCTCATACATCTCCCTGGCACACACATTCACTTGATCAGAACAAAGGAAACTTGCAGATCTGGAGTTTATCAACCTGTGGGGAACCCATTCGCTCCAACTTGCAACTTCTGACTCAGTGGAATATAAAATAGGGTAGACCAGGGTCTACACTTGCAGCAGAATGTTAGGATGGACTATCTCACCTTACAATTGCTGTGGGTCACATTTCTGAGTGCTGATAACCTTCTATGAGTAAAATTTAGCAGGGGGAGCAGATGTTTAGGGATCAGTGGTACATCCTTTAGGATATAACATGGTTTGGCCCACATCCACACACTATACCCCTGATATGAAAGGTGAAATACCTAATGTTTTGAAATTAAGAAGAAAAATGGTAAAGTGGAAATTAAATATAGGGAAGGGAAATAATGAATAAAATGGACAATTTTCACGGTACCATCTTGTGTAGGCAGTTTGCTCAGAAACAAGTCTCACCATGTTCAGATTCCAACTGAGACAACAAATTAAATTAATTTGATAGTTCTTATTTCTGAGTAGAAATTCATAGCTTTGTACTTAGTCTTATTCATTTGGGGTGGGGAGAACAGAAATGCATGTTCAAATATTTTCTGCCAAAATATCTGGTTGTTTAAAGTATTTAATTCTGAATAGCTCTCATGCAAAGCTTCTACTCCTTTTCCTCAGCAACATTTTCAAAAAGGATCACTTCCCTGAGCATATCTAATATTTTTTACTATTTGTTTATTTTTATCTACAAGGACAAAATGAAGCTATCAGTTTTAGAACAGGAAAAATACTTGTACTCTCAGAGCCCATTCCCACTTGCGGTAAAATTCGCATTGGATCCGGGCTGTGCTCCGCTTAGGAAAGCAATTCCAAAAGGCCCCATGTTCACACTATGAAAAGGGGCCTTGTTTGGAATCACTTTGTTAGCTGGGAACGTTTGTCGTTCCCACTGGAGCTGACAGGGAAGGATGACAGCCTGTTACCCCCCAATCTTTTTTGGTGGGGAGGGGTATTGATCGCAAATGCGATCACTGTAAAGGAAAAACACACACGCACACACACACACACTAATCTCCAGTTCCTTTGGGCGGGGGGAATCCCTTCCTTCCTTCCTTCCTTCCTTCCTTCCTTCCCCCTTCCTTCCTTCCTTCCTTCCTTCCCTCCTTCCTTCCTTCCTCTTCCTTCCAACTCCCCCCTCCCTTCTCTTCTTTTTTTTGGGGGGGGGATGGAGGTATTGATCGCAAATGCGATCACTGTAAAGGGAAAAAAACCTCACACCCACCCACCCACACACACACACACTAATCCTCTGTTCCTTTGGGGGGGGGGATTCCTTCCTTCCTTCCTTCATCCCCCTTTCCTTCCTTCCTTCCTTCCTTCCTTCATCCCCCCTCTCTTCCTCAGGAGCTGCTGCCGGGAGCAGCAGCGAGGGAGGCAGCAGCAGCAGAGAGCCCTTCCCCAGTAAGGGGGGAGGGAAGGAAGGAAGAGGAAGGGAGGGGGGAAGAAGGAAGGAAGGAAGGAAGGAAGGAAGGAAAGGGGGAAGAAGGAAGGAAGGATCCCCCCCAAAGGAACAGGGGATTAGTGTGTGGGTGTGTGGGTGTTTGTGAGATAGAGAGGATTTTTTCCTTTACAGTGATCGCAAATGCAATCTTTCACAAGTGCACAAGATTGCATTTGCGATCAATGCTCCCACCCAAATTTTTTTTTAAAAAAAAACACGATTCTGACCAGCGTTCCCATTTACTGGAAACGCTTCAGAATCGCGTTTTCCAAAAAAGACCAGTTTGAAACTAGTGTCAGGAAAGCCCGGGTTATTTGCTTCTAACCCAGTCCTTTCCTCCACTGATCGATCCAATGAGGATCGTAAATCGATTCGAGTGTGAACGAGGGTGGTATAGCCCGCTTCACACTTTGAATCCAAATGTAGTGGGAATGAGGCCTCAATATTAGTATGTGTGCTTATTGCCTTTGGAAAACTCTTCACATGGGCAATGGAAGAAGCAAATGAAAGAATGAATATTTAACACATTTTGCATTTATTAGGATGAAAGTATCAAATATTTTACATGGGAGCCGTATCATTCTTCTGGAAGCTACTTCTACTGCCAATTCAACTGCAAAACTAAGACCTATTACCAAACAGTGCATGTGGTTATATTGTCATGAGATATGAATATTCCTAATTAATTTTCATTACATTCTTTTTTATTTTTTCCACATCTTAAAAGGTGTCACTCGATCTTTTTTCCTTTCCTGTCCTGTCCTGTATTGTATAGGCACAGGAAAGGCAGAAGATCCAATGGTAGAAAGATTTTGAAACTCTAACTTTTTCAAGGTTCTTCTGTTAACTGCTAGAAAAGCAAGCTCTGCATCCTTGTGGCAATTAGAGCAGCACAGCAGAAAAATCAATCTGCAAATGAAATTGAAATCCTAGCAAAGGCTCCCTGTGTAGTGGAAATAAATAGATTTGTCTGCACCGACCATCAGGCAAGAGAGCAAACCTGCAGACATGCTTTTGCTAGCTATTTGCTGTGAAGGTAACTAAAAGTGTGCTTGCTACCACAAATTAAGGCATTGTTGCCATTAGGATGCACAGGGCACTCACAGCAGTTTGTCTTGTGTGACAAACATAGCTGGCAGTAAGAACCATTGCCTGTGCCATCTCTTGCATTTTGCAGAACAGTTGCTTTTTAGTATTGGTGGGGGTAAAAATGAAGTTTGGGTAAGGGAATAGAATTAGACAAGGTTTTCTTGATAGTATATGAAGCCCTAAACAACCTGGGATCAGCCACTCTTCCATACTGCCAAAATAAAGCAGTTTGACACTACTTTAGCTGTCATGGCTACATCCTGTGGAATCCTGAGATTTGTACTTTGGTGAAGTATTCAGCCTGGTCTGTCAAAGACATCTGGTGTCTCCCAAACTACAAATCCCAGGAGGATTTTTATGATAGAGACATGGCAGATAAAGTGATGTCAAACTGCTTTATTTTGGCAATATTGATACACCCCTAATCATCTGAGAGACCTTCTTCTCCCTAATATTATCATTGACTTCTGCAGGTCATCCAGAGAAGTACTTGTGATGAGACTTCACGTTCATACAGTCTGCTCTGCATTTGTTCAGAGTAGTACATTTATCATGATGACACCATGTGAAAAACTCTTTGCTCTGATATTAAACATGTTCCCACATATTCTAGTTCTAGATCCATGCTGAAGACTTGGCCATTTTTATTTATTTATTTTTATTTATTTATTTTATTTATATACCGCCTTTCCAAAAAAGATCAAAGCGGTTTACAAAAGTGGATAAACAAGGGTTCTCTTTCCTCAGGCAAGCCCTGGTGGAGCTGGGCCTGCCTCTTCTCTCCCTCCCTAGGCAGAGGATGGCAGTTGGTATGGAGGGAGGGCTCACTTTCTTCAGGCAAGCCCTGATGGAGCTGGGCCTGCCTCTTCTCTCCCTCCCTAGGCAGAGGATGGCAGTTGGTATGGAGGGAGAGTCCTCTTTCCTCAGGCAAGCCCTGGTGGAGCTGGGCCTGCCTCTTCTCTCCCTCCTAGGCAGAGGATGGCAGCCTCAGGCAAGCCCTGGTGGAAGCTTTATAAGCCTTCCCAGAGACTGCCCCCCATCAGCTATTTAATGGAAACATAAATACCATTTCTGATTTAATATTTTTTGTACAACACTGTGATATCTTCAGTTGTAAGTAGTTTATAGATATTTATAAACAAACAAACAACTGCTCCAAGACATGCATTCTTGAAGCAAAGAGAGGAGCACTGGGGTAATTGTTTATAGGTATAGGCTGCTCATAGGCAGAGGACTATAATATCAACACTGATCTCCATGTGACATGAGCAGCTTTACCCCCCTTCCTGTCTCCCACAGGTGGGAGTCACTACCTTTGGTGTCACTACATGTGGGGACCTGTTGGGAGGGTCTGTGGCCTGCCTGCACCCCACAGTGTCATTCACCTTTCCCCCTTCCTTGGCCACCTACTGCCTTGCCAGACCTTGTAAGGGCCAGTGGTGACGGTCCCCCTGCCTTTGCCCCCCCCCATCCCATTGTTTCAATCAGTCTCTTGCATGTCTGGCTGCCCACCCAGGTTGGCAAAGGGGCAGCTGGGAAAGAGAGGCAGCCGAAGGGAAGGGAAGGGGGCATACTCATCCCTCTTCCTCCTCCACTGCCTGGTTTCCTCCTCACAGATAGAGCAGGGCAGTGGAGGAGACTTTGCATGGCATTCTCCTCAGGGAGATAGTGGAGAAGGGGTTGGCGTCTGGTAGCACACACACATCTCTCTGAAGTGGGAGGAGGGCCTGCTCTGGTCACCCCTCTGTTGTGGTGTCACCTGGTGCAGTCCGCACCCCCTCCCCCCCCCACACACCCTGTAATGATGCCATTGTCTGTATTTTAAACAGTTGTGCAACAGAAATCTAATGCATTTCTCCATCACAGAGTTGCTAGCTGAAGTAAGGGACAAAGGTACTCTCCCTCTAATGATGTTGTAGAAGCAAGAATTTTAGCAGGGGCGTCTAGTTATGCAAGCTTTACACCTACTGAAATTTCCTCTTCTACACAACCACTAAAGAGACAGGGGGCAGTCTTCTAAATCCACTCAAATCCTGTGTATTTATTAAAACAATGCTTCAGAGAACTTTGACCGGACCTCTCATTATTCTTCAATGAGAAAAAGAAATGAAAAGTAGGTCAGCTTTTACTACAGTTGTTTTCAATCATTGGAGTAGAGAATGCACACAGAGGTGGTCAGCTAGTGGTCCTATAGTTGTTGTTGGACTGGAACACCCCATTTCCTATCCATAGGATATATTGGGTCATGGTGATCGATACTGCAGTCCAAAAGCACTTGGTGGTTGCCCACTGCTGTTGTCCAGTACCTGGACATGATTCAGGGCCTTTGTGTAAGAGTCACTGAATGGAAATAGGATTCAGATTACTCTCCCAAAAGTATTACAGTTGTGTGGTGACCCCAAATAGAATAACTTCATGTGTGTGCTAACTAGCCTACTAAAACTGTCGTGTGTGATCATGACAGTATCAGGGCAAAAGACACCTTAAGATGGTGAACTGTTACTGGGAAGAAAGTGGCTCATAGATTAGAGCAGGGATTTAAGCCTTGATTATTTTGTCCTCAAATGTGAGGACAAAATAATTACTGTAGTTTTCTCTCTGTTGTGTGAGAAAGGGCATATTTATCCATAGTATTCTTCCTATATTCAAATGTCCCAAAGTGCTGCAGAGGAATTATTCTGCAAAGGAAAAAAACACTCTTTTTTGAGCAAATGCCCTCTATTCTTCCCACCTGTCAAGAGGCCAATTTTTTGACAAGAAAACTACTGTATATACTCAACTATAAGTCGATCTCAAGTATAAGTCAAGGGCAAGTTTTGGGGCCAAAATTATGGATTTTGCTATGACCCATGGATAAGTAGAGGGTAAAATTTAGGGGCATAGAGGAAAGGCTGTAAAGGATGAAGCAAAGCAAAACAATGTCAAATAACTCCCAAAAGTCCATCAGACATAATTCTTTGTGCTTATTCTTAAGACTGGATGGATGAGAGAGTAAAGGGAGTCAGTACTTCCAGGACACATTATACTCTTGCTTTTCATCAGGGGATAGTTTCTTCTTTTAAATACAGTGGTCCCCCGGCTTACGAATCCCCCGGGTCACAAAAACCCTGGGATCCGAAACCGGTGGGACCGCTAACGTATCCCCCGGGATCCGAAAGATCCCCCAGGATACGGAAAAAAAAACCGCGCAGCCCCTTTAAATCGGCCGCGCGGTCCGTTCGCTAAAGCGGTCCCCCGGGAAACGAAAGCTTCCGGGTTACGAAAGGTAATCCGGAACGGATTACCTTCGTAACCTGGGGGACCACTGTAAGAGTTAAGATGCAGTACTTACATTGACCCATGGATATTTTTTGACCTAAATTTCTAGACTTATACATGAGTATATACAGTAATAGTTGTGAATATTCTTTCCACCCAGAGACTGGAAGCACCTTGTGTGTGTGTGCGTGCGCTATTGATCTTTAAAGAGTCCATCAGGGGCTAATTCTTTCTGAGTACTAATGCATTGATGTGTCTCTTCCCATTGTAAATAATATTGTTTCAGCCTGACTAAAAGGAATTTGTTTTTATTATTTGTTTATTTATTTCCCATCTTTTTCTCAAAATGGGATTTTGGGGTGATGCAGCTCTGCTAATCACTGGGGCTACCATTTCTGATGGGAATGATAGCATCTTCTCAACATGTGTATTTACAAATGTTACCAAAATATAAATTATTTCAATATATTTTCTTCTCTCTCAAGGAGCTGGTTTAGGACTGATATCTCAGAGGTTCTTGTTGCTCAGAGAAATGGGAGCGTGCATCTCTGTTCAGAAGTACCCCCCCCCCCCGGTGCAGTTAAATTTGGTTTACTATCAGGTAAATTTACATAGGAATACAGTTTAAATTCTGTTTCAAAATGTTTAAAATTGGTTTGAAGATGTTGTCACATAATCCCTATCTGGAAATAAAGCAGATTTTAAAAAGGGAAATGCAAAGAATGTTTACCTTGATAGTTTGCAGCATGTTTCCTATTAGCAACCACTCACTGAGCCGCATAACACTTGTAAAAATTAGGTAGTGTATAAATCTAAATTTCCAAGCCAAAGGCTAACCAGAGACTATAAAAATCTCATTGCTTTTGCCATAAAATTTGTCTCTGAGGACAAGGTGTAAAGCCTAAAATGTGATAAAAGGCATGTATCTCCATATGTGCATTCATTTTGCAGGTCTAAAATGCACCCAGTATCAATCAGTAGTGTAGACATCTTTATTGTTTGCTTGAAATGCCAGCATGAACTTGTTAGTGCTGGGGGTTGGGGTGGGGGTGGGGCAAAAAAGGAAAAAAAAAAGTAATGGGGGGAAAGGAAACCATTTGGCAGGTTCTGTGAACATCTAATTTACTGATGAATACAGATCAGCAAAGACTGATTTAGCTAATTGGTAATAGGCTTGTTTCATGATTTACAGAGGTATGTGCTCTGAAAATGAAAAGAGAGGAAGTACAATAAAATCACAAGTCCATACTCTTCAACATTCATACTCTTCATACTCTTCACGGATGAATGCCATAACACACATGGCCAAGCAACATCAGAGTGTTGTCAAGATAGGGAAAGTTATTAATGAGGAAGAACACCCAAGCTAGGAGAGGCTGCAGCAAATTGCTTTTGCTGGTGCCCACCGGGAAGGACAGGATTCCACCCCTCCTTTCCTCTCCCCTCTGAGTTAGTTGAGTGCAACTACTTTTGAATTATGAGTTCAGTTTGCAACAGATGAAGTAAGTTGTGAAGAGAGAGAAAAGTTGGTTTCCATGGCCAAGTCAGGCTTCGAATCATAGGGGTGGTACAGATCACCCAAAAGGGGCAGTCTGCACTAGCCCAGAAAAGTGGCGAGATGGGGCCAAGGCTGCCTCACCGGCAGCCCCAGAGGCCCCATCCTGCTGCTTCTGAAGGCCATGAAGAAGCGGCAAACTGCCGCTTCTCTGTGGCCTGAAAGCACCCCATTCTCCCCGGCACTGATGAGGGAAGAAAGGGGCCACTGCTATGGCCCCTTTTCCCCCTGGGTCTTTGGCATGGCCATCTAAAGGCCGCGCCAAGGACCAGGTGCAAAACTCGTTTTGGTGTCATGGAAAGGGTGCCCTAGGCACCCTCCCGCGGTGCCATTACATCAGGCACATGCAGCATTATGTAAACTCTGCGCGCACCATGATATTTTTATGGTGCGCCCGTATGGACGCCACCATTTTAAAATAGTGGTGTCCATATGTGTTAGGGTTAGGGAGGGTGCAAACTCTGCTCCCTCCCTAACCCTAATCACGCCGGAAAGGTGCCTCATCAAGCCCGTCTGTATTGGGCCATAGTCTCCTGGAGTTCTAGTCCAACATTCAAATCACTCCACCACACTGGCTTCTTTCTCTCTCTCTCTCTGCCATGGTTCTGTTTAATTCCTTCCATCTCTTAACTTTCCTTCCCACACTTAAAGGGCAACAAGAATCTCCTTGACCTTTTTGGGTTGGCCCAGGTTCAGGCATTCATACTTCATATTGTACAAATTATGCAAAATGCTTTAGGCTGTTCAAGTATGCAGAGTTGAGGGCTGTCACTTTAACCTTTTAACACCCATGCCAGTTAACTAAGCTGAACACAAAGTGTATATAGGTAGTGCAGAAATCAATGGATCACTATATGGTTTTAAAATTTCTAAGATCCAATAATATGGCTGTCAACTGTGATTTCAATCATTGGTTAAATAGGCTAGTTTCTTGTAAAGCAATTGGACAAAATAGTGACTGAATCTTTTGTCGCATATTGCAGATTATAGAAAGGTTAGAATTAGAAATTTATTTTCTTTTCTAATGAAAACTTGGAAGTCGGGTTAAGTCCACACCTCCAGGCAGGCTCATGAACCCTAAATCTTTAAAAGCAGTGGAAGTTTTCAAAAATGATTTTGGCATCTGTATTTTAGATAAGTCCAATGGTTGAAATGAACTGTAAGCAAAGACTATTCTGACCATAATAGAAGGGGGAAAGACAAGTGAGCTAATTAAAAATAAGATAACCTGAATTGCCATTAATTTCCAGATAGGAAGCAAGCTAAACAGAAATAAGCTCTTTCATTTGATTTCTTGGAGGAAAGGACAAATGCATTTTCTCTTTCTTCTCCTTTATGTTTTTTTTATTAAAATGCAATACTAATCAATAATCAAATACACTTCTCCCTCCACATTTGTTGGGGTTAGGGGCACAGGACTCCCGTGAAAGTGAAAAAACCACAAATAAATAAACAGCATTTTTTTTAACCTGAGGGAACACCTCTCTAGGAATTTCTAGGTCCTCCAGTGAAACTCTATGATCAACATCTGCCAGAAGTTGATCATAGAATCATGTTGCAGGACCTACAAATGCCTAGTGAAGTGTTTTCTCTAAGAATCTTTAGGTCCTTCAGTGCAACCCAATTGTCAACTTCCAGCAGAATTTCTCTGGAGGACCTAGAGATTCCTAGGAAGAGAGCATATTAATCAAATCCACAGATCATCAAATCCACAAAAGTCAAAGCTGCAAATATGGAGGGATGAGTTTCCTCCTAAATATTTATTGAATGTCAAGGACAAAATGTTCCAGGATCAAAAAAAAAAAAAAAAAGGAAAAAGGAAAAGATAATAGAAACTCCTTGTCTTCACTACCAATAAGGTGGGAATGGAAAGTGAATCATTTTTACAATGAAAAAAAAAATGATGAAGGCAAAGAAGCTGACAACAGAAGAAGAGAATGTCTTCCAGGAAAAAAAAATTAAAAAGGGTCCATCTGAAATGCATCTCCATTTATGCTGGATTTAAAAGACTCCTCGTCCCCCCCCCCCCCACACACACACCACCTGCCACCCCTTCTAGCTAAACATGGACAATTCTTTCCTCTTTTTGATAATAAGTACAACCCAGAGCCCTTAAGGAATAATGCAAACTATAGAGGTTAGTGCCTATATGAAGCTGCTGTGTTGCCTCCCTCCTTCTGTTTTCTACTTGCTTCTCTTTCAAGTCAGTTGTGATGTGTGTACCAACCTTGTTGCCTACTTCCCTGCAGTTGATCAGAAAAAGACAGTTGTGTAGGAGAATTATTTGTTATGTGCACAGAATGCCAAAAGGGAGACTTTTTCAACCACTAACTATTCTTGTTCCAAAACTATTTTGGAATCTGCTGTTTCCTTCAGGGCTATCAAGGTAGCTTAGATGTACTTTTGAGCCCCTTTTTATTTTTAATGCATGCAGATGTTTGAGAAATACAGAATTGGAGGGTAGAAGAGGAGGATGGGAAATGGTGTTTGTGGGGCTAACAGTTTTGCTTTTATAACTCCCTGCTGCCCTTTAATTTCAAGAGAGAAATGCATAAAGAAACAGAATAAAGCAAACTCTGAGTTCAAGGGCAAGCAATTCCTTCAATCTTATTGGGAAAATGTTATGAGCCAAAAGGGTCATTGTTAATGACCATAATTTGGGCATAAATTTCATAACAGGGCTGGATGCCAAGCCACAGCTGGTCTGGCAGAAAGAGCCCTTTATCTATAATATTCATTGTCTAAAATTTCCAAAGGACTAACCATGTTCATTTGTTGCAACATGAACAAATGAAAAGGGTTGCGCTATATTTATGGGCCCTTGAAGGAAAAGGAGATGAGTGCTTTATGAGCACCATCCAACCTTTCTATTATAAGCCACTTGGAGCTATTGG
This sequence comes from Urosaurus nigricauda, assembly GCA_034509955.1. Classification (NCBI taxonomy): domain Eukaryota; kingdom Metazoa; phylum Chordata; class Lepidosauria; order Squamata; family Phrynosomatidae; genus Urosaurus; species Urosaurus nigricauda. The sequence goes on along the minus strand of JAOEGL010000001.1, from coordinate 309,744,424 downwards.
GGAACTCGGGGAAGTGGATAGTGCAATTGCACTTGCACAAACAATGGTGTGCCTGCTAGGGATGCAAAGCATATTTCCTATTTTTCTCATCCTTGACAATAATCTGTGTGTAAGTGCATCAACAAGCCCCATGCAGCTGTGGAAGGGTAAAGGGCTGCATTAGCCCCCTGATACTATGCTTATGACTCCTCCCTCCCAAGGAAAAAAAAAACTTGACATGTTTCACTCTGAAGCCTAAGCCCCCCCCCCCCCCCAGCGCTAAATCCTTTGGGAATGGAAACTGGCCATTTTTCCACTAATGTTTTCCTAGGCTTGACAGATGCAGTGCTCTCTCTCACATTTCCCAACACATGGGGCAGTAGAGATAGAGACAGGTAGTTAAGCTAGTCTGGTGTGTTGTCTGATCAATTGCTTTCACATATATAGACCGATTTTCTCAAATTCCTCCTCTCACTCCTGCCATTGCCTTAGTCATTTAGATATAGCCAGCAGAACCCATCCTTTTATAGTTAATTAGACCTGTGATTTCCTTAATAAACACTTTCTCTTCACTTAAGAGTTGTTTTTTTAAACTGATTCTAAACAGCCAGTTTCCACAAAAAACAACAGTAAAGATCATACACATGCCTAAAATGGATTAAAATTCTGTTTGTCATAGACCCTAGAAAAGTATTTTAAAAAGGCAATTAGTTGCATTTGAGATTGAATCATGTTATAATAACAGCTGGAGTAAATGAAATAAATTGATAGGATTTATCTGATTGTTGATTCACCTTTCAGCAGTTGTTATAGCTACAGTTTTCAGGAAAAGTGGCAGTTTACTTTTCAGTCCAATTAGCTAAATCAGTCTTTGCTGATCTGTATTCATCAGTAAATAAAATAAACTATTGTTTTCAGTTACTTTTAAAAAACTACAACCATATGCTACAAGCTACTGAGCTGTAGTAAACAGGATATTCTCATATGTCCCCACCTTCTTATCACTTCAAGTTACCTTGGTTTATGACAAGAATATAATGTAGTTATGATTTTGTCACTGGAACAATAACTAATTTTAAGTATTTGTTTACAACTAGTTACTTCCAAGCTTTGGTTTTGAAATATTCAGAATTGTAAGTAGGAAGCTTTATGCATGTTTGTGCCTTCAAGTCACCTGCTGATTTATGGTGACCCCATGAATTTAATGCTTTATAAATATATGTTTTCCTTTTCAGTACCTGAATATCTCACACTTTTTTTTGCAGATTTCAGTGCTACATTTTAACTTCACAACAGCTTCTTGAATTCTACTGCTGAGGGACAATGTGACAGTATTTTCAACCACATTCACTAAATCTAGTTCTATTGTGGTAATAGGATTTCATTTTTTGTACCTAACTCACTATATCTCTCAAGGACAAATTGGATACAAAACATTAAAAGATAAGAGGCTCTTTGGTTTAGAAGGTTGTTGTCTTTGATGGCTCCCTCTCCAGCACTGCCAAACTTTTCAGTGTTCCTACTCCAAACAATTTCATTTCAGAGCAGTTTTTTTTAAAAGCAACTAGTCAAAAGAAATATTATGACCAAAGTAACACATGTATACACTGATGTATTTAAAAAGAGAGAGAGAGAGAGAATGAGAAAATGGTAGGGGACTTTTGCCATTCAAGCCCATGACAGAATGGAAAATATAAGCACCACAGTTTTAATACAGTAATAGTTTTCAAAGAAGTAGACATGTTAGTCTTTTGCAGCATAAAAAAGGAAGGAGTGAGGAAGAGGAGAGGAGAAACAAAGAAGGTAGCAGCACCTTTAAGACTAACTGGTTTTTATTTTGGCAGCTGCTTTCATAAATAATAATAATAATAATAATAATAATAATGTTTTATTTATAGCCCGCTCCTCTGTATCCAATCGGAGCGGGTTACATCAATTAAAAAATGCAAGATAAAATATACATGACCCATACCCAACCACCCGCCCCTTAAAATTAAATTAAACTAACATCAATTAAAACGACATAATAAAAATTTCAATTTAAAACGGCAACCCATTGCATAGAGATCAGGGTCAAGATGTTAAAGTGCTAATGGGAGAGCTTAACCCAAACAGAGCCAGGAGGTTAAGGACTTTCTGGGAAGGCCTGCCGGAAGAGATGTGTTTTCAAGGCTTTTTTAAAGCAATCAGAAGATGTAATAAGACGCATCTCGTCCGGCAGGTCATTCCATAGCCTGGGAGCGACAGCCAAGAAGGCCCTCTGGGAGGTCTGTGTCAGCCTAGTCTTCATAGGCTGCAACAGGTTCCTCCCAGAAGACCGGAGTGTGTGGGGGGGGGGGAGTTCGTATGGGAGGAGGCGGTCCCTCAGGTAAGATGGACCCAAGCCATGTAGGGCTTTAAAGGTTAAAACCAACACCTTGTACTGTGCTTGGAAACTAATCGGCAGCCAGTGGAGAGATTTGAGCACCGGTGTTATGTGCTCTCTCCTTGATGTTCCTGTGACAAGCCTGGCTGCCATATTCTGAATTAATTGAAGTTTCCGAGTTAGGCACAAGGGTAGCCCCATGTAAAGCGCATTACAGAAGTCCAATTGTGAGGTTACCAAAGCGTGTACCACTGACTCCAGGTCCTTCGGCTCCAGGAAAGGGCGCAGCTGGCGGATCAGCCGAAGCTGATAACAGGCACTCCTGACCGCCGCATTCACCTGACTAGTCATGTGAAGCGACAAATCAAGGAGTACCCCCAGACTGCGAACAGGGCCCTTCGAGGAGAGTGTGACCCCATCTAGGACCGGAAGGTGTATTCCCAATCCTGGCTTCGGTCCTGTGACAGTTAGTACCTCCGTTTTGTCCGGATTGAGCTTCAACCTGTTTTCCCCCATCCAATCCATTACTGCTGTAAGACAGTCATTGAGAGGAGAGACGCCATCTGAAGTCTGGGCCAACAATCTTGTCATGGAGAGGTAAATCTGAGTGTCATCAGCATACTGAAGACACTGAGCTCCATGCCTCCGAATGATCTCACCCAGCGGCTTCATGTAGATGTTAAACAGCATCGGGGACAGGATGGCGCCTTGAGGGACGCCACAATTAAGCTCTATCTTAGAAGAGCAACTGTCCCCGAGCCTCACCCTTTGGGATCTCCTGGAGAGAAAGGACCGGAACCACCGGAGCGCAGTGCTTCCAATCCCCAACTCTCTCAGTCAACCCAAAAGGATGGGATGATCTACCGTGTCAAAGGCCGCTGAGAGATCCAAGAGCACCAGCAGGGTCACACTACCCCTGTCGACGTTCAGGCGGAGGTCATCGGCCAGAGCGACCATGGCAGTCTCAACTCCATGTCCTGTCCAGAAGCCCGTTTGAAATGGATTCAGATAATCGGTTTCATCCAAGACAGCTTGGAGTTGGGAGGAGACTGCTCTCTCGATGACCTTGCTCAAAAATGGGAGCAAGGAAACTGGCCTGTAGTTGTTTTTATCCAGGGGATTAAGGGAGGGTTTCTTCAGGAGGGGTCTAACGGCCGCCTCCTTTAGACAAGATGGTAAAGAACCCTCCCTGAGGGACGCATTGATCACATCCCGAAGGAATGTTCTCACTGCGTCCCCTCCCTGGGTGACCAGCCAAGATGGACAAGGATCGAAAGGGCAAGTCGTCTTTCTCAAACTTCCAAGGAGCTTGTCCACGTCCTCGGTACTTGCAGGTTGAAATTCATCCAGTAAAGAAACAGCAACGGAGTTATTGGACACCTCACCTATGGGCTCTGACGTTCAAGTCGGCCCTTATCCGAGAGATTTTGTCTGCAAAGAAGGTGTTAAACTCATCACAGCAGGCTGTTGTTGGGTCCAGTAGGGGATTTGGCGCAGGGAGCACCCGCGTCAGCTCTCCCACAACCCTAAACAGCTCTGCTGAGCGGGACTCTGCAGACGCGATGCGTGCAGAGCAGAAGGATCTCCGCGCTGCACGCAAAGCCTCCCGATAGGCGAGAAGATGCTGCCTATGGCGAGTTCTGTCGGAGAAGAGTCGAGTCTTCCGCCATTTGCGCTCTAGTCGTCGTCCAACCCGCCTCATCTCCCTGAGTTCCTCCGAGAACCAGGGTTTGCGATTTGGAGCGGGTTGGAGAGGATACTTGGGGGCGATTGCGTCGAGAGCCTTGGGAAGGCTCATGGATATAATATGTGGGTTTCTATCCATAAAAACACATGCAGAAATAAAAACCTGTGAAGAAATATTAAGTTGTTCTGACAGCAGGGTGAAAACTAGTGTAAATATTGTAATGGATATCTTTGTAAACAAATTATAATAATAATAAATATATATCCATTAAAAAAAGAAAACTAGAGTAATTACTTGTCCTTATATGTGAGAACAAAACAATCAAGGCTTAAATCCCTGCTCTACTTTATGAGCCATTTCCCTCCCTGGAATGGCTCACCATCTTAAGGTGCTTTCTGTCATGAAGCTGTCATAGAGAAGAGCTTTCCCCATTGAAATCTGTCCCATCCATCATTTCCAGTGAGTAGGAGAGCAGGCCTGGGAGGAAACTCCTTGTGCATTATCTATGATCAGTGAGATTACTTGAAGTAGGTGGCACAGTAATCTTTCATGTCACTCTAACAGCAATCCAGAACCAGGCATTGGCAGCCTGCCCAGATCTGAAGAGTGGAACCCTCCAGAATTGTTCCCAGACTTTAGTCTTCCAGATGTTTTAGACTTCAACTCTCAGAATTCCTGACTGTTGGCCAAGGTGGCTAGGTCTTCTGGAAGTTGAAGTTCAAAACACCTAGATGACCAAAGTTTGGGAATCATTGCTCCAGACCAAGAGAAGCAACAAGGGCCCGCCCAAGGAAGCCAGCATTGCAAAATAATAGAACTTTAGAGTTGTTGGAAAAAATCCTAAGGGCCTGAGACTAGGCTCTCTTTACACTTTGCCATATTATCCTTTTTTAACCTAATTTTGGGGGGAGGGGGGGCAGGAGGGTAGCCCTGTCTAGGCCTAAAGGCCAGCACTACAAGCAGCTAGACTGGAAGGGAATTATTGAATTATAATAGGACTGGTTTCTTGGCATCATCTGACAGCAATTATGATACATCAGTACTTTGCAAAGTCCCTGTGGCTCTTTTCTTTCACTTTACCTTCAAAAATATGGATAGTGCCTGTCCTTGCAAGCTCATAGCAACTAAGGAAACACTTTCCTGGGCAGTTTGTGTTAGTGTTCTCCTTGGTATTACCTGGCCAAAGTCGCTGTATCCCATGAACATATGCAGGGGACTGGACCAGTGTGTGTGACTAATAATCGTCATCACTATAATCACCTTTAGTTTCTGGTCAGTGGGAGAATGAGTCCACTTTGAACTTCGAAGGAGCTGTACAAGGTATTAAACCTAATTTGGGGATATCGTTCAGGACCCTGGATAACTCCAGCTTAGTTCAGCTCAGAGTCATCACCCCAGATAACATAGCTACCTCTTGGACTGAAGAGACAACATCTGGTTGGGCAGATATAGCCAAGCAAAGTAACACCTTTTGAACATGAAACCAGCCAGGCTCCTAACTTAGTTTAAATATCATGGATTTTTGGTATCCTTGTGAGCAGACAGTTAAATTCAGATGTTCAAGACTGCCTCTGATTTCATTTTTATCCCATTTCTATGACCTCACCCTCTCTTCAGCCTAGCTTGTATAATCTCAGCTGTGTAAATGGCCATTAAAATTATCAGTTTCTAAAATAAACTGTGACGCTGAAAAGAGTTACAGCATGGCAGCAAAAAACAACAAAGAGCGGCTCTTGCAGCATTGACTCAGCTGTGGACAAATCTTGGTGGGCGTAAATTAAGTGCTTATGAAGCTTTACAAGTCTCTTCAAGGGTAGATTAAGTCATCTTTTAAGTGGAAGCAAGGGTGAGAAAAGAAAAAGGTAGCAGCTGTGCCAGAACTAAATATGTATGCTGACCTTTCAAAATTAGCTGTCAAGTGGCACCTGCACTTGGTCACACACAAGACCTATTTTTCTCCTAGCATCCAGAGAAAGGTTAAGAATTACATTTCCTCTGGTTTCTTCCTCTTACTGAACAGTTCTTCTCCACTATATATTCAGAATTACAATGCAAGATAAATAGGATTGGAGATTTGGGTTTCCTTTCTTTAGAAATTGATTGGATGTACATGGACTTGGGAAGCAGCTCTCAAAAGGATTGTTAAGGTTGGTAGAGGCAAATGCCACAGGCTTCTTAATCCCCTTTAGCAGCTGTCTTTATTAGACCAGGTAGGCAATGGGAAGGCCCTGTGCATCACTTTCTTAAGGGTGTGCTTATTTGGCTTAGAAAATAATGGGTTCAAACCCTGTGGTCTTCATGTTTTATAAAAAGGTATCCCCTCCTTTCCAATATCTGCCAGTGAAGACCAGCTGAGAGAGTGTTTTTGCCCTCCTTCTACCTGGGCTCCTCCCATGCCTGGGCTCCTGGACTTAAGGAGGAGGAATGGCCCTCTTTCCCTCCTTTCCAACATCTGCCAGTGAAGACCAGCTGAGAGAGTGTTTGTTTGCTCTCCTTCTACCTGGGCTCCTCCCATGCCTGGGCTCCTGGACTTAAGGAGGAGGAATGGCCCTCTTTCCCTCCTTTCCAACATCTGCCAGTGAAGACCAGCTGAGAGAGTGTTTGTTTGCTCTCCTTCTACCTGGGCTCCTCCCATGCCTTGGCTCCTGGGCTTAAGGAGGAGGAATGGCCCTCTTTCCCTCCTTTCCAACATCTGCCAGTGAAGACCAGCTGAGAGAGTGTTTGTGTGCTCTCCTTCTACCTGGGCTTCTCCCATGCCTTGGCTCCTGGACTTAAGGAAGAGTCTTGTCCCCCCTCCCCTTTTTTTTTTAGATTGTGTATAGTTCACATTGTTTCTAGGATTGGGCTGGGAGGTTGAGAATGGGGATTATTTTCTTTTTACTTGTTTTGGTATGTTAATTGTTATGTATTTTGCTTTGTTAATTTTAAATTTTTTTGGTTATTTTTTGTTATAATTACTATGTATTTTGTTGTTGCTATAATTGCTATGCATTTTTGTTTTGTTAAGTGTTATGTATTTTGCTTTGCTAATTTTACTGCTACTTAAATTACTATGTATTTTTGTTGCTATAATTGTTATGTATTTTGCTAGTTATTGTTAATTGCTATCTGATTTTATTGTTATTATACATTGCCATTTGTTTTTTAATTCATGTATATTTTTATTGTGTGTATAATCCCCTCTGTTGTAACCCACCCTGATTGCTTGCTCAGAGGGGTGGGCTAGGAATAAAAATTATTATTATTATTATTATTATTATTATTATTATTTTAAGTCTCCAGTTTCTTTCTTTGTTTTAAAGTAAGTATCTATGCAGTGGAAATGACTCCGCTTTAGAACAGAGACAACTGAGCTAGACCAGTCTTCCTCAATCTATTGCCCTCCATAACTACCCTTGTGGCCATTATGGCTTGAGATAATGGGAATCATAATCCAAAAAAACTGGAAGGCTACTAAAGTGTAAGATAGATGGATGAATAATCTGATTCATTCTTTCTAAAGTACCCTCCTATGTTCCGATTAACTCACTACAGTGCAAGAAGCTATATAACACTTTGTTGACCACAAGGCCTGAAGTACATAGTTGCATCAGTTTCATACCACTTTAAATTCCTGTCTATAGCCTATGGAAACCTATCATTTGTAGTCTGGGAAGGTAATTATTGTTGTCTTCTAAAGTGTTCTAGTGCTTATACCAAACAACAAATTACAGGCTTCCATAGGTTAGAGTCATGAAACTTAAAGTGCTGTGCTACTGATATAACTAAATTAAATAATACTCCCACTGATATTGTTAAAATCAATAGGGTAATCTATCCTTTTCAAAAGGATGCATAAAATTCACATAGACTTTACACAGAGTTTACAATCTGTCATATCATACTTAGAATCTGATAGGATTGTCCTTTTCTTTCACTCTGAATATTTATTTAGTAGTCTTTTTCCCACTCAAGCACAAGGGGAATCTTACGGTGATACAGATTTTAGGTTTGATATGACAGAGTGTGAATTCTAAGTGTAATCTGAAAAAGGATAGATTATCTGGTTGATTTTCACATCAGTAGATGTACTATAGCAGTTTATGTCCATTGCTCTTCAGTCAGAATACTGAATACTGAATTCATAACTATTCAAGTGACAAATGCCTCTGCAACTTCAAACATAATATTTACACATTTAAAACAACTTTGTAAAAAGAAGTGAGCTTGGGTTTCCAATTAGCTTTTAAGGAAGGGCATTTGCAAACACAGCAAATCTAAGCACAATCTTGTGTGCCTGAAGAAAACTACTTGACCTTAACGAATCTTGCAGGCTAAAAATGATGCTCTAATTTCTGTTTGCTACTTCATGTTCAAGAGAATTAAAATTCTGCACCAAGAAAAACTGAATGCTGAGACTGTCATAAAATAGGCAATTGGGCAAATGAGCATAATTTCTCTTGTTTGAGAAAATTTGTTCTGCCATTTGTACTATTTCCCGCAAGTTAGCCAGGTTTTGCTAGTCAGATGAAGGAAAAGAAACCATGCACTAAGTGATATTTGAGATTTCATGTTCAGATGCCTTTTTGCAATGGTAAAGAAGAGATAGAATTCCTTTAAAATTAGTAATAATAAGTTGTTGGTGCTCGAGTGGCTGAATTCTGCAACCAGTACCATGTTCTGCAGGTATTCTGTATTCCTATCAACAATGCTACAGCTTGAAGTAACACATAAAAAATAATGTATTGCACCGATTCAAAAGAAAAGAGAAGAAACGGCTTTATACTTTGCTCTTAGATAAGGCCATACTTGTTCAACTTGTGCATAGCAAATACTGAGGTTTTTCCTGCCCTTATCTCCATGTAAAGATTGGTGATTAGGAGCTGCTAAAAGCCTGGTAACATTTGGTATAGAGCCAGAGCTCTGGTTAACAAAATGATATAGAGCCAGAGCTCTGGTTAACAAGATTATTTCCCCCTCCCCCCAAAACTAATGCTTCAAGCTCTGAGCAGAAACGTACTTGGTGCCCACTGCTGAGTGGTGGCCAAGGCAAGGAAAAAGAAATGCCATACCATTACTACTGGGTGCCATTGTGGCCATGGCAGTTAAAGTGATGTCAGACTGGTTTATTTCTGCAGCGCGGATGTAGCCAAACTGCTGTAGTCAAAATGTTAAGTGTTGCTGCGGAGGGAGGGAAGTGAGGGACAGGATGACAAAAGGCATTTGACTAAAAGGCGTCTGCAATAACAGACTGTAATTTAGCTTTATAGACCTCTGATGTTCCAAATTGTACTTTGAATTAAAGGGCACCATAAAAAGTGGCTCTCTAAATTCTAGTCACAAATTCTCCTCTTTCTTTTTTTACTATTCTTTATAACATTTCAATACTTTAAAACTAATTGCATGATAGCATAAAAGATATACATGGATAATACATATACAAGTTTGTATTATCTAATCCTCCATTCCATTTTACATCCTTTCCAGTTATTAATTCTTAATTGACTTCCCACCCATCCTAAGCTTCTTCTTGTCTTACCTATGTCCTTATCATCTCAACTTTTCTATTTTACTCTTTCTCTTCTATTCCCTACTACCATGCATAATACTATATCATATTTATAAAACATGGAACTTGGGATTTGTGGTAGCTAATTCTCCATCAAACACACACACACACACACACACTTTCCAAACATTCAGTCAAATAGTATATTAGGAGGTAACTACAGCTAAATAGCTGAGGACATCTTATATGTTAATATAATTACAAGATAATATATAACACTAAAATATTGTATATTTTATAATTACATGAATTGATTATAGAGTATGTGGTCAACAAGCATACTTCTCACTACTGCTGATTAGCCTTCAAAGTTGAGTACTGTCGCTTGTCCCCAATTTCATTTCTTAAATTTAATGAGGTCATCCTATTCTTTCCTGTGTCTATCTAATATTTTATCTTTTATCTTTATCTTTATCAATGTAGACACAAATTCTCCTATTTCAGGCTTTAGTGATGAGATGTGAATGAGCAAATTACTGGATTACTATTGTCTTCATTGATTAAAAAAAAATAATAATAACCATGACTTAGCTAGAACACTGACTGGAATTACTCATTGTGTCTCTCTGTTTCTTTTCTGACAACTATCAGATATAAATAAGCAAAACTTGTTTTATAGGAGTTGACAATTGCTTGTCAAACTTCACAGTGAGCAAGAAAGCAGTGCAAGCAACCCATGTTCTCAGGGAGCTAATCACCAATACACAAAGACATAAGTCTTACATTGTTTCAGCATAACATAAATATCTACCAGCATATATTATGCAACCCTATGCCAAAATAACACAGTGTATGTGGATCAATGGTCAATGGTCATGAGTAATAACTCATTGCGCAACTATTGTATATTTCTTTGTTGCAATGAAACTCAAGCCCTATTCAGGAGATGGAGAAGTAGGCATCTTCACAACATAAGAATGGGGGGAGTGTGTTAGCCCTACTCTTTCCATTCTTCTTTCTTTCTTCATATGTATAAGCAGGTTTTCTGAAGAAAAGAGCCTCCTCTATCCATAGAGCCTCTCTACTCATTTCAAAATACCTCAGAACAGAAGAGTGAAACCAGGAGATCCAACTTCATATTTGCATGGAATAGGATCTCTCCCTCCCCAACAAACACACAGGCACAAAAGATGTAACTACATGGGAATACAATGGGCACTATCCTCCAATGATACATAGATATAAGTGTACATCAACAAGTCTTGTAATCCCTCTGTGCACACACCACACATCAGGGTGAGAAACCTATTTTTAAAACTATCACATCACCCTTATTCAGATGTCACAGAAGTAGCATAAATATGTAAGGAAAAAGAGAGTCCTGCTGCTGCTGCTACAGAGTAGGAGATCCTCCTCAACAATTGAATTGATAAAAATATTGCATTTGTGAAGGAACTGTGTGCGGTACAACATTTTAAGTATTTTTCAAAATCAGTACCCAAAAATGTATTTTAAAAAGCTACAATGTTGGGGGAAATGTTTTTTTCATTGCAGGCCTATGTTATCATTATACATTAAGCACCTATATTTTTCTTTACAACACAGTCAATTGATAGCATTTCCCCTGTTTTGGCAGTTTTGGAATGCTACCAAAAAGATAACATGATAAAAATAGGATCATGAACAGTTTGGCTTTTCCAAGACAGATGTGAAGCAAGAACAGGAAGGTACTGGAGCATGTCCAAAGGAGGGTGACTAAAATGGTGCAGGGTCTGGAAACCATGCCCTATGAGGAACGCCTTAGGGAGCTGGGGATGTTTAGCCTGGAGAGGAGAAGGTTAAGAGGTGATATGATATTCCTGTTTAAATATTTGAAGGGATGTCATATTGAGGAGGGAGCAAGTTTGTTTTCTGCTGCTCCAGAGAACAAGACCCAGAACAATGGATGCAAGCTCCAGGAAAAGAGATTCCACCTCAACATTAGGAGGATACAGTGGAATACACTCCCTTGGAGAATGGTGGAGTCTCACTCCTTGGAGATCTTTAAACAGAGGCTGGATAGCTATCTGTTGGTTATACTTTGATAGAGATTTCCTGCATTTCAGGGGGTTGGACTGGTTGGCCCTTGTAGTCTCTTAAAACTCTGTGATTCTATGATTCTATGGTCTCAGTAGGAGGTACTGTTGTAGTCAGTTTGGATTAACATTGGCAAGTGGTGTCTGGTTCAACTGGAGCCATAGGTGGACACATTATAATCCAGGCTTGCAAAGTGAGGAGATGCTGGAATTGAAAGGAGAAGCAAAAAGTAAGAAGCTGGAGTCTACAATGAAGTGGGCTAATCTGGTAAGAAAAGATAGCCAGGTCTTAGCCCATAACATTTCACACTGGCTGCTAATTTCAGGGACTGATGTTGCAGAAACTCTGGTACTTGTCTGCATTTGAAGGAGATGTTGATCTTTAGGACCATATCATACCTGGAAGTATTTGGTCTCTTGCTCAAAACCCCAGAGTCCCCAGTACTTGACCATAGTAACAGCTGTTAATAGCAAAATAAGGTTCAGTAATAATGCCAAAGAATGTAAATCGGCACCCAAATGTCTGGTTTATATTATCTGATGTACTACATGGGTTTCAGAGAAACATGTCATGCCAGACAAATCTGATCTCTCTTTTTGATAAAATTACCAGCTTGGCAGATGAAGGGAATGCTGTGGATATAGTATATCTCGATTTCAGTAAGGCCTTTGACAAGGTTCCCCATGACATTCTTGCAAACAAGCTTGCAAAATGTAGACTAGACAAGGTAACCGTTACATGGATTTGTAACTAGTTGACTGGCCGAACTCAAAGGGTGCTCAACAATGGCTCCTTTTCATCCTGGAGAGAAGTGACCAGTGGGGTCCCACAGGGTTCTGTCCTTGGCCCAGTGCTATTCAATATCTTTATTAATGACTTGGATGAAATTATTGAGGGCCTAGTTATCAAATTTGCAGATGACACCAAATTAGGAGGAGTAGCTAATACCCCAGAGGACAGGATCAAAATTCAAAATGACCTGAATAGACCAGAAAGCTAGGCCAAAGCTAACAAAATGAAATTCAACACAGAGAAATGTAAGGTTCTGCACTTAGGGAGGAAAAATGAAATGCACAGATATAGGATGGGGGACACCTGGCTGAACGAGACCACATGTGAAAAGGATCTAGGAATCCAAGTAGACCATAAGTTGAACATGAGTCAACAGTGCGATGCAGCAGCTAAAAAGGCCAATGCAATTTTAGGCTGTATCAATAGAAGTATAGTGTCTAGATCAAGAGAAGTAATAGTGCCACTCTATACTGCCTTGGTCAGGCCCCACCTGGAATACTGTGTCCTGTTCTGGGCACCACAATTCAAAAAGGATGTGGAGAAACTGGAGCGGATCCAAAGGACAGCGACTAAAATGGTGAAGGGTCTGGAAACTATGCCCTATGAGGAACGACTTAGGGAGCTGGGAACGTTTAGCCTAGAGAAGTAAAGGTTAAGAGGTGACATGATAGCCCTGTTTAAATACTTGAAGGGATGTCACATTGAGGAGGGAGCAAGCTTTTTTTCTGCTGCTCCAGAGAACAGGACAGGAACAGGAATAATGGATACAAGCTCCAGGAAAAGAGATTTCACCTCAACATTAGGAGGAACTTCCTGACAGTAAGGGCTGTTTGACAGTGGAACACACTCCCTCGGAGTGTGGTGGAGTCTCCTTCCTTGGAGGTCTTTAAGCAGAGGCTGGATGGCCATCTGTCGGGGATGCTTTGATGGAGAGTTCCTGCATGGCAGGGGGTTGGACTGGATGGCCCTTGTGGTCTCTTCCAACTCTATGATTCTATGATTCTAAGTATGTTATAAATTCATGTTATGTACTAAAAATGGCATCACACCCTTACACATGCATACAAGTAAATGTATAGTACATTGTTAGATCAGTTTGATAGCAATTTTAACTGGCATGGCTCCATCCTATGGAATCCTGGCATTACAGTTTGGGAAGGGGTTCAGAATTCTTTGTTGGAGAGCTCCAATTCAATCCACCACAAATACAGCACTAGAGTGCTAGAACAGTCTAAGTTCCTCACAAAATTACAAATCCTAGGATTCCTCGGGCTGGAGGACAAATTCCAAGATTCTATATGCTGAAACCAAGAGCCCGTTTGCACTACTCAATGATAGTAGTATTATTTTTCTTTAACTGTCATGGTTTCATCCTGGGAATATTTAGAATTCAGAACCAAAGCGCTCTAGTGTCTCACCAAACTACAGACTTGAGAATTCCACAAGATGCCATTAAAGTGCAATGATAGCACTATAATAGTATGAATGGTGGCATGACAATTAAAGTCGTATCAGAGTGATATAACTCTACAGTGTAGATATACTCATAAGCATACAGACACACGTGCACATGCAGTAAAGGAGGGGAACAAAACAGCTCATTAAGAGGTCAAAGGGATCTTGTAGAACCTTTAGACTAACTAAAGGGAAGAAACTTGTAGAATGAGCTTTAATAAACTTGACGAATCTATACATTTGAGGAAGAAGGCTCAAGACAAAACTTCTACAAGATCTCGTTGCATACTGATTTTACAGATTAACACAGCTATGTCTTAGAATTCTACCACCACTGAAGGTTCAGTAGGACTGTTTAAAAATAAGGGAAGGGAAAGGAAGGAAAACAGGACCACTTTATATTGCAACATTTTGTTGAAGGCCCCACCATAATTTCTGATAATTTTCCCAGTAGTTACAGACTCTTAAGACTTCCACCTTAGGCTACAATCTCCATTTAGATCTTTAACAATATAGTTGGCTATTCACTTTGAATTACCCCAATAAATTATTCAGATGGAAAACGCTGTTCTTCCCCACCTCTGCCCCCCAGCCACCCAAAAGTGAAACTCTGATATGTAAAGGAATGTGACAAGTTTTCTGGCAAAGTTTTGCTTCAGATGACATTGTTCCAAGCTTGTCAGCAGAACAGCAAGGCTGTATAATGGAAGGGAAGGCTGTAATAAGAGCTGGAAATATCAAGCGGGTTGTGAATACTAAAATTACAAGCTTTTAGTGGATGTGTGTGAATATGCGACAGCTTATTTACAAAAGATGCCAGGGCCAGTACTGATGAACCACTTGTATAGCAACTTTATCCTGCACTGACATAGAATATAACTGAACCAGAAATTTAAGAAGGGGGGGAGCAGGGGGGACACTAACAGAAGTAAGGTCTTCTGATATTGAAACAAAGGTATCAAGGCAGATAATTCCAAAATCTTGTATTTGTTCAGCTCAAAGCTGAAAGAGCACCTCAAAGCCACTTTCTTGAAAAGGATACTTTACATTTTTATGGCTGAAAGCTTTAAAAGATCCTACAGCCCATCAAAGATGGTCTCTGCACTTTATATGCTCCTTTGATGCATCTTGTTTGTTTGGGTCACTAGCATACCTTTGATGCTCCTCAAGACATTGTGATAAAGCTGTTAAAGCCCATGAAAGTTTCTTTAAAAGCATCCTTCATCACTCAGCAACAGTAAACAGCCATGGTAACTGAGGTTGCACTGGCTCTGGTAACTGAGTGATTTTTATGAGCTATCATTTCGACCCGTTCATGACTCTTGCATCCATGAAGAGCTAGTCAATGGGTACATTTGTTTGTGCCCCTCTTTTGCTAATCTAAGACAGAAAGGCAGGAAAAGTAAACAGTAGAGGTGAATGTAGTATGAGCCTGTGACAGAAAGAACAGTACAAGATAGTATTTATAGGTGAAAATCATCCAGCTATTATTCCCATGTACATGGCAATAATAAAGAGCTCTTATACAACAATGTCTGCTCAAAGGTAAGCCCTACTCAATGAGAGCCTCTGTCAAGCTATTTTGATGAAACATTAATATTGTTACTGTTAGCTGGAACAAGGAAGAGAAAACAAATACACATTCTGGTTAACAGTAGGCTTCATATTTTCATTATAAATCCTATTTAAGTGTCATCTGTGAAAGTACACATTTTAGCACAAACCCTATTGATTCAATGGGACTGACTCTCAGGCATGAGGTAATAGAATTGCAGAATATGCACACTTACTTGGAAGTAAATCCCATTGAATCAATTGGGTTTGTGCTGAAATATGTGCTTTTACAGATAACATTTAAATAAGGCTTATAATGCAAATATAAAGCCTACTATTAACCAGAATGTGTATTTTTGATTTCTCCACCTCATTCCACTGAACAATAACAATATTCATACTTGGCAAAATAACAAGAAGAGAGACTCAAATGCATTTTGGAGTGTCTAGAGACTTGCTACACACCATCTGCAAAGAACTGACTAGCAGACAAGAAGCTGTTATCACTCCACCTCAGCATCAATCAAAACAGGAACACCCAAGACTGGGACAAAAGTGACAACCCACCTACAGAAAAATGGAAAAAGATATGGTGGACAAGACCGAAAGACAGAAACAAAAATTTAACAAATGCCACAAACACCAACTGAAACCCTTGCTGGACATATCACGGACCATCATCACTCTGGCAGAGCAACAGCTTTCAAAAGAAGAAGCATCCATTCTGTCCAAAGGAGGTAATTTTGAGGTCACCACCTCAAAAACATCAGGGAAGAATTTGTTGGAATTATATACAACCAGACTAACTTCCACTTCCCAGAAAGCCTTTACTGCAGCTGCTCCCAAACTGTGTAACAGTATCCTGGAAAAGATCCATATTACCACCTCCTTGGAAGCCTTTAAGAGGGCAGTTAAGAAGGATCTCTTCTGAAGAGCTTATCCACCTGATCTCCTATTAAAAAATACTGCTCTCCCTCTTTGACCTAAACTGAAATATCTCTCTTTTCTTCGCTTTTGATAGTATCATTTTAATTGTTAATTTTTTGTACTTTATTATATTTTATTGTTTTTTTAATAGTTGTGATTTGTGTTTGTATATTGTGTATTGATATTGGGTTGTAATTCTGCCTCGATCCACCTGGGAGAGGCGGGAAAATATAAATAAAATTATTATTATTATTATAATTAATAATAATTAAAATTGCACCAATATAAAGTGAAGAAACAAGCAGTGCAAATATCTCTTATATGGTATATTGCAAGAAAGTGTGTGAAATTTTGTTAATTTCATGGCAAAAATTAATTCCATAGGTCTTTTTGCAATTACTCAGTCCCAAATACACTTCCAAAAAAGAGGAAAGGCTCTAATCGATTACATAAGTTGGCAGGAGTAGTTAAATTCTGAAAAACAAAAATATATTGTAATTTTATTGCTGGGATGCCTGCTCTCTCTTTCCTTAGGTTTTATTCTGAATGCAGACAACAACAAAATATGAGATTGCTATTTAAGTGCATCAATTTGATTAACTGACTGGTATGAGAGAGTTTCATCTCCAAGGAATAAATACATTGCCTAAATACCCATTGCCGATGCCATTCACATGTTTGATATGCAGAAGGAGAAGGTTTGTTTGGAAAATTAGGTCCATAATAAACATTATTCTTTGTGACAGATTAACTTGGATAGCAATGAGTAGGTTGTGGGAGTGTTCAGCCGGATCTATTTAACTACTGTAAACCTAACAATATTCCTTCCTCAGCATTGTAAATAACATTAATGTCAGAACACCACTAAAATATTTATGCATGACAACAAAAAAATTTAACAGATTAAAGAGGCTGCCACATTTTAACTGAAGTGATTTGTTAGACCAGCTATGTTGCGCTTTGGAAATCCATCCTGCCCTGTTTCCAAATAATTTTAACAAGTATTTATGACCTCCATCCACCCACATCTCCTGCTGTGGCCACACAAATGCTTAGTTGGAGCATTCCTATTTCCTCCAGGGCCAACAAATCCCAATCACTTCTAAATATTATTTAAAGTGCATCTGATGGTCCTGAATCCACCTTAGGAAAAAGTGGGGTGGGAAAATCAACAGGAAAAAAAAATAGACACAGTTTTGTCCAATCTAGAGTGGATCTGTATGACAGGAAACTAGAAATTAGAATCACTGGCCCTTATGAAACCACTTAGCATAAACAGTTTTCCTCAATGTCTTTCTATTCCTCTTTGTATAGAGTGTGGGGTGGGGGGCAGAAAAATTGGGGGATTTTTCAAACCTAGAAGTGGCTAAAAGAGATCAGTAGTTTCAGATCCTGTCTTTTGTTATGCTTAAGTGGCCATCTTATTTGAGACCCAAAATGCTGTTTCTAAACCCATATCTTTATCTTCCCCAACCTGGTATTATTCCCAGGCTATAGCTCCCATGCTGACTTAGAATAGTGGAGTTGTAGTTCAACACATCTGGGGGACCGGACCCTGCATTAGAGAAGACTCTTCTCTGAGTTTACTTAAGTGGTTGTTCACTACTTTTTTTTTACTAGTGCTAGCTGCCAGTTCATAAAGTTCCCATTCCTGGGAACTTTTAAGTAACCCTCTGTTGCTTTCCTGTTACTTTTCCTGATGATCCCATACGATGGATGTCGCTGGGGCCGGTGGAGGGGTTTTTAAACCTTTATTTAAAAAAAAAATTCCTGATAGAATATGCGAAGGCTTGCACTACCAAGGATTCAGGAGATTATTTTTCCACTAGCACTTCCTCCCACTACTGTAACATTTAAACTAGCCCTCAGCAATTTTTCTGCTTTTATGAAGATTCCATAGCCAGATGTTCAGACATCGCTGGGCCTGTTTTAAATCCTTTTTAATTTATTTTTTTTAAATTTCTGATAGAGTATGTGCTATCATTGATTAATGGGTTACGTTTTCCCCACCCTACACATTTTCAGTTTCACTCTGCTGTTTCCTTTCCCTTTTGTTGGGAAGTTCCACATCCCCATATGTTCAGTCGTGGCCAAGCCTTGGCAACGGGTGGTCCTTTGGGGGCATGCCTTTATATTGTATTGCTGTGTCACCATCAACAACAGAAATAGATCTACATATATGTGCATCATTTGATTGACAGAGCAAAAAAAATTGGGAATGATTGGATGCAATCGATAAGGAGGCTCCATCTTAAATCGTTACTTTTGTCAGCGAGAACATCAACCGGGTTAAATTGCACCAGAGAGGTTCAACTGGAATAAAGATAGTGTGAACTTCTATTTGGGACAGATTCGGTATTAGATGAATGAATCTGCCCACATCTACCCAGAAAAAAAGCATGTGAATGGGGACTAAATTGCCTGAGAATTAGTCAGAATCTCTGTCTGCATGACAAAGGCCAGATTTTAGTCCCACACATAGAATGACTAGTCCCAATGCTGCTCTCTTTATTTCAGGCACAAGATATATGCCTTGGAATAGAGAAATGGGGATATTGTTGAATTAAAAATTCTTCAGAAGCCTAGGGAGGAATCAGAACACAGGGTAGTATAACTGAGTAGTAACTTGGCTTGCAATTCTCTGTTGTTTTCTCTTTGCTTTGAACAAACCACATCTGTGTATACTAGGCTCATACAATTGCACTTTTAAATCTGGGGGGTGGGGAGGTGTTGCTTGTTATCTCTAATAGGCCACATAAATCCATCTGTGATTTCTTGATAATTACCTGAACTTTGTATTTCCTGACTTTTGAGCATTTAGCTGCAATACATCCTTGTTATCACAATAGTTCAGAAGGTTTCTTATCATTGAGGATTTTTTTAAAGGATGCAGGAAGGAGCAGTAAAATTAAACCCACACCCTAGAATTAGAACCTGTTTCCGTCTTATTTCTCACAACACTGCCAAGGACTTTGTATAATAAATAAACACTAGGGTTTCAATTAGCCTGTGAAGCTCTGTTTGGTCAAAGGTTAAAAGCAAGCATGTTCCTCCAGTATCCCTTGTAGTCAAGGAATGCACACCTACCTTTTATCTTGTCATCTTTTAAAAAATTAAAATACACATTTTCTATACATATATTCCACCCTATATCATGCTGTGTCAGGGTGGAGTATAATAAAATAAGTTTAACCAATAAAATAAAATGGCAGAAAATGATTTGATTAGTCTCAAAGCATATTAACAAGTTGGCAAGTTGAAACAAGACAATTAAGTTAAAACAGTTTAAAATGATTTAAAACTGTGACACATTTGCAGATTTGTATAAAATCAATTAAGTCCCAGAGGCTTTCATAAGAAGACATGTTTTGACTTGGTATTAGAATGATAATAGAATTGGTGCCAAACCCGGCCTTTAAAGGGGAGATATTCTACAATGGAAGTGCCAGAGCAAAGACTACCCTCTCCCAGAATAATAGCCTTACTAGTCTGCAGAGGAGCAGACCTTGAACATTAGGCAAGCATTTATAAGGAAAGGCCCTTCTTCAAGTATTAGGTTACCAGCAGCTATGGCAAAGCGTATTATCATCAATTTGTTTGGTGGGTTACAAGATAACAAATAATACAAATTGAGACTGCTGCCATACTGCAGAATTAATGCAACTTGACACTGTTTTAACTGTGATGGCTCAATGTGATGGAATCCTGGGATTTGTAGTTGTGGCAGCAGATCTCTCTGACAGAGAAGATTAAATATCTCACAAAACTGCAAATCCCAGAATTCCACAGCATTCAGCCATGGCAGTTAAAGCTGTGTCAAACCACATTAATTGTGCAGTGTAGATGCAGCCCAAGGCTTTCAAGGCTTTCTCAACACACAGCCATTATGAAATGTTCTCTCCTTAGAGGGTTGACTGGTACTGGTATTGCCTTTATTCCAGTAACTAGTTACAACCTAGCTGATCTGATATTTGCATCCCAGTGAGTTCATCTAATTGTGAGGGGTGGGTGTGGGTGGGAAGAGGTGTTGTGTGTGCTTTCTGTGAAATTGTTTAAAATGTTTGAATTGTTAGACTGTTTTAAGACATGGCTCAATTTCCAGATATTGTGGAACTGCAGCCCTAGCTTTCTCAACCATTGGTGATGATAGCTAGTGCTGCCGGATATTGCAGTCCAACAAATCTAAAGAGTCACATTATTTTCATCCCTGACATAAGGGGTTTTATTGATGGTAATTCATCCTAGAATCTGCTAATATATGGCAGTCAAGAAGAAAATTATTTAATATTACACAAAGTTATTAAATTGGAGCTAATGTTCAGCTTTTGTTTGACTTGGATTAAAAAAAACTTTTTTTTTTGGTTGCTTTGCTGGAATCATTTTGGTTTTGCAGTAGTTATCCTTTGCAGAACATCCCATTCCTCTGCAATATTACCTGTATGTCTTCTGCTGGATAGATGCACGGCACCCATGTTCAAAGAAAATGAATATTAAAGATCGCTGGCCTGGAGCTGTAATAAATTCATTCGATTCGAATATTAAAGAGCTCTTCCCCCACCCCTGTCCATTCACTGAAGTGTGCATCTCCTCAGTACTCATCAGTACGTTGATGACACTCAGATATATTTCTCTGTGACCAGATCATCTGCTCAGACCTCAGATGGCATCTCCCCTCTTAATGACTGCCTTGCGGCGGTAATGGGTTGGATGAGGGAAAACTGATTGAAGCTCAATCCAGACAAAATGTAGGTACTCACGGTTACTGGCCCAAAACCAGTTTTGGGAATACAAGTTCCAGTCCTGAACGGAGTCACACTCTCCTCACAGGACTCTGTCTGCAGTCTGGGGGTACTCG
This sequence comes from Urosaurus nigricauda, assembly GCA_034509955.1. Classification (NCBI taxonomy): domain Eukaryota; kingdom Metazoa; phylum Chordata; class Lepidosauria; order Squamata; family Phrynosomatidae; genus Urosaurus; species Urosaurus nigricauda. The sequence continues at coordinate 309,723,246 of JAOEGL010000001.1, read as the reverse complement.
CTTCACATGACTAGTCAGATGATTGTGACAATCAGGAGCACCTGTTATCAGCTTCGGCTGATATTCCAGTTGTGCCCTTTTCTGGAGGATGAGGGACCTGGAAACTGTGGTGCACGCACTGATAACCTCACGTCTGGACTTCTGCAATGTGCATTACATGGGGCTACCCTTGTGCTTAACCCGGAAACTGCAACTGGTTCAAAACATGGCAGCCAGGCTTGTCACCTGTACATCTAGGAGAAAGCACATTACACCTGTGCTTAAATCCCTCCACTGGCTGCCCATTAGTTTCTGGGCACAGTACAAGGTGTTGTTTTTGACCTTTAAAGCCCTACATGGCTCGGGTCCATTATATCTGAGGGACCGCCTCTTCCCATATGAACCTCCCCCCACACTCCAGTCCTCTGGGAGGAATCTGCTACAGCCTATGAAGACCAGGCTGGTGCAGACCTCCCAGAGGGCCTTTTCAGCTGTCGCCCCCAGGCTGTGGAATGACCTGCCGGATGAGATGCGTCTTATTCCATCCATCGAAGGCTTTTAAAAAGCCCTAAAGACGCATCTCTTCTGTCAGGCCTACCCAGAAGATGTTTAACACCTCCGGGCTCCAAAATGCAGGTCTTGAGTTCTTCCACCTTTCTCTGCAGCATTTTTCACCCTATACAGCTAAGAACCACCGAGTCGGAATTTTTCATTGCTGTTTTATCCTATTTTTATTTGCTTATTTTAGCTATTTTAATTCTGCTGTGATTTAATCCTGTTTTAAGGGGGGAGTTGGGCAATGGGATTGGATATTTTAATTTGTACTGTTTTTTAACCTTGCTGTAACCTGCCCCAATTGCTTGTTCAGAGGGGCAGGCTAGAAATAAAAATTATTATTATTATTGATTATTATTACTCCTCAGTACAGCCCTTCAGCAGAGCCAAATTTATCTCATTCCATTACTTCCATATTGCATGTGATTCTTCTCCAACCTGTTGCCCACAGATGTTTTGGATTACAATTTCCAGTGTCCTTCACCATTGGCTGATGAGATTTGTACCCCAAAATATCAACGTATGCTAAGTCAGATGTTTTGTCTAGCTGCTGCCCTATCCTTCTCAATTTTGTTTTTTGAATAAGATGGAGAAAGAGATCCACATACAATATCAATAACAACATCACCCATAAAATAACTGTTTTAATTGTTTATTTTATGGGTGATGTTGTTATTGATATTGTACTATGTTGTATGCCTAATAAAGGTTGGTATAAAAGAAAAGAGATCCATGGAGAGGTGGGTAGTAGTAGAGGTGCTTCTCCTTCCATCACAAGTATCAGGGGAGCATAGGTTACTGCTAACAGCCCAGTGACTTTGACTGCAAAGGATTAATGGAAATGAAGTTGCAAGGTGTTTCCAAAAGAGGCCAAATGGTATGGGCAGGTGTGGTCTGTAGAGATCCCCTTTTGCAATGGATACAGTGGTAGCTGATGGCTTCCATGACAGTGTAGCAGGGAATCCACACTGGTTTTTAGACTGAAATTTAAAGGAACTATCCAAGGGACATAACCTCCCACTTTCTCAAATGGGATGACATCTTTAAAGTTTGAACTAAAATCCAGTGAAGATTTACCACCCCATTGACATGGAAGACAACAACCTTTACTGTGTGTAGATCACCCCAAACCCTTGCCTTTTGGATGAGAACAAAATGATCACGAAATCACAGCCCTTCCCTCTATCTCCAGGTAGGAAATATGCTAATGTAGAAGACTACATTGGCTGCATCTGCACTGCAAAAATAATCCAGTTTGACACCACTTGAAGTGCCATGGTTCAGTGCTATGGAATTCTGAGAACTGTAGTTTTGTGAGACATTTGGCCTTTTCTATCAGAGAGCTCTGGTGCTACAACAAATCACAGTTCCCAGAATTCCATAGCATTCAACATTGGCACTTAAAGTGGTGTCAAACTGGATTATTTATGCAGTGTGGATGCAACCAGTTACACGTTTAGAAAAAGGCAAGCTGAGAGACAGCAGCCCACAAAGCCATGTTTTCCCAAGGGCATTCATGCTTATAGCTAAAGTTATCTAATTTACTTTTCAGTTAATATATCAATGTGTGAACTGAATTTCTAGGAAATCACCATTCAGCAACATACTGCACATTTTCAAAGCTTTAAAAACACACATATATACACAAAAGGGGGGAATCTCTATCAAAAGTTACAGAAACTTCTGCTGCTCTGTAGCAGAATCCCTTTGAGCAGAAAGTTGTTGGCGAAGAATTTTTCCTTTCAACGTGATCCTTTCTCTGCTTCTGTTTCTGTATACGAATATATGCACACACACATGAACCACTATATGGCTGTGAGACAGGACTGGCTGTGAGGCAGGAAACAATTAATTTGCCTTGACTCATAAATTTATACTAATCTAAAACATGCCAGAATTGTTCCTGTTTCATGTGGTTTCTTGCCTATTCACAATAGTAATACCACATGGAGTCATTTTACCTCTTATTATGATCTCAGGAGCCAATCAGAAAAACTACTAAAAACATGTGTTCCCCCCCCCCCCCCAAACAGCTGAAAAATAGTCTGCCTACATATTTCCTCTGTAGGGATGTCTCAGAAGTACAACTAATTTGCAAAGTGTTGAAGGAAGATACATAACTTGATCACGGCAGTAATCATTATGTTTGATGGAGTAAGAAGAGTGATTTACCTTTAATCACATCTCCATCAGGCCCTGAGTTTTATGGCTAATTTCGATTTTCCTGAAATGAAAGGTGCTTCTATTCCTATGCACTAGGCTCCAAACCATTTAAACCAGTTGTAGCTGGAGTGTTTTGTCTTGAAAGGAAAACCAGTTTACTGTGAGACCTTTAAAACAAAGAAATTGACAGTAATTCCACATGAGCCTTTATGTATTACAATCCCCTTCTTGCCTTCCTCTGAGGCTGAGAGAGTGTAAATTGCTGAAGGTCATGCAGTTGGTTTCCATGGCCAAGCAGGAATTCAAACTCTAGTCTCCAGAGTTGTAGTCTCTGGAATGACTGCAATGATTAATTGAAACTGGGTAGTTATGCTTTGGGTCCCTGAGTAATGCATGTAATTAGATTCATGTTTTTGAAAATAACTTTGCAAACTGTGCCTAGGACTGTACTGTGGCACTGACAGTGGGTTTTCTTATTAAACAAAAATTAATTAATTGACCTTGGCTCACATTAAACATTTATCAGTGGCCATATGCCTTGGGGGGGGGGGGTCACTTTTGAGGTGGGGAAACTGGAGTGGGTATTAAATAGTGTAAATAAATAGCATCTTGAAAATATTAAGAACTACATGCAGACAGAAGCTAGCTTTCACCGACATTTCAAAATCTTTGAGATATTTGCTTGCTTTGAATGTCAGCAATGGATATATTGTTATTATTTTATTACTATTTTATTTATTTATAGCCTACCTTTCTCCTGATATAGGGACTAAAGGCAGCTAACAACAAAATTAAAACAGTACAAGTGAAGGACAATACAAAAGCATTAAAATGTAGATAAAAAGTTTTAAAAAACAAGTAAATAATTTTAAAAAGTTAAAAACATTACATATTAAACATTAAAATGCATTTAAAACTTTATACAAACATATATATGCTTCCCTGCCCACAAATGTGAGGTTCAAGTTCTCAGGCCATGGCTTGACATGGCGTACATTTTAAACACAAAATTTACTTTCTAGTCATTATATTCAGGAGCTTTAATGTGAAAACATTATTCCTGTCTACAGTTATATACAATGAATGTTTGTTAGTGACCACTTCACTGTACATGTATTTAAAGCAGGAATGGGAAGAGTCGTAGAGCCCTCCACATGTTGCAGGCTTGCAGCTTCTAGCATTCATTACCATTGTCTATGCCAACTGTGGATGCTGGAATTTGCAGTCTACAACCTTGAGTCCCTATATTGGGAGAAAGGTGGGATATAAGAAATAATAATAATAATAATAATAATAATAATAATAATAATTCAACTGGAAAAGCCTGAATTATACCCACCCTTTAAAGCCATTTTCCTTTTGAAATGCTTTTTAAGTCCTGGCATGAGAGAAAAACATAGGCGTTATAAATGCTGTGCTATCAGTTTGAAAAGAGACCAGCCACTAGTGACCAAATAGGAAGAGTAAGAGCCAAGGTATCTGCCAAAAATACATTAACTTTCAAATTGGATTTATGATATTTGCACCATCACCATTACCTTTCTGCCTGGAATGACTGTATGCTCAGAGGCAGTTTCCCTGGTCATGCTGAAAACCGTATCCACATTCTGCCAAACATGGGGTTAATCTACAGGGAAGTGTGCTACCCTGTTTCCCTGAAAATAAGACATCCCCCAAAAGTAAGACCTAGTAGAGGTTTTGCTGAACTGCTAAATCTAAGGCCTCCCCTGAAAGTAAGACCTAGCAAAGTTTTTGTATATAAATATATATACAGTATATAATAAATGTTCTTTGTTGTTGTTGTTCAACAATAAATGTGAATTCTTCTTCATGGAAAAATAAGACATCCCCTAAAATAAGACCTAGCGTATCTTTGGGAGCAAAAATTAATATAAGACACTGTCTTATTTTTGGGGAAACATGGTATGTGAATTGGTGCACATATTCACACCTTTACATTGATATTTAATTGTCTTCATTTTTCTGTGCAAATTCACATCTATTTATGTCTGTTCTTCCTCCCTCTGCCAAAAATGCACAGCCATCCAAATGCATGAACGTACAGTGGTCCCCCGGGTTATGAAAGTAATCCATTCCAAGACCCCTTTCGTAACCCGAAAACATTCGTAACCCGGGGGACCACTGTAAGTATAGGAAAGCACTTGGCGTGATTTGAATTTTGCGCCGCTTTCCTTTCGCAACCCGTTTTTTTTTTTTCTGGAAACCGGGGCCGTTTTCCCTCCAGCTATTTCAGATCCCGGGGTTTTCGTACCCCGGGGGATTCATAACCCGGGGGACCACTGTACAACAATGTACATTTCTGTGGGTTTCAGCAGATGCTCCAGTAAAAAAAATATAAAACCTTTTTCCCTGGAATTTAAGGAGGTTTTTGTTTTTTTTAGAGGGGGCACAAGAAGCCTGAACTCTTGCAAATATCTTGTGGTCAGTTCCCATTCTATTTAACTGGAATGTGGACTATTTTGAATGTGTAGACCAGTGGCGGCAAGGGGTATATGGAGTACACCAGGTGACACCCTAGAGGAGGAGTGACACCCATTTGGGCCCTCCTCCCCCTTTGGTGCTGGAGGGGTGAATGCTTCTTAACTGCTTCATCACTGGGTTTTCTCCTTGGGGAGAAAGACCAGTGATAGAACAGCAGGAGGGGAAAACGTCCTTCCTGGGTGACACCTTCTGCACCACATGAAACCCTAGCTAGTGCTGCTGACACCACTGGTGTAGATTAGCCCATGGTTACCATGTCCCTTCAGAATGTCTTACAAAATGAAGAGAATGAAGGGGTGGGGTAGAACAGAGCACACGGTCCCTCTATGAGAGTTTGTAATAAAAGCCCAATATTGGTATTCAGAAGTCTACATGCAGAGTTTATGTGTAGCCTTTTGAATACCAGCATTGGCCTTTCTGCATAAAATCCAACATTAGTCCTATTTGAAACTAACCCATTGAAATCAATAAGACGTACAGTCATTGTGACTAATGAACTCACTGAGAGTCAGCATGACATAGTGGTTTGAGTGTTTCATTACTAATCTGGAGACCAGGGTTCAATTCCCAATTTGGTCATGAAACCACTGGGGACTCTTTCAAACGGGGAGGAATTTCTCCCAACTCCGAATGGAGCCAATGCGGATTCATGTAAATTCGCTTGTTTAGCGAATTTACATGAACCCCTGCTCCGTTCGGAATTACTTCCCATTACCCGAAAATAACCCCCTCCTGCCCGAATTTGCATGCGAAGCTTTAATTCGCAATAACGTAAAACCCATGATTGCATTCGAATTGGCTTCCCTCTTGCCCAAATTTGCGTGCGAAGAGTTAATTCGCAATAACGTAAAACCCATGATTGCATTCGAACTGACCTTAAATTATACTTCCAATTTAGCCTTGTATGAAAGAGTCCCAGGTGACCTTAAGCAAATCACATGCCTCTCAACCTGAACAAATTTTGTCAAGAAAAACCCATGTTAGGTTTGCCTTATGGTTGCCATAAGTCAGAAACAACTTGAAGGCACCCAACACAATAAACACACACAAAACAATGAGCTCACTTGTTTCAGTTGATTTACACTAGGTAGGACAAATGTTGGATTCAACCCATGATCTGTCTAATTTTGATTGAAATAGTGGTGCTGGAAGAGAAGTTGTTTAATGATGTATTGCCTGCCTTATGTGGGGTTTGGTTTTCATAAAGAAAAGGCAATTAAATGAATCTTTTCATGGTCTGAATCATTTCTCACATGGTGATTTATTATAATGAAAATGTGGAGACCCATTATAGTACCACCATCCAAATAGTGAGAAGAACGTTACCGTTTCCTCCATATCTCCTGGATTTATGTTTGGGTACAGAAGTGTGGTAACATTCTCCCAGACAACACATGCCTGAACCTGGGGATCTGGCAGATGCTGTGAGGAGGGCACAAATTGGTTGCCTCCAGAAACAGAGGACAGATTTAATTGGCTATGCACATATGTGCCAGGCTGTAGTTCATGAGGTGAGTGGAGCCAGAGTTGTTTTGTGGCTCTGCTGCCCCTTCATGAGTCCTTTTCAGATTTTTTTCTTGGACCTGTTCTGCCTTCAGTGCAGTGTGGGCTATGCCAGTTGCTTTGGAGCCAGATAGGAATTATCTGACAGCCAGCATGCCATAGTGGTTTGAGTGCTGGACTATGACTCTGGAGACTAGGGTTCAAATCCTGGCTCAGCCACGTAAACCCACTGGGTAACTGTGGGCAAGTCACACTCTCTCTCCTGCCAAGGATGGCAATAGCAAATCCCCTCTGAGGAAACTTGCCAAGAAAACCCCATGATAGGTTCACATTAGGGCCACCATAAGCTGGAAATGACTGGAAGACACACAACAACAACAACAACAACAACGGAATTTTCTTTTACATGAGGGTTTTTGTTTGTTTGCTTGCTTGTTTGCCTACCCTACAGTGTGGGGGAAATACTGGAGTTAGGTGTACACCTTGGCACCTCTTTTGGTGAAGGGTTTGGCTCTGGAACCACTTCCATAGGCTTGGGGGACCTTGGGACTGATTTGTATCTCCTGTAAAGTCTAAAGTCTATGAGGGAGGTGCCCTTGGTTTGCCTTCCAGGGAGCAACCCATTATATTGGATTCCCCTTGGAGTCGAGTGTTACGCTCAAGGGAAGGCTGAAGAAGTGTTCACAGACTGACACCTGGCCTCTGATGGATCCACATCAGATTCCTCCCTCCTTCTTGCTTGTCCCCAGGTTCAGTTCATTAAACAAGTTCTTAGGTCAAATAAGGTAGTCCTGGTGTCCGGTCCTGTTATTTCATAGTTGGTAATCAATTGGCTTCCAATGCAGTTACACCCCATTGACTTTAATGATTAAAGAGCTAACATGGTGTAGTGGTTTGAATGTTGGACTAAGATATTGGGAGACCAGGCTTTGAGTCTCTGCTTGGCTTTTGCCTGCATGGCAGGGGGTTGGACTGGATGGCCCTTGTGGTCTCTTCCAACTCTATAATTCTATGATTCTATGGAAACTCACTGGGTAACCATGAGCAAGCCCTACCCTCTCAGCCTTAGAGGAAGGCAAGGGAAAACCTGCTTTGATCAAAACCTGCTAAGACAACCTCTGTGATAGGTTCACATTAGGTCTCTGTAATTCAGAAATTACTTGAAGGTACACAGCAACAACAATAAATGATTATTCGGTATTAACCATACTTACTTGCACCCTTGAATAGCAATATTTCCTTGTAACCTCTACATGAATAAGTAACTACTACTTATTACAGCCAAGGCAAGGCCCAGGATTTTGTTCCAGATTTTACTTTGTAATAAAGTAGTGGCAATTCACTGATAGCATATGTGGTCTCCATATTAAGCTACAGTAAGTACTCTTTGTTGCTGCCATTGTGAGGAGCAGGGAGGGGGAATAAATCAGAAATAAAGAATGTTCTCTCTTTGTGTGTATATTGTACAATATAAGTATTAAAGTATGCTCTCTCAGCTTTGCTGTTCTTATTTTGGGAACAGTAATTTGTAAGATAGAGAAAAAAATCTTCCCTGGAAAGAAACAAAAAAAGAAAAAGAAAAGAAAATAGATGGAAACACTGACTTGTGTTTGACAGACACTCCCTCCCCCACTTTCAGCAGCGTGGAGAAACTCATTAGAAATTTTCCCATGACACTTTACAAAAGATGGCTAGGGAAAACAAAATGAGATGCGGGGGGCTTACTACATGCCTTTGTCCTTGAGAATCTCACAGGCGGGTGCATGCATAATTTGGGGCAACTGATTATATTTATTGTGTTGTCTTGCCTAGCTCTAATGGCTGTGAGTTGGAGATACAGTGTTGGGTTAATTGAAGGCTGTTAAAAGCTCTGTGGCTGGCTTTAATATTTACACAACACACTATCATAATTACCTCTAGCCTTTTCTCTAGATGAGATACAAGCCTGATTTTCCTAGTGGGTGATTTCAAACCTGTGAGTGGCCTGGTGAAAATGAACATGGTAAAGTCTCATGATAAGCCAGCATCATGTAGTAGTTTGCATGTTAGATGGGCTCCAGGAGACCAGGATTGGAATCCTCACTCAGCCATGGAAATCCACAGGGTGAGCTTGGGCAGGTCACAGTCTCTCAGCCTTAGAGGAAGGCAATGGCAAATCCCCTGGGAACAAAGCTTGCCCATACATCCACTGAAAGGTTGACTTTAGGAATGCCAAAAATTGGAAATTACTTGAAGGCACACAACAACGAACAACAGTAACTTGAAAGGCATGTGTCATATCAGTTGCTGCATAACTGGATCTGTATTTCTCAGATGAGAGAGCATTCATAACTATAAAGGGATCATACTGCATGAGGCCAACCTGAGTTGGAGAACCACATGAAGTTTTGGGTACTTCACATTAAGAAAGATGAAGATAAACTGGATGCTCAGAAGAGATAAACAAAGGTGATCTAAAATATGGAAGAGAAAGCCCAGGGAAATTTTTTGGAGGAACTGATTATTAAAATGGTGAAGGGTCTGGAAACCATGCCCTACGAGGAACGACTTAGGGAGCTGGGAATGTTTAGCCTAGAGAAGAGAAGGTTAAGAGGAGATATGATAGCCCTGTTTAAATACTTGAAGGGATGTCACATTGAGGAGGGAGCAAGCTTGTTTTCTGCTGCTCCAGAGAACAGGACCCGGAACAATGGATGCAAGTTCCAGGAAAAGAGATTCCACCTCAACATTAGGAGGAACTTCCTGACAGTAAGGGCTGTTCGACAGGGGAACACACTCCCCCGGAGTGTGGTGGAGTCTCATTCCTTAGATGTCTTTAAGCAGAGGCTGGATGGCCATCTGTCGGGGATGCTTTGATGGAGAGTTCCTGCATGGCAGGGGGTTGGACTGGATGGCCCTTGTGGTCTCTTCCAACTCTGTGATTCTATGGTTCTATGATTAAGTTTGGAGAAGATGAGACCAAGAAGGCATGTAGTGGAGGTCTTGAAGTACATAAATAACCTGATTGAGGCCTGCTGTGAAGTGTTGGCTACCACCAAAACCAGCAACAAAACATCCAATTTGGAAATGAAGTGATGATTCTATTCTGGTTTCGGTCTGCACTTTAAATGAGCTATCCAATAACTGGGCATCTAAATACTGGTCCATCTGCCACACAGCTCTCTCAATACATTTTACTGCCAGGAGTGGTGCAACAAATGGTTCCCTTGGCCACCTACCCACTAATCATGATGCAAACTATCAGGTTATCTTGATAAATGAGGTAGAAAATCCCACAGCTCCTTCTCCCCACCTTCCACAGTAAAAAACACAGCAAACACAACTAGAGTTGTCAGATGTTGAAGCTGGGCCATCACATGTTCTGTCTAGGTTAAGGCCCATCTTCAGAAGTAAATACAGTAGGTCCTTGTTATCTGTTGGAGTTTGGTTCCAGGACCTCACCCCCCCATGGACAACAAAGTCTATGGATGCTCAAATCCCATTAAATACAATGGCATAGCAATATGGTGACCCTTATATAAAATGGAAAATCAAGGCTTGCTATTTGGAACTAATACTTTTAAAAATATTTTCAAGCCATGAATCTGTGGATAAAAAAATCTGTGGATAAGAAGGGCCAACTGTAGTCCATTTTCATAGCATCTCACACCTACAGCTCTCCCAGCCAGCAGTAACCATTATTCTTTGTGATTATGTGATTATGTCCTCTTTCATTTGCAGACAAAAATCAAGTGGCCCACCTACATATAATGGCCACTCTAATGATACTCCATAATATCTTCATAATATCTTCCAGGTGCCTGGAAACCAGTCAAACAGGCCAGCTGTGTACTTTCAGCTTGTGTGGGGTGATCTGCCATTTTGCATCATCCAAAAAACCATCTCCATATGGAAATAGTTTTGAGCCGCCCACCATCACCACAAAACCAAGCTATGTACAAGTGGGCTGGGGGCAATACAGTCTACAGTTTCCCCAAAAGTTAGATCACTCCAAAAAAGCTCTGAGAATGAAGTGTAGGATGTGAAACTCACCCAGCTTGCTTATTAATGCTGATGAGCCAGTTATGAGAGAACTGTTTGTTTAATTCCATTAAGCTAACATTGACTAGTGAATGATGGGTGGTGTGGGTCTTTTAGATATGTGGGAAAGTTTCAGGTTTCCTCCGCAGGTCATTTTAGAATACCTAGTATTTGAACCTATAGCCCATATTCATAGTATGACACACAGAATAACTCTCAGTCTGCCTTGTTTTAAGAACATATATCTTCTATATGCTTTGTAAGATTTGAAATAAGTTAAAAGAAAGAAATCCTTAGGAAAATGTCTTCAGAAGTCAAAGCATGTTAGGAATTACAAAGTGACTGCATTAGAAAATGGAAGTAGAAGATCTGGGTGGTCCTGGTTGTATGGGCCAAAAGGCCCATTCCCTCTCCCCCCCCCCCCCAATTTCTGGTATTGTCCTGTTCAGATGACATATGTCCCAAGCCTTGCCCTGATTTGGGTGTGAGCGATCCAGACGATATCTGGTATATTCCACATCAGAAATGGAGCATATTGTTGTGTCTCTTCAAGTCATTCCTGACTTATAGCAACTTTAGACAAACCTATCATGGGGTTTTCTTGGCAAGATTTGTTCAGAGGGTTGTTTCCATTTCCTTCCTCTGAGGCTAAGAGAGTGTGACTTGCCCAAGGGTTTTCATGACTGAGTGAGGATTTGAACCCTGGTCTCCAGAGTCATGGTCCAACACTCAAAACACTACATCACACTGGTTGCTATAGCAGATTTAAGAAATATACTTCTTGCTCCAGATCTTCCAGGAAGATCCAGAACCCTCCATTCCCACATCACAGAGACTGTCTCCATGGGCATCCAGCTGAGCCATCTGGCATGTACACCGTCACCATGGGTTGCTTGCTCTGAGGTCAAAATGAGGCATTCAGCCATTTAGTCAAGGGTGGGCACCTTGTTCTGACCTCAGAAACAAGTGACCCATGACAGTGGTAGACACACCAAAACAAGATGCCAGTGCAGCCAACCATGGTGGCATGGGAGTGGAGGGCCAGGTAACCAAAGGAGATCAGGGCAGCTGCAGGACCAGGATATCCTGTCCTATGTAGACAGGGCCTTTATCTGTGTTAGCACTGAAGTTGTTCGGCAGAGTTGGAGGATATGTGACCCTCCAGATTTTGTGAGACTGAGGTTCTCATCAGCCAACAAAGCCCTGGCGAAGGATGATAGAAGCTGCAGTCCAACAACACCTGAAGGGCCATATGTTCCCCATTCTTGTTGCAGATATATCTTTGGAGACATACAGTGGGCCCCCTGGTATCAAGAACCTCCCATGGATACCGAAATCTGTGGATGCTCAAGTCCCATTAAATATAATGGCATAGCTAAATGGTGTCTCAAATAAAATAGAAAAAAATCACAGTTTGTTCTTTGGATTATATATATATATATATATATATATATATAGAATATTTTCAAGCCATGAATAGTTGAATCCATGGTTTAAAAAATAAGTCTGTGGATAAGGAGTGATGATTGTATTTCCAGTGTAGCCACTCAAATTGATTTACTTCCAGCCAACCTGGCATCTTTCTGTGCAACCTGACACTGCAAATGGTGTTGTTTGAAGCAATGCAGTTAGCTTCATCGTGTGGGGTACAGTAATTACAAAGCATTCTGAATTGCTCTTTATTCTGCAAATTAGAATGGTGATGGGCAGTATTTGGGAAATAACTGGTGACCTACTCAGGTTATCATGGACATTGGTTTCATTATACAAAACCAGTTTCTGATTATGTTACTTCTTCTTGTATATGAAATAATCAGTTAAGTACTTCTTAGCATTATCAAGGAGATTGGAGTCAGAAGATCAGTGAGGTGGGCATGAGATAAGCAGTTGTACTTCTCTTGCAGCTCATTTGCTGCTTTCAGAAAACAGGCTTTAAGATGTCATCCTAGAGAAGTGATATGCGTTCCAATCACCACTGGATGCTATAGTGGTGGGACTGATGGCAGGTACAGTTTAATTCAGTGGGAAAAATTCAAGAGAAACAATAAAACACTGTTGCAGCACCATTTTGTCTAATATGGATATGTAGGATGCTCTTGTTGACACTTTTCAGGGCTCCCCCTTTCTAATTCCTTTCTATGAAAAGTAAAAGGAACAAATAATTCAAATCCTCTTCCCTCTGGAAAGAGAAATTGACATTGGAGTGAAGTAGCTATTCCTCATTAATTCCCTTAGTTGTGATCATCTGGAAACAACAAAATGGGCAGTGTGGAGTCGAAGGCTTTCATGGCCGGCATCCATAGTTTTTTGTGGAACTTTTGGACTATGTTGCCATGTTCTAGCAGAGCTCCTTTCTGATGTTTTGCCATCATCTGTGGCTGGCATCTTCAGAGAATCTTCTCTGAAGATGCCAGCCACAGATGCTGGCGAAACGTCAGAAAGGAACTCTGCTAGAACATGGCCACATAGCCTGTAAGCTGCACAAAAAACTAAAAATTGGCAGTATTTGCAAGCATGAAATATTTAAGTTAGGACCTTGTTGCATAGGCTAACCTGAAAATAAATATTACTAACTGACCTTGGCCATAGCAAAGGATAATATCAGATAATAATAATAATAATAATAATAATACTTAATAATGTTTATTTATAACCCGCTCCTCTAATGAAATACTCGGAGCAGGGTGCGGCAAGAGTTTAAAAATACAGAGTAAAATAACAATCTCTCTTCCCACCCACCCCCCTTAAAATTAAATTAAACCAAGGCTTATTAAAATTGGCAACAATTAAAGTTAAAATCAGCAACAATTAAAACAGATATGATCTCATGGGCAGTGCATGTGCAAATCAGCAATAGATGAAATGAATGAGTTTATAAATTTAGGAACTAGTTGGATCAAAGTAAAATATATCTATAAAAATAAATAATGTGATGACAATTTCAGCTTTTGCAACTAAAATCGGTGGAGGAGGATGGATTTTATGTCGATGAAGTGGGGAATCTACTTCAAGTTGCAGTCTGAACATTAAAAGAGCTACCCAAGGTCCTGAACCCAATGCAAAAAGAAACACATCCACACTGAAACCTAGATTGGATTTGCTACATATTTGACAGGGGACCATCTAGCTTGCACCTGCTAAAATTTCTCTCTAATTTCTCCAGTTTAAATTCTGGAGGAAATCCATTGCTCAGCTGCTCCTCGGAAGCAGTCCTGCAAACTGTTTTTGGTGTCTGTGCAAAAAGGGGAGAAATCTGCAGCTTGATAGACAATATTGAATTCTGTACAGGTCTTAATACAGACACAACCCAAATGGCTAGGAGTGTTTGTGCAGGCCATATACATCTCACTGGCAATGTCATGGCTCTTGGTTCAAAGCTATTGGAACATAAGGTGATTAGCATAAACAAGCTGCTACTTAAAATGTTTGCATTTTTTATATTTTTAATTACTGCTCATTTCAGCACTACATTCTCCTAAGGATTTTGGTGGAAGTTGAGATGTCAAAGGTGATGTAATGATTTGCAGTTGACCCGGGCCAAAGAGACACCACAAAGCTTCTGTGATGCCACATCTTAGACCTTCTCTTCCTTACCTTTCCCTAATGTTAATTAAAACTATGCAGTAATATTTGGAGAGGCTGTTAGCCATGAAAGTAGGGGCAGTATGGAGCATTCTGATATAGTGAGAGGCAAATGAGACTTTATCCAGCCAGATGCTTTAAACATTAACCCTGATGATCCATTTGCAACAATGGTAATTAGTTTTAGAAATCACCCCGTTAGAATAATAGAATCATAGAATCACAGAGTTGGAAGAGGCCACAAGGGCCATCCAGTCCAACCCCCCTGCCGTGCAGGAACTCCAAATCAAAGCATCCCTAACAGATGGCCATCCAGTCTCTGCTTAAAGACCTACAAGGAAGTTGACTCCACTACACTACACTACCGAGGGAGTGTAGAACAGCTGTCCACTGTCAAACTGTCGAACAGCCCTTACTGTCAGGAAGTGCCTCCTAATGTTGAGGTGGAATCTCTTTTCCTGCAATTTGCATCCATTGCTCCGCGTCCTAGTCTCTGGAGCAGCAGAAAACAAGCTTGCTCCCTCCTCAATATGACATCCCTTCAAATATTTAAACAGGGCTGTCATATCACCTCTTAACCTTCTCTTCTCTAGGCTAAACATCCCCAGTTCCCTAAGGCGGTCCTCATAGGGCATGGTTTCCAGACCCATCTTAGTTGCCCTCCTTTGGACTCGCTCCAGTTTCTCCACATCTTTTTTGAATTGTGGTGCCCAGAACTGGACACAGTATTCTAGGTGGGGCCTGACCAAAGCAGAATAGAGTGGCACTATTACTTCCCTTGATCTAGACACTATACTTCTATTGATGCAGCCTAAAATTGCATTGGCCTTTTTGGCTGCCGCATCACACTGTTGACTCATGTGCAGCTTGTGGTCTACTTGTACTCCTAGATCCCTTTCATGCGTAGTTTCATTCAGCCAGGTGTCTCCTATTTTATACCTGTGCATTTCATTTTTCCTCCCTAAGTGCAGTACCTTACATATCTCTGCGTTGAATTTCATTTTGTTAGCACTGGCCCAGATTTCTAGTCTATTCAGGTCATTTTGGATTTGATCCTGTCCTCTGGGATATTAGCTACTCCTCCTAGTTTAGTGTCATCCGCAAATTTGATAAGTATGCCCCCAATTCTGTCATCCAAATCATTAATAAAGATGTTGAATAGTACTTGGCCCAGGACAGAGCCCTGTGGGACCCCACTTATCACTTCTTTCCAGGTTGAAAATGAGCCATTGTTGAGCACCCTTTGGGTTCAGCCAATCAACCAATTACAAATCCATGTAACAGTTACCTTGTCTAGTCCATATTTTGCAAGCTTGTTTGCAAGAATGTCATGGGGAACCTTGTCAAAGGCCTTACTGAAATTGAGGTATACTATATCCACAGCATTCCCTTCATCTATCAAGCTGGTAATTTTATCAAAAAGAGAGAGAGAGAGAGAGAGAGAGAGAGAGAGATCAGATTTGTCTGACATGACTTGTTTCTCTGAAACCCATGTTGACTTTTTGTGATTATGGCATTGCCTTCTAAATGTTCACAGACTCTCTGTTTAATGATCTGCTCCAGAATCTTTCCTGGAATTGATGTCAGACTAACTGGACAATAATTGTTGGGATCCTCTTTTTTTCCCCTTTTTGAAGATGGGCACATTTGCCCTCCTCCAGTCTGCTGGGAACTCTCCTGTTCTCTAGGAGTTCTCAAAGATTATTGCCAGTGGTTCCGATATTACATTTGCCAGTTCTTTTAATACCCTTGGATGAAGTTCATCTGGTCCTGGAGACTTGTATTCATTTAGGTTAACCAGGTATTCCTGTACTATCTCTGCTGAAATTCTCCTATTCTGTCTTCTGCTCCGTTATCCTCAGGCTGAACATCCTTTGCCTTTTGTGAGAAGACTGAAGCAAAGAAGGTGTTGAGTAATTCCGCCTTTTCTCTGTCCTCTGTTAGCATTTTGCCATCATCTGCATGCAGTGGCCCAACCGTTTCCTTCTTCTTCCTTTTTCTGCGGACATATCCAAAAAAGCCCTTTTTATTGTTCTTAACCTCTCTAGCAAGCCTGAGTTCATTTTGCACTTTAGCTTTTCTGACTTTATCCCTACACGTGCTTGCTATTTGTTTGAATTCCTCTTTCGTGATTTCCCCACTTTTCCATTTCTTATACATATTCTGTTTAAAACTTATCTCAGTTGAAAGTTCCTTAGTCATCCATCCTGGCTTCTTGAGACATCTCCCATTTTTCTTCCTCATTGGAACTGTTTGAAATTGTGCCTTCAGTATCTCCCTTTTGAGGAACTCCCGTCCGTCTTGAACTCCCTTCTCTTTTAGTATTCCTGACCATGGGATCACCCCCAGTATTTCTCTAAGTTTATTGAAATCAGCTCTCTTAAAGTCTAGAGTGTGTGTCTGACTATGCCTAGCTTCTCCCTTCCACCGTACAACAAACTCCAGGAGAACATGGTCACTTCCACCTAAGGATCCCACCACTTGCACCCCATCAACTAGATCTTCCCTGTTGGTTAAGATCAGATCCAAAATAGCTGATCCCTTGTTGCCTCTTCCACCTTTTGGACAATGAAATTGCCTTCCAGGCCAGTGAGGAATTTGCTAGATCTTCAGGATTTGGCTGAGCTTGACTTCCAGCAAATATCTAGATAGTTAAAAACCCCCATCACTACTATATCTCTCTTTTCTGATTGTGTGGTCATCTGTTTTAGCAAAACATCATCCAATTCCTCCGTCTGACTTGGGAGTCTGTAGTAGACTCCCACAGTAATATCCCTGTTGCTTCCCTCTCCTTTAATGTTTATCCATATGCTCTCCACTTGGCTTCCAGTATTGATGTCTTGGATCTCTTCACTGGTGAAGAGGTCCCTGACATATAATGCTATTCCTCCTCCTTTCCTGTTTGGCCTGTTTTTCTTAAAAAGGTTACATCCCTCTATTTCTACATTCCAATCATGAGACTCATCCCTCCAGGTTTCAGTGATGCCTATTATATCATATTTCCCTTGTTGTGCTAGGAGTTCAAGTTCATCCTGCTTAATTCCCAAACTCTGTGCATTAGTGTAGAGACATCTAAGACTATGTGTCCCCCTCACTTGCTGCCTGTGCACATTTTTTTGCCTCCTATTGTTGGGTCCTTGCACTGTTTGCCTTGTTCCCTCTATGTCAGTTTGACTATTGTTTCCAGCCCTTTTGCCTTCCAGAATACTGTCTCCCTTCCCCACATAATTCAGTTTAAAGCCCTCCTGATCAGATTCTTGAGACTGTTGGCAAAAATGTTTTTGCCAACTGGTGTGAGATGCAACTCATCCTTTGCCAGAAGTCCCTCCTCATGGGACCGCAGCCCATGATCCAAGAATCCAAACCATTCTTGGTGGCACCTTCTACGGAGCCAGTTATTTACCTCTGCTATTTTCTTCTCCCTTCCTGGACCATGCCCTTCAACTGGGAGAAGAGATGAAATGACAACCTGTGCATCCATCTCTTTCAGCTTTCTTCCCAGAGCCTCATAATCCCTTATGATATTCTGAAGGCTGTGCCTTGCAGTATCATTGGTTCCCACATGAACCAAAAGAAAGGGGTATTGGTCAGTAGACTTGACCAGTCTTGTCAGCCTCTCCATCACATCATGGATCTTTGCCCCAGGGAGACAACACACCTCCCGAGACATCTTGTCAGGCCCACAAACCACTGCTTCGGTACCCTTCAGCAAGGAGTCCCCCACCACCACCAAGTGCCTTCTCCGGGGCTTAGCATCAGCTGGTCCCTTTCGTGGTACTCTCAGGCTCCCTTGCTCTGTTCCTGACGTCTGTCCCTGCTGCTTTTCCTCATCATCTCTGATAACACAGAGAGATTCAAAGTGATTCTGTAGCTGCAAGCTGCTCACAGAACGTTCCCTGGTTTCCTTACTTCTATGTGTGACCTTCCTCCAAGCATCTACCTCTGTTTTATGTGTAGTGACCTCCTCCACCCCAGCAACTATCTCTGTGTGTTTCCCATCCAAGACATTTTGGTCTGTTTTGTTCAGGAAAATCTCCTGGTCTCTATGATGCTGAAGTGCAGATACGTGGGCCTCCAGCTGCTGTACTTTCTCTTCTAACTTGCACTTATTTATGGTGACTCTAAGGCAATTGTATTATGGAGTTTTCTAGGCAGATTTTCATAGAGGGGGTTTACTCTTGCCTTCCTCTGAGGCTGAGAGTCTGTGACTTGCCCAAGGCTACCCAATTGGTTTACAAAGCCAAGGAGGGGTTTGCACCGTGGTCTCCAGAGTCACAGTCCAAAGCTCAAACCACTCTGCCATGCTGGCTCCTGTTTTTAGCAAAATTACTTCTAAATATCCAATTACTTGGAGACTCTAAAATAAATCAGAGCTAAATCCTATGATTCCTTGGCAATTTGCTTAATTAGACTGCTGGCAGATTTACTTACAGATTTACTTACAGATTTACTTACTTACTTACTTAAGATATGTTGGAGATTTTGAATTTTTTGAAGCCACCAGCTGGACCTTACCTCTCCCTTTCACACAAGTCACACTACACCTTTTGTAGTAAAGGTGGCATATACCTTGATGTGTCAGTATGTTAAAATTTGTACATTATATGACCACCATCTGTAGCAGGATGGAGAAGATGTGACCTTCCAGATCATGAAGGATTGCAACACTAATCAGCCCCAGCCAGCATTGCCAATAGCAAAGGCAATGGCAGTTGTAGTCCAACATATGGACATATGTTCCCCATCCTTGACAAACATCATTACATCATCTCCTTATGTTCACCTGATGTTTCTTAAGGTTCAATGTGTCTTTAAGCAGTATGTGAACAATTGTGTTTTTCCAAGTCATTTTTGACTTATGGCAGCCCTAAGGCAAACCTATCACAGAGTTTGGCACATTTCTTCAGAAATGGCACATTTCTTGCCATTGCTTTCCTCTGAGGCTGAGAGTGTGTGACATATCCAAGGTCATCTGGTGGGTTTCATGGCCAAGTGCAGAATCGAATAGTTGTGGAGTCATCAGGTGACACTGGTCTCTGCCTGAGTGAAGAGCTTGCCATTGTTCTGTTACTATTCTTTAGAATTCACTTACTTGTGAATGTTAAAGCTTCCAGAATCCCCAACTAACACCATCATCAGCCTTGAAAGCTGCAAGATTCTGGGAGGTATAATAAAAAGAAAAAAAGAAACTTTTTTGAGCTCTTGGTATGTCCTATAAGTCCTTTATGACAACAAGAACAGAATTTGATTTAGAAAGCTTTTTGAAAAAACCCTCTAATAAGCATGTAAAGCCATGCATGTCTAAGCTTTGGTTAAAAGAGAGAGAGTGAGAGAGAGAGAGGAAAGCTACAATCAAAAGCTTTCTGCTACATCCAGCTTTTAATGTTACTCATGTTTTGGTTCTGTTTCTCTCCAGGGACATTTTTAAATGTGAATCTCACTGTCCTATGAGGAGCAGCTTAGGAAGCTGAGTATGTTTGGCCTGGGGAAAAGAAGGTTAAGAGGTGACGTGATAACTATGTTTGAATATTTGAAGGAGCATCATATTGAGGGTGCTGCTCCAGAGACTAGGACACAAAGCAATGGATTCAAACTACTGTGAAAGATATTCCATCTGAACATTAGGAAGATCTTCCTGATGGTGAGAGCTGTTCAACATTGAAATGGGCTGCTTCGGATTATAGTAGTCTCCTTCATTGGAGGTTATTAAACAGAATCTGGATACCCATCTGTTGGGAGTGCTTTTATATTCCTGTATAGTGGAAGGTTGGACTAGATGTCCCTTGTGGTCTCTCCCAAGTCTAGGATTCTATAATTCTATTGTTGTGGGAAAATTTGTAACTAAGTTTACTTTGTTTATTTTGGTCTCCTTTCAGGAAACATTTCCACAAATTCATTCGCTCCAGTGCAACACTTGAAAGAACAAATAGATCTTTAGTCAAATGTTACCATACTAAAGAATAAAATTATTTATATGGAAGTTTACCTTTAGAATCCAGGACATTCCTGTATGATGGGGTTTGGTTCACCCCCCCCCCTCAAAAAATGCACATGACTAAAAATCCATATAAGTGAAAAATGTGCACAAAGATGTTTTGGAGAATAGAAGCTAAGGGTACAGAAAATGCATCCAAGTGTTTACATCTGGAAAAAATGTGTATAAAAATACAAATATTCATGGAGAAATGAGAAATAATTAACCTGCTGTGAAACTCAGGTGGAATGTGAATGCTGGTGCAATTCTGAGCAATAAAAACAAGAGTTATGGATTTTTATATCCTTGGACACAACTCTGCACAGCACCAAGCAGGGAAGTTCAATTGCCATACCACACAAGAGAAGACCACAGGAGCTAAACACAACAACTCTGTGAATGAAACACATGGCACTGTCATCCCTGTCTTAATGGCTGCTTCCATTCTTCTCTTTAGTCTGATTACAATAAACAATTACTGTGAGCCTGTCCCTCCCTAGCATTTATTTTTCTTCTAAATGCTGCAGAAATTGCTTTCTGGGGATTCAAAAACTAATTTATGTAAATTGTTACACAGCATTACTGCCGCTGTGATACTGCTATGCTGTTGAGATGGCTAATTACTTGGATAATGCAGTTTCTCTGTTCTCCAGTGCTGATGTTAAAAGGAAACAAAAGGCCTGACATAATGGCAACAAGGGGAGTGAAAGAATTGAATGCCCTATTAATAGGAGCCATCAAGGAACTAAAAGAAGAAGATTCATCCCCTGCACAAGTGTTGTGTGATTCTCCAAGTCAGAGGTTCTGGAGAATAATAATAATAATAATAATAATAATAATAATAATTTTATTTATATCCTGCCCAATCACAGAGAATCCAGGCGGCTAACAACAGTAAGAAAAAGCAATGCAAGAAATACAATAAAATACAAACAATCCTCTCCCAATCCCCTGACCAATATTTAAACAAAACAATGAAAAAAAAAACAATTTAAATACAATGGCAGGCAAATGGAAAACATAAAAGTGTTACAAGTTAAAGGAAGTTCATAAATAACCCCTTTCTCAATAACTTGAAAGAACTGGTGCTCCTTCAAATAAAGATGTCTATTTGTCAACAGTTTGTGTGTGTGTGTTTGCATGCTTGTGCCTTCATGGCACATGTCAGCCTATGGTGACACTATGAATGTCATTGGTTTTTCTAAGGCAAGGAAGGTGGTTTTGCCAGTTCCTCCCTCTGAAATGTGGCCTACTGAAGCCCAAGCTTAATTTTCAGTTGTGATATTTACTTGAAGATATTTCCAGATGTCACAAGAAGATTGCCCTCCCTCCCGCTTCTGCACCACCACTCACCTCTTTCAGCAGGGCCCTCTGACCTTTTGTGTAGAATTTTCATGGGGCAGGAAGGGATTACCATGGGGAAACAAGGGTGAGAAGGTTCACTTTCACCATCCCCTTGGCATAAATGTAAATCTGAATCCAATAATAATTCAAGTATGGACTCAACAAAGAACTTGTGATTTCTTATGATATCTGTAAATCAAGAAGATAACTGAAAATAGAGTTTCCTTCAATGAAAATATCAGTCCTGCCCATGGGAAACAGAACCTGGATGTAACCCATTAATCCACAACCGTTTGACTTCATCTAATGCATCCTGAAATAAAGCTTCATGGGTCTATCACATTAACTACATCTGTACCACCCAGGACTATGTAAAGTTCAGCCTTCCAAATCTTGTTGAACAGCAGCTCCCAATATAGCCAAGTGCTGGAAAGGGCAGTCCAACAAAATCTCTCAAAGACTTCATGTTGCCCACTCCTGCTTTAGCTATAAGATGGACACTTTCTCCAGTTTATGGTTTTTGTTCATGGTGAAGCTTTCTATAGCCCCCTACTCCTGTATTTCATGTGATCTTGCATTCCTGGTTAGATATTCCACACTGTTCCCTTTGGATAGCTTGTTCCACATTTATGATTTATGATAGGCTTACTCTCAGTGGGCTTTCAAAAAAGTAAATGAAAACAGGCACACTGTATATCAGAAAGCCCTGGACTAAATATTGGAGTTCAAAACCTAAAGTCTAAAGCCAGCATGGTGTGAGAGCCAGATTGGTATAGTGGCTTGAGTGTTGGACTATGACTCTGGAGACCAGGGCCTGACTACTGGCTTTGCCATGTAAAAGGGGTGACACTGGGCAAGTTACACTGTCTCAGCCTCAGAGGATGGCAACGACAAACTTCCTCTGAAGCAACTCGCCAAGAAAACCCTATGATAGATTTTCCTTAGGGTCTCCATAAATTGGAAACAACTTGAAAGCAAACAACAACAGCAACAAAACCTAGAGCCTTAAAAAGTTACTTTTTCAAGCCATAAGTCCTAAAACCATCTGTCATACCAACTAAAGGATTCTGGGAGATCAGTCCATGAAAATAACTTTCCAACAGTCTGCTAAAACCAAAGGAAATACTTATATTTCCACTTTGCTAGACTAGTTTGAACTAGAAATTTCAGTGTAGCTTTACAAAGGGTCTGTAGGAAAGGGGAATGGATGTGTGTGTGCTCCTTCTGGATTCTTCACAGCACAGTAAGATTGCCAGGAAGGATGTTTTCTGCAAATAAATGAAAACTGAAGGATGATATTAAATGCAAGCTGTGAACAGAATGACAGATAGTCTAGTTTCAAATTATTTCAGAGGAACTGTGCCACAAGTGTTTGTCTTTTTAACAGTTTACTTCTGTTTCAGAAGGCAGACAAATTGCCATACATATGCACAGGTGCCATCATCAAGTGTATAAAATGTGTGGTTATTGTAGAGAATGGTGAAGTCTGTCTTCTGGGTGGCTCCCCCCCCCCCTTCCCAGCATCATCAGTTAGGTTCACTTTCTGTCAGCACTGTAGGTCCATAAAAGTTAATGTAAATTTGGGGATACCCTACAAGGACACATACTAAAGTGTTTTTGTTATAATTTTAGGTCTCAGTGCTTGATAAATGAATGATGGCACAAGCCTGGAAACACAGAGTTAATGTCACGGTGAAATTATATGAAAGTTGGTCCATGTTTGACACCGTGTGTGTGTGTGTGTGTGTGCAGTTATAGTGGCCTCTGGCTCAGACTGCCACTGAAAGCACCTTTTTCCCCCCAACAAGGAGAGAGTCAATGCTCCCTATTTAGTTTTTTGTGGGGCTTTCGGGCTATGTGGCCATGTTCTAGAAGAGTTCTTTTCTGATGTTTTGCCAGCATCTGTGGCTGGCATCTTCAGAGAATGTTTGCCTGGAAAAGGATTGCAGATATATATCCTGTGTGACCCTGGGAAGGGAGGAGTGATTTGCAAGTATATTGTTCTGTTGCTAATGGCAATCCTCAGGATGGGAGGATATGCAAACAAGGATTAATATCTGCTACTTGGTGCTCATTGTCTGCTGGGAATCCCCTAACCCCAGGCTGTTTCTCATTTGCATTGGTTGAATCTTAACAAGGACTGGGAGCCAAGCCTTGTTTACCCTCAGGGTTTCGTCTTTCCTGTTGAAATTGCCCAGGTGTTTATGGATTTCAGTGGCTTCCCTGTGTATTCTGACATGATAGTTGCTGGCATGGTCCAGAATTTCAGTGCTTTCAAACAGCATTTTATGGCCAGGATGGTTTATAGCATGTTCTGCTACTGCTTATTTTTTTGGCTGACCCAGCTTGCAGTGTCTCCCATGTTCCTTGATTCTTGTTTGCACATTGCGTTTGGTGGTCCCTATGTAGGCCTGTCTGCAGCTGCATGGAATGCAGTAGACTCCTGAGGCTGTGAGAGGGTCTCTCTTGTCCTTGGCTGAGCAAAGCATCTGCTGGATTTTCTTTGTCGGTTTATAACCATTTGAAGGCTGTGTTTCCTCATCACTTTCCCTATTCTGTCTGTGCCTCATTTGATGTATGGTAAAAATATCTTCCCTTTGGGTGATTGTTTGTCTTCCCTCCTCTGGAATAATAATAGATTTTATTTATATCCCGCCTCTCTGATCAACAATCGAGGCAGGGTACAACAAGTTAAAAGAAAGTTACATTAAAATGTCCATCTTAATTCCCACCTCCCACTCCTTAAAAAACTAAGAAAGATTAAAACCACAACAAACGACCAACATAGAATTATAACTTAAAAACATTTTTTATTCGGGCAGTAAGGGATAAGACTTCGGTACACAAACTGGGGAGCAGCTGGAGCAATTAGATAAAAGCTATAGGAGCCAGGGAATATATGAAGAAGGGATATATGAATATGTCAGTTTTCCCATCTCATATACTTCAATTAGTTAAATCTCAAGATCTTTCAATCATGAAAAAAAAAAAAAGAATTTTGGCAAATTCTTCAAAAAGAACTTAACTAAAATTATCACCCACATGTACCAGCCAAATTCAATAGATACAGCTATTCAGGTATGGAGATGATTGAATAACATCCTGCTCATGAATTACAATCATAGAAGTCTGACTCACAACCACTTTTATGGCTGTTATGCAAGTTAGAAATTTCTTCCAACCACACAATACCTGAAAGTCACCCTAAAAAACATAATCTCTGATTCTGTATCATATACCTAGCTGTGTAACCACCTTACTTACATAGTTAAGTAGTGTCTCCTAGCTCAACTCCTGCAGTCCTCACTTACTGGGTATCAGCAGCTGCAAGCAGCAAGTCTGAACTCCTGTTGATCAGGAAGCAGCTGATTGCCCTAGATGCCCTCTAGGAATAATGCAGTTTGATACCACTTTAACTGCCATGGTGCCATCCTATAGAATCCTTGGATTTGTAGTTCTGTGAGGCACTAGCATGCTTTGGCAGAGGCAGCTAAAGGCTTTGTAAAACTACAATCCCATGATTCCATAAATGGAGCTACAGCACTTAAAGTGGTGTCAAACTACATTATTTCTACAGAGCAGATGCACCCTAAGTTACACATTCATAACTGTCCTAGTGAACTCTGGTCATACCTTTTAAGCAGTGGAGATCTCACCTGTTATAGTATGTTCGGCTTCAGAAAAAGAGCTGGATATGTCCCAATTCATTTCCATGCCCTGCAGCAGTATGGAAATAGCTGCATTGGAGGTGGCGGCACTGCTTAAAAGGTAGATTTGGGGGGGATGCTTTTGGGAGATTTACAGTACATATTATACCTGCCTGCCATTGGAGTTTATCACACTAGCAAGTTTTCTGCAGGCAAACAGGAATTAATCGGGATTTATCTTACATTTGAATTTAAAGTGGACATGTAAATTTGGTTAGTTTTTCACAGCGAAATAATGCAAAATGCAATAACACAAAGTTAATCCACAGTTAAAGTGGAGCAAACAAGCAGCTTTTCAAATTCAGAACTCAATCAGATTTGAAAAGCTGCTGGTTTCCTCTGCTTTAACTGTGGATTAACTTTGCATTATTTCATGTTAACTGCAACGCTGTGTGAAAAACTTTGGGCATTTTTGGGTTTTGTTTGCATTATATCGTGATTAAATCCTGTTTGCCCATAGAATCTCACTAGTGTGACAAACTTAATATAGATGATTAAAATGACAGACCCCTCAGAAAAAATAATAATGTAGCAATCCTAATTCAGCACCATGAACTTGGGTGAACACAAGGGATGCAAACCCATACTTTCAAGTATTAAGCACTCAAAGCCTTGAGACAGAAAAGGCAAATATGCCAGTTTCAATTACTTACACATTGGATTTTTAAAATGTGAACTTATTTCCATCCCCAGTATACAGACATAAGAGAATGTGGGTAGATTCACATGTAAAACAAACTACAAACTGAAATCAGTTTCTAACCCATTCCTAACATTGAGGAGAAATAGCTTCACTTAAGAACAGGAGCAAAGTTTGATGTCTTTCTTTCAGAATGTTTTTTGCTTGCCTCTGGTTTTTAAGGAAGATTAAATGCCATCTATTTGTGTATACATTTTCCAGATTCTTGCCTTGAGCTGAACATACATTTTTTTCTTTTGTTTTCATTTTTCTGCTTGAAATAGTACTACTTCCTTCAATCAAGCACAATTACCTTCATTCCCATCTGCAATTCTTGACTTTTGTTGAGGAGTTTCTCCCTGAAGGCTTGTCTTTGGATGGGATGGGCCATCTTTCATTTGTAGATACCCCGGATCAAACTGACTTATTATATGGCTTGCAGCCACATTTGAAGTACTATTTTGTATGTAGTACTGAATGACTTGGAATTCCCAGGAGGCAATGCAGCCAGCCTATTTGTAGACAATCACACAAACCACATCTATATACAGTCCATTCTCATCCATCATCAAGGTGCCTGATCTATTCAGACAAGATGTTTAGATAGGTATGACTCAGAGCCTTGTTGAACTCAAGGAACTGCAAAGAGATAACTCAGAAGCAGAAATTTGGGAAAGTTACTTTTTTAGATGTAAGCTGCCTTTGGCCCTGTTGGCTGGTGAATTCTGGGAGTTGAAAGTGGAAGGAGGAAATGAGAGGAGGAAAAAGTGGGAATGTGGAGGGGGGAAATCTACCAGCATCCTTGAGATTAACTGCTTTTTGTTCTTCCCCAGTATGAGCTCTTGTGCAAATCGGTCCACTTCTTTAGATGCACTGAAGGAGTGCTATTAAAGCTTGTTGTTTGTTGTTAATTGTCCTCAAGTCAACTTCAATTCACAGCAACCCTGTGGATGAAACACCTCCAAGGCCCCTGTCCTCAATCTGTCTGGTCAGGTCCGGCAGGCCTAGGCCCATGTCTTCCCTGATCAAATCTAACCATCTGGTATGTGGTCTTCCTTTCTTTCTAATGCCTTCTACTTTCCTAGCATCATTTTCTCTTCTAATAATTTGTTTTTCCTTATGATGTGGCCAAAATACTATGGCCTGAATTTAGTCACCTTCACTTCTTAAACATGGCTGTAGACATAAAATAAAAGATTACAACATACAGAAAGGTGCAAACGGTGATCCTGGTCATAAATAATCAAAATGTTATTTGAAATGATAGTCTTTCAAATAGCTGCTCCATTAATACTGACATGTGAAAGAAAGAAATCTGTTTTCCAAAAGTCAAGCTCCTTGAAGTCAGAGCCTTCTCTGAAATTTATTTTGTTATACATGCAGTAATAAGGAGGACTTGTATATTAATTCATCTAGTCTATCAAGAAATCATTACATTTATTCATGCCTTTGCTAATGGATTAGAATTTGGCTGCACCTCTTTCCAGTCTTGCTTTAATTTTTCTTTTGCTTGCTTGAGAACCTCTGTTTGTAAGCCAGAGAGTGTACATCCAGAAAGGTTGAAGGCTCTGCTACTGATTTGGGGATATTGCAATTTCTAGTGTCAGCTTTGTGCTTGTTTATAACTTTATTGCAAGAGAATTCCCTGGGGCAGGAAGTAGCATTGTACATGTGAAAAAATCTCAGGCTCCAATAATGTTGATGCACTGAGTAATTGGTTGCATATTTTCTAGGATCTTGAAATCATTTTGAGGAAAATAATCAACCTCTGCCAGCTCTGAACCACTAGTTTCTCAAAAGCCTTGCTTCCTTCACAGCTGCAGCAGCCAGCCTTGGTCCTCTGGCCCCCACCATATACTGTACAAAGAACTATCTGATGCCTGTCTGGATTTAACTGCATTTTTCCAAATTCAACCACAATTTTCTGTTTGCTTTGTAATCAGCTTACAAAACTTTGTGTTTGTCTTTAGCATAGAGATGTATGTGCATTTTTAATACATTGCAAATATGTACATTTATTTTTTTAAAAAAATTATCTATTGTAAACATTTTCCCCATCAATTTAAGTTGTGTATATTTTTTCTGTTGTGTGCATTTTAGCCAAACACATGACAAAAATATTTACATTTTTGTGCATCTGTTGTTTCTCTAAAATGCCCTGCAAGCCTTGAAAATGTGCAGATCCTTGAGACAAGCTGCAGTTCACCTTGCAATAAGTCTTGGAAGGTGCAAAAATGTTAATTTTGTTGAACTGTCAAATTAACAAAATTCTTTTCCACATCTAATTAGTACCTCTTGCTTTTATTTCTCTTGGTCTCTAAATCTTAGCAACCCTGAGGCAAAGCCAACCTAAGGTAATTTAATTGGTTTAAAGCAAGCATGCTGGGACCACTAGATTCTGCATTGAACCCAGTTCATGGGGGTAGAGGGCTTTGAATCTTCCTCTGACTTGCTTTCCTCATTTCTAAATTCCCTTTTCCTATATAAGGTCTAAAATAAGAGGACCAATGAATGTGTATGAATGACTGTTAAGTGATACTCCCCGTGTACTCTGCCCTGGTCCTCATCTGAAATACTGCATTCAGTTCTGGGCACATCATTTTGAGAAGGATATAGCCATGTTGCAGCAGGTTCAAAGAAGTGCAACAAATATGATAAAAAGTATAGAGAACAAAACATATGAGGAAGAGTTGATGGAACTGGGCATGTTGAGCTTGGTAAAGAGAAGACTAAGAGGTGACATGATTGCACTCTTTAAATACCTCAAACTCTGTCACAAAGAGGATGGGGTAGGCCTGTTCTCTGCTGCCCCTGAGGGTAGAACCAGATTAATGGTTTGAAGTTACAAAAGGGTAGATTTCACTTAAACATTAGAAGGAACTTCCTGACATTAAGACAGTTGCCAATAGAACCAACTGTCTAGAGAAGTGGTGGAGTTTGCTTCTCTGGACACCTTCAAAAAAGAAGATGCACAGCTACTTACTGTGGCTGCTTGAGCTGTAGATCCTGCATTGAAAAGGGGGTTGGATCCAATTGCCCATGAGGCCCATTGCAACTCTATAATTCTATGGCCATTGTAAGATCCATGTGTACAAATAGAGCTTCATACTGCAGTGATGAATCAGATGTGAAAAACATGTCTCAAAGTCACTAATCCAGCTATAAATGCAAAGCAAGGCACTCAATAGGTGAATGAATAAATGATGGGTTGGGATGGGTGGAAAACACCTTACCTAGCCTTGTAAAGTATCAAAAGCAGCAAAAGTGCAATTAGACAGTGGTAGCCCACAGGCAAGTGAGAAAAACTTTAATGAAATAAAAGAAAAATTACTTCTATGCAGCTGATCTCAGAATGATTCAGATCTTCTCTTTCCCAATTCATATGAAATCTACATTATTAGAGGTTTTCAATTGCCATCGTCATTACTGCCCACTTTCCCAGCAAGACTGAGTAAACATGTCATTTGCATAAATTATTAAAAAAGAAAACTCAAAATAGGATTTTTCATCTTTTCCTTTTTAAAATCCTATTGCTATCTCATATATTGTAATTTTTGTTTAAAAAACAACAACAACAACTGAAGTTCTTCATTTCCTAGAAAATTAGTTGACTCTTCTATGTCTCTTCATTTGTTGTGCTGATAAGATTGAACCACATGGGTGGTGTAGTAAATAAACAATTTCTTATTAACTGAATAATATTTTCCCAGTTGGGCTATATTCACAGCATGTACTTCCATGATCTCAGCATTACAGGAACAGGGTGGGAAGAAGTCAGCAGGGGGCAGTTATATCATAATTGCCAGTAGCTCAATGTACAAACTAAGCCCTCCATCGCTTCAGTTAATATATTGTCTTAAATCTCAATTTACCTACTGTTTGTTCCCTCCCTATTTAAGAGTCACATCAAGAGCCTGGAAGTAACTACTTACTTTTTCCAGTAATGAAAATATACTTAAGTAACATTATGATTGTAACTTAATAGGAGATCATGTCTTTCTTTTGGAGTGTAAATTTAACTTTTAAAATTGCCTTTGTACTTATAATGATGCAGCCTTACTATGGTATGTGAACATGGAGAAACATGATATTGTTCAAGAGTTGTCTCATGGTGCTGCTTCCTATTTTGTTGTAAGTTCTAAGATGGCAACAAGGAGGACAGTATGTTTTGTGCTCCAGCCTGTTAACATTCTGATTTTTTAAAGGTAACTATTTTAATTACTTTTAAGGACAGGGAAAGTAGCGGTATTTCTGGGAAACTGCATCTGCACTAGCTCAAAAGAAATCCAAGTTGTTACATTTGCAGTCCTTGAAACTATTACTGTAACTTTCTAAAAAGGACCTTCCCATTGTGAGTTTGGAATGAGATGGTGAGACACCAGCAGCACAGTGTGGATTACAATTCTGGAAACCAGGTTTTGAATCCTCACTTGCCTATAGAAACCCACTGCATGGCTTTGGTCCAGTCACATTCTCTCAGCCTCAGAGGAAGGCTAGGGCAAATCATCTCTGAACGAATCTTGCCAAGAAAACACTGTCATAGGGTTGCCACAATCAGAAATGACTTGAAGGTGCACAACAACAACAATTTCTTAGTCCTGTTGCAGTTCACCTACCAATTTTATGATGGAAGAGAGATGGTTGGTAGTTAAGAACAGAGATTTGGTTGCACAATTAACTTTCTGCCAAACCAAAAGAGTAGCCTCCTGAGGTCTACATGATAAAGAAGGAAGAGGAAGATCATCAAGCTCTTCACAAGAAAATTAGAGTCCAAATTTTTCATTCCAAAGAAACCACAGTATTGCACATAATGTTCAGCTCCTGAAGTGAGTAACACTATCAAGGGAAGTACTCTACATCAATAGGTATGGTTTAGATTATTTTTTAAGGGGGAGGTGCTTGGATAAGAAGTGTGGAAGATGTATCTCCTTTTGACACATATATTCAGCACTTAAAGTCACTGGATAGAAGAAGTTTCAGTACTGTAAATCCCTCCTCCTTGTAATTTCATTTCATTGCCCAGAAGCATCATTTCCTTGTAACTGCACAATCCTATGCCCCAGAGACTGTTCACGAATTCTAAATTTATATGTATGCATTTCCTTTGGCAACTTTGGAGAGCTTTTCCACTGCAGTTGCAGAAGTGGCTGTGGTTCTCCTTCCCTTGAAAGACAAGCAGTGAAAGCTAAGTGAGTGAACATGGAGGATAATCAAGGGAACTCAGAGCAAAACGGAAACTGAAGGTGGTGTAATGAGATACAAATTGAAAATAAGACTGAGCATTGGCATGCTGTCCATCTACACAGAACAGGAGGATGTGGAAGACCTCCACTTTGTAAAATGAGCATCAGGCACCAAATTGTGAAAAACACAGGGGCAGCCAGCTCTGCATAACTTTCCTGAGGAAGCTGGATTAAATAGTAGATTGTGTTATTGTTGTGACAGTGAGTATGTTTAATGCATACAACACAAAATGAGTATTATATCAGGAGGAAGAAATCGGAACTGTACAAGGGAAAAGTCAAGAAATCCACCAGAAAGGAGGGTTGTGGTTTTTTTTTTAAAGAGAGAAAATCAGGAGTTTATTGAAATGTTTCAGATAGTGTCCGGGGAAAGCAGCCAAGTAGCTGATAGCAAGTCCAAACAAACCAGCATGTGAAGTGCAAGCAAGCCTCAAAGAGCAGCAGACTTACAACCAAGGCAGAGTCTGTAACAGGGTCCTTGGTTAGGCAGTGTGCAAGACAAAGGGTCAAGCCCAGAGCAAAGTCAGGCAGTCCAGGTCAAGGGTTCCAGAAGAGCAGCCTAGTCAGGTCAGTCTGTAGTCCAAAGGTTCAAGCCAAGAAATCAATACCAAGTCAGGATGCAAGGTGCTTTTTCCAGCTAACTCAGATAGCTTCTGATGAAAGCCCTGGCATCCTTCCCAGCCTTTTATTATCAGCCCTCATTAGTGCAAGTGATCTTGATAAGCTGGCATTTTTCATAAAGCGTCCTTGAGTGCCAGAGGCACTCCCTTTCAGATCATCTCTGGCTAAAGGTAGGTATGTGATCCTCCTCCATGTCCACAGTACTAGAAGCCTTACTGCTGGATGTTTTGGCTCCTGTTTGTCTTTTAAAACCAAAGCCTTTGCTGGAGCTCTCAGGGCAGACCTAGAGACAGGCTCAGGGTCAGTCCTCCCCTGAGTCCTCAGCCAGGCTGGGCATGACACATAGCAGCAGCAGCAGCATCAACAACAATGCTGCTGCTACTACTACTGCATTTCCTGACTCAAAGTGTGGAAATAATGCAGTTGGACACCACTTTAAGTGCTGTAGTTCCATGCTGTGGAAACCTGTGACTTGTAGTTTTATAAGGTCTTTATCCCCCTCTGCCAAAGAGTGCTGGTGCCTCACAAAACTACAGATCCCAGGATTCTGTAGGATAGAGCCAAGGTAATTAAAGTGATGGGCAACTGCAATATTTCTATAGTGCAAATGCACCCCCTGTGGGAGCACCAGTTGTAGATTATACATGTGAGCAAAGTGAGGATGAGTGCCATGTTACAGGTGCCAAGGGTGTTTCACTTTCGCAGAAACCTGTGGCTTTCCTGATCTCTGGTGTGGGGCAAGAAGGCCAGCTAACCAAAGGTCAACTGGCTGGCTATCTGGCAGGAGGCAAGTGTTCATTCGTGTTCTCTCCTTACCCATGAAGGCGGCTTTTTCAATCATTTGGATTGCAGTGGAACAACATTACATTTAAGACAGAGAGAAATAACATTACTTTTAAGATAAGCAGCAAACCCTAGCTTAAATCCAGGTGCTAGTCCCAACTATCCCCTCTGGATCAATGGATTTACATATGTGTTCACTAGCATTCAGCAATTGGTTCTGTGGGTTTGCTGTAGTTGGGAGTAGTAATTGAATCTAAGCCCTTTGTACTTAGAAAAGCAAAGTGGTGCAGCCCCCTTGCAAAGAAATTCTTGTTTGTTAAATGGTATTTGTTTGCCTAGCTAATTGATTTTGGGAAAATTTGTGAACTGGGGCTGGCTCAACACTGCAGAAGTAATGCTGATTGACACTGTTTTAACTGTCATGGCTCAATGCTGTGGAATACTGGGATTTGTAGTTTTGTGAGATTTGTGTTATCTGCCAGAGCTCTGATGCAACAACAAACTGCAGATCCCGGAATTCCACAGCATTGAGCCATGGCAGTTAAAGCAGGGTCAGACTGCATTAATTCTGCAGTATGGCCGCAGCCTAGGTTTCTGTCTTTATCCAGATAGAGATGGTAAAGAATAAGAGAAGAAAAAGGAAAAGGAAGGAAGGAATGACATGGCAAGCTGCTGCCAGATAAGATACTATGTCACAATAGCTATTTAGCTGAGGCCATATAGTTGTCATTACAGCATTCTAGAAGGGTATTCTGCATGCTATTAAAATTCTGTAACACATGCTTTCATTTAAATGTTACATGCTGACAATTCTGGGAGTTTAGGTACCAAGATGGTAAATATCAGGTGTTGATTTGACTAAGCCCATAAAACAAGTCACTTATTAACTATAGATGCATTCTAAAGCTTAACCATGTGCATCTTATTTAGGACTCACAAAGCCAGAATATAACCAAGGATCAAGTGAACAAAGGAAAATTAATACATACTGCCTCCCATGTGAGATTAATTCCTTGCTCGATATTTTCCACCAAACCATAGATTATCGTACATCTTTAATAAATAAATAAATAAAAATAATAAATAAAACTTTAATTTCTACCCCACTTTTTGTGGGAACAATCAAAGTGGCTTACAAAGATAAAATACAGATTCAAATATATACCATATCCCCCCCTTAAAACAGAATTAAACAGTAGTGCAATTAAAATCCAACATTAGTTAAAAATCACAGTAAAACTATTAACAATTAATGGTGGGCAGAATTATTGCAACCAAAGTTACACCAATACAAGCAGTATGGGGTTCTTTTATGTGGCCGGGGGCTGTTCTGGGAAGGCCTGCCAGAAGAGATCCGTCTTAACAGCTTTCTTGATGCTGTCTAAGTTGGATATTAAATGGATCTTGCCTGGCAGGTCATTCCATAGAGTGGGAGCAACCACAGAAAAAAGATGATCACCAACACCTTGTACTTTGCCCGGAAACTAATAGGCAGCCAGTGGAGCAATTTCAGTATTGGTGTAATATGGTTGCTCCTAGTTGTTCTTGTAATCAGTCTGGCTGCCATTTTCTGTACCAGTTGAAGTTTCCGGACCAGCCCCATGTAGAGTACATTACAAAAGTCAAGTCGTGAAGTTACCAGTGCATGTACTATGGTTTCGAGGTCTCACGGTTCCAGGAAAGGGTGCGTATCAGGCACAGCTGATAACAGGCACTCTTGACTGTCGCATTCACTTGATTCCTCATGTGAAGCGACGAGTGAACACAGTCCTTCGAGGGGGGCATGAATCCCTCTAGGACCAGAGGTTGCAGCCCAATACCTGGTTTAGGAGACCCTACCGTAAGTACCTCCATTTTGTCTGAATTCATCCTGATCTTGTTTTCCCTCATCCAGTCCATTACTGCTGCTAGACACCGATTGAGGGGAGAAATGCCATCTGTTATTGTCACTGATGATTGAGACATGGAGAAGTATATTTTGGTGTCATCAGCGTACTGATAACACCCTGCCCCATGTCTACAGATGATTTTCCCCAGCGGCTTCATATAAATGTTGAATAGCATCAGGGACAGGATGGTGTCCTAAGGGATACCACAATTGAGCTCCGTTTTTGAGGAGCGACTGTCCCCGAGCACCACCCTCTGGAACCTGTCTGAGAGGAAGAAACGGAACCACTGCAAAGCAGTGCCTCTGATTCCTAACTCTCTCAGGTGTTCCAAGAGGATGTCATGATCGATTGTATCGAATGCCGCTGAGAGGTCTAATAGCATCAACAGGGTCACGTTTCCTCTGCTGATGCTTAGATGCAGGTCATCAGTTAAGGCGACCATGGCAGTCTCCACCCCATATCCAGTCCTGTAGCCAGTTTGAAATGGATCTAGAAAATCGGTTTCATCCAAGACCACTTGGCGCCGAAGAGCAATAGCCCTCTCAATTACCTTGTTCAAAAATGGCAGATGGGACACAGGCCTATAGTTCTTCATTTCCAGGGGTCCAGGAAAAGTTTTTTCAGGTGTGGTCTAACCACCACTTCCTTTAACAGAGATGGTACACAACCTTCCCTAAGGGATGCATTCATTATGAAATGTCTTCAAGGCATCACCCCCCTGGACAGCCAGCCATTATGGGCAGGGATCGAGAGGGCATGTCACCTTCCTCACCTTTCTTGTCCATGCCATCGGTATTCACAAACTCAAATTGGCCCAGTCTAATCTCATAAACAGATTGACTGGACACCTCATCAGATAACTTTATCCCAACATTGGTGTCCAAGTGGGCTCTTATCTGACAGATTTTACCTGCAAAGTAGTTATTAAATGCACCACAGCAGACTGTTGTTATGTTAAGTAGAGGGTTCTGGGTAGATGGTATCACTGTCAGTTCCCTCACCATCCTAAACAGCTCTGCTGGACATGAATTTGCAGATGCAATGTGAGCAGATGAGGAGGATCTCCTCATTATTTTTATTGCCTCTCTATAAGAATAAAGAAATTTCTTATTATGAGTTTTGTCTGGTAAGAGTCGAGTTGAACGTCATTTGCACTCTAGTCGTTGTCCTTCTCCCTTCATGTTTTCAATTCTCTCATATACAAGTGTATTAGGTTAGCTTCTAATTTCCCTTTGGCTTCAGACCTGCTTAGGGTCTGCAGGAGATTTTCATTTAATCTTCTTTCTAGTCCCAGAGGGCTGAAGGGCTGAAACAGCATGTGAGGAATTCTGCAGGAGGAATATGGAATAAAACAATTGCTCTTGTCTTCACATCAGCAGGACCTTCAGCGGGGCATAGAAGACCTTTCTATTCACAGAAGGAAAAGCAACTCAGGAAGGAAAGGGAATAGGAGAAAATCAGTTTGCAGCAACACTTTTTCAGAGCCTGGATAATTAATTTTAAAAAGATTGAAACTAACAAATATGATGAAGCCACCCATAATTCAACAGTGGAACTCTGGCAACTTGGCACAAATAAACTGTTGGATTCAGTGTCACAAGATGTTGACCACTATTCTGCATTGGCTTGACAGATCTTAAAGCTGCACCAAGCATATTTCTCCTAATCCCCTACCTGTGTGCATCTGAAATATGAACTTCCAGAGCAGGCCCCATGGCCATTTAGTGGCTAGGTGAGGATAGGAGGTGCCCAAAGAGTAACCAGCTGAATTTTGGTAGCTAGAAATACAAAATGTACATCATCTGCTGGGTCTTCTGGAGTTCTAGAATGATAACATCTTTGTACTCCCAGCTGCAGAAAGCCAGGAGTTTATCACACAGGAGGGAAAGCAGCCAAATCCCATGCAAAAAAGGACTTTAAATCCAGGAAAATCCTGCAAAAGTGGGATTGTTTTCAGATGACAGCAGGCACATTGAGCATTAACTTGACATTAACCTGTGTAGAAAGTTGCAAAATTGCATCACTCTTCATTTTGGGGAAAATCCTGAAAGTAAAAAGTGGCACGATTTTGCCCACTTTCTGCACGGGTTAATGTCGTGTTAATGCTCAATGAACCTGATGTGTGTGAAAACAATCCCACTTCTGCAGGATTTTACCAGGATTTAAGCCCCATGTATGCACAGGATTTGGGCTTGAAAGGAACTAAGGAGTGAATTCACATAGGAGATTTCCACTGTGTCATTAGCACAGTATGCCCTGATTCTGTTCAAGGCCTGAAAAGAACATGTGATAAGAGCCAAGCCTGTGAGTCCTCCTTTTACTTAGAAGTGTATTTTTATCAATAAATGATAAGTGTTAAATGTAAATGTCACTGTCCAGTATTTAGTCTTTGCTGCAAAAATGATTTTTAAAAGATCTGGATAGTTAATGGCATGACAGCCAGCATGGTATGACTCTGGAGACCAGGGTTTGAATCCTGGCTGGGCCATTGAAACCCACTGGTGACCTTGGGCAAGTCACATTCTCTCAGCCTCAGAGGATGGCAACGGCAAATCCTGTCTGAAGAAACTTGCCAAGAAAACTCTGTGATAGGGTCGCCAGAAGTCAGAAATGACTTGAAGGCACACAACAGCAACAAAGTAAGTGGCATCTTATAAAGGGTAGTGGTGAAGTTGTTTACCTCCCCCCCCCCAAAAGGTGCCTAATAATGAACTGATCTGTTGAAAATAACCAGCTGGAAAAGTGGTAATCACCAAAACACCGGGTTGGGGAACCTTTGGCTCTCCAGAACTTTGGGCTACTGCTCCCATAATTGCTTGCTCTTGACCAGACTGCCTGCCTGGAGCTTGTGAGAGTTGAAGTCCAAAATAGCTAGAGAATTAAAGCTTTTCCATCCCTGTCATAATGCATAAATCTAGTGTGACAGCACATTCATTTTAGTAGCTGTATAAATTGATATTTGTTAATAGTATCATAACCAAGGTCTGCAAACAGTATTTCTAAACAGATAACACTGATTCAGAAATTGTGACAGAAGAAAGATGACTCACTCATGTTTCCTATCTAATCTCCTCAGATTGTACTGGATGACATAAAATCAGCAGAGTGGCTTAAAAGAATGGCAGGAAGAGAACAAATCAACCCACCACCCCCAGGATGACTGAACAAGCCATATACTAACTTTTGCCATACTGGGTTCAGGATTAGGGAGTACCCATAAAACATGCCATACTGTTCA
The DNA here is from genome assembly GCA_034509955.1 of Urosaurus nigricauda. Taxonomy (NCBI): domain Eukaryota; kingdom Metazoa; phylum Chordata; class Lepidosauria; order Squamata; family Phrynosomatidae; genus Urosaurus; species Urosaurus nigricauda. Next base: position 309,685,464 of record JAOEGL010000001.1, on the reverse strand, counting down.
AGGCCACATTTAAAACAACCCAACTCCTCTCACCCACCCACCCCATATATGACACACATTCTGAATTAAGTATTATTTCTTGTATCTGTTCAGATAAGCTACATTTGAAATTCCTTAGCTGTCTAAAATGCAAAATTCTTATGCCTCCCTGTGAGAAAAGATCAAGTTTAAAGTAACTCCCCTTCTCTCTATTGCTGCAACCAATCTGTTCCTTTACACACCAAATGTGTCTTTCCTCTCTACATCACGAGTAGGGATCCCATGCTCTGTAGGCCACATGTAGCCTGCAAGACCATTAGGTTTATCACACAGGTCCTGGAACATGCCTTGTGTGAGATAAAAGGGTCTGGGGTGGGGCTGGAAACCAGTGGGGGATGCATTTTACTGCACACCCCAACCGTCCCTCAATGCGTTCCATTCCCATTCCATTGCCAGAATCTGCCCCAGGGTGAGGACTGTTCTGAACAGTTCTCCTCCCTGTGATGGATTCTGAGATGGAATGGGAACAGAACACATTGAGGGACGGATGGGGTGTGCAGTAAAATGCATCCCCCACTCGTCCCCCACTCGTCCCTGGCCCCTTGTCGGAACGTTCCAGGACCAGGAATACAATAAACTTACATTACTGTAGCCCTGGTCCACCACAAAGCTAACCTCATGACAACCTGTTGTTGTTGTTGTTGTAGTTAACCACCACAGCTCATGGCAACCCTGTGGATGAGACATTTCCAAGACCTTCTGTCCTCCACTGCTCTGCTTAGATCCTGCAGATTCAGACCTGTGACCTCCCTGATTGAGTCCATCTGACATGCAGTCTTCTCTTTCTACTACTCTCTACCTTTCCTAGCATTATTGTCTTTTCTAATGAACCATGCCTTCTCATCATGTGGCCAAAGTATGGCAGTCTCAGTTTGATTGTCTTGGCCTCCAGAGAGATTTCAGGCTTGATCTATTCAAGGACTCATTTGTTTGCTTTTTTGGATGTCCACAGTATTCTCACCACTCTTCTCCACCACATCTCAAATGAGTTGATTTTCTTCTCACCCGCTTTTCTTCACTGTCCAGGCCTCACATCCATTCATGGTGATGGGGAATACAATGGCTTTGGACTATTCTAACTTTAGTGCTCGGGTGTATATCTTTACATTTTAGGATTGTGTCTAGTTCTTTCATAGTTGCCCTTCCCATTCCAAGTCTTCTTATTTCTTTAATGCAGTCTCCATTCTGATCGATGTTTCGGAACTCTTTTACTATTTCAATTTTCTCATTATCTAGTTTGCATTTATGTATTTTTTCCATGGTCATTATTTTTGTTTGTTTTTTACATTAAGCAGTAAGCCTGTCTTTGTACTTTTCCCCTTGACCTTCTTTAGTACTTGCTCTAGGTCTGTGATGTTTTCCGCTAGTAATAAGGTGTCATCCACATATCTAAGATTGTTGATATTCCTTCCTCCTAACTTTACTCCTCTTTCTTCTAAGTCTAAACCTGCTCTTCATATGATATTTTCTGCATACAAGTTGAACAAGTAGGTTGATTATATGCAGCCTTGCCTGAACCCCTTACCAGTTGGGAACCATTCTATTTTTCCATATTCTGTAGCCTTTTGTCTTAACTACAGATTAGTCTTTAGGTTCTAAATCTCTCATTCATCCTTTTTTTCTATCAGAACTTTGGGATGAGGAAATCAAATCCAGAAACGAAAAAGTGCAAATTTAGGTAAATATGTAGGATTTTTTTTTCATTCCTCTCGGTGGAATTGGTTATATTGGTTATATAATTTTAGGTTGGTTATATAATATAATTTAAGATAAAACAATATAATTATTTCTATATTCTGGATATAACAAACATCTAGTGTGCAAATTAGCTGCACAGCCCCATGCTTGTCTACTGAGAAACAAGAAGTATTCCCTTAAATTGGACTTATTCCCAAATAAGTACACAGAGATATCTTGTAGCACCTTTGAGACTAACTTAAAGAAAGAAATTGGCAGCATGAGCTTTCATGGACTTCAGACTATTTCCTCAGATGCATTTGGTGGAGTGGAAGCCAGGTACAGACATATATATGCCATTGGTATGTGAGGATGTCAATTCAAATTAAAAACCTTTTGTGTATGGAAATGAAGTTGCAGGTCCAGTTTTAATAATTGTTGTTCCCTACACAAAGGATTTGTAATCCTGAATCAACATCCTCACATACCAGTGGCATATGCTCCACCAAATGCATCCGAGGAAGTAGACTGAAGTCTATGAATGCTCTTACTTACAATTTCTTTCTTTCAGTTAGTCTCAAAGGTGCTACAGGTTCTCTCTCCGTACTGATTCTACAGACTAACAGCATAAGGACCATTCGTTTGGGAAGAATGGACTTCCTGACTACATGGAATTTCATTCTGAAAAGACTATGATACAATGCTACATGAATTCCATGTAACCAGTTCCAGAGTTAGTACTTAGGGCAGTAAAAAGGGCTATGAAATAAACCTCGTTTGAATTCAAGAACTTTGACTGAGTCCATTGTGTTTTGATCCTGGACAGGCAGGATAGAAAACTGATCATACTTAAAAGCAAAACAAAAGGATTAGCAGTCTATAAAATGAAATGAAAGGCCACCAAATTCTACAGCAGTAGGCAATGAGAAGAAGAATTATTTATTATTCATTTAATTTACATATATCCTGCCCTCCTCACAGAACTGAGACAGAGAGATGAGACTTATCAAGAACTACCTAGCCGTCCCCCACAGCTTGGAAAAGTCCTTTTGTTTTGAATTACTAGAATTTCACTGCCATCCAGGTTGCTTCAGGAAATCTGTAAGATGCTATATAATCCAAAAATTAACTTTTCAGAGCTCTGCCTGATCCAGGTTTCTTTGTTTTGTGATGTATTTTTAGGGCATAATCTGAGTTTTCATCAGATATGATTCCTATGTGAATCACGTCATGTGTTGATTAGTACTTAGCCAGATTTTAATAGAAGACCTTTCATCAGAAAATTTCAGAGTCTGCCATTTTTATATAAATAATCAGTGCCCATAAGGGGGGAAAACAAAAGGAAATTGGCTTTGAGTCTGCACAGCATGTGTTCATTGTGCTTTTCATTCCCTCTTTATCTGCTTCCAGCTGCTTCCTTTCCCAAACCTGACCCAGCTTTGTTCTTTGGAACCCCTGCTAAAAGGGCTATTTACCTGCTGAAACACCCCACTTACTAAGTTTGGCCTACCAGTCAAAGAATTTCTGGTGCCACCTGCCCCTTTTAACAGAAGTATACTTGTATGGTGTAGTGGTTTCAGTGCTGGCTTATGACTCTGGAGACCAGGATTCAAATTCCAGCTTGGCCATGGAAGCTCACTGTGTGACTATGGGCAAGCCACAGTCTCTCAGCCTCAGATGATAGGAATGGCAAAGGCCATCTGAAGAAACTTACCAAGAGAACCCCATGATAGGTTCACCTTAGGTTTACCATAAATCAGAAACAACTTGAAGGCACACAAAAACAATAACTCCCTACCACTTTTACCAGACTGTAACATGTGAAGGCACTGTAGTGTACTGGTTGAGTGCTGGACTAGGACTAGGACACTAAGAGACCCAGGTTCAAATTCCCACATGGCCATGGAAACCCACCAGGTGGCCTTGGATGAGTTACACTCTCTCAGCCACAAAGCCATTCTGAACAAATTTCCTAAGAAAACCCCACCTTAGGGGCTCCGTAAGTCAGAAATGACTTGACAGTAGAGTAACAGCATGCTTAGAAGGGTTCCCCTCACTATTCTTTACATAATTTAGACACATACCATGTTTCACCAAGCTCTACGAATTAAAATGGCTTCCTTTTAGGATTGCCAAATATCAGGGCATGGGCCTGAGTCTCTGGTTTTTGTGCGTGATCTCCAGGTGCAAGATGAGAGTGCAAATTCTTCAGTTTTGGTGGGCTCAGTTCCAGGAAAGAGGAAAGGACTTTGTCAGCTAGGAGGCTAGCGCCCTGCTGCAAAATTGCAGAATTCAATAGATCTGTTGCAGAAACTTGCAAAGTCTATGCATTTACCTAGTTTCTTGCTGTCCTCCCAGGTGTTATTGCATCAGAGCTCATTCTCTAATCTGCTCTTCATCCACCTTCTGGCTAAAAGCAGGTAGGGTAGGTTAAATGTTCTTTATCGTGTCTGCCTAGGCCAGTGAGAAGGAAATAAATCTTTTATGATGCCTGATCTGGGAACAGCTCCTTCAGCTAAGATTTTTGTGAAGCACTATGGTTGGTACTTATGGATAATGCTAAATGAGATCACCAGATGTGTCCCTAGGTTTCAGGTTTTGGCTTGGAATCCTCACAGCCTTCATTGATCCTGAACTGGGAACCCTATTCTTTTTGCATTCATGCCCATTTATGAACAGGTTTCTGATTTCCAGCTAGGTTAGCTTAAGGTAATTCTAAGTGAAATGTTTACTTGTCCCTCTTCTGTTGAGTGGGTCCTGGAACACTTGGATTCTATGGATTCTGGACTCTGTGGCTACTTGGATTGTGGCACCTAACCCACAGTGAAATCCTCAGTCTCTATTGAGAAAGGTCACTGGTCAACAAAGATGCCAAATTTCAACTTTTTAGTTGAAAAGGTCAGGTAGGAAGTGAGGGAGAAGTCCCCAGAGAGTCATTTTGGAGTGATGAGAAAGAGAATGGCTAGAAGAAACACACATAGCAGATGATGGAAGAATATACAGAAAACTGTTGTCAGAGTGGCAGGCAATACTAACTTAGGCTCAGTATAAGTGTGTGTATATATGTACACATGTATGTGTGCAAATACATTGCAGAGATATACAGACACACATTCTATCTCATACACACACATGCACATGAATTCACTTGCAAGCATGCACTCAGAGCCTCCACTCTTTCTTATCTCTCTACTGTTCTCAAGAAGATTTAAAATTTTCTGCATTGGCAGATGATAGCTCCCTTGTCAATGAGGTGTGAATCCACTGCAGGTTTTAGTCCAAACCTTAAAAGACCTATCCAAGATCCTGAACCTCATTGTGGGGTACTAGCTACAACTGATGCTATGATGCAGAAATTTACTCAATTCCTGTTTATGAACAATCTTATCTGGCCTGATGTGTTCCAAATATTTTGGTTTACAACTTCTGACATCCACCATGACCAATGCTTGGAGATGATGGTCGTTGTAGACTGAAGAAACATCTGGACAGATACAGACTGGAAGAAGCTGTAGCAAAACAACAGTCATAGCTAGCTACTTTTATTGTCAGTCCTGGTAAGATTCCTATGTATCCACCAAAACTGCCTTGTCCCGCTGTCAGGGAGGGGAAGCATAGAGGGAAAAGGTATAGAAATGAAATAAGTAATTTTCACCTCTTTGTACCTCAGTTTCTTTCCCTCCACCTGCTAAAGAATAATTCTAACAAGATGCACATGTTTCAGGTACCTAGGTAGGGAGGACACGCATCCATCCTGACTGGGAGAAAGGCAGAATATAAATGAAATAAATACATAAATAAAAAATTGGAAGTGAGGGATACCCTCTTAGGCTCATTCAAACCAGGGACCACCCTTTCTGCAGCTTAGTATTCTCTTAGAGAATGTAAATGCATGAGGGAAAAATGTAAAGAAAAGTCTGTTCATTTCCATTTTTAAAGTGATGATAATCTGAAGAGAGCTGAAGTATCATGTGTAATTATAGCTGATGCTGAATAATTCTGTTATGTAATAAAAAAGGGGGGGCCTGTAAAAATTAGATTATAGCTTGTTATTATTTCCCATCACTCCACCAAGATTTGGATGTAACAGCCATTTCCTATTCTCACAACACTTGGCAGGACAAACATGTCTATAAATAAATATGGTCATGATGATTCCCGTCACTGCTTATTATTTGCATATAGGTTGTAACTGTAGCAGGTTATATTGCTCATCTTTTTTTTAAAAGTCACTTTGCAAAGAAAGCAGGCTCAGATCCAGTGTTCATTAAAGTTTGTTGGAAATTTATGGGAAAAGTATGCAAGACATTTATCTAAACAGATAGCTGTAAATGGTTAATGGACTGCCAAAAAAGGCAAATAAATGGATCTCAGAAGAATTCAAGCCTGAAGCCATGAATAAACTGAGGCTATCATACTTTGGAGTCATTAAGATAAGATATGATTCACTGGAAAAGATAATAATAATAATAATAATAATAATAATAATAGTTTATTTATATTTCCTGCCTCTCCCATTGGATCGAGGCGGGATTACAACAATTAAAATAATAATAATAATAATAATAATAATAATAATGTTTATTTATATCCCGCTCCTCTAATAAAATACTCAGAGCGGGGTACAACAGATTAAAAAGGATACAGAGTAAAAATGACAATCATATCCCTCCCCAACTGCTCCCCTTAAAACTAAATTAAACCAAGACAAATTAAAATTGGCACAGATTAAAATTAGTCAACAAGTATTAAACAAAGTGCAATCTCATGAACTATTCACGTGCAAGTCCGCTTTAAATAAACTCATCTGGATTAGACAAGGGCAGTTGAGATAATTCCCATTTCTGTCTATGTTTTCAGAGCAGGGAGTGGATATTCCATTTATTTCCTGTTTCAAGGAAAGGCCTGCCGGAAAAGATGCGTCTTTAAAGCCGGTTTGAAACTAGCCAGTGATGTAATGAGATGCATCTCGTCCAGCAGGTCGTTCCAAAGCTTAGGGGCAGTAGCTGAAAAGGCCCCCTGAGAGGTCTGGGACAGCCTGGTTTTCATCGGCTGCAGTAGGTTCCTCCCAGAGGACCAAAGTGTGCGGGGCGGTTCATATGGGAAGAGGCGGTCCTTAAGGTAGGATGGGCCTGGGCCATGCAGGGCTTTAAAGGTTAGTACCAACACCTTGTACTGTGCCCGGAAACTAATGGGCAGCCAATGGAGAGCTTTGAGCACTGGTGTTATGTGCTCTCTCCTCGATGTTCCAGTGATAAGCCTGGCTGCCATATTTTGAACTAGTTGAAGTTTCCGGGTTAGGCACAAGGGTAGCCCCATGTAGAGCGCATTGCAGAAATCCAGACGTGAGGTTACTAGAGCGTGTACCACAGATTCCAGGTCTTTTGTGTCCAGGAAAGGGCGCAGCTGGCGTATTAGCCAAAGCTGATAGCAAGCACTCCTGACTATCGCATTCACCTGACTAGTCATGTGAAGCGAAGAGTCGAGGAGTACCCCCAGACTGCGAACACAGTCCTTGGAGGAGAGTGTGACCCCATCTAGGACTGGAGACTGTATTCCCAAACCTGGTTTCGGACCGGTAACTGTTAGTACCTCCGTTTTGTCTGGATTTAGCTTCAATCTGTTTTCCCTCATCCAATCCATTACCGCCGCAAGACAGTCATTAAGAGGGGAGGCGCCATCTGAAGACTGAGCCGATGATCTAGTCATGGGGAGGTATATCTGAGTGTCATCAGCGTACTGAAGACACTGAGCTCCATGCCTCCGAATGATCTCACCCAGCGGCTTCATATAGATGTTGAATAGCATCGGGGACAGGATGGCGCCCTGAGGGACGCCACAATTAAGCTCGATTTTGGAAGAGCAACTGTCCCCGAGCCTCACCCTTTGGGATCTGTCAGAGAGAAAGGATCGGAACCACTGAAAAGCAGTGCCTCCGATTCCCAACTCCCTCAACCGACCCAGAAGGATGGAATGGTCTACAGTATCAAAGGCCGCTGAGAGATCCAAGAGCACTAACAGGGTCACACTACCCCTGTCAATACTCAAGCGGAGGTCATCGGTCAGAGCAACCATGGCAGTCTCCACTCCATGTCCTGTCCTGAAGCCGGTTTGAAATGGATCAAGGTAGTCGGCTTCATCCAAGACTGCTTGGAGCTGGGTGGCAACTGCCCTCTCAATAACATTCCTTACAAATAAAACATCAATAAAAACGTTCCTTACAGTTAAAATGCATAAATTATAATATGCATATAGAACAACAATATTATTTTAAAACAACCCAATCCAAAACTTAACTACCACAGTTATCTGCCGGTTACTCATTTTCAACACTCTGAGTTGTTCACAGAAGTCACAACAGGTCTGATGGACAAGCTCGCCGGAAGAGATCCGTCTTCAGTGCTTTTTTAAAAGCCTCTAAGTTGGTAAGGAGACGGATCTTTTACGGTAGGTCATTCCAGAGTCGAGGAGCCACAGAGGAAAATGCTCTCTTGGATGTAGAAGTCAGTCTTACATTAATGCCTTCCAATAGGTTTCTACCCAATGTTCTAAGGGTGTGGGGCAGGTTATGTAGGGAGAGGTGTTCCTTCAAGTAACTTGGGCCTGAGCCATATAGGGCTTTAAAGGTAACGACCAACACTTTGTACTGCGCCCGGAAGCTGATTGGCAGCCAGTGTAGTGATTTTAAAACAGGGGTGATGTGATCGAATCTAGAAGTCCCTGTAAGCAATCTGGCTGCTGCATTTTGAATCAGCTGAAGCTTCCAGACTTGGTACAAAGGTAGCCCCATGTAGAGCACATTGCAGAAATCTAATCGAGAGGTTACCAGTGCGTGTACCAATGTTTCAAGGTCCTCTCTGTCCAGGTAGGGGAGCAGCTGGCGTATCAGCCGAAGCTGATACCACGCACTCCTGGCTGTCGCTTCCACTTGAGATGACATCTGGAGTGACAAGTCCAAGAGTACGTCCAGACTGCAAACTTTGTCCTTTAGGAGAAGTGTGACCCCGTCCAGTACAGGTTGACAAATCTCCATCCCTGGGCTGGGAGAGCCTATCACAAGTACCTCTGTTTTCTCTGGATTCAGCTTAAGTTTGTTTTCCCTCATCCAGCCCATTACCGACTTCAGGCAGGAATTCAGAGGGGAGATGCCATCCTCAGTTGCTGCAATAGCCGGAGACATAGAGAAATGTATTTGTGTGTCATCAGCATATTGATAACACTGCGCTCCATGTCTCCGGATGATCTCTCCCAGCGGCTTCGTGTAAATGTTAAATAGCATGGGAGACAGAATGGCGCCTTGAGGGACGCCAGATGTCAGCTCTCTTTTACGAGAGCAACTGTCTCCCAGCTTCACCATCTGAAATCTGCCCTGAGAAATAGGACCGGATCCACTGAAGAACAGTGCCTCTGATACCAACTTCCCTCAGTCGTTCCAGAAGGATACCGTGGTCAACGGTATCGAATGCCACTGAGATGTCCAAGAGCACCAACAGGGTCACACTTCCCCAGACGGAGATCATCAACCAGGGCGACCATGGCCATCTCGACTCCGTATCCCCTCCTGAAGCCGGTTTGAAATGGGTCCAGATAATCGGCTTTGTCCAAGACAGCTTGGAGTTGGAAGGCGACCGCCCTCTCGATCACCTTGTCCAAAAATGGTAACAATGAAATAGGCCTATAATTCTGCCTAGTCAGGGGGCAAGGGAGGGCTTTTTTAAAAGTGGTTTAACCACCGTGAGTTTCAGCGCTGCTGGAAATTTGCCTTCCTTGAGGGAGGTGTTAATAATCAACTGTAGAAGTGACATCACTCTATCCCCTCCTTGACTGGCAAGCCAAGATGGGCAGGGATCCAGAGGGCAAGTCGTCTTCCTAACATTTCCAAGGAGCTTGTCCACGTCCTCGGTACTGACAAACTCAAAATGATCCAGTGTAACCAAGTCCATGGAGGCACTGGACGCCTCTATTATCTGTTCTGCATTAATGCTGGTGTCCAGATCGGCTCTTATCTGAGAGATCTTATCAGCAAAGAAGTCATTGAAAGCGTCACAGCAGGCAACAGTTGGTTCTAATAATGGATTCAGGGTGGGAGGGGGCTGAATTAAATCTTTTACCACCCTTAATAGCTCTGCTGGATGAGACTCCGCCGATGCAATACGTGCAGCATAGAAGGAATTCTTTGCTGCATCGATTGCAACTCCATAGGACTTTAATAAGTTCTCTAGGAGTGCCTTGTCAGATGAGCGTCGATGTTGACACCAGCGGCGTTCTAGTTGTCTCGTCGCTCGCTTCATTTCCATAAGATCCTGAGTATACCATGGCTGTTTATTTGAAGCGAGTTGGAGAGGACGCTCAGGAGCGATACTGTTTATAGCCCCAGTGAGATCGGTGTTCCAGGTATTAACCAGGGCATCAACAGAATCGCCGTCATTCCCAACCATAAATCCCTCTAGGGCTTCTTGGAACCTTTTGGGTTCCATCAGCCTTCAAGGGCAGACCATCTTAATAGGTCCTCCACCCCCGGGGGGTTTTTTGGCAGTGACCTTCAATCCTATCTTGACCAGGAAATGGTCCGTCCATGACAGGGCAGTAGTACCAATGAATTCTGCCCATGGATTATCCCAGTCCGTGCAAAAGGCCAGATCGAGTGAATTACCATCACAATGTGTAGGCCCCGAGATCATCTGGAACAGGCCCATGGTTGTCATGGAACCCATGAACTCCCGAGCTGCTCCGAACATATCTGATGCACCGGTCTCGGAGGGGATGTTGAGGTCTCCCAGGACAAGAAGCCTGGGGGACTCCAGCACCAGCTCCGAGACCAGCTGAGTCAGCTTGGCTAGGGAGTCTGTTAGGTTACGGGGTGGACGGTAAACCAACAGAATCCCTAAATTGTCCCTGGTCTTCAGGGTCAGGTAAATACACTCAATGTGGACAGTTTTACAGATGGGTCTCTTGGTCAATTTGATGGTAGTTTTATGGATCGAGGCCACTCCCCCTCCCCGCCCACTTTCCCTCACCTGCTCCTGAACAGTATACCCAGCTGGGAGGGCCTTAGCCCATGTCACATTACTATCTTCTCCCAACCAGGTTTCCATGATACTAGTCAAGATAATGCTGGGAAAAGTGGAAAACAATAGAAAAAGAGGAATGCTGCCTTGCAGGTTGATTGACTCAATAAAAGACATCACCCTAAGTTTACCAGACCAGAGCAGGGCTGTTACTAACAGAATCACTTGGAAGTCTCTCATTCAAAGGGTCCTCACAGGCCAATTTATTATGCAATAATGGAGTTTAGTGTGTGGGGAACTTATTTTTTTAAAATATATTTCTCATGTTGATTATAAGGAGTGCTTGTGATAAGCAATGTTTTTTTCAACAAGAAATCTGACTGATTGTCGCTGCCATAAAGTCTCACACTCCAGGTTAGAGGACAGTGTAGGAAGAAGTAGATGATGATTAATTCAGAAAACTCCTGATACAATTTTTAAAAGTTCTAGTGCCTTCAGATAAGAGGAAACCTGTTACATGAAATATGAAGCTTAATTTTGCTTCTCCAAAGCCAGACACCAGCACCCAAACTCAATGTCATCGGAAGCCATTTATCTGAAACTGCACTAGAAGTTGACATGTTCAGGTTGATTTTCTATACTGAACTTTACTTTTGTTAAGCAGAATCTATAATATATCCCAAACCTGGCAAGGTAAAAACCACAGAAAACTTAATAATGTAGAGTACAAAATGGTAGGAGTAGTTAGGGAAGGAATGCGTGTAGGGATGTCATAGCAGTCTCCAAAATGTGCAATGACATTACTATCATAGTTATCTTTCCCATAATGAGGTACTGCATAAGAGTCACAGCACATAGGTGCTGAACTCCTCCTTTTCAACAGCTTTCTTTAAATCAGGAATGGGAATCATGCAGTTCTCCAGATGTTGTTAGACTGTAACCTAGCATTCCTTATGATAGGTCATACTGGGATCTGTAGCACAACAACAGCAAACCCTACAATTATCCCAATTAGGCAGGGACCATCTTAAATAAGTCGAAGTCTTTCATGGCCAGCATCCATAGGCTTTTTGGTTGTTTGTGGGTTTGGCGGGCTATGTGGCCATTTTCTAGAACCTGAAGTGTGAGACTTTATGACAATGACAATCAGTCAATCACTCTTCTAGAACATGGCCAAATAGCCTGGAAAAGACACCAAAACAAAACAAAACATAGTCCTGATTAAATCTCTGCTATCCTATCTCTCCTAGCTTGTCTCTTCTACCTCTTTAATAACTTTGGCTATCTTGACCACACTCTGATGTTGCTTGGCCACATGTGCTGGAGAGCATGTAACAGCTGGAGCACATATGATTACCACCCCTAGCTTTCAAGGTATGGTTACAGGTCAACAGTAATTCTTCACAATGAGAACTTCCTAAGGGCTTTTACAGACCAGCCTGAAAGGCTGGCATGGGGTCAGAGTCAGGACATAGAATCCTCACGACACATACCCAACTCTGCCCACCCGCACCACCACCACCCCCCCCCCCCGGCACCCTGACACCACATGTCGCTCCAGACACCACGCAGCATTATGGCGCACCTCCGGTGATGCATACAGATGATGAAGGAATGCCATATAGCCGCACTGCTGTGGCTATGGCGCTCTTTCGAGGGTGCAAAATGGAGCCCCTTTTTGTGGCTCCTTTTTGCGCCCTCAAAAGGCCAGATCGGGGCCACAGCATGAGGTTGCCATGGCCCTGATCTGGCTAAGAAAGGGGACATCTGTTGTGCCCCAAAGACAACATCATTTTAACTCCCATGTAAGTTTATAGAGCGAACTGACAACTATCAGCCAAAGCTGAAAAGTCATGCTCTGCTTTTGGAGGAAATAATGTCACTGGAAGGACAATCTGGACACAGTTTTTTCTGAGAGTCCTCCTCCCCTACAGCATTGACAGGAACAGAGGTAGATAAAATATATTCATTAATACTATAAAAACACTGATAAATCTTGAGGTTTTTCTTTTCATAAAGCAATTGCTCCCAGTCAGAGGATGCCCCCCAAAATCTCACTGCTTGTGGAAAAGTGAACATCCAGGCATAGTTTATATAATCCCTTTGGCTTCAGGGAAGTCATTTGATTTCAGTTTGCTTATTATGTAGCAACAAAAGGAGGTTAGGGAGGGTGGAAATCTCATTAACAATTTCATAATGGTACCTAATTTGTGCAAAGTGGTGCCTGAGTGGGTGTAAATTAGATTACCGTAGTAAATTACTTACTGGAAATATTTCCTGCTGAATACCACCTATCAGTTCTGCAATGGGAGGGGGAATGTTACTTCCTTCCCATCATCCCCATTTCATATGCACCCTTTAGGAACATTACCTTGGAATGTTTTACATAGAGGAAAAACAGACTCTACAAGAACACTGTGTTTCTTTCTGTCCTAGGGCTTTCTAGATTGGCAGGAAAGTGTGACATGAAGTTGCCTTTTCCTTAATGCTTAGCAGCTGCACCACAGCCTTTAGATGGAGCTGCACTGTTCCGCAGTTTTTAAAAAAGAAGCTGGGAAAACCAGCACCTTTTTAAAGGTGCTTCTTCTCCCCTAAAATGCAAAAAAAGTGTTTTCATGGCACACTTTCCCTTTTTCTCATCTAAAGGCTAGAGTTTCATGCAGCCATGAACACACTTCTTTTTGCCAATCTAGAAAGCCCAAATCTAGATTCTACAATTGCTCCAATGGGAACTTCTTTTCATTTTCAGTTTGTAGACTCAGGGGCCTGAGCAGGATTGGGACAATGCTGTGGAGGGAGAAGGCTTTAACCCTTGAGACCTTTGCTGTAATCCATTAGGTTTATCACACAGGGCAAATGGAACGGTACAAAAGGGGCCAGGAAGGGAATGGAACAAGTGAGGGCACGAGTGATAGACGGATTTGACCGCACACCAGAATACTGCTGCCGCTGCCAGAAGTCCCCATTCCATTCCTAATCCTTCCCAGAGGAGGCAATTTTTGAGAACTATTCAGACCAGTTCTCAAAAATCGCCTCCTTTGGGACGGATGGTGAATGGAACAGAATGAAATGGGGACTTCTGGCGGCGTTCAGTGGCATTCTAGTGTGCAGTAAAATGTGTCCCTCACCTGTTCCGTTCCCTTCTCAGCCCCTTTTGTACAATTCTATTTGCGTGCCAGGAGCCCTGTGCGATACACTTACAGATCTTGGCAAGGGTAACAAATGAGTGCCATCTGAGCTTACTGTCAGAGAGGTCTCATCCACACTGCAGAAATAAAGCAGTTTGGATCTTGGCAAGGGTAACAAATGAGTGCCATCTGAGCTTACTGTCAGAGAGGTCTCATCCACACTGCAGAAATAAAGCAGTTTGATACCACATTAATGGCTATGGCTCAATGTTATGGAATTCTGAGATTTGTAGTTCTATGAGATACTTAATTTTTTTCCAACCTCAACACTTTTTCCTCAACCTAACCTATCTCACATATTATTTAGCAGGACAGAATAACTTTTAAGTGTCTGTAAACTGCCTATGGCATGGCTATGTATTTGCAGATAAATTGCCTTGATGTTCTTGGTTCATATATTTAGGAGGCAGCACTGAGTGGTATCCTATTTGTGAAATCCTCTCCCTAGGGAGGTCATCTGATATGTAGTTTCTCATTACTTTTACTTAACCAGGCCATTTAATCTGCCTGTATTGTTATGATGACACCCTGATGTGATCTCTGCATTCTTGGGTTATTGTATTGGTTGCATTTGCTTTATGTTCTTAATGGGTTTTAAAGTTAAACTATAAGTCAGTTTAGAAAGTAAATGGTGGGATATCAAATGAATGAATGAATGAATGGGGATACAATTTTATGCAAACTTAATCAAAAGTAAGTCTTACTTAACATAATGGAAATTATTTCTGAATAAGCGTGCAAGTGATTTGAGTGTTTGACTATGACTCTGGGAGACCAGGGTTTGAATCCCTACTCAGCCATTGAAACCTAGTGGGTGACCTTGGACAAATCACATACTCTCACCCTTAGAAGAAGGCAATGGCAAGCCTCCTCTGAACAAATCTTGCCAAGAAAACTCTGTGATAGATTCACCTTGGGGTTTCCATAAGTCTGAAATGTCAAAATGACTTGAAGGCACATGGCAACAAATATGCATAGGATAGAGTTATTTCAGTGAGAATAACCTTGGTGTCGGTAAAGTCACTGTATAGTATTTTTCTGTGACCATATCTCTCTCAATTAAATTTTTTTCCCATGCATACCTAGGAGACTAGGAATGGGAAGGGCAAGCATTAAATAATTAGATATAATTAGACAAAAATATACAACTGAACATTAAAGTGAAAATCATCCATGTTAGTATATTCCCATCAGTGTGTACAGATGTAAAAGCTGGACAGTGAAGAAAGCTGACAGAAAGAAAATCAACTTATTTGAGATGTGATGCTGGAGAAGAGTGCTAAGGAGATTGTGGATGGCCAGGAACACAAGCAAATGGATCTGCAAACAGATGAAGCCTCAACTCTCCAAGATGATGAAATTTTACCCCCCCCCCCCCCCGCATGAAATGATGGAAGGCTGAGTCAACCTTGGAGCCCTCTGGGATCAAATTCACAATCTTGTGGTTGCCATACTGGCATTTAAATAGTGTGCCACCAGGATCTTGGCGATGTGTCATCCACAAGGTTGCCATGAATCAGGGTTGACTTTAAAACAGTTAATAGCAACAAAAATAGCACTATGGTTCCACTTTAATTATCATGCTTCCACTCCATGGAGACACCAGACCTCTAGGGTGCTTTAACATTTGTACTAAGAGTTTTTAAATGATATTGTATTTGAAATGTTACACACTGTTGAGTGAAAGGTGAGATATAAATCAAACAAACAACCAAACAAAGGGCAAAAATTCTAAATGCTCCTCACTTAGTTATAGATCCTAGAATTCCATAGAAGGGAACCATGGCAGTTAAAGTGGGATCATAACACTATGTTTATATAGTCTGAAAGGGTCATGATGAGTCATAGCTTTGATGTTAGTTCATCTGTTGTAAGCAGAATTCAAGGTAATCTGTACTATACAGCAACAGCAGTTTCATTGCACTCTAATTGCCATGTTTCCACCCTGAGGAATTCTGGGATCTGTAGTTTGGTGTGGTACTCCGAGGGTACCAAGGTACCTTGAAAAGCACGATTGACCACTGTTCAAATCACTCAGAGTACCTTGAGAACTAGAGTATTCCCTAGAGCTCACTGGAATTCTAAGTATCTCAGCAAACTACAGATCCCAGGATTCCTTCACATAGAAGCAGAACAACTGAAATAAAATGGGATGGAATCATGTGCAAATAATTACAATTTGGACAAATCTAGTGTCAACAAAACTAGATTTCAAAATTTATGAAATGTGTAGGAAAGTTGTGATCTTATTAGTGTCATGAATGAAGTTGTTAGTTTCCTTTTTTATGGCATTATAAAGGAGTTTTGACATGAATGTATCAAGTTTTATGCCAGTCTCCTTTCAGTCCTATGATGCCCCTGAACCCAACAAAAAGCAATTGAAAGTACTACAAGAGTAAGGAGAAAATGAGAAATGCAACAAATGATGTAATATCACAATGACAATTGATTATTTTTCACACTGTAATGAGAAACAGACAGTTGCTTTTTAAAAATAACTTCCTAAACTCTGCTTTTTCCAAAGTGCAGTAATATCCCCTTATCCATGAGCCTGCTTTCTGCAGTGTCACTTACCCAGTATCTGAAAATATAGTCTAAATATAGGATCCAGTAGTAAGAAAATAGAAAGTTTGTGGGCATCTCTCAGTCATCCAGTGTGATGCTACAGTATGCTGGGGCCGGACGTTGACCTCCCACAGTCCACTTGTGAGGAAGCAACAAGAGGAAAGGTGGGAGCAGATTGGTTCTCCTGCTGACTGCAGGGCAGATGAACAGATGAGTGGCATGAGGAATCCCTGCCAGCTCTGGGAAGTGTTGTTTCCAACCATATTCTGGAAATATAGTCAAAACTTAGGGTTTGGTACTCTCTGCAATTTCAGGCATCCACATGGCGGTCTTGGAATATATCCCCTGTAGATAAAAGGGTCTTTCTGTAAAATAAACCCTGCCGCATAGCTTTTCTGAGAGTCTAATAATGCCCCTGGTGCACCTGGAAGTCTTTCTAAGTCTCATTGAAGTGGCAGCAGCCTTGTAAATAACTTCCCTCCTTTTTCAATGGAAACAACTTTCTCCAAAATGATCCCAGGCGTATCCCTGTTCTCTGAGAGAAATCAAATACAAATGTACAGGTCTACTTTTAATTATTCTTGATAGTTAAAAAAAGTAGTTAAAAAAAAGAGTTTCCCAAGTATCAAGTAACCTTGATGAAGAGAATTTCCATGCTAAGAATCTTTGCAGCTGAGATTTTTTTCTGTGCGAGACATCCTATGCAGGTTCCAAGATTTCTGCCCAGAAAAGTCCCACACTATGAATAATCTTCCAAAATGGCAATTTTCCAGGATGTTCTCACAGCAAGAAGAAAATCGCTAAAATTATTTGTTGCTTTCCTTGAGAACAAAATTAGTGAAGATTTAAATCTCTGTCCTAAATTTTACCATTATGTTTTTTTGTTATTATGCTTCTGTCATTGCCACTGTGTTTTAGAGGACTAGGATGAGGAAATCTGGGTCAGAAAGCCACAAACATTTGCCCTGCAAGAAGCAAGAACTTCCTATAAAGCAGATGTAATTTAGTATCATTGCACAGAAACATTGAACAGACAGGCCAAAATAAAGCTGCTTCAGGTCACTTTGGAGGTATGCTGTTTAAATGACACATGCATCTTAAGACGCCAGAAACTGCACTCCAGTCCTTATGACTGGAGCATGGCTTTGGCACAGCTTTCAGCTTCATACACTGAGAGATGTCTACAGGCACACTGGGTGGGGGCAGGTGTAAGGTGGAGCAGAGAGGAATGTGCATCTTTGAAAAGTGCAGAAAAGAGAATATGCATACTTCAAATATTTGCAAAATTTTCCAAAACAACTTATAGTCAGTGGGAAGAATGCCTTCAAGCAATGTATACAATGTAAAACATGGACACAAAATGTCCATATTTGAAGAAAGAAGCAAAATGGGGATAGATTTCACCATATAAAAGAAAGGTGAAAAATATCAACAAAACTGTATAGAGACTGGACATAGATGGGGAAAGGGAAGAAATCTGAAAATCAGAAGTGTGTACATCCATAATAAAAAAGAGATTTGGAATAATAATAACAATAATAATAAATATTTATTTATATCCAGCCCCTCTGGGTAAGCAATCAGGGCAGGGTACAACATATAGCAACCCAATCCCTCCTCCCGCCCCTTAAGATTGAATTAAACTGAGATAAGATTAAAAAACAGTAAAATAAAACCATAAAACATTAATGTGACACTCGTTAAAAATGAATAGGCGGCCTCGAATGACTGATGTCTCTATGGGTAAGACTAGATGGACAATAGCGGTCATAAATTTAATCATTGTCTGGGAAGGCCTGCAGGAAGAGATGTGTCTGGACGGATCTCTTGAAACCGTCCAAAGTTGTAATAAGGCGCATCTTATCCGGCAGACCATTCCACAGCCTGGGAGCAACAGCGGAAAAAGCCCTTTGGGAGGTCTGGGCCATCCTAGTTTTCTTAGGCTGTAGCAGGTTCCTCCCAGAGGATCGAAGTGTGCGAGGGGGCTCATACGAGAAGAGGCAGTCCGTTAGATAGGATGGACCTGAGCCATGTAGGGCTTTAAAGGTCAAAACCAGTACCTTATAATGTGCCCAGAAACTGATTGGCAGCCAGTGGAGAGATCTGAGCACCTGTGTTATGTGCTCTCTCCTAGATGGCCCAGTGACTAATCTGGCTGCCATATTTTGAACCAGTTGAAGTTTCCGGGTTAAGCACAAGGGCAGCCCCATGCAGAGCACATTGCAGTAATCTAAACGTGAGGTGACCAAAGCATGTGCCACAGTTCCCAGGTCCCTCCTCTCCAGGAAAGGGCGTAGCTGGCGTATCAGCTGAAGGAATGTAATGAACATGGATAATTAGGAAATGTATACTCTGATTTCTCTTCAAATCATATATAAAATTAAGAAATTTTCACAATTGATCATTACATAACATTTTTGTGAGTATGAATGCATTATATTCAAATCATTATGTTACCTTTTTCCAACTGTCCTTTTTTTAAAAAATAAAAATAAAAATAAAGAAACTTCACACATCAATTTCTAGTCTTTCTCTTGCTGAAATGAATTTTTCTTTCATCATGACAATATATTACTCCTTTCAAATTCCAGAAGGACAGAAATATTAGGGCTAAACTACACATTGCTTTAAATATGACTAACTTCTTTGTCTAATTTTCAGGCTTTTCTAATAATTAGAACTTGTACCTGGGGGGATAATATAGGATCAGGTGTGCAGGTGTGAAGAGTGCAGGTGTGAAGAAGTAATTTAACCTTTTCCTTCCTGGCTTAAGTCCTGGGCACTTCCCTGTCTTAGATCTTTCAAATAACTTTTTTTTAAAAAAAGCTCATAAAGTTCATGTTTGATTTTGGGGGTAAGGAGAAAAAATATAGTGGTGACAATGGGGAGTTCCCCCTGCAAAGAAAAGTTATCTTTAAAAGAGGGATTTTGCCTCAGAACTGAATCAGGGAAATGTTAAATTCACCCTTAATACCTTTTTATTATTCTCTTTATAACCATTGGCTTTCCTTACCCTAATCACCAATGGAATTTTTGAAAAAGGTAAGTTAAGATGCAAAGATGCTTTTGGTATCATGTCCTGTTAGGCCCTCTAAAAAACAGAACAAAGGTCTCATTCACACTTACCTTTTTGTACTGAGGAAATCTGGGTCTCCTCAGCAATGCCAATCTGAATTGTAGTTCCCACTATGCTCCGTGGCATTTTTACCCAATTGCCATTCACATTCAGTAATGGGGGATTATGGGGGGAAGAGAAGGAGGAGGAAGGAGGTGGCGGAGATGAAAAGGAAGAGGAGGATGAGAGGAAGAGGAAGGCAGATGTGACAGTGGGGGCAAAAGGAATAAGAGAAAGAGAGGAAAAGGAGGAAGGCAGACATGGTAGTGGGGGCAAGAGGAAGAGGAGGACGGAGGACATGGCATTTGGGGCAAGAGGAAGAGAGGAAGAGGAGGAAGGAGGACATGGCAGTGGGGGCAAGAGGAAGAGGAGGAAGGCGAGGAGGGCAGACATAGCAGTGGGGGCAAGAAGAAGAGGAGGTAGAAGGAAGAGAAAGAACATTGGTAGCAGGGGAAGGAGAGGAGGAAGAGGAAGAGCAAAGGCAGTGGGATGCTCAGAATGAGATTGACTTTGTTTTCCCATTAGCAGCTCCTGCAAAAAAAACCTGGTGTTTTTGAAAAGAAGCAGTAAATGCTTCGGATTCAAAGGTACCGGTTTAAATGGGTTTTGTGCCGGTCTCCCCACAAATTGCATAAGAGACAATTGGTGTGAGTGTGAACGACCCCTCTTTAAATCAGTTTCCAGGCTGATTTATATCATAGTGTGAATGAGGCCAAAGAGTATTTGGGCAAATACAATCATATGATATAAGCATTTAAGCTGCATACTTAGGCATAAACACAATAATACATCTATAGCTATAGCTATATATATATATCCCATGGCATATCATGGACTAGAGTCCATTGGGTCTCAGCAGGTAGACAGACATGATGGTAGATGGATACATACACTCAGACACAGGAGATTATCACACAGGAGAGGAAAGCGTCCTTCTCCCATGCTTAATTCATGTTATTAGCGTGAGCGGGGTAAAGAATATCACACCCCACACACTTATCCCATTCTTCTACCATCTGTAAACAGTAATGGACCCCTCATTGGGAGTTTCTGTTAATACTCAATGACAGGTCCATTACTGTTTACAGATGGTAGAAGAACAGGATAAGTGTTTGGGTTGTGGTGATCTTCACCCCAATCGCACTAATAACATGAATTAAGCATGTGAGAAGGACGCTTTCGTTCCATTTTATAATTTCCACACAAACACATACACACACATAGCCATTCTATGATAGGGTATCCCCCCCCCCTTTTCAGGCAGTGTTATATATTGTTTTTAATCATTTTTATCTCTATCTATCTGTACATTGAAATATTGACAAGATAATATGCATATCACTCATCTTCTAAATAACAAAATTATGACCAGCAAATGTACATCAGAAACGTTTTGTAAGATGGGAGAAAATGAACACAAACATGAAATGCTTAGAGTATACTAAACTGTCATGTGCTTGTGACTGAACCATCATACCATCATAAATACACTGATCTTGACTGATTTTGAAAATGGGAAACCACCAGGTAATATCAGGGATCTCCAGGTTTAGAAAGAATCCTGTCTGTGAAACCTTAGAGTGCCACTGACAGTTAGATACTTAAATATTGGCCTAAATGGACCAAGAGTCTGACTCAGTATAGGTATATTATTATTATTATTTATACCCCACTCTTCAGCCAAGCCTATCAGAGCGGCTATAAATTCCTATGTTCCTATACAGATATTTTATATACCAAAAAGTTTCATGCCTGAGTTTAAAATCTTTTTGATGTTCAGCTGCCATTTATTATTTTGTTTTTACATGTCTGTCTCATATATTATTAAAACCTTTCTAGTTTATATATATGTATATAGATATCCATCTATATATACTTATCTCTAAAACATGTCAGATTTTAGCAGAAAGTTTTCCTTTCAAAAGGAGAGATTCCTTAAAGGATTTTTAATGAGCAAAAATGAACTATTTAAAAGCTTTTGGTGTTGACAAAAACACAGTTCAAGGGCTTGAGCTGATGAAATCAAGTCTGCAATGAAATCTCTCTTTGGACACAGGTGTAATTGTCAATAAATGATCTCCTAGCCTGCAACCTGTAAGTATGCACGCTGGCACTTGGAGACACTCAGATCTCTCCCTCAATGGTTCAGTGGCTTCAGGCCCTTATTTCCAATAAGATTTCCTTGATCCTTGCAATTACAGTCTTGTGGCAAAAAACAAAAACAAATAGCCTCATTTTTATACCGCTTCATACCACCTAAGGAGTGTCTAAGCAGTTTACAACTGTAAGCTACTTGCCCCCAACAATCTGGGTACTCATTTTAGCAACCTCAGAAGGATGCAAGCCTGAGTCGAGCTTGAGTCCATTTGCTGGTCTTGAACTTGCAACCTTATGATTTTGAGTGAGTGGCTGCAATACAGGCATTTAACCACTGCACCACCAGTGGCAGCTAATCCTCAGGAAGACACACCCATCCTTTGTGTTTATTTTGACTGGAGATTTGTTGCAAAGCAAAAGACAAACAAACAGACAACAAAAAGCAACAAAAAAGCTAGCACTTACATCTTAAAGACAGCATATATTCAATTAACATAACACCAAACCCACCATTTGGTGAATTTTGGATTCTGTTATATCGAACTAGTAATTCCTAATTGTTCTGGTAATCATGTGAACCAAATGGCTTTCTCTCGCATCAAAAAAGCCTAGAGGCACGGTATCTTGAAAGAGCAGAACTATCTATTTACAGTCTTCTCACCTGACAATTTGTAGTAATAAAATCCAGCTGATTCGTATAACCTACTAATATGTCCTGGTTGCAAGTGAGTTCCACTTTGATGAAGTTAACCAAGTGAAATGTTTTTATTTCTGTTTTATACATGGAAAGATTAACAAAGTATACAAAAGGTACAAGAGATTAGTGATTGGTTAATTGGTAGATTAATCAACTAATTTTAACCAAGTTTCATCTGGTAAAACAAATTTGAACAAGCAGGTTTCAGTGTTTACTATTAGTCTATTGGAATAGCACATCAATGAAACTGGAGTCAACTTCCTGGTGTTGGGAGCCAGCAATACACCACATCCATCCCCCTGACCTTCACCTCAACACAGTTTGGTGGCCATCATTGAATACTTGCCACCAAAATGAAGGTTTTAAATGCAGCTCAAAATCCATTTTTATTCCTCTCTTTATGCCTGGGAACCCCAACCCCAAATACAGCTAGCAAAGCGGAATATCTTCTTCCCATTCAGAAGGAAAAAGGAGAGCAGGGAAGGGAGAAGACTTTTAAAATATATATATATATGTAGTGATGCCAACTTTTATATATATATGTAGTGGTGTCACATTTCTATTGGTGGCAAAGCTGACTAATGGAGAGCAGTCTCCATGTTACCTTCTCGTGCAGCAATGGATCAGTTTTCAAATACTGTTTTTCTTTCTAACCATGGTGTCTTCCCTGTTTATTAAATGTTATGCCTTTGTAGCATATCTTTAATATATCCCCCCCCCCCCCAAAATCTCCTATACTGGCATTGCATTGTTTATCAATGTACAAAACAGCCCTCAAGGACAGCCTATGCATGCTCCTAAATCCCCTTGTTCTGACAGAGAATATTTTTTAAAGAAACAACAGATTAAGGAGGGCTGAATCTAACTGGAAGGATGGAACGTATATTTCTCATTATTCATTTCCCAGGAGAATAATGGGTTTGCCAACCTTTCAGAAACCCTCACTGGGAAGAACAGTGCAGCACTGTAATTCTTTAGACTTTGAGAAACCTCCATGGAATTATTCTGCACTGAAAAACCTTGCAGGTTTATGCACAAATAGCATGGGGGGCTGAACAAAAGCACTTTCCTGTGTAAAAAAAGGTTTGGTTTTTCTGTTTAAAAAAAGTTTTAGCACATGAATGTGAAGGATGAAAAATGTGAAGATTAAGATTCCTAGACAGCAGTAAGTTGTTCCTGTTCACAATTAGCTGTGACACCATCCTCTGTAGGGTGCATAGCCTCCAATGTGCTTTTCTGGAACTAATTTGGCTCTTAGACCCACATAAGTCCCTGATCCCTGAGGATTGCACTGAAGCTTATTTCCAGGTAAACATGATGAGGACTAGCCTGTAGATCCCATCAATTTCACCTTAGAATGTCTGATCTCTTGTCTAGTCAATTTCACAACCAGAGCTAGGCAGACCACCCAACCTAATCAGTTTCACAACAGAATGGAAAATGATTTTACTGCTTGTTAGGTGCATGGAATGTAATTTTGGGTTGGATCTGCAGTGAATGTGATCAATTGGTTCTGAAACTGGAAATGTGATTGAGAAAGGAAGGGCATCTTCAACATTTATTCTGTATTCCCCAGTGACAATTCCTCCCTCTGTGTCACATTGAGGTCCCCTGCCCAACAACACCTGCAAAGCCATTTTCTGTTCCGCCCCCCACCCCCCACTGATTTAATGACACAACAACATGAGTGAATTAGAAGTGACTAATGGTGTCATCAGAACTCCCTGTGAAACTGTGTGAAGGCGGCAAGGTAAAAGCACATTAAAATCTTCATCAGCATCTCTTATGCTGTTTGTATGGGTCTCTCATACAGTCTTCTGCATATTTTTTGTTCTCTGTTGTCTTTCCTAACTGATTATGTAAAATGTATAAAATATATGATTGCCTTCTTAGCTGTTTACTACATGGGTGGTAGGTACATCCCTCATCATATTTTGATATGAATGTTATGTTTGTTGTTATGTTTCTTCAGGTTTACTTCCATGTATGGCAACCTTATACTAATATATAATATATATACGCACACATACATATACATATATGTATATATGTATATATCAAGATTTAATCAAAGGAAGTTTGCCATTGTCTTCTGTTACGATATATGCTTTTATTAAAATTTGGGGGGGGGACATGTGGAATGTGATATGACCCCTGCTTGACCTATCCAAGGACCCGCCATAAGCCTCAAGCGAGGAGGTCACGTAGGGACGGTCATGTTCAGTATCATCATCCACATCCATCAGGCTTCCAGGAGAAGACTTCTATGGTAATATTCCAGCGGTGCCTCTGTCTCTCAACCCTAACTCCCAATCTCACCCCTCCCTTTTCATTAACGTTGAGTGTGTGTGTGTATGTGCCCCCTTTGCTGTGTGTGGTATTTATGCCCCCCAATAAATTGTGTCATTTGGACTAGTGTCATCTCTCTTGGGGTTTGTCAGTGGAACTCTGGTAGACAATACTGGGACCGTGATTCTGGCACAAAGGCTTTGTTAGGACCTTCCTCTCTGCAGCATTTGAGCTAATTATAATTCCCCTGAGTGAGAGACTTCCTAACACTTCCTCTGAGGCTGAGAGAAAGTGTGATTTGCCTATTCAGGTCATCTCCATGTCTGAGCAGGTACATTTGAACCTTAGTCTCTCAAAGGGAGCATCTACACTTTAGAAATAATGCAATTTGACACCACTTTATAGCAATAGCAAGGACATTTCTATACCACTTATTAGCGCACTTATGCACTCCCTAAGTGGTTTACAAAGTGTAAGCTAATTGCCCCCAACAAGCTAGGTATTCATTTTAGTGACCTTGGAAGGATGCAAGCCTGAATCGAGCTTGAGCCCTTTTGCTGGTATTGAACTCGCAACCTTATGGTTTGCGAGTGAGTGACTGCAGTACAGGCATTTAACCACTGCACCTGTTGTAGCTCTATCCTATGTAATCCTGGGATTTGTTGTTTTACAAGATCTTTCACATTCTCTGGGATTCTGTAGGATGGTACCATCACAGTTAAGGTGGTGCCAAACTGCATTATTTCTACAGTGTACATGCACCCTCAAACCACCTCTGCTCAATCTGATATGAATTTAGAGGAGTAAAGCAGAGGATCCATATTTACTATAAGCCAAAAAAGGATTAAAGACCAATTATCATCTCTCTTCCTGACCAGCTCCCCTTTCACCTTTCAATGTGCAACTCATTGTGAGAAAAATAATCTGCAGCTGACCTTAGCTCTTTTGGTGTAAACAAATCTGTGCATGACCCTGTCCCTTATCACAGTGTATATTCAGGAGCTGCTTTAGTGAGAGATCCTGACACTTAGCTCTTTTAGGCAAGTGGAGTCTGCTTTAATTAATCTTAGAGGGTTGTCTGGTTAGCCTTTGGAATTTTAGCATGTCTGATTCCTAACTGGGGTCACCAAAATATGGAAGGCCAAATGTTTTCTCTCACACACCAAAATGTACTATGAACGCTTCTCCCTATCAGATATATATATAAAGAAGTTACTCAGCAGTGAAGCAAATACAAACACGGGTGTGTATTCTACTTGCTTCTGATTAATATGTTCAGTATTGGCTGTGATGGTTGTATCTGTGTGAAGTGTATCTGATTGTGTTGGCATGTATCTGCACAACGCATTTATATCAGTTTCATACCACTTTAACTACCATTGTTCTATCCTAACAAAATCTAAGATTTGTAGTGAGGTATATAAAAAGGAGTGTTTTTACATACCTCACTACAATATTCTACTATGAGGGGTTTTATATACCTCACTACAATTGAGTGTTGGATTACAATTTGATAAAAATGAGTGTTAAATAATAACTATTAAATAACAATGATGAACAGAGGGGACATTGGCCTTGAACATGAAGTTTTATGTACTTCTTTCTTAGCCTGAAGTGGTCTGAACCAGCTTTAAATTAAAGGGAAGGGTGTCAGAGGGTGTGGCTTTCTTTTTAGCTCTGGTGCTTCCATTTAGAAATTAAGTACAAGGAAGACATTGCACTCTTTGCAAGACATTTATCTCCTAGGACCAGATGCCAGTATCTTTCTCCCCAAGGAACAGTGGAATGCAGGACTAATCACACAGGCATCTTTAATTGGTCTTAAGGAAATGTGCCCTGGCAGAGAGAAAAACATCTCTCTGTGACTCACTCCTACCCCTCCGTAGTAATTCTCTTTCAAGAACAAAAAGAATATACCTGTTAAAAGAGAAAGGTGGAAGAGGAAAAAGTAATGAAACAGGAAGTTGTGTATGCAGACAGATCATTGGAAAAATAAAAATCAAGACCTGAATTCTGTTAGTAATTTGAGCTAATACTCCCACTAAACCAACTGTTGAATACTTACTCAACATTTAAGTAAATCCCATTGATTCAGCTCGTCTCTTCTAGCTGGAATTGCCAATATGCTTCAGACCCAAATCACCTCAGCTACAGAAAAATAAAAAAGAGGTTAAAGAATGTTTTAGACCAGATGTCAGCTCTCTCTCTCCTTGAGATTGACACTAAATGGAAAAGCAATGTGGGTTCTGCAATTCCTTTAGCAATGTCTCAGCCTGAAGAATGCATCCCCTACTTGCAAATGTCAAACACTGCTTAGATTCAATCAGTAGCAGAGTGCAGGGGTGCAGACTGCACCAGGTGACACTCCAGAAGGGGAAATGACACCCAGTTGGCTCCCCACCCCCCGCAGGAGCTCCTTAGGCCTGCCAGGTGCTCCTTGGTCCTGCCTGCCTGGGTACTCCTCAGGCCTGTGTGGGTACTGCTTGGGCCCATGGGAGCTTCTTGGGGCCACACAGGCCCACGGTCACCAATTTGCCCCTGCGGGAGCTTCCCAAGCCCAAACAAGCACTGCCCACTTGGGTGTTCCTCTGGCCTGTGTGGACACACTCATGCCTTCCCTAGCCCCAAAAACTGCACCAGAAGTCTTGGTGACAGAAGTCATACTCCCCACACTGGGTATCACCCAGTGCGGGAACGTCATTGCATCAGTGCAGTGGTCTAGTAGTACCAGGGCTTTTAGGGCTGAAGTGTCAGGATTTTTCAGTTATCAGGGCAATGGTATCATGTGCCACCTGTATGACCTTCGCAGTGGCCCTCAGAATCTCTCTCTCATACACCAATACACACCAGCATTAAATAGATTTCTCAACAGAAAGTGATTGCTGTGAGCTGTATGTCATACACAGAGAGAGATTAACACAGCTTCCTGCATTTTTGAACTCTTCTTGTGTAGCCAGGAGGACTGTCACAATGAGTGCCAGCACTTCAAAATTTACCGCTGCACCACTCTGTACGTGCAGAGGAGCCAGCCAGTGTCATAAAAGATTTGGAGAGTTCATGGCAGGCAATGGTATCAATGTGCCAAATTTTCAGTGTGTGCAGTTCTGCTTTTGCTTTATCAGAAGTGCTATAGCAGAGTGCAACCATTTCTTGACTGGCATCACACTGCCTCTGGGGAATTGGGATATATGTGGAGGGAGACCAGCAAAAATTGCTTGCAGCTTGGCCTATAGCCAAAGAGCACAAACACAAAATTTGCATCTGTTTTGTTTTGGTCTTGAGGTTTTAAAACTTCAATTTGTCTCCCATTCATTTTAGCTTTTCAGAACAATATGTTGTGATTAGTTCAAAGCTGTCAAAGGCCAGGAGACTGCCTGAGCTGGCCACTCCCTTGCAGACTTATGCTTTTGATGACATCTGGTGGTTAGCTTGACAGATTCTTTCCCAATGTTCTGAAATATGCGATTCTGGAATTCTATTTCTCACCCTGTTCTGTTCACAGAACCACTTCAGATGTATTGGATTAGCAATAGAGATTTTATTGACCAAAGCTTGCCAAGAGGTCTAACTGAGAAATGCCCTTGTTGTGAGTAGATTTTGTTCTTTTAAATGAACGCATAACCAAGAGGCACGACTTAGTGGCTGCTTTCCCCAGTCACTATGGACAGCTGTCATGGAAACAGCTACAAGTCTGTCACCTTGCCAAACAAATGCAGCTTTGTCACCAAGGCAAGTGTATGTCTCAAGTGCCTAGGCATGTGTGGCTTTGCCCTGTGCTAATCCAATGTTAGAATTACTGATTGATCCTCAAGTCTTGGGGAGAAATGCCTGGCTATTAGAGAAAATAATACCATCACTAAGAAATCTCACACCCCAAATTTGGAGCCAGGGGCACCCAGGAAATCTGCCAAAGTGGGAGAAGTGAAGCCAGTTTGGATTTTGCCACGCTTGCCTGTTCTGAGAGAATAGGAACTCTACCAGTGCAGAATTAGGGCCCAAAGGGCCAATCCAGAGCCCAAGCACCAAAGCAACAAACAACAGTGTCCCAGGAGCAAATCTGCGCCCATCGCACTGCTCACATTAGTTTAAAATAATCTTGGTCATGGCCATCAAAGTTTGCCTGCCTGCACATATGATGTTGTTACTCCCCATCTCCACCCCTGCCCTGAGGTTAAGCAACATTTGACCACTTGCAATAAGGAACATTCCCCAGCCTGAGTCATTACAAAAGAATGGCAGGGCCCAGTCTGCTTTTCATAGAATCATAGAATCATAGTGTTGGAAGAGACTGCAAGGGCCTTCCAGTCCAACCCCCTTGCCATGCAGGAAATCACAATAAAAGCATCCCCAACAGATGGCCATCCAGACTCTGCTTAAAGATCTCCAAAGAAGGGGACTCCACCACTCTCCAAGGGGTTGTGCTGCACTGTTGAACAACTGTTATTTTCAGGAAGTTCCTCCTAATGTTGAGGTGCAATCTCTTTTTTTGTAGCTTGCATCCATTGTTCCGCGTTCTAGTCTCTGGAGCAGCAGAAAACAAACTTACTCCATCTTCGATATGACACCCCTTCAAATACTTAAACAAAGCTATCATATCACCTCTTTACCATCTCTACTCCAGGCTAAACATACCCAACTCCCTAAGTCTCTCCTTGTAGGACATGGTTTCCAGATCCTTCACTCCAGCTTGTCAACATCCTTTTTTTAAAAAAAGAAGCTTTATTGATAGTATATAAAAATAACATGATACAAAACAACTCGACTATATAACATTGACAAATACAAAAAAAGAACAACAAACACTACAAACATTAATCTCCCCTTACATTCAAACAAGTAACATTACAACATAAACATACACAATTAAGTGACTTCCTAGACTTTGTTATGACCTCTGTTTTCATATAAATAATAATAATAAATAATATTTATTTGTATCCTGCCTCTCTGTGTAATACAACACAACCAGGGCAACTTACAGGTTAAAACATACAATCCAGCATCCCGATATCCCACCCCCACCCCTAAAATACAATTAAACAATTCACAATTAAAACCTATTTAAAATAACAACAAATCTAAGAGTGACTATATAGCATCTTATCACACAAGGGGGGCAAACAGGATTTAAATGAGAGTTAAACAGGAATTAAACAGGAAATGCCTTATGTTTAACATAGGACATTTTCTGTTTAATTCCTGTTTAAATCCTGTTTGCCCCCTGTTTGCCCCCTAGTGTGATAAACAGAAGTCAGGAGTATAACAGGTTCAACTTTTTTGGTGGCCAGTTGTCTATTCAAGAAAGGCCTGCCAGAAGAGATTCATCTTGACAGCATTTTAAATGCAATTTAAGGTGGTAATGTGACGGATCTCATCTGGCAGACCATTCTATAATCTGGGAGTGGTTGCAGAAAAGGCCTTCTGGGCTGTTACAGACAATCTAGTTTTTATAGGTTGCAACAAATTTCTCCCAGAGGACCTGAGTGCATGGGGTGGGTTATACGGAAGGAGGCAGTCCCAAAGATAGGTTGGTCCCAAGCCATTTAGGGCTTTAAAGGTGATGACCAACACCTTGTACTGCGCCCGGAAGCTGACAGGCAGCCAGAGAAGTGATCTTACAATTGGTGTCATGTGGTCTCTTCTAGTTTTACCTGAGACCAGCCTAGCTGCCATGTTCTGTACTAATTGAAGTTTCCACACTAAACATAAAGGTAGCCCCATGTAGAATGCATTACAGAAATGGAGACAAGAGGTTATATCTCATTTATCCAAATGTGCATAATTGCAGAGCTTCTCCTTGACCCCACTATCAAAAAAATCATTACTAAAGTAGATTTCTTATATCGCTTCATATTGTCTTATTGTATATATCTTCCTTCGGTTACATTACCTTACATTACTGGAAAAATGATCACACAATTAAAACATTTTTATTCCCCCCCCCCTTTTTTTCCAGGAAACTTATCAACAGTTTCTAGTCCTACTTACTCTTCTCCCAGGATTCCCCTCTCAACAAACAGGTAATTTTCCTACCTCTATATAGTCTATTAATTCGTCTATCCACTCTTTGGTATCCGGAAGCTCTCTTTTATTCCATCTGCTCAAAATCAGAATACACACTGCCATAGTCACATAAAATAGAAGTTTTCCATTTTTATTTTCTAACACATTGTCTAGATTCATGTTTAATAAATATAACTGTTGATCAAATTTCAGTTTACATTTTAAAAGGTCCATGGATTGCCTTCCAGTATGTTTTCACCTCTTTTCATCCTTACCACATGTGAAAAAAAGTCCTCACAGTATCTTGGCACTTCCAACATTTATCACTAACACCTTTATGCATCTTTGTTAAACTTACCAGTGTTAAGTACCACCAATTTTGACTTATAAAAGTTCTCTTTTAAATCGTAGCTTAAGCTGTACTTCAATCTTCTGTGCCACATTTTTTCCCACTGTTCAAATTGGATATCATTATTAAGGTCTTGAGACACCATGCACTCTTTGCCAGTCTCTTGTTCTTGATCCCGTTTTAGAAGAAGGTAATAAAATTGTGATATTTTGTAGGGTTTTTAAAGTTTAAGATCTTTTCAAGTTCTTGTTCTCCTTCCCCAGTACCATGGGTTTTGTAAACTATGTCGAACCTTTCTCATAAATGTCTATGGGGGAACCATCCACAATTATAACCTTCCTCTCCTAATTCATCCTATGATTTAATTCTCAATTTTTAAGAATCTTCCTCTTCTTTAAACAAATCTTTATATGTCAACCATTTGCTATTACTCATCATTTCATTTTTCTGGAATGCTTCATTCGGTGAGGCCCATTTTGGCATGTGTAGTGAGCAGGCCGAGAAAACAGCCAATCACAGAGCTCCAGGAGCCCAGCCAATCAGAAGGTGGCTGGGCAGGGCTATAAAAGAGCCTCGACAGGGAGCAAAAGTGGGTTTTTATTTTGTTGGAGTTTTGAGGGAAGAGACATCTTCGAAGGGAGGGTGTGATCTTGAGGGTCCTGTGGGAACGTGTATAGGATAGTTATAGGCCAGGGAAGGGTCTGAGAAGTCCAGTAGGGACTAGAGAGGCTTGAGGGAGTCTGAGAAAGAGAGGCTCAGAATAAGCCTGGAGGTTAAGGAAGCTTTTGGCTTTAACGTTGGAGAAAGTTGCCTGAGTGGCTGTAGTATTATTTTTTAGGAACTTCTGCAACTAAGGAAAAGATAAACAAAGCTTTAATTATATTTCAATATTTATTTCTTTATTTTATTAATAAACTTCATGCTTGTTTTGAAATACCACTTGGCCTCTGTTGAACTTTTGTAATAAGCTAACAAAGATATCCGTGTCTCAGTAGAGATAGGTGGTGAGTGAACAAGAAAGTGTTCACGACAGCATGCTCCTACATAATCTTGGTTTATACTTCAACCAGATACAGATTAACGCCTTTCTCACTAAATTATTACAAAAGGCCTTATTTATCTTTAATTTATCATCAAATAAGTATGTATGCCAGCCAAATCTATTGTTTACACCTTCTAACTGTAACACACTCAAATTGTCTAATTTAAACCAATCTAATATCCATTTGAAACATGTTGCCTCATAATAAATCTTAAAATTTGGCAATGCAAGTTCTCCTCTTTCAATTGCATCAAACATAACTTTCATTTTAACCCTTGGTTTCCTTCCTCTCCAAATAAATTTAGATAAGTCTCTGTGCCATATGTTAAAAGGAATCTCATTGGTGATAATTGGTATATTCTGAAACAAAAGCATTAATTTTTTCAAGATATTGATTTTAATAGTGGAGATCTTTCCTAGCCATGAAATATGCAGTTTGTTCCAGTTTGCCATTTGCTTCTTTTTCTCTTGCCATGTTTTAATGTAATTGTTTTTGAACAAATCTACATTCTTCATTGTTGTTGTTATTCCCAAATATTTGGTTGCTTTAACTATTTTAATATTTGATTTTTCTTCTAGATCTGCTTTCTCTTTCTTGTTAGAATTGACATCTTTTCTTTATTTATGTGCAGTCCTGAAACCAAACCAAAATTTTCCAATCTAGTTAATAATAACTCTATGCTCTCTATTGGATTTGCTAAGGTGATTAGCAAATCGTCAGCAAATGCTCTCACTTAATAATAATAATAATAATAATAATAATAATAATAATTTATTTATATCCCGCCCCATCTGCACTCAGGCAATCAGGGCAGCTTACAACATTAAAATTATACATAACATAACCCCCAACCCTCCCTCCCTTAAAACGGAATTAAACATTTTACAATTAAAACCTGTTAACAATCAATAAAAATGTACACAATAAAAAATAAAATTAAACAATAAAACAACAGCAACAACCATGGACAAGCAACATCAAAACGGGATCAAATTCATTTCTTTCACACCTTTGGTGGCTGGGCTTCTAAACAGGAAAGGCCTGCCGGAAGAGATCCCTCTTAACAGCTTTCTAAAAGCTCTCTAAGGTGGTTATATGACGGATCTCATCTGGCAGGCCATTCCATAGTCTGGGAGCGATAGCTGAAAAGGTCCTCTGGGCAGTAGTGGATATCCTGGTTTTTATTGGTTGTAACAAATTTTTCCCAGAGGACCTGAGTGTGTGGGGTGGATTATATGGAAGGAGGTGGACCCAGAGATATTTTGGACCCAAGCCACTTTGTGTTCTATTCCTCTTATCTTAGTACCTTTTATCTTAATGTCCTCTTTAATGGCAATCATTAATACCCCTAAACACAACAATAAATAATAAGGGAGAGAGCGAACATCCCTGCCTCGTTCTTTCTTTTTTATGAATAAAGTTTTAGATTTCTCTCCATTTACTATTATCTTTGCTGATTGTTTGGGGTATATTGCATCAATCCATTATCTAAATCTATCTCCTATCTCATTTTTCCAAAACTTATGTGGCCCTGAAAAGAAAGTATACTCCTTAGTTTGGTCATATTTTACTCTCCAGATATCCACTAATGAGAACATATCCATCACATCAAAGAATTCTTTTGGTATCTTCTCTTGGTTAGGTTTTATTTTATTTGAAAATCTATCGAACTTTGGCTCAATAGCACCATTAAAATCAGCCATTGCTATCAAAGTCTAATACCCTAAATCATATAATTTATTCAGTTGTTTTTTAAAAAGCTTCTTTATTCTCCGGTGCAGCATACACCCAAGCATTAATGTTTTCGCTCCCAACAGATCCACTTAGACACCAATACAGTGTCCTTTTGTGTCTTTCAGCACTTCCCTAGCTTCATATTTATTTTGAAAATATGCCTTTCTTCCTATTATATGCCACTGAAAAAGTTCTTAGCTTAAGTTCACATTTTTAAAGTATTTACACTCTTCTTTTTTATCTTAATTTCTTGCAGGCAGATAATATCAATATTCATTTTTGCCAAATAGTGAAATGTTCTTTTATTGCTTTAACAAAATTAATCATTATTATAAAGGTCCAAAATTTCCTTCTTTAAATCATTTCTTTGTTGTTGTTCTGTCTCTGAGATTACTTCACCTTCTGAATCTACTGACAGCCTACCACCGTGTTTCCCCGAAAATAAGACAGTGTCTTATATTATTTTTTGCTCCCAAAGATGTGCTAGGTCTTATTTTCAGGGGATGTCTTATTTTTCCATGAAGAAGAATTCACATTTATTGTTGAACAAAAAAAATAACATTTATTATATATTATATATATATTTATATACAAAAACTTTGCTAGGTCTTACTTTCAGGGGAGGCTTATATTTAGCAATTCAGCAAAACCTCTACTAGGTCTTATTTCCTGAGGATGTCTTATTTTCGGGGAAACAGGGTAAATGCTGTTTTTGAGTAGTAATTACACTCTTCCCTAATTCTAACTGTCTAGCTGGGCTTTCTTCTTCTTCTTCTTCTTCTTCTTCTTCTTCTTCTTCTTCTTCTTCTAGGTTTTGGTCTCATACTCTATTCTTATTTCTTCCCTTGATTCTTTCCTTTCTTAATTCGCCACCCTCGGTTCTTTGTGGTCTACTGCCTTCTGCCCTATCTTTATATTCCTTAGTTTCTCCTCCTTTTGCTGTCCTATTTTATTTCTGGATCTTTCTTACCTTCTAAAGTCTTTCCGATGAGTTTCCCAGAAGTCCTTTGCTTCCAAGATTTGATCTGATAATATTTTTTTCCCCTTCTAAACCAAAAGGTCAAACCTTCTGGAAGAATCCATTGCTAATTTAGCTGAATTCTCCTTAGCTGATTAGTTAAGAAGAGACATTTCCCCCTTTTTAAGATTCTAGAGTTGCAATGACCAAATCACCCCCCAAAACCCACCTTATAGGCAGCACAGCCCCCACCCCACCAACATAACCATTTCTATGTTGTCAGAGTGCAGGGAGGTCAGCAGGGAGATGGTCCAACTGTTTTCCTGTAGCTGAACACACTTCAAAGACATCCTCCAAAGATACATCCTGAGGAATCTTGACCTCTCTGGATTTCTGTTGCAGAATCTCAAGCTAGAGGAAAATAGCTGGATGCATCCACACTGATCCCTCACAAATGTCCATATGGGAGGGGTCTGTGTGGCTTAGAAGACTGATTTGTAGGGGGAGATGTGGCTATGGAAATGTACCAGCATGGTAAAGTTAGCAATTCCTGATGCAGGATCTTAGCCACCCTTTTTATTTGTTCCTGTAAATTACAAATTAGTGCAAAAAATATACTGAATACAAAATGTTATCTTTTTGGTCTAGAGTAAAAAAAATTATCGAATACCAAGTGCTTGGATATATGTAAGGTACCAGTGAAAGTCAAGGAGAAACTTGATTTAGCTGTGGGTGAATGCAAAATTCAGCTTGTCTTTCAAAGCAAGATATAATGAGGTACACAGTATCGTTTTTCTTTTGCCTCAGTTCTCCTTCACCTCCTGCCTCTTTTGTATATTCATTCTAGAAAAGAGGGGTCAAGAGGTCCTTGAAATATTATCCTTTTCTAACTGACCTCATCAGTCTTGTGTTGTGCTCTCCTGCTGTTTCTCAACATTGTCAGGAACACATAGATTAATTGTTAACTGGGCCTTGTTGTCCAGAGTAGGAAATCTTTTCTCATTAGCATGAAATACAATATATAGAAAGCATAACTAGATATGTGATTCTCTTCCCATTCACAGTGAATGTAACTAATAGAGAATGTGCAGAATGTACAGAAAATGTTATGTACAGAGAATGCATTCTGATAATTATCCACCAGCCCTTGGTCAAGAGAGGGGGAATATGGTTCCAGAAGTTGGCAAAGCTAGTGCATATCGTTCTGTATCACCATTACTCCATGCATTCCTCCTATAAATGGAGAAAATTGTATCAGTAGCCCTTTGCTACAGACACAGAAATAAATAGGTGTATTTCCCCAAATATCATAAACAGAAAGAAGAGAAAAATAGCTGATGATTTTCTAATGTTTAATATATGAAACATAAATACTAAGAAGTGTGACTGACATCCTATTGATTAGTCCCAACTTGAGTAGCTTAATAATTGAATGGTGAGTCAACACATAGGTGAATTGTGCTGACTGAATGGGCCTAGTCCAGTCAAATAATTTGTTTTTATATTATGCTTTACTTATTCTTCACCATCTTTTCTGATAAAAGGTTGGGGCAATAAATAAATAAATTTAATTCAGTGGGACTTCTTCAAAAACATGCATAGAATTGTGTATCGATATGTTGTGCAAACAATTCATTTTGGGAAAGAAGCACAATTAAGAAATGGCTTCCATACTGTGCTCCTTCAGTGCATCCATACTGTTTAAGCAGGTTCTTTTACTCTAATTTATTTTCCCCTTCCTCATCATCTTTAATTTTGGAAGGCAGCTATGCTCACCACTATACCACCAGTGCCCCAACATCTTTAATTTTGGGATGTTGCTGTTGGAGCCACAAAATCTGCACATCAAAATACAAGAGTCTTTCCACAATTATTTGTGACCACAAATAATTCTATTGGCTTCAGCACATAGCAGTGTGGGCCTCATTCATCTGGATTAATTACCTGAGAATAAACACCAGTGTAGTTCTTTATTTGGTTCAAACCCTCTTTCCTACTCACTACCTTTTATTGATTGTAACAGAAAATTATGTTCAAAGCAAAGTACGGTAGTTATTTCTCTTCCTATTGAAAGAGGCATTTGTCAAGGAATTAAATTAGAATTCAATTCCAAATGCTGGTGATTTCTTATAGAGATACAATAAGCTCTCACTCATCTCAATAAATCATATAATTATGAACAACATTCAATCTTTAGACAATGGTATATTTTTTCCTCATCATTGATGTGTTCCTTAATACAATCTGTACATTTAGTCCTTCCAAAATTGACATTAATGGGAGGCATCCAGCAAACGTGGAAAGTAACATCAAGCTTGATTGCACTGAGCATTAGCTCCCCACATCTGCAAAAATCTGCACTCCACAGCCTCTTAATCAGATACATTTTGTGATAGTGTGTACAAAATTAGAAGCAGTCTAGTTAAGTCTGTGATGAAAAGAAACACTACATAGTGCCTTTGGATTGGGGTGGTGGATCTTTAGACTTCTGATTTTATTTTATTTTTTGAACTACAGATCCCACCATCTCTTACCATTGCATATTTTGGGTGGAACTGATGCAAGTTGTAGGCCAAAATATCTTGAGGGTCAAAGTTTCTCAACTGCTGCTTTGGAGAAGATACCCACAACCCTAAAGATTTCTCTTGAAATTGCATGGTTAAATAGCCCCCCCCCCCCCAGTTAATTCCAGATGGGGGCATTCAAAACTATGGTTCCTGGGGAGAGAGAATTGTTGCTTTCTTTTCCCACAGCAACTGCAAAGGAAATCTTTCCCTGCCCATCATCCCCAGTGTAAAAACCTCTGTTGTCACCAGCAGGAGTTCTTCAAGTGCTAATAGCATGGATGGAGGTTTTCACTGGTGTCACATGGAGAAGGAAAGGATCAATCCCCTCTCCCTGCACATCATAGAATTACCATTATGGATATTAACAGTAAAGAAGAAGGATGAGTGAGAGGGGAGAAGTAGAAGTGTGGAGAGAAAGGAGGAAGGAACAGAAGAAAGGACATCAACAAATACATTTCGAAACCTGTAGAATTAGAACAACTAGTGGCTTGAGTGTTGGACGAGGACTCTGAAAACCCAGGTTTGAATCCCCTCTCAGCCCTTGAAATGCACTGGGTGTCATTGGGAAATCACAATCTCTCAGCCAAAGAGGAAGTCAAAGACAAACTCCCTCTGATCAAATCTTGTCAAGAAAATACTGTAATCGGTTAATTTACCATATGTCAGAAACAACTTGAAGGCACACAACAACATTTGAACATTTGCTCATCTAGCTCCTTCAGACCCACACAGCATGCTCCCTATTCATTTACCATAACCTCATTATAGCCATCAATAATGGGAATCAAGCTTATTATTCAAAGTGTACAGCAGTCAGATCTTTATCTAAAAATGCCTTGATGTCAGAAGTTATTTTCCTTTAAGATGATGCTTTTGAAATAAGGCCCTGAGGCTACAGAACCGACACCCAGAAACAGTGTGTGCATGAGACATCCCAGTGCCCACTCCTTTTTTGACCCTGCAGATTAAATTCTATATTACAGGCATGAGTGTAGGGATGGAGTGATTTCCAAAACACAATCATACAAAAGAAGTGAGTCACAGAGATCGGCAGCACTTTCGGACGGCTGCTGCTGATTGGCCAACTGCACATTTAAGGGATGGAAAATCCCTAAAAGCATATTTATTCTCTGGAAGTGAGGAAACAGGTTAAAGGAGGCAATGCTGATTCATTGGAACTGGCTTGGGCTGCTTGGTTATGACCAAATGAATAAATGCTGAGAACAGGCCAGCTGCCCTTTAAAAATAAATCAACACAACCAATGAGCACAGAACCTGTTTTATGATCTTAGCTGATAGGAGGGTCTTCCAATGTATGGCAAAAAGATAATTTAGTGAGTAAAGATGAGAAAAGGTGTGATGGGAGTGACACAGAATGAAAAAAGAGGAAACACATCACCCAAAAAGTTGCCATACATTTGCAAACAATCTGCAAATTGGTGTAAATTTACAAAGAATTGCCATAATATAAATATAAAAACAATACATGTCAACACAGTGGGGGAGACTTTGACAAGATGACCTCTATTTACAGCTGCTAGTGAGGGGAAGTTATTGCTTTCTTCTCCCACTGCAACAGTAATAAAAATTCCCCTGGACCCAGTGTAGAAGCTTCTGCTGCCACTAACAGGAGTTCTCCAAATTAACTGCTGATGGGCTACTTCAAAGCACCCGCTGCTTTCCCAGCTTGAGGTTCTTTATCTTTAAGCCAAAGTTAGGGGCAAAACAGACAGCAGGTAAGGGGGGGGGGGGCTTAAACACCACCCTTTGAGGGCCAGATTGGGGCTGCATCAACTTATTCTTTTTTCTCCTTTTTG
The DNA here is from genome assembly GCA_034509955.1 of Urosaurus nigricauda. NCBI lineage: Eukaryota > Metazoa > Chordata > Lepidosauria > Squamata > Phrynosomatidae > Urosaurus > Urosaurus nigricauda. The sequence goes on along the minus strand of JAOEGL010000001.1, from coordinate 309,646,318 downwards.
GCCTGGAAAAAAGGCACCCTTGCCGCCAGGCATGTGAATGCCAAGCCAAAGGAGCATCGCAACACTGCCTGCAGTCAGATTAGCAGTGTGAAATCAACATTGGGGTGGTATTGGGGCATGCATCATCTGAACACCACACTCCTATGCCACCCCAATGCCAATGCTTACTGCTGGTCTGTACAGCATACTGGGCAGCCTTTCTAACAGAAAACACCTTCAAAGGGAAGTCTGTCCACTTTCAATTAGATCCTTGAGTAGCACCGAGGTTTAGCTGTGGTGAGGGAGAGATTTATGGTTCACCAGCTTTAGGAGACACAAGCCATTGTTATTATTCTTTTAAGGGAGAGTTTAGAAACATTACATTTTCTCCTTTTTTTTTTTTTTTTTTTTACTACAGCTCTCAAAATATATAGTTTCACACCCCTCAACTATCCAAATTTGGCAGAAGCAGTTCTGATTACTCTTCTGTGATCTGACTTTTTTCAACTGCTTTTAAAAGTCCCCATTTCTTTCTCTTTCTCCCACTTCCCCCCTTTTCCTTATCTTACTTCAGTTGCTGCAAATTGAGTTCAAAATGCAGAAAGTAGTTTGCATTCAATTACCTGGGCGAGGGAAGCAACAAATAGAGAGACTGCATACAAAACCATAGGCTCTGATTTCAATAAGTCCTGGGGAGTGGGGGTTCAGGGTTCAGCCATTTACCTCCTATCATACCCTCAGCTGTCCTTATTTGGCAGGAAAAGTCCTGATTAATCTTCTGTCATCCAGAGACACAAAGAATTCCAAGGGCAGGTTTCCAAACAAGTGACGAGTTTTATTTCAAAGGGGAAAACAACAAACACACAAATCACACACAGTGACACATTCTCACAAGGACTAAGGAAAAATCAAAGGTATTAGATGGGAACAGAATAAGGCTTACTAAGGAGAAACTGCACCTGAATGGGTCCAGTTGCTGAGGGTCCTGGATGGTATGGAATACTCAGACAGGATCTGCTGCACAGGGGAATGGGCAAGCTGCTGAGGAGCTAAGTCAAGCAAGTCAAGCAAACTGGCAGCATGCTGCTTGCTGCTGGACTAACCCAAGGAAACAAAGGAAAAGCATCAATATTTATAGTAAATTTCAACCCTGGGGCAAAATTCAAGGAACTGAAAAGACCAAATGGTGGTTCTTTGAAATGTGTTTGGATCACATTGAAGCCAGTTTTCCAAGCTGGTAACATTGTGGTGTGAATGTGAGTGATGGACACGCATTTCCAAGGCAAGAGGAATTGGAGTGCAAAGTCCCCTAGGTTTTGGACTCTTTGGTGCCATCCCATTGTTGGCATTTCTCACCTCCACTAGAGTTTCTGGAAAAACAGAGCCCACACAACTCCTAGTTCTAGTCTATGTGTAATGAAAAGATTATCGTAATGGTGTCTACATCAGGGTCATAGAAGGGCCATTTAACCTGCATTTTATTGCAACTGATATCAAAAGAGGAGGGGTCCAATAGGGTTGCCAGGTGAATAAGCATGCCTTTCTCAAATATTTCCTGGCCAAATTCTGCATCTGGGGGTCAGGCCTTGTGATGTCACTGGAACAGAGCAGGAAGGGCTGCCAGGTGGGCCAGAACAACTGCTTATAGAAACAGACTGAATAAATGGGTAAATCTGAACAAATGGGCCCAGAATATGGGTAAAATACAGTTAATCAGATATATATGGCAAATGGTGAGAGGAGGGCAGGAACCTTTCCCTCCCCCTTTCTGGGGCAGTCAGTTAGGCCCCTTGATACTTGTGATTGCCTTTTCTGCAACGTCACTAGCTCTGCAATATCAATTTTGCTGTGTAGCGGCCAATACTTCATGTTTGAAATTTTAAATATGGGTGACCTCACTGGAAGAAATGTTTTTCTTTCTCCTGTTCTAAATGCAGAGATTGGCTTTGCATGGCGTGTTCCTAGTCTTCCACTTCAAAGCATAAAGCACCAGAGATAAATAGGAATAGAAATTCAAGGAGAGATGGCCATGTACTTCACCTATTCTGAGTGGGGGGAAATAGAAACATCAAGATTTGGTCATTAGGCAGAGTCTTTGGTCATTGGCAAAGTAACCTTAGAATCAGAATGCTGGTGGAATAATTGTCAATTAATTCTTTCCATCCCACAGAAAAATCAGAGTGAACCTCCAGGAAGAAATTGAACATTCATCGAAAACAGTGGCAGATTTGCAAATGAGACATGGTTTATTTTTCATGCTCAAAATTTTAAGAAAGGCTAGAATCCACATCAAATTTCTTTAGCCTGTTATGCAAGCTCTAGACTATAGGTATTCTGTCTCCATTCTAGCTGCTCAGAACTTGGGAGGGAGGGGGAGTCATGTTGGCTGGTGATTCTGGGAACTGTAGACCAGTTTTTGGCAGTGGTAAATGTACAGATGTATACTATAAATTGTAGGCCCAAAGAATATTACTGGACCATCAGCTCATCACAGTCCAATCCAATGGGCAACATTATCCCTTGTTTTATGACCATCCTGAACATACAGTATATGGTTCTATAGATGCAATATGTATTCATGAATGTATGTATCTCTTGCAAGATAATACACATGTTTGCTCAACTTCAGAAAAATGTGGGAAACTTGCATCTGACAGGGTTGGTTTCAAAGAACACAGGGCCTGTGTCCACCGTCTTAAGTGCATCACCTCCAACCTACCAACTAAGAGAAAGAGAGCATAGTTTGGGGAAAGTGGGACAGAATGCCTCCAGCTAGAACAGAAGATCACATGCAGTCAATCAGCTGAAAGTAGGATGACATTTCTGGTAATAATCTTAATGGATGAAGAATGACATTGTACAAGTGAGCAAACTTCTCAAGTTTAGATTTCTTCTAGGTTACTAGATTTCTCTCTGCTGAAGATATAGTAGACGTTATTGAAATTTTCAAAGTCTTGAACTACTATCCAATCTATATAATTCTTCCTGAAGGGTTTAAGGGCAAGTATTCATGGACCTAGTGCTAGCTAGCAGCTGCTATGTCAATTTGTTCTGGTATTTAGTCTGAACTAGCTGTCCAGGGTGTTGAACCTGTTTGGGGGAGAGGGTTCAGCACCTTGAAAAGTGATTTTAAGGTTCATACAAACACTCAAAGTAAATTTATTGCTCCACTGAAAGGGAAGCCACTAGCCACCACTGCACCCTTTCACAATATACAGTTACAGTACTACTATAACTTAACTGCCCTGGCTGCAGTCTAAGGAATTCTTGGGGTTGTAGTTTGATGAGGCCATAGTGCTTTCTGAGTGAGAATTCTAAATGCCCCTCATTGAACTATAAATCCCAGGATTCCACAGAATTTTGCCAGCACAATTAAAGTGGAATCATACAGCTAAAACTGTGAAACCAGAAAAAGCCCATCGTGGAGAATAAAATCATCAGATTAAAAACTCTTGCCAAACCTCTTGATATAAAATCATTTATCTCAGTCCACCGAGAGCAATTATCTGGAGTGCTGACATTTTATAGTGTGTTGCGTATGTATAGAGTCTAGACGTGTGATAACAAACAACAGAAACATCATAAATATATCAGTCTGGACTCTAAACTGACATATTTGTTGTTGTTGTATGCCTTCAAGTAATTTCTGATGTATGGTGACCATAAGGCAAGCCTATCAAAGTTTTCTTCACAAGATTTCTTCAGAGGGAGTTTGCCCTTGCCTTCCTCTGAGACTGTGAGAGTGTGACATACCGAAGATCACCAGGGGGTTTCCATTGTCCTAGTGCAACACTCAAATCACTGCACATGCTAGCTCTAGACTGACATATACCTGGCTGCTAAAGAAATGTCTTGTGGATATACAGTATCTAGAATAATACTACCTAATGTTAGGCTTGCATAAGACATCTGTTACTAAAGTCTTGATTTATTAATCATAACTGCCTGGAACGCCTTTCCAGAATAATCTATACTATCGCATGCGTGCACATGCACACACACATAGACAGAGAAAGGTGCAATTTTGTGGTTTTGATAAGGGATGAAGAAGCTTAAAGTAATCTAAGGGAGCAAAAGTGGTTCAGACAGTTGAGGAAGATTGGTCTGCAACAGTAAAGGTGGAGAGGAACCAGAATATGAATGCCAAGATGTAAAAATGGGCAGGGCCATAGATGTTTTCTCAAGGTAAAAATGGAAGTTTATGCTGAATTTGGGAATATGGAAGCCAATGCAGGTATATGAAGAATGGTTCCATGCTGCTCAAGTGATAGGAGATGTGAATGACTAGGACAACAGAATAAACGTGGGAAGGATGCAGTAAGAGAATAAGGAGCCAGAAAGGAGAAGGTTTCACTTGCTCTGATCAAGGTAGGAGATGACTAGAGAATAAGCCAATATTTTAATCTTGTTCATGGAGAGGGAAGGTTGTCTTTTCATTGTTTTACCTGCTTTTAAGCACAAAATGGATCCCAAGCAGCTTACAATAAAATAGCATAATTTATTTTAAAAATGAAATAAAAATCAGGATACAAAGCTAAAGGCAAAATGGAACCACAAAAATACAACAAACCAGCAGAAGATAACAAGAGGAAAAACAACATTCTAAACAAATGTTTGAAAGGAGGGAAATCCAAAGGTTGGGCACCATAGCTGAGGAGAGTCTGGAAATGCCACACTCAGCTGAATTCCAGAAAGCAACTGTACATGGTACAAATTCTCCAGTGTTTAGCACTATGGCCAGGTAGGATTACGTGGGAGATGGAATGTCATAGTCTTCAATTATTTAAGGCTTGAAAGTGTCCAGCTTTGACCATGGGTATGAACTATGTATCCAGTGAGTGCAAGAGAGTACACCTGAACATTAGTTGGATTAACCATCCCACTTTACTGAAGTTGGTGCATTTATGTGCAGTGAGCCATTGGTGTCCAGTAATTATGTCTTATTGTGGCTCAGATCTCATTGACAAATTTATTGTAATCATAGCTTTGTAGACACATACAAGGGGGTATCAAAAGGTTTTAATGATCACCTTTTTAAAAAACTGACAGAAAGTTTATTTTGATTTGTAGTTGTTAACCTATCTCTATGTAATCACTATCTAGATTTATACATTTTTCCCAGCGTATCTTGAACCTCCGATATTGTAGAAGCCTGCAGATTGCACCTGATGATGATTTTACATTTTAGTCATTTCTAGCACAGCCAGTCACAAAAATAAAGGATGCAATGAGCTAATTTTCTCAGCAACGTGCACTTAGGGACCAATGATGACACTGACGAAATTTTATCAATATGCCATAATAACTTCCGGGTGATAATTATTACTTTACGATACCCCCTTGTAAGGCGCAATCTGCAGAATTTTGTAGAATATCAGGTATTTGGTGAGTCAAGATACGCTGGGAAATATGTTTAAATCTAGATAGTGACTACATAGAGATAAGTTAACAACTACAAATCAAAACAAACTTTCTGTCAATTTTTTAAAAAGGTGATCATTAAAACTTTTGGATACCCCCTCGTATATTCTGTTGAGACTTGTGGGTGATTTACTGATCATACTGTTGAATAAAACACAGTTGGATCCCCCCTCATGGTATGGATTCCTGTTTCTAATTACAAAGTCTGTTTAACCTTCCCACCAGGGAACACTGGTGCTTAACACAAATGCCATGTTTATAGCAGCTCCTGTTCCTACAAAAATGACTGCTTCCATCTGTACCCAAAGTGATGGGCTCCCCGAGGTCTGCCAGTGGGTTTCCATAGTTTAGTGGGGATTCACATCTTTGTCTCCAGACTCATAGTCAAACCATACCATAAAATCAAACCATAAAATCATAGAATCATAAAATCATAGACTCGGAAGAGGCCACACCGACTATTGAGTCCAATTGCTCTTGTTCAGTGCAGGAACTCCAATTAGATCATCCCTAGAATTATAATTAATGTGACTATAAACATGTTGAAAATGAGACAGATGAAAGTTCTAAAAGCATTCAAGCTGCCCTTTAGCAGAATCACATTAACATATGTGAAGGCATTTTTGTTTCCACACTCAGATGGGTTATCAAATCAATGAAAGCTGAATTTGTACTAGAAGAGAAAAATATTATTCTTTTGCAATAACAAAGTTGAATTTCATTCAGCCTTTCCTTAGCTATAAGCTCATCAAGCCTAAACAGACAGGCAAAAAGAGGTGCTTTCAGGCTAGCTTGAAGGCATGGCGTTTAGATGACACATGCCTTGAAGCCAGCAGAAAAGTGTCCTTATGCAGAGAAAAGCTGTTTCAAGAAGAAACAGGTTTTTTCCGCTTCTTCCTGACTTGAAGCCATGTCATGTGGTCACAACATGAGCACTCCAGCTGCCTTGGGAGCCAGTGGTGCGGTTGGTGGAGTTTCAGTGTGGCTTCAGAAAAGGCAGCTTCATGCCACTTTTTCCTCCCCATCTGTTTCGCCCCATCATGTCTATCTCACATACAATTCCTCAGATTTTTAGCCTAAAAGTATGGCTATGTGGAATATTATCCACAATCTTCCATTAGGAGATGTGATATAAAGATCTGACTTCCCCTCTCCTTCCCTCACAACTCATTTGTCTCTTGCTGATTCTGATCCTCTCCAAAACAGCCATGTGGCTAGTGGAGAGTGGAGACAGTAGCATTTGGCTATGGCCCTGTTGCCAGAGACAAAGCAATGTCATCCTCCAGGATCTCTGAAGGACTCCTAGGAAGTTCTAGAGGATGCCTTCATCATCCTGCATCTGGCTACAGTAGCATAACCAGATGCTTCTGTGCTCTGGGGGGAAGCAAGGTACCTAGATGGGTTTTGATATGTTGGGGGTTATTATGCAAGGGAGGTGTTTAAATCCTCTTCTGCAGTGAAAACAAAAAGGCTGACATATGTTATTAACAGGAGGTGAGCCAATGAGAATTACAGAGGCCAGTGCAACTCTCTGCAGCCTCGACCATGGTATCCTTCTGGAACGCCTGGCAGAGGTGGGAATCGGGGGCACTGCGCTCCAGTGGTTCAGGTCCTACCTCTCTGGGAGGTTCCAGATGGTGCAGCTGGGGGACGTGTGCTCCGATAAGAGGGCCTTCAGCTCTGGGGTCCCTCAAGGAGCCATTCTGTCCCCCATGCTCTTTAACATTTACATGAAACCGCTGGGAGAGATCATCCGGAGACATGGGGCGTGGGGTTATCAGTACTCTGATGACACCCAAATAGTCTTCTCTATGTCTCCGACTGATGCAGTGTCCAGGGATGGCATCGCTCCTCTCGTGGCCTGTCTGGAATCGGTAATGGACTGGATGGGGGAAAACAGACTCAGCCTGAATCCAGAGAAAACGGAAGTACTGGTGATAGGTTCTCAGCCCAGGGATGGAGGTGATTCCACCGGTCCTGAGCGGGCTCACGCTTCCCGTTAAGGACACTGTACGCAGCTTGGGGGTGCTTCTTGATTCGTCGCTCCACCTTACTTCTCAGGTGGATGCAACGGTCAGGAGCACCTGCTTTCAGCTTCGGCTGATACTCCAGCTGCGTCCCTTCCTGGACCGGAGGGACCTTGAACTATAGTACACGCTCTGGTAACCTCTCGATTAGATTTCTGCAATGCGCTCTACATGGGGCAGCCTTTGTATCACACTTGGAAGCTGCAATTAGTGCAGAATATGGCAGCACGGCTGGTCACTAGTGCTCCCAGGCCCTCCCATATAACCCCGATATTGAAAGATCTTCACTGGCTGCCTATTCACTTCCGGGCTCAGTACAAAGTGCTGGTTATTACCTATAAAGCCCTAAATGGCTTGGGCCCAGGGTACCTGAAGGACCGCCTCTCCCCACATAATCCGCCCCGCACACTTAGATCTTCCGGGCAACAGCTACTTAGAGTTCCAAAGGCTAAATTATCAACCACCATGAAGAGGGCGTTTTCCATCTCGGCCCCCAGCCTTTGGAACTCGTTGCCCATTGAGCTCCGTCTGGCTGCCTCCCTTACCTTGTTCAAAAAGGGGTTAAAAACATACTTATTTGGACAAGCATACCCCTGATTTCCTTCCCCCCTACTGTAATCCTCCCCTTCCCCCCCTCCTTCCCTCCCCGCATTGCAAGCTGGCCTGGCATATTTTTTATATAGTATTGTTATACTGATATTTAATACCGTTTTGTTTTTATACTGTTTTGTTTTTACTGGAATGTTTTTAACTATGTATATGTTATATATGTTGTGCACCGCCCTGATCGTTGGAAGGGCGGTATATAAATAAAGTTTTATTATTATTATTATTATTATTAATAATGAGATATAATAGGAAGTTGATGTGTAGTGGAAAAACTGGGCCTTCCTGCAAGCAACAGATACCACTAAATCCTGATTCTGTAGCAATAGCTTCCAAGTACTCTCTTGTACACAGCTGTCTATCACATACAATTAAGATGAAAATTTTGCTATCAGCTTAGTATTGTGGCATCTAATGATAAGGAACCTGATGTTGGAAATGCTCAGGAATGTCAGGAGGCACACATTCTCCAGCACTGATTTAAATGTCTTTTAGACTGTAAGCCTGTGGCCAGGGATCCGTCTAACTATAAGCTTGTATGTACAGCACTGTGTAAACTTACAGCACTATATAAATAAAATTAATAATAATAATAATAAATGTTTTTGTTGGGGAGCAACACACTGCATAATAATTTTATTCCCAATGAATATAGAAAATATATATCAGGTAGAATACCATGCCTGCCCTACCTTTCATAAAGGGTTTTTTTTTTTTTAGTGAAGTGGATGGTAATAGGATTCAAAGTCCTCTAGCTGACCTGTTATTCCTAACGTTTGTTTACAGAAGAACCAGACAAATGATATGCACTGCCTTTCATTCAACCATTCTCCTTTCCTGCCTGTGCCCAAGAGCTCAAGATAAAAGAAACTGGGACATTCAGGACTGTGTTCTTTAATGTTATTCCAAGAGACTCTGGTTAACAAAAGCAGTGCAGTTGTTTAAAACACAGCTCCTGGTGATAACTATTTAGAGATGCATATAATTAACTCATTTTCAATTAAGGCTCTTCAAATACATTTTTCCCAGAATGCTGTTTTTTATACATGAGTGTATGGTGAACTGTTCCCCACAGAAACAGGCTAACCTGGTATATCATTATGCATTTATTTTGTTTCTCCTTTTTTGGTCCTTAGTTTTAACATTTTTAATTACATAACTCACATCATTGCTTATGTCATTAATGTAACAGTTGTTAATACCCTTCTATTTGATGTGGAATGTGTAACCTGGGACTTTTTTGAGGCCAGATACAAAAATTGTTAACTGAATAGTATTATGTGCCTTGCATCATGTTGCATGTAACAAAATTTAAACCAAAAAAAAAAAAAAAAACCCCAGTATAAGAGAGCATTATAACAATCTAAATCAGCAAAGCTCAAACCCTCATCACATATGACATGCTCATTTGGGTCTATGGGACTGTGTGGGGGTCTTGAAGCGTGTGTGTGTGTGTGTGTGTGTGTGTATGAGTGTGTGAAAGAGAGAGAGAGAGAGAGAGAGAGAGAGATGAAGGGTTATATGGCAGGGATGTAGTTACAGGAACAAAAATGCAGATATTGGCTAGAATCCTATTGGGTATTTATAAATGTGTAACCAAGAGTTATGCCTATGTGACTCCTATGTATTCAAAACCCTTATGTAGCTCCTAGAGATCAATATGGGTCTGTTCCCCTGTTGATTGAGAAGCAGTTGCCTGACAGTCCCACCCTCCCTCATGTGACCAATCTCTGGCACAAGAGGGATTTGTTACAGGGATCCTTCTTCTGCCTATCTTGATGGAGATCACTCACAGGTGGGGGTTGAAACATCAGGTAGCTATTTTCTGATCAGCAGGGGAACAGACCCCTGGTGATCCCCGTGGCTGCTGACCAGTAAGTGGGTTGTATGAAGAGATCCAGGACTTAAAATCTGGAAGCCATGTGGAGAACATCTGGATAAAAATTAAAGTGGAGGGAAACTACAGGGATGCTATTGCAGGAGTCTTCTACAGGCCCCCAAGTCAGACTGAGTAATTGGCTGATGCCTTTCTAGAACAGATGACCACACACTCAGAAAGAAGAGATATAGTAGTGATGGGTTTCTTCAACTATGTTTATATTTGCTGCAAACCCAGCTCAGCCAAAACTTCTTCACTTGCCTGGAAGACAACTTCATTATCCAGAGGGCAGAAGATGCAACAAGGGAATCAGCCGTTTTAGATCTGATCCTAACCAAGAGAGATGATCTCATGTATAATGGGGTGCAAGTGGTGGGATCCTTAGGTGGGAGTGATCATGTTCTCCTGGAGTTTGTTGTACGGTGGAAAGGAAAAGCCAGGCATAGTCAGGTATGCATTCTAGACTTTAGGAGAGCTGTTTTCAGTCAATTTAGGGAAATATTGGGGGTGATCCCTGTGGTGGTGAACTCCCAGTCTCTTAGTTCATCCACAACCTGTTTTCAGCTGACGCACTAATATTTGGTAACATGTTTTAATATTCACACGGAGGCCAAGTAGTATTTTAAAACACTAATAAGGTTTATTTATAAAATACAAAATAAATTGGAGACTTCCGGTTGGCTATGGCGGACCGACGGGACGCTTTTACTTCATGCTGAAGTTCTGGCTCCTACCTCAGCTGCTTATTTGCCCCTATTGGGCTAGATACCCCCATAAGGGGGGTCAACAGGGACGGGGTCCGAGTCTAGGTGTGGCAGGAATTTCCTAGCAATGAGGACCGGACCGGAGTCACCAGGCAACTGAGGCTTAAGCCCTAGGGCACCAGGAACGCCACCAATTTTACTCAAGCAAGAAGATATGGCGGTACTGAGCGAGAATCGACCTCTGTAATCTTGGAAATGCGATCCGTTTGTATACCCGACAACAAGGGCTATTTACTCCGTTAAGGTTTGAGTCTAAACTGTTTTTCCTTCGCATGAAATCCTTAAGGGTTCATTATTTTTCATTTGTCTAAGGAGAACGCTTAATCTGACTGACCTGTGGATTGAACTCGGTTTTTTCTATGTGGATTTTAATATTCTACAGGAATTAATTGAATATTAGAGTTATACATACTTTGGAGACAATATTATTCTAAGTTTAATCCAACACACCTGCGGAAGCAACTCGGCGTCTGCTGGTTCTACTCGCGTCCTTGGAGAGCTAGCTGACGCGCAGGCGCGAAGGAAGGCGGGGATCCTTTCTGGAAGAGACAACTGTGTTGGCTGCTGGGAGTCGTAGTTCAATCCGTCGACCTTGTTAATGCTCCCCTGTTGGTGTGTGCTGATTCAGAAGCGACGTGGAGGCCAACAGGAAGAGACCTTCGCGTTGCCTTCTGGGAGTTGTAGTCCCTGGTGGAGCCCAACGTGTCCTTTTCCTTCGTATTGCCTGTACCGATTGTTTTTTCTTTTGTGGGTTTGTTAATTAAGGAAAAAAAAAAAGAAGAGGGGGGAAAAACTAGTTAAGAAGACTCTTTGAAGGACTAGAAGAAGAAGCATTATAACTCTCTCTAGATGGGATTGGTGCGTATAAATTTCGCATAGAACTCTCTGTTAGAGGTTGAACTTGCGGAACTCTGAAATAAGAATTGATTACCTACTTACCTGTTTGAAGTTTATTCCAACCACTTCAATTAATAAGAGGTTCCTTGGATTTTTGCATTGACTTTCTCGGAAGCTTATACGGACATATTTTGGTTTGGAGGGATAAAAATCTATATCCTTTTTCTTTCTTTTTTTAATGCCAAGAAATATCAAGCTGTTTGAGTTAAGCTACTTGTCTGGTACAGATTTTAAAGTAGAGATGCTTTAATCTATTCGTTAGATACTGATAAGATATTGATAAGATTTTGTAGCGATTTAGGAAGTGTGGTACATATAGGAAGTGTAATTTATTGTACACATATTGAGTTATTCTTGTTGAACGATTTCTGAATTTCACTGCCTGTTAATTGGGCTGAAAATGACTACCACTAGAAGCCAAGCACGGAAAGGTCAAGGTTCCCAATCAAGGAGACCTTCTGTAGACCAACCAAAAATATCTGATAACAGCCAATTTCTTTTGGAGGAAATTAGAAAACTAAATCAAAATTTAAATCATAGAATAGATCAACTTACGCAGGAGATGGCTAGCTTCAAGAAAGAAATCAGGAATGATCTTAAGACCGAAATAAGAGAGATGAGAAAATCAGTGGATAAGCTGTCATCTGATTTTGGTAGATTTAAAGATAAAATGTTGGCAATGGAAGACAAACAGGAACGTCTTGAATCTAAGATCAATTCTATAGTAAAAGATCAGGACGAAAAAGATGGGGAGAGACTTCTCAACTCAATCAGATCCAGAGAGAAATATATTAAGCTGAGAGGGATCCCTGAAAAGGAGAATGAAAACCTTTATGAGGACCTAATACCTATACTGGCTGAATTCATGGACAAGGATGAGTCATTATTTGAGATGGAAATAGACAGAATCTTTAGACTACAATCGAGATTTGCGTCAGCGAATAATTTGCCTAGAGACGTAATGATCCGCTTTGTCCGTAGATATGTGAAGGATCAATTCTTGCAAATCCAGAGAGAACGCACATTAAAAATACAAGACCAAATTATTCAAGTTTTCAGGGACTTACCCTCAGAAATTTTAAGATTAAGGAAGGAATATGCCTTTCTCACTAAACGTTTGAGGGATTATAAAATCAATTATAGATGGCTCTTACCGGTCGGTTTATTTTTTTGGTTCAAAAATAAAAAAATCGTGATTAGAAATAAAGGTGAAGCCAAATTGTTTTTGGACACACTTAAAAAGACTAGAAGAGAACATGATAACCTTGAGGCTGGGAAAGAAAGTGTTTCGTTGAAGAGTAATGAATCCTTAGCTCTACAAAATTCTAAAGTAAATGATTCACGAAGGGACTCACTAGATAAGGAGGATCCTATTGTAAACAAACTTCTTAGCCAGACCAGATTTGACAGTGAGGTTAACATTCCTGGAAATACACAAACATCTGACAGAGAATTGGAGCTTGAAGGAATAGGGAGAGACTTGGAACAAGAGCTCTCCTCACAGGAGTCTTTATTACATTAAACTTATATCTACCTTCACTTGTTTTATTTTTTCTTTATTTAATTAGAGCAAATAGTCCTCTAAATGAACAAATTTAAAGGCTTTAGACTATGTTCATGGAACGTGAAAGGAATTAATAATGCCGTGAAAAGAAAGAAGATTTATCATCAGTTATCTAAACAAAACTACGACATTGTTTGCATGCAAGAAATTAAAATTAAACAATCAGATAGGAGTCTCTTGAAATGCAATAGGTTAGGTAATGAGTATACATCCTTAAGTAAAAAAGCAAATAAGGGAATTGTTGTGTACGTAAATAAGAAATTGGATTCAAATGAGATATTTAAAGACTCCAAAGGCAGATATGTGGGGATTATGGTGAATTGTTTAGGAGAAGATACTCTAATAGTAGGTGTGTATGCCCCTAACGAAAATAAACAACTTTTTTTTACTGAATTGTTAAATAAAATCTTTGAAATAAAATACGACTCCATTATTATTATGGGCGATTTCAACGGAGTGATCGACCCTACTGTTGATAGGCTTACGAAGAAACGTATAAACAAAACCCAGGGCAAACTCCCTAAGTCTTTTTTTGAGTTAATGGAATGTCTTAATTTGGTGGATCCATGGAGAACTAACAACCCCAAAGGGAAAGATTATACTTTCTTTTCCGAAGCGCATAAGTCATGGGCAAGGATTGATATGTTCTTAGTCTCAGCACCATTAACTTTCAGAACCTCGGGACTATATATTAAACCGAATTGGATATCTGATCACTGTCCCATTGAAATGGTGATAGATAGGAAAAGGAAAATATGCAATTGGAAGTTAAACGAAAGTATGCTTAAAAAATCTGAAATAGTTAAGGAAGCTGAAAAATGTTTGAAAGAGTACTTTGAGTTGAACTTACCTTGTGGAGCTAAGATGGACAATATATGGGAGGCTTGTAAAGTGGTTCTAAGAGGTTTTTTTATCAGCAAAGGTTCCAATCTGAAAAAAATGAGAGAGAAAGAACTTGGTCAGTTGCAAAAAGAGTTGGGAAGTAGAATTAAACAATTAAAGATTGACCCTACAAATAAGACAATTGTAGATGAAGTTAAAGATCTCCAAGTTAAAATTTCCTTCTTGGTCACCGAGGATATGGCAAAAAAAATGAAATTCTGGAAGCAAAAAATCTATGAATGGAGCAATAAAACAGGTAGACTATTAGCAAATACTCTAGACAAACGAAGACAAAAGAAATACATCTTTAAATTGTCAAAAGAAGGCCGAACCTATACTAAATCTAATGACATTAAAGAAATTCTAACAGAATTCTATAGGTGTTTGTATAAAGAAGAGATGGTCAGCTTAGACCAGATAGAATCTTATTTAAAAGACGTTGAGCTAACACCTTTTTCAGAAGAACAAAGAGAGATGTTGAATAGTTTAGTTACTAGTCAAGAAGTCTCAAGTGCAGTCAGGAAATCTAAAGAGGGGAAGACCCCAGGCCCTGACGGTTTTCCAAATTTGTTCTATAAAATCTTTGAAAATCAGCTTAGTAAGACCATTAATAATATTTTAACAGATGAGATTCCAAAGTCGTGGCTACAAGCGCAGATTACTTTGATCCCTAAAGAAAATAAGGATCTCACCGACCCAGGGAATTATAGACCAATATCACTTTTAAATTGTGATTATAAATTGTTTACAGCGGTCCTGGCAAATAGATTGAAAAAAATACTTTCAACATGGATAGGTTACGAACAAAGGGGTTTCCTACCAAATAGATATATCAAGGACAATGTTAGGCACCTTCTGGACTTAATTGAAATTCACGATAAGAATATTGACAAAAAATTGTTGATGATATTCGTTGATTACGAAAAAGCCTTTGATAGTGTTAACTGGCTATTTATCTTGAAGATCTTAGAAAAGGTTGGTGCAGGGGAGAACTTTATTAAATGGATCCAGGCAATTTACCACACTCAGAAAGCCCATATTCTAATTAATTATGATTGCTCTGAAGAAATAAAAATAGAAAGAGGTACAAGACAGGGCTGTCCTATTTCTCCCCTTCTTTTTAATTTGGTTCTAGAGGTTTTTTTAGCCAAGGTTAAACAAGAAAGTTTGATTCAAGGGATTAAAATAAAGGGAAAGGAACATAAGCTTCGAGCATTTGCGGACGATGTCTTGATAACCCTTTCCGAACCTTTTGAGAGCATTGTTCCCCTTATTGCTGAAATGGATAAATTTCAAAAAGTATCTGGTCTCAAAGTGAACAAAAACAAAACATCCTTGTTAGCCATGAATATTGAAAAAAATGAACTACAGAGAATTCAGAATATATCAGGAATGCCGGTTCAAAATATGGTTAGGTATTTAGGCATTAATATTACCACCAAAAATATAGATTTATTTAAAAATAATTATGAAAAAGTATGGATAGGGGTGAAGAAGGATTTGGCTAAGTGGAAGAATTTCAATTTGTCTTTGTCTGGCAAGATAGCAGCCATCAAAATGTCTATTCTACCTAAGCTATTGTTTTTATTCCAGAATATTCCGATTATTTCTTGTGCGAAACCGTTTAAAATCTGGCACAAAGATTTAAGCAAATTTTTATGGGGTGGAAGGAAACCTAGGATTAAAATGAAGGTATTGTTTGATAAATTGTCTAGAGGTGGATGGGCTTTACCAAATTTTAAGCTGTACTACGAAGCAGCTTGTTTTGAGTGGCTTTGGCCCTGGCTTAAATTGGATGACCCTACTATTTTAGAAATTGAAGGGCTAGGAAATCGCTTTGGTTGGCACGCCTACCTTTTTTACAGAAAACATCTGGTCAACAAGGACTTTCTTAACCATTATGTAAGAAAAGCAATTTTCAAAGTGTGGCTATCTTACAGAACACAGCTATGTCCGAAGATTCCAACTTGGTGCTCACCTAATGAAGCTTTTTTCCGAGAAATAAAAACTCCTAATAACTCTTGGTTTACATATAAGGAGCTAATTATAAACGAGGAAGGATGTGATAAGCATAGATTTAAAACCCAAGACGAAATGGTGCAATCAGGACAATACAACACATGGTTTTTTTATCATCAATTGTTATGTAGATATAAATTAGACTCCAAAGAATCGGGAATAGGTAGAGCAGAAAAATCTTTTGAGAAACTCCTTCAGACAAAGAAACATTATAAAATTTCAAAGATATATGATTTACTTCTTGGTTGGGAGTTGGAGGACGAAGTAATAAAAGAAGTAATGGTTAAATGGGCGCAAGATCTTAAACAAAACATACCATTGAAACAATGGGAATTAAATTGGACAAAGAGAACTAAATACACATTAAGTGCGGATCTAAGAGAAAACCTTTTAAAGATGCAGTATAGGTGGTACTGGACCCCAGTTAAATCTGCAAAGTTTTTAAAAACAGCCTCTAACAAGTGTTGGAAATGTGGTGTAGCATTGGGAACCTT
Source organism: Urosaurus nigricauda (assembly GCA_034509955.1). NCBI lineage: Eukaryota > Metazoa > Chordata > Lepidosauria > Squamata > Phrynosomatidae > Urosaurus > Urosaurus nigricauda. The sequence goes on along the minus strand of JAOEGL010000001.1, from coordinate 309,629,786 downwards.
TTTTCATCTATGGTGGTCTTGTAAAGTAGTTAAGAAGTTTTGGTTAGAGATCTATACACTTATTAAGGATATTTTAAAATGTAAACTAAACTTTGACCCCAAATTCTTTTTGTTAAATATGCAGACTGACGAAAAGTTGGAAAAAGAATACGGGAAATTGCTGTTTTATTTTGTGTCTGTCGCCAGGTTAACTATGGCAAGATATTGGAAAAGAAAAGAAATCCCGTCTGTCGAAATGTGGCTGGATAGGCTGATTGAATTTATTCAGTTAGACAAGCTTACTTGTATAAGTCGAGGAGAGAATTGGGAATCACTAAAAGAGGATTGGCTCCCGGTAATAGAGTATCTAAAAAAGAGAGGAAAAGTGTTAAAACTCTAATATTTGATTGTTATGTTAATTTGAATATTAGAAATAAGGTATTATTCCAGGTTGGGTAAAAAAAAAAATCAGACATATGTTATTAAAAATAATATTAGTTGTTTTTCTTTGTATCCTAACTTGTTTTTTTTCCTTTTTTTTTCTTAAAAAAAAACAGTTTAGAGATGAAATCCATCCGCCCAATGTGAATAATTAATAACTAAACGAGAGAAGCTTACAGATCTTGTTTTTTAGTTTCTTGCTCTTTTTTATGTGTAGTACAGAGTGGTATTCTAGGAAGTTCACATCCCTTCCAAACGTTTCCTTTCCCCCCTGTTCCCCCCCCCCCTTTCCCTCCCTAATGTGACGGACTTTTAGATGTGGTATGGTGTTGATTATTGTCAAGTATTGTGTGTTTGTATTGTGTTTTGTGTATGTGGAATTGTAATTTGAATTGTTTTTTTCTTGTCTTTTTGTAATGTCTTGTATAGTTAATTAAATAAAATTCTTTAAAAAAAATAAAATAAAATACAAAATAAATTATAAAGTATCTTCAAAGATGTTATTATTGACTTACTGCTTAGTTACAAATGGTTCCTTAACCTATTAATAACCATACAGCCACTCAGGCAATCTTATCTCCAATACCAAGGCCAAAATCTTCCTTAAAACTACTGGCTTGTTCTGAGTCTCTCTCCACTAGACTCCCTCAAGCCCATCCAGTCCCTCTCTGGACTCTTCATACCCCTTTCCTGGTCTCCAAACCAACTTAAAATGTTCCCTCAGGAACCCTAAGAGCACACCCTCTCTTTGATGTAACTCTTTTCCTCAAAACTAAACTAACCCCCTTTTCCACTCTCTGCCAATGCTCTTTTATAGCCCTGCCCAGTCTGCTTCTCATTGGCTGGTCTCATCTTGCTCCGTGATTGGCTGATTGATCGGCCTGTTCACTACAATCCCATGGTCAGGAATACTAAAAGAAAAGGGAGTTTGGGATAGATAGGAGTTTCTCAAAAGGGAGATACCAAAGGCACAATTTCAGACTGTTCCAATGAGGAAGAAAAAATGGGAGGTGTCTCAAGAAACCAGGATGGATGACTAATTAACTTTCAACTGAGCTAAGTTTTAAACAGGACATGTATCAGAAATGGAAAAAGGCATATCACAAAAAGTCAACATGGGTTTCTGAGAAACATGTCATGCCAGACTAATCTGACTCTATATTATATCTATATAAAATTATCAGATTGGTAGATGAAAGGAACACTGTGGATATTGCATATCTTGATTTCAGTAAGGCCTTTGACAAGGTCCCCCATGACATTCTTGCAAACATGCTGGTAAAATGTGGGTTAGACAATGGAACTGTTAAATGGATTTGTAATTGAATGACTAGTCAAAGCCAAAGGGTGTTCAGAAATGGCTCATCTTCATCCTGGAAAGAAGTGACAATTGGGGTGCCACAGGATTCTCTCCTGGGCCGATTGTTATTCAACATCTTTTTCAGTGACTTGGATGAAAGATTAGAGGGCATGCTTATCAAAGCAGATGACACTAAATTAGGAGTAGCCAATACCCCAGAGGAGAGGATCCAAATTCAAAATGACCTGAATGGATTAAAAAGCTGAGCCAAAACTAACCAAATGAATTTCAGGAGGGAGAAATGTAACGTACTGCACTTAAGGAGAAAAAAATGAAATGCATAGATATCATAGAATCATAGAGTTGGAAGAGACCACAAGGGCCATCCAGTCCAACCCCCTGCCATGCAGGAACTCCCAGTCAAAGCATCCCTGACAGATGGCCATCCAGCCTCTGCTTAAAGACCTCCAAGGACGGAGACTCCACTACACTGCGAGGGAGTGTGTTCCACTGTCGAACAGCCCTTACTGTCAGGAAGTTCCTCCTAATGTTGAGGTGGAATCTCTTTTCCTGCAGCTTGCATCCATTGTTCCGCGTTCTAGTCTCTGGAGCAGCAGAAAACAAGCTTGCTCCCTCCTCAATATGACATCCCTTCAAATATTTAAACAGGGCTATCATATCACCTCTTAACCTTCTCTTCTCCGGGCTAAACATCCCCAGCTCCCTAAGGCGGTCTTCATAGGGCATGGTTTCCAGACCCTTCGCCATCTTAGTTGCCCTCCTTTGTACACGCTCCAGTTTCTCCACATCTTTTTTGAATTGTGGTGCCCAGAACTGGACACAGTATTCCAGGTGGGGCCTGACCAAAGCAGAATAGAGTGGTATTGGATGGGGGACACCTGGCTTAACAAGACTACATGTGAAAGACCTGGGAGTCCTGGTAGATCACAAGTTGAACATGAGTCAACAGTGCGATGTGGCATCTAAAAAGTCCAATACAATTCTAGGCTGCACCAACAGAAGTATAGTGTCTAGATCAAGGGAAGTAATAGTGCCCCTGTACTCTGCTATGGTCAGGCCTCACATGGAATACTGTGTCCAGTTCTGGGCACCACAGTTCAAAAAGGATGTTGACAAATTGGAGCATGTCCAGAGGAGGGCGACTAAAATGGTGAAGGATCTGGAAACCATGTTTTATGAGGAGAGACCTAGGGGGACAGAGACAAGACATCTGTGAAGCATTGCTTTTCAACTTTCTTCCTACACCAAGCAGATTCATGATCATTTACATCATATTTTGTTCCTTCACATATGGACATACAAGGAGGAAGTGGCACTGAAACTTAAGTGACACACTTCTTTTTGCCCTAACTACTTAAGGGTGTGTACCGGGAACTGAGGACATTACTGGGTGTTTCCAGCAGTGATGCAAAATAAAGTTTTGTAACATGGTGCTAAATGTTACTTTGGTTGTGGAATAGAACACTAATACTTTCTGGCTGGCTTTGCATGGCATAGGACCTGGTGATGCTGGGCCTCGGGAGAATGGATACTGCAAAATCCTGAAAAGGCAGATTCCTGAAAAACTGTTATCAGGAGGTCTAATATCACCACTGCTCCTGGCTGCTGGTAGCAAAAAATCTTTTTGAAGGTAATGTAACACAGTATGTTGGGGTGGATGAATGTCTGCCACATGGATGAGAAGCACAGAGAATGACAACATGCTGCTGAGCACTTGCAAGAGATTGCAGGTCAGTGTTCCCAAACCTGCTAACCTTCAACATTGTGAGACTACAACTTTTATCATAATCAGCAGGCTTTCAAGGATGGGGATTGTAGTCTATCACCTCTGGAAGCTACCAAGTCCAGGAGAGCTGCTTTAGATTACTACAATGTGACATTTCCCTGCCTGTGATCTATCACAGAACTATGTTCTTCCAGGGATAGAACATGTATTCTTTCATACGGATATTCGAGGTTCGGTCCCTCATACTTGCCCACCTAAAAGGAACAGAAAGCAGGGCTAGAAAATGTTACCTTATGGGGATCATCCATAAGGTAGCATTTCCCAGCCCTGCTTTCTGTTCCTTCTAGGTGGGCAAGTATGAGGGACTGAACCTCGAATATCTGTATGAAAGAATACATGTTCTATCCCTGGAAGAACATAGTTCTGTGATAGATCACAGCAGGGAAATGTAACAGTGTACAAATCTAAAGCAGCTCTCCTGGACTTGGTATCTTCCAGATGCATAGCCATTTATGCTAGCTGGGGGTTGCTCAGAGTTCTAATTCCAAAAGGTAATTTTTCCACACACTCCCTGGGGACCACAGAGAACTTCTGTCACTCAGAATAGATAGTTAGTGGGCTAAATAGCTGCAGGAAAAGTGTTGCAAATGGGAAACAAAAAGTGAAAATGTGAGAAATAAAGGATTGGGGGAGAGAGGTTTTGCTTTGCTTTTATTTGCTATTGCATGGCAAGTGTGAGTACAATAATTTCAAGATGACAGTAGGAAGATGTCCAGATGGCTGATTTTCTGGATCAGATTCCTTCTCTGCCATTTCAGCTTATCTCAAGAGGTATTCACTCAGTCTGCCAATATGGACCCCTTCTGGCTGGTTTCACCAGCTGTCATCATATGGCCCTGTCAGCATGTCAGACATGGCCCTTGCATGAACCCATTGATTTAGAAACCACTTTTTTTTGTCCCCACAAAAAGTGCTTTTAAATTTTTCCAAACTGGAGAAAACTGAGTTCAAAAGGGGGGGGGGGGGGAGCAAAAAAAAGATCAAATCTAAACTGAGGAGCCTAAATTAATACTACAGAATAATTGGCAACAAGGGAAGGATTTTATATCCATTCCAGTGTTACCAAGTATTTTATTACATCAAGTAAATTCATAAGTGATTATGGTATTTTTGAGCAAAACACTAAGTGACTGGTACATATTTAAACTGTAATCTGATAGAGATGAATAGTAATTTTAACTACTTTACTTTCCTAAAGTTAACATTGCAAGATTCCTAAAGCAACAGCTACAACTCTGAGAAATCTGCATTAAAATTGCATTGTTTTGGAGCATTCTTGTCAAGCAAGATATCAGCAGGGAAAGTTTTGATTGCATAACAGTAAATGACTTGTGTTCCACAAAATGTCCAAATCCAAGTCCCCTTCAAGCAATGATGAAAAAGGCATCTGCCTGAAATCCTGTTAAGTGTGCAGACAATACAGAGCCATCATCCAAGGCCTTCTTACCTCCTCTATCAAAGTGGAGTGGAAGTACTCATCATGACAGTCCACACAATTACATCCCCAGGAATTGTTCAAAATCTGGGCAGCCATATTGATTCATAAAAAGCCAGTTTCAACCATTTTGTAAAATTGTAAATGATATAGGAGACACATAATATTCTACTAGCATATTTATGCAAGATGACTGGCATCTTGCACAATGATAATTACCAGCACACACCATAAACAATCAGTAGCCATTTAGTTTGAGAGACAGAGCCATTGCACTACCAGGGAAAAAACAAAGATTGTAGAAGGAGGTAATGCATATTTTCTTGTACAATGATAGAAAAAGCACCTATCTTAATTGTAATCTCTACTAGTTTAGTACTAAAATAGCAGATGTTATATTAAGATGGACATTCTTTCTAAAATTGCAGTGTCAAATACTTCCTCCTGAAACAGTTTTTCTCCTTGCCACACAATGGCTTTTGTCACAGCTCAGCCCTCCCCCCCCCCCCCCCAACACAACATAAAAGTCCATTAATGGGCTGGGAATACCTTTATGCCATTGCTTAGATGATGACTGTCACTCTTCTACAACATTTGCATAAATATACTGGCAGAGCATTATGTCTCTCCAACATCACATATGATTTTCTAGATTGTAAGCCTGAGGGCAGGGAAATGTCTAATTAACAAATTGTAAGCCTCTCTGATAGCCTTGGCTGAAGAGTAGGGTATGAATAAAAATAATTATCATTAATTATTAATTATTTCATAAAATTGTGGAAACTGGTTTGTTTTTATGGATCAACATGAAAAGTGTTTCAGCCTTGATCTAGTAGCAGGTCTTTTGTAAAGCTAATGGATCTTAATTGTCATTCAGAACCAAGCCATCCAAAAATACTTTTCAGCAGCTGGGATACTCATAATGATTCAGATTGGCTGGCAAAATTCAGGCTTTTCCAGAGATTCCAGAAAAACTCAGAAGGGACAGGGAGCCCTGAGGAAGGGACAAGTAACATCATTATATCCCTGTTAAGCAGAAAGTCCCAGTATGTACACTCTAAAAGCTTTTGTTCACTATACCCCTTCTAACACAACCACTGAACCTTCTTGCTGTACAATCTTTGTGTAGGCTGCAGATAGTCTGCATATTCTCCTGGCATGAAGCCTCATTAGATTTTGTGAGACTGGCTTCTAAAAAAAAAAAACATTCATAGGAAGGATTTGTACCTTTGACCTGCTTCAGGGCTAGGAACCCAGCCATGATCTTATCCTTGAAAATGTTTCCATTGAACACTTGGAGGATGGGATGGAGGGGAAAAACACATTAGATCCCACCTGTTTGCTGAGGCATGCAGTTATCAAGAGAACTGGCACAACTACTCATGTATCAGTTTGACACAGTTCTGGACAAAATGTTCCAAGAATAGGTGCATGTTAAAGAAGTGTGTATTCATAATTAGCTCTTTGAGGGGATGACAGAGGAGTAGCTGTTTAAAAAAAGAAATAAAGATTAGAGGCAAGAGGTTCCAGAATAGAATGGTTATGTCAGCTTAGTAGTGAAAGCAGGCCCTCACACAGTTGGGGAAAGAAGGACAGAAAAATTTATAGAAGAATGAAATTGTTTTCTGTCACAAGTTTGCCATTCTGATACAAGAACTATGATCATGCAACCATCCTCAGATGCCAGCCTTTTTCAAAGTAAGCCATTGTGTGGGAACAATAGACCTTCCTATTAGATGAGCTGCTTAGCCTTTGGTCAAAAAAGATGACTCGCTGCAGCTGTGGTCAGTTTGTTTTGAATGCTCCAGACTCATGCTCCATCAGCATCATCGGATGCCTGCTTGTCCTACAGAGCTGCAGAGGAGGAGAGCAGTGGTGATCTTTTAAACGGAAAAGGCATTAAGTGATTTGCACTAAAAGGAAGAAATCTAGGAAAGGAGGAGATAGGAAGTAGACTGGAGGAGCTGTGAGATAGGAAGAGAGAGCATTCACTAAGGAGAGTACAGTAAAAGAAATAATTTGTTGTGTAGCCAAAGGAAAGGCTGGACTCATTCTCTAGAGGACAATGTAGGGATAAAAGATCAAAGCATCCATATCCAAACACCATACATTCTCTGGATTCTTCCTCCACCTCCTATTTCTTGTTGTCAGCCATTGCAATCCATCATTCCTTGCTCCAGGAAGTGCTGCTAGTGTAATAATGAAGTTGTTCGTGTATCTGTTCAAGTCATTTCTGGCCTATGGAAATCTTAGGTAAAACTTTCACAGGGTTTTCTTGGCAAGATTTGTTCAGAGGCAATTTGCCTTTTCTTTACTCTGAAGGTGAGAGAGTGTGACTTTGGGTTCTCATGGCCAAGTGGGAATTCTAACTTTGGTCTTCAGAGTCCCAGTTGAATGCTCAAACCAGCACACCATGTTGGCTCTCTAACAATGACATAGTTAAAAAGCATATTAATGCTTCTATCTGGCATCATTTTGGTTGATTTAATGGCTTTCACTATTGTTGTCCAAGTTATTTAACTATCATCCAGGCAGACAGGGAAGAAAAACCTGGGATATTTTCTAATTCCAAGAAAATTCCAGGATGTAAAAATACCCCCATGTCTGCTGGAGTGTTTGTGGGTGCACAGTGAACAGTATCCAAACACCCAGAGCCAGAAACAGCACGTTCATCATGTTTGTTCTAAGTTGCCCTTCTCATTTGCAAAACAAAGAAGCAAACAAAAGTAACAAGCATAAAGACTAGCTCTACAGGAACAAGCCCCCCCCCCTTTTTTTTTTCAGTGTCTAAAAGAAGAAGAATAAACCAAATCACTATATGCCCATTGGCTGGATTTGGAGGAAATTGTTTACACCTCTTCACACTTAAATATCATCCTTTGGATCTTCTGGCAGTCTGAATGGATAACATCTTATTGGTACCCCTTGCACACTCTTGCCGTCCCAATGCCACTTAATGACCATGGAATGCAATGACAGATCAGCTGGCTTTAGGAACTGAAATAATATTTCCAAATATTCTTTCTGATATTGAAAAATTTCTTGGTGTTCAGCATCCTGCAGTGTTGTGCAGGAATTATCCTGAAGGGGAAAAAAGGAACGTTTTGTACAAAAAAATCTGTTTCCTATACAGAAACCTTGTGGTTTAATGCAAGAAAACATGGTTTTCTCTACAAATCAACACCTGTGCAGCACTCTTAGATGATTGAATACAGGGGAGGAATATCCATTTTTCATCCACAGTGGAGGGAAAAATACTTTTTAATCATTCATCATCACATAGCAGATAAAAACAGTTGATGATTTACATCCCCAGGCATGGTAGGTCAACTGTGTGTATGGGTGTCATTGCACAGGGAAGTCCGGATACTTCCTTCTACCGTGTCCCACATAGGCATAACAGGAGTTTCTGCTTGCATATCTCACCAACAGGATTCAAGCCACAAATCTTGGAACCTCTAAGAGTACATCTACACTATTGAAAAAAAAATGCAGTTGGACACCACTTTAACTGCCATGACTCCATCCTACAGAATCCTGGGATCTGTAGTTTTGTAGGGCACCAGCATCCTTTAGCAGACAAAATAAAAGGCCTTGCAAAATTATAGACTCCAGGATTCCATAGCATGGAGCTACAGCACCTAAAGTGATGTCAAACATGTAGATGCACCCTCAAAAACCTCTGCCAGCTATTCATGCACCTCCATATGACATAGACCCAAACACATAGTCCAATGTTGGCATGCAACTCCAATAGTCAGGATTTTTAAAATACTTCCCCCACCACTAACAACTCATGACATGCTGCCATGGGACAGAATTTTTCTTGTTCAAACCCCATAAAATGCAATGGGAGTCAGCAGCATGAGCCCTACCATTAGGTAGAGTAAGACAGCTGACTCAAGCAGCAGATTTTGATGTTCTGAAAGGGTGTCACACTGTTAGATATTTATTGTTGGTTAGTTTTTAATGTCAAATACACAAAGAAGTGCTTGTGGGATTTTCTTCCTTTTTGTGACAGAATACACAGACGGGCTTTAGATGCTGTATACTTTAACTTGGACAGGAGGTGCTGTTTGCTGCTTTGTCAGAAAATCTCTCTTGTGATGTCCCATAATGTCCTGGTATAGCAGAGACAGTCTCAGTTAATCTTCTGCTGTCCCAGTTTTTCAGCTGCTTAGTTAATGTCCCAGTTTCTCTCTTCTCCTCCCATTCCCCCCTTGTCCTCAGCAGAATTCAGTTGTTACAAATTAAGTTCAAAGTGCAAACTTACTTTGCACTCAATTAACTCAGCAGGGAGGAGAAGAGGGGGTAGAATATTGCATTTCGCAGTTGGCTCAGGCAAAGGCAAACTGCTTCAAAATCTCCAAGCTTGTGTGTTCACTTTCATTTATAAATTTTGACATCTTAACCACACAGATGTTTGCTAGCTGCATGTGTTTGATTTTCATTTGCAGAGTGTTGGAGGGTATGCAGCCCTGGAAAGTGACATTTTTGTATGGTAGATTCTGCTGCAAGTCTTAAACCACTGCATTGCACATTGCAAATGTTTAATGTACGAGAGCTTTAAAAAGCCATTAATGGAAGGCTTCTACAGGTTGCATCTCCTTTATCTGGAATTCCATAATATTCCAAAATCCAAAACTTTTTTGATGGTTAGCTGTCATAGTGACACCTTTGTTTCATGAACAACATTATTAAAAATGTGTAAGGCATACATGCAACATAAATGAACTTTGTGTTAAGACTTGGGTCCCATCTTCAAGATATCTCATTATGTACAATATGCAAATACAGATACAAATACAAAATACTTGTGGTCTCAAGCATTTTGGATAAGGGAAGCCTGTATTTTAATAAGGAAATATGAAAGCAAAGAAAAGAAAGCAGGACTTTAGGAATTATTGGAATGAAATTTCTTTCTTTCTTTCTTTCTTTCTTTTTTTGGCTTGCTTGCTCTCTTAGGTTTTTCTGGTAAAAGAGCTTTTAAGTGGAAGATTTAAGAATTCCCCATCCATATGACATTTGAGACTGAAATTCCCTACCAGTTGAGGTCTTACAATGCAATTTTATCTGTCTCCTGACAGAAAGAATGACTAGTGTCAAGACTGATACTCTGCAGGCAATGAGAAATATTCACAGCTTGGTGCAAAATAAAAAGCACTTCAGCCTTATCAGATTTCTGTGGTAAAGATGCACACATTCCTTCCAAGGGACTAACTCACAGGGAGTTGGAAAATCCAGTCCCAGGATAGTGATAGAGAATAGGCTGGATCGATGTCAACAATCTAGTTTTATTCATAAGTGCTAGTGTGTGTAACAGTTTTATTTGCTGGGGAGCTCTGCAGGACTGACTGAAATTTCACTGAGGAATTTTATGGGATTTTTTACAATATTCCTTGAATGAAATGACTCACTCCACTGGTATCCAACAGCCCAAAGGGTCAGAGATGAGACACACCTGGGGGAAACCTCTGGGAAATTGTTCTTCACAGTCCATTCCTCACTTGATGTCAAATGTAATCTAATGCTAGTTTCCTTAAGTCTGTCCTGGATCAAGCATGAGATCATCACTGTTTTCCAGGGAAAGTTTTCATATTATTTATGGCAATTTGATGAACTGCTATCAAGCATTCAGTATTTGGAGCAGGGCTTGGCAAAGGGGTCAAGCAGACTAGCAGTTTAGAGGGGCCTCTGGCCACTCCAGGCCCAGTCACTCAGAAATTGGTGCAGGACTGTGATGACCAGACACCGCAGTCCTGTGGCCGGCTGCCGCGGCAATGTTGAATGGTGTACCAGCAATAAGCACTTTTTGCACTCCTTTTGCTAGCAGCCCTGGGCTATCTTAGGTGGTCGTGGGGCAGCTTTGTCTCGATCCTGGGGCATATGTGTCATCTGTAGCCATGCCCCCAGATCAGCCCAAACCAGCACTTTAGGCTTGTGTATTTCGGGCCAAAGTTACTTTTTTGGACTCCTGCTCCCAGAATGGTCATACTGGATGGTATGTTTTGGGAACAGTAGCCTAGGAAGAATAATTTTTCTGTGCTCTGATTGTAGGAAGTGTAGCAGAACTTTCTAGTGTGGAAAGGGTCTCTGTGTCCATTTTTTCAATTTTGGACTGATTCTTGTCCTAGAACTTTATCAGACACATTTTCTCCCCTCCAGACAAAATGGAGGTGCTCACAGTCACAGGCCCGAAACCAGGTCTGGGAATACAACTTCCAGTCCTTGATGGAGTCATACTCTCCTCGAAGGACTCTGTTCGCAGTCTGGGGGTACTCCTTGATCCATCGCTTCACATGACAAGTCAGGTGAATGCAACGGTCAGGAGCGCCTGCTACCAGCTTCGGCTGATACGCCAGCTTCGCCCTTTCCTGGAGAAGAAGGATCTGGAAACTGTGATACACGCGCTGGTAACCTCACGTTTGGACTACTGCAATGCACTCTACATGGGGCTACCCTTGTGCCTAACCCGGAAACTACAATTGGTCCAAAATATGGCAGCCAGGCTCTTGGCTGGAACATCTAGGAGAGAGCATATCACTCCGGTGCTAAAAGCTCTCCACTGGCTGCCGATCAGTTTCCAGGCACAGTACAAGGTGTTGGTTTTAACCTTTAAAGCCCTTCATGGCTTGGGTCCATCCTATCTAAGGGACCGCCTCTCCCCATACGACCCCCCCCCCGCACACTTCGGTCCTCTGGGAGGAACCTGCTACAGCCCATGAAGACCAGACTGGTGCAGACCTCCCAGAGGGCTTTTTCGGCTGTTGCCCCCAAGTTGTGGAATGACCTGCCGGATGAGATGCGTCTCATTCCATCTTTAGAAGGCTTCAAAAGAGCCCTAAAGACGCATCTCTTCCGGCAGGCCTTCCCAGAGGAAATTAACACCCCCAGCTTCACACCTAGGCCTTAGGGGTTTCCTAAGCCCTTTCCCTGCATTTTATCCTCATACAACCTAAGCCTGGGTCCGCTCCCTGTTATTGCACACTGTTATTTTAATCATTCATGCTTTTAACTTTATTATGATTTAATTCTCTTTTAAGGGAGGGTGATAAGGGTAAGGAAGGGGTATTTTAATCTGTCATTGTTTTTAATTCTGTTGTACTCTGCCCCAATTGCCTGTTCAGAGGGGTGGATTAGAAATAAATATTATTATTATTATTATTGACACTGCAAGGGGCTGCTTGGGGCTACATGAGACTGAGAAAAAATGGATATTACCACACACCAAAGTGTCCTCAAAATAACCCCATTCTGGCACCCGGTGCCAGGCCATCTCCATTCAGTGCTGAGGCACATTAAATGTTTGGGTCGGAAGTCTTCCATTTAAGACAAAGGACGTGCCTTAGCACTGAATGGAAACAGTTGGGCACTGGGTGCCAGAGTGGGGCCATTTTGAGGACATCAGTGAGTGGTAAAATCCATTTTTTCTTGGTCTCACGCAGCCCCAAGCATCCCCTTCTAGTGCCCATAACGGGGGGGGGGGGTGTCCGATAAAATCTCCAGACTGAGATTTTATATCTGGTAAGAACTTGTTTTTATACATTTCACAGAGGTCATTGATTACACTGATTGATCACATCATTAAACATTTTAAAAATTCTCCACACGTGGTCCCGATATGTCAAAATTTTAAAACCAAAAGCACATCTTTTAAAAACGAATTGTTATACACAAGAAAAAGAGCAACCATTTTTGTTTGTCTTTCATAACATTGCACCTGAGTTCCCATTCCCTAATTTATCATGGGCTGCAAATAAAGCTGGAGAAGGTTATATTCAATTAGGGATGAACAACCTGTGGCAATGAAAGCCTTAGGTATGGAGCCTTGGGATGCCATGAAAGAAGACTTTCCATTTCATACCAGTGAGGAAAGGAAATCACTGTGATGTTTGTATATTATGAATAATAGTTGTTGTCGCATACCTAGACGTTTCTTACTTATGGAGCTAAGGTGAACCTCTCATGGGGTTTTCTTTGCAGGATTTATTCAGAGGGGAATTACCATCGCTTTCCTCAAAGGCTGAGAGAGAGAGCCCAAAGTTACATAGCATATTTCCAGGCCTGAGTGAGATCTTGAACCCTGGAGTCCTTGTCAACACTCAAGCCTCTGGCTCTTTAGTGTTAGTACTTTATTTATCTACCTTTTCTCCAGAACTAGGTCTCAAAGTAGTTTATAATAAGACAAAAACACATCTAAGTAAAATAAATAAATAAATAAATAAATAAATAAGAATTTATTCTTAAAAGAAGTTATTTGTAGAATTAGGAACTGGAAAGTCATTAAAAAGACAAGAAATAAAACAACACAGCACACTTTTAAAAAGCTTATAAACAGTTCCCTAAAGCCAGTCAGAACAAATTAAAAGCTTTGTTGATTGATGGAAGGATAAAGGTGAAGTCAGTTTATCCTCCCTAAGAATGTAGTTTCAGAATGAAGAAGCAGGCACCAAGAAGGCCTTCTTTTGTGCTCTCACTACAAACAATGAGGGTGATTGGACTTAGGGAAGAGCTCCTCCAAGTAATTCAGAGTCTGGGAATGCTTGTATGAGATTAGTACAGTACTTCAGATTGCCTAGGCTAGGTGTAGACCAACTGCAACTCGTGTCACATGTAACACTTAGGACCCCAAAGTGCAATGCCAGAAGCCCATCCTAGAAGCCCAACCTGAAAGTTTCCAGATCTCCTCAAATATTTTTGGTGCTGATTTTCAGGCTATGTTTGACCTCAAAACTAGCCCCCAAACATCCAAAACCAGCCACAAATGTGATGGTTTACCATCCCAACAAGTAAACAGTGCATCCGCTACTTCCCAAGGGTTGGAACTGTTCTCAGTGTTCTTGAGAATCGTGTTTCAGCCCATGATCTGAAACATTTGATTGCCATTCCCCTTCAATATGCAAAAACATCTTGCAACATCTTTGAGACTAACTGAAAGAAATTGGTAGCATTCTTTCTTTTAGTTAATCTCAAAGGTGCTGCAAGATATATCCGCGTACTGATTTTACAGATTCACAGGGCTACATCTTTGAATTCCCCTTCAGTGTTCATGCAGACTTGAACAGTAATGCCATGCTGCCCTCTAATGGCTGGTCCAATGCACTCCTTGTTCATCAAATCCTTCTTCCCATTTATGTGACAGATCACACAATAATTCTAGTATGTTATAGCAAAATTGGTGAGTTCTGCATCTCTTCAAAACACGGAAACTGCAAACACCTTCAGTGAATCAAATTCCTGTTTTACGAATGTATGAAATGGTATCCCAATTTGGCAGGTTATATTATATGCCAGCAAAACTTGCTCTCAGAGACACACACACAGAGAGAGAGAGAGAGAGAGAGAGAGAGAGAGAGAGAGAGAGAGAACAGCAGGGCCAAAATTTAGGGAAATATACTGAACAGTATTGCTGTTTTCCAGCATTTTTATAGTCTAGCAAATCTCTTCTCTGGAAATGATTTCCCATTTGGTGTATCCCTTAAAACTCAGTTTACAGTGGGGTTCAAATATATAAATATTAAAGGGTGACTCATGACTCACAACATTTTGTTAACTGTGGCAGAATGGCAATTGGCACCCCACCACACACACCTTCAGTCAACATGCATATTACCCTAAGCCAGCCATGTTATTTGAACAAATGAAACAGAGAAGCACCTGACCCTGTCTTTGACAGTAAAATATAACAGCAAATGAAATATGCAAAGAGATCTTGTAGTAACCTTGAGACTAACAGAAAGAAGTTGTTAGCATGGGCTTTCATAGATTTGAGCCTATTTCCTCAGATGCATTTGGAAGTAGAATCAAGTCTAAGAAAACTCATGCTACCAACTTCTTTCTTTTAGTTAGTCTCAAGACTAACCGCAAGATCCTTTTGCCTACTAATTTTTCAGACTAAGGGCCTATACAGATTGGGAGAAAGCCCCTTTCTCCCCTTGATCATGGCCATGCCAATCAAACAGCACAGCCACAATGCACCTGGAAAAAGGAGCTGCAAAAAGTGGCTCATTTCTCCACCATTAGCACCCTGGAGCAGTGCAATGACATCCCTTGTGTGCCACACCATTTGGACATGGCACTCAAGGCATGTCATCATCGTGGACTCCATGTAAATGGTGCCGCACTAAGGAGGCACCCAGACAGTGCATTAGGGCTCAGGAGCATGCAGACGCTCCACTCTCCCAAGCCCTAATTTCAGCCCCAGGCCAGCGCAAAGCACCAGTCTGTACCAGGCCTAACACAGCTAGGTCTTTGAATTCTAATAGTAAGTTAAGTAATTCAGAGTTCTGGTCACCACCTGTAAAGCCTGATACAGCTTAGGTTCAGACTATCTGAAAGACGATATCTCCCCATACAAATCTGAAAAAATGCTAAGATCTGCAGAAGAAGACTTTTTCTCAGTCCTGGGCAAACTATATATAGAAAAAATTATATCCCAGATTGATAAACCATAAATCTACAAGCCAACAGTAGGTAATTTGTTTATTGTAGCTTTATATGATATTAGAGTCATGAAAAACATTATACAGCAAGACGTTCTCTATTTTTTCAAAACAGTCCACACAATAATGAATGGCACTTGTGATGCAAACACTTCATGTAGATAGCAATGTCTTTTGATCCTGGAGGGTAAGACGGCTACCTCCAGAGAATTATGAGGCCGTTTCGACTTCTTATAGTTTTCATCAGCTTAAATCAATACAGATTTCATGCTGCACAAACATAAATCATCAGACCAAACAATAGTCCTGCGCCTGGTGGAGAATCAGCAAATTATTAACTCAATGTTATATTAATTACAAAATGCCAAATTCAATATCATACAAACAAACAATAAAGCTATATAAGCTTACCACAAACCTAAATAATCAGACTTGACCCTGTGCCTGGTGGCGAATCAGCAGTAATTGTGTGATATAATGTAACTCTTTTTATAACAAAGTCTACAGGTGGCTGGCTATTCCATGAAAACTCTTAAAGGCATATGTCCCAGCCATCTTACCCTCCAGGATCCAAGGACATTGCTATCTACATGAAGTATTTGCATCACAAGTGCCATTCATTACTGTGTGGACTGTTTTGAAAAAATAGAGAACATATTGCTGTATATATTATCTGTTTTCCATGACTCTGATATCATATAAAGCTACAATAACCGAATTACCTACTGCTGACTTGTAGATCTATGATTTGTTTATCAATCTGGGATATAATTTTTTCTATATATAGTTTGCCCAGTTGTTTTCTTTTTCTTTTTCTAGTTTTGTAAACCTCCTGCACCTTGTTTTTCTCAGTCCTGCCACCACCACAAGCTTGTTTGGTGAGGACATGAGAGGAAGCCTTGGCAGTGGCTGCTCCCATCTTCTGGAACTCCATCCCCTCAGGAGGATAGACTGGCTCATCCCTGCTTTCCTTTCTCAGGCAGGCAAAGACATTTTTGTTTAAGCAGGCTTTTAATGATCAATCAGAGAAGCTTTTTATTTCATAGAATCATAGGCCCGATCTAGATGGGCACTAAAGAGCGCCATTAGGGCTCTTTTGGGGACCTTTAAGGTTAGGGAGGGCACAGCGTTCACACCCTCCCTAATGCTAAAGCATATGGGCGCCACCATTTTTAAATGGTGGCATCCATATGGACGCGCTATAAGAATGTCATGGTGCACACAGCGTTTAGACAACACTGCATGTGACTGATATAATGGTGCCATGGGAGGGTGCCAATTTCGGAGCTCCTTTTTTGTTCTGGGTCCTCGGCGTGGCCTTTAGACGGCTGTGCCAAGGACTCAGGGGGGAAAGGGGCTGAGGCAGCGGCCCCTCTCTCCCTTCGGAACCGCTGGGGAGAGTGTGGTGCAGCGGGTGCCCAGGGCTTGCAGGCCGCAGGGAAGCGACAGTTCACCGCTTCCCTGCGGCCTGCAGAAGCGGTGGGATGTGCCTCTGGGGCTGCCAGTGAGGCAGCCCTGGCCCAATCTCGCTGCTTCTTGGGGCAGCTGCAGACCGCCCCAAAGAGTCAGAAGAGACCACAAGGGTCATCCAAACCCCTGCATTGTAGGAAAACAGAATTAAAGCACCCACAATAAGTGGCCATCCAGCCTCTGTTTCAAAACCTCCAAAGAAAGAGACTCCACCACTCTCTGAGGGAGTGTGTTTCACTGTCGAACAGCTCTTACTGTCAGGAAGTTCTGCCTAATGTTCAGACGGAATCTCTTTTCCTGTAGTTTGGATCCGTTGCTCCAGGTCCTAGTCTCGGGCTGCAGAAAATAAGCTTCCTCCATACTCAATATGACACCCCTTCAAATATTTTAACAGGCTATCATACTTAGATGTGTTTTTATTTGTTTTAACTTTTGTATGGCCTTTGAATGATTTTATAGTGTTTAATGTGGGTTTTTAATTGTTTCTAAAATTTTATTGTTAAACATTGTTATTTCTGGAAGCTGCTTTGTGACCCACTCTGGATGGCACATAGAAAGATGGCACATAGATGAAGTAAGTAAGTAACGTAATATTAACTAACAATTTGCTGTGGGGTTTTTTTCTCAACCCCCCAAACTTACTTCCCAAAGCAGCTGCTTCAGTCTGGCTGATGGTCTTAATGGTGTTATTAATAATTAAAAGAAAAAAAACCACTTGGAGCTGAAGTTTTGTATGCCTCTATGATAAACAAAAGAAGGAACAAATGTTTTGTATGTGTTGTCCAGACAAAATTAAGGGCTTCTAGATAAACAAAGGGGATTTCAAAAATTGATCTGCCATGCCACAAATTATCCTTATTTTTACATGCTGTGTATGCACAGTGGTAGTTAGTTAGCAAGAACAACTGTCTCCTATAATGCTATCACAAACTTGCACTGAGTTATTAATAAGGACCACACCTCTTTAGTTTACAACCATGCTATTACAGTGGAGCTTTGCAAGCAACCTTTTAATCTTTACTCTTTAACCTGTAACTGTATCCCACCCCAAATTAAATCAAAAACACATGCTTCTTCTGTGCCAGTTTCCAGTGAAGTGAAGCATGCTATGTGTCAAAAGAGCAATGTGAAAAATTTCCTCACTCTTGGAAGAGACTTTTGTAGCTGGGTTGCAAGGGCAGCTATTAGGCAGATAAAAATACAATCTGTGGAACCCAAGATATGCTTTGAGCAAGTGAATCAGTAACAAGTTCCCTGTGGTGTATTAAGTCCACTGGAAGATATCCAAATGACTAACCTGACTCCTTTGCATTATAGATGAAGCAAAGTTAGAGCCTGGCTTCCATTGCTGACCCCTTTGCCTGGATTCGCTTCATGTGGAACAATTAATTTTAATTGAGATGTTGGGGTTCTTTTAATCTTATGTGATCCACAAGATGGAGAAGTATCTAAAAAATATTCTGGTTGTTTCATTTGGATTCTTATTTCTATTTACTGCTTTTGGAGGACTCCAGAGCCTGCAGGTAGGTGGACTTTAGGTGCTTCATTGAAGATGACACATCTAGCTATGGAATATACATTTGAGAAAGATCTATTTGACAAGATGACTATATTGTGGGTGGGTTCCATAATGGAAGAGAATCCCAGGGCTTGTCTACATGGGTGATTTACCCCAGATTCCACCCCTCCACCCCCAGAGCCAAAATCTAAATTGGGTCCAGACTGTCATCATCATGACTCCAAACAACACCCAATTTGGGCTTTCCCACCCCTAACCTGCATTTAAATAACTGAACCTTTGCTGCAGGTTTTCATCTCTCTTTGCAGCAACAATGGCAGTTGTCTTCACTTAAATCCTGGTTGTGCCGCTGCAGTTGAGGTCAGAACAAGGTGCCCAGTGGCAATAACATGGCTGAGTGCCTCATTCTGACCTCAGCCAAAAACCCACAACAAAAGAGAGCAGGTATGGGTGGAGGGATTCAGAAGGAATTCAGAAAAAGAATACTCCAGGGCATGCCAGTATTCTGGCAAGCAAAGACAGGGCCATAGAAATACCAAGGAGCATCAGAATGTAAGATTCCTCCTGCACCAGGCCAAGTTACCATCACATCCAACATCCTGCTTCTTTCCATAGTGATTCTGCAAAGCCAAGAGCAATGAAAAGAATTACCTTCTCTAATCACTGTTGCTTCCAAGTAGCTCATATTTGGTGGTATACTGTTTCTAAAACTGGATATTATATAGAATGATCTTGATTAAACTTGTAAAAAATATCAGCTCTTTGTACCCTCGAACACTGGTGTTCCTAGGGTTGGCATCACCTGATGCGATAACACATGGTGTCACCCCCCCCCCCCTTGACCTCCTCCTATTTCACACCATACAGAATCCTTAGTAATGAATTTTTACACTAATGTTACTCATAAATCGTAATTCCCATATGTAACTGAATGTAATGCTAATAGTTGTGACATAAACAATCAGCAAAATTAAAATTATACCTTAAAATTACATTATGATGTGCACAACCTAAATATATTTGCATATACATTGTGAAGATTTGGTTAAAATGTGATTTTTTAAAAGAAAATTTAAGAATAAAAAAATTAAAATTAAAAATTTTGCCATTTTAATTTTTTAACATTCTGGGTCCTCTCCTTTTTCCTCCCACTGAGCTTCACTCCACTCTCACCGTCTCTTAAAGCATTTTAAAGGGAAACAAATGAATGCCGCAGCCCTTTTCTGCCAAAAATAGGTGTTTGGGGAGCAGTGGTGTCTCTCTTCTTAGGGTATCACCTTGTGTGGTCCCCCCCATGCCCCCCTAGTGACACCACTGCCCTGAGAAAGAGTTGCAGGGAAGCTAAAAGAATAAACTCTTTAAATCAGAGATCTGATTGTGAAGAGAAAGTACTTTTCCTCTATTTCCCACTGCTAGTTGATGGGAATACCATGACATTCCATTAAGTTTATTGCACAGGGCTCATGGCACGCAAATGGAAAGGTACAAAAGGGGCTGGGAAGGGAACGGAACAAGTGAGGGACACAATTGTTTGCACACCAGAATGCCGCCAAATGGCACTGGAAGTCCCCATCCCGTTCTGTTCATTCCTCATCCATCCCAGAGGAGGAGATTTTTGAGAACTGTTCTAACAATTCTCAAAAATCACTTCCTCTGGGATGGATTAGGAATGGAATGGGGATTTCCGGCGGTGGCAGCGGCATTCTGGTGTGCGGTAACATGCATCCCTCACTTGTTCCCTCACTTGTTCTGTTCCCTTCTTGCCCCTTTTGTACCTTTCCATTTGCCCTGTGCGATAAAATCATAGATTTCAGAGATGAAAACTGGGGCATATATGTGGATGAGCAACATCTAAGTATGGTCATGATGGCAAATGTCATTAATGAGGGAGTCCATGCAAACTAGGAGAGGCTGCAGCAGTTTGGCTTTGTCACAGCCTGCTGGGAACGGAAAGATTGTGTCCCTTCTTCTCCCTGCTGCTGAGTTACTTGAGGGCAAAGTACCCTTGAACTCAGGCTCCTGCCACTGAAATAAGCCAAAGATAAAGGAGGAAAGTGAGAGGAGAAGAGAGAAACTGAGATGCTTTGAAAGTTACTGAAAAGTCCACTGGCTGCCAATTAGTTTCTGGGCCCAGTACAAGGTGTTGGTTTTAACCTTTAAAGCCCGTCATGGCTTGGGTCCATCCTATCTCTAGGACCACCTCTCCCCATATGATCCCCCCCACACGCTCCGATTCTCTGGGAGGAATATGTTACAGCCCTTGAAGACCAGACTGACACAAACCTCCCAGAGGGCCTTTTCAGCCATAGCCCCCAAGCTATGGAATGACCTGCCAGATGAGATGCATCTTATTACATCTGTTGACGGCATTAGAAAAGCCTTAAAGACGCATCTCTTCCGGAGGCCTTCCCAGAGAACATTTCCCGGCTCCATACCCACTGTTGACTCCTTCTCCTAGTTCCTCTTCCCCCCCCCCTTCGGAATTGTTTCACACAGCTTTGGGCAGTTACAGTGGTCCCCCGGGTTATGAAAGGTAATCCGTTCCGGATTACCTTTCGTAACCCGAAAATTTTCGTAACCCGGGGGACCCCCAGGCCTCGGAGGGGAAGGGACGGCCTTCCCGCAGGTCCGCGGGAAGGCCGTCCCTTCTCCTCCGAGGCCCTGGCCGGCGGAGGAGAAGGGACGGCCTGCGGGAAGGCCGTCCCTTTTCCTCCGAAGCCTGGCCTCGGAGGAGAAGGGACGAAAGGCCGTCCCTTCTCTTCCGAAGCCTGGCCTCGGAGGAGAAGGGACGAAAGGCCGTCCCTTTTCCTCCGAAGCCTGGCCTCGGAGAAGAAGGGACGAAAGGCCGTCCCTTGTCCTCCGAAGCCTGGCCTCGGAAGAGAAGGGACGAAAGGCCGTCCCTTGTCCTCCGAAGCCTGGCCTCGGAGGAGAAGGGACGAAAGGCCGTCCCTTGTCCTCCGAAGCCTGGCCTCGGAGGAGAAGGGACGAAAGGCCGTCCCTTGTCCTCCGAAGCCTGGCCTCGGAGGAGAAGGGACGAAAGGCCGTACCTTCTCTTCCGAAGCCTGGCCTCGGAGGAGAAGGGACGAAAGGCCGTCCCTTCTCTTCCGAAGCCTGGCCTCGGAGGAGAAGGGACGAAAGGCCGTCCCTTCTCTTCCGAAGCCTGGCCTCGGAGGAGAAGGGACGAAAGGCCGTCCCTTTTCCTCCGAAGCCTGGCCTCGGAGGAGAAGGGACGAAAGGCCGTCCCTTCTCCTCCGAGGCCTGGGCGCCGGGGGATCTTTCTTTTTTTTTCGGATCCCAGGGGATCCTTCGGATCCCGGGGGATACAATCGCGGTCCCGCCGGTTTCGGATCCCGAGGTTTTCTTAACCCGGGGGATTCGTATCCTGGGGACCACTGTACTTTTATATGTTTTATTTGCACTATATTTTTAATTCTTAGCTATTTAATTCTATTTTAAGGGGTGGGTGAGGGGAATGGGATTGTTGTATTTTAACTTGTGCTGCTTTTAACTATGTTGTACCCTGTCCCGATTGCCAGTTCAGAGGGACGGGCTATAAATAAATAAATTATTATTATTATTACTATTATTATTAGTGGCATGACAGATAATTAAATAGGATTTTCCCTACCAAACCGAGACAGTTGGAGGGCATGTTATATCAACAGGAAGCTGATTGGCAGTGGTTCTAAAGTGTTGCAAAAAGTGACCATTTCCAAAACTTCCTGGAAATGGCTTGAACTTGGAACATCCCCCATATAAAGCAAATTGTCTTAACACCTAGCTGATGGAAGGAAGAGACTTTCTTTCCTGCTTCCTCAAGCTCTTTAATGACTAGGTGATTCTATAGCAACAGACACACAACATTTCATTGTTGTTTATAATGTTGACACTTCCAGGTGCTCCATGATATGAGTTGGTTCTCCTTAATGCCACTTACGGCCCCAATAAGATGCTTGTGTTAAAGACTGCCTTCCCTAACTGTTTCTGTGGGGCTCAATAGACAGCCCCTAAGAAGCAACTTCATGTAAACACTGCGCAGAAGATGCGACACGATGCCACCTACCGTGTGGTTGCTTGGGGAGCAGCATGCTGGTGTGGGCTGGAGTCAGGGCAGCCAGTGTGCAGTCACCACACCCCCACTTTGCCCCCACGCTGGCTCTTTATGCTGGTCTGTACAACCTCTATATGTCTCCCCAACAGTCAAACAATCCTATTATTTGTTGTAAAGCAGGGATGGGCATCTTCTCATGGCTAAGGGCCTGCATCACTAGATTTGGTGCCTGCATCACTAGATTTCTAGGAGACACCTTTGTTGTGTTTACTGTGGTGGTGCTCTATAGCACCTGAGGATGTAAAATGAGGCTAGGCACCATATAGGGGTGTAGAACAGGGGTGGGCAGTGTTCAGCCCTGGTGCCACATGCATCTCTCAAGGCTTTTCATTCCCTCCTGGGCTCTTCCAGGCTCCATAGGCTACTCTTTTCCTGGTCAAAATTGGTGTGACTTGATGTTTAAATACAGTCGGCCCTCTGTATCCTCAGGGTTTTTTTTAAATCCTCAGATTCAAGCATCCACAGTTTGAAAATATTCAAAAAAATATATTAATTCCAAAAAGCAAATCTTGGTTTTGCTATTTTATATATGAGACACCATTTCACTATGCCATTGGATTTAATGGGACTTGAGCATCCACAGATTTTGTTATCCAGGGATGGTCTTGGAACCAAATCCCAGCAAATACCAAAGGCCCACAGTAGTATGCAGGGCTTCCCTGCACTTTTGAATTTCAAAATAGTACCTGTTTTCAAAACCACTTCCTGCTATTTCCAGTTTTGTTTTGTCTCCTGCCATTTTAGAATGATTGGTCCAGGACCTGCAGTTGCCATTTTGTCAACCCCCACACACCATATAGATATGTGAGACTGCCAGGCAAAACATTATCTTCTTTCCCTGAAGGGAAAGGAAGGGAAAGGAAGGGATGGGAAGAACTTTCTCCTGTTCTGATGGTGAGAATACTGTGTTGGTAGCCATCACCAGTTCTGCAGTGGGAGGGGTGCAAACAGGGGGCAGCGATTGTATGTGCCCCATGAGCTATGTGTTGCTCACTCCTGTTGCCAACATTTGCATCCCTTGTATTTTGTATCTACAGAGCAGCCTCCATTCTGAAAAAGGACTGGGTGTCGCCTCTCTGAGTGTTATCTATGCAGCGCTTATCCTGTCTTCAATGTTTCTCCCACCCATCCTCATTCAGAAGCTCGGGTGCAAGTGGACCATTGTAGGCGCTATGTGCTGCTACATTACATATTCTCTGGGAAACTTCTATGCCAGCTGGTAATACCACTCACGTACTTCCTAAGAGATCTGAAATGTAATTACCGTATTGGGATTTGTCATATACTTCCAGCCTGATTATTGTACAGGGTAACTGCCATAGTGAAAAACCCAATGGGGAAACACTTAGATAATTTGTGAAAAGCAACAAAACAACAACAGCAGAAACATAGATTTCTTTGTTGGCCCAGCCATTCAACTTATCTAACTATGCATTTACTCACTCCTGTGGGTCTGCTTTAGGTAGTGCTAGCCAACATGATTCCAGTCAGATGTCTATTCTTAGGTGGAAATTAGGAACAGAAAATACAAGAGTGAAGTCTCTTTGGGATTATTATATGATTAGAAGATCTTGATATCTTATCTTAATGTCATGGTGGTGCCAAATGAAATGCTTTGGGGCTGGAAGTGTTACTGAGTCCTCTGGAATTAGCAGGGAAGAGAGCCAGCATGCTGTAGTGATTTAAAAGTTGGGCTAGGACACTGGAGACCAGGGTTCAAATCCTGGCTTGGCCATGTAAACCCACTGAGTGACCTTGAGCAAGGCATACTCTCTCAGCCTCAGAGGATGGAAATGGCAAACCCCCTCTGAAGAAACTTGCCAAGAAAACCCCAAGAAAACACCTTAGAGTCACTATCAAAAAAGACATGAAGGCATACAGCAACAATAAAAATAATCTGGGGAGAAGCAGACTGGAATGGGTCCAGTCAAGTTGAATCGCACATCCCAGGTTTCACTTAAGACTGTTAGTTATTCCATCACATTTATGAGGTGTCAATATGTGTTTTTGGCTTTGTGGTGACTATAATATCTAGTATAGGTTCTGTTCTGTATAGTGCAGAACATTCCTATGCTGAGCCATTTACCACCACCCCCAAATCTATCATAATACTATTGAAGCCCTCACCCCCAGTCACTCATGCTTGAAGGAAAATGGGGCATTATAGATGCATCTGAATATGTCCCTATAGTTAGATACCAAGTGCTGACAGAATTCACTAAGTCTGCTTGGGTCCTCCAAAGATCTCAGTGGCTGAGATAGAAATAAACATCACTGGGAGCCAATTTAATTTCACTGGGGAGATCATTCCATATGGTGGGCCCAACATCACAACACAGAATGCAGAAATAAAAGTAGATTTTCTTTTATGTGCTACTCTTTCTCCCAGTTTGGAGGGATAACAGCAAAATATCGGCTGCTTTTTATAGGCTGAGTCTCAGGGTCATTCTTCAGGTTAGGGCAGTTACCTGGGACTATCCAGTATTCTAGTTACCCAATATCATCAATCTGTGTTCTGGGTGTTTCAAATAGTCCAGTTCTGTAGATATTTCTCATCATAACAAAATATCTAGGCATATCTACTCTTACTTGACATGAAACCTAGAAGAGAATGAGAACATTGAATAAAGCAAACAAATATATTATGGAGCCTATTATTTAACCAGGGCATGTGCATAATTACTGTTTGTGTAGCCTTGGTGATGACTAACCTTTCCTTCCTTAGTAAACAAGGCTCTATGCTAACTTAAACTAAACAAAGGGCAGTACACACAGCATTGTATGATTGGTGTTTGAGTGTTTTCTTGAAAGGAAGGGGATAGGAAAGGAAAGTTTACCTAAGGTCATGTTATCCTAACACCTTCATTTCTGCAATACAAATAGCGTGGGTTTATGAAAATGTGATCATGGGAGTTCCTCCATTATCTGAACAGCCATAACCTTCTTCCTAGGTAACAAAGCGTTAACATGAAAGCATCTATTGGTGGCAGTCACACAAGGCCATAAATGGGTTTAAATGTCTTCATCTATTCTTATTTCTTTAGGCCTAGGACAAAAATGCTATTCTTAGAAACACTGAATCTTATCGCTCACCTTTTTAAACCGGCTCCAGCCTCCTGGAATAGAGGTGGGGATTTTCACTCAGTAAATTGCCACCGAACCACTGACTACCATCAGCCTGGGTCAAAGCCACACTCCACCAGCACTTTATAGATGTCCAAAGCTTTCTGATTTCAAAAGAATGCTGGCAGAGTGTGGCTGGGACCAGGGCTGATGGTGGCTGGCAGTTCAGTGGTGATTTAGTGAGCGATAATCCCATCCTCCATCCAGCATCCTGGCAAGGTTGCTGGAGACCAGGGCTGAAATCCCCACTAGGCCATGAAAACTCACTGGGTCACCCACTGGGTGACCTTGAGCAAGTCAGTCTCTCTCAGCTCCAAAAGAAGGGAAAGGCCCTTGTGAACAAATCTTGCTATGAAAACCCCATAATAGGGTTGTCAAATTTCAGAAATGCCATGAAGGCAACAGCAAAAAAATTTTTTTAGCTAGAATTGCCAGGTGTCCCTTACAATAAAGGAGCTCCCTTATTTGTGGGCTGGAAAACTTGTCCATTATAGGGACGTTGCATATTTAAGTGTTGGAAAGATTTTCCTTTTCTATAGCATGAACAAAGTGATAAGATAGTCTGTATTTGGAGGAGATGCCCTTCATAAAGAAAGAAATGTATGCACCATATTATTTATGAATCTAGACAAAGAAATACATGACTCAGTGTGTGTTGTGTGCCTTCAAGTCATTTCCAATTTATGGTGACCCTGAGACAAACCTATCACAGGGGGGGTTGGGGGGGCAGGTTTCTTTAGAGGGGGTTTGCCATTGCCATCCAAAAAAAACCCAAAAAACTCCTTCTCCCAATGTTGATGAATTACATTTGCTGTCATGCCTCATCATGGTCCAGAAAGTCAAGGGATGATAGGAA
Source organism: Urosaurus nigricauda (assembly GCA_034509955.1). Taxonomy (NCBI): domain Eukaryota; kingdom Metazoa; phylum Chordata; class Lepidosauria; order Squamata; family Phrynosomatidae; genus Urosaurus; species Urosaurus nigricauda. The sequence goes on along the minus strand of JAOEGL010000001.1, from coordinate 309,603,303 downwards.
CTGGAGTTCAACAATATCTGGAGAGCTGCATATTCCTATTCCTGTCCAACAGTGTAAGGGAAAAGTGTAAATCCTTTCAGGCTGATAGTGTGACAAGTTACCTCTGGCTTCTCTTTTAGAAGGAGATAGTTGTTCATGCTTAAAATAGATAACCATTCATTCATTCATTCATTTATGGCAGGTATACACTGATCCCCACGTCTATGATCTTGGGGCTGGGAGGAGCACCGCTTTGGTCAGCTAAGTGCACATATCTCACCATTGCTGGCAACTCATATGCAGAGAAAGCAGGGAAAATTGGAAGAGATGTTGTCAACCAGTATTTTGGAATCTTCTTCCTAATATTCCAATCTTCTGGAATCTGGGGAAATCTTATATCATCTCTGGTATTTGGCCAGACTCCAAACAAAAGTAAAATATACATAAATAAATGTACACTGTGTCATTTGCAATTAATATCATCAGATGGGAATCAATTATGTTTTAAAACAGGATTGGGAAAAGGATGGACCTCAAACCACATGTGGCCCCAGGGCTGTTTTTGTGACCCCCCCCCCCAGGGTAAAACAAATTACAAAAAAAAAAAAAAAATTCACACACATACACACACACACACCCCAAATGTCCTAAAAAGAGACTCAGGGTGGATTTCTACCATGGTGAAGCCCCCTTGTCCTCCAAGGGTAAAAATACTTCTTGTCATTTTTATTTATTTATTTATTGCCCCCAAATGCCCTCTAGAAGCAGCAAGGGACTTTTCCACCATAATTTGCAGCCCCATAAGCCAATTTTGGTCCATGAAAGCCTTTTCAAAAACAGGACATGACTTCTATTCACTTCCTATTGTTAAAAGAAGGCCCCTCATCATCCTAAAAAGTTCCAGAAAGGCCCAATAATATGGTGAAATTAATGTGCCGTGACCCCTGGAGGACATCCTGAGGCATTTGGAGGCAAAAGAGAGAGAGAGAGAGAGAGAGAGATGGTGCAGTGACCACTTGCAGCACTCCAAGGTGTCCTGGTGATGGGGTTAATATAGCCCCCAGCCTTCCACAACTGCCCACACCTATTTTAAAATGTATTAACTTTTTAGCCAAAAACTTCTATTTGGTTTACTGGGGCATAATGCTCTATTACACTACCATAAGGCAATTTTTGCCGTTGTGAGTGTAGCCATAACTGGGATGGGGGTAGGGACAACAAAGAATGTTGCCCTCCTGGCTCCCTTGCTGCTGCACTTCCTACCGGTATTTGTAAATGCTAACTTTCAATGGGAGAGGAAAAGGCCCATCCAGGAAGGCTGGGGGAGTTAAAGGTCAAAAAAGGCCACAAGCCATACTTCCACACCCCTGCACTAAGAGAAGGGCCATAGCTTACTGGCTGTGCACTCATTTTCCACAGAAGTAGCCCAGGTTCAGTTTCCAGCCACTTTAAGTAAAGGGGATGGGGGGGGGCACAGTCTGAAACCACAAATTACTGTATATACTCATGTATAAGTAAAGAAATTTTAGTTTAAAAATTGACTGGAAAAAACTGACACAATTTATCCATGGGTCAATGTAAGTACTGTACTTTAGCTCTTATTAAAAATGAACCATCGTCTGGTGAAAGGCAATATAACGTAATCTGTCCTGGAAGCATTGACCCTCTTCTACTCTCTCATCTATCCAGCCTTTAGTGTGAGGACAAACAGTTATGCCTGCTGGGATTTTGCAAGTTCTTTGGCATTGTTTTCCTTTGCTTTAGAACCTTTGTTACGTACTCCTAAGTTTTACCATCAATTTATCTACCGGTCATATAAAAATCCATAATTTTGGTCCCAGAATCTGCCTTACACTTATACATGACATTGACTTATAGCTGAGTATATACAGTAAATTTATGTGGATCAGTAGTGTCTCTCTGGATATTGCTGGACTGCAGTTCCCATCAGCACTAACCAGCATTGCCCAGGGTTTGAAGGGAGTTAAAGGCCATATAAACATGCTTGAATCTTACAGTTTTTCTCTCTATGCCACCACCCTCACAAGCTCATTTGGTGAGTGACTGCTTTGAGACTATGGGGCTCCATCCAAAGGGAGACTTGACTGGCTCCTTCCATGAGCTCTTTTTCCTGGCCAGCAAAGACCATTCTATTTAGACAGGCCTTCAGCTTTTAACAAGTTAGGTCAGAAGGATGTTCAATGGGTGTGCTGTATTTTATATTAACTATGTGTTGAATGTATTTCACATTGTTTTAAATGGATGTTTTCAATGGGTTGGTTGTTAATTGGTTTTTGGCCTTTTATACTATATATTGTTTGGCTATATTGTTTTAACTTATATTGTAAGCTGCTTTGGGTCCCATATCGAGAGAAAGGCAGATTAAAAATTAATTAAAAGACAAACAACATCTGAAGGGCCACACACTGCCACAAATGGACCAGTAATGACAGGATAGCTTACATACATGTGTATCTCGCCATTAAAAAATCAACTTTTGGCCTTCATGTGCCTGAACACTGTAAGGGGGAGGGATTGGGGCTTTTTCCTCCATTGTCTAACTTTTTTCCTCATTACCTTTGGGTTTTTGCCTTTTCATGCAAAGTTCATTATTAAAAGGATGCATACAGAAGCTTATAAAGGGGGTTTATCTATTATTGTTGTTGTTGTTGTTGTTTACAAATGATGTAAGGTTCATGAATGAAGTTTGATAGTAGACTGAATTCAGCAGTTTATTAAACAATTCAGCACTAGGCGAACACTGGCTTGGTATCCCAAGGTTCCACTCTGAACTAGCAAATAAACCAACTTTATAGAAACAAAAACATACAGTGGCAGCAAGTGAACAACAAAAGGCTATGACACATACAAACTCACCAATAAGGAACAAAAACTATTTAAAACTAGGTACGTTACACTTATTCTTTTAGTTTATTCTGATGTTCTAGCTGTTAATTTATCAGCAGAACATGTCAAGATACTTTGGAATGTGGCTCAGCAAGCTTTGTACATGTTCAACTTAATTTGAAATCAATAAACAAAATGTTTTCTTCAAAGTGGCTCTACCTCATTTAGGCCTTTTGTGTAATCTCTGTGCAGTGCAGAGAATTATGGGATAATGTCTAGAATTGACTCTCTCACATTCTCTCTACCATAATTTGTATGAAGAAGAGAATCCTGCTAAAAGTCTGATAAACCACAGTATTCTTTGAAGCATAATTTGGAAACCGGTTTTATGTTACTATGGCTAACTTGCACTTATGGTCTTGATTTTCACCTGTATTTTGGGTACTCATTAACTATTCTTTTCACTTTTTAAATGGACTAGTGAACATCTCAGACACAGATCTGGCATGTTGTGGTGCAGAAGACTGCAAGAACACAACAACAGATGATACAAATACCTCAAAACCAACAGAAACCTTAATCTATACACTGCTGGGAATCTACACAGGTAAATACTCTCACAGACCATTTATATCAACAAGCTGAAAGATATTCAGAGGAGAATGGGTGTGAAGGTAAGGCAAGCCCCATGGACCATGACAAAAAGTAGTGATGCCTCACAAATGTAGCTGTGCACATTTCATCTGGAGAAGACTGAGAGGTGATACAACAGCCATCCTTAAATACCTGAAGGGTTGTCATGTGGAAGACAGAGCAAACTTGTTTTCTGGTGCCAAAAAAGATTAGAATCTGAACGAATGGATCCCAGTTACAAAAAGGGGGGTTGCAGTTAAAATTAGAAAGAATTTTATGATGATAACACTATTTTTACAGTGGAATGGACTACTGAAGAACGTGGCAGACTTTCCCTTATTAAAGGCTTTTAAACATGTTTATTTGTTAAGGATGCTTTAATTGTGATTTTTGCAGTAGCAGCAGGCAATTGAACTAAGCAACCTTCTAATTTGACAATCCTATGTTTTTGTGTCAGTTTGAAACCAGCTAAAGTTGTAACGTAAACCAGACAAAATAACTCAAATCCCAATATGAGAAAATTCCAGTGTTGGAGCCTCTCAAAGCCAAAACCCATCCAGACTCATTCTGATAGGGTGGAAGCATTGGTGGATCAGTGATTTTCATGTTTTCCTCTTTCCCTGACAATTTTTATAAATACCCTGGCACTGAAATCACTGGTGTGGAGTGGAGGATACTGAGCAACTAAACTCCAGAGCTGAAATAGATCAGGAGCCAATTTTGATGGATTAGTCTAGGGGCTAAGAAAGTTCTGTCCTGCCACTCCATTACAATATCATGCCAATCCCCCCATCACATCCACTGTACTAGGCAAACAGAAGTGTTATTGTGTCACTTCCTGTTGCTTTGGGGGCTGTTTGGGTGGATGTTGGCTGTTTTTAAGTAGGGGATCCCCCAAACAGTATTTTGTTGTTGCTTTTGTTGTTGTTGTTGCATGCTTTCAAGTCGTTTCATTTAAGGCCTCCTAAATCTGTTTTTATTGTGTATTTGCCAAACAAAAAAAACCTCATTTTTTTTCACTCAAAAAAAAAACCTGGCAGCTCCTGATTTCAAATGTTTGGAACAACATTTCATGTCCAAAAGTGTTGGTTCTGATTTTCAAAGTGGAATCACCCATTTAAACTTTGGGCAGCCAAAGTGTTCATCTCAGACCTAGCTTTTGTGGTACCCATTTGCTTTGGGGTAAATCAGCCTTTTATTAATGTAATAAAAGATAGTTCTTTAGCAAATATTCTCCCTTTGACATGTATTTCTGAAAAGTATATTACTAAATCTGAAGGCAAAGACTCAGACTTCCAGTTCATCTAGAGGCAATGTTGACAGATGTAAGGATAGTGCATGATAATCTCTGTGTAAACTCTCATGTGACCTGGAAGAGTAAAACAATCTTTTATGCAATGACACAGTTCTTTTTTCCAGCTGTCATAACACAACTGTCTTGGCTTTAGAAGATGGACCTAAATTAGACACACTTAATGGTCAGATAATCTGACCCTATAATTCAGCTCCAATTAGAAATTTATCAATTGCTTGTCATTTTAAAATGGTTTTCATTCTAACACATCCATTCCTCCTTCAGCTAGCGGAGTGCTTGCTGTGTTGCTGGTTGCTGTATTTCTAGATCCAGTCTTAGCTCACCAAATGGAAAATGAAGAAAAGAAGAAAGCATCCTTTTGGTCCACTTTCTTGGCAACACTCCGGCATCTTAAAGACAGATGCCAGTGCCTCTTGATTCCTCTTACCATGTACAGTGGGTTTGAACAAGGATTCCTTGCTGGTGACTACACCAAGGTAGGAGTGCCTCACATACCTGAATTACTTGAATGAACACACTGTAGCAGTAGCATCAATGGGGGTGTGTGGTGGGTGCGGACTGGACTGGGTGACACCCCAGAAGAAGGATGACACCCGGCTGACTGTCCCCACACACACCCTGCCACATGCCACAGCACGTGGCAGTACCCCTTCCTCCATCCTCAACATGGGTTTATACATGTGTAAAGCCATGCTGGGATGGGAGGGAGAGTCCCAGGGAATTCCTTCCTCCCTCCTTGGCACAGCTTTACACATATGTAAAGCTGTGCTGGCAAGGCACGTGAGGTTGAGTCCTTTTGGCTCCTCTCCCTAAAGCCATGTCCCCAGAGCCCCACCCCCCGCACCAGGTGACACCCCTATATGGGATGCCACTGCATGGTAGTAGCATTGAGATTCGAGTGCCTTGTTGTGACTTCAAAGGGAGCAATTCACACTGGTGGTAGTCCACACCTGATTTGACCCTTTGGCCCTGCGTCATCTGGAAACGGTGACATGAGGGAGGAAATCATGTAGACATGTCCAAGCCACACCATGCCACAGCAGACATGTATTAAAGCCAGAGGCTTTATGGCACAATAAAAGAACAGTGTTTTCTTGATCATGTCTACACTGCATTAATATCCACCCAGTATTTAGAAAGAGATGTAGAAGATGTCTTCATTCAAAAGGGGAAAGGTTAAAACCTTTGTCAGCAACAATAACAATATAACATTATACTGTGTGTCTGTGTCTCTTTCCTTTCTCTCTAGTCCTATGTGACCTGTGCCCTTGGGATTAATTTTGTTGGCTATGTGATGATCTGCTTTGCTGCTGCAAATTCTCTTTCCTCCATGTTCTTTGGAAAGATTTCCCAGTACACTGGCCGACATGCTCTCTTTGCTCTGGGTATGTAACAACTAACTGTGGAGCAAGTGTTGGGAAATATGGAAACTGGATCTGTCAAGCAGAGTAATAAAGGCAGAGGTCGAACAACAAGCAGTTCGACACCCACCCATATACACACCATGTCTAGCAGAGTATGAGACAAGGTTTACTTTAAATGTTTTTATTTATTTATTTATTTATTTATTTATTTTATATAGCGCTGTAAATTTACACAGTGCTGTACATACAATCTTATAATTAGACGGACGGATCCCTGCCCTCAGGCTTACAATCTAAAAGAGAAAACACAAAGGGAGAAGGGGAAGGTGGTGGGAAGGGGATGACGTCCAGTAGATCTTCTCTCCTTCTCAGGCCTGGACCAAGGCAGATGGACTGGAGGGAGGGCATGGCTTCTTAATACATTGTTAAAAGGAGGCATCCTGGGGCAGACAGCACAATTCTGGGAACGCTTCCCTAAACAATATAGTCTTTAACTTTAAATACTTGTTCGTATTAAAAAACAATGTCTAATAGAGGAGTGGGAAGAAAGATGAAATGGCTGCAGGGTAGAATAAGTGAATTGGTGGTGTAAAACAAAAAGAGACTCTGCAGAAGCATGCAGATAAGCTATCAGTAATCATCAGCTCACTAATAGGATTCTATTACCTTTTTTTCTTTTTTTTTATTAACAAACATTTAAAGTTACCTACATACCTACATAAATACCTACAATACATACCATAATGCGTACATTACCAATATTACATACATACATTATACACTCATATACAATCCTATACAATTATGTGCACCAAACTTTTCAGTGTTAACTCTAAACAGGGTTGTATAACTGTCGTTGGCAAACTACGAGAAAATCTGTCACTTGTAAAGTCATATCTGTTAGATGGTTTGTGTCATACCTAGCATATTTAACACCCAATACAGGTACCTTTTAACACTCCTTCTCCTATCTACAACAAAATTACAGATGGCCAATGTGAAGTCGAAGGCTTTGATGGCCGGTATCCATAGTTTTTTATGGGTTTTCCGGGCTATGTGGCCATGTTCTAGAGGAGAAGAGACTCTTCTAGAACATGGCCACATAGCCCGGAAAACCCACAAAATATTACAGATGGCCTTTCGTATCCACAGGGGTGCCATTCTAGACCACCCCTTGTAGATGCCAAAAACCATGGGACCTGAAGTCCCATTGGTTTTAATGGCAGTGTGCCATGCACCTGGTCATGGTGGGGTGGTCCCATGTATGCACCACTGCTGTCATGAATGGTTTGTATATGCTCAAATCTGTGAATGGCAAGCTTGTGGTTGGGATGGGTGGACTGTATTTTTGGTAATAATTATTAAATGAAACCAACAATAAAATAATGGCCAGAAAAGAAACACAGACAGTGGAAAAAGGAAAAAAGTTGAGAGACTGTTAATCTAGTAAACCCTCTGTTTTTAAAAGCAAAACCTCTCTGACACACACACACACACACACTGCTGACAATTCAGGCTCACTCACAGACTTATCTTAGTTTATGAGGCCTTTCATAAGAAGGAGCTGCTGTATCCATCAACCATAAATGTGCCCATTACCATCCATGGCTTGTGCCGCCTTTTGGTCCATTGCCAAATGACTCTCTTGCTGCACTCCAAGCACCTTTGGCACTCCCTGCCCACCTCCCTTTCATGGCAAACTCCCCACATACATCTTGGCTCCATCCCCTTCCTGCCATCCCAGCAACTTTCCCTCATCACACTGCCTTTCAGAAGTGTTGGATTATCACTCCCATGACCCTAGGCAGACTTGAGGAGCTGTGGTCTCATAAATGCTGGATGGACACAGGCTGCTATAGCTGCTTACTTATCCCTACAATTGGATTGGCCATAGTTCTTTGCTTCTAGAATCATCTGGGCTGCCCCAACTGACAGTGAAATGATTAATAAGTGTTGCCCTTGGCCTAATACTGCTGTGTAATTCTTATGTTCTTGTTTCTCCACTTTACATTGTACTTTGCCATTTTTTTCTGTTCTTTCCTCATTCGGCAGCTGCAGTGCTCAACCTTGCATGTATAATGACATTCCTGCTATGGAAACCTCACCCAAAGCACCTTGCTGTATTCTTCATATTGCCAGCCATCTGGGGAGTAGCTGATGCTATCTGGCAGACACAAACCAATGGTAAGCCTCTACCATGACAAAAGCAGAGATGGAAAGAGATACTTTTTTTTTTACTACAACTTCCAAAATCCTCAGCTAAACATAGATGGATAGTAATAATACTGAAATCTAGTTTATTGTTTCAATAAACAGCGGAAAGAAATAGTAAAAGGGCATGATGACAGCTTTCAAAAGGACCAAAAATGTATCCTTTAGAAGGGGTAAATCATGGAAAATTACTTTTTAAAAAATCAATTCATCCCTGTTACAGCCTCTAAAGGGAGCCAGCATGGAGCAGTAGTTTGAATGTTGGACTATGACTCTGGAAACCAGGGTTCAAATCTCCACTCAGTGATGAAACACACTGGGTAACCTTGGGCAAGTCACACTCTCTCAGCCTGACAGTAAGGCAATGGCTAACCTCCTCTGAACAAATCTTGCCAGGACAACCTGGTGCTAGGTTCATCTTAGTGTCGTCCTCAGTTGGTAACGATGTGAAGGCACACCGCAACAAAAGCCTTTAAAACATAATTCACCATTCATTTTGTGTATCAGGGTTTTCAGATTTGACTCAAGATACTTGTTCATTTTCATTAAGGGTTTTTTGAGAAGGAATTTAAAATTGGTGAGTATGCTGTGAAAACTTCATTCAAAATCCTCTAAGAATGTCTTTTAAAAATAAATAGAAAAGTAACAAAATGTTAGTTGTTTCCTTCTCTCATTATTTTACCATTATTCTCACTCATTTTATTACTAATTATAGAGCCAGCATTGAAAAGTCATAGAAGAAGGGAATAATAAATGTGGCAGGGGAATTAATGAGATGACATGTAGTATTTGCTGAAACATAACGTACAGCTCTATATCTAAAGACCAAAGTATTTCTACATTAACAATCAGAGGCTCAAAACAAAAACATTTGTAGGATTATACATTAGCAATGTATTAGATCTGCTCCCTTATCAGTGATTAATGCAAAACATATTTGGTATATGGCTTTCTATCCAAGGCCAATGCAAGACATTTTGCTGCCTGAAGAGGAGCAGGAAATATTGCCCCCACCCTCAGTCATAGCCAAAGCCAGTCAACTTATTTTGGCACATGAGGTATTTTGGCTACAAGCTCCTCCTCTGTCACTAGAAGTTAAAAATAGCAACAAATTAAATACCTAACCATATATTTATCTTTCATAACAACTTAAATCTGCTAGCCCTCATCCTGCTTAGCAGGACCAACTCTGCTTGCATCTGTAAGAGCATTAGAATGGTCACAAAGAATAAGAATTGGTTGTTCAGACACTGCTGTTTAAAACACCAGCACAAACACACACATAGGTGTATCAGTCTAGGCCTTCAAGTCACCTGTTGACTTATAGCATCCCCATTTTGTTTTGTTTTGTTTTGTTTCCAAAATCAGACAGGAACTTGTATCTCCTGAGTATTTATAATGATATATTAAAGCTGTAGTTTAACATGTGTGCTAACATCCTTTTGGCTCCAGCAATGGCATAACTATGCCAGCAGAGCCACAATGGTGGTGGTAGCAAAAGGAAAAAAGAAAGAAATCACAAAGAGGAAAAATGCTGAATCCTGCCATCCAGTTTCCAAAACAGAGTTCACATTAAAATTATTAAACGAAATTGATGCTTTGAAAGACAGTAATTTCTACATGAGAAACTCAATCTAATAGTCATTTACAATTCTAAAGTTTTAGCCAGCTCTTACTTTAACAAAATCATTCCAAAGAGAGTTGGAAATTCACCAACCTGTTTTGAGCAAGTGACTAAACAGATCTTTTATGGCTGTAGAAATGAAATGAACTATGGTTTCCCCTAAAGGATATTAAAGGGAAATGCATGACTTCCATTCCATCTATATTTTAAAGATTCATTTGGCCAAATTCTACACATCCCATTTTTCAATATTGCATTATCAGCATTGCAACTTGAAGTGATTTTGTTTCATTTGGTCTTCTCAAAGGACTGCTTCACATGTAATAGTTTATGTAGGTAACATGTTAATTCCTGGGGGGGGGGGGGGGGGGTTGGGATATAATACCATTCATATAGGAATTTTCTGAGAATTTCTATTTCAGACAATGGCAATTTTGTGACAGCCTTGTCAGATATAAATGCCTAAATAAAAAACAACAACAATGTAATGCAAGTGTATTCAGAAGTAAGTCCAGCTACCAAATAGGCAAGTTTAGGACTGCAACCTTAGATTTATTAGTCAGGGTGCTCTTGTTGACATATGGCAGTGTAACCTTGTGTTATAATAGTCTAATTATTTTCTTCAGCATTGAACAAGAAGGTATCAAGTACTTCCTTGTGCAATCCTTTTCCCTGGTCTCTCTAATGCTCCAACCCCTTACTCATATCAGCCTGAAGAATGCCAGGAGAGCTCCGCCAACACCCGGCTTTTCCATCTGGCAGTGTTAAATAAGATCTTGGCCTAAACTGTTAGGGAGAGCGGACGATCATGCTCAAGGCACATACATTCCTCAGTTAAAGTTTCTAGCTATTTATTAGTTGCCTGGTGACAGGCCATCCACAGTAACATCCAGAATGTATCAATTGATTGACTGATGTAAGAACATGATAAGAATCTAAACAACCCCCTGGTACAAAGAGTATGTGTAATAAAATATTTTTATTGTAGAGTGACCTTGTCTAGAAAAGGGTGTTAACCATGGGTATTATAAACATAAATGAGTATGAAGGTTTAAGCCTCCAACATAATATTTTAACCTTTGTTTCTTTTCGTTTGTTTTCAGCTCTCTATGGAGTTTTATTTGAAAAGCACAAAGAGGCAGCATTTGCTAATTATCGCCTGTGGGAATCACTAGGATTTGTCATTGCCTTTGGATACAGCACCTTCCTGCGTGTCTCAGTAAAACTGTATATTGTTCTGGCTGTATTATTGGTGTCCATGCTCCTCTATGAAACAGTTGAGTATCTAGAATCCAAGAGTTCTCCTGGAACAGCCAGACTGGCAAAGAAGGAACCAGTTGAATGTCAGCAAAATGCTCAGCAAATTAAGTTATGATCTAATGTAAGGCAAGGCTAGACCTTTGCCCTATGACCAATTTTGCATAAGTATTTTCATGGGTTATCAGGAAATACAGAAGCAGTTCAAGGCAGAACCAATAGGAAAGAGGCAGTGGTGACTTCCATGTATGTGAAGCAGTGAATATGCCGTGTGTTTTATTCGAAAGCTTAAAAGAGCTCTCCAGAGAGCTGAACCTGCTTTGGAGGAGTTGATTTGATATTCTGGAGAACTTCAAAATTTGGAGTAAAGCCTAGAATGGATTACCCACTCCATTTACAATAAAGCACTGATAGTCAAGAAGAATGCAAAAGGACTGATAGTTTGATTGGTGAACCATTAACATAGGAATTTTCTTTTACAGTAAGATCTTAAAGAGCTTTTTGGAGAGCAGAAAAGTTGATTTTTTTTTAAAAAAAAATGTAACTCCCATAATCCTCCAACCATTATGAAAAGAAGTATTTTATGAATTGTATGAGTTGCTAGTGATAACAAAATTACTTCTAATTTGTATTTTATTTCATTTTAAAAACATCTTATTGGAAGGAAAATCAATAAACATTGCAAACACAAACACTTTTCGTTTTGTACAAAATCCCCTGTTCTTATGTCATAAACATTAGTCCTGCCATGGTCTTCATGAAGACCTCTCAGCAATGTACCACATATTCTAGGCTGCATTTCTATGACTCATGTAATGTTTGATGGATGAGTATATGTGGCATAGTGGTTTGAGGATTGGACTATGACCCTAGAGTTCGATTCCCCACTTAGCCATAAAATCCACTGGCTGACCTTGGGCAAGTCACATGTTCTTAGCCTCAGAGGAAGGCAATGGCAAACTTCCTCTGAACAAATCTTGCCAAGAAAGCCCATGACAAAGTTTTGCCTTAGAGTCACCAAAAGTTAGAAATGACTTGAAGGCAAACAACAACAACCTACTTAGCTTTGTGCCAATTGCCAGCTTCTTTGATGCATTCTCCTGTCATCACACATTTCAGGTTCACACACCACAGTGCTAGGAGTGAGCTCATTCAGACTACATTTCTACATTAGATTTCTCAGCAAGAGAGCTCCTCCCAAGCCGTACCAAACTCCAGATTCCAGGATTCCATAGGATGGAACCACGTCAATTAAAGCAGAGTAATAGCAGTGTAATTACCGTATATACTCGATCATAAGTTAACCTCATGTATAAGTCAAGGGCAAGTTTTGGGGCCAAAATTATGGATTTTGATGTGACTCATGGATAAGTCAAGGGTAAAACCTAGAGATGTGTAACAAAAGATCATAAGGACGAAGCAAAGGAAAACAATGTCAAAGAACTTACAAAATTCCAGCAGATGTAACTATTTGTACTCACTCTGAAGGTTGGATGGATGGGAGAGCAGAGGGGGTCAGTGCTTCCAGGACAGATTATATTCTTACCCTTCACCAGTGGATGGTTTCTTCTTTTAAATAAGAGTTAAAGTACAGTACCTACATTGACCCATGGATAGGTAATTCAGGGTTTTTGGGTCAATTTTTTGACCTAAATTTCGAGACTTATATATGAGTATATACAATATGCTGTGTGAATAGGCTTTATCTCTGACAACTACAGCTCTATAGTTTGCCGTAGAATACTGAAGCATGCCAGTGTTGTCCAGGGCACAGAAAGTTCATCTTGGATCTGATTTTCATTCAAAGACTGGCCAAGCTGATTGCTTCTACATTACATATCCCTCAGCCTCAGTTTCTTTGCTATAGAATGGAGACATTCATAAGAGATTTTAAGTAATGAATGATGATATGTAGTGGAAGTGATGTAGACTCGTGTCAATTGATTTGGGCTCAGGTCAGACTCAAGTCACTTCAGTGACCAGACTTGGATTCAGTTCTACAATAAATGACACACTGAAATGACTCAGCTTGTAACTTGTATATATTTAGTGACCAACATGCTGGCCTTTTTTGAACAACACTTCCGTCTTACTGTTTTTTTGTCTACTGGTCGTGTTACAGAAGCTGTACTTTATATCTGCTATACATGTTTCTGTTAAACCTCTGCCTCAAAGAAGCAGCTTCTGGCTGCCTCTTTGAGCACCAGATCAGGGCTGCAGCAATTGCACACCATGGCCCTGATCTGGCATTTTCCCAATGTAAAAAGAATTGGCAGAAAGCCACTCCCCTCTGCACCAGTAAAAAGGCACTTTTGCTGCCACCACTGCAGTTTTTCCACATTTTGGCGGCATGCAGCATCTAAATGCTGCACTGCCAAAACACTGAAATGATGCCCACTGTCTGATTGGGCAGGTGGCATGACACCAACTTGGGGGTGGAGTCAGGGCATGTGGTGTGTGGACACCACGCCCCCAAGCCATTGGGAAGCTGGTTCTTTTTGCCACTGTGCTAGCCCCTTAATGCATATCTTCTTGATTTTCTCGTTATTGAAATTCCACCCCATGCCCCTCACCACCACCTATTTTTTTTCTGTTAAAGACTTGAGACTCAGCTTGAAAGTATCTTGCAACAACTTGAGATGCAGCTTGAACCATGGTGCAAAGACATGAGATTTGATTTGAGACTTGAATACATCACTGTGTGGCAGACATGTTAAATATATGTTGTGTCAAGATGCTTTTTCTTTTTTTCCTAACATAAAAGAAAGACCAAGACTGGAACCCACCCAAGAATAGAAAGAGTAAGCATAATTCATAAAGAACCATGTGATAATGCTAGTGATAATATGCACTTACAATAATGCTAACAGCAATAATGCAATAATGCAAATGGGATTTCCTCAAAGATCCATATTTCAGTAATCAGGTGCTTAAACTGCATATTAAGCATTGTGCAACTTCCAGTGACCAATCACAGCACAAAACATATTACATTCAAACTTAGGGTCACCATAAATCAGAAATTACTTGAAGGCACACAACAAAAGACCAAAATAGAAAACTAGGCATCTCCAGGTAGGGCAAGGAAAGAATCTTGCTTGAAACTACGGAGAAAAGCTGCCAGTCAGAGCTGACAAAAGTGGGTTAGATGAACCCATGGGCCAAGCTTTTACACCGGGCAGTTCAGTGTAACAGTAATGTCCCACTCATCCAGTTCTATGTCCTTTCCCTCTCCTGCCAGTTGTTAAACCACACATGTGGGCTGTGCCACTCAGCAGTAGAAAGGGGAAAGAGCGGGGAAGTAATTCAGATGATGAAGAAGCAACAGGTCTCAAAACTTTCCCTTGTAGCTTGGAGAGGCTGCTGTTGGTGGTGATTACTGGTGGGGAAAGGTGGGATGAGAGAAGCAATTTGGACAATGAAGATACAACAAGGGACACAAATAGCTAGAGATTACATACTAACAAATGTCACTAAAAGGATGTTGTCCATACACTGACTCAGTATTAGATAGCTTCCTATGCTCCTAACCTCTATTCTGCTTTGGTCAGGCCCCACCTGGAATACTGTGTCCAGTTCTGGGCACCACAATTCAAAAAAGATGTGGAGAAACTGGAGCATGTCCAAAGGAGGGCAACTAAGATGGTGAAGGGTCTGGAAACCATGCCCTATGAGGCCCGCCTTAGGGAGCTGGGGATGTTTAGCCTGGAGAAGAGAAGGTTAAGAGGTAATATGATAGCCCTGTTTAAATATTTGAAGGGATGTCATATTGAAGAGGGAGCAAGCTTGTTTTCTGCTGCTCCAGAGACTAGAACGCGGAACAATGGATGCAAATTGCAGGAAAAGAGATTCCACCTCAACATTAGGAGGAACTTCCTGACAGTAAGGGCTGTTCGACAGTGGAAGACACTCCCTCGGAGTGTGGTGGAGTCTCCTTCCTTGGAGGTCTTTAAGCAGAGGCTGGATGGCCATCTGTCAGGGATGCTTTGATTGAGAGTTCCTGCATGGCAGGGAGTTGGACTGGATGGCCCTTGTGGTCTCTTCCAACTCTATGATTCTATGATTCTATAACCCTGGAAATATTTGTCTCTGCCTGCAATCTCTCTGTTTTGCTATGCTACTAGGCAACTGTATTTCTATCTTCTAACTTGTTTCTCATTTGAAGCATCCAGGAAAGAACAAGAAGCTGGTGCTAGTTCCGACAGCTCATAAATTCCTCACTGAATCTTCAAAAGGCAACTGACAAGAAGAGTTCAAGTTAAAAGATTCCTTCTTCTCAAAGCAGAGCTGTTGTTCAGTTGATTTCGAGGATCATGGCTATGCTTAAACAGCACCAATTCCATAGGGCAGATGTTTCCATGAAGAAAAGGTATGTGATGGTCAGTCCTCTGTGATGAAGATTAGCAGTTCTTGACTAACTATAAGAAGAGGGTTGGTAAAAAAATATGCACTGAAATAAAAAGTGGGGAAGTGGGAAGAGAACTAGGAATTATATGACCATGAAATAGCAAATCACAGAATCAACCCCAGATTGATAACAGAAGGATGTAATGTAATGTAATTGTGTATTGGTCCACCTCAGAGAGCTGTTGTAAGGATTTCTGAATTAAGAAATAAAATGTAATCTGAACATATGTTCTGGGATCAACAGCTGGATGAGCACCCAAATATGAAACACCGACTTTACTAAAAGGGGTGGTGATTATGGTATGGCTTGTACATTGCTAGCTAGGTCCAATAAAATGTGTTTGTGTGTTGTATGTATGTATACAAAAACTAGGAACTGCGTAAAATTAAATTACAGTTGGTCCTCTGTAGCCATAGACCTAACCATCCACAGCTCCGAAAAAATTAAAATAAAATCTAAAAAGCAAAACTTGATTTTACCATTTTATATAAGGAAAGCTATTTTATTACCCCATTGTATACACTGTGACTTGCAACTCCACAGATTTTTGTCCAGTGATATTAATAATAATAATAATAATAATTATTATTATTATTATTATTTATTTATTTATAACCCACCCCTCTGATCAAGTAATCGGGGCGGGGTACAAGAGAGTTTAAAACAGTTAACAGTTAAAATATTATAACCCAATCCCAATCTCCCACCCCTTAAAACAGAATTAAATTAACACAGATTGAAACAAAGCAAATAATACAAACAATATAACAACATAAATACAGTTATTCTTTGGAGCATAGGTAATGATATCTAGGTTCGTAAACTGGGAAGAAGCTGGAGAAATTCTAGGCATGACTTTGGAGCCGGGAAGAATTAGACACTGTCCAGGAAGGCCTTCTGGAAAAGATATGTCTTTATAGCTTTTTTAAAGCAATCAAGAGTCGTAATAAGACGTATCAATAATGAAGTACATAAATACTTTCTGCCCTTTTACAGTATCCAAATCTGATGCACTGGGCCACAACCTCATTCTGCCTAATGGCAGGGTCTATCCTGCCTTGAACTGAGCTTTTCTGGCTGCAAGAAAACAATTAGCAGCCAGTGGAGGTATTTCATTATAAGGATTCCAATATGATTTTGGTATTATGCACTAGGTAGCAGCCTACATGCCATATTCTGCCCAGCTAAAACTCCCTAACATGTGAAATTCTTTAAACTATTCATGATATATGATTAAAAAACACAATAGAAATCCCTTTAATAATAAAATAAATGCAGTCATGTACATACTGGCTCAGAAGTAAGTTCCATGCCATGCAGTGGGGCTTATGTATTAAGTATGTGTACAGAACAGTTGACACTAAACAATCTGAACATTAAAGTAAGGATTGCCCAAGTAATGTGGGTTAGACAATGCAACTGTTAAACTGATTTGTAATTAGCTGACTGCCTGAACCCATAGGGTGCTTAGGAATAACTCTTCTTCATCCTGGAGAAAAGTGACTAGTGGGGTGTCACAGGATTCTGTCCTGGGCCCAGTGGTATTCAACATCTTTATCAATGATTTAGATGAAAGAATAGTGGGCATGCTTATCAAATGTGCAGATTACACCAAATTAGGAGGAATAGCTAATACCCCAGGGGATAGGATAAAAATTCAAAATGACCTTGATAGATTAGAAAGCTGGGCCAAAGCTAACAAAATGAATTTGAACACAGAAATGTAAGGTACTGCACATAGGGGGGAAATGAAATGCATAGATTTAGGATGCTGGACACCTGGCTTAATGTTACTGCATGTGGAAGGGATCTAGGAATCCTAATAGACCACAGGTTGAACATGAGTCAACAGTGTGATGCAGCAGTTAAGAAGGCCAATGCAATTCTAGACTACATCAATAGATGTACAGTGTCTAGATCAAGGGTAATAATAGTGCTACTCTGTTCTGCCTTGGTCAGGTCTCACCTGAAATACTGCATGTCCAGAGGAGGGTGACCAAAATGGTGAAGGGTCAGGAAACCATGTCCTATGAGGAGAGACTTAGGAAGCTGTATATGTTTAGCCTAGAGAAGAAAAGGTCGAGGTTATATAATAGCCCTGTTTAAAAACTTGAAGGAATGTCACATTGAAGAGGGAGCAAGTTTGTTTTTTGCTTCTCCAGAGAACAGGACCCCGAACAATGAATGCAAATTACAGGAAAAGAGATCTCCCATAAACATTAGGAGGGACTTCCTGAGAGTAAGAGCTGCTCGACAGTGGAACACACTCCATTGGAGTGTGGTGGAATCTCCTTCTTTGGAATTCTTTAAACAGAGGCTGGACGGCCATCTATCGGGTATGCTTTGATTGAGAGTTCCTGCATTGCGGGGGATTGGACTAGATGGCCCTTGTGGTCTCTCCCAACTCTATGATTCTATGATTCTGTGTATTCCCCATCACCATGTTCAGATGTGAAAGCTGGACAATGGAGAAAGCAGATAGAAAGAAATCAATTAATTTCAGCTGTGGTGCTGGAGAAGAGTGTGGAGGATACTGTGGACAGCCAAGAAGATAAATAAGTGGGTTCTAGAACAGATCAAGCCTGGCCAATCCCTAGTAGTCAAGATGGCCAAATTGAGGCTGCCATACTTGTCATCATCTTCTGCAAACTAGACCAAAGCAACAATAGTAATAATACTTTTTAAAACTCTTACTTGATAACTAATAAATTTAATGTAAGACATATTATATTATAAAAGACTCATTACAAAAAGGAAACCTACACTGATTGAATAGTAATGACTTTATTCAATTCAACAGTGGAATGCATGCAAAGGGTAATCTTTTCAGAACTTTCTTTGTGGAAGCTCATTTCCATGAAAATGAATACTGCATGAGATGCCTCCATGTTGCATAACTTGAAATTATGTCTCAGGGTTCATCTACACTGGCCAGCAACCATCGCTGGTACAAGTCACTCACTCTGAGGTCAGAAATGAGGTGTCCAGTATTGATCACATGGCTGGGCACCTTGTTGTGACCTCAGAGGGAGGAACTCACACAAGTGGAATGTGTAGACAGCTGTCTGGTGTCACTGTGGAGTGCTCCAGATTTCCTGCAAAATCCAGAACAAAAGGTACAAAACTGGTTTAAGGTGGGGATAGGGCAAATTTCATGTAGAACTGGCCTTATGGAGACAGTCCACACTTGAATCAGGGATTTTGGTCCTACATTATGAAG
The DNA here is from genome assembly GCA_034509955.1 of Urosaurus nigricauda. Taxonomy (NCBI): domain Eukaryota; kingdom Metazoa; phylum Chordata; class Lepidosauria; order Squamata; family Phrynosomatidae; genus Urosaurus; species Urosaurus nigricauda. Next base: position 309,584,445 of record JAOEGL010000001.1, on the reverse strand, counting down.
ACAGGTCACCATGAGGACAAGGGAAACCACTTCATTTGGCCTGTGTAGACATGCCTCCAGCAGGTGGGGACTGAGTGAGAACTGATGCAGGGATGTAGTCACAAAGTAAATGACTGCTCCCCCCCCCCCCCATGAGACATTTTTCTTTTATTCCCCAAAGGTCTGTCATTGCAAAGAGTGAGACTTTGAAAAACATTCATACCTAGAACACATATTTGCTGTGTTCATAGTGCCTTGGTTAACTTTGCCAACATCTTTCTTTGGATGCCTAAACCGTTTTTCTAAATGCTCCACTGGAATTTTAAGCTACTGCAATGCTAGAAATTTGGGGAATGACAGAAAATTTCATGAAAAGATAATACATTCTAATTATTTAGTTTATTCTTCTTCTGTTTTATCTTCCAACAGTGCTCAGACAACTTGGTCAGTTTGGGATTTTGAAAGTAGTAGGGATCTGGCATTATTTGCTGTTCCATATCAGGCACCAAAATATTTTGGGGTTAGCCCAGGCTTCTCCTCTATGAATATTTAATCTAAATGCTTTATAAACTGCACAAGAATGAGCAAGCCCCAACACTATGGGCATACTCAGCCCAGAGTGTAATTGAATATTCTGTTGAGAGGGACATAGAAACAGAATGCTGTAGTGTGTGATGCATAGTGAAACATGGGTTCCTATGGCAATTCAGAACCTGCAAAACATGTGGTCACTTTCACTTCAAATGGCAGGAGTTTAGAATGAACAAAAGAAGACCTCTCCAAGTTAGCATCAGATGCTCAAAATGTCCCTCTGGCAAAAGACCCACTGTAAACTGGAAGAAAGACAGATTTGCATGCCTTCAGAGAAAAGATGGTTTGCAAACTTTTCTCTCAGATGGTTGTTTTGTTGTTATGTGGCTTCAAGTCATTTCTGACTTACAGTGACCCTATCATGGGGTTTTCTTGGCAAGATTTGTTCTGAAGTGGTTTGCCATTCCCTTCCTAATGTGAATTCTGGCATTTAAGAATTCCATATCTTCTAAGAAAATGTCATTGGAAAGGAAGGTTATGGTGGGGAAACAGAACAGTCTTGGCTGAGCTACTTCTTAAAAATATAATTTAAACCTTTTTTTGTTGTTGTTGTAAAATTTCCTTGTTAATAGTATTGCAGCTGACAAGGGCAGCATATGGAGAGGATAGAGGTATGATACAAATTTAATAAAATAAGCAACTTTGCCTTTTTCTTGTGCCTAAAATAGGCCTTTCCTTCCAGATATCAACAAGATACGCTTTTCATTGTATAGACTGAGTGTTATCATATGCTAACGTCAGCATATGATGCTATTAAAGGTACAGAAAAAGTTAGGAACCCCTAGTCATAAATAGTATGCTATATTATAGCAGGCCATCAATGTACAGTGGGAGCTGTACAGAGTAAGTAATTTAAAGCAAATGACAGGTCCTTGCTCTAAGGAGCTTACAATCTCCTAGCTTGTCTGTTATCCTTCACTGATAGCTTTTGCCATCTTGACCATGCTCACATGTTGCTTGGCCACATGTGTCCCAAGTTCCATCTGTGAAATGTTGACAGGGTGGTGGGGGGGGGGTGGCCTTTTACTCCAGCCTTCCACTCTGACAGATATTTTGCCCTCCAAAGGAGAACCCAGCACCCTCCCAAGTAATTGGCTCACCTGCTAACCTTAGTTTATTCTCGGAAAGTTTCTCCAAAGTTCTATCAAAATTTATTCTTCTGTAACTTAAGCCCATTACATCATCTAGTTTGGTATTTATAACATCTAAAAATTAATCCTGTGAGATCATATTGTCTCTCCAATAAACTAGTACATACCCTCTTTTCTGGGACAACCTGTCAGGTATTTCATTACACACATCATATGTACAGGATCTAGTGCCTTTAGGGTATTTAGGCCATGGTATCACACATACACATATATACAGTATACAAGATGGATGAAGTGCATTTAGTGTCTGGCTATTTTGCAGCATTCACATTGTTCCCTTCCTTTATTTCTAAGCCTTACTCCAACACAGAAATACTATTTCAGGTGTAGTTACCAGAAGCAGTGTGAGGAAACAACCAAAGCTTCTTGAATTCTGGTGATTTCATCCCAAAAAGATGCTTAGGCTCTAGAAAAAAGATAGTACCATTTGCAAAGGTAACCACAGTAACACCTATGGTTGCTGCTATCTGATACTACTACTACTTCTGCTGCTAGTACTAATATGATGATAATATCAATGATGTAACTGTATCACCAAACTATTGTAGGATAGATTAAAGAAACACTGTAAACGTCTGTGCAAGTGGATGGGTATATAAAAAGTGATACATGATATTTACAATTTCTATTTACATTTGCATATTCACAGTACAGAAAATCTATCAAGACTGCAGAGCCCAAAGAAAGGTATTTGTTTTTAATTCTCTACAAGTCCTTCACAGATTCAGGTGCTTTAGCTTTCTAAATCTGGTAGACGATTAAAGGTAAGGGGACATGCCTGTTTGGTCTCCCAATAGAAATCCTATGAGACAACTTGAGTTTCTCTTAGGACCTCAAATAAGATTCATCTTATACTGTATCTTGTATTGCTCAGACTTATTACCAATCATGTTACCAGCACAGAAACTTGCTTCATCCTTGCAACCCCTGCTGGGCACTTATCTCTTAGCAAGACTTTTAAGCCAGTTCATACCACTTCTCAATTCTCAGAGAAGGAGTGGACACATTCCACTCTCTATGTATCTAATAAGGGATTGGCAGCCCTTGGATATCATTGGTCTTCAACTCCCATAAACTATATATGGCCAGTGGTCAGGGGTGATGGTAGCTGAAGACTAACACCATCTAGAAGGCCACATGTTCCATTGTTCTTGTTAGTTGCCTTTGAAAATGTGGAACATGTGACTTTCCAGATGTTATACTATAGATGTTTCCAGATGTTATACTATAGAAGGCTTCTGTACCAACAAAATTAGCTGGCATAGTGTACCCGAGGGACTGGTGATTGTTGGGGCACAGTGCAGTAGCAATTTTCTGTGCAATAACACCCTTTTCCCCCCATTCCACCAGTCCCCCAGGTGCTCTCTGCCAGTGCACAGCCAGGGCAAAATCCCCATCAGATAAACTCTGTAGTCAATGGTCACACCAACTGGGAAGTGGGAGGATTTGTAGTCCAGTACATCTGGAGGGGAGTGTAACTTGTGGGAGGCTTTGCATGTTGGTTCAAGAGGTTCTTCAAGCATAGAAGATTGGAAGAATCTCCAGCATGAGCCTCTGTGAGTAGCCAATTCCATTAGGTATCTGGCTGGATTCAACCAGGTGTAAAAATGAGAACCTGGACTTTACAACTTCACTTCCTCAAGACAGCAGTATCTTCTGTCTTCCAGCTTCAGCAGGTTTGATTTCAGCACCCAGGATCTGAGAACACATGCTTAGAGCCTGACCTGACCTAGCTCAGATCACATAGGGGCTTTCCAGATCACCCAAAAGGGGCGGTCTATACTTGCCCTGAGAAGCAGTGGGATGGGGCCAAGGCTGCCACACCGGCAGCCTCCGCAGCCCCATCCTGCCGCTTCCAGAGGCCGCGGAGAAGTGGCAAACTGCCGCTTCCCCGCGGCCTCAAAGTGGGATGCAGCAGACGCCCTGGGTGCCCAGGGGCTGAGGGGAGAAAGGGGCTGCTGCCATCGCCCCTTTCTCCCTGGGTCTTTGCCGCAGCCGTTTAAAGGCTGCGGCAAAGACCCGGAAGCAAAAAGGAGCTCGGTTTTTGAGCTCCTTTTTGTGCCATAGAAAAGGCGCATTTGGCACCCTTCTGCGGCACAATGGTGTCATGGGGCGCGCAGCATGTCTAAACGCTGCTCACATCATGATGCCATCATGGCGCATCCGTATGGATGCTGCCATTTAAAAATGGCAGTGCCCATACGCTTTAGGGTTAGAGAGGGTGTGGACGCTGTGCCCTCTCCAGCCCTAAAGGCAGGCTTTTTAGCCCTAAACGTGCCGCTTTGTGCCCATCTAGATCAGGCCATAATGCTGATGAGAACCATTTGATTTGCACACCATATGGACCATGCTCTGAGAAAAATTCATTATTTGCATATATATAATGAGATATCTTGGAGATGGGACCTAAGTGTAAACATGTAATTCATTTGTGTTTCATATACATTTTATACACATAGCTTGAATGTAATTTTATGCATAGTATTTATTTTTATTTTTATTTTTAATATTTATAGCTTGGTCTTCAGACACATTTGTAATAATTTTGTGCATAAAACAAAAATTGTGTACACTGAACCATCAGAAACCCAAAGTTCCACTATTTCAGACACCCATGTGGAGAATTTTGGATGTTCAAATCTCAAAATCTGGAATATTTTGAAATTCTAGATAAGGAGAGTCAACCTGTATAACTTTCTGCCTAAATCAGCATCAGGTGGCGATCACAGTAAATTTGTATTTATACAATCCAAACCAATCAAGTCCACTGATTGTTTCAGATCCTTCTTCCTATCTCTCTTCCTTACTGAGCTTTGATTATTTTATTTTTTTAGGAATTAAATGCTCCAAAAAAGCAAAAAAGGTAAATTCAGGAAGGACCATGAAGCCACTGGTCTTCCGACTGCATGAAAGTGTTCCTGCATTAGTTCGTGAGGTCTTACTGGAACGTGGCTGGATTGAGTATGATGAGCATGAGCAAGATAATGAGGACTGGAACTTACACTGGCAGAATCACCCTTTCCGGATGAGAGAGCACCGAAGCATTAAGCCATGGCAGAGGCTCAATCACCATCCAGAAACCATCAGGATCACCAGGAAGGATTATTTAGCCAGACATCTGAAACGGATGAAGGGAATTTATGGAGCTACCCTCTATGAGTTCAGTCCAGCAGCTTTTATCATGCCTAATGATTACATCAAGTTTATAACAGAATACACTAAGGAGAGGCAAATACCAGGGAAAAAGCTGAGTTACTGGATCTGCAAACCAGTTGACCGGTCTCGTGGAAGGGGCATACTCATCTTTCAAGACATCAAAGACTTTGTTTATGACTGTATGGTCATTGTGCAGAAGTACATTAGCAATCCTTTGCTTATTTCTGGATACAAGTGGGATCTCCGACTCTATGTTTGTGTCACAAGTTTTTGTCCTCTCACTATTTATACATATGAAGAAGGGCTGGTGAGATTTGCCACAGAGAAGTTTGACCTTGGATCCCTAGACAATGTTTACGCTCACTTGACAAACACTAGCATCAACAAATTTGGACCCTCATACCAAAAGGAGAAAGATGTCATTGGGTCCGGTTGCAAATGGACTTTCAGCCGGTTCCGGGCCTACCTGCGTAGTCGCAACATGGATGACTTGAGCCTGTGGAAAAGGATCAACCGCATAATTACCCTGACTTTGCTTGCCATCACCCCCTCAGTCCCATTTACCTCAAATTGTTTTGAGCTCTTTGGGTTTGATATCCTAGTGGATGAGAAGATGAAGCCCTGGCTTCTAGAAGTGAACCACAGCCCAGGCTTGCGTTTGGACTGTGCCACCGATGCAACTGTGAAGAGGAAGTTGCTCCATGACATAGTTGATTTGCTGAACTACAAGGAGTCTGATGCCATGAGGAAAAACAAAGGGGCAAATCAGAAAGTTTCATGCTTTGGCCAAACACAATGTTTGTGGACTAACCAGGCTGATGTTCCTCTAGGTTTCCTGAGTTATGCAAAAGAAACCAAGTCAGCAACTACTTCTCCTTCTTCATCTTTCCTGAAAATTAATAAAAGAACCCCAGGTGCTAGAACAGGCAGTGCCTACCCTAAGAAAACTTTAACTTCACAAATGCGTGAAAGAATGAACATGCCCAAAACAGCCCTGCAACCCAAGTCATCACCTAAAAGCATACAAATATTACGAAACAGTTATTCACTATGTGAGCCTACTCATCCTGTACTTTCATTTCATTCAACTGAGTTCTTTACTCAAAAGCCATCTGTCCCTCCCTATTTCCTCTCAGATAAAGACAAAAGGCCATTCCCTCGAGTAGGTGATTTTGTCCTTATCTTTCCCTTCAATGACGCAGCCCTTGAAGCATCTAAGAATGGAATAAATGTCAAAAATGTAATACAGGAAATACACAAATTAATGAGTAAAGAATTGCGACCAGAACAACAGAAACTAAATAAAAAGTTAATTAACCTTTAGATAAAAGGGCTGAGTGATCCTCTCCTCCATTTACATCAGAGATCTTACATACTGGTCCAATGTCACCAAAACAGGTTTTATTTTTGTTTTTTGTTTTGTTTTGTTTTGGTCATTGCAATGACCAAAATCCCACACGCCCACCTCCGATGCCTGTTCTCCTTTCAGTGGCAGGCAAAAACATTCCTGGCCTTTCCTCTCACAGCTCCCTCGCTAAACACTCAGAAACAGAAATAACTTGAAGGCACACCACAACAGTCCAAAGCACACTGTTATAATAATCTAGTTTGAGACTGCTTTAACTGCCCTGGCTCAATAGTAGGGAATTCTGGGAATGGTAGTTTTGTGAGAAATTTAGCCATCTCTGTCAGAGAACTCTGGTGCCACAATAAATTATAATTCCCAGAATTCCTTAGCACTGAACCAGGGCAGTTAAAGGAGTTTCAAACTGGATTATTTCTGCATTGTGTTTTGGACCAACAATATACACCCACATGAAACTTCCATTGGCCTTGCTGCTTGTTCACCAAGCTCCAGAGACTGGAGCTGCAGCCATAAATCTTATAGTTCTCCTCAAATTCTGCTGGACCATTAGCAGAAATCACCATGGTTCAGTCCAGTAGACAACATTATGCCTTATTGCATGCCAATCCTGAAAATACATGGTTCTGTGGATGTAATATATATTTATGAATGTATATATCACCTGCAAAATAATACACAATTGCTCAACTTCAGAAAAGCATAGGAAAGTTGCATCTGACAAGATTAGTTTCAAGGAACACAGGACCTGTGCCCACTGCCTCAAGTGTGTGATATCCAAGTTACCAAGTAGAAAAAAGAGAGCATAGTTTGGGGAAAATAGGACAGAATGCCTCCAGCTGGCAGAGAAGATCACATGCAGTCAGTCAGCTGAAAGGAGGATGACATTTCTGGCAATGATTTTCATGGATGAAGAATGACATTGTACAAATGGGCAAACATCACAAGTTTAAATTTCTAGACTTCAAGTCTGACTTACGGTTACCATAATGCAAGCCTATCACATAATTTTCTTGGCAAGATTTCTTCAGAGGGGTTTCTCCTTTCCTTCCACAGAGGCTGCAAGAGTGTGACTTCCCCAAGTTCACCCAGGGGGTTTCCATGGCTGAGTGGGGATTTGAACCTTGGTTTCCCACTGTCTTACCATGATAGCTCTAGACTTACGTATACATGACAGTAAAAAATGTCTTGTGGTAATGATGTACAATAATATTTAGACTTAGCTATATAGATACTCCCTTGATTTGAAGAAAAAATTGTTTATCAAATCTAAAGAAATTCTTTTCCAAAATGACATCTAAAACATCTAACATGAACTGAACAAGACTGTAAATTGTTTCAATGATTTCTCGAGTTTCCAAATGAGGTATAGACATATACTTTTAAAGCCCTACATGGCTTGTATCCAACTTATCTTAGAGACCGTCTCCTCCCATATGAGCCCCCGCGTACACTTCAGTCCTCTGGGAGGAATCTGCTTAAGCCTATAAAAACTAAGTTGTCCCAGGCCTCCCAGAGGGCCTTTTCTGCTATTGCTCCCAGGCTGTGGAACGACCTGCCAGATGAGATGCATCTTATTACAACCTTGGAAGGCTTTATAAAAGCGACCAAGATGCATCTCTTCTGACAGGCCTTCCTAGATAGTAACTAATTTCCCACCATCTGATGACCCCTCCCCCCCTGTCCCCTATCCAGCCGCCTACATGGGACTTTGAAAGATCATGTATTTTAGATCTTGATGGTTTTAACTATGATTAGTTTAATACTGTTTTAAGGGGAGGGAGGTGGGTATGTTGGAGGATTTTAACTGTATATGTTTTTAACATGTTGTACCCCACCCCGATTGCTCGCTCAGAGGGGCAGGTAAGAAATAAATATTATTATTATTATTATTATTATTATTATTACAAGGAATTTATATCTAAAGTCTGAAGCAAGACAGCTATTGTTATGTGCTATGACACTGGCTTCAGTGTATGGCAAGCCTATGAATGCCACACCAACAATGCATGCAAAGATGATGATGCCCCCAAGGCTCCATTTGCACCCTGAGGCGTCACAGTGATGTGTCCTGTGTGACGCACCATTTGGACGTGTCACACAGGACACGTCATGGATGCGCACCCCATGTGGGTGGGGCCATACAATCATGGCGGCACCCACAAGTACTAGGGTTAGGGAGTGTGTGGTTGTTGCACACTCCCTAACCCTAGTATCAGCCCTATGATGGCGTTTCCTGGCCGTCTGTCTTGGGCTGTAGTCTCCTTTTCCCATTGCCTGCAATATTTCCCATCATTATTGTCTTTTCAAAGGAGTCGTGTCTTTCCATGATATATTGAAAAGTACAGTAGCCTCAGTTGAGTCACTTTAGCTTCTAGTGAGAGTTCAGGCTTAATTTGTACTAGGGCCCATTTATTTATTTTGATGTATCAAAATAAATAATAGGAAGGGAAATTATCAGCTGTTAATACATCACATTTATTTACCTCAATGCACTTAAATCAGTAAAGAGTAGAAATAAGTAATTACATGTGTGCACAAAATCTAATCCATTATTGGCACATTTAAGAAGCCATTTCCAACTTCTTCCATTCCACTGAAGCATCTCAGTTATGGCTAACCATTGGTTATTAGGATCATGAGAAATTGGAAAGTGGAAAGCTATTAGAAAGTGGATCAAATGGGAAATCTAAACAGAATTCAATGGCTGGTGAGAATTCAGTGTAAGAAAGTCATGCAATCTCTTTCTTTTGTTTCTTCCAAAAGATGATCTTCACCAGTCATCAAGCTATTATGGCAGCTGAACTTATTTTTCCTAACTGTGAAAATACATGTCTCTGACTCTTAAAAAACACGTTACTGGTAAGCTTTTTCACTTTTTGTCCAAAAGATGGCACAGAAATAAATGGCATGATATTACATTACATGACATTAAGAAACACCAGCCAGAGGGATAATGAGTCATTTCTTATTAAGGAGGGTGATCCTCTTTTCATCTTTGAATTGAACATGCCCTGAAGAATACTTGGTTTCCTGCTGGCCATTAGCATAGATAGTCTTTACAGTGCCATCAGGGTACTCTCTTCTTGTGGACACAGCAGTGTGTATCTCCTTTTGCCCATTGCGAAACTGGATGGTTTTAACTCCATTTCTGTAAAGTAATAAACAAACCATTAAACTTCAAAACACTAGTGTCCACAGAAGTCTTGTTCATGTCACAAGACCACCAAACCACAGACACTTTACATGTAAGTATAACTATAATAAAACAAGCTGTCCACCCAGACAAATGTCTTGTTCTGGCAGTGGCTAAATTGGAAAGCTTGGGAGAGTATGTAACTGCACAGGGCATATAATCCTACAATCCTATAGGTCAAGAGCAATGGATAGTCTGAAGCAGGAATTCACAGATGATGTAGAGAGGGCCAGTAGAAATTACTATCCTCCTGCTTTAGTATTTTTGTAGCAAATAGGTGCTCTGACTCATTAGAAAATCAGTCAATTTACTCCTCAGAATACTCTTTATAATTTGCCATGGTAAACTCTGAGGTCTAATGTTCTGTAACTGTAGCATATTCATTTGTTCTCAGCACTGACTAACAACACAAGGAAATGCTGATAGAGTGCATTTGCACTTAAAATGGCATTGTGCTTCCTTGCCTAGTTGGATCACATACTATATAACAACATTTCCCCACCTGGCATCTCATTGTAAGCCCAATTCATTGTAGGCCCTCTATTTCTGATGTTCAGGCTAATGAATGTTGTTGCTTATACAGTTGCTATTTTGAAATAAGTAACAATTTTAATACTAAGCATGTTGCAGAGGTGTCATTTTGTTCTATTGTCATTAAAGTATTTTTATTTTTTAAAAAAATGTGTTACACACAACAGCAGCAGCACAGCTTATTCTTCAAGTAATTTTATTTATTTTTGGAGCTGTATCCTACTTGCTATCCTTGATAGTTCACAATAACCACAATATGGAATAATTCAATTTTACATCCCTGCAGTTAAAAAACTGTGTGTTTGTGTGGTTGCTTACGAGAAAAAAATGGAGGGAGGAGGGAGAGGAGAATGTTAAAATGCTTAACTCAGTGAAAACAAAACAAAAACTCTTTAATGCCTTAACATACGGAGGAGAATAACAGAAAAGGACACTCATAACCAGTTGATTCATAAGCAGGTATATGGTTGCTGATCAACCTCCATCTCTCCCTTCCCTAGTCATGTACAGCAATTGGCCTTCATCATCACTACAGTGAAAACAGGTTCAGCCTACTTGTTTCAGTAGCCGTGCTGGGATAAGTTACTTTTTTAGACTATAACTCATAGAATTTCCCAGCAGTCATCCTGGCTAGGATGTACTGGCACCTATAGTGCAAAGAAGTAACTTCACAAGTTCTTTCACAAGGAGCAAATGGGCATATAAAAATCACTCCTTATTTTACAGGTAGGAGCACTACTTTCCCAGTGGGAAACAGAAGAAAAGTTTTATATATAAGTAAATACAAATTAGTCTTTTCATGGCTGCAGGAAACATTCCTTGTTGCCTACAAGCTTGCTTTATACTTTGTCCTAAAATGGAATCCTGGCAAAGGAAAATTTGTAGCAGCAGGCTGCAGAAAACAATTACATTAATGTGTTGAGGCTACAACTTGTAATACCAAAGTAAACCAAGAGATTCTGGGAATTTTATTTCAAAAAGTAACTTTACCGAGCTGTGGTAAAGATTTTGCTAAAACAACCTTTTATCAAATAATTCCCTCTTATCACTGCCTGATCCATGTCCCCATTTATTACTTACTTTTCTACTTTGACAACTGTACCATCTGGAAAAACAGTTTCCTCAAGACCCCGATTATAGTGGCGTTTCACTGTCTGGTCTGGAAACACAATTTCTTCAGTACCATCAGGGTGATACTTTTCTGTAGAAAAGGACGTCACTAAACTTAGACTCTTGTGCTTTGGACATATGACAAGAAGATGTGACTCAGTGGAAATGACAATAATGCTCTGTAAAATGGAAGGCAGTAGGAAGAAGAGACTACATTACAGCTGAATTAATCAGTCAAGGAAGTCACAGCCCTGGGTTTACAAGACCTGAGCAGGACCGTTGAGGATTCAACTTTTGGAGGATTCTCATTCATAAGGTTGCCATGACTCAAAGTCAACTTGACAAAAAAATAAAAAATAACTACCTTTAGAAAAATGGTTGGCCATGACTTTTCAATGTGTGAATGGTGTACATAAAATATGCAGATGTATAATCCTAATATTTAATAGCCCACACAAAGGCTGCCTATTGTTACTTCCAGAGTACCTTCTTATAAAGAAATTTGGCACCTTTAAATAGCCCTAAATTTGCTAAGGACGTCAGTTCTCTACTTCAGGATCCATATTTTAGGACAAGGATTTACAAAAATAGACTGTAACTGAAAACAGACAAAATAAAAAGTGAATGATATAATGATATAAAATAATATATCATAATTATGTTATGATATAAAATAATCAGTAATATATTATTACATGATGCCCAGTGTAGTACAATGGTTTGAATGCTGGAGTAGCATTTCAGGAAACCAGGGTTCTAACTCCTGTTCAGCCATGGAAATCCACTACAACACACACCTTCTCAACCATATAGGTAGACAATGGCAAATGTCCTCTGGAATGAAACCAGCCAAGAAAACCTTATGAAAAGGTAACGATATCTTGGAGTTGACTGGAAGGCACATTACAGTATTAACAATAATTTAGCATGATATTGAATTCCTATTGGCGTTCTCTCAAGGTTACTTGAGAGAACGCCTCTCCCCACATAATCTGCCCCGCACCCTAAGAACAACTGATAAAAAACTATTAAATCTCAAAAACACAAGACTAAAGTCTACGTCTCGCTCAGCGTTCTCAGCTGTAGCTCCAAAACTATGGAACGACCTGCCGGAGGAGATCCGTCTGATGCCTACATTGGAGGCGTTCAAAAAAGCACTAAAGACGGATCTCTTCCGGTGGGCATACCCACCCGACTTTATGTAACCCTCATTGACCTAGGAACTCCCCAGATTATTGATATGACTGTGGTAATTGTTAATATATTGTTTTAGATATTTTACTGTATTGGCTTTTAATATGTTGTAAGCCTGCCTCAATCCATAGGGAGAGGCGGGAGATATAAATAAAATTATTATTATTATTATTATTATTATTAATATTGGTTTTTTGTACAGTATGTTAATATAGTAAGCATTTCCATGTGTGTGTGTGTGTGTGTTTGCAAACACTGATAAGAGTGGAATTTTAATGTGACTAGAGATTGGCTAATTACCTTATCAGACATCGGAAATTGGAAGTATAATCCAATGTCAATCCGAACGCAATCATGGGGTTTCATGTCTTTGCAAATTAAAGTATCTCACGCAATTTCAGGCAAAAGGGAAGTCATTCCAAATGTTATCATGGGCTTTACCTTATTGTGAATTAAAGCATCTCACGCAATTTGGGGCAATGGGGGGGGTCACTTTTGGGTAATGGGAAGTCATTCTGAATGCATTCCAAACGCAATAGGAATTCAAGTGAATTCGCTAAAGTAGCGAATTCACATGAATTCGAATTGGCTCCATTCGCAATAAGAGAAATTCCTCCCATCTGATAAGGTCCTAAGAGAATAAGAGAGGGAGATATTTTTGCAATGTGTGGTATTTGTGAAGATGGAAGAGTCAGTCAGAGACTGGGAGTTGGAGAGGCAATTAAGAAAATATAGGTGCATGAACAATGAAAATGCATATCTAAGATTTTAGAATATGCCTGCAGTTGAATACTGGTTTAGAGCCATGGTATAGTGGTTTGAGTGTTGTACTATAAATTTGGAGACCAGGATTCAAATCCCTGCTTGGCTATGAAAACCCATTGAATGACCTTCGGCAAGTTACACTTCCTCAACTTCACAGGAAGGCAACAGCAAAACTCTCTAAACAAATCTTACAAAGAAAACCCTGTGTTAGCCTAAGGGTCACCATACGTTGGAGATGACTTGAAGGCACGCAGCAGCAGCAGCAGCAGCAGCAGCAGCAGCAAGATTATGGTGAAGGCACCAAAACTAATCAAACCATATAAGGCTGAGGAATGTAAGAAATGGCATTAACTGTATAAGAATGTGAATTAGTTATTTATGACATGCACATTGCAAACTATTCTGGAAACTTCCTCTGGACAGCAATATGCATTTTCTGCCATCTTGTAATGGGATATATGCAAACTTCATCAGTACAACTCAGTATTTTTCTTGGCTTGGTTTCGATTTCAACACAGGTTTATAAGGTCTGTTGCAGTGTGTAGTGTGTAAATGCAACAGAAATATGTGAGTTTCTTCATTCAGGATTTCTATGTTTTGCCCTTCTCTTAATTATTCATCCTCTAAAGAAGGAAAAGCCAATTTAAAATATTATCTGATGGGCATGTGTGTTCTGTAAATGTAGTAAAGTTCCCAGGTGTCCCTCATTACAAGGGGTACCCTTTATTTGAGGGTTGGAAATCTGGTGCCTTATAGGACTTATTGAAGGTGAAAAACTTTTCCTTTTATATAGATTAAACAAGATGCCCAAAAAAACCCATATTTTTTAGTATAGGCCCTTCATCAAGATAGAAATGTGTGCACCATGTAATTTATGAATGTAGACAACATGTTAATTTTACACAGCAACATATGGCTAATTGAAATCAATACTTTCACTTGTTGTTTAGGTAGAACATTAACTTGTTTATAGTTACTTCCTGATTGTCAATCCTGTACATCATGAATTTCAACTGTCCCTTATCACTGTTTGGAAAACCTGGTAACACTAAGTGTAGCTCACCACCATCAAATAATCACTTTTTGCATACCAATCTGTTTATTAGGAAACTGCAGCACTTCCAAACCACCTGGGAAAATTGTTCTGGTTGTTTGTGCATCAGCATAATAATAAACCTGCAAGAAGAATGGAGAAGTTTCCATTGTCCACCATTTTCCCTACATATCTTAGTCACAACATTCAAACAGCTGTAAGACATTTCCCCTTAAGTTAGGACATTCTGTGACACAAAACAATACATGAAATCTGGCTATCTATGTTGCACAATTCCTTGATGTAGTTATCAATTTCTGTGTGGTCCAGAGGAGATATGAAGAGAAACAGTGCAGCACCAGCACTTTGAAAAATGCACACCCGAAGTTTTTCCAAATCAATATGCTTGTGTAAGTATGATAGGAGAGGTGAGAAATCATAGCATTTTTGGTTATTTAGCAGAGGGATGCAAAGCTAGACTGCAAAGTGATGGCAATCTGCCAACCTCTGGGAAAAAAAATCCACTAACAGTCCTCCACCTCCTGTCATAGACCTCTGTCCTTCCTCATACATAGGGCTTTGTATATCTCTGAACAACACTGCATAAGTATAGAATTGGTATCTGAGATGCAAAAACAAAACAAAACAAACCTTGATTGTGTAAAATATTTCATCTTTCATTTTTAAATAAAAGCACCTTTTTACTCCTTATTACTGCAAACATAGGCTTGAATCACTTAAGTTATACACCACGGTGTATAATTAAAGACAAAACAGCAAGACATCTGTTTATGCACTACAGGTGTGCCTTTCGAGACCATTAAGGCATAGAAAAGGCTAATAAAGCAAAAAATGCGAGGAGTGGACTATACTATACATCCTTGCTTTAAGTGACTAGAGTACATTTGTTTTAAGTGCATACATTTAAGTGTGTACGTTTAAGTGCATATGCTTTAAATGCATACATTTATTCAATGAAAAGTTCATTGTAAGAAACCTGTTTTTTAAAGCTGAAAAACGCCTCCAGGAGTGTGAAGTGTTTTGGTGCCATTATGGAGACTAGCCACTATGTGCTGAATACAGTAGCTCATGCAGGAAACAAACAAAAATAGTCTCCCTTGAGTTGGATCCTACAGAGAAGACTGGCTCTCTTACAAACATACTGTGGCATGTTGGTCAGGCACCTCTCCTTTTTATACAGGTTGAGTTTCCCTTATGTGGAATGGCAAAGTCCAAAATATTCCAAAAACCAAAACATTTTTCATGGGTAGTGACGTCTTTGCTGCCTGATAGTTCAGTGCACACAAACTTTATTTCATGCACAAAGTTATTTTAAAATATTGTAAAAATTACCATCAAGCCATATGTAAAAGGTTTACACGAAACATAAATAAATTTTGTGTTTAGCCCTGAATCCTACCTCCAAAAAATCTCATTATATGCCTGAATGCAAATACAGGTATTCTGAAATCCAAAACACTTCTGGTCCCAAGATTTTCAGATAAGGGAGTTTCAACCTGTATATATTGATGTGCCTTATGTATGCATAAAAGCAGCTAAAGTTTAAAGCAATAAGAAACAAACAAATAAATGAACACACCACTCTCTGATCTGGCAAGATCTTCTTGATATCACCATTGTAAAAAGTAACAACAGTTGTCCTTTTATCACTACTGATCTCCATTTTTGTACCATTCGGATAAGTAGTAATCCTGCGTCCATCCATGAATACCTGTTTCACCTTTAAAAGAAAGACGTATTACACTGGGGTGTATATGGATTCTCCCTTGATCCATCCATCCCACCCACCTGCCCTCTCAGAACACATGCGCAACTTGCAGTTGAACAGAAGTACTTTGATTGAAACTTATTCTTCTGAAAAGACATAGAATCCTAACATTTGTTATAGGCATAGCAAAATGGTTCGGTGCATAGGAAATGGGTAAGAAATACTAGTTGCTACTTTCATGAATCTCCACAATACTTCAGGTTATATTGAAACAGCAGGCAAAGATATGATATCCAGAAGATTCAGACTTGATTCTTGCCAAAGCTTGCCTGTGGCAATTTCACTATGTTTTACAAGAATAAATCTAGAGGGGCAAATACAGACTAGAGGTCTTAAAGTAGCTTTGTGCTCATCCCGAAATGGAGAGTCAGGACTAGCTCAAGACATTTTGGGTGTCTGAAACAAAGGGAACAAGGCATCTCTTCTTCATTCCACATATGTTTAATCCAGCTTCGATATCAACAATGGCACTCAACAGACTGCGCAAAAAGGGGAGTCCTGAGCCACCTCTTTTTCCTCTGCATCATCACTGCAGCAGCCAAACGGAGCGGCAACAGTGTACAGGAAACAAAGGAGTATGGCAAAGCAGCTCCTTTTAGCATCATACCTGTGAAGGCACAAGCTCCGTAGGGCACCACAGTAATGTCACAGGTGTGCCGTGCCATTTGGATGCAGCACACCCATGACATCATTGTTACGTGCACCATCTATACGGCACTGCGCAGCAATGACGCCCTGGCCATGTGCTAGGGTTGCGGGGCGTGTATTCCCTCCTCCCTCGACCAA
Organism: Urosaurus nigricauda; assembly: GCA_034509955.1. Taxonomy (NCBI): domain Eukaryota; kingdom Metazoa; phylum Chordata; class Lepidosauria; order Squamata; family Phrynosomatidae; genus Urosaurus; species Urosaurus nigricauda. The sequence goes on along the minus strand of JAOEGL010000001.1, from coordinate 309,567,801 downwards.
CCCTAACACATTGCCAGGACGTCGCATAGTGGCCATCTGTATTTACCATACGAGATGTTGCTGTCCATGACATCCGAAGACATCCTAGTATTCATGGGACACAATACTGATTGTGTAACACTAGGCATGTAATTTTTCACCTTTCTTCTAGAAGGAAGCAATTAGTTATTTTAGCCTTTTTCTTCCTGATGCAAGAAAGTATTTGAAAACTGCAGTCTTCAAGGACTAGTCTCAATTTTAATGACCTACTTGTTTGCACAGAAAACAGCATTTTTGTATGAAAAACAGTATATATTAGCAGAAATCTGCACAGAAAATGTTGTGTCTTATGCAGAAAATGCTGTAGTTGGGAACTTATTCTGTGCAAAATTGACACATGGATTTTTGTACAGAAAACAGCTTTTGTTTTCTGCACAGAAAATAATGTTTCTGCACAAAATAGAGTTGGCAGAGTGGGAACTAGAGGTGTCCATCTTTAAGTGTTGTGCATAAGACAAAATTTCAGCAAATGTTATTTGTAACACAACCAGTTAACAAGAAATTCTGCTGAAATTCCTGCTTTTACCAGATGACCTATTTGTTTCCACTAAAGATACAGGAGCTGTCTCCAGTTTTCAATATTGCAGCCTCCCAGCTGTTCTAAACTCTTTTCTGATCCCTTCTTTTGGACAGCAGAATTGCGTGTGCTGAACTACCTTGCTTCTTCAGGTGTGACTACCATTCTTAAAGAAAGAATTCACTTCTACTCTAACCAGCTTCTGCATGTGGACTAGAGAGGGGGAGTGATTTTGCCTCAAGCAGCAAAATGTCTTGAGCTGGCCCTGATTAAATTTTAGTCCATGACAGATTATAAAGGCAGCTAGCATCATTATACAGACAGTGTCTTCATTTCTGAGTGAAGAGACGGACAAGAGACCTCTGGGCTCAAGCCGTTGTCTGCATGGGCCAGAATACTCCAGGAGCAGACCCCCACACACACACATTACCTGTCACTCCAGAGTGACACTGAGCAGATGTTCACATATGCATCCTTCTGTGCCACCTGCCACTGATGCTAGTGGCATGAGGTGGTCCCTCTGAGGTCAGAAACAAGGGGTCCAGTGACAATCACCTGTCTGACCTCAGAGGAAGAGATTTATGCCAGCAGCAGTTGGCAAAGTGTGATATATTGTAAACTGCTGCTTGGCATTGCATCAGAAGGCTCTGGGTTTTCCTAGAAGATCTGGAGCAAAAGGTGACTTTTATTAATCCATTTTAAGGTTCAGTGCTGACCTGTCCAAATGACATCTAGACAGTTCCCACTAGAACCAGGGATAGGGCCCTATGCCATCTGGACTGTTTGCCATGGGAATGGGGGAGGACATATTATTTGGCCAATGCTGACATAGTCTCAGTAATTTGATCACAGCTGTTCATATGTGCATCAAATGTTCAAATGATTATTAAACACCTAATTCACACTGATCTCAAAGTGAGAATGATGATGTTGTAAAGAGATCAAATAATGTCATATAAAGAATCCTCAGAACCTTGATCAGAATTCTAAGGACATAATTACAGTTAAATAGTTGTAAAAATGCTACAGATCTAATACTCAGCAAAAGATTACTACTGTTAACTAGTTTTCCTTGTTACATTTATGCTTCTTTTCAGCTTGCCCCATGTTGTTACTGTATTGTCATACCCTGTTTCAGTGGCGTCACTAGGGGGTGCAGGATGTGTGGACACTGGGGGGGGGTCACACCATTGCTCCTCAAATACCTGCACTTTAGCAGAATCAGTCTGTGACATTCAACTGTATCTCTTTAAAATGCTGTACGAGATTATGTGAGTGGGGTGAGGCTCAGTGGGAGGAGAAGAGAGAGGCCCCAGGTTCTTTTTAAATTAAAATTTCAAATTTTCAAATTACTTATTTTTATTTTTTAAAACATTTTAAAAATATTTATATTTGTATTTTTATTTTAAAACATCACATTTTACCAAATTTTCACTTTAACCACATAAAACTATGTACCTGTATATGTAAACACATTTATTCTGTGTGCATGATATTGCAATTTAAAATTTAAAACATAACATTTTACCAAAATTTTCATTATCACTACCTGAAGCTATGTATATGTAAACACATTTATTCTGTCCCTATGTCATTGTAATTTAAAGATATAATTTTTAATTTTGGTAGTTGTTTATGTCACAACTATCACCAATACATTCACTGATATATGGGAATTATGATTTATGAATTGCATTAGTGCAACTCATGAGTTGCATTAGTGCAACTTACTAAGGATTCTGTATGTTGTGGTACAGGAGGAGGTCAATAGGGGTGACATAAATGGGGGTTGACACCACTGGGGGACGCCAACCCTAGTGATGCCACTGCTCTGTTCATTTTTTTAAAAAAATGAACATTTACCAATGTACAAAGTTCAGGACAGGAGGGGCCACTCAGAGCAAGTTTGGTCTCAGTTAAAGCAAATGTCATGCCCCCCAGATATGGGGAGGGGTCATGTTTTTTTCAAAGAGCAATATGTGATAGCACTCTGTATTGCCATCCATGGACAACAGTGGCAATTAAGTGAAGCCAGCCTATAGAAAGTCTGCCTCCAGTCTCGCAAGAAGAAGGGCTCTTATGGGAGATCTGAGCTCCTAGCAATCTCACAGTGGCTCAGAACTCTCAGAGAAGGCTTTCCTCTTATAAAACTTGAGGAGGGCTTTATATAGGCCTGTCTTACATGCTTTTCCCCTCAGTTGCCTGGACGTGTGAGATTAAGAGCAGGAGGAGAGGGCTGAAGCTACCTTTGTAACAGATGGACCCCCACATCATTTGATAAGTAAATTGAGACCATTTTACTGTGTGCCACAAGTTTGGAGGGTGGTGCCAGCTCTTCCTACCCTGACCAGATCAAAAAAGAAAAGAAGAGACAAAAAAGGGAAGGGGAAGAGGAGGAGCAGGAGGCTTTATACCACAGATAAAAAAAGTATGGAACATAATCAGGCCCTGGGACTTCTTCCAGACTGGCAGGTTCCAGTAAATGTGTACTGATTCCCCCATCCATTAGCCCTGAGCACACAACTCAGTGTACCTGCAGGTCATTGTCATCATAGCCTATCCTGTGAAAAAAACAGGCAGTAGTATCTGCTTGGAACTAGATACTCAAGTTCCTTCAAGAAATAATTTCATTCTACCATAAATGGGCTAGTACAAGCCATCACCATTATACTTGTGTAGGCTGGGTACATGTTTCACATTTATTTATTTATCTATCTATTTATTTATTGGGAGCAAGACACAGGACAAAGGTGAAACATTGTTTGAAAGTAGCAACAAATTGATCCATATTTTTCAGAAGAAATGTAAAGAGCAGCCACATGATTCCCTTTAAAGGGTTCACAGTATGAGAGGCATCCTTCTGCCATTCATTTATACTCATTTAAGATCCATAATTAGCCAAATTGCATTAAAAGTTCTACCTCATAGATCAGCAAAATCTTCATCTCCCTGGAAATTTCTAATTCTACAAGGAGTGTTGCACACTGCACTTCAATGAATTACCATATGGCAGAAACATATGCTTGCAGCAGTTGTATTTTGACATAACATGACCCTCATCACATGCATTCGGGCTCCACAGGACATGGCTTTGTTCCATACACAGAGCTCCTGGGAAATCATCCAAGTCTCTAAATGAGCAGATGGGAAGCACAGCTTTGGTGAACATTTTCTGCGATGGTTGTGTGTGCCACATCAAGCCAGCTATCTTGTTAGCACACAAATGAAACCTTGCCCATTAAGGCTGTGCACACATGCTAGCTTCCTTGTGTGATTTGTAGGTGCCATGCTTATTAGAAACATGCCAAAGCTAATTCCATACCATATCCATATAAAATGCCTTCATTTAAAAAAAAACATACACACAACTTTATGGTGCAGGACTTAAATAAAATGTATATTGGCCAAGAAAAATACATATTTTGAGTCTTAAGGCTAGAAATATAGCTTGAGATGGTGAAGGCATTTCAAGCAAAGAAGAAATACGCAGGCAAAGATTTAGGGAGATGCACGTCACCTCCAGAAAAGCGTTAAACAAATGACTGGCAACAGGACTAGTCAGGTTCATTCTTGGGAAAGGTCTGATCATCAGCTTCAATCCCTAATTTAATTTCCCAGTGAAAGAATTCTGAATGATGTTAACTGCAGTTATTGTCATGCTTAACAGTAGATTTGATGAATGGGTGAAAGTATGGTGAAGATGAGAGAAAAAAACATGATGCTGTACTCCAGAGACCTCAGTGTTATATTTCCATCGTTCCATTAAAAAAGCATATAGTGCCATCCAAAGTTTCAGTTCATTACTCATTTGGTATAGTTTACCTATTATCTGGTGTGGTGTGGTGTGGTGTGTGTGTGTGTGTGTGTGTATTCATCTAAAATTTCTTACCTTTCCATCCGGATACTCTATTTTTTCTTTCACTTCCCCATTCTCCTGGTTTTCATTATATAATGATGCTCTTCTGGACAATATTGGTTTCAAAGGGGAAATCTATCAACAATCAAACATCAGTCAATAATCAAACATGATGAAGTCAAGGGCTTCCATGGCAAACATTCATAGTTTTTTGTGGGTTTTTCAGACTATGAGGCCATGTTCTAGAAAAGTTGTTTACTGATGTTTCACCAGCAGATGTCGCTGGCATCTTCAGAGAATGCTGGCATGGAAGAGAGTGGGGTATGTATACTGTTGGTTAAGGACAAGTGAGTTGCATGTTAATTTGTGTATTGTTGTGTTGTTTAATAGCAAGGCCTCAGCATGTCTATTTAATTAATGATCCATTGTCTGCTGGGAAACCCCCACCCCCTTCACCCTGGGTGGTATTCATTTGCATGGGCTGAGTCTTGATTTTGGTGTTTTTCAGGATTGGCAGCCAAACTTTGTATACCTTAAGGGTTTCTTCTGTCCTGTTGATGTTGCCCAGGTGCTTATGGATTTCAATGGCTTCCCTGTGCATTCTGACCTGATAGTTGTTGGTACAGTTCAGAATATCAGTGTTTTCAAACAGCATTTTATGCCCAGGATGGTTGGTTTATAATGTGTTCTGCTATTGCTGATTTTTCTGGCTGACCCAGTCTGCAGTGTCTCTCGTGTTCCTTGATTTGTGTTTGGTGGCCCCTATGAAGACTTGTCCACAGCTGTATGGTATGCAGTAAACTCCTGCAGCCATGGGAGGATCTCTCCTGTACTTCTATCACATGATACTTCATGCAAGAAGACTTTCCCTCCCCCCATTTACATTAAAACAAGATACTATTCTACTTTACCATCTATGTTGTTCAGTTTCAAAATACATCACATTGAAGATACTGTTTTAACCTCATGCAGTTAAATGGGACAATGTAGACCACTACTTATAGAGTCCTGTTGTGTTCAAGAACACAGAGAGTTTGACATACAGGGTGGGCATTTTATGTCAACATCGCCTGTAGAGTTGCAAACAGTATTCTCCAAGTTTCAAAACCATAAGGTGGCGAGTTCAAGACCAGCAAAGGGCTGAAGCTCGACTCAGGCTTGCATCCTTCCGGAGTCACTAAAATGAGTACCCAGATTGTTGGGGGGCAAATAGCTTACAATTGTAAACCACTTAGACACTCCTTAAGGGTATGAAGTGGTATATAAATGAAGCTGTTTATTTTGTTTTGTTTAACCATTTGCCATACATAGCTGTTGTTCTGTACAAATAAAACTGCTAGGACAATCTGCTAGGACAAAAATTGCCCTCCCCCAACTGCTGTATTTTGCCAATGGGTGTCTTTTTTGTCCCATGTAATGGGACATGGACTGGACCACAGAAAGCTTAGGTGGAAAAAATGTTAGACAGTTTGAGAGACCAAACCTTTCTTCCAGTATCCACAAAAACAGGACTACTTTCTGCTGGTGTCTTTCTGCCGTTTGAGAATATACTGTTTCTCCTGGAGCCAGTTGTAGAAGTCACCTGTTCAGAGGGCTTCTTAGATCTCTGAGACCTTGCACAGTGGATATTGTCTTTCACCTGTGGAGACATTAGCAGCAATCTGAAGTCATCCAAACTGAGTATAAAGCAGGGCTAACCCAAACCATTTGCTGCCTGAGACAGAAGACAAAGTGAAGATCTCTTCTGATTCCTTGCACAGAAACCAGTGAAAATCTATCAAGTTTATTTCAGTACTCCCAATGGGATCATGCCATTCACACCAGAGGCTGCAGTCTTATTTAGGAGGTCCAACACAGGTGGTGTGGTGCATATGCTCTGTCCTCCAAGAAAGAGAAAAGCTAGGAAAAAACAAGGAAAGCAACAACAACTGGAACAGCCACATTTAGACCCTGGCATTTGCTTCCTCAGACATCCTCCTACCCTAATTTTGCTTAATGATAGAGTTCGCTTTGATCTAAGAAGCCTCCTACATTAAAAGGCAGAAAGTATCATTTCTGAGCAAAAGAAAATGAGTCATATCTTCTATTTTCCCCCCATAAACTTTTGAATGTAGGATTTTAGGCCTGTTCTCCATACATAAGATTATGTTTTACCTTTATTTCACCATTGCTCGAGTTTGCAGAATGTAAAGGGTCATTATTTTGGCTGTTTAAAAAAGTTGCATCTTCTGAACTACTGGAAGTGGAACAGTATGTGCCTGGAAAGATTAAAATATTTCTAGATTACAAAACTGTCAAGGACACAATACTAAGACACAGGTGATTCAAGTCTTGCTTTTTGAAGCCCATACCCTTGTTCTTATTATTCTCTAGCAAAACAGACTTCTTATGAGCAAGAGTAATTTTTCTTCTATCAATAGATGCTTACTGTTTCGAGTGTTTCCACATATTTTACCTTTCACATATAAAGATGGACTTGCATCTCTAAGTGCATTCAGGTTAGGTGCAGACAGCACTGAGTTTTTTCCATCACTTGGTTGCTGCTGATGAGCCAGCTGAGGTAAACTCTACAATAAAATGCAAAAATTTCTGTGCTTGAAACCCTTGGGAATATGAAAAATTAGACAAAAATGCTGCCCACATTTCTGTACTGGCCCAAAAGCAATAAGAATTTTTTATTTTTATAAACAGAGGTATTAGCTGTGATCCTGTGGCTGAACTCTTTACAAACCTGTTTAAGGATGTATCTATTATTTTATGCAAGCACTTCTCTATTTGATCAGCCCAACATGTGGGCACAGCTCCACCCACCCACAACTGAGAATGGCCCTGGAATGTTGCCACTGCAGAAGTATGGTGACGGAGTGCCCCACAAGCAATGAACAGGCTCTTGGCCATTGTATAAACCTATTAATGTCTCTTTCCATGGAAAAGATTCTCTGTCAGATAAACAAACACTGCAGTTGGAAATAATATTCAAAGTTCATGATCTCTTTCTCAGACTTTCCCCAAGACATAAATGCCATTCTACTAACACAAAAGCCCTAGGATGCTTGGTGGCCTTACAAAAATGGCCACAATTCTCAAAACTTCTACAAGGGATTTATGTCATAAAATAATGGTCAAAAGCCACAGCAAATAGGATCTCAGGTAAAGAGCAGTTGTGAAAAAGCTGAAGGGTTCACCCAGTCTCACTGCCCAATACCACATTCCCATTTTACCTTTCTTTGATCTGAACTGCAATTTCACCCCACCCAACCCTGATAATTAGTTTAAACTGACCCTTGCTTTTCCCTCATTTTTAAAAGAATGCACAGCTTGCTATTGCTGCTTCTGCACCCTTTCACTACTTCAGTAGAAATGGGGGGTGGGGGGTGGGGATGGCAGGGGTAATTTAAAACCATGCTTCAAAAGCAAATTGCACTACAGCTTCAGTCCCAAAAAATATCAAAGGTAAGGCATTGTCTCTCCAGACCTTTAATTCACGATTACTTTAGGAGGAAATACTCATTCTCCCATTAAAGGACATTATGTGACAAACCACTTAAATTCAATCTGCAAATGAGCTTAAAACATGCAAAGCCTGTACGAAAAAAATACTCTTCCCTCTCCAAGTTTTCTTCAAGAACTGTAGCTTCTTGGAAGTGGGTTACATTCTGCAAAACTACCTTGGAAAGACAAGTTAACTATAAATACTAAAGAACCAAAGCTAATAAGAAAACATGCATTACACTGTGAATTTCAGATGGCATCTGATGGGGTGTCCTCCGACCTGTGGGCATCGCACTTCTGCTACGAAGGACTTTAGATGGGCTCTTCACTCTTTGGTCTCCTGTTGCAGATTTCAGTGACTCAGACCTCTGGAGTGCACTTCTTGTTGCCTAACAGACATTGAAACATTTTTATGATACTGGTTTTTTTGTGGTCTTATTAGTGGGGAAACTACCAGGAATTAAATGCTTAACAACTGCAAACATGTCAGTATTTTAAGCATATAATTAATTTAATTAATACTTCTATGGACCACTGAAGTGCTCAGAACACTTCACTATCTAACTGTAATACTCACAGCACCCTTGAAAGCCTATAACTAGATAATAAAGTTATTTTTTTTTATTATTTCTATTCCACCTTTTCCGGTGGGGAATCAAAGCAGATTACAGCAGTCAAGCAAACAGCTTCATTTATATACCGCTTCATACTGCCTAAGCAATGTCTAAGCGGTCTACAACTGTAAGCTACTTGCCCCCAACAATCTGGGTACAGTACTCATTTTAGCGACCTTGGAAGGATGCAAGCCTGAATCGAGCTTCAGCCCTTTTGCTGGTATTGAACTCGCCACCTTATGGTTTTGAGTGTATGGCTGAAGTACAGGCATTTAACCACTGCGTCACCAGTGGTTAATAAAGTTCTTACAGTAATAAAGTTCTTACAGTCTAAGCTAAGTCAATGGTACTATCTTCAATATTTAATATGGAGGAGCCAGAGATGAGAGAAATTGGCTTGCTTTACCTAAGGTCACCTAGGAGTGAAACAGGCAGGCAGGAAAGAGCAGCCCAAAGCTGCTTCTTCTAAGAGCGGGCATAAACCCCCACTGACAGCACTGCCTGCTCCCAAGGAGGCTCATATGTGTATGCCATGACCGCACAGCATGATGTCAAGCCATGCTGCTGGTTGTTTTTCTTTTAATTAAAAATCCCCATCATCACCATTCGTGCACAGTCACAGTAACACACTGCTGGTGACTGACTGCCACCTAGATGCCATCCCTCCCCCTTTGATTGGCCACACAATCACACCTGCAACCCTCCACTGGGACAGGGCATAGGAGCAGAGGCATGCCCAGTATGAAATGCACAATCATGCCCCCTTTCCCCCACATTCACCCCATGCCTCGTCTTGGACTGTCTGGTTCTTTATGCTGTACTTACAACCAATGGAGGTGTCACACTTTCCCTTTTTGCATTGCCATCCCAAATGCTGGCTCCATCCTTTTTAAATGTGCACCAGCACCAGTGCATTTATAAGCCGCTTTAGGGTTAGGGATAGGGTTAGGGTTAGGATGGAGCACTTCTTTGGAACCAATATTTGCATGCGGGGTCAAAGGTGCACTGCACACTTTCCACACTTTTTTTTTTCTTTTTGTCTGGCTCCCTCGCCCCCAGGGCAGGCACAGTGCAATTTCAGGCCACTTCCAAAGTATGCATCATGTAAATAAAACACCCCCAAAACAGCTTGAAACCACTTCTTTTCACCCGTCTGGGTTCTAGTGTGCTCATACTGTTTTTGGTCACTATAAAACAACAACACCTTTAATTTGTTGAAAGCGTTTTTGCATTTTTTAAAAATTATTTTTATGCATCAGGAGCTTGCATGTTTTACCTTTGTTTTTTCATCTCCAGTAACAAATTCATCCAGTGGTGTCCTCCTTCCTGTATGCACACTGCTGAGATGTTTGTGGCTACTCTTAAGTGGTCCTTCTTCCAGATTCTCTTGGAATGATGTCCCATGCAAAATAGCTGCTGAGACCTGTTGAAGAAATAATGACACAGTAATAATAAACATGTTTAATGTGCATAAAAGTAAACAACATTAAGGCTACAAGGGCATTAGCCAAACTCTTGCCAGGAAATGGAGGACCACACATACACAAGACTGAACATTTCTCTACAATGCTAGCCCAAAATATTTTGCTACCGCCTGAGGAAAGGGAAAAGATATCACCTCCCCACTCTTGCCCAGTTCCATGTACAAAAACTGATTGGACTGACAGCTGAATTTTATATCAACACTGGTGACAAGGTAACTTCTTCCACTGCACTGGAGGGCAGCAAAGTAACTCAGGGTGCTTCTACACTGCAGAAATAATGCAGTTTGACATAACTTTAACTGCCATGGCTCCATCTTACAGTATCCTGAGATTTATAGTTTTGTGAGGAACTTGTTGGCCTGTATATTAAATTGGGATGAAGACCAACTCCCAGAGCAGTCTGGGTAAAAATCACCCAGCTACAGCCAAAACAATGTACACAGCAGAGTATAAAACAACAACAACAGCTATTGGTATTGGCAGTGCACTGACCACTTTTCACACTTAAAAGAAACCATCACAGACAGTTGATTCATCAAAAACCCTGGATGTTTTTATCTTCAGTTATAATACACACAATATAATGCATAACACACACACACACAATCCTCTCCAACTTTCAATCAACTTGAAAGTCTGCTTCACAGCTACAAACTAAAACACAGTAATTCACAGCAGTAACATGCTGCTCCAAGAATAGCTCACAACCAACCAAACATTCCAATTGTCAACTAACATGTAACCAGTCTCCTGGTCCACTAATATAGAATGTTGGCTGTGAATCATCAGTCAGTCAATCGAAGTATTTTTCTGTTGTTTAAAGGCATATTACACCAACAGAACCAACATTCTTTGGCAGGGAAGGCTAAAGATCATGTAAAACTACAGACATCAGGATTCCATCAGATGAAGCTACAGCCTTTAAAGTGATGTCTAACTGTATTACAGTATTTCTACAGTATAAATGCACCCTCAGAGACAATGAAGCAGCTCATGAAGCACCACTGCAACCATTACTATATAACTCTCTACAGCTGCTCCCTGAGGCAGCCACCTCACTTTTTCCAAGATAGAGCTGTTCCTATTGGAATCTGCAGAGCTTTGAAGTACAGTACTTCTTTAAAAATAACATGGTATGTTAATATTAGGGAATATTGAATAACAAGGGAAATATTTTCACATTTGCTTTAATTATTATTATATTATTTTGATACAACAATCAGTGTATTTTGACTCATTGTTTCATTATTCTTGTGACATTATCTTTGATTTGTGATCAGAGATAGGAGAATAGGAGCTATTAAAACCTGTAAAGGTTTTCCAACTTAGATTTGCAGCTCTGGAAAGTTTTCTGTGAACAGGAATTTGGATGTTCAGACTGGTACAGTTTTGCATGGATAAGGAGTTCTGGTTTTGAACTGTTTATGGTTTATTTAAAAAGTAACAATCAATACAATGATTAATAGAATGATTAACATGATGAATAAAAGACTTATTAGCATTAACAATATTTTATTAACCTCTGGAGTTCAAAAACAATTAACATAATGCATTTTTAAAGCTAGCATTTCAAATCCTGGGTTCCTGTTCACATTTACATGCTCATGATCATGCTTCTCTGAGGACTTTATCACACCAGGCTCATAAGGTCCCACAATTGCATTATTCTAGAAAATTCACACATACCATGTTGGGGACAGCTCTTCAAAAATGTGATTCTGCCATTTCTGTCCCAGCCACTGCCTTCCACATTCTAGCCTCCATATCTTCATTTGCCTACACTAACCTCTTTCCAACATAAATAATAATAAGAAAAATAAATAAAACTTTTATTTATACCCCGCTTTTTGTGAGAACAATCAAAGCAGTTTACATAAATAAAAATACAAATACAAATATACACAGTCTGCCTCTCAGTCTGCATTTATTTTTACTGATTTTTATTTTTAGTGCAGTAAAGCAATCATGGCAATTATTAGGCAAAAAGAAAGAAAGAAAAGCCATTAAAAAAATAAAAAACAGCTTGTTTAAAAATCATAGAATCCTAGAGTTGGAAGAGACCACAAGGGCTGTCCAGTCCACCCTACTGCAATGCAGGAACTCACAATCAAAGCACTCAAAACAGATGGACATCCAGCCACTGTTTAAAAACCTCCAAAGGAGGAGACTCCACCACACTCCACGGGAGTGTTATCTTCCACTGTCAAATAGCTCTTACTCTCAGGAAGTTCCTCCTAATGTTGAGGTGGAATCTCTTTTCCTGTAGCTTGCACTCATTATTCCATGTCCTATTATCTGAAGCAGTAGAAAACAAGCTTGCTCCAACATCAATATGACACCCTTTCAAATACCTATACAGTGCTACCATATCACCTATTAACCATCTCTTTTCTAGGCTGAACATACCCAGCTCCCTACGTCTCTCTTTATAAGGTTTGGTTACCAGACCCATCACCATTTTGGTCACCCTCCTCTGGACACACTCCAGCTTGTGAACATCCATTTTGAATTGTGGTCACAGTATTCCAGGTGAGGCCTGACCAAAGTTGAATAGTGTGGCACTGTTACTTCCCTTGATCTAGACACAGGGGGAAGAAGAGCAGAGGAGTAGAATCAGGCTGACTCACACCACATGACTGCAGATCAGAATTGCTTCGGGAGGAACTTATCACATTCACCCAACAGTGGAAAAGCAATGCAATTGAGGGCCATTTACAAATTTTGCCCACCAATGAAAAGAAGCACTCCAGCAGCAGATGAATTACAGATCATCTACTGGACAGACATAGCACTGTGTGATAAGCTACAGCCACAGATGCTCCAATCCTGCTATAATTCCACTTTGCAAGCCTGGGAAGCCCCAGTGTTTCCTCCCACCCCTAGATAGATGCGCCAGTGAGGGAATGAGCCAGAGGAAAGAAAGGGCTGCTCTGACTTTCTCCATCCACATGAGGAAAGGGTAAAGCAATATGCCAGAGGTCTAATCTTCCCTATGAGTGGAATATTTTGAGAGTAGGATGCCTGGATCAGAACAGCTGCAGCTATTCCTTAGAAAGAGACAATGGCAATTATCACAGGGAGGCCTACCATGGCTCCCATCATCAAAGCATTCCTGCAGCAGCCATTTTTCAACCACAGAAGCTTCCATTATTAGAGAAATGGCTGCTTCACAAATGTTTTAATGATGGGAGAGGAGCAGGATGCCTCAATGACAATTAAATCATGGGAGGCAAGCACAATTGGCTATCATACCCATGCACTTTGGGAATGATTTAGCGACATTTTAGCCATGGTAAGCCTATGTGTGATAATCACCATGGGATGGAAGCCAAGAAGCTAAATACAATCAACAAGCCTATTTATTTAAAATACCGGTGTTTCTGCTTTTCTGGGAAGAAAATCCATAGCTCCATATTTTCTTTCTGTTTCCATCTTCTGCTGTTCGGAGACTCCAAGTTCATTTTGAAGCTCCATGTTAAACTTAGTAAGTGCTTCAACTCGGCTTCTTAACTCATCATGGGCAGCATGCCACTGCGTCTCATTTCTTCTAAATTCCTCCTGCAGACATGCTATTTGATGCTTCAACATCTATCAATAAAAAAAGACAGTGGGTCTTTTAAAAGAGAAAAGGATGAAGAGGAGAAGGAGGAGGAGAACAAGGATACCATTTTTGTCAGCATGAGTAATATCACTCTCTCTTCTGATTTCATGTCGCCTCGTTGTAACCTCGTTGCTTATTGTAGCAACACTACAGAACTATTTCTATCATTGGGCAAAGTCCTGGAAAGGCAATAAATCGTTTAATTATTTGTTTTATATTATTGCTGCATTATTGTTAGAGATAGGACAGGTGCTTGAGGGGCTTTGTGTCCCATATGCTCAAATAACTCAGTTGGCTTGGAGTATTATGCACCCCATTTTGGATTTTGGGTATGGCACCATTTCTACAGCACCCTAAAAAGTAAAATGCCATGGGATTGACACTTACAAACACTCCAAAATTTCACAGATGGAAACCAGGAAACATGTGGCTGGGTCACGTCAGTGTGGTCAAAAGGATATAGCCAGATAATAAGAGGGCAAAAGTTACTAATAAAGAGCACACAGAACTACTATTTTAAGCAGAGAAACCCTGGGATTTTTGTATTGGCATTAGAAAGGTTTGAAAAAAGAAAAAAATCCAATTCAAGAAATATAAGATTCGATGTGTATGCATAGAAAAATTAACCATAAATATAGTATCACATAAGATTTTATAATAAAATCAAGGTCGGCCTTTATCAGACTTGCTCAGAATTATAGCTTTTTCTCAGATCCACTGAAAGTTTATCCTTTTTATGAATTCTGTGTACATACATTTTTGCACAATGCATTTTATAGATCAGATCAGAGTCCAGCTTGTGCATAATATAACTCCTGTGTGGTTGCCTTGAGCCAATCATAGGGCCCAAACAGACAGGCCAAAATAAAGCTGTTTAGGGTCACTTTGGAGGTATGCTGTTTAAATAACACATGCATCTTAAAGGTCCAGAAGCTGTGCCAAAGCTGTGCTCCAGTCCTTAGGACTGGAGCATGGCTTTGGCGTGGCTTCCGGCCTCTTAGGATGCATGCATAATTTAAACAGCATACCTCCAAAGTGACCCAAAGCACCTTTATTTTGGCCTGTCTGTTTGGGCCCATTGTTTCTCAGTCCCAGTTACTGCATTATTTAACATCTATATTGTTGCCTATGGCACTGCATAGCCCTGGTATGCACAGCTTCACAGAATCCAATAACTTTAAAACAATTCAAGTAAAGAGAGGATGGGGAAACATAAAAAAGAACCTCATGGCAATTGCAGACTCCTAAGTGTCAAACCATTCCATCCCTTACCTTCTATTTCATTTCAGGACTTTATTCCAAAATGTTCTCATATTGGGCAATTGGAAACAGTCGAACAACCAGCTCCACACACTCATCCAAAATAATAAATTAAGGACCTTAGCAGTGCTCTAGCACATAATGGCACTTACTTGTATTTCCTCTACTTCTCCTCCTTCTTTAATTATGACGGTGTGTTTCGCAGCCTCTGCCTCTTCTTTCTGCAGTTTCAGAGCTTTGTCCCTCTTGCACTCTTGCACAGGATGTGACTTCTGAGGTCCAAAGGTATCAAACTGTCTTATTTGTCTTCTGTTGAAAAATAAACTAGTTGTTGTGAAGTTGGAGGCTTTCATGGCCGGCATCCATAGTTTTTTGTTGGTTTTTTGGGCTATGTGGCCATGTTCCAGAAGAGTTTATTCCTGACATTTTGCCAGTGTCTGTGGCTGGTATTTTCAGAGATGAAGATGCCAGCCACAGATCCTGGCGAAATGTCAGGAATAAACTCTTCTGGAACATAGCCACATAGCCTGAAAAACCAACAAAAAACCAATTGGTGATTTTTAAAAAGTAGGACTGTCACATGTACAGGACGTCAGATGCAGCCCAGTGCAGAAAGAACTCCTGGCTCCAGAAGAGAGAGAGAGTGGTGAACGTATAAAGGCCTGCTCTTCCCTCAAAAGAACACCAAGGCTGCCCCAATGCAGAAAGAACTCCTGACTCCAGCTGTGTGTGTGTGTGAGAGAGAGTGGTGAAGGTATAAAAAGTACCATATATACTCAACTATAAGTCGACCTCATGTATAAGTCGAGGGCAAGTTTGGGGGCCAAAATTATGGATTTTGCTATGACCCGTGGATAAGTCGAGGGTAAAATTTAGGGGCATAGAGGAAAGGATCTAAAGGATGAAGCAAAGCAAAACAATGTCAAATAACTTCCAAAAGTCCATCAGACATAACTCTTTGTGCTTATTCTTAAGACTGGATGGATGAGAGAGTAAAGGGGGTCAGTGCTTCCAGGACAGATTATACTCTTGCTTTTCATCATGGGATGGTTCCTTCTTTTAAATAAGAGTTAAGATGCAGTATTTACATTGACCCATGGATAAGTCGACTCAGGTTTTTTGGGTCAATTTTTTGACCTAAATTTCTAGACTTATACATGAGTATATACAGTATGCCCTTCCCTCTCAAAACAATGCCAGCCCTGACGAGGATGTGAAGGAGAGCAGCATGCCAGCTCCAATGCCCCCAGAACATCTCTCCTCCAGCCTGAGAGGGAAGAGGGACCCTGCGCTCTCCTCCCGCCTCCTGCCCAAATTCCAATGAGGGCCAGCTGGAGAACACCATGGAAAATGAGGGTAGGGCTTATAAGTCTCAAGGCTTGCCTCTGGAACATCTCTCTTGCAGCCTGAGATGGAAGAGGAACTCTGCATTCTCCTCCCGCCTCCTGCCCAAATTCCAATGAGGGCCAGCTGGAGGACGCCATGGCAACTGAGGATAGGACTCATAAGTCTCAGGACTTCCCTCTGGAACATCTCTCCTCCATCCTGAGAGGGAAGAGGGACCCTGTGCTCTCCTCCCACCTCCTGCCCAAATTCCAATGAGGGCAAGCTGGAGAATGCTGAAGGAACTTGCCCCCCCCCCTTAGAGTTTGTTTTAAATATTTTATTTTAATCTGTTAGGAATGTTTATTGTTAGTTTTTCTTTTCACCTGTTTTGCTTTGTTAATTGTATGTATTTGTTGCTGCTGTTGATTTGCTATGTATTTGTTTATTATTTACTGCTATTGTTAATTGTTATTTTATTTTATTGTTATAGTTTAATATAGTGTTAAGTTATATTTGCTTTTTATTTCATTGTATTCTTATTACTTTGTATTTCCTTATGTTGTAAGCTGTCCGGATTCCCAGTGATTGGGAGGCATATAAATTTATTTATTTATTTATTTATTATTAATCTGGCTGCGCCTGCCCAGACAAGGATTCTGAGGGGAGCAGTGGAAGAATTTAATGCCAGCTCTGCTTGCCCCCAGAACACCTGGCAGCGCCGGCCCAGACAAGGACATGGAGGAGAGTGGTGGAGTATTTAAACACTGGCTCCAATGCCCCCAGAACAACTGGCTGTGTTGGCCCCACGGAGGATGCTGAGGAGAGCAGTGGAGTACTTTAATGCCAGCTCCATTTGCCCCCAGAACACCTGGCTATACCGGCCCAGAGTATCATTATTTCAGATATGTAATTGATATATGATAACTGTTATTTTGTTGCCAGGGAAGAATTATTATTATTATGAATACAGCTGTAGAGGGCTCTGAATGTGATTACAGCAGCAGATGGCTGGTGAGGTATGTGACAGGGAATGCTTTCTACTTTTTGTATCAATATGCTACTATTGCTGGTATTTTCTCAGCCATGCAACGAAGGGTGCAAGAACACAAGCAGGAACTAGGTTCCTTCTGGAGGGAAACAATATGTAATTTTAGCAATTTTCCTCATGCTATTAGAAAGTTAAAAGCTACAGAGTTTTCAAGGCTTTTTCACAATTTGGGACTTATTCTGCATAAAATTTGTATGTGGTTGTTTTGCACAGGAAACAGGATTTTCTGTGAAGAAAATAATATTCCTCATAGAAATATTATTTTTTGTGCAGAAAATGCTTCCTGCCCTGAAAATTCTATTTCCTAAGTGAATAACCCACTTGTGAATTTGGCATACATTAAGGCCCAATTACAACATTTTCTTCAAAAGAAGTAATATTTTCTGCAAAGGAAATAATATTCCTGCATAGAAATAACATTTTCTGCACAGAAAATGCTGCTTCCTATGCAGTAAATGTTCTTTTCTGTGCAAAACAGGTTTTGCTCAGAATAGGTTCCAACCTGTGAATGCTCTGTTTAGTCCAGAATTCTTCTTATCAGGGTTTCTTTATGCTAGAAAAACACATTTTTCTATCTGTTTTTGAATATTTCTGAATATTCCTTCTATCCCTATTGTGGACCCCTGATTTTAATCAGAAAGATGACCCAAGTGGAATGGGCTAAGCACATTATACCCTGTGCCCCACTTTCAACTGTGATCCCAATTATTTCCTTGCATATATACAAGATGCATTTCAATTATATAAATGGATATAAATGGATATTGACAAGCTAATGCATTTTACTTAGAAGGAGCAGACCTAGTTTTCAAGCTGTCCTAATTTGCTGAACTTCAAATAATGATTTAAGATTTAGCTTGCTAGGCTACCACCTCCATTCTAGAGATTTATCAGGACTAATGATAGTTTAGATATATGATATTGATGGTCTTGCTGAAGGCTAGCTAGCCCAACTGTTTTGCTGCCTGCAAAAAGTCGAAGCAATAATCAAGAACAAGCCTGGTTGTATGAAATGCTAGGGCTTAGATTCACAGAATCATAGAGTTGGAAGGGCCATCCATTCCAAACTCCTGCCTTGCAGGAATGCACAATCAAAGCACATCCTACAGACGGCCATCCAGCCTCTGTTTAAAAACCTCCAAAGAAATAGATTCCATCACTCTCAGAGGCAGCGTGTTCCATTGTCAAACAGCTCTTACTGTCAGGAAATCTTTCTTAATGTTTTTGGGTAGAATCTCTTCCTGCAGTTTGAATCCATTGCTCTGTGTTCTGGTCTTGAGAGCAACAGAAATAGGTTTGCTCTATCCTGAATACAACATCCCTTCAAATATTTAAACATGACTATCATGTCATCCCTTAACCTTCTCTTCCCCATGCTAAAGATCTCTAATCCACTCCTCACAGAGGGCATGGTTTTCACCATTTTGGTTGCCCTTCCCTGGACATTGTCAATATCTCTCTTGAATTAGGGTTACAATATGGTTACATCTGATTTAATGGGGCTGTAGGTATGCAATTAATTATAGGCTGAATAAAGTGAACCTGTAGGTTTTGAAATGACACGCACTTTTATATATATATTTATCTTCACTATCTGCACACATGTATATATGCAGAGGCTTTTGAGAAATTTGTGGTTGTGTCTTCAAGTTGCTTCTGACTTATGGTGACCCTATCACAAGTTTTTTGTGGGAATATTTGTTCAGAAGGGGATTGCCTTTGCCTTCCTCTGAGGCCAAGAGAGTGCGATTTGCCCAAGATCACCCACTGGATTTGAGCAATAAGTCGACTATAAGGATAATAAATAATGTTATTGTTGTTATTCATGTCAAATTACTACCATAGTTCATATCCAGTTATAATAATTATAATATATTATATAATATAACTACATTACTTTCATACCTGAGAAAATCCATTGCTTTTGTTTGTTCTTCTTTCATTTGAGCTAAAAGAGAAGTTTCTCTGCGATGTACTGGAATGTCCTCCTCATTTTCTTCTAATTTGCTCATGTGCCTTTTTTGAGTTTCCTCTACAAAGATATTCATGTTAATATGTTGTGATTAGTCATTTAAAATGGTGATTGAAATAGATCAGAGTTGGGACCTCATTAGATGCCCTAGGAACACTGGAGAACGGGTCCTTCTCATGCACCATCCCATGCTTCCCCAAAATGTAATCCTTTTGTCCTGAAATGACTCTCAGTGCCCCCTAGAGATATGGACAAGGGGATTTCACCATGCTTTCCCCTTCTCTGTGCCATTCTGGGCACAACAGAGGTGTCTTTCTCAGCAGGAAGTGACCTAACAGTAGTTATTGTTCAAGGGCATTTGGGGGCAATTTTTTCAAAAATATTCAGAAATACTAACACCCTGGGAACAATATGAAGGCCACAAACTGCACTTCCCTCACCTAGGAGTGGGGAAATATCCCTTGCCTATTACACTTCTTACCTAGTGTAGTTCTCTTATTGTCCAGATTTGCTTTCCTCTTGAACACAGGGAAGAGGCTAGTCAGAAGATCAGTTGTCAAGCAATGAGGCTGCATATTAAATTCTGTGCCATAACTGCTGGCTATACCTTTGCTCCCTTTTTCAGGCTCTCTTCCTCCTGTTGCAGCTTGCAAATAATGAAAGGGAAATTTTCTAATGGGAAAGAGAGTCTTATCTCTGGCACTTGATTCACTACTGCTGCTGCCACTGCTTGTGATAGTGGAGACTTTCTCTTGTCCTGTTGGTTGTTGTCCACCAGACCTCTTGGAAAGCAGGCTTTTCAGTGAATAATCTTCTGTTCCACTAGGCTCATCTGTGGCATAGTCAGCATCAGAAAGATCTATGTTTTTGCTTGTGGTAGCTGCTCTAAGGGTAATGTGTTTTATGGGATACTGAGAGCAATGGGATTTAGATTCATCTCCACTTTCAGTAGATGTGTATACTGAGTCACTGGAAAAGGATTTTCCTTCCCATGTGTCAGCAGCGCCTGTACTGTTATGATGTTTCCTCTGTGCATCAGCAGTTATGGTCATCTGTTTTCTATCTGATTCAGGTGTGACTTTTACTATTTGATCATTGACTTTCTTAAACCCAGGGCTAATTTCTTCTTGGGTCTCTGGGCTTTCTTCCCCAGCAAAACAATATTCACTTTTACACTGCTTGATCTTGTTGAGTCCTTCAAAAACCTGGAATCCAGAGATTTGATTCTCTTGAATGGCTTGGTTGTTTTCTCTATTGTGAAGCTCCAAGACATCTGGTGAGGCATCCATGGGCCCTCCACCTACCTGCTGTGAGACATTCCCCTCTATGTCCTTCATAAACCACAATGGAACCTTCGGATCTATGGGTCTGTTCTCAAGAACATTAGGATAGAATTCACACACAGAGCGTGTGGCTTCTGTTTTCTCAGTCACTTGTGCCTTACGTTCACTTATTTGTTCAGGACATTGGTGTGAACATTTGGCCCAGTTAATCTGAGAAGGTATGCAGAATTCTTTTTCATCTTCTGTCACTTCGCCATCATGACCCCCAATGTAATTGCTGCCTTTTCTTCCTTCTGAGCTGCACTCATGATTATTAAGCTGAGTTTTTATATCAGATTTGGAGATGATGCAATTTGTATTTTTATCACCCAGGAATAGAACTTCAGGGCTGCTAAGCTGCCTTTTCAATTGTGAATGTTTGCCAGATAGCTTTCCTGTAACTCTCTGAAAAGGTGAAGAGAAATTATTTTGGCAATCAAAGCTGACTCTTCCAAGAGGTTTGATTGGCTTTTTGCCAAGGTTCTCTCTGGTTTTTTCAAGCTTTGCAGTGCCTTGTCCACATTTCAGGAATGATTTCTGAGCTGTCACCTTAGTCTCATGGGAGATCTGCAAGTAATTTAGTGATACAATAATGTCATGATATATAATGGCCTGAGATCCAGCATGGTGTAGTGGTTTGAGCATTGGACTATGACACTGGAGACCAAAGTATGATTCCTGCTTAGCCATGAAATCTACTGAGTGACCTTGGGTAAGTCACTTGTTCTCAGTCTCAGGGGACAGCAATGGCAAACCTAAACAAATTTTCCAAGAAAACCCCATGATAAGCTTGCCTTAGGGTTGCCATAAATCAGAAATGACTTGAAGGCACACAACAACAAATGACCAGGCAGCCAGCATGGTATAGTGGTTTGAGTTTTGGACTATGACTTTGGGTACCAGGATTTGTATCCCTGCTAGGCCATAGAAACCAGCTGGGTGAGCCTGGGCAAGTTAACCTCTCTCACTATCAGAGCAGGCAAAGGCAAACCCACTCTGAACAAATCTTGCCAAGAATACCTCGTGATAATTTTGCCTCGGGGTCACCATAAGTTGGAAACAACCTGAAAGCATGCAATAACATACTATATAATAACCTGAATTCTGTTGGTAATCCTAATTGGAAAAGATCGATTGAAACAACTATGGAATAGTGAATGAACACTTACACAAACCCCATTGATTTAATGTGTTGGCTCTATTGGGACTAACAATAGGATACAGTTCATAACCTGTACCATTTCAAACACACTGGATCTTTTCTGGCTTTGGAAACCATGCTGAATAAGGCCTGGTTAGTAGCTGGATGAATAACCACTAGAGAATTTCAGGAATATCCAGACAGGGCTTTAATTAATAATAAATAACACTGAGAACATGCAATCTTAATGACCCAAAGCAGCAATTTTGCTAAAATTGCTATGTAGAAAACTTGCTGTGTAGACAAAATCCGCCTCAAAGGAAATGGTTGGATCCATTTTATTTTATTGTAAATATATCTTTGGCATCTTAAACCTAAATTTTCTGCATGGGTTATGTAAATCAAAGCAGAGGTTAACATGGGAGAGAGATGCCAATTTCCTCTATGGAGAAAAATGCTCAAATAATTCCTTATGTTTCTACAGGACAGTGCATGATTTGGCCCCTACTTATGGTGACCCTGTGGATGAGACATCTCCAAGATCCCCTATCAACAAGATACAGCAGGCTTTTGGCACTAATAAGATCATCCAAAGCTGATTTATGTTTTCAGTACAGATAATATATAATAATACCTGTTGCTGCTGCTCTTTATTTTTAATATTGACTTTAAGTTGCTCTTGATCAGATTCTTTGGTCTGTCTTACTCCAGGCTGGCTAGACCTAGGGCAATAATAAAGCAGACCTGAACACAAATATTTGGCACATTTAGTTATAACTAAAGCTTGGAGTGCTATAATCAGGATTGGAAGGGGAAATGGCAACATACTGATAAAGGGAGTGAAAATGGACATCCTGCAATTGTATCACCTTCCCCCAGCAAGGTATGTTCCCACTGCATCAAATCTAATTAGCTCACATTCTTCAGCACTTTTCTGTAGGGCTGCTTTTATCATTTTTTTCCTGATTTTGGACAAATGTTGTTCATATTCTACAGAGAGATTAACAACTGTGATGGATCTAGGGGCCAATTGAATGTTACCCAAGTGTAGGGGGCTTGCAGTGGAGTTTGCAACCTATTTAAAAGGTGGATTTCTGGAGGGGCAGTATGGAAGGGTCAAGGATGACAAAAACAGCCTTGAAGAATGGGAACTTGCAGCCCTAGGACCACACTTTGCTTATCCCTCTTCTAGATTTGGACTCTAAGGTCCCATGTTGAAATTTTGGCTTTGCCATGAAGTCTACTGGATAACCTTTGGTTATTCACCATCTCTTAGCAAAACCTATTCTACGTGCATCTTGCAAAGATCAAATGAGATACGTCCTGAACAAAATAAATACAGTGTGTTTTCCCCTTAATAAGAATATTTGCACCAAGTCTCAATCAATTTCAAAGCCATTCCTCAGTAACTTGATTTTTATGCCTGTACATAATGTTTGATTTTGCTCTCACCTATCATTGTGAGTCCTTTTATTCATTCCCAGTTCGAAGGAGGAAAGAGACCCATTTTCATCTATTTGTTGTTCCTCTTTTTCTTCTGTAATAGAAGCCAGGTTTTCAAGCCAAGGTTCTTCAATAAGGAAGAAAAAGGTATATTTTTTATTACCATAAATTAGCTTTCTTTAAGAATAGTAGGTGAGGACTAGTAATAATCTTCCAAGGAGAACTGATATCATTCATTCACGCATATTTAAATGAATCTGCTAATGTTTAATGAGAGAATTATTTTCCACATTGCCTACTGCACCTTCTCCTTCTGGTTTAAGTCATTTATTCTGTTTTCATATAGCATAGTCACGACAAAGAGATAAGTTAACAACTACAAATCAAAACAAACTTTCTGTCATTTTTTTTAAAAAGGTGATCATTAAAACTTTTGGATACCCTCTCGTATCTCTATGTAGTCACTATGTAGATTTATACATTTTCCCCAGCATATCTTGACCCTCCATATACCTGACATTGTAGAAGCCTGCAGATTGCACCCGATGAGGATTTTACACTTTAGTCACTTCTGGCACAGCCAGTCACAAAAATAAAGGACACAATGAGCTGATTTTCTCAGCAATGTGGATTTAGGGACCAATGATGACACTGACAATATTTCATCAATATGCCATAATAACTTCCAGGTGATAATTATTACTTTACAATACCACCTCGTGAGGTGCAATCTGCAGACTTCTACAATATCAGGTATTTGGAGGGTCAAGATACGCTGGGAAAAATGTATAAATCTAGATAGTGACTACATAGAGGTAAGTTAACAACTACAAATCAAAACAAACTTTCTGTCAATTTTTTTAAAAGGTGATCATTAAAACTTTTGGATACCCCCTCATAATGCAACTAATTAACAGTGGCAGACTAGCCCAGCATCAGCATCTGGTATAGGATGAGGCAGGGAAAGAGTAGAATGGAAACGCAACTGAGCAGTGCTGGTGTCCTTTTTCCTGAAATCTCAAACATAACACTGAAACTGAAGGACAAAAGATTCTTCCACACTTCTGCCTTTTAGCAGTGCTGAGAACCAATCGTTTTCCAAGTGTTTAATTGGGATTTAAAAAGTGACATTCCATATGACATTCACTATAGTGCTATGTTTTGAAATGCCTGGCTCCATTGTGAAAGAAAGTGATGTTGAAAGGAAGATGATCTCAGCTGAAAACTAACACAGGGGAATAATGAGAAGGAACTACATACTGATTTTTAAGCAGTTGTTATGACCACATTTCTGTTCTAGTGCATCACCTATAACGATAAATACAAACTTTTTCAAACTATAACAAGGAATGTGAAATGTAAGGCTTTCATGGCCAGCAACCATAGTTCTTTGTGGGGTTTTTGGGTTTATGTGGCCATGTTCTAGAAGAGTTTCTTCCTGACCTTTCACCATCATCTGTGGCTTTGAAGATACCATCCACAGATGCTGGTGAAACATAAGGAAGAAACTCTTCTAGAGCATAGTCACATAACCTGAAATACCCACAAAAAACTATATAACAAGAAAGCTAGCAAGTTATCCCTGGATCTTGAGATGCAGTTGGGAGGTGGTTATTTAATCTGGAAATGCCATTTTGAGACAAAGGGAGAATCAATCCTGAGACTTTTGGTACCTCCTTCTGCACTAAAGCTCATGAAGTGTAATAACACAATATGCTGTTTTATTTTGTAAAGCTTGGGATGGGGGGGCTGTTACACCAAAACTCATGTGTGTGAGATATCTCACTGTTCCAAGAAATCTCTTGCAGGTGCAGTATGTATCAAGGATGGGAATCATTTGATGTTTTCAGTATACAGTACTCCTTTTTATTATTTGTTTATTTGTTTATTTCTGAGTATAATCCTTTTAGCCAGCAGTGATGAATCTTTGGAGCTGTAGTCCAATAATATCTGGAGGGCAGTAGGATTTCCACCCATGGTCTTGGTGAAGGGTATCCCCATCTCTCTCTCTCTCTCTCTCCACACATTGCATAATACTGCAGAATCCAGTCATCAAAACATTTGTGGTGGGGAAGCAATAGGAGCACAGAAAATACGGCAATTCAATGGCTTGGATTTTCTGTAAACTAGGAACAGTGATTCCAGTAATGAAGAAATATAAAAAACAGTCTCACACAAAAACTGTCCAGAAATGGCTCCAGTATCACCTTGTGTTGCAGCATCTTCCTCTTCTTTGGGATTTTGTCCACAAGAATTTTCTGTAGCTATTTCATCACTTTGAGATAGTGGTTCCATGTTTGCTCCTATATGCACAATAAATTTTTTTCAAAATGGGATGAACCTAGTCTGAATTGATTAGAAATCATTAAGATGTATTGCATTCCATTCAATTTCCTGGTGTTTCCATTGCAAAATCAAGTAAGGGAATTCACAAATGAGAAATGGCCACTAGCATTCATTTGCACAGACATCAATTAAGCATATGTATGTGCATAAGGGGAAATTAACAAGCTAAGCTACATGTTTTTAATCTATGTGTCCCATCTCTATTAGCCAATGGGATTGATTTGAGGTTTTGCAAATTTTTTCAGTTGTTTAGCAGGTTTGAGGTGAAATTATCTAGATATTTTAGAGGGTGTGGGGCATTTGGCATGCCAACTTAGCCTGCTGTCGGGGGAAGATATGATAGCAACATTTCGATACCTAAGGAGATTCTGTTGCATCAAAGGGCAAAACAGAACCAATAGCTGTGGGGGGGGGGCGATTCCACAAAACACTAGGGGAAACTTTCAAACTGTACCAGGCTGTCCAGTAGAGGAATAAGACAGGCATGTATGTAAGGGCAGGAGGCAACAGTCTCTCCTTCACTCTAGATATTTAAATGAAAACTTGAGGAATATATTTTAGGGATACTATAGTTGTAGTATTTCTTACTAAACTAAATATTGTACCAGAAGTTATCCAAGGTCTCTTTCAATTCTATGAAATTGTGTAATTCTGTGAATTACACAACCAAGAAGTATCTATTTAAACCACAGGTAACAGTCATTGAGCCCTCGTTCTTGGGTTGCAGTTCCCAGTACCCCTGGTCAGCATCATTAATTATAGTCCAACAAAACTGTAGTCCAACGAAGGGTGCCTTTAGACTGTAGAAATAATGCAGTTTGATACCACTTTAAGTGCTGCGACTCTATCCTATGGAATTCTGGGATTTGCAGTTTTACAAGGTCTTTAGTTGGCACCTCACAAAACTATAAATCCTAGAATTCTGTAGGATGGAGCCATGACAGTTAAAATAGTGTCAAACTGCATCATTTCTACAGTGTAAATACATCCAAAATTGTAGTTCAATAATATCTGGAGAAATTAATGATTCCTCCCCTGACTAAATGGATTGAGTAATAAAGCCAAGGGCTTTATCAGCTTTGAATATCATATTTCTGTGATGTTTCTTGATGACTGAAGCTAGAAAACTTCCAAACTGCTTCTTAAACTTCAGATGTTGAGACTCAGTCAGAGGATTTAGCACAGCACTCCTTCTTGGAAATCTGAAGGAAATGACTTCCCACTCATCAACAGCAGTTTCTTGTAATCATCTGCACCAAATAAGCTATGGTTCCTTAAATTAATTCATAATTTCCTTATGAATTACATATGGTAAAACTGTTTCAAATATATGTATCATAAATCAATAAAAAATTGGAATTTCAATAGACTTTAGTATGGTCTTTGCATAGAAAACAAAGAAGAATCCCCACCTTCCTAAAATCGATCATCATTTCTAGCATTTGTCCTGATACTTTTTTCTTTCTTTTTTTTTAAATTACATTTTTAGTATTGATGACCCAGACAACTGTAATCACTTTTATAGCCTTCTGAAAGTATGCTAAGAAATATAGCATTTTTCTGAAAGACTGCATGTGGCTATCATTCTCTGCAGTACCTGGATTGTAGAATGTAATGATTTTCTGCTGTTCAGTTACTAGCTGTTGAAGGTGCTCCATCATGAGCTTTTCCTGATCTCCTGGACTCTGAAAACAGAACAGGAATTATTCAATCCTGAAAAAATTAAACATGACTAATTCCCTCTCACAGCAAAAGGATTTAAGTTAGTCATAAGACAACTAAGGCTACACTCACACTTATTTGAGTATATATGAATATGACTTATATGAGCATAAATATGACGAAATTCACTTGAACGTATTTCTCAAGCACATAAGGAGTACAGTGCACATTCTCCTTTTTTGCTTTCAGCAGGACTCAGTCATAACTTATTTACTTTTGTCTGGACTGTCCTTAATATATGTGGGCAGTCAAGGGTCAAAATACATGCTGTGTTAAAGGGAGCAAGAGATCACTTTCAAAAAGTTAAGTAAGGATAAATGGCCCCAGTCTGGCTTTGGATCAGTGTGTGAGAGCAAAGTTTAAACCTCCCCCACCCCATATTCTGGTTTTTAATCTCAAAATGCCCACCCATGTGGGTGGCTTAGGAGGAATTCATTGGTGCAAATCTAACTCCCTTTTTGAATCCATTTGTGAAGAGAACAAGATTGAAAATAGATGACAATAACATCTAAGACTTCCTTGCTTCTATGTACTAATCCTAATCCAGTTGAGGACCACACACACTTACTTTTTAACGTTCACAAAGTAATCTTTAGGTACACATGATTTATTTAATGTGGCATGTAGTGTAACCCCCTGCAAAAAAAGCACAATTGTCTCTTCAAGATTATCTTTAAGTATCCTTGGCCCACACGTTAGTGGTTCAATGGTAAATTATGGTCATCGTGGCAGTCCCCATGGCTATATCCCAAAAGAGAAATCAAAATTACAAAACCAAACCTAATCAATATACCAGACAGCAGGCAGATGTGTTTATGCATATCAATAAATAAACTCTTTCTATTTTTATCTCCAACAAGAGGCCATTTGTAAAGCTACAAAGTTTATTACCCCTTAACTAATAAACTATCCCTAATATTTTGACAATAAAGAGAACTCAGAACAACATGTTGTTTCTTAGAAAATTCATCCCACCTCCAGCTACTGTGAAGATTGTAGATAAGCTTACAGAAAACGGTGAGCAGGGATAACACATGCTATCAACATCCCTGATAATTGATATGTCTCAATGCTTTGACAGTTCCAGCTCTGGCTTTGCTACATCACTGCCCCCTAGTGTGCATAGATATGTGTTTTCGCATGCATGTTTGCTGTTGTGTATCTTCAAATTGTTTCTGACTTATGGCAACCCTATGGTGAACCTTCCATGTTTTTTTGGGGGGGGGGCAGGTTTCTTCATAGGGTGTTTGCCATTGCCTTCATCTGAGGTTGAGAGAGAGTGATTTGCCCAACGTCACCCAGTGGGTTTTCATGACTGAGCCAGTATTTGAACCTTGGTCTCCAGAGTTACAGTCCAATGCTCAACCCACTACACAACTTGCATGTACATCAAGCAAAATAAATACTTGTGAAGAAATCCCCACAATATGTCTTGCTACTTATATGCACTTTCACACACACATTCACTTACATATCTGATACATAGGTGAACTAAGTGTGTGAAAGCATACATAAGTAGCAAGACGTATGCTGATTTTTGACCTTATTGACAAGCTAAGTATTCATTGGCAACAGAAACAGGAGACTGCAGTGGTTAAATGCCATGGAATGAAGCATAATATATTCTTAAGGCTAGACTTCTGCCATTCAAGAACACAGTTCATATGTATGATAATCCCAGTTAGAGTATCTATTTACCATTTTTAAAAAGTTGCTATTAAAAAGAGAACCAGCCAGCAGGAACAGGGGAAGGCAGCATGGACTCTGACAATGAAGGTTAAACTAGACATTATAGGGAAATGGGTGTTCCCTGCAGTCAACAAGTTACTCTTCCAACAATTGACCTTCCTGGGACATATGTACCTCTGCAATCAGACTTGCCATTTAAGCCAGTGTTTACCTTCTGATGACCAATCAAAAAAATAAATAAATAAATAAATAAATATTTAGCTGATTTGCAAAATAAGGAAGGTGAGAAATGCTCATGGTAGCACAAAAAATGTATCTCTTTTTACCACTTGAGGGAGCTCCACATCTAAAAGCTTGCCAAGCACAGCATTTACTAGTTGACCCTTGGGGCTGCTATTTCAAAGATTTCAGTGTGGTGAAAGCAATGGGGCTTTGCATGCTGCACATAGAAAAGGCTGAGCTTGTTCCACCATGAAACTCACTGGCTCAGCTTGACCCAGTCACCAATTCTCAAAAACAGAGCTTGGGATTCATTTTGTTGTTACCTGTAAAACGTTATTTTGGGGGATAACAAGAGCATAACAATGTTCCTCTTGTCAATGAGATAAAAAATCAGCAAGTTGTATTGTTATTCAGAAGAAGTGTGTTCATGGCTACATGAAACTCTAGCCTTTAGATGAGAAAAAGGGAATGTGTGCCATGAAAACCCTTTTTTGCATTTTGGGGGAGAAGAAGCGCTTTTAAAAAGGTGCTGGTTTTCCCAGCATCTTTTTTAAAAACTGCGGAACAGCGCAGCTCCATCTAAAGGCTGTGGTGCAGCTGCTAAGCATTAAGGAAAAGGCAACTTCATGTCACACTATCCTGCCAATCTAGAAAGCCCCAGAGATTTTGGCCATACAAAGGTAATGGGTTTTAATGGAACACAAACTCACCTGTTTCAAGTTTTGAGTTATTATGTCTTCTTGAATTATTAAAGGAGAAGAAGCAGTGGCAGAACAACAACTAGGGATTTCCCAAAGTTCATTATTTTTTCTGGTTGGGAAAATTTTAGCTTGAATAGATGGTAATACGTGAGGCAGGAATGGAGTGTCCTCAGACGGCTGAGTGTAGCCCAGGTCAACAGGTAGGCCAGCATCTCTATCCAACATGTTGTTATTCATTGAAGTGCACAAGGATGTAAGTTGCTCAGGGAAGAAGTCATTGGTACTGTTTACCCAGTCCAGACTTAAAGAACATGAAGATCCAATGGAATCTTTTGCAGCGCACTGAGATCCACTTTGGGAAGTATCTGCTTCCATTTCCCACCTTCAAAATCTTTATTGAGAAAATGCAGTGAATATCTTTGAAAACAAGGACATTCCTTGATCTTAACGTTTTCTGTTTCCAGTAAACAGGAAAAGCATTTTTGTACTGAAAGGTGAAGTTCTCTTTTCTATAAGAACTGCAAAAATATTATGCCATAGTGAGTCCACAAATTCTTAAACAGCAGACATTAGATAATCCACACACAAATACCATTACTGATGTGCTTTCAAATCATTCTCATTCCCACAAGACATCCTGTAATATATTATCAAAGATAGGATATGGAGGCTGAGTAGGAACAACTTTAAAGAGGAAGTGAAATAGAACAACTGACATAAAACCAAATCCATTATTTTGCTTATTAGATTACACTATTCCACTCTGAGCTCCCCAACAAACTTCAACTATTCAAACCGATTGCTTACCCAGAGGGGCAGGATATAAATAAATATTATTATTATTATTATTATTATTAAACTTTTAGAATTCCATAACCTTGACCCAGGGCAGTTAAAGCAGTGCCAAACTGGGTTATTTCTCTAGTGTGGGTGCAGCCTTAGGGCTGGAGCAATGTACAGGCAAAGGGGGATAGAAGGATGAGAATGAGAGGAAACCAAAGCCCCAATACTTTTCTCTAATTATTATGTGCTTCATCACATTAGTTCTGTGAGAATCCAATAGTAAGTGTGTTGGCACACATTAGTCAAATTGCTACGGACCTTTGCAGAGGCACATGAGATGTGAGTTTGGCTGAGCCTAAGCCAAATTTGCTGCCTTCAGATTGATATTGTTGCTTCCTGAGGTACTAATTTCTTTCAAAGTATCCAGAAGGTGAATAAAGCCTCATTAGAAAGTCACGTTTCAAATAAGCAATCTTGTTGAGGCACTATGCTAGTGTAAAAATCTAGTCATGCTTTCTTCAAAGCTGTTGTTATTATGGTTCCTGACATAACCAATAATTGCACTGGTGTACACTGTTGACTTGGTTAGTTGGTAAAGAGCTAACTGGCCACTGTTCAACAGGTTAAACCAGTGAGGACGGGAGAAAGGCAGAGAGGGACTGTGTTCTGAACACCTGACAGGTCCAGTCCAGCAGACAGAGCACATTTTCACAGGGACTCACCCATCACTGATCTTTGGTCAAGGATTCTGACCTCAGTAAATTAATGTTTCTTCCAGCATCCTTTGTTCATGTGCATATATGTTGTTCTGTAGGAAGTATGCCTGTTGTATTGTGTTGTACTGTCTTGTGCTGCAGTGGGTAGGATGCTTACAACTTCTGTTTGTTTATTGTTTCCAAATACTTTCCCTTCTCCTTCCCAAACATTTTAATAAATTCTTCTTGGACTTTCCTTGCAATGTTTTCCCCATTTTTATTTATGATGCTACTTTTGACTTTGCTGTTGTTTTACTTTTTACTTTCTATGAGACATGTCTGGATGTGTGTATGTAGATTGGACAGTTACCTTTAAAAACAATTTGTTTCTATTACTTGTCATGGTGTTTAAAAAGCAATCCTATTTATTTATTTATTTATTTATTTTGCTCTGGCAGCAATGGAGAAATAATTCACTGCATTATTTTCAACACTTTCTGTTCCTTACTGTAGCAATATATTAGCTTCATTTAAATCACCTTTAAATGTTTTTTTTTAAAAAAACTTGTGTAACTACTTAAAGGTAACTACATTAATTTCAACTACATCAGTTTCAACAGCCTTCTAGGCTCAGTGGAATATAGGCAGTGAATTTATCCTCCATCTCTCTAGTCTTCTTCCGCTAGGCCACCACTCCCTGGTAATGGAGTTGAGAAGACACACACATCTCATCACCAGACACTTGGAACGCAATCTTAGTCTGGATAAGCAAAACAGAGTTTATAGCATCAATAAAATGCAGGAAATAACTGCCCTCTTATCTTGCTGTCCACTGTCACATGTATTGTATATACACAAAAATAATGTATACTGTATAGGCATCAGAAATTCTAGTTTAGACTTCAGGTGCTGCTGCACTGCAGAATTAATGCAGTTCAACACCATTTTAACTATCATGGCTCCATCCTATGGAATCCTGAGATTAATAGTTTTTTGTAGTACAAGAGCTGCTTGACAGAGAAGGCTAAATATCTCACAAAACTACAAATCTTAGAATTCTATAGCATTAAGCCATAGTAGTTAAAGAAGTGTTAAACTGCATTAATTCTATATTGTAGACACTGCCTTCATGAGTCTGATGAAGTGTGCCTATATTTAAATATAATAAACCAGTAATTATTATTTATATCCTACCTTGCCCCAGCCCTGAGACTCAAGAAGGCTAGTCTGGAGTGTTTCTAGGTGCTACGGGACTTTTAATTATTCTACATATTTGAACTTTTTCCCCTTTTTATCATGGCTAGAAAGAAATAATATTAACATAATTAATTAATAATTAATAATATAATAAAGATAATCCCCTGTGTTGCAACCCTGTCTGACAATTTAATTTTACTTTTAACTTTCTGGATTTTAATGAAACTTTTTACTTTAGATTGGTTTTATGGTATATGTAATCTTTCCGTTTATATGTTTTAAGTTATTTTATGCTTTAACAGGTATATTGACTGTAAATAAAGTTTGTCAGTATTAACATACTTACATATACACTTTAATAGATACAGGGACTGTTAAATGCAGCCAATATTATAATTATATTCAAGCAATAGTTGAGCATTTTTTCCACAACATTATTCAAGATCATCAGTCATCTACAGGCATCATGATAACCAAAATATGGAAATGTGAAGTTGTGTTACTAGAAGGCTCAATTGCACTGTTTCGCTTTGGCTGCAAAGCTTAAACTCACTTACATAGGAGTAGGTTCTATTGAACACAAGGAAGCATACTTCAGAGTAAACTTACAAAGCCTGTTATTAAAGTGTATATGTAAGTCTATTAGTATTTTTTTCTTCCTGTGGTTCAGTTTGCTGCTATAATCTTTAGGGTTCATGTGTGATGATTGTATTGTTTCTTTTCACAAGCTGATCAACAAAAAATTTATATACAGTGCAACCCTAAGCATTAAACACAATGGCTGAGTCAATTTGCTCCCAGATAAAATGTGAATAGAATCATCCAGCTTTGGAGTTTATCATATGACGGAATTTGGGGGTATAATGCAATGGCAATCCAAACGCAATCATGGAGTTTCACGTTATTGCGAATGAGTGAATCTCATGCAATTTCGGGCAATGGGAAGTCATTCTGAATGCAATCATGGGGTTTCATGTGATTGCGTATTAGAGTATCTCACGCAATTTTGGGCAATGGGGGGGGTCATTTTCAGGAAATGGGAAATCATTCTGAACGCATTCCAAATGCAATTAGAATTCACATAAATTCTCTAAACTAGCGAGTTTACTTGAATTCGAATTGGCTCCATTTGAAATTGAGACAAATTCCTCCTGTGTGATAAACTCCATAGAGAACAGATGGCCAAGGATTTGAAAGATACATGACTTTAATGAGAACAAGTGGTTTGAGCATTGGAGTATCATTCTGGAGACCAGGGTTTGAATCCTCACTTGGCCATAAAACCCTTGGGCAAGTCACACTGTCTCAGCTTCTGAGGATGGCAATGGCAAACCACCTCTGAAAAAACTTGCCAAGAAAACCCCATGAAAAGTTGGTCTTAGGTTTGCCATACATTGGAAATGACTTGAAGGCACACAACAACAATCACCAGTGAATAATTTTAAGGAAAGGCTGTGAGGTTCAGTGTGACTGTATATCATATATATTTACAATGTTGTGTTCCTATGTATCTTTTAATGGCGATCCAAAGGCCACCCTACGAGCCAATATGGTGCAGTGGTTTGAATCTTGGACTAGGACTCTGGAGACCAGGATTTGAATCCTAACATGGAAGCTCACCTTGGGCACATCACACTCTCTCAGCTTCAGAAGATGGCCATGGCACACACACACACACACACACCCGCGCAATAGGGTCACCATAAGGATGCCATCAGAAATTACTTGAAGGCATATAACAACATATTAATTACATTACATGTATTACACACACATACAGTCAGTCCTTCTTATCCATTGATTTTTATACACAGATTCAAGCATCCACGGTTTGAAAATATTAAAAAAAAAGTATATCAAATTTTGATTTTCCATTTTATATAAGGGACACTATTTTTGCTATGTCATTATATTTAATGGGACTTGAGCATCAATGGATTTTGTTATCCACGGAGGATCATGGAACCAAACCCTAGCATATAACAAGGGTCCACTGTACAGCCAACGTGGCATAGTGGTTTGAATGTTGAACTGGAGAGCAGGGTTCGATTCCCCACTCAGCCATGGTCCTTAGGCTAGTCACACACTCTCAGCCCCAGAAAACTCTGTGACAGGGTTGCCATAAGTCAGAAACAACTTGAAGGCACACAACAACAACCTATCTTGGTAAGTCTTTTTAGAGGGGGCTTACCATGGCCCTCCTCTGAAGTTGAGAGTGTGTGATTTGCTTACAGTCTTGCATATGGCCAAAGAGAGGGTCTACCAAGTACAAGCCTTGAGGAGAGAGCAGTTTGTGA
This sequence comes from Urosaurus nigricauda, assembly GCA_034509955.1. NCBI lineage: Eukaryota > Metazoa > Chordata > Lepidosauria > Squamata > Phrynosomatidae > Urosaurus > Urosaurus nigricauda. The sequence goes on along the minus strand of JAOEGL010000001.1, from coordinate 309,533,034 downwards.
CAGAAGAAAGTCCTGGGCACATTGATTTCCTTACCTGGAGTTGTTCCTCTGCTTAGCTGTGTTGATGAGACTGGAAGGGAACAGCCAAAGCCCAAGCCCTTGAATGAGGTAGCTACAGCAACAGTAAACAGTCCTGGAGGCTGAGCCTGGGCAGGGAAGAGCCCGAGGAAGGGAGGGGTACACTGGGTGACAGCCTCCTGTCTCAGGATCAGCCCTACATTTCAGCCTTCTCTCCAGGTCCTCCAGTTGGCACATCACTAAGAAGCAGGAATTTATATCTATGTGAGTGTTTTTAGCTTTTCTGTTAAAATGTGGGTTTTAGATGATGAATTTGATGAATTAGATGATGAATTTGATGAATTTGTTTTTCATAGGTCCACATCTGATTTACCCTTTCAAACGGATGTGTGTTTTAACTGCTGTTGTTTGTTTGTTCCCCACCTAAACCCATGGGGAGAGGAGAGTAAGAAATTATTATTATTATTATTATTATTATTATTATTTTGTGTGTGTGGAGTGTGCAGAGGTCTTTTTTCTGTAACAAACTGCTCTCTAGTCAAGGCTTATTGTTGTTAATCCCTTTCTTTGGCCTTATGCAAGACTGTAAGCAAGTCTCACTCTCTCAGGCTCTGAAGAGGGCAATGGCAAGCCTCACCCCCACCCCCGGAAGGGACCTGCCAAGAAAATCCCATCACAGATTGGCCTTGTTGTTGTTGTTGTTGTTGTTGTTGTTGTTGTGTGCTTTCATCAATGAGGATGATGATGATGATGATGTCCTATTTTTTTAAGGTCCTTCACTCTGAGGTGCCTTGTACAACTTTGCAGTGATGACATCTGGTCACTCTGGGCTCAGCAAGGCAAGGCTGGCGGGGTTGATTTCCTTCCCTTCCCAGCCAAGAGCAACCGATCTGTTGAGACCAACCATTTTACTGTATATACTCATGTATGAGTCTAGAAATTTTAGTCAAACAATTGACCCAAAAAAATCTGAGTCAATTTATCTACAGGTCAATATAAGTACTGTATTTTAACTCTTAATTTTAAGAAAGGAATCATCCCTGGTGAAAGGCAAGAGCGTAATCTGTCCTGGAACCACTGACCCTATTCTATGTTCTTTGGCATTATTTTCCTTTGCTTCATTATTTAGATCCTTTTATGTTACTAGCTCCCTAAGTTTAGCAATATCAAAATCCGTAATATTGGTCCTCAAACCTGCCTTCAACATGTATATGAGGTCAATTTGTAATCGAGTATATTTGTAAAGCATCTTGAATTTCAATTTTGGGGAAAGGCAGGGTATAAATAAAAATGATAGTGGTGGTGTGGTAGTCATAAACATCATCATTGGCATCATCATCATGTGGGAGCTGGCTTGGATGGAGAAGAAATGCCATCCCTCTCCTTGGAAGCGATAGAAATTTGTATTCTCTGCTTTCACAAGACTGATCACTCTTTGCCCATTCTCCTACTGCTTTACCACACTAAAGGGCAAACAGGATTTAATCAAGAGATAAACGAGAGTTAAACAGGAAATGTCCAATGATAAACATAGGGCATTTCCTGTTTAACTCTCATTTTAACTCTCGTTAAACCCCCTAGTGTGATAAATTTATTTATTAAATACATTCTCTCCTGCCTATCTCCAGTGAGTTCAAGGCAGCATACATGGCTTTTCTTCTCCCCATTTTATCTTCAGAACAAATTGGAAGTTAAGAGAGAGCGAATGGAACAGTGGTCATCATTCGGTAGTGTTTTAGTTGCATATTTCTGCATGGCAGGATGTTGGAATAGATGGCCCTTATGGTCCCTTCCTATGATTTTATGAACAAGTCCCTGCTCCACCTTCTGTTCATTTTCTAACAGAAATGACTACCAAGTATGCCAGAAAGGAATGACTTGACACTTAGCAGTCTTTTGGATCCATGTAACTCCACTTCTCCTGATCTGAATTATGATGTTGATTTCCTCCCATATACATAATGATATTTGTCAAAACTGAGAGGTCTTATCTGGTTATTATCAGGTCATAACCATCCCCACTCCTGCATTTCTTTGCATTTCTCTGTCCGTCTCCCTCCTACTTTACCTTTTTGGTCGGGTATTGTAAGCTCTATCCAGGCAGGAACAAAAGCAAGTAGGGTCAGTCACTGGCACAGAACCAACAGCAATGGAAGGCTGGAGGCAAACAGGTAAATCCAGCTGTTAGTCACGCTTCTACTGTGCACTGAGGAAAAATGGATGACAGCAGTAAAAAAGACCCTCCAACATTGATTGCTTCTGTCTGGGCAAAAATGAATGGGAGGGGAGGAATGGGAGAACTGGAAAGAAGATACAATCCAGACCTCTTGCTGAGTAATGTGTGCCAATAGCTTTTAAAAGGAGATGTGGAATGAAGTGGGGTGGGGTGCGGTGTGGTGTGGTCTGGTGGGGTGGGGGAAGGGGGAAAATAAGAAGCCAGCTGCATGCAGAGCTCATTAAGGGACCAGGTAGCATTCATTTTCTTTTCTTCTTCTCCGTCTGCTCCCCACCCCCTGTAGCAAAGAGTTTCTCTAGGGGGATTTTAATTAGTTTAATAAATTAATTGGTTATGCTTCAAGCAACCTTTATGGGAAAGTTTCCCACCTGTATACTGAGAGAAAAGAGATCAAAGAAATATTGCAGAGGCAGAATTCTCTGAATGAAGTGTTTCTTTTATTAAGGGGGCAAATCACACAACAATCCACATTCACTCACACATACGTGCCAGTACTAAGGAAATCAGGAGTTAGCTTGGAATAGTTGGAGGCTGAACTAATGGTGATACTTACACAAGATACGGCTTGACTCCAGATCCAGTTGTTAGGGGAATGGCATGGCATATGGCCATTTGCTTGAGCAGAGGGGGGAACGGGTGTACTGGGACCATTCAGAGTTCACAGTGACAGAGTGTCCCCATGCCTTCTAAATAACCCACTAACAAAGGATTTGGGGATATTTTATAGGCAAAACTAACCTGAAGGCAAAGGTGTTTGTCTACATAAAAGGAAATCAAATCTGCATTGTAAAGAATTCCTTGGTCTGGCAATGTCCGGGTTGAGAATGAAGTTGTAAATCAGCCTTATCAGGCTTGTCAGCAAAATATTCTGCCTCGGTTGCCTGTCTTTCTGACTTTGTAACTCCCAAACTATTCTGTTTGATGAACATATGGGGTAGTGTGGACATGACCACTTGCCTCAGAGATTATGGTTGCCCAGAGTACAGAGTCCATTTGGGACCATAAGGAAAGCACACACACCAAAATTCAGAAGAATTCGGCTTAGCATAACACCCCAATTGACGTTGTCTGCCTTCAAGTCACTTATGATTAAGCTAGCATGAACCTAGCATGGGGCTTTCTTGGCAAAGTTCAGAGGGGGTTTGGTTAGGCCTCCTCTGAGGTTGAAAGAGTGTGACCCACTGGGTTTCCAAGGGCAAGTGGGGATTCAAACCCTATTCTTCAGAGTCCAGTGCTACGTCATGCTGGCTCCTTCACCATCTTTTCTACCTTCAAGAAGAGCAGTCAATAATTAATTAAAATAGGAAGCCCACTTCAGTTTCCTTATGTCACTGTTGCTTGCCTCTCTCTCCTCTTGCCACAGCACCTTCACCTAACTGCCTTTGAATAACTTGGCCAGGGGGCAGGGCTTGAAAAACCAGATACTTTAGGTGTAGCTTAAAAGTCTGGGAGCCCTAAATCTTCCCGTTAGCTGGAGGTAGCTGCACAATGAAGAGGCAGATAAAATATACCTCCTTTTACTATAGTTCTGACTGCTTGCAGTTAAAGAGAGTTAAGTAGGAAATTATTTGCATTAATTATTATTATTATTATTATTATTATTAATTACTGTATTATTATTTATATTTCCCACCTCTCCCCATTGATCGAGGCAGGATTCCAATCACAACATTGTCTTCTTTAAAATGTATTTATTATCAAAGTGCCAACTGTTCATACCCAACACATTTTTTTACAATTCTAAATAATAATTTACTATCCATTTCTGTTCAGTCCCTTCATGCTGCTGTATTGGTAACCAGACTGATGACAAGACCAGTGAAATACTATACCATCTAAGAATTCCTCCAGCACAGAAGGGAACAATTGGATCTGTGGGCAAATATGTATATTCATGTCTTTTCTTCTCATTTTTGGTCTCTTGCAGCTGAGGAAAATTTCACATAGCCATGTAACAACACAAACTGTTAATCTCAAGCCAATCCAGTTTTTTTTTAAAAAAACAAACTTCAGACTTCTTTATTTAAAAAAAATTGTCAAAGGAGTTTTAATCTCACTGGGAATGCAGTACTTTCCAAACTCATTGTATATGTCATTTACAAAAGTAATTAAAATGTACAAAAATGAATGAACTATAAGTTCATTCACCCATTCAGCAAGTACTTGGAGTAACAGAGTAAGGGCATTATTACTCTCAAAACATACAGATGTATATAACTGATCAAGTTTCATTCTCATGACTAAAGAATCTGATCATTTCTGCTGTTGGGATTGTTCATTGTCATCTTCACTGTCATCAAATGCTGTGCTAGAGTCCCTTTTGTAGGGAAACTGTCTTGCCTGTTTTACAGATGGTGAAATTTCATTTCCTATGGGGGCTTCCTGAGATTTGTCTGCATCTTTTGCTGACCTCACTGTAGCTGAGCTCTCAAGTTGCCCTTGAGAAGTGTTGTAGCCATCAATGTCCTTTAAGGAAGTCACTCCATCCTCTTTCCTGTGGGAAACAGTAGGCATGTGTTCTGACTGTTTTCCATGTCCTGAAGCATCACTCCAATATGATCCTCGCTTTGGGCTCAATAAATTGGTTGCACTCTCAAATTGGTCATTTTCAGTATCATCATTTTCATCTGAGAAGGCCATCCCATCTTCTTCCCTGTGGGGAATGGAAGGCATTTGTTCCGACTGCTTTCCATGTCCTGAAGCATCACTCCGATATGATCCTCGTTTTGGGCTCAATAAATCGGTTGCACTCTCAAATTGGTTATTTTCAGCAGCATCATATTCATCTAAGAAGGCCACCCCATCCTCTTTCCTGTGGGGAATGGAGGGCATTTTTTCTGACTGCTTTCCACATCTGAAAGTTTCACTTTGAAATGCTGCTTGCTTTGATCTAAATAAATCAGTTTCAGTGTCAAAAAATTCATCATAATCATCATCACTGATACAATATTCATCTAAGAAAGCTACCCCATCTTCTTTCCTGTGGGGAATAGAAAGCAGCCTCTCACCTTTATATGGTGCTTGCTTTGATCTCAGATCAAGTGAACCCTCAGAATCCTCTTCTTCATCACTGTCATATTCATCTAAGAAAGACACTCTGCGTTCTGTCTGCTTTATAGCTTCCATTGGCTTCAAACTGATTGTAGCCTCAAAATGTTCTTCATCCTCACCACCATACTCATCTAAGACAGCCACTCCATCTTCTTTCCTGTGAAGAAGTTGTTCTGCTTGTTCGAAGTCTAAAGTTTCTTCTTTAGGGGATACTGATTCAGGTACAGTTAGCTCTTGCAATGGCCTCACTTCAGTTGTACTTTCAAGTTGCTCTTCTTCACTGCCAGTTTGGCTATCCAAGAGAGGTACACCATCTTCTTTGGGTGGAAGGTGCTCTGAAATTTGATTCTGAAAGGAGGCCACCGCTGACACAGCTGGCTCTTGGGCTGCTTCTCTTCTCACATCAGTTGTATTTTCTTTTTTCTCATAAGCATCAGTGTTGAAAGCTTGAGGAGCTGAAGAACGTCTTTTCTTTGTTTTTTGGGGGGGTGACCGGGTCTCATGTTCTGAAGTTGTGCTTTTAAAAGAGGTTGCATCTGATTTCAATATGCTTTTAAATGATTTCATACTAAATCTTTTTGAAAATTGTGATGCACTGTGATCAGGAGTTAATATAATTGATTTTGTGTATGAAGATGTTAGACTCTGCAAGAAAACAAATGAAATTGTAATAAGGTCAGGAAAAACATTGTGTATTTGATTAAAATACTGTATAATTAAATTTATATATGTGTTTATCTTACAAATTCTCTCACACCTAAAGCATAATTGCTGTTCGTGAATATGAAAACAAACAAACCACCAGCCAGAATCCACTAAGTCAATTAAGAATGTGCAACCTAGAATTATGCATTTGTGATGTTTTGCATTAATAATCCCTTCATGTTCCCTAGTTTAAGGGATACATAGGGACTGTGAAAGTTCCCCAATCTCCAGCCACTGCAATTGACAGGGGTCTATTCACTGATCAGGAAGTTGCTGGCTGATGGTTCCACCCCCTCTCACACAAGCAAAAAAAAAAGGGGGGGCTGTGATAAGCATACTGTTGTACCAGAGATTACTCATGGAAGGGGGTGGATATATCAGTCAGCTGCTTACCAGTCAACAGGGGAACAGATTTTTATCAAAAATCTCAGTAAATGGGAGTTGGGGCTTCAAGCTGTGATTCACTGTATACTTACATAACTATGGTAGTTATGCATTTATAATTTCCCAAGTAAATTCCAGCCACCTTTCTTAAGCCTTTGCATACCAATGGAAGCACAATCTTAAAGTCTTGAATGCAAACAACAGAAGGATCCAGGCCAGTTCTGCCTTCGTAAGTCCAACAAGAGCCAAAACACTATTTGGCCATCATGAATAAATGCTGGCCAGGAGACACCACAAAACCCACTGAGAAGCAAGCACTCTCAAGCAGCCACAGAACTCCTGTGCTTCTGGTTGATCACAGCAGCAAGTCCAGCTTTCAACTGCAATTCAACCATAACTCAAGATAGCCTATGATTGTCTTCCATACTCTAAACCACAGACATACACATAAACTCTTGCTCATGTCATAGCCATTCTAGCTGCGGGATTCTGGAAGCTGTTGTCCAAAAAACAGGATCATGCACAGATGCATATGAACAGTACAGAATTCTATTGCAAAGGCTTCTTGTTTAAAAGAAAGTAGTAAATGAGTATTACCCCTAGAGAAGGAGTTGGTGATTGCCAAGGAACAATCGTCTTTGTTATTTCACATACAGATGCATTAATGTAATTTTTCTTTGACTGTACTGCTTCATTTTTCAGCCATGGGATAAGAGCAAGTATACTGGCTGCTGCAATATTGCAAATCCCAGTTACTATAAAGCCAATGTTATAATTGCCAAATATGTCATACATTGCACCTGAAACAAAAATATTTTAATTACTTTTTAATCAATTCTTTCTCAAATAACATATTTCATCTTTTCTGATGATATCTTATGGCACAGGGACACAACTTCCATGGATAGCAAGGTCACACTGCACATAACACTGTAAAATCACGAGGTGCTGCAACCTATGCTAGTGCAATGGTGCCAAATTTTGCTACAGCACTAGCAAAAACAAAACAAAACTGTGCTTTCCTTTGAAAAGTTCTCTGCATTGGGAGGGCATGCTGCTCCCCCCCCACACACACACACACACAAATGGAGGGCCATATCACTCCACACAAACATATTCCTGGGGGGAAATTTAAGTAGTGTTTGGAGACCACGAAAGGGTCTGAAGAGTCCAGCGAGGGAATATGTAGGCTTGAGGGAGTCTAGTAGGAAGAGGCTCAGAGCAAGTCAGTTATTAAAAGGGATTTTGGTCTATGTATTGGAGATAAGATTGCCTGAGTGGCTGTATTGTTACCAATATTTTAAAATAACTTTTAGTAACTAAGCAACAAGACAATTAACACTTTTAAGTCTATGTTATAGTTTACTTTTTGTCTTTTATAAATAAACTCTTGTTTGTGTTTTAAAATACAACTTGGCCTCCATGTGAATCAAACCACGCTACCTAATCAAAGAGTCACAGAGGCATTGTATCATCTTAGAGACACTTGGTGGTGAAAGATAAGGGGGTCACCTAACAAACATTTTGGTGGCAGCGGTGGAATTAAAAGTCCCATAGGGCTGCCACAGTTGAAAATAGGTTGTGGGTGGACTGAGAGTCTGAGAGTTCACCACATAATAAATTTGGTGGCAGCAGTGGGATGAATAGGCCCAGGGTGCCGTCATCATAGAAACTTGGTGGTGAAAAATAAAGAGTCCATTACATTAATAGATTGAAAAACAGTGCCCTCCCTAATCCTCGGTGTATTCTATTCCCAATTTTGCTACTTTTCTTTAAAAGCAGAAGGTGACTGGACTTCTTGCTATGGGCCCGTCCTGATTTGGGGAAAAAAAGTATTTACAGGCTGAAGGAAGACTACTTAAGGCCTTTAAAAAGTGAGGGAAACCACCCAAAATATGGCAAATCATCCAACGCCAGCTCCCCTGATTCTTGGGGTTATTATCATGAAATGTTAGGAGCAAACATTGTTCATCCTCCCAGCTTTTGAAGATGAGAGACCAGAGAAACAGCCTAGGGACCATGTGCATCCCAAAGGCTTGGTTCATCCAATTCACTTGGGGTACATACATCTTATTTTTTTAAGCAAAATTATGCTTCTAGGAGGTTTACATTTATAGTGACACATCCAAATAGGTTATAATCAATAATAGTAGGCTCCTTCCTGGTCTCGCATGCTATATGAGTATAGGAATGAGGCCTGCTAAGCAATACAAGACAGTCAACACTTAAACTTAATGGAAAGAACACATTCTGATGTGCTAGCATTGTTAAGTTATAAATGCACAAAAAAATAAGATTCCCATTGGTTTGGTTTACCTGCAAAGGGTGGACCGAAGCAACTAATAGCATTGACCGCCATCATAAATCCCCATGCAACAGGCATTTTCTCTTCCCCCATCAAGTCAAAAGTAAGGACAGGTAAAAGAACATAGTTTCCTGCATCAAAAAATCCCAAAAGAGAGCAAATGGCTACTAGAGAGGGAAAGGTTGTACAGTGAGGAATAATAAAGTACACCACACCTGAAAGAAAGAAAAAACATTATAGCATACATAGTTATTTTTAATGAACAAAACAGGTTTATTAAGCCATTAACCATAAGATATTTAAACACTTTCAAATTAATCTACAAGTTGTTTATTATGAGTATATATTTCTGTTTCTCAAATAGCAACACAGCCCCACAATGCCACATAGCATATTGCTATATAAAACCAAAAGAGTTCCCTATGTAGTTTATGATATGGTACAGAAGTCTGCCATTTGAAAATGGGGACAGAATCAAAATGTTATTGTATTTAACCAGAGCTAAGAAAAGTTACACTTTTGGACTATAAATCCTAGAATCCCTTTAAACCCTTTTGACCCCCTTTACATCTACATGTGGATGTCACAATCCCTGGCTTGATGTAGTATGTAAATGGATGAGTGTGAGGAAGGAGAATTTCTTTAACCATTCACAGCTTTAAAATGAATTTTGCTGACAGTCTATATTTACAAGACAGCTTGTAGCATCCTAGGATCAACTGATGCAGTATTCTTATGTTACACAGAAGTTTTATGTTGCTAAAATAAAGAAACAATCCATTCCAGCGACACAGAATATTACAATAAACACCTACCCACAGACAATATGGATGCCTGATTCAGATAAAGTCGGTCAATTTTTTCAATATCGCATAGCTTTCCAAACACAAGGCAACTAACCATGCTGCTTACTCCAATTCCTACCATTATGTAGGATGCTTGATGCAATGGAATATGCAAGTCTCCTGCAAGTTTAATCTGTAAGATAAATAGCTTTAGTTTTTATATACATGTTGCTAGTTTTGACACATTTCTCTCTATTTCTCAAAAACAATTCATATTTCATAATAGGGCTATTTGGAACTGAGCTAACAATGTCATTAAACATTTTTAACAATTCTATGTTCTGAGAGTCTCATGGTGTTTTAATATACACTGTCAAGCGTCAGCAAGACATAATTTTATACAACTGAGGATTTACCAGAATAATGAGTTTTAACTCAAATGTCCTCTTTTCCTCTTCTTTTGCCTTTGTTATCCTATTAATTCATGTTTTATCACATGTTGTTACTTGTTCATAAGCCATCTTGATTTATTTATTTTTATTGATTTTGTTTGTAGAAAGGTGGAGCATTTGTAGAAAGGAGGTCAGGAATAACCAACATAATTCCAACTAATCCAATAACTCAAAAAGTCTTCAGTTCAGGAACATGTAAAACTGCTACCACAAACTTGCATGACAGCCAAATATACTGTACTGAGTTTCCAAGAAAAGATGCCACCCCAAAGAGGGCCTAACTCCATTCATCTACAGATCCGTGGGCAGCAGATCCTATAATAATAATAATAATAATAATAATAATAATAATAATGTTTTATTTATAGCCCACTCCTCTGTATCCACTTCAAAGCATGTGGGAGAATAAACAGGAAGAGGTGCACCCTCAGATAATGCAGTCTGAGGAGTTTAACACACAGCTAAAAAAAAGCAACTTACTGCTGCCAAATTCAATTCTAATTGAGGATGTATCCTGATATTATCACACACATTTTGCCACCTACGCCACCAGCCAGGTGAATCCCGGGTAACTTCTGGCTAGTATCTGAGCTCAACCAGCCTCTTTTCAAAACCAAGAAGCTCCCAGCTTTGCAAATTGGCTGGCTGAACTCGGATTCTAGGTGGAAGTTACCTGGGATTCACCTGGCTGGCAGCATCAGTAACAAAATGTGTATGATAATATCAGGATACATCCCAAATTAGAATTGAATTTGGCAGTAGTAAGTCACTTTTTTAAGCTGTGCACTGAACTCCATAGCTTCCTTGAAGGTATTAAAAATACACTGCCACTGAGACCAAAGAAAACTGATAATGAACACAGATGTAAAATATTATTTGCTTCTATTTGTTTGTGAAAAGCATTGTCATGACATTTTGGACCATTTTCTAAACATTCATGAAAGGGAAACCACCTTAACATTATAATAAAGTCACACCTCAGTTAACAATGGGGCGGTACAGACCACCCAAAAAGAGCTGCAGACATTTGCCGCAGCAGCTAGGTGCTGCAGCAAAGGTGCGCAGTTAAAAAGGAGTGGGGAAACCCCGCTCCTTTTTAGCATCGCAGTTGTGATGCAATAAAGGTAAAAGGCGCCATAAGGCGCCTTTACTCCATCGCAACTGTGCAGCTCCATCTAAAAGCTGCACAGCTGTGACGGCTTTGTTGCGTGCTAGGGTTGCAGGGTGTGTGGAAGCCCCACCCCGAGGAAACCCTAGCACGTAACAGGCGTGCCTTAAAGGGCCGGTCTGTACCGACCCAATGTCTCTGACAGCAAAGCTCCTTTTTATGCCCTCCCTCCTTTTTCTCATCCTTTGTCTGGTTGGAAGTTTTTCAGTGGCATCACAATTGGCAGGATGGTGAAGGAGGGCAGGAAAAACAAGCCACAATGGATCTGCAGTAAACAATGCAATGAATTTTGAATTGGGAAAAATCAGGATTCAGCAATAGATGATCCTACTGTAGCCTTGTGTGGCTGCCAGCAACATACAAGTTAAACAGCAGCTATTTTCAAAAGCCCTTTGTGAAGATGCACACACAGCAAAAGAAATAAAAGGGCGGGGGTGGGTAGATAAACATGCTTCATCATCTACCTCCAACATGTTAAGAAGAACAGATCTATAAATTTGGCCACCAAAATGGGTGAAGGGCTTGAAAAGTTAAGAATGGTTGGAAAAAGTCATCCCTTGATGCATTTTGTAAGAAGGTTTCAAGCCAGATTCTAGAAGATTCAAAATGATTTCATCTACTTATACAAGGCTTATTTGACCTGGTTGTTTTATTTCATATGTGTATATTCTTAGTTCTGAATAAAAAGTTTGCCAAATATGTTGAATTGCTTTTCTTTTTATGGACCAATTCCTATTCTTAATGTCTTATTTCTGACTCTGGAACCAAATTTTCAATCGAATAGGTAATGCCCAGGAGCATATCTGACTGCTTCATTTACTCAGGTATACATGTAGTAAGGTCTTCATCATACCATATATCCTATTGGCCAGATCCATTGTCTCCATATAAGACACATGTGGTGAGCCAGGCAGAGTTGAAAACAGAAAAGAAAGAAAAATTTGACCACATCGCCACTTGTCCATTCAGTAGAAAGATCAGGTACAGAAGCAATCCAAACATGCAAACCATACATCATCTGGAAGTACACTAATCAGATTGGCAACTATGAAGAACCATGTTTTATATGAATTGAGCTTCAAATTCTTTCCCTTTCTAGCCTGTCAGATATTTATCCATGTGTTCAGAGACTTGACTGGGCTCAGGGTAGAAAAAGAGAGTTCACTAGGTATTATTAGTATATTTAGAAAAAACACTTTCAGCTTCTTAAAAATTATACATTACTGCAGAAAATATGAATCATATATAGGTTACCACAGAAAAATGAAATGCACACATCTTACCATATGTACAAAAGGTATGAAGAATCCAAATTTTGCTAATCCAAGAGAAAGAACCCAAACCTCAAAGATGCGGTCCTTCCACAAACTTAAATCAACAATAAAACCTCTTAGTGGGGATGTTTTAAACTTCTCGACAACACTTGGATGAGTTCTATCTTTAAAAAATAAAACAAAAACAAATATTGCTATCATTTACATAATGCCATGACTAAAATTAATAAAGTCCTGTTATCAGAAAACAGTGAATATGACAAGTGTTTTTATCCCTAGTCATGTGATATGAACAGACAGAGACAATATGCAAAGCTCTGATCTGTCTAGCCCATTATTCTGAGGACTGCAAACAGGAGTGATGATCTCAAAGAACAATTTTTACATATTGTTCAGCTGATGCAAGGACAAACCTGAGAAAGGGTGGGTACATCTGCTGCAGCAACAATCCTGCTCTATTGTGTGTACACTCTACAGACCTGAAGAATTATCTGCATATAGAACTTAAATTCTTAGGAAAAAACACTGGGCATGATTTAATCTTTCAGCTAGGATGCTGGACTCAGTTTCCATACAGCCACAAGCTCACAACATGTTATTCTATGTGCATACCCTGAAGTTGGCAAGATTCCACCCACTTTCCCCTACAGCCCATTTAATGAAGGAAAGCACTGTGACCTGGCAGCTGAGATGGATTTATTTGGCTTGCTAGCACTGGCAGGCAAGTAGCCATGTCAGTGGAGATTTCTGGGTGATGCAAAAATGCTGAGGTGTGTTGGTTGAAATTTGTATATATGCTCTAAAATGTCTAGGGGAAAGTGTATGTGCATGTGTGTTTACATGTGTCTATAGGTGTATAAATATGTGTGTGCCCTTAGGTCCAACACAAGATGTGGCCTTTGGTGCTAAAATGTATATATATAAATTCCCAAACATGAAACCCTGTTTTCTGAGTCTGTATGTGTCTGAATGACAAGCTGTGAGATTGTCACTGGTACTTAATATGTAAAGCTTAATGACATCAGCAGGGGCTGTCCCTAGGTCTCAGGTTTAGACCTCAGGCCCTAGGCTGATTTTGAATTGTCAAGAACATAATAAAGGCAAGATGAACCAAAATGAAAAGGCCCCAAACAGTTTACATACGTTTTTGAAGAGGTCTGTAGGCAAATCCAGCAAAAATACATATGGACAGAATTCCACTGTATATACGCAGACTAACCCTCCATCCAAGTCTTTGAATTAAGTACTCATGGAGTTTATTCTGTACAAATGTTCCTGCAGCTCCTCCAGCCATCACAACGCCAGTTGCAAAGGAGCGCTTTGATGTAAAGTAAAGGCTTACCATTATCAGGCCTATGAAAACAGACAGTATGACTATTATTATTTAGTAATACATTATTATTTGTCAATACATTCATATATTCATATTCCACCATTTTCCCAACATTGGGATTCAAGGCAGCTTACAATATATTAAAATCAATATAGATTAAAAGAAATATAAAAAATTAGTAAGAATGTATCAGATTTGTTTTAAAATGTAATTAAACAATCTATAGAATCAAACCATTCACAAATTCATTAAAAGACAGGAGATTTAAAAATAAAAAAGACAGCATACCATTAGAAGACCACTGTAGTCAGTTCTTTGTCAGAATACAAAGATATAGTCATGTTAGTCTGTTGAATCAATACATAAAGAGATCTTGTGGCACCTTTGAGAAATTGGCAGCATGAGCTTTTGGGTTCAGTCTAATTCCTCAGTCTAATTTGGTGGAGTGGAAGCCAGATACAGACAGATACATACCTTGGTATGTGAGGATGTCAATTCAAATTACAAATCCTTTATGTATAGAAATGAAGTCCACTCCACCAAATGGATCTGAGGAAGTAGACTGAAGTCTGCAAAAGCTCATGCTGCCAATTTCTTTCAGTAAGTCTCAAATGTGCTACAAGATCTCGCCACATTTGTCAGAATAGCAAAAGTTTTTATTTGCTGGTGGGAAAACATCAAAAAGGACATCATCCTAGCTTCTCTAGGAAGTGTCCCAATCTGGAAACAGTAAGCAATGGACATTTTAAAAATAATCAAGTCAGGTAACTTCTGTGTGTGTGTCTGTGTGTGTACATTCAAGTCACCTGTTGACTTATGGAAGAGACCTGTCTGATACCCACTTTGGAGGCCTTCAAGAAGGCACTGAAGACGGATCTCTCCAGGCGGACATATCCATCAGATCTTGTATTTCCTTACTGGATCCCTCCCGGCACCATTGAAACATTTACAATCTGCTTACTTAATGCCGAGTAACTAACTCCTTATGTTATGTTATATGTCTGCAGCATCTGGGATTTGTTGGTGGTCTCCCAACCAAATACTAACCAGAGCTGACCAAAGAGTTTATCCTGTGGCTTACTGAATTGATTTACCTCTATCTGGCTTAAAGCTTAATTTAGGTGGCATCCCGATACAATCAGAAGGTTTTTACCACTGAATATGCTGTTTTTATTGTTTTGAAGTTTTTGTTTTATTTTGTAAGCCATCTTGAATCTCTGGACTAGGGAAAAGGTGGGATATAAATAAATAGAATTACTGTAAATAGAATTAATAATGATGCTGCTAATGATAGGTTCCAAGGAATAGTGGGAGAGAAGGTGTGTATACCCTACATACAGTGTAGTACCATTGTCTAGTACCTACTTTCCTGATCCCTGTTGCAGGATCCAAGGAATGCTGTTAGACAAGTCTAAATCCTTTGTGCAAGGAGTGATGGGTCCCCTTTTGCTCACATCCCTTTAGTTCCTTTGGACAGTCTCCAGACAGTCATAAGGATGTCTATAATAGCCTTCGATGCTATTACAAGCAGATATGCTTAGAAGGAAATTCCAGATAGCCACCTTGTATAAATGGAGGGACACTTACATCCCAGCCACCATCTTGAAGGGCAGGATGATAGTTCCCTATCTTAATAATGTTTTCTTAATAGTATTTGGGTCTGGCTGAAACCACACTACTGAAATAAGATAAACCAATCAGTCTGAATCTCTCTCTTTGTTGTTTGAGGGCAATACAGTGAGGAAAGCACACAGTAAATAAATAAATAAATAAATAAATCTGTCAGCAGTATGACCTAAGTAGGCACTTCTAGACATGTGTTTAGCATTACCAAACAATTGTTCTTCTGTAAACTACATATAGAATTGCAGCTGACTTTTCTCTCCACACTACCGATACTGTGCTAATTCTATGCATATATCCTGCTATGTTATGTCTATGCTAGTGGGTGGAGAAAACAAAAGTACAATTAGGGATGTGACAAGGTTGCAGTTTGATAAACATATGGATTTTTGTTTTCTCACTTCCTTTAAATTTTTATTTATGAGCCAAGAAATCTGCCAGCTTCTCAGGCCATGTGTGAGAATTTTCAGATGGTTCATTTGTAAGCTGTGCTAATTGAAGACACATAGACACATGCAGTTTGCAATCTCCGCAGTTCCTGAAGCTTATGATCTAAGATGACCCCAAAAAGCACTAGACAAGCTAGGTCACAGAAACCGAATGGGAGAACTTGTGCAAAAAAAAAGTGAGAGTATAGGTTGTTTTTAATGTACATAAATGTACATTAAATCATTCAATCAGATCGTACCATGATTTATCTACATATACTTCTATGCAGTCATTGTATAGCCTGTTATTAAGGCTCAGATGGCAATATTTTTACCGGAAAATGTGTTGCCTACATTATGGCATAGGGACATGGTGGCTTGGTGATTAAGATGGAGATTCTGGTGACTAGAAAGTCAGATGGTTGGCAGCTAGAAGCCCAAGTGCTGCGTGACAGAGTGAGCTCCCATCACTAGTCCCAGGTTGTGCCAATCTAGCAGTTCAAAAGCAAGCAAATGCAAGTAGAGAAACAGGTACCACTTTGGTGGGAAGGTAACAGCATTCAGTGCAATCATGCTGGCCATGTAACTACCAGAGTCATCTTTGGATAACGCTGGCTCCCTCAGCTTAGTAACGGAGATGAGCACCACCCTCTGCATTCAGTTACAATTAGACATTCATGTCAAAGGAAAACCTTTGCCTTTTACTTACATTATGACATAACTTGTCATTCACTAGATAGCATAAAATAGAATACCCAACTTTACAGAAAAGTGAAACTGATTAATTTAGTCCAACTTTGACTTAGGTTACTGAATTTCTTGATTGAATGATGAATAAATAAAATTGAATTACCTGGAGTGCTAGCCAGACTTGATCCTACACCAACTATGATTCCATGTGTTAAAAACAGTATGCGTAAATCATAGGTGTAGGATGAACACACTAGACCAATCATGACAACTATTGCTCCAATTATGGCCACTTTTATGGCTCCAATTTTCACAAGAAGTTTTCCAGAAATAGGACCAAAAATCATAATGAAAGCGTAGCTGACCGATCCAATCCAGGCTAAATAAAAAATAAATAGTTGTAATTAAATGCAGGAAAATGCTTACATTTTACTCTGTGTTCAAATTAATTACAAATACTTTACCAGTAAAGAGAAAAAAATAACACTTGAAATCCATGGAAAAGTTTTAACATATTTGGGCATTCAGGAATTTAAAAAACACAGAAAAGGAGCAGGTTGACAGCATGTAGGACCAGGCTTCAGTGTTACAGCTGACACACACACATAAATCATGAACATCCACAGAAAGAAATCCATAAGCACATAACAGTATGCATGTTGCTTCTGTACAAACTCAAAATTTCAAGCTTTCTTTTCAAGTTCCAGCTTACATGGAGACAAATAGATGTTCACCTGTATACAGGCTTCTCTTCTCCAGATGTATGTGTGTGTGCCAGGAGGGGTGTCTGTCCTTAACATCAGTGACATGATGGTGGAAAGCTACAAAGTACAGTCCCTCCCTTTATTCACAGGACATTGTTCCAGAACAACTGACAAAGTTGATTGTTCATATTTAAGCATACAGTGAGCCCTTTGCTGGGGCTTGGTTCCAAGACCCTCCATGGACACCAAAATCCATGGGTGCTTAAATCCCTTTAAATACAATGACATAGTAAAATGGTGTCCTTTATATAAAATTCCAAAATCAAAGTTTGTTTTTGGAATTTATATATTTTTAAAATATTTTCAAGCTATGGATGCTTGAGTCCACAGATAAAGAATCCATTGATATGGAGGGCTGACTTGTTGGAATAATTGTGCCTTTAACAATAGAAAAAGATTTGGATTGAAAGAATATGTGTAATTCAGGAGCACATGGCATGAGACAACGTTGCTGCAAGGTTGCATCATGCTATGTGGCACAGAGTGATGACTCAGAACCAGTGGCATCACTAGGGTTGGTACATCCAGTGCAGTAACTCATGGTGTCACCCCCACCCCACCCCACCCCATTGACCTTCTTCATACAGAATCATTAACAATACTTTTTTGCACTAATGTTACTTGTAAATCAAATTCCCATATATCACTGTGTGTAATGCTAACAGTTGTGACATAAACAACTAGCAAAATTAAAATTATACCTTCAAATTACATTATCATATGTACAACCTAAATTTATTTACATGTGCACAGTGAAGATTTGATTAAAATGTGTTTTTAAGTAAAAATTTTAAAAAATTAAATTAAATTAAATTAAACTTGAAATTGCCAATACCAACAGCTGGGTGTTTTTGTTTTTGAACTCTGCTACATAATGTTTTGGCTGCACCTGGGTATACTTGTCCCCAGACTGGTAGTTGGCTTTCCCCTTGCCGACATGACTGTATAAAGTGCATATCTTTCTTTAAAAGCTTCACTAAAACCATACTTATTGCAGTTTTAACAGATATGTTATGATAACATACCTATTATAGAGCTGGTTGAATGAAATGTCTCAAGAAGGGGCATCATATAAACACCAAAAGCATTGTGGAAACCGCTGACACATAAGGAATGGGTACAAGCTGCCAAGACAACAACCCAACCCCAACCCCCATCAGGAGGGGGATATAAAAAAGAGGCATCCTTGTTAATCTCATCCAGGGTGTGGCATCTCCTCAGTCTGCGCAACATTGCTGCAGACTTGATCTTCTGAATTGTATGCATGACTGGAAAAAGAGACCTGTAGGTGGAGGGAACAAATGACTGTTAGTCTGTATTTTTACCACTGGAGAGAAAACAGCATCCCTCAAAAAATGCTCTCACCATGGTCCATAGCAAGACTTTTAGGCCTGCCTGTCTCCCAGCTCTCTATTGCTTCCCTTGAGACAAGGCACCCAGGGTTTGAGGAGGATGGGGATTGCAAAGAGAGAAAGGAAGATGACAGAAGAAAGAGTAGATTGAATGGATTGGAAGACCTATCATAGAATCATAAAGTTAGAAGAGACCACAAGGGCAATTCAGCCCAACCCCTTGCCATGCAGGAAGACACAGCCAAAGCACTCACAATAGATGGCCATCCAGCCTCTGTTTAAAAATCTCCAAAGAAGGAAACCCCACCATACTCTAAGGCAGCATATTTCACTGTCAAACAGCTCTTAGCATCAAAAAGTTCTCCCTAATGTTTAAGTGGAATCTCTTTTCCTGTAGCTTGAATCCATTGCTCATGTCCTAGCCTCTAAGAACCTTATCACACAAACTTTCCTTAATGTTCTGGGCACAGGCATGGGGTATGCAACCTATGGAAAATTGATTTTACTGCTTCCGCATTGTCTTCAAGCTGGCCCCATTCCATTACCTGTTGCCAGGCCATTCCCATTCACTGCTGAAGCGCATCCTTTGGCTCTGATGGATACTTTCCAGCCAAGCCAAAGGATACGCCCCCTGCCCATGCCCAGAACACTAAGGAAAGCGCATATGATAAGGTCCTAGAACAGCAGAAAACTGGCTTGTTCAATCCTCAATATGACATCCCTTCAAATATTTAAACAGGCCTATCATATCACCCCTTAATAATCTGTTCTGCAGGCTAAACATACCCAGCTCTGTAAGCTGCTCATCATAGATCAGAGTTTCCAGATCTTTCACCTTTTTGGTTGTCCTTCTCTGGACACACTCCAGATTGTCCACATCCTTTTTTAATTGTGGTGCCCCGAATTGTGGTGGACACAACATTCCAGGTGAGGTCTGACCAAAGCAGAATAGAGTGGTACTATCACTTCCCTCAATTTAGATACTACAGTATATTCCTATTGATGCAGCAGCCTAGAATAGTATTGGTTTCCTTAGTTGCCGTGTTACACTATAGTTTACCGCACAGGCTCCAGGCACAGGACAAGAATGGTCCAAAAGGGGCCAGTAAGGGAACGGAACAGGTGGGGGGTGCATTTTACTGAACACAGGAAGTCCCTCACTCGTTCCATTCTGTTCCATTACCAATCCGTCTCAGAGGAGGTGATTTTTGAGAAATGTTCTGAACACTTCTCAAAAATCTCCTCCTCTGGGACGGATTGAGAATGGAAGGGAAGGGAATGGAATGGAATGGGGACTTCTGTGTGCAGTAAAATGTGTCCCCACTTGTTCCCACTCATTCCTGGCCTCTGTTGTTCCATTCTCCTTTCATTCCGTGGAGCCCCGTGCAATAAATTTAACAGCCAGCTGATGCCCAACCTATGGTCCACTAAGACTCCCAGATCCCTCTTGCATATACTGCCATCAGACCAGATGTCAGCCATCATATACTGTGAACTTCTTATTTATTTATTTATTTATTTATTGCCCAAGTATGCTATTCTACTATTCCTGTTGAAATGCATTTTGTTACTTTTGCCCAGATTCTAATCTGTTAAATTCAAAAAGGATGTTGAGAAACTGGAGTGTGTACAAAGGAGGGCAACTAAAATGGTGAAGGGTCTGGAAGCCATGCCCTATGAGGAACACCTTAGGGAGTTGGGGATGTTTAGCATGGAGAAGAGAAGATTAAGAGGTGATATGATAGTCCTGTTTAAATATTTGAAAGGGTGTCATATTAAGGAGGGAGCTAGCTTGTTTTCTGGTGCCCCAGAGAATAGGACCCGGAACAATGGATGCAAGCTACAGGAAAAGAGATTCCACCTAAACATTAGGAGGAATTTCCTGATAGTAAGGGCTGTTCAGCAGTGGAACACACTTCCTTGGAGTGTGGTAGAAGGAGTCTCCTTCCTTAGAGGCGCAGTGGTTAAATGCCTGTACTGCAGCCACTCACTCAAAACCAGAAGGTGGCGAGTTCAAGACCAGCAAAGGGCTGAAGCTTGACTCAGGCTTGCATCCTTCCGAGGTCGCTAATATGAGTACCCAGATTGTTGGGGGCAAATAGCTTACAATTGTAAATGAAGCTGTTTGTTTAACAAATTGTAAGCCGCTCTGATAGTCTTGGCTGAAGAGCGGGGTATAAATAAAACATTATTATTATTATTATTATTATTTAAGCAGAGGCTGGATGGCCATCTGTTGGGTATGCTTTGATTTGAGAGCTCTTGCATGGCAGGGGTTGGACTGGATAGCCCTCGAAGTCTCTTCCAACTACAATTCTATGATTCTATTATTCTAAAGTCATGTTGAATTCTGGTCCTGTCATCTGTGGTATTAACTACCCCTCCAAATTTGTCATCTGCAAATTTGATAAATATGCTCTCTATTCCATCATCCAAATCATTGATAAAGATGTTGAACAGCACTGAGCCCTGGACAGAACCCTGTGGCACCCTGCTAGTCCCTTCTCTCCAGGATGAGGAGGGATTTTTAGAAGCATCATGGGATTTTTGAATACATGCAGATAAGAATGGGTGAATACAGAATCTGTATTCACCCTGTCTAGGTGTTCAAGAAACAGGTAAACATTTAAGGAAGGGAGGACACTAGCCACATCTACCTCCTCACATGTTCCTGTTGCACTTTTTACATTGAGGTTAACTCAATGAAGTAGAGGTGTCTATGTTTGGAGACTCTCAAACAATTCAGAATGCTGATTTTTCACAGAGAATTATATTTTTCCATAATTTGAAACCACAATTTATAGTCAGTTTCTGGTTTGTACTAATCACAAGCCTGTTTAGCTTGGATTATGTGGCAAATCATGATTATAGCACACCAAGAAAGACAGACTATCTGGACAAAAGCAGAGAGGGTAGGAGATAGTTGCATGTTCTTGACCTCCAAATCATGATGCACTGTGTAAACCTACAGTGCTATATAAATAAAGGATGATAATAATAATAATAATAATAATAATGTATAACAGTGGTGGGAAGAATATGGCTCTCCATTCTCTTCCATGCCAGCCACAGATGCTGGTAAAACATCAGGAATAAACTCTTCTAGAACATGGCCACATAACCTGAAAAATCCACAAAAAACTTTGGATGCTGGCCATGAAAGCCTTTGACTTCACATTGGAAATTTAAATAAGCTTTCCTACAGCTCCAGTAGTGATTCTTAATGAACACCTACTTTTCATTCTTGGGAAGAAAAAGCTACAGGGATGTAAGTACACCTAAATTTACCCTACTTAATTGCTTTTAATTTTCATATTGTTAAAAAAAAGTTTTTAAAAAAATTGTTATTGTAAAATCTTTTAAACAATTTTATCTGTGAGCCCCTTTAGCTCCCTTTCTGGGAGAAAGGTGGCATAGAAATGAAATAAATATAATATCCATCCACCACACCAGCTGGCCACCTGTCTACAACCCAGATTCCAAAAGTGGACAGTTCCTGTGTACCCAGCTTAATTTGATGCCATGCATCTCCAAGGCTCTATACAAACCAGCAGTAGAGATTCCATTCTCACATAGCCATTTCTTAAAATGACTGAACTTTGCTAGGTAAGAATGGCTGTACTTTAACATTGCTCATTTTGTTTCTCTGTTTTCTTCTCTAAAAAGCAGCCCTCCCAACATCATTCTCAGTCCTCATCCTTCATCATCCCTTGCCTCATCATTTTCCCTGCAAAAAAAAGAGAGTCGTCCTTTCATGGGGCTCTAGCCATTCACCTACCGCCCTTCCTCTCTGAGTCTCTGTGTTGTAGTGGTTGAAGCATTGGACTGTGACCCTAGATACTAGGGTTCAAATCCCCACATGGCCATGAAAATCCACTAGGTGACCTTGGATGAGTCACATTCTCTCACCTTCAGAGGATGACAAAGGCAAACCCCCTCTGAGGAAACTTGTCAAGAAAACACTGTAAGTTCACCTGAGAGTCACCATAATGACTTGAAGGCACACAACATCCAAATAGCATACCCACACCTCCTGTTCCCCTGTAGCAAACCCACTCCATTGGCCCAAACCTATTTGTGATCTTCTCCCCTGTCTTTCCTGCACAAGGACATTCGGAAAGGTGCTCAAGGCCAGAAAAAGCTGCAAGCCTCTTGCCCTGCTAGGAAAGGCTTCTTCTGACACTCTGAATGCTTAGATCCACAGGGAGAATTGCCAAGCCAGACTTCAGCACCATCCTCATTCCACAGTGGAAGGCCAGAACAGTGAGAACACAGCAGCCAGGTTCCTCCATGGAAGGTTCTCAGCACCTACCTTCCACTTCCACTTGGAACACCTGAATACCTCCCTTGTGTTCCTGGGCAGTAATTCTTCAACAGAACATTTGTTACCAGAGCTAAAAAGAACATGGAAAGAACAGAATTCAGAGACTCAGCCACCTGTTAGTCTGGAATTGTTCTTTTTGTTAACTGCCCTCCAGTCAGCCTCAACTCATGGCAACCCAGTGAATGAGAAATCTCCAAGAGATATCTCCAAAGTCATGTTGGCTTCCAGAGCAAGCTCAAGCTCGATTCTAGGACCCATTTGTTTGACTTCTTGGCTGTCCACAGTATCCTCAGCACTTTTCTCCAGCACATCTGAAATGAGTTGATTTTCTTTTTTCATTTTTCTTCACTGTCCTGCTCACACATCCATATTTGATAGGGAATACAATGGCTTGGACAATTCTAACTTTAGTGTTCAGAGTTATATCTTTACATTTCACAATCTTGTCTAGTTCTTTCATGGCTTCATTTCCCACTCCTAGTCTTCTAATTTCTTTCTGGCAGTCTCTATGCTGATCAATGTTTGATTCAAGATATGGGAACTCTTTGTCTATTTCAACTTTTTTTTAATCAGTATGGAAAGGTATCTTGTAGCCTCCTCTGAGTAACTGCAAAAGAAGATGTAGCATAAGATTTCTTTTCTTTTTTCTTTTTTAATGCACCTGATGAGGATTTTACACTTTACTCACTTCTGGCAGAGCTAGTCACAAAAATAAAGGTCGCAATGAGCTGATTTTCTCAGCAACAAGCACTTAGTGACTAATGATGACACTGACAAAATTTCATCAAAATGCCACAATAACTTCCAGGTGATAATTATTACTTTACGATACTCCGTCGTAAGGCACAATCTGCAGACTTCTACAAGATCAGGTTTTTGGAGGGTCAAGATACGCTGGGGAAAATGTATAAATCTAGATAGTGACTACATAGAGATAAGTTAACAATTACAAATAAAAAAAAAATTTCTGTCAATTTTTTAAAAAGGTGATCATTAAAACTTTTGGATACCGCCTCGTACTCCCGAGGGCTACCAAGAAAATTTATGATTGATTTCATAGCCCTTTTCCTTTTGTCAAAAGGTATACATGTTTTGACAATCCTGAGACATTCTTCATGAGAAAATTCATAACTGGTTATGCACCTTCCGCTTTCCCTTTTCCTTAAAGAAATGCATACTGACTGGACTGGGGAATGTGGAGCAGTCATGATGAAAACAGAAGTGTGGTAAGGCCAGGCAGGTTAAGTATTTCCTGATGGCTATCTTCACAATCCATTTCTCAACAAACATAGACAGGCCTTAGTAGTTTGTGAGGTGGTACAGTAGTAGTATGATGTAATGACCTAAGCAGTGGATCACAACTCTGGTGATCAGGATTTGTTTGCCCAATAGGCCCCAATAGGTTACTCTCAGTCCCAGAAAATCCCAATATAGGTTTGTCATAAATAAGAAAAAATTTGACGCACACAACAAGCTTCCTGATGAAGCTATTGAAATATATGCTAGTAGAAATATATGCTTTAAAATAACTCAGGAACTTATCACACACAGACAGGATAGGGATCACTACCCCATCCTTATCTTGTCATCACCCCATCTGTGGCTGTGATAGCACCATTAACATGTCATTAAAGTGGCATTGCAATGTAAACTTCCATTAAAGCAAAATGTTGGCCAATGTCGTTTTAATGGTGGATTAATGACGGGATCTGCATGATGTCATCTGAAAGTATTTTGCACAATCATTGTCATTCATTCCTTCTGGACGGGTTAATGCGCGATCTACTCAACGTTGTCTGAAAGTCCTTCCTGTGGTTGCGTGGGAAGGACAGGAACAGGACAAGAACAGGATAACATATGTGTGATAATTTCCATAGTAATTCTTTAAAGTCATTCCTCCATCAGGAAGACTGTTGAAAGAACAACTTCTGGAAATCATATGATACCTTTTGCAAAGGAATTGCACAGGCTAGAAGATGTCATTAAGTCTCAGATTAAAGTTCTTCATAACACAAAGAAACAATTTCAGACTTTAAACCAGTATAGATCAAAACTTATTTTGATTTATTGGGGTGATGGGAAATTGAACAATGTTTGGATATAAAATATAAGTATTTTGCATATCAGTACATTTTCCAAATGCCTTCCTTGTTCAAACTGTAGAAGATTATATAAGTTTCAATGAGGACTAATTAAAGTAGAACATGCAACAGCGCATATAAAAGAAAAGGAACTAAGAGTACTTGATAGCCCTCCCCATGTTTCCTAATGTATAACAAGCCCCAGTAGGTTTTGCTTTACTAGCAGAAAGACATTGGGATAAGATCACTGTTCCCCTCAAAGTGTCACTCTGGTTTTTGCAGTTCTTTTTTTCAGAGCAAGAAAACTATAGCAAGCATAGGAAAAATCATGAAGGAAAGCACATACTGGCTTGCACTGTAGCAATAATGCAATTTGACATTGTTTTAACTATCATGGCTCATTACTATGGTATTCTGGGAACATTAGTTTGTTGTGGCACCAGAGCTCTCTGACAGATGCCAGAATTCCATAGCACTGAACCATGGCCATTAAAGTGGCGTCAAACTGCATTATTTCTGCAGTGCCAATGCAGCCATTCAATACTTTTATCTATAAAATACAACAAACTGCTTATTATGTAATTGACATACTTTTCATTAGTCTTACCAATTTAAGTAATCTTTCCACTTAAAATGATCAGATTTTCTTTTCAGTCAGTTCAGATTTAAACAGAAAAAGAGCCACACTATTAAGTTTGTAAAATTCTATACTGTATCCTACAGATAGTTAGATGCAGCTAATATATTATACACCACTTAAAATATCTGTATTGTACATTGTAGGATGACTCTTTCAAACATCTATGACTGTGTCCACACTGGAGAAATAAACCGGTTTAAGTGCCATGGCTCAATGCTGTGAAATTCTGGGAATTGTAGTTTGTTGTGGGGCCCAGAGCGGAGCGGAGATCTGGGCCCACAACAAACTACAATTCCCAGAATTTCACAGCATTGAGCCATGGCACTTAAACCGGTTTATTTCTCCAGTGTGAACACAGCCCAGGTTCATTTATGATTGAAGAAATAAACAATTAGACTAGATCATTACAACTGAGGTCAATGGAAGCTTATGCTAGATAAAAATCGTTAGTCCTGGTGTCATAAGATTCTTTATTGTCTTTATTGACAAGCTCAAGACTGAAGGTTCAAATGAGATAATACATATAATACTTATTTAAAAGAAATGCTCCCTCAAGTGGTGAAAGATATCTGTTTTTCTTAACAATTGATTCCCCTCCTTTTTTTAAAGCACAGTTTGTTTTGTGATTGACTCTTTTGATGCAAACAAGGTATTAATTTGCAAGTCTGAGTGCTAAAGCATGTATTTTGGATGAAATCTCATTAAGAAAGGATATCTGGGATAATTGTAGGGAATAGATCTTTCCCTTAATGCCTAGTTTGGCCCTAAACTTTGGTGTTTACATGGGAGCTGACACTCTTTCTTTTACTTGCTTTATTTGGGGTATTTACATAACATCACCAATCATTGTTTTGTTTTGTTTTGTTTTCCAAACATGCTTTTCCCCATGCCTTTTGAGAGCTCATGAAATCCTATAATTGACCAGAAGCAGCCAAGTTTCATTATAGATCTGAGCATGTCTGACTGGAGTTTTGTTTTTGTTTTTTTTAAAGAGGAATGGTTTTTATGTGTGCAGTGTTTCAGATTCCAATTCCACTTTACTTCCATATGTGATGACTGACTTGCAGTCAGCGCCATTCTAGCAAGATATTTCCCCCTATCAGTGACTAATTTTTATTTATGCTGAAATGCTTTCAAGTAGTAAAAAATTATACAAATGTTAAAACGAAAACAACCTATGTTTTGGCACATGCTGCTCCTCTGGCTATACAATTATAACCTGATATATGCATGATTGTACTTGTGAAGTGCTGAAAGTCAGTTCCAATTTCACATGTCGCTCACAGCAGACGCCTAAAAACAGGGTACAGTGCTAAAAGCCCATTGTCTAAAGAGTTTAACATCTTAATTCTAAAACTGCATGTTTTGTTGGAATCTCTTCAACTGTGAAATTTAATTTGAGTGGTCAATAAAAGTAACAGTGCAATAATATTTTTGCAATTCAAGAAATTACCATGGCAAATCATAATGAACTCACTTCATGCCAAAGCAGAACTACCAGAAAGCATAAACACATATTAGAGCAAATGTGGCCAAATTCTAGTGTCCAGGTGTTCTGGACTGCAGTTCCCACAATCATTTCTCATTATTGCTTATGTTGACTAGAATCACTGGAAGTTGTAATCCAACAAGGCCACATGTTGCTCTGTTATAAATGGGGGGGGGGGGGAAGCAGAATGCCACAGCATGGGGTTATTGCACTTTTCTGAAATGTCTAAAGGCAAAAAAAAATACACATACAGATATCTGGAAATACAGGGCTATTGAGGAAGCAAAAAGATTTGCTGTAGCTTAAATTTCTCTAAGCAATACATAAAGTGAATGAGAAATAGATTAACATCTCTATTTGCAGTATGTATAATGGTTCCACTAGATGATGATGCACATTCAGCAGCTTCACTATGTTAATCATACATTTCACTTGTCTGTCTCGAATGGGCAATATCAGAACTTACCCTTGGACTGATTCCACATTTCTTGTATTGCACACAGCACAGTCCTGCCATTATTTTCACGAAGTAATTTCTAAATTTAACCCCAATAAATGCATAGAGCACTGGGTTCATACAACAATGGAAGAAGGCCAAAGTTTCTGTTACATATTTTGCATAGGCCATTAGCTTTTCACTCTGGCAAGCTTTATCCAATTTCCCCATTGATGTAGCTGTTAGAAGGAGAACCATGTTATATGGAACTTGACATATTAGGAAAACAATCACAATTGAGATTACCACACGGATGGCTTTGCTTCTTTTGGAATTGTGAGCCTGTACCAGTGTTTTGATGATGAAAGTATAGCAAAAAAACATAAACATCACGGGGATGAAAAATCCAAACAAAAGCTGGAGACCAATTATCAGTAATTTCAAATTGATATTAGAATCTGTGCTGGATTTATGTTCACAAATGTGCTTTGTCACATTGGATGAATGTGTGTAGCTTTCACTAAACATGAAAGTAGAACTGGAGATTAAAATGGATGCAACCCACACAGCCAAGCAGATCACTTTATGGTAGGCTAGAGTCCTGGCCCGAAGCTTAAATGACTTGGTCGCTTGCACAATAGAAATGTATCGGTCCATGCTTATACAAGCCAATAGCAACATACCACAGTTAAAGTTAACTGCATAGATACCTTTGATGAGCTTGCATATGAAGTCACTGAAGATCCACCTGTCTAGAGCATAGTTTACTGCCCAGAAAGGAAGAGTGAGAACAAATAGTATGTCTACAACTGCCATATTGCAGAGATATATGTCAGTCATAGATTCACTCTTCTTGTATAATGCAAATGTCATCACCACAAATATATTGCCCACAAGACCAAACACGCATATCAGTGAGTAGGCAACAGGAAGAAAAGTTCTTGTAAAGTTTCGGACTTCATCCTTGTCACATGGTGGTGTGATCTGAGAATAAAAATCTGTGCCATAGAAATAATCTGAGGTGGTGAATTCTTCCTGAAAATGACAATGAAATAAGTTAAGGCTTGTATTCCAGTAAGTTCTGTTCACAGCAAAGAAAGTGTGTAGAAACCTTTGTTTTTCAATGGTTTTGGAAATTTAAGTACATAGGATTGTATGCAGGATTGTATGAACATGAATTCATTCATGGACTGGGGAATTCCTTCCTATCTTCTAGACAGAATCCCCCCTTGTCTTCAGGAAAGGCTTTGGATGTGGTGTGTAAGGAGGTACAGCTGCAATGAGATTAGACAGCCACACTAAAGATTAGGCAGAGGGAGCTTGAGCAAGATTTATGTCCTCTGCAGAGTATGGAGATATCCACATTGGTCCAAAGCCCTAGGATTTGGCAGGAGTTGTTGTACTTATCAGAAGTTGCTTTTTTAAGTCCAAATGTTGTAGTGGTCCATTTGGGGGCAAATTCCCAAGACCAGCCATGACATTTTCATAGTATTCAGGTGCTGCTTCAGTTCATGGTTTTGGACTCAACACTTGCTTCACCACCAGATATAGTGAGCTGACCACCTTTGGTAGGAAACTTAGGTTGTCTCAAAGGGTAGCAAAAAGCTACTTCTTTATGTTCTTATACCCTGCTTCCCCGAAAATAAGACATCCCCAGAAAATAAGACCTAGTAGAGGTTTTGCTGAATTGCTAAATATAAGACCTCCCCGAAAGTAAGACCTAACAAAGTTTTTGTATATAAAAATATATACAGTATATAATAAATGTTCATATATTTTTATTTTTATTTTGTTCAACAATAAATGTGAATTCTTCGTGGAAAAATAAGACATCCCCTGAAAATAAGACCTATTGCATCTTTGGGAGCAAAAATTAATATAAGATACTGTCTTATTTTCGGGGAAACACGGTAGTTTACTGCCAGGGTTGAGGAAAGGAACTTGTGAGATATTCTGCCTCACATCCCATTATAATTGAGCTGGTTTCTGGTACTATTCCCCTTGACCTGGGTGATGAGGCAGGTGTCATTTTTTGGTCTCATCAGGCAGCAAATTGCCTTGGGTCAGCATTGTTTTGACTGCAGGACTAATAACTACAAGCATCTCCATGAACTACCAGTTCTTTTCCCCACTAGATACTTGTACTAAGGATAGCTTGGCTAGATATTGCCTTCCTTGTTTTGGTTATACAATATGCATCTAAGGAGTTTAGCATATGACGGAATTTGGGGGTATAATGCAATGGCAATACAAACACAATCATGGGGTTTCACGTTATTGCGAATGAGTGTATCTCACTCAATTTTGGGCAATGGGAAGTCATTTCGAATGCAATCATGGGGTTTCACATAATTGCATATTAGAGTATCTCACGCAATTTTGGGAAATGGAGGGTCATTTTCAGGAAATGGGAAGTCATCCTGAATGCATTCCAAATGCAATCAGATTTCACATAAATTCTCTAAACTAGCGAATTCACGTAATTGCAAATTGGCTCCATTCGCAATTGAGAGAAATTCTTCCCATGTGATAAACTCCAAATAGACTTGTTTTCAGCCACACCGGGGGGGGGGGGAGAAGTGTGGGGTAGAAGTGTTTTTGATTTCGGAATTCCAGATAAGAGATAATTAACCTGTATAAAGAATAGAGAATTTAAATACATTGACCTTTTGTATGAGGAGCAAAATACACTGACCTTCTTCTGTATGAGGAGTAAGGGGAGTTCTTTATTGCTTTGCTTCAATTCACATCAAAAATTGGTTTGCTTGGGAGACTATAGGGAGACTTGCTGTTAGAGCAGACAGCTGCTCTAGCCTCTTCACTTCCCTTCTGTTGCATGTTGACCACTTCATCCCTCCAGGAATCCTTACCCAGGTAAATGTGTAATGAGGGCATTGTCCCCCAATAAAAATTTTGCCCTTGAAAACGACATCTTCCTTCAATCCCTAATTTTCTAGCACTACAGAAAATGAGACATTGAAAATCCTTCACTCCTAGAACTCTTCAATTTGTGTATTCACATCCTCTTGGTAATTTTACCTGCCATTTTTCTTTGGATGCCTAGAGTGTATTTGTAAATGCTCAGCTGAAGTTTCAAGTTACTGCAATGCTAGAAATTTGGAATATGAGAGAAAAGTTCATTTCTGGGAGGCAGAATTCTTAGGGAGGCAATGCCTTCATTTTGCCCCTCTTCCCTTAGCTCCACTCAGTATGCCTGGTTGCTGCCCAATATAGAAAGACACAAAGTACACTTAAGAGAGAAACAATGAACTCATATCTTAACACCTTTGTTGCCCACTAAATCTGCAGTCTTCATCTTGCAAGTTGGTCTGTCCTTCTGTGATAGTAGTCACTGCCTTAGTTGTCTCTTTCCTCAGTCCCTCAAATTTTGTGCCATCTAAGCTTGAATTCAACCTAGACAATGAGGAAATTGGAATAGTTAAAAGAGTTCCCAGACCTTGGATGAAACAGAATGGAGACTGCAGTAAATGAGAAGAATACTAGTACTTGGAAGGGTAGCTATGAAAGAACTAGACAAGATCCTAACTGAGCACTAAAATTAGACTCATCCAATCCATTATGTTCCCCATCATCATGTATGGATGTGAGAGCTGGACAGTAAAAAAAGTGGATAAGAAGAAAATCAATTCATTTGAGTTGCAGTGCTGGAGAAGAGTGCTGAGGATACTCTGGATGGCCAAAAAGACAAACAATGGGTCCTTGCACAGGTCAAGCCTGAAAATTCCCTGGAAGCCAAGATGATCAAATTGAGGCTATTGTACTTTGGCCACTTCATGAGAAGGTATGACACATTAGAAATGACAACAATTTAAGGAAAGGTAGAAGGCAGCAGAAAGAGAGGAAGACCACACACCAGATGGATAGACTCAATTTGGGAGGTCATGGGTCTGAATTTGTAGGACCTGAGTGGAGCAGTGGAGAACAGGGGGTGATGGAGGTGTCTCGCCCATGGAGTTCCAATGAGTCAGGGTGAAATTGAGGGCAATTAACAACAGCAAAAGTTTGCAGAAAAGATCTGTGAAATTCAAAACCTTGCCACATTTGTGACATTTTTAGTGATAAAAAAGTATTACTCAATTCTGAATTTTGTTTCTCTTCTAGCTACTTCTTGTTTTTACATGCACAGTCGTCACTCCATATTCATGGGGGTTAGGGTTGAAGGACCCTCGTGAATACAAAAATTTCATGAATAACGCCTCTCCCCATTTACCGATCAGAAGGGAAGGGTTGGAGAGGAGCATGCGTGCTTGCCTCTCTTTCCTCTCCCTGTCATCCAGTAGCTGGCTCACCTGGGCCAATTACGGAGTGGCAGGGAGGGGATGGAGAGGAAGGGGAGTGCATGTGCACGTGGCAGCCTTGACCTCGCGAGTGATCAAAACTATGAGTGCCAAAGCCAAAATATGGAGGGACAACTGCATATTTAGTGAGTCATACTTCTGAGTCAGTATGTATGTATGTATGTATGTACGATTGTGTGTTTGCTAACCAGCCATAGAAAAATGAAACCAGAAACATAGAATTGGATTGAAAAGCTATTTAAAAGCTAGAAGCTATTTAAACTAGTTGAACCTGGAAATAAGCAAGAAGGAGGAGCAATCTAGCACGGGTTCAGCTGAGTCCAGGAACCGCAAGCCCAAGTTGCAGAGTTCATATAAGGGCAAAAAATCCCAAGTCAGCCCCAAGGGTAGTCTCCTTCCCCACACCACCCCAGGTCACAGGACCTAGAGAGGCAGATCCAGAACCTTCCACTTCACCAAAAGAGTGTTAGAGTTTCACTGTGACTCTTAGTTCTCCCTCCACTACCTGCCACCTAATCAAAGACACTACCCCAAGCCAGTTATCACAGTCCCCCAGATACAGTGTAGGGTTGGCAAAGAATCTCAGGTAAAAAGTGAAAAACTCCTACTTGGCCCTGAAGCTAGCAGCAATACTCACACAGCACTGGAGGCAGGAGGATGTCATCCAAATAAGGGAGCAACAGAGGTGGATGGGGCTTAAAATACTCTAGCAGTGCCCCAAGATGCTTGACATCATGGTGCATTGCAGCAGATATCATTAATACTGGTCTTGCCTCCATTGGAAGCCAAAAAAGTCGATCCTCCCCTGCAGCGCCTTCTGTTGCATGGGTCTGGATCCATTTTTAAAATTGCCTTCATAATATTTTTTTTTCACTTTGTTGCCCTGTGTTAGGTGAAGAATCACCTAAGCATGCTTAAATAAGAGAAAGCATTCTGAAATCAGTGCTTTGGGCCAATTTGTGTTCTCAGTGCAACTGCTTTATAAAGGAAGCCATCAGTGTCTGAGCCTGTTACTGAGCCAAAGAGGAAGCATGAAACAAGTAGCTACTCAGACAAGGAAAACCACAGTATGCTGATGAAGTTGATTCCAAGTTCCTAGTTCCTTGTTTGCATGAAATTCTGAAATACAGATTTGGACCAGATGAGAGTTTATGCCTTCTCACAGAGCAGGAGTGGACAAATGTGGCCTTGAGGTACACACAGCCCTCAGGGGCTCTTTTTAAGCCCCTTCACCTTTCCCAAGTCTCCTAAAAGCCCTGCACCCCAAAATATTGTTTTAGATACCCCATAAAATGATCCCCAGTTGCTGCTCCTTGAATAACATTTTAGTTTTAAACATTCCCACCCAAACTGGCTAAAAATCAGTCCAGAAACTCAGAGGCCAAATGAAAAGTGGTTTTCTGAGCACTTCTGGATGCTGTTTTTGCTCAGTTTGGGGATGTAATTAATAAAGTAATTAATTAACACCCTGCCCTATATGCAAGGATTTCTGGGTAGCTTATTTCTTTATTTTTAATTTATTAAATTTATACCTCACCAAAGTCTCATACAATAAAATAAATAAATAAATAAAAAGGACTAAACTATATATGAAATCAATTTATTAATTATGACTAGAGTATCTAAAACCAGTTAAAACCATTTAAAATAATCATAAAGCATTAGTACAGTTCACAATAAGTTTGTGAGGATGGAAAATTGGCTCCTGAACTCACTGCAGTTGTCTCTGTCATAATTCAGTAGCATCCAAAATCTATGAAACAATGATACTGGACCAACCAAAATACACAAAATGTGTGCTTCAAGTTTTTGAAGCTCCACTGACTTCTTTATCAGGAAAAGATGTTTAAAAAATCATACTTAAAATGTTATTTCTTGGAGTACCCACAAGGTCAGAAGAAGGAGGAGCCTGCCTGCATGAATATATATCATGGTTTCATAGATCTTGGAAGTTATTGTACTTTGCTACATGGCCAACAAGACTAACCCTGGATATGTTTTCTGTCATAACTGATACTCTACTGAGTGTATGACACTATGAGGGTGGCTTTTGTTCTTGTTTTTGTATATTTTATTTGTATATTTTAGAAAATGTTATTGGTATGAAGCACCATATTTGAAATTGCCCTATCTATACATTAACCTTTGGGGTGGATAGGGATGCTATTTGTGTGCAGGATAGTCTCCTGGATGTGTATATTGTTTGAAGCAGTCCAAAACTTACTCTGGGGCAGAAGCCTCATCGTGCATTAATTTGACTATCTATATCTATCCTGAAGAAGACAGTTTCCAATAATAGCAATATGCTATATAATGTTGTGGAAAGATTAATTTGTGGAGTGCAGGAGCATATAAACCTTAGGTCCTTGTTCAGGTGAACAAAGATTCAATTAACTAAGGAGTTTATCACACAGGATAAATTTCTCTCAATTTCAAATGGAGCCAATTCAAATTCACATAAATTCTCTAGTTTAGCGAATTTACGTGAATTCTAATTGCATTTGGAATACATTCAGAATGACTTCCTACTGCCTGAAAATGACCCCCCCATTGCCTGAAATTGCGTGAGATACTCTAATACGCAATTACGTGAAACCCCATGATAGCATTCGGAATGACTTCCCATTGCCCAAAATTGTGTGAGATACACTCATTCGCAATAACGTGAAACCCCATGATTGCGTTTGGATTGCTATTGCATTATACCCCCAAATTCCATCATATGATAAACTCCTAAACCACAGCCTGCATTGTGTTTCAGAATTTCACAGAGATAAGGGTCTGAGCACTAGGAACCAGCTTAGGCATCATGAAACTCTTTCAGCTGTCTTTCGCTTGTTTTTGATAAGAAGAGTAATTCATGCTGTATGCTATATTATATCTTTTAAACTCTTACACCCTCAAAGGACAGTCCTCCCTTTTTCACAACATTTGGGTTGGATATCACAGTATTCTGTGTACATCTGCACTTCTCCCTTCTATATTAATCGAACATCAAAATATCAGGCTTTGAATCAATGGATTTAAAACAACCTGAAGACAGCAATCTCCATTCTGAACAATGATTGAGCCAAGGTATAGAAAAACTTGTACTATTTCAATTTCTTCATCATCTTTATTGAAATTATGTCAATCATCCATGGTCATTATTCCTTGTTTTCCTGATATTCAACTGTAATGTAATCAAGAACTTACCCCACTCATTATAGTACTCTCTCCCTTTCTCTTTTGGCCAGAGAAGAATGTGGCAAGTTCAGTGGGCTAAACACACTCTGTAAGGCACACAAACATAGATTATTAAAAGAACATAGTGTGTGTGTGTGTGTGTGTGTGAATATCTAAGGTTTGTGGAGAAACTAGTCAAAATCTAACAAACTCTAACCATGTCTTGTGGCCTGTTAAAGACTTAACAATTTCTATGTGACATATGTCTTTGGGGACAACAGACCACTTCATTAGGTCTAATACTCCATAGCAATTAATGTAACGGAGTTGAACAGTAACATTATATTATAGTCTGATTGAAGAATGTTGAATCTTAATAGACCTTTGTTTTTGAGACCGTATTTCATTGTAGTACAGGTTTTTATAAAAATGGGGGGGGGGGGGGAACACTACCATTCATACCTTATTATTATTATTATTATTATTATTATTATTATGCTTTATTTATATAGCACTGTAGTGCTAGATAAATATGGTGCTACAATTTGACTTTAATTGGTATGGTCCCATCTTATGAAGTCCTGGGACTGGCATTTTAGGTACAGGCATTTTGAATTCTCAGCCTGAGTAGTCCTGTGCATCCCCAAACTAAAAACCATAGGATTGTTGCCATGGCAGTTGAAGTGTAGTCATAATTCTATAGTCTGAATGGGCCCCAGCATGTAGCTGTACTGGAGATTGCCGCCCCCTGCCCCCAAGTAAGAATTTTGTCTTTCCAAAGGATATTTTCCATCAGTTCCTGTATTTTTAGCATTGTTGGAATTTAAAACTTCAGTCAAGCACTCAGAAATACAGTTTAGGCATCCAAAGAAAATGGGGCAAGCAAACTTACCAAATATAGAAGATAAATGTGTTCTAGGTGTGAAAGACTTTCAGTGTCCCCCTGCAATACTGAAAATTTAGTGAGTGAAGGAAAATATCATTTGGAAAGACAGCATAATTGTCTGGGGGCCAATGTCTTCATTTAGCCCCAAAAATATTTATACCTCTGACCACCCTCACCCTCATTATCTCATGGTATATTCAGAGGTCTTACACCTTGAAATAGTTTTGAGCAAAGGCAAAAAACTGCTGGATTGCTAGGTGATTTGCAGATGATCAGCAAATTTTTCATGAAAATATCTCCCCCCCCCCCCTTCTAAATTATGTGACTGAAAAAAAACCCATGGAAAAAACCAAGAATAGATTTTGGAGTGAAAGGACTTGTGAATTCAGTTGCGGTACTGTCACAGGGTTCCTGGGCTGAGCATGGTCCCCCCTCCTGGTTCCAATAAAAAGCAAAGTAGCTCCTGCAAGCATTCATTGCACTTAAAAGATAAGGAAAGGATTGGGCAGGACTCGGTGTGGGAAGTTAGTCTAATGGTCCACTCTCAAATTATTTTGCTTGCTATAGTATGGTATTGCATATTACATATAGCAAGACTGCTTTATAAATTTAAAATGCCTGCCCACTCATGCTGTAGAATTTTAAAACATTTTTAAAGGAAAATTTCCATTAATAGTCTGTGGAAGAAAAAAAAAATACTAATGACTGGCTATTTAATATGACAAATTTTCAGCTGAATTATAATTTTTACATCAATTAGAATAATGTGAAGTTTAGGAGATATGGTATCAAACCAGTGTAATAGTTGCAGTAACACCTGAAGAATTTGAATCTAGTCAATGTATATTAGATTTACTTAGTCTATGTATGTTAGACTTACCTGCTCAGTCTGTCCTAGTTATTAAAAGTTAGGTGCAGCTATGTTCTTCAAGCACTGAAGTATATATGAGGTATCTTCTAATCTAAAGCAGTGTCTAGAATTGAGTAATTCATGAAGATAAAACCATCACACTCAGCGTTACGTTTGTTCCTCTATCAGTCTGAGATAGCTTACTTTGCTTGTGTGGTTACTGTGGCTTTTTGAAATCTCACCACGTGTCAGCTCATCACTACCACAAACCAAAGAGGAAAAATAAGCAATGCGCCAAGAGAACAGGCAGGTGAAACTCACATGCACCAAACAGACTTTCAGGTGCAGCCCATGTTTCCTGTCCCATTTTTGTGTGCATAATTAAAGTGCAATTCATCTTTAGATTTTGTGCAATTACTCCTATGTGGCATGTACACAAAGATATAAGTTCTCCGGGGGCAGAAAACACAGATTTTGCTACATTAAAGTACTTCACACACATTATTTATCACTTATGATGAACAAGACAAACACAGAAATGGGATCTCTGTGTGGCTTTTTTAAAATGTCTGCTGCAGAAAGTTTGACTTCTTTCCGACCACACTCATCCAGTGATACATACACTTGCTCTTTTATTTTTTCTTGGCCCATGCTTCAGATAACTTTGAAATAAATTTTAACTGTGTGCAGTATTAATGTGGTCAAATGTTTATTTAGGATTGCTGAAAAATTAATTTTTATTTAACTTGAAAAATTGCTCAAAAATGGGACAAGTAACTCTTTGGAGGACATGACAATTTGTGCTCTGTTTAAAGCTGGGAAGGGGAAATGATGCACCCTACCAGATGTTGGACTCCAACATTATTGTATTTAATAGTATTTTATTCATTTGTATCTCACATTTCTCCCAATAATGGAACTCCAAGGGACTAATAACATATTTAAAACAATACAAATTTTAAAAAGCACAAAAGCATTAAAAGTTTAAATATAAGTTTTAAAATCAGTTAAACAATTTATGGGGTCAGAACATTAAAAATATTAAAATACACTAGAAATCATAGGTGATAATGAGAAATGCTGGGAGTTGCAGAACCACAATTCCCATCCATGATTTAAAGAAAAGATGGGTTGTGCCTAGAAATCCCAAACTGAAAGGAGTTCATAGTTGTTCCACACAAAAATCCAGTACTGATTTCTTTTTTTTTTTCAGAAATAAAGGTATCGTTCTTTTGTAGATTTTGTTTTATTTCAAACAAATTAGAGCAATTAGTAGAGCAATAGCAGCCCATATTTCTGAGTGTTTACTGGATGTGTCCAACTTGTGTTCAATTTGGTCACAGGTATCCTTCTGTAAGCAATTGGGAATCAGAAATATTTGTTCATATCCTGTAAATTGTTCTGATATCCATCAGTAAGAGGCATATGGATCTAGTTTAAAGTATTTAATACTCATAAAGCCTGATTCTGTTTCTTTATTTGCTCACAGTTAAGTTGTATTAAGCATAAGGAGTTTATACCCTGCTAAATGTGCAGAGCATTGCAACCTTAGGCTGTAATTCTGTACTCACATATTTAGGAGCAAGACTAATTGAACACAAGTTGGACACATCCAGTACTCAGAAATATGGGCTGTTATTGCTCTACTAATTGCTCTAATTTGTTTGAAATAAAACAAAATCTACAAAAGAACGATACCTTTATTGTCCAACCAAAATGCAAACACACACACACACAATGCAAGGTTTTGAAGCTCCACTGGCTTCTTCATCAGGCAAGGTATTTTAAAATCATACAGGAGGCAGAGGAAAGGTAATGGTTTTGGAAACACAGGTTCACATTTTGTATAGATGTTGTCTCAGTTGATTTGGAAGGATATTGGTGTAGATGGAGGACACACCTTTCTTGGTCATATGATGACTTAGACAAAGGACAGTAAAA
This sequence comes from Urosaurus nigricauda, assembly GCA_034509955.1. NCBI lineage: Eukaryota > Metazoa > Chordata > Lepidosauria > Squamata > Phrynosomatidae > Urosaurus > Urosaurus nigricauda. The sequence goes on along the minus strand of JAOEGL010000001.1, from coordinate 309,494,335 downwards.
TTTAAATCCCATTAGTAGTAGTTTCTCTTGGGATCCAGGAAGAAACATAGAATCATAGAGTTGGAAGAAACTGCAAAAGCCATCCAGTCCAATCCCCTGCCATGCAGGAACTCCCAATCAAAGCATCCCTGACAGATGGCCCTCCAGCCCCTGATTAGAGACCTCTAAGGAAGGAGACTCCACTACACTCCAAGGGAGTGTGTTCCACTGTCAAACAGCCCTTCCTCTCAGGAAGTTCCTCCTAATGTTGAGATGGAATCTCTTTTCCTGCAGTTTGCATCCATTGTTCCACATTCTAGTCTCTAGAGCAGCAGAAAACAAGCTTGCTCCCTCCTCAATAGGGCTATCGTATCACCTCTTAATCTTCTCTTCTCCAGGCTAAACATCTCTAACTCCCTAAGGCACTCCTCACAGGGCATGGCTTCCAGACCACCATCTTAGTTGTCCTCCTTTGGACATGTTTCAGTTTCCCCACATCCTTTTTGAGTTGTGGTGCCCAGAGCAGGGCACGGTATTCCAGGTGGGGCCTGACCAAAGCAGAGTAGAGTGGCACTATTACTTCCCTGGACCTAGACGTACAGGTTGCTTACCTGTAACTGTGTTTCTTCGAGTGGTCATCTGTGCCCTCACACAATAGGGTTTGCGCCTGCGCAGAAGCTCCATTCAGAATGCTGAAAAGCTGAGCAGATTGGCGGGAGCCCCGCCCCTCCCATTCCCTGAGCATGCCCAATCCCGCCAATCTAGCTCCTCCTTCAGTTCAAGTCCGCCGCAAAAAAGGCAGGGACCTGACCGAGGGGAGGTAGGGCGGGATTTGTGTGAGGGCACAGATGACCACTCGAAGAAACACAGTTACAGGTAAGCAACCTGTACTTCTTCTTCGTGGTCTCTGTGCCTCACACAATAGGGTGACTGAAAAGCTTACCTATGGAGGTGGGAAGGTCACTGCAAGATCGATGAAAGAACAGCACGACCAAAACTGGCATCTCTCCGGGACCTGCAGTCCAGCCGGTAATGCTTCACAAACGTGGATGGTTGAGACCACGTGGCCGCCTTGCAAACCTCTGGCAGTGGAACACCTCTGAGGAAGGCAGCAGATGAAGCTGTGGCCCTGGTGGAATGGGCACGAACACCAACCGGGAGAGGGCGTTTAGCCAGTTCATAAGCTAAAGAAATGGTTTGAGCAATCCATTTTGCAAACCGTTGTGATGAAACTGGGTTGCCTTTTCTGGCACCACCATAACAAATAAACAGTTTATTGGATAATCTGAACTCTTGAGAACGCTGAACATAAAAAGCCAAAGCACGGCGAACATCCAGGGTGTGCATAGTCTTTTCCAGAGGCGAAGAAGGATCTGGATAAAAATTAGGAAGCACAATCTCCTGGGAGAGGTGAAACTGAGAAACCACTTTAGGGAGAAAGGAAATGTCCGGTCTGAGGACCACCTTGTCCCTATGAAAAGTCAAGTAAGGCTCATCTGAGCGTAGGGCTGTCAGTTCAGAAGCACGTCTGGCTGAAGTTATGGCCACAAGAAAGGACACTTTAAGCGTCAGCAGTCTCAAGGAAGCAGAGCCCAAAGGCTCAAATGGAGGTCTCGTAAGCTGTGTAAGCACTAGAGAGAGAGACCAGGCCGGAGCCAGTGGTGGCAAAGGTGGATAAAGGTGATGAAGTCCTTTGAAAAACCTCTTTAACGTGGGTGACGTGAAGAGACGAGCTGAACGTGAGCCGGGTGGCTGGTTGGCTACAATAGCCGACAGGTAGACCTTGAGGGAAGAAAAGGCCAGGCCTTGATCCCTGAGGTGTAACAGAAAATGCAAAACAGTACTAAGGCTCACAGGTGAGGAAGGTTCAGACCTAGCCTCCGCGAAGGCACAGAAACGCTTCCACTTATATGCATAGGATCTCTTGGTGGAGTCCTTTCTCGAGGCAGACAGGACCCTGAGCAAGTCAGGAGACTCTATGGATGGATCCTCCACGCCGTCATCCGTAGATTGACCAAGTCCGGATGTAGGACCGCTCCATTGGAGTGGGACAACAGGTCTGGCCACTTCGGCAGGTGGAAGTATTGGCCCCTGGCTAAATGAAGAAGAGGAGTGAACCAGGGTTGTCTGGGCCAGAACGGAGTCAACAGTATAGCGTTGGACCGGTCCCTGGTCATCTTGGCCACCATCCTGGAGATCAGAGGAAAGGGGGGAAACGCATATAGAAGATCTCGACTCCAACTGCGAAGGAAGGCGTCCCCCACGGATCCCCATCCTTTGCCCGCTCTGGTGCAGAATACCTGGCATTGGGCGTTCTCTGGAGTGGCGAATAGATCCACTGAGGGAAATCCCCAACGAGACGTCAGGAGATTGAAGGCTGGGCTCGACAGAGTCCATTCGTGCTGCAGCACTTTGTCCCTGCTGAGGGAGTCTGCCAGCACATTGTCCTTTCCTGCCAAGTGGATGGCCACTGGGTGAATGGATCGGTGGTGGCACCACGTCCACAGCTGCTGGGAAAGACGCAGGAGGACTGGAGAGTGAGTTCCTCCTTGCTTGTTGATGTACCAGACAGTGGTTGTGTTGTCTGATACTACCTGCACAACTCTGTGGAGGAGATGATTTTCGAATGCCCTGAAGGCTTTGATGACTGCCAACAGTTCCAAGGCATTTATGTGCAGTTCTGCCTCCTGAGCAGACCACTGTCCCTGCACACACAAGCCGTTGAGATGTGCGCCCCATCCTGACATGGACGCGTCCGTAGTGACCATCCTGGACGGTTCTGGCGTTTGGAAGGGCATCCCCTTGAGGATGTTGGAAGGAGAAATCCACCACTTGAGAGAGTCTCTGACATGAGGTGGCAACAAGAGTCTCTTGGACGGATTGTCCCTCAAGTGATCGAAGGCAGCCAGGAACCAAGCTTGGAGAGGCCTGAGCCTGAGACGAGCCAGGTAAGTCACCGCTGTAGTTGAGGCCAGGTGGCCTAGCAGTCTCTGAATGTCCTTTGCAGACGGACGGTGAGAGTGAAGGACAGACCGCAGCTGTTCCCAGAGGGCCTCCGCCCGTCTGGTGGGAAGGTAGGCTCGACCCATCACAGAGTCCAGGGACGTGCCTATATAGTCTATCACCCTCACGGGGTGGAGAATGGACTTTGGCAGATTGACTTTGAGTCCCAAGTCTGCTAGCAGATCCAGAGTGTACTGGACGTCTTTGTACAGTCGTGTTTTGGAGGACGACACCAGCAGCCAGTCGTCGAGGTAAGGGAAAATCTTTATTCCTTGAAGGCGAAGGTGAGAGATGACCACCGCCATGCACTTTGTGAACACTCGAGGAGCGGTGGAGAGGCCGAAAGGAAGGACGGTATATTGATAGAGATCTCCATCTATGGCGAAACGGAGATACTTCCAATGTTGAGGTCTGATGCTGATGTGGAAGTAAGCATCTTTTAGATCTATAGATGCAAACCAGTCCCCTGGGTGCAGGAACGGCAAGATGGATTGGAGAGTGACCATCTTGAACTTGCGAATCGTGATGTATGAGTTGACTCCTCTCAGGTCCAAGATGGGATGGAGACCTCCCCCTCTCTTCGGAACTGTGAAGTACCTGGAGTAGAAGCCTTGATGTTTGAAGCACGGTGGAACACGTTGTATGGCTCCTTTGTCGAGAAGGGAGGAAATCTCCTCCAGCAGAGGAGGAGAGGAGGGAGTGGAACAGAAAACGCCATTTGGTGGAATATTTGAGAACTCTATGGCGTAGCCCAGGCGGATGATGGTAAGCACCCAGGAGTCCGTGGTGATCTTGGACCAGTTCTCGTAGAAATGGCGAAGTCTGGGAACGGAGGAAAGGGAGACTGGCAAACAAAAATTGGGTGTCGCCTCCAAGAGCCCGTCAAAAGTGCGACTTGGAGGAAGGCTTTCTAGAAGGCTGTTGCTGCTGACGCTGCTGGCCTTGCCTTTGCTGTTGCTGCTGTTGCTGATGCTGTTGAGGCTGTCTGTAAGGCCTCCTGTTGTAAGGCTGGGTCCTATAGGTGGAGGACGGAGCCGAACGAGAGCGGGTGAAGCCAGGGTCGTATGGCCTTTGGCGCCACACACGAGTGGATGAGGGCTTGCTAGGTGTCAGCCCAAGCCTCTTCCCGTTCAGACGAGCCTTGGCCATGGTGTCCAGGGATTCGTCAGTTTTAGCAGCGAATAGGCCCTCACCATTGAAGGGGAGGTCTTCAATCTTGGCCTTAGCTTCCTCAGAGAGAGAAGTAGACCTCAACCAGGCGAAACGGCGGAGTGCCACAGCACCGGCCATCACTTTCGCAGAACAGTCCACGACATGTCTAGCCGAGTGCACTTCCTGAGCAATGAGGGAGAGTGCCTCAGCGTAGAATTCCTGAGCTGCCTCTTGTTGTGCCTGAGGCAGATAAGGAATGAAGGCAGCCACACGGTCCCACAAGAACTTCTGATAGCCGGCCATGCAACCTTGCATATTGGCGACCTTTGCTGCCAACACCGCGGATGAGTAGAAACGTCGGCCAAAGATGTCCATCCTTCTGCCGTCTTTGTCCACAGGGGCAGAATGGGACTTGCCTGTAGACTTACAAGTAGATTCCACCACCAAAGAGTTGGGAGCTGGGTGAGTGAACAGGAAAGGTGCCGTATCTGACTGCACCCTGTACAGCGAATCGAGCTTTTTAGAAGCGGGTGGCGTCGAGGCTGGTTTGGTCCAAGAGGCCACCATGATGTCCGAGAAAGAAGGCAAGAATGGAATGACCGCTGGTTGCTGGGGACGTACCACGAGGCCATCGATGGGGTCCCGAGGGGGCTGGGCCGTCTGCGCCGTCTGGAGGCCTACTGCCCTAGCCATCCTGTCGACAATCCCAGTAAAGAGATGGAGGTCTTCGACAGGCGAGCCCGGTGTTTGGTCCTCAACTTCCTCATTGGGAGAGGAGATGGCAGGCTGTGGGGAGTCAGGACGGTTGTCCGTCTCTCCCGTAGACTCCTCCGTAGACTGGGAGGGTGGCAACTGCGGATCCACATAGGGCTGTGTCGGCGCCATACGGAAGGTCGACGTCGAGGCGTCCGCGTAGCTGATCGGAGCAGAGACCATCGATGTCGAAGTAGTAGCGGTAGCTGAGGCCGAGACGGTCATAATGGCGCTCGATTCCGGAGGTTTCGACACCGTAGCTGTCGAGGCCGGTGGAGGAGATATGGCTCTGTATTCGGTCCGAGACCGAGAGGGCGAGCGAGATCGAGACCGAGATCGAGAGAAGTCTCCGACGTGGAGGTCACGAACATGGTACCGATCCCGGTACGAAGGGGAGTAGGAGCGGTAGGACGGATGGCGCTCTCTCCAATATGATTCAGCCCGATGTCGCGCCAAAAAGGAGGCCGACGAGTGGGGCGAGTCGAAGTAATGCTCCTCAAATGGCTCCGGAGACTTCCGGGGTGGAGGAGATGGGAACCGCAGCCTGTAAATACACTCCGAAGAGGCTAGGATTTCCGTCGGTGGCACAGAGGTCGGAGCCGAGATCGGCGAAACAGTAGAGGCCGAGGCCGAGACCGTCCCCGTAGGGGTGAAGACCTGGGTGGATGCAGGCTGAAATGCGGGTTCCAGAGTCTCCGGCGCCGAGTCTAGTACAGTGACCGGGGCCGGGACTGAGAGGTCAATGGCCGAGGGCTGTCTAAGGAAAGACATGGCCAGGTTTGTCTGGGCAGCCGCCGAGGCAACCGAAGTAAGGACCTCTTTATTCTTATGTTTTTTCGCTTTCGGCTTCTCCAGCTCGACGGGAGGAGGCCGCTTCTTGTGCTCCCTGTGTTGCCCTTCAGGGTGAGGCATAGTAGTCGTGGCCGAGGCCGGTGTCGAGGAGGGTTCCATCGGGGTCGAGGTCGATGTCGACGTCGAGGCCGGTTTTTTGATTTTCGGGATCCTCGGGAACTTAGAGATTGGAAGGCGTCCTAGGGGGTCCGTGGACGGGTCCGAGGAGTGGGAGACTGAGAGGGCCTTCTCCCACAAGTGGGCCTTGAGCCGGTCTGCTCGTTGGCGGAGCGTGGCGGGATTAAAAGCCTTGCAATGCTTGCATTTCTCCGGAATGTGGGAACTGCCTAAGCAGAAAATGCACTTCGAGTGTCCATCCACAACCGGGATTTTACCGCCACAGTCGGAACATTTCTTGAACGGGGCGGCCATAAGAGGCCGGTCCGATCGCGAGGGGCCCGTCCGGGCCAAAACCCTCGAGTTCCGACAAAAAAGGGGCAGCTCAAGGAAAAAAACGGGAGAAAACGAAAAAGAACAAGAATAAAGTAAAATAAAGTAAAATAAAAAGAAATAGACAGAGTCTAGCTACTCAGCTTCCGTCGCGATGAAGAGCACTCCGAAGGAGATGTTACTCTTGCGGCGGACGAAAGAGAACTGAAGGAGGAGCTAGATTGGCGGGATTGGGCATGCTCAGGGAATGGGAGGGGCGGGGCTCCCGCCAATCTGCTCAGCTTTTCAGCATTCCGAATGGAGCTTCTGCGCAGGCGCAAACCCTATTGTGTGAGGCACAGAGACCACGAAGAAGAAACTATAGTTCTGTTGATACACCCTAAAAGTCTTTGATGAGGTCTCAGGCCTGTAACTTGGGTGGAAAACACTGAATTTAACAATCAGTCTCTGTATGGCTACATCTGGAAAAACTTTTAGGTGCAGCGGAGGTAATAGCCAATTATGATCCAAAAAAAGAAAGAAAGAAAGAAAGAAAGGAGGGAAGTTTTACTCTGTTGATGATAAGAACTCAAAAATGCGCTTGCAGGACATACATGCCTCCCCACAACTTGCATCCAATTCAATAGTACGCCGCCAAACTTTGAAAATACAATATTGGTATAGTATTGTTTATTGTGGTATTATAATGCTATTGTTTATTGCGTGCACCTCTTTTTAAATTGTGTTCCCACAACCGAAATGACCTACCTTTGTGCCTTGAAGCAAGCTTGCCATTTTTGTTGTTTCTTTCTTAAATTCTTATACCTCAATACTGCACGTTTTGACAGGAGGATTGGGGGGGGGGGGTAAAAGTAGCCCATACAGACCTAGTGAAGTTATCCACCCTACCTACCTGCTAGTTCTGCAGAGTAAGGCAACTGCCTCAGGCAACATATGCAGTGATGGCAGTCCCTCATCTCCTCTTCCTTTGGAAGACAAACATATGTTGTACAGCCTGTTGTAGGGAACCCAGATTAGGATTGCCTCTAATAAAGCGTGATGTATACTATCCCAGTAGTACTGAAGGAAGATACCAGTCAACTTCTGCACATGTGCTGAAAAGGACCTTTGTCTTTTGCCTTAGGCAAAATGTCTTGATCCACAGCCTATTTCTATTTTCTCAGACTTTTCATTCATCATTCTCATTCTGTTTCTTGGAAGGTACTGAAGTAATTCAAAAAGTTATTGCTGTCTTCCAATGCACACTTAACTTGGCATGCACACATTTTAGTCAGTAGAACTGGGATACTATACTTTTGAGACATTCCCTTTCTACACTTCATTTCCCCACATAAAAGGTTGGAGATGACAGTTCAGTATTCCATTTGAATGTTCTTCTTGAGTAGCTTCATTATGTACCTGATGTATCCATAGTTATTTTGTTTGTTTGTTTTATTTAGGATACTTGTTTCCAGCCATCATCATCATCATCATCATCATCATCATGACTGCAATGGGAGGGAAACAGAAAAAAACCTGAACAAACCACAAAATATGTCTCAGAGACTGATATACTGTGCCCAGCACATTTTGGAATTTTAAAATTCCTTCACCAGGAGCCTAAGAAACAAATAAAACATGGAATTATCTACAATACCTTTAAAATATGTTAAAAGATTTTAACTATTTATTCATACAGCACCGTTTCCAATTAATGTAGCAATTTCCCCAGCTTCATTGTAAAACATTTGCCATATCATCCACTGCAAGCATAGTTACATTAAATAACATTTTATCCACGTCTAATAATTTCTCCCACCATATACAGTATATTTTTTAAAAAGCAAACACCCTTTCTGTTTTAAATGGCAGACTTACTTCCTTGCAGAAACAGTTTAACAAAACATCCTCGTTGGGATGTCAAAAGATCTGCGTGCTGGTAGTCAGCAGAGCTCTGATGATGCATCTTTCTTAAAACAGCAAAAGTATAATCCATGATGAGGAACTCATTCTTAAATGCATTCATGTACCCTTCATTCCATAAATCACTGCCACCTCCTTTGGAAGGAATTTTAAAATTCTAAAATATTCAGTACACAATAAAATATATATTACAGACACATTGAGACTATTCTTCAGATCTCCAATGATCTTCTTCTCTTGTTGAAATTGCTGGTTGCCCAATTGCCAGTTGCCCATAAAGATAAAGACCAATCCAGGCTATCTCAATTTCAGCATAATGGCTAAATTTTGCACATTCAGGCTATCAGTCCTCTTTATTTTTAATTTAGTGTCATATATCTTGTCAGGCAGTCCCAGGTTCTTGAGATGCTTAATTAGAACATGTGCTCAACCCAGAAATATATAATAAATAATAGTACAGAGAATTCTTATAAACACATGTGGGATACAGGTCTCAAAGAATGAAGTATGACAAAACAAGGGAATTAATGTGGATTCCAGCCCACAGAACCTCTCTGTTCACCAATTAGCCATTGTTCCTATATTACCAGTTTTGACAAAGATCTTTCGGATCATGACTTTTGCACCATTAAGTGCTCCAACTTAGGAAAAAAACATTTACTGCTGTGGATATATTTTCTCATCATGAAGCTGCTAAAGCAAAAGAACTAATCAAATTTGAAACTGAGCATTTGTGCTTTAGATTCAGAAACAATCTTTGTCATTTACTTGGTTAATGTTTTTATCTGCCTCAAAGTCATTTTGACTTATGGTGACCCTAAGACAAGCCCAGCATAGGGTTTTCTTGGCAAGTTTCCTCAGAAAGGAATTCCTATTGGCATCCTCTGAAGCTGAGAGAGTGTGAGTTGCCCAAGGTCACTCAGTGAGTTTCCATGGCCAAGCTAGGAGTTGAACCCTGTTCTCCAGAGTCCTAGTCCTACACTCAAACCACATTGACTCATACATGATTTTAAAGAATTTGTCTTCTTAATTTCTTATGATACTGCAATCAGTTATCAGTAATATTTTCTCAGATGAGAGAAGACCATCTTGGTCCTATGCATTTAAAGAAAGTTAAGTTAAGCATTTCAGAGAATTGCCTTTTCCCGCAAGAGTTGGCAACATTTAGCTTCAGTCTGGAGAGTCTGCAACGTGTGATAAATTCCTGGCAGCTTCCTCCAACTTCCCGTGAGGAAAAAACTTTGAAGGAGATTGAGAGAGCTTGTTGGTAAGAAGGTTGCTGTATTTTCCTGCTCCAAAAGCTATTCCACTCACCCTATGGGAGGCTTACAGGAGTAGTTTATCAATCTGGATGTTGGCATGCCCAAGGTAAAGAAATGTTCTGTTGTAGCATTATTAATGGGGACAGTCTGAACTCATATTTGAAAGGGAGAACAAAAGAACACTTTGTTTACACCTTAGTTTTTCCCGTCTCTCTGGTGATCGTTACTCATTTAGTTTATGCGGTTGCAAAATCTTATCAGTCATCAGATTTCAGCAATGTTTTCTCTCTCATCATATACCTGGCAAGAAAACAATGTGGATGAGAAATAGGTCACTTAACATTGACAGAAGCACTGCATTTTTTAAAAAAATGGGGAAGAGAGAACATTTTTCTCAAACACAAAGATATCAACATTAAATATTACCTATCCTTCCCTAGAACAGGCACAGCCTAGTGGAGGAACATTTTGTACATCCAGTTTGTGACAACACAATTCTAGCAGATGAATAAAGAAAGTCTCACGGGTTACACCTTGGTCCCCCTGTAAGGAGGGGAAATGCCAATAAGGATAACTACAGTACCTTCTCTTTGGAAGAACAATGAAAGACCCAGCTAATACATGTGACTTTAGAAGGGAATTACACAAGGATGTATACTGAATCCTTAATTGCTCTTTAAATATAATTTAAAAGGGAATGTGTGTTTCTTTTAGGGGCATGGTATAACGAGCAATTGTAGTTACAAAAGTCAGGTAGCAGGTAATATGCCAAATTCATCTGCCACAAGACAATTTAAAACAAAACATGTTGTTGTTATTTCTTTTAAAAAGAGACCACAATTAACAGTTATGTCAGTGTTCACTAAAAGCTCTGATGTTCCACTGCTTTCTACAGTTTCCTGTATGATATTTATGTAACAGTCAAATGTTTTGTTGACAAATTAACATTTGCCTAGATGCTTTACTACAATATAAAGGGGAAAAATTATCATCTGTTTATGGACTACCTGTGTACCTGTAAGCAAGAACATTACCAAATAGTTGTAAAATAACCACAAAAATCTGTTCATTATCAATATTGCCATATAGCTATGAGTGAATAGCAGAAAAACCTAGAGATGGAAAAACATATTCTTAGTTGCTTCCTGTTGATGTAAACAAGCAGAAGTGCACAGTTCAAGCAATCTCCAATGCCTTTGGAATTACCGGCGACCTTGAAGCTTCGGCTTTATCAGGAATCCTCCTCCCAGTTGATGAAACAGACTGGAGCCAAAACTCTCCTCAGAGGTTTTATTCTTAAGTAGCTGTATTTACAAATATACATACACGCTTGACAAATCTCTCCAACCAGCCACTCACTACTCCACCCAACCTCTTCTGGTGATTCTTCTTCCTTGTGTTACCTACAATGTTGTCCCCTCAGTCAAGAAGACTCTTGTTTACATTAGGCCTACGTGCAAGCAAGCACATACTGACCTTGAGCAGTGTCTGTTTTCCAGCCTTCAGCTGTAGACAATTCTAGCCATAATTCCTGTTTAACCATTTGTGCACATCTGTACATTTCATACTCAGGCCTCAAAGCCTAATACTTCCTTGCTGAAAAATCAGTTCCCTGACAATCAGGAAAATCCAATTATGAAAAATATTTGTTTTCTCCTTTAGAGGGGACCACATTTCAGTAATTATTTGTCCCTGCATAAAAGGTGAAAATAATAGAATTGTATTCCTAGAAAAACCTCTAGCTGGAAAAAGTAATTCATGTAGTGTAATTAAGGTCATTCACAGATGCTTTCCTCCAGGCACCCCCCCCCCCAACTCTCAGGTTTAAGGTGTAGGGTGAAACTGTTTTCAACAAGGGCACCCTTTCTGTGAAAATCTCTTCTCAAAGAAACTCGTATCCACATTACTATCCTTTAGGTATCACGCAACAGCGTTTACTCAACCTAGATTACTGTGATATTTTAGATCCTCTCCTGCCCAAGACGAATGAAATGGCATTCTAGGAAATGGCATAGCCATAAAAGCTATGAGGTAATGGAATGATGCCATCTAATTCAGCCCTGGAAAATAGTGTTATGATCCAGCATCCATAAAACAGAATGACTACAATCGGTTAGCTTGTACAGTGGGTCCTTTGTATCTGCTGGAGTTTGGTTCCAGGAGCGCGCGCGCACACACACACACACACACACACACCATGGATAACAGAATCTGTGAATGTTCAAGTCTCATTAAATGGATATGCAAATCATGTCCCTTATATAAAATTGCAGAATCAAGATTTGCTTTTTGAAATTTATGTATTTTCAAAATATTTTTTCAAGCCATGGATGTTTGAATCCATGGATACGGAAGGCCACCTGTACAACAATGTCTCAGGCATTCTCCTGCTCCAACAACACCATGTGACCTTACTCCCCCGATTTTGCTTAGAGCTATAACAGAAGAACATCTCTTAAATAAAATATAAATGAACATAACATAAGTTGTTCCATTTTCATCCAGCAGAACTCATATTTTGAACTATGTATGTATACAAATTTTCCCTCAAAATTCTCCAAAGCATTTGTAGGCCATTTCATTAAATGTCTCTAGCAGTTTTCCAGCAGCTCACAAGTAGCAATGGCAACACCAGCACTGGCAACCTACCATTCTGAATCCTCCATACTCTCCTATACCTTGTCCTCTTCTGAGATGCTGGGGATGGGGAAAGGTGTCCACACACAAAAAAAGGGTGAAGAAAATTTGGAATAAATTCTACACGGGATGTTCTGTTTCTAAGGAAACATCTGTGAAGAACCCAGATGTTTCAGAAAAAAGTAAGAAATTTTGGCTCAGTACTATCACTATCCAGAGTTCAGCATCTTCCCTAGGGCTCTCAAACTTTAAATTGCCCGTAATCCTCATAGTATATATTGGGGGGAGGGGGGTTGATGCTGTGTCCAGTTCTACAACAGCAGTGCCATATCCAATTATCCTCCAGTTTCTCAAAAGTCCTTTTTGCTACTAAACAACAGAGTTCCATTTTTGAACCTCGTTCTCTGGAGTTTTAAGAATTTATCTTGGTGGTAGTAGTTTTTCACTTCTACCTTTCCTTTGCAAGGTGACCAACTGTTGCTTGTGTGTACTGTATGTATGGGTTTTTTCCCCTTTTCTTTCTATTACACATTTCTTCATTTCCATGCAGCCCTTCTGCGTGCTCACACTTCATAATTTTGTTAAGTTTTTTTTACTTAATGTCTTACTATGGCTATCATTAAAATGTGGAAAGGCTGGCAGAGACAATTCTACAATTAAAGGCCAGGCCATTCATAGATAGTGTTCAGACATCTCACAAGTTACAGGCAAGAACCCTGAATTTTATCCATAGATTCTCCAAAATTTTCTCTTCCTTTGAAAATGTTATAGTAAGAACCAAACTGCTAAAACAGTTTTCACCCTTTTTCACTTAAACGTATCTGAGAGGTTAGTGGTACAGTATTCTATTGTTGGGGCAGGGGCAGAATTTGAGATTAAACATGCAATCCACCAGTTTCTATAACAATCTTGTACCACATTTTTAAGAAAAACTGTTTTTGTGGACTGTTTCTTGACCCTGCAATCCTGAACAGCTAGGTACATCCTGGTTATTTTGCAACCAATAAGACTTATTCCTCATTTTGAAAAGACTAAAACTCCCAACACCTTTGACTCCCAACCTCCCAACACCAAGCTGATTATGGCTGATGAATTCAACCAGTTCCTGAGCCTGACTGTAAATTAATTTTAAAAGAGTGAGTTACAGATATTTGCTATTTTTATACAATTAGGTTGAAATGGATGCAAGAGATGCAGTTCACAACTTAAGATTTACAAAAGTAGGCTGAATGCCGTTTAGAATGCATATCTTAAAATAAAAACATAAATTCTACACCTGGCATGTGTGTATGGACACACACAAAAAAATTAAAATTAAGGAGTTTCATCACAGAACATTCTCAAACTTGAAGCAGCCTCTTGTAACAATTATTTATTCTGTATTAAGCTGTTTCAAAGAAAAACCTCATGCTAATAACCATTTATAGTTTTCATTAAATTAACAAGCAAAAGGCTAGCTTAGGGTCACAAATGTTTAAATATATAAAAATAAGTTTAGAGTTAAGGCTCATATTACAGCTGCAATTTTCAGAAGTACCTAGTGATCTTGGCCACACAGAACTAAGCACTTAAGTTGCAAAGAGGAACCAACTTACTAGAAATCTTGGGGATTCATACTTTAGACACCTTTTTCATATTTCTCATGTTAGACATCCCAATAGTTAGTTTTGAAGATCATGGGTAATATTGCCTCTCCTCCCCTTGAAGAAACTTCAATATCTAAGAAAAAAATCTGTATCGAATACTGATAAATATAATTGGATCAACAGAAGATCAAGCTCAAACATTGAATTTTCTTAGTTTCTTCAGCAAGAAGCCAAATGGCTGCTGTAACATTAAGCGATGCCTGCCATTCTTCATCTGCTTTGCTGATTTCTTCTGAATTCTTGGTATGTCTGTTGCCTGCAACGGACATGGTTTAGGAAAACTATCCAGTATCTTGCATAAAAGATTTAGTTGAACTAGACAGTAACTACATGCCAACTTTTTTCAGTTCTTCCAGGTTCTTAAAATTCTCCCCCCAAAAAGTGGTGGTGGTTAGATTCCCCCCCCCCCCAACTTTGAAACACAAGGCACAATTGGGGAAGGGATACATCAGCAGAGTGATTGTCTTTAAACAGATCCTACAAAGGTCCTCAATGCAACATATTAGGTTTTCTGCTCTTTACTCATGCAACATCTTCTATGTAATCTGCATCACCACTTAACTGAGAAATGGTGAAATCTTGTGTGAGGTCTTCAAGCTAAAAAGAAAAACAAAGATCAAAATGTTAACTGAAATTTAAATTCATATTTTATAAATATGTTTTTTTAAGATCCTGCCTCCTTTTATAAACAAGATTTGAAATTTAAGTACTCTCCTAAAAGCAACTACAAGTACAATCCTATCACATCTAAATCCCATCAAATTAAATCAGATTTACTTCTAAATAAATAATTTTGATTCTCAAAATAAGAATGAAAGGAATAAAAATGCACTGATTTTTTTTAAAAAATGTTTAAGTCTATGGGTAGCTTTATCAAACACAATGGGTAGTCTGATAATATAGAAATACAAATAGATACAATTAAAACTCTATTTTAACTGGTAAATACAAGCTAGACAGCTACTCATTGTTAAATAAAAAGAATTACAGTCAAAACAGGTTATGGATTGATTCTTAGTGAAGGAAAGGAACACAATATTTGAAAATAAATACTTCATACATCAGCAAAATCAAGAATTAAATTACATCTACAGTGACGTAATAGGATACTCTTGATCACAGGATTTTTTTTTACCTAAACAGTAGGTATGGTAGAATGCAAGTATGAAACTTTATTAATCCTCATCCAGGCAGACAGGACATTTTTGTACACAAGATAGGTTTCTTGTAGAATTCACCAAGATCTAGTAGAAGTAGGCATTTTATGACACTGTCACCAGAAGTGATGTAAATAATGTCTGAGTTTCAGCCACCTAACCATGTACATATTTTTCTTTTCTTTTTTAATTTTTTTTTGAGGGGGGGGGGTAAAAATGCTAGTATTTTAAAGACAAAAAACTCTATTGCTTCCCCCATATTTCTCCCGATCCATGTAGCTCTGGCTGTGACGACCTTGCATATTGTTAATATTAATAATGTAAATAAGAGTTTTAATTAACGTTGGAATTTTAATAATTGTTTAATCTTGTTTTAAGGGGGATTTGTATATGTATAATTGTATTTTTAACTGTTGCACGCCGCTTTGATTGCGCATGCAAAAAACAGGATATAAATAAAAGTTTTATTTATTTATTATTTTATTTATTTGTTACAGCTTCTTCTTAAAAAGGAGGGCTGATGGTTACTCACAACATCTGTTTCAATCTCATTTAAATACAGTGAGCCCTTGTTATTCACTGGGGTTTGGTTCCAGGACCCTCCGTGGATAACAAAATCCATGTATGCTTAAGTCCCACAACAAAATGGTGTCCCATATATAAAATGGAAAATCAAGGTTTACTATTTGAAATGTATACTTTTGGGGAATATTTTCAAGCCATGTATACTCAAATCTGTGGATAAAAAAATCCATTGATAAGGAGGGCCAACTGTATGTGTTTTCAGGGGTTGGGTTGTTTGGATACTGTGGAATATTCTTAATTATGTACCCATTATTGCCTCCAATGGAAACTGAGCATTTTATACTCTGCAACAGATTTTCATTGGGATCAAAAAAATATCCCAGATCAAGTCACTTATCTGCCTAGATGGGATGTTATGTTGAGGATGGAGAAAGCTTGTTTTCTGCTGCTCCCGAGACTAGGAAACAGAGCAATGGATTCAAGCTACAGGAAAAGAGATTCCACTTAATCATTGCAAAAAACTTCCTGATGGTAAGAGCTGTTTGACAACAGAACATGCTGGCTCAGAGAATGGTGAGGTCCCCTTCTTTGGAGGTTTTTAAAGAGAGGCTGGATGGCCATCTGTCACAGGTGCTTTGACTGTGCATCCCTGCATGGCAGGACTGGATGGACATTGAATTAGATGGCCCATGTGGTTTCTTCCAACTCTGGGATTCAATGATTCTAAGAGCACATAAGTGAAATATAAAGAATTCTGAAATAGCTTTTGCCTCTTTCAACTTTCATTATTAGGGATAGGAATTTGTTTAGCTCTTGTAAGTATGGTAAGTGCAAAACAGATACATCCCCAACCCCATGTAAAATTAAAAATGTCATACTTTATCACTAGTATTGAAGTCTTCTAACTCCACGGAAATATCATCTATTTCTTCACCAATGCTGGCTTCACTTTTTTCTGATCGATGACTGGTACTAACAAAAGGAAAAGTTGAAAGAGGGAAACAATAAAATTCTTTCCCCAAACATTAAAGAACTCCTTGGGGCTAAACAGACAGGCAAAAAGAAGTGTTTTCAGGCTGGCTTGAAGGTGTGGCATTTGGATGACACATGTCTTGAAGCCAGCAGTAAAGTGCCCTCTAGGTGCCTTATGTAGAGAAAAGTCGTTTCAAAAAGAAGCATTTTTTTTTTCTGCTTCTTCCTGGCATGAAGCTATGTCATGTGGTCATGACATGAGCACTCCAGCTGCCTTGGGAGCCAGTGGTGTGGTTGGTGGGGTTTCAATGTGGCTTTAGAAAAGGCAGTTTTAAGCCACTTTTTCCTGCCCATCTGTTTCACCCCCTTATGAATTGAATTAGCTATTAAATAATGTCTTAAGTATCTAACTTCAGACTCTCAGAAATCAAGCAAAACATATTAGAGAACAGGCTTATAGCTTTATTTCTTTTTGGAGTAATTATTTAGTATCATAATGTGCATTAAAGTATGCAACACACGGTGACTAATATATATGTAAAATGACATGTGGATTGAACTGTTTAAGATCTACACAGAACAATCTCATGAAATGGCATCTCAAATTCCAGATATCATTTCTTGGAAATATCAGCCATTTACATGGTATTTACCTCTGACTACACTGACTTCCACATTTGTTATATGTGGAAATTTGTACTGAATTGAACTGAACTGATCAGAGGAAATACTTTTACACTGATAAAACACATATGCAGTATGAAACACGTATAAAATGTTAGAATGTCAAACAACTAGGAAAATATAAAATCTTTCAGGAATACTTTAAAGGACATATAGTATTTTTGAGCATAATGTTAACTATATAGAAATAAATGAGCCCTTTAAACCTCTTTGAGAATTTAAGTGTATACTTGTAGGATGTATTGAATTCAAAAAAAGCCCTTGGCTCTTTGAAATATAGCACTCTAGGGCCAGAGACCTGTAAAAGGACTATGCTAAAGTTGAACTTTTCTCAGGAAAATGCAGAAATGGCAAAGGAATTCAGACAAAAAGCAGCCAACTCTGCCTGGTTCTCTATTGTCTTACTTCCCTCACAGCTGAAGTACCTGTGGTCTTTCTCCTCTTGCCACCACTGTGTTGGCACAGTGTGCCAATAAGACTGCAGCCTAGGATTTTAAGTATTATTTTCTTACCTGTTGAAGTCATCAGCATATTCATCTTCATCTCCTGTTTGTAAGTAATCAAACAAAGCATTAGCAAATTCTGTTCTTAAACAGATAAGTCCATTTCATACCAACTTCATGTTAGTAAAAAGAAAGGGTCTCTGAATTGTTTAGAAAAAATATAAACTTAAAAACTGAATAGTCTTTAATTTTTTGCAATAAGTTGGGCTAAATGATGAAAGACTACTGGAAAAATAATACTTCAATGATACTCAACTATCTACCTTTATTTGCACAATGTTTCAAAAACATACGGTTCATTTCTTTTTGGGAGTAATTTTTAAAACCATAATGTACAATAAATCATGCAACACAGGGTGAAATTATATATATTGTCTTTCTGCCAAAGAGCTACTTGCCTATTTCAAGTGTTCCAAGTTTAGAATTCACCATCTTTACATCTTTCATAATGGAGTCTGCATCTGAAAACCAAAAATTAGGAAGTTTAAAATTGCGTAACAAAACAAGATGCTTCATAATCTGATGACAGAATTGCTTAAAAAAATTAAACATCTTAAATTCCAGATTCAGCTTGATATTTTGTTTTGTAATCAACAGTTGGGTGAACAGATAACAATCAATAATGAAACTAATCATCATCATCATCATCATCATCTCCTCCTCCTCCATTCCCCTATATCCTGGGAAACCCCTCTCAAGAGGGTAAGGCTCTCTCCTGAATAGGCATGGCTGTAGTGCTTGGTGGAATTATTCCATGTTGTACAAAAGAATTTTGCCACTGGAGCTTCTGCTGGAACAAAACAGATCTAATTACAGACAATTCTGTCTTTACACTGCACTCTATACAACACAGGTCCTATTGTTTGGGAAGACCCCACGTTCTTTGTAGAGGGTTTCATGGAAGGCTTACTGGAATCACAAATGAGAGATGAGGAAGACTGATTGTACAAACTGCCTTCTAGAGAAACACTGGATATGATACATTATTTTACAGTTTTAATCAATGTATCCTTTTAAGCAAATCAATTTGTTTTATTTGGATCCAATATATAATAGAAAAAAGGCTACAACTAATAGTATCTGTCTGTGGCAAAATTAATTCCTTTCTCCTTTGTCCATCTGTCAGATCTGCTCAAGGAAACTGGGAACGTGGTAGAGTAGTTTCGGGGACAGAGAGTAGAACAAGACATAAGTAGAAGGGGAAGGTGCAAAAGAAGTAGTCTTTTCACATGCAGTTGAATAAGGCTCAAAAGTAGGATTGGAGTTGCGAAAGTTTTACTGAGGTACACGTTTGCATTCTTGCCTTTTTTAAAACATCTGTTAACTGTTCTTACAATTAGATCGCTACAATCCAGAAGAACTATTTTTTTTTATTTAGAGCTTTGAGATGAAGGCTGTTGAGGTGGGCACCTATCAAATTCTCTTACCTTTTCTTACAGAACAGGAATTCCCAATGAAAACAGTTTAGCTGTTATAATTAAGGAAAAGTTCTTGTAATGAAAGATCATAATAATTACAGCATGTCACTGCAAATTATCCTATTCCTCTCAACATATCAAAGAGGTTAACAAATTATACTTACTATCAGACTCTTTTAGTGGAGGTGTTCCAGTCAAAGAACTCAGACCGGTCTTTACAGGTGGTGCATCTGAAAGAGATCCAAGATTTCCCTCTTTGCTAGAATCATTTTTCCTTTAATAAAAAAGAACCAGAAAAGCAGTCACTTCTCTAATTAGATACCTTACTAGGCAAAACAGTATACCCAGAGCTAGGCTGCACAATCCACACCAACACAACAAAATAGTAGCAACAGCAACTGAATGATCAGTGGTGGATCTACTTTCATATAAAGCACTATACAGATAAAGCACTGTACAGGTAAAACACTGTACAGGTTTTATTTTCCATAACAAAACTTCTGCTTGCTTCACATGACATCTTGCATAGAAACACTATAAATGCTGAGGGAATTTTTATAAACATAACTTAGGTTTATATAAGGAGGTCCCATGTGATATAAATAGAAAAACATTTCAAGTTTCAAATTCTGAGTTGGGGGTAAATTTTTCTCAGTAGAAGAAGCAAGTACGAATCGAAATGACTAATGGAAGACTAGAACTTGTTGAAAATATTATCCAATAGACACCATTCTTGGTTATTTTAATTCTTCTGTTTTCTTGAAGGTGAAAATGCTTTATGAGAAAATGGTATTTGCACACTGAGAGTACAACACAAAGGACAGTTTTAGAGTATGTGAGTCAAGAGTGTGTGTAATGACCCCACAAGGCCTCTGGGTCTAGGTTATAAGAAGGATTACCTCTGGGGAGATGATTCATGTTAATCAATTAGAAGTATGGAACTAGAGAGACCCAGTTGGTTCTGACATCTTCAGTGCATAAAGGCACTTTCATGCAGAGCATCTATTATCTATTTTTAAAAATTTTTTTAAAGTGCTTTGTATTTTCAGTGGGCTCTACGAGGTTCTTGAAGTATTTTCTTTGTTTACTATAAAGTTACAAAAATTTGGCATCCCATAACATAAACATTTGATTAAATCTAAAGGAAACATTTATATTAGAAGTACATTTGATTTACCAGCCGTAAGAACGTTCTGGTTTTGGTATAGGATCATCAAAGAATGAATCTCCATCTGCATCATCTTCCTCTCCAGCTAAACTATTCTTTTCTTTGGTATCGATGTCTTTGTTTGGTTGAGAAATTGGCTTCAGTTCATTCGGTAAGAAGTGAATACTGGCTTTACTCTTTGTGTCACCAGACAAGTTGCTTGTATCACTATGACTGGTTTCTGTAACCTTAAAAAAATGGAGATTCCATTACATAATATCACAGAATCTGTTTCCATTGAGCTGCAGCAATCCATTTTTAAAGACATAGTTATAACGAATAAACAAGACATCAATAATTGTAACGGCCAAAAATACATGGCCATAAGTAATATTTCATTTGAACTGTTGGAAGTATAGGCAGAAATTCAAACTCTAGGGGGTTGTAAAGAAAGCAAATTATATATAAGATGAAGGAAAGACCATTAAAAATCTGATACTTACACAATTTCTGAACCAATACTACTTATAACTCCAACATCACATGAGCACTCAAAGTGATGTGAAAATATTATCTAGAACAACCCAATGATAAATAAACACACATTCAAAGCTACTGAATTAGCAAAAGTCAAATAATTAGAATGCAGTAAATAAAAGGCAGTATTCTACAGGAACAGCTGTAATTACTGAATGATCTGGCAGAAACTGTTTTAATTAATCTTCTGAAACTAGGCAACAACTAGCACCCACCAAAGTACAAATACAGTAGTAACAAAATTCTGCCCTTTAGATTCACAATTTAAGAAAACAGGGGTGTTTACTTAAAACAGGATGTTTATTTTATTAATGGATACCATATTTTTTGTCAGTTTAACTATGCTGTTCTAAAATAGTTAAGTAAATTGTATAGGGAACTCAATTAGGAATTTCATGTAGAATTTGAGGATAGGACTGGTGTACATTTGTATAGTCAAACATTAACACAATAAAATAGCTACATAAAACAAAAGTATACAATTACTTAGTAACATCTAGATAGAATGCTAGTAAATTGTCTTTCTAAATTGTCTTTCTCAAGAAATTCACATATAGAAAACACTTCAGAATAAAAATGACTTAAAGGATCATTACTCCTGTTCATACTCATGTCAATGTCATAATGATCATTAACAATTTTCTGCATGTGGAATAAAAATAAATTGTTGAAACATTTGTCTGAAGGCCTTTAAAATGAAAAATTGAATCTACCTGCATTCAACTATTTCTTTTAAAGAAACAAATGGAAACCTCAAAATTACTCTGGCCTTATTACAGATTTTGGCATCTGTTTTCCCTCTTGCCTTCCATTATAGCAGGGACAAGAATGCTACTGCAATGAAACAAAATACAGCTTTCCATCTGAATGTCATCCCTAGCCACTAAGAAAAAAGTGAGATGTAGCATACCTTCACAAATCCAGGTGTTTAACTCTCAGTAGATACAGTAACATGTAAAATCCACAAAACAGTGATACCTTTATTAGGCTAACCCAAAACACACAAATTACATTATGCAAGCTTTCAAAGCTCTACTGGCTTCTTCAGCAGGCAAAGGTGTTAAAAATCACACAAGAGAAGAAGACAAAAATGTGATGTTAGACTTGTAGGCTCCAAAAACAGTCAAATTTTCATTGGGACTGCATTTTGCATATTTTCATGTAATAGACAAGTAATTTACTATTCTTAATATCTCTACAACTGGTTATAGAGTAGAGACAGACAACTAAGCGGGCTGTTGGGGATAATTTTTCAGACCACAGGAATCTCTGAAGGCCATTCTCAGCAAAAGAAATTTAAAACACATGGTGAAAAAAATGTAGTGGCTTCTGGTCCAATATCTTTCAGCGCTTTTAGGGTTGGATAAAACCTAAAATTACAAAACTGCCTTTTTGTAGCTGAAAAGAATTGGACAGGAGAGTGTTAAAAAACTGTAGGCATGCTCCTATGATGCCCCTAGATCACATTGTATCCACTTGCTTTAGATGATAGATAGTACATCAGAAATGTAGAAAACCCTTTTAGAAAACTGAATTTAAAAAAAAATCTTCCCAGTCAGGACCTTCCCTGCTATCCAGGAAAACCGCTTGCCCTAAGTCAGTGATGGGCAACCTTTTGAGCTTCGTGTGCCAAACTTCACCAAAAAACTGAGCATAACTTGGGTGGTGTGTAACTTTGATGAAAAAAACATTATTTTGCAATATTTATAGTTTAAATTACTTATTTTTTATAGTTTATATATTTATAGTTTAAATCACTTATCTCAGTAATGATGGATCAGAAATCCATGACACCCCAGAATAGTAGATAATGGTTGCTGTGGTTAACTGTTATTTGGTTACTGGTAATGGCAGGGCCCTCAGAGATGTGTCCCCCGCTGTGTTCCGCTGTTCCCTGCTCTATCGGCGGAAGTGAGGGCAAAGATCCCGACTTAACCGGAAGTCCCAGAACTAGACGCTCTATGACGGATTTCTGTTGTTTTGGCCTACAGACCTCCGGCACAGAGTGTCTAATAGGGGAGGATGAAACATTTGCAACTTGTTTCATCCTCAGGAGCAGCAAATGCAAGTTTCCTTTTTCATTGGGGGGAGGTCCAAAATGGATTCCCTATGAAAATAAGAGGGCTGACTGTACTGATAGTTGTCTTGTGCATTTTTGTAATTACCCAGCCTAAAACAACACTGGCAATGGGCATAAACTCCTACACACAATTACATGGAAGAAAACCTGACTAAATTCAAATTCAGAGGATTACACTTTTTAATGCACAAAAATGCAGGAATCTTATACAATTCAAAACTGAAGCAATTCCTTATTACAATAAAATTTGAACATCTGTAACTAGATAATTTCTACAGATTTTTCAAATGTCTGATGAAGCAAAAGCTAATAGTTGGGTTTCCCCCCAAATACAGAGCACATTACATATTCTTAAATGCCTATATTATTCTGCAGCTCAATACATTACATTGGAATGAATGACCAAAAGATGCTTTCAGAACAGCCTGTATGTAGAATTGAACAAATTCTGGGTTGAGCAGCAAAGCCAACAATGGTGAGATGAAGAAAAGCAGCTATGTTCCCCTTAGGCATTCATGCATATATACATTTAGAGATGAGAAATCCTAGGTGGAAAATGGGCACAACCTGGGTTTTCCTTAGTAACTTGCAACGCACAGAGACAGTGAAGTTTGCCCTGTGGCTTTTCCAAGCCCCTGCCCTCCAACCACAGTTTCCCCAGGTTTCTAATTAAGTAGTAAAAACAGGATTGGCAGTGATATGTCACACTCAATATACACCAGTAGTACACTTAACTGCTCTTTTTATCAAAGAGAAAAACTCTATCAATTAAAAGCAATTCTATCAACAGTACCTAAATTTCACACCACCTCATGACCAACAGCAATAAAGCATCTTAAAAGTCTAAAGGTTAGTAGATATCATCCATTCCTTGATTTTTTTTCACTAAGGTGAAATCAGAAATTGGCTGTGCAGTCACAGAAGACTTGCCTGAATCTGTGCTTATTCTCCACACTCAAGGATTGAGAAAGAAAATAAATTACAGTATTTGACTAGTCTATTTATCAGGAATGCAGTCTTCCTCTTTTCCTTCTGCCTTTTATCTTACCAAGCATTACTGTCTTTTCTAGTGAGTCATGTCTTATGGCCAAAGTCCCAGTTTCATCATCTTGGCCTCTAGTAAATAGTTTGGGGTAGATTTGCTTTAGGACTCATCATTATTATTATTTACTTATGTCTTTTTAGCAGTCCACAGTATCCTTTCTCTCTCTCTCTCTCTGGCTTTTCTTCATTAATGAAGATTCAGGAAGGACTCATCCCACGCTTTCTACAAGCGTGTTAATGACTAAAAAGGCCAATCCGAGATAAACAAGTCTGGTTAGAGAAAGCACAGCAGAAAGTCTCCTTGGGTGATGTTTCCAAGTTGTGGTTCTTTCTGCGTTGTCGTTTCTCTTCGAGACTCGTTCGGCGTGAGTTCTCGAAAGAGGCTGCAGCATTGTGGATAGTGTGTCTCCATGCCTCCCAATGTGAGGCCAGGGCAGACCATTGTTGGTGATCAATTTGGCTGAGCTTGAGATGTTGTTTCAGGGAGTCCTTGTATCTCTTCTTTGGGGCGCCCCTCTTACACTGACCCGTGGTGAGTTCACCGCAGAGTACTATTTTTGGGAGGCGGTGGTCCTCCATCCTAGAAACGTGACCTGCCCAGTGCAGCTGTGTTTTCAATAGCATGGCCTCAATGCTGGGGATCCCTGCTTGCTCCAGGACAGCAACATTCGTCACATAGTCAGTCCAGTGTATATTTAGGATTGTGCATAGACAGCGCTGATGAAAGTGTTCGAGGAGTCATAGATGTTGGAAATAGGTGACCCATGTTTCAGACCCATAGAGGAGAATTGACAGTACAATGGCTCTGTACACATTGATTTTTGTGCTTCGCCTCAGGTGTTTGTTACTCCAGACTTTTTTGTGAAGCCTTCCAAATGCACTATATGCCTTTGCTAACCTGTGATCGATCTCTTTATCAATCACAGATCTCTTTATCAATCTTGGCGTCTGAGGAGATTATACTTCCCAGGTAGGTGAACTGCTGGGTGGATTTAAGCACAGATTTGCCTATGGTGACGTGGGAGTGATAGTGCTCTTCTTGTGGTGCAGGCTGATAGAGGACTTCCGTTTTTTTCAGGCTGACTTCCAGCCCAAACAGCTCTGCAGCTGTTGCAAAGGAGGATGTTAGGCGCTGCTGAGATGTTTCTATATGGGCAACAAGGGCAGCATCGTCAGCGAAAAGCAGCTCACGGACTAGATAGTTTAGAGTCTTCATTTGAGCCTTCAGACAGCTTAAGTTAAACACGCTACCATTAGTACGGCAACATATATAGATGCCGTCTTCTTCTTCGAGATCTGTTGTAGCCCTTTGGAGCATCATGCTGAAGAAGATTGTAAATAGATTTGGAGCGAGAACACAACCTTGTTTCACACCATTAGTTATTAGAAAGGGCTCTGAGAGAGCATCGCCATATCTGGCTTAACCGTGCTGGCCCTCATGTAGCAAGATATCATTTTGAGGAATTTGGGGGGACATCCTAGTCATTCCAGGATCTGCCACTGACCTTTCCTACTCACAGTGTTGAAGGCTTTGGTAAGGTTGACAAATGTTACATAGAGTCCTTTGTTCTGCTCTCTACATTTCTCTTGCGGTTGCAAATATCATATCTGTAGTGCTCCTATTAGCTCTGAAGCCGCATTGGCTTTCAGGAAGTTCTTCTGCAATAGCAGGATCTAATCTGTTCAGGAGTATTCGAGAACCACATTTCAAATGAGTAGATATTCTTCCTATCAGCTTTCTTCAACATCCAGCTTTCACAATCACACATAAAAATAAAAAATATGATGGTATGTTTTAACATAACTTTAGAATTAATATACATTTACACTTCAGGATCTTGCTTAGTTTCTGTATAGCTGCCCTTCCAAGTCTTTTTCTGACTTCTTGAGTGCAGTCTCCATTCTGATTAATGACTGAGCCAAGATAAGGAAAATTTTGAACTATTTCAACATCTGAATTGTCTAAAGTAGTAAAGTTATATAAATAATCTGTCATCATTTTTTCTTTCTTAATGTTTAACTGTAAACCTATCTTTGCATTTTCTTCTTTGACTTTTTCCAATAATAGTTCTATGAAAAAAGTAAGACAACACTCTCCTTCTCCACTTACCTGCTTTGAATTTAGATTTAGTGGCTCCCTTGTACATTTTTAAAAAAATCTGTATAAATAATAATAGAATTACATGCTACAGTTTCAGATCAAGGTCACCAGCCAATATTCTCCTGTATATATATATATTTTATATATATATAATACACTATATATATATTATTGTATATATATTGTCAGGGGTCTTTTACACACTCACCATAAAGTGGAGGTGAAGAACTTGCACGACATTTTGTAAATAAAGTCACTCAAATCCGCTCCAACTTGGATGCTACAGTTGATACAAGGTCAATGGATGTAACCTTGACTCCTGTCAGTCCAGTGTTAATGGATACTTTTCAGCTTGTGCAGCCTGATGGACAGGATCCTTGGAGAGGTAAAAGCCACCACATGTATCTTGGACCCTTGTCCTTCTTGGCTTATTAAACAGGCCAGTGGCGGACTGGCTGAGTGGGTAAAGAAGGCAATCAATGCCTCCTTACAACAAGGCAGAATTCCATCCTGCCTAAAGGAGGCTGTTGTGAGGCCTCTCTTTAAAAAGTCATCCTTGGATCCCACAATAATGAATAACTATCGGCCAGTGTCTAACCTACTATTTCTGGGCAAAGTTTAGGAACATGTGGTGGCTTCTCAACTCCAAGGGTTTCTGGATGAAATGGATTATCTAGATCCATTTCAGTCTGGTTTCAGGCCTGGCTATGGAACAGAGACAGCCTTGATTGCCTTGGTGGATGATCTACGGAGGGAACTGGACAGAGGGAGTATGTCCCTGTTGATTCTCCTGGACCTCTCAGCGGCTTTTGATACCATCAATCATGGTATCCTTCTGGACCGCATCTCTGGGATGGGGCTTGGAAGCACCGTTCTAGAGTGGCTCCGTTCATTTCTGGAGGGGCGAACCCAGAAGGTAGTACTGGGGGATTCCTGTTCGACCCCCTGGCCATTGACCTGTGGGGTCCCTCAGAGTTCTGTGTTGTCCCCTATGCTGTTTAACATATACATGAAACCACTGGGGGAGGTTGTCTGGAGTTTTGGGGTGCAATGTCATCAATATGCAGATGACACTCAACTCTACTACTTCCCACCTCAATCCAAGGAGGCTGTCCTGGTCCTAAACCAGTGTTTGTCTTCAGTAATGGACTGGATATGGGCAAACAAGTTGAAACTTAATCCAGACAAGACAGAGGTGTTCCTGGTCAGTCGGAAGGCGGATCAGGGAATAGGGATCCAGCCTGTGTTAGATGGGGTCACATTGCCCCTGAAGACACAGGTTCGCAGTTTGGGAGTACTCTTGGACTCAGCTTTAAACTTGGAGACACAGGTCTCTTCTGTGACCAGGAGTGCTTTCGCACATTTAAAACTTGTGTGCCAGCTGCTCCCGTTCCTTGAGAAGCCAGATCCTTGATGGCCTTCTGCTGGCAGGTTAAGACCTACGGCGTTTAAGGAATTGTTATGAGGACAGGAGGGGATATTGAATAATTTGTTAATGTTTTAATTGTACTGTTTGTAATGTTATGAAACCGCTCTGAGTCCCACTCCTGGGAAAGGAGTGGGATACAAA
The DNA here is from genome assembly GCA_034509955.1 of Urosaurus nigricauda. NCBI lineage: Eukaryota > Metazoa > Chordata > Lepidosauria > Squamata > Phrynosomatidae > Urosaurus > Urosaurus nigricauda. The sequence continues at coordinate 309,466,982 of JAOEGL010000001.1, read as the reverse complement.
TAATAATAATAATAATACTGTAATAATAATAATAATAATCATCATCATCATCATCAGTGCATTATGAAAGTACAGTAGGCGCTTGTTATCTGCCGAGGTTTGGTTCCAGGACCCCCGTGGATAACAAAATCTGTAGATGCTGAAGTCCCATTAAATACAATGACATAGTAAAATGGTGTACCTTATAAAAAATGGCAAAATAATTTTTTGGTTTGCTATTGCAAATGCACAAAAGTGTGGCTTTAAATGAAATTTTTAAAATCCCCATCTGTGTGATTCCCTTCTCCTCCTCTATACCTAAAGTAAAGGGAAGGGTGTTTTGTTCTCAGTTCTAAAGAATGTGAAAAAAGCAAAGGAGGCAGCAAGGTTTAGTCTAAGGCAGGTTTGCTATTTGGAATTTATACTTTTTTGAATATTTTCAAGCCATTGATGCTTGAATCTGTGGATAAAAAATCCGTGGACAAGAAGGGTCAACTGTACATAAGAGTCAACTAAAAACTTTTCACTTAAAAATATCTGTACCAGCTGAGCCCAGTGTGTGTATTTTTCCACTAGAGAATCACAAATGACCAAAGCAATTAAGTGTCTGCTGCTACCCAACCTGATATAGAGGCACCTTATCAAACTCTTAGAAAGGTTCCCACATGACTACTAGTTGAGATTAGATGTTGCTATTTGTCTTGGGCACTGTAATCCTAAAAGCAGGAGAGGTAAAGACAGCTATGTTTCAAATTTCATCATTTAGGGCCAAAACAAACAGCCCTTTTGAGCTGTGTGGGCGGCTTCAGAGCATAGCGTTTATATGCTACACGTCCTGAAGCTGGAAGCCTCCCAGACATTTACACAGGGATGGCTTCATGACACTCCGGCTGCGCAGCTTTACGTGCCACATGCCGTCAGAGCATTACGAAGCCGGCTTCTGGACATGGCACAGGCGTGAAACCAGCTTTTTGCTGCCCAAAAAAAGGAACAAATCTTTGCCACTCCTTTTCGGGCAGCTTCAAGGCAGATTGGGCCTGCTGTGTGACGTTGCCATGGCCCCAATCCGCCTTCGGAAATGGTGGCTTCAAGCCATCTATTTAACCCTTTGTTATGGCTAGCATCTGCCTCCTTGTTAGAAAATTGTTAGATGTATTAAAATGTCAACTTCTCAGACCTGCTCATATAACACAAAAGCATCAACTATAACTTGGTATCCTATAAAGCACTGAGCATAAGAACTTACTCAAGCAATTAGCTTTGTGAAAGTATGTCTGCATCACTTTTTTAAAAAACTTTTTTTTACCTCAGCTCAGCACCAGTACACAAAACATGCTTTTAAAAGTGAAAACAAGGAAACCAATCCCGAGCTGCTATGTTAGAATCTAAAAGCTCCTTTATAACAACTGTGTATTTCAGCAGACAAGACTGGGGTGCCTTGAAGTCCTTTTTACCTTTCACTTCAATGAGGGGAGAAACTAGTCGGTGTATAGCACTGCAGGTGAACTTCAAACTGCCAAATAGGTAATAGCTGCTCCCACAAAACACGATCTAAGCAAGAGCTACATATGTTTTAGGATTCCAGTCAGGTAATTCAGAGCTAACATTCCTGAGTTCACTCACAGAAATGCTATGTGTGAACTGACCCTCAGATAACCAAGAACTGACAGTACATAGTAACTTTAATGAACCAAATTCTGTTAGCACACTCGTTTATTAAATCTAAAGAATCCAAGTATGTGGCATCATGATGCCAAGCATCTTCTTGGAAAGGCACTTAACTCATACTACCTTGCAAAATTCAGGAAGAAGGATAGGCAAGCAGTCAGTTACTCATTATTATTATTATTATTATTATTATTATTATTATTTACTATTATTTGTAAAGTTTATTTAATGAACTCTGTATTAATTTTAAATAATATTGTGAATGTTGTGCCAAAGACCATGCTATTTCATTATATCTGTGGCATTAGTCTATCAAAACGCAACTGAGCGAATTGAATTGATGTTTAGTGCAAACTACACTTTTTTAAAAGTAAAACTAAAAGCACCTGTCAGGTTCTTCTGCTCATGCATGTTACCTGCTCAGCTGTGTCCAAGTACTTTTTCTGTTTACGATGTCCTTTATACTTTGGTATCTGAGCACAAGAATAAAATAATGGCACAAAAATGAAAAGAAATTATACATGGATTATACGTGAATTTAGACTCTCGAATAAAGATGTATACTCTCATCTTAAAAACCTGCTTAAAGATTTTGCCTTATAAATAGTCTTATCTCTATAATAGTGGAATACTTAAGGAATTGCATGCTGACACCTCTAAGTAGATTGACTGATCCTTAAAATTCTCATGAGTTTTAAATGGAAACAACATGGAGGTACTAGTATGTGGAAGCAGGCTGACAAATTTCACAGGCAGTCTCATCAGAGAGATTTGTTTGACAAGTCAAAGCATTTGAATTTTTAGACTATACTGCCATCTTGCTTTCAATTTTTTTTTCCTCCTGGAACATTCAGCTTACATTTTAGAAAGATTTGGATCAAGAAGCCTGTTTCTCACATTGGTTTCAGAAAGAACCATTCACCTTGCAAATTCCAGTCCTTTCTCCAGTAGGCTTGCTAGTATGCACAGCACTAAGGTTTAAGCATCCAGGTATGTAACTGATTACCTTCCCCTGTAGTGTCCTACTTGGAATTTAAGATCAACTAGAGAAAGTTTGAATCCCTGCTCCACCACAAAAACCCGCTGGGTTACCTTGGGCAAATCACAAAACTTTCAGCCTAAGAGGAAGGCAAAGGCAAACCACTTCTGAACAAATCTTGCAAGAAACCCCTGTGATAGGTTCGCCTTGGGGTTGCCATAAGTTGGCAATTACTTAAAGGCACACAACAACAACAAAGAAAAACAATCCAGATCAGTGTGGCCTATGGGGCTATCAGACCTGGAAACCCTCTAATGGCACCTTGGCTATCAAAGTCCCTTATATAACAGATTTATTCTCCTTCAACAGAATGTGTGCATATATACACTCTCCAGATGTTCAGATGTCATGTTCAGATGTCAAGCTACTACAGTGTTTTATGATGTTTTCTGTTCCTTATGTTGTTTTTACTGCATTTTACCAAAAATTAACAAGTTATGATTTTAAGGATTTCCAATATTTTATGCAACTTGAGAAAACTTGTTTACGAGAAGACAGGCATGCCTGTCCCATGCAGCAATGTAGTTAACTCTGCACTCAGATGACTCAGTCTCAGTAGTGAACAAATGATAGCATATTTTGGTTCAATGCTGCCCCTCCGCATACTGACATCTCCATTCTCCACTCCACAATCAGTACATTCAGCCTAAAACAAAGATATCCTTTGCTTTCTTCCATCATTTCAGTGGTAATTTTAAACACACTGAATAATCTTTTTGCTTTAGCAACAGCTACAGCCAAGTGCTTTGACTATAACAGCCTCTTCTTCATGCCACAGCAACTGCCAGACATCATACCAATTCAAACCAGTTTGATTGCCATTTACAGGAGAGACAATTTCTATACCTGACAGCCATTGTATTTCTTCTAGAAACTGCAATGCTCAATCAAAGATGAATAAGCAGCCCCATAGGTGCATATGTTGTTCTTATTGTTGTAATGTATGAAGCCCTCGTGGCAAAGAGGTTAAATGGCTGTACTGCAGCCACTCACTCACAAGCCACAAAGTTGTGAGTTCAGTACCAGCCAGGGGCTCAGGGATGACTCAGCCTGGCATCCTTCCAAGGTCACTAAAATGTGTACCCAGCTTGTTAGGGGCAATTAGGTTACACACTGTAAACAGCTTAGGGAGTGTGTAAGTGCACTGATAAGCGGTATAGAAATGTACTTGGTATTGCTATTGTTTGTTTATTTATTTTATTCCTTTGTATTCAGCATTTCTCCTGATAATGGGATTCAAGGTGGCTAACAAAATACTTATAACAATACAAATTTGAAAAGGCAATATGAAAACATACAAATATATGGTTTAGGAAACAATTTATGAAGTTCAGACATGAAAGAATTTTCAGTCTGGTTTCCGCCCACAGCACTCTCCAAGATCATAGAATCATAGAATCATACAGTTGGAAGAGACCACAAGGGTCATCCAGTCCAACCCCCTGCTATGCAGAAACTCTCCATCAAAGCATCCCCAACAGATGGCCATCCAGCCTCTGCTTAAAGACCTCCAAGGAAGGAGACTCCACCACACTCTGAGGGAGTGTGTTCCACTGTCGAACAGCCCTTACTTTCAGGAAGTTCCTCCTAATGTTGAGATGGAATCTCTTTTCCTGCAGATTGCATCCATTGTTCTGCGTTCTAGTCTCTGGAGCAGCAGAAAATAAGCTTGCTCCCTCCTCAATAGGACATTCCTTCAAATATTTAAAGAGGGCTATCATATCACCTCTTAACCTTGTCTTCTCCAGGCTAAACGTCCCCAGCTCCCTAAGTCGCTCCTCATAGGGCATGGTTTCCAGACCCTTCACCATTTTAGTTGCCCTCCTTTGGACATGCTCCAGTTTCTCCACATCTTTTTTGAATTGTGGGGCACAGAACTGGACACAGTATTCCAGGTGGGGCCTGACCAAGGCAGAGTAGACTGGCACTATTACTTCCCTGGACCTAGACACTATAGTTCTATTGATGCAGCCTAAAATTGCATTGGCCTTTTTAGCACCCGCATCGCACTGTTGACTTATGTTCAACTTATGGTCTACTTGGACTCCTAGATCTTTTTGGCACAGATCTCTTTTTGCACAAAGAATGGCCTCTACTCCATTCTCATTCTTCCTGATTCGTCTGCAGCCTTCGACACCGTGGACCACTGTTTCTTGCTTGACTTACTTTCTGACCTCAGGTTCTCCAACTCTGTTCTCAACTGGTTTAAATCTTGTCAGACAGATCTTTTGCAGTGGTCACAGAAGGTCAGACTTCCTCCTCTGTTCCCTTATCTGTTGGAGTTCCTCAAGGCTCTGTCCTGGGTTGCCTTTTATTCTCTCTGTACACATTGTCCCCTTGGTAAACTCATCAGTTCTTTTGGTTTCTCCTATCATCTGTACGCCGATGACACTCAGCTGTATCTTTCCACTCCTGACCTTTCGCCGGGGCTTGAACAGCAAGTTTCATCTTGTCTGGCTGCCATTTCTCAGTAGATGCGGCATCAGCGCTTGAAGCTCAACATGTTTAAGACAGAGCTTCCCACCTAAGCCCACCCAGAACTCGTCTTCCCACCTAAGCCCACCCTTCAATACTCCTTTTCTGTTTCTGTTGACAGCACTTCTATTCATCCAGTTCAGCAAGCCCGCAATCTTGGTTTCATTTTTGATTCCTCTCTGTCGTTTATTCCCCAGATTCAGGCAACTGTCAAGACCTGTAGATTCTCTCTTTACAACATTTTACATCTCTAATCCTCCCTAATGTGCTCTCAGATGTAGCAGAGAGTCCCAGAAATTTAACCTTATTAACAAGGTCTTTACAATAAATATGATTCACACATGGAATCAGGATTCTCCTTGTTAAATCACCACAGTCCAGTATCTCTTATTGTATAGCCCTCTCGGTCCAGTTCATAGTGAAACAAGAAACATTATGCCATTTCCTGAAGTAAGGGAAGAAGAAGAAACAAAATTTGCAAAGTGATGTTTCCAAATGTCTTATCTTTACTCCTACAAAATGAAATTATGTCCATAAAGATAAGTCTTCTTAATTACACAACTCATTGTCCTGGGGAGTAGCCAATGTTTGGCCTATCCTGGGGAGTAACCAATGTTTGGTCTAAAGCAAAGGTAGGTAGCTGTGGCTCTTCAGATGTGGCTGAACTGCAACTTTAGTACTCCTTACCACTCCTACTGGCTAGAGCTAACAGAATTTGCAGTCCAATAACATCAAATGTTTGCCCTCCCTGAAACAAAGCACATTGCATCCATTACTCAGAATCAGACATTGTTTGGTATAGTTTTGAGAGCAAGTTTCACTTCAGATTTGCCAGAATTTTCAGAATTCAGTTTCATGTTGAAAAAAAGTAAGAGACAACTGTAACACTCCACCCACAAGAGCCAACTGGAATGAGTCAAGGTGGGGTGGTGATTTTCTGTTGATAGAAAGGAACTCTGCTGATACCGTACGAGGAATCTGACAAGGAGCTTTTGCATAATCTGTTAATCCACACCTAATTATGTCTAAAAATGGATGTTAAGGAAAGGCGGGTCAGATCTAGCGTGCAGATGAACAGAACCATTAGACTAAAAAACACAGCAAAAATAGCTCCCCACTGCCAGCTAGCAGTACTTTGGAGAATTCACCACTTCATTCCCCACCCCTCATGCCCACACTTAAGATTGTTACATAATTTGTATTTAAAATCAAATCAAACCAACCCCATCCAATTCAATTCCAACCAGAATTTGGACAACTGCACAGTTCTGATCCTCATATATTTATGCTGTTGCTGTTTAATGTTAGTAATATATATTCTTTGTATACAGTGCACCCTTGCTATCTGCGAGGATCCGTTCTGGACGCTGCCTTAGACAGCAAAAAATGCACACTTAGTCCTGTTCTTTTCAATGAGCGTGTGTTCCCACTCCCAGCACCACGTGCATGTGCACCCACTGGAAAAGCTGGGGCTTGCCGTCCGCAGAAGCTCAAACTGCGGATGGTAAGCCTGTGGTTGGCATCGATGCACTGTATTACCAAATGCCTCTAAAACTGAGTAATGAAAACTTCTGAGTTTCACTTCTGAATTTCAGAATATTTAAAGCATGTTTCTCCCAAATTATATTATGTTAAATTCTGTTTTTCTGACTTACCTTACTTGGCAATGTGTGTATATGAGACCTTCCATCTGATGATTTTGGAGGAGAATTTACACTTTCAGCTATTACTGGGGTTGCCTAAATGGAAGTTTCAAAAAAGAAAATAACCATTGTACAAATTTTTTATTAGAATACCATCAGGTAGCATATAGATTCTCTTACAGAGGATATCATTACTTAAAAAGTAATTCATCCTTCAAGTACCTATACCAAGACAAATATTTTTAAAACATAGGCCAAATACTTAGACTACTATATATTTTAACAATCCTTACATCTCCACTGTTACAAACTCCTCTTTTTTGCTGGCATCTTCGGACCACTTCCAGCAATAATGGTCCATCTACTGCAGTTTTAGCTTCTACAATTCCCAAGTCTCGAGCTAAGTTCTCTCGAGCTTCAAGTCCATTTAACTACAAAATAAATAAATAAACAATCAACACAATGTACATAAAAAACAAACTTGGATCTTTTAAATATTTGGTAGCCCGTTGACAGAAAAGCAATTTGATCCAGAAGTGCCAAGGCATGATCGAGAAGCTATCAGTAAGAGACACGATTCAAAATATGAATATTCTCTCTTCCCCTTAATATACCCATGTCATAAATTTCTCCATGTTGCAGTTATTTTTCCTAGATAATGAAGCAGAGCCCTGCCTCCAGTCCATCTGCCTTGGTCCAGGCCTCAGAGGCAGAGAAGAACATTTGGACCTGATTCCCTTCCCCACCACCATTCCTTTCTCCTTTTGTGTCATGTCTTCTTAGAATGAAAGCCTGAGGGCAGGGAACCGTCTCATTAAAATAATAATTGTAAGCCGCTCTGATAGTTTTTAGGGCTGAAGAGCGGGGTATAAATAAATAAAAAAATTTCCCCTCCACTGAAACTTATCCTGAAGATTTATATTACTCTGAAGATGGGCCATTCAACATTAGCAAACTTACCCATGATTATTATGTTTTAATTAAAAATAAAAAAATACTTACTGTGCTTGATTCAGGTTGAAAGACAGCCAAAGTAAAATCTAGATTGAAGAACTGAAGAAATTCAGCAACAAGACTAGCCACCAATCGACCTAAAACAAAACAAAACAAAATAAAAAGAAGAAGATATGTATCACATGAAACTTCCTCATACTGTACTGTATTCTCATGAGCTACTTAGAAAGTAGAATTTAGCCAAATGAATATATTTGGGATTGCTTATAAAAGTACTGTGTCAAAATGAAAGACTGCTTTTAGCATTTGAGATGGTCTTAAGAATAAGAATATTAATGGAAGGGCTCCTTCAGTTCTTAAGTTGGTAGTCAAGGTGTTCTATCCCAGCCCAGGATTTCCACCACCCCTTCCAGGATTTGTCCCTTCTCACTTGCTGCCTCACACTCCTGGAATCTCATTCCCTCACAAGCATGGGTCATCTCTTCTTTAATTGGTTTCAAAACTGAGTTGAAGACCATATTATTTAGGGAAGCATTTCCAGGCATTGTGTGATTGTTATCTGTCACTGGATGTTTGATCTGATACTACTTCCACCACCATCCAGGAAGAGAGAGAGGCAGGCCAGCTCCATCAGGCCTTGCCTGAAAGATTAAGAGCCCTCCCTCATCCTCCATCATCCTGAGAGAGAGAAAGATAGGCTAGTCAGCTCCATCAGGCCTTGCCTGAGAGAAGAAGAACCCTTCCTCCAGTCCTTCTGCCTTGGTTCAGGCCTCAGAGGGAGAGATGAAGTGCTGGACCTGATCCCCTTCCCCTCCACCATTCCCTTCTCCTTGCGTGTCATGTCTTTTTAAACTGTAAGCCTGAGGGCAGGGAACTGTTTAATTAAAAAGAACGTATGTACAGTGCTGTGTAAATTTACAGCGCTATTTAAATACATCATCATCATCATCATCATCATCCTAGTGGAAAGGGGTAATTTTTGACAATTCATTTCTCCTCCTTCAGCACCTGCCTCCTCTGCATTTCAAAGAATCCCTCAGCCTTCTAGAGTAGATGGGTGAAGCACAAAGGGCTCAGTTAAAGTTCCCCCCTGCTTCTGCTGGTGAGAAAAAAAATTCAAGATATGAGCCAAAACACTTAGAACACCTTTGATGAACAGTTGACACTGAGCACATCTCCTGAAAAAACATCCACCTGGGTGCATTTCTAAGTACAGGGAAATTTTCATAAAACCTACTTTTAAATATAAAATTGTTCCCACTGAAGTTGATAAACACTTCACTGTGATGCTTTCATCCTTATTTTAACTGCTTGGTACATATTGTTAATAACGATTTAGAAACCAAATCTTCCAAATATTTTACAATCTTAGCATTCTTTCTTATAACAAAGATGTGAGGTAGAGCAATATTTTTCCTATTTTACGTATGGAGTAATTTGTCAAAGTACCTACAATAAGTCTGGCAAAAGTCCAAGTATGGCTGTTCATCTACTAATAGCTACAAGCTACCACTCAACCTTAGTTCCTCCACAATACAGTTGGCCCTCCATTTTCACGGGGATCCGTTCTGGACCCCCCCCCTCCCCACAAAAACGGAGACGCGCTGATGTTAAAACCCCATAGGCTTGAATGGGCCGCATGCCCATGAGCACAGGTGGGTGCGCACCACAGGGATGCACCCCATTGAAAATAACAGAGTTCGCCCCTCTGTGAACATTCAAGACCGTGGATCTCAAGTCCATGAGAAAGGAGAGGCAACTGTACTATCATAACCTGCAACAAATATGCTACATTTTTAAAGAAAAAAGACCGAACTTACCATCCTTTGTATTTAAAAACTTTCGCAAACTTTCATTTACCAAAGGTGTCTTGTTCTGCAAAACAATGAGGAAATTTTTTTAAAAGATTTAGTAAAAAGCAGTACAATTTTTGTGGATTTAGATTTAAGAGGAAGGTAGAAACTATTAATAATCTGTACTTAGCCTAAACCTTTTGGCTTAGAGCCTTTCTGAAAACATACACTGTCAGAATATGAAAATGATGAACAGGAAATAGCAATACCAACCTAGTCTAGGTGATCTTAATAGCACTGCAACAGTATATAATATTAAAACACTAAAATATTTTAATTGTTTTAGTGCTAGAATACACATCTGAAGTGACACTGCTGAATGGGAAGCAGACAGAACAAAAGTGTCAATGTCTTTTTCATTTGCATAGTGGTACAGACCCGCTCTTTACCTATTTCTAGTTAATAAAACAGAACAACTGAAGATGAAAGGTGGTACTGAGGTTTACAGAAGTACACTCTTTTCCTGGAATATGTTGCTTTCATCAGTTGCAAACTCTCAAACAAGAAATCTCCCCTCCATTTGCATTTGCAGCCATAACCCTGATAGTCAGCACCTTAAGATACACTGATTAACTTGGAAGACAGAAATGCTGTTCAAATACAACTATGGTCCAAAATATACTGCATAAATAATCCAGTTTGAAACCACTTTAACTGCCTTGGCTCAATGTTAAGGAATGCTGAGAACTGTAGTTTTGGGAGACATTTAACCTTCTGTCAGAGAGTTTTGGTGCCACACTAAACTACAATTCCGAGGACTCCCTAGCACTAAGCAAGGACAGTTAAAGCGGTCTCAAACTGGATTATTTCTGCAGTGTGTTTTGGACATATGTCAAACAAATATTTCAAAAACTATTGCTGTAACACACCAAAAACAGATTAGCATACTAAAAATAATAAAAATCAAATTATTAAGTTATCTACTTACCTCTACTTTTTCTTGCTCTTCAAGAGCCAAAAACACAGCTGCCCGCAACTCTGCCTGTAATAGAATGCCAGTATTTTTACAAATTCATACATTTTATAAGTACATACATTAAGCAAACTGGATACCAAGCCAAACTGCACCCAGATGATCGTTCCAAAAGTAGATTTCATTCTACTCCACAAACACTATGGATGCTGGCCATGAAAGCCTTCGACTCCACGCATTTCATTACTTTTCCTCCTGTTTATCTAAGTAAGTTTAAGATGGAGCTCAAGTATCTAATAGAAATTCCACAGGGGATGACAGAAATCAGGCCCCTAAACCACAAGTTCTGCATGGACCATCCCAAGGTAACAAAGCAGATCCTCCTGGAAGATAAGAGGTCCAGCACAAAGCAACTGGGAGATACCTGTGATTACATATGGCAGAATCAAACATAAGAAATTGAGCAGATTGCTACATCTCCCCTCCTAACAGACATGAGAACAGTACAAATTTGTTAACACAAAGATTTACATCCCAGATTATTTCCAGCTTCTTCTCTATCTCTGAACAGCAAGACTAAAAGCCAAATTGTCTAACAGAGCATAACAAAGAAGAAGTAATTCTTGGGGGTGGAGCACATGGGCAGAAAAAGCATCTTGGGTCCGTTTTACATTGGCAAAAAGAGGTGTCATGAAGGCTGCTTGAAAACCCAGCTTTTACATTAGAAAATGGGAAAGTGTGCCATGAAAACGCCATTTTGGCGTTTTAAGGGAAAAAACGCACCTTTAAAAAGTAGTTCGGTTGCCCCACTACTTTTTTAAAAAGTGTGTTATAGCGCTAGTACATCAAAACGCCAAGATGCCATTGCGCAGTTAAATGGGGCTCTGTTTCCTTAAGGCGCCCATTTAAAGGCTGCGCTGCAGGTGCGAATCAGAATGGATCGTGGGTTGGGAGCATGTGTGGTGTGGACTTCACTCCTAATTAAAACGTTCTATGCCCTCCAGGTGTAAAAGCTGGGGTTTAACCGCGCAGTTTTTTAAAGCTCCCAAACCCCCTTTAAATCATTTAAAACTGCGCAATTCGCAGCCGCAAACAGCGCAATAGCGCAGTTCAAGCCTCGACCATCGCAATAGCGCAGTTCAAGCCTCGACCATCGCAATAGCGCAGTTCAAGCCTCGACCATCGCAATAGCGCAGTTCAAGCCTCGACCATCGCAATAGCGCTGTTCGCGGCGGCACAAACAGCGCAACAGCGCAATTCGCAGCCGGCAAGGAAAAAAAAATTAAAATCGCAGTTTAAAGCCGCGTTTATTGCTGCCCATGTAGCAGCTCCGCCTGTATTTGTAGCGTTCTGACAGCTTCCCATGTAACTGCTGAGCCACAAAAAAGACCTCAGATAAGTCGTTCCCACACCCCTCAGTGTAGCAGCTCTGCACTTTTTTAATGCACACCTGGGGCTTGCTATGTAGCTGCTAAGCATTAAGATAAAGGCGACTTCAGGTCACACTTTCTTGCCAATGTAAAAAGCCCCTTGATCTTGTTTTTTTCTCAAAGTGGGTAGAAAATCCACTGTCCGCACCAGGACAGGGGAGTAAGAGTAAAGAGTAACAAGTTTTTACAGGAGTAGGAGTAGGAATAAGGAGTAACAAAATAAATTTTTACTCCTTATTCCTGTTATTATTATTGTACATGCAAACACCATTTTTATTTTTTTTTTATTTTTTATTGAAGAGTATAATAGGAGTAGGAGGAGGGGTAACATTAAGAAAACCACCACTACTTCCCAGTCCTGGTCTGCACAACCCACTCCGAAGGTGGGTTGAACACTACAGACAGACCACACAGAGCAGCATCAAAACATGCCGCTGAGTATTTATTTTATTTTGCCTTCCCAACATGCATGTGTACTGTCACAGTAACACACCACCTGCAACCTCCAAGTACCTCCCATATCCACCCACATGTCATCCCATGGCTGCCCCTTTGATCAGCCACACAGTCGTACGTGTGATGCTCTGCCAATACAGGGCATCAGTGCATCGATGTGCAAGTGATACATTGGCAAAGCACAATTATGGAGGCTCCTCACAGATGCTCCCTTCACCCCCCATGGCCCCTGGTTGGACTGTCCAGTTTGTGTATGTTATAATTACATTCACTAGAGTTGTCAGGTTTGTTAGGTTGTTAGGTTTTTAGCCCTAAAGAGCAGCTTCATTTCACTTTCCACCCACTTTAGAAGAATGTGTCATATAAATGCCCTTGCCTTCAAAGTGGCTAGAAGCCACTTCATTTTGCCCATTTATTTTACCCCTTGTTACACTATTGGCCAGCTATTGACGTCTGACCGTGATGGTGATAAAGATTCCAAAACCTTCTGCCTGGTATTTCATATCCATTAGAACAGAGGTTCCAAAACTTTGGTCTGCCATTTGTTTTGGACTCCGGCTCTCAGAAGCCCCAGCCTGCTTGGCCAAGAGGAATTATGGGACCTGAAGTCCAGCTCACCTGGAAGACCAAAGGTTGGAGCCACTGCACTAAAAGCATCAACAACTAGTAGCCTCTAAAATCAAAGGCAGCATACCCATGTAATACCTGTAGTGAGGGCCAAAGAAGTGAAAGGAATTGCACTCATGTCCTGCCGGTAATCCTGGAGATTTACTTGCTCACCACGGGAAAGAGACAGGGAGGCCAGATGTCATGACCACAAAGGAAGACAAGGGACCGCAAAAAGTATGACAATCAAGAAAAATGTAGGACGTTATAAAATAAGAGCTGAAAACACTCGTATAAACATAAATTCATGCTTCTTAGTCAAGTTCAAAATGGAGGACCTTTTGGAATTCTTCCTGGATAGAAGGCTGAAATGCAGGTCATGTCCTGGAAAATGAGTAGATCTGGTCACCCTGAAAGAGGACACTGGATGGGATATGGTGTCCTACGGGGCTGCATCCGCACTGCAGAAATAACCTCATTTGACGCCACTTTTAACTACCATGGCTCAAGGCTATGACATTCTGAGAACTGTAGTTTGTTGTGGCATCAGAACTCTCGGGCTGAGAAAGCTAAAGGTCCCTCAAAACATTTTGCTAGGCCCAAGCCACGGCAGTTAAAGTGGGGTCAGACTGGAACTAGTGCACAATTAAAAGATATAGCTGTGTTAGTCAGTAGAATCAGTACGTAGAGAGATCTTATAGCACCTTTGAGACTCACTGAAAGAAAGGCCTAAATGCATCTGAGGAAACAAACTGAAGTCTATGAAAGCTAATGCTGCCAATTTCTTTCTTTTGGTGAATCTCAAAGGTGCTACAAGACCTCTCTTACGTACTGGAACAAGTGCAGTTTGGCACCATGGCTTTAACTGCTGTGGCTCAATGCTATGGGACTCTGGGAGGTTTTTTGTGAGACATTTTAAGTTTTGTGAGACACAGCGCTGGAACCAATTATAAATCCCAGGATTCCACAGCACTGTTGTGGCAGTTAAAAGTGATGCCAGACTGGGACAAATACCGTGGCTTTAACTGCCACACATGGCTCAGTGCTATGGAATATGGGGAATATTAAATGCCTTTTTGTGAGGCATTTAATTAACGCTTCTCTGTCGGAGATGCCTGGTGCCACAACAAACTACACTCTATTCTGCTTTGGTCAGGCCCCACCTGGAATACTGTGTCCAGTTCTGGGCACCACAATTCAAAAAGGATGTGGAGAAACTGGAGCAGGTCCAAAGGAGGGCAACTAAGATGGTGAAGGGTCTGGAAACCATGCCCTGTGAGGAACGACTTAGGGAACTGGGGATGTTTAGCCGGGAGAAGAGAAGGTTAAGAGGTGATATGACAGCCCTGTTTAAATATTTGAAGGGATGTCATATTGAGGAGGGAGCAAGCTTGTTTTCTGCTGCTCCAGAGACTAGGACCCAGAACAATGGATGCAAACTGCCGGAAAAGTGATTCCACCTCAACATTAGGAGGAACCTCCTGACAGTAAGGGCTGTTTGACTCCTTCAGAGTGTAGTGGGCTCTCCTTCCTTGGAAGTCTTTAAGCAGAGGCTGGACGGCCTTCTGTAAGGGATGCCTTGATGGAGAGTTCCTGCATGGCAGAATGGGGTGGGACTAGATGGCCCTTGTGGTCTCTTCCAACTCTATGATTCTACAATTCCCACAATTCCACAGCACTGGAACAGGAGCCATGGCAGATAATAATAATAATAATAATAATAATAACAACCACCACCCATGGCCAGTGGGGGGTCATTTGCTGCAGTGAGGAGGAGGAGGAGGACACAGCCTATGCTTCTGTTGCATCTATACACTCTTCTTCTTTGCTCTGTCCTGAGGAGGGGGGGGGGTCTGCCACTCATTCACCTCCGAGAGTTCCACGCATGCGCAGACGAGGCGCCCACCACCGACCCCTGAGGCAGCTGGCTTGGCAGAGAAAGGCAGCGGGTCTTCCTCCGACCCCTGTATCATTATTATCTCCCTTTTCAAAGTAGTCACGTGACCACCTCTGAGCGGCGCCTGGGCAGCCACTCACCTTGATTTTGTTGAGCACCCCGCTGGTCTCCAGCGTCTGCACGAGGAGGTCCCTCAGCTCTGTGTCTTCCTCCGTCGCCGCCGCCGCTGTCGCCGCCGCCGCCGCCATCTTGCTTCTCCCTGACAACCGCCTAAACTGAACTGGAACTACCACAACGGTCCAGCCCCCGCAGATTCGTCACCACTATGACACTGAGGCGGGGGAGGAGCGTTAAGTTATTATTATTTGGCGGCCAAAAAAGGAGATAGAGGAGGAGGAAGAGGAAGAAGAGGCGGTACTGGTGATGCCGCCTCACGACCCGCGCTCCCTCTGAGGCGCCGTCGCGAAAGTGCGAATCCTGTTCGAAAGGCAGCGCGCGGCATCGAGTTTTGAGGAGATTCGAGGCGGGATTTTTGAGCAAAGGGGGGGGGGGGTTTCTCTGTGTTTCAACCAACACTTTGTTTTATTTATTTTTTGAAATAAAAATACAAAAAAAATCCTGTGTATGTGGTGTTTGTTTTTTTTAAATAAAAGTGCCCGCTGCTTTTCCGTCGGCCTCAAAAAATAAAACAAGTTTTCTTCCATTCATATCAGATATATAAACATAAATTCATGTGCCTCAACACCACCTAAAGTTTTCCTGATGCAAAACATGGTGAAGACTTCTTTGGACTTTTATCACAAGAGCAAAATTTGAAGTTATCCCAGGGTCATTGTGAAGGGAATGCAGGGGCAATAGCGGGGTTTCAAGTTGTTTTATCACACTACACCAAACCCAATCAGGAGTCATTCCAGGGTTAGGTAAATTTGGAGAAAAAGAGATTTTACCTAACCCTGGAATGACACCCGAGTGTGTTTAAGACGGATCCTGATTGAAACCCCTTGATTGCCCCTGCATTGGCTTCACATTGACCCTGGGATAACTTCAGATTTTACTCGTGTGATAAGAACCTTTCAGAAATCCTTTAACACAGATTGGGAATTAATATCTAAATTTTGTTAAAAAAAAACAAAAAAAACAGGTGGAGCTAAGAATAGGCTTTTCTTTCTTGCTAAATTTGTTACATAGGAGTTTATCAGACGACAGAAATTGGAAGTATAATCTAATGGCAATCCGAACGCAATCATGGGGTTTCACGTTATTGCGTATTAAAGCATCTCACGTAATTTCGGGCAAAAGGGAAGTCATTCTGAATGCAATCATGGGTTTCACATTATTACGAATTAAAGCATCTCATGCAATTTCGGGCAATGCGAGGTCATTTTCGGTTAATGGGGGGTCATTCTGAATGCATTCTGAGCACAATTGGAATTCACATATATTCGCTAAACTAGCGAATTCACGTGAATTCGAATTGGCTCTAATTGGCTCCATTCAAAATAAAGAGAAATTCCTCCCGTCTGATAAACTACATAGTAAACCTGAGAGGAGCTCAAAGCTATCAGAGAGAATAGTACAAGTTTGAGGTAACAGAGGAAAATGTGATCATAAACTAGGAATTGTAAAAAGAATGGCTTTATTTTGCTTTATCTCCTTTAGTTCAAGAAAACAAATGGAAGTCTAAGAGGAACTAGCATACAAAGTGTAAATAATAGCAAGTATACAATATTAAATAGCATTAGTTATACTAAGAACTATGCATCAGCAGTAAAATACAAAATTTATTCATTTAATTGTAAAACACTTCTTTGAGAAATTCAGTGTTCTTCTCTACCTAAATAGGATCC
Organism: Urosaurus nigricauda; assembly: GCA_034509955.1. Taxonomy (NCBI): domain Eukaryota; kingdom Metazoa; phylum Chordata; class Lepidosauria; order Squamata; family Phrynosomatidae; genus Urosaurus; species Urosaurus nigricauda. The sequence goes on along the minus strand of JAOEGL010000001.1, from coordinate 309,450,222 downwards.
TGTGACCTCACAAAGGAAGGAGACGTCTAATTAACAAATTGTAAGCCACTCTGATAGCCTTGGCTGAAGAGTGGGGTATAAATAAAAATTATTTATTATTATTATTATTATTATTGTTGTATGCTGGATTCCAAGGAAACATGATCTTCCTTGAATTGCAAATAAATTTCCTTGACTTTAAAAATCTTATCTGCCAGCCTCCAAATAGCCCTCCCTACCATCTGAACTAAGACCAGAAACAGAAAATGCAGGGCTATGACTAACATTTCAATTTCTTTCTCCTGTTCGCCTGATGAAGAAGCCAGTGTGACTTCGAAAGCTTGCAACATGTGATTGTGCATTTTGGTTGGCCCGATAAAGGAATCATTGTTTGGATGTTATTGGATTTGTTATATGGTCAACATGGCTACCCCAGATATAAAGTTTCATAAGTGGCCATCTACTGTTGACAATTCTTTATCTCTATTGATAGACATGGAGAGATTAACTTCTTGGCTGAATCAAAAAGGTACAGAAAAGACAGAGAAAGAATGGTCTCTTGTTAACAAGTTTTTCAAAAAAAAAAAGTGGCAGTAAAAAAACAAGCGTGGGAATAAGACATGATTAAATGTATGCAGAAATAAGACATTTGCCATTTAAATTAGAACTGAGAATTTTTTGATTGCAAAGGGGAAAAATGAGACAAAAATGGCACAACAATTTGATAAATATTTGTTGTTATCCACCCTCGAGTCGACCTCAACCCATGGCGAACCTGTAAATGAGACATTTCCAAGACTCCCTATGCTCCACTGTTCTGCTCAGGTCCTGCAAATTCATACCCATGACCTCCTTAATAGAATCCATCCATCTGTGGCCTTTCCCTCTTTCTGCTTCCCTCCACCTTTCCTAGCATTATTGTTTTTTTACAGTGAGTCATGCCTCCTCATGATGTGGCCAAAGTACGACAGCCTCAGTCTAGTCATCTTGGCTTCCAGACAGATTTCTGGTTTGATCTGCTCTAGGACCCATTTGTTTGACTTCTTGGCTGTCCATGGTGATGTCATGACCTGCCCAGTGGAGGATGAGGATGAGGAGGATGAGGAGGAGGTTGTGGCTACTCAGGTGCAGGAGCAACCTGAGGCCATGCCAGGTCCTAGTTCGGCCCTGCCAGATCCCAGTTCTGTTCCTCCAGTCCCAGTGATTGAGGATCAGCAAGACCTGAGCTCTATGTGATCTCCTCTAGAGGCTCAGCAGCTTAGGGTTGCTCCAGAGGAAGAACCAAGCAAGCAGGTCCCTTCCTTCAGCCAAATGAGGGCTGAAAAGGCTTGCTTAAGGAGATCTAAGAGACTGGCAAACAAGCATGCTGCAGATAAGGAACAGCTTTGCTGATTTAAGGCACCTGGAGAACGCTGATTCTTTGCCAGAGTTTATTGCACATTCATCATATTGGATGCTGTCGGCGCTGGCTCCTAGAATCTTGTTCTCTTGTGCTTCTTGAACCTTTGCTGGGCTTAAACCTACGACCCTGGAACGGACTTGACTACTCTAAACCTTCTGTCTCCCCTGACCTTGGCTTGTTCTGACCTCTGTGACTTCTGGTATCCTGACCCTGGCTTTCGTTTGTGGTTTGCTACTTTTGGACTCTGGAAAGGTCTGTAGACTGTTTGCTAGCTGCCTACTTGGCTTCCCTTGCTGAGCCATTCCTATCAGCATTTGCTTGTGTGGGTGTTGGCAGCATTCCCAGACAGGTAACCTCAGCACTCTTCTCCAGCACCACATCTCAAATGATTTAATTCTCTTCCTATCCACTTTCTTAACTGTCCCACTCTTACATCCAAACACAGTGATAGGGAACACCATGGCTTGTATGATTCCAATTTTCATACTCAATTGTATGTCTTTACATTTTAGGACCCCCTTTGGGGAACAAACAACCCTTTTACAGGGGTTGCCTAAGACCATTGGAAAACACGTATTTTTAATTACTGTTCTGAAGTAGCAACGGAAATAATTTTATGGTTGGAGGTTACCACAACATGAGGAACTGTATTAAAGGGTTGTGACATTAGGAAGGTTGAGAACCATTGTTTTAGGATATTTTTAGTTATCTCATAGCTGCCCTCCCCATTCTTAATCTCCTGATTTCCTGGCTGCAGTCCCTGTCCCGATCAATGGACAATCACATGGGAGGAATTTCTCTCACTTTCGAAAGAAATGAAAGTGGGGCCAGTTTGGAATTGAGTGAATTCGCTAGTTCAGTGAATTTACGTGATTGCATATTGATGCTGTATCGCGTTCAGAACTGCCCGAAATTGCCTCCCAGTGCCCAGAATTGTGTGTGATAGTTTCTCATGCAATAACGTGAAACCCCATGATTGCGTTCAGATTGCCATTGTGTGATAAACTCCCATGTTTGATCCAGATATGAGAACTCTTTTACTATTTCTGTTTCCTCATTTTCTAGATTGAATGTGTGTAAGTTCTCTGTGGTCATTATTTTTGTTTTCTTTATCTTCAACAGTTGCCTTTGCACTTCCTTCTTTGATCTTCCTTAGTAGTTGTTCCAGGCCTGTGAGGTTCTCTGCTAGTATTATGGTGTCTTCAGCATATCTCAGATTGTTGATATTTCTTCCACCTATTTTCACTCCTCCCTCTTACATGCCCAAGTCTCCTTTCCTTACAATATGTTCTGCTTAATAGGTAGGGTGATAGGATGCAGCCTTGTCCGAACCATTCTGTGTCTCCATGTTCTGTCCTGACAGTGGCCTCCTGTCCTGAGTACACTCCCATGTCTTTAAGGGCACTCCATAGTCTTTTGTTATCTATGCAGTCAAAGGCCTTGCTATAGTCTATAAAGCACATGCTGATCTTCTTTTGGAATTCCTGGGTGAGTATAGAAGATACTTATTGCCAGGTGAATGTGGGAAGTGTTGTGTTAAATTGTCATCATTATTTTACTCGCCCAAGGCCATAGAGTGAGTTTCCATGGCTCAGTGAGGATTGGCACGCTGGCCTCTAGGGTCTCTGGAGACCAAGGTTCAAGTCCCCATTGAGCTCTGGAAACTCATTCTGCGGCCTTGGGCAAGTCATACACTCTCAGCATCAGAAGAAGACAAAGGCAAACCCCCTCTGAACAAATCTCGCCAAGAAAATCCCATGATAGGTGCACCTTAGGACTGCCATTAGTCAGAAACAACCTCAGGGCACACAACAAGAAGTAAGAAAGGTGTCGCACAAAGGCAGAGCCATAGAATATCCACAAATACAAACACAAATATTAAACTTCAAGCTAATTCACTTGCTTTCAAGGGTTGTTATTGACTAATTTCAAGAGGTTTTTGAGACAGTTTTCTAACCACTAGATGCAACATTCTTCTTTTTTGAATGAGCAGTATGATTTTTGGAATGAGCATATTTGCACAGGGCTGTCAAGTGATTTGGATTTTCTTCTCTTGGGCCTGTGTGTGAAAGACCCCTTACTACTTGAAACAGCTCCACTGACCAGCTCCTTCCAGGTGCAATAGAGGTGGCTTTTGTTGCCTGTACTGCCCCACAACAGGTCCTCAGATAAGCTTTAGTCTGTGTGTTTTCTGTCACCATTACTCGGGTTGCCTTCCCACTGCATGAGAGGGAATGCCCAGGAGTGATTGTGTTCATTATCCTGATCATGTCTACCTTCCATGTGTCAGCAAGAACTTCAGCAGGATCAGCTATCAAGGCAATAGGAATCCATTTGGAACCATAAGCCTTTTTGTTGTTGATGTCAACTGTCTTTGAGTTGAACTCAACTCATGGTGACCCTATAGATGAGACACCTTTCCTCCCACCCCTCTGCTTAGGTCCTGCAAACTCAGGCCCATGACTTTGATTGAGTCTATACATCTGGCATGCAGTCCTCCTCTCTTTCTATTACACTCTACCTTTCCCAGCATTGTTGTCTTTTTTAGTGAGTCATGCCTTTTCATGATTTGTATGATCATACTGTACGTGTATGATAAAGTATGACAGCCACAATTTGATTATCTTGGCTTTCAGGTAGAGTTCAGGCTTGATCTGTTATAGGACCCATTTATTTGTCCATGGAATTTTTAACACTCTTTTCCAGCACCACATCTCAAATTAGTTGATTTTTTTCTTATCTACTTTTTTCAGTACCTAGCTTTCACATCCATACATGGTGATGGGGAATATTATTGCTTGGATGATTCTAACTTTAGTGCTCAGTTGTATAGCTTTACATTTTAGTATCTGGTCTAATTCTTTCATAGCTACCCTCTGGATTCCTAGTCTTCTGATTTATTGGCAACAGTCAGCATTCTGATCCTAGGACCATTTTAATGCGTCCCCCACCCCTGTAGAAGTTCTGAGTCCCTGCAAGTCTAACCCCACCTCATGGTAATCTGTCCATGACAGGAAACAATAAGTTCCTCCACTCAGATTACATTTATCCTACCCACTCCAGAAAATAAGATCCAGATCGTACCTCAAAGCCTGCTTAAGGCCAGATACAACTTGGGGTAGACCCACAATTGATGAGACAGACAGGGCAGTCTCAGTGTGGAGAAAGCATAATGTACTGTGGGCCCTTGGTATTTGCAGGGGTTTGGTTCCAGAACCCCCTATCAATCCATGAATGGTCAAGTCCCATTAAATACAATAGCATAGTAAAATGTTGCCCCTCATCTAAAATGACAAAATCAAGGTTTGCTTTTTGGTTATATATTCAAGCCATGGACGTTTGAATCCATGGATAAATAATTAGTGAATACAGAGGGCCTACTGTACTGTAGTGTTAATTTTTCATCTCTAGTGCCCCTTCCATGCAAAGACAAAATAAGTATCTAGCAGGCTGATCTTATGCACTGCTGGGCATGCATAAGAGATAGGATTGTATAAAGCTACCCCAAGATACCATATAAAAATAAAAGCATTAATATTTAGTATGCGATTCCAAAATACCACTGAAGGGGGCACTAAAAATCCATTTTCTGATTTTAAGAGCTACGGCATTCAAATTAGCCAACTAAAGACATTTGATTGCATAATGTAGCTGCAGATGAGTGTTTTGAGCACTTTGCAACCTGCTGCTTCATATACATTTTTATTCAAGCCCTGTATACTAACCAGTATGGGTAGACTATGTTTTTCTTTGTATCAAATGATCCTAATCCTGTGAATTTTACACAATGACACTTTCTTCCTGATACTGTGAGCTAGATTCATGTTTAGAGTATGTAACTGGCCAGACAGAAGCAGACGTCTGTGCTTCCCATGGCAGCCTTTCTAGCCCTAATCACTTTATACTACACGGGGTATGAGTGGACAATGTTGAATACAGCAGTGTCTTTATGTTACAGGGGAGAGCCAGTGTGGTGTTGTGGTTTGAGTGTTGGACTATGTCTCTGGAGTCCAGGGTTCAAATCCCTTCTTAACCATGGAAACTCACTAGGTAACCTTGGGCTAGTCACACTGTCTCAGCTTCAGAAGAAGGCAATGGCAAACTCCCTCTGAACAAATCTTGCCGAGAAAACCCTGTGATATTTTATATGATATTAGGATCACCATAAGTCAGAAACAACCCAAAAACACACAACAACAACAACATGTTACAAGAGAAATTGAAGAATCCCTAAAATTTGTAAAGGCGCTGTTCATAGAAAGTGACTCATAGTTGTGGGGATCTTCCCCTTAGGTTGAACTCCCAACATCATAGCTTACCGTATTCTGCATGTTTCCCCGGCCTTTTGTATTGGGTAGGTGTGCCATGGAGAAGAAGCAAGCTTTGCCAGTCCAGTTGCATCACCTAAATCCTTGGACAAAAGTCAAAAGTCTTGAGGAAATTAAACAAAGTCCCTTGGCAACAGATATGTATTGCATCTGGTGTTTTGAATATTTTCATAAATGGTCTGAAGTTAAGGGTTGATTTACGTAGGATGAGAGCAAAGCAAAAACAGATTGTGTGGCATTCCAAAAGAATATCTCTCCAGTACATGGTTTCATGGATATTAAAACATCAAATGCAGTTCAATATAAATAAATGTAAATTAATGCAGCAGAAGCAAAACAAAACAAAACTCAGCTATATGTACGTGTGTGTGTGTGTGTATTGCTAGGATGCACTCCGGCAGCAACTCAGCAGCCAAACAGAGCCTGTGGTGGATGGTTCAATAATAATATTATAATTAATAATAATAATAATAATAATAATAAATGATTTATTGATTGCCCGCCCAATCACTAGGAATCTGGGTGGGTTACAACAATAAAAATGTGTTAAAATACAATAAAATACAAACTGATCCCTTCCCAAACCCCCTCCCCAATATTAAAACTGCAATTAAACATTCAAATTAAAAGCAATTAAAATACAGACTATAAACATAAAACAGTTTGGCAGGGGAGAGAAATACATCGCAGAATTTGGGTCATATACATAAACATCCACATGGGGAGAAAGCTAAGATATATTAGCTAGGTTGGGAAGGCCTGCTGGAAGAGATCCATCTTAAGAGCCTTTTTGAAGGCTCTAAGAGTGGAAATATGGCGGATCTCTTCCAGCAGGTCATTCCACAACTTTGGTGCAATAATAGAGAAGGCCCTTTGAGTAACAGAAGTTAGCCTAGCTCTTATTGGCTGAAGAAGGTTCTTATTTGAGGACCTCAGTGTGCGGGACAGACAGTACGGAAGAAGGCGTTCCCTTAAGTATTCTGGACCCAAGCCATGTAGGGCTTTAAAGGTAATCACCAACATTTTGTCCCTTGCTCAGAAACTGATTGGCAGCCAATGAAGGGACTTCAGAGCAGGTGTTATATGATCGTTCCGAGCAGTACCTTTGATTAATCTTGCTGCCATGTTTTGTACCATTTGAAGTTTCCGAACTTGGCACAGAAGTAGCCCCAAGTAGAGCGCATTACAGAAATCCAAACGAGAGGTTACCAGTGCATATACTACTGTTTCAAGGTCCCCTGGCTCCAGGAAAGGGTGCAGCTGGTGTATCAGCCAAAGCTGATAGCAAGTGCTCCTGACTGTCACATCCACCTGAGCTGGCAGCTGGAGTGATGACTCAAGGAGCACCCCCAAGCTGCGGACACAGTCCTTCTGGGGAAGTGTGACCCCATCCAGAACTGGCTGACATAACTCCAGTCCCGGATTGGGGTTTCCAATAACAAGTACCTCTGTCTTACCTGGATTCAGCTTGAGTCGGTTTTCCCTCATCCAGTCCATTACCGCCCCAAGACAGGCATTCAGAGGAGAGATGCCATCCTTAGTCACTGCATCAGTCGGAGACATACAGAAATATATTTGGGTGTCATCAGCGTACTGATAACATCCCACCCCGGATGATCTCACCCAGTGGCTTCTTGTAAATGTTAAACAGCATTGGGGACAGAATTGCGCCCTGAGGGATGCCTGACTTGAGCTCCCTCTTGGACGAATACCTGTCCCCAAGCGACACCTTCTGGAACCTACTTGAAAGGTAGCAATGCAGTGCTACTGATACCCAACTCTCTCAGGCATTCCAGAAGGATACCATAGTCAATGGTATCGAAGGCCGCTGAGAGGTCCAAGAGCACCAGCAGGGTCACACTTCCCCTGTCAATGCCCAGACGGAGATCATCGACTAAGGCAACCATGGCAGTCACAATAAAAATGTTGACCCACTATGTGGCCAAATTAAAAGTAGGGAATTTCTGATTCCTCCATGTTTTAATTACAGATATTAATGCAGTATTTAACTCTGGCAACCCAAGGAAAAAGGATATGCCATTAATAATGAGGTGAGATGTAGCAGAAATACTGTAGTCAGGGAATGTAATGCAAAACCTTATCAAATAATATCAATCACACTAAATAGAAAACTGTCAATATAACTATCAACCAAGTTTGTGCCCCATCTACAGATGCTCCAACTACAGAGGCAGAACAGGAAGAAATTCAAAGACTCTACAGACATCCAGGAAGAAATTGATCATACACCAAGACAGGACATATTGGTCAGCATATACAATTGGAATGCAATAGTGGGAAACAGAGCAGAACAAAACACTGTTGGGAAATTTGGCTTAGGATCAACAAGTGAAGCAGAAGATCAAATTTTGTGAGGCTTACAGTTTGTTCATTGGAAAAATATTCTTCAAGCAACCCAAGAGACAATGTTATACATGGGCATAACTAGAAGGTCAATGGAAAATTTAAAAAAATACATAATTGGAAGCAAAAGACAGAAAATCTCAATTTACTCTGCAAAAACAAGACCAGGTATGGATTGTAGCATAGACCATGAAAAGACAAAGGGAACTATTAATTCGATCCTTAACTGTTTCATTGAGAAGAAATAGCTGTCAGACGGAACATAAAACTTCATTCTCAGCACCTTTCTGTTCCTTTTTTCCAACCATAGTTGCTATAGAACAGAACAGAACAGAATACTTAGTATTTGGTTACATCTACCACAAATCTCTCTTCCAAAGCCCTTATCCAGCCAAAGTGATCTAAGAAGCCTAACTTTCCTCAAACTCTGCAAAACCGAATCCTAAACAAGTAAGGACAAGTAAGGAAGTAAGGACTGAGACTTTGCTTTTTGAGGTTTCTGCCTCCAAGAAAGATACAACCTTTTTGTGGAGGGACTATAATTGGCTGAGTTTTACCTATGAAGCAACTACCACTTTTTCCAGATATAGCAGTACAGAACCTCCTTGAGAAATTCAATGTTCTCTGCCCAAGTAAGTTTTCCAAGAGGCAGAGGTATTCTGGATGCCATGAAAATTACTTTCCTGCTGATAATGCAGTCTCTACCAACATTGAGATCCCTGCAAACTAATGGAACTACAGCACAAACAACATCTATACAAAATGTAGGTCTGTGACTCCAACACTGTAACTTTTTCCCCTTCTTGTATAATTTTTTAAACATCTTTTGCTCAATACAGAAGCCAGTGGAACTTTGAAAGCTTTCTTTATGGAGTTTATCAGATGATGGATATTGGAAGTATAATCCAATGGCAATCCGAAAGCTCATGGGGTTTCACGTTATTGTGTATGAGTGTATCTCACGCAATTTCGGGCAAAAGGGAAGTCATTCCGAATGCAATAATGGGTTTTACGTTATTGCATATTAGAGCATCTCACACAATTTCAGGCAATGGGAAGTCATTTTCAGGCAATGGGAAGTCATTCTGAATGCATTCCGAACACAATTAGAATTTACGTGAAATCGAATTGGCTCCATTCAAAATAGAGAGAAATTCCTCTCGTCTGAAACTCCTATGTGTTCTGTGCATATTGGCTGGCCAATAAAGGTCTTTTGTGGGTTTTGGATTTTTTGTTTTGCTGCATGGGCACCACAACTACCACTTGAATATGTTGCAAAACCTTGTATTTGTTGTATTTGTGTTCCTTCAAGTCATTTCCCTAATACAACCCTATTATAGGGTTTTCTTGGCAAAATTTGTTCATAGGTGGTTTGCCATTGTCTTCCTCTGAGGTTGTGAGAGTGTGACTGCCCCCTCCTAGTTTCTATGGCTGAGTGGGGATTTGAACCCTTTTCACCAGAATCCTAAATCAACACTCAAACCACTACATCACGTCAAACTGCAGTCCCCATTAAGAATGGGCTGAAACATTTTAAAACCACATTCACACAAGGAAAACCAAAACACCAGAGACATGGGAACTCATACCTAGTGTTTATCAAGAATAAATACATTCTCTCACTCATAAAAACACAAGAAACTTAAAGTTACTTAAATATGCTTCCCCTGTGTTTTTGTGTAACATTTAAACTTCCTCCTTTCCTTGTGAAAACGCACAGTGCAAGTTAGCTGAGCATGACTCACCCAAGGTCACCCAATGGGCTTACATGGCAGAGCCAGGATTCAGACCTGCTCTGCATCTACACTGCAGAAATAATCTGGTTTGACAGCACTTTGATGGCCATGGCTCAATGCTATGGAATTCTGGGAACTGTAGTTTGGTGTGGCACCAGAGCTTTGTTAGTGTGATAGTTTGTTGCAGCATCAATTTCACAGTCATGGTTCAAGGATATGGAATTCTGGGAACAGTTGTTTGTTTTAGCACCAGATCTTTGCTGTTGTGATCATTTCTTATGGCACCATTTTAATGGTCTTGGCTTTGCTCAGGTGCCACACCAAACTGCCATTGCCAGAACTCCATAGCATGGAGCCATGGGCTTTAAAGTGGTGTCAAACTGGGTTATTCCTGCACTGTGGATGCAGTCCTATAAACCTAGTACAACACTCAAACCACTACATGACTCTGGTTCTCAAAATATCATGGCAATTTTACATTTCATGTGTGTGTGTGGGGGGGGGGGGTATTGGTTTATTGAGATCCAGGCTGGTGTGGTGGTTATATATTAAACTCTTATGTGTGCCTGTATACATACATATAGATGTAAAACACAGAACATTTGAGCAAATGGAAATTTATGTTTATATTAAACCACTACATCATCCTGGTTTTCCAACTATCATGGCAATTTTACATTTCATGTTTATATATAGCTTACAGTTGTAAACTGCTTAGACACTCCTTAAGGGTATGACGCGGTATATAAATGAAACTGTTTTGTTTTTGTTTTATGTGTGTGTGTGTGTATCACATAGTGGTTTTATATATGTGAGTGTGTTTTATTTTGAGAGCCAGGGTTATATATGGTTATATACTGGTTATATATATAGTGTGTGTGTGTGTGTGTATATGTATCTCCACTATATATTAAACTGTGGGTGTATATATAACACAGAACAATAACACAAACCCTGCTTGTCTCTCTTGCATTTGAGCAAACGGAAGTATATATATTAAACTAAAGTATAAATATATATTAAACCACTACATTAGCCTGGTTCTCAAAATATGGTATTTTTACATTTCATGTTTATACACACACACACATATGAAATGTAAGATTCCCATGATACTTTGAGAGCCAGGGTGGTGAGGTTTAATGTATCTCAAGGACCATCATCATCATTCTTCCTTCATTCCAAAGGGGAGGATGGAAACCAGGGCAGGACAGACAGGACTGGAGCCATTCATCATGTGGGCCTGGCTCTGGGTGACGCTGCTGCAGCTGCCTAATTGTTTTGCCCATTGCCCACTTCCGCTTGCTTAAAGGAGGGAGCAGCAGGCAGGGCTATTGCAATGCTCTTGCTGACTTTGCAGAGGCTGGAGGGAGGGACCAGGGGCCTGGGAGGAGGAAGTGCCAGCCTTGCAGGGAAGAAAGCCAGGGCTGCAACCAGCCAGAGACAGAGAGGGCCCTGGTTTCTTTATGGCCACACAGGTATAGGAAGCCACCTTGGTTTCTCTCTGTGTATGTGTGTGTCTGAGTTTCTAAAAGTTTGCTTTTCTCCCACTATTTGGAGACATGGGTTGTTGGGGGGGGGGTTGTGCCTTCAAGTCGCTCCTGACTGATGGCAAACCTATAATGGGGTTTTCTTGGCAAGATTTCTTCAGAGTGGGGTTGCCCATGGCCATCCTCTGAGGCTGAGAGAGTGTGACTCGACCAGGGTCGCCCCAGTGGAGTGGGTTTGCACAGCTGAGCCAGGATTTGAACCCTGGTTTCCAGAATCCTCAAGCCACTGCTGGCTCTGTGTAAGTCTGCAACGTCAGTATATGCAACCTTGTAGCACCTTTGAGACTAAGCTTGGTTCTTGTTCTTGTGTGCCTCCAAGTCATTTTTTTAAAACTTATGGTGTAAAAAAGTATATCATGGGTTTTTCTTGGCAGTTTTTTCCCCCAGACATGGTTTGCCATTGCCATCCTCTGAGGCTGAGAGAGTGTGACGTTTTCCCCTTCCCCCTGTGGGGTTTTAGGCTCCAGTAGGGGATTCTTCCTGGACAGAAGGCTGAGGTAGGACATGTCCTGGAAAAGGAGGACAACTGGTCACCCAGCTCCAGAGTCATCGTCCAACGCTCAAACCACATGGCCTGTTTCCTCAAGACGCATGCTTTTCTAACTGTGTTTATGGAGGGACATATCTCTCCCTTATTTTAACTGGGCTTTTAACCACAGCTGCAGCTGCAAAATATACATCTTTGCTTCAAATCAAGCCGCATAGTGTTACATGTAGAGATGTGAAGGCCAGTGGAAAAAGGTTTTCATTTCCAATTAAAGCCTGGATAGGATTGCAACTTATCTTAAGTGTTTGGATTCAGTAAATTGAATTAACCAGGATTTCTTGGTCAATGTGACACTCTCTGTGACACTTTGTGAGGCACTAGAGGTGCAGGCTGCATCTGGACTGCAAAAATAATCCAGTTTGACACCGCTTTACCTGCCATGACTCAGTGCTATGAAATTCTGGGACTAGGAGTTTTTTGTGGCACCAGAGCTCTCTGACAAAGAAAGCGAAATGTGTTAGAATATGTTACTACTGCTCAAAGGTGTAGGATATGTATTGGAATAAACTACTTCTTTGGTTTGTATAGTTTGGATGGCACTGTTTTTTGCACGGTTTCTTTGATAGCGATCCTGGTTAAAATGATGAGAGCAAGTGCATAAAGATGTGATTTTGAGCTGTTACACTCCTATCTTTCCTTCCATAGAAAACAAGTCTCAGGTAGGCTCCTGTCCAGGCCCTGACTGGATTTAAACCAGATTACTTTTTGCCATAGTCAGTATGGTGTAGTGGTTTGAGCCTTGGACTATGACTCTGGAGACCAGGGTTTGAATCTCCCACTCAGCCATGAAATGCACTGGGTGACCCTGGGTGAGTCACAGTCTCTCAGCCTCAGAGGATGACAATGGCAAACTTGCCATGAAAACCCCATCATAGGGTTGCCTTAGGGTTGCCATATGTTAGAAATGACTTGAAAGGATATGAGAAAAACAACAGTTTTTGGTAGCCTCTTGAGCTCTAGTGTGGGAGATGAGAAGGAAGGGTTAGTGATTAGTGGAGCTCTTATTCATCACTTTATTAATATCTCACCTTTTTTTCCAGCCTGGGACTCAGTGACTTACAAAAAGGCATAAAATACAACAAAGACACAAAATTAAGGCTAAAACAGTATTAAATAACAACAGAATTAAAAACCATTTAAGATTTACTTTAAAACAGAGATTAAAAACAAAGATGATTCTAGGACCTAGAAGTGTTTTGCATGTATGGGAACTGTCAGAGAGATGTGCTCAGAACACTAAGCAATCAGCTGCCCTCTTTGAGAGCCAGCGTGCCACAGTGGTTTGGGTGTTGGCTGCAACTCTGGAGACCAGGGTCCGATCCCAAGCTCGGCCATGAAATCCACAGGGTGGCCTTGGGCAAGTAACATCCTCTCAGACTCAGGGGAAGAAAATGGTAAACCCCTCTGAACCAAGCAAACCCCAAGATAGGGTCACCTAAAGAGTTGCTGTAAATTGGAAACTTGAAGGCACACAACAATGACAACAACAACCTTAAGTGAACTTGTAGTCTCTCAATCAGGTGGTAAATGTTAATTTATTTTCATACTGTGTACATTCATTGGTTGAGATCCTACATCTGTGCATAGCTTCACACACAGTTGTCCACAAACCACCTGACAGCTGTCAAGCTCCAGAAGAAGCTGCTACAGTTGTTGCTGCTTATCAACTGAGAGGGAAAGGGAGGCAGACAAATCAGACTATGAAGTAGCAGCTGTGTTCAATTTGGGGGGCAGAAATGAGGGTGTGAGTACAGAGGAGTCTAGAGCAGCCATGCTTTCATGGTCTGGGTCATCTCCCCTCCCCTCCGCATCAGTAAGAGGCAGAAACAGAGATCCTTCCCAGGATCTATAGCTGTCAGGCAGTGGGAGATTTTTGGACACAGTGCAAGGGCAAGTGAAGGGCTTATGCATCCATAAATTACTAACAAGATGTCAGCCATCATTTGTAAAGCATTAAAAGTGTTTTTATATCACATGATCCACGTATTCTAATCTAGGTTAGTGTAAGCAATACTGAATTTGGATAGGGTATCCAGATTTTGTAGCAGCGGAAGTAGTTCTTGAAATGATCTTGATAGGATACCACAGTATCCTAAATGCTAACTGCTATTTGGATGAAAAGATGATATCTCCTGAAACATTTTGTGCACTGTTTGGCACAGTTGTCTAATACCTCTTGCTGCAAGATAAAATATGTTATGACCCCTAATTTCATATGGGCTGGTTGTCTTCAGTTGCAACATGTGCCTATATTGTTTTCTAAATATTCAATAGTGTTTAATTTCATCATTCATTTGAGCAACCTAATAAGGTGCTAATTTGCAGGCAGTTATCTTTCTTCTGAGCTTCTTGACAAATACTGTAGTGCTGAAACAATCTGGCCTGTGTTTTGCTTTGAAATCTTTGGCATTCAGAGGCCAGAGCACCACCAATTCTTGCCTTGAAACAAGGACAATTGTTTGGAATGAGGCAGAAATGATATAGAGACTACTAAACATTGGGTAATGCTTCTCTCAGTAGGAAGGGGAAGCTTTGCTGCTGCTTTAAAAACAAAAGGCAGCACTAGATGAACATTCCAGTATTGCAACACTATTTCCACTTTCTTTAACAAAATAGAATACTTTGTACAATTTACCCTCTACATTTGCAGTTTTGACTTTTGTGGATTTGATTATTCATGGATTTGCTTAATATGTTCTCTCTAGGAGTCTCTGTGAGCCAGCATGGCATAGTGGTTTGAGCATTGGACTATGAATCTGGAGACTAGGGTTTAAATTCTGGCTCAAGCATGAAACCCACTGGATGGCCTTGGGTGAATCACACTCTCAGCCTCAGAGGATAGCAATGGCAAAACCCCATGAAAGGTTCGCCTTAGGGTCACCATAAGTCAAAAATGACTTGAAGGCACACAACAACAGGAATCTCTAGGTCCTCCACCATGACTCGGGTGACTCTGTTGATAACATCTGCCAAAGGCCACACTGGAGGACCTAGAGATTTTTAGAGAGAACACTTCTCTAGGCATTTGGAAGTCCTCCAGTGCAATTCCATGGGTAACTTCTGGCAGCTCTTGACCACAGAATTGCCCTGGAGAACCTAGGGATTCCTAGAGAGCTGTTCTCTCAGGTAAAAGAAAATAATGTTTTATTGTGTTTTTTCTACTTTCATGGGAGTGCTGTGCCTCTAACACCAACAAATGTGGAGGGTTCACTGTAATGAGCATCATGAAACACCACAGAACCAAGCAGTTTTGATAGAGTCATCATAATTCATTTTGGGGAATTTTGATTCTCTGTTACTATTTTATGCTTTTAGCTCATGAGGTTGGATGCAGAGCTTTTATTTCCTATTGGGAGCATCCCTAGTGGAGTCCAATGCTCAGAGTATTTCTGGTAGTAGAATGGAGTGGAAGTGGAGGATAGCAATATTTACTTATAGACCCTCACACTGTAGCCCCAAACACCTTCCCTTTCTTCTGCAGGAGCCTTCAGTCTTCCAAAACCAATTTTTTGAGGAGGGAGGAGAGGAATTATCAGCAAGGATTGCAAAATTGTCTTCTTGCCACTGGGAACCCCCCCCCCCCCAAAAAAAAACAGCTGCACTAAACCTTCTTTCCCTTTTGTTCATGGGAGATCTTTTGTTAGAAAGTGATGTCATTTTGAAAACATCATTTTAAAAAACTCCCTATAATTCTGATGTAGTCAGCTTAATAGAGAATTGAGAAAAGAAATGAAGGAAGTTACTCAAACAAAAGCACTAAAACACCATTCTGCCCTACACATGCCATGTATAGGCAGATAATTCTGTTTTGACTTATGATCTGATTGGAGTTGGTTGTCTGCCAGGCAACCTGGTGCATAAAGCAAAGTGAAAATTGAAATGCAAATATTCTGGTTTGATTGGCTTGCAGAAAGCAGTCTGCTTATGCACCTGTGACCCTTATTGTTTTTTAACATTGTATTATTCTCCAAGTTTCTCTTTGTTTAAAAATAATATTTCAGTTTTAGCTGGTGGGCACGTCTGTTTCTTTGCTTGTATTCACTTACTGGTGTTAAATGAAGTCTGCAAATATAGTAAGCCCAAACACCAATTTTGTATACTTGCTTTAGACTCTTTGTCCACCTGTGCAGGGGTTCCTTTCCCTCATACCTCACATCTGATTAGTACAGACATTTCTTCACTGTTAACCACAGCAACAGGCATCTATTCCCAACTTATTAGTTGGGAAAAAGTGAATGGGGCTGCTCAGAGCATGGTCAATGTATATGGGCCACAGCCTACATATTCTATGACATTCTTTGTATCTCACCAACTTCATATGCCTACCTGGTGGAAATAATGGGAGAAGGTCTTCTCAGGGACTGTTCCCAGGTTTTAGAGTTTCCTTCCTGTAGAGATTAACTTGGTTCACTCTATGATGTTCTTCTTGTAGCAGGTAGAGATTGTTTATGGGGAAACTTAGGGGAGAAATAGATGGCAGGTAAGGAGCAGCTTCCTGCCACTCCTTTGCTCGCCGTGTTGGACCCATGGCAATTGCATGCCATGCCCCCAACCCAGCTTTTCTCTGGCACAAAAAGGAGTGGCAGAAAGCCAGTCCTTGTTGCGCCAGGGAAAGGGTGCCTTTGCTACCGCTGTGGCATTTTTCAGCGTTTCTTTGGCACAGTATGCGTAAATGCTGTGCTGGCGAAACACCATGGATCCGCCACACATGCAGTCGGCCGTGCAGCTTCCCAGCGGACTGTCTGAATGTCACATCCCCAGACTGCCAGGAAGCCAGCTCTTTGACCGTCTGTTTTACCCCTTCGTGACTTTTAATAGTGTTCTCTAATTTCTTTCTTTTAACTGATATATATACATTGTTTTTAATTTCTATTCATTATTCAATTATATCTTAAGTTTATGTATGCTTTTATACATAAACCTAAGTGAGTTGTTACCTGTATCTGTATCAAAGTGAGCTGTTACCTGTATCTGTTTTCATTTTTGTAGCTCATTTGAGTGTCAATGCTGGGAGAAAAGAGAATATAAATAAATAATACTGGCAAAATGCTGTGCTACATTTCAATCTTGGGGGCTTTTCCCTCTCCTTTCACATGTGCACAGACATCTTCCTAGGTTATTCCAGATACTGTACTGGGAGAATTGAGCAAAACAGATGGGCAGGAAAAAGTGGCTTGAAGCTGCTTTTTCTGAAGCCACATTGAAACCCCACCAATTGCACCACCGGCTCCCAAGGCAGCTGGAGTGCTCATGTCATGACCACATGACATGGCTTCAAGCTAGGGAGAAGTGGAAAAAAGCTGCTTCTTTTTGAAATGGCTTTTCTCTGCATAAGGACATTTTTCTGCTGGCTTCAAGTTATTTGTCATCTAAATGCCGCACCTTCAAGCCAGCCTGAAAGCACCTCTTTTGCCTGTCTGTTTAGCCCCTATGTTAGGCCTGATACAGACTGGTGCAAAGTGCTCTCCTCGAGCCAAAACTAAGGCTGGGGAGGGCGCAGCAACCGCACACTCCCCAGCCCTAATGTGTATGGATGGTGCCATTTTGAAAGCATGCCATCCACGCACTGTGTGTACTGATGGCGTCAAGAATGGACCAGCACACACCTGACATCACTGCGACGTCACTTCAGTGTGCTATGGTGCCCTTGGGAGTGTGGCAAAAACGGAGCTCCTTTCTGGCATGTGCATCGTTCTTGTGGCAACCAAACGGTCACGGGAACAAAGCCAAGGAGCCCCTTTCCCCCATGGCTCTGGCTGTTGGGGTGTCCGGGGGTATGGAGCCCCAAGGGCACCTCTTTTCCAGGCCATGGGGAAGCAGCGTTTTGCCGCTCCTCCATGGACTGGAAAAGTGCCGGATTGGGCCTCTGAGCTGCCGGTGAGGCTGTCCTGGCCCTAATACAGCACAGAAAGGAGTGCCCACTGACTGCATTTTTGGAGCTGTCAGTATTGGCCTTTAATCTCCCATATCACTTCCATACCCTTGCACAGCTGCAATTTTGATCTCTCATTGACTTGATAAGGTGAGGTGGTGAGCAAGGTTTTAGAAATATGCACATATTTTCCTTTGATTACAGCTAAAGCATTGAATTTGTTTTTCTTATAAATGGTATCCCTTTTGCTAAATCGTGTTTGATGCTCAGTCTGCTGGCTGAAGGAACAGCTGCTGTGGGAAAACACAAGTAGGTTTTTAAGTGAAACTGGTCTTTTAAAAATTATATCCAATATTCTCAAACAAATTCAACAACAAAATAAAAAGCTATATGCCTTTTAAAGCTACTGTCCCATCTGCATTTTCTTAAACCAGATCCTATTAGATTTTTACTGTTTATTATTTCATTAAATTCTTATAAATAAGCCTTTTCTTTCTTCTCTCAGACCTTGTTTACAGGAAGAAGGACAACTCAACAAAGCTTTTTATCTTTCACAGCCAAAAGGAAGAACTCTCTTCATATGTAAATTTAATCACTAAAATGGTTATGAAAGTGGAGAAATTGCACGTTCAGTGTTGTTTTAAGACATACATAAGCAGCTTTAGCTTATGTCTCCTTGTTGCTCACCATTCACTTTGAATGCTGCCAATTCAGTGGTCTCCTCTTGAGTAAGCAGTGATCCTGAGCCCACATGAGTGATCTCCCACTCTCTTCCTTGTCCGGAGAGAGTTCTATTAGCTAATTAGCAACTAATTAGCCAATATTTCTGCTACATAGCTTCCTCTTCCTAAGAGCTGAAGCAGAGACATCTAACCTTCCCGGGAGCCCCAGAACATATGTAGTGTTGAACTATCAATACATAGCTTTTATTTGTCAGAAACCGAACTACAGTATAGAATCATAGAATTGTAAAGTTGAAAGAGACCACAAGGGTCATCCAGTCAAGCCCCCCTGCCATGCAGGTACTCTCAATCAAAGCATCCCTGACAGATGGCCATCCAGCCTGTTTAAAGATCTCCAAGGAAGGAGAATCCACCATTTTCTAAGGGAGTGTGTTCCACTGTGGAACATCCCTTACTGTCAGGAAGTTCCTCCTAATGTTGAGGTGGAATCTCTTTTCCTGTAGCTTGAATCCATTGTTCCAGATCCTGTTCTCTGGAACAGCAGAAAACAAGCTTGCTCCCTCCTCAATAGGACATTCCTTCAAATATTTAAACAGGGCTATCATATCACCTCTTAACCTTCTCTTCTCAAGGCTAAACATTTCCAGCTCCCTAAGTCGTTCCTCATAGGGCATGGTTACCAGGCCCTTCACCATTTTAGTTGCCCTCCTTTGGACATGCTCTAGTTTCTCAACATCCTTTTTGAATTGTGGTGCCCAGAACTGGACACAGTATTTCAAAGATTAAGCAGTGTGGTATGTTTATGTTTTTTTTTCTTCCACAGATATTTGTAAATAAAGATGAACCCTATAATCCCATACTGTTTGACAGCTGGGTATTTTTGGATTGCTATTTTTTCTGGGGCTTCTACACATACATCAGCTCATAGGTAAGTCCTCTGTAGAGTGTTGCAAAATAAAGGTACCTAGCATCTTGAAGAAAGCAGTGAGCAATATGAAAAGAACAGTAAGAGTTTTCTGAACACAGGAAACCCTGTAAGCATCAATAAATTTGTTGGAATTTGTTAACAGTGAGTGGGACTAAATGCCTTTCTGTCATTGTGACTGAGTGGAAATTCATAATACATTTAACTTCCCTTTTTCATCCATCGTGGGTAGGATATCCCAAACCAACAAATCTTATCCAGGAAAGTCAGGAAATAATCCAGGCCTACTTGCCTGCCGCCATATTCTTGGAGCATTGATTCTATCAGTGATGTTGTGGTCCCCTTTTTAGATATTGTCCCTTCTGTGAATTTAACTAGATCATTTGCATAGAAAATGCATAAATAATATCTGCATTGAAAGGATAACAATTATACCTCCCTAGCTTCTGGAAAATGATCTGTGTCAAATTTTGGATGCATCCCAGTATTGTTCTTACCAAGATGAATTTGGGGTCTTATTTCTAGAATAAGATACTGTAAAGCAGCAGAACCATTTGTGATCCAAAGCAGTTGAATTCAGATCAGGTAAACCTAGGGTACATTTTCTCTGAAGCACTTGCCTTGGGCAGAAGGAAAATGATTCCTTATCTTTGAACCACAGAAAGAATATTATCTATTTTGTGAGGCAGAGTAGTGTTATATACAGTTCGGCATTGTACAGAAGCGAGAGACTAAATGTTGGGTTAGAAAAAGGCCCCAGAGCTGCTTAAGAGGGCCCATAATTGCTACAGTATTGTGAGAAATGTTTTTACAGAAGGCCAAGATGATGTATACATTAAGCTAAGGAATTCTCCATAGAAATATAAACATAAGGATCCTGGATACTGTGATGTGGCCTCCATGGCTATGTCGATCTCTTTAGGATTTCTGCAAGTATAAAAGACTAGGCTGTTAGGCCAAACCACAGTCCTCACGGTCATAGTAACTGCTTTTGTAAATTTTTATTTTATTTTATTTTATGTATGTGCTGCCTTTCTCCCAAAGTGAGTCCCAAGGTGGCTTACAGAAAGAAATCAATAAAATCTAGCAATGTAATTTTAAAATAAATTAAAATTTCCACAATTAAAACAATATAAAATGAGTTTAAAACATGCAAAAGTTAGAAAAATAAATAACACACTCCCCAATAAAAAGCCTCTCTGGCAAAGTTACATGTTAAAAGTCTCCTTAAACAAACAAAAATGTTTGCTTGCAAAAGGAAAGCAGGGAGAGGGCCAGCCTAGGCTCCTATGGAAGGGAATTCCAAAAGGTGGGAGCAGCTCCTGATAATGATATCTCTTGTGTCCTCACCAAATAAACCTGTTTTGGTGGCGGGACTGAGAGAAAGCCTTCCTCTGAAGATCTTGCAGTACTGAAAGAGACTTCATGGCTTTTGCACACACAGTCCTGAGTGATGTGCTAGTCTTCCCCATCCCTAAATCTAAGTGTTGTATGCCTATGAATCTTCAAAAGCTACCATGATGTATTTAAACCTTTTGGTGGCCTGAATAAATAATTTAACTTACATTTAGGCTGCATCTGCATTGCAGAAATAATGCAGTTTGACACCATTTTAACTCAGTTCTGTGGAATCCTGGAAAATGTAGTTTGTTGTGACACCTCATCTCTCTAACAGAGAAGGCTAAATGTCTCACAAAACTAAAAGTCCCAGAATTCCATGGTGTCAGACTACATTATTTCTGCAGCACACTTGCAGCTTTAATTTTCCAATCAGCTGCTTCAAACAAAAGTGTGTGTAAATCAAATGTCATTAGGAGTGCTTGCTAGTTTAATTAAACTGTATTAGCTACTCTGGCTTTGGAAGTTTACATAAGAAAAAATCCAGAAAGTGGGCTGTAGATTTACCATAGTTTTTAAAACGAGAGAGAGCACATTTTTTATGCTGGGAATATTACTTTTATCCCTTAGTTACCTCAAGGTTTTGCAGGATTTTGCAGGTTTGTGATAACCTTTTTTTTAACCAAAGATGAAGGAGAAACAAATAATCCAGTATTTTAAATTAACCATGGCAACCATTTCTTTCCAATCATTTTCATTTTTGTTCCTTTTCAATATGTTTTGCTAAATTTCACTGTACACTCATCCCTCCACATTTACTGGGGTTAGGGACACAGGACCCCCGTGAATGTGAAAAAAACATTTTCACCTGAGAGAACACCTCAGGTATAGAATCTCATAGACTCATAGAGTTGGAAGAGACCACAAAGGCCATCCAGTCCAACCCCCTGCCATGCAGGAACTCCCAATCAAAGCATCCTTGACAGATGGCCAACCAGTCTCTGCTTAAAGACCTCCAAGGAAGGAGACACCACCACCCTCCGAGGGAGTGTGTTCCACTGTCGAAAAGCCCTTACTGTTGTTAAGGTAAACAAAGGGTCAATTAACCCATTCACAACCAATTATGCAAATCAGGCATTTGTGAAGATTTCCAATCAGACTCATTTTATTCCAAACAGTCTCAGTCTGCATGCAGAGCTTCAGCCAAAAGTCAATTCCTTGACTGAATCCCCCAAACATGGCGTAAACAGTTTTTATTAACCCACAAAATATTCATTGAGCATGCGTAGTTTAGCATTCATCCATATATATATCTGTATTATTGTTCTAACTGGCAGGCTCTTCTGGCCTGACTTGCAACATCAAGGAATGTCTTTGTAGTAGAAACCTTATCAGCTTGCTAGCTACAGCGACCTTCAGGGAGGCCCGTCCTTCTCTGTGAAGACAAATTCATGCTTAGTTTTCTTCTTCCCTCCTAAGGTGGGGGCTACAAGCCAGATTCAAAAGGACAAGTTTTTCCTTTGGCTCTATTTCTCACTATGGCTGAACTATTGATTATTAGTGGCAGAGATTATTGGCTTCATTTGGTTATCAATGGCTTTATTAGTTTTTCACCTTAACACTGTCAGGAAGTTCCTCCTAATGTTGAGGTGGAATCTCTTTTCCTGCAATTTGTATCCATTGTTCCGCATCCTAGTCTCTGGAGCAGCAGAAAACAAGCTTGCTCACTCCTCAATATGGCATCCCTTCAGATATTTAAACAGGGCTATCATATATCCTCCAGTGCAACTGTGTGGTCAACATCTGCCAGACATTGACCATAGAATTGGTGGAGGAGCTACAAATGCCTAGTAAATGCCTAGTGGAGTGTTCTATCTCTAGAAATCTCTAGGTCCTTTGGTGTGACTTTTGGTTAAAGTTGACCATAGAGTTGCACTGGAGAACCTAGATATTCCTAGAGAGAACATATTAATAAAATCTGTGAATAATCAAATCTGCAAAAGTCAAAGCCACAAATGTTGATAGACGAGTGTAATTTCTTGCCATTGCATAAGATGTACTATCTCAAGTTTTCTTCTTTGCTAATATATTGAATGAATGAGGCAAACATGTTGATGTTTATGGGAGATTCCATATGCACCTGATAATATCTTCAAAGTTTTCATTGTAGTATTAAGGAAAAGCTGATAACAGTGCCTCTATTGTTTATACATTACGACAGCTAACTGATTAATTAAGTCATGAAATACTGTAAGATTACTTTAAAATGTAGCAAAATTACAGAAGAATGATATAATAGAGTACAATTAAGATTTGTTAAGATCATGCAGCAAATGTCTCTGATCAGAAGAGTCTTTGGTACCCTCTTTGGCAGGGCTACTATTTGGCAATCTAACTCACTTGTTGAATGAAAGGAACTAATTAACATAGATAATTAGAAAAGGCCATGTTCTGGAAGAGTTTATAGCCCAAAAAAACGCACAAAAAACTATTAAGCCCTAACATTTGAAAAACAGAGAAAGTGAAACCATAGTGACTATTTGCTATTAACCATATGTCATTAGATCATTTTTCCAACCTTTTTACAATGGAAGAACCCTTGAAATAATTTTAAGTCTCAAGTAATCCTTGCACACAAATTATTATATCTAAGCCTAAAAAAAATCCAGACACAATCTTTGATGGATTCAATAGTGACCTCTTGCAGAAACCTAGGATTCTGGGGAATCTTAGTTCAGAAACCCTGCATTAGTTGACGCTGTTCTACATTTTGAACATACTGAAATTTTTAAAAAAAACAACACATACACATTTATTTATTTATTTATTTTAATTTTTCAGTATTGGTCACCCTCATAAATGGAATAAGTTCTACTTCGTTCATCATTGGCCAGTAACAGTATGTAAGGTAAGTTGTTCTTCTTAATGAATACATTACTTGAGCATGTGCTTCACAAGGTTTTTTTCTCTTCTGAGTTCACAGACAAAGGCAAATTTCAGGTGAGCAAAATATACCTGCTAAGCTTTGTAGCCACCCTTCTGAAATTATGCTACACCACAGGGTCATTTAGAAGTCATGTGAAGGCATGCAGGGAACTCCATGGTGTGATAGGAGAGCTCAGTCACAAGGTTTGAAAATGCTTGGAAGCTGTAAGACTTCTCATTGATTACTGACATCTCTAAAGCCCAGTGTGATGTGGAGAAAGATTGCTTGTTCATTGCTCATCAGACTAAAGATTGTACTTGCTGCTAATTATAATTGATTCTGAGGTTATTTAATGAAGGGTGTTCTACTAACAAGGTTTTATTTTAATGTGTCAAATTGCTCAAATGAAGTGAATACAGAAATTAACAAAGAATTGCATGATTCATATTTCAAGTGTCTTGAAAAAATGTTCTGTAAAAAGCTATTATTACAATTACTCATGTGTCTTACCTAGTATAAACTGACTGTTAGAGGACAGATACACACTGGCCAATTAGTACTTGTGTAGTAATGTGTAAAATGTAGAATTTCAAGGTGGCATTAATTCATTTCCGTACCGTGATGTCTTAAGGGAATTAAATAACAAAAAATTGAAGATATAGATCAGAAACTAATTGATAGTCCTAACTAGAATGGATCTATAATTTTTTGTAGGTTTTTCAGGCTATGTGGCCATGTTCTAGAAGAGTTTATTCCTGATGTTTCACCTGCATCTGTGCCTGGCATCTTCAGAGAATGCTGGCATGGAAGAGAGTTGGGTATATATATTGTGTGAACCTGGGTAGGAGGAGTGATTTCCATGTTAATCTGTGTATTGTTCTGTTGTTGATGGCAAGGCCTCAGGGTGGGAGGATATGCAAAGAGGATTAATGTCTGCTTAATTAGTGATCATTGTCTCCTGGGAAAACCCCTGACCTTGGGTGGTTTTCCATTTGCATTTGCTGAGTTCTGATTTTGCTGTTTTTCAGGACTGGTGGCCAAATTTTGTTCACTTTAAGGGTTTCTTCTTTCCTGTTGAAGTTGTTCAGGTGTTTGTGGATTTCAATGGCTTCCCTGTTCATTCTGACCTGATGGTTGTTGGCATGGCCCAGAATTTCAGTGTTTTCAAACAGCATTTTATGCCCAGGATGGTTTATAATGTGTTCTGCTACTGCTGATTTTTTGGCTGACTCAGTCTGCAGTGTCACTCATGTTCCTTGATTCATCTTTGAACACTGTGTTTGTTGGTCCCAGTGTAGACTTGTCCTCAGCTGCATGGTATGTGGTAAACTCCTGCAGCTGTGAGAGGATCTCTCCTGTCCTTGTCTGAGTGCAGCATTTGCTGGATTTTCTTGGTAGGTTTGTAAACCATTTGTAAACCAAATTTATGACCACTATTGCCCATCCAGTTTCACCCATAGAGACATTAGTCATTTGAGGCCACCTATTCATTTTTAACGAGAATCACATTAATGTTTTATGGTTTTATTCTATTGTTTTTAAATAATATCTCAGTTTAATTCAATCTTAAGGGGTGGGAGGAGGGATTGGGTTGCTATATTTTAATTGTATTTGTATTTTATATGTTGTACCCTGCCCTGATTGCTCACCCAGAGGGGCAAGATATAAATAAATATTTATTATTAATAATATTATTATTTGGAGATTGTGTTTCCTCAACACTTTCCATAATCTGCCCATGACTCCTTTGATGTATGGTAAAAATATCTTCCCATGGGGTGGTTGCTTGTCTTCACTCCTCTGGATTTTTCTGGGTCTGGTTGTCCTTCTGATGTTTGAGCTGGAATAACCATTAGCCTGTAGAACCCAGTCTAGGTGCTTCCAATTCATGCCAAGAAGTGGGGTTCACAGATCCATTTTGCCTGATCCACCAGTGTTTTTATTGTGCTTCTTTTTTGTCCTGGATGATGGTTGGAGTTCTTGTGCAGGTATCTGTCCGTGTGTGTAGGTTTTCTGTATACTGTGGGACCCAAACCTTGATTCAGTTTGTGAATGACCAGGACATCCAAGAATGGCAGTGTTCCTTCCTTTTCTTTTTCCATTGTAAATTGGATGTTA
The DNA here is from genome assembly GCA_034509955.1 of Urosaurus nigricauda. Taxonomy (NCBI): domain Eukaryota; kingdom Metazoa; phylum Chordata; class Lepidosauria; order Squamata; family Phrynosomatidae; genus Urosaurus; species Urosaurus nigricauda. Next base: position 309,424,454 of record JAOEGL010000001.1, on the reverse strand, counting down.
GGGTAGATGTTGTTCAGATGGTTCAGAAACACAGCCATATCTTCTTCTCCATGGCTCCAAATGGTGAAAGTGTCCTCCACATATCAGAACCATGTTGTGGACTTTTTTGGTGCTGTTTCCAGGGCTTTCTTTTCAAAAAAGTTTGCTACCACAGCGCTCAGAGAGCTTCCCATTGCTACCCCTTCTCTCTACTCGTAGAATACATTGTCCCAACTCTTCTAGAACATGGCCACATGTTGCAAACCTATAAGTATCTATTTTCAGTGGTTGAGCAGCCGCTTCTTCAACCTTCCCATCAGCAGTAGCAATTGGGAAACATTGTGGATCCAGAATATATGTTTGGGAAATCAGGAATGCTGTTCTGAATAGGAAGGAAGATTGGTAGCTGCAGTATGTGTTTGCTTGATCACAAACTGGTTGTGCTGTCATGGTGTTATCTGCTTTGCTCTTATATAGTGCTCTTAGGAAGGAAGGGAACAAGATTAGCCTGTTGAAAGCTGCATGCTCAGACATGACTGCAGGCTGCTTATTTGTGTTTGTTAAGTATAGCTTCACAAGAAGATAAATACAATAACTGTGCAATTTAGTCCAACTGTTACGGGCTATCTGACATGTAATACTTCTGCATGTTATGGTCTGAATGGAGACATTTTATATATTCCATTAAGTATAGATTGGGATAACAATATTAGTGTGCTTCTGGGCATTCAGTCATCCTGAAAAGTCAAGCAGAGGAAGCAAAACAGGTTTCAGAGGGGGGAACTCCAGGTATAGCATTAGATCCATCGCTGAGGGATCACATAGAGGTTCCAAGGGATAGGGAAGGAATCCAGGCAACGAATCCAACTAGAGGACCTTTGACCAGGTGCATACATGTGATTTACTGATGATAGTGCCCTGTGATGGGAGCAGGGATCCTTTATGAGAGAGTAAAAGGTGAGGTAGGAGAAGGAGAGCTTTTTTTTTAAATGAAGCTTTACTAGGCAGGACTGCAGAAAATGGCACCCAGAGCCAGGATTCCAGTCTCCCAGGAACATATCTACTGAAATCACCTTAAAAGGTGCCAAAAAGGATATCTGGACAAGAGTTCACAGGCAACATGTTCATCTGAGAAAGTTGTTTCTGAAATCACTTAGGCATCTGTCTTGGAAAAAGTGCATTCAGTTAGATGGTTGTAGTCTTTATGGACAAAGAATAACTCTGGTAGAAGAGTCCTGGAATGATGTTTTATAAGGGAAGAAAAAAACCCTATCTCTTCCTAGGGGTGGTGTTGGTTTAATGTCAAGTGGGTTTTATATTCCTTTTAAAGGGCACTTGGAACTCTCATGAGTTCAGCATCTAAGCCAAAGAGTACAAAATTGAGGCCGCTCGTGCTCTCTGACTTAAATTTTAAACACAGTTCTCACATTATGAAAAATGACCATGTTTTCCTTCTTGTTTGCTGACAAACTATTTTATCTCTTTGTTGTAATATCTCCCAAAATACAGAAATCCAGTTTATAGATTGTTTTGTCTTTGATTATACAAACAGACAAACAGCTTCATTTATATACCACTTCATACTTCCTAAGCAGTGTCCAAGCAGTTTACAACTGTAAGCTAATTTGCCCCCAATAATCTGGGTACTCATTTTAGTGACCTCAGAAGGATGCAAGCCTGAGTCAAGCTTGAGCCTTTTTGCTGGTATTGAACTCGCAACCGTATAGTTTTGACTGAGTGATTATCTTGGGACCACACCTATTTTTCATGAGTCCTTGGACAAACAAAAACAAAAAGCTTCATTTATATACCGCTTCATACCGCCTAAGGAGTGTCTAAGCGGTTTACAATTGTAAGCTACTTGCCCCCAACAATCTGGGTACTCATTTTAGTGACCTCGGAAGGATGCAAGCCTGAGTCGAGCTTCAGCCCTTTGCTGGTCTTGAACTCACAACCTTATGGTTTTGAGTGAGTGGCTGCAGTACAGGCATTTAACCACTGCATCACCAGGGCTCATTTTGAATAAGCAAATCTGGCACCATAATCAGGATTCATGGGTGAATGATGCTGGCCCTCAAAAAAGGTTTCGCAACCATTTTCCATTACAAAATGGTTATTGAAAAATGCAAAGTATCTACCTGCCTACTTTACAAGAAGATGTCATTCCACTGAGGGTAATAAAATAATATTTCCCCCCTTAGGAATGTAAATTGAACATTACTTAGTTTTGGCTGTTTGTGCTTCTTACACTGTATGGGTTTTGTTCAGCATAAAATCTGGCTTTGAGTGATAAATTTATTTATTTGTTTTCTCTAGATGAATGCCAATGATTGTAAAGATCCACTAATGTACTGGACTATCCACGGACTCTGGTAAAATTTCAGATCTACTGAAATTCTTTATTTCTACCACCTTTCATGAGAAATTGAGAGTTTGTCCCAATTAGAGAAGTGTTTTGTCTTAGAAGCCCACAAGGAAGGAAACTGTTCATTATTTTAGATAAGCAATGTCTCAGGTCCCCTAGGTAGTGGTAGCCGTTGAATAAGAATTCTTCCGAGAACAAGTTGGATGCCTAGCATCTTGGCCACTGCTCAGCTTGAAACAGGGGTGGTTTTAGTGGCACTTATGCCATTTCTTTCTCCTAAATAAATTATGATTTAGTACAGCGACTGTGTATGATTTCAACAATTTCTTTAGACAACCTGATAGCTCCTCCCTTAGACTACAGAAAAATGTTAGTAATATATATTATCCATTTGGATTATTTAAACATCCTATCTTGAAATTCATGTGGCAGGCAAGAAGCTGTGCATAATCACAGTATTTTGTTTAATTCTCCATAGCATTGCTTACACCAGTGGTTCCCAAACTTTGGTCTTCCAGATGTTTTGGACTTCAACTCCCAAATTCCTGACTGTTGATCAAGCTGGCTGGGGCTTCTGGGAGTTGATGCTCAAAATAGCTGGAGGATCAAAGCCTACAGAATCACTGGCTTACACTGTCTTTGCCTCTGTTAGAAAATGCAAGAATGGATAAGCATCTCATGGCTGAAAGAAATGGTTTGCCACTCATTTCTTCACACTGTCATTCAGCTTTGTCTTTTACAAAAAAATGACATGACTTTTTATGTTAAAAGATGAAACGAGATGTTGGCACTTGCTTTTAGATCCTAATAGGTTTTAAACTTTAGAGAAATTTCTCAGTTGTTTGTTTTAATATTATGTTGTGTGGGTGGTTTTGAGAACTTTTTGTTGTTTCTCATGTTTTGCATTTTTATTCCTCCTCTTGAAAAAAAAAATTGAAGGAAGCTAAACTGTGCAAACATGCAGTCTTCCAGCAAACATTATGAGCAAACATATTGACTTGGAACTTTTTAAAGGCTTAAAAAAAACCCACTTCTAGTATAGCATGTAATGTTACGAATCATAGCTTTTAATAATAATCCCGCTCCCAGCCTGATTGCCCTGGGGCCACGTGGACACACATTGTAGCCCCACAGGCGCCTCCTCCCGTCACCCCAAATATAAGCGGAAGAGATCTGCTCCCTTTGGGGCCAGGTTTTGGCCACCTTAAGTGGTCCCACCACAGCCTCGGTGTGGCTTCTGGATACTCATTGTGTAAAAGATGCCCCTGTAGTGGCTGAAAGCCACCCCCATCTGCCCATCTGTTTTGGGCCTAAATTAGAATATAACCCTCTTTTTCAATTATTTGGGGTTCTGATAATTTTGCAACACTATTTATAAATCCTAATTCAATATGGAAATTAGTAGTATAGTTAAGTAGTCTGTCTAACTTCGAAATCACTGTAAATTACTATAGACCTCCACTATGCCACAATGTGTTTGTTGAGAGTGGTATGTTCTTTGGGCTGAGAAGCACAATGCCCAGTGGTATCCAACACCAGGATGTCACTCAGTGCAGGGGTAGGGCTTGGGGTAGAGCCAAAAGGGCGCACATCCAACTCCAGGACTCACGTGCCTTTAGCAGAAGTAAAGCGGCACGGGGACAAGTCCAGGGGGCATCGAGCCTTGTCCTTCCCTGATGCATGCCATGGTCTGTGTCAGGGAGATGGGGGGACTGTTTGCCAGGTGTCACCCCTCTTGTGGAGTGTCCTCCGGTGTGGTCTGCACCCCCCCCCCCATCCCTAGTAATGCCACTGACAATGCCATAAGGAAATGCATATTGTTACTTCATTTTCATATTTTCACCTTACTTATAGTATCACCTCCAAGGAGCTTAAGGTGTTGAATATGTCTGTTCTCTAGAATAATAATCCACTTTTTGTGACCTTTATGTGTTACTTTTTTAGTTTGGAACTCAGTATAAGGTGCTAAGCTGTACTTTTTAAAGCCCTAAATGATTTGTGACTGGAATGCATGAAGGACAGTCTTACCCAATATGTTTCCTCCCGTGCCGTCTCATTAGCATCAGAAGTTTTGATCTGAGTTCCCCTGTGAATGAAAGTGTTTTGGTGGGAATATGAAGGCCAGACCTACTGTATTGTGGCCCTGACATGATGGAATGCTCTCTCTGAGGAAGGTTGTTTGGCCCTTTCTTCATTTTCATTCTGTGTGTTTTATGATGTGCCGTCAAATTGCCTGTTGACTTTTAGCAATCCAATGGATTTCATAGGGTTTTCTTAGGCAAGGAATTCCCAGAAGTGGTTGTGCCGTTTGCTTCTTCTGAAATATAGTCCACAGAACCTGGTATTAATTGGCAGTCTCCCATCCAAATACTAGCCAGTGCTGACCCCACTTAGCTTCCAAGATCAAATAGGATCTGGTGCCATTAGCATATTCAGGCTGATTTTCAGGTTTTCATTCCACTCTCTTGATAAGATTTGGTGATTTTTAAGCATGCTTTTGAAAGATCCTAGTTGAACAGGTTTTAATACACTGCTATTTGGAAGGGAAAAAATGATAATTATTCCACAGACAGTGTTGATGCTGATAGTTTTCAAATTGGATTTTATTGATGCTTTGATCATTTTTAAAAATGCATTAACCAGATTGAATTTTCCTTTGGAAATTAAGGCACTATAACAAATCATTAAAAAAAATATTTGTGGAATTGTTATATTTTTTGAAGGCAAGAAACTGTTGTATGCTGTCTGCCAGTGTGAGATTTTATTTACTGGAACATTTTGTTCTTGTTCTTCCATAGGCCAGATAAAGAAGAAGAGTGTAATAGAACTTGGCACTTCAATATATCTGAGCTTAAGGTATGAATCAAACTGTAGCTTCTAAACATGGGTAAATTTGATTTTTCCATGTACCATATTTTTCAAAGTCCGCTAATAGTTAGATGAGATGGATAACTGTTTTTCAAACAGATTTTCTGGCTTGTTCCATTTCAGGAATTTGGGATACACAGCACATGGAAGCATTTTACTCTTAGTAAAATGGCACTGTATTTTGGTGATTCATATTGCAAACAGATTTATTTAATGCAAACAAATAATGCAAACATCTGTCTGTATTTGAAAACTTGAGGGACAGTAGCTCAGGGAAAGACAACGACTTGTAATGAACAAGAGTTGGATGAAATGGCCCATAAGGCCCATTCAAACTTTATGATTCTAATTTGGTTTGCAGGCAATAGATTTCAGGTTCACTCCCTGGCATCTCTAATTAAAAAGCTCAAGGAACATATGGGTGGAAAGATCTCTGCATGAGATGGTAGAGAGCCACTGTGAGGCAGTAGCGGATGGACAAATAATTTGAAATGGTACAAGGCAGCTACTAGTGTTCCCAAAAGAGTTCAACCAGTTATGCAGGTGGCTTTATTCGTGAGTGTAATGTTTTAGGGCATGGTATAATCCAGAGGAAAATTGGTTTACCTTCCTATTTCCAGGCTGCCTAAGAATAAGATTTTCGTGGCAATTTTCAACTTAAAGCAAAAATTTAATCACAAAAAAATAATGATGATGATGATGATGATAATAATAATAATAATAATAATAATGAAGCAGTACAAGAAGTATTTCTTGAAATAGAGATAGAATGATTAAAATAACCAACACCACAGTACTAAACCATTTAAAGTCAGAAGGAATTCTAGTTTGGTCATAAGGATGAAGGCAAATTCTATTCTATTCATATACATAAAATATAAAACATAAAACATAAAAGACATAACATGAAGCATACTATTAATACATGCCTACATGTAATCACAGACAATTCTGACAGAATTATGTGTAACTTGTTGATGTAAGCAGTTGTGTAATAATTACCTTTGTGTTGTGTAATTACCTTTATTATACCCAATTATAAAGACCAATTTAAAAAAAGGAAGTACTCATGTGCTTTCTTTGGTATTTGTCATTAGGGATCCATTATGCTGCCTGGATCTTCTGACTAGACAACAAGGGTAGCCTTGCTTTGGTTGCATTGACAAAGGTTAGCTCTGAAGTTATGGGGGCAGGGATGCATTTGTATGCTTCTGGTTTTGCTGCTACATTGCTTTCCCTGCAGAAACCATCAAGATGGCAGAGAACTGGCTTCTTCCAGCTGTTGCCCTGCTCCTTCCAGTTTGTCTGCCTTCTGACTTCCCAAACAATTTCATCAGCCAAAAAGAGCATTCTGACTGCTGGAAAGATGCAACTTTCCTATTCATCTAGGGATATTGCAACAAAGAACACTGTTGTGCTCTAGGAATAGGTAGAGTAAAGTTAGTAGATAAATTATATGATACTTAACAACAGGAGTGGAGAGCATTTGACCTTCCAAATGGTTTAGCCTGCATCTACCATTAGCCCTACTCAGCATGACCAATAATAACGTGTTATTATTTAGCCTCTGAAGGAGCAAAAATTCCCCCACCCTTTCTTTATTACCTTGTCCTGCTCTTCATTTTATTGAAGCCAGATGTTTAGCATCTTCTCCTGTGCCCTGCAGTTTCAAATCACATCAAAGGGGAAACCTTTACTTTTACCTTTTATAAATATCTTTGCACCATATCACATATTCTGGAAACTTGATGCAGCCCTTGGCTGTGTGTTTATATTTGTACAAATGTCAAGTCTTCCCTTTGGTTTCTATAGGATCTTTTTTATTGTTGTTGCTAGGATGTCATGGAAGACATGAAACAATATTGGCCAGATGTTCTTCATCCAAATCACACCAATTTCTGGTAAGTTGTGCAACTTTTACACAGGTTGGTAGCTATACAAACATAAGTATTTTGAACTTATTTTTAAAGTGAAAGAACCTAGGTACCTACTGAAGCTGTGTGGAAATGAAACAGAGTAGCTTCTAGATGTATGTCTTCTCAGGTTTATTGTCTCTTTCATACACAAAATACTCATAGGAATGTTAAGCTTATTGACATTTTAAATCTCTTGGAGGAATCAATGTACTTGATCAAGTGCTAATGCTTTCATTTACTGACATTCTCAAACAGTTTTATATTTCTGGCACACACAATGTTATATTTGTGGAACAAGGTTTATTCCTTGTTCTAGATCTTGATAGCATCAGGTATAATTATTACTGAAAGCAATCCTTCATCCACAGTAATGGTCTCTGTGTTCATATTTTTAAAACATGAAGCTGATACAATGAACCTTTGGTATCCCTTGGGGTTTAGTGACAGGGCCCCCAATGGCTACCAAAATCCATGGATGGTCAAGACCCATTAAATACAATGCATAATAAAATGGTGTGTTGTTATTGTATGCCTTCAAGTCATTTCTGATTTATGGTGACCCTAAAGTGAATCTATCAAGGGATTTTCTTGGCAAGATGTGTTCAGAGGAGGTTTGCCATTGCCTACCTCTGAGGCTGAGAACATGTGACTTGCCTAAGATCACCAAGTGGGTCTTCAGAGTAGCAGTCTGACATTATAACCATTATGACACTCTGGCTCAGAGATTATATAAAATGGCAACATCAAGATTTTCTTTTAGAATTTATTAGTTTATTTATTTATGAATTTTTTGAGCTGTAAGTAGTTGAATCTGTGGATAAGAAGAAAAGTCTTCAGATATAGAGGGCCGACTGTACTTGCACAAATATGTCTGACTGAATGTCTTTCAGTCTAAACTATCTGGGCACTTAGTGAAGCAATTATTTGATTACATTGTTATACAGTTTTGTTTAGCCTATTTAAAGATTTCACATCATTTCATATGTTGCCATTTATTAGATGTTTTGAAGAGACTTGTGAGTTGGAAGCTACCACTTTGACATGATGGATAAATTTGGAGCAGAGTCCCAGCAGCACAACCATGATGTGCATATGTACAATTCCATAACGAATTGCCATGTTTCTATCTTTCTATTTATATAGCACAGCTTTAAAATATGAATACAGTAATTAAAAAATCAGAGAGAATAAATCATGCAATTCACTATAATATGCTCTGAGTTTCACTTGATGATTTAACTGCCTCTAAGCAAACACTTTTAAAAACATCCTTTAAGACTGAACACACAGACTCCTAGCCCTTTTCTTCTCTTCCATAGTTTTTCCTGTTTCTCTAATTCTGTGACCTTGAAAGGAAGAAAAATCTACACAGAGCTTCAGTACTGATGATGCTCACTGAAGGAGGGAATCTAGCAATTAACCTTTGTCATTTCGTGATGTAGTCAAGCGGGTGACATTGATATGTGACAAATGGAAATCTGCTAGGAACAAGAATGAGATTGCTTTCTTTTCAATTGACTAATGAAAACAAAGATAGTTTTTATTGTTACATTAGAGTGTTCAGGGTTTGTGGTTTCCATAGTTTCCATAGAAAAGACAGAAATGCTGCAGCTCTGCACTTGGCAAGCTTTTTTTCTGAAGCTGTACTAACAGGTACCTGTCAGACTGGAGATGGTAGCAGTATGAATCCAGTCCTATCAAGAATAGTCCGTTAACACAGAAAATGTTGATCTGAACATGTTTAGAGTGATCACCATCATGGGGGAAAGTGTGAAAACCCACAGTTCCAGTAATTTGATCTTCAGTAGAGGGTCAGAGACCTTCTTGAACACATGGGATGGGACATAGCATTTTTGGAGGAGGGAGAAACTCCAAATAAGCACCCCACCCCCCAACCCATAGCAGACCCCATAATCTATAACCCATTGAACTTATTCATTAAGTCCAAGCCAATATTCTATTTCCTGTATCTTTCTTTGGCTTTTTTTTTTAGCCTTTCAAGATTTTTGTTTTAACTTTAGTGAGACACACGTTAATCTGTACTCACTGACCATATAGCCCAGATTCCAGTGATGTACTTATACTGAGTTCCACTTCTGGAATCAGCAGTCTATCAGGACACCATGTAAAGCAACTCTAGAGGGCTGGAAAATCCTCTGGAGTAGGAAAAGCCTGCAGCAGAAGGGGAAGAAAGGACCCATATATCTGGCCATGGGTACAAAAACCACACCAATAAATCTTGGGCATGTATATTATGTAGTTTTAATGGATTGGAATTTTAATAGATGATGCTGATATTCTTTTTATATAGATGTTTTACTTGTTCATATTGCAAAAAACCTTTAAAATAGAAAGGCTGCATTATGCAATACATGCCCCCCACTGATATAAGAGACACCCCCCACACACACACACACACACACTCTTCTGAAAATGCCTTCTGTTAGAAAATGCACTTCTGGAAAGAAATAATTGCTCCAGAGATTTGATTACTGTTGCAGGATATGGAGAAAAAACTTTTTAAAAAAAATTATTTGTATTAAAATCAAATACATATATTCTTTTAGAAACAGATAACGAATGAACAAAAAACCAAAATACATAGAATAAGAAAAAAGAAAGAAAAAAAACACAAATTGTCAATCAAATAAGCATGTACCGGTATATAAATTACATATATCCCTTGAGCCTTCAAACCAAAAGAAAAAAATATCACTACAAGATAAAAGGCTTCCTATTATAGCCAATCTATGTTTTTGTAACTTCTGAGTTATTATGTAGTTCAGATTAAGCATTCATATCAGTCATCGTATTGTGAAAATTCTGTCACAATAATCAATTACTATTACCGTATTTATACAATTTAACTACCAATAACAATTCCTCACAATACCCAACAGTTTCAAAAAGTTTACATCTGTATGATATCATTTGAGATCACCTCCTCTCATAATGTTAGGATGTTGCATATCGATTATATCTAATAACATTTTCTATTCTAATTACAAAACTACTTCCCCTTTATTTTTATCTATTCAGCAGGAGAACAAAAACTTTTAAAGTAAAAGTGTTGGAGGCTTAATTGGGCACATGTTTAAGATTTTCTTCTGAAATTTTATGTTGCATGATTTTCTCTGGACACATCTCTGCTTAATGATGTACTGTAACTTTGTATTGTTTTCTTTGTGTAGGAAACATGAGTGGGTCAAACATGGAACTTGTGCAGCTGAGCTGGAATCTCTTAATTCTGAAAAAAAGTACTTCAGTAAAGCATTGGAACTCTATAAAAATCTTGACCTTAACAGGTGAGGTAAATTACGAGGTTTCTGCAAAATGCAAGCATTCTCTGGTTAAAATATACCACAGAATATTCTAGGAATAATCCATATTGAGACCACTTTAACTGCCCTGACCCAAAGCTAGAGAATTCTGAGAACTGTAATTTTCTGAGACATTCAGCCTTCTCTTTAAAAGAGCTCTGGTGCCACAATATACTACAGTTCTCAGGATTCCCTAGCACTGAGCCAGGACAGTTAAAGTGGGTTCAAACTGGATTATTTCTGCAGTGTGTTTTGGCCCTAAGTAACCTTATGAATACACACACACACACACACACAATATCTACAAGTTATGATAGGTTAATAAAATAAATACAGTTCCTCAAAGCAGTTGTCATAAATAAAATACACAAGGCATTTAAGCTGGTACATGTTGGAGGGCAAGCAAAGATGAAAATATATAGGGGCGCAGTTTGCTTTGAATATAGTTGGTTCACACGAGTACAAGCTACATTCCTTGACATCTCATCATTGTACTATGCAGGCTAAAAGTGCAGCTCACACATGCCCAATAGTGTTCTCTAACTACATATGAGAAACAGTAGAGGTGAGCAAGCAAACTGTTATAGATCCATGTCTTTTGTTACTGACCTTCTCATTAAAGAGCTTATGATAAGCTTCCAAGGAGCCTTAGCATTTCCTAGAACATAGTCTGAAGATCACTCACCTATATAACTGATTTAATAACAGCTGTCATTATTAATTAATTAATAATTATTCAAAGCTCTATAAATACACTTAATCTGAAAAGTTAATGAATTCTCTTGATGTGGGCATTCTCTATTGCATGGTAGGCCAGCATTGCTGATGGGAAGTAGAACCTAACTGTTATGACACAAAACCTGTCCATTACAGAGTCTCTTAAGGATCCATGAATACTGTCCTCTATCTTACATGCACACACAATAGACTGTTAAGCTTACCACACAACCCTGAGGGATGTGATGGCGTGATAGAAGGGAACGGGATGGGAACCGAATGGGTGCTATCACCCATTTTACCGCACGCCAGAATGCTGCCGCCGCTGGAAGTTCTCATTCCATTCCTGATCTGTCCCTATAAGAGGCGATTTTCAGGAATTGGTGAGAAGCATTCCGGAAAATCGCCTCCTCTGGGATGGATCAGGAACGGAATGGGAACTTCTGGCAGCGGCATTCTGGCGTGCGGTAAAATGAGTGATAGCATCCATTCTGTTCCCATCTCTTCCCCTTCTGTCACGCCTCCATCACATCCCTGGGGGCTGTGTGGTATGGTCCTGTGTAATAGCTTGTTAGATCAAACCAGTAATAGATGTAATGTGTGTACCATGGTTTTACTGAGGTAATGTAGTTGAGAGAAACTGCTTTTTCTCGTTTCATACATTTTTTCTTTCCAACCTTTTTGCTGCTTTCTCAGTACAGTAATTAGAGACACTGTATGTAATGGATCCAACTTTTTGCTGCTAAATGAATGCTCTCCCTTTCAGTTACCTCTTGAAACTGGGGATAAAGCCTGGAGCCACCTATTATCAGGTAAAAAGAGACATGGCTTTGTATTGCGCTCTGCCATAAAAGAGTAAACTTGTTAATATAGCTTGGATCTAGACTATCTGAAATACTAATTTCCCATGTGTATCTGCACATGTTTTAAGATGTTTGGATGACACTTTTGTCTTAGTCCAACCATCTCACATATAAATTTGATTGAGAACACAAGAGAGGGCCTGTGGAACTCCCTCCCATAGGAAGCTACAGTCTGGGCCCAGAAAAGCCAGCTTCTGGGTGGTTTGGGGGTATAGTCTTTTGATGGTGCATGCCCAGAAGATGCCCAGCCAACCAGACAGGGGCAGTTCATGCCCTATGAGGAACACCTTAGGGAACTGGTAATGTTTGGCCTAGAGAAGAGAAAGTTAAGAGGTGATATGATAGCCCTGTTTAAATACTTGACTCATAGAAATTTAGAGTTGGAAGAGACCACAAGGGCCATCCAGTCCAACCCCCTGCCGTGCAGGAACTCCCAATCAAAGCATCTCGAACAGATGGCCATCCACCCTCTGCTTAAAAACCTCCAAGGAAGGAGACTCCACCACCCTCCGAGGGAGTGTGTTCCACTGTTGAACAGCCTTTACTGTCAGGAAGTTCTTCCTAATGTTGAGGTGGAATCTTTTTTCCTGCAGTTTGCATCCATTGTTCCGAGTCCTGTTCTCTGGAGCAGCAGAAAACAAGCTTGCTCCCTCCTCAATGTGACACCCCTTTAAGTATTTAAACAGGGCGATCATATCCCCTCTTAGCCTTCTCTTCTCCAGGCTAAACATCCCCAGCTGCCTAAGGCGTTCTTCCTAGGGCAGCATTTGTCTAGGCATATGTATGTCCTCCAGCACAATTCTGTGGTCAACATCCAGTGAATATTAACCATAGAGTTGTGCTCGAGGATATACAGATTCCTATAGAGGTCTTCTCTCACATTAAAAAAAATGCTTTTTTATTGGTGATTTTCCCACTTTCACAGGGGTCCTGCTACCAAAACCTCAGTGAATGTGAAGAGCCTGCTGTAAATGAAATGTTGCATCATAAAACAAATGGTCTATTTAAAGGCTCTGAGTTATTGATCTATTTCCATAGGACTATGCAGATTTTGTAGAAGAACTTTTTCATAGGAAAACATATTTCATATGAAAACCTGCATTTGATTTTTTGAACCATTCATTGATTTTGTGTTTAAATCTCTAGATGGCTGCCATCAAAGAAGCTCTTACAAGTGTTTACAACGTAACACCAAAGATTCAGTGTCTTCCCCCAGAAGAGGTACACCTTTCTTTCTTAGAAATCTCCCTTCTCTTATTTTATGAAAATTAGATCGTAATATTTGGAAGCCTGAAGTGGGATTATCTTTGAAAACTCAGGCCTGAAACAGACAGGCCAAACAAAGCAACTTCTGGTGCTTCAGGGGCATGGCATTTAGATGACGCATACCCCCAAAGCAGCCAAAAGCTGCTCCAAAGCCACACCAAGGCAGCAGGGGCCAGACTTTTCAGGAGTGGATTTAATCCACTCCTGCCAACAGCCCATATAGGCCCGCAGCAGCAGCCCACTTCAGGAGTGGGCTGTGTGGTCACCACAGTCCCAGCCCAATTGGGGTCAGAGTGGCCTCTGGCCACTCCTTCCAGGCTGCCTGGTTCAGCCCTAAGTCATCTCGTAAGTCATTTATTGTGTTTAGCTTCTAAAATACTGTTTAACAGTTTCTCAAAATATTGGATTAAGATGTAGATTTGTACATGTTTTTAACCTTAAAACAGCTTTTTTGGAGTACAGTCATCCCTCCATCTCTATGGATTCAAACATCCACAGTTTGAAAATATTTTTAAGATATAGAAAATCCAAACAGCAAATTTTGATTTTGCCATGGATTTTGGTATCAATGGCGGGGGGGGGGGGGGGGGGGAACCTGGAACCAAATCCCAGTGGATACCAAAGGCCCACTATACATTGATTCTGATTATCTAGAATACATCTTAGAAATATTTCTCTTTATGTTACTCCTTGCAGTATTCCAATGCATCCAAACTAAAGACAGGGACAGATATAACTGAAGACAGTTTTTCTTTTATTCTAATTAATCTTGGCTGTTTTAATTAATTAATTAATTACAACTCACTCAACATTAGAGCACATAGTGTTTACTTCAGTACAGTTGTTATTTTTCTTAGTTTCATGTTTGTGATTAGATACTCTTGTTGTGGAACATTTCATAATAACCAGTAGCTGCTCTTCACCCTCTCTCAGCTCCATAACCTGTCACTCTGTGAGATGTTTTGGCTATTATTCTCCTGCTTGGAAAAACAACAAGTTAAAGGTGCCTTGAGAGCTTAGTATTGTATGTGCTGTCAATTTAATTTTACTTTCACAGGCATGAATGAATGCAACTCTTTTCAAGGCCAGGCTAGTTTTTACATAGCAAGAGCTTACTTTCAATTCCTAGAATAGAGTGGTAGAGATGTGGCTTTCTGGGTGCTGTTGAACTTCAAATCTAAGGCAGTCATGAGGAATGCTGAGAGCTGCAGACCAACAGCATCTAGAGAGTCACGTGATTTCCACCCCTGTCCTATAACATTTAGTTTCCCCACCCACCCCTTGACCAGATGAACACTTCCTCAGGACAAATTCTTTCAAGCTCCCCAGTACAGTGGTCCCCCGGTTTACGAATCCCCTGGGGTACAAAAACCCCGGGGTACAAAACTGGCAGGACCGCTAAAGTATCCCCCGGGATCCGAAAGATCCCCCGGGATACAGAAAAAAAACCCGCGCGGCCCCTTTAAATCGGCCGCGCGGTCCGTTTAAAATAGCGGTCCCCCGGGAAACAAATGCTTCCGGGTTACGAAAGGTAATCCGGAACGGATTACCTTCGTAACCCGGGGGACCACTGTACCTCTGTATATGATAAGGGGCCACTATTTGAGAAATACATTCTCAAACCCATGGTGGGTGCAAGACTCTCAACATACAATTGTCTTGATTGTTGTATTCCCCCCCCCCCCCCCCCCGATTAGAATTTTATTGAGCTGCATGTTACTGTTAAGATTTCTGAGGGATAATGTCCTGTTGAAATAATTGGTATCTGCCCCCTCCCCATTTCTTATAATAATGTATGGATTACAGCTTGAAGATGTAGATTTTTTCCTGTAATGCACTGTTTCTGTTCTATCAGCTAGTGCAAAACACACATTGATTAATCTCTGTGAATGAAATAATTAATTGAAGATTCTAAAAATGGTCGATTAATGTGAATTTTTAAGTGGAGTACTAATCTGTTAAAGACATTGACCTCAAGTAGAGCCTTTAGGGCTGAAGAGTGGGGTATGAATATTGTAAATAAATAAATAAGTACTGTCCATATTTTTTCACAGGGAAAGAGCAGCTGGGGGAAAGCAGTTTTAAGCTAAATAGTTCCATGCTATTTGCTGATACCCTTTTAGAATATATTTCACTTATTTCTCAGCCATCTTTCATTATAATTTTAAAAACTGGATAAATAATATTCCATACACCAAGCATTCATTTAATCATGCTTTTTCTGTAATTATAAATGCAATATGTCTCTAATTAAATTTAGACATTCATCCTTAACATTTATTTACCTTGCCTTTTAATGCTTACAGCTGATTAACCAGTACTATTTATCTATAAAAATTTCTATATAAGTTTCTCCTTTGCAGCTACAAATGTCTGTCATAGGCTTTCAAACCTGAAGCTCAAATGTTGCTTTATTTATCTTCCTCAGGGTCAACTACAGATAATTGGTCAGATTAAATTCTGTCTCACCAAGGAGTTTGCTCTGAGAAACTGTACAGAGCTAAAAGCTGATTCCTTTTCGGCCCATCAACATAAGTTCTTCAACAAAGAAGATCTCTCAGAGTGCAACGATACCCTGACATATTACCCGTCACACATGCATACTTGGAAGCACTTTGTGGCAAATATTGTTAACTTGTAATGAAGTATATATCATTGTTCAGAGACAAAATGTTTCTCACCCAGAAGGATACTGGGAAACTTTATATTGTTTACATCCTCTTTGCTGTGGATACTTGACTACAAATGACAGTATGCCATCATGGTTATAGAAATTGAGAAGATTCATTTCTGTGGAATAACTTTTTTTTTCATTAGAACTTCTAAAATACCATTGCTTCTGTATTTTGAAAATGAACTTCATGCATTTTAGAAATTTCTTTACAAGTAGAATAGCTCTATCTACTACTGTCTGCAAATGACTGCAATAAAGCAGGCTTCCAACTTATTGAAAATTAAAACAGGTTTTTGTAATATTTTCCTGAACCTTACATGAGGGTAAGAAAATATTAATAATATCTCAAATTCAGATAATCTTGGCAGTAAAGGGGTATTTGCCTTTAAAAGGTAGTTTTGTGAGGTTTCCTACTTCAGAGGTAACAAATTGACAGAAACTACAACAATATAAGTAATCTGAATCTCCTTTAAACAGCACATTCCATGTGGTTGGTTAGTATATTAGCAAGCTCCCCCCTTGATCACAGTGGCAAAGGCAGTAACATACGCTTGCTTTTATTCCAGAGTAATATCATTCAACACAATAAGGTTGCTCTAGAACACAGGTGGGGAAAGTGCCCGTTTAGATATTGCTGGACTAAAATTTCTATTAGCCCTAACCAGCCAAAACAGTATTGCTGTCCAGCAATATCCAGAGGGCTACATTTTCCCCACCACAGTTTACTACTTAGGATTGCACCATGAAGCTAGATTGCTTTACTGCAATCACTTGCAGAGGCATATCTTCTTGTTAGTTTTCAAGATTTAATGATAATTTTTTTTTCTTATGGGTATCAAGTCTTTTACCTTTGATCTTTTTTGTTTATTTGTTTGTATGTTAAAATCAAGACTTGCCTATCAAACATTGGTTGTGCTACATTTCTCTGGTGTAGTTTGATCCCTGTATTGTCAGTTTTCAGCCATCATTTTGAGCTTATTACTTACATTTCATGTACCTTCTAATCTGGAGGATTAGCATAAAGAAGAACATAACAGATAGTGGACTTGGGCCAGTGATGTCCTATTCAAACTGCTGTAGTTGTACTTTTTTCTTTTTTTAAAAAAAAAATCTGCATTCTCAATATACAGTAAATGATAAAGGGGAATAATTTTGAAAACTAAATCTTGAATCTTAAAATTGTTTGGGGGTTGTTTTTTCTTTGTTTGATTGGTCTTTTGATTTTTTCTCCAAAACTAGTTGGAAAAGATTCAGTGTTTACTTGTCTCTGATAATCGAATTCAGCACTTTCAAATGCATGGGAGTGGGGTGAGACCCTGTTAGCTATGTAAAGAATATTGACAGATTTCCTAATTCTCACTGAGAAAAGATGGCTTGAACCCACCAAATAAATAAATAAAATGCTACCTGGAGTGGGATTTTTAGTTTATATATATTTTTTGCCCCAGACAGAGGGTAAAAAGGCCAGTGCTTACTCCTTGGCTTTTTATTTCTATAGCTTTTTATGCAAAGCATTATGTTTTGTGCAAACTACATTTTTTACACAAAAATTACTGTATTTTATGCATAATCCAATTGGGGCTGATCAAAAGCAATGATTTTGTTTAGTAAATCAAAAGCTCAAGATTTGTAAGTTGATCTCCCCTCCTTAAAATAATAAATGAAAAAGCCAAGATATCACTAATACTAATTTTATAATTTCTAATTATATTTTATAATTGATTGCAAATTTCAATGAACAGAGAATGGCCGTGGGTGGCAGCAGCACAGTAAGGATGAAGAGCCTGGATATAAATGCACTGGGTTTTGTTTTTGATAAAATTTTAGAGCAATTTTTGATAAAATTACTCTAAAAAACCATTCAGAATAACAACTATGCTTAATGTGCACCTGCCTTCCAATGAAACCAATATTCCTAAATACTGTATCAAGATTTTATAAAACAATAACATACTTTACTAAACAGAATCTTGTTAACTAATGATTTAAATTATTAAAATTTTGTTCCTCAGAGAATTGATTTAAATCATGGTTAAATTGGTATGGTTTATCAACATAGAATGCAGCACTTTTCATGCAAATGAAATCTTTACCAAGTCCTAAAATTAAAAATAAATAACAATTGAAAAATGCACAAAAGTTCTGACAATCTTTCTTATTCAGGGGACAACTTAATTTTTTTTTTCCTCATATGCAAGGAGAAATGAAAACGTGCCTAACCACTACTGGTGCTTGTCATCATGGTTGTACACACAGTACTTGGTTTCAGATAGTTCTTAACTCAGACATATCATTAATTGGCATATCACTTCTTTAACGAGATTAACTGGAGAATATTATGTAGGTTAGGTTTTTGAGTTTTTTTTCGTCTGGACTTTACCACTGAGTTATTTTAATTTTGCCATCATATAAATTGTTTGTTCTTTTTTCCTAGGCATTTTGGGGCATGAAATTCCTCTTATTTTGCTGAACTTGAAAACATCATTGATACTGATATCCAGAGCATTGTTGAGCCAAATTTTTGGGAATCATTTTCAGTTAATTGAAGGGTATCATGGTTGTAGGGATTCGGCTAAGTATCTATGTGCTTAACTGTTACCATGTAGGTGGTTAGCAGTATGCAGGAGGGTGCTGACTAGCTTGGTCTTAGAGGTTGTTGGTGTTTATTTGATGCTGGCCAGTTTGATGGAGGTAGTTCTATGGTCCTTTCTTAATGAAAGTTTAACATCTGCTGCCCAGCTATTAATATCCTTATAGTTAAGATGATTAGTAAAAATTCAACATGAAGGACCTAAGGAAGAAGCAAATGATGATTCTAGACCCATCTTAATCTTTTATTTGGATATGGCAGTGGGGAAGCATAGGTTTTAAACAACTGTTAAAGGCTAGATGAGGTTATCTGGGTTTGATAGGAAGTGTATGTGCCTATCAGAATGCTCAGTCAGAATTGAAGTCGGGAAGTAGGAGGGCTAAACCACAAAAAAAAAGTTATGAAGCACCACTTTGTTTGTTTGTTTTCTGTGCTGCCTTTCTCCCAGTGGCTCACAGATAAAAACATTAACAAAATAATTACAAGAACATTTAAAACAGTTAAAATAATCTAAAAGCATTATAAAGTTACATTAAAATATACAAAAGTTAAAAGTTAACTAAAACATGTATAAAAACCACCCGGGCATGATTTTTTTTTAACTATTTAACATAATGGTTTATTATTATACAAAAAAACAACAATACTATACAATGTTTTCCAGCCTCTTTGGACTCTGTTGTTTCCTCCTTGGACGCTCTGCTCTTGATAGCCTTGGTCTGCTGCTGCTGGGATCAGCACCAGGGAGCTGGTTCTGGGCATGATTATATGTTGAATGCCCGTTTTAAAAAAAAGTCTTGACTTGCTGACGAAAAGCAAGCAGGGAGTAGACCAGCCTAGCCTCCTGTGGAAGGACATTCCAGAGCGTGGGAACAGCCACCAAGAAGGCTCACTCTCATGTCCTCACCAAGCAAGCATGCAATGGTGGTGGGACTAAGAGAAAGCCTTCCCCTGAAAATCTTAGTGTTCTGTCAGGTTCATATGAGGAAATACAGTTCTACAAATAGCCTGGACCTAAGCATAGGGCTTTATATATCATGACCACCAGTTTGAATTGTGCCTGAAAATGAACCAGTAGCCAGTGAAACCATTTCAACAAGGGAGTTATATGCACCTTAAAACTGGCCCCATATAACTGGTCAGCATTCTAGCTGTGGTGGTTGCATCTCCTGAAGTTTCTGAACAGTTCCCAAAGGTAGCCCCACTTAGAGTGCATTACAGTAGTCCAAGTGGAATATACCCATATACCTATATCATATGCCCGTTGTAGAAACATGGATTTTAAGAAGTATGAGTCTGGGGAAGCTAGACAGTAAAACCAGAAATGGAACATGTAAACATAGCAATACTTGGAGTGAGCAAGCTAAAATGGGCTATTTTGAGTCCAACAATTACACAATGTTCCACTCAGGAAATGAAAAAATGAAGGAATGGGGTGGCATTCATAGTGAGAACAGTCATAGCAAAATCAGTCATAGGATATAACACAAAGTCAGAATGAATTACGTCAATAAGGCTTCAGGGAAAATCCAGTAACATTACCATAATCCAAGTATATGTGCCAACCATAAAGGCAGAGGAAGAAGAAATTGAGATTCTATGATGGGAGTCCAGGAGGAGATTGATCACAACCAAACGTGACTTCCTGTTAACAGTAGGTGACTGGAATAGGAAACAGAGAAGAATCAAGGACTGCAGGAAAATTTGGACTAAGAACAAGAAATGAAGCTTCTTCATACAACCAGAGAGGAGACTATAAATTGCATCACCAAACAGCAATACAAAATCAGATAGACTACATAATTGAAAGCAGAAGATAGCATAAGCTCCATCCTCTCTGTAAAAACATGGCTAGGAGCAGTTTGTGGCATAGACCATGAATTGCTAATATCAAAAATCTGAATAAAGCAAAAGAAACAACTAATCAAAATCCTAAAACAACAACAACAACAACAACAACTGAAGAACATCCAAACAGAGTTCAAAGATAGATTTCAACTACTAAGCATAATTGACAGGGAACGAGATGAACTATGGCCAGAAGCAAGGGACATATTCAAAGAGAAATGTAGAAAGACAGTACTGGTATCTAGAGCCAAAAAGAAAGAAATAAACCGATGAATGACAGACAAAACACTAAAATTCAGATGGTAAGCAAAAGGATAAGGAGACAGGTACAGAACCATAATCATTACTGCAATTGTCCAGTGATTAGTGCATAAAGACAAAGAGAATTACTATAGTAATCATTGTAGGGAAATAGAAGAGGACAACAAAAAAGGAAGAACATGATACCTCTTTCACAAGATCAGGGATATAATAGGTAAATTCAGGCCTACTCAGGGATGCTATATGATCAACAAAAGAACATAACAGATGACCAAGAGAAAACAAAAATGATAGAAGCAATACACAGAAGAGCTATATAAAAGAGATGAAAGGATGACACAGGGAAGAAGAATCATAGGAAGATGAATCTCAGATTTTGGAAAGTGAAGTGAATGCTGCACTAAGAACAATTAGGAGGAACAAATCACCAGGAATGGATGATCTACCAATAGAGTTACTGCAATATACGGAGACAGAATGGACTTTAGTCCTAACTAAAATTTGCCAGCAAACAGGGAAAAGAAAACTGGCCCACAGATTAGAAACTATCAATATACATCCATTTCCCCCAAAAAGGGTACACAAAAGATTTCAACAACTACAGGACCATTACATTCATTTCACACACAAAACAAGGTCATGTTCAAGCTTCTGCAGCAGACTTCTGCCATATATGGAGTGAGAAATTCCAGAAGTGCAGGCTGAGTTCAGGAACAGAAGAAGCACTAGGGATCAAATCACAAACATACGATGGGTAATAGGACACACTAGAGCATTCCAGAAGAAAATCAGTATGTGCTTTATAGACGTTAGCAAAGTCTTTGACTGCATAGATCACAAAAAGCTACAGATTGCACTTAAAGAACTGAGTGTGCTAATCTCATACTTTCCATCCACTAAAGTGAATAAAGAACAAGTTTAGTGGGTCCTTCCCTTACGCAGCGGATCCATTTCAAGTATGCTCAAGCCCCATTAAAGATAATGGGGTTTGTGCCCACAGCATGGAGTGGGTGCAGGCGCCATTACCCCTTCCAGGGCACCCCACACCTTCTGGTGTGGCTTTCAGCGTATGACGCGGGCGCACTGTATATCTACGAATTCCATCACACTGTCATGTCACTTACTAAGCTCAGACAATTGTATTGTAGTCACTGGTGGAAAGCTATATCTTAAGCCAGTTTTAAGGCTGACAAGGCAACATATTTTAACATAAATATAAACATTGTGTACCACATAGATATTAAGCTTTCAAAATGTGAGATGTGCAGAAGAAGAAGCAACTAGTAGCATACTATTTCTAATTTGCTGAAATGTTTGCTAAATTTGTCCCCTAAGTTCTATTCATAATTACATGTCATTACAAGGAATATTCTTCAGTAATGCATTTTGCTTCAGACTGTGCAGAATATTACTTAATAAAAATTTAATTAGCCATGTACTGTTCAGCTTTGTTCTACCCTAACAGATTAAATTGCTAAAACATAATTTAGCACAGGGCCATGCCGTTTTTTCAGACAAAAGTTCAGCCCTGTGGCAATTCTACCCCACTGAAAGTGTTATCCTTCTTAAAACATATTCTCTAGCTATTGATCTATTTCCACACAGAACTATAAAGTCCTGTAGTACTTGGGAACTTAGAAAGAGTATTCTTTCGTATGAGCCTACTCAGATTATAAAACAGTAAAGATAAAGATAAAGGTTTCCCCTTTGACAAGATTGTCTAGACGTGTCTGATTGTAGATTGGTGCTTATCTCCGATACTAAGCTGAGGAAGCCAGTGTTGCAAAATATGAATCTGTGGTTATGTGGCCAGCATGACTTCATGGAATGCTGTTACCTTCCCATCATAGGGGTACCTATTTATGTACTTGCACTTTTTCATGCTTTCTAACTGATAGGTTGTCCCTTTTTAATGTCCTGCCTTTATAAGAGGCACATTTACTGGGCACATAGGAGTCTCCTTGAGTGTTCCCAGGCTCTTCAATGTATTGGTATCACTACCAGAAGACCCATGTCAAGATGGTAGTATGACCTATTCAGCATCCTATCATAGACTATCATTGGAATTCCTATCAATTCCAGCAGCTCCTGACTAGTAAGTAGGGTTTGGGGTACTTTCATGGTTAGATGGGCCTACATATCCAGAAAACATATCCAGGAAAGCAGTGTTGGCCATACAGTAAAGTACAATAACATCCAAAATCTACAAAACAGTGATACTGTTATTGGCCATCCTAAATACACAAAATGCATGGTGCAAGCCTTTGAAGCTCCACTAGCTCCTTCACCAGGCAGATATATTTTAAAAACTACTCCCAACATTGTCATTTTTTTTCTTTCTTCTATTTGATTTTAATACCTTTGCCTAATGAAGAAACCACTGTAGCTTCAAAAGTTTAGAATCATAGGATTGGAAGAGACCACAAGGGCCATCCAGTCCAACCCCCTGCCATGCAGGAACTCTCCATCAAAGCATCCCAGACAGATGGCCATCCAGCCTCTGCTTAAAGACCTCCAAGGAAGGAGACTTCACCACTCTCCGAGGGAGTGTGTTCCACTGTTGAACAGTCCTTACTGTCAGGAAGTTCCTCCTAATGTTGAGGTGGAATCTCTTTGCATCATGTATTTTGTGTATTTTGGCTGTTTTGTGGATTTTTGATGTTAGTGTATGCAGGGGCTACATAGGGATCACGAACTTGTAAGTTATGAATGTGTAACTGTAGATTATGTAAGTGTGCAACAGGAGCCTATGGCCAGGGCAAAACTAGGAGGGAAAAGTGGCTGTGGTCCACACTGGGTGATACTTCATGGCGGGGGTCACAGCCAGTCATAAGATCCTTTCAGCCACCAGCCAGGGTGCCTCTTCCATCCATTGGTTTTGGCTGCTGGTGGGAGTTAAGTGCTGATGCCGCCTGGCAGGCCCTTCTGGGTCTGGCAGGACTGCTGACTGGTCCCGGAAAGAGAGGTATTATTGTGGTAGTAGTTTTCCTCACTTTCTCCTTACCTTCTGATAAAGGAAAGGAGTCCATGGCTGTCCCTGCCACCTCCCTTTTCCACTCAAGCAGGAGCCCTACGAGACATGGAAGGGGCTGCCCTGTGGCATCAGTGCCCCATCCCCATCACAGTAAATGTGGCCTGGCGGGCATGGGAGCAGTGGCTGGGGTGTGTGCCAGGCAGGTTGGGGGTGGCAGCATGAATTACCCAAGACCCTGTGCCCTATCAACATTGCAGGCATTTATAAGCTTTCCTTTGATTTTATTATCTTTTTACATCCATTTTCTGTCACTGTAATCAACTGATTTTGTGTTATTCTCTTATACATATGGCATGGTTTCCTCTTGATTACTCTTCATGGCTTTTTCAATAAGGACTTCAACAGATGAGATCACACAATTAAGATGCTCCCTGCCAAGGGAGGCTAGTTAGCCAGCTCAATCTCTGTGGTCATTCTGCTAGCTTCCCAGCTAATGTGATGCTCAAACTGGTTTCCTCCTAGGCTTGTCTCATTTCACCACCGATTTTCTCATTTTAAAACTGTAAATTGGCTCTGACTGCTTCTGGCACTGAAGGAAACATTCTTGGCCCTTAGTTTGAGGCTGTAGCCCTACACTACAACATTTTAAAAAAAAATCTTTCTCCTTTGGGGACATCTGGCCAGTGTGGAATCTAGAGGGTCAGCAGCTTAGCCACCTGCTTTTAAATGTCAGATTGCCTCAGCCTGCCGCTACTCAAATACAGCAATAAAAAAATTGCATTTATGTTTTTAAATGTAAAATTATATATTAGGGAGAGGCTACATTTCAGCCTTAATTGACCACCTACTATAATGCTTTCCTTTGATGTAAGCAGTCTCATGCTTACATAATCTATTATCTACCAGGGATCAGAAACTGGCCTGAGGCTGCCTAAGGTGGACTGAGGGTGCCTCCAAAATGAGCAGCAAAAATCTGCTCCTTACTGGTGGCCTGTTAAGGAGTGCCGTGGTAGCCTGCTTTCAGAGTGGGCTGTCTGATTGCTGCAGTCCCTGGCCACTCCAAGCCACTGGTCTGCTTTGGCCCTTTGAGACTGGGTCAAAACAACAGACCTACATCTGGTGAAAAAAAAAATCTAGCCTTTATTTCTTACTTTTTCAATTGGTTTTATCATCCTAGGGGGAATCATCCTAGTGGAATAGGGGAATTTCAGCACAGAATAAGTAAAGAGATAGTACAGGAATACCTGGTTAACCTAAATGAATATAAGTCTCCAAGACCAGATGAACTACATCCAAGGGTATTAAAAGAACTGGCAAATGTAATATCAGAACCATTGGCAATCATCTTTGAGAACTCCTGGAGGACAGGAGAAGTCCCAGCAGACTGGAGGAGGGCAAACGTTTTACCCATCTTCAAAAAGGGGAAAAAGGAGGACCCCAGCAATTATCATCCAGTTAGTCTGACATCAATTCCATGAAAGATTCTGGAGCAGATCATTAAACAGAGAGTCTGTGAACATCTAGAAGATAATTCCATAATCACAAAAAGCCAGCATGGGTTTCAGAGAAACAAGTCATGCCAGACAAACCTGATATCTCCCTCTCTCTCTCTCTCTCTCTCTCTCTCTCTCTCTCTCTTTGATAAAATTACTAGTTTGGTAGATGAAGGGAATGCTGTGGATATAGTATATCTTGATTTCAGTAAGGCCTTTGACAAAGTTCCCCATGACTTTCTTGCAAACAAGCTTGTAAAATGTGGTCTAGACAAGGTAACTGTTACATAGATTTGTAATTGGTTGAATGGCCGCACCCAAGGGGTGCTCAACAATGGTTCCTTTTCATCCTGGAGAGAAGTGACAAATGGGGTCCCACAGGCTTCTGTCCTGGGCCCAGTGCTATTCAATATCTTTATTAATGACTTGGATGACAGTATTGAGGGCCTAGTTATGAAATTTACAGATGACACCAAATTAGGAGTAGCTAATACTCCAGAGGACAGGATCAAAATTCAAAATGACCTGAATAGACTAGAAAGCTGGGCCAAAGCTAACAAAATGAAATTCAACAGAGAAATGTAAGGTTCTGCACTTAGGGAGGTAAAATGAAATGCACAGATATAGGATGGAGGACACCTGGCTGAATGAAACCACATGTGAAAGGGATCTAGGAGTCCAAGTAGATCACAAGTTGAACATGAGTCAACAGTGCAATGCAGCAGCTAAAAAGGCCAATGCAATTTTAGGCGGCATCAATAGAAGTATATGTCTAGATCAAGGGAAGTAATAGTGCCCCTCCATCCACCATCTTCAGGGAGAGAAAGGCAAGCCAGCTCCAACAGGCCTTTCCTGGAGGGAAGAAGAACCCTCCCTCCAGTCCATCTGCCTTGGTCCAGGCCTCTGAGGGAGAGAAGATCTGCTGGACTTTCCCCCTTCCCCACCACCTCTCCCTTCTCCTTTTGTGTCGTGTCTTTTTAGATTGTAAGCCTGAGGGCAGGGAAATGTCTAATTAACAAATTGTAAACTGCTCTGATAGCCTTGGCTGAAGAGCAGAATATAAATATATTATTTATTATTATTATTATTATTATTATTATTATTATTATTATTATTATTCTGCTTTGGTCAGGCCCCACCTGGAATACTGTGTCCAGTTCTGGGCACCACAATTCAAAAAGGATGTGGAGAAACTGGAGCGTATCCAAAGCAGGGCAACTAAAATGGTGAAGGGTCTGGAAACTGTGCCCTATGAGGAACGCCTTAGGGAGCTGGGGATGTTTAGCCTGGAGAAGAGAAGGTTAAGAGGTGATATGATAGCCCTCTTTAAATACTTGAAGGGATGTCACATTGGGGAGTGAGTGAGCTTGTTTTCTGCTGCTCCAGAGAACAGGACCCGGAACAATGGATGCAAGCTCCAGGAAAAGAGATTCCACCTCAACATTAGGAAGAACTTCCTAACAGTAAGGGCTGTTTGACAATGGAACACACTCCCTCAGAGAGCGGTGGAATCTCCTTCCTTGGAGGTCTTTAAAGAGAGGCTGGATGGCCATCTGTCGGGAATGCTTTCATTGGGAGTTCCTGCATGGCAGGGGTTGGACTGGATGGCCCTTAGGGTCTCTTCCGACTCTTGTGATTCTATGATTCTATACTGGAGGTGGGCAGCTGGGAGCGGAGGGAAAATGAAGGACTTCAGACCTCCACTGCTTACACTGGATTGAGCAAAATCCTAGTTGAAAATAAATTAATTAATAAGGGTCTCTTCATGGTACTGAAAGTTCTTCCCTAATCCCACACCCTAACATCTCGGTTAGGACAGCATGTTGAAACACTGATGTAAAAAGTTATAAAATCATTTGCGTACACTTTAGCACGTTATGTCACATTCCTATGGTCACTACTCTGAACATCACCTTTATGGCCTAGGTAGAACTCTGTGGTCCTCCAGATGTTCTTGAATTTCAGCTCCCAACATTCCTCATCATCAGCTATGCCAGTTAGGGCTGCTAGGAACTACAACTGAACATCATGTTGTAGACTGTATAATTCCCTGTCCTGCATTGTAGAGAAAAATCGTTAGTTCCCCATCAGAATAGACCTGTTGAGTCAATGAGATTTACTTAAGTGTTGAGTTCTGTTGATTGAATGGGTTAACTCTAGTTGGGGCAAACAAATTGATTTAGCCTTGTGTTTTAATATATGTTCCTATACAATCCAAAAGATAAAATAAAATGAGACTGTTGAGAATAAGTACATGAAAATGCTAGTTTTTAGTTTTAATATGCCCTTCATTGATCAGCCACAGCACAAGCTAATTACTAAATATTAACCTTGCAAAATACGCAGAATCCCATTACATTTAGAAAATTACTTGCATTTATATTACAGGTGTTTATCACTTTGCAAATTAGGTTTTATAGACAGTTACAAATATTTAGGTCCCTCACTGTGGAAAACATCCCTTTCAGTGACTTATTCAAATTATTTTCTTCCCAACTTTACTTACTGTGCTTGTATGTGGTGTAGGCAGTTTCTTGATCAAGTAGCTTATCTCTAAAATCCACTTTTAATTTAACTGATAGGCCATGAAAGACTGCTGTGGTAACATCTGAGAAGATTAATCAGTGGTATCATTCTATTTTAGGAAGGAAAAAGATACCCACAAATTACATCATTTGGATTAAACATAATATACAGGGGGGGGGGGGGGGGAGAGAGAATTGCCTGGTCCTCCAGATACTGTTGGGATGCAGCTCCCAGTTTTCCTCACAATTATATGTTCTGGCTAAGGTTGCTGAGAGTTGCAAGCCAACAACATCTGAAGAGTGACAAAATTCCACTCTAGTACAGTGGACCCTCAGCTTCTGGGGTTTGGATCCACAACCCACCACGGATACTAAAATCTGTGGATGCTCAAGTCCCATGATATATAATGGCATAGTAAAATGATGCCCCTTATAAAAATGACAAAAGTTTCGCTTTCTGGAATGCACCTTGTGAGCTACGGCTTATTGGCATGGGGCAGACTGAATGGCATACACAGTTCTGTCCTACAAGACCTCTTAGTTTATCTTCTGTCTCCTAAAACTCCTCCCACACCACCAAATCCACTAGTGAAGCATACATTTCAGAGTACTATTAGATTAGCATATCTAAAAGTATGGCCCTGCTTGCATCCATTCACGCTACACTATTACAGTGCTAAGATTCTTTGCAAAGTTCTTTCCTGCACAGCCCATGGATTTGGACTTTAGGATGGGGCATTTAGAATTCCCAGCCAAGTCCCATTATCCACCCTGAAAGCCAGAATGGAGTAGTGGTTTGAGCATTGAATTATGACTCTGGAGACTATGGTTCAAATCCCAGCTCAGCCATGGAAACCCACTGGGTGACCTTGGATGAGTCACACTCTCTCAGCTTCAGAGGATGGCAATGGAAAAATCCTTCTAAAGAAACTTGCCAAGAAAACCCCATTATAGGTTTACCATAGGGTCACCTTGTCTTGGAAACAACTTGAAGCCGCCACCACCACCACCACCACCAACAACAACAACAGCATAGCACTATAATTTGTAGCATGAATAGGTCCTTGACTTCCCCACCCGGCACACACACATAAAGGAAGGCAGTATGGGTTTAATCTTTTCAATTAATGCCCCTCCCCTTTTGGTTTAGTTTTTTTGTCCCAAGAGAAAACAACTTGAATGGAACCCTCAACCCAGTCTAATTCTGGTCAAGGATCTTTCTAGGATTCCTGTACACAACTTTAAACTTTTTCTAGAGTTAATTTTTTTTGTTAGATATTAAAATTTGAGATGGAGCCAGGAGCCAAGACAACTATCAAGTGCACACTTTAACTACACATTGTGAAGCAAAGACGTCTCAACATGACTTTTTGATTCTTCAGTTTTATTTAGTCACATAAAGTCTGCACTTACTCTCAAAATTTATGTTTGGAAACAGTTTTGTTTCTGTGCAATGTTCTAGGATGTTGAGTTTGTATTGACAATATTTTCAGAAACTAACCTCTGTGTGACCATCAGCTGGAAAATGCCTCATGTTTCCTTTCTTGTTTTGATCACTGACCTCACCACACATTCATCTGTTAATATTCTCACATGTTCTTCCTTGATGAAATTTTAATACAGTGTGATCTTTTTTTTGAAAAATAGTTTCACAGTACTTTAATTAGTCTTATCATTGCACAGCACTTCACCTGCCACATGTGGGAGTAAAGAGATTGCCTTTTAAATATAATTATTTCAGAATTGCAGATGAAACTTGGCAGTTTTAATATAAGCCTTTAGCAGTGAACTGTTAAAATGTGTTTTCTGAGTTACTGAGGGGGAAACCTGCATTTTAATTCTAGAGCAAAAGCCTCACTGTACTAAATGTGATCTTTGTCACTAATGCATGGGCAATTTTATTATATATATTATTCAAGGTGATTTCATTTTAGGCTTTTTTAAAAAAAAGAACATCTTCTTTGTCACATACAGACACTAAACTCTCCTAGGAGTTTTTGCATGTATAGTCACAACCTTTTTTCTTTGGAATGAAACCATATCCCTGTGGCAAGTCCTTCCTACAAGGGGGTATCATAAAGTTTTAATTATCACCTTTAAAAAATTTGACAGAAAGTCTGTTTTGATTTGTAATTGTTAACTTATCTCTATGTAGTCACCATCCAGATTTACTCATTTTCCCCAGCGTTTCTTGACCCTCCAAATACCATTATTGTAGAAGACTGCAGATTGTGCCTGACAAGGATTTTACACTTTAGTCACTTCTGGCAGAGCCAGTCACAAAAATAAAAGACACAATGAGTTGATTTTCTCAGTAACGTGCACTTAGGGGCCAATGATGACACTGACAAAATTTTATCAATATGCCATAATAACTTCCGGGTGATATTTATTACTTTACGATACCCCTTGTAAGGCACAATCTGCAGACTTCTACAATATCAGGTATTTGGAGGGTCAAGATATGCTGGGAAAAATGTATAAATCTAGATAGTAACTACATAGAGATAAGTTAACAACTACAAATCGAAACAAACTTTCTGTCAATTTTTTTTTAAAAGGTGAACATTAAAACTTTACGATACCCCCTCGTATGTCCATTTACACACACATGCATTGGACATTATATATACATACATTTGTATAATATGTGTACTCAAAAACAGCATCTTGTTAAAAAACATCTGGTTTTTTAAAAACAATGTTCTGTTACAATGGCCCAGTCATAGTAAAAGCTGCATCTGACTGATTTTTTTCTTTCTACATTGCTCAATGATAAATGAGACCTAGCAACAGCTGTCCACTGTTAGCAACACCTGAAGAAGAACTGGATGTTATAAGAGATTGTTCACTTGACTGCGTTGCGTTGTTTGCACCTGTAGTGCTCATACTTGGTACGATCCAGACACTGATGTTATGATAGCATAATTATAGAATCATAGAATCATAGAATCATTGAGTTGGAAGAGACCACAAGGGCCATCCAGTCCAACCCCCTGCCATGCAGGAACTCCAAATCAAACCATCCCCGACAGATGGCCATCCAGCCTCTGCTTAAAGACCTCCAAGGAAGGAGACTCCACTACGCTCCGAGGGAGTGTGTTCCACTGTCGAACAGCCCTTACTGTTAGGAAGTTCTTCCTAATGTTGAGGTGGAATCTCTTTTCCTGCAATTTATATCCATTGTTCCGCGTTCTAATTAATGCAGATTATTCCTGTAGAAATTGAGAATCTCAATAATATAATCATGCTTGGAAATGTGTGAATAATGATTCTTCAGCAATTGCATTAAAAACATTAGTTTATATGTGGAGTGAAACATTGAAATAAACTAGGATGTGAGCTTGATTTGTTTGTGCTCATTTGTTCTGTATTAAAAGGTCCACACTAAAACCCCTGGAAGCTAATACAGTATTGGCATATATTTACATACGTAGAGATATATGCAGAAGTCATAGCATGTTAAATAGGATTATATTTTGTCTTCTCAAACCTTTCAGCAAGCTTAGATCGTCTTCACCTAAGATCTAAGGGCTAAGATAGCTCTGAAATTTTTAAGGAATTTTTTTAAAATGAAAATGTAACTTTTAAAAAGTGAAATATTTTCACCAATGGAAGGAGGCAATTATTTTATGGGAACTCAGTTAAAACACATAGAATCATAGAATCATAGAATCATAGAGTTGGAAGAGACCACAAGGGCCATCCAGTCCAACCCCCTGCCATGCAGGAACTCCAAGTCAAAGCATCCCTGACAGATGGCCATCCAGCCTCTGCTTAAAGACCCCTAAGGAAGGAGACTCCACTACACTCCGAGGGAGTGTGTTCCACTGTCGAACAGCCCTTACTGTCAGGAAGTTCCTCCTAATGTTGAGGTGGAATCTCTTTTCCTGCAGTTTGCATCCATTGTTTCACGTTCTAGTCTCTGCAGCAGCAGAAAACAAGCTTGCTCCCTCCTCAATATGACATCCCTTCAAATATTTAAACAGGGCAATCATATCACCTCTTAACCTTCTCTTCTCCAGGCTAAACATCCCCAGCTCCCTAAGGCGTTCTTCATAGGGCAAGGTTTCCAGACCCTTCATAATCAGTGTGTGTGTGTGTGTGTGTGTATAGAATGTAACATGGAAATATTTATTTTTTAAAATGTTATTATGAGGAATTTCTTGCAGTCTTCATACTCAAAATTATTAATGCTGTAATATAATATGTTTTAGATAGTGAAGTATAGTATTCTTAAGAACTGACACTGGTAAGTGATAAATTAATTCAGACACACAGCCCAGTGTTCTCTTCGAGCAGCAGTTCACAACTTGTGCTCCGAGGAGCCCTCCATGTGCACTTCCCAGGTGCTCCACGGCTACTCCAAGAAAATGAATGAAAAAAAATGAATGAAATTAAAGAATAAGAAACAAAAAGTAACTACTCCTAAACACCATTAACTTGTAAGATGTAGGGTAGGCCTCTTAGGGGCTGCACCATAGAAATTAATTCTAAATAGAGCTCCGTGAGTCAAAAAGGCTGGGAACCCCTGTTTTAGAGCATAACTATGAATTATAATAATTATTTCAAAATTTGCATCTTTTATGTATAAATTAGTACGTGAAATTTTTGGGGATGTTGCATTTATCTGTGTAGACAACCTGCAGAAGGCATGAGTGAAATCTCTCTCTCCACCTGATGAAGGTTTATCACCCCTGATTTCATACCTGCTCTCTAGTCACCACTTTTTGATTTAGATCATCAAAAAATCTTAGTTTTGCTATAGACATTTCCTCTACATCTTCTGCATTGAAAACAGATGCAAAGAATTAATTTGGTTTCACCACAATCACTTTATTTCTACTGTTCCTTTACTGTTCTTTTCTGTTCCTTTAGCTTCCACATCATCCACCTCCTTCACTGGTTTACTGCTCTGGCATATTTAAATAATGTTTATTATTTTTCTTAATGTTATTAATGATCAACTCCTATAAATCTTTGTTGTTGTTGTTGTTGTTGTTTTCATTGTTTATTATTTGCTTGCATTTCTGTTATGCTGCATTTGTGCTCCCTTTATTATCCTCGTTTGGGCAAAATGTCTACTTCCTGAAGGCTCATTTTCTATTATAGGTATCTTAATACTTAGCATTAACCAGACAGGTGATTTATTCCAGTTTTATTTATTTATTTATTTATTTCATATGGTCTATATTGCATCTGATATCTAATTGTGGTTCTATGTAACCCTCAAGCAATCTAGAGAGATTTGACCCTAACCTTTCATCTCAACTTTCTTTTTGCCAGTTTTCTCATATTATAAAAGGTCTTCTTTTGACATTAAATGTGTGTTGGACATCACTGGCAATGTTCCACTCACATATAAATAAAATTTGATAGCATTGTTTTGAATGAATTCAGTACCTGTCACATTTCACAGTGTTTGGCAGTATTTTGCATCTAAAATATTTTAACTGATTCAGTAATTTCCATGTCTCACACTAGGTGCTGAGCATGATTTCGTATTACATTCATGTTGTCTCCCTTCTGTGGTCAATTCCATTATCAGTTTTCTGGGGACATAGTCCTTTAGGGTATCTAGAATGGCCACTTCTTCATCATGATTGAAATAAAGATTTATCCAGGATATGTCAAGGTTTTTCTATCTTAATATCATACTGAGTGCTGGGGGGGGGGAGTGGGTGATAATTTATCTGTAGTACTACATCATTTTCATGGCCTCATGGTGACCTTGTGGATTAATCCACCCCTTCTCAGATCTCTAGTATGTTTGGCACTATGCTTTCTTTGGCATACAGAACAATACAGATACCAGTCCTTTCCCTTGCTGTAGAGTTTATAGTCAGAGATTATAATATTCTACTAGTCTTCTTCAATCTATCAGGTATCAAGTCAGTGGCTTCTACCATTAATATATGAATGTCTAATACATAGTATCTGCATTTTCATTGATGGCCCTTCAATTTGTTCAAAGGTGGCTTGTTTTTGCCTTCCTCTGTGGCTGAGAAAGTGTCACTTGCCCAAGGCCACCCAGTGGGTTTCTGTGGCTGAGTGGAGATTCAAATCCTGGTCTCCAGAGTCAAAGTCCAACATGCAAACCACTTTTGTTGATATCTGCCTTCGAGTCGATCTCGACTCATGGCGACCCTATGGATGAGACTCCCTGTCCTCTACTGCTCTACTTAAATCCTGCAACCCCATATCCTTGACCTCCTTAATACGGTCCATCCATCTGGAATGTGGCCTTCCTCTCTTCCTGCTTCCCTCCACCTTTCCCAGCATTATTGTCTTTTCCAATGAGTCTTTTCTTCTCATGATGTGTCTGAAGTACGACAGGCTCAGTTTGGTCATCTTGGCTTCCAAGGAGGTTTCTGGCTTGATCTGCTCTAGGACCCATTTGTTTGTCCTTTTCACTGTCCATGGGATCTTCAGCACTCTTCTCCAGCACCACATTTCAAATGAATGGATTTTCCTATCATCTTTCTTAACTGTCTAGATCTCACATCCATACATGGTAATAGGGAATACAATGGCTTGTATGATCTAAATTTTGTGCTCAGTTGTATATCTTTGCATTTTAGAATCTTTTCTAGTTCTTTCATAGCCACCCTTCCCATTCTTTATCTTCTTCTGACTTCCTGACTGCAGTCCCCATTTCTATCTAAAGGAGGCAGTTGTTAAACCCCTCCTGAAGAAGCCCTCTCTTGACCCCCTGGACAGGAACAACTACAGACCAGTTTCCTTGCTCCCTTTTTTGAGCAAGGTAATCGAGAAGGCTGTCGCTTCCCAACTCCAAGCTGTCTTGGATGAAACTGATTATCTAGATCCATTTCAAACCGGCTTCAGGACAGGATATGGAGTTGAGACAGCCATGGTTGCTCTGACCGACGACCTCCACTTGAGTATCGACAGGGGTAGTGTGACCCTGCTGGTGCTCTTGGATCTCTCAGCGGCCTTTGACATTATAGATCACTTGATCCATTTAGATCGACTGAGGGAGTTAGGGATCGGAGGCACTGCTCTTCGATGGTTCCGATCCTTCCTCTCCGGAAGATCTCAAAGGGTGAGGCTCGGGGACCGTTGCTCGTCTAAAATCGAGCTTAATTGTGGTGTCCCTCAGGGCACCATCCTGTCCCCGATGCTATTCAACATTTATATGAAGCCGCTGGGTAAGATCATTCGGAGGCATGGAGCTCAGTGTCTTCAGTACACTGATGACACTCAGATATACCTCTCCATGACAAGATCATCAGCCCAGACCTCAGATGGCATCTCCCCTCTCAATGACTGTCTTGCGGTGGTAATGGACTGGATGAGGGAAAACAAATTGAAGCTCAATCCAGATAAAACAGAGGTACTCACTGTCTCGGGACCGAAGCTAGGTTTGGGAATACAACTTCCAGTCCTCGATGGAGTCACACTCTCCTCGAAGGACTCTGTTCGCAGTTTGGGGGTACTCCTCGACTCGTCGCTTCACATGACGAGTCAGGTGAATGCAACGGTCAGGAGTGCCTGTTATCAGCTTCGGCTGATACGCCAGATGCACCCTTTCCTGGAAACGAGGGACCTAGAAACTGTGGTACATGCTCTGGTAACCTTTCGCCTGGACTACTGTAATGTACTCTACATGGGGTTACCCTTGTGCCTAACTCAGAAACTGAAGTTAGTCCAAAACATGGCAGCCAGGTTAATAACTGGAACATCCAGGAGAGAGCACATAACACCGGTGCTTAAAGCTCTCCACTGGCTGCCAATTAGTTTCCGGGCCCAGTACAAGGTGTTGGTTTTAAACTTTAAAGCCCTTCATGGCTTGGGTCCATCCTATCTCCGGGACCGCCTCTCCCCATATGATCCCCCCCCCCGCACACTCCGGTCCTCTGGGAGGAATCTGTTACAGCCCTTGAAGACCAGACTGACACAAACCTCCCAGAGGGCCTTTTCAGCCATAGCCCCCAAGCTATGGAATGACCTGCTGGATGCGATGCGTCTTATTACATCTGTTGACGGCTTTAGAAAAGCCTTAAAGACGCATCTCTTCCGGCAGGCCTTCCCAGATAACATTTAATTTCCCGGCTCCATACCCACTGTTGACTCTTTCTCCTAGTTCCTTCCCCCCCCCCCCCTTCGTAATTGTTTCACACAGCTTTGGGCAGTTACTTTTATATGTTTTATTTGCACTATGTTTTTAATTCTTAGCTATTTAATTCTATTTTAAGGGGTGGGTGAGGGGAATTGGGATTGTTGTATTTTAACTTGTGATGCTTTTAACTATGTTGTACCCCACCCCGATTGCCAGTTCAGGGCTATAAATAAATTGTTGTTGTTGTTGTTGTTGTTGTTGTTGTTATCAATGTTGGATCCCAGGAATGGGAATTCTTTTACTATTTCTATTTCTTCATTGTCTAGGCTGAACTTGTGAAGGTCCTCGGTGGTCATTATTTTTGGTTTCTTATGTTCAACATTAAGCCTGTCTTTGTACTCTCTTCTTTGATCTTCCTTAGTAGGTGTTCCAGGTCTGTGAAGTTTCATGCTAGTACAATGGTGTCATCTGCATATTTTAGATTGTTGATCATCCTTCCTCTTATTTTCACTCCTCTTTCTTCTGTGTCCAAGCCTGCTTTTCAAATAATGTGTTCTGCATACAAGTTGAACAGATAGGGTGAAGGAATACAGCTTTGTCTGACTCCTTTGCCAATAGGGAACCATTCTGTTTCTCCATGTTCTGTCCTGACAATAGCCTCTTTTCCTGATTACAGATTCCTCATCAGGACTGTCAGATGTGTTGGCACTCCCATGTCTTTAATGGCATTCCATAGCCTTTTGTGATCTATGCAGTCAAAGGCTTTGCTATAGTCTATAAAGCACATGCTGATTTTCTTTTGGAATTCCCTGGTGCACTCCATTAGCCATCATATGTTTGCAATATGGTTCCTAGTGCCTCTTCCTTTCCTGAACCCTGCTTGAACCTCTGGGATTTCTCTCTCCATGTATGGTTGGAGTGAATGTTGCAAAATTTTGAGTATGTTTTTCCTTGTGTGGGAGATCATTGCTATGGTCCTATAGTTTCTGTAGTATCTTGTGTCCCCCTTTTTGTGGGTGGGGATGTATATCTCTTGCAGTCTGTTGACCGTCGTTTTGTTTTCCATATCTGCTGACATATATTGGTTAGCACTAGAGTTAACTCTGTCAATGTGGACTGCAGCAGTTCACTTGGAATATCATCTGTTCCAGGTGAGTTGTTTTTTGCTATTTCTCTTATTGCAGTTTCCACCTCACTTTTTAGAATTTGAGATTTATCTTCATATGGCTCTTCATTCCATGTGTCCTTCATTTTGTCATATCTTTTGTATAATTCTTCTGTGTATTGCATCCAACATCTTTTTAATCATTCCTGGTCTTAAATTATGTTATTTTTATTGTCCTAGAGCATTTCAGTCCTTGGCTTGAATTTTCCTTTGATTTTCCAGATCTTGTAAAATAGATCTCTTGTTCTTCCCTTATTGCCTTATTGTTGTTGTCTTCTATTTCTCTGCATTGGTCATTGTAGTAATTTTCTTTATCTTTCTGCACAAGCCATTGTACTGTTGCATTCATAATTCTTAGTTTGTTCCTATTTCTCTTTTGTTTTTCTTTTCTTCTTTTCTTTATTGCTTGTAGTGTTTTCCTGTCACCCATGGTTTTTTCTCTTTCTTTTTATTTACTGAAAGTGTCTGTCTGCATTCCTCTTTTATTATGTGTGCCTTCAGACCATAGTTCATCTGGTTCTCAGTCCATTATGCTTAGTAGTGCAAATCTGGTTCCTATGTTGTCAGTAAATTCTTTTGAGATATTGTTTAAATCATATTTTGGTATAATTACTGGTTTTGTTTTCTTCTTGAGTCTTACTCTTATTTTTGATATAAGCAATTCATGATCAATTCATGATCTGTGCCACAGTTGGCTCCTGGTCTAGTCTTGGCCACCAATATAGAGTTTCATCATCTTTTACTTCCAATTATATAATCTATTTGATTTTTGTGTTGACCATCTGGTGATGTCCATGTGTATAGCCTTCTTTTTGGTTGTATGAAAAATGTGTTTGCAATGAATCTATCAGACATTCACTTGCTATTCAAACCAATACCATGGCCTATTTCCACCCCATCCTGATTTGGTCAATCCAAACCAAATTCTTCGTCATCCCACAGAGATAATTCTACTCAAATCAGAAACTCAACTGCTCCTGTCAGCATGCCCCAGATATTCAGTTTAAAAGGTGTTTTGCCAACTTTCATGTTTACTGACTAATTTTTAGCACAGTGTTCTGTGATTCAAACTTGCTTCCCTTTGCTGTTAATGTGTTAATTGAGAGTGGTCCAGAATTAAAATCTTTGGTTAACCAATATTTCATCATATTTATATTGTTTTATACCAGCTTACTATTTATCTTTTAGAAAATCTTTTTTTCTTAAGCAGGCAATGAGAAAATCTTTTTTCACATGCAGACAATGCAGGTAAATTTTCAGCAGGCAATTTACAGGCTTTCATAACAGTATTATTCTGATAGTTTAAAAAATGAACATTTGGTCATTCTGACACAAAGGAAGTTCATATTTTTAATGCTTCTGCATGAAAATAGCTATGCTCAACATAATTGTGATAAATAAAAGGACCTGATGAATCTGCACAAGGGAATTTTTTATAGCTATCAGACATGAATGTGATTGTTCCAGAAAGGAATTCTGATAAAATATATAGATCAATGTCATGATCCAAATATGTTTCATGTGTTTATGGCTGTCAGAGAGCCCAGTGTTGGGCCCATGTAAAAAGTATGCAGACATACACACACCACTGTACCTGCAATAGAAACACGTCCATGCAGTCACAACTGGAAGTGAGAGAAAACCCACATCCATTTCCAGAAATGGATTGCTAAACCCCCAAGCTACCATTCCTGCTTACTATATTTAATGGGTGTGGGGGGGAGGGGGGTGAGCAGGGGGATTTGCCATTAGCTTGCTACTGAATTTGGCAAAAGGAGGAGCTAAGAGGATGGCAAAATATCCAGGAGGCACTCATGTGTGCTTGTGTGCTGTGCTCCTGCTTTAAATCAAGAATATTGTTTCTTTATGCATAAATGACAAATTGATATTCCATTTGCAGATGGAGATGGAGTTGTCTGCATGTATTCAATCCCCAGTTGGAGTGGATCAGGGGAGTAATGTTATTTGAACTGGTCCAAGGTAAATATTGTTGTGTGCCTTCAAATCATTTTGAACTTATGATGACCTAGGGTGACCCTATCACAGGGTTTTCTGGAACTGAGAGTATGTGACTTGCCCAAAGTTACCTATTGAGTTTCCATGGCTGAACAGGGAACTGAATCCTGGTCTCCAGAGTTGTAGACTAATGCTCAAACTGCTACACCACTCTAGCTCTCCCAATGCAAACATAATGGATAAATGTTTTACTTCCGTGCATAGCTCCCAAGACTATCATAGCTAGTCTTAGGAAGACAGGTGTGTTTTGGGATGGCAAGGAATTATGTGAATTCCTATTCTGTCCCAGGTACAGATAAGATCTAGGGGCCTCTCCTGCCCCCAGGTCTTATCTGTTACTGCACAAAGAGCCCAGGTGAGAGAGACTGGTCATCATAGCTTTATCCAGTCAGGTCACTGTGATACAGAACAGATGAGTTGTTTTCCTACTCATGAATCTGGCAGTCATTTTTCCCCACACAGATTCCAGGATTAATTTTACTTACTAATGTCTTTGACACTGTCCCTCTCTAACCCAAATTCTCAGTAACAGTATTTTTAAGACAAACATGCACAAAAAATCAATACATATAGAAAAAAATGCTGAAAGCATAATTTGGATGCTGCTTACAGTGAAAAGTCATGAGGGAAAAAACTCAATACATATGAATACTTAATTAAGCTGGAAAGGCCATACAGTCTTGGCACAATCCATACTTACACAACTTGTAAGAGGAAATCAATGGGATGGCAGATAATACAGCAAGAATTATCTTGCAGCAATCAACTAAGCCAGTTCAGATGAACACCCTTCACATGGAATTAATATACAAAGGACATCAAGAGATTTTAAGAAGAAATATCCTATTGGTAGAAACAATTAAGCATAAGACTTTCTTTGAAGCATCTATCTGTATGTTCTCTACTATACATTACAAGCAAGAATTTCAACTTGGTTTATAAAATCTAATGATACAGAACTCAAATCTTGTGCAAGTGTAAAACTGCATTGGCACATTCATAGCTAGCATATGGAATGACCAAAAATGTTGGATGTTGTAGTCTAACAGCATTCTGCATGATTTGCACCCCGTTCTAGATGTTTCTTTTTACTCTAGAGTTTGACTGGGATGAAATAGATTAATTCTACACCCAGAGTGCACTTCTTCAGTCTTCTTTTATGGGGCATGTAACATGATGTAATCAAATTGTTGCCATCCTGTGAGCTGCTTTGGGTCCCTTCTGGAAGAAAGGTGGCATATAAATTAAATTTAAAAAATTAGAAAAACATTCTGCAAGACCTTTCATCATCATTTCATACATTAGCCATTCTGAGCCACCATCCTGGGATGGGACCAGAGAGTACTGTTCAATAGTGGTTCTGTTCCTTTCTGGAGTGATGAGTTCAAAAGAGGTTGGGTCCAGTTTGCAATAACTCTTCACCAAACCTATTCTAGAAACAAGTTTATTCCAGATGCTTAGAATGGATTTTAAAAAAATCTAAAAAATTTCTGGGAGGGATTGTGTTTCAAATTTCTGGGAGGGATTGTATAGGGTCAATGCCTATAAGGTCCCATAAGACTCTTTTGTTTTTGCTGCAACAGGCTAACACAGTTACCTCTCTGGGAATATGCACAGTATGTTACAATTTCCTGAGCAGAAAAGGCAATTAAGAAATGCATATTTAATTTATTATACAATAGCTTTTTATAAACATAAGAGTCATAATGATACAGCAAAACAGAGATCCATTTACCCCTTTCATCCACCCTCTGCAACATCAGCAGCCAGTAAGTAACATCATCATGGCATAAGCAAAGTCTTGGCTAAACTATATACTGCTGCATCAAGGGGAAAAGCAGACATGATTGGTAGACATAGATCATCTGCGATATTACACCTAAAATAAGTTGCATCTGAAGTCATGTGAGCTACTAGCCTTAAAGGCAAGAAAAATGAGGATCCTATAACAAGAGATTTTCCCAACGATTCCAGCACTTAGTTCACTTCATGGCTGAACAAATAGTTTGAATCTACATTTTCCACATCTAGACATCTTCCTCATTCAATCTTTCTGCATTTTGGAATATCTAAAACAGTTTATATTTCTGCACTGACACATTTTTCATTGGACACCTTAGAAATATAAAGTTCTCACTGCATTAAAAAATTAGTATCTCAGTGCCATTTTATATATGTAATTCATCCTAGGAATGTTGTCACTGCAGAATAAATGAGCAAATGTAAGAATTAATTGCTTTGCAATAGCTTTGCACTTGTCTCTGAACAATGTTATACCAATGTACTGGAGCTTACTGAGTATTTATGAGGCACTAAGGAAAATATTTTGCCATGAACCCAGCAAACAGGGCTTTCATTGCACCTTCTAAGTAATTAAGATGTTCATAATCTTTTAGATGTTCATTAAAAATCACAAGAGATGCCCACAACTGTGCAACTGATGTGCAACTGTATTATTTTTAAAGCTGTTATTTCAAAGAGACAAACCAATAATGGCTGCATCAGCACCGCAGAAATGATCCAGCTTGACAGTACTTTAACTGCAATGGAATTTATGGGAATGTAGTTTTCTGAGACATTTAGCCTTCTCTGTCAGAGAGCTCTGGTGCACAAGAAGTTACAAATCCCAGTATTCCATAGTATTGAGCCATGGAAGTTCAAATGGTGTCAAATCAGATTATTTCTGTCATCCCGATGTAGCCAATGTTTAAATATATAAGACCTCATTGTTTTGATTCTATTTCACCAACTAGAAACATTTGATTAAATTAATAAACATGACCTCTGTTTTAATGAAGTCTTGTGGCTCTGGATTTAACATTTATGGTGACTTCTATAATAATACAGTGTTTTTGTTGTTGTTGTTGTTGTTGTTATCATACGATATGCAAACAGCACCATGCTGCATAGCAGAAAACATCATATTGGAACAATTACTAAGGAAAAGTAAAGAAGAACGTGCAAAGGTAGGTTTACTGCTTAGCATAAAGAAAACAAAAACTATTAATACAGAAGATTTACATAAATTCATCCGAGATAACAAGGAAATTGAAACAGTTCAAGATTTCCCATAGCTTGGATCAAACATTGATAAGAACAGAGACTGCAGTCAACAAATCAGAAGAAAACTAGGAATGGAAAGGGCAGAGAAAAGAACTAGATTAAATTCTAAAGTGTAAAGACATACATCTAAGCACTAAAGTTAGAATCATCCAACTCATTGTATTTCCCATCACCATGTA
The DNA here is from genome assembly GCA_034509955.1 of Urosaurus nigricauda. Taxonomy (NCBI): domain Eukaryota; kingdom Metazoa; phylum Chordata; class Lepidosauria; order Squamata; family Phrynosomatidae; genus Urosaurus; species Urosaurus nigricauda. Next base: position 309,382,292 of record JAOEGL010000001.1, on the reverse strand, counting down.
TGGATGCGAGAGCTGGACAGTGACGAAAGCAGATAAAAAGAAAATCAACTCATTTGAAATGTGGTGCTGGAGAAGGTGCTGAGGTACTATGGGCAGCCAAAAAGATAAAGGAGTCATTGAACAGATTAAACCAGAACTCTTCCGGGAAGCCAAGATGACGAATCTGAGGCTGTTGTACTTTGCCCACATCATGAGAAGGCATAATTCACTGGGAAAGACAATAATACTAAGAAAGGTAGAAGGCAGCAGAAAGAGAGGAAGACTGCACATCAAATGGATAGACTCAGTCAGGGAGGCTATGGGCCTTAATTTGCAGGACCAAAGCTCAGCAATGGAGGACAAGGGGTCTTGAAGATGTCTCATCCACAGGGTCACCATGAGTCAAGGTTGACCTCAAGGTAGATAATGAAAACATCAACACAGAAAATAGTCTACAATAGACATTGTTTGAGAACTAGTGTTTGAACCAGGGTTAATCATGTTTAGATTAGGCCCATGGAACTTATGTCACGACTAATTGTTCCTTTGTTCCTGATAAGCATGACTAAGTCTGAATCTAGCCCATAGTACTTTATAACTGACCTGTAAATATTTATTTTAATCCATTGGTCCTTTCAGTCATTTCATTAGCAGTGACTGCTAAGGAAAGGGATTGTAATAGAAATGGCCTTGTTCTTGCTTTAACTTTTTTTCTGATGGGCTTTTAAATTATTAATTTTGTGGTTGCTTTGAAATAATCGATCACCAGTATTAAAACTTACCATGTTTTTAATTTAATGTTTTAAATCATTTTGCCTGCTTCGTGTGGTGTATGGGGGAAAATAAACTAAACCATTAAATGTGGAGTCGAAGGCTTTCATGGCCAGCATCCATAGTATTTTGCGGAGCTTTCGGGCTATGTGGCCATGTTCTAGAAGAGTTCCTTTCTGACGTTTTGCCAGCATCTGTGGCTGGCATTTCTCTGAAGATGCCAGCCACAGATGCTGGCAAAACGTCAGAAAGGAACTCTTCTAGAACATGGCCATATTGCCCGAAAGCTCCACAAAATACTATAAACCGTTAAAATTACTAATAAAGTCCACAGAAACCAACTGGACTGGCAGTTGAATGACTTCAGCACTTGCTAACACAGGATGGCATTCTCCACAGTAGCTAACAGCACCGAGCAAGCTGGGGGACTGCTTACTGTTGTTTCCCCAAACTACCAATACTCTTTTGCCAGAGGCAATTCCCTTACTTCAAGGCACACAACACACACAGTCACACCAAGTAATTCTACAGAGGCTGGACTCTCAGTTATGCAATGGACTGTGTTTGTATGCAGTCTGCAGTGGTTTCTACCTCACCACCACCCTGGCCCACATTTCTCTCTTTGAATCCATTTGTCTTTGAATCCATCTCTCTTGTAAAGAGAGCCAGTGTGGTGTAGTGGTTTGAACATTGGACTAGGACACTGGAGGAGACCAGGGTTCAAATACCAGCCTGGGCTTGGAATCCCATGGGGTGAGCCTGAGCAAGTCAAATTCTCTCAGCCTCGGAGGATGACCATGGCAAACCCCCTCTGAAGAAACTTGCCAAAACAACCACATGATAGGTTCCCGTTAGGGTCGCCATAAGTCGGAAAGGAGTAGAAGGCACACAACACACATAAACACACCCTGCTTAACAACTCTGCAATTGTTGCTACCTCACTGCCACCCAGACCCACATTTCTCTCATTGGTCTTTAAACCCAGCTCTCTTGTAAAGAGAGCCAGCGTGGTGTAGTAGTTTGAGCATTGGATTAGGACTAGGACTGGGCAACCTAGTCATACCTTCTGATCCTCAGAGGATGGCCATAGCAAACCCACTCTGAAGAAAGTTGCCAAGACAACTCGATGATAGGTTCCCCTTAGGGTTGCCATAAGTTGGAAAGGACTTGAAGGCACACAACAGAGGGACATACTAAAAGAGATGACAGTACTTGCCCATAGGGAAACCATACTTGTCCAATAGAGAATCATTGCAGAAAACTTGCCCCTGGAGAATCATTGGAGAATGCCTGCCCATAGGGAAACATGTTTCCCTATGGGCAGGCATTCCCTTATCTTTCCCTATAGACAGGTATTCTCCTATGTTTCCTTATGGACAGGTATTCCTCTTTGTTTCTCTATGGGCAGGTATTCCTCAATGTTTCCCTATGGGCAAGTATTATTATTATTATTATTATTATTATTATCAACCTGTATTTATATAGTGCTGTAATTTTACACAGCACTGTACATACAATTATTTAATTCCCCCAATGTTTCCCTATGGGCAGGTATTGCCCAATGTTTCCCTATGGGCAAATGTTCCATATGTTTCCCTATGGACAGGTGTTCTTCTATGCTTCTCTATAAGTTTATCATACAACGGAATTTGGAGGCATAATACAATGGCAATCCGAACGCAATCATGGGGTTGCCTGTTATTGCGAATGAGTGTATCTCACACAATTTCAGGCAAAAGGGAAATCATTCCGAATGCAATCATGGAGTTTCACATAATTGTGTATTAGAGTATCTCACACAATTTCAGGCAATGGGGGGGGGGGTCATTTTTGGGAAATGGGAAGTCATTCTGAACGCATTCCTAATGCAATTAGGACTCACGTACATTTGCTAAACTAGTGAATTTACGTGAATTTGCATTGGCTCCATTTGAAATTGGGAGAAATTCCTCCCATGTGATAAACTTATAGATGGGCAAGTATTCCCCAATGTTTCCCTATGAGCAAATATCCCCCAATGTTTCCCTGTGGGCCAGCATTCCCCCCCCCCCCCGGTTCTCCCTGAGTCTGGGGCCAATTCCTGAAGGAGGAGTCCCCCCCCCCAGAGGGGTTCCTCCTCAGTCAGGGCTTCTCCCCCAGAGGCAGGGGCTGGGGATGCTGACTGAGGGTGTTGCTATAGCATCCCCCCCTCCCCAGCCTCAACTTTCTCCCTTCATTATTGTCTGAGGAAGTGAAGTGTGTGGTGTATGTGTGTGTGGAGGGAGGGAGGAGACTACTACTGGTGTTTGAAGAGAGCCAGCCAGCCAGAGGTGGAGGGGTGTGTGTGTGTTTCTGGGGAGGGGAGAAGGCTGCTCTCAGCGCCAGTCAGGCAGCAGCAGCAGCGCCTCCTGCTTCCTCCTCCGTCCTTTCTCTCCCCTTTTGCAGCAGCAGCTGCTGCTGTTTCTGCTGCTGGTGGTCCTTCCTTTCAGGAGGAAGCCATTTCCAAGAGAAGGAGCCCTAGTCCCTGCCTGCTTTCTTCCCTCCCCCGGACCCCTCCGTCCTGAGAGAGGCTCTTGCTCGGCTCCCTTTTCCTGGAAAGAGAGAGGAGAGGCAAGTCTCCTGACTGAGCCAAGAAGATGCCAATTGCCCACTTGCTGGAGCTATGGAACAAGATCGAAGTCACAGAGGTGGAGGAAGGCGACGAGGGGGAAGAGTTGGAGCAGGAGCCCATGGAGACAGAGGTGAGCAGCGGGGGGGGGGGAACCCCCAACTCCAGCCAAGGACCCCCCCCCCAGGCACTGGCTTGCTTTGTGCCCCCCTGCCATGTCCTGGGGGAAGAAGCAGCAGCAGGAGCCACTTGTTGATGCTCCTCCCTCCCTCCCTCAAGGAAAGGAAGGATTAGGGTCAAGAAAAGTCTCACTCAGCTGCTCAAGGCAGCACTTTCAGGGGTGCTTAGGAGGACACACGTCCGAAGGAGGGGAGGGGATGCCTTGGAAAGAAAGGCAGGGGCCTCTGGGACCTTCCAGTCCAGGCAGGCAGCTTCCCCTCTGGCAGGAGTCCTGCAGACAGTAGCCCCTTGCCTTAGTAGTTCTGCAGCACACCTTTGCATTAGTAGTTTTGCAATAGCCCCTTGCCTTAGTAGTTCTACAGTAGACCCCTGCATTAGTAGTTCTGTAATAACCCTTTGCCTTAGTGGTTCTGTAATACACCTTTGCGTTAGTAGTTCTGTAATAACCCTTTGCGTTAGTAGTTCTGCAGTAGCCCCTTGCATTAGTACCTCTATAATATCCCTTTGTGTTAGTAGTCCAGCAATAGCCCCTTGCATTAGTAAGTCCTGCAATAGTCCTATACATTAGTAATCCCACAATAGCCCCTTGCGTTAGTAGTTCTGCAGTAGATGCTGGCATTAGTAGTTCTACAATAGACCCTGGCATCAGTTGTTCTGAAATAGCCCTTTGCATTAGTAGTTCTGCAGTAGACCCTGACATTCGTCCTTCAGCAAAGGAGCCCATGCAAGACCAGCACTAGTGCATTGCAGAAAGTTGGTTTTCCACTGCCCCCAAGATCTTTATATTCTTCCAAGGGGACTTTGAAGCTGCTTCAGAGTGGGAATGCCTTGGCAGAAACATGCCTCTCTTCCCCTCAGGTCCCCCCCCCCCAGCACTGCACTCCATTGGCAGCACAAGAAGATGACATCTGAATGTCCCCTAACCATAGCCCAGTCTGTAAGATATAAGAGGATTGCAGGGATGCTGTAGCATCGATGACACCTAGTTGCCCCCACCAGGCACATTTGCTGTCTGATCCTTTTAGAGTCATAGAATCACCGAGTTGGAAGGGGCAGGATCTCCTTTGTAGTGTACTAGAGCATCTACCTGGGTGTTGGGCACCTGCCATGTAAATATGTCCTTAGGATTACAGAGCTGCCACACAAGTAACTCACTTAAGAACCAATAAGCAAAAGCTTTTACAGTAAACAACCAGATTTCATAGTTCAATTTCTTCCTTCAACAAGGGCTTTCGCCCTCCCTCTAAGCATGAAACTGGTGATTGGTTCTCTTTCTGTGTCACTCGAATACAGGTAAATGAAGTCTTATGGTGTTTTGATACCTTGATATCAGTGCATTCAACTGCCTGGGTTGATATATGGTAAAATCAATTGTTCTTCTGTCTGATTTGCCAACATTACAAAAAATTGTTGAATTACCTTGGTAATTTCAAAATTCTGTTTTATGTGGGCTTCATATTAATGGCTATTGTGCGACAGTTTTAGAAGAATGGGGAGGATTCTGATAACTGAAATAATGTTAGGAACAGGAAGCAGTATTAGTATTAGTTTTGTGGGTTTAGAATATATTTTCCTTCCCACCTGCATTCCAGCAATAATCTTGCATTCTTATTTCCTCACTTAGGCTAATATTTATAAGATCACATTCTAGTCCCGTTGACATATTTTCCAGTAAATCTGTAGAAGATGGAGTTGCCTGATTACCTATATGCAGATCTGATATAAATCACAACACACCTTTTATGTGTTAGCAGCTGATAACACATGCTATCTGTGTGTGCTTTCCAGAGGAAGAAACTGGCAAACCCCCTCAGAATATTCCTTGCCTTAAAAAAACTTTGGGCAACCCCTTGAATTTCACAGGGTTTTTTTAAAGGCAAGGAATATCCTGAGGTGGTTTGCCTCTTTCTTCCTCTTAAATGTAGCCTAGAGCACCTGACATTTGTTGGTGATCTTCCATGTAAGCTTCAAGGAGCACTCATAATTCCTGAGCCTCAAAAGAACATGAAGAGTACTGGCCATTTGTTGTTGCCTATCAGGTGCCACACACACTCTTACACAGTTTTGCAGTCAGCAAGCAGGTAACAAAAACAACAGGTTTATTAAGCCCTAGATGAGCTGTATAACTAGCATGCTGTGTTTGACTTGGTGACTCACACTCCTCTAGGGTTGTACTAGAGAATTTTTACAGTAGTAATATTACTGCTGGCAAACACATTGACTCAAATGATCTCAGATGGGTTTAAGATGCTCATCCCCTTGTTCTAGGTGTATACTTCACAAACCTGCTTTATTTTTTATAAATCTCACTATGCTCATGGGACAAGTAATTGTGCATAAAGTTGCCACTATCATGACATTATTGTAAAGTAAATTATTTGCAAATTGTAAGGTCAGTCAGTGTTTTTAATCTCTGGCAGTCCTATTGATTGTAATGGGATTGCTTCAGGAGATACAAAATGGAAGGTTGAGTGCCTAAGCATTTTCTTCTTGCCTTGAATGACTGAAGAACATTGTCACCACAACTGTACATGTAATATTCTTCACTAGGTATCAGCATGGTTCTGATACTAGTGGAATGTAGGTAGGTCTTTTCATCATACCAGTTTTTTAATAAATATGTTACCTGGTTGATTAAATTTCCAGGCGTCTATCCAAGCACCACCCAAGAATTTTAAAAGATATAACATATTATGAGAATGTTAACAAGTATTGACTACCATAGAAATATCAGGAGAGCAAGACTGTAACATTTATTGACTATTGTGCAACCATTTATAATGAACTAGTTTAGGCGCACTTGCAGGGTCCCTGTTTGGTGAGAGAATGACCAAACTGGGGTTATTTTTTAAAAGAAAAATGTTGCACCTCAATGGTATGCATTTGCTGTAGTGTATGTATGTCTTGCATGTAGTGTGTGCCACCATAACAGTGGTTCTTAAATGGTTTTACTCACTGCTAATTGTCTCTTGCTACTTCTGGATTACTCACTGCTAATTGTCTCTTGTTACCACAAGTGACTGAACTGGACATGTGGTTTGAGCATTGGGCTACAACTCTGGAGACCAGGATTTGATTCCCAGCCATGAAACCCACTGGGTGACCTTAGGCAAGTCACACACTCTCAGCCTCAGGGGAAGGCAATGGCAAACTTTCTCTGAACAAATCTTGCCAAGAAACCCCCATGATGGGTTTAACTTAGGGTCTCCATAACTTGGAAATGGCTTGAAGGCAGACAACACAGGACGTTATCCCATCTGATAAACTCCACACACACAAACACACCCCACTGTGAAAGGAGAGTCTTTCTCTTGTCTTAAGAAGCACAGAATAGTCAGCATACAACAGTAGGTCCTGTCTGAGACCACTCAGTGTGGGGCTGATTCTCTTTAAATCAAATTGATTTAAATATGTTTTGAATTGCTTATCTGAAAAACTCAATTTTAATTATTTAAATCACAATTTAAATCACTACTCTGTTTAAAATTGAGTACACCTGAAGACCTTGAGCCAGATAGTGAAGAAACTAAGCTTGTTTAGGGTAACACACATAATATTAGGAAAAGCAAGAGGACCATTAAGGTAGCTCAGCTGGTCTAATTAGCCCTGTATTTTCCTTCTAAAATAGGTCTAAAGCATTTCATGTTCCTTTTGCAACTGGTATTTGTGTTTTTAATGCTCTATAGCAGTGAAAGTGAATCTTTTAGAGGCCAAGTGTCCAAACTCAGTGGCATTCCCACACCAGGTGTCACCCAGTGCTGGGGGCAGGACTTCCAGGTGTGGGACCTCTACCTTCTGGGGTGGGACCTCTGGGGGAACCCAGGGCACACTCTCTCAGCCTCAGGCTAGCAATAGCACCCCCCCCCCCATGGAACTTGTCAAGAAATCTCCATGATAGTTGCACCTTAGCGTTTTCATTACTTGGAAATGACTTGAAGGCACCACACACACAAGTCAGGCTCTCTCAGCTTCAGAGGATGGCAATGGAAAATCCCCCTCTGATGAATCTTGCCCCATGATAGTTTCACCTTAGGGTCACCAGGAACTGGAGTTTGGAAGGTAGAAGGGTGCTCTGGGCCCATAAGTTGGAAATGACTTAGAGGCACACAACAACAACAACAACAACAACAACAAGCATAATAAAGCAGAGAAGGCACAGCACAATAACAAGTACAAAGAGAGCCAGAGGTTTGAGTGTGCCACTCTGGAGACCAGGGCTCGAACCCCAGCTCAGCCATGAAACCCACTGGGAGACCTTCGGCAAGTCACACTTTCTCAGCCTCAGAGGAAGGCAATGATAAACCTCCTCTGAAGAAATTCACTTGGCCATGAAACCCACTGGGAGACTTTGGGCAAGTTGCACTCTCTCAGTGTCAGGGGAAGGCAGTGGCAAACCTCCTCTGATAAAATCTTGCCAGGGAAACCCCATGATAGATTTCTCTTAAGGTTCCCATAAGTTGGAAACAACTTGAAGACAAACAACAACAACATGGATGGCCTCATTACACCTCACAAAACTGCAGTTCCCAGAATCCCATAGCATAGCAGGGGCTTCTGGCTGAAAGGGGCAGACTTCGCTCCAGGGTTGGCTCTAGGTATTTGGCCACCCTAGTCAAGAAATATTTTAGCACCCCCCCCCCCCCGGTAGCCCCTCAAAGTGTAGGAAAATGTAGAACATCGTGTAGGACAAAATGTAAGACAGATTGTAGGATGTTCAATAAAAATGGAGGACACAACCAACTAAAAGCCAAAAACATTTATTAAAAACAATATAAATTCATGTTTCTCAGTCATGCTCAAAATGAAGGACATTTTGACATTCTTCCTGGATAGAAGGTTGGGGTGTAGCTTTGGGTGGTTTGTGTGTTGGACTAAGACTCTGGAGACCAGGATTCAATTCCCTGCCTATTGGGTGACCTCAAGCAAGTCACACTCTCTCAGGAGTTTATCAGACGACAGAAATTGGAAGCATAATCCAATGGCAGTCCTAACGCAATCATGGGGTTTCATTACGTGAGAGACTACCATAGGCATTTTTGGGCAATGGGAAGTCCTTCTGAACACAATCATGGGGTTTCACGTTATTGCGTGAGAAACTATCACATGCAATTTTGGGCAATGGGAAGTCATTGTTGATGTAAACAAGCAGATGCACAGGTAAAGCAATCTCCGATGCCTTCGGAAGTACCGGCGACCTTGGAGCTGTTCGGCTTTATCAGGAATTCCTCCTGCCCGCTGCTGATGAAACAGACTGGAGCCAAATCTCTCTCCTCAGAGGTGTTTATTCTTAAAGTTGCTATATTTACAAGTATATACACGCCCGTCCAACAAAACTCTCCAACCATCTATCCACTCCGACTACCCAACAACCCACACTGCGGTGTGCAGGCTATTTATAGATCTGTGCCATGCGGTCACAAACCCCTCCTCTTCTGGTGACTCTTTCCTTGTGCCACCAACAATGTTGTCCCTTCACTCAGGAAGACTTTTGATGTTACCCAGGCTTACGTGCAATCAAGCACATATCTGACCTTGAACACTGTCTGCTGTTCCAGCCTTCAGCTGCAGACAATTATGCCCATGATTCCTGGTTTCCTTTTGTGCACATCTGTACATTTCATAGTTGAGCCTCAATGCCTAACATGCCCCTCCAAAATGTACAGATGTGTATCATTTTGCCACATATGTGTTTGCCATCTTCCGATGTTTACATTCGTTGAACAGCCAAACTCTGTGTTTATTGTGCCATGCCTATCAAACATGATAGATGTTCATGCCTTTCAATTGGCAAAGCTTTTGTGAGAACATCAGCAATGTTGTCCCTGGTGTCAATGTACTCCAGATTTATGATTCTGTTTTGAACCATCTCTCTCACATTCTGATACCTCACACCAATGTACTTTGTCCTACACTTCAAGTTCTCAGCTTCAGACATTGCAATACATGATTGTGAATCCTCATGGACTACAGTAGGCTCTTCACACTTTTCTCCCAAATCCACAAGCAATTGCCTTATCCACTGGATCTCTCCTGCAATTTCAGACAATGCCGCAAATTCTGCTTCTGTAGTACTTAAAGCCACACAGTTTTGCTTCCTGCTGCGCCAAATTATTGGACTACCAGCAAATCTTACAAGCAAACCTGACACTGACTTTCTGTCGTGCAATTCTGATGCGAATGAACTGTCCACATAACAATCCAGCTGTTGTTCACTGCCCTGTATCACCAACTTTCTTTCTTTGGTTCCTTTCAAGTATCTCAGCACATGTTTCACTCTAGTCCAGTCTTCTACTTTTGGAACACTTACTTTTCTGCTAAGTACTCCAACAGCAAACGAAATGTCTGGCCTAGTGTTGTTTGCAATGAACATCAAGCTACCTACTACACTTCTGAACAATTCTGGATTCTCAAATTCCTTTGATGATTCTGCACTAGAAGTTCCAGAAGTCATTGGACTCTTTACAACTTTTGCATTCTGCAAGCCGCATTTTTCAATCAGTCTTTCAATCTTTTTCTGTTGGCTCAACAAACACCTGCCATCCTCAGTCCACTGAACTTCAATCCCTAAGTAAGTCTTGAGATTTCCCAAATCCTTGAGCTTAAACCTCTTAGACAACTCTTTCTGAACTGATGTAATTTCCCTCTCTGACTTCGCTGCGACACACAAGTCATCAACGTAAATCACAACGGTCACATCACCTTTTGTATACACGCACGCATCCGCAATGCTGCGTTTGTATCCCAATTTTACCAACTCTTCATGAATGCAAAGGTTCCAGCAACGTGCACTCTGTTTCAAACCGTACAATGCCTTTTTCAACTTGTAAACCTTTCCATCTCTGTCCTTGTCAAAACCTAAAGGTTGTTCCATAAAAACCTCCTCATTAAGATGAGCATTCAAATATGCAGTTTCAAAATCAAAGTGTCTCACTACTTGATTCTTCCTAGCTGCTAAAGCTAATACCAGCCTTAAACTTTCTGGCTTTGCAGTAGGTGAAAAAGTTTTGTCAAAATTTTCAAACCTCTGCTGCGAAAAACCTTTTGCAACCAGTCTTGCCTTGTATCTATGGGTTCCATCCGGCATTTCCTTCCTCTTGAAAACCCATTTGCAACCTACAACTTTGTGGTTCTTAGGCCTCTCCACAATCTCAAACACTTCCTTTTCTAGTAAAGACAAGTACTCCTGATCCATGGCAGAAAACCATTTCTCCTGCTCCTCCTTAGGATATGACTGCAATTCCTCACTGTCAGAACTAGTTTGCACCTCTGTGTCTTTCATGGACACCTTTTCAAACTTTTGTGTAGTGACTGGTGAGTGCAAAGTTGGATGTGTTTGTGTGTGATGGTGTGCATAAGTACTGGGTTCACTTTCAGTAGATGCTTCTTGTTTTAGCACCCCTCCATTTCCAGTACCTATGTCACTCTGCCCCAGCTTGAGAAAAACCTCTTTGTTGGCATGGAGCTTTTCCCAACCTGAATGTTTTTCAAAGTTGGCACTTCTGGACAGCAAGATTTCCCCATGACCTACATAAAATCTATAGCTGTTCCCAGAATACCCCACAAACATCAACCTTCTCCATTTAAGCTCCCCCTTTTTCCTGAAGTTTGCAGGCACATACACATTTGCATACTGCCCAAAAACTCTCAGGTATTTGAGATTTGGTGGTCTCCCATACAGCATGTGATATGGAGTTTTCTTTACAAAAGAATTCCAAGTGCGATTGGCAACATGGTTTGCTGTCAAAATTGCTTCCCCCCAAAGCTGCTCTGGTGCTTCTGCATCGAGCATCATGCAATCTTTTATTTGCTTTAAGACTCCAATGTGTCTCTCCGCTAAGCCATTCTCCTGGGGAACGGCCGCGTTCGTCGTGTTGTGGCGGATCCCTTTCCTCCTCAACCAATTTTTCAGGTTATTAGACAGGAATTCTCCACCTCTATCTGTAACCAAAGATCCTACTTTGTATTCAAACTCCCTTTCAATCATATTGACCCAATTTTTGATGTGTTCAGCAGCTTCACTCTTTTCCTTCATGAGCATCACATATGAAAACCGTGTGTGACGATCCACAATGACCATGAAGTACTGATTTTTGCCCATGGTTTTGGCCAAAGGATCAGCCAAATCAGCATGCACAACCTGAAAAGGTCTTTGTGTGGTGCATTTGCTGCGTTTGGCCACAGGAAAAGCCTTCAGCTTTATCCTGCTGCAAACTGAACAATCCAGGTGGTTTGAACAAGTGGACATTTTAAATTCTGGACACACTTCCCCCAGCTTCCCCAAACTTGTGAAGCTTGTATGTCCCATGACTCTATGGTAGTAATGAGCACAGTCTAAGTGCAAAGGCACATTGTTGACTACTGAACATTCTGCCTTGTCAACCATATAGTACATTTTGTCTCTTTTGATTGCTTTAGCACAAACTTGGTCATTTATGCTAATAGTACAATCATCCCCTTTGAAACTCAATGCATACCCACTGGTGGTTAATTCAGACACACTAACCAAACAGTTTTGCAACTTAGGAACACACAAAACATTTGAAAAGTCCTTTCCAAAACTTGGGATGAACACAGTTCCCATCACTTTTGCCTCCCTTGATGCACCATCAGCCAAAGCAACTGAATGTACATTAGATGGCACCTTATCTTTCAGGAGCCTATCACAATTAATCATATGCGACGATGCTCCGGAATCTAATAACCAAATGGGGTCTACAGCCTGATGGGCTTTATAGTCATTGTTCTTTACCACAGCAACAACACCTTTCCTGCTCACAGGATCTTTAGGCTGTTGTTTCCTTGCTGCTGCCAGCTTTCTACAGTCCTTCTTGAGATGGCCTGGCTTCCCACAGTGGAAACACTTTCTCTCCCTGGACACAGCTGCCTTCTCCGGTTGCAGCTCCTTGAAAGCCTCGGTTGGGTGTGTTTGTCTTGGTACTGCATGCTGCCTCTGGAGCCCTGCCTCGTACTGCCGACGTTGGCTCTCTTCCAAGACACGTGCAGCCACCAGCTCTGCAGTAATCTGTGATTCATCAAAACACTGAAGACTCCACAGAATATTCTCAAAATCATCAGAAAGACTCCCAAGCAGGATGTATGCTTTCTGCTCAGATGCAAGGACGACACCTCTCATCTGCACCTGGCTGAACAAATCAGCCATGATCTCCAGATGCTTCTCTGGCGATTGTCCTTTCTGCATTTTGCAGGCATACAGTCTCCTACACCAAATCATTCTTGACAGAGCTGTTTTAGATTGGTGAATCTCCCTCAAAGCATCCCAAACTGCCTTTGAGGTTCTTTTCTCCCGGACATGGTTGATCTGCGACGGCGTGATTGTAAGCAAAATTGTAGCTCTTGCTCTCTTATCTCGGTCAAGAGTATCTGCTGTGGGTCCTCTCTCAACAACATCCCACAGTCCTTCTCTGACCAGCAAAGCCTCACAATAGGAACTCCAAGCTGCATAATTAGTTTCGTCTAGTTTGGGAAATTTAGCTGCCTCCATCATTAAGCAGTGTAAAGATAGAGTCCTGGCAGTTTTCCCAGCTTCTACTGTCAATTGTGATAAGACACAGACAACAGTCCAAAAATCTTACCATCCAGCCTTCCGGCACTGACAGCACATCACAGCAACAAAGTACCTCTCTCACACAGCCAGTTGAACTCTTCAGCACAAACGGAGATGCCTTATCAGATAAGGATCTGGGCCCATAACCCTTGTTGATGTAAACAAGCAGATGCACAGGTAAAGCAATCTCCGATGCCTTCGGAAGTACCGGCGACCTTGGAGCTGTTCGGCTTTATCAGGAATTCCTCCTGCCCGCTGCTGATGAAACAGACTGGAGCCAAATCTCTCTCCTCAGAGGTGTTTATTCTTAAAGTTGCTATATTTACAAGTATATACACGCCCGTCCAACAAAACTCTCCAACCATCTATCCACTCCGACTACCCAACAACCCACACTGCGGTGTGCAGGCTATTTATAGATCTGTGCCATGCGGTCACAAACCCCTCCTCTTCTGGTGACTCTTTCCTTGTGCCACCAACAATGTTGTCCCTTCACTCAGGAAGACTTTTGATGTTACCCAGGCTTACGTGCAATCAAGCACATATCTGACCTTGAACACTGTCTGCTGTTCCAGCCTTCAGCTGCAGACAATTATGCCCATGATTCCTGGTTTCCTTTTGTGCACATCTGTACATTTCATAGTTGAGCCTCAATGCCTAACAATTCCGAACGCGATGCAGTGTCAATATGCAATCAGGTAAATTCGCTGAACTAGTGAATTCACTCATTTCCGAACTGGCCCCACTTTTATTTCTTTAGAAATTGAGAGAAATTTCTCCCGTGTGATAAACTCCTAAGCCTCCTCAGCAGAAAGCCATGGCAAACCTCCTCTGAACAAATCTTTCCAAGCAAGCCTCAGGATAGGTTTGCTTTAGGGTCTCCATAAGATGGAAAACAACTTGAAGGTACACAACAATAAATTACAACTGAGTACTGTACCTTTAAGTGCAGCAGAGAGTCCAGTATGGTGTAGTGGCCTAAGTATAGGACAATGGGAGACCAGGGTTCAAATCCCAGCTCAGCTATGCAAACCCACTGGGTGACTGTGGGCAGCAAGTCACACTCTCTCAGCCTCTCAGGGAAAGGTAAAGACAATCCCCTTGAAGAAACTTGCCAAGGAAAATCTACAGGGTTGCCATAAGTTGGAAAGGACAACAACAACAGAAGAAGAAGGGGGGAGGAGAGAGGAGGAGGAGGAAGAACAGGGGAAGGAGGAAGAGGGGAAGAAGAGGAGGAGGAGAAAGAGGAAGAAAAATAAGAAGAGGAGGAGGAGGAAGAAAAATAAGAGGAGAAAGAAGAAAAGGAGGAGAAAAAAGATAAACAAGAAATGGAGGATGAAGAAGAGGGGATGAAGAAGAGGGGAGGAAGGAGGAAGAAAAGGTCACAGCTAGCCACGGCCAGCAACAAAATGCAACTCCCAGGAGGAGCAGTGCATCTACACTGTTCTCCCAGTTTGGCACTGCTTAAGCATCCTGGCTATGGAATTCTAGGAGGTGGTGTTTGTTGTGGGCCCAACTCCCAGAATTCCATAGCCTTGAGCTAGGAAAGAATGAAAGTGGTGCCAAACCGGGTTCTCTCTCCAGGGTGGATGCAGACTGGAAAGCCCACACCACATACATATACCCCTCAGTGGGGCTGGGGCAGTACTAGGTGAGGAGGGCCAGTCGGGAGGAGGTTGAGGCCCAGCAGGCCGCCAGGATGATGCCTTCGGGCGGGGGCCAGGCAGGCGGGGTCTGCTGCTCCACCAGCCAGGCCCAGGAGTGCACTAACGCTGCAAAGGGGGCTCCAGGAGGGAGGCAGAAACAACAAGGGGGGATTGCACGTGCCAGCTGCCACACCCCTTTGCAGCAGGCAGCTGCCCCATCCAAGCAGCTCTCCCTGTCCCTGATGCTCGCTTGCTACTGGTCGCTCTCTCTGGCTCTCTCTTGCCTCCTAGCCGTCCCTTACATTTTGCCATCCTAGGCGGCCACCTAGCTCGCCTATATGTACAAGCCGGACCTGCTTCCCACTCCTCCTTGTCAATGGCTTGGTTTTCCATGGGAGAACCGGGCTGCGGCAAGGAGCCAGGCTGGCTGCATGTATTTCCCCTGCCCTTGTTTTTGCAGCCTGGTTCTCCTGAGGCAAACCGAGCCACAAGGAGCCGGACCGAGCCTGTGCACCCCTACTTCCTGTGGTTGCCACGTGCCTTCAAAGATGATTTTATGTGCCAGAGAGGACACATGTGCCACAAGTTCACCAACATGGCTCTGTAGGATGAAGGGATTCTCTATCTAATTTATGATCTTCATGAGATGTTTGGGATGATCCTGGATCTGTTTCTGGGCAGGGGTGCCACACGACTCTAGCTCTGAGTGGTACCTGCTTTTTTGGCTCTCTTTTTCCTCATCTTTGGAGGTCACTTCCAAATAAGACATGACAATTAGTGATGAAGATTCTGTTTAATCAGCATTTTCAGTAGAACTACTACATGGTTGTCTAATACAACTTTAACATATATTTCTAGATGTAGGTTTCATTGGTAAATCAAATTTATTTTTAATTTATCAAAAAATGGATTCCTCTACACTTAAATTCATAATCCTTCTTTTTGTTCAAACCTGCTTCGTTTCCACAAATCTTCCACTTATTGATTTTTTTTTATTTTTTTGTTTACGAAGAAGTCTAATTTATCATTTTTAAGCTGCAGATTGAACTACATACTGCAGGTGAACAAACTGAATTTAAATAATAAGCTTGAACTTAAATAATAAGCAAAATACCAATCTAAGTTGAGCAATTAGATTCTAATTTATTCAGAAAAAGAATTGTAAACTATTGTACATTGTAAAGTCTCTCCTTTTCATTAAATAAACAATGAGACTACTGTTTATGCAACACAACACTTACTACTACTTCCCATGGCACACTGAGAGGTGGTTGAGTGGCAACTCATGACTCGTCACTCAATGACTCAAGGAAAGAAATCACTCTTTCTCACACCCCCTGAAATCCTACTGTGCACCTCCTGGGGGAACAGGCACCCCATGTTGGGAAACACTCATTTATAACATCAGGGCTTGGCTTCTTCAGTAATACATAAAATGAAATACTTTCTAATAAACTATACTGAAGCAATAAAAGTGGCATTTGAGAGGCTTATTCTTTTGAAATACCAGCCCAAATGCTACAAGCAGTGTCCAAATCTGTCCGGCTGTGTTTTATGTTCTTTTCTTCCTCAGAGAAAGATTTTGTTGTTTTTCCAGCTTTACAAAATACAGTCTGTCTTGACTTCAATTCAAGAAGATTACTCATAATCTTGTAATGCTAATTGAACAAGTCTGTTCTTCATTATTCACCCATACTTTTGCATATTAAAGACAAGACATTCATTCTTCCATACTTGGGGAGCAATTCCCATCAAAACTGGTAGGACTGCAATGTAAAGAGGTTTAGGATATGATTTTCCATTAAGCTTTTTTTTTTAAATCTGAATGTATATGAATTACTTAGTATGATCCTTCCACTTGTCTACGCTAAAGCGCTCTCTGTAGAATTCAGTGGAGTTTATATCCAGTTGTGTGTGTAAAATATCCAACCATTCTTTGTGGTTGTTGTTGTTAGCTGTCCTCAAGTTGGTTCTGACTCATGGTGACCCTGCAGATGAGTCATGTCCAAGAACCCCTATCCTCAACTGCCTTGCCCAGATCCTGCAAGCCCTTGCCCAGTCTATCCATCTGGTTTGTGCTCTTCCTCTCTTTTTTCTACCCTCTATCTTTCCCACCAGTATTGTTTTTTCTAGTGATCTGTGCCTTCTCATGATGTGGCCAAAGTACAATAGTCTAAACTTGATCATCTTTTCTTCCAAAGAGAGCCCTGGTCTGATCTGTTCAAGAATCCATTTGTTTGTCTTCTTGGCTGTCCAGGGTATCCTAAGTAGTCTTCTCCAGTACTACATCTCAAATGAGTTGATTTTCTTTCTGTGTGCTTCCTTCACTGTACAGCTCTCACGTCTGTATATGGTAATTGGGAATACAACGGCCTGGATGATTCTGACTTTAGTGCTCAGTTGTATATCTTTGTTCTTCAGTATATTTTCCATTTCTTTCATAACTGTCCTTCCCATTCCTAGTCGTCTTCTTATTTCTTGCCTTCAGTCTCCATTCTGGTCAGTGTTTGATCTTAGATAGAGGAGTTCTTAGACTGTTTCAATTTTCTCGTTGCCTAGATTGAATTTGTGTATTTCTTCTGTGGTCATTATTTTTGTTTTCTTTATGTTCAGTATCAGACCTGCCTTTGCACTTTGACCTTCCTTATTAACTGTTCCAATTCCTGAATGTTTTCTGCTAATATTATGGTGTCATCTGCATATCTTAGGTTGTTAATCTTGCTGTCTTCACTCCTCCTTTTTCTGATTCTAATTCTGCTTTTCTTATGATGTTTTCAGCATATAATTTAAACAAGTAAGGTGATAGGATGCAGCCTTGCCTGACCCCTTTGCCTATTGAGAACCACTCTGTTTCCCCGAATTCTGTTTTGACAGTGGTCTCTTGTCCTTGGTACAGATTCCTCATCAGGACTATCAGTTGTGGTGGCACCCCCATGTCTTTGAGTGCGTTCCATAGCATTTCATGATCAATAAAATCAACTGCTTTGCTGTAGTCTATGAAACACATGCTGATCATTTTTTGGAATTCTTTGGTGTGCTTTTGTAGCCATCACATGTTTGCAATGTGGTCTCTAGTCCCCCTTCCTTTTCTGAATCCTTCTTGCTCCTTTGGATGGTTAGAGTCTGTGCTGCAGAATTTTGGGCATGATTTTGCTCTCAAGTGAGATTAGTGCTATTGCCCTACAGTTGCTACAGCCTTTTGTATCTCCTTTCTTGTGGATTCGCATGTATATTGAGCATTTCCAGTCTGTTGGCCATCTCTTTGTTTTCCATATTTATTGGCATATTTCAGTTATCATTAAAGTTGCATCTGTCTGTGGGCATTGTAGCAGTTCAATTGGGATATCATCTGTTCCCAGTGATTTATTTTTTCCCATTTCCTTTATTGCAGATTCCACTTTACTTCTTAGAATTTGAGGTTCATCTTCATATGGCTCCTCATTCTAAATGTCATTCATTCCCTCATCTCTTTTGTATACCCCTTTTATGTATTGTCTCCAGCATGTTTTTATTTCTTCTTGTTCCTGTATTACGTTCTTTTTTTCTTCATAGAGCATCCCTTGGTTTGAAGTTGGATTTAATTTCTCGGATTTTTGATAAAGTCTCTTGTTCTTCACATTTTGTTGTTGTCTTCTATTTCTCTGCATTTGTCATTGTAGTATTTTTCCTTAATAATAATAATAATAATACATTTTATTTATACCCCGCTCTTCAGCCAAAGCTATCAGAGCGGCTTACAATTTGTTAATTAGACAATTAAGTCCCCTCAAGATGGTGGTTGAAGGGAGGGCTCTTCTTGCTTCCAGCAGGAGGTGGCCTGCCTTTCTCTCCCCTCAAGATGGTGGTTGAAGGGAGGGCTCTTCTTGCTTCAAGCAGGAGGTGGTCTGCCTTTCTCTCCCTTCAAGATGGTGGTTGAAGGGAGGGCTCTTCTTGCTTCCAGCAGGAGGTGGCCTGCCTTTCTCTCCCCTCAAGATGGTGGTTGAAGGGAGGGCTCTTCTTGCTTGCAGCAGGAGGTGGTCTGCCTTTCTCTCCCCTCAAGATGGTGGTTGAAGGGAGGGCTCTTCTTGCTTCCAGCAGGAGGTGGCCTGCATCTCTCTCCCCTCAAGATGGTGGTTGAAGGGAGGGCTCTTCTTGCTTCCAGCAGGAGGTGGCCTGCCTCTCTCTCCCCTCAAGATGGTGGTTGAAGGGAGGGCTCTTCTTGCTTCCAGCAGGAGGTGGCCTGCCTTTCTCTCCCCTCAAGATGGTGGTTGAAGGGAGGGCTCTTCTTGCTTGCAGCAGGAGGTGGCCTGCATCTCTCTCCCCTCAAGATGGTGGTTGAAGGGAGGGCTCTTCTTGCTTCCAGCAGGAGGTGGCCTGCCTCTCTCTCCCCTCAAGATGGTGGTTGAAGGGAGGGCTCTTCTTGCTTCCAGCAGGAGGTGGCCTGCCTTTCTCTCCCCTCAAGATGGTGGTTGAAGGGAGGGCTCTTCTTGCTTGCAGCAGGAGGTGGTCTGCCTTTCTCTCCCTTCAAGATGGTGGTTGAAGGGAGGGCTCTTCTTGCTTCCAGCAGGAGGTGGCCTGCCTTTCTCTCCCCTCAAGATGGTGGTTGAAGGGAGGGCTCTTCTTGCTTGCAGCAGGAGGTGGTCTGCCTTTCTCTCCCCTCAAGATGGTGGTTGAAGGGAGGGCTCTTCTTGCTTCCAGCAGGAGGTGGCCTGCATCTCTCTCCCCTCAAGATGGTGGTTGAAGGGAGGGCTCTTCTTGCTTCCAGCAGGAGGTGGCCTGCATCTCTCTCCCCTCAAGATGGTGGATGAAGGGAGGGCTCTTCTTGCTTCCAGCAGGAGGTGGTCTGCCTTTCTCTCCCTTCAAGATGGTGGTTGAAGGGAGGGCTCTTCTTGCTTCCAGCAGGAGGTGGCCTGCCTTTCTCTCCCCTCAAGATGGTGGTTGAAGGGAGGGCTCTTCTTGCTTCCAGCAGGAGGTGGCCTGCATCTCTCTCCCCTCAAGATGGTGGATGAAGGGAGGGCTCTTCTTGCTTGCAGCAGGAGGTGGTCTGCCTTTCTCTCCCTTCAAGATGGTGGTTATCCCTGCATGTCAGATGTTGCATAATTGTGTTCATACTTCAAGTTTTATTCCCATCTCCCTTTGCTTTTGCATTTCTTCTTTCTTTTGTTGCATAAAGTGTTTCATCTGTCATCCATTGTTTCTTCTCTTTCTTTTTGGCCACTGTTAGAGGGTTTTGTTTTGTTTTGTTTTGCTTTGCTTGGCATTTCTCCTTAATCATGTCTTTGACTTATGTCCACAGTTCTTCAGGTTCCTGATTGATTTTACTCAAAAGTTCACATCTCTTTCTTAAATTGTCATTGAATTAATCTAAAATGTTATTCAGGTCATATTTTGGTATAATGATGGTTTTTGCTTTGTGGTATGGTGGACATAGTCCAGCTATAATGATCATCTATGACATTCACTTGATTTTGATAAGGAGAATACCTTCTATTAAATCCAGTACGATTTTAATTCCAAAGCCTTGCTTGAAACCAGACATTTTATGGTTTACAGCCAAGTATTCCAGGTTCAGGTTTTCTCTTTCAATCCCATGACTTACTGTTCTTCCCAAGCTTTGAGAGCCAGTGTAATACAGCAGACAGAGTGCTGACCATGGATGTCACAGTGAATGAGGTTTTAACTTTAGGCCTGCAGCTAATTTAACATTAGCCCTGCATATGAAGCGAATAGATGATCATTCCCTCATTCTAAACTACCTAGTACATTGTTGTTGAGTATAACTCTTTGTATGTTGTTTCAAGATCTATGATTCTATCTTTTCTGAAAGAGCAGGATATAAACAAGACTAATGGAGTTAAATAAAGTATGTGGCTGTTACCAATTCTGCATTGCTTTCACTCTTGCATGGCATAAAGCTGGTTAAAAATAAGGCTTTGAAAATTATATAATGTATCAAGATAATTTTTGCATACTGATATGCATTTTAATTGTTTCCAAGTTTTGTACAATGTCTTCATAAAATTCCCTCTTTTTAATTACCAGCCAGCAGCAGAGAATGCCAGCCTGGATGAAGGCTCAGATGAATCTGCAGATGAGGTAATTATTTTGACTGCTTGGATTCTGTGACTAGTAATATTTCATCTTCGTTTTAAAATTTCAAAACCACCTAGCATTAGTGAGAAGAAACAAGCAGTTGTCAAATCATCAGCAGTCAAGACAAAGGGAATATCTACTGGAAAATGTGTGTGTGTGTGTGTGTGTGTAAATGAAGATTTAGTAGTCAAGCTTGTGAGGCTTTTCAGTCATTACTCATTGGATAATTTTATTTCAACAGTGAAATAAAAGTATATACTAGGGGCCAGAGCAGACAGGTGAGAAGGAGTGGCCCAATGACACTCTGTCCACAAGCGGATTGGGACTGTGCCAACTGCTTGTCTTGCTCTGAAAGTGGGCTTCTGGCCCCAGCCTATGCTGCCCAGAGCCAAGTTAACCTGGCTCCTTTTTGCTCCAGCCCAAAGGACTGGAGCACAGTGTAGGAGCAGCTTCGGGCTCAATAGGAGGCTGTACTGTTTGAATACCATGTCTCCAAGGTGGCTGGAAGCCTCTTCTTTTTGCCCATCTCTTCCAGTCCGAGATCATTTTTAAAAGTTTTGTAATTAAAATACTTTGTCTTGATGTTTGTTCTGAAAGGCCAGCATAATTAACCAAATAGCAAACAAACAATCAAAACATCAATAAATGTAACAAAAAGAGAAAACCAACAATAAACAACAATAAAACACATCAGGTGAAGAAAAGCCTCAATAATTATACAAATATACAGAAATATTTAAATCCTAATTCGCTGAATACACACCCCAAATGCTGCTGAAATAGACACCTCTTTACTGCTAGTTGAAATGTAATCTTTCATGTAAAGACATTCCAGGTTTTTTTTAAAGGGGAATATTTATGGGGCACCTGGCCATATGTCACTCTACCCCGTCCTTGTTGATCACACAGGTTTTCCTGTAGCAGAAGTGATGGAGATGGCTAGGTTCTCACAGGGAACTGTGAGGCCGCTGTGCTAGTGACAGTGGCACAGAGGGAGACAGCAAGGATAATGCTGTGTCATCCAGCAGCCCATCTGGACACATTTGGCCCACATTGTGTCAACCCAGGGAAGCTCCTGAGCATAATACTCCAGATTAAGGGGGCTAGTGTAGACACGCCTTCAGAAAATAAAAACTTTTCACCTGGCAGCAAAATGATCACCATATAGACAAACCAATCTGGGGATGCATTCTGTGACACAGACAACCCCACTGAAAAGGTTCTCTCTTCAAAAACCATCCCTTATCAGGACTACCTAGTGAAGGACTTCACAAACTGAGCTTAAGGTCAAAGTAGGTATACATAGACGAAGGCTGGGTTTGGATTACATGACCATAAGGCTGGAGCAATAAATTTTGATGCCTGAGGTAAAGGACAAAATTGTTTCTAGACTTGTTCTGTTTATAAAAACAATCCAATGGCAGTTTAATCTTACTTCAGCACTGGTTACAAGACAGCTTCTTGTGCTGCACATGTGCAGAGTAGTCTAGTTTGGGTGGCCTTTGAAATGGGCTGAGAAACAAAATGGAAGCCAGCACAGATGACAAAACTCTGGCGTATTTTTATATCAAACAGTTCCAATTACAAATCTTATTGCCCTGTTTGATGCTAACAATTTTCTGAACACACCCCAGTAACACAGGCAAACAAATGTAGTGTGTAGATAAATGTAGACAAGCTGTCTCTTTGCAGACAGAGAAATAGTTGTAAACACAAGATGCAAAGAATAAAAAAGAAAGCAGCTGCATGCAACACAGTTTTAATACTGTATAAACACCTGTTAAGTATAGATATTTTTACATGTGTAAATGCAGCAGTGTAACAATATTATATTATTGAAAATTCACATTTATAACAACACTGTCCTATGGATTTCTAGTAAAGGTCCATTTCCATAACATGGTCTTTTCAAGGGCAAAGGTAGAGATATGCAAATGGGTCTTGTAGCACTTTTGAGACTAACTGCAGAAAAGAAGTTGCAACTTAAGCTTTTGTAGACCATGGGATCAAGCAGAGTGGCAGCTTGGAGCTGCCTCTGACCAGCCATTCAGCACCAGCCACTCTCCATTTGGTGCAGGACTGTGTCAACCAGACACTGCAGTCCCAAGGCCAGCTGCAACTATGGTCTGCAGGACCGCTGGTAGGGAGTATTTTTTTTTTAATGCTCCTTTTGTGGCCAGGTTTGAGTGCCTTAGGTAAACACAGCACAGCTCCAGCCCAATCCACGGACATGCGTCATCTGTACGCCACACCCTGGATTGGCCCAAAGGTGGCACTTTTGGCCCATCTGTTTTGGGCCTTGGTCTACTTTCTCGGAAGGAAGGAAAACAGATCTGAGGAAGTGGGCCAAATCTATGAAAGATTATACTACAGCTTTTTTTGCACAGTCTGAAAGGTGCTACAAAGATCTATTTGCATATTGATATTCCAGACTAACACAGCTATGTCACTGGAAGATAGACATATAAATATAAATATAGTAAACTGTGGGCCAGTACATTTCAAAACTCCAGTACTAAATTGAGAAGGCTGTGGAACAATTTTCCCACTTGCTGTTGATAAGACATAGCAAACATTTCTTCCCAGTTGCACAAACACAATGCTGCTGTGTTTCCAGATAGAACCACAATTAGTATATTAACCTGGGCTGATAAAAATGGTTTTGACATACCAAGGTAATGTATGACTTCAAGAACTGTGCTGGGTTGAAGACACCCAAGCAATCTAGTTCTTTAGGGAGAGAGCAGCCCCCTTGAAACCAGCTTGAATACCTCTTAACTGAGCAGACAAGTCATTTACTAACAACACCACAATCCTATCTGGACTGAAAGATTTATTAGTTTATTGAACCTCATACAGATCATTACCATGCTCAGACTCTGGTTCATAACACCTACCACCGCCCCTGGTTGAAAGGAAAAGGAAAGGCATGCATTTTACGTCATATTCTAAAAAGGGTTTTCCCTCTAAACTATGATGATTCTAGCTAGCCAAAAATTGATTAATTATCCAACTTAAAAGGGGAGTTGGTTTGGGCACATATGTGCACACACACGCTGCTTGTAGACAGTTCTGATATTGTGCCAATAGGCAAAGATTTAGCTAAAAAATGAATGAAGAAGTTATAGAGTGAAAGCAGATACTAAAGGAAACAACCCAAAGAAGTCATGTTTTATTGTGTCACTTTCTCTTCAGCCATGTTTTTTGTCCCTTTTACAAGTAACTTATCAAATGGAATCTCAGTGCATACACTTTGGGTCTCGACAGACCACCCGAAAACGGTGGGCTGGAGGCACTTATTTTAACTCCAGAGGGACGCCGCAGCAGCCAAACTGCAGAAAGTCCCTCCACAGTAAAAACAAAAACAAAACCCTAGAAAAACCAGGTTCTTTTTAAGTGCACCGGTGACGTAATTGACAAACAGCAACGTCTGTATGCTGTGCGTCACTTATGTCATCATGGCGACACCCATATGGATGGGACGGTGCCATGATGCCGCCACTGTTACACACTAGGAGTTGGGAGCGTGTGGTCCCGAACCCTTGTATCAGTCAGTGCACTGTTGCCATGCCTGAACAACCTATTATTCTACTGCACATCTTCATTAATGTAAGAATTTTAAAAGGTTAAGTAGCAATTCCTGGTAATTAAGATTTATGCATTCATAAATGAACTACTTTCTTTGAAACTCATTTTTGGCAACAAGCCAATGATAAGTGAATAGCTTCCCTCTCCAGTCAAGAAGTGAACTTTCTGCATGGGATAAATTATGCAAATCATGGTTTGCACCAGTTTGCATAACAAATACAAACTGTAGAACTCCCTCTCCCGAAAGAAGTTCATCTGGCTTCCTCTGATGAGTTTCAGGTGGTACATTAAAATTTTACCATTTCATTCAGAGCCTTTAGGGAGCAAATAGATTATATTCTTCTGCTTATAATTTTTAAGCCTTAATGTAATTAATCCTGTGAAGTTGTGCTTCATTTTTGGTTTTTAATTAATGCTGGTTCTGTGTAGCTGTATGATGATCTCTCCCCCTTTATTTTATAAGTTGCCTTATAGATTTTTATACTGGAAAAGCAGCACACAGATACTGCAAATTGATAAATATGGTTTCAAAACTCAGAGAACTTCTTTGATAATTTTGTCAAGGGATGATTTAATGATATTGATGGCATTGGCCAAAAAATCTGCAACTGGGAGCATAGGTAGGAAAAATAGTGTTAAACTTTTTGGTTGTATTTTTCATTTCTGTAAAGTGATGGTAAAGCATAATTTTACATTTATTTAAAATGTATTTTCCTACCACAGTCTATCCTGTATTAATGACATTTTCATATAGCTACAAATAGCAAAAAGTGCAGTGATAAAAACTATTTTAAATAATGCAATCTAAATCTCTAATTCAGTTTCTAAATTTTTTTCCATCTTAGGTTTGGTTTGTCCCAAACTTTAAGACATTTTTAAAAGGGTTTTTCTTAATATACTGTATTTTCATGTTATTTTCACTAACCTACACAATTTCCCCTAAAATATGCATTCTATGTGCATTTTGGGGTGGAGAATTCCATTGCAAAATTTGGAGAAGTGCAAATTTCAAAGGATGGCTGGATTTCAGTTTGTATAAGTTCATAACTGTGAAATAAGGTTATGCTCCTATAAAATGAGACTTCATGCTGGGTTGACCTGGGTGAGACTACATTGTTAATGTCATGTGTGAAAATGACCATATAAGTTGGAAAACCTTAAGACTGAGATTGTCTTGATGTATTATGTCTTGATAGTCCTGAATTTGCTTCTATAACTTAATAGCCAGTCGTGGATGGGGAAAACAGAACTTTGCTATAAGTTATGATTAATGCATATATTCTTTTAGCTTTAAAATATAATCAAAAGGGTGTATATATGCCACAAAACAGACTATTTTGTGCTCGGCATCTGTACTTTATTCAGTCTGGGAAATAGTTTGCCCAGGGAAATACAGATTTGTAATTCTACTGTTGAATTGTACTCTGAATGATGTACAAACATCATACTCAGTTTTATAAAGTATGCACCTGTGGCTGTATTATTATTTTTTTCTTTATGATTTCCTTCATTGAGACACAATGTATGGAAATCAGACAGAGCAGTTAACCTGGCTTGTTGTTGTTTTTAAAGAAAGCAAACATTTTCTATTTCTCAGAACTGGTAATATTGTATTTCTGTTTCAAAATAATCAGGTGCGTGTTTTTTTTTAATACTCTGAGGAAGGAAATTATTTCTGATTATGGTAGTAGTGGCAGTGGCTTCCTGAAGTTTTATGAACTTTCCTGTCACCTTGGCAGATAATTGTGTTGAACCCTAATTCTGGAATTAAAGAAATCACCCAGGCAGCAGACAGTCACTCCTGGGCATCCCCTCCTGCATAGAGTCAAATGAGCTCCTTAGTTTTCTAGAGAGCTGGCAGTAATGGAATAGGTGATATAACTGGAATGACATTGTTCAAAAACTCTGAACAAGTCCAACAGAATAAAGATTAGAACTCATCTGTGGGCCTAATATGTGGCAATGTTGACAGCAAGAAATTGTTTCTGCTCTACCACTACCTCTATGTATAGTCTTTTAATGCAGCCATTTGAAGTAATCAGATTCCAAGCCTTATTGTACGCTAGCACACAGGAAGAGAACACAGATCACTCAAAGCTCATTGGATGTAACTTTGACCATAGCTTATCCAGAGATAATGAATATCTTTTTGTTTTTGCAGTCCAAATATGTGGGCAGAATCTTTGGAAAAGTGAAAAACACTTTTGCTGTTCCTTGCTTACGGGAGAAGGTTTTGATTATGTGGATAAGGAATATTTATGAATGCATTTTTGTAGCAACAGTGGTGATTATAATAATGCAGAAATGTCTGATCAGACACATGGAAAGTACAAATAACCTTTTCAAAAATTTGTTGCATTTCTAGAAATGATGAGATGATGTTTAAAGTCCTCTAATGGAATGGTGGTGGATATGATTTTGCCATATTGTTCAACTCATTTGGCCTGTTTTCAGGTATCTTTCTATTGGAAAAAAGGCCTTTGACCAGAAGGCATCAAAAATACAGTTGGCTCTTTGTAGCCACAAACATCCTTGGCTTGAAAATATTCTCTCTCTATATATATATTCCAAAAACCAGACCTTGATTTTGCCATTTTATATAAGGAACACCATTTTATTATCCATTGTTTTTAACGGGACTTGAACATCCACGGATGTTGGTATCCATGAAGGGTCCTGGAACCAAACCCCAGTTGATATGATAATTTCCCTTCATCCTTCCTAGAGGGCATTTGGATATATCTGAAGGCAAATAATGTATTAGGTGGTGGTGAATGAAGTGAAGCAGAGGATGTGGCCTTTTAAGGCCTCCTGAAGGCCAATGCAATTCCTGAACCAGTTGTTGAGATGCTCAGGCTCAAACCATTATTTGTGTTTGTAATTATTACCATTAAGATATAATGATATTAGTGAGTTATCAATGTATTCTGTCTTATGTTTTTGAAACTGGGTTAATATATCACAAGAGCAAAAGTCTTCAAACAATTAGCATTATTGATTTAAATGTGATTGTTTGAAGGAGATACAAATGCAATGATTATCTCATGGGGTCTTCTAATACACTTTCACATGTAACAGCATTAAGATTTAAAAGCTATTCAATCACCATTGCCTTTAAGGAAAGTTCTTTGCACATCAAAACCGTCTGGTGCTTTGATAATGTGTAGGTGGTCCTGTGACATACTTTACTTACAATGCTTTTCTATTCAAGTTCTATCAAGTTCAAGTTCAATTTAAAAATCAAGAATAAGAAGGATTAATAATAGGAAGAAGGAGAAGGAGAAGGAGAAGAAGTTGAAGTTTTATTTCTAGCCCGCCCCTCTGAATGAGCAATCGGGGCGGGTTAAAGAAGAGAGTTAAAACAACAGCAGTTAAAACATCCAATTCTATCCCCGCCTCCCCCCCTAAAAAAAGGATTAAATCAAACAACAAGTTAAAACATAGCATACAGGAAACATTTTCAACAGTATCAGCTGATTCTGCCCATTGAGTACCTAAGGTGTACAGGTCACCTGGACTGCTGCCATACTCTAGAATGAATGCAGTTTTACACTGCTTTAACTATCATGGGTTCATCCTATGGAATCCTGGGATTTGTAGTTTGTTGTGGCACCAGAGCACTCTGACAGAGAAGGCTAAATATGTCACAAAAATGCAAATCCCAAAATTCCATAGCACTGAACCATGGCTGTTAGTGGTGTCAAACTGTATTAATTCTGCAGTATAAATGCAGCCCTGGTATTAGTTCTCCCTGATATTTTATTTCTGTAGAAAGTATAGCAACTGTTTCTAATTTTGTATCTATATGTATATTTTTTATGTAATGTTATACAAACCTGTGACATTTTATCCTCCTTTTGGCTGATATATTTCCGCTCTTGGGCCGGATGTCTACATCATGTTGATTGATTTGTTAATTGTCATCTGATTTGTGCAGTCGAAGGCTTTCATGGCTGGCATCCTTAGTTTTTTGTGGGGCTTTCGGGTTATGTGGCCATGTTCTAGAAGAGTTCCGTTCTGATGTTTCGCCAGCATCTCTGGCTGGCATCCTCAGAGAATGATAGCCTGGAAAAGGATTGGATATATATATATCCTGTGTGACCCTGGGAAAGGAGGAGTGATTTGCAAATGTATTGTTCTGTTGCTAATGGCAGTCCTCAGGGTGGGAGGATATGGAAATGAGGATTAATGTCTGCTAATTGGTGCTCATTGTCTGCTGGGAATCCCCTAACCCCAGGCTGTTTCTCATTTGCATTGGTTGAGTCTCAACCGTGCTATTCTTCAGGACTGGTAGCCAAGCCTTGTTTACTCTCAGGGTTTCATCTTTCCTGTTGAAATTTGTCCAGGTGTTTATGGATTTCAGTGGCTTCCCTGTGTATTCTGACATGGTAGTTGTTGGCATGGTCCAGAATTTCAGTGCTTTCAAACAGCATTTTATGCCCAGGATGGTTTATAGCATGTTCTGCTACTGCTGATTTTTCTGGCTGACCCAGCCTGCAGTGTCTCTCATGTTCCTTGATTCTTGTCTGCACACTGCATTTGGTGGTCCCTATGTAGACCTGTCCGCAGCTGCATGGAATGCGGTAGTCTCCTGCGGCTGTGAAGGGGGTCTCTCTTGTCCTTGGCTGAGCGAAGCATTTGCTGGATTTTCTTTGTCGGATTGTAAACCATTTGAAGGTTGTGTTTCTTCACCACTTTCCCTATTCTGTCTGCGACTCCTTGGATGTATGGTAAAAATATCTTCCCTTTGGGTGGTTGTTTGTCTTCCCTCCTCTGGGTTTTTCTCGGCCTGGCAGTCCTTCTGATGTCTGCGCTGGAGTAACCATTGGCCTGTAGAGCCTGGTCCAGATCCTCTGATGTCCTCATCTTGCTACAATATATTTTAGGAGAGCAGCCAGAGATAAAAGTATAGTTTTCAGAAAGAATTTAGTTAATTCTTTCTAGAATCTGAAGATGAAACTAGGTGAGACAGCAAGACTTAATCAATTCTCCATTTTTATTTATTTATTTATTTATTTATTTACAAAAGGCTAAATATTCCTAGTCCCTCCCCACCAGAGCATATCAAGGAAGTGAGGCTGAAGGGAAAATTTTAATCTCTGTGTCATTTTCCTTATCTCTGTATGTTAAAGTACAATTTCTAGAAGGCCCGTGTGTACTTATACTCTCTATGTGCAATCTGTACCTTGCAAGGTTCTATGACACAGATGGTTTGTAGGAAACCTCCCTGCATTCAAAACCTATGTTGAGCAAATGGGACATGGAAAACATAGAGCTGGCCTCATTTGTGCCAGGATTGGGGAACGTGACCTTCCACTTGTTGCAGCACTCCAGCTCACTTTTAAAAATAATAAAAATAACAGCAATATATTCAAGTCTTTTTTTCTAAGTCTCAAGTCAAGTCTCAGTTCTCTACCTTCAAGTCGCAAGTTGAGTCTCAAGTCCTTGCAATTCCATGTCACGTTTGAAGTCTAGGAGCCAACCTTAACAGAATAAAAGTGTGTGTGTGGGGACAGGTGGACTTTCAAATCTACACAAAGTTAGATAAAAAAATTACTGAAGGGAACAACAAATGTGTTAGACAATGGGGAAGAGGAGGAAGGATCCATTTTTCAAAAGCTTTAGATGACTCCTCTTATGTGCAGTGGGGAGAGGCTGCTGAGTAGACCTTAATCCCTGTGTCAAAACCATTGCCTAACAAGTATTCTGTTTCTGGATGAAGTTAGACCATCAGGTCAGTTGCTAAAAATATACAAGGCTTAAGTCAGTGCATCATTTATTACCAAGTTAAGCCTGAGTTGAGTCACTGAAGCATCTTGAGTCTGATTTGAATCCACGTCAATTGACTCAAATATACACCACTGGAAAATAATGATATAATGATGTGCTGGCCTTCCATAACTGAATAATAGTATGATCTGCTTTGCTTTGGATAACTTCAGCATACCATTGTAGTAATTCCTCTAAAAAGTAATTTTCTGTGTGCTGTACAGCCACTAGAGCTGGTGACCAAGAATAGTGAGACATGCAATCTCACAGTATCTGGAGAACCATAGTACTGTACTCATCACTGTTCTTGTGCCTTAACGTCTCACTCAATGGACAATGATGTAACTAAAATAGCCTCTCATATCCCTGTATGCATTTAATGAGCAATCATTCTATATAAACATTAGTAAACTGAGAACAGTTCTGGATTATGTGTAACAAAATGTGCCCCTCCTTTATGAACAAATGCCCAGACTACTACTTGTTGTTGTCATGCCAACAGCAATCTATTCAAAACAATTCTGTGCCTGTGTAATACTAAATTCAATCAACAATAAAAATGTGCTTGTATAACATCTAGGCATTTTAATTTATAATTCTAAAAAATGAAAAAGCAAATATCTGACCCCCCCCC
Organism: Urosaurus nigricauda; assembly: GCA_034509955.1. Classification (NCBI taxonomy): domain Eukaryota; kingdom Metazoa; phylum Chordata; class Lepidosauria; order Squamata; family Phrynosomatidae; genus Urosaurus; species Urosaurus nigricauda. The sequence continues at coordinate 309,351,501 of JAOEGL010000001.1, read as the reverse complement.
CCATTTAACCATAATTTGATACTGACATTTTAAACTATGGATTAGACATATCAATAGCATCTGATGTCTTATATTCTCTCTTCCTTCATCCAGAGTGCAAATAACTGATATAGATTGGATTATATTAAGTGTATACAGATTTATGCCTAATTTTATTATCATGTGAGATGATGACATTTCCATTTCATTGGCTGTTGGGTTTAGGTTGCTGAGACTTCTTAAGATTTCTTGGATATGACACAATGGGATTTTTCTTTGCAGTTTCCTACAGAGCATTGATCTCATCCTCCTCATCTCTATTTGAACATCTTGGCAATAGCATATGAACTTCTGGAATCATTAACCTGTCCCTGTATATTTTCTAACTTAATTGACTTGCATTACTTCCTAGCATCGGCCAAAATAGTACCATCTACACACATACCATCTATATATCAGCAGGCTTGGGCAGAGAGCAAGGTTTATAGAAATCTCATTTACCTGAGCATCTCATTCATGATGCAGGCCCACGTTCTTTGGGTCTTCTCAATTCTGGGGCTGCAGCAGCTGTTATGCCCATTGGGAGTCTATTCAATTTTTATTCAGGCCCATCTTTTCTCTGTTAAATGTTCCATATTCATCTTATGTCATAAATAACTTGAACATTATCTTTTACAGCCCTGTGTGCTCTAATGAGAACATTCTGAACATATTCCTGGGATGAAGGTTCAATCCACACATCCTTTTTTCAGTAGTAAGAGTGAGGCTGTTTCCCTCTTTCTGAATTGTAATGTAGCACTCAGCAACATATTTATATTGCCAAAATACACTTCAGAATAAAATTGATGAAAGTACCACAAATCCACACAGTGAAGATTTTCATATAGTTGAATGAGAACCAATGAGAATAGAATGTTGTGTGCCTGTGGAGAGGTAGTAAAAATGAGGGGGGAGGAGGCTATAACAACATATCCTTGCAAGGGGCATAGTTGGCTATTAACTTGCACACACAACATTACACTCTGTAACATTGTGTTGTGGGTGCCATTTCCTTTTTCAATTCACTTTATTGAAAGGAATAACTGAAACAAATAGTTAAATATAAAGAAGGAAACTTTATGGGTTTAAATATGTAAGGGGTTTAATAAGCTTTAGCCTGGATAGTCAAAGGGGATGCTAAGCATGATAGAACTGTAAAGATGCACTACAACTCTTCATAATCTTTAAATATTGATTTTAAAACATTTTCTTTGTTAACTGAAGCCAGGCATTTGATTTGTTATTAATAAAACAGTAAAAAGATTGTTTGATTGTATGCCCTCAAGTTTTTTTCTGATTTATGGCTATACTAAGATTAACCTATGGCAAGATTTGTTCAGAAGGGGTTTGCCATTGTCTTCCTCTGAGGCTGAGATACCCTGAGCAGGGATTCGAGCCCTACTCTCCAGAGTCATAGTCCAACTCTCGAACCACTACACTATGTTGGCTTTTTAGTAAGGAGATGCAGCACTTCTTCCCAATTTATGTAGAAATTCTCATGACAATTTCATCTCCTGCCTCACTCCCTTTTAAAGAGCACATATGTTTTTCATTCAGTGCAAGTTGGTAAAACAATGTTACAGTAGCAAAAACTGAATGATCTTCCTACCATTCATAAGCAATTGCCATTAAGTCAAATTACTTTTACCAATAGGGAACTGTGTATCTTTCAATTTGAAAAGTACACTTTGATATCATTTAGCTGGTATGCTGTTTTATGTACTGATTTTATGTACTGTAATTTCTGATTACAAATGGCCTGAATGTTTGCTTTAAAAATTTGGAAATGAATATCAGTTTTTTGTACAACTGATGGCATGTTCAGGACAGAGGCAAGCCTTTCTGGAATACTTTGCCAGTAAAGCCATGAGAAATGCATTTTAGTGGTGGTTCAGATTCTTTCCTAGAGGTATCAATTGTGTTACTGGAGTTATCAGTTGTGTTATAAATTGTGTTACTGGAGGATCCCTACTGAATACTTCAGGAATTTTTTAAAACTCTTATCCCCACCTCACCCCTCCACCTGCTATTCAAATTAAATAAATAAATACATGGTACAATGTCAAAATGTTACACAGAAATCTGGAATCTTTACCATCAAGAGAACTATGACATAAAGCTCTGGAAAAATAATGTTGCCTTCACCAACTAAAGGGCAATAAAGATGAGGCTAGCTAACCTCCTGTAAAGGAATTCATCCAACTGGAGATTTTGTTATGAGCTATCTAGTCAACTCTCATGTAGGATGACCCTATCATAGGGTGTGGGTGTTTTGTTTGGTTTTGTTTGGCAACAAGATCAAATGAGATCTGTTGCCTTTAGTGTATTTGGACTAATATACTGCTAACTAATATATTTGCACTGATATATCACTAACATCCTTTCTAGAAAGCAGGAAAGGTAACAGGGTCTATGATGCAAATTTCAAGCATGTGGAGGAGGCAATGGTCTTTTAAAATTACAGAGCAGCAGCCAAGACCTTATGGATCAGGACTGGTCCACAGACCACTGCTTAGAGTAGCAGTGATGCAGAACATTCTACAACACTCTAAATGTGGGGTGATTGAGCCACAGATCACCACTACCTGATGCAGCAAGGATGGCCAATAGTGTACCACCTTCAGCTTGGCAAAGCCACTCCTGGCCATCAGGTGCAATGGTGAATCCAGGAACACCTTCTAATATTTTATACATGATAGCGGATCTTGATTCTACTGTTAACCTTACTTTGGTTTGCATATTTTATTCTTTTTGTTGTTTTGTGTGTACATTTTCCTTTTTTATATATGATTAAATAAATTAAGAGGTGATCAAATATATACTAAACCAACAAATACTTTCCCTTTTCATCCATTTCTATAGAACCCATTGAGTTACTGCCTGGCAGCAATAATAAGTAAAAGGAGTCTCAAGAAACTGAGTTAATCAACATAAGAAAAAATAATTCAAGAGAAAGACTGATCCTTGAATTCAGCCTACTCTGGTTAGTGCATAGTTATAAATTGGAGTCATAGGTCCATGCTGGTGAACCTATGGCATGCATGCCCTCTCTGACACGCGAAGCCATTTCTGAGGGCAAGCAAGGAGACGGGGGAGGGGGGAGAGTAGGAACAGGCATGCGCCTGCCTGCTCCTCTTCTTCCCCTTGCTCTGCCAGCCCTTTAGCTGTCTCCAGGGAAGTCCCACCCCAAGAAGTCCTGCCCCTGGAAGGTGGAAGTCTTTTCCCCTGGGAGTCCCATTTCCTTCTGGAACTCCCCCCCCCCCCAGCACCAGGTAACACTCAGTGTGGGAACGCCTTTGAGTTTGGGCATTCAGTCTCTGAAATGTTCGTCATCACTGTCATAGATTATGAGTACTCTTGGGCCTGGCTTTGATTTAAAAGCGTGCCAACATGACCAGTCAGTGCTGGTTTGGACATTTTTGGAGTCGTAGTCCAAACAACAACAACAACATAGCTAGAGCTTTAGGACTCCAACTAGCATCCATCCTCAGGCTTTGGGAAACCTGGAAAGGCTTTGGAGATTATTCTTGAAAAAGTGTCCATGCACACTTAGCTAGAGAGTTCCAGTCCAAAAACATATTCACTGAACTATATCTTTTGTACTATAACCGCCATAATTCAATTCCATAATGCACTGGGCAGCTTCAGTGGTGCCTCTACACCTGGTGTCACCCGGTGCAGGGTGGCCTCTGGGGGCAGGGCTCCCAGGGATGGCACAGGCTCTCTCCCCCTATGCTGCTCCATCTTTCCCCCACCAGGTGTCAACCTACTTCTGGGGTGTCGCTTGGCACCCACCCACCCCCATCCCCCAGTGATGCCACTGGGCACAAGGGAAGGCCTTTTGTGGACTCTGATCTAAAACATCTCAAACATATCCATACAATCAATATTAGTTTGGGAAATTTGGGGGTTGTAGTCTGGGAAATTTTTCTGTTAGCAGTATATCTTTTGGAATACAACTATTAGACAGTTAGAAAAGGCTTTGAGGTTTTATTCCATGAAATATGGCTATATAATACTGGTTTTGGAATCTTTGGAGTTGTAGTCCAAAACTAGCTTTGCCAAACTATGTGTTTTTAAACTAAAATTGCCATAATTTTGTGCTTTTTCAGCCCTGTAGGTGTACACGTAAAACAATGGAAACTCTTCCTTTGGATTGTTTAATGTTGGGTTCAGTACTGTACTATATTCTGTACTATACAATGCTGCCAACTTCACAGTGCTGTCAAACATTTATAGCTAAGAAATACAAAACAACATGGAAGCATCAGAGCTCTCTTTAATGGCTAGGCTTTTCCAGATGGCACAACATTTTTAAGCCGTCCCAGATGATTTTTGTTAGGACATTGGAAATAAATGTGAAGAAAGGTTGGAAAGAAACGGAGGAACTGAGGAAGGAGGACATATCTGTACTTCTGCCATGATCAGAATGGTGGTACACCCATGTGGACTTTGAGAACAGACTGAGAAAAGGAACTACACTAATCTATCAAAGTTTAAATTCCTTGAGTTATTCTGGGGTAAAAGCCATGTTTGTTAGAGTGAGGATGAAGGCTGGCTTAATCAAAATGAGATATGCATTTGTTAATTTTGAATAAAAAAGAAAAAGAATGGGTGAAGAATTAAGAAATTATTAATTCAAATATCACTTATGTCATTAGGTCACCAAGTAGTAGGAGCCAGTGGGAGGAATTTCTCTCAATTTCCAATGGAGCCAATTTGCAATTATGTTAATTCACTAGTTTAGCAAATTTACGTAAATTCTAATTGCATTCGGAATGCGTTCAGAATTACTCCCCATTGCCTGAAAATGACTCCCCATTGCCCAAAATTGAGTGAGATACTCTAATACGCAATAACGTGAAACCCCATTATTGCATTCGGAATGACTTCCTGTTGCCCAAAATTGCATGAGATACACTCATATGCAATAACGTGAAACCCCATTATTGCATTCGGATTGCCATTGTATTATACCTCCAAATTCCATCGTATGATAAACTCCAGTGAGGTGTAGTGGTTTGAATGTTGGACTACAACTCTGGAGACCAGGATTCAAACCCCTGCTCAACCGTGGAAACCCACTGGGTGACCTTGGGCAAGTTACACTCTTTCAGCTTCAGAGGAAGGAAAGGCCATCTTCCTCTGAACTAATCTTGTCAAGAAAAACCACCTTCGGGTTGCCACAAGTTAAAAACAACTCCAAGGCACACAACAATACTAAGTTGTTGTTAGGTAAGCAATGCATCTCTTATCTTCAGTCCTGCCATTAATAATATAGGGATAATACAAATTTTACTTCTGGTGTTGTATAGATTGCTTTGGAGATGAAGCTCTCTGCATTCTTTAAAATGCTATGCAATTATCATCATTATTAATGTTAGTCTGACCTCAATTCCAGTGCTATCTATTCTAGATGACAACTGCACTGCATTTGAGATTACATTACATGCTAGCACAAGCTGGCATACAGAGAAGGATGCTATAACCTTTTGACATAAGCATATGGAAGATAATCAAGGGGAGGTTCTTTAAGGTAGCTTCCTTATGCAGGTTTCATAACTGGCCCAAACTGGCGGGGGGGGGGGAGATTCAGTTGAAACACAAATCCACACACAGTGGGTTTTGGAAACAAATAAAAAAGCTCAAATATCTATATTTTTCATAGAATTGAAGTAGCAATATAATTGCTCAAAAATTAGTAGATAACCCCAGAAAAGAAGTAGTAGCAGAAAATAAAAGGGCAAAGAGCAGAAATTTCATAGATATAATCAGACACAACAATGAGTCATTTGGCAGTTCACTAAAAAAGTATAAAACACATTTTCTGTAATTACCAAAGAGGCAGTTAATGATAGTTAACATTTTTTCTTTGTTAAATATTCTGCCTAGGATACCACTTCTCAGGGGTTTGACAGAGTGTTTGTTAGATAAGTTTGTTTGAATAAGTGAAGAAGCTGAGAATTAAATTCAAGTGAAGAAGTTGAGAATTAATAACTGAAGTAGCATCTTGAAGCTTTAATGATAATAAGAACAACAATACACTCCATTAATGTGTACAGAATTAACAAAACAGAAGATTGGCATCAGCACCCCACCATTCATTTGTCAAGGCCATTTATTGGGAACTTTTCTTATCTGCTAAGCAAAGAAAGTTCTTGTTGAGGATTTAGCTGCTTACCCACTGAACCTGCAACCACCTAATTCCCCCCATAGGTGGTAGTGCTACAACTGGTAGTAGTAGTAGTAGGCTTTCTCTATTAATTGAGGCAGGAAACAACAACAAATTAAAATACAATACATAAATGGGTTTACCAATGATTGCATAATGGGCAGGGATCTGTACAGTAGCTCTGATCCAATCACAACCTATCCAAGTCTATATTTTATTACCCACAGTACTGTGGGAAATTCAGTGTGATAGTTTCCAGCTAAATGAGGGCTCACTTCTGTTCTGCTCTAGCACCACTGAATAAGCTCAGTGACAATGAGTGCAAGCTGGGTAGGCCTACTGTCTTTTGAAGGGAAAGCTGGTACCTATAGCACCATCATTACTGGAAGAAAGCAAATGGCTGCAGGTACTGGGGAAGGGAAGCAGTTTATTTCAGTTCAGACTGCAAAAGTAATTTTGCATTGAAGAAGAAGAGGACAGAATTTCACCCTTTTCTGTAGAGTTGTGCAAAAGCAAACACATTCAACCTCTCCCAGTGTGCATGCTGTTCCTCATTAGTAACATTTGCCATCTTGACCACGCTTTGATGTTGCTTGGTCACATATCCATCTCATATGTGAGATGTTAAAGTATATATTCTCACCACTTTCCCCCATGCAACTTCTGCTTCATTGTTCAACAATGATGGCAGAAGCATGAGATATCACAATAGATATCTAGAAGCCACATAAATATACAATTGCTTTCATCTGTGAAATATTGGCTGATGCCAACTCCAGCTCCAAGCACAATCACAAAAAAGTGAAAAATGAGAAAGAAAAAAGCCCAGTTGCTCATATGGGCATTGATTTTAAGCAGTGGTAGGAACTGTTTGGCCCTACAGATATTTTCAGCTTGTAACTCCCAGCATTTTTCACTGTTGCAGTGCAATAGTGGGGGTGGGTAGGTGGGTTTGTTCACAGTTTCTATTCCTAATTTAAAGGGAATAGGGTGACTTCAACATCCCTCTCGAGACCAGCCCTTCTGATCTATCTGGAGCAGCTCGGGAGTTCATGGATACCATGACAGGCATGAACCTATTCCAATTGGTCAACGAGCCAACTCATTGTGCTGGTCATACACTCGATGGGATTTTTAGTACGGAACAGCAACATCCGTGGGCAGAGGTAACTAAAACCTCTGCCTTGTCATGGACGGACCATTTCCTGATCAAGCTGGAGCTAAAAGCCGCTATCCATTCCCCCGGGGGTGGCGGACCCATTAGATCAGTCCGCCCTCGAAGGCTGATGGAACCAATTGGTTTCCAGAAGGCCTTAGAGGGTTTAATGGTTGGCAGTGCCGGTGATCCCGTCGAAGCCTTGGTCACCACCTGGAACACCGATCTTCCCAAGGCTCTCGACGCGATTGCCCCCGAGCGTCCTCTCCAGCCCGCTCTTAACCGTAAGCCCTGGTTTACAGAGGAACTTAGGGAGATGAAGCGGGTTGGACGACGACTAGAGCGCAAGTGGCGGAAAACTCGACTCCTATCCGACAGAACTCGCCATAGGCAGCATCTTCGTGCCTATCGGGAGGCTTTGCGTGCAGCGCGAAGAGCCTTCTGCTCTGCACGCATTGCGTCTGCAGAGTCCCGCCCAGCAGAGCTATTTAGGGTGGTGGGGGAGCTAACACAGGTCCCTCCTGTGTCAAATCCCCTACTTGACCCTACGACGGCCTGCTGTGACGCGTTTAATACCTACTTTGCAGATAAAATCTCTCGGATAAGGGCCGACTTAGATGTCAATTTTCCACCAGAACCAATAGATGAGGCGTCCAACAACTCCGTTGATGTCATTTTGCTGGATGAGTTCCAACCTGTGAGTACCGATGATGTGGACAAGCTTCTTGGAAGTATGAAAAAGACGACCTGCTCTCTCGATCCCTGTCCATCTTGGCTGGTCATCCAGGGAGGGGACACACTGAGGGTATTCCTTCGGGATACAATCAATGCGTCCCTCAGAGAAGGCTGTTTACCATCCTGTCTGAAGGAGGCAGCTGTTAAGCCCCTCCTGAAGAAGCCTTCTCTTGATCCCCTGGACAGGAACAACTATAGACCAGTGTCCTTGCTCCCTTTTTTGAGCAAGGTGATCGAGAGAGCAGTTGCCTCTCAACTTCAGGTTGTCTTGGATGAAACCGATTATCTCGATCCATTTCAAACCGGCTTCAGGACAGGACATGGAGTGGAGACTGCCACGGTCGCTCTGACCGATGACCTCCGCCTGAGTATCGACAGGGGTAGTGTGACCCTGCTGGTGCTCCTGGATCTCTCGGCGGCTTTTGATACTGTAGATCACTCCATCCTCTTGAGTCGACTGAGGGAGTTGGGGATCGGGGGCACCGCACTCCGGTGGCTCCGGTCCTTTCTCTCTGGGAGATCTCAAAGGGTGAGGCTCGGGGACAGTTGCTCCTCCAAGATTGAGCTTAACTGCGGCGTCCCTCAGGGCGCCGTTCTGTCCCCGATGCTATTTAATGTCTACATGAAGCCGCTGGGTGAGATCATTCAGAGGCATGGAGCTCAGTGTCTTCAGTACGCTGATGACACTCAGATATACCTCTCCATGACCAGATCGTCGGTTCGAACTTCAGATGGCGTCTCTCCTCTTAATGACTGCCTTGCAGCGGTAATGGATTGGATGAGGAAAAACAGGCTGAAACTCAATCCAGACAAAACGGAGGTACTAGCTGTTACAGGCCCGAAACCAGGTTCGGGAATACATCTTCCGGTCCTAGATGGAGTCACACTCTCCTCGAAGGACCCTGTTCGCAGTCTGGGGGTGCTCCTTGACTCGTCGCTTCACATGACTAGTCAGGTGAATGCGGCAGTCAGGAGTGCCTGTTATCAGCTTCGGCTGATACGCCAGCTGCGCCCCTACCTGGATCAGAGGGACCTGGAAACAGTGGTGCACGCTTTGGTAACCTCACGCTTGGATTTCTGTAACGCGCTCTACATGGGGCTACCCTTGTGCCTAACCCGGAAACTCCAACTAGTTCAAAATATGGCAGCCAGGCTTGTTAGCGGTACACCTAGGAGAGAGCACATTACACCTGTGCTTAAAGCTCTCCACTGGCTGCCAATTAGTTTCCGGGCGCAGTACAAGGTGCTGGTTTTAACCTTTAAAGCCCTACATGGCTTGGGTCCATCTTATCTCAGGGACCGCCTCTCCCCATATGAACCCCCCCGCACGCTTCGGTCCTCTGGGAGAAATCTGTTGCAGCCCATGAAGACTAGGTTAGCGCAGACCTCCCAGAGGGCCTTTTCTGCTTCTGCTCCCAGGCTATGGAATGGCCTGCCGGATGAGATGCGTCTCATTACATCACTAGACTGTTTTAAAACAGCCTTAAAGACGCATCTCTTCCGGCAGGCCTTCCCTGAAACTGTATAATCTACCTGGCTCCTAAAATCTTTCAGCCAATTCTCAACTCCTTATCCCCCCCTCCCTCTGTATTTTATTGCTACCCATGCTGTGGCCAGCATTGCGGTTTTGTGTATCATGTTTTATTGTACTTTTATTGTTAGTAATTTAATTTTAAACTTAACTAATTTAATCCTGTTTTAAGGGGGAGGAGGTTGGGATGGAATTCTTGAATTATTTTAATCTGCAATCTGTTTTTAACCTTGTTGTACCCCGCCTCGATTGTTTTACAGAGGGGCGGGTAAGAAATAAATATTATTATTATTATTATTATTATTATTATTATTGGTTTCCACTTTATGAGTGTTAGTGAGATCTGAGATCTCTGTGATTGTCTGGAAGTTTACTGCCTAAGAAGAAGAGGAGGAAGAAGAAACAGCTTCTCAGATATTTTTCACCTCTTCTTTAGATATCAGCAAACAACACTGCCATCCTGTGGAACTCACTTAAAAATGAACTATCTTTCTAAAACAAAAAAGTACTTGTAATTTTGCTACTTTTTTGACTCACCAGGATCACTCACCAAGTCCAAAAAGAAAGAAAGGAGTATGAGTCTTATTCATGATATACCCATAGTAGCATGAGTCTTTTCTCTTCTGGATATTCATACATATCAGGGAACAACAACATGTATTACCTTCCTGATGCAAGCTGAAGGTCTTCTGACAATATAGGATGAGGCATATCTACTAAAAAATAAGCATTGTACCCACTGGTTTTCCCACTTTTATGGGGATCCTTCACCCATAATCCTGGTGAATGTGGATGGCTCACTGTACTATTACTAGTGCTGATGTAAGATTCAGCTTCAAGTTCAGTCAACTTCTGCATGTGGAAGCAGAAGAAGACTGCAACATATTACCCTGTATCTCTCAGGCTGAAAGATGTTTTCTGTGAACCATTAATACCTCTTAGTGGTACTTCTCAAATGATTACAGGAAGGTAGCTCTGCAAACTGAATAGGCAAAGTAGTCATATGACAACTTCTATGGATTTGGCTCCCAATGAAAGCTAAAAACCATATATCTAGAATGGAGGGCCTGAATTTTAGCCCCGCTATTGCAAAGGAGTGGGAAACCCTAGTCATTTCCATAAGGATGTTCTAATCCTTTTCTCTTTCTCCTCTTCCTTTTTCTTTCTGTTATTATATTTATTTATATACTGTCCTTTCCCCAAAACTGGGACTCAGGCTGGCTTGTAATATTTAAAAACAGTTCAATTAAAAACATACAAAGAAAAGTACATTAAAACAGAATTTAAATTATTACAGTATTAAAACAAATTGTATGTTAAAGGATAAAATACAATATTAAAAGATAAAAAAATATTTAAAACATTTTAAAACAATATAACACCCAACCCATTCTTTAAAACCTTTCTGTTTTAAATGCCTGTCTGAACAGGTAAGGCTTAGCCTCCCTGGAAAAGGAGTTCCACAGGCTAGGGCCAGCCATGGAAAAGGCCCTCTCTAGCATCCCCATCAACCATTTTTGTGATGGTGGTGGGACTGAGTGAAGGATCTCTCCTGAGGATCTCAGTGCTCTGGCTGGTTATTATAGGGAGATACAGGGGCAAAATAGACTGCCCTGATAGAACGGTGTCCCAGTACCCCTTTCAGCGCCAGATCGGAGCAGCAGCAATCGCACGTCGCAGCCTCAATCCAGCAGTTTGCTGCTTTAAAAGGAACCAGCAAAATGCAGCTCCTTTTTGGAGTGGCAAACAGCTGCCCTTGCCATGGTGGCGGTAACTTTTCACCAATTCTTTGGCACAGTGCATCTAAACATTGCACCAAAAAATGGCTGATGCAGTGTGGTCAGGCATGTGACATGATGCTGGCATCAGGGAGGAGTCAGGGCAGCCAGCATGAAGTAGCCACGTCCCAACTCCAACCCAATGCCAGCATTTAGTGTCAGTCTGTTTAGCCCCACAGTCTGCCAGATATCCTGGACCTAATTCATATAGGGTTTTGTAGGTCATAACCAGCACTATGAATTGTGCCTGGAAACAAACTGGCAGCCAGTGAAATTCCAACAGGGGCATTATGTGGTCTTGTTAACTTGCCTCAGTGAATAGCCTGGCTGCAGCTCTTTGGACCAGCGGAAGTTTCCAAACACTCTAAAAAGGCTGCCCAAAGTAGAGCATGTTATAGTAGTCCAAACAGGATGTAACCAAGGCATGTATCACCGAGGCCATATCCAGCGTCCCAAGGAATGGGCATAGTTGCGTACAAGTTTTAAATGGGCAAAAGCAGTCCTGATCACTGCAGAGACCTGGGCCTCCTGACCCAGGAGAACCCCCAAGCTGCGAACCTGCATCTTCAGGGGGAGTTTATACAGGCTGTATCCCTATTCCCCAATCTGCCTTCCGACTGGTCAGGAGCACCTCTGTCTTGTCTGGATTAATTTTCAATTTTTTACGAACTTTTAATGTCCCAAACAATCAGATTATTTGCTGTCATATCCACTCAGCAAGAAAAGCAACCCTGGGTACATTTACACTGTACAAATAATACAGTTTGGCACCACATCAAGTACTGTAGCTCCATCCTATGGAATCCTGGGATTTTTAGTTTTAGTCATCTGTGCCAAAGAGTACTGGTGCCTTGCAAAACCAGAAAATCTATGATTCTGTAGGATGGAGCCATGGCAGTTAAAGTTGTGTCATACGGCATTATTTCTATAGCATAGAGTAGATTCACCCCCTGTTGCACTGAGGACTTTTCCAAACTCTCTACTGAGATACAACTTTCAGATGTGAAGTCTGGGAATTAAGTGAACGGAGCCACCTGAAAGCAATGTGTCCAGCTTTTTAAGGCTGCCATCTCTAAAATAGAGAGAGTCTTCACATTCAGCTGGTCTCTTCTCTGTTCTGGTCTTCCAGATCTTCACATGCAGTGTGTCCTCATATGTTGTTCCAAGTAGCCACTTGAATTATTCTCAAATAGGGGCCTGTGCACATCCTTATTATCATATGAATATAGAACTGTTTTCTGACTCAGAGTTTGATCTTTCTGGCCCTGAATTGCCCACTCAAACTCACAGCACACTTAGAAGCAAAAGTAGCTTCTAAGATCATCTACCCAAAATCCACATGTGTCTATGAGTAGACGCTAAATATAGCAGGCAGATGTTTCAGTACAAATATACTAACTTTTACATCAGATAATTGTTTGAGATTAAATTGGTCTCAAAATGCTTAGTTGTTGTATTTTCATTTTTAGTTGTTAAATAAAATCTAATTGTTGGGATGGTGAGGGAGCTAATCATTATACTACAGTACTCTGGACTGCATCCAAAGAAGTGAGTTTTTATCCATGAAAGCTCATGCAAAAATAAAAACCAGTTAGTCTTAAAAGTGCTGCCACATTTCTTTTCATTTTCCTTCCTTCCTTCTCCTCTTTTATGCATTTTGTTCACCTTACAGTAGGGGTCTCTCTTGTTCATCTAAAAGAGATTTCATGAGCATTTTATCAGTTTAAATTTAAAGTTTTAGATTCAGTGTGTGAGTCAATATGAGTGACTTAACTTACGCCTTCATTTCTTCCAAGTCTCAGGAGAAATCAGGAAACACAACCTTATTGCATTATAGCATGCAACTGTGTTTCCTCAGGCTGCATCCACACTGCAGAAATAATCCAATTTGATACCACTTTAACTGCCATGGCTCAATGCCATGGGAATTGTAATTTGTGTTTGTTGTGGCATCAGATGTCTTTGACAGTGAAGGCTAAACAGCTCACAAAACTACAATTCCCAGAATTTCATGGAATTGAGCCATGGCAGTTAAATTGGTGTCAAACTGGATTATTTCTGTATTGCAGATGAAGCCTAAATTCTGGGCCTGTTCTTCACTATGTAAAGTATTTTATAGATAAACTGAATGTCTCACCTTAGTAGAAATTTAATCTTCTAGTCCAGTTACATCTGTCTGACACTGATGTAGAATGATTCTGCAAAATATATTGCGTTTGTTTCATGCACATCTGAACTTTCTTTTGGTGGTCCAGAAAATGTCAAGTTCTGTTTGTAGCTAACAGAGAACAGCTGGCCAACTTTGTGGCGTTTGCTCTTTCCCTGTCTTTTTGTACACATGCTCCTCGGTGTGCAAACAAATGAAGATGAAACCTTATGAGGTTTTTGGTGTGAAGCCAATACTTAAATGAAACATCTCGTAAGCTTATTCACGTAGGAAAGCTTGCAGAAATTGTGATTCATCAAGGAAAACTCAGCTTAAAGTCAATAGCCTCTCTCATTATTGCTGCCAGGAAGCTGGCATTCAGCATTATACTGCTTCTGAACACGGAGACTGACTGAACTCTTGGTGGATCCACAAACCTGGCTTATAGGCTTCAGTCACTTATTAGATTACACATGGTGCAGGGCAATCCAGTGAGCTTCATAGCTAAGTCTTCTATCCCTTCTTCTTTATCTTTGCCCTTCTTACATTACAAAAATTCTTCCTTGAGCCAGGTTTGTAGCCAGATCCAGCACAAGAGGTAAAAATATTTTTCCTTCTTTTAATACTATAAAGAACAGATGCAAATGTTTCTGTCTTCATAGATCATGGATTAAATAGCAGCTGAAAATACACATAGATGTGCTACACAAATATGAATTACTAATAACTACTAACAATTTATAATTTTTCCTGTTTTCCTGAGGCTCACATTTGCAAAATTAAAACTTGTGCTTTCAAATAGTGAAGAAGAAAAAAAGAATTAACAAAAGTATTTTCATCTTTACAAATGCATGCCAGAGTGAACATATGAGGAAAATTATAAATAAAGATGATGCAAATTATCACTGTCCCCCCCCCCCCCCCGGGCCTAGGTATCAAGTTGAAAATTGTAATAAAACAAACCGTTTTGATTCATGCTGCTGGAAAACTGTTTGGGTACTGAGAATAGGAGGCCACTGTTTTAAATCTCTGAAATACTTAACTAAATTAAAAAATATATTCTCACTCCCCAAGCAGAGGAAAGCACAGCGTTTTTCTCCATCCAGTTTCCCACAGTTCCTCCTCTCTCCTAGGGTCACTTCAGTTATTGTAATCTTGAATGGGAGAAATGTATCTGAAGACAAATGATTGTTCCAAATGGACAGCTTACTCAAACCCAATCAGTTGTGGAACTATCCTGTCCCTCATGAATAAAGTTCTATATTTTATTTTTATTTGCTTCCCTCCTTTCTCCTGGCATGGGGCCCAGGACAGTTTAAAACAAGATTACAACATGATAGAGCCAAAAACCTGATGATTTGGTAGTAAGCGGGGTGGAATTGCTTAGGGGGAGAGTTACAAATGGGAGAGGAGGTTTCTGGGATCACTTGCAAAATTTCCAGAATGAGTCTGGGCAACTGCAGGAAAAGTGCCTCACCTTGAATCATTTCTGGGGAAAGATTCTACGCTCCTTGCCAACATAATGCTTTTGCCTTTAAAAATTCAGCCCGAGCCCTCCCTCTTTATGTTTCCAATTGTTTTGCTTCTTTGTGAGTCAAGCAGTTTTTTTTTCCTATTTAAATGCACAAAACAGCTAGCTTGGCTAAGTACACTGTTGCCTTAGCTCAGGTTTTTAACTCCCTCAAATAAAATTCTGCCCGCCCAATGCCTATAAGACAGACTATCTGGGCACTATAATTATGTCCTTCTCCTTTTAATTCAACCAATATGGACTGCAAAGCTGTATGCTCATTACTACCATCTAGTGACTGAAGTTGGTATTGTATGTTTCAAACATACATTATTTTCCAACACATTTAAATTTATGAATGTTAAAATACCCACCATTTCCCTTCATATATAGGTAAAATGTCAGATGTTTAGGTTTCATGATCTTGGATCTGTGACTCTGACAGACACATATTGATTTCTTTTATTCTTTTGGATAATTTTGATATCTCTAAACCAGAAACATGGATAGCATTAGGCTGTGAGAAGTTCTTTTTCTACAGTGGTAGGAAGTCATTTTAACACCCAAATGCTATACAAGATTTTTTCCCCAGAAAACAGACTTATTAGCTGCAGCACAGTCCCAGATAATTGTACACATCCCCTTCAAAATGACCTGCAAGTCTTCTCTTTTCACCCATCAACTCATATAAACCATAGACTGTATGTATGTTTTTAGTTATAGATAACACAAGCTTCAGGTATGCACAAGAAGCGTTCAAAAACATCATCTTGAGAGGGTAGGAGTATAGATGTGATTCCTTATAATCTGGTTCCCTACAATAACAGTCCTCATAATAAATACTTTACAAGTATTTGGTATACAAGTATATAAACATATCCTACATCTGTCCATTAAAGCAAACACAAATACAGTATACTCTTAGCTTTCCTCCAACTTTTTGACTGAAGAAATCAGTCCCTAGTAAAGAAAGTCTCATAAGTACACTTTAACTATAGACCTATACATGTTTACCTGACAGTAAGTCCCACTGACTACAGTGGTTCTCACATTCAAGTAAACATACACGTGAGTGCACAGTTTGTGTTCAGATGGGCCTCAAATGAACTAATGCACCCCAGACAATGGCCAGAACTGATGTTTTGTAATGGTGTAAGCATTGGGCTATGACTCTGAAGACCAGGACTCAAATCCCTGCTTAGCTGTGGAAACCCACTGGATTACCTTGAGTAAATCACATTGGGCAAAGCCCTTGTCTGGGCCCAAAAGCCTCCATGTGGGGTCGAAGAGCCTCTGGCCAGGCCAAAGCAGCACACATGGGGGTGAGCAGCCAACCTGGTGTCACTTCCCCTTGTGGTGTGTCACCTGGTGCAGCCCCCCCCCCCCACACCACATGTGTGACGCCAATGGATGTGAGCTGTGAAACAAGGATGATCTTCTTCCTGCAGGAGATGAAAATGATAACACAGGAGGGAAGGAGGGAAACATGAAAGACCCTTTGAAGGGCCCTTTGATCTGGATCAAAGGGGAGTGATTGGGATTGGAAAGGGGGGGATGGAGAATGGGAATATATTTGTGATGGTCCAAGAGGAACGTTTTTATTTCTGGCACTGAACCCAGGACAGGGAACTTTCTGTCTTGATATCCAAGACAGAGTTCAATACTAGCCAGGGCTCAAGCTCAATTCAGGCTTGCATCCTTCCAAGGTTGCTAAAATGAGTATCCAGCTTGATTAGCATACAGTTGTAAATGACTTAGAGACTGCTTAGTTCAGTATGAAGCAGTATATAAATGAAGCTGCTATTGCTATCCAGAATAAATCTCTAGTTTCTACTACATTACTATGCTGTTTTGCTTATTGGGAACTAGGTCCTCTGATCCCAACAGCTATTTCCATTTTAACATTATGTATATATTTAATAATAAGCTTAGAGACCTTCGAAGGAACTTGTCCCCTGTTTAAGAAATATTTCGGGAGGTTGTAATATGGTAAATAATAATTTAAATTATTTGTTATTTTTCAGTGCAGCTAAATAGTACAAGAAATGGTATCTAGCTGTAATATTACTAAACTGTATCTTGATATGAAATAATGAAGAGGCCTAGAATTTCGAAAACCATGCAAAATTAGAGTGAGATCATCCTCTTTGCTGCTTTTTACAAATGCCATATTTGTATACAGTTTGAATTTTGTCATAGATAGCTCAAGACCAGGCACTTCTTTATAAATTATGGAGTTATCGGTTAGAATGGTTCTAACTCCACCTTTTACTGTATTTTTCTTCATTTGTCTTTTTTTTTCTACCCCTCCCTCCCTTCTTTTACTGTATTTGTAATCTTTGTATAATTCTCACTAATTCAAAGAAGCATCAATGACACATTATTTTATTGTGCATGACTGACTCATAGAATGCTCGCCATGAACAGGTGTGCTGTGGCAAACTGCACACAACAGGCGAAGCTTGGTGTCTTTTACAGCTTTCGATACTGAAATAGATTCTTCTGTTCCATGGGCTTTTAAGGAGAAGCCAGGTGTTGAGAGAGGTAGCTCACCTCTTGCTGTTTTCCCCTTACGCATTCCTTTCTAACAGATAAGATAGAATGGTTCTTTTTATAACTTCTCAGTTTCTCTTGACACAGATGTGGCTAGGAGGCTTCTCAGTTACCTTCCCTTTTCTCTTTGCTGACAAAGGCACTATCCAAAGCTAAAGCTGAGACACTGTGTTTTATCTGAATTAAAGATTACATCCATCCTATCCTTTGCTTGTAATCTCCAGCTGTTTGAGGGACTGTTGTCTGCTATGACGTATGACGTTAAGCAGCTACAGAGAGATAACCAGAGAAGATGAAAAGTGGAAGTCTCTGAAAAAATGGTTTGTTTTGTTTCAAAAGTCCAACCACTGAGATCTTTTTAAATGCTAAGTAAAAATGATAAAGCTGCCTCATTGGAAATTTCAAAAAATTTTCCTCAAAAAGGTATGTTTCTCTGTTTTTTGTTGAATGTGTGTGTTTGCTGTCTTAATGCTCTAAAAGTTTTGACAGTTGCTTTGGTCTGATATAATCACATATACAGAATTTTTTTACTTTTCACATGGGATATAATGCATTTTTGTAATGAGGTACTCCTATTTTGCAGTTATTTTTCATGGCATTAATGCCAGCATTCAGACAACGTCTGTATAATATGGCATTGTACAAACTGTTTCATGCTTACCAACACTTTTATTTCCTTTCTTGTGATTGTACTGTTCTTATAAAAATAGATATTCAGTTTAGACAAACACGTGATAGAGGCTGGGTTGGATACAGACTTATTCATATGTAGAGCAGACCCACTGAAATTAGATTAGCATTAAAATAACTATGGCTTATTTATGTCTCTAATTTCAGCAGCTATTTTAAATATGACTCAAACGCAAGTCAACTCAAGAAAAAAAAGTGCAAGAAAAAACTGGAAATAGGAAGATTACACACATTTTAGTGTTGTATTAGGGCATATTTCTCTGTTGTTAATGAAATAAGTGAGAGCAAAATTTGTAGTAATTATATCTATCCAGTTATGGTAGATAATCATGTATAACTTAACATTCAGATTAAATTGTGCCTTATTAATATGTGTATCAGGACATTTGGAACTGTTGTAATTGCCCTGTTAAAATGATTTAGATTTAATGTAGAGAGAAAGTAGGTACTATTATTATAAAAAATGTTCATGTCAATATCATTTCCTGCTCTCTGCCAGTCTATCTGTAACCAATTCTGTAACTCTTCGATCATTTTTAAACCACTAGCAGTCATGAGAAGGGGACAAGGGCTTTGCAAAAAACACAAAAGTTTGAAAGCAGGTTAGGAGCAGTTCAGTGAATAAGCTTGAAACCCTTGGCAATATCTTTCAAAATGACAGTTTGTATCCCACAGTTCATTTGCTTGTTGCTTCCATTTTTTGACCTCCTGATAACTAGAGTTGTCTGGACAGTGTGAAATGCATTAAGAATACACCATGTAAATAAATACCTGGTACACAATAAAACTGAGATAAATCTGTCAACAAAGAATAAAAACATCATAGAATATGAAACTGTAATTAAATTCAGGCTTTCTCATACTGTACTGTGAGAAACTGTGGGTCTTTCTTTCCTGTGTTCTTTCCAACAGCAAAAGTGCTTTTTCTCTTCATTTCCTCTGGCACCCATTTAATTTGTGTGTTCTCCAGTATATTTCTTTCTCACTTGCTCCCTCTTTCCTCCTCCTCTTATGTCTGTATCCACCATATCTCCTGCCACGCAGGAACTCCCAATCAAAGGACTTCCTGACAGTAAGGTGTGTTCGACAGTGGAAGACACTCCCTCGGAGAATGGTGGAGTCTCCTTCCTTGGAGGTCTTTAAACAGAGGCTGGATGGCCATCTGTCAGGGATGCTTTGATTGGGAGTTCCTGCCTGGCAGGAGGTTGGACTGGATGGCCCTTGTGGTCTCTTCCAACTCTGTGATTCTATGATTCTATGAAAGCATCCCCGACAGATGACCATCCAGCCTCTGTTTAAAGACCTCCTAGGAAGGCGACTCCACTACACTCCAAGGGAGTGTGTTCCACTGTCGAACAGCCCTTACTGTCAGGACGTTCCTCCTAATGTTGAGGTGGAATCTCTTTTCATAGAGCTTGCATCAATTGTTCCGGGTTCCTGTTCTCTGGAGCAGCAGAAAACAAGCTTGCTCCCTCCTCAATGTGACATCCCTTCAAATATTTAAACAGGGCTATCATATCACCTCTTAACCTTCTCTTCTCCAGGCTAAACATTCCCAGCTTCCTGAGTCGTTCCTCATAGGACATGGTTTCCAGCCCCTTCACCATTTTAGTCGCCCTCCACATCCTTTTTGAGTTGTGGTGCCCAGAACTGGACACAGTATTCCAGGTGGGGCCTGACCAAAGCAGAATAGAATGGCACTGTTACTTCCCTTGATCTAGACACTATACTTCTATTGATGCAGCCTAAAATTGCATTCGCCTTTTTAGCTGCTGCATCACACTGTTGACTCATGTTCAATTTGTGGTCTACTTGGACTCCTAGATCCCTTTCACATGTAGTCTCGTTCAGCCAGATGTCCCTCATTCTATATCTGTGCATTTCATTTTTCCACCATAAGTGCAGAACCTTACATTTCTCTGTGTTGAATTTCATTTTGTTAGCTTTGGCCCAGCTTTCTAGTCTATTCAGGTCATTTTGAATTTTAATCCTGTCCTCTGGGGTATTAGCTACTCCTCCTAATTAGTTGCTGTCTGCAAATTTGATAACTATGCCACCAATACTGTCATCCAAGTCATTAATAAAGATATTGAATAGCACTGGGCCCAGGACAGAAGCATGTGGGACCCCACTTGTCACTTCTCTCCAGGATGAAAAGGAACCACTGTTGAACACCCTTTGGGTGCGGCCAGTCAACCAGTTACAAATCCATGTAATAGTTAACTTGTCTAGACCACATTTTACAATCTTGTTTGCAAGAATGTCATGGGGAACCTTATCAAAGGCCTTACTGAAATCAAGATATATTACATTCACAGCATTCCCTTCATCTAGCAAGCTGGTAATTTTGTCAAAAACAAAACAAAGAGAGAGAGAGAGATCTGATTTGTGTGGCATGACTTGTTTCTCTGAAACCCATGTTGGCTTTTTGTGATTATGGGATTATCTTCTATATATTCACAGACTATCTGTTTAAGGATCTGCTCCAGAATCTCCTGGATTTGATGTCAGACTAACTGGACGATAATTGTTGGGATCCTCTTTTTTCTCCTTTTAAAAGATGGGGACAACATTTACTCTCCTCCAGTCTGCTGGGACTTCCCCTGTTCTCCAGGAGTTCTCAAAGATTATTTCCAATGGCTCCGATATTACATTGGCCAGTTCTTTTAATACCCTTGGATGCAGTTCGTCTGGTCCTGGGTACTTGTATTCGTTTAGATTAACCAGGTATTCCTCTACTATTTCTTTACTTATTCTGTGCTGAAATTCTCCTATTCTGTCCCCTGCTCCACTGTCCCCAGGTTGAACACCCTTTACCTTTTCTGAAAAGACTGAAACAAAGAAGGTGTTGAGTAATTCTGCCTTTTCTCTGTCCCCTGTTAGCATTTTGCCATCTTCACCACACAGTGGCCCTACCATTTCCTTCTTCTTCCTGTTGCTGCGGACATATCCAAAAAAGCCTTTTAAATTGTTCTTAACCTCTCTAGCAAGCCTGAGTTCATTCTGCGCTTTAGCTTTTCTGACTTTACCCCTACATGTGCTGGCTATTTGTTTGAATTCCTCTTTCGTGATTTCTCCATTTTTCCATTTCTTATACATGTTCAGTTTAAAGCTAAGCTCAGTTGAAAGTTCCTTAGTCATCCATCCTGGCATCTTGAGACACCTCCCATTTTTCTTCCTCATTGGAACTGTTTGAAATTGCGCCTTCAGTATCTCCTTTTTGAGGAACTTCCACCTGTCTTGAACACCCTTCTCTTTTAGTATTCCTGACTATGGGATCACCCCCAGTATTTCTCTAAGTTTACTAAAATCAGCTTTCCTAAAGTCTAGAATGCATGTCTGAGTATGCCTGGCTTCTTTTTTCCACTGTATAACAAACTCCAGGTCACTCCGACCTAAGGATCCAACCACTTTCACCCTTCAACTAGGTCTTCCCTGTTGGTTAAAATCAGATCCAAAATAGCTGACTCCCTTGTTGCCTCTTCCACCTTTTGGACAATGAAATTGTTTTCAAGGTAAGTGAGGAATTTGGTATACCTTGAGGATTTGGCAGAATTTGAATTCCAGGAAATATGTTGGCATTCTCGCAAAATGTAAGACAGAGGATAAGAATGCATGCATCTTTCATTATACAGCTGATTTTTTTTCTTGCTGTTATTTGAAAAAAATCTGTCCCCATGTTCAGAACTACTGTTTTAATTTTTTCAAAAGCTATTTGGTGGCTGACAATACAATATTTTATATGTGTAGTTAGAAATAAGCCTCACTAGGCTAATGGGATTTAGGAGATTATCACACGAGGCTTTAAAATCAGAATTAAAATTGGATAATAGTATCTTTGGCCATACTTATCACATGTATGTGAAAATCATATCTATCTCACTGATGCTTTGCATTTGGTAGCGCACACCTTTTCATTGACAGGGAAACCCATTAATGGCACCTGATATTGCTGTTTTCCCATTAAGGTCTTAGGTGCACTAGGTCCCTTCTGTTTTATATCTGATATGCCAGCAGTTGTGTGGCATCAATGGATGAGGTTCTCCCCTTTGCCTCCTCCCTCTCACTATTCCTAAATAGGCTATTTCCTTTTCCTTTTCTATTTCTTTTCTTTTTCTTTTTTAAAATTAAATTATTTATAAATTGTATTATAAATAAATAAACCCTGAATGGTATGCTGGGTATAGTATAGGGCAGGAAGGTTGGATATTGAGGTTGTGAGGAAGAAATTATGTGAGACCATCAATCACTAAAGCGGCACCTTCATGCTATAATGGGGAAGTGCAACGGCTCTCCCACACTGATATTCTTCTGATTCCTTACACTAATGCAGTTGTGGTGATACAGACAGCTGGTGTGATAAAATCCTTATTCTCAGGCAGGTAGGCATAGGATCTCATAGAATCATAGAGTTGGAAGAGACCACAAGGGCCATCCAGTCCAACCCCCTGCCATGCAGGAACTCCCAATCATAGCATCCCCGACAGATGGCCATCCAGCCTCTGCTTAAAGACCTCCAAGGATGGAGACTCCACTGCACTTCAAGGGAGTGTGTTCCACCGTCGAACAGCCCTTACTGTCAGGAAGTTCCTCCTAATGTTGAGGTGGAATCTCTTTTCCTGAAGCCTGACTGTAAACCACCACAAGTCTAAAAGGATGCTGGTGCAGGGATGTCATGTGATCATTAGGCACATGTGTCCCTTCAAACTGTGCTTACAGTATATCTTATAGTCAAGTGTTATATGTTGGTGCACGAACAGCACAAATATGACCTTGGCATGAAGGTCAGATAATAGCAATTTTGGTAAAAGAACGCTGGGAAAAGAATAATATGGAAGAAAGGAGAGGGGAAGATCAACTACATGTGTGGTACATGCATCCATATGCACACCGATTTGGAACCAAGCCAGAATGTTACTACAAAGTCATTGATATCTGATCAAATAATTTCACAAAGATTGATTCTTGCCATTTATGGTGTTCAGGTACCATAAATTACTTTTTGATTACATGTGCATAAATAATCTAATTCTTTGCCCTTGGACATGTCCATTTGTGCAGTCTCAGAATGCATGTTGCTTCTGTTAGTGTAGCTCACTCCTAAGAAACTGTTTTGGACTGATAAAGTGAAGGTGGAAGTAATGCTGTGGGGGGGAGCATTTAATATAATTCAGAGCAGGGAAAGCAGCCAGATCATTGGTGTTGCCTGGTGTCCCATAGCAACCTCATCTCTTGTGGAAAGGTGTAGCTATGGGATACCACACAATCACATACTGTAGTAGGTTATATTCATGCATGCATGCCCCCACCAAGATTATGTAGTAATATTTGATTTTACTAGGCATGCCATAGGGGAATAATAACAATAGTAATAGTAATAATAGTAATAATACCCAGCAACAACTAATGTGAAAGAAGTATAGTTGCCATTGCAACTGCTTCAGAGATTTTTTAAATAAAAAAACTTTATTATTATAAAAGGATTACATACAAAAAAGAAAACACATTCAATAAATTCATAAAAGTTTCTTCTTGCGCAAATCATATATAAATGCCTTAGTCATATTAATAACTGATTTTGTTTAATGCTAATCAAAAATTATGATTTAAGTCCTTCTTTCTCTTGTTGAAAGAGGGAGTGTTATTTCTCTATATACTCCATTTTCCACTGACTTCTTACTATTGTTTTATCCATGCATAAGTGCTTTAGTAAGCATTCCCTACCATTCTTTCCAAATATCATCCCATCATTCATACTACACATACCCTAACATTCACCCCAACATTCATTCTATCCTTAACATATCTTCAGAGATTTATGAGGAGGCTTTAAATGCTAGAACAACAGTACTCTAGGCATGCACAGATGCTGTGCATAAAGGTGCAGGATATTTTCAGAGCAATGTCCCAAATCCAAATTACTATTAATAGATGCAAACAGTGTCTACCAGTTTTGCTGAATTTTCTGCTTGCATGCATTAGTGGACTACCTTGCATTACTTGTATCTGTATCTGCTGTGTGTATAGCTGTCATGGGCCCCCACCTGTAAGAGAACTCCAGCACCTATTTTGGGGTATACATATTAATATGTTAGAAAAAAACAAAAAGCTAAGGTTGCACAAATGAAAACTGCTTGGTTTCCCCTCTTCCAGATAGCCCATAGGTACATCTCTGCTGCTACTGTATTTCCTCTGGCAGTAACAATATGGATTATTGGCCAGTTTCTCACATGTAGACATAGGGCCTCCAGTTTTGCATTGGAAGCAGGATAACCATAGTGTTATAAGGAAGGAGAGGAAGTGTCTGTAAGTGTGAGTAACTTGGGCCTGAGACACACCTGGAAAATACTTTGGCTTGGGACAAATGGCCTTTAATTTCCCCAGCATATCCTTTTCTAGGTCTTGTCCCAGTAACACAAAATATTTGTCTGCATTCACAGCTCAGTGAAACAACTGTTTGAAGCTTCAGGCTGATGGTGTTTTCTTAACATTGTTTGGAATCCTCAGTCTCTAAAATGAAATAATTATTTGAAGGCCGTTTTTGTTTTGTATTAACTGAAACTTGCTAATAGCATGAAAGGAGAATGAAAAGCCTAACAAGGAACATAGTAACTAAAGTCAGTAGTGTCATGGGTGTGTGTGTGTGTAGGGGGCGCATATCACAATGGGACACCTGGTTGGGTCCCCCTGCCCCCATGCCTCCTTGCTGTGGCTTGTTTTTTCTTGGGAGAACCAGACCACAGCACAGAGCTAGGTCGAGCGCATACATGCTTCTCCACATCTCCTTGCCACAGCAAGTAGGGACGGGGGCGTGTGATTGCTTGGCTCAACTCCTTGCCCTGGCTCGGGAGAAGATCCAGGCTGCTGCGGGGAGGTGGGCTGAGCACACAGCCTGCCACTTCTTGTTATGGCCTGGTTTTCTCCTGAGAAAAACCGAGCAGCAATGGGGGGGGGGGGTGGGTACGCCATGGCAAGGAGCCAGGCAAGAAGCATGCCTCCCTACCCCTCCTTGCCACCACTCATTTTTAATCAGGGAGAACTGGGCTGTGGCAAGAAGGGGCGGGGGGTGCGCATGGCTGGCCCGGCTCTTTGCTGAGGCCCGGTTCTCCCAAGGAAAACCAAGCCATGGCAAGGAGGGGTATGGCACACACACACGGACACTTGTCTTGGCCGAGCCTGCCCCCACCTTCTCGTGGAAGCTCCACCCTTTTCAGGTCTTAAGCCCCACCCCTTCCAAGTCTGAAGGCCCACCCCTGCCCTGTCATGTAGCCCTACCCCATGCATTGGGTGATACCACAATCCGGGATGCCACTGACTAAAGTATCATCAAAAAGGACAGAAAACACATTTTCATCTTTTGCCCAAAACACACTGCACATATAATCCAGTTTGAGAGCATTTTAACTGCCCTGGTTCAGGGCTAGGGAATGCTGGGAACTGTAGTTTTGTGAGACATTTAGCCTTCTCTGTCACAGAGCTCTGGTGCCACAATAAACTACAGTTCCAAGGTAACTAAAGCCATCTCAAACTGGACTATTTCTGCAGTGTGATTTGGACCTATGTAAATGAAAAGGTGAAAGTGTATGAAAAATAAATTAAAATACTTATTGTCAGTTTTCATTTACTTTTTGTGTAGTGCAGTTGATGCTGACTTTTTGGTTTTATATATAAAAATGCATATATGCACTTCTTCACTATAATAGTGAGCTAGGGAATGTGAACACAATTTTTCCACCTGAAAGAATAATATTTGATATTGGCTGAATATCGCTTTGTGATAGCTTGCTGTGATAGCTGATATGACTATTGCCATCAGTGGAAGTTTTTTGTCCTTGGAGAACATATGCTTGAGTCATCAATACAAGAGGAAGGAGGAATGAAGTGAGAGCAAGAGAGAGAGAGAGATAAGATTTCAGTTCCTTTTTGCTTTGTGCATCTGTTAGATGTCTGTGAGCATTCACCACATCATATACGAATCATATACATGGGCAAGGTATTTCTGCAGTATTGAAAATGTTGTATACTTCGGGGGTTTTTTCCAATTGCATGAATGCATTAGAATGAAAAATGTTTGTTCTAATTTCTGCTCTAGTCTAGTATATGCTTCCTTTTGTACTTTTTTTTTTGCTATTTGTCAGGATCTGCTTGTATTCAGAGGTTTAGGAGGTTTTCTTGAATGGAATATGATTTATGAATTTTGTATGTGTGTGAGAAAGAGAAAGAGAGAGAATCAGAAGAGGCATAAATAGTTCCTTATGATTTTGATCCATGTTACTAATACAAACATAGTTAATTCTTTTCAGATACCACATTATCAGTATGAGATCAATGAGGAATGTTGGCTTAAGTTTACATGATTGTATTTACATTTGTGAGGTTCACATACATGTTATTGTTTAAAGATGTGGGGATGTATTGTTGTGTCATAGTGGGTTCCAGAGAAGTTCTCTGATTGCTTGTAACTGAACAAAATTCAAAAGTGCTTTGTTCTTTCTTTACATGTTTTATGATAAATTCAAGCATTAAAATTGTTCTAGCCTGTAAACTTGTAGATGGTTTAATTTTTTCTATTAAGGATAGGAAGAAGTAATCTATTAAACTGCCTGGGATGCCTACATGAGTGTTTGTTTTGGCTATGTGAACGCAGGAATGTGGGAGGGAAAGAAAGAAAGGGAATGAGACTGCCTGTACTTTTAGGAGAAGTGGGAGGCAGCTTAGCAGTTGGTGGGCTCAGGGTTATTTTTCCCATGCCAGTAGATACCACTAGGAGTCTTCAGAACTCTGTGAGCTCCATGGCCAATATAGTTTTAAAGTGGAGAAAAATAAAGATATGAAACAAGGAAGTTATATTCTAGCCTTAGTATGTTTTTCTGTTATGTTGCTGAACATACTGGAAACAAGGGGGCATTAACATTTTAATGAACGTAATATATGTGCAGTGGAAAGCCTCTGCCAGCACTATTTTTTAGTTCCCTAATGCCAGCTTATACAGTTAAAGAATCCATGAGATGTTCTTCAAAACAGGACAGGCAGGAATTCCATTTTGCCCTGTTGATGGTCACTGGAAACATCAGCTAATTTCTAAGTTTCCTTGTAAGGATTTTGCATTTCTCTTTCATCACCATCTATGACTTTTTGATAGATTACAAGATAAATTGATATTCAAGAGAGTTTGTATTTCAATTTTTGCTTTCTCAAGGAGTCTAAATTGAAGCCTT
The DNA here is from genome assembly GCA_034509955.1 of Urosaurus nigricauda. Classification (NCBI taxonomy): domain Eukaryota; kingdom Metazoa; phylum Chordata; class Lepidosauria; order Squamata; family Phrynosomatidae; genus Urosaurus; species Urosaurus nigricauda. The sequence goes on along the minus strand of JAOEGL010000001.1, from coordinate 309,323,994 downwards.
TTCTAGAGTGTTCTTTCCAGTTTATCAGTATAACATTTAATTCCAGCCCACCCAAGCTCAGCTGAAGCGAAGCTTTAAAAAATGAATGGTTTTTAAATGATCATGTCTTCATCAAGTCTACAAGAGAATGTTGTTCTATAGCTGGGAAAGCAACCACAAATGTTTACTGTCCTACTAATTTTCTTTCTTCCCGCCTGTGTGGAATGAATAAATAAATAAATAAATAAATGGTAAACTCAAGACCATTGTCTTGATTGATTGTATAGATTAGTATTATACAGTCAGCCCACCTTATCTTTCTGCATCCACAGCTTGACCCCCCCCCCCATTTCGCCCTAAAGGTAAACCTTGATTTTGTCATTTTATATAAAGGACACCATTTACTACACCATTGTATATAATGGGACTTAAGCATTCATGGAATTTGGTATCCGTGAGGAATTCTGGTATCAATCCTCAATGGATACCAAGGGCCCACTGTCCTTCTGTGATGTAAGGGACCTGTTATCTTATGTAGGGGCCAGTTATCTGATGCTCTCTGAAGTAAGGGACTAGCCATTTTCCCCAGGGACTGACACCATATTAGTGCCCATTGGTTACAACTCGTTCTTTCTTTCCTGGAAATATGTTGTGGACTGGTAGCTGATGGCTTGAGGAGCAACAGAAAACCATGGACCAGCACTTTCATCAGCTCTGGTAAAGCTAAAGATGAGACATAAAACAGAGGCAAATTCTTGTATTACTTTGGGTTCATGCCAACTACTACAATGTGCAACTGTCAAATGGTTGTTAATCCAAATAGATTAGCAGTATTTTTTTATTTACCTCCCTGATTTACTGATGTGGTCTAATTTCATTGAATGATAAAAACCAGAAAGGTGAGCATTTATGTATTTGAAAATGGAAACACTGTCATTTACTGGACAGTGCACTTTGTCGACCTGGAGGAAGGCAAGGACTTCTTAAGCTAGCACTTCACCATTTCCAGGGGCCCATTCACACAACACAGTCATAGGGCTATTACTTCACTTTACCTGCCATGGTCCGTCCTGTGGAATCCCAGTGTCTGTAGTCTGACAAGGTACTAGAGGAACTCTCTAGCTGAGAACTCTAAACACCTCTCCCTAAACTTCAGATCCCAGGATTCCACAGGGGTGTTGCCATGGCAGATAAAGTGCAATATAGTGCTATAATTGTGTACTGTGAATAGGTTCTAGGTCTGAAGGGGCTCTCAGCAAGCTACCTTGTAGTGTGTCCTCTCCTACACTAGTTGGGCTTCTCTGTAGGACTAGCTTTAGGATAAACAGCAGCCCAGGTGAATAGACTCTGTGCCATGCTGGTGGTTAGCTTTGTTGGACACTCAGAGGGTGTGTGGGGCCAGGGGCAGATATGACACTCTGGGCCTGCTGCTGGGTGGGGCACCTGTGAGAATTATTGCATTCAAATATTCCTACCTTGCTCTAGAAACGAGCAGAATGATAAATGTGCTTTGTTTTCTTAAATGGAGAAAGGTCAGTAGGGATCAGGGTGTACACATCTGTAATTTTTATTTATTTTATTTTATTCATTTATATCCCATTTTTCTCCCAATACTGAGACTCAAGGAAGCTAACAACATATTTAAAACAATATAAATTAAAATACAAAAGCATTAATAACAGTATAAATATAAGATTTAAAAAACATACCATTTATAAAGTTAAAATCTTAAAAATTACAAATATTAACTCGTTAAAATGTTATATACAAACTGAGACTCAGAACAGAAAAGACAAAGCAAATCAATTGAACAAACTGCAAAAAAAAAAAAAAAAAAGAGCAGGCAGTACAAAGAAGCACCCTTTTAATGTAGTAGGTTCTTCATTTCATGATAGTGTGAATATTGGACTTCTGTAAAATTAAGGTAAATGATTCATTTTCCATCTAATGAGAGTTCTGCTGAAATAGTAGAACCTCAACCTACCACATCTATCAATAATATTTTTAATCCTGCATTGTGGCCAAAGATAATACAATTGTTGTTTGTATATACAGAAATATTTATATTAAAAATATAGCCACAACACTCAGTTTGATGCTCTCTTCAGCTCAGTCTGGCACAAGCCAAGGTCAGGGGAGCCAGAAGGTTTGGAGTAGTCAAGTCTGTTCCAGAGTCATAGGTTTAAGTTCAACAAAGGTTCAAGAAGCACAAGAGCACAGGATTCTAGGAGCCAGCGCTGACAGCACCCAATAAACTCTGACAAAGAATCAGCGTTCTCCAGGTGCCTTAAATCAACAAAGCTGTTCCTTATCTGCAGCATGCTTGTCTCTTAGATCTCCTTAAGTAAGCCTTTTCAGCCCTCCTTTGGCTGAAAGAATCAGGGACCTGCATGCTTAGTTCTTCCTCTGGGGCAACCCTAGGCTACAAAGCCTCTAGAGGAGACCCCATAGAGCCCAGGTCTTGCTGACCCTTAATCACTGGGGCTGGAGGAAAAGAGCTGGGATTTGGCAGGGCCGAACTGGGACCTGGCATGGCCTCAGGTTGCTCCTGCACCTGAGTAGCCACGACCTCCTCCTCCTCCTCCTCCTCCTCCTCCTCCACCACCACCACCACGACTGGTCTGGTCATGACATTCTGGATCTGGAGGAGCCATTCAATTCCCTGCAATCCACAAGAGAGAATCGATATGGTGGTCAGTTTTCAGAGTTGGCCCAAGACATTTTGCTTCTGAGGCAAAGGTCAAGGTGGCACCCTTTCTCCAGTCTCTGTGCCGAAGCTAGCTGAACTAGCCATTCAGTCTTTCTTTAATACTGAAAATGGGAGATTGTCCTCCACCACGTTGGAGGCAGAAGACTAGTTTAAGGATAAATTATGTGGCACACACAGCTCTGTCCTCTAGACAGGGGTATGAAACAGAGTTCTAAAGAGATCCACTATCTAACCTCAGACATTCATACTCTGCCTAGAGATATGGCCCACCTCATTGCTATGGAAAAGTTTAATGGCATCTCCTGGGTGTAGCTTCATTTACAGAGGAAGCCAGAGCCTTTTGCATGGGCCTTGGGCTGACCCTGTTCAAGGACTCTATGTGCTGATTCAAAGCTTAGTGCTTCATAATAGATTTTATGACTACCAAAATCATAAAGATGATTTATTTCATTTCCCATCACCAGCAGTACAAAGACAGGCTGCCATTTACACCCCTAAAATATGAGCACATTAAAAAAAACCCAACCCCTACACATTTTTTTCCTTTATTTATTTATTTGCTCTATTTGCATAGTGCATTCAATTATAGATACACCCTACATATTTAATTAAGCATTCTAATTTCAATATTGATTAAGCATTCTAATTTCTATATAGTCCATCATTTTTCCATTCCTGCTTACTATGTAACAACAACAAAAAAACAAAAACAAAACAATACTTTGTAATTTCCCTTTGTCAAATTATTTTTCTGATTACTTCTCAGATCGGCTTAAAGGTTTTAATACAAATCAATGTATTTTCTCTTCCATAATAAGCTTTTATGTACTTACTAGGGAGTAGGTCCCTCTGAATCCAAGAATGGCATGCCCAATTCAGGATTCCTGAGAACCAGACAAATACATTGTGTGTCCCTAGGGATCAGAATTCATTTGCTTTTTGGATTTTACTTCTTGACCATTTCTTTATAAGTACTTTTGGGATATAGAATAGTCATAAACTGAAGATTAGCTGGGGGTGTTGTTATGGCAACGATTAACCTAAGACCAGAGACTGAGGGTGCGGAAATATGGAATTATTTAGTGTCACATTAGATAATATGTATGTGTAACTTGTGAATCTGCTGCCAATAACTGAAATTTCAGCAGAAAATACATTTAAAAAATAAAAATAACACATTTTTGTGGTTGTTATTTTTGTTGTTGTTGTAAGTGCTGAATTCTAACTTGGACTTAAATTCAGCTACAGATGCTGTTAGCTAGACACCTTGAGCACTACCTACTGAAAAAAGATCCCTTGAGATGGATTCCCCCAAAGAACCGGGACATTGCCCCAATGTCTGCTTGCCACTGCAGGAAATGCTCAAGGCTGCAAAGTGATGCAGTCTTATGCTCCATTCTCTCCACTTTTTATTGACAGGAGGGCAGGCTGACCTGAATGTATGTGAAAAAACCTCCCCCACTTATGTACACTCCCTTTGTGTGTATTAAATTTCCCATCAACCCCACCTAACAGGGTAATTGGCAATGTTGGTTAGTTGTGTGTATTGAATGGCACCAGGTTGGGGAATCACAGAGTTGTGAGGCTCCCCAAGGACCATTTACTACCAAAACACCATCTGTGAAAGTTGGTCATGTAGTTTAGAAAAAGGCTAACACCAGACTGAGGGAGTATAAATACAGCTATCTAGACAAGGTCTTCTCAAGCTAGCTGACATGGGGGACCAGCAATATTTTCCCCCAGCCCACCAGAGACCAGCTCCAATGGCTTCAGTTGCTTCCTCCCGTCCTTCCTTTTGTGCAAATCTTCAGGGATCAGTAGATGATGGCTCATGGTCCAGCACCAGTTTATGGACTGCCACTCTGAGTAGCACTGTTTAGGACTGACAGTTGTCTGCTTAGAATAGAGCTATCCAAGGTCCTGCAACACACACCAGTAACTAATTATGTCTGGTTACTCTCCTTCTCCTGCTCAAACCTTCTTTTGACCTTTACAATCCATTTATTGTTCAGATAAGACAAGCATTTTGTTTCCAGTATGTGAAAAACTGTGACTTACTGGTTTTTTAGATTTTTTCTAAACCCAGAAAATTTAATAGCTAGCAACACTTTATCACTACCATACTTGCTTGAAAAGTACGGTGGTAGATATTAGAATGAATTTTCCTGTAAAGGATATGTTTTACTAGAAAATGTTCTGCTTTGTTATCCTTTTGAGATACTTTAGGCATTTTAATTCTTCCTCTAATAACCAAATTAATATATGTTCAGGTCTCTGAGGGGAAAATATGTATACAAACATATATTACATTTATATGAGATCAGTCTCTCGTATTTTTTTTGTGGGGCTTTCAGCTATGTGGCCATGTTCTAGAACTCTTCTAGAACATGGTCACATAGCCCGAAAGCACAACAAAAAACTATGGATGCCAGCCATGAAAGCCTTCGGCTCCACAGTCTCTTATAACTTTAATCTTGATTTATTCTGTCTGTCTTGACTTCTATTTTAAAGCCCAAAATCTCAGCTAATTTTTTATTTTATTTTTATTTTAAGTTATAGCACCTTATATGAACATACCGTCAGCCTCAGCAACAGTCAGTTTATGTTCTTTCAAGCAATATCTTTAACCACTGTCCTAAAATGGATTTTCAGATGGATGGCTCTTTCATAGACTGGGTTGAAGCACACACTGTTTTCACGTTTTTCATCACATAATTGTTTCTGTACAAGATAAACCGCACACTTTTTCTTTATTTGGTACTTGTTTTGTTAATTTGGACTTTGTTAAGGTAATAATATATCTTTTATTCACATTGTGTGCCAGTGTGTTTTTTGCCTGAGTGGATGAGCACTTTGTTTATATATGGTTGGATCCAGACTTGCCTCTACAGACTGTAGGTTTCCTTCTATTCATGGAGCATATGCTATGGGATGGTGATACTGCCAGTTTTTTCAGTCCCAATACTACTGCACACACTCTTCTTGGAGTCCCTAAAACCAGAGGTTGCAGGAGAAAAGAGGACTCAGCAGAAGCCATTGCCTTCTGCTCCCACTTTCTTCAGCATGAGCAGAGCTTTGCTGAGTGCAAATTGGGCACCAATCCATATAGTATGGTATTCATTCATTCATTCTATTTGAATGCAGTTATTTTTAATCCCCAAATGATCTTCTCCTAGAGTCTTGGTGCTTGCTCATAGGACTTATTTTGATTATTTGCATTCACCTGATTGCAGACTTTGTACACCTGACCCTTTGCCTGTGGCTAACAAATAGGTTATGGTTTGTTAATGTGCACATGTTTTCCCCTAAACTGTAGTCATGTGTTTCCGCTTAAGCCAGTTTTGTCTGTCTTTTGCAAATTGTAGTATCCCCTCCTATTAAGGGCATGTAAATAAGACATCCACTGAGATGCTATTAAGGAAGACATTTAGGCCCAAAGGCAATGTCTTGCTGTTGCCCAACTGATGAAACTTTCAGTGAAATTCAGAAACTACCACTGGAGCAGGTTATTACCCGGTCACCGGAGCAATTTTGCCTCCGCCCAGTTCCATTAATGGGAAGTTATCCTGCCAGGGGAAACAACATAATGGATTGCAATCTTCATGTGCACAGTATTCTTTATTGCATATGCTTTTACTTTTTGCTGTACAGGTACTTCTGACTTCTTTAAAGGCAACATTTTCTTCCAAACTGTAGTACTGGCTTGCTTTGGTAATTTTCTTTATTGTGTGGATAGTTACTTTTGATGTCTGTTGTGTCTGTATATATATACACAGAGAGAGAGAGAGAAATTGAGAGAGAGAGAGAGAGAGAGAGAGAGAGAACAGTCATTTCTTAAGGAAAAATCTTCTAAGCAGGAATAACATAATTGTACTGCACCATTTGCCATTTTATCTAAATTCCTTTCACACCAGTTCTCCTAATATTCTTCAGCACATTACAGTAAAATAAAGGACTTTGTCTCTCCCTCTGCTACAGATTATTGTGAGCTAGAGCTTTTAGCTAGCTTCCCTGCATAGCAGACAATGTTCTGTCAGGAAAATACCTCAGGATTATACCATAACACACTGAATTAATAGGAAATTGGTGATTTAAGCAAAAAATATTATGTTTCTTCTTTTGAAAAGTGTTTGGTTGAAAAGCAAATAATAAAGGTAAGTAATTTGAGGAGCTGGACTTCCTTTTGAAACTTTTTTCAATTGCCAATCCATAAGAGCTATAAGGTACTGGCATACACCAGCTCCTCTTCCGAATTGTTACTCATTTTGAAGCCTTAATTTTTTTTAATGTTTTCTTTTAGAAAATTGGTGCATAACTTAACATAGGCACTCGAAACTGAAATAATAATTGTTATTTTTTAATCCATAATTAACCAATAAGTTGATTGCTAGGGCTGCTCTTATTGTTTTAACATTAACTTATCCTTTCTTGGCTGGATTGGGGCTACGGCAACCTCACACCGCGGTCCTGATCCAGCCTTTGGAGGGCACAAAAAGGAGCTGCAAAAAGCAGCTCCTTTTTGCATCCTTCAAAGGGCGCCATAGCCATGGCAGCCCGGCTGTATGGAGCCCCTTTGATGCGGTGTCATCTGGATGCAGTGCCAGAGGTGCACCATGATGCTATGTACCATCTGCACTGGTGTGCAGCATCATGGCACCTTGGGGGCAGAGTCAGGGATGTGTCATTAGGATGCTGCACCCTGATTCCACTCACAGGCTGGCCTTTCGGGCCAGTCTGTATAAAGCCTACATCAGATTAGAAAAGGATTTTTTCCTATAAGGAAGATATCGTTTTCTATCACAAATGAATCAAAGCTAGTTTTTAATGGTCTTTAAAACAGTGGGGCCCTACCCCTGGTGTCACCCGGTGTGAGAAAGGAGGCTCTCAGGGGGTGGCAACAGCTAAAAGGGTGCACTTGACCCTCTCCTCCGCCACCACAGCAATATTGAGAGGTGTCTCTCCTTTGCTGTGGTCTCTGCTGCTGAGCTGAAGCCAGGAGAGGCACAGTGGAAGGAATGGGAGTTATCCCTCTCCTGGCTTGTCACCCAGTGCAGGTTATCCCCCTCCCCGCACCCCCAAAGTGATGCCAATGCTTTAAAATATACCATGCAAGGAGCACTGGAACATGTTGTTCCTACTGTTGCTCAGGCATCACATTTGCTTGCTATCCTGAAAAATGATTAGTTCAGATGCCCCTCAATACTTGGTTCAAGACAGAAAATTATGTTACAAGGAATGACATTGGCTGGCATTCTTTATTGCAGTTGTGGGTTCATAATCAAGACTTACAGATCTGTTAGTGCTCTATATTCATTAACACTGTGCAGTCACTGGAACGGCACTATTGCCCTCCCAAACTTGCTTCACCAGGCAGCAGCCATACTGAGATAGAAGTCTGCTCAGCTGGCATTTGGGGTGTAGGAGGATTGCATTTCCACCACCCATTCCCACCAGAGACCTCAGCTGTGACAATCAGAAGCAAGGTTCATCCAGCATGAAAAAGGTGGAAAGACTAATTTAAAGAAATAATTTTATTCCTTTAAACTTAAATACTGTACTTTAAAAAACAAACAAACAGTTGAACAAACACCCAGTCACTCATATTTAACACATGGTAGGTTTAGCAATCTGATGAGCTTTTATACTGGTGGCTGGTAATGTCTGTATAATGCCAGTGTAATGAAGTCATTCTCCTGTGCAGAAAAGGATAAGCAAATCATGCAAGTTTAAACAAACAAACAAAAAAAGACCATTGAAAATATACTTCTCTGGTGTCCATGGAAACATGGCTGACACCCAGAATTGCTCAGTCATGACACTCTGATGATACATGAAAGGAACCTGTCATGCAGGCACAGTGGTATCAGGACAAACTCATAATATCATCCTTCTGGGTACATAGCAGAATCCAGCCTCGGAATCACAAGGGACATGATGGGCCCATTCCCACTTGCGGAAAAACCCACATTGGAACCAGGCTGTGCTCCGCTTATGAAAGCGATTCCAAAAGGCCCCTCGTTCACACTATGGAAAGGGGCCTTGTTTGGAACCGCTTTCTTAGCCAGGAACGCTTGTCGTTCCCACTGGAACTGTCATGTAAAGTGACAGCCCTTAAAGCCCCAACCCCTTCCCAGAGGGGATTATTTTTTATTGGGGGGGGGGGTATTGATCGCAAAATCAATCTTGTGCATTTGCGATCTTGTGCATTTGTGATCTTGTGCATCTGCAATCTTGTGCATTTGTGATCGGTATAATGAAGAAAAGAGGGGAAAAAAGGAAGGAAGAGGGGAATGAAAGAAGGAAGAAAGGAAGGACCCCCCAGGAGCAAGTGTGTGTGTGTGTGTGTGTGTTTTCATTTTCTTCATTATACTGATCGCAAATGCACAAGATCACAAATGCACAAGATTGCAAATGCACAAGATCACAAATGCCCAAGATTGCAAATGCACAAATTGATTTTGCAATCAATACCCCCTTCCAAAAAAAACCACGATTCTGACCAGCGTTCCCACTTACTGGAAACGCTTCAGAATTGTGTTTTCCGAAAAAGACCACTTAAAAACTAGTGTCTGGAAAACCCGGGCTATTTGCTTTTAACCCGGTCCTTTCCTCCACTAATCGATCCGATGAGGATTGGAAGCCGATTCGAGTATGAACGAGGGTCATAAAGCCCGCGTCACACTTCGAATCAGAATGTAGTGGGAATGGGGCCTATATTGTAATTCTTGGGATAACTTGCCATAATGTAGTCAGCAAAGGACTCCCAGCAGATAGGGGCTTAAATCCTTGTCTATAACAAAAATCTTTTGGAATATATCTTATCCCACTCCCATGCAGACAAAAGAACAGATATAATATTAGAATATAATTGAGTAGAAACAGAAGAGAGTATAAAGATGTAGGTAAAATTTAACAATTGAAATAGTAATTAAATAATAACATTGTTACCAGAGGAACAAGGAAAACAGAAGGGGGAAATTCCAACAAAGTCTTGATAGGAAGTACAAAAAAGTTCAAAGAAATTTAAATGATATGTAACAGAGAGAGATGAGTTTAAATGTTTAAAGTAAGCCTGTATATGACATTCCTATAAGACAACTTATATGAAGATATTTATGAAAACTTATAATAATATGATAATTTATGATAAGTCAACTTGGGTGAGAGTTGAACACCGTTTATAGTGGATAATTCCCCTGCATCTTACATCTTTGATCCTGAAAATTCAATGCCTCTACAGTGCTGGTTTGATGACATGATGGACACAGAATTGTTTATTGGTTGTTAATCTGTCGCAATGCTTATGTGTTCATTGTTTAGTTGTAGTACTATTTTAGAGATGTTTTAATTTTGTATGTTGATGTTTTAGATTGTATGCCGTGTGGCAGGTTTTTCATTATATATTGTTTTTTAATTGTATTTTTATTGTATGTAAAGTGCTGTGCTCTCTATAAATAAATGCTAATAATAATAACTTCTATAATATCATCAAAGAAGCTGATAATGTTAATTAATGTGTAGTTTTATTTATGTATGATTAAACTGTATCAATAAAAATTCTTAAAAATATGGAATCTTCTGGATGAACAAAGAAATATTGTTCTAACATGCAAACATATAGGGCCACATACTGAAGAAAACAATTGATATAATGATATAAGAATTCTATAATATAAGAATTCCCACTGAGCTTTCACTGCAATTCCATTATGTACCAACAGAAATCCCTGACACTGGCATATCTTCAGGATCCAGCAGCAGAAGGAGACTTCATATCCTATTGTTGCTCAGACATAAAAACTAAGGAGAGAATTTTTCTGTTCATTTTTTTTTTTTTTTTTGGCTAAAGAGACAAGGTTTTATATAGCCCTATCAGAACAACACAATCTTACATCTGGCTCCATTCCACTAATGGAAGGATAAATTGCATTCCTATCCACAAGAATAGGATGTTCTTTGCCTTTGTGAAGAAAATATATCCAATTTTTCTTATCTTCCATCTTCCATCATATTTTTATCTTCCATCATATTCTTTCTTCAAGCATACCATAATATTTCCCCATCATACCAAAGTCATTCAATTATATCTTTGCACCATAACAAAGCAATCTAATACAACAGTATACATGGGGCAAAGAAATACCACCATTGTTCATCAAGTGTACACTTTCACCCATTCCAAAAAAGAAAGGGAGATGGGTGTTGCTTTAAAAAGGAGAAGAAATTAACACACTGAACACAGCAGCCTTTTTATCCAGCATCTTTAGCAATACTGCCACTGACATCCAATCATGGCCAGTGAGGCAAAGTGCAATAGAGTTATGTTGCAGAGGAAAATATTGTAGAGATGCCTCCAAGTCAGCAGAACAGTGGAGAATGTACTGTAAGACATTCCTTTAATGCAGGAGAATGACCTGACTTTCATAGAATCATAGAATCATAGAGTTGGAAGAGACCACAAGGGCCATCCAGTCCAACCCCCTGCCATGCAGGAACTCCAAGTCAAAGCATCCCTGACAGATGGCCATCCAGCCTCTGCTTAAAGACCCCTAAGGAAGGAGACTCCACTACACTCCGAGGGAGTGTGTTCCACTGTCGAACAGCCCTTACTGTCAGGAAGTTCCTCCTAATGTTGAGGTGGAATCTCTTTTCCTGCAGTTTGCATCCATTGTTCCGCGTTCTAGTCTCTGCAGCAGCAGAAAACAAGCTTGCTCCCTCCTCAATATGACATCCCTTCAAATATTTAAACAGGGCTATCATATCACCTCTTAACCTTCTCTTCTCCAGGCTAAACATCCCCAGCTCCCTAAGGCGTTCTTCATAGGGCAAGGTTTCCAGACCCTTCACCATCTTAGTTGCCCTCCTTTGGACATGCTCCAGTTTCTCCATATCTTTTTTGAATTGTGGTGCCCAGAACTGGACACAGTATTCCAGGTGGGGCCTGACCAAAGCAGAATAGAGTGGCACTATCACTTCCCTTGATCTAGAAACTATACTTCTATTGATGCAGCCTAAAATTGCATTGGCTTTTTTAGCTGCCGCATCGCACTGTTGACTCATCGGGGGTCTGTAGTAGACTCCCACAGTAACATCCCTGTTATTTCCCTCTCCTTTAATTTTTATCTAGATGCTCTCCACCTGGCTTCCAGTATTGACTTCCTGCATCTCTTCACTGGTGTAAATATCCCTGACATATAATGCTATTCCTCCTCCTTTCCTGCTTGGCCTGTTTCTCTTAAAAAGGTTATACCCCTCTATTTCTACATTCCAATCATGAGACTCATCCCACCAGGTTTCAGTGATGCCTATTATATCATATTTCCCTTGTTGTGCTAGGAGTTCAAGTTCATCCTGCTTATTTCCCATACTCTGTGCATTAGTGGAGAGGCATTTAAGACCATGTGTCCTCTTTACTTGCTGCTTTTGCACATTTTTTTGCCTCCTACTGGTGGGTCCTTGCACTGTTTGCCTTGTTCCCTCTATGCCACTTGGACTATTCTCTCCATCCCTTTTGCCTTCCAGTATAATGTCTCCCTCCCCCACATAACTCAGTTTAAAGCCCTCCTGATCAGATTCTTCAGACTGTTGGCAAAAACGTTTTTGCCAATTGGCGTGAGATGCAGTCCATCCCTTGCCAGAAGTCCCTCCTCATGGAACCGCAGCCCATGATCCAAGAATCCTAACTGTTCTTGGCGGCACCATCTACGGAGCCAGTTATTCACCTCTGCTATTTTCCTCTCCCTTCCTGGACCATGCCCTTCTACCGGGAGTAGAGATGAGATGACAACCTGTGCATCCATCTCTTTCAGCTTCCTTCCCAGAGCCTCATAATCCCTTTTGATATTCTGAAGGCTGTGCCTTGCAGTATCATTGGTTCCCACATGAACCAAAAGAAGGGGATAACCGTCAGTAGGCTTGACAAGTCTTGTCAGCCTCTCCGTCACATGATGGATCTTTGCCCCAGGGAGACAACACACCTCCCGAGACATCTTGTCAGGCCCACAAACCACTGCTTCTGTACCCCTCAGCAAGGAGTCCCCCACCACGACCACGCGCCTCCTTCGAGGCTTAGCAGTGGCTGTTCCCTTTCGTGATACTCTCAGGCTCTCCTGCTCTGTCCCTGATGTCTGTCCCTGCTGCTTTTCCTCATCATCTCTGACAACAGAGAGAGATTGAAAGCGATTCTGTAGCTGCAAGCCGCTCACAGAACGTTCCCTGGTTTCCTTACTTCTGTGTGTGACCTTCCTCCAAGCATCTACCTCTGTTGTATGTGGAGTGACCTCCTCCGCCCCAACAACTTCCTCTGTCTGTTTCCCACCCAAGACATTCTGGTCTGATCTGTTCAGGAGAATCTCCTGCTCTCTATGATGCTGGAGTGCAGATATCTGCTCCTCTAGCTGCTGTACTTTCTCTTCTAAGAGGGCTACCAACTTGCACTTGTGGCAGGTGTAGTTCGCCACCTCTGTAGGCAAGAAGACAAACATCCCACAGGTGTTGCAGGTGACTGCTGCAGGGCCTTCAGTGTTCATACTGAGAAGTCTTAAGGAGGCACTGAAACAAGACTGTGGGCTTCCCTTGCTAGACTTGGCCTTTATTCCCAAGCTCTGTCACTGAGTTCAAGTCACTGGGCCTATAGTTATGTAGAGAGCTCCTGGCTAAAAGCTCCTTCCAAAGGCAAGTCTCTGATTCACTTCCTCTGATGCTTCAGGCCGGCTCCTCTTCTATTCTCTAAACACCTCCTTGACTAGATAAAAAAAAAAAATCAAAATTCATGACTTTGAATCCAGCTATGTGGTGCCTTGGTGCCTTGTGTTTTTTGCCAAGTAAATTATAGGTCCCTTAGCAGTGTGCAGATAACCGAAATTTTGTTTGGCTCTTCACAGAGCCTACATGCATGGGGTTTATGCAAAAGAACGGACTAACATATGAGTCAAGGACTTCTCTATCTTTCTCAACAAATTGGTCATTTTGATCAAGTACACATGGCTTCTGTCACTGGAAATTCTGAAATACATGTATGTAATCGATACCAAACAGAACAGTGTATCTGAAGCAGTTCAGGACATTTCTCCAGTAGTTTTATAATAAAGGACAAAAATGTGAATATATATTACAGCAACTAGTAGTTCTTGATAAGGAACATAATAGCAAATATTTCCCAGGACTCCTCATTGTGCTACATTTTAAAATGTATGGATGTTGGTATCACAAGCTAGAATCACGCTTGCAAATACAAATATATATAATGAGTTTGTCCATAAAGACAACCTCTCTGAATAATAAATATTTTTGGAACAGATGCATAGCTCTTCTGTCCAAGCTTTCTGAAATTACATCTGCAGAGATTTCCAAGCATAAACTATTTAGCTTCTAGGGCATGCTTGTCTTTCAAAGCATACAGTGAGAAGTTTCTATAAAACAGGGGTGGAAAGGAAAATGATGAATGGATGGAGAAAGAGGAGGAAGATAGTATAAGAAGCATTTGTGAACCATTCAATGAAGTAAAGTAGGCTCTTTGACAGATGAGCTGACCAGAGATGCATCTTGGATCAATGCAGGGTATTTTAATTGGATAAAAAGAGCAAAGGGTAGGATAAAGACAAACAGTGGTCTTCTTTATTAAGGCAGGAATTCTATGCATATTTACCTGTGAGTAAGGTCCCTCAGTTCAGTGGAGCTTTCAATTGAGTAACCATGTAAGTCACTGAGAGCACATGGTTATTGAGCAGGATAGAAACCAGCTTTTGTCAACATTCCCACCCCCGAATAGAGACTGTATGTACCTCTTCAGTTCTTTTGACTGAAGGGTTGATAGTTCATATCTCAAAGTTCAAGTTATGTCTAAGTGAAATAAAATGTGGCATTCATTAAGTTAGGAGCAGAAGTCCAGGAAACCACTATTTCCATTTTCTGTGCAGAGATAATGTTATTGATAGTATATACAGTATATTAAGTAAAAAGCCCAAGGAAATTATTCTGCTCATTTTTAATTTGAGACCTGCAATATTTTGAAGCTTCAGAACTATTGCTACTGGTGCTAGTTTGTATACATATGCATTGTATTTGTAACCCTTATAACAACTGGCTTGTGTTACTCTTCTCCACCAAACTGCTTTATTTTAAAGGCTCATTTGCTGTACAGTTCCAGAAAGTTGTGGAAACTTTTTAAAAAGTGATTTATAATGTATTTGCAATTGGCCAATCATCTAAATGCGTCCTCCTAAAATACAAACCTGAGGTAATGTTAATTGTCGTAATGGACATTGACAGCTTTATATTGCCATATTAAGTGCTCAGAACAATGAAGCACCAAACACATATGAAATCCCTTAATTCTTTTGGAATCCAGGCTAATCTGTATGGCTGTTGATAATCCTTTAAAACTGTATCAGAGGAACACATAGGATATTGACAGTCTGTAGTTTTTCATTAAATTTTTGCCCCTGTTTTTTCCTACCAGCACAAATAGAAAAGTAGCATCCTTTTACTGTTGATATTGTCTTAATTGATTATGGTATATATCTCAGCATTGCAGCATTCTGAAACATGCTTAGGGAAAAATGAGATAACTTTAACAGTCTCACAACAACAAAATTGAAAGTTAATTCCTATGATGAGATGATGTTCAGTGTAAAACTGTCGTGGAACAGCATGGGATTTAGCATATGCATGTTCACTGATTCAATCCTTGCTTACTGAGTTTGATAACAATGGGTGTTGATATCTGTGGCAGCAGCACACAATCAGGTTATCCATCTGCTTTTTCATACTTCATTTTTCTGTGATAATAGGAGAATGACATGGGAATTATGATATGCATTCCTTGGCTTGAATTTTATATGTGTGTTAATTTATGTATGTATTTGTTTAACAAGTATTTGTAATTTTGCATTTGACTACATGGAGATTTTTAAAAATTGCAGTAAATGTAATGGTTGGGGATATAATTCCAGAAAAGCTCATTCTGGATCAGTGTGTCCATTTACATAATATATTGGGCTGGATTCAAACTAAGTCATGCTTAGAACTAGCTCATTGGACTCAAATATTGACAAAAATTAATGTGAATTTACTAGAGCTAGGCCACTATTACTAAAGTATTTAATTTGCTGGATATAGAGTGCAACAGTGGCTGTATTAAAGAGTATGTACCTACAATGGGCAATCCTAGGAGTGTCACTCCTCCTTTCCAAATGTCTGCCTTTGGGCAGAAGTAGGCTGTGGTATTTGCCTGCATCCCTTTAAAACCCTGGAGCTTAGGAGAAGAGAAGGCATGAGTGGGCTGAGGCTCAGTGGGTGGAGAAAAGAGAGGCTTCAGCTGTTCGTTTGTGTTTTAATTTTATCTTACTCTTTTTAAATTTTCTTTTAAAATATCACATCTTACCAAATTTTCACATTAACATTAAACTATATAAATGTAAATATATTTAGTCTGACCATATGATATTATAACTTAAAGGTAAAATTTTAATTTTGGCTAGTTTATGTCACAACTATTGCCATTACATTCAGTGATCACCAGGAAATTATGATTTACAAGTAAATATTAAGGATTCTGTATGTTGTAGTATGGGAGGAAGTCAATGGCGGGGGTGATGACACTATGCGTTACTGCACCAGGTGACACCAACCCTGGTGATGCTGATGGGCAATCCTAGTAGTGATGCTGTATTTGTGTTCACCAGAACTGTACATAAAGACATCAAACTAAATATCAGTGTGTAATAAATACACTGTATTATTCAAAAGCAGAAGAATTTGTCCATGAACATAACATTATGTGGGTTTGCTAATTAATTATGATAATTAATAATAGGACTAATTTGTTTAAACAAGTCCTGAATTAGATTTCTCTATACTCTTCAGAATGGCTGTGGCTAGAATAATATCTTTCTATTCTATTCAAGGGTCTTTAAAGGAATGAGCCCTTTTAAGGAATGAGCCATTTTTTTTAAAAAAAAACTTATTATCACTAGACTACAATAAATATATAAACCATCTTATGCAATTACTCTTACCACTGAAAAAGATTGAAAGAAGTATCTCTTCCAAACCTTCTGCAGTTCAGGGTCAGAATACTAAAGTGTACAAAAACAAATGGCTTTCTGTCAGTTGCAGCAAACATATTCAACAAAAAATACAGGAAACAGAATACATATAAAATAATGACACACAGTGCATACTTTTTAATAAGGCTCCCAGAACTACTGTGTTTAAAGTGCACATCCAGATGACTTCTCATTAGCATAATTTCAAAAATGGACCCTGCTTGGCAAAAGCACAAGTACTTGTCTCAGAAAGAGAAATCTCAACTCAGTGGCAATTGATTAGTAGCCAAGTTACAAGGTGTTAATAATGCTTCAGTGGTCTTGGTTTTTATTTTGCTTTTGTGTTAATCAGTATGTGATTTCTTCACTCTGCTTGTTTGGCCTACACATATCAGTGAGCATGGACACAATACAGCACAGATAACAATGAGATTGGCATATGGAGAAGTCTTTCAAAGTAAAAGGCTTACCATTTTGAGAATTAGTATATTGTATTCACTATGTATTCACTGTGTATTACATGAACAATTCTATGCTTAGAATGACCTTTGATGACAAAGGGTCTAATTCTGCGATGAGCTAAATCAAAATGGGTGACTTTATCATGGAAATTAAAGGATATACAGTAGCTTGTAAGAGTGTGGCTAAGTTGCAACAATAACGAATATCTTTGATTGGATGCCAGTGTTTCAGAGCTATATACATTTTGTAGAGAAAGACATTCTTGTAACACACAAAAGATAATACACAGCTATGCCACCTTCAAAATGAAACAAATCAGCTAAGAGTATCAGCAAAAGTGGGAAATCATGTGGGCCCCAGATAATAATAATAATAATAATAATAAATTTTATTTTTATACCGCCCTTCCAAAGATCAGGGCGGTGTACAGTTAAACAGTTAACAGATGTTGTCAGGTTGCAACTTGTATCAGCCCTACTCTGCGCACACACTGGTGAATATTGCTGGGAACCAACAAGCCAACAACAGGCCAACAACTTTTAGAAGGTATTGTGACACCCCTCTCCCTCATAGAGATTATCTATCTTCCTAGTTATGCTGCTGGAAGCAGTTCCAGTAGCCAAAGGTGGAAGTCTGTTGCTTGCTTGGTGAAGTTAAACTCAGATTGCTTGGCTCACTGTTTCCATACTTTTGATGAATTAGGTTGTAAGTGGCTAAACTCTTAATCTGAAATTGTTTTTTAAAAAATAAAAAATGAAAACTTTTTTGTGGGTTGCACGAGGGTTCATTAAAAATACAGGCAGGTTGCTCTGTAAGGCTGATTTGTTACTTTTGAAAAGTACAAAAAGTTAGCAATAGCTTTTTAAAAATTATATACTGTCCTCTAACGAGCCATTTCCTTTCTTTGTCATATGTACTACTTTGTGTTAACTATCACCTTCTCAGTATTCAGTAATCTGACTGTGGTTTTCAAATTCAATCTCTCATTTTATTTTTAAGGACAGATTAAATTTGTGTTTTAATGCCTGTTTTATTATGAGGCAGTGTGTGATCTCCATTTAACAGTCTCAGACTGATTTAGCTGCACTGCTATTTTAAGGCATGATTTACAATGCAATTAGAACTAATCAGTATTCCATCGCTCCTCCCCATTCTCTCTTTTATCTTATGGAAATCATGTTTACATATTATTTTTAGACACCCAGTTAACTAGAGGCAATTCTACCAGACAGAACTTTAGCCAATTTTTAATCATTTCCTATTCCCAAGGAGCTTGTAATTCTCTGAGAAGGACTGAGATAGGATGGCCTCTCATGCATTGCCAAAAAAGAGGAATCATCTAAATGGAAAAAGAACACAAGGGGTTACAAATTTACATAAACCTTGTACATGATAACTTATATATATGGGTGGATATTTAGAAGCAGTTACTAGTATTTAAATTTCAACTGTCAGAAGAGGAATTTATTTATTCCTTTCTCCTTGTACAGGATCCAAGGGGACTCCCTTGAAACACCTTTACCTATAGATTGCCTTATACAGAGAATTCCCATGCTTATCTATATCTTCTCTAACTCTTTATCACCACTCATCTTCCCAGCATCACACACACACACATACACATTGAAGGTAAAAGAGAGAATGTACTCTGCATCTACTGATTTCTGTAAGCTGCATTTTTGTTCAAGGCAATCTATCTTAAAACAGGGATGGAAGTCAGGGTGCAAAGAAATATTTTTTTCTCCCATCCCCAAGCTCAAAATCTTTCTGTTGCACAGAACTACATTGCACCTCCTGGCACACACATCCAAACACAAAGGGGAAAGAAGAAGGGGAAAAACAGAATACTGTACAGCCATCTCTGTACACAGTGGCCAAGAATTGACCTGGCTGCAACTTGCTGGTGCTCCTACTATCACGCTATCCCCAAGATCTATCTAAATTATAGCAATAATCTCTAAATATGCATATCAATTATTGTAGTTATGTGCCTTCCAGTCAACTCCAACTTAGGCCACACTTTCATAGAGTTTTCTTGGCAAAATCTATTCAGAGTTGGTTTGCTATTGCCTTTATCTTAGTCCAACATCTTAGGTTGAGAGAGTGTGACTTATCCAGTGTCATCCAGTAGCTTTCCATGGCTGGGTGAGGATTTGAATTCTCGTCTGCTGAAATCCTAGCACAACAGTGAAACCACTCCATCATGCTGGCTCCATACATATCATTACCTATAGATTTTATGCTAATCTTTCTTTTTGTCCTCTTTATGGTGATGGATTTTTCACCTTTTTTGATGTTGCACAAGTCACCGTCTTGCCTTAAAGTAAATTTCCTCTCCGTGATGGTGTACCTCTTCCAGCCCAGATATTGCTAGACCCATCAATGGTTTGGCTGAAATGGTATGCTAAGTGGTATAAAGGAAATAGAAGGAACACAGTTCTACCTAAAGCTGTCAGCAGTCTTTTTATTAAAATGATGTGGCAAGATGGGGGGGAGGGGATTTTTGGCCCTGCTGTCTGAGAAATTCTGAGAGTTTAGTTTGAAAACATAACTTTCCCAAATTTTAGGGGGAAATAACTACCTAGAACTGACAGAGGGATATGTAAAATAGAGAACCAAGTAGCAATGGGTCATGATTCCAAAATCACCAGGGACTTTGCTCTTTGATCATATCAGTCCATTTCTGTTGTTCCTTAAATGTTTGACTTTTTTAAAAGGACCAAATACAAGAAATTTTATTTTAAAGTCCTATATGATTCAGACCTTTCTTTCATCTTTCATTCCATGTATTTCTTTCCCACCCTGTTCAGGATCTATGAATTCTACATTTTCTTTTCTTTTTTCCTTTTGGGCTTGGCTTCACTCTTTTTCTGTTGGTGCTCCATATTCTTGGAATTGTCTTCCTGAATATTTGCAGACTGGTCCATTCATTTCCTTATTATCTCCATTGAAAACTTTTTCTGATTAATATTATATGTAACATAGTGTAGTGGTTTGTTGGACTAGGAGTCTGAGCGACCAGAGTTTGACTCTACTGGGTTACGCACCCTACTGGGTGGCCTTTGTCAGACCATACTCTCACAGCCTCAGAGGAAGGCAGTGATAAACCTCTTCTTTCAACAAATCTTGCCAACAGATTTGTCTTGGGAAACAGTTTGAAGGCACAAGGCAACACTTGTGTATATTCAGATTATATGTATTTTGGTTATTTGGTTATTGTTGTTGTTATTATTGTTTCTGTATTTTAAAAAAAATATTAGTATTAATCCCTTCCTTCCTTTGTAATTTTTTTAAAAAAACCAGATTGTACATTTTTTGGCTATCTGTCTGTTCTACTGTTTTATTTTTGCACAACAACATTGCTGTATATTAATGGTGCTATATACCTGTACTTCGGATATTCCTCCCCATATATTTAATTCATTGTGTTCATTTTTATTTGATGAAGTCACATTAAAGTTCGACTTCACATTAAAGTTGTTTGATGGTGCTACATCATAATTAGTCTAAGCTTAAGGAAAATATACTCATTTTGTAACTTATCACATCAGCTTTAGCAAGTCAAACTCACAGCCATAGGATATTATTCAAATTTTCTCTTCTCTGAATAAAGGCATGCAGTGGGCATATAAGGAATAACATAGGCATAATGATGACCCATCTGGGTGAATTATTTACAGTCCTTCCCATTCCACACATTTCTACTTGATTATGTAGTAAATGATATTCATTTACAGTATTTCCTCTGCAAGTTTATTCACCCAGTCCAGTTACTGTCTGAGAAAATACATGCTAACAAACATAATAAACCTAGACAGGACTCTTCCACAGTCTATTGAAAATCTGTAAATTTGTGGTGTTGTGGCATAAATAAATAAAGAGTTGTAGCTAAAACCTATGATTTTATGTGGTCTTCACTGATTATCAGAGGTTGTTAATAATCCAACCTCCAGAGTTATGCATATATTTTAATTAAACTTGATTATTTTTGTTTCTTTGAAGGAGTCATTTTAAAGCTTTGTTCATGTATTGTACAGGTTAACTCCATTTCAGAAACACAATCTTCCAGGAGATTCAGAAAAGCTTTATTCAGTAAAAAGACTAGATTACAGCACGGTTGTTGTCAGGACTGATCCCCCTCCCACCAGTTACACTGTATATTAAGAATTCAGACAATTCACCCATTACAAAATCCTTCATCCCATTTGTCAGCAATTCCAACTTAGTGTCTTCCCAGGTTCTTTTCGTCTCATAATAAGCTACAGCTTCCCACAAGAATGGCCTTAGTGCTTGCAGCACATAATTCCTCCCTCTGCATCAGATCATTCTCCCAGCCCACTACTGATACACAAGCTTTTTCTTTTCCCATCATCACCAATAGGATAGCATAACCCATCAGCCCAAATGGGGACATATATGGCCAAGCACATCAATAAAGAAGTAAACATGTCTCAGCTGTGATTCTGACAATTCATGTGAGTAAGCAGGGCATACAGCTTAGTGCTGTAAGGGTTGGAGGGGGGAAGAAGTGTGCTAAGGACCACTGCTTTTTGTGCATTTATCAGCAATTCTGTATAGAAAGGAGTAAGCATTTTAGGCTGCATCTGCGCTGCTGAAATAATCCAGCTTGACACCACTTTAACTTCTAAGGCTCAATGCTATAAAATTCTGGGAATGGTTTGTTGTGGCACCAAAGCACTGGTGCTATAACAAACTATATTTCCTAGAATTCCATAGCATTGAGTCATGACAGTTAATGTGAAGTCAAACCAGATTATTTCTGCAGATGCGGGCTTAGTGCCACCATGATGTAGTCCTCTGGTGGACTAGGACCCAAGGAGGTTCAAATTCCTGCTTAGCCACAAAAAAACAAAAAACAAACTGGGTGAAGCTGCGCAAATCACACTCTCTCAGAGTTAAAAGAAGGCAATGGCAGACCTCCTCTGAATACATCTTTTCAAGAATACCCTATGATAAGACTGTCATATGTCCGAGTTGACTTAAGACACATAACAACAAAAATCCAAAATGAAATGAGAGATTGCTATCATTAATTCATACTCTTGTCCACATATGAAGGAAGAATACAATTCCCTCCTAGTTTTGAACACATACTGTTTTGCAGCAGACTTTGGGTTAAATAAGCAAGAGAGCAAGACAACACCTTAAATAGAAATAGTATCCCCATGGTCTCGCTTCTTTTAGTGCTTTGCGCTCTTGTAGACCTAACTGTGACCCCTTCCAAAGCAATTAAATGAACCCACTTACAGCTACAGAGGTTGAGGCTGGTTACAAGATACTGCATCTTTGGTGGCTAGCTGGAATGGTGCATTAAACACAAAGTTGTTGTGAACTCTGTAGTACTTCTCCCGTTCTAAAATGCAGATACTAATACCAGTGATATAGATACTCTGTGATCCTATTGAATAACAATACTGATAGTGCTGGGAGCCTCTTGGATAGAATGTCATGCATATGTGAGTCTTGTTTCCTAAATATCTAGTGTATATCCATTAATTCAAAAATTGATTTATAATAAAGAATGCATGTTACACATTTAAGCTGGGTTCAGAAATATATTTGATTCAATTTATATCCTGCAGTTCTCTGAAATGTGACTCAAAGCATCTTACAATATAACTGAAAACAAAACAGCCAAAACATAATGAAATACACAAGTTTTTTTTAAAAGCATTAAGCCATCAGTCTAATTAAATACTTTTAAAACATCATACTTAATTGTATGTCACTCTACCCTGGCCAGTTAAGGCTGAAGGCTTGTTTAATCAGGTTTTAGAATTTTATCTGCCAGTATCACTCGCATAATATTCAAGGTTTGGGAAGAGTCCATTCAGGTACCTCTAATAAACCTGCCAGCAGGACATCAGTTCAGTCGTACTTTCCCACTTAGGTTCCCCAGTATCTGATATATGAAGGCATACTGCCTTTTCCACTTAAAGTAATCAATGGACTCTTTCATACAAGGCTAAATTGGAAGTATAATTTAAGGTCAATTCGAATGCAATCATGGGTTTTATGTTATTGCAAATTAACTCTTCGCATGCAAATTCGGGCAAGAGGGAAGCCAATTCGAATGCAATCATGGGTTTTACCTTATTGCGAATTAAAGCTTCGCATGCAAATTCGGGCAGGAGGGGGTTATTTTCGGGTAATGGGAAGTAATTCCGAACGGAGCAGGGGTTCATGTAAATTCACTAAACAAGCGAATTTACATAAATCCGCATTGGCTCCATTCGGAGTTGGGAGAAATTCCTCCCCGTTTGAAAGAGTCCAATGGGTCTTTATAGGGGCGGTCTGTAGATGCTCCTTTGAGCAGTGGATTGGGGCCAGGGCAGCCTCACCGACTGCCCCAGAGGCCCCAATCCACCGCTTATCCAGGCAGCAGAAAAGGGGCAAAACGCCCCTTCTCTGCAGCCTGGAAAGGGCTGTCCTTGGAGATTCATGTTCCAAGGACAGCCCGACCAGCGGAGGCAAGGGAGAAAAGGGCCTCCTTTCTCCTGACCCCTTTCTCCCTTGCTTTGTTCCCATGGCAATCTGGTTGCCGTGGGAACAAGGCACTTTCAGCGCCACAGAAAGGGTGCCCTAGGTGCCCTCCTGTGGCGCTATGATGTCATATAAACGCACTGCATGCCATGTTGTCATGGCAGCGCCCCTGTATGGATGGCGCGCTGTAAAGATGGTGCCATCCATACATGTTAGGTCTGAGGAGTGTGCAGTTGCTGCATGCTCTCCAGCCCTAACCATGGTGCAGGGACAGCTCTTTTGGGCCATTTTTATACAGCCTTCCCTCCCCAACCACAGGCTTGCCATCCACTGATTTAAGCATCTGCAGATGGCAAGCCCCATTGCCCCTAATGGCTATGTGTGCACGTGGCTGCAGGAGGGTGGCTACACGTGTGCATGTGCACTGCCATTGAAACCATAGAACTTGAGGTCCTGCAGTTTTTTCATGGGGGGGGGGATCCAGAACAGAACCCCTGCAGATACTAAGGGCCAACTGTATTGCCATCATAGCTAGCAGGCTTGCCCTTCATAAATCTGCCTGTTCCCCTTTTAGAAACAAGTTGGCACTTTAACATTCTGCACCTTGCTTTAAGTAGGAGGAAGGGTGTCATTTTTTTAAAAAAATGCCTCAAGCAGCAAACGACCTTTACATTGCCTGGACCACTTCATATTCCTATCTGCATTAGCAAGTGGATCTACTCCAGGACGTTACAGTTTTATAAAAGATACCTAACATTTAATAATAAAGCATCTCCTACACATAGTTTGGAGATGTAGGATTTTTCTCTTTTAAAAAAAGGAAGAAAAAAAGAGGGGAAGCCAACTATCTATATTTTTTCCATCAGAGGATTTTAACTGAACAAAATTTGAGTGGGAGAGAGAGCTGGAGGAGAAGGCACACATATATAGGCATGCGTCAGTTAATAAAGCATTTGACAATGAAGCTTCTTTTTTAACAAAGCTTTTTAAAAACCATGCAGCTGCCCCCCCCCCCCTTTTCCTTCTCCTCCCTGGATTTTTTTTAGCATTATCAACACTGGAAGGTTGTTGAGGGAAGACTGGAGAAACACTAACTTTCAGTATTGGGTTGGAGTAGCCAGTCTTCTGTAAATACAATAAAGCTTGAGCTATGAAAGAGTGGGATTCCACT
This sequence comes from Urosaurus nigricauda, assembly GCA_034509955.1. Taxonomy (NCBI): domain Eukaryota; kingdom Metazoa; phylum Chordata; class Lepidosauria; order Squamata; family Phrynosomatidae; genus Urosaurus; species Urosaurus nigricauda. Next base: position 309,299,120 of record JAOEGL010000001.1, on the reverse strand, counting down.
CTAGCTGATTGTACTGTAGCTGTGTGTGCCTGCCTATTAAATTGCTTTCCTATTAAGGCCTTGTGTGCCTGCCTCCAGAAATGTCTTACTGAAAATTCGTAAACAGCAAAACAGAGAGAAAAGGGGAGAGTGGATAAGTATATCTTGCCAGCTAACCCCAGTATATTAAAGAAAGAGGAAAATAAAGCATGCATCTATAAGTTTGGCCACCAGAATGGCAATCATAAGGCCCTTATCACACGAGGGATATGTGAGGGATATGTGCCCCCATCCCGAAGGGAAGGGAAAATAGACCCAATTCAAAGCAAAGCCAATTCATGTGATGAATTATCACACGTGAAGAGCTAAATTGTGGTCATTCCTAAGGCAAAGATGAACAGATGCAACATAAGTTATCACATCAGTAACTATAATCAGTTTGAATTGGCACCCTTACTCATGCTTGGTGGGGCTCTGAACACATCGAGAAATTTTACGCTTCCTCAGTAAAGAAGGGGGCAGATGGGGTGGGTGGGGGGTAAGGCAAAAAGCATCCACTGCTCTTTCCACATTAAAATGTTATATATGAATTCAGATTGAAGGGTGAAAGAAGCAAAGGGAATAGTCATCTCCAGGATTCCCTAGCCTTGACCCAGGGTAGTTAAAGAAGTCTCAAACTGGATTATTTCTATGTGTGTTTTGGACCCATTTCATGAGTAAGGAGTCATAAAGGAAAAGGCCTCTTCTGTTTTCAGCAGTCTTTAAGACTGCTTTGGAGGAGGGATGTGGAGGCGATCTGGCTGCGACATCTGTCACCCCATTGATTGCCAGGGTTGATTCGGCTGATCTGGCTGGCTAGGCGGGTGTCCCCTTCCTTCCTCACCGCTCCATGTGCATCCCTCCCGAAGCTGCGCGCTCGGTGGAAGAGGACAACCATCCCAAATAGAAAGAGTGTACCATTCTTCGGTCAAGGGTATACAATAGCTGCGCTCCCCTGCTAGAACCTCCAAACAAGCTCAAGACTTCTTTGGAGGAGGTACTCAAAGGAATTTACCAGTGACACACAAATATTGGCAACTGAGCCTGCTGTCACCCATGTGGGAGAGTGGCTCCAATGTTTCCCAGAGTTCCCGCTGGAGAGACATCGGAGCCATTCTCCCAAATGGGTAACATTTCCTTCCCTTTGCTTCTCTCATCCTTCAGATCAAAGGATGAGAGAAGCAAAGGGAATCAATGGTCGTCTTGGCTGCTGAACTTTTACGCTTCCAAGGTGAAGAAGGGGGCAGATGGGGTGTGTGTGTGTGAGGCACAAAGCATCCACTGCTTACACGTTATAATGTTATATATGCATATACAACATTGTATTCACACACACACACCCCTGAAGCTCTCCACTTTATCCCAGCAACATCAGAAAAAACTGCTTTTCCCCCTCGGCAGTACTAGAAGTGGAAGCAGAGGGATACCAGGACTGAAGGGAGGGATACCAGGACCAAAGCAAAGTGGTCACCAGACCAATTCGGATTGAATCCGAAGTAACCTTGGAAAATATTTTGTGAATTCGCTAGTTACCAAATTCACTGAATTCGAAAGTGACTTTGGATTGGCTTAGAATCGGGCACGGAATGACTCTGCAGTGACAGCAGTCACATGTGATAATTCATCACGGATTCACATGAATTCACATGGATGGGTCCAGATTGGCTTTGGATTGGTGCTCCAATTTTCAGATTTTCAGATAAGAACTGAAACAGATAACTGAATGCTGGTGAAAAAAGAAGTCATTCCTGGGTGTATTTTGAAAGAAGAAGATAAACTCACATAAGCAATAATTTCAAACATGAGACATCTGAACACACAATGGGAAAAAAGCATGTTTCTTAGAGGTGCTGAGAATTATTTTAAAATATTCATGAATTTCAGTTCACTTGAGATCAAGTTTCAGAAATACTCAGTTTACTAGAGCCTGGCACTTGAAATTAACTTACATATGATAAAAAGTACTAAAATTACAGAATGATTAATTTCTTTTGGAATCCTAAGAAAGAGTAGGTGCAACCCACCTACAACCCCCCCCCCCCCACATGTATGACATGCAATTCCAGTTGGAGCAGGAAATACTTGTACATTTCTATTGACTATTTTATATAAGATTAAGACTGTAGTCCATATACACTTACTTGGGAGTAATCACCCCTGAATTCCCATATCAGCTGCTCAGTGAACGTGTATTGGATTGCACTGAGTGTATTTTACTATTTGTCTATTTTAGACTATGAATCATATCTAGTACTGTACTGTTTTATTGAATGTTTATGCATTATGATTAGTCTGCTTTCAAAAGCATGGAAATAGCCCTGAAATTGTTTTCCTTTATTCTGGATGCATAAATCTAGATCTAGAACATCATGCCTCAAAACAGTGACTCATGACTGGGACTGTGGCTAGCAAATCTCCTTTCACTGGTGGTAATATATGTGTCCATTATAGTATCTCCTGTGTGTTCTTCCCTCCCAACTTCTTATAGGCTTTTTGCTGTTCGTGACACGGTATTTAATTACTTTTGATCATTTTAAGCTGCAACCAAATTGCTATTGGGTATATACATTTGGGTAAAAGGCTCCTCAGGGTTTTGACCCTTCCCAGAACTATTTCCTTCTCACTCAGTTACATTTTCTTTCTCATCACCCAATAATACTGCTTTTTCACACTAGGAGGCAAACAGAATTAAAACAAGAGTTAAACATGAGTTAAACAGGAAATGTCCTATGATAAACATAGAGCATTTCCTGCTTAACTCTCATTTAACTCTCATTTAAATCCTGTTTTCCCCCTAGTATGAAAAAGCAGCCAGTCTCATGCCTATTCTTTCCCGTGGAGTAAGTATGTCTTCTTAAATGTTGCTCATTTCTTTTGAAAATGTTTTTATGTTCCTCTTCTCCACCTAGGTGATCTTCCTATCTTCTTCCCCATGTTCTTTTTTGTTATTTTTTCCTCTTCTGCTGATTCTTCCCACCCCTTACGTGGCAACAGGAACCCCCCCCCCCCAAGGTTCAGGGCTCTGCAGTTGTATCTGGTATGTGTTTTCTCTACCATATGTCTGGCTTACATGGAGTGGCTTGTCTGCTTCTGGAGAAATGGGTATTCCATGCCTCAGTTCAGCTTCCTCATCTATTTTTAGGGAAGGCAATCATCTAGTGTAAATTAACTGAAATGAATTTATACCTCAACAAAACAATCCTCCTCATCCCTAGATCACATACAGTATGTGTGTTTTCAGGTGTCTATATTCAGGTGTCTATATTTTACTACCTTGAGCTATAGAAGAAACAAATTGTCATGCAAACCTTTATTAATAAGATAATGTACTGGAAGTCAGAATTGTCAATAACATAATAATTCACACAACTTCTACTTCTTCTTTCAGCTTCCTTACTCTTCTAGTGGTCCACACAATTTTTTATAAAATATGTCCCCATTTCTAGAGCCAAGGGGTTAGGGGATTAATTTATATAATCTATATGTAAGAATTTATAGATATAGATAGATAGTAAATGGCACTACATATGTGTGTGTATGTCTGTAGTTTAAATATAATAAAATCCATTATACTGAAATCTTTTAACATATAAGAAGTCACTCTCTAGCAATAAATCTTTGGTGATGAATTTGAAACTTTGCTTTATCTCTGTTATATGTTCCATCAATCAGGTGGATTATATACATAGTATTCCAGTGATGAAGGTGGAGGAATCCTTAACTCGGATTGGTTCCCTCTGTTCACTCCAATCAGGCAGGATCTAGACTTCTGGTAACTGTTCCAGCAGAGGTACCATCTCCCTTAGTTCCCAGTCTAGTTCCTTCCTTTGCTCTGATCAGGTTCTTTTTTCTCTCTCCCTTGATTCTTACTAAAAACAAAATGAAATAAAATAAAAATCTTACTGATGATGGAGAAGATGGTTCAGATGGAGGTCCTGGACGATAGCCCTGGCATGTCTGGGGACTCTGCCTGCACGGTTAGGAGATGTTCTATGCTGAAAGGGTCCCTGACTCAACTAGAGACCCAGGCCAGAGACCATCTGGTGCAGCTAGAAGAGGGATATCTCTCGTCACCACACTCTACTGCACTCCTCCTCAATCTCCTCTTCTGGGATTAGGAAAGGGCGGAGTGCTCAGATACAGCTTCCAGGGCAGTGAGTACTATCATGCACTTGGGATTCGCCCGCCCCAGGCACTGCCACCAGAACTGACAAATTTAATTTCATCTTTAATAGCTGTGCAGGTGGGATCTATATCAGCTTGTTCAGACTCCTATACAGCAGGATGGCCCCAGACTTGCCACAGACCCTCCCAACTGCCCATGGCAGCAGCAGAGGCCATGAGTACGGCGCTCGATTACTCCTTGGCAAAGGAGGATTATATTGGGGACCCCCTAAAGAACAGGGCGCCCTCCTCCTCCCCACCCTTGTCCGGATTGTCAAGGGACACCATGACATCCCTGAAACAAGAAATATTTATCCCAGCTCTCCTAAGGCGCACAAGCTAAAAAAGGGCTTCAGGGCTTAGATCCAAAACCAAAATAAGGTTGCCATCTCCTGGCACAAACCTCAAAAGATATCTAGCCCTCTTCACTCCTCCGTGGAGGATGTTTCCTCAGACACCAAGTCACACTCAGCCTCTGAGCTGGAGGAGGGGGAATTGTTGGAGGAAGAGGAGGAGGATCAATCCTCTTCCCCCAGTCCACCAGGCTATTTTTTCCTGTTCATTTTCCTATGGAACTGAGAAAAGCCATTAAAGTCCTTGACATATCAGGAACCATCCAAACACTACAACTTGAGGACATGGACTTCCCACAGGGAAAAGGCGAGATGCTGGAGGTGCCCAAAGGCAATACCAGAATGAGACAGGGCATTAAAAAAACTTCACCGCTGACTCATCATTGGATGTCATTCAGTTCAGCGCCCAAGCACAAGTGGCCTCAATATCCGTGAGAAGACAAATATGGCTCAAAAACTGGCAGGTCAATTCCAAGTTGAAACAAAATCTTACTACCATTTGGAGGGAGCCAGTTATATGGGGAGGCTTTAGATCATGTGCTCATAGAAACAAAAGATAAAAAGAAGTCCTTACATTTTCTACCTCATCGAGAGGACAGAAAACCCTTTTGCCAATGACAAACCTCTGTTTTAACGTCTGAAATTCTTCCAACTCCTTTTGCCCAAGAGACAACAGAGCAAATACGCAGCAGTGGACTGAACAGAGAGGTCCACTCCACCAGCAGTTCCAATCCCAAGGATTTAACAGACCTCCTCTGGAAATATGTGTGCGGGAAAGCAACAAAACATAACCACCAGGTATCCTAACCACCAGGTATCCAGAGTGGGCGGCAGGCTACATCGCTTTGTCCACTTTTGGAAAAACAAGACATCAGGTTCTGTCTACTGTATCCCTAGACTACCTAATAGACTTTACTCACATCTCACACAATCATTCCATAGATTCCCCGAAATCCAGGAGACTCACCAAACATCGGCTGATGCTAGAAGCTATAGACCACCTTCTCCAAATTGGAGTCATCGAACACGCACTGTGTTCAGAGCAATTGAGTGGCTGCTATTCTATTCTGTTCATCGTACTAAAAAAGGACAGTTCTTCAAGGCGGTCTTGGATCTAAAGAGATTCAGCCGGTATGTTGCGAAATGCCACTTCAGAATGGAGACATACCATACCTGGACGACCATAACTGCCTCCTCCTTCCATCAAGTTTCCTCAGATGTTTGTCTGACACTCTCATCACTTTCAAGACATGGTTTTCAGGTAAATCTTGGAAAGAGCCCCCTTACTCCCACTCAATGCATTCATCATCTGGGACACAGTCTAGGGGACAGTCTCCAGACCTCAAGAGAGGATCAGAAGAATCCACGACACAATCCAAACCATCAGTCACTACCCATCAGCAGACCTGTTAGTCCTAGCAAGACTCCAAGGATTCATGATAGCAACGATACCACGTGTGCCATGGGCCTGCTTCCATTCCAAGAGTCTCTAGTAGTTATTGTTACATCACCAAAAATGGCTCATGACCCAGAGCCACAAACAGATTCCGATACCACTCAAGGTCAGATAGTTGTTCCACTGGTGGCTATCCCAACACAGACAAATTGGGTGGTTTATTCAGCCATCTTCTCCAACCCAGATAACGATGGACACCAGCCTTTAGGGATAGGAAGCCACGTTCAGCAACCACTGTACCCAGGGCAGATGGAATGACAAAGAGCAGACCCACAGCATCAATTGTCTGGAGCCCAGGGCAGTGTGTCTGGCATTATTAGCATTCTCAAGTCAAATCCAGAACAAAAATGTCCTCATCAGAACAGACAACATAATGACAAAGGCACACATAAATAGGAAAGGCAGGACCAAGTCACTGTCCTTCATGAAAGAAGGTACATTGTTCTTCAACTGGGTGGAGATCAACCTACGGTCAATCAAGGCAGAACACATAAAGGATCTGTTAACATGGAGCCGACTGACTGAGCAGGACGGACATAGACGAAGAAGAATGGACCCTTCATCCAGAGGTCTTTCTAATGATGACTGCAAGGTTCAGGGTTCCACAGGTGGACCTGTTCGCCTCTCCAGTAAATCAAGTTCCCAGATTCTTCTCCTGCTTCAACACACAGGGGGCAGAAGCAATGGATGCTCTTCACTACCCTTGGCTGGAGGGAATACCTATGCATTCCCATGCACAACAATGATATCTAGATGCATCCAAAAACTAAGAAGCAAAAGGTCAAGTCTGATACTGGTACTTCTCACTAGCAAGAAGGGCATGGTTCTCTGAAATAGCCCAACTGTCATGAGAATGCTTCAAACTACCAACACACCCAGACCTACTTTTACAGGGCCGGATCCACCATCTGGATCCAGCCTGGCAAAATCTTCATGCATGGAAATTGAATGCCACTTCTTGTTAAAGGATGGAATCATGCCTCACGTGGCAGATAAATCATCCAAGCTAGAAGAGAATCCACACAACACATAAACGAATATTCTTACCATTCCTTTGTCAACTAGTGTGAGTCAAAGAATCTATTACCACTATCATTTTCGGTAAACATCCACGTATCATTTTTACAAAAAGGCCTAGACAGGGGCCTCAGACCAAACACTTTAAGAAGGCAAGTGTCAACCATTACCTCAACTCTGCCTCCAAAGTTGTTGCATGAATTTTCTAGGCACCACTACATACAAAAGTTTTTTGAGTGCAGCCTCTCTAATTAAACCACCAACCATTTATTGGTACCCCAACTAGGATCTACACATTGTGCTGACAGCACTTACCAAGTCTCCCTTCAAGTCTCTATGTAAAACGGACATTAAACTACTCACTTGGAAGGTCCTTTTGCTTACAGTTATTTACTCTCAGAGTTTCAGAGTTAGGGACCATGTCCACTAGGAGCGAACTTTCAGGATGACTCCGTCCTACTACGCCTGAATCCCACCTTCATTCCCAAGGTTATCTCCTTATTCCATCAATCCCAGGAAATCATCCTACTTTTGTTTTGTCCTAACCCCAAGAAGGACTTAGAAAAGACTTGACACTGCTTAGATGTACATAGGGCATTCCAGATCTACATTAAATGTACCAAACACTTCCACAAGTTGGATTGCCTGTTTGTTTCATTCCACTCTTCTTTGTTGCGAAAGAAAGTTTCTACTTCTACATTGGCAAGAAGGATTCATTCCTGCATCTCAAAGCATTACTTCATCACTTCCGGTTGGTTATGGTGTGTGACCAAGAAGCCTTCTCGTAAATCTGCGAGGCGACTTCTCGAGCTACGGGGTCAGAAGTGGCTGATCCAGCAGTAAACAGCCACAAAACAAAGCTTCTCGGGTACGAGAAGCCCTAGTAAGTCTGAATAGGGTCTTTTCCTGTGATCTTACAGCAGTTTAGGATATAACATGCCTCAGTTCACCCACCCATGGTCGAGGAGCTTCGGCATGTCCCGAGTTAAGGATGTCTCTACCCTATCATTGGAAAAAGAAACATTGGCTCTGCTATAGTCATACAGGGGTGAAACAGATGGACAGGGAAAGGTGGCTTGAAGCTGCCTTTTCTAAAGCCACATTGAAACCCCACAAATAACACTGTTGGCTCCCAAGGCAGCTGGAGTGCTTATGTCATGACCGCATGACATGGCTTCAAGCTAGGAAAAAGCGGGAAAAGGCTGCTTCTTTTTGAAACGGCTTTTTTCTGCATAATGTGCTTAGAGGACACTTTCTTGCTAGCTTCAAGACCTGTGTCATCTAAATGCCACACCTTCAAGCCAGCCTGAAAGCACCTCTTTTTGCCTGTCTGTTTAGCCCCATAGTTTCCATTTTCATCATAGTTACTCAGTTAGTGGTTAAAAGTTACCATATTGTAATTTAAATTCATATTCCATTAATCGGTTGCGCTGTTACATGGACTGGGAACTATGGGAGATGGCTCCCTCTGTTGGAACAGTTCCCAGAAGTCTAGATCCTGCCTGATGGGAGCAAACAGAGGGAACCAACCTGAGTTAAGGATGTCTCCACCCCCATAGCTGAAAACAAACATGTCACCAGGTAAGCCAATGTTTCTTTTTCCATACTATTTAAAAACCACATTTTTCTGAACATGTTTATAGGCAGCTGAATAGATTGTCTACCCATTCAACAAACATTGGATCCTACATAATGTATTTTTTTCTGGAAGAAACTGAATTATTTAATTGCTGCTAATTTTTCTGTCTTATTTAGTCAGCCCCTTATTTGCACATGCAAATAGCCTGTATTAAAGTCTGTAAAACAGGTGGTTGTTGCATCGTTTCCAAAGTATAAATGTTTGATTCCCAATACCATGAAAAATCTAAACCTCACTCCATGCTCCATAATTTTAGCAACCAGAAGAAATACTTGCTATGCCAATATTAAGGATATCACAATGGGGGACATTTCTGACTGCATAGGAGAGATGCCTTGCATTTCTGAAATCTGGAGTGCTTGAGGGTTTGAGCCAAGATTTTGCAGTTGAAGACATCATTATTGCTGAATGTGATCACTGTAGTTTGTTTGGCTTTTTTAATCATGGTGACTATTCTTTTTGATACAGGAACATACAACCCATGCCCCATGGTATCTATGCAGCCTTTCAGTTATCTGTTGTGCAAGCCTCATACTCCTGCCATTATTGTCAAATGTTAACAGAACTGCATGGAGAAAGAGTGAGTGCATACCTGTCAGCATTTCACTGATGAAAACCAGGACACATTCAACCAAGCTACATGAGAGTATGGTCAAGTTGGCAAAAGTTATTACTGAGGAAGAACAGATAAGTCAGGAGACTGAAACAGTTTTTGCTTTTACTTGAGCCTACTGGGAAGGCAAAGTTCTGTCCTCTCCTGTCCTCTCCCCCTTGCTGAGTTAACCAAGTGAAAACCGCTTCTGCATTTCAAACTCATTTTGCAGTAACTGAAAAAAGCTGAGAACTGAAAGGGAAAGTGGGAGGAGAGAGAAGCTGGGACATTTGAAAAGCAGCTGAAAAGTGGGGTGACACAGGATTGCGCAAGGCTGAGCCCTTCAAATTGGGAGAGTTAGAGGGTTTGTGAGTGAGACTAAAATACTCCCAGTACCAGTGACCAAGAAGTAGCCAGCTAATTTTCTGATTAGGCACTGACTAGCATGCCTAGAATGGAGATAAAATCCAATCAACTAAGTTATAAAGGGAGCCCTACATGCACATATGTATCAATCACTTTTTATTATATTGGACTTTGCTTTTATATTGCATTGTCTCACAGTGTTTTATATTGGACTTTGCTTTTTACTGTGCAATTAATTTTCATTTTGTTTGGATTAGTCATGGGGGAAGTAGCAGATTTATTGCAGCATTTGTGTTGTTAACACTGAATGTTAATTATACTTCTTGTTTCTTTTTATTCATTTATTGAAAAATACTACATAATCATGCATGCAACCAGAAAACAAAAGTGTTTCTCCCCAATTAATCTCCCATATAGTTGGATATTTATGCTATGAGTTTTTTAGTTGTTATTTTAAGTGAAAGTGTGATATAAATGGTCCCAGGTATTACAGCTGATGGAATATTCTGATGTAATTAGTATTCATCCAGCAGACTGATGAAACACACACATATATTTTAACACGTACAGATCCTATATGAATGTTAATCACAGATCTTGTTTCCATGTCTGAATTTCAAAAATGTGATCATGCTTTCTTTGAAGGTATAAATTGGGATAAAAACTCTATCATTATGTGATTAGGCAGGACATCTGTGATTAGGCAGGACATCTGCCTACTATACAATTAATGTTAATAATAATAATAATAATAATAATGTTTATTTATAACCCGCTCCTCTAATAGAATACTCGGAGCGGAGTACAGCAAATTAAAAATACAAGAATAAAAGAGCAGTCAAATCCCTTCCCAACCTCCCCTCCTTAAGACTAGATTAAATCAAAACTATGTTGCTAGTGTGTATGTGACTTACACTGTTTTTATACAAACCACTGGGCAAATATATCTGAAAAACAAGTGTTCTTTACTATCACTGGATTCTTACAGAAGCTGATGCCTGGAAAAAAAATTTAGTGTGAGGGATTGAAGTGGGGATGGAGTCAAATGACAGATGAGCTAAAAGATAATTTCTCATCTTAAACATTTCAGATGGATTTTTTTCAGTTTAATTTATATGATTTAATTTTTACAGTTGGCTCTTGGAACTCATGGGGGATCCCTTCAGGACTCCCCTGCGAGTTCCAAAACCCATACCCCTTAGGCTTGATTGGGGCATGTGCATTCAAGGCATGCACCCCATTTGCATTAATGGCGATCACCACTCCATGGATTTTCAAGTTTGTGCATCTCAAGTCTGTAGACTCGGAGGGGCAATTGTATACAATATTCTGTTACTCTGAGGAAATGACTATGCTTACATTATCTTGTGGGCTGCTGCTTCCGTAGTCCATCTTTGCTTAAAGTAACAACTAAAGCTTTCTGTTTCACCTACTGCAAGATTGAGGAATCCTTGGCCCTTTAGATTGCTGTGAGGATGGGGGGAAACAAAAATGGGCCCATGTAGACATGCCCAAGGTGAGCCCTTTGGCTGTGTCTACCCCTGGTCAGGTCAATGTATTGCTTGCTGCCAGCCAGGCTCAGCAAAAGCTGTTTGGTCTCTATGGGCACTAGCTCTATTGGTATTCTTTCTTTTATGAACTCACCAACATAACAGCAGGCCTTAGGTTAAGGCTGATTCTAGTTTGTCTGAATCAAAGGTTACTGGAGTGACAGTGGCATTTCTGATAGAATCTAAAATACATTCATGCTGGGGTTGTATTATTCTGGACTTTCACACTGCATCTATTTGCAGCAAAGTCCCATGGCATTAGTTCACCAGCCCAGTACACTTTAATTCAAATAGTCCAGATGACACATTGAGATAACAAGCTGACTATAGATACCTGCCAGCAGAGAAAATACTTCATCAATGATTCAAAAGAAATTTGTCAACAGGGTCTCTCAACAAGATGTGCACTTAATGTAACTCCATTTGATGATGAAACATAGGAATAATTCTAGAAGCCTTTGCATTGATCCAAAATACACAACTGGATGTTGATACAGAAAATAGATTGCACCATAGAGATGAGTCATAAGACACTGAGAGTATTCAAACTGGGAATTCAGGAGACTGAAAGTACACTTCCTTTCTGTGCCATTAGGGCCACTTATCAAGAAATTACAGTTCTTGTTTCTGTTGCTGTGCTTAAATACCACCAACAGAATTGACGTGGATGAAATTATACTTTATCCATTTACCGGGTGAAAAGTGTGGATAAAGAATGTTCCATCAGATCCACTTATGAAGCCTCAGAGTCTTACATGATTCATAAGCCTGTACAACATGAACAGTCTGTTTACAGACTGCCCATGCATTCTTTTTGCTTGCTGCTTGGCTTATACTTCTGGCAGGAGTTACGGAAGAAAGAATTTTATATCATATTCTGAATTGTTCATGGATCCCAATCCAGTATCTGCTGGTGTCAAACATGTAAACTTAAATTCAGTGGCTACCTCTTAAACCAGTGAGATTTACATAGTGTTGTCTTAGCTCTTAATAAATGATTCAATGGATCTGCACTAGTTGGGGTTGGCATTTGGTTTTAAGCCATAATATCCTTTAAAGTCAGTGGTTGCCAGATTACACAATTGCTAAAACAGTATTGGGTAATTTTACAGACTGGCAAACAATATGGTTTAATTGCATATAACCCATAGTCAGATTTTTTTTGGAGTGGATTAGAGACACAGTACCAAGAAGAAATGAATAAAAGAAGTGAAATATATTTTAAAAAGGAATTTATTGTTCTCAATTTTTTTTTACAAAGCCAGAGATAGTAGAATAAAATGGAGATTTTTTAAAAAAGCCATTTAAAATAATTGCAGATGTTGTTGGACAAAGAAGGTTTCAGAAAATAACATTTTTGGTGTGATGTGACAGAGTGGCAGTCCAAAGTGATATCATTCAGCATAATATATTAAGCATAAAGCAAAGCTGCACAAAGTATGTAACTCAAATTATAACAAATGAGGAAAATATACATGCACACTGTTTTCAAGAGAGCACTTGCATCCTGAGACTCTTCGTCTTCACCTGATGAACATAGGAGAGGGTCCAGGCCCTGAGAGTCAGGAATAGGTCCTGGGACATGACAACCTTAATACAGAATATTGTGGTTGAGAATGACAGGACTGAATCAACTGTACAAGACGTTGAATACTTAGTGTCAGTATTACTTGTAAATGATGTGCACTAAGAGGTGGGCATGTTTATGTAAATCTGGGCATAACATAGACTTTAGTTTTTGGCAGATGGGCACTGGGTTTGCATTTGCATTCTTCTGTGGCTGAAAGAACATGACTTGAAAAACTGCACAAAAAGCCCAGAGAAGCGCGGATTGCATATGCCTGGCTACGGGGCAGTGCGATAAAAGCGATCTACAATTGTTAAATCCTGCGCCTATATGATGGGTGAACTGCGGTGTGATAATCTCCTTAGACTGAGATGAGGAAATGGTCACTTTAATTATCAAAATGTAAGCAATTCTGTTTAGTGAAGGAAAACAGTTGTACTCAGTTTACAGAGGTAAGAGATCATTAGAATTCCTTCTGTCAGGTGAAAGTTTGCCACAAATATTTACTACCCCCTCCTCCCTCTGAGCTTTCTTACAGTACCCTTCCAGCTTCTGTCCCTGCAGTTCAGGAGAATTAAATGGACAGATAGGTAAAGACATTGTAATTAGTACTGACACCATTATATACCTAATATAATAATTGATCACAGTGCAACTCATGCCCACGGAAACCAGCATACTTCACACCAGATTGTGACTAAGGAGGTTATCAAATGGAAAAGGGGAAATGGGAGAGAAACAGGGTGCTCCCATCCTTATTACACAATTGTGGTAGGATTATCACACAATGTACCGCAACATCACATACATCCCATTCATCTCCCATCAGTGAAGTGGAATGGTCCCTTAACTTTTTATTCACAGGAAATTGCCATGAATAAAAAGTTACAGGACCAGTCCACTTCATTGACAGGAGAAGAACGGGATGAGCACAGTGTTGCAGGACATCCTGTGATAATCTTCCTGCAATCACGCAATAAGGATGGGAGTATTCTGTTTCTCTCCCATCCTTCTTCTCCATTTGATAATCTCCTCTGTTATAATTGCATCAGTTAAATGTTGAGTGGATGGACAGAAGTGAATAGGGTTCCTGGACCTTTGATTGCATAGAAAAGAGAATTTCAGGAGATTTAGCTCAACCTGCATGATGAAAACCTGGCAAAATTAGCCCTGAAATTAGTACATGTACCTTTCCCACTTGTCTACCTCTGGTAGAAGTTATGGAAGAAAGGATTATATTCTAAATTGTACATGGATCTCAGTCCAGTATCTGCTGGTGCCAAACATGTAAGCTTAAATTCAGTGGCTACTCCTTAAACCAGTGAGATTTACATAGCGTTGACTTAGCTCTCAGGCCATTCTACAAAACAACCAGATAGGCAAATACGACCGTAGGCCTGTATTCTAGCTGCACTTTCCCTTCTGACCCACAACATTGTTACCACTAACTGCTCTGTGGGAAGGCTGTCAGAAGAGAGAGGTAAAGATGAATCCAAAGTCAGCTAAACTGTCCCATCATCCTCCCAATGATAACTACCAATCTCCTTATTAAGAATAGTCACTACTTTTTCTTATTCTCCTTAGTAGGGATTTCTACCTGAAGCATATAAATAATTTGTTTAATTTCTATCACCTACCAATTCATTTTAATCTTCCTGAGATTCAAACCATCACATGAAAATACAGGAGGCTTGAGTTAATTAAATATATTACTTTTTAAAAATTAACAATATAAGACTTATACTCAGCCCAGAGCTTATTTTTATGCTACATTTTAAGAAATATCAACAAAAACATTTATTATTTAGAGGGATCCTTCCTTGACTATTTCTCTTCGCAATTCTATGCCTTATATTATTCTAGACGTCAGGGGAGGCCTTATATTTAGCAATTCAGCAAAACCTCTACTAGGTCTTATTTTATGGGGATGTCTTATTTTCGGAGAAATAGGGTATGGGTTTCAGTCTTTTCTATGATTGCTAGAGTTTTCAGGCCCTTTTATGCTACACAATTATTGCACTATAATTTTGCTATATGGCTCGATCCTGGGATTTGAAATTTATAGAGGGAGATTTAAGATTTCTCAGCCAGAGCTCTCTAGAGCCTTCCAAACTACAAACCCCATCATTCCATAGGATGCAGCCATGACAGTTAAAGTGGGATCATCATGCTGTATTTCTGTAATGTGAAAGGGCCCTTCCTCTCCCCTACACCTTCTCCATTTCAGCTTTCTGTGGTTCCAAGCTCTGTTGTATTGCCTTTTTCTTTCTTAGAGAGCCACCCCTTGCTGCCAGAGTGATGTTTCCCACTCTGAGACCTGTTCTGGTTCATCTTCAGCTACTGGCTTATGTACTATTAATTTTCTCTGCTCTACTTAGACTGCTGTGTCTGCTGTTTTTATTCTCTTCAGTAAGAATACCCTAATGAATCAGAAATTACACTCTTGACAGTCTAATGCCTCATTGCTTGTTAACTAAGAACAAACAAGTACAAATGGAACACTCACTGAAGGACTTGTCAGACCTTTGGTCTCCTATCCAGTTCCATTCTCCTATTATATAGAAGCTGTAATATAAAAGATAATCTTTTAAGGTACAAGGCCCCCTCTTAAGAAAAGTCCACATGTATACAGCTGCTGGGAAGCTGGCAGTTATAGGCCAATTTTACACTGCATCTCTTAGCTCTTAGAGGGAAATTAAACAGTCATCCCTTTGTCCTAAATCACTTAGCTGCATAAGCTAAACAGGGTTTATGACATAACATTATTATTTAAATGTTTGTACCTGATT
The DNA here is from genome assembly GCA_034509955.1 of Urosaurus nigricauda. Taxonomy (NCBI): domain Eukaryota; kingdom Metazoa; phylum Chordata; class Lepidosauria; order Squamata; family Phrynosomatidae; genus Urosaurus; species Urosaurus nigricauda. The sequence continues at coordinate 309,283,609 of JAOEGL010000001.1, read as the reverse complement.
TATGTAAAACCTTTACTGCTAATGCTTGTGAGTTTTGCACAGGCACACTCAAGATTATGTCACTTTAACACTGTGCAATTATAGCACATTGACATAGGTCCAAAATACACTGTAGAAATAATTCAGTTTAAGATCATTTTAATTGTCCTGGCTCAGTGCTAGGGAATCCTGGGACCTGGAGTTTATTGTGGCACCAGAGCTCCCTGACAGAGAAAGCTAAATGTCTCACAAAACTACAATTCCTGGAATTCTCTAGCATTGAGCCAGGGCAGTTAAAGCTGTCTCAAACTGAATTATTTCTGCAGTCTGTTTGGGACCATAGTATCCAACATTTCATAGATGAAATACAGGATGTTAAGATGGCAAAAGTTATTAAGGAAGAATACACAAGTTAGGAGATGCTGCCATAGTATGCTATTCCCTGAATCTAGAAATATTATCAATTTTAGTAAATAATTTATGCACAGTGCGTATTCTAAAGCATTTGCTTACCTGGTTTGCTTTCAGCTGCCTTTAATTTTATAGATGATTTAATAATATTTCCATCCATCCATCATCCATCATTTTATTTATTCCCCACCTTTCTCCCAAGGTGACTCAGTGTGGGTTACAAAAAGGCAGAGAATACAGTAAAATACATATACTATAATTAAAAACATTTTAAAAATTAAGAGTAACATTTTAAAAAGTATTAAATAACAACAGAATTAAAACTAATTATAATCATACTTTAAAACAGTACATCAACATAAAAGTCCTTTTGTTGTTGTTAAAGTTTGTTTCCAAATAATTGATGCCCTTGAAAACAAAGAAAGAGCCATCCTAAGTTCTCTAGTGAAGGAGTTTCAAAATGTGGAAAGAGAAGTCCTTCTCCTATGTCCCCACCAACTGTGCCTGTGAAGGCAATGGGACAGAGGGGGGGGGGGGGGCTCTCTGCAGATCTTAAAGCTTGGGCAGGCTCACATGGGAAGACCAATTGTATTATTACAATACAAGATTAGGTCCCTTTCACACTGCATAATTATAACACAGTGACATTGTCTCCAACATTTCATAGATGAGAGTCACGATGTGCAGCCAAGATACATCAGGGTATGTTGCATGATAAAATACTAGGGCTGTTGCTTTAAATATATTTTTGGAGAATATCATTCTCCCTGGGATTGGTTAGTCCCAGCTAAACTGGGATATAATACATTAAAAAGTTATTTGATACCACACACTGCCAGCCATGGAAAGCCACTGGGGGATCTTCAGCAGGTCACACTCTTTCATCCACAGGGGAAGGCAGTGGCAAACCTCCTCTGAACAAATCTTGCCAAAACATCCCATGATAGGTTCACCTTAGGGTTGCCATAAATTGGAAACAACTTGAAGGCACATAACAACAACTGTCTGTATACTACTTTAATTTAAATTGATTAGCTGTATAGCTTTCGTTTCTTACCATTAAAAGAATCTCCATGACAGTAACTGTTTTTTTTATAAAATATTTGCAACTCATGGAATTTTAAGCTCAGTAACTAAGAAACTGAGGTTTTGTTTAAATTATTAAAATTAAGAGTTTACTTACATTCTCCCTCCCTTGAAGCACAGATACAAGTTATAGTCAGTCCAAAGTGATCATGGTGTCTCCCATGCCAGGTATATTTACCTAGAAATAAGTTACATCAGTAACGAGATTTGCTTCCAAGAAAACCAGTGCAAGACTCTAGATTTACAATGTGTTTCCATCTAGGTTTACACAATTAATACTTTCAAATAAGCATGTAAATTGTGGTTCTTACATACCCTTAGAGATAATTCTGTTAATGTGAGTTTTTGCTTATGCAACATATTAGACGGCTGTTTCTCAAAGTTTAAAAGGCCTCAAGTGACAGAATTATAGCATGTGCCTAAACATCTTTATTCAACTGTACGTGTATGTAAAAGGATGACTTTAAAACAGAATAGGATTTTGGCCTAATCATGTATCCAGATACATTAATAGATTGATGATGGTGATGGTGGTAATGGTGAACAACAACAACAACAGCAACAACAACAATATGCTGAAGTAACCTGTTAGTGTTCTCCGGCAACCTTACAGTAAAGAACTTCATTAATTATAGTTCATGCACAGATGGCTTGGAAGAGATTTTGGTGTTCTAAATAGAACAGCATGGGTATTTTCATACCATGTCCTTATCTGCTTACAAGTAATGATGCCCTCCCCTTAATTAAAAACAAACAAACAAACATTTTTTCCTGCTCTCCAGCACCTTGCAGTGAATATGGTTATGTAGTTTATCCTGGTATGTGTTACGGAGTATAGAGCTGTGTATCTTTACAGTTTCATGATTTTAATAGTCCATCTATTTGATGCTAAAACACTTTGAACTCCAAATACAGTATGTTGAAAAGGAGTAATTTGCTATTTTGTGGATGAAGAGAAAACCATGGTAAAGTGAGTTGATTTGGGGGAATACAAATAGTGCTGCCTGGGCAGAACAGTGAAGTGTTAAGAGATGTGTACAGACTGCTTAATACCCAGGTATCATTTGAAATAATCAGAAACTTTCTGTTATATATGGTTTTGATTCCTATTTATGCTTAAATGCATTTGCAAATTCTTCCCAACTGTGACGCTGCTATCTTTGTCAGTTCCTGAATTGATCTGCCAACTTTCCAAGCAAACTTTATATTTGTGTGGTGAAAAACAGCATGACCAGGAGATATTTGTAGTTGTTGTTAACTGCCCTTGAGTCAACCTCAACTCATGGTGACTCCATGAATAAGAAATCTTCAGGATCCACTGTCCTCCACTTCTCTGCTCAGGTCTTGCAGGCACAAGCCTGTGGCCTCTCTGACTGAGTGTATCTATCTATCATGTGGTCTCCCTTTCTTTCTACTGCCCTCCACCTTTCCTAGCATTATTGTCTTTTCTAATGATTCCTGCCATCTCACGAAGTGGCCAAAATATGACAGCCTCAGTTTAGTCATCCTGGCTTTCAAGGAGAGTTCAGGCTTTATCTGTCCAAGGACCCACTTGTTTGTCTTCTTGGCTGTCCATGGTATCTTCAGCACTGTTTTCCAGCATCACATTTCAAATGAGTTGATTTTCTTTCTGTTGGCTTTCTTCATTGTCCAGCTCTCACATTCATACATGGTGATGGGGAATATGATGGCTTGGATGATCATCATTTTAGTGCTCAAGAGTTATATGTTTGCCCTTTAGGATCCTCTCCATTTCTTTCATAGCTGCCCTTCCCCATCCAAGTCTTCTTCTAATTTCTTGACTGAAATTTCAGTCTCATTTCTGATTGTTTGATCCAGGGCATGGGAATTCTTTCACTATTTCAATTTTCTTGTTATCTAGAATGAATTGTACTAGATCTTCCATGGTAATTATTTTGCTTTTCTTAATGTTCAACATCAAGCCTACCTTGGCACTTTCCTCAGAGGCTCTCCTCAGTAATTGTTCCATGTCTTTGTTGTTTTCTGCTAGGATTAGCTGCATATCTTAAGTTGTTAATGTTCCTACCTCCAAGACATTAGTGAGTGACAATACTTTGCTATCATACTATGAAGATGATTGTGTGTGTATATCAAGCTGCTGATAAGGGTACATGTACAGGCCAGGCAGATGTGTTGTTGCTGGATAGATGCTGATGTTGGAAACTTATAATTTCTAATTTGCATTATTTATTTAAAAACAAAGTCTCATTTACATAATCACTGAAAGATATTATACATCTTTGACAATTTGAAAATGCAGCAATATTGGAAAAAGACATAAGGTGTAATGGGTTGAGGGTTGGACTAGGACTTCAGGAACCCTGCCAACCCATGGATTTTAGGTGACCTTGGGCAAGTCGACTACGCCAATGTGGAGAAACTGGAGCGTGTCCAAAGGAGGGTGACTAAAATGGTGAAGGGTCTGGAAACCTTGCCCTATGAAGAACACCTTAGGGAGCTGGGGATGTTTAGCCTGGAGAAGAGAAGGTTAAGAGGTGATATGATCGCCCTGTTTAAATACTTGAAGGGATGTCACATTGAGGAGGGAGCAAGCTTATTTTCTGCTGCCCTGTTCTCTGGAGCAGCAGAAAATAAGCTTGCTCCCTCCTCAATGTGACATCCCTTCAAGTATTTAAACAGGGCGATCATATCACCTCTTAACCTTCTCTTCTCCAGGCTAAACATCCCCAGCTCCCTAAGGTGTTCTTCATAGGGCAAGGTTTCCAGACCCTTCACCATTTTAGTCACCCTCCTTTGGACACGCTCCAGTTTCTCCACATTGGCGTAGTCGACTTGCCCAAGGTCACCTAAAATCCATGGGTTGGCAGGGCTCCTGAAGTCCTAGTCCAACCCTCAACCCATTACAATGGATGCAAACTGCAGGAAAAAAGATTCCACCTCAACATTAGGAGGAACTTCCTGACGGTGAGGGCTGTTTGACAGTGGAACACATTCCCTCGGAGGGTGGTGGAGTCTCCTTCCTTGGAGGTTTTTAAGCAGAGGCTGGATGGCCATCTGTCGGGTATGATTTGATTGGGGGTTCCTGCATGGCAGGGGGTTGGACTGGATGGCCCTTGTGGTCTCTTCCAACTCTAAATTTCTATGATTCTATGATTCTAAGTCACACTCACTCAGCCTAAGAGGAAAGCAGCAGTAAAAACTGTTTTAAAGAAATCTTACTGGGATAGGGAAGCCATACGTCACAGTTGACTTGAAGGCCCATAGCAACAGCAATCACTATTGGAAATCAGAACGCCACAACACAATCTCTTCTTTAATTTGGTGGATGTTTGTTCTCCAGATACTGCTTCTAGATAATAAGTTATCTGACACACAACTTAGAACACTTTCACACGGGAGAAATTGGAAGGTTATCCCTGTTAGGCTTTGAGGCATCTGTATGAAATGTACAGATGTGCACAAATGGAAAAACAGGAATTGTGGCTGGAGCTGTCTGCAGCTGAAGGCTGGAAAACGCTCAAGGTCAGTATGTGCTTGCTTGCACGTAGGCCTAATGTAAACAACAAGAGTCTTCCTGACTGAGGGGACAATATTGTAGGTGACACAAGGAAGAAGAATCACCAGAAGAGTTTGGGTGGAGTAGTGAGTGGCTGGTTGGAGAGATTTTGTCAGACGAGCGTGTATTTATATTTGTAAATACAGCAACTTAAGAATAAAACCTCTGAGGAGAGAGTTTTGGCTCCAGTCTGTTTCATCAACTGGGAGGAGGATTCCTGATAAAGCTGAAGCTTCAGGGTCGCCGGTAATTCCAAAGGCATCGGAGATTGCTTGAACTGTGCACTTCTGCTTGTTTACATCAACAATCCCATGGGTTTAGTGTTAATTTGCATGAGATGTTCAAATGAATAGCAAATGCAATCCACAGTCATCCATGGCTTTCACATTAATACACACATACTTTCCAAATGAAATTGAAGGGAATCCAGTGCCAATCTGAATGCAATGGAGAGTCAAAAAAGAGTAAATTCGCTAGATTACAAAGTCACAAATCCTGTTGTAATGCGAATTTGTATTAAATTTGCATGTGGCTTGCTGTGATGTTCATCCCTGGATTCCCCTTGATACCCATGTTCCTCCTCTGCTGCCGCCTCTGCTGCATCCTCCTCCTCCCTCTGGCTGAGAGAGTATGACTTTTGTCCCTGGCTCTTCCACCTGGGCTTCTCTGAGGGTAGTGGCAAAGGCACCATCATTTCCCCTTCCCCCAGACCTCCCTGAGGTCAGCAGCATTCCTGCCCATGGCCGGCAAGAGCCTCCTGGGAATCATTAACACTGCCTCCTCCTCCGCCGCCGCCTCAGCAGCTCCCAGTTCTCACATCCTCAGCAGCTCCTTCAACTGAGCAGCCACAGCGGCGGTGCTTGGTGAGGGACTCCAGCAGTGCCTTCCAGCTCAGTGTCTCCCTTGGCAGGGCCTCCCTCCAGCCGAGTGGCCACAATGAACCGGACCTCTTTGGTGGCACGGGTGTCCCAAGAGGCCCTGGAGGCAGCCGGGCGTAGGGTTGGTACTACTGAGGTTGTCCTGTTTGCTGTGCCCACTCAGCCGGAGGAAGGCCCCACTGGGGGAGAGACTGCTGGGGTCCCTCGCCAAGCGCTGCCAGTCCTCTGATGCAGCCTTGGCTGGGATGTCTCCCCTGAGCAGCGCAGGGAACTGCTTTCCACATCACCTGTCTCTCCTTCCCAGCCCTGCCACCTACCAGAGAGAGCAGCAGGAGGAGGAGGGGCAGAGGACGTCACCGGACTGCCCTGGCCAGGCTCCCTGCCGCCCTGGACGTGGGCTTACCTTGGCGCCCTTAGAATGGCCACTCTTCCCTCCCTGGAGCATAGGAGGGGGGCTTGTGAAATGACAGCTGGAGCATGAGACACTAAGATATGTCACCGGCTGGCAATGGGGATTTTTCCTCCTCCATCTGAACCTCACCTGTGCATTGAGCCCATTTTAATGAGGCTTGTAATTCTTGTTGTGTGTGTGTGTGTGATGGCCATTCCCTAACGGACTTGCTTTTCTGGAATGGCAGCACTTTAACATTTTTGGGGATGGGAGCACATAGGTCACCATATTGAAAGAGTCCTTAATGTTCTTTTCCTGAGCACACCTCCTGTCTAGTAACATTGCTCTAACTCTGTGATAGTGGGGCTGCAATACATGCATAAACACAAAACCAGAAATTGTTTATACTGCATTGCTCTAACTCTGTGATAGTGGTGCTTCAATACATGCATAAATACAAAACTAGAAATTGTTTATACTGTATGCATCCTAGACAAGTCTTTCATGGCCTTGCCAAAATCAGGATTCTCTAGAACTCAAATTTATGCCTACTCTGTAAACTTGATTCAGTGAAGAGAATCAATGAACGCTATGAACGTTTCTCTAGATTGTAAACTTAATGAGGGCCACATGTTGCTGTTTAGCTATTTTAAAGCACATACAGCACTTTTCATTTAGGTATTAAACAAATAGACATACAGGCTTAAATCTAATTACTAGTCCTAACTAGAGTAGACCGATTGATTCAGTTACTGAATCAGTTTCTGAAACTAGAGTTAGAACCATTAACTCATTTGCAAGGTCAACACTTGTATAGATCCCATTGATTGGCCCATTTAGTGTAACATGCAACTGGATTTACCATATATACTTGTGTATAAGTCGACCTCATTTATAAGTCGAGGGCAGGTTTGGGGGGCAAAATCATGGGTTTTGATATGATACATGGATAAGTCAAGGGTCAAACTCAGGGGCTTGTAACAAAGGATCTAAATGGAGGGGGGAACACAACTTCACTCCCTCCTCCTCCCTCTCTGGACCTCTCCCAAGGGTCACAGTCTGGGCATGCAAAATGTGGACACAAAACCTCCAGTTTCCCTCCCTTCCCTATAACTTTCCCCAGGGCTGACGACTTGCAAAAAGGGGGACACAGACCTCCGATTTCTCTCTTCTCTCTCCTTCCTCCCTTCTCCACAGCTTTCCCAAGGCTCACAGAGATGTATTACTACATTGACCCATAAATACGTCTACCTAGGATTTTGGAGCCCATTTTGGCGCTTAAATTTTTTGACATATAGACAAGTATATACAGTAAGCCACCATTTCTTGAAAGAAGTATTCCCTAAATATTCAACTTGCTGGTGCACTTTTTAAAAGCTTGTTTGTTTGTTGTTGTTGTTGTTGTTGTGTGCCTTCAGGTCATTTCCAATTTATGATGACCCTAAGTTGACCCTATCACAGGGTTTTCTTGACAAGATTTGTTCAGGTGGGTGCCTTTGCCTCCCCTTGAGGCTGAGAGAGTTTGACTTGCCTTAGGCCAGCCAGTACATTTCCATGGCTGAATGGGAATTAGAACTCTGGTCTCCAAAGTCCTGCATTCAAATGTCTACACAATGCTGACTTTCCAATACTGCTGCACTAGTTCTATTTTCAAATTGGCAAAGGTTCATCTAAAGGACTGATCAACAAGCTGTTCACTCAGTAATAGTTGTATGTAGTGATACTGCATGGTGAGCAACAATTCACACTGAGATTGTAAAAGCAAGCCCCTCCAAACCAACTTAGAAGCCCCTGTGATATCTCTTATCTCTGTTGTCTTGAGGATTGTTTTAATTCCAAAGTCACTGTGCCCCTGACTTTCTTATGATTGCTCTTCAGGTTTCATCAGTGAAATAGTTTAACATCATAGTTGATGTCCTGTGAATTACATCCTTTGAGAGGAAAAATGCAATGATGATTCTTCAGGCTAAAACTTTGGATAATGGATATGTCTTTTCTGCATTACTATGACTGCCTTCATGGTGCTCCAGGCTGAAATAGCCCCCTGGCAATAACAAGTTACATTTACTTCATCAGAACAAAGAACTCAAAGCACCAATCTAGAAAGGCACACACAGATTTGCTTTTAAAGATACTTCCTCATTTTAATATTATTCAGCCTGGTTCCTTGTATATTTATAGCTAGTGATTGCACAAATTGGAATTTTGTTTCTCTAGTCACTTGTGGGTATACTTATTTTATCTGAAAACAGCCATGACTGTCAGGAACTGAGTTTGATGTCTTGACAGTTCTTTGTACACTATGCAGACATCTGGCTGGTGTGTATTGCATCAACTCTACAGTCCTTGTAATATTTTTCCAGCTAGTTGAGCAGGCAGACATGTACCATATGTTGAAATTTTCTCCAAGTATTTAGTACTTGGAGTATTTGCAAAACATAAAGAACTCATCCCTCCTTATCACAACCAGAATAGGTTTGTGATAAATTGGAGAACATGTGGTTACTTATCATAGAATCATAGAGTTGGAAGAGACCCCAAGGGCCATCCAGTCCAAACCTCTGCCATGCAGGAATCAAAACACCCTCAATAGATGGCCATTTAGCCTCTGTTTAAAAACCTCCAAAGGTTTTTTGGAGGAACACCTCCTCCGAGGGAGTGTGTTTCATCATCAAACAGCTCTTACTGTCAGGATGTTCCTTCTAATATTTAGGTGGAATCTCTTTTCCTGTAGCTTGCATCCATTGTTCCTAGTCCCATTCTCTGGAGTTGCAGAAAACAAGCTTGCTCCATCCTCAATATGACACCCCTTCCAATACTTATAGATGGCTGTCATATCACCTGTTAGCCATCTCTTTTCCAAGCTAAACATACACAGTTACCTAAGTCGTTCCTCATAGGGCATGGTTTCCAGGCCTTTCACCATTTTAGTTGCCCTCCTCTGGACATGCCACAGCTTGTCAACATCCTTTTTCAATTGTGGTGCCCAGAAATGGACAAAATATTCCATGTGAGGTCTGACCAAAGAAGAATAGAATGGCACTATTACATCCTTTGATTTACACACTATATTTCTATTGATACAGCCTAGAATTGCATTGGCCTTTTTAACTGCTACATCACACTGTTGACTCATGCTCAATTTGTGGTCTGCTAGGACTCTTAGATCCCTTTCACATGTAGTCTTGTTAAGCCAGGTGTTCCCCATTCTATATCTATGCAATTCATTTTTTCTGTCTGAATGCAGTACCTAACATTTCTCCCTGCTGAATTTCATTTTATTAGTTTTGGCCCAGCTTTCTAATCTATTAAGGTCATTTTGAATTTTGATCCTCTCCTCTGGGGTGTAACCATATGATTTGCTTAGGGGAATTATTAGCACAATAATGGTTAATAATTTCACAGCCCTCGGGGCCTTCTCTGTATCTATGGAGGTAGGAGACAAGAAGAACCACAGAGGCAAACTCTCAATGAATTGTACTTTATTTTTCAAGGGAAAACTCAACATGCATGCATCATACACACTCACACAAGCATACAAAAACTGATAAACAAAGGCATTAGAATCAGGCCCTCTAATGGAAATACTGCATCTGAGGGATCTTGCTCTGCTTGAAGATGTCTCTGGGAAGAGGTAATGGCAACTCAGTCACTCCTGGGCCACACTGAGTTTGGCGAGAGAGCAAGGGTGAAAACCAGCAAAGTGAAAACCAGTACCACTTCCGCCTGCAAACCTAGCTAATCCCACAAACAAAGCAAAGGTCTTCTAATTTATAGAGATTTGTACCCTGGGGCAAAGTCCAGAAAATCCACCAAAGGCACCAATCCACTTAAGGCACCAAAGCAGTGCATCATGAGTATAGCATTGAGTCCATTTATGTTGCATATTGGCAAGGAGCACCAACAATGGAGAACTGGGGACATATGTAAGTTCCAAAAGAGTTCCATAAGAACTTGTTGACATTGAAAATAATCTTGCAAGAATGGATACATGAAGATCAGATTTTTTTTTGCCCAATTGATTAATTAAAGACAACATCAGAAATGTTTTAAATTTAATTGAATACCACAACAAAAACTAAAATAAACAACTCCTTCTAATTTTTCTGGATGCTGAAAAAGCCTTTGACAAAGTCAATTGGCTCTTTATTTCAACAGTTTTAAAAGAAATGGAGAGAGATGACACCTTTTTGAACTGGGTTGATAAGATATATTCAAGTCAAGAAGCAAATACAATCATAAATGGTGAAAAAACAGAAGTATTTAAAACACAAAAAGATGTGGGGCAAGGATGTCCCCTATCACCTCTACATTTCTTGATATCAATGGAAGTTCTGCTCATGCAAATTAGAAAGGCAGATCAGATCGAAGGAGTTAAAATAAAAGGATGGGAATACAAATTAAGAGCCTTTGCAGACAATCTAGTCATAACATTAGGGAAATCAGTGGATAGTATTGATTGTTTAATAAAAAAACTTAATGAATATAGAGAAATTGCCACATTTCAAGTTAATAAGAACAAAATGTTAACAGTGAATATATTTGAAAAAGACAAACTGGAACTGATGTTGAAATCTGGTTTTCAGATAGAGAAGAAAATAACATATGTAGGTATTTATGTAACTACAAATAATACAGAACTTTTTAAGAATAACTACGAAAAAGTATGGTCAGAAATGAGGAAAGATTTAAAATGGTGGAGTAAATTAGATTTATCATGGATGGGCAGAATCTCCACTGTCAAAATGGCATTATTACACAAAATGATGTACCTTTTCCAAAAGTTACAGTACCTATTACTAACCGATGATGTCCCATTTGTAAATTGGCATGACATTTCAAAATGTATTTGGATGGGAAAGAAACCAAGAATCAAAATGAAATTACTTCAAGATTCAACGGACCGAGGAGGTTTGGTACTTCCAGATCTGAAATTATATTATTATGTAGTGACACTAAATTGGGTGTTAGACTGGGTACACTTAAAAAAGAACATTCCCCCTTTCCCAGGACTTTGGCTGGACCTCCAAGACTGAAGATCCCCAAATCCCCTCCCCCAATTTGGTTAAAGAAAGAGGGCAATGGGGGGGGGGTCTCTCTGTTCCTGCCATAAGGCTGACAGTTGGGGGGGAGGGGAATCAAAAGCCAGAAGAGGCAGATAGGAAGTGTTATGGTATGAAAGATGGAAGGGTAGATGTGAGGATGGAAGAGGATGGAAGAAGGGTTGATTGAGTGGAGGAATAAATGAATGGAAGGAGGGGAAAAAGAGGAAGATGGAGATGGTAAAGCAAGAAGGGATGGACGATGGAAGACTGAAGGGTAAAGGATGAGGGAAGGTGAAAGAGAGAGAGAGAAGAAGGGTTAGGAAGGGTTCTAGAAGAGGGTTTAAGGAATGGGTTAGGAGAGAAAATGATTGGTTGGTCAGAGGATGATTGAAGAAGAAGGATGAAGAGAGGGTGAGGGTGTTATTGTAAGATGGTGTATGTTTTGTATTTTGATTTATTATGATAAGACTATGTAGCTTAGGTTACTATACCACATATGAGCTATAATTATAAGAGGGGACAATTTTTATGGGAGTTATGAGGGGGTGGGGGGCTTTCTTGCAGTACTTTATCCTACAAGAGGGCTACCAACATTCACTTGGGGCATGTGAAGTTCCCCAGATCAGTAGACAAGAGGACAAACATCCTACAAGTGTTGCAAGTGACTGCAGCAGTTCGCTGTCGCCGTCGTCATCATCATCATCATCATCATCATCATCATCATCATCATCTCCCTTCTTTTCCCCAATAATAAGACTCAAGGCAAACCCATTATGTGGTTTTGTTGGAAAGATTTGTTCAGAGGGGTTTGCCATTGTCTTCTTCAGCTGAGAGTGTCTGACTGTGTCCAAAGTCACTAAGAGATTTCCATTGGTGAGCAGGGATTTGAACCCTGGTCTTCCAAAATCTTAATCCAACTCTCAAATCACAACACTATGCTGGCTCCATTCCAGCAATAAAGGGTAATTACTACCACATCCACAGCGTTTCTTCCCAGTAAACAATGAGAGCTATCCAAAGTTTTTATCTGAACAGGGTGTATTGAATGCATGGAGGAGGAAGGATTCAAGTGGCAGCTCTTGCCTCAGACTTTAACTTTACATCATCAACTGGATGAATGTGTTCTGTTTTTTTTGCAAATTCCTCACTGCATACAGAAAGCCGATTTGACAAAAAGCAGTACAAATGTAAGGTCTATACAGAGACATTTAATGAGTGCACCAAGGTCAATGCCAAAACTTGCTACCACAATCCCATTTCCCCCCACTACGTGTTCAGTAAATCTGTTCATTGTTTGTGGATGATGAGGCAAAGTGCCCTTTGGCCCTATTTTTCATTGCTATTATGGAAACCATGTAAATGCATAGAAAATATGGACGTGAAGTAATTCAGATTTTCACATTAACCTCATTGCTGAGTCCAGTGTCCCATAGTCTGGCATTTCTTCACTTTTTTCTCAGGTTTCTGAAACCTCAAATTATGTTAATCTCACTTATTTATAAACATACTGTTTACATGGTTGTTTAGATACAGTTATAGTTACTGGATAAAATATCTTGGACTCTGTTGTGTGTCTCTCGGGGTCTTTATGTAGCACATCAGAATTTAACCTGCCATCTCTTTCATAATGTTTATTGGCCACAAGGCCCTCAGTTTCCAAACCCTTAGGCCAAACTAGAGGTATGCAGTTCTTAATAAGGCCAATTCTTAGTGTTTCTGCCCTTGGCATACAATACAAAAGGAAGTCTGTTTCCATATTGGCCATGTTGCTCTGGCATTTCTGTCTCCCCCATTCTTCTCATCCAGCAATCCCATAAGTAGACTGAATCTCCACATAATGGTAAAAGAGTTTCTTATAGTGCATCACAGACAATTATTTTTGTTTTCTAAAGTGTTGCTCTTGTACACATCTGTTTGCATCTTTATTTTATTTGGAACTTTTTTATGACTTTGGTTTTGAACTGATCTCTAGGTCAGTAGGTTTTTCAGAACTTCTATCTGTTTTATGTGAAGTCAAAGGCTTTCATGGCCAGCATCCATAGTTTTTTGTGGGTTTTTTCAGGCTATGAGACCATGCTCTAGAAGAGTTTTTTTCTGACATTTCGCCAGCAGCTGTGGTTGGCATCTTCAGATAATGCTGGCATGGAAGAGAGAGGGGTATATATACTGTTGGTTGAGAAAAGGTGATTTGCATGCTAATCTGTGTATTGTTCTCTTGTTGAGTGGCAAGGCCTCAAGGTATGAATTTAGTCAATAAAACATTGTCTGCTGGGAAAACATCTCACCCTGGATGGTTTTCATTTGCCTTTGTTGGGTCTTTATTTTGGTGTTTTTCAGGACTGGTAGCCAAACTTTGTTTACTTTAAGGGTTTCTTCTTTCCTGTTGAAGTTGTCTAGGTGTTTATGGATTTCAGTGATTTTCCTGTGCATTCTGATCTGATAGTTGTGTCATGGTCCAGAATTTCAGTGTTTTCTAACAGCATTTTATACCCAGGATGGTTTGTAATGTGTTCTGCTACTGCTGATTTTTTTGGCTGGCCCAGTATGCAGTGTCTTTCGTGTTTCTTGATTCGTGTTTGAACACTGCACTTGGTGGTCCCTATGTAGAGTTGTCCTCAGCTGCATAGCATGTGGTAAGCTCCTGTAGCTGTGAGAGGGTCTTTCCTGTCCTTCGCTGAGTGCAGCATTTGCTGGATTTTCTTGGTCGGTTTGTAGACCATTTGGAGATTGTCTTTCCTCACCAGTTTCCCTATTCTGTCTTTGATGTATGGTAAAAATACCACACAGACAATGGATCATTAATTAAATTGACATCCTGAGGTCTTGCCATTCAACAACAGACCAATACACAGATTAACATGCAAATTGCTCCATCTCAACCAACAGTACAGTATATGTACCCCATTCTCTGAAGATGCCAGTCACAGCTGCTAGCAAAATGTCAGGAAAAAACTCTTATAGAACACAGCCTCATAGCCTGTAAAACCCACAAAACAACAACAACAACAACAACAACAACAATGCTATCTGTTTCTTAAGTCTGACACTTGATAGCAATATCAAATATTTTCAAATCCTGTACAGATTTTTACGGAGCACATTGTACAGTCCCACCAGATAAATTCTTTAAAGTCCTATAGGTTATGTAGTATTCATTTTACATTTAAAATGTCTTTGTGATAGGTTGTTACTTATATCTTTCTTTATTAGATATTCAGTAGATCGTAGCAGAGGTGTCACTAGGGTTGCAGTCACCCAGAGCAGTAACTCATCGTGTCACCCTCTCCCCATTGACTTCCTCCCATACTACACCATAGAGACTCCTTAGTAATTTTTTTTCTACTAGTGTTACTCATAAATCTTCTCATATTTCACCGAATGTAATGGCAATAGTTGTGACATAAACAATTAGCAAAATTATACCTTTAAATTACAATATCTTATGCACAGCCTAAATTACAATATCACACACACAGCCTACCACTACATTTACATAGTTTAATGTAGTTAAAGTGAAAATTTGATAAGAAGTGATTTTGAAAAGAAAATTTAATTAGGTGCTTTAGAAAAAAGTATTGATCTTGAACACATTTGAAATCTTAGACTCAGTTTATCCTGAAAGCTTAAGGGGGTAGAGTGTTTTCAAGATACATATAACATATCAGAATCATTCACCCATTTAAAATTTGGGTGTTCCCCCCCCCTCCTTTGATTGCATAATATAATTTTTAGATTTTGTACAGATGTTTTTAAAACCCCACAAATCTTACCTAATTGCATGCATGCTAAGTAGGGTTGCCAGCACCTACTTATAGACAGCACCTGTTTCTTTAATAGTTGTGTAGATGAGGGAATTACAGATGTTGCTTGTCACACTACCAAGTAATAAGCAACATCTGCTGAAATTCCCTCTTCTGCATGACCATTAAATGTACAGGAGTTGTGCCCAATTTTCACTTTGGCAACCCTAAGTATTCACACAATTAAGGTGCTAGCTATCCTAGCCCTTAGGAGCAAGGTGGGACACTGAATTCATTGGGACACAATAGATATGCATTGCTTTGCACTCTTATGTGCTGTGCAATACATGCTAACACTGGATATTTGTAGACAAGAACAATTTAAGTGATAGCAAGTGAGAGAATGACTTTGTGATGCACATTTTCCTCTCCTCACCCCTTCAAACAACTACATAGTGTGACTTTGACAAATTGTAGTGGCCAGATGCAAAAGAAGATCGGGCTCCTGGACCTGTAATAGCTGCATAGATGAGGGAATCTCAGCAGATATTGGTCATTTGACACACAATATCAACCCAAGACATTTTCCTTCCTGGGGCAAAGGATCAGATAGCAGAACAGGCTCCTATTCTCCAAATGGTAAATGGGACTGGAAGTTGTATTTGATTTCAACACTGGAATGGAACAACTAGATCTAGTGTGGTTTAGTGATCTCATTGTTGGACTAGGACTCTGGAAGACCAGAGCTGAAATTTCTGCTCAGATACTAGGTTGCATCTGCACTGGAGAACTAATGCAGTTTGACAGTGAATTAACCGCCATGGCTCAATGCTATGGAATTATGGGATGTGTAGTTTTGTGAGATATTTAGCCTTCTCTGTCAGAGATAACTAGTGCCGCAACAAATTACAAATCCCAGGATTCCAAAGCATGGAGCTATGGCAGTTAAAGCAATGTCAAACTGCTTTATTTCTGCAGTGACCTTTGGAAAGTCACACTCTCTCAGCCTTAGAGAAAGACAATATCAAATCTTCTCTGAACAAATTTTTCCAAGAAAATCCTGCAATGAGTTTTCCTTAGTGTAGCTGTATGTTGGAAGCATGCAACAAAAAATGGCATAGCTTCCCCCACAGCACTTGAGGGCAGGTGATGTGCCAGAGCAACACATTTTCCTCCATACCTTTTAGCTGCTTAGCATCTTCTATCTGAGACAGTTACTTGACTATGCTTAATAGTAGGGCTATTCCTGAAATCGCTCTTAGGTACAGGCTCTCTCTTCTCTTTCCCATCTGGCAACCTTATTAAAATACACTGTGTATCATAATCATGAGATTTTGTTGTTACTGGCTGTGAAGTTGACTTCATCGTATTGTGTTTCTTCGAATGAGAAACCTCCAAGAGCCCAAGTCTTGCTAATGGCTTCCTTGATTGAATTAATCTACCTGTGGTGCAGTCTCCTTTTTCCTACTGCTTTCCACTTTACCACACGTCTGTCTTTTATAGTGAGCTACATCATCTCATGATATGCCCAAAGTATGACAGCCTCAGTTTAGTCATCTTCACTTCTAATGAGAATGAGAATTGGGTTTTGATTTGCTCTAAGACAGTCCATGGTATCTGCAAAACTTTTCTCTAGAACCATATTTCAAATGGGTTGATTTTCTTCTTGACTGCTTTCTTTGACATCTTTCACAACCAAGTCCTGATATTAGAACTACAATGCAACAGTCTGGTGTGTATAAGGTAGGCTGTGCAGCTATTTTGGGGTGCACATGCACCATGGTTTTTTTTTCTTCTCAAAAGGGGAAGTAGTGTGAAGCTATTTCCAGTTTCAATCAATTTTGGGCCAGTTTATGGATTTGAAGGAGACCTCTACGGATTGCAGGGAGTGAAGGAAGCAAAACTGCTTTGTTTATAGTGGCTTGGCACTGCTTGGGAGTATCTGAAAGTAAAAGAAATTGCCTGAAAAATGTGAGGGTGTCCTAAGGAGTTGCAAACATGGGGTTGTTAGTCACATAAATTGTAGATAGCTTGGGCCATAAATTGTGCTTTCCCCACACTGGTGTAAGGATCAGAACAGTGAGCTCATGTTGCTAACCACCCCACAGGCCATACCCCTGTCATGGCTGAGGTAATTTAATCATTATGGAGACAGTCCAAAACATCTTCCCCACTGGGAACAGAAAACAGATATAATGAAGGACCTGTGAGTAAGCTTTCAGGCTTATCATGCCCGCCTGAACTAAATTACTGCATGCTGGAGTTAGTGTTGGATACAGCCCATCGGTCTGCACTGATCAGCACAGTTCCTGGAGTCCTAAGCAAATAACCTTCTTCTGCATAATCTTGGGAAAGGTATTATTCATCACTCCACATTATTAGTTGTACTGCTGAGTACAGAGAATTAGTTACACAGGTGCTCAAAGTAGTGGACTTCTTTATAGTCTGCATTCAGGGATCTTCATAGGAACATAAATATTGCCTTATACTTTGTCAGATCATTCATCTAATTAACCCAGTAATGTTAACACTGACTGGCAGGGGCACTCCAAAGTTTCAAACAGGAGTCTCTCTCAGCCCTGTTTGTACAGCCTGCTGAGAAACATATTAGACATTAATGCTCATCCTCCTTCAACATTGACTATAATGGCTAAAGGCTCAAGGGAACTGTATTCAGATAAAATGTGGAGGGTCACACATTGCCCATCCTGGTTGAAGAGGCTAGGGATTAAACCTGGGGATTTAGATTCAGAACAAGGACTCAGCTCTAGCCCTTCTGCAGGGGGCACTGCACAGTACTAAATTTGTTTACAGTCTTTTCATTTATATTCATGAATATGCCATGCATGCATAGGTTTGAAGGGCTACACAGTCTGGAGACTTAAGTTTCTGATTATTTTATTCATGTTTTCAGTCCCATCAAATCTGGGAGAAGGGCATTGTGCTGTGCACAGAGACATGTAAACCTAATCCTAATTCTTTAAAAGCAGAGGTGCAGGAAGCAACTTCAGGAAGGGGGAATTTGGCCCAGAGACACAGAAGGGGAACAAAGCGAGTAGTCTTTCCCCACCTATCATTGTGTCACTCTTTCTCACCCTCATTGCTTTTTCTGCCTCAGGAATGGATCTTTGTCATGTCTTACAATAGGAAGTTAGATCCTGAAATATTTGTATAACAGTGCTGCAAGGTGCTATTGCAGGGTCATCCAGTGGGTTTCTATGGCTGAGTGGGGATTTGAACCCTGGTTTCCAGAGTTGTAGTCCAACACACAAACCACTACACTACACTGGCTCTCATAGCTCTGGCTTATCCTTATATCTACCTTAATTTCCCCTCCTCATTATTTTTAAACATCAGAAAAGTTTTCTCCACAGAGAGTCAATTAATTATTTACTGCCAAGAATTCCTAATTGCAGTTTGCATATTGTAAGTTGATCTGACATTTGTATGTTTTATAAATACAATGAGGCAATTTCCAACATAATTTATTTCTTGGCATGCACCTTTTCACAGGAATCACTGAGGAAATTGGGTGTTGTTTAACTTAGCTATTAGACTGATAGTTCAAATGTTATGAGAAATAATCTTGGCTGCCATCCTCTATTTGGGTCCATGTGGGTCACTTAAATTTACAAATGTGCAACTGTGTACAGAATCATAACTCATTTCCTTTTCTTCTGATAGTAATATTTAACATAACACAGAGCATTGCAAAGAGACAGTATGATGTAGTGGTTTGAGTGTTGGACTGGGACTCTGCTGGACCAGGGTTTGAATCCCTACTCAGCCATGGAATATCACTAGGTGACCTCAGGCAAGCCACTCTCTCTCAGCCCCTCTAAACAAATCCTGACAAGAAAACCCTATGATAGGGGCACAGTAAGATGGAAACAATTTGAAGGCACTTAAAAGCAACAAATAGAGCTTTGCAAAGTGTTCATAGAGTCACTGAATTTTAAACTGGAAAGGGATTTTTTAAAGTCATCTACTCTAACTTACCTCTCACTGCATCCCTGAAAACTGGTTGTCAGCTTTTGCTTAAATAGCCCCACCCCAATGGAAATTTACTATTTCCAAGGTAGTTTGTCCCACTTCTGAACATCTCTGACTGTTAAAAAAGTTTCTCTTTGATGTTTAACCCAAATCTGCTTTCTTGTGATTTCCCACCACTGGTTCTAATCCTGCCTTTCAGAGGTACATCAGATTCACTATTTCAATAATCCTTATGACCACCTCATAAATTAGGACAGTAGTATTATCCTGATGATACATATGAGATCAGTGGCTGCTAATAGTTCTAGTGTCAGTGGAGCAGTGAATCTGCACTGTGATTTATTCTCAGCCTTAAAGAAGCTATCCAGGGTGCTTAAACCTATCCCCCAAATAGTTTCAACATCTTGGATAGCTCCCTTTAAAGGTCAGAGAGAGACCTAGAACAGGAACTTTGAGATCGGGACCACTGCTATGTGGAATGGAGTAAGGAAGCCTGAAAGACATTGACTGTCATTGCTATGAGAATAAATCCACTGAATAAACAGAATTGACATAAGTGTTGATGCACAATTGTTTCAACAGGTATAATTTAGTTTAGAGTTTTGGTGGATTTAAGTCTGAAAGAACCATGGAATAGGTCAGTAAGTGAGGGAAGAGCATCTCGTTCTGTGGAACAGAAGTGCACTGGGATGTGTATGGAGACTAAGGTCCAAAACACACTACAGTTTGAGATTGCTTTAGCTGTCCTGGCTCAGTGCTAGAGAATCCTGGAATTGTAGGTTATTGGGGTAGCAGAGCTCTCTGACAGAGAAGGCTAAATGCCTCACAAAATTACAGTTCCCAGGATTCCCTAGCACTGAGCCAGGACAACTAAAGCAGCCTCAAGCTGGATTTTTTCTGGAATGTGTTTTGGACCTAAGAGGATTTTGAGGGAAGCAGGATGATGGTGGAGGTGGTGATGTGAATGACAGTGCCACAACAATGGATAGCAATGTGATCCTGTTTGCATCCTATTCTACCAAGGATGGGAAATCTGGTTTGTTGTATGTTTTGGGAGAGATAGTGTAGTATAGTGGTTTGCGCATTGGACCACAACTCTGGACACCAGGGTTTAAATCTGCTCTTGACCCTGGAAACTCACTGGTGACCTTGGAGAAGTCACACACTCTCATTCTCAGAGGATGGCAAAGGCAAAAACCCCTCTGAACAAACCTTTCTGAGCAAACCTCATGACAGGTTGGCCTTAAGGTTGCTATAAGTCAGAAGCAATTTGAAGGCACACAAGTAGAAACTGCTTTGGCCTTCAAGTAGAAGCTCCATCCATTATAGCCAATAGTTAAGGATTTTCGAAGTTGTATCTCAAAACATCTGAAGGGAGAAAGGTTCTCTGCTGCTCTATTAAGTGATATTGTCTGAGAGGAAGGATTATAATGTTGTTTTTTTCTGAAACTATAACCTCAGCACTTTTCCTGCCTTTGCTTATATTTATGCAGAAATCAATTGACCAGCGGAATACCCTTTGACAAGACTGAGCCAAGACTTAAGTGCTTATGGATCTGATAAGCAATAATTATACACCACCTGTGCCTCTTTATAAGAGTGGCTACTAGTAAATATGGTGCTGGCGTCTGAGAACAATCTTCAGAGTGGTGTTAGCACTCTCTGGTCTCTGACCATCTCATCTAAGTAATGGGTCAAGAGTAATCCAGCTTCTGAGCAGGGGTGCCTTTCGAGGCTTGTCTTTTAGCAAATGATGTTACCCAAAGGGAAGTGGTATATGTTTTATGAAACAAGTGTGTGGAGATAAACCCAAGGGTCTTTATTAATCACACTGAAATGGCAAAAGTATTAAAGAGATTTGTACTGCTCAGATAAAGAGAAATGTTCCTGTGAGAAATGGCCAGAGCAGATTTCCACTTACAGATCTTTACAAGGGAAGGGAAGAGAAGGGAGGAAAGGAAAGATGGCTAGCCTCACTTCACTCAGTTCCGGCAACCATTAGCCCATTATTACTACCTTGATAAAGAGAACCATTATCTCTTTAAAAATCTAAATAGGTTCATCATAATATTGCTAAGCCTGTTGCTAATATCTGATGACTTCATATGCACTTTTTCATGCTGTTATTTTCTTTCTTTCTTTGTCTCCGTTTTGGTACTACAGCAGCTCTTCCCAGATGCTGCCCTTTCAAAGGAATTTTCTGTATACAAATACATTCTTTTCTTTAAAAAAAATCCACTCAGCATTAGCACTCTACTGGGATTGCCTTGAAATATTGTAGTAAAAATTGCAATGTGGGCAGGGAGAAAATATTTAACATTTACTTTAGAGTGGCATCTTTTCTTAGGCCACCATAGAAGTCACTAAAGGGCCATGCAAGCTTCCAGCGTCATCAGACAGTGTCTTCATCAGACAAGGTGGTAAGTGAAGCAAAAGGGAGGGCATAGGGTCTGCATCTGTTATACTCTTAAGAGAGAAAGTGGCAGGCGGTATTGTTATTTTGGTGTTATGTGCCTTCAAAATCTGTTCCATCTAAATTAGGATGATCACATCCCAGGTTTTTCTTGGCTAGATATGTTCAGGGAAGGTTTGCCCTCTGAGGCTCAGACTGATCCAGAGTCAATATTTGAGTTCCATGCTGAATAGGACCATGCTCTCCCAGATTCCTAGTCCAACACCAAAATCCTTATGCCAGTGGTTCTCAACTTGTGGATCAGGACCCCTTTGGGAATTGAATGACCCTTTCACAGGGGTCACCTAAAACCATCGGAAAACACATATATCTGATGGTCTTAGAAACCAAAACACTGCAATTTTATGGTTGGGGGTCACCACAACATGAGGGGCTGTATTAAAGGGTCACGGCATTAGGAAGGGTGAGAACCACTTCATTGCACCAAGCTGGCCCTGAGAGGAGGCTGCAAACATTCAAATGAATTTCTACTGTGTCCTAAAATGGCTTCCAGTGACCAGGGACTCTCCCAAGGATTACTGGGGAAAGGAAATAGCCCTTGGTGGCTACTGGATTCCTTGTCAATGGGGCAGTGAATTTATTCTGGGGTTCAGTCTGAACTTTCAAAGAACTATCTGAGGTACTAAACTCCAGAACAGGTTCAGGACCTTGTCTAGATCCTGGAAGCAAATAATAAATTCAACACCCAACTGACCTGGAGGCTATCAGCCACCACTGAAGAAAATCTGATTCCTCTCCATTTCTGAATATAAAATTCAGGCGTCATTCACAATCATTCCTCCTTCTTAGCTGAAACGCAGGGGTGTTTTTTGGCAATGGAAAACAAAAGGGGAAAGGGATTATGGAGTTATCACAGCCAAAGAGTTAGAGGATATGTTAGGTAGTATATGTGCCTTCAAGTTGCCTGTCGGTGGTCAAAGAAAGATGGCTTGAAGACCCCATGAATTTAGTGGGGTTTTATTAGGCACGAAATCCTCAGAGGAGGTTCTGGCAGTCCCTTCCTCTGAAATAGAGCCAGCCGCACCTGGAATTTGTTGACAGTCTCCCATCCAAGTGCTAACTCAGGACTGACCAGATCGGATGTAATCTGGTGCCTTTAGGGTACAGTATTTAGGCTGCTGGGTTGTACAACCGGCCCTCCTTATCTATGGATTCAAGCATCTGTGGCTTGAAAATATTTTTAAAAAGTGTAAGTTTCCAAATAGCAAGCCTTGATTTTTCATTTCATAGAAGAATCATAGAATCATAGAATCATAGAGTTGGAAGAGACCACAAGGGCCATCCAGTCCAACCCCCTGCCATGCAGGAACTCCAAGTCAAAGCATCCCTGACAGATGGCCATCCAGCCTCTGCTTAAAGACCCCTAAGGAAGGAGACTCCACCACACTCCGAGGGAGTGTGTTCCACTGTCGAACAGCCCTTACTGTCAGGAAGTTCCTCCTAATGTTGAGGTGGAATCTCTTTTCCTGCAGTTTGCATCCATTGTTCCGCGTTCTAGTCTCTGCAGCAGCAGAAAACAAGCTTGCTCCCTCCTCAATATGACATCCCTTCAAATATTTAAACAGGGCTATCATATCACCTCTTCTTATTTTCTGTAAGGGGCACTATTTTGCTATCCCATTGTATTTAATAGGACTTGAGCGTCTGTGGATTTTGTCATCCATGGGGAATGCTGGGACCAAACCCCAACGGGTGATCACAAGGACCCACGGTACAACCAGAAGGAGCCAAACTGAGCAGAGAATAAAACCCCAGCCATGAAAACGCACTGACTTTCATCAAGTCACACTCTCTCAGCCTCAGAGGGAGGCAAAAACAACCACCTTCTCCAAAGGAGGGCGACTAAAATGGTGAAGGATCTGGGATCCGTTGCCTTTATGAGGAGAGACGTAAGAGGCTGGGTATGTTCAGCCTGGAGAAGAGACAGTCAAGGGCAGATAGGATGCCCCTCTTTGAGTATCCGAAGGGGTGTCCCGTTGAGGATGGATGTTCCGTGTTCTAGGCTCTGGAGAAGCAGAAAACAAGTTTGCCTTGAGCCAGAGAAAGAGTGAAAGCGCTGCCAAAGCGGGTTGTCCCTCGGATGCAGATGCCTTTTTGCATCCCTGAATCTGGAGAGCCTCCCTCCCTGCCTGCCTGAGAGGCAGAGCCTCCTCTCTCTCTCTCTCTGTCTCTCTGTCTCTCTCTTCTTCAGCCGGACCAGGATCATTATTTATAGCCCTCTTCCCTCTGCAGCACTTTCCCAGCCTCGCCTCCTCCTCCTCCTCCTCCTCCTCCAGCCTCAGCCTCATCAGGCTCAGGAGGAGCAGCGCCCAGGAGGACTGGCTGGGGCCATGTAAGCCCCACCGCGGGAGCTGGAGCTGGAGCTGGAGCTGGAGGCATCCCCCGGGGGTCTCTCCTCCTCCTCCTCCTCCTCCTCCTCCTCCTCCTCCCTCGCCCTGCCCTCCAGGGAGCCTGGCTGCTGGGATGGATGGCCGGGACCCGGGGGCCCTCCTAGCCCTGCTGCTGCTGCTGCTGCTGCTGCTGCTGCCTCCTGCTCCTCTTGCTGCCTGGCCCAGCAGCCATGGAGATGAACATGAAGAAGTTCACCGTCCGCAGGTTCTTCTCCGTCTACCTCCGCAAGAAGTCGCGCTCCAAGAGCTCCAGCCTCAGCGGCAGGTTCGAGGTAAAGGGCCCCCGAGAGAGAGAGAGAGAGAGAGAGAGAGAGAGAGAGAGAGAGAGAGGAGGAGGGCAGCCCGGCCCCAGGGACACCCCTGCCCTCCCCGGCCTCCAAGGGCCGCTCCCAGCAGGAATGGCTCTCCCTCCCTCCCTCCTTCGTTCCTTGCTTTCTAATCTTCCTTCTTTCTGTCCTTCACATCTTCCCTTCCTTCCTTCCTTCTTCCCTTCTTTCCTTCTTTCCTTTTTCTTCCTTCTCTTCCACATTCCTTCCCTTCGTTCCTTCCTTCCCCTTCCTTCCTTCTTTCCCTCCTTCCCTCCCTCCCTTCCTCCTTCTTTCCTTCCTTCCTTCCTTTATTTCTTCCGTTTCTTTCCTTCCTCCACCCTCCCTTCTTTCCTTTCCTTTCCTTTCCTTCTCTTTCTTTCCTTCCCTCCTTTCCTGCCACTCCTCTCCTCTCCCCTTCCTTCCTTCCTTCCTTCCTTTTCTTTTCTTTCTTTCCTTTCTTCTTTCATTCTTTCCCTCCCTCCCTCCTTCCCTCCCTCCTTCCCACCTTCCCTTCTTTTCTTTTCCCTTCCTTCCTTCCTTCCCAGGGAGACCAGACCTTTCCTCGACGTGTCCTCCATTTCAGCCTCCTGCCCAGGAGGAATTCCCAAATGTCCTCCATTTGAAGCATGACAAAGAAGCAGGAATTCATACCCCTATGAGTGTTTATCTGTTCATCCCTATTTTATTGTCTTTATCATTTATATTTTATCTGGTCCTCCTGTTCTTTCCTTCCTTCCTTCCGTGTCCAGCAGCAACACTGGCATTGCCTGGGCAAATGTGGCCCCGGAAGAAGGTGCAGGAGGGCTCCTGGGGCGCAATGGTCTGAACGGGGCATTGGGGCTTCCTTTCAAAGGAAAGGGTTGAGAAACCATTTCCTCTGTTTTTCGCAACTACTTATTCAAATGGACGGTTTGCGGCTGGCTCTTTTATTCCCTTCCTCCCAGAGACCTTTTTGTTTAACACCTTCCCGACAGCTTTGCCTGGTGGGCTAATGGCCCAAGGGGATCCAGGGGATTTCCTGACCAAGTGGAGGGTTGCGCCTGGTTTTCTCAAGTGTGATAGGTTGTTTTATTTTTATTTAATAGTAACTTGATTTTAATTCTTGTTAGTTTAATTCTATTTTAAGAGGTGGGTGGCTGGGGATGGGATTCTTGGGACATTTTGACTGTAATTGTTTTTAATCTGTTGTACCGATTGTTTCAACAGAGGGGCAGGCAAGAAATAATAGGAATTATTATTATTATTATTATTATTAGGAATAATCGGAATCATCATCATCATCAAGTGCAAGACCCCATGCCCCACCTGGACTCCCTTCCCTTGGTGCAGTAATATTAACCTCTTTCCCATAAGGATCACCTGTGCAGCATAAGCTTTCAAAGTCCGTGTTTTGCAGGCTGGAATAAGGAAGACCTCTGTGCAGCTTAGAAATCTTGGTGCCGCCAAACGTGTCAGGAGCACAGTCCGGTGGAAGGCATCATCTGGGCCAGTGCTATTCAAAGTGCTGGTCCCTAGACTGTCTCTGGACCATTGGCTGATAGTCCCTAGCAAGTTCCCATGAAAAAGAAAGAAAGAAACAGTTGTACCCAATGGGCACAAATATAGTACTGATCCCTGGTGGGATGCTGGAAGAAAAAAAGTCTTTGATGCCAGTGCTGCAGTGGTTCTTGCTAGTAAGAGGAAAAGGGATCTGAGGCTTTACAAATGTTTCTAAGAGCCACGGTATCTGTCTATACCTCTCTGTCTCAAGGGTGGGAATCATGCATCCCACCAGGCTTTGAACTGCAGCTCCCAGAATTCAGCAGTTTTACAGTCCTTGCATGTTTAGTTAAGATTTAAATGCCATTGAATTTATTTCAGAGTAAGCCTTAATAATCTAAAGATACCAGAACACATCTGATCTCAGAAGCCAAGCAGGGCTAGCTCTGGTTAATACTTGGATGGGAGACTGCCAATAAATACAAGGTGCTGTAGGCTATATTTTGGAAGAAGGAACTAGCAAAACCACCTCTGAGTATTCCTTTCCTAATAAAACCCTATTATCACACTAGGGTCAATTTTCCAGAACCATCCCACAATCATCCCTTTACCATCCCCCAATTATCCCATTGCCAATAATGGGATATTCATTGCCAATAATGGGATGGTTGTGGGATGGTTCTGGAATTGACCCTAGTGTGATAATCTCATATGAAATTTGTCAGGCACATACACACACACAAATGTGCACAGGATTGCACACTTGTGATAAAACACTTCTGTGTGTGCCTGTTAAAAAGTAAATTCCACAGAGTTCAGTGGCACTTGCTCGCAGGTGTACAGGAGTGTTGTACCCATGAGAAGGTTTTCCGTTCTGTTTTTCCGATTGTCCGACCAAGTTAGTAGATACTTAGTTCTGCTAACTACAGAGTGGTTCTGCTACCAAATACAGCAGCTGAGAGTTAGGCTAATTCATTCGGTAATGTGATACTGACAGCTTTGGCAAGCATCTGTATTCAGCTCAAGCATCACTAGCAATTTCCCCCTGAAAAGAAACACATCCTCTAAAAGGGTATTCAAGAGCTAGAAAAGTGTTTTAGGATGATAAAGAGGTGAAGAAAGTGTGCAGACATTATTTCTATAGGCAGGGTAGGGTTGGGAGCAGAATATCTTTGTATCTTCTTCCTTGATGCTTCTTTCTGCTCCACCCCTAAGGATTGTTGTTGTTGTTGTTGTTTGTAATTTAATTGTTGGAGATTATATTATGCAACAGTTGTTGAGATATTGAATTCTGTCCCGTACTTAGACCTGTGTACAAAATGGTGACTTTCAAGTTACTAAACGTGACTGGTTTTTTTTTTTTTAATGATCAATGTCAAGGTTAAGGCAAAGAGCATTCTTCAAGTTCTCTTATTGGAGGATAAAGACCCATTTAAACTAAGGTTTGCCAGTTCAGGGTCTTATTCTCTAATAACAGAACTTCAAGAATGCTCTTCGCCTTAACCTTGACATTGATCATTTGCCTTAACAAGTATTTTGTGCATCTTTTAATTTTTGCTGATCTTGGTTGGCAGTGTTGCCATATTGCATAATAAAACATGCACAGGATGCTTTTTTGAAAGTCCCTGCTGCACTTTTCCCATCTTTGCCAAATCTTATTTGACCCAAATTACCTCTTCATATGTTTTATTTTCTGAAAGTGTGAAGTAATTAGGGGTAATCCATAATAAGTAAGTATTGTGCAGTTTTTCAAATGAGGTATCTTCTGAAAAGGGGGCTGCTTCTCTTGAAGAGCTGAGGTGCCTTGTGAAATTGCCAACTATATATGTTAATTTTCTGTGTAAACAGGGGTGAACACTGTAAATTTGTTACTAGATTAGGGATGAAATTCTAAAAACAGGTATATGTGACCTTCTCAGTTTTGGATTATAATTCACCTCATCCCTCACTGCAGGCTATGAAGGGCCTTGGGCTGTTAGGAGGTGCAGTCAAATAATATATGGAGCCCCCACCATTTTTTACAAAGGTCTTTCTGAAAGTATACAGTTAGTAGATGATTTAGCCTTTTCACAAGCCACAGAAATGGCAAAGCAGTCTGTGCAGTTCAGAGGTCAGATCAAGAGGGAAAGTCAACTTTGGGAGTGATTTGGAGGAGCTAACCTCTGCTTTACAAAACTGCAGGAGCAGTTGAAGCCACCAGTTTGAAAGGAAAGTGTCTTTGCAAAGGAAACACAAAAGGAAAGTCTGGAAGAGTAAAAACTTTCAGACACTGATAAAGCAAACTGCAGCAAAAGGACTTTCCATTTCAAGTGGCATGCCCAAGGTGTGGAAAGTGTACAACATTTGAGAGATTTGTCTAGCGAGAAAGCATGGTACAAGAGAGGCTCAAAAACAGAGGTTTTTTGCTGTGCTGTGTTTTGTCAAAATGGTCTAAGAAATGCCTAGCTCCATTAGGTCCAAATTTTCCATGACACTCTATGCTGAGCATCCACTGGAGAATAAACCTAAATGACAGTTAATTTCAAAATAGAGTTGAGGGCCAACATCACAGTTATTTTAGAGAAATCTGTTTAGAATTCCAGAACTGTTTTATTCAGCCCATGGGAGAATTCTACACTTTTGGGGGGCACTTTTCACAGAAAAAAGCCACAGAGAGAAGCCATTTTGGTCACTTTATATGTGATCATAATCTGGATGTCTTCTCAGTCATAGAGAACTTGCCAGAGTGGACTGGGAGAAATTAGGGGTGTTTGAAGAGACATCCAATTTGGAAATGTCCTGACACCTAAGGATATAGTATACAAACATTCCAGAGAATTGCCATCCTTTTATTTCAGAAGGTGGTGATGGAGCTGTGAAGTATGAAAGAGCATGGGAGAAACCAGTAGACTGCTTATCCCTCCCACCTTTCTGATATTCAGCATTTCTAGCCATCCAGAAAAATGAGGAAATAGTTATTTGCACACATTTTAAAATGTGGAATGAAGCTATAATCAAAGAAAAATATGTACTTTCAACATTCAGAGGACTTTCTTCCTAAAGTGATAAGAGTCAAAATACTTTCCAGACTAGATGCCTTGAGTGGTTTTCCCTTTGACTAGCTACATTGACTACACTTCTCACATCATTTGCACACTTTGCTTTTAACAAAAATGAGAGTCTTGGAGCACTTTAAAGATTTACAAAAGTTTTATTTGTCATAAGCTTTGAGGGAGAGCAACCCCTTTCATCAGAAGCATGGAGTGTAGCCTCAGGACCCAGGTATTGTACACATGGGGGGGGGGGGGTAAGAAAGCCAAAAGGTACTTAACAACCACAGGATCATACACATGTTAATCAGCTTTTCTATGCATGCTTGTATTTGTCACCTCCTAATGACTGCAAACGACTCATAACCACCATGCTGGCATTTTTTACATTTCTGTTCTCTCTCTCTCTTCCCACCTCACCCCCAGTCTACATTCCACACATCTGGGAAAGTGGGATGCTGTCCACAAAATCTCATGACAGATAAAACATTTTAGTCATGCAAGTACAATGAGACTTTTAGGCGCAACAGGGAAGCAAGACTCTCCCTCTCAAAACTGGCTTTTGGGGCTTACCATTCTAGAAATTCTGGGGGTTTTCAAATGAGGATAAGGAACTCCACAGCAGCATAAAGGAGCCCAGTGTCTTCATCAGTAATATCCCAATTAATATTATCAGTAATACATGGCACACCAGCAGAAGTCCACCGAGGAAAAGTCCTAGCAGAATAAGGGATTGCAAAACTGTCTTGAATTCAATTGGCGAAGCACAAGAAACTATCTTCTCAGCATTCAGGGGTGTCAAAAAATTAGAATACAGGAGCAACATAGAATCTGTTTTTGGCTCTAGCCTCTATTTGTTTTCTTTAGGGCTTCAGCCCTACATCTCAATCTGGCTAGACTATGATAGTATGAAAATGAAATACAAAGAAATCTGGCAAAGTAGTTCTAAGCAATTACCAACCAAGGGCAATGTTATACCAAGGCACAATTTAGACATAAACTTGGGCTTGGTTTGTAATGGCTTTGGGATTTCTGAATTTTGGGGAAAGTTGTTTGGGGCGGGGAAATCCAAAAATCTTCCCTGTTGCTAGATTCAGATATTCTTGATATGGCTCGCTTAACTCATAGGCAAGCCTTTTGTTACCATAGTCTGGCTTCTGCAGTTCAGCATGAAAAAAGTTAACAGAAGCTATCATTGTAGTTATGACTCCACATGATTATTTGGCTCCCACCATATCTGATTTCCTCACAGTCTTAATGGTTCTTTCTATGCAAAATTCATCAAGGCCTTGAAATAAAGCTCTGTTAAATCTCCAGCGATAAGTGCAGGATTATTTGTGGGCCAGCCACAACAAATTAGATTCCACACTGGCTTTCAGAACAAAAACTTTCTTTCAACTCATCTTCCGTCTCTTGCTTTGGCCCCCATGACAGGCATGAGACACTTCAATTACCCAGTGTCCAGATAAACATGATTTATTCAATTTACAGTATTTAACTGTGAGACACCTTGTCCCTGCCTGTAAGATGGCAGTGTAGAAACAAAACAGGGCAAAAGGGCTTTCCTGTTTTCAGTTAGAAAATAAAAAGAAACCCAAACTAAAGACAAGCCCACATGGAGCATTGTGATTTAATTAAAACAAGTATTTAAAAAAGGAAACCTCTGCCAGCCAATATACATCGAATGCCAAACCTATAAACAAATGTGTGAGTCAGGAAATTAAAATACTCAATTTTAATGAGAACAGTGCCTACTTACCTTGACACCTTCTCTTCATTAAGGTGTTTGACAAATCATTTGGACATATTCTTTTATAGCAAGCACCTTACTCTTGCAAATTTAATGTTTTTGTTCTCATTTTCTCATTTCTTTCATGGCCTGTCAGATGATAATATAGATTACACTACCACTGAATTTATAATCTGTTTAAAGAACAAAATGCAGAACTGATTTAATCTGGTTGGATTGTATATCTCCAAATTTATTTGAATTTCTATTTGTTTCATGTCATTAAATGACAGCATTACCCAATTATACTTTGTATTTCTGTTTAAAAAGAGGGAGGAAGACCTACATAGAGATACTACCAATCCCAAGATTCATTTTTGTAAAATATTTTATTGGATTTAAAAATATATAAATGCAAAGAAAGGGGGAGAAATGTATTAGGATACAAATATGGAGTGAACATGTATATTACTACCGGTAGGAGTTGACTAGTAATGTATTTGGAGTTGGTGTCTGTGGAATACCCATTCATGTATGTCTAAACTGGTAAGATCCTCTGACAATTGAATGATAGATGAGGAGTATTTGCCTTTCTAGCCTTATACTATGAATATTTTAGGTACAGTAAAAGCATGCAGGATCCAACTGTGATGACCAAATTCATCATTTAACTTCTAAGTCACAGGCATATAATTTAAAAGTTCACATGCATCAACAAATATCAACTGCTTTCCAAAAACAAACATTAATACATTGAAATATGCCTGACCAGAAAGAAGTGACCACTGAGCAAACACAACATCGCCTCCTCTTACTTTTTTCTTACCCCAATCTCCCTGTGGATTGAAGGAGGGAATAATAACAAATGACAGGTCACATGACATCAGTTACATACCATAAGGAAGAATTGTCTCTAATATCTCTCCAATATTTAGCTGAAGTGGCCAAGTTCTTTCCAAAATGACTTGGTAGTGTCCATTATACCACAGACATTATTTTTTGTTGAATCAAACATTGCTTTAAATCTAACAAGATTTTAGATACTGAGACTAGAGCAATTGTGCTTTGTTTGGTTTGCAAAGGACTATCTAACTCTTCATTTCATTGAATTCTAACACCATTGACATCACATGTAATGCTTTCCAACAAACATTTGTAAACTATATTTGTTGGTTTGAATTTATCTGATGATAAAATTGACATCGCAGGAGTGCCTGAGGCACCCAGAAACTGACTGTCTATGAATGGACGCCAAAAGATGTTGTAGTTGTAGATATTGTCATTTTGTACCAGTAGGTTGACATGTAGAATCTGTCCCTATTAACTTACATACAACCCTCCAGCCAGTCTATTAACTTACATACACTTGCCCCAGCCAGTCCATTTCTGTTACAGAAAGGCTTGTCTTGCAGTTTTCAAAACATGATTATCCCACAGAATTAATTTAGCATAATTATTTAAATCAGATTGTACTTCATGAAAATTTGATGCAAAGTTGAAAGGCCCACCCTCTCTCCCTCCCTTAGGTAGATGCAAACCAAGGCAGTTCAGCCCAGTAGTGGTGCCAAATAAAACTTATGTAAATCTATAAGAAGGTCTCTGTTTAGAGTAAAATGCCCCTGTGCCAAAGGCACAGAAAGTGTGTCCCAGGGCCACATGCAGGTCCCATCCAATTTTTTAATGGCTAATTTTCAGCCAAAATTGTTAAAAATCCTTGTCCCAATTACTCTCAGTAACCTGTGAACCAGAAAAACAACAATTTTTCCAGTTGAACTCCAACACCAGAAGTGATGTCACACCAAGAATGGCACTGCACTCCACAGGGAGAAATATCTCCTCCACACACAGTTGTCCACCCCTTCCTTAAACAGATATTAAGATTATCTGACCAAAGGAAAGCAACATGGAAGTGAGTACTTTGACTTGTGCCTGAAAAGGCAGACAGTGAAGTTAATTTAAGACACCAGAAAAGTGTCTCTAAAATGTTCTCCAAACAAAGGTCTAGGTTGCACTAGCTACAGTTTCAAAATTCAAGGGCAGCCCTGTTTAAGGATTGCAGTAGCCTAAATGGAGGATGATCAACATGCATCACTGTAGTCTAATTTAATTTCCACAAGAAGGGGTGTCAAGGGCACTTAATCTGAAATAAGACAAAGGAGCTCCTTGCCATTGTCCCCTAATCTTTCAAGAGCAACACCAAATTCAAGGCCTCATTCCTTTTACAAAATACTGTAAATCATTTTTTGAGTTATATCAATGGAGTGATTTAGTGTCGAATGGATATTATTATTATTACTATTATTATTAACCTTTATTTATATAGCACTGTAAATCTACACAGCACTGTACATTCAGTCTTTTTAATTAGATGGTCCCCTGCCCTCAGACTTACAGTCTAAAAAGATACAACACAAAAAGAGAAGGGAATGGTGCTGGGAAAGGGAATGAGGTCCAGTGTTTCTTCTCTCCCTCTGGGGCCTGGACCAAGGCAGAGGGAGAGAAGAACCACTGGACATTCACATTATTGGAGCCGTGATTGAACCTACCCATTTCAATTTAATCCACTTTGCGTTCACATTAAGCAGTGGATCAATTCAATATGGAGGCGCCTCACAGGGGTAACCGCACCACAGGAACCAACTCAAATAGATGGCGCATTCATAGCTATGCTGAATTGATTCATTTCAAAAGAAGGGGGGAATGCCACAGATCTGGAAGAACTGGTTTAAATGGGTTTAAGCGCTGTTCTCCTCTTCACAAAACACACCAGAAATTCAACACAAGAGCAAACAAGGGCTATTTAAGCCATTTCAGATCGGTTTGAAAACTGGTATATTATGTAGTGGGAATGAGGCCCAAGACTACCCACAAATGGTATTCTTATTGCTTGAGTATCTAGACTGGGGAACTGTGGAGTTGAGGGATGCAAGTCCAGATGTCTGGTATAATCCTCTGGCTTCCTCTCCCAGAACAAGAATAGACTGACCATTGATTTCACAAGGCTGTGCTAGTCCTGCACGCATGTATATTTCCTACTGAAGGCTGTGCAGCTAATTATGTTGACTGGGCACAAGATATTTTCAAGTGTCATATCACTCTAATCTACTTTTGATTTAACTATGCTGGCCACTCTTACTTTATTAATGTCACTTTAATTCAAAATTATTATTGGTTATTCCTGAGAGGGAGTGCCACTTTATTCAGAATAAAAGGACTTGATTGGTGAATTTACTCCAGAAACCTGTGTCTTGTGTGGATCAAGTCTAAGTCTGTTCATCCCTCACTATTCATTTTTTTTCCTGTTCACAGAAAACATTATAACTTCCAAGAAAATTGTTCTTGCTTAGTGCTAAGATAGCATCTATTATTTTAGTGAGGAATCCTCATGAGCACTCAGAGATGCATAAAGGGCTTAGTGTTTGAATGTAGAACTCCAACAAGGTCTTAGATAAGTTTCACACTTCAAGAGCAATGCCGATTTTATGAATATTTTTTCCTTTACTCTGAAACAATCCATGCTCCCTGTTGCATTATAATACTGAGTCACTTTGCATAAACTTTGCAATCACTGCCAACTAAAAGAGGGAAGGAAAAAGTTGTTGGCATGGCTACAAGACAGATAGGTTGCAACAGACCTAAAGAATAGTTTCTGGAATGAAATGATTGAGGAACTGCTCTACAAAATCTTTCTTAATAAATGACACGAAATCTTGGGTATTTTTCCAGTACAAATGTAAAATAATAATAAATTAGATTTTTTTAAAACGTGAAAAAAATGTGAAAAAGAATTGCAATGTGTCCATCTACATTCCACTAAGCTTTACTGGAATTTAGGATGTTCTTGTGCTGTAAAGCCTTGTTTGATGTTGCAGGCCAGGCCAGGAGAGGGCAGAGAGGCAGATGTGATAATAACTTGACACATGATTCTGTATATTTACAGCAGAGCTGAAAATTGATTAATACAATGTACCAGAAGCCTATTGGATTCTGGTAAGATCCACGTTCCTGGCTTGGAGCCATGGACAGAACTGCAAATCCCCCAGGGTGCTCTGGTTATTCTCACAAGTTAGTGTCATCTCTCTATTGATCATATTTCCTAATCAGAGGTGACTTTTAGCAGAACATCTCCTGTCAGTTTCAAATCATGGGAGTGTTCATGCAACAGGCTCTTGGCAGCCAACCTTTCAAAAATGCCTAAAATACTGGTAGTGTGTTCAAGAAAAAAAAGTTAAAATATTAGCATTTGTGGATTAATACTGCTCTTGATCACTACTAACAGAACAGTCTGGTTTATGTTGGCTCTGAAATCCAGCAAATCTAAAACTAATGTTGTGAATACTAAGAGAAAAATGAAGCAAGTTGTAGTAGCCAATTTAAATTTAAGAACAATAGCAAAAACAGTGTCATTTCCTTCTTTCAAAAGATAAATGACTGAGGGAAGCCCAGGGGTCAAAATATACCCTGAGTTCAGGAAGGATATTGACATAGCTTAACATTGCATAATTCCTTTTTGTATTTAAACAAATATGTGCCAGACAGAAGCATTCTCATGGGAGTAAAAGTCAGTGGAAAGGATATTGTTAAAGGTTGGAGGAGGAGTACTGAAATAATGATGACATACTGGGATCTGGGATCATGTTGGATCATTAATCAGTTTGATTGTGGGTGCAATATAAGCCAGCAGCTTTGTTAGTTTACTTTTTTCATAAAAGAAATCATGAAGAACCTGTTCACTCCCAAAGCTGGCCTTGCGGGGGGGGGGGGGGAATAAAAGGATCCAGTACCTCGAGTAAGTGCAGTTACCTTTTCCTTTTGCCAATGGAATTCAAATTTTATCCCATAGATTTTTGAATGCTTTGTTCCCAGTGCCACAGAAACACATTTGGGATGCCACTCCGATATACACCCTGGAGCAGCCAGGGAAAGGGCAGCAGGGGCTTGAGCCCCCTTCTAGATTAGATTAGATTAGACCACCAGGATTGTTATGTAGTTGAGCCTCTTCAGGAAAATTAATCAGAAGTGATTGATCAAGCACACTCACAATTTGGGATATCTGTTGTAGTTGAGCCCTCCCATGAATCATAAAGACTGCATGTAATCTATCCTATGCAACTTGCTTGAGAGTAAGCTACACCAAACACATGCAGGGCACTTTTAAGTAGATATTTTTATTTGTAAGGATCTTCATATTTAAGTATAATTTAATGATAATGGATGCCCCAGACTGTGCCCCATACCTGATTCTTTACACTTCAAGCTTGGTAGATAGACATGTTTTCACATTTTCTTTTAAAGCATTTTGCATGCAATCCTATATTTTCCAACATATCGCTACATCTTTGGATTTTAAAGTCCAGTGTGCCCTTGGTATCCACTGGAGTTTGGCTCCAGGACTCCCCATGGATACCAAAATCTGTGGACTGTCAAGTCCCATTATATACAATTGCTTAATAAAATTGTGTCCCTTATATGAAATAGCAAAATTAAGGTTTTCCTTTTCTGAATGTATATGTTTCTGGAATGTTTTCAAGCCATGGATAGTTGAAACCATGGGAAAAGAATCTGTGGATAAGGAAGGTAGAGAAGTAGAGGGAGAGATATGATAGGATACTTTATAGCCATCTTTGCATTTACTTAATACAGTCTTACTGATGTTTTCTTTGCTTGATATATCTGTAGTGGGTTTTTAATTACTCAATTTTGCAACATTTATTAGTCAGATTGTTTCCCACTTCAGTTGTTGTTGGTTGTTATTTCAAGGAAATACACTATGTGTTTTCATTGTTCTGTAAAAAAGAAAGAAAGACCCCCCCCCCCCATAAACAAGCTCCAAACCTTCAGATAGGCAAAATCCCTGGCAAATATTGATATGTCTGCCAAATGTTGAGACCCTTTTAAAAATGCTTTAGAGTTCCTGCGCACAGGTGTCTGAGCATGTCATCAAACAGCGATTAAGAGCTGTTGGCTTGAAGTGTCTGTGTAACAGTTGGCTTGAAAACAAAGGAGAAAACTGAGCATCTGCCACCAGCACAAATTTAGGAAAAGTTTTTTTAAATAAGGGCATTTAAATATAGAGGGTCTTGTGTCTCTATGTGTACACATGTGCGTGCACACACACACACCAGTTCTGAATTCCCAGTGTTCTGTCTTTAATGTGGGCTTCACCAACCTGATGCTCTCCAGATATTTTGGACTTCATCTCTCATGGTCTCACACCACTGGCCACATTAGCTGGAGCTGTAGGGTAGTGCAGTCAAAAACATGTAGAGTACACTAGGTTGAATGGGCAAGGCTGCTCTTATGTGATCAAGAAACATTTCAGAAACAGACTTTGCATACAGGAACAAGCTTGTTCCTCAAGGGGTCATACAGTCCTTAGGGGAAGAGATTTTAACTCTGCCATAGTAGTGTCCTCATATGCAGCTTTCTACTTGTTTCCATTTGAGTGAATGGTAGACATCATTTTTAAAGAGAAAAGCAGTGTATTGCCTTTGGGGGTAATATTATAATGTGATTCAGTCATGTAAAAGTAGATCTCTGAACTAGAAAAAAACTCAAGGTTTTGTCAATATTTCCTATTCAAAACAGCAGACGCAGTAGGCACTACTTTAGGGTTTTATAGAAAATTAAGAAGGAAGAGGAACCAATATAGATATTCAACTAGCAGATCTGTGTGGGTGACTTTGCTGCTTCACTGTGTGTATGTAACAGTGAAAATTCAAAGCTGTAAGACTATATAAATATATTTTAAATACCTACAGAAAAATCCCATTATGTAATAAAGCATCTCTTGTCCTTGTCTGATATTTTTAGTGGTTCCAAATACATCCTCTCACATTTCATGGTGAAATATGTCCCTAATGGCAGGAAGAACAATATACCTAATTCAGTTTGTCAGTAACCAGTAAAAGAAGGTTTCTGATTTGAAGGCCAAGACCCTGTACACATTTTGTGTAAGTATAAGAGACAAGAAATTTAGTAGTTAAGTGTTGAAGTAAGGAACTGAATGACCAGAGTTCAAATTCCCATTCTGCCATGGAAACTCATTGGGTGACCCTCGGCAAGTCACAGTCTTTCAGCCTAAAAGGAAGGTAATTAAAATCTTAGTCTGAATAAATCTTGCCGAGAAAATCCTATAACAGGGTCACCATAAGTTGGAGTCAACTTGAAAGCACATAACTACAACAAAAAATGAATATACACCAGTGTAGTTAGCCATTCCTTGGCCTTGAGCTCACCTATTGCAAAATGCTCTATTTACTTCCCACTCATCAAGTCAAATGGCAGAGAAAAAGCTCTGTGTGTGCTTGCAGAAGAATTGGCTGCATTAGGGGCCATACTTACTCAATCTCTGAGAAAGCAGAACTATTTTTATGCTAGCATAGTGGCCAAAAGGCTTCTTGCCAAAATGTTTCTTCTTTTAACAATTGCCGTGTGCACCATAAGTAATGATGAACACATAAAATCATAGTGCTTTTTTATTATTTCCTGTACTGGTCCAGTTTACAAATGCTTTTTTCCCATCTAGCACTGTGATAAGTGCTACAGATACCATAGATATGATCCAGCCATTAATGTATAGAGTATTAATGGGTATGGCTATCCTGAATGTAATTGCTTACACAGGCAGCTTCTAGTGGGCTGTTTTCAGTGCCAAAACTGGTCCGGAACCCAAACTGAAATTAGTCTAGATAATTCAGTGCATTCAAAAGAACCCAAAATTATTTCACTACCATATTTTCAGAGACCTTGCCCCCAAAGTAGATACTAGTGACTGAAAGATAGTTACTAAAGACTAAAATGGGCTTCTTAAGGACTAATGCATTCACCTCTTTCAGAGGGAGCACCCATCTTTTGCAAAGAGGCATTCACTGCATTTTAAGGTAAACTCTCTTAGACTTCTTGTAAACAGTCAAGATAACCAAGGATACTAAATACAAGAGGTGGGATTCATCCTTCCAGTCACTTCATCTGCATCCTTAGATTGCATTGGTCTAAATAAATCCCACACCCAAATCAAATGGTCTTCTAGACATCTCTGAAAAAGCATCAGTGAGCATGTCACATTCAGAATGAATATGTACATGATGCTGATTAGCACCTTTCTCAAAAGACCAAGAAAACCATAACATAGAAATATTATTTTTTTCAACAAGTCCCCAAATCCATTTTTGGCGAGGTGTTGCAGTCCTAAAGAGTAACTTTTCTGAGCTCTGAAAACTAGCCCTTCCCATTCTCTGGAGCAGTTGTTGTTATTAACTTTATACTCTGCCTTTTTTCCAGAACCAGGATTCAAAACTGGAACTTTTCATTTTTTTTTTTTTAATGAAAAAAAGCAATTACATTATAGATAAAGAACCCAGTGGCTGAGAGAATGGACTCTGAGATGCTTTGAAGGCAAATGTAAGAGGGTAGTAACCAAGACTGAGGTATTACACGTCCAGTGGTCCATAGTCCATGGATGGGCACCATGTGGCCTATCCGATGTTGAGCTGCAAGTGCTTTAGTTTAATCCCCACTCTGTGAGTGTAGATGGAAGTCCAGCATCATATTGAATGACACTTTCTCCAATTCCAGATAAAAGGCTAATTCATATGCTATTGCCTGGATGGAAGTTATTATTCTGTGGTACTCCAGTGTGGAACTGTTGTTGACAGAATGAATTATATGGCTTCTTCCTTGCCACACAAATGGCACTTTGCCTCCAGCTGAAAATTGCTGTAACTGTATGGGGCTGCTTCTTTGTCATGGCACAATAGTCACCAGCTGTTGAATTAAAAAATATAAACATTTCAAATCGTCCCTTCTCACTTGCTGCCCCGCACTCCTGGAACCTTCTTCCCCCACATGTGCGCCTCATCACTTCTCTATCCAGGTTCAAAAGTAAGTTAAAGACTATACCGTTTGGGGAAGCGTTCCCAGGATCTGCCATCTGCCTCCTCTTAACTATGTGTTAAGAAGCCAAGCCCTCCTTCCAGTCCATCTGCCTTGGTCCAGGCCCCAGAGGGAGAGAAGAACCACTGGACCTCTTCCCCTTTCCCACCACCTTCCCCTTTTCCTTTTGTGTTGTCTTTTAGACTGTAAGCCTGTGGGCAGGGATCTGTCTAACTATAAGATTGTATGTACAGCACTGTGTAAACTTACAGCACTATATAAATAATAATAATAATAATAATAATAATAATATAATGTATTATTATTCTCAAAGCATTATAATCCTTTCATTTCCTGCATCCCTACCATCCTCACATACTTTGTGTTTACCTTGCAAATGTATTTCTTTATTCTATTTATATTCTGTTTTTCTCTAATGAGTGGCAGATCCCTAATCCAGGCTTGCTGTTGTCTGAATCCCTCCCCCAAGACACTGACAGTGTAATTCTATGCTTGCTTACTTGAAAAAAAAATGCCCCACACTGCCCAAAAGGACTTACACATCATCAAGTGCATTTCGAATGGATGCCAACCTCAAAGGTCTTCTTGTGTCATTCCAATCACACTAACATAAATTGTCATATACAATTTTAAAAACTAGTTCAAGATGTACAAACGTATCTCCTTGTCTAGGATCCATATCTGTGCACTTTTTTCCAGTGTGTCACCTCCTACCACTGTCATCTCTCCATTTGGACATTCTGAACATGTTTGCATTAATTCCATGAATACAGATGACATTCTCATTTCCCTTACAGATTTCTGCCCATCTATTTAATCATTTCATAGCTAATTCTGCAGTTAACAGGTTGAGCACAAGACAGCCTTTTTAAGAATACCTTTTTATTTGATTCCTTCTGTATTTATAGAAAACTCATGCAAAACGTCCATTTCACAAGATCTGGCCACATTGCCCCAGAATCAGAGGGAAAACAGAATGTCTGATTTAACGTTAATTTGGCAAACTCACTCCAGCCATTATCTAACCATTTCTCAAATATCTGCTTATTTAATCAGACAATGACAAAATTTGCATGCAGCAATTCTATTTCATGATCCTCCAACAATTAGTACATTCTGTTTTGTTTTGTACTGATACACTAAATTAATGGTGCAATCTAGTTCTCTGGTATTGTTTCTCTCCAGATGTTGTAAAGAAAAATGCAGCTCTTCTTTACAGTTTCTTCTGTCTTAACATTCAGTTTAGTCTTTTTTATTATAACTCAGAAATAAGTGTTACTGAATTCAGTGTCATTTATTCTCATCCACTGATACAGACTTGCATGCACTGCCTTCTCCGTCTTCAAAATCTGATCTTTGCAGTAGCCCTGCCTTGTCAAATATATCACCCCCAGTACCCGAGATAGTGAGCCTTTCAGCCTCTGTATATCAGTTGTTCTACTTGTGTCTTGCTTCTGGGCTTCCCATAGATAATTAATGGGTTGGCTACTATATAGACAGAATGTTTTACTATACAGACCTTTGGTTTGATCCAGCATGGCTCATCTTATGGAATAGTTCTATAATATATGTGTCTTTCATCCCCCCCACCCCCCACCCCAAGAATATGGCTGTTTCCTAATACTGTTAAGGCCCTTTCTTAATACTGTTAAACACAATCAATTCTTACTCAGTTAATGCTTGGTATTCATGCTTTGCACTGCTTAACATAGTCCTTGTCATCATTCTTGGTTTGTGTTCTCAAGCATTGCTTCTTAAATAACCTGTCTTTGTTATCCACACTGCTAAGTCAGGCAAAGATTCTATCCATCTGATTATAAATAGGAATCTTTGTTAGGAAACCTCCTCTGCTGAGTCTGATGTGAAAAATGCATTTAAAAATTACTATTGTAGTAGGAGGCATTCATCAGCAACTGTGGATAAACTACTATTGGTAATACGTTTAAGTGTAGCTCTAGTTGGGATCTGCTCTGAAAGAAGCTAGATCATTGTTAGAATTACCTTGGGTATTAGCAACACTTCTTTGTTAAGGTACGTGTTTTGATGACACCACCATCAGCCAGGATTTAGCTTTAGCAAGACTTCCTGCCTGAAGCAAGATGAAACTGGAGAAACATTTCTCTGGTCATCTCACACCATTTTTGACAGCAGTCTATATTCTCCCATGTTAGTATATAGTCCCTTCTCTAAAGTCAGACAGAATAAGAGATGGCACAACTTCCACCCCTTTCCTATTCCCAGTGGTAAAGGAGGATTTGAAGGGTAAACTTCAGATTACATGCCCCATGTACTGTGTTTGAGATAATTGTATAAAAGTCCAGGCATGCTGAACCCTTTCTATGAAGAGCTCTTCATATCCACTACTGAGAATGATTTTCAGCCAGTTTTCAAAACTCTGTTCTTCTATTATTTATTTATTTATATCCTGCCCCTCTGGGTAAGCAATATTAGTGGCATCCCAGCTGCAGGCATTTCTAAATCAGATAAACTGTCTAGATTCCTTTCATCCTCTTTTGGGTTAAAAGACAAATGCTGGTTTGTTTGCTTTGGTGGACACCTTATGCTGGTAAATGCATAAGGAATTCAGCTCTTCTAATTCAGGTGGGCAGCTAGATATTGATCATCAGTGCCATTGATCATCTTATTGGATGGCATTTAGAGACAGTGTGTTTTACACTGGTTTTGACACTTCTTGGAAGGCAAAATTAGAAGATGACAAGTTCAGAAGAAAATACTGGGGTATTTTGTTTTGACACTATTTTGTACCCTGTGCTATTAAATATAATCAAAACTAGCAGAACAAGTTTTTTGTACTTTCTCTCATTTTATTGGTGGCATTCCATCTAAATCCAGGAATACTGTTCTGGCTCTAAATTAGTGTCTGCAGTCAATAAGAGTGTGGATGAGAGTGAACAAATTGAAGTTTAATTTCAAGCAAGTTAAAGGTTCTCGTGATCACACAAAAGGTAGACAGAAAATAGGACTCAGTCTGTCTGCATCATTACTGACTAGGTGAAATTTCTGTTCATAAGAAGCCCCAAATAGTGTCCAGACAAGATGCAACTAAGGTATCTATCACCAGAAGAGGTACATCCAAGATGGGGAATGAACTGATTTGCCTTAGGTCCAGATTCTGTGGGAAATGGGGTGGTTATGATCCTGCTGGATGGGATCACACTCCCTTTGGAATCCCAGTTTAGGTTGGCTCCTACCTTAGCCTTGAATGTGGATCAAACTTCAGGTGTATTCAGAATAATATTTACACAGCTAAGATTAGCACACCATCAGTGCCTATTGCTTGAAATGTCTCATCTGGAGACAGATGCCTGAGTTATATTTTGTCTGGACTACTGTAACACACTGTGTGGGGCTTCCTATGAACAGAATTTTCAGATAGCCAGTACTGATCCAGACAGAATATTGACCAGAGACCAAATGTGGGGTGAGTTTAGAATGTGAAGAAGTGCACGGAACATTTTCCCTCCTTCTATCTCATACAGACCTGTGCATGTGCCCTCCATATTTTCTGCTACCCCTTATGAAATCAGGTCACATTCAGATTACCTACCCCAGTTTTAATGGAGCTCAAGGTTTAAGTGTTTTAACTGCTATATAATTAAGAGTTATAATTAACCTGTAATTCAAAAACAAATTGCTTCTTTCCTTTTTGAAACTTGGCTCAGTAGAGTCTAATTGAATCTTTGGAATGCCAGAACAATAGAACTAACAAACAATAGTTCTCAGAGTCATCTCACTGGGCTCTGAGTGAGATGTTCCAACTAAACATAAAAATGTTTTTACTTGCCAGTGAAAGGCCAGCAGGGAGGGGGCCAGCCTAGCCTCCCGAAGAAGGGCATTCCAGAGGGTGGAAGCAGCCACCAAGAAGGCTTTTTCTCATGTCCTTACCAGGCAAGCCTGTGATCTTAATGAGACTGTCAGAAAGCCTTTTCCTGCAGAGCTTAGGGTTCTTGCAGGTTCCTATAGGGAGATATGGTCTCTCAAACAGTCTGGACCCAAGTCGTGTAGAGGTATATAGGTCATGATCAGCACTTTGAATTCTGCCCAGAAATGGACAGGTAGCCAGTGGAGCTGTTTTAACAAGGGAATTATATGCTCCCTGTAACTGGCCCTGGTCAGCATTCTGGAGGTAGAATTTTTAACCTGCTGAAGTTTCTGGAAAATTTCCAAAGGCAGCCATACGTAGAGTGTGTTGCAGCAGTCCAAATGGGATGTAATCAAGGCATGTGTCACTGTAGCCAGATCTGACGTCTCAAGGAATGGGTGCAGCTGGCACAAGTTTAAGCTGTGCAGATGCACTCCTGGCCACTGCTGAGACCTGGGCATCCGTGCTCAGAGTAGAGTCCAGGAGCACATCCAAGCTGCGAGCCTGAAATTTTAGGGGGCGTGTAACCCATCCAGCACAGGCAAAACCCCTATTCCCCGATCTGCCTTGTGACTGACTGGGCACACCTCTGTCTTCTCTGAATTAAGCTTCAATTTGTTTGCCCTCATCCAGCCCATTACTGACAGCAGACACAGGTTCAGCATAGAGACAGCTTCCTTGGAATTGGAGGGAAAGGAGAGAAAGTTGTGTCATCAGCATACTGGTGACACCTCACTCCAGAACACCGGATGACCTCTCCCAGTGGTTTCATGTTGATGTTGAATAACATGGGGGACAGAACAGAACCTTGAGGGACTCCACAGGCCAGTGGCCAAGGAGTTG
Organism: Urosaurus nigricauda; assembly: GCA_034509955.1. Classification (NCBI taxonomy): domain Eukaryota; kingdom Metazoa; phylum Chordata; class Lepidosauria; order Squamata; family Phrynosomatidae; genus Urosaurus; species Urosaurus nigricauda. The sequence continues at coordinate 309,239,519 of JAOEGL010000001.1, read as the reverse complement.
AATAGGAATCCCCCAACACCACTTTCTTAGTTCGCCCCACCAAAAAAGACTGGAAGCATTGCATAACAGTGCCCTCCAGCCCCATCCCAGAAAGGTGGCCCAGAAGGATACCATGGCCGACGCTAGTGAATGCCACTGAGTGATCCAGCAGGACCAACAGGGACACACTCCCCAGTCCAGTTCTCTGCACAGGTCATCCACCAAGGCAACCAAAACTTTCTGTGTCCCATGGCCAGGTCTGAAGGCAGATCTGTTTTGTCCAGAAACCCTTGAATTTGATAGCACTATTTGTTTCAAAGGCTGGCTTGAACTTATTGTCTGTCATCTGGGGTACCTGTTTCCCTTCAGTTATCTCTAGTAGGCACAGATTTCAGCTTCACCTCTTGAGGTATCCAAGATTTTGAGATTCTTTCCCATCACATACAGCCATATAGCCAAAGTGAGATCTACAGGCTACATGTTGACACCATCATAGGGGGCTAACCATTGAGGGAATCCCCCCCCTACCAAAATAATAATATAATAATAATGTAACTTCCAATTGTTTCTTTAGGGGAAATAGAAGAAATACTTCTATTCCCTTTAGAGGGGATGAGGGGCTTTACCCATTTTGGAGGGGGGGTTGGCAAAAGGAGCAACATTTATTGTCCTTAGACCACAATAATTTGCCCATACCTGATTTATGAGATTAGGTGTGAACTAGGCACTAGTTTAGGAGATGTCAGAAGTCATCTGTGACTGTTGTAGCAAAGAGAATGGAGAACCTTTCAGATCTCCAGACATCTTCGCTTACAACTCCCACAGCCTCACTTTGACTATTCAGGCTGGGGCTGATGAAGCTGTAGGCTAAAACATCTGGAGGGCCAAAGGTTTCCTTGTAGACTGAACAAGTACACCATTAGCACTCTCATCCCTGCCTCTAAGGATTAGGGTGTCAGAATCACTAATACTAGACTTCAAAGCAATAAACATCATTTTGCTTCCTGTATCACTTTCTGGAATGGGGAAAACTTATCACCTCTGTATTGAGTATATTTTGACAACAGAACACACTCCTTCAGAGTGTGGTAGAGTCCACTTCTTTGGAGGTCTTTAAACAAAGGCTGGATGGTCATCTGTTAGGGTGCTTTGATTGTGTATTCCTGCATAGCAGGGGTTTAAACTGGATGGCCCCTGTAGTCTCTTCCATTTCTATTATTGTAGTCAGGATCAGTGGCAACTTGTGATTCCCATGACAATGGGGTGGTCAGTATTCAGTGTTCTCCCAGCAACAGTGGCAAAATAAAAGTACAAGATTGCACTAGGCAGAAAAAATAGGCAACATAGCAATGATTGCTATGAATGATTGAACTTTCATAGAATCTTGAACAATTCTGTGAATGTTACTGTTCCCAATAATACTCCTGTGTGTTAGTCATGCAGACAAAGTGTCAATCAATAACTTAAAACAAGAATCAAGATGATGTCATTGGCCCTTATCAGACGAGGTTTTTGCAACCCCAATGCAGAGTCACTCCACATCCATCCAAGTTAATTCACATGAATACGCATTGAATTATCACACATGAATGCTGTTACTATGAAGCCATTTCAAAGCCAATCCAAAGTCAATCCAAAGTCACCCCAGAATTCAGTGAATGCCATTGAAACACATGAATGCTGTTACTATGAAGCTACTATGAAGCCATTCCATAGCCAATCCAAAGTCACCCCAGAATTCAGTGAATTCAGTAACAACCGAATTCACAGAAATCAGTTCCAAGGGCACTTCAGATTCAATCCGAATTTGTCTGGTGTGAAATGGTCCATAGTAACAATTTCATGTCTTCTGCCAGCACAAACATGCTTCTTTCATAGGTACTACAGACCAGAGGCCATGGGCCTTATGTGACACCCTAGGAGCTCCCATTGAAAAAACCCGCTGCCTCCAAATGCCCTCTAGAGCTTTGGGGATTTTTTTTTTTTTTTTTTTAAAAACCATGCTTTGCCCCTCCAGGTCAATTTAGGTCCAGAAAAAGCCTTTAAAAAAAATAAAAAGTGAACAGGAAGCAAATTTCTGTTGTTTCCAAAATGGCCCTACCTGTCCATAAAACATTGCAACAATGCTCCCATGCCTTCTAGAGGCCATGTGAGAACATTTTATTGAATTTTTTTATTTTTTATTTTTTTATTTTTTATTTTATTTTATTTTTTATTTTTTATTTTTATTTTTTATGGGGTATAGTGAGGGTATAGCCCTCCAAAAGCTGGCTAATATTGTCCACCCCCTGCTAAAAATGTAAATGGGGAATGCCCAGCACTCTAGACATTATCAGACTGCAGCCTCCATCAGCCTCTAGCCAACATATCCATCTGCATGGCAACATGTTCTGCATCCCTTCTATAGACTATCCTAAGCTCACTAGTGAAACAGGAAAGGTATGATGTCCTCTTTCAGTTTAGTGTTTTGTAGGAAGTGACTTCTTTAGCTGTAATTGAGAATGTTTTTGTGAAATTTTATTGAAGCACTGTAATTGCTGCTGTTGATTGCTGATTTGTGTCATTGCATTTTAAAGAAGAGCTCTTCTGACTCAGACCAAAGACCTGTCTAGTCCCCCATTTTATTTAGTACAGTGGCCAATCAGATGCTTCTGAAAAGCCAACAAATAGGATATGAAAACAACAGCCCTCCCTTGCTGTTAGTAAAGCAGGCTGAGGTTAAATACTTGCTATATATGTGTCAGAATCCTTGTAGTATTCTTCCAGATATGGGTTAGTAGAGGTAGTTGGGGATGATGGTACATAGTTAGTTGCTAGGTAGAGAGGAGGAGTGCATAACGGTGCCAGGAGGATTTATCAGTTGACCTTGGGGCTGCTCGGCTCTGAGCTTGGAATGCAGCAGTTTCTGGTGGGAAGCATTGTGAAGGGGGGAGGTAAGGTGGAACCGAAACCTATGGAAAAAAACAGGAATAGATCTTTCGCGGGCTTTTGTGAGAAAGAGGGAGGTGTGGTACTTTGGAAGATATAGGGGTGCTGGGCGGGGACTGGTCAGTCTCAGCTAAGAAGCTGAATGGTGTGGTTTTGCTGATCCTGGAGCATCAATAAAGTTCTGTTTATTCTACATAAAGCTGACTGGTTGATTGTCTAGGATTCTGGACCCCTGTTCCGACAATATGCACAAAACAAAAACAGTGACCACAGATGAATTGTATAACTTTAAAATAGGTGATGAAGACATTGAAATAGTTGAGGATTTTTCATACCTTGCTCAGTCATTAATCAGAATGGAAACTGAAGTCAGAAAAAGACTGGGACTAGGAAGGGCAGCTATGAAGAAACTAGACCAAAAAAAAAAGTTAGGATACTCCATGCCATTATATTCCCTATTTCTAGGTATGGTTGTGAAAGCTGGAGAGTGAAGAAAGCTGGCAGTAAGACAACCAACTCATTTGAAATGTGGTGTTAGAAAAGCATTCTGTGGATACCATGGACTGCTAAAAAGATCAATAAATGGGTCCTAGAGCAAATCAAATATGAACTCTCCCTAGAAGCCAAGATGATTAAACTGAGGCCGTCGTACTGTGGTATCATGAGAAGACATGATTCAGTAGAAAAGATTATAAGTCTTGGTAAAGTGGAGTGCAGTTGGAAAAGAAGAACCCTGGGTTCTAGATGATTAGATTCAATCAAGGAAGCTACAGCCATGAGTTTACAAGACCTGATGGTCTTGATGATAGGGTGACTTGGAGGACTCTCAATCATGGGTCACCATGGGTTGAACTTGACTTGATGGCTGTTGACAAGAATGTGGTTCTTAGATTTTGGTACTCCAGCAGTTTTGGACATCAACTCCCCAAAGCCCCGCCAGCTTGGCCAAGAGTCAGGAATTCTGGGAGCTAAAGTGAAAACCAACTGAAGAACAAAGTTTGGGAATCATTAATGTAAGCACATGCAGGAGTAAATCAAAACAACATTGAATGTGGCATTACCTGCTCCCTCTTAATTGCATGCAGTTTTAGGGTCCTAATGCAACAAATGAAACCTATTTCCCAAACTTTTAACAACAGTAATGCAAAAGACAATTTTTTTAACCAGAAGGATCCAGTTGTGATGAACCTAACTCTAACTCCAGTTATAGTTTATTAAAACATTGGGTCATCATCTGTGCTGTTGTTGCCCTAACACTACTTTAGATCAGGTAAATAATGATTCAAGAGTTGTGAAAATAGCTTACTGTAGAGTGTAAGGAAGTGACTATGAAGCTGTAAAGTTTTGTACAAAATGTACATCCACTTCAGCAAACTTGCTACCGGAAGTAGCATGTTTGCTCCAGAAGAGATGTTCATCAACAGTAATTATTGGTCAAGGTTGTACTTCGGTCATTAGAATATTGGATTTTGTCTCTGCATTAACTGCCAGAAAAGTATGTGCTAACAAGTTATCACAATAAGCTGCCATCATAAAAGCAGCCAAGGTATACTACTTGCAATTATTTATGATTACTTATTTTTGCTCCTCAGCCAAATGGTAAGGAGGAAGCAATCAGGAGTGTTCCCTGCTGATGAATGGGATTGTTCTCTTGAACAGCAGGAACAAAATTAAAAATTGAAGAAATTGCATAATTCTCTGGCTGTTGATAAGTAGCCAGAGAACCTAGCTTTTAGTGAAATTGCAGTAGACTGAAAAGAGTGCTCTTTGACATTACCTTTCTACCATGTTTTTATGTTTTTTAGCTTGGGAATGAAATGCATGTTGTTCTCATTATACTTTAAAAAAACAAACTTAAATTCTAGTTCTGTTCCATACCAGAAGTGTACCATTAGAGATAAGGAAAGAAATTAGGTATTTTAGATGTAAATAGTGAGAGTCAGTGTGGTGCAGTGGTCTGAGTGTTGGACTATGACTCTGGAGACCAGGATTCGAATTCTGACTCAGCCATGTAAGGCCACAGGATGATCTTCACCAAGTCACATTCTTTCAGCCTCAGAGGAAGGCAATGGCAAACCCCCTCTGAAGAAACTTTCCAAGAAAATCCTGTGATAGCTTTGCCTAAGGGTAGCATAAATTGGATATGACTTGAAGGCACACAACAACAGGCAGGCAGGCAGGCAGAGGGGTGTGTGTGTGTATAGAACTATTTTCCTGAAGTTGTACCAATAAAGCCACTAGCATTTTAATCTGTATAAATGATTAGCCTGTCATGACAATTTTTATTTGCTCTCTATTATAATAAAGCAGCTGATTTTAAAAAAATTGTATACTTAAAAATAAAATTTATTATTAGTTATAATTATATCCCACCTTTTCCCAGTGAGCTTAAAAGATTATTTTAATCCTTTGCACATTATCAATATAACAGCCCTGTAAGACAGTCAGACCGAGATGCAGAGAAGAGACTTGAGAGGGCCCAAGATGGCCCAGGCTGCATCTGCACTGTGTAGGCAAAATCTGTGTAGGGGAATTTTACTTAGCTCAAATTGAAAGGAGCTTGGCTACAAGGACCCCACAAGACTGTCTTCCACCTGTATACTGAGGGGCTGGTGGATCCAAGAAATGATGCAGAGGCAGAATTCTCTAATTAAAGTATTATTTTTATTAAGGGGGAAAATCACCCGCAATTCACTATCACACATTCATTCAAGGCTCAAGAAATCAGGGAGGAGGTTTGAATATTTGAATAGATGGAGGCAGAACTAATGGATATACTTATACAAGCCAAGACTTGTTTCAGGATCCAATTGGTTGAGGTGGTGTGGGACTCGAGTCATTCTGTGAGCACTGAGTGAATGACCAGGCCAGAGCTAGACTAGAGATCATAGTGACATAGTGTCACATAGATGTTACATAGCTGCCCTTCCCAATCCTGGTCTTCTAATTTATTGACTATAGTCCCTAAACAGACAGGCACTATAGGGTGACCTCGTCATGTACTAGGGTTGCCTCGGAGCAGAGCTAGCACATGACGAGGGCATCAAGATGCCGGCGCCCTATCTACATGGGCACCACCATCATTACATGATGAGTGCGCCAGTGGCACACTTATGCCTTCGCCACATGCTGCTGCAGCTTTAAAAAAACCCTGCATTTTGTGGTTTCTTTTTCCGCCGGTGGGAAGCCGTTCGGTGTGGCTGCTGCGGCTTCCTACCGGCTGAAAAGCAGGCGCTTTTGGGGGCAGAATGTACTGCCCCATAGTCTCCATTCCAATCAATATTTGATGCATGGTATGGAAACTGTTTGACTATTTCAGTTTTCTCATTATCTAGAATGAATTCTGCTGGATCTCCCATGGTCATTATTTTTGTGTTCTCGATGCTCAACATTAAGCCTACTTCGGCACTTTCCTCCTTTACCTTCTTCAGTAACTGGTCCAGGTCTTTTGTGGCTTCTTCTAGTACTATTGCGTTATCTGAATATTATAGGTTATTAATGTTCCTTCCTCTAGTCTTCACTCCTTCTGCCTCTGAATATAAGCCTACTCTGCATACAATATTTTCTGCATACAGATTAATAAATAGGGTATTAAAATGCAGCCTTGCTAGAATCCTCTTTGGGAACCATTGTCTTTCTCTGTATTCAGTTCTGATTGCAGCCTCTTATCCTGAGTACAGATTATGCATGAATACGTAGAAAGAGAATAGCACTCCCTTTTTTTTTAGAGCATTCCATAGCTTTTCATGATCTATGCAGTCAAAGGCTTTGCTGTAGTCAATAAAACACATGTAGATTTTCTTTTGGAATTTTCTGATTCACTCCACTATGTTTGCATAGTTTGCAATGCGATCCCTAGTGCCTTTTCCTTTCCTAAATCCAGTTTTCACCTCTGGGATTTCTCTCTCCTTATATGGTGGAAGTCTTTGCTGCAGAATTTTGATCATGATTTTGCTTGCATGGGAAATTGGTGCAGTGATCCTGTAATTACTGCAATATTTTGTGTCTCTTTTTTGTGTATGGGAATGTATATTGATCACTTCCAATGTGTGGGCCAATTAATTCAGTACAAAGGTTCAGCCTCCCCTTCCTAATTTTGCCATATAAATTAACAGTGATAAAATCACAGATGGAGTTATCTGTATATATATCACATATAAATGGACAAAATAAAGCACAAAATTCGATTAGACTAATGTAAGTTTTAAAACATATAGACCTTACTGTTGATTTTATTCAAAATCAAGACTCTGATCTTATTTTCTTACAGAGGAAGTAATGATTTAAGATTAAGTCCTTGTGATCTTGTAGTCAATGGTGCATTCATTTTATACTGAGTAGATGGCTTATTATAGATTATAGCATATGATCAGTTATTTTTCAAATGGCATGCTTTGCTTTCCAATTCCTTTCTTGTTTGTTTGTTTTATTACTTGACAAGAGATCAGAAATTGAGAGATACACATAATGCTTCATAAATTCAGCAGCTTTTCTCTTTCTCACTTATATATTGTAGATGATTGTATAAAAATGATTTTTTCTAGGTGTAGCAGATGGAATCAGATACCATACATGGAATGTCCAATAATCAGGCCCATAGCTAGGCCTTTAGGGGCCATGAGGCAGAATGTACATTTGGGGACCCTATATTTACACGGGGCATGTGTTGATGACGTGGCTCGTGCACTGCATCCAAACAGCGCAGCATATGAGGGACATCACAGTGCTGCTCCAGGGCACTTATGGCACCTCTGTTGTGGCAGACAAAGGAGTTGCTTCTTTTTGGGGGCTTGGGGCAGTGCCCCGGTTGGCCCAGCCTAGCTATGGGCCTACTGATAATCCTATCAATATTTCATACCTTCCAGCGGTTCTGGCCTGGGAGGGATGGCCTTGGTTAACCCTCTGCTATCCCCCTAATTTTCCCAATTTCTGTCTCTTCTTGCTCCCTTCATACTTGTTATACTTCACTTGCTGCAAACTGATTTGAATACAAGTGGAGTTGGTACTCAGTTAACTCAGCAGGTGAGAAAGAAGAGGAGAGGATGGAGTCTTATCCTATCTAATAGGCTCAGGCAAAAGCTAAGGGTTGCAACTTCTTCTGACTTTGGAACATACCATATTGCGTAGTGTAGCTCCAATTTACTTCTTGAGGCAAGCAAAAAGAGTACTGTACACCTTATAGAAAGCAGGGGAAAGAGAGAGCCCTACCAGTTACAAAGTGCATTCCATGACAAGATCATGTTTAACTGACATCATCCCACAATTGTGCTTTCTCAATCTATTTCTCATAGACAAAGGAGACTGCCCCACACACATCTAATTTCCCCTCAATAGGATCTATATTGCAGAAAAGCATTCCTGAGTTTATTCCCCTCCCTCATTTCTGATTGTTATTTGTCTTTTGCATAAACTTCATTGTAAAGCTTTCTTTTACTGGCTTTCCTCTCTCCTTATCTTTTCCTTTTGACTTACTGATCACCTGTTTGTGCTAGGACTACACAGCACAACAAGAAAGAAACTGTAACTTGCAGAAACTGAATACCTGTACTGGGAAAGATTTTATTGTCTGGTTACTTTGGGGGGGGGGGGGGTTTCCCCAGAGCAATGTGCAATTTACATTAACAATGCAATCACACACATTTCTTCTCGGAAGAAAGTCCCAGTTCAGTAGGACTTACTCCTGCGTAAATGTGTACAGATTGCAATCTGAGGCATTCTTTTATGAGGTCATTGGAATGCATATGTTTATTTATGATGATAAAAATTTTACAACTATAAATTTGTTAATTACAATCCATTTATCTCATGAAGCTAAAAATATTGGATATTACTGTATATTTCTCTACCTTTGCACATTTTTATCTTAACAGCTACCTTGTAAAGTAGAATTCAAAGATATAGATATAGATTCTATTTTACAGGGTTGCAGCTCATGCTGCCAATATCTTTATTTGAGTTAGTCCCAAAGGTCCTGTAAAGTAGGTTAGGCAAAGAAACTAGTTAAAGGTGACCACATGACTGTTATCATAGAGCGAATCTGGTATTTTACCTGATCTATAATGGACATTGTGCAGTAAGGGGTATGAATAAAGAGTTCATATGTGGGTCTGAGATAAAGCTGTAATTTTAAGCAGGTCTGATAAAGGCAGGCCTTCATTTTAGATTTGGATAATGTATAATATATGTTTTGCTAATATACTGTATCCCTCTGTATATTACCCTAATTACACACAGAGTATTGCATTTATTGTTTTAAAGGTTTATTCTCGCACTTCCCTAAACTTAGTACATAAATTCTGGGAGTTCTCGGCTTAAAATAGTAGTTTTGTGTGTTCTTCATTATTAATAACCTCTTTGTGCTCGTATTGTCTGACTACACTTTTTTGACTACATTCTGTTATTGCTTGGCCTCATGTGCCCTGGTTTTATCTGTGAAATATTGGAAGGCATGATATTTTTTTTTTAGATTAAAACTGATGCTCTCATAGTATCAGTGGATCCTTCTGGTCCCTTTTGAAGTCTGATTGAAGCTCAATTGGAATTACAGAAAGCCCCATTAGTTCCTGTTCAGATTCCAGATATCATTATTATATAAGTTCTATCTGATTTTTTCAGTGGTTCACCTCACATGTCCCATCCTTCTAAAGCAGTTGACTTGCTAATTCAGTATAGACAGTGCATCAGTGTACATGCATTCTTTTCTCCCACAGAACTGCAGGGTGAATATTGACATGGGGCAAAACAGATGGGTGGGGAAAAGTGTCTTGAAGCTGCCTTTTCTGAAGCCACATTGAAACCCCACCAACCACACCACTGGCTCCCAAGGCAGCTGGAGTGCTCGTGTCATGACCACATGACATGGCTTCAAGACAGGAAGAAGCGGGGGGAAAACTGCTTCTTTTTGAAACAGCTTTTCTTTGCATAAGGGCACTTTTCTGCTGGCTTCAAGGCATGTGTCATCTGAACGTTACACCTTCATTGCAGCCTGAAAGCACCTGTTTTTGCCTGTCTGTTTGATCCCATTGTGATGTTAAATTGTTGGTGAAAATGGACATGCAAACATCTCTGGAAAAATGAAAGAACATAATTATTGTGCTAACTCTGCATAATCTGTATACTTTTCCTTGGAGGTAACAACTTTGAAAGCCAAGTTCATACATCATTCTGAAAAAGAAGTTTAAAATGTTCCTTTGGGGTATAATGGTGGGAAAACGCAGTCAGTATCTTTCTTGCTAACGTCCTAGCAATTACACTGCTTCTGTTCATTCCAAACTTTTCCATAGGAGACAAGGTGATAGATTGAGGCCTTTGCTTATAACCCCCACAATGCTTTTTTGGGACTAACAATTATTAACATTTACGTTAAACTACTAAATAGGTTATTTAGAACTTCTGTCTTATTTGCTTCCTATTGTCACTCTAATAGTCCTTTGCCCCGACAGAATTTTCTATACTGTAGAATTGTCTGTAAAACAGAATTCTTTGTAATGTCAGGGATGATTGATAGCCCATTTGAAACCCCCCTCATCTTCCATTTTTCAATAGACTGGAGACATGTTGGGCTTTTAATAAGCAATCATGACTGCAGGGCATTGTGCCATATTAGAATCAGTAAGAAAATATAGCCACCATTATACATGTCTTAGACAGATCAAATGTAACACAGTATATGTGAGAGAGCTCTTGAAAATGGCTTAGAAATGTCCATGAAGACCTGGGATTTTTCAGTAATGGCACTGTGCTCTGTTGAGCAAGTCTGAGACTGAATGGTGGAGGGGCTTGGTAGTACCCCTCCCCACCAAGTGTGGTGACACCACTGTTCTTACATAGGTCATAATCTCTCCATTTCCAAAAGTGGTAGGATTATCTCATCCTAAAATGCTGGTGTTATATGAAAAGGGAATAACCAAACATCAGTTTTGAAGTGTTGAATATCTTCTTCCCTTAATTTCTTTAGTAGCCCTTGACCTAATTAAAATGTTTATGTTTCACAGTCCAATGATTGTCTACACATGTCTATGCAGAAGTGAACTCCACTGAGTGCAGTGGGATTGACAACTAGATACAGTGAGATTGGCACCTGCAACAGGATCGCAGCCTCAGTTGTTGTTGCTTTAAGCAGGATTGACTTTGTGTGAAAATATTTCTACCTCTTTTGAAATGTAGCAATCACAGGTTATCCCTCATCTCTGTTTTGAGATATAGAATTTATCATGCTGGCTACACTCACAGTTCAAATGCTCAGTTTTATTTACTATAAACATTAATGGTTTGTCCTGAATTTCTCTCAGCCACGCAAATTCTATCTGTATAACCCTTTAGAATTCCGTAGGAGGCCTAAATATTATTTACTTTATTTTGTGATAACAATTTCATTCTTTTGAGGTGTGATTCCATAAATACCCTTACAGGAAAATGCATCATTGTTTCCTTTGCCTTTCAGCCACAGGTGTCCCTCTCCACTTAGTTTGCAATGCAGTGATTAATTTAAGCCAACATGACGCATGCTTCCAACAGCACATGCTCTGGTTAAATAAGGTTAAACTGCAAAAAGCCACAAAATACAAAGACAAGGCTTAAATTGTGCCCTTAATCCCCCTAGCTGGTGTGCCCGCCAAAGACTGTGTCTGTGCTCTGGGGAACAGTTTTAGGATGTTGTGTGTGTGTGTGTGTGTGTATAATGCTCTGTTTCAAACCATTTTAACCATTTTAACAGAACAGTGTCATGTCTATGTCCCTATACATCAGATGTAAAATATGTATGTACCTTTAACTCTGTGGGTCAAAAAGACCCCTCCCACACTTGCTTGAAGCACGGGGAGGATCCCAACATTTGGAGAAGCATCAACACCACCACTCCGCCACAAACACATACACACAATCTTTCATAGGAAAAACAAGCCTAAGGAATTGGGAGGGCATGAAAACCCTTAGACTTATTGAAGCCTGTGCATGCTCCTGGTTATAGAGTACTTACTGAATAAAGCAAAAATGGGACTACATGAAAGGTTGTGGGGAAATGGAGTGGAGGTCCTAGAATCCTGAAGCACAGTATTTCATATTGCAGTAATTTGTTTCAGAGCTTACTTGTGATTTTGGGTGAGGAAGTAGGTCTGCACAGAATAGTCAATGGATAAGTACAGTTTATTTGGGAACCTTTTTATTAACTAAAACTCTGCCTCTGAAAATCATGTAGCAGATTTTTCATTTAAAATATCTGATAAAAATTGTGGATGGCAAGCACTATTTTTAAAGAGGACCCCCACTCATTTCTCATACACAGGAGGGAAGGCTTCTTCTAAGATAATACTGGAGGCAACAGTAAGTGGAACCTATTTTCAAGTAAGCATCTTTAGAGTTAAAAATATTCAGAAGGAAGTCATACTTAAATCTGAAGTGAAATATCCAGTGCAGGCATTGTATTCAGTGGATTTCACAGTCTTCTGCATTACACTTGAAATTATTTGTCCAAGTTGATAATTTTTTTTAAAAAATAGCCTTTTTTCCGTGCTAATAACATTAGAATAAAGAAGAATATGATCCACTTCTACAATAAGCTGTCATCTTTTTCTTTTTTCCTTGTTAATTTTGATGAAACCTCTTTTACTTAATAGGAAAATATGAAGGCAGAGTCTATGATTAATGAACAGTAACCTCCTGCCCACAGTATATTATTCAGTAGGGTTTATTCCTACATATGTAGCCCTGTATAAGGTTGTAAGCTACAGTGTAAGAGTGGCCAGTTAGAGATTTTACCAGTTCTTCCTGCACTTTCCTAACATAGCAAAATGTTCAATGAATGTCTTCCTGGGACAAAATTCAGATTGATTTTGTTTGAAACTGTATATTATGTAGGTGGCCTTGATTGTCCAGTGGAGGGGAATAGGCATTCAGTGTTCATGAGCCTTCGTAATGCCATTGTTCTCTAATTTGAAATTGATTGCCATTGTGTAATGATGACATTTAATACATGCTTGTCAGGGAGGCTGTGTGAGGTCAGTTCAGTTATACTGACTACTATTGTTAAGCAGGTTCCAGATAAGATTATTTCATGCAAAGAAGCCAGCAGGTTTTTTAGTTTATTTACTGGCTCCAGGGAAGCTGTTTGCCCTTCCTTTTCTCCTTTGAAGTCTTAAGAGTCTACACTGTGGTTCTGATGCCATGCTGCTCTTATTGATTGATACCCACAGGATGCAGTGACTTTTAATCCACTTGTGCTAATGGCAAAATGTTAAAAGGGTTGTAGGACACACAGATCTGGATTGGGTGGCATCATAACTAACTATTATATAAACAAGGTAGAATTACACATGATGGAATAAAATAGGACAGCTAATTTAAAAAATGGCAGCCCTGGTTCGAGCTTCATGTTCCCTAAAATCATCCTCCCTGAAATCATAAAAATGAGCACAAAATGCCCATTGTGATTACAACAGGGCATGGAGGATTGTATTCCATTGGTATTTCATTAATGGGGTAAGCATAATTGGTATTTCCTTAATGGGGAAAATACCAGTCATTAAAATGAACATCCTTGCAAGAGTAATGTATTTATTTCAAGCTATAGCAATTATTCTTTCAAATACTATATGTACTAAATGACAGCAAGGTATATCAAAATTTAATTGATTGGACAAAAAAGCAAGAATTAGATGGAGAGTATTAATTGATATAAGAAAAAGGGGTGGGCTAGGTTTACCAGACATGAAAACATATTTTGAAGCAGTTTGTTTAACATGGTTAAAGCAATGGATAGTATTGGAAAATAATGCTTTCACCCTGCCTATTCAACTTATATGCAGAACATATTGTAAGGAAAGCAGGCTTGGACATGGAAGTGGGAGGAGTGAAAATAGGAGGAAGAAATATCAACAATCTGAGATATGCTGACAATACCATAATACTAGCAGAGAACCTCACAGACCTGGAACAATTACTAAGGAAAATCAAGAAGAAAGTGCAAAGGCAGGCTTACTGTTGAACATAAAGAAAACAAAAATAATGACCACAGAGAACTTGCACACATTCAAACTAGACGATGAGGAAATAGATATAATTTCTCATATCTGGGAACAAACATTGATCGGAATGGGGACTGTAGCCAGGAAATCAGAAGAAGATTAAGAACGGGAAGGGTGGCTATGAAAGAACTACAAAAGATTCTAAAATGCAAACACATACAACTCAGCACAAAAGTGAAAAATTATACAAGCCATTGTATTCCCTATTACCATGTATGGATGTGAGAGGTGGACAGCAAAGAAAGAAGATAGGAAGAAAATCAACTCATTTGAGATGTGGTGCTGGAGAAGAGTGCTAAGGATTTCCTGGACAGCCAAAAGGACAAACAGATGGGTACTAGAGCAGATCAAGGCAGAAATATCTCTAGAAGCCAAGATGACAAGACTTAGACTGTCATACTTTGAAACACATCATGAGAAGGTATGAATAATTGGAAAAGACAATAATGTTAGGAAAGGCAGAGGGAAGTAGAAAGAGAGGAAGACCACATACTAGATGGATGGACTTTATTAAAGAGACCATGAATATGAGTTTGCAGGAGCTGGGCAGAGCAGTAGGGGACAGGGGGCTGGAGATGTCTCATCCGTAGGGTCGCCATGTGTCGAGATAGATGTGAAGGCAGTTAACAACAATAACAAAGTGAAGGAAATAAGCAGCCAGGGTGCCACCTCATTTTTTTTCTAATGCTTTCTTCCTGTAGTCTTCTTATCAATTTTAAAAGTGCTTTTATTTTCTAAATAAGGTATTAGTGTAGCACCCTGATTATGGAATTCCCCAGAAAGGTCAACCTGGTTTCTAGTGTTGACATTGTATACTTAAAATGTTTGTGTGTGTGCACGCACACATTCAAGTTACCTCTAGCTATGGTGAATCCATGAATTTCATAGGCTTTTCTTAGGTAAGGAATACTCAAAGATGGTTTTTCTAGTTCCTTCCTTTGAAATATAGCTTAGAGCACATAGTATTCATTGGTGGTCTCTCATGTAAGTACTAAGCAGAGCTGACCCTGCTTAGCTTCCAAGATCAGATGGCATCTAGTGCTTTTAGAATATTTAGGCCATTAAACTTAACTTTATAGTGGTAGACATTGACTCTATTGTCTGATAAAACTATTCATATAGTTTTATTTCCTAATGAATTTTAGGAATGGACTTTTTGAAACCAGAATTATTTTTATTCCAATATAGTAGAATTAATTTATTTTAAGTTTGATTACTTCATGGTGTATAAACAAGGTAGAATTCTGGAGACTAGGATTTGAATCCCTGCTGAGACCTGGAAACCCACTGGGTGACCTTGGGCAAGTCACACACTCCTAGCCTTAAAGGAAGGCAGAGGAAACCCCCTCTTAACAAATCTTTCCAAGAAAACCTTGTAATAGGGCTGCCTTAGGGTGTCATAAGTTGGAAATGACACGAAGGCATACAACAACGATTACTTTGTTAAACAAATTGGTAACAGATGATTGGGAATTAAAATGAATTCAATTTCTAACAAAAATTGCTAAGGAAGCAATTGTCCAATAACATTGGTCAAAGTGAAAACTGGAGACAAATACAACAAAATAATGCAACACTTAGTATGCGGCAGTGTTTTGTATATTCTGAAATGGAATTGATTTTTCATCTGTTTCCTAACTCACATTGATATTCTTTCTCAACTGGTGCAACTGGCACGTGTACATGTATAGTGTAATTCTGTATATCATTCTCCCTCTAGGAAGGGCCTTTCATTTTTTTTTTTTTTTGTAACAGAACTCTAATTGGTACTTTGGCAACTGTGGGTGACCAAGTTCTTCTGGTCTAGTTCATTTGCAAGGCACTAGGTTATAAAAGGTCTCATCTCTATACTCTATACATATCTATACTCTACACGTCTCTATACTCACAGGTAGATCACATTGAATTCAGTGGGCCTTATTCCTGTGTAATTAGGAAGAGGGTTGCAGCCTCAGGGCCTCCATGAAGGACATTTGGTTTGCTGGGCTACTTTTTTGTTGGTTGTTTCAACAAAGCAGAATTTTCTTCATATTTGTGGCAGAGCTATGCAGCGTATGTAACTGCCTTTTAATTTTTGTTCCTAAGACATTCCTAAACAAATGTTTTATGGCTCAATTATCTGATTTTAGTTTTTCACTGCTGGAGCATGAAGGATCAAAGGTTTAAGGGTTCTCACATAGAGAGATGGGGCATTCTATGAACTGTACAGGCTTATCAAAGCTGATGTGACTGGCACATCTCTTTGTCAACTCTTAGCTGGAAGTCAGGAGGGTTCACCAGGCACAGAAGCTGGGAAGTTTGGCTCTGTTTCTTCTTTCCAAATATAGACTGCTGGGGGCAGCTGCAGCAATGTAAGCTTTGTGCTTGTGTTGTTGCAGCTACCACAAGCAACAGGATTCGAGACTGTCCAAGCCAGAAGGCAAGTGAGTGAGCCAGATAATTCTAAGTGTTCTTCATTGCTCAAAATTCCATGCAGCTGAAGATGTTTCAGAGTCAAGATTTCAGGGGGCTATGTTTCAAGTTGGTCAACTGTTTGAGGGCTTAACTATCTTTGCTTTTGATTTGAGAGATGTTAAAGTTTGTTTCTAAAAAAATATGGACTACATTTAAAAATCACTGTGCATATGGAAACTAGATTAAAATTAGCTGGAAATAAAAGTAATTATTTATTAACTATTATTAAGCATGTTAAAATTCCCTCATAATAATTAGGTTTATATTTATATATAAATGAACGGTCTCTTTATTTATATATACATATAAATATATTTAAATTGGCTTTCATTCATATGATATTGACTCTGATATTATGATATGACATTGAATTTAAAAGAACTAAATTGACTATGATATTTTCTGAGATAGATGATATTTACTAAGGTGCATTTAGTTTCTTTCCCCATTGATTATAGTGCTTGTAGTAGTTTGTTTCTGAAATTTGGTGGCAAACTCTGATATAAATCTGAGGCATTAGATAGGCTGTAAATAAAGCTTATTATTGCATGTTGCCCACAGCTGATCTATATTAACAGAGACCTGGGGCCCTTTCATGCTATAGAATTTTAACACTGTGATTCCACTTGAACTGTGTGACTCCATCCGCTGGAATCCTGGGATTTGCAGTTGTGGGAACTAGACTATGGAGTTTATCAGACGGGGTTTATCTCATGCAGAAACGGGATTTAAAACAGGAAAATGTCACAAAAGTGGGATTCTTTACACATGATGTCGTGCATTAACACACACAGAAAGTGGACAAATCCCGCAAAAGTGGGTTCATTTTCACATGACTTCGGGGAGCATTGAACATTAATCTGGCATTAAATCACACAGAAAGTAGACAAAATTGGTTGCTTTTTACTTTCGTGATTCTCCCGAATGTAAAAAGCGGCTGATTTTGTCCACTTTCTGTGCAGGTTATTTCCATATTAATGTTCAGTGCCACCGATGAGTCTGAAAATGATCCCGCTTTTGCAGGATGCAATGAACTGATTTTCTCAGCAATGTGCACTTAGGGATCTATGATGACAATGAGAACATTTCATCAATATGCCATAATAACTTCCAGGTGGTAATTATTACTTTACGATACCCCCTCATAAGGTGCAATCTGCAGACTTTGACAATATCGGGTATTTGGAGGCTCAGAATATGCTAGGGGAAATGTATAAATCTAGATAGTGACTACATAGAGATAAGTTAACAACTACAAATCAAAACAAACTTTCTGTCAATTTTTTAAAAAGGTGATCATTAAAACTTTTGGATACCCCCTCGTATATGTATGCGTGTGTGTGTGCATGTGCATGTGCATGTCTTCAAATTGCCTTCTACTTATGGCAACCTCATGAATTTCATGCGGTTTTCTTAGACAAGGAATATTCATTCATGGGAGTAAATGCACAAGAGCAAAGACACACAACTAAGCACGGGAAGTCCTGCCCTAGAAGCCCTGCCTCCAGAGGGCAGAAGCCCCACTCCTGGACTGGAGGGTAGAAGCCTCTGGAGGGCAAAATCCCACCCTGGTGGGCAGAAGCCCCACCCACAGCTCAAAAAAGGTTCGCCATCACTGCACTAGGTGGATGGACTCCATCAAGGATGCGATGGAAAGGAATCTTCAAGAACTGATTACAGTAGTGGAGGGCAGGGAGTACTGGAGATGTCTCATCCGCAGGGCAGCCATGAGTCGAGATCGACTTGAGGGTAGTTAACAACAACAACAACAATAAATAGTTTCCTGAAAAAAAAAACATTTCAATGTTATTCTGCAAAAGATAAGCTACCATGTTTTAGATATTGCTCCTTCAAATACTAAAAGTACGCAGTAAATTCCTAATAGAATCATGAAGTTGTTTTGTAAAAAAAAATTAGTCTACTTTTACAATGCTTTCTGTTTTATGATTCTGACTTAGATTTAGCCTTTGTCTGTCATTACTGTGCATTTCATTGAGTAATATAAATTGCTTTGGAGCCTAGGGCACCTTGATTTAATCAAAGCTGTAGTTATTAAGATTGGTCAGCAATTTTAAAATGCATTATATCATATTTTGTGCAGTCAGAGCCTGCAGTGGAACAGAGGCATTTCTCAGCAAATGTTTTCTGGAAATATGTGATATAACTGCAAAATAAGTTCATGTGTGGCCATTCAAAGAGAACATTTATGCACTAATGCTTGAATTGTAGATGACTTTACACAGTGAAGGGCCTAAAACCAATTTGTTAATATAAGGGATCCTGTTGTATAGCAGTGACCATCAATGATGCTGTGACATAGATGGTTGTGCATGTTACTGTTAGCTTTTCTGGACCTCTCTGAGTATTGGAGACTACAGTTTCTTTCTGAATTATCTGCTGAGGTTCATAGTTGAGATTTTATAATATCAGAAATGTCCTTTAGGCATGACCCTAGAAAAAACACAGGATGTTTAATTTCTAGGAATTTCATAAAGATATCAGATAAGGTCTCAGAGGAAGAAATATCAACAGTCTAAAATATGCAGACGACACCATGCTACTAGTAGAAAACAACAAAGGCTTGGAATAATTACTAAAGAAAGTCACAAGAAAATAAGGAGCCCTAGTGGTTCAGTGGTTAAATGTTGGTACTGCAGCCACAAGGCTGTAAGTTTGATCCCAGGACCCCAAGGTCCACTCAGCTTTCCATCCTTTCTTAGGTCGATAAAACGAGTACCCAGCTTGTTGGAGGCAATTGGCTTACACATTATAAACCACTTAAGGAGTGCTAGTTCAATGATAAGCAATACAGAAATACACTTACTATTGCTATTGCTATGAGAAAAAAGTGCTAAGGCAGATGTAGTGTTGAACATTAAGAAAATAAAATTATTGACCATGGAAAAATTATATAAATTCAATTTAGATTATGAAGAAATTGAAATAGTTAAAGATTTCCCATTTCTTGGATCAGTAATTGACCAGAAGTTAGGAAATCAGAAGACTATGACTGGGAAGGGCAGCTATGAAATAACTAGAAAAGATTCTAAAGTGCAAAGATATGTCACTGAACACCAAAGTTAGGATCATCCAAGCCATTGTATTTTTCATCACCATGTATGGATGTGAGAGTTAGACAGTGAAGAAAGCAGATAGAAAGAAAATAAACTTATTTGAGATATGATGCTGGAGAAGAGTGGTGAGGATATCGTGGACAGCCAAAATTACTAACAAAAGGGTCCTAGGACAGAATAGGCAGCTCTCCCTGGAAGCCAAAATGACTAAACAACACGAGAAGACAGCACTCAGTAGAAAAGCCAATAATGCTAGGAAAGGTGGAAGGCAGCAGAAAGAGAGGAAGATGGCATACCAAATGGAAAGACTCTGCATGATCTGAGCAGCTAAGATCAGGGGGTCTTTGAGGTTTCTTTAGTTTTTGTTAAACTACTGTACATCTAAAGGAATAGAATTTTAGAATAACAGTCAAATACATGGCTGGTTCAAATGTGGATCATATGTGCTCTCACTCATAAAGTGCTAACTGAATGGATTTCGATTGCGTTCTTGTAAAATACAAATAATAAGTTGCATATAGAAACATGAGGAGAGCCCATCCTGTGGTAAATTATGACAGGCATCCGTTTTCCCTTATTTATGACTAATGTCATAATATTGGTGTGATTTCTGTGATTAATTTTCTTTTATAGTGAACTAGGCTGCATCCACACAACAGAAATAAGGTTGACACCACTTTAACTGACATGGCATTGTTATGGAATTCTGAGAACTGTAGTTTTGAGACACTTCTGGTGCCACAACAAACTACGTTCCCATAATTGAGCTGTGTCAGTGAAAGTAGTGTCAACCTGAATTATTTTTGTAGTATGGATGCAGCTTAGGGTACTATAAAGAAAATTAATCACAGAAACATTAATCATTAATCACAAATTGATCTTAAATGCAGCCTTAGACTAAGAAAACTCACAACTAATGTAGAAAGTATCATTCATATCTTATTATTATTATTATTATTATTAATTTTATTTATATAGCGCTGCAAGTTTACACAGTGCTGTACATACAATCTTATAGTTAGATGGATCCCTGCCCACAGGCTTACAGTCTAAGAGACAACACAAAAGGAAAAGGGGAAGGTGGTGGGAAGGGGATGAGGTCCAGTGGTTCATCTCCCCCTCTGGGGTCTGGACCAAGGCAGATGGACTGGAGGGAGGGCTTGGCTTCTTAAAACATAGTTAAGAGGAGGCATCCTGGGGCAGATGGCACAATCCTAGGAACGCTTCCCTAAACAATATAGTCTTTAACTTACTTTTGAACCTGGATAGAGAAGTGATGAGGTGCACATGTGGGGGAAATTGATCTTATGAACAAAGCTGTCCCCTAGTTTCTTTATTTTAATTTTAAAAAGATAAGCAAAGAAATTTGGGATTTTATCAATAAAAGCAATGGTTCTACATCTTGACCATAAGGACCCTTCTCATCTCAGTAGGGATGCTGAAAGAGCATTACACTGCATTTCACAATACTTATTCTAGCTGGTGGAGCTTATTTCCAGCTTCTGCAGATCTTCAGAATCAAGATGATTGCTAACATACCATGTTAATGTGTGGAAATAACACTTGCAGTTTTGTTAAAGAAATGGACTTGTTCCTTTGCAAACCATTTCAACTGAATACCACTCAAAACTGGAAGGAGGAGTACAGAGGATCAATGAAATTAGGTTACCAGCAAAAAGCTGCCAATGCTGTATTAAAGGCGACATTTTACTATGATACTATGACTGATGTTGTATCCTAGAACTAGTGGGAAAGAACATTATCTCTGCCAAAAGTAAGGCTGGGGAATGTTTGGCCATCTAAATGTTTTGGCCTACAACACTCATCAGACCCACATGGAATGTCTAATAGTAAAAGATATGTTGAAACTGTAGTAAAAAAATATCTAAAAGATCAAAGATTCACCACTTTTGCGCTAAAGTTAGCGATGAGAAATTATTTAAAAGACTAGTGCATCACACACCACTGATATCACCAGTATGAATTCTGTTGAAATCTAAATTCCATGTGTGTGTGTGCCTTCAATTTGTGTGTTGACTTATGGCCACTTCATGCATTTCATAGGGTTTTCTGAGGCAAGGAGTTTATCACACGGGAGGAATTTCTCTCAGTTTCGAATGGAGCCAAATCAATTTCACGTAAATTTGCTAGTTTACTGAATTTACGTGAATTCTAATTGCATTCGGAATGTGTTCAGTATGACTTCCCATTGCCCTAAAATGATCCCCCATGGCCCAAAATTGTGTGAGATACTCTAATACACAATTATGTGAAACCCCATAATTGAGTTCGGAATGACCCCCCATTGCCCGAAATTGTGTGAGATACTCTCATGAAACCCCATGATTGTGTTCGGATAGCCATTGCATTATACCCCCAAATTCCGTCTTATGATAAACTCCTCAAAGTGGTTTTGTCAGTTCCTTTCCCTGGATTGTAGCCATAGACACTGTTTAACTACAGGATTCAAATAGGTACAAGAATCTCTATTGACATTCAGATGCATTCTCTAGTATTTTAATAAGTAAATGATCTAGCTATAGGTGCCTTTTTTTATTCCTGACTTGCGGGGAGGTTGCATTTTATGTTACATTTTATATTGTACTTTATTTAATTTTGTTAGTTGCCTAGGCAACACGATTTTGTTGAAACTGAAGGGTACAAACCATATGCATATGTAAGTGAATTCATGCTTTACCTTCTCTTCCACCCCATTTTGTGACTGCACATTTGGGAAATGTGCAGTTTGTTGCATGTGAAAAGAGTATAACAGTAAATATCTCATAGGGTGTGTCATAGGACAGGTTACAATAGAGTCTGGATTATCTGACATAAACTGACAGGCTGATAGTCGGATAGCCGAAAATGTCGGATAATCCGGAGGGTCCAAGTTTGGGGACCTGGCTGTGCCTGTCGTCTTCCCTGTTGCCATGCTTTGGCCCTTGTTTTGGGACCTGGAGGTATTCACCCTGCTCACTGTCACTTGGGGTCATGTTTTGGGGCAAGGCTTCATTCGCCCTCGTCTCCTTGCCTGTTGCGGCCGCCATGTTTGGGGGGCATGTCTGGGGTTACAGAAATGCCTCCAGCCACATCCCCAAACAGCCATGACCTCGGATAATCTGGAATGTCGGGTGACCAAAGCATGGATAATCAAGACTCTACCTGTACTTCTAATCTCCTTTCTCCTTTTTGTTGTTGTTGTTATTGTTATCTGCCCTCAAGTCAACCTCCACTCATGGCACTCTTGTGAATGAGACATCTCCGAGACCCCCTATCCTCTAATGTAGGCTGGTCATTTTCAGTATCAACAAGAACCACATCAGATGTTAAGAGTTCCTTAGACAAAAATGAGCTGCTGTAGTCAGTAATTTTTGCTAGGCGACCAGGACAAGACAAAGTAAAGTAACGATGTTCTTTTAAAGTAACTTGATGGCCAGCCATGGTGGTCATGAAGAAATAGTTAGAAGCAGAAAATAAATTGATGATGATAATGATGATGATTTATTTTTAAAGATAATTTAGACCCTACCATTCTGTTTAAAAATGTGGTGCTTAACACAGCTAATGATAACTGCATAAAAACATTTCCATTCCAGCATTTCCATGCCAGCATTCTCTGAAGATGCCAGCCACAGATGCTGGAAAAATGTCAAGAATAAACTCTTTCAGAACACAAACACATAGCCCCCAAACCCCACAAAAAACTATGCATAAAAACAGATCAGAATACCAAAAAACATTATGTGAAAACAAAACTCTTAGAAGTGTATGTGACTGATTACAAGCAATGTCCCATTTAGGAAAAAATAATCTAAGGTATAAATCCTAAATGAAGCACTGTGCCTATTAATATAAACTACATTTCTATTTTTTAAAAAATGTTTTTACAGTGGCTTCAGTATGGTACTACCATGAAGAATTCATGGTATACATTTATCCATTAAAGTTAATTCTACCTATGTTGATGATTCTCATTCTTGATTTATTTTTTATTTGCCTTCAGGAACCCATCTGCATTTAGAATAGTGTAAAAAATGAATGTTTTTCTGGCTCATCAAGGATAGAGAAGTGAGGGCAGCTTTGTCTGTTTGCTTGCTGTGTCATTCCACAGCTGGTCCTTCAGCAGAGATAGTTCTCTTGTGCAAATATCAGGTTTTGCCCATGTGTTGAACCCTGACTGGGTGGGAGGGAAAATGTAGAGTAGTTTCTGTGAGAAGACTCCTACATGATTTGGTTCAGAGAGCAATATATGTCATAGCCACAATTGATGTTATACTGGATGGCATTTATGTTCCACAAATGAATAGGCTTTGCTTGAATCACTGATTTGCTTGGGCAAGAAAGGTGCATATCCTTTGATATCTTTTTGAGTTTGTGGCTTTTCTTCTTTTGTTGCTACATACATATTGGGTACTTTTTAGAATTATAGCAACAAACAGGAAAAAATGGCATTTCTGTCAACACATATCTGTGGCAAGTTGAGCAGATACAGATTGTGAAGGGAATATTGTCTGCTCTGTCATTTTCTGAGACAGAACAAAACATTTCTATATGTAGAGTAGTTTGTCTGTTCATTCTTTCTCACTCTCCCACTCTCATTTTCACCTGTGCAAATTCACAGTATTTGGGGGTTGAGAGTGAAATCTTAGGGATTGTTACACAATTTGAAAGATTACACACTTTAAATATCTCAAGGTCTGTCACATAGAGGAGGGAGCTGGCCTGTTCTCTGCTGCCCCAGAGGGTAGGACAAGGTCTAATGCCATGGTGGCAAACCTATGGCACACATACCCTCTCTGGCATGTGAAGCCATTTTTGAGGGCACACGGACTGATAGGAGGGTGGGAGAAGAGTAGTAACAAGTGCACACCTGTTCCTCCTCCTCCCCCACTCTTCCATGCCTTTAGCTACCTCTCTGGAGACAGACAGCTAAAGGCCTAGGAAGGTGGGGAAGAGGAGAAACAGGCATGCACTGCTCCTCCTCTTCCTCCATCCTCCTGGGCCTTCAGCTATCTCTGGAGAAGTCCGCCCCCCAGAAGTCCTACCCCCAGAAGGAAGAAGTTCTGCCCACTTTGGAAGTCCTGCCCTGCAGTACTGGGTAATACCTGGTGTGGGAACACCTTTTAGTTGAGTCTCTAAAAGGTTCACCATCACTGATCTAATGATTTGAGTTACAGAAGAGTAGATTTTGATTGAACATTAGAAGGAACGTCTTGACAGTGAGAGTGGTTCAGCAATGGAATCAGTTGCCTAGAGAGGTGGTGGGCCTCCTATGGACATCTTCAAAAAGAGGCTGGATAGCTACCTGCTGGGGATGCTCTAGCTAGAGAGCCCACAATGAGTAGGGGATTGATTGCCCATGAGGCCCCTTCCAACTCTATGGACCTTATCACACAGAGGCACTTATTGTGGGTAAAATGCTTGCAAAACGTTCCTGAACTGTTGCAGAAGCGTGAAGGTGTGATTGTCTGTCCACACTTCTCAAACGTCATCGAGGCATCCCATTTCTCTCCTGTTGATGAATCATTTGCAGAGAAGCCATTTTTTGAATAAAGGCATATCCTGTTATTCAAAAAATGGCTTCTCTGTGGACGCTTTGTCAACAGAATTAAAGTGGGACTCAATGACATTTGAGAAGCACAACGGACAATCACACCTTTGCACTTCTGCAACAGTTCAGGAACGTTTTACCCATGGTAAGGCTCCAAGTGGTAAGGTCCTATGATTGTATGATTAAACCTTTTTAGGGAAGATAGTAAACATTTGTATAATATGTGCTTAGGTAGGAGCTTGTACTGTGAGGTATACCCTGTTTCCCCAAAAATAAGACATCCTCAGAAAATAAGACCTAGTCGAGGTTTTGCTGAAATTCTAAATATAAGGCCTCCCCTAAAAGTAAGACCTAGCAAAGTTTTGTATATAAATAAAATACAATCTATAATAAATGTTAATTTTTTTGTTCAATAATAAATGTGAATTCTTCTTCATGGAAAATTAAGAGGTCCCCTGAAAATAAGACCTAGTGCATCTTTGGGAGCAAAAAATAATATAAGACACTGTCTTATTTTCAGGGAAACATGGTACAGTGGTCCCCCGCCTTACGAATCCCCTGGGTTGTGAAAACCCCGGGATCCGAAAGGCGGCGGACCGGCTTCCTATCCCTCGGGATACGAAAGATCCCCCGGGATACGAAGAAAAAAACCGTGCGGCCCCTTTAAATCAGCCGCGCGTTCCATTGAGTTTAGCGGTCCCCCGGGAAACGAAAGCTTCCGGGTTACGAAAGTAATCCCGGAACGGATTACTTTCGTAACCCGGGGGACGACTGTATAAGTCATTTCTATTGCTGCTTATGGGTGAGGTACTTATTTTCCCCACAGGGGAACATAGCAAATTGAATACTCCCTTAATTATATGTTTCAAAAAGCAAGATTTTAAAAATGCAATAGCAAGTACATTTCTATACCCCTTATCAGTGCACTTGCACACTCCCTAAACAGTTTATAGTGTGTAAGCTAATTGCCCCCAACAATCTGGTTACTCATTTTAGCAACCTTGGAAGGATGCCAGGCTCAGTTGATCCTGAGCTCCAGCTGGTATCGAACTCACCACTTTGTGGTTTGTGAGTAAGTGGCTGCAGTACAGGCATTTAACCACTGCACCACCAGTGCTCTGTGCAAAGTAAATGTGTATGATATACAAATTCATTTTAGAATTGTAACTAAGTTCTGCTTTCTCTTTTCTTGATCTGAGTCAGTATAGCAATCATTTAGGTAATGTGATAACTGCAGTCACAGAGATCTTGGCAAGAGGGGGTGGAACTGTTGAACAAAACAGCTCATACTGGGGCTTTTTAGATTGGCAGGAAAGTGTGACATGAAGTTGCACTTTCCTTAATGCTTAGCAGCTAGACAGCAAGCCCCAGGTGTGCATTTAAAAGGTACAGGGCAGCTAGACTGAGGTTTTTTTCTGTGGCTCAGCAACTACATGGGAAGCTGTCAAAACGCTACAAACACAGGCGGAGCAGCTACATGGGCGGCAAGGAACGTGGCTTTTAGCCGCGCTTTAAACATTTTTTTCCCTTGCTGGCTGCGAATTGCGCAATTGTGCAGGTACATCATACAGTCGGAGCTTATCACATGGGGGAGTACAGGACCATTCCGAAAGAGGGAGAAAGTGAGGTCAGTTCGGAAATGCACGTGATTACGCACAAGCTCATCACACACAAGACAAGAGAGCATCTACACAAAAAGAAAATGCAGAGTCAATACGAAAGAATTCATCACATGTGAACATACTGGTCGGCTTTCTGTTGCAAATTAAGGCATCTTGGGAAATGGTAGCAAAGGCTCATGGGAGTTGTAGTCTGTGTTCTGTTAGAGCATTATATTGAGTTGTCTTGAGGTTTCAGCCCTCTGTCCAGGAGGGATTCCCATATGTCCTCCATTCTTGAGCAGAGGCTCCCCTTTTCCAAGTTGACCAGGCACGTCCTCCTTTGCCAGGACACGTCCTACTTTTCCAGCCTTCTTTTTGAAGAGGAAGCAGGAGGGCCAGGCGTGCTCTGGCCAGGCTCTGGGGGTCTCTTCCTGGCTCCTTCCCTCCCTCCCTCCCTCCCCGCTGCCTTCCTCCTCCCTTTGGCTGAGAGAGTGTGACTTGCAGGGAGGAAGGGCAGCGGTGGTGCTCCAGGTCCTCCTGATGCTGGGCCAGGGCAAGCTGGAAACAGGAGGAGGAGGAGGAGGAGAGGGACATGGGGTCCCTCTGCTGCCCTGCCTCCCTGCAAGTCACACTCTCCCAGCCAAAGGGAGGAGGAAGGCAGCCAGAAGAAAGCCCTGGAGCCTGGCCAGAGTGTGCCTGGGCCTGCCTTCTCCTCCCCCCTTCGGCTGAGAGAGTGTGACTTGCAGGGAAGCAGGGCAGCGGAGGTGCTCCAGGTCCCTCCCCTTCTCCTCCTCCTCTTGCCAGCTTGCCCTGGCCTGGCTGAGCGCCTCCAGTGCCCTGCTGTCTCCCTAGAAGTCACACTCTCTCAGCCAAAGGGAGGAGGTGAAGGAAGGTGCAGGTGCACTCTGGCCGGGCTCTGAAGGTCTCTTCTTGTCTTGGCATCTTCCCTCCCTCCGCACTTGTATCGCTGCCTTTAAATGGGCGCTTTAAAGATACAGAGCCCCATTTAACCATGCAACTACACCTTAGCCTTTAGATGCAATAGCAATGCTGCACCCTTTTTAAAAAAGTAGTGGGGAAATCAAACTACTTTTTAAAGGCACTTCTTCTCCCTTAAAACTCCAAAATAATGTTTTCATGGCACACTTTCCCTTTTTCTCATCTAAAGGCTGGGCTTTCATGCAGCCATCAACACACCTCTTTTTGCCAATGTAAAATGGGCCAGCTCCTTTTTAAAGCACTTCTTCTCCCTTAAAACTCCAAAATAGTGTTTTCATGGCACACTTTCCCTTTTTCTCATCTAAAGGCTGGGCTTTCATGCAGCCATCAACACACCTCTTTTTGCCAATCTAAAATGGGCCACTGTATCTTGGGAAGAAGCAGAAAAACTCACCAGTTTTATTACATGTTGAATATCCCTTATCTGAAATGCTTGGGACCAGAAGTGTTTTGGAGTGGGAATTTTTCAGATTTTGGAATACACAAGTAGTGTAATATCTACCACTACTGTATTTACAAGCCTGGAGAGAGGCATGAGGATCTGTGAAATACGGTAGCAGGAGTCATGGATTCATGCTGAACACTATACTTTGATTCCCACCATTTCACAGATCTCAGTCTCTCTCCAGCCTGACATTTTTTTTAATGCTAGCTGCCTACTTCCACCTTCAAGGAGGCAGTTGTGGCACTCCTGCTCATTCGTCTCTCTCCAGTCTTGCATCTCATTCATTTACTACTTGTGTTGTGTATGAAATGCAAGGCTGGACTGAGACTGAGGATCAGAGAGAGAAAGAAGCAGGAATTATGCTGCTCCCACCTCGAAGGCAGAAGTGGTCAGCTGGCAGTAAAAAGTGTTTGTTTTTTTAGGTTTTTGGATATCCAGTTAGTTTAGAGCTTAGATCTTAGGAGTACTCAACCTGTACCACTTTGTAGTTATGCTGGCAGGTCTTAAAATGCATTTATTCAGATTAAATTTTAATTTATTCTGGAATTTTTGAAATTATAGACTTCAATTATTATTTTCTAGTCTTCTGGAAACCACAGAAAACTGAAAATAGAATTATCTTTGGTAAACTATATGATGATGCAATTAGTGCACCATAATACACATTGTTTAGATTTCCTCAGAGCTTAAACATAATGTATTCAAAATAATAGCATTGGTCATTGCATGTTAACTTGTTATTAATGGGTGTTTATCACTTTTAAATATTAATAGAACAACTAGTAGCAATGTTATATTTCAAGTCTAATGAGTAACATTACTTTTATATCTGGCCATTTTTTTTAAAAAAAGGTATTTTTAAAGCAGTTTAAAATTAAAATATTTGTACGAAAAAGCAACTATTAAAGGTAAACAATATTAAATGCTAAATATAGCTTTACGAAAAACCCACTAAGGTTGTCTAGCTTTCCTCTGAGAGAACAGTAACCTGCCACCTGAATGCCATCTAGCAACCCCTCATATTCACAGAAGAGGTGATAGACAGGTCTAGATGATTAAGAGGGAATAATTATTGCCCCACTTGTGTTTCATCTTGTTGATTAGCAGTTGCAGAAAGTGACACCTAGTTCTCACTTTAAATCTGTCAGTTGGCATATATTTTACATTTCCTCCTCTTCTTGTGTTTTCATCATCTAACATAATAAACACCTGCCTTTGCTATATTTAAAAGTATGAGTTGTTTTGCTTCATTCATTCCAAATGACGTCCTATGCAAGACTTCCTTTTACAACAGGATAAAAATGGACCCTACTGGTCAGCAACTAGATTGGTCACATGGCCAGTTTTGAGCAGCAATAAGTGGAAAAGGGCCATAGCTTTTTCTTATACCTTACTTGTGCCAGATTTATACTTTGTTCAACTCACCAAGTGATGATCATCCAGGGTCTAAATTTACTCACCTGACATCTTGTGCAGGACTTCCTTTTATAATGTGATAAAAATGGACCCTAGTGGTCAGCAACTATATTGGTCACATGGCTAGTTTTGAGCAGCAATCAGTGGAAAAGGGCCAGAAATCTTCCTTATACCTTGCTGATGCCAAATTTATACCTTTTCCAACTCACCAAGTGATGATCATCCAGGGGCTAAATTTAGCCACAAATAGCTAATGGTGTATCACAGATATAGCACATATCTAAACTTGCTTTTTCAGAAAGTGTAATTGCTTATGATTTTAATGAATAAGATGATGCTGTAGTAAGGGGGGGGGGAACATGAGCTGCAGTAACTGTGGGGTTTACAGTTCCTTTCTTTTCAGCAATTTTTCTTTCTCTCCTGCTTATCTGAGATGTTCTCCTTCATCAGCTCCTTCATCTTCAAAACTAATTAGTTATTTTCCCTTGGCATATCCTTCTGTTGTTGGTTTTGACTTAATTACATTTATCTACAGAAAAGAGTGCTTTATTTAGATGATTTGCTGTAACATATTTCACATTGCAATAAAGCTGCTAAAGATACTAAATGTGTTGCTTCTTTGAAATCAAATCCCCACAAGGAGACATAGTACAAAGAGCTACAAGCCATGGCACAGGAGCCGGTTTTTGGTTGACTTAATAGGCAAGTACAATAGTGTTCTTTGAGTGAATGGTTATGAACTACATTGATCACAATGAGTCTTATGTTTGGGAGGAAATTTGATCCTTTAAGTCGGTTATCTTGCTGGCTTTCTCTAGTCTTCTCTCTGTGGTAGTTTTGACCTGAAATGGTTTTGACTGATGTGTTCATCACAAAAAAATTCATTATATTCTGAACTCAGCATTGGTTTAAAATATTATTTGCACATACTCCACAAGGCACATTGCATGTATGTAGAACTTGGTCATAACTAGCTGCAAATAACTATTTTAGTTCCATTCCATTCTGGGTTCAGGCCTGGTTATGGGACAGAAACAGTTTTGCTGGATGACCTACATGAGGAACTGAACAATGAGAAATATATTGATTCTTCCAGACCTCTCACTGGCAGTCAGTGGTATACCTCAGTGCTGCATTGCTGGGATGGGAGATAGAGGCACGGTAATTCATACCTTAATTATCTCCTGACTAGAGTACTGTAGTATGTTCTACATGGGCATGCCCTTGCTCAGAAGCTATAGCTAGTGCGAAATGTGAGCAGACTGTTATCAGCTTTGCATTTCTTGTAACACACATCTTACAAGAACTGTCCACCTTCCAATTTGATTCCAAGTTCAATTTAAGGTGCTGGTCTACAGCTTTAAAGCCCTAAATGGGTAGGGGCCAAGATATCTGAAATAATTTCTCCTCCCATATGAATCAGTCCAAAATCTAAGATTGTCAGCAGAAGTCCTGTTAATGTGTCACATTGTTCCATGATGTTAGGCTAGTGACAGGGCTTTCTCTGCAGAATCTCCCTGTGAAACATCCTCCCAAAGGAAGTGTTTTTGGCATTTCTAAGTTCCCAGCAGGAAGTGAAGACTATGTTATTTCACTTGGTCTTTAGATCTTTTAAAATTAAGGGGGGGGGGTCTGCTATGGCTGTTTTTAGCAAAGTTTTTATTTGTCAGGCATTTGACCTATTCTAAAGAGGGGGTTTGAGTAATTTTATTGATTTTTGTTGCTGTTTATTTAAAGTTTTCAGTGTTTTTATTTATTGTACATCATCTTGAGGGTCCCGGTGAGTCAAGGGGCAATAAAGTATAACAAAGACATTGCAGTGTATTGAGCAACAATGTCATTCCTTTTGTGGTATAACTGTAACATTTTGTTTGTAATTATGGTTATAATTTTTTACACTCACAAAATAGCAGGGGAAGAATATTGTATAGCTGAAGTACTATGTTCCTGAGATTGTCTTTTACTCTGTTGTGGGTGGTGAGGTGACCATGAGATGAACAAGAGATACCATGGGCCAGTACCTTGTGGCATTCTATTTTATTCCCACAGAGAAAGTAAAAGTAACTCTTCTAGCTAATTAATTGAAATTGGAAAGCAAAGTGTCAATATTTTAAAATATAATTACTGTATAAGGATAACTATTGGTTGTAGTTGTAACCAATTATCTATTAAAAGTAACTTTTCAGTGTCTGTGGAAACTTCTTTCAGATATCAGGGGCACCCTGCCATTAGGCAGAGTGAGGCTACCATGCCAGGCAACTTCTTTGGGGTGTTTCATGAAACGACAGCAATTTTGAATCATTCTAATGTATTAAATTATTTTACTTGGTTTTCTGCCTTTGGTGTTACACTAACTTGATTGGTTTAGGGTATTATTTATTGTGATTTTGTGAATGGAGGGAACCATTTGCTATTCTGCCTTGGGCAGCAAAATCTTTTGGGCAAGCCCCTAAAAAAAGAGAAAACTATAGCTAACAACATTACAGTTATCTCATCAATTTGAACCCAGGTAAATATGGTTAGGAGAGCATCTGTACCCTTCCTTTACTTTGTTATTAGTTCAGGTGTTCCCCCCCCCCCCCATTGTTGACTCTTAGATGTATTATTTCCTAGGTAATTCAGTGACCCGTTAATACTGGAATAGACGCTCTGAAATCTGGAGGAAAAAAAAGGAACACTTGACATAGAGATCTACCTCCCTCTCCCTTCCCCTCTGTATGAGGAATTCACTCCCTCAAGAAGTCCAAAATATCTCCTGCACTTTCAAGCTGCTAAAAGAAAAGTCACTATTTGTTCAGACAGCTGCAATGCAGTAGCAATGCTGTGAACACAAAGGAACAGATTGTGGTATTGGAATACAATAGGAAAAGAGGAATTGTCTTTGAAGAGATAGCCCCAAGGATTGGAATGGGTGGGTGAAGAGTATAGCTGGGAGCTGGGGATGCAGACATTGTCCCCAATAAGAATTCTCCTTTCCCATGAAATTTTCCTTCAATGCTCAAATGTCTAGCATTTGAGGGAGGAAGACATTCGAAACTATTCACATCAATAACTCTTATATATGCTGAGTGCATTTCCTTGTTAATTTTGCCTGGCTCTTTTCTTTGGATTGTTGTTGCTGTTAACTGCCTTCAAGTTGATCTCGATTTAATGGCGACCTTGTGGAGGAGACATTTCCAAGACTCCCCGTCCCCTATTGCTCTTCTTGGTTCCTTTAAATTCATACCTGTGACCTCCTCCCTCCGGGGACAGTTGCTCTTCTAAGATTGAGCTTAATTGTGACGTCCTTCAAGGCACCATCCTGTCCCTGATGCTGTTTAACATATATATGAAGCAGCTGGGTGAGATCATTCGGTGGCATGGAGCTCAGTGTCTTCAGTACACTGATGACACTCAGATCTACCTCTCCATGACAAGATCATCAACCCAGACTTCAGATGGCATCTCTCCTCTCAATGACTGTCTTGCGGCAGTAATGGATTGGATGAGGGAAAACAGGTTGAAGCTCAATCCGGACAAAACGGAAGTACTAACTGTCACAGGACCGAAGCCAGGATTGGGAATACACCTTCCGGTCCTAGATGGGGTCACACTCTCCTCAAAGGACCCTGTTCTCAGTCTGGGGGTACTTCTTGATTCGTCAATTCACATGACTAGTCAGGTGAATGCAGTGGTCAGGAGTGCCTGCTATCAGCTTCGGCTGATACGCCAGCTGTGCCCCTTCCTGGAGCCGAAGGACCTGGAGTCAGTGGTACACACTTTGGTAACCTCACAATTGGACTTCTGTAATGCACTCTACATGGGGCTACCCTTGTTCCTAACTCGGAAACTTCAATTAGTTCAGAATATGGCAGCCAGGCTTTTCACGGGAACATTGAGGAGAGAGCACATAACACCCGTGCTCAAATCTCTCCACTGGCTGCCAATTAGTTTCCGAGCGCAGTACAAGGTGTTGGTTTTAACCTTTAAAGCCCTACATGGCTTGGGTCCATCTTATCTGAGGGACTGCCTCCTCCCGTACGACCCCCCCACACACACACACACTCCAGTCTTCTGGGAGGAAACTGTTGCAGCCTATGAAAACTAGGTTGGCACAGACCTCCCAGAGGGCCTTTCCGGCTGTCGTTCCCAGGCTATGGAATGGCCTGCTGAATGAGATGCGTCTTATTACATCTTCTGATTGCTTTTAAAAAGCCTTAAAGACACAACTCTTCCGGCAGGCCTCCTTCATAAAGTCTATCCATCTAGCATGAGACCTTCCTCTCTTTCTATTTCCCTCCATCTTTCCTAGCATTGTTTTTTCCTGCGTTCTCATGATGTAGCAAAAGTACAACAGCTTCAGTTTATTCATCTTGCAATTGCTGGTTATTCATTTGAATTCCTCTTTGGTGATTTCTCCCCTTTTATATTTTGTGTACATGTCCCTTTTAAATCTTAGCTCAGTTGAAAGTTCTTTAGATATCCATCCTAGGTTTTTTGAAGACACTTTCCATTTTTCCTCCCCATTGGAAGTGTTTGAATTGTGCTTTCTGTATTTCACCTTTAAGAAACTCTCATCATGAGCTCTTTTAGTATTCCTGGTGACAGGATCCTTACGTTTACTAAAATAAGCTTTCTGAAACTCTAGAATTCATGTCTGACTATACTTGGCTTCTCCTTCCTGCTCAATAACAAACTCTGATGATCTCACTTGCCTTTCCTGCATCTTTCTACTTCATGTTTTCAGACATACAGACTACTTACATTAACCTGTACGCTTAATCTTTAATTGGTGTTTCTTTTCTCTTTCCTTTCCTTTCCTTTCCTCTCCTTTTCTCCATCTCCCTCATTTTCATTTTTAATTTTTTATTATGTTCACATAAAAATACTTTGAAATGTTTTTAAAACTACAGAGGCCATGATATATAAAGGTTATTGACATTTTACTGGGTTCTGTTAAAAGGTATTCATGCCTAGAGTAGACCACTGAAATTGATGAGTCAAGATTAGGGATGTTTCATTCTCACATGAAAAAATGAGTAATTTCAAATGCATTGTCTCCACTCAATGAGACCACAGTAATTCCCCCCCCCCCCCCATTTTGTAATTCAGGAATTTCTTTTGCCCCCCAAAAAAAATCTAAAATGGTTGGGCTTTTTGCCCTCAGATAGCTTGCACACAGTTATGTTTTTATAAAAAAAAAAAAATGCACATAAAATGCAAACGCACTTACAACATTCCACCATGAGGTGGCTTGATCGTGAAAAAATCCTTTCCTGTTCCTTTCATCCATACAGCAGAAATAGTCCAATTTGACACCACTTTAATTGCCATGACTCATTGTGATGAAATTCTAGGATTAATACTTTGTTGTGGCATCAGAGCTAACAGAGAAGGCCAAATATCTCACAAAACTTACAATTCTCAGAATTCCATAGAATTGAGCCACTGCAGTTAAAGTGTCAAAGTGGATTATTTCTGCAGTGCAGATGCAGCCAAAGACAAGAATACTTGTGAGTATTTTTTACAATTTGGTCAAAATGGCCATGATTTCCATTTTGATTAACTCTACTCAAGCAGTTGAATAATATTTAGAAAACTGATGTCTTAACATTGGGCTTTATGTAGCTTTATTCTTAAGTAAGTCCTTTTGCATTCAATAGGACTTCCTCACAGCTAGCTGTATAGAGGAGAAACTTAAAACAATATAAAGAGGCTAAGAAGACATTGCTTGACTAGTATCATTAACCTTTTCAAGGTTTAGGGCAAGCGTCTCAAAATGCGTCTTTCTGTATGTCATCACACTCCTGTCCCATCACACAACTATGTAGATGTGTTTAAATACCAGTGGTTTCAATATGGTATTCTTTCAGTTCATCTACAAAAGCT
Source organism: Urosaurus nigricauda (assembly GCA_034509955.1). NCBI lineage: Eukaryota > Metazoa > Chordata > Lepidosauria > Squamata > Phrynosomatidae > Urosaurus > Urosaurus nigricauda. Next base: position 309,204,183 of record JAOEGL010000001.1, on the reverse strand, counting down.
CATGCTAAAACAGATAAGTTAGTCTTAAAAGTCCTTCTTCCCCTCTTTCCTTTTTTATAAATAGGAACAAACTAACATGGCTATCTCTTTGAAAAACTGTTACTTTAATAATTAATGATAGTCAAATAGTAAGCACAGCTCCTCAAGAACTAATTAGTTGGAGAATGTATCAAATGCTTCTATTTTTAATGATAACCACTTGATAGAACTGTCAAGTTGGAGCAGGGGAAATCTTTCACAGCATGACCCTCACAAAATTCCATATACCACTAGATCTGTTTTCTACCAGTTTCACAGTTTTCCTGTTTGTTTGTTTACTTTGACCAGTAATTAAAAAGATGTTTGAGTGATTGAGTGTTGCTGTACAAGATATTTTGTTGCAGTTTGTAACAGGCAATTATAAGTCGAGATACTTGACAGAACTACTGGCTTAAGGCAATTAGCTCAGTGGCTTCACATACACACAAAAGATGCATAAATCAAGCGCATTACATAAACATGCTGAAAGTATCTGTAATCTACTAGAATATTTAGATTTCAGTTGAGCCTGTGCTCTAAACTTTCTGTGTGCTAGTTATTCTTGCAAGCCATCATCTCAGATTTTGCAGAATAACCATGTGTCTCTCACGCTGGTGCTTTTGGCCTTTGCATAAACCTGAGGATAGCTGAAGGTGTTTGTCTTGTGGTCTCTGAGGGCTGTCTAAGCCACTGAAATTCAGGTCACAAGAGTCTTACTGCCTAGGAGATTGCTGACAGAGACAGTTTTACAACTTCTCTTTGCTTTCTCGCTCTCTTTCTCATCTAAGCACCCCTTCTTTTTTGCAGCTGTTTCTTGAGAAATGATCTTGAATGCCTTTTTGTTTGTTTTACCAACTGGATTGTTTAGATGCTGTTTTACAAACTAGCATATCAACATAGTGTAATGGTTGCAGTGTTGGACTATGGCTCTGGGGACCAGGATTTGAATCCCTGTCCAGCCATGGAAGTCATTTGGGTGGCCTTGGGCAAGTCATACTTTCTCAGCCTCAGAGGGATGCAAAGGCAGCCCCCTCAACAAATCTTGCCAAGAAGACCTTGTGATAGGGTCATCTTAGGGGCTACATAAGTTAGAAATGTATTGAAGGCACACAACAGCAACACAGTAAATACCCCCAACATCACACAGATGAATGCCACATTTGTAGTTCAGCAAAACCTGAGCAAAGTCTACTGTTTTAAGCAAAGAAACTTAGTACACCTCTAGGCATATATCGCCACAATCAGTGGGTTGGAGAGGAGGTTGAAAACCTGCCTTTGAACCCAACTTTGCCCGGCCAGATGGAGAAAAAGGGCTTTAGCTTCCCTCCCATCCAGTGATATTAAGAGCAATCAAAGGAGTGGAGGGGAGGTTTAAATCTGCAGCTAACTCAGCTTTGGTGCTGCAGATCATGGGGTGGGAGAGGATCTTTGGCTTCTTCTGAGTCCTGGCAATATGGAGCAGAATTAGTCGGGGGGGGGGGGGACGGAGGTTTAAAGCTTGCCTGCTGACACAGCTTTGCTTCCAGGGATCCCTAGTTCTTCATCAGTTATTGGCTTACTTTTGTTTTGACTTAGGAAAGGAACTATGTGTGAAAGGGATCTAGGAGTCCAAGTAGACCATAAGCTGAACATGAGTCAACAGTGTGATGTGGCAGCTAAAAAGGCCAATGCAATTTTAGGCTGCATCAATAGAAGTATAGCATCTAGATCAAGGGAAGTAATAGTGCCACTCTATTCCGCTTTGGTCGGGCCCCACCTGGAATACTGTGTCCAGTTCTGGGCACCACAATTCAAAAAGGATGTGGAGAAACTGGAGCGTGTCCAAAGGAGGGCAACTAAGATGGTGAAGGGTCTGGAAACCATGCCCTATGAGGAACAACTTAGGGAGCTGGGGATGTTTAGCCTGGAGAAGAGAAGATTAAGTGGTGATATGATAGCCCTGTTTCAATATTTGAAAGGATGTCATATTGAGGAGGGAGCAACCTTGTTTTCTGCTGCTGCAGAGACTAGAATGCGGAACAGTGGATGCAAATTGCAGGAAAAGAGATTCCACCTCAACATTAGGAGGAACTTCCTGACAGTAAGGGCTGTTTGACAGTAGCACACACTCCCTCAGAGTGTAGTGGAGTCTTCTTCCTTAGAGGTCTTTAAGCAGAGGCTGCATGGCCATCTGTCAGGGATGCTTTGATTGGGAGTTCCTGCATGGCAGGGTTGGACTGGATGGCCCTTGTGATCTCTTCCAATTCTATGATTCTATAGGAAAGACAAGACACCACCTCTTCTTCTCCAGAGTAGAGGCTTCCAGTACTGTGCTAATTGAGCACAAGGTACTTTGCACTTTGAACTCAGAATTGAATCAGTTGAGGAATTGGGAGAGGCAGAGAAAGAAGCAGGACATTTTAAAAACAGTTGAAAAATCAGTAAGGCAAAGAACTAAACATGTCTACCACACTTTGTTCGAGGATATGAATTAGAATTGCTTCCATGCTCAATCTTTGGAGCTTATTGCATGAGGCTCCAGGAACGCAAATGGCACAGAACAAAAGGGGTCATGATGGGAATGGAATGGGGAAAAGACACATTTTATTGCATGCCAGAATGCTGTCACCTCCGAAGGTCCCCATTCCCTTCCAAATCTGTGCCAGAGAGGCTGATTTTTAGGAACTGTTCAGAACAGTACCTGAAAATCGGCCTCTGTGTCTTTACCCCATTCCGTTCCCATCACCACCCCTTTCATTCCGTGCCATTTGAGTTCCTGGAGCCTCGTGCAATAAGCTCCTTTGTTTTAGGAAATAAAGAGCTGTGGAGGAGGTAACCATCCAAACCACACAAGCTTTCCTCATCTCACCAACATCATCCTGAAGTTTTGTTCTACTTATATAGTGGTATATGGAAGGTGGAAAATGCCAGACAGTGTTTACCAAGTGTCTTCTAAAGCCAGATTCCAGGAAAGAAAGAAATGGTATCAATGGTATCAAATGAGCATAACTATTGTACTGGTCCTTTGTACACTGTGGAAAAATGATTGTTGGTCCCCCACATCAGAATGCTTGAGATGCACTGTTCTAGAGTACATCTATACTGGATATTTCTGTGAACCAAGTATAGTTTCTGGGCTCCATGGTTAAAAAAGAAGCAGAAGGAGACACTTTCAAATTTTAGGTTTCTGGTGCTTCAGTACAGGGAATCCCATGAATCAGATACTAGCACAGTTCAGAAGTAAGGGGAACATCAGAGGGGAACAGTCCTTTTCAGGCACATTCATGAGGACAAAAAAGTTTAAGAATGGTATCTAAAAGGTACGCTTCTTATCTGGATGGAGGATAACAGAAGTATATAGTTGAGGAAGAGACTAGGTAAGGTAGCTGTTCAGCTATAGACCATTTTTATATTTTACTTTGTAGCAAAAAAGTATGCATCAATCCCTGATGGCAAAGTTTTTATTGCCTTATTTGAATTCAAATCTATTTTTCATTTGTTTCAAGGGAACTTCTATTGTCTAAATTACAAATCAAAACAAAACGAAAACCCTATTACAGATTGAGTTTCCCTTCTCTGAAAAGCTTGGAGCAGAAATATTTTGGATTTTGGGGGGGATTTTAGACTATTTGCCTATACATAATGAGATCTTGTACATGAGACCCAAGTCTACACATAAAATTCATTTATGTTTCATGTACAGCTTATACATGTAGCCTGAAGGTAATTTCATACACAATATTTTAAATAATTTTGTGCATGAAACAAAGTATAAACTGAACCATCTGAAAACAAAGGTGTCACTACCTCACCCACCAAAGTGGACAATTTCGGATTTAGGATCCTGGAATTTCAGATGAGGAGACCTAACCTGTATTGATAAGTGATTGTTATTCCTCATCAGATGTTTATCAAACTTGAAGTCAAGTTAGATGTGGAGGAAATAATAGATTAACATTCTAAACTTGTCCCTGCAGCTGCAATCAGAAGTGTTACGACAGGAGTGTACTTTAGCTCCCCTTTTATTTAATCTACTTCTTAACACTTTTCCATCTTCATCAGTCTAGCTTTTATGATCCAAAGCTGTCCAGTGTTAAAATTCTGTTCTTTCTATATTCAGAAGCTCAGACATTTAATATCTGCATTTGGGTTATATTGTTCTGAGAACAATCTAACTATTAACTACAAAAGACACAAATTCTGGTATTCTCAGAAGCTTGAAGGAAATATAAATGGAACTAGATCTAAATTTTCAGGGTTTTTTTCAGTTGAGACTGGATAACTCTGGGCTACAGAAAGCACAACTTTATGTGGTTTAAAGATTCATTGATCTAGACATACAACAGATGAGATCAAAACCCTTTGTTCTTCTTTACCTTACAGTAACCCCACAGCTATGAGAGTTTTACAGCTTCATATATGCATTCATTAATGATCCCTGAATATGGAAAACATTTGCTTTTGCCCATTTCACTGTATTATCATTAGCACTATTGGAAGATCACTTTAATAAGATCCTAGCTATGGAATGGAAGTAATGGGAACAGTTGGATATTTTGTCCTGCATTGTGAGAAAGTTTGCATAAAATGGTTAATCTCTCCTCTGTTAGCAACATTTTCTGGAAACTCATAAGTACATAGTGTTTTCTGTTGCCTTGAGGATTAACCTCTCTTCTCTTGTTGCTTGTTGTGTTCCTTCAAGTCATTTCTGACTTATAGTGACCCTAAAGTGAACCTATCACAGGGGCTTCCTGGTAAGATTAAAACTGAACTTGTCACTGCATTTCTGTGGTTATTCATACAGTCTGATTATAAACATTCTTCCTGGGCAATACTTCATACCATGCACCTGAGGAAGTAGACCAAGTCTATGAAAGCTTATGCTATAACTCATTTCACTCAGCCTCAAAGGTGCTACAAAGTCTCTTTGCTCTCTGACCATCGTAAGAAGAGTGTATTGTGTTATAATAAAAAGTTATTTTGGACGAATAGAGCTGATTTGTAATCTGTGTTGATGTTGCACAGACAAATGAAACCCAAGAATCTCTATGTAGTTGAGGGAATGATTCAAACCTCCTTCTCTTCCTCCAGAATACGCTACCTGAGAGGGTTATCTTGCTATCCAGTATGGTAGTAGAGAACAGTTATTTCCTCCTTCTCATATATCACTGCACTGCTGGGGCTTGCTAGTGAAAACAGTAAGGTCAAAACATGCTTAGGGCTACCCTGTTCACTTTCCATTACATCTTGTTGGTCTTTTCTGCCTTTTACCAAACTACTGTAAAAAACACTACCCAAAGTGGTCAAGTGCAGCAATGTGTTCCATTTTGTTTTCATAGAATCATAGAGTTGGAAGAGACCACAAGGGCCTTCCAGTCCAACCTCCTGCCATGCAGGAACTCTCGATCAAAGCATACCCGACAGTTTTAGTTGTGGCAAATTGATGGATAGGTTATGGACCCATTCTTAGGCATACAACCAATTGCTGTTCCCAACTAGAATAGACCTAAATGCTGAAGGGAAGTCATCATCCACATAAATTCAATTTTCAGTGTGTCTACTACATCTGGGACTAGCAATTGAATTTAGGCCCACTGGGGTCCTGAGCAGATGGGCCAGGAAACACAGGCTAAACTTATGCTTTTCTGGCCCTGGTGCTCATTTGGATTGGTCCCTGGGTTGGTGCAGGGATGGATGTGTATTCATACACCTCTCCCTGTGCCTACCCTGGACCTGGGACCAGTGCACTGTTCCTTACCTTGCCAGCCATCAATCCAATTGAGAAGCCCCCCAGTTGCCCTGCCTGATGCAGAAACAGGGTGTATGGCTGCACCCACACGTTGTTGGTTGGTAGGGTAAGGAGCACAGTGGTGGTGGTGGAGTGCTGTCTGAACACCCTGGTTTTGCCATGGAGTTTCTTTAGGACCCCCCCCCCCCCCTGCACACACTCAAAACCAGGGGCATTTTACTCCTGGGATAAACACTCTTTACCAGCCTGGCAAGAAAGGCATAAAGTTAATTTCATCTGGGAACTCTCCCACATAGCAAGTGTCTTTGCTCTGCACAAAACACTCTTTAAAATACCCCTTCTATTTAGAATGTGGCAGCTGCTGCCTCATGGCATTGCAGTGGTTTGAATGATCCTAGCAATATAGAATTTGTCTCTTTAGCTGATACAACAGCAAAAGTAGAACATCTGAGATACTTTTAGAAAGTGGAAATATCGAGGAGGACGTTTCATACACTGTATTTTACAGGATTCCACAAGAATGGGAGTGCTGCTGCTGTAATATCTGGGAATTCCGCCAGAAAGCAGGAAGTGGTGTTTTTCTGTTTTCCTGATGACCTGTGTAATTTGCAAATCTCTTTGGAATAAGAGCCAGCTATCTAGGCAACATCTCATTCTTTCTGGGCAGCATGTAGAAATACTATAAATAAGGTTTTCTCTGTGTCTGCTCTCTATAATCAATAGTTTCTTTCCTTAAAACTGAAAATACTGTACAGTATTAGATATGAGCATTATGATAGCTGCAGAAAGGGAATGTGTGTAACAGTATTCTAATGGAATAAACTTGTGTGTGTGTGTGTGTGTGTCCACTCAGAAGTAAGTCCCACTGAAGTCAATGAGGCTTACTTTCACATAAATGTGTAGTACATCAGCCTAAGGACACTGTTGGTCTTGTTCTTCACCACCACCCAATCCTTTCAAGAGATAATGAGATCTATAATGGGCTCATGTGCTGAGCTCAGCAGCTTCAGGAACCAACTGCTGTGTTTTGATTTGCAGGTTTTATCTTTTTTTTAAAAAAATCTAGGAATATGACCTTGCATTTCAGAAGTTCAAACAAGTCATATTCAGGTTTAGTATGTTTGATATATGAAAGAAAAAAGGGTTGTATAAGATGAGAGGGGAAATTTAATAGTTTTTACAAGTATAATTCTTGATCTCCAAGTGAAAATTGAATCAAGGTGATGACAGTATGTAAAAGTGATATAATTTTTTATCCAGGCTAAGAACTGTACATTGCTTTGTTCTTCACTTATTCACAGGAAGAAGGCATTGTGAAGGAGATTGACATCAGTCACCATGTAAAGGAAGGTTTTGAAAAAGCAGATCCATCACAGTTTGAGCTGTTGAAGGTTTTGGGGCAAGGCTCCTATGGGAAGGTAATATTTCTTATATTTATATATCATCATGTCCTGTCAATGTGCCAAAATAATAGCAGTTAAGTTAGTTAATGTAAACAAAGAGAGAATAAACATAATCAGGTTAAAAATGCATCAGTTGAGCACTCAACTAGTGTTCTTGACACCTCTCTTATAGCAACCATATTAAATGCCAAAGGCCTAGCTAATAAAAAGAAAACCTTATTTTTTAAAAAGTATAAATTGTTACTTAACCACACAACAGTAATTTTTATGCTTATATGTTTACAGTAACAGCATTTTTAATGTGTAAACTGTTACATTGGCATCTGGAATCAGTACTGAATTCAAAACATAATTCTTTTTGCATATAATCTTACATGAACTTCTTTGGATGTCCCAAAGAAGAGTTAAACAAGAAAGCATGGGTGGCTTGTGCTTTCTCTCCCCAGCTCTTCCCAATCCCTTGCAAAGCATATTAGCTGATCCTAAACTGGAAGAAGATGAAAATCTTTTTGAGATACAGTGTACCTGCACCAAATGTGCTTTCTCAGTGGGTGAGCGCACATGCGGCAGCACAAGCATGAATGCATGCCCATTGAAAAGAACGGGACTTAAGGTCCCACTTTTTTACTATCTGCAGGGGAATCCAGAATAGATCCCCGCAGGTGCATTGTACAACCTCTTTTCCCTCTTAATGATACTGGTCACATTTAATTTACTGATCTCAGGACTATGTTTTCTCCACTCTTTTGGTGTTAGACCACTTTGGCCAAAATAAGCATGAACTGAAACAACCAAGGCTATATAGTTCGAAGTTTTTTCCCCTTCCATTCTTCCTTGGTAATGTCTAGTAATGCAAAACACACACTGTCATGTTATTGCACTGAACAATCCATTGACTTGTGTAAGCAATAGCCAGCTTGGTGGACTGAGATATGGAAACTAACAATATGTTGATTCAAATGTTTAGCATATGTTTTGTATTATTAAATGTTATATTGGACGAGGAAAGACATACAGCCCATCTGGCTTTCACTGGATGCCTCAGCAGTATTTTTTTTAATTAATATTACAGGATTATACCCAGTGGCTGTGTAAGTGAAAGACAGTTTGTACAACATGTGTTTCTCTTCCTCATCTTTCCTTTTGACTTCCCTTATATTTCTCACAAAAAACAAACAAACCCCTCTTTAAGGAGCTGGAGGGGACCTCTGAACTTTGATTGCTGTGTTACATCGAAGTATAGTATAAATTATAATTGCTTAGAGTTAGGCAAAGGAAATGGCTAAAGTTACAAGAAGTCCTGGCCTACTTTGAACTGATTGCCACCTCACACTGATTTCCTTTTTACACTGCACACCTGTACAACACAGCCCCCACTGTTAAGACTGGTTTACTTTTAAAAGTAACTTGTTGATTTTTAAGAAGTAATGTCATTTTATAAAAGTAACTTATTATTATATCCCCATTTCAACTGCTACTGCTGTGGTCTCTAGAGAGAGGGAAGAACAGGCAGACACAGCACCATTGTGCCTAGGCCCAGCAACTGATGAAAGACCCTCTCTCCATCCCAATTCGGTACAGGAGATCAGGTGTGCAACCCATGGCTACCTGCTGAGAAAGATATCCTTGGTACTTGGAAGAAAAAGTCATTTGCTTTTGCTCAGAACTTGACACCACATTTGCTACAGAGACTAGGGAGGGCCAATACTGTTACACAGAGCTTTAATGCATCAAGTGCATCTGAAGAAGTAGACTTAAGCCTACGAAAGCTAATGTGCCAACTTCTTTCTCAAAGGTGCTACCAAATCTCTCTACATACAAACATCACAGACAGCTATGTCTTTGACTTCTATAAAGTTTTTAAATCATTACTCTTTTAACTCATTATGCTTAATATGTTTTAAACTTATTATTTTACAATTCTTAAGCTGTGTGTTAATGCTATTTGTAAGCTGCCCTAATATCTTTTGATATAGGTTGAGTTGTAAGTATTTTACTTAATAAATAAACATAAACTGCCGCTGCTGTGACCTCAGAGGGAGACAAGAGGAGGCAGACACAACTCCATTGTGCCTGGGCCGAGCAACTGATGAAAGGCCATACCAGTTGCCACTGGTGTGGCCTCTGAAATGGAGAACAGCAGCCAGCATCTCCTGGACTTAATCACCTACCCCATCTCATCATCATCATCATCATCATCATCATCATCATATGATAATAATAATAATAATAATAATAATAATCATCCACTTTATCATATAAGCCATATCCCATATCATATATATTCACTTTGCTTTCATGAAAAGAAAGATTTCTTCCAGTTATTAGAAATGCACATTTGTGCACACAGTTAACTTTATGTCTTCGATTATCTTTTTTTCTTAGCAAAATACATTAACAAGTTTAATGGCTTCATTGGTGAAATATAACCTATCATATTTTTAATTTCTTCCAAAATTGAAACGTTTCTTACCAATTAGCATGACAAAAATATGTGCTAAATAGCTGCATCTGCTGCTCCACATCTCCTGCAATTAGCCATAACTCATGTGTTTTTGTGTCCTTTGAAGTCACCTGTCGATTTATCGTGACCCCATGATTTCATAGGTTTTCTTAAGCAAGGAGTATTCAGAGCTGATTTTGCCAGTTCCTTCCTCTGAAAAATAGCATAGAGCACCTAGTATTAATTGGTGGTCTCCTACCCAAGTATTAACCAGGGCTGAACCTACTTGGTTGTGGCACTAGTGATCTCTGACAGAGGGTAAATGTCCCACAAAACTACAGTTCCCAGAATTCCATAACATTGAGCCATGGCAGTTAAAGTGGTGTCAAATTTAATTATTTCTGCAATACAGGTGCAACCTTAAATAAGACTTGTTTGACTTTTGCAGAGTTGGATATTATCTGTTCTGTAATTTATAAAAGCTCTTTCTTAATTTCTGGCACAGTGTAATTGAAGTTATACATTTCCAACTCTATTTCCAACAGTTTGAATAAATCTCTTTCTGAGAGCCAGTTTTCCACTTAGTCTGATAGTTATTTAGAGTTAGTTATTTGTTCCGCTTTCCCTAATTGTATATTTTACTTAATACCTCTGTTCAATAATTCATAAAAAAAAAATAACTTCTCAAATTCCTTACAGTATCTCAAAGAACCATTTTTTCTTTGGCCATGCAAACAACTATGTAATGAAATATATTTGTTCCTTATAATGTTAAATATGAACAGAAATTCTCACAACTCCATCCTTAAATAGCTCTTGTAGTGCTGTCAATCCTACTTCCCTGGAGTATATTATTATGTGATTGCCCTTGATCTAATTCTATATTGTAATCCTACTACTGAGTGGGGGGAAATCCTGGACTGAGGTTATTTTTAAATCTTTCAGAAAATTGTTAATATATCCAGTGTAGGAATTTCAAATAAATCTTTATAACATTTCTGAAACAAATTGACTATCTTATCTGTCTGAATTATTACTGTATCATCCCTCTTTGTTTGATTTATTATGTTATTTTACTGTTGTTGTTGTTGTTTTTTGTATATACAGTCACTAACTCGCAGATCTGGGATCCATGACTTTGAAAATCTGCAGAGTGGCAACCTCCACTATTTTCAATGGAGCACGTGCCCGGGCACATGCCCCATCCAAGCCTATGGGGCTTGAATATGTACAAGCCTCCATTTTCACGGGGGTGGGGGGCAGAATGGAGTCCCCGCAAAAACAGTTTTATTAATATACCAAATTACATATTCATAGTTCTATTTTCATGATTCTCATAACATGTATACAAATATTCCAGCTTATTCAGTAAGTTCAACATCCAAAATATATAAACTTCCTCAGTTTACCTGACATTCGGACATTTATGTTTCAATTTAGATAATATGCCTTTGTCAAATTTTCATCTATATCTTTAGCAGATTCCTTCAACTCATAATCAAATTTGTAGTTTCTTTTTCTATAGACTTAATTCATATTGTTTTAATAATTTAACCCTTAATTGCTTTGCTACTGCCTTTTTTTGTTGTTGTTGCAAAATTCTAATATGGGAAACCATTCGTCTTCTACTCTTTCTGTATTCTTATGATTCAACTAAGAGGTTAATCTATCCATCTCTTACATGTCAAAAAGTTTCATCAGCCAAGTTTCATCATCTATTGTTGGGAGATTTACTTGTTTCCATACTTGTGCTATCATTAATCTAGCAGTTGAAATCATGTACAACAAGATTCTCCACCATTCCTTTTCAATATGTCGGAGTAATAGGTTCAGCATATTTAACAAGTAAATTTCTGATTTTAATTCAATATCTGATTCCCAAAATGTCTTGAATTATAATATGTATTTTCTTCCAAAATGCTTTCAATTTTGGGCATCTCCACCATACCTGATACTAAGATCCAATATTCTGTTGGCACTTCCAACATTTGTTTGATTTTGTGTTATAAATTTTAGCAATTTTTAATGGTGTTAAGTGCTGTCTGTGCTCTATTTTCCCAAAGTTTTCTTTCAAATCTTATGATTTTATTTTTTTTCTCTGTCTTTCTGTCTTCTCTCTTGCATACTCCCAACTGTCCAAATTTATTATTCTTCCTGTATCCATAGCCTTCTTTATCATTGTCTTAAAAATTGGATCACATTCTTGTTCCCTCTTCAGTAAATCATTGAATAATCCCCCCCTCTTTTTAACTTAGTAGAATAGTCACACTCTTAGTCACACTCATTTAAGTCTTCTTCAAATCCCTCTAGTTTAGTATCAATTTTCTATACATTTACATTTTACATTTTATTTCACTGTTTCTCCTTTCTGCTAGGCTGCCAGTAATTTACAAAATATTACCCTTTTCAGAAAGATGGTGTATCAGAAATGCTAACCATTTCTTAATTTTGTCACAATTTAAAGGCAGGGTAGTAGCAGGGGGCTAATTTTTATTTCTGCGGTGAGCTGTGCTACTGTGTTTTTAGATATACAGTACATAAATTCAACCTAGATAATGAAAAAAAATTGAAATAGTTAAAGGCTCCCCATACCTTAGATCGAACATTGATCAGAATGGAGACTGCAGTCAAGAAATAAGAAGGCTAGGAATTGGTGCAGCCATTAAAAACTAGACAATATTCTAAAATGTAAAAATATATAACTAAGCACTAAAGCTACAATCATCCAAACCATTATATTCCCCCAACACCACATATGGGTGTGAGAACTGGACAGTTAAGAAAGCAAATAAGAAGAAAATCAACTCATTTCAGATGGGGTGCTGGAGAAGAATGCTGAGGATGCCGTGGACCACCAAAAAGATAAACAAATTAGTCCTTCAATAGATCAAGCCTGAACTCTCCCTGGAAGCCAAGATGAGGAAACTGAGGCTGACATACTTTGGTCACATCATGAGAAGGCATGACTCACTAGAGAAAAATAATGCTAGGGAAGCTAGAGGGTAATAGATTCTAAGCCTGAGGGCAGAGAAATGTCTAATTAACAATTTGTAAGCTTCTCTGATAGCCTTCTGGCTGAAGAGTGGGGTATAAATAAAATAAAATAAAATAGTGGATGAGAGATGTCTCATCCACAGGGTCACCATGACTTAGGGGCAGTTAACAACAACAACTTCCCAGATGATCTTACATATGACAGCCATTTGCCAGACAAATATATCTTAGAGAGAGAGAGAGAGAGAGAGATGAGCCATATGGTATAGTGATTTGAGCATTGGACCAGGAGTCAGGGAAAACCAGGGCTTGAATCCCCATTCAGCAATGGAAACCCACTGGGATGGCCTTGGGCAAGTCACACTCTCTCAGCATCAGAGCAAACTCCTCTGAACAAATCTTGCCAAGAAAACCCTGAGATAGGGTGGTCTTAGGATTGCCATGAATTGGAAACAACTTAAAAGTACACAATAAAGATACTGGTAGATAGATAGATATTGATACACATCTAAATACAGACATATATTCAAGGTGCTTTCAGTCAAGAGATCTATTGTCTTTCAGTGGATGAAATTATAAGAAACTGTGTTGCAGATGGTGGTTGTCTTTATGAATAATAAAGCAATAGATGTGTTTTGCAATAGAGTACATGTTCATTTGTCATATTTTCCTGTGGGTTTGATAACTGTTTTCATGTCCTCTTAAACAGCACGCAATGTTCCCTATTTTGACTCATCTGCTTTGAGGGGAATACAACCAAATGTGGTATTACCCAATATTACAGAGAGCAGCTGACAAATGACTAGTATTGTAAATTTATAATCTTGCTTTCTTTAACCATTGGCTAACAAAGCTAAGTAAGGCTGTGCTTCCTATGGTTAATTCTTGCCCCATACAATTAGAGTTTCATAGGCCACAAAAATAGCCAATTTCATTCTTGAAAAAAAATAGGACTAAGAACTAGTTGTGCTAAGGATTCCTTGATAGGCTGGATGCAAATAACCATTTCGGTGCATTTTTTTAAAAAAGAGAAACATTTGAAGCGGTTGTTGTTGCTTGCCATCATCACCTTCAGCATATTTTTGAGTCTTTGAATGAGAGAGTTCCAAGAGCTCCAGTGATCAACTGTTTGGGGCAGATCTTGCAGACTCAGGGCTATGGCTTTTTGATGGAGTCAATTTATCAGTAATACGGTCTTCTTCTGGGCTGGATGAGGGATAACAAACTCAAGCTGAATCCAGATAAAACAGAGGTATTCACGATAGGTACCCCAAATCTGGGGAAGGAGTTTTGTCAGCCAGTCCTGGACGGGGTCACACTTCCCCTAAAGGACAAAGTTCAGAGCTTGGGAATTCTCCTGGATCCATCTCTGCAGTTGTCGTCTCAAATAGATGCGATGGCCAGGAGTGCTTGGTATCAACTTCGGTTGATATGCCAACTGCGTCCCTACCTGGACAAAAAGAGCCTTGAAGCAGTGGTACATGCACTGGTAATCTCTAGATTAGATTTCTGCAATGTGCTTTACATGGGGCTACCTATGTATCAAGTTCGGAAGCTTCAATTGGTTCAAAACGCAGCAGCCAGACTGGTCACCAGAACATCTAGGTGGAACCATATAACACCAGTATTGAAATCACTTCACTGGCTGCAGATTAGCTTCTGGGCACAGTACAAAATGTTGGTTATTACCTTTAAAGCCCTAAATGGCTTGGGCCTGAGTTACTTGAGGGAACACCTCTCCCTGCACAATCCGCCCCGCACCCTCAGAACAACAGGGAAGAATTTATTAGAACACCATAGATCCAGGCTAACAACAACTTCCCTCAGATCATTTACTGCTGCAGCCCCCCACATTATGGAACAGCCTACCGGAAGAGATCTGTCTTATTATCACCTTAGATGCCTTCAAGAAGGCTCTTAAGATGGATCTCTTCCGGCGGGCATATCCACCTGACTTCTTATAATTTTTTTGATAAAACGCTTTCGATCTGTCTTCGGCTGACTAGAAGATGTTTTAGCTAAATTAGGGTATTATGGATATTGCTACTGTTTATTATTGTACTTTTATATATGTATTTTATTGTTTTATTGATGTAATTCCCACCTCGATCCGAACTATGTTACGTGTGGGAAGAGAAAACATCCATTCTTTGCAGAAGAAGGAATGTTAAGATTGGATTTTGTTGGTCTAGTTTGTCATCTGAAGCCCACTGATTTTTTTTAAAAAAAAAAAACAATAACCTGGATTAATTAATTTAATTGTAAAGGCTGATAAATGGCAGAGTCTGCTATTAGCAGTGGCATAACTAGGGGTTTCAGGGGTTGTGACCTGCAATGGGTGATATCCCATAAGAGGAGTGACACCTGGTCAGACCATTCTTCTACTGTGCCCCTCCCAGCTTCATGGTGGCAGTTGAGGCAGAGGCTTTCTCATGAGGAGGCCTCTGCCATGGTGGTGAAGGAGATGCCTGAGCGTGCCTCTCCCAGCTTTACTGCAATGGCAGAGGTCTTCTGCCAGCCCCTTGCACAGAGTGGCATTAAGGTAGGAATGCCACTGACTATTAGGAGAAAAACTTGAACTTTATGACTTTGGGTTCTTTTAACGTACTGAGGTTCTTGTTTCTGAATGTAAGTGTGTGCAAATGTACATGCTTCTGTGTGGATATACACATGCAACACACATCTTTATCCAGTTCTAAATTCAGAGAGTATGAAGAAATACATGAATAATGCATTCTTTAGAAGGAAAGCTGTGAGTTTTGAATGAAGAATCTTTCCCCCTGGGCTTGGTAAAGTAAAACTAGAAAAGGAAAAAGATACATATTTACTTGACATTTAATCAGGACTCTGTGTTAATTTCTGTTATAGAAATACCACACATATGATTAATTCAAGAATACTTCACTTGATTGATCATTGATTTTTTCCTGCAGGTATTTCTAGTGAGGAAAATCAAAGGATCTGATTCTGGTCAGCTCTATGCAATGAAGGTACTCAAGAAGGCAACTCTGAAAGGTGAGAAGACAAAATTAGCTTAAAGCACATGCACAATGTGTCCTATTATCTTTAATAAGCAAAAGATATGATTATATTTGATATTGTTGCTCATGTTCTTATGGCATAAAGCAAGAAATATTCTACATATTATACTCTAGGTTGGATCTCATATTCCTCTGGATCAAAAAATGTAGGTATTGATAAAAATAGACTAGCCTTACAACCTTACAAAATATGAGTAAGGGAGATGAAAATTTGAACACTTAGCAGGCATTTTGAAATCTTCACTTTCATCTCCCTTTATAGACTTCATTTATAATCTAAATGCCACCCCTTTTGCAGTTATTGCTGACAGGTGAACAAACAGCATTGATTGCAGGCAAGTTATTTAGAATTTCTTCTTTCTTGTTCAGTGGTGGTGGATTTATTATTCTCTTATTATGTACAGAGTAGTGACTATATCCAGTAGTCTTATTCACATATCACTCACATTAATAATAATAATAATAATAATAATAATAATTTTATTTATAGCCCACTCCTCTGTCATCAATCGGAGCGGGTTACAATAATTAAAAGACATCAAGATAAAACAATCCCAATAACCCATAACCCCACCTCCCACCCCTTAAAAATAAATTAAACCAATATCAGATTAAAATCCAAAAAATAAAAAATAAAAATAAAATTGCATACATACAACATAGAACATAGAACATAACAAGCAGCTAGTCAATTCTATAGACACTGTAGATGTAAACTTCCTAGATAAAGTGATGGGAACTTGTAGGAGTGCACGTCCCAATGTCATTAATCCATGCTGAAAGGTATTGCAAGGCCATTTGTTTATCTCTCATCTCAAAATCACACATTTTTTCTGCCCACACCATTGCTGTTACCATGTTGCAGAACTTCTGCAGCAGAGCATTTCCTGTATACATGGAGGTTCCTTGTGAAATTTAGAATCCTAATTATAGAGCCTTCCAAACTGCATGTTAGCCTCAACTAGTTCAGGAATCTTTACACCTCATTTCAGGATGCCATGGTGATAATGAGAGAAGTGGTATGGCATTTGGGGTACGTCTAAATGCATTGTCCTGATGCCTCTTTTACCACAGAGACTTTATGCATGCACATAACAGGTTAATAGGGCCTAAGTCCTGACAGCCCTGATTATATCTCAGCTCTGAATGTTTAAATTTACTCTTAGAGAGCAGACTTAAATGGCATGCTCCCTGTGGAGCATCCTACTCCTCTTGCCTTGTTTGTAATTGTGGAATTAATGGAAACCTGTGATGTGACATCATTATATAATTCTGCTGTAAGTAACTGACTGCTGTTGAAGGACGAGAAAGCAGTATCATGATATCATGGAATCATAGAATCATAGAGTTGAAAGAGACCACAAGGGCCATCCAGTCCAACCCCCTGCCATGCAGGAACTCCAAATAAAAACGTCCCTGACAGATGGCCATCCAGCCTCTGCTTAAAGACCTCTAAGGAAGGAGACTCCACCAGTCTCCGAGGGAGTGTGTTCCACTGTCAAACAGCCCACTGTCGAACAGGAAGCATAACTATAGGTGATGGGGACTCCAAAGGTGGTTGTAATTTTTAACAGGACATGCTAATAGTAATTCCTTTCAGTAGTAAGTAAATTTTGATTTTGGAAATTCTGGTAAATTGTAGTCAAAACCAAACTGAAATGAAAATCCCATGCATCCCAAATTCTCCAGAGCAACTGTCTATCAAGTCTCTCACAGATAAGAATTATGGAAAAGGTGACCATGCGTTACCACAGCTACTCTTGAGTGTCAAACTGTGCATCCCATTAACAGTGTGAACCCTTTCCAGGACTCACATTTTCTCTCAGTCAGTTGAATCTTTGAATACAAAATCCAGGTTTATCCATGCTATAGTATTTCTGATTTCTGTGTATGAATGTGAAAACTGGAGTGAAGAAAACTGACAGAAAAAGAAGAGAATCAGTTCATTTGAAATGTGATACTGGAGGAGAGTTCTGTGAATACCATGGATTGCCAAAAAGACAAATAAATGACTCCAAGAACAAACCAAGCCCAAAACTCTCCTTAGAAGTTAAAATGACATGGGAGATTATCACATGCCCAAATAAAGCGTCCTTTCTCTGACAGGATAAGGACACATTATGGGTTGCTATTGGGTATTATTGCACACCAAAATGCCATCGATTTTGTGAACAACTTACAAACGTTTCTCAGCCATGCCTAGCCCACTGATTTTCAAGTAGGGTAGCTTCCCATTCTTGAAAATCGACAGGCTAAGTATAGCTTGGAAATGTCTGCCTGTGGGTTGCAGTTGCCTAGTGGCATCAGTGGCATTTTGGTGTGTGATAACAACTGATAACAACCCATAATGTGACCTTATCCCATCAGGGAAAGGACGCTTTATTTGGATATGCACAATCTCCTAAATTGACACTATTTATTGTACTTTCGGTATATCATGAGATGACATTACTCATAACAAAAGACAACAATACTTGATAAAGTGGAAGGCAGAAGGAAAAGAGAGGTCAGTCAAGGAATCCACAGCTCTGAGTTTGCAAGACCTTAGCTGCTCTGAAAATAACAGGGGTTCTTTGAGGTCTCTCATCCCTAAGGTCACCATAAGTCAAAGCCAATGTAATGGAAATTAAAAACAATATGTGAACTTTGTGCCCATGAAGATGAAGGAAGCTGTAAGAAATGTAGGCATTGAATAGAGGCAGTATGCTGTTAACATTAGCAGAAGGCTTAGCAGGGGTTTTTTGTTTGTTTGTTTGTTTGTTTGCAGTAACATTAAAATTTGTTTTGCTGTATTGAGCTGTTTGTAAAGATTTAACCAACCAGAATGAGGAAGCTCTAGAGAGATATGCTGGAAGCCTGTTTCTGTGCGGCAGAAAGCAACCTGGCTTTTTGTTCTATGGTGTATAGCATACTATGAGGAAACTGTTAAATTACAGCTGGCACTTTCTGTACCAGAAAGTATATGAGTATTTTGTGCCAAAATGGATAGAAAAGCAGAGCAAGAAAGGGTTTCTACAGTCAGAGGAAATCACACACACACCCATATAAATATGTCGGGGGGGGGGAGAGTTGTCCAAAAGCTTCGATTCCAAAATCAGATGGAATCTGGTGTATTTAGGCCACTCTATTTGAGCTTAGCGGGACTTCATTGTCAGTAGATGTGTGGGACTGCGCTGTAAAACTTACAAAAAACCATTACATTGTTTCTGCTCTTTTCCTTTAAGCTGAGATCATGAATAAGTGCAAGGCCATTCTTGTTTGTTTTCTTTCTATTGCATCTAGAAATGCTCACACCTCTTTACTTGTCTTATTTTCTCTGCTTATTTCACTTATTTAAAAATGCCACACTTTTAGTTCAGTGCTCAGTTGGGAAATAATGATGTCCCTAACGTTTGCTTCTTTGCATAAGGAAGTGTGCTATTCACGTCTTTGTGTGTAAAATATATGCACAAAATGGCCAATAAATATCGACTGCCTTGCACCAGCTGTACATTACAGGTTTAGAACATTTAGGTACCAAATAGCAGGCCTGCTATAGAAAGAAGGATAAAGGAAAAATACCTCTTCTTTTCTGTGCTAAAATGATGGGGATTCTCATAACTCCATTATTCTCTTCACTGCCTGAAGATATAGTTGCATTGTGTATGAATAATGGTCAGGTAGCACAGCCAAGGAAACCCACATACTGACTTTGACCGGGGGTGGGAATTCAATTTTGAAGAAAAATAGAGTGGTACTGTATGTGTTGTAACTGTAACTCAGCCTGAGTAACAAAGATAATATTGTTTGGCCTTACAGCAAATCATGTGAGGTTCTGTTTCCCATTTTATTCTGGTTAATCGCTGAAGTTCAGAGAGAGGTCACTGAGTCAATTCATGTGCTTTGTTTTTTTCTCACCACAGAGCATGTGAACCAAGAAATTAATTTCCTAATTGCTTAATATGCATTAATAATTTTATCCTCACCATTATAAGGTTTATTTATAGAACTAGTAAGATTAGTTTAGCATACCAGTGCATGGTGGAGTATTTGTATTGGGTGCATCAATGTAAATAAACAATATAAAACATATAAAGGAACTCTGCGATTGTAAGAACATGTTGTCTCTGTGTTACAACAACCATGTTGAATTGGCTTTAAGATGATCCATATGCTGTTAGTTATCCCATAATAAGCTATTTATGTACCAAAACATTCAGCACATTGATGAGATGCTTTTCATTGTTCCTGCACAAATTTGATGTTTTGTTTTCTGAGCTGTCCTGTTCTGAGATGATACTTACAAAAAGCTATTGCCCACTAGTGGAAGGGATGAAGAATATTAAGTCCTGTAGCATTCAGGGACTGGTAAAGAAGTAGCCAAGGGGAAAGCATGTCCAGGGGTTTATGACAGTAGGAGGACAGATCTATCACTTTGGTATTGACCAACATGTGAATTGTTAAAATTTGAATTATTTCTATCCTGTTTATGAAGAATTGTGTGAAATGTGTTACATTCGTAATTAAAAATCAGCAAGAATTTTCAGCTATTTGCAGCAGTTTAAATTAATAGATTGAGCTATTCCCAGCATGAAGACCACATTGTGGCTGTCTACTTGGTAACAAGGATATGAAGAAAACTGTCACCAGTCATCATTCTTAAATGATGAACTGTCTAAAATTCAATAGCAATAGCAAATACATTTCTATACTTTTTATCAGTGAACTAGCACGCCCTAAAGGGTTTACAATCTGCAAGCCAATTGCCCCCAACAAGCTAGGTACAGGCTAGGTACCAACTTACGAAAGGATGGAAGGTTGAGTGGACCTTGGAGTCCTCCTCTAGGATTGAATTTACAATGTTTGACAGCAGTAACAGCATTTAACCATTACACCACCAGGGCTCCTATCCAAAACATTCAAAAAGATCTTCATAGTCTATATATCACCCTCTGTAAATAAAGCTTTCCAGGTTCAAAGCAAAATATTTGTCTTTTATCTGAATTTTCTCCTTTTCAGTTTCCAAAGCTCCAGAAATATTTCCACTGTCTGTTGTCTTAACATGGTAGACCAAAAATAGTAGACAAAAGCCCAAAAATAGTAGACAAAAGCCAGCCTACTTTAACAAGGTTCTTTCTACTACGCTCTTTTAAAAGTTGTTTGTTTGTTTGTTTCAGAGGTAGAATGTAAGAAATGCATGCAAAAGTAACAGAGGTTCTACTCATGTTTACAAACACTGGTAAGCAAGGATGAACTAAGAGAAAATAGCTAGCTGAAAACCTCATAGGCAACCCCACTCAGGATGCAGAGTATCAAGGAAGTTGTTTAGGTAGCAAGGATTTTGCAAAATGCATTCTTTTAAAATACTTTATTAACACAAAAATTGTATTGTATAAAGCAACATATAAGGTAAAACTACAAAGAACAACAATAATCAAAACTACATCTACCAACTACACAAACTAGCACAGTATAATAAACACAGAGAGGAGATAATGACTTCCAAGGTAATGCTTTTAATTATCAAATTATTATAATTCCTCTATGTATATATACCATATATACAGTGGTCCCCCGTCTTACAAATCCCCCGGGTTGCGAAAACCCCGGGATCCGAAAGTCGCAGGACTGCTATCGTATCCCCCAGGATCCGAAAGATCCCCCAGGATACGAAAAAAAACCGCGCGGCCCCTTTAAATCGGCTGCTCGGTCCTTTTAAAATAGCGGTCCCCCGGGAAACGAAAGCTTCCGGGTTACGAAAGGTAATCCGGAACGGATTACCTTTGTAACCCGGGGGACCACTGTACTGAACTTTAAGTCAGCATCATATATAAGTAGTGGACAGGTTTTGTGGGCCAAAATAATGGATTTTGATATGTTGAGGGCAAAACCTATGGGCAAGTAGCAAAGATCTGAAGCATGAGGGAAAGTTAAACAATGTCAATGAATTTACAAAATTCCAGCATAACTGTTTGTCCTCATACAAAAGACTAGATGGCTGAGAGAGAAGAGTGGGGGCCAGTGCTTCTAGGACAAACTACACTCTTGCTTTTTACCAGGGTATGGTTCCTTTTACAGTAAAAGTATAGTATTTACATTAACCCTTGGATAAGTCAACTCAGACCTTTTGGGTCATTTTTTTGACTAAAATTTCTAGACTTAAATATGAGTATTACAGTATATACAATTCGCTTTTATGTGTTATTCAGTTCCGCTATTCTTCAGTAGTATTCTTCAATAATATTATTCAATAATAGTAGGGCCAACGTGGTGTAGTGATTTGAGTGCTGGACTAGGACTCTGGAGACCAAGATTCAAATCCTGGCTCAGGCATGGAAACCCACTGGGTTTCCACTCTCTCAATCATACGCTCTCAGCTTCAGAGGATGGCAACTCCCCCCACCCCCGAAGAAACTTGTCAAGAAAACTCCATGAGTAAATTTGCCTAGGGTCACCATAAGTTGGAGATGACTTTAAGGCACACAACAACAACAACAACGCTTCACAATCCTAAAAAATGCTATTCCTCCCAATAATCTTCTGGCTAATTCCACTTAAATCTAAATAGTTAATTTATCTATCTTACTAAAATCATACTGTCACACTTTCAGACTGTTCCGCTTTCCTCACCATCATCCCTTTCCCTTTTTTTCAAACGTATTTGTTTACAAATGTTACTACAATTTTTTTTAAAACCCTCAAAAACTGTACTTATTATTTCAAAAACCTATAGGCTCGAACTAACATTCTACAGTTATTTAAATTTCACATAAAATTTCTTTTCAGATTTCAATTTTTGTGTAAAATCTCAAAACATGATATTTATTGTTCCAAAACCATATAAGATACAACCAATGTTCTTACAGCTAAAATCGTTTAAATCTCACATAAGGTCTTGTTCTAAATTTCAACTTTTGCATAAGGTGAGCATTACTACATCACTATCTGAAGTCTTCCACTAGTTTTATAATGTAAAAATCTTTCCTCCTGTATTCTCCCTGGGTGGACTGCTGCCCTTCATCAAATTGCTCCCCTTTTGCAGTTCTTTTACTCTCCAGCGTAATAACTAATTTTCTGTGATAAAAAGCATTATTTTCCATGGATTTCTCCAGTCTTTCATTCTTCTAGCCAATCTGGTGCCTTCTATCCCAATAGGTTTTCTCAAAATCTTTTCTAACTGATTTTCTTTTATAATACTTCCTTTCTCCAGACCAGTCTCCATTTCTCTATGATGGGAATTGTTGCTTTGTATGGACTTTCACAGCTCCTCAGATTTTCATCCATTATTGATTCCTTCTATCCTAAAAAAAATCCAAAGTAATCTGGATGGGGATTACTTTATCTGTTCATGCTTCATTTTAAAATAATTTTTAAACTCCACTTTCCAATTTTTCTTTAAATCAAGTTGCACCTGTACCATAGATAGTGTCATCTCTCTTTATTCTACTAGAATTAATTGATTCAAACCAGTTGATTGTGCTTTTGTCTTTGATTTCTTAGCTGTATACATTTTGACAGCTGTTTTGACAGTTCTCAAAAGGTAGAAAATACAGCCAGCCTTTCATATCCACAGATTCTTTATCCAAAGATTCAAGCATCCACGACTTGAAAATATTCCCAATCCCCCTCCTGCAAAAGAAAACCTTGATTTACATTTTATAAAAGGAGCACCATTTTACTATCCATTGTATTTAATGGTACTTGAACATCCACAGATTTTGGTATCCACGGGGGTTCTGGAATCAAACCTCAGTGCATACTGATGGCCCACTTTAATTCCTTCTTTATTGTAGTTAGTCTAGTTTACCATTAGATGTCCCTGATTCTTTTCACCTTTATCAGGTTAACTTGTATTACATGCATTATAAACTAGAAAGTACTCTCCTGCGTTCACTTTCTCAGACAGCTCAAAATGACATCTTGCCTTTCTCAGGGAGGGTGAACAATAAGGTAAATAATAAATTCTTTCCCACACAGTAGTGGATTTATCTTTTTTCAATAGCTGATTCTTTCCAAATCAAGTAAGATGGGGCTTTAAATTCCTAGATTCACAGAAGGTTAATTTCTATTTACTGTCCTTTTTTGCTAATACTTATTGTTGTAAAATAAAAGAAAAATCTCTGCTGTCTTCCACTTTTAAACCCATTTAAATTTAGGTTTGATTTCACTATTTCAATCCTAGAATGCTAGAAACAAAATATCCCCATCAGCTAGCAAATTTCTTTAATTCTTTGGTTTGTTAATTAGGGATGTTAAGAAAATGGAATGCATTGTTAAAGTCCTTTTCTTGGTTTGGATGCAGCAGGTATGATTAATTCTTCTTGGTCTCCTCCATTCCAGCAGCATTATGGTAGGGATAACACTTGTCATCCTGAATAGAAATTAGACACAAGTGAAGCTCTTCCAAGCCTCCCTTACTAGGAAGGCAATTCCCCCCAGTTGGTTTGGTCCCAACTATGGATCACCACTTCATCTGCAGGTAGCTTCTGCAGAATGGCTATAGGGAACTTCTGTAGGGTGCCATTTTCAACCTCAAAGTCACTAAGGCTGCATCCGTACTGCAGAAGTTATCCAGTTTGACACCAGTTTAACTGCCATAGCTCAATGCTATGGAATTCTGAGATTTGAAGTTTATTATGACACCAGAACTCTCTTACAGAAAAGGCTAAATGTCTCACAAAATTACAGTTCCCAGAATTTCATAGTAGTGAGCCATAGCAATTAAAGTGGTGTCAAACTGATTCAGTGTGGATGCAGCCAAAATGCATTACCAATAAAGCAAATTGATGCCTAAATTGAGCAATGCAAGGATTTGTGGGGTCTCAATCAAAATCTGTTTTTCTGTAACATCCATGACACCCTCAATTGCCACTGGTACTCCTCCTGAGGTACATTTTGTCACCTCTGGGCCTGCTGGGTCAGCATTTGAGTCACTTATACACAGAGCTTAGAGAGTTACTTTTTTGGACTAGAACTATTAGAATCCCCCAACTAGGATTTGCAGTCCAAACATTTCCAATCTCTGCTGATGTGCTCCAGATGGAAGGTGAGACACAAAGAACTGACAACTTGTTTATAGCACTGTGAGCTTCCTTTATGTTATCTCATCTTCAGCCTTAGGGCCAATTCAGAAACTATGTTGCTGCTCTATAGTTACATCAAAACTTTACAGAAGTGTGCATAATACTTAGGCATGGATTCCTCTTTGGAAAATTGAGATTGGAGGCATTCTGTCATAAGCTTGTCTGAGTTTATAAACTTTTCACTGACAAGTTTGCTTCAAAAGGTTTTCTTTAAAGTCACATTCTAATGTGGCTCCTGTTTGTGGATTGCCTGTGCTTTGTTCTAAAATGCTGCTTTTACAAATGGATCTCCAATATCTTAGGTTATTAAGCTTTTGAATGAACAATTAATTCAATAAGCCAAAGTAGGTTTAATTAATAACATGGGAGATGTAGTTGGGTTTTTTTTTAAAAAAAAAAAAATTCTTAGTGACTTACAAGTTATCACTACCAGCTTGAGTGCACAGCTGTCAGGGAGGAGTAATTATTACAGTATCTGTCAGAGTTTTAAAGAGCCTGAGGCTTTCAGTGCAGAAAACTCCAATATTCCTGCCCTATTGGCAGTTGTCATTTAAGAGAATGCAGCAAGGTATAGAGCATTCAAATCAGGATCTTTCTGGTAACGTCACTATCTGCTATATAGAAAGGTAAGAAATGTAATGATAGCTAGTAGTTAATAAAGTGAGTAAACCCAAAAAAAGCAGAAGGGGAACAACTGTGTTCTCCCCTATCTTCTCCCCCATCCAGAGTACTGTTGTAGAGGATGAATCTGCAAAGAACTGTAATTAATTGTTCTTTGAGTTCATGGTTGTTAAATTTTCAAATATCCTGTTATTCTGAGTTTCCTTTGTCTCTGTGGGTGGCACCAGTGATATCATCAGCCTGAGCAGCTACACAAGAATCATTTGCGTTTCATGCACAAAATTGTATCCTTGTTCAGTGTAAATGATCTGAAATCACTCAGCTTATTCTCCTCTTTTCTCCCCATCTCTATCTGGATTGTAAGAAAAATTGGTTATATTACCTAAGCGGTATGATTGCTCAGTGGTTAGACTAAGACATGGAACATCCAATTTCAAATCCCTTCTCAAGCTAAAGTGGATGATTCCATGCCCCATGCTAATCGGGAACTCTGAGCTATGCGTGGTTGGCATGGGGTTAAAATGAAAGGGATGTTCTGTATACATGCTGCATTGAGCTTCTGGAGGAATGTGGGATAGACACGTAACAAACAAAGAACATAATATTCAAGGGCAGTGACGTTTTCAGAGCCTTCTCTGAAATGACAGAATTGGAGGTGTGTGCTTTTGTGGGGAAAGCCAAAAACACATGACTCATTGAAGGACAAACGATATGATCAAGCCTTTCATAATGCTCAAGCAAATTGGAATCGTGACTCAAGTCTCCAGCCAAGATCAAAAGCTGATAGAATAAAAGAAATAGATTCTTTTTCTGTTAAATACTTTCAAAGACTTCATGTTCAATGGCTAAATTAGCATACATTAAGGCCCGGGACAGACTGCCAGATAATGGCAGGCTGAAAGTGCCCAGTTTAAATGGAGGGACGCTGCAGCTGCCAAACTGCATGGCATCCGTCCAGAGTAAAAAGAACCTGGTTCTTCCAGGTTCTTTTTCCAGCACCCAGGTTATGTCGCGAGTGTACCATTGGCACACTTGTGATGTAATGGACATAAGTGTCCATTACATCAAGATGGCGGCGCCCATGTGGACAGAATGCCGCCATTACATACTAGGATTCCAGACTATGTAGTTGCTGTGTGGTCCAGAGCCCTAGTATCGCTGCCGCCATGTCGCTTTTGGGCCATCTGTCTCTGCCCTAAGAAAGATATCCAGTCTGTGTTAAGTACAGTTCGGTAATATATATATATGTTAATTTGATTTTTTAAAAAGATTCCTCCAAAGTATGTTGTCTGATTAACCTACCAGAATATGTACATTTTAGTAATTTCTAACAGTATTATGCAAAAAAGATGTGTTTTTTAAATATAATTACCAAAAATGCAAGCCAGCCATCTGTATGATATGGGTATTGTAAATCTATTGGGAAATGTAAATGCTTCACATTTCCCAGTGACCTTACATTATGATTTTGGACATTTTCCTTTAAGCAGTGATCCATTCATCGTGGTTCTGAATGGTTCTGATTATCCCAGAGCTGCTAAACAATCATTTCTCTTCCGGTGAAGAATGGCAGGCAAGCATATAATCAAGGCAATGGAATAATCTCTGTTGCCAACCTATTGCTGTTCTGTTCTGATTGCTTTCTTGCGAAACACCCCATTACTGGCACTGGGACTGTTTAGTAGAGAGGAGGAATTTTAAACCAGAAGCCATCAGAATTCCTGTCAGGCAGCACCATATCATTTCTGGCACAAAAGGGCAGTAGTTATGACAGCTAAATTAAAGGTTTAAGTAAGTGTTCTGAATTATCCACTCCCACCAGCACTAAGCGGATCAGTAAATCAGTCCAGAGTTAGGCATTTATTACCATGTCAGAAGCTGAGTGGAAATACCCAAGTTCTTCATGCTAGCATAAAATCAAGAGCTCTTGGCAAGGGCACTGTGGACTATACTGTAATCACTGATACATGGTGGCAGTTGTTCCTTCCCCAGTCTTGTGCTCCCTCTGCTGTATGAAGTAAGGCTGTGCTTTTCATTCTTTAGGAATACTTCTGTCATCTGATAAAGACCAGATTGCCACAATGCGCTATTTTACTGTATAGAAACAAATAGATTTGTGCAATCAATCAATCAAATAAAACTTTATTTCAGTATATGTCCAGCAATATAAAAAAGAATAATTATAAACGAATGGAACGTTGAGCATGAAACAGGTCCTGTTTCAGCCAGCTATAGGCAATTAATTCACAAAGGGCTACCAAGAGAAAACCTTCTCATCTCTTTTCTCCATTGCACATTTTCTAGACCCTGAAAATGTTACAGTCTATAGGGAAGGGAAACCCTCAAATCAGGCAGAGAATCTTTCTTGGAGTGAAACCCATCCATCTGTGGATGGCAGACCTTGGATCTAAACCCAATATTTATATGCTCCATAGCAATGTATTCTGGGCAACTCACAACAATAAGAAATAATAAAACACAATTACAATATAAAACATAATATAAAATGGGGAGGGTAAGCCCTGCAGCAACAAAGAATTAAATTAGTCTAACAGAATGAAAGCAACAGCAGATGTTAGATTTAAAAGTCAAATCCCTTTTTTTTAATCCTGGAAAAATAAAAAGATTATAGAGCAAGACCATCAAATGGAAACTGGGCAAGCTTCTACAAGAAAAGCATGCCAACACACACACACACACAGAGTCCCTTTCCCTAATAGCCACTCAGTCACAACTCACTTAGTTTGGACTCATAAAGGAGGGAATACTTGGATGTCCACATGTTTTAGTTTAATGAGGATGGTCTTTTATTTGTGTGATTAAACCAACACTCATGTCAGTTCAGACCCTTTTGATTAGATTTTCCCTCTTCTAATTTTCCCTCATTGGGCAGCACCTTGTTAGTGGCATTCACGGGCATAATTTGCATTATGCATGTGCAATGTTTTTATTGGACATGGTGCAATCACGATAACCATTTAATGGGGATGGAAGTAGAGGTGCTTGTGCAAAACATGTACCAATACTCATCAGGCAAGATGGATGCGATCTGCAATGTGCTTCTACCATTATATCATAATATGGCCTGAGGTCCCACTGCAGAGTGTGCAGAGACCCACTGTGGAACGTGCACGGATGTGCACTACACTGCACTTGCAAAACATACTGTCATCCAGTATAGAGACTACATTCATGCTGCTCTTTAGTGATACAGGATAATGACTATTATGTTAAATAGAATAATCAGGAATAGAGCCATTATTGCAATTGCCCAAAACTCTTTTTGTCTCTCTTTTTGAAGATTAGGACTAGTTCCTTCCTAATGGCCTTCTGAAACGGCTGCAGCAACCTATTTCAGTTGGCTAAGCTGTTTGCTTTGCTTGCACATTTTTGCTGCTTGTTTTATTTAAGTGTGCTTTTGCAGTTTAGATAAGTTGCCATGAGTCTAGAAAAGGCAGTATATTTTAAACAAAAAATTATAGTTGGGGGAAAACAATGAATCTCAGATGATGGTGGTGGTGATTACATTGATTCAACTTTGTCATATATATCTTTTATGTTTGTATGGCTTTATTTATATTTATATAACCACACCTGACCATCCATTCAGTTGATAAATAGAAACAGGAAGAATGGACGAAATACTTCAGTTACAAAAATACATTATAAACAATACTTCCATAAATGAGAAGCAAGGTGACTAACAAAGTATGCAAACCAACACAGATTAAAAGTTTACTAAAACATTTGGGGGAGGTGTGTCTAACTTTAAAATAAACTACCTATAGAGCTAAAACCATTTACAGTTAAAACCATTTAAAATGTATTAAAAGACAGACTATAAAAATCATCAGAAAAGCATAGTATTAAAAGCCCATTCTAGTCAATTCCTAAAGATTGATGGATATAGCAGCATCACAGTTTCCCCATCCCTGAGAGAATTTGACCTCTCAGCAGGGCCAGAGGAAACAGTAGAACAAGTAGAACAAAATTGCTTGAATAGTGGTCCTAAAACAGAAAAATTGGGTGATAATTTAGACGAATCTGTGTATAGATAATTTGGTTAATTTATGTAGTGAGATAAGAAGCATTTGCCCCTTATTCAGGCTAGAGCAGACCGAATGGAAATTCTTGATAAACTCTTGTTTGCAACCTTTTGGTGAACTTTTTGTAATTTGTCTTTGAAACTCTTCTGTTCAGGGATGCTCTGACTCAGAGGCTCTGTTCTGTGAGATAGAAGTATTCCCTACAGTGGATTTTGAATACTGGGCCCTCATCATTTCAGTGAGCTTATTGGATAAATAATCCTAAATGCATTTGTGTGATTTGTTCAGGCAGTTAAAGATCTAAGGCCCTGTATAGACCAGCCTGAAAGGCTAGGCTGGGGGCAAAGCCGGGGCATAGTATCCCCACGACGCACACCTGACTCTGCTCTCCAGAGCTCCCTGATGCCACACACCACTCCACATGGTACGCAGCATCATGACGTGCCTCCGGCACTGTGTCCCTATGACGCAGCGCCAAAGGAGCACCATATAGCTGCGCTACCACTGCTATGGCAGTCTTTTAAGGGTGCAAAAAGGAGCTGCTTTTTGTGGCTCCTTTTTGCACCCTCAAAAGGCTGGATCAGGGCTCTGGCATGAGGTTGCTATGTCCCTGGTCCAGCTAAGAAAAGCGCAGCTGTGGTCTGTTGAATCCCTCAGTTAGCAGAAACCACTGGTGCAAATGACAGCAAATCATACATGGGATCCAAGGCATTCTAGGATCTAGCAAAAATGGAATCTGATACAGAAGGGGTCAGAAGAACAAGGAAATAATGAAGAAAGGCTTTAGCTAATATGCAGATTTTTTTCCCAAAGCTTTTTTTGCCTGAGTTCCAACAACCTTTACAGGCATTTAGACAGATATCTTCCTCATAAGGAGGGCCTTGATCATGAGGTAACCCTTACTCCTGGAAAATCTTAATTTTCATGCCAGCATTCTCCAAGAGCTACCAGTCTTGTCCATCTTTTTCACTTCTGGCTTTCTTTGAGGCTGGAAAGGGTCCCACCTCGACTCTGATTCAGGGTTAGAGCTCCACACAATTCTTCTGTTTAAGTGCCCATAATAATCAGGAGTGGGCTGGTCATCTCCAGCCTCTGGTTCATCCTCCTCTGCAGGAGAGGATGTCTCAAGAAGGGGCATGGTAGTACAGTGGTCCCCCGGGTTACGAATCCCCCGGGGTACGAAAACCCCGGGTTACGAAAGGAAAGCGGTGCAAAATTCAAATGGCGCCAAATGCTTTCCTATACTTACAGCGGTCCCCCAGGTTACGAAGGTTTTCGGGTTACGAAAGGGATCCTGGAACGGATTACTTTCGTAACCCGGGGGACCACTGTATTAGGATTTCCTCATTTTAAAATTAAATATCTGATTAACCAGCAGTATGTAAAAACTGATACTTTCATAATCCACACTAATTTGTGGATCTGCTGCTCATGCTATCTCAAGAAACCCTAAAGGCTGGCATTCTGCGTTTATTTTAAAATTGCATGTTTTACAGTGAAGTAATGATTGCCTGTCACCAGCAATTAAATAGTGAGATACTTTGAAATAAAAAATGATTAAAAATAACATGCAGCTGAGAAAACATGTATTATTTAGATCAAGTTGTGCTGCAAAGGAATCAAAATTCTAGTACTGTAGACACCTTTTGAAAACATCATACTGCTAAGAGCCTGGCTGTAATTTGTTTTGGAATAGTCCCGTAGAGATCAATTGGTTTAATCTAGTCATATTCTACACAGTTGTACGATACCCCTTCACAAACGTATCACAATCTCATAGAATCATAGAATCATAGAGTTGGAAGAGACCACAAGGGCCATCCAGTCCAACCCCCTGCCATGCAGGAACTCCAAGTCAAAGCATCCCTGACAAATGGCCATCCACCCTCTGCTTAAAGACCCCTAAGGAAGGAGACTCCACTACACTCCGAGGGAGTGTGTTCCACTGTCGAACAGCCCTTACTGTCAGGAAGTTCCTCCTAATGTTGAGGTGGAATCTCTTTTCCTGCAGTTTGCATCCATTGTTTCGCGTTCTAGTCTCTGCAGCAGCAGAAAACAAGCTTGCTCCCTCCTCAATATGACATCCCTTCAAATATTTAAACAGGGCTATCATATCACCTCTTAACCTTCTCTTCTCCAGGCTAAACATCCCCAGCTCCCTAAGGCGTTCTTCATAGGGCAAGGTTTCCAGACCCTTCACCATCTTAGTTGCCCTCCTTTGGACATGCTCCAGTTTCTCCACATCTTTTTTGAATTGTGGTGCCCAGAACTGGACACAGTATTCCAGGTGGGGCCTGACCAAAGCAGAATAGAGTGGCACTATAACTTCCCTTGATCTAGAAACTATACTTCTATTGATGCAGCCTAAAATTGCATTGGCTTTTTTAGCTGCCGCATCACACTGTTGACTCATGTTCAGCTTATGGTCTACTTGGACTCCTAGATCCCTTTCACATGTGGTCTCATTCAGCCAGGTGTCCCCCATCCTATATCTGTGCATTTCATTTTTCCGCCCTAAGTGCAGAACCTTACATTTCTCCGCATTGAATTTCATTTTGTTAGCACTGG
This sequence comes from Urosaurus nigricauda, assembly GCA_034509955.1. Taxonomy (NCBI): domain Eukaryota; kingdom Metazoa; phylum Chordata; class Lepidosauria; order Squamata; family Phrynosomatidae; genus Urosaurus; species Urosaurus nigricauda. The sequence goes on along the minus strand of JAOEGL010000001.1, from coordinate 309,172,259 downwards.
CCCAGCTTTCTAGTCTATTCAGGTCATTTTGAATTTTGATCCTGTCCTCTGGGGTATTAGCTACTCCTCCCAGTTTAGTGTCATCTGCAAATTTGATAAGTATGCCCCCAATTCTGTCATCCAAATCGTTAATAAAGATGTTGAACAGCACTGGGCCCAGGACAGAGCCCTGTGGGACCCCACTGGTCACTTCTCTCCAGGATGAAAAGGAGCCATTGTTGAGCACCCTTTGAGTTCGGCCAGTCAACCAATTACAAATCCATGTAACAGTTAACTTTCTATCCCACATTTTGCAAGCTTGTTTGCAAGAATGTCATGGGGAACCTTGTCAAAGGCCTTACTGAAATCGAGGTATACTATATCCACAGCATTCCCTTCATCTACCAAGCTGGTAATTTTATCAAAAAAAGAGATCATGTTCGTTTGGCATGACTTGTTTCTCTGAAACCCATGTTGGCTTTTTGTGATTATGGCATTGGCCTCTAAGTGTTCACAGACTCTCTGCTTAATGATCTGCTCTAGAACCTTTCCTGGAATTGATGTCAGACTAACTGGGCGATAATTGTTGGGATCCTCTTTTTTTCCCTTTTTGAAGATGGGGACAACGTTTGCCCTCCTCCAGTCAGCTGGGACTTCTCCTGTTCTCCAGGAGTTCTCAAAGATTATTGCCAATGGCTCTGATATTACATTTGCCAGTTCTTTTAATACTCTAGGATGTAGTTCATCTTGTCCTGGAGATTTATATTCATTTAGGTTAACCAGGTATTCCTGTACTACCTCTTTACTTATTCTGTGCTGAATTTCCTCTATTCTGTCTCCATTATCCTTAGGTTGAGCACCCTTTGCCTTTTCTGAGAAGACTGAAGCAAAGAAGGTGTTGAGTAATTCTGCCTTTTCTCTGTCCCCTGTTAGCATTTTGCCATCTTCTGCACGCAGTGGCCCCACTGTTTCCTTCTTCTTCCTTTTGCTGCGGACATATCCAAAAAAGCCCTTTTTATTGTTCTTAACCTCTCTAGCAAGCCTGAGTTCATTCTGCGCTTTAGCTTTTCTGACTTTACCCCTACATGTGCTGGCTATTTGTTTGAATTCCTCTTTCGTGATTTCTCCATTTTTCCATCTCTTATACATGTTCCGTTTAAAACTTAGCTCATTTGAAAGTTCCTTAGTCATCCATCCTGGCTTCTTGAGACATCTTCCATTTTTCTTCCTCATTGGAACTGTTTGAAATTGTGCCTTCAATATCTCCCTTTTGAGAAACTCCCATCCGTTTTGAACTCCCTTTTCTTTTAGTATTCCTGACCATGGGATCACTCCCAGTATTTCTCTAAGTTTATTGAAATTAGCTCTCCTAAAGTCTAGAGTGCGTGTCTGACTATGCCTAGCTTCTCCCTTCCACTGTATTACAAACTCCAGGAGAACATGGTCACTTCCACCTAAGGATCCAACCACTTGCACCCCATCTCATTAGCTACCTACACAGTTGTAGAACACAAGCACAATCTCTATCATTTCTAGATATGTTACATTGGGGACTTCACATAACGCAAGGGCCATTGGGTGTATTAATGCATATAACCCATTACAGGCTACCTGCCGTTGTTGGGTAGGCTACTTGAAAGTAGAAGTTGAAGGAATAGTGTCTAACATTAAAGTGGGCCCTCCACCTTCACTGGGATGAGGGGCACAAGGCCCCCATGAAAGTGGAAAAAAGACAAACATTTTTTTTACATGACTGAATACCTCTCTAGAAATACCTAGGTCCTCCAGAGCAACCCTATTGTCAACATCTGCTTGAAGCTGACCATAGAACCATGCTGGAAGACCTACAAATGCCTAGAGAAGTGTTCTCGCTAGGAATCTCTAGGTTGTCCATGGTGATTCTATGGTCAGCATCTTGAAGAGTCACACTGGAGGACCTAGAGAGAAAATATTAATTAAATCCATGGATAATCAAAACCACTAAAGTCAAAGCCTCAAATGTGAAGGACCGACTATACTGCCTTTTATTTTATACATGTAAGAAGCCCTTGCCTGATTGCTTAGACAGAAATAAAGACATACATTTGGAAATCTTTGTAGGATGGAGGTTACATCCCCTCTGTTCTTGATGACTGTACCTTCAGTGAGTCTCATCTCTCAAATGAGTTCACCTTTTCATTGCCACTGCCACAGGCAGCTATTGTTCCATCTGTTTTCTCATCATCATTACTACCTTGGTTTGAGTGCCAGACAAAGATCCAGTGTCATCCCTCCTTTTCACCACAGCTGGTACCTGGGCTAAATTAGGTGGCAAGTCAAAAAGCAAATTGAAACAAAAAGAATTAACAGGTCCATGGGTTTTGTCAACAGCCTCTTGCTAGGCTATTAGTCCTCAGCAGGTGTCTGACTATGTGTATCCTTATCCCTGGTACCAGATATTCTTGTTATGGGGTCTACTGTTCATTGAAGCTCTCAGGGGCAGTGGAAGTAGAATCAACATGAGGCATAGGGAAACCATGTGAAAAAGAGACTGGAGCACCTGTGCCTTTGATAGCTATGTGGAAAAGGGAGTTTCAGCAGGTGTAGCTTTTCACGCAAAGTATACTTACTAACATTCTTTATCTATTAAATGTATAGGGGCCCTCATCTGTATTTCATATGACTGCCTTAATAGGACACTACTTTTTGTCATTCAGACTATTTAAATTATTCAGGCCCACAGTTCTGTGCTTTGGCTTTCCAGGGTTTGGAGGCAAGGATCTTGCCTATTTACTGACCTTTTTGGCTAGAACTGGCAAGGACTGAATGTGGGATCTTTTCCCTACAAAAGCATGTGCTTTACCATTGATAGGGTTGTCAAAGTGAAAAGTGGAGAAGGTTTCTGTGCCTTTAATACTTGTGTAGAAGAGGGCATTCTGAAGGTGTTGCTTGCTACCTGTTTCCGTGACAAGCAATACCATCTTTAATTCCCTCTTCTCTGCAAGTATTAAATCTATAGGTGTCCTCTCCAGTCTTCTGGCAACCCTAACTATTGAACTACAGACCCACACTAGACCTTTCCTCCTTTGTTCCTTTCCTTCCGTTTTACTATGAAAAGTGACATTTTCATAGCAGCAGAACAATATGGTGGTATTATATAAGAACAGCATCACTACAGCTGAGAACAAAAGAATACCATAAGAGTACTATCACTGGCTTAGTCTGTGGGAGTTTGGTACTATTACATAAGAACATAATTTCTATTTCTTTGTGCCTTTTGAAGAGATTGTGTTACATGGGAAAAGATTCCTATAAAGCAGTGGTTTTAACTTGTGTATCTCCAGAAGTCTTGGCCTGACCACTAGCAGTGCTGGCTAGAGCTTCTGGGAGCAACTGCTTTGGTTCCTTTGTAGGGAGAAAGCTGAGGTATAAATGATATTAGATAGAGGGGCGCAGATATGGAGTATAAGGAAGATAAAATATTTTTACCATTGCTACAAAGTGAAAGCTCTACAGCTGTTAATCATTAGTATATTATTTTAGTATATTATAGGGTTGTGTTTTACTGTTTTGATTATATAGGCTTGATGTTCTGCCCTTTGGTGAAACAGGCATTATAAATATTATTACTACTACCAGTACTATTATTTTGTTGTTGTTGTAGGATGGATTCATTATAATAAAAATGATATCTAATTCAGTATCGCCAATGTTGACTGGCTGCAGTTCGCCAGGGTTTCAGACAGGAAGCTTTTCCAGTCCCACCTAATGGTGGCTGGGATTAAACATGACACCTTGTGTGAATAAAGGCAGGAGCATACAGGTATACGTGAGTTAATAAAGTAGATATGTTCCTGGGATTACTTCTTTAACCTTTTCCTTTTGGCATGCCTTTCCTGATCCCGAACGAGCTCCTGGAAGTCTGTTTGGGGCGAGGAAAGACCTGGGAAGAGGAGGACTGGTCCTGTGTCCAAGCCTCTTCTTCCCCCTTACCTTTCCACACCTCCTTCAGGCCTCAGAGAGCCCATAGGTGGAGAGGAAAGGCCTGGGAAGAAGAGGACTGGGCCGAGTGCCCATGGCTCGCCCCCCCCCCATGGGCCTTTTCTGACCCATACCTGTCTCTCAGAGACAGCTGAGTGCGGGGAAAAGGTGGGAGGAGGGGAAGTCCTGCCCCCGGAGGGTGGAAGCCCCTTCCCCAGCACACAGCCCCATCCAGGGGGGCAGAAGCCCCACCGCCAGCACGCAAACCTCAAAAGGTTCGCCATCGCTAGCCTATATCCTCTTGCCAGCCCCAAACATACACAAGTGATATTTGATGAAATTTCCATTGATTGAATGAGCCTACTCTAATTAGGAATAGCAACTCTGTTTAGGATTTCTTGCATCGAATTTTGTGGCACCTAAACAGATTTATTATGGTATAAGATTACTCTGGTTAGAGAGCTGCATCACATGAATATGGTATCCTCCCTAAGAAATTAGAGTTGATTGTAATGTTTAGGCTATATGTGTGAAACTATTTTTTTCTATTTATTCCTACATTATGTGAAAACTGTTTGGACAGATTTTCACTAAAATTAGATGGCTGTGATGGTTAACAGACAAATGGATAAACTAAGAATAATTACATCTTCAGCGACCGGTGGTACAATTTGGTCTAAGAATAATCTCATAATCTGTAGCAGTATGCTTCCAATTGGTTCACAAAATCTGAATAAGTATATATGTTAATGAAAACAAGCTTGTATAAATATTCTCAGTATCTACACTTTACCCTCAATAATGTTTTTATCATGGTCCTGATGTTGCTGCCACCCAGAAGAATATCCACAGCTCAAAGGAATTACCTCCCATCCCTGCCCCCCAGAAGGATCTTCATGGCCCTGTAAGGTATCACCTGCCCTGGACACTTAGCTGAGCTCTTAGGCTGTAATAGCTAAATGTATGTTCTATGAAAAGTACAGTATAAGCTTAGTTCAAAACAAGTCATTGTTATGTCAGCCTGGAATTCCCTATACTTAGAATAATTATTTTTTGAAATACTGGCTAGGAAGTTTTGCAAGATGCAGTCCCAAAAATTTGTTTCTCCAACCCAAGGAATTCCCTCATGCAATAACAGAACAGTATTAGCTGACTTCTTTTGTGGAACTCTTAAATATGATTGAATGCATAACTAGACATGAGAGTGAAAGGCTTATAATTTGAACTTCTACTCTTTTAAAAGGATTTAATAGCAACTGTGGGAGGGAAATGGAATCTTTAGGGGCCCATTGAACTCAGGAACTGGAATCAGTCATTTTTGTCCTGCTCCCCATGCTGCTTTTCTAATGAAATCTGTATCTGCAAAACTGATATTAATCTTAGAGACTAATTTATGTGGACATGTTCTAGTAAGATTGTAACTTCAGGGATGCCTGGTTTAAATAAACCCTAAATAAACAATTACAGAATAGAATTATAATTTGCAGTGACTGAAGGAAACCTATTCAGAGGTAATTGTGTTGTCCAGGCAGCAAAATACAAGAAAATCCAAAGTCCAGAAAACACTAACAGGCCAACACAGATTAACATGTAAATCACTTTCTCCCAACCAAGGGTCACACAGTATATATACCCCACACACCTCCATGCCACTATTCTCTGAAGATGCTAGCCACAGATGCAGGTGAAATGTCAGGAATAAACTCTTCCAGAACACGGCCACATAGCCCGAAAAACCAACAAAAAACTATGGATGTTGGCCGTGAAAGCATTCAACTTCACACCAATACCTTTATTGGGCCAAAATACAGTGGTCCCCCGGCTTACGAATCCCCCGGGTTGCGAAAACCCCGGGATCCGAAAGCCGCGGGACCGCTAACATATCCCCTGGGATCCGAAAGATCCCCCGGGATACGAATAAAAAAAAACCGTGCGGCCCCTTTAAATCAGCCGCGCGGTCCGTTAGCGAAAGTGGTCCCCCGGGAAACGAAAGCTTCCGGGTTACGAAAGGTAATCCGGAACGGATTACCTTCGTAACCCGGGGGACCACTGTATATCATGCAAGCTTTCAAAGCTTCACTGGCTTCTTTATATGGAGGTTAACTTTAGGGCTATGGTTGATTATTAATCTAGTAACATGGCCAACAAGAACTCATATGACCCCAACTATTAGTGGCAGAACTTTTGAAAGATTTACGGTAAATTTCCTCATCCAGTTATATATCAGGAAATTTACTCTAAATCTTTCAAAAGTTCTCCCACAATATGTTCTTTTAGATAATATGTTCTTTAATAATTCATTAAGAATGGCCAAACTTTCTCCCTAATTTGTAGGTCTGACATGATGGGTGAAAAAATAATGTTGTCTTTAGACAATGTAAGAATATCAACACCTTTCTATCATTTAAAAAAAAAAATAATGGAAGGCATCCAGCCAAAATATCCATCTGGTGGAATGTGATTCCTTGTTTTTTATGTAAATACCTTCTAGATGTTGATGCTAGAGCCCGTTAAAAGTATTATTTATTCACATTCCATTTTCAGATGTAAATGGAAGCAAATCTACACCTGTCACTTCTATTCTCAACCAATCATGCCTGGCAAAAGAATTGCCAATATTTTCTAAGATGCTCAACAGGAGTCAAATATAAGCAACAAATTAATCATTTCTTGCTAACATTTTTTGCATATCTTTTCTCATGCATTACCAAAAATGTTAAATCTCTTCAGGGCATTATTGTTTTGTCTGCATTAGTTCAGAGAGTGTATATGGAAGCATCAGGGGCAGTGGGTTACTCCCACTGGGAGTAACATCAGGTGATATTTTGTTCTCAGCTGTAGTCTGAACCTTAAAGGAGTTACCCAAGGTAATCACCAAAATATATTTAGCAACTTAGATAGTACCCTTAAAATGTAGGCTGAAATCCAAAGCACATCCACCACCTCACCGCCATTGGAACTACCAGCTGCCTTTGAGAGAATGAAGCATAAATAATAAGCAATTGAGGTTGGAAATTTGTATCCACTTACTTCAGAGTAAGTTTCATAAAACTCAGTGGGACTTACTTCTGAGTAAGCATGTATACTATTATACTGCACATGAAAGTGCACTAAAGCATCTTTGCAGCTCTCAGATACTTCATCTTTTCCAACTTGATGCGGTCTTGAAAGTCCAACAAAAATTTGGGTGGAGGGGGTATGAATTGTTTAGCAAGTATAATTTGTCATGTTGTTCATCATGTTGATATTAAAAGTTGCTCAGAGATCCAGGAGAATCAATAGGGCTGTATTCTCCTCATCCATTTCAGAAGTGGTCCCACTTTTTTCTTTACAAAACAATTCCCAAAGCCCAGATTTTAATGGATTTAGAAATCTAGTTTAATCTTGAGTGTCTGACTTGGGCTCACTATCACTTGCTTTAGCACTTTGTCAAGAAGAACGTTTTGGCTGCTGGTTATACTTATCTATTTTTTTCTGGTTAACTTTTCTTCTGGAGTTGTCTACATGGGATATCTTAAAGTGGTACCACTTCCTTGCTTCTCAAGGAGGAATTTGCAAGCTTGTTGTTGTGTGCCTTTGTTGTTTGCCCAAGCAAAAGGGAGTTACAGATTACTGTCAGTACCTTGCAAAATCTTTCTTATATGTGTGTTGGAGATGAGACATTTAAATAAGGTGTCTCAGAATAGTTAAATGTTATCTTTATGTTCTTGGGAAAAAGTTGAACTGTGGTACTTAATATGGTAAAAGAACACAGAGGTTGGCCCAAATTCTCAACAAAGGATACATATATTACTGGGATCATGCAGTTTGATTTAATAACCATCCAACTGTCCAGATTTGGCAGGAACAGTCCCTACAAATCCTCTGTCATCTCACTTATTAAATTGTTTTTAAAATGTCTTAGTTTCTCTCTCTTGTTCCCACTTTCCCTTTGTCCTCTGCTTAATTCAGTTAATTGCAAAATGCAAGAGTAGTTTATACTTAATTAACCAGGCAGGGGCAAAGAGATCTTGGCTTTTCCAATGTGCTTAGGCAAAAGCAAACTATTGCAGCCTCTCCTACCTTGTGTGTTATTCCTCGTTAATATATTTTGCCATTTTGTCCAAACTCTGGTGTCATTTGGCCACACGTGTCCCAGTTTTTACCTGTAACATGTTGGAGAATACCCCAAGAAGAAGAAGAAGTAGTAGTGAAACTTGATTCCAAAAGTGGACCCTGTTCCAGATAATAATTAGTTTAAAATATTAATACTAGCATTGTGAAGCACTGAAGAATCAACAGTGTTCTGCAAAAGCAAGTTTTGTTTCAATGCAAGAGAGTCAAGGAGTTCCACTTGTATTAATTTAGCAAAATGATGGTAACTTGATACAGGTTGAGTCTCCCTTGTCCAAAATGTTTGGGACCACAAGTGTTTGGGATTTTTTCTGATTTTGGAATATTTTCATAATGAGATATCTTGAAGATGGAACCCAAGTCTAAACATGAAGTGCATTTTCATCTACAGCTCATTCACATAACCTGAAGGAACTTTTATACATAATATTTTTAATAATTTTGGATCTGGGGATATTTTGGAATTCCTGATAAGGGATACTCATTGTTTGTTAATTTTTGATGTCTCCTGCCTCAATCCATGGGGAGAGGTGGGTAATAAATAAACATTTATTATTATTATCATCATGAAAATTAAAATATGGCATGGCTTACAAGAAATGAGTGTATACCTTGAGGAGGAGACAAAGGTGCTGTACAAATTGCCCAAAAGGGGTGGTCTGTAGGTGCCCAGAGAAGTGCTGGAATGGGGCCAGGGCTGCCTCACCGGCAGCCCCAGAGGTCCCACTCCGCTGCTTCTCCAGGCTGCGGAAAAGGGGCAAAATGCCCCTTCCCCACAGCCTGGAAAGGGCTGTCCTTAGGGCTTCATGTCCTAGCCCCTTTCTCCCTGCCTTCATTCCCACAACAATCTAGTTGTCACGGGAACGATGTGTGGCCTGAAAAGGAGCTCCTTTTTGGATCTCCTTTTGGCGCTTCTGAAAGGGCGCCATGACGTCATCATGGTGTGCGCATATGGACAGTGCACACAAAAAAAATGCTGCATCCTCCTCAGCCCTACTAATACCCTGGTGACGGCCCTTTGGGGCTGTCTGTACTGGGCCAAAGAATGGAGAGAAATTAGCCTGCTAGGGAACTGCTGCAACAAAAGCGGAAAATAATTCTTCAGCCATTTACATAACCTATGTTTTCCTTTGATGCTTTGTTTTTTTGTTTCTGTGAGAGGATGGCAATGTACATACAAAAAATAAAATGATTTGTTCGTGGTTGTGCAGCAATACAGAGACAGATGTAACTGTCTGGGCCATCAGGTTTTATTATGTTTACTTGTTCTCCTTTTACAGTCCGAGATCGTGTACGATCAAAAATGGAAAGAGACATTTTGGCAGAAGTGAACCACCCTTTCATTGTAAAACTTCATTATGGTAAGATTTTGCCACGAGTTATTCATACCCACCTATGGGCCTTTCAGACTGATTATCTATGATAGGGTTCCTTGAAAGTCTTTCATTCATAGAGTCATCATAAGATGAAGTTGATTTGATGACACTTAACAACAACAAATGGTATATATTCCCCAAGAAACTCTGAAAAAGCATCAAATGGGATGGAACATGTGGCTTGTTCTTTCCACCAAAGGGAAATACAAACCATATGTACTGTGGTAAATATGAAACTTTTATTTTTTATATTTGAAGCAAGAGAGCCAAGGTGGGCAGCTGCTGAGGATTAGGAGCACATTAGCCTCCTAGGGGACACTGAAGGGTCACACACCTCAATTAGTTTGTCCCTCTATGCTCCTTAGAGGGCATGAGAGAAATGTTACCATGTCTTTGGCCCTCTTTGGCATATCTGGGACCAAGAAGAGGTCTTTTGTCAACATGAGGTGCCCTGGAAGTTCAATTTCAGGTCATCTCCTACAAGAAAAAAGGACCTCTCCTGGTAGAGGGATGTGATGAAATTGCTCCAAAACACAGCTGGAGTATTTGGGGAAAAGCCTTTGTGTGTGGAAATCCATAAATGGAGCCTAGAACAGTTGTGGCTGCTGCACTTTCCTCACCCCTGCAATAGACCAGGGATGTGGAATGTACATTAGTTCCTTCATTGTTAGCTTTGCTGGCTGAATGTTGGTGGGTGGGTTGTAGTTCAGCAACAACTGGAGAGTCAAAAATTCCCCACCTCTGCAATAAACTTTCCTTGTGACACAAGTACAAGAGTTCTGTCTTTTCTCCCCCTCTTTTCTTTCTCATGGGGTCCCACCCTTTCTTTCATGTACATTAGCCATGATGCCTAATAAATGGTAACAGTGGTCCATTGTAATCATTTCTCTGGCATTCTTTATTATTAAAAATCTAACATTGACATCTTTTTTCTTCTGTAGCATTTCAAACAGAAGGGAAATTGTATCTTATACTAGATTTCTTACGAGGAGGGGACCTTTTCACCAGACTTTCCAAAGAGGTAAGTCTAGTAGATTAATTTCTGTGTGTATGAAAAGCAAACCAGAATAGTTGTTTATGGTTGTTTGTCTTTTCATTCCAGAATTCATGATTTTCTAATATTTTTATGAAAGGGTCAAGGTTATATGTAGCCCTGATTTTTCACATTCCTGTAATCTATGTAATCCATAATATTTTGTGAGTTGGCATGTTTATTTTACTAATTAGTTAAAATATTTTGTCCATAATATTGGGAGAAATGGAATAAAAAACTAAAAGATAAAAATAACAGTCCAGTTTAAAATAATAATTATATTATTATTATATTATTAATAAAAAACTGAAGATAAAAACAACAGTCCAGTTTTAAAAACACATAAATGAACAAGTTGAAACATCAGCACTACAAAATATTTATTATAGATAGAGTATTATTCAGTGACAAGAGGTGATTTCTCAAGCCTTTCATCTCCAGTAGTTTACAGTGTTTTCTTTTTAAAAGGTTAAATAAAGATATAAATAAAACACAACAATCCACTAAAATTGCTAAGCAATACCACAGCAGAGTAACTAAACCAGGATAGATAGGTGAGAGGCAGACCTTAATAATAGGACCTCAACACTGTAAATCAAATTATTTTGCTCCTTTTCTCCTGAGTCATCAGGTTTTTTTAGTGTGGACCATACAGGAAAATTCTATTTAGAGTGACTGCATTCCCATCACTGGAAAGAAAGACAAAAGTGGACAAATATGTACAAATCTTGCCTTGTGTTAGGTAATCATTGCATGCAGTTTAATCCAGAATACAAATACAGTTGGCCCTCCATTTTCACGGGGGATATGTTCTGAAACACACACACACACCCATGTAAACAGAGGCTCGTGCATATTCAAGCCCCATAGGTTTGAATGGGACATGTGTGCCGGGCAGCAGCATGCGCTATTGAAAGTAGTGGAGATCGCCCTTCTGCGGATATTCAGGGTTGCGGATCTCAGATCCATGAGTTAGGTGGGCCGACTGTACTGTAATATAAATAGAAATAAAATACATCACATCAAAGTGGAAAGAACTGTAACCAGGAGGCCTGTATTCCAGCTCAGTATGCTGTCCAGATCCTAATCACTTTTTATGGGAGTGTCTTTCCCTTAATGTATTTCCAATGATGATTCTTGATCTTGAAGATGAATTTGGGTTGGACAGCATTTCAAATAAAAGACCCACTGCTGTTTCTGCCTCCTTTCCTTTCATGTTTCCTTTGTTTGGGGTCTGTTGTCTCAGCAAGGCCCTTTCCATTTTTCTCCCACTGTCTGTAGTCCAACTTACCTTCCCTTACCAGTATCACTGTCCTGTCATTGTGCCATCTTCTAACATCACAGTAACCTATTGTTTCAGTTGAACAGCCAAAGAAAAGGGACAGGCAAATTATCAATGGAATGAGAATACAGAAAATATAAGAGTTCTAGGTGTGAACCCTTTTCACTGTTTCACTCCCTGCAATGCTAGAAATATGAGGACTGAAGGAATATTTACCATATATGCTTGTCTATAAGTCGAGAAATTTATGCCCAAAAATTGACCCCAAGATCCCAGGTCGACTTATTTATGGGTCAGTATGGTAATGTGATAGCAGCTGTTTCAGATTCCCCATGCAAGCAGAACAGTTTATTTCTCTCTTGTGCCAAGAAGAAACAGTCCTGGGTGACTGATTTCTTTTAAACAAGCAAACAGAGTCCCTCTCCCACCCGTTGTCTGGGGAGTGAAGAATGAAATGAAAGCTGAAACACTGAAACAAAAAGCCTCAGCTAGAGTCTCTCTTGCCACACGCACACATACACACACTGAAGAAGCTTCCAAGTTTTACCCTCGGCTTATCCATGGGTCACGGCAAAATCCATAATTTTGGCACCAAAACCTACCTTTGACTTATACATGAGGCTGACTTATAGTCAAGTATATATGGTAGATATGGGACACAATCTTCCTCTTGCCCCCTACCCCGGTAATTACAACCCTATTGCATCCTCTTTTGATTAACCATAATTGAGGTATTGCCTACCTACATCAGGTTAAGGTGAAATAAATAAATAATAAAGCTGGATTCTCCCAATCCTGAATAAAAAAAAAGGTTCCATTCCTATCTGCCTAGGAAGTAATGATCCTCTCTCCTGCCATATAAAAGAGCGGGGAAAGAGACATCTGGCCTTTTTGTCAGAAACAGAGGCAAATGGGTGCATTGCCCAAACCACTCAGCTTAACCACTAATGTCAGGCTAGAATCGTAGACTTGGAAGAGACCACAAGGGCCATCCAGTCCAATCCCCTGCCCTGCAGGAAATCACAATGAAAGCATACGTGACAGATGGCCATCCAGCCTCTGTTAAAGACCTCCAAGGATGGAGACACGACCACATTTTGACGGAGTGTGTTCCACTGTCAAACAGCTCTTACTGTCAGAAAATTCCTCCTAATGTTGAGGTGGAATCTCTGTTCCTGGAACTTGCATCCATTGTTCCGTGTTCTAGTCTCTGGAACAGCAGAAAACAAGCTTGTTCCATCCTCAATATGACACCCCTTCAAATATTTAAACAAGGCTATCATATCACCTCTTAACCATCTCTTCTCAAGGCTAAACATACCCAGTTCCCTAATTCTCTCATAAAGCATGGCCACCCTCCTTTGGACATGCTCCAGTTTCTCAAAATCCTTTTTGAATAGTGTGGTGCCCAGAACTGGACACAGTATTCTAAGTGAGGCCTGATCAAGGCAGAATAGAGTGGCAGTATTACTTCCCTTGGTCTAGCCACTATACCTAGAATCGTATTGGCCTTTTTAACTGCCAGGTTTGAGAAGAAAACGATGGCTTGAAAAACTGCCTGGAACATTCCCTATTTTTCCCACTTAGCAGCCTTGGGGGCAAAATACAGTAGGTAGATAATCAGAAAGACCACAGGAGGCAGGAATGCTTATCAAAGCACCATTTACAGAACAATAGAGCAGCTGGAGAGAGGAGCAGTGCTTGCTGGTAACAATTTGCTGGAAGCAGAAATGGAAATCTCTTGATCTCTCTCTTGGAGCTTGCCAGGTGACCATCCATCACAGCCCTTAATTTCTTCTATCTCTTGAAGTCATTTTACATTTCAAATATACCTTGGCATACACCACAATGAGAAAATTGTGCCTCCTGCTGAAATATGAGTACCTGAATTTCAAGATCAGTAGGTGTCATTTCGTTTGTCATTCTTTCCATTCTTTGTCAGTTCCACTCCATTCTTCCTGTCACTTCTCAGGTTTGACTGACATGCTGTTTATGGCTTTTATTAGCTACCTTTTCCCATGCAAATGATCCATACATGTGGGGAAGGGCTGGGTTAACAGCAAGTAACATGTCCGTCTATCCCTAATGAATGATACTTTACTCACCTTGAGTGGGAAAATAACATGATGACCTGTAGCCACCATCACAAGCTGAACAAAATGCATCAGGCTGTAACCATAAACTGCTAAATATACAATGTTCTCCTTTCTCTTACCTGCTCATGCAGCTTTTCAGAATTTGCTGTCTGGGTAAGCAGAAATGACTACTCAGTTCTAAATTTTGTCTGAACAGCTGCACCAGCAGCATTAAATGAATATAGCGGTTGCCTCAGAAAAGATGGATTTTGAAAGTCTTTTCCCATGGAGCAATTGCTTTGACCGCAGGTGAACTGTCTGTCAGTTCTTTTCCTGTGGCTTTTAATATCTTCTGCAGCCAAGGTCATGAAAATGTAATATGCAGTCACCCTACAATTATTCACCAAATGGGCATGTATACTTTTCTTTCTGTCTAAAAGGAAGCAGAAGTAGAGCCATTGGGAAATGCAAGATTAAGTGTGAAAGTGTGCTTAATTAAGCTAGGCTGAGTATGAAACGAAGATTTTCAATATATGTTTTTCGATCCCTAGTAGGCTGCTAGATTTAGAAAAGGTTATTTAAAGAGAAAGACAGCAGAGGCCCACACTTACTCTCATGAACAAGATTCATCATAGATCATCACAGTACTGAAAAATAAGACATTATAGTCCCAAACAGACCAGCAGAAACCACTGGCTTGGGGGCAGCGTGGGGGCATGGCGTTTAGATGACACACTCTCCGACACCACCCCCAAGCCGGCATCATGCCACCCACCTGACCAGACAGTGGGCAGCATTGTGGCGTTCCAGTGGGACAGCGTTTATACACCACATGCTGCAGGAAAACAGGGTTGCTTGAGCTGACTCAAGCCTACAATCAGCCTCCTTAGACCTTCAGTGCAGCCTGCCATGGGAGCCCTGGTCTCTCTCTTGACCACCAATTTCCCATTGGTTTCATACAGATCACTCATTCCCTATAGGTGCTAGGAGTGAGTGCCTTCCAGACAGGCAAGGTGATTGCTAATGTGTGTAGATGCATGCCCATGGCAAAAGTTAAGTGGATTCTCTTATAGCCAAAAGATGGTGCATTTGTTTTAAAATATAAACTTACATTTTGTTCTTGTTTGGTGGGAGGGGGAATGGGTGGAATACTGTTGGACAGTTATAAATGTGCAACCTAGAATTGCTCACTTGGATACACTTGTATCCAAAATTCCTATGTGACACCTAGTTCAGGGGATACACAGGGACCATGAAAACCCCCAAATTCCTACTTACTAGGCAGCAGCCACTGTGATTTGAGAGGGATCTGTTTCTGTCAGTTGCAAAGGAGCAGGCAAATGCTCCCTTCCCCAACACAAGTGATCTCCAGCATGAGGGGGAATTTCGACAAGGACTCTGTTTCTACCTATCACAACAAGGATCACTTATGGGAGTGGGTGGGGAACATAAATTTTCTGCTCCTCGGTCAGCAGAGAAACAGGCCCTCTGCTGCCCAATAAGTGAGAACTGGGAGGACCTGGGTGGAAGTCACTGCTCTCATTTTTAAAAGTGGCTGCCTCGTCATGCCTCTTTGTAAAGACTTTTTCTGCATTTTCACTTTTAATTAATAATATTTATTTTAATATGATTTATTTATATTCAGCCTTTTCCTGGCGGAATCAAGGTGGATTACAGAGCAGAGGCAACCAAAAAAATAAAAAATTAAAAAATACAAATATAAAAATACAGAATGCACCCCCTCCACCAAATTACATTACAGCAAACATAATAACAATAAATTAATTACACAAAAAGTCAAAATACATAATAAAGAATAAAAAGCACAAAAAATAAAAAATACATGGCATAGCATAATAATCCAAGATAGATGACATAGCAAATAATAACATAGCATAATAATTCTCCCCGCCCACACCCATCTCTCTCCATATGTCCTGAAACTTGTCCTAAACACAGTCGTCCCTCCTTTCTTGTGGGGGAATTCATTTCGGACCCCTTGCGAAAACAGAGTTTCACTTATGTTCAAGCCTCATTGGCTTGAATATAGGTACAGGCCCCATTCCTTTCCCCATAAGCGAGGGATGCGTGTCTGAAGACCGCGAGAATGGAGGGAAGACTGTATTGCTTTTCCAATAACCAACCAACCCACCAATTTGAAGATCAGAGTAAAGACAATCTCTTGAAAGGCTGTACCACTTGATTCATTTTATGTAATATTTTGGCAGATAACATTGGATATTACAAACATATGCAGTGGCACATTTTTGGAGAAATTATTATCACCTTGATGGTGGTTGTTCCATAAAACTATATGGTAATAAACTGAAAAGCTGTTTTGTATGATTCAGAAAGTAAAGGCTATGCAGTGTATTTATAGCTGGACTGGAACCTTTTCCCTGATAAATCAGCCAGCACCTAAGATTTTATATATATGAAAAATGTGTTTTTAAACAGTTATACAGTAACTTATCTAGTTTCTGTCTCTCTACTCTTTGAAAGGATGAATAGTTAACCTTCTCTTTATTTATTTAGAATCTAGTGTTAGTTGCATTTTTGGACCAATGCATTGTCACTGCTTGCTTGTGAAATCCACATATGTATAAATCTGTTCTTTTACATTAAATGGTGTGGTTTTCTATTTTTGTGTAGGTAATGTTTACAGAAGAAGATGTTAAGTTCTACTTAGCTGAGCTGGCCTTGGCTTTAGATCATCTCCATGGTCTTGGTATTATTTACAGGGATTTGAAGCCAGAAAAGTAAGTTACTGGAGATATACTTGTGTGAAGATTCTAAATGGAGTTAACCTCTGTTGATCATAAATTATCCATGTAATCCTGTACCACTTTCCTCATAAACAACCATGAATCATGTTCCATCTTCAAAACTAACTTGCATTTTATGTACTATATTTCTATAGGTAGCAATCCGCTTCATTTAAAGCATGATGTTTTGGTCTGAGTTACAAACATGTATTATACATAAAATTAGGGAAGGGATTGTATGCAGTGAGATCAACAGCAATAGAACTTAGAGCCCTGTTGCATTACAAAAGTAAGATGAGAGGCAGTGAGATAGAAATGGTTTTCTGTTTACCTCTCCACATGACATTGTAGCTCTTCCATTCCCCTTCCAGATGGAAATGGTTCTAAAAGTGTGCCTTTTGCCAAACAGATTTTTCCAGCGCAACAAAAGACATGCTTTTACAGTCATCTTCCTCTGGAATAGAATAGATGTGTTCTAAGGGTGTGTGAAGAGGTAAACAGAAAGCCACTTTTATCTTGCTTCCTCTTGTTTTACTTTTATAATGAGATAAGGCTGTTAGAAAAAGTATATTGTGGGCACTGGCCATTTACAAAAACTATTGCAGAAATACAGAGGGGCTAAACAGACAGGCAAAAAGAGGTGCTTTCAGGCTGGCTTGAAGGCATGGCATTTAGATGACATATGCCTTGAATCCACCTTATGTTTTTTTCAAAAAGAAGCAGCTTTTATCTGCTTCTTCCTGGCTTGAAGCCATGCCATGTGGTCATGACATGAGCACTCCAGCTGCCTTGGGAGCCGGTGGTCTGATTAGTGGGGTTTCAATGTGGCTTCAGAAAAGGCAGCTTCAAGCCACTTTTTCCTGCCCATCTGTTTTGCCCCAGAGATTCCAGCATTGCTAAGCTAATTAACACATGCAGCATGATAACAAACTCTAAGCTTTGTTCAAGCCACAAATGAATAAATAAGTAAATAGAACTTTATTTTTACCCTAGCTCTCTGTCAAAAGGCAATCGAGGCAGCTGATGAAAGAACGGAACCTCTTAATACTGTAAATCAGGCATTGTCATCTTGCAGTCACAAGTTCATTTGGTCCAGTTTGGCTGTTGTAATGGCAGTTACAGAGTATACTGGGAGGTTACATGCACAAAATTGTCTCACCAGTTTTCAAATATTGCCATTTCTTACATCAGATTTGGTTCTGTTCATTTTTGTATATGGAGATTAGCAAACTCCCAGAAGTTGATTCTCATGGGTGGGTGTAAGCCAACATCTATTATTGGGCAGGCCCGTAGCAAGGCCTTTAGGGGCCCTGGGGCAGAAAGTACATTTTGGGCCCTGGTGTCCTGAGTCCTACCACATGCTGTGGGTGCCATCTTGGCCCACTGCCATTAATAATAATAATAATAATAATAATAATAATAATAATAATGTTTATTTATAACCCGCTCCTCTAATAGAATACTCGGAGCGAGGTACAGCAATTTAAATGAGGCGCATCCAAACAGTGTGGTGCATGAGGGACATGACAGTGTCGCTCCAGGGTTTTATGGCATCTTTGTTGCAGCGGACAAAGGAGACGTGTTTTGCAGCTCCTTTGGGGCTTCCTTTGGCTGGGGGGCCCGGGGCGATGCCTCAGTTGCCCGAGTCTAGCTACGGGCTTGTTATTGGGTTTGGAGTCCCATAATGTCCATATCTTTGTTACATAGCGTGTAATTTTAGATTGAATGCTGTTTGTAGTGAAGTACAAGCCCGTCACTTAAGGTCTGTGAAAAGGAAGTGCAATTGTTCCAGACAGGAATTTAGTTCTTCTTAAAGGTAACAATAAATAATTTCAGCAATTTTTTTCCTGCCATGAGAAAGTCTTCGAAAACCATGCAGTTTTCAATGGTTATTTGCAATTGTGCACATTTTCTGCAGAATTCTTGCACAGCAAATGCGTTTTCTGCATTGAAAATGCTATTTTCTATGCAAATCAACCAAGCGTGAATTTTACACAGAAAAAAAATCCCCAATTGTAGCTTTCTTCTGTGCATAACACAAAACTTTCTATGTAGGAGTTTTTTAAAAATATTTATGCACTGAAATATTATTTTTACATAGAAAATGCTGTATTCTATAAATAGAAGATGCTGTTTCCAATGGTGATCAGCCATGTGTGAATTTTACACAGAACAGATCTCCAATTAAAGCTTTTTTTTTCTGTGTAAAAAGCATTTTCTGCCAAGGAACTAATATTTCTACATTGAAATATTATTTTCCATGCACAAAATGCTGTTTTCTGCACAGAAAATACTGCTTTCTGTGCAAAACAGCCACATGCAACTTTGCACAGAATAAGTAACGAACTGCGAAGATTATCATTCTTCTTGTTAAAGGTTTCTCAATACTCAAAAACACATTTTCCAAACATTTTCCAAATATTTTCTGATATTCTTTCCACCCCTGACAGGATAGACTGCAGATTATTTATGATGTGCTTAAGTGGCTATTGCTGGGTAAAGTAGGTGATAATGTTATCCTGTCATTTACTCTTTGGGATCTGTTTGGTAATAGAGTGTTCCTAGGTCTTAATAGAATCTTATTAATCTCTTAACAAGACTTGTTCAGTAATATGTTTTGAAAAATCACTGCCATGAATGCTTATGTTGTAATTCTCTGACAGGTTTGAACATTTGCAGTATGTGGTTGTAGAGTTTCTGGGATGTTCTGGGAGAAAGTGCATGTAGCAGTTTGTGCATTTCTGGTATCAAGTGGTGATATTTATAGGTATTATGTTGTTGCCCATGTTCAGAAATTGAATCTATTGTATGGACTGGTCTAGGCACAAACAAATGGTGAAGTGAAAATTATTACTGTGTTTCCCCCCAAATAAGACAGTATCTTATATTAATTTTTGTTCCCAAAGATGCACTAGCTCTTATTTTCAAGGGATGTCTTATTTTTCCATGAAGAAGAAATCACATTTATTGTTGGGGGAAAAAAACAACCGAACATTTATTATATACTGTATACAAATTTATATACAAAAACTTTGCTAGGTCTTACTTTTGGGGGAGGCCTTATATTTAGCAATTCAGCAAAACCTCCACTAGGTCTTATTTTCAGGGGATGTCTTATTTTCGGGGAAACAGGTCCTAACTTCCAACTGCTGCTCATTCATGAATCTAGGTGATAAAATTGACATCAATGTAGCTGGAGTAAAGGAGAATCTTCTTAGGACAGAAGCTCAGAAAATATTATGTTAAGGTAGTAGTGAAGATATTGGCATGTTGTGGAGATACCGTTTTGAAAACAATATGCTTTCCTCAACGTTGGAATAAATTTCCCCCAACATTGAGCTAGGATAGACAGGGATGGTTGTGTGTGTGTGTGTGTGTGTGTGGTCTCATATTTAAGATCAGAAATGTGAATACATTGGTGATTACTCTGGCCATGATGGTTGGGGGGTTGGTGTTTTTGGTAGTGTAGTCCAGAAACGTAATTTTTCCAGGTTGTGGTCAAAAGAGCATTCAACTTACAAGCCGTCCAACTTGGCAACAGAAAAAGAACAGTGGGGCAGGTTCACTGTGCAGGTATTTTTTCTTTCTGTGCCTGTTCCTGGAAACCCAGCCTACACAAGAGAAATGAAACCTTGATTGGCCAACTATCACAGCCCCCTTGCTCCAGAGGCAAATACTTTCCTGATTTGCAGTGTTGCCAGTCACCTTTGTCAAAACTCCCAGTTTGCCAAGGGAAGCCCTTGGTGGGCTAGGTAGAGCACATGGGCCTTACATCTGCCTATGACCAAAAAGCTCAGTGTCTCACAATCTACCAAGCCCTTATTTTTGCATACATAAACATGTTTTATTTCCAGGAGATACTATTGTCCATTTGGCAAGTAACCTTCCCATTCTCTCTTTCTGTGCCTCTCTCTCCCACACACACATGCATGCGCTCACAGAAACACACCCACACACACACATACTTTAAGGAAAAATTTCTGCCATTTACAGCAGAAAAAAGGCAGAACAAAATGAATGTCAGTGCTTCTCTTTTCCACAGAAATCTATGATGGTGCTATTTTTATTCTCTGTTGAGTTAGGTGATACCTGTAATACTTTTTGCTGGTCACGCTTTTAGCTGGTTTTAATTTTATAATGGTCTCATCATATTTTTAACTCTTATATGTTATGATTTTTTTAGCTATATGTGCTTCCAACTTTTGTAAGTGACCTTTAGGACCAGAAAGGGAAAAAGACATAAAGATGATGGATGATGATGATGATGGACTTAATTGTTTCCTTCAGTGTTGAGAAGCAAGAATTGTACACATAACAGTGGTGTGCAGCTGTGATTCATATGAAAAGCTTTGTCTGAAAGGCAGCAGAGAGAGGGGGAAGATAAGAATACTTGTTGAATAATAATAGTGACAACTGTCAATATTTATTATTAATTTAATTATGCTCAGTAACAGTCTGTTCCCAGCCCACAAATGTTCTCCAGAATATCTTTCCTTTCAAGTTACATTTCACCAAAAATACAACACTGTGTGAGTGGCAGCTTTTCAAATGTTTTATTTTTAAACAATAATACTCTTGGGGTAGAGGAATTACACACAGCTCTTCTTATACCAGTATATGATGGGGAGATTAAGAAGGAATGTGTGAAGAATGAACTGCAGGTGATACATGAGGAGATGAAAATGAAGAGAGATTTGGTTTCTTTCACATTGCATTAACTTTACAATTAGCTTAAGTGTTCTGTGTGCCAGTTATAAGTTTCTTGTCTTTTTTTGTCATTTTTTTTCAATTTGAACTAAGCTTTCCATTGTATTGTCTTCCAGCATTCTTTTAGATGAAGAAGGACACATTAAGATTACAGGTTTGTAACATATCCCTTGCAATTTACCTGCATTATATTCATGTCTTCATGAGGGTGGGGTCAACATCAGTATCTGGCATGGTTGAGCAGTTTTTAGGATCCTAGTGGTGTGGCAGGGTTCACTGGTTCTCACAATCCAGAAAAAGTTCCTTTTTGGACTACAGAATTCCCAAGCCAGCTGGAAGTAGCCATATTACCTGTAAGAATCTGGAAATTGTAGTCCAAAAATAACTGTTCCCAAGTTCTGCTATTGATACCTTCCCAAGGTCTCCCAATTTTATATATATATGTGTATATATATTGGGCTTGAACTCCAAGTTGCATCAAGTAGCTAGATCTAACCTCTCCTTAATTTCCCACAGTGTTCTAAAATTATTCTCATTCTAGAGCATTCTGAGTAATTAATGTAAGTTACCCCCCCCCCCAATCCTAACTGAAAATGGAGAGTGCAAAAGAGTAAAAAGTAGATCTTATGTCCACATACACTATACATAATACCAATCTAGATCACCTTCCACACAGATTGTTCACTAAAAGAAAACCCAGGCAGCACTACATGCTGAGTGACACACAGTTTGACCCTGAGGCTCCAGTACTCATAAATCCCACTGAATTCAGAGGGATATACTGTCTAGTCGGGATGGGTTAGACCCCTGTTATATTAATGTTTTTTTGCAGATTTACTCAATTCGTACCTCTCACACTTGAAGAGAGGACCAAATGCATATTGTGGTCAGAAATCTGTATGTTTCCAAGTTTGTGATATGTTTTTTGAAAAAATAAAATGTGCCTGACAAAATGTAACCGTTTGAAAAAAGTTCAAAGAAAAAATGCTTATTATTCTGAAATGTGTTTTATCCAATGAATGCATGTGTGCAGAAATACACTTTTAAAGAACATGGACAAAAGAACATATGGGTAAGAGGGAGAGGACTGTATATAGAACCTGAATGATGATGGTGATAGAAATATAAGCATTTCAATGAGATTAAGGGTGCATCTACACCGTAGAAATAATGCAGTTTAACATCACTTTAACTGCCATGGCTTCATGCTACAGAATCTGGGATTTGTAATTTTGTGAGGCACCAGCACTCTTTGGCAGAGAAGGCTAACAAAACTTTAAAACTTTAAAACTACAAATCCCAGGATGCCATAGGATGGAGCTACAGCACTTAAAGTGGCATCAAAGAACATTGTTTCTATGGTGTAGATGCACCTTAAACTTGACAAATCATCATAATTCTCCTTCCAAGCAGACATGTATAGGATTGCCATGGCTTGATTTGAGTATTCAAGCTGACTATAGTTTTTCATACATCCATCACATATCAGTTTTGCATCTGTCTTTGTTTAGATTTTGGCCTCAGCAAGGAAGCCATTGACCATGACAAGAGAGCTTATTCGTTCTGTGGGACGATAGAGTACATGGCCCCAGAGGTGGTCAACCGGCGAGGACACACACAAAGTGCTGACTGGTGGTCATTTGGTGTCCTAATGGTAAAGGAAGGATTATTGTTTCGGAATGGTCTGGGTTTGGGATTCCTCAGATGTGGCTATTATATGTTACATACGATTGTTATTCAGCTGTTTTTAAAAAACATATTTGTGAATGCAACTTTCTTTACCATTTGTATGATATCAGCCAGGAAAATAAATGCTGTCCAGTATTTGTTACCACTGTGAATTGGATCCAGCCATACCTAGTTCTACTTAGAATTGACTTAATGAAACCATTGAGACTTGTGCTGGTCAAGACTACTGGTAGCTGTAAAGTTCCATTGAGTTCAATGATACTAACTTAGGTCCAAAACAAACTGCAAAAATAATCCAGTTTGAGACTGCTTTAACTGACCTGCCTCAGTGCTAGGGAATCTTGAGAACTGTAGTTTATTATAGCCTTAGAGCCTTGGAGGACGTCCGGTCCTTGGACCCCCAAGGCAGTGGGGTGAGGGAGGGAGTATGGGAAAGGGACCCTCTGCTCCTTCTCCCAGCCCCAATGCCTCGGTGGACGTCCAGATCTTGGACCCCCAAGGCAGAGGGGTATGGAAGGGAACAAGTCCCCCTCCCTTGCTTCCTCTCTCAGGGCGACAGGGAGAGAGCTGCAGGAAGCAGGCAGCCATTGGTTGTGGCAGAAGGGAGTGGGGCATGCACCCAATCGCTATGGCGGCTTGCCAGCAGCTGCAGAAAGCCAATTGCAGGCCCTGGCAGCCAGTCCCTGCTTCCTGGCTCATCCCGGACTGCCTCCTAGTTCGAAGGGCAATGCTAGGTGGGGTACTAAAGAAGGAGGTAACGGGGGAGGAGATGGCGGGGATGGAATGGAGCGGGGGCAGGATGAGGAGGGACTTGAATATTCGTGAACTTTCTAATTTGCGGGGGTCCCCGGAATAGATACCCACAAATTTGGAGGCAGGACTGTAGTTGAATATGAACATTTCCATCAGACTTTAACTAACTAGGACCTAAATACCTTAAAGGGACCAGATCCTGTCTGATCTTGGAGACTAAGCAGTCAGTTGTGGTTAGTACTTGGGTGGGAGACTACTCATGAATAACAAATGCAATAGGCTGTATTTCAGAGAAAGGAACTGGCAAAGCCACCTCTAAGTATTCCTTGCCTAACAAAACACCATATGAAATTCATGGGGTCACCATAAGTTGACAGACAGCCTGAAGGCACATACACACCTACGGTACATACTGTAAGTCTGGATCCAACCCTGTGAGACAGCTCTGTAATGAGTTAGAACATTGTTCTCATAGCTAGTCCCATGTGGTGCTCCACAGCTGTTGAAACCTCACAAAGGTTTTTATCTGCTTTGGAGATTCATTCAACTGGAGGTGCTAAAGTTTAAATTTGGGACCTTTTGGACTCAAACCATGTACTCTCCAACTGAACCTTCCCTAATTTTTGTTCTTTCTCATCATGATCCTGTTTTAAGAAATATGGTATGTGACATTGTATTTCCACAATGGAGAAAAAAGTAGAACAGTCTTTTAAAAATAGCACCTCAATATAGGTTTAGCTTATTATTAGTTGCTAATGAGAATTTAGGATGGTGAACTGAGGAAGACATGGGACCTTTGGGCTGCATTTCTCCTTGCCCCCATGTTTTGTAAAAGGACATGTGTCAGATATACAAAATCCTACACTTTTCAGACTTGATTAAATGTATAGGCATTTTGTACTTAGATATCAGAACCTGAGTACTAAATGTAAAATCAGAATAGGCTGCACGACTGGTGAAGGAATTGCATAACCCTCCAAATCTTGTTGAGTTGCAGCATCCAGCATTTATTATGCTGCGTAAGGCCGCTGGGAAATGTAATCCAATAACATCCATCCCAAGGCATCAGGCTAATACCGTGACCAGAGGCCAGACACCACAATGTGCATTGTAAATAGGCCACAATATTAATGTAATATCACAACCATAAATGAAGTCAGCATACTGGTGAATCTGCACCAGCCTGGAGGAGGGGACATGCGAATTTTTTGGCAGTTTTCCTGGATCCGTTGTTTTCCTTAGAGCGGAGGATGGGAATCATTTAGCTTTCCAGATATTATTGAAGGGCATCTATCATAAGCCCTAGCTAGTGCTCATTGAGAAATATTGGGAGTTGCACTCCAGCAATATCTGAAGAGTAGCATGTTTTCCTATCCTGTCATAGAAGCTAGGACAGCTTAGAGAGCCATTTTCCAGCTTTGTTACCTCAGCTATGCCCCTACTTGAATAGAGATAGCCTGGCTTAAGTTTTTCATGTCCTCATAACTTCCTATCTGAATGGTTGCATTGTACCTGCAGAAGCCTTTTTAGATTGTCCAGAAAGTCCAAATGCAAAGTGTGGCTGTGTGAATTCTTTCTGATGCCAGTCATTACAATTATACTCCCCATGTCTGATCAAAATTTGAAATGTCCATCTTGACCTATAAAGCTGTACATGGCCTGGGACTGAAAGGAAGCAGCTTCTCCCGTACCTATTTACCTGTGTGTTAAGTTCATCCATAGAAACCATTCT
Organism: Urosaurus nigricauda; assembly: GCA_034509955.1. Taxonomy (NCBI): domain Eukaryota; kingdom Metazoa; phylum Chordata; class Lepidosauria; order Squamata; family Phrynosomatidae; genus Urosaurus; species Urosaurus nigricauda. Next base: position 309,146,795 of record JAOEGL010000001.1, on the reverse strand, counting down.
TTGAGTGCCCTGCATTCTAAGGCTTGAGAGTGGCTTTTTTGTCAGGTCCATTTAGGTATAGAATATTCTCTCTCAACAAGCTCCTCTGGCTCTCACCTTGCTGTATGTTCAATGACAGGCTAAGGTTTCTCTAGTCTTTCAGGCATTTTAAATATTTTAGTAATTTTTAAATTATTATTTATGAATACTGTGGCATTAGCTGTTTTTTTCCAGATTGTGTTCTTTTATGGTGCTCATGAAGACTGTAGTCAAGAAATCAGAAGATTTAAGATTTGGAAAGGCAGGCACAAAAGAACTAGATAAGATTCTCAGGTATAAACAGATATAATTAAATACCAAAGTTAGAATTATCCAGGCCATGTTATTTCCAATGTCTATGTATGGTTGTGAAAGCTGTCAGGAAGAAAGTCAATTAATTTGAAACGTAGTGCTGGAAAAGGGTTCTACAGATACCATGGACTGCCAAAAAATATATATGAATGGGTGGTAGAGTAATCAAGCCTAAACTCTCATGAGAAGCAAAGATGACTAACCTGAGGCTGTTGTAGGTATTATGATACAAAGTGTTTCACTGAAAAGATAATAAAGCTTGGTAAAATATTAGGCAGTAGGAAAAGAGAGACACCATACATACTATAGGTGAATTGATTCAATCAAGAAAGTCATGATCCTGTGTTTGTAAGACCTGAGCAGGACAGTTGATCATTGGGGCTATTGAAAGTCTCTCATTCATAGGGCTGTCATAAGTTAAAGTCAGCTTAATGGCAAATAACAACAGCATTGTGTCCAATATATTTTATCATACAGTGTCCCTATATTTCTGTTTGGTTTATGTTGTTTGGATTTTATTTGTATGTGATTTAACAAATACAGTAAGTAAAATACATTTCAGCATTATTTAGTTGGAAGCATTCTCATATGTTCTTGGAAATAATGCACATAAATCAAAGCCAAAAATTTTTGGAGGAATGCTGTCAGGCAGCAAAGGGGCAGAAGGATTAGGTAGCAGATACGTCGTTTGTCCTGTGATCTATAATAGTCCATTGGGAATGATGAGGAATCCATTCTTTCTGTATAGAACTTGCCTGAAGGATTTAGAAAGAAAGAATGGATTTTTATCCTGGTTTGCTCAGAGAAAGCCTAAGTTAACATAGGGCCAAAATAGACCGGCCCAAAGGGGTAGCATGACGCTGTCCCGGAAGAGCCAGGTGGGTGCCGAGGCAACCACATGCTGTGGCCCCACTCCAGCATTTTGCTGCCACAAAAAAGAAGCGACAAATTGCCACTGGTTTTTATGATGGCTTTTTCTGCTTCTCGGGGGCTTTGTGGCACTGTGGTGGTGTGCAGTGTCTACATGCCATGCCATTGCGGCACCATGAAGCCAACACACATACAGTCGGTCATGCAGCTTCCCGGCAACATGGGAACATGCACCGTCTGTACGCTATGCCCCCACGATGCCATGAAGCTGCCATATTGTGCCAGTCTGTTCCTGCCCATAGCCCTTTTATTTGAATGGGCTACCTTTAAAAAGTATTTTAAAAGGCTTTCCTTCTCTAATACTGATGCTTGTCAGTACCTGACAGTTTTCTTTTTAAAACTGGCAGGGATTGAGCTCAGAGTAAGTCAGCCATTTTCAGATGCGGGTTTCAAACATGAACAGATTGATCACAGGCATTAGAACAACCCAAACTCTTTCTCTTCGATATGTAAACATTTCCTTTGAAGTCTGAACATTTCTGTTTCAAGTTGGATGTTTCAGCAGATTTGATCCCCACAGTCAGGCATACCATGGCATTGTAAACACTGTTGACAGATATTCACTGGCAAGGAACATGCAGTTTATACAGCATGTCACAATAAGCTGGGTGCAGGGAGCTTGGGAGATGTCATTTATTGCAATCTTTAAGTCTGCTGTTCACTGTTCTATCTCTAGGATCAGACATTTAACATCAAGACATGCAGGATAAACAACACTCATGTCTTCTGAACACTTTCTTTGTTGTTGTTGTTTGTCATCAAGTTGGCACTATATATGAGAGACTTCGAGGATCCTCTCCCAGTCATCAGCAGTCCTGTTCAGATCTTGCATACTTGATGCAGAAAGATGTACTTTGAGTAAACCTCCAGGGGATTTCCTTATTTGTTTATTATTTGTCATTCCTGGGTGAAGATTCTCCCTTCATTATCTCTATCAAATCTTAAGTTTTCCCCCAGCTCAAGAAATTGTGCTTTGAATTTTCCTGCCAAAAAGTCCAGGGACTGCTTGAGCTGTGGAATTTCCCTTTCATCCCTTTCTTTCACATAACTTCTTTCACTGGGGGTTGGCAGTTCAGAATTAACTGGGTTTTTCCATTGTTCTTTCCTCAGTTGAGACTGTCTGCACTACTGAGACTTTATGATTATGTATTTCTTAACACCTCATCCTGTTCAGAGCAGTAGAAGAGAAAGTATTTCTGCTTTTGCTGCTTGCTACAATTCATTAGAGAGAAATAGTCTCTTAATCCATAACATGCTGTTGCTAGGAAACAAGAAAGCCAGATGAATTAATACAGAAAGAGAGGTCAAGAGACAGGGAGATTAAGTTGCTTTTTTTCTTCTTCTTCTCAGAATTAGGAAATAGCTATCCAGATATTCTGAAACTGAAAGTTCAGAAAGTGGAGACATAACTGTATGGGGAAGCTACAGTTCCTGAGGTAGGGAAGGGACCATCTGGAGAAAATAGGGTGATGGTTTGGGGCACGGCCTGAGGATCTTAGCCCATGGATTAAAGAATACTACTTTTGTCAGCACCAGTCAACATTTTTTGGATTATGAAATATCTGTTTATGTATTCTGAAACTGGATATTCACATTGAAGGAACCACACAACAGTAGAGGAAAAGAAAAAAAAGTATGTTTTATGTAGTTAGGAATTGACTAGACTGGGAGCTGAATCTTAACTTGAGCACTTAGCTATAGGACAATGTTCTCCACTGCATGTGAGAGCAGTAGGCAGACTGAGAAAGTACAAAGTGTGGAGTGCACAAATGTGTCTATCAGCACATCAAGTCAACTTCTGTTTTTCTTAGCATCTGCTGACCAAGGTGGCTGACTGGAGCCAGCTAAATACAGGTTCACTTTAGGACATATTTTCAAGGGCATTCTTTTTCACACAGGTGGACTTAACCATCAACATTTCTCAACATCAGTATTCAGAATTAGCTAAATTAGCTAAAGGTAAAGGTAAAAATTTACCCTTGACATGAATGCTTAGTCGTAACCGACTGTAGGAGGTGGTGCTCATCTCTGTTACTAAGCTGAAGAGCAAGTGTTGTCTGAAGACTACTTCAGTGGGTCATATGGCCAACATGACTGCACCAAACACTGTTTACCTTCCCACCAAAGCGGCACCTGTTTATCTATTTGCATTTGCATACTTTCGAAGTATCCACTTTTAAAAAGTGGAAGAATCATAACAATGTAGTGAAGCTGTTGCACATTTTCTCTGTGGTGCAAGATCTTTCCTTTGCTTCTTTCCCTTTTAATTTACATGAGCCATGATGAATTTTTTTTTTTTTTTTGAAATGACATGGTTCTGACCTATCACTTTCAGGTTGCTGTGTACTTTGGACCCACCGGTCTTCCTTCTTGTTCTGTGTTTATTAGCAGAAAATTCACTCCCCTTCCTTCTTCCTGTATCAGTCTCAATAGATCTATCTACCACTCCAGCATCTTCACCCTCAAACAACAGGGTAACATGAACTTTAAAAAATATCTTGCACCAAATTAAATGAGATACGGTATACTGGCACTTTAAAATAATCTGGACACAAGAGGAAAGTCCTAAAACGAAAGAGTTATGTATTTAATATTATATATTGCTCCTCTACTCAAAGTTATCTTTATACACAGTATTCATTAACTTTAATGGTACAGCTTAAAACTTTTAATGGGTAGAATGTCTCCTTATTTTCCCCTTCTAACTTTCCTTTACAAAAGATCCTGTCTTCCTTTTCCCCCTTTCCATTCTTGCCTATAAGTCACAGGTAATAATAAATCTTTTTGGCTGTGTTAACCCCTTCACATTTGTCCTCATTTGAAAATGGTGATGGCTGTTAAAACAGACTGTTGCTGCATAGCGCATTTCTTTTCAGGGTTCTAGCCTAGCAGTCAGGTCCTTTGCCAGAATACTTGATTCTATTCCTCCCTTTCATCATGTTTCCTTCCCCTTTAATATTATATAGACAGTGTTGTGGAAAATTAATTTTTCCACAAAAACAGTTAGATTTTGTGTGCTAAATAGAAATTCCACCTTTAGTATTCTGTAGCTCCTTTTTGACAGCCTTCAGTATTCATTAAAGATGCTAATTACTTTTTAAAACATTCATAATAGAGTGGCAGGTGAGCATCAACCTTTACTAATAGTGCTGCATGCTTTTCTTTTCTTTTCTTTGAGAAATAAGCATTTCTTTTCTTTTTGTAAAAAAAAGAAAAAAGAAAAAAAGAACATCCAGTGCAAGTTGAATATCAGCTTGGCATTTTTCTTCTCTTTGGATTTTCATAACAGTAGTGATTACTTGGACAGATTTATTTCTGTGCTTTAGTCATTCTTCAGAATATGAATATTGGTTCCTTGGAAAATTTGGAAGCACAAGAAGAACAGCAAACGCATACGAGATCAGACCAAAGGACTGTTGAATATTTCATGCAGCTTCATGCAACAATCAACTGGATATCCATGACCCCACAAGCAAGCCATGACTACAGTAATATCCACCGGCATGTGTTCCCTAGCAACTGATACTGATATCAATACTCACTCTAGTACTATATAACTGGTATTCTTATTCTTATTCTTATGAATTTGTCTAATGCCCTTTTAAAACCATCCACATTTGCAGCTGTCCTACATCTTGTGGGAATGATTTCTATAGTTTAACCCACCCCAACCACATGTTTCCACATCAGGATTAATTTTAATCACCTCTATCATGATCCTGCCTAGTCATCTTTTCTTTGCATTAAAAGTTGCCATTCTTGTAACCCTTTCCTCAAAGTGGAATTGCTTCAGGGCTTTGATCACTTTGGATGGCCTTTTCTTAACATTTTCATCTCTACAGTAGGGTGTTTGATGGTTTTTTTAGTCAGAGTGATTAAATATGTACACAAAATATTCAGTACTGTGAATCACACCAGATTTGTATAAAGTTATTACAAAATTAACAGCTTCATTTTCAGTTCTTTTGCTGATGACCTGCATACATCTTCCTCAAGCTGTCCATTACATCCCCAAGATTCCCTGCCTGGTTGGTTTACATCATCTTAGATGCCATTAGGTGTGTGTGAAGTACGCCACTTTGCACTTGCTTTCACTGGACTGCATTTGAATTATATGTTGCTGTCAAAATACAAGTGTAAGGAAAGTGGTTGGAAAGGATCTTGGTCAAGAGGCCCACTTGCCAGCATAGCCAGAATAATGATACACAATTGTCTAGTGGTATGAAAGAGTTATGTTATGCTTAGTATAGCTAGGTCTCATACTTTATCCCAGTCAGGCATTCCATAAGGTAAGAGCATGCTATTACCTGCTTTCCTGAGAAGCTTGGAGCCCACATATTCTCAGCCTAACTAGGAAGGATATGCGGGAATGATCTTTCCTGTTAACTGCTTGCTTTGATTCACAGTGTTGTTAGGAGACACCAACAGACAGCACCTGTGCATCTAGCATTTCTTTGTCTAGACCAGTGATGGCGAAATGTTTAGGGACTGAGTGCCCAAAATAAAAGGCCTTCTGGCAACCTTGTATTACCTGGTGGCGGGGGGGGGGGGACTTTCGCCCTCAGGGTAGGTCCCTCGGGATGGAAATTTTTCCCTCTGCCCTCCTAGGCCTTCAGCTACCTCTCCAGAGACAGCTGAAGGCCGGGGGGGGGGGTGAGGGGTGAACAGGTGCGCACCTGTTGCTCCTCTTCCCTTGCCCTCCCAGGCCTTCAGCTGCTTCTCTGGAAGCAGCTGAAGGCCCAGGATGGCTGGGAAGGAGAAGGAACCAGCACATGCCTGTTCCTCCTCCTTCCAACCCTTTGCGTGCCACGAAAAATGGTTTCGCATGCTGTCTTTGGCACATGTGCCATCTCTGGCACATGTGCCATAGGTTTGCCATCATGGGTCTAGACTTTTACCATAAAACCTATTATTTGTGATTACAGTGGTCCCCCGGGATACGAAGCCCCCGGGGAACGAAATCCCTGGGAGCCAAAACCGGCGGGACAGGTAAAATTCCCCCGGGATCCGAAGAAATCCCCGGGGAACGAAAGGGAAAAACCGTGCGGCCCCTTTAAATCAGCCGCGCGGTCCGTCCCTTAAAGTGGTCCCCCGGGATACGACTATTTCCGGGTTACGAAAGGTAATCTGGAACGGATTACCTTCGTAGCCCGGGGGACCACTGTACATGCTTTATCTTGGTTTCAGGGCTACATGCACACTGTGTCAGTGTAAACAATGTTTTGGCCAGTGTAATGGGTCTGATAGACTTGGAGGCCAGTCTGTTGCTAGTTGTGAGGGGAGGTCGTATCCCTGTCCACTGAAGGAACTGTGGACATTGTTCTCTGGTGTTAATATATCAGCTGTTACCTATTTATCATCAGTAAAACTTGTTTTGCACCAGTAACATGTTTTCACTCTTGTTACCAAACATAGCCTTTGAGAAACCTGGAGCTGTGTCCAGTTCTAATTTAGAACATTCATCTTAAAAAAAAACAACATAATTCTCTTGTCACAGCAAACAGTAATGAGTTTAAAAATAAAAATGGGAGCTTTTCAATCAGGGAAAAGGCACATGTAAGCTTATCCAGGCTGCAAGAAACAATTGTTTCCTATTATGTATGAACTCAGACTTTCAGTAGGGGCTGTAATCTAAGATGGGTCAGCTCATCCCATAGTTTTGTGACAGCTTGTCCCATAATCTATTGGTGTCTTTTAGAATCAGTGGATGCAGCACTGGGTTTAGAACATTTGCTGTATTGTATAAATCAGGTTGGGGGGGGGGAGTGCATCATTCAAATTGTATCTGGCCACTGTACCCCATCTTTGTGGTCTGTGAACCCACTCACCCCCACTAATCCCACCCAACCTTCAATTTGGGGGCATTTTTGACCCAAAAGTATGTAGAAAGTCTCTCCATATATTAAAACATGGGAGAATATGTCCACACTCACCCAGAACCTGTACTACTCCCAAATACCTCTGTTTTCTTCTGCAGTCTCTGTCACTTACTGTTATCATTTTGAACAGAATTGCAATTGAAAATTCAAGGATTTGGACTTGCTAAGGGAATGCAGCCCACAGGGAAGTAGGGAAGAAGATTGGCTTCTGTCCTCTGTGTAGTTGCCCACCTCTGTGTAAATCAGTCTTCTCAATCTTTAGTCCTCCAGATGTTTTGAACTTCAGATCCCAGAAACCATGATAATTGCTAATGCCAGGTAGGGAATTGACATCTTAAACATGTGGATGGCCAAAAGCTGAGAACCTCTGTTATAAATTAATGAGCCTTTTTCTGTTCATTTCAATAAAGAAAAAAATAACCTATTATTTGGAACTTGTGTCTTGCTTCTTGCTAAGTGTTTTTATTTTATTTTATTTTATTTTGGACAGCTTTTTCAAAAGCAATTTATCTGTCAAAGCAAATGTAGAACAATTTTTGTGGATTATATTTTGTCTTTTATTACTTTCATTTACCAAAATGTAACACTAGATGTGCTCTGGAGTACAGAAAAATGTGCTCTAAAGCTATTCAAATTAAATTTAGTATTTAATTATAGTTTGTTTTAATCAAAGCAGAGCAGATGTTAGCGCAGCACTGATCATGTTTAAACTTGCAAGCTTATCTAGTGAACTGGGTAGCTAAAAGAAACTAGGTTTTGGGGAGTAGGGGAAAGAGGAGGAAAACAATTATTTCCCAAATGTTTGGTGATATGCCTGCTATATCCTTTATGGCTTTGGGGAATGAGGGTAGGAGGAGTTATCTTCTTCTGTGAATACATCTACTTTGTGAATAACATTGAGACACAGTGTCTTGTGTATCTGTGAATCACTCTGGAAAATAATACTGATCAAAAGTGCCAGTTGGTGCTATGTTTTAAAATGAACATCTCATAAAAGTCACAGATATGCCAGCTGTGCCCTTTCCTGGACATGAGGGATCTGGAAACTGTGGTACACATTCTGGTAACCTCACGCGTGGACTACTGTAATGCGCTCTACATGGGGCTACCCTTGTGCTTAACCTGGAAACTACAACTGGTCCAAAATATGGCAGCCAGGCTTGTTACTGGAACATCTAGTAGAGATCACATAATACCAGTGCTGAAATTTCTCCACTGGTTTCTGGGCACAGTACAAGGTATTGGTTTTAACCTTTAAAGCCCTACATGGCTTGGGTCCATCCTATCTTAGGGACCACCTCTCGCCATATGAGCCCCTCCACACGCTCCAGTCCTCTGGGAGGAATCTGCTACAGAACTGCACCAGAGGGTTCTACCAAAAAACAATATCAATATCACACTTCCCAAAATGAAAGGACAGTAATGTGAAAGGCTTAATAGAAATAAACTCAAGAGCAGAAAGAACCAGAAAGAATCATTGTGAGAGCTGTGGATTTGATAGTTTTATACATATTTTGCGTACTTATAGGCTACTGAGGAAGACTGCTGTCAAAACGTGTCTGGCCTTGAGTTCTATTATTTAAAATTTTTAGCATTTGCTTACTATCAATGGGGTATTGCTACCCTTTTAGAAATTATACTGGTTCTTCCTGCTCTTGAGTTTATTTCTACTAAACTTTTCACATTATTGTCCTTACATTTTGGGAAATGTGATATTGATATTGTTTTTTGGTAGAACTATCTGGTGCAGTTTTTTAGTTTTCTCTTGGGTTTTCAGCCACAGGGACTTTTGTTGGTTTGTTAGGAATCTGCTACAGCCCATGAAGACCAGATTGTCACAGACCTCTCAGAGGGTCTTCTCTGCCACCACTCCCAGGCTATGGAATGGCCTGCCAGATGAGATACGTCTTATTACGACTCTTGACAGCTTTAAAAAAGCAGTAAAGACATATCTTTTCTGGCAGGCCTTCCCAGACAACAGTTAACTTCTCCCAGCTCCCATGGTTTGTGGCCTTTGTATGCCTTCTGTGCTTCTAGTTGTAAATCCACATTGGTTGGACTACAGCTACTATCATCCATTGGCTCAATTATCTGAGGATGGTATGAGATGTAGTCCAAGACATGCAGAGGGTGCCATGTTTAGAGTGACTGCCTTAAATAATTCTAAAAATATAACCACCCAGCTGATTCATAAATAAACATGCCTACTCAAAAATCCTGCTTTTAACAAGAGCTCACTCATTTTGATACCTGCAGATTAAGTGAAGTGCTAATTCTGTAGTGGGACTGAACAGAACAAACAGTATTAGAGAGGAAAACATCTCAGAACATGTGTACTTATTCTACTTAGGTTTTTAGCTTCTTGACTGTTTCCTATTCTGTCCTTTATTTGCAGTTTGAAATGTTGACAGGATCATTACCATTCCAAGGGAAAGACAGAAAGGAGACAATGGCTCTTATTCTCAAGTGAGTAGCAAATGCCAATTTACCTCCTCCAACTTTTAAGCAACTAGCTATAGTGGCTAGGGGGATTTTGAGATTTGTAGGCCAACCTCCAGTTCAATTCCAAGCTCTAGACCTTTCTCAATTGGCAATTTGTATCATACAACACTGCCTCAGCTACTGTTTTCAGGATAGTGGCTATATGAATGAGAAGACAGCATTCCTATAGCTTTAATAGTTGTGTGTAAAGAGGGATGTTCAAGAGGGGTAGCTTGTCAGGAAGGTTCTATCTGCTTCACCTCCTTCTTCTACACAACTGTTAAAGGTCTTGTCCTTTCCTCTTTGGTCACTTTACTTCAGGAGTGCAGGGTTACTATGTAAGTGTGCTGTACAGAATGTTAGAATTTGAAGGAAACTGTTCAAATCTTTCCTCTGAGTTAGGAAGTAACTAGTAAACACTCTTGTTCTTGCAACACTTTCTATCAAACTGAATAATTTTTACTGATTTCATGTTGCCATCAAGAGGTGAATGACAGTTTCCGCCCAAAAGAAACAATGTTTAATTAAGCCACTGGCGTGGAACAGTCTATATCTAATATGCCTCAAACTTCCTTTGAGAACTACATATGTTTCCATGTGTATCTTCATTCATTTCTACTGTTAAATAAGTATACTAATTTTCCTCCTACATTCACATGTTCTATTTTTCATAGAGCCAAGTTAGGAATGCCACAATTTTTGAGCATAGAAGCTCAGAGTTTGCTGCGAGCTCTTTTCAAGAGGAATCCATCCAACAGATTAGGTATGGAAATTCATTTTATTGCTGTTCTGTGTAAAGTGGCAATAAATTTCAATCAGATGTTAATCTGTATCTTATTTTCCTTGACATTTCATTTTCATTGCCCTCACGAATATGATACAGCAAAACAATGTAACAGAAAAACTGCAAGTAATCAAGATGTAATTAATACTATGTTTGAGATTTTTACAAAAGGATTACACAGATGAAATGTATAGTTTTAACAGCTATGGTGGCTAAACATAATCTCTCTCTATAGTGGCACTATACAAGTATTTATGACAACCAAATACTAGGAATAAGCAGGTGAAGTCTTGTACGTTTTTGTTCTGTTTGTGTTCATCCAGAATCACCTACTGGGCCACTAGGATAAGAAATGTTGGATTAGAACCAGCAGAATCTCCCACATACCAGTTCTTTTGTTATATTTGGATCAATGAAGGCAAGATTTTGTACGTATGAATACATGCCCCTAACTGTTACAAGTAGGTTTGCCTGAGAATCTGGAAATGCTGGTTTTTGGACTACAGGTCCTAGAATCCCCCAGGAGGCATGGCCATAGTTGTAGTCCAAAAACTGAAATTTCTACATGTTGGTTCTCTCTAACAAATCATAATCGGGTGGCTGTGAATAGGGAACAGAACTTTCATAACCCAACAGTCTGGTCCACATAAGGCTTAGCATGATCTCTATGATGAAATGGTGACCCTTTTGTCAAGTAAATGCCCCTTAGCAGCAGTGTTGGGTATAAAAAAATCCCCTTTTCATAGTTTGCTAGTAATTCACATTCACATGGAATGGTGAGGACAATCCACCTTATTATGAACAAGCTGTGTAAGCAACTAAATTAAACAGTAAATGAAACAATACTATTTCATCCCTAGTACAGTCGTCCCCCGGGTTATGAAGGTAATCTGTTCCGGGATTACCTTCGTAACCCGGAAGCTTTTGTTTCCCGGGGGACTGCTATTCGCAACGGACCTCGCAGCCGATTTAAAGGGGCCGCGCGGTTTTTTTATTTCGTATCCCAGGGGATCTTTCGGATCCCGGGGGATACTGTAGTGGTCCCGCCGGTTTCGGATCCTGGGGTTTTCGTAACCCGGGGGATTCGTAAGCCGGGGGACCACTGTATCTCTCAAGCAAGCTAGGATTTTCAGGCTTAGAATAAACCCTGGGTTTTGATCCAAGCTTGTACTGGAAGCAGGAAGACATGATTCCAGGCTTGCTGTTCTGTTTAAATGCAATCATTTATGTATGTCATGAGCTAGTTGTGGGTAGATATCTTTATTTGTGGTCCATATCACTTCCACAGGTTTTCTTCCATAATTCTGTTACAATTTTGCATTAATATGTGGTTTGAAAATACTTTTTGAATACTTTTTAACCATGGACTTCAATGCCTGTTTTTGACACGTGTATATTAAAGCATTTAAAGTCCTGAAAACTGCATCAAAACTTCTGGATAAATGAAATTCAGTGGATTGTTACTTTTTGATTCAAAGGTTGGTCCAAAGAGGTTATTTCCACCAGACACCTTGTGTCCAGGTTTTGGAGAAAAGATGGAATATGAATAAAGCTAATAATAATGTAGGAATATGTAAAGGTCAAATTCTTCAAGTATTACTCTCCATTGGTTTTCTGCCAAATTTCAGCTGTCTAGGTCCGCAGGAAGGAGCTTAACTACTTGGCGATATGTCTTCTTACCCGGCCCCAGTTGTTCAAGGAGACACTTACCAGATATTTCCATTTCAGATTTAGCTAGTAACTCAGAATAACCTGGACACAATATATGTTTCAAATTTCTCTGTTTTACATAGCCTGGAGGCATCTTTATCATTTGAAAATACATTTTTAAGCCCTGCAATGAGGTGACGATATACCAATGTGAAATGTCTCTCTCACACACACACACACACACACAGAGGTGATTATACATCCTTTCAGAATTTAAACTATTGTCGAGAGTGAATTACTCTCTAGGCAAGTTAGTGAGTCAGCAAGACCAAAACATCTCTGATGTATACAGTGATTTCAAACAAGTTCTGACCTTTCCCTCACATACTGTTAGCTGCATGACAATGCTGCTGTGTGACATAAAGTATTTCAATCCTTACTGTCATTTAATACTCTCTGAATATCTTCTAGCTGCCTTGCACTTTTTTACTTACATATTTAGCTCAAGTTACCACACACACACACATTTTCTGGGGGGAAACATCTGGGGTTTTAAATCATGGAACTGATTTAATCCTGAAAGCTACAGATTTGTCAGCCTCTCTTCTCCCTCCACCTCTTAAATGGAAATACATGCATACTTCCTCTAAAAATGTTGTGTAGATTGTGAAATGTTACAGGAGACACTGGGGAACCTCAGTAGATTCAGTATTACATAGTTACCTCAGGTATGAATGAAGAGGGATGTGTCAAACTGGCATTACCATTAAATACATTGAAAATGTCTGTTAAAAATATATCGTTCTTACATGGAGGTAAGAAATATATTGACTGTAATCTGCATGTAGCCCAGGGAAGTTTGTGCAGTCCCTGGATTTCTCCTCCACCCACATTGCTGAGAAGAGGAAATTAGTCAAAAATAAATAACTCCACATCCAGAGATCTCCAAGGGGCTTTACACCTCAAAAATAGCCCCAAATTACAATTTCAGGGCAATGGCCAAATGTGACCTATGGAGGACCTAGATTTTTTTTAAAAAATAGGGCAGATTTGGGCATCACACCTTCTGTGGGTGTCCATCCCACCTTATATATTACTGCTTTAATCCAGTGACCCTCTTGGCATGGTGAATACATCATGCTTCTAATTCCATCATTCACACATATTGTATGGAATCCTCCTGTGCACAGAAAGCAGCTGAATACCATTCCTTACTTTCCACATGAGACACTCATAAAAGATACCACAGGATGTGCATAAGCCAACCATGAGTTCCCTTGGGAACTGGCAGGGGAGAGCCATATTATAGTGATGTACTATACACAAATCAATCTGTCTTTCTAGACTGGCTGTACTTGGGTTTTGCTGTAGTCTTGTACCCACTTTCCTGGCAGTCATCCTTACTGAACTTACTGAGACTGTCACTTGCTTCTGAACAGATATGTAGAGGAATGCATGGTTTATTAATTTACATTCCATCTTTCATATGCAATATACTCAAGCCTCTTTACCAATCAGGAAAAAAAAACAATTATATGCAGTAAAAACAATATAAAAATGACATATTGCAATTGACTAAAGCAATTTTCCCAAGTAGGACAATGATGGGGCTAGGTACACCTATCTAGGAAAGTGGCATTATAATATGGAGGAAAGGGCTATATGACTTTCTGGTGCTTGCTTCTAAGCAAAAGTGGAACATGCTTTGAGCAAAAGATTGGTCTTGATTGGAGTGGGCATAGGACTCTACTTTTGTGGTTCCTGCAGCCTCTGCAGGTTCCTTAAAGACCACCCCCCTTGCCATTTCTTTTATATTTTCAGCATGATTTTCAGGCAATTGTTTGCCCTAAATCATGCATAATGACCTCCAAATGCATAAAAACATGTGAAAATACTTATATCCATGAGCACCACAGAACCCAGTACTATCCACAAATACCTCCATTTTCTTTTCTTTTTTTATAGAAGCATTTTATATACAAAAGCAATTAAAAAAGCTCCAAGTACCTCCATTTTCTTCAGTATCACTTCCTGTCACCATTTTGAGCAGTACAGAGAAAAACATAGTTATTAAAGTTTGCTGTGGAGGCAGGGAATGCTTCAAAATGGAGACAGGGTAGTGGTGATGCATGCACGCACTGGTCTGCCCCCCCCCACAGCAAACCCAGAACCTCTGTGCATCAAAGAGTCCAGTGTGTTGAAACAAGCTTTCTGAAGCACTGGAAGGGCATGGGAGCACCGTTCACGGCTCCCTCCTTTGCTTCCAAGGGTGAAGGATTTTTCCCCCAGACCCCTTCCAAGGACAGAGAGCTGGTTGGGGAAAGAATCATGTCTCCATCCTGGAAAGGAGCAGGATTGGTGTGCGCACACTTCCTGGCTTCTCCCTCCTGGGCTTTTTCCCTCCCCAGGGGAAAAGCCCGGTAGGAAGGAGAAGTACGGCCTTGACCTCACGAATAATCGAAACCGTGAGTGTCAATGACACAAACGTTGAGGGATGACTGTACTTTAATCAAACTTCTTCCAGTGTCCTCTTCTTTCACATCTTTCTGGATCCACTATCCATAAGAAAGGTGTTGCTTCTAAGACTTTTAAATGGAAAGAAAGAAAATACTAAAGCAAAAGAAAATGTGAATCTTGGCTTTTATACAATTGATTGTGGGACGAGAAAAGACTAGGTCTAGCTGAATAGTTAACTGATACAGCATCTTGGAGGATTTGGGCATTTCCTTCATTCTTATATTGAGAACTAGTACAGCATAGCATAAGTCCAGATAAAAAAGTGAATATTTCCTACCTAAATTCCATTACTGACTTTTTAGTCTGGAATCACAACAAACATGTAAGGCTAAATGAGCAGAACATTTTGATCCAGTCTGAGCCAAAGCTGAAGTCAGAGAGCAAAGATGGTTCCCCAGCAGCTGACAGCCTTAGCTAAGTAACCACTGTGGGTGGTGTGATGAAACTGCTATACAGCATCATTTGATCCCACACTCAACAATCCCAGCATTAGCATTCTTTCTGACAGACAGTTGTTAACAGGATTTCTGGCGGTGTTATTTTGTAGCCATCTGGCTTTGTTGTAGAAGTTGCATTTCTGAATGACATGTATCTGAGAAGGAGGAGGGGAAATCTCAGGTGTTGTTTTTCCTTGCTGCTGCTTAATTCTTAAAATGGGAGTAGTTTAAGTGCAGCCTTCTAGATGTTAAACTGTAAATCCCATCAGCCCAAGTCAGCATAAACAAAAGTGAAAAACCCAGGGTTTGCAGTCTAAAAACATCTGGAAGACCACACTCTGCCTCATCCCATTTGACCATTAGTTTTAACAAGAATAGACTCTTAAATTAATGACACTTGCATAATTGTTGACTTAATATTTCCTGTACATTCAATGGATCAATGTTCTTGAGACTAACAATTAGTGTTAAATCTGGAAGTTTTTCCTAGCAATATTAATATGAAAAGCAAGTTATGCATTATACATTCTAAATGCAGTTGTTTCATATTGCTGTAATTTTCATAAACTGCATGTTTGATTTTGCTAATGTTGTGTGCCTTCAAGTTGCTCAAGGTAACCCCTAAGGGGAAACCTATCGTGGAGTTTTCTTGGCAAGTGTCTTCAGAGAGGGTTTGTGATTGCCATCCTCTGAGACTGAGAGTGTGTGACTTGCCCAAGGTCACCAGGTGGGCTTAAATGGCTGAGCTGGGATTCAAACCCAGTCCTCCAGGTGCTGAAACCACTACACCATGCTGGCTTTTCTGTGTATGACTTAGAAGCCATGAATATAAACTCTTGCAAAGTTTTGGAAATGAATAACTCCATCCACAGTTACTGAAATTTATGTAATTCCTTGGGACCAAAAGTACCAAAAGAGATGGTTCCACAAAACTATCTATAATACAGTCCCATTGCCTAGAAATAATGTCAACTCCTACCACAAAGACAACTCTTTTAAAGGTTCTCTGAGAGCTTATTTCCCTAGGGCTGCTTATAGAATTAATTTAATTAAAAAGAGAGACATATAAAAAGGATTATTGAAACTGCAGGTCCAAATGAATCCCCCCCCCCCCCCCGAACTCAAAAAATATGAGGGCAATGAGTCAGACAGTTGCCAGTTCAATTCTTGTTTCTGGGAAGCTAATCTCTCTAAGCCTTGTTTTAACTGTTTTTTTTTCCCTTCTCGGAGATTAACATGAGAGGGGAACAGCATTGAAAAATCTTTACTTGCCCTCCATTAGAATGTTGCACCTTGGACTGAAACTCTTGTGACTACAATTTCTTTTTCTCAAAGCTAATCACACAGTTGCTAATTGTGTGAATGATGCTGTGTCTAGTTTGGTTCTTAGAACATTCAGAGTTAAACTCACAAGGATGCAATAAAGGGTCGTAGTGTGTGCTGGAGTCATGATTACTATTATTTTATTATTTATTTTGTTTATATAGTGCTGTAAATTTAATCTGGTTAGAGAAGTGATGAGGCGCACATGTGGGGGAAGAAGGTTACAGGGCAGTGGAAGGGAATCCGGGACAGGGCAGTGGAAATCCTCAGCTGGGACAGGAGATCTTGACTACCAGAACAGAGGGTACGAGAAGGAGTGTGAGGAGAAAGAAGTTCAGACAAGTATGGTGATAGAGCCAAAATGCCCCCCCCCCGGGGGGGAGTTAGGGCATCCAGCGAGTGGACACTGCGCCCTGTCTCCGCCCACAGGCTGGCACAAAGTGCCAGTATGTATAGGCTCTAAAGTTATCTTTTCCTGCCTGCTGCCAGCATTACAGGCTCTTCAGAAAACAATTTCTTCTGAATAGCACTGTACTCTTTTCCAGTTCACATACAGAATTTTAACCAGTAGTTGTTACTTTTTCCATTTGGGTTATTCTAATTAGATTTCCATAGTTATATTCACTATAAATTCACTATAAACTATAAACAGTTTGTGATACTACAGGTGTCAAAGGTACAAAGGATAGTACAGGTGTCAAATGCACAAAGGCGCAGTGCTAGCAGGAAATAGAAACAAAAGGCAGGGAAGAAAGATGTTCTGTTTCCCTCTTAATTCATTAAAAATAAACTCTTGTGTATGCAACCTTAACTTAAAATAAACGCTATATGCTATTCATGCCAGTGACAGCCTCTTGAGAGCAAGTATTGTTTCACAGTTTCCTGCGTCAAGCTTAGGCTGTTTTGTTGTCCCCATTGTTCCAAGGTTATGATGACTGTTTTTGTTGTTGTTTTAAGATCTGTAACACCCTGACTGAATATAACTAGTCAACATCCTTTCTATTTTTGGTTTCATATATGGTGTAGTCTCAAAGCTTAATTTCAGCCAGTATTCCTTAGAACTTAGTCCTGGAACTTGGCTTTTGGAGGCTAAGAATGGTGAGATATGAGAGCTGCAGTCCAGTTACTTCTAGGAGGGGGGGGGGGCATAGCTTCCGCCAGTGGCATCACTACTTGATAACAAAGCAACAGACCAATATTTTTCATTGCTTTAGTCTCATGTTCATTGATTTCTGTTCAGGGGGTTCTGCCCAAGAACAACAAAGTCAGAAACATCAAGTATTCCTCAAAAGCCAGCTACTATGTGTGCATGAGATTGACAGCCACACCCATGAGATGAAAACAGCATTTGTGTTCCCTCATTACTCACTGCCAGACTGTTTCTGTGATCACTGAACTGGTGAATGTAGCTAACATCATGTACGCAGTTGACATAGCTGTCACATTTTACAGAACCATTTGTTGACAAGGCCTTCAGCAAAACTATCTGCTTGCTTTCCAGAAAATACAACTATTATAAAGAAAAAGACTAGCATTCACAGGAATTCAGGATGCTTCCAGACATGTTTTTCAGTGTGCTAATTGCCGCCTCCAGAATTTTCCTGGAAGTCCAGACAAGGGTGTCTGTTGTTGTTATTATTATTTCCCTTCCCCTTTTTTTCTACTGCTTTTTTCTGACTACAGAAAATCTGTTATGGAAACAAAAGAGACCAATCAGCTGCACAATGTTTTTGTTATGATAACACTAGGAGCTGTCTATTTGGAAGTATCCCAGTGCCTTCTTCAAGGAGATAGAGGTCTTTAAACATCACTGCAGAAAGCAAAAATTGCTAGGAATAAACAGCACCACACAGGAAAACCTGCAAATTGTGATGTCTTCTACCTTGCGATATTCTTTTTCTAGTGAGATAACAGACTGCATAATCACACATATGTCTCTCTCAATTGAATCTGACAGTTGTTTAATTATTTCTCAGCACCTGTTGATTTTCTTGAAGATGATGACTCAAATTTGCTGAACAGATGGGAAAGGATAAAAGTAAAAGGGAGAAAGATAAATTAAACTTGAGGCAAAAATAATTTTTGAGTATTTAGAAGTATCCTGCTCCATTCTACCTAGGGAAGATCAATATATATTTTTAGAGCAGACTTCCCCTAACTGGTAACCTCCAGATATATTGGATCACAATTTCCACCATTCCCAGTGAGCACAACCAACAGTCTAAGAAAATGGAAATATCTTTTACTTTCAGTAAACAAATTGAATCCATGAGACGGACACATGTGGAAAAATATCTGGCCTAACATTTTTAAAGATTTGCAACAGATTTTGCAGAAGAATGAAACTAAACTTGTGCTTCAGCATTTTAATGACTTCAATGTTATCAGGCTAGTATGGAATGGTTGTTTGTTTATTGTATGTATATTTTACTATTGCTTCAAGAAGTCAAAACAGTGCATGTGCTTCTCTACTGCCCCCTCCATATGATCTTTATAACAATCTTGTAAAATAGCCATTTTGGGATATAATCCAACAAATAAAAAAGACATGTTTAAAATTAGGCCAAGATGGGACCAGATTAAGTTTTTTATGGAAAGCTATTCTATAATTTTGGTACCGCAACCAAAAAAACCTTCTGTCTTGTCCTTGTCAGCCATGGGAGAAAAACATGGAGTACCATCAGAAAATACATTTTAACAGTTTTCATTGCTTTGACAGGTGCTGGCCTTGATGGAGTTGAAGAAATTAAACGACATCCCTTTTTCTCTACTATTGACTGGAATGTAAGTAATTCCCCAGAGGTGTTTGTTGTATGTTATATCCTTTTGGATATGTAACACTTTATGGGAGTCTTTGAGTGCACAGGTAATAGTGGGTTTTACAAAAAGAGGTAACATTACATTCATAGCAGTAGATGGTCTATTGGTCTTCTGTCATTTTCAGAAGATGAAAGATACAAGTTCTGAACTGAAGTTGAATCTTTGTGCCCTCTAATAATGCTTCTAGCGGCTAAAAATGAAGCTATCTTTTGTAGCTACAGAGAGGATTAGAGGAATAAAGCTAGGACAACTCTGCTTTGTTCTGTTCACAATTGTTACAGAAAAGGTCAGCAATGAGCTTAATTTTATGCCTTGATAATGTGCTTCCCAGATTTTCTTATACCTTTAGTAGCATTCAACATGCATCAGTACTGAAGAGCCATGGTATGAATACTGATTCATTTTACTCTTAAAAAGAAAAAACATCCCCTGGATTTGCTGCTGGAATTGTCCAAAAGTATTCTCCCACCTTATATTATGCAATCTCAGGGCAATATACAAATGAAATTAATACAAAAAGATTTAAACAATTTAAAACAGTAATAATATTGTATAGAGACTAAAAACATACACTGAGGGGCTAGAGATACACTGTCATTATGCTAGCAGAACAGCTTCCATATCCAAATGTGTGCCTGAGAGAGGAGGGGAAGAACACATAATCAGGAGAATACAATACAGTATAAGCATGGCAGGCACATTTATAACATCCCTGTAAACTCTACCAGCGACCAACAATTAAGGACTGTACCAGTAGCAACACCTAAATCTTGCATAGATGTGGACAGAGCTGAACTCAACACACAAGAAGCACAGCAAGCGAGGTAGCTGACCAGATACACTAGCCTATGTTGTTGTCTGTTTAAACCAGCAATTAACATATTTAGGGGATCCTTGATTTGACCCCATCTCAACCACAATCCTGAAAGAAAGGGCAAAAACTATAAGCAAAGGAACTTGATGCTGAGCTGTGCTTGTGTCCACATTACTCCTTAGAGTTTTAGAACAGCTCACATCTTCAGAACTATCTTCATTATTCCAGAGCACATGCAGACTGGGGAAAACACACAGGCTGAACATTCATGGCTGGGATTGAGACATAGAGAACTAGGTCCTTTGACCCTTAAAGAAAGACAATTGCAGCTATCTCTGAACTCAAAAGCTATAAGGGGAAAATGATTTTTCCCAGTTTTGCTTCCTGAGAAATATATTCATCAAAGACATCAACCTAAATTAAAAATAGTCATGAGTTATGTGTGCTTATTAACATAGAAATGGAAAAGTGATTCATAGATCCCAAGTTTCAGCTTTTTTTGGCTTCTACTGACAGTATCACTTTGTCAGTGCAATAGTTCAGATATTGTATTTTATAAGATAATTCATCCTTATATCTGCTTTTTGGAGTGGATGTGGGGAGTAGCAAATGTATAGTTCAAGGAAATCATTCCTTCATTACTATGTTCATCAATTTCAAGTTGCTGTGCGTCACTGGCTGGAGCCCTGCCTTTCTATTTCTGGAAGGTCTCTGTAGATAATTCAGTCCTTCATTGGTCTATGCAGACTTCAGAAAGGGTGCAAAAATTATTAGCCTTTAATAAATTCAATAAAGGTGGAAATCAATAAAATAGGGAGAAGGAGCATAAAAGGGTTATTTGCTGTTTCTGTTCCCCCCCTCCCCCCACCAGTGTACAAATTGGAATATGTACACAGGCACATATTTCTGACTTCATGAGTCTTAATGTTGTAGAAATGGAAAGTACAGATTGCATTGTCCGAGTTTTATTTTCTCATATACATGGAGCTTCCAGTGATTAAGTTCCAATCAGTGAAAGACCTTACCACTTTCCCACCCACCACCCCCATGCATTCATTTCTGCAGTTCTGAGCAGTGTGAGAAATGATTATGTATTCCTAAATGCAATTACATTGGTTTCTTTGTTGATGATAATGGAGAAATGCATGCACAACGGAGGTGCTTGTGCCTTCATTGGCTGCTAACATGGCAACAGCCTGGTCCCAGCTCCTTCTGCCTCTCCGCAACTGGATCAATCCTGACCCTGCTTCCAAGTCACCCAAGGCAGGAATTAAGCCTCTGTGAGCTCTTTTGTCCCCCTAATTTAAGGATGGAACTTTCCTCACCTTCCTCAAGGTAAACCTGTGCTTCTCTGTGTGCCTTTTGATTGGGTAAGACCTTAAAATTTGAATTTGTGAGCCATTTCATTGGTTCATTGGGGAGGAGGAAAGAGAAATCTCATTTTATATAACTGCTAGGAGAGGCTTCTGGCCATACCTTCCTCAAGGTAAACCTGTGCTTCTCTGTGTGCCTTTTGATTGGGTAAGACCTTAAAATTTGAATTTGTGAGCCATTTCATTGGTTCATTGGGGAGGAGGAAAGAGAAATCTCATTTTATATAACTGCTAGGAGAGGCTTCTGGCCATACCTTCCTCAAGGTAAACCTGTGCTTCTCTGTGTGCCTTTTGATTGGGTAAGACCTTAAAATTTGAATTTGTGAGCCATTTCATTGGTTCATTGGGGAGGAGGAAAGAGAAATCTCATTTTAGGAGAGGCTAGGAGAGGCTTCTGGCCATACCTTCCTCAAGGTAAACCTGTGCTTCTCTGTGTGCCTTTTGATTGGGTAAGACCTTAAAATTTGAATTTGTGAGCCATTTCATTGGTTCATTGGGGAGGAGGAAAGAGAAATCTCATTTTATATAACTGCTAGGAGAGGCTTCTGGCCATACCTTCCTCAAGGTAAACCTGTGCTTCTCTGTGTGCCTTTTGATTGGGTAAGACCTTAAAATTTGAATTTGTGAGCCATTTCATTGGTTCATTGGGGAGGAGGAAAGAGAAATCTCATTTTAGGAGAGGCTAGGAGAGGCTTCTGGCCATACCTTCCTCAAGGTAAACCTGTGCTTCTCTGTGTGCCTTTTGATTGGGTAAGACCTTAAAATTTGAATTTGTGAGCCATTTCATTGGTTCATTGGGGAGGAGGAAAGAGAAATCTCATTTTAGGAGAGGCTAGGAGAGGCTTCTGGCCATACCTTCCTCAAGGTAAACCTGTGCTTCTCTGTGTGCCTTTTGATTGGGTAAGACCTTAAAATTTGAATTTGTGAGCCATTTCATTGGTTCATTGGGGAGGAGGAAAGAGAAATCTCATTTTAGGAGAGGCTAGTTGAGGCTTCTGGCCATACCTTCCTCAAGGTAAACCTGTGCTTCTCTGTGTGCCTTTTGATTGGGTAAGACCTTAAAATTTGAATTTGTGAGCCATTTCATTGGTTCATTGGGGAGGAGGAAAGAGAAATCTCATTTTAGGAGAGGCGCGCGCCTAACGGCGCGCGAATTTTTTCTTTTCATACTCATTTTTATATTTGATAGCCAAGGCAGGGGGGAAGTACAGAGGAGAAGGTAGCCTGAACACAGTGAGGACAAAGTCATTCAATATTTATACTTTTCTTCCCACTATTCCCTTAAGGGGCTGTGGGGATTCAGAGGAAGTGAATCAGGGACTTGCCTCTAGAAGGAGCTAGCAGCCAGGAACTTTCTAGATACCTATAGGCCCAGTTGATTGAGCTCACTAACAGAGCTTGGGGACAAAGGCCAGCCACACAGGGATTTTTTACACTGGTGTTTTACAAGAGAAGCCCACAGTCTTGTTTCATTGCCTCCTTAAGACTTCTCACTATGGACACTGAGGGACCTGCAGCAGTCACCTGCAACACCTGTGGGATGTTTGTCTTCTTGCCTATAGATGTGGGGAACTTCACCTGCACCAAGTGCAAGTTGGTAGCCCTCTTAGAAGGAAGAGTTCAGCAGTTGGAGGCCCAGGTGTCAACACTTCAGCATCACAGAGAGCAGGAGGTTCTCTTGAACAGAAAGGACCAGATGGTCCTGGACAGGAAACACACAGAGAAAGTTGCTGAGGAAGAAGAGGTCACTTCACACACAAAAGAAGGAGATGGTTGGAGGAAAGTTACACGCAGAAGTAGGGAAACCACGGTTCGTTCTGTGAGCTTGCAGCTACAGAATCACTTTGAATCTCTCTCTGTTATCAGAGATGATGAGGAAAAGCAGCAGGGACAGACATCAGGGACAGAGCAGGGGAGACTGAGAGTACCACGAAAGGGAACAGCCGCTGCTAAGCCTCGGAGGAGGCGTGTGGTGGTTGTGGGGGACTCCTTGCTGAGGGGTACAGAAGCAATGGTTTGTGGGCCTGACAAGATGTCTCGGGAGGTGTGTTGTCTCCCTGGGGCAAAGATCCATCATGTAACTGAGAGGCTGACAAGACTTGTCAAGCCTACTGATCAACACCCCTTTCTTCTGGTTCATGTGGGAACCAATGATACTGCAAGGCACAGCCTTCAGAATATCATAAGGGATTATGAGGCTCTAGGAAGGAAGCTGAAAGAGATGGATGCACAGGTTGTCATATCATCTCTTCTCCCAGTAGAAAGGCATGGTCCAGGAAGGGAGAAGAAAATAGCAGAGGTGAATAACTGGCTCCGTAGATGGTGCCGCCAAGAACAGTTTGGATTCTTGGATCATGGGCTGCGGTTCCATGAGGAGGGACTTCTGGCAAGGGATGGGCTGCATCTCACACCAGTTGGCAAAAACATTTTTGCCAAAAGTCTCAAAAATCTGATCAGGAGGGCTTTAAACTGAGTTATATGGGGGAGGGAGACATTATTTTGGAAGGCAAAAGGGCTGGAGAAAATAATCAAACTGACATAGAGGGAACAAGGCAAACAGTGCAAGGACCCAACAGTGGGAAGCAAAAAAATTTGCACAGGCAGCAAGTAAAGGGAACACATGTTCTTAGATGTCTCTACACTAATGCACAGAGTATGGGAAATAAACAGGATGAACTCGAACTCCTAGCACAACAGAGCAAATATGATATAATAGGCATCACTGAAACCTGGTGGGATGAGTCTCATGATTGGAATGTAGAAATAGAGGGATATAACCTTTTTAAGAGAAACAGGCCAAACAGGAAAGGAGGAGGAATAGCATTATATGTCAGGGATATTTACACCAGTGAAGAGATCCAGGAAGTCAATACTGGAAGCCAGGTGGAGAGCATCTGGATAAACATTAAAGGAGAGGGAAACAACAGGGATGTTACTGTGGGAGTCTACTACAGACCCCCGACTCAGGCAGAGGAATTGGATGATGCCTTTCTAGAACAGATGAGCACACACTCAGAAAGGAGAGATGTAGTAGTGATGGGGGACTTCAACTATCCGGATATTTGCTGGAAGTCAAACTCAGCCAAATCCTCAAGGTCTAGCAAATTCCTCACTTGCCTGGAAGACAATTTCATTGTCCAAAAGGTGGAAGAGACAACAAGGGGATCAACTATTTTAGATCTGATCTTAACCAACAGGGATGACCTAGTCAATGGGGTGCAAGTGGTTGGATCCTTAGGGGGAAGCGACCATGTTCTCCTGGAGTTTGTTATACAGCGGAAAGGGGAAGCCAGGCATAGTCAGACACGCATTCTAGACTTTAGGAGAGCTGATTTCAATAAACTTAGAGAAATACTGGGGGAGATCCCATGGTCAAGAAAACTAAAAGAGAAGGGAGTTCAAGACGGATGGGAGTTTCTCAAAAAGGAGATACTGAAGGCGCAATTTCAAACAGTTCCAATGAGGAAGAAAAATGGGAGGTGTCTCAAGAAGCCAGGATGGATGACTAAGGAACTTTCAACTGAGATAAGCCTTAAACAGAACATGTATAAGAAATGGAAAAATGGGGAAATCACGAAAGAGGAATTCAAACAAATAGCCAGCACATGTAGGGGTAAAGTCAGAAAAGCTAAAGCACAGAATGAACTCAGGCTGGCTAGAGAGGTTAAGAACAACAAAAAGGGCTTTTTTGGGTATGTCCGAAGCAAAAGGAAGAAGAAGGAAACAGTAGGGCCACTGCGTGCAGAAGATGGCAAAATGCTCAAAGATGACAAAGAAAAGGCAGAATTACTCAACACCTTCTTTGCTTCAGTCTTCTCAGAAAAGGCAAAGGGTGGTCAACCTAAGGATAATGGAGCAGAAGACAGAATAGGGGAATCTCAGCACAGAATAAGTAAAGAGATAGTACAGGAATACCTGGTTAACCTAAATGAATATAAATCTCCAGGACCAGATGAACTACATCCTAGAGTATTAAAAGAACTGGCGAATGTAATATCGGAACCATTGGCAATAATCCTTGAGAACTCCTGGAGAACAGGAGAAGTCCCAGCAGACTGGAGGAGGGCAAACGTTGTGCCCATCTTCAAAAAGGGGAAAAAAGAGGATCCCAACAATTATCGTCCAGTTAGTCTGACATCAATTCCAGGAAAGATTCTAGAGCAGATCATTAAGCAGAGAGTCTGTGAACATTTAGAGGCCAATGCCATAATCACAAAAAGCCAACATGGGTTTCAGAGAAACAAGTCTTGCCAGACAAATCTGATCTCTTTTTTTGATAAAATTACCAGTTTGGTAGATGAAGGGAATGCTGTGGATATAGTATATCTTGATTTCAGTAAGGCCTTTGACAAGGTTCCCCATGACATTCTTGCAAACAAGCTCGTAAAATGTGGGCTAGACAAGGTAACCATTACATGGATTTGTAACTGGTTGACTGACCGAACTCAAAGGGTGCTCAACAATGGCTCCCTTTCATCCTGGAAAGAAGTGACCAGTGGGGTCCCACAGGGTTCTGTCCTGGGCCCAGTGCTATTCAATATCTTTATTAATGACTTGGATGACAGAATTGGGGGCATACTTATCAAATTTGCAGATGACACCAAATTAGGAGGAGTAGCCAATACTCCAGAAGACAGGATTGAAATTCAGAATGACCTGAATAGACTAGAAAGCTGGGCCAACGCTAACAAAATGAAATTCAATGCGGAGAAATGTAAGGTTCTGCACTTAGGGCGGAAAAATGAAATGCACAGATATAGGATGGGGGACATCTGGCTGAATGAAACTATGTGTGAAAGGGATCTAGGAGTCCAAGTAGACCATAAGTTGAACATGAGTCAGCAGTGTGATGCAGCAGCTAAAAAGGCCAATGCTATTTTAGGTTGCATCAATAGAAGTATAGTGTCTAGATCAAAGGAAGTAATAGTGCCACTCTATTCTGCTTTGGTGAGGCCCCACCTGGAATACTGTGTCCAGTTCTGGGCACCACAATTCAAAAAGGATGTGGAGAAACTGGAGCGGGTCCAAAGGAGGGCAACTAAGATGGTGAAGGGTCTGGAAACCATGCCCTATGAGGAACGACTTAGAGAGCTGGGGATGTTTAGCCTGGAGAAGAGAAGGTTAAGAGGTGATATGATAGCCCTGTTCAAATATTTGAAGGGATGTCATATTGAGGAGGGAGCAGGCTTGTTTTCTGCTGCTCCAGAGACCAGAACGCGGAGCAATGGATGCAAGCTGCAGGAAAAGAGATTCCACCTCAACATTAGGAGGAACTTCCTGACAGTAAGGGCTGTTCGACGGTGGAACACACTCCCTCGGAGTGTGGTAGAGTCTCCATCCTTGGAGGTCTTTAAGCAGAGGCTGGATAGCCATCTGTCGGGGATGCTTTGACTGGGAGTTCCTGCATGGCAGGGGGTTGGACTGGATGGCCCTTGTGGTCTCTTCCAACTCTATGATTCTATGATTCTATGATTCTAACTGTCAGCCAATTTAGTGAGATTTTACTGAACATCTGCCACACTGCTGTCATCCTTTGAGAAGCTCTTCCAAAGACAACTCATCTCACCTCCATAGGCAATGCGACATCATTGGCTCTACCTATTTTAAAAATTCAACTTGTTTAATCTTCAAGGATTTGGATCTTTTAAAAGTTGTCACTCAGCATGTGACTCTTGGGTACAGTATTTCCTTATTCTCTTCCATCTATATCTCTTATATAGATCTCAGGGAAACAAATGCCAGAAGTCCATCAAGCTTGTGGTGGACTCTGCTGTTAAGTGCAGAGATATTGATTACATTTAACAGCAGGGAGGAAAGCTTTTCAAAGAAGCATTTAATAGAGACAATGAGAAGGCAGAATTTCAAATGACATTTGAATCTCATTGTCAAAATACAAACAAAACCAAGGCAGGATTTCTTAACTAGTATTTAAAAATTAAGAAACAATGAGAACGGTTGGTTGAGTCAAATATTAATTTAAAACAGAAACTTTGGAAAAAGTAACAAGATCTTTTCTTTCCTGCCCTCTTCTATTCATTTTAAATGTTATTGTATAGCTGTTTTGAAATATTTTAGATTGGGGTGGTCAACAGTGGAAGACTATAAGGCTGCATTAACCCTCCACCAGACTCCATTCTGCTTCAGCAAAAAGGAAAATCTTTTCCCCGGTAAATGCCCTCAAACACCCTTTAGGGGACATGGGGATATGTTTTGGGGCCTTCCTGGGCCCTTAGAGAGCTCTAAGGTAATTTAGAGAGGCCCTTCTCTCTGCCCCACCGTCTTCTCAGGCTTGTTTGGTGGGAACAAGGGACAGGACCTTCTTAGTGGATGCTCTCAGACTCCCAGAAATCCCTTCCTAGAAAAGCCAAGATGGCCCTGTCCTTGTTCTCTTTCCAGTGGCAGGTGAAAACATTTTTGTGCAATCAGGCTTTTTCAAACTAATTAGGGTTGGGCTTCTGATACTGTGCAGTTTTGTTTTTAGGGTTGGTATATAGTTTTCTAATGCATTTTAATTTTTTTAAATATTAGTGTTTTAACTTCATAAATCATTTAATTGTTTTTAATCTTATATATATACTTTTTGATCCTTTTGTATTGTTATTAATTTACATTATTTTAAATATAGTGATAGCCACCTTGGGACTCAAATTATTTGGAGAAAGATGGGATAAAATGAATTAAACAAATAACTAAGAGGGTATTTAGAGGGGGTTGAGAAAAGAATGTTTTTAGGTTTGTTTGTTTTTGGTGTTTTTTCCCCAAAATTTTGTTTTGGCCTGGGGAAAGCCTGGGGGAGTAGGCATGTTTAGCTTGTACAGAAAGGTCTTTTACCCCAGTAATAAGGCACTATTTCATAATATACTTCATAATATAGTATTATCTTTTAAAAACAGCATGCAAAAAATCCTCCCACCCAAAAAAAAAAAAAAAAAAACACTGTCTATTTATCTAGATATCCCAGGTCATTCTTTTGGCATCAGTTTGTTAAAATGATTAATGACTCAATCCTATGTATTTAATATAGTATTATCTTTTAAAAACAGCATGCAAAAAATCCTCCCACCCAAAAAAAAAAAAAAAAAAACACTGTCTATTTATCTAGATATCCCAGGTCATTCTTTTGGCATCAGTTTGTTAAAATGATTAATGACTCAATCCTATGTATTATTTTTTTTCTGAGATAAGCCCATTTGACTTCATAAGTAGAAATAAAATGCAACCTCAGGCTTTCTTTGACTGAAATGTCTGAGTGGTACTCCTCCCATTTTCTCTATACTAACTACTGAACCTTGTTACACAAAATCATGGTTCAGGAAGGATATATAAACCAACTTGCTTAACTGTTGTGTTATTGAGCTTGTTGACCAGTCAGTAACCCAATAATTGTTTTGTCATTGTTTTATAGAAGCTGTACAGGAAAGAAATCAAACCCCCTTTTAAACCTGCAGTAGGACGGCCAGAGGACACTTTTCATTTTGACCCTGAATTCACGTCACGAACACCAACAGGTACTCACCAAGAAAAAGGAAAAAGAGATAGGTTCAGCATTGTCATTTGATTCAAAACCCAACAATCTTCCTGGAACATAAGACAAAGAAAGCATAAGGACATAAGATGAGCCCTGCTGGATAAGACAGAAAACCTTTTCTTGCCTATGAGCTGAATTCAGTTTTGGAAAAGTTTCAGGGGCGACACCATTCAGGAGTAAGCCCCTGTACAACAGCTTCCTTAGTTCAATTCAGATTTGTTCCATGCGGCTATTCCCAGCCTTCAAAACAACATCTTTCTGGGCTGCACACCAGCCTTCCAGTTCCATGCAACATCTTCCTGGATTGAAAACTGAAAGTTTCATACAGTGTGATCTTACTGTCATCCATATTAAGAGTTGCCCATCCAGGAAGAACAGAAACAGCTTTATTTCCAAACAAAGATGAAACAGAAAAGGGTGTTTGTTATCATAACTGGAATGAGTGTCGTACTTATAGGAGAGTTGCTTCTTGCCAGCATTGACCAGGATATGCTCTGTAGTCTAGATATGCACAGTTGCTACTACACTTTACTGAAGGAAATGTTGTATTCTATGGGTGGAGGCTTTGGCATCTTCTGTTACCTGTTCCTCATCACTCTGCAGATTCCCCTGGTGTCCCTCCCAGTGCCAATGCTCATAATCTCTTCAGAGGGTTTAGCTTTGTTGCATCCAGTTTGGTGCAGGAACCTGCACAGCAAGAGCTACACAAGATGACAATTCATCCAATTGTCCAGGTAAGTGTGGTGAACTTGGGTATATTATTGTTATGCTCACCTGGCTTCTCCAAACAGTGAGACACACTTGGAGCCTATTTGGTTTCTTTTGGAAGAAGTCATTGGAGCTTACAGCATATTAGAATATTTGAATTTGTTTACAAATGTACATATGAAGACACACAGCTTCAGTGTATTTATGGACAAGCCCTCCCTCCCTAAGCCCTCCCTCCAGCCCATCTGCCTTGGTCCAGGCCCCAGAGGGAGAGAAGAACCACTGGACCTGATCCCCCTTTCCCACAACCTTTCCCCTTTTGTGTTGTCTCTTTTAGACTATAAGCCTGAGGGCAGGGAACTGTCTAAATATAAGATTGTATGTACAGCACTGTGTAAATTTACAGTGCTATATAAATAAAGGAGAAGAAGAAGAAGAAGAAGAAGAAGAAGAAGAAGAAGAAGAAGAAGAAGAAGAAGGACAACCCATATCTAATTCTCAAAGATACACAGAAATCTCCAAGATGTTTCTTTTGAATTTGCAACTGCCCTAGACATACCTAAACACTCTAGCTTTCCTGAAATACATGCATACTGCATCATCCTCAACTGTGAGGGGAAATTTTTCCCACTGTCCCCTTCTCTGATCAGTTTTTCCTGTTCAGAACATTCCAGAGGGATCTTGTATCAAGAAATTATAGTAACACATTGTCTGACTATCTTAGGCTGTTAATGCTCTTTTGTCAAGTCTAAGGCTCTAGGCAGATATTGATTTAAGACAGGACTGGGAAACTGTAATAGGTTTGTGAGCCAATTTTCTCCCCTGTAACTTTCTGAGGGCTGCAAAGACTGCTACATACTACCCTTGTTTTTTCACAATAAAGTAAATTATTTTCAACCATTGGAATGAATAGCAACCATTCACTTCAATGAGAGGTGAAAAGGGATGCTTTATTAGATGCTATCTAGTCCTAAGGCCTATTCACAGTACACAATTATAGCACTGTGATTCCACTTCACTGCGATGGTTCCATCCTGGGATATGCAGTTTAGGGAGAACTAACCAAACTACAGGCTTCCATGAATGCTGCCTGTCTGTCTATCTATTTAAACTTTAGATCCCATTTTTCTGCTTCTTAGCACTTGTAGGGTTGCGTATAAAACACGTTCCAATATTATTGCTAAATTATTAATTTAAGAATTATTAAATTATGCTCATTTTAATTGTTTTTAATGGTAGTTCTTTATGAATATGTCTGGCATGAACATGTCTAATGTCAGCCATGTTTTGGAGAATGGATGCTACAGTATTTAAAATACTGCTCCTTCCCCATTTTTTTGCCAGAATCAGCTATTTTTACACCACACCATGTCTTTCCTCTCTTAACATGACCCTGCCAAGAAATAGTCAGCAACAAAAATGATGGTAGCCATGACAGCTAATACTAGAAGCTTGTACTGGAGAAGGGTCTTTATCTCAATGGCAGAACACATACTTTACACAAAGAAAGGACCTAGATCAGTTCTTGGCATCTCCAGGCATCGTGGGAAAAGAACTCTGCCTGGAATCTTGTAGAGCTGCTTCCAATCAATGAAAAGTGGCTACATGGAGCTAGATGAACCAATACTCTGTATAAGATAGCTTTCTGTGTTTCTAAGCTTGGTCTCTTCCACGATAAACTAAGATATTATAATGGAACGCTTGTATTCAATTATTAAATAAAAAAATAGATAGAATATTTTAAAGTGAATATTGATAAGTTTTTTTAAAATTTATTATCAGGATGGTGTGATGTTACTCACAGTCTAATTTCAGCTATATTTAGTTACAAGACATCCACCATGACTTCAGTAACATTAATCTTAACAAAATCTACAAAGGATTGTAAGCTTAATTGGACCGAAGTAATCAAACTTCTGATTAATAAAACTATATAAGGAGTCATCTTTCATTCCAGAGAGTCTTCTGATGGACACTGCCATGAGGCCTACCTATTTATTGCCATTATTTTGTTTTCCTCTATAGCAGTTACATGGGAACAATATTCACTTTACAGATGGATATGAAATCAAGGAGGACATTGGTGTTGGCTCATATTCTGTATGCAAGAGGTGTGTACATAAGGCTACAGAAGCAGAGTTTGCAGTAAAGGTATGAAATCTCCATGTCATATTATCTGGTGATAACCTGACAAGCTCGCTTAGTGCAGGATTTTAGTGGTTTGATGCAGGAAAAAATTGGTTTGGTTAAGAAAAATATTCAGGGTGCAGGAAGTATGAAGATATCTATTTTAAACAACCAAGCATGTACACATTTTGAGCTTACACATTATTCCTCAAGGAAACTATCTGATGACTATTAGTAGGATCATCAGCGAAGCAAAGCAAAATATTTGTTTGTTTTTTTTAACAGCCAAGAAATAATGATTCTTTAGTAAAGGGGGGTCAACATGGTGTAGTGGTTAGAGAGCTGGACTGCCACTCTGGAAATTAAAGTTCAATTCCCCACTCAGCCATGGAAGCCCACTGGGTGACTTTGCGTGAATCACACACTCTCAGCCCCAGAAAACCCTGTGATAGCCTCACCTTAAGGTCACCATAAATTGGAAACAACTTGAAGGCACACAACAAGTATTGCAAGACATAGCCATGTTAGTCTGTCAGCATACAAAAGTAGCATCTTTGAGATTGACTACAAGAAAGAGGTTTGTAACGTAAGCTTTCATAGCCTCAATATACTGCAGCAGATGAACTAGACTGAATCTAGAAAAACTTATGTCACAAAATTGGTCCCCACAGGTATAGATAAGCAAACATCAAACAGGTAAATACTGGTTTTTGTGATCACTGTGAATCATTGCATTTCTTGCATCCATGAGTTTGTATTATTCCTTTAGTGGGTCTTGCATTTTTACCTTATTTTGTTAGTATCAAGTAACAATTTGCTGAGCATGGAATGGCTCTTTTGAAATATATTGTGGGAATGTGAAGTCGAAGGCTTTCATGCCTGGCATCCATAGTTTTTTATGGGTCTTTCAGGCTATGTGACCTTGTTCTGGGGATATGGCCACATAGCTTGAAAAACCCACAAAAACTATATTGTGGAATGCCACATTAATTGATGTTGGGTTGCATGACTCTAGTATTATTAAGGTGTAAAATGTATGTCTGCCAGTGAAGAATCGTAATGTGGTTGAATTTTAAAGAGGTACTTCAGGCACCATTCCCTCCTCCAAGTTTTGGCACACACCGGCACAGTATGCTGGCTTCCAGGCGGCATGGGAGCATGGTGTACGGATGACACACACCCTTATGCTGCCCCGAAGCTGGCGTCATGATTCTCTGCTGTTCTCTTGTAGCATGGCATTTAAATGACACATGCTGCAGGAGCACTGAAAAGCCGTGGCTGTGCCAGAAAGGGCAGCATTTTTCTGGTGCAAAATGGAGCAGCATTTTGCCTGATCAGGGCCATGCAGTTTGGTTGCCACAGCCCAAATCAGGCAATCAAAGGGGCTGTTTCAAGCTGTCCCTTTAGGGCTGTCTGTTTCGGCCCAAAGTTGGCCCTTACTTCAAAGTTCAGAGTAAGGGTGTGATTCTGGATTAAGACTGCCCTTCAGGGGTGGGTCTGTAGTGGCCCTTTCCGCGGAGGATTGGGGCCAGGGCAGCCTCACTGGCATCCCAGAAGCCACAATCGGGTGCTTTTCCAGGCCACACAGAAGTGGCAAAACATTTCTCAGCTACAGGAAGCTGGCTCAAAACCCATCCCACACATTGGATGAAATAATTATATGTGCTAAAGGAAGGAGGATGAATGTTTATTATTATAAGTTTATGAGAAGGGAAATGCCCCTGAAAAGGAACTGTGTTTCTAACATACACTGGGTCCAATAAAAGAAT
This sequence comes from Urosaurus nigricauda, assembly GCA_034509955.1. Lineage (NCBI taxonomy): Eukaryota > Metazoa > Chordata > Lepidosauria > Squamata > Phrynosomatidae > Urosaurus > Urosaurus nigricauda. The sequence continues at coordinate 309,113,325 of JAOEGL010000001.1, read as the reverse complement.
CAGCCACTTTGAGAAACATTGCTCTCTGGAGGTTCTCCAAATAAGTGGCCTGGGCTTTTGTAACATAACATGAACAGTACAGAAATGTAAAAGCAATTGCTGGAAGTCAACAAGTTAAGCAAAAAAGGGCTTCTAAGAGGAGGCCATCTATCAAAGCAAAACGTGGATTTTGTCTAATTCTAGAATGTCTTCAAATGTTCTCACCCTTAAGAAAGTGTGTCTTAACACCCCATCAAGCTGTCAACCACCATGAGATTTTTGCCCTTGTGCAAGAGTGAAACGACAGTGTTTTTCTTATCAACAGTAAGAATAGCAAAAGAGAAAATTGCATTTTACACAAAAATGACCTTTTTTGTTAAAAACAGTTTGTATATTTTGTGTAAAATATAATGTTTTACACAAAACTCTTACTTTTTTAATTGGGTTTTTTAAAGGTAATTACAAAGAAAATCAGAGAGAGAGAGAGAGGAAGGGAGGGAGACAGAGAATCTATATGTTATAACATGATATAGTTATGTAGATTAGTATAAGCTGACTATATTTTTTTAAAAACATTCCTTGAAGTTTATGCCTATAAAGTATACATTTATACATAGCTAAATCAGTAAGATCTTCTGATCATTGAATTATAGATGGTGAATGTTTTTCTTTCTATCCCATAAGTATAAGTATTTTATCCACTATAAAAGAATGCAGCATCCAAACATACTACTCATCAGCTCAAGTTCACATTGCAGGGACAAAAAAAGACCTCATAAAATTTTCACATTAAGTCCTGAAATGCAAAAAGTTATTGAAAATGTGCACAAATTCTCGTTATTTTGCCTGGGGCGGGGGGGAATTATTTTTCACAGTCATATGTGAGGATGAAATAAATGAATGTGAGAGCCTTTGGGCTTCCCCACTGATGAAACTATACCAGTCATGGTGGCATTCAGTGGCATGTTACTATCCCAACATACAGTACATACCAGAAACATTGGGCCAGATAGAACTCTCTCAGGTGTTATTTTTCTTGATTGCTATTTATTAGGCATTTCTCTTAAATACTTCACTGATACACTTCATTGCTCAACAACTGCCTGATACATCTCACCTGTGCCTTTGAAGCTTGTGGGTTTAGGCTGAATTTCCATTTGAATTCTATCAGCCCATAGCTTCCTACTTAGTGGTTTTATTTGTGTGTGTTTTCCCTGCTAGATAATTGATAAGATCAAACGGGACCCCTCTGAAGAAATTGAGATTCTTCTAAGATATGGACAGCACCCAAACATCATAACTCTCAAAGATGTAAGTAGCTTCCCATCTGTGCATGCATCCCAATTACCAATTACTGTAGGAAAGGAAGATATATTTGTTATTGAAAATAGTAAAACAACAACAACACTGTAGTTACCTTTCGTGAATTTTTGTTGCTTTTTTACAGTTGACTTAATTGCATTCCAAAGTGGTTTGGGAATCATAACTTATTAATTACTACAAACTACCTACCTCTCTTCAGGCATGGCACCCTTCTCCATGGGCATTTAGTGGCCAGTTGAGGATGGGGAAAGGAGGAGGGGAAGCCAGGCATCAGCTGGCTCTGTACAAAAGGAAAAAGACATCCTCTTGGACTTCTCAGGGGTCTTTAAACATAATCCATCAGTGGCATGCTAATATCCTGCAGGACTTTAAAGTACAGTGGGCCCATGTTATCCATTGGAGTTTGGTTCCAGAACTTCCCGTGGATAACTAAGTCTGTGGATGCTCAATCCCCATTAAATATAAGGGCATAGCAAAATGATGCCCCTTATATAAAATGGGAAAATCAAGGTTTGCTATTTGGAATTTATACTTTTTTTGAATATTTTCAAGCCATGGATACTAGAATCCATGCATTAAAAATCCACGGATAAGGAGGGCCAACTGTACTAAGTTTTTAAGGTGTCTAAAGAGGAGACAATTGAGTTCACCAATGGAAAGTGCATAATAAACCACATAATGTGGAGATGGCCTCTGTCATATGCTACACTGTCTCACAAATCCCTTCAGAGCGTATGGGGCCCTATGAATCAGTCACCTGTGGGATTTTCTTCACATATAGGTCTATGATGATGGAAAGTATGTGTACCTTGTGATGGAGCTCATGCGAGGAGGAGAACTCCTAGACCGAATTCTTCGACAGAAGTGCTTCTCAGAACGAGAGGCTAGTGCTGTCCTTTGCACTATTACCAAGACAGTAGACTATTTACATTCCCAGGGAGTAAGTGTCATTTTTCTCTGTATCCAATCAACTTCCTAAATATGTCATCATAAAAATATCGACTAAAGGGAAGCACTTCCCAAAGTAACAAAATTCATGTAAACTTTTAAGTGATTAATTTCCTTTTGAAATGAGATGTCCAGAATATTTAAAGGAATGACACCAGATATTGCAGTTGTAGTAATCTTCCATACCTTCTAGCTCAGTGTCAGCCAACATACTGACACATTATACTGCTTACTAGCACCATAAAATCCTGCTTTGAATTGTTCTAATCATTTCCATTATTTAATTTTTCACTAATGAAAATATGAGAAACTTGGTGAATATTTTCTCCTGGAAATTCTTAATATTTCAAAAGGCTATATACAAATGTTTTAAAAATGAAGCATTCCTTTGGCATATGACTAAAATGCACCCTTATTTCCATTATTACTTAGAAAATGCCATCAATTGTCAAAATATGGCACTAATATCCAAAAGAAACCTTTAACCATTACAGATAAATCTCAAAAATTTCCAGATGAACATTTGCGATTCTCCAGTATGCCACCTTTATAGAATAATGGTTGTAACTTCCTTTTTCAGGTTGTTCACCGGGATCTGAAGCCTAGTAATATTCTGTACATGGATGAATCTGGTAACCCAGACTCCATCAGGATCTGTGATTTTGGATTTGCCAAACAACTGAGAGCTGAGAATGGCCTGCTAATGACACCATGTTACACAGCCAATTTTGTAGCACCTGAGGTATGTAGAAAGGGGAAAAATCCAGCAACTGTAACATAACTCAACTTTAGCATGTGGCTGGGGAAGCAGCAGAATAGTGCAAGATTCATTTGCATTCTTGATTAAAAGAAAGAGAGGCAGGCAGTCTAATTGGCTATGTATGTATCCCACCACAGAAGAGGCCAAACAATTATTCTTTAACAGGTTAAAAAGAAATGCTAGAAGAAGACTATAAAAACTAGGAGCAGCGGGTTCTGCTGAATATCTAATTTCATCCCAGGAAATATGCAATACTGTAGTCACACATGACATTCCCACGGCTGCTTCCCACATAGCATCACAATAGCAATAGAAAGATTATTAGTAAATTATAAATTTTATTTATTTATGTATTTAGTCCATTTATACCATGTTGGTTTGGGTCTCATGCCAGGAGATAAGTGGGGTGTAAAATGAATGAATGAATACAGACTGTGTCTCCCTTATTTGAAATATCTGGAACCAGAAGTGTTTTGGATTTCGAATTTTTTCAGATCTTGGAAAATTTGCATATCCATAATTAGATATTTTGGAAATAGGACACAAGTCTGAACATTAAATTCATTTATGTTTCATATACATCACATACACATACACCGGAGGTAATTTCATACAGAATATTTTTCATCATTTTGTACATAAAACCCAAGTTTGTGTACATTGAACCATCAGAAAGCAAAGGTGTCACTATCTGTGAACAATTTTGGATTTTTGAGTATTTCAAATTTCAGAATTCTGGATAAAGGAAACTTGACCTGTATGACATTTTGTCAGCACTGAGAAAATGCCGTACTTTCCACTAATCTAACAAAGAAGGAAAAACAAATTGTTTTGTACTCTTCTGTTTACTCAGATATATGTATATTTTCCTTTTCCAGCATATGATCAAAGTAGCTTACAACAGCAAAGTAAAGCAAAATGACAATGTGAAATTATGGGCTGAAACAGATGGGCAGGAAAAAGTGGCTTGAAGCTGCCTTTTTCTGAAGCCACATTGAAACCCCACCAACCATACCACCGGCTCCCAAGGCAGCTGGAGTGCTCATGTCATGACCATATGACATGGCTTCAAGCCAGGAAGAAGCGGAATAAAGCTGCTTCTTTTTGAAACGGCTTTTCTCTGCATAAGGGCATTTTTCTGCTGGCTTCAAGGCATGTGTCATCTAAATGCCACACCTTCAAGCCAGCCTGAAAGCACCTCTTTTTGCCTGTCTGTTTAGCCCCTATATCATGCAGTCAAACCAAGCCACTGTAGAATGGCATCCTATAGGTTTGCTGAAAAACAAAAAAGGAGAATAATATATAGTACCAAAGTTAACTTTAGGATTTTACAGAAGGTCCAGAGGGGTTCAGCCCAGGCTATATTCCTTATTACTGTGAATGGTAAGTATTACTCCTTCACAGTAATAAAGAACACAGCCTGAGCTGGAGTCCTCTGAACCTTCAGATCCCAGTAAAGTCCTACGGTTAATGCTGATCTGTAGATCATTTAGAGAAATGTAATTTCTTATATCTATATACCTATTTTTCCTGTTTTTTTGTCCACATGGGTGGCTGAGATAGTGACACCTTTGCTTTCTGATAGTTCAATGTACACAAATTTTGTTTCATGCACAAAATGATGAAAAATATCCTTTATGAAATTACCTCCAGGGTATGTGTATGTGGGGTATATGAAACATAAATTAATTTAACGTTAGGCTCGGGTCCCATTTCCAAGATATCTGATTATACATATGCAAATATTCCAAGATCCGAAAAAAATCAGAATTTCACAAGTCTTACTGATAATTTGGCTAGTGAAATATTCCACTGATAAGATCTGAGAAAATCAGAAGAATTTTACAGGTCTTACTGACAATTTTGCTACTGAAATATTCTACCTTGTGGAAGGGAGAGAAAAACTCTTTTTGGAAAAGAATCTGAACTATTCCCCATTATGTTATTAAATGGGCTTTTTTTAATTCTGGCCATTATTATTAACTCAGGATATGTGAGATGAGGGAATAACCTGCCATCTAGTGGGTACAATTACAAGCATGAAAATAAGATGCATATCACAAAGACCTGATCTTCTATCAGTGTGTAAATTTAATCCAATACGAGCCTTTATCACTCCTCCCTGTCCCAATTTCACCATAGCCTAGGTGAAACGCATTTGTGTTTTTAGGGAATTGTGGGCAAAACATTGCAGTTCTGGTAGCTAGGAAGCATTTATGTTTGAATGGCCAAAATTATTATTTGACCCTGTAGAACAGCTGTTCTCAACCTGTGGGTCATGAACCCTTTGGGGGTTGAATGACCCTTTCACAGGGGTCACCTAAGACCATTGGAAAACACATAAACACACACAGTTATGAAGTAGCAACAAAAATAATTGTATGGTTTGAGGTCACCACAACATGAGGAATTATTATTATTATTATTATTATTATTATTATTATTATTTACTGTATTAAAGGGTTGTGGCATTAGGAAGGTTGAGAGCCACTGCTGTAGAGGGAAGATTTTACATGCTGTGTATTCATCAAACTGGCAACTACATGCTGTTTTTTTATTTGCAATCTCATTGAATCTCATTAAGTAATGGCCTCTGAAATTACATGGTCTGAAGACTCCTGCAGGCACTTCCATGCTCTTAACAAAAACCAAGGCATACCGCTGTTTCCATTGTTTCAAAATCCACCTGTAGCCTGAAATAGAGTCACATCATTACTTTGCCAAAGGACCACCACAACCAGTTTTTGAAAAGCAGACTTTGAAAGTCAATAGTTATCATCATCCCTTTATCTATTGTTATATATTCCAAAACCTTATTTTCTGTGGGGAAAAAAAATACAGGAATGGATTCTCTAGCAACCTGTAGCCAAAGAAGACATTCTAAGGTGTGATGTTACATTCTCATTGTGGGCATACTGTTTTATGTACAAATAAAGAGCTAAATCTGTTTTTAGTTCCCAACTGGAAAAGACCCACTGAATGAATTAGACTTAAATAAGTGTTGATTTACTAGGTTGAGCTACCTTATTCAGTTAGCATACTCTAGTTGAGACTAACAATTGGATTTAGCTCAATAGATCATTAGGATAATATCAGTCTTAGGCTTCAGAAGATTTCTAAGAGGATAACATGTTCTACACAAGGTTGGTGGGTGGGAGTGGCTTGCAAGCTTCACAATGCTTCTTGGCCCTTTTCTGGGCCGCAGGATTGCTCAGATTCACCCCCCCCCATCCCCTTCCTTGTTGTTATTATCTCCATGTCAACATGAATTTATGATGATCCTATCATAAGGTTTGGTAGAAAGAGTCTTGTGACACCTTAAGGAATAACAAATTTATTACAGTATAGAAAGAGGTCTTGTATGTAAGGATAACTACTCAAATATTGGGGAATATCAACTAGCTCAATACGCCAATCTTGGCTCCTTACAAAGACCATTGGACCATGATTCCCATAATGTGTACAGAGCTGACCAGAGATCCCAGAACTGACACAAAGGCAAAGTCTTTGGATTTTAAGCTAGTTTATTGATGTACAGGGACACACACTCTCACACACACATTTACGCTTGCAATTACACAAGGCTAATAGAAGAAAGGAGGAAACGTGGGAAAAATAAAAGAACAGGCCTTCTAATGGTAAAATACTTGCCTGAAATGGCTCTTCTGAATCCAGGCCAATTCAGCAACACAATGGAGGGAAATAGGGAGAAGGGTGTGTAGGACTTGGGAGAGGGAAAGGTAGGGGGAAAAGGAAGGGACAGGGGGTTGGAACTGCATAGAGCCCCAAACCACAACCAGAGGTCTGTCTGAGATCCCAAGGCAGAACAGCTAACAAAGAAATAGTAGAGTTTTAAGTAGGGTCCTGGTCATGTCCTCAGCAGAGGCTATTGTCCTACATCAAAGCAAACCAAATTTACATATCGCTTGATCCTATAGGAAGCCTCTTCCATGGGAAAAGCACTGATACCAGAATAGCTGGCATCTGTTAAGTTTCACAAAGTCATAAATCTGTCCCAGGTGTGAAGCATTTCTCCATTTGCAACTCCTAACTAGGCTTATGCTGCGAGCATGATGTTCTCGCTTTTAGGCCATGGCAGCTAAGGGGACATCTCCCATAATGCCTTTCCATTAGGGTCATAAGGAAACATACCTTCACCTTGCAGCTTCTCTTTAGAGGTTTCTATGATCAAGCAATGAAAAAGTTGAAACATCCAGTTATCTCTGCAGATGCATTTTGGGATAGGTGTGTAGGGATGTTTTTGTAACATTGCAGTCGTCATAACATGTAGCACTTTAGAGACTAATCGAAAAGAAAGAAGTTCTTAGCATGAACATTTGTAGACCTGAGCCTAATTCCTCAAATGTATTACAGTTTAAGCTTCCATTTATGGCAGCCACCTTCTTCATATGCATCCATGATAGAGTATGTTACAATAAATATATTAGTCCAGGGGACTATTCATCTTTTTGCTGCAGCAGATTGTGATAGCTAACACCCCTTTGTTATGGAACAACATAAAATGTATGCAAGTGATTTTTTAAAAAAATACTTTTGAAAATATACTGCTTGAGCAACCACCCCTTCACTATAATTTGGTTTGGCTGCAAAGAAACTCTTAATGGTTGCATCCACACTGGAGAAATAACCTGGTTTGGCACCACTTTAACTGCCTGGGCTCAAGGCTATGGAGTTCTGCGAGTTGGAGTTTGTTGTGGACCTGAAGCAGAGTGGAGCTCCATTCTGGGCGCCACAACAAACTCCAACTCCCAGAATTCCATAGCCTTGAGCCCAAACAATTAAAGCAGTGCCAAACTGGGTTATTTCTCCAGTGTGGATGCAGCCAATATTTCCTTAGAGCCAACAGCCAAGTTGTGAGCCAGTAGTTGGTTATCTCTGGCATCAGTTTCTTCCTCCTTCTCCTGACCACACCTGATCTTGCCTGATTGCTGAAGTAGAGAGTGTCCAACCTAGTTAGTACTAAGATGAGACACCAATCAGAAATATCAAGGAACTATGTAGTACTAATAAAAAATCCTTCCTGAAATCCTGGATAGCTGATGCCAGTTGCAATACTGAGCTTGCAGGACTAATGTTATGACTTGGTTTAAGGCACCTTCCTGTATTCCTATCTATTCTGTTTATTTCATACACAAATGTCAAGCATACAGAATGAGAAAAAGAGAACCCACAAGATAGTTCATGCTTGTTAACTCATCATGTACATTGACTGAAAATTTTCCTATCCAAAACAGTTTAAGGAAATATGTTGAAGCAAACATGAACGAAACTACTATTAAAAATGTATTTTAAAATATTTACCAGTCCCAAAAAGGAGCAGAAAATAATCATATTCTTTCTTTCTTTCTTTCTGAAGGTCTTAAAACGGCAAGGCTATGATGCAGCCTGTGATATCTGGAGCTTAGGGATTCTGTTGTACACCATGTTAGCAGGGTAGGTGCAGAGTTTTCTTGGTTTCTGTACATTTCTGGTAGCTCTCTTACTTCAGATTCCCATGTCCCAATAGCCACTGGGCCAAACTGACTGGGAGATTTTGGGAAATGCAGTCCAAAAATAATTAACTTTCCCAGGCTTTCTAAACAAGGCACAAGATAGATGCTAATGTTTTTTGGATTTTTAACAATTTGGGTTCAAATCATAGAATTATAGAATTGTAGAGTTGGAAGAGACCACAAGGGCCATCCAGTCCAACCCCCCTTCTTCCATGCAGGAACTCTCAATCAAAGGAACCCCGACAGATGGCCATCCAGCCTTTGTTTAAAGACCTCCAAGGAAGGAGACTCCACTACACTCCAAGGGAGTGTGTTCCACTGTTGAACAGCCCTTACTGTCAGGAAGTTCCTCCTAATGTTGAGGTGGAATCTCTTTTCCTGTAGCTAGCATCCATTGTTCTGGGTCCTGTTCTCTGGAGCAGCAGAAAACAAGCTTGCTCCCTCCTCAATGTGACATCGCTTCAAATATTTAAAAAGGGCTATCATATCACCTCTCAACCTTCTCTTCTCCAGGCTAAACATCCCCAGCTCCCTAAGGTGTTCTTCATAGGGCATGGTTTCCAGACCCTTCACCATTTTAGTTGCCCTCCTTTGGACACGCTCCAGTTTCTCCACATCCTTTTTGAATTGTGGTGCCCAGAACAGGATACAGTATTCCAGATTGATTAGATTTATTGTTTTAATATAACTACCATTTTTGATATTTCACCATATTGTGAATGCTTAAGGCAAGTGATTATGTATTTCAGAAATGAATTTAAAATTTAAAATGTAGTTACCTTATTGGCTTAACTTCAGCCATTAAATTCTAGTGCTCCAAAGTAAAAAAAAAAAATCATTATGCTAGCTCTTTGAAATAAGAGTTTGGAATTTCATCCCAAAGGGGGGGAGGGGAATTATTCATGGATAAAGAGGGGTATTATGGGGATTGTGTCCAACCTGCTTGCCTTTTGTTATAATTAATTCTGCAAGGTTCTCCAAAGAATTTCCCTAGTATCTAATGATCCATTCAAATACTTAGCCTATCAAGAACCAGAATGCCCATCAAGAATTTACTTTGTAAAATATTTACTTCTGATAGGCAGCAGAGGAGATAAAGCTCAGACAGCAATATAAATGACTAAAACAAAAAGTGAGCATAGGAAGGATGAGAAATGCTGTAGAAGTTCACTTCACTTAAATAAAAGGTTGTGCGTTTTGTTTTTTCTTTTTTGCAAGCTCCTCCCTCCAATTCTCCTCTTCAGATTAGTATCCAGATGGACAAGCTGATTTCCAACCCAGCCCTGATCCCTTCCATCACCCAAAGCACAACCTCCATCTCCTCTTTACTTATCTACAACAGGATCTTATAATTGCAACAAAGAATGGATGACCAACACACACACACACACACACACACGGTGCATCAGGACTGAAAGAACATTGGCCTCTGGACTTGGAATTTTACCCAGTTCAAAATGTTCCCTGTTACACAGGTATCAAGTTCCACATGCCAGTGTTTTTCAGTTCAGATTCTGATGCACTTCTGTTTCCTATTATTTAATACAAATGAAAACAACAATTGGGATTTTAGTACACATGATATTTAGTATGCATTAAATTTAAACTTAGATAAACAAGCTATTCCTTTGCTTTCCCTTTGTCTTTAACACTGGGGCTTCTCATCCTTTTTTGGGGGGGGAGGGGTATGTGTCTTGTTAAGTAGTCAAGTCTTTCCTGTTTAAGGTTTTTAAAATGTTTTACTAAAATGCAAAACATTTCTCCAGTTGCAAGAAGGTTACATAAAATGTAGATATTATTAGTTTGTTTTCCTCCCAAGGAAATTTTGATATTATTAGCAGTTTAAAGGAGGTACTGTGCAGTTGTGTTCATGAAGATGAAGGGCAACATCATACTATTCCTATTGTGGTTTTAATTAACAACATTAATAATTTTCATTGGTCACATCCTTATTTTCTTCAGTGGGTGCTGGTTTGAGTGAAAGCTTTATGGAAACAAACTGTCCTGTTATGGTCAAATAATTCTACAGCAAACACAGTTCTTTTTAAAGTATCACTTGTTGCTTAACAGGTTCACTCCTTTTGCAAATGGACCAGATGATACTCCAGAAGAGATTCTGGCAAGAATTGGCAGTGGAAAATACGCACTCACAGGAGGGAACTGGGATTCGATATCTGATGCTGCTAAAGTAAGTAGATAACATCACATCTTACAAGATCCTTTCAGACACTTTTTAAGTTGCAAACATTTCTCTAAGGTCCAAGCAGTGTTATTTAATATTACATTATTCATCTTTAAATAACAGATAATCAACATCTTCCACATCCTACCTTTAATAGAATTCAAACTGTTAGCTGGAAGCATTGCAGTCAAAGTACCCAAGAGAATATGATGAGATGTGCATATTAGAGGGGGAAGTATGTCTAGATTATCACAACAGAAATGTATATTTAAATATTTTTGTGCAGATTAATGCAGGAATAAGATGGGAGGTAGTTTTGGATGGACGTGTGTATGTCAAATAGACTGATGCACAAGTTTTTAGTGCCAGCACTTTTAAACAAGATTATGTTTTAGCTTGCTGGCTGTGCTATTTGCTGGTACAACAGTGAGTAGCACATTTTATACTTAATCCTTGATTCTCACTGAAAATGGATTTCATATGTTGTCTCCTTCTTATCTATAATGAATAAAATTGGTTGCTGCTGTACCACTTGGATTGCTGCCTAATTTATGAGACCAAGTTGTGAACCAGCTGATGTGGCTTCACGTATCTTTTGAAATAAAGGTTAAGTTCAACCATACTTAGCACAGCACTAGGAAACTGTTGCCAAGATGCAAAGAGTCTCTCTTGTATGATAATGTCCTAATAATTGTGAAAATAATAGGTGTGGAATGATTACAAGTCAGTAGCTCAGGATTCCTATTGCAACCCAAGTCAGCTCACCAGGGAGCTTATCATTTGATATTATTATGCTGCATTTGTATTGCATTAGTCTAATCTTTACCTAGACCTAATTACATGACACTGAGTTATTCAGATGGGCCTAAAGGAATGGTACGAGGCTACTCTGATGCCAATCTCATCGGGACTGCAGTGACTATATGGGACAACTCCCGATGCAGCCCACCACCATGGTCGCATGGAGCAGATTATATCTGCTCCATTTTGGCACAGTTCTTTTTCGTTGGTGCAGCCTTGGCTCAGCTTCAGGCAGCTTCAGGCTGCGTAAATGTCACACCCCCAATGCAGCCTGAAGCCACATCATTTTGGCCGTTTTGGGCCCTAGTGGTTCTCCTAGTGCTGCTCTGCCATTGAGTCATTTGGAATTCAATTATTTCCCCATTTGAAATAATCCATTAATGACTCCCTGTCCAACTGTTGTTTAGAAACCTCTTTGGGTGTGAGTGCCTTGTTATTCTTTGCTGCAACACTGGAATCAGAGTGGGCTGAGCTTGGGTGTGATTTCATTGCTTTTCCCTTGGTGATTCCCTCGATACTTCCAGCAGAGAAGTCTCAGACTACTTCCAGTGGTTGGACAGGGAGGACACCAGGGTTCCCATTCATTCTCTCTTCTTCTGTATGGTTTTTACATATTGTTTCATATTGTTTTGTACTGTGTTCCATGTTTTTAATTTATTGTTAATTTAATCTTATTTTAAGGGGAGGAAGGATGGGATGGGATTGATCTATTTTAACTGTTGTTGTTTTAATTTGTTGTACCCTGCCACGATTGCTTGTTCAGAGGGGTGGGCTATAAATAAAAATTATTATTATTATTATTATTATTACATTTTGCTGCATTTTTTTTGTAAAGGAGGAGCACAATAACACAATTCTGATGTAATCCTATTAATGCACAGAGAAACCACAGGGTACAGGAAGAGATTAAAGAGTAAATAAAAAAGGGGGGAAAATTACAAAAGTTTTAAATGATAATATACAAAAGCAGAACTAGGCAAGTGATTTTTCATGAGGAAAAAGCATAGAAAAATGTTAGAAGTGGCGTAATGTGTGTTCCTGATCTGCGTAGAGAGTTAGAGTGGTTCCCTAATAGCTCCATTTGCAGGGAGTCTCTTGCAGGTCAGTCACTTGTGTTTTGTGCTCAAATGAAGTCTTGTGATGGCATTGTGAGCCTTCATCCAAGATCTGGCATGATTATTGTGCCAAATCTGAGACGTCTCGCAGGACCATAGGTCTCACAAGACAGGAGATGGCGCAAACAGTGATGGAAGTGATGCTGATGTGTTTCAAGTGTGAGAAAGGAAACACTGGAGCCAACACCACTGAAGTGGGAATAGGATTATGGTGCAAAAGAGTGCACCCTTTCTTTTCCATTATCAAAAGTATGTTCCAGAAAAGACTTTCTGAGTACAGAAGTGGTTTTCAGATGGACTGGTGTGATAAGCACCTAATTCTCTCCCTCCACCTTCCTTAAAGTCATACAATGATATTTAATGCCATTTTACATTTCACTATAAACTGCCATTGTCCAGTCAGCAGAACAGAATTTTACCCACAGAAAACTTTTTAAAATCACATTTTTATTCCTCTCTGAAAATCCTTTATAACAGGATATTGTGTCAAAGATGCTTCATGTAGACCCCCATCAGCGCTTAACAGCAGCCCAGGTTTTAAGGCACCCATGGATAATAAACAGGGAATATCTGTCCCAAAACCAGCTCATCAGACAGGATGTACACCTGGTAAAGGTAAGTGGCTACTTTGTCTTATAGTATGTAGAAAAGCTAGCTGATGACGTTTTGTGATTCTAACACAGGAGTGGGGAAAGTGTGGGTCATACACCACATGAAGCTTCTGAGCTCCACTTTGTGGCCCCTGAAGCCCCCTGGTAAACCCCAAAGCACTCCAAAACTTATACAGTTTTTAAAAAGCTGATTTTCAGGCTATTTTCTGCCTCCAAATTAACTAACAAAACCCACAAATGCAATGGTTCATTTTCATTAATACCCAGATCACCCTCCATTTCTTCCCCCACAAACACCAAAATGGGCCAAAAAGGCATCCAGAGGTTATGCAATGTAACTTCCAGAACACATGGGTTTGGTCCACTGGTGTTGGTGCAAGGTACAAACGGCCCTTTTCCCCCTCTGAATTGCCAACCCCTGCTATACAATAATTAAATTAATTTTTAATACATCATCTGCCAGGTAGTATAATGAACTGGTAAGGGAAGGAAGATTGAGAGAGAGATTTACATCAGTAGCCATACACATGATCCTTCACAATGTGATAAATATCTAATGACCTCAGAAGAAGGATCCCCTAGCCCAGAGGAGCTGCATAGTTTAGTGAATATAGATGACTATTTTACAGAGTCCTTTGGCTGAGGAAAGAGTAGATAGGTGAAGCTTCCTTTTCTTTAAACGGGGTGGGAGTACAAGGAAATGAGGAAGAGGAAAAGGAATTGCTATTAACTGCTCCCTGGTTTTACCTTTGTCTTTCAGGGTGCAATGGCAGCCACATACTTTGCTTTAAATCGAACACCTCAGGCACCAAGACTGGAACCTGTATTGTCCTCCAACCTGGCCCAGCGTCGGGGGATGAAAAGACTGACCTCAACGAGGTTGTAGTGGTCCAAAAATGCCTAGCATGAAAAAGGAAGACACACACCATATGTCAACCAGGGAGGCTGACATATATTGCTAATTTTGCAGGGCACTGGACTATTGGCACATACATTGCTGGAATTACCAGAATTTCATCATAAGGCAAAGTTACTACCGTATTTGCTTTCAGATTCTTCTTTTTTTTACATTATTGCCAAGATCCTGAGTTAGCAATTACTCAAAAATGTGCCAATTTTTCAATTGTTGTATTGCTTCTTATTTAAGGATAAATAGCTAAAATCCTGTTTTGTTCCTTCCTCCTTTTCTCCAAATGCTATTTTTGGAATATTTTAGATGCTCTGTAAGATGACTTTTTGTAAGCACTTTTCAACAAGGAAACATGTAGTTTTGATTTTAGAGGTCAGTACTACCAGCATATTTGTCATGGTGAATTGTCATAACTTGATCTAGCTACCCATCCACAGGTGCAGTGAGGTTCATCTCCAGAGAGTTGAAGGAGAATAGAATCGTGACACCATGAATCCAATGGCCTGCTGAGAGGGATGCTTAATGTGAAGGGAATGAACAGTTGCTGGGGTATCTGTTTATTTCTTCAACAATTCCTTTCTATGTGTTAGGTCCATATAGAAATAAATGCATGGAGGTCAGACTGGAGCACCTGCTGATCCACACAGTCAAGGGGGCCCCAATGTAAATATAAAAAAATGCACAATCTATATTAGCCCAGATAAACTGTGGAAACATATCACACATACAGGAACCTGTGGTAGTTCAGGTATTCATGTGTTGGTGCTGTGGAAATAGAGCCTTGAAGTATTTGGAAGTTGGGGATAGGTACAGCTGGTATGATTCTCTCCTCTTTGCATTCATATCTACAGGCACAAACACAAGATAACGCGTTCTAAGGACTATATGTTAAGCTACACACTCTCCTGCTGCTCTCATTTGAAGATGATCTTTGATTTGCCTCTTCAGTTTTCAGTGGCTCATAATGCCAGATTAATGTCTACAGGAAAAAAATCATAGTCTCTGGGTACTTCCAGATGACACTTTTAATGTGCAATCATACTGCCTCATTCATGTAATTATACAGTAAGTCTTGCTGTTTTTTTCAATTTGGGGTCTCACTAAAGTACCTCATCATACAAGCAAAAAAGACAGAATAGCTTCATACTACCCTTTTTTACTATTAAAGGTAGGAGCTCACCATCTGGGAGCACTCTGACCAGTAGTACAGAAGTTGCCAATGGAGAAACTTTAGGAAGTCTACGGTGTTTCAAAGTATCAAAAGAACATTGTTATGTTGGATGAACAATCCATTCCTATACAGAAGTTAAGTACCAATGAATTCAATGGGATTTAATCCCATCTTTGTATGGCTGTATAGGATTACATTGTCAATGTTTTTCATTACTATCATGGCCTTTGTAGAGCACAATCTGGGTGACTAAAATAGATATCTTTCCATCTCCAGCTGATACCACAGGTATGATTTATGTCTGATAATTAACTAGATTGCACCCATTGGGCACAACACAGATTTAGTCAGATCAGCAGTATGCTACAAATGCCTCCTTCTCAAAAGAGTAGTTCTAAATAGAACCACTGTAGTTCTATTTAGACTGCAGTCTAAGTGCGTTGAAATCAGTTAGCTTAGGAGCACACATTTCAGAGATATACTATCACCATTATTTTAAGCACTTTACTTAATTTTCATTTTCATACTTGATGGTGTCAGTTTCCAGAGCTATGCAGGAGAAACCAGTGTGCTACATTCTTTCACTGCTTGTGAGGTGGGGCAGGGAGTGAAGTCATAATATTGTATCCTACTGTTGTGATCCTACAGTTACTGTGATCCTACAATTTAGGAGATCCCTGTTAACTGAGTCCGCATATATAAGGGAACAGAAGGTTGCATTAGCTACTGTAATGTGCTTCTGGAGATTTGTTTTCATGTCCAACAAGCTGTTATGTAATATATTTTATTGTGTCCTTAATTTAAAAGTTATATTTAATATTTCAATTTATGTGCTGTGCACATAGGACTGTAGTAGAGCATTTGCTCTTCAAGTTTGACTTTTGGAATAACATAATGCTGTGAAACTCCATAAAATGAACAAGTTGTCTGAAGTACAGCAGGAGATAATGTTGTGTGTCTAAAGATAGCTACTTAATTAATAAGTGCCCTGCTTATACTCTACTAAAGCTATGGTGTTTTCATCATATAGGTCTGCTTTACCAGAAGCCTATTACTCAGGTCCATAAATGACTGTACAGAAAATGCCCATGTCCTTTCATGGATACTGCAGGAGATGTTACATTACACTGATCTAGTCTATGGTCTTTAGTAAGAATGCCAGCTGGAGCACAATGCTTTTAGATGATGAGCCATGGAAATAATTGAAATAGCATGTCCCTCTTTCACAGAATTAGGGTTCATGTGTTACATTATTCCAGCAGGGCATATTATATACCACATATTAAATTTATAATCAAGTCTTAATCGTAGTCCAGTTTCATGTAGATAAAAATTGTATCTGATATACAGTTTTGGTCATTTCCCAATCTTATATTTAACATATTTCCGATACCCAAATTGCTAGAGAATACTATAACTTAGTGGTGGAGGACATTATTGGCATTGGACATTCCCAGGTTCAATGCTCAGTATCTCCAGCACCCTTAGAGAGCTTCTGCCAGTCAGTATTATCTATCATGAATTTGGTTAGCAGCCTTAGTATGAGATTACTTTCTGTGTTCCAATTGCAGTTATTACCACAGTATATAAAATAAATAAATTGAACATTATATAGATTCTTCTGTTTAGTTACACACCATAATGGGGCTTCTATTTATTTAGAATGACTGAATCCTCAGGTTCTCGGGTGCCGAAACACAGTAGATTTATCCAGTGGTATTCTGTTCTCACAAAGCTTCTACCACATATGGAAACAGCTCATGCCTTTCAGGTCCAATATTTGGAATTTTCTGGCACGAGCTGTTTGTTACAGAAGGGTTTTTAAATCCATTATAAACTTAATACATCTAGTGTCATTTACACTGGTAGTGGTGATTGTTCCACTAACTTGGCTAACAAGATGTATGCTGAGTAGTTGCCATCTTTGTACATTTTCTATTGTGATGGCTCCTATTTGTAGGTTGCTAATTTTACATGTGTTTGAGGTACAAGATGTAACAAGTGTATAAATGTGTGGGTTTTGTCTTTGAGCGATGTTGTTTGCAACTTTCAGAGTATGGTGACAGCAAATTCAGGGATGCTGGCTTTTTCTGATGAGGGAAAAAAAAACAGTGGCTCTTCTTGTATATATGCTGCTCAGATTTTTAAAATTGCTCAATTTTGGAAAAATTACTGGCCCAAAACCAAAAAAAGATTAGTTGTGTTTTAAGGACATGTGGAGTCATTAATAAATAGCCTTTCATGGATTTAAATGGAATTTGGCAACTTACCCCTTCCGGATGGTGGTCACATCCTAATCTTAAAATAAAATATGGAGACCCTTGTGGTCTAAGGTCCTCAAGATACTCAACTTGCTTCTGCTATATTCCTTTCTTATGAAAGGATGGCACACAAACATCAAACAGGGATTTCAAATGGAACAAGGGGATGGCATGATGAATTTGTTCAGATGAGTTCACTCCAGAAGACATTAGACATTTCATTCAAATTCATTCAAGTATTATGACACAATATCAAGACTATATACCACCAGATTAAAATTATTCTGTGAATGGCTAGAGAACAATTAGCAAATCTTGATTAACATGTCTTTGAGCAAAAAAATAATATAAAAATAAATTTTTCACATTGTCCAGATCATTTTCAAATTTAAACAGATCAAAAGCTGAGAAGCATCTTTCTTAACAATCCTATTTCATCCTATCAGCACAATGCATATATTTCATTTTTCTTCTAATACTCCCTAGAACAGTGATGGTGAAACTTTTTTAGTACACGTGCCCGGGGGGGGGGGGGCTTCTGCCCCCAGGGACAGAGGCTGCGTGCCAGGGGGCAGGATTTCCACACTCCGAAGGCGGAACTTCCACCTCCGGGGGCAGGACCTCTGCACTCCAGTAGCGGGGCTTCCGGGGCAGGGCTTCTCCCCCCCCCACCCTTTTCCTGGCATCCAGCTGTCTTTGACAGACAGCTGGGAGTCAGGAAGGGTCAGTGGGGGCCCAGAGAAGCCTTCTTTGCCCCCAGGGCCTCCCAGACCCAGGACTGCACAGCCATGGGTCTGAGAGAGCGGCTGGGGGCCCAGGAAAGCCAGCACTGGCCATTTCTCTGCGTCCCTGCACTCTCAGACCCATAGCTCCACAGCCATGGGTCTGAGAGGGCAGCTGGGGGCCCAGGGAAGCTGGCATGGGCCATTTCTCTGCCCCTCCGTGCCGTTCCAGTCCCATAGCTGCAGAGCCATAGGTCTGGAAGGGTTGATGGAGGCCTGGAGAAGACGGTGCGGGGCCATTGCTCCTCCCCATACACCTTTCCTTGCCCTCTGGAGGCTGAGAAAGTACCCTGGGGAGGAGCAACTAGCATGTGCCAGTCGCTCTTCCTCTCCTCCGCCCTTTTCCCGGCCTCCAGTTGTCTTCAATAGGCAACTGAAGGTCGGGAGAGGGCTGGGAGGAGGAGCCAGACGCACGCACCTGTGGCTCCTTCTTCCCAACACCATTTTCTGGCTTCCTGCTCTCTTGTGCCACTTCTGGCAGGTGTGCCATAGGTTTGCCATCACGGCCCTAGCATCTCATCCACTAGTTTCATCACTAATAGTCTTAGCAGTGGAGCTCCTGGGAGTAAAAGCATAAACTTTTGACTGTAACAGATAATCTTACTTGTGTTCTGACACAGCCTCCAGCCTCCATCATCTTGTACAGCCTATTTGACATATTCTGGCTTTATGTCAGACTGAAACAAGCCAAATCAAGAAATTATATAGGTCTTAAATACAATATGGAATAAAGTAATCTAGTCTGCATAGACTTAATCCTACAATGAATTTTCCATTGCTCAAAGCACATTGTCTACTGAAGTCTAAATCCAATTGCTCATCCCAACCAGAATACAGCCATGGAATCAATTAGATTTATTTAAGTAAGTGTTGACTTATCATCAAGCAATTGATTCAGTGGGTCTGTTTTAGTCAGAACTAGTAGCTGGATTTAAGCCCTCAAGTGTTATGAAAGTATTCTTTGGAATGTATGCATATTTAGAATGAAGGTGGAACTTTAAAAAAAATATGTTATCAGAAAGGGTTAGGTTTGTTTTAGGTAGCAACCCTTTATGTTATGTAATATATTTTGGGTTCTCTAAATCCAATGTAATTATTTTGGTTTTATAGGAGCCCTGTTTTATGTTTGCTGCGGTGGTTTGCAGTAAAGCAGGGGAGATGAATGGCTGAGGAAACTGCTCTTTAAAAGGGTTGGGTCTGTGGTTGCAAGCAATATACAGCACTGGACTTCCACTGGCAGAATAGTGGAATTGGGACAAAGGCAATCTTTCTTACCTGCAAGAGCTTCCCAACCTCCCCAAAAATGCATGAAAAGGTTGGAAAACTCCACAGCCAAGGCTGCAGCAAAGAGCAAAGTCGTTTTAACACCAGCTTGACAATGAATGTAGACCGACACTGAAAAAGTTATGACCTTTTCAGATATGTCTGTGATCTGCATGGGATGAGCAACTTCTGTGGGCCTGAGGGCTAGTTTTCAGGTTTCCAAGTACTCAGCGGCCACTAGCTCAAGAGCACAGCCTAAAGAGTAAAGGGTTAGGTTTATCTGACTTTTTGAATGGGCAAAAATGCATCCAGTAGATAAAATTAATAACTTTTCCATTTTAATGTTTATATATAAATACCATTATTAACAAATAAAATCCACCAGTCATACTTATTAATATTATATTTTTATTTAAATTAATAATAAATGTGCTTAAATTGGCTTTAATTAATATGATATATACTTCAAAAACTACAGAAAATTGTTGATACACACAGAGATGATTAAAAGCTTTCTCTTCCTGTTGACTATAGTGCATTTAGCAATTTGCTGGTGTCAATTAAAAAAAAAAATTCTGGGAGCATTAAAAAGGGCTTGTTGCTACTTCCCCTCCACTGACATACTGAGAAAGTACTGTGTTTGAAAAGGGTGATCCTAATCTTCATTATATGTTTGAGTTCTTAAAATGGCAAGTCACTGTCAGTGAGCATTTAACTTCCAGGTTTTAGTGTCAGATCATTCAGAAATGGAGATTCTTTTGTCTTTGGTGAGTATAGAAGTTCTAGGTAAAAGGTCTCCATCATAGTCCTGCTGTAAGCACCACCTGAGTTCAACCTCATTGATTTCAACAGAGCAGGATGACCCCTCAAACTTTAAGGCTTACACAGGTATATTTATGTTCAAATTGCAGTGCCTAACCTCTTTGTGCATCAGTGACATTCATTTAGGGAAAACATATTCCATAAAGTGCACATTTAGTATACATGTCTTACCATGAAGTAAGAGCTCATGTATTTCTGTATGCTGGTGTCGGGAGGGCTTTCAGATGAATGACTCCTGGTGCTATCAGTCAAAAGGCATTTGGTCTTTTCTTACTTAACATTGTGTGTGTGTGTGTGTATACAGTGAAAGAAGTTGGACTATGGAATGAGAAAACACGGAAGAGCAACAAATGGGTGACAATGCTTTATGAATCGCCCCCCAAAAACTTGTGTGAATGAGTTGTGTGTGATACCGTTCCTGCTGAAGCCTTGCCACTCTGGATGCAATTCCATCCACAGTGGTTTCTCATACATCCCAACCCCATATGCCCTTCAATTGCACAGTAATGCAACTGTGCCACTATGACAGGAAGACAGGAATAGCATTCAAAGTTTTTAACAGTGTAAGTCACCTAAATTCAAATCTCTTGGACACAAAACTCAGTTGAACATGCAATTAAAGTGTTTTACAAAAATTTCAAAATAGTCAGCTGCAAGGGAAAATATGGACATTCATAGGCAATCAATTCCAAATTAATTAAGCTACAATTCTCCTTAATCCTCACTGTTTGTTTTGTTTCATCTAGAGGAGTGATAAAATCCTTATGGATCTCAAATTCCCTTTTTCACCTCATGAAGACAATCTACAAAAAATTCTAAGTAAAAATTATATACTATGAAGGTGGATCAGAAGTCGGAACAAAGTTTGGAAACATTACTTCAAACTGCAGCTGCTATGATTTCTGGGGAACTCTGGGAATTATTGTCCATACATTGAAGCCAGAATTGCAGCATTGTTGTTTACCGCTCAGCAATTCCTCAGGAGTCTTTAGTCAATACCTATTTATCTTGCAAAACGGTCTTCTGTCCAGCCTTGGTTGAGAGATAGAGAATGGTTGCAAGGTGTTGGAGAACAGGGCTGTGTACACTTCCTTGAACCCCCTAAATGTGCCGCATAGGATGCAGTCCCATCAATAGTAGTAAAGGAAAATTTAGCTGCTAGTTCAGACAGCCCTTATAGGTGAAATACATAAGATGGTGCCACCTTGTTCTTCCCCTCAGGAAGTGAAAACCCTCTAAGCTGTTCCTGTTCATCTGGTATAATAAAATTAATACTTCTACTTAACTTCAAGCAGAAAGTATTACAGCCCTACTTTTTCATTAGAAACAGTAATAGTCCAACTTAGCCCACTTTCATTGTATCATTGCTATGGTGTAGGCCAAATATTTTCAGTACTTATTTCCACATTTGAATCTAATGTCATTCTGTCATTCATGTACTCCTTGTTCTTATTTGATTTTCCTCATTTTACAATTTCATGCATTAGTTTGGATGTTTGCACTTGGTTATAGTACAGTACTTTCAAAACAGAGATAACTTGTCAATTTAGAAACTAAAGGGGTCTACAGTTTGAATCTCAAGATGTTCTAATTACATGGGAAGATCAGTGCTCTGTTCCCAGGCACAGAATCACAACTTTAATTCATATTTAGTTGTACAAATTACTCCATGAGTTACTGCAGAATGTACTAATTTGTAGATTCTAGACAAATTGTATTTACAAACTTACACATCTATTTATGTATTTACACATTTTGAAATGACCTATGGGATGCCTTAAAGACTAAAACCATTAAATAGGTTCAAAATCTGATCTGCAGGAAACAATGGAACACTTTGGGATATAAAGTTTGTGTTAAATTTTCAAACATACAGTTATTAGTATTTCTAGACTATGGTGCAGTGGTTTATTTTTAAAATTCCACATCCATGTTTGTGAACTGTTTGAAATGTCCATGCTTCAAGGTTTCATGTTTGAAAAGGGTTGCCATTGTATATTATATATGTACCAGAATAATTTTTTAAGAAGTAAAGTTGATTTTATGAAGTGTTATATTTTTATAGCACATCATTTGGGACTTTGTACCTTGTTAAACACAATTGTCTCTAGGGAAGCTTCTTGATCCTATTTTCTGTGCACGGTGTCTATTGTTGCTGCTGCTGCTGCTACAGCTGCTGGCCTCAGCTGCTGGGTGAATGGTGTTGTGAAATTGTCTGAATTGATCTTCA
The DNA here is from genome assembly GCA_034509955.1 of Urosaurus nigricauda. Lineage (NCBI taxonomy): Eukaryota > Metazoa > Chordata > Lepidosauria > Squamata > Phrynosomatidae > Urosaurus > Urosaurus nigricauda. The sequence goes on along the minus strand of JAOEGL010000001.1, from coordinate 309,090,654 downwards.
GAGTTTCATGTGTTTATGTGAAAGGATGATGCCAGGGGAAAAAAGTGTCCATGGGTTCAATAGGGCAAAGGTTTACTGTGACAAGCTCCTGGAAAGGAACCTCAGTATTGGCCTTCATCTGTACATCTTTATTTATAAAGAAATAAAAAAAAAAAAACCTATCAAATCTATGAAGTGTGATACCTTTACTGGCCAACCAAAATGCACAAAATATACTGTATCATGTAAGCTTTTGAAGCTCAACTGGCTTCTTCATCAGGCAAAAGATGTTTTAAAATCCTACAGGAGAACAAAAGTGATAATATCAGAGTCACTTCTGTTGCAATTCAGCTGTTGTGTAGTTTCAGTTGATAGTTCAGAGACCATACAGGGACAAAGGGAAGAAAAATTTAAACCCCATTAGCATTAGTAAGGTAACTTCTCTTGGGATCCAGGTTGTCTCTGTCCTTTGCGAAGCCACAGACACACATACTGTAGCCTAATGGTGGACAACTTCAGTGGGTCCAGAGACCAGTTTCAATAATTTGCCAAAAAACAAAACGAAACTGGAAGTAACCAAAAAAATGAAGAACCTACAGCCTGTATAGAACAGAGTTCTGGTTGGCAACCCTGGAAAGTTTTGCACACAAGTTCACCTGGGTGATTGTCTTTGTGACTCACCCATATGGGTTGTTCTGCAACTGGGCAGAGCAGATTGGAACACTGACAGATTGGGTGGGAGCCCCACAAACCCAGTACACAAGACCAAGCAGCCTCCATAAGACACATATAATCAGGAAGGTAAAAGTAGAATAAATACCCATACAAAAACAAAGACAATTAGTGCTTAACACAAAATCTTGCCATTCAGAAGACCTATAGAATGAAAAGGCTGACAGCCAACGGTCTAAATCCTGTTGTTTGTCTCCATTGGAACAAAACCGTTCATTTAGTGGGATTTACCTATATAAATAATATGATTCGCCATTCAACAGTTGTATGAATATGTATACAGGTTGAGAATTCCTTATATGCTATTCTGAAATATTTCAAAATTGTCTACATGAGTGGCTGAAACAGTGACACCTTTATTTTCTGATGTTTCAATGTACACAAACTTTGTTTCATGCACAAATTATTTAAAATATGTATAAAATTACCTTCAGGTAATGTGTATAAGGTGTACACAAGAGATAAATGAATGTCATATTTAGACTTGGGTTGCCTCTCCAAGATATCTCACTATGTGCAGCGATATATTTCAAAATACAAAATAAAATAAAAATCTGAAGTCCAAAATACTTCTGGTCCCAAGCATTTCAGATAAGGGAAACTCAACCTGTACAGGTATATCTTGGTTTATAAAGGAGATGTGTTCCTGGATTTTACTTCTTTAACATAACCTTGGTACCAGAAGCAGAAAACATGGAAATGATAGGAACAGATTCCTCCATCACAGAATAAAAGAAGAGTTCAACTATTTAAAACTAGCAGTATGTGCATATATGAAATGAAACAACGAGGTCAGGTAAGACTTGCATAAGTAAACAAAAATATTTTGAACCTTTTAAAGCTTCTTCCAAGATGCATCCTTCTTTCTTTCAACAGTCTTCCATTTTCTGCTGATTTCCATTTTGGTGGCAGAAGTTGAACCTACAGATCTATACTTCTTCAATATGCCAGGGGAGCTGTTGAGGCAGGCTAATCTGCTTCTTTTTCTTTTTGTTTTGCTCTTCACACATGCTCAAGTAAGTAATTCTGGAGGCAGCTGTTTATCTTGCCTGTTGTACTGTATCACCAAGAGTAGAATGCTATTCTTCTCCGGTTAGAACATTATTACATTGTTTAGTGCAAATATGCTGCTGCAACCCAAGACTGAAAAACTTAAGCCCTCTTTCAGCATCTTTCCCATGCCAATACTGAAACAACAACAAACAAGCTTCCCCCTTGATAAAGGATAAGAAAAGTGGGGCTGGGGTTTGACTATTGTAAAAAGATTTTGTGAAAAGGAGATTCATTGTCAGAGGCTTTGTTAACTGAGTTATGGCTGCACTCAGAACCATCAAGATGCCAACCCAAAAGTGTTTATCTAAAAATTCAAGCAAACTCATGATGCAAAATATTGGAGCCAAACAGTAATGCAGTTACCCATACAAAAACATAACTGTAGTGGTTTAATAAACAGTCTATTTGTCTGGAAGTCCTTACTTACAAACAGAGTGACCGATAACCAAAAACACTGAGATACTATGATATAGTCAGATGCACTATGAATCAAGTAATCTTCATCGTCACCCCAAGAATCCAGTATATCACCATATATTCTAGTTCTGGATCAAACTCATTGGTTGAGTTTCAATAAACATGCTGGCAAAGCACAAATCCCCTCCAATATACAGTACCTATCCCACCATGTGAAGAGAGGCATGGAGATTTCTCCCTCTTTCCCATTTCTTCCCTTGTATATGTCAGCACAGCAACTGGGGAAGGAGCTTGAGGGTAAAGCTCTATCTCTTTGGCTACCAATCGGCTGGGTGGGTATGCCCTGGCATCTTCCTTGCCCCAGCATATGTTTCCTCCTTATTTGGGAACAAAAGGACAATCAGAACTGCCTGGCATACCCCCCAAAATTGAAGAGTGACAATGAGGCTGGATCTGTGCCTGCAAGCATTCCAGGGATGGGACACAATCAATGCACAAAATATATCCTTCCTCAGCATCCACCTCCCATACATGCACAGGTATAAACAGGAGTTGCACTTGGGTATGTCACCAACAGGATTCCAGCTGCTTTCCCCATGGAACTGATCAGCCATTGAAAGGATGGTCAGGTCTTTGGAACATTAGGTCAAAACAAATTCTCCAGCCATGAGAGACACTGATAGTCTGCAACTCCACTTACACTGCTCATGTTAGAATTGTAGGAGAGCAGATTTTACTTGAACATTAGAAGGAACTTCTTGACAGTAAGATCAGTTGGCAATAGGAGCAATTGCTAGAGAGTGGTGGGGTCTCCTTCTGTGTAGGTCTTCATAAAAAGACTAAATAGCTACCTGCTGGGGATGCTTTAGCTGGAGATCTTGCACTGAGTATTGATGGGCCATGAGGCCCCTTCCAGTTCTATGACTCTATACCTCCCAATATTTGGTCAGTCATTCTTCAAAACATGGCAGTGCGACTACTAAAGCAGTTGTCACTTTCTCTTGGATGCCAGTAATTTTGGTAAGGACATTCATGTTTACATTGTTCAGGTCAGCCATCCAGGGTACTTACAGTTTAATTATACACCATGTATTGACTCAAATAGTTTCTGTGTGTATGTTTGGAAGCCAACTGGATCAAAGGTGACAATGAACAAAATTAGGCTAAAGGTTTACTTGCATCTGTATGCAAAGAGATTGTGCCTACAGTTATTTCAGGGCTGGGAGGTATCAAGCCCCAAGGTACATCCTGTGGACATATTCCTATTCTTCTCTCTTAAAATCTCCTCTTTGTAAAAGTATTATATATAGGTCATATTTTAATTAGGAATTACCAAGAGGTACAGAGATACGAGTCAAGCTTAAACTGACTTAAATAGCACTGTTTGTATCTTTCAGAAAAAGTAATCTCCTTCCACTGTCTCTTCCTGTAAGCAAATAGTAGGTGTTCAGCTTGATTGCCTGTTCTGCAGGAGGTCAAGAGTCATGTAGAAAGACAGGATTATCTAGATTAAGAATAATCTTTTCAAGATAAAATGCTATCCTGTTCTGAAATAGAAAGCTTTTGAAAGTCACCTGATAACTACATTTATTTAAGGACAATCTTGCATTTTCAATATGCTTTAGCTAAATGTGAAAAAACAGAATCCTCACATGTATCTAAAACTGGGAAAATCCCATTCCTAGGCACCCAGGGATCTTTTATGAAACAGCAATTAACAATGGCATCATTAGGGTTTGTGTCACCCAGTGCGGTACAGTAACTCATGGTATCACACACACACACCATTGACTTACTCTCCTACCACACCATACAGAAGCCTTAGTAATGCTTTTTGTACTAATGTTACTCATAAATCATAATTCCTGAATATCACTGAATATAATGGGAATAGTTGTGACATAAACAACTAGCAAAATTAAAATTATTCCTTTAAATTACAATATCTTATGCACAGACTAAGTTTATTTACATGCATGCAGTTTCATGTGGTTAAAGTGAACATTTTGGTAAGATGTGATGTTTTTAAAGAAAAATTTTAAAAGAACATGAAATTAAAATGTTAAATTTTAAAATTAAAAAACAAACAAACCTGGAACCACTCCTTTCTCTTCCCACTGAGTCTTGATCTACTCACACCATCTCCTTAGAGTTTTAAAGAGACTCATGTGAATACCACAGCCCATTTCTGCCAAAAGGGAGAAGTTTGGGGAACAGTTGTATCACAAACACACCTCTTAAGGTGTCACCTAGTGCAGCCCACTCTCTCCTAATGGCCCTGGCTATGGAAGAAGTAAGGTCTTCACATGCAAAATTACATCATTAGTACCAAAGTTCGACTCATCTATACCCTTTCATTCTAAATGTACAGTTGAGCAAACTGGACAACGAAGCAGACAAGGAAAATCCTTGTGGTTGTGGAAGAGATGCAATGGACTGCCAAAAAGACAAATCGGCCTGAAAGCAAGCTAAGCTCAAACTGTCACTAGAAAGTAAAGTGACTAAACTAAAGTCATTGTACTTTGGACATGAATGGCTCTGGAAAAGATGATAATGCTGGGATATGGGCGATAGAGGGAAAGGAGGAAGACCACATTACAAATAGCATTATTCAATAAAGGGGAAACCACACACCCCAGTTTCAAGATCTGAACCAAGCTGTTGGTAATAGGGGTCCATGAAGCCTCTCAATCATAGGGTCACCATAGGTTAAAGCCAATTTAACAGCAAACAACAAATATCTGTAGAATTAAAAGACTTAGCCATGTTAGTTTGGAAAATCAGTATGCAAAGGATTCCTGAAGCACCTTTTGAGACTAACTCAAAAAGGTTGGTAGCATTAGCTTCCATAGACTTGAACCAACCTCCTCAGATGTTTCTTGTTTCTATAGGATTTTACTGTTCCAAGTCCATTCCCACTCCTACTTCAATTTCCGAGCAACCTTGAAAGGCAAGGCACGGCACCCATTGTACAGACAGGTAACTGTGCAGATGAGTGCTCAAGTTGAGAGCACTCAGCATTTTTCAGATATTTACTGTCTGATCTTTGAACTTGGCTTCCCAAGGTATAAATCCACGATACTGGCCGTGAAACTATGATCTTTTAATCTTGTTCCTGAAGTCTCAATTCTGCTAAGTCTCTTTCTTCACACTTGAGAAACCATGGCAACCACTTCTGGGTCCCTGTTCTAGAATTACAGGCCAGATGTAGTTGTTGTTGTTGTTAACTGCCTTCGAGTCGATTTCGACTCACGGCGATCCTATGAATGAGACATCTCCAAGATCCCCGTCCTCCACTGCTCTGCTTAATTCCTGCAACCCCATAAAACCCATGACCTCCTTAATAGAGTCCATCCATCTGGCATGTGGCCTTCCTCTCTTCCTACTTCCCTCCACCTTTCCCAGCATTATTGTCTTTTCCAATGAGTCTTTCCTTCTCACGATGTGTCTGAAGTACGACAGGCTCAGTTTGGTCATCTTGGCTTCCAAGGAGGTTTCTGGCTTGATCTGCTCTAGGACCCACTTGTTTGTCCTTTTGGCTGTCCATGGGATGCTCAGCACTCTTCTCCAGCACATTTCAAATGAATGGATTTTCTTCCTATCATCTTTCTTAACTGTCTAGCTCTCACATCCATACATGGTAATAGGGAATACAATGGCTTGTATGATTCTAGATTTTGTGCTCAGTTGTGTATCTTTGCATTTTTAGAGTCTTTTCTAGTTCTTTCATAGCCACCCTTCCCATTCTTTATCTTCTTCTGACTTCCTGACTGCAGTCCCCATTTCTATCAATGTTGGATCCCAGGAGTGGAAATTCTTTTACTATTTCTATTTCTTCATTGTCTCGGCTGAACCTGTGAAGGTCCTTGGTGGTCATTTTTGTACGTTTGCTTTCTTTGCGTTCAACGTTAGGCACATTAACGCAGAGATGTGCTACCGCTTAATTTTTAGCGTATTTCTGCACGTCTCAGACTGTTGTTGTTGTTGTGTGCTTTTAAGCCATTTATGATTTACAGCAACTCTAATACAAACCTGGTTTTCTCTGGAAAATCCATTCAGAGGAGAATTACCATTGCCTTCCTCTGAGGCTGAGAAAGTATGACTTGCCCAATGGGTCTCATAACATAACACTCAAAATAACCCGGTTTCATACCGCTTCAACTCTTTGTCTCATCAACTGCTATGGAATTCTGGGAGTTGGAGTTTGTTGTGGGGCCTTAAGGCCCCACAACAAACTCCAACTCCCAGAATTCCATAGCAGTTGATGAGACAAAGAGTTAAAGCGGTATGAAACCGGGTTATTTCTCCAGTGTGGATGCAGCCATGGTTTTGTAAAGCATTTAGCCTCTCCTGTCAAAGAAACTGATCCCACAAACAAACTGCAGGCCCCAATATTTCACAGCATGGGGCTCCCGCAGTTAAAGCGGTGTCAACCCGCATTAATCCCGCAGTTTGGAAGCAGCAGCAACAGAACCCTCCCTCCTCCTCCTCCTCCTCTTGCCCTTGACATTCACAACTGTCACTCTAGGGAAGCCACGCCCACAAGGCAAGCCAGAGCGAGAGAGAGAGAGGCCATGGCCGCGGACCAATAGGAGACAATGGGCCCCTCACGCGCGGCCAATAGGAGCTCAGGGAGGCGCGGCCCCCAGCTCCATGCAAAACAAGAGACTATATCACGGCCTTTTCCTTTACGGCATAAGAGGGGGGGGAAGCTTCCGCCAATGAGCGGAGGCCTGCGTTGCCATGGGAACGGAGGCGTTGCCGTAAAGCGGGAGAACTAGAGAAGCCCGGGAGTCGGGTGTGTCGTGAAGGGGATAGTGTTAGAGAAGGACAGTCTGTTTGTCATTGGGCTCCTCTTCTTCAGCGATGGCGGCTGCTCTGGCCCGGAAGGCGGCGGATTATGTCCGCAGCAAGGACTTCAGGGATTACCTCATGAGGTAATTGGGGGGGGGGATGGGGTCACACTGGAGAGATAACCCGGTTTCATCCCGCTTTAAGTCTTTGTGTGGCTGTTTGCTATGGAATTCTGGGAGTTGGAGTATGTTGTGGGCCCAGAGCGGAGCTCCGCTCCACAACATACTCCAACTCCCAGAATTCCATAGCAAACAGCCACACAGAGACTTAAAGCGGGATGAAACCGTTTTAAAATGATAATTAAGGCATACATGTTTGGAAAGTTTGGGTTTGTCTGAAAATCTTTGACTGTAATATTGAGATACTGTAAGTTATGAAGATAATATATACACACATATATAATATATCTATCTATATATATATATATGTATATTATATATATATATATATATTAGGTATAATATATTTATATATATATTATATGAAGATAGTACTAAGAATATTATGTAAGATATTATTATATTATATAATAATAATAATATTAATACGGATTTATTTATATCCCGCCCAACAACATGGAATCTGGCCGGGTTGCAACAATAGAGGAGTACAAGTTATAACACCGCACAATTCAAACTGTATCCAAAGAATACATTACAAATAAATAAAGGTCATGATTAATCCCTTCCTTCCCAGGCACATCTCCCCTCAACTAATATTAAAATGAATTGAAACAAAATGCAAACATATCATGATACCAAAAAGGAAGGAAGTATGAAAAAATAAAATACAGGTTACAAAATACAATGCACAAGTGCATAATAGTTAAAGTATAACAGCATAGAACCAACTAATCATGTGCTGTTTATATTTTTATTATATTATTATTAAGATATTATTAAGATATTAAGGTATTGTAAGTTATATGAAAATATAAAATTCTCTCTGGCTGAGGATAATCCTGGACCAGTGGTCCCCAAAGTGTGCTCTTTAAGGGATATTTTGGACTCCAGATCCCAGAATCCCAGACTATTGGCCAACATGGCTGAGGCTTCTGCGAGCTGAAGTCCAAAAAAAAAAATCTCTTACAGAGCACAGTTTGGGGACCACTGCTTGGACACAGGAGATTAAGGAGGAGTGAAAATAGGAGGAAGGATCATAAACAGTTTAAGATATCTTTTTTTAGATTGTAAGCCTGAGGGCAGGGAACTATCTAATTAAAAATAATAATTGTAAGCCACTCCGATAGCCTTCAGGGCTGAAGAGCAGGGTATAAATAAATAAATATTATTATTATATATTATTAAGATGTGTAGATGACACCATGCTATCAGCAGAAAACATTGGAGACCTAGAGCAACTACTGAGGAAGATCAAGGATGAAAGTGCAAAGAGAGGCTTACTGTTGAACATAAAAAAACAACAACAACCCAGAAATAATGACCATGGAGGATCTTCACAAGTTCAATAGAGATAGTAAAAGAGTTCCTATACCTGGGATTAAACATAGATCAGACCAGGGACTGCAGTCAAGAAATCAGAAGAAGACTAAGAACAAGGGGGGCAGCTATGAGAGAACTAGAAAAGGCTCTAAAGAGCAAAGATATACAGCTGAGCACGAACGTCAGAATCATACAAGCAGTTGTTTTCCCCATTACCATGTATGGATGCGAGAGCTGGACAATTAAGAAAATGGACAAAAAGAAAATAAATTCATTTGCGATGTGGTTTTGGAGAAGAGCGCTGAGGATTTCATGGACAGCCAAAAGGACAAACAAATGGGCCCTAGAGCAAATCAAGCCTGATATTTCCCTGGAGGCTAAGATGACTAAACTGAGGCTGTTGGATTTTGGTCACATCATGAGAAGGAAAGACTCATTGGAAAACACAGTAATGTTGGGAAATGTGGAGGGCAGATGAAGGAAAGGAAGGCCACACACCAGATGGATAGATTCAATCAGGAAATGGCCCTGAGCCTGAAAGCCCTGAACAGAGTGGACTTAGAGGCCTCTCCTTCGCTAGAGAGCAAAGTCAACTTGAGGGCAGTTGACAGCAACATGGTGGGAAGGGCATTCCAGGAGACCACAAGTCGAGTCTTCATGTGTGGCAATATTAATCCATTATCTCATGTAAGGACCACATCCTCCCAATATGGCATGTTGTCCACTCCAAGGTGCATCTGCACCAGTGGTTCCTCCCCAAAGTGTGCTCTTTGAGGGATTTTGGACTCCAGCTCCCAGAATCCCAGACTATTGGCTTAACATGGCTCAGGCTTCTGCGAGCTGAAGTCCAAAATCTCTTAAAGGGCACACAGTTTGAGAGACTGCTGATCTACACTATAGAAACAAGGCAGTTTAACACAGGAATTCCTGCTCTTTAAGAAAACAGGAAAGTTGTACAGGTTTGCCTTCATTGTTGCAAAAATAGAAACTGCACCTGCTGAATGCTGTACTAAGGTTGTACACTTGCCTGTTGAAATTAGTGGGACATGCTTCTGTGTCAACATTACTTTCCTTATCATGACAATAAATCTGTATGTATTGGTTACCTTTTCCTCAGCCCCTGGGTCACAAGGCAGCTTGCTAGGTTAAAACAGGTAAAGCAGCATAAGTCTAGAATAGATCATATTGAAGTTGTTTTCATGCCTGGTTGCCATTATTTAAATCTGTCCTTGAAGCATTTCCTCAGATCCCTATTTTACATCCTTCTGCTTTGAGAAATGCCAACAGAAGAGATGTTACTGCTTTTGGCCCTATATCTTTTACATGCTGAAGTAGTCTCTCAAAGCTTAAACTACATTTCCTACCCTTCCTGTCTTGGTGTGAAGAATAACGACACTCTTGGGACTTTGATTTCTCAATAATTTGCTTCAAAATAGTTGTATAGACCTCAGTTGTGGTGTCCTAGGTTCATCAGGTGCATTCCTTGTTTCTTTGTCAAGCCCTTGTTGTTACTGCAGTTGAAACAGTTTTCCCAGCCTAACTATAGTAGAATAACATTAATATAAGCATGCACTATTTATGAGCTAGCTGTTAATAAAGGGGGAAATTGACTTCAACGTTAACATAAAAACATTTAAAATGAAGAAAAGTAAATGGGATTAAATTTGGACCAGAATACCCCCCCCCTCCAGTTAGAGGCCCATGAACTCTTGAGAATGAAGGGAGGCTGAGTATTTATGGGGAGGCTGTTGGTTGGTTTTTCAAAGATTAATTTTGTTCCCATTTACTTAAAAAATTCAGAAACAGTCCTATGGATTAGGTGACAAACACTGTGTGAAATTTTGTTTCCTTAAACAAAATTTAAATGGATGAAATGTTCATATTATGTTGATAATGCTGAAGATGCAGAAATCAGCTCAGCTTCCACCTTAGCAGAATGTATTGGTGAATCAGTAAGATCATACATTACATAAGACTGATCTTTTCTTTGGGAGTGGGATATTCTTTGTTTCTGCAAATGTTCAACTGGATTGTTCAACATTTTTAAAGAGTTAAGAAATCCCATTTTCTTTCGAAAAGACAAAGGTCTTCTCTCTTAAATCTTGAGTGATCTGAAAAGCAATAAAAATTCAGCCACCTCCAGAAAAGTGTGCCTATTCCCTTTCTGCATCTGGTAGATTTTTGTAATAAATGGGCTTACAAGTAAGGGTAGCCAGATACAAAAAAGCATGCAACTCTTGCACATTTAATAGTTGTGTAGAAGCGGGAATATCAGCAAATGTAATTCCTCATACCCTGTCCTGTTCTGCTTCTTGCCACCCTATCTGAAGTGCATGAAGATACACGTTACCTAAGCAAATTGAGCAAGTCTGAATGGTGAAGAAATCTTGCAGTACTTGCATGACTGGTAGGAATTTTTTTAACAGAAGAAAGATATTAATACCTACAAAATGTCACATGAAGTAAACTGGAGTAGAGTTCAGAATATATGTTTGGGATTAAGCATGTCCCAAGTTTATGGCTTGTTCCATAAAACAGAAATATATCTAACTGAAGAGTGTAATACTTTATTGCCTAATTATTATGTTAGAGAATAATTTCTTTTAACTACATGATACAGTTGGGTTCATGCATGTTTAAACATGATGTTGTTGAGAAAGAACTTGATAGTGACACCAGGTCTTTTTACTAAAGCCACCTTACGTTGCAGAAGACAAAACCCATTTGTACTATAGAGATCTTTTCCAGTCATTAGAAAAAACCTTTTTAAAACAAAGATTTGTATAAATCAAGAAGACAGAAATGTTTATTTAACAGAAGACACTAGTTCTATTTTACTTGATTTATTTCTCAGTTCATGATAGTATTTAATTGGCTTTATTTTTCTTTCTATAGCATTATTTGTACCTTTTGTAACTAAGCTACTTCCTAGCAGGTATGATAGCATTTTACTTCAGGCACTGATCTATATGCAACTATTTATTTGATCTTTTGGGATCTCTGATGCAGGATTATCGTAAAGCTTCAGTATCTTAAAGTGTAAAATATATTTAATGGTTTGAACTGATGTCTGAGGTTTTTCACAGTATTATTTACCTCTCTTCATTCCCATTCATTTGTGGCTTCATTGGCTGTAGTCTTGCATGAGTGGAAAAATAACTATACTTCTGTAAGACCTCATCAGGTTATGTGATTTCCTTTCCTTGCCACAGACCTCCTGTGCGGCCTCCCTGTATGCTCTTCTACAGAATCCTTTAAGCATCAGAAGCAACTTTTAGAGATTCATAGTGTTTGTGTGTGTGTGTGTGTGTGTGTGTGTGTGTAGCCAGAAAAGCTCTTTTTTATGAACAGAGTTTCCCTTGATCTTTTAGAGATCAAGCCTCATACCTTTGGCAGACTCTTCTGCTCTTCTGATATTACTGTTTTTCCCCTTGCAACTGGACTGTCTTTGGCATGAGCTGGTCTTACTTTTTCCTCAACTTCCTGATGAGTTCTCCTTTCAGTCTCATAAGAGCAAATAAGCAATTTCATTATGCGCAATACTGAAAATTTCTCTCTCTCTGGCTTTTCTTTGCTAACGAAGATTCAGGAAGGACTCATCCCATGCTTTCTTCAAGCGCGTTGATGACTAAAAAGGCTGATCCAAGATAAACAAGTCCAGTTACAGAAAGCACAGCAGAAAGTCTCCTTAGGTGATGTTTCCAAGTTGTGGTTCTTTCTGTGTTGTCGTTTCTCTTCGAGACTCGTTTGACGTGAGTTCTCGAAAAAGGCTGCAGCATTGTGGATAGTGCGCCTCCATGCCACCTGATGTGAGGCCAGGGCAGACCATTGTGGGCGATCAATTTGGCTAAGCTTGAGATATTGTTTCAGGGAGTCCTTGTATCTCTTCTTTGGGGCACCCCTCTTTCGCTGGCCCGTTGTGAGTTCACTGTAGAGTACTATTTTGGGGAGGCGGTGGTCCTCCATCCTGGAAACATGCCCTGCCCAGCGCAGCTGCGTTTTCAGTAGCATGGCCTCAATGCTGGTGATCTCTGCTTCCTCAAGGATAGCAACATTCGTCACATAGTCAGTCCAGTGTATGTTTAGGATTGTGCGTAGACAGCGCTGATGAAAGCGTTTGAGGAGTCGTAGATATTGGTGATAGGTGACCCATGTTTCAGACCCGTAGAGGAGGATAGACAGTACAATGGCTATGTACACACTGATTTTTGTACTTCGCCTCAGGTGTTTCTTACTCCAGACTCTTTTGTGAAGCCTTCCAAATGCACTGTATGCCTTTGCTAATCTGTGATCGATCTCTTTATCAATCTTGGCATCTGAAGTGATGATGCTTCCCAGGTAGGTGAACTGCTGAACAGACTTAAGCACAGATTTGCCTGTGGTGATGATAGTGCTTTTCCTGTGATGCAGGCTGGTAGAGAACTTCCATTTTCTTCAGGCTGACTTCCAGCCCAAACAGCTCTGCAGTTATTGCAAAGCAAGATGTTAGGCTCTGCATAGATGCTTCTGTATGGGCAACAAAGGCAGCATCGTCAGCGAAAAGCAGCTCACGGACTAGATAGTTTAGAGTCTTTGTGTGAGCTCTCAGAGGTTAAATAAGCTACTATCAGTACGGTAAAGTATATAGATGCCATCTTCTTCTTCGAGATCTGCTGTAGCCCTTTGGAGCATCATGCTGAAGAAGATTGTAAATAGAGTTGGAGCAAGAACACAACCTTGTTTCACACCATTAGCTATTAGAAAGGGCTCTCAGAGAGCATCGCCATATCTGACTTGACCGTGCTGGCCCTCATGTAGCAAGATAATCATTTTGAGGAATTTGGGGGGACATCCTAGTCGTTCCATGATCTGCACAGACCTTTTCTACTCGAAGGCTTTGGTAAGGTTGACAAATGTTACATAGAGTCCTTTGTTCTGCTCTCTACATTTCTCTTGCAGTTGTCTAAGAGCAAATACCACATCTGTAGTGCTCCTATTAGCTCTGAAGCCGCACTGACTTTCAGGGAGAAGTTCTTCTGCAATAGCAGGAACTAATCTGTTCAGGAGTATCCTTGCAAGGATTTTTCCAGCAATGGAGAGCAGTGTTATACCTCGATAGTTTGAGCAATCAGATTTTGCTCCTTATTTCTTATACAGTGTGATGATAACTGCATCTCGGAGATCTGATGGCAGTTCACCTTTTTCCCAACAACTCACAAGGAGCTTGTGGAATTTAGCATGGAGTACATGACCTCCATGTTTCCAAACTTCAGGTGGGATTCCATCAATCCCAGCTGCCTTGCCGTTTTTCATTTGCTGTATGGCCTTAATGGTTTCTTCCAAAGTGGGAGCCCCATCCAGTTCATTTTTCATTGGTTGTTGTATCATATGTTGGATAGCTGAGCCTTGGACTACTCAGTTGGCACTGAAGATGTTCAGCCTATCGATTCAGGATAGAGGCTTTGTCTGTGATTAGAATTTGACTATCCGTACTATATAAGGAGCTTTGTACCTGATAAGTAGGTCCAAACACTGCTTTAAGAGCTTCGTAGAATCCTCTGGAATCACCCAGATCTGCACAATGTTGTGTCTTTTCTGCTAAATTGATCTACCACTTGTTCTGAATCTCTCGGAGTTTTTCTTGGAGTTTACTACATGCGAGCCAGAAGGCTGCCTTTCTTACATGGCAAGATGGCTGAGCTAGGTGTCCCTGATGAGCAGTTCTCTTCTTTGCCAAAAGCTTCTGGATCTCTTGGTTGTTTTCCTCAAACCAATCTTGTTTTCTTGTGGGAGAACCCAAAGGATTCTTCTGCAGACTGTAGGATACTGTTTTTAATATGTTGGCCAAAGCACTGTAGGAGAAGGATCTATATGGTGGTCTTCAAGTTTTGATTGCAGATTTGCCTGGAAGTTGTCTCTCGTGGCAGTTTGTTGAAGATTTTTGACTTGGAGTCTCCTCTTTAAGATGCCACCCCTCTTAGGTTTGAGTTTAAGGTGAAGATTTAGTTTGCATCTTACAAGGCAATGATGTGTTTGACATTCTGCACTGGGGATCACTCGAGTATGATGGACATCATGAATGTCTCTCTGGCATACTAGAACATAGTCAATGAGGTGCCAGTGTTTGGATCGGGGATGCATCCAGGTTGTCTTCAAGCTATCTTTCTACTGAAAGATAGTGTTTGTAATAGTCAGCTGCTGTTCTGCACAAAACTGTAGCAGGAGGCGTCCGTTATCATTACAGTTTCCAACACCATGCGTGCCTAGAACACCTTTCCAGGCTTCAAAGTTTTTTTCTACTCTGGCATTGAAATCATCAAGGATAATGATTTTATCTTCTGAAGGGACATTCTTGATTCACTCTTGGATTGAGAGTTCTTTCTCACTGGGGAGAAAAGTTTGAAGCTGGCTGCATTCCTCTGTTCCCTGGTGAAGAAGGATTGAGAGTTCTTCCGCATGAGGGAGAAGCTTCTCCCTTTGCACCTAGTCAGCTTGGGAGCAGTAACTGAGCAGCTGGTCAAACTGCAACCAAGGAGCCCCTCAACCATGCTGCCTTTTACCACAAGGCTGGTACAGACAAGAGGTTCTCACCCATGCCAGCTTTTACCACAAGGCTGGTACAGACAAGAGGTTCTTGGTTGCTGTTCAGCCAGCTGCTCAGTTGCTGCTTCCAGGATGATCGAGTGCAAAAGGAGCAGCAACTGAGCACCCAGTCAAGCAGTGACTGAGAAATCTGTTGCCTGAGCCAGCCTTGAGGCAGTCTAGCACAAGCAAGAGGCTTCTTGATCATTACTCAACCAGATCCTTGATTGCTTCTTGACCAAATGCTTGCTCACTGTTCCCTTTTTGCACTCAGGACTCTTTCATACAAGGCTAAATTGGAAGTATAATTTAAGGTCAATTCGAATGCAATCATGGGTTTTATGTTATTGCAAATTAACTCTTCGCACACAAATTCGGGCAAGAGGGAAGCCAATTCGAATGCAATCATGGGTTTTACCTTATTGCGAATTAAAGCTTCGCATGCAAATTCGGGCAGGAGGGGGTTATTTTCGGGTAATGGGAAGTAATTCCGAACGGAGCAGGGGTTCATGTAAATTCGCTAAACAAGCGAATTTACATAAATCCGCATTGGCTCCATTCGGAGTTGGGAGAAATTCCTCCCCGTTTGAAAGAGTCCTCAGTCACCCTGGGAGTAGTAACCTATGCAGCTGGCCAGCTGGCCTTCTTTGTCCTGTAAGGCTGTTGCAGGCAAGATGGATGAGCAGGTCTGGACCCCTACCACCACCACCGCCGCCGCTGTTGCTGCTGCTGCTGCTTGTGCTGTATTCTCACACAAGAGGCTGTGGCAGAAAAGGAGGCAGTGGTAAACTGGGTGCGGCTGAGATAGACATCGCTGACAGGGTGGCTGCTGCACAAATAGTAGACCTAATATCAAAAAAATATGTGTTGGGAGGTGCTAGGGTTGCCACCTAAGAGGAACGGGGGTGGAGCCTGAAAAGGTTTGGAGACCACTGCCCCCAAGGCTTCTTAACATTCATTTCCAGTAACTTTATAGGTCAAGCAGACTTGCACCTTGGAGAGGCCTCTGGCCACACCAGCTGTGGTCAATTCCTGATTGGCATGGGAACGTGGCGACTGGACAGCCAGCTCTGCAAGCAGGCCACCACCACAGCCCCAAACAGTTTGCTGGCAAAAGAATGGGTTTTCCCCACTCTTTCTGCTGGTGACCTCAGGCCACCCTAGGTGGCCTCAGAGTGGCTTCAGGCACCTCAGGGGCGTGTGTTACCTGCACAACATGCCCCCAAAGTGGCTGGAAGCTACACCTTTTGGCTCATCTGTTTCATGCCTTAGAAACTGCTTCCATGTGGTATAATCCTACTTTGCAGCAATGTACATGTACATATGGCACCCATATACCAATTGTATATCTCGTTCTCATGCATTAATTCCACCAAGAGGGGAGGCGTTAAGTGAGTTGGAAAGGAAGACACAAACATGATTGACATTTTTACAAGCACTCCTTGGTAGCATTAGATTGCACTGTCCCACACTGTTGAGAGCACATGCAGCTGGACAGAAGGATGTTTATGCAGTTAAGGATGTGTATGAGAAACATGAAGCTGAGGTGTGGTATACAATGTTTCTAGTTTTGTGCCAAATACCTGTCATAGTTTTAAGTAACTGTGCTGAATGTTCTTACACAGAAGTCTATAAATGAAACTAGAAGGATGCATCTATATGGGTGCATCATTGACCTTAATGTGGCCTATGTCTTTGTTATTTCTTGTGAAGAATTATGAAAGGCATATTGTTGGAAGAAAGTACTGTTTCTCTCCTGAGACTAGGAATGGAAACCACTTATTGGTGTCAATATGTGGCTTTAAAAATGATTTCAACAAGACTGAATGTCTGACATTGGATCTGAACAGATTATGAGTGGCTGAAATAGCTTCCTTTCAGTTTAAAAATAAATTTATTTTAGCAATTGTTTGCAGAATTAGTATACTAAAGTACTTTTGACTTGTTTATGAAGAAAAGTATCTTGCATTACTAATATAGCCACTATATTTTGTTTCATGAAGGCAAATTACTCTTTTTTCTTTTTCTTTTTTTTTCATGTGTTCCCTTACATGAACCGTTTTGACATCTCATAATAGTACGGTAAGGCACTCTATTTTCTTTTTTAGCCACATGTAATGATTGTGTTCTTGAACAGTTATGAATCAATCCTAAAATCCACTGAAGCTGGGTGCTGCTCTTCCCCAGAGACAAGTTGAGTAAAATGTTCATTTTTCTGCTCCAATTACAGCATACTTATACCCTTATATCTATCTAGCAGGTATCTTGGGAGACTTCCACAATTAGCATTTGAGAAATATATGGGCACACCTGCTTCTTAGCCGTTGTGTTGTGTGTGAGAGAAAATCTTACAGCTGTTTGGCACTTAGTGTTTTTACATCCCACTATTCTAACAAATCTGAAAATGCTAAATTTCTAATTTAAAAGGAACAGTAGTGAAGTTTTGCCTAATTCAGGTGTGAGCAAAGTGTGACCAGTGGGCCACACATGCCCCCCCCCCCCCGTCCAAAATAACTTCTAGCGGGTATGGAAAGAGTTTCTTATCATGTTGGAAGCCTCCTGGCCCTCCCTGGGACCAAATAAATTACAAAATGCTTCAAAAAATGTGTGGGCCAATAATACCTTCTAGGCCAGGGTGCAAGGGGCATTTCCACCACAGTTTTGGAGTCCTGGGCCAGTTTATGCCCCTGAGAAACCATTTATGAAACTGGAAGTGACTTCTAATTTAAAAATAACTCTCGACATGGTGGGAATGCCCTCATGTCTGCTAAAAGGCATTTGGTGGTCATGTTTTTTGTGTGTGTGTGTGTATTCAATAGAGTCTGTAAGGGGGCGCTGCCCTACAAGCTCTCTTGGAGGGCTTATTTGGCCTTTTTGCCTTCCACATCTGCCCACTCTATAGAAACATATGGATTTCCTTTGCACTTCCCATACTTCCACATTTGTCATCTCCACATTTGTTTAGTTTTTGTTTTTGAAGGAGCTGGGTGGCTTATGCTTTAAAAAGTCCTTTTGCTTTTAAATCTGTTCAAGATTAGTTAAGGAAATGCAGAATATTCCAGGTCCTTGGAGTACAGTACTCTTAAAATGATTTCTGATCTGACCTCAGAGGAAAGGGCATGCTGTGTGACCAGTTGTAGTTGCATATGTTTATCTATTCCAGTTTTAGAAAAAAAATGTGATGTTAGGCTAATATTTTAATCTGACATTAGAAGTGTAGTGGGAGGAGATGATTAACACCCATTTACCAAAATGTTTCTATCTTAAAGTGAATAAGAGAGGTACATGTATTAAGATATAAGATAGAAACAATTAGGATATATAGATTATCTTTTAGTTTACCCTTTTAAAAAAAGCATGCTATTGGGAAGAAAAATATTTGATTGGGTTAACCTATCTTTCTTCTACAAGTTATTTATAGTCTTGCATTTTCACACTATAATGACTACATTTATTGAAAACAGATATAAGAATACTGCCAGATAACAGCAGCTGTATATTTATGAAAACCAAATGGTTGAGGACACTGTAATGATGGAATTAAATAGTAATAGTTAATTATTGAGTTAAAATACAGTTGGCCTTCCTTATACACAGATTTTTTATCCCAAAAAGTATAAATTCCAAATATCAAACCTTGATTTTCCATTTTATACGTGGGACACCGTTTTGTTGTGCCATTATATTTAATGGGACTTCAGCATCCACGGGTTTTGTTATCCACGGAGGGTCCTGGAACCAAACCCCAGCAGATAACAAGGGCCCACTGCAGTAAGTTACAAGAAATTCCAAGAGATAAATACTTGTTTAGAGCCTTTACTACTAACCTTAATGATAAGGAGAAAGTTATATACAGTTGGGCCTCAGAATTCACAAGGGATCCGTTTCAGACACTTGCCGCTCATAACAAAATCCATGGACAAAATCCACATTCCATTGTCCCCAGTGATGGCACGTGCACGCAACTGCGCCACCATTAGGGATAACAGGACTTCAATGGCAGCACATGCACATAGCTGCACCGCCATTAGGGTGAGCACCTGTTGTCCTCAGTAGCAGCATGTGCATGTGGCAGCACTGCCATTAGGGACAACAGGACTTAATGGTGACCACTGGGGACAACAGGAACTTTCCCTAATGGCAGTGCGGCCATGTGCACATGCCGCCATTGGGGACAATGCAGGCTTGCTATCTGTGGATGCTTGAATGCGCAGATGGCAAGTCTGCAGATACTGAGGGCTGATCATACAGTACTTGTTGCCTAGTTCATTTAAGTCAGACCTGATTAATGTCTCTAGATTTGCAGTGAAAGCAATCCAACACAGAATTGAGAATAACGGAGATGATAAAAATAATTCTTATAAGAAAATTGGACTGAGTAAATATATTTTAAGGTTTTGTATTTTTATTTTTGTATTTTGTTATTTTTTTTAAAAAAAATTAAACCTTATGATCTTACCTTTTATTTATTGTTTGTTTTCATATTTTTTTTTATTTTTGTTTTGGCTATAGCTTACATTTGGTTGCCTAATAATAACACTGAAAATGCAACATGGCTTCATTTAGCTTTACTCCTAGAAATCCTAGTCTAAAAATAAGAATCAACTGGGCAATAAGCTCCCTCACTTCTGTGATCTTTCCATTACAGCACTTCTGGGGGCCAGTAGCTAACTGGGGATTGCCTATTGCTGCTATCAATGATATGAAGAAGTCACCAGAGATCGTCAGTGGTCGAATGACATTTGGCAAGTAGTAAAATTTGACCTTGAGATAAATGGAACTATTTGTAGAGAAAGATCAAATATATACACATATGCTGCATTTAATTGTGTCAAAATTTACCTTGTTGAAATGGCCATATACAACAGGTTGGACATTCTTTTTTCACCAAAGGGTCACATAATAATGTGGCAATCAGGAGCCGCATACATACTGTCATACACCACCAGACACACATTCATATTCATTCTGTCTAATTCATGGGGAGGAAAGAGTTAAGCCTTCCCTCATAATGTGCCATTCACCCTAACAATGATGATTCTCCACATCAGCAAACCAGTGGTTGTACAGAATAATTTATACGAAAATGGCCTATGAGGAGGGCCATTGTTGCATGCTGTCCTTTTCATAGTTTGTGGTTACAGTAGAGTCTTGATTATCCAACATAAACTGGATCAGCTGATAGTTGGATAGCTGAAAATGTTGGATAATCTGGAGGGTCCAAGAAAAGCCTTGAAATAATTATGAATTGCAAATGTATTGAAGTTTTTATTGCAGTAACAGTAAAAGTAAAGGTAAAGAAATCATTGATCAACATTGTGATGTACAGTATAAACAGTTTAGTCCTCTGAAAATTTTTAAAAATCACAGAAAATTTAAAGAAATCACAGCAGAGACTCTACTGTATGTTAAAGGGGCCCTTGAGCGCTTATGAAGACCATGTAGAAGGTATGGGGTCCAAGATTTTGTGGGATGTCCGGTCCTGCTATTATGAATGGGGAGAAGCTAAAATTGTACCCCCCCCCAAAAAAAAATTATACAAAGAGAAAAAATGGACTGAGTTTGTGAAGTCCTAAAGTATCTATCTGACTCTCAGCTCCTGTCCCTAACTCTGCTGTGTTAGATGGAGATGTGGTACTTGCAATCGGTTAAAGATGTTGGGGCCTGTTATGTGATCTATGTAAAGTGGCATAGACACATTTGAAAGTGTCCCTGGGTTTACACATGACTGTTAATGCCAAGTAGTGTCTGCAAATTCCCATCTTTTCTATTTCCTGAGAACAATTTTATTTGGATTCTATAGCCATGAAAACTTAAAGAGTGATTAATACTTCATTGCATTTATGGCGGAGATGCATAAGACTTTGGGCCAAAACAGACTGCACAAATAATCCAGTTTGAGACCACTTTAACTGCCCTGGCTCAATGCTAAGGAATGCTGGGAACTGTAATTTTGTGAGACATTTAGCCTTCTCTGTTAGAGAGCTCTGTACCACAACAAACTACAGTTCCCAAAATTCCCTAGCACTGAGCCAGGGCACTCAAAGTGGTTTCAAGCTGGATTATTTCTGCAGTCTGTTCCAGCCTTTTTTAAATGTATAATGTTTTTTTAAAATAGTGAAATGATGCATTCTTCTTTCATTTAATGACATATATGCTGAAATTGTGAATAGACCAGTAATATGAACTTGATATGTTAAACAGCAAATCTACATCTTAATTTTTCAAATAGCCATAACAATATAAAGCCATCTATACTATAATGCTCCTCAAGTCATGAATTCCAGCACCCAATGAGGACTGAACAAAGCTCCATAGTAAATGAATGTTGAGCCCTGGTGGCGCAGTGGTTAAATGCCTGTACTGCAGCCACTCACTCAAAACCATAAGGTTGCAAGTTCAAGGCCAGCAAAAGGGCTCAAGCTTGACTCAGGCTTGCATCCTTCCGAGGTCGCTAAAATGAGTCCCCAGATTGTTGGGGGGCAAATTAGCTTACAGTTGTAAACCGCTTAGACACTCCTTAGGCGGTATGAAGCACTATATAAATGAAGCTTGTTTGTTTTGTTTGTTTGAGTGTCATTTGGGGCAAAAATTGAGAGTATGAAACAGAATACTTTGCTTGAACTTCTTAAAAGTTATACCATATTGGAGAAAGGTATGACTGGCTGGCTGGAATCCTGAACAAGTACACTCCTGCTAGGATATGAAGATAAAATGTGACATTTTATTGCAGCTCCCGGTGACAGTGATAATTAGAGATAGGTTTGCACCTATCTCTAAAGTAGCAAAATAAGTGTGGTTAATGTGAAGTCAAAGGCTTTCACGGCTGGCATCCATATTAAGTATGGTTGCTTCAGAGTAATAAACTAAACATTGGTTTAGAATGTAATAAAACAGTAAGCACAGTTTTATTTCTTGAATTCCCTAAATCTGGTTAATATTGCTTTTACAGCACTTTGCTGCTACTCATTGACCTTCATGAGGTTTGCATACAAGGTGCAGCCCAGGAACTGGTTGCTGTTTGCCTGTCACTTTACTAATGAGATTGCACAACTTATTCAAGGAGGACGATTGATTAAATACAAGTAGGTAAACTTTAAAATGTGACATTTCAATTAAAGGAGACAAATTAAATTGCCATTATTATTACTATTATTACTATTATTACTATTATTATGTTCTTAACATTTGAGCTCTAACTCCTGGTTTGCTGGAGAATTTCACTGCATCTTTTTTCTTGATTTCTTGTCTATCTTCCTCTCTTTTTGACAGCATGGGAAAAAAGAACTGAACATTTAACAAGGGAAAATGGAAAAGGTGCTCCTCTTCTAATTACAACCAAGGAAAGTCTTTGCCATCCACAGTTGCTGTGTCTGATACTTTTACATCACATCTCATAAAAATATTCATGCCGATATTCAATGTTCTCTATTATGTTTTGTAACTTAACTTTTAAAAAGTGCTGCACAGCATTTCAAAACATTATGTCAGTTTGCTGCCTTACAAGTACTGCATTTTTATATTTATGAAATTTTTCAAGTTATACACACACCACCTATTCTGAATGATAAAAACTTAGTTTTAACAGTGGGTATTTGGTAGTTATGCGCACAAATGTACTTGAGAAGCCTGGTTCTGCCTCCCTTAAATGCTTTGGAATTGTTGTAAAATAATAATTGCATTCAGGGACAACCATTTCTGAATGGGTTTTCTAGTTAAATTGTACATCAGTCCTTCACATCAGCACTTTTATGCTGAATGAAAGTGGGTACATACTAACTGCTCTCAAATTGCTGATTTGAACAATTGTATGTTTGCTTACCTACACATTCAAGTCTTTAACTCTTACTTGCTAAACGTTCAATTCCCTCACCCTCATGAAATAAACTGAAAAGGGCAATGAACATTCATAATGATAGGTAGGCTGGTTCAAGTTAACGCCTGTCTTTCCACGAGCCTACCACATGGCTGTACTCAGTCATGATATTTGTGCAGAGTCTACTTTTCTTAATTCTGATATTTTGGTCTGAAATACCAGTCAGTTTCTTGCATAGATTAACAACCATATCATTTGAACCTAGGTGCAAGGGACTGTTTGCATATACTGTAGGTACTGAGGAAATGTTGCACAGCTCTTGGGTGGCCTGTGGCAGAGGGAGTGCAGCTCTGTATTGCACTTTTAAATACGCTGTGTCATTCTTGACAACTCAGCTGAACTGTCCCATTTGTTACAAACATTGAATGCTGTTGATATTACATTCATGGCAGTGTGCAGATTTCACATTATTTGCCTCGAAGATGTTTCTAGAGATTTTTTGTAAGATTTTACTGTACACAAAAGTACAGTGGTCCCCCGGGATACGAATCCCTCGAGATCCGAAATCCCCGGGACCCGAAACCGCCGGGGCCGGAAAAACGGCCCCGGCCAACGAAAAAAAACCCAGGTTGCGAAAAAAATTCGCAACCCGGACGCTTTAAAACAGTGCGCTTCCAGCGCGCTGTGCATTGGTTAAAGCGATCCCCCGGGTTACGAACGACTTCCGGGTTACGAAGGTAATCCCGGAACGGATTACCTTTGTAACCCGGGGGACCACTGTACTCAGACATAAATTAAGGTCTCCGGGCAGATATATCTGAAGGATGTTGTTTATTTAACTGGATAGTTCTAAAGTCAAGTACTTAAACATTTTCTCCTTACCTACTTGTGATAGATCAGCATTGTAACATACCGTATACAAGAATACGGTCCAAAACACACTGCAGAAATAATCCACTTTGAGACCACTTTAACTGGCCTGGTGCTATGGAATTCTGAGAGCTGTAGTTTTGTGAGACATTTAGCCTTCTCCATCAGAGAGCTCTGGTGCCACAATAAACTACACTTCCCAGGATTCCCTAGCACTGAGCCAGGACAGTTAAGGCAGTCTCAAACTGGATTATTTCTGCAGTGTGTTTTGGATCTATATCTGATGAGTTTATTTTTAATGCAACAACTTTGGGGCAGTAAGTTTTCCCATTGGGAGAAGTTATGATAATGAATAATCAAACTAATGGCAATAAAGCTGTTTTGAGGGAATTTTGTAATGACCGTTTGCAACAATATTAATAAAAATGCTATGTAACTTGCATTACTGGATTGTAAAAAGATAGCTAAAATAAATGGAAAACTCTATGAAGGATAGGACTTGGCAAATATGAGGCCAATTTCAGTTGTAATAATCTCAGACTAATAATATATTGAATAAAATACAGAGGTGTATTCTCTTTCTTTCTACTAATTTATTGATGTGGAGGTGGGTTCTATTGGTCTGTTTGGTGTAATGATGTAAAAAAATATGGATGAGGGCAGGAAGCTGCAAAAAGTGTAGCTACTGGTAATGGTTAAATTCTGATTCTCTGAAATGTAATTGCTCCTTCATAGTGTAATTCTTCTTATTCTGCAGTCATGAGGACAAAAACATCTTCCTCTCTAAGAATGCCACTCTTACAAATCAAAATTTCAGATTTCCTAATCCAGCCAGCAGATTTTGCAGAGATATTTCAGTGGGCCCTTGATATCTGCTGGGGTTCCCTATGGATACCAAAATCCATGGATGCTCGGGTATTACAATCAGTGACTTAGCAAAATGATGTTCCTTATTTTAAAAAAATGACAAAATCAATGTTTGCTTTTTGGAATTTAAAAAAAATGTATAGTTCTCAAAAGCTACTGCTTATTGTGTCAGCAGATATATTTCTAACTTGTCTAGATACCACACTAGGGAATGTCATAGGAAATAAGGGATAAATTAAGATAGTGGTGCCAGTGGTGAAGAAGAGGAGGGGAAAGAGGAAGAAGAGGAGGAGGAGATTATTTATTTATTTATTTAGCGCTGTAAATTTACACAGTGCTGTACATACAATCTTATAATTAGATGGATCCCTGCCCTCAGGCTTACAATCTAAAAGATTAGACTCATTGAAAATCTTAGGTCTCTTTTTTTCCTTAAAAAGAAAAGTGTCATGATAATTTCTCATTATATTGTTGGTCCTTTTTGTTGTTATATCTTGTAGACATAAAGAATCATATAGCTCCCTACATGTTGGACTGCAAACCCCAGCTGTCCTGATCAGCATTTCCAGTGGTGAGGAATGCTGGAAGTTGCAGTCCAATATCTGGAAAGCTATATTAATCCTAATCAAAAGCTAAGAAGGAACTAGTTACTGATTGTATATTAAGCTTTATTGTTGTTCACATTTCCTTGTTAGAGATTTTCAACATGTAATAATGGAGAAGCACTGACTAATCTTTTCATTGATTTAAATCTAATACCCTTTGCCTTCTCCTACACCTTTCTGTGCTACCCAAAAAGTCTGTTCCAGGTTTCCTGGTCTTCTGGAATAGATTTTGAGGATATGGAAGGGCTGCAGCAAGGAGGGGGACAACTGTGTTGTATCAGTGGAACATGATTATCAGATTTAGGCCTTTATGACAACAGAATAAATTATGTGATGAAGGTAGTAGCATCAGCAAGTGCCTCTATATGACACACAGCACTGTATTTTGTATCTCAGCATGGAGAAGTTCAGCTGGTAGAAGCTCAGTTTAAAAAATGAATGCAAATTATCTGGTCACATCTAAAAATCATTCTGTCACCGATTATCTTTTTTTAAATTCTGCAAAAGAGATTAATGTACAGGATATGACTATCTAAGAGTGGTAAGTACCTTTACTATAGTGGGAACAAAAATCCAAAATTCATATTGTGCATCGATGATCTTCATTAGGCCAACCAAAACAACAAAACACATTAAAATCCATGGAGGTCTTCAAGGCTTTCCAGTCGCTTCATCTTGCAAGATGTATAAAAAGGATCTTGATCTTAAATCTTAAAATCTGCTCGCTCTCTAGCAGCTCATGCATTATCTTTCACCTTGAATAGATTTCTATGCTTGCTGGGAACAAGAGAAGCAGTAAAAGGCAATAACAACTGATTATGCATTATGCATTTTGAAAATATACCCTTCAAAAATCTCTGTCTTGATTTTTATAACATGGGAGTGGCATACAGTGTTTCTGTTCCTGTAGTATTCACTGCCATGCATGCTTTTGTATGTGTAATCTGCCACCTCGTGGTCTGAGAGCAGCTGATGTGGCCTCAAATTATTTAACTTAAAACAGTAAGCATGGTATTATGTAGCATAGCTTTTCTTTTACCCCGAACTAATGGCCCCGTGACTATAGCTTTATCATCAGTCATTTAAAAACAAATTACAATATATAATTGCCTGTGCCACATGAAATCCTTTCTTTCAGCTGTTGCATACAAACAGATCATCGGAAACTGAATGAAATAACACTACTAAATTGCCATTCACATTTGGTATTCTGATTACATCACTAAGGACAATTAAGTCCATCTTTTTGCAGAGATTTCCTTTCCCAAAAAGGAGAAAATGTTGAAGAAAACCAGGGAGTAATTTAGGATCAACTTTAATGTGGATAATCCAGGGCAATATTTGAGATCAAAAGAGTTTCCAGAATGTTACACTGATAAGATTGCAGTAAAAAAGATTTAAGTTTCACTTTGGACTCTTTCAAACAGGAGGAATTTCTCCCAATTCCGAATGGAGCCAATGCGGATTCATGTAAATTCACTTGTTTAGCGAATTTACCTGAACCCCTGCTCCGTTCGGAAGGCATTCGGAATTACTTCCCATTACCCGAAAATAACCCCCCCTTGCCCGAAATCACGTGAGAAGCTTAAATTCTCAATAACGTTAAACCCATGATTGCATTCGGAGTGACTTCCCTTTTGTCCGAATTTGCGTGAGAAGAATTCGCAATAATGTGAAACCCCAGGATTGCGTTTGGATTGCCCTTGGATTATACTTCCAATTTCCCACATCTGAAAGAGTCCTTTGTTTTTGAGGAAGAATATGTAGAATCATGCACAAATATATATGTGGGGTGAACTAAAAAAGGATGAAATCTCCCCCAAGAAAACATTTCCTACTGTAAATTCTTCTATATGCACCCCTGTGAGAGAGACAGCTAAGAGTAATTTTATCACACAAATGCAAGAAATTGGAAGTACAGAGTATCATAGGAGTGCTAACATGCATACTCCTTCCTCATATGGAAATGTTTACATACAACCCAACTACCAAGTGGTTATATGCATAGGATGGTAAATTACCATTTGGTAAATTCTTTCACGTTTAAACCATGTCTGATTTTCTCATTATTACTGTTCTGTTGTACTGGAACAATCCTCAGCTCATTTTTTTGAAAGCTGATTGCATGAAATATTTTTACCATGGCCAGTTTGCCAGAACTCTCTTTTTGGGCTGTTGATCCATTGTGCTTGGGTTGCTTGTATGTTTAATCCCTACATGGAGTAAGGGGTAATGAATACCTGCCAGCCCTGTATCCACTGCCATCTTCTCCAGTGGCTCCATTTTCCATGTGTGTGGCACAGCATATGAAAAAGGGAGCTGATGTGTACAGAGCTTTATAACTGCAGAGAGAAACCTGTATGTAAATTGTTGTATCTGGGTAACCTCCTTATTAATTACTCTCAAAACATAGTCCTAAAAGGCTGGCATGGCAGGCATGGTCCTCCTTCTGTAGGGCCAACTATCCCTCTGAGTAAAATGCAGGGTGGTGTAATTGGTATGCTTTTAACTGAGGAAGAGGCTTGACTGGATGGAGAAAGCATGTCTCCATCTGGCTGGATGAAACTTTCAGCCAGGAAAATAATTTTTAAAACATCTTACTACAGGTATGAGCTTTTATTTTCCCAGAAGTTTATCATTTTATTTTCATTTCAGATAAGTCTCTCTTCTTTTAACGATTTAATATGTGTCTCTGTTCCTGATTTTGTTACAAGGAAAATAATTGAAGAAGCAATAAAATGAGCACAGTAGCAAAAAGTTGGAGATGCCATGACCTGATATCATTTTGTGCACCAAAATAAAAAAAAAAATTACTGTTGTCCAAAAAAATTCTGATCTAGCCATAACATTATTGATTTTTTTTGCCTTTCCTCCACACCCATCTGGTTGCATATCCTCAGACAGACTTAACTTCTTTATCCTCTTTGTTCACTCTGCATCTCATACTGCCTCCTAGCTCCATTTTTCAGGTAACTATAGCAACATCTCTATAAATATTCACCTGCTGTTAGTTCATTTTTTTTAAATGGGGAATTAGACCCAGGACAGATGGAGTGATTCAGCTGTGGGAACTGACCCAAATTCAGTAAGCTCTGAGCTGCGGCTGTCCTTTACCAGTGCTGAATTCTGCATCTTGTGATTAAAGAAATAGAATCAGGCAATTGTGTGGGGAAAGACCAGGTGTCTAAACGGAGAGCAATATGTTCTACTACAGTTAAAGTACAATTTCCTGCCAGAAAATGGAGTCTGAATTCTCACATAATGAATATAGCATGAGGTGTTAAGTACTGTTCTCATTCATTTTTATTCTATAAATTGTATATTGTAGTGTAAGCTTTTTTACTCCTTTTTGCAGTACATATTCTAGCCTCTATATCAGGGATAGCCAAACTGCGTCTCACAAACCTCTTTGACATACAGTGTTCGGGTCAGGAAATACATTGACTGAACTCCTTTTTACATTACAGTTCATATAAACAATTTTTTTCAAGCTTTATAATTATTTATCGGGTATAAACTGAGAGTCCGCTAGATTAAAACCGAAGTTAATATTTGTGGTGAATATATTTCAGAATATCCTAATCTTAATGCTACATTGGAGTTGAGGATTAAATACATTTTTGGATTAGCAATGATTGCTACTGGTTTATTTTTCTATATGTTTTGACTAGGTATTTTGCTGTTAACTGCCCAGGTTCATGGCTGTGGTCTCCATAATTGAGTCTTATGAATTATCCCTATGTTTCTCCTCGTGGGGCATGAAATAGTTGATACCTTTATTGGCTGAACGAAATGCACAACGTATTTGTTGCAAGCTTTCGAAGCTCCATGGTTTCTTCATCAGGCAAGATGTTAGAAGAAGTCCATGGAGCCTTGAAAGCTTGCAACAAGTATATTGCGCATTTTGTTCGGCCAATAAAGGTATCAGTGTTCGGTGGATTTTTGTTTCAATTTGCTTTAATGCCCAACACAGCTCCCTAAGGCATGGTTACCTGACCCTTCACCATTTTAGTTGCCCTCCTTTGGACAGGCTCCAGTTTATCAACATCCTTTTTGGATTGTGGTGCCCAGAACTGGACATTGGACACAGTATTCCAGGTGAGAAGAGAGCTCTGGTGCCACAATAAACTACAGTTCCCAGGATTCCCTAGCACTGAGCCAGGGTGGTTAAAGCAGTGTCAAAGGGGATTACTTCTGCAGTGTATTTTGGGCCCAACTTTTGCCTAGACCAGTGATGCTGGCTGCCCAAACTAGGTGTTTTATTGGACTTCAGCTCCCAGAGTCCCAGATGACCATTGGCCAAGTTGGCAGGGAGGACATTATGACGTAGGAAGAAAATTTGCATGTGGGCGGTGATTGGCTGAGGGGCAAAGAGGAGGGAGGGGCTTTTGAGGAGCTCTGGATAATCTATTCAGACTAGTAGAATCCTAACGGAGAAAGGAAATTTGCATGTCGCTGTTGATTGGCTGAGGGACAAAGACGTGGGAGGGACCACTGTGGGGCTCTGTTTGGAAATCTAGAGCACTTAAGACTTCAACTCCCAGAATTCCTGAACAATGAACATCCTGACTGGGACTTCTGGGAAATGAAGTCCAAAACATCTGGAGGCCCAGAGGCTCAACCAACGACCAGGCCCAGGAGGGGGCGTGGCCTAAAGGGGTATAGTAGTAGGTCAGCGAAAGGGAAAGAAGGGCTGCTGCTGGGGCAAAATGGCGGCGGCGTAAGCGGGAGGGAAGGAGGCGGAGGAGGAATGGAGGACGCTGATTGGGCCAAAGCGTTTCCGGTTTTCCTCGACTCCTGACTTCCGGTGCGCGCTTCCCTTTGATTGACAGGCCGAGAGAGGAAAGAAAGAGAGAGAGCGAACTGAGGCAGCGAAGCGAAAGTGCTGCTGACTGAGCCTTGGCCCTGGCGGCCATGGAGAAGCTCCGGCGGGTGCTGAGCGGGCAGGACGACGAGGAGCAGGGGCTCACGGCGCAGGTGGGGAAGGGCCCACTGACTCCTGGACAGGGAACCCCACTGGGCTCAGCCGCACTGGAGAAATAACCCGGTTTCATACCGCTTTAAGTCTCTGTCTCATCGGTTGCTATGGAATTCTGGGAGTTGGAGTTTGTTGTGGGGCCTTAAGGCCCCACAACAAACTCCAACTCCCAGAATTCCATAGCAATTGATGAGACAAAGAGTTGAAGCGGTATGAAACCGGGTTATTTCTCTCTATGACCAGTCCCAAAATATCCTCCATTTGGAACATCAAAATGTCCTACATTTTTGCGGTGCCTTGTCCTCCTTTGCAGTGATGGCATCTGGTCACCCTTCCTTCCTTCCTTCTTTCTTTCCCTCCTCCCTTCCTTCTCTCCTTCCTTCCTTCTTTCCCTCCTTTTCTCCTCCTTTCCTTCCATCTTTCTTTTCCTTCCTTCCTTCCTTCCTTCCTTTCCTCCTCCCTTCTTTCTCCCCTTCTTTCCTTCCTTCCTTATTTCTTTCCCTCCTCCCTTCCTTCTCTCCTTCCTTCTTTCTTTCCCCCTTCTTCCTTCTCTCCTTTTGTTATTTCCCTCCTTTCTTTCCTGTTTTCTCCCCCCCTTCCTTCCTTCTTTCTCTCCTTCCTTCCTTCTTTCTCTCCTTCCTTCCTTCTTTCTCACCTTCCTTCCTTCCTTCCTTCCCTCTTTTCCTCCTTCCTTCTTTTCCTCCTTTCTTGCCTTTCTTCTTTCTTTCCCCCTTCCTTCTTTATCTCTTTTCATCCTTCTTTCCTTCCCAGGGTGACTAGGCCTCCTCCTTTTCCAGGAGCTGCCCTGCATTTCTGCCTCCTTCTCTCCAGGAGGACTCCCCAAAGGTCCTCCATTTGGAGCATCACTAAGAAGCAGGGATGTATACCTTTTTTTAATGAGTCTTTTTGGCTGTTATTTGGCCACACACCACATTTTTCTGGATCGTCCTACAATTTCTGGTGCCTTGTCCTCCTTTGCAGGAATGAGATCTGGACGCCCTCCTGGATCCCGGCCCCCTTTCGGATCACAACTGGCAAGAATTGTGGGGTGTTTTTGTTGTTGTTGTTGTTGTTGTTGTTTCTCACTTATGGTGACCCTCTTTAGTTACAGGGTTTTTTTTTGTTGTTGTTGTTGAAATTTGTTCAGAGCAGAGTGACCAGATGTCCTAACCTCAAAGGAGAACAAGGCACCATAAAAAGTAGGGCATCCAAGGAAAAAAATGTAGGACCTGACCAAATCGAAGCTAAAAACACTAATGTAAATATTAAGTCCTTGCTCTCTTTATGTCCAAAACACACTGCAGAAATAATCCAGTTTGATATCTCTTTAACTTTCCTGGCTCAGTGCTAGGGAATCCTGGGAACTGTCGTTTATTGTGGCACCAGAGCTCTCTGACGGAAGGCTAAATGTCTCACAAAATTACAGTTCCCAGGATTCCCTACCATTGAGCCAGGGAAGTTCAAGTGGTTTCAAACTGGATTATTTCTGCAATGTGTTTTGGACCTTCAGTTGGGCTCAAAATGGAGTACAGTACCTCTTGGAATTCCTCCTGGACAGAAGGTTGAAATGAGGGACACTGCCTGGAAAAGAAGGCTGTCTGGTCACCCTGGTTTGCCGTTGCCTGAGGCTGAGAGAGTGTGATTTTATAGGTTTTATGGCCAACCTGGGAATCGAACCATGGACTCCTGAGGCCTGATCCAACACTCAAAGCACTACGTTGACTCCCTAAATGAAGAAATGGTGGCAGCCAGCCTCAGAGGATGGCAATGGCAAACCCCCTCTGAATAAACTTGCTGAGGTTAAGAGACCACTACCACCTGGTGCCCTCCTTATTATCAAGGTGGATTCTTATACACTACTCTATGTGTAACTAGACCCAACAACATTGTCTAACAAACCAGGTTGAATATTTATTTGTTTGGAGTATTTATACCCTGCTCTTCACCCACACAGGTTCTCAGAGGAGTTTATCAGACAGGAGGAATTTCTCTTTTATTTTGAATGGAGCCAATTGGAGCCGATTCGAATTCATGTGAATTCGCTAGTTGAGCGAATTTACGTGAATTCCAGTTGCATTTGGAATGCGTTCAGAATGACTTCCCATTTCCCGAAAATGACTGACCATTGCCCAAAATTGCGTGAGATTCTTTAATACAAAATAATTCAAAACTCATGTTTGCGTTCGGAATGATTTCCCTTTTGCCTGAAATTGCGTGAGATACTTTAATACGCAATAACATGAAACCTCATGATTGCGTTCGGATTGCCATTGGATTATACTTCCAATTTCCATCGTCTGTTAAATTCCAGAGTGGCTTACTGATTCCCTGCCCTAATGTTTACAATCTAAAAAGACATGACACAAAAGGAGAAGGGAATGGCAGTGAGGAAGGGGATCAAATCCAATAGATACTACCATTTCCTTTTTCCCTCCAAGGCCAGGGTAGTGGCAGTTAAGATGGATGGAAAGCCATTCATCTTCCTCGGGCTACACATGGTGGAGCTGTGCCTGCCTCTCCTTCTGTCCCTCCAAGACAAGACAGAGGCAGTTAAGATAGAGGGAGTGCCTTTCATCTGCCTCTGGGACTGGTGATAGCAGATGACATGGAGGGAGGGACTTTCATCTTCCTTTAGGCTTAGGCATGGTTTAGCTGTGCCTGCTTTCAAAGCCAGGGGGTTTCAGTTAAGATGACAGAAGGGCCTTTCATCTTCCTCTGGGCCTAAGGCATGGTGGAGCTGTGCCAGCCTCTTTTCTCCCTACGAGGCCCGTGTGGTATACCTCAGGGTGAATACTGCAACAGACTACAAATCCCAGGATTCTATAGAATAAAGTAATGGCAGTTATTGGTGTCAAACTGCTTTAATTATGCAGTGTGGATACACCCATAGTCAGCAGGGAGGGTGTGTGATATGTGTTTACTTGAAATGCTTTTATCTATTGCACATCATTTCAGGTGGGTTGAAAGGTAACCAATAAATTCTTTAAATAAAATGCTCATCCATTCTGCCTGTTGTCCTTCCACCAGCTGATCAACCAAATGCTATCTAAATGCAGCCCCCTTGGACCATCCAGGTCTGTTAGGGCTATGATAATGGACCTATGGGGTATACTGCAGGAAGGAGATGGAAAGGATGCTCACCTATTGGGATCAGATCTGAAGTTAACAGTATCTATCAGATCGCCTATATCCACAAAAAATCTATTTAAGTTGTAACAGGCTTGCATTGCATGTTTTCTTGCGATACTTTTGGATACTTCAATGAGGCAAGGTTATAGGTTTTGGTTTTATTTTTCCAAAACATTTGCTCCAGTGAAATCTCTGCTCTGAAATATGGGTGCCTTTATCTTACTTGATATTATTGTTGAATTGCTATTTTTTTCCCTCCTTGCTGCCTATATAAGGATAAAGTGTTGGATCAGGAAAGGTAAGTTAGGTGGTCATATATTTTGAAAGTTTTAGCTACTTACTAAGATTGTTAAGACTGTTCAAAGTCATTGGGCCAGTGCCGAAACCAATATCTAGTTTTTGATAATAGAAGAATTAAGAGTGGGGACTGGCTAGAGTTAATGCTACTATTTTCTTTTGGTATAGTATTCCTCAGGAAGGAAATGGAAGAGAAATGACCAGAAGATATGCATATTTTTCACTTATTTATAGTTGCCAATGGTCTTGTGTTCCTTGGTGGGTAAAAAGCTGATGATTCCACCATATGCCCCTTTAAAAGTTTAAATATTGTACATTTCTTTTTTATCCTGACTAAAATCAAAGCAGATGTATAATCTCTTAAACCTGATTGACATAAAAGAATTCATTGGGTGTGTGTGTGTGTGTGTGTGTGTGTGAGCTCAAGCATGACACATATGGCATGCTAATTCCTACATAGATCTGATGTGGGATTGATAGGACTGAGTAGGGCAGGAACTGTTTCTTCATGCAGTGAAGAATGTAGCTCCTGCCTCCAGGAAATGGCACATTTTATAGCATTTGGAGAATCATCCATTGTGCCCATCTGACTGATCTTGTTTATTCCTGTTTTTATGATTTCTAACAGCCCAAGGCTAAAACTTGCTCAAGGCTCAAAGCAAACAAGAATGCTTCCTTTTTGCATAAAGCTAAACAGTTCTATCTAGTATTTTCTAGCCTTTGCTTCTTGAAAGTTCCAGTCTCATAGCTAAACATATTTGTTGCCCTTTTTAAAGCAAAGGGATGTGGTCTAGAACAGGGGTGCAGAATCTGTAGACTTCATTTGCTCCATGTGTGTGTCCTCTGAGGGGATAGGCAGCTGTTCCTTGTTTTCTGAGATCACTGTTAACAACACTCATAGGTGACAGATGAGAGGTGAAAATGATCACTAGGCTTCAAGAAGCTGAGTGGGGTGGAGGTTCATGCTGAGAGAGAGAGAGAGAGAGAGAATGTGTGTATGTATGCATATGCATATGTCCTCAGCCTCCTGAGAGCACCCGATATGACTATCAGACAGAACACTTTCAGATTTTTAATGAGAAAAAAATGTTATATCTACTTTCCTCTGCGGTGGTGATAACATAGAAAAGTAATGTAATAAAAGGAAAGGAACAGAAGCAAAAGAGAAGACATTAGCACTGGAAATATTTTCTGTTAGATACCATGTGTGCTCTTATTTAGTTATTTACATGATTTAAATCGTGATTTAAAATGCTAGTGGTATCACCTGTCTTGCATGGCTTTATCCCACTTTAGTGAGATGAAAAGTTTCCCATAATGGCACTTTTCTATCCAAGGCACAGTTGGGGCATGCTGTGTGCTCTCAAAATAATTTGATCAGAGAAATTATCTCCTTACTTAGAAACATTGTTTGTTTGAATCATTCGTAGATAAGGGCGATACATCTGTATTGGCCTTTACAATGGGTATTGTGATTCCTGCATATGGTAAAGATAATTTGTTCTCTTAATAACATTTGCTTCTTTCTTTTTTTCACCTAAAGGTATTTGATTCGTCATCTCTTAGTTTTAGTACCCGAGTGAAATGGTTTGCCATCTGTTTTGCAAGTGGCATTTTGTGTTCTATTCTTGTAAGTAAATACTTTTTGAGCTTATGTTTATACCTGTCTTTCCTTTCTATTCTGAGACCAATGTTTCACAGATACATCAGTTCCTCAACTTAAATAAATGGTCTGTTTCCTCATTCAAAAAAAAAAGTGCTTAGTACTGTTCTCATGACAATTTACAACTTCAACATGAAAATCAGGCAGTGGATGTTTGAATATTTTTCACATCTGAATCTCCCTGTCCCTGACAGTCATATCTGTGTGAAGCACGTATAGGGAGTCTTCCATGTGGGAAAGCCATTCAAATAGGCACTGTTCCTGGATATTATGATTCTGTAGGAACTGTGTGTAACAGTGTATGCTATATACACTGCTTTTCCCTTGAAAATTTTATCAGTTGCTTTTCCCATATATTGCTACCTTGAAAGACTAGTGATTGGTCCCATAGTGAGTCAGTGTGGAGTGCTGAAGGGGAAGAGTCCAACAAAATCTCTCTTAGGGAGGGCTAAGAAACTGGCAAGGTAACTGTTACGTTACAGTAACCAATAAGAATGGTTCCTCACAGTTGGGAAAAGTACTTGAGGACCATAAATCAGGCTATGACTACACAAAGGCAAATAACCTCATACCCCCAGGTGTTCTGCAACTGAGAAGGATTCAATATCCCACTAGTGTAGTAATACAGGACGACTAGGTCTTGATTAGGGTTGGGGCTTTTGTACCCTCTATTTAAGGGATGCCCATTTTTCTTTCCAGTCTTTAAGATAGCAGTATACAGTGTGACTAAACAACTCCCATTTTCCTTCAGTTACGCTTTGGCTTTAAAATATTACGTACTCTCGGGACTTCATTACCTAGTTTTTATTGATTCGTTGTCTTGTTTCTGTCCTGGCATTGATTCCAATCATTTTTTGCTGAAATCTTATTGCTCCTGCTAATGACTGGATCCATGAGGGACCTCTAAAGCCCTAAATGGCTCAAGTCCCAACTGTCTGGCAGACTGTATCTCGTTGTATGAGCCAGAGATCATCAGGAGGAGCCCTTCATTCAGTCTCACCACTGTCACAAGCATGGATGGTGAGGGCCTTCTCAGTGGCTTCTCTTAGACTCCAGATCTCCCTTCCCAGGGAGGCCAGAGTGGCCCCCTCCTTGGTGTTATGTTGGCAGGGAAAAAACTTTTTTATTCCAATGAGCTTTTAAAACAAAGTTTTTAAAGAGGGGACTGGGGATACTGTATTTCTTGAAATTGAACTACTTTTTAAAACTTACTTTCCTTTTAAATTAAATTTTATTATTTTAACTGGAGGTTTGGATTGTTTTAGTACTGTAAATAGTTGATTCTATTCTAATGTTCACTTTTTGTATGTTTTTAATTGTATTGTTGTTTTACATTGTAAACAACTTTCAATTTTGGGAGATCACCTGGGTATTATTAAATAAGCAACAAGAACAGCCAGTTCTGTTTTGACTTGCTTCTTTGCTGTGAGCTACCTTGCCTTGCAAAATCGTATTCCTGTTGACAATCAGTTGCTTCACTGGTGAACTAGCTAAGTTAGGGTTTATCTTTATTCACGGGATAATGCTGCATTTATGGCAATGTCACACAACGTTATATGATAATCTTCTCACAATTGTGTGATAGTGCTGGGAGCATCCCGCTATACTCCCATCACTTTTCGCCATGTGAAATAGTTTCTACTCAGTTCACAGCAATAAGGTTAGTTGCCAAAAGCTCAATAATTACCTATCAGAAATCATTTAATTATCAGGCAAATTCCAAAATGCCAATCATCATGTGAATCTTTCATTCTTGTGTATTGATTTAGAAAGACTAGCAAGTGATGTGTGAGCATGAGCTGCTAGGACAAATCTGTCAAGGTCCAGAGATCTCATATATAGTACATGGCTCTATATCTGGAGAATACAGCCGTTAAGAAACACAAGAAAACGAAAACTTCATTTTGATAATTCTCAAGTTTGGGTAGTAGAAATCTTTAGTAAGAAGGTAGATGTGAAATTGTTTAAATAATTCATTATTGACATTTGGAACATGCTGTTTTCTGAAGTGGCTTAAGGTTCAACATTTGCCTTTCAGTTGTATTTTTTAAAGAGGTAAGTAAGCTTTATCATCTTCTATGTACCTTTTTACTAGTTTCAGATATTTAAACCTTTTGCTGCTAACCTCTTACAGGCTGTTTTTTAACTTCATTATATCAGATTGCCAGTAGAGGGTAATAGAACAACATGCTAGCAGCTAGAGGTTTACTGCTGTGTTGCTTTCATAGAAATTTAAGTCTCATCTACTTAGACTTCATTGAATAAGATTGCAACTGCCTTTCTTTTGTCCAGGGGACGACAATGCTCTGGCTCCCAGGCGGTGGTATGAAACTCTTTGCCGTATTCTACACATTAGGAAATATTGCTGCTTTAGCCAGGTATGGAAGGATTTGTTCCATTGTTATTTTTTAAATGGTTCGTGTCTGTAAGCCTACTTCATTTGGAGAGAAATGCAAAACTAAAATTTTTGAATAATATTGAGTATGCTATTTTTAAAATATACACATAATAAAAAATTAACACTCTCTAAAACTGGATTTTGCTGTACTGTACCCATTAAAATTCTAAAAATGGAGGAGGTGGGGGGAAGATGAGTCTCATATTAAATAAGTCCTAGATAACTCTAGTGTCAGAAAATATTGAGACATCACATAACTAGGCAAGAAAGAATGGAGAGTAGATTGAGAGGATGGATTTAGATCAGTGTTCACTTGTATTATCTTCAAAGGCATTGGATGCAATTCCTATCACTTTCTGGGCTGGCGGTGGATAGTGGAAATTGCAGTCCAGTTATATGGAAAGTATCAAGTTGGGGGAGGCTAGTGTAAGGGTATGTGCACCTATTTTTCATAACTGAGTAATTTACTCCAACAGTATTTTTGTTAGTCAAGAATTTTAGTTTTATAGTATTTGTACTGCTGCTCTATTGAGCAATAACTTCTGCTGTTTCTCTTTGTCTCAGTAAAACATCATATAAATGATGTCTCTTTTGCTGTCAGTAATTAAGCTTGGGCTACTGTTGGCAGCGCAGATAGGCTCTTTAAAAATTAGAAAACCATTTTCTTTTTTCAAAATAACAGCTTTGTTGATTGACAGTCATGTGTCCTTAGTTTGATAACATGTCCTAAATCCAGATGGGAGTTTTGCCG
This sequence comes from Urosaurus nigricauda, assembly GCA_034509955.1. Classification (NCBI taxonomy): domain Eukaryota; kingdom Metazoa; phylum Chordata; class Lepidosauria; order Squamata; family Phrynosomatidae; genus Urosaurus; species Urosaurus nigricauda. The sequence continues at coordinate 309,052,242 of JAOEGL010000001.1, read as the reverse complement.
TTTTTGTTGTTGTTTGGCAACTAATACTGTGCTAAGTGTAACCACACAGAGTTTCAATCATTCAAATAGTTGATAATTCTAATGATGTTTAAATAAGATGTGCTACATGAACTCTTGTTTGTAAAATTTTACATTTAGCTGGAATTTCATACATCTGCATATTTGTTCCCCAGCATGAACAATCCTCATTCGTGCTGAAAAAATGAGATGCTTAAACTATTTTCACGTTTTTTGGTTATAGGACAGTTTTTATTCCTCCAAAAAGAGCTCCTCTTTCCTCTTCATAGCACTCTTTTATACCCTCTTGAGAATGCTGAACTTGATTTTTCCTTCCTTTGCCCACTCTTGATCCTAGTCATCCTTTAAGCAGTATGCCATTAAAAAACACAAGTTATTTTGGGTCATTTAATAGTTGACATGGGCATTCTTTCCTTTGTTCCAAACCAGTACTTGCTTCTTGATGGGTCCTGTGAAGCAGCTGAAAAAGATGTTTGAGCCAACAAGATTAATTGTGACAATTATTATGCTGGTAAGTGAATTCTGCTTCACTCCTTGAAAGCAACAGAGCATAATGTTGAGTGGCTCCTGACAAGGTTAGTAATAGGAATGTGTAAGAATTGATATTAGGTCATAATGTCATAATTCACTGAGAAGATGTTTAAAATCAAAAACACAAAAGGCCATTTCTCTGCTCCGTAGAATAGATTGGTTTGTAGTTGGAAGTGAAAACTTGGTATATTGTATATAAAGATGATGATAAACATTGAATTTATTTGTATGAGCAGAATAAATAATCCAGAAATTGCTTAATGCTTTTGATGTTGAAATGAACTTTCCTTTCATGAGGTCTTTTAGAGATGAGGTGTGGGGAGAGGAGGGCAGGTTATAAATCTTTTAGAAAGCTATTAAACAGCAAAACATCCTTGAAAATAAAGGTAACTTTGTTAGATTTTGCATATGGCAGTTTTACCAGAGTTATGCTGCATAAACAGTACCTGAGGTATATGCCAATTTGACACACTTTTTCCTTTTTCAGTTCTCTTTTATACTCACCCTGTGTGCTGTATTCTGGGTAAGTAACATTAAAATTTTGTTCTTCATAATTATGAATTAACTTAATATTAGAAGCTGTGGCAGTAAGGTTTGTTTTATCTAATTCAGTGGTCCCCAAACTGTGCTCTTTAAGGGATTTTAGATTTCAGTTCCCAGAATCCCAGGTTATTTGGCCAACATGGCTCAGGCTTCTGGGAGCTGAAGTCCAAAATCTCTTAAAGGGTACATCTTTCTAATTGAACTCTCTGTAGTCCTTGAATCCAGTGTTAAAACAAACTTCTATACTTTATTTAAAAAAACAAAACAAAAATATTTATTTATCTCTTAACTTAATGGTCTACAGCCATGGTGGCAAACCTGTGGCACACATGGCAGAAATGACACATGAAGCCATTTTTGTGGCATGTGGGGAAGAGGAGGAAAAGGCATGCACCAGTTCCTCCTCCTTCCTAGTTGTCCCAGGCTTTCGGATACCTCCAGAGAGGCAGCAGAATGCCTGGGAGGGTGCGGGGGGAAGAGGAGGAAAAGGCACACATCTGTTCCTCCTCCTTTCTCGCTGCCCCAGGTCTTCAGCTGCCTCTCCAGAAACAGCTTAAGGCCCGAGGCAGTGGAGGAAGAAGTCTTTCCCCCTCACCCCCCAAGGCCTTCACTTGTCTCTGGAGAGGCAGCTGAAGGCCTGGGAGGATGAGGGGCAGAAGGCCCGCCCAAGAAGGCCCACCCTGGCACAAGGTAACACCTGATGCCAGAAGGTCTTAGTTTGGGCACTCGGTCTCTAAAAGGTTCACCATCACTTGGCCTACAGGATGCTGTCCTATTCTAATGAAAAGGCCTGCATCTGGATGTAAGCAGCACGGTTGTGTTAGCCAATAACATCCAATTCTTGTATTCCCCCCAAACCTGTGTTAAACATTTGTGACACTTACAAATTGTTGCAGTCTACAACTCCCTAGTCCCTGGCCCCCACTCACCTTCAAACAAAGATACTCAAAACTCTCCTTTTGTTGCAACTTCTAAATAGAACCACAGTTTGGGCATTTAGATGTAAGCTCCAGAAATAACAGGGTTAACTTGTTATTTCCTGCCCTTTGCAATTTCCATGTAATTACCAGTTATTTACATACACTCTGGAGATCAGTCCATTTAACCATTTTTGATTTTTAAAAAAAGGTTAAACACCCTTTGTTTGTGGTTTTATGTGTCAGCTAAGCCCAAGTGGCATGTTTCAGTACATCCTTTTGTGACATGGTGGCATGGAACCCAGGGTTTGTACCCCCAAACAGCCTGCAACTAACATTGATGTTTAGTCTAGATGCACAGGTGATATGAGACTGAGGAGCTACCAGAGCTTGCCCCATTGGCTTTAATGGAAATTATCTCCAGTAAATATACACATAATTTCAGTGCATGCCACTTAAGCCTGCATGCATTAATAGATGTGAGATTATGTTTATTCCCTCTACTAGAATAAAGCAGCAGTGTGTTTCTTCTTCAAGATCAGCATGCTATTGGAGTTACTAATTATACTTATTGATATAAACACAGCACCAAGTTCATTGTATTTATCTTATTTTCTTTAGTGGCATAAAAAGGGGCTAGCAGTGCTCTTCTGCATTATGCAGTTCTTGGCAATGACCTGGTAAGACTCTGAAAACTTTTACCATTTCCTACTATAATATAAAGTTTTTTGTGGAACTAGGTAGGTAATACTGCAAGCCATGCCAGTGTACTATAGTAATTTGATTGTTTTGTGATCTTCTAAAAATGTATCTCATCCCCTTATTACAAGGGACAAAAATCAGAATTTGTTTCACACACACAGAGCTGCTCTCTCCTGTAATGTTTCAATATCTTCAGTGGTACTAAATAATAAATGTATATATGTACATAGTTCATATTTATTATCCTTAGTTTATCTTTATTACGGCCATAGACCAGCACATATATGTACGTAACAGGTTTTGGAATGATGTTCTGGAAAGTCCTAGGTTTCCTTGGCAAGTTGTCAGGAACTCGTGAGTGATAAAATACTAATAATGAAGAGACTCTCCTCAAAAACCACCTTGCCCACCACTTTTTTTATTACATACTCACTGGAAGGAGAGTGTTAGATTTATTCTAGTTTGAAATATATAGATCAATAAAATGTATTGTTTTCTCTGGCTGTTTTTTTTGGGGGGGGGGGGTATTTGCATTACACTAGTCTGTACTTGTTTGACTTCTTTGGGGGAAGTCAAATAATGTGTTTGCAACAAAATCTGAAATGAAGACCAGATCAGGAACTCTTGGCAGTACGTTCAGTTCTTTTAAAAGCCTTTCTTTCTGAAATGTATAATCTCAATAGTTAATCTTATTTATTTACACTTGACTGACTTCCTTGAAGATTGACTAAAATAGGATAAATGACCTAGAATGTTACATTTTCCTCCTCTTTCAGGTACAGTCTGTCATATATTCCTTATGCAAGGTGAGTCACTTTGGTTTTCATACAGAAAAACTTGTGGTTACTTTGAATTTTTTTATTAAAGAAAAAGATTCTTTCATGAAACAGTTCTTTAGAATTTTTTTTGTGAAATGATGTAGCATATCTTAAAACATTTATGTTACTACTGCTACCAGATTTTAAGATGAACCTAATCTCCCACCATAATTGATTTACCCCAGGTAGGGAAACAGTCCTAATCCTAGGCAGTAAAGTTATGAGGGGGTGGAGGTTTCCCCTCTTTTGGCTTTAGTGTGGAAGGAAGAATGCTCCATCTGCTCTGGTAGCCCTATTTTGCATAGAATTTTCTCCTGGAAGTGCTCCTGCCGATGAAAAGTCCCAAATCAAACTATTCTACTCATGAGCTGGTAGAAAGAAAGCAGAGAAAAATATATATTCCCACAGCATCACCCAGGGGAATTTAGGATGCAGTGGGGAACATCTGCTTCTATCCAACCCCACGTGGAATTGCCCATCTTCTTTAGTCCCTTTCTTAGAGCATATGATATCATTTTGAAATAATTTCTGAGAACAAAACATACTGCTATTTTTGTGGGTTTTTTGGGCTATGTGGCTGTGTTCTGGAAGAGCCACATAGCCCGGAAAACCCACAAAAATCTATGGATGCTGGCTGTGAAAGCTTTCGGCTTCACACAAAACATACTACTGCTTGTAAATACCATTATATAAATTGTTGTCTTGGCTGTTTTGTTTTGTTTTGTTTTGTTAGAAAAACAGTGAAGTTGGTTCGAAGCAAAAGTTAGATTTGCCTAATGACCTCATTGCACTTTTCCATAATATTTGTCCAGGAATCTTTTAGTATGTGTAAGACTTCAGATAAGTAACATTAATTTTAAAATAAATAAATGCTTCTGAATTTATTTGAATATCATATTTGGAAGTAGGTCCTACTAAACTTAGTAAGTCTTGTTCCAAAGAGTGTTATGAAGATTGTGGCTTTAGACCAGGGGCTCAGGGAACTGGACCAACCACCCTTTATGAGCAGTCACTTGTAGAAAATATATTAATGTGAGATTGTCTTCTCCAAATAACAGAATATTTTGAGCTCTCGGAATACTTTGGTCTAGACTACACAATTGTCATGTAGTATAAAAGTTAGTTTAGTATAATAAGGGGGGGGGGGGCTAATAAATTTGCACATTATGAAGTGGCATACAAACTCAAAGTGAAATGGTTTGTTTATTTTTCCTTTAAAGGGATGCTGTGATGAAATGCTTCACATCGTGCATAGGTTAGCGTGAACAAAGAAGAATGCTTGAATAATACTAGAAGTCAACTTTGTTTTCCCAAGTTTACTCAGTTGTTTCAGCTCCAGAATTGGTGATAATCTTTCTTCCACAATTGAGATTAAATTATGCTAGCAGAATTTTTTTTTTTTTACAAAAATGCCCACACCACCTGCATATCAGGAAAACCTTACATTCATACTTAATGACTTATTTACCTCACATAATGGTCTTAAAACTGTTGGATCAGAGTCTGCTAACATAATTTACTCTCAAAATTAGCCTTTGGCCTTCAGGTAAAATGTATGTAAATACTTTTGTCTTGGTTTTGCTATTTATCTTTCTTCTTTGTGGATTATTTGTTATATGCTTCCCAAAGACCTTTAATATTGTAAAAATGAAGTATTATATTAAATTTATAGCTAATGGAGCTCTCTGAAATGTTTAAACTTGTATTCTATGGAAAGGTTGTGAACTTGTAGGAAGGCTGTTTTTAAATACATGAACTCTTTTTTTGTTAAGCTTTTTAAGCTTTTTTAAAACTATCTTTTTATACTGTGATACTTTAAAAATACTTGACTAAACATGCTTATGAGTAATATATTAAATCAATGATTACAAAATAAATATAATTATTTTAAAATGCCATAGAGGTACTCCTTTGATTTGTGAATGTTACAGACAGTATGCTTTGCAGAACAATTTCCTTTTTAAAAGTGCCATGTTAGTTTACCTGTAATTCCACACTGAACCCCTATGCATTATGGCTATCAATCCTTGGGCTCATTAACTCTTCTGGCACATTTGGATTAGTTGACTATTTGTGGTGACAAATCATGTAGTTCACAAAAAAGTACAACAAAAGAATGCCGACATCCTATGCACTTTTAGCATATCTTCACTATTTCCTAATGGAATTATGCTGGATCCCAAGCTTGGATTTTTGCAAAAAACCCAAAAACTTTGTGATTTTTGTTAGTCCCTCACAGTTGGGGAACTACAATATTTAGGTCACAAAATCGAGACCATTTAGTATATTATTAAAGTATAATAGATTAATGAATCCCAAGGTTAATTTTTTTTAAAGCAATAGTTTGAAGATAGTTTGGAAGGTTGAGATGTTCTTTGTATCCAATGATTCACCCTTTGTTCTTAACCAGTCATGACATCTTTGTGTTTTTTTGTTGTTGTGTGCCTTCAAGTCATTTGTGACTTAAGGTGAACTAAGACAAACCTGACACATGGTTTCTTTATTATTATTATTATTAACCTTTATTTATATAGCGCTGTAGGTTTACACAGTGCTGTACATATAAACTTATAATTAGACGGTTCCCTGCCCTCAGGTTTCTTGGCAAGATTTGTCCAGAGAGGGCTTGCCTTTGCATTCAACTGAGGCTAAGAGGGTGAGATTTGCCCAAGGTCACCCAGTCAGTTTCCATGGCTAAGCAGGGATTCAAACTCTGGTCTCCAGAGTTGTAGTGCAATGCTCAAACCACTTCACCATGTTGACTCACAGGCACCACATAGCAGTTCCTCATTATTCCAGGAAACAATGTTGAAGCTTGTAATACTAGGACTTTTGCTGGGATCCATGTTGGAATCAGTAAAATAAAGAGGAGGAGATAAGGATATGTAATTGAAAAAGGAGAGAGAAAGTACTAGTGTGAGACTTCTATCACTCTGATGTTTGTTGGAAGGCAAAGTCTGCCAGGAATGTAAGGTTCAACACTTACCTTGCACACAATTTCATTGTTTACAAGGTGCAGAAGGCAACAAAGGGATTGAATATTTTGGATTTTAGCCTTACTAACAGAGAACTGGTCAACAGAGTAGAACAGTGGAATCCTTGGTTGGGAGTAACAAAGTTCTTCTGGAATTCGTTATACAGAGGAAAGCAAAAGCCATACATAGTGCTCTGGACTTTAATGATTTCATTACTGTAAGCTCAGAGAAATACTGGGTGAGATTCCTTGCTCACAAATGTTAAGAGTGAAGGATGTTCATGATTGATGAGAGTTTAAGGCAAGATACTGAAGGCACAGCTGCAAACAATTGTAATGAGAAAGAAAAGTAAAAAAGTGTCTTTTAACACCAGGATTAATGTACAAAGACATTTCAGATGAGCAAAATTTAAGAGAAAGCTGGAAGAAAAGGGAAACTACCAACAGGAATACACACAAACTAATACTTTAGCTTGCTAAATAGGCTAAAAATAATACAAAGGATATGGATGGATGAATAGTGCAAGAGGAAAAATTCAAAAGATTCTTATCACCTTCTGTGTGGGGAATATTGTGAAATGCTAATGGGACAGAGAGAAGGTGGAACTGCTCAAAACCTTTGCCTTAGTCTTCTCTCAAAGAGAACAAATGATATAGTAAAGGAATGACAGTTCCGAATAGGTAATGAGGCAGTATTACCGTCTCCACAGGGCCACCTGAGTTGCATGCAAGGGTACAAAAGGCCCTGCAGATGTAATCTCAGCCACCGTCAGTAATTTTTGAGTATTCTTGGGACAACAGGAAAAATCCAATTAGTCCAACTAACTGGATTCAAATTACAGGGGGGAAACCTACCTTAATATTAGGAAGAACTCCTTGTCTGTAAGGACGGTTTTGACAGTAGAATCATTTGTTCTCTGCCTCAGAGAGTAGTGGAGTCACCTTTGGAAGTCTTTAAGAGGATGGATAGCCATCTCTCAGTTGTGCTTTGGTTGTGTATTCCTGCGAGGTAAGGAATGGGATTAGATGAGTCTTGTGGTGTTTTCCACCTCTATGATCCTATGTTGTTGTTGTTTTCTAACTTCCAGTCTCTACCCTGACTCACTCCACTATTGCGTTTACAATGGCTCTCCTAATTCTATTGCCGATCTCCCACAGCATGTGTAGCTCATCCTGGAAATCAGGGGCCAAGTGAGGATGCACTGAAAACTCTGCTTTTCCTGTTGTGCTTTCCTGTGGTTTCTGTGATGACGATTACTTTGTACAGGATTCAAAGACAGAGCTGTGTTAGTCTGGAAAATCAGATCTTGTAGCACCTTTGAGACTAATGGAAGAAGAGAACTAGGAGCATGCCACAGCTTCATTCCTGTCACCTGTGACTTACTTTCAAAGGTGTTACACGATCCCTTTGCATACTGATTTCCAGTGCATTCATCTGTATACTGTCAAAAAATACTAGAGCAGGCCTACACAACATACGGCCCAGGGGTCGCATGCGGCCCGCCAAAGGATTTCGGGTGGCCTGCGAGGATGTGGAACAACTTTAAGGCTCCTCTGCCACTCAGCCTTCTTCTGAGGTGAGGACTGTCTGAAGGCTCCTCTACCACCAGGCTTTCTTCCAAAGAGAAGGCCAAGTGATGGAGAAAGAAGATGGGTGAATGCTGAAGGCTTTGCCTGTCAGGGCAATGTTGCATCAGGTCTGAGAAAATGACATGGATGTGGCCACTAGGTGGAGCTGTGGCGGAACTAAGGCTGTGTTCACACTGGAGAAATAAACCGGTTTAAGTGCCATGGCTCAATGCTGTGAAATTCTGGGAATTGTAGTTTGTTGTGGGGCCCAGAGCGGAGCAGAGCTCCGCTCTGGGCCCCACAACAAACTACAATTCCCAGAATTTCACAGCATTGAGCCATGGCACTTAAACTGGTTTATTTCTCCAGTGTGAACACAGCCTCAGTTTCTGGGCAAGGTCCAAAGTGTTGGCTATTCCTTGTAAAGACCTCCGTGGCTTGGGTCCGGATGACCTACAGGATTGCCTCCTCTTCCTCCCATATAAGCCACCCTTTAAGCTCAGGTCCTCTGCCAGACTTTTATTCCAGTTAGCCAAAACTAGCAGGAGTTTATCACATGGGAGGTGCCTAAATCCCGTGCAGAAATGGGATTTAAATCCTGGGGGGAAAAAAACCCTGCAAATGTGGGGTTGTTGTTTTCAGACTTATTGGGGGCATGGAGCATTAATGCGAAAATAACCTGCACTGAAAGTAGACGGAATTGGCCATTTTTTTACTTTCGGGAGACTCCCAAAAGTCAAAAAGCAGGATTAATGCTCAATGCCGCCGATGTTGTTTGAAAATGATCCTGCTTTTGGGGGATTTGTGCACTTTCTCTGTTTTTTTATCACACAAGGGGGGCAAATAGGATTTAAATGAGAGTTAAACAGGAATTAAACAGGAAATGCCTTATGTTTAACATAGGACATTTCCTGTTTAAATCCTGTTTGCCCCCTAGTGTGATAAACCCCTGTGTGTGTTAATGTACGATGTGTGAGAAGAATCCTGCTTTGTGTGGGATATTCCTGTTTGAAATCCCGTTTCTTGTTTGATAAATGATCAACTCCTGGGCTGGCGACTGTCCTCCAGAGGACTTCCTTCCTCTTCCCCAAAACTGTGGAATGAGCGGCTGGGAGAGAGACTCTGGAGGCCTCGCTTGCCCAGAGGGTTTGTTGAACCGGTGCCTTTTCGGTGATGCATTTCAAATATGAAATGGTCGTGGTCTGTGTCTGTAGCTTGTCCTTTGGAACCGATGTGTTTTTTGACTGACGTGGTTCCATGGGGGGTCTGGGCGAAGGGGCTCCTCTTGGCCTCTCCCTCCTCCTCCTCGTGGGCCGGCTTCCGACTTTGGGGCACAAGGTGGCTCCAAAGAAGGGAGGCTCTTCTTTCTGCCCGGCGGAGGGGACAGGCCAGGAGGACGGAGGACGGAGGACGGAGGAGGAGGAGAAGGGTCACTCTCGGCTCCTGGTGCCCCGGCTGGACCTCCTGCCTTCTTCCCTCCTCGCCGCTCTCCTCCCTCGAGAGAGAAAGGAAAAGGGAGCACCATCGCCGGAGCGCACTCCCAGGTCGGAGGAAGAAGAAGAGACGAAGGAAGAAGGAGGAGGAGGAGGAGGAGGAAGCAAAGGAAGAAGAGGGGGAAGAGGAGGAGGAAGGAGGAGGAGGAGGAGGAGGAGAAAAGAAGAAGAGAAGCAGCAGCGGCAAAGGAGGAAGAGAGGAGAAGGGGGGAGGAGGAAGCAGAGGAGGAGGAGGAGGAGGAGGAAGAGTGCATCTTTGCATCTTGGAGGAGAAAGAAGTGGAGGAGGAGGAAGAAGAAGGGGAAGAAAAAGGAGGAGGAGGAAGCGGAGGAAGCTCAGGAGAGAGAGAGAGGGGGGGGGAGAAGAAGAGGAGGAAGCAGCGGAGGAGGAAGCGGGGCCGGGGGTCTCCTGAGTCCTGCTGCCGCTAGAGGAGGTTCTCCGGCGGGCGATGCCTGGCCCCCGCCTGCCCTCCTGGCCCCGTCTCCCTCCTTCCCCGACGCCGCCAGGTCCCCGACTGCATCCCCGCACCCATCCCCTTCTTCTCCCTCCTCCTCCTGGGCCGCTGTCTCCTGCAGGGGCCGGGCGCCGGGGTCCCAGGGCAGGCTGCCCTCCGCGGGGCCTGCCGTGTCCCTCCTCCCCGTCGGGGCCTCTCCGGAAGAAGGGCCTGGGGCCTCTCCCTGCCGAGGGGCGCCCCTTCCTCCCGGGGCCTCCCTGGAGCAGCGCCTCCCTCCCGAGGAACGCCACCCGAAGCGGCGGCGGCGGCAGCACCAAGAGGGCGGCCCCGACGACAGCCTCGGCGGGAGCCCTCTCTCCTCCGGCAGCCGCCCGGGGGCTCCCCCGACGGGGCCTCCAGGAGAAGGAGAAGGAGAAGGACCGCCAGCAGCCTCCGCCGCCTCCCCGGCGCCCTCCCGGCCCCGCGTGCCCTTGGCTCGGGGGCTCCCTCCTCCTCCTCCCCAAAGACCCCCGGCAGGAGGAAGAGGGAGAAGACGACGAGGGCCGAGGGAGCCCCGACGAAGACCTGGTCCGAAAGTGCACCGAGTGGCTCCGAGGGGTGGAAAGGGCCGCCCGGGGAGCAGGAGGGGGAAGAGAAGGGCCCGGGAGCCGGCTCCAGCGCCTCCCCCACCTCTGCGGACCCCCCTGAGCCCCAGGAAGGCCGCCCGGCCCCCACGACGCCTCCCCCGGACCCCGCCTCGGACACACTCCGGGGGCTCCAGTGGTCCCTTCCCTGGCCCCCTCCATCCCCTCCTCCTCGCCTCTGGAAGGACCCCGCTCCGCCCGGCCTTCCTCCGACTCGACAGGGATGGGGGCATCCCCTCACCTTCCTTCCTTCCTTCCTTCCCTCCTTCCTTCCATCCCTCCTTTTCTTTCTTTCTTTCTTTCTTTTTCCTTCCTTCCTTTCCCCCTTCTTTCCACCCCTGTTCTCTCCCCTCTTTTTTCCCCTCCCTCCTTCCTTCCTTCCTTCCTTCCTTCTTTCTCTCCTTCCTTCCTTCCTTCCTTCCTTCCTTCCTTCCCAGGGTAACCAGACCTCCTCCTTTTCCAGGACCTGCCCTGCATTTCAGCCTTCTTCCCTCCAGGAGGACTACCCAAAGCTCCTCCATTTGGAGCATCTCTAAGAAACAGGGATGGATCTTTCCCCAAGTTTGTTCCCATCCAACCTTGGTCTTGGGGGGGGGGGAGGGAGGGGTCCTCCATTTGGCAGAGCCTTGTCCTCCTGGGCAGGGAGGAGGCCTGGAAGGAGGCTCAAGGAGGACCCCTCAAGCAGCAGCATCCCGCTTGGAGCATCACCGGGAAGGAGGCCCGCTGCTGCCTGCGCCCCTTGCCGCTGACTCCCAAGGGGGCTTCTTCTCCCTCAGGATGGATTGGGTCCAACCTTTTGCACTGACAGGGAGGCCTGGCATCTAGTGGACATCATCATCATCATCATCATCATCATCATCATCATCATCATTATCATCATTCTGAGAAATAACCCAAAGACATTCCGTTATAAACCGGTGGACAAGCAGCCAGATCTCTCTGGAAGAAGGTGTCCCTCCGTTTGCCAAAGACCCAGCAGCAGTGGCTTCGTTGAAGGGGTGGAGGGAGTTGCAGAAGAAGTACTGATGAAATACTGGGAATCGCAACAAACTCCAACTCCCAGAATCCCACAGCCTTGAGCCAGGGGCAGTTAAAGCGGTGCCAAACCGGGTTATCTCTCCAGTGTGGATGCAGCCCCTGGCTCCATCCCCACTGCAGAAATACTGAGACTACTTTTACTGCCATGGCTCAATGCTGTGGAATTCTGGCAACTGTGGTTTGTTGCGATTCTCAGTATTCCATCACATTGAGCCATGGCAGTTAAAGTGGTGTCGAACTGGATTATTTCTGCAGTGCAGATGCAGCTTAAATCTTGGGTCATACTTGTTTTGGACTGATGGAACTCTCTGGATGTGACAGACATTAGCTTTAAGGGAATGGTGTGTAGGTTTTTACAGTGACTGGCCAACAGTGGATGTTGTCACCTAGGTCTGTTTAACTTACTTTGGTAACTTTTCAACAGGTGTGTAACTTTAAAAAAAAATTAGTCACCATACAAAACTTGAGAGCACAGAGGCAGGTAGATCTGTTTTGTCTTACTTTCTTTTAACAAGATTATCGGAGCTCAAGGACAGCATCTGATGGCCATCTGTCAGGGGTGCTTCAATGGAGAGTTCCTGCATGGCAGGGGGTTGGACTGGATGGCCCTTGTGGTCCCTTCCAACTCTATGCTTCTATGCTGAGTCTATAAGAAATGACAGAGAAACCTGTTCCTCTGACCTTTCTTCCCAGTTCTGCAACCCAAGGCTGCAAACGTTATGAAAGAGCTTGCATTTTATACCACAAAAGATTTATAGGTACAAGAATTTGGCACAAAGTGTTCTGTAGAAAGATCAGCTTTTTTTCTTCAGAAGAGTGAATATAATGTAAATGAAGACTAGCACTGTGATTTTGTAAATTTGTAATACAGGTGTGTATTTCTATTTATTTGAATAAACCCTTAACATTGTTTGTGATTTGATTTGGTAAGGTTATGGCTTGAGCACTCTAACCCTTTGCTCCCATTGAAGGAAGGAAGAACACGAAGGTTGCATCCACACTGGAGGAATAACCCGGTTTGGCACCGCTTTAAGTTCCCTGGCTGAAGGCTATGGGATTCTGGGAGTTGGAGTATGTTGTGGGGCCCAGAGCGGAGCTCCGCTCCGCTCTGGGCCCACAACATACTCCAACTCCCAGAATCCCATAGCCTTCAGCCAGGGAACTTAAAGTGGTGCCAAACTGGGTTATTTCTCCAGTGTGGATGCAGCCATAGGCTGCATTGGTGAAGAGGATCTGGATAAGGGCAGCAGACAGTGTTCTGTAATAGGGGAAATAATGGTGAACTGGTGAACTTTTTCCTATGCCATCATCTGCCACCCCCTTGCCATGTTTCGATTTTCCCAACAATAATGTATTATTATGACCTGCCTCTTTTGTAATCTAGTGTCTTTTGATATGGCTTGAACTTGCACAGGCAAAAAGACCTACTCCTGGTGGCAATGAAAACTACAATACGTTTCATATAAATGCATGAACACCGTCATTTGCATTTTAAGATTCTCCTTGGTATCGCTACAGAGAGGGTCATGATGAGCATCTGCCCTTTGAAACTGGCCACTACCAAGATAGAGAGACTTCAATATGCTATGCATTTTAAATAAAGACTACTTCCTAAAGAGCTGGGTTTTTCAGGCTGATTCAGAAGGTTGTACTAATAAAGCTGCGTGTATATTTCTTCGGGAGGGGTTTCAGAAATAAGGGACTATCCGTTAAAATACTTGTCTCTAGTGACTGCTACTCTGACTGATCATAAAAGTGGGCCTGTAAAGAAGAACCTTAGAAGGCAATGTCATTGCCCCGGCTGATTCATATGTGTGCAGGCAGACTTTCCAAAAACCTGGACTGCAAGCCGTGCCCTTTCTTTAAAAGAAAGGTACAGGAACAAAAAGGCTGTGACACAATATCACTCTGGCGTGTTCTGACAAGTCACACTCTCTCAGCCTCAGAGGATGGCAATGACAAACTCCCTCCGAGGAAACTTGCTAAGAAAACCCTACGATACCTTTCCCTTAAGGTTGTCATAAGTCAAAAGTTACTTGGAGGAAACACTACAACAACATGTCCTAACCACCTGGTCCCTAAACAAACACCTGAGCAGTTGTAAGTTGTGCCATCTGAGGCTTATAAACTATCTTTAAAAGAAACCATAACGCCTCAAAAACAGATCAGTTTTTCAGTTTTATATGGTTCCTGAATTAAAAGATTGTGGTAGTGGTATGGTCACGTTCATAGTTCTGCACTGAAAGCATAAGAACTTAAAAAGTGTAAACTTAGTACATGAATGTAATGTAAATGCTGGCATGCTTAGTTTTTAGGCTTGTGGAAGTCAATGGGGTGGCTTGTGCTCTTACCATGAAACAATTACGTAATTACTGGAAGCAAATGCAGCTGGGAGTGGAACTCTTGACAAGTAAAATGGTGTGATTGAGAAGATAGCAACCAAGGCACTGTCAACACATGAGGTCATTTGGCTTCTAAATGTTAATTGCAGCAATCCAGCTAGAAGTAAAAGGTAGCTGTAATTGAGTTCCATGTGAAGACATTTAGATGTAAATTGGGATCTGCCATTACTTTAAAAAAAAATCATGAGCAAGATTCAGTTTAGGACTTGGTAATCAAAGGGTTACAATAGCAGGACTGTTGTGAGCATGTTGCCAGAAGAGAGAGAAAACCAAGAGTTTGCTGCAAGGAAGGTGGATGCACATGGTGGCTGGGGAAAACTCCCATCTCCATTGTAGGCCTGCTGTGAGAGCCTGCAAGAAGTGGCTAAAAGGGGTCTATTTATTTATTTATTATATTTATTTATATCCCACCTTTCTCCCAAGGCTAGGACTCAGGGTGGCTTACAACATTAAAAAAGACCCTGCAGTTAAAAACCGTACAGAAATAGTATATTAAAATAAAATTAAATTGCTACAATAATTAAAACAAATTCGATACTAAAATCTATTTTAAGATTAGTATGCTTAAAATACAAATATATTGGAGGTTGCTCAGGGGAGGTTCATTCCTGAGACACCTCTTTGAAGCATAATAATGTACCTCAGCACTAGAATTGAGATACTTATTTTGCCTCCTATTGAAGACACTCTCAATCCAATAAAGGTTCCCAGTTCCTCAGTTTACACCAATTGGGACTTGTTCCTTACCTTTCCAGGCTGTTTTTTGTTTCCAATCATGTTACAGACATAATCTGTTTGGTCATTTGTTGTTATTTGCTGTCAAGTTCACTTTGACTTGTAAGTGGCCTTATAAAAGAGAGACCTCCAAGATCCCCAGACATCATCTGCCCTGCTCAGGTCTTGAAAACTCAGGGCCATGGCTTCCTTGATTGAATCAACCTACCTGTAGTGTGGTCCCTCTTTTCCTAGTACCTTACCCAGCATGATCCTCTTTTCGAGTGAATCACTTCATCGCATGTTGTCATGCATGTGTATGGTGTCATACACACATTTAGGTTGTACTTTTTTTGGCCATTGTGCAACAGAAATGTTCAGTTCTTGGCTCTGTAAGTAGCCAAGATGGTGCTTTCCCAAGCAGAGTTCTCCATTTTCAGGTGGGCCTGAGTTGTATCATTAGCCTCAACTAGGACAGAGCAATGGAATCAACTGGATTTCCCTGTGTTCTGACTCATCATTCAACAATTGATTCAATGGGTAAAACCTAATTGGGACTAAACAATAAGAATTCACCCATGCAGTTGTATGTTCTCAGAGAGTGCAAAACTTTTCATCAGTGCCTCCAGTGTGCCACTTCATTTACTGCAGTTGCAGAAATATTGTATTTCCTTTTGCACAATGAGGCAGTAAACAGGCACCCTGGCAAACAGATGGCCAGCTGCAAAATGCTGGTATTTGGTGGGAAGGTCCACCATGTACTACATGAGTGTAGACTTATACCTCACAAACATATTGTATGATCTCAGCCAGCATGTAGCTACTCGACTGTACTTCTAACAGCCTCACTCGAAAGCAAGTTCCATTGGTATTAATGAAATTTAGTTCTGCACAAATGATTACAGTGTCACTGAAATTCTCTATGCTGAAATTAGGAAATGACATGAATTGAAAGTGATGGAATATACATACTTCCAACTGGGGGACCAGAATGAAACAAGTTGCCAGGAAGGAGTTACAGAAAACAGGGGCATTGGCAGAGATAGATAGATAGATAGATAGATAATTTAACAAGGCTGTGAACTTTAAATTCTGTAAAATCATTAAAATTAATTTATTCCAACTGTGAGAAATTATGATTGTGCTGTCAAAACTAGTCTCAAGATACACATTCTAAAATAATAAAACTGAGTCCATAGATCATGTAGACAAGACTCCTGTCCCCCTATATTGCAGCTGAAAAGCAAGGTGCATGTATGTGTGTGTGTTAGCATATAAGCATATAAAAGTAAAAGTTTCCTCTTGACATGAATGTCTAGTCGTAACCAACTGTAGGGGGTGGTGCTCATCTCCATTACTAAGCTGAACAGCCAGCGTTGTCCAAAGACAACCTGGAGTTGTGGCCAGCATGACTGCACAGAACACTGTTACCTTCCCACCTAAGTGGTACCTATTTATCTACTTGTGCTTTTACATGCTTTCAAAGTGCTATATTGGCAGAAGCTGGGACTAGTGATGGGACCTCACCCTATCACACATGCAGCACTTGGGCCTCAAGAATTGGCATCTTAACCACTAAGCCACCACACCCCACCCAAAAGCATAAACACTTTTTAAGGTCTACAGTCTCTTCAAACCTGACTTGTTGATTTAGCAAGACTGAGTGTTGAATCAAGAATTCCCCCCCCCCTCCAAAATGGTTTTGATCATGTTATTAGAAATTTTGCAGATAAAAAAAGCCAGAAAAGCTCACTTCACTAGATTATAAGGCTTTTTGTTGCTTTGTATAATGTTATCTGGTTATTCTGGTACACAGGGAATAAAGCACACATCAGTTTACCAGTTTACCAGTGGTCATATTCAGATAGTCTGAGATTAGCCATCATGCTCAAATATGCTTTCATAATCACACACCAAAAGCTATCTTTGCTGTTGTGTTCCCTCAAATCGCTTTTGTCTTTTGTTGACCCCAAGGCAACCCTATCATAGGGTTTTCTTGGCCAGTTTCTTCAGAGGGGGTTTGCCATTGCTATCCTCTGAGACTGAGAGAGTGTGACTTGTCTAAGGACACTCAATCAGTTTTCATGGCTGAGCCAGGATTTGAACCCTGGTCTCCCAGTGGCCTACTCCAGTGCTCAAATATTTACACCATGCTGGTCTACTTTGTTCATATTTTATCATAACCACATTTTTCTATAAAGAGGGAATAACTACAACTTTAAAATGTCATGTTATACTATTATCTGTTGAGGATTTAAGGTCCATTTGGACCTTAAATCCTCAATTTTGAGAAGATTCCCCCTCAGGCCTCCCCAAAAGTAATCTTATTCTGCCTTGCAAAATTTCTCTTAGAGGCTCTGTTTGTGATCACAGGCAGCAAAATGACACGGGTGATTTCTGGAAATGGAATATACTGTATTCCTGTCACCATTGGAAAAGGACCCCTGTCTACTTCAACAGTTTAAAATATGTGTATGACACCATATTTGTTGTTGTTGTTGATAACTGCCTTTGCGTTGATCTTGACCCATGGCGATACTGCTGATGGAACATCTCCAGGCTCCCCTGTCTTCTACTGCTCTGCCCAGCTCCTGCAAACTCATATTTGTGGTCTCTTTAACAGCGTCCATCCATCTGGCATACAGCCTTCCTCTCTTTCTACTTCCTTCTACCTTTCCTAGCATTATTGTTTTTTCTAACAATTCATGCCTTCTCATGATGTGTCCAAAGTATGCCAGTCTAAGTTTTGTCGTCTTGGCTTCCAAGAAGAGTTCAGGCTTGCTCTGCTCTAGGACACATTTGTTTGTCTCCTTGGCTGTCCATGAGATCCTCAGCACTTTTCTCCAGCACCACATCTCAAAGGAATTGGTTTTCTTCCTATCTTCTTTCTTGACTGTCCAACTCTTACATCCATACATGGTGAGAGGGAATAGAATAGCTTGTACAATTCTAACTTTTGTGCTGAGTTGTATATCTTTATATTTTAGGATCTTTTCTAGTTCTTTCAGAGAAGCCCTCCCCATTCTTAATCTTCTTCTGATTTCCTGGCTGCAGTCCCTGTTCCTATCAACGTTTGATCCCAGATATGAGAACTCTCTTACCATCTCTGTTTCCTCATTGGTTTGCCTAGTATAGAATCATAGAATCATAGAGTTGGAAGAGACCACAAGGGTCATCCAGTCCAACCCCCTGCCATGCAGGAACTCGCAGTCAAAGCATCCCTGACAGATGGCTATCCAGCCTCTGCTTAAAGACCTCCAAGGATGGAGACTACTACACATAGTAGTATGTGTAGTAGTATGACACCATACTAGTAGCAGAAAAAAGCCAGGAAAGGCTGAAGGTAGCAGAAAGTAGCATGTATAGCATTGTCTAGTAGCATGACACCATACTACTAGCACAAAAAAGCTACGAAACCTTGAACATAGTTTGTGTAGTATTGTCTAGTACTATGACACCATACTACTAGCAGACGAAAGCTAGGAAATGTTGAGGATAACAGAAAGAGAGGAAGACTGTAGTCTATGGAGGGAGACGTATTAGGGAGCTCATGGGCCTGAATTTAGAGGACCTAAGCAGAGCAGTGGGAAGCAGCAGGGTCCTGGACATGTCTCATCCATAGGCTCACCATGAGGTGGGCTTGACTTGGAGGCAGCTAACAACAAACAAAGTACTTCAATAGCCATTCTGTCTGATCTACAGTGTAATCCAAAATGCACAAGACAGTGATACCTTTATTGGACCAACCAAAATGCATGTTATACATGTCGCAAGCTTTTGAAGCTCCACCGGCTTCTTAGACAAAGGGGTTAAAAATAATACAAGAGAAAGAGGGGCTGTGTTCACACTGGAGAAATAAACCGGTTTAATTGCCATGGCTCAATGCTGTGAAATTCTGGGAATTGTAGCTTGTTGTGGGGTCCAGAGCGGAGCTCTGCTCCGCTCTGGGCCCCACAACAAACTACAATTCCCAGAATTTCACAGCATTGAGCCATGGCAATTAAACCGGTTTATTTCTCCAGTGTGAACAGTGTCAAAGAAAGGGAAAGAAAGAATTGAGCCCTGCATTTGGTCCCGAGGTGCTGTTTGCCCTCAGTTCCTCTGATCCAGAAGGGTCTTCATGGAGGTGCCCCCCTTCTCCTCCTCCTCCTCCTCCTCCTCCTGCTGCTGGCCCTGGGGCTCCTTCTGGGGGATGGAGGGCAGGGGAGAGAGACACTTTTCCATGCCATTAGCAAGAGAAAAAGGCAGCTGCTGCTTGGAGGTCCCCTTTGTCTCAATCCTTTGCGAGGAGGGAATGCCTCAGGAAGTTTCCAAGCCTTGTGACCAGGGCGCTGCCTGCGAGGCTCCTCACTGAGTGGCCAATCCTTGCCAGGAGTCGGAGGCTCCTGCAGACCTTGCTCAGGTGAGGCAGGGAGAGGCCAGAGGGCCCCCCTTCCAGCCTTCCTTCTCCCCTGAGGCTCTCTGCCTTTCCCTCAGAGCCTGCTGTGAATGAAATGAAGGCTAAGGCAGGAGAGTCCAGGGCTGCTGAGGGAGGCAGGGGAGGAGGAGGAGGAGGAGGAGGAGGAGGGCAAATGCTAGCAGTAGTCGCCCCTTTCTTTAGGAAGGTTTCTGAGGAGGAGGCAGCTGGGGATGTGGGGTGGTCCTCCTTGAAGCCAAGTGAGAAAGAAGACATCCGTGGAGCCATAAGTCCACCAAACAGGGATACTTTTATATGGGGCCAGCTCCACATGCCCAACAACGCACCCCTGATGCAAGCGTTTGGAGCTCCACTGGCTTCTCCATCAGGCAAAGGGGTGAAAAACCATACAGGAGCCACTGGAGCTTCCAAAGCTTGCAACGTGTCTTTTGCTTGGCAGGCTTGCAACTTATGCCATATCCATCCACCCACCCACTTTTAACACCTTTCCCTGAAGAAGAAGCCTGTGGAACTCCGAAAGCTTGCAACGTGTCGTTTGCTTTGTGACTAGCATTGTCATATCTCCCCCTCCCCCCATATGATTTTTAACACCTTTGGCTGATGAAGAAGCCACTGGAGCTTCAAAAGCTTGCAATATATATTTTTACTTGGTGGGCGTTTGACTAATGTCACAGTTCCCCCCCCCCCCCCCGTAAGATTTTTAACACCTTTGCTCGATGAAGCAGCATTGGTGCTTCGAAAGCTTGCAACATATATTTTGCATTGCAGGCTTGTGACTAATGTCAGAATTTCCCCCCACCCCTGTATGATTTTGAACACCTTTGCTCGATGAAGAAGCCACCGGAGCTTTGAAAGCTTGCAATGTGTACTTTGTGTGAAGCAAAAGAAGAGTTAACACAGGCCCCCTGGGTAAGGAATTCAAGAGCACTGCCTTGCCATCCCTTTTCATCTGTTCTTCGCCTCACAGAAGGAAAATAGCATCCAAAATCCACCAAACATAAAACTTAAATCAAAAACTTCACCAACTTCATATCTTCTTTGAATAGATCTATATTTAAATTATTGGACAGTATACCTTATTCATATATGATTGTTCTCTTGATTGTATTTCTTTTTTTTAATTTATTGATGGGGTGGTTTACATAATGATCACTTTAAAATATTTCTGCTGTATGATTACTTTCTAGGTGGCTTATATAGTTTTGTTTAAAATGTTTAAACGGGTTGTTCAACACTGGAGTAAATACATATCAGTTTAGTAAACTTTTGCATTATTGTTAAATAAGTATTCATAAGTGCCAGACTTTGCTATATGGCCAATAAAACTACCCCTGGATATGTTTCATAGAAGATGGTGTCCTTCTCCTCAGACATGAAGAGGAAGGGTTGCCTCACCTACCCTCAGGATTTGGCAGGTCGGGGGGGGGGAGTGCTTTCTTTTGCATGACAACTCCCAGAATCCCCACAATGAGCAGGGCCACTCATGTGATAGTAATTTTAGTGCAAAACAGCAACTGGTCAGAGTTGTGTCTAGGTCCAAAGACCTGTGGCCATGCTGGCTGGGGGATTCAGTCCATTGTAATCCAAAGAAGTAACTTTTCCAAGCTTTCCCCCTAGCACAGTTCTGGAGTACTGCTGGAGCACTTCCTTTGGAAGCAAGAGATCCCAGGTTCAGTTCGGTTCTGGACAGATCTCTAGCAAAATGTTCCCTGCTGGGTGGACAACATTGATCTGAGATGGATTCATGGTCTAACACTGTTACAAGGCAGCTTCTTATATTCCCACTAACCATGCAATCCGCTTCTGGACATGTTAAGTAGAATAGTATTTTATATTGCAAAAGTCCAGTTTTCACGTTCTGAACTGCAAATCTTCACTTGTATCTGACAAAGTGAACAGGGATGCCCCCTTAGGATTTTGTTCTTTTTAAAATGTAGTATCCCCTTCTTCTCAAAACAAAGAGTGTCCCAGCAATGTTACACTGTGCTGAATAACTTCTTTTGTTTACTCTGCAACAAAAGCAGTTCTGTCATTAAACTGGCCACAATAAATTCATGAACACAAAAAACAAACAAACAAAACAAAGCCTACCACCGTTAAGAATATTTAATATAAAGATATATCTTGCTGTGGGGTGGATTATGCTTCGTATAAAATAACTGCAGCTCACATATATTTAGCAGCGTTTGCTGGACCATTCTGGGTAAGTCATACACTCTTAGCCTTAGAGGAAGGCAACAACAAACACCCTCTGAATAAATCTTGCCAAGAAAACACTACAATGGGGTCTCCATAAACTGGAGTTGGCTCAAAGACACTTAGAAAAAATTACAACAATAATTTTCTATTCTGGATAAGTAAGAATGGGTTGAGTAGGAAGGGAGGGAAATGTGTGCACCCTTATGTGATTGTAGGTTATATCTTGCTGTTGTTGTGTGCCTTCAAGTCCCTTCCAACTTATGGCGACTTTAAGCATGCCTTCAACAAGGTTTTCTCGGCAAGATTTGTTCAGAAGGGTTTTTTTTTTAATTTTGGCTCCCTCTGGAGCTGAGAGAGTGTGACTAAGGTCACTCACTGAGTTTTCATGGCCAAGCAGGGATTCAAACTCTAGGTCTCTGTAGAACAGAGTCTTATGCTTGAACTACTGTGCCACACTGCAAGCAGATATTGTGGGATATTTTTGAAGATCTTTTATTAAAACAAAAAGCTGCCATGTATATACTAACATTTTTGTTTTAATAAAAGATCTTCAAAAATATCCCACAATATCTTCTTGCATTTGCTTTCATAGCATCAGAAAGTGAAATACAATGAAAAAATGGATAAGCTCCTCATATGTTAAAAAATATTACCAACAGCTATGAGATTTTATATGAATGGACTGAACTAATACTGTAGTCTACATCTGGCAAATGTTCTCATCTGTTCAGATATCAAACTGATTTGGATTGTGTTGATGTTTCTACTACAGTTCCTCTTCTTAAACTCCTGTGTTGCTACTGACTGAAAACAAACACAGTAAAGTAAAAGATAACTTAAATATACAGTCAGGACAGGTGTAGTGTGGTGAGGAAAAGGATTCCAACAACTTGAAAATGGAAATGGAAAACCAGGAATGTTTAAAATTGTTTTAAGATTTAGAAATCTCCAGCAGTTGCTGTGGTAACAGGCAGTGCTGAAGGGTTCTGTTGGAAATGTCAATACAGTAGCTGTGGCACAGACAGAGTGTGCCTCAAACAAACTGAAGGTTCCTTCATTGAAAACAGTATTTGAACCAGAACTGTCAAAATGTTCCTTTGAGAAGAATAATCCTGAAGAAAAGTCAATATTTGCCATATGTATCAAGATGGCTGTCTAATCGATTAACCACTGACTAATCATTACTCACTAAAATGTAACATTGTGCTTTTGTAGTGAGTGGTTGGACTGACAGTAGCAGCAGCATATTTGTTTAATCTAGGCTGGTGCCGGTACAGTACTTTAAGGACTGAGTTGCTCAGGTAACCAAGGTGGTGCAGAGGTGAACAATGCCCTGTACTGGAATGGAAGCCTTTTTACAATACCTAATGTTGATTTATGAGTTGCATTCTCACCTAATTAGTTGTTGTAATACGTAGTGTCTTTTCTATGATATACTCGCAAAGCTTATTTATCTTCTTTCATTACATCCCAGTTTAAAAAAGCAAAAAACAAATGGTAATGTGAGATGGCAACCTACTCCCATCATTACAAGAAGAGCACACTTCCTCCACTTTTGGATCGTTACCTGCCAGTTAATTTCAAGAATCAGGTAATCCTTTCAAAGGAGTCATTGTCCGTTAATATGTTTTGTAATATGATCATGAGTGTTGTAATAATTATATCTTAATTCTAGTGGAAAATCTGCACTGTGGTGTGACATTATAGCATATAACTGTATTGCAGCATTACTAACAGATTTTATTTAAAAGGGAGAAGGAAGTAACAATCAAAACCATCTGTATCAAAGGGAACTCTTTTTTTAGAAAATGATTTTGTGGAAAATTCATATAAACTTTTAGAGATGGCTGATATCACTATGCACAATAAATATCCAGCCATTTAGGGATAATATTAATTAGCTTCAGGTTTTTCAGAATCATAACAATGGTTTCCTTGACATTGAGGTTATCAGTGTTATCAATGACTTAGATGAAAGAATAGGGGGGCATACTTATCAAATTTGCAGATGACACCAAATTGGGAGGAAGAGCTAATACCCCAGAGGACAGGATCAAAATTCCAAATTACCTTAATAGATTAGAAAGCTGAGCCGAATATAACAAAATGAATTTAAACAAAGAGAAATGTAAAGTACTGCACTCATGGGTGTGTGTGTGTGTGAAATACATAGATATAGGATGGGGCACACCTGGCTGAACAAGACTATGTGTAAAAGGGATGTAGGAGTCTTAGTAGACGACAAGCTGAACATGAGTCAATAGTGTGATGTGGCAGCTAAAAAGGCCGGTGCAATTCTAGGCTTCATCAATTGAAGTACACTCATCCCTTAATATTTGTGTCTTTGATATTTGAGGGTTTGATTATTCACGGATTTGATTAATATGTTCCCTCTAGGAATATTTAGATCCTCCAGTGCAACTCTGTGGTCAACTTTAACTAAGAGTTGCACTGAAAGACCTAGAGATTCCTAGAGAGAATACTGTACTAGGCGTTTGTAGCTTCTCTGGTGCAGTTCTATGGCCAGTGTCTGTTGGACATTGACCACAGAGTTGTACTGGAGGACCTAGAGATTCCTAGAGAGGTGTCCTATCAGGTAAAAATATGGTGTTTTGTTATTTGCGGTTTTTCCACATTCACAGGGGTTTTGTGCCCCTAACCCTAGCAAATATGGAGGGACAAGTGTACTCCATTAATGGGGGCATCCAGATAGACAGACAGGGGCGGTACAGACTGCCCCAAAAGGGTGGTCTGGCGTCACCTCTTTTTGTGGTGCAACTGCACTGCAGAAGCTAGATGCAGCAGTGCAGTTGCGCCACAAAAATGGAGTGGGGAAACCATGCTTCTTTTTTGTTGTTCAGTTGCAGGGCAGCAAAGAAAAAAGGTGCCATTAAGTGTCTTTGTGCCACTGTAACTGCGCAGCTCAGTGCGGAAGCTGTGTAGTTGCGCCAGTGCTATTATGTACGCTGTGTAAATGGTGTTACATAATGGCGCCAGTGCCATTACACATTAGGGTTCGGGAGCGTGTAAATGATGCGTGATCCCGAACCCTAATGGCACGGCCCAGGCACCTCTTCATGCCTGTCTGTATCGGGCCACAGATATTACAAACCCCAGGTTTCCATAGGAGCCATGGTAGTGAAAGCAGTGTCAAACTGCAGGAAATCTGCAGTGTGGCAGCAACCATACTTACACTACACAATCACTGTAGAGGATCTTGGCAATTGTGTGGGGGGCAGGCATGTGTGTTTCAGTGCAGTGCAACAATTTGCATTTACTGGACTCTCCTTGCAGGTATCACTGGTAGGTAAAAAAAAAACCTCCGCAACTTCCCTGCTGCGCCTACATATTAAAACAAACATCTCAGAGTCAGGTAGCACCTGAAGTTTTCTTTCTGTGCTGGATAATCTGTTGTCGCCTCTTCAGGCTTTTACTAATAAACTAGCAGTAATGTTGTAAGTGTGTGTTTTACACTGTAAGCCGTCTTGGGGAGACATCAGCCTTGAAAAGGCACCTAAGAAATGGATTAAATAGTAAAAAATATTCACGATCAGATATCTCGTGTTGTACACCAGCGACTCCTGCAAAGAATTCATGCACTGGAAATTTTATTTCTCCTCTGGCATTTTCTCTTTACCCAAGCGATGTTTAGCTCTCTTTCAGAAAGGCGTAGAACACCTTGTCGTCAAGGGGGAGGCCATGCTGGTGTTATACACCAGCAACTCCTGCAAAGAATTCATGCACTGGAATTTTATTTCTCCTCCGGCATTCTCTCTTTACCCAAGCAATGTTTAGCTGTCTTGCAGAAAGGTGTAGAACACCGTGTTGTCAAGGGGGAGGCCATGCTGGGCCACGCTGCTAGCCCCATCTTCAGCAGACTGGTCACCTGCCAGGGCCTTCTTATGCATGTGGAGTTTATACAAGAGGGTCACAATGTCTTTTTCCATTTTGTCCAGAGAATCCAGGGTGCATTTCATGGCACAGTCATGGCGGGGAAGGTGAGGCACGTCAGCTGGGCTTGCATCCTTGTCTATAACCTGGGTTTAAGAAAGCAACGCTAAGCAGTTGTTTGGGGAAACAAGTCAGTTCAAAGATACAACTACGTTAGTCTGTAGAATCAGTACATAAAGAGATCTTGTAGCCCCTTTGAGACTCACTGAAAGAAATTGGCAATATGAACTTTCCTAGACTTAAGTCTGCTTCCTATGTTGCATTTGGTATATCTCCAGGTACATTTAATGCATCTCCAAATGCATCTGAGGAAGTAGCCTTAAGTCTAGGAAAGCTCATGCTGCCAACATCTTTCTTTTAGTGAGTCTCAATGGGACTGCAAGATCTCGCCACTTACGAATACAATTTAATGAATCTTTTTGAAGCCATCATTTCAAGGCTGGACAGGGCCTTCTTGGTGGTTGCCACTAATCTCCAGATTCCAGAAAGTCCTTCCCAGAGCAGCCAGAGTGGTCCTCTCCTTTGTTGTTGTCAATGATGGGTGCCTTCAAGTCATTTCCGACTTATGGCGACCCTAAGGTGAACCAGCCATGCAGTTTTCTCAAGACAATTTGCTCTTGAGGGTTTTTATTTTTTGACTTCATCTGAGGCTGAGAAGGTATGACTTGTCCAAGATCACCCAACTGGGTTTCCACAGCTGAGCTGGGATTCAAACCCTGGTCCCCAGAGTTGTAGTTCAATGCTCACAGCATGACATATGTATATAAAACAGATGAGAGTTAAAGCAACGGACAGAGATGTCTGCTTTGGATATACTGTATATATCCACATTCTCTCAGCCTCAGAGAAAGGCAAAGGCAAACTCTCCTCTGAACAATCTTGCCAAGAAAACCCCATCTGCCATGGGGGATTCAATGGCTCCATTTCTCTGGCTCTCCCAGCCCCTCACCTTGGCTTCATTCTGATCTGCTGGAGGCTGTATGTCCGAAGTCAAGCGAGACATGAAATGACAAAATCCCACCAGGCTCAGTATCCAGACTCCTACTCTGCTCCAACCACTCTCTGGAGCCTGGGTATATGCTGGGTCTTCTCCATCCAAGGGTCCCATGTTATCTTCCTCTGTCAGGCCCCAAATTGGGGCAGCCGAAACCACCAAGCAGCAGAGGGCGAACCAGGTCAGGGTGACTGACTGGCTTCTCAATTGCTCTGAATGACCAGTGACCAGTCTTGACATTGTTCCAGTGAGCATTAGTGACATCACAAACCCCTGGACTCTATGCATCATGACCATCATGACCTTCACAACCTTTGGCCCTCCAGGTGATCTAGACTCGAGTGCCCATCATTCCTGACTTGTTGGGCATCATTTCACACTGCCAGGATAGCTGGGTCAGCAGGGATGGCCAGCAACACACAACATTCCTTATATTTGTGGCCTCTGTGGCAAAACTAGTGCAAAATGGAGTCTAGAAATAAAGCCAGTGGTTGTCCAGTGGGACCTTGTTATCCACTAATATTGGATTCCAGGACCAAAATCCACGGGTGCTCAAGTCTCCTTAAATACAATGAAATGGCATCCCTTATACAAAATGGCAAAACTCAGGTTTGCTTGTGGGATTTATATTATTTCTGGGTATTTTCAAGCCGTGGATGCTGGAATCTGTGGATAAAAATATTTGTGGATGCAAAGAGCTGACTGTACAGTATATCTTGCAAATGAATAAAGGAACCAAGTGCCCAGAACATTTCTCTGTCACAGGGCTGGGTGAGACTGCATTGGCATAGAATCATAGAATTGTAGAGTTGGAAGCAAGCCTGAGTTCATTCTGTACTTTAACTTTTCTGATTTTACCCTCTACACATGCTAGCTATTTGTTTGAATTCCTCTTTGGTGATTTCCCCATACATTTCTTGTACATGTTCTGTTTAAAACTTAGCTCAGTTGAAAGTTTGTTAGTCATCCATCATGGTTTCTTGAGACACTTTGCATTTTTCTTCCTCATTGGAACTGTTTTAAATTGTACCTTCAGTATCTCCTTTTTGAGAAACTCTCATCCATCTTCAACTGCCTTCTCTTTTAGTATTCCTGACCACGGGATCATCCCCAGTATTTTTCTAAGTTTACTAAAATCAGCTTTCCTAAAGTCTAGAATGCATGTCTGACTATGCCTGACTTCTCCTTTCTACTGTATAACAAACTCCAAGAGAACATGGTCACTTCCACCTAATGATCCCACAACTTGCACCCCATTAGAATAATAGAATCATAGAGTTGGAAGAGACCACAAGAGCCATCCAGTCCAGCCCCCTGCCATGCAGGAACTCTCCATCAAAGCAAGTAATCTCTGTTGGTTAGGATTAGATCTAAAATAGCTGACACCCTTGTTGCCTCTTCCACCTTTCGGACAATGAAATTGCTTTCGAGGCAAGTGAGGAATTTGTTAGACCTTATGATGGCCCTTGTGGTCTCTTCCAACTGTATGATGCTATGATTCCTCCAAATTACATTTGGCAACCATAACAACATTGGTAGTCTTAATAGATGGGGGCATATCACTGTTGAAAGTTCCTATGCTTAATGCTGCATCCAGGTTTTAGGGAGTCCTTGGACCAGTCATCATCAATGGGTCCCCTTCACTCACTCAACATCTTATGGCCACTGTCACCTGTTGCTCCTCCTTCTCTTTTATGCTTGCTTGCAACTTTAACTGCTCTGGCTGCCTCCTGTTCCATTCTGGGAATTGCAGTTTAAGGATGTGCATTTAGAATTTTCCAACTAGAGAGCTTTTAGGCCTCACTAAGCTACAAACGTCAGAATGCAACAGGAAGCATCCAGAGCAGTAAAAGTGGAATAGCAGCTATAGGAGTGTATTGTGGAAATGTGGTACATGTGAACCTAAATGGCTGGCAACAAGTGCCTGTGATGCTACAGTGGAAATATGCAGAACCTAATAAAGTTACTTTGACCATAGCTCTCAGTATTCTTCAGCCAAATATCCATGCTTGCTGGAGGAATCTGGTGTAGTTCTCAGAATAAGCAACTTTTCTAAGCTTTGGAGATAAGGCACAGGTGCAACAACCATGCATCTTTTTTGCTTTAAAAATTGCCTCATCCCCATTGTGAACATGACTGAGCTAGAATTGTGTTTGACCCAACAGGTTTTCTATTCTAGTGTCATTTCAGTCTAAACCTAACAGGGATCCACACAGTGATCATGGCATTGGGAATCAAAAACAGGAAGTTAAATCATAGAGAAGAGAAGTTGTTGAACATAAGCAAGGGGGCTGGAAGCAGTCACTCTGAGCAGGTTTTTAAAAGCCAAATAGTGTAGATACTGAATGTGGCTTGGGAATGGGGAATTCCAGCAACATGTGCTGCAATACAAAATGCTCTTATATGGAACAAGAATACTGAGGATTAAATTTGTGCAAGTGGTCTGTGTTGGAATGGCAGATGTGGACTTCCAAGTGTTGTTGGAGTTCAGCTCCCATTACTTTGACTAATTCAAGGCAATTTTCAGGGATGATTTGACCTGAACTTTAGAAAGTTCTCAAGGGGCAGGGGCTCACCATTCTGATATAGAACAAGATAAGAAACAGTGATAATACCTGGAATAAAAAGGGCACACAACTAGCACTAATAACTGCAACATGCCAGTATTAAGAAAGTACACTTATCATAAAGCAGGAGTTCCCAATCTTTTTGACTTGCGGAGCCCTTATTTCTATAGTGGAGCCCCTAAGAGGTCTATCCTATGTTAACAAGTTAACAGTGTTTAGGAGTATGTATAAGAATATATTCTTATTCTTTAAATTCATTCAATTTTTATTTCTTTCATTTTCCTGGAGCACCTGCAAAACACCTGAGAAGTGCACACGGAGCCCTAAGGACTCCTTGGAGCAGAATGTGACATCGTTTCAAAGTTGAATGTACTTAAATTCTTTCTCTCTCCAATTTCTTCCTCAAGCCTTGGTTTTTGGCCAGTAACAAATTGAGGCTTTTTTACTTTGGCCACATAATGAGAAGGCATGGATCACTAGAGAAAACAATAATGCTAGGAAAGGTAGAGGGCAGAAGAAAGAGGGGAAGATCACATGTAAGATGGATGGACACAAGGATCACCATGAATCGGAATCAAATTGTGGCTAGCTAACAACAACAAAAACATACCCTTCAGCACATCTGTGGAAAGGCTTAAAGTAGAATAGGGAAAGTCTTTGGCTAGATTCCTGAGATAATTAAAAACACTTACTTAGTGGCAGGTCATCTTCAAAGCAATAGATAATGAGGCTGTGTTGTAAACACATAGAGGGAGAATGAAAGGAACTATATGCTAACACATGTCATGCATAATATTGTCATAGTAACAAGGTGATAAATATAGTTATTCATTGCAAATGGGATGCTATATACATATAGGTCCAGTTTATTATTATTACCATTAAATCTAGCTGAAGTCTTTCTTCCAAGTGTTGTAGCATGACTTGTACATTCACTGCTGTAAGTTGTTTTTTAAATAATGTTTATTAAATGCACAGTTTTATAGCATAAATTACATAGAAGGAAAAACTAGTACATGGAACATAAGCATGGTAGCCAAGCTGGCTGAGGTCTATGGGGGTTGTCGTCTAACACATCTGGACGGTATTAAGTTGATCTCATGGTACTCACTGGAAAAAAAACAGTGGTCACTGAACTCTGTTGGCCTAATCTAACATGACAGAGGTAATGCATTAAAAGAGAGCCAACATGATGTAGTGGTTTGAATGTTGGGCTAGAATTCTGGGAGACCATGGTTTGAATCCCAGCTCAGCTCAGCCATGGAAACCTGCTGGGTGACCTTTGGCAAATCACATTCTCAGGCTCAGGGAAAGGGAGTGGACTGGCAACCTCCCTCTGAAGAAATCTTGGCTAGAAAACCCTATAATATGGCTCCCTGAAAGAAATGATTTGAAAGCACACAACAACAACCATTCCTTAAAACAGGGTGAGATTATCTGATATGTGGGTGTACTTTAGCTGAGTTGGTGAAAAATACTATTTGATCAGCAACACTTATAGTTTGTCTCAGGCTCTTTGGCTAAAGAATATAGTGTATGCAGTCCTTATTTGGGTACATCAGTGTGCTTCCTTCTTTTTGCTGTTCCCCAGGGTAATAATACAATATGTAGGATTTCCTAACATCAACATATGTTTGTCTAGCATTCACTGAGTGCAAACTTATCAACTACTTTAAAAAATTTCCAGTAGCTCACTCAGGCTTTTGTTGCCTCTTCTGCTGCTTTTGTAAACTTTAAGACTTTGCACAAGCAGACCTTTCTGGGAATAGCCAGGATTATGCATGTTTGCAGTGTGTCCTTGGTAGCAAAGAAATGCACACAATGTGAGGAGAGCGCTTGCCAGTCTGAGCAATGTGCTTATTAAGCACTGTGCTGGTTCTCATCCAAAGGCAAAGACTGCAAAGGAGGGGTGATAGTTTTAGAAGTTTATAAAATCTAAAAGCATATCTTTTATAAAGAGATAATTTACCTTCAGAAGTAATTTTAGTTTCACATAATTTTGCCCATTATACTTTCTTCAGTTATTTCTGACTAAACTTCAGTACATTATATTCATTTGTATTAGCCCATTGTATTCAGGGAAAGGAATATATTCTAAACAGCCTTCTGATGCTGAGTTTGCTCTCTGTTTTAAATATTCTTTTTTATTTTTTTCCAATTTAAATAAGTCATCCCAAATTCCTAAAATGGCTTAAATGTTCCCCTTTAATTTATTCACTCTGAGAAACAATTAACTCTTAGTGTGAAGGATGCTGTTATTCCTAGTGAAAACTGGTGTTCATCTTATCTTTGGAGCTCCAGTGGGTTACCTTAGACAAGTCACACTTTCTCAGACTCAAAGGAAGGCACTGGCAAACCTCTTCTGAAGAAATCTTACCAAGAAAACAACATGAAATAGGTTTGCCTTAGGGTCACTGTAAATTGGAATTGACCTGAAGGCACAAAACACACGTATGATAAATTCAGAGCTTGGGAGAATTACTACAGCTCAACCAAGCTCTCCAATACAATTGCATCTGCTCAGACCCACAAGACAGGAATGCCAAGCTCAATGAATTACAAGCATTCCTCAAACAGCAGTACCCACCACATGAAATAAAAAATCAAATAAACAAGGCAAGACATGTACCCAGGACTGATCTATTACAGAACATATAGAAGAGAGGAAATGACAGAACCCCTCTAGTAGTCACATGGGTGTGGTACAGATGGCCCAAAAGACAGCATCTGGCATGCTCCGGCTCTACTGTGTATGGATGGCGCCATTTTTAAATTGCGCCATCCATACGTGGGTGTGCTGGTGACGTGATGTAACTCATGTGCCATGTCCAAACAGACTGGCGTGCGCGTTACGTCATTGCACCACTGGAGGGCGCTTGGGGTGCCCTTTCAGAGGCGCAGGAAAGAGCTCCAAAACAGAGCTCTTTTTGCATGTGCGCATTGTTGGCGCGGCCTTTACACGGCTGTGCCAGTGATGCTGAAGAGAAAGGGGCTGGGCAGCCCCTTCCTCACTTTCCCGCACTTGTCACAGTGTCCTTGGGGCATGAAGCCCCAAGGACACCCTGTTCCAGGCCGTGGGGAAGTCACGTTTTGCTGCTTCCCTGCGGCCTAGAAAAGCAGCGGATTGGGGCCACAGAGGGCTGGCTGCCCATTTGGGGCGGTCTGTAAAGCCCCATAGAGCTCCCAACCGAGACCACTCAGGTGCATCATCAATGAACTACAACCCATTCTGGACAATAATGTCACTCTTTCAAGGACTCTTGGTGGCAGACCTTTCCTCGTTCAGAGACATCCTCCAAACCTCAAACAGGTACTTACCTATGGGAAGATACATGACACAGATGGGGCCATATGTACTAAGCCTTGTCATAATAATAATAATATAATAATAATAATAATATTTATTTCTATTCCGCCCCTCTGAACAAGCAATCGGGGCGGAGTACAGCAGAGGTTAAAACAATATCAAGTTAAAATACCCCTTCCTTACCCTTACCACCCTCCCTTAAAAAAGAATTAAATCACAATGGAGTTAAAAAACATAATAAATTAAAACAGCAATACACAATAGTAGGGAGTGGACCCAGCTTAGGTTGTATGGAGAAAAATGCAGGAAAAGATTTAAAAAGCCCTTAAAACCTAGGTATGGAGCTGGGGATATTCACATTCTCTGGAAAGGCTTGCCGGAAGAGATGCGTCTTTAGGGCTCTTTTAAAGCCTTCTAAAGATGTAATGAGACGCATCTCGTCCGGCAGGTCATTCCACAACTTGGGGGCGACAGCCGAAAAAGCCCTCTGGGAGGTCTGTACCAGCTTGGTCTTCATGGGTTGAAGCAGGTTCCTCCCAGAGGACCGGAGTGTGCGGGGGGGTTCATATGGGAGGAGGCGGTCCCTTAGATAAGATGGGCCCAAGCCATGACGGGCTTTAAAGGTTAAAACCAACACCTTGTACTGTGCCCGGAAACTGATCGGCAGCCAGTGGAGGGCTTTTAGCACAGGAGTGATATGCTCTCTCCTGGATGTTCCAGCCAGAAGCCTGGCTGCCATATTTTGGACCATTTGTAGTTTCCGGGTTAGGCACAAGGGTAGCCCCATGTAGAGTGCATTGCAGTAGTCCAAACGTGAGGTTACCAGCGCGTGTATCACAGTTTCCAGATCCCTCCTCTCCAGGAAAGGGCGCAGCTGGCGTATCAGCCGAAGCTGGTAACAAGCGCTCCTGACCGTCGCATTCACCTGACTTGTCATGTGAAGCGACGGATCAAGGAGTACCCCCAGACTGCGAACAGAGTCCTTCGAGGAGAGTGTGACTCCATTGAGGACTGGAAGTTGTATTCCCAAACCTGGTTTCGGGCCTGTGACTGTGAGCACCTCCGTTTTGTCTGGATTAAGCTTCAATCGGTTTTTCCTCATCCAATCCATTACCGCCGCAAGGCAGTCATTGAGAGGGGAGACGCCATCTGAGGTCTGAGCAGACGATCTGGTCACAGAGAAATAGATCTGAGTGTCATCAGCGTACTGATGACACTGAGCTCCGTGCCTCCGAATGATCTCACCCAACGGCTTCATATAAATATTGAATAACATCGGGGACAGAATAGCGCCCTGTGGAACTCCACAGCTAAGCTCGATTTTAGAAGAGCAGCTGTCCCCGAGTCTCACCCTTTGAGATCTGCCGGAGAGGAAGGAACGGAACCACCGGAGCGCGGTGCCGCCGATCCCCAACTCTCTCAGCCGATCTAAAAGGATGGAATGATCGATTGTATCAAAAGCCGCGGAGAGATCCAAGAGCACTAACAGGGTCACACTACCCCTGTCAATGCTCAGGCGGAGGTCGTCAGTCAGAGCAACCATGGCTGTCTCCACTCCATAACCTGCCCTGAAGCCGGTTTGAAATGGAAATCATAAACCAAGATACCAACACTTGCCCACTTATCCAGGAAATGTCATCACAAGACCTAATGGCATAATCCACAATATTATAATATATTGCATAGCAGATAGAAATTTAACAACTCTGCCTTCTTCTAGCATAGAAATAGGATAATGTAGAAAACTCCTGTAAGATCCAGTTGCTCAAAATAAAGAGTATTGAAACATTTATCCACTTAGCTCACCCCCACCATGTTACTTTAGTTGCTGTCATGGTCCAGACCCATGGATTTAGTAAGGAGCTGTACAATTATGCTGCAAAGTTAGAATTTTAGAATCATAGAGCCTTATCACACTAGATGAATCCTGCTCAGAAACAGGATTTAAAAGTAGAAAAACCCGCAATTTGTGAGAAGTTTTTGAGAAGTTCCTGAAAGTAAAACGGTGCCGGTTTTGTCTACATTCCGTTTGCTTTACTTTTGCATTGTTGCTGTTTGGAAGAAACATAATCTGAAAAACATCCTGCATTTGCAGGGGGGGGGTTTCTATTTTTAAACCCCCTTTCTAAGTGGGATTTGTCTAGTGTGATAAGGTCCATAGAGCTAGAAGAGACCACAAGGGCCATCCAATCTGACCCCCTGCTATTCAGGAACTCTCAATCAAAGCAAAAGTTGTCAAAAGCATAAATTTTCCAGATGAGATTTACAATCCAGGTCATTAGTACAACCTCAGCTCTGTCAATCCAGATCTACTTACTTTTTGCAGTACTTTCACACAAAAAAATTATAGCATGATAACTACACATTAAATGCCATGGTTTACTACTGGAGAATCCTAGGATATATGGACATTATAACAACAACAAAATTAAGAATTCACAGCCAGAGAGCTCTGCTGTCCCAGCAAACTATAGACTACAGCAATGCATAGGGTGCAGCCATGCCAGTTAAAGTGGAAATGTAGTGCTATAACTGTGTAGTGTGAAAGAGTTTCTGCTGTGTTACATTATACTAAGTACTAAACTACAAATAGCAAATCTAAAAATTGTGTCAACTTGTGAGGAAACACATGCAAGCCTCCATCTATAGCTCTAGTGGTCCCTGGAGCATACTCTTTTCCAAAGGCTTTGATTGTGAGCTCCTGCATGGCAGGGGGTTGGACTGGATGGCCCTTATGGTCTCTTCCAACTCTGTGATTCTATGATTCTATGAAATTGAACAGTGGCAGCAACATTCCTCTGACTAAATTCAACCCACCATAGAGCTTGCCATTCACGTTGTTGAAAAAACATCTCTTTATAGCATTTGCAGCACTTTTAGCGTGAGGGAAAGTCAGAGTTGTCTGGTATACATATTGATAACAAAATTCTGTAATGTGTGAAACAGAAAATAAATGTGGTGCGAGGATAAGATCCAAAATTACTTCATTTTCTATTTTTACATTATCCAGATCAACCCAAACCAAGGAAAGACAGAAATGGGCAATAAAGGGAGGACAAGGAATAACAACCAAGCTTTAAGTGATGAAGAGAAAGAAGAGCTCATTAAGCAAGCTCTGCAAGAAAAGGTAATGTAATCTGATATATATACCGGTATATGATTTCAAGGATGTAGCCATGTTAGTCTCTTGCAGCATAAAAGGAGGAAGGGAAGGGGTTAAAGGAAATGTGGTGGCACCTCTAAGACTAACTGGTTTTTATTTTATCCTGAGCTTCCATGGATATAAACCCAGTTCTTCAGATGCAGTTGTTGTTGTCAACTGCCCTTGAGTTTGACCCAACTCATGGCAACCATGTGGATGAGACATCTCGATGACTTTCTGTCCTCCATTGCTCTGCTTAGGTCCTGCAAATTCAGGACTGTGCCTCCCTGACTGAGTCTATCCGTCTTTCTCTCTTTTGGTTGTCTTCTACCTTCCTTAGCATTATTGTCTTTCATAGTGAGTCATGTCTTTGCATGATGTGACCAAAGTACAGTATGACAAACTGAGGTTCATTATCTTGGCTTCCAGGAAGAGTTCAGGCTTTATCTGTTCAAGAACCCATTTGTTTGCCTTTCTGGCTGTCCAGTACCCTCAACACTCTTCTCCAGCTCCACATCTAAGATGAGTTTATTTTCTTTCTTTTTTTTAGCTTTCGTCACTGTCCAGCTTGCACACTTTTACATAGTAATGGGGAATATAATGGCATGGACTATTCTGATTTTAGTGCTCTGCTGTATATATTTATATTTTAGGATCCTGCTAGTTCTTTCATGGCTGCCCTTCCCCTTCCTAGTCTTTTTATTACTTCTTATTTCTTAACTACAATCCCCATTCTTGTCAATGTTTGATTCAAGGTACAGGAATTTTTTATTTCAATTTCTTTATTTTCTAGGTTGAATTTATGTAGATCCTCTATGGTTATTTTTGTTTGTTTGTTTGTTTGTTTTCTTTGGGGCTTTCCAGACTGCCCAAAAGGGCAGTCCGTACTCGCCCCTTTAAGCGGAGAGATGGGACCAAGGCTGCCACACTGGCAGCCTCCACGGCCCCATCTTGCCGCTTCTGGAGGCCTCAAAGCGGGGTGCAGCAGGTGCCCTGGGCGCCCCCTGCACCTTGCTTACCTCGGGGCTGGCAAGGGGAGAAAGGGGCCGGGGAAAGGGCATGCTTGGCGCCCACTCACAGCGCAATGGTGTAATGATGCGTGCAGCGTTTCTAAATGCTGCATGCGTCATGATGACATCATGATGCCATCATGGCGCATCCGTATGGATGCCGCCATTTAATAATGGTGGCACCCATACGCACTAGGGTTCGGGAGAAACTAAATGCTGTGCACTCCTGAACCCTATTTGCGCCGCCAAGGCGCCTCAAGATGCCCATCTAGATCGGGCGTTTATGTTCAGGAGTAAGCCTACTTATGCACTTTCTTCTTTGACCTTACTTAGTAAAGGTTCCTACTCGGTGATGTTTTATGCTTGTAGTATGATGTCATCTGTATCCTTAGATTGTTGATGTTCATGCCTATCTTCACTCCTTCTTCTTCTGAGTTTAATACTGCTCTGCATATGATATTTTCTGTATACAAGTTGAATAAGTAGGGTGATAGAATGCTGCCTTGCCTAACTCCTTTGTTGATTGAGAACCATCCTGTTTCTCTGTATTCTGATCTAATAGTATCCTCTTGTCCTGAGTAAGATTTCTCTTCAGGACTATGTAGTGGCACTCCCATGTCTTTAAGGACGTTCCATAGCCTTTCATGATCTATGCAGTCAAAGGCTTTGCTATAGTCCTGTGGTGGCAAACCTATGGCACACGTGCCCTCTCTGATATGTAAAGCCATACCTGAGGGCACGTGGAGTGACGGAATGATGGGGGAAGAGTAGGAACAGGCAGCTAAAGGCCAGCGAAGACAGGGAAGAGGAACAGGTGTACGCCTGTTCCTCTTCTTCTCCCTTCTCTCCCATGCCTTTAGCTGTCTCTGGGGAGGCAGCTGAAAGCCTGGGAAGGTGGGGAAAGAGGAAGAACAAGCATGCACTTGTTCCTCTTCTTCCTCCCACCGTGCCTGGCCTTCAGCTGTCTCTGGGGAAGTCCCCCTGGAAGTCCTTCCCACAGAAGGCAGAATTCCCACTCCCTGAAAGTCCCATCCCCTCCGGAGCCCCCCCCCCCCCCCGCCCAGCACCGGGTAACACCCAGTGCAGAAACACCTTTGAGTTTGGACACTCGGTCTCTAAATGGTTCATCATCGCTGCATAGTCCATAAAACACATGCTGATCTTCTTCTTGAATTCCTTGGTGTGATCCATTGTATGTTTGCAATGTGGTCCTCCATACCTTATCCTTTTGTGAAGCCCTCTGGAGCCTCTGATACACAATGATATTAAAGCCTCGGGTTGTAAAGTTTATTTATACAATTGTGGGAATAGAATGGGATAGAATGTAATAGGATCCAGAAAGATGCAAATTTTTTGAAAGGCTGGGCCAAGTGATACAGGTCTTTAAGATCTTTCCAGTGGTTGCTCCCACAACTGTATGAATATGCTTTGTAACCTGAGGCTTTAATATCACCCTATACTGTATTTGAAAAACAGGATTTGTGTCCACAAAAACTCATATTAAAATAAAAATCAGTTAGTCTTAAAGGTGCTGTCACATTTTTTTTCTTCTCCCCTTTTCTTCCTCCTTTATGTGATGTGATGTGATGTTTTTTCTGGTTGAGGAGGTAAAGTTTAAAATTTCTCCTTTTGAATATGGAGAAGAGACAGGCCTAAATCCAATCAAAAGTAGCTTACAGGACCAGGGCTGCATCTGGGACAGACGCGGGATGGACCTGGGCAGCAATTTGGTGGCGATTTCTGGGTGACAGGACCTGGCTGCTTCCCAAATTAGCACTGAATATGGGAAAGGTAAGCCGGGGTTTTAACCCTATGCAATAGGGTGCTAAGTCAACTTTTAATGCTAGTCCCTTTGATTAAATTCAGCTGTTGATGCCATTGGATTTAGGCCAAAATATTCTCTTTGCTAGAACATAAAGCATAACCTAATAGATGAAAGGGACATGGTTAAAACACACACTGTTCTGCGTTTTGTTACCAGATAGGTTCCCCTGTAGTGATGCCTTAGGGTAAATAGGAACCCTTGCAATCCCTGCTGTAATGAGAACACATTGCTTGTTGTAGGAGGTTCTGATTAAATGGAAAGAATTCTTGATGGAGCTTATTCCTGTCTTTCCCACACCAGCTTTCTTCTGCAAATAACTGAGAAAGAAAATAGATTTTTTTGTTCACTGAGCCCCCGTTTTTAGACTGTAGTATTATGTTTAGGGTAGTCATAGCAGATTTTGTAGTACTGTGACATCTCTGAATAGGTGGAGTATTTTCACTGAAGCCTGCACTATTTGATAGTAGAATTCAGGTGTGTGTCATAGTTTTATTATTAGGTACTGATCATGAAATTCCAAATGCTCTAAAGCTGTCTTGCTCATTTTAGGAGCATATGTTCCGAGTCTTCTAATAAATTAATGATCAGGTTGTTTGTTCTTTGTGGGAGCCATGATTAGCGCTCTTGACCAGAGCTTGGAGATTTTACCTTTTTGTGGGACAGTACTCCTAGAATCCTTCTGCCTGCATTGCCATCATTATCAATACACAGAACCACTCAAATAAACTTTTTATCTCACAGTTAGGCCATGGGTGCAGTTACACTCTGAATAAATCTGAATTTGCCTTAAAAACTCAAGAACAATCTATGTTGGAGGTTTGTCATAATAGCTACCATTGATTATTTTATTAAGAGGTGAAAAGATGCTACAGTTGGAGTCCATTTCAAACTGTGCTTCTTAAGTACATGGTATAAAGATGATTAATATTACCTATAGGCTAGATAGTTTATTAAGACAGTAAAAAAGAGATAGCTCATCGTAGAGGAACGAGAAACCTTTAGAAAGCACCTTTTAAAAATACATTTACTCTGGTGCTGTGCGAAGGTGGAGTAACATGTTCATGTTAATGAAAATAATGTAACAGTAATATATTAGATTCTAGTTTACCCCTTCATTGGAATATAGCTGCCAACCTATAGACATCACAGCACCACACCATAATAAGAAGAACAATCACAATATTGTGACTATTGGAATAAATATTGAAGTCCCAACATAGCTTGGCTATGCTAGAAACTAATAAGCATTTGGAGATGCATGGATTAGAACTAGAGTGAGCAAGAAATAGCCCACAGTCTGAATTTACTCCCCTTCTATTTTTGTGTTCCCTGATCCTCCCCCCCCCCCCCAACCTTGACGTTTGGCAATGCAGGGAGGAGATCAATTTTTTGCTGTAAAACAGCACATGAGGAGAGTGAACTTAGTTTTAAAGCAGAACCATCCCTCCATTGCTGTATCACTAAAATTCTGTGATGTATGTAACCCCTAGCCAGATGAAGCAGGACCAATGCATCCCACTGGTCACAAGAAGCTGCCAATTTATGGATTACAGGAAATATAAGGATTTTACTATACACTATAACACCAGTGGTCTTTTTAAAAGTGTGTCTTTTTTCCCTTTAAGGCTTAACTTTTTACAATACTCATTAAGACATTCATCCATCCCTTAAAGTTTGCAGGGGAACTTCATCTGTCAACTTAATGAGAATCAGCATTATTCATGTTTTGGGGAGAAATGCCATAACAGCCTTTTTCAAAGACAAACACAATAGACATTGCTATTTGGGGCTGAAGTCTATTGAGTTTGGAAGAATTGTTTTTTGTTTGTTTGATTGATTATTTGTTTGTTTTTTGGAATACATTTCCCAGGATCCCCAAAGCCAGTGGCCATGCTAACTGGAAGATTCTGGGAGCTCTAGTCCAAAAAGCTACTTTTCCAGGTTCTGTCTTAATGTAGAGTCACTGTCACAGATAATATGTTTGCAAATGTTACTTATTGTGCAGGGTGCGTTGAAATGTAATAGAACGACACAACAGTAGGTGGCAGTGCAGAACTACATTATGCGAATAAGCATTTCCAAAATAAGATACAGTGGGCCATTGGTATCCACTGGGGTTTGGTTCCAAGAATTCCCCACCCTCACCCCCATGGATACCCAAATCCATGGATGTTCAAGTCCCATTAAATAAAGGGGTGTTGTAAAATGATATCCCATTATATAAAGTGGAAAAATCAATGTTTGCATTTTGCAATTTAATATATATATTGAATAGTTTCAATCTGTGGATGATTGAATCTGTGAATAAGGAATCCATAGATACAGAGGGCCAACTCTAATAGCAAAAAATAAAGTAAACCCCCCTCCCCCATTTTTCTGGCCACAGCAGGTGAATACTGGAAAAAAAATGATATTCATAATCTAAAACACTTCCTTGATTAATGATGTCTGGATCCCATTCAATAAATACTGTTAAAAGAAAGATCTTATATTATGTATTATAGTTATTTTCAAAGAGGTAGCCAGGTTAGTCTGTTTTTATAGAAAAAAAAGAGAAAGGGGGGGGGGGAAGGAAAATATAGACATAGTACCTTTAGGGAATACTAATTCATTCCATCTTTGATAGGTTGCAGTCCTTTTCTTCAGATGGTCTATCTTAAAGATATCACCTCAATTGGGAATGCAGAAAATAGCCTTCTGTACATAGTATTTTTAAAAATGATGTCATTATTGTAAATTAAGCACAATACTGCTACAAATTAGAGATTAATTTTCTTTATGTCAGTTTCAAAATCAAATGTAAATGACTAATCTTTTTTCCGCCTTTCCTTCAGCATTATCTTGAAACCTACAAGAACCTGTGTAAGTTAAGGAAGATCTTATGTGAACGTTACAGGACTCTGTTGAATGAGAAAGTTCAAAAGCAAAGAATTCAGATCAAGATGTTTGATCTCAAATTCCAACAAGAGCTTAAACAGAAAGCAAAAAAGGTAGGAGGTAGTATTCTGTAGAAGGAAAAGGACACGTTGACTTGTAGATCTATTGACTTTGCGATCTCATATTATACATTTTTT
Source organism: Urosaurus nigricauda (assembly GCA_034509955.1). Lineage (NCBI taxonomy): Eukaryota > Metazoa > Chordata > Lepidosauria > Squamata > Phrynosomatidae > Urosaurus > Urosaurus nigricauda. Next base: position 309,010,960 of record JAOEGL010000001.1, on the reverse strand, counting down.
TCAACACATATTTTCTAGAGTTTTCCACTGTTGTGGAAACATTGCATGATACTGCTATAATTCATAAAAATATTGTTGCTTTGAGTTTTGCAGATCTGTATTTTTGAGGGGGCAACCTGTATGTTTCTAAGTAATTTGGTGAAATCTAAGTTTATTGCAGAGAGAAAACAAGTAGTAAAATAAAGGATTTTAATTTTCTTTAAATACACATTATTAAGAATAATATACTGTCTTTCTGAAATGATGATTTGAGAGATTGGACATAATCATGCTCTACATGTATGGAGGGCAGGATATGCTAAGACTGCTTCAGGAGGGGCAGTCTTGAGGGCTTCTTAAAGACATCTCTATGGCTTGCATTCTTTTGTGTGTATAAATCTGTATAAATCTTTGCCTATACCCAAATTGGTACAATTAAGATTGAGAATCTGAACATGAAACAAATGAAACATTTGGAAACAATTTGAAATGCTTATTTAGAAAAACAAATAAATACAAAAGAGAGGAGGGGAAACCTTTACATCATACATAGCTTAGTCATTTTTTAAATTTTGTGCAATATAAGCTGAAAAATTAAATGGGAATAGTGTACTTATAGGCTGTTGTCCTAAACACACTTACCTGGGCCTAAGTCCCATTGAACTCATGAGCAGACATGGATGAGACTGTGCTGGTAGTTTGACCAAGAGTTCTTTACTGCTTCTAAATAAATTTCTTCAATAATGTATATTTAGACTGACCGCATATTTTCTGCAGATTTAACTTTAATTAAAACAAACAGTTAACAAAGATACCTATATGAAAACAGCTGCTGTTGTTTTTTACTTTTTCAAAAAGTCCTTTATTTCATGTTTTCTACTCCTGCCGCCTCTCAACTTGTAAACATAATTTTCAGAATTTTCCTTCACATCTTAATTGGCATTTAATTATTCTTTTGTAAATCTTGTTATGTTTATGAAAATAAGAATTAGAATTTATCTCCAATATGATAATATTTTCCAGTCTTTGTTACTCATAATAATAAAGAAGAAAATCCAGTGTATAATATTGTAAAATGAGCTTTAACCACTGTTTTGAAAATTCAGCTTAGTTTTAACAGGATACTTTAAGTACTAAAAGACTAGCACCAAAGCAATGAACTTTCACAAGACTTCTTTTTTTCTCCTCATATTTCTGAGGGGCACATCCTGATTTTCTCACTATGAGAGAGAAAAGACACCTTCTGTCCTAAGAAAGCCAATATATCAGGCTATCTCCACAAACCAATGCTAAAGTAGAGATTGTAGTCTTATTAGCATCCTATTAATATGTGCATAAAACGTAGTCCGTGTCTCAGCCCAAATACACAAATTGGGAAATCAAAGAGAAATCATTCACACCTTTTGCTGGCTTCATCCTGAACTTTTATTTATCTTAAAACAACTTCCTTAAGAGAATTTCCTCTTCTAAAGGAAACACCTCTCCATATTTAACAGGCGAATACCACATTGGGTCCCTTTTACAGCTACCAGATAGCTGAGGAGCCAGAAACTCCTTCAATTGGGATCTTTTGAATTTTTAACTGCAGTGAATTTTGAAAGCAATCAATAAAAGTTTTAACTTTAGTTTTGTCTCTAGGGAGAAAAAAAAAGAGAAACATTGCTCTTTTTAAAAAGAAAGTCTGTCTTCCTTTAGAATATATCAGAAATTAGGAATATGGCATTGTTTTTTTTTTTAAAAGATATTTTGAAAAATAATACTTTGATAGTTCCAGGCAGGTTGAAAGGAAAAGTTCAGGTGTTTCTTGCTGTAGAAACTAATTTGGAAATGTAAGAGTTAGCATGAGTAACAGAAAAGAGATGCAGTCATTTAAGGTAAATTGTTTGTTGGTTATTGCATTTATATGCCATCTTCCCCATCCCATGTGGAACCCAGGTTTGCTTACAAGTAATAAAACAAAATCAGCTAAAAACATTGCAATAAAATTAAAACATAATTAAGAGACTGCCACATCAAAATCATAAATTAAACAATATAAAATTAGCTAAAAATACAAAAGTTAAAACTAGAATATAGTCAGTCCACAAATTCTTTATCCATGGATTCAACCATCCATGGCTTGAAAATACTCCAAAAAGATATACAGTAGAGTCTCAATTATCCAACCTTTGATTATCCAACATACTGGATTATCCAATGTCGCGGCTGCTGTGATTTCTTTAAATTTTCTGTGATTTCTTTAAATTTTCAGAGGACTGAACTCTTTATACTCTACATCATAATGGTGATCAGTGATTTCTTTACTTTTACTGTTACTGTAATAAAACTTCAATACATTTGCAATTCATAGAGATTTCAAGGCTTTTCTTGGACCCTCCGGATTATCCAACATTTTCGGTTATCCAACTATGAGCTGGTCCAGTTTATGTCGGATAATCGAGACTCTACTGTAAATTCCAAAAAAGCAAAGCTTGATTTTGCTATTTTATATAAGGGACACCATTTCATTACCCCATTGTATATAATTGGGTTTGAACATCCATGGATGTTGATATCCTAGAACCAAACCCCAATCAATAACAAGGATCCAGTGTACCTCCCCACCCCCATAAGAATGCTCTCTGAAAGCAATTATGCATTAAAAGTCTGCTTGAGCAAAATGGTCTTTGCTTGCTGGTGAAAGGAAAGCAGAGACACGATATTATATGACACAATCAGGTTGACCGGATGTCCTCCTTTTCCAGGACATGTCCTACATTTCAACCTTCTGCCCAGTAGGAGTTCCAAAATGTCCTCTATTTTGATCAGGACTAAGAAGCACACATTTACTTTTATATGAGTATTTTTAGCTTTTATCTTTTTCTTGAATGTCCTTCATTTTGTGGTGCCTTATCCTCCAGCTCTGGAATGTCTGTCTGTTGGAGATCCAGCTTTCACCAACACTGGCCTGATTCTGGAACCAAATTATAACTTGGCTTTTTATAAAAGCTTTTGGGACCTATTTATTTATTTATTTATTTATACCCCGCTCTTCAACGCTAAAGGCTATCAGAGTGGCTTACAATTATTATTTTTAATTACAGTGGTCCCCCGGGTTACGAAAGTAATCCGTTCCGGGATTACTTTCGTAACCCGGAAGTGTTCGTAACCCGGGGGACCGCTTTTTTTGCTGGACCACGCGGCAAATTTAAAGGGGCCACACGTTTTTTTTTCGTACCCCGGGTTTTTTTTCGTAAGCCAGGGCCATTTTTGTGGCCCCGGCTCTTTCGTACCCTGGGGTTTTCATACCCCGGGGGATTCGTAACCCGGGGTACCACTGTATACGGTTCCCTGCCCTCGGGCTTACAATCTAAAAAGACATGACACAAAAGAAGAAGGGAATGGTGGTTGGGCAGGGGATCAGGTCCAGCAGTTCTTCTCTCCCTCTGACGCCTGGACCAAGGCAGATGGTCTAGAGGGACGGCTCTGCTTCTTAATCTAGGACAGGCCCAATGGAGTTGGCCTGCCTTTTCACTCCCTCCTAGAACAGATGGTGTTGTCATGGAGGGAGGGCTCATCTACTTCATGCCAGGCCCAATGGTGTTGCTAGTCCTCTCCTTTCACTCCTTCCTAGGCCAGATGGTGTTGTCATGGAGGGAGGGCTCTCAGGCCCAATGGTGTTGCTAGTCCTCTCCTTTCTGTCCCTCCTAGGCCAGATGGTGTTGTCATGGAGGGAGGGCTCTCAGGCCCAATGGTGTTGCTAGTCCTCTCCTTTCACTCCTTCTTAGGCCAGATGGTGTTGTCATGGAGGGAGGGCTCTCAGGCCCAATGGTGTGCTAGTCCTCTCCTTTCTCTCCCTCCTAGGCCAAATGGTGTTGTCATAGAGGGAGGGCTCTTCAACTTGAGGCCAGGCCCGATGGTGTTGCTGGTCCTCTCCTTTCACTCCCTCCTAGGCCAAATGATGTTATCATGGAGGGAGGGCTCTTCTACCTGAGGCCAGCCCCGATGGCGTTGCTGGGCCTGCCTTTTCATTTCCTCCCGACCCTAGTAGATGCTGGTGAAACACCAGGAATAAATTCTTCTTGAACATGGCCACATAGCCCAAAAAAACCACAAAAACTATTTTTATTGTTGTTATTACTATTTGAAGATATTGCTTGTCATGCTTATGGCTGTAATGCAGCAGTGTACTTCCAGAGCAAGGCAGTTTTGCTATATAGGCCCTTTGTGGGTGGAAAAACAGCAGCAGAGATCAGACCTAGGGTCACCTCAAGATAGGGAAATAATATTATGGAACCATTATTTTTATAAATTTCTAATTGTATCCATTGTGCATTAGTATGGACAAGGGCCCTGGGGGATCCACCCGACTCCACAGGAGACCCAAAATTGAAGAGCTGACAAACAGTGAGGAGCCCTGAAAATCAAAACTTGAAGTACACTTACAGTTTCATAAAACTCATTTATGAGAGGTTGCTGGAAAAACAGATTGGAAGAAGCCCTGAACCTTATAATCCAAAACCTTAAATCACCACTCCTGGAATCTTTCAGGAGCTGAAATTGGCCCTGGATTCTGGTAAGGGCCATGGAGTCTGCAAACACTGCCTTTGGGGCTGCATATACCCCATGGGCCATGCAATAGCAGGAGATAATGCGATCCACAGAAACATAAATCCCATCTTTGTGTAGACTAATCAGATCTGTTGCTGTATAAATATGTGTATGTATGTGTGTTGTGTGCCTTCAAGTCATTTCTGACTTATGGTGACCCTATGGTGCACCTATCATGGGGTTTTCTTGGAAATGATTTGGTCAGAGGAAGTTTAGCCTCTTCCTCCCTCAGAGGCTGAGATAATATGACTTGTCCAATGTAACCTAGTGGGTTTCATGACTGAAATGGGTATCAAATCCTGGTTTCCAGAGTCTTAGTCCAACACTCAAACCAATATGCCATGTGACAGCATCTTTATAAGCAAGGGAATATTTACTATAAGCTTTTTTGTGGGCTGCAGTTTATTAGCAGTGGGAGTGACCCAAAAATATGTTTGTGTGAGAAATATTGTCTTCTCAGTGATGACACTTCATCTTCAAATACCTCCTGATTGAGATTTGGCTGCTACCTATTTTCTTTCTTTGAATGAAAGACTGAGTCAAAAAGGAGTAGTGTCACTCCAATCACTGTCATTATAAACACAAAATATGCAAGTTTAAGATGTTTTCCCTATACCTAGAAAGGCTTATATCAGGAAAAATCAGAATGCAGCTATAACATTACCGACAGTTAAACAATACAACTGACCAATTAAAAAATTGTTAAAAATAGGAAAACAGCAAGTGAATTACACATTAAATCTCTTCTGAAATTTTTCTCATTTGTTTCCGTTTATGAGAAAAAAATTCATAAGCACTTTAGTGTGTAATGCTTGTAATGAACCAACAAAACCTTTTTATTGACTTCAGCTGTATTGTATTAATTAATGCTTTAAGTAATTGTTCAGATGACTACTGGCTCTTATGGATCAATACAGCACTCCTACATTTTAAGCATGTTAACTTGATGTCAAAAGCACACTGTAAGAGTACAATGAGAATATGAAAATCACACTGCACAACTGTCCTTATTTCATCTCTAAAACATTTTTTAACTTTTTTAAAATCTTTGTGTCCCTCCCCCTTATTTCATTGTGGAAAGGATACAACATCTACTGTGACAAGAAAGAAGTAGGCTAAGATGAAATGACAAGGAAATGTGGGCAAATGCTCTTCTCCATACCATTTGAATTTCAGTAACTTTATTGGTACTATAAAGTTTGAAAGTGTGGAGAAAGTTAAAACAATGAAGCAGCAGTAAAAGGCTGTAGTTCCTCCCACCCCAGTAAGGGCTTGTTTTATCTTTCATAATTTCTTTACAGTCCCTGTATATGAACAAATTGCTTTACTTTTCACAGCAGCTTGATTCTAAAGGAATTGTCTTTGGATTTTTATTTCATTCCTTGCTTCTATAATGTCACCAAATTAATGCTCAAATCCTGATCTAGTCCCATATAAATTAAGTGCTTGCTGACTTTCCTTGAAATAATTAGCACCATAAATCAAATTCCTATACAGTATTTTAAAGTGTTGTAATAGGAAGACCAAATTAACCATCAGCCTGCCTTTGATCAGTAGGCAAGTTTGAAATAATGGCTTCCAAATAAGTTTCAATTGCTAAGAGATTGAAGTATGAATTAAGAACACCCCCATGTGAATCATAACTTGGAATAGTTATTTTGGGGGACTACAATTTTCAGACTCTCCTCCCTCAGGTGGCCATTCTGTCTGGTGGGTTAAGGAAGCTGCAATACCAAAAAGTAATTTTTCCAATCTCTAATTTTAATCTTGCCTGAACAGTGAATTTGCCACGCTGCTGTGGGCAAACCATTCTCTTTCAGTTTTAGCCATTCATTTACAATATTGGGGTCATGATAAGGACCAACCTTCCTCAGTTGTTGTAATTATTAAACTAAGGTGATATATGTGAATCATTGCATAAGAATCGTTATAATATTCTTATATAATAATAAATTAAATATAATAATGCATTTCAAGAAGACAAATATTATACTTCAGTAATTCTCAAACAGAATTAATTCTCTCTATGATAGCACTCTATAGTATTTCTAATTTAAGGTTGTGGATAATGGAAAAAAACCTTGGCTAAAATCTGCCATCCAAAATAGATATATATTGAGTCAGATAGACTGGTTGTCTGGTTCAGATATAACAGCTATGATTTCCTGCTTATAAATGTGCCATGGCTCACACGCTTGTCTTCTCTTTTTTTAATGTGTCTTAATAATACATTGGTAAGATCTCCCAATTCTAAACTAACCAGCTTCTTGTGAAGTCTTGGTTAGCTTAAAATAAGTTTGGTGAGAACAAAACCAGCATCTGAAGCCACCACTGATTAGTTTGTTTTCATTAACCATAGATAAAAGTAGCCAAACATTAAAGAAAACACATCATCACATTGAAATATCATAGGGAATGGTTTTAAATAGGAAAAGAAAACTGTGAGGCTTCAGATGTTCTTGGTCTGCAACTCCCATCATTCTTAGCCAGAATAGCCAGAATGAGGTATTATGAGAGATTCAGTCCAACTGCTTCTGGAAAGCCAACATTTTTCCACCCCTGGTTCAATACCAGTTTGGGATCCTTCAGGTCTTCCCCTGTTGTTGTTGTTGTTGTTGTTGTTGTTGTATGCCTTGAAGTCATTTCCAATTTATGACTACCATAAGGTGAGCCTATCATGGGATTTTCTTGGCAAGTTTCTTCAAAGGGGGTTTGCCATGGCCATCCTTTGAGGCTGAGTGTGTGAGTTGCCCAAGGTCACTCAATAAGTTTTTGTAGCCGAGCCAGGATTCAGACTTTGCTCTCCAGAGTCATAGTCCAATGCTCAAACTATTACACCATGCTGGCTCCTCTTCCTTGGATGCAAAAAAAAAAAAAAAAAAAAAAAAAAAAAAAAAAAAAAAAAAAAAAAAGGGGGGGGGGGAAGAAGAGAAGGGTCTAAACTAGCTATGACTAATTCCTCTAGCAGGAAGCCACAGGATTCATTAACATTGGGATTCAGACAAAATAGGGCAGCTTCACATGTTCACATAACCGAGATTTAAACAAGGGACTTTCTGGCTTAGCCACATATTCAGCTCAACTACCTCCTGTCCCAAATGCAGATTAGTTTACTTTTTGTATATTTGCTTCCTCCCACCTACCTTTCCCCCAAAAGAAATCTGAACCAATCTAAAATAACAACATAGATATTAATTGTACAAAATAAGGAATATATGTTGGCTATAAAATTTACTAACAATCTGTTACTTAAAGAACAGGAACTTAATATTGCCTTTTTGAAAAGATGTTGATCCTAGAGGAATGTATTCAGTTGGGAAAAAGTGAGGGATGTAAAACAGCTCTTCCCTTCCTAATTGGAGTGGGTGGGTTTCCCCTCTCCCAAATGACTTGCTACATCCTTGACTTCTTTGTCTGTCTTCTTCTACACTCTCAGTGCATTCCTTGATATGCTTACTGTGATGTACGGTCCATTAAACACAGTGGGACTTCTGAATATATACACATAAAACTCTGCTGCATGGATGCCAGCACTAACTGATGCAATTATCCATTTAAAAGTCATTCAGGAGCATCAGACTATACTCAGAGAAAGCCAAGATATTGGACTCAGCTCCAAGGAAAAGATTGATGGTGAATTTCCTGCCTGATGAAACAAAAGTCTTTCCAAAATTATAGAGGACCAGACATATGTTGAGAATAGGTAGAGTTATTGCATGTGAATATATTGTTCCCCATTTACTAATCTCTGTTGAGAAGCTTCCAAAGCATATCCAAAATAAAATTTTTAAAACTGAATATTGCACACAATCGTAGGAAAGATTATTTAAAAGTACATTTCCTTGAAATCAATGGAAGTCCCTTCCCTAGGAATGCAGGTTTAGGACTACACTGGTAAACAGTTCCATATTTTTCTTAATATCACGTGTACCGCAGTATGAAGCTTAATTTATTACGGCACTACATGTCTGATGGTAGAAAATTATTTTATATTAATAAGAAACTTAAGTAGATAATTTTATTCCGTACACCCTAAAGCATAGATAGGAAGTTTAGGAGAATGAAGTCAGTGTATTTGCTTATTTATTAAAACAACAAACAAACAATTAAAAACCCAAAAACCCCAATTCAATACATTTACATTGAAAAGGGAAAATTAATTTTAAGCTGATGATAAAATACCACTTAAAGTTAGGTTAAGTATGTACCATAAAGCCTTACCAGAATGAATCTGAAATAATGGGGGGGGGGGAGGGGGAATTAACTGAATGTTGGAGAGAAGGAAACAAGTGCAAGAACTATTGAAAATTCAATTTCTCATGCATCCCAACAAAAATCTTTTTTTTTTTTTGCTTTTCTTTTCTTTTCCTTTTGATCATATACCATGCTTAAAAATCCTTCTCTTGTTTTCTCTGTCCCTTATAATCTCATCCCTTTACTTTTCCTTCATGAAGTCCTACACATTGATCCATTATTATTTTGAGAAATAGGGTGTTGATAGGAAAGTATCAGTTACAGAATCGACTAATCTCAAAAGCCCCTTAGTGCAATCCTACTCTTGAGTAAGTTCTTAAAGTTTTATAACCAAAATATTTCACCCTAACTTTGAGAACCTAAAAAAAAAAGCAAAACTCTATGAAAGCTACGCCTGGGATAAAGAACCAACTAGGTAATGAAAACTGGTATGTATTTTTCCCATTGTGGGTCATTTAATTAATCTTAACTAATAAATTAATTCTATAGGATTATTTATACTGAAATTCTAAACTGAGTCATTCAGTTTAGTTAAAAATAAATCACTCCCCCTTTTTGCTAATAAAACTGATAATTTAATAACTTTTAACTAGTTTGTTTCTATCTTTGCCTTAGTCTTTCCCCAAGTTCTGTTAAAATGATTTTCTGGTAAAGTCTCCTGTAAAGAATGCTATATAAACAGGAGAGGTTTTTTTGAATTTGTAAATAGATTGTTCTGAATCCATTGTTGCATATAACTGTAATATATGTAAGGAAATGGGGGGGGGGAGACAATTTTATTTCTCAAAAGTATTTTATTTGGGACAGACAGTAATTGTGACTTCTAATGACACAAATGTGAAGGGAGCAAGAAAAAGACTACAAACAGGTTTTATAAGCCTATCAGCAGGAATATGTGGCTACAAATTGCTGGGCAAATGAAACAGCCTGCTTCCTAAGCCTGAGTTTGTGGGTCTTTGGTCAAAGCTTTTGGGGTTGAGCAAAAGCACCAGGCGGTGTTAGGAATACCTGCTGGGTCCTAATTGGTGCCCAGTGTTGTTAATGGCTTCCTGTGGTTGAATGTTTACTTGTCATTTGTTTTGAGCTTTGTTTCCCAGGTTTTGGGAGAAGAAATGCAGCTGAACAAAAATTTATCTTCTTTCTCCAAAGTGTCTCCCTGGCCATAAAGTACCCTTCTGCAAATTGTCTCATGATACGAAATACCTGGAGTCCATTCCACAGTCACGTAGTTATTTGGTAAGATGTCAGTCTCTGTTCAATTTTGTTACTGTTTTAGGAAATGCTACAAGTACCAGTACTAGAAAATATCCCAGGGAAACAGATTGCCCTTTGAGACCCCTCTCAGATACTAGAACTTTCACATTGGTTAAGAGTAGAGCCTGGAAGCCTTAGTGGTTGATTCTGTGCCCACCACTTCCAATGTGTGTGTGAGATAGAAAGCGTCAAAGGATATGGACTGCAAATATTAGGAGTTATTCAGACAGTGAAAGTAATCCCAGTGGAATGTGGGATGAATCTTTGTTGTTCACATGCAATTTGAATGCACTTGAATAAATTTGGGGCAGGGCTGCCAAAAACTTCACTTAGCCCAGGATAATTTGTTTTGGGGTTTTTCCTGAGCTTTCCTAAAAGATTCACATTGTCAGCTGCTTATGAATAACCGATGCAAATAGACACAGGATAAACTGGGATAAAACTCTGCATGCCTTGAACATATTTTGAATACATTGACATCATTGACTCCATATTTATTCACAGTGCTAACACGTTTAAGCAACAGAACTCACAGAGATGCACAGAGATGCATTTCTGATTTTAAAAAATAGTGGGAACCACAAAACTGGAATGCGTGAGTGAGATTATTCACATAGTTGTGCTAACAAAAATGACATCTGAATAAGCCCTCAGAAAAGGGCATTTCTGATTTTGATCCTTCTTAAATGCTGTGAAGTACCATTAGTTACTAAGCACTGAAAGGACTGGAATCTGTACCAAATGACCTTGATATTTAAAGGCTTCTGTTTACTTGGACAATAGGCATAATAATAGAATTCAGATTTCTGGTGTTCCTATCAGAAGTGTCTTGTCCAAAGTACAGCAGCTTGCAGCATTTCCCATTTATATCTCCACAAGCATAAGATGAGTATACCTTCTCAATCATAAAACAGTAATTTTTAAACTACCGATTTTAATCTGGGTAATGGACAGCTATTGGATGATATCAAGTTTACATAGTGCCATAGTGAGTAAACAGAGGTAAATAAGTCTCTGAATTATATGCAGATCTTCTTAGTAATTTGTCCTTATGGAGATGTTTTGGATGTTTTTTTGAATTACAAATAGACTCTAAACAGCTCCTCACAGCACTTTGTGAAAGTGCCTATTAACTCCAGGAACTAGCTGCTAGTTTACATACCTTTATGTTTTTCTCAAATGCAAATTTTCCCTTTTGGATATGCAGTAGGGAAACATTTCATAATTATGAAAAAGTACTTTCAATTCAAAAGTGGTCTGATACTATACTATACTATACACAATGGTCTCCTGCTGCTGCGTGCACTTTCCTTTAATAAAAACTGATCTGGTAGATATGAGAGGCTTGCTTCCCTCTCTGGCTATACATATAATGCTCTATTATTGAGCTGCTGCTTTTTTATTGTAGACATATGGTGACAACTGTAATAGAAACTTTGCCATTTCCAGAGGATACCTATGTGAGCCTGTATCAGGAGGCTTGCATTCATTAACATTTTTCATTTCTCTTACTGACAATGAAGGAAGGTTATCTGCAGAGATGTAAAAATATTATTGTTTTCTGACACAAAGTGAAATGGGGGTTTACTTTGTAACTTCTTATTCAGTAACACCTTTCCTTTTGCATATCTCTGGGAATCTACTTAAAGGGGATATATGGTTAAAGCTACCATAGAATGATCAGTTATACTGATTTTACTGCCAAATAAACTTTTTCTTGAACTGGTGCAGGTCTAATATAATTATATTACATAGAATTATTTTATGACTAGAGATTATAATATTTATACTGAACAAAGTTAAAAACTGTATACTAAAAAAATGATTTGTGCTAGCCTTCATGTAGACACTTCATTAATTAGTAAATAGGAGTTCTGCAATTGACAGCTGCCAGAGTGTTATTGCTGCTTGCTGTCAAGCCTTGTTTTAACTTACAGCAACCCTATGAATGGTAGACCTACAAGAGCTCCAGTTATCAACAACGCAATTGTATGTAATAGGTCTTGAGACTCCATGGGTTTTTGGTATCCATGGGGGGTCCTGGGAACAAGCCTCAGTGGATACCAAGGGCCCACTGGACTCTTCTCCTGCCTTTCTTTTCAGCTGATACACATATATGGCTCCTCAAAACCTATTTTAGCATTATGATACCTTTTCCTTTGCAAGCCTTGCAAAATCCCATCTGACCAGCTGCTTAGATTGCAAAGTGAAATGCGAAAAGTATTACTGCACCTGACAAGATGTAACACTTGATAAAATAAATCATGTTATATTTGGTGTTGATCCTTGTTAATTAAAAAAATCATGTTATATTTGGTTTTGATGTTAGCTAACCAATAATGAAATTTTCATACACTCTGTCTTATTTTTTTCTCCAACCATTTTTCTCTTTTAAGCTCATTGGGTTGCAGAATGAATTAACCAAACTTGGAATGATAAAGAACCAGCAAGATTATGAAGACTTTTGGAAACTTGCCTGCAATGGCATTCGTGGGCCCAATCTCAAAGAAAAGCTTCCAGATATAAAAGCAAAAAGCTGAGTATATGAGAGCCCACTTCCATAGAAAAGAGTACAAAGCTAAATAAATTCTGAATTCATTCAAGTCATTGTAGTACTACCTCTTACATACTTCTGTTAAACAGCTCTTTTCACTGATACATTTTCCCCTCAACAGTTTTAGTTCTTGACTGGGAATCCAAATTCATATCACAGCTGACAGGGAAGTTGAATGAGGATACTGGCTTGTCAGGGAAAAGCACTCATCTTGGGCCTGTGAATTCTCTTCTCAAAATACCCTCTCTAGATGCTGTAAAAAAGCAACAGCTTTGGGAAATGTTGATTTGGTGCAAATATATAGTAAAGCATTGTGCATTGCACATATATTGTTCTGTTCATAAACAGAGGGCAAGAGAGTGAGAGATAATTTGTGAAAGCTTCAATACTTTGTGTTTTTATTCTTTAGTGTTTGCTTCGAACTCTGTATTGCTCTCAACTTCAGCAAGAACTCTCTCACAACAACAAGTTAATGGCTCTACAAACAATAGCAGACTGAAAAAAGTAAGCAAATAAGAGTTTGGGTTTTTTTCTTCTGTTTATTATCTGGAATAAACATTCTGCTTTAATTTGTGAGGTTTTTAATTGTAGTCAGTAATTTGTTATATGGTTGTATTTTTTCTGCTTCAAATGAGTGGTATTGGGGAATTGTTCTGATAGACTGTTTTTATGTGACACTCTATAGATGTTCCTATATTTCCTACATTTATAAATTTGAACAAATAACTAACAATACACACAGTATTAAGTATTTTTGTCTGTAGACAGTTTAACTTGTTTAGAGCAGAGAAGGGCAAATTGTGGCCCTCCAATTGTTGTTATACTCCTCACCTTCTCAACCATGGAAAAGAATTTACAGCACTTTTTGCTGTAGGTGGTTTGCACAAGGTTTAACTTCCAAGATGAAAATGATGGGACTGGACTTGTCTGGACACTTCTTCCCATCAATAAGTGTGTGTGTGTGTGTGTGTTTGTGCTTGGGTACGTCTTAGGAGATACCTGTCAACACAGCTTCAGGTGGCTTCCTCCAAGTTTTAGATCTGATTTTCAAAGGTGGTTCTGTGGCTATTCCTTGCTTCTGTCTTGGCTTAAAGTAAGCTCTTATTTCCCCTTTCCTCTCCCTAAACTTGGAATGGTACTGCATCTACACTGGGAACCTTTTGGGAATGAAGAGCTTCCTATCTCAGGCAAGAAATTTGAAAACCCCAACTTACTTATGTCTCTGGATCACAACCTATACTCAGGATCTAATGGGGTTGTGGAGAGTTGGAACTGACCAGTTGTTTCCACTGTGACACATAAAAGGCTTTCTTGATTTATTTTTCTGAGTCTCACACTGGTTAGGTAGCCACTCCTTTAAAGACCTAAAGTTTTCAGGCATGGGTTTCTATCGCAGTGGGGGTTGGTAGTTAGTGGAGTCATGAATTCACACTAGGTTTTAGTTAAATGTTAATGGAGCTATCCAAGGTGCTATCACTGTTTTGTGGATATAGTTCACCACTTCGGATAGCTCCTCTAGATTTTAGTTTAAAAACCAGAATGGATTTACCACTCCACTGATTTGGCAGCCACAGCAGCTGGTGCCTGTCAGGCATTCTGGAGAAATGTACTCAGGGTGGACTCAAGTTACTTTTCTACCTGAAACAGAGCAGTAAACAGTGGCCACCATCTCCTCAAGTCAAGATACATAATCTAAGCCAGACAATTTATTTTTCTGCCTGAAATGGAAAATCTCACAGGTACCTTTACTCATCCCTGGCAATAGCAGCACAACAATAACTACATAACTAAGAATTTTCTGCCCTTGAATGACATCCAAGAGATGTTGTCTTGTCCAGGAATCATGTCCTGTGCTTCAAGTGTCAGTAGACTGATCTATTTCAGTCTAGAATCAATCTTGTCAAGAAGAAGGTCTTTCTTTAAATAACATGTTGCTTGGGATACCTTAGAGAGAATAAGGTTGGAACTCTTAAGTGTGAAGGGATGCTCCAGGCTTACCCCAAGATTCCTTTTTATCCTTTGCTCTTCTCTGCTTCGGTGTGTACAGTTCCCCAGCTGTGCCTTGAAAAAAAACCCAACAAAAACAAAACCCAGACCCAAGCTGGCTGGCTTTTTCACACCTCTATGCAATGATCTCATCACTCTTTCAATCCACTCTAACTAGCAGTGAAGTCTGAGCAAGTTGTTAGGTTGCTGAAACTGACTAAAAAGTTCAGTTTGTGATTTGGATTGTTTACTGTGGTGTGAAGTTTTCAAAGTAGGAGTGGCTGGTCATAGTGGGTTGGGGGGGCAATTTTCTGCTCATCGAGTCCTCTGTAGAGGTCACATAGACTGCCAAAAATAACAAAAACAACTCAGAATCTCCACTTTTGGTTCTGAAAAACTTGGTGTATTTGTGTGCATGTGTTAAAGCCATCTTGAGTCCCTGTACTGGGAGGAAGGTGGGGTATAAATAATACTAATACTACTACTACTACTACTAATAATAATAAGTAGTAGTAGTAGTAGTGCAGGAGGAAGCCTGCAAAATATTTACAAGGTGAATGACCACTCCCATAGGCTTCTGCAGAGGGACAATCCAGCTTCTCTCTCTGGCCAGAAGAAGAGAATTTTAAGGAGTTTGAAGGGGTCCAGAGCTATAACAACAACCTTGGGAAATGCATACAGCCTCAGGCCTGCTCTTTGCCAACACTTACTCAAAATTCTCATTTAAGGGGAACTATGATTTCACTGTATGTGATCCCTCCATTTATTGTTGTGCTTTTTTAAAAAGTTACATTTTCCCACCATATTAGATTGCAGTGCTCACTCTAAAACTGTGAGGAGACTATCTGAGATGTTATTGAACTGCCGTTCTCATAATTTCACACAACTTGCCACTATTGGCTAGATCTAAGGGCAGCTGCAGTACAGCTTTTTGAGAAATAGACACTTCCCAATCTGACATAACATGAGCGTGCAGTATTGCATATTATGTCTAAGCAGGAGCTCCAAAGTTTCATTTGAGTTGAACTTCAGGAAGAACTCTAATGCCCTCTGATGCTCTTGCAAAGTGAATTGTTTGTTGGTAGATATTTATGGTTAGGAAAATCAGCGTTGAAGACCCAGACCACTAAGCTGACATAAGGAAGAAAATTGGTAGCACATTTTTAAAAAGCCATGCAGAATAATGTGATTTAATTTGCATGGAATTTTTTATGTTCCAAGAAAATTATAATCCCTTGTAATATCTCTTTTTATTACCAATGCCTTTTGAATCTTTTTTGCATTACTTATATTATCAGTGCCTTTTGCATCTTTATCTAGGAATCTAGTTAATTATCTCTCTCTGGCTTTTCTTCGCTAACGAAGATTCAGGAAGGACTCATACCATGCTTTCTACAAGCGCGTTGATGACTAAAAAGGCCGATCTGAGATAAACAAGTCCGGTTACAAAAAGCACAGCAGAAAGTCCCTTAGGTGATGTTTCCAAGTTATGGGTCTTTCTGTGTTGCCATTTCTCTTCAAGACTCGTTTGGGGTGAGTTCTCGAAAGAGGCTGCAGCATTGTGGATAGTGCGTCTCCATGCCTCCCGATGTGAGGTCAGGGCAGACCATTGTTGGTGATCGATTTGGCCAAGCCTGAGATGAGATGTTGTTTCAAGGAGTCCTTGTATCTCTTCTTTGGAGGACCCCTCTTTCACTGGCCTGTGGTGAGTTCACCGTAGAGTACTATTTTGGGTCCTCCATCCTAGAAACGTGCCCTGCTCAGCGCAGTTGTGTTTTCAATAGCATGGCCTCAATGCTTGTGATCCCTGCTTGCTCCAGGACAGCAACATTCGTCACATAGTCGGTTCAGTGTATATTTGGGATTGTGCATAGACAGCGCTGATGAAAGCGTTCGAGGAGTCGTAGATGTTGGCGATAGGTGACCCATGTTTCAGACCCATAGAGGAGAATGGACAGTACAATGGCTCTGTACACACTGATTTTTGTGCTTCGCCTCAGGTGTTTCTTACTCCAGACTCTTTTGTGAAGCCTTCCGAACACACTATATGCCTTTCCTAATCTGTGATCGATCTCTTTATCAATCTTGGCATCTGAGGAGATGATACTTCCCAGGTAGGTGAACTGCTGAACAGACTTAAGCACAGATTTGCCTACAGTGACGTGGGGGTCATAGTGCTCTTCCTGTGGTGCAGGCTGGTAGAAAACTTCCATTTTCTTCAGGCTGACAACAAGGGCAGCATCGTCAGCGAAAAGCAGCTCACGTACTAGATAGTTTAGAGTCTTTGTGCAAGCCCTCAGATGGCTTAAGTTAAACAAGCTACCATCAGTGCGGTAACATACATAGATGCTGTCTTCTTCTTCGAGATCTGCTGTAGCCCTTTGGAGCATCATGCTGAAGAAGACTGTAAATAGAGTTGGAGCAAGAACACAACCTTGTTTCACACCATTAGTTATTAGAAAGGGCTCTGAGAGAGCATCACCATATCTGACTTGACCGTTCTGGCCCTCATGTAACAAGATAATCATTTTGAGGAATTTGGGGGGGACATCCTAGTCGTTCCAGGATCTGCCACAGACCTTTTCTACTCACAGTGTCAAAGACTTTGGTAAGGTTGACAAATGTTACATAGAGTCCTTTCTTCTGCTCTCTACATTTCTCTTGCAGTTGTCTAAGAGCAAGTACCATATCTGTAGTGCACTTATTAGCTGTGAAGTCACACTGGCTTTCACAGAGAAGTTCTTCTGCAATAGCAGGAACTAATCTGTTCAGGAGTATCCTTCCAAGGATTTTTCCAGCAATGGAGAGCAGTGTTATACCTCGATAGTTGGGCAATGAGATTTTGCTCCTTTTTTCTTATACAGGGTGATGATAACTGCATCTCGGAGATCTGATGGCAGTTCACCTTTTCCCCAGCCACTCACAAAATGCTTGTGGAATTTAGCATGGAGTACATGACCTCTGTGTTTCAAAGCTTCAGGTGGGATTCCATCAGTCTCGGCTGCCTTGCTGTTTTTCATCTGCTGTATGGCCTTAATGGTTTCTTCCAAAGTGGGAACCATGTCCAGTTCATTTTTCATTGGTTGTTGTATCATATGCTGGATAGCTGAGCCTTGGACTACTCAGTTTTCACTGAAGAGACTTTGGAAATGTTCAGCCCATCGATTCAGGATGGAGGTTTTGTCTGTGATTAGTGTTTGACCATCCGTACTATATAAGGAGCTTTGGATCTGATAAGTAGGTCCAAACACTGCTTTAAGAGCTTCATAGAATCCTCTGGAATCTCCCAGATCTGCACAACGTTGTGTCTTGTCTGCTAAATTGATCCACTACTTGTTCTGAATGTCTCGGAGTTTTTGTTGTCAGTGTTTGGATTGGGGATGCATTCAGGTTGTCTTCAAGCTATCGTTCTGCTGAAAGATAGTGTTTGTAATAGTCAGCTGCTGTTCTGCACAAAACTCTAGCAGGAGGTGTCCATTATCATTACAGTTTCCAACACCACGCTTGCCTAGAATACCTTTCCAGGCTTCAAAGTTCCCTGTTTCCCCAAAAATAAGACATCCCCATAAAATAAGACCTAGTACAGGTTTTGCTGAATTGCTAAATAAAAGGCCTCCCCCAAAAGTAAGACCTAGCAAAGTTTTGTATATAAATATATAGTATGTATATAATAAATGTTCATTTTTTTTGGTTCAACAATAAATGTAAATTCTTCTTCATGGAAAAGTAAGACATCCCCTGAACATAAGACCTATCACATCTTTGGGAGCAAAAATTAATATAAGACGCTGTCTTATTTTTGGGGAAACACAGTTCTTTCCTACTCTGGCCTTGAAGTCACTAAGGATAATGATTTTATTTTCTGAAGGGTCTTTTTGTATGAGGTGGCGTAGGTTTGTGTAGAATTTGTCTTTCTCCATAGGGTCGGCTTGCATAGTTGGGGCATATATACTGAAGAGAACAACATGAGGGAAGCGTAAGGAGATAATGCGATGAGAGTGACCTGTTGGCAGGGTTTCGAGTTTGGAGGCAATGAAGTTTTTAATCATAAAGCCTACTCCTGAAAGATGTTTTTCAGTTTTTGGTTTGCCAGACCAGTAGAGTTTATAGCCAGCACCGTGTTCTTTAAGGCTGTCTTCCTCATGGAGACGAACTTCACTAAGAGCAGCAATGTCAGTATTAAGTAGTGATAGTTCATGGGCTGTTAGAGCAGAACGACGCTCAGGACGTCCACTATCTGCAGAATATAGCATGGTACTGATGTTCCAGCATGCAAGCGTCAGTCTGTTTGCACCTTTGGAGGCTGGTGCGTGCCTTTGTATGTTTATTTTGTTTGACCGCATCAGAAGATGCCTGTTGACCACGGCTCGCCAAACGGGTAGATGGAGATGAGCTTTCTTTAGGCCACCTTTTCTAGGCCCCTCTCCGTATGGAGCAAGCAGTGCTCTCCTTAGAAAAGGCTGCTTGGTCATTCAGGATTCCGCCGAACAAGACTGTCATCTCCCGATCAGTCTCAAGCGACCAAAGTCCAGAACTGCCTGCATGCAGGGTTGGCTCTGCGGCTTCCAGTTCATCTTTCATTTGCCGTTTCGTCCCTCACCTATCACTAAAGGACTTTTTTGGAGGGGGGGATCGGATGTATCCTTTGAGCCTATGCAACGGATTTTTCTGGTGGAGCACAGCATGCACAGAACTGGCTTCACCCTTTAAACCAGAGTTTTGTCTGCCGGGGCCAAGCAAGCCAGGACGGTGGCAGCGAGATCTTTGGGTCATAAGTTTGATTAGAGTTTCCTTCTCTTAGATGGTTTACCTTACAGGGTTAGATGAGCACCATCTGCCCGGGTTTGGGGTTGGAGTTTTCCTTCTCCTAGGATGGTTGCCAGAAAGCTAAAGAGCCCATCCTGCCCTTTGACGCTCTTGGTCAGACCCTTCGGTTGTGACCTGTCTGGCATGGAAGGCCCTACCGGTGGCTGTTTATGCCACTGCCAGCATAGCTCACAGCTTCATTAGGGTACGCAAGCCTCACCCCCGCAACAAGGGGGCATCAATGGAGAGGACTGAAAATTTAATGATAAAAGAACTGCAGTGAAAGTTGTTAGAGCAGAACGACGCTCAGGACGTCCACTATCTGCAGAATATAGCATGGTACTGATGTTCCAGCATGCGAGCGTCAGTCTGTTTGCACCTTTGGTGGCTGGTGTGTGCCTTTGAAGACATAAAGTCTCTGAAACTCAAGATTCCACAGTAGCTGTATAACTAATTTCTATTGATAAATCCATCCTTCATAAATTAGTGTGACCCATTAAAAACCCATCTAAGTTAGATCATCTTGTCATACTTCCATATGACATATTTTCATAAATGAATTTCTCAGTCAGTTTCTTCAATTGATTCTGATTGATTATAACCCAACAGAATTATTCAGAAATATGACAACATGTTTTCCTTTGACTCTGAAACTGAAACCTTTTTAGAACTTGCTGTGGAAAAATAGATAATTTTGGGTGATTTCTATAATTGTTTCCAAACAGAGAGGGATTAGTAAAGATGTCACCAAACCGTTAGGAGGCCTTTCTAGTCTTTCATCCTGCCCCAGTCAGAGGTAACCCACATGGGCCCTTGTTTGCCTGGCCTAAGACAAATATATCGTAGCTGAATCCTTATTACTGGGAGCCTGAATAAATCAGGAGAAATTGTTCACAAATATGTGAGAAGAAAATAAAATGGAGAAGTGCAAAAGCTCCCATTATAAACTTTGTAATAGTTGAGTGCTGCTTAGAATCGAACTAAAAGTTCATTTTAGATTATAATCCAATAGTGAGGGAGGGAGCAAGCTAGAGCACTAAAATGGGTAAAATATTTATTTGAGAAACTGCGAATTAAAAATAAAGAAAAAAATTTAACTGATTCCAACCAAGGATTAGTCTTTCTTCATTTTGCTTTATTAACCACATATCTCTGGATGCATCTGCACTGTAGAAATAATGCAGTTTGACACTGCTTTAACTGCTGTAACTCAGTGCTATGGAATTCTGGGATATGTAGTTTTGTGAGAGTTTTGTGGCACTCTGATGTCATAACAAACTACAGTTAAAACATGGGCAAATTACATTAATTCTTCAGTACAGAAGCAGCCTAAAAAAGAATACTTATTAATAATAAAAAAATAATAAAATTTATATATATTTCCCACCTCTCCCCATGGATCGAGGCAGGAGTACAACACTTTAAAATCGTAATACAATATAGAGAAAGGAGTACATGCTAACTAGAATTTTAAAAAAATAAAATAAATAAAAAACAAATGGATGGAAATAACAAAAATATGGATATGGAACACACACATATGCCCAGAATCAAATAGCCTCTTTTCCCTAAAGCCAGAAGAGAGAGTTTCTCTGACTTTTTAATTCTTTAAAGGACTCATCATTAATACAAACATGCACACACACACACAGGGCATGTATATATTTTGGGGTGCTGGGAAGCCACACACCTGACATACACACACATATGTGTGTGCATGTTTGTGCACACCTTTATGTATACATATTTGTGGTTGTGACCATCATGGATTTGAGGTGACAGAAACATCCCCCAGTGTAATCATTGTTGAGAGCCTGCATGTTTGAAAGCTCCATTGCCTACTGAAGCCCAAAGGTGCTTTGAGCAGGTCATTAAGGCTACAGGAACTGCGTTGCTATATTAGATTGGGTCCTATGAAGAGAGAGTTCAAGAAGTTCTGTTTTAATGTACTATTTTTTGTATGTTTAATTGTAATTTTTAATGTTGTAAGCCACCCTGAGTCCCAGACTTGGAAGAAGGGTGGGATAGTAGTAGGAGTAGCAGTAGTAGGAGTAGTAGTAGTAATAAATACCATTAAATAATAATAATAATAATAATAATAATAATAGTAATATTTTCAACAGAAGCCCTCCAGTTACATTACAAAATTAGTGCTATGACTGCCACCCAGCTTTTAACTCCATTAGAAGGAATCTGTGCTGCGTTATGATGCTTTGCAGAAGGACAGTAGAAATGAGAAAAGAACTCAATCCACCTACATTAGTAAGAAGTCTAGAAAATTTACACTGGCCTGTGCATACAAGTCATTTATTGGTGCAAACTCTCACTTTTCCATTTATGAATCTGGCTCCCAGGTGAGAATATTCTACCTCACCTGTACTTGAAAGCATTTTCAGTGAACTCAGAAAAGTTGTAGAATTGAAAAGAGAAGAATTTACCAAAAAGTTTTAAAATCAAATGTATTTATTATATGACATGCATAGAAAACTATTGCTTCCATTGTATTATTTCCTGTATGACTCACAGGTCCAGGTGTGTGGTGCTGAGTTAAATAGGTGTAGAGGATGCTTTACTACTCATTCTCATTCAATCATATACTCCTGCCACTTTTTAAAATTGTTTTCTGCTGCTCCAGAGAACAGGACCCGGAACAATGGATGCAAGATACAGGAAAAGAGATTCCACCTGAACATTAGGAAGAACTTCCTGACAGTAAGGGCTGTTCGACAGTGGAACGCACTTCCTCGGAAGGTGATAGAGTCTCCTTCCTTGGAGGTCTTTAAGCAGAAGCTGGATGGCCATCTGTCAGGGATGCTTTGATTTGGATTTCCTGCAGGGCAGGGGGTTGGACTGGATGGCCCTAGTGGTCTCTTCCAACTCTACGATTCTATGATTCTATGATTCTATGAAAATTGAGTTTATGCTACTTGTATGATAAATTTGTGAGTTCTACAAGTCTGTTCAAGAAGACACAAAATACTACATGTCTAAATCATAAACTGTTGCATTTCACTTTGCCTTGTCATTTGCTTCAGTGCAAAGTAATGATAATGGCCATGTAGAATTTGACTCTCCTGTGAAATGACCTGCATTTTTACATACTATGAAACTATCTCAGTTGTACAGATACAGACAGACACACATGTATACATTACTGTGGATGGATAACTATACTAACAAGTTCAAACATAGATTGTCAGAAGGCAATCTAAACAATTATAGTAAGAAATATTTAAGTGGAGGGTGAGATCCTTAGCTTTGTCAGCCATATGATCTAAGGCCTGAACATTTAGTTGTGAAGGTATCACTAATGATGTGCTAGTTCTCAAGGATATATCAGAGTGCTACAGCTAACACCCGATAATATCGCTCACTCCAGTGCCAGCACACTTTGACTGCTTAGTGCAAAAATCTTTTGCAAAAGAAATCCTAAGAGAAACCAAAGAGCTGTGTTTACATTAATAGAGTTCATCCACACATCACCAGAAAACAAACATTTTAAAAAGACAATTAAACATGTTTAGAATTTGTTTTCTTTTTTCCTTTTTGGGAGCTACTTTTGTCCACGACCATTTCTTTTGATGTTTTAGTGCCATTCTTGTGGGTTCAATACTGTGGCATCTTTAACAATTACTATAATAGAAATGGCTTAAGCAATTAACTGGATTCAATTATTTAGGTTATTGATCTCAGAATTTGCACATTGTTTATTCATTCTGAGTCCATTCTTGGAACTGTCTTAAATACCTTATTTAAGGTATTTAAGGGCTACTTATTTAAGGGCTACTGTAAGTAGCCCTTGCTACTTACAGTATATTTGCAGATTACTTTGTACAGTGAGCCCTCTGTATCCATGGATTCAACCAATAAATTCCAAAAAGCAAACCTTGATTTTGTCATTTTATGTAAAGGACACCATTTTACTGTGCTCTATATAATGGGACCAGAGTGTTCCTGAAATTGGTAACCATGGCGGGAGGGTGCAAATCATGCCCTTTCCGCGGTGCAAAAAAGGAGCTCCAAATGGAGCTCCTTTTGGTGGTGGGTATTTGCCGCGGCTTTTAGATAGCTGTGGCAAAGACCCTGGGAGAAAGGGGCCACAGCGGTGGCCCCTTCCTCTCTTCAGCCCTGCCTCCGCTAGCGGGGTGCAGCGGGTGCCCAGGGCACCTGCTGCACCCCGCTTAGAGGCTGTGGGGAACTGTCAGTTTGCCGCTTCCCTGCGGCCTCTGGAAGCGGCGGGATGGGGCTGGGGAGGCTGCCGGTGTGGCAGCCTTGGCCCCATCCCGCTGCTTCCTGGGGCAGATAGAGACTGCTTGTTTTGGGCGGTCTCTATCGCCCCTATGACTTTAATTCATTCCAATTAGTTGCAATTGAAATTTTAAAGATTTCCAAATAATTGCTCTGATCAGATCTCTTCTCCATTTTACTTGTAGCTGAAGAGGACAGAGTGATCAGTATCAGTAACATCAGATATCTAGTGACACTGTTGATAATTCTGCTCTTGTATTGTTTCCTTCTTGGGCTCCTTTGACATTATCTGCTCCTGATGATTCTCTACCTGCTTCTTTCTTAAACTAGCAGTTATTCCTTTTCAGTTTCTTTTGATACTAGTTTTATTGCTTCACTTGGATGCAGTGCTTTGCCACCTGCTGCTTGCTCTCTCTTTCTGGATATTTTCAGTCTTGGTCCCGTCTTGACTATAATTACACCAAAATCTAATTTCCTATATTTGATCTTCCAATTAAACCTGTCCCTAAAACACCAACATACTCAGTTGGAATCCAGAGATGACAAGGTCCTCTTCTTTTTGTTGAAAGCTTCTCATATGTTTCTATCACCATTTAAAATGTCATCCAACATAGATTGATGCAACTCTTTTCCTTTCCTGACCTAGGTCAAATTTACCATTAGCTTTTCAAAATTTTAAGAATACATTTTTTTCCTGCAACAATAATTTAAACTGTCATTCATGCCATGGTTATCTTATATCTTAACTGTAACAATCTTTAATCTTCACATTTATCCAATATTGTTGTGTTTTTGTAATTCATCTAGTTGAAGTTAAAAGCATCACAAAATGCTGAGCTTGGGTTATTATATTATACCTTGGCTTTGGGAATAATTTATTTTAATTTTGTTAGTTGTATCTGTATGGGGTGGGTGGAATAGGAACTACTTCTGAGAGATATTTATTGTTTACAGAGTAACAGTAAAATAGATGGCCAGCATGTGGCACAAATTCAGGAAGAATAATATGCAGCCCCCTCTTTGTTCAGCTGGCTTTTGCTTAAACAACCTGTTGTCACAAAGATGTTTGTACATGGATTGAGAGTCAAGATACAACAGTCTTGTGGTTTAAGATTTGTTATAACAGGAAACCTAGACTTGTAAACTTACCACATAATTTTCAATGAAGTGTCTATTCTGCCACTACTCAAGGAGTAGTGTTTAAAAATTCAGCTGGTTCCTCTCTACAATTTGATTACTATTACCATGATATTAAAAGAATAAAAAGAAAACAAATCTGTTCTGATCATTTACAATGTCAAGCCTTTCTTGACAGTTTAATTCATTTTTCAGTCTTGTTTGGCTTATATTTTCTAGATTATGACAAAGCCTGTGTGCTTGTCAGGATTTCATAAATATGCAGAAAGACCTATCCAGTTGATCTTGGCCACAATTGGTTAGCAATATTCATACATCACATATCAGATATAAGATCTGATAGACCCCACTATCAGAACTGGCTTCCACATGGCTCAGAAGTGGTATGAAGAGAATTTCCCAAGTGGTGCTCATGTACCTCATTTCTTTGTCTGCTACATAGAAAGACTGACAGAGGATGCATGAACCATCTGCATTGCTTTCGATTCCAATTCCATGCAATGCCCTCCTAAGGCTCTTGAAACCAGTGCTGATATTTAATTTGTAAGGCTAACAAACTGGACATGTTTAAATTTGATGTCATATACACTATTTCTATACAGTCTCCAGAATGCTAACAAAATAATAAAAATGTAGAGTTCTACCTTTTAACTAAGGTGTGATTAAGACATGGGTGGCAGCTCCACCACTTTTTCTGTTTTTTAGTAAAGCAGTGAATTTTTATTTCTGACATGGTTTATCATACTCTCTTCTATCTGCGTGTAGAGATCAGGTTCACAGAAATCATGTGTGTATATAAGCCTTCCCCTGCAAGTCTGAAGCTCCTCCATATTTCCTGATCCTCCATAGTAGTAGTAATAAGAATAATTATCCTATTCAGGTGAAAATTCACCTATAAAGAGCCTCAAAACACTGTTTGGATGAGCATCGTGCTTCAAAACAACCCCAGCTCCTCAGACCTATTTAAAATACAGTCATCCCCCAGATACACAGAATCTATTACAGGTATAATAATAATAATAATAATAATAATAATAATAATAATAATAATAAATTTTATATAGTGTCATAACTTTGCATGGTACTTTACAGGCATCATTAAAACAGCATATCAACTGCCAATGGCGTACAATCTAATAGTCATAAAATATAAACTATACAAAATTAAGCAAGTTATGCAGTTAAAATACAAACTGTAAAAACAACTAATACATATAATCAAATATAAAATTATAAAACAATAGTAAAATACAGTTCCAAATGCTTTAGAGAACAAGAAAGTCTTTAATTTGGATTTAAAGCTAGCGAGAGAAGAGATAGTCCATAGATGTTCAGAGAGGCAGTTCCAGGGGTATGGTGCATCAAGTGAAAAAGGATGAAGCTGAGCCAAGGAAGAAGAAATCCTTGGCTGGGTAAGTAGCCCCGAGCTCCTGGACTGCAAATTTCGAACAAGATGGTGAGATGAAATGAGGACTACAAGCATCCACCGCTTGGAAATATTACAAACAAAATTGCCTGCACCACTGTGTATAATGGGACTTGAGCAGATATATGATTCTATGATTAGAGGTCCTAGAACCAAAACACAGTGGATATTAAGGATCCACTGTACTGAAAATTTGTCAGACAATGAAACAAAAAAACCTGAAGAGACATCCAGCCAATGTTCAGATACAAGTGCAGAAAGGCAGCCTGCTGCAAAAGCATTTGGATGAAAATTGGCTACTTCCCCTGTCCCTGTCACAGCCCCCCACCCTTGCCCTATGCACATATATGTAGGGGAGGGCAGAGGACTGTTTGGGAATACAAGAAAGGATTTTGCTCTTCAAGACACCCTAGACATATTGTAAAAGAAAAGAAAAAAATAGTATAGTACATAGTTATGTGGGTGTGTTTTTTGTGTTGTTATGCACAAAATGCCCTTGCATGTGTGTCTAAATGTAATCTGTGCACTGAGTAAGGTGTGGAATAAGGGGGTTATTGTAGCCCACTGCTTCCAGGCCCCATCATATCCTTCATGCTGGTTGATTTTTTCTTCCCATTTCCCCGAAAATAAGACATCCCCTGAAAATAAGACCTAGTAGAGGTTTTGCTGAATTGCTAAATTTAAGGCCTCCCCCGAAAGTAAGACCTAGCAAAGTTTTTGTATATAAATATATATACAGTATATAATAAATGTTCTTTTTTTGTTCAACAATAAATGTGAATTCTTCTTCATGGAAAAATAAGACATCCCCTGAAAATAAGACCTAGCAAATCTTTGGGAGCAAAAATTAATACAAGACAATGTCTTATTTTTGGGGAAACATGGGTAGCAACTGATACAATGACCAAGTTGGATTTGAACCTGCATCAGTGACCAAAGCAACAAAATGGAAATAGGGAAGCTGGCAGTTACTAGCACTGGGATTAGATTAGTAGTACAGTTATTTTAGGCCAATCATGATTAATGCCAATTTCTACTCATTTACTTGAGGATGTGGGCACAGCCTAGCTGCAGGCTATCCAAGTTGAAAACCAAGTGCCAGAGATTCTGTCTGGGAATACCTAGGGAATACATACCTATCTGAGAATAAGTTCCATGGAACTCAGTATTGTTTACAACTAAGTAGACATTTTTAAAAATTGCATTGTCCTACCTATGTACTCATATTTTCAGTTATATTCAGTTAACTAGGAAAGCAAAAATCTTCTAATTTCAATTTGGATTCATGAATGAATGGCCTGTACTTGTGGATAGTTTCTTTGCTGATTGGAGAATATGTGTTCCACACCTTACTGAATTCAAAAACTTGCTCTTTGTGTGGTCTGTTTCAATCCCACTTGTATGCACCAAAATCTGGATACAACCCTTGGCTCTGTCCCTGTTGTTCACTTCTTTTCTTTCTACAATAGAAGCAGACATGTTTCAATTAGTCAAATGGGTTGTATCATTCAGTGTCACTTTAATGCAACAAACTAATGCTGATGATTTTATGAAGTTAGATTTATTTATAAGTACATCTTCATGTTTTCACACAGACTCATTACTTAGTTTTACTTCTGTGTTGCTTTTTTGTTGGTTATTTATATCTTTGGGAGCTTTTTGGTTTGAGAAAAAGGAATTCATATATGTATTTGACCACAGGTCATTTAGTGTGTATGCTGATCAACAAATATTAATCACCTGGTGTTCCTCCTTGTTAATTTTTGTGACAGAGCTCAGTGTCTCCACTGCGGTCTACAGGTACTTGCCAGCCTCCAGCTCATCATGAGGGTAAACAAATGAACATCCAGCATGAAACTGAGCAAATGTTTCCAAAGGTAGGTGAGAAAACCTCAGGACTCCATTCCTTGTGAGAGAGCTAGACTGAAACTGGTGAGATTCTGGGACTGTTGGAATTCTGATGCTGCTATTATTAATTCTCTGGCTTTCCCCCCAGCATTAGAGAATAATCCGTCAACACCAGTGAAATTTCCTGTTGAAACCACAATTTTAACACAGCAAGAAATGTAGCATTTAGCAAATTGCTTTGTATTAGAGGAACTGTAAGAAATAACATAATTTTAGCCATGATCCTCTCTGCCCTTCAGATACTTTGATGTGAATTGGTCAAATGCTCTGATGCAGTGATCAAATAAGAAATGACAAGTTTGTGAGATTGCACTGGAGACTACCACTTGCTACAGAATTTAATCTGAAGGCTGTCTATTAAATCCCGCATTATTTAGGGTTCTAGTTAGTCCTCACCCACAGTCATATCATGCTGTGGCTTGACTCTGGGTGTTGGGGTCTAGCATGGGATGCTTGATCTGGGTTCAGAACACACCGCAGAAATAATTCAGTTTGAGACTGCTTTAACTGCCCTAGCTCAATGCTAGGGAACTCTTGGAACTTTAGTTTTGTGGGAGATTTTGTTTTCTCTGCCAGAGAGCTCTGGTGCCACAATAAACTGCAGTTCCCAGGATTCCCTTGCATTGAGCCAGATCAGTTTAAGTGGTCTCAATGCAGATTATTTCTGCAGTGTGTTTGGACCCTGAGCAGCTAGCTTCTCATAATGACCAAAAAAGTTGGTTCTGTGTGGTTACTTGGATTTGTCATGTTACCTCTTTGTGCTACTAGCATGATGGAGTGGTTAGACCAGGACTGAAAAGAAACAATTTCAAATGCCACTTGGTTATGAAGCTCACTGGGTGATGTGAAAATAACCTAGATATTTCAAGATATTTCAATCTCAGCTGCCATCTTTGCCTTTTCCATCTTTTTAGCAATTAGATTTAGGCCTAACTCTGATGGATGACATCTGTTGCCAGTACAGTCGCCCCCTGCCAGTACAGTCAGCCCACCACATTTTCAGCTTTGATTTTTGCAGATTTGATTAGTTTTGGATTTAATTGGCACGTTCTCTCTAGGAATCTCTAGGCCCTCCAAGAGTGGCTCAGCTGGAAGTTGACCATAGTGTCATGTTGGAAGATCTAGAGATTCCTAGAGAAAACACTTCTCTAGGCATTTGTAGGTCTTCCAGCATAATTCTGTGGTCAGCATCTGGCTGATGTTGACTATAAAGTTGTGCTGAGTGACCTAGAGATTCCTAAAGAGATGTTCTCTCAGGTTAAAAAAAAACTTTTAAATTTATTTTTTCCACGTTTATGGGAGAAGTTTGCCCTTAATCACATGTGTGGTTATGTGGAGGGCACACTGTTATTACATCTTTCAGCAAAATTGGGGAAAGGGGAGTAAGGGGCGAAACAGATGGTCCCAAAGGGGCGATGTGATGCCACCCTGAGAGAGCCAGCTTCTGCCCCAAATGGGAGCAGAAAAAGTCT
This sequence comes from Urosaurus nigricauda, assembly GCA_034509955.1. Taxonomy (NCBI): domain Eukaryota; kingdom Metazoa; phylum Chordata; class Lepidosauria; order Squamata; family Phrynosomatidae; genus Urosaurus; species Urosaurus nigricauda. Next base: position 308,981,346 of record JAOEGL010000001.1, on the reverse strand, counting down.
GTTTTTATTTGGGGTTGAAAAAAGCTGCCCCTTTGCCTCTAGAGCCAGCTTTTCACTGGCTCTGGAATGAGTGACATCTAAACACCATGCCCCCAAGTCACCTTGAAGCCAGCCAGCATGTAATCACTGGTGCTGCCTCTGGGCAACTAGGGGGCATGTTGTGTCTAAACGCCATGCCCCCAAGCCAGCTAGAAGCCAGCTTTACCAGGCTGTCTGTTTTGGTCCTAAATTCTTTTCATCACAGCATCCTTCTCTAGTTGGCTTAAGGGTAGAGTTAAGAACTGCAAAAAGGTGATGGAAAGAAAGTTTTCTTGCACTGGTGCTAGAGCTTCAGCACCGTTGTTGCTTTTAAACCATAGTTGTTGTATTGTGCCTGATTTTTAAAAAGAGTCATACTATCTGAGATAAGTTGATAATCTTATTTGCAAAACATTTTTAACTCACTGGTTTTACATTCCAGCTTGGTTGAAAAGTGCATGTTCACTTAGGTAGTTCAGTCTGCAGCACAATCAGATTGGTTTGTAGATATTGTTGTTGTTATAATATTTATGTATTCTATCTTTTCCCCAGTCTTGGACTTGAAGCAGTTTACAAAAACTGAAACAAATGCAGCTGCAAAGTCTATATCATACTATCTATCTATCTATCATCTATCTATCTATCCACACACACACACACACACACAATAAAATTAAAAGCAATTAAAAGCAAGTCCATTTAAAAAACAACAACAAATAAACTGTAAAGTACATTCTGATGTTGTAAAATCAGAAAATAGTTTCCTGCAATGAATAAAAATCAAGCACCCTCAGCCTGGCTAAAACTAAGTGTTTACTAAATCTCACTGAAAGCAGCAGCTTGTGTTAGTCATGATTAAAGTCTTTCATAAATTATAGTGAGGCATATATGTAACCCTGTGCATGTTTACTTCACGAGCAACTCCCCTTATGTGCCTTGAGAACTGCTCCCTAGCAAGCAAGGATGCATACAATTTTCAGCCTTCATTATAATTAATAAAGAAAGAAGTTGGTAGCATAAGATTTCATAGCTTTCGTAGACTTCAGTCTGTTTCCTCAGATTCATGCTTGGAGTGGGTCATGATCTAAGGAAGTAGGCTTAAATCTAGGAAAGCTCATGTTACCAACTAATTTCTTTCAGTTATTGTCAAAGGTGCTACAAGATCCTTTTGCAAACTGATTTTCCAGACTAACATAATATACCTTTGAATTTGGCCAATGTGTCGGCAAGATGGGTTAGGCCTGCAGTAGATCCCCCCCTCCCTCATTTGACAGCCAACTTAAAATGACATGGAGTTTTCACTACATAAAACATTTGCAAATTGAAGTTAAATAGAAAGTAAAAGTCTTAGCTGTGGTGCGACTCCACTTCTATGTCTAATTAAAGCCTCAAAGGATTTTAAAAAGCTGTATAAGGTGAACTGTTTCAGCAAACAGCCCTTAATGTAGAAAACCAACACCTTTGCAGTGGGGAGAAGCAATACAAGCCAGAATATGTTTCCAAACAAAGAGAGGTGGTCTTCTCTAGTGCAGCTCTCTTTCTTTAGCAGCACAGCATGGGGTACAAGAAAAAACATTAAGAGACTCATCCTGAGCCTTTCCCCTTTTCCACACCTGCATACCACGGTCCCTGCTGCTGTAACTTTATGGACCATGAGGAGGCAGGTTTGACGCCATGAAACTCAGGGTGAGCTGACAGCTGCAGAAGCACAAACAGTAAAATGTAAAGAGGAAGAAGGCGAGATCACCTTTGAAGTCTACAAAAAAAAGAATGACTTTGACCACTTCCTTTTTTAATTAGCTGTCTCAGGTACATTAAGATATTAGCCACTAGGTCAGTTGGGGAGAAGAAGATGAGGAAGCAGTCACATTTGAATAGTTTCAGGTGTAGATTTTGAAACAATCTCCCCTTTCTCCTTCACAACCTAGCCATACACTATAAAAAATAATGAAATATTATTTTTTTTTAGTAAGGATTGGTTGGAACTAACGCTGTGTTTGCAAATGTGTACAATTACATTAATTCAAGCGAAATTAAAGTTAGAATCACATGTAAGGCAAAACATTCATAGTTAGACTTTCTGAGACTGCATTAAGTGCTCTGAATTGTGCATATGTAGTATATATTAGTTTATAAGATGTTAATTCAAGTTTCCTTTTACCTGGCTGAACTTTAGTGTACACTTGTAGAAACAAATGTGGGGTGGAGTGCATTGGTAAGTTGTAAAGCTCATCCCATCCCATTATCGATTTCCATTTTGCATTTACTTATATTATAAGAAATTGATTTAAATAAGGAAATGGTTTTGATTGATCCTAATGATCATAAGCAACTGTACTGAAGTCAGTGAGATTATTTGATGTATCACTATGGAGAGATTGAAAATCAGAGAGTTTTTTAAATAAAAAGATGGGATGAAAGAATGGAAATTGGATAGTTTTATCATTCCTTTTTAAGTTGATGCAAAACTGGTGAGCATGTGGCATGCAATCCTTTTTCGGAAAAAATAAATATATTTATATTTTAATTGAACTGAGAATAACTTCATGACAACTTGTTTATGTAAGTTGACTTTTTTTTAAGGATACTGATCATCTAACTATAATGAACATGATACAACCCAAACCAAACACTTTTATATTCAGTTGTTTTCAACTGATGAGGCTTAAATGTTTGTTTAACTTTCCTTTTGAGACTTTGATGTACTTACCTTTGGTTGGATTGTGCCCATAGGGCTAATCTAATCTTCCTCTTAATTAAAGTAAGTACTGAAATCAGAGGGACTTAGCTGAACAAATTCCATTATTTAATAGGCCTATTCTAAGTGAGAGCCAGCTTTGCATAGTGGTTTGAGTGTTGAACCTTGATCAGGTTTTAATTCTTTGGACTGACATTAGATTCAGCTCATTGCATTAAAAGGTACTACATATGAAAACCCATTGGATGACATAGCCCGAAAGCCCCACAAAAAACTATGGATGCTGGCCATGAAAGCCTTTGACTCCCTATTGGATGACCTTGTGCAAGTCACATTCTCTCAGGCTCAGAGGAAGGATAAGGCAAACTCCCTTTGAACAAATTTTGCCAAGAAAATCCTGTGATAGGTTAGCCTTAGGGTCTCCATAAATCAGACAACATCTTGAAGGAAGACAACAACAACAAAACATTTACTGAACTAGATTTTAAAAGCTATTGCCAAGGATGGTTTAAGCTGAATTCTACACATTTTAAATGAAGTTTGAAGTACTTAGAAAGAAATGGCCATCCAGATTTGAAAGGCAGTGGAAGAAGAATTTTTAGAGATGCTTCAATATTGTATTATTTAATAGAGAGTCAGTGTGATGTAGTGTTGGACTGGGACTCTGGAAGATCAGGGTTTGAATCCCCATTCAGCCATGGAAACCTGAGTGATCTTGGGCAAGTCAACCAGAAAGCATATAATGATATAATTTATTATATTAAAATCTGTGATTTGTATCCAAAGATGCTTTTACATAAACAGAAAAGGTGTTGTTATCCTGAACAGCTGTTGTTGAGTTCTGGGGACTCTGCTTAACAGTTTGAGATACAGTGTGTGTGTGGGGAGGAGGGGGGGTTAGATGGTAGGATCAGTAAAAATAAGTGAGTTGTGATTTGTGTTTTGTGTCAATATTAGAGACAGTTTCTGCTTATGTAAAAACATCTTTGAACACAAACCTATATGTTACTGTACATTCAATGTTAAATCATTCACTGCAGTCATATAACTTGATCCTGTATATAATAATAATAATAATAATAATAATAATAGTAATACTGTTGTGTATTTGTTAATTGTTGTTCCCTGCTTCAGTCCATGAGTATCATCATCATCATCATCATCATCATTTTCTTACCCATTTCTCCTCATGGACTGAGACAGGGAACAACAACAATTAATAAATACATAACATTAACCAATACATGATGTTGGCCAACCAAAATGCACTAAACTTCATGCAGGCTTTCAAAGCTCTACTGGCTTCCTAATCACAGAAAGGATGTTTAAAAAGTATACAGAAGAGGAAAAATTAAATCAGATTGAACACTGAAACTATAAATAAACAAAAGAATCACTTTAGATTTTACATTTTAAATTATGTGTCTATGGTCTGCACTAAGCCAAAAATTCTTCAATAAGCAACAAATAACTGATTTAGATCTGGCTTCTGGTTATTGAAATGTGCTTGTTATGCTGTGTGTGTGTGTGTGTGTGTGTGCGCACACACGCTCGTTGGGGCAGGAGAATAAGGCTAGAAGTCTATATACATGCAATCTGGTCAAATGAAAAAAGCATTCTTTAAGCCCTTGATCTCAACAGAAGAGTTAGCAATGTGTTTAAAAACTTTATCATCAAAATTAATAAAGCAAAATTTTTCATCTTTTTTCTAACTGTGTCTTCATAGAATCATAGAATTGGAAGAGACCACAAGGGCCATCCAGTCCAACCCCCCTGCCATGTAGGAACTCCCAATCAAAGCATCCCTGACAGATGGCCATCCAGCCTCTGCTTAAAGACCTCTAAGGAAGGAGACTCCACCACTTGACCTGTACCCTGTTTTTTTTAATGTTGTGGTAATTTTTTATCTAGTTACCCTCAATCTTTTGATTAAAGGATGAGGATAAATAAGGGGCATAAATGAAAATAACTAAAGACAGCAAATCTTCAACCCCAGAGCAAGGTAATTGCAAAGAGAACAAAGAAGAGATTCAGGCAAGAAACTGGAGCTGAGAAACAGCAACTGCCAGCACTAGTCCAGTTGCTAGTCCATTTACCTTGTGCATTCTGGCCCATAATAAAGCTAGATTTCAGAATAAAACATGATGACTCTCAGAAAGTTTGGGTTTTAGCTTGAAATTGGAAATATAATGGAAACTGGACTATAATTTCCATCAGTTCCAGTCAGCATAGCCAGTGGTGAGAAATGCAAGGAGCCACAGTCCAACATCAGGAGAGGAGCACTTTGCCCACTCATAGTGTAGAACAAATAATTATTGTTGGATGCACAATAATCCTTTCTGCATCTTTTCATCCTGTTTGTTATAGGCAAACATTGCTCATCACTAACAAATGGCATGACCTCTAACTGTCCCCACTTGGCAGGGGCAATCTCAAATAATCCTCTGTCCACCAACTTCTCCAGCTGATTTTTTAAAAAAAAATGTTTTGGTTTCTCTCTCTTATCCTTCCACTTTCTCCCCTTTTCCTCAACTCACTTCAGTTACTGCAAACAGTGTTCAAAGTGCAAAAGTATGTGGCATTCAGCAGTGAGGAGAGGATAGAATCTTATCCTTTTCATGATGATCAGGCAAAAGTAGATTGCAGCAGCCTCTCCTTGCCTTCATATTCTTCCTCACTGATAACTTTTGCCATTTTGGTCACATGTTGTGTCTCAGTTTTCATCTGTAAAATGTTGGAGATTATGAAATAAGAGACATAGAATTGTTGGTAGGAGACTAGTGGTAAACCCCAATCTGGATCAGGACAATGATACTGGATCAAGGTCTTGTTACTGCTTCTCTTTCAGAAAAAAAGTGGCCACATCAAACATACTTTTGAAAAAGATATCTAATTCACAGTTTGGCCCTTCTCTATCCAGTAGTTGAATAGTTTCCACTTCCTTCCAGACTCTAATCAACTTCCTTCTGTCATCTTGGTACTCATCACTATCAAGTTTAACAACATTTTATATTAAGCTCAGACTAATAGCTAAGAATTGATTAAATTCAATCATATGATATTAACACCTTCACTTGAAAATATGAGCCACACACCTAAGATACCATGATTATGTCATCAGTAAATGCCAGTGTGTCCAAGACAAACGTGAAACTCTAATATAATAGATGGTCATTATTGGTCCTGTCAAAAACAGTCACTGTGTCACTTTTAAAAAAAAAAACAAGAAAGAAACATGATTTTTAAAAATAAGGAGCCCTGGTGTTGCAGTGGTTAAATATTGGTACTGCGGCCATTCACAGCCACAAGATTGTGAGTTCAATCCCAGAAAGGGCTCTAGGGTCCACTTAGCCTTGCATCCTTCCATAGGTCGCTAAAATGAGTACTCAGCTTGTTTGGGGCAATTAGCTCGCGCATTGTAAACTGCTTAGGGAATGTTTAAGTGCATTAATAAATAGTATAGAAATGTACTTCCTATTGCTATTGCTGTTGTACATTTATCAGATTTCTGTGTATTTTGGAAATCAGATGATTTACGATTGTTTCCGGCTATAGCTATTTAACTTCACATATTCACTGAGTAGCTATTATTCTTATTCCCGAATACTGTAGGCACTGTGTTGATTGGGTGGGGGACAGTGGTGTAGAGAGTGCAACTATTCTAAGAGTTTCACTGGGTACCGTCTGTTTCCATGTAAGCTTAATTCAAAGTGCTGATTATGACCTATTAAGTCCTATACTACTTGGAAAAGGCTGTTTGGGATATTGCATTCCTCCATATGAGTCTGCCTAGATTTTAGTATATTTGTGGAAGGCTCTTTTCTCAGTCCGGCTCCTTCTGGATGTAAGGCATGTGAGGGGCTTCTTGGTGGCTGCTCCTAGACTCTGTGACTTCCTACTATGTTGTCAACTATTTTGTTGTCTTTCTCTCAACAGGCAAACATTTTTATTCAGGCAATGCTTTGTCATGTGATAGATTCTCCTTAGGGTCACAATATGTTGGAAAGGACTTGAAAGCAAACAACAACAGTCATATAACCTAATCTGCTATTAAAGGTGGCTGCACTGGTTCAGAGCTGGGTGTATATTTCATTGTTGTATTTTATTTTTATTTCCTTTTATATTTCCTTTTATGTGTTTGTCAACTCTTTGTTTTAAAAAAAATTGTTATTATTAGCCTCTTTGAGCAAATGTTTGGGCAGAAAGGTAGGAGGATTCGTTAATTAAAGAAATAATTAATTTTGTCCTAAATGTTAATGGCTTCCAAAACTGCAACAAATGGGTAGTGGAATAACCCCTTAAAAGAGCAAAACAAAATGGGAAATTGGATCTTATCTATGATTATTTCTGCTACTTGTTGTTTTTGTTTCTTTCCCCCCTCTATCTGAGCATTTCTTGAAATATCATTGGAGATTTCCTCCTCCTTCTCATCATTTCCTCCCCACAGTTGCTGCTCTCTTGGCTTTCTGAAGTGCAGAAAAGGCATGGGGAGCCATCCCAAACCCAGCAGGTGGTGACTTCTTTGGCTATTCATCATCAGGTTTGCATCTCCCCATTCCCATACCTCCATTTCCCCAGAGGGTTTTACAGAGGGGTGGAGTGAGGTGGAGGAGGGTGAGTTCTTGTGTTTGTTCTCTGTCTGGGAGAGACGCCCAAATGTTACAGTATGGAGGAGAATTTCTGAAGACTCAAGATCAAGCTGAGATCTGAAGGAGGAGAAAGGGAAACACTGGCTTTGTTATGATGATAATAATGAAGCTGGGCAGAAAGGGCCCACACAATGGGGCTAGGCTACTGTGCCATCAGCTGCTTCCTGCTAGAGAGATTCACAAGTCTTCTTTACTTAGGATGATTAGAGAACTACAAAGTCAAGGGGAGTGGTAGGTTTCACACTCTTATCTGGAGCTCATCTGACTCACTCAACTGTCTGCTCAAGCTAGTTGTTCTTATATTCCTGATCTGCCAGGTTATATTAAATGACAAAAGTTGATATTGGTAATGCACAGAGTGAGTGCTATTTGTGATTTTCCAAACAGGGCCAGAAATGGTGTGAAGCAACAAAGTTCTTAACACTGCCATTGATGCAGGTGGGACTTTAAGTCTTAGTTAAATCAGGATGCAGAAATTGCTATTCATCTGGCCTAAAGTCTAGATGCACCCCTTGCTTGTAAAGAAGGGCAGGGGTCACTTTAATTTTGGGGACGGTTGTTTCAGAGAGTGGTCTTAACCATTCAGAGGCCGGCTCCAGGTCTGTGTCAACATGGTCTTTATTTCAAAATGCAATTTCCCTTTTGCATTTTACTCCAGGGCACTAGGGCTCTTAAAAGGTGCAATCAAGCTTCCTAATCAATTATGCAGATAAGGAACAGGTTCTTGCCTTCTCCCTGAGAGGGCTATAAATTGTGTCTTACCCTAGCTACCCTTTTCTCCAGATCTCTTTAAACCCTCTTAATATAATTGTGTTGCATCATTTAGATTATTTAAAGTTAGAGTGTTTTACATGGAGTTTGAAGAGCAAAAAAAATCTCTTCTGTCAAGAAATAAAAAGCAAAGCTCATATTTATTGTTACATCTGCATACAGTACTGATCACAGTAAAATGTTAGTTTTGTTTCTGTGGACAAACTCAGTGTTGAAGTGATTGCTGTTTGAATTCATTAGTTAGAATTCATGAACTCTGTGCAGAATTCCTTACTGGACTGAGGGACAATAGCATGATTTTAAAAATCATCACTCCAATTGGCCATTTTGTTTTTCTGGATAAAATCTGACTGCACCAACATAGTGACTCTTAATCATGCATTTAACAAGCACAGAAAACAATTTGTGAGATGAGTCTTGAACAACACTTGCATTCTAATTTCTCTAATGTAAATGATAAGACAGCCAGCATGGAATAGTGGTTAGAGTATTAGACTAGCCGTCTCAGAAACTGGGGTTTGACCCTGGGCAAATCACACACACTCAGCCTAAGAGGAAGGCAGTTGACATCTGCTGAGTCAATTTTGTCAAGAAAGCCCAAAGATAGGGTCACCATAATTTGGAGTCCAATTAAAGACACATTAAAAAATTGTACACCTTTATGAAATACTCCATCACATACACAATTTATGAGTTCAATGTATGTGGTGGTTGTTGTGTGCCTTCAAATAATTTCTGACTTATGATGAGGTGAACCCTCATTTCTGACTTATTAAGGTGAACCCTCTTTCATTTTCTTTTTTGACAAGATTACTTCAGAGAGGGTTTGCCTTGTCTTTCTCTGAGACTGAAAAAGAATGACTTGCCCAATGACTTGTCAGGAAATAGCGCCGCCCGACTCACCGGGCCGGCGCTGTTGCCGCGCGCGGGAAGCGCCATGTTGGCCTCCCGCTGCGCGGTTCCTCCCGGCAGCCATTGCGGGGGCGGGCTCCCCCGTGATTGGCTGGCCGGGAGGAGAGCGCGGGAACGCAGCCCGCCTTTTTTCTGGGACGGACTTCATGTCCCAGAATGCAAGGCGGGCGAGGCGGGCTGCCTGATTGGCTCCTGGCGGCCCGCCTCTCGCCCTCATTGGCCTGGCCATCCGCGGGGCGGGGCTGCTATGACGTGGCAGCCCCTGATTGGCCCTTGGGACTATAAATTCAGGCTGCGGGCTCAGAGGAACGCCATTGCCATTTTCGGCTCTGAAGGGTTCAGAGCCGATCGAAGAGCTCCGGGCGAGTCGGCCCGGGCGGACTGGGGCCCAGGTGGCCATTTTGGATTGCGCCACACGCGGCTGTGGGCGCTTTGGGTGGACGTGTCCACCCCTTCTTATCCGCGGTTCTCAATACCGCGGTTGCGCCACACGTTCCTGGGGCGCATTTGGTGGCATACGCCCCCCCCTCACACCACGCGGTATAGTCAATAAACCGCGGTTCTTGGGGGGTGCGGGTGATTTTTCCCCCTCCCCTGCGGTTATTTAACCGGGGCCTTTTTTCTTTGGGTTTTTTTGCTGGCTGGTGTTTAAGCCACAGTTGGAAGGAGGGGTTAACTTTTCACTCCTGTGTTCTGTGGTGGGCATAAGCCACGGTGCGTTGCAGGGGTTAATTTTTCTCGCTCATACTTTGTGATTTTGCTTGGGGCGGTGATCGCGGCTATTGCCCTGCTGAGCCCGCCCTCTTTTTTCCTACGAACCCCCCTCCCTTGTTTTAAGGGTTCTTCTTTGTGGGGGTGTAGACTGCTTCCCCTGCTTCTTGAGCTGGACTGCGTTGCTTTTGGGGCATTTGCACGAGGGCAGTGATCGCGGCTGCAGCCCTGCTGAGCCTGCCTTCTTATAATTTTGTTCACTTTGTGGGGGCGGTGATCGCGGATTCGTCCCTGCTGAGCCCGCCCCTCCATCCGTTATTACTTTGTCTGGAAGTCCAGTACTTTAGCAGCTTATAGACTTTGGTTCATCATGCCGTCTAAGTCGAAAGGTGCTAACCAGCAACAGAAAGCCCCGTCGGCCCGCAGTGAACGCTCGGCAACATCTCGCGGCCGGAATGCATCATGTGTGGTGGCACGTCCGAGCGCGGATTCTCGAAGTATCGTGCCGCTGGGCGGTCCATCCGGAATAGGCTCGACATCAGGCGAAGGGCCTGCTTCGCAAGCGTCGTCGGTTATCTCTCAAAAGATGGCGGCGGAGCTGGCGCGGTCCTTTTCCGATATTATTTCCAAGGCTCTTGCAGCGAGCGGTTCTCCATCGGTGGCAGGTGCGACATCATCTGAGATTGATGGGAGTACTCAAGCTTCGGTCGGGGCGACGGGTCCGGTTCAGGCGTCCGGTTCGGCGTCCAGTTCTGCTCCCGGGGCCCAGGCTCGTCTCGTGGCTGGGCAGTTGGCGGTTTCGAGTTCCAGCTCGTCTTCCAGTTCCAGCTCTTCGTCGGATTCATCCAGCTCTGACGATGAAGTGTTGGAGTCGGTGTCAGCTGCTGATTCGTCCAGGAAAAAGCGGAAACACAAGAAGAAGTCTAAGAAGAAGAAGAAGAAGTCGAGGCGTTCCGCCTCGTGTGCTCCTGGGACTGGTGGGGCAGGAGGGTACGTCCTCGGGCGCCCCTGATGGTAGGGATGGATACTGGGTGGAGCACGCTTGGGCTCCTGGTTTACCTTTGTGGGCCATCAGGAGGAGGGCTTGGAGACCTGGTCTGCAAGGGGTATGGGTCGACGCTCAGGCCTCCTCCATCCCAGTTTCTGCTCCTGGAGATCGTCCTCCGGGCTCACACTTGTCCAAGAAAGTTCGAAAACTTATTTTGCGGGGTTGTTATGTTGATGTCTTCACCCTCCTTCAGCCGAAGGGTCAGGAGGCTTGGGCGGTCACTTCTCCAAAACGTGCCAAGAGGCACCCCAAAGTTCCTCCTGCTGAGCACAATTTTTCCAACTGGCTGGAGGGATATACAGTGTTTAAAGCTGTTGTGTCCATGGCTTTCCCTGAGAGGGCCTGGCATCTCGACTGCCACTTGTTGCATGTCCTTCGGGCTAGGTCGGTGGCAGGGGAGGCAGCAGCCATTGCGTACGACGCAGCTTTCAGGCAGCAGGCGTCTCTTGGCTCTTGTGAGCGGTGGGATCAACTCCACAGCGAGATTTGGCTTTTAGAAGTAGGCCCGTTAGCTAAGTCCAAGGGTGCCTTCAAGGCATCTGGTAAGCGGGAGCGCAGGCTCGCTTGTTGGGATTTCAATGCGGGCCGCTGCACGCGGGCACATTGTAGATATGAGCATTGCTGTGAGCTATGCAGAGGTTCTCACCCCAAGATCTCCTGCTCTCGCAATAGTTCTCAGCCCTTTCGACAGGGGCGCCCTGCCCAGTTGGCAGCCGGCAAACGTGACGGGGCCCCTGCCTCCGATGCCGGTGGGTCAGGGAGCCAAAAATGAGGTGCCTTCTTCCCCTCCTCTAGGGTTCCCGATGGCTCGTTCGCCGGTTAATGTGGGAGCCCTTTTGCCTCTCTTGGAGGTTTATCCTCATAAAGAGGCTGCTCGTTTGCTGGCTGAGGGGTTTTCGTCCGGTTTTCGTATTCCAGTGGTGGCCCCTCCTCCTCCTTCGGTGGCAAAAAATTTGAAATCGGCCCGTGATATGCCTGACGTCCTCCTTAGCAAGATCAATAAAGAAATTGAGGCTGGACGGATAGAAGGGCCTTTCAGTTCCCCCCCTTTTGCTGACCTGCATGTTTCCCCGCTTGGGGTTGTTCCCAAGAAGGCACCAGGGGAGTTCAGACTCATTCACCACCTGTCGCACCCGCCTGGGGCCTCGGTGAATGATGCCATTCCCGATGAGTTGTGTTCCGTGAAGTATGCCTCTTTCGACCATGCGGTCCGTTTGGTTCGCTCTTGTGGAAAAGGGGCGTTGATGGCCAAATGTGATATTCAATCGGCCTTTCGATTGTTACCGGTTCACCCTAGTGATTTTCGTTTGCTAGGTTTCAAAGTTGGTGAAGGGTGGTATTTTGATAAGGCCATGCCAATGGGTTGCTCCTTCAGTTGTGCCGCGTTTGAGACCTTTAGTACTTTTCTTGAATGGGAGCTCAAACGGCGAGCATGCTCCCCGTTGGTGACACATTATTTGGATGATTTTTTGTTTGTTGGTAGGGCGGGCACCGATGAGTGTAAGAAACTCTTGGACACTTTTTCTGCCCTGGCCCGAGAGATTGGGGTCCCATTAGCGAAGGAAAAAACTGAGGGTCCTGCGTCATCTCTCACCTTCTTAGGCATTCAACTGGACTCTGTCCGTGGCACCTCTGCCTTGCCCCAGGCGAAGCTGTTAGCGTTAAGGGCCCTTTTAGCGGATTTTCTGGTTACCAAAAAAGCTACGCTGAAGCAAGTCCAATCCCTACTAGGGCACCTTAATTTCGCATGTCGTGTGGTGGCGCCTGGTCGGGCCTTTTGCTTTAGGCTGGCCAGAACCACGGTTGGCGCTCGCCTTCCCCATCATCGGGTTAGGATCTCTAAGGGTGTGAAGGATGATCTCAGAGTTTGGGATTCTTTCCTCTCCAATTTCAATGGTGTGGCCATTTGGCAAAAGTCCTGGCAGTTGGGGGACCGATTACAAGTGCATTCCGATGCAGCCGGGAGCATTGGTTTTGGGATTTATTTTCAAGGCCATTGGTGTGCTCAACGGTGGCCGCAGGAGTGGGCTCAGGGCAATGTGTTGAGGGACTTGACTTTTCTGGAACTGTTTCCAATTGTGGTTTCTATTCGCATTTGGCGTGAGGATTTTGCCAACAAGAAGATCACGTTTTGGTGTGATAACCAGGCGGTTGTCAACGTGGTCAACAGTCTGTCTTCTTCCTCTGAGAGAGTCATGTTGTTGGTTAGGAGGCTTGTTCTTGATTGCTTAATGTATAACATTTCCTTTTCCGCACGGTTCGTGCCTGGACTTGAAAATAACATCGCTGATGCTCTCTCTCGCTTCCAGGAGGAACGATTCCGTTGTTTGGCTCCGGAGGCGGACCCCTCCCCTGTTCCGTTTCCTCAGGACTTGTGGGACCTTGGACCTCTATCATTATGAATGGCATTTTGGCGTCTATTGCTCCTTCCACCCAAAAGGCTTATACGAGGGTTTTTCCCAAGTTATCTGCATATTTCAGAGATTGTAATATCCCGGCTCATTGGCCCATTCAGTCCCCCATTGTCCTCGGTTTCATGGCTTGGTTATTTTCTAATGGGTCCTCCCCTCGGGCCATTTCTGTCATGCTGGCTGGCATATCTTTCTTTTCAAAAGCCTCCGGCCTCGGTGATCCTTGTGCTTCCTTCCAAGTCAAGAGGACCCTGGAAGGGTGGAGGCGTTCTCAGGGTCCTTCTTTGGATGCTAGACGTCCCATCACGCTGTAGCTGCTCGAGCAGCTTGTTGCTGCCTTACCTGTGATTTGCTCTTCTCAATATGAGGCCGGTCTGTTTCGGGCTGCTTTCGTTACTGCCTTTTTCGGGGCCCTGAGGTTGGGGGAGCTCGTTCCTAATTCCGCCAATGACACCTCCGAGCGTTCTCTTCAGGTTGGGGATGTTTCTTTCACTTCGAGTTCTGTTTCTTTATTGGTTCGGAGGTCCAAATGCGACCAACTGGGGAAGGGGTCCACTATTACATTGAACCGCTTTAAGGGATCGTTGGTGTGCCCTGTCCGTACCTTGCACGCCTTCCTGGATGTACGCCCGGTTGGTACAGGTTCCTTATTCTGCCACTCTAACGGAGTTCCAGTTACGCGTTACCAGCTGGTGGCAGTGTTGCGTTTGGCCCTCAGACATTTGGGTTTGCCAGCGAAAGAATTTGGGGGACATTCTTTCCGGATTGGGGCAGCTACTTCGGCTGCTCAAAGCGGACTGGCTTCTGACTCTATTAAACATTTGGGACGCTGGAAATCCAGGGCTTTTCTGGGTTATATCCGCCCGGACCGGGATCTTGCTGAGGGTCATTGAGGGTTTTGTTGCTCTATTGGTTGTGCGGAGCCTGAATGCGTTTTGATAGGGTTGGCGGCAGGCGGTTCGTTCCTCACCGTCTGTTTGGCGGCAGCATAGGCCTGGATCTGGGGTTAGGGGTTTCCAGGGCTCGATGGCTCTGGATCGGGAGTCCTCGTGACCCGGGTGTATGGAGCGTGCTGATGTGGCCAGTGCGGGGGCTACAGTCAGTTGACACCCGGTGACTAGAGTGCCTTGCAAATCGGTGGGTGGAGCACAGTTGCCCGACTGTGCTTTAGGGCGGGGCTTGGCACCTACGTCATCCCGATGCTTGGCTATAAGCAACCATTCATTAGCCAACGGGGGTTTGGCTGATGCCCAGATCCAGACCTTATGCTTTGGGCCAACCCTATTGTTTATGTTGGTATTAATAAAGTTGTGGCCATGTTCACTCCAACCTTGTGTTTTGGCGCTTTATTGTGGCGACTGACCTGCGAGGCAAGTAGGTTTCCATGTCTGAGAGGGGATTCAAACCCTGCGCTCTGTACATTGTCCAACACTCAAACCACTATACCACGCTGGATCTTAATGTATGAGCCAAAAATAAATGTTACACACCTGTCTATATGATGTTGCTTTTTGACCTGAGAGCAGAGCAGAGTGCACAGTGTATCAGGATACACTTCCTCAAGTGTTTGGAAGAGGTCTGAACAGTAGCCTAATTTGAACAGAAAACTTTTACTCAAACTATCTGTTGTAAATATGCCACTAGTATTCTCTGAAGATACCAACCACAGATGCTGGTGAAATGTCAGAAAGGAACTCTTCTAGAACATGGCCACATAGCCTGAAAGCCCCACAAAAAACTATGCCATTAGTATCTTCAGTATAGTTTGGACAAATATTTGTCCTACTTCTTCCTAATGTGGTTTTAAAAAGAAAATTATATGAAGGAGAAAAAGCAGCAGCAGTAGTAATTTTTATATGCAACTTCAGAATGAACAATATCATCATGAAGCTACTTCATGGAGCAGGTTGTAAGGAAGTTTACATTGTATTCTGCAGTTAAGGCAAAAGCTTCCAAACCAAATGTGCAGATAAACATTAACATACTTCTTTTTTATTGACTGATAGAATGAAACATCTGAAAGACAAAGAAAAAATGAAAAACATCTTTACTGTGTGCGCCATATGTATAATTTTTCACTTATGAACATGGCTTTATCCAAGAGGTGGGTTATATTGAGAATAAGTTGCATGATACCGTTTGCACATGTTTTGTTTTGTTGTTAAATACACAATTTCATAAGTAGCTTTTATGATTCTGTACTCAAAAGACTGTACAGGAAAAGTGTATTGAGATCCTGATGCGAGCTGGAGCTAGAAAGAGTCATTTGAGTAGTGATGGGGGACATAAGAAAAATTACTGATTTTTGGGGGATTACAATGTCCATCATT
This sequence comes from Urosaurus nigricauda, assembly GCA_034509955.1. NCBI lineage: Eukaryota > Metazoa > Chordata > Lepidosauria > Squamata > Phrynosomatidae > Urosaurus > Urosaurus nigricauda. Next base: position 308,965,798 of record JAOEGL010000001.1, on the reverse strand, counting down.
CTTCATCACTGTCCTGGCTAGTTGTGGTCCAACAACATCTAGATGGCCAGAGGTTCCCATTTGGGGATCATAGTACATCATCATCATCATTATTATTATTATTATTAACAACTTCTTCTTCTTCTTTGAACAAGTAAGGTGTTTCACGAAAAAGAAAAAGGACACTTATTGAGAGGTCTGGCAGTGGGCATACTTTTTTCAACAAATATAAGTATTTTTAAAAATGTTTTCTTGCACTTGTGATAGAGCATTCATTGCCACAGTTTGCGATCCTAGTGAGAAGTGAAAAGCAACTGAATGAATTGTCTGCCTGCCTGGGGAGCACAGAGTTTGTCTGTTCAATTCCTACCTAGCATCAGGATCTCCTTTCTTCCTCTGAACAAGCTGGCTCTAAGCAGGACTCAGTACAATGACCATTTCAGGAGCAAAACAACTAAGTAACACTCAACTTTTCTCTCAATCATGAAGGTGTGATGAGGAAGGGCCTACCAAACAGCCAACTCCTAAGACTATCCTTGCTCAATTATACAGCTCCAAAGCTAGGGGGACTCTTAGGTCTAATCTAGAGCTTGGCAAAGGTTATTTTTGGACAACAGTTCCCAGAATAGTCCAGACAGCATGACAAATGCTTGTGCTAGCTGGGTGATTCTGGAAATTAGAAAGTTACTGTTCCTTGCTCCCAGCCCTCATCATATTCAGCACCAGACAGTGGGGCTTGTCAGTGCGATTGTCCCCTGGTAAATAAAAATGTTAAAACCTGCAATTTAAATAAATTTGTTGGGATTATTGCTGATTTGAATGTGTGAATGTACTGGAGTAAATATTTATTGCTTAAAAACCAAGTCTGGTAAGCCCCATTGAAATTAAATTAAATTCAGCAACAACAACCAGGAACCCTTTCATACTACCCAATTTTAGCACCACGATGATTCCACTTTAATCTTTTGTTTGCATCCCGAGGAATAATAGAATCATAGAGTTGGAAGAGACCCCAAGGGCCATCCAGTCCAACCCCCTGCCATGCAGGAAATCAAAGCATCCCCAACAGATGGCCATCCAGCCTCTGCTTAAAGACCTGTAAGGAAGGAGACTCCACTACACTCCGAGGGAGTGTGTTCCACTGTCGAACAGACCTTACTGTCAGGAAGTTCCTCCTAATGTTGAACTGGAATCACTTTTCCTGCAGCTTGCATCCATTGTTCCGCGTTCTAGTCTCTGCAGCAGCAGAAAACAAGCTTGCTCCCTCCTCAATATGACATCCCTTCAAATATTTGAACAGGGCTATCATATCATCTCTTAACCTTCTCTTCTCCAGGCTAAACATCCCCAGTTCCCTAAGTCACTCCTCATAGGGCATGGTTTCCAGACCCTTCACCATTTTAGTCGCCCTACTTTGGACACATTTCAGTTTCTCAACATCTTTTTTGAATTGGGGTACCCAGAACTGGACACAGTATTCCAGGTGGGGCCTGACCAAAGCAGAATAGAGTGGCACTATTACTTCCCTTGATCTAGACACCATACTTCTATTGATTCAGCCTAAAATTGCATTGGCCTTTTTAGCTGCTGCATCACACCGTTGACTCGTGTTCAACCTGTGGTCTACTTGGACTCCTAGATCTCTTTCACACGTAGTTTTATTCAGGCAGGTGTCTCCCATCCTATATCTGTGCATTTCATTTTTCTGTCTTAAGTGCAGTACCTTACATATTCTCCATGTTGAATTTCATTTTGTTAGCTTTGGCCCAGCTTTCTAGTCTGTTCAGGTCATTTTGAATTTTGATCCTGTCCTTTGGGGTATTAGCTACTCCTCCTAGTTTGGTGTCATCTGCAAATTTGATAACTAGGCCCCCAATACTGTCATCCAAATCATTAATAAAGATGTTGAATAGCACTAGGCCCAGGACAGAACCCTGTGGCACCCCACTGGTCACCTCTCTCCAGGATGAAAAGGAACCATTGTTGAGCACCCTTTGGGTGCACCCAGTCAACCAATTACAAATCCATGTAACAGTTACCTTGTCTAGCATGGGTTTTACCAGCTTGTTTGCAAGGATGTCATGGGAAACTTTGCCAAAGGCCTTACTGCAATCAAGATATTCGATATCCACAGCATTCCCTTCATCTACCAAGCTGGTAATTTTATCAAAAGAGAGAGAGAGAGAGATCAGGTTTGTCTGGCATGAGTTGTTTCTCTGAAACCCATGTTGACTTTTTGTGATTATGGCATTGCCTGAATCCTGAGGTTCCTCAAGAATCCTGAGGTTGGGATGGTGAGGCACTGGAGCTCTAGAACAGAGAATTCTATATGCCTATCTCTAAACTGCATATATCAGGATTCTGTAGGAAAGAACCATGTCAGTTAAAGGGAAATTATACTTCCGTCTTTGGGTAACATCCATGTCATAACCACTGCCCTCAAAAGAAACCTTGGTAGTATTTGCTTCTTTGTGTGGCATATCTCTGCATATAGGAACTCTTGCATTTTATCAAGAGTGATAAAAATGTCCTTTTTGCAGTATCCCTTTATTTCAAAAGGTTTAAGTTATTGGACTTTTTTCACAAGAGCATATTGGTATGTGTTTTTCATATCTACATGATAATATTCCACTCACCAGTCATTTATAATATTAATGTTTCAAATTCTGAGGAGTAACATACATACATCTTTTCCAGTGGAGCAAAAACCATGCTAAAATACAGTGATTGGTAGGTTGCCTCAATGGAGAAAAGCAAAAATATTATCACATTTCCAGATCTAACCCTGAGCAATATCTAAGGACTGTTATTCACATTAAATATGATTCTTGCATTGTATATACCACATTCTGTACAATTACAAGTTGTTGTTTTTTAAGATGATACTGAAAGGCATTTTAAGATACTTTGTAATAGTATCAGTGTTGGTGAGAATCTTAGCAGACAAATTCCAGGTCTCTGTCTCTCTTGTGTAAAATATACTGAAAGATTATTTACTGATCTCCTTGCACACCCATCCCAACTATAATATGTTTCCAGTGAAGCAAACAGACAATAATATGAAGGCAGCTAGAATAAAATCTATTGCGTTTTAGAGCAGTTGGTAGATAGTTTGTCTTCACTCCATTAATTTTTCTCTTTCTTTGATGCTTTCTGATAGACTTCTAGAAGAAAATGGGCAGTTTGATCACATAAAAAAAGAGCAAACCATTCATGATCTGGTCAGTATTCACTCTCTTCTTTCATCTTAACAGGCTGAGTTGTATACATACAGACATTTCTCAGTAGGTTTCTCCTAGATCATATCTGTGTGCATTTGATTCTGATTTTCCCTTTATTTATTCGTGTTTTGAAATTAAACAATAAATTAATTTTTACTACATGTTGAATTTTAAGAAATAACAAGCAGATATAAAATGACTTATTCCTTCAAGTACTGCTGGAAATGCTTAATATTAAAAAAAAATGATCATGATTTTCAACTGTTTATCCTTCCTTACCTTCCAGGGTACAGACAGGCATATATATATCACACACACACCCTGTTTCCCTGAAAATAAGACATCATCTGAAAATAAGACCTAGTAGAGGTTTTGCTAAATTTCTAAATATAAGGCCTCTCCTGAAAGTAAGACCTAGCAATGTTTTTGTATATAAATATATATACAGTATATAATAAATATTCTTTTTTGTTGTTCAACAATAAATGTGAATTCTTCTTTATGAAAAAATAAGACATCCCCTGAAATTAAGACCTAGCACATCTTTGGGAGCAAAAATTAATATAAGACACTGTCTTATTTTCGGCAAAACATGGTATATATAAAATGGAGTGTCAAAGTGCTTCTGTGCTCATATTAGGCAGGCTATGTGATTTTCATAAAGCCTTCCTGTAATATCAGCCATCAGTTATTTCAGTATAGCTACTGTAGGAGAATTTCTATACAACCGCACATAGCTGATTATGAAATGTTTTGAAAAACTTAAGAGCATCCGTATATAATAGGGAAAGGGAATGCAATCCCTTCCAGATGCAATTCGCAGCAGGTCCAGACAGCATGACAGTGTTGAAGGATGATGAGAACTGTACTCCAGCATGATTTGGACGGCCACACATTCCTTGTACCCATATTAAAGAGTGTGTGGGATTAAATGAATGTCAGATATTAGGTATGGAGACATAATGATGTGGTGCAGATAGTTAAATTTACTTTACCTGCTCTAAACTTTTTTTTTAACTCTCTCTTCTGTCTTGTAGCATTTGTTACTAAAATTTTAATAAATACATTCATTTTATTGATGACTTTATTATTCAAAATAGTATGTTTATTTCATTTTAAGCATTATATTAATGTTTATTTTCATGGTCTCAAGATAGAATATTTATTTCCAAGTGAGCATGAAGGATCTGGAGTGAATCAAAACAGAAAGATAGTGGGTGCAAAACAACAGGAAATGCATCGTAAGGACACCTCAAAAACATTCAGATTTCTAAAAGAAAATAAGACATTGAAGCAAGAGAAAGAGAAAGAACGTGTTGAAATGTAATTATTTTTTATTTCATTCCAAATTTTATCTGATGACAACTGTTTGTGGACTGAGCTTGTTTTATTTTCCTGCAATATTATGAAGACCAAAGAGAGAAGTAGTTGTCTTAATTTTTTTCTAAGTGAGTATTGCATTTATTATTATTATTATTATTATTATTACTATTATTATTATTATTAACCTTTATTTATATAATAATAAATGCAATACTTCAGGCTTCAAGTATGCAAGAATAAAGTTGCAGGTAACTTTCCTTGGTGAAGGAATATACCTTCACATCCTGGTGATTTTAAAATTGAATAAAAATACTTGTTAAATGTTTCTTATTTTTCCATTATAATAAAATTTCTTCAGCATATTAATAATGTAGTATCTAATAATTTTTCATGCACACTGTGCTATAAATACTAAAATCTTCTAATTCTGTTTGTCATCATGTCCATATATATTACTTCATTTTATGAGGAATAAACACCAGTTGGCATTTAGAAAGTGTATTCCACATAGTGTCAAAAAACAGGGCTCTTGGAATGCATAGTTGTATTTGTTGTTGTTGTTGTTGTTGTTGTTGCTAACCACCCTCAATTTGATCTTGGCTCAAGGCGACCCTGTGGATGAGACATCTCCCAGACCCCCTATCCTCCACTACTCTTCCCAATTTTTGCAGATTCATATCCATGCCCCCCCTTAATTGAGTCCATCCATCTAACATGTGGTCTTCTTCTCTTCCTAATTCCTTCCACTTTTTCCAATATTTTCTAATGAATCATGTATTTTCATAATGTGACCAAAGTACGGCAGCCTCAGTTTATTCATCTTAGCCCCTCAGGCTTGATCTGTTCTAGGACCCACTTATTTATTCTTCTTGCTGTCCATGGTATCCTCAGAACTCTCCTCCAGCACCAAATCTCAGATGAATTTATTTTCTTTTTGTCCATTTTCTTAATTGTCCAGCTCTCACATCCATACATGGTAATGGGGAATATAATTGCTTGTATGATTCTGACTTTTGTGCTTAGTTGTATATTTTTGCTCTTTCTAGTTCTTTCATAGCTGCCCTCTCCATGCTTAGTCTTCTTCTGATTTCTTGACTGCAGTCCCTGGTCTGATCTATGTTTGATCCCAGGTATAGGAACTTTTTTACTATCTCTTTTTCCTCGTTGTCTAGATTGAATTTGTGAAGATCCTTCATGGTCATTTTTTCTTCTTCAACAGTAAGCCTCTCTTTTCACTTTCTTCCCTGATCTTTCTCAGTAGTTGCTCTAGGTCTCCAATGTTTTCTCCTAATAGTGTGGTGTTGTCTGAGCATCTTAAACTGTTGAGGTTCCTTCTTACTATTTTTACTCCTTCTGTGTCCAAGCCTGCTCTTCATATAATATGTTCTGCATACAAGTTGAAAAGATAGGGTAAAAGAATGCATCCTTGCCTGACTCTTTTTCCAGTTGGGAACCATTCTGTTTCTCCATGCTTTGTTCTAACCATTGCATCTTGTCCTTTGTACAGATTGCTCATCAGGATTTTTAAATGTGTTGGCACTCCCATGTCTTTAAGGGCATTCCATAGCCTTTCATGATCTATGCAGTCAAAGGCTTTACTATAGTCTATAAGGCACATGCTGATTTTCTCTTGGAAAAAAACATTGGTCATTGTATGTTTGCAATGTGGTCCCTAGTGCTTCTTCCGAATCTTGCTTGGACCTCTGAGATTTCTCTCTTCATGTATGGTTGGAGTCAGTGTTGGAGAATTTTGAGCATGATTTTGTTTTCCATATCTGTTGACATATGTTGGTTAAGATTGGAGTTGATTCTGTCAGTGTGAATTGTAGTAGTTCAATTGGAGTGTCATCTGTTCCTAATGATTTGTTCCCCCCCCCCTTTCTCTTATTGTAGCTTCTGCCTTGCTTTTGAGAACTTGTGATTCATTTTCATATGTCTCTTTATTCCGTGCATCCTTCATTTTTTCATCTCTCTTGTTTAGCTTTGCCTCCAACTATTTTTTTTATTCCCTCCTGGTCTTGAATCATGTTATTTTTGTTATCATAGAGCATCCCGGCCCTTGGTTTGAATGTCCCTTTAATTTCCTGGATCTTGTGGAAAAGGTCTCTCATTCTTCCTTTTTTGTTGTTGTCTTCTGTTTCCTCGCATTGGTCATTATATAATTGTCCTTGTCTTTTCTCACTTGTCTTTGTACTGTTGCATTCATGTTTCTGACTTTTCTCCTGTCTCCCTTTTGTTTTGCTTCTCTTCTTTCCTTTACTGCCTGAAGCATTTTTTTGGGGTCATCCATTGTTTCTTTTCTTTCTTTTTGACTACGTATCTGTCTTCATTAATCCTTTATTGCATCTCTGGCTTCTGCCTACAGTTCCTCCAGTTCTCAATCGATTATGCTTAATAGTGCAAATATGTTTCTTATACAGTGGTCCCCCGGGATACGAAGCCCCCGGGGAACGAAATCCCCGGGAGCCAAAACCGCCGGGATCCGAACAAAAAATATGTTTCTTATACAGTGGTCCCCCGGGATCCGAACAAAACCCCGGGTTAAGAAAGGGAAAAACCGCGCGGCCCCTTTAAATCGGCCGCTCGGTCCGTCCCTTAAAGCGGTCCCCCGGGAAACGAAGATTTCCGGGTTACGAAAGGTAATCCGGAACGGATTACCTTCGTAACCCGGGGGACCACTGTATTGTCTATGAGTTCTGTTGAGGTGTTGTTCAGATCATATTTTGGTATGATGACTGATTTTGATTTTTTTTTCTTCAGTTTTACTCTTAGTTTTGCTATAAATAGTTCATGGTCTGCACCTGATCTAGTTTTGGCCACCAGGATGGAGCTTCTGATCTTTTGCTTTCACTTATGTAATCTATTTGGTTTTTGTATTGGCCGTTTGGTGATGTCCATATGTGTACCTTCTTTCTGGTTGTATGAAGGTGTTTGCAGTGAATAATTTATTGTCCTCACAAAAATCTATCAAATGTTCATCTGCCTCATTCATTCTGCCTATATATACCTTTTGCCAAATACAATATAGTTATATATTGTATGAATGCAAATGTATGTTGAAACAATTTTGTATGTTGATGAATATTTTGTATGTTGAGGAATATAATTGCATTTTCTCATAATGTTGATGTTCTGAATTTACCTTATAGAACAGAAGATGAGAAAAATAATATTACTTCCTTTACCAAATATGAAATGATTCCTGTGCCTTTAACTTTGGAAGATGTTGTTCTCTACAATCCAGTTTCGGTAGGTTCTTTTTAATTTTAGTTTTCTTCCTTGACTTTATTAGTAGTTCATGTGTCAGAACAGGGTATATGTTAACTCATGAACAAAATCCAAGCTCTGCATGGTTTTTGGCAGTAACTGCACCAGATTCTTGCAAAAGTTACATGCCAACATGGCAAATTCAACATAGGTATTCCTATGTAAGTAACTCTTGGGCTTTACTGCCAATGGAGATTGTGTTGTTGTTGTTGTTTAAAAAAAACAGAACAAGTAGAGGAGATTTCAAACATCTCTGCCCACTTCTACTTTAACTGTACAATTAAAGTACTTTAAAGTACTTTAACTGTACAACTGTACTTTAACTGTATAAGTAGCTGTACAATTCCTGCCAGTATTATTGTTGTTGTTTAAAAAAACAGACCAAGTAGAGGAGTTTTGAAGTTAAACCATAATTAATAATGTATACAATGCTATGTTTGTGAAATAAGTAATTTAGACTGTACTGCTATGATTCCTAGGAGGATCCCCTGTGAGTGGGGTGGGGGGGGGGGGTCATAGAATTTTTTACAGTCTCGACTCTGTCTCCAAGGCAAGGATGTGAAGAAGTGGGGAGGGGAGGATAAAGAATGATGCGGGAAAGAGAGAGATTGAGAGAGAGAGGGAGAGAGAGAGAGGTCTGTCCTCAGAGTGGGAGACCCAACCTGGTAAGCTTATGAGGCTTTGGAAATTCCTTAAGCCATTTTTTTTTCTTATGAAGAAATTAGAAATTCCGGTATGCCAAGAGCAAAGGCAGCCCCTGGTCTCAGCAGGAGGTGCCTTGCCTTGAAATGTCCCCACTGCTCAGATTATATTCAAATGGTTTGTGTATGAGAGAGAGAGGGATGAAGGGAAGACATGCAGCAGACAGACTTTTGGACTGCAGGGATCTGTCCCAAAACTAGGAAAGAACTGGCAGTTCATCTTCCTCCCATTAAAATCAACAGGAAAAAAAGTGAAGAAAGATAATGACCATTAAAAAAACAAACTTTCTCCTGAAAGAATATTAGAAAACTATCTTGATACCTCTCTTTGTCCCTCTCATAGGATTGCACTGGTCAGTATCTTACTTCAAAGGCCAAGAAAAAATAATGTGGGAGAACCTGCTTCTCTTCACCCAGCTGTACATGTATTTAGTAATAGTTATGTTTATAATTCAACAAAGCATTGTAGAATTATTAAGTAACTATTGCTCAAGCCAATGCTGTTATTCATCTGCTTATGTTAATTTTTAACAGTTGTTAAATAACTTGGACTGTATAGCAAGTTTATATTAACCTTATCTTTACATAATTATTTTTAGGAAGCCAAGCTTTTTGGCAACTACTGGACAAACTATGCTGACCAAGACCCCATCAACAATAAGGAAAAATATTAATTACATATGTAGTCCGACACAAATACTTTATAGATGTTTAGTCCTATCATCCCACCTTTCCTTGCTTCCTTTCCTTTAATTAAAACTGAAAATTACTTTTGTTTAAAAAGGTTGTTCTATAACATTGATTAGTTTATTTTTTGCTTGGTTGAAAAGTTGAACAATGTCTTTCTTTTAAAATCCCTTATTGTTATATATAATATCTCCTTTAAAATTATGAACATTTTTACTACTCCATATATGGGTGGTGGTATTGCTGCAGGGGAAAAAAAACCATCATGTTAATGTTGCTGGCCATGTCTGAGAGATAACAGTATGTCCTCTTAAATTTTCAAATGAATCTGTTTTAAGTCTCAGGTTTGCCAAATTAACATCATTCATATTTTCACGGATGATGAAGAATAACCACATCACAGTGATGGTGTGCTCTTCCCAAAAAAACTCTTTCCACTCTCAGGTCTTTGCCTTCACAACTGCACCAATGCTAAAGACAATGGGAGACATATTAGGGCTCATGTAAAAGAGTTCATACAATGCAGAGTCAAACGCTTTCATGGCCAGCATCCATAGTTTTTTGTGGTGTTTTCAGGCTATGTGGCCATGTTCTAGAAGAGTTTCTTCCAGAAAGAAACTCTTCTAGAACATGGCCACATAGCCCAAAAACCCCACAAAAAACTATGGATGCTGGCCATGAAAGAAACTCTTCTAGAACATGGCCACATAGCCCGAAAACCCCACAAAAAACTATAGTCCATACAATATCAGCTTTTCTGGAACATGCTCATCTCAGACAGAGTCTTTTGGCCTTTCAACTTGAGCTGATATTTTCTAAAACTGCAAATTCTTCCACATGTGTGCATGTGCCTTGAAGTTGTCTATCGATTTATGGTGAATCCATGGATTTCATAGGGTTTTCTTAGGCAAGGAGTACTCTGAGGTGGTTTAGCCAGCTCCTTCCTCTAAAATATAACCTAAAACACCTGGTAGTCATTGGAGGTCACCTATCCAAGTAGTAACCAAGGCTGGCCCTGCTTAGTTTCCAAGATCAGACAGAATCTGGTGCTTTTAGGTACATATGAACCATTTCATAATAATTTTCTAGCCTCCTACATGAGCCTCCCAAGTGAACTTCAAACTAGTGCTGGGCAAACACTCCAAAAGTAACTTTTCCAAGCTCTGATCCATCATTGGTCTTCTGCTGACATAATAAAACAAGATGCAGAGAAATCAAGAGAGGGGCCGTGTCCGGGCATCGCCTGAAAAATAAACTCATTTCTCTACTGTTTTAAAAAAAAAAGAGGGGCAACCGCTCTCACTGATCCCTTCATGGACCCCCAAAACCTGCTCTGGTAAACTCTCCAGAGCTAATTTTCAACAAGTCTGAGGTCTGCAATGGAGGAAGAGAGGAAAGGAAAGGAAGTTCAGCTGTGGACTGAGCCCATGCCATAGGAGAAGATTGATCTAATATCCTCTGGCCTAAACCACCTCCTGTCACCTGTTAATGGTGGAAAAGAAAATCTACAGGCTCATAGATTTCCTCCCCTGTCCTTACTAGTAGCTTCCAGAAAAGAGGTTCAGCAATAAAACCTTATTCCCTCCCTGATAGCTGGTTTTTGTTTTTGTGTTTGTTTTTGTAAAATGAAAGGATGTCACAAGTTAAGTCATGGCACTCCATAATTTGATCTTTAGTCTTGTCCCTACGTCTCCCATTTGTGATACCAGCATTAAATTATGTGTTTTACTTTATCACATGCTTGGTCTTTAAGCCCATCTAGCAGTATTTCCTAGCCTTAACCTCCTCTTTCCCTGCCACAACTGTGCAGGGCTCTTCTCAGAGCCTTGGCAAGTTACTCTTTTTTACTGTAGCTCCCAGAACCAAATTAAACTTTTTAAAGCTCTGGGTGCCACAGGCTTCACTCTCAAATAGAAAAAAAGTGTGTGTTGTTTGGCATTGTGAATGGTTTTTGTGGCATAGTTCCCCCCCCCCGCCCCCCGACTCCTTAATAAAAAATGCTGATTCTAATTAAAGCAATAGATGAATTCCCACTAGGGCTATAATCTTTTAAAGCGTAGGTCAATCAACTTATGTTTTGATCATTAATCAATGGTAAATTTTAAATGGTTGGGATGCAAGAAAAGGGCACACTTTTTCACAGACTGTATTTTGGTTGGCTTTTATAATTGTCTGAGCAAGGAAATAATATAAAGAAAATTATTCCTAATTGTAACAAGTGGTAATCTCATGAATTGAGATTTTGGTTCTATGTAAAATTAATCAATTAATCTATTTAAAGATATGCAATTAATTTAAAAGTATTAAGTAATTAAAGTAATTAAATAAAAGAATTAATTTAAAAGTATAAAAATACCATATAAAACAATATAAATTATTTAAAAGACATACAAAAAAAATTAAAAGATAAACAAAACTTCCCAGAAAATCTCCTCTGCCTACACATTAAAAGCTTGTGTAAACAAGTAGGGAGGGGCCAGCCTAGCCTTCCATGGAAGGTAGTTCCAAGTGATCCTGTGATGGTGATGGCACCAAGAATGGTGATGGCACCTTTTGCCATAGATCTTAGCACCCAGCTTGTTATGGGGAGATACAGTCTTTCAGATAGCCTGGACCTAAGATGTATAAGGGCTTTATAGATCATGACCAGCACTTTGAATTATAGCCCCAAATGAACTAGTAAGCGGTGAAGCTGTTTTAACAAGGGAGTTATATGCACCCTATTACTGGTCCTAGTCAGCATTCTAGCTGCAGCATTTTGGACCTTCTGGTTTCTGAACTGTTTCCAAAAGAAGCCCTATGCCGGGTGTGTTACATTAGTCCAAATGGGATGTAATCAAGGCATGTGTCACCATAGCCAGATCTGACATCTCAAGAAATGGACACAGCTGGTGCATTAGTTTTAACTATGCAAATACCCTCCTGGCCACTGCTGAAACCTGGGCATCCAGGCTCAGAGTTGAGTCCAGGATAACACCCAGGCAGTGAGCCTGAGATTTCAGGGGCAATGTAACCCCAACCAGCACAGACAGAATCCCTATTCTCTGATATGTCTTATGACTGCCCAGGAGCACCTCTGTCTTGTCTGGATTAAGCTTTAATTGGTTTGCCTTCATCCAGTTCATTACTGACAACATATATTGATTCAGTACAGAGACAGATTCCTTGAAGTCAGATGGAAAGAAGAGATAGAGTTGGATTTCTTCCACATAAGGTGACATCACACCCCAATCTCTGGGTCAACTTTCCCAGCAGTTTCATGTATATGTTAAACAGCATAGAAGACAAAATGGAACCCTGAGGGATCCCACAGGCCAAAACCCAGAGGATCAAACAGGAGTCCCCCAGCACCACTTTGAGTTCACACATCCAAGAAACACCAGAACCACTGCATAATCCCAAATCCCATCCTAAAGAATCAGTGCAGAAGGATACCATGGCTGGTGATATTGAAAGATGCTGAGATGTCCAGAAGAACCAGCAGGGACACAATCTCCCTATCCAGTTCCCTACATAAATCATTCACCAAGGTGATCAAAGCTGTATCTGTCCCATAAACAGGCCTGAAGCCAGATTACAATGGATCTGGACAATCAATTTCATCCCAAAATCCCTGGATCTGGGAGGCCACCACAGGCTCCAGAACATTGCCCAAAAATGAAAATTTAGAGACTGGCTGATTATTATTCAGAATGGTGGGATTCAAAGAGGGCCTTTTTTTAAAAAGTAACAGTTTCCCCAAAGCTTCTTTTAGGCAGGATGGAAAGTTCCCTTGCCACAGTGAGACATTCACTACTCTCCCTATCCATTTGGAAGCCAGCTAGAGAACCTGTAGTACAGACTTCACAAGGTTATGTACTAGTCTTTGTAACAAAGTCTTATTTACTTGCTTAATCACTTTTTAATTGTTGTATTTTGTGAATTTTAAACTATGTTTCTATAATCTGTTGTAAGACACCTTGAGTCTTGAACTGTGAAAAAGAGGGAATATATTCTTTATTTCGCGATTCATTTGTTGGATTGATAACCCACCTTTCTCCCAGGATGGGATTCAAGGCAACTTCCAGAAGTTTAAAACAAGATTAATAATAATAATAATAATAATAATAATAATAGTTGTTGTTGTTGTTGTTCTTGTTGCAAAGATAAAGATCCAAGGAAGAGAGTTGTATCCATTGCTTTGAGTTTCCTGGAAGAAAGGCAGGGTATAAATGTAACAAACAAGCAACTTGCTCACCTGTAGATTAAATGGAATGGTTTCAACCAAATGCACATCTCAAGTGCGGATGCTTCTCTCTGTATTTTCTGAGGCCACCAAGTACTTTCCTTATTGCCACAGCTCCATTTTCCACAGTAGCCATTTTCCTTACAGTAAATACAATTGTACCCTAGTGTGTCATCAGGCTTATGACACTTTAGCTAAACTAAATGAAAAGCATTGTTAAATTTAACTGCACAGCAATAACAAAGTTGTTTTGTCTCCTGACCACTTGTCAGCTTTGGAACCTTAACAATCATTTTATGGGTCATTGTTAGGGGAAAAAGATTGTGTGTGTGTGTGTGTGTGTGAGAGAGAGAGAGAGAGAGAGAGAGAGAGAGAGCTCCTCCAACTCCCCATGGTGGTGCAGCAGTTCCAGGAGCATGACTATAGTTCTTTCGGTTTTTTCAGTTGTAGTTGCCTCTGTGCCCCCTCCTTCCATTATTTGGGAAAGGGTTGTTTGTAATGTTATATTAGATCTTCATAAGGGCTCTTCAAAAAAACAAAAAACAAAAACAAAACTAGGCCGTGGCTTGCTGGGCAAATTTTCTTTTGAGTTTTTTTCCCTTCATCTTTGTTTTTTTTTTTTTTTTAAATTAAGCATTATAGGGCTATATACCAAAAGTGCCATTTCACTGATGTATTATAACTCTAAAAAAAAATTTTTTTAAGAAAGTAAAAAGGAACGTACGGTTCCCTTATTCTTTTGTTCCCTCATTCTTCAGAATTAAAAAGAAACTCACTCAAGGATGCAAATTAAATGTTGTGGCTAATTTGGAAATTGCCAGAAAATAGTCTGAGACAACAGAAGCATAGAATCATAGAGTTAGAAGATACCTCAAGGACTATCCAGTCCAACCCCCTGCCATACAGAAACTCACAATCAGAGTACCCTCATTGAGCCTCTGTTTAAAGATCTCCAAAGAAGGAGACTCCACCACACTCCCAGGGGTGTGTGTTCCATTGTCAAACAGCTCTTGCTGTCAGGATGTTCCTCCTAATGTTGAGCTGGAATCTCTTTTCCTGTAGCTTTGCATCCATTCTTCTGTGTCCTAGTCTCTGGAGCAGCAGAAAACAAGCTTGCTCCCTCTTCAATATGACATCCCTTCAAGTATTTAAACAGGGCTATCATATCACCTCTACCTTCTCTTCTCCAGGCTGAACATACCTGGCTCCCTAAGTCTTCTCCTCATAATGCATGGTTTCCAGACCCTTCACCATTTTGGCCACCCTCCTCTGGACACACTCCAGTTTATCAGCATCATTTGGATTTTTTTATTTTTTAAAAAAAGGAGAACTACAGCAATGAATATCACAATCTCCTGACATATTTACTGAGCATCCTGTGCAGCTTTGCTCTTAACAAATTGCCATGGCTATCCTCCTAGTTTTCTCTTTCTGTCTGTATATGTTCTTCAAGATGGCAGTCAGCTTACAGCAGCCCCATGAATTTCATAGGGTTTTTATCAGTTCTTTCCTCTGAAATATAGCCTACTGCCAGGGGTGTCACTAGTGGGGTGCAGGGTGTAGGTGTATGGTCTGCACCAGAAGACACCCTAGAAGGGGGAGACACCATTGCTCCTGAAATATTTGGGCAGAAACGGGCTGTGATGTTCATCTGTGCCTGTTTGAAATGATGAAGAGATGGTGTGTATCATGTGAGGTGCAGTAGAAGGAGAAAGGAGAGGCCCCCGTTTTTTTTTAAAAAAATAATTCTTTAAAAATAAATATAAAAATAATAATAATATATTTTTTTAATTTTTTAGAAAAATTCTTTTAACACATCACATTTTACACATTTGTCACATTTACCACATGAAACTATGTACATGTAAATACATTAAGGCAGTGCCTATGATATTGTTATTTTATATTATTTTGTGTATTTATACCCCACTCTTAAGCCACAAAGGCTCTCTAAGCACCTTACAAATTGTTAATTTGACAGTTCTCATTCCTCAGACTTGCAATCTAAGAATGCATGACACAAAAGGAGAAAGAAATTGCAGGTCCAGCAGATATTGCTGGTTATTCTCTTTCTCCAAGGACAGGGTGATGGCAGTTGGAATGGAATGGGTCTTCCGTGTGCTTCTGGGTCTAGGAAGAATTTTAAATTTGCTAGTTGTTCATGTCATGACTATTGAAATTGCATTCTATGATATACTGGAATTACGATTTATTAATAACATTAGTACTGAAAACATCACTAAGGATTCTGTATGGCGTGGTATGGGAGGACAATAGGGGGATGACATTGTGGGTTACTGTACCAGATGACACCAACCCTGGTGATGCCACTACCTACAGCATGAAGTATTTGTTGATAGTCTCCCATCCAGGTAGTAACAAGGGCTGACCTTGCTTAGCTTCCAAGATCAGATAGGATCTAGTGCCTTTAGGGTATTTTACAGTCTTCTTACTTCCATGTTTTCTAAAACAGATCACAGAACCCAGAAGTAACTATATACATGCTGCATAAATGAGCAATCTGAAACTTATGGAAACAAAACCAAAAATGAACAGCAGACATATCATGGAAGTTTCAGGATCAGTTCTCATAATACTTTTCAGCACCTTTTGCTCCTCTCTTCACATATTTGCATAATCCTGGCTTCAAAGAGGCTTCTTTAAAGAATCCTCACTAACTTTTACTTATTAGAATATATTTGCATACACTTATTTTAAAAAATACAACTAAATTCACAAGAGTATTCTAAATATTTGATAGATAAGCAAGCATTGTTTGTTTTATACAGAAGCAGAATGACAACCAGGAACTTGCAGGGAATAGTTTCTCCACAACCATCCCTCTTATGAAACTTTCTTAACCCCTAAATAGCTGTTGCGAGAAAAACACTTCCTCAAGGTACATTTGAAAAAAACTGCACCCAAATCCTTGAGATGAGTGAAGGCTTGGGAATATATTGCCCTTGGGTATGTTAAGTACTTTAAAGCATCCTGGCTGTTTCCTGTAATTATGGCCTCACTTTCTCTGTTTTGCTCCCTGCCTTTCCTGTTGCCATCTCACCTACTTCTTTTGGTTGCCACTGCTCCAAACAAACAATTTATTTTCCCCATCATAGCAGCAAGAAGCCAAGTTCATTTTTGCTGCCTTTCAGCAGGACTATTCAGGGTCAATGGAAACATACCAGTAAGCAAAGATGTGGTAGAACATTACCCCAAATATGTGCAGTAAACTAAGCAACACTTTACCCTGATGGTGAGAAAAGAGCCATCCCCATCCTCCAGCCTACATGCTTTATAGTATGAGAAGGTGGGATAATAATAATAATAATAATAATAATGCGTGCAACTTTGTAGTTCTGTTTATATGTGAAAGTAAGAACAAAACAATGTTAACTGTGCCAAAATGAACCTGCCTTTTTTTTACTTCAGTGCTTTGAAATTAGTGCATTCTTTACTCTGAGCAGTGATTTAAAAGAAAACCTATATAAGATGACATATAGATGGTGTGTATGTGCCTTCAACTTGCCTGTGGACTTATGGCCACCCCATGAATTTCACAGGGTTTTCTTAGGCAAGGTATACTCAGGGGTGGTTTTGCCACTTCTTACCAACAACACCTCCCAAATAAGTTGTCGAAAATGTCTAAGAATGTTTCAGACGAATGTTGGTGATGTCAAGAGAAAAAGGGCCCCTAATTTCATGTGTGGTAGACTAAGGCAAAAAAGTTATTGGTCTAGGATTTATTTGTTAATTCAAAAATTTAAGATAGATTTTGTAAACAAGATTATTGTTTGCACAAACCTGAAAACAGACTAAAGCACTGACAATGGAAGAATGGATTGTTAAAGTTACTGAGTTAGCCCAAATTACCATGGGTTCTAAAGGGAAAGTCAATTGACGATTTTTTTTTTTGAAAGATTGGAAATTGTTTATGGACTAGCTGTAATAAGTCTGTGGTTATGGTTGTTAGTAATTCTAGTAGGACTGTTTAGTTTTGATCTGTGATGGTGGAATAATGTAATTTTTTTCAATCTTTTTCTTTTTCTTTTCATTACAGTTAAAATGGGGGTGGGGTCAGAGCCCTACTGTGTTTTAGTTATATGTCTTTCTTCCTCTTCCTCCTCTCCATTTCTTTATTTTCTGTATGTGTTTTTTGAATGTATTTTGATTGTACAGGTTGATTCTCCCTTGTCCAGAATTCTAACATCTGAATTACTCCAAAATTAAACATTGTCCATATGGGTGGCTGAGATAGTGACATCTTTGCTTCCTGATGGTTCTGATGAAACTTGCTTTTATGCAGAAAATTATTTAAAAGACTGTGTATAAATTTTACCTTCAGGCTATGAGTATAATGTGCATACAAAACATAAATGAATTTCATGTTTAGTCTTAGTATATGTCTAAGATGTCTCACTATGTATATGCAAATATTCCAAAATCTAAACAAAACTGAAATTCAAAACACTTCTACTTGCAAGCATTTTGGATAAGGGAGATTGCACATTCACCCTTATAATCATTACTGCAGTGAACATCTCACCTGATTTAAACATCTCACCTGACAAAACTCGCTTGACCTGATCACTAAGTACCATATATTACTTTTTGACCTGCAAAGCTATTTTTCCATTCCTCCAAGACTCAGGAAAAGAGACTCTAGCACTGGAGTGAGGTAGGTAGGGGAGAGTACAAGGATAGTGGTGGGGGAAGGAAATTGAATTGTTTTCTTTTCATCTAGAAAAGTCCTTATTGAAAATCCATCTCCAGACTATGCAACATAATCATGCCATACATATTTGGCCACAAAACTCAGAATATTGTAAGATTAAATAATTATTATTATTTTTCTCTTTGTCCAAGGTCTTTGAAATTACTAAGACTATATCGGTAAGGAAGTTAAAAGCAAGCTGTGGAACATGCTAGCTTAACGTGATATACCTACAAACTCAACACAATTTACTGAAATCATCAGAGGGTAATTAAAGATCAGTGTTATTAACTTAAGTATAGATAATGAGAAGAAAAATCAATATTAAATTCCCTTGGTAGGCTTTAGAGAGGTTTTTAACAGTTTTTTTTAAAAGCCCCGAAGTTGAAAGAAATGGCAAAGAGGGATGTAAATGGCTGCAGTTCAGGTATTAAGGAAGTGAGAAGTGGTGTGTGACACAGATCAGAGTTAGGATTAAGCTTGTTCACACCATCCTAGAAGGACTTGTAGAAGGGAATATGTGCCTTGCATATTCACAAATAACCTGCAGCTGGAGGGATTAGTACCAATGGAAAGAGCAGTGAGTTCATTGCTTGCACTTAAGGAAAATAGTTAAAACAGTTGCTGCAATAATATGTGCCTTATAGCAAGCTTCCTAGAGATGATTGAGTATACTCTAGGCCAGGGTTAGAGAGAGGGCCTATGATGATTCTGTATTCCTTACTCATATTCCCTTTCTGCCATCAAAATATTTACCATCGTTTTGTTTGCTTGGCATAGTTCCATGCTTAAAGAGACAGAACATTGCTTTCATGCTCAGTTTTGCCCCTAGAAAGCACTGAAGGTGTGCAATCCATCTATAGGCTTTGCACTAGTAGTAATGAGCTTTGAGACAGACTGAATGTATTATTCAGGACTCAAAATGCTGTAAAAGGCTCTGTTTTGAGCATGGAGCTTTCTTGTGGTGAGGCATGCCTACTTTATTTACTTCAGTGACTGAAACGTCTGCTGAATGCTCAGTAAACAAAATACTTTGACTGGTTGGGAACATTCCTTTGAAGAAAGAGCAAAACCCTCTGCTCACCTGGAGCTCTCTTGGTATTCTAAAATGGTGTTCTGGAAGCTCTAGAAACAAAATACTAAAGAATTTGTGACACTGTTAGATCTAGCTCAGAAATACTTTAATAGAGAAAATGAAGCTGTATTTCAGCATGAGAAAACTGAATTGAAAACTGAAAATCTCAATTAATGGTATTTACATATAGTCCAAATAAAGCCAATGATGTCCACTGTAGCATAATTTGGAATTGTTACTTTTCAAGCTAAAGTGTTGGCAAATGTGAGATAATAGTACTGTATCTCACAAGCAGAGTAATTAGTATTCACAAACAGAAGGGGAGCAACAACTAGTCCCACACAACCACCACCACTGATACACAGGGTGTAGCAGAGAAACATAGCATGTTTAGTCATCTTTATAAAAACATATGAAGTACGTTTACTTGCAAATACTAAAGTTTATATGACATCTTACAGTGAAAGGTCCCATAGCATGTGCTCTTCAAACATGGAGGAGAGAGAAAAAACCTGATAACAAGATGGACGAACAAATTCAGATTATTGGAAACTATCTAATGCAGAAAGAGAGGCAACAAATAGGAAATGACACAAATGCATGCTATGCTCAGACTCTTAGAGAGAGAGACAAACTAACAACTACTGAATATAGGAATGCTAAGGTTGCTACTTCTAACATAAAGCTGTATTTCTAAATGCATTTCACATCAGTTGAAAAGAAAGTATTTTCTAGGAGTCTTGCAAATCTGATTGGGAGGGCTTTAAACTGAGTTTTTGAGGGAGGGAGACAGTATTCCACAGAACAGTAGGACACTAATTACAGTGCTGGGGACAATAGCCTAAGTGATCCAGGGAGAACTGGGTCAATGATATATTAGCATTGAATTTGTTTTAATTATGGTAATAATTTAATCCTATTTTAACGTATTGTTTTTGTATATTTTAACTGCATGGTGTTTTTTTAATGTTGTAAGCTGCCCTGAGTCCCAGTCTTGGGAGAAAGCAGGATGATGATGATGATGATAATGATGATGCCCAACAATGGAATGAGAAAAAGGAATGGAAGTGGAGAGAAAGACTCACGGTCTTAGATGTCTCTATACTAGTGCACAGAGCATGGTAAATAAACAACAACTCTTGGGGAAACAAAAATGATTTATTAGGCATCACTAAAGGAAAGCAGAATTAGAATCAGAAAAAGGAGGAGTGATGATAGGAGGAAGGAACATTAACAACCTAAGATTTGTGGACAACACCATAATATTAGCAGAAGACGTTCAGGAGTTGGAACAGTTAATAATGAAGATCAAAGATGAAAGTACAAAGGCAGGTCTGATGCTGAACATAAAGAAAACAAAAATAATGACCACAAGAAATACAGAAATTCAATCTAGACAATGAGGAAATTTAGTTAAAGAATTCCCATATCTAGGATCAAACATTGACAAGAATGGAGACTGCAGTCAAAACAGAAGAAGACTAGGAATGGGAAGGGCAGCTATGAAAGAACTGGATAAGATACTGAAGAGCAAAGCCATAACACTGAGCACTAAAGCCAGAATCATCCACACCATTGTATTCCCATTTACTGTTATGGATGTGAGAGCTGGACAGTGAAAGAAGCAGATAGGAAGAAAAGCAGTTCATTCAAAACATGGTACTGGAAAAGAGTACTTAGGATACCCTAGACAGCCAAGAAGAAAAACAAATGGGTTCTTGAATAGATCAGACCAAAGCTCTCCTTGGAAGTTAAGATGATCAAGCTGAGACTATCGTACTTTGGTGACATAATAAGAAGGCATGGATCACTAGAAAAATAATGCTAGGAAAGGTAGAGGGTAAAAGAAAGAGAGGAAACCCACAGACCAGATGGATAGACTCAATCAGGGAGGCTATGGGCAAGGGCTTGCAGGATCTGGGCAGGGCAATGGAGGATGGGGATTCTTGGAGATATCTCATCCACAGAGTCGTCATGACTTAGAGTTGACTCGACAGCAACTAACAACAACAACAAAGCCTGGTGGAATAGTCTCATGATTCAAATGTAGTAACGAAAGGGTGTAATTCCAAAGAAATAGACTCAATGTGAAAGGAGGAGAAGCATTGTATGCCAAGGATGTGTACACCTGTGAGGAGACCTCTGACTGAGGACCAAAATTCAAAATGACCTGAATAGACTAGAAAGCTGGGCCAAAGCTAACAAAATGAAATTCAACACAGAGAAATGTAAGGTTCTGCACTCAGGGAGGAAAAATGAAATGCACAGATACAGGATGGGGGATACCTGGCTAAATGAGACAACATGTGAAAAGGATCTAGGAGTTCAAGTAGACCATAAGTTGAACATGAGTCAACAGTACAATGCAGCAGCTAAAAAGGCCAATGCAATTTTAGGCTGCATCAATAGAAGTACAGTGTCTAGATCAAGGGTAGTAATAGTGCCACTCTATTCTGCTTTGGTCAGGCCCCACCTGGAATACTGTGTCCAGTTCTGGGCACCACAATTCAAAAAGGATGTGGAGAAACTGGAGCGGGTCCAAAGGAGGGCAACTAAAATGGTGAAGGGTCTGGAAACTATGCCCTATGAGGAACGCCTTAGGGAGCTGGGAATGTTTAGCTTAGAGAAGAGAAGGTTAAGAGGTGATATGATAGCCCTGTTCAAATATTTGAAGGGATGTCATATTGAGGAGGGAGCAAGCTTGTTTTCTGCTGCTCCAGAGAACAGGACTCGGAACAATGGATGCAAACTGCAGGAAAAAAGATTCCACCTCAACATTAGGAAGAACTTCCTGACAGTAAGGGCTGTTCGACGGTAGAACACACTCCCTCGCAGTGTAGTGGAGTCTCCATCCTTGGAAGTCTTTAAGCAGAGGCTGGATGGCCATCTGTCGGGGATGCTTTGACTGGGAGTTCCTGCATGGCAGGGGGTTGGACTGGATGGGCCTTGTGGTCTCTTCCAATTCTATGATTCTATGATTCCCAACTCTGTGTTTCCATGATTCTATGATTCTATGATTCTATGACTTGAAGCATGGAAAACAAGTTGAGAGCCTTCAAGTTTAAGGGGGTGAGGGGAGAGAAACAACAGTGACCTCATTATGGGTGTCAGTTATAACCCCAGCCCAACCAAATGGAAGATTTGGATGATGGTTGTTAAACAAATTATCAAATATTCAAAAAGGAAAGAGATAGTAGTAATGGGAAACTTCAGTCACCCTGATATTGGTTGGAAGTCAAATTCTTCTAAAAGTGTAAGCTCCAGCAAATTCCTCACTAGCTTTGCAGATAATTTCATTGTACTAAAAATGGAAGAAACAATGAGGAAATAAGTTATCTCAGATTTGATCCTAACTAACAGAGGTGAATTGGTCAATGAGGCAGAAATAGTGGAATCCTTGGATAGGAGTGACTATGTCCTCCTGTGATTTGTTATACAGAGGAGAAAGGAAGCCAAACACAGGCACACAGTCTGGACCTCAGGAAAGCTGATATCAGCTTATGGAAATACGGTGTGAGATCCCATGGTCTGAAATGCTCAAAGATAAGGGAGTTAATGGTGCATGGAAATTGCTTAAATTTGTGATACTGCCCTCCATTGTGAAATGGAAGAAGGGGGAACCACCAAAGAGAAATACTCCTTTGCGGTTAGGACATCTTCTTCCTTCCTTCCTTCCTTCCTTCCTTCCTTCTTCTTTTCTTTTCTTTTCTTTTCTTTTCTTTTCTTTCTTTCTTTCTTTTTCCCTTCCCTCTTCCTTCCCTCCCTCCCTCCCTTTCTACCTTCCTTCTTTTCCTTTCTTCTTTCCTTCTTTCCTTCCTTTGTTCTTTCTCTCCTTCCTTCCTTGGGTGACCAGTCATCCTCCTTTTCCAGGACCTGTCCTACATTTCAGCCTTCTTCTGTCCAGGAGGAATTCCCCCCCCCCCGGTCCCCCCAATGTCCTCCATTTGGAGCACGACTAAGGAGCAGGGATGAACATGTCTAGGTGTGTTTGCAGCTTTCCTTTGCTCTTGTCCTACATTTCCCTGAAAAGTCCTCCATGTTCCAGGGAGGCCCCCTGGCTCTGCCTCGGTCCCCTTCTGCCTAGTTGTCATTCTCTGAGCAATGCTAGAGGGGATCACTGAGGGAGTATCTACGCTGGAGAAATAATGCCCTTTGAGGCCACTTTAATAGCTATGGGTCCATCCTGGGATTTGTAGTTCGGCACTCTTGGACAGAGATGGAGCTACAGCTGTTAAAGCAGTGCTAGAGTGTACTACTTATGCATGTTTTCCATGCCTTCAAGTCATTTCCAGTTTAGGGTGACCCTAAGATCAATTTATGGGATTTTCTTGACAAGATTTGTTCAGAGGAGGTTTGCCATTGCCATTGCCATTGCCATTTTAATTGTTTGAATTCTATTGCCATTTTCAAAAAATTTATCTGTGAGCTGCCTTGGGCCCCTTTGGGGAGAAAGGCAGGATATAAAATAAATAAATAAATAATTTCCCCTGAGGCTGAGAGAATGTGACTTGCCTAAGGTCCCCCAGTGGGTTTCACGGCTGAGCTGAGAGATGAACCCTGGTCTCCAGAGTCATAGTCCAACACGCAAACCACTTCACCAGGCTGGCCCTCTAAAAAGTCTGGCTTACAAACAGTTATCTATAAACTATCAATTTTATTGATGGTTTAATTACATTTTAAACTTTTGTACAAAGGAAGTTTTATTAATGGTATTTGTTTTAACCTTTAACCCTCCATAACAATAACAGCAACAAAAACAACCATCATTATCATCAAGATATAAGAAGGGCCTTGAGGGGAAAGGGAGAAGTGAATCTGCTCTGGGGTCTACTCTGATCTTCCAAGGCAATTGAACCTACTTGGGAATGGGCATCAGAGCTTTGAATGCCTCCTTTAATTTAATTTAATTTAATTTATTTCAAGGGTTTATATCCTGCTTTGCTCCCACAATAGGATTAATTGTCAGTCTACAAACCTGAACAGATTCATCATCCTGCTGCTACAAGGAGCCAAGAGAAACCTAGAAACTACTAAACAAAAACAGGCAGGCAATATTAAAATATGTAGAAGGTATAATATTACACAAAATGACAAGGCTCTAATATAGCACCAAAGAGACTGCAAATGACCTGGGTGCCAATTCACTTTCAGAGATAGGAGGCATTTACTGCTGGGGCTGAAGGCAAAAGGGAAGGTCTTACTGACTGTAACTAAACCACAGGAGATTCCTGCCCAGAATGCAGGGATGGAGGGAACTGTTCAAAATCTGGGAAACTTTCCAATTGTGGTATAATGGCATAGAGGATGCTGAGGAAGTATGTCTTCTATTTCATCATCTAAGTTATTTATAAAAATGTTAAACAACACTAAGCCCAGGATCGAACATTGAGGCATCCCACTTGCCACCTCTCTCCAAGAACATCAGCCATTAGTGAACAATCTCTGAGTTTAGTCTGTAATAATAATAATAATAATAATAATAATAATAGATTTATTTATAGCCCGCCCAATCACTAGGAATCCAGGTGGGTTACAACAATAAAAATGCATTAAAATACAATAAAATACAAACTGATCCTTTCCCACCCCCCTCCCCAATATTAAAACTACAATTAAACACTCAAATTAAAAGCAATTAAAAATACAGAATAAATACAGTTTGGCAAGTGGAGAGACAAACATCACAAAGTTAAGGTCATATCCATAACATCCACAGGGGGAGAAGCTAGGATATATTAGCTAGGTTGGGAAGGCCTGCCGGAAGAGATCCATCTTAAGAGCCTTTTTGAAGGCTCTAAGAGTAGGAAATATGGCGGATCTCTTCTGGCAGGTCATTCCATAACTTTGGTGCAGTAATAGAGAAGGCCCTTTGAGTAACAGAAGTTGGCTGAAGAAGGTTCTTACTCGAGGACCTCATTGTGCGGGACAGACAGTACGGAAGAAGGCGTTCCCTTAAGTATTCTGGACCCAAGCCATGTAGGGCTTTAAAGGTAATCACCAACATTTTGTCCCTTGCTCAGAAACTGATTGGCAGCCAATGAAGGGACTTCAGAGCAGGTGTTATATGATCGTTCCGAGAAGTACCTTTGATTAATCTTGCTGCCATGTTTTGTACCATTTGAAGTTTCCGAACTTGGCACAGAGGTAGCCCCAAGTGGAGCGTATTACAGAAGTCCAAACGAGAGGTTACCAGTGAATATACTACTGTTTCAAGGTCCCCTAGCTCCAGGAAAGGGTGCAGCCGGCATCTCAGCCGGAGTCTTGGCCGAATTACAGCTCCACCTAACTGTAGCACTGTGTGGCACATCGTTCACCAGCTTTCCTGCACAAATATCATAGGAGACCTTGTCAAAAGCCTTACTGAAATAAAAATATACTGCATTCACATCAGTCCCCTGATTTACCAAACTTTTAACTCTGTCAAAAAAAAAAGGGGGGGGGGCATAAGATTACTTTCACATGACTGTACTTGTTTTTGAGAAAGCTATACTTGCTCTATGTAATCACATCATTTCTTTCTAACTGCATGTAGACTGACTGTTTAATGATAGGTTCTAGAACATTTCCTGGTATGATAGCAAAGTGACTAGTCACTAGTTGCCTAGGTACTCTTTTTTTTTTTTTTTTTGTCTTTTTTGAAGACGGGGACAATATTTGCCTTCCTCCAATATCCTGAGTCCTCTCCTGTCTTCCAAGAATTCTCAAAGATTATCGGCAGTGGCTTTGAAATTACATCTACAAGTTTCATTTGTAATCTTGGAGTGTTGAATTCATCTGGAGTAGCTACGCATTCCTTTACTACCATTGGACCTGTTATGTGCTATGATCCTCTTGGTGTATGATTTGTTCTATTTTTACCAGTTACAACACCATTTTCTTTTGGGGGAGAAAACTGAGACAAAGAAGGTAGTAAATAGATTGGCCTTCTCTCTGTCCTCTACTAGCATTTCATCATCGTTTCTGTACAGTAGTCCTACTATTTCCTTATTTTTCCTCTTGGTCTGAACACAGCCTGACCCCCTTTTATTATCTGTAACCTCTTTAGTGAGCCTGAGCATTCTAAGCTTTAGCTGTTCTGACCCAACCCCCTTAGGAGTATTGGATGTCCCTTTGTATTTCTCTTTAGTGGTTTCCCCCTTCTTCCATTTCTTATACATATTTCTTTTAAGCCATCTCAAAATCTTTGTACATCCATCCTCAGTTCTATACTTTCCATATTTTTCCTCCTCACTGGAATTACTTGCTATTGTGCATTCAGTATCACAATGGAGGGCTTTCGAGAAAAAAATGTAGGACACGAGAAAATAAAAGCTAATAATAATAATAATAATAATAATAATAATAAGCAACAACCATGCTTCTTAGGCCTGCTCCAAATGGAGGTCATCATTTGGGGATTCCTCCTGGAGAGCAGGTGGAAAGGTAGGACATGTCCGGGAAAAGGAAGGGCTGCGTCCACACTGGAGAGATAACCCGGTTTCATACCGCTTTAACTCTCTTTCTGGATCTTTGCTATGGAATTCTGGGAGGTGGCGTTTGTTGTGGGCCCAGAGCGGAGCAGAGCTCCGCTCTGAGCCCACAACAAACGCCACCTCCCAGAATTCCATAGCAAAGAGCCAGAAAGAGAGTTAAAGCCGTGCTAAACCGGGTTATCTCTCCAGTGTGGATGCAGCCTATTAGTTTACATGGAGCGCAAGATGAATGCGCTCCATGTAAACTGAAAAGTTTGGTTCTTGAGTAAGCAAAGGTGTTCGTGGTGGTTGTGGTGGTGTGCCTTCGAGTCGTTTCTGATTTACTATGGCGACTCCATTCATTCATTCATTCATTCATTTCCTTTTTATGCCGCCTTTCTCCCAGATCGGGACCCAAGGCGGCTCACAAAGTTAAAAAAAACTTTTAAAAAAATTTTATAGTAAAATTTTAAAAACAATTCAAACCATCTAATGCGAGGTTTCTTGGCAAGATTTCTTTAGAGGAAGGTTACCATGGCCATGTATTGATCTATTATTATTCGTTGAAAGGGTCCCGAAAGAAGAGTCCGGAAAGAGAAAAGATAACATGTATATGTTTTTATGTCAACATATATGGTTTCCAATAGATGATTTTAACTGTTTTTATTTTCAGATTTACTGTGATGTTTCTGAATTTTTTTTTTAATTTTCTAAACCGCCTTGGGTCCCTTTCCTGGGAGAAAGGCGGCATAGAAACGAAATGAAATAACCCGACAATAAGGGACGCTTCTTGCTCACAGCTCAAAATATCGGTTAGGGATCATTGATCTGTTAGGGATTGTGCAAATTGATAGTTTTGCTTTCAGGATCGTTGTTGTTGTGTGCCTTTTCTAATTTAAGGCGATCCTATCGGAGAGTTTTCTTGGCGAGATTTGTTCAGAGGAGATCTCTGAGGCTGAGAGAGTGTGACCCAAAGTCACCCGGCGGGCTTCCATGGTTGAGCCCTGCTCTCCAGACTCACATTCTGACACTCAAACCACTACAACCCACACTGTTTTTCAGAATCATATCCTCTATTTTAAATGTATTAGAAATCATCATTATTTGCGATGAGTTTGTGCGGACTGTAAGATCCTTGGCCAATGGTTTATTCCTGCCTTCTTGCGTCTGGTATTGATAGATGTCTCCATCGAAATATATAGCCATTTTAAAAAAAATTCTAGTCAATTTTTATGTGACAACGTGTGCATCCATTTACTTCACAGCATTAAATCTGTCCGTATTTATTTATTCTCGGTACGTGTGTTTGTTGTTGTGTTTCTGAGACCCTGAAGTGAACCTATCACGGAGGTTTTTTTCTGAGGCTGAGAGTGTGTGACTCACCCAAAGTCATCCAGTGCATGATTTTTAAAAAGTGTTTATTTATGGAATTGTCCAGGTTCCTTTTATTGTAAAGTATCAAGGTTCCCTGGTCAACTTCCAACAATGTTGGAGAAGCTGAAAAAAGACATTCGCTGCAAACACAAAAGTCTAAAGTGAAAGAAATTAAATAACAAAAAAAGAGTTTTAAAAGTTTTTAAGCCACAAAAGTCAGGAATAAAGATCTTTCTAGAGTGTGTGGGGAAAACACACCTATACAATAGAGGTGCCATTTGTCAGAAAAGTTTGGGATTTCCAGAGGCCTCTTTTGCGCAACTTTCCTCCTATTGAAAAACATTCAGGGGTAGCTGTCTTCAGCATTTAACAAACCCAAACCAAAAAAATAAATAAAATAAAAATAAAACCCCTCAGTGATACCTTTTTTGACCAACCGAAATGCGCAATTTCCTTGTTCCAAGCTGATGACGAAGCCCGTGGAGCTTCGAAAGCTTGCAACAAGTATTCTGGGAACTGTAGCTTCACAAGGTCTTTAGCCTTGCTGGTGCCTCACGAAACTACAAGTCCCAGTATTCTGTAGGACTGGAGCCCTTTAAGAGTGGCCTTTAAGAGATTAAGAGCTCCCAGAATCCCAGACTATTGGCCAAGATGGCTGGGGCTTCTGGGAGCTGAAGTCCAAAATCTCTTTAAAGGGCGCCGTTAATTGCAGTTACTGGTACTTTCCTGCACTTCTCCGCGAAATTACTTGGAAACAACTGTTAATTCATCGTACTTTTGCACAGCCACATGCCAAGATGAAGGCTGAGATAACCTGAGAGGGTTTCCAAGGGAAACTGTTTCTTTTTGCATCGTTTAACGGTGACTTGATAGGCATCTTTAACTATCAAAAAGGATGCCGTGTAAGAAGATGGAACCAGGGTCCGAAACACACTGCAGGAATAATCCAGTTTGAGACTGCTTTGACTGCCATGGCTCAGTGCTAGGGAATCCTGGGTGAGACATTTAGCTTTCTCTGTCAGAAAGCTCTGGTGCCACAATAAGCTACAATACCCAGGGTTTCCCTAGAACTGAGGCAGGGCAGTTAAAGCGGTGCCAAACTGGATTATTTCTGCGGTGTGTTTTGGACCTAGAACAAGAGCCGATGGATCCACCTTACAAGAATAGAGATTCCACCTAAAAATGAGGAGGAACGTCTTTATTGTAATTGCATCAGGAAGAACGTCTTGTGGTATGAACTGTTTGACACTGGAATCGCTTATTGTTGTTGCGTGCCTTCAAGTGGTTTTCGACTTATGGCGACCCTATTTATGGGTTTTTCTTGGCACGGTGTGTTCAGAGGAGGTTTGCCATGGCCTTCCTCTGAGGCTGAGAGAGTGTGACTGCCTACTTATTGGTGACCCGACTTATGGCGGCTCCTATTACGGTCCAAACTTTCCCTGGCTCACTGCTATGGGATCCTGGGAATTGTCGCTTGTTGAGGCACTAGGGCGTCTGCTCTACAACAAATTAGAGTTCTCAGAATGCCATAACATTGAGCCATGGCAGCTAAAGTGGTGTGAAACCGGGTTATTTCAGCAGGGAGGGTGCAGCCTGAAAAAGAAAAGGCTGGAAACTTGGAGGGCAGGGCAGGGAAAGAGGGAGGACCTAAATACTGGAATCTTTCCCTGTCAGTCTTTTGTAAACTCCCAATTTCAGCCTCAGGAGGAGGGAGAGGTAGGCAAGGGATCGTCCTTTAACACCAGACATTGGGTGACCTTGGGCAAGTCACACTGTCTCAGCCTCAGAGGAAGGCCATGGCAAACCTCCTCTGAACAAACGTGCCCAGGAAAAGCCACCATAAGGCGCCATAAGTCGGAAACGACGTGAAAACACACAACAACAAGAGGGGCACTCTTGGGCAGAGAAGGCATAAGACTTTGTTAAAAACTACAGATCCCAGGATTGCATAGGATGGAGCTACAGCACCTACCTAAAGCGGTGTCAAACTGCATCAGTTCAACAGTGTAGATGCACCCAAAGTTGATAGGATGTGAATCCGCTCTAGGTTTTAATTTAGGACCTATTCAAGATGTCCAACCTTTTTTTTGGGGGGGGGGGGGGAGTGATTTCCAGTACCTCGGATAACTCCTCTAAACTTCGGAGCAAAACACAGAGCAGATTCTTCTCAAACTGGATTATTTCTGCAGTGTGTTTTGAACCTCTTGGGGTGCACCCGCACTGCCAAAATAATCAGGTTTGACAGCACTTTAACTGCCATGGCTCCATGCTATGGAATTCTGGGAATGGTGGTTTGTTGAGTAAGTAAGTCGGGGGAGAGTTGAGGCACAGCGCAAACCCACACGTTGTTTTTGTTGTTGTTGTTGTGAGCCTTCAGGTGGTTCCCGACTTATGGCGACCTTAAGGCCATGGGTTTCCCATCCAAGTCCTGGCCATAAGGCCGTGTCATGGGGCAAGAGTTGTTCAGAGGAGGCTTGCCATTGCCTTCCCCTGAGGCTGAGAGAGTGTGACTTGGCCAAGATCACATATTTTTAAAATTGTACTGTGCTTTGAAACTGTAATCGGCTTTGAGTCCCAGTTTTTAGGGGAAAGCGGAACAACAACAACAACAATGTAACTTGGCCAAGATCACATATTTATTAATTGTACTCTGCTTTGAAACCGTAAGATGCTTTGAGTCCCAATTTTCGAGGGAAAGCTGGATAATAATAATAATAATAATAATGTGACTTGGCCAAGATCACCTTTTTCTAACTTCTACTGTGCTTTTACACTGGAAGCTGCTCTGAGCCTCAATTTTGGCGGGAAACCAGGATACAAACAACAACAACAATTTCTATCCCTCTTTCCCTCCAAAACTGGGACTCAAAGCAACTTACAATTTAAAAGCACGGTACAATTTTTTTTTCAAAAAATGTGATCTTGGCCAAGTCACACTATTAATTTTATTTTAATTTTTATTATCCCGCTTCCTGCCCAAACCTGGTTTAAAACCCAGTTTAAAACACAGTACAATTTTTTTTTAAAGTAATCTTGGCCAAGTCACACTTTTATTCTTCTTATTCTTATTTATTACCCCTCTTTCCCCCCCAAACTGGGACTCAATGCGGCTTAGATGTTTTAAAAGCACACTACAATTTCAAATAATAATAATAATAATAATAATAATAATAATAATAATGTGATCTTGGCCAAGTCACACTATTCTTCTTTTTCTTGTTGTTATTATTATTAATTATCCCGCTTCCTTCCAGAACTGGGACTCAAAGTGGCTTACAGTTTTAAAAGCACAGTGCAATTTTTTTTAAAAAAAATGTGATCTTGGCCATGTTTCATCATCATCATCATCATCACCATCATCGTCACCATCATCATCTCCCAATACAGAGGGACAATTATTATTAAATTATTCCTTAGAAATAAGTGTCCCTGGGTTCAAGTAGCCTCCTCCCAGGGCCGGCGTGCCTGGGAGGGCAGCCGCGGACTACTCCAAAGCCTTTCCAAAACGGAATCGGACCGGTTTCTGCCTGAGTTTAGGGCTTGGAGGGGAGGGGAGGGGTCCCCCCTTGAGTCTCCTGGGTCCTTTCTCAGGGAAAGAGGGGGAGACTTTATTGGGGGAGCCCCCCTTGGTGTGGGAACCTGGGCCAGGAGGAGGTGACAATGGGCAGGAAATGGGCCGGCAGCAACTAGCCTTCCCTTCCCAGACAAGACAACGCCGCTCTCTCGTTAAACCGGACCCACAACACACACACACACACAAACACAGAGGCATAGGCTGTAAAAGCAAAGCCCTCATCCTCACTAGGTAGCCCTGGGCTCAGAGGTGGAATCATTGCAGCCCGATCGTCCAGAAAACTCAGGCCGCATCCGCATTTGAAAAAAAATTACCCGGTTTGGGTCCTCGAACAAATTAGCCTAGAACAAAGAAGCCAGAGGGAATAAACGGAGTTGGACATAATTGGAAAGAAGCAGGAAAAGAGGAATCAATACACAGATGGATTGAATCAATAGATCAATCAATCAATGAAGGATGCTATAGTCCTGAGTCTGCAAAAGCTGAGCAGGGCTGTTCATAACAGGCGTCTCTCAAAAGTCGCATACTTGTAGGGTCCCCATCAATCAAATCTGACTTGAGGGCAAATAACAAGTTTGAGTGGGCAAATATTGTCTGCATTGCAGCTGAATCCTCCTCTTTGGAGTACAAAGAAATTAGGAAAGGAAACACTGGGGGGGGGGGGATTTCAAGTAAGGATTCAGGAGTAGATTATTAATTCTTAATAAAAGGTCTCTGCCCAACAGTTTTAGTCTTCCCAAAGAGAGTAATTATTGGCTACAATGACTGTCAATGGATGAAGATTTGTGTTGTGGGCCTGACCCACACACTCCTGAAGTTGTAACATTTGTTTTACATGGATTGCACAATACACTTGCATTCAAGGACCCATGGATAATCCATTTTTCATGGAACATTTCCAAAGGGGGGGGGGGTATTTTATATTTTTGAGCTGCAGTTTTGATGAGGGAAGGGACAAAAGAGAAGTAGTTGATTTGTTGTTGTTGTTGATGATGTTTTTTCTTTCTTGTTGAAGCCCAAGGAATGTTATGTGTCCCATCCTTTCACATTCAAAAGCTCAATCTGAGCTTACTTGTGGATCAGGATATTAGGAGTTTCTGTGGGAGCTAACTTGAAAGGTGAAAGAAAGAGCCTCTCAGGTTGAAGTACCGAGACTGATCTGGATTGGGAATGAATTCAAAGGGTGTTTGCAATTCAGTAATAGCAACAGCAATAGTAATAGTAAGATTCAAACCCTAGTTTCCAGAGTCCAGGACTCAAACCACCACTGGTTCCAATTGCAATACAATTCCTAGTAATAGTCCTACCCTGAAACAATGTATTTCTACAGCCATACTAAGAAATGATCAAAACACGAGGGACCCTAGTATGTGGGATCTCATATACCTGGGCTCAGGGGTGATCTCCACTGATCAGGCTCTTGTTAGGCCTCTGTTTTTGGCCCACGAGAACAAAAGCAGAATGAAACGGTACAATTGTATCTTTCTCCCTACATTTTATATCTCGCTTTTGGGCTGTGATGGTTCCATCAGAAGATGCATTATTATTAAATTATAGGTAAATAAATGGATGTGTTGGTGCATAGAAAGAGGTGGGTGTCTAATGATTCCACCTCCACCCCCTCCCTAAGCTTTCTTGTGTTAAAAAGAGACAAAAGTTGTGTGGGAAGAAGCCTGTACCTTGTGACTGGTTTCATTAGGGAAGGATTTCAGCTGGACTAAATATATGTAATATATATATATATATATATATATATAGTATATATACAGTCTATAGCTAAACTCTAGGTAAAAATAGAACAGAAATAAAGTAACATCTGGAAAGGGCTGTTGGTTGACAGGCATTGATATGCATAGAAAGGTTTATTTTTTTAAAAAAGATCAAGCCACTGGAGAGGAAAGTTGGAAGTCTTCTTCAATGTGCTGATGTGATTACAGTATATGAGAATATTCTACCCTTTGAAATCCCCCCCCCCCCCAATTTCTAAAACATATAGCAGATATTCTGTAGATGCTAAGAAACATCCAGGGCTAGCCATGTAGCAAATCCAATAACACCCCAAATCCACCAAACTGTCCTTAGAAAAATTGGTAAAGATGGAAAGAAGGCTAATGATGTAAAAATGTATGATATTGTGGATGCAATTTTTTTTATGTATTCCATAGAAAATTTAATAAAGAAATGGTAAAAAAAAAAATCCACCACACTGTGATGAAGTTGTCCTGCGTGGTTTTTAACACCTTGCCTGATGAAGAAGCCAGTGGAGCTTCGAAAGCTTGCAGCATGGATACTGTGCATTTGGGTTGCCCCCAGAAAGGTATCCCTGTTTGGGGGATTTTGGATCTTATTGTCGATGCTAAAAGGAAGGTGGCCCAAAAAAAGCAGCCCGGAGATTTTTCTGGAGTCTCAGGGCGCATCTGATCCCTGGAGAGGGCAATGCTGCCCACCGGTTATTCTCTCTCTCTCTCTCTCTCTCTCTCTCTCTCTCTGTGCCTTGGACCATTTCCTTTGGGGCGGCTTTGATAGAGGTGCAAACATTTGGGGGCCGCTTTCCATAAAGCCTGGGCGTTTAATCCCGCCGGCGGCCCTCCCCGTCCCCTTCCCAGGAGGCATCCTCCTCCTTCTCATTATTTCCCCCGCCGGGCGGGCAGCGTTCTGATATGGCCGCGGGGAGCCAATCAGCGGGGCGGGGGGCAAGACATCAAAGGGACCTTCCTCCAATCAGGGTAGCCCCCCGACCTGGCATTGTGATGTCACAAGGGGGGCTATTTACAGCGGGAATGGAAGAAGAAGAGCCCCCCGCCTGGTAGAACGAGGAGGACGCTCTCTCAAGGGGCGCAAGTGGCCGGAGAGGTCAAGGGGAACCCAGCCCCCGGAGAGGGAGACTGGGAGGGAGAGGAGTCCCTCCCCCGGAGAAGGGCCTCCCCCACCGGCTTCACAGGGGCAACTTGGCTGCGGGCTGCTGGGATCCGGACAAGCTCCCCCAAAAGATCTCCTTGGGACTACAGAGAAACTGGAGGCGGATGCTAGGTAGGAAGGAAGGGATCTGGGAGCACAGAGAAACAAACATCAGGCAGATTCCCAGGTAGGCAAGAAGGGATCTGGGATGGAGGATTCTAGGTAGGAAAGAAGGGATCTGGGAGCACAGATAAGCATCAGGCAGGTTCCAGGTAGGCAAGAAGGGGTCTTGGAGTAGAGATAAAGGAAGGAGGATTCTAGGTAGGAAAGAAAGGATCTTGGACTATAGACGAAAAGGAGGCAGATTCCAGGTAGGAAAGAAGGGATCTTGGACTAGAAATAAAGTGGAGGCGGATTCCAGCTAGGAAAGAAGGGATCTTGGAGTACAGATAAAAAGGAGGCAGATTCCAGGTGGGTAGGAAGGGATCTTGGATTACAAATAAAGTGGAGGCAGATTCCAAGTGGGAAGGAAGGGATCTTGGACTATAGATATAATTGAGGCAGATTCCAGATAGAAAAGAAGCGATTTTGGGACTATAGATAAAGTCGAGGCGGATTCCAGGTAGGAAGGGAGGGATCGGGGAGTACAGGCAAATTGGATCAAGATTCCAGGTGGGAAGGAAAGGATCTTGGACAAGAGATAAAAGTGGAGGCAGATCCCAGATAGGGAAGAAAGGATCTTGGGACTATAGATAAAGTCGGGGAGGATTCCAAGTGGGAAAGAAGGGATCTTGGAGCGAAGGCAAATTGGATTAAGATTCCAGGTCGGAAGGAAGGGATCAAGTGGAGGCAGATTCCAAGCAGGAAGGAAGGGATCTAGGAGCACAGATCAAGCGGAGGCGGATTCCAGCTAGGATCCCCGGTGTCGGGCCGGTGGGGCGGGATGTCGGGGCCGAGCAGCACGGAGAGCTCCGGGAAGAGCCTGCAGTACCGGGTGGACCACCTCCTGAGCGCCGTGGAGAACGAGCTGCAGGCCGGGAGCGAGAAGGGGGACCCCACCGAGAGGGAGCTGAGGGTCACCCTGGAAGAGAGCGAGCTCTGGCTCCGCTTCAAGGAGCTCACCAACGAGATGATCGTCACCAAGAACGGCAGGTGGGAGAATATATTGCATCCGCACTGGGGAAATAACCCGGTTTGGCAGCGCTTTAACTCTTTGTCTGATCAATTGCTATGGAATTCTGGGAGTTGGAGTTTGTTGTGGGGCCCAGAGCGGAGCTCCGCTCCGCTCTGGGCCCACAACAAACTCCAACTCCCAGAATTCCATAGCAATTGATCAGACAAAGCGTTAAAGCGCTGCCAAACCGGGTTATCTCTCCTTGTGTTTTTGTTTTTTAGATCACGTCCCTCTAATAATCATAATAATCATAATAATAAATGATAAAATTTTATTTCTATCCCGCCTCTCCAATAAGATCTAGGCGGCTTACAGCAAGAACACAATTCATACAATGTTAAAATAAGCCCCACTATCCCTTCGTGGGGATTTGGGTCGTAGGAGTGCCTTGCGGCAGAAAGCTGAGCATCCACACTGCAGAAAGAATCCAGTTTGAGGCCGCTTTAACTGCCCTGGCTCAATGCTAGGGAAATCCGGGAAGTGTAGTTTTGTGCGGCATTTTGCCTTCTCTTCCAAATAAACTACAATTCCCGATATGTGAAAAGATCTTGTAGCGCCTTTGAGACGAAATGAAAGAAAGAAGTCGGTAGCATGAGCTTTCCTAAGTTAACTCGCAGATGCATCTGATGAAGTAGACTTAAGTCTATGAAAGCTCATGCTCCCAATTTTCTTTCTTTAGTCTCAAAGGTGCTGCAAGATCTCTACTGATTTTACAGACTTACACGGCTATGTCTTTGAATTCTTAAACTCCCAGGATCCCCCAGCATTGAGTTCAAGCGGCCTTAAACTGGACTGGACCCATGTTTTCGTTGCCGACTTCTGTCGGCCCTAAGGCGACCCGACCACGGGCTTTGCAGGGCCACTTTCCCCGGAGGAGGGTTTGCCTCTGAAGCTGAGAGCCTGTGACTTGCCCAAGGTCACCCGCCGAGGGGTTTCTTCGGCTGAGCCGGGATTTGAACCCTGGATTCTCCGGGGCTGCATCCCCAGTGGAGAAATAACCGGGTTCGGGGCCGCTTTAACTGCCCCTTAACTATGGAATCCTGGGAGTCGGAGTTTGTTGTCCCGCAATCAACTCCAACTCCCAGAATTCCAGAGCGGCGAGTCAGAGAAAGCGATGCCAAACCCGGTTATTTCTCCAGTGTGGATGCAGCTCGGATTGGTCCCCTTTCACCATGAGAACTCTGAAAGGAGTGTTTTTTTAAAGGCTTTCCTCTCTGAATGAGGAGTGGGATTAAAAAGTGGGATTGAGTGGGATTAAGAAATGGGATTAAGAAGCGGGATTGAAAGTGGGTCCTTCCTTCCTTCCTCTCTCTGGTCTGGCGGCGCCTGTCAGGCGGATGTTCCCGGTGCTGAAGGCCAGCGTCTCCGGCCTGGACCCCAACGCCATGTACTCCTTCCTGCTGGACTTCGTGGCCGCCGACAGCCACCGCTGGAAGTACGTCAACGGGGAGTGGGTCCCGGGGGGCAAGCCCGAGCCCCAGGCCCCCAGCTGCGTCTACATCCACCCGGACTCCCCCAACTTCGGGGCCCACTGGATGAAGGCCCCCGTCTCCTTCAGCAAGGTCAAGCTCACCAACAAGCTCAACGGGGGCGGACAGGTGAGGCACCCTCCAGGCCTTGCTTTGTAGCCCGCCTCTCCCTACCCATCCAGGCGGGTTACAAGAAAATAAAATAAAACGACATAGCGCAATAGAAGCATTTCAGGTGGTGTCGCTTGAGAGGCTCCTAGGAATGCCCAAATGCCCTCTTCGAAACAGCCATTGCAGAGACTTATAGGTCCAAAGCACACTGCAGAAATAATCCAGTCTGAGACCACTTTTATGGCTGTGGCTTAGTGCTAGGGAATCCTGGGAACTGGAGTGGATCATAAGTTCTCTGACAGAGGAGGCTAGATCTCTCCCAAAACTATAGTTCTGAGAATTCCTTAGCCAGGTCAGTGAAAGCGGTCTCAAACGGGATTATTTCTGTTTTGGAGCATAGCCCTCTCGGTCTGGAATATCGGTATGCACAAGAGTCTTGCAAGACGTTTGAGACTTGACTGAGCGAAAGGCATCCTAGCTTAAGCTTTCCTAGACTGGCATCTGAGGAAGTAGACCTTGAAGGCTTTTCCTCAGTTAATCTCAAAGGGGCTACAAGATCTCTTTGCACAAAATACAAGAGTCCTTTCTCATTTTTGAAATCTGGCGACCCCAGTTGGCACAGAAGGGACGTTTCAGAGCAGGTCATACTCTAGATTTTGGCCCTCTTCCTTCTTTCCTGTTGATTTGGAAGATGCTGACTTTCTTCTAATATCCAATTCATGTGGTTCAGTTATCAGGTTCTCAGGGATCCATGGGTGGGCTGCTTGTCCTCCTCTCAGTACCATTGCCACTTTGCTCCTTTCATGTGAAAAGAAGTTTTGCAAAACTGGACCCTGAGAAACCTGAAAGGATTGATGAGCTGATTTGCTTTTCCTTCATAAAAGAGGAGCGTTTGGGAGCTATTGCCAAAGAGAAATATTGTCTGGTGTTACTTCCAGTGGAATTGGGACACTTTTGTGTATTTGTAACACTCTTGTTCTCACACTAAGGATTGCTTCTTGTGTGTTGGGATGCTACCCGTTGCTGCAGGCATTAGGATCATTGTATATTCCCAATGTCATTTACCTTTTTAGACATTGTGACTATTCCGTGCGGGATTGCACCAAAAAAAGTCTTGTGATATCTTATAGACTAACATGTGTACTATGGCATAAACTGTTATTCCCTCTTCCACACATTCATCAGACATTTATGAACAGTCTCTCCCTAGTTACATACAGCTGTATTTACACTGTTTTTAGTGGGGTAACTGTGTTAGTCTCTTTAAACAAAAATAGTTTTGGAAATCTTACAGACTAGCATTCTTAATGTTGCATAAGCTTTTGTGGGCTGAAGTCCACTTTATTAAACACAAAATACTGGAAACTAGCCAACACAGGATCATATTTGATGCATCTAGGGAACCGTCTAATTAAAAATAATAATTGTAAGCTGCTCTGATAGCCTTTAACTCTAAAGGGCAGGGTATAAATACTCTAACAAATATGTATTCCTTAACAAAATTGTTGGTCTCAAAGGTACCACAAGACTGGAAGGCAGTGTATGGGCAACCGGGGACCATGTCTTTTGCAAATGTTGTATGTTATGTAGGTTGTATTCAGATCTTTGGGTGAATTTATGGAAATTGGGATGGGACAGATTGTCCTGATGACTGGCTCTTCATATGTGTTCACTGAACATCTGAAAAGGGATCTTTAGTTTCCCAAGGCTTTGATTCAGAAGAAAGGTGTCAGTAAACTGTCTATAAACAACAAGCTGAAGAAAATTTAGTAGAATGTTAATTTTAAAATAGACTGGCTGTACTTATCACTGAATTGAAATTCAAAAACGTCATTGAGCAAATTCCTGTCTAGAGTTGGGGAAATAATAATCAATGGAAAATAATCAATGTATGGACAACTTGTGTCTATATAATGTTTCTGTACCCTAGAATGAAATGCAGCTGTCTCTCATTGAGGTCCAAAACACATTGCAGAAACACAGAGTTCTTCTTCTGTCAGTGAACAACTTTGTTGTCTAGAAAATGAATCTTTCAGGGCCAAAACACATTGCAGACATAATCCAGGTTGGACCACTTTAAGTGCCCTGGCTCAATGTTAGGGAATTATGGGAACAGTACTTTAGGGAGACATTCAGCTTTCTCTGTTTGAGAGCTCTAGTGCCACAATAAACTACAATTTCCAGGATTCCCTAGCACTGAGCCAGGGAAGTTAAAGCGTCTTGAACTAGATTATTTCTGCAATGTGTTTTGGACCTGAAAGATTCATTTTCTAGAGGACAAAGTAGTTCACTGACAATAGAAGAACTCTCTAGTGTGTATGTGTACATCCCAACAACATTACAGAAACTATAACCTATTTGCCCCCAAAGATAATAATGACAGGTTAACAATTGGAACTGTCCCAGTAAATAGAGAAAACTAGATTGTGCCCTAATTTGGTTGCCTGAAGGCTGCATCGAAAAGCTATATTGGCATATCCTATCATAAAGCAAAGTGAAGAGGACTCCATTGGGCATTAATGATGAATTGAAGGACAATATTTAATTTGTTAAGTTCTTAGGGAGATATCTGGTGTGTGTGTGTGTGTGTGTGAGTGTGTTCTTATTTATTTATTTATTTATTTAGAGTGTTAGTATCTCACCCTTCAGACAAAAAGACTCCAAGAGTGGTTTACAATTTGTTGATTTGATAATTCCCTGCCCTCAATCTTAAAATAAAATTTACAATTCCCTGCCCTCAAAACATTAATATTAATATTAACAATATTAACAATAGTAATAGTTGTTGTTAGCTGTTGTCAAGTTGACTTCAATTTATGGTGATCCTATGAACCAGAGACCTCCTAGTCACTCTTTATCAGCCGCCCTGCTCAGGTCTTGCAAACTCAAAGAGTTTTGGCTTTCTTGACACGTCGATCCATCTGTGACGCAGTTTTCCTCTTTTCTTACTGCCTTCGACTTTGCCAAGCATTATTGTCATATCTAATTTGATAATTATATGCATCCTATCTTCATTCTGGTTGTGTTGTGTTGTAGGGCTAAATCAGCCACAGATTACTATATTTTTAGCAAACACCTTCCCCTCAATTGTTAGCATTAAAACAGGAGCCCTCCCTAGTTTTCACTCTACCATCTAGAAAATATATATTTAGTTGAATAATATTTTCACATATGCCTAATGCATCGTAGCTGTTGTTTTCCCACTTTTTCATTGTACTCCAAACCAAACAGCTGTAGCAGTTGTGGGCTGTTAAAGAATTACAATGTTGGCCTATAAATTTCTGTATGGCAACTACCTGCTCTTTTTAATTTGACACTGGAAAAGACAGAATCATACACATCCAACCATGCAGAAGAACCCAAAAATGAGCAGATGTATTTTTTTCCCAATCACTTATTCTGAGAAACAGCAGGACAAATGTTACTATTCAGTGGCGTTGTCCTTGTACTAGTCTCTAGCGGAGATAAAGTGCCAGGGTTGGATGTCCATGGGGCTGGGAACCACTTTCTAGATTGGGCAACTGCTCAGGGAACATACATCTGTCATGGTATGAATTGAAGGGCTGGCAGTCTGCTGACATAGATAAAAATATATTACTTTCCATGTGTATTTTATTTTAAATTTTACATATAACTTTCATTATTAAAAATTCCTTTCCCAATTGTTATTAGCAAATACACTTTACAAATATGTCAAATAAATGTACAATGCAGAGTATTTGGAAAGATGAATTTCATTATTAACCAATAAAAGTCTTCCATACTTTATTATCACTTGATTACTATACTTGATTAATTGTGATTAATTGTATATTTATGGATATAAATTAACTCCAAATGTATTTAAACAGACTTTAATATACCATATACTTAAATAAAAATTGGAAAATTGTAAACATGTCACAAAAGGGCAGTTAAAAACTTCATTGCCCCATCAAAAATAGTGCTTTTCTTTTCCCCTTAGCTATATCTATTTTAGTGGATTACCACTGCTGAGTTTGGGCAGCTAACCACAAGGCCAATTTTAAAATAATATATATGAGGGTACAAAAATGGCTTGGAGGGGTGACAGACCACATTTTGCCCACAGTTTAATTAGAGTAATTTAGAAGTATATTTGATAGTACAAATGTCCATGTGCTTTTATCTGAGCTCCCAAACACTACTGCAGAAAATGGAACATGCATCAGTTAATATTGTTTAATACCTGCATAGTATATGCCAATGATAGGCAAGGTACATATACCAGTTGTTAGTGTTTACCTGTTATAGGTCAACAGAAGCTGTGCCTATGAATTAAGACTACCGGTAGTTAGAGAACATGAATTTATATTCTGAAGAACCTTTCCATCTAACTGTCTGACACAGAATGTAGAAAGATCTTGTAGCACCTTTGAGACTATCTGAAAGAAAGAAATTGGCAGCATGAGCTTTTGTAGACTTCAGTCTACTTCCTCAGATGCATGTGGTGGAATGGAAGCCAGGTACAGACATATATATTCCATTGGTATGTGGGGATGTCAATACAAATTACAAGTCCTTTGTGTATGGAAATGAAGTTTTAATGATGGTCCTTATTTATTTATTTATTTATTTATTATATTTATACCCTGCTCTTCAGCCCTGAAGGCTATCGGAGTGGCTTACAATTATTATTTTTAATTAGACGGTTCCTTGCCCTCAAGCTTACAATCTAAAAAGACACAACACAAAAGGAGAAGGGAATGTCTTTGGGAAAGAGGATGAGGTCTTTTCCTGACAGTTAGCATGGAGGGAGGAGTCTCTTCAGGCTAGCCCTAGTGGAGCTGGGCCTTCCTCTTCACTCCCTTCCAGGCCAATGCACAAAGACCTAGGAAACCGCTCTTTGCACATGGAGGTAAAGTGGCCGATCCAGTTTTGCAATGGGACTAGCCTGTGGTCAGAGGAATAGATGAATGTAGGGCACCCCCATGAAGATGGGGTCAGATA
Source organism: Urosaurus nigricauda (assembly GCA_034509955.1). Classification (NCBI taxonomy): domain Eukaryota; kingdom Metazoa; phylum Chordata; class Lepidosauria; order Squamata; family Phrynosomatidae; genus Urosaurus; species Urosaurus nigricauda. Next base: position 308,923,590 of record JAOEGL010000001.1, on the reverse strand, counting down.
GTGTTGAAGTGCATGTAGTGTGTCAGGAAACCATTGTCTTTGTTCAATCTATTGCTGAGGGACTGTTGTTTGTAGATGAATTCCACTTCTGCTGTTTCTCTTTCCAATCTACCTTTGTAGTTCTTTTATTCAACGACTGCTGTTCTGAGGTCTGAGATGGAATGCCCAAGGAGACTGAAATGTTCTGCCACCGGTTTTTGTGTATTCCCATTCCTAATGTCTGATTTATGTCCATTTATCCTCTGGTGCAGGGACTGGCCTGTTTGCCCTAAGTAAAGTGTTGACAGGCATTGATGACATAGTATGGCATAAATCACATTGGAGGATGAGGTCTTGTGATGACATTTCCTGGATAAATGTGTGGGCAAAGTTGGTATATTGGTTTGTGGCAAGGCTTAGTACCTGTGTTCCCATCTGTGTCATGTGTCTTCCCATAGGTAAGTAACTGTTTAAGGTTTGGAGGCTGTCTGTAAGTGAGTAAAGGTCTGCCACCAAGGCCATTATTGTCCAGAATGGGTTGTAGTTCATTGATGATGTGTCTGAGTAGTCCCAGTTGGGAGCTGTATTTGACTACTAATGGGGTTCTGTCATTTTCCATCTTTATTTTGTTCTGTAATAGATCAGTTTTGGGTACTCGTCTTGCCTTGTTCATTTCTTTTTTCATTTCATGTAGTGGGTACTATACTTTGGGGGAATGCTTGTTGTAATTCCTTGAGTTTGGCATCCCTGTCTTTTGGGTCTGAGCAGATCTGGTTGTATTGGAGGGCTTGGCTGTAGACTATGGATCTAGTGGTGTGTTCAGGGTGGAAGCTGGAGGCATGTAAGTACATGCAGCTGTCCATGGGTTTGTTATATTGTGTGGTGCTTTTCTGTGCATTTTGTAGCTGTACTGTCCACCAGAAAGTGGACTTGTTCAGTAGATAGTTCCAGACTATCTGACCCAGAGTACAGGCAACTATTTCTGTCTAAATAGTTTTGCATCTCTGTGTGATTGTGTTTTCGTTGTCCTCAGTTTGTTTTGGAAGAAAAGTAAACAACTTGCAACCAAGGTATAGAGTTGGATACACCTAAGCTAACTGATTTCACTGGAATTAGGCCTGCCTGACCCTCAGTGGCATAGTGATTTGAGTGTTGGATTGTGACTCTGGAGATCAGGGTTCAATTCCTTGCTTGGCCATGAAACCCACTGGATGCCCTTGCCTCAGTCACATGCTCTCAGCCTCTGGGGAAGGCAATGGCAAACCTCCACTGAACAATTCTTGCCAAAAAACATCCATGGGTCAAATGACTTGAAGGCATACAACAACAAAAATCTATCTGTATGGGAACAGGCTGAATATATATATATATATATATATATAGCATTATTCTAGACTAGAATTCAGAAAGCCAGTATCTCCACCACTGAGCAGTCACCCTTCATTCATATTATAACATTTGGACACTTTGAGATTTTTTTTTTTAAAAAAAGATAATTGCTTCAGGTTTAAACTGTTTGATGTTGTTATGTACCTTCAAGATGACTCCATGTTATGGTGACCCTATCCTAGGGTTTTCTTGGTAAGATTTATTCAAAGGAGGTTTGCCATTGCCTTCTTAGGCTAAAAGAGTGTGAACTGCCCAGTGGTCCTGGTCTCCTGAATCTGCTCATCATGGTGGCTGCCTGTTTAAATTGTTTAGCACAACATATGCTTATGGTACCGGTATGTGCCTTGTATAATATATTTTGTTGATACACTTGTGGTGTACCTTTGAGTCTCCAACTTATCACAATATTTTCTGGGGATGTGTCACTTGCCTAAGGTCACCCAGTGGGTTTCTGTGGTTGAAGAAAGAATCAAACCCTGATCTCCAAAGCCATAGTCTAACACTCAGACCATTACAACACACTGCCTCTCATTCATACTCTACTGTGATAGTTTTTGTTAAATTAGGTGCATGCCTGTTCAGCTCCTCTCAATAGGGAGATGATTGTCTTAATATGATGGATACAAAGAAGTGTTTTGCTTGCACATGGAATGCCTTTAGTGCTCCCTGTAGTGCATGAGTAGATAGCTCATCTCTAACCATAGTTTCAAATTCATCTGAATTAGGAATCTGTGATTACTAATTACTAGGATATCAAACTGACTTCAGATCATTGTTCAAGATCTTTACCTATTTTATAACGGAAACAAATTTAGATGAATGGAAAATAGATACTATTTGGTTTGACTGCTTAGGCTGTGAAAGGGCTACATATGTTCAGTGGTGTCTCATGACTTTCATGGCACTTCATCTTCTCTGGATTTTAGTCTGGACTTTAAAAGAGCTATCACTGTCCCCCAAATAGCTCCTTTAAAGTTAAGACTTAAACTTGGAGCAAATGAACTATCTCCAGTGCCATGAAAAACACTGCTACAACTGCATGTGCAGAGTGAACACAAAAGGTGTGCTCATATCCTAGTCTACAACACCAAAATACAATTTTCCATATGGGATCCCTACCTTAAATTAGAACAGAGGTAGAGACAAGCTGTTTGTTTGTTTTTTCTTTTTGTTATTTTATGCAGCCTGTTTCTTAATTACTTTATCTTCTGAGTCAAAAATAACACAACTTTAGCTTATGGTATAATGTAAAAACCTTATTTACTTCTGCCTCAGTATTGATTAGTTATCCTTACATTAACAGATCATGCTGAACTCTTTGCACAAATATGAGCCTAGGATTCATATAGTGAGAGTTGGTGGCCCTCAGCGGATGATCACCAGCCATTCTTTCCCAGAGACCCAGTTTATAGCTGTGACAGCTTACCAAAATGAGGAGGTAGGTACAAAGTGGGGAAGAATCCTGCACGGAGTTTTCTTCTTTGAAGATTACATAAGTGCAACAGGGAAAATTCTTGACATAAGGAGAGGGATGTTACGTTGGGAGCATGTTGACTGTATTAAAGAGTTTAAAAGGATGCCAGACAAGAAACGTGATTATTGTGCACTTCCAGTGAACACTGGACAGTTTAAAAAGCATTTCAACTACTGGTTTATAGATATTAAATACTGGGAAAAACAGCCTAAGTATAGTATAGGAATAACTCAGCAATGGAGTAAATTGATAAGGAGATTAGTGTTTTTTTTCCCAAAGGAAAGAAATTTGACAGTTTTGAAAAAAGATGTGAGCAGCCACCAGCTGGGAATATTTATTTATAGAATATCCTGTTTTATAACACAGAAACCTGGACTGGATTCCATTGAAAATCTTAATTTATAATTCCAGATGTCTAGAATTAAACAATAACAACAACTCAACTTTTCTGTTACATTTTTAATACAATTAAATTATCTTGTTCAATCAAACAAAAAGTCATACTATTGTATTTTCTGTCCTTTTACATTCCTATCCTAGCCTTTAATGTAGAAGGTCCCGATTAACTATTGGGCTTTTGATCAATTATTTCTTTTCCCTTTTGCTGATGCTTCAAAGAAAAAAAATTGCCTAGAAATATATTGTAGAATTTTCTTCTAAACAAAATGTAATTAGGAGTGGGTGACAAATTATTATCTTGTTCTGTGGAAAACAGATCATGATAAAAGATAATTTTATTTTGTGCATTGTCAAAACAAAAGACAGAAAACAAGGGCAGATGAATTAAATATGAATTAAAGGGAAATATGTTTCTGCCTCTACAAATAACACTTTAGAGTGACATACATAATGAATTTAAACTTGTGTTGAATACCAAGTACTGATAACTTTTAAGAGTCAGAGCAACAAGGTACCCCAAACCAATGAATTGTGCAGTCTTCTGTTAATTCATAGCAGATCATTTTTATGTAGGAAGTTTTAAGTTTTTGTGTTTCCTTTAAGAAAGATGGGTAAAAAGAGGAATTTCTTAGAACCTGGGAACCTCTGATCAACTATATGAATGAGGAAAAGGGAGAATTTGCAGTAATATTATTTGTTTGATAAATTATGAATAAATAATAAACACTTTTGTTGGGGTAAGAATTCACTTACAGACCGTCTAAATGGAAATATTAAAGAAGGTAATCTGGATTTGAAGTTTTTTTAGACAATTTAAGATCAATTAACTCATCATGAGAAGAAATACCAATAGAACTAAGCAGCAAGGAATAGATAAATCTTTATTAACTGGATAGACAGAAGAAGGAAGTACAGATTAACCTGTGTAGATAAATTTTGTATTTGATAAAGGATATTATAAAATCAGAAGGAAATATTTGTGTAGCTGATAAGACGATATGTATTTTACTGCATGAAATTAATAAAAATGGTTTTTTTAAAAAAAATGGGTAAAAATGTGATAATGGTTTCATGTTATCATGTTCAACATTCTCAGTAACTGGAAAGATATTAGCATGCTTGACCAAAGTGTCCATGATATCCATGGTGGTGCATCCTTAAATTGTGTTATCCCTTCTTTTCTCTCAGAAACCTGAAACTTTTTACAACTTTTTACAAGTGTTCTCCCTCCTTTATGTACTTCCTTAATAGTATAATAAAAGCAAGGATCTAAGTGGGGGAAGTTGAAGTGAAAAGAATGGTTTCAAAGCTTGGTTTTGCAGTGTGTGAGAAGTTTCAGTGGTGTGTCGGTAATTTCACTCTGAGCCATTATGAAATTCTTAGTGAATTTGCAGAAATGTTGCATAACAGTTTTATGAAAAATGAGTAAAACAGTAAAATAAAGTTTGGATCTGAGACTTTTTGTTTGTGTTTTTTAGATAACAGCTTTAAAAATTAAGTACAATCCCTTTGCAAAAGCTTTTCTTGACGCAAAAGAGAGGTGAGAGCTGTTAGCTGCTTTTAATTGTATTTACAAAGCACATTTCTTCAAGATTCAATCTTTTGGACTAACAAAATATGATTTCTTTGACAGAAGTGATCACAAAGACATGATGGATGAAGTGGGAGATGGTCAGCAGTCAGGGTATTCACAATGTATGTCTAAGCTCTCTTCTGAAAGTTATTATGTAATATGCCACCAATATCAGTTCTGCTTTGCTCAGGTACCCTTTTTGCTATGTATCTAAGGATGTAGTGAATTAGTCTAGTAAAAATATTGGCACTATTACAAAAATCTACTTATCTATACAAGTTTAGCTGTTTTTCAATCTTTTGGGCTGTTTTTCATTTCTTCTGATTTTGTGCCTATTTAAATCAGATTGTTAATGTGTTGTTAAAGTTCTGATGCCAAGTTCTATGAATGCAGTCATCACATTACTCTCTTGCCCTTTCTTACTTCTCAGCATGTCAAGTTGGAAGAAAATCTGCATTCACATTTCCCCAAAATACAGGTCAGGATAGGATGGCTGTATCACCAAAAAAAGAGAAAACATGTGACCAAAGGCCAAAAGATTATGCTGATATGCATAACATTTCCCCATGCTTATTTTTGTAAATTTAAAAATAACTGGAATATATGTAGATCTCCTCACGTAGGGGAAGCTACCTTCTCAGTCATGTGTCCAGGTACTATTGATTAGTCACTTAAAGGCCTCTGATCCTCTTTTTGATGACTCTTGATCTTTAAATTGGAAACTTTCAAGTATAGGATGCATTCATTTGAAAGACTCCTGACATCTCTTGAGGCATAATTCTCCATGAAGAGATGGAGATCTAGATCTTGTACAGTGATTACTATTAGGTAGTGCAATTTTTAAAATTAACAAGCACTTTTGGATCCATGGTAGAACTTGTACTTTTCACACACCATGTCCAAAAAGTAGACCTGGCATGCTTAAAAATAGCTGGATGTCTATATCCCCCTGAAATTGGCATTAAAAATATGATTGCTTTAACCACTTAGGCCTGCGCTTAAAACATTTAATGTTGCAAAAGAGCATTCTGTGTGTGTCTCATGGGAGAAGTATTCACATTCATGGAAGTTAAATGGGTTGAGAACACAGGAGATCAGCCACTGTAGTTTACTGCCCAAATAAATTCAAACAATAGGGTAACATTCTACAACTTCTGGAATAACCTCATTGCTTCAGAGTTCGTGGAGCACTGGTAGTACAAAACACTGGATTATTTAAGAGCTTGATTAAATTAATCAAGGGTGTCAGAAATGTAAATAAAATTTTATTTATTTAGCACCTCTTGACTTAGAAGCACCGCTGGTTAAACTATACATGTACAAATGAACTATGAATTAATTTCAGTACAATGTAGCTGTCATTATTTAAAGTTCACAAGTGACTATCTAGGTTACTCCTATCCTGCCAATGTAGATAGCTTCCTCTTTGTTCACAGTTCTAAACAGCTAAAGAAGAGGTGTGGGAGTATAAGTATACATTATTAATTATGGGAAGATAGTTTGCTGAAAGTGGCAACTTTGTGTTGAGTTTTCCCCTTCCCTGTGTAATGCATAATACTTAACTTGTGCTGTTGCACTGTCTTCAAGCTGGGGTTGGGAAAATGCACAGTTTGGTAACATTGCAATATAGGTAAGTATTCCTACAGGGACATTGCAACATAGGTAAGTATTCCAAGGGAGGTGAGAGGTGAACTAGTTACAAGGCAGCCATTCTGTGGTAAAAAAGCAGTTTAGTTATTTGATGTTCCTGGACTATTTGTGCCAAGGGCTCACTGCCATCTTGGGCAGACCATGCTGTTAATATCTTAGCAGGATGAAACTTTCCTTCTTCTTACAGTAGGTGGTTGGCTGATTCCTGGAACAGGGGCTCTGTGTCCTCCTGCCAATCCTCACCCACAGTTTGGAGCACCTCTGTCACTTTCCACTGCTCACAGTTGTGAAAGATACTCATCACTGAGGAATCACCGCCCTGCTCCTTATCCAAACCCATACACTCATAGAACCAGTTCTCCAAGTGAGTGTTTTGTATTATCCTCTTGTTGTTTGATATCACTGGAAGTTAACCAGCAGGTCAAATACCAGTGTGTATGTAGAGAATGGACCAACAGTGTGATGTTGGTGTACTTTAAGCTGTTGACTGCTGAGAAACACCCAAACACAATTTAAAAAAATCATTGTGAACCAGGCAAGTGGACTGGATGAGGTTTGCTGGTAATGTCCTCTACTTTGTTACATACACTGTGTCACAATAGGAAAACAAAGCATGCCCATCTTTTATAATATGAATGTTTATTGTGACTATTTTAAGTATCTTGTTATTTTAAGTGTAATTTATATTTTTTGTGTTACTCTTTTTTCTTTGTGAATAGCTTTTGGTAGCTTTATCTTGAAATTTATTATGGAAATGTTTTAAATGAATAATTACATTTTAAAAATTCTGCCACCTCTAGTGCGGGCTTATACTGCTGTTTTGACACAGTACATGATTTTTTAAAAAGTGATTTCTTCTATTTATCATTTGCACTTCCTTCCAGACCTAGGGTCAATCAGGTTGTGATAGGCTGGTAGAATTAAAGAGACAGTAGATCATCTGTGGATCCAATATGGGTAGTCTTGTAGTTTTTAAAACATTCTCCAGTTGTTCTGAGTATGTTAACAAGTTACAGATATTTATGAATAAATAATCAAATGGAATGTTTTACTTTCCATCTTCTTTATCAACAGTATTGCCCAGTTCCTATCAGCTCTTGCTTGGGAAAAGTTCTGAATGCTTATAGTGCAGTCCTGTACATATTTATTTAGTAGTAAGCCCCATGTGTTGAATGAGGCTTAGTCCTTAATAAAAGTGCAGTAGGATTGCAACAAGATGATTCCTTGTAACATAATTCAATGCATTTGCTGATGTTTTTTGTTGTCAAGTAAGCTTTGACATTTTTAAGACTGCATTCTTTTGCATATTTAAAATGGCATAGGAATATAATATAAGGGTTCTTGTCTACTATCCACGAATTCTGTACAAAGAAGCCTATTCATGCATCAATAACCATGCTTTCCTGACCCCAGGATTGGTAGGTGGGTTGACTGACCCATCTGCCTCCTTCATCCGCATCTTTAATGGAAATGATTTTTGTGATGCATCATCACAAAGATTTTCCCCCTGTAAATAAAGACTTCTTTTCCTTTACAGCAGCTTATGGAGACAGTTCTTCAGCCTGCCTTTCTATGCTTCAGTCCCATGACAACTGGTCCAGCTTGGGGGTTCCACCACCGACAAGTATGTTGCCTATGAGTCACAGTACTGGTCCTCCAACCAGCTCTAGGTATGCTCTGTTTTATGAGCAAGAAAGCTTTCAGATTTGTATGAACTGGAATGTGCTTTTTTCAAAGGAATTTGTTGTTAGAAGGCTGTGCAAGTTTTGTTGAAATGAACAGAAATTCCAGAAGAACACAGCTGTAATGTGGATAAAAGCCTTGTTCCTCTAGGGCTCAGACTGCCCAAATCCTTGGGATATGGTTAGGAGTTGTAATTGCACTTACTGTGATTTTGATATACCTCATGTCCCAGTTTACAGTATTTTTTCTTGAATTTCTGGGACTAGGCATGCCTTTTTGAACCCAGGGTGGAGTGGTAGTGATATTTCTTGTTTGTGGAGTTTCTGATACAGGCATGGGTAAATTTCTATATTTGTATCCATTGTCTCCTTTTCTTTTGTACTTCTGGGCAATGTCCAATGACAGGGTTGCCTTAGCGCAGCAGAGGGCAGGGAAATATAATTACCCCTAAAAAGTACAGTCCACAGGTGGTATCAGGCTTCATAGCCATTATTGCTGTGCACAGAGCCCTTCAGCACTCCCCATCTTTAAAAAAAAAAAAAAACATGAAAGGAAGTTAGGCCAGATTTCTTGGTCCCCTTCAGGCAGTTTTAGTCCAGAAGTGTCCTTTTTTTGCAACCGCAAATCAACTTCCCCAGGTGGTATGGGTGGCATTTTGAGGCCAAATGATTGAAAAAAGTGGGGAGCTTAGCAGGATGTGGTGTGAAGGATGTACTAGCCCTCTAAGTCCCCTAAAAGGTGTTCCCAACCCTTGGCAGTTGCTTTCTCCTGTCTGAAGGGCTTTGTTTCCCTTTGATAGATTTTCTAATTACCTTAAAGCTTCTGAAATTCTGTTGCTCTGTAAAATGCTACACAGGACAGTGATAATATCAGTTGCCAAAAATGGACATCTAGTGGGAGCTTCCAGACCAAGAGAATTCTACAGGAGCTGTGTGCAAATCAGCCAGTTCTGTAATATTTGTCCAATTTTTCAAAATACAAAATTCATAGGGGAACTGCAAGAGCTAATCCCAACTGGAGTATTGCTAGGGTTAATCTTAACTAGAGTAGACCACTGAATCAATTGTTGTTAATTATTGTTGATTATACATATACATAAATCCCACTGGCTTAGCAGAGCTACTCTAGTTGGCACTAGCAACTGGCCTAATGTTTCGGATGTAATTATTTGATGCTGTTCACATTACTGGTGTTTTTCTGAACACACTCCTGTGTCCCATGAGCCAGTTTATATGCAAATCATTGCAACAAGAAGGCTAAGATGGTAAATTGGCCAAGCCACCCAGTGCATTTATACCAGGAGAGTTTTGGTGGTGCAGTGGTTAAATGCCTGTATTGCAGCAACTCACTCAAAACCATAAGGTTGCAAGTTCAAGACCAGCAAAAGCGCTCAAGCTTAACTCAGGCTTGCATCCTTCCGAGGTTGCTAAAATGAGTACCTAGATTGTTGGGGGCAAGTAACTTACAGTTGTAAACCACTTAGACACTGCTTAGGTGGTATGAAGTGGTGTATAAATGAAGCTTTTTTTATGGCTGAGTATAGATCCAACATTCCATCAACTGGCCACACAAACCTAACTTGCATTCTAAAGTTTGTTTTTCTTTCCTTTACAGCCAGTATCCCAATCTATGGTCTGTGAGCAACAGCACCATCTCGCCAGTGTCACAAACAAGTGGGGTGTCCAGTGGAATAGGATCCCAATTTTTGCGAGGGTCTGCAACCCATTACCCTGCCCTGTCTCATTCAGTCTCTACTACATCTTCAGGATCTCCATTGTATGACAGTGGCACACCGACAGACATTGCTGACAGCCAGTATGATGCCTCAGTGCATGCTAGACTTGCTTCCACATGGACTCCTGTCACAACCCCTTCTATGTAGACCTTACAAACAGAGACTTGGTTGCTGCTCTAAACTGGTAACCCAGCAGGCAGGTAGATGGAAAAGTCATGGGTTTAGTGGCAAAGTAACTGCACTAATTGCTTTATAGTCCTTTCAGTATTAAGATGTATTGATAGTGGCACAGACACCTTATGAAAGGGGTAGGCAACCTATCTGACCATGCAGACTATACTGGTAATGTTTACCATGCCGATTTCTGTAGCCATGTCCCAGTCTGCTCTTCCTTTCAGAAACAAACCAGAATGGAGCTAGGTAGAGCATGGGTTTTGTTTCTGATGTTTTCATCAGAACTGCTTGTTTACACCCACACCCACACACAATATCACAACACTAAGGCTGATTCACATAGCCGGCTGGAATCCACAAAAACTTCTGCCACTAAAAATTTGTTAGTCTTAAAGGTTCAACAAGAATGTTTGTTGTTTTTGTTGCAACAGACTAACACACTTACCTCGCTGAAAGTATTTCTTTTGATAACTTAACACAGATATCTGTGTGAACAGCTTTCCATGAAAAGTACTGGGCATGTACCAAAGGTCTTTCTGTATTGTTTGAACTATATTAGCTGTTTCATCACTTTCATGTTCATCACCTGATGGCTGCAGAACCATATGTGAACTTGCATGAAGTGTTGTATTTCCACTACAAAACTGTAAATGTTCAGTATGTTGTTTATCAGTTATATTTTTTTTCAATAAAAATTGCACTAGGTCCATAATGAATGGGTTTGCTCACACAGAATAAACCCTAGTTTCATGTTGGAGGTTTGTTATGTACAATACAGTTCATGATTTGAAGTGCTAGGTACTGTATATGCTACTTTTATCACATTATCTGATTAATCTAGGAATGAAAGAAAAAAGCCTGGCACATCTGGTGTGCACTAGCTAAAATGCAAGCAAGTGCTTTCCTTGTTTGAGATACTTCAATACAATCAGCCTTAAAAGGAGCCCATATCTGGAAGATAATGAAACCAAAGAATATATGTGCCTTGACTCTATTGTTGCCCTCCAAATTGCAGATTTTATGCACAACTGTATGCTTGCTTTCTTATGACTAATTTGAAATGACAATCAAAAAAGAGCTCTTTCCTGCATAACAAATGCAGCTTTCAAAGGTTTACAAGAAAGTTCTTGTTTCTTAAAGTGCCTCTATGTATAAGTGAGTTTTATACTTTTGCAGTGCAATCTTATACATATATAATCAAAAGCCAGCCCCACTGTGCAGAGGAACTTAATCCAATGTAAATATGCACTAGACTACAACCTTAGAACTGATTCAGCACAATTAGGACTTCTGTAGAGATCTGTTTGCCCACATTTATATTTCCACTTTGTAAATTCTCCATGAGAAGCCATTGTAAGCAATTCAGTGAAAAGTGATTGGATTTTACCATTATGCATACAGAAGGTGAAACTGTCACCCTTGATTATATAATGCAATCTATATGTAATGTTTCTACCTGAAATGATTTCTGTATAAGAAGCTGTCAGGTGGATGAAACTGTCCTTACGTGTTAATTATTAAATATTTCATGCTGGCCAAAGAACTCTTCTGTATTAAAAGACACTGTTCAAAGAATTCTGGTTTTAATAGGCTTGAAATCTGACCTTAAGTAGAAAGTGCACATTTGAAGGGCTTTCTCCCCCTAATTTATTTTATTTCAGTATTGACTTTCAATGAACTATATTTATTTGTTAGGATATGCTTTTGTATATGTGTATATGCTCACTCTGTTTACTGTATATCTTAAGACAATCATATGGGGAACATGTCTCCCACCATTTATAATTGCTTAGAATGTGTTGGAACAGTGACACCTTATTGCTTATTGCTGTCTTATTGCCAGCTTATTGCTGTCTTGACTTCCCATCCTGTAATCTTAATTCACATGAGCAGAACTTTGTATCTTCAGAGATCTGGAGTTAAATTCCACTTTAAGCCTAGATGGTAGAGGACGTAAATTGTGCTGTTGATAAAGCATTACCAAGAAAGACAATAGAATTATGGCCATTACTTGAGATGTCCCATTCAGTACTATAAATAAGCTCTCCTGCTTTGCCATGAAAGCTGAATTCTGTAAATTAAGTGTGCACGGTATGTTTTAGTGTATTTTGTTAGATGTTGGTAAAAGTATGTGTAATTGTATTTGTATTCATTTTAAAAGTATTCAGTTAAACTGTGAAACAAAGTAGTAAAGTTTCTTTAATAAACCAAATGCTTAGCTGCCTGTTGGTGAAGTATTTTACTATTATGTCATTGACAGAACATTCCCTTAGAGCACAAGAACTTTCAGAACACAATAACTAGATTATGCAGCTTACTCCAGATTCAGGACTACAGCCAAAGGGCTTGATACTTAAATGAATTGTGCACTAACTTTCTGTATTTTGTATGGGAGAAATTGCTGGAGATGAAACTGACTGAATGATTCCTTTACATCAGATCTCAGTCTTAAGAATTTAAGGCAATTGTTTCGGAACCCAAAGATAATCTTTTTGTAGAAGGAGAATAATAGTTACACAGTTCCATTCTTTGCTGTCTACTTGTAGAGTATTTTCTGATCTTGTTTAACATTTGATTTTGGCATTTATATGTTGGTGGTACGTGTAACTTAGGAACACAATGTTTATCTACATACAATAATTACTAGTATTCAGCCAACAGTTTTGCAAGAAATATGTTGGATGGAGGCAGAAGAAAGACAACACCTTTCTAACTTTCTTCATACTATCGGGTATTTCTAGATCAGGTTGAGAATCATGTCCTAGATAGTATAACCAGTGGAAAGAAATGCTGGGACCTGTAGTTTAACAAAACCACAATGTTGCATTCTTTGGGAGACAACTGTTTTCCTAATTTGTTGATCCTATACATATACCATGGCTAACTCTGTAATTTTTTGTTGAGGAAGAACTTCTGGAAGGCATTTTGCATGCTTTCCCCTCTAGGTAACACCACCACTTGAAAGCCAGCATGATATAGTGGTCTGAGTGTTAGCCAAGAACTCCAGGAGACCAGAGTTCAAATCCCTATTCATCCATGGAAACCCACTGAGTACTGTTGGGCGAGCTGCATTATCTCAGCCTTAGAGAAAGACAATGACAAACTGTTTCTGAATCAATATTGCCTAGAAAACCATATTAGGGTTAAGTCAGAAATTATGTGAATATCAAGGCACAAAACATCAAAACACCACAATTTGCTTGAACACCTTGATTTTAAACTGGAAGCACTTCAAGAATGAGGCAAATTGTCAAGTCTGCTGGTCATGCCAGACCAGATCAAATTCTGTTATTCCCACTCTGTAGGACAAGAAAAATTGTGAGAAATAGTGGATGAGGTCAGGACTGTCACTAGATATTTAATTAAGCTGTATAAAAGAATGGACGGAAGACATAGCAACATCTCATATTGGACAAGACTGATAGAGAGGGATGACTTAAATTTAATTCCTGTATTATCTAAGGCAGCCTTAGAGGGCATGCTTATCAAATTTGCAGATGACACCAAATTAGGAGGAGTGGCTAATACCCCCAGAAGACAGGATCTAAATTCAAAATGACCTGAATAGTTTAGAGAGCAGGGCCAAAACTAACAAAATGAACATCAACAGGGAGAAATGTAAGATACTGTACTTACAGCAGAAAAAATGAAATGCATAGATATAGGACGAGGGACACCTAGCTTAAGGAGACTACATGTGAAAGGGATTTAGGAGTCCTATTAGACCACAAGTTGAACTTGAGTCAACAGTACGATGTGAAAGCTAAAAACGCCAATGCAATTTTAGGCTTCATCAATAGAAGTATACTGTCTAGCTCAAGGGAAGTAATAGTGCCACTCTATTCTGCCTTAGTCAGGCATCACCAGGAATACTGTGTCCAGTTCTGGGCACCACAGTTCAAAAAGGATGTTGACAAATTGGAGCATATCCAAAGAAGGGCCACCAAAACGGTGAAGGGCCTGGAAACCATGTCTTATGAGGAAAGACTTAGGGAGCTGGATATGTTTAGCCTGGCAAAGAGCTGATTAAGAGATGATATGATAGCCCTGTTTAAGTATTTGAAGGGGTGTCAAATTGAGGATGGAGCAAGCTTGTTTTCTGCTGCTCCAGAGACCAGAACACAGAACAATGGATGCAAGTTCCAGGAACAGAGATTCCACCTCAACATTAGGAGGAACATCCTGACAGTAAGAACTGTTTGACAGTGGAACACACTCCCGTGGAGTGGAGTGGAGTCTTCTTTGTTGGGTGGCCATCTGTTGGGTATGCTTTAATTGTGAGTTCCTGTATGGCAGGAGTTTGGACTGGATGGCCCTTCTGGTGTCTTCCAACTCTATGATTCTATTATTCTATTCTAACTCATGAACCATCCCCGGCTATAGTGAACAGTATCCTAGGACATTCACAGATCTCATTCCAGAGTGTGATGAAATGTGTCAGGGAAACTTTCTCTTAGCCTTGGAGTGTCTGGAGATGATCTATGGATGAACAATCATGACTCCAAGGCCAGGCTATGAGCATCTTTCCAAGACAGCTGACTACAGTTCATCTATACCACTTGCCTCCCTTTCTCTTCTGTCACTGCCTGCACCTGGTTAATCTACAGCTGAGGTAAGCAGGTTTGCTTGGTCTTGTCAAGGTACATCACTTGGGAACATCCAGACAGCCAGACTGGTACTGGAGCCAGTAGTTTGAGTGTTGGACTAAAATACTGGGAGACCATGGTTCCAAAACTACTCAGTCACAGAAACTCCATGGGTGACCTTGGGAAAGTCCCACTCTCTCAGCTTCAGAGGATGACAAGGACAACCCCCCTCTGAACTAATCTTGCCATGATAGATTTGCCTTATGGTCACTAGAAGTCTGAAATGACTCGTAGGCTCACAACAAGAACAGCCAGATTGACAATCCCATACTTTTTTTTATTAGCATGATTGGGCTCATGAGTGGGCAATTGTGATGAGTCTCTCTCTCTGTGTGGTGGCCTGAGGAACTCTACAGATTGCTAAAAATGCTCAGCGCTCCCAGACAAACTAGATGTGATTAGACAGCCACTTTTGGATTTGAAAAACTGCATGGCCCAGACCCATATTTTGCTTACTTTTTACTTTGTCCATTCTTCCTTTCATCCCTCCCTCCCTCTATTAACTTGGAATTGTACAGCCAAACAGTCTAAGTAATGGAGGTGATACATTCTAAGTCCTGAATGCATAAACAGCAAAACAATTCAACTAAACAGTCAAATTATTAAAGTAAATATTGAGTAGAAGAAGAAAAAAACTGCTTTGGACAATAAACAAGAAAGAAGATCTAATGTAGTGATAGTCTGGTTAAATTCTACACCAGGCAAAATAGGATAGCTGAAAGGTCCTGTGTTGACACTGGGTGCATCTACACTAGAAACAATGCAGTTTGATACTAATAAATTCTGTAGCCCCATCCTACTGAATCCTGGGATTTGTAGTTTTACAAGCTCTTTAGCCTCCTCTGCCAAAGAGCGTCAGTGCCTGACAAAACTACAAATATCAGGATTCTTTAGGATGGCACCATGGCATTTAAAGTGATATCAAACTTGATTATTTCTACAGTGCAGATGCACCCTCTGTAGAACAAACATCTCATATTGGACAAGACTGATAGAGAGGGATGACTTAAAACCAGCAGTGTGCCAGGTTTTATGAGTTTTTATTAGGAGTGATAATGATTAATAGCATCTCCCAGGCCAATGGGCAGAGATCCATGCCAGCAGCAGAGGCCCAGGAAAAAGGACAATCTGTGTCAGCATTTACCACAAAAATGTGTGAGAACTGAGCAAGGAAGAGCCTCGTTTTTCCTACCAGCTCAGCTGCTTTGGATATCTGAGGGCAGCTGGATGGGACATGACTGGTACATTGCACCAAAAGAAGGCTACTATTCCAGTCAGGCATTAATCTAACTTGCAGCTTCACATGTTTTGTGCAGTGAAAAAAATGTGCAGCAGGAAAGAGCATTTTGTGCAGTTGGCAATATGGGCTCCAATTGAGAACAAATTATCTCTTAAAACAAATAAATGAGAAAAAGATAGAGGAGTATACATTTTTACATTTTTTGTTCTCATCTTTCACCCTTTGTCCTTGCCCTCTATTTCCACACCACAGCATGGGCCCATGTGAAAGGTATCAACTCCACCCTTTTTCCCTCTGCACCTCCTCCACCATATTAATGCTGAAGGTGGGGTGCAATATGGTGGGATTCTATGTCTAAACAGAAGCAGTGTTTTTGAAAACATGTTTAATTGTTTTGAATCCAGCTGTGTTACTGAAGATTTTGTCAACTGCATCCAACACTCTTTTTCATTACAGAAATCAGCAGGATTTACCAACTGCTAGCTGTGTCTTAAGTCTATTTGAATATTATGTATATTCTTAGAATAGAATAGAATAGAATAGAATAGAAATTTCTGCAGGATCGAGGTGGCTTACAATAAGATAAAATAAGACAATAAAGCAGTAAAATACAGCGATAAAATAAGATTCAATAAAATGCAACAGTATATAAAAACCTGTTATCCCTCCCTCCAACTACAACCCATAATTCACAAATAATAATAAAATAGTATATAAATTAATTAAACAATCAAACGACAGAGAGATGGGCATTCTGGGAGAGGTAGTCTTGGTTGTCACTGCCCTATATCCTTAAAAGGGCAGTGAGAACCAGCGGCTTGTGGGAGGGGGAGAGGCCTCCACGGCCAAACCCCCAACGACGCCAACCACCCGCGCCGGGCAAAGCTTGAAAGCCGAGCCCCACCAACAGCAGCGGAGGCCAGCGGCTTGTGGGAGGGGGAGAGGCCTCCACGGCCAAACCCCCAACGACGCCAATCACCCGCGCCGGGCGAAGCTTGAAAGCCGAGCCCCACCAACAGCAGCGGAGGCCAGCGGCTTGTGGGAGGGGGAGAGGCCTCCACGGCCAAACCCCCAACGACGCCAACCACCCGCGCCGGGCAAAGCTTGAAAGCCGAGCCCCACCAACAGCAGCGGAGGCCAGCGGCTTGTGGGAGGGGGAGAGGCCTCCACGGCCAAACCCCCAACGACGCCAATCACCCGCGCCGGGCGAAGCTTGAAAGCCGAGCCCCACCAACAGCAGCGGAGGCCAGCGGCTTGTGGGAGGGGGAGAGGCCTCCACGGCCAAACCCCCAACGACGCCAACCACCCGCGCCGGGCGAAGCTCAAAAGCCGAGCCCCACCAACAGCAGCGGAGGCCAGCGGCTTGTGGGAGGGGGAGAGGCCTCCACGGCCAAACCCCCAACGACGCCAACCACCCGCGCCGGGCGAAGCTCAAAAGCCGAGCCCCACCAACAGCAGCGGAGGCCAGCGGCTTGTGGGAGGGGGAGAGGCCTCCACGGCCAAACCCCCAACGACGCCAACCACCCGCGCCGGGCGAAGCTCGAAAGCCGAGCCCCACCAACAGCAGCGGAGGCCAGCGGCTTGTGGGAGGGGGAGAGGCCTCCACGGCCAAACCCCCAACGACGCCAACCACCCGCGCCGGGCGAAGCTCGAAAGCCGAGCCCCACCAACAGCAGCGGAGGCCAGCGGCTTGTGGGAGGGGGAGAGGCCTCCACGGCCAAACCCCCAACGACGCCAACCACCCGCGCCGGGCGAAGCTTGAAAGCCGAGCCCCACCAACAGCAGCGGAGGCCAGCGGCTTGTGGGAGGGGGAGAGGCCTCCACGGCCAAACCCCCAACGACGCCAACCACCCGCACCGGGCGAAGCTTGAAAGCCGAGCTCCACCAACAGCAGCGGAGGCCAGCGGCTTGTGGGAGGGGGAGGGGCCTCCACGGCCAACCCCAATAATGCCAACTTACCCACTGCTAGAACAGAGCGACGCAGGGGAGGCGGGACTAGGAACGGAAGGTGGGAGTGCGGACGTCCGGGGCCAGATACGAGGCCCACCCACCAGTTATCCCTCCCTGAGGATTCAGTCGGCAGGGGGAGCGGAAGTGGACGCCCAGGAGCCATATAGAACGGCCCAAGGACACTCGCCCCCTCTGAGTTACAGCTGTCCTAATGGTTATGTACTTGACCTGGCTGCCCCCTGTTTTGTCTGGGTAACCCTTGTTTTCTTTTACCCTTCTCTCTCTCATACCGGTTATTATGGAGGAGATGGAGGATGGGTGGTTGGGAAGAGGGAGTGGACAATCTGGGGAGGGAGAGGATAACCTTTCTGATGCAAGCGGAGCTCCCATTCAAGTTGTGTGGGGCAAGGGGAGGTATGACGGTAGGAGGAAGGATTGGCGTTGCAGGGGAAGGCGAGATCGATGTTTAATATCTATCTCTCCTTCCAGTCCTTCTCCTAACCAACGGGACCTGAGGGTTACTCCAACCGTACCACAAACCCTGTCTCTCCTCCTGTGCAATGCCAGGTCCATCAAGAAAAAATCCCACATTGTGTACGATCTAATCGAGGACAGCAACTGTGACCTGGCTTGCATAACCGAGACCTGGCTTGGGCCTGAAGGGGATGCTGTGTGGGCTCAGGCCCTCCCTTCCGGGTACTCGGTGAAGGACCAGAGCAGGTTAGGTGGGCGGGGGGGGGGTGTTGCCTTGGTGCATAAAAACACCTTGTCTCTAACCAGGAACCATGTCCGTCAGACTATCTATATCGAGTGTATTTATCTGACCCTGAAGGCTAGAGACAGTCTAGGGATTCTGTTGGTGTACCGGCCACCCCGTGCGCTAACAGATTCCCTTAACGAGCTGACACAGTTGGTCTCGGAGTTGGTGTTGGAGTCCCCCAGGCTTTTAGTCCTGGGAGACTTCAACATCCCCCTCGCGGCCAACTCAGTTCCATCTGGTGCAGCTCGGGAATTCATGGACACCATGACAGCCATGGGCCTGTCTCAGCTAATTATGGGTCCTATGCATTCGGCGGGGAATACACTCGATTTGGTTTTCTGTACGGACATGGAAACTCCGTGGGCGGAAATTACCAACATTTCCGCCCTGTCATGGACGGATCATTTCCTGGTGGAGGTCAGCATCAAGGCATCTACCCAGATCCCCTCCGGGGGTGGCGGACCTATTAGAATGGTCCACCCTCGAAGGCTGATGGAACCTGCTAGGTTCCAAGAAGCCCTAGAGGGGTATATGGTTGGAAGTGACGGCGACACTGTTGATGCCCTAGTTAACATCTGGGATACTGATCTCTCCAGGGCTATACACAGTATCGCTCCCAAGCGCCCTCTCAGACCTGCTTCCAAAAGGAAGCCCTGGTATACGGAAGATCTCCGGGCCAGGAAGCGGGTTCTGCGACGGCTAGAGCACGCCTGGCGGAAACACCAGCGTTTATCCGACAAGGCTCTCCTAGACCTTCATTTGGAGGACTATGGAGAGGCGATACAAGCAGCTAAGAATTCGTTCTATGCTGCTCGTGTCGCGTCCGCGGAGTCGCGTCCAGCAGAGTTGTTCAGGGTAGTGAGGGAGCTAACTCAGCTCCCTCCTGCCCCGAACCAGATCCTTGAACCTACTAAGGCCTGCTGTGACCAATTTAACAACTCCTTCGCGGATAAAATCTCTCGGATAAACGAAGGTCTGGATGCCAGGATTGAAACAGAAACCAGAATAGAGGCGTCCAGAGCTTCCGTGGACTCTGTTATACTGGATCAGTTTGAGTCTGTCGGTACCGAGGATGTGGACAAGATCCTTAGAAGTGTTCGGAAGACAACCTGCTCTCTCGATCCCTGCCCCTCATGGTTGGTGGCCCAGGGGGGATCAGCGGTAACTGCGTTGTTACGCCAAATTATCAATACATCTCTGAGGGAGGGTCAATTTCCTGATCATCTTAAATTGGCCACTGTAAGACCATTGTTGAAAAAGCCCTCCCTCGACCCCCTGGTTCATAATAACTATCGGCCAGTCTCGCTGCTGCCATTTCTGGGGAAGGTGATCGAGAGGGCGGTTGCACTCCAACTTCAATCGATCTTGGATGAAACGGATTTTCTAGATCCATTTCAAACCGGTTTCCGGGCTGGCTATGGGGTTGAGACTGCCATGGTCGCCCTGGTCGATGATCTCCGTCTGGGCATCGACAGGGGTAGCGTGTCCCTGTTGGTGCTCTTGGACATCTCAGCGGCTTTCGATACCATCGACCATGGTATCCTTCTGGAACGCCTGGCAGAGGTGGGAATCGGAGGCACTGCGCTCCAGTGGTTCAGGTCCTACCTCTCTGGGAGGTTCCAGATGGTGCAGCTGGGGGACGTTTGCTCCGATAAGAGGGCCCTTAAATCTGGGGTCCCTCAAGGAGCTATTCTGTCCCCCATGCTCTTCAACATTTACATGAAACCGCTGGGAGAGATCATCCGGAGGCATGGGGCGCGGTGTTATCAGTACGCTGATGACACCCAAATAGTCTTCTCTATGTCTCCGACTGATGCAGTGACCAGGGATGGCGTCGCTCCTCTCGTGGCCTGTCTGGAATCGGTAATGGACTGGATGAGGGAAAATAGACTCAGCCTGAATCCAGAGAAAACGGAAGTACTCGTGATAGGTTCCCCGGGTCCGGGTATGGAGGTGGTTCCACCTGTCCTGGACGGGGTCACGCTCCCCGTTAAGGACACTGTACGCAGTCTGGGGGTGCTCCTTGACTCGTCGCTCCATCTAACTTCTCAGGTGGATGCGACAGTCAGGAGCACCTGTTATCAGCTTCGGCTGATACGCCAGCTGCGCCCCTACCTGGGCCAGGGGGATCTTGAAACCGTAGTACACGCTCTGGTAACCTCTCGGTTGGATTTCTGTAACGCGCTCTACATGGGGCAGCCTTTGTATCACACTCGGAAGCTGCAATTAATGCAAAATATGGCAGCCCGGGTGGTCACTGGTGCTCCCAGGACCGCCCAGATAACACCTATCTTGAAAGACCTTCATTGGCTGCCGATTCGCTTCCGGGCTCAGTACAAAGTGCTGGTTATTACCTATAAAGCCCTATATGGCCTGGGCCCAGAGTACCTTAAGGACCGTCTCTCCCCATATAATCCGCCCCGCACACTTAGATCAACCGGACAATGCTTATTGAGAGTTCCAGAGGCAAGATTAGTGAACACAACAAGGAGGGCATTCTCCATCTCCGCCCCTCGCCTTTGGAACTCATTACCTTCTGAGCTCCGCTTGTCCCCCACCCTCAGCCAATTCAAGAAAGATATGAAGACCTATTTATTCAGACTGGCATATCCCTGATCGGACCGTCTTATGTAAAGTGCTTGCCAATTACCCGCTTCCCCATTGTCGCTGCCCTTTATATAAGGGATAATCTTTTAATGTTTTATTGTATTATTGTTATTGTATTATTGTTTTTGTTTTATTTTATCTTGGATGTAATTCGTTGTTTTTAATCTTGTACACCGCCCTGATCTCTGGAAGGGCGGTATAAAAATAAATTTTATTATTATTATTATTATTATTATTATTATTATATAAGTAATATTCAAACAATATGTTGAAATTTTACTTCAAAGTTCTAGTCTGTTTGCTTCCTTATTAATTCCCTACCTGAGCCATCTCAATTACTGCCAACATGCCTATGACTCTGGGTTAAATAATCTCGATACAAGTTCTTCAAAGATTGGGCATTGTTAGATATGTGTTCACATCCATCAGCGTCTCACAGAGACTTCTGGAGAAGTCAGATTAGATGAGATATGGAGGTCTTTTTTTGATTAACTCTTCTGGTGATAAGCTTCATCCTATATCCTTGATAATATCTTCAATTGTTGTAAATGGCTTTCAGCTAATTATGTGTCTTTGTTATATGTTAACCTTTTTTTTTGTTGGCCAGCACATAGCTAATGGTTAAATTTTTGATATTAAGCTTCAATTTAAAAAAATCCTAACTTTAAAGCATATAGGTTCACAAGGACTTGCATTTACAAATCAGGAAAAAAGATCTGAGGGCCATGGTGGATAATTCCATGAAAATATCAATCCACTTGTGGCAGTTGTTTAAAAAGATGAATTAATGGCTGAGTATTATTGAAATATCATATGAAGAGCAGGCTTGGACCCAGAAGAAAGAGGAGTGAAGAGAGGAAGAAGGAATATAAATCAGAGTTATGCAGATGACACCATACTACAGGTAATAGCAGAAAATATCACAGACCTGGAACAACAACTTAAAAAGATCAAAGAAGAAAATGCTAGGAAGGATCAGTTGCAGGGACCTGACTTCCCACCTTCTATCGGCAAGAAGACTCAGTTCCAACAAACTATTATCTTCAAATTGTAGACGTGAGGGAAAGCCCGAACTGACTTAGGGCACAAGCAGAGGAATAAAGGATGCTGTTGGTAGGTCAGGCACAAAACAGTTATCTTTTTTTTCAACTACAGGCTGCTTATGAGGATAATATTGGTAATGGCTATTCCTCTTGGAGAACAAAGGAGAGTGTGTCACACAGCCTGGCCTCAGAGTCTAAACTACCCTGCTGCCCACAGGTGTGATGGAGGAACCTATCCCAGTATTGAAGTAGGATTCCATTTGCCAATCCACTTGGTTTCTATACTTGTCTTTTGTCCCAGTGCTGAAAATTTCTTGGGCAAGTGCTGAAAATAAAATTGCTGGAATGTTAATGCCATCATATAAATCTATGAGGTGGGCATACACACAATATATTGTAAAGTTCTGATTTCTGTGTTTCAAAAGTAATGTTGTATTGCTGACTAAATGCAGAAAGGTCAACTAGAATGATCAAGGAGCTGCATCCTCTGACAAGGCATGGGTAAAGTGGGGCTTTTCAATTTAGAAAACAGGCAACTTCCAAAAATGTGAAGAAGATTCATAAAATTCAAAATACCATAACTCAGGAAGAAATCAGAACTAAGCCAAATAGTTCTAACTGGTCTTAGTATGCCCCAAAATGGATTTTTAAAAAACATATATCTGGGAGACAAACTTATTTCCAGTGTACTAAGCTGCATAGTCCACTTTCAATATGCACCTTAATTGGAAGGTGCCTCTGCCATCAACTGGAAGACAAAGGGCCACTGTCATGTTGCACACATACCCTGCTGCCTAGAAAGAATGTCATGGCAAAAGGAGCAGAGTTTGGAGTCACACACAGTGTGGCTATCTGGTTGGAGATTTTGGGAGTTGTAGTTCAACAACATCACTGTGATGTGAGGGGAAGCCCATCCACTGGCCAGGGAAAGACCAGCTACCAGGAGCTTGCTTGCTTCTCACTGCTACCAGCAAGAAGAGTAATCTCCAAGTGATCTTTGCCCTCAGACTGTAGAAGTGAGGGAAAGCCTTCTCTGGCCTAGGACACCAGTCTAGAGGAATAAGGGATGTTGTTGATCACAGGAATTCTGTCCAAGTAAGACCTCCAAAATAGAACGTTAATTGTCTCCCACATATTAAAAAAACCACCTGCTATTTAATGCAGGTACTACTAATAAAAATAATTGTCTTTCTTGTAACTTTCCTCTCCATTCCTCTTCTTTTCTGTGAGTTATCTATTTAGCTTGTAAACCTGAGGGAAAAGCCTCCTTCTCATGTCCTTTGCAGATGTGAGCTCCTTTGGGAGACAACATTAGTGTGAAAAAAACAGGCTTAAGTAATTTGTGAGAGCCAACATGGTGTGGTAGTTTGATCACTGGAATATGCCTCTGGAGATCAAGGTTCAATTCTCCGCTCAGCCATGGAAATCCAGTAGGTGACTGTGAGCAAGCTACTTTCATCCTCAGAAAACTTTGTGATAGGTCAGAAACAACTTGAAGGCAGTCAACAACAGTAATTCATGAATAAAAGTAATTAGTAAATAAAATGGACTGCTAGATGCACAGAACTATTATTATTATTATTATTAACCTTTATTTATATTGCGCTGTAGGTTTACACAGTGCTGTACATATAAACTTATAATTAGACGGTTCCCTGCCCTCAGGCTTACAATCTAAAAGACACAACACAAGAGGAGAAGGGAAAGGTGATGGGGAAGGGTATCAGGTCCAGTGATTCTTCTCTCCCTCTGAGGCCTGGACCAATGCAGATGGACTAGAGGGAGGGCTCGGCTTCGTAATGCACAGTTAAAATGGGCCAGACAAAGGCCCCATCCAGACTAGCCCATTTGCCCTGGTTTGATCCAGATGAGATCGATCGTGGCAAACCGATTCTATCCAGAGAGGAGTTCATACTATCTTTTGCCCCCATTGAGGCTTCCCGGTGCATTTTACCCCAACGAAGTTCATACATGCAAAAGTACCGATTAAAGATGGAGCCTCTTGGTTGTCAATCAAATGATGTCATGGTGACGTCTGATGCGGCCATTGGCCGCGCGAGATGCTTGTGTTTTTTTTTATATTTTTAAATATTTGACAGCTTATGCGCATGAAGCATTTGGCTGGGAGCGGTGCGGATTGAGGCGATCCTTTCCTCTCCTCCTCCTCCTCCTCCTCCCAGTACTGTTTAAATTATTATTTACTATATGTTTCAATTTTTTTTTATTTTTAAATTTAATATATATTTTATAAAATAAAATATTTTATTAAATATTTTATTATATTATATTTATAATATAATATAATATTTATATATTATATTATATTATATTTATATATTATATTATATTATATTGTATTATTTTATTTTATTAAATAAAATATTTTATTAAATATTTTATTATATTATATTTATAATATAATATAATATATATTATATTATATTATATTTATATATTATATTATAATATATTTATATATTATATTATATTATATTTCATTGTATTATTTTATTTTATAGTTATTTCATTTATTATTTATTTCATTGTATTTTATTGTATTTCAGTGTATTTTATTGCATTTCATTTCTTAGTAATTTATTGGATTTTTTTGTATTTTTTTGGTATTTTTTAAAATATATTTTTTTCTTTTTTTCCCCCATTGACAGCTGTAATTCGCTTTGGCTGTTCCGTTTTTATGAATGGGGCAGAGGGGGAACCCCTGTCCATATATGGACTGGGGTTTCCTTTAAAAGGGCCCCATTCATTCCCTTCCAGTTTAAAGAATGAATGGGGCCCTGAAAGGGAACCCCTGTCCATATATGGACAGGGGTTTCCCCTCTGCCCCATTCATAAAAACGGAACAGCCAAAGCGAATTACAGCTGTCAATGGGGGAAAAAAAGAAAAAAATATATTTTAAAAAATACCAAAAAAATACAAAAAAATCCAATAAATTACTAAGAAATGAAATGCAATAAAATACACTGAAATACAATAAAATACAATGAAATAAATAATAAATGAAATAACTATAAAATAATATAATATAATATAATATATAAATATATTATAATATAATATAATAATAAAAAATACATTAAAAATATTTAAAAAAAATCAGGAGTGCCCAATTTTGCCAGGAGAGGAGGCATGTTCCCCCCCCCCTGGCTTTTTCCCCTCCCCTGAACTTGACCTGAGTTACTGTATTTTATTTTAGTATTTTTTTAAATATTTTTTTAATTTCTTATATATTTTTTAATTTTTTTTTTTTAGTTTGACAGCTTATGCGCATACTACGAGGCTCCGTTCCCATCGAATTTTATGAATGGGGAAAAAGGGAAACTCCTGTCCATATATGGATTGGGGCTCCCTTTCAATTTTTAAAGGGCCCCATGAAAGGGAACCCCAATCCATATATGGACAGGAGTTTCCCTTTTTCCCCATTCATAAACTTCGATGGGAACAGAGCCTCGTAGAATGCGCATAAGCTGTCAAACTGAAAAAAATAATAAAAAAATAAGAAATTAAAAAATATTTAAAAAATACTAAAATATAATACAATTGAATGCAATTAAATTACTAATAAATAAAATACAATAAAATACAATAAATAAATAAAAAATGAAATAACTCTAAAATAAATAAAATAATAAAATAAATAATTACTTAAAAATACAGTTAAAAAAATATTTTAAAAATGCTGGAGTGCCCGATTTTGCCTGGAGAGGAGGGATGTTCCTCCCCCTGGCCTTTTCCCCTCCCCTGAACTTGACCCGATCGTGATCGGAGCCAAGTTCACATTCCCCGCAAACCGGGTTTTCCCAAAAGAAACGGTAAAAAACCCGCTTTGGGAAAACCTGGGTTATGGGGGATTTACCCCGCTACGGGTGTGCAAAATCCGGATTCAGTAGTGTTAAATCCAGTTTCAGTGTGAACTTCTTGATTTTAAACCGGTTTGCTAACCGGTTTATAACGTAGTCTGAATGGGCCCAAAGTCACACATCTGGGAAAGCTTCTCTAAACAATATAGTCTTTAACTCAGTTAGGGAAGTGATGAGGCATGCATGTGGGGGAAGAAGGTTCCAGGAGTGAGGTGCAGCAAGTGAGAAAGGACGAATCCGGGACAAGGCAGTGGAAATCCTTGGCTGGGACAGGAGACCCTGACTACCAGAACGGAGGGTACGAGAAGGAGTGTGAGGAGAAAGAAGGTCAGACAAGTAAGGAGGGGCCAGTCCATGGAGGGCTTTGAAAGTCAACAATAAAAGCTTGTACTGGATGTGGAAGGGGAAGGGGAGCCAATGAAGGGAGGACAAGAGGGGAGAAACATGGTCAAAGCGGCGAGCGGATGTGATAATACATGCAGCTGAGTTCTGGACAGAGATTAAAGGATGGAGGTGAGATAGAGGAAGACCTGTCAGAAGAAGGTTACAGTAATCTAGTCGTGAAACCACTAGGGCATGGACCAGAGTCTTGGCAGTGGAGGCTGAGAGGAATGGACGGATTTTAGCAATATTGTAAAGAGAGAATCTACAGGTCTTGGTGGTGGCCTGAATCTGGGGGATAAATGACAGAGAGGAATCAAAGATGAAACCAAGACTGGGGGCTTGCTGAACTGGATGGATAGAAGTGCCATCAACAGAAACAGAAAAGGAGTATTGAAGGGTGGGCTTAGATGGGAAGATGAGAAGCTCTGTCTTAGACATGTTGAGCTTCAAGCGCCGATGCCGCATCCACTGAGAGATGGCAGCCAAACAAGAGGAGACTTGCTGTTCAAGCCCCGGTGAAAGGTCAGGGGTGGAAAGATACAGCTGAGTGTCATCAGCATACAGATGATAGGAGAAACCAAAAGAACTGATGAGTTTACCAAGGGTAAACTAGTATTGAAATTTTCTTGTGTGCAAGGCAACCAGATGTCCTACTGCAAATATGGACAAGGCACTGCAAAATGGAGGTCATTCAAGAAAAATGAAGGACCTGGCCAATAAAAGCTAAAAACACTCATATAAATACAAATTCATGCTTCTTAGTCATGCTCAAAATGGATGACATTTTGGAATCCCTCCTGGATGGAAGGTTGAAATGTAGGACATGTCCTGGAAAAGGAGGACATCTGATCACCCCGCCCAAGTGAAATTTAAGTTTTGAAATTTCTGGGCTTCGGGAAGTTTCATTGAAATCCAGAAGTCTCCCTTCCACGCATTGCTATATCAGCAAATCAACTGGTTATTTTCATTTATTCAGTTTTATGATTGTTATTAGTGGAATGTTACATAATGTTATAGGGTTACAGTGAAGAATGTGAGAGCCAAGGGCAGCTGTAACATTAAGAACATAGTTTTTATAAAACAATATTTGATAATACTTTCCATAATTTTTCTGTGGAATCTGTAACTCTTGTGCCAGCTCACCATGAGCAAACATCATGGGCAAACACCATGTGACCAAACTTTGATTCTATAACAGAATGTTGGCATTGAAAAGAGCTAGCCAGGACAGAGATACTTTTCCCTTAGCTTTGAGTGTCCAGTTTACTGCAATATTTTGATGATCAGTTCATTGCAACCAACAAAAATAGAATATAAGAAAAAGGAGGCAATTTAAACAGATGCTTTTGGGCACAAGAAACAGTATCTAGGCATGGGCAGCTGAACAATCTGACAGTGAGTTCAGTAATCACTTCTCTATGTATTTTTCCTTATGAGCACATTCTTCCACCATAGGTGAGGAATGGTAGTCATCTTTGATTGCCTGCCTCTGAGAACATAAACTGCTAGAGGCCAACAAGTGCTGACCCTCCTCAATCTTTGGCTGTCAGAAAAGACTTGGAATTAAACATCCTCAGAAAAATGGCCTGTCAGAAAATGAAATGGTCTATTTGCCTGGGTCTAGCCAAAATCTTTTTAAAAGTTGTGAGTTCACTTTCATGTACAGCCGAAAAGAGGTAGTTGTTAACTGGCCATGAAAAACAAATTATCATGTCCATTAAAGCAATTCCACCTCCTACCCCACCCCTATAAATCATATTTAGCTATTATCTTTTTTCTCTCTGCTTGTGAGCAATCTAGGACGTCCTGTAGTAAATTTAATTTTCAGCATTTGGTGTCTTAAAGTGGCCATGGAATGACACTTCTTTAACTGTAAATATACACATAAATACCATAGCTGAGAAAAGTTGGCCATGTTGGATGGAGAATATTGGGAATGATCATCCAAAAAGTAACTTTTCCAAGCTCTGATGAGCATACACATCAGAGCCACGATGCTAGGTGCAAGGGTGTGTGCGTATTTGTTTTAAACAGACAAATTATGGGGAGGGGGACTCAATGGAGAAATACTGTGGTGAAAGGATGCTCAACCCCATATTTCTCCATTCAAATGGAGGTTGCCCTGACCCCAATACAGCACAAAAAGGGATGGCACAGAGCCACCCCTTTCAGGGCTGTCGGTACAGCCCCAAAGTCACCAATAAGTAGGAAGCACTTGTTCATTTTATCTTATTCTTGTGTTCTGGCTGCCATCTTATGAGCAGAACATG
The DNA here is from genome assembly GCA_034509955.1 of Urosaurus nigricauda. Classification (NCBI taxonomy): domain Eukaryota; kingdom Metazoa; phylum Chordata; class Lepidosauria; order Squamata; family Phrynosomatidae; genus Urosaurus; species Urosaurus nigricauda. The sequence continues at coordinate 308,894,755 of JAOEGL010000001.1, read as the reverse complement.
TCAAAATGTTTTGGAAATAAGCTCAGAATGTTTTGTGCATGTTTAACAACTTTAAATCACTTATGGATTTACAACATTTTCTATGTTTGAGCAAACTGTTTTTTCCAACATGGCTCCACTTTAGGCTTTATGGTCACTTTCTGACTTTCCCTCTTTAATCTAAAGAACCTCCTGGGCCTATACAAACCAGGGGCTGAAAATTAGCTAGAAGGGTACCACTCATTTTACTACTGGTGAGATCAGCTAGGGTGAAAAGAAAGCCAAAATGGATCATAAGACTAACAGTTTTCTCTGTGCCTCTCCACATGTCATTGTAACACTTCCATACTCTTTCTGGGGGAGACAGTCATAAAAGTATTTCTTTTGTCATGCTGGAAAAATCTGTTTGACAAAATGCATGCTTTTATGACTGTCTCCCTTGGGAAGAGAACAGAAGTGCCACAATGGCATGTGGAGAGGGACAAAGAAAGTTGTTACTCTCTCGCTCCAGTTTGACTTTCTTTTCTCATGAGATAAGGCTAAGATGGAAGAGACATGCTTTCATCGTGCTAGCTCCATCTTTATGCAATCACCAACCAACCATGGGAAGTATAGTTAGCTATGTGCTTTAGTGTATCAAATGAACCTTAAAGGTCTGGCTATTCTAAGGTGCTTTTAATTGTATTTTAAAATTTGTTTATAATATTATGCAGTTGCAAATGTTTTACATCTTGTTTTAATTCACTGTATTTGTAATTTTATTGTTTTAAATTTTTATTCTATGAAGCACCTTGGAGAAATTTTGCTTTGAAAGCAGTATGAAATTATTGTAGAGGGGCACCATTGCATATGTTAGTATATAATATTATCTAACTTAAATTTGACAATGTCATGGCAAACGATATATCATGCCAAGAGTGACAAAGTCCAATGCAGGATAAAAACACACAGGAAAGCCTTGTTAAATCATTGCATTCCCTAGCATGAGAAATCAAAATCTAGCATAGGGGAGATGTCCTGGTTTAAAAGCAGGAATTAGTCTTTCTGAAACTTTCCAGATTCTCCTTTTGCCTGTGCTGCAGGACTGTGGATGGATAAAAATAGCACGGGCCTGCAAAATGGAGGGTTATTTAAAACTTTTTTAAAAAAAATGTTTGCTGGTTTTGTAGGAATTTGGCATTCTAAATCCAAAAATGACTTCAGATTTGCTCCATCACATACAATTTTTTCATAACTTGATTTGATGTTTCTATGTTGATTATGTTACTGAATGACATGATCCTTCAAAAAATTATCCTGCAAAGAGTAAGAAAGAGGTTCAGGTCTTCTAAGTGACTTTCAAACACTTTTGTTCACTGATATGAAACATAAAAATCCATTCAAAAGTTCTAAAAGAAATTGTGCCAGAATATCAACATCCACATTAATCAAAGCTGAGTAACAACTAAACTGATAAAAAAATGAATTTGTGAAAGAACTGTGTGTGGTATGACATTTCTATTGTGGTTTTTGAATTCAGCACTTCAAAATAAATTAAAAACAGCTTCAATATTGGGAAAAAAGTTTTTTTTTTTAATCACAGGTCTGTGTAATTGATGGCTGGAGGTTGAGTCTGGGAAAAGTAATTGACAGTGTTTCATTGCTTAGAAGATGCCATGTAGTTGCGAAAAATTCAAAATAGCTCTTGCTAATAGATCTTCCTCTTTCAAAGCTGAGTGCACAGAGGAGGAGGGGGGTTCTAATTTGTTACACATATTTTCTGAAGAGTTTTATTTTTTTAGTGACTGGCTAGACAACTAAACAACCTGTTTAAAAGTCACATGTTCCCCACACTTTACAGTTAGGTTGCAATCCTTTGCACATTTATCTATGAGTAAAGCCCACTGAATTGATGGTATTTATTTTGAGAAAAGAAAGATGGGGATGTGTAGTGATCTGAGTGCTGAAGTAGGACTCTAGAAAACCTAGGTTTGAATCCCCACTCAGCCATCCATTGGGTGACCTCAGGCAAGTCACAGTCACTCAGACTCAGAGGAAGGCAATAGCAAACCTCCTCTGAATAAATTTCACCAAGAAAACCCTTTGATAATGCCATCACAAGTCAGACTTGATTTGAAATCATGCTACAACATAGTGTGAAAAAAACATACCAAATGCCTTTCATAAGAGTTTATCAGACGGGAGGAATTTCTCTTTATTTTGAATGGAGCCAATTGGAGCCAATTCGAATTCACGTGAATTCGCTAGTTTCAGAATGACTTCCCATTACCCAAAAATGACTGCCCATTGCCCAAAATTGCATGAGATGCTTTAATACGCAATAATGTGAAACCAATGATTGCATTCGGAATGACTTCCCTTTTGCCCAAAATTGCGTGAGATGCTTTAATACGCAATAACGTAAAACCAATGATTGCATTCGGAATGACTTCCCTTTTGCCCGAAATTGTGTGAGATACTTTAATACGCAATAATGTAAAACCCCATGATTGCGTTCAGATTGCCATTAGATTATACTTCCAATTTCTGTCATCTGATAAACTCCATTGTCAATTTTGACCTGCATCTTAGTGACATACACAGGCATAACTGGGGTGGTGGCAGAGTGTTCATATGTTCAACTTTATATGTTGTGGAAGAAGATATCAAGTATCTCCTTCTAGAAGCTTCTTCCAAAATGCAATAACAACCTTTGGGGAAGAAGCTGTTGACTGTCTGAACTATTTACTCAGAGGTAAAACAGAAGTGGGAGATTCGTGAAATTTTGAAGGAGGATCAGGAAGAGTGGAGAAGGAACCACCCATAGTGGAGGCTGAGGCAAAGAGAGGATAGCAGGGCAGATAATGGCTGTGGAGAAACAACTGTCAATGAGGAACACTGTTTTTTTTTTTTTGTTTTTTTTATTAAAGTGAGAGTGGTTCCTTAATTAGAAAGTGTCACATGAAACATTGGGGGCATGTCTATTTCCCCTCTCAGTGATTAGCTGTGGATTGCCTGCTCTTGAGCACCAAGGACGAGTAGACTTATGGGACTGTAACCTATTCCTTCTTCCCTCCACACTCAAGCACAGCCAGAAGAAGCCAGGGTACAATCAGTGACCAGAGAGCACAAACTTCTTCTTAGCTGTTGCTGCACACCAAAGGAAACAGCCAGACAGATGGAGCAGCCTCCATTGCATTCCATAAGTACTCTGGTGGACATTGATGTAAGATCTTGGGCATAGTTTCTTTGTATGAAGAATGGTCAGGAATTCAGGAGATGTCCATTGCTGCCCATCAATACCTGATGTCTGAGACAATTGTTTCACTGAGCCTAATGGGATGGCCAGCCTTCTAAATGCAATTTCAAGTTTACAACCTGGCTGCCCATATCTGTGGGATTTTTCATATTTTGGCTGGTCCTGCCATCCCTCAGGGCTGTGAGTCCCATAGGACCAGGGTCCCATGATGAATGTGCCATTTTTTGGAATCTGGTTTCTCTGAGTCCACCTGGATTCTGTACTCATCGAACTGAGTTTGAAGGAATCTCATGTCTGGATGTGTCCTAACTGGGAGATGAATTTACACTGTGAGCTGAACATAAAGCACATAAACAAAATATATGGCTAGCAAACATACCAGCACTTATGATCCTGTCGAGAAGGGTGTGTGTACATGTGTGTGTGGTGGCATCAATTACCTTCTTCATTAGACAAATGGTTTTTGTATAAAATACGCTGTATAGCTCCTCCAATGCATGTTATAATTACCCCCTTATGCAATGTTCAAACTGTAGAAGATCTTGGTTTGTGTTAACCATTTTCACAAAAGGAAAAGGGTGCTCAACCTGCAGAAAATGGAGCAGAGGAACAGGGGAAAACAGGGGAAAAGCAGCACAAAATAAGTAAAGTAGTAATACAGGGATACCTGATGAATCTAAATGAAAGTCTTCGGGACCAGATGAACTATATCCAAGGGTATTAAAAGAACTGGCAAATGTAATTTCAGAGTCATTGGCAATAATCTTTGCAAACTCCTGGAGAACAGGAGAAATCCCAGCAGACTGGAGGAAGGCAAATGTTGTCCCCATCTTCAAAAAAGAAAAAAGAAAAAAAAGAAAAAAAGGATTCCAACAATTACCACCCAGTTAGTCGGACATCAATACCATGAAAGATTCTAGAGCAGACCATTAAACAGAGAGTCTGTGAACATTTAGAAGGGAATGCCATAATCACAAAAAGTCAGCATGTTTTTCTCCAAAAAAAGTAATGCCAGACTAATCTGATCTCTATTGTTGATCAAATTACCATCTTGGGAATGCTGTGAATGTAGTGTATCTTGATTTTAGTAAGGCCTTTGACAAGGTCCACCATGATATTCTTGCAATCAAGCTAGTAAACTGTGGGCTAAACTATGCAACTGTCAGGTGGATTTGTAATTGGCTGGCCAGCCAAACCAAAAGGATGATCAGCAATGGCTCCTCTTCATCTTGGAGAGAAGTGACCATTGAGGTGCCACAGGGTTCTATCCTGGCCCTGTGCTAGAGATAAAGGAAACAAAGTGTCTCATGCTGTTGATGGTCCACAAACTTTATTATCTTAAAAAGCCCAATGCGTTTCAGCCTTGTCACAAATTGGCCTTCTCCAGGGGCTATTGTAAAATGAGTAAAAGTACATTTATTATAGTTGTGGTATAGTGATGACACATAAATCATCAGAGATTTCTGGTAATAGTTATGCATATGATAATATGAATAACAATTATATTTGATTTTTAAGAAATTATGTTTTTAGAGATGATTTATGTGTTGTCCCTTTACTACTACTATAATAAATGTACTTTTATTCATTTTACAAATATTCCCTGAAGAAGGCCAGTTTATGACAAAGCCAAAATGCATTGGGGTTTTTAAGATAATTACGTTTGAGGACTATTAACAGCACATTGGACTTCATTTACTTTATCATGTCCACTGTGAGTACGTACTTTCTAGTTTTTTCTTTCTTTCTGTTCCTGTCTGGCTCAGTGCTATTCAAAATCTTTATCAGTTACTTGGATGAGTGTTGAAAGTTGGATGAAATTATCAAGGATGAGTGTTGAAAGTTTCATAACGTTTTACTGTCCCCAAGTGGGGAGAAAAGTTTATGAAACTGTTGATCAAGTTTCTGGTCTGCATGCTCCACCTTGTGGACATCATATTTCATTTCATGGGAACATGCAAAGAAATTGGTTTTATGGGTACAATGCATTAGAAAAAAATTGTTAAGCCTGATATGCAGGCACAACTTCATGGAAAGTAGATATAGTGGGGCTCAGAGCAGTACTGCACTGTGAATTTGAATTTGCAACAAAAGAAGCATCCACATTAGTTGCAAATGGTTCAGCACACATCCCTCTCATCGCTCAGTGCAAGTTTTTTTCTTCTTCTTCCAGTCAAGTTTTGTATGTAATGTAGATGTTGCAACTCCCCAAACTCTGAAGTCAGGACCATCTTCCTAGGAGATCCAATAGTATCCAAACCACACAATTTGAGCTTGCATTTGTTCTCTCCGAAGAGTTTTCTGAAGAGGAAGATGACCTACCAGGCTCTCAATATGGGTCGGGCAACTCATATGTCTCAGAGTCTAGATTAGGCTATGCATCATGTGGGGCATTTTAAGGGGTTAATCCTTGAGGTATACCCCAGCATTGAAAAGAGAGGACACCAGTGGAGGTTATTCAGTGATGCTTCAAGCTAGTATGCAGTAGTTGGGTAGAGAGATCATCCTCATTTTCTTACCCTGCTTCCAGAAAGATGGAATAGTGATGCCCTTCATGATTTCTGTGGCAATTGTTCCTATCTTATTTTTCTAGAAACAGGCAAACAAATGAAGAAGGAAAAATGATTTTCCCCCTCTCTCTGCATATTTTAAAAGAGGTTATGAGTTTTATTTATAGGAGTTTTATTTATGGCAGCTGTCAAGGCTCTCATTTCTTAGAATCATCTTATAACATATTTTAAAATTTAAAATAAATGAAATTTAAAAACCAGTAGCAATAAACAGCTAAACTTGATCCTTCACATTTTGTTTTTTAATGCAAGCTAAGCAAACAATTTAGCGATACGTTTTCTATGTACAGATGCTCTTCTTGTGTGGCAGGAAAATTAGCTGGCATTCTAGAGATTAATTACAATCCCACAGATTGGATTAATGGAATAAATTAGATTAATGCAATCACAATGCACTTTTTGATTATTGTGGTGGTTGGAGTTCTGCTCTGACCAGAGAAAACCCAAAATCCTCCTCAACAAACTCAGCTTATTTGGTCATTAAGAGTAAGACTTTTTCACATAGGGCGGCCATGATCCTACAAAAAGAGAACATATGTTTCACATAGTTATATCTCCTGCTGCTAGTCCCTCAAAAACACATCTAAAAAATACAGCCCCCCAACATAGTCCTTTCCATGTTGTTAGAGAGTGAAGGGATGAGTGGGGGATGCATCCAACCATTTTCTTTTACCTGGATATGATGAGACAAACATCTACAAAAGCCTCCAGGAATCTAGAGGAAGTTTCTGCAGATGACACCCTTACAGCATGTCCCACTATAACGAGCATTGTAAAAATATCACTGGATATGAAGTTGAAAGAAAAATTTGATTTTTCACAGATACTCATGGATTGCAGAGTTTGTGCACAGGGTATTATAGCACCGTGGTAGAGATCATAACATCCAACTTGTAAACCCTTGCATTTTTAAAAAAAGATCAGCTAGTAGGTTATTGAAGGGACATGATGGCTCAACAGTTAAGACTCTGACTCTGACAGTCTCAAGGTCAACAGGCTGGCAGCTCAAGGCTCATGCACCATGTGATGGATTGAGCTCCCATCACTAGTCCCAGCTTCTGTCAATGTTGCAGTTCGAAATAATGTAAAAGTGCAATTAGATAAATAGGTACCACTTTGGTGGGAAGTTAACAGCATTCCATGCAGTCATGCTGGCCACATGACCACGGAGTCATCTTTGACAATGCTATCTCAGCTTAGTAATGGAGATGAGCACCATCCCCTATAGTCAGACATGACTTGAAAATCATGTCAAAGGGGAAACCTTTACCTTTAACTAGGCTCTCATAAAGACTTTTTTCTGCTTGTGACTCTAGAGAGCTGCTACCAATTCTTAGCTAGAACCTTTTATATACATGGTGACAGCAGCTTTCCAGCTAATAAGAAGAGCAGGCACTATGGTTGCCATACTACAGGATCAGCCCGAGACACATCTTTTCACCTGAAGCAAAGAACAAATGGCATCTCCTTCCATTCGTTGCCCAAAAGATACCTAGACTGGCAGCTGAAAGTCTCTTCAATGCTAAGGAGAGAACAACATTTTCCACAATGGCCTAAAGGCTACAGCAGAGCTTCTGAGGTGGATAGTGGCAGTACAATTAAAAGAACTCTAAGAACTTCAACCGCACTTTAGTCATGGTCTATAGTTTGTTGTTGTTATTGTTTAATTTATTTTAGTTTTTTAAAGTATGTTTTAATTTTTACATTGTTTAATTGTATTTTAAGAGGGGGGATTGAGGGTTTAGAATGTATGTTTTTAATCTTTGTAAGCTGCCCTGATTGCATCTTGTAGAGGGGCGGATATAAATAAATATTATTATTATTATTATTATTATTACAACAGGCTAGCCTGAGTATTTGTATTTTGGAATTTTTAAAAAGCTGCACTGTTTTAATGTAGGCTGTGAGCCACTATGTTTCCCTTATGAGAGAAAAGCAGGACATAGATTAAATAAATCATCATCATCGTCATCATCATCATTGTCATCACCATCATCTGGGTGGCACACAGTTCTGTTTCACAATACATTGCTTACCACCCAGCATCTGCCTCATTCTGGATGAAAGGGCCAACTGCATGCTGACAAGACTACAGTAACTGGTTTGCTTGGCTTGCATTTCCTTTCCGTTGTGGCTTTAAAAATGATGTGCTTCATTATTCTAACTGTTAATGAAATAGGATTTTAAAAATCAATAGTTCATTGGAAATGTTATTAATAAACCTTATTAAAGATACAGTGGAAGCAATGCATTAGGTTCATGACTGTTTTCCTGGGAAGCTGCAGGTCATAAAATGGGCCGGTAGGTGGCCTCATCTGAATCTGATCACTACTGTTTGCGCAAGTTATTTCTAGCTGCAAAATAGCAGCTCCCCGAGAAAGCTCAAATGGTGATACAGTAGCCACAATCATGTGTGTGTCTCATGTGCCTGTGTCAGTTCTCTTAAGCATGTGGTCATATATTTTGGTCTGTTAAACAACAGTTTACTGTTAGGGACAAAGGATTATTCAAACATAACCATTGGCACAAGCAATTGCATATTTTTTGGTGTGCATAGCTTGGATCCATTCATGCAGTGGAATCTTCTCTGTACTCTGATCAGGCATCCACAACTATGATGAAAACCACAGCATATGTAACAAACAAACATCAGATTATGGTAGAAATGGCAAAAGTTATTAAGGAGGAAGAACCCACAAGCTAGGACAGGTTGCAGCAGTTTATTTTTGCCTCAGTCTACAGAGAAGGAAAAAGAAATCTACCTCCTCTTCCTCTCATCCTCTGCTGAATTAATTGATTGCAAACTACTTCTGCACTTTGAATCAGTTTTCAGCAACTGAAGTAAGCTGATTCAAAGTGGAGAAGTTGCACTCAGGTTGTTACAACTAAAAGTAAAGAAGTTGCACTCAGGTTGTTACAAATAAATATGCAAATAGACTTCACATGGAAAGCCTATTGTGAAGATAAAGAGGTCCAGACATTTAAATTCAACAGAGAACAATTGTGTAGTTCACAAATATAAGGGAAGATGGCGCCTCTCCCTTCCAGATTATATTACAGTAATGCCAGGTTGAGCATCAATGAATACAGATGGTATGTAGTTTACATCATAGCTGCCATTCATTCCAAAAGAAACCCAAGTCTTTCATCAGTGTAAAAGTGTAGTTAAAATCAACTTCACAGTGTTGGCACTACCAAATGAAGGCCATAATTAACTTTAATAATGCAAATGTTATGGTCTTTGTTGTGGTTGAAGTATAGAAGCAATTTGGTTTTTTGCAGCTGTGGCAGCAATCCTAAGTGAAGCATCCCTCATTCTTTGGCATCAGTTAGTTTGTCAGGGCAGATTTTACAAGAACAGTAATTCCTGATCTTGCATGCTTTCCTTTTGTTGCAGTCAACAATGTACCAATAGTTGCCTTGAAAGCTTTCCTCTTTTGGAGTCATACCAATTCTGTCCAGTGGAGCTGTGAGATCTAAGAGTGTAAAGCAATAGATTTTGATCAATGATTTTAGACATTTACCTTATTTTTTTCTTGACAGCATTTCCCTGTAAACATGCCCCCCTCTCCCATACAAAAAAAAAATGTATTTATTATTTTTATTTGTTGTGAACAGTTGGCTTTTATTATAGAATAATACAGCTGGAAGGGGATCTATGGGTCATCAGGTCCAACAGTGCAGGATCTCCAGTTAGAGCATCCCCATCAGCTTTGCTGCTGTTAACTCATGTCAACCCTGTGGATAAGACATCTCCTAGACCCCTTATCTTCCACTGCTCTGTTTAGGTCCTGCAAAGTCAGGGTCTTCATTTCTCTGACTGAGTCTATCCACCTGGTGTGCAGTCTTCCTCTAATACCTTCTACCTTTCCTAGCATTATAGTCTTTTCCAATGAGTCATACTTTCTTATGGTATGGTCAATATACAACAGCCTCAATTTGATCATCTTGGCTTCCAAGAACATTTCAGGCTTGATCTGTTCAAGGACCCATTTGTTTGTCTTTTGGACTGTCCACAGTATCCTCAGCACTCTTCTCCAACACCATATCTCAAAAGAGTTGATATTCTTCTTTTCAGTTTTCTTCACTTTCAAGCTCTCACATTTGTACATAGTGATGGGGAATACAATGGCTTGGATGATTCTAACATTGTATTCATTTGTATATCTTTACTCTTTAGGATCTTGTCTAGTTCTTTCATAGCTGCTTTCCCCATTCCTAATCTTCTTCATGTTTCTTGAGTGCACTCTCCATTCCGATCAATGTTTGATCCTAGGTATAGGAACTCTATCCAGATTCTTTTTGAAAATGTCAAGAGAAATAGACCCCATCATCTCTCTAATTGGGCCCATTGCTGAACCACTCTTACCATTATTAGCATTTAATATTTAATCAACATTTTATAGTTCCATCTGACCCCAAAATGAAAATTCCATCTTAGATTGTTTTCTCTTATAAAAGGGAGAGAGAAAAATATAATCTTAAAAAAAGTATAATGACAAGAACTGTGCCCATATGCCATTAATTTCTTTTTAAGCAATCGTATCAGGTAGGATAATTTCTCAAGTTAGAAAGGCATGCAGAAAGGGCTTCTGGGCTTTAATGCTTGCAAGTCATAGTGCAGACAGAGCAAAAAGGGTATAAATATCTAAAGTGGACATTGTAAAAGTTACTTTTTAGGCTACAGTTCCCAGAATCTACAGGCCATGCTGGCTAAGGGATTCTTGTAGTCAAAAAGTAACCTTTCCAAGTGCCATTCCAAATAAAGAAGTTAAATGCTTTCTGTAGCTTGACTTAAGGCCCTCTCAAAATTCCAAAGACTTAAAGGATCCCTTTGCAAAGTTAATAGGATGTTGTAGCTTAGGAGAAAAAAAAACAGTAAAGAAAACTCCACAATCTTTTCATGTCTTTTGTTGATACTTTTGAAGTCATCACAGTCCAACAGATCTTGGATTTAGGAACATAAGATGTTACCTTATCCCCTTGTGAGAGGACCATTGGTCGACTTAGCTGGGTATTTTCTAGATTGGTTGGCATGCTCTCCAGGGTTTCAGGCATGGCAATGTTCTCCTCCTGGACAGGAATTGAATGAGGGACTTTCTCCTTGTTGAGCATTTGTTATACCACTCAACTATAGCTGGGGTGGGTCTAATTTGGGTTTCTGAGATCTAGTTTGCCCCCCCCCCCATAACTCTCAAAGTGCAAGGTCCACATCAATAGTGGCGGCTGAGGAGAAAGAGTGGAGCTAAATGCCTACTGCACCTGAGAAGTTGTACGTGGTACAGTTATGTAGAGAGATCTTGTAGCACCTTTGAGAAGGTGTTGCAAGATCTCTCTAATTACCGATTTTACAGACTAGCACGGCTGTATTCTTGGATTCTATGGTACAGGTTTATCTCAATTAACAAAGTACCCGTATATACTCGACTATAAGTCGACCTCATGTATAAGTCGAGGGCAAGTTTTGGGGCCAAAATTATGGATTTTGCTCTGACCCGTGGATAAGTTGAGGGTAAAATTTAGGGGCATATAGGAAAGGATCTAAAGGATGAAGCAAATTAAAAAAATGTCAAATAACTTCCAAAAGTCCATCAGATATAACTCTTTGTGCTTATTCTTAAGACTGGATGGATGAGAGAGTAAAGGGGGTCAGTGCTTCCAGGACAGATTATACTCTTGCTTTTCACCAGGGGATGGTTCCTTCTTTTAAATAAGAATTAAGATACAGTACTTACATTGACCCGTGGATAAGTCGACTCATGTTTTTGGGTCAATTTTTTAACCTAAATTTCTAGACTTATACATGAGTATATACAGTAGATGTATTCCTAGGCATTATTTTGTGAATAAAACATTTGATACCAAAGCCAAAATAATATAGGAAGAATAGGAATAGGTTCCTACACCATAAAAAAGAAGATAATTTCCACATTTTCCAGCATTTTTTTTTAAAAAAATCAAAACTAACAATATGTACATGTGAAATAAAACACCCAGGTCAAGGAAACATGAACAAAAATTGTTTGAATCTTCTTGAGAAAGCTTCTCCCAAAATGCATCCAGGGATTACTTTTTCCCACCAGCTTTTGTTATGATTTCAGTTTTGATTGCCAAAATTGACTATGGAGTTTATCACATGATGGGAATTGGAAGTATAATCCAATGGCAGTCTGAACACAATCATGGGGTTTCGTGTTATTGTGTGAAAGCTGATCACACACATTTTCGGGCAATGGGAAGTCCTTCCGAATGCAATCATGGGGTTTCATGTTATTGCGTGAAAACCTATCACACACAAATTTAGGCACTGGGAGGCAATTTTGGGTAGTTCCAAACACGATGCGGTGTCAATACACAATCATGTAAATTCTCTGAACTAGTGAATTCACTCAATTCTGAACTGGCCCCACTTTCATTTCTTTTGAAATTGAGAGAAATTCCTCCCATATGATAACGTCCTAGGCTTTTCTTTTTCTTTTCTTTTTTTTCTTTTTCTTTCTTTTCTTTTTTTTGACATACTGTAGGTAGATGACAAGGCAGGCTTATTTGCTTTCCCCTTGTCTTTCTGTTTTACTGTTTACAGATGCTCAAAAGGGGATTGTAGGTGTAGCTGCAGTTTACCCTGCTGGTTGTAAGCAGCCACACATTGCTACAATGGAATTGAGTAGAGCAGAATTCTGCTCTTTCCCAACTTAAGCTTTGTTTATTGTATTGTTTACTGCAGACCGGCTGCTGCAACAGGACACCAAAAGTCTGGGTTTCTTCACCCCTCATTTACCATCCTTCCAATGCTCATGCTGATAAAAAATCAAAAGAAAACAAAGCTAGATGGACAATGAGGAAGAAATCAGGGGACTGGCAGTGTAAAAATGAGTTTCACTACCAGAAGCATTGTTGGCTTGGTATGCCTATATAGCCAGACACAAACCTAGCATCTGATTCAACAGTCAAAGTGGCAGCCGAGCTGCATGAAGATTTAGTGCAAGACAATCAAGTCATAATTACGTATTTCAGGTGAAGAACATCAAAGTGAAAAGATGAGTCATTTGTATTAAACCATTAGCAGTCAGAAACCCTTGCTCAGCTGCAAATCAACCAAGGAGGTCCCAGAAGAGTCCAAGCCTATTTTCTGCATGTCCCTGAGCTAGGTTTCTTGTCGGTTGTAGGGAGAAAAGTAAAGAGATGGAGAATATATTGTTCTGCAGCTGCCATTGGAGTGCAGTTTCCATCATCTGTAACCACCTGCCTATGATTACAGATCTGCCTATGTTTGCAACAACTGTAGGGTGCTGCATGTCCAGCTACCCCTTGAAAACCACCCCTTCCCCACTAGACTGCTGCTGTAGAGTTTGGATTCTGGGCTGAAAACATTGGCTCATTAACGTTCCTCTTGTGGCAGAGACATTGGCAACTTTTCCTTGTGGGGGTATCCTTTCAATGTGGGGCAAATTTAATCCAAAAGCTATGGGGCAATTAAATGTACTGCATTTAAAAGACTTTTTAGATGCTTAAACTGATGACAAATCAAAGTGTTTTTATAAACCACACCTACAAGAGAAATTGCAAAAGATCTTTGAAATGGCAAGAGGAAACATAAACAGTACATATAATCTCTTTATCCTTGTTCTGGTTTGTGTTCTTATTCTGGCAAGGAGTGTTTGTATGTATTGTATTGCTTTCCTGTCTTACTGGCATTCTCTCAGAACTGCAAAACCTTTGTTAATAGCTTACAGGCAGCTAGATGGCTCTATTCCCTAGTAAGTGTGCATTCCTCTTATTGATGAGCATCTATTCAGGGAAGAGTTTTTCCTAAACCTCTACCTGACCCAGTATGGGCCCACATCAACTGTCAGGGTGAAATAAGTGTCACAGCCAAACTGAGCTGTGGCTACTGTGGATCCTGATGAGCATGACTTTCTTCCCTTTATTTCTCTTTATTTGAATCAGCAAGGGTAGCTTTTAGGTTCCATATCAGTGAAATTCCATGTCAATGATTTTAGTATAAACCTGAACACTCCTGCCATGCAGGAATACACAAGTAAAACACACCTGAGATCTGGCCATTCACATCTTTTTAAAAACCTCCAAACAAGGAGATTCCACAACCTATTGAGGCATTCCATCCCACTCTCAAAGAGCTCTTGAAGCAGAGACATTCTTAGTAATGTTCTTAGTCATGTTTAAGAACTGCTTTTCTTGTAACTTGAATGCATTAGTTAATGTTCTAGGCTCTGGAGCAGAAGAAAACAAGTTCATGCCATTTTCTCCTTGACATTCCTTCAGATGTTTAAAGTTGGCTATCATAGTTGTTTTGAAGTTTGAACTAAAGCCTCCAGTGGATTCATCACCCTATTGACACTGAACTCATTATGTGCTACTGATTTTTAGATTAAAACTAAGTCTATATAGAGGTTCCTTTGACTATGCATTAATTTTATCAAAATATTTGGATCCCATCCTGCCATAAATGTGCAACTTCAAAGCTCAGTGCTGTGTAAATTTACAGCGCTATACAAATAAAGGTTAATAATAATAATAATAATAATAATACTAAAGCTGCTGCTAACAATGCATTCCAAATTAAAAAAATAAATAAAAAACGCCCATAAGCCAGGAATCCATCATCATCATCATAACCAATAAAACACCAGTCAGAAGGTAAAAAGCTAGACACAAACATCCAAAGGAGGGTAAATAGATGCTTTGTCAACACTCAGGCTGAAAGCAAACTGAAATAGCAGCATCTTCTTCATGTCTCTTATGAACAGGAGATGAAAGAGATGACTAAATATTTCTGGCTAAAAATTTTACCAAGGCATCACTGTCAAATAGACTATGGCATTCTGAAATGCTTTATGTTAGATGTCAAGAAGTCCAAATCGGGCAGTTGTGGTGATCTATATCCAGAGCTTGGGAAAGTCACTTTTTTGGACTAATTCTCCCACAATCCTCCAAGGCCATTGAATATATCTGGGGGAACCTGACAGCTGTAGTTAAAAAAATAACTTCTCCAAGCCCTGTTTATATTAAAAAAGTAGTTCTACCAGTTATAATCACCCATTCTGGGGACCACAATAGTAGTAGCCCATAGCAAGATGCTGGTGACAGCAAACTCCATTCCAAACAAAGCCCTGCTCCAGTAATGAAAAATGTCTATGTACCTCTCACCTAGGAGTTTTGGCTTCATTACACCACTACTTATATACCGGCCTGTTATGCCTCCACTTGTTATGCAAACAGATTCTGTCCAAGGCCTTTTCTTGTTTAAAGCAAATGACCAGATGGTGGACTTCTGTCCCATTTTCATATACTGTTGCCAACTGGTAGCTGAAACTTATTTCATTTCTGACAATAGGGCAGTGTCCTCCACCACATCTGAGTACAGCATACTAGCAAAGGTGACAAGACACATAACATAAAATAAAAGTTCTGTCTTCTAAACCAATGTCACCATTTCCCTATTGACACACAGCATCTACTGCTTGTTAGGGCTGACTCCAAAGGATAAGCAGAGCTCAGGAAAGTTACTTTTTTTGGACAGTAAGTCCTAAAACGTTATCACACGGGAGGAATTTCTCTCAATTTCGAAAGAAATGAAAGTGGGGCCAGTTCGGAATTGAGTGAATTCGCTAGTTCAGTGAATTTATGTGATTGCATATTGACGCCGCATCCCTTATGGAACTGCCCAAAATTGCCTCCCATTGCCCGAAAATGCATGTGATAAGCTTTCACGCAATAACGCAAAACCCCACGATTGTGTTCAGATTGCCATTGGATTATACTTCCAATTCCCATCGTAAGATAAACTCCCTAGACTGGAATCATCTGCTGGATGTACTATGAGGATAAATTAATATAGTAACTTTTTATTATATTGGGCAAGGAAGTATTGTTAACCTAGACATATGGGGCTTGTAGAGCCTCCACTGATAGCAGCAATCCATCTTTAATTGGTTTGGGAAACACTCGACTTTGCTGTGTGAGAGGGGGGTAACATAATTTGTAGAATCCAGCACCTATACTGGTAATAACTGGCAGAGACCCCAGGCATGTGAAACTATATGAATCTTTATTGGAAGAAATATAAGAAGCACACACATTCAGATAAGTCATTCAAACAACCAACATGCAGAGCTACGTAGAGGAGCAAAATAGGATAGCAGACCTAGATAACTGGGAGATGGGGTGCTGTTATCTATCCTGTAGGATGGATCCACAGAAAGCAGGAAAGAAGAATTGGCACGAACTATGAGGCTTGGAGAAGCAGCTTTGGGGCATGGACATTACAGACAAAGGAACTCCGACTGAGGCCAGAGGGCAACAGTCACAGTGCATACAGAGGGGCTGACTGCAGCAAAAAGTTTTCACTTTGGGGGTTATATTTATACCCTTAAAACTAACCCTGATCCATGAAAGCTGTGTGGGATACCAAGAGTTTGATTATCCTTAGTGGAACCCGAAAAGGTATCTAAAAGAGTTTGGTTAGATATTGGGGAAATGAAAAGATTTGATTGTGGTCTATGATGCTTCATGAACTCACAACACCTAGACGAGATCTGGAGTCCCCAGGAATCAGATGGCAGGAATGGTGTGATTAGGAATACACAGGAGATGAAAGGGGAATTCTGGTCTTGTTTGATCTGACATAATTCATCTTTTGGCTTTCAATATCTGTCAGAAATGCAGAGTAAGGTGTGTGAGTGTGTGTGTTGATGGTGCTCTTTCATAGTGCTCTTTCTTGCAACCTCCTCCCTCCCTATGTCTTTCTACATGGCTGAGCCTATGTGCCATTCACACTACCTAGGTCCAATGCTATGCATGTCATCACAGATCATGTCTGTTCATGTTGGTGCCTTAATATTGCATCAAACTGCATCTGTTCAGATATTTACAGTATCCAACACCTTCTTATGCAAATGTCTCTGCTGGGCTGTGCAATGACTACTAGAAAGGTCATGGGTACAGCTTTTCCCCTGACCCATATGGCCATTATTGTTCTCTTTCCTGAGCCTGGACCTATATATAACCATACCAATGAAGCTTTATACTTTACTAGTTTCAAATAAGATATCAGCATTATGTTCTCTCAGGACCTGTGCAGACCAGCCATTATGGCCTGCCTGGAGGTGGAGTTGCGATGTGGCATCTACATGACACATGCCCTGACCCCAGCCCCATGGCAATGTGATACTGTGCACTGCACCACATGTCGCACGGCATCACAGCGCTCCTCTGGCACTGCTTTTAGATGATGCAGTGCCAAAGGATTGCCATAAAACTGTGATGTAGTGGCTATGGCACCCCTTCCAGGGTGCAAAGAGGAGCCCCTTTTTGTGGCTCTTTTTTCTGCCATGGAAAGGCCAGATCAGGGTCATGGTGTGTGGTTTCCATGGCCCTGATCTGGCTCTAAAATGGGAGGCCTGCACAGCCCCTCACATAGCATAAACCATGTTGGCTGAGGAAATTATAGGCATTATAGTTAAGAAAAATAAAATTTACAAATTCAGCAGGGCCTCTGATTTGGATTATAATTGATAGTTCAGAGTGTGGCATCTGTTCCTTATCATGTGAGAACAGGGAAGAGCAACTTTGTGTACAAAGAAAAAAACACAGAATCTGGTCATTAGGAGGCACACCACCTATATTTTAAGAAGACAAAATATCGGTGTTAAACCTACCTTAGATACCCTGTTGCAAAATGTGGCTTCAGGGCATCACTAGGGGTGCATGCCAGGTTGATATACCTAACTAGTTTGGAGATGTGATGGAGAGGAGCCAATGAGAGGCTAAAAGGAGGACTGGCATACTCAGAGACATCTACTAGCTCCAACTAAGTTCATGGCCATGATCATCCCAGTGGACATGCTGTGGGTGAATCAAGACAGTGGCTGATTTCCTTTCCCGCAGAGGATTGATGGATGGTTACATATCTCCTAATTGACTATATAGTTACCCTGTAGTATTGTGTGTCTGAAGATATGTTTTAATCCTGTTTTTTCTCAGGTTACAGGATGAAATCACAGCCTGTGTGGTTTCAGCTCTCAGCTGTTCCTAAGCCATCTGAGATCTGGGGTGTCTATGATAATGGGCTCACCTATTATCTGGTCATCACAGCAGAGGAGTGTAGTTTATAGATAAACAATGGTTTAATAAGGTGTGAAGTCAAAGGTTTGCATGGCTGGCATCCATAGCTTTTTGTGTTTTGGGGGGGCTACGAGGCTGTGTTCTAGAAGAGTTTATTTCTGATGTTTCACCAGCAGCTATGTCTGGCATATTCAGAGAATGCTGGAATGGAAGAGTGTGTGGTATATATACTGTTGGTTGAGAGGAAGCAATTTGATGTTAATCTGTGTATTGTTCTGTTGTTGAATGGCATAGATACCCTTAGGTCTTGCCATTCAACAACAGAAAACCCACAAAAAAACAATGTTTAATGAGGTTGAGTTTTAAGCTGCATTTATTGGGTTCAGCATCTCAGAGATTATGAGAGAGACAATTCCCAATGAGAATGGCCAGTGAGATCCTTCCCAGAAGAAGATATCTATCTGTCTATCTATCTGGAAGATTACAAGGGGAGAGTTGAACAAAGAAAGATTTAGTACTGAGGTACCTTCCTCAACTAGTGAAAGTGCTGGTTGTTGGCTATACAATGCAGTCTAGACTCCCAGTCTCCCCATGAACACCCAAGGCCCAGACCATCAATATTACAAGTAGACTAGGACATATGTAGCAAGATGTGTTAGGGAGTTATACATTTATTTTTTTAACTTTGACTGAATATGATCTAGGCTGCAGTAACCTTGCAACTTAAAGTAACTGCTTGTAGGAAGGAGGCTTCATGTAAATGATACATTTTGCTATGCAGATTTCTTTCTTAGAATAAAGCTCCTTTAAAGAACTCCTTTCTTCCCACACTCTTTCACATACTTTTGCTCAGTATCTGTGAGCGTAAGATTCCCATCTCCCAGAGGAGGAAGGAGGGTAAGGAGATTTGTGCACTCTCTAGATCTATTTACATGCCTTATCCCCAATGGGGGTAAAGACACATTTATTTTTAAAATGGATATTATCATATTCACCCATAGGTAGGCGAATGCATCCCATTTACAGCCTGGATGCCAGCCGGGTTTATCCTAAGTCTTTTCAAGAGTGGGAAAATCCTGTTCTTGAAAAGCTGCAGAATAAGACCAGCTGGCATACAGGATGCATTTGCTAGCCATGGGCATATGCGCTAAAACCCATATAAAAAATTAATGTGTCTTTATCCTGATGGGGATAAGTGCGTTAAAAGAGAGTGCGCTAATCTCCAAAGTCTCTGCAGCATCAGAGATGGAGAAAGCACCAAGTCAAGTTCTCCAATAACTTCCCACTGAGTTACTAGGTAAGGGGGAAGTAAACATCAGTTGGTGGTGGCAGCTCAGATAGATAGTCTCCAGAGGCCCCATCCTACTCAGCAGAAGTGAGATGGGACCCTAGAAGTACTACAACAGGCAATATATTTTGGATAAAAATATAAATGAAGAATATAATGTTATTTCTCTTTCTCAAATTTAACTTGTGGGATAAAGCTAAACTCCCTCATTCTGAAATGCAGGTTGCTTTTTCTGTGCATTTGCAAACAGACTTTTTTCTGGTGATGTCACTTCAAAGCTTATGTTACTACAATATCTATCATTTTCTGTGTTTCAAAATTCCTGGCTCAATATTTACAAATTTTCTCTCCCCTCCCCCCGACTTTCCTCAGTTTTAAAAGGCTTCCCTGGTCAATCATCTAAGTATATACTAAAGTTACCTAGAGTCATCTTAACTCTGGTGTATTTTTTGACTAACAGCACATCTGTAGTTAAACAAGTGCAGCATTTGGACTGTATTCACTCTGATTTATGGCAGCAGGAATAAAGCGAAAGAGTACAGACGTCAGAGGTGCTGCTGTTGCTGCTGATCTGGCAACAGAGACTTCCTAATGTACAAATGATGTCTTTCACGACTACACAGCTCCCTCTCCCTACTAACTCAAGGCAAGGGATGCACTAGCTCTTGAGTGCAAAGCAAAATGCCATGGGTACACTGTGGACAAAGAAAAGGGTACACAGAGCAGAGGGTATAATGTGGAAGAGAGAAGCCCAGTGATACATAGATGATCCTCACTTTTAAAAAAACTCTGCATTGTAACATGAAAGTAGAGGAGAGAAATAAACAGCTGGAGATTTTATTTTATTTTTTTACCTGCAGGGTATGTGTACTGTGGGCACTGGCAGAACAAGTCTCCCTACTGTGAGCTACTAATACATTCCAGTCTCAAAGCCAAGAGATCACCGCTATGCCTATTCCTTTCTTCCTAATGACGCCAGGTTGCCAAGGTGTAGGGAGACCATTTGCTGCCTACAGCAGAGTGCAGGAAATGTGCCCCAGATGCCAGGGGCCTGACGTAAACTTCTGCAATCTTCTTGGTCTCTTGGGAAAAGGCATCCAGCCATGGCTTCTGCAACCCACAGAGGTTGCACGTACAGATCTCTCCTTCCTCTTTCTTTTAGTCTCCTCACCAAAACTTGTATGTTTGCTTGAATTATGTTACTTCTGCTCTTCAGCCCACAAGAGCTCTCAGAACAGTATTTGATTTTCTAAAAATACAAACCAATAAAGCAAGATATAAATGGGGAGGAAATCCATATTAGCAGTGAAAACAGTGTCAAAATCCTATTGTTAAAAGTGTGGGTGAACACTTGGGTGGCATTAGCATTCTGTTTTAGAACTTATTAGCTACATTTCCACACCATATTTCCTGAGCTGGATGAAGCCTACATGTTCCACTTCATCCTCAGTATCACCCTGTGAGATAGATGAGTCTGAGAGTGTGTGTAACTGGCCCAATGTGACCAATACATTTCATGGCTCAGTGGGGACTTGAACATGGATCTCCCAAGTCTCAGTACAATATTCTAACCCAGTGATTCCCAAACTTTGGCTTTCCAGGTGCTTTGGATTTTAACTCCCAGAATCTCAAATCATTGATCAAGCTGGTTGAGGCTTCTGGGAGCTGAAGTACAAATCACCTGGAGTTTGGGAATCCCTTCTCTAAACACTACTTCACACTGGTTATCCACATCACATTTTCAGGTGGTGGCAGAGGCCACAGTGTACCAGCAGGGCACACTCTTTCTGAGCATTCAGAAAAGGATCAAGATAGTTCAAAGCCACTATCTAAATCAGAACATGAAAAGGTTACTTGCAGGAATGCAGCTCCGACAATAATTATAGTCCCAAAAGCTCTGATATAAATGTCTGCTAAGTGCTATTGATATAAGGCTACTCTAATCCAAAACATTGTATTCCCCATTACTATGTATGGATGCAAGAGCTGGACAGTGAAAAAAGCAGATGGGGGAAAAATCAACTCATTTGAGACATAGAATCATAGAATTATAGAGTTGGAAGAGACCACAAGGTCCATCCAGTCCAGCCCCCTGCCATGCCATTACAAATCCACCTAATAGTCACATTGTCTAGCCCACATTTTACTAGCTTGTTTGCAAGAATATCATGGGGGACTTTGTCAAAGGCCTTATTGAAATCAAGATATGCTATATCTACAGCATTCTCGTTATCTGCCAAGCTTGAAATTTTATCAAAAAAGAAATCAGATTAGTCTGGTATGACTTGTTTCCCAGAAACCCATGCTGAATTTTTGTGATTATGGCATTCCCATCTAAATGCTCACAGACTCTCTGTTTAATGATCTGTTCTGGTATCTTCCTGGTATTGATGTCAGACTAACTGGGTGGTAATTGTTGAGATCCTCTTTTTTCCTTTTTGAAGATAGGGACAATGTTTGCCCTCCTCCAGTCCACTGGGGCTTCTCCTGTTCTCCAGGGGTTCTCAAAGATTATTGCCAATGGCTCTGTGATTACTTTTGCCAGTTCCTTTAATACCCTTGTAGTTCATTTGGTCCTGAAGACTTACATTCATTTAGATTAACCAGGTATTGCTGGACTACTACTTTACCTATTCTGTGCTGCATTTCCCCTGTTGTGTTCTCTGCTTCATTTTCCTCAGTTTGAGCATGCTTTTCCTTTTGTGAGAAGACTGAGGTAAAGAAGGTGTTGAGTAGTTCTGCCTTTTCTCTGTTCCCTGTTGGCATGCTGCCATCTTCTTCACGCAGTGGCCCTACCATTTCTTTCTTCGTTTTGCTACAGACATACCCCCAAAAGCCCTTTTTATTTTTCTTGACCTTTCTAGCAAGCCTGAGATCATTCTGCACTTTTGCATTTCTTATACATCTCTCATTTAAAACCTAGCTCAGTTGAAATTTCTCTAGTCATTCATCCTGGTTTCTTGAGACACCTCCAACTTTTCCTCCTTGTTAGAACAGGTTGAAATTGTGTTATCAATGTCTCCCTTTTGAGAAACTCCCATCTGTCCTGACCTCCCTTCTCTTTTAGTATTCCTGACCACAGGACCACCTCTAAGTATTTCCCTATGTTTACTGAAATCAGCTTTCCTAAAGTCTAGAATGCATGTCTGAATATGCCTGGCTTCTCCTTTCCACTGTATAGCAAACTCCAGGAGAACATGATCACTCCCACCTATGAAATTGTCTTCAGGGCAAGTGAGGAATTTGCTAGACCTTAAAGTTTTGGCTGAGTTTGACTTCCAGCAAATATCAACACAGTTGATCTCTTCACAGGTGTAAACATCCCTGACATATAATGCTATTCCTCCTCCTTTCTTCTTTGGCCTATTTCTCTTTAAAAGGTTATACCCCTCTATTATTACTTTCCTATCATGAGACTCATTCCACCAGGTTTCAGTATTTGCTTTGTTATGTTAGGAGTTCAAGTTCATCTTGTTTATTTCTCATGCTTTGTACATTTGTATTTGCTTTGTTGTGCCTATTATATCGTATTTGCTTTGTTGTGCTAGTAGTTCAAGTTCATCTTGTTTATTTCCCATGCTCTGTGCATTTGTGTAGAGACATCTAAGTCCATGGGTGCTCCCTGCTAGCTGCCTGTGTAAAGTTTTTTGCCCCCCACTGTTTGCTCCTTGCACTATTTGCCTTGTTCCATCTATAACAGTTTGACTATTATGTCCACCCCTTGATGAACTCCTGCCTTCCAAAATACTGTCTCCCTCTCCCACAGAATGCCCTCCTGATGAAATTTTTCAGACTATTGGCAAAACCATTTCTGCCAACTGGTGTGAGGTGCAATCCATCCCTTGCGAAAGGTCTCCTCTCCTGAATCCTCAGCCCATGATCCAAGAATCCAAATCTTTTTCAGCAGCACCATCTGTGGAGCCAGTTGTTCATATCTGCTATTTTCCTCTCCCTTCCTGGACCATGCCCTACAACTATGAGAAGAGATGAGAAGATGACCTGTGCATCCAGCTCTTTCAGCTTCTTATTGGGAGCCTCATAATCCCTTCTGATATTCTGAAGGCTGTAGCTTGCAGTATCATTGGTTGCCACATGGACCAAAAGGAAGGAGTAATAGTTGGTAGCCTTGACAAGTCTTGTCAGCCTCAGTATCACAACACAGATTTTTGCCCTAGGGAGACAACACACCTCCCAATACATCTTATCAGGTACACAAACCATTGATTCTGTACCCCTCAGCAAGAAGACCCTGCCACGATACACTTCCTCTGAGGCTTAGCAGAAACTATTCCCTGTGGTGATAGTCCCAAGTTCCCCTGCACCTTCCCTGAGGACTGTCCCTGCTGCTCTTCCTTGTCATGCCCGATAAGGGAGAGAGCTTAAAATGAATTATGTAGCTGCAAGCTCCCAGAAAAATCCCTGCTTTCCCTACTCTTCCTGTGTCACATTACTCCAACTGTCTACCTCCTGCGTATGTGAAGTGGCCTCTTCCCCAGAAACTTCCTGTGTGTGTTCTCCATCAAGAACCATCCGTTCCTTTCTATCCAGGAAAACCTCTTCCTCCCCAATGTGCTGAGGTGTACCTACCCAGGTCTCCTACTGTGGACCTTCCCTTCCAACAGGGCTACCAACTTGCACCCGGTGAAAGGGAAGTTGCCCACATTCATAGACAAGAACACAAATATCCCACAATTGTTGCAGGTGACTGCAGCAGCTCCCTCACTCCCTCATATTCAGAAGTCTTAAGTAAGCACTGAAATAGGACCGAAGGCTTCCCCCTAAATAGTCCCACATTAAACACCCATGTAAAACACTTTTGTTGGCCTGGCTTGTTCACCAAGGTCTGTCAGTGAGTTCAAGAGACTGGGGCTATAGTTATATAGAGAGCTAGCAGCTGCTAGCTCCTTCCCCAGGCAAGTTTCTGACTCACTTCCTGAGCAAAAGCCCCCTACAAACACCTGAAAGAAAAAGAAATAGTGAAAAAATAATGGAGAAGCCCTCAAACACACTCCCAGATCACCTTCTGGTCTGTACTCTGAGTTTTCCCTGGCTGTGAAACTTTGTGCAACTCTGGCAGCAGTTGTAAAGAGCTAGGCTGCTAGCTCTGCCCCCAGTGACTCACAGAAGTCACTTCCAGAAGCCCCATCCTGCCAGGAACAATCACACTCACTCAAGTTTGGAAAAAGCTCACCCAGTTAAAGATGACTGCCCAGAAACAGCTCTTATTCTGCTCCCTATGCAGGGACTCCTCCCTCCAGAGGGACTGTACAGTACAGTACTGTAAAAGAAAGCTGATGATAACATGGGCAGCCAAAAAGACAAACAAATGGGTCCTAGAACAGATCAAGTCTGAATTCTCCCTGGAGGCCAAGATGATCAAATAGAGGGCACTTGTATCTTGGCCACATCATGAAAAGGCACAACCTATTAGAAAAGACAATAATGCTAGGTAGCAGAAAGAGGGGAAGACTACAAGCCTGATGAATGAACTCAGTCAGAGAGGTCATGTGCATTGATTTGCAGGAACTAAGCAGAGTAGGGGAGTACAGAGGGTATTGGAGATGTCTCATCCACAGGGTCACCATGAGTCAGGGCTGACTCAAAGGCAGTTAACAATAACAGTGCCAAGCTGCTATGGTGCACATTAATATTCTGGGGCTGCATCTGCCTCTTCTGTTCTCACTGTCACCAAAACCTAGAAAGTTACTTTTAAAAGTAATTATGTTTTCACGTCCCAGTAATTTTAGTTTTCAGTATTTCAAAGTAACTACATTTTTACCTTTTCGTTTCTTTGTGTTGGAAACTGTTGACCTATGGTACAAAACATAGTTTCCCTTGGTCTGCTGTGTCATTACCGCAGCACCTGCAACACACCATAGGTCAGTACTTGAATCATGTGATATCTTCCAAAGTAAAATGACATCCCCTGTAAGTGCACAATTTAGTAAAAAGTTGCCATTACAGTGCAAAAATTTAGAAATTATCCCCTGTTAAGTTCCTTACAATTGTAACATGACATGCAATACCTTTATCACTGGGGAGAGATGAATTATAAGTACTTCACACTGTAGGGTTTCCAAGCATCTAAGAGCAAATAAGGCCTGAATTCTCCCTAGAAGCCAAAATGACTAAGAAAAAAACAAAAACAAAAACCAAAACAGCTTCATTTATATACCATTTCATACCGCCTAAGGGGTTTACAACTGTAAGCTACTTGCCTCCAACAATCTAGGTACTCATTTTAGTGACCTCGGAAGAATGCAAGTCTGAGTCGAGCTTGAGCCATTTTGCTGGTATTGAACTTGCCACCTTATGGTGAGTGGCTGCAGTACAGGCATTTAACCACTGCGCCACCAAGGCTTATGACCCACCAGGGCTTAACTGGGACTAAACTGGGACTATTATACTTTGGACGTATCATGAGATTACATGACCTATTGGAAAAGAGGATAATGCACAGTCAAGTCAAAGACAGCAGGTAAAGAGGAAGACTGAACTATAGGTGGATTTATTCAGAGAAAGAGGTCTTGAGCAGGTCAGTAGAGGACTGGGGTTCTTGGAGATGTCTCAGCCAGGTTACCCCAAAACATGAGGGTAACTTGGTTCTTCAGTTGTGTCAGCATCTCCTGAAATGCTGGGGAGAATTTTTTAGCTCAAGAAAGCTTGCAAGAGGCTGGATTACTTTCACCAATGTACACCAGTACTAATTGCAGAAGGACTCCAAATTTGATAACTATAAGAAGGTTTTTATTTGGAAATAGGCAAGAGTGTAACTAAACACAAAATACTAATTCAAACATAAACACCATATAGAGCTAACTGAAATACAGGTGTGGAAATTGGATAGTGGATGTTTAGTATTGTAGAGGGGGTCACATCTACCAGCCCTGAAGGTAAACCCATGGAAAGCAGGGTGTGGCTCACATGGCATCGGAGGGTGACACAGTGAATGGAAGAGGGTATCTGTGCATATACAAGGCAAGAGCTGGGGCTGATATTTATGTATGATTTCCTTCCCAAACATTCCCAAACAAAGTACAAAGAGTTTGGGCATTTTCTCACAGAACTGACAAAAAGGCCAATCCCAGTTGATAGTCTTAATTTTTGATTAACAAAACAGTGATTGGATGTAAGACAACCCCAAGACAGATGGACTGGGAAGTTGGCTGGGAGCATGGCCAGGGATAGGTAGGAGAAATGGTCTTGCTGGCCTTGGTGTAATGAGACCTCCGTTGTCTTCAGTGCAAAAGGATATGTGGAAAGTGGGGTGGGGAAGATGGATCAATCATCAAACCCATTTAGCCTTTATCTTCTGTAACCTGGGTTCTTCCTATGTCTTTGGGTCTCCATGCCCTTCCCATGGGAAAGCTTCCTGGTGTTCCAAAGGTCATTGTGACCTGTTAAAAACAC
This sequence comes from Urosaurus nigricauda, assembly GCA_034509955.1. Classification (NCBI taxonomy): domain Eukaryota; kingdom Metazoa; phylum Chordata; class Lepidosauria; order Squamata; family Phrynosomatidae; genus Urosaurus; species Urosaurus nigricauda. Next base: position 308,868,186 of record JAOEGL010000001.1, on the reverse strand, counting down.
ATCTAACTCCAGATATGAAAATATAAACATATGAAAACCCCATATACATTTCAGGGGATATTGGGTATGCTGAAATTCATAGGGCCACCATGAATTGAAGTTGACTTGACAGCAAGTAATGATGAACAACTCATGACTTGCATCTTATTAATATGAAGTTTTGAATGGTACCTGCTGAAGTAGGAGACTCACTGAGGGTCGTAGGCCGAGACCCAGAAACTACAAAACATTACTTGCTGTACTAAAAAATATTTTAACTTGGTGCTGAAGGGAAAACAGAGTTGAAAAGAAACAAATCTCCCAGGGGAAGGAGTTCCAAACATGAGACATCAGAAAGACCCTTTCTCCAGCTAGTTCTATTGGAGGGAGGTGGTACATAGAGAGTGGCTGCTCTCTTAGGACAGTGTGTGAGTCCTCACTGAAATGTGAACCCAGCCCAGCCCATCTCATCTCATATCTTCTGTAGCCAAGAGCCTGCTTTGGGGAATTTTAATATTAGCTCAAATTGCGAGATGAGTTGGCTACGATACTCGTGCGGGATTTTCTCCCGTTGTGTATACCAAGAGGCCGGGTTTCCAAGGAATTCAGCAGAGACAGGCTTGTCTAATTAATGTCCAATTTATTAAAGAGAAAGACACTCACGCAATACACTTACACACACGCACACATACGAGGCTCAGGAAGATCAGTGGTTAGCATTGGAAATAGGTTTGAGGCTGGACTAATGGTGATGCTTACCCAAAGCGTAAATTCTCCTCGGGGATCCGAATGAGACAGTGATTTCTGGGACAAGTCTGCTCCGCAGCCTGAGTTTGAGCAGCTCTTGTCGGTGTCCAGTTCGGAGATCAGACTGACGTGGAGTATGCAGACCTCCAGACTGGCACACTGAGAGCCCAAAACTAGGGGTTTATATGGGGAAAAGATCCCCTCTGGCAAAAGGTGTTTAATTGTGGGCTGATTGTTTGTACAATAGGGTCTGATAGACTCGAAGGGATTAATCCTTTGTAATTATCACCTGGAGAGGATGTCTCAAAGCTCCCCGGATTATGAGGAGATGCTCCAGGAGGGCAAACATTACACCTCCAAATTGATCAGATTATAATCTGAGGCGACTCCCTTTGACTATCTGGTGATAGTATGTGTCTGAGAGGATGTGTCCACTATACTCTAATCCTCTTTTTCCTGTTTGACCAGTCTTTTCTGGTCTGGCCAATTTCCAGGCTTGACCAGCAACCAGGGTTCATCTAGGGGTCATATAAATGTATATCATTTATGCCATGATTTTATACAGAGCACTATGGATAACATCTCCCCCCCTCGAGAGCTTTCAGACCCGTTGTAACAAGGGGATGGATGCTCTCGAAATAAACCTTTGCCATAGAAAATTTTGGGGTGTCAATTTGGAGGGGGATTCTTGCCAAGGGAAGCATGACCGCTACTGTTTTAATGGTAGGGGACAGTGAGTATTTGTTCAGGAACCCATTCATACACATCACTCACTCACAAAGGAAACATAAAGCAAAAAGAATATTAAAGAGAAACATAAGCATCAATAAAAGCATACACTATGCAATGAAAAAGCAGTCGTCCATCAATATGGGTTTGATGTAGATTGCATTCAATATGCAATATGAAAAGGCATAGTCCAATGTGTATCTGAGTCCAATGTTCAGGGATTTGGAGACCAATGACTGAGAGAGTAAATGCAACATGAGTCCAAAACAGTTTGCATAATAATATGGATGAAGAATTCACTTGGGAATGGTTATGAATGTCCCTTTTAGAGTCTTTGGGGGTACGTCTGGGAATACAGGCATATAGATGTACTGGGGGGGACAGTGGTGTGTAGATTGCTTGCAGAGAACAATTCCCTTGCAAGCAGTGTCCAAGTGGCTGTGGACTTTGTGGATGCGGGCTGTATGGTAGTGATGGAGGACAAGCCACTGCTGGCGTCTGGAGAGGCAGAATCTCAGTGTAGGATCATTGAGGACAGTTGGTAACAGGAGGAGTAGAAGACACCGACTGTGTCTCAAAGCAATCTGCATGGCATGGAGGACATCTCTGGAAGATGAGGGCATGATAGTCTCTACCCTGGAATGGGGAGCCTCTGGTGGACTGGAGGACAGCTTGGAGGACCTGACATCCCAATTGGCGTCTGCAGGGTCCAGTCCGGTTCACTTCAGACTGTTGGGGGCTTACCTTCCCCATGGAGAATTTTTAGAGGACAGAGCCAAGACGGAATAAAGTTTACATGCTGTAGAGCGAAGGGAGACAGATTCCTCCCCCCCCCTGGTCTCCGAGAGAGGCTAAGGAATGCATGGCATAGAGATTGCCTGAGTTTAGAGTGTCTAGAAGAACCATCACCAAAACAAACATGCATATATATGCTTTATATCTATATCACCATCACCATAAAGATGCATGCAAGAGACGTACACATCTATAACTACACTAAATACATGCACGCTAAAATCTATTTTGAGGGCTTAAGGCCCTGGCTCTAACAACTTCAACAAACTCATTTTGGGCTGAGAGAGTGTGACTGCCACACCATCTCTCTGCCCAGTCACTTACTTGCTGCGATAGCGAGGCCCTGCTCTTCCAGCCCCGATAAGGCGATTAAAGCCTGGAGGCTAAGGCGATTGGCTGGTTTAGGTCAGGTGGGGCCAGCGTGTGAGCACTGCGGCTGTGAGCGCAGTGGCTGTTCTACTTTGGGCGCTGAGTTGATTTAGCTATCACCGCCCCGGGCTGGAGCATGCTGGGAAAATATGCAAAATGGGTACTAAAACTGGACAAAAGGACATGCATCCGCTTTCTAAACCATTTTTGAGTGGAGAAAATCTCGATTCCACATGGCTTGGGGTTCAAGGATAGGGGTGATGAACTCAGGCTTTTGGGTCCCCCTGACCTGGGAGGTAGTGCGAATTAGTGAGGTCAGTTGTGTGCCTTGAGATGCATTGCTCCGTCGGAGCCCTCATAAGGGGGCCACCGACATGCTGATTAAGTTCGGCATCCTTGGTGGTGCGACAGTGTGCAATGCCAAGGGCGTTTCCTGCTGGCCCTCCCAGGTGAGCCATCTCATGAGATGTCCCACCGGGCGTGCCGACCCGCCCTAGCACCACCTTGTCACAGTGGCCCACCTCCAAGGATGCTGAACTAGCTCAGCCTGCACACACAAAGGGGTGGGGGAAAAAGACCCCCATCCCGCTCTCTTGGTCAAAGAAAAGATTTTGGAAGTTGAAGGAGAAATCTCTCTCTCTCCCTGGTTCTCTCTAGCGAATCGACCCGGCTCGGGTGGCTGGGCAGGCCGTATGCAAATTTGGGGGGGTTGTACTGGTGGGCCTCCAGTGCCGTCTATTGGTTGTGTGCTGGGTTGTATGCAGATCCAGCGGCCGCAAGTCGACTCACTCTCATATGAAGAGCAGTTCGTGAAAATGAGGCCCTCGTTTGCTGAGGGGTTAACTTCATAGCGCTCCTGTTACCGGAGCTGTGCTGAGGCAGAAAGCAGTCTTCCTTGGCACTGATGCCAGATGTCACTAGGGTGGTCTCTCCTTGCCAGCTGACCTGTTTTAGCGAGCCGGCAAAACAGCCCTGTGGCACCTCCAAGGATGACAACCCTCCACCTCACTCCAAAAGGTGGGGGGGAACCCCCCTGCCTTGCTGAATGGTTAAAAGGAGACTGAAGCGGTGAGGGAGAGCAGCTTGGCTGCCAGTTTAGTAAATGGACTGCTGGTGTGGCCTGGTGGCCTGTGAGGGAAGATCTAGTTCTCCCCGGAGGGCTCTAAGTTCAGCCATCTGCCTCCGCACTATCTCCAAGCCTGACCAATTATTTTGGGCACCTTAAGGGTAAATAAACATTCCTTGAAAGAAAACAATGAAAATAAACAAGAGCAGCCCAGGAGGAACAACTTTGGCAAAATTTCTAACCATTGGGCTTGCTGATCAGCAGAATGAAAAAGGCAAAAGAAAAACAACAACAGTACTTAACACCATTGTAAAGTAATGTGCCTGAAAATAAAATTCAAAAACCAAAGAAAGTCACACCAGCAGGTGACTTTAGCCACTAGGCCTAATGGTAACAACAACACATGTACAAAGGCTTATGAATCAAAAGGCTACACTCTGATAGTCAAAAGGTAAAATGCAAAACAAGAGTGTAGCAGTGAAATGCATAGGGCTAATAGCGAAAATAAAACAAAAACAAGAAAAATGAGATGCCAGAGCTACTTTTTGGGCCGAGAGAGTGTGGCTTTCACTCTGTCTCAAAGTCAAGAGGGAAAAATGAACACAAAACAACACAAAAATAAGTCTCCACTGGAAATGGATGGAGCGTGGAGCAGGGTGCTAGGAAGCACAACATAAAAACACATGAAACAAAAAGTTCTGAGAACATGGCCTTGTGGAAGAAGACTATTTGGTCTCTCCAGCTTCTGGGCATAAGCCAAGAAAACTGGGTATATTTGCAGCATGATCCTAGTCTCTGAGCATATGCAGAGAGCAAAGCAAAAACCTGCAGGAGGCACTGTGGAGAGGAAGATAACTCCTGAGCATGTTTAGAATACAGCAACTGGGGGAAGACAGGATCTAAAACACATTGCATCACTTAGTACAGAAGGGAGAAGGCAACGGAAAGAAAAATTATTTGTCAACTGCCTGGTATCATGCCAAGCAATTTGAACTGAGAGGAGGTATCACCTCTGAAACTGACTGAAAGGAAGAGGTTGGAAAAGTCAGAGGGCACTGTGGACAAACAGAATTTGTATAGCCTCTGAGCATGTGAAGAGTGCAAACAAACAGAAACAGGAAACTACAGCTTAAACCTCATGCAGCTCCAAGCACATGGCGACAGGCTGAGCAGAGAGAGTTGCGGGATCTAGACCATGTGTCTCCTCGAGAACTGAGAGGGGCACAACATAACAGACACAACAATACCCAAAAGACAAAATCCTAACAGCACAAACCAACATTAAAGAAAAGACAAAAGGGACTGATGGTTGTAGTCCGATTCAAGAGAGCTTGTGTTCAGAGGTAGAAAAGAAAGGACTAGACTCTGAGCTTGAGCAGAGTGCAAACTGCTATACTGTCTGAAACCACAAAACACATAGAATGACAATCTTAGCTACACAGAACTATGCCAAGAAACTCAAAAGAGACCTATAAAAACAAATACAAGGGAGAATGGATTTGAAGCCACACCCGCAGTGAATTTTAAAATTCCAAATTACTTTCATGGAAACAGGGGTGCCACAAACAACTTGAGTCTGCAGCTTTGAACTATGGGTTCGGTATGGCATCTGAGCACATGCAGAGTGCCAAAAGCAAATAGTGAGGCACATCTCAGTTTCTGTCTTGCAAAGCAGCAGAGAGAGGAGGGGAATGTCTTCCCTCCCATGCTTCCTTGCTACATTTCCTCATGTTTCTCTACTCAGTTTAGAAACTGTTGCTGAATCTTTCTTCCACTTGCCCCATGGGCACAGAGGAAAAGCAGAACACAAAAACACAAACGGGAACTGCTGAATGGAGGCACAACAATGATGGGGAGCAATCAGTCTCTCCTCATTTTTAAACAGCCAGTTCTCAACCTAGGAGGATCAAGGAATGCAGGACATCACCTTATGTTCCCATCCTCTCATCCCTGTTTAAAATCACACCGAGGTGAAACAAGGACAATTTGCCATAATCAGGATGATGGGCTTTGCAATTTCCTTGCCCATGATCCATTTTTCTTGGCTTTTAATAGCCAAGTTTTCCATGAGGTGGCAGTTCTATGCAAACCAGACTTAGGAGAGGGGAAAAGAGAAGTTCCTGTTTTCTACTCTCACACAATTCTATGCACATGCTTAAAATATCTTCAGGGTTTTATGTCTTTCTAAAGGGCAGTCTCTAAGATTCCTTTACGAATGCTACCTTCTGGGTCTGAGGCTGAGACAGTGTCGCTCACCTCTTGGTCCAGGGGCTGGGCTGTGACTGAGGCAATGTTATTTGTTCTAGGAACACATCTCCCACTGCCTTTCCAATGTAAACCTCGGGGATGGGATGAATGACCTCTAGGGTTCCCTTTCTGTGGCATGCCTGACTGGGAAGGTTTGCAATGCTTGGGGTTTTCTGGCTGAATCCATGCCACGTTTTCTGGGGTTTTTACCCTCTTGGCCCTTTGGTGCTCATATGGAGCATGGCCATTATCCTCCTGCTTGCGGACAGTAGTCCGAACTGCAGCAGGGGTGTTTCTAGGAGGAAGGAAGACATTCTCCCTTCGATGTGGGTTATGAAGGTTTACCTTTCTGAGGTTTGTGGGGCTGTTGCTGGTTTCTGGGCCTTGAGGCTGAGGGGAAGGGACCCTCTCAAGAGTCTCTGGGAGCTGTTGTCTCTTAGGGAGACTGGGGCCCTTGGAAGTCTCCATTTCCCTTTGAGTGGGGCTTCTTCGTGGGAAACTCTCCCTATTCTTCTTTTTATTCTCCCTTCTTATGGCCTGAGCTTTTTCTTTCCTTTTTGCTACCTTTAAGCGGAACTCACGTGAAAGACACTTTAACTTTCCCAAACAAGTGTCCAGCCCCTCATATGAAGTTGTTTCTAAGCGGTCCAAAACCTCCTTGCTTTTGGGATGAAGTCCATTATATAGCTCACTGATAAAATCCATCTTCCTTTCCCCAGAGGGAAAACCTATCTTAGCCAGCAACTTCTTTCTGGCAAGGTATGCCTCTGGATCCTCATTTGTTCTTTGTTCTTGTTCATAATATAGATCCCAAGCCTGTTTTCCTGGCCACAAGAGGCTCAAAATGTGGCTCATCCAAGGGTATCTTCCTATGGACAGAAGGTCCCAACACATCACTGTTTCCTCTAGTTTATTTCTGTCTAAAGGAGACATACAGAATCTGGCGATCTGGGTCAAATGGAAGCCATTAGCTGATGGTGGGAAGCTATTTGCAGCTCGCAACATCCAAGTGATGGAAGTTTCCTGATTCAAGGGACCTAACATTTCTGCCATTGCACGAACTTCTGAGATGGGAAAAGGGGCTGGTTCTTGTTTGCACGATTCTTCCAATTTTTGGATTCTGTTTAAAGCATCCTTAAGGGAGGCTGCTAGATGGGAATTCTCTGCCTTGAGGTGGTTGATTTGGGCTGCCAGCTCTCTTTCCATTTTAGTAGGGGAGCCCTCGGAATCTTGAGAACTTTCTGAGCAGGGAACTGGGACCTGGCTGTCCTTTTCTTTGGAGGTTTGTCCTCCAAGTCTGTTGCAAAACACTTAAAGTCTTCTATGTGATGGGCTCTGGGTTTAGACCCAATGTCAGCCCGAGTTGTTGGGAACCTTAAAAGGTTTTTCCACTGTGGAGCTTGGGTTAAAACCACTTGCTCCAAATTAAAGCAACCAAGACCCTTTAAGAAGCTTCTTGGTCTTTTCTTCCCTTCTCTGCTGAGGGAGAAGTTCAAAGCCAGGCAACCTCTAGGGTTCTGACTTTTGGGGTTTTTCCTCTATACTACCCTCCAAAAATTACTGTTGGAGAGCAGAGCCAAATGTCCAGGGAAATAGCTAAGCCCTGATCTTTGGAGGGAAACTGGCTATTCTCTCCCTCCGCTTGCTTCCAATCCTTCAAAACACAGAGGTGACAGGCTGGGGTTAAAACCTGCAGCCAGATGGGGTGTTCCTTAAAAGGCACACAAGAAAAGAAGGCTCTGGGTTTTAAACCCACTGAGCTGGATGGGCTGAGACCTTAAGAGGTATACCCATAGGGGAAGCTAGGAGTTAAAACCCACTGGCTTCAAACAGAACATGCCAAGACCTTAAGGGTTCCTTGGCTCTTCTGCCTTTCCTAACCTTTCTATGGCTATCTGTGCTTCTTCCATTTCAAGTCCTGTTCTAGGAGGGGGGATCTTATTCTCTCCCAGCGGGTATAGGAAACCTTTCCTTATGGTCTCCCACGGACTCCTACCCGTGAACCTGTTCTCTGCCTCTGCACAGAGCTATGGTTCCGTGTGCCTTTCTGGGGCACCCACAGAACCTTTTCTAACCCCTGGGAATCTTTGTGATTCCCCTGGATTCCTATCCTGGTCGGCTCCAAATCCTTGCGGAGAGCCTATCCTGGTCGGCTCCAAATCCTTGCGGAGAGCCTATCCTGGTCGGCTCCAAATCCTTGAGGAGAGCCTATCCTGGTCGGCTCCAAATCCTTGCGGAGAGCCTATCCTGGTCGGCTCCAAATCCTTACGGAGAGCCTATCCTGGTCGGCTCCAAATCCTTACGGAGAGCCTATCCTGGTCGTTGTTATCCTGGTCGGCTCCAAATCCTTACGGAGAGCCTATCAAACTCTGGGTCAGGGCTACCACCCAATTCACGCGAGGGTCCTGCGCTACGGCCGTGAGCGTCTTACAAGTTGTCCTCCGCTTAGACCCAGCAAAAGTCGGTGAAGGGCACTACTTCACTTTCACTAGGGAGTTTGAAGTACTGCTGCGCCACTCAGTGCAGCCCGTCCAGCAATACTCAAACGGGGGCCCCTAGCTAGACTCCTGCCTGAGTTTTCCTATCCTGGTTGGCTCCAAATCCTTACGGAGAGCCTATCCTTTTTCCTCCCTTGCGCAAGGATTTACAGCCTCCGGTCAGGGACGTCTACTGCCTTCGCCTACCTCACTCGTCCAAGGGGGATTACCTGTATGACCAAGAGCACCCCTGTTGGAGCTGCTCCCACCCTTGCGCCTTGGCTTCAGGTCAAGGACCCTCTCCTTACCCTAGCCCGCCCGTCCAAGGGGGATTTTTAGCTGTGGGGGAGTTTGTGTGTGGACACGGGGGGCGGTTTATGAAACCTGGGCAGAACCTATTCCTGCACTCCCACCCGCCAGAAAATAACAAAAAGGGCGTCGGGAAAGACCTACTCCGACTTCACGCCCAAGGGTAGCCGTACGTTCCCCTCCGGATTGCTCGCGCCTAGCCGGCTGAAGAGCGTACGACCAAAGACAGAAAGGGGGATAGCCACCCACGACAGTCCCTTTTGCCCTTATGGCCTTTCACACAAGAACCACAATCACACAGCGTCCTATTTATCTCTGCGTCTGCAGCAATTCCTTTTGAATTCCCGTTCTCTCTACGTTCCGAAATCTGCACAGTCCGATTGCGCGGTCGGAGTGTTCAGATTTCGGGGGAGGTACTTGCCCAAGCTTTCTCCACCAATTGTAGCCAAGAGCCTGCTTTGGGGAATTTTAATATTAGCTCAAATTGCGAGATGAGTTGGCTACGATACTCGTGCGGGATTTTCTCCCGTTGTGTATACCAAGAGGCCGGGTTTCCAAGGAATTCAGCAGAGACAGGCTTGTCTAATTAATGTCCAATTTATTAAAGAGAAAGACACTCACGCAATACACTTACACACACGCACACATACGAGGCTCAGGAAGATCAGTGGTTAGCATTGGAAATAGGTTTGAGGCTGGACTAATGGTGATGCTTACCCAAAGCGTAAATTCTCCTCGGGGATCCGAATGAGACAGTGATTTCTGGGACAAGTCTGCTCCGCAGCCTGAGTTTGAGCAGCTCTTGTCGGTGTCCAGTTCGGAGATCAGACTGACGTGGAGTATGCAGACCTCCAGACTGGCACACTGAGAGCCCAAAACTAGGGGTTTATATGGGGAAAAGATCCCCTCTGGCAAAAGGTGTTTAATTGTGGGCTGATTGTTTGTACAATAGGGTCTGATAGACTCGAAGGGATTAATCCTTTGTAATTATCACCTGGAGAGGATGTCTCAAAGCTCCCCGGATTATGAGGAGATGCTCCAGGAGGGCAAACATTACACCTCCAAATTGATCAGATTATAATCTGAGGCGACTCCCTTTGACTATCTGGTGATAGTATGTGTCTGAGAGGATGTGTCCACTATACTCTAATCCTCTTTTTCCTGTTTGACCAGTCTTTTCTGGTCTGGCCAATTTCCAGGCTTGACCAGCAACCAGGGTTCATCTAGGGGTCATATAAATGTATATCATTTATGCCATGATTTTATACAGAGCACTATGGATAACAGCACCACTGCTTGGGTACTGCCAGTGACTTGCAAAGGAAGGAGAGACAGGGTGAGTGAGTGAATGGCTGTGTGTGTGTTTACTATCAGCCATTGTTGCAAATATTTTTCTTTCTAGAACCATGCCATGCACTCCCTCAACATCTAACTCAAACTAAAAGAACCCCTAAAAGGCATCCTGGGTGGGGCATAATGCAGGTAGGAAAGGTTAAGGGGGAAGTCAAGAAGAGAGCACAGTGGGGCAGCACTCCCGCTCATGCAGCTGAGAGAGGTGCAGTGACGGCTGACTGGAAAGTTGTATGTTACCATTTTATTATTACCTGAGTGACTGCTGTAAGAATGAGACTAGTGTGGAAGAGTTCTGAGAGTTTTAAATACCCCTTCTTAAACTGCAAATATCAGGATTCCATAGAATGGAACATGGCAGTTAAAGCACAACCATAGTGCCATAATTGTGTGGTGTGAAAAGGCCAAAGAAGAAGCTGGTTCAAATCCCTACTCAGCCATGAAGCTGCTGGGTAATCTTGCTTTTTAGTTAGTAATCTCTTCATTCACTGTGCATTTTGTCTCTCTCCCCCCAAGGGGTTCAGAAAAAAGTATACACATTTAGCGCTTGGAAAACTTTTTTTTAAAATCTACTTTAGCTGTTATAGGTCATGCCAGCTGAAGTATTCTGAGAGTGGTAATTAAAAAAAAGTAACATTTCCAAGTTCTGAATGAAACAGCAGAGATGTTTCTCAGGTAAGGGATAACACCCACCAGCAGACTCAAGAACTCACCAGCATCACCATACTTCAAGTGGAGACATTTCAATGGTGCACAGAACTGCCTTGCAAGTTGCAACCTTGTTCTTCAACAGCAAGGAAATGTATTTGCAAAGCCACATTATGTGGGCTCAGATGTATTGATACTGCACATTCCATCTTTAACATGAATATTGGCAAGATCCTTCATCTTCCAGTGCTCATTATAGGATTATCCGGACATCTGTAGGACTCATGAAGGTTTAATATACTGTAACTGGCTTCCAAGACTGAACATAGAAAAGAGTTTAAGAAACCAGAATGGCTTCTTAACTTGGATCAAAAGAGACCTGTCTAGAGGGTCAACATTGTTAGGGCAGAGATAAATTGTTCAAGACTACATTTTCAGACGTGGGGTGGTTTATTTGTATGTATAGGTTACTTGTAAGTCTTCAAGTGGATCTTTCAAAAAGAAAATTCTCATTAGTTAAAATGCTCATTTGTATGAAAAAAAAATACTCTTTGGGAGTGTTTGATTGTGTCTTCTTACATCCTGGTAGTCTCTTCCAGCTCTATGATTCCATGATTCTGCTTTTTTATTCACCTTCTTTTCTGCATGAACTGGAATCTGGCTTTGATATCTAGTGACGTGAGAAACTTGCAAAGAATATAAGCCCTGTCTGAAAATGCCTGGCTGTTAGGGTAGTGGCTTGGGTTACTTGGAGTTTCACTAAGAGTATAATTCAGAGAACAATGGAAAGTAAATTTGGTTCTATTGGCTGATCTCTAGATGACTTACAGCAGATCAGAAAGGATTTATGATTCCTAATCCTTCAACAAAAGCAACAATAAAAAGCCTTCTGAATTAGGTTGCTGCAATCAAAAAGCATAGATGAAAACAGGAGTAAATATGGGGCATGAATTCCAGACTGGAAACAAATTGTTGGACAGATGATGTGCTCAGAGGCGAAGAGTTCTGGTCTTCTATCTCTGCCTTAAGCAATCATTTTGCACTTAGCTCCATTTGATGATGGTTTTTGAGATTTAGTGAAAAGAAAAGGCTCTTGTAAAGCAAATATGGGCAATTGAGAAGGAATTTGGGCCATTTCCCTCCACCATAATCTCCCCAGTTATTATAACTGGAAATAAAGTAAATTTAATTCCAGTTTTGAGATTCAGACCAAAAAAAAAAAAGGATGTTTATCTTGATTTTGGGGGGACTGGGGGAGTTAGTAGGATAATGAAGAGCAAGGGGTCCCAAAGAACCACATTTTGTGGTAGTTTGGGTGGTTTGAGGTCATTTATTTGAGCTGAATTTATTTGGGGGAGGAAGAGTTAGCTTGTGGGTTGTCCTTGACTGCAGAACAGATGATCAGGGGCACATGCAGGCCAAGGAGTATACTTCCACCCCCACCCCACCCCCTCCTGTTATAAAGCCTAAACTGGATGTGGGCAAGTTGTGGCTCTCTAAACCTTTTCCTAATGCAACTCCCATTAACCTTGGACAGTAAAACTCATGATGAGGGAGTTGCAGTCCTGCAGCATCTGAAAGGCCACAACTTGGCCATTCTTCGCCTAAATCTGCCTCCCTTTGGTGTAATGAATAGGAATATGTTGTTCCTATTTTGGTTCCTTTAAAGATTCCCAGAAACTCAGAAAAGCATAAGAACTGTTTCTTCCTCACACAGGAAAACGAGGTGGCAAATATCAAGTGGAAAAGAAATTTGAAATGTCACCCTGGGTCTGTCCAGCACGACAAACTGAATGTTCAGCAAGAGATTTCAGATATGGGATTGCCAGGTTTTTTTTTGGGGGGGGGGGGGAAGGATCTGTCTGTATCCCTCATTTGTATTCCAAGTTCATGTGCCCTTACACTGGCATGGATATTGCCCTAAACTGCATTGGCATGTCACCAGCTGGTGGTTTCCTTATCAGTGCAGTGATATATCCGTTCTGAATTTTTGTCTAAATTTCAAAGAAACTATCCAAGATGCTAAACCTTTTTGGAGCAGGCAGGATTCAGCACTTTGGACAACTCCTTTAAAGTTTGGACTAATGTCCAGAATAGATTCACCATCCTACTAACATTAGAGCAACTGGATGCAGGTTTTATAATACTGCATTGCCTCTTTGTTATGCTAGGTTAGATGTTATGCTAAGTAAGTCAATGCAACAAAAAGGAATGACATGGTCAGAACTTGGGAAAGTTAATGTTTTGGACTACAGCCTCCAGTGTCCCCAGCCAGTATTTGTGACAAAGATCAGTACAACCTTTGCTACCTCGGTCCCTTCAAGTGATCTTGGACTACCATTTCCAAATCACCCAGCCAGCATAGGCCAAAGACATTTGTCAGGGAACAGGTTGGATATGAATGGCCTTGAGTGTCATATAGTCCTCACTTCCAGTTTCCAGTTGAAAACAGAGCTTGGAAAATCAATCTATTCAGATTACAGTTGGGACATGTTAGGAGCTGTAGTCCAAAAAATCATACAGCTGGCTCTTCAGATCTAGAGACTTTGGATTTGTGAATTTGGTCATTCACAGATTATCATACTCCATATTATGAAATGGCGATGATGTGAATGTGGATATGCTGAAGCATGTTTATTCACGTCCCCACCATTTCATAATGTGGGGCATGATTATGCATATTTTTTCACATCTGCAGGGATCCCCAAACCAAAACATCGTGGATCCAAAGGGCCAACTATATTTTCATGTTTTTATAATAAGTCCATACTATGAATGGAGAGGGACTGAATGATCTATCCCCATCACTTGAGAGTCACTTGAGGGATTTCCTTTGTCTGTACCAAAATACTGGTTTGGATACAGTGGCTGGAATCCTGTGGGTGACATACTCAGGCATGAATTCCTGTTGCACCTGCATATGTTTTTTAAATAGTCATCGGGCAAGGGATATTTTCTACCTTCATGTTCACTGACCTCCCCGGATGAACACAACTGATCTGCTAGCCTGGGAGCACCCCCCACAGCCAATTAGTAGTTGGGGAAGCACAGAGGTGGCATTTCTGGAAGGACAAAGAAGCACAGATACTATCTTCCCAGATCTTGGTTGTGCATGTGGGTGGTGGAGAGGGTGGAAAGGGGGTGGAGGTTGATTACTGGAGTTTTACACTCTGCCAGTCACTGGTAGGATATCAGTCACTGAACCTCAGTTTAGATATTCCCATCTCTGTCTCAGGCAGCCAAATGTTTTAGCTTTGCTACTACTGGGCACTAAAATTTAGCCTTAAAGCTAAACAAGCAGTTCACATCATGAGACAAAGCACGAGCTTTCCTTATTTGCTGTAGCTGAACTGGAATGACGTCTGCACTGGACCTTTTCAACCAAGTGCTCACAGAAATGAAGTGACACAATACTTTGGAGAATACAAACTCCAAATGAAGACAACTGTATCCCGCCAGTTGTGCAGACTGTGCCTACTGCAATGGGATGATAGTCTAAACACACACACACACACACACACACACACACAGAGCTTACTTTGCTAGACACTTAGACACAAACAGATACATTTTGGGCACAGCACAGATTGATGGGGTGCAATACATCCTGGAGTGGTTCTGGCTCTGATCTGATTCAAGAGTCAAGAGCTTCCAGGGGGTTAGGCATGTTAAATCTGTGGCAGCAAAAACAACCAATGGTCTTGTGGGATTTTAAAAATGATCACATTTTATTTCACATAAGCTTTCCCAGACTACAGCCCATTTCATTAGATGCAAGATTCAAGGATGCAAAATTCCAAGGAGTAACAAAATGTAGAACTTTTTGTTCCAGGGATATCACACAAGTTCTTGAACTCTGAAAACCTCTGCTGAACTTTGCTGGATGTGACGACAATGCAATGCAGCCGCAGTCTAACCTACCTTCAATTCATCCTTTACCCTGCCTGACTCTCCTCCCCCCCTCCCCATCATACCACAGGAACCATCTTGTTCCTACAATACTGTTCTGGAAAAGTGAAGTTGCTGGAAACATGCAAAAAAGAGGGAGTTGGTGGGACAAAGCAAAACCCAACATGAGGCTTCTTTAAAACCACACGAAGGAAGGTTGCTTATTCTATTCTCTCACTGCATGGGCTTTTGTCCCCGAGTGGGCAGGAGAAACTGAGCCAAAAGCTTGCAGAAAAGCAGGTGCCTTTCAGGGGAAGGGGGTGGAAAGATAGAGAGAGAGAGAGGTGCTTGCTGGCTGCAGTGTTCTGCAATGTATTTTTATCCTGCATAAATATAGCCACACAGTTCCAGGCACCAAGAGTATACGATACATGAGCTCTCTCAATCACTGTTAGCTGAATCTATAAGGAAGAGAATGAATGAATGAATGAATGTGGTGGTACGTGTGTGGCTACGTACGTCTGAATGCATGTATGTATAGATTGTTGTTGTTGTTGTTGTTGTTGTTGTTGTGTGCCTTCAAGTCATTTTCGACTTATGGTGACCCTATCACAGAGTTTTCTGGGGCTGAGAGCCTGTGACTTGTGCAAGGTCATCCAGTGGGCTTCCATGGCTGAACAGGGAATTGAACCCTGGTCTCCAGAGTCCGAGTCCAACATTCAAATCACTACACCACTCTGGCTGTGTGTAATGTAAATAATAGGTTGTTGTGTGCCTTCAGGTTGTTTCCAACTTATGTGACCCTAAGGCAATCCTATCAAGGGTTTTTTGGGCAATTTTCTTCAGTAGATTGTCACCCTCTGAGGCTGAGGGAGTGTGACTTGCCCAGGGTCATAGTGCAAGGCTGAAACCAGTACTACACCATGCTGGATCTCATATATATATATATATATATATATACTGTATATATGAAAATCATTTGAGATGTGGTGCTGGAGAGGAGTGCTGAGGATACCCTGGACAGCCAAAAAACAAAACAAAACAACAAAACAAGTGGGTTCTTGAGCAGATAAAGCCAGAAATCTTCCTGGAAACCAAGATGAACAAATTAGGGCTCTTGTACTTTGGCCACATCATGAGAAGGCATGGATCACTAGAAAAGATAATAATGCTAGGCAGAAGAAGGAGAGGAAGACTGTATGCCGGATGGCAGGCTCAATCAGGGAGGCCATGGGCATGAAATTGCAAGACCTGAGCAAAGCAGTGGAGGGGGAGGGGCGTCTTGGAGATGTCTCAGCCACAGGGTTGCCATGAATCAGGATCGACTTGAGGACAGCTAACAACAACAAATACACACATATATCTTTAAATTTGTAATACATTGGGATCTTGGTACTCACTGGGTTTTGGTTACAGCCCCCCCCCCCATATCAAAATCTGTGGATGCTCATATCCCATCAAATACAATAGAATAGTGTCCCTGATATAAAATGGCAAAATGATTAATTTTTTTTTAAAATTGGTGTACTTTTTGAATATTTTCAAGCTGTGGATGCTTGGATCTGTGGATAAGGAATCCATGGATATGGAGGGCTGAATGTATGTGTGCCCTTGTTATCTGCTGAGGTTTGGTTCCCCCACCCCCTCCTGTGGCTACCAAAATCTGTGGATGCTCAAATCCCATTAAATACAATGATGTAGTAAAATGGTGTCCTTTATATCAAATGGCAAAACCAAGGTTTGCTTTGGTGCAATTTGGTGCTTCTGGAACATCTGGAATGAGTGCAGACCCCTTTCTGAATTGTGTGAATATTAGATAGATAGATAGAATATGCATGTGGATATATATAGAGAGAGAGAGAAAGAGAGAGAGAGAGAGTATATATATACGTATTCTATCTGTCTGTCTGTCTGTCTGTCTGTCTATAACCATCGAGGCAAACTGGTGCTTGTGGAACAATGTTTGGAATGAGTGAAGACCCCTTTCTGAACTGTGTGTATATTAGATAGATAGATAGATAGATAGATAGAATATGCATGTGGATATATATATATATATATATAGAGAGAGAGAGAGAGAGAGAGAGTATATATATGTATTCTATCTGTCTGTCGGTCTGTCTGTCTATAACCATCGGGGCAAACTGGTGCTTCTGGAACAATGTTTGGAATGAGTGAAGACCCCTTTCTGAATTGTGCGCATGTCAGATAGACAGATAGATTCTATCTATCATCTATCTATCGCCATCAGGGCAATTTGGTGCTTCTGGAACCATGTTTGAAATGAGTGAAGACTCCTTTCTGAATTGCATGTATGCCAGATAGATAGATCGATAGACAGAATATGTATATGTGTGTGTGTGTGTGTGTGTGTGTGTATATTATATCTATCCAATGTGCACACATAAAATTCAGAAAGGGGGTCTTCTTCTTCTTCACTCATTGCAACCCTCTCTTTCCAGGAGCCCCCAGTGGCCCTGATGGCTTGAGTTCCAGGCCGGATCATAGCAATCCTATTAGGCTTCTTCTTCTCATTGCGAGGGAGGGAGCCAAGGGGGGGAGGCAGGGAGCCCTTCGCCGCCGCTGCACGTGTGCCACTGAGGCAAGCATTGACGCAGGCAGCTCTGACGTCAGCAGCAGCCTGTGAGCAGCAGCAGCAGCAGCAGCAGCAGCAGCAGCAGGGACGGAGCGGATGAATGGAACGAGGCTTGCCTGGCGGGAGGGGGACACACAGAAAGAGCAGGAGCAGCAGCAGCAGCTCTCCATCCATTCACTCCATTCATCATCATCATCATCAGCGGAGGCCAATCCTGCTGCAGCCCCTCATCCAGGCCAGGCTGGAGGGTCCCTCCCTGCGTGGGTTTGGAGGGAGAAAAGCCACCTGCTCCTCACCTGCCAGGAGGACAGGAGGGCCCCTGCAGGGAGAGGAACAGCCTCCTGGGTCCAAATTTAAGCAGAAGTACTCAGGCCTCCTCCTTTTCCAGGACCTGCATCCCAGACCTGCGTTTTGGTTCATGGCTGGGGTTCTTGCTGCAGCATCGTTCCAGGAAGCAGGGCATGTTCTTGCCTCCTGATTCTTGCAGCTCTTTCTCGTGTACCCATCAGCACATGATGATGATGATCCCCTTTCTCCCCCACCTTTAGGGGGAATTTCATATAGAATCATCCCCCCCCGAATGATTTGTTGCTGGTTATTGCCTGGTTATTCCTGGGATAAGTCCTCTTTAATCCTCTTTAATCGCAACGTTGTGTGAAAATCTTCACCGTGATTGTGCCGTCGCGTTACTTTCTCCAGGGGAAAATGATAAAGTCCATAGAGATGGATGACACCACAATGGCCATCCAGTCCAAACCCCCTTCTGCCCTGCAGGAACTCACAATCAAAGCATCCCCAACAGATGGCCATCTAGCTTCTGTTTAAAGACCTCCAAAGATGGAGACGCCACCATTCTCCAAGGAAGGAGTGTGTTCCACTGTTGGACAGCTCTTACTCTCAGGAAGTTCCTCCTAACGTTGAGACGGAATCACTTTTCCTGGAGCTTGCATCCATTGCTCTTTGTCCGACTCCCTGGAGTTGTGGAAAACAAACCTTTGCCCTTTTCAATATGACCTCCTTGCAGACCTTTGAACATGGCTATCCTGTCCCCTCCTAACCTTCTTTTCATCAGGGTAAACTTTCCCAGCTCCCTGAGCCACTCTTCATAGGGCATGGGTTTCAGCCCTCCACTTCAAAATGTCCTCCATTTCAAGCATCATTAAGAAACATGAATTTAAACTTCTTTATGAGTGTTTCTAGGTTTTATTTGGATACATCCTCTATTTTTTTCTTAAAGGTCCTACATTTTACAGTGCTTTGTCCTCCTACGTTTGGGTGAGGATATCTGGTCATCCTGCAAGTACTGCCCCTGGCAGCTATATCGCACTACCCTGTTCTAGTGCTATTATGCCACTTTTAACTGCTGTGGCTGCCTCTTGTGGAATTCTGGGATTTGTAGATTAGGGAGGGGCATTTAGAATTAGAATTAGGCCTTATTAAACTACAAACCCCAGAATCCCACAGGAGGCAGCTGTAGCAGCTAAAGTTGAATAATAGTGGTATTGATTTCACATTCCCATATACAGTGTAGAGGCCGTCTGCACACATGGCCTCCAGCATGCCTTTTGCCTTAGACATTTTCAGCCAGGACTGTGTAATGTATGACCCCTCCAAATAGATGGTGGTGGACTGCTACAGCTTCCGTCTTCCCTCACAAACGGTTGTGCTGCTTAGCACTGATGGGACTTGCAATCCAACAACATCTGGAGGGCAAGGCCTTGTGCCGCCCAGTATAAAACTGAACTCTGACCAGAATGCAAAACTGGTTTATGAATGCTACCGGGTATCTCATTTTGACAATCTTCAGTCAGCAAGGCACCAAGACATTTTGTTGCCCTTCCTCTCCCCCCTGTCCAGGTAACTGAGTAACCAAAGATGTTCAACTTATTTTGGCATCTGAGGAAAAAAAAATCCCAGAAGCATCTCTTCAAAGTAGAGCCGGTGTGGTGTAGTGGTTGGAGTGTTGGGCTACAACTCTGGAGAAACAAAACGCGCCGGAGGTTTACAACACCTAAGAAAGGTAGGTCTACAACTCTGGAGACCTGGCATGGATTCTCAGGTTGGCTAAGAAACCCACTGGGCAACCTTGGGCAAGTGACATGCTCTCAGCCTCAGGGGAAGGCAATGGCAAACCTCCTCTGAAGAAATCTTGCCAAACTCCCCCCCCCCCCCACCACCACCATGAAAACTCCATATTCTCACAGCCTTAGGGTCACTGTAAGTTTGAAATGCCTTGACATGCCTCAGAGGAAGTAGACTGAAGTTTAAGAATGCTCAGTCTGCCAATATCTTTCAGTTAGTGTCAAAGGTGCTACAAGATCTTTGTGCGTACCAATAAAAATAAATCAAGCCATTGAGTCTGCTTTTCATAACACCCCAAATCAGCCTTACACTGTCTTCTGAGAGAGCTGGCCCTGATATCTTCAGTTGTGATGCTAACAGGTGCCTTTAAAAATCACACCCACACAATTTGTGGCACATGTTCTCTGTGTTCTTCTGGGACAGAGTGGAAATGGAACGTACGCTCTCAACTGCAAAGGTTTTATTTTCTCACAACAGGCTTATCCAAGCACAAACCCACACAAACCTTACGCATGAAGGATCATTATGCACATCACAAATAATCACACAGGGAGAGGTTCAAAGGCACTTTTAATGTCACATCAAAATGGTTATAGGGCTTTTTATCATGTAAGCCTGTTCTTTAAATTGGCATCTAATGGGTCAGTAAAATCCACAGTGGGAAAAATGTCCTTTCAGTTCCTCTTCTGTGTACTTTTGCACATGAAGAGGACAAAAACCCTGAGATTCATGAGTGCTTTTAAACATCCAGTGTGCAGAGTCCACTTGGTGTAATGGTTTGAGTGGTGGACTAGTTCTTTGGGATACTAAGATCTGAATCCGTACTCAGCTATGGAAACACATGGTGTGACCCTGAGCAGGTCACAGCCTAAATGGCAAACCTCCTCTGTATTAGAAATTAGTGCAGTGCAGTGGCACACAAGATCTGACTAAGGAGCAAAGACACCAACTCTATGAGAGGGTTGCCATAAGTCAGAGTCAACTTGAAGGCACATAATGACAAGTGAATAACTGACATATTATGCCACAGTTAAAGAGCAGAAGCACAAGAGGAATAGCAGCTCAGAGGAGTGGATGATGGAAGAACAGCAGTAGCTGCGGTGGAGGAACAGAAGCTATCCACTTGCTGCAGCAGGGTTGTGCAGCATGTGCCTTTTCAATGCAAACAAGGGATGCACACTACAGAATTTGATGTCAGCCTGTGCTGGTCCCCTAGCCAGGGGCACTACAGTCCACTAATGCAGGGGTTTTCAAATTTCAATCTTCTAGATGTTATTCACTTCAGTACCTGGAGGTCCCAGCTAACATGGTCAGTAGTAGTAGAATTCTGGGAATTGACCAGAGTTTGAAAGCCACTGCTTTTACATAGAAGTGCTTCTTGGGAGCTCAAGAAGTCATAGAATCATAGTATTGGAAAATACCACAAAGGAGTTCCAATTCAACTCCTGCCCAAGCGGGAATAGGCTATCAAAGCAGTTAGATGGTCATCCAGCCTCTGTTTAAAAAACTCCAAAGAAGGAGACTCCACCACTATTTGAGGTGGCGTGTTCCACTGTTGAACAGCTCTCTCCAAAGCCTAGGACACAGAGCAATGGATTCAAGCTACAGGAAAGAGAGTCAACCTAAACTTTAGGAAGAACTTCCTGATGGTTCAGCAGAAAACACACTTGCTCCATCCACAATATGAGATCCCTTCAGAGATTTAAACAAGGCTATCATATCACCTCTTAACCTTTTCTTCTCCAGGATAACATACCTAGCTTCCTAAGTCTCTCCTCACAGGGCATAGTTTCTAGACTCTTCACCATTTTGATTGCCCTCCTCTGGACATGGTGCAGCTTGTCTGCATGACTTGTGGTGCCCAGAACTGGACACAATCTTCTAGGAGAGGTCTGACCAAAGCAAAATAGAATCATGTTATTATTTCCCTTATATATAAAAATAATATAATAAATTTTCATTTCTAGCCCGCTCCTCTGTAAAAAACAATCAGAGCGGGGTACAACAGGATTAAAACATACAATTTAAAACAGTTCAACAGCCCATTCCCAACCACCCCCTTGATCAAGGCATTATACTACCTACTGATGCAGCCTAGAATTGCATTGGCTTTATTAGCTGCTGCATCATACTGTAGACTCATGTTCAGCTTGTGGTCTACTAAGACGCTTTTCACATTTACTCTTGTCAAGCCAGATGCTACCTATCTGTGCATTTATTTTTTTTTTCCATAAGTGTAGTACTTTACATTTCTGCCTGTTTAAATTCATTTTGTTAGTTTTGGCCCAGCTTTCCAATTTGTCACGGTCATTTCGAATTCTGATTCTGTTGTCTAGGGTATTAGCTGCCACTCCTAATTTGATGTCATCTGCAAATGTGATAAGTGTGCCCTCTATTCCATCATCCAAGTCACCGATAGTGTTGAATAGCACTGGGCTCAGGACAGAACCCTGTGGTACTCCACTAGTCACTTCTCTCCATGTGAGTACCCTTTGGGTTGGGTAAGTTTGCAAATCAAGGTAACTGTAACATTGTCTAGCCCACATGTTATTAGCTTGTTTGCAAGCATATCATGAAGGAAATGGTCAAAGGTCTTACTGAAAGCAAGATATGCCGTATGCACAGCATTCCCTTCATATATTAGGCTTGTATCTCTATCAAAAAAAGATTGGCATGATTTGTTTTTGAGAAACCATGTTGATGTTTGGTGGTCATGACAAGCCTTTCTAAGTGTTTATAGACTGTCTGTTTAACGATCTGTTCTAGAATCTTTCCTGGTATTGATGTCAGGCTGAGAGGGCAGTAGTTGTTTCAATTCTGCTTTGCTGATTCCCCTCTTTTCCCATTATGCCCTTTTTAAATCTTAGCTTAGTTGAACATTCTTTAGACATCCATCGTGGTTTTTTCAGACACCTCCCGTTCTTTCTCCTCATTGGAACTTGAAATGGTAAGTATCTGCTTTTTAAGAAACTTCCACCCATTGTAAATTCCCTTCTCTTTTAGTATTCCTGATCATACCCAGACAGTTAAATTGTTTAATGTGATCACACCCAGTATTTCCCTAAATTTATTGAAATGTGCTTTTTTAAAAGACTAGAATGTGTTTCTGACTATGCTTTGCCTCCCCTTTCCACTGTATAACAAACTCCAGGAAAACATGGTCACTCCCACCTGAGGGTCGCACCACTTCTACTCCTTACCCAGGCCATCACTTTTGGTTATGATCAGATCTAAAATAGCTGATCCATTTGTTGTCTCGTCTACCTTCTGGAATGAAACTGTCTGCAAAGCAAGTGAGGAATTTCTTGGATCTTATATTCTTGGCAGAATTTGACTTCCAATAAATATCAGGATAGCTGAAATTCCCCATTACTATTACATCTCTCCTTCCTGAATGTTTGGTCATCTGTTCCAGGAAGGCATAATCCAAGACCTCAGTCTGGCTTGGGGTGATGGATTAGACCCCATAATGGTACCCCTGTTGTTTCTATTCTTAATTTTTACTGAGATGCTCTCTCTGACATATAATGCTACTCTCCGCTTCCTGTTTGTTCTATTTCTCTGAAATAGGTTATACCCCTCTGGTACTGCATGTCAGTCATGAGACTCATTACATCAGGTTTCAGTGATGCCTATTATATTATATTATATTTACATTGCTTTGTTAAGAGTTCAAGCTCATCTTATTTATTTCCCATGCTCTGTGCATTAGTTTAGAGACATCTAAGACCATAGGTGCTACATGCTTATTAAGAGGATCCCCTCTCCATTGGTTTCTTCCAGTTCTCTCTATAATATTTGGGCTATTATCTCCAGCACTTGATAAACTCCTGCCCTCAAGAATACTGTCTGTTTCCCCCACATAACTCAGTTTAAAGCCCTCCTGATCAGCCTCTTAGCAAAAACATTCCTGTCAACAGTCATGAGGTGCAACTCATAACTTGCCAAAAGTTCATGAAACCACAGGCTATGACCTAAGAAGACAAATTGTTCCCAGCAGCACCATCTGCTGAACCAGTTGTTCACCTCCACAATTTTTCTCTCCTTTCCTGGACCATGCCATTCAACTGAAAGAATAGACAAAATGACTAAATATGCATCAAGTTTCTTCAGCTTCCTACCCAGAGCCTTGTGATATCCTGAAGGTTATGCCTTGCAGTGTCATTGGTTCCCATGTGGATGAAAAAGAAGAAGCGTAAGTGGGCTTGATGGGTCTTCAAAGCTTCTCTGTTACATCATGCATTTTTGCCCCAGGGAGACAGAATACCTCTTAAGACTTTTGTTCAGGCTTGCAAACCACTGCTTCTGTTGCCCTCAGCAGAGAGTACACCACCACATTTCTCCTTTTAGGATTGGCAGGGGACAATCCTCATCATCACTGATAAGTGACAGAATTGTGAATGGATTCTATAGCTCCACTCTCACAGAATGGTCTCTGGTTCTATATGTCACATCTCTCCAAATGCCTACCTCCTGTGTTTGGGAACTGACCAACTCCTCAAAGATATCCTCAGTATGTTCCTTATCCAGGACAGTCTGCTCTGCTCTTCCAAGAAAACCTCATGCTTCCTAATATGCTGAACACATGAGCTTCAAGTTGCTGGACTTTCTTTTCCAACAAGGCAACCAAGTTTTACTTGCTGCAGGTGCACATTTTCTGGCAAGAACACAAACACAGCACTGCAGTTGCAGGTGACTGCAGCAGCTCCTTCACCATCCATAGTAGTATGTGCCTATGGAGATGCTTCCTAAATTCAAATGGACAGTCAGGTAAATTTTCTGTTACTGCTGGAATCCTGTTGGTGCCTTACCAAGGTATATATTCCTTTGTGGAAGTCGTCAAACATTTTTGTCTGATGCAGGCCATACGTATTCTGCACATATATGCAGATGTCCATGTGCTTGCAATGTGCCTGCTGGTGCATATGTGATGGAGATATGAATGCATATTCAGTTGCTCATTTTTTAAATATAATATTTATTGGTTTTTCAACAAACATTATAAAAGTTTAAAACAATTTTCCATTTACCAATATCACACACCTCCCCTACTAGACAGCAACAAAATTTTTTTAACAATGTATGTATTTAAAATAGTTATGATTAACAAATAACAAATATATTTTCATGTGCATCTGATTGTGCAACTTTGCCAGCTAGCACAAGGGTATCTCCACATGCAGAGATTAATGCAGTGGCTGGCCGCGGCAAAAACAATAGCAGTTAAAACAGAAATACAAAATGTTGAGTACAAAAGAAAAGCAACATACATATGTACAGCAGCAGGTAGCTGAACACTCAATTTATTGCAATCAACTGATGATCACAGAATACTGAATAGGAAAAAGCAGTGCAGTGGTTGGAGTAAAACTGATCTTGCTTGATTTTCAAAGCTAAGCAAAGTTAGTACTTTGATTGAAGGCCATCAAGGCAACACAAGGGCTCTCCAAATAGGGCTATTTTGTAGAGCATTTGCTGGGCAAAATGGGGTAGATGGTCCACTGGTCTCACTCACTAAAATTGCTGAAGGCAGTTTCATACTGTTCTGTGTTGGATTTTTGGATTAGGTGTTCTGAGATTGTATGAGTAAAGGTAAATGCAGGGAGGAGCATTCCCAAGTAGCATAAGATCATCAGGCCAAGATTTTCGGAGGCTTTCTATTCCCAGCACCCTAAAGAAATAATTTAAGTCAATAGACCAGTTGCAGAGGTTTTAATATTTGCCCATAGCTGGTCTTTTGTAATGCTAATGGTCATAACTGTTCATTCAAGACTACGACTCTCCCCCCCCCCCCCCTGCAAAGTATCTCTTTTGAAGCTTTTTAGGGACTCGCTAAACTCAATAGTAAAACCTAGAAAAATGTATTGGTTTATTTCCTACACTTGGATCCTGTCCATTCACTGATAATTTGGTGAAGTCTTTTTGTTTTGAGAGATATTATGCAGAATAATAATCAGGCCTGAAGAAACTTTGTAGCTAATTACACATTTAAACTGAGGTTTGCCATATCCAAATCCAAATCCAATGGTCTAAAGCATTATGCTACTTTTTGAATCTTCTTGGGAAGGTAATTTCAGACAAGGCTTTTTATCATGGCATTGCCCTGTCGCTTTCAAATAATTTCATGGGGGTTTTGGATGATGCCATCCTTCATTTGTTAATCTGAGTTATATTTACCACTGTTTCTTCAATTTTTCTCAGGAAAATTCATTAGGGAGAAAAGACAGAATATCTGCAAAGTGTCTTCCAGAACTGCAATTCTTCACTAATTTTTTTTCCTAAGGAATCAAGACACAATTTTAACCATTTTTCCCCTGCAGCAAGAAAGATTTTGAAAACCACATAGTTTTCGAAGTCTATTCACATTTCAGGACTTTTTATGTGCAAAATTTATGAGTTTTTTTTCCCCCGTAGAAAGCAGCATGTTTTGCATGGGGAACAGCATTTTTAACATACAATGCCTGCTTGGTATATGCTGGGATTTGGTTCCAGTTCCCCCCCATGGATACCAAACTCCATGGACGCTCAAGTACCATTAAAAATACTGGCATAGTAAAATCATTTCCCTTATATAAATTGGCAGAAGCAAGATATGCTTTTTGGAAAGTACATTTGTTTAGAATATTTTCAAGCCATGGATGGTTGAATCCTTGGATAAAGAATCTGTAGATATGGACGGTAGAAATAATATTTCTCTACAGTGTGGTGCACACTCCACACTCGAGATGTGGTAGAATCTCCTTCTTTGGAGGTTTTTAAGCAGAGGCTGGATGGTCATCTGTCAGGGGTGCTTTGATTCTGTGTTCCTGCACGGCAGGGATATGGACTGGCTGGCCCTTGTGGTCTCATCCAACTCCATGATTCTATGATTCTATGAAATATTTTATGCAGAAAAGGCTGTTTTCACTCTAAAACTACCATGTGAGAATTTTGCACAGAATAAATCCCAAACTGCAAAGGTTCTCATCAGTTCAAGAGCTTTCTTTTTATAGTTTCTCAACACTTAAAAAAAAAGCTTTTCCATCATTAAAAAAAATATTTTCAATGTTTTTCAATATTCTTTCCATCCCCTGTGTCTTCTAGTAAATGCTAGTGTTATTCAGTCCTTGTCAGAATCCATTCAAAAGTGCTTGTGAAGTGGCACATAAATGCCATGAAGACACTTGTTGTCAATGCTGGCAAGATGACATTTTCCCTCCTCTCTGAAATTACCTGGTCGGTGAGTGGGAAATGTGAGGGTCTGCAGAAACATGGGGTTGAAAGCACTTAAAGAGTAGTAGAGAACCTTTCTAGTGTGAAGAACCACATTCTCTACCATCTGTAGATGGAAGGTGGAACCACAGCCAAAAGTGGGAGGGAACATTCCCTCTACCAACACAAAGCCAGCTGGCATCAGGGGGAGGGATTCTTCTCAGAGGTCTGGACTTGCATTGGATGTTTTGATAGTAACCTTAACACGTGGTTCTTTATTACTCCAGGTCATCCACTACAGTCTTTATTAAGTAAGACTTAATAGGGATGAAAGGACTCTTCCTTCTAATCCCTTCCTTTATTGTTCCTTGTTGCCCTTTTCTTCCAAATTCCGGTATAGCTAGAAAAATTCCAAATATTTATGATGGAACTGGAGACTGTGTATTAGGACTTTATGCTGCTTTGCTGCACTCCCATGTAACCAATTTGCAGGTGTACACTGACTGCAAAAAAACCCCTCCAAAATGTATACCTAGCCTCAAAAAAATTCTTGCTATAACTGTATATTGCATCAAGGTAATTTTTGTGTTGTGTTTTACTAGCACAGACACAAACATGAATTTTTTCATACTGTATTGTTAAAACACTCACAAATATCATAAATCTTACATATATTTTCACTGCGTCTGAACTTCTTTAGTATTTTATTAATGTATACAGCTGCTTGGGGGCATTTCTAGGGAGATGCAGGGTATGTATGATAGCATGGGTTATGGCACTGGGGCAACACCAACCTTAGTGAAGTCATTGCAGCTGCCCATGAATATCTGTAAAAAATTCACACAAATCTTTGATGCATCTATCCATACGTTACAGTTACGTCTAGATTGATTTTTTTCTTTTGTAGTGTTTTTTCAGTGCATCTGTGCACAATGGTATTGTACAGAGTATGAAAGACATGAAGGGAGCAAGATAACTAAAACAGTGGCAAGCTAGGAATGTACAGAGCATTATATAAAATTTGGATATAGAAAATAGAACCATAAATATTCTTGAGTGCATCTGTTAAATTTTGGAAACAAGAGCAAGTAATTCAGATTTCCAAGTTTTGGTGAGTCTTTTGGAAGCATCTATAAGAATAAATCTTATCTTATCCACCGTAGTATAACTCTTTAAGAATATAAACATTTATATGCAAGCCTTTGTGGTTAGAGTATTTGACTGGGACTTGGGAGATCCATGTTCAAGTCCCATTGAACCATGTGATTCACTGGGAAATTGTTTCTTCTCAGGCCAAATTTTTTCATAGGATCATTGTGAACATCAAGTGAGGAGCAAGATATATATATATATATAGCCTTAAGCTTTTTAAAGGAAAGAAGGAATATAAAATATAAAAATGTGTTTTTATTGCTGTTTTTAATAGTGTGAAGTTAATAAGAAAGTTGGCTGTGTAAGCTGACTTTTCAGAAATGCAATGATGCCTCACATTTTATTCAGGACTGTCAAACACACTCTTTCCTATACTATATTCTGTTTATTAAGGGATAGTTCACCATGCAGACTAAGACTTTGAATATAAAAAAAATTCTCTCATTTCTATGGACATAAATGGAAATTCACTCAGAGAGGGCAGAATGCTTACACAAACTCATAAATATGAGGCCTGATGGCATTGAATTTAATCCTGTAGTACTGTGCCCTAGAATCATAGAATCATAGAGTTTGAAGAGACCACAAGGGCCTTCCAGTCCAACCCCCTGCCATGCAGGAACTCTCCATCAAAGCATCCCCGACAGATGGCTATCAAGCCTCTGCTTAAAGACCTCCAAGGAAGGAGACTCCACCACACTCCGAGGGAGTGTGTTCCACTGTCGAACAGTCCTTACTGCCAGGAGGTTCCTCCTAATGTATTTTCCTGTAGCTTGCATTCATTGTTCTGGGTCCTAGTCTCTGGAGCAGCAGAAAACAAGCTTGCTCCCTCCTCACAGACTCATTTCTGGATTATTTGCATACTTGTTTCTTGTAGATGTGATCCTTCTGTTTTAATTCCTAAACATATACAAGGCTAGAATGCTATTCCTTCTGGTGTGACAACGGATGCTATTAGTAGGAAAAAGGCACATGATGGCTAGAGTAAAATTGACTCAGACAGACTTCTTCAGTGGTCACTAGTGAAGTGAAACAATGGTGGTTTCTGCTCCCTCCCCTGCCCCCAAAGTGGAGGTTCTTCTAGCCTTCCACCCATCACTCAAATTCCAGTTCCCTGACATTCTATTCTATAATACTCTTTTGCAAATGAAAGTAAATGTAGGAGTGAGTGTTCCTGTAACTGTACATTCCTGAATAAAATCTTCAAGCTTCCACAAAAAACACTGCACAGGAAGCTCAAACAATTATAAATCAGGGAATCAAGAGAGCAAGATACCTGCCCTCATACTAATGCCTAATCACATTTGCATATTTCAATCTAATTTGGTCTATATAACCAAATCTGGTAACACTTTCATATTGATAGCCTATAACATTTATGTTGGGATCATCTATACTTCACTTTACTCTATTTCAACAGAACCCATTCCCAAATCTTTTGAGATGCTTTCTCTCAGAGCTTGAGGTTCTTTAATGTACATTAAAGTCCAGTGATTACCTTAAACATTTTTGAACAACAACAATAGACTGCTGTAATTCATATAGACCAAAACTACATATGGCTACAAATGATCTTCTGTAATCCTGGATCGGACTTGGCAAGCTCCTCCAACCTGATGCTCCTAATGCTGTAAGACAGGAGTGGATAGCCTCAGAAAGTGAAGAAATCTGTGAAAAGGAAGATCAACTCATTCAAAACGTAGTGCTGGAAGAAGCATCTCTGGACACAATGAACTACCAAAAATATCATTGAAAATATCAGGCTTCGACTTTCAATAGAAGCCAAATTGATTAAACAGAGGTTTTCATACTTTAGATATTTCATAAGATGACACCACTCATTATAATGCACAGTAAAATAGAAGACAGTAGACAGTAGGAACAGAGGAAGACCACATTACCAATGGATTGATTCTTTAAAGGTGCCCATAGCCCAAAGTTTCCAAGGCCTGAGCAAGACTCTTAATAAGCAGGAATCTTGGAGGACTCTCATACAGTGTTCGCATAATGCAAATGAAACTTGACAGTAAATACTATCAGTGGCTAGGCTAAATTTTGGAATCTCAATCTGCTTGGCACCACCAGTTATGATGCCATACTTCTGTATGGGTTTCTCCCATTTTAAAAGAATGAAAAGCTTCACCCAACATTTAGCTACTAGCAATAAAAGCTGAAATATGCTGATATTTTTGATCCAACACTTTTCCCTTGCATCTACTATCAGTGGAAAATACATCCCCAAAACATCTCTGAAACTGAATGTACTCCTTGGACTGAAAGAGATTCCCCAGCCTTGTCTCAGAAGGCCCAGATGATGTGCCTTATCAACATATGTAAGACAGATTTTGATTTCATTGCATTACCCCACTTAATGAAAAAACATAATGGAAATGAACTACTTTTGATCACAATTAACTTTCAATGACAGCGTATTGTTTTCTTTATGCATCCATCAAAACCACTGTGCTTGGGGAAAGGAAAGCTGTTCTATAGATTTACCCCAAAGCATCTAAAATTGGTGCTCTTTTGCATTTGAGTTTACTCATGCAAAAAACAGACATAATATTTTTTTCCAATGAAGTTCACAAATACCGCATAATTAAGGCTAGCTACTGTTGCAAGACACATAGCAGATTGTGGTGACAATAAGTGTTGGCTGCCTCTGAACGTTTTCTCCCCTTCATTCTTAATAAAAGGCAGAGGTTAAAAACCCCCATCCAACCACCCTACCCAGAAGATGTTTAACACCTCCTGACTCCGAAATGCTTGTCTTGTGCGTTTCCACATTCTCTCCAGCGTTTCCACCCTATATAGCTAAGATCACCGGGTCGGAACTTTTCGTTGCTGTTTTAGCTTATTTTTAATTGTTTAAATTAGCTATTTTAACTTTGCTCTGATTTAATCCTATTTTAAGGGAGGGAGCTGGGGAATGGGATGGGACATTTTAACTTGTATTGTTTTTTAACCTTGTTGTAACCCACCCTGATTGCTCAGAGGGGCAGGATAGAAAATAATAATAATAATAATAATAATAATAATAATTCTTTCATGGATGAGAAAAAAAGGTTGGTGTAAGAACCTGGCTTTGTAACACAAAAGTAACTTTGAATGGTACACTTCTAGATTATTGGCATGAATCCTCCTCCTCCTCCTTCTCCTCCTCCTCTCCTCCTCCTCCTCCTCCTCCTCCTCCTCCTCCTCCGTCTTCATCTTCTTCTTTTTTTGTGAGAAATGTTAATTTAATTATAGGACTTGTAAAAGTCTGACATGACATTGTTCTGTCTTTAAAAGAAAACCCCGGAGCAAAGTTTAACCCCTGAAATAGTTACAGCAGCCTTCCACCCCCTACCTGTTCCCCTCCAAATATGTTTAACTACTATTCATCCTTCAACAAAGCCCTCAAATAAAAGCTTGCTTTCTGACAGCCCTTCCAATAGAAGACAACTGGGATCCCACTGAACAGCAAAATCCTTATGTGATTCTTTAAAATTGATTTTATGATATGCAACATATTCTCTTCAGGTTGTATACTCAAGGTTTACAACAGAGATTGGGAAAATTACATTTTCCAACTACAGCTACCAAAATCCCTAGCCACTGGCCATGCTAGCTGGGGAAATCTGGCAGTAGTACTCAACCCCACCCCAAACTCTCCCAAGCTCTTGCCTAAGCATGGAGAGCTCAGTATGCAGTGAAAGGGAGAGGTGTGAGCTTTATATTTTACCAACTGTGTAAAAAATATCTAAATGTAATAGAATAAAAAACACAGAAACACTATTTAAATCAGATCAAATAAGAATCCAAAAATCAAAAACACAGAAATAATGCATACCTGCTAACTGTACCAATTTGGCAGGGACAGTACTGATTATGCATCTGTCATACCACTTTTTCAGTTGAGTTTAAAATATCTCTCTCCTCCTTCTGCTTTCCCCCTTTATTCACATCTTACTCCAGTTCTTGTAAACAAAGGCATTGTACAAACTGGCACTTTGGGCCGGCTGGGGGGTAGAGCCAGAGCATAGCGTCTCCACAACGCATGCCCTGGCTCTGCCCCCAGGGTGCCATGATGCCGTGTGCCACTCAACTGAAGTGCTGTGTCCATATAATGCAGCCCTGAAGGAGTGCTGTATAGGTGCGACGCCGTGGTTATGGTGCCCTTTCCAGGGCACAAAAAGGAGTCCCTTTTTGCAGCTCCTTTTCGCGCCATCTGAAAAAGGGGCAGCTGGTTTGTACATCCCGTAAGTTCAAAGTACAAAAGTAGTTTGCACTTAGGTCAGCAGGAGGAGAGGAGAAGCTGGAATATTTCCCTGCCAGTAGGCTCAGGCAAAAAGAAATGGTTGCAGTCTCTCCTAGTTCCTCATTAATAACTTTTTGCCATTTTGACCACACTCTGATAGTGATGTGGCATGGCTACATGTGTCCTGTGAAATGTTGATGGGTGTAATAATGTTAAATAAATACATAAAAATCAATATAACTATTTAGAAATTACACATGTAACCTAAGGAAAAGATGAAAACATCAACTTCAAATAAATGGTAAGTTCAACAACATCAAATAAACGACCCATGCAGATAATAGCAATGACAGAAATGCTGGGCTTCCAGCATAATTCCATCCATCCATCCATTTATTTATTTTATTCAATTTATATCCCACCTTTCCCCTAGTATCTGACAGTACAAATACATAATAAACTGCTACCTTTACACATAATG
Organism: Urosaurus nigricauda; assembly: GCA_034509955.1. Classification (NCBI taxonomy): domain Eukaryota; kingdom Metazoa; phylum Chordata; class Lepidosauria; order Squamata; family Phrynosomatidae; genus Urosaurus; species Urosaurus nigricauda. Next base: position 308,835,840 of record JAOEGL010000001.1, on the reverse strand, counting down.
TAAGTCTGGGGGAACACATGATAAACTCATGTCTGTATGAATATAGTCTATGAATGCTGCAAAAAATTCCAAAGACTATTCAAACACACAGCCCCTGCAGATAATAAATAAACAGAAATCCTGAATGAATAATTTATGTATGCATGTATGCGTTTCCATATTTCTACCCCACTCTCTATCAAAAGATCTCAGGGTGGTGGTACAAGTAAAACCAGTGCAAACAAGTTAAAAGAGTTTAAAACAATAAAAAGAATTGTAAACGATTAAAAACATATAAATGCAACCAAGAAGTTAAAACAGGTTTAAAACAGCAAAACAGAGATAAATCAGTAAGGCCAAAAGTGTTTAATAGTAGTTATGCTTATATTTGGTGCCTAAATGTAACCAGTGTTGGCACCAGCCAGGCCTTGAAGGGGAGGACATTCTCCCATGTCCTCACACACAGACCCTTTCCCTTAAATATTTTTAACAACAACAACAACAGGCTGCTGTAATGCATATAGACCAAAGCTACATACAGCCACAAAAGATGTTCTGTAATCCTGCATCAACCTTGGCAAGCTCCTACAACCTGGTGCTCCTAATGCTGTAAGACTCCTCCTCCTCCTCCTCCTCCTCCTCCTCCTCCTCCTCCTCCTCCTCCTTCTTCTGTGCCTTCAAATCATTTCCAACTTATGGCAACCCTAAGACTTACTTAGCAAGATGTGTTCAGATGGGGTTTGATTTTATCTCTCTCTGAAATAACAGAGTAAGACTTGCCCAAGATCACCCAGTAGGTTTCCATGCCCAATCGGGGATTCAAATCCTAGTCTCCAGAGTCATAATCCAACACCCAAATGGCTACACCAAACTGGCTCTCTTCTATTCATTACACAGTCTGCAAAAAACATAACAAAGCTACCCTATCTACCTATAACATAAACTGTAGAAGCACATAATAAACTCAGGTCATCATGAATGCAATCTGTGAATAGTGGTAGAAATTCAACTCGAGGGACTTATGAAGTTGTTTCAATTGTCATCTTCAACAGAATAAATTTCAGTAAAAGGCCTGCTAGTTTTCAATAACTACAAATACAACAAACAAACAATATCAAAAATGCAGTTGACAATATTGTAATAAACAATAATTAGCATAAAACTCTAGCAAGGTTGGTCCTAATAATACCTGAGGAGACTGAACTATGCACAGGTTTTGGTGGTCCAATTTGGTCAGATCATGTTGGGTGGGGCTTAGTTCCCTATACTCCATTTTTACGTGGTGCTCTCTCAAGTCCAGATCTGCCAAGATAAATTTTGCAAGGCAGAACAAGACTGCTTTTGGGCCCTGGGCTATGCTTAACAACCAGAATTCAGAAGTGTAAGTGAAATGATTCATTTGTTTCACAAGAAATATCGACAGGTCTCAGTAAAAACCCAAGAAAATACCTGAACTGCCCCAGTACATATTTTCTAACTTTTGTAAAATAATGCAAAGGAAGAGGATGTGAGGTTTGTTTGTAATTTGAGGGAGGGAGCCTCTGGGTCCTGGATCTGAACCCTCCTCTTATAGACCCTGCTAAGGCCATTCTCATTGGGATCCATGTAATACTGTTACAGAGCAGATCTCTCTGAACGACAAAAACTAAACCTAACTGGTCAAACATAATCCCCCTCATCATTGCCACCTAAGAATTTGAGGACACCCATAAGATTCAGGAGTGCTACTGGACCACAAACATGATCTTTCAGGGAGAGTGAAATCCCATCCAGAGCAGCCCACCTGTTGACCAACCGCAGCTCTATCTTGTCTGGATTTAGTTTTAGTTTCTTCACCTCCTTCCAGATCATTATCAAGTTCAGGGAAAATTAAGCTCATTACTGATCTTATCAGCGAGCTGTGGCAGATATGTTGCCCCTTTCTTTGCTGTCAGGTGTCAAATAACATGGTCTCATTGGCATATAGATGGCATCTAATTCCAAAACTACAAACAGATATTCTTGATCATTTTATAGCATTGGAGACAGGAGAAAAGCCCATGGTATATATAGGTCTACAACTGTGCTGCCTAGCAGCAGTCCTCCAACACTACCTGCTAGATATGACATAACAAGAAGGACTGGAGAGATGGCAATATAGTGCTTCTAAGGCCCAACCTTGTCAGGTGATCCAGGATACTATGGCTGATGGTAATGAAAGTCATCCCAGCATCTGGAAGAATTGATAGGGCCACACTTCTTCCCATCCAGTTGTCAACATAAATCAAACACCAAGGTGGCCAAAGCAGTTTGAGTCTCATATCTTGACTGATTGAAATGGGCCTATATAATCTGCTGTGGTTTATTGACAGAGTGAAGCTCTATTGTGTATCCCAGGAAATCTGTTAATCTGTTTCACACAGGAAAACCGGAAGTTTAAACAGCAATTACACCATGAAAATCAAGCAATCCCGATTAACATTTTCACACAACATTGTGATTAAAGTGCCATTATCCCATAAATAAACAGGCAATAAACAGCAACAAATCATTCACGTTTATTGCTATTTATTGCCTGTTTATTCCCAGGATAATGGTTCTTTAATCACAATGTATGTGAAAACGTTAATTGCTGTTTAAACCGCCAATTTTCCCTGTGTGATAAAGGAACCAGCTTGGGAACCACTGGTACCAGAGAGGGACAAGAAGCAGAACACCAGAGTTTGGGAAAGTCACGAGTTACATAGGCAGTTTGCCTGCCACTAATTGTTGGGAAGTAGGTGTAATGGGACAGTGGAAATGATATTGTTAAGTTGTGGTGATCTCAGACATAGCTGCTGAGACAATACTGGAAAGGGCGCAATAGCCACTGTGTCACAGCTTTAAGGCACTTCTTTAGCGTTGTGTCATGTGGATACATCAACCACCATTTACTGTAGTTCCTTTTTCACCCATCCAACCTTTAGGACGAGTGCTAACACTTATGGCTGCTAGAATTTGGTAAACCCTTTGGCATTGTTTTCCTTTGCTTTGTCCTTTATATCATTTGTTACATGCCCCTAAATTTTACCCCAGGTCATATGAAAATCCATAAATTTGACCCCCAAACCTGCCTTCAGTTTATACATGAGATTGACTCATACACACGTATATACACTAGCTTATTACTGTTGATCACTGTATGTTGAACAAGTAAATTCTTACATTGTTTCCTCTACTACTAGTTACTTTTCTTTTACTTTTGGTTACTTTTTTTGATAGTGTAACTTAGAACAGATGTAAAAAAGCCATAACTGTTGAAAAATTCCTATCAAAGTGCCTCTAAAAATTTCTTGAAAAAGAGATATTAGAAAACCAGTAAGATATCAAATAGTATGGAATGGACAGAGAAAGTAGATCTGCTGGGATTAGACAAGTTTACTAATATAGTAAAAAAGAATTCAATATAGACTTTTTAAAAACCTTTTACAGACCATGTAAAACACCAAAAGAGTGGATACCAGTATTATAGGATTTGATATATAGGAAGTAAAGTTATTTTTTCCATAAGTTTAGGAAAGAAATAGAATAATAGAATCATAGAGTTGGAAGAGACCACAATGTTGGAGTTTATCACATGGGAGGAATTTCTCTCAATTTCGAAAGAAATGGAAGTGAGGCCAGTTCGGAATTGAGTAAATTCGCTAGTTCACTGCATTGACACTGCATTGCATTCAGAACTGCCCGAAATTGTCTCCCAGTGCCCGAAATTGCATGTGATAGTTTCTCACGCAATCACGCGAAACCCCATGATTGCGTTTGGAAGGACTTCCCTTTGCCCGAAAATGTGTGTGATCAACTTTCACGCAATCACACGAAACCCCATGATTGCATTCAGATTGGATTATACTTCCAATTCCCTTTGTGTGATAAACTCCATTGATTAACAAAAGAAAAAGTAGATAAGATAAACTATGGATACAGTAAGGAGAAGAGGAGAGACAAGGCCTATTGGATAGTTTACAGTTGTAGAAAGAGCAGGAAGACATTTTAATGGGGTGGGAAGGAAAGCTTGTTGTCACTGTTCTTGTTGTTGTGTGTTTGTGGTATGGGATATGTGTTTATGTTATGTATGTGTCGATTTTGATAATTATTAATGTATAAACAGTTTTTAAAAAAAAAAATCCTGAAAAAGTAACTGTGGAAAGTAACCAGAAACTGTTACTCTTTACTTCAGCATTGCTGGTTGCATTATTTTTGAAGTATAACCTTTTTTTTTCCAAAGCAACCGTGTTGGTTATAATGCATTACTTCCAAAATAGATTTCAGAAATGACATTTAGCTCTGCACTCTGATTCTATTGCTGGATCCCTCTGGCTGTTTGACAAAAGGCATTTTTCACATAAAATTATATGTTATTTCTAAAACTGGAAATAAAAATAAGTTTGCAGCACTAAAGTATGTTTACTCAAAAGTTAGGTTCATCAAAAACAACATAACTTACTTTAGAAAGAAAATGGATTGGGTGCAAGCATTAACACAAGATAAACTATTGTTTCTCTTTCAGAAGTCTCATATGAAGACAATGCTGTCCTCAATAAAAAATAAATTTGGTCAGAATCTTGTTCATGACATACACAGGCATAAATTGTGCTATGTGCATAGAGTAACTTTTTCAGATAGTGCGGAAAAAATGTATCCAGCTGATGGGAGTGGGAGTGGAGTTCTTCCTACAGAAACAATGCAGATGTGCAAAAATTTACCTAGAGCAGTGTCAATGAGCATTGTTCACTGTATGCTGCCTCCATGTGTTGCACTTTGTGCATTGAGCAATGAGATGCCAGTTATGTACAGCCACCATTTTTCATATGTTGTGGAATTCAGTATGGTGGTTATTCCGTATGGAGAATGTATAGTCCTAACATTGTGTAACTCTACTGCTGGATATGTATACTACGCTGAGATGATATAGGATCTTTGTCCTTGTCTCCTCTGCTTCTGCCACCCCCATCCCTGACCCAAAATATGTGTGTGTGTGTATATCCTAGGGGTACTTCCAGCAGAGGGAATTCATTCAAATTCTCCTGAATGATTCAAGATGCCCAAGACTAGCAAAAATCTCCCTCTGCTGGGAAGTATCCCTGTGGTAACACAGGAAGCTCCTTGGTGCTACTGTAAGCCAGGCAACTGATCCATTAGTTCACTGTTGATGACTCTGACTGGCACTGGCTTCCCAGAGTTTCAGGCAGGACTCTTTCTTACTCTTACTGGAGGAGACTGGTACTTCCTACTGGTCTCCCATTCCAGTATTGATTAGGCTCAATCCTGCTTATCCAGTTTCCAAAACTGGATAAGATGGTATGCACCTAGATTAGTAGTGAACTGGATCCCGTGCTCAAATCTTATGGGAGAGAGGGAGAGAAACATCACACTGTGTTGTCCACATCTTTCAGTCAATGGCTTTGCATTTTGATTGTTACCCTCATCTGCTACTTGACTGAAAGATTTCTTATGCATCTCCAAACTGCCTTAAGCAGAGCACAGGGATTGCCTGGAACTGTTATTTGTCTCTCTTGTCTGGATTTTAGATTTTATGCCCTTTATAGCACAGAGCAGCCCGTTCTGCCAAGTCAGTAAATAACGTCATGAAGGGCTCTTTGTAAGCACAACTGACAAGATGTGCTAGCACCACCTCTGTTGATGAAAAATAAAGTGTTTGCAAATATGCTTTTGGAAGGTCCTTTGTGGTGAAGGAAAAAGAAGAACGATAGGAAGTACCAGCATGTTATACATATATCACACACACACACCACATATCAGAGGTAGCCAGTTTTTGGGAACTGGGGAACAGGCGTAGGAGGGTGCTATTAGAATCATTCATGTCCTGTGGTCTTTTGATAGGCATCAGGCCAGCTACCACAGGAGATGGATGCTGGACTATAGAGAGCTTTGCTCTGACTTAGTAAAAGCTCTATTTGTGTTCTTATTAATCAAGTTAAGATCACTTGCCCACCTTGGCACTGTCTTTCCATGGTGATGGGGTGGTGGTTATGCTGAAGGCTATTAGGAGGGTCTCCCAAATCATAGAAGATTGTGCTGAGGAGCCAGATCGCTAAATGTGCCAAGCAGCTACTGGGCAGCAGCAATGATGGTGATGACACTGGCAGAGGCAATGGCAGGGGCACTTTAGCTAATTTTTAAGAAGTTAATAATGTGCAGAAGAAGGCAGTGGGCAACCACTCCTTTACTTCTAAACCCCTATGATGGGACAATCCAAAATCAAACCGGAGATAATGCTGAAAGAAGGTTGCAATACAGGTGGATTGATTGACTCAAGGAAGCCATACTTCTGAGTGAGCAAGACCTGAGAATGATGGTTAATAACAGGATTTCTTGGAGGGCTCTCATTCAGAGGGTTCCCATAAGTTGAAATGGACCTCAGGGTAAATACCGCCAAGTATAAAAGATTCGGTTATTAGTCCCAATTAGAGTAGACCCATTAAATCAATGAGAACTTGGTAATTTGGTACTTATGTACATTCCAGTGAGTCCATAGATATTGCTAGTAAGGAGTAATAGATGGATTTCCAGATGTTCCAAATGGGTTTTGCAAAGCTTTCAGCTGGGCATCATAAGGCCTGGAGTAGTGGCTCAATGGCTCTGAGGCTGTGCTGGTGGAAACATTTCTAAGACTTTCCATTTTCCCACTGAAAATCATACTGACTTATCTGCATCGATCTGTTGTAAGGGTCCAGTGGCCACTTGCGAGCTGCCGTTTTGGCTTTCCTGTCATCATCCTTGAGATCGGTGGTTCTCCAGTTTTCATCCTTGTGGTGCCCTTTCCATCTGCATCCAGATGTTGCACCCCCTCCACTTGATGTAGTATACGAATAAAAAATTATTATGTTAATGTGCATATTTTCCTCCAGACATTCAGGTATATTTATATATTAGCATCCTGTAAGGAGATAGCTCTCCTCCTCTTCAGTGGTTGGTGTGCAGGCTGTGTGTGAACTGCCTGAGGCCACTGCTCATGGGGGGGGGGGGCACTGCAGCTTTGGGAGAGGTCACATCAAAATTTTAATTTTTATCACACTAGAGGCAATTCCAGAACCATCCCACAATTATCCCATTACCATCCCACAATTACCCCATTGCCAATAATGGGATATTCACTGCCAATAATGGGATCATGGTGGGATGGTCCTGGAATTGACCCTAGTGTGATAATCTGTCTGGGGAAGTACAATGCCCTTTCTTGCTCACTGCGTAGCCATGCCAGTCCCTCTGGGTGCAATGGCGTCTTGAACTGGGGTGTCACACGTTGCAGGGGTGAGGGCTTTGGAGGCAGGATCAAAATGACTCACCTTCACTTCCCTTTCCAGAGTGGCTTTACAAATGTGTCAAGCTGCACCAAGCAAAGGGGGAAGGGAGAGATCCAGGGCACCACTTGCTCCCTGCTTGGTGCAGCTTTACACGCATGTAATGCCATGCTGAGCAGGGAAGATGGGATGCCCTGCATCCACACTGGAGAAAGAACCCGGTTTCATCCCGCTTTAACTCTTTGTTTCATCCATTGCTATGGAATTCTGGGAGTTGGAGTTTGTTGTGGGGCCCAGAGCGGAGCGGAGCTCCGCTCTGGGCCCCACAACAAACTCCAACTCCCAGAATTCCATAGCAATGGATGAAACAAAGAGTTAAAGCGGGATGAAACCGGGTTCTTCCTCCCTGCAGCCCAATCCTCTTGGCTCCCGCGCCGCTCTCGGAAAGGTCCAGGCTGGTGCTGCTGCTTACGTCTGAGCGGCCCTTATCATTTCAATGAATGCCAACCACGCAGCCTTGGCGCTGTTATAGCAATGAGGAGCTCCTACGCACGTCATTGCCTCCCGTTGGACGTGAGAGAGGCAGCCAAGCCCCTCCGCTGCTGCTCCCAACAGCCCCCTCCCCTCCACCCGTCTCCTTTTCTCCCTTCAGGGAAAGGAAGGAAGGAAGGAAGGAGAGAGAGAGAGAGAGAGGCAGAACTCCTGAACTTCAGCAGAGGCAGCCCCGGTCAGTCTCTCGCCTCTCGCCTCGGAGATCCAGGAGTAGGGCTCTCCGCTACTGGGATGCAGGAGGGAAGGGAGGAAGGAAGGAAGGAAAGAAGGAAGGAAGGAAAGAAGTAAAGAAGGAAGGAGGGAAGAAGAATGAAGGAATGAAGGAAGGAAGGAAGAAAGGAAGGAAAGAAGGAAGAAAGAAAGGAATGAAGGAAGGAAGGTAAGAAGCAAGAAAGGAAGCAGGGAAGGATGGAAGGAAAGAAAAAAAGGAAAGAAGGAAGGAAGGAAAGAGAGAAGCAAGGAAAGAAGAAAGAAAGAAAGGAAGCAGGGAAGGGAGGAAGGAAATAAGGAAGGAAGGGAGGAATCGCGAGTGGGGACCACGGCGGGATGCATCCACGGACCAGTCCGGACCATCCATGGAAAAGAAGAGGCAGCCCAGACTATCCACAGAGCAAAGGAAAGGACCCCAGTGCAGAGCATCCGCGGGGAAAGGAGCATCCACGGCTCCTCCACCTCCACCTGTTGAGCGCTCGGGCCATCCGTCTGCCTCCTCCTCCTCTCTCAGGCCTCTCTCAGGCGGCGGACAGAGCCTCCCTGCCGCCCCTTCCTCCCCGAAGAAGAAGAAGCAGAAGCAGAAGAGAGGGCGCCGCTTGGACTCCCCGCCACTTGAAATGGGGGTCTCCCTCCGTTGGCTGCTCCCCGGTCGCCTTTCCCTTTCGCAAAGTTGCCTCCGAGAGAGAGAGAGGGGCGAAAACAGCGCCTGCCTGGTCTCTGTGAGAGAGGGGTGAGTGGCTTCTGCTGATAGAGAAGAAGGGTGGGGTTTTTTGGGGGGGGGGGGGAGAAGAGAGCTGGAGAGAGCAACCTGGGACCAGGTGCAAAGAAGGCAGAGAGAGAAAAGACATTGGGAACGTCAATGGACCGTATCTTCTCTCTGTGCCTTCTACCGGGTCCTACTTTGTTATCTCCACCTCTCTCTCTTTTATATACCCTTGAGACTCAGTGGCTGCCTCCACACTGGAGAGATAACCCGGTTTGATACCGCTGTAAAACTCTTTGTGTGGCTCAAGGCTCCGGAATTCTGGGAGTCGGAGTTTGTTGTGGGGCCCAGAGCGGAGCTCCGCTCCGCTCTGGGCCCACAACAAACTCCGACTCCCAGAATTCCAGAGCCTTGAGCCACACAAAGAGTTAAAGCGCTGCCAAACCGGGTTCTCTCTCCAGTGTGGACGCAGCCGGAGGAGCTCCGCTCCGGACCCCACAACAAACTCCAACTCCCAGAATTCCAGAGCCTTGAGCCAAGGCAATGAAAGCGGGGCCAAACCGGGTTTATTTCTCCAGTGTGGTTGCCTCCCCAGGGAAAGCGTGTCAAAGAGCCTCCCCCCAGGAGGAGCAGAGGAGGAGGCTTGGGTTGGGGGGCAGCTCCTCTAAGCGCAGTCCCTGCCTCCTCTCTCTCTCTCTCTCTCTCTCTCTCTCTCTCCAAAGTCGCGTCCCCTCTTCCTTTTTTGAAGCAGTGCGCCTTCTTCTTGCGTGGCTTTCTCAGTCTTCCTCCCTCCCAGTCGAGAGAGAGAGAGAGAGAAGCAAAGGAGCAAAGGAAGGCAAAGGGGGAGGCTAGTCCTCCTCTTCAGCCCGGTCCCAATGTCGAAGAAACGCAAAACCCCCGAAGGGGGAGGCGGCGGAGGGCGGCGGGGGAGGAGGCGGCGGAGGAGGAGGCGGCCTCCCCGACGAGGAGCCCAAGAGCCACCTCGGGGAGAGCGAGGAGACAGGTAGGGCCCCTTTGCCTCCATTGGGGAAGGTCCCTTGGGCCCTATGGAGAGGGCTATCTAGCCTCTCTCTTCCTTAGGCCACGTTGCCTTCCAGGTTATCCGTCTGTGGATCGTGTGTGTTTTGGAGCCTTGTTGAACTTTGGGTTAAAAAGGCTGGGGTTGGGGTGGCTGATGGAGATGGGATGCAGTTTGGATGGTCAGTGGTTTTTCTTCTCATCACCACCACCACCACCACCATCATCCTTGGTCCTTTTATTTGGGTTGCTTACTGTCTGGGCTCTTGGGGGAATATTGTGCCGGAGAGAGGGGTTTGGTGCTGTGGGGGGCAGTGGAGTTGTGGTGGGTGCGTCTGTGCGCAAGGAGTGGCTCATCTCCTTCAGCATCCCTTTCCCACCACCTCTCTCCCTCACATGCTGTATGTATATACATCACACCATAAGGGAAAGTTGGGTTTTTTGGCTTGGCTTTGCCAATGAGTTTGAGTGAGTGCACTCCCGTATGCTTTGATACCCACACAGAGGTTGGCATGGGGGGATATCTATCTATCTATCTATCTATACACACACATGTATGTGTGTCTTATCAATCTTGGCACTTTCCTCTGTTGTGAGTTTCCTTTCAGTGCTTCTTTTGCCTAACTGGGCCTAGAATGAACTGGAAGCCAAACTACAGTATTGCAAGGCTCTGGGGTTATAATGGAGAGAAAAGACACAAAAGATTGGGGTGGGGGAATGCAAAAACAGTGGTCCAAGACGTTGGATACGTCTCACGAAGGCCAACTTGAAGATCACGGGGCCGTGTGTGATGTTGTGTCGCACCAACTGTTCACTGGCTGCTCCTTCCCTTGCCAAGGTTGAGATGGCGCCTTTTGCTTTAGCAGGTGTAAAACCTCTGCGCCTTAGCTCAGCCTGAGCAGAGAGAGTTTGAAAGAGAAAGATTGGGAATGAATGCTATCCAATATGGAGGCACTTGCCCTTGCTCTTACAGTATTGGCCACTGAAATGTTGCAGATGGTGCCCAAGATTGTAAAAATGCAGTGCCCCCCACAAATGAGAGCCTTGCGGGATGGGATGATATTCGTGTCTCCTGTTTTCAGGGCATTTAGGTCCATTTTGTGGTGTGTTCTCTCCTAGCACTCCTACAATGATGCCATGATGGCGTCAACACCCTTTGCTTCGAAGGAGCTTGTTGAGGGTTTCCATGCCGGCTTTACTTTGGATCCCCTTTATTTTAGCACCAACAGAATCAAATCTACCCTTCTTATCCAGAATCATTAATTGATGAGAATAAATTCAATCACTTGCAGACAAAACCACACACACACACACACACATATACACAAGTATCTGTAAATATATAAACAATATATTTGTACATTCATTCCCAGGTAGAATTTTTTTAAGTTGAGGTTGTTTTTTTTTTTTTTTTTTTTGGCTTGTTTTTTGGCATTTGCTTGGAAGTCTGTGGTTTTTGCCTTGTCTTAACCAGGAAACATGAATGAGCGTAGACTGAAAGCTGGTTTATAAATGAAGTGTCATTTGCACCAGATTGCTAGCTGTGTATATGAAGGCTCACTGGGAACATGGTTGCAGTGCCAACATGATGATTTTAAAAATATATAAAAATAAACAAATAGTTGTTATGAAAAACTCTGGGTTATACAATTATGACCACACAGCTTTAGGAATACCTTCCTTACTGTGGAACTATAGTGAAAATAAAAACGTGGGGACCAAGTGCAGTTCAGTTTTGCAAATGATACATTACAGAGCAATCACATCTCTCATGCTCTGGTCACTCACTTTTCCCCTTCCCTTCATTGTGGCCAAGGTATTATAGGTATTATATGTATGGTCCTGAAAAGGTTGTCAGCTCTTGGGCTCTTCGTAGGCAGGAGGCTCTGCTCAGTTCTTCCTTAGGCAAGGCAAGGCTGAAAATACGTGGCTCTCACTGCAGGTAAATGCAATGCTACAAGCCTGATGATTTCAGGAGGCAGATATTGTTTGGCACATGCAAGCCAGATCAAGCAGCTGTGTTTGCACACCTATATAAAATGCGTCTGATACAGATTCACATACACGTCGATATTGTCACATGAAAGAATTAAAACTTAAAATGACATGACTTTTCCTATCACACTTTTTTTTTTTTTTTCAAAATAAGCTTCTTTTTTGGTCTCTCTTCATTGCTGACAGGAAAAAGAATTTTGCCTGCCGGTTATGTACAAATACAACCGTAGAAATTATTTGGAGTACACTGTGTACCACAACATCTGAGAGAATATTTGTATTTTTGTCTGATCTTCTACCAACTCCTTTTTACAAAACTCCTGGGATTGTCCTGAAAATTATTTGTGGTTTATATACAGACCATTGGTGTTTTATAAAAACAAAAATGTTTTTATTTTAGGTTTTATTTTATAATATAACATTAAAAGTAGATATTTATTATGCTTCATTGGGCATCTGTATCTCAATGAAAAGGCATATACATAAAATGTAAGCATATTTATCTCTGGTTTTACTCAATTCAGACAAGAGATTTTTTTTTTTTTTTGTAAACCTCATTGGATTTTTAGAAACTGAAAAAAATCCAGCAAACTGTAAAACCTTCTTCTTTTAAAGAAACAACAGGAAGATATTGCGGCTGGAGGTTGGAGCCGCTGAGCCACGTATTACCTTTTTCATTGACTCCAGCATGGCAAATTGAGAAGATACTCTGCTAATGCTGTTTGCTTCTGAACTTTCTTTTTCCATTTACATTTTTTGACCAGCACCCCTTAATTCATACATAAACGCACAACAATCTTTCATACCTTTTCTTCTATGGTATGAGCAAGCCCATATAATGTTGACGTCTTTAAGCTTGCCTTTCTGCGCATGTACCAAGGCTTTGGGCACCTGGTCTCTTGAATGTTGACCAGGCATACGCAGAATCTCACCCAGCATTTCAAGCCGGAGAATCATTTCTTGGGGGAAATGGAGCTTCATTTGCAGTATAGCCAAGTATCATGAGTTGGACTGGGACATATTTGGATCCTGAACTAGGAGTCACACAATAATGAACATAGGTAACATCACTTGTTTGGATCTTATTATTAGTTTGATCCATGTATTTCAAATGTAACTCTAAAAGATTCGTCTTGAATGTCTAGTGTTCAGATATTGCATCTTTTTTTTTAAATTGATTGTTACCAGAATGGGTGATCCTCTCACCTGAAATACTAGCTTGAAAGTAACCCCAAAAATTCATATATTATGAGAAAAGGAAGAGATTACCTCACTTAAGGAAATGGCTTACATGAATATGCTCTCTATTGCAACAAGGAAATTTTCACCTACTTAGAGAACTGTAGTGAAAATGTCCTTTTAACAGTTTTATTGTTTTATTTTGGAAAATTATATCCTGCCCTTCCACTGCCCACCGAGTATTCAGGGTGGCTTTTCTCATTATTTAAAAACACCCCCCCCCAATGTAGTTGTTACTACTACTACTACTATTATTATTATTAGGTTAACAACACCTGTGGACAACTGTGACTGAACAAGCCAACCAAACCCAGTGAGACCAAGTGTTCGATTCTGCATTCAGAATTGAAATTCTGCATTTAAACCTTATTGGGAAAAAAAGAAACCTGAAGAAAATCTTCACAAGTGGAAGGTAGACTGAATAGGTCACATGGACCTTTTAAAAAAGAACGGGGAGTTCTGTTGTGCAAGTGTGAATAGGCTGAAGATTTCTTAGGTGTCCTGAGTATCACACTAGGGGGCAAACAGGATTTAAACTAGAGTTAAATTAGAATTAAATAGGAAATGTCCTATAATAAACATAAGGCATTTCCTGTTTAACTCTTGTTTAACTTTCGTTTAAATCCTGTTTGCCCTCTAGTGTGATAAAGCAGTTGGGATGCAGTGATGACCTTTCCCATTGCATTTCAGGAAACAGGATAGCATGGGGCATAACATCTGTGACCCTGGACCTAAACTTTTCATCTCATTTCAGTGTATGTGTATCTTATCTATTATTTAATATTTAGTTCCAAGGCAGTTCACAACACTATTTTTTTTTTATAAAAAAAAGATATACGGTTAAATAGATACAACTAAAACCACAGTAAATTAAAAAGCAGTTAAATTAGTTGTCATATTAAAATTACTCCCAAATAATTTTTTAAAATAATTTAAGAACATATGGGGAGAAGAGTTATAGCATCTCTCATGAAAAAAAACAACACAAAAAACTTCGTCCCTTCCAGTTGCCAAAATACTTCTTTTCTCTGCCCTGCCTCCCAAATGGCAGCTCATAGTAAGACTAAATAAAGAATATAATTAAAACACAAAACAAAACCAGTTGTTTAAAAAAACTAAACTGAAGGAACAATCTAAAATAATTAGAAACACAGCACTAAGAAAAGAACAGCTCCTGTTTCCAGCAGCTGGTCATTTGCTTGCTAAAGGGGAAAGAAGGCTTTCCTCCCACCAGAAGGACATGCAGAAGCCTAGCCTCCCTTGGGAGAGAATCCAGCAGCTTGGAAACAAACCCTGAGAAGTCTTTCTGACACATGGGTCTCTCAAAGTACTGAGAACAAGAGGAGGGCATCATTTGGTGTTCTCAAAATCCCACCAGGCTCATATGGGACAAACTGGGACTTCAGGCAGCCTAGGACCAAGTTGTTGTGGTTTCCAAAGGTATATTTACTTTGTACCTGGAAATGAATCGACAACCAGTGTGTCTCTCATAAAATGGTGCAATATGCTCTTACAACTGAGTACCATTTAGCATGCTTATGATCACATACTGGACAAACTGATGGTTTTTCAAAGAGGTTCTTGTAAAGTACATTGTGTATAAGTGCCTTCAAGATGTCTATTGACTTTTGGTGACCCCATGAATCTTGTATGGTTTTCTTAGGTAAGAAATACTCAAGAGGTAGTTTTGCCAGTTCTTTCATCTGAAATATAGCTTCCAGCACCTAGGATTCATTGGTGATCTCCCATCCAAGAGCTAATCAGGACTGACCCTGCTTAACATCCAAAATCATATGAGATCTGGTGCCATTAGGTTAATTAGGCCTGTAGAACACATTACTTTAGTCAAATCTGCATGTGGCTTTTAACGTAATTGTGTTTTAATAGTTTATTTCATTTTGTCCCATAATTGTATTCCTTTATTGAATCTTACTGCTAGCTTCCTTGAATCCTAGTTGGACAGAAAGGAATGTGCACACTACAAATCTTTCAGTATAACTCTATGACTACTTTTTTCAGCATTATTTCAAGTCTTTGTCAGGTATAGTGAAGGTTACTACTAGCTAAATGTGCCTAGGATACCAGTCTTTAGTTTACTGATTGGTTATTTTTAATGAGAGATAATGTCCCTAAACAATGATTAATTCTTTTTGCATTCAAATTTGCTTTCCACTACGGTATATGTAACAGTAGCTGGTGTAGTTCTTAAGTCTTTGAGATACTAAAAAAACAAACAAAACCGAAACAACAACCAATCTTGATAAAAATTGGACTTTGGAAAACATGGACTTCTACATCCAGTGAGAAAGCAGACAGTTTGATGGCAAAGGGTAGTATAGTCAGCCCTTCATGTCTGTGGCTTTGACTTTTGTGGATCTGATTATTCATGGATTTGGTTAATAGGTTCTCTCCAGGAATCCCAAGGTCCTCCAGTGTGTCCCCACAGTTGACTTTCACCAGAAGCTGCACTGGAGGACCTAGAGATTCCTAGAGAGAACACTTCTCTAAACATTTGTAGGTGCTGAGCACAACTCTGGTCAACCTCTGGCAAATGTTGACCATAGAGTTGCGCTGGAGGACCTAGAGATTCCTAGAGAGATGTTCTCTCAGGTAAATATATTGGTTTTTTTTAATTTGCATTTTTTCCCCCCACTTTCATGTAGGTCCTGTGTCCTTAACATCTGAGAACGTGGAAGGCTCATTGTCTTTGCATTTGTATTTGCTTCTACAGTTGCAGAAATGTAGCTTTATTATGGGGCGAGAGTTAATAAATCTCTGCTGCTAATGTAACTATAGGGCTTTCTAGATTGGCAGGAAAGTGTGACATGAAGTTGCCTTTTCCTTAATGCTTAGCAGCTGCACCACAGCCTTTAGATGGAGCTGCAGTGTTCTGCAGTTTTTAAAAAAGAAGCTGGGAAAACCAGCACCTTTTTAAAGGCGCTTCTTCTCCCCTAAAACGCAAAAAAAGCGTTTTCATGGCACACTTTCCTTTTTTCTCATCTAAAGGCTAGAGTTTCATGCAGCCATGAACACACTTCTTTTTGCCAATCTAGAAAGCCTCTATATAGAGCAAGAGTTATGTATGATAGCAAGTTTTTGAATGCATATGTTATTGAGGGAATATGTTGCATCTTCAGACTGACCGTATGGATTTTCGTAGACATTCTCTTTTAATGGCTGTTTTTAAAACAAGTTTGATGATCAAACTCAAGGAGTAACAAGGATTGAATTGACAACAAGAAAGTGACAATAGTCAGATTGATAAATGTTTCTTTTAAAATGATTAAAATTTATTGCCATAAGAGGTCAATGACCTTGTAGCTGGCAAGCTGGACAATTCTGTAGTGAATTTGTCTTACAAACTTAAATACTGTGACCAAATGAACTGCACAAATTTGAATGTATTTTCTTAAGATACATATGATTTTGTGGGCTTGTGTTGCATAAACTAGGAAGAAAGGTGCAGTAAACAAGTGCAAGTTTTGCACTGAGAAGACTTATGTTGAACTTCCCAGTTATCCATAAGTTAAAAATGTTGAACTTCCCAGTTATCCATAAGTTAAAAAGTTTCATCTTTCTCTCAGCCTGCATTGTGAAGATGATATAGAACAATGACATATTTATAGTCTTGAGCTCATGAGAAGAATGCTTAGGACCCCCATACAAGATCAGAGAGCCTGAACTCTCTGTAAAGCAAATCCAGATTTATAGGGGTCTTGGGGTGCTGTACTGTAGAAATAATTCAATTTGACACCACTTTAACTGCCATAGCTCCACCCTACAGAATCCTGGGATTTGTAGTTTTCTGAGGCACCAGCACTCTTTGACAGAGAAGTCTAAAGACCTGGTAAAACAACAAATCCCATGATTTTATATGATGGAGCTATGGCACTTAAAGTGATGTCAACCTGCAATATTTCTACAGTGTAGATGCACTCTTTATTAGATATTGGAATTGGTAGATTAATATTGTCCATGGGAAAACCTCAGATGGCAGCTTGACTTGAATTTGTACAGTCGTGAATCATAGCCAGGTGCGGTAATCTGTTGACTTTCCATAGCCTTACGCCACCCAATGTTTTCAAGATGTTTTCTTCAGTTTATGTCATGCCTAACCAGTATATCAATTTGCCCTTCTAGCTTGGGATGACGGGAGCTCAGGCTAGTGTTGTTGCTGACTATAGTCTACCATGTCTGAAGTGTTCTTTGGTTGGATAAATGTGAGTTGGAGAAACTCTCTAGAAAAAAAACAGTTATCTTGCCTTTTTGAGTAACTTGTAAATAGTAGAGCAAGAGTTATGATCAGAATTGTAGGACTGGAGAATTCTCTTTTGAATATTTGTATATATCTTTTAAATCAGAAAGTGTACTGTACAACACTTCCCAGATGAAAAGGGGGACACATGTAGCTAAGCAACATTAGATATTAATGAGGAAGCACCGGACAGGAGAGTCTGCAGCAATTTGCTTTTGCCCAAGCTACTAAGAAGGGCAAGATTCTGTTCTGTCATTTCTGCTTACTTCTGCTAAACTGTTGTTGTTATTATTATCATTATATTTATTTCTATCCTACCTTTGCCCCAGTTTGGGACTCAAAGCAACTTACAACAAATTAAAAATGCATTGTTAAAAGTTCAAGATACAAAAGTTAAAATAGGATTAAATAACAATAAGAAGAAAAATTAAAATCAGATTAAAACATAACAATCAAACATGCACCCACACACTAGAATAACAGTTTTAGGCAGTAATAATAATAATAATAATAATAATAATAATATTTATTTATTCATTTTTATCCCGCTTCTCCAACAGGATCGAGGTGGCTTGTAATAAAAGTAAAAATACAAACAGTGCAAGATAAAACCCATTAACCCTCCCACCAACACAACATTTTAAAATTCTCCTATCACAATAAAATAACATCCAATCATTAAAACAATCAGACAGCATCAAAGCGATGGGTGTCCTGGGATATTCCACACGGGGGTCCATATTGATGAATGACCAAGTGAGTTATTCTGGGATAGCCTGTCAGAAGAGATCCGTCTTGACAGCCTGTTCAAATCTCTTCTGATAATTTGGGAGCAGCAGCTGAAAAGGCCCTTTGGTAACTGCAGCCAGCCTGGTCTTCATTGGCTGCAGTAAATTTTTCGCAGAGGACCTTAGTGTGTGGGGTGGATTATATGGAAGAAGGCGATCCCGCAAGTAGGTTGGACCCAGGCCATGAAGAGCTTTAAAGGTCATTACCAACACCTTGTACTGTGTCCGGAAATTAAAAGGCAGCCAGTGAAGAGATTTCTATATAGGTGTTATATGGTCACCTCTAGCTGTCCCGGTGACCAATCTGGCTGCCATATACAGCTCAATTTCAGGCTATTTGAAGGACCATATTCTCTCTTGTGAACCAGTCCATGCTCTGAAATCTTATGAGGAGGCCCTTCTCTCTGTCCCACCTCCCCCACAGGCACATTTGATGGGAACACAGGAGAGTACCTTCTCAGTGACTGCCCCCAGACTCTGGAACATCCTGTCCAGAAAAGTTAGACTGGCACTCCCCTACCTTCTTTTTGCAGACAAGTAAACTTTTTCCGTTTGGACAGACGTTTGATGGGTGACTGTGTAAGGCCCCTCTCACCTACACAATGTGCTTTGTTTTAGTTGCTGCTACTACCATTGCTACATTCCTTCAAATTGTTTCTGACTTATGGTGACCCTTAGGTAAATCTATCATGGTATTTTCTTGGCAAGATTTGTTTAGAGGATGTTTGCCTTTGCTTTCTTCTTAGACTGAGAAAGCATGATTTGCCAAAATCACCCAATGGATTTTCATGGCTGAGCAGAGATTCAAACCCTGGTCTCCAGAGTCATAGTCCAATGTTCAACTGCACTACACTCTATAAACTATGTGCTGGATTTGCAAATTAGAATCATAGAATCATCGAATTGGAAGCAACCTCAAGGACCATCAAGTCCAAACTGCTGCCATGCAATAACTCCCAATCAAAGCTCCCTGACAGATGGCTATCCAGCCTATGTTTAAAAACTTCAAAAGGAGGAGACTCTACCACGCTCTGAGGGAGTGTGTTCTACTGTCAAACAGCTCTTACTGTCAGAAAGTTCCTCCCAATGTTGAGGTGGAATCTTTCCCTGTAGTTTGCATCTATTGGTCCATGTCCTAGCCAGTTGTTTCTGAATTACGGTGACCCTAAGGTGAACCTATCATAAGGTTTTCTTGGCAAGATGTGTTCACAAGGGGTTTGCTTTTGCCTTCATCTGAGGATGAGAGAGTGTGACTTCTTCAAGCTCATCCAAAGGATTTCTGTGGCCAAGTGGAGATATCAACCACTACACCACACTGGCTTAATGAGAAATTAGTTGAGGCAAAAATATATAAATGGATAAATCTAAAAATTTTGTATTTAGAGGAAAAACCTTTTCTTAGAATTGATCGCTTCCTGTTTGTTCAACACATAGGTTGTGTTAGAGAAGTATTTTTGCAATACCTATGATAGATAGGTATTGTAGATCGATAACCATATGATTGGGTTGCTAGGTCAGGAACATCAGGAATGAAATTACAGGGTTAAAATCTGAGATTTAAGAAGACATTCTTGAGTTTTCACAGGAGTGGGCCCTGATGATGTTTTAAGGCCAATGTTAAAAGGGGCAGTCCCTGGTGATGGCATTAAGGATGACATTAAGCATCCAGAGTTGGACAGAGTGTGCCATTCAAATAAAAAAAAAATCCAAGCAAAACAAGGAGGAATATAGTTATTCCTCTCTCTTATTTTGAGGATCGGAGAGTGCCCAGGCTCTAAAATCTGGAAATCTGGGAATTTAGTATGTGAAGATTTTATGCCAAAGCAAAATGTAAATGGGGTTTTAGAATTCATTTTGAGTCCCACTTGTGAAAGACAGGATAGAAATCAAATAAATAAAATTAGTAAATAATACATCTTTGTTGTGAGCTAGTGTGGTTTAGTGGTTTGAATATTTGTCTAGGACTCTGGGAGACCAGAATTTGAATCCCTAAAACCCAGTGGGTGTCCTTGAGCAAGTCTCATAGGTGTTTATCGCATGGGAGGAATTTCTTCCAATTTTGAATGGAGCCAGCTCGAATTCACGTGAATTCGCTAGTTTAGCGAATTTATGTGAATTCTAATTGCGTTCGGAATGCATTCAGAATGACTTCCCATTGCCCAAAAATGACCCCCCCCCCATTGCCCGAAATTGCGTGAGATACTTTAATACACAATTACATGAAACCCCATGATTGCGTTTGGAATGACTTCCCTTTTGCCTGAAATTGTGTGAGATACACTCATTCGCAATAACAGGCAACCCCATGATTGCGTTCAGATTGCCAGTGCTTTATACCCCCAAATTCTGTCGTATGATAAACTCCATATTCTCCGCCTTAGATGTACACAATGGCAAACCTCCTCTGAATAATCTGAATAAATCTTTCCAAGAAAATACCTTTATAGGTTCACATTAGAATCATAGAATCATAGAATCATAGAAATTTAGAGTTGGAAGAGACCACAAGGGCCATCCAGTCCAACCCCCTGCCGTGCAGGAACTCCCAATCAAAGCATACCCGACAGATGGCCATCCAGCCTCTGCTTAAAAACCTCCAAGGAAGGAGACTCCACCACCCTCCGAGGGAGTGTGTTCCACTGTTCCATTAGGGTTTTGATAAGTTGGAAATGGCTTAAAGGCATAAAACAACAAACAACAAACTATGTAACTCTGTTTTAAGGGCACTCCTCCATCCTTCATACATGGTTTGTCTTCAGCATGTCATCAAAAGCAAAGGGAGCCCAGCAAAAGAAGGAACTGTGTGTTGTGGCATTACTGAAGCATCTCAGGTATGTAATATATTAGCCATTCACAGTCTATGAATGTATTTAGATGTGAACCTCTAGAAGCTGGACTGCAATATCCATTCCATCCTCTGCTGGCTAGGGTGTATGAATACTAGCCCTGATGCACAGTGATGCACATGCTGGTGAGACAAGCTTCACTCAAGCACTGCACAAGAACTCTTAGAGGAATCCTTAAAGTTGTGGTGAGTGGGTAACTGTGATGCCATAGAGACAGCAAGCGAAAAAGAAGAAAGAACACATTTATAATGAATAAAATCAGCCCATTCCCTGGTCTTTTTCCACAAACTGCTTGGCTGCTTGAGAACAGGAACAGAAATTCTGAATGACAGGAGGAAGCCAGGGCTGTGGTTTAGTAGAGAAAGTCATGCATATAGATAAAGGGGCAAAGCTGTCAAGAGATGCTGATAGAGATGAATTAAGTAAAGAGAAAGTTGGATCCAACGAATCCCTAAATTTTAAGGAGGATAGGGAGGAGTCCAATACCTGACCAAAACAACAAAATGCAGGCATCTTACTAACATCTCCATTTTTTTGCTCCTGTTTGGTTTGTAACATCTTGTCTAATGAAGAAGCCAGTGGAGCTTCAAAAGCTTGCAATAAGTATATTGTACATTTCAGTTGGCCAATAAAAGTATCACTGTTTGGTGGATTTTTGTTTGAATTTGCTAAATGGCCAACACAGCTACCCCTGCATAATCTCACTAATTAGTTCATTTATACTTTTGTTTCCAGAGCTGAACTGACCTTGGGGTCAAACACAATGACCAGACTCAATAGTTTCAAATGTAATATACAAAATAAATTGTCAACATATCTATTCTGCTGCAAATGAAGGACCAGGGTGGGGGTAGTGTTGATGCTACAACTACTGCTGTCACTGCTGTTGGCTCATCCAGGCAGCCAGATTGGTGGGATGAAGGTGGTTAATGCCACTGTAGCAGCTGCTGCTGCTGCTTGTACCACCAAGAGTTCTTTCTGGCAACCGGTCTGCAAGTGGAGCTGGTGAAAGTAAACCAGGGTGGGGGTGTTGTTTAATACCGCCAGTTCTGCTGCTGCCACCACCACCGAGGGCTACTTCCCAGTCTGGGGCTAGTAAAGGTAGGCTGGGGTGGGTTGGTGGTTTAATGCTGGCACCACTGATGCTGCTGGCACTACCACAGAGGGCTACTTCCTGGTCTGAGGGCATAACAAACCATACAGAATCCTTAGTAATTTTTTTGTACTAATGTTAGTCATAAAACATAATTCCCATATGTCACTGAATGTAATGCTAATACTTGTGACATAAATGACTTGCAAAATTAAAATTATACCTTTAAATTAAAATATCATATGAACAGCCTAGATGTATTTACATATATAGTTTCATGTAGTTAAAGTGAAAATTTGGTAAAATGTTATGTTCTTAACCAAAATTTTGAAAGATTTTTTTTTAAAAATTAAAGTTTTAAAATCAATTTAAAAAAAAACAAACCTGGGGCCTCTTCTTTCTCTTCTCTGTTAGCTTCGCCACACTCACATCATCTCTTCAAGCATCTTAAAGGGACAAAGGTGAATGCCACAGATCATTTCTGCCAAAAAGTAGATGTTTGATGAGTAGTGGTGTCACCAATCTCCTTAGGGTGTCACCTGGTGCAGTCTGTACCCCCCCCCCATGATCCCACTGGATCCCACTGTGGTTGTCCTGCTACCAATCGCCAGCTGTAATTTTGTACCTCAGGGGCGGTACAGACCACCCAAAAGGGGCGGTGTGTAGTCTCCCAAAGAAGCACCGTGATGGGGCCAGGGCTGTCTCACTGGCAGCTCCAGAGTCCCGATCCCAGCACTTCTCCAGGCCATGGAAAAGGGGCAAAATGCCCCTTCCCTGCGGCCTAGAAAGGGCTGTCCTTGGGGCTTCATGCCCCAAGGACAGCCCAAGCGGTGGAGGAAAGGGAGAAAGGGGCCTCCTGCCTTCATTTCCGCGGCAATCTAGTTGCCACAGGGACGTGCGCCATGAAAAGGAGCTCCCTTCTTGAGCTCCTTTTGGTGCCACTGAAAGGGCGCGCTAGGCACCCTCCAGCGGCACCATGACATCAGGCGTGTGCCACGTAATCTAAACGCGGCGCATGCCATGACGTTTTCATGGTGTGTGCGTATGGACAGCACCATTTTAAAATGGTGCCGCACATACACGCTAGAGTTAGGGAGGGTGTAGATGCTGCACCCTCCCTAACCCTATTCGCATTGCACAGATGGCCCTTTTGGGCCGTTTGTATCAGGCCTGAGATATTTACTTCAGCTATTCCCTTGCCTCACTCAGTGGCAACCAAAACAGCTCCTCACACATTTCATAAGGGTATTGTTAGGGAGACTGGGGGGGTGGGTTTGGTGGGGACACACACAATAACAACAGCAACTGTCTCCTTCTGCTATTTTCTATACATTCATTTGTGTTCTTAGGTTCTTATACTGACCAGGGGATAGGCCTGGTTAAGAACAAATACAAATATATTCATATATTGTTGCTGTTGTTAATTGCTCTCTACTTGGCCCCCAACTCATGGCAACTCTGAGGATGAAACATCTGCAAGACCCCAATCTTCAATTGCTCTGCTTAGGTCTTGTAGATTCAGGCCTATAGCCTCCCAGATTGAGTCTGTCCATCTGGTATGCAGTCTTCCCCCCTTTAAACTGACTTCTACCTTTTCTAGCATTATTGTCTTTTCTAGTGAGTCATGCTTCCTCATTATGTGGTCAAAGTATGACAGTTTCACTTTCATCCCCATCACTGGCTTGGATAAATCTAACTTCAGTGCTTAGTTTTATATCTTTACATTTTAGGATCTTGTCTAGTTCTTTCAGGGCTACCCTCCCCATTCCTAGACTTCTGATTTCTTGACTGCAGTCTCCATTCTGATCAATGCTTGATCTAAGGTATGGGAACTCTTTAAATTTTCCAATTTCCTAATTATCTAGGTTGAATTTATGTAGTTCCTGTGTGACCATTTTTTAAAAATGTTCAGCAGTAAGTTTGCCTTTGCACTTTCTTCTTTAACTTTTCTTAATAATTGTTCCAAGTCTGCGATGTTTTCTTCTAGTATTATGGTGTTATCTGCATATCTTAGCTTGTTGATGTTTCTGTCTCCTGTCTTCACTCCTCCTTTTCCTGAGTTTAATCCTACTCCGCATATGATATTTTCTGCATACAGTACAGGTTGGACAAATAGGGTGATAATATGGAGCCTTGCCTGACTCCTTTGCCTATTGGGAACCATTCTGTTTATCCCTATTCTTTTCTAACCATAGTCTCTTGTTCTACGCACAGATTTCTCATTGGGACTATATATTATATAACATAGCCTTCCCATACATAGTTCTTCTCTCTCTCTGGCTTCTTTAGAATCTTAATCCTATATGACTTTCTCATTTTAACTCTTGCTATCACATTCCAACAGCATCTCCCACTGCCATTCTTTCCACCAACCACCAGCCATCTACAGCTTCTTTTCAGCCAACATTCTCCAACTGTCATTCAGCTTTCATATACAAACTTTGAGCCATATTTACTGTATCTAGCATTATATTACAGACACACAAACCATTTTTACAATTTATGTAACATTAGAGGAACCATATTTGACTGAAGGGCTGGCTTGCCTCCTGGACCCTTTTTCCTGTTTTGGACATCATGACCTACTTAGTCTACTGTTGGCAGGATAGGCTTCTCCAGACAGGATGAATGTGTTGGTAAATTGTTGGAGATTGTGGTATTTGTTGCTTTATTTTGCATAAATGTGTGTGTATTTAAAATCCACACAGTAGTCCAGGTGGTCCAGGCAGGGCTATTTTCTGGAAATTCCCAACATCAGCTAAAACATTTTATTCTCACTTGTGAGTTTTTTTAAAACAAATATGAGACTTATCAGAACAAACAATTCTTGAAAATATGGGTGCATGAGTATTTGTGTCTCATACTGTTTTTTTGCGGTACATATCTCCAATATTATACAGTATACAGTGTCATGTTGGTATAGCAGTTGAACTTCTGCTTTCCCCACCTCCTACTTCTGTTTCAAGATGAATGGTGGGACTGGTAAAGGTAAAGAGATTCTTCTTTAATCCCTTTCTCCTTCTTTTCTCATCCTTTCTCTTCTTTTTAAAAACAAACAAACAAATACAAACAAACAAATCATAGTGCCATAGTATATAATGAAATGGCACTTTTGCATTATAATACTAAAGGATTTTTTAAAGATTAATAGAGAAGAAAATTTGCCCTTCAAACTATGGGTCCACTTTAGCAAACCACTCCTTCCAGTTTTTTTTCCAAACCTTTTCAGTGCAGATTAAAAAAAATGCTACATTAAGTGGGAAATAGGCTCCAAAAAGAATGGGGAAAAAAGGTACATTGACATTGAAAAAGTGAATTTGGAGGTGATAAAAACCAACAAAGTCATGGGAACTATATTGTGAGTACTTGCACTTCTTTAGACAAATCTGGGAGACAAATCCTGCATTTCACCCCCAGCTTGATACTGAAATCATCATTAGGGCAGCTAGAGCTTGCCATCTGTGACCAGTAAACTCAAATTGTAAATGCACAGATAAACAGGTTATTTCCTCAGACCTGTAAAAGCAATTGGTCTTCTGTTCCCCATAGTCTCTTGGTATCTTAGGATTTCCTGAGGTGGCAACCTAGCTCCTGTCCTTGGCTAGATCTCCTCTAATCATTAGTGAGCATAGTTATTTCTTCAGGTTAAAAAAAATATTTTAGGTATAATTAGGCCTAAAGAGGATGGGGTGTCTCTTAAAAAGGCCAATTCCCCTCCCCCTTCTTAGATGCTTTGGTCGTGTAATTTACTATTTCTATCCAATCTTTTCCCAGTGTGGATGTGAAGTGATGTGATGTGCAGTTTCACTAGGGGTGTGTGTTTGTGTGTGTGTGTGTGGAGGGGACAGACTGCACCAGGTGACACCCTAAGCTGGGGTGACACCACTGCTCCTCAAACATCTGCCTTTGGGGCAGAAACAGGCTGTGTCCCATGAAAATGTTGAAGAGATGGTGGGAGTGGGGTGAGGCTCAATGGGAGGAGAAAGGAGAGGCTCCAGATATACTTTTTAAATTAAAATTTCAATTTCAAAGAAGTAATTTTTAATTTAAAATAAAGAAAATTTTAAAATGTTTTAAATGTTTTAAATTTAGGCTGTGCATATGATATTGTAATTTAAAAGTGTAATTATAATTGTGCTAGTTGTTTATGTCATAACCATTGCCATTGCATTCAGTGATATATGAAAATTAGAATCGATGAGTATCATTAATTTTTTAATTAATGACAGACCGTCCCAACACCATTACAAACACGGTTGGTGGGAACACGCGAGAGAGAGCCTTCTCGGTGGCTGCCCCTAAACTCTGGAACTTCTTGCCCAGGGAGATCAGAATGGTTCCCTCCTTGATGGCCTTCTGCCTTCAGGTTAAGACCTACCTGTTCGCACAGGCATTTAAGGAATTGTTATGAGGACAGGTGGGGATGTTGAATTTTTTTTAATGTTTTAATTGTACTGTTTTTAATGTTGTGAAGCTGCTCTGACTCCCACTGCTGGGAAAAGAATGGGATACAAATAAATATAATATGATAAATAAGTCATTACTATAAAGAGACATGACTAAGGGTTCTGCATGATGTAATGGGGGGAAGTCAATGGGAGTGACACCATGAGTTATGGCACCAGGTGACACCAATCCTTGTGACACCACTGTGCATGTGCTGAGAGAGGGCTGGGGGGCACATTTTGTTCATCCTTATTTCATAGGGCAGAATTGCTCTTATTTTGCTTCAGCTTTCCCCCCAGAAGAGGACTGTGTGTTTCCATGCATCAGCAGAAATCTTGGCACGGAATCTGGGTTGCAAATCATGATTGGTAAGGGAGTCAGGTATCACCCAAGTAATATAAATGAATTCAGATCTGTAGAACCAAAGAAACTGCATCACAGACTATTGAAGAAACTTGATGACATACTTGCAGAACCACTTGTCATAGTTTTTGAGAAATCTTGAGAAATGGGTGATATGCCAGAGGACTAGAGAGAAACAAACATTATCCCTCTTTTCAATGAAAAAGAAAAAAGAAAAAGAGGCAGAAAAGAAGATCCAAGAAACTACAGACCAGTCAACCTGACCTCAGTACCAGGAAAATTATTAGAATAGATTACACAGGGCTCTGCTTGCAAGTATCTCGATGACAATGCAATGAATAGTAGGAACCAGCATGGTTTTTTCAAGAACAAATCCTGCCAAACTAACCTGATATCTTTTTTATTGGTTCACTAGCTTAATTAATGGTAGGAATGATGTGGATGTTATCTATTTGGATTTCAGCAAATCATTTTATGAGATCTCCCATGATATATTGATTAGCAAACTGAATAAATTTGGAATACATGGAAACAGCATCAGATGGATCCATAATTAGCTGGAAAACTGGGCTCAAAGAGTTCAAATATGTTGCTGTGCTTCAAATTGGAAGGAGATCTCAAATGGTGTGCCACAGGTTCTGGCTTGATGCTGACCCTCTTCAATATTTCTATGAATTATTTAGATGATGGGGTAAAGAAAATCTTATCAAATTTGTGGTTGATACAAAACTGGGAGGAGCAGCTAACATATTGGAAGATAGGAACAGAATGCAAAAGGAGCATGATAAACTAGAAAACTGGGTTGAAATTTAAAAAAATGAAATTTAACAATGACAAATGCAAAATTCTACATTTAGGTTCACAAAAGCATGGATGGAGGATACTTGGCTCTGCAGCTGTTGTTGCTGTTGTTGATATTGTTTTTAACTGCCTTCTAGTCAACCCTGACTCAGGGCAACAACATGGATGAGATATCTCAAAGACTCCCTGTCCTCCACTACTCTACTCTACATGATTGAGATCAACCATCTAGCATGTGCTCTCTCTCTTTCTACTGCCCTCTACCTTTCCTAGCATTATTGTCTTTTCTAGTGATTCATGCCTTCTTACCATGTGGCCAAAGTACAACAGCCTCTGTTTAGTCATTCTGGCTTCCAGGGAGAGTTCGGGCTTGATCTGTTTTGAGACCCATTTGTTTGTCTCCTTGGCCATCCACGGTATTCTCAGTACTCTTCTCCAGAATCACATCTCAAATGAGTGCATTTTCTTTCTATTGGTTGTCTACACTGTACAACTCTTCAACCATGCAAGGTGGTGGGAAAAACAATGGCTTGGACTAGCCTCATTTTAGTGTTCAGAGTTATATCTTTACATTTTAGGTTCTTTTCCATTTCTTTCGTAGCTGCTCTTCTCAATCCCTGCCTTCTTCTAATTTCTTGATTGCAGTCTCCATTCTGATTAACGTTTAATTCAAGGTATGGGAATTTTTGATTATTTCAATTTTCTCATTATCTCATCTGAATTCTTGTAAATCTTCCATGGTCATTATTTTTTGTTTTCATGATGTTCAGCTTCAAGCTTACCATGGCATTTTCCTCTTTGATCTTTTACAGTAATTGCTCCAGGTCTTTTTTGGTTTCTGCTAGGGATATTGTGTTGTCTGCATATCTTAGGTTGTCAGTGTTCCTTCCTCCAATCTACACTCCTCCTCCCTTGGAATTCTAAGCCTGCTCTGCATATGATGTTTGAATAAATAGGTTGGTAGTATGCAGCCTTGCCTGACCCCTTTGCCAATTGGGAACCATTCTGTTTCTCCGTACACAGTACTGATGGCACACTCTTGTCCTGAGTACAGTTTATGCATCAGACAATCAAGTGTAGTGGCACTTCCATTTTTCTGAGAGTGTGCCATAGCTCCCTGTGACCTATGCAATAAAAGGCTGTGATATAATCAATACAGTACATGCAAATTTTCTTTTGGAATTCCTTGGTTCACTCCATTATCTATCATATGTTTGCAGTGTGATCCTAGTGCCTCTTTCTTTCTTGAATCCGGTTTACACTTCTGGGATTTCTCACTCCTTATACAGTAGGAGCCTTTTCTGCAGAATTTTGAACTTTGTGTGGGAAAACTGCCATGGACGATCTTTTGTGTCACCTTTTTTGTGTATAGGAGTGTATATTGATTGTTTCCAGTTTGTGGGTCACTGCTTCCCCCCCCCCCCTTTTTTGTTGGCAGATTTTAGTTAGACCTGAGTGAAGCTTTCACCTCACTTTCCAAAATTTGGGATTTGTCTTCATATTTTTCTTCTACCCATGTGTTGATAATCTTTTCACATTTTTATACAATTCTTCTGTGTATTGTTACAATTATTTTTAATTTAATCTTGGTTTTGTATTATGTTCCTCTTCTGATCATAGAGCATTGTATTCTGGTTTTGTTCCTGTCTCCCTTTGCTTTTGCTTCTCTTCTTTCTCCAACTGCTTAAAGTGTTTCCTCTGTCAACCATTGTTTTCTTCTTCTTTTGGCTACAGTTATCATCCGTCTGCATTCCTCTTTAATTGTGTTTCCAACTTCTACCCATAGTTCTTCTGGTTCCTGATCAACTAGATTTAATAGAGCAAATTATTTTTTACACTTTGCAAAAATTATTACTGTTTTTAAATTATTTGTTAAAATACATCATTCTTACAATATTCAAAATTTTTCCTCTTTTTAATCACTGAATACATAGACGTCTTACAAAGGCTTTGGCAGAGGAGAGCACAACAAAATTATTGCAACATATATAAATAAGACACAAGTAGATATGTCAAAAGAGGTTGATTTCACCTTTTAACACATAGCTTCCCTGTCTATTGCATTTTCTGCTTACAGTCATCTTTATCTCTTTTTAAAATTAGTATACTCTTCTTAAACTTTTGCACAAGTTGATGTATGAGTTATTATGTAAATCTATTAACTTTTATATAATTTCTCATAATGTTTATTACCCGATATATATGTCTTTGGAAGATTTCTTTTCTATATTAGCTCATGGCCCAGAATTTGTTATTTTTTCCTTATTTCCTTTGAAATGGTTGTTCCAATTTACTATTGACCATCATTGTTAGTTTGTCCACTGTCATTAAATCATTTAGTTTTGTTATCTAATCTTCAAACATGAGGATTTTTCCCTTTCCAGTGCCTTACAAAAATTATGCGGGCTGCTGTAATCACAAAAATGACCTTAGGATCATTGTTGATAGTTGAACATGAGCCATCATTATGATGCTGCAGCTAAGAAGGCAAGTTCTATTTTAGCCTGCATTAAATGAAACATCATTTCCCAGTTGAGGGGAATAATAGTCCCCTTAAATTCTGTGCTCATCAGGCCTCATCTGGTGTATTGTGTTCAGTTCTGGGCACCTCATTTTAAAAAGGTGTTGACGAGTCTGGAGTAAGTTCAGGGAAGGGCAACAAGTACATTAAGAGGTATGGAAAATAAAACATAGGAGGAGAGGTTAAAAGAGCTAGGCATGTTCAGCTTAGTGTAGAGAAGACTGAGGGTAAACAGTTTCACTCTTCAAATATCTCAAGAGCTGCCACAAAGAGGAGGGTGCAGACTTGTTCTCTGCTGCCTCAGTGGGTAGAACTAGGTTTAAGAGTAGATTTTGACTTAACATTAGAGGGACTCTTGACAATGAGAAAGGTTTGACAATGGAATCAATTGCCTAGATAGGTGGTGTGGTCTCCTTCTCTAGATGTCTTTCAAAAGGTACTAGACAGCTACCTGCTGGGTGTGCTCTAGCTGGAGATCCTGCACTGAGCTGGAGGTTGGATCTGATGGCCCATAGAACCCCTTCCAAATCTGCAGTTCTGTGATTCTATGAAGTCATCAGGTGCTTCCACCTGTTTGGCTTCTAGTGTTGTCAATTAAAGGGCCTTGTGCACTTCCCCGTCTTTTCTCTCCCCAATGGAGTGGAGAATGAACAGTGTGGAAGATTCCAGCATTACAACGGGAATGATTTTTACATCCTTTCAATGTCTGAGGCAGGATGAAAATCCAATAAAGCCTAATTTGTAGGCCTTTTAAATCCACTGAGGGGCTCATGGTCATTTGAGGTCCCTTCCCTGGGTTCAGTGCAGAATAGTTGTTAGTGTTGTAGACCTTGGAGAATCCAGGTTCTAGTGTCCGCTCATTAAGTGACCTGGGCCAGACACTAACTCTAAGCCTGGCCTTGCTCACCATACTGTTGTGAGGCTAAAATGGAAGGAAGGCAAAGTGCCATGTAAACTCTCCAATTTTCCTTGGAGAGAAAAAAAGAGGGTTTATAAATATAAGAACAAAAAACGATTGGAGTGTGGTTTGGGCTGGACTATTTAATTTAGCATGACCTGTTTGGCTCTAAACATTTTGCCATGGTATAATGGCAAAACGACATGACCAGCAGTGGGGTTTGTTTTGTGACCTCCCCCCACCTTTACAGAGCCCAGGTAACTGAGTTTCTTAAATGAACTGGTAAAAATACAGCAGTGCCAATACAAATGAAGAATCTCAATGTATGAAGGCCTGCCCCCAGTATGTCAGTTTCAGGGCAGTTGCCCTTGTGTTCTTCTCCCCAAACAGTCCCTGCCTCATCTGGAAGCTCACAAGCTATTTCAGTTATTAAATGGGGGTAGAGAATGTGGGGTACAAGATTATTGTTTTTAAAGTAAGAAGAGAAACAATGATTGTTCTTGTATTGTGAACACTCCTCACTAAATGGTAAATCCAAGGAGACATGTCTTATAATTTAAATTAGAATATATAATTGGAAAACTCTTTTTGTTAAAAAAAATTCATTATTATACCATCCATTTTTTTTAAAAAACATTCAGTCATAACAAATATAACATAACCCATATGACATAACCTATCATAATGACATAATTCATTAATTATTTGTTTCCTAAACCTGTGTGTCCACATTGCCCTATATCTTTTCCTGCAAATTGCTTTTTAAGTTCATAAATAAAAGGCATTTCAGAGATCACACATTATCTGAAATCGAGACTTCTACCTTATTTGACTTCTCCGTCTTCCATTTCATTCTGAGAAAAGGAGCTGAGTCACTGAGAGGCAAGTGGAGCAGCTGCTGAATAAGATACAAACACTGATAATATTAAAATATGTAAGCAGGAGCAATACTTGCATAGTTTATAGTTCCTTATGTTGTTTTTTTTAGCAAATAGTGAAATAATAATAATAATAATAATAATAATATAATGAACTGATATTGTGGCAATCCTGAATACAGAAACTACCTCAAGGTAATGGTTTAGCCATGCAAATCTACTGTTCTTTGTTCCAAAATGTGTTCTCTCCTTCAAGTGTTAATATCTGTTTTCTGCTAAACATATGAATTCTTTGGTAATGACTTTGGACTTTTATATCTTCCCCATGTTGTTTAAAACACACGTTTCTCAATTCCTTGTTATGGTGAAAAGGATGTTGCATTATAAAATAGTCTAGGTAAACTTAACAGCTCTTTGTAATTCATTGGCTGTCACCATGGATTTGAATATGTACACCTATTTATGAGTAGCTGTTAGAATGATACACTCTGTTTCTTTTGAATGTAGCTGAATTTAGCTTCTGTACAGCTGAGTAAGCACTTCAGAGCTAAGAAAAGTAAGGAACCCTGAACTGTCAAGAAAAGCTTGATTCCAAAGTATGATGCTGTTGCACAGAATAAGGATTGTTGAATATGAGTTAAACAGCAAAAAGTTATTTTTTTGAGCTCCATCCCATATTGGGCTTCTCACTTTTCTTGACATCTATGTTGCCTTTACACTAATATTTAGGTGAGAATAATATATTTTGTTCAAAGGTTTGGAAGACTCTTGTTGTTGTTGCAATATTAAAACAATTAATTGCATTTGATTGTTCTCTAATGGGCAACTCCGGGAGTCCAAGGGCCACACACCCTGAATGTTTTCCCTCTGGCACCCACTGGAACACTCACCCCTTGTAACAAAATTTTAAGTGCTGCTTGGGAGCTTCTGGGAGCGTGTTAATCCATTTTTGAGCAAAACATTTTTTTTGAGCCATGGGAATGGGCTGCTAAAGAGAAGCCTGGCAGGCTACATAAAGCCCACAAGACACACAGTTCCTGTTCCTGATGTGCAGGTAAAAAGAGAGGAGAGATCCTGCACCAGCATTAGCTGAGGTTGGTGAGATGGAGGAGAGGAAAGAGGTGTTTTGCTTTGTATCTTCACAATGGTGCCTTCTGTTGCTACATGGGTCGTATCTACCACACACCTACTTGTTCAGACCCTATTCCATCATTAGATAAAGGTAAGACCACTTAAGCTGACAAATGCTGAGGGCAAGAAATAGAAGCTCCCACTCAGCTATTTCTCTTAAGCTCCTTGGACATTCTGTTTTGTTGCTTGTCTTGTCTTGCAGCTCTAAATTTCCCTGCATACCAAGAGTTTGGGTGTGGGATGCCAGTCATCACTGAAATAAGATTGGACAAGCTGGCCAATCAGCTTCTTTACATGGAAAGGAGAAGATACTTCACTTTAAATTACCACATTGTCTTTCATCTTTCAAAATTGCTTTCTGACTGGACATTTTGATGCATGTGAAAAAATCCGATGATACACAGCTCTGTGTGGCAACTCTCAAGACAGAGATCATGATCACATAAACTATGAGCTTGTATAATATTTCTTCCAAAGAGGCCAAATTGTTTGTATGTGTCAAATAAGGACTGACATAATGGTTTCTATGAAATCTAAAACCTCCCTTGTGGGGCATCATTACTTGTTTTGAAACAAAACATGAAACGTGATACAGGCTTCTCAGAAGTTCAACAGAAGCTCACCAAGTGCAAACTGCTGAGGGAGGGGAGGCGTCACAAACATTAAAATGAGAACATGCAATTGGAAAGAAAACTTTACTGATTCCAGCTGACAGGTAGGGTTGGCCCAAAAGCATGAGGTCTGGATCTGGCATCAACCAACCTACTTGTTGATCGATGAACCAAGTTGCCCAGTCGAAGCCAGGCCCTGGGATGACAAAAGGGATAATTGATTGATCGCACTTTCACATCTCTACCCCTTATCACCAGGGGATGCTGAACAGGAGTTACCACCACAATGGCAACACCTCAATGCTCCCAGCACCTCTGGGTCCTTGAAGAACCCCCAGTCCAGTGCTCTGCAGCACAGGAAGCCATGCCCACCAGATCTACAACCTGTGCTACTGCCACAAAAGGTTGCCCCACCAGCGGGGCCCTGCCTTCCACCAACCCTCCAGAAGCTGCACTGCCTCAAACCAAAGAACCCAACCCAACAGTCCTCATGGCTTCCCTAATCAGGAGTCCAAACCAGGACACACATAACCAGTGAATGCCCCAGACTTCCACCTGCCAATTCTTTTTATTGAGTCTACTGGCAGGTCACTTCCTGCTGCAGTTGTAGCCTCCCCTATGCAGAATGAGTATCCCCCAAAGCCCTCCGCTTGCAGCCTGGCTCACTGCAATGCCTGGTGAAGCACCAACATAAGTTGGAGCCATGCAAATGGACTCCCATCCTCATGGATGAAGAAGGAGCCTTCAGTTAATAGGTGGGATGCCACATACTTGCATAAAGTCTGAACAGGGCACAGCTGGCAGCATGGACCCTGTGAAGTTTGATGGTGGATCCTTTCCCCAACTGGTCGCACTTAGACCTGTGAAGAACTAAGAATACAGCATTTTCCACAAAAGAATCATCCTCCCTCTGAAGAGGCTTCTTTGTTCTGTCCACCTTGGAGGAAGGGATAAGTTCACCCATCCATAATGAACATCGCCTCCACCACGTGGGCTTAAATAGGCCTAACAGCCAATTGGAGTAGGGGAAACTGGAAGTCCCACATATTCTAGCTTCCCAGCCAACCAGGGATGGCCCTTCTGCTTGTAGCTGATTAATGTGGAGGTGCTTCCAGCTCCCAATACATGCTGGGAGATGTAGTCCCAGCTGGAGCTGGAGGTCCCACCTCCATGGGGTCCCTGCAGCCAATTGGGGGCCTATGGATAGCTCCAATGCCTGCTGGGAGAGTGCCAGGGCCACACCAGAAAGGCAGCAGAGATCTGCCAGCTCCAACCCAGCAACCAGGCCAGCCCAGTAAGTTGGGTGGCCCCATTTCACATTTGGGACTCTTCTTCCCCCTGCCCCCTACAAGCTTTTATGAAGTGTATGAAGTTGGCTGAATTGTAATGTAATTTGCAACTTAGCTTTAGGAGTTTCAAAGTCACTTTCAATCAAAAGCAGACAAAAATGTTGTAAGACTTTGGCAAAACTTAAATTAAAGCTGTTTAGAAAATAGTGTGATTCTTTATTTTATTACATGGACGGTTGGCAACTGTGCCCAAATTAGTTTCAAAATACATTTAAGTGTCTGATTTTTTATTTGTAAGAGGAATAATGGTTAAAAAGTTGCATATGAAGCAGTTATTGTCCATTCATTGTTAAAGAAAACATAACTGCAATTGAAACCTCCTGCAGTATGACTGGAAGAACACATGCCTTCTCAGTAGCTCTACCTGAAATCTTTTGGCTGATGAATTCCTTTTAGTACTGGCCACGATAGTCAGATTTTGTTACTATGAATTGAACAAACTGAATTTGCCAAGATCATGCCCACCCCACAACCTCAAGAAACACAAGGTGCATCTACAATGTAGAAACAATGCAGTTTGACACCACTTTAACTGCCATGGCTCCATCCTACAGAATCCTAGGATTTGTGTTTTATAAAGCACCATCACTCTTTGGTAGTCAGCATGGTGTAGTTGTTTGAGCATTAGACTACAACTCTGGGGACTGGGGTTCAATTCCCAGCTTGACCATGAAACCTGCTGGGTGATCTTGGGCACGTCACATCTCTCAGCCTCAGGGGAAGGCAATGGCAAACCTTCTCTGAACAAATCTTGCCAAGAAAACCAATGATAGGCTTGCCTTAGGGTTGCTATAAGTCTTAAATGACTTGAAGGCACTCAGCAACAAACAAATTGCTCTTTGGTAGAGAAGGCTAAAAACGTTGTAAAACTACAAATCCTAGGATTCCATAGGATGGAGCTACAGCACTGAAGGTGGTGTCAAAACTGCATTATTTTTACAGTGTAGGTAAATCCCAGGTGCTATTTTTGTTTAACACTACCACAGTTACAGATCTTCCAAGAACTGGGAGCAGATAGACTGCTAACTCTATGGAGGAAAACCCAAGTAGCTCTGAAACATCCTTTAAAAAAAAGAGAATAAATTCAGAGATTAGAATGTATCTAGTCTATATCACAGGGTGTTTCTGTGCCAGCTAAATCGATGGGAGTTCAAGTCCAGCACATCTAGAGGAAATTGGGGTAGGCTGTACTATATTATCTTGGTCGAGGGGGATTCTCAGGAGAATGAGCTTGTAGGGAACAACATCTTTTTATTAGCCACTGTTTTCATCTCTGTGTGGTTGATTCCCACCATGCTGATATCACATGTACTGGAGGTGCAGGATTACACATCCACATTCATCTTG
The DNA here is from genome assembly GCA_034509955.1 of Urosaurus nigricauda. Lineage (NCBI taxonomy): Eukaryota > Metazoa > Chordata > Lepidosauria > Squamata > Phrynosomatidae > Urosaurus > Urosaurus nigricauda. The sequence continues at coordinate 308,799,535 of JAOEGL010000001.1, read as the reverse complement.
CTTCCAGAGGATACCATGCCACACAATACCTGTTTCGTTGGAGCTTTGGGACACATGTGAAATATTGTCCACGTCTGCAAATTTGGCCTTCTTGTTCTGAGGCTTCAGGCATAGAGGGAAATATTCACGGGAGGGATTGTTTTTCTGAAAAACGGTTTTCTCTGGTTGGCTTACCAGAGCAATAATGAGTGGCTTCATATCATGTTGTATGGAGGAGACTGCAGCATTGGCAACTGTAGCTGCCCACTGATTCATTCCCATCTGTTCTTGCTTTGCAAAACAGTAGGTGAAAGAGAGGAGGAAACAGAATGCAATACCTTTGCATAACATGGAATTGGCAGTTCCCAATGTAAATGAGTTTACAAGAGAGTACAAGAAGCCACTGGTTTAGAGATTATCCTTTCCTTTGCTGGAGTCTTAATTGAAAGAGTTGTTAGAGAGGTGATAGGCTGTTCATACAGCAGTATATTTTCAAATCTTAGTCTGTTGTGTGTTCTGCATGTGGACCATTGTGTGGAAATCTAGGGAACAGTGCTTGGTCATAATATTTTGTTTCTCATCATGATGTACCCTGCCCCAATTGCTCACTCAGAGGGGCAGGTCATAAATTATTATTATTATTATTAATAAGGCCAAATGTCCCCCACCCCAAACAGCTGGGCTGAATAGTAGGGGCAATTGTATCTGTGCAGGCGGGGCGGGGAACCAAAACCCACCTTCCCTCAGAATGGTCTCATCTGTCAGTAATGTGGCTGTGTGTTTCACTTGCTAGACAAAAGTCTTCTGTTTGAAGGCCTGCCCAGGACTGGGTTTTGTTGGAAGTCAACCTTTATTTTCACATCTGTACATCCCAAGTTGTCTTGACAGTACATAACCATCAGAAGGGAGAGTGTTAGCAACCTGAACATTGACCATCAATAGTTATTAGCCCCAAACAGCATTCTGAGGAAAAAGTTTGCTCCTATTTCAAGTGGAAAAAAGTAGCTTCTTCACCTCTAGAGCCAGCTTTTCAGCGGCTCTTGGGTGAGTGGAGTCTGAATGCCATGCCCCCAAGTCACGCAGAAACAGGCCACCATGTAATCGGGGGCATGGCTTCTAGGCGACTCAGGAGTGTGGCATGTCTAAATAGCACACCCCCCAGCTGGCATTAAGCCGGACTTTCAGGGCCTTCTGTTTTGACCCTAAGACACCACAGAAGGCTAAGCAAAATAGAGCTATTGAAATTGGATAACAAAGGCTTAGGGTTGTAGAGAGGGTGATATATACCACTCCTGGAAAGGTATCCACGGAAAGCAGGATGCGACTCCGACAGTGTATGAGGGTGATACAGTGAATGAAGAACACATAAAGAACACATGTGTTCCTCTGTGAACACATAAAGCTAAAGCTGGGCTGATACTCATATCTGATTTCCTAACCTTGAGGGTACTTAGTGCTGTATTGCAGTGTAATAAAGACCTGATTGGCTTCCCATGGAATTGACAATGGGATTCCAGAATGACTGAGGGTTTTAACTTCAGATTAACAAAAACATTGATTGGATTTAGGACATCCCCAAAATGAATGGATAGGGAACTTGGCTGGGAACACATCAGGGGATAGGTAGGAGATATGGTCTTATTTGGCTTAGTGCAATGGGATCACCTTTGTCTCTAATACAAGAGGATATATGGAAAGCCTGCGAGAAGATAAGGCAATCATCAAACCCATTTAACCTTTATTTTATGATTACCCTAAGTCCTCCGCATGTCTTTGGGTCAATGTGCCTTTCCCATGGGAAACTTCCTAGTGTTTTAAAGGTCATTGTAACCTCTTAAAACATGCCTGGCTCTAGATATGAAAATATGAAACCCTATATACAGCATGGAGGTGTCAGGTGTCAGGTTTGCTTACATTATAAATAAACTCTGTCTTATGCAGACCATGTCATAGGAATTTCTTGGTGAAATTTATTCTGGAGTTTTGCCCTTGCTTTCTTCCAGGGCTTAAGCTCAAGGCTACCCAGTGGATTTAATCACCCTGGTCTTCCAAAGTTGAAACCACTAAATCATATTGTATCAGATGTATAAATTGGCATATGCAGATCTGTGGCCTGTTGAACTATCCTTTTTGATGATGCCTTAAAATGGTAACATGGTCTGTCAGCAAAGGTTTTCTCTATCTTGATGTAGACACAACCGATTATTCCAGACCTTAGAAAATTATTAAGAAGCAGAGTCACTTTTGGAGTACAGTTTCCAGAATCCCCCCAGCTGGCTACCTTATCCAGGGCCTGCTTTTAGGAGGAAGGATGTATATAGTAACATAGAATCATAGAGTTGGAAGAGACCACAAGGGCCATCCATTCCAACCCCCTGCTGTACAGGAGCTCAGAATCATCAAAGCACACTTGACGGATGACCAGCCAGCCACTGTTTAAAGACCTCCAAGGAAGGAGGCTCCACCACTCTCCATGGGAGTGTGTTCCACTGTCGAACCACCCTGACTGTCAGGAAGTTCCTCCAAATGTTTAAGTGTAATCTCTTTTCCTGTAGCTTGCATCCATTCTTTTGGATCCTGTTCTCTGGAGCAGCAGAAAACAAGCTTGTGGCACTATTCCTTTCATCTAGACACTTTCTTCTATTTATGCAGCCTAAAATTGCATTGGCCTTTTTAGCTGCTGCATTGCACTGTTGAACCATGTTCAACTTGTGATCAGCTTGGACTCCTAGATCCCTTCCATACGTAGTCTTGTTAAGCCAGGTATCTCCCATCCTATATCTGTGCATTTCGTTTTTCTGCCCTAAGGGCAGTACCTTACATTTCTCCGTATTGAATTTGATTTTGTTAGCTTTGGCCCAGCTTTCTAGTCTATTCAGATCATTTTTAATTTTGATCTTGTCCTCTGGGGTATTAGCTACCTCTCCCAATTTGGTATCATTTGCAAATTTGATAAGTATGCCCCCAATTCTGTCATCCAAGTCATTGATAAAAATGTTCAATAGCACTGGGCCCAGGACAGAACCCTGTGGTACCCCACTGGTCACTTCTCTCCAGGATAAAAAGGAGCCATTGTTGAGCACCCTTTAGGTTTGGCCGGTCAACCAATTACAAATCCATGTAACAGTTACTTTGTCTAGCCCACATTTTACCAGCGAATGAGAAAGTATTTGGAGAAAGTAGGGCTGGCTGGTGGGATAAAAAGCTCAGTTGTCCAGGGAGTTTATCACATGGGATTAATTTCTTTCAATTGAAAATGGAGCCAATTCGCAATTATGTGAATTCGCTAGTTTAGCGAATTTACATGAAATCTGATTGCGTTCGAAATGTGTTCAGAATGACTTCCCATTTCCCGAAAATGACCCCTCATTGCCCGAAATTGTGTGAGATGTTCTAATACGCAATTACGTGAAACTCCATGATTGTGTTCAGAATGACTTCTCATTGCCTGAAATTGCGTGAGATACACTAATTCGCAATAATGTGAATCCCCATGATTGTGTTCAAATTGCCATTGCATTATACCCCCAAATTCCGTCGTATGATAAACTCACCAGAGTCACAATTTGCAGATGCCTTTCCTAAATCTTTTTAAAGATTCATGAAACTAAGAAGTGTATATACTTGTGCTGGCCGCTTTAAGTTGAAGCTGAAATGTGGAAACATTATTTCATGCCCCAGCATACCAAAACAAAACAAAAATCCAAAACCAAAAACAACCCCCTCACTTATTCCTAAAATTATTCCTAAAACTATTGTAATTTTAGCAGAACTGTGATTTTAGATGAATTTAGCAGCCATACCTAGATAGAGCAAACTTGAAGGGGATGTCCAGGGAGAATGGACTCATGGTCACTCAAGGTCAGGAAGCTTTCTAGGTGACCTTGGTCTAGCTCTAGGTGACCTTGGTCCAGCCTGACAGGATTGTGAGGATAAAATGGCAGGGAACATTCACATTGGCTGCCCTGTTACATGAAATAAATAATTGGGTGGTGTGGGGAGCATAATGCAGGCAGCCATTTTATGACATAAAGAGGCAGAGTGGAAAGGGAACATTCCAGAAATGCTTGAGGGAGCATGTTTCATGGAATATAACCATTACATGTCTGAATGTGTTCTGTACTCGATAGGGCCTGTTATAAGTAATGATTGTTCATTTAGTTGTTGTTTGTCTATTTTTATTCATTTGCTGAGTATATAACCTACCCTTTCTGCAAGAAGCTCAAAGAAGTGTGCACCAGTTCTATCCTCTCTGTTTTCTTTTCAACAACACCCCCATGAGGTAGTCACAGTTTGAAGAGAATGACTCACCAAACATCACTTAGTTCACTACATGGCTGAATGAGGAGTTGGATCACCAGAGTTTGGAATTACTAGAATCTTCATATACAATTTGTCTTTTTGTTTACAGGTGAGCAAATCTGTCAAACTTCATTTCACTTAGAGACTATTTTCCTCTCAGTTTACTTTATTCTGCCCTCAATTTTTTTCCGTAGTCCACATAGTAATATAGAAATGTTTAGCGGTATGTATTTTTATGCAAGTTACAAATGTACACATTTTTGTGCACACTTTCCCCCACATTTATGCATTGGCTTTTCAAATACTTATTTTATATTCATTTTGGCAAACTTTTCAAATTACAAACTTTTAAAAACTATGTGAAGTGCAATCTTAACTTCAGAAGACTTTTGATCTTGGTGTCCACCTAATCAGGCTTGGGAAGTACGAATCTAGTACATTTTCTTTGAAATGTGAACCAGGTAATTTCCTTTTCCATTCCAATCATTGCCATGACCACAGCCCTACTGCAAGGAGGGGAAGTGTGCTGGGTCCAGACCCTCTATCCCTTTTTTGCATGCCCTTCATATGTGGAGAGTGACTTTTTGAAGGGGAGGATTACCTCTATCTGCAGAGGCTCCCCATAATTGTTTTGAACCCTGGGAAGGAGAAGGCTTTCTCTTCCAGAAAGTCACCCTTGATACACAGTAGAATACAGTGATCATTCTCTTACATTTAGTAAATCTAGCCTGAAGATGTCTGAATAGAGCTCAGGAAGTCATATGAACAAAACTACACAGTATGTATTACCAGGTTATATAGAGGAACAAACAGATGGCTGCAAGTTACAGTCCCAGTGACTTTTCTCTCCATGTTCAGTGGAACCCACTCTGAGTTGTTAGTGATGGCAAGGAGATTTGTTTGTCTGATTTTCTCCTAAGAGTGAAAACATAATGGAAATTATTGGAGTTGGGAAGAGTAGTGCAAGAGGCAGAAACCTACCTGCCCAGTTCTTATTAGTTTTACTAGTTAGATCTACAGTTGTCCTCTGTTTGCGCAGGCTTCATATCCGTGACCCTCACTTACTCATGAGGAGTAAACAGAGGGGATTAAAATGGGGTGCATATCCAAGGTGCGCACCCGCAGCCACTCACAGCACATGTGCTCATTCAAGCCTATGGGGGTAAGACATTTGCAAAAATTGTAGGGGAGGGATGTGAAAATAGGGGCTACAGGGTACAGGTGTGTGTGTATGGAGGGGGGGATCCAATACAGTTTCCCTGAGAAAACGGAGGGCTGACTGTATATGCCTCTTTTTTCCAAAGAATTCAAGCCTCTAATTACAAACTGGAACAAAGAGGTGGTAACTTTTCGATCAGATCGTTAGATCATATTGTGCAGTGGATCACCTCATTTGCAAGACTGAATTAAAGACAGTTGTTGGGCTAATTAGTTCAAGTTCAAGTTCATCTTTATTCCAGTCACAGACCAGCACAGCTGGGCTAATCTACCAGATCCCATCAGTAGTGTCTATCTTGGTTAGAAATTGGATGGGAAACTGGTTGCTATAAATTGGATGGGAATACTGGTTGCTATAAGCTATATTTCTGAGGAAGGAACTGGCAAAACCACATCTGATTATTCCTTGCCTAAGAAAACTCTATGGAATTAATGGGGTTGCCATAAAATGATTGACTATCTAGAAGCATGCACACACATTAGTTATTTATTAATCTGATTAATCTATCAGTTTTTAATTTATTTTTTAAACTGACCTGTTCTTCATACTGCCCAAGGAATAGTACACCAGCTGTCCTTGTTATTGTTATGTAGGGATGGAAACAATATTCAAAAATGTTTGGAAACATGGTCAAAAACATGTATTTTGCATGTTGAGAAATCCTGTAGAGCAGAATCCTTGACTGATGATAATCTTAAGAGTTTGGGACTTATTCTGCACAAAATTTGCACATGATTGTCTTATGGAGAAAACAACATTTTATATGTACAGAAAATGGTTTTAATTAAGGATTTATTCTTTTCAGAATTCATACATGGTTGGTTTGCTTAGAAAACAGCTTTTTTTCTGCACAAAACAATTATGCGCAAATTGTGCTTTTGAGGCCTTTCTCATAGTGGGATGAAAATTGCTAAAATTACTAGTTACTTCCTTTGAGAAAAAATTAGTGAAGGATTGCATACATATTGTTATGTGCCTTCAAGCTGATTCCAATTTATGGCAATTATATCATAGGGTGTTTGTGGGGGTTTTTTTTTTTTTTTTGGACAAATTTTATCCTGAGGAGATTTATCATTGACTTCTTCTGAGACTGTGACTTGCCCAGGATTACCCAGTGGGCTTCTGTGGTTGAGCAGGGATTCAGATTCTCATCTCATGGAGTCCTAGCTATCCTATTTCCCACTTAGCTTCACAACAACCCCATGAAATAGATCAGGCTGGAAGACAGTGACAGCCCCAAGGTCAATTGGCTGCCTAGGGATACTATTTTGTGGAGAATACCCATCCACAGACATCTAAAACTTACCTTCTTCTGCATTAAGTCAGAAATGGGTAACTGCATCTATCTAAATTTTAGCTTTATGCCTGAAAGGGAGCGAGAATATAGATTTCCCAGGTCCCAGTTAAACACTCTATGCTCTACACCATATTGACTCTAACTCTGTGGCCTTGTCTGTACTGATAGGGATCTCCTGGAAAGTGCAGCCCTTCTTTGGCAACTGTAATATTGATTGACTTTCTATGAGGTCCTTACCATAAAAAAGAAGTGTGTTTTACTCACTCTTAACATAGAGCTTGGAAGAAAGAATTTGCCTAGATCTGTTTCTGTTGTAATAAAAAATTGTATAACATAATCATATACAGTGCTTTAAATAACAGCTTACAAATAACTGGTTGTTTGTTATTTATTCCTTTTCCCATAACAAAGTTATAACTACACGGAAGTTGTAACATAATATTTAACTTAGCCTCAATACTTCTGCAGTGCAACAGTAACTTTTTATTACTTTTATACTTATGGAGTGTGGCCTCACTAAATAAGAGGAAGAGAATATCACATTGCAGTGCTGATGGGTGTTGAGTCAATAGCAAGGGGGTTAGGAGGAGAGTGTATTTTGTATCACAGACCAACAGATCGGAGGATTAAGGTGCTTTCTCATGGAAATGCAACTGTTATGCTTCCTTTTCAGAAATGAATAGAGAACTGCTTTTTAAAAGGAAGACTGTAATTTAACTAACATCTTTGGGGAGAGGGGCTTGGAATGATAAATGTAACTGATTGCTTTTTGAAAATAACTTATATATATATTTCTTTCATACTCCATCCTTCTCTCAGCATGGACTCCAAAGCCGCTTCTGACTCTCTGACCACAAATCTGTTTCATTTTTTAACATGCTCTACAACCCTCTGTTTGCTATAAACTAATAACCAAAATTCTGGTTTAAAAAAGAAATGAAGCAAAAAACAGTGAAAATAATCTGTGGAGATATTTTTCTACAACTGTAAGTAAATCACATTGCAAAGAAAAAGAATGGAAAGATGAAACACAGTGAGCTTCTACTCTTGCTTAAGTCTCCAGATATTGGTACACTTTTTAAAATCATTACTCTTGGTATAAAATTTTAAAACAAACACCAGAAACTAGTTCTGATCCTCTTTTGTGTCTTTAAACATGAATAAATTCTTAAGCAACTTTTGAATTTGTGTGCCATCACCCTCTACTGGACAACCAGAGGTATGACTGTAAGCAATGTTGTACAGGTTTAGATTATAAGACTTGCATAACATTTTGTGTGTGTTATGTTCTTATTGAACTGAACTCAGATATATCATTAATAAGTTTGTTCAAGAGTCTGGATCAGGGACTCACATTAATAGTAAATTAATGTGTGAATGAAACTAGGAACATGCCTACCCTCTCCTCATCTGTCAGAAGAGAATCCACAGTCAGTTGGGGACCCGGATTTTACAATGTTTCTCAGTGTGCTGAGAAAGCCTTTGTGCTGTTCAGATTTTTGGATTAACAGGTGCAGAGCAGAAGTGGGAACAGCAAACACTACACCTGTCTACCCCCTCCCCTGATTACTGAACATCTGGGAAAGGCTTCAGTTAGTTTACATGGTTGGTTCTAGTGCTCTGCAACAGCTTTCTGGGTTTGGGTACCACACCTGTACTCTGTAGCCCCCATTTTCACATCCCTCCCCCACAATTTTTGAAAATGTCTTATTTTTGTCCCTTCTTCCAAACAGTCAGTAAGTGTCTTCATGGAACACTCCCTCCAAGCATCCACACAGGCCTCAATAGGTCTGTGCATGGGGGGAAATTTTTTGCAAATAACATTTTGGAGTGGGGAGATTGCAGGATTGGGTACAAAAACAGTCTGGGGGTTCTGTGTGTGGCCTGTGGCTGACTGTGCCCACTCTTACTCTGTAAAAGCCCTGTGGTGGGGGTGGGGGTGGTGCATTAGTACCAGCACTCAGGCCAGTACACCGTACTGGCTCACAAGTTTCAGTAGATATCCATAGGTATGATAGAACGTCAGCCCTTGGCCACTGAGGTGGAAAGCCCTTCCAGAGCAGCTTTCTTTAACCTGGTGGTCTCCAGTTGTGTTATATTTCACCTCCCATGCTGTTGGGATGTTGGAACTTACCTGGAGGGTTCCAGGTTGGGGAAGGCTGCTCTGGAGTGACTTGTTTCTGCCATCATTTTCCCAATGAACATAATGTAATAAATGCACATACTGGTCTAATAACAGATTAACATACTAGCTGGAAGCCTGTAAAATGGTCCTTCGCACCAGGACAGCTGCATATTAATGACATGGGGAAAGCAAGGAAATTCATCTTGTACCTATACAGAGAGGAAACTGCTGGTGCCCAAGCAACCTATATCCATATTTATTTACTTAATTAGTTTATATCCTGCCTATCTCTCAATGTGGGACCTAAGGTAGCTCGTTACATTAGTTAAAATAACATGCAGTTAAAACAATAGATAATACAAAAGTTCACTTTAATTAAACAACAATATTAAAAACAGTTTAAAAGGCAGTTAAAACAACAACAGCAACACCAGCAATGATAAAAATACAACACACTCCAAATAAAAGATGACCTGCAACAATCAGTTAACAGTTAAAGGCATGGGTAAACCTAGCCTTCTAGTGCCTGGCAACAGCCCCGCAAGAAGATTCTTTCCTATGTCTTCACCAAATGTGTATGTGATGGTGGTGGAGCCTATTATCTATACTGTAGAAATAATGCAGTTTGATACCACTTTAATGGCCATAAACCCATCCTACAGAATCGTGGGATTTGTAGTTCTGTGAGGCACCAGCACATTTTGGCAGAGAAGGTTGGGGCCATTCAGACTGCCTCTAAGGGGCAGCCTGCATCTGCCTTCAGCTGCACTGAATTGGGGCCACAGCAGCTGCATGCTGGAGCCCTGATCTGGCCTTTCCAGGGCACAAAAGGACCCACAAAAAGTGGCTCCTTTTTGAGCCCTGGAAAGGGTGCGATAGCTGCAGCACTGTGGCTTTAAGCTGCAACTTTGGCACTGCATTGTGTGGACACACCACGATGACACGTAATGTGGAGCTGTGTGCAGCATCATGGTACCCTGGGGATGGAGTTGGGGCATGTGTCATGTGGATGCCACACCCTGAATTCACCCCCAGGCCAAACTTAATGGCTGGTCTGCACAGGGCTGATAAAACTGCAAATCCAAGGATACCATAGGATGGAGCTACAGCACTTCAAGTGGTGTCAAACTGCAAAATGCACCCCAAGAGAAAACCTTTCCCTAAAGTTCTTAAAACTTAAGCAGACTCATTTTAGAATATCTTTTTAGATAGTTTGGACCTAAGCTGTATCTTCATAGTGCCTGTTTTCTTCAGAAATAAAGGCACTCTAGGAAGGCTGGCTTGGGAAATCATCTGCCAAGCACCTTTAATTCTGAGGACTGACTTAGAAGCAAGATGCTGCTGAAATAGGCTGCTTGATATGGAAGTCAGCAACTTTCTCTCTGGATGACAATGAGAGGTCTTTCTCTGTTTCCTCCAGCATCTGCTGGTACCCTTGCTTTCATTTCACTCTTGCCTTTGCTGTACCCACTCCCTGCACTGCCAGAATTATGCTGTCCAATAGAATCTTGGCCTGTGTAGGGGGTTTAGGGGAAGAGGAGAGAACAGAACCACACAGAGACACTGCTTACCCACAGAGATTTTAAAGTTGTGCACACTAATGACAGCTAGAGCCTAAAGTGTAACCAGGGCATCCAGCAGGTGACCCATGCTCCACACTCTGTAGGCATTCTGAGCTTCTTAAGAAAATTTTCCTCGCTGCTTCCTTTTCTGCTGAGGCAGGTCTTATATCCTTCCACTTACCACAAACCCCACAAACAAAAAGACTTATAGATTGCTGCTGAGCTTTACCACCATCCAGATCTCATAGTGAGATATTTGTATCTCCATACAATGACAGGGACTGGAAGATGTGAATGTTTTTCTGAGTCATAGGGGCTTTCTAGATTGGCAAAAAGAAGTGTGTTCATGGCTGCATGAAACTCTACCCTTTAGATGAGAAAAAGGGAAAGTGTGCCATGAAAACACTTTTTTTGCATTTTAGGGGAGAAGAAGCGCCTTTAAAAAGGTGCTGGTTTTCCCAGCTTTTTTAAAAACTGCGGAACGACGCAGCTCCATCTAAAGGCTGTGGTGCAGCTGCTAAGCATTAAGGAAAAGGCAACTTCATGTCACACTTTCCTGCCAATCTATAGAACTCAGACATCCAACTTCTGACCTCTTCTCATCTGTTCTGGGAAATGATTGTGATATAAAGCCTCTCCTTTTTGTGCTGGGAAAAAGGCACCTTTACTCCTGTGCCAGTGGTTTTCCTGAGTTTTGATGGTGTGTGGCATCTAAACGCTGTGCCACTGAAATGCTGCAACACTGCCCTGGAGTAGGAGGCATGATGCCGGCTAAGGGGCAGAGTTAGGATATGGATGCCACACCTCCAAGCTGCTGGGAAGCAGGCTCTTTTTGATTGTGTGTTCAGCCTCACTGGCCCAGTACAGATGGCCCCAAAGGGCTGTCACCGGGGCGTGAGTAGGGCTGGGGAGCGTGCAGCATTTGCACCCTGCCCAGCCCTACCGTGTATGGACGGCAACATCTTTTTTGTGTGCTGTGCATATGCGTGCGCCATGATGATGTCATGGTGCGCACCGCGTTTAGACAATGTGGCGTGTGCCTGATGTCATGGTGCTACTCGAGGGCACCTAGGGCGCCAAAAGGAGCTCCAAAACTGAGCTCCTTTTGAGGCCATGTGTCATTCACGCGGCAACTAGATTGCCACGGGAACCAAGGCAGGGAGAAAGGGGTAAGGAGGCCCCTTTCTCCCTGTCCTCCACCTGTATGGCTGTCCTTGGGGCTTGAAGCTCCAAGGACAGCCCTTTCCAGGCCACAGGGAAGGGGCTTTTTGCCCCTTTTCTGTTTGCCTGGAGAAGCGGCAGAATGGGGCCTCTGGGGCTGCTGGTGAGGCAGCCCTGGCCCCATTCCGGCGCTTCTCTGGGTGTCTACAGACCGCCCCTTTTGGGCAGTCTGTACAGCCCCTTTGTGTCTTTTTCCTGCACTGAACTCTGTACTTTTAAAATGTGTTTTTTTCCTGATTTGCACATTTTCACAATTTACCTAAGTCCTGCAGCTACCACCTTTGTCTAAAGTGTGTTTCTGCATAATGTTTTCCAATGCTATGTTTTTTTTAGCCATTTGCATTTTTAAAATATGTGCTGTTTTGTGTGCATATTATTTCTATGAAATGGTCTGTGAGCTTTGGAAACATGCAAAGGTTCAAAGTAAGGTGATCATTTTCTCACAACAAGTTTCAGAAAGGTTGAAAATTGTAAATCCATGTCCAACAGCATTTCTTTCCATCCCTATTACAACCCCTTATCTTTAGCTGTCTTGCTGAGTAGGGTTGATAATAGTTACAGATCCAAAACATATCTGGTTTTAGGGCTCTTCTACACTGAGTATAATACTTGGGGCCACTCCCAGAGTATTCTGGCCCTGAAACTGTCATGGATTTCCCCCTTTACCTTCACACTCCAGAGTGATGTAGGGCAACTGTCTACATATGTGTGCTACTGTGCCACAAAAGACCACCACTGCTGATGTGAGTCGTTCCCTCAGAGATCAGAAATAGGGCACTCAGCATCAACAACATGGCTGGGAGCCTTGTTGTAACCTCAGAGGGAGGGACTTGCACCAATGGCAGTAGTGCTGGATGGCAGAGCAAGTGTGTGAGCAGACACTTGCTCCTAAGTGCTCCAGATTTTCCTGCAAAATCTGAAGCAAAAGATGAATTTTAAACATTTGAATTAGGCAGAGATAGGGGCGATTTGGTGAAGAACTGACTAGCCCTTGTGAAAATTGTCCACACTTGAATTGTGGCTTTGACCCTTCATTCTGTAGGCTGGTCATCATGAGGATGAGAGGAAACCGGTGTAATTGGCCCATGTAGCTATGCCCTCAGGTGTGATGCACTCAGGAGCCAAGGAAGTCACAGATACTCCCACAAGATTGACAGACAGCTCTATTCTGCTTGTTACATTATTCTGCAGCGTGTATAACCAGAGTCATTGGAATATGCCAAAGGCTAGAGGCCCTTGTCATTATCAAATCCTGGGATAACCAGCCAGATGGCCAACAGGTGTTTGGAAAAATAATGTGCAACTGCAAGGCTCACCTTTCCATTTTGTTAACTGAGGTTATATTGTCAAGTGCTCCCCCCAGACTCTGGAAAATGAGAAGTTCATAGGAGGTGTACTTGGTCAAACTGTTCTTCTTACTGAGGCCCATTATGTATATGTAATGAAGCTGCTATGAATAGAGAACAAATATTTCACAGACTAAAAGGGCCATAAAAATGACACTAACAATGCAGATATACATCACTGATTGGCACTACCAGGAGCATAACTGTCACTATTGGAGGAGGATGAATTCATAGCTGCAAAGGCAAAGTCATAAAAATTGATGGCTATTTATGAAAGACAGAAGTAATTTAATATTTTTTTCAATAAGTGGATTAGAATTTGGAAACATTAGATCAAACTGTCATGTTGTTGACTTGGGTTGCAATAAATCCCAGATTAGAGAGCCAGTGTTTGAGTATTGAGCCAGTGATTTGAGTATTGGACTATGAATCCTGAGACCAGGGTTTGAATCCCTGCTCAACCATGGAAACCCACTGGGTGATCTTTTGTGAGTCACAGTTTCAGAGGAAGGCAAAAGACAATCCTATTGAACAAATCCTGCCAAGAAAACCCCATGATAGGTTTGTCTTAGGGTTGCCATAATTCTGAAACGACTTAAAGGTACACAAGAACAACAAATCCCAGACTCCATACTTTCATCTATGTGTGTATTGGAGGGGGGGGGGGGGGTTGGGGAGGGAAGAGGCAAATAGCTTTTTTATTCTTAATAATATTTGTTCAGAAAATGTCTAGGCTTTGAGTGGCTATAGTCCATGGATTCTACATCTATATTTGGATCTCAAATCTGTACCAACAGAAAAACATTGTAAACATCAGGCTAAATCTAGAGTCAGTCCCAATATCAATAGACATATGTGGTGATGAACAAGCCTCAATTGTTTAAGTGGGTCTATTCTAGTTGGAATGAACATTTGATTTAGCCCACTACGTTAATAGGCCAACTCTTTTACAAGGCCTTGAATTTTGTAGGACCTTCCCACAAATAAATTTTTGTGCAAGCCAAAGAAATGCATAGTAAGACTTTCCTAAGACCAGGGTCTACTAGAACCCATCATACCTTTCCCTATTCCAGAATAAGGCCATGATTTATTCATGTTTTATCCAGCCTCTGCTATCTCTGGCAGATTCTACCTGAGCCCCTCTTGTGAAGGATAGCCCATTTCCCCACATAAGCAGGGATAAGAAACCACTTTGGATCATGTGGATGATGCTTAGCCCAGATGTAAGAACACTCTCCCTGCCTAGGCAAGGGGAAACAAAGCTCCAGAGATCTAGGAGTCCAAGTAGACCACAAGTTGAACATGAATCAACAGTGTGATGTGGCAGCTAAAAAGGCCAATGTGATTTTAGGCTGTATCAATAGAAGTATAGTGTCTAGATCAAGGGAAGTAATAGTGCCACTCTATTCTGCTTTGGTCAGACCTCACCTGAAATACTGTCTCCAGTTCTGGGCACTACAATACAAAAAGGATGTTGAAAAGCTGGAGTGTGTCCAAAGGAGGACAACTAAGATAGTGAAGGGTCTGGAAACCATGCCCTATGAGGAATGACTTAGGGAGCTGGAGAGGTTTAGCCTGAAGAGAAGGTTAAGAGGTGATATAATAGCCCTGTTTAAATACTTGAAGGGATGTCAGATTGAGGAGGGAGCAAGCTTGTTTTCTGCTGCTCCAGGGAACAGGACCCAGAACAATGGATGCAAGCTACAGGAAAAAAGATTCCATTTAAACATTTGGAGGGACCTCCTGACAGTAAGGGCTGTTTGACAGTGGAACACACTCCCGTGGAGAGTGGGGGAGTCTCCTTCCTTGGAGGTCTTTAAGCAGAGGCTGGATGGCCATCTGTCGGGTATGCTTTGATTGAGAGTTCCTGCATGACAGGGGGGTTGGACTGGATGGCCCTTGTGGTCTCTTCCAAGTGAATCAACCACAACCATAGTTTTATATGAAATAGTTTGTGTGTGTCTGTGTGTATTTAGAACTGGATGCACAGAACAGTGTGTTCATCCTTTTTGTTTTATTTGCTAAGTTAAACTTTAGAAATAAATAATTTAAATTAAACACAAATCAACTATACCTTGCCATTGTGGGGACCTCTGTTGACACGAGACCTTTGAGTCTGCTAAGGCTGCTATCCAGGAACTACTGGGTAAGTGTTCATGGGCAGTGCCTCTCTTTTGATAGTGATTTATCTTTAAACTAGATTTGGAATGAAATACTAAATGACAGAGAATGTGATGAAATAAATGGACTGAAAATTAAAGGATAAAAATATAAATTTAAAGTATTTGCCGATGGTTTAGTAATTTTTTAAAGAAGATCCTTAAAATGGAATAAACAGACTATTAGAAATATTGTACTAAAAGAATTTGGGAAGTATGCAGGATTTAAAATAAACAAACAAAAAACAAAAATTATGACAAAAATTTGACTAGAAAAGAAGAAACAAACCTAATAGAGAAACTGGAATTTAAAATTGGGAAAAAAGTGAAATATTTGGGAATTTGGCTAACGAAGAGGAACACAGATTTATTTGTCAACAATTGTCAAGAAACATGAAAAAAGTTAAAGAAAGACAAGGAAAATTGGTTCCAGATGCAATTATCTATGTACAGAAGAATTTCAGCTATAATGATGAGTGTCCTTCCCAAACTGATGGTTTCTGTTTCAGAAATTACCAGTTATATTGAATGTTGGAAAAAAGTATTGTCAAAATTTATGTGGATGGGGAAGAAACCAAGAGTAAAATGGAAATTATTAATAGAAAGGAAGCAGAAGGGAGGATGCGGACTGCCAGATTTAGAATTATACTATTTGGCAACAGTTTAACATGGATTGTAGATTAGCTACCATTAGAGAATGAGAGAATGTTAAGATTAGAAGCATTTAATCCAAGACTTGGTTGGCACACGTATGTATGGTGTGGAAAAACAAAAGCTAACAGAGAATTTGAGAATCACTATATAAGAAAAGCATTATTATGAATTTGGATGAAACAGAAAGTAATACAGTCATCCCTCCCAATTTGAGAGGGATCTATTCCAGACCCCCCCCCCCTTTGAACTGGAAAAACTGTAAATATTCAAAACCCATTGGTTAAAATGGATGCATGGGCATGTGTGCAGCATCACGTGTGCACCTCAGGCATGCACACCATTTTGTTCCTCCCTACTTGCCAGGAGCAAGACCGCAGACTCGAAGGAGACTTGAAGGAGCAAGACTGCAGACTCGAAGTCTGCAAATGGATGGGCGAGTGTATATGACCTCAAGAATTAGGTGGGCACTGGGAAAAAATTGTTAAAATATAAAGTTTTGTTGAAAGAAGATGGAAAGGAAATCAAATCAAGAGAAAAAATAGAAGCAAACAGAATTACATGTAATTGGTTTACATATGAACAACTCCAAGTAAGATATAAAATGGACCAAAAATTAGAAGACTTTGAAAAAGAAGAAAAAGATAGAGAAAAAATAATGGAAGAAAAATATAAAAATAAGACAGTCAAATTCTACAAAATCTTATTAGATGAAGAATTAGAGGAAGAAACAATTTAAAAAGTCATGTTAAAATGGGCTGATAACGTAGGACATACAATTGAACTATCCTGGGAAAATACAAATAAATTTACATATTGTCAAGACTTCAAATAAAATTATTTTAAAATGTTGCATAAATGGTATATGACACTAGAAAAATTGGATAACATTTATAAAACAGGAAAAAAAGTGTTGCAGGTGTAATGAGAATAATGGGACCTTCTGTCATATGGGGTGGACACATTCAACCACTAAAAATATTAGAAAACAATTTACAATTTGATTACAAAGGTAAAGATTTTCTCTTAGAACCAAAAATATATGGAAAAGAAATTAGAAAAAGATACATGGAGAATAACTTTGTATATCACTGTAGCAAAGATCATATACACTCAAAAATGGAAAATGCAGGACCCCCCTCTGGTAGATGACTGACTAAATTAGCAGATACTATAGAAATGGACGGATGTACACACTAGCTTAAATTTAAAACAATAGAAAAAAAAACTGATAAAGAATGGAATCCAGTACTAAGCCTGTGGAAGGAGAAATGGGTAAGTTTAAAGGAAATAATCTGAATGAATAAAACAATAAGAATGAATAGATCAGAGAAGTGTAAGAAGAAAGTAAGAATACAGGGAGATGCAAGAAAAAAACAATGAGACATAGAGATAAACTGAAACAAGTAGGTTAAGGGCTAAAATAAATATAATAATTATGCATGTAAACAGAACAACAGTGTGAAACAAGTGTTAAGGAGGAACAAAATAATAATAATAATAAATAATAATAATAAAATTTATTTCTAGACTGCCCCTCTGCAAAGCAACCGGGGGGGGGGGGGTGTACAACAGGATTAAAAAAAACAACAGTTAAAAACATTCCCTCAACCCAATCCCTAACCTTCCCACCCCTTAAAATTAAATTAAACTAATACAAGAATTAAAATATATGAATTAAAATACAGATTAGGAGGCTGTTAATCAGTTAATCCATTTGATACCTGCTTAAACTGTCAATGCAGTTTATACAAGAAACCACTGAAAAACAATTTGATTCTGGGAAGCAAGTTTTATTAGAAGACCGTTATCTCAATAACTAATGTACAACCTATTGAACAAAAATATGAAATATGTAAAAACACACTGACCAAATGGTAGATTCCTCCCACCACTGATTCCTCCTACCTTCTTGATAAAGTTTTGCTATGTTGGTATTTTAAGACTGCTGAGATATCTGGGTTTAGGTATTTCCCCTTAAGTGCAAGTCATGCTTTCAGGACAGATGTGAATACTACCAGGAGTCCCAAATCCCATGGTTGATGTTTCTCACCTGGTTTTAGATTATTGTTAGCTTTGGGGATTTCACATTTCTGAATCAACAGACTGCAAATCAGAAATTGGCTGCAGTTTTCTCCAGCACAATCTGCAATGATTATTTTTCTCTTGTGATTTAATTATATATTCCCAAGTTAATGTTCCCATAGCAATGTTAGCACTTGCACAATGCACATATGTAGCATTATTGAGAACTGCTAATTTATGCACTTCTTCTTCATCCTGGGACTGTGATAGGCAATGATAGTTTTTTTTTTAAGCCTCCCTTCCAAATTTTCATTTTGGCTGCTTATTGATCATGGAAGGACTGTGTCTTTCCATGGGCTGCTTTGGAGACCATGGCAAGCAGTGTGAATGCCTCTGCAAACAGTGTGAGTGAAGCAGGAGCTGCTTCTGTAAGTTCCCTCGCACTGAAACAGCATCTCAGTAGGACCAACTGCCTCACCTGTCTTCTAAACATCAACAAAGAGTTCCTAGCTTTACTTTTACCTACTGAAAGGAGAACCAATGAAATGTGGTGGTTGGACTGGGACATAGGAGATTCAAGTTCAAGTTCCCACTAAGCCATGAAACTCACTGGGTGATCTTGAGCCAATCACACTCTTTTAGCCCAAGAATGAGTGGTGTGTATTTTTCCTTGAGCATGTTGAAGAAATGTTGTAATACAAATGTAACTAATATATTATGCCCTTTACCCAAGAGGCATTTTCACTCTGTTCTTGTAAATGAGGTGATCTCCTGTAGAATCTGGTCAAATAAATTTCCTTAAGTTAGGTGAAAAAGTTCTCCACTTTGTAGTTTGAGTTTGAGGTCCCCTCCCCCTTCATCTCTCCACATCCCACTTCTAGAGTAAAGAACAAATCTTTTATTGGAACACAGTTTTAGGGCAACCTGTTTTACATTAGGCCATGTTGTTGTTCCCTCCCTAGCCTACCAATCTCTGATATGACTGGCAGTGTTCCTTTAGGAAACACCTTCAGCCAGAGGTGTTTTCAGTCATTTTAAGTGAAGATAATATGGGTCAAATCTGTGCTTACTACTGACGTATAATTCCTTTCCATTCATCTTTCAAGAACCTTTAGAAACAGAAGTAGCTCTCAAAGTTAATCATTCTGCCAGAACTTGGGCCTTAAGTTGATCTTAACTCATGATGACCCTATAGATGAGACATCTCCAAATTTCCCTATCCTCAACCACTCTGCTCAGCTCCTGCAGATTCAGATCTGTGACCTCCCTGATTGAGTATAACCATCTGGCATGTGATCTTCCTCTCTTTGTGCTGCCTTTCCTAGCATTATTGTCTTTTAAAATACCTTATCATGATGTGACCAAAGTACGGCAGCCTCAATTTAGTCATCTTGGCTTCCGCTCAACTTTTTTTAAAAAGGCATGAGGAACAGTAATGCATATCCTGCCATGTTGTTTGCTATCACCTCAATTTACATGAACAGATAAAATGTATGTATAAGGCATATAGGGTTGCCAATCTGAATACCGGAGAGGGCTTCTGTATCGTTAATAATTGTGGGAAGAAGGGATTTCTGCACCTGTTGCTTGTCATACAACCAGATAACAAGGAACACCTGCTGAAATTCCCACTTTGGCACAACCATTACAGGAACAGGAGTCCTCCCCAGTTTTCACTCTGGTAACCCTTCTACTGTTAGGTCAGTTTTGAAACAGAATCTGAAATGGATCTTTAAAATATAAAATATAAATAATATTCTTAGGGCATACCTATTCTTCCAAACTACTTATTGTCTCTCATCTTAATTCTTGTGGACCTATGATGGAATAGCAAATAGAAATAAGTTGTCCCCAAAGCTTTTTAGAGTTCACTAATGTTATCACTTCTAATTGGGTGAGGACAGCTATTTCAGGATAGCTACGCAGAAAGGAAGCTCAACGTGTTTCTACTAGAGAGAGTTTTGTTCACTAGTGACGACATACTATCGCTGTCACCTAGGAAATGAAACATGTTGCCATGGGAACCTCAAGGCTGCATTATTACACATCTTCAAAATGTTGACACTTTGGGGAGGAGGGAGGCCTCAGTGTGTGTGTGTGTGCGTGCAATATATCATTCCAAATATATTTTTAATCATTTGTGAAAAATGCAAGAAGTTCTTGTTTTGCTTGTTTGCTTAAAACTATGGATGAAATAGACCACAGTCTTGGGAGAGAGAAAAAATATCTACATTGTATATCTTGAAGTAAAAGACCATAAGCTCTTTATATGCTAAAACACTTTGAAAAGTTATGTTGGTAAAATATGGGTTTGATGGGGCATGAGGCATTATTGGTTAATTACTTGCAGAATTATTTTGTCTAGATTGAAGAGACCAACATTATTTGTCTTTTCATAAGTCTTATATATTCTTAGAAAAAGAAGCTTCTAATTTATAGAGGGCAGTTCACTTTATTGTTTTGTATTACTATGATTTTTTCCAATTTAATAACAAACAAGACATTTACAATTTTGAAAAGTAAAAAATTCACTAGCATTTTAAAGGTAAGTGTTGCAAAAATGATTGTTTCCTTAGATAATTTCAAGAAGTTCCAAATGTGATTGCCATTAATCAAAGCTATGCATGGGCAAGGCTAAACATAAATCATTTCCAGCATCCCCAGATTTTGATTCCGCAGAGCTTCAGTCAGCCCAATTGTCCACCTTTGGTGCCTTTGGCAGTTAGGATTGTGCTTTACCCTTAACAGGGATAAATCCAAATCTAACCCAATGTTCTAAACAGTAGTTAACTATTCCAGTTGAGTTGGTGTACAGATATACCTTGGTTAACAAGATAGATGTGTTCCTGGGCATTATTTTCTTTATAAAAAAAATTAATACCAGAGGCAGAAATAACATCAGAAGAATAGAAATAGAAAAGAAAGAAATAGAAAAGAAGAGGAGTTCAGCATATTCCAGCAAACTTTTGATTCAAAATCAACAATATGCACATGGGAAATTAAGAAGACATCAGAATGGACGGCTCAGGATCTTTTGCAAAGATCTGGAGTAAAAAGTAAGTTTTTAAAAATAGTAATAGCATTCATAGTTCTATACTGCTTAATAGTGAACTCAGCATTCTCTAAGCAATTTACAATCTGTAAGCCAATGGCCTCCAATAAGCTGGATACTCATTTCACTACCCTATGTAAAGATGGAAGGCTGAGTCAACCTTGGAGCCCTGGGATTGAACTCACAATGTTGTGGTTGCAGTACTGGCATTTAACCCCGGCACCACCAAGGCTCATAGGGAAAACCAGGACAAAAAATGCATTTTAAGGGGATGGGGGTATACCCTGGTTCTGATGCTGAACACAGCAGATATTTTCTGGTCTATTTGCACCAGAACTGCAGTTGGAGCAGTGCATTATCCAGTCTTCCCACTGAGAAAATGAGGGAAGGCCATTTTATTTGGGCCATGCAGACAGGGTCCATGTCAAGCAAACCTTCTAGAGACTGCTTGAAGACTTCTTCCAAAATGCATCCAGGAATTATTCTTTTCCCCCCAACAGACTCCGCTTATGATTTTCATTTTATTGCTCAAACATATAGATCTATGCTATTTTAACATGTTGAAAATAAATGGTGAAAGAGGTTTATTTACTGTCCTCTGTTTTGCTTTTCATGCATGTCCAGTAAGGGATTCTAGAGGTGGCTGTTTACCTTGCCTGTTGTAAAGATGTGCATACAGTTATAATAGGAAAAGCCTTTTCACAACTCAAGCTTTGTTTATTGCACTGTTTACCAAAGACACACTGCTGCAACATGAAAACAAAATTGTGTGTTCCTTAAACATTCCTTTACCTTCTTCTCAGTGCTGATGCCTCTAAAAAAACTTCCAGCTAGAAAAAACAGGAAAGAGCTGGGCAGGCATAAAAAAGCCTTTGTAAAGAGGAACTTTACTGTAAGATGCTTTGTTAACTGGGGTATGCTTGTATTTATGGACTTCTTAGCCAATGTTATCATAATTGTTTTGAGAAGCTCCATAGCAAAATATGATGATACCAACATAAGGCTGCTTAACTGAAAAAGAAGGCTGAAACTGATAATCAATAAATTATCAACCACCTTTTCCAAACAGGACTGGATATTACACATGGTCATACTTTATATGAAAAACCCAAATCCTATTTTTTTTTTTGCATTGATTCCTCAAATAATAAGTAAAATGCAAATAACTATAATTATAGCTGCTGAATATAGTATAATGAGTGTAGTTTCAGTAATGTTGGATTTTTAGAACAAAACAATTTTAGTATTCTTTTTTTTTGCCACAACTAGTATCACCTTATATATTTGTTAGTACTCATTTCACCTTTGTTGGTCTCTTAAAAATAATTCCAAAGCAGTTACTTCACTGTATCATATGTGAACTGACCCCAATGAAATACTGGAACTATAAATACTGCTGGATACCCAGCCCTTCATTGTCCCAGGTTACAAGACCTTGAAATTAGATTGCTACCATCCATGAACCACATTATTTTTATTTATTCATTCATTACTAAAATTAATTAGTCACTCTATAGCTAAAAGTACCAGAATGATGGACAGCTTACACAAATACAATCAAACCAAGTTAAAAAAATACCCCAAAACAATAAATTAAAACAGTATTCAGCTAGAGCAGAAACTTAAGCGTTGTAAGAAAATATAAAACACTATAGAGATAAAACTATTTTTAAAATGTCTACAAAAATCCTAGCACATAAAAAATAGCAAGGCGGTCCCAGGCAGATTTCTCTGAGGAATTTATGCTTTAATGGGGTAGGGTAAGGGCAACTATTGAAAAGGATAAAACCATATAAAACCATATCTTATAATGTGAAGACATTTGGATCAGGACTTCTGTTGATGATTGCAGGGCTCAGACAGAAATATGTGCGAAAGAGGAGTCCTTTTGGTATTGTGGCTTCAAGATGTGAAGAACTTCTTAATTTGTGTGGTGAAGAGACCAGCCAGCCAGCCAACCATGAGCTGGCTGTCTTCAGCCAATAAGATGCTTGGCTGGAAGAGTTTGAAAATCCCATGTTTCAATTGAGATTAGACAGTTAGGGAATTGCTTCGTCCAGGGAGGGACAGTTTTAGGAAGGGTTACAGATAGAGTTAGAGCCTATTCCAGAAGGGAACTTGGTTACTGTCTAATGTGAGGGACTATTTAACCAGATAGTGACTCTAGTTGTGGGATTTGTTATAGTAAGCCTGAGTGGCAACAATATTTGTGTGCAGGCTGAGGACAATAGGCAAGAAGAATAGTGTCAGTGTCCTTGAACCTTAGCAATAGTGTTGCTCTATAGAGAGTTTAAAAATTACAACAAAGTAACCTCTAAGAAATAACAAGTGCCTGAACTAACCACTGTTTATTTCAAATCTGTTCAAGAAATATCTATTCAAATCATTTGTTCAAAGTTTATATTTATTTTTCTTAAAGGCTTGTCTACAGTTTCAATTCACAACCACGTTGCCATCATTAGCACTGTCACACAAGTACACATTTTGGTGGCAGGTTAAAGAGAGTGTGCTTGTTAGGGAAGAGAAATAAGATGACGAAGTGTGCGTGTCACATAATATTGGTGGCAGTGGTGGGATAGGAAAACCCATAGGATTGCCATCATACAAAAGGATTGGTTTATACCTGTCCCTGCTCCAGCTCTAGGCAGAACACCCACATTTTATTGATCCTCCTTAGCTGCTTCAGCCTACCATGCAACATACTGTTCCAGGGCTTTCCCAGCCTGCAGGAGGAGCCTTTCTGGGATCCATTAAAATGTGGTACTTTGCATATTTTCCCCATGTATTCAACTGTTAACATTTGTTGATTTCTGCTAGAACTGGTATCTACTTTAATGCTGAACAGGACCACATAGACATTCTAGTTTCATTGTCTTCAGCTGGTCCGTCAGTACAAAGATGCCTACCCTGAATGACTCTCTGAACAAAATAGCCCTTTTCCTACATGTTGAAATCTCTTGCACCCTTTCCTGCAGTCAAGGTGAGGATTCAGCAGGATGTCCAAGTTGGGGGAAAAAAAACACCTCAGAAACAACCTCCTGCCCTCAGGTGGGGGCAGTTTGCTCTATTGAGTGCTATTTGGCTACCAGCCACGGACCCAATATAAAATCATTTAATTAATTAATTAATTAATATCTTGCCTTTTCCCCAATACTTCCAAACCTTTTTTTTCCTTTTGTGACTTATTGTTTAGATTGTTAATTAGACTGAGGGCACAGTTTTTCTGATTACTCATTTTTCTAACTCCTTCTGGAAACTATTTTGACTGCAGAATGGAGTACTGTATATACTCATGTGAAAGTCTAGAAATTTGAGTAAAAAAATGAACCAAAACAAAACAAAACCTGAACTGACTTACCCACGGGTCAATGTAAGTACTGTACTTAATTCTTATTTAAAAAACAAACCATCCCCTAGTGAAGTGCAAGTGTGTAACCTGTCTTGGAAGCACTGAACCCCATCTACTTTGTCAACCTTCCAGCCCTTAGGATCAGCACAAACAGTTATGTCTGCTAGAATTTTTAAAGTTCTTTGGCATTGTTTTCCTTTGCTTCATTTTTTAGATCCTTTGTTACAAACCAACAAGTTTTACCCTCTACTTACCCACAGGTCATATCAAAATCCATAATTTTAGCCAAAAAACTCTGTCTTCAACTTATACATGAGGCTGACTTATGGTCAAATATATATGGTAAAAATGCTATAAAAATGCTACAAGGATGAACTGAAAATTATGGTACACAAAATAGTGAGGTAGGAGAAAATATTATTCTCTTTCAAAATTATCCTATGACTATTTTATTTTGCAGAAACTATTTCTGATTAAGACAGCATCCACACCACAGAAATAATGCAGTTTGAGGCCAGTTTAACTGCCATGGCTCAGTGCTATGGAATTTTGGGAACTATGATTTCTTGTGGCACCAGAGCTCTCTGATAGAGAAAGCTAATTGTCTCACAAAACTACAACTGCTATGGAGGGAGTCTTGACTGGAATGAAACAGGCCACAACTTTATTGAGCAACATACACATTAACATAGGGTTGGCCTGCAAAGCATGAGGTCTGGATCTGTCATCCACCAATCCAGTATTGGTTGACGAACTCATTTCCTTGGTCATGGCCAAGCTTCGGAATGACAATCAGGGGTGTGACCAGTTAATCGCCCCTTTGCCCCGGTAACTGTATGTTTGCTTAACGGTGTTTCCACCCCTTGTCACCAGGAGAAACTGATTCAATGCTGCCCCCACAATGGTGACACTGGAACCTACTCAGCAACCCTCGGGTCCCTGTTGGACTCCCGATCCAGTGCTACGCAACCCTGGAAACTACACCCACCAGATTCAAGACCTATGCTATCGCCTTTTGGCAAGTTTTTATAACATAGCACCATGTTTCATAGAGGGAGGGAGGATGGGATGAGCCAAGCTGGAATGGCACTGGCCCTGTGGCGTTCAGGGCCTAAATAGGCCCACCAATCAATTGGGAGCCTGGATAGGGCAAAGGTCCCACCCTTCCTGGCTCCCACCAATCCCCAGGCACTCCAGCCTGTGCCGCCACCAATCTACAGCACTTCGCCCCCCCCCCAGCAGCCTCTGGGACATGTAATAATAATAATAATAATGTTTTATTTATACCCCGCTCTTCAGCCAAGACTATCAGAGCGGCTTACAATTTGTTAAACAAACAACTTCATTTACAATTGTAAGCTATTTGCCCCCAACAATCTGGGTACTCATTTTAGCGACCTCGGAAGGATGCAAGCCTGAGTCAAGCTTCAGCCCTTTGCTGGTCTTGAACTCGCCACCTTCTGGTTTTGAGTAAGTGGCTGCAGTACAGGCATTTAACCACTGCGCCACCAGGGCTGATGTAGTCCCGGCCCTAAGCAGAAGTGCCACACACCCTGAGTCCCTGCTGGCCAATCAGAGGCCGGCAAACCCAGTACCATGCTGGTGGGCTCACCACAGCCTTACCAGTCTCCCCAGATGGTTCCATGCCTCCCACAGCAAATAAGCCAGCCCAATAAGTCAGGCAGCTCTACTTCCCAGAATTCCCCATCACTGAGCCATGGCAGTTAAAATGATGTCAAACTGAATTATTTCTGCAGTTTTCAAAAGTGATCAATATTAAAATATCTCAATACAAAGTGTTGTTACAAAGTAAATCCCCTGGATTTCAATTGAACTCACAACTACTGAGCTAGCAACCTGAAGTATTGAAAACGTCCAGTTTCATTGTTTGACTTTTAGAGAGTTAGAATAACAGATCTGAAGGCCATCTGGAAAAATAAGACAACTGTGCTTCAGAAAATGTTTCAGTCTGTTTCCAGAAAATGCTAAAAATTGCCTCTGGCATCATTCTGTTTGGACAGCTTGGAAGAAGCAACTGTTATGTAGGTGTCAGAGCTCAGTGCAACTGCTCCTTATATTACTTTTGTAGTATGTGAAGTTTTTTTGAAACATGATGCCCAGTGTCTGTAAAGTTTTTAGGATGGCATGGACCTACAGTAGTTCTGATGAGGTAGCATCTCTCATCTCTATATGAGTTTAAAAACACAAAATCATCATCTCAGGTAGAATATTAGTTTACATGGGAAACAGCAGTACTATAGAATCTCTCTTCTTTACATCTTATTTTGTATAGCCAGTATTTAAAAAAAGTTTTTTTTGTGGAGTATACAATATAGTAACTGTCAATGAATACAGTCAGACCTCCATATACACAGATTTTTTTTATCCACAGAGTCAAGGATCCACAGATTGAAAATATGTTGAAAATATATAAATTCCAAAAAGCAAACCCTGATGTTGCTATTTTATATAAGGGGCCCCTTTTTACTATACCATTGTATTTAATGGGATCTGAGCATCCACAGATTTAGGTATCCACAGTGGGTCCTGGAACCAAACTCCAGCGGATACCAAGGGCCCACTGTACTAGGACACATTTCAGAGGAGGGAACTGGCAAAAACCACCTCTGAGTATTCCTTATCTAAGAAAACCCTATGAAATTCATGCGGTTGCCATAAATTGATGGATGACTAGAAGGCATAGATGCACATGCACAGTAAAGTAAACTGTCACCAATCTGAAGTGGTAGAATCTTGGCAAAGGTTTATCACATTATTTCTAATTTTTGAGATTTGGCCTAATCTCCATTTCCTCCTAAGAATCCTTCAGAATACATTGCTTATGTCTCATTCTGTTCTGTTTGCTACCTAGCTGTGTAGCGTGCTGCTGGTGTATTCCTTATGTAAGTGTGTTATCTAAGGTCTAGAATTTGAAGATCAGACAGGAAAAAATCCAACTACCTATCCTACAGGAGATTACCTCATAATTAAAACACACCTAGGAGCCCACATGGTGTAGTGATTTGAGTATTGGACTAGGACTCTGGAGATCAGAGTTCAAATCCTGGCTCAGCCATGTTAACCCACTGGGCAAATCTCATTCTCTCAGCCTCAGAGGATGGCCATGGCAAACACCCTCTGAAAACACTTACCAAAAAAACCCCATGATAGGTTCATTTTAGGGTCGCCATAAACTAGAAACAACTTAAAGGCACACAGCATCAAACCAGATGCTTGCCAATTTTTTTCCCTGAAAACTATCAGTGAAAGAGATTCTACTTCTTCCCAAGACAGCTCTCCTTGTACATTTTCCTAATATTTAAGTTATATCTATCCGTCTCTCTGTGTCATTTTAAATCAGAAGAAGGAATTGTGTAGTCCTCCAAGTGTTGCTGAGAAGCAACTTTCAGTAGCCCTATCTACCATAGCTGGTGCTGCAAGATACTGAGAACTGCAGTCCAACAATATCTGGAGGGCCACACAATTCTAACATTTTTGCAGGCTTTTCTTAGTTTTGTGTGATCTCCTTTGGTAAAAGTTATATTAATGAGCTAATTCTGTAAAAGTCAAGTGTACATAGGAGGATCGGGAGGAAGCTGCATGAACCTCCAAAGCTCCAGTTGCTCTTGATATGGTTTCGTTAAATTGTTAGCAGTAGACCATTTCTAGAATGGTCATACATTTTCTTTATGTTTGAGACCTGTTTGGTTGAATTGAACATTCTTCTTTTGAATCATTACCTAAAAGTGGAATCTCCTGCAGTGGTGTCCCACACCAGGGTGTCACCTGGTGTAGTCGGGCCTTTGGGGACTGGGATTTTGGGTGGAGCCAAAGGCTGCTTTCCCAACTCCCTGTCCTTACTTACTTGGAAGTAAAACTGTGCAGGGCAGGGACAGGGGAGCAAGGCCCTTCCTTCCTTTTTTTGTGAGGCTTTACTTGGAAGTAAAGTCGCACCAGGTAGGGACGGGGAAAGCAGGCCTCTACCCCCCCCCCCATCCTGTGAGACTTTACTTGTAAGTAAAGCTGTGTGGGGCAGGGATAGGGGGAGCACTGGGCCCTCTCACTCCTTGCTGTGTGGGAAGGCACTCATTGGGTGACACCCTCTTCTGTGGTGTCACCTAGCGTGGTCCGTACCCCCTGCACCCACCTACTGACTCTACTGATCTCCTGCAAATTTAGCCAGCAGGGCTGCTTTGCTGACTGATTGATTCAAAGACCAATAAGACATGAGAGAACAGAGAGTTTTTTAAAAACGTGACACAAACCAGCATAGGTTGCTGAGCAACAATATGACAAGAGCATGCTTGGTCTATTTTTGTAGCATAAAGGCTGAAGAAATCATTACTTTCTTTGATTGCTGAATGGAAGCAATGGAATGGTCATCTTATGAAGGGAATGTTACAATAGAATCATCAAATCATCAAATCATAGAGTTGGAAGAGACCACAAGGGGCACCCAGTCCAACCCCCTGCCATGCAGGAAATCACAATCAAAGCACCCCCAATAGATGACCATCCAGCCTCTGTTTAAAGACCTCCAAGGAGGGAGACTCCACCACAGTCTGAGGAAGTGTCTTCCACTGTTGAACAGCTCTTACTGTCAGGAAGTTCCTCCTAATGTTAAGATGTAATCTCTTTTCCTATATCTTGTATCCATTGTTCAATGTTCTAGTCTCTGGAGCAGCAGAAAAAAAATGCTTACTCCCTCTTCAATGTGACACTCCTTCAAATACTTAAACAGGGGCATCATATCACCTCTTAACTGTCTTCTCCATGCTAAACATACCCAGCTCCCTAAGTCTTTCCTCATAAGGCATGGTTTCCAGACCCTTCACCATTTTGGTGACCCTCCTCTGGACCAGCTCCAGCTTGTCAACATCCTTTTTGAATGGCGGTGCCCAGAACTGGACACAGTATTTCAGGTGATGCCTGACCAAAGTAGAATGGAGTGATATTATTACTTCCCTTGATCTAGACACTATACTTCTATTTATGCAGCCTAGAATCGTATTAGCCTTTTTAGCTACCGCATCACACTATTGAGTCATGTTCAACTTGTGGTCCACTAGGGCTCCTAAATCCCTTTCACATGTAGTCTCGTTAAGCCAGGTGTCCTCCATCTTATATCTATGCATTTCATTTTTTCATCCTAAGTGCAGTACCATATATTTCTCCATGTTGAAATTCATTTTGTTAGATTTGGCCCAGCTTTCTAATCTATTAAGGCCATTTTGAATTTTGATCCCAACCTCTGGTGTGTTAGCTTATCCTCCTAATGTAGTGTTATCTGCAAATTTGATATGCATGCCCCCTAATCTTTCATCCAAGTAATTGATAAAGATGTTGAATAACACTCGGCCAAGGACAGAACCCTGTGGCACCCCACTGGTCACTTCTCTCCAGGGTGAACAGGAGCCATTACTGAGCACCCTTTGGGTTCAGCCGGTCAATCAATTACAAATCCATTTAACAGTTGCATTGTCTAAACCACATTTTACTAGCATGTTTCCAAGAATATCATGGGGGAACCTTGTCAAACGCCTTACTGAAATCAACATATGTGATATTCCTTTCATCTAACAAACTTTTAATTTTGTTCAAAAAACATATAAGATTAGTCTGGCATGACTTGTTTCTCTAAAACCCATGCTGACCTTTTGTGATTATGGCATTCCATTCTAAATGTTCACAGACTCTCTGTTTAATGGGCTGCTCTAGAATTTTTCCTGGTATTGATGTTAGACTAACAGAGTGATAATTGTTGGGATCTTCTGTTTTCCACTTCTTAAAGATGGGGACAATGTTTGCTCTCCTCCATTCTGCTGGGACTTCTCCCATTATCCAGGAGTTCTCAAAGATTATTGCCAATGCCTTTGAGACTACTACTGTTACTACTACTATTTTTTTGGAGTTACAGGGTAGTTCTTTTAATACTCCTGGATGTAGTTCATCTGATGCTGGAGCATTCAATTTATTTAGATTAACCAGGTATTCCTGTACTACCTCTTTACTTATTCTGTGCTGCATTTCCACTATTGTGTCCTCTTCTCCATGTTTCTCAGGCTGAGTACTCTTTTCCTTTTGTGAGAAGACTGAGGCAAAGAAGGCGTTGAGTGGTTCTGCCTTTTCTCTGTCCCCTTTTAGCATTTCATCATCTTCTCCACATAGTGGCCCTACCATTTCCTACCAACAGAATTATAGTGTCTAGGTCAAGGAAAATAATAGTGCCATTCTATTCTGCTTTGGTCAGGCCTCACCAGAAATACTGTGTCCAGTTTTGGGCACCACTATTCAAAAAGGATCTTGATAAGCTGGAGCATGTCCAGAGGAGGATCACCAAAATGGTGAAGGGTCTGGAAACCATGACCTACGAGGAGAGACTTAGTGAGCTGGGGATGTTTAGCCTGGAAAAGACAGGTTTAAGAGGTGATCTGATAGCCTTATTTAAATATTTGAAAGAATTTAAACTTAAATGTTTATAGATATATAAGTTCACATAAATAATTATAGTTTTTTCCCTTTTCTCTTCTCACCTCTTCTCTCTTTTCTTGCTGTTTCTTCTCTTTCTTTTCAGATATATTTGTATTACAACACAGATATGAATATATATATATATAGATAGATAGTAATGTGAAAACTCAAATAAAAATTTAAAAAATAAATATTTGAAAGAATTTCATATTGAGGATCAATTAAGCTTTTGTTCTGTTGCTCCAGAGAATAGTACACGGAACAATGGATGCAAGCTACAGGAAAAGAGATTCCACCTCAACATTAGGAGGAACTTTCTGACAGTAAGAGTGTTTTGACAGTGGAATACATTCCCTTAGAGAGTGGTAGATTCTCCTTCCTTGGAGGTGTTTAAGCAGAGGCTGGATGGCCATCAGTTGGGGGTGCTTTGATTATGAGTTCCTGCATGACAGGGGTTGGACTGGATGGCCCTTGTGGTCATCTCCATCTCTGTGATTCTATGATTCTATCATAGTATCAGTTTACATTACAGATGGGTCAGGACTGATAGAGAAGGCGAGTGGACATTGGGTCAAACAAACTATCTAACTCCCTAGGGCCTCTTCAATGCTGTTGCACCTCCAACAGTTCATAGTTGTAGTACAGGGCACTTTAGCACAGGGGTTGGAAACCTTTTTGA
Source organism: Urosaurus nigricauda (assembly GCA_034509955.1). NCBI lineage: Eukaryota > Metazoa > Chordata > Lepidosauria > Squamata > Phrynosomatidae > Urosaurus > Urosaurus nigricauda. The sequence continues at coordinate 308,768,098 of JAOEGL010000001.1, read as the reverse complement.
GCACAAGGACTATCTTTGTTTGTGTACAAAGTCTTGAGGGCTGCCTTCCTATGGTAGACAAGTGGCAAACATAGGTGAGTTTGGAGCTGGAGGAAGTGGGAATTCATTCATGCATACATGGAGGAATGCACTGAAGTGGCCAGAGGCAAAAAGAAGACAGGGCTCCTGCATATTTAAGAGTTGTGTCAAGAAGGCAATTTCAGTAGATGTCATACAAGATGTGGCTGCTGAATTCTCCACTTCTACACAGTTATTATAGGTGAAGGAGCCTTGTCTCCCTTTGCAGTTGGCCACTCTACTGTGCATACAAGCACACAGAGCCAACTCCACCACACTATTCCATTATCTGAGCAACAGGAGAAGGAGACCATGCTTTATGTGTGGTCTTCCACCCTCCCTTCACTCTGGTAGGGTAAGACCTAGAAAACAGACATTGGGACTCCATAGCCCACTTTACCCAACTGTTCAGATATCTTCTGAAGGTAGAGAGGAGGAGATTTTTAAAAGGGCACAGACTAACAAACTGGGCTACTTCTGGCACAGAGGCCAAGGATCCTGCTCCCACACCACAGAGCCTAATCGAAGTCCCTTCTGCTTCTGTACCTTAGAGTGAAATGAATGGGTGGGGATGTAGTGTAATTTTGCTAACAAGAACACCTACAACAACAACAACAACAACAACAACAAAACAACAGTTGTGGTGCCATTGGTGATAGGTACTTTGGGAGCAATCCAAAATGAACAGACATCTCAATGAAATCACAATAGTGTAATTGCAAAGAGGGACACTATTTGAAACATGTCACATTATCTGACAATACTTCACTGATTCCAAACTCTGGATAGAATCAGAATCCCTGATGGTCTAATGCTACAAAAAACAAAACAAAACAAAACAAACAAACAAACAAAAACCCCAGGTAAATGGTGAAACAAGATAATCTCAACGTCAAATCTGTCTCAAAAGAGACAAAGTAAAACAAAGAAAAAAGCCATAACAGGGCTGTTATCATGAAATACTCAGAAAAGAAATTGCTGGGATAGGGGAACCCTTCTGAACTATTTTCTTTTGTGTTTATCTGCATGTGCATTTGCTGCCACCTTCTGGAAGGCAGAGTCACAGACAGCTTTGCTAATCTGTCATGAACAAATACTTTCTAAATAGCAAAGATCAAGGAAATAGCTATACATTATGTTTTGTGCACTTGCAAAGATAAAAAAATATTTGGGTTCCCCCCCCCTACTTTTTTTCTACAGCAGGAATGGTAAGCACCTTAATCTTGAGGGACCTATCTTCATGTTAGCTGAGGTAAATCAGCACGATTTGTCTTGAAACATTATATTCTTATTCTTATTTTATTATATTAATAATAATATGGGTGTTGGACTGGTTGGCCCTTGTGGTCTCTTCCAACTCTTTGATTCTATGTGTCAAACTAATTTGGGTGGCTGGTGAATTCGCTCCAGGTTTTAGGTTCAGCTTTAAAGAAGCTTCTGAAGGTGATGAATTGTTGTTGCTATTTGCTACCAAGTCAACTTTGACTTACGGCAACCTAATGAGTGAGTAACTTTCAAGAGGCTTGATCAACAGCTGCCCTGCTCAGGTGTTGTAGTCTCAGTGCCATGGCTTCCTTGACTGACACAATCCATCTGGAATGTGGTCTTTTCCTATTGCCTCCTACATTACCAAACATTATCATCTTTTCCAACAAATTACATTGTTTCAAGATATGCCCAAAATATGACACACTCGGTTTAATAATCCTCACTTCTTGAGAGAGTTCAAACTTGGGAGTTTATTGCTTGCTGTTTTAAATCGGCTTCAGCCTCACGGCATGCAAGATTGAGGCAGGGATTATCACACACTAACTCGCTGCCAGATTGCCAGCTGCCATCAGCCTGGGTTCAAGCTGTGCTCTGCCACCACTTTTTAGAAGTCGGAAAGCTTTCTGAATTCTAAAAAGTGCTGGCGGAGCACGGCTTGGGACTGGCTGGGACCCGGGCTGATGTTGGCCAGTGATCTGGTGGCAATTTAGTGTGTGATAATCCCTGCCTCCATACCGCATTCCATACCTGGGAGGCTGGAGCCAATTTAAAATGCCAAGCAATAAGTTCCTTGATTTGCTCTCAGACCCATCCTTATAGGGGCTGAATTTGACCCTAAAATCAGTCCAGCACTCTAGATATCTCCTTCCAGGTTCAGACTAAAATGCTCAGTGTATTTACCACCTCACTAGCATGGGAGCCACCAATCACCAGTAATTTCTATGACTCATAGCAGTAAATAAGTTCCTGCATGGCAAAAGAAAATGTTCCCTTTTACTGTAATTACTGTACAACGAAATTTTTAGGCAGTGTACAGAAATCCTAAAGTGGCACGCATAGGGTAAAATACAGTAATTAAGAATAAGACCCCCCACAACCCTCATTAAACTAAGTATTAAGATCAGCACAGCCTTGAAGTTAGTTAATAAAAAGAGTGGTTAATAAATAATTTAATGATGGAGTGGAGGGACTTTCCCTGCTATTTTACCAAGCTGCTGTAGCACTACTGAAGCTAAATATTTGAACTGGGATATTCTTTTCTTCATCATCTGGGGCAGGGAATCTCAAACATGGTTCACTGGAAGGCTAGGGTTCCTCTCAAGAGGTTATCAGGGGTTAAGTGAGAGATTGCAATCAGAAAACAACACATTTTAAAAAGCTATTCATATAATAAAGTATATGCCGTGGTTTCCTGATGCCAGCAAATCATTTCAAGGGTTCCTTCAGGGTAAAAAGGTTGAGAAAAGCTGATCTGGGGTGTCCATATGTCCTGTATTACAAAGGGTCGTGCAGTTCAACTTTGGCTGGAATCCTGTTGGTTAGTCTCAACTAGACTACATTTTATTTTATTGTATTTTATTTATATCCTACCTTTCTTCCAGCATGGGACCTAAAGTAGCTTAGAAACATTTAAAACAAAGTTCAGCTAGAATCTTATTCTGCACAAGTTAAAAAGTAAGTAAAAAATTCGATTAAAAAGGCATGTGGTTAAATCAATTTAAAAGATCAATGAACAGTACACTAGGTACAGTCACCTAGTCAGAGTTTTCCCAACCATGGTAAGGTATATATTGCTAGCTGCATCTCGCTTTGAGATATAAATGTTATATATGGACAGTGGAGTAGAAATTGAGTAAATAACTAATGACAATTCTAAATGAAGTTGTGTTTCTATTTAAGTTATATGATTGCATTTATACATATAAATTGGCTTATGCAAACCATACCCTTTTAAAAAATCTTTCCATGGGGATGGGCTGGCTAGCCTAATCAGGTAACCGCACATGTCCAGCTGGTGGGAAACTCTGAAGATGAATGTCTTTGCAAGGTTTGTAACAAGAGAGATTGGGCCAAAGCAGACGTGCCTAGATTCAAGCAGTTGACGCATTTCCCCATACCCCAAAAGGACCCATGTTTCCTCTGTGCATAGGATTTGGATTCCAGTGCTGTAGGGAGAAGGGGGTGTCTAACCATTTCTCCCTAATGTTGAGGACAGTACACATTGCTTTCTGGAGCTGCTGTGGCTACTAGCTGCCAATAGTTAATTGCTAAGAAGAGAATTGGCAGCAGTTTTTTTCCATTAGCCACAGCATCTGCATTTCTCAAACAGTTTAGACATGGCTTGTGTTTCTAACAAAACAAAACAAGACATGATAGCAAATATATGAATGCATATTAGCACAATTGCACTCAAAGTAAACATGTATGGCTATCTGTGAATGGCCAACGTAATCACCCTAAAGCTCTTTTGAGATAATCTTTTGTTTGCTTGTGATGGATGAGGGCTACATTTGCTACTTTACATCAGACAGCAAAATGCATTCGATTGTGAATGTAGATCACAGTTACATGGAAAAAGTGTGGACTTGTGTGTGCATGTATGCATACAGTTCTGGCCATTTCTGTTATTGCAGCTACTCTCTCCACACCCCCAATTCGACTGCAGTTGTCTGTGTTACCACCAACACCACATGATTTTTGTGGTTTTTATAAAATTGAATAAAATTGGTTTGATTAGTGATTAGCTATAACATCTATTCATGAATTCAAAGTAGCAAACACAAGTCTCTATCTCCATTTATTATCTGTAAATCATCCTAGGTTCCCTGGCTCAGTGGGGACTAGACTGGGGATCTGTTTAGCCCCAGTCCAACATGCTACAATACTATGGCCAGCTATTTATCAATTTGTGGAACTTTTCCTTTAAAATGCTATGTGAAAATGCCACCTATATGTTGAAGCACGATTTCCACCTCTGTCTTTGAGACTGAGGGTCCTTGCTACTTGACACTTAAATTTGGATTCTCTCTGGTCTCACCTCCATCTCCTGGTCACCAGTGTACCCAACTGATGGGAGTGGTTAAACCAGAAATCCAAATTAACATTCCACTTCAGCATTTTTTTAAAGTTTTGGAATTCCAGGATATTTATTTGGGAAATGAGCAGGCTCTTTCAGTATACTTTTGAGGTTATTTAATACTAGTATTGATAGATATATGAACATATACGTTCCTCTTAGGGAGAAACATAGACATAATAGTAATGTCTGCATGCTCACGCATCATTGGATAACATTACCTTGCAGGTAAGGCATCATTCATTATTTTATATGGCCATCAAGATGTCATATTTTCATAGGGACTTTCATAAGTATTGACCCTTGATCTCTCTGCATCTCTTTTACAGTCTTGGTAATAATTAATCTATATAAGAACTTCATATTTATAAATGATTTATCATAGTTTCTTATCCATCCATCATCATCATCATCATCATCATCATCATCATCATCAAGTTCCATCATAATATCATGGTTTCCATAATGTCTGAAAAGGTATTACCAGTATATAGCCATTTCTCTAAGGCTCTTGTATAGAATTCTGTACCTTGTATCTTAAACTAGAGTCTATAATTCATGCAGGTACATTTTCCCATCTGTTTGAGGAATTACACAGCTCTAAAGGGCTTCTGTGACTACACCGGTACCGTATACAAGAGTCGTTGTCTTTATTATGGCTTAACAGCAGTCATAATTACTTAAGCATATCTATTCTTATTACAACCTTACCAGTACCAGCATAAATCAGCATTTTAGGGCAGCATTTCAGGACAGTTATCAATCATTAGTTTATGAGGAGGGTTGTCATAGACAATGGGCTTCCATACTTGAAGGCATCCTGAATGCAGCCTGATTTGGACTTTATCTCATCCTCTTTTGTCTTCTCCTTATGCCCACTCACCTTGAATGACAGACTAGCTCAAAAGCAAATTGTACATAAAAAATATCCAGTACTGTACAGTGTCTCTTAGCCAGCATGGTGTAATGGTTTGAGCATTGGACTATGATCCTGGTGGCAATGATTCAATATTTTAAAGAAGGTGGTGACAGGTTTATGTCAAGGGAGCTCAAGAATTCTTTTTGCAATGTGTGTGTGTGTGTGTGTGTGTGTGATACCCCTGAAGAGAAAGATGAATTCTAAGGGGGGAATGGGAATGTGTGAAGTACCCTCTTTCCTCGGCTGCATTTCTGATCCCAGTCACCATGCTCCAAAGCCCCCTTTACAGCAGAACCCTTCATTTGGTTACACTTGCCTATAAAGTATAATTTGACTCTGAAAGTCAGGTGTGATGCAGGCTAAATTGCAGCTGTCTTGAACCAAAGGACTACCATTTTGTTGTTGCTGTTCTTAATAATACCCAGTCACTATTGACAACCACTGTCACCTTCTGAGTGATGAGGAAGCAATCCCCGCAGCCCCCTCATATCAAAATGAGATTGGAAAGAAAAATTATGGTATGGATGGAGGGATAGATAGATAGATAGATGATAGATAGATAGATAGATAGATGATAGATGGATAGATGGATGGATATAGATAGAGATTAGATACAGCTATAGATACAGACAGATGGTGCCTGCCTCTGTGTCTGTCTCTTTATGGTAACAGATTCTTTTAAAAATCCACTCTTTAGTGGCTAAAATGTAGCTATGTACTCACTCTGGGTTTGGCAAAGTCATGTAAAGTAAAAAAGGGCTTATCAGGCTATCCATGATTTACCGGTACTGTATATCAGTCTGAAATCCATCAAACAGTGATACCTTTATTGGCCAACCGAAATGCACAATATACTTTTTGGAAGCTTTCAAAGCTCCACTGGCTTCTTCATCAGGCAAGATGTTACATACCAAACAGGAGAAAAATTAGAGACATTAGTAAGATGTCTGCATTTTGGTCTTTCTGTCCTTAGTTAAGATGGTATGCCCCATCTCTTCTGGCCATATAGCAATGGGGCAAAATCCAGAAAGTTAAAGTCCATTTGCATATCAACAAGGACTCCTCTTTTGCAATCCAATATGTCTCCATTCTTGTGAGGCCACAGGCCTCTTTGTAGGCAGAGTACAATGGATTCCACAAGAAGTCTCCATGTTTTTGCATCAAGAACATGTTGGTAGGTGTAGAGGTAAAACATGTCAATCCCGTCCAAATTTGAGAAGAAAAAAAATGTTTTACCTTGGTTGAAGGTCCCAGTCTGCTGGCTCACTCTTCAGGGTTCCCCTGTTGCAACTACAGTGTGGTATTTCACAATCCAGAAAACATGCAGGGGTAGCTGTGTTGGTCATTTAGTAAATATTAATCTTGTATCCTTAGGAGGAACTTTCTGACAGTAAGAACTGTTCAACAGTGGAACACACTCCATTGGAGAGTGGTGAAGTCTCCTTCCTTGGAGGTCTTTAAACAGAGGCTGGATGACCATCTGTCGGGGATGCTTTGATTGAGAGGTTTGGAAACGGGTTATGGGATTGTTTTAATCTATGTTTTTTCTTTTACTTGTACCCCGCTCCGAGTGTATGAACAGAGGAGCGGGCTATAAATAAACTATTATTATTATTATTATTATTATTATTATTATTATTCCTGCATGGCAGTGGGTTGGACTGGATAACCCTTGTGGTCTCTTCCAACACTATGATTCTATGATCCCAGGCTCATGAGGTGTTGTCATATTGGAAACTGAAGGCAGTTTTATTTTGCTTTGAGTTTTACCATGGGATTCTTTCTTTGACCGGGGCTCCTTCATGTTTCACAATTATAGGACTATGATTCCACTTTACCTGCCATTGTTTCATCCCATGGAATGTGAAGATTTGCTGTTTGGGGAGGGGCATTTAGAGTTCTCAAACAGAGTGATCTAGTGCCTCACCAAATTACAATCCCCAGGATTCCACATAGGTCTCTTTCCCACTGTATACTTACAATACTTTGGTACCCCTGCTATGCCTCTATCCTGTGTGAGCCTGGGATTTGCAGTTTTGTGAAGTATTTAAAATTCTTGGCCAGAGAGCTCTAATGTTTCACCAAACTACAAATCCCAGTATTCCATAGGATAGCTGTTAAAGCTATGTCAAAGTGCTATACCTGTGTAGTGTGGAAGACACCAAAGTATGGCTTCTCATTCAACATGCATTGTTGGTTGGAAATAACCTTCTGCTATTATGCTTCTAGAGATGGGAAGAATATTCAAAAATATTGTTTAAAATGGTTAAAAAACATGTTTACCATCCTCTGCTTGGGTTATGGGTGGACCTAGAGCAGCCTGATTTCCAGACAATGCTCTTTGACTTTAAGAACATTCATGGGATAGTCTTCTGGTTCAAAGAGATCTCCCTTTGAAGGGCTATTCAGTTCAAGATTAATAAAGCCCAAGAACCATCTGAAGGGAGAGCAGCAGGCAGCAGGATGGAAGCATTGGCTATAACATACTATGGAGATAATGAGTGGAAGTTTTTTTTAAATCTGATGTTGGGGTTTCAAAAAAATCAAATTAAGAATTTGGAGCTTTGAGAAGGAAATGGACTGCTAAGAGACCCAGAAGTTTAATCAATCATGTCCATATTCTGTTTCTAAAACCCCCAGAGAGGTCTTGATAGTCCCTTCTTAGAGGGATGGGTTTACACCCCAGTAATTTCAAGTGCAATTTTGAGATTGTTATCTCTCGTGTGAGTGAAATATTGTTGCTTTACTGTACAGCACAGAGCCAAGAAGGTTGTCACATTTCTTAATGATGACATTGGGAAATGTAATGTGTGACTGATAGCTATGAAAACTCATTCTGTGTCACTAAAGCAAATCATTACCCACCTCCTTTTTGAACTTGGTGACTTGTAGAGTAATATTAAGCATTTAATAAAGCTGAAGCCAACAAGAAATTGCAAAGATGGATGTGAGCTATTCAGGATGATGTCGGAGATGCCCTGTTATAGCTTTTGAAAAGTGACTCCAGTCTTCTTTAAAGAATTGTCTCTGCACTTGTGGGTGGTCTAGCCATACTGAGTCTAGGGCAACCCCAAAACTTGGGAAAGTCCCCCCCTCTTTTTTGGATTGCAGTTCCCATACTTGGGAATTCTGGGAGTTTCTGTCCTAAAAGATAACTTTTCTGAGGATTTCTCAGGACCAAATGTAGGAAGTTATACATTAAATGTATTATACAGTCCTTAAATCAACATAGCTCTGGAAGTTGTGGGTCCCAAAAGGGAATTTACCAAGCTGTGGTCCAGACAATGCTCAGAATATCAGTGGCATACTGGGCATGGGGGAGTAGGGATACATTTCATCACTGATTTTCTTCTTCAAGGAACCAGTGAGTAATTTTAATAATGATCTTCTCACTGAGAAAATCTTCAAAAACTATTCAGAATGTGAAGACTATTCATCATCTGAGACCTACTCTGTAGAAAATCCACACAGGTTGTTTTGTGTGGAAAACAACATTTTCTGCATAAAAAACAACATCTAAGGTACAGGGAGTAGCATTTTATGTGGAGAAATATTCTTTTCTGTGAAGAAAATGTGGTTTCCTATGCAGAAAATGCCATTTTTGCAAAACTACTATGTGCAATTTTTGCACAGAATAAATCCCAAACAGCAAAGCTTCTTGTTAGTCCAGAATCCTTCTCATAGGGTTTCTCAACACTTGATAAATATGTTTTTCAATCATATTTGAATAGTTTTGAATATTCCTTCTATCCCTAGAGGCATGATAGTAAAAGGTCATTTCCAACCAGCACTCCATATCTTGAATTCTATTGGTTATGTCAGGCTTGATTAGTCAAATCACACAAAATTCCCACCAGTTCAGTAGGTCAACTTATTTGGGACTAACAATAAGGCTTTTGGCAATTTCTCATCCTACTGAGTTGCCCTCCTAGTCCAAGTCTGAATCATTCTCTAGATGTTGCTCTCTCTCTCTCTCTCTCTATATATATATATATATAATGCTTTTGAATCTGTAGGATCAAGAATATTTGAATGCCAGGCAAAATCCATATTTTTAAATAAAAAGTGATGTGTTTATAAAATATTTATCAGCAATGTTATGTTAAGGAGAAGACAGAGACAAAGGCTCTGCTTAAATGTAAGCACTGCCTGAGTTATTGCCAGTTTCAGTAGCTACTAGATTGTGCTTTGTAATGACACATGCAACCGTGCTGTTGCTGTTCAGTGTATTTGAGAGAATCTGCATGTGTTTTTCCCCCTCCCCTTTTCTTTACTTTCATAGGTACAGAAATATAGAGGTGCACACACACATGCCCTCTTTTTGTTGTTGTCTCGACCTATGGCGTCCCTGCTGATGAGACATCTCCAAGACCCTCTGTCCTCCACTGCTCTGCTCAATTCCTGGAAACTCATACTCGTGATCTCTTTAATAGAGTCCATCCATCTTGCATGTGGCCGTCTTCTCTTTCTACTTCCACCTACCTTTCCTATTATTATTATTATTATTATTAACCTTTATTTGTATAGCGCTGTAAATTTACACAGTGCTGTACATAAAATTTTAAATTAGACAGATCCCTGCCCTCAAGCTTACAGTCTAAAAGAGAAACACAAAAGGAAAAGGGGAAGGTGATGGGAAAGGGGGTGAGGTCCATTGGTTTTTCTCTCCCTCTGGGGCCAGGACCAAGGCAGATGGACTGGAGGGAGGGCATGGCTTCTTAATACATAGTTAAAAGGAGGCATCCTGGGGCAGATGGCACAGTCTTGGGAACGCTTCCCTAAATAATATAGTCTTTAACTCAGTTTTGAACTTGGCTAGGGAAGTGATGAGGTGTGCATGTGGGGGAAGAAGGTTCCAGGAGTGAGGGGCAGCAAGTGAGAACGGATGAATCTGGGACGGGGCAGTGGAAATTCTCGGCTGGGACAGGAGACCTTGACTACCAGAACGGAGGGCACGAGAAGGAGTGTGAGGAGAAAGAAGTTCAGACAAGTAAGGAGGAGCCAGTCCGTGGAGGGCTTTGAAAGTCAACAACAAAAGCTTGTATTGGATGCGGAAGGGGAAGGGGAGCCAATGAAGGGAGGATAAAAGAGGAGAAATATGGTCAAAGTGGCAAGCAGATGTGATAATACGTGCAGCTGAGTTCTGGACAGAGAGGATGGAGAAAGGATGGAGATGGAGAAAGGATGGAGATGAGAGAGAGGAAGCCCTGTCAGAAGGTTACAAGCAGATGTGATAATACGTGCAGCTGAGTTCTGGACAGAGAGGATGGAGAAAGGATGGAGATGGAGAAAGGATGGAGATGAGAGAGAGGAAGCCCTGTCAGAAGGTTACAATAATCTAGTCATGATACCACTAGGGCATGGACCAGAGTCTTGGTGATGGAGGCTGAGAGGAAAGGACAGATTTTAGCAATGTTGTAAAGAGAGAATCTACAGGTCTTGGCAGTGGCCTGAATCTGGGGAGTAAATGACAGAGAGGAATCAAAAATGAGGCCAAGACTCTGGGCTTGCTGAACCGGTTGAATAGAAATGCCATCAACAGAAACAGAAAAGGAGTATTGAAGGGTGGGCTTAGGTGGGAAGACGAGAAGCTCTGTCTTAGACATGTTGAGCTTCAAGCGCTGATGCCACATCCACTGAGAGATGGCAGCCAGACAAGAGGAGACTTGCTGTTCAAGCCCCAGTGAAATGTCAGGGGTTGAAAGATACAGCTGAGTGTCATCAGCATACAGATGATAGGAGAAACCAAAAGAACTGATGAGTTTACCAAGGGATAGTGTGTATAGAGAGAACAGAAGGGGATCCAGGACAGAGCCCTGAGGAACTCCTACAGATAAGGGAACAGAGGAGGAAGTCTGACCACCTGTGACCACAGCAAAGGATTGGTCTGACAAGCAAGATTTAAACCAGTTGAGAACAGAGTCGGAGAACCCGAGGTCAGAAAGTAAATCAAGCAAGAGACAGTGGTCAATGGTGTCAAAGGCCGCAGACAGATCTAGAAGAATGAGAATAGAGTAGAGGCCATTCACCTTGGCCTGCAAGAGATCGTTTGAGATTTTAGTGAGGGCCATCTCTGTAGAGTGCCGTGGGCGGAAACCAGACTGAGACGTGTTCAGGATGGAATTGGCTTCGAGAAACTGAAGACAGCGAGAATAAACTACCCGTTCCAGAACCTTAGAGAGAAAAGGAAGAAGAGAGATCAGGTGGTAGCTAGACAGAGAAGAGGGGTTGAGAGAGGGTTTCCTAGCATTACTGTGTTTTCCAATGATTCATGCCTTCTCATGATGTGTCCAAAGTACGACAACCTGAGTTTTGTCATCTTGGCTTCTAGAGAGATTTCTGGCCTGATCTGCTCCAGGACCCATTAGTCTTTTTGGCTGTCCATGGAATCCTTAGCACTCTTCTCCAACACCACATTTCGAATGAGTTGATTTTCCTCCTATCCTCCTTCTTAACTGTCCAGCTCTCAGATCCATACATGGCAACAGGGAATACAATGGCTTGTACGATTCTAACTTTTGTGCTTAGTTGTATATCCTTGCACTTTAGTTCTTTCATAGCTGTCCTTCCCATTCTGTGGGAAGGCACGCCTTGGGGGAAGGCGGGGAATGTGTCTCTGGGATTGATGGACTCTTTTGAAAACCTTCACCTTTCTCAGCTCTCTCAAACTAAGAATCTTTACTCACTGGGGAGAAAAGTGGGAATCTTCCCGTACCCATCTCCACCCTGGCAAAGGATTGAGAGTCCTTCCTCACCAGGAAGAAGCTTCTCCCTTTGCACAGTCATCTTGGGAGCAGTGACCAAGAAGCCTATTTTCTATGCCAGCATTTGCCTCAAGGCCAGCATGGGTGAGAGGTTTCTTGGTTGCTGCTCTCAAAGTGACTGGGTGCAAGGAAGCAGCAACTGAGCAGCTGATGGAGCAGTTACTAAGAAGCCTTTTGCCTGTGTTGGCCTTTGCTGCATGGCCAGCACAGGCCAGAGGCTTCTTGGTCACTGCTCAGCCACCTGCCCAGTTGCTGCTCCGACTGTGACCAGCTGCCTGGTTGCTGATCAACCTACTGCTTGGGTGTTCTTCCCTTTGTACCCAGTCACCCTGGGAGCAGCAACTGAGCAGCCAGTTATCCATCCAGTCAGGAAGTCTTTCTTTTGCTTTTAAGCCAGCACAAGCACAAAAATGGGGAGGAGCAGTCATGGGCTGTTGTTTCTGCAGTAATCACACATGAAAGGCTGAAGCAGAGGAGGAGGTGGCAATGAGCTGGGAATTGTTGAGGTAGATGTCACTGGTTGGCTGTCTGCTGTGCAAACAATGCATTTAATACCTAGAAGTAGGTGTTGGAGGGCACTAGGGTTGTCACCCAAGAGGAAAGAGGGCAGTAATCAAAAAAGTTTGGGGTACCACTGCATTAGAATGAGAAGCAGCTTAAGAATGCAGAATAAATTACAAGGCTGAATAAGAATCTGAACCCAGAGCACAAATCCTAGTTCAGTATTCCAACCATCATCCTTTGTTTGCTTCTTAACCATCAGATTGTTCTCTGCCAATACTGAAATGTATTTTGTGGATGGGAAAACATATTTGAATTTACTTTCAAAAAGATAAATTGAGCTTCCTATTCACCACCCTCAAAGCAGGGCTAATTCACTCCCTTTCTTCCTTATTTATTTAAAGTACTGTATATAACATAATTCTTGAAGAGGGATGATAAAGTTACCATATTTTATTTTGTTTACTGTTGCTCACTGCAGGCAGTACAATAAAAAGGCCAATTGACTTACCACACTACACTTTAGTGTTATATTCCACTTTAATTGCCATGATTACATGTTATGGAGTCCTGGAGTTTGTAGTTTAGCTTGGTCCAAGAGCTTGCTGACTGAGAATTCTAAATGCCCATCCCTAAACTGCAAATCCCAGAACTCCACAGGCTGTTGCCATGGCAGTTAAGGTGGAATACAGCACTGTAACAGTGTAGTGTGATAGGGTTACAAATGATGATAACCAGCTTGGTAGACTTTTCAGTTTGGTGTCTAGGCAGAATATCTGCCCCACCCTCCAGTAAGGCTTCAAGAGGGACATGATGGGGAGAATTGTTGGCATCATACTTGTGATTAATTATTATGCTATGTTGTCACAGAGCTTGTCTACACAATTACAATACTTGTCATTCCAATTGAATGGACTGCCATCCAGCCACACATGAATTTGGAGGAATTAGGGGTTTTTGCAGGCCTCCCACATACACTCCACTGAAAAAGGATTAGCAGTTTTTACAGAAGTATCTGTTAATATCTGTGAGGATGTGCATTATCAAATGTGTGGCTATCTGTCCATTTTTTCAATCATGGCTCCACACTTTTGGGTCACAAAAGGTGAACAGATGCAGATTTTCACAGGAAAGTGAAGACAAGTCTTTATGTGAATGTGCAAAAATCTGCAGTAATTTTCATAATATACTTACAATGTGGACTAGCTCACAGAGTAAACCCTTTTGTGTGTTACAAGGAAATAATGAGATAGCAGGCCTTAGAGGTGCCATTTTAAGCAGCATTCCTCTGGGTTATATGATGTTCACATCTCGTAATATCGTAATCCTTACTGCACTCCAATCTGAATCCAGATTCATTGGAGGGGGAATGTGTCTTAGTTTCATAAAGATTAATTGGCATCCCCCCTAAAACAGAAAACAGACCTCTCCAACAGCCTTTTCATGCTGTCCACCAAAAGTTCCAGATGGTTCACTGTGCTGGTTGGGGTGATGGGAGTTGTAGTCTGACAATCATGGCAGATAGCCCCAAGTTTGAGAAGACTGGTTTAACTCTGCACAGCAGCAATGCTGATTTCCAAAAAGGTCCCCAGGAAGATTATCCAGAATGAGAGCTTTCAACTTCACTTGTTTTTAATTTTCTTCCTCATCAGGAAAATCAAGCAATTTCATAACCACAATCTCACTCCATAAAGGGAAACAGTGAATGCTTTGGTCATTTGGTTTATGACAAGTTAGGCACACTTAAACTTTCACTGGTAAGATGCTCTATCTTCCCAAATCAGAAATTCTTCACAGGAATACAAATCATGTATTTCCCTAATCCCCTTAAAACAGGATTTTATTGTGCATAATGTGTGTTCTATTTTAGATCCAGTGCTAAGATAGATTTCCTATACTGTGGTAACAAGTTCCAAGCAAATGGAAAAGTATCACTTTTCACAAGTGGATGCCAAAATAACTTTTTGTCTTCCAATTCTCTGGGGAAAAATTGTTTGCTTGGGAACATGGGAGGCCTCTGCAGTGTACTGTATAATCTTTGTTGATGCTAATGAGTCTAATAGCAAAGTTTCAAAATGATAATACACAGCACAGCACCTTGTCCCAGAAGCTGCCAAGAGAATAAAAAATCCATCCAGCAAGCAGGGCTTAAACTGATACACAGCAACCCAGTAACTCTAGGGTAACTTCTAGGGCAGTGAGGGGAAGAGGGATGTTCCCATACTTTTTTGTGGGTTTTTGGGGCTGTGAGGCCATGTTCTAGAAGAGCTTATTCCTGATGTTTCACCAGCAACTGTGGCTGGAATCTTCAGAGTCTATGGATATTGGCTGTGAAAGCTTCCGACTTCACATTGGTCTCATACTTCTTGCACATCCTGATGTAGTTATTAAAAAAAGAATGCCAAGCTCCCCATAAAACAAGCAAACAAATTTCATTCATTAGGGCTGTACCCTGATCTTATTTCTGACATCATTATTTCTGACATTATTATTATCATTCTCTCTTCATAAAACAGAGGCTTTTGCTCATGATAACATTCTGCTGTGTTCATCACAAAACAAGGTGTAGTTAGGATCAGCTTAAGAGTCAGGATGTAATTCTGCCTGTAATCAAACTCCTTAAATCAAGACATGTGGATATGTGGAATTGTTTCTCATGTTACAGTTTTCCATGCAAAATTTTCAGGCTGTCTTTCACCCTTCCTTCTTAGTTGTCTTGGTTGTTGTAATGCTGTCAGTCATACTAGATATGCTAAATATAGGATGGTAAGTTCTAGTTATTTGTCTGAGGAGACTAAATCATTGACAAACCCTCATGCTCAGAGGAATAGACTAACAAATAAATATATTGCTATTTCACATAATCTCTTGATTCTCAAAAATCTCTGTTTCTCAAAATCTCTTGATACTCACTATAAGCAATCAAGACAAAATGTGGTAAAGTTGCCTGTGCCTATAGATTCGGATACTTCTGATACACCTGGGGAATAAAGCTACCCATCTCCTTCATTGTGATTACTGGCAGTGCTGCACTTTACCCGGTTATCCTGGTTCCTGCTGCCCCTCTGCAGCTGAGTGAGCCATGAGACCAATAGTGATGGATAGATCAAGCTACTCCTTCAGTGTTGCTTGACTTTGGAGCAACTTTACTAGCAGGGTTGTATGTCACGGGCCAGGAGTTGGCTTTCCCAGCTGAAAAGCAACCTGAAGTTGGAGAAGATGAAGTTACTTCACTGGCAACTAATTAGTCCTCAAGGCCACGTGGGCACTAATGAGAACCAGCTGGGTACAATCCTTTTTAATCCGGGCATGGGGCAGCCCTCATAAGCTGCAAACATCATTGGCCTTTATCTTGTTCCTGGTATCCTGTATCTTAAACCCTTGTTTGCTGTCTCCCTGGATTTCCTGACCCCTGGGCCATTGGACTCCTCCATTTGCTGGACACTTGAAAATATTTTATAGCTTTACTTTGTTGCCTGGCAGTGAGGCCTTGGAGGGGGGCTACGACACTGTGCTGAGAAGGGGACAGCAACAACTGGCATGAAGTGTTTGATCAGTAGCAATCACAGTGAGGGAGATAGGCAGCTTTTGTCCTGTGTATGTGTATGTGTGTATCAGGAGACATTAAAAAAATTAGAAAAAGAAATCAGCAGATAGTTGAGGGGGGAAGACATTTAGACTTCTCTCTCTTACCCCTGATGACTCACTAGGATGCGAAAGGGAAAAGAGGATTGGCTCAGGAAAGCAACCAGTGAGAGTGTGAACTGGCAATTTGGTCATAAAGCTATTATAGGTTTTTTTGTGGGTTTTTCGGGCTATGTGGCCATGTTGTAAAAGAGTTTATTCCTGATGTTATTCATGGTCACCTAGGAGGGAGTGAAAGGACTCTAGGAGAGGCCTAGCAACATCATCAGGTCTGACCTCAAGTGGAGAGCCCTCCCATCATGACAACACCATCTGGTCGCCTAGGAGGGAGTGAAAGGACAAGACAAGCCCTCCCTCCAGTCCATCTGCCTTGGTTCAGGCCTCAGAGGGAGAGAAGAACTTTTGGACCTGATTCCCTTCCCCACCACCATTCCCTTCTCCTTTAGTGTGGGGTTATGGGTTATTGGGATTGTTTTATCTTGATGTCTTTTAATTATTGTAACCCGCTCCGATTGATGACAGAGGAGTGGGCTATAAAATTATTATTATTATTATTATTATTATTATTATTATTATTATCATGTCTTCTTAGATTGTAAGCCTGAGGGCAGGGAACCGTCTAATTAAAAATAATAATTGTAAGCCTCTCTGATAGCCTTTAGGGCTGAAGAGCAGGGAAATAAATAAATAAATAAATATATTTCACCAGCGTCTGAGTATTCTCTGAAGATGCCAGCCACAGATGCTGGTGAAACAGCAGGAAAAAACTCTCCTAGAACATGTCCACATAGCCTGAAAAACCCACAAAAAATACTATGGATGCTGGCCATGAAAGCTTTTGACTTCACAATAAGACTATTTGTTAGTAGGTTTTTGCATGCTTGGAAGAAAAAAGCACATCCTTTTCATACCAATGTGAAGGGCATGGGGACTGTGCGGCAGTCAGTACAATTTGAGTCTGGTTTATTTCAAGTCATCTGACACTGACAGGGTCACTTCAGGGTCACTACAGAGCAGGAAAATACAAGGTGACGATGGATATATATATATATTTTACTATTTACACTATTACAAATATCCAGTTAATTAGTTCCCACAAAAAAAGCTTTAAATGTGTTTGAATGCAGTATTTAAACCAAATGTGCTCAATCAGATAACATTACTTAGAACACTTGAAAATTTTCTGGAGCTTTTTCAGTTCTTCTTTTTTTGGAAAACCCACAACAATACGTAAATTTCACTAAATTCAACTGAGCATGAAGTAGGCTACAAGTATGGAGCATTACAATTAAACAATGTGAGCCTGTGTGTATTTACTCCAAATCAATCCATCTCTATCCAATGGGACTTATTCCCAGGTACATATGTAGCCTAAGGCTGTGATTTAAAACATACTTCCATTACATACTATGGGATGCACATCCAAGTCATAAACAATAGCAGCTCTTCCCAATTGAGTCCAAATGTTTTGGACTGCAACTCTCACCATCCCCAACCAGCATGGCCACCTAAAGATATAAGCCAACACTACTGGAGACCACCATTCTGGGGAAGACTGATACACAGAATTGTCCTGAAAGTTTTCAATATGCCAGTTATCTCTGAAACCTCGGTGCCATTGCTTCATTTCTGGCATTTCTAGCAATACCATACCCAGAATTGCCTGACCAGAAACAGGCAGTGTGTTGCAACATCAGACAAACGGGAAGACACAAATATTTATGCAGTATAGTAGCCAAGTAGGCTTTGAAGGAAAATCAGCCTAGATTAGAAGAGTGGGAGACAGATTCACTGTTAACACTAAGAATGAAATGTTTGACATAATATATTGCAGGATGGATTAGAATCTTTTAAGGATTTCTTGTAAACAACTTGCTAAACCTATGTTTTGTTTTCCTCCAAGTAAACCATCTTGGAATTTTAAGCCTACTGCTCAATAAGTTTATATAGAAATGTATTTAACCTGTTACTTGATCTCTATCTTCATTCCCTCCTTTAATCCAAGTAGGAGTTTGAGAAAAGAATTATACATGTGATAGGGAAAGAAAATCTGTGACAGTGGTAAAAATTTGAGGGTAGCAGTTTAGTCTTGGAGTTTATGGTGACAACTGGGGGTGTGAATACTGAGCATACTCATACATGTATCTTGAGTCTTAGGACAGCTGATTTTAAATAGCTCAGGGCAAAGTTGGGTAGGATCCTGTGACCAAAAAAAAAAAAAAAAAAAAAAAAAAAAAAAAAAAAAAAAAAAAGAAAAAAAAAAAAAGAAAAAGAAAAAAATCAGAGGAAAGAGCTCAAGTGAGATGGGAGAATATGAAAAATTAAATACTGAAATGGAGTGGGCAAAGTGTGGGGTCAAATATGGGTTCCTGAAGTCCTCAAGCACTGCTGGCTCTGTAGACTGCCCATTTTCTGGAAAGAATTGGGAGCCTCCAGCTGTGGCAATTAACCTTTTAAATAGGTTGCAGGAGCCCACACACTATTTAACATTTTCAAACTATTACCCAAAGAGGTCCCCTCCAACTGTGAGCATTACTTCAAATATTGGGGAAATAGTCTGCAAGAGGCTAGGGTAATCTTTGGACTGTGTGCACCAGTGTATACCAGTACTAACTGGGAGGGCTCCAGGTTTTGGGTGATGTAATAGAGTTTTATTTTTAAAAATGCAGAGTGTAACCACACATACAAGATAGCAGTTCAAACAAAGTATACAGAACTAACCGAAATGGAAATATGAAAAGGGGATAGCAGAGTTTTTAGGCATTTGCAGTGTGGGTATTGCAAGCCTCTTCATTCATGCCTCTTGTCATGGGGGAGAGGCTTGCTTACCCCAATGAAGCTGTGAGCTATGCTGGCGGTGGCATTAAAAGCCACTGGTAGGGCCTCCCATACCAGGCAGGTCACAACCAAAGGGTCTGACCAAGAGCATCAAAGGGCAGAATTTAGCCTTATGGCAACCATCCTAGGAGAAGGAAAACTTCAGTCCCAAACCCGGTCAGATGGTGCTCATCTAACCCTGTAAGGTAAACCATCTAAAAGAAGGAAACTCTAATCAAACCTACGACCCGAGGATCTCGTTCCCACCATCACTGCTTGCTTGGCCCCGGCAGACGAACCTCTGGTTTAAAGGGTGAGGCTAGTTCTTTGCATGCTGCGCTCCACCATAAAAATCCATTTCACAGGCTCGAAGGATACATCCGATCACCCCCCCCCCAAAAGTCCTGTAGCGATAGGTGAGGGACGAAACGGCAGATGAAAGATGCACTGGGAGCTGCAGCGCCAACCCTGCATGCAGGCGGTTCAGGACTTTGGTCACTCAAGACTGACTGGGAGATAAAAGTCTTGTTCAGCAGCATCCTGAATGACCAGGCAGCATTTTTTAAGGAGAGCACTGCTTACTCCATATGGAGAGGGGCCTAGAAAAGGTGGCCTAAAGAAAACTCATCTCCATCTACCCGTTTTGGCGAGCTGTGGTCAATGGGCATCTTCTGATGTCAAAAAACAAAACCAAACCAAAAACAAAACAAAAAGACAGAAAGGCATGCACCAGCCTCCAAAGGTGCAAACAGACTAATGCTTGCATGCTCGAACATCAGAACCATTCAAGATTCTGCAGATAGTGGACATCCTTGGCTCCAATAGCCCATGAACTATCACAACTTAATATTGACATCACTAATATTAGTGAAGTTCATCCCGATGAGGAAGGCAGCCTTAAAGAACACGGTGCCGGCTATACACTCTACTGGTCTGGCAAATAAAAAACTGAAAAACATCTTTCAGGAGTAGGCTTTATGATTAAAAACTCCATTGCCTCCAAACTTGAAACCCTGCCAACAGGTCACTCTGATAGCATTATCTCTTTACGCCTCCCACATGTTGTTCTCTTCAGTATATATGCCCCAACTATGCAAGCCGACCCTATGGAGAAAGACAAATTCTACACAAACCTACGCCACCTCATACAAAAAGTCCCTGCAGAAGATAAAATCATTATCCTTGATGACTTCAATGCCAGAGTAGGTAAGAACTTCGAAGCCTGGAAAGGTGTTCTAGGCAAGCATGGAGTTGGAAACTGTAATGATAACAGATGCCTCCTGCTAGAGTTTTGTGCAGAACAGCAGCTGAATATTACAAACACTATCTTTCAGCAGAAAGATAGCTTGAAGACAACCTGGATGAATCCCTGATCCAAACACTGGCACCTCATTGACTATGTTCTAGGGTGCCAGAGAAACATTTGCGATGTCCGTCATACTCAATTGATGCCCAGTGCAGAATGTCAAACAGATCATTGCCTTGTAAGATGCAAACTAAATCTTCATCTTATGCTCAAACCTAAGAGGGGTGGCATCTTAAAGAGGAGACTCCAAGTCAACATGAGAGAAAACTTCCAGGCAAATCTGCAATCAAAACTTGAAGACCATCCTATAGATCATTCTCCTACAGTGCTTTGGCAACATATCAAAAACAGTATCCTGCAGTCTGCAGAAGAATCCCTTGGGTTCTCCCGCAAGAAAAACCAAGATTGGTTTGATGAAAACAACCAAGAGATCCAGGAGCTTTTGGCAAAGAAGAGAACTGCTCATCAGGCACATCCCGCTCAACCATCTTGCCATGTAAGAAAAGCAGCCTTCCGTCTCACATGTAGTAAACTCTAACAAATACTCTAAGACATTCAGAACAAGTGGTGGATCAATTTAGGAGAAAAGACACAACGTTGTGCAGATCTGGGTGATTCCAGAGGATTCTGCGAAGCTCTTAAAGCAGTGTTTGGACCTACATATCAGGTCCAAAGCTCCTTATATAGTATGGATAGTCAAACACTAATCATAGACAAAGCCTCCATCCTGAATCGATGGGCTGAACATTTCCAAAGTCTCTTCAGTGCCAACCAAGTAGTCCAAGGCTCATCGATCCAACATATGATACAACAACCGATGAAAAGTCAACTGGATGTGGCTCCCATTTTGGAAGAAACCATTAAGGCCATACAACAGATAAAAAATGGCAAGGCAGCCAGGATTGATGGAATCCCACCTGAAGCTTGAAAACACGGAGGTCATGTACTCCATGCTAAATTCCACGAGCATCTTGTGAACTGCCATCAGATCGCCGAGATGCAGTTATCATCACCCTGTATAAGAAAAAAGGAGCAAAATCTGATTGCTCAAACTATCGAGGTATAACACTGCTCTCCATTGCTGGAAAAATCCTTGCAAGGATACTCCTGAATAGATTAGTTTCTGCTATTGCAGAAGAATTTCTCCCTGAAAGGCAATGTGGCTTCAGAGCTAATAGAAGTACTACAGATATGTATTTGCTCTTAGACAACTGCAAGAGAAATGTAGAGAGCAGAACAAAGGACTCTATGTAACATTTGTCCACCTTACCAAAGCCTTTGACACTGTGAGTAGAAAAGGTCTGTGGCAGATCCTGGAACGACTAGGATGTCCCCCCAAATGCCTCCAAATGATTATCTTGCTACATGAGGGCCAACATGGTCAAGTCAGATATGGCAATGCCCTCTCAGAGCCCTTTCTAATAACTAATGATGTGAAACAAGGTTGTGTTCTCACTCCAACTCTATTTACAATCTTCTTCAGCATGATGATAATAAGTTTTATTTCTAGCCCGCCCCTCTGAATGAGCAATTGGGGCGGGTTACAGAAGGGAGTTAAAACAACAGCAGTTAAAACATCCGATCCCATCCAAAGGGGTACAGCAGATCTCGAAGAAGAAGATGGCATCTATATATGTTACCGTACTGATGGTAACTTGTTTAACTTAAGCCATCTGAAGGCTTGCACTAAGACTCTAAGCTATCTAGTCTGTGAGTTGCTTTTCGCTGATGATGCTGCCCTTGTTGCCCATACAGAAGCAACTCTGCAGTGCCTTACATCCTGATTTGCAATGGCTGCAGAGCTGTTTGGGCTGGAAGTCAGCCTGAAGAAAATGGAAGTTCTCTACCAGCCTGCACCACAGGAAGAGCACCATCACCCCCACGTCACCATAGGCAAATCTGTGCTTAAGTCTGTCCAGCCGTTCACTTACCTGGGAAATATCTCCTCATAAGCCACGATTGATAAAGAAATCGATCACAGATTAGCAAAGGCATATAGTGCATTTGGAAGGCTTCACAAAAGAGTCTGGAGTAACAAACACCTGAGGCGAAACACAAAAATCAGTGTGTACAGAGCTGTTGTACTGTCCATTCTCCTCTATGGGTCTGAAACTTGGGTCACCTATCGCCAACATCTACGACTCCTTGAACACTTTCATCAGCGCTGTGTATGCACAGTCCTCAATATACACTGAACTGACTGTGTGATGAATGTTGCTGTCCTGGAGCAAGCAGGATCACCTGCATTGAGGCCATGCTATTGGAAATGCAGCTGTGCTGGGCAGGTCACATTTCTAGGATGGAGGACCACCGCCTCCCAAAAATAGTACTGTATGGTGAACTCGCCATGCGTCATTGTAAGAGGGGCGCCCCAAAGAAGAGATATAAGGACTCCCTGAAACAACATCTCAAGCTCGGCCAAATTGATCACCAACAATGGTCTGCCCTGGCCTCACATTGGGAGATATGGAGACCCACTATCCACAGTGCTGCAGCCTCTTTCAAGAACTCACGCCAAACGAGTCTCGAAGAGAAATGACAATGCAGAAAGAACCACAACTTGGAAACATCACCCAAGGAGATGTTCTGCTGTGCTTTCTGTAACTCGGATCGGCCTTTTTAGTCATCAATGTGCTTGTAGAAAGCGTGGGATGAGCCCTTCCTGAATCTTCGTTAGTGAAGAAAAGCCAGAGAGAGAGAGAGAGATATTGTTACCTGTCTGAGGAGAAAGCTGGGAAGCTGGAGTGGCTCACACTAAGGTCTGAGGGTGGCACAGAACACACACATAATGCAGCTGTGTATGCAGGCTGGGACGGTATGCTGGTTGTGTGTATAGAGGATAGGCTTTGAAATAATATTTATACCTTAACGCTAGCACTAGGCGATGGGTTATCTGGTCAGGTAACAAAGGCTGAATGACTTCTTCCAGAAATTGACAATAGGAATCTGTTAGTAGTTGCATCAATTTTACAATAGAATAAAGGGTTAAATGTAGGAAAGATGTTATAAGCAAGACAGATGATTGTAAGAAATGCTGAATCACTTTGTAGCTGCTATAAAAGGGGTGTGTCTAAAACTAAGATGGTGGCAGTGTGGAAGAGATGTAAAGGAAAGCTGGAGTTTCTGTTTGTTTATGTTGCTGTGAAAACTTTGAGGAAATTACACAGGACGGAATGCTTCATATTGTGACCCCTTGAGGACTGTGGTTTTCCGAACTGCAGCTATGAATCCATGGAGTTAATGGACTAAAATTAAAGGACCAATGCTCTTTTTGGACACATGTCAGAAACAAAGAATACATATGCATTGTGTAGGAACTGAATATATGTTGCTCTTTCATCACAATCTACTGAGTAAATAGTACTCAATTTCATTATCTGGTGTTAAGACTCTTTCTACACATTGGTGGGTTTGAGGGTGAATCTGCTGAACAAACCTTAACAGATTCCAGCCATGTTGATGGCTTTAATTTTAGTGTAACAAAAACAGTGATTGGATTGGGATATCCCTGAGATTAATGGATGGTTTGACTGGTGACGCAACAGGGGGTATGTAGAGAGAGACTATCTTACTGCTTTGGTTGTGAAGAGATATTTTGTCTCAAGATTTGAAGAAGTACATTAGATTTTTTTTTTTTTTTTGGTTTTGTTTACCTGTATGTACATGTGTCTTGAGGGAAATGGTCCTTTTGTCCTGGGAAGCTGATCTAATTTTCTGAAAGGTCATGGGATATGAAATTATGAAGACCCCAAAATATAGTGGTGAGTATTCAGGCATGCTTAACAAAACTTAGATGTGGACTTCTGGCCACTTCTGATGTAGAGGGTTTTTGGGGCAGTTTGTGCAGCCCTTCAAGGGCTCCTCAGGTGCACTACACTTCGTGAGCTTTGCACTAAAGGTAAAATCACAAACTGTTCCAAGGGAAAGAAGAATAGAGATGCCTGGAGAGGCAGTGTTACTGCCTTATGATAAGCAGGAGATGTATAGGAGACAGAAAGAGGGACACAATCAAAAACACAAGTCCAATAGACTATGCCAAGCCTGTAAGAACATATCAAGAAGAATAAGCTCCAGAATGAACTGAATTTTGTGACACAGCCATAAAAACAACAAAAAGGATTTTGGCTATTATCAGTGAAAGATGGGGGGAAAAAAGACTGGGAAACTTACATTTTAGACTACAGTTCCTCTAAATCCCCAGGCAGTGTGGCTACCAGGGAAATTAAACGAACTGGAGTTCAGAAGGGTAACTTTCCCAAAATCTGGATAAGTCCATTGGTGAAGTGACAATGAAATGGTAGAAATATACAGTTGCTGTTGAAGGCTTTCATGACTGGCATCCATAGTTTTTTGTGGGTTTTTGGGCTATATGGCCATGTTCTAAAAGAATTTATTCCTGATGTTTTGCCAGCATCTGTGGCTGGAATCTTCAGAGAATACTGGCATATACCCCACTCTCTTCCATGCCAGCTGCCACAAGATGCCTGCCACAAATGCTGGTGAAATGTCAGGAATAAGCTGTTCTGGTACATGGCCACATAGCCTGAAAACCCACAAAAAATATTCAGTTGCTATTATGTCTTAATCTTTTCCCATAAGGGGAATTGTGTAGGACCTCAGAAAAGTAGAACAAATGATACAAGTAAGATGTTTTGGGCCAGGATAGGTGAAATATTAATAATAGAACTAAAAGCTCCTTTAAAGGAGTTTGGGAGTCTTATTGCATTACAAACAAAAGATGGGAGGCAGTGAGATAGAAGATTATCGCATGGGCTTTCCACCCAGCTCCAGAGCGGACTGAAACTTTGGGAATTTTTTTTCATATCAGGTGTTATCGCACACCTCCATGCTCAGACCAGAGGCATTGCGACCTGATTTCAGCCATCCCGTCCTTGATCTGTCCTAATCTCATCCTTTGCAAAGGACATGAATTAACCCTCCTTTGCAAAGATTAGGACAGATCAGGAAGGATCTGGCTCAGATTGGGTTACGATGCCTCTGGTCTGAGCATTGAGGCATGCCATAACACCCAATCTGGAAAAAAAAAAATTCCCAGAGTTTTAGTCTGCTTCGGGGCTGGGCAAAAAGCTCATGCGATCATCTTCACAGAAGTGGCTTTCTGCTTACCTTCTCACATGATATTGTAGTGCTTCCATTTTCCCTTCAGAGGGAGCCTGCTGCAAAAATGTGGCTTTTGCCAAACTGATTTTTTCAGCAGGACAAAAAGCATGTTTTTACAATCATTGCCATCAGACAGGAACAGCACAGAAGTTCTTCATGGGCATGTGGGAAGGTAAGCAGAAAGCTGCTGCTATCTCACTACCTCTCTAATTTTTGTAATGTGATAAGGCTCTGTGCCTCTAGGACCAGATCTTCATCCCTCTGTGCTGAAAGAGCTTGTAGAAGTTGTTTAAAAGTCATTATTATTTTTGAGAATGGATGAGAAGCTAGAATTTCCTACGCCATAGGCCCTGAAGGATATGTCAACCCTTAAATAGGTAATGCTTCTTTTTTGTTTGCTATTTTTATAGGAACAAACTCAAAAAGTACTTTTGGGGTACAGAAATGCCTGATGCAGCGCACTCTGCAGCAGTTAACTGGTACAGTATATAATCATTTGTTACCTGGAAAATTATCAAAATAGTAGTCATTATCATGAGGGCTGAACTGAAATGACTCTGTATAGTATCATTTTCTGAATTGTCAAAGTATAATCACATTTTCCAACAATATTTGCAATTATTTGCATAAATAATTACTCTTTCATTGCTGACTTTTGCCAGCAGTGATACCACCACATATTTAAACCTGATTGCTTATATTGGGTCATCATATCCACCAAATGGTGTTTGGTCAGAGTCAGACATGTGACTAATACAGGGTATCAAAAGAGGGAATAGCCGAGAGAATTATAATAAAAGAAATTCCAGTGGTATCAATGCAAGAAAAAGAAATAATAGAACCAAACAGTCCCCAAAGGTATCTTGTTTTCCAGAAACATACCAAACAACTCTGAGAAGAGTACTGTTTTCAGTCTACAATGTTGCTGCCTATTGAATAATAGTATATTTATATGCAGGCACACTAATTAGATAAATATAAATAAGGGTATACATAACCCCAAAGGAAAAAGACATAACTTTTAAATAAAGACTGGAAGAAGAGAGCTCTCATAACTCCAGGAAGCACTTGAGTTTGTTTAAAGGGACCTCATTTGTCTCCGACTTCAGCTTCATCCAAAACTTACGCACATCTATAATCTACAGCCCCTACTCACTTCAGAAAATTAGCAGAAATGTTGGTCCTTTGTTTCATTTCCTGTGAACAGGTTGGCAAAGCTAGCTTCATTATATTTATTTTTTTCCTTGAAATATTTCTAGCCTTCCCTATATCTTTGAATCTCAGGGAGGGTTACATACAGCAGCACATAGTAAACTATCACATGGATTTCAGCTCAGCCCTATTTATTTCAGTATGTCTGACATTGGAGAATCTCCTGTTAAATTGTGACTTGTGGCCTAAATATAATTGTAAGAGGCTGTACAGACCACCCCTTTTAGCTCCATATTGGGGTGGCAGCAACCACACCTCAATCTTGCCTTTCTGTGGCACAAAAAGGAGCCTCAAAAACGGCTCCTTTCTGAGCCTTGGAAAGGGCACTGTAGCTTCTGGCACCACAGCTTTTTGGCACTCCTTTGGTGTTGTGTCTAGATAATTGGGGGCGGAGTCGGGATGCGTTGTATGGACACCACACCCCAGCTCCGCCCCCAGGCCAGCCTTAATGGTTGGTCTGTACAGCCTTTTAGTCCCAAATAGAGGAGGAGTCTGGAGGACTTTTGAAGCAATGGAACATTCATAAGTTTTGACTTACCAGGGGGTCTTTCACACTTGCCAAAAACCCAGTTTTTGAGTTGAATAGATCCTGGATCACAGAATCAATTTGAACCGAAATGAAATTCAAACTATATTTTCCATTACCAAATGCTTCCACTTACTTTAGCACCACAACAAAATGCTTTCTCAATATCTGACGTATTCAATCCGATTTCTTTTTTAAAAATATCAGTCATATGATGTGCATGTGTATGTTTCTAGTTACATGAGCACTCGGAGGTGTGGCTGCGTGCATTAGCTGTTGCTATTTCAATTGGCCTCTGTGTGTGTGTGTATGTTTGTGTGTGTGTGTGTTGTGTAAGATGTATGCACACCTCCTCCTCTTCCACTTTCCCTAGAAGCAGAGAGAGTGCAAGGCAATTTTTATTTCTTTGGGAGCAACAGCTGATTGAGTCAGAAACACACACACATAACTTCTTCTCCACTTTTCTTCCATGTCTATGTGTTTATGTATGTATATGTATATAAGATGCACACACTCTTCCTCCTCCTCCACTTTCCCTCCATGCCAGGGAATGGGCTGCCAGAAGCAGAGAGAGTGCAGCACAATTTTTGTTTCTATGGAAGCAACAGCTGGTAAGAAACACACACACAGCTTCCTCCCCATTTTCCCTTTGTGAGTATGTGTTTATGTATGCATGTGTGTGTGAAGATGCACACTCCTCCTCCTTCAATTTCTCTCCATGCCTGAGAATGGACTGCTAGAAGCAGTGAGAGTGCAGGGTGATTTTTATTTCTATGGGAACAACACACACATCTGTGGCACCTATGGATGCACCCATCCATGGCCTTAATCTCCCATGACACCCATAGGTGCACCCATCCTTGGGCTTAATCCCCATGGTGCCCAACTTCTTCGCGGATAAAATCTCTCGGATAAACGAAGGTCTGGACGCCAAGGTTGAAACAGAAACCAGAATAGAGGCATCCAGCGCTTCCGTGGACTCGGTTGTACTGGATCAGTTTGAGTCTGTCAGTACCGAGGATGTGGACAAGATCCTTAGAAGTGTTAGGAAGACAACTTGCTCCCTCGATCCCTGCCCCTCGTGGCTAGTGGCACAGGGGGGACCGGTTGTAACCCGATTGTTACACCGGATTATTAATTCATCCTTGAGGGAAGGGCAGTTTCCTGACAATCTTAAATTGGCCATAATAAAACCTATACTAAAAAAGCCCTCCCTCGACCCCCTGGTTCATAACAATTATCGGCCAGTCTCGCTACTGCCATTCTTGGGGAAGGTGATCGAGAGGGCGGTTGCATTCCAACTTCAACTGATCTTGGATGAAACGGATTTTCTAGATCCATTTCAAACCGGTTTTCGGGCGGGCTACGGGGTTGACACTGCCATGGTCGCCCTGGTCGATGATCTCCGTCTGGGCATCGACAGGGGTAGTGTGTCCCTGTTGGTGCTTTTGGACATCTCAGCGGCTTTCGATACCATAGACCATGGTATCCTTCTGGAGCGCCTGGCAGAGGTGGGAATCGGAGGCACTGCGCTCCAGTGGTTCCGGTCCTACCTCTCTGGGAGGTTCCAGATGGTGCAGCTGGGGGACGTTTGCTCTGATAAGAGGGCCCTCACCTCCGGGGTCCCTCAAGGAGCCATTCTGTCCCCCATGCTCTTTAACATTTACATGAAACCGCTGGGAGAGATCATCCGGAGGTATGGGGCGCGGGGTTATCAGTACACTGATGACACCCAAATAATCTTCTCTATGCCTCCGACTGATGCAGTGACCAGGGATGGCGTCGCTCCTCTCGTGGCCTGTCTGGAATTGGTAATGGACTGGATGAGGGAAAACAGACTCAGCCTGAATCCAGAGAAAACGGAAGTACTCGTGATAGGTTCGCCCGGTCCGGGTATGGAGGTGGTTCCACCTGTCCTGAATGGGGTCACGCTTCCCGTTAAGGACACTGTACGCAGTCTGGGGGTGCTCCTTGACTCGTCGCTCCATCTGACTTCTCAGGTGGATGCGACAGTCAGGAGCACCTGCTTTCAGCTTCGGCTGATACGCCAGCTGCGTCCCTATTTGGACCGGAGGGACCTTGAAACTGTAGTACATGCTCTGGTAACCTCTCGGTTGGATTTCTGTAACGCGCTCTACATGGGGCAGCCTTTGTATCACACTCGGAAGCTGCAATTAGTGCAAAATATGGCAGCACGGGTGGTCACTGGTGCTCCCAGGGCCTCCCACATAACACCAATATTGAAAGACCTTCATTGGCTGCCGATTCGCTTCCGGGCTCAGTACAAAGTGCTGGTTATTACCTATAAAGCCCTATATGGCTTGGGCCCAGGGTACCTGAAGGACCGTCTCTCCCCACATAATCCGCCCCGCACACTAAGATCCACTGGGCAACAATTATTGAGAGTCCCAGAAGCTAGATTAGTGAATACAATGAAGAGGACGTTTTCCATCTCTGCCCCTAGCCTCTGGAACTCACTGCCCACTGAGCTCCGCTTGTCTCCCTCTCTCACCCAATTTAAGAAGGACTTGAAGACTTACCTATTTAAGCAGGCATACTCTTGAATGGGCCTTTTCCATTTCTGCCTTGTCATGTAAGCCGCTTATTGTATTGCCATTGTATATAGCATTGGGTGATATTGTTTTTATTGTATTTGGATTGTTTTAATCTATGATGTTTTATGATGTTTTAATGTTTGCATATGTTGTACACCGCCCTGATCACCGGAAGGGCGGTATATAAATAAATTTTTTTTTTATTATTATTATTATTATTATTGTTATTATCTCTGGGCTTAATCCCCCATGGCACCTATGGGTGCATTCATCCCTGGAATTAATCCCCCATGGCACCCATCAATCCCTCATGGATGCACCCATGCCAGAATCCAAGGCAGACAAGAATTCCCACCACAGACCCCATGACTCCATCTTGTGAACCCATGCAAATGTGACAGTTCACAGAAATTGTCAATTAAAAAAACATCCTGCACATGCACCCTCAAGGAACCCCCCCCCCCACTTGCCCTACCTGTGGAAAATTTTCTGGCAGATCTGAAAAACAGTTGCAGAAGTGTGATCAGGATCAGAGTGTGATTTAAAGGGACCACAGCTCCATGGAATCTGAATGGCAGTGCTGAGATGGGAAAAGGTGGTTTGCCAAGACACGTCGTGGCATGGGTACCACCCCTCTGCCCACCCTCTGCCCACCCTGGGTGCCCTGAATGGGATTAGAAATACGTCCACATTTGTTCACAGCTGTTGCAAACTGGTTCTTTTCAAAGGAACCACTAAAAGATCCATATTCAAAAGAACTGGTTCTAAGAACTTGTGGTTCTTAGGCCTCCCCACAATCTCAAACACTTCCTTATCTAGCAAAGACAAGTATTCTTGATCCATGGCAGAAAACCACTTCTCCTGCTCATCCTTAGGATAAGACTGCAATTCCTCAAAACTCTCTGGCTCTTCAGCCACCACTGAACAAGCTCTCGCACCCTGCACTACAAATCTATCTGGAGGTCTCCTCACCCTCTGAGTTCTCCTTGGCACAATCACTTTTGTTCTGCCTCTTTCGTCCTCACTGTTAGAACTAGTTTGCACCTCTGTGGACACCTTTTCAAACTTCTGTGTAGTGACTGGTGAGTGCAATGTTGGATGTGTTTGTGTATGATGTTCTGCAGAAGTACTAGGTTCACACTCAGTAGATGCTTCTTGTTTTTGCACCCCTCCATTTCCAGTACCTATGTCCCTCTGCCCCAGCTTCAGAAAAACCTTTTTGTTTGCATGTAGCTTTTCCCAACCTGAATGCTTTTCAAAATTGGCACTTCTGAACAGCAAGATATCCCCATGACCTAGATGAAATCTATAGCTGTTTCCAGAATATCCCACAAACATCAACCTTCTACATTTAGGACCCCCCCCCCCTTTTCCTGAAGTTTGCAGGCACATACACATTTGCATACTGCCCAAAAACTCTCAGGTATTTGAGATTTGGTGGTCTACCATACAACATGTGATATGGCGTTTTCTTTACAAAAAAATTCCACATGCGGTTGGCAACATGGTTTGCTGTCAAAATTGCTTCTCCCCAAAGCTGTTCAGGTGCTTCTGCATCGAGCATCATGCAATCTTACATTTGCTTTAGGACCCCAATGCGTCTCTCCACTAAGCCATTCTTGCTAGGAACAGCTGGGTTAGTCATATTGTGGCTTATTCCTTTCCTCCTCAACCAATTTTTCAGGTTATTAGACAGAAATTCTCCACCTCTATCTGTAACCAAAGACCCCACCTTGTATTCAAACTCCCTTTCAATCATATTGACCCAATCTTTGATGTGTTCAGCAGCTTCACTTTTTTCCTTCATGAGCATCACATATGAAAATTGTGTGTGACGATCTACAATGACCATGAAGTACTGATTTTTGCTCATGGTTTTGGCCAAAGGACCAACCAAATCAGCATGCACAACCTGAAAAGGTCTTTGTGTGGTGCATTTGCTGCGTTTGGCCACAGGAAAAGCCTTCAGCTTTATCCTGCTGCATACTGAACAATCCAGGTGGTTTGAACAAGAAGACATTTTAAATTCTGGACACACTTCCCCCAGCTTCCCCAAACTCGTGAAGCTTGTATGTCCCATGACTCTATGGTAGTAATGAGCACAGTCTAAGTGCAAAGGCACATTGTTGACTACTGCACATTCTGCCTTGTCAACCATATAGTACATTTTGTTTCTTTTGATTGCTTTAGCACAAACCTGGTCATTCATGCTAATAATACAATCATCCCCTTTGAAACTTAAGGCATACCCACTTGTAGTTAATGCAGACACACTAACCAAACAGTTTTGAAACCTAGGAACACACAAAACATTTGAAAAATCCTTTGCAAAACTTGGGATGAACACAGTTCCTATCTCTTTTGCTTCCCTTGGTGCACCATCAGCCAAATCAACTAAATGCACATTAGATGGCATCTTATTTTTCAGTAGCATACTAGAATTAACCATATGCCCAGAGGCTCCGGAGTCTAACAACCAACTTTATTTGGAAATTACAGCCTGATGGGCTTTATAGTCATTGTTCTTTACCACAGCAACAACACTTTTCCTGTCACAGGATCTTTAGGCTGTTGTTTCCTTACTGCTGCCAGCTTCCTGCAGTCCTTCTTGAGATGACCTGGCTTCCCACAGTGGAAACACTTTCTCTTCCTGGACGCATCTGCCTTCTCCAGTTGCAGCTCCTTGAAAACTTCGGTTGGGTGTGTTTGTTTTGGTACTGCATGCTGCCTCTGGAGCCCTGCCTCATACTGCCGACGTTGGCTCTCTTCCAAGACATGTGCAACCACCAGCTCTGCAGTAATATCTGCTTCATTAAAATTCTGAAAACTCCACAGAATATTCAAAATCTTCAGAAAGACTCCCAAGCAGGATGTATGCTTTCTGCTCAGATGCTAGGACAACACCTCTCATCTGCACCTGGCTGAACAAATCAGACATGATCTCCAGATGCTTCTCTGGTAACTGTCCTTTCTGCATTTTGCAGGCATACACCAAATCATTCGTGACAAAGCTGTATTAGATTGGTGAATCTCCCTCAAAGCATCCCAGACTGCCTTTGAGATTCTCTTCTCCTGGACATGGTTGATTTGCGACGGCAGGATTGTAAGCAAAATTGTAGCTCTTGCTCTCTTATCACGGTCAAGAGTATCAGCTGTGGGTCCTCTCTCAACAACATCCCACAGTCCTTCTCTGACCAGCAATGCCTCACAATAAGAACTCCAAGCTGCATAATTAGTTGTTTTCCCTACATATTAAAATTCATACAGTTTAATAACATTTTTTACACCAGTGCCAGCATCATATCAAAACCAGCACTGTATTATGAGACTTTCAGGAGTCTCTTATGAGACTCCCTTACCCATGTTGCTAAGAAGGCCTAACTATTATTTTTTTTAGGTAAAACTTAGAATATTGCAGCAACATGGTATTAAGGCAGTCACACATCTTGGGCATTCTTAATCTAATAATTCAACCTTAGCCAAACTGTCTCTATCTCTTTTCTTTGGGAAAAAAGTACTGTAAATGAAGTGCAAGACAATCTCATCTGTTCTACCTAGCCTTTCCATAGTCCATATAAATAGAGATTACAAGAAACAAAATGCTGCATAGATCACAGTTTGAGAACTTCTGCTTTATAAAGTTTTCCACCATGCAGGGAAGCCTTTAATGGAAATATCACTAAGTTTCAAACCACATGAAATGATTTATCAGGACTACCTCTGTCTCTGGCTGATGCATTGCTTCTGCCCACTGAAGAAATACTATTATAAACAATTGAATGAGTCTGTGTTGCAAACAGTCATGCCAAAGACACAAGATTCCTTTGACTTAAAAGAAAGTGACTTTGTGACTGTGTTAATGAAATTGCTGTAGTTATTGAGAATGAGAAAAAACAAAGAAAAGAAGGAAGTAATATTGTCCTTTATGTTTTTACATCCTTTCACATCCCTTTCTTTTTCTGTACAAATAAAGGCACCAGATCCCATCTGATCGTGGAAGATAAGCTGGGTCAGCTTTGGTGAGAACTTGTATGGGAGACTGCCAATGAATGTCAGGTGCTGTAGGTTATATTTCAGAGGAAGGAACTGGGAAAACCAGTTCCTGGCAAAATTTAAGAAAACACTATGAAATTTCATAGGGTCACCAGGTGACATGAAGGTGTGTGTGCACATGTGCACTTGCACATGCACTTACACACACATTTGCTTTCAACTAAATATCATACTCACAAAAGTTCAACAAACCTCTCCCCCTGTGGTTTCACACTATGCTTCTAGATGCCATAGGTCCAGGTTAATCAAGCCTCCACAGAGTCTCACTGAGCTCTGTGGGTTTTTTTTCTTTCATCTGATTTTGTTTTATATTTTCTTCTAGGGTATATTTTGTGAAATATTGATCCTGTATAGTCACACTAAACCATAGTTTAACATGATAAAACTAAACATTTCTGGTTTAGCCTCCATTTTCCATTAATCACAGTTTATCATGGCATTTAACCCAACAAACTGGGGTGGATCATAGTTACAATTGATGGTTTATGAAACTAGTTTATTTCAACAGACCCTAGCTGGGATTAACAGAAGTTTAGAGTTTTCATGAAATATTCAACTTTCATTGAACTTTGAACTGATACCATCCTAGCACCAATGCCAGAAGATAAGTAGAAATATACAACTCTAAGGCCTCATTCCCACTTGCCATTTAAACCGGTTCACAATAAGGTTTCGATCCGGATCATTGATTCAGTTCCACCGTGGCGTTGTTCCCAATATGAAACAGGATCTTTTGGATTTGGGGGGTTTTTTTGGACCCCACTGTCCGCATTTGTATTTGCGCTGCAGTGTTACCCCCCCCCCCCTTTTTAAATGCCAGTTAAGCTGATCACATCTCTATGTCGCGTGACGTGGCCAGGCATAATTTCTACAACAGAACCAGCCATAATTTCAGCTACATGAGGATCCTTTGTGGTGCTCCCCTTCCCATCAACTTTCTTTATTTCTGTTCACTTTTCAGCCTTGTAGTCGCATGGCCATGACAGGAAAGGCTTGCTCATTATGGGAAAGCCCTGGCCTGTTATAGGAAAGGCCTTTCTCACTTTGGTGTTTCTATGGGATTTTGAGAAATTGCATTTCCGATTTAAAAAAATATTACACACACACACACACACCCTAGATCCCCCTCCAAAGGAAAAGCCCCCTAGCCTTGCAGGAATTGGAAGACATGGGGAGTTGAGGTACTGCCCTCCCAGCCTTGCAGGACTTGGAGGACATGGGGGCACCGAGGTGGTGGCCCCTAGCCTGCTAGGACTTGGAGGACACGGGGAGTTGAGGTGGTGCCCTCCCAGCATTCTAGGACTTTGGGGATATATGGATTTGAAGTGCTGCCCCCCCCCCCAGCCATCCAGGACTTGGAGGAAATGCTTCCTAGTCAAGCGCAGAATGGAAAACTTTTTGGATAGAAGGTTGAAATGTAGGATGGTTCCTGGGAAAGGATGATGACCCTAAGGCAATCCTACTGCAGAGTTTTCTTGGCCAGTTTCTTCAGAGGGGGTTTGCCATTGCGATCCTCTGAGGCTGAGACTAGCCCAAGGTCAACCACTAGGTTTATATGGCTGGTCTGGGATTCCAGAGTCCCACTTCAACATTCAAACCACTTCACCACACTGCCTCGGAAGGAAGCATTGCAGTGTGGAAGGAAGAAAGAATTGCTTTCTCTTTTCTCCCTCAGCAGCCTGGGCTCTACTCAGAAGTGAAGGCCGAGAACCCGAGGAGGAGGGGGGGGGGTGGCACGCATAATTTCTGCAATAGGAGAGAATCCTTTGTGGTTCTCTCCCCAAATATTTTCCCCTTGCTCTATTTGGAGCTTCAATGGGATGATGAGAAATTGCACTTCCAATTCATTAATGTGTGTCTGTGTGTGTGTCTATCACACACACAAAGGATCCACCACCACCCCCCCCCCCCCCAAAGAAGAAAAGTTACAAAACTCTTTTGCCTCTTACATTGGAGAAAGGATCATGGCCAGATTCAGAAGAAATCGATCAGTGTAAAAACAAATAATAATAATAATAATAATAATAATAATAAATTATTTGTATCTCCCGCCTCTCCCTACGGATTGAGGTGGGCTCACAGCATATTAAAATCCAATATAATACAATAAACATTAAAATCTCTCAACAAAATCAACTTACAACATTACATATCAACATACAATCAATAGACTGGGGTAGTTCTGGTTCTATAAGGAATTAAATGAGGTCAGATGGATATGCTCGCCGGAAGAGAACCGTCTTCAGTGATTTTTGAACGCCTCCAATGTAGATATTAGACGGATCTCTTCCGGCAGGTCGTTCCATAGCTTTGGAGCCACAGCAGAAAATGCTGAGTGAGATGTAGATATCAGCCTTGTGTGTTTATAATTTAGCAGTTTTTTATCTGTTGTTCTCAGGGTGTGGGGCGGATTATGTAGGGAGAGGCGTCTTCTCAAGTAACCTGGGCCCAAGCCATATAGGGCTTTAAAGGTAACGACCAACACTTTGTATTGACCCTGGAAGCGAATTGGAAGCCAGTGTAGAGATTTGAGAATGGGGGTAATGTGCTCCGTCCTTGAAGCCCCTGTCAGCAATCTGGCTGCTGCATTTTGAATCAATTGAAGCTTCCAAACTTGGTACAAAGGTAGCCCCATGTAGAGTGCATTACAGAAATCTAAACGAGAGGTTATCAGTGCGTGTACTACTGTTTCTAGGTCCTCCCTGCCCAGGTAGGGACGTAGCTGGCGTATCAGCCGAAGCTGATACCAGGTGCTCCTGGCAATCACCTCCACCTGCAATGTCCATTGTAGAGATGAGTCCAAAAGCTACCACACATGTGAATAGACAAAGGGCAGTGCTAAAAAAGGCAGATTTTAAGTAGCCAAAGGCTGGATAGGAGACACCTCTTGCCAACCCCTCTGCCATAGCCCCTCCCCTCCAGTAAGATGTAATTCTGATCCACAGGTCATTCACACTTGTTGATTCAGTTCTTCTCAAAAGAACCTCTTGAAAAGTATTGTCAAATAAGAGTGGGTTTTTTGCATTTACCCCACATATATGACACTGACTTAAAATGGGAATGACAGACATTTAATCTGATCTGCAATTTGAAGTAAATTGTAGTGGGAATGAGCCCCGGGGCTCTCCTAGTCTCATCCTTAGAATGCTAAACCATAGATGGTTTCAAAATACATTTGTTTAGTTAGTATGCTGTAGTGGCAAGGGAAACATGAATTGCAAAGATTAGAGATGTTCAGAGCAGAGTTAATGAAATGTTTTAGCAAGGAGTGGCATTGAATGAAATGGCTTCATTCATCCACAATATGTAGGCTAATTTTACTTGATTTAAATTGCAGATTATCTTTTGTTATTATGTTTAAACAGACACCAAAATGGAATCTTGGGAATTAAATCTCACAAGAATATGCTTCCATTTCTCTTTCAGCTCTCAGTTTCCTGCTCTCACTTTCATTTTCTTTTTCTCTTTGTGTTTAAATATGCCTCCAGCATATCCACTTGTTGCATGCAAGGTACACTAGAGGGCGGCATGACTTTTCTGTTCCCCACCTTTGAGCATGGTTACATGTTCTGAGTTGTGCTTCTCCTGACTCCTCTGTTCAATTATGCAATGGAGCAACTAGGGGAAAAAAAGATATTTGTAGAGTCAAACACTGAAAGAAAAAGAAAACTGGTTGGGTTTGTTTGGAGACTGCAGTTTTGTCTTTTACATAGAGGCAGTAGGGTAAATGATGCATTATAGATGAGAAAGGAAATCTTGATTTTTTTTTTCTGCAGCAGTCCCTTGCTGAGTTTGCCAACTGATCGTGTATGTGTGTAGTAGCGAAAGAATCCACCCAAGGCATTTAACTAGTGGTTGTTTGCTTGTTTCACTTTGTGCAATTTGCCAGAAAAGAAGATGTGAGAGCTGGCACTAGATTGTACTAGGCTCTCATTTTATTTGAAAAGAGACTATACTTTGCTGAAAATGTTGGTTTTAGAACAGTATTGCATTTATTGTCTTGTCAACTACTGTTTTCTCCATACATTCATGATAAATTTCCCTTATTGGAGAATGTGGATTTGAAGATTTGAAAAGAAAACATTTTTGTGAAAGATGTAGGCAGATAATGGGATTATTACCTTAAATCAAATACTGGTAGGGTTTATGAGTTTCTGTCTTTCTCAATGCTGCAGGAGCAGTTTAACCACTTTCCGTCCCCCCGGGGGTGGTGGACCCATTAGAATGGTCCGCCCTCGAAGGCTAATGGATCCAATTGGTTTCCAGAAGGCCTTAGAGGGATTAATGGTTGGTAACGCCGGTGATCCAGTCGAAACCTTGGTGAATACTTGGAACACCGATCTTCCCAAGGCTATCGACGCGATCGCCCCTGAGCGTCCTCTCCAACCCGCTCCCAATCGTAAACCCTGGTTCACAGACGAACTCAGAGAGATGAAGCGGGTTGGACGACGACTAGAGCGCAAGTGGCGGAAAACTCGCCTCATGTCCGACAGAACTCGCCATAGGCAGCATCTTCGCGCCTATCGGGAGGCTTTGCGTGCAGCGCGGAGACTCTTCTGCTCTGCACGCATTGCGTCTGCAGAGTCCCGTTCAGCAGAGCTGTTCAAGGTGGTGGGGGAACTGACGCAGGTTCCTCCTGCGCCGAACCCCCTACTTGACCCGACGACGGCCTGCTGTGACGCGTTTAACACCTACTTTGCAGATAAAATCTCTCGGATAAGAGACGACTTGGACGCCAATGTTTTGTCAGAATCCATTGGCGAGGTGTCCAGCAACTCCGTTGCTGTCAGTTTACTGGATGAGTTTCAATCGGTGAGTACCGATGACGTGGACAAGCTCCTTGGCAGTACTCGGAAGACGACATGCTCCCTCGATCCATGTCCATCTTGGCTGGTCGTCCAGGGAGGGGATTCATTGAGAACATTCCTTCGGGATGTGATCAATGCATCCCTCAGGGAGGGCACGGTCCCATCGTGTCTGAAGGAGGCGGCTGTCAAGCCTCTCCTGAAGAAACCTTCCCTTGATCCCCTGGACAGGAACAACTACAGACCAGTGTCCTTGCTCCCATTTCTGAGCAAGGTGATCGAGAGAGCAGTCGCCTCCCAACTCCAAGCTGTCTTGGATGAAACCGATTATCTCAATCCATTTCAAACCGGCTTCAGGGCAGGACATGGAGTTGAGACCGCCATGGTTGCACTGGCTGACGACCTCCGCTTGAGCATTGACAGGGGTAGTGTGACCCTGTTGGTGCTCTTGGATCTCTCTGCGGCTTTTGACACTATAGATCACTCCATCCTTTTGGATCGGCTGAGGGAGGTAGGGATCGGGGGCACCGCTCTTCAGTGGTTCCGGTCCTTCCTCTCTGGCAGATCCCAAAGGGTGAGGCTCGGGGACAGTTGCTCTTCCAAAATTGAGCTTAATTGTGGCATCCCTCAGGGTGCCATCCTGTCCCCGATGCTATTTAACATTTATATGAAGCCGCTGGGTGAGGTCATTCGGAGGCATGGAGCTCAGTGTCTTCAGTACGCTGATGACACTCAGATATACCTCTCCATGTCCAGATCGTCAGCACAGACTTCAGATGGCGTCTCTCCTCTTAATGACTGTCTTGCGGCGGTAATGGATTGGATGAGGGAAAACAAATTGAAACTGAATCCAGACAAAACGGAGGTACTAACAGTCACAGGCCCAAAACCAGGCTTGGGAATACAGTCTCCAGTCCTGGATGGAGTCACACTCTCCTCTAAGGACTGTGTTCGCAGTCTGGGGGTACTCCTAGATTCGTCGCTCCACATGACCTGTCAGGTGAATGCGACGGTCAGGAGTGCCTGTTATCAGCTTCGGCTGAT
Organism: Urosaurus nigricauda; assembly: GCA_034509955.1. NCBI lineage: Eukaryota > Metazoa > Chordata > Lepidosauria > Squamata > Phrynosomatidae > Urosaurus > Urosaurus nigricauda. The sequence continues at coordinate 308,728,428 of JAOEGL010000001.1, read as the reverse complement.
ACGCCAGCTGCGCCCTTTCCTGGACATGAGGGACCTGGAAACTGTGGTACATGCTCTGGTAACCTCACGCCTGGATTTCTGTAATGCGCTCTACATGGGGCTACCCTTGTGCTTAACCCGGAAACTTCAACTGGTCCAAAATATGGCAGCCAGGCTTGTAACTGGAACATCAAGGAGAGAGCACATAACACCGGTGCTCAAGGCTCTCCACTGGCTGCCAATTAGTTTCCGGGCGCAGTACAAGGTGTTGGTTTTAACCTTTAAAGCCCTACATGGCTTGGGTCCACCTTATCTCAGGGACCGCCTCTCCCCGTATGAACCCCCCCGCACACTCCGATCCTCTGGGAGGAACCTGCTACAGCCGGTGAAAACTAGGCTGTCGCAGACCTCCCAGAGGACTTTTTCCGCGACCGCTCCCAGACTTTGGAATGGTCTGCCGGATGAGATGCGCCTTATAACATCTCTTGATTGCTTTAAAAAAGCTCTGAAGACGCATCTCTTCCGGCAGGCCTTCCCTGACACCTCTTAGATCCCAGCTCCGAATGGGACCTATAAATTGACCCCTTGCCTGGTGTTATCTTTTCCTCAATGTAAGAACTATGGAGGATGAATCATGTTTTTAATGTTGTTGATTTTAAATTATTGCTAATTTAATTTATTTTTAAGGGGTGGGTGGCTGGGAATGGGTCAATGAAGTGTTTTAATTTGTATGTTTTAATCTTGTTGTACCCCGCTCCGATTGTACTCACAGAGGAGCGGGCTAGAAATAAAGATTATTATTATTATTATTATTATTATTATTATTATTATTTAACTTAAGTCTATTAGCAAAACAGCAATATTTTCAGTTGCTACAATATTTACAATTGCTACAGTCCAGATTTGGCCCTGCAACCCTGTGTGGTCCCCTTAGTATTAGAAACATTATTTGAGGCTGACAAAGTATCTATACCAATGTTATATACATACAGATTTTTTATCATTAAATAAATATGACATGTGAGGTTGACGCCAAAAATGGAATAGTTGAAATGCTCAATACTGACTAATTAATGGGTAGTGCCTTAACAAATGCAACAGGTATAGGTATAGATCTTTGATTATGTCCTATTCTGCAAAAATGGCTATTTCAGGTATATTGATCACCATAGCATCTGTTAAAGAAAAGGTTATCTAAATCAGTAAATTGTTAGAGGTGTAATACCCCTAATGCCCCCTTAACAGATATTTGTTTTGTAGCTGCCCTGTAGTTGCCTCATTTTGTGTGGAAATAATTAGATAGATAAACTTAGTGCTGGAAAGCTCTTTAGCATTTAGAGATGTGCATGCTTTTTAAAAAAATTATTTACCTGAATCTTGGAAACTAACAAAGGTACAGGAGAAGTGAGTTTTTTGTATCCTTTTGACTGCTGATACTTTGATATTGGAAATATAAGTTTCTTCCACCTGTGATTCAGTGAACAGTGGATAGAAGAACTAACAGCACTTGCAGTATTTGAAAGAATGATCATAGAATCATAGAATCATAGAAATTTAGAGTTGGAAGAGACCACAAGGGCCATCCAGTCCAACCCCCTGCCGTGCAGGAACTCCCAATCAAAGCATACCCGACAGATGGCCGTCCAGCCTCTGCTTAAAAATCTCCAAGGAAGGAGACTCCACCACCCTCCGAGGGAGTGTGTTCCACTGTCGAACAGCTCTTACTGTCAGGAAGTTCCTCCTAATGTTGAGGTGGAATCTTTTTTCCTGCAGTTTGCATCCATTGTTCCGAGTTCTGTTCTCTGGAGCAGCAGAAAACAAGCTTGCTCCCTCCTCAATGTGACATCCCTTCAAGTATTTAAACAGGGTGATCATATCACCTCTTAACCTTCTCTTCTCCAGGCTAAACATCCCCAATTCCCTAAGGCGTTCTTCATAGGGCAAGGTCTCCAGGCCCTTCACCATTTTAGTCGCCCTCCTTTGGACCCGCTCCAGTTTCTCCACATCCTTTTTGAATTGTGGTGCCCAGAACTGGACACAGTACTCCAGGTGGGGCCTGACCAATGCAGAATAGAGTGGCACTATTACTTCCCTTGATCTAGACACTATACTTCTATTGATGCAACCTAAAATTGCATTGGCCTTTTTAGCTGCTGCATCACACTGTTGACTCATGTTCAACTTGTGGTCTACTTGGACTCCTAGATCCCTTTCACATGTTGTCTCATTCAGCCAGGTGTCCCCCATCCTATATTTGTGCATTTCATTTTTCCGCCCTACGTGTAGGACCTTACATTTCTCTGTGTTAAATTTCATTTTGTTAGCTTTGGCCCAGCTTTCTAGTCTATTCAGGTCATTTTGAATTTTGATCCTGTCCTTTGGGGTATTAGCTACTCCTCCCAATTTGGTGTCATCTGCAAATTTGATAACTAGGCTCTCAATACTGTCATCCAAGTCATTAATAAAGATGTTGAATAGCACTGGGCCCAGGACAGAACCCTGTGGCACCCCACTTGTCACTTCTTTCCAGGATGAAAAGGAACCATTGTTGAGCACCCTTTGGGTTCGGTCAGTCAACCAGTTACAAATCCATGTAACGGTTACCTTGTCTAGTCCACATTTTACAAGTTTGTTTGCAAGGATGTCATGGGGAACCTTGTCAAAGGCCTTACTGAAGTCAAGATATACTATATCCACAGCATTCCCTTCATCTACCAAGCTGGTAATTTTATCAAAAAAAGAGATCAGATTTGTCTGGCATGACTTGTTTCTCTGAAACCCATGTTGGCTTTTTGTGATTATGGAATTATCTTCCAGATATTCACAGACTCTCTGCTTAATGATCTACTCTAGAATCTTTCCTGGAATTGATGTCAGACTAACTGGACGATAATTGTTGGGATCCTCTTTTTTCCCCTTTTTGAAGATTGGGACAACATTTGCCCTCCTCCAGTCTGCTGGGACTTCTCCTGTTCTCCAGGAGTTCTCAAAGATTATTGCCATTGGTTCCGATATTACATTTGCCAGTTCTTTTAATACCCTAGGATGTAGTTCATCTGTGTCCTGGAGACTTATATTCATTTAGATTAACCAGGTATTCCTGTACTGTTTCTTTACTTATTCTGTGCTGAAATTCCCCTATTCTGTCCTCTGCCCCATCATCCTTAGGTTCGGCACCCTTTGCCTTTTCTGAGAAGACTGAAGCAAAGAAGGTGTTGAGCAATTCTACCTTTTCTCTGTCTCCTGTGAGCATTTTGCCATCTTCTCCACGCAGTGGCCCAACTGTTTCCTTCTTCCTTTTGCTGCGGACATACCCAAAAAAGCCCTTTTTATTGTTCTTAACGTCTCTAGCAAGCCTGAGTTCATTTTGCGCTTTAGCTTTTCTGACTTTATCTCTACATGCGCTGGCTATTTGTTTGAATTCCTCTTTGGTGATTTCCCCATTTTTCCATTTTTTATACATGTTCCGTTTAAAACTTAGCTCAGTTGTAAGTTCCTTAGTCATCCATACTGGTTTCTTGAGACATCTCCCATTTTTCTTCCTCATTGGAACTGTCTGAAATTGTCCCTTTAGTATCTCCCTTTTGAGGAACTCCCATCCATCTTGAACTCCCTTCTCTTTTAGTATTCTTGACCATGGGATCACCCCCAGTATTTCTCTAAGTTTATTGAAATCAGCTTTCCTAAAGTCTAGAATGCGTGTCTGACTATGCTTAGCTTCACCTTTCCACTGTATAACAAACTCCAGGAGGACATGGTCACTCCCACCTAAGGATCCCACCACTTGCACCTCATCAACTAGGTCATCCCTGTTGGTTAAGATCAGATCCAAAATAGCTGATCCCCTTGTTGCCTCTTCCACCTTTTGGACAATGAAATTGTCTTCAAGGCAAGTGAGGAATTTTCTAGATCTTGAGGATGGCGCTGAGTTTGACTTCCAGCAAATATCCGGGTAGTTGAAGTCCCCCATCACTACTACATCTCTCCTTCCTGATTGTGTGGTCATCTGTTCTAGAAAGGCATCATCCATTTCCTCTGTCTGACTTGGGGGTTTGTAGTAGACTCCCACAGTAACATCCCTGTTGTTTCCCTCTCCTTTAATTTTTATCCAGATGCTCTCCACCTGGCTTCCAGTATTGATGTCCTGGATCTCTTCACTGGTGTAAATATCCTTGACATATAATGCTATTCCTCCTCCTTTCTTGTTTGTCCTGTTTCTCTTAAAAAGGTTATACCCCTCTATTTCTATATTCCAATCGTGAGACTCATCCCACCAGGTTTCAGTGATGCCTATTATATCATATTTCCCTTGTTGTGCTAGGAGTGCAAGTTCATCTTGCTTATTTCCCATGCTCTGTGCATTAGTGTAGAGACATCTAAGACCATGTGTCCCCTTTACTTGATGCCTGTGCATGTTTTTTTGGCTCCTTTTGTTGAGTCCTTGCACTGTTTGTCTTCTTCCCTCTATGTCAGTTTGACTATTTTTTCTAGCCGTTTTGCCTTCCAGACTGCTGTCTCCCTTCCCCAGATCACTTAGTTTAAAGCCCTCCTGATCAGATTCTTCAGACTGTTGGCAAAAACGTTTCTTCCAACTGGCGTGAGATGTAGCCCATCCCTTGCTAGAAGTCCCTCCTCATGGAACCGCAGCCCATGATCCAAGAATCCAAATTGTTCTCGGCGACACCATCTGCGGAGCCAGTTGTTGATATCTGCTATTTTCCTCTCTCTTCCTGGACCATGCCCTTCTACTGGTAGAAGAGACGAGATGACAATCTGTGCGTCAATTTCCTTCAGCTTCTTCCCCAGAGCCTCGTAATCCCTTCTGATATTCTGAAGGCTGTGTCTTGCTGTGTCATTCGTTCCCACGTGGACCAAAAGGAAGGGGTATTTGTCAGTAGATTTGACCAGTCTTGTCAGCCTCTCCGTAACATCACGGATCTTTGCCCCAGGGAGACAGCACACCTCACGAGACATCTTGTCGGGCCCACAAATCACTGCTTCTGTACCTCTCAGCAAGGAGTCCCCCACCACAACCACGCGCCTCCTCTGAGGCTTAGCAGCAACTCTTCCCTGCGATGGAACTCCCAGGCTCCCCTGCTGTGTCCCTGAAGTCTGTCCATGCTGCTCTTCCTGATCCTCCTTGATAAGCGAAAGGGCTTCGAAACGATTCTGTAGCTGCAAGCTCCTACAGCTATCCCTGATTTCTCTGCTTCTCTGTGTGACATTCCTCCAGCTGTTTGCCTCCTGTGTAGATGAAGTGACCTTCTCACCCCCAGCGACTTTCTCTGTGTGGTCCCCTTCCAAGATCGTTCCTTCCGTTGTGTCGAGAAAAACCTCTTGCTCCCTGACATGCTGAAGTGTCGCTACCCTGGCTTCCAGCTGCTGTACTTTCTCCTCCAAGAGGGCTACCAACTTGCACTTGGGGCATGTGAAGTTCGCCACATCTGTAGGCAAGAAGACAAACATCCCACAAGTGTTGCAAGTGACTGCAGCCGCTCCCTCGGTGCCCATACAGATGAAATTTACAAATGGACTTATATTTGGCCAACTTTTATAAATATGTTTATAAATATTATTAATATGTTTTTTCTCATGTTTTCATTTTTCTGTTTTGCTTATATTTGGATATTATTAGTAATTATTAATAATTTAGAATTATTTTTGTCCTACAGACCTCCCTTCTTTCTTTATCTAGTCCTTTTGCCTTTGCTTTTGCCTTAGATAACGGTGTCTTCTAACAGGGTATTTTTCCAGCTTGTTTTAGGCATGCTCTTTTGTGCCCTTTATTAAAGAAACCTTCCCTGAATCCCTCACTTCGTGTTAATTATTACCCTATGTCTCTCCTACCATTTCTTTCTAAACTTCTGGAGAGAGTGGCCCTATCCCAATTGGGGCCTTACCTGATCACACATGCTTTTCTTTTTGACCAATTTTATACAGGTCACAGCTTTGACTCATGTTGTAAATGATATTCTAGTTGCAAAGACTCAGTATTAAACATCAGTGTTGATCCTATTGGATATCTCTGTGGCCTTTGACACTTTGGCCCATTAGATCCTACTATTACAGTTGCCATCATTAGTAATAACAGGGAACTCTCTATCCTAGTTTAAATCTTTCTTTTTGGACCATTCATTTTCCATTTCTTTTTATTGATCTATGTCAACAATTTTCCCTGTAGCTGTAGGGTTCCTCAAGGTTCAGTGTTGGGTACTGTTCTTTTCTCATTATATGTGCTTTTCTCAGATCTCTAATTATAGAAGTAGAGTTTTAATATCACCCTTATGCAGATGAGACTCGGATCGTTTAGAGCTTTGATTTAATTTCTGACAAGTGGAAGTCTGTCAAACATGTATAAAATAGAGATCCTGGTGTTTCAGCCTGACTGCCCAGTAGGTCCAATTTCATGCCCTCCACTGTCTTTATAACACAATACATTGGCCTCTGTCTCAGTTACCCAGAACCTTGGAGCCTGGCTGGCTGATCATTTGTCTCTATTTGTATTGGAATGTAAGGCCTTTATCAGGGCAACTGCAAAGGCATGCAACTTCCATCTTTAGAAAATCCGTAGGATCCATATGTTTTTGACCATTGAGACTGTCCATCTGTTTGCCCAGTCCTTGGTTATTTAACACCTGTTGTCATAGCCTACCAGTAGGTTTGCCTTTCTGCTCTCTTTTTCCTCTGGTTTTAATCCAGAATATTGCTATCCAGGTTGTTTTGAATCTTCGTAAATATTCACATGTCTCAGCTCCTTGCCAATCCCTCCACTGGCTACCAGTTTGACCCAAGACTCATTACAAGTTTTTGGTCTTGGTATTTAAGGCCTTGTGCTCTAACCTCCCACAGTATTTGGCAGCTTGGCTAGCATGGTACATACCATCTAGAAACCTAAGAACTGCAGGCAAAGGATTATTGGTGGTTCCATCAACACATTCCGCGCTGTCAAGGATCTGGTTCCACATTTGTGGTATAAACTTCCTTTGTACCTCCGGATCAAGGAGGATCTTACCTATTTTCTTAAAGCATTGAAGACCTTCCTCTTTAATTTGCCCGATTAAGCTGTGGAGTGTGCCTAGGGCTGCTGAGATGAGTAGAAACAAATGAATGCATTACAGGAATGCTTTATGAAAATACACATATCTAAACTGAATCCATGGAGATCACAGGTAGGAAAATGCACTGTGTGTAGTTTTACACTGAAAATGGCTTCTTTAATAGAAGATAAAAGTATCCAACATCTAATATTTAATAACAGTTTAGAAGAGGCAATGATGATGATGATTAATGTTATTCATTTATATAGTCCCTTTCTCCTGATAATGGGGCTGAAAGTTGCCAGCAACATATTTTAAAAGAACACAAATTAAAAACTATAGCAAGTTATTAGTAAAAATATAAATATAAGAATTATTTAAAAAGTGATTAAATAATTTATAAAGTTAAAACATTAAAACATTGAAATTCACTAAAAGTTTGTATACAAACCTTAAAAACAGCCAGTGGCATTACTAGAAGGTGTGCGGGTACAGAATGTATCATGTGACATCCTAAGGAGAGGTGACACCACTGTTCCCCAGACATCTGTCTTTTGACAGAAACAGGCTGTGGCATTTTCCTGTGCCCCTTTAAAATACTGGAGAGATGGTATGAGTGGGGTGAAGTTCATTGGAAGGAGAAAGGAGAGGCTCCAGGTTTTCTTAATTTTTTTTTTAATTTCTAATTTTTTGAAAAAAAAATCTTTTAAAATTTTCTTTAAAAACACATTTTACCAAACTTTCACTTTAACCACATTTAGGCTGTGTGTAGTATGATATTGCAATTTAAAGGTAACATTTTAATTTTGGTAGTTGTTCACATTACAAGTATTACGATTACAGTGAATGATATATGGGAATTACAATTTATGAGTAACATTAGTACAAAAAACATCCCTAAGGATTTGGTATGGTGTGGTATAGGAGGGGGTCGGAGGTAGGGTGTGATACTATGAGTTACCACACCAAGTGACACTGACACCAAACCTAGTGATGCCACTGAAAACAGTACTGCACAGCATTAAAACCCAACCCCAGTCAGTTTCTAAAAGCCTGAAAACATGAAAATATTTTGACCTATGGATGGAAAGGAGAGCAAGGACAGGGTCATCCTTACCTTTCTACAGAGGGATCTCCAAAGTCTAGGAGCAGCACCAAGAAGGCCCTCTCAGTGCCTGTTGAAAAAACAATGCTGGGGAATGGGATATATTTCTTATTCTGTCAAACAAACAAACAGCTTCATTTATATACTGCTTCATACCCTTAATGAGTGTCTAAGCAGTTTACAATTGTAAGCTATTTGCCCCCCAACAATCTGGGTACTCATTTTAGCGACCTTGGAAGGATGCAAGCCTGAGTCGAGCTTCAGCCCTTTGCTGGTCTTGAACTTGCCACCTTATGGTTTTGAGTGAGTGGCTGCAGTACAGGCATTTAATCACTGCACCACCAGGGTTGTCCCATTTCCAAACTGAATAGTATGGAAGTACTTCTCAATCTGGCCAGTTTGATCTGACTAATCAATATCTTACTTTTTTTCTCATTGCTTGAGGCTTATATATTATGTACAGTTTTTTCTTTATATACAGGTTTTTTTTACAGTTTATTATATGTTATATACAGTTTTTTTGAGTGTTAACCACCTCCCTCCCAACAACTGATTTAGCCTCATTTGACAGATTTTGCTTGTACTATCATCTAAGGTTATCTCCATATCTTAGAATACAAAGTCTAATGCACTCTTCTGTCATAGGGCCTGTGGCTTCATGCCAGATAGATGCAAATACAGTTCATTCTCTCTCTCTCTCTGTATGTGTTTGAGAGAAATACAGTACATATATTTGTAACATCAAGTGGAAAAGCCAAACTTCATTGACTGTTTTGTTCCCCTTTTCCCCACTCAGCTGAGTATCATGGTTATAGCCTCATTATTCATATATATATATATATATATATATATATTATATATATTATATATATATATATATATATCCCCTAACATCAAAAATATAGACTCTGTGGCCACAATGTTGTCATTTTCTGTCCCAGCACTCCATGCTATTTTACTATCTTTGCCTGATGAATAAACCTATGAAGCTTCAAAAGCTAGGATGGTGCATTTTGTGCCTTTTAGTTTCCCCAGTGAATGTTATTATTATTGTTGTTATTATTTTGTTTTGTTTTATGGCTAACATGGTTACCCCTGTAACATTCATTACAGTAGCTGCAACTTCTCTCACAGCTTGACATATGAAGAGTTGCTACACCCCTGGGAGATAATGTTTTTGCAAGATTTGAGATGTTTCTGAAGATCTGTAGTTCCATGAGCCATGACAACAAGTGCAAGGAGAGTTGTCATGTGGAAGCATCATTCCCTAGGAGGTAGTCCAGCCCTCAAAGGCAAGATGCATGGAAAAATATAAAACTAACCTAAATGTCTGAGGCTCCTCTTCATATTGTTTTATCAGCCTTGACAGTTTTGTCACCTGTTGCACAACATAGGAAACATTTGAACACATCTGTAAAACATATAACTTGTAATGCAAGTATGAAAAGTATAACCAGATATGTGACTGACGGCTTGGAATTGCTACCCAACCCAACCCCCGGAATAATGAGACCAGACACAAAATGTATGGGATAAAACAGGGCCATTTATTGACCTGTTTATTAAATTCTTAATGGAACTGCAACTAATACCTTAACAAAACCAAGTGTGGGAGAAGCTGCATCTGGTGTGTTACCACAGACCACCTCTGCAGCTTATGAAGGACGATAACACATGAGCCCTCAATGACAATCCAAAAGTTGGGTTGTTCATTGGCTGCTCACATAAGGAAGTCCAACAAAATGTCCCCCTTCCTAATCTGCCAAGATTATAGTCAGGGTATTCCTTCAAGCCATATCCAAGGTCCATTTCTTTCTACCACCCCCCAGGTCAGAAGGCCCGTAGAGGTGTTTCCAGAAATGTCCCTTACACCCAGTATAGTGTCCAAGGTGCTCATTGATAACCAATCCAACATTCATGCCAAAATAAAATATTAATTCAATCCAATCTTTTAAGCCAAATTAATGTTATGTAGACACCACCCAAGCCAATTTTCCACAATGCTGCTAGTAACAATACGGGGTAAGCAAAAAAACCATGGAAAAGGGAAAAAAAATCACTACCTGGCCCCTAGGTGACCAAGTAAACCTCACACTATTCCAACAGTGGGTGGGTGGGTGGGTCACTGAATTACTCTAAAATGAAGCTGCTTGAGGGCAATATGCCAAACATGCCACAAACCATGCCCCAGCAGCCAGTATGCCATGGCAACCCTGCAATAGCATGATTTAAACCACTGGTCTCACCCAGTGGGAGGGAAGCAAAAAGCCCATCCCATCTCCACAGCTTCCACACAGTGTAGGGGATGGGATGGGCATCTTCTGAAAACTCAGGTGTTGTTAGTGAAGTTATCAACACAAAAATCACAGCATTTTCTGTTAATCTCCTAAATTTCAACTTTGCTAAATTAAAAAAAAAACAACAAACTGGAGCCTAGAAGATGACCTCTGCATTTCTTAAACTGGTGAGAGACGCGATAAAGCAGATAGAATAATAGATTCATAAAGTTGGAAGAGACCACAAAGGCCATCCACTACAAACCCCTGCCATGCAGGAACTCGCAATCAAAGCACCCCTAACAGATGGCCATCCAGCCTCTGTTTAAAGACCTCTAAGGAAGGAGACTCCACCACTTTCTGAGGGAGTGTGTTCCACTGTCAAACAGCCCTTACTGTCAGGAAGTTCCTCCTAATGTTGAGGTAGAATCTCTTTTCCTGTAGCTTGCATCCATTCTTCCGGGTCCTATTCTTTAGAGCAGCAGAAAACATGCTTGCTTCATCTTCAATATGACATCTGTTCAAATATTTAAACAAGGCTATCATATCACCTCTTAACCTTCTCTTCCCCAGGCTAAACATCCCCAGCTGCCTAAGTCTCTCCTCATAAAGCATGGTTTCTAGACTCTTCGCCATTTGGTTGCCCTTCTGTGGACATGCTCCAGGTTGTCAACATCCTTTTTGAATTGTGGACTCCAGGACTGGATACAGTATTCTAGGTGAGGCCTGACCAAAGCAGAATAGAGCAGCACTATTACTTCCCTTTATCTAGACACTATACTTCTATTGATGCAGCCTAGAATCGCATTGGCCTTTTTAGCTGCCACATCACACTGTTGACAATGTTCAACTTGTGGTCTACTAGGACTCCTAGATTCCTTTCACACAGTCTCGTTGAGCCAGGTGTCCCCCATCCCATACTTCATTTTTTGCCCTAAATATAAGGTACTGTACTTTGGGGGGAAAATGAAATAAGATAAGAAATGGCAAATGGGCATTTGTTTTTATTAGATGAACTGAGAGAGTTTGGATGATCTGGCCTACCCTTGAGCTTTTGGCAGACTTCTTAGCACACAATTTCCCTTTGGTCTATTAACCACTCGTGGTTTCTGCTCATTTGACAGCTCAGAATAAATGGAAATGTGCTGAAGGAGGAGAAAGCATTGGTCAGACTTGCTCTTTTTAACCACAGTGAGAAACAGAGAGAAACAGAGGCCATCTGCACATGGTTGAGGGGCACATTTACCCCTTTTCAGGGTACAAAAAGGAAGAGTTGAGATCTGAGGCAAATTAAAGTGTATCTGCAACCTGGGCTGAGGACTTTGCAACCTGGGCTGAGGACCCCCTCCCCGTACTAACAAACCCTTTCCAGGTTTTAGATGAGTTGGGGAAGACTTCAGAAACAACAAGTTTTCTACAATGAGAAGTCAGGTCTATTGCCCACATAGTTACCAAGAAGAGGACCAAGAGGAAATCCAAGTGTTTAGATGAGAAGGCAAAAGCCATTGGGAAATATTTCACCCACAGTTTCCCATTTCTGTGAGAGAACCTACCTGTATAGATCCAGTCTGGACAGTCACCAGAGTAAAACTCTTGAAATGACAAGTGGTTGCTTTGAAGCCTGATCTACCTGCTTCCTTGATTTTGTGGACCTAAGACAGAACACAAGTTTGACACTTGCAGGATGGAGATTTGCTTTAAAATCTATGTTAGAGTAAGTCTGTTGGCTTACGGCATCCTCATGAATTCCATAGGGTTTTCTTAGGCAAGGAATACATACGGAAGTCAAAATTAGAATAGAATGAAACTATTCACAGTATTTAAAAAATTGAAAAATACACTTGAAAAGGATAAAAAAGCAATTGGAAATGTTTCAATCAAATCTATATAGCATATTTTCAGTAAAAATGAACAGCAATTGCATACATTTTATATGATACATATTCAATCAAACCATAGCAAAGGAGTAACAAGGCATTAGCTGTGATTAGGCATACTTATAGGAGGTCTGCATGCCCTGGAAAATTTAAGCTGTAAAGTTGGAACAAAGAATTGTATTTTTACTTTTGTGTTTTAAGTAGAAATTCATACTAAATGTGAAGGAAGACAAATGGCGCCCTTGAAGCAGAGTGGCAAAGTTATATACAAATATTTTGACAAGGCATATTTCTGTGTTAAATAATATTTTAAACAACATTTTTTCTGTCATAACAGTGGATTGCAATTTTAGATTTGGAAGCACCTTGTGGCTGGTTTGCTGCTCAGGCCATGATGACAAGCATGCTCTTAGAAAAATGAAAAAGGTAATCTTAAATCATGATGGAATGTTATCTTGAAATAATTAGCTGTATGATATGGTTCAAGTAAACCTGTGCCTTGGCATTGGTGTCATAATAAGGGGCTTGACCCATCTTGCCAGGCCTTGGAAATTTACAGTTCTGAGAAAAGAGGCAAGATAGTATTCCTCCCACAGCTATTTTGCAGCTTGAAATTTCAGTCTCACTCAACAGTAAGGGGACAATACTTTCCCCTGGATTTTATTTTGCTGACTGGGCAAATGTTCAGGTCACACATGAGATCGCGGGAAAAGAAAGACGTACTTCTAAATGTTCATCTGGAACATCCTATTTAATGTACCCTGACAGAGTGAGTCAGGAAAGCCAGAATGCATTCCAGCAATTGGATGAAATGTCAAGACAAAAATGTCCTGCATGAGCAGTTGGCAGCTGATAAGGCTATCATTCATTTTGTTATAGGTTATACTATCAAGGACAATGCCTACAGCTCAGTAGTGCTCCAGGAATAATCCTGTCCACCACTAATAAAAAACCACTGACAATAATGACAAAAATATGACAAAAATATTTACACACACACACACTTTTCAGGTGCTGTCGTATCAATATGGAGAAAATACAGGCATCCTATACTTTAGCCAGCACCAGTGGGGAAGCAGATGATTTATATCCTTGTATGATTCTGGTCAGAAAAATGAACATGTGAAGAGGGTTAAGCATCATTACATGGCACAGTTGCAATTAAAGCCATAGATCCCCAAGCTGATATTTCATTTTTAAAACTTCAACAAAACCCCATTGGGAGAATCATCATAGCAGTGCCATGATGTAGCCTGGTTCTGGCTGTTGACCTCCCATCTTAGTATAAATCTGCTGTTCTGTGGAATCTTATGGAGTTTAAGCACCAATTGCTTTGGGCTAATATTCTTTGATGTTAGAGAAGGCTGAACTTGCCCTTCTGCTCTATCCAAATGCTGGGCATCGTTTCCACAGCATGTAAATGTTCCTTCAAATGTTGCTATTTCACCCTGAGTATCCCATCTCATGTTACAGCTGGGAACATTTATTGTAATTCTTACCCTTGCACATACTGTATTCTGCTATCGTAGCCACTGCTGAAGCTCACACACTATGACTTGGCAAGAAAACTGTTTATCCATTCTCCTACAGGACATATCACAGGGATTGTAGAAAATAAAGGCACTTGGGATCAGGGGCAAGGGAAACAACATGTTTTCAGTGGGGAAAAAAGATGCCTAAATATCCTAAGGCATTAGAACCTTGGAAACTAAGCAAAGTTAGTGCTGGTTAATATTTCAATGGGAGTCCAACAACAAATAGCAGGTGCTGTAGGCTATGTTTCAGAAGAAGGCACTGGCAAAATTACTTCTGCCTAACAAAACTCTCTGAAATTCATGGGGATACCATAGGTCGACAGGCAGCTAGAAGGTACTTACACCTACAAACGTAAGAGTCCAGTTAATAGGGAGTGCTGACTGAGTTTGTTTTGTGACATGAAATATTTTTACTGATGCACTATCTTTTTTTCAAAAGCCTGCAAGTCACTACAGCTGATACAGATTTACATTTGCACTTTCCTTTGTCTTTGTATACTGCGAAAGGTTTAAGCCCTTCATAAATTATAGGACGGCCAAATTTCAAAAAAGGCTAGAGCAGACCTATTGATGGGCTTGTGAAATCCTGGTCTGCAGTAAGAGTCTCTGTTTCTGTTTTGTGTCTGTGAATGTGTTCAATATATAGAATGTTCTGGAATATAGGAAAGTGCTTTCAAAAATATAATTGGCTGGGAAGGTTCTAACAAGCAAACTGAAATGCCTCTTCTTGGTCCTTTCTTATTAATGCTTTAGTTCTGATTACTCTGTTGGTTAGTAAGATGCTGAGTTAATTCTCTTTTCCTGGTCTAAGAAGAACACAGAAATCCTTTGGAACACAGAAATCCAAGGTTTGTCAGAGGGAGTTTGCTCTTGGCATCCTCTGAGGCCAAGAGAGTGTTTTTGCAAGAGGGTTATTGTTGTTTTGTGGCTTCAAGTCTTTGCAAGGTTTGTTAGAGGGAGTTTGCTATTGGCATGAATCACACTCTCTCTGCCTCAAGTTTATCCTACATTTCAAGCTTTTGTCCAGGAGTCATCTCAAAATATCATCCCTTTTGAGGATGACTAAGAAGCATGAATTCATATTCATATCAAATATTTATCGCTTAAGTTTTGTATTAAGTGTTTTTAGTCCAACATTTTTCTTGAATATCCAACATTTTGTAGTGCCTTATCCTCCTTTGCTCATTACCTACATTTTTTTCTGCATGTCTGACATTTCAACAAAGGGAGGTTTGCTATTGCTAGCCTGAGGTTGAGAGATTGTGACTTGGGTTTTTCCCTGGAAGTACCACCCCCAGAAGGCAGAGGTCCCATCCCAGAAGTTCCCTCCCTGGAAGGTGGAAGTCCTGCTCCCAGGAGGAGGAAGCCTTGCCCCTAGAGGGAGGAAGTCCCACCCCTGGCACTCGGTGCCACCCGGTGAAGGAATGCCTCTGTTTGGGCACTCATTCTCAAAGAAGTTAATAATAATAATAAATTTTATTTCTAACCCGCCCCTCTGCTCAGCAACCGGGGCGGCATACAACAAATTTAAAATAAGCAACAGTTTAAAAACATTCCTTCAACCCGATCTTAACCCTCCCACTAGATTAAAACTAGATTAAACTAATACAAAATTAAAATGACAATTAGGACAACATAAATACAGTAACAGCCAGCTTTAAGTCAATACAGGCAGTGGCATCAGGAGGGGAGGGTAAATAGTCAGCTCTATTGAGCCGGGAGGTTATTCCAGGAAGGCCTGCCTGAAGAGATCCATCTTTGCTGCTTTTTAAAGCTGCCAAGACTGGAGATGAGATGAATCTCGTCTGGCAGGCCATTCCATAGTCTGGGAGTGGTTGCAGAAAAGGCCCTCTGGGAGGTCTGTGACAGCCTGGTCTTCATGGGCTGTAGCAGGTTCCTCCCAGAGGACCAGAGTGCGCGGGGGGTGGGGTGGGGGTGGGATCATATGGGAAGAGGCGGTCCCTGAGATGGGTCATGGGCCCAAGCCATGTAGGGCTTTAAAGGTTAAAACCAACATCTTGTACTGTGCCCAGAAACTAATTGGTAGCCAGTGGAGAGATTTAAGCACAGGTGTTATGTGTTCTCTCCTGGATGTTCCAGTGATTAATCTGGCTGCATGTTTTGTACTAATTGAAGTTTCCAAGTTAGGCACAAGGGTAACCCCATGTAGAGTGCATTGCAGTAATCTAAACGTGAGGTTACCAGAGCGTGTACCACAGCTTCCAGATCTTTTATGTCCAGGAAAGGGTGCAGCTGGAGTATCAGCCCAAGCTGATAACAGGCGCTCCTGACCGTCTAATTCACCTGACTAGTCATGTGAAGCAACAGATCTAGGAGTACCCCCAGACTGCAAACACAGTCCTTAGAGGAGAGTGTGACTCCATCCAGGACCGGAAGTTGTATTCCCAGACCTGGTTTTGGGCCCATGACTGTCAATACCTCTGGTTTGTCTGGATTTAGTTTCAATCTGTTTTTCCTCATCCAATCCATTACTGCTCCAAGACAGTCATTGAGCAGAGAGACGCCATCTGAAGTCTGAGCCGATGATCTGGTCATGGAGAAATATATCTGAGTGTCATCAACATACTGATGACACCGCACTCCATGCCTCTGGATGATCTCACCCAGCAGCTTCATATAGATATTAAATAGCATCAGGGACAGGATGGTGCCCTGAGGGACACCACAGTTAAGCTCAATTTTGGAGAAGGAACTGTCCGTGAGCCTCACCCTCTGGGATCTGCCTGAGAGAAAGGAACGGAACCACTGCAACACAGTGCCTCCGATTCCCGGCCCCTCAGCCGATCCAAGAGGATGGAATGATCTATTGTGTCAAAAGCTGCTGAGAGATCCAAGAGCACCAACAGGGTCACACTCCCCCTGTCAGTGTTCCAAATATTCATCAAGGCTTCGACAAGATCCCCAGAATCCCCCCAACCATTAAACCTTCTAAGGCTTTCTGGAAACCGATTGGTTCCATTAGCCTTCGAGGGTGGACTGTTCGAATAGCTCCGCCACCCCTGGGGGAGACAAACAGTGCTCTTAGTTCCATCTTGACCAGGAAATGATCTGTCCATGACAATACGGAGGTTTTTGTTACCTCCACCCATGGATATTCCTGTTCCGTACTAAAAACCCCATCAAGTGTATGACCTGCACAATGGGTAGGCCCGTTGACCAATTGGGATAGGCCCATGTTTGTCATGGATTCCATGAACTCCCAAGCTGCACTTGTTAGATTAGACAAGCTGGTCTTGAGTGGGATATTGAAGTCGCCCAAGACCAAAAGTCTGAGCAACTCCAGCAGCAACTCAGAGACCAGCTGGGTCAGCTCGGTTAGGGAGTCTGCTGAGCAATGGGGTGGCCGGTATATCAGCAGAATCCCCAAACGATCCCTTGTTTTCAGGCTAAGGTATATACACTCGATCTAAGTTGTTTTCTGGACAGGCTTCCTGGTCAAGGTTAAGTTGTTCCTATGAACTAATGCCACACTGCCCCCCCACCTATTTTCCCTTATCTGCTCACTAACCATGTATCCAGCCGGGAGGGCCTGCGCCCATGTCGCAGCGCTGGCGTCTCCCAACCAGGTCTTGATAAAGCATGCCAGTTCGGCCACTTCATCCAGTAAAGGGTCATGGATAATATGTGTGTTACTCTTGACCGACCGGTCTGTGGTGTGCTCTCCACGTTATTCTGGGGAACAGAGTGAACTGAAGAAGGGATAGATATCAAACATCGATCCCTTCTTTCTTTGTAACATTTCTTCACTCTGTTACCACCAAACCTTCTCTGCCCCCACACAACCTCAATTCTCGCTCTCAGACTATTCCCGGCTCCATTATCTGGTGACAATGATAGATAATCCAGCTAATTCCCGTCCCGTAGTAGATGGGCAGTATCATGTAGACAGTAAAAAGAGGGACTTGGAAGATCTTTCTGATTTTGGTTACTTTCCAATCTTGGCAGTGTCCCCACTATAGATATTGTGCAAAAAGGCTTAGAAGAAAGTGCTTATGTCACCGCTCCAATAATAATAGTATTAGTGATAATAATTCTAGCCCACCCCAGTCCTCAGTGGCAATCACAGGCTGTCCCAGGAAGAACCTCAGCGGTTCTGGATGCTACTGCCACTGCCGCCACTGTTGTGTGTCGCCAGGGAAGAGATGGTCTCGGGCAGTCTTTCCAAAGGGCCGGAGAGAGGAGGGTTGGGGCCTTTCTAGGCCCAGGTGTCTCCGCCTCCTCCCCGCTGCCGTTGCCATTGCCACAAGGCTGGAGAGGAGCGTTGGGGTCTTTCTAGGCCCAGGTGTCTCCGCCTCTTCCCTACTGCTGTTGCCATTGCCACGAGGCCGGAGAGAGGAGTGTTAGGGCTTTTCTAGGCCCAGGTGTCTCTGCCTCCTCCCTGCTGCAGCCGCCATCGCTGCAAGGTTCACCATCACTGTCCTTTGGAAATAAATTTAATGGGCAGCAGAGCAAATAGGAAGATGAAAGCAGTGACTGATCTGGTGCCATCAGCTTTCTAACTGAAAAAAGATTAGGGATGGATCCAGGTTTGGTTAGGATTCTAGTAGTCTAGCTGTAAGTGTCTTCCAGTCAGCATTTCTCCTATTCCTGTGGAACGTACTTGGCAGCAGCATCAGAAGCTCCCTAGTATGCCATGTTATGCTCTGGAGTACAACACCTAGTGATGTAGTGTCTCATGGGTTTGTGGGAAATGTAACATGGTTGTTAGCTTCCCTGATCTAGTCACTGCTAGAAGAATTCCCCAGATTCAGGCCACCCCCAAGACCTGTAGATTCTCTCTCTACAACATTGCTAAAATCCATCCATTCCTCTCAGCCTTCACTGCCAAGACTCTGGTCCATGCCCTAGTGGTTTCATGACTAGATTACTGTAACCTTCTTCTGACAGGGCTTCCTCTCTCTCATCTCCATCCTTTAATCTCTGTCCAGAACTCAGCTGCACGTATTATCACATCCACTCGCCGCTTTGACCATGTTTCTCCTCTTTTATCCTCCCTTCACTCCCTTCCGCATCCAGTACAAGCTTTTGTTATTGACTTTCAAAGCCCTTCACGGACTGGCCCCTCCTTACTTGTCCGAGCTTCTTTCTTCTCACACTCCTTCTCGTACCCTCCACTCTGGTAGTCAAGGTCTCCTGTCCCAGCCGAGGATTTCCACAGCTCTGTCCCGGATTCGTCCCTTCTCACTTGCTGCCCCTCACTCCTGGAACCTTCTTCCCCCACATGTGCGCCTCATCACTTCTCTAACCAGATTCAAAATTAAGTTAAAGACTATATTGTTTAGGGAAGCGTTCCCAGGATTGTGCCATCTGCCCCAGGATGCCTCCTTATAACTATGTATTAAGAAGCGATGCCCTCCCTCCAGTCCATCTGCCTTGGTCCTGGCCTTAGAGGGAGAGAAGAACCACTGGACCTCATCCCCTTCCCACCACCTTCCCCTCTTCCTTTTGTGTTGTCTCTTTTAGACTGTAAGTCTGAGGGCAGGGATCTGTCTAATTTACGATTGTATGTACAGTACTGTGTAAATTTACAGCGCTATATAAATAAAATTAATAATAATAATAATAAGCCTATGACCAGCAAAACAAGCCTCAGTTGTTGGGCTGCTTGCATTAGATCCAGAAGGAACCCAGTTCTTTGTTCCCTGAGTCTGGAGAATCAAAAGGTGAACATTCTGTATGAAAAACTGTGTTGCACCAGGGCTTTCACCCTCTTTCCTGTACTTAATAAACTTGGAGGAAGATACCATTTTGGTATGTTGATTATCATTCTGCAGCCTTTGTGGCATCCATGTGAACAATATAAGATATAAGTTTTTTAATCCAAGAACTTATACCCTTGTGCCATGCAGGGACTTGAACATCCTTCCTGAGGGTCACCTGCACTTCTTTCACACATGCCTACATAGTCTTGAGTGCACACATACATGCATACAGAGATCCATTCCATTTTTGATCCAAAATTACAAAGGTCTTTAAAAGTGGAAGGGGCAAGAATAAAAATATTTTATGAAGTCATCTTTTTTGGTTTCCTGACATTGCTGGTGTTTATGTTTGAACAGTGTTAGTTCTTACCAATTTAATACCACACTGAGCCAGCTGTGTTTGATCCCCGTAAAGAGAGAGGGCTAAGAAACTACACTTGGAAAAGGTGTGGTTTGTTTTTTTTTTAACTACCACTTCCACAATCTCCATGCTGGCTGAGTACTAAGGTCCAGAGATAGAGAGAAAGAGAAAGAGAGAGAAAGAGAAAGAGAGATTGCTAAAGTTCTCTGCAGACATGAATGTCAGAGCGCAGCAGAAGTGAATGTTCTGGTGCTGACAGCATCCCATACTTGATACGTAAATCAATTTAGGGAAGTAATGTAAACCATTTTGAGCAGCTGATTTAACTTTCACTGTGTTATCTGTATCTCAAAAACCTGGAAAGTGTCAGCAATTGCGTCAACAAGGCCAGCCGAGTGGCTCGTCTGATTGCATTGGATGGAGTGGGTGCCTTGAGGACAGAATGTTTATGGCTGTCTTATCTTGATTTTCCTTAATTCTTCCTGCCCTTGCGTTTGTTTTGGCTGACCTGGTGCCTCAGACTGGAGAGCTTTTTGCTGCCGCAGAAGTTGCATAGCTGCATAATTAAGAACGATGTGAAGCAAGCCAGAAAAAGACTTTTCTTTGGAATATGCCATGTCAATGCTCTCTCTTTTAGTTGACTTGTCAACTAAAATAACCAAAATAAGGAGGGAAAGGTTTCTTGTAAATTACTTCACCAGGAATGATTATAAGAAATTGAAAGTAATATTTGCTGTATTAAAATGCTTATTACCTTACAAAGTGTTATTATCTTGTTTCTATATGCATTGACTTCAATTTACTCAGCTGGAAATTGATTCTAAAAGTGAAACCTACCTTTTTCTAAAACTAATTTTCTGGGTTAAACATAATTAATAATGTGAGTGCCATTTGATGGAAAGTTAGAATATAAACAAAGCACACAAACAAAATAATACTTAGAACATAAATGTTGTTGTTAACTTGATTTATACCCTGCCTTTACCCCAAAAGTGAAATTCAAGGTGCCTTACAATTTAAAACAAGTACAATATAGTTAAAAACATCAAAATGATCAACATTAGAATGAAATAAAGAATTCACAATTTTAAAACAATTTTAAACATACATTTTTAAAAGAATAACAGCCAGTTAAAAGCTGTTGGACTATGACTGGAGAGCAGGATTTGATTCTTAGCTTGGCACTGGAAACCCACTAGGGCTGTATTTCACACTGTATCTACACTTCAGAAACAATCCAGTTTGACACAGCTTTAACTGTCATGGCTCAATGCTATGGAATTCTGGAAACTGTAGTCTGATAGAGAAGGCTAAATGTCTCACAAAACTACAGGTCCCAGAATTCAATAACATTTTTAAAATGTGTTAATTATCTTTATTTCATATTTCATATTAAAAACAACAACAACATATCAACATGTGTAAACATAACTGGGGTCAACAAAAGTGCAATTCCAGATATAGCTTGTCATACTGGAACGTAAAGCACAGCATTTTACCAATGGATTCTTCTGCCTCTTTTATTGTACAATAAATTATATTCAAGATTTATGTTATAAGAAGATTTCATAGCATGTTATGTTAATTTGTCTTCACAAAACTGTAATACTCTTTTCCACTTTTCATCATGCTGTTGTATTGATCTATCATTGTGTATCATTGATAGGGTATCTGATGTTGCCAGTTCATTTAATTTCAAAATCCATTCATCTATACTTGGCATCTGTTTAGATCTCCAATATTCTGCGTATGTTATTCTAGCAGCTGTTATCATATATCATATATATATATATATATATATATATATCACATATATCATATATATCACTTCCTGTTGTATCAAATTATCTCTAATTACATCAGTAATATTTAACAGAAATAATTCTGGTCTTAACAAGATATTTTTCTTTAAAATGAGTATAATGTTCTTATGTATGAGTTTCCAATACCTTTTAACGTTTTTACATTGCCACCAAAGATGATATAAGGTCCCCACTCTTTCATCACATTTCCAACAAGTTGCATTGTTATGTTTCCCCATTTTTGCTATTTTATGGCATCATATACTATCTGAAATAAAGTTTATAATAGTTTTCCTTTAAATTATAGCATTTTGGAAATTTTAAGTTCCTTCTCCAAACATTTTCCCAGTCGGCTAATGGGATTACATTTCCAGTGTCCTGGGCCCACTTTATCCTATTTATTTTCACTGTTTCTTCATGCATTTCAAGATCTAATAAAAAATTGTAAATTTTTGTAATTAACTTTACTCTATTTGTTGTTATTATTTTATCAAAATCTGTTTCATTTGTCTCTATCCTTTTCTCCGCTGTATATTTCTTCCAATCTTCTTTTATTTGATAATACGTGAATCAATTGACTTAGCATCCCCATCCACTAATTGGATTAGTCACTAGATTTTCTGAATTGGATGTTTCCCTGTTACTTGCTCTTATTGTTATCATGGCTCCCATCCACTTGGAATCCAATATCATTCTTCTATATTTGATCTGCATATTTTCTCCAGACTGAACATATACAGTCTATAGTTTTCATGACTCCCACCTCCATACAGGTGGCAGGTGTATATAAATATCTACGTGCACTGAAGAAATATTAAGACAAATGCTCTAATGTGTAGATACTTGATTGTTTGTGGTTTGAGTAAAACAATATATAAATTTATTTATGTACAACACTATTGTAGAAAAACAGATAAAAATTGTGACAATATGTGCATGTACTTATTTCAAAATTAATTGTAGACATTTTCCAAATTAAAATGAAAGAGAGATTGAATGGAAAAACAAACAGTATAAAAATAAAATGGAAAAGGAAATACCCATTCATCCCTGCTATCATTGTTTTGCTTCAGCTTGTGAAATGAATGTGAGCAGACTGGAACTAGGCACTGTCATCCTGGTTGCTTTGGCACCATTAAAGATGTCCTTCTTTCCCTTAACACTTGTCACCTTTGCGGTAGAATTCAGAGACATAGTTGTGTTAGTCTAGAATACCAGTTTGTATAGGGATCCTGCAATGCCTTTCAGATTAACTGAGCATAAGATGTTGTAGAATTAACTACATCTTAGGAAATAGATCAAGTCTGTGAAAGCTTATGCTACAATGTCTTTCACTAATTTAGTCTCAAAAGTGCTACAGGATTTTTTGCATAGTGGTATTCCAGACTAACGCAGCATACTTGTTACTTTGTAAACACTTTTGCTTTTGCAAGGGAGTACAACCCTCATACCTATGCACAAGTATCCATGCACACCCACCAAACAAACAAACAAAACAAAACAAAAACAAATAAAAACAAAAAACAAAAAAGGTGGAAGAGTTAATGGGTAGAATTAAAATGTTTCCAAAATTGGCTTTCATGCCACTATTCCTCCAAGACCATCAATACAACATGTATGGCCAACCATTTTATTCTCACAGCAACCCTGTGAAATATGTGATGAACATACGCACAAGAGAGAGATAAAGAAAGAGACTGACTGACTCTGGGAGACCCAGTGAGCATTTCATTCAGAGATTTGACCCCCGATTTCCCTGGTGCAAGTTTCTGTATGACTCTCTATAGTCTCTACAGTCATATAAGGATCTCGGGGGGGGGGATCACCCTCAACTCCAACTGGGATTTCCAGATTTGATAGGAAAGCAGAACAGAGCATATGGAACCATGATCAGAAAATCATTGTATGTTTGTAATGTAGATGCAACCATAACCTTTTGTTTATGGTTAGCAAAACATTGTATCTCAATAAGTTTCCATCAAGCACATTTATTTAGTTTTTCAAAAATTTTTAAATTATGTAATGCTTTCTTTTTCATATGAAACTGCTTGTTCCCATGGGTTTTTAGGCCTGCAGCATATTTTAAGAACCTTATTGTTATCCCTAATACTTTCAGCTATTTGTGTCTCATTATTCCTTTACGCACTTCAAACATCTTTACCATCTTTCTCATTTTCCTTTTAAAACTAACAATACTGTAGTTTTTATGCTCCTTCAGTTTTAAAGAACTTCATTTTTACTTGCAATTAAATTAAGCAGCTTGTCACTCAGGCGAGTTGCTTGTGAACATCTATGCTTAATTTCACATAAAACCTCCCCCGAGCCAACTCTTTAAAGCTTTACCTGGTTTGCATCTGTGTCTTTTGCTTAAAAGTATTACTGACTTTATTTCCTTATCTTACTAGGTTGGCCTTATTTATATGAGTTGAGTTCCATTTGGTATATAGAATTCTGCAATCCTGTCTAGTAGTAGTAGTTGTTTCTCACACTACTCCGAATTATGAGAATAAAATCAAGGGGAGATGGGGTAAAGGAGTGAGTCTTGTGGTGCCTTTAAGACTAACTGTACCATTCAAAGCATGCTTGTTATTGTTGGTATTTGCCATCAAATCAACTTATGGTGACTCTATGAATGAGGAACCGCCAAGACTGCACATCAACTGTCTTGCTCAAGTCTTGCAAACTCAGGGTAGTGGCTTCTTGAGTGAGTCAATCCAAAAGACTTCCTCTATTCCTTCTGTCTTCAACTTTACCAAGCATTATAATCTTTTCCAGTGAGTCACTTATCCCAATGGGAGAGGTGGGAAATAGAAATAAAAATTTATTATTATTATTATTATTATTATTATTAAAATTATTATTATTTAGTCATCTTTGTTTCTAGTGAGAGCTCAGGTATAATTTGATCTTTTTAGGAGCTGACTCTGTTGATTGCAAGATCGGCAGGTTGGTAGTTCGAGGCCCAGGTGCAGCATGATGGGGGGAGCTCCCATCACTTGTCCCAGCTTCTGCCAACCTAGTAGTTTGAAAGCATGCAAATTCAAGTAGATAAATAGGTAACACTCTTGTGGAAAGGTAAACAGTGTTCTGGTCACATGATCACAGAGTAGTCTCTGACAATGTTGGTTTTTCAGCTTAGTAACAGAGATGAGCATTGCCCCCTACGGTTGGACATGACAACCTTATCAACAGGGTATATCTTTACCTTTACCTATGCTAAGATATATGCGTACATATGTGTGTGTGTGTATAAATATAAATATATCTAAAATGTATTAACCATAAATATTAGACACATTAAAATAATAAATTAAATGATCCCTACATTTGACTTTGAGATGTCAGCGTTCATCAAATCTTTGCCCTGCCCTGTGGATGCACTGAAGAGACTATTCTATGAAACTGCCACTCAGCCTCAGTTTCCCCACTTTGTAGACTAACAGAGAACAACACAGGGTTGTTGTTTGCAATGAAAGCTTTTATTGGCTTCAGGAATATGTAGTATTAATAAAGACATACATCATAGTGTTCTTCTAATAGCCACTGCTACCCTTTCTATTCTTCCTAATGAATCATGAATGTTGTGTCATCTGTTTAGATGTCCTTCTGGATTCTATTTAATGTTGTGCCTAATAAAATATTTTATTAGATTACATGTAACTGGATACATAAAATTATACTATGAACCTTGCTCAAATGCTGTCTTTGTGAAAAGGAGAGTCAGGTTTACCAAACAGGATTCCAGTGTGTTAAGAAGCTTGCTTGGAAAATGCTTTCTATATAACATTTTTGTAATGAAATATTTTGTCTGTTGCCTCTTGAATGTTCTCAAAGTGAATAACTTCTCAAACTTCTCAAACAAACCACTTTGTTTCAAATTCCATATATGATCTTTCAATTCATACCAATGGATGAAGGTTTTTCTTCTTCACTAGTGCTGAAAGTTCAGAATCACCAAAGTTCTCACTGCAGTCCCAGGCAGTGGAAACTGGATGGAAAGACAGTGGGACTGCATTATATTTCTCAAAGCCTAATTATTTGGATAAACTTTTAGTTGAGCGGATCTAATGTGACCCAGTATATCAGGATGAGAGACATGTGGCCCTCCAGATGTTTGTTGAGTGGAGGTCTCCTTAGTCACCTCATCATAATGTTTTCTATGTGTTCACAAGGTTTCATGTTCTTCAAGACCTGTTCAGGACTGTTGATCAATGGAGCTTCTAGAGAGTCACCATCAGTGACTGGGGCCCATTCCCTGATCACTCTAATTTGAATGCTACTGGATAGCAAATAACAACAACTCCTCCCATCAAGCCTACCCAACATAGCTAATAGTTGAGATTATGGGTTTTGCAGTCCAACATCTAGAGGGCCACATTTGTCCAGAACTGTAGTTGCTCAATGATTTAGCTCTAGGTAAAGTTCTAATATAAAGGCATTATACATCATCGTTCCCCCAATATGCCGAGAGAGAGAAGGAGAGAGAGATCAACTTATATACTCATACTGTAGTAGCAAAAATAAAACAAAACAAACAAACAAAACCAAAAACACACTGCATTTCATGCATTTTGTCCTAGATATTTCCTATATGCCCATTCCTTGAATGTCAGATCTGGCCATTGAAACACATGCCTTCATTACATCTCATTTGTATTATTGTAACACACTGTATGTGGGGTTGCCTTTGGAAACTGTTCAGAAACTTCAGCAGATCCTAACCAGCAGAGCTGGTTGTAGGGAGCACTTAACTTCCTTGCTGAAACAGCTTCAGTGGCTACTGGTCTGTTTTGGGTAGAATTCATAGTGCTGCTTATTACCTATAAACCCTTATATGATTTAGGTTCAAGCTGTCTGAAAGACTATGGGCTGATACTTATGGGCGACATTTCACCGCTTCTCCTTGGCCAGGAGAAGTGCCAGGATGGGGCCTCTGGGGCTGCCGGTGAGGCAGCCCTGGCCCATCCCGGCGCTTCTTAGGGCTCTTAGAGACTGCCCCTATATCTTCTTTTATGAGCCTACCTGAGTTTTAAGATCTTTGGGGGCTTTCTCTTAGTCCCACCAACATCACGTGTATCACTGGTAAGGATCCTGGAGAGGAAACTTCTCATTGGCTGCTTCCAGGCTATGGAATTCTGCCAAGGGGAGATTGGTTGCCCCACTCCCTGCTGTCCTTTTGCCAGCAAGCAAAGACCTTTCTCATAAGTGATCATCTTTTAACTGGTTGGAGGGTAGTGCTATGGGTAGGCTTTAATGTGCTTTTAATTGTTTTAAATTAATATTTCTAAGTGGGGTGGTTATTAATACTTTTTTAAAAAATTGTGTTTCTAATTGTTTTATGTGTATTTTAATGTATGGTGTGCGGTGTTTTGGTCCCAATGTGGGAGAAGAGCAGGATATAAATAATGCACACAGATAGGCCAGGCACATACATACACAGAGAGAGAGAGACTGAGAGAGAGATTGATTGATTTCAAGCAGGTAAAGCTCAGTTTCATTCAGTGCAGTTCTTTTCAGTGTTCAGAATTACAGCCTGATAGAACAGCATTCATGTATACAAAACACAGCACAAAGTACCTAAATACAGGGTGTTTAGAGTTTAAATTGTTTTAAAAAGCAGAGTATTTAAAATTTCAAAGCCTTGGATCACTTTCTTTGTAGCTGGAGAGGGTCTCCACCCTGACTGGAGACTGGATTCTGCAGCTCCTAATAGCAGTCATGCTTTCCTACAGGCCTAGCAGATAGCCTGGGCTACAGGGCTGAGTGGATGAGAGATGCCTTTAGCCAAGGGTTACATGCAGTGCAGGCTTTGTCCACTTTTAGACTACAATATATTCTGTTTTGGAACTAGGTTTACTTCTAAAACTTCCCAAGGCATTTCTTGGGTCCTGACCTCTGGCAGATGTTACTGCTAGAGGATAAACCTTATTGGTTGCAAATAAAGCAACAGATGGCACACATGCTGTGGTCCAGTATTTCCACAAAGCCAGTGGTAGAACTGCCCCATCAGAACTATAAATTCTACCCAGGCAATCCTCTGGCTGGTAGTCCAATTCCCCAGTGCTGTGGAGCCCCTAGGCTGTAGTGTATCAACCCTCCCCCATCCCCTGCTACCCTGGTGAGGTTGGTGGAAGATGGACTCTCAAGAAATAGACAGTACAGGCATAAACAAAGAAAACCAAAGTGAACAAGTGTGATCCATCACCCACCTCCATAGCTATGAAAATTGTTTATGCTGGTTAGTGACTTAGGGAAATCTACTTCCCCAGTCCATTCTCAGCCTTCTTATCTTTTTCCAGTCTCAAACTGCCAAGCTAATTCAAAAAGGCACTAAGTACAATCTGACTCTTTTCTACACCAATGGATAGCTGTTGACATTTAGCCATGATGCTAACTCCAAAAACTGCCCAAATCTGTTTGGTCAAAGAGGCCAGACTCACTGCAGTGTGATGCACACAGTACTGAAAGGATTGCTGTCTCTGAAAATGCCAAGTAGAAAGGAGAATGGGGTACCTGCACTTTGAATAGCTGTGGAGAGAAGGACTTCAGCAATGTAGCTTCTATAACAAAGGTTCACATGCTGAATCCCATTCTCTGTACAACTCTTAAGATGCAGGAATCTGTTCCTCTTTTCACATCCCTAGTTAAGTTTGGCTAGATTTGTGGCAACAGAAATTGCTGTCATGATGGTACTCCAGGGGCTTGTGGAATGACTGGTCTGATACTGGGTATAACATTATATAATATCTCATCATAGAAGGCAAAGATGCAGATGTGTTGCCATGGTTTGTATAGTAGATCAGATAAGGTGGGGCTTACCAGGTCTCCAGAAGTTGGTTCATGTGGGTGTTGCAAATGTCACACTGAAGACTTGTCTAAAATTTTCTAGGAGGAAAAAAAAAGCTCTATAAAGATACAGCCTACCCACTCACTTATCCCTACATTAATGTAGAAGCTTTAATACTGTTAGGAAAATGAATAATTCAGGGCTATATAACTTGTTAATGTTTAAGACCCTGATTTCTCTTTGCTCTCAGATTTTCTTTTAACTCCTAGTTTAGTTCTTCTTAATTAATCTTGTATAATACATAGAGTCTCTCTCTCTCTCTCTCTCTCTCTCTCCATGCCTCCAAAAATGCCCTCCCATGTTTATTGCTTACAGGATTTTTGTTCCTCTCTAAACCATCTTGGGAAGACTTTACAGTTTTATGTAGCCATTCATTTTGCTGTGCCCTATTGATGTTTGCTGCACTCACGTAAATGGCAAGTACATGAAAACACCTGATAGTGAGTCAAGTCAGTGGTCTAGCAAGCCCCAGAATTATGCACTCTGGTTGGCAGTGGCTCTCTTGGGTCTCTCAACAGAGGTCATTCACATTGCTTGCCATCTGCTCCCTTTCATTAGCATACCCTGCAGCATTTCACAGATAAAAACCAGGACATGTGTGGCCAAGCAACATCAGAATATGGTCAAGATGATAGCAGTTATTACTGAGGAGGGGCTGTAGCAGTTTGCTTTTGCCTGAGCCTACTGGAAAGGGCAAGATTATGCCCACACATCTCCCCCTTGCTGAGTTAACTGAGTGCCAACTAGTGTGCAATTTGACCTCAAATTGCAGCAACTGAGGCTGAGGACAAAAGGGAAAGTGGCACAAGGCTATAGAAAGTGGGGCAGTATTACTACTAATATTACAGTGACTACTATTTTGTTTTATATCCCATCTTTTCCCAAATGTTGGGACTTAAAGTGGCTTACAAATTGTCGAAACCAATACAGATTAAAAACATACAAAAACATCAGTAATGTGTATGTGTGTAAGTTACTTTTTTAACAATTAAACCATCTATAGAGTCAAAACTATTTAAAATTCATTAAAAGGCAGGCTGCTAAAGATTCCATCCAAACAACACACGATTAAAGACTCATGGAACAGAAAATTTTCTACTTATCAGCTCAAGGAAGGCAAGGAGGAAATCATCCTTGCCTCTCTAGGGAGCAAGGTGCATAGTCTGGGAGCAACCTCCAAGAATTTTTCTGCCCTATTTCCACCAAAACGCATGGGTAGGCAGTAGGATAGAGAAAGGGTTTATCCCAAATATCTTATTGCATGGACAGGTTTATATAGGAAGATACAGTCTTTCAAATAAGAGTCATAAAAAGCAATGAAAAGTAACAAGCAACAAACAAATAATACAAAATGATTTGCTGGTTTTTAATACTGTGTCAAATAACAGTAAATTATCCTTTAAACACACTAGCAAGGAGGAGGCTTTGGTTCATAGTAACATTCCAAGCTCTGCCCTGACTAGTGATATGCTTTTGACATTCACTCTTGGCATCTTTACCATTATAATATTGGGAGAGCTGGGTTTTCAGGGTAAAGTAGTCTTCAGATAGTATCAGGAGCTTGAAGTAATTTGAAGAGGTGTCAAATTACCTTGTGTAAAAATAATGGTGCCAAACTCCCACTTTGACAGTTCAGGTGAGGAAAGGTTATAGCTGTTCTTTTATGGCATACAGAATTGTGACAACTGGAGCCATCTCACGCTATACAATTGAACTACTATGATTCCACTTTAACTTCCATGGCAGTATCTATGAGAACCTGGCATCTGAACTTTAAGAGGGAGCTATTTAGAATTCTCATCTCAAGTGCCCTCAAAACTACAACCTCAGGTTTCCATAGAATTCACTCATGGCAGTTAAAGTGGAATCATAGCACCACAATTGTTTAGTGTGAAAAACCCTCATGTTTAAGTCCCTTGAAATAGAAAGAATTATACTTTTCTGTGTGGACCAAAAACATACAGACACAAAAATAAAACTTTAACGAAGTATGTCAGAAGACAGGACCATATTACTCCATCTACTTACCAAAGGATTACCCATAAACAAAAACACAGCTTCATTTATATACCGCTTCATACCACCTAAGGAGTGTCTAAGCGATTTACAGCTGTAAGCTACTTACCCCCAACAATCTGGATATGCATTTTAGTGACCTCAGAAGGATGCAAGCCTGAGCTGAGCTTGAGCCCTTTTGCTTGTCTTGAACTCGCAACCTTATGGTTTTCAGTAAGTGACTGCAGTACAGGCATTTAACCACTGCACCACCAGGGCTACCTATGCCATCATATTTCTGATTTCTATGTATAGTTGTGCTGCTGTGTGATCTCTATCCATGATTCATATGAGTCAAGAAGGTTAGAGCTAAAGTTTAATAAATTCAAATATGATGCTGTTTGATTCTGTGTCAGTCTCTTTATTCATCTAAGTGCACTTTGATCAGGGGCTATCCAAGTGCTCTGAAAGAGAGAGAGGGTGATCTTTCATATCATGAGTTTCCTGTGTTTATCCCTTTCAGAACTTCAAAACTGCACATTTTGGATTACAGCTCCTAGAATGATTCTATACTCCCAAAGTTTTCTAAACTCTCTGGTTATTGTTTTAACTGGAGATGCTGAAAACTGACCCAGGATTTTCTGCATGTGGATCAAATAGTCTGTGAATGAGCTGTGGCTCTCTCCACAAAGAGGCCCCTCTTCTTATATGCTGATTGTGTTTAAAATGGCTGAGATGGAATATAAAAAAACAAAACAAAACAAAAAAACCCAGCTTCATTTATATACCGCTTCATACCCTTAATGAGTGTCTAAGTGGTTTACAATTGTAAGCTATTTGCCCCCCAACAATCTGGGTACTCATTTTAGCGACCTCGGAAGGATGCAAGCTTGAGTCGAGCTTCAGCCCTTTGGTGGTCTTGAACTTGCAACTTTATGGTTTTGAGTGAGTGGCTGCAGTACAGGCATTGAACCACTGCGCCACCAGCATTTCCAGACTGGGTTGGTTTATGCTGTAGCACTGCCTTTGCTGGCAAAGTCATTTATATATACCCATGCTGTATTGACATTCACTCTCTTGGTAGTTTCAGCTAGCTAGAAGATTTCAGGACAAAGCAGAAAATTGCTGGGGGGGGGGGGAGGGAAGAATTAGACATTTGTTGTTCTAAAAGCAAAAAGGGATTTTGTCTCCTTTGTTGATGTATTTTGGGTAGCATCTGGAAGCAAAGATTGCTTTGGTGGGATATGACGTGGTTGTAATTTTGTGAAGGGACCCCTTCATCATCAACATTATATGTTTGTGGATCTGCACATGACGCCAGCAAAAGTTGTGATGTTACTCACAGGGAAATTGATAAATCTTGTCCCATTTTAAAGATCTTGTTCTGAGATTGGAAAGTTAATTTGCTCCCATTAATCACTGCAGAACTTTAAAGGTAATTCATTGCCATTATTCATTGTAATGTTAAACAGTCTCTCTTTGTGCTAGTCCTCATTGCCTTTAAAAACAAATAAACCCAGGATTGATAAGTAAATGGCATAATACTTGTAAAATTCTGATAAAATGTATTTTAAATACTTCTTAAAAATAAGTTGAAAAATAACTAGTTACAATAAAGTATTGTAATCCCATTTTGGAAGAAAGGTAGGCTTTAAATCCAATAAATAAATAATTTTTCACTTAATTCTGTTACTTTTGAAAAGTAGTTTTATTTTACTATTGTTACTGAATGAGATTACAGGCATCTGCATGTATGTTTCTTCAAGTGGCCTTTCAGTTTACAGTGACCCCGTGAATTTCATAGGTTTTTCTTTGACAAGGAATACTCAGAGCTGGTTTGCCAGTTATTTCCTCTGAAATATAGCCTACAGCTCCTGGTATTTGTTGGTGGTCTCCCATCCATGTGCTAACCAGAACTGACCCTGCTTAACTTCCAAGATCAGACAGGATCAGAGTATCTTGTCATCTATCTTAGTTTTTACATAATTCTTCTAAGTTTGTATGCTGGTTCAGCAAGCCTCAGGCTATAAACATACAAACATGCTTTTTTTCTGTGTTGAAAATCTCTAGATTGCTGGATTTGTTTATGCTTCACATGACAGCAATTAGCCTGCGTTTTTAAACTGATATTTAAAAAATCACAATACTATTTGTGCTCATGTAACTAAATAGGTCATACAGCCTACCAAAGCATGCCTCTATATGATGAGAGATTGAACTATGCAGAATATTTGATGAAGGTGTGTAACTTTACGGAAGGTTCAAAGTGGCTTTAGCCGCTACTATCAGTTATCCCCTTCCACATACCCAGTACAGTTTACTCCTGGGAAAGGGACTATCAAGACCAATGGATGGAAAAGTTACTCTTGTTGGGAATATGGGAGCAATAGTTGCAGCACTCTCAAGTAGGGTAATCAAACTGAGAGCCCATTCCCACTTGCGGAAAAATCCGCATTGGAACCGGGCTGTGCTCCGCTTAGGAAAGCAATTCCAAAAGGCCCCTCATTTACACTATGAAAAGGGACCTTGTTTGGAATCGCTTTCTTAGCTGGGAACGCTTGTTGTTCCCACTGGAGCTGCCATGTAAGGTGACAGCCCTTTACCCCCCCAACCCCTTTCCGCAGGGGAATATTTTTGGGGGTGGGGGTATTGATCGCAAATGCAATCTTGTGCATTTGCAATCTTGTGCATTTGTGATAGATTGCATTTGCGATCACTGTAAAGAAACCCCCACCCCACACTAATCTCCAGTTCCTTTTGGTGGGGGGGATCCTTCCTTCCTTCCTTCCTTCCTTCCTTCCTCTTCCTTCCTTCTTCCCTCCCTCCTTCCTTCCTTCCTCTTCCTTCCTTCTTCCCCTCTTCCTTCTCCCGTTCCTTCCTTCTCTCCCCCCTTACTGGGGGAGGGCTCTCCGCTGCTGCTGCTGCCTACCTTGTCTCTGGGCCCAGGGCTTGCAGGGTTTGTGGCGTTTCTTCCCCGCCGCTAGCTGCTGCTGCTGCTCCTGGGTCCCACGGGCCTTCCGAGAGGGAATGGAAGGCCCGGGAGCCAAGCGGCAGTGAGCGGCACAGCATCTCCTCCTCCTCCTCTGCTGGGCCCGTCCTGCTCCCATCAGCCCTGGGAGGTGCACAGGCCCTGGCAGCAACACAGCACAGGGTCCGTCATCTCCAGCCAGGAGCAGGATGGGCCCAGCGGAGGAGGAGGAGGCTCCTCCTCTGGGGGTTGGGGGGTAAAGCCCTGGGCCCAGCGGCAAGGTAGGCAGTGGTGGCAGCGGCAGCGGCAGTGGAGAGCCCTCCCCCAGTAAGGGGGGAGGGAAAGAAGGAATGGGAGAAGGAGGAAGGAAGGAGGGAAGAAGGAAGGAAGGATCCCGCCCCCCAAGGAACTGGAGATTAGTGTGTGTGTGTGGGGGGGGGTTCTTCTTCATTACAGTGATCACAAATGCAATCTATCACAAATGCACAAGATTGCATTTGCGATCAATATCCCCACCCCCCCCACCAAAAAAAACGTGATTCTGATCATTCCCACTTACTGGAAACACTTCAGAATTGCGTTTTCCCCAAAAACGCCACTTTAAAACTAGTGACAGGAAAGCCCGGGCTATTTGCTTTTAACCTGGTTCTTTCCTCCACTGATCGATTGAATGAGGATTAGAAGTAGATTCGAGTGTGAACGAGGGTCATATAGCCTGCATCACACTTCGAATCAAAATGTAGTGGGAATGGGGCCAGAGAATACAGATGTTGAACAATAACCAGTCTCACACCCACCTACTCACAAAGTGTCTAGCAGAGAAAGTAATAAGCTTAATCATCTTTGTAAAACATATAAAGTTATTTTATTTATGTTAGTTAAAATGAAATATAGTGAAATATATGAACAAATGACAGAGCTAGAGGAAAAAGAAATTGCTTGCAGACCAGAGGCATGCAGAAAGAGAGAGGGTATGCTAAAAAACAACAATGAAGTCATCATAATGCAAAATAGCAAATAGTGAGTGTAGGCATGCAAAGGTTGCTAACAGGTTTTGATACTGCATTTTCCAGAATATCCAACCAATGTGTTGGCAGGAGATTCTGGGAGTTGTAGCCCAAATGTACCTTTTTCAACTTCTGATAAATGCATTTTATTGCCCATGATTAACAAATTGCAATGCCTGTTGCAAACATTGTTCCCCTAACAGTAATGGAGGGAGTGCTTACCATGTTCCACCATCTCAGATTTGTTGCCTATCCATGGCAGGTCACCTATGCCCTCCCCCAATATAGCTTTGCACATGTATGTCATGTTATATAATAGTTGCTGCAGTAAATGTGAGCATG
The DNA here is from genome assembly GCA_034509955.1 of Urosaurus nigricauda. NCBI lineage: Eukaryota > Metazoa > Chordata > Lepidosauria > Squamata > Phrynosomatidae > Urosaurus > Urosaurus nigricauda. The sequence goes on along the minus strand of JAOEGL010000001.1, from coordinate 308,693,574 downwards.
GCTGATGTAATTCACAGAGGACTGTGCAATATATTTTTTTTAAAAAAGAATTACTTAACAGAAGATAAAGAGCTACTGCAAAATGGAACTAGATGGCATGTCACTTCATTTAACATGACGCCCACAGTTAGCATTTTAGATCAGTTTGGAGAGAAAGTAAGAGAGCAAAGGAATTCAATCTGAACTATAACCACATCATCTGGAAAATTACAAATGTAGATCAAGAATCTGTGAATGATTCTGTGGTTGCAATGGTCTCCCTGTGATCCTAGGCCAAGTTTAGGTCACCATGTAGTGATCTTCTGTCATTCCAACTACTCCTTTCTGTACCCCCCAAAATTCTACAACCTCATGTGCACATTGATATTAGGGGAATTAAATAAAATTGCCCATTTGAAATTATGCATTTAGTCACAGAAGCATATTGTTCTGATTTTAGAACAACTTTATTTTCTATAAAATGAATAAAATTCATGAAAGTTTGTCATATTACTGTAAGCCACAATATTTTGAGTATCCCTCTTTCGCAGATTCCTCCTTCTGCTTAACTGTTATGGTGTTCTTCTTCTCCACAGAATCATTAATGACAAACAGGCAGTTTGCATGAGTGAAATGTCATGTACAAATAATCATGGTCAGCAAAACCATGAACTGCATTTGTTGCCAAAAATCTAAGCTTCAGGTTTTGCACCACTGGTTTCAAAGAGACTTTACTTGTGCAAAACCTGAAGCTTAGATTTTTGGCAACAAATGCAGCAGAGTTTGGAATGTTACTTTAAAAGTGTTTAGCTTCAATCAGTGGTGATGTTAGGTTGGTGAATTAAAAAGAGCTCTCCAAGGTGATGAACCTATCAGGTTTAACACCTCAGAGAGTCCTTTTCTGAAAGTAACCTTCCCTCCCCCTTCTATTTCTCAAAAGCAACTCTAATAATTCCAAAACCAAACCAGATGACATGTCACTTTGGCTACTTCAAGGATCAGACATCTGAACTTGCAAACTATTAGATCCATAGAATCATCAAGTTGGAAGAGACCTCAAAGGCCATCCAGTCTGACTTCCTGCCATGCAGGAGCTAACAATCAAAGCACCCTCAACAGATGGCCATCCAGCCTCAAACACACTCTCTTGCTATCTACCTCAATATCATCTCAGCATGTACAAGCTACTTGTTCAGAATATTTAAAATCAATCTTTAGCCACACACATACACACACACACGCACACATTCTGAACAAGTCTGCATGTAAATCTTCAAAAACCTATGAAAAGACTACAAAGTAGAAATCATGAACCTATAAATTTTTGTGAATGGGGATGAGAAATATGACCATGAGGCAAAAAAGCAATCTAATTCCAAAGCATTTTTTCTGGTGGCAGGGGAAAATTGTAGCTGCAGCAGTTGTCATCATTTCCACTAGGACTCATCCCCACACCCTATACTGCAGCTGGCCTTGATGCTGCTGAATGGCCTTGTACAACAAGAAGTCTCACAAGTTACAATGCTGCTGCTTTATCTCTTGCTTTTCTCTTCATGGCACAATGAGCCATGCCCCCAGCACCTCTCCCCCATCCCTTCCTTTCATCCTGGCTTTTTGTTGCACCAATTTTTCACAAGTGCCACACACATACAAGCACCTTCTTCCTGAGTCAGTGAGCCCTGGTACCAGCTGAAAGTGGCTGCCAAGGCTTTCAAGTCACCTCACATACAAAAATAAAATTCCCCTTCCTCCAGTGTCATTTGACTTGAGATTTGTCTCCTCACCTTGGAACCCAGGGGAGTATAAATTTCTATGAGACTTCTGCTGGTGGCCTGAGACCCTTCAACCCTACTGTAATCCCTGTCACTGAGCATGAGATACAGAGAATGAAAAAAAGAATAAGATGCTTTGGCACCATGATGCCCATCTTGAAAATGGGCAAATCTTTTCTAGAAAAAAGGTGTTATTTCTTGATTATAAATGCATGAAATGGCTGGGATTCTACAGCCCCTTGGTACTAATCCTCCAGTGTACCTTTGCCATGTTTCTGCTCTCCTCTGGCTGCATGTGCACCACTGACCTGACTGCTGCTGGATAACACTCCATGACTATCTAGTGGCAGAGGAAGAATGGGGGATAGCCAGGTAATGTCTGGCTTCATTTCTACAGTTGAAAGGAAAAAAAAAAAACCCTATACAGAGATATATAAGGATGATGCTATCACTTTGATCCTAGCACCAGAAACAGCTGGATGCAGCCTGGGCACCCTTCCCCAGCCCCTGATTGGTCTTAAAGTTGTACTCCAGCCAGAGTCATGAAAGTTGTTTGCATCACAGGGTTGTTGTGCAGGGAAGCTGTGTGAATCCTCTTTTCACAATACCTTTAAAAACAAATACATATGTAAGAGGAGTTTATGCCCTTGTCACCAAAAGGATTCCATTCCATGAGTGCTTCCTCAGGTATTTGCTCTGTATGTTGGTTATTTCCTGAATACTGATTGTGACCCAGTTGCACTTTGTGTCATTTGGTTGAGGTCAGATTTCATGTGTGGACGGTGTTGCTTGGTATATGGAGAACTGTATGTATGTACAATTGTTCAACAGGCTACCAGGCTCTGCCAGTCCTTTTCTCCTGACCTGCCAAGTTCTGTCAGTTGGTGGTTTCACTGTGTAGGAGGATTAACGCCCACATTTTGGGAGGCATCATCTGCCAGTGATACTGATTGTGTCTATCAATAGACAGATTCTTTGGAAAAGTGCAGTAATTTTTGTGATGGCTTTACAGCTTCTGCTGAGAATGTCAAACTCTGGAAGTTCATTATCTTGACAGTGATTCCCCTGATAATTCAACCCATTTATTGTGTTTCATGTTTAAACTTCAACTGAAGTTGAAAATGATAAGTTGAAATGTCTATTTGAAAGGGATGTTTAATCTTTTTTTTAACTATAAAAAGTAGGCTTCAAACAGGTTTCATAGGACAACATTAAAGCCTCACGGATAATGATACTATAGTGGCCATATGTCCTACTTTACAGAGGACAGTCCTCTGTTAGAAGTGCTATGAAAAAGACATTTCTCTGTTTTAAGTTTGTTTTTTAAACTGAAGGGCCCAATACTGTATTTAAAAGCAGGCTTCAAACAGTCAGGTTTCATAGGACAACATAGAATGGTCCATAAAGTCATCAGGAGTCAGCACCTGGCGAAAAAACTGAGCAGGCACCCAAATTGATCTATTTGTATCTCCTTGGAAGAGGCCATCAGATAGTTTGGACCTGGATGCCCTATAGATGTCAGTGTCCCTTGGCTCTATGTTTCTTTATCATCAGAGTCAGATGAGGCTTTGAAGGTGCTGGACAGGTGCCTGGATGCTATAATGGGGCTGGATGAGAGTCAGTAAACTGAAGCTCAATCCTGACAAGATGGAGGCTGTGTACACTGATTTTAGCTAGGGAATATCTCTTTCTCAGATGAGCTTACAGACTATTGTAAGGAGCAGATTCATGGTTTGGGATTACTGCTGGATCAAGTGGACTTTGTAGCTTGCTCAAGGAAAGCTGGCCTATTAGCTATGACTTTTGCTGGACAGGTTTAGTCTTGTCACTGTCCTTGATGTGCTGGTAATTTCCTTGTAAAATTACTCCAATATAGTGTGCATGGGACCGCCCTTGAAAATGAAGCAATGGCTGAAGCTAATACAGCAGCTTGATTATGACAGACACATCTTACAGGCACCACATGGCACTTTTTCTTAAGAAATCCATTAACTGTTAGTATACTTTCAGTCTGATTTAAATTTATTTATTGGAGATATATCCTATTTTTCTCCCAAAATGGAATCAGTCTGATTGGTGCTGATATCAGTATCAATTTACTGCCATTATAATGTGACTCTTTATTAAAGCTTCCAGGGCACAGGAATTATCGTGTGGCTAGGTTGTGAAGTCCTGTCTCAGTGCATTTTTTAATTAAAAATGTTTGGATTCAAATTGCTAGATGAGTTTATATTGTTTAAATTCTTGTGTTCTCTGTGCCATAATCTGAGATCTTCTGATAATATACAGAATTTAAATATTTTAATAAAGAGGTAAGTACATACAATTTTGAAGAGAGGAACATCTTGTGTAGAAGATGCATTACATCCAGCAAAAGTTAAAAAAGGTTTATGATATATGCAAAATAATAAACATTTTAATTGAATTATTTAAATAATGGATCAAAACAATGATGCTGTGTAAAAGAACTGCAGTCCCTCATAACATTTCTCCTTTCTTACTCCCTTTCTTTTTGCTCTTGTTAGTGTTGTATTGTGTAATTGTGGGGTAGGGAGGAACAGATGATTTTTAGGAGGGATTGGCTAGATTTTATATGTGTATTGGGAAATATGTAATGGATGACTCAGTGCTTTGCTATTTTGAAAATGAGTAAAATTTGCAAATAGAAAACAAAATCATTCCAAGACTACCTTGAGGAGGAAACATGAGGCACTTCCAACATGCCCTCCCACTCCTTCTGTCAAAACACTGCTTTTTCACTCCTGGAAAGTTTACAACACTAAAGAGAAAAAGGAGACTTCCAAACTGCATACAGAATTGAAAGTCAGATCAGAATAGATGACTCATCTGGACATAATCTAGATTCAGTCAGCAATTGGCTTGGCCACCTTCTTGGGAATTAGAAATGTTCAGTAACCATTGTTGGATATTTGCACTTCCAGACATTTTTCCAGTCCATATTTGGATGCATTGGGGGGTCATTCCTTAAAGTTAAGCTTTTCTGATGTCCTCTGAGTAAGATTTGTGAGCAAATTAACATAAATATTTATTATTCAAGCATTTGTGTGTGTGTGTGTTGTTTTTTTTAAGTGGACTAGAAAATAATTTTTATTATAAAGAGTGAAGTCTCGTAATCCATTTTCAATGTAAAAGTTCTCACTTGCAAGAAAGCCTCCCAAACAAAATTCAATCAATAAATCTCTTTCCTCTTTCAAGAGTAACTCTCTGTATAATACACCTTTCAAGACAAATGGAATGACAGGATTTGTTTTCTGTGTATATGTTTGTAATCTTACCATATTATGTGACTGGTTGTTTCTGTAAAGGGCTTTCAGTGGTAGTATCTTAGGAAGAGGCTATGCCCTTGTCAGATAAGGGTTTTTGCAGCCGCAATCCAGAGTCACTCTGCATCCATCCAAGTGAATTCAAATGAATGTGCATTGAATTATCACACATGAATGCTGTTACTATGAAGCGATTCCAAAGCCAATCCAAAACCAATCCAAAGTCACCCCAGAATTCAGGAAATTCAATAACAACTGAATTCACAGAAATCAGTTCCAAGGTCACTTCAGATTCAATCTGAATTGGTCTTGTGTGATAAGGTCCTATGAGATGTGTGAATATTGTAAGGAAAAAACCTAATGAAGACAGAGTAGAAAGCAGTGTAGAATAACAGTGCATCTAAATTAAAGGGTTTAAAACAAAAACAAACTCAAAATACCATTTGTTGTTGTGTGTCTTCAAGTTATTTCACATATGAAAGCCTGGACACATGTTGCCAAGATATGTCATAGTGAAGTCAAGATGGTAAAAGTTATTAATGAGGAAGAACACATAAGCTTGGAGAGGCCGCAGCAGTTTGCTTTTGCCTAGGCATACTGGGAAGGGCAAGATTCCACCCCTTGCTTTCCTCTTTCTTCTCCTGAGTTAACTGAGTGCAAACACCTTTGTATTTGAACCCAGTTTGCAGCAATTGAAGTAAGCTATAACATTTTAAAAGCAGCTGAAGAAGTGGCATGGCAAAGGATTGAGACTGATGCTCCTGAATCATGACATCTGAAGTCTATGAAATCCTATTCTCCCTGGTTCAGTACCACTGGTATTTTGTGACTCATGTTCTGTGTGAAATTGATATAGCAAAGGAAAAGAGTGTTTGTTTCATTCAAGTACTCTTATTTTAAGTTCGGGAACATTATTTTTCATGTGAATGGTATGATGAATTCAAGAAAAGGCTTAGTGCATACCCTTCAGCATTTATTAAATGAAAACCTGGGCATGTGGGGCCAAGCAACACCAGAGTGTGGTCAAGATGACAAAAGTTTTCCACAAGAGAGGAGAGGTTACTGCAATTTGCTTTAACCAAGGCTTTCTGGGAAGGGTAAGATTCTGTCCCCTCTTTTCCTCTCCTCTCTACTGATTTAACTGAGTGCAAACTATTTTTTAACTTTGGCCAAAACAGACGGGCACCCATCACGTGCTAGGGTTGCCTCGGGGAGAGCTTACACATGCCCCACAATCCTAAGACTTGACGGGGGTGTTGCCACTGCACAGCACCGTTTATATGCTGTACGCAGTGATGACGTCGCAGCTGTGCAGCTTCCATACAGCGCTGCGCAGCTGCGATGTCACAAAGACATCCTATGGCACCTTTTACCTCTTCGCATTGCAATTGTGATGCAAAAAGGAGCCGGGTTTCCATGCTCCTTTTTTTACTGCGTACCTTCAGTGCTCTGTGTAGTTGCTGCAGCAATGGTGCGCAGTAAAAAGAGGTGGAGCCAGACCGCCCTTTTTGGTCGGTCTGTAAAGCCCCTTTGACTCCACTTTAGGCTGAGGATAATGGGGTAGCAATGGGAGAAGGAAAGAAAAATAGACATTTTTAAAGCAGCTGAAAAACAAACAGCTTCATTTATATACCATTTCATACTGCCTAAGCAGTGTCTAATCAGTTTACAACTGTAAGCTAATTTGCCCCCACAAACTGGGTACTTATTTTAGTGACCTTGGAAGGATGCAAGCCTGAGTTAAGCTTGAACCCTTTTGCTGGTATTGAACTTGTAACCTTATGATTTTGAGTGAGTGGCTGCAGTACAGGCATTTAACCACTGCACCACCAGGACTCCTAAAAAGTGGGATGACAGAGGATTAGCCAGGACTGCCCCTGCCAAATTAGGACACTTGGAGGGTACTCTTAATGTTGTCAACAGAAACAGATTAATCCCAAAATCATTCCTTTAATGAGAATTGATCTTGGAGGCCTTGTGTAGCTCACAATGCACACACTGCCCAACTATGCCTTAATCTGACCTGGACTGACAATTGCCAGAGTTTGCCACACCTATTGCATCACAATCAAATAGAATATTTCTTGTGGGCTACAACTCCCATCTTCTCATAGTCACTGAAGATCCTTATGGCTATTCTATAATGTGCTTGCACAGAAAGATGATACTGGACTTCAGTAACAATCTAACTCTTTGCAGTCGATATCTTAGGGAAATCCACAAGAAGCCATTGTTCAGTCAAATGCTGACTCCTTAGCTTGTGATGATCTGCAGATATACAAACTGAATAGTCACTGTTTGACACATCTTCAGATGTTTGGAAGAACATTAAACAACAAGAAATATAAATAAATAAATAAATAAATAAATAAATGTACTCATGCTGTAAATGAGATATATTTGACATAATCATTTCAGCCCTGAGAGTTTTTCTGTTTCAGAAGATCAAGAGTGAGAGCAAGAGCGAGAGCAGATGTGCTTTAAAAAATAAACATTTGGAAATTCTGATAAGTTAAATTTGAGAGAATTCAACTCTGGTTTACATGGCAGTGAGATAAATATTTACCATAAATAATCCTCTATAAGTGATTATTTTATTGAAGCCACAAGTATGCTAGTATGAGTGGGACTGAGCCAACAATAGGGCCCCCAAAGATCCTTCAGTCTATTTGAGTTTGCCTGAATTTTATATCTTTGAATGAAGGCTTTCTCGATGGTTACTCCCAGGCTGTGGAATTCTTTGAAGGCTAAGTTGGGGCCTTCTTTGTTCTCCTTCCACAGATACAGATAGTTTAATCTTGTTTTAAGGGGTGGGAGGCGGGTATGGACTGTATAGATTGCAATATTTTAGCTGTATACATTTTTAAATGTACCCCGCCCTGATTGCTCGCTCAGAGGGGTGGGTTAGAAATTATCATCACCATCATCATCATCATCATCATCATCATCATCACACCATGACCCTTTTATTTAGGTAGATTTTCAGCTATTTAAATAGATTTCTGGCTATTAACTGGTTCTGCATAAAGGTCTTTTAATGGGTGGGTGCATGCTATACTTTTATTCTCATGCTTCTTTATCGCACTAGGGGGCAAACAGGATTTAAACGAAAGTTAAACAAGAGTTAAACAGGAAATGTCCTATGATAAACATAGGGCATTTCCTGTTTAACTCTCATTTAAATCTTGTTGCCCCCTAGTGTAATAAAGCAGATTGTTATGTTTTACATACTTTTAAACAGTTTTAAACTGGTGTTGTTTTAAATAGAATAGTTTCATTTAATTGTATTTTAAAACTTTTTCAATGTAACCATTGTATTTTAGTTGTACTTTTAAAAACCTATGGTATAAGCTACCTTGGGTCTCATAATAGGGAAAAGAAAGAAAATAAATAAGGAAACACATATGTACATTTCTTGACCCAAAAAAATGAAACAACATCAGTGGAGATGATAATTCACAGAATGTTCTTGTTTAGGGAGATGAAATTATACAACAATTTAGGGGAGAGAATAGGATGAAGAAGATTTTCCTCAAATTTCCCTGAAAATTCTCTTCTGAGAAATTTTGGCTTTTTGATTGAGATGCTATTATTGGTCACTACCGATGAATGAAAGGAACAAGGATGGTCTAAGAGAGTTTGGGAAGGAGCAAGAGTCAAAAGCATTGCTTCCTTCAACAATACCAAAGTAACAATAAGTCAGGATCCATAATTTAGCCCCAAATTCTCCATGCTATTTATGGAAGACAAAACTGAGAAGAAAATAGGCTAAAAATATTGTTTTATTTTTTTAAATATTCTTGAGGAGGTTCTCCAATAGTTCAGAAGGAAGTTTGAGAGCAAAATTAAAATTTTGCCAGGAAATTATTTTCTGAAATATCACAACTTTCACACTTACTGTAACTACTGGTCTGAATCCAAAATGAATCTGGAGGATATCCCCCATTGTGAGCAGGGAATACAATATATTGTATCAAACATATAAATGCTTTGTCATGTGCAAAATTCTTCGTGGAATCAATCCCTCACATTTAAATTCTGCACCAAAGCCACCTTACATACTGTAGTGTTCTCTGAGGTGCTGGTGTTTGAGTCTGTGCCTGGATTTCACTTAAATGTGGTTAACCGCAAGATACTTCCCAGAGCTTCTATTAAGGGAATTACAGTCCAAAAAGTTATTTTCCAAGCTCTGGAACTTTCTGATTGGACAGTTTGCTAATTCTGAATTTACATTTAAAAAAAACAAATGAACAATTCCTCTGTAAAATCTAGCCCTTAAATCATTTTAACAGAGCACTGCTCATCCACTTTGAACTTTCTGCTGTATTCAATCACAGTGTCTGCACCTAATACTGTATGGAGAGAGAGAGAGAGAGAGAGAGAGAGAGAGAGAGAGAAACGTTCCTATTCCAAACTAAAAAGTCAGTTATTTCTGTGAGATAACCATAACAAGAGTGGTAAATTAACAGCAAGACATAGAAAGACACAACAAGAGGCTGCTATTGACACTCATGGTGCATCTACATGAACAAAAAAGAAAGAAAGAAAGAAAGAAAGAAAGATAATAAATTAGCTTCATCTTGTATTTTTCTGGTTCACAGGAATATGAATATTGTACTGTTATGGAAATTATTTCTACTTTGTTGTTATTTATTTTAATACAGTTGTTAATTGTACAGTTGTGTACTTAAGAGCTTCCCATTTAATTGCCAGCTTTGTGTAGTGTCAATCTTGTGTGATACAAAAACCATAATAATAACAGTCTTTCTAAAATTGCACATTTGAAGTTGTCTGTCAAGTCATTCAAGACTGGTAAGGCAGGGATGAAAAACACCAGAACGCCAGTGAAAAATCAGATCTGTCCCTTGAATTTATACCTTATCATTAATTGTTGCCATACATTGCTTATTCTGTTGAAGGGGGGGGGGGAGTGAAAGTTGGATTAAATGTTTTCCTTACCCATATTAAAAATGTAAGCCATACATTTAAAAAGGCAACATGAGTATATGGCTAATTCATGCTTCCTGTCCTGTATATCAAATCAGCTGTACAGTACACACAGCTAAAATCAGTTATATCAATTGAATTGCTTTGGTCCAAATATGTAAATTCATACTTCTTTTAAGAGTCAGCTTTATCACATGCATCCCTAGTTAAATAGTTAGGCTGGTGTTTTTGTTCCTGCAGCAAAAGGAGTTTCACACACTCTTATTTGGGTCTTTGTGTTATCATAACCGTTCATGAGATGGATCTGTAGAGGACCTAATGTTACAACTAAAAGGTCCCAGTGGAAGGGGTGGAAAAAAGCAAGTGAATACTATGGAGCTTGGCTGGATAAAATGCAAGTGGGCAGATATAATTTGCAATAATCTATCTGATCCAGGGTCAGTTTCCACTGAATGGCATAGTGGACAATGAAAAAGCTACAGAAGACTCCAGAAAGACACACAGTGTTCAGATACAAGCAGATAAAAGTGCCAGAGATGTATGAAAGTAGTCTTGCAGGTAGTCTTGCAAGTCAACGGGTCAATTGTATTGGGAAATATGAGAGACTGTAGGGGATCTCTCAAGCAGACTAATCAAATTGATAAAATAGAAGCTGCACAATAACCAGTTCTACACCTACCTATCCAAAGGTTCTAGCAGAGAAAAGAAACAAGATTAGTCTTCTTTGTAAAACATAAAATGGAATTTTACTAATTACTTGTACATATTGAAGTACATAGTCTAATGGAGAAAAAAAACGAGTGCAATTTAGATCCAACTAACGACAAACTCACCAGGGACTGGCAACCAGGAACTTAAAAACTGGCATCAGTCCATGGACAACCACGTCAAGTAGCACTGGAGCAGCCCTGGAGGGACCACAAATCTCTGAATACATTGTAGCAACTGGTTTGTGCTTTTTTTCCTGTACTGTACTTGCCAAATAAATAAGGCTGATGTTACACTCAATTTAAATTGCTCTTGAGCTGGACAGTGCAGGAACATATGGGTTAGATCTGTGCAAAAATTCTGCTAGTTTTCCTAAGGCACTATATTTACTTACAGTAGGAGCGAACAACTGTGGTTACCCCAGCACTCAGGGTGTATGTGAGAGAGATCACTTGTCGGTACACTTCTTGGAGACAGGAGAGCACCCCCTCCTTGTTGATTACATAGCCAAGCACCCTGTTCTGACCTCAGTAGATGCAATGGCATACCAGGAGGCTCTCACAGGGAGCTTCTGCCCGCAAGGTAGTAGCAGCATTGGGGGCACCAAAGGGGATGGGCCAGTAAGGCTGATGCAGAAGCATAATGCCACATGGGATTCAGCCCAGTGCATGTGGTTGCAGTCATGATCGGTCCACTGCCAGTTCAGGGCATAATGCTCCAGACTGGTCCCCTATTAAGTGGCCAGTGTAGATGTGGCCTCAGAGATGGCTTTGTCAGTTCCTTCCTCTGAAATATAACCTACAGCACCTGGCATTCATTGACAGTTTTCCATCCAAGTACTAACTAGGGCTCACCCTGATTAGTGTCCAAGATCAGTCAGGATCTGGTGTCTTATTGTACCATAAAGATACCCCCATATTTATTTATTTATTTAGGATTGATCTGCCTTTACATCACAGCAGTGATTTGCATGTTGGAAATAAGATCTGATTTTGTGTTTCTTTAATATACACCACAGCATGTTAATAGGAAAAAAAAGAAAAGAAAAGAAAAGAAAAAAGGGGGAAAAAAGAGAACATGCATAATATGTAATTGAACCTTCTAGGACAGATTATTTATGGAGGGTTTGGATGGCATTGCAGTCTATCTCCATTAACTTCGTTTTCATTTCTTCTTGGACCCAAGAAAAGTGATGGCTCTGAAATGGTATTTAGAAGCTGTTATGGGTTGTATGGAGGCAAATAATGTGAAGTTTAAATGCAGTAAGACAGAAGGCTGTGCATCATGTAATCCAACAAAGGCTGTGTCAGAGCCTAGCAAGATTCATACATTCACATCTTCTGATAAATCAGTTCTCAAAGTTTGGAGGTAATTTGGATGTCAGTTTGTATCTTGGATATGAAATTTGCATTTATAGTCAGTCAACAGGTATGTCAGTACTTCAAAAGGTATGTGTTTTTGATCTTATTATGTATATTGGTGGCATTACTGTTATCACAGATGCCCTGTTACCTTTGGTGGAGATTGGGTAATATGGATGTAGGATGCAATCATTTGTCCTACATTGTATTCATATATTACTGATGGTACTCTTTACTGTAAGAACAGTTCAACAGTTGAATAGATTGCCTTGGTAAGTGATGGACTCTCCATCTTTAGAGGTCTTTAAATAAATGAATGGGCATTTCACAGAATTGGACTGATGACTCTGTGGTTAGTACACGGCAATTTGAGATTGTTTTAACTGCCCTGGTTCAATGCTAGGGAATTTTGGGAACTATAGTTTTGTGAGACATTTAGCCTTCTCTGTCAGAGAGGTCTGGTGCCATAATAAATAACAGTTCCCAGGATTTCTTAGCACTGTACTAGGACAATTAAAGCATTCTCAAACTGGAATATTTCTGCAGTGTGTTTTGGTCCTCTGTGACAGAACTTTATAAATCCAATTCAGACATAACTTAATGGCATGAAAGCCACTTCTGAATGGCACACAGAGGTGGCTTCCTGACTATAAGATAATGTTGGAATTGGCTCAACTTAGGTGACATTTAAGGGTGATCAGTTGCTTCATTGAATGACTTAAGACAAATAGGATTTGTATGCCCATCAAAATGTCAGTCTGATATTTATTTATTTATTTATTTATTTATTTATACCCTGCCCTTCAGCCCTAAAGGCTCTCAGAGTGGCTTACAATTATTATTTTTAATTAGACTGTTCCCTGCCCTCAGGCTTACAATCTAAAAAGACACGACACAAAAGGAGAAGGGAATGGTGGTGGGGAAAGGGATCAGGTCCAGCAGTTCTTCTCTCCCTCTGAGGCCTGGACCAAGGCAGATGGCATGGAGGGAGGGCTCTGCTTCTTAATCTAGGACAGGCCCGATGGAGTTTGGCCTATGCTTTCACTCCCTTCTAGGCCAGATGGTGTTGTAATGGAGAGAGGGCACTTCAACTTGAGGCCAGTCCCAATGGTGTTGCCAGGCCTCTCCTTTCACTCCCTCCTAGGCCTGATGGTGTTATCAGGAGAGAGGGCTCTTCAACTTGAGGCCAGGTCCAATGGTGTTGATAGGCCTCTCCTATCAACAAAATGAGTTGTGGTCTTCTGAAAGAAGGTATACAGCATCTGCTATGCTTTATGCTGGCCTGCCATTCTCTGTAAAGGAATTTCCTCTGAAAAATAAACATGCTGCTTAATAGAGCAGACAGTTCATGCAACATGATATATGATATAGGAATGTGCACTTTGCAATGTCAATTTTAAGCCAAATGTGTCTGCAAAGTATACTTTAAACTTTCTTCTTTAACACAGCACCATTTAGGAATTTAATTTTCACAAAAGATTGCTTCTGTACATTATTTCTAACATGACAAATAATAAATGATCAATGGATCTCTTCCAGTTGGGACTAGGAATTGGATTTGGGTCACAATGTACCATCTGTACCCTAGTGTAGATACATTTATTTATTTCTGAAGGATCTCTTGTACTGGTTATAACTGGCCCTGAGATCAATTGCTACTATAGTTCCTTTACATAGCACATGTAGTTCTTCCTGATTGTCCAATAGTTTAAAAAAAAAATTGAACTAAAAGGAACTCTTGATCCCCACCCCCCACCCCAGCCTTGTAAAGAGCTTCAGAGCTGTTTTTTTCCAGACAACTAGCTTGCCTGTTTTCAAGGTCTGTTCGGGCAAAAAAAAAGTGTGCTATGTGTGTGTGTGTGTGTGTGTTAAAATACGAAACATGCCCTTGGCACAAAAACAACCTGAACAATGGGAACTGGCTGGAGTCAGCCTGACTCTGGACTGCACTGCCCAGAACAAGTCAGGAAGGGATAGGAGGGAAAGTTACATGCAGGCAAGGGAGGATGTTCAGCAGACTTATTGCATCAGAAGTATAGGGCCAACACAATAAAAATGATAGCATAGACTCTGTGCTATAGGAATGTAGCCTAACTGTCTGTGATAAACGTGTATTGTTGGAATTGGAGAGACATTTAGTTTCAACACTATCTGGGCAATGAGGTCATAGATCCTTCCTCTCTTTATAGCATCCTGACATGAATTAGTTTCTGATGTTTGACAGACATAGCATATACAAACCTTGCGTACATTGATACAGATGTCAAGGTGAGCATTAGTGGAATTCCTCTTTGCTTCCTGCCTTCCATTTAGTTCCTCTAGAGATACTAACTTTAGTGGGTATTTTTTTCATGTAATCTGCTGCTAATGTTTAGGGAAAGAAGCAGGCACAGAATGCAATACAATCAGTGAAATGTTGTTATTGGCACCCCATTCTGTTCCCCTCTCCAGCCCTCTTGTAACATACAATCATTTTGAAATACAATCATTTTGAATAATTGGGTATTATGGTTCTCATGTTATTCTCTTGCCTTTTTCTTCCTTCATCTCTGTTAGATCCTCCTTCTTTGCTTGTCAAGACAGAACACAAGCATGTAGTAAAAAGATATAATAGCCATAGATTCTGTGTGCAAAGGGATCCTGTATCACCACCTTTGATGCTAACAGTAAGAAAGAAGCTTTTTTAGCATGAGCTTTTTTAGTCTTGACTCTACTTCCCCCTCCCCACCCCATCCATCTGAGGAAGTAGACTCAAGTTTACAAAAGCTCATGCTACCAGGTTCTTTCTTTCAGTAAATCTCAAAGGAGCTACAAATTCCATTTGCATAATCATTTTCCATACGAACACAGGTATGTCATTGAATTCTACCACAAATTCTATGTTAGAATGTGGCCAGGGTGCAGCTAAGGGAGGTGGGTTGGGCCTGATAGCACTGCACCTCACCCATAAGAATCACCCTATGGCATTTCCCTTCACTCTCCAAATTTCAAGCATAGCAGAGAATGAGACATTAAAGATTGTTCACACTTGGAATTCTTGTATTTGTTGTGTTTGCATTCCCTTGGTAACCTTGTATGCCCTTTTTCTTTGGGTGCTTACACTGTATTTCTAAATGCTCAACTGAAGTTTTAAGTTAGTATAATGTTAGAAATTTGATAACTGAAAGATGATTTCACTGCAGGACAAAATTCTTCTTTGGAGGGCAATGGACTGATTTTGCACACACACCCAAACACACCCAGGTGTGTTCCTGATTTGTACAACATCCAAGGATACAATCTATACATATCTACTCAGAAGTAGATTCCACTGAATTCAAAGAAGCTTACACATTGTAACCCAATTAGGGAGTGTTTAAGTGTACTGATAAGTGGTATAGAAATGGACTTGCTATAGAAATGGACTTGCTATTGCTATTTATTGTTTGTTGTTATGCACCTTTAAGGTGTTTCCAACATATAGTGACCCTAAGGCAAACCTTGGGATGTTGTGACTAAGCATTTAAAATGCTGACTGATGATCCCAAGGTGGGCAGATCGGCAGTTCAAGAACCAAGTACCACTTGATGAAGTGAGCTCCTGTCACAGTCCCAGCTTCTGCCAATCTAGCAGTTCGGAAGCATGTGAAAGTGCAAATAGATAAATAAGTACCACTGGTAGGAAGGTAACATTGTTCTGTGCAGTTGTGCTGGCCACATGACCACGGAGCATGTCTGACAACATTGGCTCCCTTAGCTAAGTACTACAGTCAGACATGACTAGACAATCTTGTCAAATGGGAAACCTTTACCTTTAAGGCAAACCTATCGTGGGGTTTTCTTGGCAAGCTAGGATTGTATCCCAAGCATTTTATTCATTCATTCATCCATTCCTTCCTCTCTCCTGCTCTTCTCTCATATGGGACCCAAAGTGGCTTACACTGTCTATTAAAACAAAATAGCTAAAACAATTTAAATATAAAAATAATCAACAATCTACTTAAAAGCATTACTTTAGAATAGTTATAAAAACATTTAAACACATTTACTTTACCTGTTGATATCCTTTTCCTGACAGAAATATCAGAGATATAGAAAAAGATTGCCTGAGGCACAAGTGATCAGTTATATTGGAACAGAATGTTTCCTTTCTATACAGTTTAATGTGGAATGAGGAAGACAGAGGGCAATGTCCTCTTATGAAAGTCAATGTCAGCATCGTGGCAGTAGTCGCCATGTAACTTAAAAAAAACTTTTCAAAAAATTTATTAAAAGGATTAATTTTGATATTTGTCAGATCATCACCAGTTGACATGGTTTCTTATCTCTACCAATGTCAGAGAAGAAGAACAGGGGAGAGGACTTGAAATCTCTTGGAATTCAGGGAAAAGAAACTAACATTACAAACAGGCTTTTCTTTGTGCATGAGCACTGTGGCTTCCTTCTAGGAATGTGAGTGGATTGTAGGAGAGGAGGGAAAGGGATGCATTCATAGGCCAAGAGATCCAGCTGGTCTGGGCCTATTACTATAAGAGGAAATTGAGGCAAAATATTAGATGTTTCCATATGAGCCAGATCACTCATCTTACTTGCTGGCATGTTGCAGGAAGTGCGCTGAATAACTCCTGGAAAGGGCTTACAAGAGTTCCTTATCTCCTGTTGCCTGAATAGAGGAACTCAATAAGGTGTGACTGGAGGCAATAATTAGATCACAGACTTGAAGTGCCTCTACACTGTGGAACTAATGCAGTTTGACACCACTTTAAGTGTTGTGCTTCCATCCTATGGAATCCTGAGGTTTGTAGTTTTATATGGTCTTTAACATTCTTTGCCAAAGAGTACTGGTACCTCACAACACTACAAATCCCATAAATCTGTAGATTGGAGCCATAACATTTAAAGTGGTGTTAAACTACATTATTTCTACAGTGTAGATGCACCCTTGGATTTCTCAGAGCCAGTTACAAACAGTGCTTCCAATGCAGGCCTCAGAAAATGATGTAAATGATACAAGCCTTCCAATTTCCAAAATGTACAGAACAACCAACCAGAGATCTGGACTGGATGGCCCTTGTGGTCTCTTCCAACTCTGTGATTCTATGATCTCAGGGGAAGAGAACAGTGTTCATGGAATCCAGTGATAATGCCATGTCTAGCTATAAATGCAAATAGGACATCCACACATGTAATAGTTTTTTCCCCCCTTTATTTATTAAATATATTAAAAGGACACTGTTTATCTGATTTTTCAAACAGAGAATGGATTTCATTGGAGAAGAAGAGAGGTGAGATCTTAGATCAGGTAATGAGTTCATTGAGTCCATAAAGACAAGGCTTTGGCTGTGTTCCAAGAATTACATTTTCTACAAGCTCAGAGTGAATCTGTATTCTTCCATTCTAAAAATACATAGCTGTGAATAATTTAACAGTGAATACTGTTATTTCTAATCCATTGTCTTCTGGAATTAAACATATGTTTGATGTCAGGAAGAGATGGCAGTGGTGATAGTAGTAGGGTTACTTTAAAGAACAGCATTTGCTTTACATAAATGAGCCTCTGTTGCTATGACATTGATAAGCAAACAGTGGACACATGCAGAAGAGTACAGTTTAACATACATTTTGATGTGTTGTACACTAGAATATTTCTGTATCAAAAGCAATATAAGAGACAGGAGCTGAGTTGGATCTACTTTTACTTTTTTTTTTTAAAAAAAAATCAATTAACACCATGCATTCCCTTTCCTTTGGCTATGCATCATTTCATAAATCCAATGTGAGTCAATTACTGTATAAAAACATTTGATAAACTCTGATTTTTGTTTTTCATCTTTTTAGTCAGTGTGGCATAGTGGTTTCAGCATTGGACTATGACTATGAAGACCAGGGTTTGAATTCCTGCTCAGCCATGGAAACTCACTTGGGTAATGTGAAGTCAAAGGCTTCCATGGCTGGCATCCATAGTTTTTTGTGGGGTTTTCAGGTTATGTGGTCATGTTCTGGAAGAGTTTATTCCTGGTGTTTCACCAGCATCTGTAGCTGGCATCTTCAGAGATTGCTGGCAGGAAGTGAGTGGGGTACAAATATACTGTGTAACCCTTGGTTGAGAGGAAGAGCCATTGTTGCCAGCCCCAGCAGCTGGTGAGGCACTCTCCCTTCATTCTGTGTCACTGTGTCACTGCTGTGGGCTCTGAGGGAGAGAAGAGTGTAAAACAACCCAGCAGAGAGAGAAGGAGGGTCACAGTGACTATCAGGAGTCCAGGGGGAGGAAGAAGCTGCTGGTTCTACTGGTACTTAAACCTCTGCCTTCCAAATGGATTCCTCTCTCTTCAGGTTTGAGGCCCTGACTCAGTAGGCACTATGTTTGCCATCACTCACAGCTGCTTTGCCTGCTAGGGCTATAAAACCAGGACCTGACAGGCCTCTGCTGCAAAACACCCCAGCAGAGGGAATGGGAGTACCACAGTGTCTATTTGGGGCCAGGGGGAAGAGGAAGCTGCTGGTTCTACTATTACTTGGACCTCTGCATTCCATGTGCCTTCTAAAAAGCAGAGTCCTTCCTTTAGTCCATCTGGTGCCATCCAGCCATGGAGGGAGAGATGCAAGCCCAGCTCCATTAGACCTGACATAGATTAAGAAACCAAGCCCTCCCTCTGGTCCATCTGCCTTGTTGCAGGCCTCAGAGGGAGAGAAGAATTACTGGACCTGATCCCTTTCCCCACCACCATTCCCTTCTCCTTTTGTGTAAGCCTGAGGGCAGGGAACAGTCTAATTAAAAAATAATAATTGTAAGCCACTCTGAGAGCCTTTAGGGCTGAAGAGGGGGGTATAAATACCATAATAAATGAATAAATAAATTACATGTTAATCTCTGTGTTGATCTGTTGTTGAATGGCAAGGCCTCAGGGTGTCAATTTAAATTAATGATTAATAATCTGCTGGGAAACCCCCCCTGACCCTGGGTGGTTTTCATTTGCATTTGCTGAGTCTTGATTTTGGTGTTTTTCAGGACTGGTAGCCAAACTTTGTTTAAGGGTTTCTTTTCTGTTGAAGTTGTCCAGGTGTTTATGGATTTCAGTGGCTTCCGTGTGCATTCTGACCTGATAGTTGTTGGCATGGTCCAGAATGTCAGCATTTTCAAATAGCATTTCATGCTCCAGATGGTTTATAACATATTGTGCTACTGCTGATTATTTTGGCTGACCCAGTCTGCAGTGTCTCTCATGTTCCTTGATTTGTGTTTCGATGCTACATTTGGTGGTCCCTATGTAGACTTGTCTGCAGTTGCACGATATGCAGTAAACTCCTGTGGCTGTGAGAGGATAACCTTGGGTAACCTTGGGCAGGTCATACTCTCTCTGCCTCAAAGGAAGCCAAAGGCTAACCCCCATTGAAAAATCTTGGAAAGAAAATCTCGAGGTAGGTTCACCTTAGGGTTTGCTGTAAATCACAAATATGCACACCACCACCACCACAACAACAACCTTACTTTCTTGGACAATGGTACCACCTCCATTTCCCCAAAACATTTTCAGGGAACTGAAGAGAGCAGTAACTTGTTCATCTACCTATTATTTTGTGCCTCTAAAGTATTTTTCTTCTGGTATCTTTACATTTATTTTACAGCTCTGACAACTTGACAGATCTATGCACAGATAAAAATACACCATCCTGGTAGTATGCTTTTTTAACAAGGACATTCTTTGTATCCATTCGCTCCTCCCAGGTTGAAAACAGTCTCTCCCCGCCCCCCCCCCCCCCCCCGCCACATTTCCCTTCTTACCCAGATTTGACTAACATTTGATTTAAAACTCTATGGGAAGAAGAAGCTTGAACATTTGGAAAAGACTTTGTGTCTCTCCTATGGTGACATCTAAGTAGATTTATAGTGTGCAGAAATTATGCAGCCTGTTTAACAAATTTTACTTCCACGTTAGTGATCCCAACCAGATGCACAGCTCTAGGTTCTGACACTGTGCAGATGTAAACATGAAAATACAAACCTCAGTATTGCCAGAGGCTTGTTTGATGGTTCCATTTACAAATGAGTCATTTCCATTCACCACCTAAATTTGTAACTGTCCCTATGACAAATTTTGGGGAATTACCAATGCTGGCATAGTTCTTTTTATGACAAATAATTTATAGTTACTTAAAGCAAGTAGTTTTTTTTAAAAAAAACCACTCTTAGATCTATTTATTTTAATTCTATTCTTAATATCCCTTTCCGTCACAGAACTCAGTGCATTGGTTAGGCTGAGAGATTTGTTGCTGATATGTGCCTTCAAGCTGATTCCAGCTTATGACAACTCTATCCTCATGTTTTCTTGGCAAGATTTATTCAGAGGAGGTTTGCCTCTGCTAATCCTCTAAGACTGAAAATGTGTGATTTGCACAGTCATCCAGTTGATTTCCACAGCTGAGCAGAGGTTTGAACACTGGTCTCCTAGAGTTCTAGTTCAACACTCAAACCACTACAACATGCTGGCTTAGTAGTATAGACCAGAGGTACCCAACCTTTTTGACTCACAAGGCCCTTTTGAGAATCACTTCTATGGCCGAGCCCCTAAGAGGCCTTAACGGTATTTAGGAGTAGTGTTACGGGAGGTAGAGGGAAGGAAGATGGGATAGATTGTAAGGGAATGTAAAGTACAGAGATATCTAAACCTAAAGAAACAATTGTACAATGTCCATGCAATGAAATTATATTTTAAAAATATTGAAATTTACCATGATATCTCAATTCATACTTAGCTACCACCAATACACATGATATTGTCAAAACATGGCCATACATAAAAGTTCTTTTAAAGTTCAATAAATCAAATCATTTGTGTTACAGTAGGTTTTACGTTATTGGTGAGAGCAACAATAAGATCCTTTATACAATAAACTCAGTTCCTTCAATTTAATCATTACATCCAACCCAATTCAATTCAAATACAGTAATAAACATATTTGTTCATTATGCCTACTTGTTATTCAAAATTGTATTCATTATAGAAGACAATTCTTATTTAATTTTACTAACTACAGTGCAACTAGAGCGCACTGTAGTGCAACAGCAGGCCTAAATTAAGACATAACATAAAATAATGAGACACCTATGGGTGCATTTTTTGCACAGTTTTATTTGAGTTCAATTGAAGATAATTGCAGGCAGCTGTCTGGTTCTGACTTTAAGCAGCTTCTGTATTTTGTTTTGTTAGCTGTATAGGCAGAGAATCCCACTTCAAATAGATTTGTAGTTGAGAAAGGCAGCAATACTAATTTTGCTTTCTCAGACAAGATTTTGAATTCATCTTGTAAATTCAGCCAAAACTATGGTAGACTTTGGTTTGAAATGCAATTTTTAGTTTGCTGTAAGATGTCAAATCTATGAGGACCAGGTATTCCACTGAGTATAAGGGGTGGGGTTTTTTTTGTTCAAACTGAACACATTCTGTACAAATTTAATGTCATCAAGCACCTTCTCTTGAGATGCCAGAAAATGATGTTCAAACAATGTCTTTCAAAGCTTTGAGATGTGCCTGAATATTTTTCTGTATTTTTTTTTTTGAAGTTTGATGTTTTCATTCAAGAAGCTGTTTGTAAGGGGAAAACTATTGATATGTTACTTTTTCATGCACTCCAAGTAATACATAAGTTTCCTCTTAAAGAAGACACTTTGACATTTGCATTAAAAACTGTGATAGTTTTACCTTAAAATGATAGATTCAAGTCATTCATCTTGCTAAAAATATCATCCAAATACGCCATTTTGAACACATAATTTTAAACCATCTCCAATAGAGTGTTATGGTCCATCAAAAACACTGCTACCTCTGCACATAGTTCCATCAAACATGTCAACAGACTTCCTTGAGACAACCACCTTATTTCAGTGTGCAGCAGGAGGGACTGATGGTGGCTTCTCATATCTTTATATGTTAGTTTGAAGAGCCTGCTTTTAAGTGGTTGTGATTTTATATAATATATTATTTTTATGTCGTTATTCAATAGTTTCATAAGCTCAGAAGGCATTTTTCTTGAGGCTAGCATGTGTTTATGAAGAATGCAATGGCTTCTTCTACAGTTCTTTGCCTTATCTTTAATTCTGGCAGTGGCTCCATCATTCTGTCCTATCGTTGCCTTTGCACCAGCAGTGCATGTATCTGCAGAGTTTCCCCATTTTTCACCCCCTGATATGTTGGTTGATAGTGGACTGCAAAGAGGAAGGTCCTCCTGATAGTTTTGTAGGTAAACATAATGAACAAATAACATTAAAACTGCCAACACTGTGGCATCAGTTGATTCATCCATTTGCAGTGTGAATTTAGTGCACCTGATGCGACTGATAAGTGTCTCTGTCATCAGCCATATCACTGATTCATGTAGCAATGGTGTTATTTGACAAAGGAATGTTGGAGACTAACTTAACAGCTTGTTCATCAAGCAAACACTTGACAATATCAATTATACAAGGTTTAACAAGAGTCTCTGCAATAGTATGAGCTTCATCAGCTCAAGCAACATGGTAATTTATGATGTATTAAGCTTCCAGGATTTTTTCTTTATTGGTTTTAGAAAGTGTTGTCATAGTTTTCTGTGAAACAAAAAATTTCACTTCCTCTTGAAAAAAATCAGATGGTTTATCTTTCAACTCAGGATGATTTCCCCCGAAATGACTCCACAGTTTATCAGGAAACATGGAACTGTTGGTCAACACATTTCCACAAATCACACAGAGAGGTTGACCATCATTTGTTTCTGTGAATCCCATATACCAGTAACTTTCTTTGCATTTTTGTTTTTTATTGGCAGGTCTTTGCCCCACTGCCCCACTTCTGTCACATTTTGCAAACAATGATTGAGGAGGCGCAGCTGATTCAAAAATGTCCCCAAAAGCTATCCTTACCATGCTTTGAGATATCTAAGCCAATAGGAAAACACTTTCAAGATCAGTGACATGTTTCAACCCACAGTATGTTTTGAACTGAAGGATGGCTGTTTATGTCAAGAGTGAGAATCATGTAGACCTCCACATGTTGTTGGATTGGAATTCCCAGCACTCGTAGCCAGCATAGCTAATAGTGAGGAATTATAGGAGCTGCAGTCCAACAACATGTGGAGGGCTGCATGTTTTTCACTTTTGGTTCATGTTCTGGCTGGTTATTTGGCTGCCATGTATGAAGTGATGTAGTGCATTTGATGACTGATAACCATGGTAGAAAAAATAAATGTAAAATAAGTGTGTAGGTTCCAAGTGCCCCACCACCTGGCCAGCAAGACCACATCTGCTATGAAGGGGTGTTTGTGTATTTTTGCACCAGCCTGTCCTCCTCTTGAATGAGTTGTTTTTGGTCCAGCTGGATGTCTGTTTAGTTAGGAAAGAGTTAAGCCAGGCTGCACACACTTTACTGCATCAGACTAAATCCCATGTCATTGTGTATTTAGCAAAGCTTGGCTAAATACATCTTCTGATGTCTGCACATGTTGGTTTATACTCACAAGTTTCATATCTGGTTTATAATAAATGCAATATATTAAACAAAGACAGAACAGGAAAACCGAGTTATAAATGACTCTTAATATCATCCATATGCTTCTGATAGCTTTCATTGCTCTCAGCTTTTACAATAATTTTGGCAAATAACTCTGGATAAAGATACATGCTCAGATTTGTAGCTCCTCAGACCTTCTTTATGCTTCACTGCATTCTAGACAAATTTGGCACTCTTGACTTCCTGAATTAAGCTATATAGCATCTGCTGTGTTCACACTACAGTGGTGTTTGGTTTGAAAGCTTGTTGCAATTCCTAGTAGGGAGAGGCTCGTTATGAAATGAGAACATTTTTGGCTGTGGGTAAATTATTATTTAGGACAATGAATTTCCTTTTTTAAAAAACCCTGGAAGATCAGTTTTTCAGGTTTTTTTTTTTTTTTTTTTGCAGAATTTTCAACAGTTTCCTTGGGAGCTCTTCTTGGCTATACAATTGGGAAAGGGTGTGGAATACCCTTCTTCCCCCTCCTTCCATCTATCATCTCTTGAACTTGAGAGTTCCCACATTTGCTTCAGGAACAGCTTACATAATGGTAGACATGAAAACCATAAATGACACTGTGAAATAGTTGTTCATTCCTTTCTTGCTGGTTTCTTTCCCTCGGGTTTGCATCATTTCAACAGGTTTCATAAAACAGATTTCAGAGGAAGCAATGAATCAACAAAACACAAGATTTTTTAATAAAAATAAAAGTCTCTCTTCCCCCACCCACTTCCCACACATGCATCTTACAGATTCTTCAGAATTTTCCTTGTCATCAAGTGATGATTACCCTTGCTCTTTTTCTCTAAGACAGCATTTAGCCTTTGCTCACACTTTGTCAGTGCAAGTGCATATTTAATACAAGGTTGATATAATTTTACAGAACCCATAGCAAAATGGTTAAGCTGCTTTGCTCAAAATGTGTTCATGTTCATCTAAAATTCAGATTCTGACTTACTTTTAATGTGACCGTGCATTTATGTTCATCTAAAATTTAGATTCAAAATTGGATTCAAATGGACATTGGAATAGGCTAAATTTACTGTTCTGTGATTTTAAGTCAACTCCAACTTATGACCCTGTCAGTTGGTTTTCTTGGCAGTATTTGTACAGAGAAACTGCTATTGCCTTCCTCTGAGGCTGAGAGAAGTGTTGCTTCTCCAAGGTCACCCAGTGGGTTTCCATGAGCAGGGATTCACATCCTGGTTTGCCAGAGTCTTGTCCAGTATTCAAAACACTATATTTTGCTGGCTTTCTAATTAAATATTTGTTGGATGCACCAAGAGTTGAGTAACATGTAGCCAAAAATTTAAAGATGTCATGTACTGGACTCCTCCAATACATTTTTGCTGGGTAATGATAGACACTGATTTGTGTCAGCTTGGCCTCATTCTGTTGGATCTTGGGCTGAATAAAGTAAGCAGGAAGGCCAGATAAGGCTATTCAGACAAGCAGGAAGGCTATTCAGATAAGTTGGTTCATGTGATAAAAGCTCATTTCTTATGTTCAAGATGCAACTTGCTTTAGCAACTATTCAATCTTCTCAAAGAGAACTGAGAGAGTTGTAATTTTAGGTGAAAGAGGTTTAGAATTTTTGAAGAAAGAATTTTTGATATTTCACCAAACTGCAGTTCCTGAGATTTTTTTGAGTCCAAAGCTGATCCCTATGTTGTTGTGTATGATCCAGATATTTTTCCTCCAGGAAACACTGCTGCTGTGAGATAATTGGTTTAATGTGTGCTTACTACAAAACCAAAACCTTTTGGCTTGCCACTTTTCTTATCCATACTGGAATGCAGCATGGAGTGGAGAGGGCTGATGATATCTCCAAAGATGAGCAATAGAACTTCACACCACTATGCTTTTGTCATTTTAAATCCAACTCTTTTTCCTCCACCCCAGCTTTTGCAAATATTTAATATGTCCTTGGTGGGTACACAATCCTGCAAGCATGAGAGATCACTCTTACATCACAGGATGACTGAACTGTGCAGAGTATTTGTGGAGATATTCCACCTTGTGAACAAGGAGGTGTTCTACGAGAAATTCAGCACTGAAGTACTGTATAACCTGGAAGCAAAGACCAATTGAAGATTTACAATCTGCACAGTTAAGCTAGCTCCTAACACTGACAAGTTTCAGAAGCAGCTGAGTAGCTGTTATCTGTCATATGCCATTTCAACAACCTGACCCAGATGGACTGGACAAAATGATATCAGTATCATCACTAATCAGAATATGACTGGGGTGACTCAGTATCATTGTTTAGTAGTATCATAGAATCATAGAATCATAGAATCGTAGAGTTGGAAGAGACCACTAGGGCCATCCAGTCCAACCCCCTGCCATGCAGGAAATCCAAATCAAAGCATCCCCGACAGATGGCCATCCAGCCTCTGCTTAAAGACCTCCAAGGAAGGAGACTCTATCACCTTCCGAGGAAGTGCGTTCCACTGTCGAACAGCCCTTACTGTCAGGAAGTTCTTCCTAATGTTGAGGTGGAATCTCTTTTCCTGTATCTTGCATCCATTGTTCCGGGTCCTGTTCTCTGGAGCAGCAGAAAACAAGCTTGCTCCCTCCTCAATATGACATCCCTTCAAATATTTAAACAGGGCTATCATATCACCTCTTAACCTTCTTTTCTCCAGGCTAAACATCCCCAGCTCCCTAAGTCGTTCCTCATAGGGCATGGTTTCCAGACCCTTCACCATTTTTGTCGCCCTCCTTTGGACACGCTCCAGTTTCTCAATGTCCTTTCTGAATTGTGGCGCCCAGAACTGGACACAATATTCTAGGTGGGGCCTGACCAAAGCAGAATACAGTGTCACTATTACTTCTCTTGATCTAGACACTATACTTCTATTAATGCAGCCCAAAATAGCTTTGGCCTTTTTAGCTGCCGCATTGTAAAGTAAAGTCAGCCCTCTGTAGCTACAGATTCTTAATCCATTGATTCAAACATGCACAGCTTGAAAATATTCAGAATTATATACAAATTCTCAGAAGCAAACTTTGATTTTTGCTATTTTAAATAAAATACACCATTTTACTACACCACTGTATATAATGGGACCTGAGAATCCATGGATTTTGGTACCCATGGGGAGGCGATATCCTGGAAGAAAACCCCAGCAGACACCAATGGCCCCACTGTACTATCATGACACATCTGTTAAGAGACTTGATGAACTGGGATGGATAATAATAGTTAAGCTCTGGATGTCCAGCATGGATGTGTTGTAACTCACCTTATGGAAATGAACTCAAAGATTCAGACCTGGAAGGGCCTTCAGCCCCAGATACAAGTGCAGAAAAAGCCAATGCTTTTTGCAAAGGCTTAAATAGAAAACTGCAGCCAATTGGCTTCCTGATATAAAGCAGCTATAAATCTTTCAGAGATTGAGGTAAATTCTTGTGACAGTTGTTCAAGAAAGTGGTGTGAAATCTTGTTTGCTCTTGGATTACTTGGATTCCTGACACTTGGAGAAGTTATAAGTTGTACATTTTGTCTTTTTCCTTTTTTGCCTTTGTTCATTATGATTGATTTCTTCCTGTGCTTCATTTGGGAAGGTATGAAACTTGCTGCCATTCGTTGCTGTATGCCTTCAAGTAGCTTCTGACTTGTTGTGACCCAAAGATGAATCTATTGTGGTTTTTTCTTGGCATTGCTGAGGCCGAGAGATTGTAACTTGCCCAGGGACACCCAGGGGGTTTTCATGAACTCTATGATTCTATGATTCTATGATCCAGCAGGGATTCAAACCCTGGTTTCCAGGGTCCTAGCCTAACACTCAAACACTACATGATGCTGGCTCTCTTGCTTCCATGCCTCACCTCATTTTTAGATAGCTTTTTAGATTACACCTGCGTGATCTAGCTGGCCCCACTGTATTGTGACTGCCTAAATATACCCAGCTCCCTAAGTCATTCCTCATAGGGCATGGTTTCTAGACCCTTCACCATTTTAGTCACCCTCCTTTGGACATGCTCCAGCTTCTCAACATCCTTTTTGAATTGTGGTGCCCAGAACTGGGCACAGTATTCAGGTGGGGTCTTACTAAAGCATAATACAGTGGCACTATTACTTCCCTTGATCTAGACACGATGTGGAGGAAACTGACAAAGGAAGAACTTTTACAAGGCCATCTCATCTTGCCAGCTATTAATTGCTCTAACCAAAAAGACTGATGCTTTTCTTGCTTCTGCATGACACTGGTGAAGCCTTGCTTAGCTAAAATATTTCACCTGGTGACAGTGTGGTGGTTCTAATAGCAGCAGCTATTTGAAAAGGACTAGTGCACTAAATTTACCATCTAGCAACCTATCCATCAGCTAAATATTAATGTCAACATTTTTAGAAAATCTTTAAAAACCATTTGATATATACTCTGCCTTCCTCTCAGCTGGGACTCAGGATGGCTATATTATCTGACCATGGTCAGAGAAACAATAATAATACTGTAAGAGAGTAAGCCTTTAAAGGATGTCTCACTTTCCCAATAAGCAGCTCCCCAGTTTTTAAAGATCAGATGCATCTAAAAAATAATTTGACAAAGCTTGAGCTTCAAAGAGGTAAAGTCAGTAAGTCTGTCTTGTATCTAGTCTAAGGCATCCTAAGGCACAGTGTGGAGGTAATGGGGCTGTGAATTATAACCCATGTCATTTGTCTTTCACACATTATTACAACTGAATGTACATTCTGGACTTCCACAATGAAAAGTGGAAGGTTAACTGAATGCCAGTCTGGGGTCATCCATGGGAAGACATCAAGTTGTTTTTGAAAAAGAATATCAAATGACATTGAAGGCAACCTAAAGGCAACCCAAACACCAGTCATCCCCAAAATGCATTCGGAAAATTATCAAATTTGTAAATCCTTTTGCATTCCAAATTTGCAGTCAATTCAAATTTGCGTTGGTATGAAATGCTACTCCAATTTGGCCATGGGATTGCCCCCGTTACAAACAAACTACAGTTCCCATAATCCTTTGTTGCCTTTTCCTTTTTTGCCAATTTCCTTCCTGCACTCCCTGCAGAGAGGAATGCAGCTGTTTTCAGAGGCATTAGAGAAGGGGGGGGGGAGTAAAAATGATAAGCCTTGCATGCTTGCTGCCACCTCCCCTTGTTTCTATCTACTTGTCACTCGGGGGGGGGGGGTTGTCCTTGGTCTGGTACTGTAAAATCTAGATGTGATCCTATCCTCCCTGCGCATGCGCAAACATGGTAATTTTCAAGAAGGAAGCTGATGAGTACGTACTGAACTGATCAATTCATTGGCAGTGCTTTCTCTTTCGGATGGATGCTGTGTTTTGCATTGTGTGTGATGAGCTAGTACATAGTTTCGTGCATTGTCGAATTTGCCCCACTTTCTTTTCTTTTGGGAGGGTGATACATTCCTCCTGTCTGAAAAAGTCCTCTGATAGGTAGCTACATGTGAATCCTCTTTCAGGTTCCTCCATTACTAGTGCTGCAGTGGCTGAATGATTTCATCTGTAATGAAGAAAGCTTCAGCTTCATTTCCAGTGATGTCTGGGATTGGGCTGCTCATCAGCCTTTCTGAACAGATGAAAATATCTTATGGTAATTAACAGCAAATAAAACAATTAAGTAGTTTATACCAGCCTTTGCAAAAAATAAAAATAAAAGGCTGACAAAATATCCAGTTCTCCATATATCCCACTACATACCAATCTTTTTGGCTGGTGTTATCTGTTTTAGTTTTGATCACTGTATCACCCTGTATTCCAAATGGGTCATTCTCTGCATATTTTGAAAGCAGAACATTGAAATACTATGTTTTTGCATGACATCTTCTAAAATCCTTCAGCCTGCATTGCACTGACCATACTGGCTAGGGGATTCAGGGAGTTGTACTCCAAATAACTTTTCAAAGCTCCACTTCAAAATTTGCTCAATCTCTGTTCAATCTCAGGATCTATTGCTCCCTGTTTCCCAGCCCCCCCCCCCATTACATTATGTCCTATTAAAAACATGAAACTTGCAGAAAATTCCCAGCCAGATAAAAAATAAAAAAACTTCGACTGAAAGCAAAAAAGTATGGATGGGCTTATACCATAACATACAGAGAAATTCAGACCACAGATTAACATTCTGCTTCCCTAAACATAGGTACAATGGTGGAGTTACCCAAGGTACACACTGCAGCAGAGTCCCGATCACCATTCACTCCCCATATTGTGCCTCACTGGTGGTGTGGAAGAGCTCTGAGGAAAGAGAGGGAAGAATATCCAGATTAGATTCTTGGAAAGAGTCCTTCTCCTTGGAATGGCTTCTGTAGTTAAAATCTCTCCTTTTCCCCATCTGCACCATTCTCCAGTCCAGAGCATGTAGCTTCTGTAACCCTCCTATACACATACCAGCTGTGCCCCTCTACATGCTGATGAAGGATTTTGAGTCATTCCTTGCTGGGGAGAAACTTCTCCCTTTGCCCCCAGTCTCCCTGGGAGCAGCAGCCTGTTGCCTGCATTGGCCCTTGCCGCAAGGCTGGCCTGGGTAAGAAGCTTATTGGTCACTGCTTGGCCAGCTGTTCGGTTGCTATTCTCAAAGTGACTGGGAAAAAAGAGAGCAGTGACAGATTGGTTGGTTTGAATTTGCAGTAGAACAGTAGACCTGATATCAAGAAATACATGCTGTGGGGTGTGGGTGCTAGGTTTGTCACTCAAGAGGAAAGGGGTGGTAGCCTGAAAAAGTTTGGGGACCACTGAGTTAGATCATCTTTACTAATCTGTTCCACCTGTCCCCTGTTTAGGAAAAGGCAGTCTCATTTTGTTTAATGGGCTTAGATTCTTAGAAATATCTTGAATTCCACATGTAAACATGATGCAACCTGCAGCAGAATTACATGCTTAGGTGTAAAGGTTCCCCCTCACTGTTTGTTCTACCTGCAAATGGATTTCATTCAAACTTTCTCTCAAGAAGCAGATTGAACAAGACTAATGGAATCTGGGCTTATCACTGTATTGTCCCATTCATAAAAACCCACACCAGAAAGTAAATACAGGCATACTTTAGGTAATAATGTACATGTATTCCAGGGCATTATTACTTTAACAGAAAATGTGGTACCAGAGGCAGAAATAACAGGGAAATAATAAGGACAGATTCCTACACCACCAAAAAAGAAGAGCAGTTGAACATGTGTCAGCAAATGTTTTGTTCAAAACTAAATAGTATGGACACGTGAAATTAAATAACCAGGCTAGGTAAGCCTTGCATATTTAAGCACAAACATTTTGAACCTTCCACAAATTACTGGAAGACTTATTCCAAAATGCATCCAGGGATCAGTGGCATCACTAGGGGGATGTGGGGGGGGGTGTTTCAGAGGTGGTGATCCCAACATTCCCCAAGCATCTGCCTTTAGGCACAAACAGGCTGTGGCATTTGCCTGTGTCCCCTTAATATTCTGATGAGATGGTGTGAGTGTGTGTGTGTGTGGGGGGGTGCAGCTCAGTGTTCAGAGAAAGGAGACGACTCAGTTTTTTAAAATAAAATTTCAAATTAATTATTTAAAATATTTTTTATTTTTTTAAAAAAAAATCTGTAAAAACTTCCAATTTAACCAAATTTTCAAGCACAATAAGCAATAAATACACTGAGGCTGTGTGTATGATACTGTAATTTAAAAGTATAATTTCAATCATGCTAGTTGTGTGTGTCACAACTATTACCATTACATTCAGTGATATATGGGAATTACGATTGATGAGTAATATTATTAGCAAAAACATGACTAAGGATTCTGTAAGGTGTGATATTGGAGGAGTTCAGTGTGGGGTTGACACCCTGAGTCGCCACACAGGTAATGCTAACCCTCATATTGCCACTACTGTAGAGTATACAGCTTGGCTCACTTGCTGAACCCACCTTGAACATCATACTGAAGTGGTGAAAAAAAAGGAGGTGGAGGGGATGCTTCAGAAAAGAAAGAAGCATGGGATCAATTGGAATTCTAGGCAAGGAGCAAGGACCTCCACCAGGAGGAGGTAAATGGGGGAATGACATCATGAGGTTACTGCACAAGGTAACAGTAACCCTAGTGATGCCACTGCCAGGGATGACTTTTTGTTTCTGCGTTGTTCACATTTCTTGCTCTAGATGAGTGATTCCCAACCTGTGTTCCAAGGAGCCCTTAGAGCTCCATGTGCACTTCCAAGATATTCTTCGGCCACTCCAGGAGAATGAAATAAATAAAAATTGAGTGAAATTAAAGAATAAGAAACATAAGATAAGACTACTCCTAAACACCATTAACTTGTAAGACATAGGGTGGGCCTCTTAGGGGCTCTGCCATAGAAATTGATTATAAAAAAGGGTTCAGTGAGTCAAAAGGGTTGGAAACCCCTGCCCTAGACAAAAGCAAATTAAATATAGATATTTGCCCTCTTTCAAACCCAGATGATTTGCTCAGCCCCTCCACAAGCTGCACAATACTTCACAACGGGGAAGTTACCAGTATGATCCAGTTTGGTAGTTCTCCATTCAGTGCACATAGAAAAGACAGTTAAGCACTGATTGCTCTCAACAATATAATAATTTCCTTGTGAGCAGGGGAGCAGGTTGGAGTACCACTTCAGTTTGTACTTTTGAAATGAGGCTTGACTTTTGCCCATGATGGACAAGGGTCCAAGCCAACAGCACTACCTGTGCAGCGTGAATTCTTTACTATTTATGCAGACTGTGGCAATAGACATGTTTTCTGCTTTATGCATCAAAGCCTAATATTCCTGTTTATTGAGCATAACTCATAACAGCAACAATAGTGGGAGGTGACACTGGCAGAGGATCTCTCAGACGCAATGGCAGGGGCATCATAGCTTGTGACTACTATACAGAAGAAAGCTATGGTAAACCATTCCTAAAGCCTTCTACCTTGAAAACAGTCTGAGACAGTCTAAAATGAATTAAGACAGTGCCAGAAGATGAGCCTCCCAGGTTGGAAGGCACCCAATCAGCTACTTAGGAAGAGGAGATGACAACTCCAAGTAGCACTGTCGCTAATGATGCAACTGGACTCAAGCTAAAAGGATGTTGAGCTGTTGATATGCTCAGAGATTAAAGAGAAGTCCAAAGCTGTACTAAAGGAATGTGTGCAGGGGTAGCTGTGTTGGCCATTTAACAAATCTGAACAAAAAGTAATCAGTGATATCACAATGTACTTGTTGCAAACTTTTGAAGCCCCATGGGCTTTTTAATAGGCAAGAAGTTGCAAACCAATCAGGAGGAAACAGTTAGGGTAGAGTCCAAAAGTGAGGGACTCTTTACTGGTACACGTCCAGAACTTTGAGAGAGAAAGCTGCTGGAGTGGGATATCTTGTGGAATTTAGTTAGCCAGGTTAGCTAGGACAGAGATAGCCAGAGAGGCAGGTTTATTAATTAGGGTCAAGGAAAGTAAGCCAGAAGAAGGACTGTGTGAAGGTCCTGGGTAATAGTAACTCTTATTCTCTGAGGAGAGTGGTGTAAAGGAAACTGTCATTGTAACAAAGTTGAAACTAAGAAGGTAAAATCCCCAAGTGAAACAAGTAACACAAATACATGAAGTAACAAATGTCTTAATCACACATAACTTAAGCATCTATTGTTAGAAACATCTAGTTTTGTTATTACTTTAGTGAAAGCTTGTCTTCTGTTTGAGTATATATCCACACAACTAATATAAAGCATTTTAAAACAAAGTCTAGAGAGGTTTTTTAAAAGGATCTGTAACAAATGGGTGGCAGTGAGGGAATAGAAAAACTCCTTTGAGCTGCCACAATAGAAACAGTAAAAGTGCTCTTGACAATTTGGTGGCAGCGGTGGGATGACAAAACCCATGGAGCTGCCGCAAGAGGAAAATAGTTGGGTGAGTGGGACTCATCGTGGCAATAACCAAAGCAATGACTATGTACATAAACATCACCTGATAGCTAATATAGAAATCAGATAGACTACATACCATAATTGGAAGCATAGGATGGAGAATATAATAATATTAATAATATTTATTTATATACCACCTTTCCAAATAGATCAAAGTGGTTTACAAAAGTAGATAAACAAATACACAAAATACATAAATGATTTACATAAGCAAATAAATTAAATATCTAAATACATTACATATACAAACAGATTTATAATCTAATACCAAGGTACAAGAAAAAATAAAAGCTCCGTTCTCTCTCCAAAAACAAGACCGGGAGTAGATTGTAGGACAGACTATGAACTGCTAATATCAAAAAATAGAGTAAAGCTAAAGAAGACCACCAGACCAGTCACTGTGCCAAGGTACCTTGAATTCTATCTGAACAACATCCACCCAAACATCCAGTTCACAATGGAAAAAGAAAAAGAAGGAACATTGTCATTCTTGGATCTCCTGGTCATCTGCAAACGGAACAATGGTTGGGCCACACAGTATACAAAAAACTTACACACATGGACAGATACTTACTCAAGAACTGCAACCATTACTCAGGACAAAAAAAGAAACACAATAAATATCCTGGTAGGCCAAGCAAAAAAGATCTGTCAACCCCACTTCCTGGAAGATGAATTTAAGCACCTAGACTGGACTCTACTGGCTAATGGTTACTGGAACTCAGACATCAGAAGGGCTGCCCGTCCCAGAAAAAAAACATAGGAGTGAAGACAAACAACCACCCAAAGGGAAGGTATTTTACCATATATCAAAGGAATCACAGATAGAATAGGGAAACTGGTGAGGAAACACAACATCCAGACAATCTGAAAACCAACCAAGAAAATCCAGCAAATTTTGTGCTCAGCAATGGACAGGGGAGACCCTCTCACAGTATATATATCTCTCTCTTCCATGCCAGCATTCTCTGAAGATACCAGCCACAGCTGCTAGTGAAACGTCAGGAATAAACTCTTCCAGAATAAAATAATAATAATAATGATTTATTTATATCCTGCCCAATCAACAAGGAATCAGGGCGGGTTACAGCAGTGGGAAAAATACAAAGCAAATAACAATAACAATGGAATAAATAAATAAAACAATTTCAGCATAACAATAAATAACAAAAATTACAAAACAATAAAGCAAAAATTAATAGAAAAAAATTACATTCAGTTTAGCAGTTATTAAAGAAAAATCCCAATTACTAACCCCCATTTCAATCCTGGAAAAGAAACAACATCAATAATAATAATAATAATAATATAAACAATAAACAATCTTAATATATCACAACCTAAAACCATGAAAAAGGGGGAGACTAAAAACTGTTGACGAGAAAAATCTCTTAATTTCCTAGTGAGGAGGAATGGGCTGGAGGCTTATAAGGACTCTACCCACGCTGCCAAGGCCTGGGCTGGAGGGGAGGGCCTGGTATTAAAGAGCCAAGCCAGCATAGGCTCCATGTCCTGCAGAGGTTGGCTCTCTGTCCTCCAAGATGGTCCTGCATTCTGTAACATGGCATTGCAGAATAAAATTTGGTACCAAGTTGATACCTCACTGAATTTTTCTGATAGTAATGGTGGGTACTGACAGTAAGGTATTTGGGGCTTGGTGGCAAGTGATTGTGCTTCAACATAAATTAGACAGTGTGAGACCTGTGAACACAAAAGAGGACCTGAGGCTGAAACAAAAATACAGATTTTGCTCAAAAGATGAAGAAAGTATAGTTAAGCTTTCTGGAATGGTTTGAAAGTGATAAAGAAGATTTTCACACTTACCTGAATCATTTTTAAATCATCCTCCAAATGTCCTGCAAAGGAAGTGTTTCTGAATTGTCATGGAAACAGATTTAGCAGAAGGGTTTGTAAATCGTCAGATAAAAAGCAGGCAAAGAGGCAGACTCCTATAAATGCCGACTCATTGTCAAAAGGGAAAGAGAGAAAAAAAAGCTTCTTTGCCTGCTTTTTCTCTGACAATATACAAACCCTTCTGCTAAATCTGTTTCCATGACGATTCATGAACACTTCCTGGCTTTCAGACACAGGGGCTTTTTTTCTCTTGCAGGACGTTTGGTGGATGATTTAAAAATGATTCAGGTAAAATCTTCAAAGTCTACCATAACACCTTGAGAAATGGATCTTGGACTATGCAGCAAACAAACTAAGTTCCAGGGAACCAGAAGGCGTTGAGGTTTTGAGATGCAATAGCAGAAGTGTCTAATATATGATCATAGAGATATTAAGAAAAAAGTACTTGAAACTGAAGGAGTGATGGCAGGTGTCATACAGTGGTTGGCACCCTTTTATTGACATATGTGGATATAAATTGTACATGTGGTGATGTTTTTTGAAACAATTTGCAATGGCTATATCAAGCTGATAACCTAAGCACATGCAAGACCATTGTGTATGTGAGACCGTTGTGTATGGGCTAGTGGGTTAAGGTACATATAGTAACATGCAAATGTTCATTATTTCTGCTCACTGCTTTTGTGCATTGCAGAATGAGTGTGCAATGGGCTGTCTGCCATGCCAGTTGACCACTGATGCACATGTATAGGGATTGTGTAATGTGTCTCCACCAGTGAATGTTTACACTATGCTGAAGTGATGTAGGATCTCCACCATTGTCATATATGGATGTAGTTTATTGTGTAGGTAAGGGGGAAATATACAAAACCATGACTTTTGGGTAGAATAATGTCACCAAAGCAGAATATAAGTAAAATAAAATAAGATAGACCCTATCACAATGATGTGGAGCTCTCTTATCCAGTATATATTTTTCTCTTCTCAAATGTACATTTCACTTCTCATATTCAGCATATGGTAAGAAACCTGAGAAAGCATGTTGCATAATTAAACAGAAGGTGTTAACAGAGACCTCAGAACTGTTTTTAAGGTAGTGGTGTGGAGGGGAAGGCTCAAGGCAGCTAGGTCATTGTGAGTTTTGTCTGTTTTGTTCTGGTAATGGGCATATTTCCAGGTTTCTCATGGTTCTTTTGGTACCAAACACTGACAGATGTTACTGATACATGTTACAAAGCATAAACTTTGTTGATAGTAAATGAGGCAGCAGATGGCATTAAGCAGCACCTCCTCACAACCAGCTCTTGGTCCTCAAACAAATTCTACCCAAACGATCCCTTGGCTAGCAATCAAATCTCCCATTGCTGGATATATGGAGACCCCTTGGACTCAAGGTGAGGCAAATGGAAGCTGGTCTTCCAAGGTTTATATAATGCAGACACAAACAAAATCAAAGTGCACAAGCATGAACACACAACCCCCCCCCCACACACACACACAAACAGTAATGAAAACTATGCAAGCAGGTTTGTTGTTGTTTGCCCCCAGGGCCCATGGGGTTTCCCAGGTGAGATTCGTTGAGATGAGGTTTGCCATTGCTTTCCCCTGAGGCTGAAAACATGTGACATGCCCAAGGTTATCCAGTAGGTTTCAGAAATTCGAACCTTGGTCTCTAGAGTCATAGTCCAACACTCAAACTCTCTGGCTTTTCTTTGCTAACGAAGATTCAAGAAGGACTCATCCCACGCTTTCTACAAGCGCGTTGATGACTAAAAAGGCCGATCCGAGATAAACAAGTCCGGTTACAGAAAGCACAGCAGAAAGTCTCCTTGGGTGATGTTTCCAAGTTGTGGTTCTTTCTGTATTGTCATTTCTCTTCGAGACTCGTTCGGCGTGAGTTCTCAAAAGAGGCTGCAGCACAGTGGATAGTGCGGCCATTGTTGATTATCAATTTGGCTGAGCTTGAGATGTTGTTTCAGGGAGTCCTTGTATCTCTTCTTTGGGGCACCCCTCTTACCCATGGTGAGTTCACCGTACAGTACTATCTTTGGAAAGTGGTGGTCCTCCATCCTAGAAATGTGCCCTGCCCAGTGCAGCTGCGTTCTCAATAGCATGAGCTGAACGCTGGTGATTCCTGCTTGCTCCAGGACAGCAACATTCGTCACATAGTCAGTCCAGTGTATATTTAGGATTGTGTGTATACAGCGCTGATGAAAGCATTCAAGGAGTCGTAGATGTTGGCGATAGATGACCCATGTTTCAGACCCATAGAGGAGAATAGACAGTACAATGGCTCTGTACACATTGATTTTTGTGCTTTGTCTCAGGTGTTTGTTACTCCAGACTCTTTTGTGAAGCCTTCCGAATGCAATATATGCCTTTGCTAATCTGTGATCGATCTCTTTATCAATCTTGGCATCTGAAGAGATGATACTGCCCAGGTAAGTGAACTGCTGAATGGACTTAAGTACAGATTTGCCTATGGTGACATGGGGATGATAGTGCTCTTCCTGTGGTGCAGCTGGTAGAGAACTTCTGTTTTCTTCAGGCTGCCTTCCAGCCCAAACAACTCTGCAGCTGTTGCAAAGCAGGATGTTAGGTGCTGCAGGGCTGCTTCTGTATGGGCAACAAGGGCAGCATCGTCAGCGAAAAGCAGCTCATGGACTCGATAGTTTAGAATCTTTGTGTGAGCCCTCAGGTGGTTTAAGTTAAACAAGCTACCATCAGTACGGTAACATATATAGATTCCGTCTTCTTCTTCGAGATCTGCCGTAGCTCTTTGGAGCATCATGCTGAAGAAGATTGTAAACAGAGTTGGAGCAAGAACACAACCTTGTTTCACACCATTAGTTATTAGAAAGGGCTCTGAGGGAGCATCGCCATATCTGACTTGACTGTTCTGGCCCTCATGCAGCAAGATAATCATTTTGAGGAATTTGGGGGGACATCCTAGTTGTTCCAGGATCTGCCACAGACCTTTTATACTCACAGTGTCAAAGGCTTTGGTAAGGTCAACAAATGTTGGGGCTAAACAGACAGGCAAAAAGAGGTGTTTTCAGGGTGGCTTGAAGGCATGGCATTTAGATGACACATGCCTTGAAGCCAGCAGAAAAGTGTCCTTATGCAGAGAAAAGCCATTTCAAAAAGAAGCAGTTTTTTTCCACTTCTTCCTGGCTTGAAGCCATGTCATGTGGTCAAGACATGAACACTCCAGCTGCCTTGGGAGCTGGTGGTGCGGTTGGTGGGGTTTCAATGTGGCTTCAGAAAAGGCAGCTTCAAGCCACTTTTTCCTGCCCATCTGTTTCGCCCCATAGAGTTCTTTGTTCTGCTCTCTACATTTCTCTTGCAGTTGTCTAAGAGCAAATACATATATGTAGTACTCCTATAGCTCTGGAGCCACATTGGCTTTCAGGGAGAAGTTCTTCTGCAATAGCAGGAACTAATCTGTTCAGGAGTATCCTTCCAAGGATTTTTCCAGCAATGGAGAGCAGTGTTATACCTTGATAATTTGAGCAATCAGATTTTGCTCCTTTTTTCTTATACAGGGTGATGATAACTGTATCTTGGAGATCTGATGGCAGTTCACCTTTTCCCCAGCAACTCACAGGAAGCTCGTGGAATTTAGCATGGAGTACATGACTTCCGTGTTTCCAAACTTCACATGGCATTCCATCAATCCTGGCTGCCTTGCTGTTTTTCATCTGGTGTATTGCCTTAATGGTCTCTTCCAAAGTGGGAGCTACATCCAGTTCATTTTTCATCGGTTGTTGTATCATATGTTGGATAGCTGAGCCTTGGACTACTTGATTGGCATTGAAGAGACTTTGACAATGTTCAGCCTATCGATTCAGGATGGAGGCTTTGTCTGTGATTAGTGTTTGACCATCTGTAATATATAAGGAGCTTTGGACCTGATAAGTAGGTCCAAACACTGCTTTAAGAGCTTCGTAGAATCCCCTGGAATCAGTCCAACACTCAAACTACTACATGACTTAACAACAGAGAGAGAAAAAAAAATCAGTTCCCTAGTCCATTCCCAATCGTCATATCTTTTTCCAACCTCAAACTGCAAAGTTAATGCAAAATATATCCACCTACAGTAAGCCACCAGTACAGTGGTCCCCCGGGTTACGAAAGTAATCCGTTCTGGTTTACTTTTCGTAACCCGGAAATTTTCGTTTCCCGGGGGACCGCTTTAATGGACGGACCGCGTGGCAAATTTAAAGGGGCCGCGCGGTTTTTTTTCCGGATCCCGAGGTTTCTTTCGTAAGCCGGGGCCGTTTTTGCGGCCCCGGCTCTTTCGTACCCCGGGGGTTTTCGTAACCCGGGGGACCACTGTACTAGTCAGCTCTTTCGTTCCTCAGGATAGCTGTCACTGCTTGGCAATAATATTAACAAGGATCCAATAACTAGTCTATCTAGTAGCAGATGCCCAACTCACTACATGCTTTTTAAATGAAACACTGAGGAAGCAAAACTTTGCATTAAAATAACAACAACAACCGAAGCACTTCACAATGTGATTATCAAGAAACCAGTGAGAAAGTAATACATAAAATCTGACAAAATTGATTAAAACATAAAACTGATATATGAAGCAAAGGGAAAAGTATGTAATACCCTATTAAAGTCTCCAAAGGTTTCCTCTCCAACACACTGCTTTAAAAGCAAAAGCTATGGAGATATAGTAACAGGCCGTTTGCAGACAATAGAAAATAAAAATCAAGTACATATATATATATCTACCAAATTTGAGAGGCAGGGAATCACTTGATTCAAGAGCGGGAATTTGGGGTGAGTAGTTTGTAGTGTTTGCTCATACTGTAACACTAAATTATTTAGAGTGGTAAGAACAAAAATGGAATTGAAAATCCCCAAAAGGAGCTCTCAAACTGGGAGAATGATGTTAAAACAGCAAATGAAAATTTAATGTGTAGAAAAGTAAAGTGCTGCATGCTGGAGCAAAAAATCCCAAGTTCACATGTACATCAATGGAATCTGGGCTGGGAATGATTATTCAAGAAAGGATCTTAGGGTTGTCATAAATAGCTCATTGAAAAAATTGTCCTAGTATGCAGCAACTGTAGAAAAAGGAAAGTTCCATGTTAGCCATATTTAGAAAAAGAATGAGAAAACACTGCTAATATCATACCACCATTATAGACACCCTGATAATCTTGCTACATGAGGGCCAGCAAGGACAAGTCAGATATGGTGATGCTCTCTCAGAGCCCTTTCTAATAACTAACGGTGTGAAACAAGGCTGTGTTCTCGCTCCAACTCTATTTACAATCTTCTTCAGCATGATGCTCCAAAGGGCTACAGCAGATCTCAAAGAAAAAGACGGCATCTATATACGTTACCGTACTGATGGTAGCTTGTTTAACTTAAGCCGTCTGAAGGCTTGCACTAAGACTCTAAACTATCTAGTCCATGAGCTGCTTTTCGCTGATGATGCTGCCCTTGTTGCCCATATAGAAGCAGCTCTGCAGCGCCTAACATCCTGCTTTGCAACAGCTGAAG
The DNA here is from genome assembly GCA_034509955.1 of Urosaurus nigricauda. Taxonomy (NCBI): domain Eukaryota; kingdom Metazoa; phylum Chordata; class Lepidosauria; order Squamata; family Phrynosomatidae; genus Urosaurus; species Urosaurus nigricauda. Next base: position 308,652,764 of record JAOEGL010000001.1, on the reverse strand, counting down.
AAAACGGAAGTTCTGTACCAGCCTGCACCACAGGAAGAGCACTATCACCCCCATGTCACCATCGGCAAATCTGTACTTAAATCCGTACAGGAGTTCACCTACCCAGGAAGTATCATCTCCTCAGATGCCAAGATTGATAAAGAGATCGATCACAGATTAGCAAAGGCATATAGTGCATTTGGAAGGCTTCACAAAAGAGTCTGGAGTAACAAACACCTGAAGCGAAGCACCAAAATCAGTGTGTAAAGAGCCATTGTACTGTCCATTCTCCTCTATGGGTCTGAATCATGGGTCACCTATTGCCAACATTTACGACTCCTTGAACGCTTTCATCAGCGCTGTCTACGCACAATCCTAAACATACACTGAACTGACTATGTGACGAATGTTGCTGTCCTGGAGCAAGCAGAGATCACCAGCATTGAGGCCATGCTATTGAAAACGCAGCTGCGCTGGGCAGGGCAGGTTTCCAGGATGGAGGACCACCGCCTCCCCAAAATAGTACTCTACGGTGAACTCGCCATGGGTCAGCGAAAGAGGGGCGCCCCAAAGAAGAGATACAAGGACTCCCTGAAACAACATCTCAAGCTCAGCCACATTGATCACCCACAATGGTCTGCCCTGGCCTCACATTGGGAGGCATGGAGACGCACTATCCACAATGCTGCAGCCTCTTTTGAGAATTCATGCCAAATGAGTCTCGAAGAGAAACGACAACGCAGAAAGAACCACAACTTGGAAACATCACCCAAGGAGACTTTCTACTGTGCTTTCTGTAACCGGACTTGTTTATCTCGGATCGGCCTTTTTACTCATCAACGCGCTTGTAGTAAGCGTGGGATAAGTCCTTCCTGAATCTTCGTTAGCGAGGAAAAGCCAGAGAGAGAGTGTAACTACTTTAGGAATACTATTAGCAGGCTCTAGAATTCCTTTTCATGGGAGGCTAGACTGAGCCCCTCTCCCTTCTTCTTTTACCAAAAGGTGAAGAGCATTTTATTTAAAGAAATCTTTGGAGATGAACAGGTTGAGCAGAAGAGTTTTATTGGGCTGTGTCTGCTGCTTTTATCATTATTGATATGTTTTAAAAATAAATTTATACTGTTTTAAATTATTGGTTTTTTTTTTAATATGTTAGCTAATAATATATATATTTTAAAAAACAGAATGTAGTAGTACCTCCTGGTACTCTGGACAAAAGCAGAAAAAGTTGAACTTTCCATGTTTTTTGGGGTGGGGGTGGTGGAAGAAGTCATACACGTCTTAAAAATAAATCTACAAACAGGAATAAAAAGAAACATAAAAGCACACATATTTTGATTCCTTGTTCTTATGTAGAAAGATCTTGTAGCACCTTTGAAACGAACTAAAGAAAGAAGTTGGCAGCATGAGCTTAAGTCTACTTCCTCAGATGCATTTTGTTCTTATGTCATTACTGTACATTTTAAATGTTTAATAATAATAATAATAATAATAATAATAATGATGATGATGTTTTATTTATACCCCGCTCTTCAGCCAAGACTATCAAAGCGGCTTACAATTTGTTAAACAAACAGCTTCATTTACAATTGTAAGCTATTTGCCCCCAACAATCTGGGTACTCATTTTAGCGACCTCAGAAGGATGCAAGCCTGAGTCAAGCTTCAGCCCTTTGCTGGTCTTGAACTTGCCACCTTCTGGTTTTGAGTGAGTGGCTGCAGTACAGGCATTTAACCACTGCACCACCAGGGCTGTTTCCTGTAAACGTTATGGTTCTCTCTTACTATCTGTTAGGAATTTATTCTGATTAAGCTTCTTGGTTAATTCATCATGATATCACTGTGAATGCAGAACAAAACCTGAATTTCAAATTTTAGGGACAATACACTTATGAATACACAAATGCAGTATGTTTCTGCCTACATAATGTACAACAAGAGTACTCAAATCTGAGCATCAGTGCCTTGGAGCCTTAAAGTATTGAGAGAAGCTACCTTCACAGCATATGTTGAGTGCAAACAAAAAATATGGGGGGGGGGGGGGGAGACCAAGTTTTGTTGATGCTACTCACTTAGGGATGACTCTGAGTCACAATGCTCTTTCCTCTTCATAATTTTTCTCTAGCATACAGAAATGAAAATGGCTGTTAAAAGCTCTGCTCTTCTTCTCCTGGCTTAATGAAATAATTTGTGGAGGGTATAGATGTTCCATAGGGCTACTTATGGCAGAAAAAACCCATTCCTGGCAGGGGTTTAGCTGGAGAGATGGTGAAATGAGGGCTCACCTTCCCCCCAAATGAGAACTCTGCCCTCCATGAAATTTTCCTAGAAACTCCCCACCACCAATTTCTGGCATTGTAGTTAGTGAGACATTGAAAATCAATCACATCTAGAATTTTTGCATTTACTGGGGTTTTCATTCCATTGGTAATCTTGCCTGACACTTCTTTGGATGCTTTAACTCCTAAACTTCTAACTGTTTTACTGACATTTTAAACCACTGCAATGCTAGAAATTTGGAGACTGAAGAAAAATGTTATCAGAGGACCAAAATTCTTATTTTGGGAGAAACAACCTCATTTTGCCCACCCTGTTCCACCTGTGGTTCCTGTTGTGATTTGAAATCTTCAATGAGTCCATAACAACAGCTATTATAGTGCCTGAGAACATAACCATGGAGAACATAACCACAGCAAGTTCATTCCTCCTCTCCATTATTTTGATTGACTTATCCTTGACTGTGAACATCTTTACAAGCACAATATCTACTTATAAGTCCCCTCCATGTGTTCACTGTTACTTACTGTTAAATAAATATGCAAAGGACAGATTGCGTGCAGCTTAAGTTATTCCTGAGAGGCTTCGATTCTAACAGCTGTCAATCTTTTTGGTGCTTGTTCATTGATTTCTTAATAGAGTTTAACTATACAGGAGTTGTAGTGGTCCAATTTTCTCTAATAGTGCCAGCTGGAGCTCAGAACCCATTAGCCTAGTCTGGGAGGCAGGACATTCAGTCTTCATCCCTCTATTGTACAGTCCATGGAAGTTAACTTGATTTACAGTTCTGTGGATATTTTCAGATGAGACTTTGCTTGTGCAACTTTCTTCACTCAGACACAACATTTTATAGCTGGTTCAGAGTTACCATATTCCAATTGCAATCCTCATGCATTTGCCACAGCCTCTTCTATGAGGTTTCTTACCACACACTCATCCATTAGGAGTGGATCTATTAGGAAGAGAAAGACAGAATGGCTGCACAATATATTTTGTAAAGTAGTGCTAATAAATTTCTATCTTGACTGCTTGCACATAATGGTTTGTCATTGCCTTTTGTTAAAGTTCTGTATCATTGCAAACACCAATGACTGACAAGCAGATCACATCTATGTGCTTTCATATCATCTGTCAATTTATGGTGACCCTAGAAATTTCATAGGGTTTTCCTAGGCAAGAGAAACATGAGACTTTTTCACATGGGGAAAACGGGGGGAAAGCAGAGTTTTAAGCTAACATTATCCTGAGAAAATTGCACAATCGCACTGAAGATTTTCAGACACATCACGATTAAAGAGGACTTATCCTGGCAATAACCAGGTAATAACCAGCAACAAATCATTCAATAAAAATAGAAGTAAGGAACAAGCAATCTGTCCTTTGGTCTGCTTTTCTGTAGAGGCAGCAACAGCAACCCAGCATGTTGTCAGCATAGTAAGGATATTAAAGAAATCTCCCCACATCTTTTTAAACAAATGATTTTTTACATACTATACAGCCTTTTAAATGGTAAATGTTTCCTCTTTTTTGGTAAGCAAATTAATAGATATTAATCCTCATTGAAATCCTGGCTTTCTATCTTCTCATGGCACTGACAGCAGGGAGTACAAGAATAACTGCAGGAGTCAAGTTCTTGCAGGATCCTAAAGACCTGATGGCTTTGTCTAGTGCTGGGCTGCCTCCCATACCTCTGCATAATATGAGTGGCATTGGTACAGCAGTGAGGGGGAGTGGGGAGTGTTCTGGATGTTTTAGGGACTGGTACAACATTTGTGACAATTGGCTATAATTTCTTCTTTCTTTCGTAGAAGTTTTCCAGGGACCAGCACTGGCCTAGAGGACATGTAGAAAGCAGGGCTTCCACCTTCAAAGTGGGTCTTGTTGTGAAGGGAAAAACAACTGTGTTGATGTCAGGAAAGGGGAGGGGGGGTGAGAATCCCTGGGAGGCCGAAACTACAGAAAGAGGGAAGGAATGCTGGTATAATGTAAAGGCAACCCAATACTCTGGAAAGATTCCTTGAGCAAGTAGGTTAAGAATTAATTAAGATTTTAAAAAATCCAGGAAATCCTACTTTTGTGTATGTGTGTGTTTCCTTCATCTGGGCCATCCATTATTACAGGCGGAGGTATATGTAAGAATTGAAAATGCCTGCTTTGTAGAATCTGGATAGGGCACTGCAGGACCTACTTTATATGCTCAACTATAAGTCGACCTCATGTATAAGCCCTACATGGCTTGGGTCCATGTTATTTCAGGGACTGCCTCTTCCCATATGATTCCCCCCCCCCACTTGCTCCGGTCCTCTGAGAGGAATCTGCTACAGCCCATGAAAACCAGGCTGTCACAGACCTCCCAGAAGACCTTTTTCTGTGACTGCTCCCAGACTATGGAATGGCCTGCCGGACAAGATCCATCTCACTTCCACTCTTGATAGCTTTAAAAAAGCAGTAAAGATTAATCTCTTCTGGCAGGCCTTCCCGGAATAACTTTCCTGGCTCAATGGATGTGGTTACTATTCTCCCCCTTTGCCATTACCTGTGTTGCCCTAAAGCTGGTTCTATTGTACTTATGTTGTTTTAATCGTTATTTTAATTCTGCACCAGTTTAATTTAGTGTTAAGGGGTGGGAGGGTTAGGGACTGGGTTGTAAATGTTTTTTAACTGTTGTTTTAAATCTTGTTGTACGCCGCCCTGGTTGCCAAGCAGAGGGGCGGGTTAGAAATAAAATTTATTATTATTATTATTATTATTATTATTATTAATTAGTGGAGGGCAGGTTTTGGGGCTAAAATTATGGATTTTGATATGACTCATGTATAAGTTTAGGGTAAAATTTAGGGGCATGTGACAAACGATCTATAGGCTGTAGCAAAGAAAAATGTTGCCAGAGAACTTAACAAAATTCCAGCAGGCATAACTGTTTGTGCTCATGCTAAAGGCAGAATATATGAGAGAGCAGAGGGGCATCAGTGCTTTCAGGACAGATTACATTTTTGCCTTTCATGAAGGGATGGGTCCCTTTTTATAAGAGTTAAAGCACAGTACTTACATCGATCCATGGGTAAGTCGACTCAGATTTTATGAGTCATTTTTTTGATTAAAATTTCTAGACTTATACATGAGTATATACAGTAGTTCATGTGCCAAGCCAGCAGGACTTCCTCTGAGATTCTTTTAATTTTGCATGTGAAATGTGAGCTCTATCTATAGTACAATAAAATGGCAGAATCCTGAATTGCAGTGGACTACAGTACCTCAGAATGCAGATGGAAGATATTTAAAATAGAAAGCTACAACATCAAGAACAGGTCTGGCCTAGAGCCTTGCTTTCTTTATTTGCATGTAAGAATTAAAAAAAAAATTAAGGGAAGCATTACAAAAGTCATGCTTGCATTCTGAATTGTCTATTGGAGTACTTCAGGTTTCTATCCTCACTTTATTCTACATGTATAGAATAGACCTTTTACCTTAAATTATTGACAACTAGCTTGAGAAATCCCAGCTTGCTTCCAATTTGAGAAATCAAATGATATTCATATTTTTATATAATGCAAATAAGTCAGAATTTTCAAGAGCCAAGAATGTTTACAGAGTTTATATATGGCTAATTTTGAGACCCAAGGTGATGCAGTGGTTTAAGCCTGGGGATATGACTCTGGAGACCAGGGTTTGAATCCCCACTCACCCATGGAAATCCACTGGATTACCATGTGCAAGTTGCACTCTCTCAGCATCAGAGGAAGGCACTGACAAATCCCCTCTCAACAGATCTTGCAAAAATAAACACCCCATGATGGTTTCACCTTTAGGAACCCTGGTGACACAATAGTTAAATGATGGTAGTGCAGCCACAATGTTGTGAATTCAATCCCAGGGCTCCAAGGTTAACTCAGGCTTCCATCCTTTTGTAAGTCGGTAAAATGAGTATCCAGCTTGCTGGGGGCAATTGGCTTACAGATTGTAAAATGCTTAGAGAGTGCTGAGTTCACTATTAAGCCATATAGAAATGTAAATGCTGTTGCTTAGGGTCACCATAAGTCAGAAGTAACCTGAAGACACATAACACACACTATAAAAAGTTACTTATTTTATTAGCTACATTTCTGTCCTACTCAACAGCTGGAGATCTCTAGGGAATTCACAAAACATAGATAAAAATCATAAAACAGAAGAATTATAAAATGCAGTGGCCTAAATATAATTGTTAGTTTCAATTGTATAGACTTACAGAATCAACAAGAACATAGTAAACCAGCACTTATATATGTTCCATTGATTCATCTGGTCCACTCAAGAATAACAATTGGATTTAGGCTTGTGGTGGGGACTATCTGCTTCTTCAGATATTGCTGAACTCCATATCCCAGTATTCTTTACCCATGGCTACTTTTCTTGGGGATGTCACAGTTCAATAGCATCTGAAGGACTCTTTTAGCTCTTTTAATTTTTAGATTTCACAATGGCCTAAACGTCCACACATTTCCCATTCTTTATTTAGGAATGATAAACTCCACTAATAAAGAAACAGCAACAAAATAAATCCAAAGCAAAAGCCATACCTGTGCACAGAACTAAAAATCACTAATACGTTTTTTAAATCAGTAACAGAGACAAGGGAGGCTGGGGGAGAGGGAAAATAGTGGAGACCAGATTCTGAAAAGACCATAATGTAATGTATTTTTATAAATATGTTTATAAATATAAATCATGATCAAAATTCATACCATCTAATACCTGATGGCTTAGTTAAACCAAAGCCTTCCAGATTAGAAAGTAATGTATTTTCAATGTGCATATTAGCATATCCTCCAACTGCCCTGATTTCACAAGAACAGTCCAGATTAATCTTCTATTGTTGCACTTTTTCAGCTGCTTTTAATATGCCCTGGGTTTTTTTTTTATGTCTCCCACTTTCCTCCTTTGTCTTTTGCTTACTTCAGTTGCTACAAATTGAGTGAGTCCAAAGTGCACAAATAGTTTAGACTCAGCTCATCAGAGGGGAGAGGAGGCGGAATGCAGAATGTCGCCTATTCCAATAGACTCAGGCAAAAGCAAAATATTGAAGTGTCTCCTAGTTTGTGTGTTCTTCCTTAGTAAAACAAACAAACAAACAAACAAACAAAAAACTTTTGCCATCTTGACCATGCTCTGATGTTGCTTGTCACATGTGTCCCAATTTTCCTCTGTGTAATGTTGGAAGGTGCACATTAAAAGGTGATGAAAGACAAATAAGTTGCAATTTGCAACTACTCTAGGTTGCAATACATCTTTGAATGATTTGCAATGGAAAGAAATCAACTAATAACACAAAAAAATATCATTATTATATTTATTTGTATCCTGCTTTCCCCCCAAAATTGGGACTCAAAACAGCTTACAGTTTAAAAGCACAGTACAATCTAAAACTTACAAAATTGACAATTAAAATAGAATTAAACTATTATAATATGAAAACAGATCATTTGTTTTAAAAACAGAATACAATTAAAAAAGATAAAAGCACTTAAAAACTATACACTTTAAAACAGTACAACACCTCCAGAATGTTCTTTTAAAAAATTCTGTTTAAAAGCCTGTCTGAATAAATAGGTCTTAGCCTGCTGACAGAAGGAAAACAAGGAGAGTGCCATTCTGGCCTCCTAGGGAAGGAGGTTCCAGAGTTTAGAGGCAGCAACCAAGAAGGGCTCTCTCTTGTCCCCACCAGCTGTCCTTGCAATGGTGGTGGGACTGAGAGAAGGGCCTTTTCTGAGCATCACAGAGCCCAAGTCAGTTCATATAGGAAGATACGGTCTGCTAAACAGCGTGGACCTGAGCTATATAGGGCTTCATAGGTCATAACCAGCACTTTGAATTGTGCCTGGAAACAAACTGGCAACCAGCGGAGCTGTTTCAACATGGGCATGGTGGGGTCTCCGTAACCCACTGCAGTTAACAGTCTGGTTGCAGCTCTTTGGACCAAATGAGGTTTCTGAACACATTTCAAAGGCAGCCCCAAGTAAAGCGTATTATAAAAAGGAGTTACAATAACAGTCAGAATCCACAAAGGAGTGATAACTTTATTGAGCCAACCAAAATGCAAAAAATATATGTCACAAACTTTCAAAGCTCCAGTAGCTTCTTCATTAGGCAAAGGTGTTAAAAATAGCACAGGAGAATTTTTTTTTGATGATTTTAGTCACAGGCCTTCATTTTGTCAAGATGTTGGTGGTGTTATTCTGAGTATGGAGGAATATCTATCAGGACAAGCCACTCCCCCACCCTGGCCACATGGTACTGGGCAACAAAGTATTTTAAAGTCCAAAAAATTTAAACTCCATTAGCAAAACAAAAGGGTACTTTGATGGTCTATCACTGAATCATAATGTATTTTTCTTTTATTTGTGGCACAACAACTTCCTTTGAACAAATCTTGCCAAGAAAACCCCATGATAGGTTTGTCTTAGGGTTGACATAAGTTGGAAATATCTTGAAGGCACATAACACAGAGAAAAACAACAAACAAACAAACATTCAAGCAAACATACACTAAGATGTGCTAGGGCAGTGATGGGCAACCTTTTGAGCTTGATGTGTCAAACTTTGCCAAAAAACTGAGCATAACTTGGGTGGTGTGTCACTTTGAGGGAAAAAACATTATTTCACGATATTTATAGTTTAAATCACTTATCTCAGTAATGATAGATTAGAAATCCATGACACTCCAGAACAGTAGATAATGGTTGCTGTGGTTAACTGTTATTTGGTTACTGGTAATGGCAGGGCCCTCAGAGATGTGTCCCCCGCTGTGTTCCGCTGTTCCCTGCTGTGTCGGCGGAAGTGAGGGCAAAGATCCCGGCTTAACCAGAAGTCCCAGAACTAGACGCTCTGTGACGGACTTCTGTTGTTTTGGCCTATAGACCTCCGGCACAGTGTGTCTAATGGGGAGGATGAAACATTTGCTACTTGTTTCATCCTCAGGAGCAGCAAATGTTTCATCTTCCTGTATTAGACACTCTGTGCTGGAGGTCTGTAGGCCAAAACAACAGAAGTCCATCACAAACATCTAGTTCTGGGACTTCTAGTTAAGCCAGGATCTTTGCCTTCACTTCTGCCGGCAGAGCAGGGAGCAACAGAACGCAGCACGACCAAGTGCAGTAGCCGAGGATGAAACATTTATGAGTCTTATTCATCCTTGGCTACTGCATTTGGCCGTGCAGGAGCCGAGGATGAAACATCCTTCTCAGCATGCGGCCACCTTAGCGGCTGTGTGTCATCAGAAATGGCTATCAGAAATGTCAGTGCTCACACCCATGTCATAGGTTCACCATCAGGGTGCTAGGGAAAAGATATGTTAGGAAAGGTTCTGAAGAAATTATACATCCAACACTGCATGAGTGGACTTTTACTGATGCAAGAGGTTTCCTTCCTCTCTTCCTCTGCAGTCCTTTGTGCCAGGGCATTACCCCTCAAAAAGAATTCTTTCCCTCAAATGAAATTTTCTTCCAGTCTCAAATTTCTAGCACTGCAGAGAGTGAGCTATTGAAAAATCTTTCCTACCTAGAACTCTTATATTTGTTATGTTCCCATTACCTTAGTAACTCTGCCTGTCCAATTTCTTTGGACGCCTAAACAATATTTCCAAATGCTCAACTGAAATTTTAAGTTAACGAAAGGCCAGAAATTTGGGAACTGAAGGAAAATATGAGGGAGACAGAATGTGGGGGGAGCACACACACTCATTCTTCCCTCCATAGCTACATTCTACCTTGTGCTTTCATCCAAATAACTTCTGGTGGAGGATTCCTCACCTGTCCAGAGCAAATCTGGGATGGAGCTTCTGATTTATGGGGGTGGATGAAACAGATTGTTCCAGTGCATGAACAGATGCCTGCTTCTTGAGAAACATTGGAACCCAACCACAAGGTATCATTTCTGAAGAATCTTTCCCAGCACATTTTATACTACAAAAAATAACCATGCACCATGATGCTGTGAAGATAATTGAAACAGCCTGTAAAACTGCTTTCAAACCTGTCAAACTGCAAAAGCTGAGCATGTTCTTATGGGATGATATTTCTCTGTTTTTATATAATGAAAATTCATAATGAATAGGTTCTGAAACTGTAGGGAGAGAAGAAACGGGGAAGACATGTGCATCCATGTGTATTATCATGTCTTTTTCTAAGCAAGAATCCACTTCATTAGATATGTGAAGATTTGGTGAGGAGTGTGAAGCAGCTGTAAAGCAATAATACTTCCCTTGTGTATGAGTGTATCTCAAAGATGGACAAGTATGATATATAAATGAGAGACATGGTGCAAGTGAAAAGAGTCCATAAAATTAATATGCATTAGTATGAGTTGTTTTATGTAGGTAGTTTTAACGTGGCTTGTCTTTGATTAGTATTTGGATTGAGGACTGCTAATGAATACCAGGTACTGTAGGCTATATTTAAGAGGAAGGAACTGGCAAATCCACCTCTGAGTATTTCTTCCCTAAGAAAATCCTTTGAGATTCATGGGATTGCCATAAATCAATAGATGACTTGGAGGAACATGCACTCACACACACACACTGTATAATTTTTTAAAAAAATATCAGATAGTTAAGACAAGGAGAATAAAGATCTCCTGAGTCTGAATTGGACTACAGCTCCCACATTTCCAGCAACAACAACAACAACAACAACAATAATAATAATAATTGTTTTTTTAACAACCTGCCCCTCTGAATGAGCAATTGGGGCAGGGTACAACAAGTTAAAAAGCAAGTACAATTAAAAAGTTACAACCCAATCCCTACCTCCCACCCCTTAAAATGGAATTAAACTAACACAGAATTAAAATAAATAGTAATAAAACAATACAATGTATTAAAATCAACATTCTTGGGCAACCTGAAGGTGGTATCTGATGTGTGGCTGGGAGAGCTGGTGTCATTGGAGACTGGGAGAGATTAGCCATCATCTGGAAAGGCCTGCCGGAAGAGGTGCGTCTTTGCAGCTTTTATAAAGCTGTTCAGGGTCATAATAATATGCATCTCATCCAGCAGGTCATTCCACAGCCTGGGAGTGATAGCTGAAAAGGCATTGTTGTTGCTGTTAACTGCTGTCAGGTCAACTTCAACTTATGGTAACTCCATGAATGAGAGACTGCCTGTCAGCAGCAGCCATGCTCATGTCTTGCGGATTCAGGGCTGTTGCTTCCTTGATTGAGTCTATCCACCTGGAATGTGATCTTGCTCCTTTTCTACTGCCTTCTACCTTATCATGCATTATTGTCTTTTCTAGTGAATCATGTCTTCTCATGATATGTCTGAAGTATGACTGTCTCACTTTAGTCAGCTTGGCTTCTAGGGAGTGTTCAGGTTTGATTTGCTCTAGGATCTATTTATTTGTCTTTTTAGCGGTCCATGGTATCTGTTGAATTCTTCTCCAGCACCACATCTCAGATGATTTTCTTCCTATCAGCTTTCTTTACTGTCCAGCCTTCACAACTGTACATAGAAATTGCAAATAACATGCACTGACAACCCTAACTTTAGTATTCAGTTAATATATCTTTATTCAGGATCTTTTCTAGTTCCTTCACTGGAACTAGTACCAAATCCTTCTAGTTCCTTCAGTGTCAACTAGTTCCATTCCTTCTAGTTCCTTCATTGCCTTTCCAAGGCCTAGGCTTCTTTTGATTTCTTCATTGCAGTCTTGGTTCTGATTAATGACTGAGTCAAGGTATGGAAAATCTAGAGCTATTTCAATGTCCTCATATGTGGTCATTATTTTTATTTACTAATGTTCAACTCTAAACCTACCTTTGCATTTATTTCCCTTTCATTAGTAATTGTCGAAGTCTTAGCTATTTTCCCCTTTGTCTATGGGAAAGGGGTTGTTTACATGGGCAAAATAAAGTCCCCCCCCCCCAGATTCCTACAGCAATGAATCTGGATGATACAGGGCCCAATCTCCAGTTTGTGTGAGAATTGTCTGGATGATATCTGTCCAGTTCAGCACTGAACTTGCTCTATATCCTGCTGAAAACATTAAAAAAACCCCTCACTTTTTGCTCCCTTCCCAGAAGATCTGGAAGTTCTACTGTAATACCAAACAGCTGTTTACAATATGTCCTATTGTGCTCCTGGTGCCTCTATCAGTGGCTGAAGTCACTTGCTTTGGGGTCAGACTGAGGTGCCCAGCAATGCGATCCACAACTGGGTGTCTTGTTCTAACTTCAAGAGTGTGTGCCTTGCACCTGCAGCAGAGGCACTAGGTGGCACAGCAGGAAGCTCAGTGTTGAAATGGAGGGCTCCAGATAATGGAAGGACATCAGACAACTCCTGAGTCAGAATACTCTGAGCTGCTCCTGGAGTATTCTGGCCCATGTGGACTGGCCTGAACCTCCTGGTGTCTTTCATTCATGATAGAGCAACTGCATGGTGTTCAGTTTGGATCGGGGCCATAGCAGTGGGTTGGGGATGGTTGATTTCTCTTGCTGTGTTGTTGCTGTAATGTAGATTCCTTTCCCTGTAGAGCTGAAGTTAGTTGTGGAAACTGTGTGTGTGTGTGGGGGGGGGGGGGGCATCCATCTGTGTTATATAGGTAATTACATAACTAGTGCATAAATTGAAAGGGACTTAAGTCAAAGAAATACCATTTGGGCAAGGGTTAATTTTCCTTCCACATCCACCCACTTCCTGAGAATTATTTTTTTTAAGTGAAAATAAAAGCAGTAGAATATCTAGTAAGAGATCTCCCACATCTTGCAGCTTGATTTTCAGTACTTAAAATCTAATATAGAGTTACATATACTGTTAAGCAAGCCTTTATACATGCAGAAATCATGCAACTATTGCAGTTGGTAGATCAGCAGCTTTCAAGACCATGACTGAAACTAACATCACAGTGATGGTTGTGCACATGGTCCAAAGCTTGGGGACACAGGAAAGAAGGAGTACAATGTAGTATAGTAAGTCATTAAAATATTTCTATCTCACCTTATATCCAAAGTTCCCAAAGTGGGGTACAGGAAATAAAAATAATATTAGACAATTTGCAAGAATGCCAAACAACAAACTTCTAGAGTTTTAACAATTTCAAATAGTATTTTCTTGTATACACTGAGATATATGTACTAAGAGAGAAGTTTAAAAAAAAAGATCAAGGGAATCCCAAAGCTTTGGTGATAAGCAAAGTTTTATTGTGGTGTTGAAATGAAGCCAGTGCCAGTGTAACTTACACCCCGCAAGGGAAGGTCTTTCCATAGCCAGGGCACCACAGTAGAGAAGGACCACTCACATTTTTCCATACAAGCATACAGATATGCCTCATTTAATGAAGTAAATGTGTCCCTTGCTATTGCAACCATGCTATTGCAACCCAATACCAAAAGTTTTCTTTTTCCATCCCTCTTTCACATCCTCCCAATGCTGGTGTTCTTTAAAAAAAAAATCCAGCTAGATAGAGAGTGAGGGGCAGCAGGGTGGGTTTAACAAAATTTTGTAAAAAGGAGTTTCTTTGACAGACACTTAATTAAGTAGGATATTCATTTATTGTTCTCATCCGTGGGAAACTGTGGAGAGTATTCCTGACCTAAGTACTCATACAGGTATACATAGGGTGGAGCACTTGAGGCACAGGCCATTTCAAGTTTTAAATGTCAGAATCAGCACCTCAGGCTCCTCCTGGTACTATATTGGCAGCCAGTGCAGTTATGAATCTAAATTTGTTGCAAGAGATTTACATTAAATAAGAGACACGTCATAAAGTATATTTAAATAAGAGTTTTACCAGATTGCTTCTGTAAGGAATGTGTGTGTGTGTGTGTACCTTCAATTTGCTTATTGACTTTTGGTGACTCCATAAATGTCATAGGCTTCTCTTAGGGAAGGAACACTTAGAGGTGGTTTTGCCAGTTCCTTTCTCTCAAATATAGCCCACAGCACTTAAGAATACAAAACGACAAATTGTGGAACATCAGCTGGTCTTCCCTGGTCTTACATTTTAAGAAGACCCAGCTGTTTTCCCAGCAGCTGGCACATCAGTTGCTGAGGACTGCATTTTCCTATCACCAAGTTTTTTTATTTGGTTTTGTTGTGGAAACAACCAGATAACCAACACATATGCCTGTCTGCTTGCTTTTTTGTGTGTGTAATGGTTTTGCAAGTGTTAGGTAGTGGCAAAAGAAAATTATTTAGAGTTTTGGGTTTTCCATTTCCTCAGAATGTCTTTCTTATGATATCTCTGCATCCTGCCGTCCCATTTTCTTTGCTCTGCCTTTCTTCAGGGGACTGACAAAAGATTCCAACTAAATCCTTCTTTGTTTTACCCTTGGAAGGTATTAGGAGACAAAGGTTTTCTGCTTACAAATTACCAGAAGCTTTATGATTTAGTACCTTTTAATCTGAAATTTCACATCGCAAGATTTGTTTCTTGATAATCATAAAAATACTCAGTAGATTTTTATGTGGGATCTAGACCGCAGCAGATTTTTCTTAGAGTACATTGCTTTCTTATAAAGCAATTCTAGGTTCTACTGAGAATATGAAACAAGAAGATGAATCTCTTGTTCCTTAGGTAGTGTAGGTTGCTATATGGGCTGTGTGAAATCAAATCTTTTCATAATTAGTGTCATAGGTGTTTTAACATATTGTGATTATTAAAGAATTGCCATCACTTGCCAAATGTCACTGTTCAATATTAAGAATCTGAAAACTATCCTCATGATGAACTAAGGGCAAGTAAATGCTAACTAGAACAAAATATTCATTATTAATGGTGGTTTATAGCAGTTGCCATGTTAGATGATACGCTAAATTCCTAATTATGAAATCGAGTTAACATATGTAAGGCAAGATTAATGATTTGACCATCATGTTTAAGGGCGCTTCCATTAATAGAGGTGAACATCTGTAAATATGGCAAGAGTAAGTGAGGAAGAAATTATTACAATATTTCAAAAATTCTGTTGCTATTTGCCTTCAATTCAGCTCCAACTTATGGTGAACCAAACTACCGCACCCCAATCAGGCTGGATTCAAAGTAGCATAAGAAAAAGGCTTATAAACAAGACATTTCTCACTTTCCTCTCCACTGAAGTTTTCATACTTGGAGATGCATTTTTTCCTTTATCAGTGAATTTTTTTACATCCTGTAGATTTTTTTTTTTTAAAAGTTTGTACCAGGAAGGGACTGACAAGAGGCTGAGAGAGTGACACTGAGAGATTTGCTAGGCGTGGGACGGACATTGTATGTAAATGGTGGTGACAAATATTCTGAGCACTGGAAAAGGTTGGGGATGTAAGGGGTTGTTGGAGCTGTGGGTCACAGCAATGTAGCTTTAGTCATAAACAAGCCTCTGTTCTAATAGATTTTATGTTGTTTTAAAAAACATACAAGTACAAAAGTAAAGACACTCCCAGTTCCTTTCTTCTTGACTGTGTGTTAAATAATTCCCTAGATCACATTTTTAAAAATCCAGTAACCTTCAGAACTTTCAATAGGTGACATTCAGTGGAAGTCTGTATAAAAATTATGTGGGGTGTTATCCATGTAATTCTGGATACAGATCTGTCTTACTGATGGAATGGTATCTATGGCTTTCATCAGTGGAACAGTGAGGTGGGACAATTCCTCCCCCCTCTTCTATCTTTTATTCCCTCAAAATATACTCCAGAGGTTTGGGGGATCCCTAAGGACAGCTATTTCAGTAGGATGATGGGAGAGGCTCTAAGGAGAATAGTGGGAGGAAGGGGAAACCCCATTGCTTCAGTAAGTTTTCTTGCATGAGGTCAAATTTCACTCATGAAATGTGGATGTGAACCTGAAAATACAGATTCACATTTCACCATGTAGTTCCATACCCATAGCAGTACTTTATATTTATTGGCTTAAAAATAATCATGTAATGATATCATCATCTTATATCCCACCTTCCTCCTAATATAGGGACTCAAGGATACAAGTTGAGTATCCTTTACCTGGAATTCCAAAATTCAGTATACTCCAGAATTGGCCCCAGGGGTGGCTGAGATAGTAACACCTTTGTTTCATGCACAAAATTATTATAAATATTTTAATATTTATCTTCCGGCTATGTATATAAGGTATATATAAATACATTTCATGTTTAGATTAGAGTCCCATCTGCAAGATGCTCTCATTATTTATATGCAAATATTCCAAAAATATTCCAGGAAAAAAAATCCCAAAATCCCAAACTCTTCAGGTCCCAAGCATCTTAGATAAGGGAGACCCAACCTGTATGCTTATACTGTAATTGGTTTTAGTGTTAGAAATTTTAAAATCTTCTTTGGCAATCGGTTTTATACAGGTGTTTTTTGATCTAGTTACACACAATTCCAGGAACTGAAAAAGCAGTGCTAATAGAAAGATCATGCATTCCCATATAATAAACACAAATATTCATTGTAATAGTAATATTTGTTGAGTATATGTGGATGTTTTAATCTTAGAGCAAGGAATAGAACTGAAATGCTGTATATAGAGATGATATTTCCTAGTACAAAAAATCTTGTGAATGTACTGACTGATAATGTAACAATAAGAACAAAGCATGCATTTACAGGGAATATGAGACTTTATTCACTGTTTTTTGGGATTAATCTCTGGAATACACAGATATATATATCTCAGTGAATTTGCTCCAAGGCCACGTAATTCAGTTCTTCTTTCTAATAATAAAGGTAGGGAAAAAAAGAAAGAAAGAAATGAAACAAACAATGTATAAGTCTGCAAATGGAACTGAATCAGGAAACACTAATATTATGAAACAAATAACTGCATCCCATTTTTAAAAGATGAAGTTATTTCTCGAAATTAGTACAGTTGTTTGGAGGAAAGATACTTCTGTGGATTACTAAGTAACAGGCAAACTGTATTAGATAAACAAATGTTACACACAAAGAAATATTATGTAATATACAATTGCAAATATTCATTGTATATCATTGCTGCCATGTCTCAGGAATTCCAGTATTTGATATTACCATATATATATATATATATATATATGATGGTGCTATTTGCCAACACTTTTAAGAATGCAATAATATGTAGAGTATAATATTCTGTGTGATAAAGATTGAATATATACAAGATGCAAGAAGGCAAGGACACATTCATTTGCTTTTAAGAATGCAAATATTCATTATAGCAGTCAATACTAGACTGTATTTCAGCAGGTCAGGATAGGAAATGAAGATTTGTTTCCCCCCTCCTCTTTTCTCTGTATTTACTACAATATAATCAAGAAAGAAGTAAGACTTGGAAAGCAAGCATTTTGATCCAGGCTTCCTCTTATTATTGTTGTAGTTGAACTACTGATACTTGAAGTCATGATTTAAAGAGGAGCCTTCGTTTGTCCAGGAGCTGCTCTGAAGCAAGATGATAAAAACGTCTCTTCCATCTCTCTCTTATAGAAATCTAATAACGATAAACTAAGGTCCCTTTTTAAAATCACAGCAGATCGCGAAGAAAGAGAGAGAGAAATCTAAGGTCAATGGAAATGATACCGTTTGTACGTTTTCAACCGAAGCATCGCTCAGCATCCACACTGGAGAAACAACCCGGTTTGGCACCGCTTTAATTGTCCCGGGGACAAGGCTATGGAATTCTGGGAGTTGGAGTTTGTCGAGCTAGACAGAGGGGCAAACTTCCAACGACTTTCAGCCCGAACAGCCCTAAATGCGAGGAAGAAACGAGGAGCTTTGAACAGCCGGATCCTAACAATGAGAGACCGGGGTTTCCTTTTGGAAAGAAAAGGCCAGCTTTGGCACCTTCTCAGGCAGTCCATGGACACCGGGAGGGTCCCTTTTCTCTCTTTCCCAGCCGAGGAGGAGAAAGGATGCCGAACGACTTTGACTTTGGAGTCAAAGCAGCAGCCGGGAAAATTTCATTCATTGACTGGAAAAGAGATGCGGCCGCCGGCTTTCCTTTCCTTTCCTTTATTTGCGCTACGATCTGCGCATGGGATGAGTTAATTTCTGCCCAATACTACTACTAATAATAAAATTTTATTTCTCTCCCTCCTTTCTGATAAGATCGAGGTGGCTTACAATAAAATAATAATAATTACACACTAGAGAAATAACTCTTTTAAAAACTTTTTCTGGCTGAAGGCTATGGAATTCTGGGAGTTGGAGTTTCTCTCCTTTTTTCCCCCACCTGATCGCACCAGTCCCTTTTCGAAGGGAGGGATGGAGTTGGGTTTGTTGTTTTTTTACCAGGGGGAAGGGGATCCTGGTTCCTGAGTAACAAAGAGAGAAGGGGATAAAGAAATAGGTAGTAAATAGCGTATGTTTGTCCACTCTAACAAACAGAGAAGGCTCCTCCAAAGAATGAAACACACCTTTCTTGGCCGAGCGAAATAATGCAGAGTATTCCCGTTGCAAGCTTTCAAGCTCCACGGGCTTCTTCATCAGGGAAACAACCACAATCGGAGACGTTTGTAAGATGCCTGCCTTTGGTTGTTTCTGCTCCAAAAGACACCGCAAGAAACAACCCATTTTGTGACTAGTTTTAACTTCCCTGACCCAGAGCGCTGGGGATTCCTGAGGATTGTAGTTTCTTATTATAGGATTAAGCATCTCTCTCGGACAGAGAAGGCTTCAATGTCCCACAAAACTGGGCACAAGACCATACCCCCTGTTCTTTCTTCCACCCCATTTCAACTCTTTTTTCTGTCTCTTTGCTATGGAATTCTGGGAGTTGGAGTTTGTTGTGGGGCCCAGAGCGGAGCGGAGCTCCGCTCTGGGCCCCACAACAAACTCCAACTCCCAGAATTCCATAGCAAAGAGACAGAAAAAGACTTAAAGCGCTGCCAAACCGGGTTATTGTTATCCAGTGTGTCTGCAGCTCTTGCCTCAAACTGCTCAAACTCCCGCGGAAAAGGGCCCTGGCCAACCAGGAGAAAGCGCCCTCGGGCGGCCCCACTGCGAAAGGCAGCAGCAGCAGCTCCAGCCCCAGTCCTCCTTCCTCCTCCTCCTCCTCTGCTCTCAGTTTCCCAGCCGGAGGAGGAGGAGGCAGTAGTAGCAGCAGCAGCAGCAGCAGGGCTCCTTCCATCATCCTCAGTCCCCGGGGTGGCTCGCAACACTAACCCTGCCCAGCCTCGTCTCCTCCTTCCCCGCCCCTTCTCCATCTTCTCTTCCCTGAAGAAGAAGGGAGGGAGGGAGGGAAGGAGGAGGAGAAAGAGAGAGCAAGCGAGGCAGCATCAGAGAATCGGAGAGAGATGCTGGAACAGCAGCAGCAGCAGCAGCTCTTTTGATTGTCTTCCCCATCAGCGGCCGCAACAACAACAACAACAACAACAGGAGGCGACTTTCTTCCTCTTCCTCCTCTTCCTCCTGCCGTCACCTTCCCATTAAAGGCCCTCACTCGCCGCCGGAGGCGATCGCTTCCCCTTCTGCGCTTTTTGCGGCTTTTGTCGGGCGGCGTCGGCAGCAACAAAGACTGGCATCTCTTCTTCTTCTTCTTCTTCTTCTTTCTTCCCTCCGAGCACCTGAAGGGTGGAGGTGGTGGTGGTGCTTTCCCATCCCTTTCCTCTCCCTTCCTCTGGTCGGGGCCAGACATGGAAGATGGGTCTTCCGCTTCTTCTTCCTCTTCTTCCTCGGCCAGCTGCTTCCGACGGTTCACCGAGTGTTTTCTAAGCGCAAGTAAGGAGCTGCTTCTTCTTGGTCCCCCTTTTTTTGGGGGGGGGAGGGGGTGTCTCTGTGGCTGGGGGCTTGGAGGGAGGAAAGCAGGGATGCAGTCCTTTTCAACAAAGACTTTTCCCTTCTGTTGCATCCGCACTGGAGAAATAACCCGGTTTGGCCCCGCTTTAACTCTTTGTCTGGCTCAAGGCTATGGAATTCTGGGAGTTGGAGTTTGTTGTGGGCCCAGAGCGGAGCGGAGCTCCGCTCTGGGCCCCACAACAAACTCCAACTCCCAGAATTCCATAGCCTTGAGCCAGACAAAGAGTTGAAACGGGGTGGAAGAAAGAACAGGGGGTATATATATATTTATCAACCAAAATAATTTGGACCAAACCAGGGGAAAAAAAGAAGATCAAAAAGCAAAAAAACACACCCCAAAACCAGTACACAGTCTCTCATAAGGTCTTCATATTAAAAGTTTTAGTAGCTGAATATTGAAGGAAAAGGGACAATGATATATATATATATGTATATATATATATATATATATATACATACACATACATATACTTATCCATTAATCTTTGCAGCTTCGATATTTGCGGATTTGATTATTCACGGATTGGATGAATATGTTCCCTCTAGGAATCTCTACGTCCTCCAGTGCAACTTTGTGGTCAACTTTAACTAAGAGTCGCACTGAAAGACCTAGAGATTCCTAGAGGGAACACTTTCCCAGGCATTTGTAGCTCCTTTTGTGCAACTCTATGGTCAATTTTAATTAAACGTTGCACCAAAAGACCTAGGACCTTATCAGACAGGAGGAATTTCTCTTTATTTTGAATGGAGCCAATTGGAGCCAATTTAAATTTGCTAGTTTAGCTAATTCATGTGAATTCCTATTGCGTTCAGAATGCATTCAGAATGACTTCCCATTATCCGAAAATGACCTCCTCATTGCCCAAAATTGCATGAGATGCTTTAATTTGCAATAAGGTAAAACCCATGATTGCGTTTAGAATGACTTCCCTTTTGCCCAAAATTGCATGAGATACTTTAATTCGCAATAATGTGAAACCCCATGATTGCGTTCGGATTGCCATTGCATTATACCCCCAAATTCGGTTGTACGATAAGGTCCCTAGAGATTCCTAGATAGGTGTCATCTCAGGTAAAAACATGGTGATTTGTTGTTGTTGTTGTTGTTATTTGCAGTTTTTCCATATTCACGATGCGGGTCTTGTGCCCCTAACCCCAGCAAATACGGAGGGACAAGTGTATATATCAATCAGTGGTTCCCAAACTTTGTCTTTCAGGTGTTTTGGATTTCAGTTCCCTCCCAGAAGCTCCAGCCAGCTTGGCTAAAAGTCATGAATTATGGGAGCCAAAGTCGAAAACATCTGAGGGACCAAAGTTTGGAACCTTCTGGTATACTGTGTATCAAATAGTGGGAAGAAAAGGAAATTATTATTGACTAACCTGGTGCCGTGATATGACTGTATCCAACAAATCTGATTCATCCTTGCCAAAGAAATCCAGGAGCAGCCTGACAGATTTGGACAGTGTCCAAAGTGGCATATGTGCATTTAGTGGGGAATAATTCACTCATCTTTGCCCGCTCACTCCCTAAAGATGTGTATATCTTCTACTCAGCTGGTTTGTGCTTCTGACTCAGCCAGTGATTTTAAATGCTGTTTGTAGTTGTAAACAGTGGTTGTGGTTCAGAGACTAGCCGTGTTAGTCTGGAAAACCAGTAGGCAAAGTGAGGTTGTAGCACCTTTCAGACTGATGTGTGAGAGAAAGAAGTTGGAAGCAGGAGCTTTCATGGACTTGAGCCAGGGACCCTCCATTCCACCCCAAACATCTGAGGAAACAGACTCAAATCTACGAAAGCTCACGCTACAGGCTTCATTCTTTCAGTCCCCAGAGTGCTACAAGATCCCTTTACATACCTATCCCCTAGAGCTATTTCAGCTTAAGCAAGAACGAATACATGATTTGAATGAACTTTGTGTTGAGGAAAATGTTGAATATTAATCTTAACCATTGGCAATTTTCTGGGTGTCATCATTGTATGGTGACTGAGTCACTGTTTTTCTATACCTCCTGCACTTCATGTGCTATGTAGCTGAAGTACATAAAAGCTATCTTAACCTTAATACTTATTACTTTGTAACTGGGCAGCCTGTGCATACATTCAGTTTGTGCCAGGGTTCACTTTCCCCTTTTGTGCTGTGAGTCAATGGGAAAATTCATTTTCGCCTGACATTTCAGGCCCTGTATATGTATATGAAAATAGTGCAGCATATATTTGCACATTTATTGTTTATTATTTTATTTATTTATTGTATTTATACACTGCTCTTCAGAAATGCTCTCAAAGTGGCTTACAAATTGGTAATTAGACAGTTCCCTGCCCTCCGGCTTATCCGTTTCTAACCTCCCTCCCAGGGTTCTTATAAGTCTCAGGGTTCTTATAAGTCAGAAATGACTTGAAGGCACATTAAAACAGGAAGAAAACATTCTAATACAGGCTGAGTCTCCCTTATCCAGAATTGCAAAATACAAATTCCAAAAAAACCCCAAAACCTTTTTCTTGGGTGGCTGAGATAGTGACACCCTTTCTTTCTGAAACTGTACAATGTTTGTGTACAATGTACAGAAACTTTGTTTCATGCACAAACATATTAAAAAATGTTGTATAAAATTACCTTCTGGCTATGTGTATAAAGTGTACACGGAACATAAATGGATATTGTGTTTACACTTGGGTCCCGTCTCTAAGATTTCTCATTATGAATATATACGCAAATACAAGTATTCCTAAATAATCCAAAATCCCAAACACTTCTGGCCCCAAGCACTGATGATAAGAAAGACTCAACCTCTATGTATATGTGTTGTAAAACTACCATAAAATATGATTCAGTGTGGGTGGGAAGAGAAAAGTCCATGATGTGACATGTCAAAGTAAACAGATCAAGTTGCTTATAAATGATTCTACAGTCAGTCCTCCATATTTATGGATTTTTTTTATCCATGAGTTCAAGCATCCACAGCTTGCAAATGTTTTAAAAATATATAAATTCCCAAAATCAAACCTTGATTTTTGTTATTTTATATAAGGGATACCATTTTACTCTGCCATTGTGTATAATGAGACTTGAGCACCCACAGATTCTGTTACCCACAGGAGGGTCCTGGAACCAATCTCCAGTGGATAACAAGGGCCCAATGTACAATCACAGTTCAGGAAGTCAAAGTTCTTGGCATTTAGTATTTCATGCTTCCCCTACTCCCCACACAGAAAACTTTAGAAATGCCTTCCATGTACTAAGGCATTTTAAAGTACTTAAAGTGGTCCATTGGGCCAAGCTAGTTTATCTTCAATGATGTGTGCACCAGGTTTGGGTTGCTGTCAAATACAAAGGTCTTGGAAGGGTTGTGGTGGGGGCTATTTTTTAACACTGCTTTTTTCTGGTGACAGTTACTCCTGCCAGGAAAAAAAGCTGCTAAAAGACAGTGGTGGTTGGGAGAAGTTCAGCTTTACTTTCTTGCTACCTATCTGTTTAAAATCCACACCACCTACTTTGCAGTGACTCCACAAGGACTTCAGGTATCATGGCTAGTCTCAACATTAATGCCTTTCTTTTTGTTTCAATTGTTTGAACCCCTTTTGAACTGGTGAAACTCTGTAATTGGTGTGTAGTCTCAAGGTATGTGTTACATTTATTTTAGCTTTTCTATTGTCGTGAGAACTGTGCAGTGTAGTGGCTTGAGCACTGGACTACAACTTTGGTGATCATGGTTTGATTCCTGCTCAGCCATGGAAATCCGCTGGGTGACCTTTGGCAAGTCACACACTCATAGCACCAGAAAGCCCCATGATAGATTAGCCTTAGAGTTGCTGTAAGTTGGAAATGACTTGAAGGCACACAACAATTCTTGTACTCATAGTAGCACCTGTTCTTTTTGTTGTGTTCTTTTTTTTCAAAAAGAAAATTAGTATGGTAAGAGTTGGGAATTTGAATAGGAGAGGATTAACAGAGTGAAACGTACTTCAGGACAGTGCTACTCAAAGTGGTGATCTGCAAGCCATTGGCTCCTGGTCTGTAGGGAGGGAAATTGCTGGTCTACCACATCACCTAGTTTAAGAAGTACAGCTGCCAGAGACTTCTTTAATAGCTTGTTGTAACGTCAGCAGATAATATTTGCTGGGGAGATTTCTGACTCATTGCTCTTGATAAAATGGATCTTCCTTACATTTTCCAAAAGGAGCTTGGAAAGTTACATTTTGTTTTATAACTGCCATAATAGTCAGTAAAAGTACAGCCAGTGAATATAGTGGCTGGGGTTTTAGGGTGCTGTAAACAAGTAAGTTTTTCAAGCTCTGAAAAGGGTCAAACTCTCTTCCTCCTAGCTGAGTATTTAGGGCCTGTACAGACCAGCACTTTGTGCCAGCCTGTGGGCGGAGTCAGGGCTCAGCATTCTGATGACACTTACCCTAGCTCTGCTCCCATGGTGCCATGATGGCATGCACCACTCCATGCCATCATGACACACTTCCAGCACAGCATCCAAATGAGGCAGTGCTGAAGGGGCACCATAGAACTGCGCTGCTGTGGCTATGGCACCCATGCAAAACGGAGCTGCTTTTTGCGGCTCCTTTTTGTGCCCTCCAGAGGCTGGATCAGGGCTTGAGGTTGCCACAGCCCTGACCCGGCCAGGAAAGGGTGGGCTCTTGCCGCCCCTTAGGGGCAATCTGTACAGCCCCTTAGTTGTCTATGTATAGATACACCTTTCCAGTGGGATGCAGAGGGCTGAATTTGGAGGCTCTGAAACCTCAGAAAATTGGTACTTTAGAGGAGCTTTCTCTTCTCTCTGGATAAAACAGATTATCTAGATCCATTTCAATCTGGTTTCAGACTTGACTATGGGATAGAAACAGCTTTGGTCAACTTGGTGGATGACCCATGCAGGGAAAAGGACAGAGGGAGTGTATCCATGTTGGTCCTGCTAGATCTCTCAGCGGCTTTCGATACCATCAACCATGGTATCCTTCTGAGCCACCTTTCTGGGATGGGACTTGGGGGCACTGTCATGCAGTGGTTCTGGCCTTTCCTGGTGAGGCAGACCCAGAAGGTGGTGTTGGTGTATTCCTGTTTGACCCCCTGGCCATTGGCTTATGAGGTCCCTCAGGGTACTGTTTTGTCCCCATGTTATTTAACATGTAAATGAAACCATTGAGAGATATCATACGGAGTTTTGAGGTGCAGTGTCACCAGCATGCAGATGACAATAATGGACTGGATGAGAGCAAACAAATTGAAACTTAATCCAGACAAGACAGAGGTGCTCCTGGTCACTTGTAAGGCAGATGAGGAAATAGGTACTTTGCCTGTGGTGGATGGGGTTACACTCCTCCTGGAATCTCAGGCTCACAACTTGGGTGTGCTCCTGTACTCAACTCTGAGCCTGCCTCCCCAAATTTCAGCAGTGGCCAGGAATGTATTAGCATAGTTAAAATAGTGTGACGGCTGTGCCTGTTCTTTGAGATGTCGAATCTGGCTAAGGTGACACATGCCTTAATTACATTCCATTTGGACGTCTCTAACACACTCTACATAGGGCTGCCTTTGGAAACTGTTCAGAAACTTCAGCACATGCAAAATGCTGCAGTGAGAATGCTGACGGGCCAGTTTTAGGGAGCATATTACTCCACTTGCTGCCAATTTCTGGGCAATAGCAAGTAAATTTCTATACCACTTATCAGTGCACGTAAGCACTCCTTAAGCGGTTTATAACTGTAAGCTAATTGCTTCCAACAAGCGACTTCGGAAGGATGCAAGCCTGAGTTCAGCCTGAGTTCCTCACTGTTGAACTCACAACCTTGTGGTTTGTGAGTGAATGGCTTCAGTACAGGTATTTAACCACTGCACCACCAGGGCTCTTTTAATTCAAAGTACTGGTCATGACCTATAAAGTCCTACATGGCTTAGGTCCAGACTATTTGAGAGACCATGGGGCTTTCTAGATTGGCAAAAAGAAGTGTGTTCATGGCTGCATGAAACTCTAGCCTTTAGATGAGAAAAAGGGAAAGTGTGCCATGAAAACGCTTTTTTTGCATTTTAGGGGAGAAGAAGAGCCTTTAAAAAGGTGCTAGTTTCCCCAGCTTCTTTTTTAAAAACTGCGGAACAGAGCAGCTCCATCTAAAGGCTGTGGTGCAGCTGCTAAGCATTAAGGAAAAGGCAACTTCATGTCACACTTTCCTGCCAATCTAGAAAGCCCTCATATCTCTCCATGTGAACCTGCTAGAGCCCTCAGATCTGCAGGGAAAGGCTTTCTATTGGTCCCAATACCATCACACTTGCCTACTGAGGACACAAAAGAGAGCCTTCTTGGTGGCTGATCCCATCCTCTGGAACTCCCTTCCATGGGAAGTGAGGGTGGCCTCCTCCCTGCTTGCTTTCTGTCAGCAAGCAAAAACAGTTTTATTCAGGCAGGTGTTAAATCTATGTAATCTATGTAATCATAGGATGTTTTTTATATGGAGTGTTTGCTGTATAGGGTGGGTATTGTGGTTTTATTGTGGTTTTAATGTTTGTAATTTTAAATTATGTTTAATGTGATGTTTTAATTGTTTTATTGTAATAAGTTTTAAATAGTTTATTTGTGAACTGTCTTGGGTTCCTTTCTGGGAGAAAGATGGCATAGAAATAAAATAAAATAATGTAAAATAAAATAAAATAAAATTGGAGATTTCATTTGGCTGTCTGCTAGAGTATTCAAACTGCTGCTATCTGTGACTTGAGGCCTCTGTGTTTCTAAAACAGTGATATTTCTATCCAAAGAAACTAAGGCTGCTGTCACAGTGCAGAATTAATGCAATTTGACACTGCTTTAACTGTCATGGCTCGGTCCCATGGAATCTTGAGATGTGTAGTTTTTTGTGGCACCAAAGTTCTCTGCGAGAGAAGGCTAAATATCCCACAAAACTACAGTTTCTTGAAGTCCATTTCATTGAGCCATATAAATTAAAAATGGTTTCAAACTGCATTAGTTCTGCAGTGTAGGTGAAACCCAAGACTTGGTGGGGGATGGACCATCTCTTGAAGCTGTAGAACTTCTCATTGCTCATAAAAGTGAACATCTTGAAGCAAACAGTTTGGTTGGAATAATGTTCTTTTACGTGTTTCTTGCTTGGTGTGTTTTATACATCTAATTGGATATATTAATTTTAGCCGTGGTGCTCACTGATGATCTAATACAAACACTAATCGTTTTGGTGTAGTTCAAGAAAACTGTGCAGAGAATCATGAGGCACCTGTGTGTTATTTAGCTCTACAGTATGAACCATTCAGAAAATGGCACGCCTGGAATAAATTAATATGAACAGATTCAACTTAAAAGTATAAACGTCAGAAAAAGAGTCCGATCATCACAGATGAGATTGTGGCCAGGGTGGTGGTAGACAGAAATGCAAGCAAGCAAGCAAGCAAGCAAGCGATATAATGAAACCATTAGTATATATATATATATAAAATGCCTATAAGAATGAAGAAGGAATCTGGAAACAGAATGTTATAGAAAATGCCCAAGTCCCTTGTACCATGTTTTGTTGTTGTGTGCTTTCAAGTCGTTTCTGATTTATGGCAAACCTAAGGTGAACTTATTACGGGGTTTTCTTGGCAAGTTTCTTCAGAAGGGATTTGTCATTGCCATCCTCTGAGGCTGAGGGGGTGTGACTTGCCCAAGATCACCCAGTGGGTTTACGTGGCTGAGCTGGGATGTTTAGCAACAGAGAATGAAAGCTAGTGCTGTGGATATGCTATTAAAAACAACTTATTCAATTTTGGTTTGCTAACAAACAGCTTTACTTATTTGTGTCACCCATGACCTCTGCAGGTATTTTTCCAGAACAGAGATAACTTGAACATTTCTACGTTTTATTTGAGTCAGTGGTGGGATATCAGCTTAAAAACTGCTGATATATGATGCTCTTCAAACTTCTGAGGGAATGTCTACAGTAACAACTTGCTTTGTTAGTTTTGGCACTATCCCAGTAATCTAACTTAAAATACAGTCTTTAGTTGGGTTCAAATGGTGCAAACAGAACACATCCAGTAGTTTGTAACATACGCTTGTTCCCGCCTTCTTATATTCAATTTGAACAAAATTGTGGCTATTCCTGGGATCAGAGCTATTTTTTTTGTGTTCATCATAAAGCCAATAACTTAAATTGTCCTGGATTACAATAGCTTCCTTGTTTCTGTGTGTTTCATAGTACCCTGAACTGTTGCTCAATTGTTTCCATGGCAGCATATTGTCCTGATAGGTGTGACCTTCCAGTGGGTATCACCTCATTTGTAGACTTCTTTCTACTTTTTGTCTCCCCTTCTAACCTCTGTCTTTAGTTAGAAGAGTTCTGACCATGTTGTTGAAAGAAAAGAGAACTTCCTTCCAGTTATGTTGATAGGCTAATTTGGCCAGTAGGAACAGCTGGACATTTGATTTGTTAAGAGCAGGGCATCAGAATGTGAGGAATGGTGGACTGCCAACTGTCTAACAATCCAAATGTGACAAAATTCACTTGTCACACGTGCCTAGTTGGGTGTGATGTCAGAAGCAAAAGCAAACAAGCAAACAAAATACCCAAATTTAAAACACACATTCATGGGCTTTTTTTTTTTGGATGTTTTCCCAGAATGGGCACCAAATTGTGGCTAGGTATGAAATGCACTGAAAGTCACAAAAGCTCACACTCATATACATCTCTTTACAAAAACACATAAATGGTTTTACTCAGATCCCATCCAAGTACTAACCAGGGCTGACCCTCCTTAGTTTCCAAGATAAGATGGGATCTGGTGTGTTTAGGATATTTTGCCCTTAAGCAGTTTTTGCTGTGTGAATCCACCCTCTGTTCATCTGCTAAAAGGCTGAATAACATAAGAACATAAGGTGTGTCATGCTGGCTCAGTCAGCTACAAGGCCAATCTGGTTCTTATCATCTTGTTCCCACAGTAGCTAACCTGTTGCCTGCAAAAAATCCTCAAGTAGCTCACAAGTGTAATAAGGATCTTCTGTAGACTCCCTGAGAAACTACAGTGGGCCCTTGGTATCCACTGGGGTTTGGTTCCTGAACTCCTCTCCCACCCATAGATAACGAAATCTGTGGATGCTAAAGCCCCATTAAATACAGTGGCATAGTGAATTGCATCCCTTATATGACATGGCAAAATCAAGCTTTGTTTTTTGGAATTTCTATTTTTAAAAATATTTTCAAGCTGTGGATAATTAAATCCATGGATAAAGAATCTGTGGATAAAGAGGGCCAACTGTACTTGTATTACTGAAGGTAATAGAAAACCATTATCACCAGAAGCCATTGATAATTTTATCACACATTAAGACATGTTCAGTTTTAAGATAAATTTGGTTGTATTTACAATGAAACTGAAAAATTTCAAGCCAATTCCCTCAACATTTAAATGTGATTGGCACATGTTCCTTTAAGTGTTATTGAAACAATCTGGGCTCAATTTGGTGTCTAGCCACTACTTCTTGAAGCATTTCTGGCAATCTCAGGAAATGGATTATTGTCAAACCAAGGATGTTGAATCATACTTTTCATTTCAAAGAATGTTTTAAAATATGCCTATTTTTAAAAGCTGCCATTTTTTCTGATTATTAGAAAATGTCATTTAACTTTCAGCATATGCTTTAATGACATTCTTGCTTAAAATAATGTTGATACTTGTACACATATACAATAGAAAGAGTCCAAATCCATTGTTAGTCTATCACGATAAGAGCAAATCCATTGAAATCAATGAGATGTAAGTTAAACATGACTAACAAGTCTTAGACATTTCAGCTGTACCACTTTAATTAGAAGACCTAACACTAGATTTAGCCTTTTATCAGTACTACTCAAAGTGGTGATCAATGGACTGATGCTGGTCTCTGAACTATTGGCAACTGCTCCCTTGAGATCGTCTAGCCAATGGGTACAAATATAGTACTGGTCTTGGCACATTGGGGGAAATTTGCTGATCCACCACATCAGACAGCTTAAGAAGCATTCACTTTGAGTGTTTGGAGAATGCTGACCTACCATTGTTGCAATATAGTTTGAGTATTTCATGGTGTTATCCGCACTCAGGCCTTGTCTGAACTGACTAGGATTCTCTAGGGGCAGCCTGAAGTATCCTAGCCTCAGAGCTGCCATGACCCACACCCCACCCCACATTACCTGGCCCTCCGTTGCAATGCTGGGTAGTTGTTTGAAACAGCTGGTGTGTCTGGTGCTGCTGCAGGTCACTTTGCTCTGAAGTCAGAATGGGTCAGTGGGTCAGTCAGCTACAACCACATGGCTGGGTGCATCATTCTGACCTCAGAATGAGTGATTGATGGCAGTGGCAGATGTGCTGGGCAGCTCAGTGGGACACATTTTAAACATTGCACATTCAAACATTTGCACATTCAGATTGCATATTCAAATATTCCAACCCACATTGCAATGTAGGGCTCTGGCTCTTCCCCAAAGATCTGGAGCAAAAGGTAGCACAGGAGAGATATCCAAGTTTGGGTGATGAATATTCCAGACATCAACTAGTCTGTTTGCATGAGAACTGGAGTTTGGGCCACATATCATCCGATCTCCCCATGGAGAGAACAAAGGGAGGCTATTGTATTTGGCCCATGCAAATAGGGCCCCAGTTTCCCAGAGCAAGCCCTGTTACTGCACTACCCTCATGGATTCTAGTGGTTATTGTTAGGACTGGGAACTATCAAGGCCGTTTGACTGCTGTGGCTAGTAGTTTTTAGTACATACAGAGGAAAGGGAAGCAAAATTTAGGCTTGGGTTCAATTTAATGGAACAGGGTGTATGATTTTCTCTTCCCAGTTGCATTCTGTCATTTCAGGGCTCCAGGAGAGAGCAGTAGGAGGGAAGAGGTATGAAGGTTTTGTTTTGCAAGTCATTGCTCTGCTTCTCAGGAATAAAAAGTCATAAACATACATAGTGAAAGCATCTACAAAGCATTCTAGCAGGATATTTCAATTTAACACAGGTAATTTGAATTAAAATACATTTTTTCTGTATGTTTTAAAAGGGAAAATTCCTTTTGTAAAAAAAAAATCAAGATACTTCATGTGATATTTATTTGTATGGTTAAAGGAGTGTTAGATTTTTGGAAAACTGCTCATTCACATTATTAAGATAGGATGTCCTATTGAGGAGGGAACAAGCTTATTTTCTGCTCTCCAGAGAATAGAACCCGGAACAATGGATGCAAGCTACAGGAAAAGAGATTCCACCTCAACATTAGGAGGAACTTCTTGACAGTAAGGGTTGTTCGACAGAGGAACACACTCCCTCAGAGTGTAGTGGAGTCTCCTCCCTTAGAGGTCTTTAAACAGGGGCTGGATGGGCATCTGTTGGGGATGATTTGATTGCGATTTCCTGCCTGGTGGGGGGGGGGGGGGTTTGGACTGGATGGCCCTTGTGGTCTCTTCCAACTCTATGATTCTGTGATTCCAGAGGAAAACAAAAACTTCAATTCTGTGCACAGATGTTTTAATAACATCCTATTGAAATGTTGGAATTCTTAATTTACTGGTGATCAGGCTATAGTCTTATGTATAGTTGCATGTCCCATTGAGTTTTGTGCAACCTCTGAAAAGTATTCATAGGATTAATCTGCAAGGTGCTTTTGCATAATTTACTGGTCAACTTGTATAAAAATGTCCAGTGTTTAAGTTAAATAGTAATTTTCTCTGTGTCAATTGTTTTTGCACTGAAAAATAAACAGTATTTAGTGGCCTATGCATTTGTACAGAAAGGTGTTTTTTCTTAAAATGCTCCCTATGCTTTTATAATTTTCAGGTGCATTAACATTTTATGTTGATTTCAAAATACCTGTTTGAAATGTGTTTAAACAAGCAGGTATAATTTAGACTTTTGTGCTCCCTCTGCTGGTTGCTGCACTGCAAACAATTCAGCTCAGCCCTGTTTTTCAAGTTTGTCTGATATTACCGACATCAGAAACGAGCGTAATGTTCCAAAACCCATATAAAATATAGACACTGTTCATAAATAGTTAAGGAGAAAATATATTTCCAGAGGCGGCATTGGCTTCGATCCAGAGGATTAAAAGTGAATTTCAGTTTCTTCAAGGCAGAGGAGTGGTGGTTCATTTCCTTCAGATGTGACCCTCATCTGAGTGAAAGTGCTTTCCACTCGTACAAGTTGTTTGCTGGACTTTCTATTGCCTTTTAAAAAAGAGTTGTTCAGAAATATGTTTATATTGAATGTAATCTTGGTTTAGAACTCATCTTCTCTGTTCATCATTAAAGGATGAGATGGACGAAGTGGCTTCAGATTGTGTTCCTTCAATTTATTTTATTGTGAATTTGTTATTATTTTAATACAGTACAAGTTTGTCTTTGTTCCTACCGGTTATTAAACATTTGAAATATTAAGGTCTTTTTCTTTTGTGATTTCCATATTCAAAGACAGAGAAAATCTCTTGTTCAAATATCATTTTTCCCCTGGTTTAGTCTTCACATGTACATGTAATGAAAGTTATTATTTGGGAAGGAATAGAAATACACTAGGATACCTTGATGTAGAGGCATCAGAAACCAATCTTACCATCCGTGACTGAGTGGTGTGGAGGATGGTACTTCAGGAGTCTCAATCCAAGCTTGGAAATTTTTTAGAGGGCAGCTTCTAGAACCCTCCAACCAACATGGACATGGGTCTTTCTGATAGGGAGAGTCTAGGAATTATAGTGCAGAGAAGTAACTTTGCCAAGCTCTGGGCTAAATTATATCGGCTATGCAACATTTTGAAGAAAGATGTTTCTCCATTGTTTTTGGAACAGACTGAGAAACATATATGTGTAGTTTAAAAAAACAAGCATGAAAAGAGTTCGGGAGAAACTGTTGCACTTTAATTTACTTTAATCTTTCATTTTGTTTTTTGTACTAGTTAAGGTTTTCTTCAATATGAATGTAAGTCACCTTGACTTACTCATTTCTAGGAGAAAGCAGGCTATACATAGCATAAATAATGTACCCTATATGCTAGTCCCATTGATGAGGCCAGGCTTTCCCTGTCCAACACTTCTAACTAAATAGTTTGCATCAGTGTCGTTCCACAAAGGGAGAATGGAAATCTTCATAGACGTCTCAATGGCAGAACATGTTCAGAAAAACAAGTATTTACAAGAAACCTCCCATACTTTTTCCCTTTATGAATGTCGACAGTCAGTCTGACCTTGATGAAGATATTGGATTATATCCAGTACCCAAAGGGGTCACGACACACAGGCTGAGAACCAATGATCTAGATTCATGAGTGTTATGTGTTCATCTGTGTAGAATGTGTGCTTTTACAATCACAGGTTAAGCTTTGAACATTAGTCTAAACTGAACTTAATAAAAAAAATCAAGGGAAATTTTCTGCTTTGCTCTTCACAAGGAGTAGGAGTAGGAGTGCAGCGGTGTAGATAGTAAGGATATGAGTCCTATTATTAATTTTTTATTTTTGTTAATGATGATGATGCTCCTCCTCCTGCCACCAAGATTTATACAGGTGCAGCCATTAGCCAAAATCTAATATGATGTTGGCAAGAGTTTTGAGATTTTCAGTATCATTTGTCCTTCAGGGCTTCCTGGTGCAGGAAACATTCCCTGGATGTTCTACTAGGTTTTCAGATCAATTTTTTTAAATTGCTTGGGGTGGTTGATACAGCAAGGAGAGTTTAATCCTACTCCATTCTTGTTTGATGGATATAGCATGCCATCTTCCCAGAGCAGTCTTGTAATAAATGGGACAATCTGATGCTAAGCCCTATAGAAGCAAAGCCAGTGCACACCCTTTTCTTCTAGATGGGATGTCACTGGGGCCTCTTGTAAAAACAGGATGTAACACAGTATGATAAATATTTAGTGCCTGGTTTTTGAATACCCTTCTCTGGAAGATGTGCCTGAAGCCAAGATTCTGCTCATGTTTATGTCAGGTTATTGTTAATTTTTGTTCAGGCATCTCTCTCTCTTTGTTTGAAGTAGTTTTCTGTTTCTCAGTTTTACTTTATTGCCATTTAGTTTTTCTATTGTTTTATTGATTTGACTGTTTTATTTTTTTTGAATCCTCATAAATAAAACCTATTTTTTAAAAAAAATCCTTCTCATTAATCTGATGAACCTAACTCTGATAAACTTCCATTTTTTATAATTTAGATGCTTAAATGTAGAAATACTAAAAATGGAGAAATGTATTACTACATTTCTGTATGCATATGTATATGTATTTCTATGGCCTGAAACAGGCGGGCAGTAAAGTGTGGCTTCCAGTTGCTCTGGGGGCATGTGGTGTTTAGATGACGCACACCCCCAGAGCAGCCAGAAGCTGCATGGAGAGGACACCTGGCTGGAAAAAGCTGGCCACAAAAGGACATCCCTTTTGTGACATCTGGCATCCTGTTCATGACCACAATAGCAGCCCTAGTCAGGGCTGGGCACATGTGGTTGTTGAATTCCCAGGCCGATCAGGGCAGAAGCGGCCTCTAGATATTCTTTTTGCTCTCTCTGTTTGAGGCCTGTATGTATATGTATTTCTACATATAGTTGACATTTTATTGATACCAGCTGCATATATTTATTTATGCACACCATCCCTGGCGTTAATGATTGCAAAGTAAAGGAGAGTCAGCATGGTGTACTGGTTTGAGTGTTGGACTAAGACACTGGGAGACCACACTTTGAAACCCCAGTTGGCCATGGAAACCTACTGGGTGATATTGGGCATGTCACACTCTCTCAGCCTCCAAGGAAGGCAAAGCCACAGCTGCACTGAACAAATATTGCAAAGAAATCCCCATGAGACGTTTGCCTTAGGGTTGCCATAAATTGGAAATTACTCTAAAAATGTATTCCTTCATATGAAGATCTATTGCAATATCTGGATCCCAGACTACAGAAAATACCTATACAGGTAGAGAAAGCCAACAACTGCTGATTAGAGTAGGTCAATTGTGCATGTTGCCCTTTGATTTAGTAGATTTCTGTTACTACCTCCTTTTACCCTCTACCTCTGGCCAGTGAGAAATTTGAGAAATCCAGGACTGGGAAGAGGCAGTGATGCCCGAAGGATGCATTGCTTTCCTTTTAAATTTCCTATTAAGCAAAAAGTAAAACATGTGAATTATTGTCTAAATAAGACAACTACTCCATTGACTTAAGTATTGGTTACACTGAGTGACAAGAAACCTAAATATCCTAAAGTTACCAGATCCTGCCTGATCCTTAGAAACTACTGTATGCAGGGTCAGCTCTGGTGAGTACTTGGATGGGAGACTGCCAACAAATACAAGGTGCTATAGGCTATTTTTCAGAGGAAGGAATTGGCAAAACCACTGTTTACAGACATTTTGAAAGGACACACTACACACACACACACAGAGGGAGAGAGAGAGAGAGAGAGGTGGCAACAACTCTATAGGACTACAGGTAGATCTTTCACAGTTTAACTGAAGATGCCAGGGATAGAGACCAGGACACTAATCACGCAAAGCATGTATGTGCTCTACCACTGAACCTTTCCAGCAGATTTATCTGCAAATGATAAAATGACATGGAATTTATTGCTGTTTTAGACATTTCCAATATCATGCCAAGTTTACAAACTGCTGATTATGAAAATGTGGGTTCTCTTTGCTGGCATCTTCCATGTTTGATTACTGAGGTTTTCATTTTTTCAAAGAACAATGAAAGACATTGCAATTTAAAATAACTTCTTGACATATTTTAATGTAGGCCTCAAAAAGAATTTGTAAGTGTTTCTGTCTAAAAACTCTTTTCAGAGTGATTATTTAAAGTTATGCTTATTTTTTCATTTTTGCCATCTGTCATTTTGCAATTGCAATTCCTTTCATGATGTCTTTCAGTGTAAAATTTAGTTAACAACTTCTTTTACTGCTTAACTCTTTCTTCTGTAACACTAAACCATAGTTTATTGCCATATGCAGAAGTCTGCCGCCCTCCGCTAGGAAAGTTATGAGGAAACCTTTCTGTTTGTTTTCAGTTCAACAAGACTTTCACACAGGAGGCTTACCATGTGTAAATTATCAGGAAATTGTCAGAAATCGTGGGAAACCCATGATCTCCATTCACACCCTCATGTGCTTCTCCCATTGTCATAGAGGAGTTGGCGCTCGCTCATCCCATCATTGATCTTCTGGTGGCTCCAAGAACGCTTTATTGACAGGACAAGCAAGCACTGATGCCTCCATGATGATTTTCTTATGGGAGAAGCGCACAGGGGTGTGAACGCAGTTCACAGGTTTCCCATGATTGCTGACAATTTCCTGACAGTTTACATACAGTAAGCCTCCCATGTGAAAGTCATCATAGGCCTGATCTAGATTGGCAAAAAGAAGTGTGTTCATGGCTGCATGAAAGTCTAGCCTTTAGATGAGAAAAAGGGAAAGTGTGCCATGAAAATGCTTTTTTTGCGTTTTACGGGAGAAGAAGCACCTTTAAAAAGGTGCTGGTTTTCCCAGCTTCTTTTTTAAAAACTGCGGAACAGCGAAGCTCCATCTAAAGGCTGCGGTGCAGCTGCTAAGCATTAAGGAAAAGGCAATTTCATGTCACACTTTCCTGCCAATCTAGAAAGCTCCATAGTAGTTCCTCCTAATTGGGAACTGTGGTTGTTGTTGGTGGTATTATTATTATTATTATTATTATTGTGGCTTATTCAAAGAAGGCAGGATTGTAAACCAAATATTGACATTTACTTGTTCAGCCATTAAAATTAGGCACCTAAAATTAGGCACAATTTGTTTTCATACTGACATTGTGCTAAATCACAGTTCATTGAAAATATGGGCAAATCCCTTCTGTTTGTTTTGCTGTGGTGGTTGTGATGCCACCTATTTATAACCATTACAGGCCTCCAGTGTTCCTTGTACTTTTGGGTGGCTGGAGATTGTGTGGACAATTGTGCTGCGATTATTTTCCTCTTCTCAGCTCTGAAACTGGATGGCTGGGGGGTTTTTTTTACTTGCACAGCCAAGCAAAGTGCCTTGGGAATATGCAGTCAAAGTGGTACCTCCACTTGATAGTAAGAAAGGCAAGGGTTGAAAGAGCCTAGTGGAGATGTTGGCCACTGCAATATGTCATTTGGCTAGAATAAGTAGGATCAGAGGGTAACAATACAAATCTCAGGCTGTGTGACGGTAAACCATAATTCACTCTATCTAGTGGTACAATTCAGACAAAAGCACTTATTATGGTTTAACATGACTGTGGTTTAGAACCAAACCATGATTTGAACTGCCAAACATACAGCCAAATTATGGTTTCAACTTTTCCTCCTTGACCCTCGTTTCTGTGCTGTAGCAGCTCTGATGGTCGAGCACTGGTTTGTCAACTGATTATAAACTGTGGTTTTTCAATTCAGTATCAATTCCAAACCAGAGGGTTCAGCTCAGACATCTTGGAACTTAGTAAGTTTAGTAAGACTTGATGGGTAAAGTAACAGTAGCTGACATATTTGGCTGGGTTGGTGGCATTTTGGTCATGCAGCAAAATATAGCAAAATCCAAAATCAACACAAGAGTGATACTTTTATTGTCCAACCAAAATGCACAAAATACATTGTACAAGTTTCCAGAGCTTCACTGTCTTCTTTATCTGGCAAAGATGCTTTAAATCATACAGGAGAAGAAAAGTGATGATGTTAGAATCACAGGGCTGCATTTTGTCTCAGACATTCTTCTGTTTTCAATTAAGCTGGTCTAGAGGAGTATCAATGCTAGCAGAGATTATTGCCCTTCTTAACCATGTGAAGACCAGGGACAAAGTTCCTGTGGCCCCATCCCGCTGCTTCTGGAGGCCGCGGGGAAGCCTCGCCTCCAAGCAGGGCCTCTAAGCAGGGTGCAGCAAGCGCCCTGGGCACCCGTTGCACCCTGCTTCCCTCAGCGGTGGCGAGGGGAGAAAGGGGCTACTGCGGCAGGCCCTTTCTCCCTGGGTCTTTGCCGTGGCCATCTAAAAGCTGCAGCAAAGACCTGCCCCCCAAAAGGAGCTCTGTTCGGAGCGCCTTTTTTGCGCCGTGGAAAGGGCGCGATTGGCGCCCTCCCGCGGCGCAAAAGCATCACAATGTGTGCAGAATATCTAAATGCTGCTCAAGTGATGACACTATCATAGCGCGTCCGTATGGACACCACCATTTTAAAATGGCACCCATACGTTTTAGGGTTAGGGAGGGTCTAAAAGCTGCACCCTCCCTAACCCTAAAAACACTTTAACAAGCCCTTATTGTGCCGCAAAGTGCCAATCTAAATTGGCCCTTTGATTCTATTGGCAACTGAAAAACTCTTGCCCCTTTGAGACCATGTTAATTAACAACAGAAGAACATCTCAAGAAAAGTGTAGAGCTGTGACTTCAACATCATCACTTTTCTTTTCTTGTATGATTTTTAATATCTTTATCTGATGAAGATACCAGTGAAGCTTCAGAAGCTTGCATTATGTATTTTGTACATTTTGGTTGGACAATGAAGGTCTTGCTGTTTTGTGGATTTTGGATTTTGCTGAATTTAGCAGCTTTAAAAGATTAAACACAGTTTATACTGAGAGCCCAGGTGTGGTCTGTTTAAATGCCCTGGGTGAAAAGAAACGGTGTAATAATTTTCCACAACATGTCTTTCCCCCTTTCATAGAAATAAAACTGAGTAAACATTTACTGTATGTTGATTCAAATGTGGAAGGAAAGGGCCCAGATAAAACTGCTCCAGAAGTTAAACTTGTTCCAGTTGATCATTCTTGCTCTGAAACATATGCCTATACATTGTGTTTATGCTGCCTTCACAGTTGAAATTACTGGTGGTTTTCTAGATCATTTTTATGTCTGTCTAAAGACTTTTCTCTATACCATTATTTTCAACCACAGCTGCAGTTTATCTACGGTTTCTCCAAATGTTTCTCTTTCCTTCCCTTTAAAAAAAACAAGAGTCTTCATTCCCAGTACTGTTTCTTCTCTGTCATGGGATGGACACTGACATCTGTTCTGGTGCACTTAATTTTATTTTTCATTGTGCATAGAGACGAATATATATATGTGATACTTAGGTACCTTCCTGACTGTTCATAGTTCATGTTAACTAATGAATTCCTAGTATTAGACTGGAAGAATATTGTACCTTAACATAAGTCTGGTGCCAGTAGAATATTTTTCCATTCTGATATAATAGTGCACGTAGAAAAGGCAGACTTACATAACAGAAAATACAATTTATCTGTTTTTGTGATAAAATACTAGCCATTTCCACAAGCTCACTATTTAACACATAGTTGTTGCCAGTTTGTTGTGAAGTTGATGAGTTTTCACTAAATTGAACTTTGAACATAAAATTTATATTTTTGGTTAC
The DNA here is from genome assembly GCA_034509955.1 of Urosaurus nigricauda. Lineage (NCBI taxonomy): Eukaryota > Metazoa > Chordata > Lepidosauria > Squamata > Phrynosomatidae > Urosaurus > Urosaurus nigricauda. The sequence continues at coordinate 308,613,447 of JAOEGL010000001.1, read as the reverse complement.
TGCACTAAATTTTGTTTTGATATTAGTAATTGAACATTATGTGATTTGGATTGAATCCAGTTTAGTCTCAGCTAAGCAGATCCACTGTCAATGGTACTTACATTAGTGTTGACTTACCACACACCCCTTTATTCAGTGGGTTTACTTTATTTGAGAATAATAATTGGATTTAGGTCTTTATCTCCAGCACACCTGTTTATTTTTCCTGTTGGTTTTTATAACTTTTTTTAAAAGATAGAATACAATGACCTGAATCCAATTACTTGTCTCAGCTAGTGTCGATCCACTGAATTAATCTGTTCTTGGAAAGTCAAGTCTTATGTAAGGTCTATTCATTCAGCGAGTCTGCTTTAGTTAGACCCAATAATAACATTATATGCTCTAGATCATAGCTTCAAAAGTGATGTAATTTTTTGGAAATTTTGAGGGCATGGAGGGGGAGTTTCTTTCCCTGTTTATTAGTAAAAATGGGACTGTCCCCTGTTTTTTAAAAAAAGGACTTTCACACATAGACTAAAATATAATAAGATAACAGGCTCAGAAGTGATATATTTTTTCCAGAAAAAAAGACATTTATATTGTTTACAGACTGAACATCCCTTTATTACTTTAAAGGGAGCAAATGTATTATACATATTAAAATATATTATACAATTTTGTTTTTCATGAAATTATCATGTTTAGTATATTAAAAGTACAGCTCAATCAAATAATAGTTACAAACTGAATTCCCTTTTATTTTTAGAATTTTGTTTAATTACAAATGGAGCTGCAAGGTCCTGAACTATAAGGAACCTCTTTTTTGTTTTGTTAGGAGCAGGCAAAACCTAGTAAAAATGGAAGAAACCAACATCATTAGTACATATGACAGCACATTTATTTATTTATTTAATTGGCATCCCTCTTTTCTCCCACAGCTTAATCTGTATGTTTAAAAAATGGCTAAAACCATCTGTAATACAAAAATCTAAAACTCATTAAATAACTAATTTAATAAACATTATTAAAAATAGCCATCAATTATATCTGGTGAGAACATGGGAGAGGGCCTTCTTGGTGGTTGCTCTCAGCTTTGGAACTCTCTTTCAAAAGAGGCCAGATTCCCTCTTTCCTTACTGTTCCTGCATAGGCAAGGGAAGACTTTTTTGTTTTGTTTTGCAAGGATTTGAGAGCTAATTGCTCAGGGGAAAAGGGCTTTTCATAATTTGCTGTACTGTTTATTTGCTGTTTTCTTTTTAATAGACATGCTTCTAAGTGCTTTAATTCTGTTATTAGTTTATTTTGAATTTTTGTGTGATGTGAATTTGTCAGCTGTAACCTTTATAAGCCTCCTTGAGTCCTAGACTGGGAAGAATGCAAGATATAAAGAAATTTAATTATGCTCAGTTCTTTTTTTAGTACAAGAGAATACATTAATGATTCACATATTTTATACTTTTGCTGATTTAAAGAAATAATGTGATTAGATGTCAATAACATGTCAGAATAGATTTTTTAGTCCAAACTTGAACTATACCCAGTAACATAGGCTGTGTCTGCATGGAAGAAAAGAAGTGTTCCCATCCCATTCCCATACTGACCTGTTTAAATGACACACAGGTCCAAAACGGGTGAAACACTGATCCAATTACACATCAGGGCCATTCTCTGGAGTAAAAAGAATCCTTGGAGCCAGAAACTGGAGAATCCCCTGAGCGTTAAGGCTGCATGCCAGTGTGGAGATGGGGGAGGATCACTGGTGGGCATAAGACGTCAGGAGGCACTCTTGGCCAGGTGAGCCACTGACCTCTTTCTGTCTGTACATTCCAACTCCTGTCACAGCACTGTCACTTTCAAACACATACTGCATTTTGGTAAGATTGGGGCCAGGATGGGATAGGGGTGTGAACAGACAGTGCTGATGGTATTGGCTCATTGTGGGTACTAATCGTGTGAACAACTTGTCCTACCCATGAATATGGGAGCTCTGATATTAATCCGGTTTTCCCGTCAGTGCAGGTATGATCTTAGTTGCTGAGTTATGAGCTGACACACAAGTTAATATCGTTGATTCAATGGCCCTATTTTAGTTGAGAGAAACAATAAGATTGAGGTCGTTGTGATTAAAAAAAAAAGTTTTCACAGTCTTAGGGAAGGTAACTGTTAACATGTAAGCAGTTTTTCCTCACTGAATTGAACCTGAATGGAACTGCCTTCATCAGCCATGGAGTGGGAAGCACTTGTCCCTCCCAAGAACCTGCTCTAGGACTTTGAAAATACTTCAGACTGGTAGTTCCCAAACTTTGGTCCTCCAGATGATTTAGACTTCAGATCCCATTTCCTTACTGCTTAGCAAGCTGGCTGGGGCCTCTGAGAATTGAGTCCAAAATACCCAGAGGACCAAAGTTTGGGGAGCACACTGATTTAGAGTTGTTTTTCAGATGATATTGAAGGCTGTGCAGTAGGGCTAGGAGCAAAGAAGGTTTCATTACACTTGTACTGCAGTGCTAGAGCAGAACCGAGTTTTGGCTTTTTGTTTTTATCTGGGAATACCAGAAAACCCTTCAATTATAAAGAGTGAAAGCTCAAGAGAAAGAAATTAAACCAGAGAGAAAAGGTAACAGCAGTGATTAAAACAAAACAAAACAAACAAACAAACAAACGTTTAAAAAAGCATTTGTGCAAAACTGGTTGTCAGCCAGAGTTTCAAGCATGATTAGTATAATCTTTGACATGGAAGAAAAACTGTCTATGAGTAGTTTCACAGCAAGAAGGGCTGAATCCCAGACAGTCCATGGGGGTGACCTTTTCAGGGCTATCTCTGTTTCCTTTGGGAAATGCCTGTAGTTACCTCAGCTGGCCACTCAGGGAAGATTTAATCTAATACAAAGTTTATTTTTTTGACCTAGCCTGCAGGACAAGAGAACAAGAAGCCTTTACACCTGTCCTTGGGAGAAGGCCCTTTACCTTTGTGAAGACTTCTTGACAGTAGTGCAGTAATGGGGCAGGGGGCCAAATGAGCTCATCCAAATAGGAACTCTGTTCCCACATGACAATTTCTCTCAGCCCCCAAATGCTAGCACTGAAGCACTAAAGCAATTCACATCAAGAACTCTCAGTATTTACGGTGCCCACATTTACACTATGAAATAAACCAGTTTGGAAACCTGATTATTTATCTGTAGATGAGACTTCACTGATTCTACTTGGTGCAGTTTTCGGGGGGCAGGGGTGGCAAAAAGCCCATTTAAACTGGTGAATTTGGGACCGGATCCCTTAGTGGTTCTTGTTTTTTTAAGAACTGCCACTGTCTACCTCTCCAATAGTGTGAGTAAACTATTGGATTAATTCAGATTATGAAGCCACCATTCAGGAAATGGAGACACCTCCATTTACATCCAGGGTGGTGGTGAATGGAAACTTCAGACCAGATTTAAATGCCATGGAGAGATTCGCTGCCTTAAAACAAATTGGGAATGATGAATCAGTTTCGAATCAATTCACAGAAGTGATTCTCTCCATGCAAAAAACTTGTGTGACTGGCCCCTATGTTTGCATTCCTGTGGTAACTTTGCCTGCCCCATTTCTTTGGCTGCCTAAACAACTGTTCCTGAATGCTCAACTGAGGTTTTAGGTTGCTGGTTCAAATTGGGGTTTGAAGATAATTTTCATGGGAGGATTTTTATTTGGGGGTGATAATGCTGTCACCCCCCTCTCCACCCAGTAGCTACATCACTGGATAGAGAGTAAGTTAGGCAAGAACTAGAGTTATACCCAAGGAGAACTATGACACACAAAGGAATTTATCACACGGGAAGAATTTCTTTCAATTTCGAAAGAAATGGAAGTGAGGCCAGTTTGGAATTGAGTAAATTCGCTAGTTCAGCGAATTTACATGATTGTGTATTGACACTGCATTGTGTTCAGAACTGCCAGAAATTGCCTCCCAGTGTCCGAAATTGCATGTGATAGTTTCTCACACAATCACATGAAACCCCATTATTGCATTCGGAAGGACTTTGCTTTGCCCGAAAATGTGTGTGATCAGCTTTCACGCAATCATGTGAAACCCCATGATTGCATTCAGATTGCCATTGGATTATACTTCCAATTCCCTTCGTGTGATAAACTCCAAAGTGTAAAGAATACTAACTTCTCACCACATGTTCTGCAGACTTGTTTATTATTGCTTATTGTTTAAGAAGAGGTTGTCTGTTCAACCACACCTGATGATTGGCCTGGCTCTCAAGAGTTTTGACAGATCCAAGAGGAGGAAATATTGGCTTTAAATGTCACAGCTGAATATGTGCTATAAAGGGAATTTCTATCAATGACAGTGAAATTCAGAGCTGCAAGGCAGATAAGGATTGGTGTGTGGTGGGGAGAGGGGAGTTGATGCTTAACTCTTTCTGGACAAGATGGTGAGCAAGTAAGTGAAAAGACAGAATTCCCCATACTGGATCAAAGTGGATCAAACCTCCCTTTTTCATATCTCCCTTTTAATAGCCTTACTGTCTAAGAGCATATACACATTATTCCTTTTTGGGGTGATATTTAGACCAGTGGCATTTCATAGAATCATAGAGTTGGAAGACACCACAAGGGCCATCCAGTCCAACCCCCTGCCATGCAGGAACGCTCCATCAAAGCATCCCCGACAGATAGCCATCCAGCCTGTGCTTAAAGACCTCCAAGGGAGTGTGTTCCACTGTCGAACAGCCCTTACTGTCAGGAAGTTCCTCCTAATGTTGAGGTGGAATCTCTTTTCCTACAGTGTGCATCCATTGTTCCATGTTCTAGTCTCTGGAGCATCAGAAAATAAGCTTGCTCCCTCCTCAATATGACATGCCTTCAAATATTTAAACAGGGCTGACCCCTCACCATCTTAGTTGCCCTCCTTTGGACGTCTCCAGTTTCTCCACATCTTTTTTGAATTGTGGTGCCCAGAACTGGACACAGTATTTCAGGTAAATTTGCAAATACTTCACACTGGGGTGTCACCTGATGCAGGGGGTGGGGCTTTGGGGACAGGGCTTTGGGGCAGAGCTGGAATAACCCCTCCCCTGCACACCCTCATCTCTGCTCTGTGTGGCTTTACTCTAAAGTAAAGCTGCACAGGGCAGGAACTGGGGATGCCGGGCCCCTTCCCTCACTGCCCCCCCTGCCAGGTCTTTTCTTTCCCTACCCCCCCCCCCCCGCCAGGCTTGAAAATACCATCTCGGAAGGCAGGGACTGGGGATGCTGGGTCCAACCCTCCCTGCCCTTTGAGGCTTGAAAGACTGGAATGCCAGATCTTCTACCTACCTGTTGCATGCCATGGGTGCTCACCAGATTTCAACCCCCTTCGATGGTGTCACTCTGTGCGACCCACACCTCCTGCCCCCCCCCCACAGTGACGCTACTGATTTGGACAGTAATATATCATCATGGATTTATTAAACTGATATGGGTGGAGGTACAACATCCCATGACTTCGAATTTTTATTTGTCCATTGCATTAAATGTGGAGCAAGAATTTCCTGGAATAGATCAAGATTGCTTTTGATTACTGCTTGCTGTTATTAAAACATATGAATCTATTGTAGAAACATTCATTTCCATGTGACATTTTGAAATGCATTCTACTTTCCCTCCCCTTGCTGAATGTTCTTTTAGCATCATGCAACAGCCTGAAGCAAAGCAACTGATAGAGCTGTGGTGCCAAGAAACAAGATTGTTATGCCACCTAGTTCTCCTATTTTAAGCACTGGCAAAGTTGGGTCTTTGCAAATATTGTTGTTATTGTTATAATTACTATTGGGGAGTCTGTGTTCATTTATGCAACTGCAGAATCCAGTGTAGCAGGGGTGGGCCATCTCTCTTTCCTACTGCCCTCATAAATAAAAAAAACCAAACTGCTTGAGGACACTGGGAAACCTTTTGCAACCAGTTTTTGAGTGGCTTCTAGGCTGGCAATGAGGAGGTAAAGGGAAGCAAGTTTCTATGTTCTGCCAAGCTCCTGAAAAATCTGATCCGGAGGTCTTTAAACTGAGCTATGTGTGGGGCGAAAACAGTATTCCTGAGGGCAGGAGTTTATCAAGTGTTTGAGATAGTAATCTGACTGTTATACAGAGTAAGAAGCAAATAGTACAAGAACCCAATAATGAGAGGGGGAAAAAAACTTTAAATAGGCAGCTAGAAGGAATGATCCATGGTCTTAGATGCCTCTACACTAATGCAGAGAGTATGAGAAATAAGATGAACTTGAACTCTTACCATAGCATAGCAAATATAGTAGGCATCACTGAATTTATTTGGATGAGTCTCATGAGTGGAATGTAGTAATACAGGGGTATAATCTATATCAGTGTAGTAGAACAAACAGGAGGGGAGTAGGAGTAGGAGTATTTGTCAGGGCTATTTACACCTGTGAAAAGATCCAAGACTTAAATCTTGGAAGCCAGTTTGAGAGCATCTGGGTAAAAATCAAGATGGAGAGAAACAACAGGGATGTCATTGTGGACATCTACTACAGACCCTCCAAGCCATATTAAGGACTTGGTTGATCCCTGGAACAAATGGCCAAACATTTAGAAAGGAGAGATGTACTAGTAATGTGAGATTTCAACTATCCTGATATTTATTAGAAGTCAAACTCTGCCAGGAATATAAAGTCCACCAAATTGTTTGTTTGACTTGCTTCAGTGTCCAGAAGGTGGAAGAGGCAACAAAGGGATCAGCTATTTTATGTATTCTAGACTTTAGGAAAGCTGATTTCAGTAAACTTAGGGAAATACTGGGTGTGATCCCTTGGTCAGGAATATTGAAACAAAAGGGAGTTAATGATAGAAGGGAATTTCTTAAAAGTGAAATATTGAATGCATGATTTCAAACAGTTCTGGTGAGGAGGGAGGATGGGAAGTGTCTAAAGAAACTAAAATGGATGTCTAAAGAACTTTCAACTGAGTTAAAATTTAAAAGAAACATATACAAGAAATGTAAAGGGGGGGGGAAGTGGGTAATAACTGAAGAGGAATCCAAACAAATAGCCAGCATGTGTAGGGAGAAAGCCAGAAAAGCTAAAGTTCAGAATGAATTCAGGCTTGCTAGAGGGATTAAAAGCCATAAAAAGGGCTTTTTAAAGTTATGTCTATAGCAAAAGGAAGAAGGAAATGGTAGGGCTGCTGTGTGGAGAAATGCTATCACGGAACAGAGAAAAGGCAGAACTACTCAATGTCTTCTTTGCCTCAGTTTTTTCCCCAAAAGAAAAACAGCATTGAACCTGGAGAAAATGGAGTAGATAGTACAGCAGGGGAAATTCAGCATGTAATTGGTAAAGAGATAGGACAGGAATACCTGGCTACTTTAAATGAATTCAAGTCTCCAGGGCCAGATGAACTTCATCCAAGAGTGTTTAAAAAATTGGCAGAAGTAAACTCAGAACAACTGGCGATAATCTTAGAATTCCTGGACAATAAGAGACTGGAGGAGGGCAAATGTTGTCCCCATCTTCAAAAAGGAAAAAAAAGAGGATCAAAATAATTACTACCCAGTCAGTCTGACATCAGTACCAGGAAAGATTTGATAGCAGCTCATGAAGCAAACCATCTGTAAGCACTTAGACAGGAATGCTGTGATCACTAAAGTCAACATGGGTTTCTTAAAAACTAGTCATGCCAGCCTTACCTCTTTTTTGATAGAGTTACACGTTTGGTAGATGATGGGAATGCTGAGTATGTAATGTATCTTGGTTGTAGTAAGGCCTCTGACAAAGTCTTCCATTATATTCTTGCAAAAAACTGGTAAAATGTGCACTAGACAATGCAACTGTTAGGTGGATTATTAGATGGTTGACTGATTGAACCCAAAGCGTGCTCATCCATGGCTCCTCATTCATCCTAGAGGGAGGTAACTAGTCAGGCACCACAGGGTTCTGTCCTGGGAGCAGTGCTATTCAACATTTATATCAATTACTTGGATGATGGAAAAAGGAGCATTCTTACCAAATTACCAAATCAATGCAAAAGGGATCTGGGAGTCTTGTGGTGTAGCACCTGAAAATGCTAATATGATCCTAGGCTTTGCCAATAGGAAGATAGCTAGATTGAAGGAAGTAATAGTGTCACTCTATTTTTAATATTTCATATCTCATATCTGGATTGATAAATGTATCGGGACGTTTGGATATGTACAGTATGTGTAGCTTGGGGAAGAGAAGGTTAAGAGGTGACATGACCACCATGTTTAAATATTCGAAAGGATGTCATATTGAGGATGAAACAAGCTTTTCTCCCCTTGTTACTCCAGAGTATAAGCCATGGAGCTATGGATTCAGGAAAAGAGAGTCCACCTAAATGTTATGCTACTGTAGAAAGAAATTCCTGATAGTAAGAGCTGTTTGACAGTAAAATAAGCCTTGGTATGTCAGGAATGCTTTGATTGTGTATTCCTGCATGGCAGCTGCTTGCCCCTTTAGTCTATGATTCTGTGATGTGTTTCAGTGTTATATTTGATTTATACTTTGGTTTGTTGCTTTTATTAAACAAGAGATGGGAGGATTAGAATGTTCAATGGTTTTCTTTTATGCTGATAAGTGCATGTAGAACAGTATAACTACTGTAAATAAACATTTTTCTCAGTTTTATTGAGTATTCAGCACATTGTAGGAATTATACATGCATATCTCTCCTGTCTCTAATTTATTCTTCCTGAGATAACCTGTTTTTCAGTGGGCCTTGCAAATTATTTTTGCAGGTGTTTCCTTTAGTATAGTTACTATGTTCTACTGCTTGTTATTTAGTGCTAGGTAATCAAATGGGCATTTGTTTAAATTGCTAGCACTGAGATGACTAATGATTGTTTCTGATAAGGAGCTCATAATTTGTGCCAGATTCGGCAAGGGCCTTAAAATCTTTCTGAAAAAGGAATGTAGTATATGGATTCTAAATATCTGTAAATTAAAAGAAGAGAATAATGGAACTATATTTCTATTGGGAAAAGTGTAGAATGATCTGGTTTTTAAAACATCTTTTTGAATTTCATTTCAGTGATATTTGTACATTGACCATTTGTTTACTGAAATGATGACCTTCCTTCTTTCCTCCTTTGTGGTTGTTGTTAACCACCCACATGGCACTCTTGACCCATCATGACTCTTTGGATGAGACATCTCCTAGACTCACTGTCCTCCACTACACTGCTCACTACACCGATTCATTTGCATTTTGCTGGGTCTTGATTTTAGTGTTTTATAGGAAAGCCATCAAGAACTTCAATTCAGACTCAGAAATCATCATTCTCCCAGCAGATAAGGGCAATGCCATAGTAATCATGGAAACAGAACAATACAAAAAAATAAAAATAAATAAAAATCAAGCAACTCCTGGATCCTGCAATATACAAAAAACTGAAACAAGACCTAACCAACAGAATCACCAGGAAAATGAACAGTCCTGAAAAACACCCAGAGTCAAGGGGTTTTCCAGCAGACAACTGATCACTAATTAGACACAAATCCTCTTTGCATATTCTCTCATCCTGAGGCCTTGTCATTGAACAACAGCACAACACACAGATTAACATGGAAATCACTCCTCCCAACCTAGGGTCACACAGTATTGAGCTTATCACCTGAATCATAGAATCATAGAATCATAGAGTTGGAAGAGACCACAAGGGCCATCCAGCCCAACCCCCTGCCATGCAAGAACTCTCCATCAAAGCATCCCTGACAGTTTGCATCCATTGTTCCGCGTTCTAGTCTCTGGAGCAGCAGAAAATAAGCTTGCTCCCTCCTCAATATGACATCCCTTCAAATATTTAAACAGGGCTATCATATCACCTTTTAACCTTCTCTTCTCCAGGCTAAACATCCCCAGCTCCCTAAGTCGCTCCTAATAGGGCATGGTTTCCAGACCCTTCACCATCTTAGTTGCCCTCCTTTGGACATGCTCCAGTTTCTCCACATCTTTTTTGAATTGTGACACAGAACTGGACACAGTATTCCAGGTGGGGCCTGATCAAGGCAGAGTAGAGTGGCACTATTACTTCCCTGGACCTAGACACTATAGTTCTATTGAGGCAGCCTAAAATTGCATTGGCATTTTTAGCTGCTGCATCGCACAATTGACTCATGTTCAACTTATGGTCTACTTGGACTCCTACATCTCTTTCACACGTAGTTTCATTCAGCCAGGTGTCCCCCATCCTATATCTGTGCATTTCATTTTTCTGTTATAAGTGTAGTACATTACATTTCTCTGTGTTGAATTTCATTTTGTTAGCTTTGGCCCAGCTTTCTAGTCTATTCAGGTCATTTTGAATTTTGATCCTGTCCTCTGGGGTATTAGCTACCCCTCCTAGTTTAGTGTCATCCGCAAATTTGATAAGTGTGCTCCCAATTCTGTTATCCAAGTCATTGATAAAGATGTTGAATAGCACTGGGCACAGGACAGAGCCCTGTGGGACCCCACTTGTCACTTCTCTCCAATATGAAAATGAATCATTGTTGAGCACCCTTTGGGTTTGGTCAGTCAACCAATTACAAATCCATTTAACAGTTGCCTTGTCTAGCCCACATTCTACAAGCTTGTTTGCAAGAATGTCATGGGGAACTTTGTCAAAGGCCTTACTGAAATCAAGATATATTATATCCACAGCATTCCCTTCATCTACCAAGCCGGTAATTTTATCAAAAAAAGAGATCAGATTTGTCTGGCATGACTTGTTTCTCTGAACCCATGTTGACTTTTTGTGATTATGGCATTGCCTTCTAAATGTTCACAGACTCTCTGTTTAATGATCTGCTACAGAATCTTTCCTGGACTGAATGATAATTGTTGAGATCCTCTTTTTTCTCCTTTTTGAAGATGGGGATGTTTGCCCTCCTCCAGTCTGCTGGGACTTCTCCTGTCCCCCAAGAATTCTCAAAGATTATTGCCAATGGCTCCGATATTACATTTGCCAGTTCTTTTAATATGAAGCCTAATTGTGAGCAAAAGGTTCCTCGAGTATTCCTGAAGCACAAAGGTGTGATAGCACGTCACACTTCTAAAACATCATTGAGGCATCCTGCTTCTCTCCCATCAATGAAGTGTTCGTGGAACAGCTATGAAGATCCCATTATTCAAAAAAATGGCTGCTCTGTGAATGCTTCATCGACAGGAGAGAAGCGGGATGCCTCAATGACGTTTTAGAAGTGCAACACACTATCACACCTTCACACTTCAGGAATGCTCCAAGAACCTTTTGCCAATGTTTTACTGATGGTAAGTGCCTCTGTGTGAGAATCCTCCCCCCATCTCTCTATATAAATACTCCACTCACTTCCATGCCAGCATTCTCTGAAGATGCCAGCCATAGATGCTGGTGAAACATCAGGAATAAACTCTTCTAGAACATGGCCACATAGCCCAAAAAACCCACAAAAGACTATGGATGTGGCCGCGAAAGCCTTTGACTTCACAACATGAAGTGATTGAACACCATCACTTCACGTTATTCTGCTGATTGGTATATTGTGCTACTCTGTTCTTTGTTGTTTTTATCTTGTACCATTTTTGTACTGTTACCACCCACAAAAAGGTGTTTAAAAATGCCTATAAAAGGCCAGGTTTCAAAAAAAAAAATGAAGATAAGAGGCATGGACCCACAGGCATTCTTTGACAATATTTTCAGGTTACAGTCTTCATGGGTGACAGCACAGATTAAAAGATACAGATGCTGCAAGCTGAAATAAGAATGTGAATAAAATTTCCTTTTAACCTTATCCAAAACCTATGAAAAAGTTCACATTCACAAAGCTCTGAAAATCACTCATAATTTTCACATATGTGTCACAACTCCCTGAAATACTGACATAGGACTCTTTCAAACGGGAGGAATTTCTCCCAATTCCGAATGGAGCCAGTGCGGATTCATGTAAATTCGCTTGTTTAGCGAATTTACCTGAACCCCTGCTCCGTTCAGAAGGCATTCAGAATTACTTCCCATTACCCGAAAATAACCTCCCCTTGCCCGAAATCGCGTGAGAAGCTTAAATTCTCAATAACGTTAAACCCATGATTGCATTCGGAGTGACTTTCCTTTTGCCCGAATTTGTGTGAGAAGAATTAATTCGCAATAGCGTGAAACCCCAGGATTGCGTTTGGATTGCCCTTGGATTATACTTCCAATTTCCCACGTCTGAAAGAGTCCATAGAAACACCTTAATTTCACACATAGTCTCACTCATAACAAATTTATTCCAGTCCACAATTTCAGATACTTAACGGATGTTTTGACTCTTTTTTAAGAAAAGAAGTAGCCTAATGTCTAGGAATGAGCAAGTTTTCAGCTGGGTTTCATTAGTTTTCTGTAAACTTGTTCTGCTGCACGTTACATTTCTTTTCTAACCTGGTTTGTACACATTTTGCCACAGTTTTTTGTTTGCCTGCTTACAGTTTAGTAATGTATATTGTGCATGCAAACATTAATGAAATCGCAATGTGAAGGAGTCTTATGAGTAGCTTGCAAAACAACAACAACAACAACAACAACACATGACCCAAAGAGTGTGAGAATATGCAGTAGTTTGAGCAAAGTTCAGATTTTGTTTTATATTTAAAATGAAAGGATGTCATAGCCATAAGCCCTAGCAAAAAGATCAGGTAATTCATAATTCTAAAATTCAGATAGGAGAGTTTCATAAACATCTTTACCAACATCACATGCTAAAATGCTTTTCAAACTTGGATGAATTTCAAAAGTTGCTTGTGATATAACATAAGGGAATGATGTTCAAAGACAGCAAGTAATAAATTTTGGGAATGAACATATGTGTGTGTAACACTTTCTAGATTCTATGGAACTGACTATAATTGAACAGTGGTGCCTGTTTTTCCGCTGGAGGAAAGGCACAGTGGCCAAACCGTGCGGCTTCCCGCTGGTGGAAAAAGCACCTGCAGGTTCTTTTTAAGCTGTGGTGGCGGGCAGCGCGGCATAACGAGTGCACCACTGGTGCACTCATTACATAAGTGCCGTGCGGCACTGTATGGATGCCATGCAGCGATTATGTAATTATGGTTATGTAAATAGGCTGCCACCATCTTGACAGCCACATCACATGCTAGCATTGCGGGCGTGTATACGCTCCGCTCCCTGGCAACCCTAACACGTGACAAGGGCACCACAAAGGGCCGGTATGTATCGGCCCATTGAAAGCACAATTGCATTTTAAATATCAAAATACATGTTTTAACAACAACACAATAATTTATATATTAAATGTGAAACATATATTAAGTCCCCAAAATTAATCAGCTGCCAATGTAGGACATGATTGCAAGACTCTTTTGCCTATTCTGCTTAGTATTTCTGCAACATTTGCTGCAACCGTAGAGCCCTAAATAAATAACAAAACAAAACAGAAGCAAATGCAATGTAGAAATGACACTACAAAGACTGTCCACCTTTGTGTTCTCTGTAAATATACAATAGGAAATACCAGTACCTTATTCAAAGTGAAAATGGCCTGTTCTTTAACCCTAACAAAACAAGTTCCTCTCCAGGTCTCCTTCTTGTTCTGAACTCAGCCAGTAAGTATATCCCCTCCTTTAGAGTTCTCCCACACACTGGGTAAACCAATATGCATAGGATTCACGTGTGGCTAAAGAAAATCTCTATTGTGACAGAATTGATTTGAAACACATCAGATTGATTCAAACCTTAGTGGAGATTTGCATGGTGGGAGGAGTGGAGGAGACATACTTTTTCTTCCCTCACAGTTGCATCCCTGGTGCCCACACATGAAGGTTTGTGAAAGGAGCCTGCTCTACATGTGTAGACATCATACACTGTTTATAACCCTTTGTTATTAAAAGAAGACTAGAAAGCCTGATGTGGGTTCTTTTTGCTTATATTATTCAGAACCATATTCATTTTAACTGTGTGGCTATATATTATCAAACATAATTTAAACTTCAATGTTTCTGGCTTTTTACTGTACTAAGGAAATAGTCGTCCTGTTATCTGAAGTTTTGCATATTTTTGAGTGACTTCTGTTGTTGCAAATAGTTTTTAGTCATGAGAAAAACTTTGCTTTTTTGTTTTTGCATTGTGCTGATCTGGAGTACCCTGTGTAACTGATTTAATTGTAAAGGCTTTCTAGAATGTACAAAGTATTTCAGTCTGAAATAAATATTTAATCTGTACAGTAAAAGGAGTGTGCCTCTCTAATCCATCCATGGAAAATCTCTAACCTGAAAAAAATAATAGAATGCTTTTTAAAAGGAAGACAGAGTGTTCCCTCCTAGTGTTTTTTGTTCTAGGCTTTGCATTCTTGGAAAAATAAAGTGCATTAGGTGGAGAAATATCACCTGGAATACTTCTACAGGGTATATACATGTTAAACAAATAACTGTGATAGATGTTAGTATTTTTTAAGAACAAGATATACTTTAATGGGTCACTGAAACAATTAAAAAAGATGAATGGCCAGCTTGGGGTGGGCAGTATCATAACTAAAACGCGGAACAGAGACTAGAACGCGGAACAATGGATGCAAACTGCAGGAAAAGAGATTCCACCTCAACATTAGGAGGAACTTCCTGACAGTAAGGGCTGTTCGACAGTGGAACGCACTCCCTCGGAGTGTAGTGGAGTCTCCTTCCTTAGGGGTCTTTAAGCAGAGGCTGGATGGCCATCTGTCAGGGATGCTTTGACTTGGAGTTCCTGCATGGCAGGGGGTTGGACTGGATGGCCCTTGTGGTCTCTTCCAACTCTATGATTCTATGATTCTATGATTCTATGATTCTAAAAAGCAGTAAATTTAACAAACACTTTCTCTGGAATATTTTCAAGCTGTGGATGATGAAATCCACAGAATGGATGCAGAATCTGTTGATATGGAGGGCTGATTGTATACTGATGAATGTAACTCTCTGCCAGTGTAGTAGATCAGCCCTGGTGGCGCAGTGGTTAAATGCCTGTACTGCAGCCACTCACTCAAAACCAGAAGGTGGCGAGTTCAAGACCAGCAAAGGGCTGAAGCTTGACTCAGGCTTGCATCCTTCCGAGGTCGCTAAAATGAGTACCCAGATTGTTGGGGGCAAATAGCTAACAATTGTAAATGAAGCTGTTTGTTTAACAAATTGTAAGCCGCTCTGATAGTCTTGGCTGAAGAGCGGGGTATAAATAAAACATTATTATTACATTATTATTATAGTTCCTTCAGGTGACAGAGTGAAGGTTGCTCCCTTCCTTGCCCCTACTTCTTATGCTGGCTGTGGAATAATAACCCAGGAAAGGGGGGCTTGCAGGCATAAGTCCATTTCCTTGGCCATTGACCAGGGATAGGAGTCCATCTGAACATGATGTAGTTTGAGCCCTCCAGGAATGACCCCTGCCTCCAAGATAGGACTGTTCTCTTGTCCCCATGTGTTTAACAGTGGTCAGAATGTGCTTAGGCAGTGACACACCATAATCTCTGTTCAGTGGCTAGGAAGACAGACTTGCAGCTACTGTAGGGATATTGTGGAAAAACATTTATTCTGCAATCTTCCAAACCCATCCACATATCCCTGTGTAACCAGGGGTCACGTTAGCATTTTCCATTAACAGGATGCCAGCCATAATATGCCATAGAAATGTGTGGAAATAGTGGTTGCATTGAGAGGATTTATTTGAGCAAGAGTGCATTTGGATATATGCTTTTGATTAATTCCACCATTTCATTCTTTTCCTAGGATTGTTGAAATACTTTGATTTCTATTGTTTGTTATTTTTGTTCCAAGTATAGTAGAGCTTTTAGTAGTGATGTCTTTGATTTTTGACAGTTTCAGTTATTATTTCAAGTTGATCTCTAAAAAAAAATTAGTTCTTCTTAATGCTCTTTTAGCAACTCTATGCAATGATTCAGCTTAATTTATAGGTACAATTGCAGTTATTCCTCTTAATGCACAGACATTTGCTTTGTAAATTTGTGTTCAGAGGAAGAGTAGAAGTTTCCAGATAATCATCTGAGAAATTGTAACTTGCAGTATTTCTAGCCCACTGAAGAGGAAGGCTACTTTGTGACTGAAAAGCATTTGCCATTTACATTCCATTTTTCTTGTTGTTTCTCATTTATGAGAAATTTCCTTTACACTACAGAGGCATCAACATGCTTTTAATTTTTGGGACTCTGGTGGGTCAGATTTGGTTCCTGAATAATTAGGCCTGTAGGCAGGCACTTTCCCTGCTATGAAGCTATAAAATCTTATATTAATTTGAAAGGTGTTTGTTACTTTATTCAAATTTATTCATTCATAGAATCATAGAATTCATTTTAATTGTTTTTTATATAACAAGTCAGCTGTTGATTTTATCTTATGGTTGATGGGTTTGATTTCTTTTTATTTGTTCTTTCTTTCCTGGAAGAATGAAAAAGATAATGAGCTGTTTCCAGCATGGCAGGAGCAGAAGTCTGCTCATGTAATGGGGATTCTCTTCCATTCCTCCCCATAGCACCCCATATCCTTTGGAAGCTTGGGAACTGGCTGACTCTCAGGGTAGTCCTGGGGAATGAAGTGGGGACAAAGCAGAAAGTCAATAGATGAAAACAGGGTAGAGGTGGGAACAGTTGACATAAACTTTGTTGTTGTTATTGTTGTTATTAGCCTTCAAGATGACCTCAACTCATGGCAAGCTTGAGCCCCCCCCCCACCCCTCCATACCTCTCTGCTCAGGTCCTGCAGGCTCAGGAGATTGAGTCTATCCACCTGGCATCTAGTCTTCCTCTCTTTCTACTTCCCTCCACCTTCCCCAGCATCATTGTCTTTTCTAATGAGTCGTGCCTTCTCATGATGTGGCCAAAGTATGACAGCCTCAATTTAGTCATCTTGGCTTCCAGGGACAATTTTGGCTTGATTTGTTCTAGGATCTAATTGTTTCTCTTTTTGTCCCTCCATGGTGTCCTCAGCACTCTTCTTCAGCACCACATCTCAAATGAATTAATTTTCTTCCTGTATGCTTCCTTCACCCTCTAGCTTTCACATTTGTGCATGGTAACAGGGAATTCAATGCCTTGAAGATTCTAACTTTAGTGTTCAGCTATATATATTTACACTTTAGGTTTTTGTCGAGTTCTTTCATAGCTGCTCTTCCCATTCCTAATCTTCTTCAGATTTCTTGACTGCCATCACTGTTCTGATCAATTTTTATCCAAGGTATGGGAAATCTTTAGTTCAATTTCCTTGTTATCTAGGTTGAACTTATATAAATCATCCATGTTCATTATATTTGTGTTCCACATTGTGGAAGGCTGATGTACATATAGTTTGGGTCACACATGGGGTTTCAGTGTGAAGGAACAAGTGAGTTGTGTTCGCCTCACACTATTCACAGTATGATCCATCATCACAGCATGTAACTAATGGGCTATTTGAGTGGGTAGAAGTGTTTTTATTTGTGAACTAGCAATGTTGGGTGTGAGTGTAGATGAAGGTGTATGGAGAGGGCCTGGATAATGCAAGGACTTTAGGGGTGTAGTAAACTTTACTCATAAAGAGATCATGCACTCCGGTTGGATCCCAGTTGGTAAATTTTTGCAATCAAGTATCAGAGTGAAAATCAGGTTTTACACTCGCTGCAACAGTATCCCCAAATTAAATGCTTATTTTCTGCAGCATGTCCCAAAAATAAAGCACTGTATTTAGGAATCCCTCTCTCTGGCTTTTCTTCGCTAAAATACAGTTGCAGTGAATGCAAAACCTGTTTTCATCTCTTGACACTGCTGTTTGAAATATAGTAACTGAAATTCATCAAGAGGCATTATTTTTGTAAAGGGGGAAAATCACTTGTAAAACACACACAATTATGTGTGTGATCTTTGTGCCATCCTTTAAGTAGCAGAATGAGTTTTGTGTCTTCTGCCACCAAATTGCACTCTGTTCATATTCTTGAGTACTTATTGTGGCTTGCTGCCTTTCCTGAGAATCTGAAGATGCAAAAAGCAAGTTGTGCTAAATACAGTGGGAATCGTTTTCTTTTTTTAAAACCTACATGGCAAAATAGAATAAAATAAAATACAGGATATTTTTTGACCCCAGTGAGGATTCCAATATATAGTGGATTATAAGAAAACAGCATATTCAGATGAATGTTTGGACCAAATCCAATTGTTAGTTACCATTGTAAACACTGTAAGTCAGCCCTTATATGAAATCCATTTATTCTTTGGTTCTCCTCTATTTCCTGTTGTGTTTAAGTAGTTTCTGACTTATGGCAACCTTAAGGTGAACTTATCATATGGTTTTGTTGACAAGAGTTGTTCAGATTGGGTTTGCCACTCCTTTCTTCAGAGGCTGAAAATGATTGTGTAAGGTCATCCAGTAGGTTTACATAGCTAAGCAAGGGTTTGAACCCTGGGCTCCTAGAATCCTAGTCCAACACTCAAACCACTGCACCATGCTAGCTTTTCTGCTTATTTCCTGACCCTTGTGAATTCCGATATTCTCCCCATTAGAACAAACTCTGAGTTCTTCTCAATGGGGCCAAACTACTGATAGCCAGAGCACAGTATATATGCTTCGCTATATCATAACTTGCCAAAAAATTCCATAGGACAATCTAAAATATTATGGTGGCTAGGACAAAAAAGTGCCATATATTGGCAAAAATTAATAGATTTGTTGGGACATTTTAATGTCCCAGCTGTTTCTTTTGTTTATACAGAAAAATTGTGCATGGCCAGTGGCTGAAATTTGGAAGCTTCATTCATAATAATTGTACGGGACAAGTGGCCATATTATGGAATCAGTACCTTGCAAGTTTAGTTCTGCAAGGATTACACAAAAGAACATGACTCTTGGAAATGAAAATGTCCTGTCCTACAACATTAAAATAAAACATTTTTTAAAAAACAAATCCTTCTCTTTCCCTTAGTAGACAAATATTTCCTTGCATCCTATAAGCAAAACATGAGGAGAATTGCCCATGCCCACTGTTACTGAAATGCTACAACACATTTAGAGGTATCATGACTAACCAATCTTGTAGCTATAAATTCTCTACTTTTAATTATTGTATGACAAAGTTATTTCGTCTGTGTGGAGGATCTGTGTTATGAGAACAGAAAAATATTTTTTCTATGGTGGGAATAACTTTATAAACATTTATTATGTCCTTCCCCCTCCACCAGCTTATATTCTGTCTAAACTAAAAAGCCACAGATGTCTTATACAAGGAAGATTGTCTGTTTGACTCTCACATTTTGACTTCTGGTTACCTTTTTGTTTACCTCTGTAGGTGTTTTCTGTGTATTGGGAAAACCAGAACTATCCATTGTTTGTTAAGTGTGCCTATGCAGTAGGATTATGTTTCCCCTTTAAAATAATGTCATATTCTCTTTACTGGCAATACTATTTTCTCCTTTCACTGTGGGATGGAGCCTCTTCCCTGGCAGAGTGCCTGTTGTTTTCAACACTTGGGTGTATATTTTAACAATATCTTCAGAAAAATGAGTTTTCACCCCCGCTTTATTTTATTGTTCCTCCTGTTTTCATTTAGCTGCAGATCTTTCTGCAACACCAGCTCCAAGTACAACAAAAATTAGTTGAAGAACACTTTCCTCTATTGTCTCCTGTATTTAGGCTTGTGATCACAGTTGAAGCACCAGATGTTCTGTGACATTAAAAGCAGTCCTGAAAAATCCCCAAACAGTGTTAGATTTAAGCCAGAAGCATAAGGCGGTGGAAATAGGCAAGAAAACAGAAGACCCTGTAGGCAAACTGGGACTGCTTCATGAAATGCTTCTGAGAAATGTTTTGTCCTAGATTAATCTCTTCCCCTGCTTTATCTTAACCCATTGGTTCCCCTCTTCAGAATGTTTATCCTCTCTGTATTTAGAGTACAAGAGAATGAATAGAATTGCTCAAAATAAAGAAACAGGGTATATGTATAGTAATAAATAAATACAAGAAGAATTTATGAAAGGATTCTTAAAAGGGAAGTTGAACTTTTAATGCATGAAGATGGTTTTGCTCCCTAGGGGTATGTCCTATAGGACTATTCAAATATGTAAGTCAGAAATAATGCTATGAAAATCGGCTTCCCTACTAGATTTTGAGTTCTGTCTAGGTAGAACCCAGGTGAATTACACTGGCATTTAACAATCTCTTGGGGTGGGTTCTGGAACATTTCAGGCTTATGTGACTTTTGCTTTGTGGAGGTTCAAATAAATTGATCAAGTGTATTAATCAGGTTATTGACCCAAGCTGCTGTTTGATGTGGTAGAAATTCTACATTTGTGGATCATACCCTACTGTGATATATTCAAACCTTTACTATTTCGTCAAACCTATACTTACTATTTTGTTTTAACAATATAAAGTGTACTATTTATCACTCAGTGAGTGTGTACATTTGTACTGTTTGATCTAATGAAGTAATGCCCCATTAACTTAATTGTAACATTTTATTAGTGGTTTGCTAGTTTAGTTTTGGTATGTCTGTACTAGGATGTATATTTTGAGCCAGTTCCTAAGTTAAAACACAAGAACATTTTCCTCAATCATGTGTTTTTATCCATGCCTTTAATTTTAAATCTGTTCTAATTCTTGATCTTACTTTGTGTTTTAATTGTTACTTTTTATTCACTCTTACTGTAAGCCATCTTGAGTCCTATTTTGGGGAGGAAAGTTGGTTATGCATCCAGTAAATAATTACATGAATAGTTAACATATGAAATGTTCAGAACATTCCTAGCATTTTGGATACATAAACAATGATTAACCCATGAAAATTGTGAAGCTGAAATTAAAACCCAATTAAAATGAGATTAACACAAAAGCTATTATCCCATGAATAACCAGGAAATAACCAGGCAATAAACAACACAAAGTCATTAACAGGAAAATTCTGTGAATGATTTTCTGCTGTTTCTTGCCTGGATATTTACAGGATAATGGTACTTTAATCACGTTTCATCTCGATGTTGTGTGAAAACCATTAGCACAATGCAGGATTATCATGGGTTAATCACCATTTATACTTCCAATTGTCCCCCCGTGTGATAAATTCCATAGTGTTGTGACTTCAATACATACCTTAGTTTGTACCAGCAAAACTGTTAATATATTCAGTACTACAAAGAGTAAAGTGGCATAAAAACCCTAAAGGCACCAGATCCTAATCAGGATCAGCTATGTTTAATACTTGGATGGGAAAATGCCAATGAATGCCTGGTTATAAGGCTATATTTCAGAGGAAGGAACTGGCAAAACCACATCTGGGTATTCCTTCCTTAAGAATGACCTATGAAATTCATGAGGTTGCCATAAGTTCACAGGTGACTTGAAGGTACCTTAATAGACACAGAAAGAGCAATCAGATGAAGATTTCGGATTGCTGCAGTCAAACTACCAGTTGAAGGACTCTGGGGTAGTGCTTGCTTTCCTAGCTAAGAAGGATGCTTATTTGTCCTAGGTTAGAAAACTAGTTACTAGCCAGCATTAATATTTTCCATGTGGCAAAATGTACACAAATTTTGAAGATGCTGCAGGAGCAAAAGATCAATGCAGAGAGCTTTCAAGCCACTCAAGAGAAAAATTTCATTACAGTTCCCCACAGCCAGAGTTTTTGTGGCTCTATTTTTTCATTGGGTGTGTCTACACTGCAGTAATAATCCAGGTTGACAGCAGTTTAATTGCCATGGCTCAATGCTATGGAGTTCTGGGAACTGTAGTTTTGTGAGACATTTAGTTTTCTCTGTCAGAGAGCTCTGGTGCCACAAGTAACAATAGTTCCCAGAATTCCATAGCATTGAGCCATGGCAGTTAAAAGTAGTGTCAACCTGGATTATTTCTGAAGTGTGGATGCAGCCATAGTCTCTGATATGTCCGGACCATGTGTCCTTAGACCCATAAAGCAGTCCTGTGGACCTCTGTCTGTGCTGCCTGGCTTGGGAGAAGTTATAGTTAAGGCCCATGCCTTCTTAATTTTGATGAAAATTTTATTTTTATTTTGAGATTACTTTGGGATATATACTCTGTGAATATATGTAGATAGGACACACTTGTCTGATTGCATTTGAAGTGATGTCACAAGAGCTCTTGAGGATGAACATTCTAAGAAGAGCCAGTTTGTCAGCTGAACAGAAGACAAGTTGATCCTCACTTGTTCTGTGTGCTGACAGTGCAATGAGGGCATAACTGCTTTTAGCCTAAGACATTTTGGAGTACTGTTTTGAGACAGCATGCGAATCTAAGCTGTCATATGCTCTACCAAGCCTTTGAATTCCCACCAGCTTTATTACTGTTTAAAGTGCTTATTCGGAGAACATGGATAACTCTGTTGTTAAAAAAAATAAATCACCACCTAGAAGAGCTTCACCCCAAATGTCAGATGCTTTAACTTCAGAGAGTAGAAACAGCCTGAGATCTAAAATTGCAGACTCTATTGTTGTGGCAGAGAAAAAAATTGGTAAGTCAATATGAAATAATACTTGGATGTCTTGGGACTGCTTATTGGAACAGTATATAGTAGTATTTTTATTAATTATATTTATTACAATCCTATGAGCTAGGCTAGGCTGAGAGATGGTGAGTGGCCCAGAATCACCCATGAAACTTCAACATTGACCTGTGATTTTTATTTTGGATTCTCCTTGGTTCTCCTAGTCTGACATGGTAACCCATGGGCGTGGATAGCCTAGTCCCTCCAGGTATTGCTGAACTGCAAATTATGACAACATTCCTAGACAACACATTTTACATTTTAGTGCAAAACCTTATATATTTTAATGCTTCTGTACTGTTCTTAAATTGTATTTTTAAATTTGCTATTTGCTGCCTTAAGTCCCTACATTGGGAGAAAGGTGTGATATAAGTAAAGAACAGCAACATTCAAAGTTCTAAATGGCCTTACATTTTATTTATTTATAAAAACATC
The DNA here is from genome assembly GCA_034509955.1 of Urosaurus nigricauda. Lineage (NCBI taxonomy): Eukaryota > Metazoa > Chordata > Lepidosauria > Squamata > Phrynosomatidae > Urosaurus > Urosaurus nigricauda. The sequence goes on along the minus strand of JAOEGL010000001.1, from coordinate 308,590,584 downwards.
TAAAAGCAAAACTACGCAATAAAATTTTAAACACTTAAAATCATCTATTTAAAACAATATAAAATCCACATTAAACAAACCAAGTTTAAAACATCACTAAAATACATGCCCCATATAAACCACCTTTCTTGTTAACACATTGAAAAGCTTGTTTGAATAAAAATGCTTTTGCTTGCTGGCAAAAAGCAAGCAAGGAAGGGGCCAGCTTAGCTTCCCGTGGAAGGGAGGGTGGGAGCAGGCAATGAGAAGGTTCTCTCTCATGTCCTCACCAAACAGACCTGAGATGGTGGCAGAACCAAGAGAAAGCCTTCACTTGAAGATGTTAGGGCTCTAGCTGGTTTGTATGGGGAGATACGGGGTGGTACAGACCGGCACTTCATGCCCGCCTGATAGTGAACTAGGGTAGGGTGGAGCATTCACACGCTCCCAAACCCAACCAGGCACCATCTTGGCACACGCCTATCCATACAGGGCGCACCATGATGATGCATGTGCATCAGAGCACCCAATTGGCTCTGGCTGGAAGAGGCATCATGGTGTGCAAGCCCCACTATGACACCCCTTCCAGGAATTGCTCCTGAGAGGGAGTGGATCATTGCCACAGTGTGCGGGTGCTGCAGCAACGATCCAGGGCAAACAGGGGTGGCATTTAGCCACCTGTCTGTCGAGCCCCACGATCTCTTAAATAGTCTGGACCTAAGCCATGTAGGGCTTTATAAGTCCTGACCAGCATTTTGAATTGTGCTCGGAAGCAAACTGGTAGCCAGTGAAGTTGTCTTAATACAGGGGGTATATACTCCCTGTAACGAGTTGGCTCTGGTTATTCAACACATACCTCTTCTTGTAAACATTTGTCTAAGGACTGAGGTCTGTTGGAAGGTCTACTCCTGGTTTGGGAAGTAATGTGGGAGGACATGTGAGGGGGACCTTTTCCGCTGTGTCACTTTGGTTGTAGAATACACTCCCTTTGGATGCTTGATAACACTAACACTGGCTTCATTTTGGCACCAAGTAAAAACAGGGCTTTTGAGTTAAGCCTTCAGGGCCTATTTGATTTATTCACAAATGCCTATGTCCAGGAATTCTCAAAGATGATTGCTAGTAGTTCTGAGCTTACTTCTGCCAGTTTTTAAAATATCCTTGGATGTAGTTCTTCTGGCCTTGGAGACTTGAATTCATTTGGAGCAGCCAGTTAATCCTGTCCTACCTCTTTATTTATTCTGTGCTGCATTTCCCCTAATGCATCATCTGTTCCATTTTTCCCAGGTTGAGCATTGTTCTCCTTTTGGGAGAAAACTGAGGCAAAGAAGTACAGTATTGAGTAGTTCTTCCTTGTGCCTTTTTCTTCAAACACACACACACACACACACACACACATATTTTGGTTCTGATAAAAAGTTTTAGGAAGTATTTTCCACTTTATACATTGCTACAAAATAAATCAGTATATTATTTGGGTATTAAGTCTTTGGCCTAAATATCCAACAGGCATCAAATCAGATCCCTTCTGAATATGAAAGTGAAACAGGATCAAGTCTGGTTAGTAATTGGATCAGAATATAGCAGGTGCCGTAAGCTGTATTTTAGAGAATGGAATTGGCAAAACCACCTCTGAGTATTCCTTGCCCAAAAAAAAAAAAAAACCTACGAAATTCATGGGGTCACCATAAATTATCAGGTAACCCAAAGGCACAGAGATACATTGACAGACAGTCAGTGTGAAACAGACAGTCAAAATGAAGAGGCTTCTGGCCACTTTGGAGGTGTGGCATTTAGACAAAGCCATGTTCTGGTTCTTAAGACTGGAGCAAAAAGGAGCTGGGATAAGCTGACTCCTGGTGGCATTACGTGGCCTCTGTGTGCATGGGCCGCTTTGAGAGCAGGCTATGCAGTCAGCAGGGTTTCAACCTGCTTTCAGCCAGAGAGGACTCAGACTGCTGTTTCATATCTAAGTCCTCAATGTATGAGGTAGAAAAAAGTTACTGAATACTGTGAATTTGCATAGGCATTTTATCCACCTCTTTAGTTAAGCTTGTTTGAAATTACTCTTTTGATGTGGCTTGTCACTGTAGTGAACTCTGGTACATTGCTGAAGTTGTGCTAAATTGAAAAGATTTCTTTTCAGAGTAGAACTCTGCATTCCATCATTATTTTACATGTGTATGCTATGAAAAGTAAACTACATACTGTAGCCGTATACAAGCATTCTTATTAAATTTACACTTGGACTAAGTCTTATAAGCATGACTATAGTATGGAACACTGTTCCAAATTAACTTTTCCAAATTAAACACAGACATTTAAAAAATCCACAAAAACCCAAAGTCTACATTATTCCACAGTGCTTGGTCAATATGAATCTATTGTTATTTCTTAGCCAGAATATGGGCCACCTAGATCCATACAGTCTGATCAGCAGCTGACATCTTTGAAATTACTTGGCTTTTTTTTTGGGGGGGGGGGGGCTATCAAGTAAATTGATAGCCAAAAAGTGAATGGAATCTTTGTTAGTGTTGCTGAATTGATTTTGACCTATGGCCACCCTGTGGATGAGATATTTCCAAGAATCCCTGCCCTCCACTGCTCTGCTCAGCTCGTGTAAACTGGTACTTGTGACCTTCTTAATAAAGGCCATCTATCTAGCATGCAGCCTTCCTCTCTTTCTACTTCCCTCCACCTTTCCTAGCATTATTGTTTTTTTTTTTTTCTAATGAGTTCTCCCTTCTCATGATATGTCTAAAGTATGAGACCTTAAGTTTTGTCATCCTGGCTTCCAGGGAGATTTCTGGCTTGATATGCTTTAGGACCCAATGAAATGAGAATCAGATCATTGTTAGATCAACATTTTGCACTGTGTGGCACGGTGAACCAGATGTCCCTATGCTGGGGTTGGGCAGTAGATGGCCTGTGCATGTAGCCTCATCTGCCTACATTTCCTGCTACCTATGGCACCAGTACCATATTACCAACATTTGATGGTGCTGGTGGAGATGGTGAATGTAAAGGAATTTTCACCCTTTTCTTCCATTAGGAAAGGAAAGGAGATATTCTGCAAATTCTATAGCTCACTCAGAATGGCACTCTTATTACAACTGTGGCATGCACCATGACAGAGGAGGTAGCAAAGGCTTGAGTGAAATATACCAGTATTAGGAAGTAACCTTTGATGTTTGTTCTAAATATTTTATGGAAATACAGAGTATCCATGATGCAACTGCATATTAAGAAAATTAGGATCCTATGATGATGATAAGTGTTTATAACACCCTTTTACCAGATATATAGCAAACATAAACACCAAAAACAAACATAAAAAACAACATTCTATCATAACCAGAGGTATATAATTCTATTTCTCTATGAACAATCACTCCCTTTTCTTTAAATTTTTCCTCATGGAATCATATGATGGTTGTCAGAGTGACTGAGAATTGTTGAGAGCAAAGAAGCATGGGCTTCTATGGGAGTTCCACTTTGGAAGTCTCTGTTCCTAGCACAGCATCTTTTCCCCGGGGCTCAGGCTTCCTGCAAACACCCAGAAAGGTCAGATAATCTTATGCTTGGTTGTATGGCTGAAGGTGTGACTTTCCACTAGTGCAGATGTTGGAAGAGGAAGTCTTCACTCCAGTCCAGTGGCATCCCAGCCCAGGGGGTGGGCCCAAGAGTCCACACCCTCTTCTTCCCTGCCCAGCACCACTTTACTCGCAAGTAAACAGCACTTGGTAGGGAGGTGGGGGTGGGCTGGGCCCTCTTCTTCCCTGACCAACCCTACTTTTTTGTTGTTAACTGCCCTCAAGTTGATTTAAACCCATGGTGATGCCAGAAGGGAGGTAGGGTGCACTGGGCCCTCTTCTTCCCTGCCCAGCACCGATTTACTCACAAGTAAAACAGCATCAGGCAGAGAGGTGTGTTCCACTCTCAAACAGCTCTTACTGTGTCAAGAAGGTTTTCCTAATGTTGAGCTGGAATCTTTTTTCCTGTAGCTTGCATCCATTGTTCTGGGTCCTATTCTCTGGAGCAGTACCTGGGGGCCACCCTGTGCGCCCATGCCTAGTGACATCACTGCTCCAGTCCCCTCTGGAACTGTATAAGGGTTCCTAGCTTATGACTCCAGTTAATCTTCTTTCAGTGGACTTTCCCACCCTCCTTTGCTTGGCTTTACCTCTACAAGTGGGTTCTGGTGTTGTCCTGTTCTTCTGACTTTGGTATATGGATGTTTAATTCTTTTCATAGCTTTTAGGGTGGAGATTTGGGCATTGGCTGCATCCCTTTTCAGGAGAAACCCTTTCCCTCCTTCTTTGGGGATCTCCCGGTATATCAGATACTTTAGGCATTCAGAGTGGGACCACCTTGGGGGTCACTACCTCATCCCCAGGTGGCAGCAGAAACCCCACAGTGGCTTTTGCCCATGTTTTATTCCCATTGCTGTTTCCATTTCCATTCTCATGAGTCTTCCCCCAGCAGGTGGACTGGGGATGAGTGTCAAGGAATGACAGGTGGGTTGTCCAGTATTTACAGCTATGGCCTATGCTGTGTCAAGGCTTTAACAACTGTCAACTGTAAAGTAGTGGCCATTTCAATTTCAGCATTGCCTTCTGTATGTATTAATGTAGGTCCTTTCACCTAAACTCTTTCCCTTATTGCTAGCCCAGCAAGGAGTAGTTATTTAAAGTGCTATGTACTATTGCACATGGACATAAAATCTTCGCTTTCATTTAAACCACCTTCTTCTTGCCCCCCACCCCCTTTCACACTGTAATAGTTGAACTGCCAGACTTCAGAAACTGATAAGAACCACATGGTCCATTGCCATAAGCCAGGAGTCCCCACTGGGCCTAATGACGCACGTAGTCCTCCCCTGATGTCAAACAGCTGATAAGTAGCACCTTGGCTCTCTTCCCAAACTTGTGTGCCAGAGGGGAAGAAAGGTTCTTTGTCTGAAAAAGGCAGCACTGTTGAGGTATTTTTTTAAAACATCTTACTGCTTTCCTTGAATCAGAGCCAGAGTCCTGTCTGTTCAAACTATTTAGTATTATTTCTAAATTACTTGGCAGGAATACATGTTCACCAGAAAAGTGTTTAATTCATTATATGTGATATTTACTTCATTGTGCTGTTAGGATGAGATGCTGGGTACAACATACAGTGTTTGCAATGTATGAAGATTATTCAGAATAACAGTGGCTTGGATCCTGAGTTCACAGAAGAAAGTCATGCAGCAAGGGCTTCCACTGGCAGAAGTATGGTGCCAAGAGAAAGAGGGAAAATACAATATTTTCATTTTCCCTGTAGTTCCCAGCCTCCCCCCTCCCACCCCATTCTCTTTTAGAGAGTCTTCTTACCTTCCAAAGTGGATTTTCAGGGAAATTAGAGGGATACACAGGAAGGAAGGAATCAGTGAAAGTTATATCCTTCTCTCTTCTGTCACTGGGAGCATCCAGTGAATAGAATTCCATGCCTGAGAAGTTCAGACCTAAGACCCAAGGCCATATATATATATATATATATATACACCGTATGTATGTAGACATCAATTTTATTGGTCAGTACACATAATGTTCATTTTGTTAGCATAATCATGTGGGCCTTAATTCCTCCAAAGGCACCATATCTTATCTAATCTTGGGCGCAAAGCATGGTCAGCTCTGGTTAGTATTTGGATGGAAAACTGATAACAAATACCAGGTACTGCAGCTTATATTTCAGGGGAAGGAACTATCAAAGCCACCTATGAGTATTCCCCTTGCCTAGGAAAACCCTATGGAATTCATGCGGTTGCCCTCAGCTGACAGGTGACTTTGAAGGCACATATACATTTTCATATGGTCTTTGTAAACACTGAGTTCCTTCACTTCCTGTAATAATTTGTATTGCATCTCATTTTGCTAGTTCTTATTAGACATTGAAGTCTGTTTTAAAGATACTGTATCAGATTTGTTCTTTCCTTGGGCCTTCTAGACCATCTGTGTCTAATTTTCTAGTTGAAATTAATGTGTTTCAAAATGTTTCAATTTTAGTTGTATTATGCCTCTGTTTATTATGATGTAGGTCAGGTTTGTTCATTTTGGTTTAGCATCTGCCTAAATATTGACAGATATTTAAGGAAGATTAAGGAAGAAAGTGCAAAGGCAGGCTTACTGCTGAACATAAAGAAAACAAAAAGTAATGACCATGGAGGATACACACAAATTCAACCTAGACAATGAGGAAATACAAATAGTGAAAGGTTTCTCATACCTGGGATCAAACATTGATCAGAACAGGGACTGCAGTCAAGAAATCAAAAGAACACTAAAAATGGGGATGGCAGCCATGAAAGAACTAGAAAAGAGCCTAAAGATCCTTATTATTCCAGTCATTGAAAAATAGTTCTCAGGAGTACGAGAACACTTTTTGAAAATTAATTTACAGAATGTGTGAGACTCAGCATCTTTGCTTTTTTAAAAAACCCACCACAAATAATAGACTGTGGTTAAAATCCAATGTGGCAAAAGTGGAAAGCTAGCTCTCACAAGAGATCTCTCCAAAACCACTCCAGTAGTTGGGTGACCAGTAGAACACTGTAGACTCAATCTTATTTTAGGACTGCAGTAACCACATATATTTTTCAGGTCTGTATGAATCATGCAAGTTCCCTTTGGCTCATTTCAGGCCATAGGACACACTCTAAAATGTGTGGTCAGTTCTTCCAGACCCCGCAGAAGCTTTTTTTGTTGTTTGTTGTTGTTGCTGGGGAAGGTAAGGGAGCAAGTGGAGAATTGTTTCATGAGGTTGCGTTCTCCAACAGGAATATATAAAGAGCCCTCTTGGCTGTAACTGAAGGTGCATTCAGCTCACTACCCTCTATCCAGCAGTGGCCAGTCAGTTTCCTTTGGGAAGCTTACAGCAAGGGCATCAAGGCAACAATCACCTTCTCTTCCTAGTAGCTATAACATAGGATTTCTCTAGATGTGGAAGTTAAATTTAGTTACTGTGTCTGGCATCTTTTGTAAAGCTATGTAAGCTCGTGGCTTCACAACCAATGCACTGAAAATTAGGGACTGTGTAAAGGTGACATGCCATGAGAATTGCATATGATTAACAAATGTACATTTCTGTCAGTTTTTTTATTTGAATAGGCATAAACACTTAAACTATAATAAAGATGAATGTAACAAAAGAATGAGAAGTATTAAAATGCTGGCTTATTATATATATTGTTTTTATTTGTTATGATTTTGAGCATATGCATATAAGAAGAGCCATACTGGATGAAATCAAAGCCTGATTAGTATTGTGTTCCCACAGTAGGTGATGAGATACTTTCATGAGAAGGCCAAAGTAGTACTTTGGTGGAAATATATGTCCATAGAAGAAATATGTAGCCTTAGTCTTCCCCATCATCTCAAAAGCTCTACCAAGATTTCTTGTGTGAACTGGAAACTGTAAGTGTAAATAGACAAAGAATGATATTTTAATTACTATATCTACTATACTAATTACTAATTAATATAAGTACTATATTACTATAATTTTAATGATTTTTTGTATTTATTTTTATGATATTTTTCACAAAGTATTTATCAAGGCAGTTAATTTCATCACTATCACAAATATTTCTCCAGGGCAGTTTGTAATGAAGAACAGGATTGTGGTAATGATATACATGGCAACTGCTTTGAGCAAAACAGGAAAACCCTCTGGAGTCTTCAGGATAAATTAGCAGCTATTTTTTCTCTGTGGTGAGCAGAAAGGATAGATAGGTAAATACTTGATGCAAGTGTTCTAACATGGAAATCAAACATCTTGCCAATGGATATTGCTTCAGGAAGCTAGTAGAAAAAAATGAAGTGAGAAATTCTAAGTCTCTGAATTTTGGTATGAAATCAGATTTGTTTTTATAACAATTTGAACTTTCTATATTGTAGTGTGTTGATTTAAGACCATTTAAGGAAGAGCTGAAGCACTACCAAAAGGAAATACTTTAGAATAGCTAATTGTGGCATTATGCACAGTTCCCAGAACCTCCCTCCAAAAAGACTAAACTTTTGTCAGAAATCTGCTCACTTGAGGGTTTTTGACATCTATTCCCAGATTTCAAACTAAAATCCTCCGTTTACCACATAGCTAATTTGCTCTGAATGCAGATGCTTATTTATCCTGCAAAAGGAGGATCAACTTAAACATGATACTTACCAGGAAGTTCAGAAGGTACATGGTTTTAGCTATTATATTCCCTCAGCTACTCAATACCCATTTTTACTGGTTTGTTTTATGCACATTGAAATAATTTGGAGTACCACAGTTTAAATTTTGGGAAGTTATTAGACTACACTAGGCTAAGAGGCAAACTACATGTTTTGCTAATCGCTCTTTTAAAACGGTGTAAATGTAATTTTGCATGCACAGTGCCACATGATGTTTGCGCAAGCAATTTCTTGCTGTTCTAGTCCCAAATGGCAGGAAGCTGATCCAGGAAAGAAAGGATTAATCTTCTTGTATCCATGTCCCAGAGCTGGGATCTGGATTAGGGCCTCATTTGGCAATATTTTTATGCATTAGTGTAAGGAATGCTTAAAAATAAAATGTGTCTAAAACAATATCTGTTTGAATGTTGGAATCAGTATCCATTTACTTACATTGAATCAGAAACACGATGGATATTTTTCCTCAGTGATTCTTCTGGATGGAGACATCTCTCTGTCTCTGCAGAATTCTCTCTTTTTTTCCCAAGGGCATTCTGTGGAGGCATTTTTTTTTCTTGAGGACACTTGGCCAGTGGTGCTTCAGTTTAGTCCTTCCTCCCTCCCTCCCTCCCTCCCTCCCTTCCTTCACCATCTTTGTAAGTGGCTTAAAATAATTTAAAACATAAAATCAGCCAAAATCTTATTTTGTGGAAGTTAAAAAAACAAATTAAACAACAATTCTGTTAAAACACATGCTTAAAAACAGTTTGAAATACATTAAAATATAATTTAAAAGACTGCCCTTCCTGATGCTCATAAAACTTCAGGTACCTTGTATAGGGAGACACAGTTTTAGATAGTCTGGACCCAAGCCACATAGGTTTTTAAACATCATAGCTAGCACATTGAATTCAGCTTTGCAATGAACCGGTAGCCAGTACACTGTTTCAACAAGGGAGTTATATGATTCCTTATTAATTATGCAAAGCAAATGCAGCAGAAGAGGAACCTAAGTAACTGCATACCTAAGTAACTGCATAGGTGGTTACTTATTAGTTACTATATCATCATGCTAAGAAGTTACTATATCATCATGCTAAGAAGCTCCCTTTGAAGGGAGAAGACAGCAGCATAGGAGCATATTTGTTAGTTCTTGGGAGGTGATGAATATGGCATGCTCTCACGACAGCCTTGGGCTAATTTATCCAAAGACTGTACATATAGAAGAGAGTTTTTCTTTCTTAGTTGTGGGCTATTTGTACTTGTTTATCAAAGTATGCATATAATGTTTTAAAAATGTCCAATCTTTGCTGTTTTCTGAAGTGAAATGCAGTGCCAGTTAGTTATAGGATGCACAGCTTAAAAGGTGCAGACTTTCACCTATTGTAGTAGAATGTCACCTTTCTAATTGAGTGATTAACTTGAAACTAGTCACTGCTGATTATGTGTGTGAAGGCATATTACAGTTATCTTTGTCAGGAAGGCGTCTGGGGGCTGCAATTAAACATCATTAATGTGATGTTATGTGGGTGTTTGCTGTTTGTTCAGAAGTGACTAACTTATAGAAGTAAGAATAGTTTTTAGAAAGGAATTTGAGCAGTGGTTTTGGAAGTAAGCTTAGTATCTTTTCATTGTCACATATGTAAGAGGAACTTTGTTTTAAAACGCAGTTAGAATTATTATAGGGGATACTTGTTTTCATGGCATCAGCTTTCTTTTCACTTTGCTTTTTCGCGTAGTATTCTCTAGGTTTGACCCTTTCATTTTTTGCTTCCCAAAGTTTATGGAAGGGACTTTATAGATAGAGGTAGTTGGGGAGATGCCTCAGAAAAGTTTAGTTTATTTTCATTTAACTTATACAGGAATCCTACCTACAACTGAAGTTTAAACAATTTAAAAGAATTTGATTTGATTTGTATATTTATATATTATTAATTTTTTAATTTATTTTGCATTCATGTTCTTATTGCACAACTTGGGCCTTGTTCCCACTTAGGGAGAATTCAGTGCCTGATCCAAATTGATGAATCGATGCAAAAATAGTTCCTGGTTCCCACTATGTTTGTGCCAATTCTACCAATTCGGATCAGGTACCTTGACCTCTCCTAGCTCCAACTGTCCCTGGCCCAGCCTCCTTACCAGCTTATTCTGCCCTCCTTCAGCCCCTAACCGGCTTTCCCAGCTTCCCTGTGGCCTCCTTCCATTCCCTGAAGGCAGGAAACCTTGCAGAGAAGCCTTCTGGCTTCTCTGTGACTTCCTTGCCACTTCCCATGATGGGGAGGTGGCCAGGGCCATTGCAGTACCCCTGTCACTGGTGGCGGAATAGAATCTGCTCTGCCTAGTTCCCACTTGGGCCAGGGCAGATTCAAATCCACCTGTGGTTCCCACTGGGCTGAATCAATTCATTTGAGAATAAATCAATTCATCCCAAAAACACACACCCCATTTTGCTAGCTTCTTTTTGAGGTGGGTTAAATGGGTTAAAAACCATAGCCCCCCTTTCCAAATCACTTCAGTGATTCAAATTAAGTGGGAACCATGGTGGTTTAAACCAGACCATTTCAAATCATGATCCGGTTTAAACCATAGTGGAAACAAGGCCTTGTTTAGGCATATTCTGGTATTTTCTTGATATTGGTGTAATTTTATTGTTATCTCATCCCCAGAAAACCCTGTGATAGGATTGCCTTAGCGTTGCCATAAGTTGGAAATGACTTGAAGGCACATAACAACACCAATAATTGTTAGCTACTATATATCCTCATTGGGTGTACATTGTGATATTCTATTCAATTCTCCATACATATCTATTTATTTGTTATTAATATTTTCCATAAATATTATCATTGTTGTTCTATTCTGTAATAGTTTCACCTATTTTTTATTTGTGTTTTATGTGTTTATGGTTGAGATCCTGCCCTTTTGTATTTCTATATGTTAACTAACTAGGCACTCATGTTTTTTCAAGACCTGTAAAGACTTAAAATTTAAGGTGCTTTTGTCAGTCTCTTTAAAATCCTGTGTTTGAAATGGAAGGGATCTTGTGACAGGGACCAGTCACATGGCTTTTCTGGTATTTTTTAAACTGGAAAACAATGTGGAAAATTTCCTGGAGTAAGATCTGGTGTAGAATGTTGATTTGTCTGGCACTTTCTAAACAAACAAACAAACAAAAAAGGTTAATGTTGCAACAGTTCACAAGCCTTTGAAGTAAACACTTGCTTAGGAAAAAATAAGCATACAGTATATTCAAAAAAAATTCAAAAATTTATTTAGAGATTATTTTTATTTAGAACAAAATTGTCTTTAAGCAATAACATGTACTCTACTTAGATCTACAACCTACAATCAGAAAAGAGCAAAGGCACTGAAAATGTGTCACACTAATTTTCACCAATTCATTAATTTCACTAATTTTAACTAATTTAACTGCTCATAATGTGTATTTGCTCACTCATTCTGAGGAAGTTTAATCCTCTTTCACTGAAGTCATTGGGGGAAATCCAGTTTTACTGTCATTGTTCATAGAATCGTTTGTGCTACTGCTGAAACAGTTGCCAAATACAATTTTGATACAAAATTAAGCATATGGGTTTTGGGGGTTTTTTTGCTCCACCTCGCTAGCAGGATTAGTTTTTAGACTTGGCATTATAGTGTGAATGCATTATTTGTCAGTGCATATACAGTGGTCCCCCGGGTTACGAAGGTAATCCGTTCCGGATTACCTTTCGTAACCCGGAAGCTTTCGTTTCCCGGGGGACCGCTATTTAGAACGGACCGCGTGGCCATTTAAAGGGGCCGCGCAGCTTTTTTCGTTTCGTATCCCAGGGGATATTTCGTATCCCGGGGGATACGATGCCGGTCCGCCGCCTTTCGGATCCCGGGGTTTTCGTAACCCGGGGGATTCGTAAGACGGGGGACCACTGTACTAGCATTTTTAGAGGCTGTGAACACAAGTGTAGAAACCTTTAAAATTAATTTTCAATGGTTTGATTTCCAAAAGAAATGTTCTTTAGATTGCAGATATTCTTGTGATTTCCAGGTGCTGAAGAAAAATTGGCAATCTCACTGCCTTGCCTGGGGGCATCTTTTTGACTCCCATGAAGATTCCCCTCCTTTCTCATCCCATCTCAACCCCTTTTAAAGTCCAGTTTGTTATGCTCAAAGACCCCGCAAAATCCTGGCATTTTTCCCCAACCCCAGAATTACTGTTTTGACCCTTTTAAATTATATGTAACAGGAATGCATTAATTCAGTGTTTGGTCAAAAGAACATTGAATATATGGAATTGGGTAGTAATTTAGAACAGTTGAAAAGGTGGGTCATCAAAACATGGGGACACTTGTACTGAACCTTAACTCTTATCAAAAACAAAAACAAAAAACAACCATCCTTTTCTCTGTATACAGAGAGATTTTATAACATCTTTAAGACTAACTGAAAGAAAATAAGAAGTTGTCAGCATGAGCTTTTGTAGAGTCCAGACTACTTTTTCAGATGCTTTTAGTGGATGTGATGGTTTTTCTTCTTCCTACCCTGTCTTAAATGCCCTCCCAGGTAGTAAGACAGAAGCAGAGGAACCCAATGCCAACTTAGGAAGGTTCTCTGTGGTCCCACTCCACTCCTGCTCAGCTGGATGAGACCCCCTGAGACCACTTTAATCCCCAAAACAAGTCGCTGCCACCACACAATGATTTAAGTTGTTACACCCCAGCAATGCATTGGGGCATTGCTGGGGCCTTCTACTGGTAACCTACAATCAGAAAAGCATTAGCCGAACTAAGGCTGTGAAAAGGAATGTAAAGAGACAGTACTTAAGGAAAAGGTTTATTATAAAATAAAGAACATTAAAGAGCAAAACATGGAGGACTAGTGGTCCTACAGGCACAAACTTAAAGGATAAGTTATAAAATAAAAATCATTTCCACCAAAATTGAACTAAATCTAAATCCCTAACTAAATCTAAGCCCATTGGCCAAGGCCTGAAGAAGTAGTCTGGACTCTATGAAAGCTCATGGTGACAACTTCTTACTTTCTTTCAGTTAGTCTTAAAGGTGTTATAAAATCTCTCTGTATACTGATTATACAGACTAACATGACTATATCTTTAATCCCTTTCTCTGAGTAGAGTGGCACAAGGACTTTCTGAATGCTAGGGCAGGAAAATGGCAGTGCCTCCTACCCTTAACATATCCATAGGTCATATCAAAACCCTTTATTTTGGCCACCAAACTTGTCCTCAACTTATAAATGAGGTGGACTTATACAAGGATAGATAGACAGATCGATAGTATGGATATGGTAAATAGCAATGGCAAAAATGATATCCTGAGAACAAAACATACTCTCTTAACTTCAGTCTAAAGATTTCTCTCACTGCAGTTTCTGATCTGAAGAATTCTTTCCCTTCTCTGTGTGTTTGCAGTTAGTTTAACTTCACACTGTTTTAAGTGGATTCCATTGCAATTGGCTGCACTAGTCACTGCTTTAGTTTGCCAAAGTCTACTTTCGCTGTTCAAGTCCCCCCCCCCCCCCACTGCTTCCAACTTGTTTGTGTCAGAGAGAGAGAGAAAGAGAAGAAGAATGTAGGAAAAGAGGCACAATTTTACCTCTGTACCGCTATATGAACAAATTATGTGAGTCCTTCAAATCTAGGTACTTTTTCCTAGGAATAAGTTGCACTGAATCCACTGAGGCTGAATTCTGAGTAAACACTATAGTATAGCCTGAGATAAAGAACATTCTAACTTGAATTTAATTAAAATCCCACCATATCAGAATGTTGAAAATCAGAATGAATGAACCTGACCTATTAAATTTAAAAAACTAGTGGTAGCTATTGGAGAAAGATTCGTTTATGTTGAAGCAGTAAAAAGCTTAGTCAATAACTTTTGATGTGATAAATATTAAAATGTTAGTGCTTGGGAAAGGCATTCTAGTGTGTAGATACTAGTGAAATATTAAAAGGTTTTGGTAGTAAATATTTCAGTTGGAATAACTAAAAATGTACCTTTCTATTTTAGATGTTTTGCACCTTTCTATAACAGCAATCAGAACAAGCTAATAGAATAATCTGGTTTGTAAATCTGATGCTGCTGTTAAAAGTGGTGAATTAGAACATGATAACATTTTTGTGAACTTGAGTTGATGGAAATCTTTACTTGGTTTATGAGCAGAAAATAATCTTAGTGGATAGTTGAAGTGTATTTCTCCATACCCATGTAGAGTTAAAACTAGAGTATATGTTATAATTTAGCCACAGATAACATGTAATCACAGAAATGCTGTTTTGAAAGGATTGCATTATCATTTACCAGTTCAAACATCTTCTTAGGAAGAAATACCTTCTTTCTAATCTTTTTTTTAATGAAAGGGTTCTCTTGTATTCCCCTTTCTTTCTGTACTTTTTAATTTCCCTTTGTAAATAGTGGAAATGCAAAGATTGGAAGCAGATAAACTTAAATCTAATAAACAGGAAAAGGACTACATTGTAATTGTGAATTGTTCTTTGGCCTTTTGGGGAGCAGATAAGATCTATATCAAGGCAAGACAGAACAAACCATGATGGTGAGAAGAATAATTATAAGAATTTTAAGACACAGTCTCTGCCATAGTCTTGATACTTTGACACTGCTTTAACTGTCATGGCTGTCATTAACATCATAAGGAATCCTGGGATTTGTAGTTTGTTGTGGTACAGAGCTTTTTGGCAGAGAAGTGTTCTCTCAGGTACAAAGATAGTGTCTTTGTTATTTGCAGTTTTTCCACTTTCATGGAAGTCCTGTGCCGCAAAACCTAGTAAACATGGAGGGATTAGTGTAGTTTCAAATGACGGAAACCATGGTATAATGACCAAACCTATTAGTTCCTAGTATTAGAGCATCTAGAATTTTGGCTTCTCAGGCTGAGAAAGGGATACAGCTTTAGCTGCCAATAGTCATCACTTGAATTAAACTGCAGAAGTCCTGGAATAACATCCCATATCACTTGTCCTCTTTTGCTATCTTTGATAAAAGTTTCTGCTGAACACCTTGGGGAGTGTGAATGTTTGTTCTGGAAAATCACTTATTATAGATTAGGTTGATGAATAATTAGGATTATGATCCCCCCCCCCGGTCTACTACAGGCTGTCTCTCTCTTATCTGGAATTCTGAAATCTAAATGCTTCCAAAACAAACAAACAAACAATAAATAAATATTGTAGGTGGCTGACATAGTGACATCTTTGCTTTCTGATGGTTCAGTCCACATAAACTTGATTTCATTCACATAATTATTAAAAATATTGTACAAAATCGCCTTCGGGATATGTGTATACAGTGAATATGAAACATAAATGAATTTTGTGTTTAGATTTGGGTCCAGTCCCCAAGATATTTATTATGTATGTATATGCAGATACATGTACAGTATTCCAAAATCCTGAACTCTTCTGGTCGCAAGCATTTTGGATAAGGGAGACTCAAGATGTATACTGTTTTATTCTTTTTTAAATGAACTATATTCATTTGAATTTATGGGTTGAACTGGATTTCTAATTAAACCTTTCAGGTTTAGATTGTCATGTCTGTCTCCTCTAGACCCCCGTTCAGTTCTTAGACTGACTTGTGTTTGCCATATCATTTGTGGAGCAGGGGGAAGAGAAGATGAGCAAAATGTTCCATCAAATGAGACTGGATATTCCCGTCATTCAGCTTTTGAGAAAAAGTCCTATGTGGTGAGAAAAAAATTCAGAATGGTGGAAAGACAACATAAAAACAGAATATGGGACCTCTGTGGGTCAGATCAAAGGCCTACATTAGGGTAGGAAAAATTGTCTTGTGGATTGATTTCTCTAATTTCCCTGATTTCTCAAAATTATTTGTCAAAACTGAAAATGGCAAATAAAACAAAGACATTTTGGCACTATTCCGCAGGACCTAATCCTTTGGAGTAGTCAGCCCGCAAAGGCTAGCTGGAAAAATTCTTAGCCTACCTGTGGAAAGATGCCAATCTAACCTCTCTTGGGTGCCTCCGGAAACCCCATAGAGGGTGTGGTTTTTGGTGTTTTTTTTTTTTTTTTTTTGCCATGGGGTGGGTGAGTGGCTGGGACATTTCAGGTCTAAGAAAGTCTTTTTTCCCAATAGGAAATCACCCAGATGTTTGAGGGAACATATATCCATCATGATAGCTGGATAGCATCCAGTGGATTGCACCATCCTCAGTGAATTTGTCCAGTCTCCTTTTAAAGCTGTCCATATTGACAGCCATCACTGCCATTCTGCAGTCAAACTATGCATGGTGGAAAGAAATGCAGGTTGAATATCCCTTACCTGAAATGCTCAGGATCGCAAGTTGTTTCAGTTTTTGGATTTTTTCAAATGTTTCCAATTTTTTATTCTTTTGGATTTTGGAATATTTACACATACAAAATGGGATGTCTGGGAGGGGGGACCCAAGTCTAAACATGAAATTAATTTATATTTTGTATACACCTTATACATATAGACTGAAGATAATTTTATACAATATTTAAAAATAATTTTGTGCATGAAACAAAATTTGTGTACATTGAACCATCAAAAAATAAAGGTGTCACTATCTTAGCCACCCACTGGAGCATTTCAGATTTTCAGTTAAAGGATACTCAACCTGTATTTTCTGTCTGACTGTCTGTCAGTCTACTTATCTACTCACATTGCCAGTCAACTAGCAGTGTATTCAAACAGGTGCTCGGTATTCCTTTATATGTGAAGATTATATGTAAGCTGTCTGCAGTAAAAGGTTGCATTGCTGAGGACAAATAATATGGGAGCAAGGAGCAGCAACAGAGCGTAAACCAAACTGACTTATTTCTGTCTCCTAGCCACCCTACCACCTTATCTGTTAGTACATCTTGGCCAGAATATAAGTAATTTTATTGAAATTTGTTAAAATACTGTCTTTTAAATAATATTTTTGTTTGTTTTGTTGTTTTTCCTACTTAGAACATGATAAAAAATGCTTGATGTGCAAGTCAGTAAATCTTAGCTAAGTTTTTAGGGAAGTTATACGTAGTAACCCTTATTGTGCAACAAAACCTCCCTTAGGTTTAGAGTTTTAAAAAAGAATGGGGGAAAAGTAATTCTTTTTGATATTAATAGTCGTTGTTAGGAACTATGCTGAGACTGTTGATGCTGCTAATCAACATGCTGTTTCATTTATTTATATATTCTTTAATCTGCCTGAAATTCATTGAGCTTTTTTGATGTGACAGAATAAAATGTCACATTATGGGAAATTAAAGGAAAATTTAAATCAAGAAGAAGGATGCTATTTGATCAGAAGAGGAACATAATATATGACCAAGATGAAATAAAAAGATAATGGAAACTATACACAACAGAACTATATAAAAGAGAAGAAAGGATGAATGACACATGGGAAGAAGTATTATATAAATATGATCCCCCAAATTCTGGAAAGTGAAGTTAAAGGAGCACTTTAACTTGGTAACAGGAACAGATGACTTACCAATAAAATGAATGTAATCTACAGAGATAGAATCAGCTATAATTCTAATTAAAATCTGCCAGCAAATATGGAAAAAAATGGCCCACATTTCCAAAACAATCAATATACATTCCTATCCACAAAAAAGAGACACAAAAGAGTGCAGTAACTCCAGGACCAGGGCATTAATTTCCCATGCAAGCAAAGTCATTCTCAAAATTCTGCAGTAGAGATTCCCTACCATAAATGGAAAGAGAAATTCCAAAGATGCAAGCTGGATTCAGGAAAGAAATGGGCACTAGGGACCAAACTGTAAACATGTAATGCATAGTGGAATGATCCAGGGAATTCCAGAAGAAAATCTGCATGTGATTTATAGACTATAACAAAGCCTTTGACTGCATAGAGCATGAAAAACTATGTATTGACCTTAAAGAAATGGGTGTACCGGTATAATTGATTGTCCTGATGCATAACCTGTGCTCAGGACAGAAGGCAATTATCAGAACAAAATATAGAGAAACAAAATGGTTGCCAATTGCAAAAGGAGTCAGACAAGGCTGCATTCCTATCAACTTGCATGCAGAAATAACATATGCAGAGCAATTCTACACATGAAGGAAGGAGGAGTGAAGATTGGAGCAAGGAATATCAACAGTCTAAGATGTGCAGATGACACCATCCTACTAGAAGATCAAAAATTTGAAACAATTACTAATGAAATTCAGAGTGAAAATTGCTAAGGCAGGTTTGCTATTGAACATTAAGAAAACAAAAATGATGACCAAAGGAATTCAATATAGATGAAGAAGAAATTGAAATTGAAATTTAAGTCGTTCAAGATTTTCCATATCTTGGATCAATTATTGATCAGAACAGAGACTGTACTCAAGAAATCAGACATCTAGGATTGCAGCTATGAAAGAACTAGACATGATCTTCAAGTCAAAAGATATTAATCTGAATATCAAAGTTAGGATTGTCCAAGCCATTGTATTTCCCATCACCATCTATGGATGTGAGAGCTGGACAGTGAAGAAAGTTGAAATAAGAAAATCAACTAATTTGATATGTGGTGATGGAGAAGACTGCTAATGCCAAAAAGATAAACAAATGGGTCCTAGAACAGATCAAGCCTGAACTCTGTCTGGAAGCCAATGTGACTAAATTGAGAGTGTCATACTTTGGCCACATCATGAGAAGAGATGAATAAATATTTAATAATAATAATAATAATAATAATAATAATAATAATAAATATTTATTTATATCCTGCCCCTCTGGGTAAGAAGAAATAATGATAGGAAGGATGGAGAGCAGTAAAAAGAGAGAAAGATCACATACCATATGGATAGATTCAAACAAGGAGGCCATGGCCCTGATCCTGCAGGACCTGAGCAGAAAAGTGGAGAATAGGGGGGCTTGGAGGTGCATCATTCATGGGGTCACAATGCGTGAAGTCCAACTTGAGGTTAGGTGACCACAACAAAATAGTATCTTTTCATTGACAAACTGTAAGAAATAGTTTGACTTTGTTCTTTCCATTTACTACTCTTGTTTTTAATGCATTGTAATGCCACCCTTTTGTATCCTATCCTTCCTTCAAAATAATCAGGGGGCAACATAGAGCTATTCCGTTTAATTCCCAGGAGAATCCAGTGACATTGTAAGATATACTATTTTCCCACAGTTCAATTCAGGGTCTGAATTGAAACATCCTGCTGGTGCTGAAGTACCATAACTTCCTTCCCCTTTTCTTCCCCTAGAGCTCCCAAATAGTGCTTTAGAGCATTTCTTCATGTTCTGAAGTGGTTTTAGGGGTCAAGGGGTTTGCAGTGGGAAGATGGTATGGCTCTGTCCCCTAATTGCTGGATTCTGAACTTTTGCCAATGGAAATCCAGCATTGGACAGTGAGTCTCTTTAGTGTGTTGACCCATTGTCAGTTACACTTGAATGAAAAAAGGTTGTTCAGGCTCTGCCAGTAGATATCTCAGTATTTAGACAAGTGAATAGATTAGCAAGGATTCTGAAAGAAAAATCTGCCTCCACTCAACTAAAAAGCATAAGTGTTTTTTTTTATAAGGAGAAACAGAGACAGAGAAAAGAACAAATCCATAATATTCTTAGTAATGGAAAAGTAATACTTTTAATTGATTTCTATCACAACACACTTCTGGTTATTAAGCTACTGACTCATTGGAAATGATATGGTTGATAAAGTGGTAGGTAGAAGGAAAAGAGGAAGACCATATTTTATGTGGATTGATTCAATCAAGGAAGCCACAGTGCTGAGCAGTAGCATCACTAGGGAGGGTGCAGGGTACTAGATTGCACCGGGTGACACAGTAGAGAGTGTAACACCAAAATGACTATCTATAAAAGTATGTAAAAGGCATTTTAGTCTACCTCAACGCACTTTCTCCAAGCTGTGAGGGCACGGTCTTGCCACCCCACAAGTGGACCTGATATACCCCCCACCACTGAATTCATGGTTGGGTGCCTTATTCTGATTGAAGTCTTTGAGCATGTAGAGATGCTTGACTTCGGAGCAACTTTGCTTGTTGGGGAGACAGTTTTGTGGCCCTGAGAAGAAGATTTTCCTCCTCTTTCTCCCAGGGGCCACTGTCACCTCACAAAGTTGCTCTGAAGTCAAGTGATTAATAATAATCTTTATTTTTATACCGCCCTTCCAAGGTGTTATGTGTTCTTATTTTCTCTGAGGCCACTGCCACTTCCCCAGTTGCTTCGGTGGGTTTAGACTGGGTCCCCCTGGATTGGAGGAACTAGGTTGGTGTAAACTAGACCCACGCATTTATGTTTCTGCATGTAGGTGTGTCAAGGATCTTAATTTTGGTGAGTTGCTATTGGTGGAGGAGCATCAGAGACACTTAAGGCACAAGAAGGTGAGGAGAGGGAGAAGAGAATACAAAATATATTGCAAATCTATGATTTGGAGATAATTTTTTTTTCACAGGGTTGATACCATGAATTACTACATTGGGTTACACCAGCTCCAGTGATGCAACTGGCCCAGAGTTTGCAAGACTTGAGCAGATCTATCTTTCATAGAATCACCACAGATTGATGTCAACTTGAAGTTGTGTCATGTTCCATACATTTTGGACTATTTGCTGCAGCAGATTGTACTTAAAATTAGTTGCAACAGAAAAAGGCTTGAGAAGGATATTGCAAAAGTTCTATGTCAGTGGTTTTGAATGTTGATACTTTGAACAAAGAAGGGATTCATTTAATGGGATTAGCATCTAATCCAAATGAAGCAGTGTATATACATGCTTTGAATGCCTTCAAAAATTACAACAACAAGGGAATTTCTTACCTGTGTTTCTTGTTTTTGATATAAAGAAGGAAAGTTAACTCCCTCATTAGTGGTGTTTTTTTTAAAACAGTACAGAGTGCTGCAAAGGCGATAGAAAGGGAAGGAATACTAGCACTTACAGTACTAGATGGATGTTTTTCCTGGGAAAGGTGTTTATTTTAATCAC
This sequence comes from Urosaurus nigricauda, assembly GCA_034509955.1. NCBI lineage: Eukaryota > Metazoa > Chordata > Lepidosauria > Squamata > Phrynosomatidae > Urosaurus > Urosaurus nigricauda. The sequence goes on along the minus strand of JAOEGL010000001.1, from coordinate 308,569,445 downwards.
ACTGGGATCTTATCAGTCTATAGCCCACAAGATTAAAAAAATGTAAAGGCCAAACTAAGGTCACAGGCAGGTGGTTAGTATGGAGACTTTTCCAGTGACGAAGGGGAGGGATCCTTTGAGCAGGTTGGTTCCCTTCTTTCGCTCCAATATGTAGGGATTAAAGCTGCAGAGGGATGTCCTAGAAGGGAACCGCCCCCTGCTTTTCCAGTCTTAGTTCCTGCCTTGCTCCAGATAGATTCTATCTCTCTTCTCTCCTTTGTTTTCTACCTAAATAATAATTAAAAAAAACACCTCCCCTTTCCTTTCCTTTCCTTTCCTTCCTTCCCCTTTAGCCAGGCTAGACTTAGGAAAGGATCCAGGCAAGCAAGAGGGGAGATGGAGGGCAGCCCAGGCATGTCAGGCGACTCTGACCAGGCTGATCAGGCCTCGGCCTCACAGTAGATTGGCGGCAAAGCCACGTCTTCCAAAATGTGCGGCCAGCAGAGGGAGAACCCTTTTCTCTGAGCCAAAGCACCCCATGCTGCATTCTCTCTTCTCGGGATCGGGAAGAAACTGCACAGTCTGAAGACTCTGAGGGGAGCGTGAGTAAGATCCCTGCGCCCCCCACGACCCTTCCTCTACCCCCTGAGCTATCCAGCTTCCTGGCATCCATCATTGCAACACAGGCAGAGGCTATGGCTGGCCAGGCCCTTCCCTCCCAGGCCCATGGATTGGATCTTCTCCTCCCAAGGCTTCCTGCATCAGGCCAGCCCTCTTCCAAGCCTGCCTCAGAGGCAAGAGGCAAAATTAGGGCCACAGCTCAATCCCCTCACCAGGAATCCTTCTCTGCCTCACCAGCATCCAGGTCCTCTACTGAGGCCATTCCAGCCAGCGAGAGGGGCAATTTCGCGGCAAAACACCATCAGAGCCCCAAAGCAGTTAAAAAGGGCAGGAAACTCTCCTCTGCTGCTATTTCAGCCAAGCCCAAGCCCAAGCCCAAACATAAGCGCAGGGCAACATCTACTGGCCATCATGAAAATGGCAAGAGGGCTAAATTACATGTGGTTTCTCAGTCCTCTTATGAAGAGAGTGCTAATGCATCTCAGTCCCAATCTGTCTCTGAAGAGGAGGAGGGTGACCTTTCTGAGGAAGATGAGCCTGATGTTCCTCTACCTCCATCATCCTCCAGGCTATTTTCCTCTGATGACTTCCCCATTTTGTTAAAAAAAAAAGTTGTCAGGGCTTTGGACTTGTCTGACCCCCCCAAGCCTCCTCAGCCAACTGACTCTGACTTACCCCAAGGGAAAGGAGATTCCTTCCCCAAGCCTAGCCCTTCTTCTCCTGAGGTGCCTTTCCCAGCCGGATTCATGAGAGTAATTAGAGAAGAATGGAACAAGTCTGCTGCCGTAAGGCCTAATGCCTCTGCAATTAAGCAGTTCTACACATTTCCCCAACTAGTGATGGCCAAGCTACAAATACCCCTCGTGGATGCCCCCGTCTCTTCTTTGGTGTCATCTGCCATTTACGCCAAGGATGGGGATGATGTGTTAAAAATCCCAGAGGACAAGAGGGCTGACTCAGCACTCAGGAAGAGCTTTGAGGCTTCATCAACTGCCATCCGAGCCTCTTCTGCCATCAATATTCTGTCAAGGGCTGCATATGGATGGGCCAAAGACCTGATCCAACTGGTTTCCAGGGGTGACACTAAGCTGAGACAAGGGATCAACAAACTTTTAAAGGTCCTTGCCTTCACCTAGGATGCTTCCCTGGAAATCATACAATTCAGTGCCAGGGCTAACAAGCAGCACCCATCTCAGTTAGGAGACAAATTTGGCTAAAAAACTGGCAGGTTGACTACCGATCCAAGTAGAATCTCACCATGGCCCCATTTGGGGGGGCCCAAGCTGTTCGGAGAAGTCCTTGACCCCATCCTCATTGAAACCAAAGACAAAAAGAAGGCAGTACCTTCTATGCCACATCATGACGATAAAAAATCCCTCTGCCATGGCCAATCGTCTTTTCGTTCCTTTCATCCCTCTTCCAACTCATCCAAAAATAGAGACTACAGATATGGAAAGCAACAGTAGTCGGACCGCCATTTTCAGTTCAGACAACAACCCCAGGGCTGAGGTTTTGGCCTATCCTCTCCTGCCAACCCAGGAATGTCAACAAAAGTGTGGTCAAACGGCGATTCAGGATGGAAACACTAAAGACTATCCTAGATTCCCTCAAACCACAGGATTTTATGGCCTCTCTCGATTTGACCAAAGCTTATCTTCACATTTTGATTCACCTGGCCCATCGCAAATTCCTCCGCTTCTGTTATCACAACCAGCATTACCAGTACAGGGCTCTGCCATTCGGTCTGTCCTCCGCCCCCAGGGTGTTTACCAAAATCATGATAGCCCTCGTGGCACACTGGATGACCCAAGGTCTTCACGTTTTCCCGTACTTGGACGACTTATTGATTGCTGCTCCTTCAGCCGAAAGGGCCTCAGCTGCTGTTCAGTTTATTTTAGAGTCCCTCTCTCGCATGGTTTTCTGTTCAATCTTGGGAAGAGCCACCTCATTCCATCACAGTCCATATATCACTTGGGAGCCCTCATAGATAGTTCATCTGCCACAGTCAGTCTTCCCCCAGAGAGGATCGACACAATTCGAAAAGTTGTCCAGTCCATCCTTCCAAACCATTCATCAGACCTTCTGCTCTTAGCGAGACTACAGGTGCTCATGATAGCTGCCATGCCTTGCGTTCCCTGGGTGCGTTTTCATGCCAGACCCCTACAGTGGTTGCTTCTACCATTGCAACAGTTGATTTCATGACAGGTACACAAGATGGTCCACATTCCCCAAAACGTCCAAAGGTCGCTCCTGTTGTGGATGTCTCATCACCTATTAAAAGGTCGACCCATATGGCTACCCAGACAGATCCAGATCACAACAGATTCCAGCATGTATGGCTGGGGTGCGACTTTCAACACTCAACTGGCCCAGGGCAGATGGACCTCTCAGGAACGTCAACTCAGCATCAATTGGCTGGAGCTCAGAGCGGTCTGCCTAGCCCTCCTATCATTTTCTCACATGATCCAAAATGCAGACGTTCTGATCCATACAGACAATGTGACAACAAAGGCCCATGTCAACAGAGAGGGCGGGACGAGGTCCCGAACTCTGATGCAAGAAGCCACACTCCTATTAATCTTGGCAGAAAACAACCTGCACTCTCTCAGAGCAGAACACATAAAGGGTGTTCTGAACACCCGAGCAGATTGGCTCAGCAGAAGAGACATAGATCATTCCGAGTGGCATCTCCACCCAGAGGTCTTCCTACACATAACCCGACTGCTGGGGACGCCACAGGTAGATCTGTTCGCATTGCAGGTCAACAATCAAGTTCCGAGGTTCTTCTCTCAGTTCTCAACTCTAGGAGCAGAAAACACAGATGCTCTCCATGCCACATGGCCACCAGGTCTCCTCTATGCCTTCCCTCCCACAGCAATGATATCGAGGTGTCTACAAAAACTAAGAAATGAAAGGGCCACCCTGATTCTAATCGCTCCTCATTGGCCTCGAAGACCATGGTTTCTGGAAATCCTAAATCTAGCACTTGATCAGATCAGACTACCAGTAAGGCTAGACCTGTTAACCCAAGGACAGATAGCCCACCCAGACCCACAGTGGCTCAACCTTCATGCCTGGAAATTGAGCGCCGCCTACTGCTAGAAGATGGCCTTCACCCTCAAGTAGCTGAGAACATATCCAGTCCCGGAGACCATCCACGAGACAGATTTACGAATATTCCTTTCGTGGCTTTTCTTCATGGTGCAAAACCAAAGCGATTTCTCTGGCTCGATTTGCCATAGGTGACCTGCTACTTTACCTTCAAGAGGGACTAGACAAGGGCCTTAAGCCCAACACCCTCAAAAGACAGATCTCAGCCATCACATCAGCTCTCCTTACTAAGACCGTCAACTGTATGTCCTCTCATCCATATATCAAAAAGTTCCTAAGGGCAGCTACCTTAATAAGGCCCCCACCGATACACCGGTATCCCAGCTGGGACCTACACCTTGTTCTTGCAGCACTCACCCAGGCCCCATTCGAATCTTTGGCCCAGGTTGACATTAAGCTTCTGACCTACAAGTTTCAGAGCTGGGAGCCTTATCCATCAGAGAAGAGTTCTGCATCTTCAGAGAGGACTCAGTATTATTACGTCTAGATCCGACTTTCGTCCCCAAGGTCAACTCTGCCTTCCACAGGTCACAAGAAATCATCCTTCCATCGTTCTGCCCCAACCCCAAGAAGGAATTGGAAAAGACATGGCACACATTAGATGTTAGGAGGGCACTCAAAATATTCATCAAACGGACCCACAACTTCCGACTCTCAGACAGCCTGTTCATCTCTTTTGGCCCATCTACCAAAGGAAAGAAGGTCTCCACTTCCACACTGTCCAGATGGATCTGGGACTGTATCACGAAGTGTTACAAGTCAAAAACTTCATCAGTTCCTCGGGCTATCACCGCACATTCCACCCATAGTGCTGCCACCTCGGTAGCATTATCTACCAATACCCCATTATTAGATATCTGTAGAGCTGCCACATGGCCTTCTTCCTCTACCTTTGTACGTCACTACTGCCTTGACGCGTTCCAATCTGCAGAAGCTTCATTCGGTAGATGCGTACTCCAAGCTATTGTTCAATAAACTTGCTTCAGTTCTCCCTCCCAAAAACGGAGAGCTTTGGCATATCCTGCTCAAAGGATCCCTCCCCTTCATCACTGGAAAAACTACCATTGGCCTACCTTGTGATATGTTGGTTTTCAGTGATGAAGGCGGAGGACTCCTACCCACCCTGAACTGATCCTTTTGGTTGGGGTGTGGTTATGTTGTTTTTCTCTACCAAAGTTGATTAGATTAGTTGTTCCTCTACTTGTTCTTTCTAAGTTAAATATATTACTAATAGCTAGACCTTAGGCTATAACAACGACTGGAAAAGCAGGGGGAGGTTCCCTTCTAGGACGTCCCTATGCAGCTTTAATCCCTGCCTATTGGAGCGAAAGAAGGGAACGAACCCACTCAAAGGATTCCTCCGCCTTCACCACTGAAAACCAACATATAACAAGGTAGGCCAATGTTCGTTTCAGGAGAATAACATTGACAAATAGGCAAGAACATAGATGAGGTGAAGATTAGGTTTAGTATGGTCTGTATTTCTAATTCTCATGTTGACTTTCAGGATCTTCCAGATGGCATCCTGTCAGGGATTTGCATACACAGAAGTTTCTCTTACGTCTATATGTCCTTTTTGGGACACTTTGGGGGTTGGTATTCTCTTCTTTCCTCTCATTGCCCAGTTCCTACTCCACCTTCAGCCTCTGAAGCCCCACTGCAGAGCCATTCCTTGCTTCATGAGGAGCAGATCTGGCTATGTTCCCATAGCCACGTGTGAAATAATGACATCAGTGTTGACCCCACCAGAGGACCCCAGAAGATCTCAGCTCTGATACTGTCATTTCAGCTCTGATACTGTCATTGCTGATGACACTCAGATCTACCTCTCCATGACAATATCGTCGGCCCAGACTTCAGATGGCGTCTCTCCTCTCAATGACTGTCTTGAGGCAGTAATGGATTGGATGAGGGAAAACAGATTGAAGCTCAATCCGGACAAAACAGAGGTACTAACTGTCACAGGACCGAAGCCAGGATTGGGAATACACCTCCCGGTCCTAGATGGGGTCACACTCTCCTCAAAGGACCCTGTTCACAGTCTTGGGGTACTTCTCTATTCGTCGTTTCACATGACTAGTCAGGTGAATGCTGCGGTCAGGAGTGCCTGTTATCAGCTTCGGCTGATCCGCCAGCTGCGCCCTTTCCTGGAGCCGAAGGACCTGGAGTCAGTGGTACACGCTTTGGTAACCTCACGATTGGACTTCTGTAATGCGCTCTACATGGGGCTACCCTTGTGCCTAACTCGGAAACTTCAACTAGTTCAGAATATGGCAGCCAGGCTTGTCACGGGAACATCGAGGAGAGAGCACATAACACCGGTGCTCAGATCTCTCCACTGGCTGCCGATTAGTTTCCGAGCGCAGTACAAGGTGTTGGTTTTAACCTCAGAATACAGCACTATAATCCTCAGAATACAGCACTATAACCTTTAACCTTTAAAGCCCTACATGGCTTGGGTCCATCTTATCTGAGGGACCACCTCCTCCCGTACGACCCCCCCCCGCACACTCCGATCTTCTGGGAGGAACCTGTTGCAGCCTATCAAAATGAGGTTGGCACAGACCTCCCAGAGGGCCTTTTCGGCTGTCGCTCCCAGGCTATGGAATGGCCTGCTGGATGAGATGCGTCTTATTACATCTTCTGATTGCTTTCAAAAAGCCTTAAAGACACATCTCTTCCGGCAGGTCTTCCCAGAAAGCTCTTAGCTCCCAGCTCTGTTTGTATCAAGCTTCCCTCTTAATTCTTCAACATCTTGACCTGGATATCCATGCAACAGCTGTTATTTTTATATTGTAATTTTAATTATGTTGTTTTAATTTGCTTAAAGGCCTCCAAGGAAGGAGACTCCACCACACTCCGAGGGAGTGTGTTCCACTGTCAAACAGCCCTTACTGGCAGGAAGTTCCTCCTAAAGTTTAGGTGGAATCTCTTTTCCTGGCTTGATGGAAGGCTTGATCAGGCAAGTAGAGAATTGGGGGGCTTAGAGACATCTCATTCACAGGGTCTCCATGAATCAATATCAACTCAAAAAGAAGCTAACAACAACATAGTTGTTGTTATTAACTGTTGTCAAATCAACTTTGATTTATGGCAACCATGGGAATAAGGATCCTCCTAGTCATTTTGTTATCAGCAGTCCTGCTCAGGTCTTGCAAACCAAGATCATGGCTTCCTTGATTGACCTGTAATGAGAACTTCCTTTTTTTCTGCTGCCTTTTCCTAACCAAGAATTATTGATAATCCTGATAGGCATTGAATATTTTATTTATGTGTGCGTTTGAAGAAGGAGGTCCTTTCAGTCCTCAATGTATGCTATAGAATCTTTGTTGTGCCACAAGATTTTGTTGTTTGAGGTCAGGAGTGGTTAACCTGTAACCTGTGGGATACATATCAATTTTGTGATATTTTTACCCTCCTGGGACATTTAGGACCTAGTAGGCTTGCTCAGTAAAGTAATGGAGGATGCTCCTGTACTGTACCTTTAAAAGTTTGTGGAAGACAGAATTGGAGGAGGTGTTACTTATCATGGAAACAACATCTGGTGAAATCCCCTCTCTGGACAACCATTCAAGGGATAAGAACTTTGTTTCACCTGGCAACCCTAGGCCCTGGAGAGGCCTTTTTTTTTTTTTTTTTTTTTTGTAACAGAAAGTAATCTGGAAGATTAACTTCTGGTCCCTTCCTGTTGTTAAAAACCCCACTCTCATCCAAGGTCTCTTTGAGAGTTAATGCAGACTCTTGACAGTTGCCCACCCTGTTTTAGGCACTATGCTCTCTCAGTCTTTCCCCATCCATGAGGATGTTAGAAATGGCCCATCTTACTAATGTTTATGAAATGTATAATCGCTAAGAGGATGGTGATTGTTACTAGTGCTGAACAATTTCTTCTCACTTGTTCATTCTCAATGAGAAGCGGTAGTTAAGGAGTTACTGTACTTCTGTCCCCAGCAGAACTAATTAACACTTTGGTATTCACTGTGTACCATGTTTGTGAAAACATGTTGCTTGCTCCCTCTAGGCATTTTGATGCAGTTTTTTCTGATACACCTTTGAAAAATATTTGTATCGCATTGATCCGAAAGACAGGAAATGGATCTTTGCAATGAGAGTCTTGCAAAATGGGGAAGTCTTGAATATTAAAATTTTGAGAGGATTTAGAACTGCATTTCTAAAATGCATGCTTCTGGTTTTCTATCATAGTGCTTTGAAGATAATACTTGATTCAATCTCAGTTGCTGCGATCCTGCATTATTATGCATAAACAAGTTTATGGACATCAGTGGCATTTAAACAAGGGTAAGAAAGGGACTATGGTGAATAGTGAAATGTGGTCATTAACATATTTTGTTTAAAATTCTGTCATGTCTGCCAAGATACTATTCTTGCTTCTGGATTACTTGTACTCTTATAATGCTACTGCTGTTATGCTTATTGTCTTTATATGTGATAGTCTTTAGTTTTATGCTATAAAAATGAGGAAAAAAAAGATAAATATTCAGGCAAATTTTGCTGTTCACTGTAAGAAAAATACATTCTCTAGTGTGAATTTGTTAGTTCATTTGAATAATAAAACAGGATGACTTGATGGAGTATATCTTTATCAGTAGCTGAAGTTATGTGTAAAGCTATCATGGATTTCAGCTTTTAACACTGGAATTGTAATGTTAGGCAGGTATCCAAGTTCATACTCAAGACAAGAGAACTCTAATAAAAACACTGTTTCTCACGGAAGAAAGCACTGCATGACACACCCAAGATGTGGCAGTGTCATACTGTCACCTAACTTGAACCAGGCATTTTAAAGAAGTCAATTCAATCACAGTAAGCATCCCACAGTCCACAAAGATGAGTTAGATGTCTTTGGACCCTATAGATCGCCCTAATCCCCTTTTCTTCTTTCTCCTCATATCTGGGCCCATTATACACTTATAGTGCTGTATTCTGAGGATTACTTGCCCAGAAAAAGAATATGGAATTCATGGGATCATCATAAGTCAACAGGCAATTTAAAGGCATACATACACATACATTCTCTTTTAACCGCCATGGCTGTCATGCTATGGAAGCCTGGAGTTTGTAGTTTAGTTTAGAGACAACAATGACAAGGCAATAGAAGTCTTTGATTGAAAATTCTAAATGGCCTTCATTGTTATTGTTGTGTGCCTTAAAGTCAATTCTGACATGGCAAACCTATCACAGGGTTTTCTGGGGCTGAGAGTGTGTGACTTGCTCAAGGTCACGCAGAGGATTTCCATGGCTGGGCAGGGAATCTGATCAGAGTCACAGTCCAATGTTCAAAGCAGTACATCACATTGGCTCTTAGTACCTCATCCTTAATTCAAGGATTGCTTTTGATGCAGCCATGGCAGTTAAAGTGGAATCATAGTGCTATGTTTCTGTAGAGTGAAAGGGCTTTCAAACTGTGTATGTGTGTACAGAAATAATTGTTGAATTATGCAAGTATTTGTAGTGTAAAAATGAGCAGGATTGACTCTTGATGGACCAGCTCATTTGAACATTTTTCAAAATTTATGAAAGCTGCTTTTGGCCCTAGTTCCCTGGGCAGTAATACTATGAAAATATAGCCATCTCTATACAATGATGTTGTAAGTAACAAGCCTTTACTGTGCCATCTGTGTGCTTTTCCGTAGAGCCGTGATGGTGAACCTATGGCATTGCATGCCACAGGTGGCACGCAATGCCATTTCGCTTGGCATGGGTCAGGGAGAAGGAGGTACAAGCGTGTATGTGTGTGCATGCCTGTTGCCTGTTGCTTCTGCTCCCTGCCATTTTCAGGCCTTCAGATGTCTCTCTGAGACAGCTGGAAGCTGAAAAGTGGTGCTGGGGAGAAGGAGCCACAGGTCACAGGTGTGAGGTGTGCGCCTCTGGCTCCTCCTTCCTGCTCCAGATAGCTGGAGGCTGGGAAAAGGGCGGGAGGAGGAGGAGCCACTGGCACATGCTACTGGCTCCTCCCCTTGACCTTCAGCTGTCTCAGACGGTGGAAGCCCTCTCCCTGGCATTGGGTAGTACCCAATGCCTGGAAAAAATATTTTGGGCATGCAACCCCAAAAAGGTTCACCATCACTTTATTACAGACATACTGTTGAGCTGTTTTCTTACCCAGGCTTTTACAAAAGTTACATTTGAAACATTCATGCTCAACAATGGTTCCAAGTTGAAATTTGGCCATCTCTGCCTGAATATCAAGTTCTATATGTACCATTTGCAGGCTTTTATACATATCACCAATCATTACTCTGATCATTGTATTTATTTTTATCCTGTCTTTTCCCCAACTCTACTATTCATGGTGGGCCTTGAAGAGCAAAACAGACACAGACAAAAGCTTATATCAGTAAAAACATGAAAAGTTAAAATGTTATTAAATTATCAATAACATTAAAATCCATTTAAAAACATTAACCTGTGCTGTTCAGGAAATCTGGAGATATTCTATTGGAATATGGCATTTATTTTATTGCATATTGTTTTTCTTTATTTGGGGAATAATGGTATCTCTTCAACCACCACCTCAGTGCTATCTTTGTATGTTTCCAGGATGTGAATTAACTTACTGTTTTGGAATCCTTTCTACAGTTCTGTCCTTTCATTGATCTTTTTGTTTAAACCGGCTTTTAATGGTTAATCAGGGAAGGTTTTTATTTGGTTATGTATTTTATTTGTTCTTAACTTTAATATGGCTTTTAAATAATTTTATGGTGTTTAATGTGGGGGATTTTACATTTTATTGTAAACATTTTTGCTGTTTTTGGAAGGTATCTTGGCTCCCACTTCGGGAGAAAGGCGTATAAATGAAATAAATAAATGTTAAAAAAATATAATGAAAGTTCTGCATTAGAATACAAGTTGTAATACTACTCTTTCTCTCCCTACATCCCCAATATTATCTAACTTTTAAAATTCAATATTATGTCTCTTGTCATATTTTACTATCCTGAATTTTAGTACCTGTTTTACTTTCCAGGATTTCATTACACATTACATTTTAAATACCTATTCCAAAATGGGCTTTGCCTATTTTATTTTGTTTTGTTTTTTATATGGGTATCATACAGCCTAGCGAGGTTCCTGTTCATGCCTGTCACTATCACCACTACACAATGCTCTGTAGTAATGATAGGGCATTCAGCAGGAGCAGCTGAGTATTGGTTTAATTCTCAATTGCATACAGTCAGCCTTCCATATCCACGGATGCTTTATCCACGGATTCAACCATCCATGGCTTGAAAATATTCAAACCAAATATAAATTCCAAAAAGCAAACCTTGATTTTGCTATTTTATGTAAGAACACCATTTCACCATCCCACTGAATTTAATGAGATTTATGAATCTAGAAATTTTGGTATCAACAGGAGAGTCATTGAACCAAGCCCCAGTGGATACAAAGAACCCACTGTACAGTGTTACTTCTTTAATCTGTGTTATCAAACGAAGTGAATGGGAGTGCGAAGTGGATTGGAAGGAATATCAAGCAATTTTATATTTAGTTTTCTCTGATTTTTCACAACTCTGTACTCGAGCTGTGCATTTGAAATTTCTACAAACATTCTGCCAGAAGGGATTAAAATGTCTCTTTCTCAGCTCAGCACAGTGTTTCCTCACAACTTTGTTTCTAATTCAGCAAAGCATTTTTTTAAAAAAAAGTTGGTTGTTTTACAGCTTCAGATTTAATTGGTTATTTTAAATGTAGGGTGCTTTAGTCACCTGTAGTCCATGGACTCAATGGGATAGTGATGCGTCAAGCTCCCATCCCACCCCTGATTGGACCATGGGTTGCCAGTGACTTTAGTTTCTTCTTTACTTGTTTGCTTAGCATAAACTCACTTTCAAACCCTCCAGACACTTGGACATACGCATGCAGTAACATTAATTTGCATTTATCAAAGGCTCACCTTTTGTTTTCTGCTTGTGCATTTCTTTCAGAATAATCTCTGAGTGGTCTTTTATGTAACATCTTCCTTGTAGATTACCTTTTAACCTATAACCTGTCAAATTAATTTTGACAATGACTTTAGGCCAGATAATTCTTAGATTTTCCAGGATCATCAAAACCTATTTCTAAAGTGGCATTACCACTTTCCATTTTCATAAAAATAGCGATACTATAAACAGTGATATTCTCTTTTGCAGGTTTGACAGATGAAAAAGTGAAGGCCTATCTTTCTCTTCACCCCCAGGTACTGGATGAATATGTGTCAGAAAGTGTAAGTGCTGAAACAGTGGAAAAATGGCTAAGAAGGAAGCACCACACAGAGGAAGGTAAGATCTCAATAACATTTGGAAAATCTGAAGAAATTGCATTCCTTCATCACCTCTAGATACTGTTGGTATACAAATCTAGCATCCCTTACCATTGAGTATGCTGATTTGGGCTGCTGGGAATTTTAGTCATATGAAAATCCTGTCCTGATTTTGATGGCAGGAGCATGCTCTGATCATAGAGCTTTTACTAATTTTTAGTGTTTCATGGATCACATTTATGATGTTTGTTATTAACTGCTGTCAAGTTGACTTGAAATTATGGCAACCCTATGAAAGAGTCAACCTATCATCAACAGCTCTGCTCAGGGCTCTGCTCAGAGCTCTGATCAGCTGTGCCTAGAGACCCAGGCATAGCTTCCTTCATGAGTCTAGCCATCTGTAATGTAGTCATCTTCTTTTCCTACTCCCTTCTACTTTACCAAGCATGACTGCATTTTCTAAGGAGTCATGTCTTATGATATGTCTAAAGTACAACAGCATCAGTTTAGTCATCTTGGCTTCTGGCGGGAATTCAGGCTTGATTTTCTCTAGGATCCTTTTTCTTATCTTTTTAGCAGTCCACAGTATCTGTAGAACTCTTCTTCAGCACCACATTTCAAATCAGTTGATTAATTTCTATCAGCTTTCTTCACTCTCCTGCTTTCACAACCATACATAGAAATTGGGCATGCAATGGAATGAACAATCCATGCCATGTAGCATTCAATTATGTATTTTTTACACTGGAGACTCAAGGTGGCTAACAAAATTTAAAAGTACAAGTTAAAAACAATGCAAAGCATTAAAATGGAAATTCAAAGTTTAAAAAAATAATTAAACAATTTTAAAAAGTTAAAAATATTACACATTAAGATATAAAATATATTTTAAAGCTCAATACAAAACTCTGTACAAACCTTGCACAGCATTTTAAGTCCAATCCTTGTCAGTTTGAGATAGCCTGACAGCATAAAAATGTTTTTATCTGCCACTGAAAGGAGAGCAGGGATCAGGCCAAACTGGCCTCTCTAGGGAGGGAGCTTCAGAGCCTGGGTGCAGCCACTGAGGAGGTCATATCTCTTCTTCCCACCAAATGAGCCTATGCAGGTGGTGAAACAGAAAGAAGGGCTTCTTCTGATAATCTCAGTGCTCTGTTGGGCTCTTAAAGAAGGTTAAAGAAAAAAGTGTCAAGATAGGTTTAATGCTGAACATTAAGATAACAAAAAACAGTGAACATAAAAGAGTGACAAGAATTCATCCTAGATAATGAAAAAATCAAAATAGCTAAGGAGTTTCCATACCTTGGATCAAATATTGACCAGAAAAAAAACTGCAGTCAAATCAAAAGACTAGGAATGGAAAAGGCCACAATGAACGAACTGGATAAGATTATAAAGTGCAAAGATATAACTCTGAACACTAAAGTGGGGAAAGTCCATGCCATTGTATTCCACATCAGTATGGGAGAGTTGGACAGTGAAGAAAGCTGATACAGTTGGTCCTGTACAGAAGGCACTGATTTTTTTATCCATGGAGTCAAGCATCCACAGCTTGAAAATATTGAAAAAAGTATAAATTGCAAATAGCAAACCTTGGTTTTGCCATTTTATACAAGAGACACCATTTTGTTATGCCATTGTTTTTAATAGGTCTTGAGCATCTACGGATTTTGTTATCCACAGGGGGTCCTGGAGCCAAACCCCAGTGGATAACAAGGGCCCACTGTAGAAAGAAAATCAACTCATTTAAGATGTGTTGCTGGAGAATAGCATTGAAGATACCACGTACAGCCAAGAAGACAGACAAATGGGTTCTGGAACAGATCAAACCTGAACTCTCCCTGGAAGCCAGAAAGAATAAATAGAACTGTCATACTTTAGCCATATCATGAGAAGGCATGAATCATTAGAAAAAGAAACAATGGCCCAGTACACACGGATACTCTGTGATGCCCTGAGGCCAAAATTAGGATAGGGCTGGGTGTCCAGATGTGCCCAGCCCTAGTGATGTCACAGGTGTGTGTGCGCATGTCCACACAGTGGGCACCACAGTTGCACAGCAGCATACAGACACCTCTCCAAAGAAGCAGCATCATAGAGCTGCATCACAGCCCTTATGATGCCACAAAAAAGGAGTTGCTCTAGGAATCTCCTTTTTCAGTGCACATCTGTGCAGCAGCATACAGATGCTGCTGCACAGCTGCGCAGCAAAAAGGAGTGGCATTTCGCCGCCTGTGTGTTCGGGGCCAATGATGCTTAAAAAGCTAGACCGCAGTAGAAAGAGAGGAAGGCCACTGACTTAAGTCTGCAAGACTTGTTCAGGGCAGTCAAGGAGAGGGAATCTTGGAGATGTCTCATCCACAGGGTCACCATTTTTATTTTTTATTTATTGTATTTATACCCCACTCTTTAGAGCAAAACTCCTTCCTAGCTTGATAAAAGAGACCCACGACTCCATTCCTCCAGTATGTTGATAAATCAGTATATGTGTCAATAGTGACAAGAGGCACAAGGTGTGAGTATACCTTTGATGTGAGTATATTTTTGTCTGTGACTTGTCTATGTTAATTTTTTTCCCCAGAAAAAAATAGGAAGGAGGCAGACAAGGTCAAACATAGATATCTGAGCTATGGATTACTCACCGGTTAACTGGCTGGGAAACTGAAAAAGCCAGATGAAACAGAATAGGCATGACATGCAAATTGATCAGTGTTGAGACTGCCTTTGAAGGCCTTTCTGTTCCCACATTGATTTTTATCTTTTTAATATGCTTGTTAACAAATTAAATAAAATCTTAATACTTATCATAGGGTGCGTACGGCTAAACCACTAGAAATTCAACTTTTGCTATGTTTAAGTTTGTAGTTTGCTTGCCTTTTATATTTAAGGTGTCAAAAACATCCAGTTTTTAATGTAGACATTGAGAAATAGGGAGGTGATTAATTTTGGGATGTTACATTTTCTTGGTTGATGGACAGAGTTGCCAGCCATAAAGAGACCAGATGAGAGACTTCTCTTTACTCCCAAGCTGGGACTATTTGTCTTCCTTTTCTTGGGTATGGGGAGGTGGGTTTCATAACCAGCTGGTTTCAACCAGAGAGATGTTTGGGAGTCAGGAGACACTGGAGTTCCATTCTGGGCAGGAGAAGGAGGAGGAACAGGGATAGAATTAGAGTCCCAGCCTTGTAGGTCTCCATCTTTGGAGTTTCTTGCCTGTGACAGGAGAGGAAAACCTGACCTTATGCTGTTTGCCCCCAGCAGTTCAAATCTCTGGGAAGCACTGTAAAGTGACTCTATAAATATGAATGTGTGTGTGTGTGTGTGTGTGTGTGTAAAAATAAATAAATAAAGTATAATGTATATACCAGTCAGGAGGCTTCTTTGAATTTTGCTTCAAAAGAAATGTATTTCTTATGAGAGGAGAAAGGGTACCATTTGAGGCAGGGACAGGTGCAATGATTGTTTGTTTCTCAGTCCCAAAGCATGAAAAAAAGGAGTATTACTAAGAAAACAACATTCCTAAGAGGAGACAACCTTCCTCTACCCATGTAGCTTCTTGGGCTAGGCATCCTGTATTAGGATGGGAGAGAAACTGGTGCCGAAGCATCTTCCCATCTTCAGGTTGGAAGCAATGTGGGGGGTTTCTTGGTCATACCACACAGAAGTCAGTGCCTCATAGCAGATGGATGCCAATTTGAAAGTTTCAGAATCAAAGAAGGGCTGTCATCCTCTGTTACAGTTTTGATAACTTTTTGTCCTTAACTTATCTCACATCATTTCTGCAGTCATAAAATGGCATCCAACAGCATCTGGGGCCATGGGTACCAAGAAATCAGTAAAAGAACTGTAGTTACAAACAATTTTCTGTAGCATTTCCTATTTTACTGCCTTTTGAAACCACAGGAATATTACAAGTAACATGGTTGTTCCTGTCTTGCTTTTCCACTCAGTACCTCAGAGACACAGGGCAGGCATATGAGAAAAGGATGAATGTTCTCAGTCTCTCTTTTCCTCAGATTCCTTTTTCCCCACATAAAGTACATATTTAGAATGTGGAAAGAACCAAATTGCAGGCTATTAAAAATACAGAAAAAGCACTTTTTATTAGTTGAAGTTTCAGATTTGGAGGAGAGGACCACCTGCCACCTAGGAGAGTGTAAGAAACAGCAGCATCTAGTGATTGTATTTAGGGAGTCTGTTGCCATTAATCTTTTCTGAAATTTTCAGTCTCTGTAGATTTCCACGTAGAATAAAATCTTCCCTCCCTCAGAAGGAGCTGGTCTTTTTCATTTGGTAGAAGCTTCATAGTATCTGTGATGTGTCACCTCACTGCTTGATGGATAGGAATGGCAGTATCTCCTGCCTTCTTGTTTAACCAGGTGTACCCTTCCCCTTTTCAGAACAAGGGCTGGAGTATTTTAAAAAAGCAAATGATTGCACTGAGGTGCAGCAGTTCAGGTAAGATCAACATATGTCCTTCCTATCTTGAGCAAGTAGCTCATCCTTTTCTCATGTGCGGCATAGGGCAATGTCGTGAGGCCTGAATTGTTGCTCTGCAGCCTAGCTTTTGATACAGGAACAAAATACAAAGGGATAGCCTTCTTTTTTAACCAGGAATTGTAAAATAACCTCTGCAGTTGTGCATGTGTGGGACTTCCAAGGGTTGGGACTCCTTTTGTTCCATCTGTTTCCAAACAGATTGGCAAAAGGAGTGGCCAGAGGCTAATCCCTCCCTGATTGCTCCAGGACCACAGAGACCAGATACCATGGCAATCCCAAATCCGGTCACTGCTGCAATCCCAGAGCAGCTTTTTGCCACCTTTTTTCTGGCAGCTTCAGGCTGTGTTAGCCTGCTTCACAGCAGCTTCCAACAGCTTTGGGGTTGTGAGTCGTATAAATGCCACACCCTGCTTAACATTTCAGAGATTATTCACCTGAAACAGACCCTTTGCCCAGGGCTGCTTTGTCTGTGTGGAGCTCTGTGTGCTTTTTTGTCATTAAACACAGTCCTATAGTGAAAAAGCCTTATAAGATCCCTTGTTTGGATCTGTACTTGAGATTGTTAAGCTAGTCATACCAAGAAAATGTGTACTACATAGAATAGCATGAAGAAGCAAAACAGGCACCAGGCAAATAAGTACAAGAGAACTGCTCTTTCCCCAAAAGGTTTTGATGGTTCCTTCATAACCTCCTAGCTGTCAAATATTTTAAACACCCTTTATATATTATAGCAAAATAGTCTATATCAGGGCTCAGATACTTCATTTGGCCCTAAGAGCTGCAGCCAGATTGTTAACTTTGCTGGCTACAGGGAACACATAACTCTCTTGTTGTAATATCTCCATTGGCTACTGGTCTGTTTCTGAACATAATTCAAAATGCTGGTTTTGACCTTTAATGCCCCGTAGGACTTGGGTCCAAGTTATTTGAAGGACCATACCTCCCTTTTATGAGGCCTTTAAGAATTCTAAGATCATTTGGAGAGGCCCTTCTCTCTGCCTCCCCAATTTCTCAGGTTCATTTGGTGGAAAAAAAGGAGAGGGTCTTTTTGGCCAGATTTCAGAATTCCATCTCAAAAGAGACCAGGTTGGCCACATCCCTGCTCTCCTTTTAGCAGCAGATAAAAACATTTTCATGTCATCAGGCTTATTCAAACTGGTGAGAGCTGGGCTGGGTGATTAAGATTTTAAGGTTACATGTTATTGTTGTTAACTGCCCTGAAGTCAACCTAGACCTGTGAATGAGACTTCTCCAAGACCCCCTGTTTTCTACTACTATGCTCAGGTCCTGCAGGCTTAGTCCCATGAAAAGAGAAAGGAATATATATTATTATCATTTTCCTAGTGCTCATATTTGTCCTGAGGACAGTTAAATGTTTTTTCTGTGTAATATTTTCAGACCCTGGAGTACAATAAATAAAATACATCTCTAGTACAAATGGACATATGTTGTAGTTACAGCGGGGTTCCTTTGGAGAGAATTAAATAGTTCCCTTGACGTAAATATGTTCCATGTCAGATTATTGCTCTCTCCCATGTGGTAACCTATCATTTCTACTGCTAATGATCCCCTTACCCCTATTGACGTTAGCAGACCATTCCCAAGGGGTATTTTCTTTTGTTTCCCTAGTCAGCTGGTCTGAAAAGAGAACGGTTCAGTCTTGACTTCTCAGCAGATGTTAAGGATTGCTTTGTAAAGTTTAGTCTGTTTGTTTTTAACATACTTAGGAACACAGAAATGAGAAAGTGAGCCAGTAAAACAGTGCATTATATACTAGGGCAAATAAAAACTAAAAATAAAGAATTCATAGGGATTTACTTCCATTGCTTTTTCTTGTCTAGAGGAATTGTTTTTCAGGGATGTTGTTTTTATTTTGTTTGTTTTGTATAAAAGAAAACTTGACATATATAGGAGAAGACATCCACAAACACCCCCCAAGAGATGCATATATTAATGAAGGTCAAATGCAAAGAAAAAGCAGCAATTCACATTTAATGTGAACTCGTTCCATGATTTTTGAAAACATGCATAGAAAATATTTTCTTTGTTCTTATGCCATTGAGCCAAATACAAAGAGTTTGACTGAAATGTGAAATACAAGTTCTCTTGTAACTTCAAAATCCCATCATATTATCCCAGGCCATCAGGCCATAACCTCACTTGAAAAATCGTAATCCCACTCGTACATTTCACTCAGCATAGAAATACGTGTGTGTGTGTGTGTGTGTGTTTATCTATCAGTCTCTCTCTCTCTTTCGCTGTGTCTCTATCTATTGTGATGGGTAATTTTGCAAGTAGAAATCAGTAGGCAAGTTCTGTGGAAGTGTTGCTAGAGGTAGATATCAAAGACATAGTCATGTTGGTATGGATTAGTATGCCAAGCTATCTTGTATCATCTTTTAGACTAACTGAGAGAACAAAATAAGTTGGTAGTATAAGCTTTTGTAGACTTGGGGATGAAACAGCTTACCCTAAAGGGTGGCTTCAAGCTGCCCCTGATAAAGCTGGATTGGGGCTGCAGCAACTGCACACAGCTCCGCATGGAACACCTGGAAGCCAGCCCCTGTGCAAACGGCTGGGCGACTTGAAGCTGCCTTCCAAGCATCTTGGCAGCATGTGTTGTCTGCATGCCATGCCCCCAAGCCACTGTATGTGGCCACTACACATACATCATACACCCATCTGGAATGATGTTTCTGACAGTTTGTACTCTATCCTTGTGTGGAATGTTAGTGTATAGGATTTCCACATCCATAGTGGCTAAGATGGGAAGTTGTGGATGGACCGTACTTTCTGCAGGAAGTCTGTCATATAGCTGGATGTGTTGGTTGCATATGGCAGGGATGTCACTAGGGGATGCAAGTTGCACCAGGTAACATCCTAAGGGAGATACTTTCCACAAAATCTGTCTTTTGTCAGAAATGGGCTGTGGCGTACACCTGTGTCACTTTAAAATGCTAAAGATATGGTGTGAGTAGGGTGCGGCTCAGTGGGAAAAGAAAGAAAAGGCTCAGTTGTTCTTGGTTTTTTTAAAAGTAAATTTTATTTTTTAATTAACATTTTTAATTTTTAAAATATTTTTAAATTTTCTTAAAAAACAAATTTTCACTTTAACCACATGAAACAATGTACAAGTAAATACATTTAGGCTGTGCATATGATATTGTAATTTTAAGTTTTAATTTTAATTTTTCTAGTTATTTTATGTCACAACTATTCCCACTATATTCAGTGACACAAGGGAATTACAATTTATTAATATCATTACCACAAAAACATTACTAAGGATTCTGTATGATGTGGTATGGGAAGAGGTTAATGGGAAGGTGACACCATGAGTTACCACACTTGGTGATGCCAGCCCTAGTGGCGTATGGTCTAAGATTATTGTCTATACATACAGATACATCAACTGTGAGTCTGAGAGCCAGTGTGGCATAGTGGTTTGGGTGTTGGCTGAAGACTCTGGAGATCAGGGTTCAATACCTGGTTTGGCCATGAAACCCACTGGGTGAACTTTGCCAAGTAATATGCTCGCAGCCTTATGGCATACCTCCTCTGAAGAAGAAATCTTGCCAAGAAAACTCATGAAAGGGTTGCCTTATGGTCTAGGTTGGAAACTACTTGAAGACACACAACAACAAACCAACTGTGAGTGTTACAAAGAATGAGATGATGGGCCATTCAGGGTTCCCTTATTTATGTATTTTGGGTAATAGATGGAATGTGCCTTGTTGAGGCTCTATTCTGATATGGTCCTGCGTCTCCATGAATAATTCCCTTTGTAGTCTTTGTAGTTCCTTCTGGTATTCATCCATGGGATTGTTACACAGGATTCTGTAAAAATGTAGTGTTGGACAGTTTCCTCTCAGCCTCCTGTGTGTAGTTATATTAGTCCATGATGACTACAGCTCCTTTTTTGCCAGCCTCTTTGTTGACAATATTGGGATTGTTCCTGAAACTGTGTACAACATCTTGTTCCTTGTGGTTGAGATTGTGTGGCAAATTATGATTTATATTGATTATTTCTGTTTGGGCAAGGGAATGGACACATTCTGTGTAGAAGTCTAGTTCTATGCACCAACCACCAGGAGGAATCCATGTGGAGATCTTCTTTATATAAAATCATAGAATCATAGTGTTGGAAGAGACCACAAGGGCCATCCAGTCCAACCCCCTGCCATGCAGGAACTCTCAATCAGAGTACTCCCGACAGATAGCCAACCAGCCTTTGCTTAAAGACCTACAAATAAAAATACTTCACTCCGAGGGAGTGTGTTCCACTGTCAAACAATCCTTACTGTCAGGAAGTTCCTCCTAATGTTGAGGTGGAATCTCTTTTCCTGTAGCTTGCATCCATTGGTCCGGGTCCCATTCTCTGGAGCAGCAGAAAACAAGCTTTCTACTTCCTCAGTATGACATTCCTTCAAATATTTAAACAGGGCTATCATAAATATGAGTATGGTGTTGTATATTGATGTATATTGTTGTTGTATATTGATGTAGCATCTACTCTTGTGTTGTGGTGACAAGGGTGATCCCTGTTTGTTGTTGTCTTAACTGGTGTCACTGTCTTTGAAGTATTCTTTGAGGCATAGGCGACAAAAGAAGGCTTCTTGATCGCCACAGAAATGTATCACGTGTGAGCATTTGGAGGGGCAGAAGGATAAGCCCTGTGACAGAACATATTCCTCTGCATGACTTAGGGTGTGGCCTGGTAAATTTACAATATTGTTGTATGGGTTCATGGTACTCCTGTTATGGATTGTGGATTGTTGTAGTAGTAAGAAAAGTTTATTTTCCTCCTTTTTCATGAGGAAAATGAAATGTATCTTGTATATGGTTTCCCTATTCTTGGAGAAGTTATGTCCACTGATGGATTGTGCAGAGGGCTGGTTCCTTACTTGTGCTTCTAGACTGAAGATTTCTCTTTTGGAATTTTTTTTCATTTGGTGTGCAGGATCCTGGTCAGATCTTTTATTATAGGTTGAGTCTTCTTTATATGAAATGCTTTGGAACAGAACTATTTGGGGTTTTGGATTTTTTAAAAAAATTCCGAATACTTGTATTTGCATATATGTGTACATAATGATATATTGTGGCAAAGGGAACCAAGTCTAAACATGTAATTCATTTATGTTTAATATACACCTTGGACTCATAGCCTGAAGGTAATTTTATACAATATTTTAAGTGATTTTATTTTTGCATGAAACAAAGTTTGTGTACATTGAACCATTGAAAAACAAAGCTACCCATGAAGAATATGTTGGTTTTTGGAATATTTCATATTTTGAAATTCTTGGTAAGGGAGACTCAACCTATAGCTTCCAAATGAGAATGCTACATAGTTTGTTGCCATTGTCTGTAGTGGTCTCTTCATCCACAGGCTTTTTGCCATGACATCCTGTTGCTTGCACTTTTGAGAAAGATGATGTCTGTTTGCACCTGAGCAAGTGTCTTAAAAGGCTGATGGATTTCCACTCTATCTGGCAGAATTTGGTACTTGGTGATAGAATCAAAGACACAGCTGTGTTAATCTGACTCAGTATGCAAAGGGTTCTTGAAGCACCCTTGAGTCTACTGGTAGATCTGAGAGTGATACTTATCTCTTTTTCTCCCAGTTTTATACAGTATGTGTATTGTTTAAGGTGGAAGATAGAAAGCTGATTCACCCCCTGACATAAGCAGAAATGAGTCCTTTCATTTTCAGCTTTCTACTAATGTTCTGAGAATGTTGAAAGTATGACAGAACTTTAGTCAGGAATGTGATGTCCAGTCACAGGTCTATCTTGTCCTTGTAGAAGTCTAGGTATGGAGGTCATGACAAATAGACAAACTGATATATCTGCCACTAGGAATGTAGCAGGTTTAGAAGTCAAGTCAGATGCAGTTAAGAGTTCAAAGAGCTTTCCAGTCAGCA
The DNA here is from genome assembly GCA_034509955.1 of Urosaurus nigricauda. Lineage (NCBI taxonomy): Eukaryota > Metazoa > Chordata > Lepidosauria > Squamata > Phrynosomatidae > Urosaurus > Urosaurus nigricauda. Next base: position 308,547,045 of record JAOEGL010000001.1, on the reverse strand, counting down.
TAGAGAGCACCAGCAAAAGGTCCTCCTAACAGGAAATTGAAGTGGCAGAAGGTGGGTGGAGACTGACAAATCTTTCATGGGAAACTTTACTGTAAGATGCGTAGGCTTGCCAGAGGTCCCTTATTATAAGGGATGTTGCCAATTTGAGAACTTGAAAATTTTCCCCTTTATATAGACTAAAAAAGATGCCAAAATTTTTGTGGTTTTGGTAATGATCTTTTTATAAAGACAAAAATGGATGCAACATGTAAGTTATGAATGTGGATATTATGTTAATTTTACAGAGAAACCCATGGCTAAGTTAACTGGAATCAATACAGTATGCCCTTGCCTTATGCAGGGATTCATTCTGGACCCTGCCACGTTAAGGCAAGTTCCACGTGTGCTTGAGTCCCATTGAAACTAATGGGGCTCATGCATGCCATGCTGCACGCATGCCACGGGCACACATACCATTTCCTCTTTGTCACACAGCTTTCAGCATAAGTTGAAAGCCATGTAAAGTGCACCCGCGTATGACGTGGCCATCTGTACTTTCATTTGGTGTTTAGGTAGTTCACAGACTTGTTGATAGCTACATCCTGATTGTCAACCTTGCATATCATGAATTTTGAGCATTCCTTATTACTATTTTAAAAACATGGCAACTAAGAGGCTGTCACAGGAGAGGGGTTAATGTGCACCATGATGGCAGTAGATTTTGAGGAGTTGAATAGCCTCAGCTGCCCCAGGTATAAAAGAAAGAAGAGGATGCCTTGAAGGACTGTCTAGTGTATTGAAACATTCCTGTCTTGAATGAAGGAAATGGAAGCCATTAGGAAGTGTGGTATCATATCCTGAACAAGATTATCTACTCCTCTCTGGGATGATAGAATCCTCTAGGTGGTGTGTGTAGGTCCTGAGGTCTAAGTGACAGACTCTGCTGTTGTTCTGTGGGACTAGAGGTGGTAGTGAGCACCTCTAGAGAGCTGACGTAGAGGGTAAACTACAATTGATGAGACAATCATGGGGTGATGAGGATGTATTGAGCTTTTTCCTTGGGGAGCTTCATTACCATCTTTGTGATGAGGGGTATGGGAGGGAATGCATAGAGAAAAGAGCCTTCACCCTTATGTAGGAATTTATTCTCTAACAGCCTTTTCTTTCTGAGGCCCCTGTTGCAGAACCTCATGTGATGGGAGGGTAAGGAAGTCTTGAATCTCGGGAATCTACATATGTAGTATCAAACTGTATTTTTTGTCAGAACTGAGCTGATATGTAGTGATAAAACAACCCACTGCAGCAGTGGTTGGAAGGAGAACCAGCCTAACCTATCTCAGCTACAGAATACTGTACCTATTAGAACTGTTAAAGAGGACTGGGTAGCATGCAACAATCTCTGGAAGAGGAAACTTAAATGGGGATTGCTGATTGTCAGGCAAAATGTTGTTATACCATCTGTGGCTTTGTGTGAGAGATTTAATTGTTGAGTAAAATCAGGCAGAGAAATATGTAGCTATTTTATCTTCTGTTTAGCACTGTCCAAATAGAATAACTATTGCATGATGTAATGTCATGATGATTGACAGAGAATCCAAAGCTTCTGCTATTATTGGAAACATCTGGATCTTTTGGGAAGAGTGTATCACATTTCAAACAGGCTACAAGCCACCCTCTAACAGTACCTCTGTCTTACCTGGATTGAGTTTTGGTTTATTTTCCTCACGCAGTCCAATGCAATGTTATTGTGTGCCTTCAAGCCATTTCTGACATAAAGTCACCTTAGGGTCACCATATTATGAGATTTTGCACTGGACAGGTGTTTTTAAGCACTTTCAATTCTGCTGCACTGAGTCTGATGATTGCTTTGTGACATTCTGAGAGAACATCTCTTTATTGCACAGTATAATGTACAATGTAGTACCAAAACAGCCCTCTCCATCCTTGCTACTTTTCTGTGGTTCTGTTTCTGTCCTAGGGGTCTGCAGTTCAGACAGCGCTGCAAGGAGAGGCAGGGAAGGATGTAGGTTTATGTCTATGGCCTAAAACAGATGGGCCAAAAGAAGCAGCTTCTGATCAATACTGGGCTGTGGTGTTCCAATGATGCATGCTCCCAAAGCAGCCAGAAGCCATTCTGAGGCCACCAAAGGTGGTCTGAATCTGCCAGAAAAAGCTCACTTGGGACCGCAGTGGTTGCCTGCTTTGAGAGTGGGCTGAGCGGCCACTTTGGTCCAGGGCCAATTGGAGCCAGAGGAGCTGGAGGCCACTTCTTGCTACACATCTGTGGACCTTCCTGGAATGCCACAATGGTTTCCTATGGCACTGTGGTTTGCCTGTGCAATGGTGGCCTGGTACAGACCGCCACTTTTCCTCAGCCTGGGACCAAAATTAGGGCTTGGGAGAGCAGAGCGTCCACACGCTCTGTGCTCTCCAGGCACCATTTTGGGGTATGCACATCCAAACGGCATGCACACTGATGACGTGCCTTGGGTGGTGCACAAAAGACATCACCGTCCTGCTCCAGGGCGCTAATGGTGCCTTGGCAGTGGCACAGAAAGGGGCTGTGTTTCGCAGCTCCTTTTTCCTGCTGCATCGTGGCTGCGCCATTTGGTTGGTGTGGCCACAATCCGGGGGAGAAAGGGGCGGCCTCTGTCCACCCCTTTCAGCCCGTTTGTATAGGCCCTATGTTTACATGCGTAGTGTCATCTGTTATATCAGATGCATGATGAAAAATAGTTATTTCAGTATCCCCTTCATGATCATTTGCCCTTATAGTTTGGATCCAGGCTATTTGAAAGACTGTATTTCTCTTTCTATTAGACCTTTAAGATCTTCAGGAGAACCTTTTCTCTCTATCCTTGGATGAGCTTTTAACTGATTAGGATGGGTTTTTAATGGTGCCAAGTGCTGTTTTGTGGTGTGTATATAGTTTTTTTAATTGTATTTTAAAGACTGACTTTTATAAATTGTATAGCTGCCCATTAAATAACATTTACTGATAATTTTGTTGATTTGTATTGTTTTTTATATTTAGCAAGGTGTCTTGAGTCTCATTGTTAGGGAAAAGATAGAATAATAACAACATAATAAATCACTAATCATTCCCAGCAAAACTTGTGTAAACCCTCTAAAAGATCATGGGGTTGTCAGATCATCTGGGAAGAAGAGTGCAAAATATAACACAGCTTTGTTACTTAAATTGAGGATAAGACTCTCAGTGCAGGTAGTTCAGGATACAGGTACTTCAGGGTGGATATTTCCCAAGGGTGAAACTAGTGTGTTTTTTTCTTGTGGACACAAACTGATTTTTAATTGTTAATATGAGGTACATTCTGTTGAATAGATTTTAGTGTTAATTAAAAAAAATACTGTAATATTATACGGAAAAAACATGTGTGAGGAAAAAACACCTGAAAATGCTTTGCTGTGATAGACACGTAAAACTGTTCCTGAAAGCAGCAGAAAGATAAAAGTATGAATTCATATCTTGTTCTACAATAAGTCTTGCATTTTCCAGAGCATCTAATTGTTTCCTTCCTTTTTCCACAGATGATTCAACTCCCAAGCATGTCAACAGGGTAAGTATTGTACACTTGTGCCTCTACAACCTGGAAGGTAAAATTGTGTTTCAGAAAATCCCTGTTCCTTTGAGCTTAATTTCCTGGTATGTTATATTTCATTCACTGAGTGGCTCTGGAAAAATTTCTTGTGAGCACACTATAGTAATATTCAGAGCTATTGAATTAATAGCACGTAGAATATCAGGCAATAAATTAAAGGAACAGTGCAGTGCAACAAATTTAATGAAACTGAAACTCTGACCATCCCTAGCTTGCCCAGAAAGTAAGTAAGCATTTTGATAGTTAAATTGAAGGTGTGAGAACAATTGCTATCCTCCACAAGTATTCCTCCCTTTCCTGTTCCCCTGTCCTCCACTGTTTAAGCCTTTTTCCTTCTTCAAGGAAAGAGGATTGAAGAACTGAGCATGGCTAATAGATATGGAGAGCCATTACTGCCGTTGGGACAAGATCTTTCTCTAAATATGGGTAGCCCATTTCATTGTGGAGGACTTTCAATTTCATTCTCTTCACTTTCAAATATGTGCATCTCCAGCTCTGTCAATTGGTAAACCATTGAAAAGCACCCTTGTAGGGAGGGAATATCTAGGTGCATAGTTAAAAGGAGGCAAAATGAGAGCATTTTCTGGTCTTACAGTGGTTAAGTGCTGGTCCTTCAGCCATAAGGTTGTGAGTTTGATCCCAGGGCTCCAGGTTGACTCAGCCTTCCATCCTTTCATAGGTCAGTAAAAGAGTACCTAGCTTGTTGGGGACAACTGACTAACACATTGTAAACTGCTTAGAGAGTGCTTAGTTCACTATGAAGTGGAATACAAATGTAAAGTGCTATAGATCTTGCTATCAAATAAGAATTCTTCATCCCCCAGTCTCTAAATGTATAGCATTGCAGTTACTTAAAACTTCAATTGACCCTTTAGGAATATTGTTTAGGTTTCCACAGAAAAGCAGAGGCAAAGTTACCATGGATATGTGAACACAGCAAAATAAATCATTCTAGGTGCAGTTTTCTGCATCTTATTCTTTGTACCTCTAGAAATTTTTGGACTGAAGAAAAATGGTAAAGAGGGGCATAATTCTTATTTAGGAAGACAGTGGTATAATCCCCCCTCCCCAGTAACGTAGTCCCCTAGAAATACTCATTTTAGAAGAGGCAGGAGGTAAGTGAGTGCTTAAACAGTCATATTTTCTACGGAAATCTCTACCTCCCACAGCTGCATTTACCACTGCTAGTGTTCTAGATTTCTGCATACCTAAAACACGGGATTGGGATAAAACAGCAGAGGAGAGAACTAGGGTTAAAATTCATGTTTAATAATTTTATCTGCCCATGGATAATTTTATCTGTCAATTGTTAGCAAATTGCCCCTTTGAAGAGCATTTTGCAAGTGTTGAACATCAGTCAGGTTAACATTGTACACAGCCTGCCTTCAAATATGGGGTTTATCACCACTACCACAGATCTGTATATACTGCTTTTGTTTTTTGTTTTTTGGGATGAAGCTATTGTATTCCTGAGCTTTGTTGTGTACATAATACATGATTTAATGGAACATTGTAAGTGACAGCCAAAAGAATATTTCCTGATTTCTAATGCTCTTTTAAATTAAGCTTCATTTAGTAGTAGCATGCACAGAGTTATCAGACTAATCGTCCAACTTGATTTTTTCATCTCTAGACTAAGATGGTTAATTTTCTAATAATTTCTTAGAGTTTTGCATAAGCATAGCTAAAATTAAAGTCATCACTTTGTATGTGAGTATCTCAAATGCCAAACTATTACAATTTTTGAAATGAAATTATGTGTTTATTCAGAAAATGAGAGCCTTTTTTACTAAAATATAATAGTTGAATGTCAGTGCCTATGTGTATACATTCTCTTTAGCTTGGGGAATCAAACTAAAATGTAATATAGGTACTGTATAATTGGTGATACTAAGTAATAAATTGATAGAGTTAATTTTTCATTGGAGGAGGAAAAGAAAATAGAAGCATTCCATCATTTTAGATAGATATAAACTAACTGGCTTGAAGCATTATTATTATTATTATTATTATTATTAATTGCCATGCAATTAGAAAGCGTTTCCATTCATAGAAGAAAAGCTGCAATTTTGTGAGGGAACTCTATGTGACAGTTTTTCCTGTAAGCCCTACTTTCCCTCCAGAAGTTGAAACTTCTTCTTCTCACAGAACAAAATTTAAGATCCAAGCCACTGCATTCAATGTGGTTTTCAAGCATGGTATAGTGGACTGTGATTCTGGAGACCAGGTTTCGAAGCCCTGTTCAGCCATGGAAACCCAATGGGTGACCTTGGGCAAGTCACTCTATCTCAGCGTGAAAGAGAGGCAAATGCAACCCCTCTCTAAACAAATCTTGCCAAGAAAACCCCGAAAATAGCTCCATCTTAGAGTCACCATAAATTGGAAAAAACTTGAAGACAAAGAACAACAAAGGGAGTTCATATAAGAATAAGAAGATTTACAATGCCAGTGATTACCAGTATGCAGTTGAAATAAAAAATGACAATATATTGCTAAGGTCTGCTCACAGGTTTTCCTCCTTCTGTAACATTAAGCACATCTTTGTGTATGTATATATTCCCAATAAATAAAAACATGGGAGTCAAAGCCAATTAAAATTAAACAAATGGAATTATCATTTTATATATATAATCATTGCAAAATAAAACACAATTAGAAGATACGCCAATAAAATAAAATACAGTACTTGCCTAATTAAAAGCCTCTTCTACAGTAAGTCAAGCCATTTGCCAAAGGCCTCCCTGTAGTGAAAAGGCCAATCTTTCAGCCAGTCACGAAGCAGCATAAGACCAGCCAATGGGAAGCATGCTGGGCAGGGCTATAAAAGGGCTTTGCAGAGAGTGGGAGGTTAGTTTTGGGAAAAAGAGTTACGTCAAAGGGAGGGTGTGCTCTTAGAGTTCTTGAGGGAACATTTTAGGTTTTTTGTGGACCACAAAAGGGTCTTAAGAGTACAAAGAGGGACGATGTGGGCTTGGGGAGTACAGTAGGGAGAGACTCAGAACAAGCTAGTTGTTGAAAGAAAGGTTTTGGTCTTTGTACCTGAGATAGGATTGCCTGTGTGGCTGTATTATTCTTGGGATTTTGTCAGAACGGCCCAGTACAGACAGATGTCCCCAGGGCATGATTAAGGCTGGGGAGTGTGCAGCATTTGCACACTTCCCAGCCCTAGCATGTAACGACACTGACAATATTGCATAGCACCATTTATTCGGCGTACGTAATGATGCCGTTGCAACTGTGCAGCTTCTATATGGAGCTGTGCAATTGTGACAGACTAAAGGCATCCTATGGTGCCTTTTGCCTTTAGTGCATCGCAAGTGTGACGCTAAGGATTTCCCCGCTCCTTTTTAACTGTGCACCTTTGCCGCAATGTCTAGCTGCTGCGGCAATGGTCTGCAGTAAGAAGAGGAGGCTACAGACCACCCTTTTTGGGCAGTCTGTAAAGCCCTAACATCTAGTAACTAAGTGGTAGGACAAATATAACTAAGTCTAATTTGTAGCTTATTTTTGTAATTTTCTTCAATAAACTTTTGTTAGTGTTTGGCTAGCTGCTTGGCCTCCATTGATTCAAACCTCGCTGCCAAGTATTGGTGACACAGAGGTGCTCTGCCATCTTAAAGAGCAGTGTTAAGGTGAAGGTTGGCAGGAGACCGTCATAGAATTTTGGTGGCAGCGGTGGGATTAAAATTCCTGTAGGGCTGCCACAGTGGAGAATAGGTTGTGGGGGAACCGTGTGTGAGAGAGTTCACCACACTCCCTGAATAAGAAGGTCTTTGTCCTTTCTATTGAAGGATAGAGCCAGTCGAATCTAGCACATGTACAGTTCATTGTTGTGTGCCGTCAAGTATTTCCCATTTTATGGTGAGCCTAAACTGAACCAAGATTTATTCAGAGGAAATTTGCCATTGTCTTCTCCCAAGGCTGAGAACATGTGACTTGTGCAAAGAGCACCTTGTGGGTTTCATGTCTTAGTGGGAACTTGAAACCTGGTCTGCAGAGTCACAGTCCAAACTCAAAGCACTACGCCACTATGTTCAAATTTTATGGAAATGCTTTCTCCACACTGGAAATTCTGTGAATTAAGAGAATGTGTGTCTTCTAGTTATTTTTGATTTAGGGCGACCCTAAGGTGAACCTGTCATGTTTTGTGGCAAGATTTGTTCAAAGGGAGTTTGTCATTGCCTTCCTCTGGGGTGACTCAATAGTTTCTATGGTCAAGTGGAGATTCAAACCCTGGTCTCCCAGAGTCCCATTTCAATACTCAGACCACTGAACTCTGCTGCCTTGTAAAGGAAACTGCAACAATCAGATCAGTTTAAGGTTTGCATGATAAAAGTGCCCAAAAGCACAAAAAGTATTTTAAGATAAACTAAAGTTTAACGTAGCTTGTATTGTCCCATGTTGAAGGCATCACATGCTATAATGTATATGTGTTTAGGGAGCTCAGATTACTCACATAGCTGTGTCTGCTTGTTCACACTAATCCCTTGGCTTTCATCCCTGTTTAGAGTTTGTTACATGCTACCTGTAGATGTACAAATACCTGCTGTTGTGTATTGTATATTGGAAGATGCACGGGTTACACTTGTTACTCAACTCCTTGTGCTCATTAATAATAGTTCTAGATGGCATGCCCATTCTGTGTGCATATCTAACTCTTCATCTAAAGGTCAGAACTTTCTAAGGAGGCAGTTAGTAATACCATATGGCTCTATTGTGTCTATAAGCCTGTATGCATGGACCAAAAGGACTGTGTTGCCCCTGGCCTCACATTGTCCTGTATAGACAACACAGGCCATTAGCCTTGGGCTGGGATCAGCCAGCTTGGACAGCAATCCAGTGATTCTGGACTGTTCCTGGGGCCTTAGCCCAGTGCAAAAAGACCTGTTGTTTGCAGAGGAGTTTTCTTGAAACTCTACAGTGACAGCTGACACACCATATGGACTTGCATGTGCCTTACCTGCTTTTCCCCAAACATCCCAAAAGACCCCTAATGTGGTCTGTGGCATTGAATGGGGGTGTGGCCAGAGGTTCAGTTTCCATCTTTATGGGCCATGATAGGAGTCTTCTGAGAAGACATAATGGCAGAGTCATGTAAGGAGTGTGTGGTGGCAACGGCTTTATGGTGCAGTGGCATATGTATTTGTAAACACCTGTCTGTCACTGTGCCAGCCCAGTGATTGGCCTGGGTCAGAACCAAGAGCAAGATAGCATGGGCTTGACCCATACTGTTCTGTCCATCTGTTTAGGTCCTATAAGATTGGGATATGAACAAATAGGAAAATGACAAGTACAGCTGTGGTGTTTATTCTGAAATGAGGCCAGTTTCTGATGCCTTCCTACAGATAGGATCAATTTCACATGTAATTATTTCATGGAGATAAACCTATTCTTTGAATTTGTTTCTGTATGTTTTCATCCCAGGGCTGTAGTGAATTGGGCTTAGAAAAGGAGCTGTTCAGACTTTCAAACTGACTTCTTAAGTCATGTGAGATATGCATAGAGATACAGATTTTGGCCCAGGAACAGAAGGCAATTGACACTTGATGGCCAAGCAAGCAGCAACCTCTTTCTCAGGTCTCCTCCATTCAGGGTTTCCTGGATGAGCTCCAAATAAGCTTGCAGGAAAAGCAGTAATGACTCCATGGCTGACTGATGGGATGTGTCTTAGCCACAAAAAGGAAGAAAGAATATTTGACTGTCTGGGAAATTTGAAAATCTAAATCATAATCATAGAATAGAATAATAGAATCATAGAGTTGGAAGAGAGCAAAAGGCCCATCCAGTCCACCCCCTGCATGCAGGAAATCACAATCAAAGCACCCTTGACAGATGGCCATCCAGCCTCTGTTTAAAGACCTTCAAAGAAGGAGACTCCACCACTCTCCAAGGGAATGTGTTCCACTGTCGAACAGCCCTTACTGTCAGGAAGTTCCTCCTAATGTTGAGGTGGAATCTCTTTTCCTGTAGCTTGCATCCACTGCTCTGAGTCTTATTCTCTGGAACAGCAGAAAATGAGCTTGCTCCATCCTCAATATGACACCCCTTCAAATACTTAAACAGGGCTATCATATCACCTCTTAACAATCTCTTTTCCAGGCTAAACATACCCAGCTCCCTAAGTCTCTCCTCATAGGGCATGGTTTCCAGACCACCATTTTGGTCATCCTCCTCTGGACATGCTCCAGCTTCTCAACATCCTTTTTGAATTGTGGGCCAAGAACTGAACACAATATTTCAGGTGAGGCCTGACCAAAGCAGAATACAGTGGCATTACTTCCTTTGATCTAGATACTATACTTCTGTTGATGCAGCCTAGAATCACATTGGCCTTTTTAGCTGCCACATCACTGTTGCCTCATGTTCAACTTGTGGTCTACTAGGACTCCTAGATCCCTTTCACATGTACTGTTGTAATATTTTGTTTCTTAATAAGTTTATTCAATAGTTGCTTGGAGAAGGGCCAATTTATTGCTTCACCTCTCCTTTCTCTCAGTAGCCTTTTAATGAAATAAGCATATTTTTGTTAACTTGAAAAATGTCACTATAAAAATACTAGGATTCACCTTTTCTTCTGCTATCAAGTGTTATAAGCACTCTTAATTTTAATTTATTAAGACTCAGGAGGCTCAGTCCTTATAATTTTGTCATTATCTTGAGCTGCAAAGATGATTCTTTTTACATTGTTACAAACTGCAAAAACATTATTGGTGTTAGAAATGCAGTGTTTAAATTATCTTAAAAATTGAAGTGTAATTTAAAAATTCAAGATACAATAATAAAGTGACATACTGTAGTATTAAATTGAAAAATTAGTTTTGGGTTTTGTATCATTTTTTCTTGGATACCTTAGGTGTCAAGAAGATTGGCCAAAAGGAGCAGCAGCCAGAGGCCACTCTGGTCATGGTTGGGTGGAGACTGTGGCGAATGTACAGCCTACTCCTAATTTGGGTCATCACGGCAGTCTCTAATAGGATGCCAGGAGGAGTGGTTTTTCACCACTCCTTTTTGTGCCAGCTTTTTCCGGCTCAGCGCGCTCTCCATGTAGCTTCTGGCCACTTTGAACGTCATGCCACCCAAAGCTGTCGGAAGCTGCTTTGTTTGGTCTGCCTGTTTCAGGCCTTACTTACATAAGACCCTTTCACTTAATCTAAGAGAAGTTTTGACTTTATCTTTCTTAGTTTCTGTCAGAATATAGTTTGCAGTTATTGTTAGTATACACAGCTCAATTAAATATTATTTTCTTTTTTAAAAAGAATAATAGTCTTCAGTCTAAAATTAGCAATGAAGCCTTAGACATGAATATGCCAATTCTTCAGTTAGCATTCAAACATATATGTTGTTGCTTGGGCAAGCAGAGTAATTTCAGAGTGGTGTGGCTTATGACATATTCTGATCAGTATGAACAAAACCAAAGCCAAAATCCTAAGCATACTTAGAGGAAGACAGTTTGCAGGATGGCTTTTCTTATATCTGGAATTGCCTTGTATTTTTGCAATATTTAGAGAACCATTACTAGGTTATGTAAGATAAATGGAGAAGTAGGAGTGAGACTTATATCTAAGGCCTGGAATAGATGGGCCAAATGAAGTGGCCTCCAGCCATTTTGGAGGCATGGTGTTCAAATGATACATGCCTCCAAAGTGGCCCAAAGCTGTACTGCAAAAAGGAACCAGCATAATCCAGCTCCTGGCAGCACATGTTGGGTCCTGTGACCACAGCCTGCTCCCAAAGCAGGCTGTGTGGTTAGCGCAGTCCTGATCTGCTTACAGCCACAGTGAATTCAGGCCACTTTTTAGTGTCCTTTGGCTCTGGGCCTAAGTAGACATGTAAGTAGACATGATGCTACCATCATTAGCTGCTACCATCTGAGCCTTTTCTTTCAGTCAATTTAGATAAGGGATGTAAAGCAATGGTGCTGGAACAGGTCTTGTGCATTCATTTCTTAATTACTTCCATGGCTTTACAGTATGCCTTTGATCTCTTCAGCCACAACACATTCACATACTTTGGAGAACTTTGGAGAAGACACAAACTTTGAACAACAAAGCAGAATAACATCTACAAGGGAGAATCATTGAAGTGTTTGGAGGAGAAGGTCAGGTTTTTTTAAAGGCACAAAATGATCAAAGTTGACGCAGATGTTAAAACACTAAAATGGGTATCATCTTATAATTATAGGGAATTTACAAGATCCTGTTACTAGTTCATTTTAAAGGGTTTGTTCCTGTAGAGTATAATCCAGAACCCAAACCTCTGTTACATTACACTGAATAAAAAACATCCATCTAGTTTAGCATTGTCTAATATTAACTCTCTAAGGATTTAGAGGAGAATATGACATGCAAATCACTCTACCTCTGTGCTGTAGGCCACAGTCCTTTATTTGCCATTGATGGGCAAATAGGGTTTGGATTCAAACTGAACTAATCATTTATTGCCTGAGGCAAGTAAATCACAATTACATCAGGATAATTGCGCTTCTCTGTGGGTTTTATTGCATGATGACCTTCCTCTTCTATTGTCCTCCCATGCGAGACCATTTGAAATGCACTTCTTTTAATTAACACAAAAACTCCATTAATGACCTCCTTTTCCCACTTCTGTTGTCCTACAATTTCTTCTGTGTATGTTCAGTTGTGTGTTTATACTGATTTTGGGTGGCCAGGGGACATGCTTTGGCTGGAGAAATACTAGTCCATGTCATCAAGGGAAGAGAAGTAGGAGTGGATAGATTCCAGAAAGCTGAGCACCAAGGGAAACCAATAATCCATGTAGCTGAGGAGAAAGGAACAAATCTATGTCCTGTGTTTGTCAGGGGAGTTAAGAAAGCAGGGGCTCAGACTTGTGATGGGGGGGGGCACTCTAGTAGAAGCAGGATGGAGGAAGAAGGGTGTGCAGAATCTGGTTTGAGAGTAAGGGGTGCACCTGGAGAGAATGTAGAAGGGACGAGGCAGCCTCCTAGAGGGATGGGATGGAGGGGTCTTCTTCAGGATCTCTGCTCAGTTGTCTGAGTCACACTCCCACAGATCACACTGAGGCTCAGCCACCTGGCCCCTGAACCCTACCTCTCCCCCTTAATGCTTAGTGCATGAATATTTAAAACCCAGCAGCTGTGAGAGATAGTGTCTTGCTATGAAGCTGTAATGCCATGGCATTATAAAGTCCTCATTCTCTCTCACTTAACATTGTTTCTAATTAAATTTATATTTCTGTCTGTGTGCGCGCAGACACACACGTGTGTGTGAGTGCATGCACATTAGTGTGTGTGTAGGGGATCTTTCTCTCTCTTTCTGCACCAAACTAGGAAAAGGGGCAGTATTGAGTGGTACTGGCTGGGCAGTGCCAAACACTGTGTGTGATAATGGTTTTACCAGAACAAAGGCTCTAATACCAGGAAGATTACAAAAGTGTGACAGGGAGGAGAATAGCATATTTAAAAACTACTATTTTAATGAGAGAAGGCAGTAAGACTTTTTAATAATGAGTTAATGGATGAATTAGGTTGCAATTTTGTACCCCCTGCTTGGGAGTAAACACTATTAAACACAGTTAGAATTAAAGTTTGTACTTATTGTACACCAAAGGCACTGGAAAAGGTAGATTTAAGTTTATAAAAGCTGAAGATTCCAACTTCTTTCTTCAGGTTCTACAAGATCTCTTTACATAAGATTGTACTGTTAGTTTAGATTATCAACTCATCTAGAAACCTCTAAAACACTAATATTTGTTTCTTTTTAATTTTTCATAATAGTTCAATAAAGTCTGGTTTTGTTTTGTTTTGTTTTCAATAGTACCAGAATTCTGATATGCAAGGAGTGGTATATGAACTGAACAGCTATATAGAGCAACGGTTGGATGTAGGAGGGAACAATCAACTGCTTTTATATGAATTGAGTAGTATCATTCGAATGGGTAAGAAAACATTTTGGATATTTTAAAATTAAGATGTGCAGTGATATTTATAACACTATTTAGAGCATTATTTTAAAGAATGTCTTACACACACTATTGGCCATATACCAGAACAGAATCAATGCCAGAAAGCCCATGTGATGTAAGGCTATAGTGCAGTGCTTCCCAGCTTTTACTATGCTCCATATCCCTAGGAAATGTTTGATTAATGTTCATACCTTGTTAAAAAGCAAACAAACTATTGTCACATTTGAAGATGAAAAAGTCTAATTTCTAATTTTTAAACCACAAATTGACCCATGTATTACAGTTGAACAAACTGAACTTTAAAAACTAAGCTTTTAACTCAATCAATAAAATGTCAGTTTAAACTGAGCAATTAGATTCTAGTTTATACAGAAAAAACAGCAAACTACTGTAAATTGCAAAATTACCTCCATTTGATTAAATAAACAGTGAAACTACAGTCTGGAGATTAAGGACGCAAAACCCCTGTGAATGTGGAAAAATCGTGAATAATCTTCTGCTGAAGAGGAAGACAGTTAAAGGGATGGGCGAGTGGGGCAAGAGGAGCAGGCATGCTTGCTCATCTCCTTCCACCACCCTCATGTCCCTTTAACTGGCTCCCTGCCCCTTTCTCAGTGGAATAGCTGTCTTCTCCAGGCAGGGGGGATTGATCCTCCTCCCCCTTTTCCCATTGGGATAGCTGCCTTCCCCAGGCTGCTATCCCAATGAGAAAAGGGGGAGGAAGATCAACCCCCCCACACCTTTCCTGGTGGGGTAGCTTCCTGGGGAAGCAGCTCTTCCTAGTGGGAAAGGGGTGAGGTTGGTATGTGACCCCTTTCTGGCCTCCCCCGCCTGGGCTTCCCCTGCCAGGGAGAAAACTCAGGAGGGAGAAGGAGGGGAATTGTGTAAGCACACTGCCTTGACATTACAAATAATCAAAATCGTGAGTGTCAAAGCCGCAAATATGGAGGGCCGACTGTACTATCTATGCAATGCAGCCACTTAACACCACTTGCCAAGGCAGACTGGGAGCTGGCTGAGTAATGACTCATCACTCAAGAACACAAACCTCTCTTTGTCACACTCCCTAAGTTTCCATTTTGCAGTCCCTGAGGATGAGGGCACCCCAGGTTGAGTGGAAGTCTGCTATAGTGGAAGACAGAGGCCTTTCCATAAGTATTCTTATTGTAGGATAGGAACCAATATTGAAGCACAGTACTCTGAGAGCTGTATTGCAAGTACAACTAACCTACGTCATCCTGTAAAAACAGGAAATTGTGTCACTCTGCAGCAAAGTAAATATATATATGAGCATTTCACAGTAAAAATCAAAATACAGTATATATATTTTAGTTTAAGTTTTTGTAACTTTTTATAGGGACAGACTTTTCCAATTAGTAAAATATGTGTGAAGAAGTGTAGTTAACTGCATACCAAAACTTACAGGCAGGTATAAATTAAAACTTTTCCTCATATCCCACCATCAGCTGATTTTACACAATCTTGCTCCAATACCCTACTGTGAAAAACAGATTGTAAAGTTTACCCCAGGTGGAACTACATGTCTGCTTCTCTCCCTCAGTATTCACATTCCCCACATACCCATTATCATGTTGTAGCAGATGGAGAGCTGAGAGTGTTGGAGAAGTGTCTAGCTTTGTTCCAGTAGCCTGATGCACATGATGGAGTCACCTTCCAATACCTGTGGAGGACATCTGAGAATTCTTAAAGGATGCCTTTGACATTCTGTGTCTGACTATAGGGACATAGCCAGATGCTTCTTCAACATCCCCAACTTTCCACCAGGCTGTAGAGAAGGGTCCTGCAAGAGAAAGGTAAGCTCTGCCAGCCTATTTCCCCCTTATTCTTCCATTTTAGACTTTTTTTCAGTACAATGGTGGCTGTTAGGTACTTTTGTTGAGGAGTTTGGAACACAAATTATTAGACATTTGGTTATTGGGTGATTCATTTAATCTGCCCTAATATTTGATTATTTGTTATAATAATAAAATAAGAAAGACATGCTATTTTTTTTTTATTATTCAGTCATTTGGCTGTCAAGGTTTGCACCATGCTTGTAATTCTCCATATAACTGTTGTTCAACAATATTAGTTTACATAGGAAAATGTAATCTTCTTCCATTCTTAGGCTTGGTGGTAACATTTTCTTCCACCAGAGCTATTAGCTGGAGTCTGTTTATGGACAGACTAAACTCAAGGACAGCTCTATAACAATTTTGTGAATCATTTTAGGACAAAAACCACTCTCATTCCTACCAAACTGGACTCCACATATTTTGCTTGTCCTATATTCAGACAACCATTGTATCATGGCTTATGGAATTGTTTTCAGTTATTGTAGCTTGGGTGTCTTGGGTGATTGTACAAAGATAGTAACAACAACAACAATAGCAATAATAATATGCACACCTGATTCATCCTTACACTCCTTGGTGTCAAATATAGCAGATACAAGCAGGTTGATTAGGTGGATTTGAAGAGTCGTATGAGGAGGCAATGGTGCTTTCTTTTTAGATCCAGAGCTGTTAGACTATTGTTGTCCAATCACAGATATCCGGTTCTTGGGTCAGATAATTAAGAAGACAATGTAAAATCAGCTCCAGACATTTCTAGATGAAATGAACATCCATTCATTCTACATCCATTTCAGTATGTCTTATTATTAATCTGGCTTTAATCCAGGATACAGCACAGAATGGCCTTTATTGCACCAGTTTATGATCTCCTGTAGGAGACTGATGGGAATACCTGTAGTGCTGTCCTGTTGATTCCCTTTATGGCTTTCAATACTATACTATTGGCCATGGTATCCTCTTGGAGCAGCTCAGTGGATTAGGAGTTGTTTTTGTTTATGTTTGTATTTCTTTTGTGTATTTTTGTGCATGTACATTTAATGTACACATTTAGATATTTGTAATTTTAGATGTGTAATTTTGGGATTTCTTATTTTAGGTATTATAGATATTTTGTGATTTTAATTACACTATTTGTTGTTATGTCAGATGATTAGCTATCCTGAGTTTTTAAAAGGGTCTGAATATAAATCAACAAATGAATGAATAAGATACATATATGCGGGTGTCGTAAATTAAGTGAATCTAACATCAGAAACTGCTTATAATATACAGATGCTCAAAGATTTTCCTTAACTCCCATGGGTTCTGCAGTTCTCTTTTGTAAAGAAGGCTCAGAAGTAATGATAAAGAGTCATGGATTACACCGGAGCTATTGAAGGTGTTAAAAATTTATTCCTTAGCTCTCCCCACTCTTCTGCCCAATTTTCCCAGTTTTCTACAGATTATACATGCACACTCATGGGCACACACACAGCCAGGATCCAAGAGTGTACTTTGATAATTGATACTAGTGAAGTTGGGACTTTATTTTTTCTCTCCTTCAAGTCTTAGCTCTCCATGGTTCTAGAGACACCTGCTCTGGAGGGTTTCCCAGTCCACAGCCATTTTGTGTGGGATGGGTGGGTGGGTGGGTGGGGGTGGGGAGGTCAAGTTATGACCTGTGGAATCCAATAGAAGTGCACTATTGGATATCCTAAATGTCTGTTTTCCACTTTCTAACGTCCCCAGTGATTGATCTCTGAAGAAAGTAAGAGCATTGTAGAAAAATGTGATTCTTTGACATGGATTAGAACATTTAGCTCATATTTCCTCTAGGACCTGACAAACAAAATGTTTTAACATAATTCCTAATACATTTTTTTTATTTCAATGGCATTATAAATTATTGTAATATGTTAGCTGAGCATTTTTGTTATTTTATAGCACTTCACATTCCTGGTACTTATAGGACATATCAGATGCTTGTTAAAAATGATTATTTAATGCTGATTATGAAATCTTGAAATACCAGCAAGAGAGTTTAGCAAATCTTCTCCTTAATGCTTTTTTTAAAAAAATTGTTGCTTTGGCAGCTACAAATGCTGATGGATTTGCACTGTATTTCCTGGCTGACTGCAATAATGTAAGTATAAACTTTGAAAGCTATGTATTATATGAAGCTTGTCCCCTTTTAAACGTCCTTTAAGTCTTATATTGCACTAAGTTCAGTGGAGGATTACTTTACATTGGTTATAAGTTATGTTGATACATTTCTGCAAATGCAGCCAATACATTTACAGATGGTTCAGATTTGGTGCATTTACCAATTTGGTGAATTTACAATATTTATTTTTGCATTGAATTTCAAAAGTACTCTGCATTAATTTATATGTCTTTAGATTTTGAGAGCTGTGGTTTTATGCCAGCGTACTTGTCCAAGTTGTTGAAACTTATTTCCAAACTTTGACTCTATTAAGCAGCACATACCTGAATATATGAGTGAGTTTGCCAAATACAAGGCCTTTCTACAGACGTTAGGTCAACAGGGTAACAGGTAATGCTCCATTTAGTAAACTTGCTAAAGTTTACAAGCCCTAAGATAGGTAATTTAAAAAAAAAAAACACAAGAAGAGAGAAGTGTGACATCTGAAAGTATGGGGAAAATATTGTGGTACAACAAGAATTTCTTTTAAAAAACAACAACAAAGAAATAAACCCTAATCTCTATAAATATTACAGTATGTTAAACATTTAAATATTGCATAATTATTGATGATCACCATGTCATCTTCCTTGTATTATTATGCTTGTCTAATTGTATCCCAACATCATGAAGAAGGGGTAGGCAATTCTGACTGGTATGTTAGTCATTTTATATTACTGCATCATATAATGTAATTGTTTGAATATTTCATAGAATCATAGACTTGGAAGAGACCACAAGGACCATCCAGTACAACCCATTGCCATGCAGGAACTGTCCATCAAAGCATCCCCAACAGATGGCCATCCAGCCTCTGCTTAAAGACCTCCAAGGAAGGAGACTCCACTACACTACGAGGGAGTGTGTTCCATTGTCGAAAAGCCCTTACTATCAGGAAGTTCCTCCCAATGTCTAGTGGAATCTCTTTTCCTGGAGCTTGCATACATTGTTCCGGGTCCTAGTCTCTGGAGCAGAAGAAAATAAGCTTACTCCCTCCTCAATATGACATCCCTTCAAATAATTAAACAGGGCTATCATATCACCTCTTTATGTTTATTGATTCTTAATTGATATATTTGATGTTTATTGGGGCTTTAAAGACTACCCCATCAGGGATGAGTCTGCGCTGCCCCTGCACTACCCAGAGGCCCCAATTTGCCGCTTTCCTGCGCCACGAAAAAGTGGCAAAATGCCTCTTTTCCATGGCACAGAAAAGGGGTGTCATTGGGGCTTCATTCCTCTGGACACTCCTGCACCCACCACCAGTGGAGAAAGGGGTTGCTCAGTCCCTTACTCCCTCACTTTGTTCCTGTGACCGTTTGGTTGCCGCAGAAATGAAGCGCCTGGGCACCACTCGCACCTACCTGAAAATAATGAATATAAATAGATACTTATATGATTTTGGGCAAGCACATCTTTCTGTAGATGCTGTCATACAGTCTTTTCTCTATAAAAAGAATCACAAACCTAAATATGTAGGATGTAGTTCTAGAATTCAAAATAATAATTTTTACTTAATTCTTCTTCATAGACAGCACCATCTAGTGACCTTACTTAATATTTCATGAAATCAAAAGGATAAACATTATCTCTTATCTAACCAAACAATAGAATTTTAATTTCTGATGGATTAGATTCAACTGGTGCTGGTTCCTACATCAGTAGGGTGATGAATCTGTTCTGGGGTTTAGTCTGAACATGATAGGAACAATGTAAGTTGTTCAATCTGATCTCTAAAATATATCAAAGGCCTTGAAGTGTTTCTTTTTAAAAGTTTGAATGAAGACCAGAGTAGATTCAGGCCTCATTGACAAGAAACCATTATGAGAAAGCTGCCTTGCATGAACAAAACTGTTTTGTTCTGGCAGGAGGCACCTTTTGATCCATAATGGAATCACATATCTTTCATACGTTATTTGCAAGTATAAATTTAGATAAGGTGAGAGAGATAATTATTTTTTAAAAAAACTAAACTGAAGATTATTTTTATTTCAAAGCAATCTATGTAAAACAGGTTTAAAAAGTTTGACATAGTAGAACAGACTGTCCTGCTGAAAAATTTAAGAGTTATACAAGTTTTGTCACAGAGCTCAAAACAAATATTGTCAATCTAAAAAACCCTATTGTTCAACTGATGCTCATTTATATTGTATTAAATTATTGCACTTCAGACCTCACCACTTACAGTAGCACATTTTTAAAGTGGTTAATTTTATAGTGCCCCATACTTTCACCAGCCATTGTGTTTTTGAATGTTCTGAACATGCACCATAACATTTCCCATAAACAAAAGTAGTAAACATTAACACAGTATTAATCAGCATTTGTCCTTCATAGGTAAATACCATTGTAACATTTTAAATTACTTAGTTTATTACAATTGATGAGAATCTTTAGGGTTTTAAAATCCTCACCATATTATTTTATAAAAGCACCTGTAGCAGTTTAGAAAAATCAGCAGATTTGTTTATGATTTTCTAAATTTTATGTAACTGTTTTCCAGAGCTTGAAACAAAACAAAAACAAAACATGAAGACACAGTGGGGAAGCACTTCACCTCCTCTGAACACCTTAAAATTGCCTTTAAATAACCAATCTATATCAGAAGAACTTCAGTCACAGATTGCAATATAAAACAACTGAATTACATAAAAAGTAAAGATAGCTATTAGTGATAAGAAAAATCTCCAAATCCATAACATGACACCATTA
The DNA here is from genome assembly GCA_034509955.1 of Urosaurus nigricauda. Taxonomy (NCBI): domain Eukaryota; kingdom Metazoa; phylum Chordata; class Lepidosauria; order Squamata; family Phrynosomatidae; genus Urosaurus; species Urosaurus nigricauda. Next base: position 308,526,754 of record JAOEGL010000001.1, on the reverse strand, counting down.
TTTAGCAACCAGACTTCCACAAAAATGTACAGACTTTCAAGATGTCCAATTTTTTCATTGGGAAAGCTCATACTAGAACTGAGGCAGGGGTAAAGAGTCTAATTTAATGTTGGAGCCAAGTTCACTTCCATCCCCTGTAGCATGGATATGGACAAAGGTTGGTTTTCTTTTTATATGCTACATATATTAATTTGTTGTTGTTAACTGCCTTTGTGGTGATCTCAACTGATGGTGACCCTGCTATTAGACATCTCCACGACCCCCATCCTCTACTGCTCTGCCCAACTCCTGCAAACTCATACTCATGATCTCTTTAATAGAGTCCATCCATCTAGCATGTGGCCTTCCTCTCTTTCTACTTCTGTTGACCTTTCGTAGCATTATTGTTTTTTCTAGTGATTCGTGTCTTCTCATGATGTGTGCAGGGAGATTTCTTGCTTGATCTGCTCTAGGACCCATTTGTTTGTTTGTTTGGCCACCTATGGGATCCTCAGCACTTTTCTCTAGCACCACATACCAAATGAATTGATTTTCTTCCTACCTTCATTTTAACTCTCTAACTCTCACATCCATACATTATAATGGGGAATAAAATGGCTTGTATTATTCTAACCTTTGTGCTGTGCTGTATAGCTTTGCATTTTAGGATCTTTTCTAGTTCTTTCATAGCCACCCTCCCCATTCTTAATCTTTTTCTGATTTCCTGCTTGCGGTCTCCATTTCTATCAATATTTGATTCCAGATATCAGAACTCTTTTACTATTTGTATTTCTTCACTGTCTAGTTTGAATTTATCTAAGTTCTCCATGGCCATTATTTTTGTTTTCTTTGTATTCAACAGTAAGCCTGCCTTTGCACTTTCTTCTTTGATCTTCCTTAGTAGTTGTTTCATGTCTGTGAAGTTCTCTGTTAGTATTATGGTGTCATCAGCATATCTCAGATTGTTGATATTCCTTCCTCCTATATTCATTCCTCCTCCTTCTGTACCCAAGCCTTTTTTCCATTCAATTTGTTCTGCATATAAGTTGAAAGGGCGATAAGATAGAATCATAGAATCATAGAGTTGGAAGAGACTACAAGGACCATCCAGTCCAACCCCCTGCCATGCAGGAACTCCTAATTAAAGCATCCCTGACAGACGACCATCCAGCCTCTGCTTAAAGACTTCTAAGGAAGGAGACTCCACCACCCTGCGAGGGAGTGTGTTCCACTGTCGAAGTGCCCTTACTGTCAGGAAGTTCCTCCTAATGTTGAGGTGGAATCTCTTTTCCTGCAATTTATATCCATTGTTCCGAGTCCTACTCTCTGGAGCAGCAGAAAACAAGCTTGCTCCCTCCTCAATATGACAGCCCTTCAAATATTTAAACAGGGCTATCATATCACCTCTTAACCTTCTCTTCTCCAGGCTAAACATCCCCAGTTCCCTAAGGCGTTATGCAGCCTTGTCTGACCCCTTTGCCAACTGGGAACCATTCTGTTTCTCTGTGTTCTGTCCTGACAGTAGCCTCTTGGCCTGAGTACAGATTCCTCATCAGGACTATCAGATGTGTTGGCACTCCCATGTCTTTATGGGCATTCCTTATCCTTTCATGATCTATGCAGTCAAAGGTTTTGCTATAGGCTATAAAGCACATGCTGTGTTTTTGTTTTTGTTTTTTAATTCTTTGGTCCACTTCTTTAGCCATTATATGTTTGCAATGTGATCCCTAGTGCCTATTCCTTTCTTCAGTCCTACTTGAACCTCTGGAATCATAGAATCATAGAATCATAGAATCATAGAGTTGGAAGAGACCACAAGGGCCATCCAGTCCAACCCCCTGCCATGCAGGAACTCCCAGTCAAAGCATCCCCGACAGATGGCTATCCAGCCTCTGCTTAAAGACCTCCAAGGATGGAGACTCCACCACACTCCGAGGGAGTGTGTTCCACCGTCGAACAGCCCTTACTGTCAGGAAGTTCCTCCTAATGTTGAGGTGGAATCTCTTTTCCTGCAGCTTGCATCCATTGCTCCGCGTTCTGGTCTCTGGAGCAGCAGAAAACAAGCCTGCTCCCTCCTCAATATGACATCCCTTCAAATATTTGAACAGGGCTATCATATCACCTCTTAACCTTCTCTTCTCCAGGCTAAACATCCCCAGCTCTCTAAGTCGTTCCTCATAGGGCATGGTTTCCAGACCCTTCACCATCTTAGTTGCCCTCCTTTGGACCCGCTCCAGTTTCTCCACATCCTTTTTGAATTGTGGTGCCCAGAACTGGACACAGTATTCCAGGTGGGGCCTCACCAAAGCAGAATAGAGAGGCACTATTACTTCCTTTGATCTAGACACTATACTTCTATTGATGCAACCTAAAATAGCATTGGCCTTTTTAGCTGCTGCATCACACTGCTGACTCATGTTCAACTTATGGTCTACTTGGACTCCTAGATCCCTTTCACACATAGTTTCATTCAGCCAGATCTCCCCCATCCTATATCTGTGCATTTCATTTTTCCTCCCTAGGTGCAGAACCTTACATTTCTCCGCATTGAATTTCATTTTGTTAGCGTTGGCCCAGCTTTCTAGTCTATTCAGGTCATTCTGAATTTCAATCCTGTCTTCTGGAGTATTGGCTACTCCTCCTAATTTGGTGTCATCTGCAAATTTGATAAGTATGCCCCCAATTCTGTCATCCAAGTCATTAATAAAGATATTGAATAGCACTGGGCCCAGGACAGAACCCTGTGGGACCCCACTGGTCACTTCTTTCCAGGATGAAAGGGAGCCATTGTTGAGCACCCTTTGAGTTCGGTCAGTCAACCAGTTACAAATCCATGTAATGGTTACCTTGTCTAGCCCACATTTTACGAGCTTGTTTGCAAGAATGTCATGGGGAACCTTGTCAAAGGCCTTACTGAAATCAAGATATACTATATCCACAGCATTCCCTTCATCTACCAAACTGGTAATTTTATCAAAAAAAGAGATCAGATTTGTCTGGCAAGACTTGTTTCTCTGAAACCCATGTTGGCTTTTTGTGATTATGGCATTGGCCTCTAAATGTTCACAGACTCTCTGCTTAATGATCTGCTCTAGAATCTTTCCTGGAATTGATGTCAGACTAACTGGACGATAATTGTTGGGATCCTCTTTTTTCCCCTTTTTGAAGATGGGCACAACGTTTGCCCTCCTCCAGTCTGCTGGGACTTCTCCTGTTCTCCAGGAGTTCTCAAAGATTATTGCCAATGGTTCCGATATTACATTCGCCAGTTCTTTTAATACTCTAGGATGTAGTTCATCTGGTCCTGGAGATTTATATTCATTTAGGTTAACCAGGTATTCCTGTACTATCTCTTTACTTATTCTGTGCTGAGATTCCCCTATTCTGTCTTCTGCTCCATTATCCTTAGGTTGACCACTCTTTGCCTTTTCTGAGAAGACTGAAGCAAAGAAGGTGTTGAGTAATTCTGCCTTTTCTCTGTCCCCTGTTAGCATTTTGCCATCTTCTGCACGCAGTGGCCCTACTGTTTCCTTCTTCTTCCTTTTGCTTCGGACATACCCAAAAAAGCCCTTTTTGTTGTTCTTAACCTCTCTAGCCAGCCTGAGTTCATTCTGTGCTTTAGCTTTTCTGACTTTACCCCTACATGTGCTGGCTATTTGTTTGAATTCCTCTTTCGTGATTTCCCCATTTTTCCATTTCTTATACATGTTCTGTTTAAGGCTTATCTCAGTTGAAAGTTCCTTAGTCATCCATCCTGGCTTCTTGAGACACCTCCCATTTTTCTTCCTCATTGGAACTGTTTGAAATTGCGCCTTCAGTATCTCTCTTTGGAGCCTATGTTGCACATTTTTGAGCATGATTTGCTTGTGTGGGAGATCAGTGCTATGGTCCTATAGTTGCTGCAGTCTCTTATGTGTCCTTTTTTGTTGATAGGGATGTATATTGATCAATTCCAATTTGTTGGCCATTATTTTGTTTTCCATATCTGTTGACATATGGTAGTTAGCACCAGAGTTGACTGTGTCAATGTGAATTGCAGCAGTTCAATTGGAATATCATCTATTCCTCTCTTTTTAGAATTTGAGGTTCATCTTCATATGGCTCTTCATTCCACGTGTCCTTCATGTTGTCATCTCTTTTATATAAATACAGCCCACCAATGCCAGGATTTTCCCAAAAGTAAAAAGCAGTGCAATTTTGCAACTTTCTGCATGGGTTAATGTCATATTAATGCTCAATTAGCCTGACGTCATCTGAAAACAATCCTGCTTTTGCATAGAATCATAGAATCATCCTTGGGATTTGGGCACTTCCCTCCCATGTGATAAGGTCCAGTATTACCATTGCCTGTACATTAGTGTACCGGTATTTTATTTTACTCTGAACTTGCAGTTTAGAATTCTCCTCCCCACCCAGCTTTGTGTCTATAGGCATTATCAACTCAAGATAATACTTTATGCATTTGATGAAGCAGACTGTAGTCCAGTAGCTGGCTGCTAGTATTTAACATGCATTCATATTCAAAGTTTACCTATTTTGGTGAATAATAAGTATCACTAAGGGGCTGAGCAGATGGAGAGGAAGAACTGGGCTGATCCTGGATTTTGTCAGATCAGTTGGAAACCCTGCTGTCTCCACCACAACATCAAGCTGTGCCTCTTGTTGTGTTTTCTCCCCCCCCCCCTCCCCAACCATGTACACCATTGCAGGGACACACCACTCAAGACCAGAATTACCTCCCACCCAGCTGCCATCCCATTGGATGTCCCAGGTGCATCGGTGCACCCAGTGACACATTGACAAAGCACAATCATGGGTGCCCCCACACATGCCCCCTTCCCCCCATGTCCCCATGTTGGACTGTCTAGTTTGTGTATGTTTTAAGTACATCAATTGTATTATTGGCAACTTGACGTGTTTGTCATACTTTCACATCATGGGGCATGTGACAGCTTGATGGTGCAATGGGGTGATGGTGCAGCTGGCCACTTGTATGCCTGTATGCTAAAACAAAAAACAAAACAACCCCCCCCCCCCAAAAAAAACCCTGTATGGCCAGTGGTGGTGTTGCTGGTTGCATTTCACTGGTCCCAGGATGCATGTTTCAAACCACTTCTGTATATCACATTGGCTTTCCAGCATCCCCGCTCTCACTCTGTGCTGTTAATATGCTGGTTTGATAATGCTCATTTTCTGCATTAAAATGGAGTATCAGAGCTTCTTTTTGCTCTGGTTTTTAGCCCCAGAGCATGGATTCATGTTGATTTTCACCCAGTTTGGCATAATCCATTATCTGAACAGGTAGGCTTCAAATCGGTTTGAAGATGCTTTATTTTGCCAGTGCAGACAAATCCCAAGTCAACATTGTAAAGCATTTCCTCTAAGTTAAATATAGTGAAATATTTCTATCATGATATCAGTAAACTAATTGTGTACATGATGGAATGTGGATGTGAGTTTTGGACTTGCACACTGATTGTCACCATATGTAAACTATTGATTGTATATTGGAAACATAGCACAGAAATGTTTGTGAATGGACGTCATGCAGGTGACGTTTACATTTGCATTTACATCCTGGCCACTAGAATTGATAGTTATAAAAACTCAGCTATTTTAATTATGAGTAGTGAAATTATCTGCCAAATTGTATAATTCTGAAAGGCTTCATGTAGAGCAAACAGTGAATTGATAAAAACAAAAAACAAAAAATCTAAGCTCACCACCTTGTAAATCATTATTTCAAAAGTAAAAGTGAATGTCTCTCAAATACTAACTTCAGATTTCCCCCCCCCCCCCTGATAAAACAAATATGATTTAATGATGGAGAAGCAGCCAGACATTTTAACTACATATTCTTTGTTGTTCTTCCTCTCAGAGTCTTTGTGTGTTCACACCACCGGGAATGAAGGATGGACAACCACAGCTTGTTCCTGCAGGACCCATTAAGCTTGGCACTACAATATCTGCTCATGTAGCTAAGTCTAGGAAAACATTATTAGTAGAGGATATTTTAGGGGTAGGTTTTTCTGTCTTGTTTTAAAATAATAGTGGGCTTGGCAAAGTATTCTCAGAGATCTGTGTATTGAAAGGCATGAGTGTGTGATGGCAAACTGAAGTTTAAGTGACTTTTAATTTGCAAAAAAGAGTTAAGCCAGCAGAGTGGGTGGGATGAAGCTAGCACATAAACTCTAGAGACTCTGAGCATGCCAGCAGGAAGTTCTAGGGGCCAGAGATTTTCTACCAGTAATGTTTTAATTGTCTGTAATGCAAAGTCTTCCAGGGCATCTACTTAAATCCACTGGATCCAAAGCCATTTTATTACCAAGAAAGACAGACGTTTTAGGCCCACATGTCACATGGAGCTACCATAGTCAGTTCTGCCATCCTATTGAAATCAGTCTCTGTGTGATTTTTTTTAAAAAAGCAGATATGCTGATGAAATCACCCAGGAAGATTGCCCAGCATGAGGCAAGCAAGGCTTTGGAAGTAGTGAGCTGCTCTCTGCTTCAGTCTGCAGTCTTATATTCACCAGTCCTAGACCTAATAGAGCCCCACTGGCTGACCTTAGGGGAAGTGCAGGAGGCTACTATCTTTTTATTGGTGGTGTGGCTTCTTCCCATATAGCTTCATGCCCAGAATGGACTTCCTGTATGGTTCCTATACTGACCCAACTAAGCAGGAGTTGGGTTGGGTGCTTGATGGGAAGGGTTAAAGTCCCTGGGTAGATCTGATGCTGATAGTGTGGTTTTCATTGCCCTGGAAAGAAATCTCTCACCTCAGTTGAGGTTGTGTTCAGCAACAAAATGCTGAAGGATTTCTGTAAGATTGTGGAACAAACATTGTTTGATAAGGCTAAATAAAATTATGCCCACCAAAACACAGAACATTTTTGCATAGAAAGTGATTGGCTTCAGGTGCAGGAGAGTAAGAGTGAAATTGGCTGTGACTAAGCAGGTCCAATACATATATCAAGATCCACACCTGTTGGGCCTTCTCATTCTTCTCTTTATAGAGAATGTGCTGCAATTGGGAAATTTTGAAGATATTGTAAAGATTGCTTTCCTCCCTTTTTATTATTTTCTTTTTTGGGGGGTGGGTCAGAAAAAAATAAAATGCAATATTGCATTTTTCACATCCTTTATTGAGCATCACTACGCCCCAAAACAGATGGGCTGAAAAATGTGGTTTTCGGCTTCATTTGAGGCATAGGGTTCATGCCTCAAACGCAGAGCAGGACTGCGCCGACCCGGTTCATAATGGTGGTGGTGGCCTGGATTGAGGCTGGGTGTGTGTAGTTGCTGCAGTCTTGGTGTGAATTGTGCTGGTATGGCCACGGACTGCATTTTTCAGCCCATCTGCTCCAGGCCAATGTCATTTTAGAAATACAAAATGCAGAATATAGAACTTGGTTTGGCAAAAAATGATCAGGTTTGCTATAATAAAAGTACAGTTTATTCAGAATGTAATTACAAATTGAAATTAACCTTTAAAAAAAATGTTACAAGGTTCAGAAACCTTTTTGTTTTCCCTACAGGGTCCTGAATTATAAAGACCCTTGCTGATTTTGCCAGTTTAAGGAACAGGTGAAATAAATAAATATTAAAGCAAAAGAAACTATCAACATTCATAAGGCAGAGCAAATTATTTTGTTTAATTCTCCATAGTGTCCAAAAGATATAATACACACATTCCCTTAAAAAAAAACAACACTGAGAAAAGGATTCAAGTTGGGAGCTTGTAATGCTCTGGTACTGTACAGTGACTTACATAAAAGTCTTCCTCTTGTAGTTTTTGGAAATTATTTGGTGGCATTAAATATGTCATCATCTTGTCTTAACCATGGTATTTATTATTCTTAAAAACAAAACAAAACAAAAACCACAATTCTCCCTCTCCCGCCCCAGTTTAAATGGAAAAAATGCTTTGAAAAAAATGGGACAGAAATTTTTCATGGTTTTTCCTGAATTTTTTCATTTTCCTCCCTGTTCCTCCCTACATTTCTGGCTGTAGTAGGAAATAATAGACCAATTCAAAACATTTGTTTCCTCAAAGTTAAACATTAAAAACTGAGCATGAGGATGGCTTTGGATGATGATGAGGAACTCCTTTTCTGTCTAAGGGGCTGTACAGATGGGTGGCTGGATGCCAGCCCTTTTTTCTCTGGATGAGTGCCATAGCAGCCATGTGCAGCGGCACCACTCCACTTCCTCTAGGGCGCAAAAGAAGCTGCTCCAAGCAGCTTCCTGGAAGGGGCATCATAAGTGCCGTGGTGCAGCGTCATGATGCTCCTTCAATCTAATGCTGTTTGTACTGTGTCCAGCATGCGTCATCATGGCATGCGCCATGTGGATAGATGCAAGCCATAATGGTGGCCGGGCCACACAGTAAGGACTTGGAGCATGTGAACACTTGGCCCTCACCACACGTACCGGCCAGCACAAAGTGCTGGTCTGTACAGTCCTGAATATCTTGATAACTTAGGACAGATTCTATAATAGTAACTTGTGTAGGCAAATTGAAGAAAATGGACACAATTGGTAATGCTATGTAAAACAAATGTTATACCACCAATATAAAAATATATCTGTCTTTTTAGGACGAGCGCTTTCCAAAAGGTACGGGACTGGAATCAGGGACTCGTATCAAGTCTGTGCTTTGTTTGCCAATTGTTACTGCACTTGGTGACTTGATTGGTATTCTGGAGCTTTACCGACACTGGGGCAATGACACCTTCCATCTTGCTCACCAAGAGGTAAGGCCTAAATGGAACTATGATAATTTACAGTTTGCTTTTCCTTTTACTCAGGCCTTCCCTGAGCAATACACCCGGTCTCCCATGAACACAGACTATCACAGAAAACACACCAAAATTGCCCATCCCCTGTCTCTGACTGGTTTGACTGTTTGATTATTTTAATTGTTTTAATGATATTTTATTATGTATAGTTGCGGGGGAGGGGGGAGGAATAGTAGAATACATTTTAATGTATGTTGCATTTTATACTATATTTTATTTGGTGTTTTAAGCCACCTTGGAGAGGTGGGGTAAAAATTAATTTATTATTATTATTATTATTATTATTATTTATTGGAGGTTGTGAAACTGCTTTTGTGATTTTGGCTCAGATTTGATTTACAATTATAACACTATTATAACACTATTATATAAATAAAATGTTTAAAATAAAGCTCAGCTTTTTAAAAGGAAAAACCAGACATTCAAAGCTGTAATTTTGATCAGAGGAGTGGGAAGGAATGTTCACATCTGTTGTTTTTATGTTTCTCTAAAATGCCTCTTCCTTGAAATGGAATTTCAGATGTATATTTAACAATGTAAACATCAGCAGGCTATGGCCCAGTGCAAGAAAATACCTCATCCCACCATTTCATGCTGGGGTGCCCTTTCTGTTTGAACCACAGGCCAACAGTATATATATATCAAGAAAGGTGAAAGTATTGTGTGTGTGTGTGTGATGTTGTGCAAAAAATGGATATCAAGAGAAAGGTTACACATGCCCTGCTATTATCCCTCTTCCTATCAGAATCAGAACCTACCCAGGTTTCCATTTATTTTATTTTTTAAAAAATGGATAAGTGGATTTGTTACATGTATTTGCATGCAATATATAGTATATCCCGTAGATAGTACATGTAGTAGTTTCAGTTTCATCTGTAGTGAGATGTATAAGTTTATTGATAACATTTATATAATGCATTTTATTGTTAGAGTAGCATTCCTTAAAAGATATAATAAAAGCAAATCATATAAAGGAATTTATTTGCATTACAGGTTAATTAATATTGTCTAGAAGTATATTTGTTCCTTCTTTATAGTTCTTATGTAATCACACATATAGATTCTGAATGTGGGCAGAGCTCCTTTTGGAAACATTTCTGACAGTTTAGGAATAACAATATCTGTGGGAATGGGTAGGGGAAGGGTTACATATTTCATCCCACCTTTGTCTTGACCATGGCTGAGCAACAGTGACTGAAACGTTCATATACAGCTATCACCTATATGTCTGGGTCTGGACTGACATTTTCTATGGAGGGCTCACTTATTTCTTTCTTTTTTTAAAAAAACCTTTGTCCCACCTCTGGTTAGTCACCTTGAATCCCTAGCCTCATATAGAGATCATGACAAAGAAATATTGATTGCTTATCTGTAAATGTAGTTCTTTAAGTGGTCATCTTAACAAATATATCATTGCCCTCTACAGGTGCAGTTATGCATGTGCTTCCATTTTTATGCCCAAAGTGTCAGGAACTGAACATAATGGTAATGCAAAAGCCATATCTTTTTGATTGTGCAGTTAAAGGGTGGAATGAGACTCACACCAAAACTGCAGACTAACTTTTTACAAAGTTGGTCATTCAGAGAACAACAGTTATAGGCAATTAATCTGTTTTTATGAGATAATTTAAGTGACACATAGTCTCAGAACTGTAATACTGGAAAGTACCCCAAGCTCATATAGTCCCCCCACTACTGGTACAGGAAATAATAACAGCAGCAGCAGTAACGAGAACCCGACTATAGGGATACCAAGGTCAACGGTTTTGAAAGCCTCCGAGAGGTGCAGCAGAACTAACAGGGATACCTCTCCCATTTAGACCCTGCAAAGGTCGTCCACCAAAGTGATCAAAACTGTCTCTGTCCCATAACAAGGCCTGAAACCAGATTGAAATGGATAATCTGTTTCATTGAGAAATCCCAAGCGCTAGAAGGCGATTTCACAATCTGTTGCCTTGCCCAGAAATGGAATGTTGGCTACTGTCTGATAGTTATCGATTATAGAGGGATTCAGGGAATTCTTTTTTCAGCAGATGCTTTATTACTGCTTCTTGGAACCCCACTGACTACTGCACCCGCTTGGCCAGTCCCCCTATAGCCCTTTTAATGACCCATGAAAAACAAGGATCAGGCAGATATGTTGTAGCTCTAAGCTTTCTTTCTTTCTTTCTTTCTTTCTTTCTTTCCCCTGAATGAATTTTATTATCATTCCTCTGTTACAGAAGATTTCCTGGGCCTCAGAACAAGATCTTTGACAAAGCCAGAGATTTCTTGCAGTTCTTGTAGCTCTAAGAAATCCACAACCCTTACAGATGGCCATCCAACTTGTGCACCAAAACATCCAGCAAAAGAGTATCCACTACCAAACAGCCCTTACCATCAAGACATTCTTCCTAGTGTTTAGTCAAAATCTCCTGTAATTTGGATCTATTAGTTCAGATCCTATACTCTGGAGCAACATAAAACAGGCTTCCACAATCTACCATGAGACAGCCTTTCAAATATTTGAAGTAGGCTGTAATATCATTTTTCACTCTTCTCCAGGCTAATCATATTCAAATCTTATGAGCTGTTTCTCATAAGACATTTTTCTAGACCTTTCACCATCTTATTCACATTCCCTGTACATGTTCCTGCAATTAACCTTCAGTATCTCAGCTCTCATTTTTCTTCCACATATAAGTAGACAAGTAGGCTACATACAAAAATTTAATGATTTTTTTTTCCAGTTTTGCTGCTACTTTTATACTTTTTTATATTGTGGTATTTTAATGTTCTTGTTTCAATGTTTATGTTTATTATATTGTAATTGTAATTTAAAGTATCTTAAGAAGGACAGGATATACATCAAATAGATAAATATTATCAGCTTGCTTTCTGTTAATGGAACCATGTTAACAATATAATTGTTATATTTAAATGCTGATTTTTCTGCATGCATGAACCAGAATGAAGAAAGATTTTTATGGGATAAATGTTCTTCACTCATTACTTATGTGCTTTAAAACAAATTGATCCAAAGTTGCTATTAACCTCAAAAAGACTGATCATGTTCTTTCCAAGAGAATTTGAAAAACCAAATTTTTTTTTTCCAGGTTGCAACAGCAAACCTTGCCTGGGCCTCAGTAGCAATACATCAAGTAGAGGTTAGTCTCTGGATTAAATTTTAAGGGTTTTTTTAAAGCAGTGAACTAATTTGGAGGATATTAAACATTATCTGAATAATGCCAAAGTTTGGATAATGTAATAATTTTACTGTGTGTTTCCTAAAAAGATTGATTAATATCTCCTTTTTAACTTGAATCGAGTCTAAACATTATTCCATCATACTTCCAATGATGTACCAAAGATTAATTCTTATTGTTAGTCCTACCTAGTGCACATCCACTAAGTCAACACTTAAAGAAATTCCAATGATTCACTTCTAAGAGGGATTAATAATAGGGTTCATGCCTTTGGCTCAGATCCTGCAGTGAGGATCTTTCTTTCACCAAACCTAGATGACAGTGGGGAGGGCTTGTAGTAGGCCTTTCCTGCTGCCATGATTGTATCAATATCATGAGCTTCACACACTCAGTTCCCATGGATTCAGTTGGCCCTACTTAATCTGAAAGGGACTGGGCCCACTTAAACATGATTTTGTGACAAGTCTGTATTTTTTTAGAAATGTTCATTTTAGGCATTTTCCCCCCACTGTGTCACTAAATAAAATATAAAAATAATTTACATTGTCTGAATTTTTAAAGGTTTACTGTATATGCTTAAACATTTTTGTTGGTCCTCAAAATTATGTGGGCTAAATGGATTTGAGAAACACATAACACTTGGAAAGTCAGGATTTTAGTGTTTAGGGGAAATCTCTTTTCCTTTGGGGACAAAGGAATTTGGTAGAGGATAAGACAGCTTGCTGATCTATGTTATTGGGTGTCTTATAGGTTGCTGCTACAAGATGGAGAAAAGGCAATCTTTGTTAAATAGAAAAGTGAACAGTTTGACTTTCTCAATAGGCTTATTGAACTGAGTATAAGGTAGTATCTTAGGTTTTTGTATTCAGTGATTATATCCAAAGGAAGGAACAGACAAGGCTTTAGCCTTGTCCCACAAATACAGTGAAACGTTCTGTTTTTCATGGATGATAGAAATAATCATCAAAGGTTCAAAACACTGCAAAAATAATCCAGTTTGAGACCACTTTAACTGTCCTGGCTCAGTGCTAGGGAATATAGGGAAATGTAATTTATTGTGGCACCAGAGCTTTCTGACAGAAAAGGCTAAATGTCTCACAAAACTACAGTTCCCAGAATTCCCTGGCATTGAGGCAGGGCAGCTAAAGTAGTCTCAGACTGGATTATTTCTGCAGTACGTCACTGTTTTGGGCCACAGTTTGTATATCTGTATTTACACAATGAATGACTCAAAGTTTGACATATATGTGGTTGCTTCTGCTTATATGTTCACATATTACCAATATATCTCAGTTAGTCCTCCTTAGTAAACAGGAAGGATGTATGTGCCACAGATTCACTCTCATTCTAATCTTCTGCTTAAGTAAGCAATAGTGTATCCAATCCAATCAGGTGTCCAGGGGCCTTGCCAAACAGACCGAACTGAATGACTTCCTGCTTGATGTATCAAAGTAAGTTACAAATGAAACATAATCACAGTAGCAGCATTGTTTGCATTTTTTCCCCTAGGTAATGGATACATTTATATTTCTCTCTGTTTACTCATTCCTCTGGGAATCAGTTTAAATCTTTCCATTATTTCTGTTTAAGGTGAAAAGTAAAAGACTATTAGCGGCATAAAGTATACATATGCTAAAGAAAATTTAAAAGATCATTATCAGATATTTTCAATTCATTGGGCTGAATCCAGATGTATTCTTACTTAAATGCATTGAACTCAACCTAGTAATGTTTAATGTGCCTCACTCATTTCAGTAGGTATGACTAAATGTAGAGGCAACACTTTGAATGTAGTAAATAATATTGTGCCTGTTGCTATCTGTGTTTATCCATATTGATCAAGCAACACAGAAAGGTTAAATAATCATTATTAGAATCTTGATTACGTATTTTTCTCAATTCCAGTAAAATTAATATATCTATCTATCTTAAAAATGTAAGAAGTAAAAAGTTCTAAACATAAAGTCCAAATCAGAAATTAATTTTTTACTTTATAAAAGTACTTCCTTTACGTAATTAAAAATATCTTTGATTTTATGTTACTCTTATAAAAAACAAACGCACAGAATGAATTATCAATAGCATATTCACTATATGTTTTAGGAATGAGTATAACTGAGTGTCTTGTTAAAGGTACCACATCTTAAACACACAGAGAGAGCTGTTGTAGTTTGCAGGAGCAAGGTCAGCTTGTTTTTGCAGACACAACATGCTACACCTGACTGACAGAATGTTTGCTAGTGTGCTCACAGGACTAGACTTAAAAGCCTGCTGACAATATCCTTCTGCCGCTGCAAATGAAGGGGTTGGAGAACCTTCAGAATAGGCCAAAAGAAAAACTGAAATAAAGGTTGCTTACAGACCAAAACAGACAGGCCAAAAGACTACAGTGGGATTGCACTAGCGGCATTCGCACCGGGGCCACAGTGACCGCCCATGCCTGGCCCTGATCCGGGGCACTGCCACAGTCCTGAACCAGACTGCCAAAAAGGAGCAGAATTTTCTGCTCCTTTTTGACCTGGTTCTTTTGGGAAGACATGGCATAGATGCAATTTCCAGCTGCATTCAGGGCATGCATCATCTAAATGCTACTCCCCAAATGCAGCCGGAAACCACGTCATTTGGCCAGTCTGTTTCAGGCCTATGTAATGGTACCTGTGTAATAATTCATTAGTTTCATAATAAGTTACGGACAGGTATAACAAGATGTGGCAATTAGCTCTGATAGAAAAATAATAATTAATAAGCTCCAAATGATGGAAGTAAATTAGCTTTGATTGAAAAATTAATTAATAAGCTCCAAGTGACTGAAGGAAAGAAAGAGCACAGTCTTACTATTATTTGAGGAATATATGGGGAACATGCTGGACTTCTAAGACGTTCAAGCCTTTTTGATTAGTTGTGTAAGGAAACATTTTTAAAATTAAAAAATGTTATGTATTAAAGCTGTGTGATTTAATATGAACCCCAACTGGGTACTTCTGTTTCTTGGAGAGGAGATATAATAGTATTAAATGGATGATATAATAGTATTAAAAGAAAAGAAGGCATATAATAGTTATATTTTTTACTTTCTTATGATATTAATTTTTAACTGTATCTTTTTAACCTTTGTAAACCACTGAAACCCAGACTTGGAAAGTGGTGGGCTTACAATGATGATGATGATGATGATGATGATGACAATAATATGAGGGGGGTGGGGAGAAATCAGAATTTATATTATGATAGAATTTTTTTAGCAAGTCCAAAGAAGATGGGCTACCAGATGGGCCTGTTGGTGTCAATGTCTAGGAAGATTATTCCTGATAGTTTTGACTATCATCTTCTCTATAAAAGGTTGTATGCTTAACACAGCTCCTATGAACCTACACCGAATTCAAGAGGCCTTTCCACTGTGGTGCAAGAGCTAGAATTTGGGCAGAGATAAGAGATGCCTGGATTGAGTTCTTTGTTCACCCAAGAAGCCCATTGGGCAAGTAATTACTTTTCAGTCTAGCATACTCATATGATTGTTGTAAGGACAATGCTGCTTTGCGCTTCTTGAAGGTATAATAGGATACATATGTAATAGGTAAATATCCCCTCCCCCTCTATGTATGAGTGAGTGTTAGTGAAAGTGTAGCTTCCCAAAGAGGTGAGGAGCATATTATTCCTGACAAAATCCAGTGTCCTGTCAGGTCTTTGTACATGTATACAGTCTGGCAGTAGAGGAGAAGCCACTGTGTTTATTGTTAATTAAATGCCAGCAGAGGTAATGACTGAATCTAACTTTTGTGAACATTATTTTTTCTTCTGCAGGACGTATTTTGATAACATAGTTGCAATAGATTCTCTACTTGAACATATCATGGTAAAGTATTTTTTTAAAAGTTCAATATTATATAAGTTCTTATCAACCCTTTTAAAAACATTTGACATATGTACGTATCCTATCCAAATCTGTGCATATGTTGTGTGTGTCCTTTTAGAGAATTAATTTAAAAATCTATCCAAAAATAAGAATAAAACTTATGGCTGAAAAATAAATTCAGTTTCTACTGATTTTTTCCCACTTGTATTATATGGTAAGAGTTTTAAAATAATGTGCACTTTAGAACTGAATGAAATGTAGTGTGGGGTAGGTAGATGGTAAATATTATATTTAAATAATCTTATATGTTTGTTCTTACGTATTCTAAGACAATTGTTATAACATTACTTAGCATTTATATACTATTGTACTCAGTATGTTCTTGAGTTAATATTTGTTCATTTCATTTAGGGTAAAAGGTGCTGTTAGACATCAGCTTCTTCTATGAACCCAATAAAATCTAAGACTAAAATAAAATCTGTTGTTAGTCTGAGATATAATCTAAGACTAACAACATCTAATACTAAACATGTAATTGTGACTGCATGAATCTTTTAAAATGGTAATCAGAATAAAAACTACAGGGGGTGAGTTTTTACCAATTAATTATATCCCCTATAAGCTGATGTTAACCTTGGAAAGGAGGCTTGGATTTGTTCAAGGCACTTTGGGTGGAAATCAGAATTTTTTAATCTCCTCAGCACATATCAGGTTTGTTTTCATATGCTTTGAACTTCCAGTCTCAGAAATGATTACAGTTGTTATCTCATCATCATGCATCAATAGCCTTGACAATGCAAAGCAGGGGGCCTTTGGCAGCCTTGAATCTTTTCCCAGGTGCTGCAGTGGTTTGCATGTTGGATACGACTCTGGAGAACAGGGTTCAGTTCCCACTTGGTCATGGAAACTGGCTGGGTGACCTTTGACAAGTGTCACTCTCTCAGACTCAGAGGAAGGCAAAGGAAAGCCACATTTTGCCAAGTAAACCCTGTGATGGGTTCACCTTAAGGTCGCCTTAAGTCAGAAACTACTTAAAGGCACACAACAGCAAAGTGACTGTTGGAAATCAATAGTTACATCTAGCTGACACACTTATCAGAGATCACACACAAAGTCACTTTTTCAGTGCACACAGAAGGCAGGGAAGAGGAGGGACAGGCGTGCACCTGTTCCTCCTCTTGCCAGCTGTGCCAGGTCTTCAGCTGCCTTTGGAGAATTGCCTTTTCTCCAGGTGCAGAGGGAGAAGGAGGAACAGGTGTGTGCTTGTTCCTCTTCTTCCCCGCTAACCCCCCAGGCCTTTAGCTGTCTCCAGAGAGGCAGCTGAAGGCCAGGGAGGGAAGGGTGAAGATGTCCTGCCCCAGAATTCCCACCTCTGGAAAAAAGAAATCCCAACCTCCAGAGGGCAGAAGTCCTGGCCCAGAAGTCCTCTCCATCCAGAAGGCCTGCCCTTTGCACAGGGTAATACCCGGTGCCAAAAAGCCTTTTAGTTTGGGCACAGACCACACTTTTCCGCAACAAGTCCAAATCCTGTCACATCCTGTCACCATTTTGATAGGGAATGCAAAGAAATCAGAAAATTTGGGAGTGGCACTTGTGGGAGTAGATGGAGGTGTTTTTTTTAAAAATGTTTTCACATATTTGAGGTCTTTCTGCATGGTGTTAAAATCATACTGATTTTTTTTTTTGAAATGTGGGTGGCATTATTGGGCTTTAGAGGGACTAGTAAAAGGCCTTAGGAGGTTTAGGAATCCATATCCTCGGCAGCGTACACTGTGCCTACTCCTGCTCTAGAATAGCATGGGAAACCCCTCAGGAGGCAAAGGGGTACAGCAAAAAACATCTACTCCTTAGTTTCTTAATTGGGAATCTCTCCTGATATCAGCTCTTTCTGTTTTCAGAAGTTTCTGTGCTGGATTCAATGTAATGTTTTTACTCCTCTTTCAAGAATAATATTATGTCATATAAAAACAGGATTCTTAAAACATTAGAAATACTAGTATTAGAACAAAATATTGTTTTGGCTTGTTTTATTATACTGATTAAAATTAACAGAAGCTAGGGGAAGCATGCTGAGCTGTAACTGGTGTATGTGAGTGCTTTAGGCTTTTTATTTGGGAGGGGGGTCTTTTTTTTTTTCAGTGGTAGACTACAAAGCAGTTATGAATGCTTCTAAGCAGAGATTTTGTTTAACCCTAATGTTTTTCTCGCAATGTCCACTAATGTTGCCTTAAAGTCCCTGACTATACCTCTTAACTCTGTAGGGGTAACCCATATCTTGTCAGTTTTCTCCATATTAAAATATCCCAGAAGTGAAATATACTTTCCTTAAGTTAAAATTGCTTTTCCCAAGAGAGGAAAAAGATATGAATGAAATATGTGGCTCCAATTAATCCATAGCAACAAAGAAAGATACCCTCTCATCAGGGTCAGAAAGGCAGACTAGGGCTATTCTGTTGTTATTTTCATATCCTGAATCCACATGGTAGAAAGGAGACTCTCACATCTTGCTTCCTGTCCACCTCCATTTTTATCATTCCTCTATGCATGGAGGGTAATATTTCTGAACAAGGAGAACCCTATTATCTGTGAGGGCTGACCACATGAGTCAGAAAACTGGGAAATTATTGCTGAGACAAGTGGATTACTTTTCATAGATAGCAAAGGATCTTTGCTTTAGACTCATTGTCCTACACATGTAAGACAGTAACAAAATTGGGAATGGAGGTTGATTGCTCTCAGGAGCTTTCCTCCTTTTCATCATGTGAAAATAATGAGTGAACAGAAATCTCTTTTCTCCCTAGACATCTTTCTGCTTCATCATGGGAAGGCAAGCCTCTGCAAAGCTCTTATGTCTTTGTTCATAGAAATCATGTTATCAAAAAGACATAGCAGGGAGAAAACAGGGAGCAAGTAATAGACAAAGAAGACCTAGATAATATTAGAATGCAACTGTATCCAAAACAAAAACAAATGGGTCTCCCTGCTTTGATTCTAGGATTTACCCCAGCTTCACATAATATTATCCTTCTGACAAGCTTGGAAGCAAGACCCATTCACAATATTCAGGTTATAGTTGCAAAAGTATTTCCAAGACCCATACAAGTTAATTGGAATGAGGGGGAGCATATTCAGCATGGCAACTTTCTGCCTGACATCACTCATCCAGCTGGATCAGATTGGCCAGTTGAGAACTATGGCTTCATTGCAGGAAAACCATCATAAAAACAGGCAAGAAACCAATCAGAGGTACAGAGAGGGTGTTGGAGTCCTGGCAAGTATTCGCCTCCTCTAGAAGTAGAGAGTGGAAGAATCCAGTACAGCTTTATCCCCTGGATCAAAATCAACTTAACAATGGCAAGTCCTAATCGGACCTCTCCAACGCAGATATTGGCCCAAGACAGATGGGCAAGAAGAAGTGTGCCGTCACCCATACTAGGGTTTCAGAGTGCGCAGCAACTGCATTCTCCGGAACACTGGAATGTATGGGCACCACCATGATTATGTGGCCCCACCCACACAGGGTGCATATTCATGATGGAGGGCACTTATCATGACTTACCAGTGGTGCTTACCATTTCGGAGCTCCTTTTTGGCACGTGCATCGTTGACGCAGTAACCAAATGGCTATGCCAACAATGCAGAGGAGAAATGGGTTGCCCCTTTCTCCTCTTTAGGGGTGGGCTGCAGTAGGCGCATGAATTGCCAGGGCACTCCTTTTCCGCGACATGGAAAAGCAGCATTTTGCTGCTCTCTCTGGCCTGGAAAAACACCAGATTGGGGCCACAGGGCTGCCGATGAGGCTGCCCTGGCCCCAACCCAGTGCGAAAAGGGGCGGCACAGACCTGCCCCTTTGGGGCAGTCTGTACTGCCCCACTATTAATCAAGCAGAGAGAAAGGATTTCTTTTAAATATTATAGGAGGCATTATTAACATCTGTTTTTCCCCTTCCTCCTGCAGTGTCTCTAGAGAAAAGTACACACTCTAGGGACACATGTACTCAAAGGAAACAGAGAGCCAGACAGTCTTTGCCACAAAGCCATTTTCATTCACACATATCTTCAGAGAGGAGTATACATATGGATAGTTATCTAGCTTTCTCTCTCTCTCTCTCTCTCTCTCTCTCTCTCCCTCTGACACACACACACACACACACACACACAGAGGCTTCATCAAATTGTTGATTTGTTTTTCTTTTTTCCTACTAGAATTGAGTGTGTGTGTTTGTGGGTTGTTTTTTTTTTTTTTTTTTTTTTGAGGGGGGGAGAATGCATGACTGAGGTTCAAGGGGTCCAAAACCCTCTTTTTTTAGGTCCCAGAGGGAGGGATGTAACCTAAAACTTGCTGTGCTCCATCCCTCAAAAAGGACAGAAATAAGTCTAGGATTTCTGTATTAGTGCCTTATTAATTTAATGACATCCTCTGTGTTTTCAAAATGCTTACTGATGTCAACTTGGTTTATGAGACAGTACAGTTTCTCTTAAGCATGCTTTAGTTAACTCTAGCTTTATTCTCTTTCTATAGATATATGCAAAAAACCTGGTGAATGCAGATCGCTGTGCACTCTTCCAGGTAGATGAGAAGAACAATGAGTTATATTCAGACCTATTTGATATTGGGGAGGAACAAGAAGGGAAACCTGTCTTCAAGAAGACCAAAGAAATAAGGTAAAAAGATAGTGGACTATTATTTGCATGCCAATATCATTACCCAAAAGCTGTCCATATATACAGACCCTGTGACAACTTTTGTCACATGTGATATCATTCTCACCAGGATCTGCAACTCCAGAAGTTAGTTCTTCTGGAAATGATCATTGCAATGCCAGCACAACTACAGTCTGAAGCTGTAATGTCACTCCCAGAAATTCCATCTTCTGGAGGCAGTCCTTTGGGAGATCATATGCTGAAAAACTGTGTTGCTCCAAGGTAGGTAAAAATGTGAGTGTTATAGTAAGTTGCAGCTTCTAGTTTTCATTTATTAACATTTGATGGTAAAAGGTCATTTTCAAACCAAATCATATGGTCAATTCAGAATGACAGTTGTAGAGCACCATTGCCAATATTATCTATGGTCTTTCCTTGCTTATCAAGCTTTTCTTTAACTGTAAAGTCAAAGGCTTTCATGGCCGGCATCCATAGTTCTTTATGGGTTTTTCGGGCTATGTGACCATGTTCTAGAAGAGTTTCTTCCTGACGTTTCGCCAGCATCTGTGACTGGCATCTTCAGAGATGCTGGCGAAATGTCAGGAAGAAACTCTTCTAGAACATGGCCATATATCCCAAAAAAACCCACAATAACTATTTTTCTAACCTGTCTGAGAACTATTGGCCTGCAGGAGCATCACCGCCAATTCCCACTGGGATAGACACGGGCTGCAACCATAACAGATGGATCTTATCAGACATCCCTGTGGAAGCCTGTATCCAATCCAGGCTTCTCCCAAAGCTTTTCAAGAATGGGAAAATCCTGTTCTTTAAAAGCTGCAGGATAAGCCTGATTTGGATATTGGCTGCCTCTTGCTGGTCACTAGGCTGTCTGATAAAATGTGTCTGTTACTATTACAGCCTGTGTCTATTCTTGTGGGAAGCTGGTAATCTCCAACAGCTGAGCTGTGCAGACTCAGTTGGGGATGGTGGCAGAGGGACTTGAGGATATCACATCTGCCTTCCTATGTCTTTGGAAATGGTGAAAGCTATCACTAAGCAAATTGTTTTAATTTTTCTTCTCTTTTCCAATTGATTTTAATATGTACTTATCTTACAATGAAACTCAGCCCAATTCATGTTTATATTGTTTCCTGGATCTTATTACTTTAGGGCAGAGGTGAGACAGGTTCGGAGATCAATTTTCTTTTACGCTTTTCTTTTAGTTTTACTATTTGTCTGTCTTTCTACCTATGACACACACATACACACACCTACCTTGGAACTTCGAACACTGAGTTTGAAAATTAATTTGTGATTGTTATCCACCAGAAGCTATTAAATTAATTTGTTGCCATCAACAGTAATAATTGAAATTGTTTAGTCATTAGTTTACTTGTTAATTAAAAGGTAGGTTGGGCATGCCATGGGATTTACAGAGAAAAGCATGGAAGTTGTCACTGTTGTCCTTAAAGTAGCACATTTTGCTTTCGGCTCCTTCAAAAGGGCCCTTTTTGTCTGTTTAAACGTCTCTGCCTCAAACTTGGGATTCTCCTCTTACAAACACTACAAAGCCGAGAATATGGTTGTTACATGGAAATTTGACTTGTTTAGGAACTATCAGTTTGGGAAAGGCTGTCCTGAAGCATAGAATTTCATCTTAGGATCTGTTTTGTCACTGATTTGCATTTCCTTTTTCCAACATATACACAGAGCTATTCGACAGTGGAACACATGCCCTCGCAGTGTGGTGGAGTCTCCTTCTTTGGAGGTTTTTAAACAGAGGCTGGATGGCCATCTGTTGAGGGTGCTTTGATTCCTGCTTGGCATGGGGTTGGACTGGATGGACCTTATGGTCTCTTCCAATTCTCTGATTCTGACTTCACTCACTCTTCAAATATCTTGTTTGTTAATAACAATAATGCATGAAATAAAGAATGGTCTATTTCAGTTAGATGTCACTGATCCATCCTGAGTGTAGCAATAAATATAGTTACAAGAATTAGTCAATGAAACAAGGGTGGTAAATTTTTAATCAGAAATATTTTGAGAACCTCTTAAGTATAGGCAAATAATACATCACAGCGACTGGTTTGTTCACAAGAATCAGTATTCATGGAAAGGATCACAATTTCTGTGCTGTTAATCTTAACCCTATGCTTGGGACATGAAGAAAAGTAAATCTGTAACCAATAAATAGAAATCTCAAAACATGTTTCAGTTTGTCTTTTTAGATGAAGAAATGTCATTATCCTTCTAGGGATATCAAACGCAAGGAAGGAATTTTTTTTTTTTAATCAAGCCTCCTCCTTTCTCCCCTTCCTTCCAAAAGACTCAGCTAGTCCTTCTCAGAAGTTCCAGTTTGGGTTCCCATTGGAATGTGGGTTTCAGATGATGAGACTGGGAACTAGTTATATAATGTGGAGTGGCTCAGAATTTTTGAACAATGACTCTAATGTAGCCTTAATAAATAGACTGTGCGTGCTGCATCAGTCTCCCATTGAATTCCAGGATGATTCTTCCCAGAAGATCCTCACTCTTTTTTTCCTTAGTGGCTGTGACATCAACTCAGAGACTCAACAAATAGGTGCTCTGTATTATTTTCTAGTTGGACCTATATTTCATTCCTGAGATCACTTAAAATGGCCTCTGAAATGGGAAATGTTGGGTTCTTTTTTAAAAACTTACTTCTGCTTACATTATCAAAGCCTAAGGAGTGGGAAAAACAATCTGGACATCTCCTGGGTCCTCAAGTTATTTATTGAGAATTCCAAGCCTCATAAGCAACATGAGGACCTGCTTGTCTTATTCCACCCCCTGGATCTTGGAAAAGGACAACTTTGATCATACTAATTAGGGTATCCTGAAAATAGGTCATCCTGGCATACATACTCTGCTTATCATAACTGATCTTTAGTATGCTTTTCAGGGATCTTCCTTTGAGGAAATCTGTAGAGTGGAAATAATTTATCCCACAAACTAAACACAGCCTTCCAAGGCTACTTTTGTAGATGCTGGGTCCCTTCTAGACTCCAGCAGAAAAAAGGTGGGAAAGTGACACTGTCAAGAGCTTTCAGTGTGATTCTTTTAGGTCCAAAACACATTGCAGAAATAATCCGGTTTGAACCACTTTAACTGCCCTGGCTCAGTGCTCGGGAATCCTAGGAATTGTAGTTTATTGGGTGCACCAGAGCTCTCTGACAGAGAAGGGTAAATGTCTTACAATGCTTCCTTAGCATTACCAGGGCAGTTAAAACAGTCTCAAACTGGATTATTTCTGATTGTGTTTTGGACCTTAGATAACAAAATTCCCTTACTTTATCTGCTACATGGGAAGTAATTACATCCACATCATGTAGTGACACTTGTTCTGGGTAGTTAAACTA
Source organism: Urosaurus nigricauda (assembly GCA_034509955.1). Lineage (NCBI taxonomy): Eukaryota > Metazoa > Chordata > Lepidosauria > Squamata > Phrynosomatidae > Urosaurus > Urosaurus nigricauda. Next base: position 308,502,908 of record JAOEGL010000001.1, on the reverse strand, counting down.
TTCTTTCTTTCAGATTGTAAGATGTTACCTAGTTTTGAATTACCTCCATCACATCTATGAAAGTAGAATTCAAAGACATAACCATGTTAGTCTGGAAAATCAGTATGCAAAGGGATCTTGTCGCACATTTAAAACTGAAAGTCAACTTTCTCAGATGCATGCAGAGGAAATAGACTCAGGTCTGTGAAAGCCCATTCTACCAGCTTCAAATGCACTTCTTTCTAAAGATATTATTTAAATATATATGCATCTCTTTATGTCATATGCAGGTTTTCTATTGAAAAAGGAATAGCTGGTCAGGTAGCAAGAACAGGCGAAGTCCTCAACATTCCTGATGCCTATGCTGATCCACGTTTTAACAGGTATGAATTAAGTAAGCTTGCAACACAAGTGCAACCCAACTAGCACTGTGTTCTTCTATAGCAAATTTAGAATTTGGATTTGCACTTACAGCTTTTCAATGCAATTGACTTTAAATAAAAATTCCAATGGCAAAGCTGAGTTCTCTCAGTACTCTTGGAGGTTTTTTCTTAATTTAGGAATGGCACCTCTTTCTGGAGCATGTCAACAGGGCCAAGAACAACTGCTTTAAAAGAGTAGGGCCCTCCCAGATCAGTTCTACCAAGTGAATTGTTTTGTTGTGTCACATTTGAATTCCCAAAGAATTGGACGCCACTAGTTCCAACATCTCTCTCTCTCTCTCTCTCTCTCTGCATCTCACTCCAATCAGCTTCCCCCCCCCCACCACATCATAGTAGTAGAAATGGAAAAAAAATGGAAATACTTTTTAAAGTGTCAAAAATAGGTTTTAGAGTGTCAAAAAACTCTGAGGAGAAGACTCCTGGACTGACAGAATCTTTGAAGTTTTGAGATTCATTCAGTGCAAAATTCACATCTGGTTGTTCTGCACAGAAAACATTTTCTCTGCAGGAAATAGCATTTTCTGCACATAGAATTATATTTATAAGCCAGAATATTATATTTGTGCATACAAAAAGCTGTTTCCTGCACATATCCATGTAATTAGGGATTTGTTTTGCACAATATTTGTTAATGGGTGATTTGCATAGGAAATAACATTTTCTGTATAGGAAACAGGCCCCACCTGGAATACTGTGTCCAGTTCTGGGCACCACAATTCAAAAAGGATGTGGAGAAACTGGAGCAGGTCCAAAGGAGGGCAACTAAGATGGTGAAGGGACTGGAAACCATGCCCTATGAGGAACGCCTTAGGGAACTGGGGATGTTCAGCCTGGAGAAGAGAAGGTTAAGAGGTGATATGATAGCTCTGTTTAAATATTTGAAGGGATGTCATATTGAAGAGGGAGCAAGCTTGTTTTCTGCTGCTGCAGAGACTAGGACGCAGAATAATGGATATAAATTGCAGGAAAAGAGATTCCACCTCAACATTAGGAGGAACTTCCTGACAGTAAGGGCTGTTCGACAGTGGAACACACTCCCTCGGAGTGTAGTGGAGTCTCCTTCCTTAGGGGTCTTTAAGCAGAGGCTGGATGGTCATCTGTCAGGGATGCTTTGATCTGGAGGTCCTGCATGGCAGGGGGTTGGACTAGATGTCCCTTGTGGTCTCTTCCAACTCTATGATTCTATGATTCTATGATTCTAACAGCATTTTCCACATATAAAATGATATTTATATGCAAAAATATTACGTGCGGAAAATGCTGTTTTCTGTGAAGAACAAACAAGTCCTCGTTTTGCACAGAAAAAGTCTTGAATATAAATTGTCCTCAAAAACTAGTTTACAAACTTTCTTGCAGTAGTTATTAAAATGATAAAATTGCTTGTTGTTTGCTTTGAGAAGAAATGTAGTGAAACATTACATCCCTCCACACTAGGCCTATGGGCTTATGGTTTTCTCTTGACCACAGTTCATTGCCTTACGTGGGCCTAGTTAGGCCTTTGTTTTGTTGTGCTTCAAAAAACACACACAAGCACCAAATATATAGTGTTTGGTGTAGTTTTTTTTAAAATCTTCTGATCCAAATGAAGTTTCAAAGGGTTGCTTGATCTTATATGATTCCAGAGAAGCAGTCTTTGATCTTCAGATGGTTTTGTATCTAAAAGGAAAATGAAATTTTCATCCCATCCATTTGTCTTAAGAAGGAAGAGGAAGTCTTAGGGAGTCCCCTGCAGGTCCATAGGATTCCATCATAGAGCTCCATTGGATTTCCTGATTATGTAACCATGCCTGACCTATCTTCCCTACCTAAAAATTTACATCTTCTAACATCATGTGTGTTCTGTGCCTTCAAGTCATTTCTTACTTATGGAGACTCTGTCATAGGGTTTTCTTGGTAGATTTGTTCAGAGAGGATTTGCATTTGCCTTCCTCTGAGACTGAGAAAATTTGACTTGTCCAAAATCACTAAAAGGGTTTCTAAGGCTGAGGAATTGAACCCTGGTCTCCCAGAGTCATAGGCCACCATTCAAACCACTACACCACACTGGTTCTTTTCAGGGGCAATCGTGCCCGGTGTTATTAGACAGTCTCACATAAAAAAAGTGAATGTATTATCCTTTGAAATGAAAGTCTGTTAATTTTTTTTCCTTTTCTTTTCCCCCTCCTCATTAAATGTCTAGAGAGGTAGATCTCTACACAGGATACACTACAAGGAACATTTTATGCATGCCTATTGTGAGCCGAGGAACTGTAATAGGCGTTGTGCAGATGGTGAACAAACTCAGTGGAAGTGCCTTCTCTAAAACTGATGAGAACAACTTTAAAATGTTTGCAGTCTTTTGTGCTTTAGCCTTACACTGTGCTAATGTAAGTTTCATTCCATAGCAACAGTCAACTTCACCAGAATGAAATCAATTCATTTTATAAAACATGTTATTAATATTAATGCTTTTGTTTAGCGAAGATAGTTGTACTGATTTGATAGTTAAAAGAACAAAGATTAAGCTGATTCTGGGATCAAGGTTTCAGTTACATTGCTTAAAATTTTACAAAGGAATTTCATTCATATGATGATCATTACATCAATTTATTGTCTTTTGTAAATTATCTCCATTTAGCCGTCAACAAGACAGCTTAAGTAGTGTGAGTTAGGATGTGCAAATGTTTAGTATAAACAAAAGATTTAACAGGGGGAAGTTAAAATATATTTTAGCTATGTTTGATACAGTTATTACTTATAAAAGAATCATATTTTATTTTAGATGTACCACAGAATTCGCCATTCAGAGTGCATTTATCGTGTAACTATGGAGAAGCTTTCCTATCATAGTGTATGTACAGCAGAAGAATGGAAAAACCTCATGGACTGTAAACTCCCACGACAACTCTGCAAAGAAATTGAACTGTAAGTTTCTTTTAATGTAATTTTTGAACATAAAAGTAGATTACACTCTATTTAATTTGTATTTTGCCTTTTTCCCTGCATGAGACCCACACTTTCTAATGTGATGATTGTAGCTGTTCAAAGGGTTAAACTGGACATGATAGTAAATACATTTTTGAACTGAATGTGATTATTTTTTTTAAAAAAAGATGCATTAGATTAGATCAATAAGTAGGCACAGAGAGGAAATTTAAATCTTTCTTCCTTTACTGGTATCTTGAACAAATATCTTCTTTGGATCTATGTGCATTGAGAGGAACTCCCTATTGGTCCCAGTTTAACTTATCCTTCACCCTCGCAAAGAATCTCTGTTAAGTCTCTATCTCATCAGGGAGTTAGTGAGAGAGAAACTGTTAATAACTCTCTCACTACAGGTCACAGGTACTTTAATCAGCAGAGAACACCAAATCCAGTGTATGACCTGCTATATGTATAGGCTCTGGAATTGTCTGGGACAATCCCATTGTCATGGCAGCCATGAGAGATTAATCATTTGTATAAATAAAACAGTTACTTTCAACTGTAACATAATCTGCTACACAATACTGGGTTTCCAACCCACTTAAGTATGTTACTGGATTCAGTGATGGGAAAATAAAACACCTGTTGCATACAACTATAAAACAAGAGTACTTAATAATGAAACAATGAGTAGCTCTATCATTCTGACCCTCAACCTATTATTATAAATATAACATTGGATAACAAGGTAAAATACAATTTAAAATGATTGTATTGTATTCTTCCATTTCATGATGTTTGTTACCTCTCAGGCAGTGCACAAATTTGTCATTAACAAAAATTCAATTGATTATAATCAACAGTGCCATTGCTTGTCATTACTGTAATTAAACATTATAAAGTTTATGGAGACCCACCTGCAGCTTTTCAAAATCTTGAGAAGTAGTAGCAGTAGTAGTTACTGCTTGTGGATAATTTTGTTGAAGTTTCCCTTGTTGTAAGCAATATACCTGTAAGACAAATCTCTTCAAAGTTCTGTTCTACATGACTAGTGGAGAATTGCACAAGTTGAGGAACTTTCTGCAAGAAAAATATTTTACATTTCACCAATACATTTCTTTGGGCAATTTATATAAATTGGGCTATATCCTGAATTAAGCCTGCCTAATGGGACTGAATGAAGAAGATTTTTCTGCCCCTTGCTTCCTGCAGCAGTTCCTCCAGGAGCCTGAAATGCTACATAAAAGGTTGGAAAGCTGTGCTAAATGAGTTGCTTGTTGGAGGGGAAAGGTGGCCTGATTATCTCCCATGTGGGTACTCTGTGGAAGTGCCATCATTCAATTTTTGGAGATCCACTTTTTTATCTCATCACTTTGTCATGGACTACATTCATATTCATCAATTTGTATTTCCTGCAAGTGGTGAGGGCTGGGAGAACTGGCAAGGGAAGGAAGGGCTACTTCCTTATTTTTCAGTCAAATGCAGTACAATTAAATGTAGCAAAATGGGTGGCCCATAGGCCACATGGAGCTCAGTTTTGCAGCCCCCCAACCCCCAAAATCCAACTATCCCAAAGACCTTTTTTACAAATTGCAAGTGATTACAAAAGTCCCTTCATCTGTGTTCTTCCCACACTGGTGGCTTGAACTGATGTGAAGGCAAGGACATTTGGGAAAGCCATTTTGGTACCCTTTTGGTGTGTGGCCTATGAGAAGGTGGGGAGATTTGGTCCCTGGCTCTCATGCAGTTAGCCACCTGGCTCTCATGCAGTTACTAAAAGGAAAACCAAAGTGTAAAACAAATATATTCAATAATCTTAGTCATGCAGTTGTTTATCTGGCTATAAAGGAGATACAAACCTGAAATTTTAGATATGGTGGCTGTTTTTCTGTGAGTACCTTCTTTATGACAAGAACATTATTACATAAGGTGGGCCATTAGTACATGAGGTGAGAGAGCAAAACAATTAAAACAAAACTGATGGTTGCTAAGAGAAGATGACAGCGTAAACAAAATAAGAAATTTCAATTGCTCAAAGCTGTTTATCAGTACTGCTCAGGGCCAAGTGTCATTGTGTAGGGAGTATCTCTTAACCCATCTGTCATAGTTCTCATGAATTCTTTTTCCTATTAGGCTTGAACAAAGATGACTGCACCCACTTTATTTGCAGATAGAAAACTGAGGATGGCTGTTTGGGCATCATTTGTAGGGTTTGGGGGTAAAAACTTGCAAAAGAAAGGGTTTGTCTCTCTTTTAAAAGTAAAAGTAAAAACCAATGGCACTGCTCTCCCCTCCAGTGGTCTAAAATGATTCATGCAACTAGTTTAGGCCACTTCAGGGATCTCACACTCCTTCAAGCAAACCCAAGTTGGAAACAGGCCATTCTACCCTAATCAGTAATGCTATACAGTGGTCCCCCGGGTTACAAAGGTAATCCGTTCCGGAATACCTTTCGTAACCCGGAAGCTTTCGTTTCCCAGGGGACCACTATTTTAAACGGACCGCGCGGCCATTTAAAGGGACCGCGCGGCTTTTTTCCTTTCGTATGCCGGGGGATCTTTCGGATCCCGGGGGATACAATGCCGGTCCGCTGCCTTTCGGATCCCGAGGTTTTCGTAACCCGGGGGATTCGTAAGGCGGGGGACCAGTGTACTATGTAAGAGGCCTCGAGTTAGCATACGTCCGGTATGGTACCTGAAGACCTTCTTTTAGCTTAATGCTTTTAGCACTTTGCACTGTTGTGATTTTTTCTTTCTTTCATTCTTTTGGTGTTTTTAATATGTTTTTACCAAGTCTTCCACTGTTTTTATCCCTTGCTACTGATTTTCCTTTCAGCTATGTTAACTTTTACTCTTTTAGTGTGGTGTTATTAACTTGTTTTTTGTTTTTGTTTTGCTTGATAATTAGCCATCTAGAGAATGATTGAGCTATTGGATACTCTAAAAATAAAATATAAGACTAATTATTTGAATATATAGTACTTTATTTGAGATGGTCTGATACTCACTTTTTTAAAAAATGCTTCTGAAGTGTAAAGCATGAATGACACCTTTCTGTCTTTACTTCTTCTAACTATGTATTTTTTTTTTCCACAGATACCATTTTGACATTAGTCCTTATGAAGATCTTTGGCCAGCCATATTTATCCATATGGTCCATCAATGTTGTGGGATAGGCTGGTATGAATTCATTTTAAAAAATTATTTTGCATCAGTACAATTATCATTTTTGTGATTTATTTGGTGGTATGGCATAATTTTATTTGAAATAATAGTATTTCCAGGTTGCCTGTTAAAATAGACTGCTATAAACGTAGGTTCTAAATTTATGTTTGTATGCCATTTATCATTGCTTCTGTGAAACAAAAATCCTTAGTATCAATTCATACAAAGTTATGCTTTCAATTCAAATAAATGGTTGGATTGATAATCTTTTGCAGGTCCATTGATGCAAAAGATTATAAATGCAAACAGTTGGTGTGTGAACTGAGATAAAAGGAAATATTTGTTGAAAAACAGTTACTAGCCAACTCACATATCAATTATATGTAAAAATGCAATATCTGTTAAATAAAACAAGGTCACATGGAGAAACTGTTGGTAATTATGATATAATATAAAAGACAAATAACAGAGAAGCGCAGTAGTCAAAACTGTCAACAAACCAAAAGTTCTTTTTTAAAAAAGCCCCACAGGATTGCAATTAGTAAATAATTTGGGAATATATTAAGGTATTAAGTAAGCAATGAACAGGCGCTGACAAAAGAAGCTGGAACTGCAGTCTTTTGTCTATACTGACTTCACTGTATCAGAATCCTTTCTCTGATTAACACCTTTCACATTTTGGAACTGAAACTGTCATCATCCCTGATGGGGGTATAACCCTTAATTACTGAAAGATCACAAGTTGGGGCTTTCTGTGTGACCAGACAATCCATGGTTAGCATGGGATAGAGGTGGCAGCCATCTTTACATTGATTGCCTGGTGGAGCTGAAAGTTCTTAGGAGCTACAGTTAGGCTGAGCAATGTCTTGTTTAGACTTTTCTGTTGGGCTGAGGGATATATGTGTCTGTGCAGGTGCATATGAAATCTGTTTTATAAATTTCCACCCAGTCCTACCATCTACCATTACAAAAGCAGGAACAACGGGGAATAAAAAAACCCAAGAGGTTTGTCTTTTTAGCACAATTTCATTTAGTCTAGACTTACGTGAAGAACATCTAAAATTATTCTGTGATAAATTTCTTCAGTGTATGGCACATGCTAACAAACAGTAACTGAGAGAACAAGAATACATTTGGACCTTGTATTCCATCGGGGTTTGGTTCCAGGATTCTTCATGGATAACAAAATCCATGGATGCTGAAGTCCCATTAAATATAATGGCAGAGCAAAATGGTGTCCCTTATATAAAATGGAAAATCAAGGTTTGCTATTTGGCATTTATATTTTCTTGGAATATTTTCAGGCCATGAAAACTTGAATCCAGTAATAATCGTTGGCAGTCCCATGCCATCTGCACACTGCTATTTAAATCTTAATTCTCAATGCAGTTTTATACTATAACATGGAGAAATCGAGAAAGCAACATTCTTTGTCATTCCATGAGCCTGAACATGCTGCCACAATACACCTGCTTGGGGGCGGTGTGGGGACATGGCATTTAGATGCATGCCTTGATGCCACCCCCAAGCTAGCATCATGCTGCCTGCCCGCCCAAACAGCAGGCATCATTGAGATGCTCTGGCAGTGCAGCGTTCCTACGCCACACACTGCAGGAGTGCCGAAAAGCCAGTGTAGTGGCAGAAAAGATGGCTTTTTCCCACCCCAAAAAGGAGCAGGCAGCATTTTGCCATGGGGGGGGGGGTGCTGGAAAAATGATGGACTGCAACCAAGGCGTACGGTTGCCGTGGCCCCCATCTGGTGCTCAAAGGGGCAGCAGCAAGCTGCCCCTTTAGGGCTGTCTGTACCAGTTCCATATTTCTCTTGCCCATGGCAAGAGAGAGACTGCAGTTATGCATCTGAAGTCCTCTAGTTCACTGGACTTGTGTGATGCAGTTGAGCATAGCCTCTCACCTTACCAAAATTACTCTTAACCATGCACAGCTGAAGTACTGGAATCCCTTGCTCCCCATTAATGTTCTGGGGAAGCAGAACTGCAATACTGAAATGCATGTGTAACATGGATGGACAACTGCATAATAATAATAATAATAATAATAATAATAATATGTTTATTTATATACCGCCCTTCTAATGATCTGGGCGGTGCACAGCATATACACAAGTTAGAAACATGGCAACAACAAACAGTAAGATAAAACCCGATACAGCAATACAGTAACAATAGTAATACTCCAAACTGGTTCAAAATGGGGGGAGGGTGTCATCAGGGAGAAAGAAGTCAGGGATAAGCTTGCCCAAATAAGTACGTTTGTAACCCTTTTTTAAACTGAGTAAGGGGGGCAGCCAAGCGGAGCTCAATAGGCAATGAGTTCCAGAGGCTGGGGGCCAAGACGGAGATGGAGGGCTTTCCATACTTCTCAAGTGTGTTTCTAAAATCTTTTTTAAAAAAATATTTTTGCTGTTGCTACTCAAACTTACTTCAATCCAATATGAACTTAATCAGAAGTGCAGTTTTTTGTAGTTTAGTTAAACAATATTAATAATAAAACTGATCTCTTTCTGTTAGCTCCAGTTAGGTTGCCATTTTAAAAATCTGCCAATTCTTATAGTGAGAGGAAAAACAAAAACAAAACATTCCTTCCTTTTTCCTTCCTTTTTCTTGGGGAAATCACCTGTTATCAGAGCCTTTGGATTTCCTCTTCACTTCCACTGAAGTAGCTGCAACTGAATAGTTCTGTAGTCTGCCATATTTTCCAGGGCTCTATGGTTATCTGAAGAAAAAGACCCAAAGGGCTTGACAAGCTAATACTCATTCCAGTAACTAAAACAGGAAAAGTACAAAGTCACTTTTATGTTTTTTGTGGGATTTTCAGGCTATGAGGAACTGTGGCTGGCATCTGCAGAGAATGTGGGCATGGAAGAGAGTAGGGTATATGTGCTGTTGCTTGAAAGGAAGTGATTTACATGTTAATCTGTGTATTGTTCTGTTGTTGAATGGCAAGGCCTCAGGGTGTCTATTTAATTAATGATCCATTGTCTTCTGGGAAACTATCTCACCCTGGATGGTTTTCATTTGCATTTTCTGGGTCTTGATTTTGGTGTTTTTCAGGATTGGTAGCCAAACTTGGTTTACTTTTAGGGTTTCTTCTTTCCTGTTGAAGTTGTCCAGGTGCCTGTGGATTTCAATGGCTTGAAATTGTGACCTGATAGTTGTTGGCATGGTCCAGAATTTCACTGTATGGCAGTGTATGCACTATCATGGACTTTGCTGGGGCTGGGGCTGAGAATGTGTGGTTCCCCAAGGTCATGTGGTGGGTTTTCATGGCTGAGTGGAGAATCAAATCCTGGTCTCTGGAGTCATAGTCCAATGCTCAAATTCTACTACATCACTCTGGCTTTCAGTTATATACAGTGCGCCCTCGGTATCCACGGTGTTTCTGTTTCAGATCCCCTCCCCCTGCGAATGCCAAAGTCCATGGATGCTCAAATCCCATTGCGCTCAATGGTGGCATGGCTGCACGCCTGTGGGGACAGTGGAACTTCACCTGATGCATCCTCCCTCCCTCCCTGCTTTCCCCTGAATTGGTGGGCGGCTGGCAGCAAAGGACCTCCGCCACTGCCGCTGCCACCGCCACCGCTTCCTCCCACTCCTTCCTCCTCCTCCTCCTCCTCCATCACTGTGGCTTCCATTGGGGAATCCCACACTGGGGCTGGGGAAATGGCTGCATGGGTCAGGGAAGCACCACACAGGCTGTGGAAATGGTCACTTGCTGCCTGCACAGAGATGCTCCCAAGACCTGGAGTGGCACCTATGTGGCCCCAAGGAGTGTCTGTGGGGAGCAGCCTCCTCCAAGGGACGTCACTGCTCCCACCTCCTCCCAACTTTTTCTGCCTCCTTTGCCCTCTTCTTCCTTCCTCCCTCTCTCACCTCTTCTTTCTTCTTCCTGCTTCCTTCACCCTCTTCTTTCCGCTCCTTCCTCCTCCTCCTCTGTAGCTTCTTCCTTCCTCCTCCTCCTCCTCTGCCCCCCCCCCCACAGGCTTGCCGTCTGCTGATGCTTAAATCTGCAGATGGCAAGTCCACATATATGGAAGGCCCACTGTACTTTCCTAGGTTATTACTGCAAAAACTGAAAATCCACTATGTATATCTTAGTATATATAGTTTTGTTATTTAAGGATGTAACAGCTGTAGTACCATGGATCCTTGGTATCCACTGTGGTTTGGATCAAAGACCTCCTGTAGATACCAAAATCCATGGATGATCAAGTCCTATTATATAGAGTAAGGTATTAAATGGTGTCCCTTATACAAAATGATAAAATCAAGGTTTTCTTCTTAGAATTTTTTTTAGAAAGGGGAAATATTTTCAAGCCATGAATGCAGAATCTGTGAACACGAAGGACTAACTGTATATATTTTATCCAAATGCCATTTTGAAAGTGGAGAGAGATTTTCCACTTGCAGAAGTGTCTTTGATCCAGTTCTGCTAAGGCGCACCTCATAGAAGAAATGTGGACCTTTCTTTCATCTCTCCATAGCAGCTTACATGCTCCCTGCCCTCTGGATCTCCTTACCATTTGGAGCAGATTTCCAGAAGGCATAAAAGGCAGTAGGAGAAGGAGAAATTGATTAAAGTCATAGAATCATAGAGTTGGGAGAAACCACAGGGGCCATTGAGGCCACCTACCATTCAGGTACACTAATCAGAGCACTCCAACAAATGGCCATCCAGCCCCTGTTTAAAAATCTCCAAAGAAGGAGACTCCGCCACATTCTGAGGAAGTGTGCTCCACTGTCAAACAGTTTGGACCATCAGGAAGTTCCTCCTGAGATGTAAATAAAATCTCTTTTTCTGTAGTTTGAATCCATTGCTCCTTGTCCTAATCTCTGGAGCTGCAGGAAAAAAAAAACATATTCCCTCTTTGATATGTCATCTCTTGAAATATCTAAACATGGTTATCATGTCCCCTCTTAACATTCTATTAATCAGGCTAATCATTCCCAGCTCTCTAAGCCATTCTTCATAGGACATGGCTTCCAGACCTGTCACCTCTCCTTCTGTTAGCAAGGCTGTTTGCTGGATCAAAACTTCTGCTAACATAAGGGTATGATTGAATTCCACTAAAAATAAATTGCTTATAGGAAGAAGAAGAGGAAGAAGCTAAAATATGTGAAATTACTTAAATATGTCTTAGTTCTCTTTCACACTACTGGTTTATGGCAGTTTGATACCACTTTTATGGTCATGGCTGCATCCTATGGAATCCTGGAATTTGTAGTTTGGGAGGCATTAGGGCTCTCTGCCAGAGAACTGTACAGGGAACTGTAAATATCTTACCAAACTGCAAATTCCAGGGTTCAGTAGCATGGAATCATGGCAAAACCCTATAACTGTGTAGTGTGAAAGAAATTTTAGTTCTGATTGGCTCTCCTGTCAGTATTGTTTAGAACCAATCTAAACAATATAAAGCCTACAATAATTGTTTCCCAGAAGTGACAGAAGAATGAATAGAAAACAAACAAATTATTATTTCAAGCTGCTTCTAATGCTGTGGGAAGGAAAATGTTTTCTGTCCTAAGTGAGCAAAGTATTAAGGACTATCAGAATATCTGGATATTTTGTTATACTTCATAATAATATTGGAGATTATTGCACACGGCTATCCCCAACAGGACAGATGTGTGTTTAACCCATCAATGATGGATCTTACCACATTCCCTGTGGACAGCTGATATGCAATGCAGACTTATCCCATAGCATTTCAAGAACAGGATTTTCCAGTTCTTGAAAAGCTGTAGGATAAGCCCGGGCTGCATATGGGCTGGCTATGAGGGATGCTGTAAGATCCATCATTGAGGGGTTAAACACACATCAATCCTGTCGCAGATATACAATAATCTCCATGGTCAACTGCAAAAATGTTATTGTCATCACATACAGTATCATAACTTCTTGAGGGGAAGCTGTGGTTGCATGTAGATCAGGCATTTCATATTCTGAACTTTCATTACTGCCTCCATAGACATTAGATAATTTATGGGTTGCAAAGACTGAAATAGCCTTCATTAGTCTTTAACATATTAGTTTTTCTTGAATTAACGAGGTATTAGGAGTGTTTTCAAACATAGACTGTATTCATGTTACCAAAAATTGACAAATTTGTAGTCAAGAAGATTTGAAATCTGTTTGGAGTAAATATAATTGCCTAACTGCAGTCTGCCTTCAATAATTTTTATATAATGTTAAAAAAAATAGAGAAGTAGTTAAAACAATACTTCAAAAACATGCATTAAAAAGCATGGTTTGAGTGTTGGACTGTGACTCTGAACATTATGGTTTGATTCCCAGGTCAGCCATGAAATCCATTGGGTGACCCTGGGCAAGTCATAGGCTCTCAGCCTCAGGGGAAGGCAATTGTAAACTTCCTCTGAAAAATCTTGCCCAGAAAACCCCACAATAGATTCACTTTAGGGTCACCATAAGTTGAAAATGACTTAAATGTACACAATGAAATGTACCATTTTCCAAGAGAAAATATCTGAGTTTAATCTCCACACCCTCCCACCCCAGATTTCCTGTTTTCCCACTCAAGAAGCTGGAATAAAGGCATTAGGAAAATCCTGATCTCCCCCTCCCCATTTTCCTTCAGTCCTTCATATTTTTGGTATGAGCAAGAATTGATCCATCACTTGACATTGAGAAAATTAAAATGAATAGGACAATTCCAACATGTGCAGATCTCCATGTGTCCTTCAGAGCCCTGCAGAGCTTTTTGAGTGGGAGAGTTGTTGTTTTTCATCAAACTTTACCTCTTTAAAAATGTATTTGTTTTATTTTTAATTATATTTTGTTATCTCTTTTGGTCTGTGTGAGCATATGTGTGTATCTCAAAACAAATTAATATTCTGTTATGAGTTTTGGCATATTTACAAAGTAATTTTTAAAAATTACAAAGTAAAGTTCGGTATCACAGTGTATATGGGATACATGATAGAGTCCTAACTGAAATGTCAGGGACACATCTTAAATTTATTTCTTACAAATGTCTTTTTTTAAAAAAAAAAAACCCAACCCTCAAGAAAAGGTTTTATAGAAGATATATTCTGTCAGATTTTTCTGATAGTAAACTAAGTGTTTTGTAAACTATAATGTTTCCCTTCTAAAGCACAGAGTCATTTCTGTATAGTTCTGGTTTCAATTTTGCTCATTTTTAATTTACTTAGCTCAGTGGCATCCCTGCCTCTGGTGTCAGTTGGTGTATCGGGGGCCACTGGGGGTGCTATTGGGGGGCAACAATGTCCAAAAGGGCATGCTTGTCCTTCTTTGCTGTTGTGACAGCTTCTTCCTAAGGAGGAAACTACCACTGTGGTGTAGGAGGGAGTGGTGCACTCACCCTTGTCCTTCACCACTGTTGTGGAATCCTCCTGGAGAGGAATCCAGCACCATGGCAAAGACCAGAGAGCTGCACTTACCCTTCTCCTTCACAGCAGGAGGAGGGTCCAACCAGGTGCCACCCATCTTCTGAGGTCACACCTACTGACTTACCATATATACCCGTCTATAAGTCTAAAAATTTATGCCCAAAAATTGACCCCTAAATCTCAGGTCAACTTATTTACGGGTCAGTATGATAATGTGATAGCAGCCCTTTCAGATTTCCCCATGTTGTGGGGAAATAGTTTCTTTTTCTCTTGAGCCAAGCAGAAAGAATCCCTCTGTTACCCGCACTGTCTGCTGCTGTCTGGGGAGTCAAGGGTGAAACCAAAGTTGAAATGCTGAAGCAAAAAGCTGCAATTAGAGTCCCTTTTGCGATGTGTACACATACACACACTGAAGGAGCATCCAAGTTTTACCATCGACTTACCCACAGGTCATGGCAAAATCCATAATTTTGCCCCCAAAACTTGCCCTCGACTTATACATGAGGTCGACTTATAGCGGAGTATATACAGTAGCTAGTTTATTTCTTTATCTACAATCATGTATCAGTTATCAGTTACAAACAAATTGGATACTCACTCCTCTTAAATGTCTTCCTCAGCATGTACAAAATATATGTAGGTTATTTAATCCAGAGGAAGGCAGACATCAGATTTGGAGAATCTGCTTAGATTTTTTTCCTAAACTCCTCAGATGCAAAATGATGACTCTGTAGGGGAGTAACACGGTACCCTTAAAAATCAAGGGTACAACCAAGGAAGTGCTCAGGCTAGGAATTTTCAGTACCAGAACTGAACTCAAACCCATGTTTCAGAATGATTCATTACTAATCCCATCCTCCAACAAATTTAAATGCATATCAGCATTCTAATTTATAAGAGGAAAGATTTTTTTTCCTACTAGTGGAAGTCATACCACTTACTGATTTGCTACAAAGCATCCAGGGATTGTCCAGTAGATTCCAACATTTCTTCTGACCATACCTAAACTAGCTTTCCCATTTAGTGACATGATGCCTTCAGGCTATGCCGTTTTCCTTCCCTTTTTTGTGATAAGAACATTCCAGATATTCTTTTGATGATCAAACTTGACTCCCTCCAGAGTGCCCTTTGTATTTTCAAGCATCCCAGGTGAAACTTTTAAGAAAAGATTGCTTATTTGTTGAACTGCTTAAGTGGTCTAACATCTTTTTGCTCTTTGAGAAATTAGTGAATCTCACTACAAACTTTGAATGCTGAGAGCTTTAGGCAAAATAAGCAGTGGGTCCAAATTACAAGTAATGGATATGGGATTATCACCCTCATTAAACAGAAAGTTTTATGACATGTGTTTTCTGTTTCTATTTTTTGATTTAATGAATTCAGAAAATCCAGATGATTCTATTTTTGAGCATCTTCCATAGAGCTGACTTGTACTCCTCATAAAAATAGGATGTATTCTACTAAATGAATGTTCAAAACACTAAAGATATGAAATATTCTATACATATTTGATTTGTTTTGAAAATTCATTCAATGAATGAATGTTCATCATATACTAATAGAAACTATGCTTTCTGAGAACCCTGACTTACAGGTAATGTTTGAGTTCATTTTTCCCCTGTTCTCCTACTTACTGCACTCTTCTTCATACAATATCCCATCCCATTGTAGAGGGTCCTGGGCCTTACAAGCAGGTTTTTTTCTAGAGAGCAAGGCTTAACTAGCAAGTAGGAGGATTGGCGAAAAGTTAGGTGTCCTAATTTGCATGGCAGGACCACCAGTTATTAGAAACCATACTTAATCCATAACAGACATTCATTTTTAATTTTTAACTTGGGATCAAGTTTTGCTTTTTTAAACAGAAATATATATTTTCTTTTTCTCAGTTAATCTTCTGTACTTTATATCAATAATACATTTTTATTGAATACATTTTATTGAATATTGATATAATACTTTTATTATAACTTGTTTGATTTATATTCCAAGTTATTATTTATTGTCTGTAGGTTCTGTAAACTGAACAGAGTTTCTTGTATTAACTCAATTCTTGTGTAGCAGGATGGGATATTTTCACCTCCCAGGTTTTGTTGCAGAAGCTGCACAGAATTAGACCCACAATGTAGGCATCTTATGTCATGAGCACCTCAAGAGTTATAAGCTGTTCTCCCATGTTTTGGACACTTGCCTTTTACAGGGTTTTTTGTTGTTGTTGTTGTTTTGGTTTTTTTTTAAATCAGGGCAGACACCAGTAATGAAGCAACAAATATATTGCTTTTTGCCATTCAGATACTTTTTTCTCAGCTAATATAACATAATTAAAACTATTCCATGCCATTTTAGTGAATCATGATGAAGGGAAGCAGGAGAAATGTACTGTGGTTGTCAGTAAGATGACTCTATTTGAGGGAAATTAAGAATACATTCATGAGGGAGGGACACTGGAAATGTCTTTGGGGTCAGAAAATACCTCACAATACAAGAAGCACACATTGTACCAAAACATTAACACTCATCTTCACCCATAATACCAGTAAGTCCATACAACTCACTCAAGGTGAGTGGTGTTACTAGGTAAAAACAAACAAACAAATTATCAGCTGTCTGTGATCACAAGCATGTCCCCTTGCATAGAAATAACTTCCCCTGACATCAGTGAGTCTTCTCTTTAAATGTGCATTTTATTGATGTGTTAGCCATAAATAGAAGAAAAATATTAAATATGAATATTCAACTATTAAAGCTCATTTAGTAATGTGTAGAGATTGTTTCAAACAGCTTTTCAGTTTTGAATTTTAAAATGTCTTAGCTGGGTAATTCATATCTTGAATTTTAACCATAGAGGCAAGGTAGTTCTCTTTCCTGCCATGAAAGTCTGCCCCATTTTGCATATGCAGGAGCATCAGAAGGGAAGAGACTAAGAACCAAGAAGATTGCAGTGCTATGCTGTCAGCATTGAGCCTTTATGTGGAATCTGGTGTTATGGAGGAAGGGTAATTAGAGCTTTTAGCCTGGACGCCAACTTTGAATAGATGGGGGAGGATGTTTGTGTGGGATATTTAAATATGATTTGATCTAGGAAACCAACTCTTGTGATCTTAACTTCACTGTAAAGCTGGGGTTAGCATCTTTGCCATTAATTCACTAGATGTGACTGTTCTTCAGAAAGCTTACTCTATCTTGGGAAAGGCGGGGTAAAAATAAATTATTATTATTATTATTATTATTATTATTATTAAAAGGCTGCTAAGAAATTACTTGGAGGGTTATAGTTAAAAGCTCTGTGGGACTCTGATGTAGACATGTGGCTCTGTTGTCCCATCCTCTTCTTTGAGTTGCTTCTCAAGAAATCTTGAATATGTGATATATTGCCCTGGTAGTGACAGATGAGAACAGGGACCTTCATGCTTGTATCAGTTTCCACTCATGTGCACTGGAGCTGCTCTGTGGCGTAAACATTTAAATTGGGAGTTAAACTGTATTAATGTTTGGCATCCAGGGCAGTATTTTAACAAGCAGGAACAGATTTCCAGTAGATTAATACAACAAAACAAAAGTCAGGCTTTTGATACCTTAAGTTTTGCTACCAGGGTTGGAGCTGTAGAGCTCGGCCAACAAGGTAGTGGACTGAGGAAAATTGGCCATCCCAGGGTTTTGTACTTTTTCTCCCACTAGCCAAAGCCAGTATGGTCAATGGTAACAGATTGTAGGAATTGTAGTCCAAAACATCTTGAGAGACAATGGTTCCTTCCTTCTGTTGTACACTGTCTTGTGATGAGATAGAAAGGGACTCATATTGTCTCACCCTCCCTCTCCCTACAGCATTTGGAGAAGGAACAATGCCAATGGAAACTGTGAAAGAACTTGAGGGTACAATCAAACCCCCCCCCCCTGCACCCACTTCTTTTTTCTTTAGTAACTTCTCATCATATGGCATGGAATACAGTCCAGATCCAAATAGTGGTCCAGGAATTCCTTTTCTTTTTCCAACTTGGCATCTACTCAGCAATAAGTTCCCCTTCTCCTGGAAATTGGGAAGGGTATGCTCTACAGATTCTCTGCTCCATCGTATAGCATGTTTGAGGAATGTGCCATGAGTCCCTGTTCCTCAGTGGTATGAAGCTCTAAGCTCAGTTAAGTGATGGGTGGGCATAAAAAAGGGGGGAACCCCACAGAAACTTCATATCTCTGTAATACACAAAAAGGCACCTTAGGATCTAATGAAGAGAACTTCGGTGTTCAATGGGCAAAAGAAAATTTGCTGATGAATATGAATCTTCTTGTGTCAATATAAGCTACTTGGCATTTCTGTTAGAAGTTAGAAAACTGGGACCAATGATTTTGAAGGAAATTCATACCAACTAAAAATGTTTCTGTGAAACTTGGCACATTGTCAGTATAAAATTAAATACAGTGGTCCCCCGGTTTACGAATCCCCTGGCCTACGAAAACCCCAGCCTAAGAAAGAGCCGGGGCCGGAAAAACGGCCCCGGTTTATGGAAAAAACCCTGGTTTAAGAAAAAGTGGCGGGAAATTCAAATGGTGCAGGGCCTGGTTTAAGGGGCCCCGGTTTACGAACTTTTCGGTTTAAGAAAGGGGTGCTGGAACGAATTAATTTCGTAAACCAGGGGACCACTGTACATTTTACAGTAAATTTTCTTTCATCCTTTTTAGTTAAAATTATTCTTATGTTTCCCATTCAGTTATTTTGTCTCACTCTTTCTTTTTTTTCAAGTTTTGATCTAGAAAAACTATGTCGTTTCACTATGTCTGTAAAGAAGAACTACCGTCGTGTACCCTATCACAACTGGAAGCATGCAATTACAGTGGCACACTGCATGTATGCCATACTTCAGCATAACCACAAGTTTTTCACAGACATAGAAGTAAGTGCAGAGGTTTTTGGGTTTTGCAGTATGAAAAATCTCTAATAGGTGCACACTGAAAAAGAACATGCTTTATAACCCAGGAAGGATGGGGGGGGGGGGGGTTACACTTTTGTTTACTTTGAGCAAGATTATTTGACTTTGAACCAGAGCTGGTTGCTTGAGTTTTCTGAAGCTTTGGCGGTCTCAGAAGGTCAATTCCTCAACAAAGACCTTGTCCACAAACATTATTTAATACAAAAGAAATGTCTTAGCCAGGTTTTGGTACTTCAGTTGAAATGTCTGGGTTAAAAGGTTCCAGTTAGCAGAGTTGGGAAGTATCCTGTGTTCATGGAAAATTGCATTGAAATATCAGTAAAGTAAACCTGCTAGATAGACTGTCATTTTAAACCCAAAGTGGGACTGCTGTTTTCAGTCTTCACCTGTTGTTTAGTTGTATAATATGCTGATTCATTCGAATTCTTCAGAGTTTGTCTCATGTATTTTGTCTATTCTTTCATTCACTTGATTTCTTCAGAGGTATAGAGTGGCATCTAGTGGTATAAAGTTAATTTGAACATTAAATATATACTCTGCCTGCTTTTTTATCTAGCGAAGAGGTCTTCTGATTGCATGTTTATGTCATGACCTGGATCACAGAGGTTATAGCAACAGCTATCTTCAGAAGTTTGACCATCCATTGGCAGCACTTTATTCCACATCAACTATGGAACAGCACCATTTTTCACAGACAGTGTCTATCTTGCAGGTAATAAATTGTATTCTCAAGTCAAAAGCAGTACAGGTTCAAAAAAGCAGAAGTTTTAAGTATCCATCTGTGTATTACATTTGTTCACACTGGAATTTACAAAGGATCATTTTAGTTTCAGTTCTTAGAAAGAGAGTATTCTGCACCTTAGTATAATAAATATTTTGTACAAAACATTGCAAACTTTTTCTTTATTTTAAATATTTGCAAAATGCCAGTTTTAAAACCCAAAAGAAAACATTGGTTTTCTTTTTAAAATGCACTTTATATCACTTTTAATTTTCTAAAATTTTCAAAGTGATTTACAGTATTGCAGTATCATTTTAAAAGTACTATAACCATTTGTGACCTGGTAAAGGTTTAGAAGAATCCAGTGGAGGTTGGATGGGGACGTTCCATGAATATCCTGATCTCATGCCAGCAAAGAAAGAAGATGAAGGGGCCACCCTTTATTTATTTTTCTTTCATATTTCCTGCCTCATCATTTTTCTTTTCTATTAAAACTCCATTTTGGGAGGGCAACTAACTATGACACCTTCAGGGCTATCATGATTTCCTATACATTTCTAGTGTTGTGTCCAGAGTATGGGATGGCTTTATATCAAGTAGAATCCAAGCCCCATCTGAATTTTCCCAATAAGACCCTGGAATGTACATGGAGTATTGCCATTAGGGCAACCATGAAGAAAGATCTTGCATCCACCACCCAAAGAAGGACTTTCCCAGTATCCTATGGTATCTTGTGGCCTCTAGAATGCAATCCCAGAGATCACAGGATCTCACTGGAATTTGCACTGAAGTATAAAGAAGTGTCTTAGGAATCGATAATATTGCCAGCAATGTATCTAAAAGTGGCACACAAGAATGTGAGACAAGACTCAATTGATTACAAAACTATATATCAAAGGTAGAGAGATCCTGTAACCCCTTTGAGACTTACTGAAAGAAAGATGTTAGCAGCTGAGCTTTTGTAGACTAAAGTCTACTTCCTCAGATGCATATTCACCATACAGACCATAGAGACATGCCAAAATAAAGCTGCTTCGAGTCACTTTGGAGGTATGTTGTTTAAATGATGCATTTGCCCTAAGAGGCCAGAAGCACTGGAGCACAGCTTTGGTGAACATAAGCAGCTTTATTTTGGCCTGTCTGTACAGGCCCTTTAGTGCACAAATAGAAGATGCTGCCATCTTCTTTCTTTCAGTTAGTCTCAAAGGGGCTACCCTTTGAGGTCTTTAAGCAGAGTCTGGATGGCCATCTGTCGGGTATGCTTTGATGGAGAGTTCCGTCATGGCAGGGGGTTGGGCTGGATGGCCCTTGTCGTCTCTTCCAACTCTATGATTCTATGATGATTCTACAATTCTATGATTCTATGAATTCTCCCACCATTCTAGAATATGCAGTGAAACTTACTCCACAGTGTGATATTGAATTATGGATTTCCCTCCTTTATAAGGCAAGTCATCATAATGATACAATGTGGAAAAAGAGTTTATACATTATAGAGAAGAAGAACTCATGGGGTTGCATTTGATGCAGACCAACTCTATATTGCTTTTAATGCAAAATCAGTAATGTGACATATTCTGGTAACTAATGAAAGAGTGAAAACATTTTTTTCCTGGAATTCCCTTGAAAAATTGATTGTTCTTTGAATTTTGAACAGTTTGAGAAATTCAGAACAGAGATATCTTCTGAAATTAATTAATTAAATTGGGTACATTCCTTTGTATTCTGACCCACCATAAGGATAGTTTCAGTCAAATCTCATTAGTACTTTGGAGAAAATTGTCAAAAACTCTTGTTATATAATGAGAATGACAGTGCTATGTCTATGAATGTTAAATGACTTAAAACTAGGATGAGAAACTTGGTTGAATCCAGAAGCCAAGTGAACCTCCTCAGAATCTATCAGGCATTACAACTACACTACTGGACATCCCTGAAATTCAGAAGTGTGGTACTGAACAGAAATAAAAATGCTACTTGGAGACTTCTTGCTTTGTTATAGAGAAGAATCATGTTTCCAGAAGGCTTCTGCAGACACTCCCTTCTTTAAAACAAGTTGATTTTTCCTGCATGTTTTGTTTTAGAGCTAAAACAGGGAGACTGGCAAACATCAATGCTATGCTGCCAAAATTTGGCAGGGGCTACAAAACTGGATGAGAGCAGACATATCCCAGTGCCTTCATGGTGTTCATCTCTCAATGAATTTGATTATTAAAATAAAATAAGGCCTCAAGGTAGTTCTGAATAAGATGTTTTGCTGTTTCTTACATTGTTGTAGCTGGAAGGCCACAATATTTTCTCTAACTTGAGCTCCAGTGATTATGAGCAAGTCTTGGAAATCATCCGCAAAGCCATCATAGCAACTGATCTTGCTCTGTACTTTGGAAACCGGAAACAGTTGGAAGAGCTTCATCATGCAAGAACACTAAATCTCAAAAACCAGGCACATAGGTAAAGGGCAAATGAATGTTTATAATTTACCTTGAAGGCTCAATAATGGCATGTTATTAGTGTAAAGGTTTTAATTTGCACTTTAAAAAACTGACTTTCTGTGAATTAATTTCTGACGTGAGTAATGTGCATGCATATCATATTAACCTAAGTTACACTATTCCTTCAAACATTCAGATGTCCAGTAGCTTTAAATATGTAATTTTATGCAGCATTAAATAAGTTTAGTAATAGAAACAAAATCTACACTATCCATAATTAAAATGACCACTGAAATTTTATTTTTTAAAATTCTGGTGGCTATTACTATTTTTTGGCAGAATTAGATGACATGTTCAGTCATCTAAAAACTCTTGGAGAGTTTTTAGCAAGAAACAGTTTGCCTTGCATGGTGTTTCTCATGAAACTCACTGAGAATGCCTGAATATGTGGAAGAACACAGCTTGCCTGCCATATTTCAGGCAAAAGAATGCTTGTGTGAGATTTCTAATGAGTGGACAGCTACCTGGGGTCAAGGAGAGAGCTGTACATATCCCTCAGCAAACTTTGAACCCTCTATCTTCTTCCATTTTTGCTTAACTTTTTGTACTTATAAGAAATCTTACACCCTCCAGGAGGGCCAAAAACATTGTGAAACCATCCCCTAACCTGCCTAGAAGATTTAAGGTCATTTGGGGGAGAAGAGAGAGATTGAGAAAATAGAGGTGGACCCTTGAAGGCCTCAAAAAAAGCCATGGAGACTGCACGTAGTGAGCAGACTACATTTTCTTCACCTATGCTCTTTAGTTTTTGAAAGTTTTTGCATTAAATAAAGGTTTGCTCTTCTTTGGATTGTTTTCTTGAGCAGTATACATAAATCCAGAGGCATTTTTTAGGATCCTTGCAAAATTATGTCTGTCAAATTTAACTAAAAATAAATAAGTCAAACTTTTTGATCAGTTTCAAAATGTATTCCCCCCTTTTTTTAAAATAATAATAATAATAATAATAATAATAATAATAATAATAATATACATGATGCAGCACTTTAGCTACTTTATACTATATAAGTGTTGGATGGATCGGTGGGTGGGAGGGTGGATGGATCGATTAATGACAGGTTTTAAAAGCTGTGTTCTTCCACATATTCATGCATTCTTAGTGAGTTTCATGAGAAACACTATGCAAGGCAAACTGTTTCTTGCTAAAAACTCTCCAAGAGCAAATTTGCTGTGGAGCGTACCTAAGCAGATGTCAGATGCATTAACTCAATGTGTGTGGATATTTGATGTCTTCTCTTACATAAGGTCTCTTTCCTTCCAAAGTTAGATGGAAAGCCACCGGGGGGGGGGGATCTTTTTAGTGCTGGTGCCCAACCTGCAAAATATCATCCCAAGTCATATTCAAATATAGTCCTGGTTACTATGGGGTGAAACACATGGGTCAAAATAATCAGATTCTGGACACTTTGGGGACATGGTGTTCAGATGACGCATGCCTCCACATCAGCTGGAAGTTGCTCCAAGGCTGCTTAAGGTGACCTGAAGCTGCCGGGTAAAGGAGCACAGAACAATGGCTCCTGCTGGCGGCCCTCTTTGAGGGCAGGCTGTTTGGTCATTTGATCACCACAGTCCCTGGCCAGTTGGTCCACTGGCCACTTCTTCATGGTCATATGTTTCACCTCTATATTTTAGGTGCTAAGTTCTTAGGCTTTTACAAACTTTTAGGGGTATCTAAATTGTGTCATAGTATTGCCTTTACAGTTGGCAGCTTTTTATTTTTTATTTTTTTAAAAAATATATTGTTGTTCATCATTTAGGAGCTTTTTATTTGGGTTTATTTTTTGATACATGTGAGGTTCTTTGGGACATGGCAGTTCACTGATGATGATGCACCTTAGTAATAAGGGATAGAAAATAACCAATTCATAGGCCTATTTTTTCTGTTTTGCATTTCATTATCAGAAAATTCCATTCATATGTGATAATTCATGACAATTTTGATTATATCCTGATAACTGAATTAAAAAAAATATGTTTAAATAGTATGATAAATTTCAAGTTGTTATATTCTAGGGATCGTGTGATTGGGTTGATGATGACAGCATGTGACTTGTGTTCTGTGACAAAATTGTGGCATGTGACTAGATTGACAGCTAGTGATATATATGCAGAGTTTTGGGCTGAGGTATGTACATGTCATTATTCATTTGTTTATCTTAATTGTATATGAAATAATCAGTTTTGTGAGGAAGAGATTAAGCTCAGATTTAGAGATCATGAGAGCTAATTTCACTGGAGTGCCAGGTGATTCACTTTGAGAATGAGTAAGTAGCTCATTTAGGCCAAATTCTCACAAATTGTTAATGTTTGCTATTTCAGATTGCAGGTGACAGCTCATATGAAAGAATACTGTACTCCATAAAAAAATCTTACTGCACATACAAATACCTTTATGTTTCAGAATAGAGGAAGCTAGTATTTTATCTCTGACATCTAAAATTTGGGGGGGGGGGGTGTGAATTAAAATAGAGAATCATTCATTTCTATGAGTCTCTGCCTAAAAATTCAGACACAAAATTGTTACTGTATGTACTGTTTGTGAGAACTGTAATTTGGAACATAATTAGTACTGGAGTGCAAATGGAATGTTCTTCTCTTTTGATTTTGTGTTATAGAGCAGAACAACACAGTAGCATCGGGTTTTGTATTTACTCTTTTCCTTGTTTCAGCCAAATTTATTAGCAAAAATTGTGATTCCATTCTTGGTTCCTCTGAATGAAAGAGCTCTTATTTGAAAAAAAAAAGTGCTGAAATACAAAATTCCCATTCCATGGCAAGCAATTCCCATTGCTCATGGAAAGTCAAGAGGAGGATAAAGATTGTTCAAGCCTTCCTGTACCTCCCACCCTTCAGATAGCTCTGAAGTTAGTTATCTTTGTCAAATAAATGCTCAAATACAGAAAAGCAGTTGTGGTGTGTGGGGAAAAGGTTAAATACCCAGTCCTTTATTTGCCCTTCACTTCTCTTCTGCACGTTCCATGTTCCTAATTAGCACATTCAGAAACAAAGGCTTGCCACCAAACTGCTAGTTTCAGGCTGAGTTATTGTTGTTTTTATATACTTTCAAGTCACCTTTGACTTATAGTGACCCTGAGAGTAAGAGATCGCCAAGAGCTCATGCTAATAACAGTCCTGCTTAGGTCTTGCAAACTCATATCTGTGGTTTTCTTGATTGAATCAGTCCATGTGTAACACAGTCTTTCTCTCTTCCTGCCTTGAACTGTTCCCAGAATTATCATTTCTTCCAATATCAGTGTGCATAGATGGATTTAAATAAAGCCATCCCTTCTATAAGAAATGCAGTGCATTCATTCTTGGGATGACAGGCAGAGCAATCCACCACTGATGGGCTTATCATCTTGTGCCAGTCCGAGACAGCAGGTGCCAACATTCTTTTTTGACCATTTAATTGCCATGACTCCCTTCTCTGTTAGTTTTTAATAGCCTGCCCTGCCAACCGGATGTGTTTCAACACTTCTCCATTTAGATACCATAAATAGTGCAGAAAATGGATTAAAAGGGGAATAAAAAAAGAGAAAACAGCAGTAGAATCAGAAGGAAGAGACAAAATTAATGAGTCAGAAGATAGATGACCACTAGTCAGCAGGTCTTTGCTCAGCAACGGAAGACAATAATACACAAATTCATCCTCTGAGTAAAAGCAAGGCTGTTGGCCAACATTTCACTGGCTCAGGCCCTCTATGAAAATAATGGCCCCACTGTAGGGGTAAGCACTGAAATAGGCAGGGTGAAGTCCAAGCAAGTAAAAGCACAATTGCCAGCGGCTGGAAAAAGCAAAAAGGCAGTTAAACATCATGTCAATAATGCAACACCAAAGGGCAGTATAAGGAATACATTAAACCAAATGGCATATTTTAAAACATTAATACAAGAAACAGTAACCAATGGGATAAAGGATTTAATGGAGTTAAATAGGGAAAATTACCTAATGTAAGTGCTTCGACAGCATCAAATGAAAATTTAGATGAAAATAATTTACTGTTCTTGCTAAAAATCTTAGTTACAACAAAAATTAATGGACTCCAATATATAAACTCACAGTATGAGAACTCAAAACAACAGGAAGAAGTAGCAGAGGCAGATAACACACTTAAAAAGGAAACACAGAAAAGGAAATATTTAGGAGATATAGAAATAGAATATGATAATAATAACGGTGATCAGAAAATCTTGCATGAAACTGGCAGTGAAGAAGAATGTTATTCCACAGATGAGGAAGAAATAACAGAAATGAGTTCTGACAGGTTGTTCTCTAGTGACACATTTCAAAAAATATTTAAAAAGAGTACTGCAGATGATGACAATAGTAATAATCAGATGAAATAGTAATGAGAAAGAATAAAATTGCTTCCATTTTGAAAAAAACAGCAACACGTGGAAATGAATCGAGTGCCAGAAATATTTAAAGAATTAGTTTTCCATTTAATTTGAAAAAAGATTTGGGATACAGCCAAAATTGTATCAATATAAGAAATAGATTTTCTAAAAGTGCCCTTTGTGGATGGGCCTATTGCAGCTTTTATATCAGGGGCAATTTTGTCATGTGAAGGGGACACTAGACTGAAAGATGTTGATGAAAGGAAAGCTGATTCAGCACTTTAAAAGGCACATGAGGTATCAGCAATAGCTGTGAGAGCATTTGTGGCAACATCAGTGTTTGCTAGAGCAGCATTACTATGGTTACAGGAAACTGAGGAGGCACAAGAAATAAGTGTGGTGTCTCTGCATAGACCACTGAATAAACTAAAGAGTATATTACAATATGTTGCAAATGCTGGCTATGATTCACTGTATTTACAGCCAGAATCGTAAATGCAGTTACAACGGGAAGGTGCTTACTACATTGGGAGGCTGACCAAATCCCCAGAAATAATCTAGCATAGGTTCCCTTCAAGGGAGGCCTTTTATTTGGTGAAGAGGTTTTACAAAAAGTTTTAGTAGAAGGCAAAGAAAAGAAAAAATAATGCCCACTTTGTGAAAGAAGCATACGGATAGATTATTTTAACAGATCTTCATATTACAACTATAATTCCTTTCATAACAAGGCAATGTGAAGACAAGCAGACTCCAGAGGTGGAAAACCTAGTTGGAAAACCTAGTCAGAAATTTGCTTATGGAAAACAAATTTATAAACTGGGACAAAGTAGAGGAGGAGGACCATCCTCTGCAAAGAGAGGAAGGTCACAATATTGACCAGAGGATCATACCAGTAAGGGAAAGGTTACTCCAGTTTGGTCACTTATGGATAGAAATAACTTTCAGACAAATGAGTTTAGCAAGTGGTAACATCAGGATACAAAATAATATTTGAGAAAAAAACAGAAAACAGAAACCTTTCTCCTCCAGTACCAATAAATAAGGAAAAACAATTAATAGTAAGTCAGGAAATACAATATTTAATACAAATAGAAGCTATGGAAGAGGTGTCAGAGGAACACACGGGTTAAAGAATTTACCCCCCCCTCCCAATTTCTTCACAATGCCCAAAAACAACAGAACCCATCATCTAGTATTGAATCTGAAGTATCTAAATAGTTTTGTGAAATACTTCAGATTTAAAATGGAGACATTACAAACAAGAAAGGAAAACATAAGAAAAGATGTGCTAGAGGTGTCAATAGATCCCAAAGAAGCTTACTTACATGTGCCAGTGTCACCAAAGGACAAAAAGTATCTCAGGTCCAAGTACAAGGGACAGCAATACCAGTTCAAAATCCTTCCATTTGGATTGCCATTGGCACCAATACCCTTCACAAAAACATGTAATAGCTTATCTAAGAGAGAAAAGAATAGAGATTCACCCATAACTGGACAATATATTATCAACAGCAGATATGGAAAGAAAACTGATAAATGGTCTCAATTTAGAATTAAATATTTTAGAAGATGCACATTTGTGATAAACTATGAGAACAGTCAACTGAGACCACCAACCAACATAATCCATTTAGGAGCTCATAAACATAGTAACAGGATATATGACTTTGTCAGAGGAAAGGAAAAGGAAATTAAAACAAGAAATATTAAGCTTGTTATTAGAACAGCAGACTTAATGTGGCTCTCGAAAATAATAGAAATGATAATATTGACAATACAATTAGTTCAGAGGGGTCAGATCCACTCCAGAGCATTACAAGAGATATTGCTACCATATCAAAAGGCCATAGGAAAAAAAACACCATTTGATTATCAAAGTACCACTTCAGGTGAAACAGGAGTTGAAATGGTGGATGGTGGACAAATATCTAAACAAGGAAATACCATTACAGATCAGGAATATATAACAGTGATGACAGATGCAAGTTTAACAGGTCGGGGCATTCACTACAAACATTTATTAGTGCAAGGAGAGTGGTCTCCAACAGACAGATGATGAAACATAAATTTTCTGGGGCCAAAAGCAGTGAAGTGAGCTCTGCAGAAATTTATGCTGACAATATAAACAATGCATGTACAAGTCAGGATTGACAACATTTCAGTCTGGACTTACATAAATCAAAGGAGAACAAGATCAATACCTTTGATGGTGGACTCAGCAAAATTATTTTGATAGGCTGAAAAACACCTGGGCATCATTAAGAGCAGTCTATCTGCATGGAAAAAAAGAGTATACAAGTGGATTATCTAAGTCAGAACATTTTGAAGCCGGGAGAGTGATCCTCACATACAGAGGTATTCAAAGATCTGGAAAATCAGACAGGACCATTCATGACAGATCTATTTGCATCAACAAAAAATTACAAGTTAAAAGAATATTGTAATAGATGGAAGCAAAAATGCAAAGAATCAAGATGCACTAGCACAACGATGCCCAAAATTTACTTACTTACTTACTTACTTACTTACTGTATTTATATCCTGCTGTTCAGCCAGAAAAACGCTCTTAGAGTGACTTAAAGATATTTAATTAGGCATTTCCCTGCCCTCACGCTTACAATCTAAAAAAGACAGGATACAAAAGGAGAAGGGAATGGCAGTGGGAAGGGGAATAACTCCAGCAGTTCTTCTCTCCTTCTGAGGCCAGGACCATGAGGGCTCTTCTTACTTTAGGCCAGGCCTGATGGGGCCTCAAAGAACTCAATTATGCATTTCCACCCATAAAATTTATGCCACAGGTCATAAACAAAATCCAGAGTGAAAGAGCATACGTAGTGCTCATAGCTCTATTTTGGCCACATCGGCCATGTTTCCATGGTTTATGAATCTGTTGGTATCAGCTTTCATACATCTACCAACAAGAGCAGATTTACTCAGCCAGGGTCTGGTATCCCAGCCCATCCCACAATGGCTGAAGTTGACTGCATGGGAATTGAAAGGAACTGGTTAGATTGTGGATATTCAAGAGACTTAATTGATACAATTATGGCATCAAGTCATAAAACAACACAGGAAATATACAATAGAACTATAGAACTTGGAGAAAGTTTGCAGCCTAGTGGAGAGAAAGGAACATAGACTTTACACATAATTGAATTGAAGCATGTTCTATAGTTTCCACAGGACAGATAAGTGAAAGGGTTAAAACCAAACATGCTAAAAAGACAAGTATCAGCACTTTCAGTTGTACTGTCATTTCAAGATTTATCAAACTTTATCAGCAAATGAACACATCAAAAAGTTTTTATTTGGGGCGACTTTAAAATTATTCACAACAACTCACAGATTCCCAAGATGGGATTTAAATTTTGTGTTGAAAAGATTAATGAAATCTCCATTCGAGCCTGTAAAGGAAGCCTCATTAAGTCAATTATCAATGAAGGTATTTTTCCTAGTGGCAATCACATTGGCCAGATGAATTTCTGAATTGGCTACATTCTTGAGAAATCCTAGTCAATGCAAATTGAAACAAAACAGATTGGTATTAATAATAGTCCCAACATTTCTACCAAAATGAATAATATAATGAATAAATTAGTAAGGAATTTAATAATAAGCTCTACTTAACTACGTAAGATTTGTCCAAATCTGTCACATCCAGAAGAGAAGAGGTAGCACACTTTAGAAGTCACAAAGGCTGTACACACCTATATAGAAAGAACAAAAAATGTCAGATAATCAGAAGTTTTGTTTGTCTCTTTTCATGCTAGGACAATGGGTCAGAAGCAAATGATTGCAAGATGGCTAAAAGCATGCATATTCCAATGTTACAATTTCGAAGGGCAAACTAGGCCAAAAAAATGTGTGGCCACATTCTATATGGTAAGTGGCAACAACAACGGTGTATGCAGTCACAACCTCTTTACAAGATATGTGTGATTCTGCTGATTGGAGTAATCCAAATACATTAATAAAACATGATCAATTTAAGTCAGGAAGAGCTTCCTTTAGCAGAACAGTGCTGCGAGCAGTGGTGACAACTTAGAATGAAATCCCACCCTGAAATGGGAAGCTGGGGTACAGCTCATCAGTGGTGGATTGCTCCATCTGCCATTCCAAGAATGAGAAGTTAGACTTAACTGTGAAGGTTCATTCTGAGATGGCAGGCTGAGCAATCCACACCTCCCAGGAATAATGAATACAATTACAATAAGAGCAGCAGAAGAACACTAAGAATGCAGGGACAAGGCTATATAATGAAACTAACAGAGAAGGGAGCCGTGGCAGTTAAACAGTAAAAAAAGAATGTTGGCTGTATGGTATCTAAATGGAGAAGTGTTGAAACATTTCCATTTGGCAGGGCAGGATATTAAAAACTAATGGAGAAAGGAGCTGTGGCAGTTAGACAGTAAAAAAAAAAAAAGAGAGAGAGAGAAAAGAATGTTCCCTTCTGCCATCTTGGATTGGTGTGAGGGGATACACCCATCAGTGGTGGATTGCTCAACCTGCCATCCCAGAATGAACCTTCACGGTATGTCTAACTTCTCATTTTTAATATATATATATATATATGTGTGTGTGTGTGTGTGTGTTTGTGTAGAATTTATAGATGTGTTTGTATTAAATTCACATTGCATTTTAAATCTGGCAATTTTTTTCAAAGAAATTTGGTTTTCAATTAAAAATAATTTATATTTTTAAAAATTGTTTAATTTTAAAATCTGCTACTTGATTTCCCCCATTTCTGTATACGTAATTGATATTATTAGGTTATAAACAGTAACCATTCTTCTTTCATATTGTAAAATCATTCTCCATGTATTTTCTGAATCCCTCTCCCCATATTATTTTCAATGTTAAATTCTAAATGTGTATATCTTTATAAATAAGAAACATTTGGAGAATAAATAATTTAAAAAATATTTTGCTATGATTTTGTCCTGTTCTTTCAGGGTGATGAAATGAAGAAATTAGGTATTCAGCCTATTCCTATGATGGACAGAGACAAGAAGGATGAAGTTCCTCAGGGCCAAGTGGGTCTAAATTCTTAAGGTTTTGGATGTATATAATATAAAGATTTTTCAGATATCTACATACTGCTGGCTTTGTTTTTAACAGTCTGATTGTAATTCTCTCTCTCTCTCTCTCTATATATATATATAATGATTGTAAAAATGATAGTAAATTAGAATACAGTTGGAGAAAGCAAGGCAAAAACTGTACAGAAACATGGTCTCAGTAAATTTTGTAGGTCATGCATGCTCCTGTATTGATAACTGAGACCACTGAAGAGCTAAATAACAGTATTTTTTCTATGTTTGTTAAGATAGAAGGGTGCAGACAATGAAAATGAAGGGAAGCCTATGCTTATTTATATAAGATTTATTAAAACTTGTTATTAAAATTTTTGAATTTTCAGCATTTTCAGTTGAAGATTGAGAAGAGTCAGAATTGCAGAAGCTGGCTTTTATTCTGTTATTCTATGATTTTGCTGCTCTTTAGCAACAAGTTTGTAAAAAATGCCCATTAATAGTTTATTCTGTGCCCCCCCCCCATAAGATTGGTATTGCTTATATAAGGGAGTGGAGGGAGAGAGCAGTTAATTGTATCAGTAATTCCCCTACCAAGTTTATTTGGTTGTCTGCTATTTTGATTTACTCAATGCACCTTATGGTGATTTCTATGCTGTTGTTCTTTAGATTGGGTTCTACAATGCTGTAGCCATGCCATGCTATACCACGCTCGCACAGATTCTCCCTCTGACATCGCCACTACTTCAAGCATGCAGGTGAGCAGTACAGTATAGTTTTTTGAGCTGAAGGTAATTTAATATGCAGTCTACTTTTACATGAAAAGTGAAACTATACAATTATTTCTATTCAGATGTTCTTTGTAACAACTAGATGAAGGAAGGGTGACCAGGGCTGTATCCGCACTGCCAAAATAATCTGGTTTTACACCACTTTAACTGTCATGGCTCAATGCTATAGAGTCCTTTTTCCAAATTCACTTTCTAGGGTGGCATCCGCATGGCCAAAATAATCCATTTTGGCACCACCTTAATTGCCATGGCTCAGTGCTATGGAATTATGGGATTTGTAGTTTGTTGCGGCACTGGAGCTCTCTGACAGAGAAGCTTAAATGTCTCACAAAACTACAGTTGCCAGAATTTCATATGATTCCATAGCACTGAGCTATGGCAATTAAAGTGGTGTCAAACTGGATTATGTCAGCAATGTGTATTCAGCCCAAGAGACAAAAATTTTAGCTATCCTTTAGAATACTTTTACCTAAAAACAGTTTAGTAGATCCTGTAGGTATGCGAGGTTTTCTGCAGCAATATGATCCTGAGCTACTTTAATTTTGCAAAATCCACTAGGTGCAAACAATATATAATATCATTGCACAATATTTGTGTGCCTTCTGACAGAAAAGAAGCAATAGAGTAGATTCTATAGGAAGAGCAATCTTGTTGAGTGGGAGATTCATGTTGTGTGTCAGACTTATGCAAATAGAAAGGGGAAAATATTTTTATTTGTCTGTTTCCCATTTTTTAAAAGGAGCAACAAAAGGAGACCAGGTTGCATAGTGACTTTATTTCTCCAGTTTGCTGTTGTCTTTATGCCTGGATGTAACAGAGAAGGACTTCTGTCAGGGCTAGTAAATTGTGGTTAAATATTAATTTTCATTTTTGCTCTCATGTTTGCAGTCTTTAAAGAGAGTTAATATGTTATTATCCAAGAGATAATAATGATGATGATTCTCAGTTTAAGGCTTCAAGGCAGTTCAGAATGACTTTTTAAGAATTAAAATTCACAAAATATAAAAGTTAAAATTGATAAACTGTAAAAAGATTAAAACCAGTTAAAAATATAAACTATTAAAAAACCTCAAGAGCACAAGAAAAATAACAAATACAGGTGAGCAGAAGTTTCAAATATGTGAAATATTATAGTTTTTGTGGGTTTTTCGGACTACGTTGCCGTATTCTAGAAGAGTTTATTCCTGACGTTTCACTTGCATCTATGGCTGGCATTTTCAGAGAAGATATTGAAGATATGAAATATTGATATTACATGCTTAAAATGTTTTTCTCATTCATGCTTCTTTGTTTATTCTGTATAGAGATGTTACCAATGTTCTTTTCTAAGTAGTGATTTTTAAATTATTGTTGCTGAAACCTTACTTTCTTCTACTTAACCTTACTTCTACTATTTCTGGAGCTTATTTATCCAACAGCTGAATAACCAGCAAGACCCATATTTGTCATACACATTTATGTTTATTCTTAGGAGGCTGATATTCAGTCAGCCTAACTTCTATCCTTTCACAGCCAGTGTTTCTTGGCTGCTTTCCATTTCAGTACAACAGCCATCTGACACTATTAACCCTCTGTTGTCAGGTTTATTACACGTCAGTCCTTGGTTTATGTTCAGTATCAGGCCATATTTTTCTGTATCATTTTAGCCAGTTAGGTTGGCTTTCCACTTGAATCGATCAGTACCTGTGCTCTTGGTATTACACAAACATATCTGCTTTATTATTTATAAATACAGCACTCCTGCTCCATTGCTATTCAGGCTTCTGGGGCTTAAATTTTGCAAAATACAACCAAAGCAGAGCTCCTGTAATAACAGTGCTCCTCCTTTTCTTTCCAAGACATGTCTCCTTTCCACGGCAAGATCTGTGTTTGGATTTTTCTAACCTCAACAAAATGCCTTCTCAGTTGTTTCCAGAGCTAAAGTTTTTTTTAAAAATGGGTTGCAGATAGTATGAGCCACTATGTTTTTTGTTTGTAAATCTATATTGCCACCCCACATGAAGGGAAGTTCTAATGCTGTCTTCACTCCCATTCATATGCAATCATCATTGCATATGAAGTTTTAACTAATTGTGAACTGTTTGATGGTAATTAAAGCTTGAATTGGTTTTAATCCAATACTATGGCCATTCACAAAGTCATGATGGTAACACAAACAACCAGGCATGGGCTAGCTAATCAATACATGTAAGGTGCTGTGTGAGTTCAGATCAGAGGTGACAGGATTGGCTGGCTTCATAAGCTTCAACCTTTGATGAGGCTGAACCTCCTGATAGGTTTCAAACTATAGTCTCCCTTGGAAATTCTTGGGATAGCAGGTGGAGCAATCCACTGTTCTTGGGTTTAACTCTACGTGTCATCTGCAAGGCAGGAGTCAATGTTCTTTTCAGTTATTTTTTCCACCTGTTTAGACTCCTAATCCCCTTCTCCAACAGTTTTTAATTGTTTGCCCTATTGTCCAGTTAGAGGCAACCCCTTATGCATACATTTAGAACAGAAATGAAACAATGGAGGATAAACAGGTTAAATTAACTAAAAATAGGAAGGGAGTAAGCAAAGACAGTAAGAAAAAAAAATCAAACAATGATGCGGAAATACAATGATGATGGAAATAATGCTGAGAAAAACACAAACCAACCATCCACTACTCCAGAACACAATTACCCAACAACCCACACGGTGGTGTGCAGGCTATTTATAGACTCGTGCCATGAGGTCACAAACCCAGCCTCTTTTGATTATTCTTCTTCCTTGTGTTACCTGCATTGTTGTCCCCTCAGTCAGGAAGACTTGTTGTTTACATTAGGCCTACATGCAAGCAAGCACATACTGACCTTGAACACTGTCTGCTTCCAGCCTTCAGCTGCAGACAATTCTGGCCAAGCAAACAGTAGATTATCCATAATTCCTGGTTTTACCTTTTGTGCACATCTGTACATTTCATATTCAGGCCTCAAAGCCTAACAGTTACGACTTAGAAGGAAAAGTGAGGCCTCAGAATGTATGGCCCCATTCTACAAGATCAATGGCAACTACAATAGCATATGCAGTATCAGCTTCTTTGCAAGATATATGTGATGCAGCAGGATGGAAAGAACCAACCACACTTATAAAACATTAAAAGCTAGACAAGTTCAAGTCAGGCCAAGCAGCGTTTGTTCACAGAGTGTTGCAAGCAGTAGTTGATAAGTAATGGAGTGATGGCTCAACCAAAAATAAAAGGGCTTGGGTATATCACAATAACAGTGTATTGTTCTCCCTGCCATCTCAAGAATTAGAAGTGTATTTACCATGAATGGTCATTCTGGGATGGCAGGAGGAGCAATCTACAACCTCTCTGTCTAGGAGTGAATAATCATTACTGGAAAGGGACAGCAATAAAAATACCTAGCTCTGATGTCTTATCACTAAGTTAAAGTAACTGTAGGAGAAGGGTGTTAGGAGTCTAAACAGAAAAAAAAAACTAAATGAAAGGAACATTAACTCCTGCCTTGCGGGTGGTACGTAGGGTTAAACCTAAAAACAGTGGATTGCTCCTCCTGCTATCCCAGAATGACCCTTCATGGTAAGTACAACTTCTCATTCTGAAAATTTAAGAAACCAATTAATGTAAGCAAGAGACACTGATGTCTATGAAATATTCTTAATTTTAGTAATCTAGTACCTATCCTTGGACATCTTATTTTGAAAAGAGACTCATGTTGAATATTGGTTGGCTCTTTTTGCCTCTTTAGGGAAAATCTCAAACAATGGGAAAAGGTGATACGTGGAGAAGAAGCTCATGGATGGATACCCTCCCCGCCAAATAACACTGAATCAGATTCACCTCCTGTGAAGATTGATGATTGATCAACATTTTAAGAATTATTTAAGTCCCCCCTCCATTTTTAGGCTTTGAAAATTATAAACACTCCAAATACTTACTGGGAAGACTGTGCAGCATTTTTCAGTGATACAGTGCAAACAGAGAGACTGAATGACAATTCAGCCATTTCAGAATCAGCTATGGAAGCAAATCTTTAGCTTGTAAATATATATATATATATAAAACTTTCTTCTTTCTTATGGGCTACTTGCTGAGGCCTTAATATAAAAATCGTTAAATGGACAAAGCAGATCTTAAAGTTTGCTTTTAAACTGTGTCTTCTGCTGGGAGCAGGGTTCAATGGTACTTTTACTTCACCATACTGTGTCTGGCTTTGATACCAGTTCCATTTAAGGAGTTTTTGGCTATAAATAGGAGATCACCACATTGCTATTGTGAATGTTTTTATCAGATCTTCATTAATCAGTTCAAACTCCAGAAGAAACTCTCTGGAGATGAAACTATAATTGAGTTTACAGTACTTGAATTTATCTTGCTGCAAATGGGGAAATTAACTTCTAAATACAGTGCTCCAAAATTATTTTAATAACATCACAGGGCAACTTCTCTATTGCACATGTCGGATATTTGAAATAATATAATGTGTAATTTTTAAAAATGATTTCTTAAGCTGCCAAATGTGTTTATTTCTACACTGGAAATAATAGAAAATTTACCTCTGGTAAGAAGACGTTCTACATATCCCATCAAGTAGCTGAGGGCCTTCCTGCTGGCATTAGTATCAACCGTGGGCTGAATTTCAAATCATGGCTTCAAAGATCTGGCTGTGGACAAACCAAAAATTTATTTTATAGGAAACCTTAGAGAGACAGACCTTCAATCCCAACTGGCCCATAAAAATAGGACATTCAAAACAATGGCATATTCACTAGACCATAATAGTAACTTTACAATAAATGAAGTGGATATTCTCACCAGCTATTAAATTGCTCAGTTGTGTGTATTCTGTTCTGCCCTTCCCTCCTAACAATTGGGAAATTTACTTTAGTGTACTGTTGTTTTGTCTTGTAAGCAGGCTGCCTGCTGAACAAGATTGCTGATTTGGAAAACATTGCACTTGAATACTGTGAACTGCAGGTCTGTATTGACTTGAGCCCCGACTCTGCAAACAATTACATTATTTAAAGCATGTGTATACCTCTTTACAGAACTGAGTTTTAGACCTAGTGCAAATATTTTAACCTTAATATGCTTTTATAAGGTGTATAACTAAGCCATGGGGTTTAATCCTAGCACCACTGACCTCAGTGTGAGTTCTGCTGTTGACTTGAATGGATACCTTTTTCTTTGCCCTTTCTCTTTCATCTTTCCCCCCAGATATGTGCAGAGTTTATGAGCAGTAACAAAGTACATTTGTAATGTCTTCTAGGGTGAAGCTACCAACTGTTTATTAGATGTAACATTTAAATGGATGTACAGGTAGAAAAATTACACTGTATACTGATCTGCACAATCTTTGCCTATGTGCTAACACACCATAATAAGATGTACCCTATGCACATTTGATTCCTCTATTGCAACATTGTGCTCAACACATGCTGGGTCCATAATCTGGTCAGGTACAACCAGAAGTAGACATGATTATGACACACTACTTCACATGAATGCTGAACATTTAGAGGAGCATGTGAGAAAGTACTGGGAGCACTGCTTTTTCTTACTTGGGTGTAAAAGGCTGCTTTTCTTGTTAGGTGTAATCTCAAGAGTATAGAGATGTACAAAACATGACTATGAGAATATATGCTGGTTGATATCTACCAGATAAGTTATGAACTCTGAAATTGGCTGATGCACCAAGATTATTTGTGTCAATGGAATTTGTGTAATTCTCTGAAGTAACTTTTGATATTGTTGCTGTGAAAGATCACTAATGGGCATGATGGTTGAGTTATTGAAAGCATATTAGAATCAGTACATCTTCCATGCAGTGCAACCAGCTTTTTGTACTTGTGCTCTCCCTCCCTCCCTCTCTCTCTCTCTCTCTCTCTCTCTCTCACACACACACACACACCCCTACACCTCCAACCTATGATGGACTGGGTCATTCAACTGTTTTAAACTACTCTGTTATCTGACTTATTAATTCTTGTTCAAGATACTAACAGGCCATACTATTGGTACATTATTCATAAGATCCTATCAGCCCAAAATAGTTACCCTTGTCTAAAAGAAAATCTTTTACTAACTGGATCCTCAAACAGTTTTGCCTTAGTTTATAGTGGAGCACATATTGTTACAGGTTTGTACACTGTCTGTTAAGAAATATAACTGCAGTAATATACTTGAAATCTTTCCATAGATATATTTTGTACATTTAAATCTGTAAACTTCTGGGCCTTTTTTGAAAGACCTAGCCTTGAAGTGGTCCACTTGTCTCCGTTGTCCTAATTACTTTCCATCTCTTCACTTCAATCATTCTCCTAGCTATATGTGGATATCGCTACCCAACAGAACCAAGTTGAGTATTTAAAAAACTACATCAAATATGTTTTGATTTGGTATATCTGGGTAACTACCCATATTTTTTTTAAACAAGGATTAATCCAAAGCATTCCTGTGCAAAGTGTGTATACACTGAGAAAAATTAAAGAGCTGATGAAATTGCAAAAAAGAGGATATTATTGAAGGTCTGGTTTCCAGTATGGTGCCAGTAACATAAGAGGATGTCTGTGTACCTACCTGATCATGGTGTGTTGGTGTTGCCTGATATGTTTGGGGTCTACACACAGTCATCTACAAGCGAGTTTGACCTCACTGAAAGTATTGTCACACTTAACCAAAAAATGGGCTGCTCTCATATATGAGCTGATTGCATGAATTATTGAATCACCTCAGAGAAACCTATGGCCCTCCAGGTTCTGATGAGCTACCATCCCTATAATGTGTCATCACCGGCCAAGCTGAAGAAAGTTTTAGCCAGGCTCATGAGGGCTTCATTGCAGTTCTGCTCCTTTTAGTGATGTTACATGTAGCCTGGCTAAAATTTCCTTCAGCTTGGCTGGTGGTGAGGCACAATGGTAACTGTAGTTTATCAGAACCTGGAAAGCCGTAGGTTCCCCTCCCCTGATCACAAGAGTGTTTTACACATGATT
Source organism: Urosaurus nigricauda (assembly GCA_034509955.1). NCBI lineage: Eukaryota > Metazoa > Chordata > Lepidosauria > Squamata > Phrynosomatidae > Urosaurus > Urosaurus nigricauda. The sequence goes on along the minus strand of JAOEGL010000001.1, from coordinate 308,463,761 downwards.
GCTGCTGACAGTGTGAATAAGCAGTAAATAGTTTCAGTTCATTGCTCCCCTTTCTACAAACTCATATGTTAACTGAGGGGTTATTCAGACATTTTTTTAGCACGACTATATGAATAATCTCACTTATGCATTATAGTTTTGTTGTTCACCCTATTTTTTAAAAAACCAAAACCACATCTATGTGTGTCTCTGTGAGTTCTGTTACCACATGTGTTAGCATGTGAATAAAGATGGAGTTGGTGATGTGGATGTATTCAAAACACATTTGAGGCATGTAGAGTTTTATCCCGGTTTATCCTGGGTGTACTGCCATGGGTTAGTCACACAGCTGACAACACAAATCTTTTATGAATACTCAGAATACCCCCTGAGATCAATGAAGGTTAAGTTGGTTTTGGGGGAGCCCCATTCCCCAGACATATTTGAGTGCATTTGAAATGCTTGTGAACAACAAAAAATCAACCCACATTGTACCTGGATTTTTCCCACCATCTGAATAATCCCTGCGTTGACACATTGGGGCTTTTTACATTGGCAAGAAAGTGTGACCTGAAGTCGCCTTTATCTTAATGCTTAGCAGCTACATAGCAAGCCCCAGGTGTGCATTAAAAAAGTGCAGAGCTGCTACACTGAGGGGTGTGGGAACGACTTATCTGAGGTCTTTTTTGTGGCTCAGCAGTTACATGGGAAGCTGTCAGACGCTACAAATACAGGCGGAGCTGCTACATGGGCAGCAATAAACGCGGCTTTAAACTGCGATTTTAATTTTTTTTTCCTTGCCGGCTGCGAATTGCGCTGTTGCGCTGTTCGTGCCGCCGCGAACAGCGCTATTGCGAGGGTCGAGGCTTGAACTGCGCTATTGCGAGGGTCGAGGCTTGCACTGCGCTAGCTTGAACTGCGCTATTGCGATGGTCGAGGCTTGAACTGCGCTATTGCGCTGTTTGCGGCTGCGAATTGCGCAGTTTTAAATGATTTAAAGGGGGTTTGGGAGCTTTAAAAAACTGCGCAGTTAAACCCCAGCTTTTACACCTGGAGGGCATAGAACGTTTTAATTAGGAGTGAAGTCCACACCACGCATGCTCCCAACCCATGATCCATTCTGATTCGCACCTGCAGCGCAGCCTTTAAATGGGCGCCTTAAGGAAACAGAGCCCCATTTAACTGCACAATGGCATCTTAGCGTTTTGATGTACTAGCGCTATAACGCACTTTTTAAAAAAGTAGTGGGGCAACCGAACTACTTTTTAAAGGCGCGTTTTTTCCCTTAAAACGCCAAAATGGCGTTTTCATGGCACACTTTCCCATTTTCTAATGTAAAAGCTGGGTTTTCAAGCAGCCTTCATGACACCTCTTTTTGCCAATGTAAAACGGACCATTATTTCTTTTTACAGTATAAAATCATATCAGAAGTGGCAAATATTCCCTAGCTTTTACACACTGAATTGAAAGGTAGCTATCCAAGGTTCTTGACAATATCTCAAAATAGCTTCAGTGCCTTGGATAGCTCCTTACAGTGTTCAGAATAAAATCCTCGGCAGATTCACCATGGGAACCACCAGCTACCACTGGAAATAAGACAGACCAGAAATATATGAGAGCTATATGTTTCCTGTTTAAATAGGTATATATTTCTCATTCCTGGGATTTTGATATAAGCAGGCATATTTTGTAATTCTTAAGTTATTGCTCTAATACAAGTTATCAGTATGGTTTCAAATAAAAGTTACACAAGTTCTTTTAGAAAAGGTTACAAGCTACAAATGCTACTAGTTGTGTAATCTCTTGGTTCCCAAATGCTGAAATTTCAAAATATTTTTAAAAATATATTTCATGGTAACTAGAAAAGGAGCTTTTAGCATGAACATTTGTGTTCAGATGCCATTTGGGAATATGATTAAAAAGATTTTAAAAGTGGCAGCATGCAAAAGAAAATACACAGACACAAATACATACACTTCCATAAACATAAACAAAATTGAAATGGGTGTATAGAAATTGTTTCTTCAGATCTTACATGAAAATCTTCAGAACATTTACACTTAACGATAGGCCTTTATTTCCAATAATGACAAAGGGACTATTTGTTCAAGTATATTTCACTTCTTTTACAAAAAAGGAAAATATTTTTTTAAACAAACAAAACAAAACATGGATTCATTTCTTATTTGGCCTTAGGCTTTGAGACAGAAATTGAAAGGGGCCTCCAGCTTGCCCACTTCTTCATTCCTTGGCTGTTTCCCTTATTGTGGATAGAGATGAACACTTGAACTAGGGACAGCCTGTGATGTAATACAGAACCTTATCTAACCATATTGAAGAAAGAGGCTTGTTCCTGAGGTCTACTCCTGAGGTCATCATAGGTAGAAGCCCAGAAGCCAACTAACCTGTAAACAGACTGTTGAAATACAGGGCAAACTGATATTTTGAGCAGACATTTCAATCAGTGGTAACAGCTCTGCTCTAAAGATTATTTTTAAATGGGTGGTAATATTCTACTTTAATTATTCAGTGTGCTTCAGTTGTTCTGTAAGGCATACTCACAGAAAGTATGAATGAGTAGAATACTAGTATATAAGGGAACATATTCTAATTGGCACAAATAATCTGACAGGGCATGAAATGTGGCACTAAGTGACACAATAATACATTTTTATATGGATTGCATAGACAGAAACCTATATTCTGTGGATAGTGTTAACATGACTCACTTGCTAAGTCAGTGCTAACATTACACAGAAGAATGGTAGACTTGTGATTGTCCATTCCAGTCTGAGGAAAGATAAAAACATTATGGTGCAATCTCCATGTTGTGCCACTTGTTAGGCAGGTGCTTTTGATGTGTAGATAAGAGTTAAATTCTTACCTAGTGGTAGGAATCTAAGATTATAGGCGTTCTATTCTATACTAGGAAAACCACAGCACACTAGATTTCTTTGAAACATTTTGCTTGTTGACCATAAACTATGCCCAATTGTAATATGGGTATTTACTCTATCATGCCCTCAAAACATTAATAATTTAACTGGTCTGTATTTTTGGTTCATGTGCATCCACATTCTAGTAGGTTGTTCTGGGAAGAGGAAACTCCAAGGCAACATGATATGAAGTTAGTATATCTAAGGAGTTGGGGGGAGCAATGTGTATGTGTGTGTGTGTGTGTGTGTGTGTGAGGATATATATATATATATATATATATATATATATAATCTCCTGAGAAAACTTTGTGTAAAAAGAAATAATGCAAGTGCAATAATTTAAAGAGGACTTAACTCTGCATTTATAAATTATAAATAATGTATATGATATGTAATTTTTTCATGTATTCATTTGAAGTCTTTGTATTTTTTAAAAAAGACCCGGATCTTTACTATTATGTTTGTACAATGGAACATAAAATCACTTATAATGGTCTAGGTAGGATGTAAATAAATTGACAAAACCAAGCAGCCAAAACATGTGCAAATCTGTGGGTCCTGTTGTGAAACCTGTTTCTGCTTTAACAGCTGGCTGTTGTACAGGAAAGCATCTTCTGTGGATATGTAATTATACATATAAATATATGTATGATACACAGAATATTTAGAATTGTTCATAATTTTAAATCAATTATACATACGTATAGATGCACATACATTGTGAATATTGCAAAATACAGAGGTTTTTTTTTTAAAAAAAAATTCTTTGTGTTTATTTTGATACCATTTCTGGAGAGAGAGAGAGAGAGAGAGAGAGAGAGAGAGAGTCTGTGTGTCCATACAGATGATTTGATATGGTGCATGGCAGAAGTGCATTATACAAATCAATCTTAGGTATCATTTTTAGTTTCAGCCGAAGAGAAATGTCAATGGTCTAGATCTAATGTTACACAGCAAGGACTTTCCTCCTCTCCCCTCAGTACCCAAAAATGTCTCCAGAAAGGTTTCCCATCTCTCCGGTGCAGATGCTTGGGGTGTTGTGGGGGAAAAGGGCGATTGCCTTTCTCCTGATACCACTGGGAGTAGACATCCCCATTGCATTTATACTATACTTTAACTTGTAGAAAAATATTTTTGTTCCAATTTTTGGAATTCTGTTTGTTTCAAACATTGGCCAAAAGATAGATTTTTGGTTACACTGAAACCTAAATACTTTAAAGGCATCATTATCCTGTCTAATCATGGAAGCTAAGCAGGGGCAGACCTGGCAAGTGCTTAAATGGAGACTACCAATGAATACCCAATGCTTTGGGTTATATTTCAGAGGAAGGAACTTGGAAACCACTTATATATGTTCCTTGAAAGAAACCCCTATGAAAACCCTATGAAAAATTAACGAGGTCACCATTAGTTGACGGGGTTCTCAAAGGGTGCTCAACAATTGTTAATCCTGGAGAGAAGTGACAAGTGGGGTGCCACAGGTTTCGGTACTGGGCCCAGTGCTATTCAACAGAGGGATATTGGTATTGTTTTACATTGCTGTTTTTTACTTGCTGTAACCCACTCCGATTGTCTTGACAGAGGAGTGGGCTATAAATAAAATTTATTATTATTATTAACATCTTTATCAATGACTTGGATGACAGAATTAGGGGCATACTTATTAAATTTGCAGGTGACAACAAATTAGATCAAAGGAAGTAATAGTGTCACTCTATTCTGCTTTGAACAACCCCCACCTGGAATACTGTGTCCAGTTCTAGGCACCACAATTCAAAACGGATGTGGAGAAACTGGAGCGTGTCCAAAGGAGGGCGACTAAAATGGTGAAGGGGCTGGAAATCTTGCCCTATGAGGAACGCCTTAAGGAGCTGGGATGTTTAGCCTGGAGAAGAGAAGGTTAAGAGGTGATATGATAGCCCTGTTTAAATATTTGAAGGGATGTCATATTGAGGAGGGAGCAAGCTTGTTTTCTGCTGTTCCAGAGACTAGAACGCGGAACAATGGATGCAAACTGCAGAAAAAGAGATTCCACCTCAACATTAGGAGGAACTTCCTGACAATAAGGACTGTTCGACAGAGGAACACATTCCTCAGAGTCTGGTGGAGTCTCCTTAGAGGTTTTTAAACAGAGGCTTGATGGCCATCTGTTGGGTATGCTTTAATTGGGAGTTCCTGCATAGCAGGGGTTGGACTGGATGGCCCTTGTGCATGACACAATCTGTTTCAGAGGATCTCCTAGCCCTCCAGAACAGGTGGTGTGGAAGAAGCCTGCAGTAAGGGAAGACAGAATCTGCTCCACTGATAATGCTGTTTCATTGGTAAACAGACAAAATTGGATGTCACTTTCTGTACCCATTGCTATCAAGATCCTCCTATTTTTCTTTTTGTCTGTTCCCTGTTGTTGTTTTTCCAGTTACACGCAAGCATATGGTTATTTCCAACCATATGGATCTGCCCTGTAGACTACAAAAATGGGTGTATCTCCACCATTCATCTCAGTTCAAAGAGAGGAGGAAGTGATCACATGCAGGCATTCTTCCAACACCATGACTGCTGTTTGAAAGAAGTGGTGAAAGACCATGTGCAGAGGAGTGTCTGGAATGTGAGACTGCCTATAAGGGACTACCAAAGTCAAACCATGAGCTGTATGTTGCTCAGACATGATGTAAATGTCACTTTTTGCATGATCAAAGTCTCATCTAGCTTGTGCAGTTAGAAGTAGTGATTTTGGTTATTTGACCAAAACAAGGGTGCTTTCTAGAAAAATGCTATATGAATAAAAGTGTATATAAATCCTTAGGCTAATGTTGCAGTGCACCATTTGTTGTTTTGTGCCTTCAACTCATTTGTGACCTATGGCAACAAAAAGCCGAATCTATCAAAGGGTTTTCTTTGCAAGATTTGTGGGGGGTTTTGGCTTTTGTTTTGTTTTGCCATTGCCTTCCTTTAAAGGCTGAGAGTCAACTGGTGGATTTCTATGGGCAAGTAGAGATTCAAATGCTGGTCTCCAGAATTGTAGTCCTAGAATCATATGGTTGGAAGAGATCCTATGGGCCATCAAGTCCAACACCTTGCTCACATTAGATTTCCAGAGAGCGCATCATCAATAGGTAGCTCTTTTTGAAAACAGCCAGAGAAGGAGACCACACTACCTATCTAGGCACTTAATTCCATTGTGAAACTGCTCTTACTGTCAATAAGCTTTTTGTATTGTTCCTTCTAATCAAAACCAACCCACCTGTAACTTATAATCATTAGACACAGTTCCACCCTTTGAGGCAGCAGAGTACAAGCCAGCACTTTCCTCCCCGTGGCAGCCCATGAGGTATTTAAAAATGAGAAATGACCATGTAAGTAAGGATTTATATACATTTTGATCATGTCATTTCTCAATTTTCTCTTCATCAAGTGGAACATATCCACCTGCGTCAATCTCTCTTCATATGTTTTATTCTCCATACTGCTTGAGTCCAATGCTCAAACCTCTACACTACCTGCCTGTCTGCCTGTCTCCAGCACAGCTCCAAGAGTGACACCTACACAGTTCTCATGTATATTAAGGTAATCCTTACTGGACATCTCAGAGTTGTTTTAATATATATATTAATTTTATTCTGTTTAGATGTGTCTTGGCCCATAGTACCATCTTCATTCACTGGGCAGTATACTTTCCTAATCACTGCATAGCTATTATTCAAGACATTGCTCCTACTAAAAGAAATTGATTTCTTATGCAAGTCGTGAGCACATTCAAAACAATTAGCAAAATCTGCAGTGAGCAATGAACACTACAGAGCAGCATTTAGTTGTGGAGGGTGGAAATTCAGTGAATGGGAAAGGCTTTTTTCAGAGCAGCTGACTCTTGAGTAGCAACATGAAGGATATAAAGCACACAGAACAGGAATGATTACATTCAGAGCAGCTGAGACTCCTGAATGGAAACTTGCAAGTCAGAAAGCAAACAAGAGTAGCCATTGCTTGGTCTAAGAACTACCTCTCGAGGAAAAAGGAAAGCTACACATTCAGATCCTTATCCCAGTCTGTTAATTGGCTCAATATAAACTTTTTGCACCCACTACCAAAAGAAGGACCTCTGGAGATAAGTTGCAATGGTAGCAAGGTTGAACAGCCTCAGTCAATGAACAAGATAAGAAATTATACTTAATTCTTTGAGAGAAAGAGTATATTGGTATATTGGTGGTGGAAGATGGAGTGTAAGAGAGTTCCTAAACGTGTAAAATAAAAAGTGCAAGGGTGTGGATAGTGACTAACCTGTGAAAAGCTGATTTTTTCTGTTACTGCGCTATAAATGGCCACAATCTTTCTCCTTACAAAGTTTGTCATGACATACGGAAATATTCTCTGTCTACATGCTAGCTGATTCATGTCCTCCAGCCCTTATTCACCAGGGCATATTCACCAGGGCAATGGCAAAAGTCTTGGATTTGAACCAGTCTTATGGACTGTTCCTGTGACTTGTGTTGGAGAGAACAACTCTTCCTAGGTTCATCTGCAGGCCCCACTCTTCTACCAACAAACAGCTTAGATTGGATTCCCTCTGGTGTTCCCATATGGCTGTGTGGCTGCACAGCTTAGAAGCAGTGGTGTCATCATGTTACACAGGCCCATAAAGTGGTAAGTGGTCTCCTGGATTTCTGTTTTCCTAACCATGTGTATGAAGCATTATGTCTTGCATAAGACACTGTCACATGTTTGTGATTTTGATACATTCTTGCCACAAGAGGGTGCCAGATGATGATGATACATATGAAAAAAACCAGAGGAAAATGCATCAAAATCTGGGCCAAAAAGAAAGACCTCTTAATGACAATAGCAGAAAGGGTCAGGTGATTCTTTCTGATATCTTAAAAAGGTTTCCTGGTCAAGATTGCTTTCTAAATTTATCTGGCTAGTTTGGGAATTATATGTGTTTCCAGTCATGGGGTTACCTAATGGTTTTTGATCACTCTTTGCCTTTCCTAGCTGTCTTCCTTGCTCCACACCCAAAGTGACTGCAGCTGGGTTTGATATATTCATCACAATTTGGCCATACTTTTTTTAATTATGTATTCCATATAGTAACTAAGGAGTGGCTCTGCACCACCCTTTTCAGTGCCAGATTGGGGCTGTGGCAACTGCATGCTGCAGCCCTAATCTTGTGCTTTGCTGGTTCTAAAAGAATCAGAAAAATGCCCCTCTTTTTAGAGCCAGCAAAAAGGCATCCTTGCTGCCATGGCAGCACTTTCCCGTGCTTCTTTTGGCATGAGTCATCTGAACACTGCACCAAATGAGCATTGTAAAGCTTCCCACTGGTTTGGGAGCAGCATTGGGGCATGCATCGTCCAAACCCCATACCGATGCTTCAAGCCAGTCTGTTGAGTCCCTAAGAAAGGCTTTCCAGTTCTGGAGAGTTGTCTAAATTAGCACTGAACCTAACAGTTAGTCATTAATAAACCAATGGAGTCAACAGAAACTTGGTAAGTGAACATTTAGGCAAGTGCCATAGAGTTGGCGCTAGCTCTCAGATTTAGTCATTTCCCATCAGCTGATCTAACAAATAAGGTAGTGGGATGTTCATGCAAAAATATCTCCTGCTACACAAGAAGAGAATCTCATGCAAGGATGGTACATAAACAGAGTCTTTGCTTTTGATCCAGCCTGTTCAGTCATACATTATTGCTTAACAGCTGCAGAGAGTCTAAACAGAACTTGGAATGTTTGACTGGTTTCCTTAGCAACGAACCAGTCAGGCGGATACTTCGTGGAACTTGGGAAATGTAAGGTGAAGCTTAGTTAAAATGTGTCTTGGTTTTACTTTTACAGATTTGTCAAATTATTTTGGAGGGGGCGTGGAAATCTGTTTGCTTTCTGTTGGAGTAGGGTGGTGCTCCATAGCACATGTAGAGTCATGTTAATTAGTCCACAGTGTAAAAGCAATGATAAACTTGAAGCTAGAATTGTTAATAGGGCATATTACCAGTATCTTTAATTAGATTGGTTAATTTAATATGGAACAAAAGGAATTCCAAATTTTGTACCTAGCTGTCCTGGTGTGTTTATGGAAATATTTTAAATATGTGCATACCCTCATCTTTGTGAGGGGCTGTGTCAATTGCATAAGCTCTTGACATATTAACCTAGGATAGAGTGGACAACTTGAGACCCTCTGGAAGATTTTTGGCTCCAACTCCCAACACCCCAAGCAGCATGACAAATGATGAGGGATGATGGAAGTTGTAATACAACATCTGAAGTAGACTGGAATAAAATATTACCTATGTATACTTCCCCTATGTGAGCCCACCTGTGTCTTATGATCTACAGAGGAGGCCTTCTGCTCTGTCCCACCATGTTCATTGGTACAACCTGTGGAAACATGGGAGAGAATCTTCTGGGTGGATGCTTCCAGCCTCTGGAACTCCTTCCCTAGAAAGGCTAAACTGGCATCCACCATAGTGTCCTTCTAGAGGCAGGCAAAGACTTCTATTTTGGGAAGCCTTTGGAAATTAACTGCTCACGGAGAAAGGCCATTTAATGATGTGCTATATTATCTGCATTTGTTCTTTTTATTAGATATACTTTAAATTAACTTTTAATTCCACTTATAGTTTAATTACATTTTAATTTTTTTTTCATGTTTTAATGATGTGGACTTTTTTTCTGTACTTCTTCTAAGTTTGTAAGCTGCCTGGAATTCCAGGGATGTGGAACAAGTGGGAAGTAAACAAACAAGCAAAGGCTCACTTTTTCCACTTTCCATCAGCATTCAGTAACAAGCTAGGTGGAGCATGATTTGCAAATCAGATGTGCTATGTCATTTTGAGAGATTTGGGATACTGCCAATCCAAGCTAATGGCCTAGTTATTATAAAAGGGCCTTGCAGAGAGTGAAAGGGGGGTTAGTTTTGGGGTTTAGTTTGGAGGGAAAGAGTTACATTGAAGGGAGGGTGTGCTCTTAGAGGTCCTGAGGGAACATTTTAGTTTTGTTTGGTGACCACAAAAAGGTCTTAAGAATCCAAAGAGGGACTGTGTAGGCTTGGGGAGTCTAGTAGGGAGAGGCTCAGAGCAAGCCGGTTGTTGAGAGGGGACTTTTGGTCCATGTACTTGAGATAAGATTGCCTGGGTGGCTGATTTAATATTAAGACTTTGATAGAACATATTGTAACTAAGCAAAAAGATGAATATAACAACTTTAAGTATAACTTATAGCTTAGTATTATATTTTCTTCAATAAACTTTTGTTAGTGTTTAACCAACTACTTGGCCTCCATTGATTCAAACCACGCTACCAAATATTAGTGACACCGAGGTGCTGTGCCTTCTCAAAGAAGGGTGAAGGTTGGTAGGAGTCCTTCATAGATATCCATAAACATAAATTCTTACAATTGATCTCATGTGACTGAGGTCCTCCTCAAAACGTGTGGAAAGGATAGAGGGATTTGAAGCCCTGGCCACTGGGCTTCAAATAGTATCTGAGCTTCTCACTTTTCTTTTACACAAGGCTCCCACTATTCCATTTTATATATGTGCTATGGGTACAAAATTCTCTTTAAAAACTGATAGTTTGAATAATTGTAATTTCAGGATTGCTCTAAAACATGTCTTCTTGGTGTGCATGGAGTTGGCCGAGAAGAAGACAAAGTCCACTCATCATTGTATTCTGAAGTGCTGGTGTAGTGCTTTCTGCTGACCTGCAGCCTCAGGATAGGAAGTGGAATGGTGAGATACCAGATTCTGATAGGATCACAATAGTTATATATCTCCTCACAAAAAACACTTGTAAAATTACACCAAATGTTAATTAAATAAAATGTGGACCTTTCATATACATGTGGACATATTGAATCAATTGTTGAATAGTGAGAGATAGACAAATCCAGTTGCCCCAGTGCCTCATCTGTATTCAGGACTAATAATAAGATTTAGCCTCTGTGTTTTAAATTGTCCTTAATTCTATCGACAGTTTAATAATATTTCAACTATTTGTATGTTTTTAATTATCACCAAGTCAGCTTTGTCTTATGCTGACCCTATGAATAAGAGATTTCCAAGAGCCTTGGTTATCAACAGCCCTACTCAGGTCTTGCAAACTCTTTTTGTCTTGACAGTGAATAACATCCTACATGGCAGAAAAAAAGCAAAATTACAACCTCACAGACATTTTAGATGGAATGGAAAAGGCCCACAAAGCTGAAATTCAGCTGTACACTTCAGGTCACTTAAACCATAACAAGCTTTTCAAGCCCCAAGAACTGATAAAACACAGCTATTGGGGAAGTTCCCAAAAATCTGCCATAATTTTCAGGAGAAAATCCCAGTTCACAGCACCTAGTGAGGCATCCAGAAGGACAAGAGGTATTTTAGCCAGTGAGAATAGCACCCCAACTCCCACCCGAGCCAAATCTGTTTCACCTTCATATCAGCAACCTTGGGCATCCAGTGTCAGCTCTGTTGAGCCAATCCGTGTTTCACTTGGTGGTAGCACTTTCCACCAACAAAGAAAAGAGAGTCCAGAGGAAACAAAGCAAGGAGTAGTATTCCAGAGACAACTAATAAGAGAAGAGCTAGAAGTTCCAGAAATGAAAATGCTCAAATACAGACCAGCCAGGAGCAGTCGACTTTGTATCACAAGAGAGGCTAAAGATGAATACCAATTCTTCCCCTCCTACTTGGCTGGTGTGACCAAAATGGACCAGTTCCACAAATTCATGCAATTTCAGAAGGATTTTATTGTCAAGCAGGATTTGCTTGACAATGACTATATAGGAAGCAAGTCAGCAAAGCAACATGAAAGGAAATTGGCTCAGGTAAGTAAACAAACAGGTAAATGGACAAACATTCAGATTTCCTCCCAACACATGTGAATCCTTGAAAAATGGAGTTGGGGGATCACTGCAATAAATTAATTTATCAGGGTGGGATGCAAAGTGATATTCACACACAGAATATCGTATTCATATTGCTGCTAATAAGCCAAGATGTACTTGGCTTACTCTGGAATGTAGCTATGCAGGGAGTAGAGAAATGAACACTTCAACCCTCACATAAAAATTGCCCCTCATTAAATTTCCCTTCAGTCCCCAAATTCCAAGCTTTGCAGTAACATTACAGTCCTGCCAAGTAAATAGGAGTACAATTTAGGTATCCAAAGAAAAGGGACAAGCGGGTTACCAAGGGACTGCAAACACGGCAAATATAAAAGTTATAGGTATGAACCTTTTTTTCTTTCTTTTTTAGTGTTTAACTCAAATTTGGGGACTGAAGGAAAAGTTCATAGGGGGCAAAATTCCTATCTGAGGGGGCAATGCCATCATTTTGCCCTCCCTGTAACTACAAGCTTGGATTTACTAGTTGTTAGTATCAGAAGCTGTTAACATAGGACTCTTTCATACAAGGCTAAATTGGAAGTATAATTTAAGGTCAATTCAAATGCAATCATGGGTTTTATGTTATTGCAAATTAACTCTTCGCACGCAAATTCGGGCAAGAGGGAAGCCAATTCGAATGCAATCATGGGTTTTACCTTATTGCGAATTAAAGCTTCGCATGCAAATTCGGGCAGGAGGGGGTTATTTTCGGGTAATGGGAAGTAATTCCGAACGGAGCAGGGGTTCATGTAAATTCGCTAAACAAGCGAATTTACATAAATCCGCATTGGCTCCATTCGGAGTTGGGAGAAATTCCTCCCCGTTTGAAAGAGTCCATAGCTAGTATGTACATGTTTAATTGACCGGACACCAGTTGTGTTCCCTTAACAGCTATGAAAGACTATGTAGATCATTATGAAAATAGCAGCACTGAAGAATTCTCTGACACACTTAAAATGCAGTTTTGTTTGACAGCTAAATGAAAAGCCCATGTTGCCCTCCACACAGCTACCAACAGAAGAATAAACTATGCTAAGCAGGGGAAATGGGGGAATAAATTATGCAAAATGTGATATATTATGCAAATAGACCCAGTATGCATAATTTATTCAGGTTTCACCATTCAGTTTGTCTTGGTTTAGAATTTACGTTACCTGGGTACAAACTTATATTTTATTTTTGCATAGACTATATATAGCTTGACAAAATGAATGCTGAAACCTGAATAAATTATGCATACTGGGTCTATTTGCATAATATATCACATCTGAAAATTATGGAACCATGTTGCCTGCAAGAGCCACCATAACATAGTGGTTTGGGTGTTGGACTATAACTCTGGAGACCAGGGTTTGAATCTTAGCTTGGCCGTGGACACCCACTGGGTGACCTTGGGCGAGTCACATTCTCTCAGCCTCAGAGGGAAGCAAAGGCTTTAGGTAGCAAAGAAGTTATGCAATTTGAATAAATCTTGTGACCAGGAATTTGATTTCCTTACAGGCACTCCAGAATATCTGTGACTGCAATCGTCCACATTTTTACCGGTTGCAGGCTGTTAGTGATGTGTTCGAAGATATCTGCAACAGCTCTTTGATATTTGGCGATATACTGAAGGAAGTGAAAGTATGTGCTGTTCCTATGATTAATGTAGTGTATCTTGCATCTGTGCTGCCATTTAAGACTTCATTTGTCTTTAGCTAATGTCTACTGAGTTGATAAAATCATCATGGTTGTATGTAGCTCAAATGATCTTTCTGCAACAACACTGAATACAAATGGGCAGTCGAAAAAAAATCTATGCTTAACAGAAGGTATATAAAGACCCATTCTTTTGCAGTCAGACATGAGTAGAAGTCTGATCCAACAGAAGGGCATTAGTTGTTACTGCATAAAATACATTACTGAAGCCATTGAAGCTCCTTAAGGAGACAGAATGTGAACCCTAGTCATACAGTCTTTAGCTCCCTTGCATCCACACTGTAGAAAAAAATCCAATTTGACACCTCTTTAATGGCCATGGTTCAATGCTATGGAACTGTGGAAATTCTAGTTTTGTGAGCCTTTTCCATGAGTGAGTTCTGGTGCCACCACAAATGACAGTTTCCAGAAATCCATAGCATGGAGCCATGGCTGTTCAAATTGGGTCAAACTTGATTATTTCTGAAGTGTGGATGTAGCCTATGTCTGTAGAAGATTATCTGAATAGATTTCCCCTGCTTTCAGATATCTGCTGTTCATTCATGGATATTGATGCCGGGGAATGGGACGCCACACACACAAGATGGGGTCTGTGGTTCTACTGTTGCTTTCTTTTTGTGGTCACATGATTGGCACATGAAAGAGGCCAAAGGAAGAGCAGAAGAAGAGTTGGAATGAAGATGGCCTGAGGCTAGGCAGATTTCAGGCCTGTTTATAAAATGTTCTATAAACTACATTTTAGTAGTAATGTTGCTGTTATCTATTTCAATGCATCAATCCTGTGATGTAATGATTTCCTACTAGGGAAATAATGTTACTGATGATGTTGGCTGGTATCCTGTTGGTGACACTGTAGTGGAGTCTCCTGTTGCATTTGCAATAATGTATTTGCATTTTTTTTTCTTCATTACAGGAGGTGGCATTTAGTACCTCCTTGCACAACAAGTTCCTAATGTACAATATTTGAGCTTGATGGCATTGTGATTAAACGAACATGTCCATTCAATGGATATTATCTGACTTCAAATTCAGCCAGCCCTGGGAATAGTACAAAGACTTTCCCCCTGCTGTAGGAAAGGGATTAAAAGGGGAGAAAAATAAATAAACCTATAGGAAGGATAGCAAAAGCTAGTTCTCCTTCATTTCTGCCTTTTTGGTAAGTGCAGGATGGTGTAGTGATTTGAGTGTTGGACTAGGAATTTAACAGGCCGGGGTTCAAATCTCTACTCAGTCATGGAAACCTACTGGGTGAGTTTGGGCAAATCTCATTGTTTCAGTGTGAAAGGAAGGCAATGGCAAACCTCTTTTGAATATATATTTCCAAGAAAACCTGGGGATAGGGTTTCTGTAAGTTAGAGGCTGCATCTGCATGCAGAGATAACACAGTTTATTTTAATAGCCATTGCACAATGCTATGGAATTCTGGGATGTGTAGTTTGTTGTGGCACCAGCAGTCTCTGATAAAGAAGGCTAAATATATAACAAACTACAACTCCCAGAATTCCATAGCATTAAAACCATGGAAGTTTAAACTGTGTCAAACTGTATTATTTATGCAGTGCAGATGCAGCCAGAATTGACTTGAATATGTATAACAACACCAGGCTTTGGATATTCTGGGCATTCTGACCTTAGTCTGCTCTGAATTTCATTGACATATTGCACATTCCAATCAAAGAGTGTGCACATATGCATGCATTTACACACACCCACACACCCACACCATTTCGTGAAACCATTTCACATGATAATTTGAATATTTCCAAATAAACACCCTTGCAAATATTTATACAAGGAAAGCTGCAATCCCACAAGGGAGTTAAGCTCCACTGGACATGGTAGGACTTGCTTCTGTACACAAGATTCTGCGTCATGTAATCAGTTTACAATTTAATTAAGTAAAAGTGAGATAATTAATGAAATGCACAGTCCTTAAGTAGTTGACAGCTGTAAAACTGTGTTAGGATCTTGTTAATTTAATCACAGTTTACCAGGTGCTTCTTACTGACTCCACTGCATCTAAAAGAAAGCCTTAAATGCAAAAGCAAAAAAGGAATGGGACATCCCCACTGCTCTTCCAGATTAATAGTCTAGGAACAAAGACCAGTCTTTAAAGTGAGAGAGATTTTCTTGTTTACAGTGCATGCCCCAGATGGCAGTTGGCATAGGAAAAATAATTCCAGGAGGAAATTCCATTTTGTTGCTCCTGGAGGCCTCCTAGTGTTTCAAAACTGGTGGAGGGGGCCCAAGGCCAAATAAATAAATAAATAAATAAATAATTAAAAAAAAAAAGCCTCCCACCAACTGAAAAATAAAATCCAGGGGTTCTTTCACACCACAAAATTATTGTGCTCTAGTTCCCTGTTAGCTGATGTGATTCCATCCTATGGAATCATGGAATCTGCAATTTAGGAAGCAGCATCTAGAACTGTCAGCCTGGGAGCAATAGTACCTCACCAAAGCTACAAATTTTCATATTCCATGAGATGTTGCCAGGGGAGTCAAAGTTATTTTATAGCACTATAGCTGTGTCATGAGAAAGTGACCATCCAGTCAGTTGTATGCTCCCCCCCATTGCCTCTCCCCACTACCTTTTTGGGTGAGGTACAGCCTGCAGTGGGTGCTGAGTGCAAACCTTACACCTTCATCCATCCCAGAATTGTCTAGCCTGCTCCATATTGTCTGTTCTGTAACATTCTCAACTCTACTTTACAGAATGAATATGAGCTCTACTTGGTGATCCTGCTGGATTCTCTGCCTACCATGCAATACAGAGTAATGTATTTTATTTTATTTTTTGCTGCCAAAATCTAAAAATGTGTTTTGGTGAAAATTCCTTTCTTGCACAGTGAAGGTGTGAGCCCAGAGGATGATGTAAGGCTCAACAGCCTTTGCCAGCACAACCAGTATTGAGGAATGTTGGGAGTTGTAGTCTGACAACATCTAGACTACTACACCTGATGTATAGGGTGGCTTTTTAATTTTTTTAATTTTATTTTATTTTTGGTCTCATAGAACACAATGGAGGACTCTTATGGCCATGCATACCTCCCATAATTGTTTGACTTTTAAACAGGATCCAGATGTTTCTTATTTCTATTGATCCAGCATTCTTTGCTGTGTGTTTCCTTATGCCAGAATGAAGTGGTACAGAATTAGTAGAAGAGATTACCCTACCTCATACTGCAGATGGGGAAATCAAAAGATGGGCAATTCTGTCAATATCATCTTGTTTCCATTTTCCCAATGCTAGCTGTTTCCAGCACCATTCTTGATTGATGTGTGACCTTTGTTCTATTCTGCATAATTTACATTATATTATGTGCATTCTCTAAAACCTACATTATACATCTTTCCTCCAGGTATCCACACACTCTGTTGTACTTTCAGACCCTGTTAACAATATAGTGTTCATCAGCTGGTATATCTGTGTGTTTACACATCTGTACCTGGTGTGTGAATGCACCATCATTGTTCAAACATCCCATGCAGAACTTCAATATTGCCTCACTCCACCACGAGCCCACTGCTTTCTAGAAGTGTCACTTCAAATATTCATTTAAGAGTTTTGCTTTCTAGTATTCAAGTCTTCAGTATCCAAGTGAGATGAATATTCTAGTATTCAGACATGTGGGAAAAGGCCCTCATTCTGCCCAAGTTAAAAGCTGTATGATGTAAACCAGAGGTTGGGAACTGGGGCCCTCTAGGTGTTGTTGGAGTACCGTAATCTCTGATTTCTGGTCATGTTGAATGGGGCTGTAGGGAGTTAGATTCTGAGAAAATCAAGTAGGCCACATGTCTCCTACTTTTGGTATATAAAAATTTCACTAAAATATGGAAATGTTGCTTTTTCCAACAGCCACAGCCATGCTGGTTCGATGGGTCTTGGAGCTGTACTCTATACAATTGACTTTTTCAAGTGCTGAATTGTATTCTTTGGTATCTATGGTAGACAGACAATTTCTGTCTGATGTATTCAAGCATACAGGAAAGCTTTTATAAGTGAAGTGTGGCAGAATGCACAACAATATTTTGTTCCATGTTTATCTCTGTTTCTCCCAAGAAGATACTCATTCCAGTTTTATACCGACAGTTTTATAAAGTCCAGTTTTATTAAGACTTGTCCATGGAGGTGTTCATTTGAATCATGAAGATTAATGTTAGTAAATGATAAATTGTGGGCATGCAAAATGTTATGTAGCTCCAAAATGGCAGGTCTTGCTAGTACGGTATCATTCCCTCTCACTAGAAGGTTTTCATGTTTCAGTAATTTTACTCCTACAAAACAGACTTTGCAGAATGAAGTCAAAGGCATGAGGAAGAGGATAGTGATGACTCATGAAATAGAAGAGAAAAGGAATGACATACAGGCTCTTGTGCAGAAATCCAAGGATGCCTTAGCAAGAAATGAAGAGTAAGTTGTGTGAGAGAGATTAATACATGTGCCATAAATCTAGAAACCATTTTACCTCAATCAGTCACTTGTATTCTTAAGGATCTCTTGGTTCTCTAGACAAAAACCCAGGGTGTAGAGGTGTATTTTGTTGTCGTACTCAGCCAAATGTGGCCTCTTAATACTTACAGTGAAGCAGAAACAAATGGCTAGATTTAAAGGTTCTTTCTTGTACGAATCAAAAAGTGCATCCATTTTGCAATAATATAACATTCCCCTTAGCATAAACCAAAATTCCTTCATTTCCGTTGTGGAGTGTATGTAACATCTTTGCAATCCTGCATACAATCGGGCTGAAGTCCTGTGAACTTCAAGGATTTAAATAGCCTATGTGCAGAGCTGTGGCATGTACTGCAACCTTAAACTCAAATACCTGCCAGACAACTATGACCAGAATTCTGTATCCATTTATACTTAATTAGTACTGAAGTAACTTCTCCTGGCTTGATCTCTCAAAAACTGACAGGAACAGCATTCAGCCATGTTTTGATCATTAGCAGAATTGACCTCTTTCTCCTCATACAACTGGTGCCTGGCAAAGTAGGGTTTTTTTTTGGGGGGGGGGGGAGTTATGATCATGGCAATAGTGCCACAATCATGACTAAGTAGTGACTATGAATATGAAACAGGTTTTTTTAACCATAAGTGTTTTGTATTCACAATATTGTTGTTTTTTGTTTTTGTTGTGCGCCTTCAAGTAATTTCCTACTTATGGTGACCCTAGGATGAACCTATAACAGGGTTTTCTTGGCAAGACTTGTCCAGTAGGGTTTTGCCTTTGCCTTCCTTTGAGGCTGTGTCTTGCCCAAGGTCACCCACTGAGTTTCCATGGCCAAGCAGGGATTCGAATCCTGGTCTCCAGAGTCATAATCCAATGCTCAAACTACTACACTGCACTGGTTCTGTCTTGACAATCATTACTTAGTCACAATTTTGACACTGTTGCTACATTTGTAACTCACCTTACAGGCATCAGTAACATGGGAAGAAAGAAACCAATCTTCTGATGACCAGAGTGTAGTTGAATGATGTTTCCATCATGTTTTAAGGGGGTTTGGCCAGGAGAATGTACTTAGTTAAGTCTTTAATTAAGTAAAAGCTGATATAAGATTCTGGCCTATGCTGGGAGGACTGGAGCCTTCATTTCTTTTTAAATGTTCTGAACAAGGCCTTTCTCCATGAAAACAGGATATAAACAATCACTTTGCATATATGCAGCATCCAGAAGGCCTCCTGCCCTCCTAATTATATCAACAGATGCTTTAGTATGGCAACTTTGAAATTCTACTGTAAATTTCTCAGATGTCTGTAATAAAATCTCACAGGATTGCTCTACTATAAAAATGATCAAGGGACTCATTTTAACAACTGCCACTCACAAATATTCAGAGCTGGGCATTTGTCCTTACAAATTTCCCCATATGGAAAAGCATATGTGACCTGGGTTTCTTCAGCTAGTAGAGCTGAATGAGGCAAACCCAGGTTAATGTGTAAATATCAAATACCTTTTATTAAAACAAACAAGCAAACAATGTCAAGAGCCCTTGTGTGGGGTATGTATTTTGTCTTCTGGGTTGTGCCTACCATCCAAGGCAGATGTTATTCTGATGTGCAGCTGGACAGATTTATCCAGGTGAGGTAAGAGGCAAGCCTCTTGTACCTTTAAAGGTTGTGTAGAAGAGGGGATTTCAGCAGGTGTAGCTTGCATGATTAGAAATAACTGCTAAAATTCTTGCTTTTACACAACCATAAGGGGATGGGAGCCCTGTCCCTTCTTTCACCTGGCAACCCTATGTTTACGAGAAAAATAAAATGTGCAATAGGAAATCATTTTTGTCTGGTTTGCAAAATGGGATTTAATTATGAACGAATTTGACAAATAGATGAGAAAAGGATAAAGAAACAGAAAGTTTTAAAAGATTAAAAAAATAAAAAAATAAAAAAACCCTCAATGCCTGCTTAAGTTAATCTATTATTGAGACCAACAACTTGACTGCCTCTATTTTCCATGCCTCTAGTCTTATGAATGAAAATATTTAAAACATTAAATACATGAACAAAAACTTTCAAAGTTAGACTTAAAACCACTCCTTAAAAACCATTTAAAAAACCATAGAGGGTTAAAATATTCAAAGGAACTATGCCTGGTTTTAAGGGCCAAAGGATATGTGGGAAAAAACAGTCTTAGCTACCTGTTAGAACTAGGGTAGCCAGTACAAGACCATCCTAGGTCTAAGATTTCAAACCTAAGACCTATGAGTGTCCCCTTGTGGAGTCACAGGGGGTGGATTATATTACAAGGATGACTTTACAAAGGATAGCCCTTGGTGATGTCATTAATCATGAGACGTTAAGCATCAGCCACAGTTGTACATAATTTACTATTTAAATAGAAGACACTGAGACTAAACTGAACTGCAGAAATAATGAAGTTGACACTGCTTTAATTGCCATGGCTCAGTGCTATGGGATTCTGGGAATTGTTTTTGTGTGTAAGATATTTAGCCATCTCAGCCAGGGAGCTCTGGTGCCACAACAAACTACAGACCACAGAATTCCATAGCACTGAGCCATGGCAGCTAAAACTGTCAAACTTCATTATTTCTGCAGTCCAGGTGGAGTCCACTTCAAATAAATGTGGGAAATAGATATAGGCATGTTTTTCAGAGCAGTGTTCTGCAATTCCTCCTCCTTACCTGTAGAAAAGGGACATACCCAGAGATTTGGGAACTGCAGTCAGAAATGCAATTAAACATAGAGGTAGGCAGAGAATTGTGGCCTTGTTTCATTGTTTCTGTTTGCAAAAAATTTACCAGTAAAACATTTTTACTGTTTGAATGGCTTCTGTCTTGAATTCACCCATATAATAAATAGATGAATGAAAAAAGTCTCAGTGATGTCTGAGAGAAATCTGGGATCATGCTGGCACCTCTAGGAATACTTGTGCAAAGACAGTCCTTGGCTGCACTGCTTGGACCTGGGCACTCAATGAAAACCACAATGTCAACCACAAACTCAACCACAATCAGATGTGTGTGATTCAATAACTTTCACTTATTTTCTTTCCCCCTTTTTTATTGGCTTTTGAACAACAACAACAAAAGTTTGCACTGATTTTTTTGTATCTGCTAAAACCAACAGATTGCACAAGAAAATATTTTATGTGGAAAGATATCAGTGCATAAATGTTGAGGTTTTGGCACAGAACCAGTGCTTATTGCTCAAATGGAATGTCACTTGATGGTATAAAACACCACCAAAAATGATGAAAAAATCTCAGTTTCACCCAGTAGGAGACAATGTGAAAATTTTCATGCTGGCACAGTAGGAATGAAGCAAGCAAAACAACAACAAAAACAAAACTACATTCCTAGTAATCACAGAGTTCAGAAAATTAGTTTAAATAGAATGACCATAATGACATGCTCACAGAGTACCATCCTACCACATATCAATTATAGTTGTCTTCAGAATTTCATCTTAAAAGTAACTTTCCTGGTTAATGCAAAGCTTTAAAGCACTACCAGAATGAAATTAATAACAATGGTTTCTTTGACCTTCTTCCTTACACTTTAGACTCAGGCATGAGCTAGAAATTGAATTGTGGGTGAGCCAGTCTGTCTCCAAAGCAGCAGGTAAGTAATAGGGTTGCATTGAACAGTGACACTTGCTTTGTTGGTCACACAGAAGAACAATAAAGTCTGGTTGTCATGTTATAGTCCAGTACATTGCTGGACTTGCTGAGAGAGATGTCCTGCATACTGAAGTCATCTCTAAGTACAATCAGTACTACTACTACTACTATCTTCTTCTTCTTCTTCTTCTTCTTCTTCTTCTTCTTCTTCTTCTTCTTCTTCTTCTTCTTTTTGTCCTCAAAGAGTTTCCATTTATGTAGATCTTATGTTGCTTTTGCCACTGGCTCTGAAAGCTGCTGGCCCACCACTTCTGGTCAAATGACTGTCATTTCCTTGCACCTTCAGTAAAGGAACATGAGCAGCAGGAGGAAGCAGAGGCACCTCTTTCCACCGCTGAGCAGATGACATCCCTGAGATGTCAGATCATCACAAAATGGGAAGAGATTCAAGCCATGGAAAAAGAAATTAAAGAAACAATGACTTTTGCTGGCATTGCAAATATCAGAGAGAAGACAGTTAAAGAATTAGAGGTAAGACCTTAGGGTGTAATGAAAAGGCAGATGGGGGACGTTTCCATCTTCAATTAAGATGGAGGTGCTTATGCCTTGGTTTTATTTTTTAAAATGGATTTAAAGTGTAGTGAGAGCATGTTACAGATTTCATTTTATCTTTTATGAACTGCAAGCTGCTTCAAGGGCATTACTGGGAAGCAGAATGGAAAATGAAATGACAAGAATAACAACATGGAGTTCTTGCTTAGGCATGAGATGCTTAATGCTTACCACACCAGCCATTAAGAATTTAAATGCCCTTTTTCAGAAATAACAATAAACTGTGGTTTATTGTTACGAAAATGAGCTTAGCCAATGAACCTTATGCTCACACACTGCCTGTATCTCTTGTGTGATGACAATAACAAGAAAAATCACATGCTTTTGCTATCATTTTTTAAACTAACCACAGTTAAGTGGTATACCTGCTTAATGAGTATTTACATAAACATCATAATAGTTTGGAACAAACAAACTTCAAACAGAGGTTTATGAATCATAGAATCATAGAGTTGGAAGAGACCACAGGGGCCATCCAGTTCAACCCCCTGCCAGGTTCTGTTTAAATACCTTCAAATCTAGGTACTGTATCTCTATGAACATCTGTATAGATAAAGGACCAATACCGAAGACATAGAATAATTTTTGTTATTACTGTTTTTGGAAATACTATTATTCTATTGACCAAAGACAAAATATACTGCATTGTAGTATATAAAGCAAGACTTTTAAAAACCCATGTGTTAATGCTTTTGGCAGGGTGAAGCATCAAAGCTCCAGGCATCTAACAAATTTCTAAAGAAACAAATAAGGGTAAGCTCACTCAGTAGGATGTTAGTAGAGCCATTTTGGTATCATTGGCATGGCTGAATATTAGAGAACATGTAAGTACTGTATGTGAAATGGGTCTAACAGAATGACACATCAATGTAGGTGACTCACGTTCACCCTGTTAACATGATAAGGATATCTAAAATATCCAGTATACCAGATGTGAGGGTTGTTTTTTATGGGCCTTGCTGGATATGCTTTGATTAACCATTCTCCTGTTGCATTCTTGATGCTGGAAAACATGCAGAATACTATGCCCGTGATTCTCAGTATCAAGAATGCAATGTATTTGAAGCAGCAGGAACATTTCTCCTGGGCTTACGACCACTGCACATTGATAACAGAATCCAGATGGGCTTACCATGAGCCATCCTTGTCATTCTGTCATTTATGAAAATGTAAAAAGGAGATTTTTTTTCTGCATGGTTAGTGACAAAAATGCACCTACCATAATTTGAACCAATCCTGGACTCCAGCAGGTCTGAAGTGAGATTAAAATTTGGCTTGGAGAGAGAGGGGAGAAAACCATCTCAGCCAACATTTTATGCATTTTTCTGCTTTGCTAATCTTGGCATGGTTGAAACAAGCTAGTGTGCCATGGAAGAGAAACAGATGATGAATCTATCTGAAATGGACAACCTCTAAGAATTAACATTGGCTTCAAAAGTGTCTGTCAAGGTGATCATTTTATTAACATTTAATTTCCCCTAGAAGTGGCTCATCACCACAAATAATCTGGAGCTAGGTAATGGCAGATATGTATATATGTGTGTGTATTTAGCACCATATTTATAGTGACACATTGTGGCTAGATTATTTTGGAAACTTTGGAACTTGAGAAGTTTTTGACTTCAGTTTCCAGAAGTCTAACTAAAATGACCAGTAGTGATGGATTTTGGGAGATGCATCAAAAGTGCCATAGAATCATAGAATCATAGAGTTGGAAGAGACCACAAGGGCCATCCAGTCCAACCCCCTGCCATGCAGGACTCCCAGTCAAAGCATCCCCGACAGATGGCATCCAGCCTCTGCTTAAAGACCTCCAAGGACGGAGACTCCACCACACTCCGAGGGAGTGTATTCCACTGTCGAACAGCCCTTACTGTCAGGAAGTTCCTCCTAATGTTGAGGTGGAATCTCTTTTCCTGCAGCTTGCATCCATTGTTCCACGTTCTAGTCTCTGCAGCAGCAGAAAACAAGCTTGCTCCCTCCTCAATATGATATCCCTTCAAATATTTGAACAGGGCTATCATATCACCTCTTAACCTTCTCTTCTCCAGGCTAAACATCCCCAGCTCTCTAAGTCGTTCCTCATGGGGCATGGTTTCCAGACCCCTCATTATCTTAGTTGCCCTCCTTTGGATCCGCTCCAGTTTCTCCACATCCTTTTTGAATTCTGGTGCCCAGAACTGTACACAGTATTCCAGGTGGGGCCTGACCAAAGCAGAATAGAGCAGCACTATTACTTCCTTTGATCTAGACACTATACTTCCATTGATGCAGCCTAAAATAGCATTGGCCTTTTTAGCTGCTGCATTGCACTGTTGACTCATGTTCAACTTATGGTCTACTTGGACTCCTAGATCCCTTTCACATGTAGTCTCATTCAGCCAGATGTCTCCCATCCTATATCTGTGCATTTCATTTTTGCGTCCTAAGTGCAGTACCTTACATTTCTCCGCATTGAATTTCATTTTGTTAGCGTTGGCCCAGCTTTTCTAGTCTATTCAGGTCATTCTGAATTCCAATCCTGTCTTCTGGAGTATTGGCTACTCCTCCTAATTTGGTGTCATCTGCAAATTTGATAAGTATGCCCCCAATTCTGTCATCCAAGTCATTAATAAAGATATTGAATAGCATTGGGCCCAGGACAGAACCCTGTGGGACCCCACTGGTCACTTCTTTCCAGGTGGAAAAGGATCCATTGTTGAGCACCCTTTGAGTTCGGCCATTCAACCAGTTACAAATCCATATAACAGTTACCTTGTCTAGCCCACATTTTACAAGCTTGTTTGCAAGTATGTCATGGGGAACCTTGTCAAAGGCCTTACTGAAATCATGATATACTATCTTGATATGCCAAAGATTCTCTAGCCCTAGTTGGGACAATATCGGGGGGAGGGGGAGGGCTGTACTACATGACCATCTTCAGCTTCTGAGAACCTGATTATAGGCTACGATGACTCTTACCTGTACCCAGTTTGGTGTGGTGTTGAATAATGCGTCATGTAGATAGAAATGTGATCCACAGTGTCTGTAGCTGGAATATTCCATCTTTCATCTTTTACAAGACCACTACATACTGCTCCTTTATCGCCTCAGCTCCCCTTCTCAAATGCAAACATCATCATCATCATCATCATCATCATCATCATCCACTATAGGGGCATGTACTGATTCTTCTCAACGTGAAAGAGTACTGTCTTAATGGATATGTGGTACTTTGTATGTTTGAAAACTGTTGTTGTTATGCCCCTTCAGGTTAACTCAGGGGCTATACAGACTGCCCCTAAGGGGTAGCCTGTGGCCACCTCTATTTCTGCCAGATTGGGGCTGCGGCAACCGCATGCTGCGGCCCCAATTTCTCCTTTCTGTGGTGCAAAAAGGAGCCACAAGAAGTGGCTCCTTTTTGCATCCTGGAAAGGGCATGATAACTGACGGTGTGTGGCTTTTCCATATTCCTTTGATACTGTGTCATGTAGATGCAGTGCCAGAGGAGTGCCATGATGCTGTGCACTGTTTAGAGCAGTGCACAGTGTCATGCTAGCCTGGGGGTGGAGTCGGGGTGTGCGCCATGTGGACACCACATCCTGACCACCACCAGGCTGCCCTTTCTCACCAGTCTGTTGAGCCCCTCAGTGATTCTCAAACTGGAGGGCAGGATCCCCAGTTGGATTCTCAAACTGAGGGGCATGGCTTGCTCAAGGGGGTATGAGACCTGGATGCCCTGATCCCTCCTCCTCCTCTTCCAAATCCTTTTCTGTCCTGAAAGGGAAGAAAAAAGGAAAGAGGGCACTTGGAGTCTCTGTCTGAGGGAAGAGGAGGAGAGCAATTTTCTTATACAGTGTGCCCGCACCATACTTGGGAGCACTATATGCGGCTTCCAGCTTACGTGGAAGCTGTGTGCTAATTAAAGTAATAGTGCACATAGTGCCCCGAGCTGTGAGCACACACACCATTGTTTTAAATGGGGTGCGAGCATACATGAATTTCCCCTTACCCAGGGGGATCTGGAATGGATCCCTGCATTAGGTGAGAGCCCGCTATATGATGTTCAAATATAAATATATGTAAATGTGTGAACAAAAATATATACAATAAACAAACAATATATTTGGTGGGGGGCACCTCTGGATGTAGATGTAAAGGGAATCACAAGGGTAAAAGCCTTATAACAAATAGCTAAATTCTCACTTATGGCAAACCTGTCATAGGTTGTTTTTGTTTTGGTACTCAGGAAGGTTTGCCATTTCCTTCTTCTAAGGGTAAGAGAGTGTAACTTGCCCACAGTCATCCAGTGGGTTTACATCTGTATTTAACCCCAGTCTCCCAGAATACTAGTCCAACATTTAAATCATTACAACACATTGGTTCTTTGAAATATTTGGGGGTATGCTATTGAAAATATTAACTCTTCTTTTCAAGCAAAGGGACAAGATTCCTAACAGCTTTCTCATTGTGTGTTTTGTAGGATGCAGAATACAATATCACAGCTTCACTAAGGAGGCAGAAGTTTAGCAAAGAGTCCCAGCGGTGAGTCTCGATGCTGTGATACCACTTAGGCAGGTTCACCACAGATCAGACCTAGCAGCAGGGCTTGACTGTGAAGTCCATGTAGCAAAGATTAAGAAATCCAATCCTGAACATGTCAAGAGTTCACTTCCTTCATGAAACTTATGTGGGAGAAGGTCTCTTAGATTTCAGTGGAATTTGTTTCGTTTAGATGTGCATAGAACCACCTGTTTCAGCAGGAGAGGAAACTAAGGAAAGAAACAAGAGATTAGAAATTTCTCACTGATTTCAGGCTTGGTTGTGGGACAGAGACTTTAATCCAAGTTTGTTTATTGCCAAAAGCTATTAGCCATCACAATTCAGTATAATTAAGGTAAAATACAAATAAATAAACTTCAATAACAGTAATAAATTTAAAATGGAATACAGTAACAAGCAAGTGAAACAAAAATATACAAATGCAAAAATATAAAATCATCTTTAATATTGATTAAATTAAAAGCCCCTGGATTGGGTATCATGTATCTTCACCACCTTGATGTTATGCTTATAAATGATTCTGGTGCCTAGATCTTAACTTACTTGTGGCCAAGGCAAATTTTGCTTTAATCACCTTGAACTATCACCTTTGCCAGGCACCGGACAGGGCAGTATGTCCCCGTTGGTTCTGCTGGATTTCTTAGTAGCTTTCTGTACCATTCACCATGGTAGCTTTCTGAGCTATCTTGCTGTAATGAGACTTGGAGGCATTGTTTTACAGTGTCCTGGTTCCTTGTTGTGGGGTGAGGCCAGCAGTTGGTGTTTAAAGATCCCCTGTTTGATTTCTTCACTCCTGGAGGAATCTAGACGTTTGGAGTCAAGTGCTTCCAGTTTCCTGATGACACCCACAAGTTACTTCCACACTCAATGAGAAAAATTGACTATACTTTTTTGAAGTTCCAGCACACACACACCCTCCCCGAAACAGTGCATGCAACCATTTGTAACTGATGGTGACTTTCTGAATGACTACACAACCTTCATTTCTCTACAATAGTGAGTCACCCAAACCATAGTTCTCCTTCTTCTACAGCTCATGTGAGAGGGCTTTTGATCCAGCACTGACAGCTATGAGTTATCACCATGAGAATATTGGTAGCAGGAACTTTTGTTAATCTGTTTGCTAGAGGTTATTTGCTCAGCTAGTGACAGGATTTTGGAAGGCAGAAGGGAAGCAGGAGTAGGACTTTAGCATCACAATGCCAAATTTGTCCTGTCCTGATGAAAAGGAACTTTAAAAAGACAGGAACAAGATTGTCTTTGCAAGTACAGTATAGTGAAAATCATCACATTAGAAGTAAAAATTCAGCAGTGTTATTTTAAAACCATTAAAATACTGCCATCCTAGAGGTTATTAGAAATAAAATATTAAGGTAATTAGCAGCAGATAATACTGAAATACAAGGTTAATTAGTCTCATTTATAGGCTGTTAATTATTAAAAGTAATTAGCCCTGAGACAGTTAAAGAAATGCCCTCACTAAATATTTTTTAATGTGCTAAACTTTTAAGACTATTTTCAGTTTTGCTCCTAGTAAATTGTGCATTTAAATTCTTTGAAAACTGTGCAGTGTCTTGGGGATATTTGCATAATCAGACAGTTTATAAATGAGGGTGCTCCCAAATCTTGCCCTCCCTTTATTATGATTCTCAGTTCGGGAGCTGCTGTACCTCTTTTCCATTATAGATTAGGGAGTTTGAAAGACTGTGAGAAGCAGGAGAATCAAAGTCTGTCTTAGAGGCATATAATTGAAGGAGGGTGTCTAATTGTGAGAAGTCAGAACTGTATCATCTTTTTGCCCTTGGTGCTCATGAGCTCATTTAAATGGCATTAATTATCGGCAAGGCAGAGATTAATAATTCAGTCCCTAAAGTAGCAACTTCTCAGGTGCTGTGAGGCTGTCTATTGACCTGAAGGCAAAATATGTAGCCTATGTCTACATGAGTCAATATTTACCAGCACACAAATTACCCCTTGGATTCAAATGTCTTCCTAAATTCCTTATTATATTTTACTTATTTAAAAGTTATTTTATTGCAATGTTTATAAGACACTTTTCTGGAGTAGATCCACCCAAAGACAAAATGCAAGTATAGTAATAATAATAATAATAATAATAATAATAATAAGTTATAAGAAAACACCAAATATAAAAATAGGTGGTTTTTTTAGTATAGTCCCATTGCATCAATAGGATTTATGTAAGGGTTGACTCAAATTCCTGCTGATTTCGTGAATCTACTCTAGTTAGGACTATCAACTGGATTTAACCTACAGAGTATAGCTTCACAATCTTCTGAAGGTCTATGTGCATGAGTAGGCTTCTGTAATCATATCACTTTTGGGGCAAAGCAGCGGAGATGTGAAGAAAATTTCTTCCAGATACACAGATAAATATGACTATGGCATGACCATGCTGCATTGTTTTCAATGGAACGCACAATTATTCTCATCCTCATCTTAATCAACTTATCTTTTCTCCAAGAAAATGGTTATAATATAGTCAAAAGCATCAACTGCACCTTTGAAGGTGGTGGGACTGAGAGAAAGGATTCTGCTGCAGATCTCAGAGTCCAGGCAGGCTTATATAATGAGACACAGGAGCTTGACAGACTGGCCACTAAGGTTGGCCTGGGGACAGAGTTGGGGTGTAGTGTCCACATGACACATGCCTTGGCTCCACCCCCAGGCTGGTGTGATGCTGCTCACTATTCCACACAGTGTGCAGTGTCACAGTGCTCCTCTGGTGCTGCGTTTACATGATGCAGCCCCAAAGGAGCATGGAAAAGCCCCACATCAGTGGCTATGGTGCCCTTTCCAGGGTGCAAAAAGGAGCAACTTTTTGTGCCTTGGAAAGGCAAGATCAGGGCCATGGCGTGCAGTTGCTGTGGCCCTGATCTGGTGCACATAGAGGTGGCTGCAGGCTGCCTTTTAGATGTGGTCTGTACAGCCCCACAGTCCTGCATCTCCAGAGGTAGTGAAACTCCATCCAGCACAGGCTGTTTCCCCATTTTCTGATCTGCATTTCAACTGACTAGGAACACCTCTGTGTTGTCTGGATTGAACTTCAATTTGCTTGCCCATTACAGATTGCTGTTTTACTATGTATTTTTAAACTCTTGTTGTACCCCGCTCCAAGTATTTCATTAGAGGAGCAGGTTATAAATAAACATTATTATTATTATTATTATTATTATTATTATTTACATCAATAGATTTCAGCTATAAGCACTTGTTTCATTAATACCTCTCTCTCTCTCTCTCTTTAGATATCTGTGGAGCTTGGTGAAGGAATTCTTGACACCTGCTGGCAAAGCTGACTCTTTTGAACTAGATGACTCATATTCTGAGTCTTGTTTAGTAAACCTTTAATATTTGCATTTCTACGAAGGAAATGCCAGTAAGAAAAATGAATGATGAAATAGCTTAGAATTTCTGCACTGAATACTTTTTGTGGGGAGTTGAATGATTCTCTCTCCCTCCCTCCATACATATAACCATGTATCATGTTTCAACATAATTATATATCTATATCTATATCCATATCTATCTATCTATCTATCTATCTATATATATATTACAATGGCTATAGTGATACTACTAGTTGTGCTTTTGACAGAATAATTGCCATTATATTTGAAGGGTGGTTTTTGTGTGTGTGAATTTGGGTTCCGTGTTGCCATAAATAACTAAAAAGTTTAATTATTTCTCTTCGAGAAGTAAAAGTATTAGCAAACCGAAGATACAGTATGTGAATCATTTGCTACTTCAGAGATGATTAAATCCATATGAATCCTTTGAAAGCTTTGACTATAGCAGTAAGAAAAAAATTGATTGTAAGGGATGCTTTCTTTTTATAAAAACAGGCCTTGGCTTTGTTCCCTAGAATGTTATTAAATGTCACACATAAAATTTATTGACTTACATGTTGCCTGTGTAATTAAGATGTCACACTGGCGGATCTTCTTCCAATATTGATTTCCAATTTTCTATAGAATTAGATTTGTATGTGCTGGTCTTTGTTAGATCCAACAACACCAACACCTATTGATTAGTCTGTGGAAAGTTTTATATCCAAGAACTAACAAACAGTTTTTTGTGATAAATTTGAGACTACTTTTTGTTTTAGAAATCCAACAAGTGCAGAGAACCAGTTTATTAGTCCTTATGGTGTTTCAATTTCTTAGATGACTAGCTTCAGAATGATGGCTAGGATAACTTAAATGATTCCTTAGTTGCCTAGCTTCATTGACCTATGGATTGTATTATACGGATTGTATATGTGTTATATGGATTGTAAGACTGAGTAACTCCATAGCTACTTTTGGAGAAACACAGCAAAGAAATTGTAGCTGACCCTTGATGCACAACTAATTATTTGGAATTTGATGGCATTAATGCTAGAGGGGTTTATAAATAGGTCCCCTACATCTGTTGGATTTTGGTTTGTATTTATAGGTCTCCCCTTTTGATGTGTTCTACTATTTTGTTTACTCAGGGATATCTCATATGTGGAGAATGAAATTAAAAAGATGTACATTCCTATATTTTGCACATTTAGCAATTATATCTGTAATTGTTATATATTTCACCCCATAGTCTGTACTCTCAGGACAGAAGGAACAGAAACCCCTACAAGGAAGAAAACTGCTACAGCAAAGGTTTTTGTGCATAGAGAGAAGGAGTATGTATCAGTCACTCAGTTGATGGAAGGAGAGTGTAACGTTTGTGTAGGACAAACAAGTGTTATAGCTGGTTTTTGAAGAGCAGCTATTTTAGGTTTCAGTGTGGTGCTAGTGTTCCCCAGAACTGTTTCTTTCCATACACACAATAATAGAGCATTGGTTCATACTTTAATTGTATCTCTCCTTTAAAGAAAAAGAACACATTGACCCTGTGCAGACTGGCCTTTAAGGCTGGCCTGGGGGTGGAGTCAGAGCATGGCGTCCACATGATGTATGTGCATGGCATCATGGCATTCCTCTGGTGCTGCATCCACACTACACAACCCTGAAGGAGTGCCATAAAACCTCAGCTATCACACCTTTCGCAGGGTGCAAAAAGGAGCTGCTTTTTGCGCCCTGCAAAGACCATATGGGGGCCATGGCGTGCGGTGCAGCAGTCCTGATCTGGCCTCCAGCTGCCACTTTGGGGCTGTCTGCACAGCCCCTTACTTTCTGGCTTAGATTTTGGAGCCCATGTCTTCAGGCCTCCCACCTGGGACAGAGCCTCTGGGCTCTGAAACCCAAGATCTGGCCCTGGTGCTGGCTTCCTCCGGCCAACTGGGCTCTGGAACTTGATTATACCCCCAAAGTCAAGCTGGGGCAGAGAGGAAGGAAAGGAGGAGGTAAGGAAGGTGGGAAAGGAGGAGAAGGGGGAGGGAAGGTGGGTAGAGGGAGAAGGGACTCCAGTCCTATTCTCCTTAATGGTGGTGTGGCTGCATGGCTGCACCGCCATTAAGTACAATGGGACTTGAGCATCCGTGGACTTTGGTATTTGAGGGGATGGGTCCAGAAGAAATCCCCCGTGGCTACTGAGAGCCAATAATAACAACAACAACAACAACAACAACAACTACTACTACTATTAGTAATAACCACCAGTGGGAGAAAGTGGTTGTAGTGGTGATGATGATGATGCTAAACTGACATCTTTAAAATGCTGAAAATCAACATATTTCAGCCCTGGTGTCAAGTTTGTCTTTTGGAGCAGGGTCAAGGATAAAGTGTCAAGGAGAGACAGAGAGGGAGGTAAGGAATCCTATTGTTGACATATTTACACATAAGCTGGACTTTTTGGAAGTAGGTATTCAAGGTATTCATGGGAAGTGGTTGGAAGTCTGCTTTGGGTTTTGAGCTTTTTAAAATATTAAACAGTACTGTGGGTGGGAGTGGGAGGAGGGGGTCTTTCAAGCTGTTTATATGCAAATTTTTGCTTCTCAAAGTTTCCAAGAGAGAACATTCCCATTTATTTATTTATTTATTTATTTATTGGTCAAAAAGTGGAGTCTGGAGAGATTGATACCTGCAATCCCTTATATAGTCCCGATATGGTCTCAGGGCTGCATTTTATCTACCATTGTGCTAGAGTGAAGCAAGAATCCTACCACAATTTCCATTACCTGCATCATTGTCGTCATCATCATCACCATCATATATGCTTTCTTCTGTTCCAGATTATCATGAATAACAATAAAGTTTTAAAGCCTCAATATCATTTCACTCAATTTATAGAGCAATTATTTTGGATCTACAACTTATGACACAGAACACCTCTGAAAAATGTCGCAGAGCTGCCCTGCATTTGATTTTCTCCTCCACTACACCACTTCCTGAATCTCATAATTAGCTTCTCCTCTTCTGACCTGAGAGAGGATCACTTCCATCAAACTGTAAAAGTTAAGACCCAAGAAAAATGTCCATATATCTCCTATCTTAAAAAGACACCAACAGACCATTCAGAGCTGTCAACCAACAGTCTGCCTGTGAAAAGGAATGATCACCAAGCAAACTGTAACAAGGAGCACTAATAACTGAAAGCATGATCCAAACCATGAATATAACTTCAAAGTCCTGTTGATTTCAATGGGGGAGAGATCAGTGGGATTTAAAGATGCTTGGCTTCAGTTGGGTCAAGTCCATAAGAATATATGGGCATGCCTGTTCTATACGATCAGAAAATACATGGCTGGGCTGCTCAAAGAAATCATGATTATGCTTCTCATCTTCTCACCTAAGCCCACCCTTCAATACTCCTTTTCTGTTTCTGTTGATGGCACTTCTATTCAACCAGTTCAGAAAGCCCACAGTCTTGGTTTCATCTTTGATTCCTCTCTGTCGTTTATTCCCCAGATTCAGTCCACCGCAAAGACTGGTAGATTCTCTCTCTACAACATTGCTAAAATCTGTCCATTCCTCTCAGCCTCCACTGCCAAGAATCTGGTCCATGCCCTGGTGGTATCACGACTAGATTATTGTAACCTTCTTCTGACAGGATTTCCTCTCTCTCGCCTCCATCCTTTAATCTCTGTCTAGAACTCAGCCGCACGTATTATCACATCTGCTCGATGCTTTGACCATGTTTCTCCCCTCTTATCCTCCCTTCATTGGCTCCCCTTCCCTTTCCGCATCCAGTACAAGCTTTTGTTATTGACTTTCAAAGCC
Organism: Urosaurus nigricauda; assembly: GCA_034509955.1. Taxonomy (NCBI): domain Eukaryota; kingdom Metazoa; phylum Chordata; class Lepidosauria; order Squamata; family Phrynosomatidae; genus Urosaurus; species Urosaurus nigricauda. The sequence goes on along the minus strand of JAOEGL010000001.1, from coordinate 308,429,875 downwards.
CTCCATGGACTGGCCCCTCCTTACTTGTCTGAACTTCTTTCTCCTCACACTTCTTCTCGTACCTTCCATTCTGGTAGTCAAGGTCTCCTGTCCCAGCAGAGGATTTCCACTGCCCTGTCCCGAATTCGTCCCTTCTCACTTGCTGCCCCTCACTCCCGGAACCTTCTTCCCCCACATGTGCGCCTCATCACTTCTCTAACCAGATTCAAAATCAAGTTAAAGACTATATTGTTTAGGGAAGCATCCCCAGGATTGTGCCATCTGCCCCAGGATGCCTCCTTTTAACTATGTATTAAGAAGCCGTGCTCTCCCTCCAGTCCATCTGCCTTGGTCCTGGCCCTAGAGGGAGAGAAGAACCACTGGACCTCATCCCCTTCCCACCAAATCCCCCTCTTCCTTTTGTGTTGTCTCTTTTAGACTGTAAGCCTGAGGACAGGGATCCGTCTAATTTATGATTGTATGTACAGCACTGTGTAAATTTACAGCTCTATATAAATAAAATTAATAATAATAATGATTCCTCTCCCTATATCCTGTAAACTAAATGACTCCATATCTGTAATAAATTTTGCAAATCAGACTATGGGGCTTGACAGACTGCCCAAGAATGGTGGGATGGAGGTACTCCTTTTAACTCCGGAGGGACGCCACAACAGCCAAACTGTGTGGTGTCCCTCCACAGGGAAAAAAAAAGAAAAGAAAAGAAAAGAAAAAACTGGGTTCTTTTTAAGGTGCTCGGCATACATCAAGAATATGCCATTGGCACACCGGTGATGTAAGCAACATGCAGCGACATTATTAATAAGTAACCTTTAAAAACAAAGAAGATACCATTTTAAAACATCAATACTTGAAAAAATATAAAATCAACGATCACAAGAATAATATTAAAGATTTTTCTATATAGCCACTTAGTTACCAAATACTTCTTCAAATAAAAAGATCTTTACCTGCCAGTGGAAGGCAAGGAGGGGAGCACCCAGTCTAGCCTCCAATGCCAGACAGTTCCATAGCCTGGCGGCATTCACCAAGAAGACTCTCTCCTGTCCCCTTATCAAATATGTCTGTGAAGGTTGTGGGACTCAGAGAAAGGCCTCCCCTGAGGATCTTAAAACATGAGCAGGCTCATATAATAGTATTTCATATAATTTGGATTTATTTATTTATTGCACTTATATCCCACCTTTCTCTCAAAACAGGATCCAAGGCAGCTATAGAACTTTGTAGGTCTTGACCAGTACTTTGAATTGTGCCTGGAAATGAATGGATAGCCATGTATTATTTTGTTCCTTCATTTATACCCTACCTTTCTCAAAAAGCTGGGATTCAAGGTGACTAGTTGGATTTAGTTTCTGCTGCTGCTCTGTTTGACTAATTTTTGTTGGCCTTGGTTGTTACTGGCTACTCTGCTTCAGATAGCAAATATTTTGGGTTGGCCCTGATTTATCCTGGCCCTAAAATCTGAACTAATGGTGCTATTCCTGTGATTAGCAGGAAAACCAACCAGTTCAGAAAAGGTGGGCTTTAGGCAGACCCAATTATTGGGATCACATATTTAAGAAACAAAGGGCTGCCTGTGACCTAAGCTGAACTTTTTAACAGGGAAGAAGCCCTCTCAAGTCAATGAGCTTTATATCTGTGCTGGATTGCAGCATTAGCCAATAGGTCACAGGAGCTTGAAAGACAGCTCATAAAGTAGTCGATGTTGGAACCAATAACACCTGCATCAGAGGGGACTAAAACTAAGGCAATGTTCCTGTGCTTTAATAAAAGATTGAGAGGCTCTTGTTTTTAATGGTATCTCTGTCAGTTTTGATACACCTGTGCTGAATTTTGTGATGTGCCATGTATAACAAATGCATTCCAAATCAATTTCATCCTATTTGTATCTTACAACAGCTTTTGCTATGCTCAATTGTACAAGCAGGTCTGTTTCTTCTCAAAAATCCACTAGGTGGCAGTGCAATTTAAGCCATTTCTGTAAGGAAACAAGAAACTAAGAGCTGTTTGATTTAGAGAGAAAATGAAGGCAAATTGTACTTTTTATGAAATTTGAACTGCCATAATGATATATTGATTCTTGTAGATTTTGGCCATTCCTTGAGTGTTGATTGGAGAAAAAGTGCTAAAACAGTACAATTTTTCCAAGCGTAAACATAATTTGGTAAGTCCTTATCAGACTCATTCTATCAATTTAGAGCATGGATTGCATGCAGAATATATAAATGCTCCCTGCATGTGGAAGTACAGGTGTACCTGTTAACAAAGCAGATGTGTTAGTGGACATGATTCTTTTTTTAAAACAGAAAATTTGAAACCAGGGATCAGGGTTACAGGGATCATGTGACTCCCTTATTAAAAAACTTTTATTAGCTACTGGCCCATTTTTGGGCAGAATACAAAGTGTTGGTTTTGACCATTAAAACAATATACAGATAAGGTCCAGACTATCCGAAAGACTATATTTCCTTACACAAGCCAGTGTAAGTTTTAGATCTGTAGGGGAGGACTTTCTCTCAGTTCCACACATGTGTACTTGGTGGGGACTCAAACAACTGACAAAATTAAAACTATACTTTTAAATTACAACATTATATGCACAGCCTCAATGCATTTACATATACATAGTTCCTTGTGATTGAAGTGAAAACTTGGTAAAATATGATGTTTTTAAAGAAAATTTAAAAGGATAAGATTTTTAATGTTTATTTTTTTTTAATTTTTTTAAAAAAAATTAATTTAAAAAACACACCCTGGGACCTCCCATTTCTTTTTCCACTGAGCCTCACCCCGTTCATACCATCTCTTTTAATGAGGTATAGGCAAATGCCACGGCTCATTTCTACCCAAAGGCAGATGTTTGAGAAGTAGTCCTGTCACCCCCCCCTCCTTTATGGTGTCACCTGATGTGGTCCTTATCCCTCACATCCCTTAATGATGCCAATGAATCTATCACAGGGTTTTCTTAGCAAGATTTGTTCAGAGGAAGTTTGGCATTGCCTTCCCCTGAAGCTGAGAGCATGTGACTTACCCAAGGTCAGTCAGTGGGTTTCATAGCCAACTACAAAATTGAAACCTGGTCTCCAGTCATAGTACAGTACTCAAATCACTATGCCATGATGGTTCTTGCATACAAAAAAAGAAGAAATAAAATTAACCTTCTTCCTAGATGCATCAAAAGATTTTTTTTCCTTATACCAGATTCCACTCTTTTTTTTTCATTTTGATTCCTAGACCAGGGGTTCCCAGCTTGTGCTCCAAGGAGCCTTTAGGACTCTGAATGCACTTCCTAGGTGCTCTGCAGCCGGCCCAGGAAAATGGAAGAAATAAAAATTTAATGAAATTAAAGAATAAGAATATGTTCTTATATATTCTCCTAAACACCATTAACTTGTAAGACATAGGGTAGGCCTCTTAAAGGCTCTGCCATAGAAATAAGGGCTGCAGAAGTTGGGAAAAAAGGTTGGGAACCCCTTGTTTGGACTTATAGAACTATGGGTTTTTTTAAACATGCTGGGCAGACCTATCTACTCCCCCCCCCCACACACACACATCTTTCTCTTTGTTTTTCTGTTCACACAATTCAGGAAGAAGCCACTATTCATACTGTTTGTTGTCACTGTGGGCAGGCACACATACGAGGGGGTATTCAAAAGTTTTAATGAGCACCTTTTAAAAAAATTGAGAGAAAGTTTGTTTTGATTTGGTTTGATTTTGATTTTGTAGTTGGTAACTTATCTCTATGTAGTCACTATCTCGATTTATACATTTTTTCCCAGCATATCTTGACCCTCCGAATACCTAATATTGTAGAAGTCTGCAGACTGCACCTTACGAAGGGATATCGTAAAGTAATAATTATCACCTGGAAGTTATTATGGCATATTGATGAAATTTTGTCAATGTCATCACTGGTCCCTAAGTGCACATTGCTGAAAAAAATCAACTCATTGCATCCTTTATTTTTGTGACTGGCTCTGCCAGAAGTGACTAAAGTGTAAAATCCTCATCAGGCACAATCTGCAGACTTCTACAATATCAGGTATCTACAATATCAAGATACATTGGGAAAAATGTATAAATTTAAATAGTGACTACATAGAGATAAGTTAATAACTACAAATCAAAACAAACTTTCTGTCAATTTTTTTAAAAAGTGATCATTAAAACTTTTGGATACTCCTTGTAACTACAGTAGGATCAAGTAATAGTAGATTTGCATTCTTTCTAAGACCAGTCTTTGTTTGTTGCATTGTTTACAGCAGACTCACTGCTGAAACCCAACACTATCTTGTTTCCCCCAGCCCACTCCTCCTGATGCTGATCCTACTAAAACACCACCATCACCACCACCACCACCACCACCACCTTTGAGCTAGACAGAGGACAAGGAAGAAATCTGGGAAGCTTCATATGAAAAAAAAATCTTTGTAAAAAGGACTTTCTTTGTTAGAGGCTTTTTCAGTTGAGATATACCTGTAGTACATTTCTAAGAAGGTTAGACTAGGACTCTGATTTGCTTGTTTTATGGCTTCAAATTGTTTTCTACTTATGGCAGTCCTAAGGAAACCCTATCACTGGGGTTTCTTGGCAAGTTTCTTCAGAAATGGTTGCCATTTCTATCCTCTGAGGCTGAGAGAATGTGACTTGCCATAGTTCACCTAATGGGAATTCCATGGCTGAGCAGGGATTCAAACCCTGGTCTCCAGAGTCATAGACCAACACTCAAACCACTAGACCATGCTGATTTTGATTTGCTAGCTTTCAATTTCTGAGAATGTTTACTTTTATATAAGGAAGAAATAATTATGCAATTGATACCTATCTTTTGAAGTTGTGCATTGCAGAAGATAACAACTTTTAATGTGCTGGATTGGCACTTCTGCTTCCAGTGAGGTTGAGATGTTATGCACTTAGGCCTGTGCTTTGGCTTTGGGAGGAGACATTTTTTCTGTTTAGCTGTCAACAAAGCTAACAAAGTTTGAACCAAAGGAATGTGCTTTCTGAAACATTAAAATAAATATATATAGTAGAAAGGGCTCTTCACTCAGACCGTAGCATGTGAAACTATTGGGGGCCATTCAACATCTCCACTGGACTTACCTTTGAGTTAATGCAGTTTGCCTTGGCTATTCTGTGAGTGGTGGAGGGTGGCAGGGATTAGAGAAGCATCTTGCTATTTCCCTGTAGACTCAAAATGATTACACCATTCACTGAGATCCAAAAGGGTCCTGAACTTTTTTCCAATCCTCCTGCCCCACTCTCCACCAGCCATGGAATGGCAATGGGTGGGACTTCAGCAGCTGAATGCTGGGGGGGGGGGGGCACTTTGGTGACTACAGAAGTAGGAAGGGAATACCAATCTCTGTAATCACTGGGAGAAAATATGCAGGTATAAGACTGTTTTATGCCTGCATATTACACTGATACTGAGAGCCAGCATGGTGTGGTGGTTTGAACATTGGACTAAGACTCTGGATACCAGGATTCCAATCCTGGCTGAGCCATAGAAACTCACTGGTTGATCTTAGGCAAGTTGCATGCTCTCAGCCTCAGAGGATGGCAAAAGCAACCCCCCTCTGTAGAAACTTGGCAAGAAAACCCCATGATAGGGTCACCTTAGGGTCAGCATAAGTTGGAAACAACTTGAAGGCACACAACAACAAATACCACTGATAGGATGCCAGTCAAAATGTATGACAGGTGAATGCACAGTAGTATGATTTTGTCCAGTTTTGAAAAAGATTAGCAGAGCTGTGTTGTTCAGGAAGACTACACTGGATAGCTAAAATAGGCCTGTCATCTTTTATCTTCTGTGTCAGAGCTTAAGAAAATCACTTTTGGATTACAGCTCTCAGAATTTAATAACCAACAAGGCCATTGCCTGTACTGACTGGAGGGATTCTGATCATTGTTGCACCAAACTAAAATTTCCAAGTTCTGCCTAATCTCTTCCCCCAGTATCATATGCATGTAGTTATTTTCTGATATCCAAAAATCTTGATGAAGCTCCATATCTATCATACCATTACTTCATTACATGCTGGGAAAAACTTCACCTGCTTGAATTTGGTTTGCTGTATAGATGGTTAAATACATCTACTGAAGAAGGTTCTGGAAAAAAAACATAGTCAGAAATGACTACTCATACTGGCTGTGCTCTGAACAAATTATTCCAGCGCAGTTGGCAGAATACAAGGAAATGGTTCCACTGACATAGAAGATTATTACACATGGCTTTTCAATTGAGATTAGACCAAGACGAAAGTTGCTTTACACAAGTTATCACCTCTGATCTGTAGCTGCAGTGTACCCCGAGTGTGGTTAGGTGACCCTTTTCATTTCATGGGGGAAACAAGCATGATTACAGCAAGAATGGGGCTTGTGCAGTAAAACCCATAGAGGCAGTGGAGATATCCAAATAAGCAGACTGAAGAAATACATGGTTACTCGAAGGCTTGGTTTAGCTTCTCACCAGTAATTACAAGCAAAGCATTAGGGAATACAAATAGAATTCTTCCATTTGGGTTATTATAAGACTTATGCACACAATGTAAAGCACTACAGAGATGAAGCATGGATAGGCACAGTTGAGATCTGGTTCTCTAGCATGGAACTTATTTATGTGCATAACACTGGTGCTCCTGTAGATGGCAATGTGAACACATGGAGGAGATTTGTTCAGGCTTTGAGGTGTGTGTGTGGGGGGGGATGTTCAAAGCTACTTTGACGCTGCAGTGCTACAGGTAGTGTGCTTTTATCAGAAACTTGACTGACAGCTGTTTGAAATCAACAAAGGCTCTCCAATTGGACAAACTCTTCACTGTTATATAGATATTAATATAGGCATAGATATGGAAGCAGTTTTCAGGTGTAGCTTCCAGTTCTAGCCACTTGATTTTGAACATCTTCCTGAATTCTAGCATGATCCTATTTTGGTTATGCTTCTTCTCAACTCCAGGTTTGCTCCTGAGTCCTGCCTCTGATTTTCCTTCATTCTTACTTAGGTCCAAAACACACTGCAGAAATAAGCCAGTTTGAGACTGCTTTAACAGGCCCTGACTCAATGCTAGGGAATTCAGGGAACTGTAGTTTTGTGAGACATTTAGCCTTCTCTGTCAGAGAGCTCCTGTGCCACAATAAACTACAATCCCCAGGAATCTGTAGCACTGAGCCAGGACAGTTAAAGGGGTCTTAAACTAGATGTGTTTGGGACCTTACTTTTGCTTACTCTTCAGTCTTGAGCACTGGATGTCTCCCACAGTTCCTGCTCCCTGGCTCATATCCAACTGCTGAACACAGCCAAGACTGGACATAAGGTCACGTATAGACTTGCACTGTTTGGGCATCCAGCTTTAACAGTAACCAGAATGAGGCTGCCACCCCAGTCAGTAGATACTGGGCTGGGGGATAGTGTCATGTCTCCAGTTGTTTCTGCTGAAGTTCCTTCCACACAGCTTGCAGCAAAAGCCAATTTTATTGGCCATATAAACTGGACTACACTTTCCTTTCTCAGACTTCATCTTAGGACTATCCCATCACCAGTGTTGATTCCATTGTTCCAAATGGTAAGATCCTATTTCCACCACAAACGCTAAAGTACAATTCAAAAGCCAGCTCTATTAGCTTGTGTACATGTAACAAGGACTGGAAGCCATCTTGTCCTTTGCCTCAGCATCTTGTCTTAGGTCAGCCCTATCATTTTAGAAGTTCCCAACAAAATATATCCCCAGTAGGACTATCCAACTGGCCCTATTTTCTTTGAATGCCCTTTCTCTACTCCAGTGCATGCTCTTGAAGAAACCTAGCTGCTATTCCTCATGTACTAATCATACCAAATATGTTTGAAACTAGCCATTATGCAGCATAAAAAAGAGGAGACTAACATGACTACTTCTTTGAAAACTAGACATTATGCAAAATGTGTATTTGTTATGATTAACATGTTTCCCCTCAGAGATTCATACCTCAGCAAAAATGCAAATTATCCTTGTGATTACCTTCCAGTAACCAGTCACCAAAACAATTCCTGTGAAATATAAGATACAATTGCTATGACAAACAGACATCTTTCACCCTTAAGGAAGTATCTCATCTAAATATGTGTGAAATGGAACATCTAGTTTGACCCTGTATTTTTTTCTCCTTTCTGATACTGCTTAGCCCTTGTCAGCAAACTTCTTGCTCTCTGTTGCACTGAGTCAGCTCATATAACTAGTAAAGGGGTGGGGGTGGCTTTTGCCTCATGGTATTAACTCCCTCATGGTGTCTCCCATGCTTTAATGCTAGTCCATTCAATTGGGACAAGAACCTTTTCAGCATTTAATGATTCTGCATAATGGCATTGCCCACACAGCTAGGAAATATATTTGATGAAAGAAACAATAGTAAAGCTTCATAACTCCACAATCAGACTTTAAAGAGATCCAAACAGGCTGCTACTTGATATATTAAAATAAATGATAACAAAAAAGCTTTAATGGAAATGATTAATTTCTATAACATTCCTCATGAAATGCAGCATTATTTTTTTCAAAGGGCTTCTCTTCTTTTGCTGTCAAAATGTTAGGCCTACCATTTAATTATTAAACATCAATGGCAAGAAAAAAATATATTAATTATGCATTTGTTAGACCACAAAAGCTATTTTAACTGGCTACAAAATGATTTAGTATGCATAAAAGTTAACATTTAATAATACCAGCAAGAACATTTGTTTTAAACATTTCCATGTTCCATTCTTGTCTAATTAATATTTAACCATTTCAGAGATTAGTTATGCTCTTTCAATTTCTTACTTCATATATCTGAAGTTTTTATTTAGCAGTCTTTACACCATACTTGTGTGTAGTACCTACAAGGAGAAGTTACATTAGTACAAGAATACCAGAACTGAAGAAGGTTTCCCCATGTACTTGATCAAACTTTACAATGCAGTGTCAATTCAGACAGGCAGGGAAAATGTCTGGGGAGCATCAGCTGGCCAAAACTAAACTGGGTAATGTTAGCCAGAAAACCATTTCTTTGGCCATCCCTAAACCTTAGAAAGCACTACCAAGAGAGATTCAACAGCTAAATATAGTGACTGAAATTAAGAGAGTATTGAAGACCTATCTTGTTCTGCAGGCCTACCCAGTTGATTGTAAACTATGGCTTTTAGATTAAGATATTTTAATTCATGATGAATAATTTTAATGTGCATGTGTTTTAACAGTGTTTTAAAAGTGTTTTCACAGTTTTTAAATGAGATTATGTGTGTTAAGATGTGCTGTATCCCACCTGATGATGATGGTGGTGACCTCTTGATCAGCCTGAGCTGATAACCTGGGCCTAAAGAATGTTTACTTGATGGATACCACAATGGACATCAGTGGACCCTCTGCTTGGAACCAGAATCGGAGAGATTCCTAATGAGAAGACCGATACCTTTGGCGGTGGTTGTTGGAAGCTCACAACAAGTAGTTTGTTTCTAGAAATTTCCCAAAGGATTCCCCTCCCAGGAAGCAGCAGTCTGGAGCTTTGCCCTCGGTCCTTCCTTCCTTCTGGGTCTTCTAAACAGACACTCAAGGCTTGTGGCTCCTGTTGCCCCTTCAGGCCTGGACAAGCCCCATCCAACTCCATCCATCCCTTCATCTGCGGGCCTCCCTTCCCCTCATGACGCATGACCAATGGGGTAGTCTGAAGGGCTCATCCAGGCCTGACGGGGTGGCAGGAACCATGAGCCTTGGGTGTCTGTCAGGGCTGGTAGAGTGGGAGGTAGGAAGGTCCAAGGGAAGTGCTCCAGAGTACCGCTTCCTGGGGGGGGGGGCTGGGGCCTAGCTGGGTGACCTCATGGCCCCTTTTAGCTCTGGAGATTACACTATTATCTCTCACATTTCCCAACAAATGAATCCCAAGAATGCATGTTCTTTTTAAATAATCTCTTCTTTTTTGCAGGTCATCTATCATCATGTGGTTCAGTGACCACAGATCCTATTTATTTCTATTGGAAGGTGATACTACTGAATTTTGTGGAATCCTCAAAAGATTTTTACAGGACATGTTCCTCCTTCCTAACTGATGTTTCCTTCCTTCCTTCCTTCCGTCCGTCCGTCCGTCCTTGACTTTCCCTACCATAAGGAGATAATCTTTAAATAAGTGTTTTTACCCTGGTTATCTATATCAATTCATGTACTGCATAATACTCCTCGTTTTGTTTTACACAACTAAACACTAGGGTTCAGCCTTTGATAAGATTTCTTGTAGAGCTAAACATCTTCATGCTGATCCAGAATTCAAGGCCCTGTAAACAAGATGCTGCCCTTCCTAAAATTAACACATTTAAGAGTCGGAAATTATGGTATTGGCATGAGGCAAGGAATATAAGCATTGACCTAACTGGAACCGTGAAATGCATTTGGATTTAATAAAGGCACTCAGGAAAGGGACAGAACTTGATCAAGAGTAAAGCCCTGATGGCTTTGACAAGCCTTTTCTTTATTCTTGTGAGCTAATTGTGTCACTTGACAGGTTTGCATCAGGGTATGCTGAAATCCTGACAGGCTAATTTGAGCTTGCAGTACCAATGAAAAACACATACGACACTCGTTATATTTAGTGACAATCAGTGTCATTTTCTGCTTAAATGCAAATGGCCCAATACAAATGTTTAGCTAGGTGCCTATTGGCAGATGTGAAACTCGTCCTGGGGTGTGGGGAGGTGTTAAGAGAGAGGTTGTGTGTTGAGCATGTGAGGTATCAATTTGGACCTCTGAAATGTCTAAGATTTGCAAAAGCACATCTTAAGCTCATGTGAATTCACACAGGAAACAACTGGTTAGCAGTTCATATTATTGGCCAACACTCTAAAATCCTAAAAGGGAAAATGATAAAGAGTGCAAGAAAACACAAAATAATGTAACCCAAATGTAGTAAGCATCAAACAGGCATAGGAATGTGTGGCTCTTTCTATAGCAAGCATTCATAGTATTTTCTGAAACATTTAATATTTGTAAATGAATTTCATATGTTCTTATAAAGAAAACTTAGGCCAGAAACACATGGGCAAAATAATGCAGCTTCAGGTCATGTTGCGGGTGTGCATTTACATGATGCGTGCCCTGAATGTGGCCTGAAGCCACATCAAGGCAGTATTATTTGTAAAGAACTGGGCCAAGGTGTGGATAGACTCTGCTTCTTCCAGTGGCCTGGTTCAGGACCATGGCAGCGCCCCAGATTGGGACTGTGCACATGTTGCTGCTGTCCCAGTGCAAATGGTGCCAGTGTGGTCTCCAGACAGTCTATTTGGCCCATCTGTTTTGGGCCTAAAGCTGCTTAGACCATGTGTATGTGGAGTGGTGCTGGTGGTAGTATGGGTCTGGTTACTGCTCACCTTCTGCTTAGGAATACTGATTGTTCTGCTTGTGAGATATACCATCTTTTGCAGTCCTTAACATCAACACGCATTGTTGGGGGGATGGGGATATGTTTTCCCACCTCTGATATAAAGCAGAAGTTTAAAGCTCCAGAAGTTAAATGCTCTCCAAAATAAAATTACTAATTAGGGTGTCAGCTGTATCATGCTGCCTATACTGCAAAGTTATTCACACAATTCTTGGAGGAATTCTTTACGCACCAGAGAGGAGTCTGATGGGGGAGAAGGATTGGCACCACTAGGACATACGATGTGCAGAGGTGGGCATTTGAGAAGGGGAATAAACAGGACTGATCCAAAAGATGTTTCAGTGTAATTGAACAGATACTAGTGAAGATAGTTTGTTCTATGTATGTCCTCTAAGAAGGACAGACAAACTTATGATTAGATGTACTGTAATTGTAAACTCCCTCCTATCATAGTCAATCCGATATAGATGCTGGCATCCTGTTTGTCTGTTATGATGTTGTCTGCTAGACTTAAGACATCATAACTGCTTCATATTTTCATATTTGTGACAGTGATACAATTGCCATTAGTGCAAATGACCCTTAAACCCACTATAAAATCCAGCCAGCTCTCCCAAGCAACTGAGGTCTATGCTGCAGGGTGCTGGAGGAGGAAGGCACCAGCCCTCTTGCACCAATGAATCATGCTGCAATGAAGAGTTGCAAGAGGATCTCCAGGGGTCCCTGCTTTTGGTAATCACAGGGCCATATGCTGCAAAAGGAGACTGTTACAACATCCTGCAGCACCCCACTTGGCAGCAGCATAGACCTCCATTCCTTGAGATGGCTGACTTGCTTTAAGGTGGCTTTCAGTGGTCAAATGGAGAGATAAACTGTAGCTATAGCCAGGGGAGGTCACTAGGGGACTCAGGAGACTTTTTTACCAGATGTGAAACACTACAATTAGAACACTCAAAGACATTGCAGCAGTAAGAAATTAAAACAAGTTGACAGAGCATAAAATGAAAAGCTGAATAAAATGCTCCTTAAGGCATTTACCCAAGGAAGGGCAGATACATGTCTCTACTCAAGATACAAGAGAACAAGTAGACATATGTTTTGACCTGTGTTGATGATCTGATTGTTTGCTGTGAAGAATAGGAAGACAACAACAAATTCACAGATCATTTATGCAAGGAAGTAGAAGTGAAACAACTAGGATACATCTCATTATTATTTTGGAATACAAGCAGAAGTTACATTCTTAACCAAAAAGCAAAAGATAGTTACTGAAGCCAGTCAGTCAATCATTTATTGCATTTGACTAAAAGCCATTACAAATCCAGAAAAGAAAAAGCACAATAATATCCCCCCAACAAAAGGAATTATATGTATAAGTCTACATTTATATCCATGGAAACATTATATTAGTTAGTCCCCTGCGCAATATCTTTCAGATAGATAGCACATACACTTTTTGCAGCTTTAGCAAATAAGGCTGTTCTATAGGTAACATACGGATCACATTCTGAAAGTAACCAGCATATTTTCGTATAAGAGCTCCCCACCCCCTTGCATGGAAGCCAAGATCTGACACAAGAACCTCTTCCTGGGATTTTGATAAAGCTGGCAATAACATAAATAGGGTATGATGTCTTCTACCTCACCCACTCCACAGATGCAAAGCCTTAGGTTTCTCGGGATTTTTCTGTATCTACCATCCAAGATAGATGTTGGCATAGTTTGAAAATGTAGTTCTGTAAATACCATTCTCAGAGGGGCAAATGTAATTGTTTCTAAATATTGAGCTCTTACATTATTTGATTTAAACAAATGGCACCAGTGGGAAAAATTGAAGATTTGATTAAAGCTAAGTCTTGCTCATTATCCCACTTATAAATCCAGTCCCTCAGCTTGTTTTTAACTCCAGAAAAAAATAAGAATATTTGTACACCCAGTTAGCACACCTATGGAGACCAATTACTGGATGCACACCATGGAAAGTGAAGCATTGCTGAACAATGACTAGCACACAAAAGCCATTAGAAAATTTCTGTACATAAGCAAAGTGAAAAGACCAGCAGCTGTTGGGATTTTGTGCAGAAGAACCAACTTACAAACTAATGTGACTGGAACTCAGTAAAAAGAGGAGCCAAATGCATGAAAGAAAAAGCACACTCAGCAACCAGCAATTTTAAACTAACAGGATATTTAGATGCAGACTGGGCAAATGATACCATTGACTGGAAATCTACAAATGGATACCTATTCTTCTATGGAGACAGGATGATTGATTGGAGTACATAGAAGCAGAAGACAGTTGAAATCTCCTATACATAAACTGAATGCATCTCGACCTCAGAAGCATGTAGCTGATAGACTTTTGAACAGAAGTGCCAACTCCAACAGAAATTTATGAAGACAACCAAAGATGGATAAAGATATCTCAAACAGTTCTCACTTTAAATATGTATAAATGAAATATCATTTCATAAAGGATATACGTGAACAAGGACTTATCAAGTTTGACTATTGCCCAACAGGATTACAGATACCTTTCACATGCCATTGTCCACCATGAAGCTGTATGAGAGAAGATGAATCCTGTGGACTTGTGCACACATTGTTGAGAAGGAGTGTTGAAAATGCCACATAGCTCTTCAATGGAGAGTCAGGAATGCCCCAGAGGTCAGTAGTAACAGGGTTAGATAGTTTGAGTGACCTGCAATAGGTTTCTTTTCTGTCTACTTATCCTGACCCTTCTGTGATGTGAACTGATACTCTTTCCACCTCTTCTTCCCAGAACTGCCTCAGCTCTCCTCTAGAATGCAGCTAGATTAGAATAAGTAACTTTACTATCTTAGAATGGGGTTACTATAATAAAGCCTTTATTCTTGTTTCTCTAAGCAATTGGTGTCTTTACTCTTTAGTCAGAATTTCTAACCAGTGCACTAACTGTAATAGTTGTTTCATTTCACATGCACATACTGTTAGTTTTGGCTTTTAAAAAATGTTGAACTGCTCTTCGTTTTTTGTTTTTGTTTTTGTTTTTTTATGGTGAAGGAATCTATCCTTAACTTTCCATGTTGTTTCTACCTCTTTAAATCCCCCCTTTTTTTGGGGGGGGGGGAGTGAGATAACAACAACACCTCTGATAACAATTTTTTTTTTATTAAAGAAGTAATTTCCAGGATATTTGATATCCTTGAGTCTCTGCTGTATGTTAATATCTGCTTAATCATGGAAACCTGCTAAGTAACCTTGAACAAGTCATACTCTCAGCCTTTAAGGAACACCTCTAAAACCTCCTCTAATAAAATCTTGTTTTTTTAAAAAAAATTATGATATAGAAACCATGTCAGACACAGACCAAGCATGTAGTACAAGTATGTTAGACAAAATTCCACAGATTATGGGGGCTTTTTAGATTGGCAGGAAAGTGTGACATGAAGTTGCCTTTACCTTAATGCTCAGCAGCTAGACTGCAAGCCCCAGGTGTGCATTTAAAAGGTACAGGGCAGCTAGACTGAGGGGTGTGGGAACGACTTATCTGAAGTCTTTTCTGTGGCTCAACAGCTACATGGGAAGCGGTCAGAACGCTACAAACACAGGCGGAGCAGCTACATGGGCGGCAATGAACACGGCTTTTAGCCGCGGTGAACCTTTAAATTTTTTTTTCCTTGCCGGCTGCGAACTGCGCAATTCCTCAATGCCCTGCAGGTGTAAAAGCTGGGGTTTAACTGCGAAGTTTTTTAAAGCTCCCAAACCCTAGCTCCACCCCTAATCCAAACCCTAGACATGTGCAGTAGGGACTCTGGGACGCCGTTACTGTTATTCTACTGTGGATAACATGTCAATTCATTCACAAAATAAGGGGGTTCATTCCTGATGCACCAGTGCAACGGCACAGTTGAAAAAGGCAGAGGAACCGCAGTGATAAACCGCTGAACTTTTATATTTTTTTCCTTGCCGGCTGCGAATTGCACAATTGCGCAATTGTGCAGTTCCCAGCAGGCAATGATAATGTCACTGTATTGTGTACCTGCGCAATTCGCAGCCGGCAAGGGAAAAATTTTTTAAAGCG
This sequence comes from Urosaurus nigricauda, assembly GCA_034509955.1. Taxonomy (NCBI): domain Eukaryota; kingdom Metazoa; phylum Chordata; class Lepidosauria; order Squamata; family Phrynosomatidae; genus Urosaurus; species Urosaurus nigricauda. Next base: position 308,414,430 of record JAOEGL010000001.1, on the reverse strand, counting down.
CGGCTAAAAGCCGCGTCCCTTGCTGCCCATGTAGCTGTTCCGCCTGTGTTTGTAGCGTTCTGAGAGCTACCCATGTAGCTGTTGAGCCACAGAAAAGACCTCAGATAAGTCGTTCCCAAATCCCTCAGTCTAGCAGCCCTGTACCTTTTAAATGCACACCTGGGGCTTGCAGTCTAGCTGCTAAGCATTAAGGAAAAGGCAACTTCATGTCACACTTTCCTGCCAATCTAAAAAGCCCCAGCAATGTTGCGCCCTTTTTAAAAAAGGTAGTGGGGAAATCAAGCTACTCTTTAAAGGCATTTCTTCTCCCTTAAAACTCCAAAATAGTGTTTTCATGGCACACTTTCCCTTTTTCTCGTCTAAAGGCTGGGCTTTCATGCAGCCATCAACACACCTCTTTTTGCCAATCTAAAATGGGCCATAGTGATGTGATTATTGTAAAATGATTATCCATATATCAACTGTATGTTAGTATAATTTGCTATAGCCCCAACTACTTCTTTTCAGAGTTTGGAAATAATGACCAGAATATTAGCACAAAATAATGTAGTGGTTCTGCACCCCCAGATTTAAGCTGTAGCTCTCTTCCATGAGCCTTCTGTGGCTGGTGGAGAGCAGGGGGAGGGATCAGAGAAACATCTGACTATGTTTTAATAGCCAGGCATGAAATGATGTTATCTGCTGAGGTACTCTGGATCCCATGATTAATAGACATAGGTACAGTACAGACCGGCAGTTTATGCCGGCCTGACTTTGTATTAGGACTGGGTGTCCAAACACCCCCAGCCCTAGTTCATCACCCTGCCACCATCATGGTGCATGCTTGTCCACATGATGTACATCATGTTGACACACACCAGGCACAACACCCAAACGGCGCTGGCTGGAAGGGGTGTCACCATGGCACACAAGCACGTCTGTGACGCCTCTTCCAGGAAGCTGCCCATTTCTGCCCCAGATCAGTGCTGCAGCAGACGCACTCTGCAGCACCAATCTATGCCCCCCCCCCAAAAGCTGCTCCAGGCAGCTTCCTGGAAGCTTCTAGTCACCCATCTGTACTGCTCCATAGTGAGATGCTCTTCTGATCACAGTCATACAGTGGGTCCTCTTTATCCATGTACTTGCCATCTATGGATTTAACCATCTGCAGAAGGCAAGCTCCTGTTGTCCCCAATGGCAGCACATGCATTAGTGTGGCCGTGCATGTGTTGCACTATCATTAGGGAGAATGGGACTTGAGGTCTCACATTTTTCAGTATCCTCAGGAGGTGGGGTCCAGAACAGATCCCCATGGATACCAAGGTCCCACTGTAGAATGACTCTAGGTAGGCTGCAGCAGGTCATCAATAATTCAGTGGGACTTTGGCCTGAATTGTACAGGTCAAATAAGGCAGGTTATGACCTCTTTGGTGGCATGGTGTTCAAACAACGCATGTTCCCAAAGCGCGCCGATCAAAAAGGAGCAGATTAAATCTGACTCCTGGTAGTGCTGGTTTGGAACCATGGTAGCAGTCTTTGGGAGAAAGCCATGTGGTCACTGTGGTCCCAGCCCAATTGTGGCTGGAGCAGCCTCTGACCCTCTTTACCAGCAGTGTGCTTCAGCCCTTTGTGGAAGGAGGAAGTGAATACCAACTTTCAGAATGACCAGAAGAAATCACATGGCGGTATAACTCAGAGTTACCTTTGTATATCCCATTAATAGGATTCCAGTTCATATGTTAAAAATAACAAGGGGAAACAACAACATTTTTCATTTTGACTTACTACATCATGCACAGAAGACCCCAGCAGATGTCAGTGGAAGATGTCCATCACTTATTTACAGTGATGAAGACTGGTAATAGGGAGATATTTATTGTCTGTGGAGGGGTTTAGTAGTGAAATGCACTGCAGTTTCCATCCCTGGAAGATTTTGCATGGGTCTTCTTTAAGTATGTATTGTTGGCAAAGTTTTGCATGGAGCAAAAGCTGTCAGTTACAGAACATGTTTTGCACAGAATGGAAATTCTTATTTGCAGCCTTGCAAGGTTTTCTATGGACAGAGGGTCTCATTTGCAGACTGGCACAGTTTTGCATGGAACAGGAGGTCTCATGTGCAGACTGGCAAGTTTTTGCACAGAACAGGAGCTATGATGTGCAGATTGCCTATTTTCTTTTTTTTAATGGTTAGTATAATGATTAATACAACCAGTTATTCCTTTTTAAACCATCTAACATTACTGAGCTCACTAACAATGAATTAGACTTTTTTTTTTCAAAAAATGCTCTGAGCTCTGCTTATTTGTTATTGATTTTAAAATTCTTAACTCATTAATCTTAAAGGACTGACAAAGTATCAGTAGAATGGACAGTCCATTGTGATTCCAAAATGGCTGAAAAGTAAACTGTACTTCATTTTTAGTATCTTATTATGGATTATTTTTGTTACCATGTCTAGCAAATGGGAATGGCCTTTGGCTAAATGCAATAAAGTCTGGAACAGAACTATTTTTTTTTTAGGGAAAGATGCCTTACAGAAAAAGATTAATATATTTCACAGGGAGAAAATAGGTCTTGGGATAGACCTCAGGCAGCATTCCAGTGTTCTCATACCTGGGAATAAATCCAATTGAATACTATGGGATTTACTTCTGCATAACCATGTATAAAATGGTGCTGTTAAATTCTAGATAACATGCAGACATAGCTGCTTTTAAAGGATTTGGGTTCCCACAAGAAGTCTAACAATTTTTTTTCTTCTAAGAAAATGATAGCTTTATTTAGGAGCCTTTTGCAACAATGTGAGGGGCAGAAAGAAAATGCTCTCCAAGGGGTCAATTAAAAGACTCGTCTCATTTTCCAAGTAAAATTGTGTTTTACATATTTTCTATTTAATTTTAGGCATTTAGTTTTATATATTTGATTCTCCACATAAATCCATTTTATGCCTGATTAGCCCTCAACTCCAGATTTATATTGGCACAAAACTGGTGACATAGCATGGAGATTCATGACTTTGCTCACAGTTTCTGCATATTTCGTGCAGTCACCAGCCATATATGCTTTAAAAATAACATACATCTATTTTCTATGGAGCTGGCTAGATGCAAAGGAAGACAGGGTTCTGAATTTCAGACAATGAAGAGAGAAGGGAGTTGTGGTTAGTGCAGCTAATCTACCCATTGCTGTTCCTTAAGAGATAAAATGAAGTCGCTATATCTGGAATAAATTAATAAGTAATCATGTGCTGTCTTTTCATGATTTCCTCATTATTATTGAAGAAAGGGAATAAAACTTGACAAGAGGCAAAACCAAGTTTCTGCCAAAAACATATGCATCCCTAAAACAAAATCTTCAGAGACACAAAAGGGTCTTAACCATTCCACTTGTTAAGCTCCTTCTTTTGAGAATTTAGCTGCAGGGCAGCAGACTTCCAGAGTATAGCTTCTGGAAATTGTGGCATCAGCTGCTTCATGAGAGAGGGATACACTGGAATGATAATCTGGAATTTTTCACACTTTACAATTACACTATTATGACTCCACTTTAATTCCCATAGCTATATCTGAAGGAATCCTGGAATTTGCAGCTGCTTGTTGTTATTTTTGTGTGCCTTCAAGTATTTCAGATTTATATGATTTTTCTGCTTAGATTTCTTCAGACTGGAGTTGCTTTTGCCTTCTTCTGTGGCTGAGAGAATGTGACTTGGGGGAATACCTTGTTGGTTTCCATGGGGATTCAAACCCTGGTCTCCAGAGTCCTAGTCCAACACTCAAATCACTACACCACACTGCCTCTCAGTTGCAGTTGTGGGAAGGGTATTTAAAATTCCTAGAGAATTCTAGTGTCTCACCAAACTACAATCCCCAGGATTTCATAGGGTGTTGCCATGGCAATTAAAGTGGTATGGTAGTGCTATAACAGAGCAGTGTGAACAGATCCATGGTCTATGATGGAGAAAGGCAACACTGACAACATTGGTGATGGCCCTTGTGGTCTCTTCCAACTCTTATGATTCTATGATTCTTTGAGAATACTACCAAGATTAATACTAATGAATATGATATGGGGAGAACAATATGGGTTGCACAATAGTTTTTATTCATAGCTTGGCTATCTGTGAAATCTCTCTATTTGTTTTCTTAGAAATGTGGTGAAGTACTTGTCATGCAGCATTGCACTGAAAATTGTATCTCAGGTTTTAACGCTTGAGCTTTAGTAATCAAATATTGTGGGGGAAACCATCTGGGCAAGTTTGTCTGTACCATGGCTGGCCTCTGATCCTACATGATGTACCGAAAACACTTTACCTTCCCCACCCACCCCCACTGGCATTCAGCAAGCTTCAGTGTAATTTATGCCAATCAGCATGTACTCAGATAAGTCTTCTGGATGGTCTGCAGCTGTTGGAAAAAAATCCCCCCCTACCACATCCTTTTCAGGTTCTCCCAGATGCTGCCTTCATTTTTCGAGTGTCAGAGCACTTCTCAAGTAGAGAAACATTGGCAGCTCAGCCAATAATAAGTAGCAGGCTGTGTTAGTAGTGAGCAGCAGAGAGAGAAACACTCCCTCCCCTTCACCCTCATCACAGGAAAAAGACAAACAAAAGGGTCTGATTAGAATGGGGGAAATGCCGGTGATAAAATATTTCCCTGGGATGTCAAGGATTTTTTAAACTGCTTCCCCAAGGAATTCACTGGAATAATTTAGTGGTAAGTGGTGTGAATGCTGACTGGATTCCTAGTGATATTGTAGCAACAGCTGATGCATGTATTTTTTTAAAGTATGAGTTGAATAATTACAAGGAGTCTGAAATTTTGCAAGTCCAACTTCTTAAGGCAACCTACCAGACCCATTCAAGTCTCCCAGTGCAATACCAGGCATAAGAGCAATCTAGAATGATATCCATAAAGCATGTATCTCCAGTATAGAGATGGCTATGAACTGGCTATGATGACAACTATCTAGATGGCCACAAGTTCCTCATATCATTCTACTGCATCAAAAGCAATCTCAAACCACACCTTAGGGAGGATGGCAAAATAGTGATATTCTCAGAATGGATGCATTATTAATTACATGGAAGTAAGAAAATGTAGCAACTATAGGAACGTGCCATTAATTTCCTGTGCAAGCAAAATTATACTCAAAATTCTGAAACATAGAATCCAATCATTTATAAAAAGAGAAATCCCATAGGTGCAAGCAGGGTTCAGGAAAGGAAGAGGCACTAGGGACCACATTGCAAATATATGATGACTAATGGAGCAGATCAAGGAATTCTAGAAGAAAATCAGCATGTACTTTATGGACTGTAGCAAAGCCTTTGACTGCATATGTAATGAAAAGCTCTGGAATGCACTTAAAACATGGAAGTGCCACTACATCTGATAGTCCAGATGAGAAATCTCTACTTAGGACAAGAGGCTACAGTAAGAATAGAATATGGGGAAACACAGTGGTTCCTAATCAGCAAGGCTGCATTCCATCACCCTATTTGTATCAAGGAGCACTGAGTCTCCATGGAGCAGAACTCTGAGATTTTGATGATCTCTGTGAGTTCCGGGAGGTAATTTTTTTCTGCTTTCCCTTTATCAATCCTTATCTGGGGTATAGTTGTTGGGAGGAAGGAGGAGGGCATTGCCCCCACTGAAAACCCCCTCCATGAAATTTGTTTTCAGTCTCCAAATTTCTAGCATAGTAGAGAGCAAGACACTGAAAATGGTTCACTCCTGAATCTGTTACATTTACTAGGTTCTTATTCCATTGGTTATTTTGTCAGCCCCAGTCTTTGGATGCTTTCTTTGAATGCCCAGGTTTTATTTCTAAATACTAACCTGATGCTTTAAGGTGATGCAGTGCTAGAAACCGTTTTGTAACTATGTAAGTATGATGCAGGATCTCATCTAGTATAGTGGGTGGTGGCTGGCTATATCATTTTTCATTACTTTGGTGGATTTTCTTCCATAATTAAAACCTGGGGAAACTATTCTGTCTTGTTGTTGTTGTGGCTGGTGAACTTATCAAAGGTTGTTGTTTTTTTTTTACAAGATTTGTTCAGGGGGGTTTGATTTCCCCTTCCTCTGAGGCTGAGAGAGTAAGATTTGCCCAGTATCATGCAATAGGCTTCCATTACTGAACAGGGATTCAGACCCTGGTCTCCAGAGGCCTATATTCCAGTGCTCAAACCACTACACAACATTGGCTCTTGCTATTCTCTCTAGGGAGAAGAGGATGTTACACTTAAAAGTTAGCTTAGTTTAATTTTAAGTTGGTGTTTACATTTATTTTACATAAAATATAGTGTTAGTGTTATGTTACACTAAAAGCCTTCACAGAATGGGTTGGAAAATCTTGCCTAAGATCTGACTATTCTTCCCATCCCCCTCTTTGTTTTGAGCTTCAGAGAGAAGGAAGTGGCATGACTTTTTGAAGCATCACTCTCTTATCCAGTAGAAAGGAATGAGTGAGCAAGGCACCCATACCCATGTAGGAACTATGCAGAGAACAAAAACTTAGGATGCTACACAACATTTACTTAGCTGATCCATTCCATCCCCATATCACAATAAAACTCATAGATACAAGATACTGTATCACTTTTTAAACAAATAAACTGCTCTTTTGAAATCCCCATACATTTAAGGTAAAACTCAGAACAAACAATTATAGCCCTTTATTTTTCCCGATTATAGAAGATTATAGTTGTTTTGAACCCATACCAGGGAAGCCCATTTTTGAAACAAAAAATGAACTTCCACTCTTTTCTTTTCCTTCCTTCGTTCCTTCTGCTCCTTATCCTCCTCCTCCTCCTTTATGTCTGGATCACTAACAGCTGTTTCAGTATCAGAAAATGGAAAATAAATAAGCCATTTAATTAGTCAATATAAGTCAATTTACTTCTTAAAAATAATAAACTCTTGTAATCTAATCATGTACTAAAACAAACAAACATCCCTATATCCATTGTATTCATTGAATCATCTGATGTTCAAATTAATAATTAGGCACACTTGCATGCATGCATGATTTCTTAAGTGGATCCATAGTATTTTCAATTCCCATTTAGCTGGTGATGGCTACACTTGCAATCAGTGCTCAGCTTGTGGAAGAAAAAGACTTTGGCGGAAAAAAACACACTTGTCTACTTAGCTATTTGTTATTTACATTTTTAAGGCCACCTTTCCTTCAGTAGTTTTATGAGGTATATCACATAGTAGTTTTTTTTTCTCATTTTCATCTTTACAGCACTCACCCCTGTGATTTAGAGTCACTGGTCCATTATCACCAGTTGTTTTATGACTCAAGGTCTTCTCCGATTTGTAATTCATTTCCATTCCAGTATCTATCTCTTGTGTCTTTTCCCATTTTCCTCCTTAGTAGTTTCTCATCTTATGTGTCCCATCACCCCCTTGTAGATATTTTAATTTCTATGGGTTACATGCACTCACAATCATATAATCATGCAGTTGGAAGGGACCACAGGGACCACAAGGGCCATCAAGCCTCTACCAGGCAGGAATATACAACTAAAGCACTCCTGAAAGATGCCGATCCAACCCATGTTTAAAGACCCCCAAAGAAGGAAGGTCCACCACCTTCTGAGGCAGTCTATTTCAATATCAAAAAATTCTTACAGTGAAGAAGTTCTTTCTAGTGTTTAGGTGGAATCTGCTTTCTTATAATTTGCATCTACCGGTTTGTGTTCCAGTCTCTGAAGCATCAGAAAACAAGCTCACTCCATCTTCTACCTGACACCTCCATAGATATTTAAAAATCAAGCCATCTCTTAGCCTTCTTTTCTCCAAGTGAAACTTACCCAGTTTCCTAAGTTTTCTCTCTTTAGGTTTGGCCTCCAGACCATTGACCATTGTGGTCAACTTCCTACTTTATCTCTTGTCTGTTATTTGTCTTTTACTCCTCTCTCTCAACATTTCTTTTTTCCCTATTTCTTCTCTGTATCTCAACTTCCCTTTCATCTCTCCAGGCCTTCCTTCACCTGTATGCAGCACAACTAAACAGTATGTTGGCACTATAAGCTTCCTGTTCCTCCCTCCTCTTGTTATTCTCTATTCTGTCTTGTGCTAGATGGGAGGGGAGGCAGGAAACAGTTTAGCTAATAAAAATATTTTCTTATATTATTCACAGGAATAAGCCTCCACATTATGAAAAAATATGTTACATTTGAAACAAGGTAAGTTTTTTTTTAATGTAGCCCCCAGTTTAACAGTTTACAACACTCTGGTTCTGATCATTGCTTCTCTACCATAATAGTTCATTGAGGCCCAAATTGCTTTTGCTTGTATTGTGTAGAATGACTGTCTCCTAGGTGACTCTCCAAATAGAGGTATAATGAAGAAAACAATTTTTGGTGGGTATTTGATGTCTGTCTTTCCCCATTTCTTTCATAGCTAGGAAGGGCAGTTAACATCTGGTTTAAAGGAACAGCATGCCCCTTCTAGCCAGGTGTAAGAGACAATACCTAATCTGGGATAGTACCTTTATAAGAGGGAGATAAAATCAACCCTAGAAGGAATAGATCTTCTCCACTCCTTTTGGGACGATGGAAGTAGGTCCCCTCAGGGGCAGGACATGTGTTCGCTGAGGCCGCAGGGTGATTAGGCTGGGAGTGGCTTCTGATCACTCCTTTCAGCTTGTCTGATTCACCCCTTAGTTACTTTATATTTTGTAAGGATGGGAAGAATAGTGAAATGTATTTTTAAAATGGTTAAAAGTGTTTCTCAAATATATAAAAAATCACTATCAAGAAGAATCCTGAACTGACAATAATCTTTGTAAATCAGGTCTCTCTCTGAACAAAATTCAGACATGGTTGTTTTACATAGAAAATGGCATTTCTGCACAGAAATATTATTTTCTGCCCAGAAAATGCTGTAGTAGTTGGGAATTATTCTGTGAAAGTGAACTTTTTGTATGGAAAACAGCATTGTCTAGGCAGGAAACAGTATTCCATTCTCTGCAAGAATGTCACATTTGTATTTTGTGCAGAATACATTTTGGAATTTTTGAGTACTTTCTTTCTTAGAATAAAATTGGTAAAATTACTTGTTGCTTCCTTTGAGAAGAAACATAGTGAAGAATTACAATAGGGTGCAAAACATATTAGCAATTATCTCTAAAATCCTATTTGGCTCAGCATAGCTTAGTAGGTCTCCATGCAGACCTACAGAAGGCTGACCCATGTACAAGCCTCCTGAATTCCCCTGCACAGCCATTCTGGCTTTGTGAGGAGCAGGCAGGATTGTACAAACATTTGGCTATGTTCCCATAGCCAGACATTGAGACCTCTGCACTGATACAGGTCCAGACCATTTTTACTGAAAACTAAATTTACGCCTCTGATAACATCATTTTTTATTCTCTTGAATGATTTTAACACTTTTGCCTGGTAAATAAGCCAGTAGAACTTCACAAACTTTTTTTGTTGGCCCAATACCTATCACTTTTTTGTGGATTTTGTATTTAGTTGTATTTTGCTGCATGCTAACATGGCCACTCCTGAATATGTTTTCTGGTGGACTCCAATGGATCTCAGCATTGATCATTTCATACGATCATTTCATATCTGGCTAAGGGGAGATATTTCTGTGATCTTGCCTGCTCCTCACAAAAAAGTAATGGCTGTATTTTTGTGTGGGAGGGCTTCAGAGGTAAGTTTGGAAGGGTTTGGGTGCTGCAGAAGTATACTAACCCCCACAATGCCCAAAGAAGGTCATACACACACATAAGTGAAATATACACATACATGTCCCTAACAGGATAATAGCCCATGGTTATTAAAGGTTGATAATGATGTATTTCAGTTAGAATACACAGATCCTCTGCAAGTGCACCAAAAAGTGAATAGCTATACGGGCTGGCCAATAAATGAAGGATGCAGATTTTTTAATCAGAAATGTTTTCAGAGTTTCTTATCATAAACAGACGATTGTTCTGCAGCAACTCCATCACTATATTCTTTCTGCCCAGTCAAGAAGTCTGCAAGGCTCACTGTGGATCCCAGGATTACATCTATTTATTTATCTATTTTATGGGTTAGTGATACAGTAAAGAATTGCTATGAGGTTCCTAATAATATAAAACAAAAATCAGTTCAAATTATAATCAGTAGAGGGGGGAATAATAGAATCACAGAGTTAGAAGAGACCACAAGGGCCATCCAGTCCATCCCTGTGCCATGCAGGAACTCAAAGCACCCTACAACAAACTCCAACTCCCAGAATTCCATAGCCTTGAGCAAAGGCAAAGCGGTGCCAAACCAAACCGGGTTATTTCCTCGGTGTGAATGCAGCCTCAGATGTGGAATGTCTCCTTGCTAGCATGATATTTCTCCAGCTTGCAGTGATGTGAAGATTCTCCATTTAACTTAGGCAATCCTCATGCCATCAGTGCACAAACAGTATGTCTCTTCTGAGGGAATGCTTCTCAAGATTTTTCTTCCCTCAGTTACTACTACAATGGGGTAAGTAAGTCAAGGCAGGCAGAGCCTTGGATCCTACTGAGTTGTAATATGGACCATCATATAGCAGAGTGGCAGCATGATTCACAAGTCAGTTGCAAATGTTGTAAAAGAGTGTTTTTTCTGGTCTTTTTTTTTTAAAGGTCCTCTACATCTGTCTTCAGTTTCTTTGGCTCCAGCATTGTGCAGCAGTGGCAGTTCTTAGTGCAGCTAAGAAAAATATTCTGGGAATAGAATACACATAAATCCTATCCCAATGGATGCATCTGTATGCCCCTGTCACATGAGAAGAAATGGCTGCTAACCATGGAAAGTGAGCAAATGAGAGTTGCTTGGAATTAAAAAAAAAAAGATCCCCAGTATTCTGCCTTGGATTGTGTTCCTTTATTTCTCATAATTACGCAGCAGGAAGGCATCTGAAAGGGGACACATGAGCTTAATGTCATAGATGTACTATAACCATAGGTGTAGATATCTCCTTTGCAATGCAATTGTTATGAAAAATATAGACATGCTCTTCAAAGGAGGATTGCTGGGTTACATGATGTCCAAGTGTTTGGATAAAGCCCCTAATGCTATGTAATTTAAAAGGAAAAACACAGAGAAGCACCAGAAGATGGTAATGCATAATGACACTTCCTTCCTGCTGGATTCTAGCACTTAGTCAGAGGCAAACCTGTAAGGCATCCACAGCTCTCTATGACCTTGGCTTCTTATTGCTGGCTCTGTGTCCTTGGGGGATGCCCATGCCATCCTGAAACATTGTTAGATTTTCTCATCACCTGAAAAAATAACCAGCTCACTCATTTTTTTAGCACTTTTTTGACAAGCTCTTAGATGTGGCTCATTCCTCATGATATCCCCATTCTTGCACTTCTCACACTCCACTGATTCTATTCTCCTTGCTGCAGTCAGAAACCTAGATGAATTCTTATGCAACCATGGTAGAGATGATATGATAGGTTCAAAAGCAACAGAGGAGAGTATTGTTCAATTCTCATATTCCAATTTAAATGGAATTTCCATAGTATGCATTTAAGCTACAATAATGTTCCCTTAAAATATTTTTTTTTAAAAAAAATACTGCTTTCAGGTCTGAGAACAATCAATCAATACCTTTCCTTTGTTACTGTTACCAGCAAGAAAGATGTTAAGGTTTGCAGTTGCTCATGGTTGTGATTTCTCAAGATCCTTCATCAGCTTTTGCTTGCTACAATCCATCTTGATTACTCTCAACATAGTGTCCATTTCTGAAAAATGAAATGTTCGAAGAAGTTATATTACTAGTTTGGAATAAACTGAACCAAAATCCTCATCTATATGTGTGGCTGCTGTGTACTGTGAATCGTGGGGACACAAATGAACTCCATGTTGGTATACTCACTGTTACAGTTATAGTTCATAAATGAAGCCTGCCATTCTGTGCAGTGCTGGAAGTAAAATTAACTTCTATGGTATATGAGTGAACTGATCCGTGGTAGCAGTCAGGGTTCGGGCTCAGGCTCTGAGCATACAACTGAGATGCAGCAGCTGTGCCAAATTCCCTGTCGGTGAGAGTGTCAGGTCAAAGCAGGATGCTACAGTTAGGCACTGCAGAAATAATCTGGTTTGACATCACTTTAATTGCCATGGCTCAATGCTATGGAATTATGGGAAGTGTAGTTTGTTCTGGCACCAATGCAAAGCTCTGGTGGCACAACAAACTACAATCCGTGGATGCAGCCTTAATGAGTTTTCCCCCACACTCATTTGAATCAATTTCTAATTCAATAAAAGTGTGGTCAAAATTGACTGATGCTGGGTTAGGGTAAACCCAAACAAATGTAAGAAATTTATTGAAGCAAATCAAATGAATGTTTATTATCCAGTATATAATTTCTTAACCAAGGATTTGACTACAAAGAGAAAGCCTGTGTTAGTAGCCTTCTTTAAAAATAATAATAATAATAATGCAAGCCATTTTAAGGAAATAGCTTCTATTTTTCAGAGCTTGGAAAGAACTAGTTACAAATAATAAATAAATAAATAAATAATGATAAATGTAATTAATATCTTTTTGCAGTACCTGGAGCTGCAGTAACCCTATGGAATGCCCTTCCTTGGGAGGCTAGGATGGCCCCAGTCCTGCTTCTCCTATGCAGGCAGGCAGATTTTTTTATTCATGCTGGCTTTTAATATATAACCATGTCAGGGAGGCTTTTCTGCTCCAGTTATGTTTTTAACCTTTGTATGTTTCATGTCACTTTATACAGCTTTTTAACTAGACAATTTTAACTGTTTTTATATTTTTATTGTTTTTTTTAATGGACCTAATTTATCTGTGACCTGCCTTGGGTCCCTTTCTGGGAGAAAGTTGGCATAAAAATGAAATGAAATGAATAAAATAACTAAGGTACAACTATGGGGCAAAGCAGACCAGCAGCTTCTGAGTGGCCTTCAGCCACTCCAGCCCCAGTTGGCCCCTGATCAGCACAGAACCACAACGACCAGACAGCCCACTCTGAAAGTGGGCTGCCTCTGTGATCCTGAATGAGATGCTGGCAGAAGTAGCTTTTTGCCACTCCTTTGTGCCAATTTTAGGCTGTCTTAGACAGCCAAGGAGCAGCTTCTGGCTATTCTTGGGGGCGTGCATCATCTGTATGCCAGTTTTTGGCCTGCATTGTTCAGGCCATAGTTACATAAGATTTACTGCTTTTGCAATGTGACTGTAACTATTTAGTTATAGGGGATGTGGCCTCACACCTTAAATGGGTTTATATATGATAACAAACAATGTAATGACAAACTAGTTAGGGGACCTTGGAACTGTAGATGTAAGTAATTACTTTATAAAGGACTGTTCCAAGTTCCGAGATATATCCACATGCCAACAGGAACTAACTCTGCTGTTGTCCATCCAATAGCATAGCAACAAATCACTCCTGCATTGGCCTTTGCTTTCAAAATCAGGGGGCACAAGGTAAGGAAAAGGCAAAAAGCTTCCATACCAACATTTACTGGCTTGTGGGACACTGTCTCAGCAAAATGAGGTATCCTCTGTAGCAGCTCAATCTGCAGCATGTCTCCCAGGGTAGTAGTGGCCATCCATGGCCTTTTATGAATGACAGATATCAACTACCAGCTGGTTCACAAATCTGTAAACCCTTGTGTTTATTGCTCCCGGAGGTCTTTTTGCTTCAGATAATTCATTACTCGTCTGCCACGAAGCTGCTCATAAACTGCAAAGCATCCTGTACAGAAAAGCTTGAGAGCATACGATGGATTTTACACAATGTATCATGTCAATCAATTATATGAAGATGTTAATAAGCGGATCTTGCAGACAAAGTATCTTGTCATTCCACAGCCTGGATATTTGCATAAGTCGAGCTTTTGATGTGATGCTTCAGAGTGGCTTTACTGAACCTCTTTTACTGTGTTTTTAAAAATCTGTTTAAAGACCTTTGTAATGCATGATGCTGAATGTGGCCCAGCTATGATGAGTGACTATGGTACATTTTTTTCTCTCCTTGAAAAATGGGCAGTTGTAGTCTGATTTCTGACTAGAAATGCTGCTCCAGGTACAAGTGATGTACAGCTGATGCAGATGTACATTGTAGTGATGATCTGGTGTTCACTGAACTTGTTGGATGCATCTGAGGGTGGGGACACACATCTCCAAGTTCACTTTCTTTTGCACAAATCAGAGGGGAGAATTAGAGTGGTGATACCAATTTAATATTATTTATTTATTTATTTTCTTATCTGTTCCCATGGAACAAGACAGGGAACAACAATAATTAACAAATACACGGCAATAGTTAAACACAAATCCATTAAAACCCACATCAGTTTTAAAGGACAAAAGATGCACATATATAAAAACAATCCACATTTAAAAGTCATCATTTAAAATTCACAATTTAAAAATTATATGGATAAGCCTAGTTTTAGCTCATCAATATTGTGCCTAGAATAATTCTTTTTATACATGCTTTCTTCAAAGATCATACTACAAAGCATTTTTTCTTGAGTATTCCCAGAGAACTTTGGAAATTAAACAGCCCTATTCTCATAGGTGGTATTTCTCAATTGCACAGGTGTACACATTTTATCTCACTCCCGGTTTTTCTGTTCCCTTAGCATCAGTATAAGGCACTACACTTTGTTTTCAAGTTATTTTGCTGGGTGCTTAGGACTTATTTTCAGTTAATGGAGAGGATAGAACAATCCTCAAAGTCTAACTCAAAGTAACTCGCACACAAATTTGGAGATATTTTCTTGTCTCCCAAACAATTGTAAATGGAATTTCTGTCAAGTGACAGAAAATATGGGCTTTATTTTCACAGTTATTTTCTTGTGTTGCTGTTAACATCTAGTAAAAGATGAGGAAAGAGTCAAGCATAAGATCAGAGTGCCAGTGTTGCATTCTTTCTGTTAAGGAGGAACTGAAATTTTCATTGTATGTGAACATTTCAGATTTCGATTAAATCCTGATGCCAATCACATTTTGATCTGAACGTACTATGATGCCCAGCTCAAGACAGCTGCCACTATATGCCAAACTTGGCTGCTGAAGTGGGAGAGGGACTAATCCTTATGCTTCCAAATAGTATGATTTGCTACTTTACTTCATCTTAATTTTTATTGTTGTACAGGATTTGAGATGCTGTAACAGCCTGAACATAAAAGACTTGTACCACAATTGAGATGTGGTGCTGGAAATGAGTGCTGAGGATACATGGATGGTCAAGAAGACAAATAAATGAGTCCTGGAACAGATCTAGGAACTATCCCTGGAAGCCAGGATGGTTAAGGTGCTGTACTTTGACCACATCATGAGAAGGAATAATTCATAAGAAAAGTCAATGATGCTAGGAAAAGTAGAAAGCAGTAGAAAGGGAGGAATAGTGCATGCCAGATGGCTAGACTCAATCAGAGAGGCCATGGGCCAGGACAGGGGATTTTGGAGATGTCTCATCCACAGGGTTGCCATGAGTTGAAGTTGACTTGAGTGCAGTTAACAACAACAACAGGAACAGAAGAATGTGGTGACTTCCAATGCTAGTGTAACAATTGTTACCATCAGTGATCACTGCTGTACTAACATTGGATGTCATCACATTCTTGTTTACATTTTACCTGTTTACCTTTTTTAGAGGGTAACCTATGAAGTCATGTGAAATGGAACCAAATTTTTGCCATTAATTTCTAGAGTGAAAGGAGGAGTGTTCAGCGATAACTGTGATGGCTCCTGTAAGTCTGCTGAGTAGCACTGCACAAACCCAAACATTCTGCATTCCTTGTTTGGCTGAAATGCTACTTCTTTTATTTAATGATGGGTTGTCTCCAGCTTTGTGTGTCCTACGTTTTTCTCTCTCCTCTTTTTGACTATTCTGCTGTTCCAACTATTCTGCTTCTTGCCCTTTTGTAACACCACCTGCCCAAATGACTGTAATTGAACAGACATTCACAAAAGTGCAGTGAAAAAAAAATTGATTGCATTTTTTCCAAATCACTCTGGCAAGAAAGGAAGTCAGAATCATGATGTCTCTGAAGGGTAACCCATTGAAGAAACAAAGGATGCCTTTTCTTTCTACACTTATGTATCATTCTGAATGACTCCATGTGATTATTAGCCAGCTTACAAAAGCTTGCCACTACTACTTCTACTTTTCTTTTTTAAAATGGACATTTTAAACACAAAATAAATACCACAACATTTCCAGGTCCCTCTGTACTTTCCTTTGAGATTGCCTGCAAATCCATCAATGAATATATCGGAATTGGGCAATGACTTATTTTATTATTGTTTTCATAAAGTTCTATTTTTCTTTATATCTCTGTTTTCAGTATAATGAATTAATAAATGACCAATATACTGTCAGTAATGATAAGCAGAAAGTCCCAGTAACCACTTGGGGGAAACTTGGTCTTTCTATACAATCAGAAATCGCCTTTTTCAATTTCTGATAGGTCTTGTTGGATCAGTTTAAAACTGGTTCGTGTTCTTTTGGAGGGGGGGGGGAGAAGAATGGAGGGAGGAAAAGCAAAGAGGACTGGTAACAGGCTCTTTTTGCCCATGTTTACCCATACAGCTATTCTGTCCTATTTCTGGATACAAAAATCTATGTTGATTTGCTCTAGAGCAAAGGTGGGCAATTATGACCTTTCAGATCTTTTTGGTCCACAGTTCCCACCAGCCCTAGCAAGTTTACACAATGAAAAGGAATTATGGGAGCTGCATTTCAGAACTATTGAGATGGACACAGGTGTCCATCCTGACCTAGACTAGATTGATGGGTACCCAAGACAGTATCTTTTTGGTACCACTATGTTTCTTCACTTTGAGTTGCTCTAGTTTCTTGATCAATTTGGTTATATTTTCTATGTATCCAAAAGTTTTAATTATCACCTTTAAAAAAAATTGACAGAAAGTTTGTTTTGATTTGTAGTTGTTAACTTTTCTCTATGAAGTCACTATCTAAATTTATACATTTTTCCCAGCGTATCTTGACCCCCCAAATACCTGACATTGTAGAAGTCTGCAGATTGCACCTTACGAGGGGATATTGTAAAGCAATAATTATCACCTGGACGTTATTACGGCATATTGATGAAATTTTGTCAGTATCATCATTGGTCCCTAAATGCACATTGCTGAGAAAATCAACTCATTGTGTCCTTTATTTTTGTGAATGGATCTGCCAGAAATGACTAAAGTGTAAAATCCTTGTCAGGTGCAATCTGCAGACTTCTACAATATAGAAGTCTGCTATAGGGATGGGGAGAAGACAGTATAGGGGCACTGCTTCTCCAAATAAAATATTTGTCTCCAGTGAGATTTTCCTACAATTTCCAAATTTCTAGCTTTACACACACACACACACACACACACACACAAATGGGTGTGATGTTCACATTCTCTTGGTCACTTTGCCTGTGCTTCTTTTTTGGATGCCTAAGCTCCATTTCTAAATGCTTAACTGAAGTTATTGTAGTGCTAGAAATTTATGAAATGAAAGAAAAATGGGGTGTAGTTATTTGGGGATCAATGCCCTCATACCCCCCGCCAACAACTACATTCCAACTTGTGCTGTGATGTGTCATGTTTAGCTATGCTGTAGGGCTAGAAGAAGCCCTCTCTGGTGGAAGAGCCAGCCCCAGTCTCCTGAGAGAGAAAATGGTTCTGGGTATCCCTCCTGGCTGTGCTAACTGGTATGGTGGAAGCAATAATGTATTTCATAGTTTCAGAGGCAATGGCACCAATATTAGAGTTGGGAAATACATGTTGCTAAACCAAGGGAGGGCGGGGGGGGGGCAGAGAAATTTGTAGGCCTCCTCTCTCCAGATACATTTCCTCCTTGACAGCAACCCAGTACAAGATGCATGTGTGTTTGTGTGTGTCTAAGCAGCATAGAACCTCTAACCACTGATGTTCCTGGAGCACTTGCCTTAGTGGCATTATTGATAATCGAGCTTTGTCCATACTACTTCTTCTAAAACATAAAAGAGTGAGTTGCAGCTGTCCCATGTCACTAAAATCTAGTGCTAGGGGCTAAGTAATGTAACTGTTCGCCAAAAGAAATAATTGTTAGTGATGTGTCCAATGACCTTGTACAACATGGTAACATTCTTCCTGGAATACCGATAATAAGGACATGATCTATGTAGTGTTTAGAAGGTTGAATGCCTGTAACTGAATTGTCATCATGAAGATGAAGTATCTTGTTCTGCTAAATTGGAAGGGCCTTCAGTACTGGTGGGCAGAAAGCTCTGGCAAGCATTTTTATAGGCAGTGAATCTTCCTTAATTTCTGCTGTTATTGCTTGTGTATTCTCAATAAAAGAACAGGGTGGGTGGCACTGATGGGGACAGTGATGTTCCCATATTTATGCCACTAGGGAAATTTCTTATATACACATCAACATAGAGAACACAAGTGCTTGCATGTTAAGAAGTGGTGCCTTGTAATTAATTATTCATTTACTACCAGACTCGGTAAACCATTTAATCAAGCAACACTGAATATAATAGTACATCTCTTTCAGCCATCTACTCAAAACAGGGATAGCATTCAGCCATTGTGCTGCTGCTGTTTGAGAGAGCTCTAGGAAAACAACAGTGTTGGGCTTCAGTTCAATACAATGTTGACCTGTATCAATCCTAATGCAAATTTCACTGTTTGCTCTGTGTGGAAAGTGTACATCTTAAAAAAATAAACAAAACCTTTTAAATGTTTTTTATTGCTTTAGCTTCCCTTTCATTATCTGTGGCTTCTTGAGAAATAAACATTCTTGCCTAGGGAGGGAGAGAAGAGGCAGGCCCAGCTCCACCAGGGCTTGCCTGAGGAAAGAGGACTCTCCCTCCATACCAACTGCCATCCTCTGCCTAGGGAGGGAGAGAAGAATGAAAATTAATAATTGTAAGCCGCTCTGATAGCCATTAAGGCTGAAGAGCGGGGTATAAATACTTTAAATAATAATAATAATAATAATAATAATAATAATAAAATGTGAAAAATGTCAAGTATATGAAACACCAGAAAAGCTGGATATAATATTGTTTACTATAATAGTATTTACTATTTATTTACTATATAGTAATATTATTTACTATAATATTATAATACTATAATATTATTTACTATAATTACTATGGAGTAATAATATTATTTACTCTCCAACTCCAGTTGATCACAGAACTCTCTCTCTCTCTCTTTCACACACACTTAGAGGAGTAAACAGCATTGTTAAAGGAGGACATTGTTATTTAATATGAAGACAGTCTACAACCTATTTAAAACGAACCATTGTGTTGGAATTTTAAAATAATCTCACTTCACTGATGTGAACATGGTCATTGTCTTTCCATATTCTCTACTTGTAGGGGTGTGTGGCAATGGCACAATGGTGTGGTGTGGGAAGAAAATATATTTTTAGCACCTTGGAACAGAACAATAGTATCCCAACAGTTCTGCTCTATTTTATACTTCTTCAATCCAATCATCTATGATTATCAACATGTCCTGTTCTGGTTTGTGATCAATTTCTACCTGGAGCCCAACACAGAATCTTTCTCTGCACTCTTTATATGATACACAGTGGCCTAAGTACTGCTATTGGCTACACAATTGCTCACAGCTATTAGTAAGTCAAAGTGATTGCCTGCTTTTTTTAAAAAAAACAAACAAAAAACAACAACTAAGTGGGTAGTTCAGTTTCTTGAAAATCCAGCAAGTTGTGCTCCTGGGGTATTTTTTCTTCTTTCTTCATGAAGACCCCCTCAGAAGTCAACTAATACTTAGTGTATCTCCTTTTGCAAGTAAATAACCTGCAGTCACAGACACTTCTATTTCTCATTCAGTTAGCCCATTTACTTCAGTATTGAGTGGTTTCCTTTCTGTGCCAGTACTCAGTTTTTCAACAAGTCTGAGCAGTTGTTTTCCCTTGTGATAGGAAAGGAATGCGGAATCCAATCTTTTCAGTAAACCTGTCACAGCTAGTGAATTCGTTAAGACAGGTAGGCCTCTATGAAAGGTCAGGAACAGTAACCTTTTCAGCTTTACTACTCCTTAATCTTATTAGCTATCTTTAAAAAGTTATAGTATCTCTTTTCAAGGGATGAAGTTTGCTATGCCAGCCAGCTAAAAATAGCAGATGAGTTGGCCTCAGACCATCTGAAACAACTTCCCCAATGACAGAATGGTTTTGTGCAGTTTCTGGAATATACGTTTATTGACTAGGCTTTCAAAATGATCAGAGGAAGGGCATTAACTAGGGCAAACTTGCTGAAGGGTGATGAAACCCTATAGCTGCAAAGATCTTTACACACAATCCCAGAAGGATCAACTTCAAAGGTGACATTACCACCATCAGTCTAGCAAACTTGAAATGCAGAAGTAATCGAAAAGGATAAAGGCCAAGGTATACTCTTAGAGGGAAGGTCCATAATTGGTTCTCCTGATGTTTTCTTTTCTTTTTAGTGGAATGTGTCTGGGGTTACCACTTTGATTGGTGCAGACAACAGACAACGGTCCTATAAGTGTGAGTAACTGACTGAGGACTCTTTCACACGGAAGAATATCCCTCAATCCCGAATGAAGGGAAAAGTGAGGTCAATTCGAAATTTAGCGTTATAACGTGATTACTGATCATACACAAACCCTTAAACAGCAGCCCCTGCGAAGGTAATCCAGGGCAGGTTCGCAGGAAACCTTCATATCATTTCCTTCCCCACACTTTCCAGACTTCGAATTAACAATTTTGAGCATGTGCAGAGAGCCCAGAGGCGTGTCTCCCAACCTTTGTACACTTCCGGGTGACCACCCCCTTCCTTCTTGTCTATTGTTTCACGTTATAGCGTTTGACAAATTTGACAGGGCCACTGCAAGCCCCTGGGATGCCTAGATCTCCCGATCTAAGCATCCCAGGGCCCCCCCCTCCAAGCCCCTGGGATGCCTAGATCTCCCGATCTAAGCATCCCAGGGCCCCCCTCCTCCAAGCCCCTGGGATGTCTAGATCTCCCAATCTAGGCACCCCAGGGCCCCCCCCCTCCTCCAAGCCCCTGGGATGCCTAGATCTCCCGATCTAAGCATCCCAGGGCCCCCCCTCCTCCAAGCCCCTGGGATGCCTAGATCTCCCGATCTAGGCACCCCAGGGCCCCCCCTCCTCCAAGCCCCTGGGATGCCTAGATCTCCCGATTTAAGCACCCCAGGGGCCCCCTCCTCCAAGCCCCTGGGATGCCTAGATCTCCCGATCTAGGCACTCCAGGGGCCCCCTCCTCCAAGCCCCTGGGATGCCTAGATCTCCCGATCTAGGCATCCCAGGGGCCCCCTCCTCCAAGCCCCTGGGATGCCTAGATCTCCTGATCTAGGCACCCCAGGGCCCCCCCTCCTCCAAGCCCCTGGGATGTCTAGATCTCCCGATCTAGGCACCCCAGGGGCCCCCCTCCTCCAAGCCCCTGGGATGCCTAGATATCCTGATCTAGGCATCCCAGGGCCCCCCTCCTCCAAGCCCCTGGGATGCCTAGATCTCCCGATCTAGGCACCCCAGGGCCCCCCCCTCCTCCAAGCCCCAGGGATGCCTAGATCTCCCGATCTAGGCACCCCAGGGCCCCCCCTCCTCCAAGCCCCTGGGATGCCTAGATCTCCTGATCTAGGCACCCCAGGGCCCCCCCTCCTCCAAGCCCCTGGGATGCCTAGATCTCCCGATCTAAGCACCCCAGGGGCCCCCCTCCTCTCCCGATCTAGGCATCCCAGGCGGGATGACATCTCCAAATAATGAGGAGGGATGGTAGACACCCCTCTGTCATTAGTCCCTCCCCTCCAGGAAGTTTTCAATGACGAGGAGGGGAATCCCAGGGCAGGAAGGAAAATGCATTCCACACCTATGCTATTTCGAATGGACCCCAAATACGCACGGGAAACAGACTTGTAACTTCGATGGTTGCCCGAACTTACCTAAACCTGGAATGACCCATGGATGCCTTCGTATTGGGCCCGCATTGCCAGCAATCACGTATGAACATCTTTTGCGTTATAACGTGAATTCGGATGACAATACCGAATTGGCACTAATTTAACCTTCCAATTCTGCCCCGTGTGAAAGAGTCCTGAGTGAGTAACCCTTTCTTCTTGCATGCATTTCCCTGTAAGACAATTACCAAGAAAACCATCCTGCAAGAAAATCAGCATTGTGGAAAGCAATTTTGTGGTGAAGAAATGAAAAGTTAAAACATACCCTGTCTGTACACTACTGCTCTGATAATATGTATTACCACTGGTGAATGGATTAACAAAAGATTTTGAAAAGAAACAAAGGAAGACAATGAATCAGTGATGAAATTCCAGAATATTATGTCATTTCTCAGCTTCTAGATTTGTTTTTTTAAAAAAAACAAAATTACTGAAACAGTCTATGGAAGAGAAGAGAATTGTGTGGCCCTCTACGTGTCATTAGGTTGCAGGTTCTAGCAGCCTTAGTCAGGATGGCCACTGGCCAGCCTTAGCCAAGACAGTCTGCAGCAAATTCCTGAAAACATCAACCAACTATAGTTAATGGGCACAAAATATATCAGTGGTCCCTAACACATTGGGACAAAACCACTGTAAGCCCCCAGACCAGGGACTTTATCGGACTCACTTTTGTCCCCAGTATGGGGACTGGAAGAGGACTCTCAGGGCTGTGCCTGGCTGAGCAA
Source organism: Urosaurus nigricauda (assembly GCA_034509955.1). Taxonomy (NCBI): domain Eukaryota; kingdom Metazoa; phylum Chordata; class Lepidosauria; order Squamata; family Phrynosomatidae; genus Urosaurus; species Urosaurus nigricauda. The sequence goes on along the minus strand of JAOEGL010000001.1, from coordinate 308,391,791 downwards.
AAATGTATTTTACTGCACACTGAAGTGTCCTCACAATAGCCCTATTCCAGTGCCTGGGACCAGGGCATCCCCTTTCAATGCTGAGGCTGAGCCAAAGGACACACCTCAGCACTGAATGGGGATGCCCTGGCACCGGGTGCCAGAATGGGGCTATTTTGAGGAAACTTCGGGGGTGCGGTAAAATTCATTTTTGCTTGGCCACACACAGCCATGAGAGTCCTCTTCCTGTCCCCATAACGAGGACAAAAGTGAGTCCATTGCCCCCATTACTTTTTATTATTACACTAGAGGTTTCATGCAATTCAATACAAGATAATCCCATAATAGAAGGAGTTAAAATTAAAAGAAGGGAATATAAACTGTGTGCGTTTGCTGATGATGTGATGATATCTCTTGCTAACCCCAATGAAAATATAGAGGCACTAATGGCAACTTTTAAGAAATACTGTGATGTATCCAGCATGAAAATCAACATGAATAAAACATCAATGCTGACAATGAACATGACAAACAATGAAAATCAACTCTTACAGAAGAAAACAGACTTTCAACTTGTACATAAAACCAAATATCTGGGTATAACAATAACAATAAAAAACTCCGACCAATTTAAAAATAACTATTTGATTAAGGGGCAGGAAATCAAGAACGACCTTGGTAAATGGAAAGATCTAGGACTCTCTTGGCTCAGCAAGATTTTAGCAATCAAAATGAATATTTTACCAAAAATGATTTATTTATTTCAAAATATACCTATATTGTTAAATGACAAACCTTTTAAAAAGTGGCAACAAGATATATCCAGATTTTTATGGTCTGGCAAAAAACCAAAGGTGAGATTTAAGATTATACAAGACAATACCAAAAGATGGGGATTAGCTTTGCCAAATTTGAAATTGTATTATTATGCATATACATTAGACTGGGTAATTAATTGGATTAAATTAGAGGATAGAAGCTTACTAACTTTAGAGCGAAGTGATAAATTGTTTGGATGTCATGGTTATCTCTTCTACAATAAACTTAAGGCTAATAGGGACTTCAATGATCACTATGTTAGAAAACCACTATTGCGTATATGGGAAAAGCTAAAAATATGTTTATGTAATGGGATACCAAAGTGGGCATCGATAAATGAGGCTTTTTTTTTTTACAGAACACCCATAGACCCTTATAAATGGATTACAGATGACGATTTATTAGATAAAAATTCAACAAACCTAACACTAAAATAACATAATAAATTATTGGCTGAAGGATACAATTGTTCATGGTTTACTTATTATCAAATTAACCAACGTTTTCTACTAGATCTAACCTCCAATAACATCAAAGAATCAGGCCCAAATTTTGGAAAAATTCTTAAAGCCCCCAAAATTTTTCAAATTAAGAAACTATATAATTTACTATTAAACTATGATATGGAAGAGGAGATTATTAAACCACAGATGGTAAAATGGGCTCAAGATTTAAAACAGAACATTGTTCTTTCACAGTGGGAACAAACATGGACGAAGAGACTAAAATATACTTTAAGTTATAACATCAGAGAGAACTACTACAAAATGATGTATCGATGGTATATTACACCGGCCAAATTGTCAAAAATTTACAAAGATCAAAATGACCACTGTTGTAAATGAGGGAAAGGATGAGGCACATTTTACCATCAATGGTGGGAATGTAAGGTAGCGAGGAAATATTGGAAAAAAATACATCAAGTAATAGAACAAATATTAGACATACCAATAATTTTTGATCCCCAAAGATATCTGTTATGTATAAATGAGGAGGAAACTCTAGAGAAAAAAACATGTGTGTTTAATTTTTTACTTGACAACAACGGCCGGAATTGCTTATGCTGCAAAGTGGAAAGAAAAATCAATTCCGGACATACAAGAATGGTTAATAAAAATATTTGAAATTATGCAATCAGATAAACTGACACAAATAATTCAAAAAAGAGATATGAAGAATTTTCATAGGGATTGGTCCCCCTTTATTAAATACTTAAAACTTAACTGGGGAGAAAAATTGATTTTAGGCCTGAAATGAATGGAAAATATTTCGATAAAATGATATAAGGTACTATGTTATAGCCAAAAGTCTTTAATCAAATTTTTCTTTGCATAAAAGGTGTTTAAAATACCTTAAAATAAAAAAAAAATCTAAGATATGTTATGAAATTCAAAAGTTATTGAGATGCAAAAAAATATAGAGGAGAAAACTTATAGCTTAACAAAATACAAAGACTTATGTCTAGGTTGGAAGTAGAAATACTGTGTTTTATAGTACTCAATATTGTTATCTGTATATATTGTTATCTGTATATTTCTTACACTATTGTATCTTTTGCTCTCAACGTACAAAGTTTAGTTTTTAATCCAATAAAATACTTTTTAAAAAAGTGAATCCGGTAAAGTCCCAGATTGCTCAATAAGTACTTAAAAAAAATTAAAATTGCTGTTTAAACAATTCATGGTATCTGAAGGGTGTGTGAACAGCAGATCCCTAGAGTTATCCTCCTCTTGCAGGTGGATATTGTTAGGTGGGGACCCCAATATCTCCCACCTTTTAGGGTAACTGGCCCTATGGGCTATCATCATCCAGTGAAGGAGACCCCATCACCTCTCTTTCCATTTTCAAACTGTTTTCACTGTCAAGAGGTTTCTTTGAATGTTTAATTACATTCCTTTCCAAACCCCGTCCCTTAATCATGGTATCTAACGACCAGGGGAATTAAGTTTTATCGCTGAGCTTTAGAAACCTGAAGATATGAGTGTATAAAATGCATTTTTAAAATGACACCAAGGCTTAATTATTACTCTTTTTTATTGCAACAAGTTATTTTAAACTTAGGCACATATTTTATTTAGTTGATTTTAATTATGATCTTGGAATTGTATGAAAGTTTGGATGTTTTATTTGCAGTGGTCTTTGGACTAAGCAATAAATGATTAGACATATATATATATATATATAGAGAGAGAGAGAGAGAGAGAGAGAGAGAGACAGAGCTCTGCTCTCTTCTTTTGTTTCTATCCCCCTCCACCTGCACATACTTTTTTCATTTATGTATACCAGTAATGACTGCAGAGAGTGTTCCAGTTACAGTAAATAAATTGTTTTATTTAGGAGTCGAAGGCTTTCATGGCTGGCATCCATAGTTTTTTGTGGGGATTTCAGGCTATGTGGCCATGTTCTAGAAGAGTTTTTTCCTGACATTTCACCAGTATCTGTGGCTGGCAACTTCAGAGAATGTTTGCCTGGAAACGGATTGGGTATATATATCCTGTGTGACCCTGGAAAGGGAAGAGTGATTTGCATGTGCATTGTTCTGTTGCTAATGGCAGACCTCAGAGTGGGAGGATATGCAAAAGAGGATTAGTGTCTGCTTGAATAGTGCTCATTGTCTGCTGGGAAACCCCTGACTTATTTAGAATTGTTTAAGGATGCATGTAGACATGCAAGAACCAAGGCAACCTCAAGAACAATACAAGGCTATCAGAAAGAAAGGTCTGGAGGATTGGATAGAGGAAGTGGGGTGTTGAGTGGCTCAGACCACGCCTGAGGATTACACAGAGGGAGCTCTGGCCTGAGAACAATGTGGCTGGGGCATGGACAGAGTTATACCCCATTTCATATCCTCAGGAGTGTGTTGTGTGATATTTGGTGTGACAAAGGACTTGATGGCTTTTTGAGGGGACTGACAAAAATGTCCCAAATGGCTGATGGCTTTAGCTCCAGAGTTACAATACATTGATTAGACTTGAGACAATCCTTTAATGATTGGGCAGGAAGGGTATATAGGAACATCATCATGAGATGAGGAAAGGCTATGGTAATTGATTGCCTTTTTATGAGACTTCCTTTGCTTCCATTGTAAGTAAAAATGCACAGAGCTGGATGGGGGGGGGGCGAGAAGAGACAAAATGATCAGTAAACTCATTTTCTTCATTTTATCTATGTCTCTGCATGTCCTCCTATCAGAGTGACTCCTACACATGTATAATTTCTAGTTTCTGCAGGTCATCATGACCCCAAAACATGTCCAGCTCTAGAAAGTAATCATGAAATTGCATACTCAGTATGAGAGATGGGGGATATATTAACAGGCCACTTCCCACTCTGTCTGCTTTATCACTCTCACAAATGAGAGTTAAACGAGAGTTAAACAGGAAATGTCCTGTGATAAACATAGGGCATTTCCTGATTAACTCTTTTTAAACTCTCGATTGAATCCTGTTTGCCCCCTAGTGTGATAAAGCAGTATGATTCTATGAAATCATCCCCTGCTGAGTGTTATTTTTTGGTAACTTGCTGACCAGAGCCTCCTTCAGTGATTGCTATCTGTATCCTGGAAGAGGAAACTGAGTAAAGTATGTCCTGTTGTTATCATATACTTCATTTGATAACAGGTCCATAGAATCTATAGCTGTACATATGGCTGCTAGAATTATTGTAGGATAGCTGCAGTTTGCTACAGTATATCATGCAGGTATACTATAGTCCTGATTCAACAAGATTTGGTTTCTACCCATTTATGAGCTAATCAGTACCCAATTGTATGATGGCTGTTGGTATCAAAAACAATCTACAATGAAGATAAACAGGAGCAGTAGCTATCATTATCCATTCTGCATCTTCATTTCCATAGGATTATTCCAACCATCTACAGCATAGGACTGGGGGTATGACATCCACATGTAGATGCAAACAGGGGTCACAAGGGTAAAAAGTTTGTGTACCTCTGTTGTAGGGTTTTCTTAGGCAAGGAATACTTAAGAGGTGCTTTTGCCAGCTCATTCCTCTGAAATATAGCCTACAGCATATTTGTATTTGTTGGTTGTCTCCCAGCAAGTGATAACTAGGCCTAACCCTGATTAGCTTCTAAAATAAAGTGGGATCTTGTGCCTTTAGGTATTTACGCTTAAACTGAATGTAGGTGGCAAAATTGAATTTAGGGGGAATAAGTTTTAAATACTTCTTCTCATAAACCACCATAAACAAAAAGCTACTTATAAATAGAAAATTAACACATCAGATGTCCTACTCAGGCATTACAAATGTAGCTGACAGTCAACACGCAAAGAAGAAAGTGCAATAGCTCATCTTAGCACCTCTAGTTCATACAAGCTCTCTTCACATAGAGAAAGAGAAGTTAGATGAGGAAACTCTCTGCTTTCCATGGGGGCTCTCCGCATAAGTGGAAATCCTGATTATTCCTCTTTAAGCAAATGTTTTTAGGTGGTTAAATTTTGACCACTTCTGTACTTTACCACATTATTCTGCTTCTGCATTTGTAGACCAGACATGAATCCAAAATAGATTGTTCCCAGGTAAGTGTCCATATGATTCCCTTTTCAGAATAAGACTGGTATTTCACATTACTGAGTTCATTTGCTAACAAATTGTGATTTGGACTGCAGGGGCATAATTTCCTGCCTATTTGGACAGGCCAAGCACTATGCATATATTCAACAGCTCTTGCATTCAAAACCCAATCATGTGGAAGGTTTAAGAAATACAGTTTTAATGCTGAAACAGCAGATTACTCATAAGGGTCACAAGTCTGGCTATATCTGTCCCTGACTTCTCAGGCTCCAAACTTCATCATTACAGGGGGAAAATTGCCATGTATTTAAGCTTTCTATTGAAATGGTTTTGAAAACCTTAAACCAGCAGAGGTGGGGAGTTTGATGGAAAAGCAATGGCTGGAAAAAGAACAGTGTTAACAGCTATACTTGCACATTTACAATATTGCTTAAACTGACTTATCCGGTTATTTTGAAGCTCAGGAAGTTTGTTCAGAATAACAAAGTACTCAAAATGGAGAAAGAGTTACTTAATAAAAAGTACCAGGTGCCAGCAAGTGTGTCTGAGTTAAGAATGGGGATTAAGGAAGTGTAGATAAATACTTCTACAAGCCATTAACTAGAAAACTACTTTAAAAAAGTGTGTTACTCCTTCTACTTCCTTGTGCTGGAAAGCTTTAGTTCAGCTCTTGATTTTGGCCTCAAATGTGATTGATGCAGCTATTTTCTCTGTCCACAACTCTCTTATAGCCAAAGGAGCATCACTTCTTTGTTTAGAAATCATAACTCAGAAACCGCTCTTAGGCTGTTTCACATTTGTATGCATGGCTATAGTCTGATTTCTGCACATTTGAGCTTGAAAAAGTTGCTCCAAGAAACCCCAGCCAACATGGAAACTGCCCGCACTTGCTAGACAGTCTGGGAGATATAATTTTAAAAAATGCAACATTTCCAAGGTGTGCATTACAGTAGATGCTATGATTTGCCAGTTAATGTTTGGGCTCACTCCATTGAGGGGCACTATGATTACAATACTAAAATTCTGTATGTGGCATCTGGGAGTGCTCTTTCAGCAATGGAAATCATCACTTGATGCTTTAGTAATCTTAACCTTGTTCAGGCTTCAAACAATCACCTTTGCATCTTGTGAAGGGGACTGTAGTCCATGAAAGCTTGTGCTTTTTCTCCCTTAGTCTATAGCAGGGATAGGCAAAGTACAGCCTTCCAGACCCCAGAATGTGCCCCTCCCAAGCCTTTGGAACATCTGTGGAAAGTGGAGTCCCACTCCCCAATCTTTCACACAGCTAATAATGCTTGTCATACTTTGGCATGGACAAGTCTTGGCTTGCAGTGACAAACAAATGTTGTGCAAATCTCTCAGCCCCACTTTGTTCACCCCTTCACTAACTCCAGTCCTAGCTTAAAATCTCATTCCTTCCAAATGCTTCCACCTCATCTTTCTGTTCTCTTATTCCAGTCCCAATTTAAAATTAATTCCTGTGTAAATGGCTGGGGAGCTTTGTCTCCATTCTGGGTATGGGCAGGGAATGCACCTGGCTGAGTGAAAACTAAGTTTATCACACGCTAAACTGTTGGCAAGATGTCCCCATGCCATCACCGACCCTAATCCATCCCCAAGCTGTGTGAGGCGCTTGAATTTTGCTCAGCTGGAAAGATTCCAGCTAAGCAAGAAAGCTTTCTGGCTGAGAAAAATTCATGAGCCTCAGCCAGGCTCAGGGATGGGTTAGGGTCGGTGATGGCATGGGGATGCCTTGATAACAGTTTATCATGCAATAAATTGTTTTTGCTCGGCCATGCGTGTTCACGGCCCATGCCCTGAATGGAGACAAAAGTGTGTGCAATAATCTCCTTGATTTGTATAGAAAAAAATTTTTTTTCTAAAAAAAAGGTACAATCCCTAAGTAGTTTCAGATGCCTGAATGAATCTATATGATTCATATAGATAATGCTGAAACAGACTAACATGACAATGGTATCCATAACATTCTGATTGTGTCCTGGGACTTTATCGGACACAGTTTTGTCCCCTTTATGGGCACAGGAAGGGGACTCTCAGGGTCATGCGTGGCCAAGAAAACATGGATTTTACTGCACAAGTGTTCCCAAAATGGTCCCATTCCATCGCCCGGTGCTAGGGTGTTCCCATTCAGTGCTACGGGGTGCCATTTTACTCAGTGGCATGTCTTCCAACCAAAACAAATGACGCTTCTTAGCACTGAATGGGAACACCCTGGTGCCAGTCGACAGAATGGGGCTGTTTTGAGGACACTTCATTGTGTGGTAAAATCCATTTTTTCTTGGCCACACATGGCCCTGAGAGTCCCCTTCCCATGCCCATAATTGGTACAAAACTGTGTCCAATAAAGTCCCTGGAAACACTCTGTAAACTAACAAGATGGGAATGGGTGTTACTGCATTTGACTCATAATAGCATGATGTTAATGCAGTGACAACGAATACGATCGTACACCTTTTGCTGTTCTAGTGGTAATGGTGCTCGGGTCATTCGTAATGCATCCCTTTTTGGTGCATGCATACTATTGCTGTGAGGTTTGTAGTACTGCAACCATATTGGCCTTCGAAGGAATGTCAATAAAATGTTTTGGTAGTGAGTGCATTGTTTTTCTTGTTAATATAGCATGATAATGGCTTTACATTTTTTTGAAAAAAAATTAAAACAGTGGGGAAAAAATAAAATTACCCGTATCACCTTCTTCATTTTACAACTGGAAGAAGAGTAGAGTTTGGGGGTGCTCTAGGATAGGAGGGGAGGAGGTAGTCCTGACGAATCAGATCACAAGGATTGATAGAGACCAGTAGGATTATTGTACACATATCCTCTGGAACAGCCCGAAAGCAATCATGTCAGCTATGATTTTTTCCATTTTTGACCAGGAATGGGAGAAGGCCAGACTGGGTATGGGATGAGTACTGAATGAGAAGGGGGCTGCTAGATAATATCCATGCTGTTCAGGTTACATCCTGTGCCCAGCCTGGTTGGAAAATACTGTGCAATAATCTCCATAGTCTTTGAATACACTTATAAAATTGTTCTTCAGATTGCTGTTACCTTCCTTGTTTGCAGAGTGATGATTTTCTCATGAAAATAAGCAAGTTAAGTGCCTCAGTAATTTAGTGAGTTAACCCTGAGTTTGTTGTTTTTGGTGATTGGCTGCCACTTCAGTAAACCAGAGTTGAATCCTTAGATTTTGACAGACTTCAATGTCCATAATCCCCGGTTAGCATTGTCAATGATCAGGGATTCTGGGAGGTGTCGTTTAATAACTTCTCAGGACCCAAGACTGAAAACCACTGAGTTAATCCTATGTTCTTGGGATCTTCACTAGATTAAGGATTGGAGGCAGCAGCTGGAGAAGGAAGTCCAAACTTTACATTTCATTGTGGTAAATGCTGATTCTCAGGTCAGTTACCAGAGTCATTTAAGCAGGATATATACACATATCTAATGTCGTAAGAGAGGCTAAAGTGGAATTGCAACATTTTTTGCATTGTCCTTAAAAATGCTGGAATTTAGAGTGGGGAAATTTTGCTAATTGGAACACCAATTTTTCAAGATTTCACACTGAAATCTTGGCGAAAAAAGGAGCAATTTTCTATGGCATTTTGATTACCTTAAATTCCACTGGTAATAAGCCATTCATACAGTAAAACATTCAGGGGTAGCAGTGTTGGCCATAGAGCAAATAAAAAAATCCACCGAATAATACCTTTATAGGTCCAATCAAAATGCAAAATTATATGTTACAAGCTTTTGAAGTTCCACTGCATTCTTCATCAATCAAGGTGTTAAAAACCATACAGAAGGGGGAAAATTGAAGCTATTAGTCATGGGCCTATTTTTTAATCTCAGTTCAGATGGTATGAAGGGGTATTATTTACAGGCTGGAACCTCCTCCTTTTGGCCATGAAATTTCTCAAATTCCTGGAAATTTAACATCCATTTGCAAAACAAAAAGATGTTTCTTTCAATCCAACATGTCTCCATCTTTTGTGAGATCCCAGCCCCTTTTGTTAAGTGAAGGACACTGAATTTATCAAGAAGTCTTCATCAGGAAAACTTTAGGTGGTACTGAGATAGAACATGCCCATCCAGTCCCAATTTTAGAAAAAAAAAACTTTTACCTTTGTTGGAGGTAAAAAACCTCAAGTAGTAGGGTCCCAGTTCATTGGCTCTCTTCTTTAGGATTCTTCTCTTGTGGTTATAGTGCGGTGTAATACAATAATAAAATTCAGGGGTATCCGTGTTGTATTATTCATATAGTTCTTAGTGTAAATATATTTTCAAATAGCTGATAAGAGTCCATTGGACTCTACTCCAAAGATTTCTTTCTTGCTTAATTAGAGAGAAGTACCAGGTGATGATTTTAACTAATCAAGGCATTTGTTCTTTCTGATCTCGTCTGAAATACTTCTCAGTGTGGAATAGGCTTGGAGCAGCTTTACCCAAACATTGTTTTTGCTGTTTTCTTGGCCTATAAACTGACAATGGCAGCTTTATAAAACTGAAAGATTATTTTCTTTCTGTCAAAAGGATGCATTGGTCTAATAAATTTTACCCATTTATTGGTGTTTTATCTCTTTCCTTGTGTCACACAAATGCAAAATGCTGTACTCTTGCCAGGAAATGGTAGTGTTTCCCTTAAGAAGGCAGATATCAGCTTTTACAAGTGACCCGAGACCTTGACTTCTAATGATCTTTTTTCTCCCCTCACATAGATGTGTCTTTACAAGCTCTGTGCATCCAAGCCTATGAAGTGAAGTGATAAACACTTCCTGGGGACATGCATGGTGAGAGGTGTTGTGTGTATTCTTGCAGGAGAGCACAAATATGCCACACACAGAGAAACAGGACGGAGCCAGAGAAGCAGGCAGCTGTAAAGACTAAAGAGCAAGCCAACAAGAAAGGATGGACATAGTGATGGCATTCTGTTAGTAACATGTGTATGTGTAACTTGTTCTTTGTGTGTGTGTTATGTCTCTGATTTGTGGTGATCTTATGGGGACCCTATCATGAGGTTTTCTTGGCAAGATTTGTTCAGAGGAGGTTTGGCATTTCCGTCCCATTAGGCTGAGAGCATGTGATTTTCTCAAGATCACCCAGTGATTATCATGGCTGATCAGGCATTAAACCCTCATCTCCAGAGTCACAGTCGCTCAACCCACTATATGCCACTCTGGCTGTAATATGCAGGGTCATTTACTTGCCATAGTGCAACTGCTGACAGCAACAGAATTGCTTATACAACAACATTGCACATTGTGTTTATGCACTGCATATGGTGCACTGTAGTATCACACTGCACATTATGGTTTCACATTGTACATTTTACAATCACATTCATTCATTGGCATGTGTTGCACAACTCTGTTATTCTACATGTGTTTGCATAGTGCGGGTGCAGCACACCCCCATATGCATATACTTATGTTACACAGAGGAGAGGCTGGATTGCAGCCAAACTTAACATTTGTTGAATGAGTCACTTTCACTTTACCGGGGAACTGAATTACACTTCTTTTTATGCTTATGAATACAGGCACAACTTCTTTTAAAGTGTGCAAAGTAGACCTGGGCTGCATCCGAATTGCAGAAACAATCTAGTTTGATGCCACTTTAACTATCATAGTCCAATGCTATGGAATTCTAGGAACTATAGCCTTGTGAGACATTTAGCTTTCCATCAGAGCACTCTGGTGCCACAGCAAACTACAGTTCCCAGAATTCCATAGCATTGAGCTATGACAGTTAAAGTGACATGAAACTGGATTATTTCTGCAGTGTGGATGCAGCCCTGGTCTACTTCCTCAGATACAAGTAGACAAGTCTACAAAAGCTTTTGCTACAACATCTTTCACTTGGTTTCAAGATTGTTTTGCATACTGATATTCCATACTAACATGGCCATGTATCTGAATTACTCTTAAAAGTGTTTATCAGCTATTCATGTCCCAAAGCTGGCACAGACAGGGAGTTATTAGGCATCATTTGGATCCTGCCAAGGCATCTCTCTCTGCAGTTCAGCATCTGTCTTGGGTGTAAGCTGGTGCTTCTTATGGCTGGACACATCTATAACCTATAAGCTTAGTGCATCCCAGGGGCTTTTCTTCCTATGCCTTCTCCATAGGGTTTTCAGGCTATCCTCAGCAACCTTGAGTGAGTTTACATGGACATTCATGTAGGGAATTAGTATTGTTTATTAAGCAGTATTTATAGAATCATAGAATCATAGAATCATAGAATCATAGAGTTGGAAGAGACCACTAGGGCCATCCAGTCCAACCCCCTGCTATGCAGGAAATCCAAATCAAAGCACCCCCGACAGATGGCCATCCAGCCTCTGTTTAAAGACCTCCAAGGAAGGAGACTCTATCACCTTCCGAGGAAGTGCGTTCCACTGTCGAACAGCCCTTACTGTCAGGAAGTTCTTCCTAATGTTCAGGTGGAATCTCTTTTCCTGTATCTTGCATCCATTGTTCCGGGTCCTGTTCTCTGGAGCAGCAGAAAACAAGCTTGCTCCCTCCTCAATATGACATCCTTTCAAATATTTAAACAGGGCTATCATATCACCTCTTAACCTTCTTTTCTCCAGGCTAAACATCCCCAGCTCCCTAAGTCGTTCCTCATAGGGCATGGTTTCTAGACCCTTCACCATTTTTGTCGCCCTCCTTTGGACACACTCCAGTTTCTCAATGTCCTTTCTGAATTGTGGCGCCCAGAACTGGACACAATATTCTAGGTGGGGCCTGACCAAAGCAGAATACAGTGGCACTATTACTTCTCTTGATCTAGACACTATACTTCTATTAATGCAGCCCAAAATAGCATTGGCCTTTTTAGCTGCCGCATCACACTGTTGACTCATGTTCAACTTGTGGTCTACTTGGACTCCGAGATCCCTTTCACACGTAGTTTCATTCAGCCAGGTGTCACCCATCCTATATCTGTGCATTTTATTTTTCCGCCCTAAGTGCAATACCTTACATTTCTCTGTATTGAATTTCATTTTGTTAGCTTTGGCCCAGCTTTCTAGTCTATTCAGGTCATTTTGAATCTTGATCCTGTCCTCTGGGGTATTAGCTATTCCCCCTAATTTGGTGTCATCTGCAAATTTGATAAGTATGCTCCCAATTCTGTCATCCAGGTCATTGATAAAGATGTTGAATAGCACTGGGCCGAGGACAGAGCCCTGTGGGACCCCACTGGTCACTTCTCTCCAGGATGAAAAGGAGCCATTGTTGAGCACCCTTTGGGTTCGGCCATTCAACCAATTACAGATCCATTTAACAGTTCCTTTGTCTAGCCCACATTTTACAAGCTTGTTTGCAAGAATGTCATGGGGAACCTTGTCAAAGGCCTTACTGAAATCAAGATATACTATATCCACAGCATTCCCTTCATCTACCAAGCTGGTAATTTTATCAAAGAAAGAGATTAGATTTGTCTGGCATGACTTGTTTCTCTGAAACCCGTGTTGAGTTTTTGTGATTATGGCATTACCATCTAGATGTTCACAGACTCTCTGTTTAATGATCTGCTCCAGAATCTTTCCTAGAACTGATGTCAGACTAACTGGACGATAATTGTTGGGATCCTCTTTTTTCCCCTTTTTGAAGATGGGGACAACGTTTGCCCTTCGCCAGTCTGCTGGGATCTCTCCTGTTCTCCAGGAGTTCTCAAAGATTATTGCCAATGGCTCTGATATTACTTTTGCCAGTTCTTTTAATACCCTTGGATGGAGTTCATCTGGTCCCGGAGACTTAAATTCATTTAGATTAACAAGGTGTTCCTCTACTATCTCTTTACTTATTCTGTGCTGAAATTCCCCAATTCTGTTCTCTGCTCCATTATCCTCAGGTTGAGCACCCTTTGCCTTTTCTGAGAAGACTGAGGCAAAGAAGGTGTTGAGTAATTCTGCCTTTTCTCTGTCCCCTGTTAGCATTTTGCCATCTTCTCCATGCAGTGGCCCTACCGTTTCCTTCTTCTTCCTCTTGCTGCGGACATATCCAAAAAAGCCCTTTTTATTGTTCTTAACCTCTCTAGCAAGCCTGAGTTCATTCTGCGCTTTAGCTTTTCTGACTTTACCCCTACACATGCCTGCTATTTCTTTGAATTCCTTTTTCGTGATTTCCCCCTTTTTCCATTTCTTATACATGTTCCGTTTCAAACTTAGCTCGGTTGAAAGTTCCTTAGTCATCCATCCTGGTTTCTTGAGACACCTCCCGTTTTTCTTTCTCACTGGAACTGTTTGAAATTGTGCCTTCAGTATCTCCCTTTTGAGAAAGTCCCATCCGTCCTGAACTCCTTTATCTTTTAGTATTTCTGACCATGGAATCGCCCTCAATACTTCTCTAAGTTTACTGAAATCCACTCTCCTAAAGTCTAGGATGCGTGTCTGACTCTGCCTGGCTTCTCCTTTCCACTGTATTACAAACTCCAGGAGAACATGGTCACTTCCACCTAATGATCCCACCACTTGCACCCCATTAACCAAGTCCTCCTTGTTGGTTAGGATCAGATCTAAAATAGCTGACCCCCTAGTTGCCTCTTCCACCTTTTGGACCATGAAATTGTCTTCCAGGCAAGTGAGGAATTTGCTCGACCTTGAGGATTTTGCTGAGTTAGACTTCCAGCAAATATCAGGATAGTTGAAGTCGCCTATCACTACTACATCTCTCTTTTCTGACTGTGTGGTCATCTGTTCTAGAAAGATATCATCCAATTCCTCAGTCTGACTTGGGGGTCTGTAGTAGACTCCCACCGTAACACCCTTGTTGTTTCCCTCCCCTTTAATTCTTATCCAGATGCTCTCCACCTGGCTTCCATGATTGATGTCCAGGATCTCTTCACTGGTGTAAATATCTCTGACATATAGTGCTATTCCTCCTCCTTTCCTGTTTGGCCTATTTCTCTTAATAAGGTTATACCCCTCTATTTCCACATTCCAATCATGAGACTCATCCCACCAGGTTTCAGTGATGCCTATTATATCATATTTGCCTTGTTGTACTAGGAGTTCGAGTTCATCTTGCTTATTTAAATAATATTGCATATTATTATGCAGCATGTCCCAGTGCACCATTAGCTTCTGGCATAAAACAGGATACTCTGTTAAGGTTTAAAACAAGATTTAATTTATTGTTCTTAAAGAAATCCACCAAAAATAGGAAAGTAGATAATCAAAGGAAAAATTATCTACACTTTGTACATTAGTCCCGAGAGCTGACTCTTATGCATGAGTTTATGTGGGATCCTGAGGCAGGGAGCCTCCTGAGGCAGGGAGGCTCTCTCATGAATGTCTAGTTCTTTGAAGAAGGAAAAAGAACAAAGGTTTGTAAAATCTAACACTGGACTCTTTCAAATGGGAGGAATTTCTCCCAATTCCGAATGGAGCCAATGCGGATTCATGTAAATTCGCTTGTTTAGCGAATTTACCTGAACCCCTGCTCCGTTCAGAAGGCATTCAGAATTACTTCCCATTACCCGAAAATAACCTCCCCTTGCCCGAAATCGCGTGAGAAGCTTAAATTCTCAATAACGTTAAACCCATGATTGCATTCGGAGTGACTTTCCTTTTGCCCGAATTTGTGTGAGAAGAATTAATTCGCAATAGCGTGAAACCCCAGGATTGCGTTTGGATTGCCCTTGGATTATACTTCCAATTTCCCACGTCTGAAGGAGTCCACTTACTATTAAGTGAGAAATGGGGGGGGGGGGGGGGAGGAGGTGATGTCTTCAGCCAGGAATTATTTACACTGACAAAGGAGCACAAAGAGAGTAACAAGACAGGCAGTTAAGGAAGCTCTCTCTCTACCCCTAATTTCCAATGAAACAAGCATTGATGCTTTCTTTACCTGCAACAATTTAATCATATAGCCAATTGTCACAAGATGCTCCATATATAATGCAGTATCGTCACCAGCCTTTTATTGTTTTACAGTCATGGGTCTCATGTCTCTCTCTCTGGTTCAGGAGACCTAGGCTTTTGCATATTTGTTCAGGCATTTCTGAACAGCTCAAAATGCTTATATATAATTAAATAAGAGCATATAACTTGGCAAAACCTATAGATGGTAGAATATATAGCCCAAGGATCATGAAAGCATCAGCTTTCAGAGGCCCTTGGTTCTGTTGATCTCCATCTTGGCTACAACTGCCAGATGACCTTTCTGTATCAGAGGGAGTGAATGAGTAGTGACAGGAAAGAAGAGGAGAGAAGCACTTGGCAAACCTGGCCCAGAGAAAATCAAGTGAATGGGGAAGAGCATCAGGGATAGAGTTGTCACATCAGAACTATCCCTAGCCCTGTGATTTCAGAGGCAAAACCTGAGAGCTAGGGATGACCCCTTGTGATGTCACAGGAAGTGGATCTTGGTGATTTTTCCAGGGGCAGCCCCTTGTGATGTCATTAAATACCATGCATTAAGCACTAGTTTCTGTTGCATAGAGTATACCATTCAAATTAAAAATAAACAAACCAACCACAAGTCCCAATGATGAAAACAATATATCATATTCACATACTTTTCAAGATAGCATTCTTGCCCTGAGATTTCTCCCCTGAACCCTGAGGAGTGGAGGACAAGTGCCAGGCCCTGAGATGTGGGATCCTTAAACAGGGGTAAGAAAGAGGAGAGGAGAGATCTTGGAGAAGATATCTTCAGGGTGGCCGGCCTGCTCAGCCATTGCACCCAATCAATCTACTAGTATGGGGGGTGACTACTTCTGGTGTTATTGCTGCTCCTCCCAGACCTGCTCTGAATGGAACAGGAGCTCTGCTGTTACTGGACTCTGTTGCTTCAGAGGTTTGGCCCTGAGAAAGCTCCTGTTCAGCTTGGAGCAGCTGTAAGAGGAAGTGTGGTAAAATTAAAAATAGATTCACTGCTCTCATGTTGGTGGACCCATCTGCTTCTACTCCTAGGGATATCTTGTCCAATCCTCCCTTGCTCCTCAGCACATACAGCTGGCTCTGTCATGTAACTCCCTTGCCAATGTTAACTTAAAGCTCTTAGTATGAATTTAGGAGATTATCACACAAATCTTCCTTCCCAATTCTATGGCATCTTTTCAAACACCAGAAACAGCAACAATTATTTTGACATTACCAAGCAATTGTAAATTGATAACAGGTTGGCAGTGTATCTTATTGAATTTTACTATGTTTACTCATCAGCCGTCTGAGATTAAGTGTTGCCTTTTTGGGGAGTAAGATGTGTGCAGTGAAATCCCTTTAAATCTCCTGATTTCCTCCTCAGCTGTAATAAGTCTTGTTTTTATTGGGAATAGGGGTGGGTTGTGTGCAGTGAAAATGGTTGAAATCCCACATACTTCATTAGGGGTTAAACATGATTGACAGCTGTTCATGGGACTTTTTCGTTCATTAAAATCAGCAGCAGAAGCATGGATTGACTACTGGATAGCTGCTGTATATGTGATAAGATTGGGGGATTACACTTGCAATCCTGCTTCTGTTTCACTATTTAAGAATAGTATGATAATCTCCTATGTCTCTGTGGTGAGAGAAAATAAATATTCCTCAAAAGAACTATTTTGAGGAACTATTTTGTGTAGAAAAACAAGTTGGGGATTTGTGGTACAGAACCCTGTTTTCAATGAAGAAAACTTTTTTGAGTGCAAAAAATATGTACTTTTTTCTATGCAGAATAATTCCTTTGCAACACTTCAGGCCATTCAATTCTGGGAGAAAAATGGGCAAAATCCTCATTAGTGTATTATTCATATTGAAGATTCCTGGCTGTTGGAAAATTAATTTTTCAATCTGCTGATGAGTTATTACGAAACTTCTTTCCATCTCTTAACTCTCAGTATCCATCACCACTGAGACAGGTGGGAGTTGAAGCTCAAAAACACCTGGAGGGCAATACGCTGCTCATTCCTGCTCTAAGAAAAAAAGGATATTTTTGTACCAAGGCTTTGTTTTTCCAACAAGCTTGTTGTACAGTGATATCCATGGAATGGAAACATCACAGATTTCTGGGATGTACATAGCAGTTACACATTGTCTAGGAAAACAAATGACTAAACCTGCTGCCAAACTGCAGAATTAATGCAGTTTGATACTGCTTTAACTCTTGTCACTCCATTCTATAGAATTATGAGATTTATGTTTTGTTGTGACACCAGAGTGCCTTGACAGAAAAGACTAAGTATCTCACAAAACTACAAATCCTAGAATTATCTAGCATTGACCCATGGCAATTAAAGCATTGACAAACTGCATTAATTCTTCAGTGAAGATGCAACAAAAAATTTGGAGTGATCACAATGTGGCATGTTGCTAGTGTATTTTCAGGCAAACAAGCAGCCTGCTTTTTCAGCTAGACAAATTCAGGCAGTGTTATGGACATGTAATCACATCTGACACACCCTCTAGTAGAGGACAAGGCCTCTCTATTTCTTTCTGGCTCATGGGATGGTGTGTTACAGTGTCACCTCAGCCAGGCCCAAAGGCAGCAGCCAATTCTTCACAAGGGCACATGGAGGCGGGTGAGAACATTTCAAATCTCTTTCCAATAATTTAGCAGATGACAGTGAGCAGCCCTTTCTAGTGCCAGTGCACAGCATCTAAGTCTGTGGTACAGAAAGTCAGGCACACAAATCATCCTTCTAAGGTCAGCATTGACAGGGCCTGGCTACTTAAAAGCTGCATCAGCTTACAGCTCCTCACGGCTCAAACAGAAGACAGAATTAGATTTAAGCCTAAAACGTGTGTGCCCACATGTTGAGGGCACATAAGAATTTCTTTTGTTTCTTTAAACTCTGCTCACTGACATGGGCTCCTGCTTCCCCTGGAGACTGTTTTTCCTGGAAGCAGAGATATGTCTAAGAGGATAAGAGTCCCGCAGCCAGAATGTGCTAAACCTAGTAAAGTACACCCTCTGGCCTTTTCCAGCTCTGAACTGTGATACATAGGCATGCTTAACAGAAGATGGCAGGGAGAATCAAGCCAAAAAAATAAATCCATTGTCAGCTTCATGGTCCACAAGGAACATGCAAGGCAGATTAGGAGAATTAAAGAATGAGAGTAGTCATTAATTTGGACAGCGTTTTAAAGGCTACTGCCACTATGTCAGCCAAAGCAGAGTGCTGATTAGCCTTGAGTAGATGCAGCTGGTGTGGTTATTGAGTTACTTTAGAAAGATACACAACTTCTGTTGAAGAAGTGCGACTCTTCAAGGAATGTAACTCTCTGCCAGTGTAGTAGATCAGCCCTGGTGGCGCAGTGGTTAAATGCCTGTACTGCAGCCACTCACTCAAAACCAGAAGGTGGCGAGTTCAAGACCAGCAAAGGGCTGAAGCTTGACTCAGGCTTGCATCCTTCCGAGGTCGCTAAAATGAGTACCCAGATTGTTGGGGGCAAATAGCTAACAATTGTAAATGAAGCTGTTTGTTTAACAAATTGTAAGCCGCTCTGATAGTCTTGGCTGAAGAGCGGGGTATAAATAAAACATTATTATTATTATTATTATTATTATTATTATTATTATTATGCAACCACAGGCAAGGAACTATGGTGTTGCCTTGTCTGAAGGCAGGGAAATACCCAAGGAAAGTGAACAGGCCTCCAAAAAAGTCTATACTTCTCTGATGATTATTAATTTTTTACCCACTGGCCTTAGGAACAGTGAGACACAACAGGCATTGTTCAAGTTGTCAGCTCATTCACATACAGTGTAAGAGAGCCAGCATGGTGTAACGTTTTGAGTGTTGGTCTGTGTAGATTGGCCATGAAAACCCTCTGGGTGACATTGGACAAGTCACAGTCTCTCAGCCTCAGAGGGTGGCAATAGAAAGTGCCCTCTGAAGAGTTTACCAAGAAAAACCTGTGAGAAGGTTGCCATAAATCAGAAATGACTTGAAGGCAGAATAATACCAAACCCGAAGAAGAAATATCTGCCATCACATTTATCTGTTTGACCCTTTAACATTTGTTTCTCCTGCAATCTCTTTCCAACTCCATGTGTCACCCCCTCTATTCCTTTTTATTGCAATGGAGGCTTATTCCAATTTCAGGTGGGTTGTATTTATTGGATATGGTGGGACACAGTGGTCAGCCCACTGTGTCCAATGAATACAACCCAGCTGAGATTGGAATAAGCCTCCATTGCAATGAACAGGAATAGAGCAGGTGACACATGGAGTTGGGAAGAGAATGCAGGAAAAACAAATGTTAAAGGGTCAAACAGATAAATGTGATGGCAAATATTTTTCTTTTCATATGTTCACCCTATTTATATATAAAGCAGAAAATGGGGGAAGGGGTGGGGGGGGTCATACTTTAAATACAAATACAGAGTATAGAAGAAAGATGAATATTTAAAACACAGTTATACTTCTGATTGTGACTACAGTTTAACTAGAAGACTGCTGACCCTTTTCAGCAATATAACCCAGCTCACACCTTTCCTAGGCTGTTGTGAATCTTTTATCAGACTGGCACATCCTACTGTTCTCCACTATTCTGATAACAAGCATCATGTGTGATATCAGTGTTCCATGTGGATCACCCAACTATGGAGAACAGTAGTGGGCAACTTGTGGCTCTTCAGAGGATGCTGGAAAATAATTTCCCTCAGCCCAAACCAGCATAGTCAATGATAGAGATGAAGAGAGTTACAGTAAAAACAAACCTGATGAGTCACAATTTCCCCATCCTTAGCATAGATGCTCTATTTGTATAGTATGTATATTTTCACACCTTCCAGTGTTTCATAGATAAAAACTGGGACAATTGGTCAAGCAACACTGGAGTGTAGTCAGCATGGCAAAAGTTATTAATAAAGAAGAATATACAAGCTAGGCAAGGTTGCAGCAATTTGTTTTGTTCCAGAGACTGCTGGGAAGAACAAGATTCCTCCTCTTGCTTCAATCCTTTCCTCTTGTTCAAATGGGGAAGGCTGCCCCTTTCTCCTCTGGATCGTTCCTGCAGCAACCACATGGGCATAGCAACGATCCACTCTAAAAAGGAGCTTTGAAATGCCATTAGCGCCTTGGAGTGACATGGTGTCTCTTGTGTGCCACACTGTTTGGACATGGCACACAAGTCATGTCATTGCTGCGCCTGCTGTTTGGATGTGCACATCCCCAAATGGCGTTGGGAGAGCACAGAGCATGAGGATGCTCTGGGCTTCCCGGCCCTAATTTTGGCCCCAGGCTGCCACAAAGCAGCAGTCTGTGTAGTGAGCAGGCCTAGGAAACAGCCAATCACAGAGCTCCAGGAGTCCAGCCAATGAGAATCTGGCTGGGCAGGGCTATAAAAGAGCCTCAACAGGCAGCAAAAGTGGGTTTAGTTTGTTGGAGCTTTGAAGGGAAGAGACACCTTGGAGGGAGGATGTGCTCTTAGGGTTCCTAAGGGAACATTTGTAGGTTAGTTTATAGACCAGGGAAGGGTCTGGAGAGTCCAGTAGGGACTAGATAGGCTTGAGGGAGTCTAGGAAAGAGAGGCTCAGAACAAGCCAGAGGTTTTAAGGAAGATTTTGGCCTTAATATTGGTTATAAGGTTGCCTGAGTGGGTACAGTATTATTGTTTAAGGAACTTCTGTAACTAAGGAACAAAACAAACGAAGCTTTAATTATATTTCATATTTTATTTTATATTTTACAAATAAACTTCGTTCATGTTTTGAAATATCACTTGGCCTCTGTTAAACTATTGAAACATGCTACCAAAAATATTAGTGCCTCAGTAGAAGATAGGTGGTGGATGAACAAGAGAGGGTTATCACGTTCGGTTCGCACCACAGTCTGTACCGGGCCTCACTTTGCAGCAACAGAAGTAATCTGAGGACAAATGGGAAAGTGAGAGTAAGAAAGAGAAACAGAGGCATTTTAAAAGCAGATGAACAATTGGATGACAGAGGATTAATTAGGACTGTCCATGCCATTACCAGAGCCGAAATCTTCTGGATTTTGGTTTGTGTACATTTTCCCTATGACCCCAAATGGATTCTGTACTGTGGGCAGCCATGATCTCTGAGGCAAGTGGTCATGTCCACACTGTCCCATAAGCACATCAAACAGAAGGGTTTGGGAGTTGCAAAATAAGAATTTTTAACACCTCCAAAGTCAAGAAGATAGTTGATTTAGGCTGGATGTTCTACCCAAGTCTGATAAGGCTGATTTATAACTCTATTCTCACCCTGACATTACCAGACCAAGTAATACTTTACAACGTAGATTTGATTTCCTTTGATGTAGGACAAACACTTTTGCCCTTAGGCTAGTTTTGGCTTATAAAAGATCCTAAATTTTCTTTGTTAGAAGAAGGAAGGAAGGAGCTAGTATGGAGTGCAGGGGACCACCATGTCTCCTGGAATTCAAATTGGTTCCAACTTGGGATGCCTTCTTGAAGCTCCAAGCAGCTGAGTCCCAATTCCAGCCATGAGATCACATGTTGAAAGGAGCAACAACACACTTTGGTAATTATCCCTTAGTGAAGCCTGTCCTATCATTTCCATAGCTCTTGTATGTGTGAGTGAGTGTTTGTTTGCTGTATGATTTCCCTTTTTAATAAAAGGCAATTCATTGGAAGAATTCTGTCTCTGCATCACTCTGTCTCAGCAATCTCTGTATAAATTTGGGAGAGATCTCACTGATCTATTGTGACCAGCCCATTAATTAATTGAGCTAATTAAAATTTCCCTTAAAAGACTCTTGGTTACAATGCCAATTGGAATGTTGGAGGGAATGTAGTTTCTGAGTGAGAATATTTATATTTATTAATGGTATTTATACCCTGCCCTTTAGCCCTAAAGGCTCTCAGAGCAGCTTACAATTATTATTATTATTATTATTATTATTAGATGGTTCCCTGCCCTCAGGCTTACAATCTAAAAAGACATGATTCAAAAGGAGAAGGGAATGGTGGTGGGGAAGGGGATCAGGTCCAGCAGTTTTTCTCTCCCTCGGAGACCTAGACCATGGCAGGTGGACTGGAGGGAGGGGTCTGCTTCGTAATCTAGGCCAGGCCTGATGGATCTGGGCCTGCATTTCTCTCTCCATGACTGAATGGCACCAGATGGACTGGAGGGAGGGCTCTTCTTCTTAGTTCAGGCCAGGCCCGATGGAGCTGGGCTTGCATCTCTGCCTCCATGACTGGATGGCACCACATGGACTGGAGGGAGAGCTCTGCTTCTTAGAAGGCACTTTGAAGACAGTGGTCTAAGTAGAACTAGCAGCTTCTTCCTCCCCTTGGCCCCAGATAGTCACTGTAGTCCTCACATTCCCTCTGCTGGGGTGTTTTGCAGCAGAGCCCTGTCAGGTACTGGTTTTATAGCCCTAGCAGGCAAAGCAGCTGTGAGTGATGGCAAACACAGTGCCTACTGAGTCAGGGCCTCAAACCTGAAGAGAGAGGAATCCATTTGGAAGGCAGAGGTCTAAGTACCAGTAGAACCAGAATAGTATCATGGTTCTATACAGGGGATCAGTATCACATCTGATGTTATCTGTATAATAAAAGGGAGGAGACTTTATCATGTGAAGACTTAAATTTACACAGTAAATTCATTCCCTGTCTTTGTTCTGATAAGCATCTTACCAACTGGGAACAGGTCAATTTGTGGTACAGACACAATGACGAAGAAAAAGGATGGTACCCCACATTTTCTACAGAACAAATAAGGAAAGTGGTGGCTTCCATTTTTGTCCACTTCTCTGCTTTTTGCTCATTTAATTTTTTTTTGCATAAAATAAATCAGATTTGCTTTTTAAAATGAACATTTAGATTACTATAATATTCAAGCACTTCACCCTGAATGAACATATACAGTTGTCCCTCCATATCTGTGGCTTTGACTTTTGTGGGTTTGATTATTCACAGATTTTATTAATGTATTCTCTCTAGGAATATCTAGGACAACTCCATGGTCACCTTTAACCAAAAGTCACACTAAGAGCCCTAGAGATTCCTAGAGAGAACTCTCCACTAGGCATTTGTAGCTCCTCCAGCACAATTCTATGGTCAATTTCTGGCAGATACTGGAGGACCTAGAAATTCCTAGAGATTTGTTCTCTGAGGTAAAAACATAGTGTTTTTGTTATTTGCAGATTTTTCACATTTACACGGGTCCTATGCCCCTAGCCACAGTGAATGTGGAAGAATGAGTGTATATACAATTACCTTTCACCAGCTTTTGATATAGTATTAGACTGCTTTTATATGAATATATTCTATATAGTCTCTTTTCATTTGAAAGGAATGTAACCATTTTCAGACGTTACATCTGTAGATGTGACTTAACTTACCCTTGAAGAGTAGACTCTATGGTTCCAATATTTAGTCTTAAATAGCCTGAAGACAGGAAATGAAGTGAGTAGAAACTGGATAAAAATTGAATCCAGTTGTTTGTACCTCCCAAATTCAGCAGAGCACACTTTTTGCTTTTGACTGTTTCATTAGTGCACTATTTATTTAGCATTGATGTACACTTAGGCTGCATCCACATGGCAGAAATAATCTGTTTTGACACCACTAATTGCTGTGGCTTAATACTACAGAATTCTGGGAATTGTAGAATTGTAGTCCTGAGAGTGCGGGGTGGATTATGAAGGGAGAGGAGTTCCCTCAAGTAACTCAGGCCCAAGCCATGTAGGGCTTTAAAGGTAAGAACCAACACTCTGTATTGTGCCCGGAAGCTGATCAGCAGTCAATGTAGCAATCTTAATATGGGGGTGATGTGATCTGTTCTAGATGCCCCCGTGACCAATCTGGCTGCTGTGTTCTGGATCAACTGAAGCTTCCAGACTTGGTGCAAAGATAGCCCCATGTAGAGCACATTACAGAAATCTAAACGAGAGGTTACCAGTGCATGTACCACTGCTTCAAGGTGCCCCCTGTCCAAGTAGAGGCGCAGCTGGCGTATCAACCATAGTTTACACCATGCACTCCTGGCTATCGCCTCCACTTGAGATGTTAACTGGAGGGATGAGTCCAGGAGTACTCCCAAGCTGCGAACTTTGTTCTTCAGGGAAAGTGTGACCCCATCTAGAACAGGTTGACAAATCTCCTGGGTTGGGGGAACCTATCACTTATGTTCCTTCATCATCTTGGCAGGCAGATTTTATCTTCAGAGGAAAGACATCTATGTCTATGAGCTATTGGTATTTCTTCTCAACAGCAGACTCATTCCTATTGTTTCATCCTGGCTTTGCTACCAATGTAAAGTTCTACTTTGCTCATAAGAAACACTGGCACATTTTACTGTGTATATTTATTAGAGCCTGGAAAGGTTTCTTACTTTTTGGACCACAAGTCTCAGCATCTCACAGGGAACATAGGTTTACATAGGCTTGTGCATGCACATGTGCACACATACCCTGAGAGGTAATTTCACATACACTCTGTTTAAATCATTGTTAATAATAGCTTCTTGGGAAATGTGACAGATAGTAGTGGATCTCTCTTACAGAGTAAGCAAACTGATAAGGCAGAAAGTGAGCAACAACCAGTGCCATCCTCACCCATGTGCACATAGTATTTGATGGGGAAAATAAACAAACTTAGACTTCTTTGTAAAGCATAAAATAGCTTTACTTACAATAATTTGTGCATAATTCAATTCAAGGACTAATGGAGGAGAGAGGGAGAAAAAGAAAATGGTTGCAGGTATGAATGATGCAGGAAGAGACAGAAAATCAGCAAGCATATAAACTAGTAATTTGTGAGTATTGGCATAGAAAGGCTGCTAACTGTTAGGGAGGTGCACTATGCAACTATAAGGAAGTTAACTGATGGGTCAGTGAAGGCACCAGAAGCTGTGGCATTGTTATTTTTCTTCCACTGCTTGAATGAGAGCCAGTGGTGAGTCCTTCAGCACCAGGCAGAGATAACACAAACAAGTCAGTTGTCATAATGGACCATTAAAAGCCTTTATTTCCCCTTCTTCATTCACTCAGGCTCCCCATCTTGCAGCACCAGCCTCTCTTCTTTTACATTCCACCATTTCAGCTTATCTGTGTCCCGGGAAATTGTATCCTTGTGCTTTATTACAGCAAACAGAAATATTTCCAGGATATGTACAGCTGTGCTCTTGAACCTGTGACATTTAAAGGGCAGTAGAATACTAATGAGACTAATAAAAGAGAAAAATGGCTTTACCTAAGTCAGGATGAGAGTAACTCTTTTTGAGGAAAGTCATTTTGACAGCAGAATAGAGAAGGGACCAGTGCAAGTCAGGTGAGAGGACAGAGCTAGGCACTTGTTGCTTAAAAAATCGCAGTAAAAATAATAATACAAACACACATTGTGAGGTTTTGATAATACAGTGCAAATGGGTGATCATGTTTGTCATTTGTGTGTATGTATGTGTGTGTGTGAAATCTAAGTCTAGTTTTTAAAAAGATGGATATAATTTTCCAAAAAGTATTTCCAGAGTAGATATTTTTCAGGAAAAAAAATGCATTTTCTAAATTTTAAGTAGGGTGAGGTGGGAGAAGAAGCAATTATACATCTTTTTCTCCCAGTGAGGAGATGTGTATATTCTCAGTATCTGCACTATGTGATCTCCCTTCAGGGGAAATATGTAGAGATGGAAAGAATATTCAAAAGTATTTGAAAATGTTTTAAACACATGTTTTTGAGGGCTGAGTAACCTGGACAAGAAGGATCTTGGACTGACAAAAAACTTCACCATTTGGGACTTATTCTGTGAAAAATGTGCATGTGGTTGATTTGCACAAACACACACATACACCATTTTATGTGCATAAAGCTGCATTCTCTATACAGAAATGCTGTGTCCTGTGCAGAAGATGCTGCTTTTTGTTGAAAACAACCACATGAGAATTTTGTGCAGAATAAGTCCCAAATTGTGAATAAACTTTGAAAATTGTGTGGCTTTTGAAGAGTTTCTTGCAATGTGGGGAAAAAACTGTGAAAATTATTTCTTGTTTCTTCAACAAGAAACTTTGTGAAGAATTGCATTCCTAGAAATATGTAGGTTAAGATGTTCTAAACAAGCATAAGAACAGAGAATTTAATTTAGTTGTGTTTCATCTCTGTTTTCCTCCTCACCTGCTTGTTCACATTATTCCAGTTGAAAATATTAGAGTTTGAGGCCCTGTCTGCATGGGCTTGCCCTGTCCTCTCAGTGGAAATCTAGAGAACACAGGACCAAAACCTGAGTTCTGGTGTGAACCCACCAGATGACATCCGGATGTTCAGCACTACAACCATTTATATCATTTTCATACCATGTTAAGATAACTCCCTGTTTTGCTCTTGCTCTTCCGGGATGATACAGAGCCCTCTATTCAGATGCTAGGAAGCTGTTTGAAATGCATCGTACAACCAGTCACTCACTTTGAGGTCAGAACAAGGCACCTAGACATGTGACCAATGCTCAACACATCAGTCTGACTTCAGGAACAAACAAATCATTGCTACCACCATACAGGGCAGCAGAGAGGGATGCCCATGTGAACAGCTGTCTGGCTTTGGAAAGGAGGGTCTCAGTTAACAGGGAAAGGTTGGGCCCTGACCTGGCAGCTTCGGGCTGTCTGCACAGCCCCTCAGTATACCACAGCTGTGCAGTATACCACAGCAGTAGCTTTTAGCCTGCTGTAGTGCCTTTGACATCAAGACAGGCAAAGGAGTGGCTGGGTATAAAATATTGCTCCTGGTTTTCCATTTGTCTATTAAAGCTTGCACAGACAGATGGACGATGGTTCCAAGGGCCTTGGGGCTTGGTCCCAATTTAATAGACAAATGCTATGCTAGAGTCTCAACATTTTAACAGTGTTAAATCCCTTTGAACTCAATAGAATAGGGGTACATTAATAAGATTGCCCTCTTGGTCTTCTAGATCATTCTTATCCTCCCCCCTCATGTTTACCATATTTTCCCTTTATTACCATCATTATCATCATCATCATTATCATCATCATGGGCAAACTGGGAAAAGTTTAAATTGCAGCCACAGAAATATATTTTTTTAAATTCTTTATTATTATTAAAAGAGGGGGGGAAACATCAACAGCTACAACAACAATAACAACATTCATGTGTTACAAACAAATTAACAAATAATACATCCTTAGACATAATATACTTAAAGACAAATACAAAAAATACAAATACAAAGGAACAAAATGTAAAAGGAGTGAGATACAAAAGGATATTTTGGCTTCCTAGGACTTCTTTCTGATCTCCCAGATAAAATATCTATATCATATTGTTAGGTCTTATAGTTATATCTTAACAAAATAGCTTTGGAATATGGATATAGAAGGAGCTGTTTATAAGTCCAAAGGCTTAAAATAACACATTTTTTACTCAAAGATACTCCAATTTACATTTTACCATATTTCAAATGGTCTGTGTTATATTCTTAACTAAATGTTATTGAGATATTTTAACTTTCCCAATTTAACACTTTCCCCTTTCTTTCTAGGTATTCCAAAACCGGTATCCAGTCTTGTTTCCAAGTATTTCCATACGTATCTCTCCTCAAACAGGTAAGTTTATCCATTTGTATGTAGTCAATTAGTCTAGTCAACCAGTCTTCAATGGTGGGAACATTCTTTTTCTTCCACCAGCTTGCTAGAGTCACTCGTGCCGTAACAGCAAAATAAAAAATTACTTTACCGTGTTTTTTTCTCCACTTCATCATTCATTATTATATTCAACAAAAAAATACTTAGGATCGAAACATATATCACATTTTAAGATGTCTTTCATTACTCTATACACTTTCCTCCAAAATTTGTTCACAATCTTACAGTTCCACCATAGATGTAAAAAAGAACCGACTGCCTTTCCACATTTCCAACATTTGTTGGAAGCTGTTTTGTCTATATTTGCAGACTTTACTGGAGTCCAATACCACCTATACTGCATTTTTAAAAGATTCTCTCGTAAATCTGCACTTAGGGTGTATTTGATCCTCTTAGTCCAATTCTTTTCCCATTGATCTAATGGTATAGTCTGACCAAGATCTTGTGCCCATTTTACCATGGTCTCTTTAATAGTTTCCTCCTCCATATCCCATTTCAATAATAGATCGTAAAGATTTGCAATTTTATATAGTTTTCTTGATTTAAGCAGTCTCTCAAAATTTTCCTCTACTCCTCCTATCCCTACTCCTTTATTATCCATATTATACCTGCTTTTTAACTGGTTATAAGAAAACCACGTCTTATATTCTCCTGTTTTTTTCAAATTCATACTGGGTCAGGAATCTAGAGGTACCATTATTACTGTCTTTGGTTGTTAAGTCTTTATAGGTAAGCCATACTCCTTTAGATGTTTTTATTTCCTTAAGGAACGCTTCGTTAGGTGAACACCACTCTGGAATTCGTGGAGACAGTCTTGATTTATGTCTTAGCCAAACTTTAAAGATAGCATTTCTTATACAATGATTAGTGAAATCTTTATTAACTAAATGCTTTTCATAAAACAAATAAGCATGCCATCCGAAACGGTTGCCATAACCTTCAAGATCCAACATAGCAAGGTCATCAAGTTTGAACCAAGAACATAACCCAACTAAGCATGTTGCTTCATAATACAATTTGAGGTTGGGTAAAGCCCAACCTCCTCTTTCTATTTTATCAAATAGTAATTTCATCTTAATCCTAGGTTTCTTTCCTCCCCAAAGAAATTTATTTAGATCTTTGTGCCAGATTTTAAAAGGCTTTATATTTGCAATAATGAGGATACACTGGAATAAATAAAGTAACTTAAGTAACACCATCATTTTGATGGCAGCTATCTTACCCGAAAAAGACAGTCTAAGGTTCTCCCATTTTTTCAAATCTTTTCTGATCTCTGTCCACTTTTTCTCATAGTTCTTATATAACTCAATATTTTTGGTTGTAATATTTATCCCTAAATAATTCACGGCTTTTTAAATTTCTATTTGAGACTTGGTTTCTAATTCATTCTGTTCTTGTCTTGTCAAGTTCATAGTTAATATAATCGTTTTGGTCTTATTTACTTTTAGGCCCGATAATTGTCTAAAATTATCCATTTCTCTGAGTAGGGGCTCAATACTGTCCAAAGGATCCGATAGGGTCACTAAAACAGAAATATTTTTTCATTTGTTAGATGTTGTGCTCTTTTATTCTGAATGAAAAGCTGTAAGGAACTGTAGTTAAAATCATGCCCAATGCTATTACCAAGGCCTGCTACCTACAACATCACTAGAGGGCCATCCTTAGTTCTCAGGATTTGGTTCTGAAATTATTGGGCCTATGACTTGTGTGTGTGTTCTTGCGCATGGGCATGGGAAAGCAACCATGGTTTAACCAGCAATACAGACTAGATTATGAATGCACATTTTAAGTAATCAAAAAATTGTCCTAAACCTATGACTGTAAGTAATATTAGAGTAAAAGTCCTATGATAGGACTTTGCAAACAAGAAATGTTGGCAAATGCATTTTTCTTCAGTTTACTACATCACTAAAAAACCTCAGCTTATCTTTCCCATTTTGAATTCTAATTTAGAATGCAGCCAGGTATTATCAGATGCATTTTGCTGTTGATGCTGTTGGCTAGGTGAATCCCAGCTTACTTCCAGCTAGAATCCAAGCTCAGTCAGCCTCTTTTCAAATCCGAGAAGCTTCCAGCTTTACAAATCAACCTGCTGAGCTTGGATTCGAGCCAGACTTTAGCCGGGATTCACCCGGCCAGCAGCATTGGTGGCAAAATGGTCTGATAATGCCCAGCTGCATCCCGAATTAGAGTTCAAAATGGGAAAAGTAGGCCGGGTTTTTTTAGCAACATAGTAAACTCTTATATCTCATGAGCACAATGGTACAAAAGGATGCTCCTGTCCAAATTTCCACTTCTGTACAGCAATTTAAGCTTCCAGAGCCTTGACCTCTTTAGCAGCCAGTCACCCAACATACATTTGATTTAGCTGACTAGCAATTGTTGAACTGTGAAATCTAAAGCTCAACGAGTATCAACAACCATGGCTGTTCTTTTAATACAGGCCAAGCATTCCAAAACGCTTGACATCCTTTTTCATGAGTGATTCAGCCTTCTGTTACTCAGGGCTACATGGATTCAGAAGAAAGAAGGTGGTGATAAACCTTTTTCTTTCTCAGTGTTTGTAAAAAGACAGAGAAAAAGGGGGAAAACCCAATATTTTAAAAAATTCATTTGGCACAAACATATATAATCTTGTGTTCACAAACAATTTTGCTGCCCTTTGTTCCTTTTTAAAAAGGGGGAAAACATAGTGAATATGATAGCCCAGGAAAAACCTCAAAGAAATTGGTATATGTATTTAAAAACAAAACAACAACAAAAAGTTAAACAAAAAAAAAAAACTTGCATATCATTAAAAATAAGAAATACCAATAAGGGATAAGAAGTGAGCCCTTTTCTTTTTTAACACTTTATTGAGTATATTGACTGGTAAGGGAGACACTCATTTCTTTTTCTTTACTAGTATTTGTTATTTTTAATGGCATGTTTTTTTAAACAAAAATCTATATTGTGAAGAGACAAAACATTAATATAAAAATGTAAACACTATTTTTTTTTTTAAAAAAAAAATTTTCCTCTCTCTCTCTCTCTGGTCTGCCAGGGCATGTGAAAGGCCAAATGACCAAGAAGAATATAATTAACCTAACAGAATTGTCACAATCTGTTGACTAATAGACTTGTAGGTTATAGTCTCTGGAGGATGTCAAAATTACAATGAGTTACTAAAGTGTTGTAGCTCTAAGAACACAAGTTTCAAGCATGCTGGATCAAGGCCTGAACCATATTCCTACTAGGGAATTCCACACCATGGAAGAGAGAGTGCACATCCTATTCTTTGTACAAACTGAAGTATAATGTTAGCACTCTGGGTTTGGGCCATGTGAGTTGTCTTTAACTACTGTTAAGTCAACTTTGACTTATGATGACCATATGAATGAGGGACCTCTTAGTCACTTGCTATTAGTAGCCCTGATCAGGTCTTGAAGACATAGGATTGTGGCTTCCTTGATTGAGTCTATCCACCTGTGAAACAGGTGAATATCACACTACACACTGTTATAGTACTATTACTCCACTTTAACTGCTATGGCTGGCTTCTGCAGAATCCTGGGATTTATCATCTAGAGAGGCATTAGAGCTCTCCAACTGAGAATTCTGAATTCCACTCCCTAAGGTAGCCATAACAGTTTAAGTAGAATAATGCACTATAACAATGTAGTGTGCAATTCAACAAAATATTCCTCTTTTTTCCATGCCTCCTTCCTTCCTAAGCATTATTTTATTTTCCAGGGAGTTATGTCTTCTCATGATATGTTCAAAGTAGACAGTCTCAGTTTAGGCAACTTGGCTTCTAGAAAGAGTTCAGGTTTGATTTGCTCTAGGGCCCATTTATTTATGAGTTGAGTTCCACTCAGAGAAAAGAACTCCAGGTTTCTATCAATGGAAGACAAGAGGCAAATTGCTTAAGCTACTTGCAACAGCAGGGGAAGCATCCAGAACATTAAGGGAAGGAAGCTGCTGTAATGTGAAGGAAGGAGGTTTTTTAAACAATATTTTTTATTTACAGTTCTCATGGATCAAAGGCTTTTCCATGCATGGACAGTGCCAGATTTCTGCATAAGCTTCGCAAAGTACAGCATTTTGCTGTTACCCACATTCAAAGTTAGTTTTAAATCATGGTGGCCTTATAATGAAAGACCCCTGAGAGTCCTGAAAGTTGGGCAGACTGAATGGGATCAACCACATTGGTGCCTCTGCTGCATAAATAAGACCTTTAGTCAGTAAGAGTAGAGCAGAAACCATAATAAATATATGTACTTTTGCCAAAGATACAGTGTAGGCTTGGAAAATAATGACCAAGTTTCATCCTCTGTGTGTGTGAGATAGAGAGAAAAAGAAGGATTCAGATTTTAGTCAAGTGCAAAGAGAAATTATCAGTAAGATTTCAGAAATGGACTAATAAACAGAAAATACAGGAACATACCCAGTTTAGTTTAGAAGAAGAGAATCAAAGAAGGTGGTGTTCTGATTTAGATGAACCTTCACTTGGATCCAGAAGGCTGCTTCTTATATTTTAAAATTTGAAATGGTGGGGCTAAGATTACTGGAAATGCAAATTTGTTTTTATTATTATATAATACAAACATATAAAACACATCAATTACCTCAAATAACATACTACACAACACTCAATAACAAATAAATTCCCATACATCACATTCATTTGTTACATTTCTAACACTAAACAAACATGACTTCCTTCAGTCAAACCTTTTACCGTTTCCTTATCCAGTTTTTTTCCTGCTTGTCTTATATATTTCTCCTACTTCTGTTTTCTTCATGGTTTTTTCTCTTCTTTATTCTCTCTTCATTATTATTTACATGTAATCATAACTGATAGACTTTCATTTTTCCCAATTTTAACCAACTTTCTTAAGCATCTTTTAAATTTTATGTTGTATGTTTGGCCATTTTTTCTTATAAAGTCATACAATTTTTCCCAATTTTGTACAATGGAATTTTCTGTTTCTTCTAATTTTGGACTTTTTTGTATTTTCAATCATTAATTTTCAATAATTTTTGAAATTATATCAATTTCCATCATTTCTAATAGTTTATTTATCCATTCGTCAGTTTTGATATCTTTCTTTATTTTCCAGTATCTGGCATAAGTCAGTCTGGCAGCTGTCAACATATAAAATATTATTTTACCGTATTGTTTTTCCTCCTTGTCCTCTATCATATTCAATAACAATATTTCTGGTCTGAATTTAAATTCTACTTCTAATATTTCTTTTATTGGAAGTGCAATTTTGTGTATTGTATTCCCATATAGAAATATAGGAACAGACTTCCCTAGTTCAGAATAGAGCTAGATAAGAGCAGAAAGACATTTCTTGCCAACTTTATTCTGGTGTATCATTCTGGCTTATGATGATCCACCAAACCTTTCTTTGCTTTGTGTTGCTTAAGCTGTCAACGACTGATCAGATTTTGTGTAGTCTGACCTACTCTTCCTTAATCATATTTTCAATTGGGAAGGCTTGATAGATGGCCTTTCTTTGAGCACTGGGCTTGATTGCCATTTTTGGACTTGGGAAAAGATATCCTGCACAGGTTGCACTGAATATTGACTGAGTGTACTTTCCATTTCTTTTAGCTCTATTGTAACATGTGACTTGGTTCACTAACTTTGCAGAGATATTTGAGTTGAAGGCACCTTACTGAAATAGTTTTGACAGTCTTTTAATAGAGGCACATTGAGGTCTGGGTTTTGCTGGATGAATTGTGCCTGTGTGTCTATATGGGTTTTATGACCCTTTGGTCTTTTCTATTACATATTTCCAGAATATGCCGTGGGAATATTTAGACTTGGGGCTGTAGGGAATTTCCCACCTCCTTTTGCTGTCAAAAATTGCAATGAAAGGGCTCTATTTCTTAAAAATGTTTGACACGTGTGTGCAGAGGCTATGTAGATTTCCAAATAGCATTTAGATTATTTATTTTTTTAAAAAAAATAAAAATAAATGAGTTACCTCTGTGATGCTTACCATAAAAATTTCCTTCCATCAAAGCTTCACCTTTATATTGGTTAGTGGCACATAAAAAATGAAAAGGACGGGGAAAGAGTCCAATTAATATGTTATTATTTTTAGCCCTATTGTAGTTGCAGGAACGAATACAGAAATATTGCTAACCTGCTTCCCTCATAATAAGATTTGAGTTGTTTTTGTAAAGGTATTATTCAAAATACATTTTATCTAGCTTGAAAGATGTGTGAAAGTGTTTGGGTGAGCTTTTATTTTTTTTAGGAATGTTTTTTTTGTTCTTGTGAACTGCCCTTGAGTTGATGTTGACCTATGGTGACCTCGTGAATGAGGCATCTCCAAGACTTCCTGTCCTCCACTGCTTTGCTTAACCTATGTATTCACAACCATAAAATCTTTAAAAGATTCCATCCATCTAGCATGAAATAAGGGGGCTCAAAGTGGGCTCGTATTCAATCTGGTAAGGTCTTTGCAGACGTATTAAGGGAAGCGAGGGCTAAGCTTGCAGAGAAGAGCCATAAAGTAGCCCATCCTGTTATGGCAGCCATTCTGGCAAGCCCAGCCTGCTGCTTTAAACTTTTGGTTTAGTTAGAAGACTATTAAGTTTAGATCTCTTGTTGAGGTCATCTATATCTGTTTTGGACTATTTCTTAGAATCATGGTGAACAGAAATAACATCTATAAGTCATTGTGGAACTTTCTTTTCTTTTTGAATTGTAGCTGCCCAATCTTTTCCTCCTCTGAGAAGGGACAGAGGAGGGGGGCAGAGGATTGGTGGCAGAAAAGAAACAATGTTAAAATAAAAGAAAGTCAGTTATGAGCAGAAGTGAGAGCCAGGAGTTACAATTTTTAAAAAATCAAACAGATAAAAGGAAAGTGAATTTATAAGGAAAAGCAAGGAAGGTGAGAGTCAGAAAGTGTAATTTGAGAGAAAGTGGAAAAGCAGACAAGGACAAGGAAAAAGGACAAAGGATAATGGTGACTTGAAGTATGGTGGCTAAAGCAACCTTTCCCAAATAATTTGGAAAAGATACAAAGAAGGAGGGTGAGAAAAGATCTCAATAGCTAGAGCATTACAATACACAAAACAAGATGAAACTAAACTAATTAAGTAAAAGAGGTGATTTATAAAAGAGAAAAGAAAAACACTCATCGGAATGAGGACTGGGGAGGAGAAAACAGGGTGAAAGATTGGATGAGGGTCAAGTTAAATTAGTAAAATAGAGAGAGACTGTGAAAGAAAAAGGATGGGGGAGGAGAAAGCAGACAAAAAGATTAAGCATATTGAGCGGAAAATAAATACTAACAAAGTAAGTGTGCATCAGAAGGAGGACAGGGGAGGAGATGACAGTGAGACAGGCCAACAAGAAAGTGATGGAAGGAGGACGGAGGATGAGACAATGACACTGGAGGTAAACAAGTCTCCTTAGCACTAACTGTTCAGAGGAGGCTTGCCATTGAGGCTAAGAGAGTCAGACAATAAGAGATTCGGCTTCTACTTATTCTGTTTTTGGTTGTTGGGGTTTTTTTTTGGATTTTTGGACAGTTTTGGATTACATATAAGAAATGAATTTAATATTAGAATTAAAATTAGGATTAATTTTGTGATACTAATTTTGGTTATTAATTTTTGATCCTTGTTAAGAAGTGGGTTTGGAAAAACAGGAATTAATTGGATGATATATTAAGGTAATGTAGAATTATTATGGTGTAGAATCAACTTTAAAGCAGAATTGAGAATTTAGATAATACAGTTAAGTGGTACAATTAGAGAACTATTTAAGAATCGTAGGATAAAAACATTGATTTAGAAAACTGAAATTAGAAATTAAATATTAGTGTGTATATTATATAAGTTTAAACACATAAATTTGGTATAAAATGTATAAGAAATTAATAGTGAAATTGAACTTCTAAAATAGTAAGAACTGTAATAAGTAAATGGTGACTGGATTCAAGAAGACATCATCAGTTCCAAAAACAACACAAAGGTGTGAGTCAACAGAGGGCCAAAAGACCCCACTGAATTTTTTTTTGGAGGAATTAAAAAAAAATTAAGGATGAGATGCAAAGAGAGATGAAACACAAATTGAAGGCATCTAGAAAAGAAGCTAAAGAAGATATGCAAAAAGAATTGGGGGCATTCAGGAAAAAGCTTTAAAAATTACACATTTTCCTTTACTGTCAATTCTACAAAGACATCCGATGCCAATTAATCACGCCGCTTTTGGAAAAATTTCCCAGATGTAATGATACCTCCTTTGTTCGTATGCTTCTGAACAGTCAATCTCCCAATATTGTACTTATGGTAGCTAAATTTTGTTATGTTGTTTATAAATTGCAGCCATTAATGAAGAAAAGGATTGAAATATATGACGGGATTGTGAACAACTGAATAACTGAAAGTGGAATGTGGGAACCTACTGGACCCTAATATAGGTATTAATTTACTTCACTACCTCTTACCTATGAGCGTATGTACCCCACCTGGGATCCAACTGTCATTTATATTTTATTTATACATATACGCTTTTATACCCTCCTTTTTCTTTGGTATTTCATACCTGTATTTTATATCTGTCATGCTGTTTATAATTGTGGCCATTAATGAAGGAAGGATTGGAATATATGATGGGGTTGTTAACAACTTAATAATTGGAAGTGAAATGCGGGAATCTACTGGACCTCAATACAGGCTAAATTATTTCACTACCTTTTACCTATGAATGTATGTACCCTACTTGGGATTTAACTGTCATTCATATTTTATATTTGTATATTTACGCTTTTACATCTGCATTTTTTTTTTCGTATTTTTTTTCGTATTTTATACTTGTATTTTCTGGTCAATGACCGAATAAATTGATTGATTGATTGATTGAAAAATTACAAAAGATCTTGAAGAACTACAGAAGGACACCAAGGAATTAAAAGAAAAGACATGGTGAAAGACGTTCAAGAGACACAGACAAACGATAGCAACAGGATTCTATTACAAGAGATCAGATACAGGGAAAAATGCCTTAAGATCAAGGGATTGACAGAACATCCTAGAGAATATTTACAGAAAAAGATTGTTTTGGCATTTGTGAGATTTGTAGAAATATCTGAAGAAGAGGCAGAGACTGAAATAGATAAAACTTTCAGAATAAACTTAGTGATCATGAGAGAAAAAAGACTCCCATGAGATATTGTGATAATATTTACAACATCAAAGCTGAAAGAGTTAATTCTACAAAAAAGCTACCAAGAAGACTTAACAATAGTTGGAAATATCATTAGAATATTTAAGGACATACCAACAGAGGTGCTTAGAAAAAGACAAAATTATAAGTTTTTAACTCAAGAATTGATCAAAAGGAAAATATTATTCTTGTGGGAAAATACTGATGGAGTATCCTTTATATATCAACAAAAACTGCATAGAATCAACTAAGGAAACCGAGATCAGACAAAGAAAAGGACTTGCAAGGAGGGGAGAGAATGAAAACAAGAGCTGAAAGGAAGAAACAAGCAACAGACAAGTACCAAGATGAAGAAGAAGGAGAGAAAGAAGAGCTGGAGTATGAGAGCCTGGAATCTGTAAGTGAAATATCGAAGGGTGAAGAAGAAGCAGGAGGTGAAGAAGTAGGAGCAATTGGATATTAATTTATAATTTAAATTTATATAAGAAATATAAAATTATATAAGAAATAGGGAAATGTTTAATTAAAAGAAAAGAGAAATGCAATTGAAATTGGGATCCTGGAAAGTAAAAAGACTAAATTCAAAATATAAAAGGAGTAAAGTTTTTCACTATTTGAACAAAATGAATCTAGACATAGTATGCCTACAAGAGGTGAAAATAAAGGAAAAGGACTCAAAATATTTAACTAATACAAAATCAGGTCAATTTTTGGCAGCAGTGAACATTAAAAGGAAAAGAGGAGTGGTACTTTATGTACAGAACAAATACACAATGACTGAAATTAGCAAGGATAAAGATGGTCACTATATAGGCATCAAACTCAAAATTAAGGTTATGAAATAGTTGATTGTAGGCATATATGCACCACAGGAAGGCAAGCAAAAAATTTTATGGGAATTAATGAGGAATTCTGAAAGTTGGACTATGAGAAAATCATTATTCTTGAAGATTGGAATGGGGTTGTTGACCCTGACAGAGATAGTGTGTCTACAAAATAAATAAATAAATAAATAAAGAAGAATAAGGGGAAACTTCCAAAGTCTTTTTTTTAATTAATAGAAAAAAATGAACCTGATTGATGTGTGGCAAAGACTGTACCCAGAGGAGAAAGAACATAACCTTTTTTCAGAGTGTCATAATTCTACATCAAGAATAGACATGTATATTCTTTCTAATACACTCATACCAAACATAAAGAAAATGGAGATTCTAACTAAACTGATCTCTGATCACAATTTTATTCTTCTTACAATGAAATTAGGTTAAAAAAAATTCAATTAGAGATTAAATGAATCTCTATTAAATGATCAGAAATTTCTTAACAAGCAAAAAGTAAACAGAGTTTTTTTAAGATAATATATAGAAGAGGTCAATATGAAATCAGTATGGGATGCAAGTAAGGCTTAAATGCGAGAGGTCTTTATACAAAGAGGAACAGAAATAAAACACAAATACAAAAGGGATTTAGAGAAGTTGGAAAAAAAATTATGAAAGTGGAGGTGGATTTAGGTTAAAGAGCAATTAAATAAGATGTTAACAATATAAATTGAAAGGAAAATGAAGTACATAAAAATGACATTTTGAAAATGCAGATAAATCAAGCAAGTAGCTGGTGAATAGGTTTGTAAAGAAAAAGAAAAAAGATTAATTATAAGTATTAACTAAACATGAGAAGATTGACAAGGCTTTCTCAAAGTTTTATTCAAGCTTATATAATAAGGAAATAATACAAGATTATCTGGATAAACAAAGGAATCAGCATATAAAAGAGAAACATCGGGTAATATTGAATTCTGCTTTTACTATTGATGAAATAGAAGATGTGATAAAGAGATTAAAAGTAAAGAAAGTTCCAGGACCAGATGGATTTATGGCCTGGTACTATAGGAAATTTTATGTGAAGATAAAAATACCATTATGAAGGATATTAAATGACATTAAAAATAACAGAATTCCAGAATAATGGGAAAATGTTAACATCACACGTATATTAAAAGAAGGAAGAGGTTGAAAAAGATGTCACAAACTATAGGCCAACATCTCTATTGAACATGGACTTAAGATAATGGCAACCATTTTGGGTAGAAAGACTAAAGAGGGTAATTACAGAGTACATATATGAAGATCAAGCAGGATTTCTCCTGTCTAGACAGATGAAGGAAAATATAAGATTAATTCTGGATGTATTGGAATACTATGAAAGACATAATGATAAAAAAATTGGGACTAATCTTTGTTGACACTGAAAAGGCCTTTGGCAATGTGAAATGGAATTGCATGACAGAAATATTGACATGGATGGAAATTGGGACAATTTTTGTGTCTTCGATAAGAATATATGAAAAACAAATGCTCAACTAATCATAAATGGTAATACAACCAGTACAATTGACATCAAAAGAGGAACCAAACAAGGATGTCACTATCTCCTCTATTGTTTATTTTAGTCCTAGAAATATTGGCAAACAAAATAAGAGAGGAATATGACAATAAAAATTAAAGGAATAAAATACAAGCTTCAGGCATTCACAGATGATCTAGTTATAATTTAGGACGAGTCTAATCATCAAATGGGAAAACTTTTCAATGTAATAGAGGAATTTGGCATGATTTCTGGTTTTAAGATCCATAGAAAGAAACAAATTATAACTAAAATTTATCTAAAGAAGAAGTCCAAAGGATGGAAATTGAGTCAAATTGTAAAATACAAGATAAACACTTTGGAATTTGGTTAACAAAGAAAAATATGGATCTTTTTGACAATAATTATAAAGTGTTATGGAAAGTCATTAAAAAGGTCTTGGAGAAGTTGAAAAAATTACAACTAACTTTATCATGAAGGATAGAGGCAATTTTTTTTTTTATAATTTTGCCAAAATAGGTACCACTTTGGGGGGACATAACAGTGTTCTGTGCTGTCATGCTGGCCACATGATCACTGGGTCATCTTTGACAATGTTGGCTCTTCGGCTTAGTAATGGAGACGAGCAGTAGCCCCTACAGTCAGGCATGATTAGACAATCTTGTCAAGGAAAAACCTTTACCTTTAATTAGTATTAACAATGAAAGAATATCTATACTGATAGTTTCTAGACATAAGCTCACCAGGCCTGTGAGTGACTATCCGACTTTCCACCTTTCAATGGAACATTCTATTTAAAAATGTTAAGAGATTTGAGTTCTCCTTTCTGACCAGAGATTTTTGATAAGAAACGTTAAGGCAATACTTTTCCTGAGGGTGGCAAGGCTCAATTGCCTCTGGCCATGGCCCCTAGCCTCCTCTCACCTTGGCAAAACTATTCAAAACCAGCAAATTATTCATCACTCCCCAATATATCTGATGTGGGGGTGATGCAGATTTTTTTCATACTTTTCATACTTGTTTCTGGTCACACTCAAAGCCTAATATTTGTATGTTGCTTGTATGAAACGGGGGGGGGGGGGGAGGGGGTCATTTTCATGCCATATAAATTTAGCCCATTTACTTTATTAGCAGCAGCAATAGCAAGTACATTTCCTTACCTCTTATCAGTGAACTAGCACTCCCTAAGCTGTTAACAATTATTGGCAGCCCAGGTCTTAGTTCCAGATACAAGACACTGATTTGGCCTCAGATTCCATGAAGAAATAAGAAACTAACTGTATGAAGTGGAAGCTCTTATCTTCAGGACGATTGACCCACAATGACTTTTCAAACACAAATAAAAGGAAATAAATTATTTCCTCTAGAACTAGTCATTTGGTGTGCATTTACAGGGCCAAATGATTCCAGTTTTCACTGTGAGCTGTCCAAACATGGTACAGCATGATTAGAGCCAAATCCAGGCTTTTAATTACATCAGGGTTTTAAACTAGAGGGGAAAAGTGGGGATTTATACCACTTTTGACCAGAAACTCTGAATTCATACATGTGTGTGGGCTGTACATCAGTGTGAGGCCAGGGCGAGGAGTTCAGAAATATGTACAATTATATGCACGTGGAACCCAGAATGCCCACAGCCATGTACTTGTGTATACTGTGATTTCTTGGATTGGGGTCTGTTTGTAAGGGAGAACTGTGTGGACAGTTCTCCTGAACTCACCTCAGTGTGTGTAAATAAGCTGGTGGTTGCTGTGGATCAGGGTAACAATAAGCTGGATTTCTGTGTCAGTACAGATGCACTCTTCATTCTGTTTGTTAATTCTATATGAATACAGTCTTAGTTTTATGTCATATTATGGCCCTTAAGCTGGTAGCATAGTTATTAAT
Source organism: Urosaurus nigricauda (assembly GCA_034509955.1). Taxonomy (NCBI): domain Eukaryota; kingdom Metazoa; phylum Chordata; class Lepidosauria; order Squamata; family Phrynosomatidae; genus Urosaurus; species Urosaurus nigricauda. Next base: position 308,350,498 of record JAOEGL010000001.1, on the reverse strand, counting down.
TACTCAATATTTGATGAGTAAGTTGTCAAGGCAATATTAATGGATAGAAAATCATAACACCCATAAATGATTATTCATCCCAAAGCACCTTTGCTTCAGGCCTGTTCAATCTTTCAAGCATATTAGGCATTTGCTAATGAGCTTCTACAGATGATGTAAATCTTCCAAAAGAGTAATTATAGTTTCCTTAAAGGTCTGTGATTTGTTACATCCATCAATGGCATCTGTGTGTGATAAAAATAGTTTTGTTTGGACTTGGATATAAAGAAAATAGGAATTATCTTTTGTGTTTCATTGGGGTTCCCATTTTCCTGGTTCCATCCATATCATCTCACAGCTTTGTCACAGACAAAAATTCAAGAAGTACAGAATACTTACTATCACTGCCAAGAAGAATCTCTACCCAATAAATTTCTGCATGTAGTACAATTGTTAAAATCAAGAATGCTCTGTTAAGAAAGAATGTAACATTGAGATGTGACTGTTTACTACTAATCATATGGAACATGCACACTTCTACAGATGTGAGGCCACTAAGTGAGGTCAATAGATTAAGTGAGAGCATGGGAGAGAGCCTTCTTAGGCATGACACCCCAATTGTGGAATGCCCTGTTCTCAGAGGCTATATTGGTCCTGACACTGTTTTCATTTAGGCACCAAGCAAAAACATGGATTTATTAAAACCTTTGGGCCTCATTGATTAATCACTAAATGCTAGTTCACATGGCTTTAAAACAGTTTTGATCTTTTAAACCCTTAAAAAAAACTTAACTCATGAATAACATAATGAATATATTTTAGTCTTTTTGTATCATTTTTATTGTTTTTATTTGTTTATACTGATTTTACTTGTACACTGCATTGAATTTTTTATTTAGGTGGTATAGAAATATATATAAAAATAAGCAAATAAATAGATAGGCACGGTAGGGGGCCCTGTGCGGCCCAGTTCTATATTGCATATAATTATTTTATCCACTGGTGAAGCGCAATAGAAGGGATTAGATTGACATCCACATGGCAAAGACCTGTCTGTAGCCTAAAGCTGAAATATTGAAGCATGTTCCATAATGGAATGAGATTGCATCTCATGGAAATAACTCCATGTCACTGTTTATGTTTGCAAAACAAAAACAAAACAAAACAAAAAAAACAGCCTTGGAAGAAGGGGTGAAATATCTTACCAAGGAAAACTCGCCATGAACAGGGAACAAAGAATTCAGAAAAGATGTTTTCCACCTTAGGAAAGCACTGCTTGATGCCCTTGAGTTTGGTAATTTAATGCATGCAGTATTTGCTCTATTGAATTATTTTTATCTCTGTGAGAAAGGATTTAATTAATATAACAGAAACTGTGAATATTCCTATAAGCCATACTTCGGTAAATATCGCCCCCCTCAAAAAAATAGAAATAATTTTGTAAAAAAATGCAAGAGTAAATGTGGCCCTATACAAACTGGCAGAAAGTGCCCACCTGTGGGCAGAATCATGGCTCAATGTCCTGATGACCCTAACTCTGCCCGCATGGCACCATTTTGGTGTGTGCCAGTCCAGATGGTGTGTACCATCATGACACACCTCCAGTGCTGTGTCCAAATGATGCAGTGCCAAAGGGGTGCCATAGAGCCACTCCACCACAGCTATGGTGCCCCTTGGAATATTTTGCGGCTCTAGAGGCTGGATTGGGGCCACGGTGTGAGGTAGCCTTCGCTCCAATCCAGCCAGGAAAGGAGCAGATGTATGCTGCCCCTTGGGTCAATATGTATAGTCCCTTACTTCTCATTTTTGCCAGATGCCTGGTTTAATGGACTGACTTGTTCTGCCTGAGGTATAATTTGGGCAGAATGAGAATTCAAGTCCTTCAAGAATTTCAGGATTTAAAGTTTCCACTGCATATTTGGCCCAGGAAACTGTAGCCCCTTACCTCCATATACTGTAATATAATAAATATAGAATGATTTACATGTAATGTAATGTAAAGAAATGTGCTTAGCCGTTTAACAAATTTATGTTTCTTCCTAAGAAGAATGTACATGTTTGTATAATCTATGATTGCCTATAATAAATAGCCCAAACGTCTAACAGAATCCTATCTAGCAGAATCCTGCTTTGAATCCCACTGTGGGAGAAAGGCTGCTTATAAATCTTTGAAATAAATAAATAAATAAATAAAAGAAAGTCTGCTCGTTCTCCTACAAAATATTTCAAGATTCCAATACTTAAGAATACTTAAGTGGTGTGTTGGTGCTAACTCTGCCTTTATGGATTTTACTGTTAGTCACAAGATGGACACTAATGTAATCAGAGGTTAATAAAGAGAATCCCCAGACAGATACTAATTAGTTGACAAATGGTAAAGAACCATTAATCTCTTAATCTAAAGAGATGGGTGGGGAACCTTACCTGTTTTGTACGTCCTTGAAGAGGAGGAATTTTAGATCTTTGTATGTAATGCTTCCAAATTTTGTAAGTAATGCTTTTAAGTGTTTATTTATAGCTCTCAGTAGGGCTTTCTAGATGGGCAGGAAAGTGTGACATGAAGTTGCCTTTTCCTTAATGCTTAGCAGCTGCACCACAGCCTTTAGATGGAGCTGCGCTGTTCCGCAGTTTTTAAAAAAGAAGCTGGGAAAACCAGCACCTTTTTAAAGGCACTTCTTCTCCCCTAAAACGCAAAAAAAGCGTTTTCATGGCACACTTTCCCTTTTTCTCATCTAAAGGCTAGAGTTTCATGCAGCCATGAACACACTTCTTTTTGTCTAGAAAGACCCAGTATTTCTACTTTCTTGATATATCTCACAAAGCACTGTTTCTTATATCTGGGGAACTCTGGAAATATTCTTTAGTAGGTTAAAGCCTTGTGTTCTTATTCCTCATCATCTGCTGAAGAAAACCTTATTATTTTGCTTCTTTTCCAGATAAAATTCTCAATCTAAAATTTACTGTTTCTGTTCTCCACTTTTGATTTTAGATCGATTATAGTTACATAAGCTCCTTATGAGTTAAGGAGCCTTTTTCTTTCCTCCTCCTCCTCCTCCTCCGGTATCAAGCTCTTCTCCTAGCAGAGAGTAGTTTTGAATGCACATTGTACTTTCCTGTGGAAATCCATGAGCTTTTACCATTTTCCATTTTTATGCCATCCCCAAGCTGTTGCATGGACTTCCAAAAAAAGTTCCAGTTCCAATTATTGGTTGTTTAGCAGACAACCAACTGCTTGAAAAAAGATGGTTAGAACCATATACACTGAACTCATTGACTCACATGGTTCCTTGTGGGTTGGTGTGAAAATGCTTGCTTTTGTGCGGCTCCTCTCTGAAATTAGGCTTCAATTGGGAAGTGCACTGAAAACTCAGATGGAAAATGAATTAGTGGGAGATGAAGAAACTAAATGCTTTCACTGGTTAGTGGAAGCCACCATCTTTCTGTTCCACATAAGGGATATGAATATCTGTCGGTTTCATTTTGTCTTTGGTGACATCCTCTCTTCGAACATTTTCTGTCTTGGTCTTATCAAACCATAATGTTTCACTTGTTGTTGACAGGCCTTCATCTTCATATCATTGCTGAGTGAGCTTGAAAAAGGATCCACTTAGTGAATTTGGGCCAATTACTTTCTCTCAACTTAACCTACATCACAAACTGAGACATTTGGGACCTGTACAGGGGGTGGGGTGAATTTTTGTTCCCACAGTCTCCTCTGGTCCACATTGGCATGTTCATGTGTCTCGGAGCAATGTAAGTGATGGCATGCCATTTCTGATTGCCACTTTCAGCTGAAAAGGAGGATTGAGGAAACAGAGGCTTCTACACAGTAAGGGAGGTGAATCACAATTTTTGCCAGAAGTCTTGGAGGTTTGGGTACAGAAAACCACCAAACAAATACACCCAAAATTAGGAGGGATGTTCAAAAGAGCTTTGGGGACCTGGCATGTGGCTTTAGGGGCCACAGAATTGGGGATCGAGGTGCATATGTCCCACAGACCATAATTTTCTCATTCCTGGTAAATCAAGTGATTATAACATTGAACATTTAGCCTGGGCAAGCAGATCAGATTTGTAAAATTTATGCTTTGGTGGGTGTTGTGGGAATAGACTGCCACTGATTTTCTTTAACCTAAAATGTTCTCATCTTTAAAACAAGCCTGCCTTCTTCAAATGGAAATTTGCCTTTCAGTTTCAAGCTGTTGCTATTTCCTGTTTTCCTTGAGCCATGAGTTTCAGCCTTGAAACTCTTACACCACCTAATTATTATAATCCTCTCAGAGCTTAATTATTGGGAGCTGATGCTGGTGCACATAAGCTTAGTTCACAATCTGGCACTCCATGCAGCTGGATCCTGGCATTGTGTTTGGCAGTGTCATGCAAAAAGAATCCACTTGGTGAAGTCATCTAAAATAATTATGCTTTAAATATGCACTGTTTCTGCCAAGCCATGTGCTACTGAAACACAGAATCCAGATGCTACAAATTTTCTATTCACTTCAGCTTCACTTCTGCCATGTGCAGGAAAGAGGTGCCTTATAAAATTTCTCCCCTTGTATTTTCCAATGCAGGAAAGCTTTAATTAGCTATAAATGAGTTTGATCAATGAATCATTAACTTCCATTAAACTTTAAGTAGATTTCCTGACCCGGCTACTTCATTTTGAATTTAATCTGGTACACACTTGATAATTAGAATGAAAGGGATGAGAGCTGGAGGCTATCTTCAGTCTTTCACATGAAATGGAGTTGAGTCAGCTAATAAGTTGTACTATAGTCAGCTTATAAGGACAGGAATTAGCTGTAAAGTGTAATTTTCCTAGGGTGGTAAAACCTGAACTGTGAAGTTGAGTGCCTCTTTGTTTTGCTTTCAGAATTAGTTCTGGAATAGCCTATCTTAAGGCTTTAAAATATTTTGCCAGTCATAGCTTAGCTCAACTGTATCAGCCTATGTGGAAAGATTTCCTCTGAACAGGGAATCTTCACTATAAGAACCAGGGATGAGTGAGAATTTCATTTCAGTTCCTCTTTGAGAAGATTTCCCCCCAAATATGGTATTTTCTTCATGTTTGAAATGGAAAGAACTATCATCATATATATGAGAGACTGAAACCAAAACTGAGGCACAGGTCTGAGTGTACAATTTTCAGAAAAGGTTAGATTTAATTATCTGCAATAGCATTAGGACAGCATTGGACTAGAGAGACACTTTATCTTTAAAATCTTTATGGAAGACCTGCACAACATACCCAGTATATATGGTGAATAGCTGTATCTAATGGATTGTCCTGTGCAGATGCAGGAGAACTTAGTTTCAGTTCAGAATATTTTTCTGGGGAAAAATGCTCAAAATTCACTGACATCATACTGAGAACAGCAGAAAATGAAAATAGGATAAAGCAACACTTACAGATCTTCCTGTCCCTGGAACTGGTTCCCATCCACAGAACTGAAGCATGGGAGATGAGGCCATCAATTTCTATGAATCAGGCTGAATATATGTCATCTTCAGTACCAGAGGCAGTATGCTCTTGTGTATCAGTAACTGCAGAGAGTGAGATGAAGGAGTTAGTCATATTGTGCAGATGCATTTTCCACAGACAACGGAGTGTGCAATATATGGAGAGAATGTTAGATTAGATGATCCTTTACAGTGATCCAATGTGCTCTTCTTATGTTTTTAATGGCTACTCAATGGTTCAGTTATCTTTGGGATGACCTAATTTCTTTTTAGAAATTTCCAACACATGCAATTTTGCACGAGTGCCACCATTTGTTCTTAAGACTCCCATGGACTCAAACTCTCTACCCTTCCTCAGGAGGAACTTTAGCATGTATGTGTGATGTGGTCTTATTGTGGCTCATTCAAAGGGCCCTTTGCTTCTTTGTAGAGCAATGTGATACTCCTGCTAGAGATAATAATCCTGACATCATCCAATCCCCTGATTCAAATTGATGGGAAAATAATCTTTGAATTGTATTAAATGATGAGAATTTACTTTAGTTATTTAATATATTTTTGTATTTAATATTTTGTCCATTGGGTATATTTTTGAATACTTCTTCAATAAAAGTTACAGGTTCACAAAGTTATCTCAACTAGCTGGTAGTTTTCAAAGCAGGTAAACTTTTGTGGGGATTAGCAGGAGGCCACTCAATAATGATGGACAGAATATTGTTCTTTGAACTTGGAAAAGGTGCTTCCCAGGGGCGACAACGAAGTGGTTTTTCTTCCTAATGTTGTGCAAATGATATTCAGGGTTAATTGTACATTACCTTGCTCCCATGCAAATGACACATATCAAGGTGTTTCATACACTTGTATTTCATTTTCCAACAGGATTTCATTTCTTCTTCTCCCTACCTCTTACTAATTGTCACTCTAAATAGTATGCAGTTTGTTATTCAAAGACAGAAGTCTTTGCTTATTCTTTTTTTTTTCACATGAGGAAAAATAACTCCATGTGAGCATGATGATTAGAGTTATTGAGGATTATTGATCATGTTCTGCATTTTGTGGAAAATCCATTAACAACTACTACTACTACTAATTCTACTTTGTCCCCCCCCCCATTGCTGCTGCTCACAAAAGCAAGAAAGGAAACCCAGCTCTTTTTGCCATAGTATAGGGACACATGGGCCATAATCTGCTCACCCATTCTTTAACATTTATCTGGAAAAATCCAACATCATGTCATTTTTCATTTATTTTTGTAGCCAGGAATAATTCCAGGCAGAATTCTGAATTGCACTTTCAGACCCTCCCCAATTCCTGTTCTATGCCAGAGGTAGGAGGCAGGACTCAGACATATGGGACTCTTGTTAACAGCTACATTCAGCTTGTCATCTGCTGCTGCCATTGCTTTTTTTAAATAAAATCCTTACAATAAAAGAAGAAGGTGGTGATGGAGACATTAAAAAAAGTTTGTTTTCAAAGTCTGCAACTTCTGAAGTGTCAGTACCATTGTATGTTTTTAGAAGTCTCTAGCCATTTACCTGAAAGATTGGACAGAATTCACACGCCATCTTGCAGTGGATAATCCTTGAGATAAAATGACCTCCCTGTTGTCATGCCTAATCTGGAGGATAACTTGGAGGACTCAGAGGATGAGCCAGAGCCTCTGGGACCTGAGCTTGCAATTGGGGGGCCTGAGGCAGGCCCTAACTGTGCTGTGGCAGAGTTTTCAGCAGGCAAGTCCACCTGTTGCCGAGTCTGTAGACATAGAGGAAGATCAGGAAAGTGTGCCTACCTTCAGGGAATGTTGAGCTGAAAAGGAGGGTCTTTGTTGGTCACAGAGGTTTTATCAGAAACAAGCTGCTAATCAGACACACCTGAACGCCTGCCTATTTAGGCAGCTGGAGCATGTGTGTCTAGTTGCCAGTGATTATGTGACCTTCTTGAGGAAAGACTTTAGCTCTGGCTCCTGAACCCTTGCTTCTTGGACTGCTGAGCCATCCTGATTATCTGGAACCCTTGACCTTTGACTGCCTTATCGACCTGCCTATCTGATACCCTGGACCTTGGACTTCTTGACAACTCTTTTGGTAAAACCTCTTGTGATACTGCACTTAGACTCAAAGACTTTGTTATTTAGCTATGGCTCTGCCAGTTAGGTTTTTGTTTGTTTGTTCGGGAACTGAGCTGGCCTTATCAGCCATTTGGCCACTTTCCTGGACACCTGTGACCTTTTTGCATCAATTTCTGATCATCGGGGAGTGTAGGTACAAATAAATAAATATCCAGAAATCACTCTTGCAGAAACAGCTGCTCAAAACCACCACTAGTCACTTGGAGAGGAAGTTTATATTTTCTTTTGAAATAGTGCTTGATATGCACCCACCCCCTTTAATTAAAATGGATGATACTTCAAAGCACCAATAAATGGAGGTTTTCACCCTAAATTCTATTTAGATTCACCAGACAAAAAAACAGGGAATGCAAAGTGAATTTAAAGGAGATGTAAGGAGGTGGTGGAGAAGCTAATGTTTCATTCCACAGCTGATCATATATATGTAAAACTATTCCCATATGAATGAGACAGCCTCTCCAGGCATCTTTCTGTTTCAATTGTGCAGTAAATTCCAAAAGTGACCACCAAAACAAGTTGATATTGCATTGGGTGAAATGCTGGAATGTAGTGATTTTGATGGAAAGAACATCATCTGAAATCTCAAAAATAAAAGCATGACTACACTATGGCGTTTGGATGAAAACTTGACAGTAAAAGTACTATGAGCTATTGATGTTCTTTTCTGATTTTTGCTCATCCTATGAGCTTTCTATAATTTGATGGCCCAATTATTGCCACTCTTTCAGAGCAGAAATGGAAACCTTTTGCCCGCCAGGTGTTTTGAGCCATAATGTATTATTTCTTACCACCAGATATGCTGGCAAGATGTTATAGGAAATGAAGTCCAAAACAACAGGAAGGCCAAAAGTTCTCCACCTCTAACACAGAAGAGCAAAATATATTTGCTCCTCTATGTAGCAGTTCTACCATCTCCCTCTTGTCTATTTGTTAAAACCTAGTAATGGTGTAAAGCCCAAAGCACTTCAGGAAACTTTCAAATGATTTGGGCCTGGTTTTATTAGCCACAAAGAAGATGCGTTTCCTCTGATTCATTAAAACTAGGGAAAGAATGAAAAGACCACTGGGAGCTGTCAGTCAACTAGAATCTTTTGAAGCCTTGAAGCATCACTTTGAAAAGCCACCATGGTTCTGTTCAGCCTGCAGTGCAGTGATATTACAAGTGTCAGCTTGTCACATTTGATTTCCATTCACACGGTGCAAGAGGGAACAAGAAAATGCAAAGGGAAGGTATACTGTATTTCCTAACCACACTTTTGCCATTACATCCCTCTCTGCTACAGCAAGTGAAGCAACAGCAGCACCATCTGCACTGGTGCAGGAGGTGATGAGAGGGGAAGCAACCCTGTCATTCCTCTGCCTTCAGAAGGAAAGTACAGCCTTACATTCTGTCAAAGCTTCTTTCTCTTGAGCTAACCACCAGAACTGGAGCTGCTGCACCTGTTCCTGTCAGCTGTGAGGGAAATATCAAGCAGAACGGATGGGAGGATACAGAAAGTGAAGGCAGCTGTTGTCTGGCAAAAGAAACCAAAGTCCCAAACTGTTTTTTTTTCCTTTCCTTTCCTTCTCTCTCTCTCTCTCTCTCTCTCTTTCTTTTCTTTCTTTCTTTTCTTTCTTTCTTTCTTTCTTTCTTTGTGCTTCTTCTCTGGTATCAGGGCCTAAAAGAATCCCCAGTGCAAGTTTCAAGAGGACCTTTGTATTTCTCTCTCAAAATCCAATGGTTCTGGAGGATGCTTCCTCTAAACCAACTACAGAGTAGTGCATCTTGGCTGTCAACCAGTCTTGGTGTGTTGTGGTGCTCAGCCTGGCCTTTCTAGGAAGTATGGTACTGAACCAAATTATATATCCCAGGATTCTGCAGATAGTCATGGCAGTTAAAGTGGGGTCAAACTGATTTATTTCTGTAGTGTGGCTAAACCCCACAACTCCCATCACTTGTGGCCATTGGGTATGCTGGCCGGAGTCTAGCAAAATGTGGAGTACCTCAAGTTCTCCATTCCTATTTTAAATACCAACCAAAGTGTATATGTTCTTTCCCTCAGGGTGTGCTTGGCTTCCATCTGCCATCACAGCTACTTGGGCATCAACAGATGCAAGTAATTCTACCAGTAACTGAAGTTTTGTTATGCCTATTCATTTATATATGCTTCAAACACTCTCTCTGCCTTATGAGTATGGATATGTGCAGGATGCTTGTGCATTTAAACTGGAGTGAGCAACTCTGTAGTGGCCAAGGGTTGCAGTCCCTGGGACCAACAAAACACCTCAATTTTTCTATGGATTCACTCTCGGAATGGTGAATGGAATTGGTATCTTATCACTTCTTGTTCCCATTTTGAGAAGTGATTCTGACTAAAATAGAGATATTGGGGGGAATTGGGGGGGAAGGTGCTCTCATGCATTTTCATGCATTCAGGGAGCTTTTTGTGTCATTTTAACATGCAACATGCAAGCCACACTTTCTGAACCTTGATCTAAGCAATTACAAGTACCATAGTTCCTTTAAAAATTTCCCTTAGACATCAGTATCTCATACTTCAATAGGAGGGAAATCCTTGAGTGCTTCAAAGAAAGATTGGGAAATTTTAATAGTGTTTTTGCAGAAACAGAGAGATAAAATATTAAATGAAGGTTTTGGAAATTGGTACAAATAATGCAGAGATAGAAGTATGAGATACTGATGTTTAGGGAAAGTAAATGTATAGATTATCAAGAATCATTGGTAAGAAAGTTGGAAGTTTGCATTTCATGGTTCCCTTTCCTTTCTGTACTTTTTCTATTTTCTTTTTATGTGCATTATGTATTACTTTAATATATTGTAGTTTAATTTCTTAATAAAAATATTTTTTAAAAAAATAGCGTGCATGTTACTTTCTAAGAGTTTAGGCACAGCATGTATTTAAGCTGATTTTTTGATTGATTGATTGATTGTTTCCCCCACACCTTCTTTATTCCTGCATCACATCAACTTGGAATAATGTTTTCCCCTCTCTCATCCATCAGACCAAATACTTATTTATTTAATTATGAATAAGCAATTTGTAAGTAAATGGAAAGACTGTTCAAAAATACCACCCCCGCCCCCCCCCCCCCCCCAAATGGTCAAACTCCATGTTTCCCTGATGAAAAGCCATGGCATCACTAGACTTGGTGTCACCCGGTGTGGTAACTCATGGTATCAACCCCCCCCCCATTGACCACACCACACCATTTGTTGTTGTTGTGTGATTTCAAATTGTTTCCAACTTACATTTACCCTAAAGTGAACCTATCGTGGAGTTTTCTTGGCAACTTTCTTCAGGGGTTTGTCATTGTCATTCTCTGAGGCTGAGAGTGTGTGACTTGCTGAAGGTCACCCAGTGGGTTTACATGTCCAAGACAGGATTTGAACCCTGGTCTTCAGAGTCACAGTCCAACACTCAAACCACTACACCATGGTGGGTCTCTACCACCTTGAGTCTCTCTCTCTCACACACACCGCCCCCGATATGGAATCCTTAATAATGTTTTTGTACTAGTATTTCTCATACATCACATTTCCTGTATACAGCTGAATGTAATGGCAATAGTAGTGACAACTTTAAAATTAAAATTACACCTTTAAATTATAATGTCATATGAACAGCCTAAACTTATTTCAATTTATGTGGTTTCATCTGGCTGAAGTGAAAATCTGGTAAAGACAAATAGACTGTGAGGGTGGAGGGTGTCTTTCTCCTTCCTGAGTCCCATTTAGAGTTTCACCTGGTGTGTTTCTCACCCCCCCCCACTCCCTAGTGATGCCACTGATGATTAGTATCTTGGACTATTCCTGATTCAGGACATATTCTGCAAAAAAATTGCACATGTAATGTTGTGGGTGGGTTTTTTCCCACAGCAAATAGCTTTGTCTGCACAGGAAACAGATTTTTATGGACCGAAAATACCATTTTCAGATTTTGTGCAGAAAGAGTCCTAAATTGAAAATAGTCTTTTTAAAAATGCAGTTTTTGAATTGCCTTTACAGTGGGAAGAAAATTGGTACAATTATTTACTACTTCAGTGAAGAACAAAATTAGCAAGGAATTATATCCCCAGTTAATAAAGTTATTTTTTTAAACATATTTTACAAATAAGGGCATAGTTGTTTATTTTTGTGGGAGTACGTAGATGTGGGACCAGTTGGATGGAACCGACCTAAGAGTGAATACAAGCAAAACTCATGCATGTTGGTAATATATGCATTGAAGTTCCAATTTGATATTAAACTAGATTCTTTCATGATCATGGTGCTTCCCCTGCCAGGTAAGTACGTAATGTACAAAAAGCTGGACAAGACTGGACCCTTTTTTGTAAGAGGAAATAATTCTGCTTATAGACACATTGAAACGTATGTAAGTAGACTGACCAAAATAAATAAACTGTGAAGGTTTATCACACAGAGAAACTAGACAAATTATTACAGTTAAATTGGAGACCATAAGATAAAAGTAAAATAAGTCTCTACATACTGAATGAACTATTGGAAGTCAATTGTAAATATGTATATTTTAGAGATAATCCAACTATTTAGAACATTGCTATAATGTAATGTAACATGATGAATATAAAAATAAAATTAAATAAAAATAAATAAACTAGATTCTCTCCTGTAAGTAGCACTGTGACCTGAATTATTTGTTTCTATTTAGTTCCCAGTATTTATTTTTCACTGGAAATGTATCAAGAAAACCATATACTGATGTTGAGAGCCATATATCACATCACCTTGCTGAGAAAATTCAAATTCAGTGGTTTTCTGTGGCTGTGTACATGCCTTAATAACTGAGTCCAGTCTTGCCTGACAAGATTTAATCAGCTATGACAGACAGAAATTCAGAGTATGTATGGTCACCTGTAGTTCTCCCAGCATCCTCTCTGATTCTCAGACAGGACAAATTGGAACGGATCCAACAAACTATGACAAGAATATAAGGGCATATTTAGCCTGGGATCTGCACAGAATACTGTTTAAATCCATGCAGGCAGAGTGTGTCAAGCCTTACCTTAATGGTGAAAAGAGAGTCTTAGTATTTAAAAATTGGACAGTTCTTTTGATAGTTTTGGCTGCCTAATTAGGAGAAAATTATGTGAGAACAGGCAAGCTTTGAGATCATGAATATGTTGACACTAAAAGCAGGGCTTCTTTGGGATGTTGTTCTTGATGGCTGCTGGAGAACACTTGAGAAAGACAAAGTTTGTTTCCATGTCCGTTTGGCTGTCAGATGGATTTCTCAGTAAGAGTTGCAAATAGTAAAGGCCAGCATCCCGCAACCCAATCCCCTTTATATGCACTGTACTGCAACTCCCATAGTCATACACAGTAAAATCAGTCCCCCAAAACCATTCCTTCTTTAATAGACTCAAACAATACAATGGAGTCAGGAATAAACTCTTCTAGAACACAGACTCATAGCCCATCAAAAAACCCACAAACAACTATCGACTTCACAATACAATGGAGTCTTGGCTCAGAAGCACAATAGAGATGGAGTCAGCTTCACTTCCCTTTAGAGGATGAACACTCTTTATTTATTCAGTTTAGAACAGAAATGGCTTCCTTGGCTTGAAGTGGAAAGGAGTAATAGGACTAAGGCAGAAAAGAGTATTAGATCTAGGGAACCCAGTTACAGACATGAAATATACCCAATGGTTTCATGAATATGTTAAATAGCATGGGAGACAAAACCAATCCATGAAGGATTTCAAAACAATTACTCCAAGTCAATCACAGTAAAGTGGCCCAAAATTATACCAAGGTCTATGGTACTGAAAGCCACAGAGAGGTGTAGCAGGACCAACAAAGGCACATACACCCTGCCCAGTTTCTGGTGCAGGTCATACACCAAGGTGACCAATGTCCTTCCTATTCCAAACTGAGGCCTAATTCCAGACTGAAATGAAGATACTGTAGACAATCCACCTCTTCTAGGAATCCCCATCATGCACTCCAGTATGTTCCCACCGAAAATGGAATATTGGATTATGGCCAATAATTACTCTCTATAATGGGAATCTGGATTTTTTAAAACTGGTATATTCCTCAACAGAGCCTCTTGGGATGTTAAATCATGCAAAGGGGCATCTAGGATCTCAAATTCTGGGCAAATTCAGATATCCTGGCTGATTAGTGTTTTGCAAGTCAAAGCAAGCACCTTGGATCAAGTTCCAAAGAAAACTGGAGTCCAGTTCAACTGATGGAACACCAGTGATAGATGGGCTCTAAAGTGCATACCAACCAATAGTCTGTGTACTACATTTTGCGCTATCTAGCTTCTGCATACGTTTCAAGACAATCCCACATAAGTATCTTACAGCAGTCTAAATGGGGAAAAATTATGACAGACGCAGGAGTAATTGAATCTACCTTCACTAACAAGAGCTACAGCTAATATGTTATCATCTGGAAAGAGCACCCACATGGTCTTTCAGGAGCAATGTTAGATCCAAGAAAACCCCAAGCAGCAAACCAGGTCTTTCAAATGGATTGCAGCCATTTGTATAACAGGCTGCAATCCTACTTCAGGGTTGGCTTTTCTACAGATTAATATAATTTCTACCTTATCTGGACTGAACCTCAATTTGTTCCTCATTGCATCCAGATAATGATTCAAAACTTCCACAACCTCCTTGGCATGAGTTGTAAAAGAGAAGCAGAGGTAGGTGTCATTGGCATTGTGGTGTGAGCCAACCACCAAATTCTGCCTGAGCTCCCTCAGTGGCTTCATGTAGATGGTAAAAACAACAAGGGACAGTACTAAGTCTTGCAGAACTCCATAAACTAATGGCTATGAGACCATCACCATAAATATCCATAGATTCTGCATCCATGGATTCAACCATCAACAGCGTGAAAACATTTTTTTAAAATGTTACCTACAGTAATTAAAAATAAATTGTAGCACCTGGACCATTCCAGGTGCTGCAATCCACAGTTAGTTTTTGGCCAGAAAAAAAGTAGATCTGGGGATTCTAGAGGTGTCAAGAACTGTAAAAACATTGAGAGGCACACTTTGCCCATTATGGTGTGTGTGTGTGCCTGCGTGCACGCATGTGGGACACAATGTTATACACACACACAGTAGTGACTGAGAGGCAGAGATTTGTTATAGCATGGACAGTAGTAAGTTTCTGTGCTTCTACCACTGTAGGCAGTTAAGGCTACTCTTAAAACTGAAATAATGAAGTCTGAAAGAACTAGCATAGCTTCATGCAAACTAAACTCAGCCTAATCTGTACTAATCAATCCAAAAGGGCTGGCTCTGAGAATTAGGAATTTTGGCAGAAAAATTGGAGATGAAATTGTTGCCCCAATCAAGGAACTTGAAAGCTGTGCTGTTCAACCTGTTGCTAATAGCTACTTGAAGCTCAGCTACATGTATAGCTGTCAACTCAGATTATGAAAAAGCTGGAATTGGAAATCAGGAGGATGGTTATAAAATCACTCCAGAAAACTTAAGTGATGTCCCAGCCATTAATACTTGACCTTTTACATTATTGAAATGTTTGACCTCAGCTTTGTAATAATCTGCCTATGGTCTTGATAACTCACAATCAGAGCTCCTTCCATCTCTTAGGGTGACCTCTATGATTACAGTTCATAGATTCACATAGGAATGTATGCATGGGATGAAAGGATATCTGAGAAGCAAATCAATAGCAGGAGTGTAATATTGTAGCTACTGAGAGCAATATGAAGTCTCTAAGTATCTCCTGCCCTTGCCTCCTTTTAGCACAAAGAGCACAGATTTTCACATGCGTAGGATTTGAATTTTGCTGTGGAGCTGCAAAGGGGGAAGGCAAAAATCACACTGACAACCATCTGGCAATATAAGGCCACGATTTTATTGAGCACAGCACCAAGAAGAAGGAGGGTTGGCCCAAAATGCATAAGGTCTGGATCTGTTGTTCGCCAACTCCCTGTTGGCCAATGAGCCCATCTTACCTGGTTGTGGCTATGTCTTGGGATGACAGAGGGGCAACCGGCAATGCACACATTTTATACCCTTGTCACTGGGGAATGCTCCTTTGATGTTGGCCAATGTCACCCCCGCATTGGTGACATTGTTCTGCTCAGAATACCCAGGTCCCCAATGGACTCCTGAACCAGTGCTCCACCGCTCAATAAAGCCACGCCCATCAGATCAGAGACCTATGCAACTTTACAAAGTTGTGACAAGAAGCAAGATATGAAACTAGGGAGGGTGTGAGGGGAACTGGCTAACAATGGCACCAGTCACCCATGCTTCCAATTCCTCTAAAGGCCTCATGGCCAATCAAAGGCTGGAATCCGGGGACTGGAGCCACCCTTCTCAGTCCCAGCCAATAGGAGGCGGTGCCACCCCCTAATTTGCCCAATGAGAGCCACTTCCACCCTGCTCCCAAAGAACTCTGGGAGTTGGGGTCCAGGAGCAGCCCCTCCCAGCACTCCTTGCCAAGAAGCCTGGGAAGAAGAGTCCTCCAGTGACTTGGGCCAACTCCGCTGGAATGGAGGCGCCACCACCTTCCCAGGCCCCCTTTTTCCCCAGCCACAGCAACAGGGCCCACCCGGTGAGTCAGGGGGCCCCATTTGTGGTATCTCATGTTTCTGAACTTTGTCATGAAGAAGCATCTGTATGGGCATTGTGGCTGACAGTAGGTCTGCCAGAGAAAGATGGGAAATTTGAAACTCTAAGTGAAGCTATGCCCCATCCTGTTGCCTTTTAGTTGAGATGCATCCAGTTGTTTTCCTGTAGCCTGATGTAATGAAGCAAACATGTACAGGGACCTTCAGGGGTCTTTGAGAGGTCCATGCCGATTGCATCCAGACAGCATGTCCATCTACAGGAAATGTTTGAGCATCTCTGCTGACTCTCACAGTCGCCAACAATGTAGTAGCAACAGTATGTACATTTCTATACCAATTATCAGTGCACTTAACGATTCCCTAAGCAGTGTACGAAGTGTAAACTAATGTAGTAATAACTGTTTTGTGGGGGTGGGAGGGGCTGCATCACTATAACTTACAAAGTGCATCATGGGAAGATTTTGGTCATTGCATGGGTGGTACAGAATTCCAACCTCTGTTATTACCAAAAGAGTGGGTTATGGTTTTATAAGCTAGATTTCCACTGTTACAGCTCACTATGGTAGAGAAGATAAAAGCCAAGCCAACCATAGAGGCAGGTCCAACCCTGGAAAGGCAACAACAAATTTCATAATTTGTTGAATTTCACAGTTTAAGACATTGCACTCTCAGATGTTGGGAAAAGGAGAACTTCTGATCTACTACTTTCCTCAGAATGAGTGGTTGATGAAAGAAGAGGCTTTTTGCCTTTCCCTTCATGGAAAGGGATGAGGGAAGATACAACCCAGATGAGAACAAGGTTGTTTACTTTTTGTCTTTCATGTGCGTTTTAAGATAATGATTGCTGTTTCCTCCCCACCACTAGCTTTCCCTATAGCATTTCCATTTTAAGAATACAATGGCATATTTTGTTTCATTGTTTACTTTTACTTCAGACTAGGTATATACCAAATTAATTGATACAGCACTTCTGGCTTAGGCTGCATCTGGACTGCAGAAATAATGCATTTTGATTATCATATAGTTTTTTGCAGAGCTTTTGGGCTATTTGGCCAGTTTTAGAAGAGTTCCTTTCTGACGTTTCACCAGCATCTGTGGCTGGCATCTTCAGTTATCCTTTAACTGCCATGGCTAAATGCTATGGGATTCTGCGATTTGTAGTTTAGTGAGATGTTTAGCCTTCTCTGTCAGAAAGCTCTGGTGCCACAACAAACTACAAAATCCAGAATTTCATAGCATTGAGCCATGGCAGTTAAAGCAGTGATAAACTGCATGATTTCTGCAGTGCAGTTACAGCCTTAGAGCTGATCCTGGGACCAGATTTTGGTGGCAGCCAGCAGTGTGTTTCCACAGTTAAAGCTAGTGCATTTACTTCGCACATTCCTGAAGATGTCACATTTGGCCATGGTAACATATGCCTAGATTCCATTATGTCTGGATTATGGTAGAAAGTTCTAGGCATAGCTGCCTTTGGAAACTGGAAACTTCAGTGGGTTCAAAATGTTGCAGCTACACCTTTGACTGGGGATAGTTATAGGGAACATCATTCGGGTCCATAAATCTGAAAGACCATAGTCCCTATATGAGCCTTCCTAAGTCTTTTCTCTTGATTCCACACATGTTTAGGGCATGGGAGAGAACCTTCTTGGTTGCAGTTTCTGTATTATGGAACCCTCTCCTGAGGGAGGTTTGGTTGGCCCCTTCTCTAATCTCTTTCCTCTTCACTTCTCTTTTCACTTTATAAACATTTTTTTTAAAAAAACAGACATTCAGATTTTAAGTGGTTGGGCAGATGAATGGCCCCCTCTCTGTTCTCAGGTAAATATATATTTTTATTATTTATTTAGGCCTTTGTGCCTTAATGTTGTGGCAGAAGAATCTTGTAACAGCATGCACAGTTTAAATGTATTTCAAACTGTTCTAAGTTAACATCTTATTTGGATTGTTTAGTCATTAAAAAAAAAGTTTTTGTACTATATACTGTTTTAGCTACATTTTGTTTCAACGTATACCGGAAGCCATATTGGAATGATAAGTAAATAAATAATATATTCTGGTCCTATATTCTTTACCATTGGGATCTGCAGTTTAGGGAGGGTTATATAGAATTAGATGCCACATCAGCCTACAAACATCAGGATTCCTTGGGCGTCAAAGTAGAATATAGTATTACAATTGAATAGCATGAAAGGGTCCTAGATTAGTTTTATTAGAAGTATTTAGTTGGAGAATTTCTCCCCGCAATTTACTTCTACAAAATATTCTATATTTAAAAACCATTTTGCACAAATCATTCTTGGCTTTTGAGTGTTCATGAACAATTAAAATTTTCAATCTATGTTTATTCATGCACACCAATACCTAAATTCTATTTGTAGCTGTTCAATGGTCTATTTCAGTTTTACCAATGATGAATGTCAAGTATTATTTTTATGACTGATAATGTAGGTCCTTGATGTTGTGTCATATTTTCAGGTTTACTTTTACCAGAGTACATTGTGGTTGCAGTGGCAGTGAATGTCAGAGGATTGTCAGAAATATGTAATTTATGTCAAATAATAATACATTCCTTTGAGAACAATTAAAGATATTTTGTGTAAGGCAACCAAAGAGAAAAATGTCTTTTCTAATACAACAGCAACAACAAAACCCCCATACCACTTCAGGTAAATTAACAAATTTCTGTAATTTTTTGTAGTGCAGAAAAAAAAAAGAAGTTTTTTTCCCTGACTGTTTGGCCATTATGTCAACAAATATAGACCACAGTGTTCTTTATTCCTAATGTTGTTGAACAAGTAGAAACAATGACTTGTACAGCAATGGAACTGTGAGGTGGTTCACCACTGGAACCTTTCCTGAAGAAAGAGTTTTACAAGACTCCTCTTTGGATTACAGCTACCACAGTCCTCTAGCAAGCATCTCCAAAAATAACTTTTCTAAGTTCTGACTGAGGGTCAAATTGCATGGAATATGGTTACTTTACAGTGTGTGCATATATCCCTCATCTGCATCAGGCCCTGTATGTGTGTGGATGAGAGTGGATTTATTTCCATTACAGCTGTTTTTAATTTAGAATTCTGCACACACAGACCAAGTGCATCTTAAAATAGAACATAAAACTTGATTGTCTCCAATGGAGTTTATTTAGCCCCCTCTCCAAGGAAAGTCACAGTTTTAGAAATAATAATAAAAACCCCCACAAAGCACATTGTTCTGATCCAGATGGGAGATACACATGTATTCTGGAGTAAATAAAAAGTGGGATCTTGAACTGCAACATATGTGTTTAATGGACTGTGTAGTTTGACCCTGATGCTACTGGACATGATCAGCAAGACTCAATAGTTCAAAGTTGAAGTGAGTCTTGTCAGCATCCTAAGATCTTTTCTTCAGGACGCCTTCTCCTTTAATTTTTGAATGAAAGGGAAAGATTGGGAAGAGCCAGAAACAAGATTGACCAATGTATTAATTAGAGAGTTCCATCCTACCAAGCACTTTTATTCTCATCAGTGCCAGCCTACCTTTAGACAGAATGAGAGTGCCATCTCAGACAGCAGATTTTGGCTGGAATCCCATTGGTTAGCTCCAACTAGAGTAAATCAATTAAATCAATAGCTGAATGGTGAATCAACTTCTTGATAAATCCAACTGATTCAGTGGACCTACTCTAATGTTGGGTAGTATGACTTATACTCACTGCATGCAGTTGGCTATGTCCCTCACCCTCAAGGATTCTCCTCCTTTTAGTCAGAACTAAAATAGGATTTAGGTCTTTGAAAATCATAAGAGGGCTGATGTGCCAAAACAGTATGGATAGACATAAGGGAAAAGGATGTCATTTGCTGTTCTGCTTTGGGGAGCAAAATGTCTGCAACTGCACCTGGATCCTGTAATTCCCTGAGGTTCCATTGAAATCAGGCCTTTTCTTTCATAAATGCAAGACAGTCAGAATATGTTGGATCAGCTAGTGGTACATACCTTGAAATATCCATTCAGGTGTACAACACATCTGCAGACTCTTCAACATTTCACAGATGAAAACTAGGACATATGGCCAAGCAACATCATAGTGTGGTCAAGATGGCAAACGTTATTGATGAGAAAGAGCACACAGGCTAAGAGAGGCTGCATTAGTTTGCCTTTGCCTGAGCCAGCTGGGACAGAGAAGATTCCACCCCTAACTGAGTTAAGATAATACTAATTAATTTTGAAGTTTAACTCAGTTTGGAGCAGCTGAGTAAGCTGAGGACAAAGGGAAAAGTGGAGGGACCAACTGGGATATTTTTACAACAGCTGAAAAGAAAGGGCAACAGAGCATTAATTGGAATGTCCTTGACAAATCAGAACAGTTGCAATGCATCAAATCATAGGCTGGAAATACTATGTTTTTTGAATCATGGGCTCAAAATGTTACTTTCTTTAGACTTCTTTGGTTTGGAGATTATGAGATAAATATTTCAAAAAAGTAACTTTTCCAAGTTCTCCTGTGACTGAGAGTCACCAGTGTAGCTTGTCTATCAAGATTTCAACCATTTTTCTATTCAAGAATGAAATAAATGAAAGTTTACATCCCTACCCTATATTGATTTGTGTTTCATGCCATCCCATGACCATTTTGGGGAAGACCTTTTATTAAGAAACTGTGCACAGTTAATAGAAGGAAAGGATAATGTGACCTGTTCACAATAGTGGGAACACCGTAAAGAGAGTCTTTTTGTTCTTGTAAAAGGCATATTGGCCAATCCAAATATTATGTTTTAAGCTCCATAAACCACATGGTTTATGTCAGGAATGGGAAATATGTGCTTACTTGCAGTCACCAAAGCTATTTTTCTGTCCCCAATCTCAAACATTACCACCATGATGACCCTCCCCCTGGGAAAAAACATTTGGGGGCAAGAAACTTGTTTTCTGTTCTTGGAAGTCTTGAGGAGCTGCATTTTTGCAATTAAGCAATGTGAAGTGCCTCCAAATACTTTTCGATTTCAGTTTACTTCCAGCCTTATTTTTGTATTGTTTTTATGCATTAGGGTGAGCCTGAGTGATACTGAGAAATTGGTCACTGGACCTTTGAAAATGGATCAGGCACTGATGGGGCAGATACATATCTTCATCATCTATCAAGCAAGAGATACTTTAAACTAGGACTCTTTATTGTGTATAAAATGAGGAACTCTGGCTTAATGTCTGTTAACAAAGCATTACATGAAGCCAGAATCACGTATTGGTTTAATATTCTGGTTATTTATCCAACATTAAACCCATATTTCCTTCTTTGATCATGACAAGAGCTTTTTCTTTCTTTCTTTCTTTCTTTTTTTTTTTAAAAAGACAAGATCTCTGTGAACATGCTGTTGTTTACTGATAAATACTAGGCTTATTTTTTCTCCGGCACCATCCCCTTATACACAACTTTTGAAGCTCACATGACAAATGAAAACACACACAAATGGAAGTGTTTTGGAGTAAAAAATTATTGCAAGGGGAAGTGTTAAGCCTTTCCTTCTCCATTAAGTCTCCATTCCAAATTTGTATATGCCCTCCTGAGAATTTCATTGAAGGGTTGTATATAAATCCCTATCATATAATAATAAATAAACTGTAGCTAATTCAATAGAGGACAAGGACAAAGAACAGACATAGCAATAGTCCAGAAAATGTAGATGGTATCTGGTTTTACTGTTCAGCCCTGGGTTACTTACTTTATAAGCAGGAACAGTGTTGAGAGAGAGAATGCAACTGCATTCTCCCACCATATGGGTGTACCTCATCCCTGTTTTAGAGAGCTTACTCCTAAATTCTCAAGGCCCAGAAGCTCAGATATTGCTGTGATGTCTTAATTTGTTCTACGTTGAAAACTATGACTTCAGATTTCACAGTGAGAACATAACTCATGAACAAAGAATCAATATTTTCACGCTCATGGTTAAGCAAAATTGGGTTTCATATTGGTAAGCAGATCAAATTAATGCTTAGATCTGTGGTTTTGTAACTACCAACACTGCAACTTTAATTGCTCCTGGAATCGAAAATTAATCATTCTAGATTTGTCATATAAACAGGATCCCTGAAAGAACTGGGTCAGTTGCTTGATGCATGGAAATGGATGACACAAACATTTTCCCCCCTCCTTTATTTTTTCTTATTTCTCTCCCTGTCCTGACCCTGCCCTGCTCTTTTCTTTTGCTTGAGAATTGAATCCACTCTAGGCTAAGTATGCATTGATATTTTTTTCTCCCCTCCCTATAGCATAAAGAAAGATATGTGCAGGAAAACAATCCTGCATCCTAACAGAAAACATCACAAACAGATTGATGGGAAAATTTTCACTGGAGGGAAGAAAGTCTTTTGCAGATGTTAGTTTTTGCTTGCAGTTTTTTTTTTTAAAAAAACCTTCACAATTAATGGGATTTTCCCATACACTGTTTTTTTCCTCCTTTGCAACTGGCATCACATAATTTTCTATTAATTAGTCTTATTGTAATAGACCAATTAAATCAAACTCTTCACACTTCTACACAGCAGTCAGTTGCTCTTTAAGCATTTTATTTTATATTTTTGGATGCAGAAGAAACCTACATGCCTTTTTTCAGAGGCAAAATATATTGATTAACTTTTCTTCTTGTATGTTAGAACAGACAGTTTGGATAATTTTGTCTGTGCTAAAGGTGATTTGCAGCGCAATCAGAAATGTGTTGACTGAGAAAGTAGTCTCATGTTTAATGGGATTTACTTCCAAGTAAATGAATTTAGGATTGCTGCCTAAAATATTGAGATCATAAATGTGTTTTGCAGATAGTATATAGATTTATATAAGCCATGAAGCAACAGTATTGCTGATGGAGTATAAATCTCTACTGTCTCATTAATGCTGTGCTCTGGCTGTCAGAACTGGGGAATAAGAGAAACAGTAGTGTAACTCACAAGTACATCATTAGTATTTGCAGAAGATGAGCAATAACCAGTCCCACTAACTCACATGCAGGATCTAAAAGAGAAATAAAACAAGTTTAGTCTATGAAGTAGGTTTACTTATAAATACTAAAGTTTTCATAACATTTCATGATGGGAGGCTCTGTAATGTGTACTCTTCAAACATGAATAAGAGAATTACAGAATACAAAATAGAGAATGAACCAACTCAGACAAACTGCAGGCTTAGGCCCTCAACAGACTGTCAAGAAATGCTGGCATGTGGGCAGAATGGGGTATGTGACAACCACCTGTTGCTTGCCCCCATGCTGGCATCATGCCGGTGTCACACCTCGCACTGCACCACATGGTGGGTGGCATCACACCATGTCTTTGACACAACATGTAGACACACTGTGCCAAATAGCTACAGAAGAGCTGTGGTGGCAGTGAGTATGCTCCCCTTTCCACAGTGCAAAAGTAGGCCACTTTTAGTGGCTTCTTTTTGTGCTATGGAAATGCTGGGTTGGGAGGTGTAGTGTGTAGTTGCCATGGTCCCAACCCAACGCTTGCAGGGGTGTCAGTCTTAGAGGCAGTCTGTCCAGCCCCTAACTGATGCAAGAAAAGGCAGGGTGTGATTAGGACCAAGCTAGGAATAACAGGAATGCATGCTGTGCCTAAACTTGTAAGACACTTGCAGACAAGTAGCTACTGTGAACAGGCATGCTAAAGTTGCTGCCTCTAACTGCTCTTGGCTAGGCACATCCATACAGTGCTGGGGCCAGTGGGAAGGGAAGTTGGCAGGGGCTTGTGGATACCATTTTGCTGCAGTGGCACAGCCAGGAGCAAGGAACAGCTGGTACCCTCCAAGATCTTCAGCATTCATTAGAGTACACCCAGTGTAGTTGTTGGAGATTTGGCATGCTGACAGCTGTAAACATTTTCTCCAACATTTGACAGACGAAAACTGGGAGACATGTGACCAAACAACATCACAGTGTGGTTTAGAGGGCAAAACCTATGAATGAGGATGAACACACAAGCTAGGAGAGGCTGCAAAAGTTTGCGTTTGCCTGAGCCTTCTGGGAAAGGCAAAATTCTGTTTCCTCCTTTCCTTTCCTTTCCTTTCCTTCAGGCTATATTAATTTGGTAATAACTACTTCTGCATTTTAAACTCAGTGTGCAACATCTGATGTATATGGAGAACAATGGGGGGAAATACAAAGAAGAGAGAGAAACTGGCTCATTTTTAAAGTATCTGAAAAACTGGGACAACAGAGCATCAGTTGGGACAGCTGCCAAACTGGGACAATTCAGGGTATATCCTAAACTGCAGCCAGATTGCTGCTTGGACTCCATACCCTTGGTTGGCCACAATGATGTCACAGAGTAAAAACAGTGACAGGCCTTTATGTTCCACCAAGTACTATTGGATCTTGGCCATGATGTCTTGTTTGATCCTCATCTCCTTCTGCAGGTAGTTGAGTAGAGTGACCAATATAATTGGAGCAAGCCCTCATGTTTTCTTTGCCTGTATCTCCCTCGTTTGCTTATTCCTTACCATTTCTCCATAGGGCAAAACTTTGAAGGTTTGTGACAGTGTCTGTCACTGCTGAACCCCAAATCAATCTCTGTGTGTTTTTCAAAGAAGATAACAAGTTCTTTAGCATCAGCAATTCTAAATCAACATGACACATTTAAATCACAGAGAATTTTCTTTCTTTTATATAGAACCTGACATGTATCAACTACAGTCTATTGCTTCCAATCAGCTAAACCTTGACACAATTGAGCTCATTATTACCTCTAGAACATCTTAGATGCAGCAGCAAAAGCAGAAAACTTTCAACAGGTATGTTACAAGAAGATAAATCATGCATATCTAAATTTAGGAGGCTACAGACTTTCAATTTATCTGTTGCATGAATCCTGGTCTCATGGGATGTGTCATGGTCTCAGCAGCTCACCTTTCATAATGTGACTGAATCAGGTTATTGTTCTATTCAATGAAGACAGAAGAGAAACATAAGAGTAAGGTGTCACAGTTACTAGAATGGCAATGGTCAAAGGCGGCTGTTCTGTTTTGATTGTTCGGGCAATGTGGTAATGCAACTAAACCCTTGGACTGTAGGTACACATGCTTCCTTTATTTTTTAAGTCAGAATTTAGGATGTGGCTGATAAAATATAAAGTTCTAAATGGGTTGAAACCTAATTACCTGAAGAAAAACCTCTCTCTGTAAATATCTGCCTGACAACTGAGGTTTGGTAGAAGGTCTCTCTTTTTGTCTCACTTATGTGTATGTAGTTGGTGGGGGGCAGTACTTGAGCTTAAATTCTTCAGGTGACATACATATGGATAATGTGCCCTTTTTCCAGATGTGCTATATCTTGGCTCAGTCATTTATCAGAATGGAGAATGCAATCAAGAAATCAGAAGAAGACTGGAATTTGGAAGAGCAGCTGTGCAGGACCTAGATAAGATCCTCAGATGTAAAGATATATCTCTGAATACCAATGCCAGGATTATCCATGCCATTATATTTCTTTCAATGTGATTGTGAAAGTTGAACAGTGAAAACAGCTGATAGGAAGAAAATAACTCATTTGAAATATGGTGCTGGAGGAGAGTTTTACAGATACTATGGACAGGTAAAAAGACAAATGTCTCTCTTCAGGTCTGAAATACCCTTTTTGTGATCCAAAATCAAGAATCTTTCCTGAAAAATTCTCCTTTCAGAAAAATCATAGAATCATACAGTTGAAAGAGACCACAAGAGCCATCCAGTCCAACCACCTGCCATGCAGGAACTGACAACCAAAGCACCCCTGACAGATGGCCATTCAGCCCCTGTTTAAAAACCTCCATCAGTACATTAGGACAATCAAATTTTGTGGCACACCAATTTCTTTAAAAGCCATCCAACATTTTTCAAACTATTGGCCTTGCTAAGTTCAGGAATTGAACCCCAATCTCCAGAGTACCAGTGCTACAGTCAAACCACTACATCATGGTGGTTCTCTCTAAAAAAATAATTAGAATAATAGAACAATAGAATCATAGAGTTGGAAAAGACCACAAGGACCATCCAATCCAGCCCCTTGCCATGCAGAAACTCACAATCAAAGAACCCCCAACAGATGGCCATCCAGCCTCTGTTTAAAGACCTCCGAAGAAGGAGATTCCACCACACTCCAAGAGAGTATGTACCACTGACGAACAGCTCTTACTGTCAGGACATCCCTCTTAATGTTTAGGTGGAATCTTTTTTCCTTCAAGACTGTAATATGAAAGTCATTTAAGTATAGTCTACACCAACCTTTCCCAATCAATCTGGTTATGCTCCAATAACTGATAACCTTGTTATGAGAGTTGAAGACTTGCATACTTGGTGGATCCTAGACTAGAGAAGGCTGATCTAAAGAGTACATTCAGTGCACAAAATCTACTTGGAGTAGAAATTATCTTCATGCAGTGCCTTGTCATCCATGCTGCCACTGCAAAATGGATCCTAGTGCCTCATAGTAAAGTGGGTTCCTTGGCTACAGAGTTCTACCTTGTGTAGAATGCTTCCTCAGAAGCACTTGTTATTTTCAAATTAGTCTATTTCAGTATACAAACAAGGGGTGCCTTGTGGCCCCTTAAAGTCTAACCAGTTTAGTCCTATGAAGGCCAAAGAGGAGAGAAGGGGGAAAAATGGGGTTCCTCAACCCCCCCCCCCCGCCCTTGTTTATGAAAAGAAATGGTTTAAGGACTATTTTCTTTTAGAATTATGCATATAATCTTTAAAACAAGGTGTTCGTATATTTACTTGCCCACATTTATAAAAATTCTGTAAGATGAAGACTTTATGCAAAACTGTATATAGTATCAGATCATTACATCCTGATCTTGGTTTACTTATTGTTAAGTTATTTTGGTTTTTAAAATGGAAATGAGTGTCTTATGTATGCTTGAAATTATGGAAAATTAGAGGAGACAAAATAATTTGTTCTGTTTTGCTAAAGTTGTTATCTTCTCTTTCACCCCCACTCCCACATCCCGGGTATTTCTAATAAACTGGCAAAACTAAAGAGATTGCTTACAGTTAAAGCAGAAATTGGAGAGGTGTACCTATGGAGGTGAAAGGCAAAAGTGAGGGCATTGCCTTTCCAAATAAGAATTCTGTCCCCCACAGCATTTTCCTTTAGTCCCCACATAAGAGAACTTGAAAATCATCATTAAAACTCTTATAGTTGTTGTGCTTGCATTCCCTTGGTAATTGTCTGCTTGACTCTTTTCTTTGGATGCCTAAATTGTATTTCTCAATACCCACCCAAAGTTTTAAGTTATTACAATGCTACAAAGGTGAGAACTGGAGGGAATTTCATGGAGAGGACAGAATTCTTATTTACCTTCACTTTGCCCACCCACCCCACCATAGCTAACACCCTTGTGGTATGTTCCACTATAAAACACTGTGTATTATAAGGTATATCATTCTGTCCTAGATGACCCTTACAAGAGCTTCTCATTAATTCAATATAATCTTTTATTGTGCCTGACCCTCTTTACCCTTTTCTAATGACTCCTATATATATCTGTAGAATAGGAGTCATTATAACAGAATGAGAGGTTCAGACATAATAGAGCATGTACTTAATCAGCAAGGAATATTTCCTCCATTGCTCCAATACTCCTGTTTCAATTTTGTATTTGTATATGTAGGAAAGGTGTCAGTGAGGGGGGGGGGGGGAATATAAATATAAACTTTTGCTTATTTTATTGCACACAGGCATGATATATTTCAAATCTTTTCTCTGCACTGATTGTGTAAGATTGTATAAGAGTATTTCCCATTTTTGAATGGTGGTGTTTTGTTTTGCATCCTAAGGCCTTTTAGGAAAGAAAAAAAGAAGGAGGAGGAGGAGGAGGAGGAGGAGGAGGAGGAGGAGGAGGAGGAGGAGGATCCTCAAAATATGCATTTTGCAAAAAATATATATAAAAGAAATGCAACTTCTTTGTGCAAAACAGAATTTCTTACATGAATGAACTTTTTGCAAAAATGTCCTAAAATCTTTGAGAAACATGAAAATTTATAATGTGCTGAGATGCCATTTCTCATTATTAAAGTAGAAAACATCCTTGTGATACAGAGGGTCATTGTCTTCTATGCTGATTAAAACTGATGTCTTCTAGGACTTTATCACACCTGCCTGCTTTTCTGCCTTGATAGCACCAATTTAAGAATGGAAGCAAAGCACCTTGGCACCATTTTGTATCCCACTTTTCCTCATGATAGTGCTTTGGTCATCAATGGTTGCATGACTTGTTTTTCACACTGCCAAACATCACCTGTGTGAATGTGCTGCTCCTACCCTCTCTTGAAGCATAGGCCTACTGTGAGCACATTCACACAGTAGCCTCATACTTTGGGAGGAAGTGGGAGATAGCCTTCAAAGCTGGCTGATGTGTAAATGTGCACACAGAAGCTGGCTTTGGGAAGCTGATTGCAGCACAGTCACTAGGAGGGGGGAGAAGGGGAAGGGAAGCAGAATTACACCCACTCACACTATGTGACTGCCTGAGAAGCAGGTTTGTTGTGGAAAGAACCTATTGCACAAGGGCAGTAATGGTTTAGCAGTGACACTGAGAGCCTATTGACAGGTCTTGCCCATCAATGAAAGGGTGCACTACAGTAACGAATGGAGTGCAAGGCAGAGATAGGGCTGACATGACATTATGTGACAAGTACTTGCCAAAGATGCTGTGATCAATGAGAGTCCCTCCATTTATCAGGACCTTCTTCCCTGGGGGATGGAGTACTGTAATATGAGGAGTGATGACATTACTGGTGGTGTGAGGGCAACCAGCCAATCAGAGGGCAGTTAGAAAAGAACCTTCTGAATTGTAGTTGGAAAAAGATCAGGGCTATAGTGTGCGGCTGTCGCAGCCCCGATCTGAGTGTAAAAACGGCAGCTGGATGCCACCCCTTCAGGGCTATCTGAACAGCCCCTGAGAAGGTCTGAGGAAGAGCAAGGCTTTGGCCTATGTGCCTGCCTTACTGGTACTCAGGGAAATCAGTTTTGCAGTGTGTTAAGGTTTGGCTGACATGAGTGTGTTTTGAAACTGATACTTTAAGTTTTGTGCCTAGAAGACCAGATGTCTTCCATGTTTCTTTTCGTTAATGTTCCTTCTTTAAAATAAAACCTTTTTCTTCAGTACTCTGCCTCTTCTTAATTATTTTTAGTGGCCTTAGCTCAACTAGTGTCTGTTCTGATTGTCGGTTACCTGGAATAAAGGTGGTCTCAAGGGATCCCATCCAGCTCATTGGAGTGGAGTGGGATCATAGAGAACTTTCCCATGTTAGCATTGGGTTCCTCTGCTTCTGTCTTATTCCTTAGGGGGGGGGGGGTTTAAGACAGGGTAGGAAGCAGAGACAATCTTCACAGATGCTTTCATAATATTCAATTTCTGTTTTTTTTTTAAAGCTTTGTGTTGTTAAGTCCCTAGATTAGAAATATCTAAGAGTTTAGAAGCTTGATTTCTTTATTTGTAGGCAAAGTTCTACCAGAGACCTCCCACCTTGCAAAGGTGGTGGTGATTCTGATATGAGTAGTACTGTGAATCAACCAGAGCATATAATTTCTGTTTTGCTGAATCATATTCACTGTATATACTTGTCTATAAGCTGAAAAATGTAAACCTCAATATGGACTCCAAAATCATACGTAGACATATATATGGGTCAGTACAGTAATACTTCTCTGTGACCCTTGAGAAAACTGTGGAGGAAGGAGGGAGGAGGAGAAAAAGGAGAGAAATTGGAGGTCTCTGTCCCCCTTTTTGCAAGCCATCAGCCTTGGGGAAAGTTGTGGGGAAGGGAGGCAAATTAGAGGTTTCTCTGTCCCCTTTTTTTGCAAGCCACCAGCCTTGGGGAAGGTTGTGGGGAAGGGAGGAAAATTGGAGGTTTGTGTCCACATTTTGCATG
This sequence comes from Urosaurus nigricauda, assembly GCA_034509955.1. Classification (NCBI taxonomy): domain Eukaryota; kingdom Metazoa; phylum Chordata; class Lepidosauria; order Squamata; family Phrynosomatidae; genus Urosaurus; species Urosaurus nigricauda. The sequence continues at coordinate 308,320,465 of JAOEGL010000001.1, read as the reverse complement.
CCCAGACTGTAACCCTTGGGAGAGGTCCAGAGAGGGAGAAGGAAGGAACAAAGTCCTCCCCCCTTTGTTTTTATATTTCATTACATGCCCCTGAGTTTGACCCTTGATTTATCCATGTGTCATATCAAAATCCATGATTTTGCCACCAAAATCTGCCCTCAACTTATGGTTGAGGTCAACGTATACACAATAATATATGTTACCTTAAAACTGGCCTGGATCTTTATAATAATAATTTTTAAAAATCCTAATATGTTATGATGGTTATAACAAAAAAATAGACTCATGGAAAATTAATAGATTAATACATGACACATTTTTTTTTCAGCTTTGTGTGTGTGAGTGCTATTAAGGGGAGGGAACCCTGTGCATATACAAGAGAGCAGATGTGATGTAGGAATGGGAGGGGTAGACTAGAATTAATGCAGTTTGACATCACTTTAACTGCCATGATTCCACCTTATGCAATCCTGGGATTTGTAGTTTTTTGTTTTTGCTTTTGGTGGCACCAGTGCTCTCTGATAGAGAGGGCTAAATATTTCACAAAACTACAAATCCCAGAATACCATAGCACTGAGCTATGGCAGTTAAAGCAGTGTCAAACTACATTAATTCTGCAGTGTAGATGCAGCATAGCACTCTGGAAAACCAGTATTCAAATTTCTGCTCAGCCTTGGAAACTCATAGGTGACTCAGATTAAGTCACACTTTGCCAGCCTAAGAGGAAGGTGATGATAGACCTCTTTTGAATAAAACTTGCAAAGGAAACCCTATAATAGGGCTACTATGTCAGAGTCAATTTGAAGATAACAACAATAAAAATGTACAGTATAAAAGAAAGCAATTTTCATTTTTTTTTCAAGATGGAAGTACTTTGCATGAACGTGAGAAAGTACTTTGAGTGAGTGTGGAAAAAATCAAAAGTTTTGAAATATAACTTGAATCAAAGGGGCGAAATAGGCAGGCAGGAAGAAGCAGCCAGATGCTGCTTCCAGCCTAATTGCCCTGGGACCAAGGTGAACACATACTGTGGCCCTGAGGGGGCCCACTGCCACAGTCCCAAATGGACCGAACTAAGAAGCACAAAACACCTCAGGTGGCTTTCGGGTGCTCCAGGGGTATGCCCCAGAAGGGGCTGGAAGCTGCCCCCATCTACCTATCTGTATCTGGCCAGAGTGACATTCTATAAAAAACCTGATAGTCTTTTTTGTTTTGTCTCTTATTTGTTGAAAACATTTTTATCCTGCTATTCAGCCAAAACGTTTCTGCAGTGGCTTAGAAACAAGACGGTAACAAGTAGTCAGTAACAAGACAGTCCATAGGTTTATATTCTCAAGAAAATAATTCATGTGACTTAGTGTAATGGGACTTCATGAACAAGTGGAGAAAACTGGGTGCAGCAGAAATTGCAGCAGACAAACCTAGTTCTATCCTCTGTCCATCAAGTTGGTAGAGACCAGCTAACCCAATTCATATAACTCATGTAAAAGTGGACCAGAAAAATGACAGGATTCAAGATGAAACTGAACACAATATTAGAATATTTTATTCCAGATGGTTTAAAGAAGTCATCCGAAGTGGATTTAAAAAAATCATAGATAAGAAAAAATAAATTAACTTATTTGCATGAGATAATCTCCCACAAATGCAACTAGATCCATTTATCTTTCTTAACCTATAATTACATTCATTTATGTTCCAAAAGATGTGACCCAAAAAGAAAAGTGGGAGCAAGACAAACTATAACATTTGTTTATTAGTAAGTAAGTACTTTTTTATTATTATTATTGCGGTCATAGACCAGTATGTGAAAGTAAGTTACAAACACAATTACAAAGATATGTTTATTTAGGTCCCAAGCACACTGCAGAAATAATCCAGTTTGAGACCACTTTAACTGCCTTGGGAATCCTAGGAATTGTAGTTTATTGTGGCACCAGAGCTCTCTGGCAAAGAAGACTAACAAAACTACAGTTGCCAGGATTCCCTAGCATTGAGCGATGGCAGTTAAAGCAGTCCCAAACTGGATTATTTCTGCAGTGTGTTTTGGAATTTCCAGGTTTCCAGGGTGGTGAAATGGTAGGCAGTGGCTTCCCAAGTCATTGGAATCTTGAATATATGCCAGGTTTCAGTCTGAATTTAATAACTCTTCTTCAAGGTGTTGAACTTATTTTGAGGGTTGCACTGTTGGAAATGTTTTTACTTCAGACTATAACTTGGAGCACATTAACTGTTCCACTGACATGGCAGCTACCACCCACCCTTGCAAAACTGAACAAAATGATCTACAAAAAAATGTGTGGATATAGGTTAAGGAAAACAACTAACAACCACAAGAGACAACAAATAAAATAAACAGAGCAACATTTTCTTCAAACTGTCTGGGCTAACAGAAAAGTCTTTACTTGGTGTTCGAAAGCATGTTGTTTGCATCAGTCTGTGTCTTTGCAAAGAGTGTTGAGTGTCATTGCATAAAAGGCCCCCTCCTTTGAAAAATACAGCTGTTAAAGATGGTAATCAGAGAAGATCCTTGATCGGAAATGTCTTTTATTTTAAAACACACATTTAAAACAATTTTAAAAAACACATTTAAAACATAATAAAATTATCCACTTTTGGAAAGCATCCCATTCATATGTTGCAGTTGCAGCAGAAAGCTGTGATATCCTTTTGAGGAAATGGGCCTTTGTCTACTTGCTGTAGTTGGAAATAAGTGGTAAAATGTGGTCTCCATTTCATGAAATGGATTGAACTTTGGTTATTGAACAACAACAAAATGTATCATAAGTGGCTTCATGTGATGAAATGGGCTTTTTTAAAAAAAAAAAAAGAAGAAGGAAAGATTAAGGATACAACTTACATAGCTACACACACACACAAACAGGTTGTCTTCATTTGTTCCACATATTTATAAGAAACTCCCACATATGAACAACTTGGTGAAAGATTTGCCAACCTATCCATCCTTTAGGTTAGGATTGGAAGACTTTTGGGAGGCAGGAGGACGCTCCACTGTCAGTGGACCCCAAAACTAGGTTGAGCCACCCCCACCCCTACCCCCATGATGTAGCACAATTGGGCCATCCTATGTAGTTGGTCCTTCCTTGGAATTGTTAATCAGAAGTGGACTAGATAATCATGCACTAAGTAACATTAAAACTGTTATTATTGTTGAGCCCTCCCAGGAATGATAATCCATGTTATAAACAGTTACTTGGGAGTAAGCAATATGGAGGGCAGTTCTAAGTACATACAGTTAGCCCTTAGTATCAGCGGGGCTTTGGTTCTGTACCTCCCTGCGGATACCAAAAAATGGAGGATCTCAAGTCCCATTATCATCAGTGGATGCCCATGTGCATGTGGTCATGTTGGCACAACCATATGCGTGCACTGTCATTGACGATAATGGGGCTGGGCTATGTGCAGAAGCTCCAGTCCTCCGATGGCTAGCCTTCCGATATGGAAGGCAAATTATATTGTATTTTAAGAGTCTTTATATTTAAGGATGTTTGAGTGATAAAGGAAGGAAACATATTTTGCTTCCCCCCTGGAAATACCTTCAGGAAGGCACAATTAATAACAGCTTGTCTGATAAGGTTAGGTAAGGTTATTCCACATAACCTTTTATGTTTGGAATTGTTCTGGTTTAATTGTTTGTTTTAAAATCCTATTTAGGGATTGCTATTAAATCCAATTTAAGGATTGTTTTCAGACTGTTTTTAAACATTTTTTTAAAAAAGTATTTTAGTGCGTTTTAAAAGATGTTTAATATTTAAACTGATATATATATATATATATATATATATATATTTGCCTCCCTTGGTTGGGAATATATACATAACTACCATATAAAAAACATACCAAAAAAAAAAACACCCATATATACTTGACTATAAGTTGAAAAATTTATGCCCAAAAATTGACCCTGAAATCCTCAGTCAACTTATATATGAGTCAATATAGTAATACTGCTTAGAAGATCCTGAAAGATGCATCACCCTCTGTGCCTTGGCAGTGATTTCTGAAAGAGCTGCACAGGCAGGAGTGTGTGGGTGTGAGAGAGGTGATTCCCTTTTTGATCTGATGTTAAAAACCTTCTCTTCTCATCGTCCTCACCCTTCTCCTCTGGATCTCTCTCTCCACCAAACACCCCATTTAACTCCACTTCCTTTCTCTTCCCAATCCAATGTTAAAACCTTCTCCTCCAGCACCAAGGAAGCAGTGTTTGCTGATCAAGAGAAGTCCAGAGAGGGAGGAGGGAGGGGAGTGGTGTTTTCTTTTTGTTTTCTCCTTTACATCTTTCGTTACATGGCCCTTGACTAATCCACAACTTTTACATGAGGCTGACTTGTACATGGTTATATAGGGTACTTTAAAATAAGTACATAAATATTGAGCCCTTTCTGCCTTAAAAACAGATCCAAGGGCTCTGCTACTATTCAAACTGGGCAACAATTACTGTGACCTGTTTATAGTGTGGGAGTGCCCCCCCCCCATAGAAGCATGCAAAGGCTGGCCATCTTTTATGAAGTGACAGGAACTGGAGAGAAGAGAGAAAGCTATGGCTGATTCTGTGGCAAGAAGGCAGAAGAGAGCTTGAATCACAGGTGTAGGGGCTACACGTGACTTCAGTTTTAGGCTCATTGTTGAGCTTGGGAAAAAAACTCTAACTATAGCTTCCTGAGTACCGGAACATCCTCAGCAATGCTGGACTACAGCTCCTAAGACTCCTGTGATCATGCTGGTTGAAAAATTCTGGAAACTGTAGTCCAAGATCAGAGCCTATCGTGCCAAATTTCAATGTGCAAGCAGAAATCATAACTTCCAAAGAGAGGATTGCTGCATCCATAACAGCAAGCATTCTTGATCCCACATTACTATATCAAGAGGGCTTTGCTGCATTTCTAGTGTTTAGTGTGATCTTGACTCTCCCTAAAGTAGTTTTTCCAAGTTCTGGTTAACTGAGTTGTTATAACTATGAAATTCTGTGAAGCTTCTTCTTTTTTTAATGACCTAAAAGGACTGCACATGAACTTATAACCAAGTGATTTTATTGATTTCACCAGGTTTGCTCTTTGGACTAAGCACCATATTCTCTGGCAGGACCTTGGCAGCAATGTATAAATGAGCCCCGTACTGTGTCCTGTGGGGTCCTATTTATTTCCATGCTGTGCTGGTTCACACAGCTGCTTGCCTCAGGCTTGCTTTTACAATCTAGTCACAGTCAAAGAGAGAGAGCTCTCAGATTTGTATTTGCTTTTTAACATGATGCTTACAGTTGTGATGAGCAAACTGTATTTAACTAGTCATTTATAAGGCTGAATCACAAGGCTTTCAAAAGATAGCTATATGTGCTTTTCCTTCCCTTTACCCCCCTCCCTTTTCAGTGCTAATGCTATGATTGTGTCTTTGCAAATAGCAGCATTAGGCATATATCTGTTTAAAACACACACAGGTGCTAGTTTTTCCAGATTGCCTCATGCATACCTGAAATGGTACTTTCCCTTCCGCTGGGCTTTTCACACATTCATTATGGCTTGATAATGCATTTCCCTGATACTGGAAGAAATGCTGTGATACAAAGCACAGTGAGAGGCCAAGAAGAATACTTCTGTTTACTTCCCTATTTCTCCCTTTTTTGTTTACTTCTAGAAGAAAGGGGGGGGGAGAGAAGAAGTAATGATTGCATCCCAGGACCCCAGTGTAAACAAGAATCCAGTAGCGCTTGGTTTCATCTCAGGTCACAAAGAAAGAGTGCATAATGGCTGGGTTGAATGTGTTTGAAAAGGAAGAAAAGGAATTGTTCCTCACCAGCTGAATTTCTTAAGAGTGCAATAATAACTATAATTAAACAGAAAATGGGTGGGGTGGGAGGGAGTAGGGAGACATTTCAAAGTGGTGCAATTTTGTGCAAAATGCACAGCAATTATCTTTCTATTCCTAGCCCAATAGGATAGAAAGCGGTTCCTTCTCCCCCCTCCCTCTCCATCTCTGAATTTCTCCTCCTCCTCCCCATTGCTCTCTCTCAAACATATTGCAGTTTCCCACTTTACTGCAGTTTCTGTTGATGACAGAAGCAGGCTGAATATCATAAGACAGAGCTGCCTTGGAAGGGCTGGTATTAATTGCACAGAACATTGTTTCTCAGAGCACAGAGCCGCATGACTGACAAATCTAGCTTGGGAATGATGTTAGCAATTTTCTCATTGCAGTGGTGATTATGGAAAGGAACATTATGTACCTCATTTAAGAAGCTTCTTATTGTTTAGAATGTGGTACATTTTTGAGTGCCGCAGAAAAAGAGGAAAAAAGTTATTCTAATTTTTTGATTGCACCTAGATAATCAAATGCTAATAAACTCCCACCTCTTCTCCCTCCAGTCTGGGCCTTAAGTTGCCTTTTAAAATCAGCATCTTCATTTTCACTGAAAGTGGTCTCTTAGGATGCCTTGACTTTTTTGTTTTTTGCTTAAAGGGTCAAAATAAAGAGTTTTCATAATTTAATAGCAAGCCTTTATAGATACAATCTATTACCAATCCAAACTAATGTAATTTTTCATGGGCTGTGCTATTTCTGTGAGCACTACACTGAAATTCTTTGTGGAGGAGACACAGCTCAGTTGTATATATTTAGCATGTGAAAGGTTGCAGTTTCAATCCCAGCAACTCTAGTTAAAAAGATCTCAGCTAGTAGGACTGTGAAATATTTCTCTCAAGCATCTGGAGAGCTACTGCCTGTCAGAGGGAAGAGCAGTGAGTTAGGTAGATCCACTGCTCTTATGCTGGAGTACCCAAAAATAAGATTTACTACTCAAACAGTAACTGTGGGGAATATACAAATACACAAATGATTCCAGTTTTTTCTCATGGAGATCTCCAGATGTTATGGACTATAGTTCCCCTCATTCTCAGTCGGCCTGTCCAACAATCAGGACTGATGACAACTGCACCCTCAAATCTGGAGGACAGTTAGGCAAAACTGGCCTAGGGCATAATCTAATCCAAAAGAAGCATTGTTAAATGCCATAGATTTCATTGGAATGGTTAGATACACACCAAAAATTCTTCTCCTGAAGTGACTTGGCTTATTTAGAAGCTCTTAAAGATTATGAGGTCACAGTAAACCGAAGCCACCTGAACAGCCTGTAACAACATGACAAACAACATGATTTGTTGTGTCCAAAGCTGCACTATATGAGGCAGCAATTAAGAATAGCAGCAATATCTGATAATAGAGTTTTCACAAACAAACAAACAAACAACCAAAAAACCAAAACAGAGTACCAGTGAGCATGAAGATGAAAGGGATTTAAAATCTTGTGAAGCTGGTCCTTCCCTTATTCTTACAAATATTTCACAAATTCTGCAGATGTGTATTTATGGATGTGTATTTATGCAGTGGTCCTTGGGTCAGTCACACAATTACAATGAGGGTATGAAAATGATTCAACATGGTGATCTGACAAAAGGAATTACATTGCTCAATTTATGGATGCTTCCAGATGAGGCATTTACTGTGCCATTGCTTTGCTTCAAATGTGGAATTTAGGGCAGTAATGTATTGGGTTCCTCTCCTGGTAAATAGCACTGTTTTGAAAGGTACAATGCAAGTGGGACTGCTTTCTTTCCTATCACACATTTGGAAACTTCCCATCATTGCAGCCTTCCTTCATGCTAAAAACCTCCACACAGCTCAATCCAGACAAAACGGAGGTGCTCACAGTCACAGGCCTGAAACCAGGCTTGGGAATACAGCTTCCAGTCCTGGACAGAGTCACACTCTCCTCAAAGGACTCTGTTCACAGTCTGGGGGTACTCCTTGACCCGTCGCTTCACATGACAAGTCAGGTGAATGCGATGGTTAGGAGTGCCTGTTATCAGCTTCGGCTGATACGCCAGCTGTGCCCTTTCCTGGAGATGAGGGATCTGGAAACTGTGATACACGCACTGGTAACCTCACACTTGGACTACTGTAACGCATTCTACATGGGGCTACCCTTGTGCCTAACCCGGAAACTACAACTGGTCCAAAATATGGCAGCCAGACTTCTCACTGGAACATCTAGGAGAGAGCACATCACTCCTGTGCTTAAAGCTCTCCACTGGCTGCCAACCAGTTTCCGGGCACAGTACAAGGTGTTGGTTTTAACCTTTAAAGCCCTACATGGCTTGGGTCCATCGTATCTAAGGGACCCCTCTTCCCATACGACCCCCTTCCCCCGCACACTTCGGTCCTCTGGGAGGAACTTGCTGCAACCCATGAAGACCAGGTTGGTGCAGACCTCCCAGAGGTCCTTTTCGGCTATTTCCCCCAGGTTGTGGAATGACCTGCCGGATGAGATGTGTCTTATTCCGTCTTTAGAAGGCTTTTAAAAAGCCCTAAAGACACATCTCTTCCGGCAGGCCTTCCCAGAGAATGTAAACATCCCCCGGCTCCAAATCTAGGCTTTAGAGTGGCTTTTTCTCCCAGCCTCCCTTCTCTGTTTCTACTTCTGCGTAACCTTGGCTGAGTTCGTTTTTCTCTAATCTTGTTTTTATTACTATTTTAGCTATTTACTGTTTTAATTCAATTGTGATTTAATCTCTTTTTAAGGGGGGGGGTGGTAAGGGAAAGGATGGGATATTTTGCCTGATATTGTTTTAATCCTTGTTGTAATCCACCCCGATTGCTTGTTCAGAGGGGTGGACTAGAAATAAATAAATAAATAAATAAATAATTATTATTATTATTATTATTACTTCCCCTTTCCCTAGTTTAAGTGTATGTACACATGCACACACAGTGATCCCTCCCCATAGAAGCATAAATCAACGAGTCTTATCTCTAAAAAGGCCTCTTTCCCCTTACATTTTCACATGTGTGTATGTGTGTGTGTTTAGTTTTTTATTTTTATTTATGGTATTTATACCCCAGTCTTCAGCCCTAAAAACTATCAGAGCGGCTTACAATTATTATTTTTAATTAGACGGTTCCCTGCCCTCAGGCTTACAATCTAAAAAGACATGACACAAAAGGAGAAGGGAATGATGGTGGGGAAGGGGATCAGGTCTAGCAGTTCTTCTCTCCCTCTGAGGCCTGGAACAAGGCAGATGGACTGGAGGGAGGGCTCTCTTTCTTCAGGCTAGCCCTGATGGAGCTGAGCCTGCCTGTTCACTCCCTCGCAGGCCGAAGGATGGCAGTTACATTGTGTGTGTATTTGTGCACATGCACCAGCCCTTCACAGAACAGGATAGATCAGACTTCACTAATCAATGGGAGTTGAAAGTCAGCACCTACTGATCTACTTATCTGATCTATCCTGAAGGAACAAGAAAGAAAAATGAATTATTTCTTGTTCCTTCCATAGTTCAGAAGTTACTTTTGTGGTTCTAGTTCCCAGAATCTCCCAGCCAGCATAGGTAGTGGACATGTTGGAGGGGGAAATCTTGGAAATTACAGTTCAAAAAGTAATTTTTCAAAGCTCTGGTAGCTTCATCAGTGTTAAAAACCAGTGAAATTAAATGGTTCAAGAAGAAATTTACATTTTTTGATAGCATGTACCATTGTTTTTAACATTGTTTCTAACTGATATTTTGTCAAATATTAGTAGCATGTAAGATTTACAAGAATCAATGAGGATGATTGTTGAGGTGTTGTTTTTACTACTGTGTGTGGAGAAAGAGGGGATAAAGCAACTGCAGTGTTTAAATTCATGTTTTGTCTCTCGTTTTCATTTCAAAATGGCCTATGGGGAAAAAAGAAAAAAGTCTGAATTCCCAGATGCTACAGGAGGATGGCACTTTACTATGAATTATGAAATTCGCACAAAAAGAAAAGAGATTCCACCTCAACATTAGGAAGAACTTTCTGATAGTAAGGGCTGTTCGACAGTGGAACACACTCCCTCGGAGAGTGGTGGAGTCTCCTTCCTTGGAGGTCTTTAAACAGAGGCTGGATGGCCATCTGTCGGGGATGCTTTGATTGGGAGTTCCTGCATGGTAGGAGGTTGCACTGGATGGCCTTTGTGGTCTCTTCCAACTCTGTGATTCTATGATTCTGTGATTCTACGAAATAAACACGGGACATAGGAGTTTATCACATGTGGCACTTCCATTGCCTAATCATCATCAAATGGGGCGGAAGCATCACCAGTGTGACCATGCTGCAGGCACTTCTAAAGTGGAATGGAAGAGTTATCGCCATGGAATAGTCGGTGGAGAAGCATTGTTCTCATTAATGGAAAGGGCTTCTCCACTGATGATCCCATAGCAATAACTCTTCCGTTTCACTTTAGAAGTGCCAGGTGATGCTTTTGCCCCATTTTGATTACTTTAAAGCCCTAAATGGCTTGGGTGCAAGCTATCTCCAGGATCGCCTTCTCCCATATAATCCTCCCTGCACACTCTGGTCCTTTGGGAGGAATTTGCTGCAGCCTCAAAAATCTAGGCTTTCGGCTACCTCCCAGAGGGCTTTTTCCATTGTCACCCCCAAATTGTGGAACGGCTTGCTGGATGAAATCCATCAATTGACATCTTTAGACAGCTTTAAAAAGGCTGTCAAGACAGATCTCTTCCGGCAGGCCTTTCCAGGATAGAAACCCCAGCCTCAGGGACACCCTCTTCGGTAGACTCCCCAATGTCTATGTAAACATCAATTAGGATGATGCCACATTGTCCTGTTTATTTTGTAATTTGTATTAATGTTGTTTAAATTTTCGGTTTTAATCTGTAATAGATTTAATATTGTTTTAAGGGGGGAGGGATGTAGCTGTTTTATTCTATGTAATTGTATTTTAATGTTGTTAGCCACCCCAATTGATCTCAAAGGGGTGGGGTATAAATAAATGTTATTATTTTTATTATTATGTTTGGGTGAGAGATGCACAACATTTGGAGCTGTGTGTGACAAACCCCTTAGACTCAAAAAATTAGGCATAGGACTGCAACTTTCATGTAGTTGTGGATTTTTACCTATGTTTCCACCACTCTTCTTTCAAAAAATCAGAACCCTCAGTGTCAATCCTGACATATTCAGGTACAGAATCAATTTTTGACAGGACTAGAAACAACAAAAACATAGCTGTCGAGAAGCTATCTGTCATATCTAGAATTTTCTTCAGTCTCCTGCATTCCATCACTCTCCTTTCTGCAATTGTAGAAGAGACTAGGGGTCCAAAGGTTGCTTCATAAATTGGTCCAGCATAGGAATGAAAAGTATATTTGAAGACTCGAGAAAAACAAATAAGAAGGGGGCTTCCCATGTGTCAGATCACCCTGGCGAGGAGAATCTTTCTCTAGCTCCTTTCTCATTTTTTCCTGTGGGTCTTTGCATATTTCCATAGAACTGAGGCCTACTTGTACCTTCTAATTCCACACTCCCCCCCCCCATGTAGTTGCTGGCAGGAGGGTGGACTTCAGGTGAGCAAGGAAGATAATTTCTGGCTTTTTCAGTAGCTGACTCAGAATGAGGTCCTCCAGAACCTCTGGAAGACTTCTGAGAGGCCACAGATTATGCCTACGTTGTGTAGTCACTTTCAACAGTTATCTGTCTCATTCCATCAGCCTCATCCTCCTGCTACTTACCGCATGGTCATGCTGTGCGCCTGGATACAACAGAGTTATGTGTCTGGGGGGCCAAGCACAAATCACCACTGCTACCTATGTTCTTAATTTACTGCAATTCTCCTCATGTAGCTCGCCTCTTTTCACAAGTCTCTACAATAGCTGTGCTGGAAGAGCAGGGGGGCAACCATGTGAGGAGAATAACTACCAATGCCTGTGTAAGTGGAACATATACAGTGAAAGGGTTTCTATTCATTTGGCTGCCTTCTCCCAGGAGCCATGCAGTGGGGTTGAGGAGGATCAAGAAAGAATCACTGCCATGGGTGGGGGGTAGAAACTCCCCCCCCCCCAGCATATGTCTTTTAATACTGCTCAGCATTTGCAGGCCTGCCTACAGCAGGGAGATAAAATAATCATTTGTTGTCCCCACAGGAATTAATAAAGAAACACATCCCTAGTGTAGTAAGCAAGTCAAAACCCATATATGGCTGCTTGTGAATTGCAGTGTCCAGGAGGAGCTTCTCCTGGGTCTCACAAGCAATAGCAACGAGGGATGAAAAGAATATTTGAAAATAATTGAGAAATGGTCAAAAACAGGTACACTCAAGGAAAAGCTGCTTATGTTTCTGTTGTTCAAAAGTTTCTCGGTTTTTCTGCTCTTATGAATGAATTTCTGATTCAGCTCCAAAAAAAAAAAAAAAAAAACCCAAAACCTGTTTTTTGAATATTGAGAAACTCTGATGAGAAGAATGCAGTGATGCACAGGACAGGAAACAGCTTTTCCTAAATAGAAACTAATGTTTCTGTTTGGAAAAATATTTTCTGCAAAGAAGAAGTGGTTTCCTGCACAGAAAATACTACAATTGGGGACATTTCATGCAAAATTCACATGTGGCTAATTTGCACTGATTGTCTAATGCTAGAAACTCTGGCTACAATAACAAAAAAAGAGAAACAGAAGGATTAGCTTGTGAAGAAGGGTTTACATCTGAAATGTGTCAGCTCAATAAATAAAAAAAGCCTTTCTTATAAGAACACAGCTTAACATATCTTTGGTTCCACAACAACACTGGAGTATAGCTCTCATTTTCCATCATTCTACACTGCTGTTTCCCTCCAATTCTTCCCTAAGCTTTTTCTGCACAGGAAAACAACTTTTTCCACACAAGAAAAAGTTTTTTCTCTGCAGATAATATTTCCATGAAGAAAATGCTATTTTATAAACAGGAGAAGCTGTTTCCTGTTCAGAAAATATTGGCATTGTTTTGAAAACAACCACATATGAATTTTGCATAGTCCTGAATTATGAATAGGCTTCAAGAACATGGTTTTTTGAAGTCTTTCTGGGAGCAAGAATAAAATGGCTAAAATTATTTCTTGCTTCTTCAAAAGGAAAATTTTGAGAAGCAACACACTGTATGAGGACATAGAAGAGGGCATTCTCAGCTGTATTTCAATCGTGGAGTAACTTTGGGGGCCCAGCTAATGCCAACACTTTCTTCTAACACCAACTTTAACAATGGCTTTTACTCAAAGCCTTTGTAGTCTAGCCAGTGGTGTCACAGGGGGTTCAGTGGTGCTGCCTGCATTAGGTGACACCCCAGAAAGGGGGCAACACTTGATCAGGGCCTCCCCTTGCACCATCCCCACACACTCCCTAGCACCACTCTCCACCCCCACATGCTCCTTCTAGTCCATGTGCTCTGTTCCTGCATGCCATTCACCTTTCCTGTATGCCACTCCCTGTCCCTGCACCATTTTGTCCTTTTCCTCACCTTGGTGCTAGGAGATCTTGAGATTTTCAGAGCAATCCTATTTGTGACTGTTTTTATGCGACTTCTATTATTTTGTGGCTTTTGGCATATTTTATTCTTTTATACTAATATTTTTATATGCTGGTTAAACCATCTTGGAAATATGCTTACAGGGATTCATAAGAAGATTCTTGAAATCTACAAAGAAAATTGTAGATAATGTAGACCGCCCACCCCCACACTTTCAAGCCTGAATTTTTCATTTCTGGTAACCATGGTCTACAAATGAGAATGTTTTACATGAAACCTTTATCTCTTGATTGTGCTGATGGAAGTTTATAATATAAGAAATGTAATATCTCATTGACATAATGTATATATTGCCTTTCAGTGAACAAAAGCAGCATCCCTAGTACTATTAGACAACAATTTTTACATCTCAGGTTTAAAATAACAGATCTAAAATTTTCCACTATTTTTATCTTCTGCTGTCTTTTGTGAATTGGATGATGTTACCTGGAATGTTGTAAAGTCTTGTGGGCAGTTCATATCATATCACTGGTGCTCAGCTATTGAAATGTCTGAGTATATAGTGATGTATTAAATCTTCTCTTCAGCACTTCCTCATGTTTGCTGCTGTGGTGGTCCTTCAGTGTTTTACCAAACACCACCAAGTCTAGGTTGCACAAAAACATTAATTCAACAGTCTGTTTTATCATAGTTAATGAAGGCTTCACCTTCTAACTTCTCTGCCATTGTCTTCATAGATTCACTTATACACGGATTAAGGCATTTTAGAAATTAGCTTATCTATCAAACCTCTTAGGCTTCTGGCTCTGGAGATATGTGTAGAGTATTGGTTAATGGTTACTGTCTATCATGTGTGAAGATATTTCCTAGTGATAAGCTTGAGCCAACACAAATGTATGTGTTATTCTCCCAGCCCTACCTGTCACTCTTCTTGAGTCAATCTGGATCTTTGGCAGTTTTAAATTGCCTGTGATGGATGGGAACACTTTTGGAGGCCAAATGGGTATCATTTCATTGTGAGATGTGGTGAACCTATTTATTTGGCTACCAGATAAGGGTGGAAGTAATGCTTTGTATCAGCTATACTTAAAAGAGCAAATAAAATGGCTTAAATATTATACAAATAAATGATCAGGATATCTCATGGAATTATTATTTACATGTGTCACAATGTAAGGTATACACCTTTATACTGAAGAGTATAAAGTCCATTGTTTTCCATTTAATAAAAGTATTTAATTAACCAACTAACATAAACTTTGCAGTGTTTCAATTCATGTGATATTCTGAGATGTTTAGGGAAAGAGTATACCAACAAGCACTCAAACCATGAAATGTTTGTGATCTAAGGTCCAAAACACACTGCAGAAATAATCCAGTTTAAGACTGCTTTAACAACTCTGGCTCAGCTCTAAGGAATCCTTGGATTTGTAATTTATTGTGGCACCAGAGCTCTCTGACAGAGAAGGCAAAATGTCTAACAAAAATTGCAGTTCCCAGAATTCCCTAGCACTGAGCCAGGGCAGTTAAAGCAGTCTCAAACTGGATTACTTCTGGAGTGTGTTTTGGACCTTACTCTTAGTGAAGATTCAGATTTTAAATGTTCATTGTATGACTTTAAGGGCTCATACCAGTGGATTAATGCTTTCAGCCTTGCTTTCCAAATTATGTGGCTGTATTTTTGGAAATTTACTATAATTGTTTTTCATTTTTCACACCTCCATTGCATTGTTTTGCTGATGAAAGAATATAAGATTAGAATCCTTGGGAGGCCATTGAGATGTGTAAATTGAATTCCACAATGATGTGTTAAATGAAGTGATACTCATTTATAATTAAACACTGTTCAGTGTTGAACAGTTTTTAATAATACAAACTTGTCACTTAAGAGCAGTGATTTCAAGGTAAAAAAAGCTATAACTTCTACAATAATGCTTACATTTATTATATTTGTGATCAAAATCATTGGGATTGTCTCTACTTGATCTGTTGCTATTATTGTATTTCCTTAGAAATAAATAATTTGGTTTGCAGAATAATGCCTTCTTCAGGTATTGGTGACCTTGTATGCCATTCTGAATTTCATGAAAGAAGAAAGAAATCATAATCAAAATGCTACTTCAATTGTGCATTTAAAAAAGGTTTTGAAACTCAAATATCAAAAGAAATATTCTTTTTCCAGGAGAGAAACCACATAAAAAGGAAACCCAAAGACATTATTAATATTTGGGGGGGGGGGGGCAATCCCAAAGTCAGATGAGAGTTTCTCAAAAGGAAGAAACTGAAGGCACAGTTTCAAACAGTTCCAGTGAGGAGGGAAAATGGGAGATGTCTCAAGAAACTACGATGGATGACTTAAGAAGTTTCAACTAAGCTAAGTTTTAAACAGGATAGGTATAGGAAATGGAAAAAGAGGAAAATCACCAAAGAGGAATTCTAACAAATAGCTAGCACGTGTAGGGGTACAGTCAGAAAAGCTAAAGCTCAGAATTAGCTCAGGCTTGCCAGAGAAGTTATGAACAATAAAAAAGTAGTACTTGTGTCTTTGCTAGGACTGCTAAGGACTCATATGACATCCATGGTCTGCAAAGAAAGGGAGATGACAGTTTAGACTTATGGGTGGTCATGATGGTATTCCTCTTTTAATAATAGCTCTTAATTTACTGGGGGATCTGGAATGAAATGGAGATTTCATGGAAATGAATAGAAAAATGCTTTGTAGAGGAAGTACTGGTCATAGAGGGGAAAGGAAAAGGCAAGATTTTTGACAATACTAAGAACACTGTATTCGGCACCTTTCACAAATTATGTCAAGTCTCTTTCTCTCACACTGAGAGTTAAACACACATTTAATTTTGATCGGACATAAAAGAGTCTTATTGGGGTTCAGTCATGTGATTAATATTAATTTTAAGATGGCACAAAATAGATACAACCTGAACATGAAACATAAAAGATTGATATGTTTCCTTGTTAATCTTAAATGTGTTGATATTTGTCATCTGAATCCTAAAAATAACATTTGCATTAATCTCTTTGATGAAATGCAAATTAATATAGTGAAACATAATATGAAATCATGTGATCGGATTGCTAATTTCTAATTACCTCCAGTCAAAGCAAACTTTCCTTTGAGGCAAATCATCTGTAGTTGTGTACATGAGGGTTTCATGTGCGCGCGCACACACACACACATACAATATTCCAAATACTGACCACTGTGAGAGAAATGGTACAGATCTTGGATTTTCTTTCTTCCTGCTCCCTTAAAGCAACTTATTTTGTCTCCTATAGTGATAGATGCTTGGAACAACAAACCATGGAACTTTGCCTTTCATTTTGGCATTTCTGAGAGCTGAAATCCAAGCATACATTTCAAATACTTCTTTAAAAAAGGTTATTGTCAGTAGAACTGAAAGACTGGCCATTGCAGTTTTGCAAACTGAACTCTTGGGTTTGGATTTTTCAGTAAAATATCTAAATTCAACTTAATAGCTTTCCTGAAATCACTCAGTATTTTTTTCTTTTTGTCAAGTTGCTCTTCAGTGGAGACCGATTTAGCAAGAGAAAAAGAATTTTCATGGGAAGATATACATCAGGATGTGAATAATGGACTCACAAGTCAGCAGCAGTGGCCAAACTACAGTTTCCAGCTTAAATTGCCACCTGGTGCTAAGTGTATGTTTCACTTTTATGCTTTTGTAGCGAAGATCTGAAGAAGAGTGAGGGCTCTCAATAAGTGTGATTACAGTTTCAGAGAAAGTTTCTTGTTCCACAATTAACCTGATGGGTAAGGAGATAAAGAAATTTGTTTGGCTTCACCTAGTCCATTACTGACAACAAACATTGGTTCAATACCAAGACAGCTTCCTTTTAATCAGATGGGAAGGAGAGGTGGAGATGGGTATCCTCAGTATACTGGTGAAACCACATTCCAAAGCTCCAGATGACCTGGTGGATTCATGTAGATGTTGAACAACACGGGGGACAACACAGAACTGTGAGAATATTGGGCCACAGGTTTTACCCTTCCAAAAAAGACCAGAACTACTTCATAGCAGTGCTCCCAAGTCCCATCATAGACAGTTGGCTCAGAAGGATACCATGACTGTTGTAACTGGTTGACTAATTGAACCCAAAGGGTGCTCAGTAATGGCTCCTCTTTACCCTGGAGAGAAGTGACTAGTGGCATGCCACAGGGTTCTGTCCTGGACCTAGTGCTATTCAACATCTTTATCAATGATTTGAATTAAGGAATAGAGTGCATGCTTATCAAATTTACAGAGGGCACCAAATGAGAAGGAGTAGCTAATACCCCAGAGGAGAGGATCAAAATTCAAAATGACTTTAATAGATTAGAAAGTTGGGCCAAAACTAAGAAAATGAATTTCAACAAGGAGAAATGCAAAGTACTGCACTTAAGCAGAAAAATAAAATAAAATAAAATACATAGATATAGGATGAGGACACCTTGCTTAACAAGACTATGTGTGAAAGGGAACTAGGAGTCCTAGTAGACCACAAGTTGAACATGAGTCAACACTGTGATGCAGCAGCTAAAAAGGCCAATGCTATTTTAGGCTTCATCAATAGAAGTATAGTGTCCAGGTCAAGGACAGTAATAGTGCCTTGGTCAGGCCTCACCTGTCCTGCTTACCTTTACTGAGGGCAGCACAGGGGAATTTGCAAAGGAGTAGTCCAGAGTCCAGTCCAAGGGTCACACAATACCAGTCAGTCAGTCACAGCAAAGGGCAGAGGCAAGAGCATAGTCACAAAGCAAGTCCAGAGGTCATATAACATTAATCCAAGAGCAAGGAATACAGGAACAACAAGGCAGAAAGACTGGTTGTTGACTGCAAAGAATGTCTGCAGCTGGAGGGTCTTTTTAAAGACCTCAGCTATTAGCTCTCCTCTTAGCTTCTAGTGTGGTAGATCACCTCCCAGACTCCTTGACCTGTCTTCTCTCCAGAGGTCCTAGCACCTTCTGCCTAGAGCCCATAGAGACACTATCTCCCTCTGCAGCTTCCTAAGCAATAGCTTCCTGAGCCTCCTCTGAGACTGATGAACCAGGCAGCCCCAGATCTGCCCCTGCCTCAATCTCCTCAATTTCTTCAGCGTCTGAGTCTTCTGACTGTGTCTCTAAGTCAGGCAGTCCATGACACCACCTAGAATACTGTGTCCAGTTCTGGGCACAATTCAAAAAGGATATTGTGAAGTGGAGGAAAACCAACATGGTGAAGGGTCTGAAAGCCATGCCCTATGAGGAGAGACTTAGGGAGCTGAGTATATTTAGTCTGGAGGAGAGAAGGTTAAGGGTTGATATGATATTTGTGTTTAAATATTTGAAGGAGTGTCATATTGACACTTGTTTCTGCTGCTCCAGAGAATAGACCTAGAGCAATGGATTCAAACTATAGGAAAAGTGATTCCAGCTCAACAGGAGGAACTTTCTGACAGCAAGAGTTGTTCGACAGTGAAACACACTCCCTTGGAGTGTGGTGGCATCTACTTCTGTGGAGGTTTTTAATCAGAGGCTGGGTGGCCATCTGTTGAGGATGCTTTGATTGTGAGTTCCTGTATGCAGAGGTTTGGACCGGATGACCCTTGTAGTGTCTTCCAACTCTTTCTTTTTATGATTTATTTTAATGATGTGAAATATAATTTATTTACCAGACAGAGACTTCCGTATTCACATCTATACATGGTGATGGGGAATACAATGGCTTGGATGAGTTTAACTTTAGTGCTCTGTTGTATATCTTAACTCTTTATGTTCTTAGAATCATAGGGGTCAAACAGACTGTTGGCTTGGAGCAGCCTTTGGCCGCTCCAATCCTGATTGGCCCCTAATGGCGAAGGACTGCGGTGACCACATTGCCTGCTCTGAAAATCCCAAATGGGCTGCCATCAAGGAGCAGTTTTTCTGCACCCCTTTTTCTTGAAGCATTGGGCCACCTTAGGCAGCCATGGAGCAGCTTCTTGCTGATCCAAGTGTGTGCATCATTCTGGCACCATGCCCCCAAAGCAACCGGAAGCTGTACACTTTGGCCTATGTGTCTTGGGCCATAGAATTACAGAGTTGGAAGATACCACAAAAACCATCCAGTCCAAACCCTTGACATCAAGGAACAAAGACTCAAAGCACCCTTGACAGATGGAGACTCCACCACACCCAGGGAATGTGTTCTAGTGTCGAACAGCTCATCCTAATGTTGAGGTGGAATCTCTTTTCCAGTTTGAATCCATTGTTCAGGGCCCAATTCTATGGAGCAGCAGAAAGCAAACTTGCCCCATCCTCAATATGGGGTGAAGCAGACAGCACAAAAGGTCTGCACTGGGACTGCACTGCCACCATTTGCTCCAGGACCATGGCTGTCGCACACTCCCAACCCCAATCTGGGCCACTACTGCAGTCCTGAACTGGGTCCAAAAAGGAGAGGTATTTTAAAGCTCTTTTTGGGGGGCAGTTCTTCCAGGATGAGGCATGCCCAGGGCAGCTTCCCGCTGCATTCAGAGTGCGCATCATCTGAACACCATGCTCCCAACATGGCCTGATGGCTGCACTTTTAGGCCTTCTGTTGGAGGCCTATTACACCTTTCAAATTCCTTAAACAGGGCTATCATATCACCTCTTAACCTTCTCTTCTCTAGGCTAAACATACGCAGCTCCCTATGCCTCTCCATATAAGGTATGGTTTCCAGACCCTTCACCATTTTGGTCCTCCTCTGGACACACTCCAGCTTCTCAACATGTTTTTTGAATTGTAGTGCCCAGAACTTGACACGGTATTCAAGGTGAGGCCTGAGCCTGACCAAAGGAGAACAGAGCGATGATATTACTTTCCTCATTCTAGACACTAAACTCCTATTGATGTAGCCTAGAATCTCACAGGCTTTTTTGGATGTCACATCACACTGTTGAGTTATCTTGTATGACTTCCAGAGTATTGTTATTATTGGACAACTGATAAAATTTGGATTGGGTGACTGATTGAATTACTGACAAATCCAATGAAAGAAATACATAGAAAATTATGGGACTTTACAGACCGCCCAAAAAGGCAGTCTGGTGCCACTTCTTTTTCATCCATACCTTTGCTGCATCAACCACATGGAGCGGCGAAGCCGCAGATTAAGAAAGGAGCCCCCAAAAGTGGCTCCTTTTTGCATCACAGTTGCAACACAACCCCCCCCCAAAAAAGCGCCATAGAGTGCCTCTACGACATTGCAGCTGCACAACACTGTATGGAAGCTGCACAGTTGCAATGTAGCCACTGTGTATGCCATCTATACGGTGCTGCACAGCTACGACACCCTCGTCACGTGCTAGGGTTGTGAGGCGTGTATAAGCTCCACCCGGAGGCAACCCTAGCACATGACGAGGGAGCCCCTTAGTGTCCATCTGTTTCAGACCAATATATATATATATATATATATATATTAAAAAACCAGCATTGAATGGACTAAGCCATGATGCTTATCTTTGCTGTTGAAAAGTGTCATGCCTGCTGTATTTCTACTGGCCATGCACCAGTCTATGCAAACTGAAGAGTAGCTTTCCATATGACTTGTCTCACAAGAGGGAGCAGAGGGTGTGATCTGACTGTAAATTTTATACAAAGCACATGTTTGGCATTGTACGCTTGAAGGAAGCCATTGTACACAAAATCCCAAAGCCAAATGATCTGAATGTTTTGCCACTTCTGTTATACTAATTGAATTACCATCTTTTGTTACGGTGATTTGTTTTCCACTGAATGAAAATTGCTGTGCCACTAGGCAACCTGGTATGAATTAACATTCTGCTACAAGGTCTCCAAACATCTGGGTGGTGGAGGATTTTTTTTCTTTTTGATCACCAGACCCTCTTCATAAATATTTAATAAATCAAATAATTAAAGAATAATATGATCTACCAGCTGTGGCACCCTGTAAGAACAGTGCAATTGCAACTCTGGTTATCTGATTACTCTTCCAATAGGCCCTTGCCTGTAAACTTATAAAGATAGCAAGCATATAAAATTTTGATTATTATGTAAGACTCCCAGTTCTCTAAAATCAGAATTAAAAATGTTAAAGAGATAAATCCATCTGTATTTAGTTGGCTGGATGCACAGAAAGAGAGAGAGAGTTTATTTTTACAGAGAGACATAATATAAGGAGGCAGACATAAAGGCTTAGTTGAACCAGTACTGTAATTTATTAAATTCAATGAGAATCATCAGAGAGGACTGATGTGTGATTGCAACATACCCAAAGACCTCAAGCTTGTCAGATTAGGATGTAGATTCCTAGGGAAAGGAGTGAAGAAACACCTCCAGTCCTCTTCCTCAGCCATGTCATAAAGTGTGGAGGATGGTCTTGTAAGAAGTATCTTTTCCAGGGCCTCAAAACTCTGGGCAGCTGTCAATGGTTGATCATAAATATCCAGCAATATCCTGTACATGGGTCATATAATCCTAGAGTTGTGATCATGGACTCTTCCATTGTCTGGGCAACACAGCTGAGGGGTACTGTCTTTCCTGTAAGTTAAAAAAAGGTTAATGATGTGTTGGATTTAAGTAACTTTTATAGGGGTCAGCATCACAGAAATCTCAAGAGACAATTGCCGATTAGGTATGACCAGTTGGGGAGTGATGTGAAAACTTCTAGATGCTTCCAAGTGAGAAGTTACAAAAACTCAGGGTGCCAAAAGGCACACTCGGAGAGAAAGAGACTGAGGAGATAAGATCACAGTAAGACTTTTCACATAACATCATACACATACTGTACTTGTCCCATCATTGAAGCATCATGCTAGTGCAACTTCTCATTAACAACAAAAAAGGGTTAATGGCTTGCCTTCATTAGTGCTATCATGAACACGTGAAAGCCAATCATATTTCAATAGTGTCATTGAGAATCTGTCATTAAACCTTCTGGAAATAAATTGAATCCCCCAGTCTCCCAGTATGCCATTCTGCAGAAGCTCTTCCTGTGTCACACTTGTCCATCACAGGAGAGTTCCTTAGTGGTGAGAGATTGCCCCTTTCCCCCTCTTCAACCACAACCCTTTCTTTTGACATGCAGAATGTAAAAGTACTAGTTTACTGTTCATGAATCATTAATACCCCGTTATTGCAATACTATGTGAAAGTAAGTGTTGCAATTTCGCCATTATTCTAAATAACATTAGAATAACATTATTAAAGTGTAAATAGCACTCGTGTGATAATCTCCTGAGATTTGGGACTGATGAAAAGATGCAGAGGTGTTGTCTACCTCTCCTCCAGGGGCCCATACACTCATCTTCCCACAACCATCCAAGACCCAGAACTCAATTTGTATCATGATCAGAATAGGAATGTTGAGCTAGTTCTGTTAGCATGACCTAGACTGTTTTTTAAATTTGTTAACTGCTCCTAAGTAATGTGTGAATGAAGGTGCCTTCATGTATATGATACCCCTTTGCTTTTGCAGATAACTCATGCAGAATAAAGACTTTCCTTTGAAGATCACTTCTTTCCAAGCTCTCTTCATCTGCCTTCACTCAGTATGTGTGACAGTGTGTGTATATACACATATAGGATTCTCAAATTGTGATCAATTTACCTGTTTACAAATGGAATAGAATCCAATATAATTTAAGACAACTGTTGATGAACATGTTCAGAACAGGCAAAAAGTCCTTCATGCATAGCACAAATGAGCCAAATATTCCTACTCAATCTCCTAGGAAGACCAGCTTATCTAGCATAGAATTGGGTTGGGGGGAGGAGCCATTGCCTGGAAAGAAGCCTAAACAGGAAGAGGAGAGGGCTTAAATTGCTTTGGCTCCCCTTCATAGGTGGTGTGTGCCAACAGACAAAGACCTTCTGTGTCTCCCTCCTTTCCTGCCCTCTCTGAAAATGGCATTTCTAAACTAGATTTCAGAACTGGCCAGGGAACAAAGTTCTCTGAAGCTAATGTTGATAAATATGTTGGAGAAATGTTTAGTCAGGTAGCATTTTGAGTATTCCCACTCTTAGCGATATGAGACAAATCTGCTCTGTTGGGTTGTGTATGTGGATGCAGACTTGATGGATGTTGCATTTGGAAAGACACACAAGCCAGGATTTTGAAAAAAAAAAGGTATCTAGTAAAATGCACATATTTGGAAAATGTGCACTGAGAAATAAGTATGTTTTTAAGGCATAAAGACACACTATTGTCAGTGGGTGTTTATCTCTTGCAGCAAAGCAATGATAACAACTGAGTGCTATAGTATTTTAAAGAATAATAAATGTAGCATAGCTTGTCTTGTCCAGAGCATTGACCAGACCTTACCACATCAGTTATATGAAGTCAACAAGGATGACGAAGCCCTCTACATAAGGGTGAATTTCCCCTCAGGCACACTGTAGATGATACCATTTACTCTTGTCAGAAGCAATATGTTGAATCTCTGTCTTAACTACTGCTACTACTTTTGCCCACAATTAACTTGACCTGGATTTAAAATATTAATCCTTTGTAGTTTGTAGTTATCTTTTTTTTTCTTCTGTTAATCTTTAATGGACAACATTTAGCAGGGATATTTGATGCCAGTCA
Source organism: Urosaurus nigricauda (assembly GCA_034509955.1). Lineage (NCBI taxonomy): Eukaryota > Metazoa > Chordata > Lepidosauria > Squamata > Phrynosomatidae > Urosaurus > Urosaurus nigricauda. The sequence continues at coordinate 308,296,572 of JAOEGL010000001.1, read as the reverse complement.
TTCCTAAATTATGGGCACTGTGCAGATTTTTGTTTTGTTTGCTTCTGGAGGGTTTCTATTTTTGTACAAAGGTGTTGTGGTCCAGACACCAGTTTAATGACATGGGGACACCATGACTCCACAGCTTAAGACCTTTACAGGCATATCTCAATTAATGAAGAAAGTGGGAAAGAAGACTTTTTACACCTAACAATTCCCACTTTTCTTTCCCATCCTCTGTCTACTTGTAAATCTTAAAGCTGTACTATCATTGGTAGGTTGGTGAAGACAGGCTGGTGAAACAGTGATGTTTAATATTGCATTGAAGTAGCCGGTTTGCAGTGAACAGTGCAATAATGTTTGATCTGGGAATTAATGGTATGCTCTTCTGGCTGTAGGCATGTGTGCCTGCCTACAACCCGCAAGGTAAATAGCAGCTGCCTCCAGAATTGCTTATTGGACATGTGTGGACTTCAAAATACAAAGAAAAGGGGAAGGCAAATAAGCCTGCCCCATCAGTTGTTACAAAAACAGATCTATGGGTTTGGTCAACAAAATGGAAATCATGAAAAAGGCGAGGATGGAGAAAGAAAGAAAAATAATCCCTGGTATATTTTGAAAGAAATTTTCAGATGATCTTCAGAAGGTTCAAAATATATTTGTTTAATTATGCAAACCTTACCAGACCTGGTTGTTTCATTTCACATGTGCATATTGTTAGAATAAAAAGTTTGCTAAACTTTGTTGATTCTCCTCCTCCTCCTCCTCCTCCTCCTCCTCCTCCTCCTCCTCCTCCTCCTCCTCCTCCTCCTTGATGTGGGAATCAGTTTTTATTCCGCTTATATTATTTCTGCCTATGACATAAGCTGTTATGTTACCGAAGTAATGCCTAGGAATATATCTGCATTGTTAGTTTGAAGTATACTTTTAAAATAATACTATTATATTTCCATGGCTTTATCTGACCCTTCAGTTCATTAGGAATTTTTAAATTTTTTCCAGCCTTTAGCATCTTTAATAGCATCAGCTGATGCAATATGCTGCCTAGTCCGAGTCTGTAGTGCCTTATGTCACTTTTCTTTTCTTTTTTAAAAGAAAGCAATTTACTACTGTGGGCCCTTAGTCTCCACTGGGATTTGGTTCCAGGACCACCCTCAGGAATGCCAAATCCATGAAGGCTCAATTCCCATTAAATACAATGGTACAGTACAATGGTGTCCTTTATTTCAAAATGGCAAAATCAAGGTTTGCTTTTTAGAACATACACACACACTTTTTTCTTTTTTCAAAAGTTAATAACTTTTTTTTAAAAAAAGAGCAAAATCAATGCAGTTGGACTCCCATATCCATTGATTCTTTATCCATGGATTCAACCATCCACAGCTTGAAAATTATATGTATAAGATGTGGATGGTTGAATCCATAGATAAAGAATCAATGCATATGGAGGGCTAACTGCATTGTTGTTGCTTTTTTTTTTTAAAAAAAAAAAGCTATTAAAAAAGAAAAGTGTCTATATATGACTGTGAAATTATAAACCCACACATTCAATTGTTTTTAGGTTTGAGTTCTCAATTATCTAAGGTGACAAGCTGTCAGCTTAATAGTTTAATGCCAGATTCATTATAGCTTCAGTCTTGCCTAATCACACATATTGTGATCTGTGGTTATAGGTGTTATTAGGACCACATTTCACCTTTAAAAAGTGCTTATGCCTCTCATTATATGGCTGGTTTGTATAATTCTTTTAAACTATTTTTCCTGTTAAAACACCCAACACAGACATAAACTTTTACTATTCAGGAAAGATCTTTGATCATAACCCATTCAATGGATTTTCCCAGAGGCATCCATATGTTTAAACTGGATCTGAAATTTAACAGAGGAACCAAGTTGGGACCACATCCTCCTGTGTAGAAATATTTGCTCCCTTCCAAGTACAGGGAGTACATTCCCATCCTATTTGATCTCCTTTGACAGCTATCCAAATTTATGATTAGATTTGCTAGTGTACCAGTAGTGTTTGCTCAGAACTATTTGCCATTAAATTGTTCCTTTAAGCAATACTTGTTCCTCCCCAGGAGAAAGACTGTTCTGGAGAACTGGTAAGTCAAGGAACAAACAGAAGAGTAGGGTTTTTTTTTTGTTTTTTTTTTTTTTAGGAAGAACATAATCTTTTCTGCACTTTCCTGTTACTGTTATTGTTTTAAAAAATATCCCTTCCACTTTAAAAAATTTCAGCCTCCCAACTTCTTAAATAAAGCACTTTCATGCAAACACTCAAAAGCTAGAAAATCCAAAAAGTCTACAAAGATGGACCATTTTCATTTGCTCTAGCATTCTAACTTTGCGATTCCAAAATAAACATTCACCAATATTCTACATCAGTTACTTAGTTATATAGCTGTAACTAAGAAGCTGTACAGACCACTGTTATATGCTGGCCTTGGAGTAGAGTGGGAGCGTAGTGCCTGCACAACACATGCCCCGATGGTGTCCTGATGCCACCATCATGCCATGTGCCTGTTACAGTGCTCCTTTGGCACTGCGTCCAGATGACACAGTGGCAAAAGAAGCACCTGAAAGTGCCACTGTGGCAACAAATGCATGAAAAGGAGTAGCATTTTCCTGTTCCTTTTAGCATCAGAGGAAGGCCAGATCAGGGCCATGACATGTAGTTGCTGCGGCCCCCATCTGGCCCTGAAAGGGGCCGCAGGAGGCTGCTTCAAAGGGGCTGTTTGTTTAGCCCCTAAGTAAGTCTTCTTTTCTAACCTCCCCTCTCATCTTAACAGCCAGTGACTGGATTAGGTGAAAGAGGTATATTCAGTAGTTGATTGGGGTGCAAAAGTTTAAAAGGACTTGCACAGTATTTCAGAGAAACAATGTTTATACATAGAAAAATGTATAATCTTACCCAATTTGAAAATAAGTAATTAGGCAAAATATGAAACTAAACATGCACAAGGGGAAAATGCATTAAAACATGCATAAACCTAGGTGCTTCACCTGATTTGCAACCCAATGGAAAAAGGGGATGAGGAGGAAATAGGGGTCACAGAAACAAGACTGGGGGATTTTCACATCTCTATTTCAGAGGCATTTAAATTTTTCCCAGGTGGCACCCATAAGAAAAGGCAGGGCAACCAATTTGGGAATCTGCTGTACCAAGTGACAGCTAGGGATGCAATTGTTAACTAATTTCATTGTTGAAGGAAGCAATAGGTAGTTTTAGCAATTTTCTTCCTTCAAAATTTCTTTAGCATTTTTTTTTCATATTATTGGGCTTGTTCTGGAGAAAATTCATGTGTAGGGTTTTTTTTTTTTGTACAGAAAACAGAATTATCTGTACAGAAAAATACTTTGAGTGGTGAAAATGCTGCTTTGTGTGGTTTGGGGGTGGTGGTGTATTTGATGTTTTTATATCCCAAACTGCAAAGATTCTCACCAGTCCAGGATTCATCTTATCAAGATTTTTTTACACTTTTCCCAACCATTTTTTGAATATTCTTTCCATCCCTAGAGGCAACAGACTTGATTGGTATAGATAAAGAATACACAGATAGAGAGGTTGGAACTTGTTAAAATAAATCCCATTGAAAGGAATGGCGATTTTAACAAATTCTCTATTTCTTCCTCCAGTTGTGTTTTCTGACTTTCTAAACAGGTTTTTTTCCTTTTATAGAAAGTGCAAAGAGACATTATGAAAATGTCATTTCAGTGATAGCTTTGAGACTCCATATTCCAAGACTGGAAAAATCATGTTTTTGGCTACAACTTCTCAAATTTCCCAGCCAGCATGGTGAGCTGCTCTCTCCACTCCAAACTACTCAAACCACATTTATGGAGCTGCTTTATACTGAGTATCTATATTGATTTCTATCCTGAGAACAGCTTGCCAAAGGGTTAGCTATTTTAAAACATGAAATAAAATAAAATAAACATTAATTGTCGCATATAACCTGATAGGCCTTAATTGACTGAAATTGATTTAAATTCAGGAAAAAAAGATTTAAGGCTTATGTGTATTTTCCCTTCGACTTACCTTTCAACTTATATCTACCCTATAATTTCATAGGGTTTTCTTAGGCAAGGAATACACAGAAATAGTTTTTGCCAGTTCCTTCATTTGATATTTGTAATTTTCCTTTATTTGTTGGTGGCCTCCCATCCAAGTACTAACCAGGGCTGCTTAGCTTCCAAGATCAGAAAGGATCTGGTACTTTAGGGTATTTAGTTTCATTTTTTCTAGGCTTAGAGTAATATAACTATCACCATTACATGTAGTCTCATGAAATTATATGAACAAGGCTCCAAAGTTCCCCAAATCTTCAAGGAGGCCCATGTAGTCTACCCACATCTTCCCACCCTCCTTTTGGATATAAGGTTCCCCTCATTCACCTGAATTACTACCAATTGTGATGAATAGCAGCAATTTCAGCAAAAGAATCAAGAGCACCCTGCATGTGGAGTAGAGCACATATACAAATGCCACAGACCCATTATGAAATAAAATATTGCAGTGAAACCTTCCAATATATGCAGCATGAATGATGGCAAGTAATTTAACCATAGGTAGGCAAGCATACAGCAAACTTCAGCAATGATATAACAATATCCTTGCCAGTGGATTATTCTCACTGCAGATTAAAAAAAATGCAGAATGATAGGGCAAAATCCCTCACTGGACCCAAAATCTCTCCCCCCCCCAGGCCCCATGATGGAGACAGTCCATACTGATGTGCCCACCATCTACTAGAAGAGATTGAAATGAATGATAGGGTTGGTGGATTCTTGCCATTTGGTTAAAGACTGTCTGGACGATGTAGCTTGGGTTTATATGCATCCTTTAGAAATAACTCAGAGGTAGGTCTCATAAGATTCCCAAAGTCCCATGAGATTAGAAGACTTGTGGGCTCTATAATCACCAGATCTTATAATGGCTGATCCTTTTTGTCATCACAACATCTGAGGAACCTATTCCAGGCTGAGCATGTTTTGTACTTTGTGAGGTGTGTGTGTGCATGTGTGTGTGTGAGAGAGAGAGAGACATTGTAATGATTCCCTGTAAACCCTGAATTTGGTGCACACGTACAGTACTCATATGTCATTGAAAGAGAGACACAACAACAGTGTAGCTGCCCTCAAAACACAGTGACCAGACATCCTCCTTTTCCAGGAGAAATTCAAAAATGTCCTCCATTTTGAGCACGACTAAGAAGCATGAATTTATATTTATATTAGTGTTTTGTAGCTTTTATTTTGTAATGTCCTCCATTTTTCTTGGATGTCTTAGATTTCATGGGGCCTTGTCCTCCTTTGAAGTTAAGATATCACCCTGTCTCAAAAGACATGACATAGTCAAGCCCAGACAGCACAGTAAACAAAACAGATTTGTTCGTGCATGCTGTGTATTATCCCAAGAAACACCATGGAGGCAGACCATATTGAGTGGACTAGTGCTTGTACCAATAGTAGTACCAATATGGTGTTTAAGTACGTAATTGAATTGTTTAATGAGATTACTGGAAATAATAAACCATTTTCAATTAATTAATTAACACCACCATTCTGCCCACAATCTTTCCTCCATTTTCTTTTCTAGCTTTGTTTTTTCCTCCTCATTTCCTGAAGAAGAGGGTGGTTGGTGGAAAGTGATGGGAAAGATCGCACTGGGCATTACAGAGTATAGTGGTGTGCAGGTTGGTGTTTTGAAGGGATAGTCTGGATGGAGGAAAGCAAATAATTTTGAGAATGAGTATAACTTCAAATACTTGTGTTTGGATGGCATCATCAAAATGAAGCAGAAGAAAACAGTTTGAGTAAATGTGAGCACTAATGCTGGGACTGCCATTCCCCCAAGACTCTCTGTTTTAACAACAACAACAACAAAATAACAACCTGAGATGCTTCAGCCAAAATTATCCTTTCTCCTTAATTATATTTTCTGTCATGGAAAAGATGCTCTCCTTCTTTTCCTTCCATAGTTCAATAACATTTTAGTTTAAGTTCATGATACTTATTTGACCTTTTGTATCTTCTGTATATAATGACATTTGATTCATTAGCTTTTGAAAATATAGTTGACCTTTTAACTAAAACAAAGTCTCTTATTGTTCTTCTTTCTTTTCTGTACTACAGAGAAAACTTCATTCTGAATTTTAAAAATGTCTGGGCTCTCCCTTTTCCTTTGACTGCCTTTGAATCTGTATTCACTGGCACATTTACAATTTTAGGTGCTATTTTCTGATAAACATTTGCTTAACATTGTCTTTTGAACTAAATAAATGGAAGTAAAATCAAAGATGGCTGTCCCCCTCCTCCATATTTGAAATGATGCAAATGCTGAAATGCTAGTGACTCTATTTTATAACTTTTAATTATGAAACATTTTAGACCTATTTTTGGCAGTTTGTTCAACTTAGAGAAGCAGTACATCCTCTACAACTTTCTTTCTGAAGGACAAACATTTTTTACAATATATGATTTATGAACTATAATGGCAGTAAGAGTTCCACTTCACAGCATTCTGGCTATTGTGTTTTTAAATATATCTTGGATTCCTAGATGAGAAAAAAGTGTTCAGCCAGCACAACATACAAGGAGGACAGTAGGAGCAGTACTTCGTATTTTCTTCTACATCATGACAAAAAGTCAATTTGAAACACTATAAAGTTATATTGAATAATGATATGGATATATTTTGGCACATTTTATATAGTGTTTCTTCTTGATTACAGACTTGTGGCCTTATGGTTTTCATTTTTCATTTTATTTTGGGAATGACTGCTTTGTTCTAAACTCTTGGTATTACTGAGATGCACAAAGAGATGCTCTGGTAGGGAGTGTCTGAAAGCTCATTTCGTAGCCATTTTTGACATGAGAAAATATGCTGCTTAGTAATGTTATGGTAATTAGGATGTGGATCATCAGACTAACATTACTCTTCTAAATCAGGATATAACATAAATTGGGGATATGGCTAAGCATGGCTTAACATACTTGCCAGAACAAAGCCCCAAATATCTCATGATTTCTTTAGGCAATGGAAGAATTTTGCTAATTCCTAGGAGTATTGGCCCTTACAAAGCTATCCACCCTATTAGGAATGTAGTTGTGAGAAAGTGTTTTAGTTGCTTTATCCTCCTGGAGCAAATAATTCCTTCTAGAGATCCTAGCACTAGTCCTCAGATCAAAAGAACCAGATTATTCCTATAGTTTGAGACTATAGTACCATCTAATTGGAATACACCATTATGGGAGTACACCATAAAACTGCCTTGTCACTTGAAGCAATTAAGAGGAGATGGATGCTTTCTTAGGTATGGCTTGTTAGGTGTTCTTATATATCTAGACAGAATACAGTTGTTGTTCTGACTACTGTGTCATTGAAGCCAAAGATAGGCAAATTAAAAGCATGCTAGATATATTACAGTTCATTAAAAAAATACTAAAAGTCTGAGATCCACAGTAGGGAGATAGTGAAGGTTACATGGTCTATCAAATATATGCTAGTACTAAGGGGTTATGATTAGACACTGTTCTGCCAATAGAAACCCCCATTTGAACTCTCAGAGAAATGATCACAGAGTAATTTGCCAACAAAGAGGTTTGTATCCAGAGGGGATTTGCTACTGCCTTCCTCTAAACCTGAGAGAGTGTTATTTGCCCAAGGCTACCCAGTGGTTTTCCTCTGGTGTTCCCAAGTCTCAGTCCCACATTCAGCCCACTAGTAATATAAAGATAACATATATATCTGAATACTCTAACAGCACCAGCAGATCCCATCTGATTTTGGAAGCAAAGCTGATCTGGGATTCAAGGTGGCTTAAAGAAATTTTAAAATATTAAGTTTAAATATTAATTTACAAAAATGTAAAAGAATTAAGTATCAGTGGGGCTTTCTAGATTGGCAGGAAAGTGTGACATGAAGTTGCCTTTTCCTTAATGCTTAGCAGCTGCACCGCAGTCTTTAGATGGAGGTGCGCTGTTCCGCAGTTTTTAAAAAAAGAAGATGGGAAAACCAGCACCTTTTTAAAGGCGCTTCTTCTCCCCTAAAACACAAAAAAAGCATTTTTATGGCACACTTTCCCTTTTTCTCATCTAAAGGCTAGAGTTTCATGCAGCCATGAACACACTTCTTTTATTATTTAAAATATGATGAAACCAGGTAAAAACATTTAAAACATATTAAAAATGTAATTGCAATAAAAGATTAAAAATCCAGCACATGACTTACATACTACAGCTCCATAATTATATTTCAAATTATATTTCTAAATAAAAACATCCTCACCTGCCAGCGGAAAGAGAGCAGGGAGGAGGTCAATTGGACCTCCCATGGATGGGAAGTCCATAGCCTAAGAGTAGCCACAGAGAAGGTTCTCTCCCAAGTCCTCACCAACATCATCTGTGAAGATGGTGGGTTTGAGAGAAAGCCTATGAAATTCATGGAATCACCATAAGTTAACTGGTGACTTCAAGGCACATAGACATATATGTTCCCCACAATACTAATAACAGTTATTTGGGTGAGGATGATGAGAGGCAGAGTAAATTATCCTTCCTCATGAGAGCTACTGCTTTAATCAAACTGAGAGTCCTCAGAGCCTATTTTGAAGTAAGACCAAGTTTTTCAAAAGCTAGGAGTTTTTTTTGGGGGGGGGGGAGGGTATGGATCTTTCCTGTTAGATGTGATTTAGTCTTCAGTTTTGAGATCCAGTATGGTGTAGTTTGATTGTGAATGTTGGACTAGGGCTTCAAGAGATGAGGGTTCAAATCCCTTTTTAGCCATGGAAACCCATTGGGTGACCTTGGTAAACTAACACTCTCTAAGCCTAAGAGGAAGGCTATTGCAACCACCCCAGACCAATTTTAAGACAGTCACTAAGTCATAGGAGCTTATTGCACGGGCTCTGGGGAACGGGCCCGGTGTGGAACAGAACGGGTGGGAAGGGAATGGGAACGGGGATAATATCACCCATTTTACCACATGGGACAATGCCGCTGCCAGAAGTCCCCATTCCGTTCCTATCTGTCCCACAGCAGCTGATTTTCAAGAACTATTCTGAACAGTTCTTGAAAATCAGCCTCTGTGGGATGGATGGGGAACAGAATGGGGACTTCTGGTGGTATTGACGGCATTTTTGCAGTGTTCTCCCTTGTGGCAAAATGGGTGATATCCCTGTTCCGTTACCTTCCTGCCCTCTTCTGTTCTGCACTGTTCCCATTCCCTGGGGCCTGTGTGATAAGCTCCATAGTTGAAGTGTTCATTTCTCCTCACTACAAAGAGATTGCATAACATGGAGGGAGGGAAAGAAATTCTCTAATAGAGTATCTATCTTGCGCCTCCTTACACCCATAGCAAGAAAGCACACCTCATTCCCCCTCCTCCAAATCTGCCTTTCTGAAGCTTCTGATGGCTTGCACAGACATAATATGTGTTCAGAGCATCATGATATATTTTAAAGATGTGAATGGATAGTAATGCAAGCATTTTAAAAGTATGTACAAAAAATCATTTTAGCCAGTGGGGAAGAATTTGCAAATTAAAAATGAGTGGAAATGTGTGCATTTTTTTTAAAAATGTAAATTTCCTTAGGGGAAGAAAAACAAAGTCGCACTGCCTGAAATGAAACAAGGCTGGAATGGAATGCAGATAAGATGTGGAAAAATGCACCAAAAACAAGGCAGAGAGAATTTCACATCTTTAACAGGATGACAAATATTTCATTTCATTTCATTTCTGGTGCCAAATAAAACTCCTTGATGCAGGAAGACTCTCACAAGAAGAGAGGGGTAAACTTGTTAATGAGAGCATGTGAGATGTTGTCACAAAGAATAGAAGGCAAAAGAGATTACTTTAGTCATACTCAGGACTCCAAGCAGTGAACATAGGCAAATTTCTTCTGTGTGCCTCTTGCTGCGTGTGACTCATGGTCTTCAAATTAGGAATGCAGGTTTTGTTTTAGGAACTTTAACTGACAAGAATAGCTCCTTAGGATCTAGAATATCCCCTCTCTTTGCCAATTATAATAGAACCTAAACTGATACTATATCATGTTTTTAAATAATTCACCCTCTCTCACACAAAAATACTTCCCAGCTAAGTATTTGACATGCAGATGAGTGTGGAATGGATAAAACTGCAATAATGAGGAGGGGGACAAAATCCTTCCTGAGTATAGTTTTGTCTGGGGAAAACAATGTGAGGTCCTTAGTCTCCAAGCCTTTTTGTACTAAAGTCAGGAGTAACAGACCAGACCAATTTTGGACCAGGAGAGCCCCCCCCCTTTTTTTTAAACAGAAAGTGAGTGAAAGTTACTTCCTGCTGTTAAAAAGGTCTCTTGTTCTTATTGAGGAAAGCCCCAAAACACAATGTCACACAGAGGGCATTTTGGATCATTTGGGAGCAAAATAAATTATTATCTTTGGGGAGGGGGGGAAGCAGGTCCCAGGGACAGATTTAGCTCTCCAACATCTCCGTGTGTGTGTGTGTTGAAGTCCTGTAGCCTACCACAATTGCCCACCCCTGCACTAGAAGGTCACTGTCTAAACTATGGGAGGGGTTCTTTGAACATGAGGTGACCTTTCATTATCAGAGCCATCTCCCCAGATAACAAAGTGTTAAATGTGGAGGGGGTACAGTTAACCAGTACAATTAAACATTATAATCAGGCTCACTGTTATAGAGGTGATGAGATAGAAATTGTCCAACGAGAAGAGCTTCAAGATGACTCTGAGCAGAGGTTATTACAAGCCTGAAACACCATGAGTCCCTTTGTATCCTTCCTAAACAGATCATGGAGAACTGAAACAAATGATCACCTGGAGCAGGGCTCTTCGGGAAGGCTGGTTGAAGCGAGAAAAGGGAGTGCAGCATCCCAGCTATTGTATGACCATCAAGGTCTACAAATCTCATCTGATTTGTGAGTAAGATTAGGAGAATGTACTAGCTAGTTGCTAAAAGTACTCTGTTTCTCTTATACTGCATCTTTCACATATCTTGGCTTGGGAAGAGAATTGGGAGGGGGGAGAGAAGCATCTCTGTCAGTGAAATCCCCAGCAACATCCCATTGTGTTGCTAAAAGAGGAGGAGTCAAATGGTGGTGGTGAGCTCTTTAGATAAATAGATGGTTTCAAGAGTGCCCATCAAGCTCAGATAAGAGAAGGAGGGGGACCCAGCAATTACTCAAAGGACCTTATCACATGTGAGGAATTTCTCTCAATTTCGCAATAGTAATTTTCGTATTCAATTCGAAATTTCGCGTGATTGCGTGAAAGTGCATCACACAATGATATAGCTAGGTTATTTCGCAAAATAAATTGCGCTATGGATTCGCAAATCACGCGATTGCGCGAAAGCTTATTATACATTATTGTACATTTATACAAACACATTCAGGAATATCTTATTACACCAGTGGATTTCTAAATGCGAAATTGCTCTCCTGCACATGCCCAGTTCTCAACCGATGCCATGGTGACCTCATGTACTTCCAGGTCATTGAGTTTGGGTACTCCCTCTGCAATTTCCAGTTCCTCCCTGAAATGTAAAAGTACTTCTTCCTCATTTTCACGTGAAAGCCTGCAAGCAGCTAAGGGTTTTACTTGCTGTGCTTTTTCCCCATTTTCACGTGAAAGCCTGCAAGCAGCTAAGGGTTTTACTTGTACTTTTTCCTCATTTTCACGTGAAAGCCTGCAAGCAGCTAAGGGTTTTACTTGCTGTGCTTTTTCCCCAGATATAGGATGGGGGACACCTGGATGAATGAAACTATGTGTGAAAGGGATTCAGGAGTCCAAGTAGACCATAAGCTGAACATGAGTCTACAGTGCAATGTGGCAGCTAAAAAGGCCAATGCTATTCATAGAATCCTAGAGTTGGAAGGGACTCTAAGGGCCATCTAGTCCAACCCCCTGCCATGCAGGAACTCTCAATCAAAGCACACCCAACATATGGTTATCCAGCCTCTGTTTAGAGGTTAGGTTGCATCAATAGGAGTATAGTGTCTAGATCAAGGGAAGTAATAGTGCCACTCTATTCTGCTTTGGTCAGGCCCCACCTGGAATACTGTGTCCAGTTCTGGGCACCACAATTCAAAAAGGATGTGGAGAAACTGGAGCGAGTCCAAAGGAGGACAACTAAGATGGTGAAGGGTCTGGAAACCATGCCCTATGAGGAACGCCTCAGGGAACTGGGGATGTTTAGCCTCGAGAAGAGATGGTTAAGAGGTGATATTTGAAGGGATGTCACATTGAGGAAGGAGCAAGCTTGTTTTCTGCTGCTCCAGAGAACAGGACCCAGAATAATGGATGGAAACTCAATAAAAAGAGATTCTACCACATTAATAAAAGAGATTCTACCATATTAATAAAAAGAGATTCTCTCTAGGAGGAACTTCCTGACAGTAAGGGCTGTTCGACAGTGGAACACTCTCCCTTGGAGTGGAGTCTCTTTCTTTGGAGGTCTTAAATCAGAGGCTGGATGGCCATCTTTCGGGAATGTTTTGATGGAGAGTTCCTGCATGGCAGGGGGTTGGACTGAATGGCCCTTGTGGTCTCTTCCAACTCTGTGATTCTATGAATCTATGATTTTGGACCATGCCCAAAGCTGCATGCGCGCTGAGATGTTGGTGTGCCATGGAGGAATTCCCCATCAAAGCATCCTCCATGTTGGCCCCGCATCCTAAGTCGCATGCGTGCTGAGATGTTGGTGTGCCATGCCATGCAGGAATTCCCCATCAAAGCATCCTCCATGTTGGACCAGTGCCCAAAGCCCCATGTGCGCTGAGATGTTGGTGTGCCATGCAGGAATTCCCCATCAAATCATGCTGCATGTTATTGGTCAGAATAGAAGACTCTCAGGACCCCATGCCCCATGACGTGAGTGTCATCTTGAAATCACTGTAACAGTGCCAATTCTTATCTACCCGGACAAGTGGTGCCATGCATGAATTCTATGGAATGAATGGGAACCAGGGCAGATGGGGGGTCTGTTTGGATAGCCCTGGGGGACCTCATCTTAACTGGGCAAGTGAAGGAGGAATTGCTATGGCAACTGTTGGAAGCCAGCAATCACGCAAAAAGATGAGGGTAAAGCTGGCACTAGATGAGCATAAAAGTGCTCCCTCTTCTGGCCACCTGTTCATGCATGGCAAAACATTTTGGGCACTACAGGAAGTAAAAAGGAGAAGCCAGCGCCATGAAGGATCATGGGAATTGTAGTAATGATGGCGAAATTGGGGATGAATAGAAATGCCTATCACACCCCCAAAAAGCGAAATGAATACGAAATTGCCAGGGAATAGGAATTGTAAGTCCGCTAGTTCACCGAATTTGCCTATTTTCTGATTCCTTGTGCATGGAAGATTCCTTGTTCAAGATTCCTTGTGCATGGATCATTTGTTCGATCATGCCATGCCTTTGGGAAGTAGCATCTTGTGGCTTCCATATTGGTAGGGCAGTGACTCTATTCCAGGTTTTGGTATGAACCTTTAAAGGAATTACCCAAACTGCGGAGCCTTTTTGGAAGAAATAACACTTGGCACTTGGGATAGCTCCTTTGATGTTTAGACTAAAACCCAGTGATGTAGATTTGCCTAACTCAGACTCAAGTCATTTCATTGATTTGACTTGAACTCAACTCTGCAATAAATAATGCATTGAATCGACTCACAACTTGTATATTTTTAGCAATCAACTTGCCTGCCTAACTTTATCCAGAAACTAAAGACATACTTGTGTTTATCTGAGAAATCGGTTTGCAGAGAGATCTTGTAGCCCCTCTGGGACTAATTGAAAGGAAGAAACTGTTAGTATGAGCTTCTGTAAACTTGAGTCTATGTCCTCCCTGGGACCCTCCACTCCACCCAATACTTCTGAGGAAGAAGACTCACATCTATGAAACCTCATACTATGAGTTTCTTCCTTTCAGTTACTCTCAAAGATGCTACAAGATCCTCTGGCATACTAATCATCCAGTAACATTATGGAATGAAAAATGGTTTTCCTCCTTTGAACAATGCTTCCATTTCACTGGGTTTTGTCTACTAGTAAAGTGACAGAAGTGGTCATTTACATCTGCCATACAGGAAGCACTAGGAAATGGGCTTGAAGCAGGGATTGAGGTCTACTGAGTAGCCTGTCCCTACTAGATATTGGCAGACCCTTCTAAAGCTTTTGAAAAACTTTAAAAGGACCCCTTTGCTTGAAGCCTCCCCCAGCCTACCAGCACCTCTCTTTTTTCTGTTAAAGTTGCCTCATAGACTTTACTTGAGATTTTATTTGAAAATATTTTCAAGGACTTGAGACTTTACTTGTAGCTTGAAGTTGAGACTTGATACTTAAGATTTGAAGTAAAAGGCTTGAATACCTCACTGCTAAAACCTAGGGAAATTTACTGCCCCACTCCCAGAGACGTCACCAGCTCCACTGAATTGGGGGCTTTCCCCTGCACTCTTATGCTAGTGCTGTATTTGTTTCTTCAATCCATAATTCATGGCATGCGACTGCTTTTTATCCAAATGTTTTATAGCTCTTCGTCTGACCACCGTATATTCCAAGCAACACATAGCCTCAAATGCTTGTTAGTTCATCCTCCTGGGAGTTCTATAAACTTGTTATACTTCATCCCTTCTGAAAGCAAATGTTAACATGGCACAATATCCTATTAAAGAGTACTGAAGATGTAAATAAGAGAGGGTTAGCAGGTGTGGGCTTAAATATTTCATTATTCTGTGCAGTGTGGGGTTGTTCTTAAGTGATCTTATGTGATCTGAAAGGCTGCCAATTTCTTTTAAAAATGGTACTGGTGTAAGCAAAGAATTACAGAACCAGATGCAGATAAAAGGGCATTAAAAAGTCTGGTGCGGAGGGCTGGTACACTAGTGGAGGGAGCAAGGTTAGTCCAAACCATTTTACTTTCTGAGGTGGAATAGCAAACATGAGTGTGCCCAATTGAATGCACCCAGCATCTGAAGCTAGCCAAGATAATGCAATTCCACTAATGCCCTTCCCGTTCCCAACAGTAGATAGTAAATATCTAACCATTTGCTGCCTTTTTGTGGCCCTCAGATTGTCTGGGCTTAAGCAGCCATCTTAATCTTCCTCAATGTAAGGTTGGCTTTGGAAAGAAGAGTGAATGCTTCCATTCAAGACTTAAGAAGTCAAATGTGGGAAATAAAAAAGGGGATCAATATGTGTGTCAAATAAACAGTGTGAAAGACAGTAGGCAGGGAGCTGATACAGTATCTTGAATTTCCCCCTTTTTTTCACAGATCAATGTACTTTGGCCATTTTGCTTCCTTTCTACCTGTTAAGGTCACTTCTTTCTTCTTCCAGGAAGGTAGTGAAGCTCTTTGTTTGCTTGGCTGGAGAAGGGAGCTCTATCTATGTGGAGTTCCATCCCCAGTAATAGCTACAATCAGACTTTCATGTGTCAGCATCAGTTTATCGACTCCACTAATCAAGTATAGTTTTACTCTTTTGTTCTTCTGCTTTTCTACTAATGATTGATTTTGCTGATGCATTTTTTATTTATTTAAACTACAGTTAAAGTCTATAATGTACAAGTTAAAAAAACATTGAAATAAACCATGATTTAAAAATTAATTAATAACAGCCAATAAGAACATTAAAACGTAATAATGATGATGATTAAAATACAACATACCCAAATTAAAAGACCTTCTGCACTGAACAGTTAACAAAGGCTTGGGCTAGAAATAAATAAATAAATAAATAAATAAATAAATAAAGTCTCTGCCTACTCACAAAAAACAAAACAAACAAAAAAGAGATCTATCAAGCTTCCTATCAGAGGGTGTTCCACAGTCTGGGAGCAGCCACTAAAATGGCTGTCTCTCTTGTTCTCATCAAACATATCTGTGCTGGTGGAGGAGCCAAGAGAAATCCCTCCCTGATTATCTTAAAACCAGGCAGCCTCTTATGATATTATAGTAGCTGCATCTACACTGCAGAATTAATACAATTTGACACCACTTTAACTGCTGTTGCCCAATGCTATGGGATCCAGGGATTTGTAGTTCTGTAAGATATTTAGCATTGTCTGTCAGAGAACTATGATTCCACAACAAACTGCAAATTCCAGGATTCCATAGGTTGGGCCCATGACAATTAAAGCAGTGTCAAACTGCATTAATTCTGCAGTGTGGCAGCAGTCGAAGACTGAAATCCACAACTGAAAGAGACTAATAAGGTATCAGAGACAACATCCTATCTAGTTTAGATTTATTGTAAATTTATTGCACACCCATTATACACTAAATTACAGTGTATACTAATTTGTAAAGGGTGTGAAATAAATTTACAATAAATGTGAACTTTTCTTTTTACCTTACTAAAACACCTAAAAGCACTCACTGCACTTGCCTACTGCACCCTGCTAGAATAAATGAAAACATTCCTACATTAAAAATGTCTAGTCAGAATTTTATATGGAGTAAAATCTTTGTCAAATATGAAATAAACAGAATCTTGCTCTAGCATCTGTTCCTTTCTCAAATGCTTTCAATATTGTTAAACTCAGTAGGCATGTAAGTGTAAGAAGTACAGAGTCATCTTACAGAACAGCTGCAGCTCAAACAGATCTCAGCAATATAGTTTGATTCGAACATAATTTGGATGTGTCCATTGATGAAGTCTGTTTGGGTGGGTGCATGTGGAGTAGCTAGCAATTCTGATTAAGAAACAAAGAGCAGCTAAAGAAACAAACTAAATATCAGTGTAAGAACTCCCTTAAAGAGAGGAAAGATCTTCAATAATAGTAAAACTGAAGAAAACTATTTTCACTTTTGGCAGAAGTGGGAGAATAAGGAAGGATAAAAAGAAGAGGTGGAAAGTTCCCTGAGACAGTTTATATCTTAGGCTGGGTCTGTACAGGCCAGAATACTCCAGGAACAGTCTGAAATATTCTAGCCCCGCAGCTGCCTCAATATGCCCCCATTACCTTGGGCACTCTGTTGCAACATGAGATGGCTATTTGCATGCATGTCCCAATCTGCCTGCTGGCACCGCTGGTGCTGGCATAAATTGGTCACTGAGGTTAGAATGAGGTGCCCAGCATCAATCACAGGTCTAGGCATCTCATTCTGACCCCAGAGTAAGTGACTTGTGCCAGCGATGTCAGCCAGCACAGTGGTACGTATTATAAACAGCCATCCAAAGCACCATCTGGACAGTTCAAACCAGAATTGGGGTCTGGGCCCTGCATCATCCAGACTGCTCGCTAGAAGGATGGGAGGGAGAACATTTTATTTGGCCCATGTGCACAATGCCTTTGAGTTAGGATAGATACTTAAAAGTGTATCCACACTGCAATATTAAAGCAGTTTGGCATTACTTTAACTGGAATCACTTTATCCTGCAGAATCCTAGGTGAGATATTCAGTCTGGTTTGTTAGAGAGCTGTTGTGCCTCATTGAACTACAAATTAAAGGATCCCTTACAATAGAGTCATGGCAGTTAAAGTGATGACAAATTGCTTTAATTCTACAATGTGGATGCACATTGAGGGTGAATCTACACTGTATAAACAATGTAGTTTGAAACCACGTTAATTGCCATGGTTTCATATAAAATCCTCGGATTCATATGTGACATTGAAGGCTTTCACAGCTGGAGTCCATAGTTTTTTTGTGGGTTTTTTGGGGGCTATGTGGCTGTGGCTGGCATCTTCAGAGAATGCTGGCATGGGAGTGAGTGTACACACACACACAAAGGACTCTTTCATACAAGGCTAAATTGGAAGTATAATTTAAGGTCAATTCGAATGCAATCATGGGTTTTATGTTATTGCAAATTAACCCTTCACATGCAAATTCAGGCAGGAGGGAAGCCAATTCGAATGCAATCATGGGTTTTACCTTATTGCGAATTAAAGCTTCGCATGCAAATTCGGGCAGGAAGGGGTTAATTTCGGGTAATGGGAAGTAATTCCGAACGGAGCAGGGGTTCATGTAAATTCGCTAAACAAGCGAATTTACATAAATCCGCATTGGCTCCATTCGGAGTTGGGAGAAATTCACAGTGTGATCATTGGTTGAGGAAGTGATTTACATGTAAATCTCTGTGTTGGTTTGTTGTCGAATGGCAAGGCCTCAGGGTGGCTATTTAATTAATGATCCACTATCTGCTGGGAAATCGTCCTCACCTTGGGTGGTTTTCATTTGCATGGGTTGGGTCTTGATTTTGGTATTTTTCAGGACTGGTAGCCAAACTCTGTTTACATTATGGGTTTCTTCTTTCCTGCTGAAGTTGTCCAGGTGCTTGTGGATTTCAATGGCTTCCCTGTGCATTCTGATCTGATAGTTGTTGGCATGGTCTAGAATTTCAGTGTTTTCAAATAGCATTTTATGCCCAGGATGGTTTTTGTTGTTTTCTGCTAGTTTATTTTTATCTGGCTGGCCCAGTCTGCAGTGTCTTGTCTTCCTTGATTCATATTTGGATGCTGTGTTTGGTGATCCCTATGTAGACTCATCCAAAGCTACATGGTATGCAGTAAACTCCTGTGGCTATGAGAGGATCTCCCCTGACTACAGCACTTTCTGGATTTTCTTGGTTGATTTGTATCATAGAATTATAGAGAGCAGGACCCAGAACAATGGATGCAAGCTATAGGAAAAGAGATTCCACCTCAACATTAGGAGGAACTTCCTGACAGTAAGGGCTGTTCAACAATGGAACATACTCCCTCAGAGTGTGGTGGAGTCTCCTTCCTTTGAGGTCTTTAAAAAGAGGCTGGATGGCCATCTGTCGGGGATGCTTTGATGGAGAGTTCCTGCATGGCAGGGGGTTGGACTGGATGGCCCTTGTGGTCTTTTCCAACTCATTCTATGATTCTATGACTTGTTTGCCTAAAACCCATTTTGACTTTTTGTGTTTATGACATTGCTTTCTAGATGTTTACAGGCTCTCTGTTTAATGATCTGCTCTAGAATCTTTCCTGGTATTGATGTCAGACTAATTGGATGATAATTGTTGGGATCCTCTTTTATCCCCCTTTTGAAGTTGGGGACAACATTTCCCCTCCTCCAGTCTGCTGGGATTACTCCTGTTCTCCAGGAGTTCTCAAAGATTATTGCTAATGGCTCTGATATTACATTTGCGAGTCTTTTAATACCATTGGATATAGTTCATCTGGTCCTGGAGATTTATATTCATTTAGATTAACCAGGTATTCCTGTACTATCTCTTTACTTATTATGCACACTTCAGCATATTAGGGAGCAAAAGGTTTTGTGGGACAGAACAGAACAATTGTAGATGGTTTGGAGGTTGTGTTTCTGCACCAGTGACACCTATTCTGTCTGTGACACCTCTGATGTATAGTAAAATACCTTTCCTTTTGGTTGTTGTTAGTCTTCACTACTGTGGGGTTTTTTTTTTAGTCTGGCAGCCCTTCTGATGTCTGAGATGGACTAACCATTAGACTGTAGAGCTCAGTTTAGGTTCTTCAATTCACCATCCAGGAAGGGGGCTTCACAGATTCTTTTTGCTCAGTCTACCAATGTTTTTATTGTGCTTCTTTTTTGTCCTGGGTGATGACTGGAGTTCTTGTGTAGGTTTTAAAAAGACTGTGTAGTCCAAACATTGGTTTGGTTTGTGGACATCCAAGAATGGTAATATTCCTTCCTTATGTTTTTCCATCATGAATTGGATGTTTGGGTCGATGTTGTTCAGATGGTTCAGAAACACGGTCAGATCTTCTTCTCCATGACTCTAAATGGTGAAAGTGTCATCCACATATCAGAACCATGTTGTGGGCTTTTTTTGGTGCTGTTTCTAGGTCTTGCTTTTCAAAGTGTTCGATGTAAAAGTTTGCTATCATGGGGCTCAGAGAACTTCCCATGGCTACCTCATCTCTCTGCTCATAGAATCCATTGTCCCACTGGGATGGATGACACTTTCACCATTCAGTTTGTTGATCCTCTCCCCCCACCATATTTAAATATTTATAATCCACTCTGTAACTGAAGATCTCAGGGCAGCTTGCAAAAAAATAAACTTAAAACACTTAAGAAAAACACCTATGTAAAAAGACTAAAATATATTAAATCAATTACTGATTTAAAACCAGAGAATGTAAAATTTGTTGAAACAATCTGAAGTAGTGCAATTATTGCACATGCACAGTTGGATTAAAAGCAATCATGCTCAACAAATATGAGGTGCTGTAGGCTATATTGCAGAAGAAAGTGACAAACCCAATGAGTATTCCTTGCCTAAGAACACCGTATTAAATTCATGGGGGTCACTGTAAGTTGACAGATGAATACAAGGCACATACACAGAGGACTCTTTCAAACGGGGAGGAATTTCTCCCAACTCCGAATGGAGCCAATGCGGATTCATGTAAATTCGCTTGTTTAGCGAATTTACATGAACCCCTGCTCTGTTTGGAATTACTTCCCATTACCCGAAAATAACCCCCTCCTGCCCGAATTTGCATGCGAAGCTTTAATTCGCAATAAGGTAAAACCCATGATTGCATTCGAATTGGCTTCTCTCTTGCCCGTATTTGCGTGCGAAGAGTTAATTCGCAATAACGTAAAACCCATGATTGTATTCGAATTGACCTTAAATTATACTTCCAATTTAGCCTTGTATGAAAGAGTCCAGAGAGAGATACAGATACAAAGGACTGTTGGCTTTTACACGGACAGGGAAGCAGGTGGTCTCTCCAAGATCAGATGGGATCTAGTGTCTTTAGGGTATTTAGACAGATTGGTATCTTGCACTGGTTAAAAGACAGATCTTCCTTTTAAGAAATGAGGAACATGGCAATTCTTATATTAACAATGAGGAATTGAATCAGATCTTGTAATAGTTTGTTTTGATAACAAAATCCCTGACTCAACATGTCTAGTTGGCATGTCTGCTGGGGTGGGGGTGGGGATTATAGTCCAAAAAGTAAATCTTGGAAGATCTGAATTAATAGGTGATGCATTAAAGTGTCAATAGCCCTGTTTGCTTTTGTATGTTTCTATGATAAAATATACATTCAGCCAAAGCACCAGATTAAATACTGTTCAGTCTACACTCAACTCTGGCCCTTTGGAGAACGGTTAATTGTAGTCATTCCTTATTTATTTATTTATTTATTTATTTTTAAAATGTAATGTCTGTGTTTTAGGATGGGTAGAATATATATTTTGGAGTGCCGAATGCACTGCCCTCGGCTTCTCTGAAATTCATCCACACTTATATGACTGAAAATGCATCAGTATATAAAAGAAGAGCTAATTGGCAGGTCTATAGAGGCAGGAGGTAAGATGAGGTGACCTGCACTGAGGGCTGTTCTCATAATGAGAGACAACTGAAAGATTAAGTATGTAACTCTCATGTAGACTCTCTGGCTTTTTTTCATAAGCCAGTAGATGGTAGCAGAGTCTGTGGATCTCGGAATGGCAAATGTACATTAAATACTGTAACTGCCCTCATTCATTTGCCATTCGTCTTCACTTGTCAGTCTTTTCATAAGTGCCTTCTGTAGCGCTGACCCTGAAATTGCATCATTTAATCTGCAATTGCATATTGCCAACATCTCTCCATTTTATCGTTTACCAACTGCATTAATTCTGCAGCACTATGGACCACCGGTAGCTTTAGCCAGCTCTCTGTGGAAGAGAGATATTCATAAAAAATGTAGACACACAGAAAGGGGAGAGGCTGACATGCTTGAGATAAAGGAAGGCATCTTAAAGGAAGGAATGAGTTAGAAAGCTGGGAGGAAGACCTAAAAGGTATTCAGGGCCATGGTTTTCTTCTCTTTTTCTCACCCTGAAATGTTGTGCTTTGAATTCTAAATGGCTTATTAGGTTACTATTATTTATAAGAGCTGTCATGGAGTGCTGTGTCTAGAAAGTACAAGATAAAGGGCAGAGGAGCTTGCTATCTAAACAGAAGTACCACTCACTGAGAAGGAGACCTAAAGAAAGAAATACTTTCATATAAATGTAGCTCAGGGCTACTTGGTGAGGAAAGAAAACACATCTTCATCCCTCAATCCCTTCCTGAAGAGGCATGAGCAGAAAGAATAAATATATTAATATTTATGCAGCTAGGGATGAGAACCTGGAAAGGTACTTTTTTGAACTGGAAGTTGTAGCTCCAAAGTAACATTCTCAAGATCTGTTAGGAAAATAAGAAGATCCCACTGGTCACCTGAAAAGCTCACAATCTGGAGAGTATTCAGTATTTGAAATATCACAGATGGGTCTTAAGCCAGATATATTTTCACCATTTTTAAATGATGCAGTCCATGAATTGGGCAGGAGCAAAAATAGAGGGGCAGGGTGAGGGCACTTATTGCTAACATTTCTTAATGCTGACCCATGATTCTTACAGCTACAAGTCAACATCATGTATAAGTTGAGGGTACCTTTTGGGGCCCAAATTGGGGTTTTTGGTATGACCCGTGGATATGTCGAGGCTAAAATATGGAGCCCGCACCACCATTGGGAGCAATGGGCTCAATCAAAGTGGATCACAATTTAAAAGACCGATGCAAATCAAATATGAGGGCTTGAAGGAATTGGAGGGGAGGATAAGCAAAACACTCACAACAAGTAAAAAAAAGGTAAAATAGATTCACAACAGGCAAGAAAGGTCCCCCCACAAAGTCCTCCTTTGTTCCCGGGCTCCATGTTTGAGCTCCGGGCCCATTGCTCCTGAGCCCCCAAAAGTCCACCAGAATATGCCACCACCATCTGCAGAGGCCTCCTCAGGCCTGTGTTTACATGAGGCTGGGAGGGGGCCTTGGCATGTTTTCCAGGCCAGGCTACAATCTCAGCCTGGTGCCAGCAGACATACAGCAGAGCTGCATAGCCTCTCCTCCTCTGATGCATTGTTCACTTCCAAGCAACTGGGAGGGTTTCGGTGGGTAGCCTCATTTCTTTGTCACATCCTCCTCTCCCTCCTCTGTTGCATTGGCTATTAGGACAATGGGAGCCCCAAGGCCTCTTGAAAGTGAATGACATGGCAGAGGAAGAGGAGGGTGGTGGAAGGGACAAGGATGCCCACCCACCATGTTGTCCTCCTCATCCTCTGTCATGTTTGAGCGGCCTTGGGGCTTTGTCGGGTGGGCAGCCTTGCCACTCAAAAGTGAATGACAGGGCAGAGGACAAGGAAGACAACATGATGGGTGGGTGGCCTTGTCTTTTTCCCCTATCCTGCTCCTCCTCATTGTCATCCGCACAAGGCTACAATTAAATAGTCAATGACTATGCCTCATGGAGATCTCTCATTTGTAAGGTTGCCAAAGTCAAAGTTGAGTTGGGGACAAATAACAACACAAGAAGAATGAATGCATGAATGGGAAATATTTTGCTGAAAAATTGATTTCCTTGTGGGTTGTGCCCTGAAAAACTGCAGTCATTTGAAAGAATAATAGAACCAAGCCTTGGAGCATGCATAACCACTTGTTTCCTTTTTAAAAGAGGGGAATGTTTCTATGTGCACAGCAGCTTTTTCCACAGTGTGCACTGAATTTCTCATAAAAGTTGGCAGGAAGCTGCTGTATTTATTTAAATACTCTATATCACAGCTAATAAGTTTGAGCTACATGAACTGTTTTCAATTCTTTAACCTTCTTTATTACCACATACATCTGTAATTATAACGGACCATAAATTGTTTTGTTTTGTTTTGTTTTTTAAAATTTGTGCTGTGATTTTTGACCCTCATCCAGGCAAATGAAGCATTTTAGTCTCTTATATTCTGTTGCAGAGTGGAAACAGAAAATGATCTAAAAGGTATACATTTTATGACACTGTCACATGATGACATGCAAACAGTATCTCCAGGCTTTAGGGTTTTTTTTACACACATAAAAAAGGTCAAAAACTTCCCCAAGAAATTGGTTGTGCTTTTATTGGTTACTCCCCCCCCCGCCCCGAGAAAGGAGGGCCGGCAGCTTTTTAAGAAATATTTGCCCTCATATAAACATGTGTTTCTTGGTTCTAGACATTTATGTACAGTGGAATATCCTGCATCCATAAGCACTCTTCTGGGCATGGGTCATTTTTGTACCCTGAAATTCTCAATGAAGTCAGAAAACACCTCAGATTAAGCCAGTCAGTGGAAAGTTTGTTTGTTTGTTTAACTACCTGGACTAGAGTTCAGATTAGAGGATATTTATGGCAGCCCTTGCAGGGAAAGGAAAGTCTTGTTTGTTAGAGTCTCAAGTTCTTTCGGGGATACTTTGATTGGGAGTTCCTGCATGGCAGGGGGTTGGACTGGATGGCCCTTGTGGTCTCCTCCAACTCTATGATTCTATGATTCTATGATTTTCTTTTGCAAAGACATTTTAAAATGTTATGAAATACTTATTAAAGCCTAACTGAAGTGAAACTCTTACCCATTTTCACGAAGTACAGCTCTTCCCAGCTTTAGGATAACTGGGTTGTGCCTTTCTGCAACATAGTTGTAAGAAGAGAAGATGATGAACTACATTTTTTAGAATCCTTGGCTAGCTTAGTCAATAGGAGCTGTTGTTTTTAAAATTAAAAGAAAAATGATCTGAAACAAAATTCTTATCTACCCCTAAACACTAATCAGAATAGGGCACCAAACAACCCATGATCCACATATTTCCATTGACTGGTATAGAGTCTTTCTCTTTTGCTGTAGTTATGAGACATGTAATCATGCTAGAAAAATCCTACAGAGAGCAATGTTACCGAGCAATCCTACAGAGTGATGTCCATATCACACCCAATGGATCATAATTGACTGTAGAGGCAAGGGATTGTTTTTCTTCCATATTAGACTATAGTTTGCTCCTAGTTTATTTTAACATAAATAATGAAAGTTGCTGTAAAGTTCTATAACAGTTAATACCTCTTTATCTGACCAAGACTCTGAAATTAAAATTAAGCTTAGTTTTTTTTAACACTAGCAGTGCATGGAGAACATTTCAGAACAAATGCCAGCACTTAAACATGGATTATGTGGATCTCTTTCACTTACATTTATTATTAAAATACTATTATATAATAACTCTGCCATGAATAATTCCTGTTCTCCAGTTGCATGTTTTGGGTGGCAAAGACCTGTTTGCTGATGGTAGTATTTTCCCTGAAGTGGGGGACCATGGTTGCTTGATGAAACATAATCTATAATATAAAATATGAGCTTATTGAAAGACTGTTAAAAGAGTGAGGTCTGGTTCTGAGAAGAATTCCTGTTTTGATGTCCTATGGAGATGGATGAATAAAAGAATATCGAACACTTGAAATATGCCAAAAAAGTTCAATTATTTTTATTCATTTCAAATATGGCAGAAAATCAACATAAAATAATTTTGAAATTAAATTTCCAATAGACATTTTTTTGTGTTTTTTTCTCTAGACACAACACATAATTTCCATTATGTTTTGGAGAATGTACATTTCTTAACTTTAATTAAAAGTTTAATGTAGATTATTTCTAATGAAGATCCTGGGCAATATGCAGAAACAGGTACAGAAATGCTTTAAGATATGCAGATCACACAAACTTGGCAGGATATATAATTGAATTAGAAATGTGCACAAAATGTGAAGTTCTCTTCACAGACAGATTGTGTACACATTCTCCATCAGGTGAGATCAAGGTGCATAATTGATTATTGTTATGCACATTAGCCATTCAACTTGCTAATGTGCATAACAACTGAACCTGTTGTAATTGCATCAGACCCTTGGGATAAGTTTTAACTATTTACATTGCAGAATTGTGGGTTGATGGCTAGTTCAAAAGATTTCTCAGTGACAGACAGATATGATGTGGCAAGTATTCTCCTTTCTCATGTGGCACTGCATGTTTAAAATGGTTCATTTCTGTGTAAGAGTTGCCAGTATATCCTTAGACTCTAGATGGTAGTATGTGCCCATTGTGCATTCCTACATTATCCTATGTTTTTTAAAAATAGGTAACACAGTAGCAGCATAACCTAGTCAGCAAGAAATATATTTTCTTTAAGGGAAGAAGGAAAGGACTTTAGTTTCTTTTTTTCAGATTCCATATTTACATTATTTTATCTTACATTATTGTCTAGAGGTCTGATAATATTTATCAGAGCAGGATCACTCCTGGAATAAATTAATGGCATTCTATGAATGATTTAATGGCATCCCTTGAAAAAAATGAGCTATAATAAAGACCTCATCCCATCCCACCCCACATATGTTAAAAACTAACATGTTGTTACTGTTGCTGCTGCTGTTGTAGCAGTATACACTCGACTTTAATAGTAGATTCAGAAAATATTAAAACTGTTGCAAGAACTATGTAGAAACAAGAAGCCAGAGAAGAGGGGAATATTTGGGCATCTTCATACATGATACATTTCAGGAAATTTCCTTCTAAATCTCACTGAATTCAGCCTCACTGAACCTAGCAGAATTTACTTCAAGTCTTGGGCTCTCTGAATCATTAGGCATCACCAGCCTTATGAAGCTAAAATGAAGGGGTGCATTGTTATCTTTAAGAATCAGGACTTCAGGGGAAAGACAATAACTTTATGCAACAGCTTTGCATAGAGATGAACAATCTCCATCTCCTGGCAAGTCTGAAAAATCCCCTAAATACATTCTGCAGAGATATTGCCAGTCAGCATTGAGAATACAGGGATAGATGGATCATTGATCTGACCTAGTTGAAGATAGCTTCCTATTTAGGATGTCCTATTTCTCTGTATTCCACAACTTGCTAAATACAAAATCTTTTATTGTGATTTTATGGAACATACTCTTTTCTCTTGTAACTGCCTTTACCTACTATGTTATGAATCTAAATATATCTTTCATTTGCCCAAATGGAGTAACTGGTCACATTTCATGTTGGAAGAAATATTGCTTTTCAAAACTATCCTTAGATTTCTAAAATATTGAAAATATAGTGGCAGCTGACAGATCTGATGTTTAGTGATGGGCAAATGAATCTGATCCAGGATTTACTCTTTACTTTAGAACTATGCAACATGTTGAATTTGTTCTAAGGATACAGATCATCACTTTGGACAGTTTCCTTAAAGCCTGAGTAGGATCCACTGTCCCAATGAAATTGGAGTCCCCAGATGTCACTATGAAAATATGAGCCTCTGAGAAATGTTTCTGCTGTGTTGAATTCTGTGGGTGGCTGTTTCTCAGATCAAACTGTAGTAAATGTGAAAGCTATTGATCAATACTACAAATGGGTGATTAGTGTTCAGTGGGTGCCAAGCATTAGAGTATGAATTCTCTCTGAGTCACTGTTGCTGAAGAAAGACAGAGAAAACAAGAAAATAAATTGACTGAACTAATGTAATCAGATAATTGTTTCAAAGTCCAGTGAAATTATTGTAAGCAATGCTTACAAAACAAGAAAGTAACTCTGGCAAGTCTTTCAAAAAAACAAATCAAAACAAAAACAAAACAAAAGCCTCAACAAACAGGGAAGGCTTTGGGGCTATACAGACCTTTGTGCTTTGTGCTGTCAGGATGAGGGCTGAGCATCCGCATGCTCCAAGCCCTACCACTGCCAGCAGGGCACCATTGTGGCATGTGCTGGTCTACACGGCATGCACCATGATGACACACCTCTGGCTCAGAGCCCAAATGGCATAGTGCCAGCAAGCCTATGACGCCCCTTCCATGGAGCAAAGAGGGCTTCTTTTTGCTCCCTGTGGAGGATGCAGTGTGTGGTTGTCGCAGCCCCAATCTGGGGCGAAAAGAGGTGGCATCTTGTTGCCCATCTGTACAGCCCCTTTGACATTTAAACTAAATTGTTGTTGAGGGGGACTTTGCTTGGTTGAATGGTATTTGTTTTTATTACTCATGCTAAAATCCATTTAATTTGCCCTTAAATGTTTTAATTGTTATTTGCGGGGTTTTTTTTCTTAATAATTGCAAGTTAGCTAGAGTGCCCTGTGTTGGCAGAAAGGTGAGAAATAAAATAAAGAAACAATCAAAACCTGTTTGTCCTTTGATAGTAATATCAGTCCTAGGCATGAACTTCAATAGAAATTCTATGAAGGTATGAATTTCTTTTCAGGGTGGACACTTTTGTTTTGTCCTTTCTAAGAAAGGCTTCATGTTACTTTAATCTATCTCACAGGAACTGTTAGGTGCAGGGATTCTCATGAATAACATTGTAGCATGTGTTTTATGACATATGTAAAGTAAAGTGGAAGTGGGGTGCAGCCAATAACTAATGGGAAAGGTAAGTTGCTTTAATGGCTAAAATCTCTCCTTTCCTCTTTACAATTCAATAATCAGTGGAAATCCATGCTCATCAGTAGTACAGAGATGTGATAGACAGGCAAATCCTTTCTCTTTATCTCACCACTTTCTCCTCTGGATGTACCAGATCCCCAAGTCTTGTAGAAGAATGCTGGGATGTACTAAAGCTAGTCTGAGATGAGAGGTGAATTTTAAAAAGCAACTAATTTTCTCTTCAATTTGGATTTTTTTAAAGTTCCATGTTCTCTTTCAAATTCATTTTAGGGTTGTATCTGCAGTGCAGAAATAATACAGTTTGACACCACTTTAATTGCCATGGTTCAATGCTATGGAATTTTGGGATTTGTAGTTTGTTGTGGCATCAGAGCTCTTTGACAGAGAAGGTTAAGTGTCACACAAAACTACAATTCCCAGGATTCCACAGCATTGAGCCGTGCCCTTTACAGTGGTGTCAAACTGGATTATTTCTACAGTGTGGATGCAGCTCATATTACCATATATTTTAGGTGTCATAGGAGAGCTACTTTTGGTTAGCATATTCTTTCCAAGTCTGAATTACAGTGCTGCATTGGCTGGAGATCATATTGTAAATATCTGGAAAACTGTGGAGATTATCAGACAGGGGAAAATCAGGGAAGAAAAAGGCATATTCCAGACAAAGTTGCATGATCGCGCTGAAGATTTTCAGATGGTATCACACATATCCAGGACTTAATCCATGAAGGTCCAGGAATGCTCCAGTAACAAACCATTCCTGGGACTTCCCCGTGAATAGTTTGTTGCTGGAGCATTCCTGGAACTTCATAAGTTAAGTACTGGATAGGCATAATGGCCCAATCTAGATGGGCACAAAGAGGCACAATTAGGGCTCAAAAGGCCTCCTTTAGCATTAGGGAGGGCACAGCATTTGAACCCTCCCTAACCCTAAAGCATATGGGCACCGCCATTTAAAAATGGCGGCGTCCATATGGGCACGCCATGATTTTGTCATGGCGCTCACAGCATTTAGATACGCTGCGCATGCTATGACACCATCATGCCACGGGAAGGCTCCAAACGCACCCTTCCCATGGCACAAAAAAGAAGTTCTGAAACGGAGCTTCTTTTTTGCACGGGGTCCTTGGCATGGCCTTTAAATGGCTGCGCCAAGGACCCCGGGGGGAAAGGGGTCACAGCGGTGGCCCCTTTCTCCGCTTGCCAGCGCCGAGGAAAGCAGGGTGCAGCGGGCGCCCAGGGCACCTGCTGCACCCTGCTTTCAGGCCGTGGGGAAGCGGCAGTTTGTTGCTTCCCCGTGGCCTGTGGAAGTGGCAGGATGGGGCCTCTGAGGCTGCTGGTGCGGCAGCCTTGGCCCCATCTCGCCACTTAAAGGGGCGAGAACAGACCACCCCTTTTGGGTGGTCTGGAAAGCCCCAATGTGTCTGAAAAACTTCAGCATGATCACGTGACTTTGCTGGGAGTATGCCTTTTACTCCCAGCTTTTTTTGCCCCGTCTGATAATCTCCAGTGTTGCAAAGAACGCAAGAGCTCCTTGGCACTATTTTTATTCCAGCAATTATGTGAGAAGCAAAGCGCTTCTTGCTGTGTATATTTGTGTTCCAGGGAGCAGTAGGAATACAAAGTTGTATATCCTTTCACACTTCAAAAGAGCAGTCACTTTAGAAATGATTGGGGCCAAAACATCTTGCTTGAGGTTATCAAGTTACCAGAAAATTCTCCATTATCCCTACTTGGTTTTCATTCTCCTCTAAATAAAATTATTTTACAAGTTGCAAACTTCCTGTGTGAGCATTTAAATGTAAATATAATGGATGTAATATTAGAGCTCACTACTAGCCTTCAATTGGTACAGAACATGGCAGATAGATTGATTATAGCAACTACTAGGAGTGAACATATTACTTCAATATTGAAGTCACTCCACTGGCTGCCCATCAGTTTCTGGGCACAGTACAGTGTTGGTTATCACCTTTAAAGCCCTACATGGCTTAGGCCCAACCTATCTAAGGAATCACCTGCGTCCATATAATCTGCCCCGTACACTCAGATCCTCTGGGAGGAATCTATTACAACCAGTCCGGACTAGGTTGGTTGCGACCTCCCAGAGGTCTTTTTCAGCTGTTTCTCCCACCTCATGGAATGGCCTGCCAGATGAGATCCATCAAATAGACAGATTCCCGGAACAGCCCCAGGCCATGTAAAGACCCCTCATATTTTTCCAGATCGACATAGCTCTGGTTTTGCACATTGTTAATTTTAACTGTGTTAATAGGAGTTTTAATTACTGTGGGATTTTAATATTTTAATTGTTTAATCCTGTTTTAAGGGGGGATTTTGTATATGTATATATTTCTATTTTTAACTGTTGCATGCCGACTTGATTGTGCATACAAAAAGTGGGATAGAAATAAAGGGATTATTATTATTATTATTATTATTATTATATAATTATTATTTATTTAGGCTTTTGCCACATTTTCCCATGTAATAGCTTCTTTAAGGTGCTTAGTTTTGGGTGTTAGATTAGCAGAACTCTTTATCTTCTGCTTTTCTGTGTTAATTTCAAACAACATCACAGTGAATGACATTCATACCAAGCAATGGTCAGAAACTGTAGATAATTATTCAAAAATAGAGGTAATCATGTATTGTTTTTATTTGTTGTTGCTGTGTCCCTTCAAGTAATTTCCAATTTATGGCAACCCTAAGGTGACCCAGTCATGGGGTTTTCTGGGGCTGAGAGCATGTGACTCGCCCAATGTCACCCAGTTAGTTTCCATGGTCAAGTGGGGAACTGAATCCTGGTATTTGGAGTCATAGTCCAACACTCAAACCTATACCAAACTGGCGGTCTAAAATCATTGCATAGTATGCATAAATAATGTATTGTTGAAGAAACACTAGTTGTTTTTTCCCCATATAATAACAGATAAGATGGCATGATTACCTCAAAAGAAGGAGTTTCCATAGTGAAGGTGAGCAGTGAAAGCTGTGTTAGGGGCTGTACAGGCTACCCCTTTTAGTGTCAGATGGGGGCAGCGGCATCCACATGTAGTGGCCCTGATCTTGCCTTTCTGTGGTGCAAAAAGGAGCTAGAAAGGGCACCATCGCCACCCACACCATGGCTTTTTGGCACTCATCTAGATGCAGCACCAAAGGAGTGCCATGATGCAGCCTGCTGTGTGGTGGGCTCATGGCATCACTCCAGCCTGGAGTTGTATGTACGCCACCCCCTAACTCTGCCCCCAGGCCAGCCTAAATGGCCTGTCTGTACAGCCTGTTAATTTAGCATCCCAAAGAGCACTGGAAATGAGGAGGAATTCAATTTCCTTCAGAGGTTTAAAGGGCTCAACAAGATTTAACCTTCCAAAGTGATCTGCAGTGTGTTTGGTGGAATTATCACACTGTGGATACATCTCCCAATATGTACACATTTGAAAAATTCACATAGAAAAATGCAGAAAAATTTCAAATGCAGCAAAGATGTATGGGAAGTATTCCCAGAAAAGAGATGGACATTTTTTCTCTTGCAACAGACATGTAGCTTCTGACTGTGCAAGACAGCAATTGACCACACTGTTTCCCTTCATGTTTTCATAGCAATATAGCAAGAGCAAGTACATTTATATACAGCTTATCAGTGAACTAACACTCCCTAAGTGGTTTACAATGTGTAAGCCAATTGCCCCCAACAAGTTGGGTAGTCATTTTACTAACTTATGAAAGGATGGAAGGCTGAGTGGACCCTGGAGACCTGCTTGTGATCGAACTCACAACCTTGTGGATGCAGTACTGGCACTTAACCACTATACCATGAAGGCTCCTCTTCATGAGCTATCTGTTGTTTGTTTGAGAGACCAGTTGAGGTTCATAGGTTAATCCACCCTCTGAAAATTACTACCATGCCCCATGCACTTCACTTATGAATAAAAACAAGGAACAGCTATACACGGAATTGAAACATGCATAGCACACCACTCCAATCATGGGGGTGGGGGGAAGGTTCTCAGCTGTCATGCTGTCTTCTGAGATTTTACTTTCAAACTTCTCTTTATGGCTTTTATGGCTAGAAATTTATTTATTTAAAAATATTTTAAACAGATCCTGTTTGCCAGTATGCCATCTTTCAAATTTCTAATAGGTAGATTGATTATTAATTGAGGATCTTTAGAAAAGTCCATTACAAAGATAGACTTCAGTGGAAAAGGAATTTTAAGTGCCTCAGGTTCCAAATAACTCCCAATCAGTCTGTTAAATTTAAAATCCGCAATATTATCCAGTCTCCAAGGACAAATCCACGGGTGGTTTAGAGCTGAGCACATGGCAGTTTAGAAGAATACTGTTGCTGGTATTCTTCCTTGAAACATGGTCAGCAGTAATATGAAGTGGTACTATATTCCATTACATTAAAAAGAAGCATATAGTAGAAGCACGGAGCATGGGGAGTGGAAGGGGGAGAACAGAAAGGCATATGCAGAAATGATAAGTGAGAGTTTGTGGAAAACAAAATAAAACTCGGCTGTCCAATAAACCGTGTGTTTTATCATTTGGTATTTATCACAGAAAAGGAACACAAATGAAATGACCTGACCTTTTCACTGGCAGAAGCAAAACTATGACAACAGTTAATAGTTACAGCTAACCGTTGTGCAATTTAAAGTCTGCTATATAATGTTCAGTACTGCAAGGAAAAAAAAAACGGGAAGGGTTTCTGCAGGGTTTTTTTTTTTTTGGGGGGGGGGGGTTGCTGAATCCAGTCACACAACACTGGATATAGTATCTCAGGGTTCAAAATAAATGCTGATCAGGGTGGAAAGGTATCATTCATTCTTATTGTATTGGCATTTTGTTCACATGTGGCAGCTTGTTATACCATTTGCTCGTGTGTTTGTGTAAATTAGAATCCAAATGTATACAGAAGCTAAAATAGATTTCTAAACATTTTGTCATGATTTTCAAGCTGCTTTCAGCGGTTTGGTGATCTACTTCAAATTCTCCTGTCAAACCTATGAAGTCGTCCTGGAAAAATCACTCATGGCTCACTTCCTTTTTTTTTTTTTTTAAGCCTTCTCTTGGACCTAAATTGAGACCCATCAAAATGAGGTAAAATTGTCCCTATGCCCCCTAAAGGGAGTACTGGGTCAGACTTTGCCCACCATTCTTTTATTCTTCAGTCTGAATCAGTAGGCACAAGAATCACACTGGCACATTGGGGGAAAATGTTGGTTTCCCACAACACATGGACTGAGAAACACTAACTTAAATTAATGTTGACTTACCAGGTTCTTATTGATTCCATGGTTTTATCCTAGTTAGGGCTAACAAGTGAGATTTAAGCCCCAGCTTTCATCTTTGCTAACTACAGACTCTACCACGTTTCACTGTTCCAGATGGTGTTATCAGTTGGCAAAATTTCTGACTGAGCATTGTGGTCTCCCCAAGGCAGCTCCTGCAGCTGTTGCAGCTGTACAGATCCTTGTCTCTTAAGTAAGAGGTCATTCCCACCTTTTCCTGTTCCCCACAAAGGAACCACCCTTTGCTCTCTCTCAGATTGTGAAACAGCAACAGAACAAAGGGAAGGACAGTACACAGTACACAGGGATGCCAAGGTAGGCATGATTTAAAGACACCATTTGTGCTACTCTCTTCCTCACTCAAAATACAAAATTATCCTCTACCAAAAAAGATGATTAAGAGCTTTAAAATAAGCATAAGGTAACATTTATTCCTCCTCACATAAATGACACTACAATTTATCATAAGTATTACCAAGAAACAGTTTGGGCTTTTAAAATTTGTGTTTTTTATAAAAATATTTACACAAGCAATATAATGGTAGGGGGAAAAGCAGTTACAATCAGGTAGCTGGAGCACTGAGAGCTGGGATTTAAAGAAAGCTTTGTCTGAGCTAAGTGGTGGCAGGATGGAAAGAAAGGAAAGGGGAATTGGGAAACCACAGAAATAGAAACAGCAATTTGCAGGAGGTCACAGGTATTGAAATCCAAAATATGCTACTGTAAACCCATTTTTATTTTTATTTTTTGTCATTGTGGAAGTCAGAATTCTTTACAAAACACCTCTGGGCTAAACAGACAGGCAAAAAGAGGTGCTTTCAGGTTGGCTTGAAGGTGTGGCATTTAGATGATACATGCCTTGAAGCCAGCAGAAAAGTGCCCTTATGCAGAGAAAAGCCATTTCAAAAAGAAGCAGCTTTTTCCCGCTTCTTCCTGGCTTGAAGCCATGCCATGTGGTCATGACACCAGCACTCCAGCTGCCTTGGGAGCCAGTGGTGCGGTTGGAGGGGTTTCAATGTGGCTTCAGAAAAGGCAGCTTCAAACCTGCCCATCTGTTTCACCCCATAATGACCCAAATTGCCCAACCTGCCTTTTAAGTGGCACAGTCTCCCACAACACAGTCCATTTCCATGTTATTGGAGAGCAGTGTGAATGAGTGCAGATGTATCCACCTATTTCCCTGTGCTTGACATGTTGCAAGGATATCATCCACAGGTAGGGATGTAATTCTCCATTAATTTTCTTTTTGATGCAGGCAAACAGTAATTTTAGCAACTTCATTTCTGCTGTGAGCAAGTTTTCAAAAACTGCACAATTTTTAAAGACAACTCAAATTTGCACATGGTGGCTTTGTGCAGAAAGCAGCGTATTCTGCAAAGAAAAGAGGATTACCTGCACAAATAAATTTCTATGCAGAATGTTACTTTCTGCACAAAACAACTATTTAGCACAGAGTAAGTTCCAAACTGCAAAGATTCTTATCAAGAAATGTTTCTTGAACATTTTTTAAACATTTCTGAATATTCTTTCAATGTCTGCCTGCAGGGAACTGCAGTGCAGATGCAGATGAAAAGATTCACTCAACCTTGCTCTTTGAAAGACTGTAAATTCAGCAAGAGGGAGAGCACACCAATTCCTGAGCCCCAAGGGACTGGGATGCTTCCAAACCAACTGCCCCTGCTCTCCAGGGTTGCCCAGCGAGAGGGTGAGCATACCAACACCTGATCCCCAAGGGATTGGGAGGCTTTGAAACCAACTACCCCTTCTCTTTTCATTAACAGAAACTACCTTTAATGAAAAGTGACATGACAATTCCTCTTCATTGATGAGTTAATGACGGGATAAGCGTGATGTGTGTGATAATCTTTATGTGATCACATGATAAAGGCAGGAGCAATCTGCTTTGTTCCGATCCTTTTGCATGTGTGATAATCTCCTAAACTTTCTACTCATTTACTTATGTCCTCACGCTTTGTAAATTTAAAATGCATTAGTGTACCATAGTGTTCTTTTTTTAAAAAAATCCCATCATTCTAAATCTAAAAAAAAAAACCAAACAAGAATAATAAGACTTCTATTAAAAATACTGACCACACAAAATGGAATCTAGTCCAATCTACCTGTCTTTTGTAGAGACTGGGGTTCAGAATATTATTTGGTTTCTGTTATTTAGAACTGGTTTGGAATTATTAATTTTTTTAGAAAATATATAAAATTAGAATAAAATATTTTAAACAAATTAAACAAATCAGTAAATAGACCTAAGCCACAATATATGTTCCCTCTCTCCGATTTTGTTGCTGTTGTTGTTTTAGCATACTTTATGTCTACAAAGGTCCCTAGAGTATATATATATATATATATATATGCCAAATAATAAGTATTCCAGAATTGCTCTACATGTCAATTTTATCAGTAAAAATAACTGTGCACATCTGAACCTTTCCTGCAATCTTTCAGGGTTGATATGGCCTTGATAATAGTGAATTTATAAATAGTTGAGTCCATGTGTCTCTAAAGAATGTGAGCAGTAAGGAGGGCAGTCAACCTGTAACTCTTTTCTGCTTATTGTTTCTCCCAGAATCAGAATAGTGTAAAAACAGTTCTTCAGAGATTTCAGTTAATGAAGGCATCCACAACTTCATCCACAATGAAGTCAAGAAGGCAATTTCACTTTCAGCTGACAGCACAAGCACCCTGCCAGATCACCTCCACCCTGCGCTTCACTTTCTGAAATGCTCCCGGGTTGCAAAAGCATCCTGCTAGCCTTTGAGAGGATATGATGGCAGTATGGATGTTTATGAAAGAAAAAGAAAAAAGAAATGTCAAATCTAGCATGATTTGTTGATGTAAGCAGGCCTCTAACACCAGCCAGATGGAGCCACACAAAGCCTGGGGTAAGGAAAAACAAAACAAAAAACCAATACATATATCATAAACACATTTCTTTTGTCTGTTATGCCCTCTTTGAGGTACTTGAAAAAATGTACATGTATACTCAATACAAATGGCTTCTTCATTATCCTTGTTTCTTTTAAAAATCCCAAACTAACAATGCCCACCATTTCTCACTGTGGGTAAGAGCTGATAGTAGCTATTTCAGGACCTGCACATCTGGTGTCTCATAAAGGGATCTGCCAGAGCCATCAGAAATGTTTAAAACAGTGTTTAGACCAAATACCCACAATTAATTCAGGTGCTGGGAGAGAGAACCCAATTAAAATTAATGGTGGGGCCACACTCTAGCAGATGTTCAATTACCTCTGCTGCCTGTATGGAGGCGATCAAGAGGGCATGCTACTGGTTTAAGATACTAGCAAGCTTTCCAACAGATTTTCTTCTTTAAAAAAATTTATCAAGCTGTAGGCACTTTGCTTATGTTAAGAAGTTCCTTTCCTGATATTGGGTCTTCTATTTGGAAAGTTCTAATAAGATCTGTGTGTGTGTGTGTGTGCGCACGTGTGTACTTAAGGCAGAATACATGCACTAAAAGGCATAACCATTGGTTGGCTCTAGTCATAGTCCTGTTGGGAATAGGCCCATTAAAATGAAGCAATCTATCCCATAAATTTCAATGGAGCCATTATAAGAATGGCTGAACCTGGAACCAGTCCATTGTAAACTAAGATGTTTGCCTTATTTGCCACACCATGTAAGCAGCATACATGGCATACAGATTCAGAATGTCCACTTGATCTCTCATGTGAAGTGAAGAGTCAAGAAGCACCCCCAGATTGCGAACACAGTCCTTTGAGAAGAGTGTGAACTCCTCTAGGACTGGAGGTTGCAGCCCAATACCTGGTTTAGGGGCCCCTACTGTAAGTACCTCCATTTTGTCTGGATTCAACTTGAGTTTGTTTTCCTTCATCCAATCCATTACTGCAGCAAGACACCGATTGAGGGGAGAAATGCCATCTGTCGTTGTCACTGATGGCCGAGACATAGAGAAATATATTTGGGTGTCATCGGCATATTGATAACACCCCGCCCCACATGAAGTGACGAGGCATCCGACTAACTTCTCCAATTGTTTGTCTCTCCCCCCCCCCCTTTCTAACTTCTTGCCCGATGAAGAAGCCTATGGAGCTTCGAAAGCTTGCAACAAATATATTGTGCATTTCAGATTTTTCTTTGTAGTACATGCTCTGGTAACCTCACATTTGGATTACTGCAATGCACTCTACATGGGGCTACCTTTGTGCCTAACCTGGAAACTTCAACTAGTAAAAAATATGGCAGCCAGGCTAGTTACCGGAACATCTAGGACAGAACACATAACACCTGTGCTCAAATCTCTCCACTGGCTGCGATTAGTTTCTGGGCTCTGTGTTGGTTTTAACCTTTAAAACCCTACGTGGCTTGGGTCCATCTTATCTTAGGGACCTC
This sequence comes from Urosaurus nigricauda, assembly GCA_034509955.1. Classification (NCBI taxonomy): domain Eukaryota; kingdom Metazoa; phylum Chordata; class Lepidosauria; order Squamata; family Phrynosomatidae; genus Urosaurus; species Urosaurus nigricauda. The sequence goes on along the minus strand of JAOEGL010000001.1, from coordinate 308,258,699 downwards.
CTCTTCCCATATGATCCCTCCCCCCCCCGCATGCTTCAGTCCTCTGGGAGGAATCTGCTACAGCCCATGAAGACTAGGCTGTTGCAGACCTCCCTGAGGGCCTTTTCGACGACCACTTCCAAACTATGGAATGGCCTACCGGATGAGATTTGTCTTGCTACCACCCTTGATAGCTTTAAAAAAGCTCTTAAGATGTACCTCCTCCGGCAAGCCTTCCCATAATAACTTCCCGGCTCCAAAACTCTCCAGCTAAACTTCCTGGCTAAACATGCTGCCACCACTTATGCTGCTTGAGAATAATTGGTTTTATTGGTATTTTACTGTTTAGATTGTTTTTAATTCTGTATCAGTTTAATTTAATTTAAAGGGGAGGGAGGTTAGGTTTTGGATTCTTGGAATGTTTTAACTTCTGTTTGTTTTAATTTTGCTGTACACTGCCTTGATTGCTCTGCAGAGTGGCAGTTTAGAAATAAAATTTGTTGTTGTTGTTGTTGTTGTTGTGTTTGTTAAATGGCCAACACAGGTATCCCTGCCAGTTCATCCTATGAATGTTAGGGTTGTACTGCATGCTGCATGAAATGAGTACTATGCAACTAAAGGCTTCTTACTCTTTCATTCTAAAACAAACTCATCTAGTCCAATTTTCTACCAATTCAGGGATCCATAACTAAATCATGTTTAATGGATGATATTTAGGAACCTTCAATGAAGGAGAATCTACCACCTTTCAGGTTAGTTTGTTCTATTTTCAAACAGTTCTTACAAGTCAGGAAGTTCTTCTTAATATTTTGTTAGAATCTCCTTTCGTATAATTTGAATCTGTTGTTTCTGGTCATAGGACCTTATTGCACACACTTTTGTCCCCTATCTGGGCATTGGCAGGGGATGTGTGTGGCTGAGTGAAAACACATTTTATCACATGCCATATTTTCCTCAAGGTACCCCCATGCCATCGTCTAGTGCTAAGCTGTCCCCAATCAGGGCTCAGGTGCATGAATTTTGAAAGGTGAAAGCTTTCCGGTGCAGCAAAATCACAAGGCTGAGCCCTGACTGAGGATGGCTTAGCACCAGGCCATGGCATGAGGTGCTTGAGGAAAGTTTGGCATGCAATAAAATGTGTTTTCACTCAGCCATGTGGATTCTCTGCCTGTGCCCAGATCAGGGGCAAAGGTGTGTGTGATGAAGTCCATACTCTCTGGAGCAACAGAAAACAAACTTTCCATGCAATTCAGATACTTGAACATGGCTATCATATCACCTTTCCTAGGCAGAATATGCCCATCTCCCTCCTTCAACTTTTCTTTTTAGGGCTTAGTTTACTGACCTTCTACTATTTTGATCCTCCTTCTATGGACACATACTAGGTTCTCCATATTCTTTAACTGTACTAACCCAGAACTGGATGAAAGTGAGACAAGATCGAAAGAAAATAGAATAGTACGTTTACTAATCTTGCTTTGGACACTATACTTCTGTTGATGAAAGTCCTTCACTTTCCTACCAAGAGGCTTCTAGTCACTTCCAATTAAGTGAAGGCTGTGTCTGATAGTATTATGTATGTTTGTTTGTGCATCAGTGGCTATATACTGAGTGCCTTAACTTTGTTTCCCTCTTGAAAGCCTCTCTATCACATTTTGAATCCTTGCACCAGGAAAACAGCATTATCTCTTGAGAAATCCTGTCAGATCTACACATTACTGCCTCTATCCTCTGAGTAGGCAGTTATCCACCACATTAAACAGCTTCTCTTCTGGAAGGGGAATGAAATTCTTATATTCACATTACCATCTATACTAAGTCTTTATTTTCTGAGGTCTGTGACTTTTGTACCTCTTCTTGTGGAGCAGAATTACTATCCAAGGAGAAGGCCTACAGTGGCCCGTTTTAGACGGGCAAAAAGGGGCGTTTTAAGGGCTAAAAAGCCCGTCTTTAGGGTTAGGGAGGGCATAGCGTTTACACCCTCCCTAACCCTAAAGCGCATGGACGCCGCCATTTAAAGATGGCGGCATCCATACGGTGGCGCCGCAAAGGCGTCATCACGTGAGCTCTTTTCTTGCGGCGGCGGCCCCTTTCCCCCTTCAGCCCCGCCGAGGGAAGCGGGGTGCAGCTTTTCCCCCTTCAGCCCTGCTGAGGGAAGCGGGGTGCAGCGGGCACCCGCTGCACCCCGCTTGGAGGCCGCGGGGAACCGGCAGTTTGCCGGTTCCCCGCGGCCTCCAAAAGTGGCGGGATGAGGCCTTTGGGGCTGCCCATGTGGCAGCTTCGGCGTCATCCTGCCGCTGAAAGGGGCGAGAATGGACCGCCCCTTTTGGGCGGTCTAAAAAGCCCCAGTGACTTCCCTAATATCCAGTCACAAACCATGGTCCCTGGCCTGTTTCTGTATAAGATACAGACGGGTTCATGAACAGAGAAAATAAAGAGAGACATTTTGTGTGGAACTGATGAAAGAGATTCTATCCTTTGGATTAAGACTGGATGTTTCGTTTTGTGTTTGGGGCTGTGTGCCATGGTCTAGAGCACATGGTCTAAAGGGAAGAAGTTACTGCAGGGAAGTAAGAGGATGGGGACAGTTAAACCTCCTCTACTGTTTCTCACCCACCCACTATAAACTCACTAGCCTCATGTGGATTTTTTAAAAACATAATTGGCATCAACAGAATTGTCTCTATGTTATAGCCTGTTATATCTGTTGAGTAGCTGCTGTCAACTGGAAGACATCAGATAAATTGTTATGTTATGTTTTGTTTTGTTCCAGCTGTAGCCATGGTTTTTCAATATATCAAATAGCCATAAAAATAATATATAGGTTTGTGTAACAGCATTAAGTTCACTGCTAAATTACCATTGTAACATGCACAGCCTGCTTGCTTGCTCCCAAAAGAGTAAAATACTTTTTAAATGCTTCAGGTAAAGTTTATGGTTGTTTTCACCCTTGTGTGTCTCCTCTTCCCTTCTTAATGCACTTAACATTATAAACTAAATCCATCTTCTTGATGTAGCATAGCACCATTTATATTGTATTATTCTCAATAAATGTTGCTTTTCATAGAATCATACAATTGGAAGAGAACACAAGGGCTGTTAAGTGCAAGCCCCTGCCATGCAGGAATATACAATCAAAGCATCCCAACAGATGGCCATCCAGCCTCTGTTTAAAACCTCCAATGGATGAGACTCCACCACACTCTGAGGAAGTGTGTTCCATAGCTCTTACTGTCAGGACATTTGTCCTAATGTTCAGGTGGAATCTCTTTTCCTGCAGTTTGCATCCATTGCCCTGTGTCCTAGTGTCTGGAGCAGCAAAAAAACCAAGCATGTGCCATCCTCAGTATGACACTCTTTTAAAGAGTTAAACAGTAAAATCACTTCTTAAGGTTTTCTTCTCCAGGCTAAACATACTCAGCTTCTTAAGCCATTCCTCATAGGGCATGATTTCTGTACTTTTCACCATTTTGGCTGCCCTCCTCTGGATATGCTGCAGCTTGTCAACATCCTTTTTGCATTGTTGTGCTCAGAACTAGATGCAGTATTCCAGGTAAGTCCTAACCAAAGCAGAATATTTAAATGGGGCTATCAAATCACTTACTCAGCTCCTGAAGTCACTTCTTAAAGGGCATGGTTTCTAGATCTTTAACCATTTTAGTCAGTCTCCTCTGGACAAGCTCTAGCTTGTCCACACCCTTTTTGGATTGTGGTGCCCAGAAATGGACACAATATTCCAGGTGAGGCCTGACCAAGGACCTTATCACATTGGGTCAAAACCCCATCTTACCTTTCCCAGTCCTAATTCAGGAGAAAGCCAGGTATTATCACAAAGAAATCACCGCTGAATCACCACCTGGGTCCATCCTGGATGCAGCCCAGGTCCTGTAAGCCGCTTTGGTGGCCATTTTTAGAAGTCGGAAGCTTCCCAGGCAGCGATTCGGAAGTAATATGTTTGTGATAATACCCAGTTTCCTCCCGAATTAAGCCAAGGTTTTAACCCCATGCGACAGGGTCCCAAAGCAGAATAGAGTGGTACTATTACTTCCCTCAATTTAGACACTATGTTTCTATTGATACAGTCTAGAAACGCATTGGCTTTTTAAACTGCCGTATCACACTGTTGACTCATGTTCAATTTGTGGTTTACTAAGACTCTTAGATCCCTTTTACATGTGGTGTTCCCCATCATATATCTGTGCATTTCATGTTTTTCTGCCTAAGTTTTGCTTCATACATTTTTGCTTAATATAAAATTAAAAGAAAAGCTATTGTCCACCTGCACAAAAGATCCAATGGTTAAAACATGCCACTTTAAATATAATATGGGAAAGAACTGTGTTCAGTTAAGTCTATTTAACCCAGACTTCCATTTTATTTCCTGCCTTCTTTCTTTCTTGAGTGGGCAGTCAATGCTGGCCTGTGTTTCACCCTACCAACATTCCAAAGTGGATTAGACCCATATATCACTGTCATATGCAAACATCTATAACTGTTCAACTGTTCCACCTAGCCCTGTGCTAGGAACCTTCAGATAGAATTAATTGTAAAGCCCCAAGAAGCTCATCTTCCAGGAGGTTGAAAAAGAGATTTCTGACTTCAGACTCATCTATCCATGTTAAAAGGAAATCATCTGCAGAGTAGAGTATAAGAGACATTTCTTGTCTGTATTAGGTAGTCTAGAAGGGGGATCAAACTTCCTTGTTTATTTGAATTGACTATAATATGATGTTCTATGTATTGTGTGAATTCAACTACTTGTTCAGTTAAATTGCATCTGATGTGGTTTCACCCAAGGGAATTATGCATACCATATTATATCTTACCCAATATCTTTGGGAAACTTAGCCAAGCTACTGTATATCCTGTTGTTCTGAAGCAAGTAGTTGGTGGTCTATTAGACTATTATACTGTGGGTTTAATTCTACTGATAAAAACATCTATAATATAAGCTTATTAAGAAGGCAACAGCATTTTGTTGAAAAGAGAGATACAATAAAAACAATATTGAATAAGACACTAAGATTATGAATAAGCAAAGCATTTCATATTGCAGTAATGAAGGAAGTATTTATGTAATATATTGTAAATATTTGTGATAATATGATACTGTATAAGGTCGTTTGTTTTAAGTTTGTTTTTATTTTTTCAATAAATATTATGGGGGGAGTCTAAAGGTACAAATGAGGATAAAAACTCTCTCAAGGACCCCAGCACACTTTATACCTAAACTTCACACTTCATACCTAAAATACATTCAGTGGGCACAATTATCCTAAATTTTGCTGTAGCATGAAATTTGGTTGGTCTAATCTTTTCAACAAATGTTAAAGTTCCCAAAGTGTTTCTGAAACCGACAGGAGTGAGAAAGAGAATCATTCATAACAATCCCTGGAACTGTTTTAGCTAGGATTAGTAATGCTTCTGGTATGTCCTCCAACACAATGGAATTTCTGTCTGCATCTCTAAATAAATTGGCTTCTGTAAGGTACTTATACTCTAATGAAATGGAATTGCGGAGCTCCTTCCACCTGTAGTGTAAAGTGCTGGATGAAGACTCATTGATGTACTTGGCGACTGTGTACAAGCCTATAAATTATTGTTTTTACCCAATGGGTGGGGAAATCGTAAAGAGGGAGCAGTAGCTGTTAGTTCAATTCAAAAAGAGAAAGAGCTGGAGAGGAAAGGAGCTACAATGGCTAGGGATGAGGTTTAGGCTCTTGTTACCTTGAAGAAGGTAGCAGGATTTTCACTAATGTATTTAGAAGGGGATAAAAGGGTAAACTATTTATTATTTAATTTCTATTATGTATTTGCACCTCTTTTATTTTACTTTACTTTGTTTCAGGTCTTTAAAGTTTATATCAAATGTTGCCAGTACTGCTGAGCAGCATATATAGAAAGTCTTTTAATCAAGTCCACTGGTATATCATTGAATGTGTGGAACTTTGTCACATTGGCTATGTGTTCAATTTATTATATAGTATATTGAACTGCTCTGATTTTCCTTTTAAATTTACCAACAAACAAAAAACAGATGAGTCTCAATACACCAAGCAAATGAGAAAAATCACAAGCACATAAATGAAAAACAACAATAATAAGAGTTATAATGTAAATGTTTTTACAAAATATAAGGAAGCAAAATATACAGCCTATACAAATAACTATCATCAGAATTCTACAATTTACAATGAGAAAGTTAGCATATTTGGAACACTACCTAAATTATATCAAGACCAAAAAATACATGCCTGGATAGTATTTCACAGTATACCACAAGAAGAAAGTTAATGTATATAGAACATTACTTAAAGTCACAATAAGACAAAAGAAGCCAGTTCAAAGTAAATATAGTTTATGACAGCTTACAAAAATGTAAGTTCTAACCTGTAGCTTTTAATAGTAAGCAATATTTAAATTTTGACTAGAAAGGCTAGATGGTGTGAGGAGACATTATATGATAGCTATCAAATCCGTAACAGTCTTTAATATTTAGTAATAAATCTGTAACATTTTAAGATAAACAACCTTTAATTGCTGATGGATGACTGCTCCTGGGACCAATGGAGTTATTTTGTTATTAGTCTCTCTCGGTAAGGTTGTTCTCGGTAACAATGTTCAATGTGCCAGTTTCTAAAAGTTAAAAATATAAATATCCATCTATAAAGAATATAGCTCAAACAAACAATGCCTGCAATAATAACAAACACAAACATTTGGTATGACTACAATCCAACATATTGCATGATACCTCACACTCCAATAAGGTAGCTTTCTTACCAGATCTAATACTGAGTTGATATAAATATAAATAGTTCCATGCAAACCTCAAATCACTAAATTAGTAAACTTAATTAGTAATAATTAAAACATTGACCTCCAGGATGCTGGTATGCATGTCACAAAATGGCCCTGGGAATGTTTTGCCCACCTCTGTTCTAAAAGAATTCAGGTTCAAATATAAAGGGTAATGTCATATAGCCCAAATTTAAGATCTGTTTTGGTTCTCTTGCTGTGATGAGTCATGGTAGTTAATTAGTTCATTGATGTACACTTGCTGTAAATTTCTGATATGAATCAGTGATCCAAAGCCTTTGCTATCCAAAAGTACATCCAATAATCCAACGACAATTAAAGCTTTTGGGATAACATAGATAATCAGTAATTCAAAATCAGTCTTAATTTTAGACAGAGCTCAAAACTGACCTGTCCTTCAAAGCTAGAACAACCTGGGTATGTGATGTAGTAATAAGGACAATATTTGAGCATGCACAGAATAGATTTATTCTAGAAGAAGAGAATCAGAATCAGTCCCAAGGAAAAGAGAAAGGGAGGAGAATGATTCATTGAATCTGAGGCACTGATATTCCTATTTTTAAGAAATTAAGTACTGTTCAACTCTTCCCAGAGAAATAAGACTCTGTTATTTTTTCCACCCTTTGTCACATTTTATAATCCAGAGAAATGTGTGATATACCCTCTTGAGGAGAGCCAGCATGGTCTAGTAGTTTGAGCATTGGACTATGACTCTGGAGACCAGTTTCAATCCCAGCTCAATCATGTAAACCCAAAGGATGACCCTGGGCAAATCACAATCTCTCAGCTTCAGAGGATGGCAATGGCAAACCCCCTCTTAAGGAACTTGCTGAGAAATCCTTGTGATAATTTATTTGACTTGAAGGCACAGAACAACAACAGCAGTAGCAACAATCCTCTTGAGATATTACTGCTCATTGTGTCATTGTTGCATTACTCTCAGAAAATATTCCTAATTTTAAAATCTTGTAACAAGCCATTCAGTGAAAGAAACCAGTTTTAAATGGGCAATAATACACCCTTCTATCAGTCCTATTTATGTCATGAAGCATCTCTCAGTTAGAGTAGTTTGAGGATCATCACTTGTACTCTGTTGAACATAGCACAGGAGTGCTTAATTTGTTGCTCATAGTCAAACAACATATAATCATTCATGTGAATGCTGAAAGCATAATATAATGGCATATGATGTGACTCCCTTGCAAAATAACTTGTTTTTGAATATGTAAACAGTGAAGTCAGTTTGCATTCTGTATGCATAGATAAGACACTCCTGGGTGGCTGTCCTAAGTAATTCAAATATGTGAAGAGGGAATTGGAACTCCCACAGCCAAGTCCTTTACCTTATACTGGCTCCATAGAGGTATTCGCCTGTATCTTGTCACCAAGATGTCAGTGGAGGTGTTGATGGTTGGAAATGCTCAAGGAATTTCTTCAGTCTGAATTCCAAAGATAATTCACATGATCCCTCACACTAATATGCAGATCACTACCTACTTTTCTTTAGTATTAACATAGAAATAAATGTTATGAGGTGACCCAACCAATTTTTTTAAAGGTTTGTTTTTTCCAGGTAACAGTAACGAGAAAAGGCATCTTTGAAGTAGTTAGAAGGAGTGCCTAGAAGATCAAACTGCTTGTATGACTGCTGCCACATGCTTTAAAAAACGGAGTCACAAATGTCCTTCAGAATTCAAAGTAGTATCCTTTCAAAGGTCAATGGCAGGATGGCAGGAAGTTGACTGAAATCAGCTTGCTTAAAGTCTAGAATGCATTCCTGACTATGATTGGCTTCTCCTTTCCACTGTATAACAAACTCCAGGAGAACATGATCATTCACACCTAAAGATCCCACTAATTTGCACCCTATTAACCAGGTCATCTGTGTTGGTTAGGATCAGATCTAAAATAACTGATCCCCTTGTTGCCTCTTCCACCTTTTGGACTATGAAGTTGTTTTCCAGGCAAGTGAGGACATTGAAGTTTTGGCTGAGTTTGAATTTCAGCAAATATCCAGATAGTTGAAATCACCCATCCCTATAACCTCTCTACTTTCTTAGTGTGTGGTCATCTGTTCTAAAAAGGCATTACCCAATTGCTCAGTCTAACATGGGGGTCTGTAGAAGAAAACTTCAAGGTCTAGCCAAAACGTCAAGGTCTAGCAAAAGGTGGAAAAGGCAGCAAGGGAGGCAGCTATTCTAGATCTGGTCCTAACCAACAGAGATGACCTGGTTAGTGGTTGGGCCACACCAAGAATACTATGTCCAGTTCTGGGCACCACAATTCAAAAAGGATGTTGACAAATTGGAGCATGTCCAGAGGAGAGTGACTAAAATGGTGAAGGGTCTGGAAACCATGCCTTATGAAGAAAGACTTAGGAAGCTGGGTATGTTTAGCCTGGAGAACTAAACTATTATTAAACATAATAGCCCTGTTTAAGTATTTCAAGGAGTGTCACATTGTGAATGGAGCAAGTTTGTTTTCTGTTGCTCCAGCGAATAAGACACTGAACTATGGGTGCAAGCTCCGGGAAAAGAGATTCTACCTCAATATTAGGAGGAACTTTCTGACAGTAAGAGCTGTTTGACATTGGAACACACTCCCTTGGAGCATGGTGGGATCTCCTTGGAAGTCTTTAAACAGAGGCTGGATGGCCATCTGTTGGAGATGTTTTGATTGTGATTTCCTGCATGGCAGGGGGTTCGACTGGATAGCACTTGTGGTCTCTTCCAACTGTATAATTCTATGATTCTATGAATAACACCTTTATTGTTTCACTTCCCTTTTGGTTTGTACCCAGATGCTCTCCACCTGGCTTCCAGAATTGAAATTCTGAATCTCTTCGCAGGTGCAAACATCTCCAACATATAATGCTATTCTTCTTCCTTTCCTGTTTGGCCTGTTTCTCTTAAAATTGTAATCTGAAAAGTTAAGAACATATTTTTAAAATATCCGAGGAACCCAAGTGGCTTTCTGAAAATGAAATTTTAATCTACTTTTCAAGATTAGCAAAGAGCCTTTCCATGTGGTTTTCTCAGGTAGAAAATGTGAAGAACCATGCTAGATCAGGCCAAAGGCTTATCTATAGCAGTTGCCTCTAGAAACCACATGAGCACCCTCACCCCCACCCTCTAATTTCACCAGTAACTGAGACAAAGAAGCATAGTGGGAATGGTACTGGCAGTACTGGAGATAATATCTAGGCATCCTGACTCATAACTATTAATGAACTTATTTTTCTAGGAGTTACAATGTCTGAAGTCAGACTTCCTTTATTTGTACCTCAACATATGAAGTGCCCTTATTTTCTTCAAATATCCTAAGATAACATGGGAAACTATATAGGAAAAAATGCTTCTTCAAAAAACTTTACTCAAGGAGTTTATTGCTTAAGCAAATAAGATTGCTTACCTATTCCATCTTCAATTCTGGATCGGTGATGCCCCTGGATGTTATCATTCCTAAATCGTCACTGATCTAGGTGGGATGCTGCTGCCTGGATGTATCCCTGGTCAAAGCCTCACTCAGCTGTTCAGTTATTCATAGTTTCAGTGTGTCATTATGTCCATATTATTTCTTCTTAAAAACAAACGTTCGACCTCTGTTTATGTTTCCAGAGTTCATACCTGTCAGCTTTATTTGACAGATGCAGAACACAAAAGGCAGCATACAGTCCAACAAACATTGGAAGCGAACAATAACACACACAAAACAAAATGTACGAAAATGAAGGAAGAACCAAATGTAATACTTAAGAATTCAGCAGGCATCTTGTGGTGTCTTCAATCTTGTAATACTTTACAAATACCAAGAAATCTTTTTCACTGGGTTTGTGGAACACGTCTTTTCACCTGCTGTTGATTTCACTCACTTTCACTGTTTTCCTTCATCATAGAATCATAGAGTTGGAAGAGACCACAAGGACCATCCAGTTCACCCCCTGCCATGCAGGAATTCCCAATCAAAGCATCCCCGACAGATGGCCATGCAGCCTCTGTTTAAAGACCTTTAAGGAAGGAGACTTCACCACACTCTGAGGGAGTGTGTTCCACTGTTGAACAGCCCTTACTTTCAGGAAGTTCCTCCTAATGTTGAGGTGGAATCTCTTTTCCTGTAGCTTGCATCCATTGTTCTGGGTCCTGTTCTCTGGAGCAGCAGAAAACAAGCTTGCTCCTCAACATGACATCCCTTCAGATATTTAAACAGAGCTATCATATCTCCTCTTAACCTTCTCTTCTCCAGGCTAAACATTCCCAGCTCCCTAAGTTGTTCCTCATAGGGCATGGTTTCTAGACCCTTCACCATTTTAGTTGCTCTCCTTTGGACACGCTCCAGTTTCTCCATATCCTTTTTCAATTGTGGTGCCCAGAACTGGACACAGTATTCCATGTGGGGCCTGACCAAAGCAGAATAGTGTGGCACAATTACTTCCCTTGCTCTAGACACTATACTTCTATTGATGCAGCCTAAAATTGCATTGGCCTTTTTAGCTGCTACATCACACTGTTGACTCATGTTCAACTTGTGTTCAACTTGTGGTCTGCTTGTGGTCATCCTGTTTGATGGACTTCTATCCCTTCATAAATTTTACCACTATTAAAATCAGCTTCACAACCACACTTCTGCATTTCCCTACAAAATGACAACACATTACGAACTGAATAGCAATGCTGGGCTACACTGCAGAGTTGCCACCGAGCACTTTAACTGTTAATACTGAGCAATCTAGAGATGGGGCTGGTCTGGGCTCCTCTAAAAAGACTTTGTAAAAAGGAGCTTCTTTATCAGAGGCTTTGTTAACTGAGGTATGCCTAGACAATATAGCAGATTGATTTACTGATTGATTTAAGTTGCTCGGGGCAAGATCTCTCTCCAGGTACTTATGAGCAATGATGACTAGCTGAATGAGCTAAAGACTAGCATATTGATTGCATACATAGGATGCTACAATCTAGATGTTAACTGTAGCAATACTTTCAACTACTTGTATAGCAATCCTATCAGCTGATCAAACATGCTGGCAAGCATCATCACAGGAAAAATATCATTCAGTCCATGAAGCTTCTTCTTTCATTTTTTGGATTTGCTGCTAAAATTATGTCACTTGTCATCGACTTCCTAAAAAGTTATCCTGTAGTGATCGCAATGGGGTAAACTTGGTGCATTTGAAAATAACAATCTATAGTGCAGAAACCTTATTATTAGTGGCATGCAGAAGTCTTTGCCTGCCCTGTCTGACAGATGCTTATATATTTGTTGAAGCTTTGGTTAACACCTGGAACACCGATCTTACCAAGGCTATTGACACGATCATTCCCAAGCGTCCTTTCAAACTGTAAACCATCATATACTGAAGAACTGAAGAAAATGAAGTGGGTTGGACAACAACTAGAGTGTATCTGGCGGAAAACTCGACTCCTATCTGACAAGACTCATCATGGGCAGTTTCTTTACTTCTATAGAGAGGCAACACGTGCAGCGCAGAGATCTTTCTACTCTGCACGTATTGCATCTGTAGAGTCCCATCCAGCAGAGCTGTTTAGGGTGGTAGGGGAACTGACACAGGTTCCACCTTTGCAGAACCATTTACTTAATCTGACAACAGCCTGCTGTGATGCATTTAACAACTTTTTCGCAGATAAAATCTCTCAGATAAGACCCGACTTGGACGCCAGAGTTAAAGCAGAATCAATTGATGAGGTGTCCAGCAACTCTACTGATGTGGTTATACTGGATCAATTTCAATCTGTAAGTACTGATGACGTGGACATGGTAGAGTGAGGAAAATAACTTGCCCTCTCGATCCTTGCCCTTCGTGGCTGGCCATCCAGGGGAGAGATGCCTTGAGGATGTTTTTAAAGGACATCATCAACACATCCCTTAGGGAGGGTCATGTTCCATCTTGTTTGAAGGTAGCGGCGGTTAGACTGCTCCTGAAAAAACTTTCCCTTGACCCCCTGGATATGAAGAACTATATGCCAGTCTCTTTATTACGGTTTTTGAGCAAGGTGATCAAGAGGGCAGTTGCTCTTCAACTCCAAGCCATCTTGGATGAAACTGATTATCTAGATCCATTTCAAACTGGCTTTAGGATGGGATTTGGAGTTGAGACTGCCATGGTTGCTCTGGCTGATGATTTTCATCTAGGCATCGACAGGGGGCGTGTGACCCTATTGGTATTACTGGATCTCTCAGTGGCTTTTGACACAATAGACCACAACATCATCTTGAATTGCCTGAGAGGGCTAGGGATTAGAGGCACTGCATTGCAATGGTTCGGTTCCTTCCTCTCGGGCAGATTCCAGAGGGTGATGCTTGGGGACAGTTGCTCTGCAAGGAAAGAGCTTAATTGTGGCATCCCACAAGGTGCCATCCTGTCCCTGATGCTTTTTAACATATACATGAAGCCACTGGGAGATATCATCTGGATGCATGGGACGGGGTGTTATCAGTATGCTGATGACACCCAGATATATTTCTCCATGTCTTGCTCATCAGCTTTTACTTCAGATGGCATCTCTCCTCTCAATGACTGTCTTAAGACATTAATGGACTGGATGAGGGAAAACAAATTGGAGCTGAATCCAGACAAAATGGAGGTACTTACGATATCGGCTCCAAACCCAGGTATCAGGATACAACCTCCAGTCCTGGAAGGGGTCACACTCTCCTCAAAGGACTGCATTCACAGTCTGGGGTTGCTCCTAGATCTGTCTCTTCAGATGACAAATCAGTGAATGCAACGGTCAGGAGTGCCTGTTATCAGCTTCGGCTGATATGCCAGCTGCACCCTTTCCTGGAAGTCAGGGACCTTGAGACTATAGTACATGCGCTGGTAACCTCACATCTGGATTTCTGTAATGCACTCTACATGGGGCTACCCTTGTGCTTGGTTTGGAAACTTCAATTAGTGCAGAATATGGCAGCCATACTGGTCTTGGGCACATCTAGAAGAGACCATATTACTCCAGTACTGAGATCTCTCCACTGGCTGCCCATCAGTTTCTGGTCCCAGTACAATGTGTTGGTTATTACCTTTAAAGCCCTAAATGGCTTGGGTCCAACCTATCTCTAAGACCGCCTCCTCCCATATAATCCTCCCTGCACACTCAGGTCCTCTGGGAGAAATCTGTTACAACCAATAAAAACAAGGTTGTCTACAACTGTCCAGAGGACCTTCTCAGCTCTTGCTTCCAGATTGTGGAACGGCTTGCCAGAAGAGATCCATCATATGACCACCTTAAATAGCATTAAAAAAGCTGTTCAGACAGATCTCTTCTGGCAGGCTTTTCCTGAATAGATGCCCGGCCATCACAGAGAATAAGTAAGGTATTGATCTTGTTTAATGTCCTATTAGTTTATATATTGCTGCTTGCATGTATAGTTATTAATTGTTTTAAATTGTCTTTTATATTAATATGTTTTAGATTGCAAATTGTTTAATTCTATTTTAATGGAGGGAGGGTTGGGGGATATGATATGTATTTTTTTTATTTTTATTTTTTTTTGTAAGCTACCTTGGTTGCCTGAGTGCAGAGAGGAATAATAATAATAATAACAACAACAACAACAACAACAATCTTGTCCCCCTAGGTATAATTTCTAGAACTTGCTAGAACTTCCAACCCTGCCACACTACACATTTATAGCACTATGAATCCACTTAAGCAAGCATGGCTGCATCCTATGGAATCTTGTGATTTGTAGATTAGCGAGACACCAGAATTCTTCTGCTGAGATGTTTAGGACTCCTTTGGTAAATCCCAGGATTCCATGGAATACAGCCATGTCTGTTAAAGTGGAATCATAATGTTATCATCGTGCAACATGGGAGGACCCTTAGACAAAACAACAACAACAACAAGTTTCTCCAAACCTCAAACCTAATATGTTTCAATCTGAAAAATCAAGTGAAAGAATCAATAAAGTTTGGCTTTATTTTGATGATTTTATAATAGATAATTATTTTCCTTAATTGATTTCTAATGTGTCACTTTGAATTTGTGACTCTCTCATTGTTAGATGATTTTCTGTCTTACTTTATATAACCTGTATATGTTTCAATAACTGAACTGAGTATAATTCAGACAGAGCACTAGAAGTTCCAAAGCTGATACTTTATATTTCTGAATTCCAGGCTACACAAAAGAAAATAGTGAAGCTCAACCATTTTATGTTAAAAAATGAGAGTTCTTCCAAAGCTCTGTATGAGGTACCCTACTATAACATATCATCTAAAGGAACCTGCTCGGCAGGACTCTTATGTCTGCCTTTTATTATCTAGAGATAAGTTGTACCCTGCATAAAGCATACTGATACTAGAGTATCTGATCAGAGAACACTTTTAGGTCTCCAACAGCTACAACTGTGTTAATAATTTGGAAGTAGGCACTTAAGCAACATATCAATGCTATGATGATTCAGGCTGACTCTTTCTTCCCTCTTTCCATCTCCCTCTCCCTCTCTCTCCCATTCAGAGAGCTGAAGTTCCTTCTTTTATAATGCAGAACTTGGAATATTTTTGTATTGTACATGTATACATTACCTAATGCAGCTGCTCTGCTTTCATGTGCTTGCCTCATGTATGAATTGTGTAGCAAGAATTCTGGATAAAGAGAAAGAGGTCATATGTAAACATAAGCTGCATCTACACTGCTGAATTAATGCAGTTTGACACTGCTTAAGATGCCATGACTCAATGCTGTAGAATTCTAGGATTTGTAGTTTTATGATAAATAATAAACAACAAGAAGAAAAATACTGTTTAGGTATTTGAAAGGGTGTCACATTGAGGATGGAACAAGCTTGTTTTCTGCTGCTCCAGAAACTAGAACACGAAACAATGGATGCAAGCTACAGGATGGAAAAGATATTCCACCTTAACATTAGGAGGAACTTCTTCACAGTAAGAGCTTTTCAACAGTGGAACACATTCCCTCAGAGTGTGGTGGAGTTTTCTTCTTTGGAGGTCTTTAAACAGAGGCTGGACAGCCATCTGTTGGGGGAAGCATTGATTGTAAGTTCCTGCATGGCAGGGAGTTGGATTGGATGGTCCTTGATGTCTCTTCCAACTCTATGATTCTATGAGATATTTAGCCTTCTCTATTAGGTAGCTCTGATGTCAAAGCAAACTATAAATACTAGACTTCCATAGGAGGAAGCCATGACTGTTTAAGTGGTTTCAAACTGCATTAATTCTGTAGTGTGGCCATAGAAGATTCTGCCTACTGAGAGATCAGTGCCTGCATACACAGGTTTCCCCATAAAGCCTTTTCACCCTTCCTCAGTGATGTAAGTGCAGTTACTATACCAGACTATTACAGAAAATGTGTGGGCTCTGTTCATCTTCCATACCTTTTTGCCTCCTGCCTCCATAGCTACATAATGTGAAGATGGAATTAGTGTCTCTTAATTGAGGCCCTGAGTGTATAGGCCAGGACATGAGCAAATGGGCCAGGTCAGTCCCTGGGCTGGCACAGGAATGGGCATGTGTGTACTCCACACCTTTTAGTGCCATCACTCCTACTGGGAAGCTCCCTGTCGCTGCATCTGAAACAGAAACAAGGCACTTGGCTGCACCCATGTGGCCAGGTGCCTCGTTTCCATGTTAGACGTGGTTCCTAATAACACAATTTTGACCTGATCAACCCCTTTTAAACACAATTTTACCTATACAGTTTTTTGTTTTTGTTTTTTTTTTTAAGGAGAAAACCGCATTACAAAAATGGAAGAAAGGCAAAAATCAAATGATAACTATTTTGTGGTTCGCATATACATTTGGTAAGGGCAAATCATCTTGGCTTATATTAACATGACAAGCCTGTGAACTTCTCCTATGTATACCACTGGCAATGGACCCATCAACAAGAAGCTTGTAAGCATGAAAGGAAAATAGAGTTGAGCCAATGGCCATCAATTGTATGTAAGATTGCCAGGACTGCTCCGATATTGGAGGCACGTCACTTACAAGAATGTCACACCACCACAGGACATGTAGTGCTTAAGAGTATAGAAACATCCAAGATTACAGCAGATGGTTTGGCAGCTTGGCATCCAACTTTTGGGGAAATAAGAGTGGTTGTTGTTATTAAAGAACAAAAAGAAGAACAAACAATCTGTGATACAGCCAGCCTTCATTTTATTATGCCATTGTATATAATGGGACTTGAGCATGTATGGATTTTGGTATCCATGAGGGGTCTTAGAACCCAAGCCCAGGGGATACCCCAGTTGCCCAGTATCTGGATTCATGAAGAAGGACAATGCAAACAATATATTATACCAGGATCCATTCTAACCTGACCTGTTTCTAGGAATGAAACACCGTTGGTCACCTTGATGTATGTCCTTAATTCGATGGGTAGTGCATCCTGTTTTGCTGGATCTCTCAGTGTCATTCAGTGTTATTAATCATAATATCCTTCTGGTCCATTTGGTTGAGATGAAACTTTACAGCACCATTCTGCAGTGGTTTTGTTCCTTGAGTAATTGTTTCCAGAGAGTGGTGCTGGTAGACTGTTGTTCAGTACTTTGACTAGAAATGGGAAAGCCCAGGAAAAAAATTGGGGAAAAATTGGAAAAAAAACACCCCCACCTTTTTCCCCCCGAAGCCTTTGTTTTTGTTTTTCTGAAAAACTGGAAAAATTGAAAAAAGAAGAAGAAAATCAGTTATGAAATATTTTATTTTAGCAAGATGAATAATATCTTTAAGAAGCTATATTCTCCAAATCATTTCTAAGAACTATGTACAATATCAGTTTATCCTAATTTTTGTGCAATGAGTGAGGATAAACCTAGATTACCAAACGAACTCTCCAATCCAAGGGCAAGATGTATTTCTTCCTATAGGGGGCACTGCTATTGTCACAAGCAAAGAAAAAGGTCTGCTTGGTTCTGGTGTGTCCTCTTCACTGGCCTCAAATCACTGAAGGAAGTACAGCAACAAAAAGGACCTGAATGTATACATAATTTAAAAAGGTAAGCGTTTAAATTTATCTGATTTCAGAAAATTGAACCATATTTATTTATGTATTTATTTGGAGTATTTATACCAGACTTTTTAGCCTCTTAGAGCAGTTTACAAATTGTTGATTAGACAGTTTCCTGCTCTCAGGCTCACAATCTAAAAGGACATGACATGAAAGGAGAAGGAGAAAGAAAAGTGCAGAAGGGGATCAGGTTTTCTTTCTCTGGGCTTTGCCTGGTGGAGCTAGGCCTGCCCTTCTCTCCCTCTGGGGCCATTGCTCAAGCTCAACTTTTTGGTAAATAATTATTAAGTTAATACTAATCTGGTTCTTTACTTCCCTCACCCCCAACCACAGCTTAATGTTTTCTTGCAAGCTAACCACTAAATTATTTTTCTTTCCTATTCCCCTCAGAAAAATGGTGAGACCAACATCTAGTATATGGAGGCATTTTTACTTACAAGATCTTCTCAGAAGAAAAATGTGATTTTCCAATATTCTCAGATGAAATATGCATTTCCAAATGCTATTGGGATGACAAAACACATTCTCGTATATAATAAGTGCCCTGTATATCCTTCATGGATCTAGGTGAACAGGATTAAAAAATCCTTCATGGATCTAAGTGAAGAGGATCATAAAGATGAAAGTGCACATAGCTTTCCACAATGTTCTTGTTCAAGAAGTCCTCTTCCTGCTCCATCTGTAGCATCAGCAGCATCTTCAACTAAACCTATACTGATAACAACTGCATCAACCCCTCCTCCCCCCCAAAAAAAACCCCAACACTCAATAACTTCATTTGTTGACAAGATGACACCCAAAGATCAGGAGAAAAAATGATCAAGCTCTTGCAAGAGCAATATGTTCTTTTGGGACACCATTTTCAATAAGTGAAAATAAATACTGGCAGGAAACTTTGAAATTATTTAGACCATCATACTATTAGTCTAGCCAACATTCTTTAAGCAAGCCTCTTTTGGAGTCAGAATATGAACATATTATGAGAATCTGTGCAAGGAAAAAAATCAATGAAGCACTGTGTCTTGCACTACTTACTGATGGATGGAGAAATGTGAGTGGAGAAGGAATTACAAATTTTGTGATAACAACACCTCAACCAGTTTTTTTTAAAAAGAAGCATTGAAACAAGAGACAACATACATACTGCAGAGTATATCAATTGTAAAATATGTGAAGTCCTATTAAAAAATGAAAAGGTGAAGTATTTGCTTTGCTGACTGACAATGCCAACAATATGAAAGCATAATGGGAGATCATAATGGATAAGTATCCACATATTACTGCAATTGGATGTGCCTCTCATGGGCTAAAATTGCTTCTTAATGATATTATGAAACTGGACACCCTTCAAATGATTTATAGACAAGCAAAATAAGTTATAAAACATGTAAAAGCTACTCATATTGCATCTTCTGTTTTCAAGTAGGAAAAAATACAAACAATAAAATAGTGACCCTGAAGATCTGTCCTAAAACATGGTGGATGGAGTTATAATCTCCTTTGAAAGTTTACTAAAAAATAAGCTGTTCAAGAAACAGTAACAGTTGAAGATCTTACACACCCAGAAGTGTAAGAAACACTGTTCTTAATCAGGATGTCTTCTGGGTTCAGCTACAGAATTCCCTGAATAATCCAAAGCCAATTTCTATAGTAATCACTACAACTGAATCAGACAATGCACTTCTGTCAGAAATTTCTTTTCAAATGGCCAAAATAAAAACAGATGTTTTTGAGAATCTTGATGTATCTCCATGTACAACCATTGGTTACAAATAAAATTTTAAAAATAGAAAAAGTATTAATTTTTTTGGTAATAATTGTTTGAATATATTGTATTTTAATATACCAACAGTGATAATTTTATGTCAGATCAAATTGTGCATAGTCATATTTTATGTTCCTAAAGTAACAAAGTGACTTTCAGTCTGTAAAAAGTGCTAATGTTGCATTTTTTTATTTTTTTCTAAAAATTTCCATTTCCCCTCCCAAAAACCTGGGAAATTGTTTGGGGTTTTTTTTCATGGCTGCAAAATTTCTGGAAATTTTACCTCTCTCAGCTTGGCCACTGGCCCCTATGCATGAAGCCACTCACAATGGTAATCTAGAGTTTTGAGCCATATGTCATTAGTATGCTGATGATAGCCAGCTCTTTCTCCTTTGCCACAGATGCCACTGAAGTCCTGAAGCGTTGTTTGGGTGCACTACAGGATTAGAATCATAGAGTTGGAAGAGACTACAAGGGTCATCCAGTCCAACCCCCTGCCATGCAGGAACTCCCAATCAAAGCATCCCCGACAGATGGCCATCCAGCCTCTGCTTAAAGACCCCTAAGGAAGGAGACTCCACTACACTCTGAGGGAGTGTATTCCACTGTCGAACAGCCCTTACTGTCAGGAAGTTCCTCCTAATGTTGAGGGGGGAATCTCTTTTCCTGCAGCTTGCATCCATTAGATGTGGGCAAATGTGAGCCTCAATCCAGACAGCATGCATAATCTTTCAGTCAGTAGGAAACCTAACCTAGTGTTGGGATAACAGACTATTCTGGATGGGCCAGAATAGTGTTGTGAGGGCAGATCTGACCACAGTGGTTCTTGCCTTAATTACTTCCCAGTTAGACTACTATAATCCACTCCAAGTAGGAGTGTCCTTGAAAGGTGTTCACAAGCTACAGCTAGGTCAAAATGCAGAGACCAGGCTGTTGCTGGCTGAAAGTATAGCTCTTACACAAACATCCAAGCTCAGTTGAAAGTGCTAAAGAGTTTGGGGACCGGGACATGAAAAGGATGGGTTGGGGGACACTATATCTAAAAGATTATCCCCTGCCATATGAGTGCATCTGAAATCTGAGATCCTCAGCAGAGGCATACTGCATCCCCTACCATTCCATAAAACCACATTGTGATAGGGCTTTCTTTGTAGCATCACTCCAGCTGTGGAATTCCCTCCCAAGTGAAATCAAGGTAGCTCCATCCCCTATGACTCCCCAGGGGCAGCTAAGACTGTGTTATTTCACATAGCCTTTATTCCTTAAAACAAAGAGGGGATGCTCCCACCATTTTCAACACCTGAGGATTTTGAAATATTTTTAAAATTCTATTTTAGTTTATTTTTATATATTTTCTTTGTGTATTTATTTATTTTTAAATTGTTATATATTAACTTGGGGGCCCTAACAGGCTGAAAGGCCATAGATATATTACATAAATAACTTTATATTTTTCTTCTTGGAAATCCTAAAATGATGGTAGATGTAACAGCTTATTAAAGTTTTAACAACTTGCTGGCTGGTTCCACCTCTCCTGTGAGAATGTTTCTTCAAAACAGAAGTTGGCAAAGTGTGCTGTACTCTTTGGAAGAAATGAAAAAAAGATGTCAAAGCTTGTTAAGGTCAGTGAGCAAAACATCATGGACTGTATAGTATTATGAAATTATTAATTTAAAAATTATATATAAATAAAAGCATCTGGTGAATGAATAAGAATAATTTTGTTCACTTGGTTAAATTAAATGCCAGCTGTCTCTGTCCTCAACCATATTTTCTCATAAAAGGTTTTACAGAGTCAGCCTGCTTATGGAAATGCAGAATGTATGCAGACTGTAAGGTCTAAGCGTACAATGATTTCAGTCTGTATTGATAGGCATAAATCAGATATTTGAGAAAATAAATATTAAATAAATATTTGCAAAATATCTGATGGATTCAGTATCATAATAATAATAATAATAAATATTTATTTATAGCCCGCTCCTCTGTGGAAAACAATCAGAGCGGGTTACAGCACAAATTAAATCATACAAGTTAAAACAGTACAACAGCCCATACCCCAGCCTCCTACCCCTTAAAATTAAACTAATAATGAGTTAAAACCAACAGCAATTAAAACAACAAAGTAAAATGCATTCTCGTGAGCATCATTCCTGAGCAAGGTGGGAGACAGCAACAGGGTCAGGAATGTAGGGAGCTAGCAGAAAATTAAAAATCAATTTTTCAATTTTTGGAGCCGGGAACTACGAGATTTCAGGGAAGGCCTGCCGGAGGAGATGCATCATATTGAAAAACGCATGAGACTGCGAAAATAAAAGTATTCCAAAACAAAATAAATAAGTCTGTTTTCTTTCAAAAGACTTGAGTGCATTCTGAGAATGTTGTACCCTAGTGTGGACATTGTCCCAGTTTCTCCTATTCATCCTATTTAATGTCAACCATCATGTGATTTTTGTTATTATACCTAGACATAATTTATTTTTCATTTTGCTGCATTGTGTTGCTAGGACCCATTTTTATGTTAACAGAGTAGCATGTTTACCATTCATGTTTAACTGAACCTCTAATCCCTCTTGCAGTAATAGAATAAGAAAGCATTTAGGAGGGAGTAGATCAGGTGGAAAGGTGCTGGGTCATTTCCATCAGCAATTACCTAGGGAACTGATGCTAAACTTTCCACAAAATGTCTTCTCATCACTAACTTGATTTACTCACCAGAAAAGCAGTATGAGACACAATACAATGTAGGCCTCATTCCTACAACAAAATAAATAGTTTTTTGAGTCGAATTAATGAAGTGATTTAGTGCCAAATAGATGTTCACACTATTCTAGCCATGATTTAACCTACCTGTTTCAATTGCATCCACTTCACATTCACATTCAGCAATGGATCGATTCAACATAGAGCTGCCTCACAGGGGAGGCACAAAACCGAACCAAATAGACAGCACATTCACATTTGTGCTGAATCAGTTCATTTCAAAAGTGAAGAATGCAGTGGATCTGAAAGAACTGGTTTAAATGGGTTTAGCTCTGCACCTCCCCCCCTCCTTGTCAAACCGCACCAGAAATTCAGTGCAAATGTGAACAAAGGCCATTTAAACCAGTTCAGGTTGGTTTGAAATCCAGTTTATTATGTAGTGGGAATGAGGCTGTAGTTTGTCAATAGTCAGTCTTGATCCAAGGACAATTCTGTACTCAGCATGTGTGAGTGCACATGCATTTGGGGGCTACAGAATAATTTAAGTGAACCAGTTCATGGGCCAAGCAGAAGGGGTCTCATGAAATGCAGAAAGGCTTTCAAAGAAAGCAGAATATATTGTTGAACAGCAGTGGATAGTCTTGAGAGAGGCTATAAGAAGTGAATCATGAGGATGAAGGAAGAGGTAGAGGATGACAGAATAGAAGCAGTTGACATAAAGAGAGAAAAAGGGCTAGGTAGGAAGTCATTTTAATAGGAACAAGTAAAATGAGGGGAATAAGAAAGAGGGGGATTGGTGTGTGGTTCATGGAACCAGGAAGGTCTCGTGTACTCCTTCCAGCAGACCTTCCTTATGGAAACATAATTATTTAGAAGGGGTTTCCCCATTTTTATTTATTTTTGGCAAAGTGAAATCCCAAAGATATTCTGGTCTGCTGTAATATTACAGTATATATGAGACTCAGGTTCTTCATAATTTACTGATTTTTTTACATTAAAATACAAAAGAAAACACACAACACAGAGATGTTAACCTTCCTATTTAACTGCTATGCTGCACTTAAATGTATTGAAGTATTATGAAGAAGTATTTGATTGCATTTATATAAACTGTCAGACAAAATGTGAGGACATTTCAAAATTTCACACGAAAAACACATTTTCTGATTTTATATGAGAGACAGAGAGAGAAAGGTTAATTTGATTCCAGGTTGTAAAGCAGGCTAAGTGTAAGCCTTAAATGTTCTGAAGATCATACCTAAATAATTCTTCCAATGAAACGACTCACTTGTAATTCAAGCAGACAAAATAGAAGAGATCGGGAGACAATGTCTACAAGCAGTCTTTGAAGATTTAAAACTCCTAAAGCAAACTTTAATACCCCATATTTTTTGAAACTCACATTTTGTTTCAGGATGGTATGGATGTTGGGTTATCTACCTAAATCAAGGCTTCTCAAACTTTTGTCACAGTGAACTCCTGTAACTTAAAAAATTGTGTTTGGACTTCTCAAAATATTATAGCTCCTGTTCTAGTGTCACATCAGTCTCTATACATTGGGGAGTAAAATGAAAGGATTTTAACTTTCTGTCACTCCAGAGAGAAATTATTATTAGTCTAAAGGTGAAAGAAAACAGCACCAACTTTTTCGCCATCATGGAGGAACATAACAGAAGTGATTCAGAACTGATTCTATCAACAAATTTACATGTAACTATAATCTTGTAACCCATATTTACCAGAGCCAGAGGAGATTATCACATGGGAGAGGAAAGTGTCCTTCTCCTGTGCTTAATTTGTGTTATTAGCATGATTGGGGGTGGGGGGATTATCACACCTTCATGGGTTCATACCATTCTTCTACTGTCTGTAAACAGTAATGGACCCAGCATTGGGTATTAACAGGAATTTCTGATAATACCCAATGACATGTCCGTTACTGTTTATAGACAGTAGAAGAATGGGATAAGCATGGGTGTGTGTGATAATCTTATGCCCAATCGTGCTAATAACATGAATTAAGCAAGGAAGAAAGACACTTTCCTCCCATGTGATAATCTCCAGAATGATGTAGTGGTTTGAGCATTGGACTACCACTCAGGAGAACAAGATTCAAATTCTTGCCCAGCCAAAATAACTTGGGCAAATCACATTCTCTCAACCTCAGAAGAAGTCAAAGGCAACCTCCCTTGAACAAATCTTGCCAAGAAAACCCTATGATAGTTATGTCTTAGATCTGCAATACATTGGCAGTGACATGAAGGCACAGAACAACAACATTTGAACATATAAAACTTGTTTGCTATGCATTGATCTGTCATTGATCATTTTCCTATCTCACCTCCTGCCCTTGCAATGTGTCTTGCCTTTTGTATTGAACTCTGCTGTCCACAATCATCACAGAACAATTCTGAAAGATTACCTACTTTCCACATATTCCAGCTCTTTCAATGGCTAAAAACTTACTTTTTAAAAAAATGAAAGCTTGTAATCTGGGTGATATAATGGTCAAAATGTGCACCACATAGCATGCTTAGAATCCAGATTAAAGCTGGCTAACTGGATGCAATGACAACTCTGGGTGATGCTGCTAGTCTACATCCACAAACTAATGAAATACGGTTATATTAATGTGCTATTAGATGTAAAGTTTAATAGTTAATCTTGCTTTTCAGAGTAAATATATAATGCACTACCATATGCTGGGTACAAATAACAATAAGGTTATCTGGAGAACAGTTGGACTAGACTGTATTCATCCATCAGAACCTTGGAGACATGACCTTTCAAAATTATTTTGAAAGCAAAAGGTAGTTTCAATATGTGGATATTGCTGCATTCATATTTGCTTGGCTTTATCTTCCTCCACCAAGGGCAGACAATTGTATTATGTGATAGTCATCATTGGTTGTTTATATAGAAACAAGTATAGAGGTACACAATTGAAACAAAGCTTTTTTTATTCAGATCAATTCTGAATATTCCCTGGAAACCAAGATGATGAAATTGAGGCTGTTGTACTTTGGCCACATGTTAGGGAATGTAGACGGTAGTAGAAAAAGACCATGCACCAGATGGCTAGACTCAATCAGGGAGTTTATGGGCCTGAATTTACAGGACCTAAGCAGAACAGTGGAGGAGAAGACATCTTGGAGATGTTTCATCCACAAGGCCACCACGAGTCAGTGTGATTCAAGGGCAGTTAACACACACACACACATGCATATCCAATATTCTTGCTATTGTTAGCTGCCCTCGAGTTGGTTCTGACCCATGGTGACCCCATGGATGAGACATCTGCAAGAATCCCTATCCTCCACTGCCCTGCCCAGATCCTGCAAGCCCAGCTCACAAACCCCCTAACTGAGTCTATCCATCTGGTTTGTGATCTTCTTCTCTTTCTTCTGCCCTTCTCTTTCTTCTACCCTCTACCTTTCCTAGAATTAGCCTTCTCATTATGTGGCCAAAGTACAATAGTCTCAACTTGATAATCTTTGCTTCCAAGGAAAGCCCTGGTCTGGTCTATTCAAGAACCCATTTGTTTGTCTTCTTGGCTATCCAAGGTATCCTAATTACTCTTCTCCAGCACCACATTTTGAATGAGTTGATTTTCTTTCTGTCTACTTCCTTCACTATCCAGCTCTCACATCTATACATGGTAATTGGGAATCTACATCTTCAGAGGGAGAGAGAGGTCTGCCACCTCCATCAGGCCTGGACTAAAGTAAGTAGATGAGCCCTCCCTTTGCCATCTACATCTTCAGAGGGAGAGAGAGGCCTGCCAGCTCCATCGAGCATTTCCATTCTGTTGGCCACCACTTTGTCTTCCATATTTGTTGGCATGTTTTAATTAACACTAAAGTTGCATCTGTCTATAGGCACTTTAGCAGTTCAATTGAGATAACATCTGTTCCTGGTGATTTCTTTTTTCCCATTTCCTTTATTGCAGATTCCACTTCACTTCTTAGAATTTGGGGTTCATCTTCATATGGCTACTCATTCCAAATATCATTCATTCCCTCATCTCTTTTGTATAACCTGTGCATTGCTTCCAGTGTCTTTTTATTTCTTCTTGTGACTGTATAGTGTTCTTTTTTTCTCTCTCCACAGAGCTGTTAGGGATGTAGAGAGACTTTCTGTGTCCACTACGACCACTTGCAGAATGGAGCCATGTAGAAAGGATGCCAAAAAGAAGATCTCTGTAGAGATAACTGCAACAGTCTTCAGGCCAGGAAGGAAAAAATTCTTTCACTGCAGCAAATGATCTCCAGTTCCCTGCTTGCTGAATAAAGACACAGGCACTGCCAGTCTTCACACGATAGGAGGGCTTTAATCTTCACTTGCAATATATACAAAGATATATACATAGAGTATATCGGACAGCCATCTCAAATACTCACTCTCTTACTCCAACCAACAATATGCTCCACCAACCACCTTCCACAACAAACCCTCAATGGAGACATTTCCCATCTCCCTTATATATGTGGTCTAAATGCTCATTGCATCATGCATATCAGGTGTGCATAATACCTACTAGTTACCCACATACACCTGCCACTTGAGCTTAGCTTCTTTCATTACTTGCTTACAGCTCCATCTTGTGGTCACATCCATGTCATTTCCTGACAAGAGCATCCCTGCCCTCGGTTTGAACTTGGCTTTAATTTCTGGAATCTTTTAATTAGAGATCTCTCATTCTTTTCTTTTTGTTGTTTTCTTCTATTTCTCTGCATTGATCATTGTAGTATTTTTCTTTATCCCTGCATGTCGGACATTGGACAGTTGTGTTCATATTTCTGGCTTTGTTCCTTGGATTTTGCTTTTCTTCTTTCTTTTGTTGCATGAAGTGTTTCATCTGTCATCCAATGCTTCTTATCTTTCTTTTTGGTTACTGTTAGTATTTTTTTCCCCATTCATCCTTAATTATGTCTTTGACTTCTGTCTACAGTTCATCAGGTTCCTGGTCGATTGTACTCAATAGTTCAAATCTGTTTCTTACATTGTCCTTGAATTCATCTGAAATGTTATTCAGGTCATATTTTGGTATAATGATGATTTTTGCTTTCTTCTTCAGCTTAACTCTGATTTTTGTTATGGGCAGTTTGTGGTCTGTGCTGCAGTCAGCTCCTGGTTTGGTTTTGGCCACAAGAATAGAGCTTCTCCATCTTCTACTTCGAATTATGTAGTCTATCTGATTTTTATGTTTACCATCTGGTGATGTCCAGCTCATCACCACTTCATATATTAACATCACTTCATATACTAACATCCAAACAGCAGCATGCATGTTTAAGCTTCTCTAAGATTACATAACTAATTCTTAAAAACAGTTTTTGGTGTAAAGTCTCCTTTGCAATGCTACAGCAAAGCACAATTTTATTTCCTTGTGTCAAAGGAGCTAAGGAATTCTGAATATACTAGAAATTCTTGTTCTGGATTCTTCTTGGCTGTTGTGGTATCAATTCATTGGTAAATGTGCCAGGTGCACATTCATCCTAAGCATCTTCCAGCTTCATTTATTTTCCCTTCACTGAATGCTCTGGCCAGAAACGTATTCTGGCATAACAGTGAAAAATGAATTATTGCTACCCTGTGCTACCAAGAAAGAAAATGTCAGTGTAGCTGTGCACTTTTCATTTCTTCACATAACCAAAGGCTAGCTAGGCAGCTTTTAAAATTTTCTTTAAAATATCTCTTCTGCTAAGGAGCCTGTTTTTTTTTTTTTTAAAAAAAAAAAATCATTGGGGGGGGTTACCCATTTTATGGCTACTGTCTCACAGGAGTCACATGGAAATCTAATATTTCACTTTGTTCTCTTTATACCCTCCTGATTAGGGTAAACTAATTCATTATCGCAGGGGAAAGCAGATTTGTTTTACCTGACTATACCAGAGAGTATATTACTCCAAAAGGGGCAGAGCCACTTATACAAGTAATAAACAGATTTCACACTTCCCAATAAATAGGGGAAATCATGTTGAAGCAAAGGGGACATAATTCACCCTGACAACTGAGACAAGTAATATAGTGTGTGCACTTATTGACAAAGCTGGGTTTTTTTTATCAAAACAAAAAGTAGTTTCCATGACAACTGCCACACTATGTAATCCCAGTGCTAAAGAAAAGTAAGGAACTTGTTTTATGAAGAAGGAACTATTCAGATATGTGTGCTCAGTTTCAGGGGGCTTTTTGGGGGGGGAAAATCATCAACTTAGCAAAGAACTGTTTATCATGTGAAAAACCCAAACCATAAAGGCCTGTATGAGAATGTGCATTTTATATTCCAGCTGTGTTCTTCTACAAATACTCTTTTACTTTAAGGCATGTACTGCTTGCAATAAAACTTTTAAAAAAGATTTCTGAGCATTTTTCAGTTACAAAAAAAAAAAAAGAAAGAAAGAAAAGAAAAGAAAAGAAAAGAAAGAAAGAGAAAGAAAGAAAGAAAACCTTCCCTCCTCTCACAATCTCAACAGTGGCATTTAATGCAATGTATACAGTTTATATTGTTATTGCATAACTTGTCAATTATGACAGTTTTAAGACAAAGGAGAAGGTTGAATAAGAAATGTGTTATGATTGTGTTACAATCTGTTTTGCCAGAAGCTCAGGTGGTTTTCTGGAAGTCCTTGTAGTGAATTTAAATTCAGTGAATAAAATGAAAGGAAACCAAATAGTTTTGAAGATGTCATCTTTTATCTCACTTCTTGACAATCTAGAATGATATTAGTTTTTCAGCAAATATGATAAGCCACACTTATTTAAGCCTATGACAAAGGAGATTATCGCATTGTCTTTTATTCCTGTGCTAGATGCAGGATATCTAATTTCAGTTTTATTAAATGTTGCCAGATTGATGATTGCTCATTCTTGAAAAATCTTCATGATTTCTCACTGAAGATTATCATACCGTCTTTTATTCCCAGGCTAGGCATGGGATATAAATGCACAGGGATGGATTCTATCATATAGCCTGTCCCCAGGCCATACTCATCCCATACCTGTTCTTTAAAAGGTTTGGGAGAAGCCCAGATCAGGTATGGGATGAGTACTGCCTGGGGACGGGCTACATGATAGAATCCATCCCTGTGCATTTACATCCCATGCCTAGCCTGGGAATAAAAGACGGTATGATAATCTTCAGTGAGAAATCATGAAGATTTTTCAAGAATGAGCAATCATCAATCTGGCAACATTTAATAAAACTGAAATTAGATATATGTAGGATAAAGTTTCACATTTTCTTTATCAAAGATTAAGATTAATAAGAGTATCATTAGAACATATGGTCTGATTCCTCATATGTCAGTCCAGAACTTCAGCCTAAAACTTTTGAATGGCTGGATATGACAATTGTAAGTTTTCAAGAGAGCCAGCCCCTTGGTGGAAGCTTGTGAACTGCTAGAGAAATGGGTTAACTGAAATGTCTTTTGTTCACACAGCAATACTAAAATAAGAGACATTGAGATGATATGAGAATAGACATACCTCTGACTTCTTCAACTGTACTATGTATTCACTATTTTAGTTACTTATTTAACCTTACCTGCCATGTCTTCCAAATTAATTTGGTTTCTGGAAATAACAAGAAATTGAAAGAATTCAAAGACATAGTCATGTTAAATCTGTAGAATCACTATGCAGGGAGATCTTGTAGCACCTTTGAGACTAACTAAGGAAAGATGTTGGCAGTATGAGCTTTTGTAGACTTAAGTTTACTTCCTCAGATGCATTTGGTCAAATGCAATATATGGTTTTACCAAATGCATCTGAGGAAATAGACTTAAGTCTTTGAAAGCTCATGCTACCAACTTCTTTCTTTAATTAGTTGCAAATGTGCTACAATATCTCTTTACAAAAAAATGGAAAGGTATTTCTTCAAATTGCATGCAAGATGAAAATAAGAATAAGGTGAAGCTCTTGATTCAATGTCTTTCATAAATGCTGGCTGAGAGAAGAGCATCTTTCTTCCTCTTCCTGTATATCTCTGCAATGTAGCACTTAAGTAGACATTGTTTGGGAGGAAGCTATGTAACTTTGAGAGCACAACACCTCTGAAGTGGTAGCTTTGTGCTCTTGCAGTAACAGATTTTATTTTATGAAGTTAGAGTGAAACTACATATGATCTGAACTGTGGAGTTTGCTACACAGAATGACTACCCACAAAACCACCATCCTGCTTATGCTTTGTATCCACCTGCTCTGGTCTTGAATAAGGGAACTATTTGAGCTATTTGAATAAGGGAACTATTTGAATAAGGAAACTATCCAAACGACACAGTTATAGTTATTCCACTAACTGTGTGGTCCATCCTATGGAATCTTGGGGTTTGTAGTCTGGTGAGGCACTAGAGGAGATATCTGGCAGAGTGTTCTATATCCCACCTTAAAGCGCTGATCCCAATTCTTTAGGATGGGACTGTGGCAGTTAAAGTAGTATTATAATTCTGCAGTATGAATGGGCCCCTGGTCTTGATAAGTAACCCTTTCACATACACTGAAAAACATACACATACATATATAGACATTTTTATGAAGGCTCAAAAATAATGTTTGATTTGATGCAGAAAGAGAATTAATTCTGGGAAAAATGAGAAGATGAATAAAAAATGAAAAACATTTCCCTATGAATGCAGAATTATACATTTAGGATCACATGCAGTTTGGACCAGACTGGGATTTGTAGGCTTTGTCTAAAAAGCTGGGTAAGTGAGAAGTTTTGTAGGATAAGAATGTCTCTCAGAAATAATGATCCCAGGTTCTACAAGGCTCTGTAGACAATTAACACATTGAAGGTCAATCATCTATTTAAAACAGCTGCATGTGGCCCCTGGACTCCACTTTTTTGCTCCCCCAATAACCCAAAGTACTTTTCAGACAATTTTCCTGCCAAAACATGCAGAATGCCCCCCTCCCAATGAAAAACACATGAAATCACCACACTCCACCTCACAAGCAATTGAGAACCTTGTACTGTGTCCAAATAACTCTATTCCCCTCTTCAGTCCCTCTCAAAATGGAGACAGGAAGGGATACAATGTAACTCTCTATTGCTATTTCAAGAGGCTCTGCAAAGGAAAACTGAAATATTCAAGCTTGATTTAGGTGAGTGGACATGGGGAATTTGGTCTAGTGTGGACTGGGCAGACACTCTCTTCTCAATAAACCAGCCACCCCACATGCTGAGGCAGTTATTGAGCAATCTTCATTCTGGACACCCATTGACTGGAACCACACATTAGGATTGGTTTCATATCACCATTAGTGACGCCTCCCCCTTTCCCATTAGTTCCTGTGCTTCATTAGTTCTTGGGATTGTGCATGCATGTGTGCTTGTGTGTGTGTTCCTTATCTTCTTACTAAAATTATAAAACCTATTTGGAATTGCCTCTGGAATTCTTTGTGATTTGGAACCAGTATACAAACGGTTAAGATTCCAAGACTGGTTGTTGCCCCAGTTGAAATATAATTTTATTTGAGCTACTAAAATTACCCTAAACATAATTTGTGGGTGACGGAATTCCTGGGACCCTAGCATTTTGGGTAACAGACCTGTCTGAGAACTCTCTCTGATTCCAGCCTGCCCATGTTACAAGATGGGTGAAGTGTTGTCCTTATGTGCCCAGCAACACTTGTAGGGATATAGAAGGCAGGTCATTTTAAAAACGGAGGGGCCCAATGAAATTGAAAGTACAAACTGGGGTAGTCCAAAGATAAGCCTTTGATCATATGCACATTGCACAACCTTGCACTCAGTGAAAAATCATCTTCTTTCGGGGCTTTAGCTGCTTGCTTGATTTAGATCAAATTGAGGAAACAGATTCTGTGACATCCCATAAATTAATAATAATCCAAATAATATGAAAACTGGAACTGATGAGTGATTGAAAAAAAGTCATAAAGGGACAATCATTGTAACCCTAAAGAAATATTTTTTTCAAAACTTTTTGAATATAGTAATTTTGATAATAATTTCCTGACAAGAATGTTTTAGGGACATAATCCCAAACCAAAGGTTTTTTTGTGTGTGTTTTGTTTTGTTTTTTGTAAAATAAAGTGGCAATAACTGAGCTTTTGGACTGGCTTATAAAAGTTAACCTAAAATGCTTCTTCTAGCAAGTGATATGTAAAATGGCTAACCAAAGATAAGAACCAAGGGCATAAATATGTCATTTTCACCTTAAATTCAAAAAGGCCTTAGGTTCTGCAGTAAGGTGCTGCTTGTCTACTGAAAATTTTCTGCTTTAATGTATTAAATTATGCATGTATCACTGTGGAAGCAGTTTCCATATTAAAATAGTTCCTTTAGGCCAAAATGTCTCCAAGTTCTTATAGGAAACCTTTATAAATTCTTCCTTTTTACTCTTTTTAAATATCCAAACATTTTTGAATATCTAAGTATTAGTTTACTACATTAAAACTAAAGAAGATTATAACATCCATTGGTATTAGTATGAAATTATTACAGGGTTAATAGGATTAGTGGAGAAGAATCAGAGCAATTCGTCTTTTAAAAGCATTTGATAAATCTAAGAATAGATTGTTGAAGCTGGGTATGTGACTTGAAAGGATATTGTGGTGTGATGTGTGGTCTTACCATTGTTTTCTGTTCTACTTGTGTTTCCCACTAAAATTGAAAGTGTCCTCAGGAAGAAACTACATGAGGCAAGCAATCTCATTTTGAATTACATTTTACAAAGACTAATACAAAATTCTACATTTAGTTCACAAAAATTAACGGACTGTAACTGTAAACCTTCCCCTGCATATTCTCCCTTGACTTTATTTAGCAATCATTTCAAGTCTTTGCTATTTTCTGGTTGTATTGTGGTGTCTTCAAAAAGAGGGTCAACAGCTACCTTCTGCAGATGATCTAGCTGAACCTATGTTGAACCCAAACCTTTGAGCCTAGGAATGTTGGAATTTATTTGAAATTACCTTTGCCCTGGCCTAACTTTGCACCATCATTTTTTGCTGTGTCACTGAGTGGGAGGAGGTTTGGTTCATGCACAACTAAGCTTCTTCCTCCTCCTCTCCTCCCTTTTAAAGTTTCTGGACATTTTTGCTGACAGAATAGTCTTGTCTTGTGACTAATCCTAACCAATAGTGACTGTGGCAGAGCCAAGGTCCGGTTTTCTGCCTGTGAAAAACAGGTGGTTTTTTTTAAAAAAAAATTAATGATGTAGGTGAAGAATTCTGCAACCTATTTTTTTAAAAAAATGGATGCTCATGGGGGCTTTTAAGAGTCAGCTTTGACCAATCAGAAAAGTCAGGGAGGACTTAAAGGATAGCCCTGTTTGAATATTTGAAGGGATGTCATATTGAGGAGGGAGCAAGCTTGTTTTCTGCTGCTCCAGAGACTAGGACGCGGAACAATGGATACAAATTGCCGGAAAAAAGATTCCACCTCAACATTAGGAGGAACTTCCTGACAGTAAGGGCTGTTCAACAGTGGAACACACTCCCTCGGAGGGTGGTAGAGTCTCCTTCCTTAGAGGTCTTTAAGCAGAGGCTGGATGACCATCTGTCAGGGATGCTTTGATTGGGAGTTCCTGCATGGCAGGGGGTTGGACTAGATGGCCCTTGTGGTCTCTTCCAACTCTATGATTCTATGAACACAACAACAACAACAACAACAACAACGGATGTAGCTGTATGGTGGGGACTAATAAAAAGGGTGGATTTATGCAGCTGTACAGTGCCACAGTCTCTGAAAACAGCCTAGCTACAGACCTAATTGAACTGCTACAATGCCCACACACAGAAGCAACTGTAGTGCTAACTAAAATATGTCAACAAGTGTGGAAAACAAAGAGGTGGCCAACAGACTGGAAACACTCGCTATGCATACCAATGCACAAAAAAGGAGATACAAAAGACTGCAGCAACTATAGGATCGTAGCAAGCAAAATAATGGTCAAAATTCTGCAGCATAGACTCCAATCATACATGAAGAGAGAAATTCCAGAGGTGCAAGCAGGATTCAGAAAAGGGAGGGGCACCTGGGACCACATAGCAAACATACAATGGCTAATATCGCACACCAAAGAATTCCAAAAAAGAATTAGCATGTGTTTTATAGATTACACAGAAAGCTATGGAACAGAAGATAAGATGATCAAGTTGAGACTATCGTATTTTGCCCAGTGGCATCACAGGCGGGGGATGCTGGGGGTTTGGGCCACACCGTGTGACGCCCCAGAATGGGGGTGACACTCCAGAGGAGGGTGTGACACCTGGTTGGCACACCAACCCTTGCAGGTGCTCCTTGGGCCTTGTGCCCATGCAGGTCCCACTCTGGGCCTTGGGGTGGGGGGGGGGGTGTCTGAGTCTTGAGGGGTCTATGGCCTGGGTGGGCAGTGAGTGGACGTTTCCACAGCCCATGCATCCATTTTGCTGGCCGACACGGCATTCCCCAGTTTCTCCTGCCTGTGTGGCTGCTTGCCCCCAGCCTGGAAATCCCATCCAGAAGTCCTACCTCCCCCAATAGTCCCCCCCCCACAACAGGTGACACCCGGTGCAGGATCCCCACTGCTTTGGACACATAATGAGAAGGCACGGATCATTAGAAAAAACAATAATGCTAGGAAAGCTAGAGGATAGAAAAAAGAGAGGAAGACCACAAACCAGACGGATAGGCTTGATCAGGGGGTTATGGGCAAGGGCTTGCAGGTTCTGGGCAAGGCAGTGGAGATTAGGGATTCTTGGAGGTGTCTCATCTACAGGATCGCCATGAGTTGGAGCTGACTCAAGGGCAGATAGCAACAACAACAAAGCTGCATCCAGCTACAGGGTGTACTTTGTCACCCTTGCTAACAAGCAACACATCTTCTGAATTAGGATTATCCATTAGTCTTCTTGTTTTCACATTTTACTAACTTGTAGAATTGGGGCTCATCCATCTGCCTATGTGGCCAGCTACCACTGGGCCTGATTCTTCTGTTCTATACTTCGTGTTCTTTACAGCAAGATGATTTTAGTGCAGTTTCTGGGTCATACTTTTGTAGCCCATTCTGCCCCACAATTTTCACAAAGTCTTCCCACCTTTTAAACACTTCAGTGTAATATTTCATGCATTTTATTTACAAACTATGTAAAAAGACTCTGAAATAAATTAAAACATACAAAAATGCCCACCCTACACAAACACCCCCCGAAACTCTGACTAGTCCCAAATACCTGCTTTTCTCTACTAGCCCTCTTGAAATGGTAGCAGGAAGGGATACAATGTCACTTCCTTTAACCATTTAGAGGACTGCAGAAGAAAACAGAGGCATGTGGGATAGCTGTAGGGAAGATGCTGCCTACAGGGAAGTATATGGGGTATTAGACTTGTTCCTCATGCAGTTATGCACCTGATTTTATGTGCTGCCTTTTCCCAGAGCTGAGATTAAAGATGACTCTATTCTGCATTAAACTCTGTTATGCTGGCTACGTCATCAAAACATTGGAGAACAGCAAAGTGCAATAACTGTGAAGTATACATTTTCTTTCATTGCTAAAATGGGGGGGGGGGGGGGGAAGCATGAGCTACTGTATATCCATTGCAGAAAGTGATATTCACAATTTTTTGAAGGAGTTGCCACAACATTAGCTGTACCAGCTGTAGCATAAATGTATTTTTGTAAAATAACCAAGAGTTTGGAAAAACACTGGGTTGCATTTTTCCTAAAGACTTGGCAGAAGTGTGTGTGAAACTGGAGGTACAAAGTGCCTAAATTAATAGTGGTTGGCTTTTTTTAGCACTGCAAGTGTAGAAAACACATGAACCCTTTAAAGTCCCTTTTGCTGACTCTGCATAATTTATGCCAGTCAATTAACATCATCTTGCTTAAACTTTTCCTCAGATTCAGAGCCATCAATGTGAGAAGATACCAAATATAACCAGTTAAGAAACTATATATCATTTTTTTATGTTTCTTTTGCTCTGAACAGCTTTAGCAGATGAAGAGCCTGGTATGGCTCAGTAACTTGTAGCTTGCCATTTGAACAACTATATGATCTTAATAAGCATAGCTTTCTAGAGACACAGTCAGTTCTCCATTCCCATGGATTTCTTTCCCACAGATTCAAGCATTCAGAAAATATTTTAAAACCACATATATTCTAAAAAAACAGAGTGTGATGTTGGTATTTTAAATAAGCAACACCATAGTACTACGCCATTGTATTTAATGGTAATTGAACCTCCACAGATTTTGGTTTTCCTGGTATTTTTGGTATTCCTCCGGCTTGGGAGGGAGTGAAGAGGCAGTCCCAACTCCATCAGGGCTTGCCTGAAGAAAGAGAGCCCTCCCTCCATGCCATCTGCCCTGGTCCAGGCCTCAGAGGGAGAGAGGAACCACTGGACCTCATCCCCTTCCCCATCACCATCCCCTCCTCCTTTTGTCTCGTGTGTTTTTAGAATGTAAGCCTGAGGGCAAGGAACCGTCTAATGAAAATTAATAATTGTAAGCCGCTCTGATAGCCATTAAGGCTGAAGAAGTGGGGTATAAATACTATAAAATAAATAAATAAATAAATAAATGGTCTTGAATCCAAATCCCAGTGAATAACAAAGGACCACTGTCATCTCAATCTTTTCTCCATCCCACAATATTCCACTTAATAAGAGTCAGAATAAGAAAATATATTTGAAAATCCTGAAGTTAACATTATTATTCCTAAAAGCAGCAATCCTGCCAGCTGGAAAGAAGCATTCTGTTGACCACAGCAGAACTCTTGTTCCTGTGGAAAGAGCTATAGCATGAAAATCTACTACTATTGCTCTTCTATCACTGGAACTATTCCAGAGGTATTTCTGGATTGGTTTTGGATACAAAGGGGCCAGACTCACTCTGTCCCCTGTATAATGAGTGGGTGGTTCACAGGTTAGAAATATTAATTTTTTGAATTACAACTCCTAGTGGCTGAGCTGACCAGTGGTTATGCCATCTGGGCAATCCTAGAAGCTGTAAAAACATTACTAAAGAAATTAAGGGATGCTCTGGAGGTCTCAGCAGATGATGTCACTGTTCTGTGTCTGGCTACAGGGCACAGCCAGATGCTTTTCTCAAATCCCTGTTCTCTACTAGCAATACATGGCCAATTTTGGAGTGGTTGGGCAGGCAACAGTTCCTGCATCTAAACTGTGGGTTGGGGGAGGGGGAGGCTGTGTGTGGTTGATAGAGAAATGCGACCTATAAAATGATCAAAAAAGTGACTTATGACTGTGTTAAGTTGGACTTATGTCACTTTAAGTCACTAAGAGGATGGAAACCTTTAAAGCTGACAGCTCCGAGAAATGTCCAGCCAGCATGGCCAATTGCCAACCATTAAGAACTGCAGATCAAGCTCTGCTTCATCTTTTCACCTGCTCAGGGATATGGTGGGGGCTCTGGATTCTGCATATACTTCCTTGATATCCCCTCTGCTCTGCACTGGTCATGAAATGACTGTGGAAGGTTCTCCTGCAGGTGAATTTGGGGGTGGGTATTAGAGGGGAGATTAGCATATTTTAGCATGCATAACTTTTACACTGCATCTCTATGGTGAAGGTTATAAGCCAGCAACTGAGAGAGGCCAGCAACTGAGACAGAGAGACACTAGCCTGGGAAGGTGCCTGTCTCCTTTAACATTTGCCAGGACTCTGCAGCAGAGGCAGAGCAACCAGGGTGTGGCTTTGAGCAGCACTCTATAAAGGAGGAGGAGACTCCAGAGGAAGTTCCTGGGGCACTGGCATGATGGAGGTCTCAAAACCTCCACTTCCGCCTCCCCTCCCACCACAACACCCCCCACAACATCAATCACCCATTGCTCAGGCAGAAGAGACACTGAGACTTGTCATCTGCCCAGAGAGTGGAATATATTCCTGGAGATTTGCTCCTTGTCCAGCGCCAAAGGGGCCTTTTCTGTAACCCCAAGGAGACCGACCCATCATCAGGTTTCAGTATTTTTGACGCCTCCTCCAGAAGCACCCGGATAGAAGAACTGGGACATTTACATTTGCATTCCTGTGGAAGTCCATTCTTTAGCTTTCTGTTGGTTCTTGAACTAATTATTGTTTCTTTTATTAATTATGAGGAATTATATTTTATAATGTTTGTGAGGGTACATGAACTATAGTCCTTGTTATAACTGTATTACTGTTGCTTGATATTTACGGTAGTATTTTTTCTTCCAGCTAGAGTTGATTATTGTTAGTTAATGATACATTATATTATACTTTAATTATTTAATTATTATTATGTTATGTATTGTATTGGGTATTATGATATGTTTGTATTTTTATTTCATTTACTGTTGTCTGATTGGAGTTGTGTTGGGGGCTGGGAAGGGATTATTATTTTTATTTATTTGTAATGTACTTTTTTATTTTATTTGAACTGTGTACTATTATATTGTACTCCTCTATTGTTGTAACCTGCCCAGATTCTATGTGATTGGGCAGGATATAAATAAATCTGTATTATTATTACCATAAGCTTTGTAGGTGTGGGTGGGAACTCCTGTCTTCCCTGCAGCTGCTATGGTCTATTTCATTGTCATTGAGAATAGCACAAGGGGGAAAGTTTTAAAAATACAAACCACAAGATACAAAGCACAAGATAATTCATAAAAGTTCAAGTGGGCACACACCCTCTCTCTTAATGGGGAAGCCCAACAGCCCAGTAAAAGGGGTAGTTTGGCTGCCACAGATTCATCCTCCCATATACCCCTGAATTGCCCCCCACACACACACCCACACCCACACACTATTTGTAATTTGAGCCTTCTCTGATGGTCATCATGACTTTTAATTAGCAATGCTATTGTAATTGTGGCTCAAGATGTATGTGTATTCTCGCCTAATCCCACCTTTGGGAATACTATACAAAGCTAAAATCCATCCATTCCCATCCCAATATGAAAAGCTTTTCTTAGTTCTTCAGTCTACCACAAACTAGTCTCAATGTCTACAAAAGAACAAATGTGAGGGAAGAACTTTGAGAACTGCAACTATTATAATTCTTCCTATTCTGTCATTTTGTAGTGGATTTTGTTTGTTTGTGTTTAAGACAGAAATACACACTCAGGGAATGACCAACTTCTATAACACTAAATGGGGGAAAAACCCACCTCTCCATATTTCCAGTTTATGCCACTTTTATAAGTGTTCTCTGAAAATATGCTGCAATCCTATATACCAGGGATGGACACCTTTGCAGTTTTTGGAGCCCATACTGGAGATACTTCCTTTGAGATCCAAGTTCCTTGTTCTCTGTCTGAACAAAAGGGCTTGTATTCCCACCAAGGATGGAGACAACCTGGATTTCAAGTAACTTTTTGTGCTGCTGATGGAATTTGTAATTTGTTTCCTGGACTTTAAGATGCTTTGTCTCTCAGTACTCACACAGCCAGAAGAAGTAGTCTGCCTTCACAAATATCTCTCCATACCATCTTAACTGAGAACAACAACATCTTGACAAAATGCAGGCCTGATGAATAACATCATCATTCTCCCCCCACCCTTTTTTTTTTCAAATTATTTTTAACACCTTTCCCTGGTGAAAAAGCCAGTTGAGCTTGCAAATTGTATTTTGTGCATTTTGGTTGAAAAATACACAAACTAAAGGTATCACTGTTTTGTGGATTTTGAATGTTATTATTATTATGTTATTATTAGTGCTTCTATCACAATAACTAATGAACTAAGAGGTGAAACAGACTGCGCCAACTGCTTGGAGCCACCCCCGAGAAAACAGGATTGGGGATGTGACAACCACATGCTGTGGTCCCAATCTGCCTTTTTGCCAGCCCAAAAAGAAGCAGCAAATAGATGTTCCTTTTTGCACTGGCAAAAAGATGGTTTCCTACCCCACCATGGATGGACACCAGTGTGCAGCATCTAAACACCGCACTGCTGGTGTGCTCGGAAGCTGGCCCATGTGTGAGCAGCTGAGTAGTGTCTTGGGGGTGTGCATTGTTTTATGCCATGCCCCCAAGCTGGCTGGAAGCTGGCTTTTTATGGTGCTCTGTTTTGCCCTAAGTCTCCTCCCTGCTTTTTTACCTGGAAATAAAGTTTTCCCTCCCCCCTTCAACTACAGCTTTTTGACAATTATACCAAGGCCAATGAGTAGTGGTCCTAAAAGGCTTTGCTTGGTGGGTGAGTCTGGGAGCTGTAAACCACAAAGTAATTTCCCAAAACTGCTTGTTTAATTTAAATATTTATTTTTTCAGAGTTTCACTTTATTTAAGGACTTCACCTGTTCCCAGTTTACAGTGTAAGTTATTTACTAATCTGGGGAAGCCAGGGCAAATAAACAGAGTTATTGACAATTAAGCTTCACGGTGGGTGTAGGAACTTCCAGATCAAAGCAAAATAGTTCATCTTCTAGCAATTAAAAACAACAACAACAAAACATAAAACCTGGTGAAACAAAGGTAGTTGGAAGTCGAACCTTCAGTTCCTCAACTATAATAAACCTGACTGCTAAACAGGTTTCTGCTACTAAGATAGCCAGATAGTGCTTAGATTAAAATGTACGGATTATAATAAAAAGATGTCTACAGTTTATAATCAAAGCATGACAATATGGGACATACTGTTGTTGTGTTGTTGTTTTTACTTTTATAATAAATTAAGAAATGTTTGAGATTTGATTTTTCCAAATTCCAGCGCGGAAGTAGAGAAGTAGGGGTCACCAGATGCATTCTGGTGCTCCTTCGCCTTAGGAAGAAAAATAGAGCTGCTGGCCTCAGTTAAAGCCGGTAGCTGAGGCAGGGCAAGAAAGTCAATAAATGTTCATTGAATAGTGCTGACTGGATGGAGTTGTAAGTAGAAGATACCAGACTGGAGAAGAGTTACAGGCCTTCTGCTCTTTAGAGGAATAAAGAGCTGTGAATTTTCATGCAATAACTGGGCTAAGAGTGCCTAAGTTGCGAGGGCACCTAAGGGAGCTGTAAGTCAAGTGATACTTAGAGGAATAGTGAAGTGAGCTCCTCTACAAATAGGAAAGTCAGGTGGGCAAGGTAAAGAAAGCTTGATGTGGCTGATATTAAACACCCTTTGGCGTATTGACATATACCTTGCCTATATTGATTTATTTCTGATTTTGCTTGCTTTCTGGTAGATCCCATCCTGGGCTCCTCACCCTGCAGGTACTTACCAGAATCATGTGCCGGTCCTGTTTCCTGAAACCATTTATCTGTGTACCACTGAAACTTATTCTGCGGCTACTTTCACAAGTGCACTGACCATCTTTCTTATCTGAGAAGTTTCAAAACCGAACAAAGACTCTTCTTCCTATATGAGAGGATCTAGGTGGGATTGAGAGGACATGCAAGCTAAGAGGACATGCAAGTTGGGTGGTGGTGGTGAGTGCCCCTTCCCATGGAGGCTATGACTTCTGTGACAATGATACATAGCTTCTGGATTAATACATGAATTAGAAATCAGTGATTAACTGGATTTTGCACTTTCTGAATGTTCTGATACAATTCTTGGCACTATAAAGTCTAAAATGACATTTATAATACATTTCAGAATGCTCATTTTTGGAATAAATGAATTTTATTTTATTTGAAGTGCAGAAAAAGGGACATAATGAATTAAAAATTAACTCACAGAAAAAATATTATGATAATGATGTGAATCCTAGGCACTCCATGGTCAAACACAATAGACTAGATTTCCCTTCTTGAATGTCCAAATGTTGAGAAATAAAGGGAGTGATTATTTATTTTGGTTTCATTTCACAAATTGAGAGGCAAGAGCTAGATTTTCTAAAAAAAAAAAAAAAAAAAAGTAGGAGACTGTATATCATCCATCCATTATTCTAAATCCAATTTTTAGTCTCATTGAATCAAATGATGAATGTTAAGTCAATTAAGTAAATGGGTCAACTTTAGAGCTGAAGCTCACAATTGGATTTAGATTAGGGGCAAGAATAATGTGGCCATTCATATACCGTTGGGCTTCAATTCCTAGTGTTTCTCACTATTGGCTAGACAAACTAGGACTAAGGGGACTCTCATGCAATGGTGTAGTGGCATCAGGGTTTACAAGCTTAGGACCCTTTGATTAGCAGGAAACATTACTTCATTTGCTATTCCTTCCCCATCCCCTTGGACTTTTCTTAGTAAGCTGCAGTCTCTACAATAGTTTTAAAGGAATTTTTCCCTTGAAATGAGTACTGTTATGAGCTACATCAGTTATAACCCAAAGTATCTGTGGGATGACTTAACCGAAAGACCTAATCCCAATGTTATTCAAAATGGATGGATCATAGTTGCCACCTGTTATGGTGACTGTCCTGGTGAGAGCCTATATTTCAAATTTTACCACTATATCACTACTTTCAGTCAAACAACCTCTGGATGGCTGCATGATCTCTTCCACTTGAGCCTCTCAGCTGGTATTGCCATGAAAAGGTTCATGTTGCACTTGCCTACTATGTACCTTGAATGTCTTGGATGTCTGTGACAACATCAGCATGGACAGTGACACCTAACTATCCTACATCATCATTGTGCTAACAGTAGCTGGTGTGTTAACAGTCAGCTGGTAGCAAACCTTGAAATCCCTAATATTATTGGTAGTTTCCTGTAAATGTGGATGACCCCATTTCTGTCACAGTTAAAGTTGAGGAAATGTTTATAAAGGCACACAAAATCCAAAAGCAAAGATAATTTATTATGTGGGAGTTCCTGTACCTGAGTTTAATAATGTGCCTTTTGTTCATTGTGTTTATATATCTATCTATATCTATATCTATATCTATATATTATCTAGCTATATCAAAACAGTTGTTGCTATCATTTATTATGACACAATCTCACAGGCAGCAATACTCTAGCATATTTCTGCAATACAACAGTGCACATAAATCAAAAGTTCTTCATAATATGCAGGCACTAATTGATGTTAATTCTGAATTAGAATTGGATTCCTGTGGTATTACACATTATGGCCACATGAATGCCAAAAGAATTTCTTCTGATGGATGAGGCAACAGTGAACACTAAAGAAAACAATAACGACTTACCACCATTGTGTAAAGTGTTGGCCAAAAATCAGTGGAGTTCTCTGTATCAGCTCTTTCTCCATTCCTGTTCCATAACAGTAGCAATTTGTTATGACAGACTTCCCTATTCAGCAAGACCACAAAGAATCAGTCATTTGTCAATAGGCATTCACAGAATTACATACTAATACATTCACTTAAGGCAAACTGAATAGTGCAGCTGAAAATTAATCTCCTTGAATCGGGTGCTTGTTATAGTAGTAAGTGTAACACTTAAAGCTCTCTCCTGCATATTTCAAGAACAGGAAGGGAAATGTTGACTCAGGTTTAGTATATAAACTGTCCCTAGTACTTTTTTTTTTCAATATACACTAATGGAAAACATCATCAGCCAGGATTTGAGATGGTGGTGTCAGTTGTAAGCAACTATTCAGCAGGATTAAAATTCCAGACTGCTCACTTGCTGGTTATTTAAAATAGGTCAGTGATGAAGATATTTTTTTAAAAAAGCCCACCACTGTCCCTGAGGTGTGTCAGGGAAAATTTGGGATACATAGGATTCATTGCCCTCAGGTTTCCTGAAATGGCC
The DNA here is from genome assembly GCA_034509955.1 of Urosaurus nigricauda. Taxonomy (NCBI): domain Eukaryota; kingdom Metazoa; phylum Chordata; class Lepidosauria; order Squamata; family Phrynosomatidae; genus Urosaurus; species Urosaurus nigricauda. Next base: position 308,214,872 of record JAOEGL010000001.1, on the reverse strand, counting down.
TTGAAATGGGTGGGTGGGGCAGAATTTAGAAACATTACCTTTTTGGACATTTGGAACTTTGGGGGGCTTTTTAGAGAGTGGCTAAGCTATCCAGTGGAGTCGAAGGCTTTCATGGCCGGCATCCATAGGTTTTTTTTGTTTTGTTTTTTTTGTGTTTTTTTTTTTGTTGTTGTTGTTGTTGTTTTTGTGGAGCTTTCAGGCTATGTGGCCATGTTCTAGAAGAGTTCCTTTCTGATGTTTCACCAGCATCTGTGGCTGGCATCTTCAGAGAATGATAGCCTGGAAAAGGACTGGAGATATATATTCCTGTGTGACCCTGGGAAGGAAGGAGTAATTTGCAAATGTATTGTTCTGTTGCTAATGGCAGTCCTCAGGGTGGGAGGATATGCAAACAAGGATTAATGTCTGCTAACTGGTGCTCATTGTCTGCTGGGAATCCCCCGGCCTTAGGCTGTTGCTCATTTGCATAGGTTGAGTCTTGACCTTGCTTATCCAGTGGCCTTGCCAGCTAGGGAATTCTAGGAGCTTCCATTTAAAAAGGTTATGAGTTACTCTGAAGGTATTGCAATATGATACCATTGTTCTGCACTTGGGTATCAGGATTTGGCCAGATGCTTCTCAAATCTCCCTTGTTTTCCACTGGGACTAAATAGCCATGGGACGAGTGGGCATCTTCAATCAAAATGTGAGTTAGGCAGATTTTGATTCTTCTGTCAGTTTGATAGAGAATTATTAACTCCACAGTGACTGTGTGTGTACACATGCACACATGCATGTGCACACATATGCACATATATTCATTTGTCTTGTTAAGTCTGGAACTGATCTAGTGTAGTACAAAGAAATATTAATTATCATCATCAGAATGGAACTTCCCCCCCTCCACAAAACAAAATCTCTCTCTCTCTCTCTCTCTCTCTCTCTCTCTCTCTCTCTCACACACACACACACACACACACACACACACTTGACTAAGGTATATATGTTGGCTCCCATGTCAGTGGCACTGTGAATCTATTTCAGGATTTTGAAGAAGCTGTCCAAGGTGCTGGGCCTATTTTGGAGATAGAACTCTGATAGCTCTATTTTGGGTGGAAATCTGGAGCACATTCACTGCCACAGTGACATGGAAACCAAAAGGCACCAATGGGTGTTGTAAGACATTTTAAGAATCCTACATAAAAGAAAATAAGGATTATTTATTTTATTACACTTTTATCCTGCCTTTCCTCCAAAATGGGATCCAATGAGGTGTGCAAAGGTTTAAAAAAACAATAATATCTAGACAATCGAGTACAAAAGTTAAAAGAGAAATGAACGATAGTATTATTAAAAATATGGTTAAAAACAATTAAGGACTCCAAAAATATTTATAATATAATATAATTTCATTTAAAGAGTAAATATTTTTTTTAAAAATACAGCACACCACATTACACATACACTACAACTTCATAATTAAAATCCAAGTGACCTGCTTAAGTTTCTGAGTTCTTATGCAGATGCTGTGGGGGAGGGAGGAATCACTCATAATGTTGATCCATGTAGTTTGCTTTTTATTAAAAGGTTTATAAGCTACCCCATATCAAAGGTCTCAGAGCAACATATAACTTTAAATCCAATGAGGTGTGCAAAGGTGAGGTGTGCTGTGACGCGTTTAATACCTACTTTGCAGATAAAATCTCTCGGATAAGGGCCAACTTAGGTGTCAATTTTCCACTAGAACCAATAGATGAGACGTCCAACAACTCAGTTGATGTTATTTTGCTGGATGAATTCCAACCTGTGAGTACCGATGACGTGGACAAGCTACTTGGAAGTATGAAAAAGATGACCTGCTCTCTCGATCCCTCTCCATCTTGGCTGGTCATCCAGGGAGGGGACGCACTGAGGGTATTCCTTCGGGATATAATCAATGCATCCCTCAGAGAAGGCTGTTTACCATCATGTCTGAAGGAGGCGGCTGTTAAGCCCCTCCTGAAGAAGCCTTCTCTTGACCCCCTGGACAGGAACAACTATAGACTAGTGTCCTTGCTCCCTTTTTTTGAGCAAGATGATCGAGAGAGCAGTCGCCTCTCAACTCCAGGTTGTCTTGGATGAAACCGATTATCTTGATCCATTTCAAACCGGCTTCAGGACAGGACATGGAGTGGAGACTGCCATGGTCGTTCTGACCGACGACCTCCGCCTGAGTATCGACAGGGGTAGTGTGACCCTGCTGGTGCTCTTGGATCTCTCAGCGGCTTTTGATACTGTAGATCACTCCATCCTCTTGAGTCGACTGAGGGAGTTGGGGATCGGGGGCGCCGCACTCCGGTGGTTCCAGTCCTTTCTCTCTGGAAGATCTCATAGGGTGAGGCTCGGGGACAGTTGCTCCTCCAAGATTGAGCTTAATTGTGGCGTCCCTCAAGGTGCCATCCTGTCCCCGATGCTATTTAATGTCTACATGAAGCTGCTGGGTGAAATCATTCGGAGGCATGGAGCTCAGTGTCTTCAGCACGCTGACGACACTCAGATATACCTCTCCATGACCAGATCGTCGGTTCAGACTTCAGATGGTGTTTCTCCTCTTAATGACTGCCTGGTGGCGGTAATGGATTGGATGAGGAAAAACAGACTGAAACTCAATTCAGACAAAACAGAGGTACTAGCTGTTACAGGCCTGAAACCAGGTTCGGGAATACATCTTCCGGTCCTAGATAGAATCACACTCTCCTCGAAGGACCCTGTTCGCAGTCTGGGGGTCTCCTTGACTCGTCGCTTCACATGACTAGTCAGGTGAATGCGGCAGTCAGGAGCGCCTGTTATCAGCTTCGGCTGATACGCCAGCTGCGCCCCTACCTGGATCAGAGGGACCTGGAAACAGTGGTGCACGCTTTGATAACCTCACGTTTGGATTTCTGTAAATCGCTCTACATGGGGCTACCCTTGTGCCTAACCCGGAAACTCCAACTAGTTCAAAATATGGCAGCCAGGCTTGTTAGCGGAACACCTAGGAGAGAGCACATTACACCTGTGCTTAAAGCTCTCCACTGGCTGCCGATTAGTTTCCGGGAGCAGTACAAGGTGTTGGTTTTAACCTTTAAAGCCCTACATGGCTTGGGTCCATCTTATCTCAGGGACCGCCTCTCCCCATATGAAAACCCCCCCCCCCACCGCATGCTTCGGTCCTCTGGGAGAAATCTGTTGCAGCCCACGAAGACTAGGTTAGCGCAGACCTCCAATGAATACCAGATGTTTAAGTTATATTTCACAGGAAGGAACTGGTAAAACCAGCTCTGAACATTCCTTGCCTAAGAAAATCCTGTGAAATCCATGGGCTTGCCAAAAGTCAACAGGTGACTTGAAGGCACATACAGTACATACAGAAGACTAACTTTAAGATAATTTCATATCTCTTTAGGAATAATTGTAAGTGCCAAATCGATGTCCTCAGTAGATTCTGGATGGTCAGCCTGTTCTGAAAAGCCTTTGGGAAGTTTATACAAAATACCTTTAAAAAAAAAAATCATTTTCATAACTGCTGCAAAAATCCAATGTAACTGCTGCCATCTCTTAAAATAAATCTCAGTGGATATGATACAATTGAAGAGGCATATGCAATGACACTGTTTTCAAGTGGGGATTTATAGTATCAAAATTACTGGGAAGAATTGTTTTAAGAATTCCCAGATCTACTCTCCAAGGTCATATACTTGCTACTAGGAAGTTCAAGTCCATCCATTCTGTCTTAAAGCTTGATATTATTTCTTTGGAAGACCTTTCACGAAGTGCATAAAAGGCAGTGATGCTGCCAAATACAAGAAGCTGAGCTGCTGCCAAGATTGAATGCAGAGGTACCAGCAATGCAGTAAATACAAATGCAAAGATACATGGCATTTAATGCATTGTCAACTGAAGCCGATTCCTAGATTCCTGTCAAACTCAATTATGGTAATATGATGATGACCCAACACAGGGATTCTTTGTTGTTAACTTCCATAAAGTCGACTTCAGCTTATTCCAACCCTTTGAATGGGAGATCTCCAAGTCACTTTATCATCAACAGCAATGTAGTCAAGAAATCAAAAGAAGACTGGAACTGGTAAGAACAGACATGAAATAGCTAGATAGGTTCCTGATGGACAAAGATATACAACAGAAAACTTAGGATTGTCCATACCGTGGTATTTCCCATCACTATGTATGGGTGTGAGAGCTGAATGGTGAGGCGGGATGATAGAAAACCAAGTTATTTGAGATGTGTTGATGGAGAAGAGTTTTGTAGATGCCATGGATGGCTGAAAGGACTTTTCCTTGGATAAAACTTCGATCAGGAAGGAGACCACAGTCAAGACATCAGATGAAGACTGTGAAGGTATCAGATGAAGATGAAAGGGAAGGGCAACTATAAAAGAAGTAGAAAAGATTCCAAATAATAAAGATAAACACCTGAGCACTGAAGTTAGAATTGTACAGGCCATTGTATTCCTCATTGCCATGTATGGATGCAGTAGATGGACAGTGAAGAAAGTGGACAAGAAGAAAATTCAATTAATATAAGATGTGGTGCTGGAGAAGAGTGCTGAAAATCTTGTGGACAACCAAAAAGACAAATAAATAGGTCCTGAAATCTCCCTGGAAGCCAAAAAGATCAAACTGAGCCTGTTGTACTTTAGACACATCATGAAACAATATGACTCATTAGAAAAGACTATAATGCTAGGAAAGCTGGAGAGAAGCAGAAAGAGAGGAAGACTACATGCTAGATGAATAGACTCTATTAGGGAGGTCACTTGTACGAATTTACAGGACCTAAGCAGAGCAGTGGAGGACAGGGAGTTTTGGAGATGTCTCATCCACAGGGTTGCCATGAGTTGGGGTTGACTCAAAGGTAGCAACAAACAATAAAGAGTAAATCAACCCTGGAACTCTTTCAAATCCAGGCAAAAGGAAAGAGTGCAGGCTCCAAATGGGGTTGGGGTTTTTCCACCCCCCCCCCCGGAAGATAAGCCCTCCCTTGGCAGCAGGTTCCCCCTACTGACCCCTCCCCAAGTGTCCCCAAGCGCCCATTTGAGAAAAGTGGTGGCTTCAGACAGGTTAGGCCGCATTCGCATCGCAGAAGTAATGCTGTTTGAAGCCACTCAAAAAGGGAAAGTGGCACCAAGTACCCACCCACTTTGGGGCTTGGGCGGAAAAGAGCATAGGCCCCAAAGGGGTGGTTGGTGGGGTCTTCTACCCCTTCAGCACAACCTTTAAGCCCTGCCCCTTAAACCTCCATCCCTTGCATCAGGTTAAACACCATGCAGGGATGCCACTGCTCCTCCCCTCTTCTCTTTTTTTCTTTGCATTTATCATTAAATGTGAGTTATAATTTTCCTTCTTCAGTGCCTTTCTTGTCTACAGTTTAAGGAATGCTTGGTGTTCCTGTACTGTGGGTTTGAGCAGATTTCCCACAAGACATGGACATCAAATTCATGGAATTATAACAAGCATTCCTCAAACTGTAGTACCTTCCACATGAAGTAAGAAAACAAGGCAAGACTTGGACCCAGGATTAATCTATTACAGAACAGACTGAAGAGAGAAAATGACAGAACCCCACTAGTGGTCACATACAGTCCCCAACTGAAACCACTCATGTGTATCATCAATAAACTACAACCCATTCTGGACAATTATGCTGCTCTTTCAAGGATTCATGGTGGCAAAACTTTACTCGCCTACAGACAGCCTTCAAACCTCAAAAAGGTACTTATGTACAAGAGGCCACACAACACAGACATTGCCACAAACCAGATGCCAACTCTGCCCAGACATCTATTCAAAAAATGTCATCACAGAACTATAAAGGAAGATTGGAAAGAGAAACAGCAGAATTGGAATGTAACCACAGACAACAGTCCATCAGCAGTGGGTTGAACAAAAATAATAGTTTCCTGGCATGCTACACACATTTCAACACTATCTAACGTTCATCCTCATGAAAGTGACCTTGACCCATTCATCACATTCATCTGTTTCCCTCATTATATTCCAATTCTCACTCATATACTTATCTACTGTCCTTGTCTGTAGGAAAAAGCTTTCTTGCTGCCTTTGTTACCCAACCACCATCATTAAAACTGTACTTGGCACCTCACCTCCATACCCCCAAGGTTTTGAATTTGAATTGACATTCTCACATACAAAGATTTACATAAGTCTACCTCCGGATTCTCCACTCCAAAACATGCATCTGAGGAAGTAGGCTCAAGTCTATGAAAGCTCATGCTACCAACTTCTTTCTTTCAGTTAGCTGCAAAGGTGCTACAAGACCCCTTTGCATACATTTTTTACATTATCTTTAACTTTGAAGGGGGTCTTCTTCAGGCTATATTTTGGCATAATAGTTGATTTAATGTTCTTTAGTTTTACTTTCTCCCTCCCCCCAAATATTATCAGTTAGTAGTCTGTGTCATAATCTGTCCCGGTCTTGTTTTTGCAGAGTGCTTCTCCAGCTTCTGCTTCCAATTAAGTAGCCTATTTGGTTTTGAAATTAGCCATCTGGTGATGCCTATGTATACAGTCACCTGAAGAACGGGTTTGCACTGAACAAACATTTGGCTTCAAAAAATTCAGTCAGTCACTCTCTTGGTTCATTTCTTGATCTTATGCCAAGTTTTTCCTGCAGTCTGATTGTATGATATTTTCCATGCAAGCAAAGTGATGCTCTTTTCCTACCTTTGGATTCTAATTACATAGAGTTAATTACAAGTTCACTTTCCACCTGGACTCCAGCACAGAATCTTTCAATTTCATCTTTGTTTGCCTCTCTAATTGGAGCATAAGCTTGGGTTTGTTTATATTGATGGGGTTTCCATGAAGTCATATTGATATGATTCAACCAAACTTTGCATTATATCTTTTGATGCATTATATCTCTCCTCACTATTGAGAATGTCCATGTATACGGTCAACTCTTTGGTTGCCTGAAGACAATCAAGTGAATGTCTGGCTTCCCTTGTTTCATGCTTCCCACAATCCATGTAATATGTGTTGTGCAGTTTCATGCTTTCCTTTCACCTCTGAGCACGTCAGCAGCTGAACAGCCTTTCAGCTTGAGTCCAGTTGCATTTTTAGCCACAACACTATCCTCAGTTGAACTCAGCCTGCCATCTTTTTGCATTTCCTCATCTTTCATTTTGGATTATCTCATTCCAGAAGAGTTTTAATGGTAAAAGACATTTAAAAGAGGTTTACTGCGCTTCCCTCTGCCCAATAAAAACAAGTGTTATCTATGGTGCCACTGTTGTTGTCTTTGAGACATCCTTTGTCAGTGTCACCCCCAATTACTTCTACTGCCCAGTAGTTGTTTGGTACATTTAGTCTGGCTCCTCAGTAAAAGCCTGTTTGACATGGGAGACCCTAATAGAAACACTGGTACTATCAGCATAGCCTCTTGCTTCAGAAGAGCATGCAATCCCACCACTGTGGAAAGGCTCTTCATCACATCATAAGCTTCATTATTTCTCTCTTGTTATGAAGCAGATAACAATCTGTTTATCAAAATATAATAGATGTATAAATAGATATGTACATATATTTGTCTTACATTTGTAAGCTGCCTTAAGTCCCAATTGGGGGGAAAGGCAAGATATGAATGAAAATGACAATGATGAAATAGGATGGATGAAAGAACAATGACACATTTTGGATTAGGTTGCAGTGGCTGATCCTATAAACTGGTACTTTACATAGGATTAGAAGTTAAATGGAAGATATATTTAAGAAAATAGGCTCAGACATAGGTGACCATCTAAAGTGATCTAGCATGAAGAAACCAACTTTTATTTAGTTTTAGGGGTTTTTTTTAGTATTTATTTTTAGTATTTATAATGTTAGTGAACTGGATTTGTGGCAGTGGAACACTGTACCATCACCATCATCATCCACATCTTAACTTTGTCATTTACTCCTCCATTTTGAATCCATAATAATATCTCTCATTATCACAATGTATCATTTGGACAACAGTTCTCAGAATTTCCTAGCCAGCATAGTCTGTAGTTCAAAGTAGGTAACATTCCCAAGCTGTAGTTATGATAAACTTCCAAATACTTGCCATTTTGATCTTACTGAATCCAGTGGCTCAACTGGATGGTGTGGGAAAGAAGTAAAATGTAAAGGTAAAGGTTTCCCCTTTGATGTGATTGTGTAGTTGTGTCTGATTATAGCTCATCTCTATTACGAATCCCAGGGAGTCAGCATTGTCAAAGACAACACTGTAGTCATGTGGACAACATGGCTAAACACCAAATGCTGTTACCTTCCCATTGAAGGTGGCACCTACTTATCTACTTGCTTTCAAACTTTGAAACTGGCAGAAGCTGAAACTGATGATGGGAGCTCACTCTGTCATGTCGTGCTTGGTCTCTAACTGCTGATCTGCCAACCTTGTGGTTGTCAGAGTTGGCATCTTAACTACTGAGCCACCATGTCCCTACACGGTGATTAAAAATGTAAAATTGTAAATAATTATATTATGGACTTCAGTTGTGGAATGCATTTCTGGTTAAGTGCAAATCATCCCTGGTATGTTTTTTTTAATTATTATTTCTGCTTTCAGCTAAGGTATTGAATCAGTTCTGTTTAAGTAGCACTTTAAAGAGTCCAGTGTTTAAGAAGCATTATTTACAGTCCAATGTAGCTGAGTTTAGCTTTTTCTCCTTCTTTGCCATCTGCTCATCAATGGTAGGATTTCTTATGCAGCTTTATACATGCTTTTTATAAAGCTATTGTATTTCTGTAATCATACCATTAAATGTTTTCTTTGTACAATCAACAAAATTCTTTTTAATGATAGCCATACTTTATTCTGACTTCACAATGAAAAGGAAAAAGATAATTCAGTAATAATGGATCCTTGTTGTATACTAGTGTAATGTTTATACTTCACACTTGGTAGTGTATACATAGTTCTATATATTAGTAGAGAAGTGCCTTTTCTCTGGTGTTTTTCAGGGATATGACTTCAGTCAGTTGCGGGTGAGTTTTTTTTTTATTTATGATTGCTAGTCAGAGAGAGTTTTTGTGTCAAAAATGTCAAAATTGTTTTGGAGGCACACAACATTAAATAGTATCTCTAAGCATAAACCAAAACTGAATAGAGGAATAACACAGTGCATACATAATATCTAGGTATGTGTGTTATCCTACTTAACATTGTTAACCTGTATAAAAATAAATATTACAGGGTATCTTAAATAATATCCTGAAAACAAGTAATCTAAGATGTCAAAAGCTACTGCTATAGTTGGTAGTCTAAGAGAGACAGATATACAGATCTGTATATACACAGATTGGCCTCCCACTTTCCTGTGCACATGGTCCTAAAACCATCATTTTGGACTCATTTCAGAAATGTTGGACTTTTGAAGCAGAACAAATGGAATTACACAGGTGATAAATTCAGAATTAAAGGTCCTGTTTTGTACTCATATGCAATGTGATTCTGGGTATAAGGAGAGCTATGTCTTTTTATATCATATTAACTAATGTTGATTATAGTTACATAATTTATAGTGCTGAATCATCCCCATAATACCTAGAACAGAAAGTGCAACACTCTGTAATAGATTACTTTGATTGGTTTTGTTAGCAGATGTGAGAGAGCATCATTGCTCATTATATAGGAGGCTTAATTGGTTTTTTCCTGAATTACGTAGACAATATTCTTTTAATCTGCTCACACAGAGGGTACTTAAATTCAAAATCCCTGAGTTATTGTTTAATTGTTAACATTTTTCAGATATTGGTTTTGCTCTGGGATTGATTTACAAACAGGGGAAAAATGGTTTGTCCTTTATGAAAAAATACCTTAACTGATATAAAGGTCATATGGAATATAGTCAATGGTACACTGTTTTCTTCTTGAAATCAGTTGAAGAGGAAACTTTTGTAGAATAAATGAGACACTCCACAGATCCTGTCACTGAAATGGGATGAATTGGCTTAAGGGGCTTTTGAATTTATTATATGAGAAACTGTTCTTCCTCCTTTAGACCAAGAGAGAGTGTGACTTGCCCAGCATCACCAAGTGGCTTTCTGTGGCTGAGTCAGCATTTGAACTCTGGTATCCCAAAGTTATGGTAAAACATGTAAACCACTACATCAGACTGATTCTCTACTGAAACCAGAATTTGTGTGTGTGTGTATCTGGAGGATTCCAGAAGTTGCGGAAACACTTGAAATCAATTTGTAATAAATATTTTGGGGGGTGGGGTGGGGAAACTACACACACAAATAAGATAAGAACATGATTGGATGGATATGACATCCTTGCATTCAGATGGTCCTCTGATATTCTACATTGGAGACCACATAAGGTTCCATGTGTATCCTAGGGAACTACATTTTAAAGTTTAATCTGGAAGTTTTGTTGGGACCCACTAGACAATCAATAAACTAAAGTAAGTGGGACATAAGGAGATGGGATTATAAAGGGCAGAGAAAGGGAAAGCAAGAGAAGATTTTCTGGTACAGTGGATTAGTTACTTGATGACTAATGAGGACTGCCACATGATTTGAAAGCTTATTCAAAGGTTCCAATCCTTATGTTCACACGTTTTCCCCATCAATGAAAAGGGACATCCCAACCACACTTCCGAGAAACAGCACCTACTGGTCAGAGGTGATATCATATGATTAATATTGCCAAAGGTGCTATTTTTTTTCTACTGTGATTTAATTTAAAAGCCATGTATGACAATCTACTCAGTTCCTGGGGAAAGAAATAAAGCGTTAAAGCAAGCTCATTCAAGCACATTCTAAACACATCCAAGCAGTGACAGGGGATTTTTCTTTGTCATGTTGTACACATGTGAATGGTGCAAGATGCTTCTCAGGGCATGTGCAAAAGATTTCCCATAAAACATTTTTCTTATTTCCTTACAAGCATCTTATATATTGATTCTCAAAATATGTCAGAATTAATGTACAAGATGTTTGCAAGTAAATAAGGATGGAATTGTCCATCTTATAATAAGGAAATATTTGTGATCAGAGAAAGCTTGCCCATTGATCCTGCTTGTTCCAGTACTTGAATAACCCACCTAACAGAGGAGAAAATCCTTCTAAAATGTCATTGCCAGACCCTGGAATATGAGCACAGCCGCCTGTGAACCTAAGTAGAAAAAATAGCATATATGATTAAGAATAAATAAATTCAACAAGGGCATTTTTGCAAAGAACATTTGTTGTGACACCCAATGACATTATCCAGTTTGAGTGGCTACAGTTTATCACAAAATAATCTGAGCTGAAGGAATTCTGTCTGTTCTGCCCATTAAAACATATTCTAGCAGATGCTGTTTGTCTGCTAAAGCTTACGGTATTCTGAGTAGATTTTATTTCTGCATGCTTTGTGTCTGGCTGAGTTCACGGGTGGTGAGGGAATCCCAGACAGTACTCAAATAGTCCAAGATGCTAAATGCCATGTCCTTTTCAACACATTGGATAGGGGAACTCTGAGGTACAATTCCAAAGAATGGCAAATTGGGGAGGGGGTGGGGAAAGAAGTATCATTTTTGGTTGGGAGAACATTAATACCCTGGAATTACTTGAAATAACCATGGTAACAAGCTCTGCAGTAATCGTAGTTACTCATATTTCCATAGAAACAGGATTTTAAAAGTGGAAATTACCTTTAATTTATTTCTGTTCCTTCCAGTGACAAAAGCATAACGTGCATTTTCCTCCACCAAATATACACATATTTGGGCTGCCAAACTGTCTAGAAGTTATACAAAAACATGAAAAGGTATTTCAAAGAAGTTGCTGCTTATTGCTTATTATAAGTCAATTGAAGAAAGGAGCGTATAAAATGACAATTTTATTTTTTTTTAAAATAAATAAATAAATAAAAGTTACTAGGCACTGCTATTACCAACAAACAAGATAACAAAGCCAGGATTTTTTTTTCAAATGATGTAATGAAATTTTATGGCTGAGGGATTCTGTCTGCCCCTCCCCTCACAAAAGGGAAATGAGGGAAATTCAGGGACATTTCAGAGGTTTGAGAAGATGCACTGAATCTTGAGAGGATGTAAGTCAGTAAGTAGAATTTATTTTTCAAATCATACATTCTAAGGTTGTTTTTTTTAAAAAAAAACTCTGACACCTCTTTGTACTGTTTAAAAGCAGTACAAAAGCAGTATTTACTGCTTACATGGCTTCACATTTTTTGGAAATGATGTTACAATGTCATAGCTTTCAATATTTCACAGGTAAAAACTGGGACATATGTGACAATGCATTATGAGAGTATGGTGGTCAAAATGGCAAAGGTCATTAATGAAGAAAAACAGACAATCTAGGAGAAGCTATAATAATTTGTTTTTGTCTGAGCATTTTGGGAAGAGCAGGACTCTGCCCTGTTCTTTCATCTCCCATCTACTGAATTAATTTATTACAAACTACTTTTTGACTTTGAGCTCAGTTTTCAGCAACTGAGTCCCTGCCAAATTGGGACAAATGGAGGATATGGTCACAATTGCTCCTGGGAAGACACAGTTTAGTAACATTATGCCCTTACAAGAGCTTTGCATGGTAAGAAGATGGCTACCTTTAACCTGTAAAATTGCCCAGTAAGGGTGCCATGCCATTGCATAGAGTCTTTCCAACAAGCCCATTTCCAAAATATGAAGGATCTGCACTTGTGGGCAGCTACTGCACCAAGACGTTTAAACAATACAGAAAAAAGAGAAGGGCATAATGTGTGATGGAATTCAGGGATGGATGTTTAGAAATCAGCACTAAATAATTCAACAATGGTATCCTTTTTGGCTGAAGTTTCTTTACTGGTGCTGCAAAACAGGAAGTGGCCAGAAGTATGGCAGGATTTAAGATCCTTAGGCAATTTAATTTCAAAGGAAAGTTTTGACAAAACCAGAAAATCATCTGTCTAAGCCTCCAGAAGAAGAGATTGTAACCTAAGACAAGGTGTGCCCTCTTGTTTTCCTGTACTGTGTGTCCCTCCAACCCAGGAAACTGGGAGTGGCTTATTGTCTGGAAAAGAGACCAAATGGCTAATAAGGCCAGCTCAGTTCCCAAACAAACAAAACCCCGACTGGCAGAGCCAGAGCTAAGTAACAAAGTTTTTAAGTCTAAGTGCAGTATCTGAAGAGGTATTACCAAAGAGTTGTCAAGACGTCCTAGGTCCAGGGTATCAGATAGGCAGGTCCATAAGGCAGTCCAAGGTCAAGGGTTCCAGATAATCAAGATGGGTCAGCAGTCCAAGAAGCAAGGATTCAGGAGCCAGAGCCAGACTCATTCCTCAAGTAGGTCAGATAATCACTGGCAACTAGACACACATGATCCAGCTGCCTAAATAGACAGGCAGCAGGCATTTAGATGTGTCTGATTAGCAGCTCATTTCTGATAAAGCTCCACAACCTTCAAAGGCCCTCCTTTTCAGCTCGACACTCCCTGGAGGTAGGCACACTTCCCTGATCTTCCTTTATGTCCACAGAAGTGGCCACAGGAAGACTTGGTTGCGGAACCTCTGGAGAGCAGAGCTAGGGCCTGCCTCCAGCTCCCCAATTGCAAGCTCAGGTCCCAGAGGCTCTGGCTCATCCTCTGAGTCCTCTGAATCATTTTCCAGGCTGGGCGTGACACTTATTGGTCAATTTCAGTTTCATCAAAAAAACAGAAGTGGATTCTGCAAGGATTTGGAGAGTTGGTAAATGGAGTGAATATGCCTTCTGGCCCCTCTGTGGCTGCTTACTTTTTATATCTATCTATTATCCATTTTAAAAGTTTAATTTTACAAACATCACTTGCTTGTAGGTTGTATTCTAGCTCTTTCAGTAATTTATTATTATGACCCAAGTACATTAAACTTTGCTTCAAATCTCATCCCCTGTGGAAAATTTTCACTGGATCACCAATACCCTCAGCCATGTGACTTGAGTTTTTATTTTATTTTTGCTCTGATACAATGCACACGGAGAACGTGTAGTTTTATTCTTTCCAATAATTTCCAACTATCTGTTTGGTATTGTTGCACAGGCTTTTTCTCACAGTTGTATCAAAATAAAATAAAATAATAAAAAATCCAGTTAACTTTCGCTGTATAAGACAGTCCAGCAAGCTTTCATAACATTCTTCTTGAATGTGTGTATACAAGGATGGTTAGCCTTTTGAACAACTTCATTACATTACTAGAAACAAATTAAGAAGAAGCTACGGTTTCAGTTAACAGGGTGAATTCAAAGATAATAAATTGCTCTATGTAGATGGCAAGGTGTTTCCAAGCAATCCCAGAGAGACAGTCATGTTGAAGAAGCCACATAGGACTATATATGTTCAGACATTCAGTTAGAACAGGTTATACTAAATTCATTATTGTGCACCTAAACCCTGACCACATATGTGGGAACATGGTGGCTCCACACAGTCAATTTGGATTTTTCCATCTTGAGCCACATTGTACGAATGGGAGTTGTATCTGTATGTACTTAATGCAGGCAGAACTCTCAATGACTCTGAAAAAACACCATGATAAAGCTGTTTGGATGAAGTAACTGTAGCTGTGAATGCTTGGAACATACATTGTCTCTCTGCATTTGTAGAGATGCTAGGGTTCTTTTAGCATGGAATAATTTAGTGATGTGAAAGCATCCCTTAGCAATGATAACATATACATCTCAGAAAAGAAAAAAGAAAAAAACCTTCAGTCAAAGCACATGATTTCATACTGCCCAAACACCTGACTCAAACACTTTCTGGATTCTTAAGGGAATTAATATGATTTCTGTTTTTAAATTCCCTCTGCATGTTTGGATAAGTATCTCTACTAAATAGCCCCACATAGTACTGGATGTAATGGAGGGAGGAAAATTACTGACAAAAGACCATGCCTGTGTTAGGATGAGAGATTTCATTTTGATAATTCCTGCAGCATTTTCTAAACTGCATGTATTTATGTAGTAATGAAAAAAAAAATAAACTTGCCCATATTTCATTGTAAAGAAAACAAATGAAGCCAAGTCAGTGGAGGCTTGTATTTAATCATGAAATGTGCAACATTTGGCTGTGGTGAATTAGCCATTTGTCTTCCTAATGCAATGCCTCAAGAGAACTGAAGGCACAGTGGACATATTCACAGCTTTGTGTCTGCATGCCCTCAAGGGACCTTGGGATGAATTCAGAAGCTGAGCACAAAGCTCAGCTCCATGGGTTTGAGCTTATATCTTTGTCATGGTGGTCTCAATGGAAAATATTACCATATCAATCAGGAATGACACACCGTTTGGGTCACAAGGAAAATGAATGAGTCACAAAAAGGATGATTTGTCATATGGCTCCCCCAGATAAGTAATCTGTTGTAGCTCTTTTCCTAGTTACAGCCATTATCATACAGGCTATAGCCTCTCTCTTCTGCATATTTCACATGTTGACCATGCCAAAATCACTCATGCACAAGGCAAGAATGATGGAATAATCACCTAGAGTTCAATAACTGGATGCTTTAAAAAGAGCTTGAGTTGAATCAAAGTGAATCATTTAATGGACTTTTTTATTAAGAAAAACCTGTATCAATCAGAACAGATCATTGCTAAAAATATCATTAATATTTGAAGCTCTTTAGATAAGAAGCCATCAGCCGTATTAATCTTTTTCATCTGCACAGCACTATTTGGATTATCTCTATTCTATTTTATTATATTCTGATGGCCCATAATTAAATTCTATTCATGCACCATGATATTACAAAATAATTCTGGCTTAAATGAAGCAAACATGGCCTCACATTTCTTGTGGATCATTCACCATTTATGTTGGCATCCCACCCCCGCAATTTTTCTTCCATTTGCTGACACTTTATCCTTAGATGTTGATCTCCATTGTGTGTGCCTGTAATTTTATTATTTAGCAGACCCACAGAATAACTGTGAAAATTAGCTATGAGAACTCTCCAGATTTGATTTGATTTGGCTTTAAATTTTCAAATGCAACAGGGAATTGTTAATCTGTGTAATATCAGGTGGCTCCAAAATGGGTTAACTACCTGCCACTTCTCTAAAATTTTCCTCTGTATTCAAAAATTAGTACACCGTTCACCTCATATGTGAATCTTAAATGTAAAAAGGATGTGAAATACTGTCACTTCTTTACTCACCTTTTAAAAATGTAATACTAACTGTACTTAAAGTTCATTCTGTACTGAATATCAAGGCTTTTGAATTCTGAATTTTTCTATGACCTATGGGTGTTGAATACAAGAGACTTTTGAAAAACAGAAGTGGGAACCTTATATCAGTGCTCATATAGATATAACTGAATAAGCAGGGATTTGAGCAGACCTTGGCCCATTTTAGACTGGCAAAAAGAGGTGTGATGAAGGCTGCATGAAAGCCCAGCCTTTAGTTGAGAAAAAGGCAAAGTGTGCCATGAAAACACTATTTTGGCACTTTAAGGGAGAAGAAGCGCCTTTTAAAAGGAGCTTGATTTCCCCACTCTTTTTAAAAAAAGAGCACTGTAGCGCAAGTGCATCTAAAGGCTCAGGTGTAGTTGCGCAGTTAAATGGGGCTCTGTCTCTTTAAGGCGCCCATTTAAAGGCAGCGATAGAGGTGCGGATTATAATGGATCGTGGGTTGGGAGCATGTGTGGTGTGGAGTTCACTTCTAATTAAAACGCTCAATGCCCTGCAGGTGTAAAAGCTGGAGTTTAACCACGCAGTTTTTTAAAGCTCCCAAACCCTAGCTCCAGCCCTAATCCGAACCCTAGACATGCGCAGTAGGGACTCTGGGATGCCGTTACTGTTATTCTACTGTGGATAACATGTCAATTCATTCACAAAATAAGTGGGTTCATTCATGATGCACCAGTGCAACGGCACAGTTTAAAAAGGCAGAGGAACCGCAGTGATAAACCGCTGAACTTTTAAATTAAATTTTTTTTAAAATTTTAAGTGCGGCTAAAAGCCGCGTTCATTGCCACCCATGTGGCTGCTCTGCCTGTGTTTGTAGCATTCTGACAGCTTCCCATGTAGCTGCTGAGCCACAGAAAAGACCTCAGATAAGTCGTTCCCAAACCCCTCAGTCTAGCAGCCCTGTACCTTTTCAATGCACACCTGGGGCTTGCAGTCTAGCTGCTAAGCATTAAGGAAAAGGCAACTTCATGTCACACTTTCCTGCCAATCTAAAAAGCCCCCTTGGTTACTTTTCAAAAGTTATACATTATGTTACTTATTAGAGTGTTTAAAATGTACTCATAATGATAATGAAAAGAGTTGTGTCCATTAGCTGCTGAACTGCTTCTTACTTCACCACTATTTTCTATCACTTTTTTTAAAAAGGAAAACCCTTAGGATTGATATGAGAATGAAGAATGGCAAGCAAGCAAAGAAATAAAGAAAATGTTGGAAACTTTGTGTCAAAATGCCTCTTAAATACCCATAAAAATCACTTTTGAAAATAATGGGAAAGTGTTTTTGCTACACTAGCAAAGTAACATAGTTGCAAACAACTTTGCCAGACCCCCCATTATCCAAAAAGTAATCAAGCTGAATGTAACAGCCCCACTTCCAAGCCCTAGACTGAAGCTCAGACTCTTAAAAGTTAAGAACTCAAAGCCCTGATTGGACAATTTTATTAGTCTGAGTTTCATGCTAACTTATTTTAAATCTCAAATTCTTTCTACTCTAGATAGGAAGAAATTTGTCAACTTTGGTAAATTCCCATTGAAAACAAACTGAATGAACATTCTTACCCATCCCTTATCTGAAGACCTTTACCTTATATTTTGCAGAAGAGAATAATCTGGTGAACTTTGCTATCGTTATAAGGTCCAGGCGGGGGCCCTTGAATACTACAACCTCACACGATTCCAGTTTAATGGCTATGGATGTATCCTATGGAATTGTAGGGTTTGTAATTCATGAAGTACTAATGGTCTCTGGTCAAGAATTCTAAATCTCCCACCCTAAACTGCAAATCCCACAATTCCATAGGATGAAACAAAGGAAATGAGAGTGGAATAACAGTGTTACACTTGTATAGTGTGAAAAGGCTTCAAGAGAGTTTACTAAATATATGCATCCAGGATGTGTTCAATGTCAGCTAAAAAGTTATAGAAAGTGATTTGGTGTCAATACAACAGCTTAATGAGATTTGATATTATATTTTGACACAGAATGCATTTTTGCTCTCTTGTCTTCCATTGCTTTCATTTCATTTTGGCAACCTGAAAATAAAAGAACTGCATCGATATTGTCAAAGCTCTTCACAACAACTTAGCAAAATATTGGTATGAAAAAGAGTTTGCTGGAAGGGAAAATGAGGAAACCAGTAGACTAGCATATCAATTTTGGCAATGCAAAATCAATCTATCAATTTCACTCCCAATATACTGAAAGCATCAGATAGCAAAAAGCACTGCTATTCTTCATGTTATTTTGAAAGATGTTGGCATAATGATTTCTCATCTATTCTCTCTCTCTCTCTTTTTAAGAGTTTGATCTTCATTCTCTAATAGCTTTTCTGTATGAAATCTGTCATTAGGCCTAGGCTCTCTGCTAGATAATAGGTGGTGAAGTTATCAAATAGCAAAGCAGAAAAGACAGCAGTGTTCAATAAATATTTTTCTTCCTCATTTGAAAAGAAAGCAGCCCAATGCTATTGAACCCCAATGGAGTTAGTGGTAGCTCTCTTTTTTATTCTAATTTTTATCAGGAGGCACCCATGGTAGCCATCATTCCCAGAGCATAGCAGAAATTGAGACTCAGATCAGTTCTGCAACCCCACTGGTTGGGTAACTTTTGACTGGTTCACCAACTGTGTCTGTAGAGATAAGACATAACTAAGTCATAGATATCCATGCACAAATAACTTCCTGATTAGTCTACTGCAATGCACTCAATGTGGGGCTGCTCTTGAGGATAACTTGGAAGCTGCAGCTCTTGCAAAATGCAGCAGTTAGATTCCTAACAAGAACGTTGGACAGAAACCATATAAAGCCAATCTTAAAGGGATTGTACTGCCAAAAGGCTTCTAGTCTGAAGTCAGGGTATTGATGATGATATATGAAACCCTGAACCACTAGGGACCTCACTACCTGAAGAAGTGTCTCTTCCTACATATGCCTGTAGAGGGTTTGTCTTATTTTTCCTTACAGTAGCAATACACTGTGAGAAGATGTGGAAAAAGGTTTTTCTGTTGTGAATCATCCTTGCCTTAGAAGCCTGACTAGTACTGACACTAGTTTCACTTGGCCCAATTAAAAACATGCCTTTTTATTAAATCCCTTACGGGCTAACAAACCCAGAAAGTGATGCTGGATGACTCCTGTTTATCCCTTTGGCTATGGGACTGTGGGGTTCTCACAGCACAATTCTGTTCTCCATGCTATTTAACAAAACACAAAACCAGTGGGAGAGTTTACCAGGAATTTTTGGGTCTGATGTGATCAATATACAGATGACGCCCTACTCTACTTTTATTTCTGTTTAAATGCAGAAAATATGTTTTGGTTCCAAACCAGCTTCTGGTGTTAGTAATGGATTAAATGGGAACAAACAAATTGATGCTTATTTTACACAAGACAGATTTGATAAGTCAGAAAGAATAGTAGAAATAGGCAGTGAGTCAGTTGATAAACATAGGTTTGCAGCCTAGATATATGCAGGGACTCCTTCATGAATCAAGTAACTCAGCTTTCTCTTGTTGCAACTCTAGATTGCAACAGGTCATTATTCCACCTTTCAATAATGGAGGGAGATAGATACAAAGAAGGGTTGTTTTGAGGCTTATTTATTTATTTATTTTGTGAGAGAACCTTAAGACTAGGGTTTGAATCTTAGATTCAGATCAGCCAAAAAATCCCACTGGGTGATCCTGGGCAAGGCATACTCTCCCAACCTTGGACGATGGCAAAGGCAAACCCTCCTCTGAAGAAACTTGCTAAGAAAATTCCGTAGGCTTGTCATAGGTCAGAAATGACTTGAAGGCACACAACAACAAAGAAAGCCAAGACAGAACCCAACTTTATGCACATGATTCCTCCTGCTCTTTAAATTTATCTTCACAGTCCTTCAACCTGGCCATGTATGAATGTGTATATATGTTTGAAATAAGGAATTTTATTAAGTAACATCATTGGCTAAGTAACAACATAAGTTAAGTAACATCTTAAAACTGCTGTTAAATTTGTAGTGCAGAGCTTGCAATATTAAGGGTAAATCCTTGCATTTGTCCCTCTGGGAACGTCACATGCCTGTGGATGGTGCTGAGATTGAGAGAAAGTACCACTTTGAATGGAAAGACTCATCCTACAGGGATATTAGTCCCCCCACCCACCGACCAGTCCAGGCTTAGACTACAGATCACTTGTGCTATTGACTGAATGCTGCAGCAAAAAGTGTCTTGTAGATGATGCTGCAGCAAAAAATGTCTTGCAGATGATAATACCCCATTCCACTATATGAAAACTTTTTACTTTTTAAATTTAAATTTATATTTTAATGCCAGTTGATAGTTTTAAAATTCTCAATTTTACTGTGTATTATTTTTAAATTGTTTTATCAGGATGCATGTGTGTGTGCATGTGCGTGTGTGTAATTTGCCTTTATATCCTCCCTTGGACAAAGGCAGGATACATGTGTATTATTTTTAAATTACTTTATCGGGATGTGTGTGTGTGTGTGTAATTTGCCTTTATATACTCTCTTGGACAAAGGCAGGATACATGAATGCTTAAAATAATATAATAAATGCTGGACAGAATGATAAGAAGTGCATATATGGGGCATCCATTTTAATCCTGTTTCTAGATACTTATGGCTTTTGTATGAGAACAACAGAAGAAGAGATCAAAATGATTATCATGAAGTAACGAGGAGGATATTTTTCTCTGTTATTCCTGTCCATATTTGTAGCAATTGTGCAATTCTATTCGAGCAGCTGTTGACACCTAAAACTTATCACTCATAGATTCTTTTGCTGGAGGGGGTGGGGAGATTTTTTTTTTAAAGAGTATTCCTTTCCTTTATATGATGAGAAGTGGCTTGAGCAATTTATATTTTGACCAAGTATCTTTTTGTTATTTTATTTTGTTTTTTTAGGAAAAAAAAGAGAATGGACACACAGTCTGGCTATACTCTGCAAGGCAGCATTTATTTCTTCCGACAACTGAACAAAGCAAGGGCGCCCCACAAAATTCAAAGGCAACATGTATGTAAGAGATGAAAGGAAATGGCTTTTAAAGAAAATATATAATTGTTGGACTCATTTCCAAAGGCTTAGGATGGTACTAAGCAAAGAACACCCCTGTGAGTAAGAAAATGAGTTCCATATGCCACAACAATTTGGCAGGTATAAAATCAGAATGAGTGCATTGCTTTGCACCAGTTTATAACTGTGCCTAGCCAAATGGAAGCACTTCTGTTAAGTAAGCAGAAAAACATTGCTGAATGGAAATTTAATATATTGAGTGTATGTATATATACAATTAAACTCAAGAAGTTGCTCACATTTTGGGCGCAATCCAGGAAACATTAGTCATGTGTAAATCATTTTGAAAACTATGAAATTGGAGTGTATCAGAGCTTCTTTAAATTCCTTTTTTTCCCAAGCAGGTTTTGTTTTTTTGCTTTTTGTTTTGTTTTGCTCAATACTAGGCAGTGGCTTTCTTCAGTGGGGCTTAATTCTAAGGAAGTGTTTTCGTAATCCATTCTTTGTCTAGTTACATTTACTGGATGGTGGCAAATATGTTTCTAGAGTTACCTCTGACTCAAACTACACCTTTTTGTCTCAAAGTTGTGTGCACTTTCGACCCTGGCAAGTATGGCAATCTGAGGCCCAAAACACACTGCAGAAATAATCCAGTTTGAAACCACTTTAACTGCCCTGGATCAGTGCTAGGGAATCCTGGGAATTGTAGTTTATTGTGGCACCAAAGCTCTCTAACAGAGAGGGCCAAATGTCTTACAAAAGCTATAGTTACCAGGATTCCCAAGCCCTGAGCCAGAGCAGTTAAAATGGTCTCAAACTGGATTATTTCTGCAATGTGTTTTGGATCTGAGTTACAGCCTTTATTTTTCAGAGATAACACTAACCGAGAATGGAAATAATATTCTAAAATTTTAAAAAGAAATTTGTGGAAAATGTTTTTCTTGATTGTCAGAAAACTTGGACAAGAGTATCCTAAACCAACTATAGAATATCTTTGCAGCGTTGGACATATTCTGTGCAGAATTTGCAGATTTTTAATGCAAAAAGCAGCATTTTCTGCACAGGAAACAGCATTTTCTGAATAGATAGTAATATTTTGTCACAGAAAATGTTGGTTTCTGTGCAGAAAATGCTATGGGACTTAGGGCCTGAACAAACAGGCCAAAATAAAGTTGCTTTGGGTCACTTTGGAGGTATGCTGTTTAAATGCTGCATGTGTCTGTGTCCAGTTCTGGGCACCACAATTCAAAAAGGATGTGGAGAAACTGGAGCGGGTCCAAAGGAGGGCAACTAAGATGGTGAAGGGCCTGGAAACCATGCCCTATGAGGAACGCCTTAGGGAACTGGGGATGTTTAGCCTGGAGAAGAGAAGGTTAAGAGGTGATATGATAGCCCTGTTTAAATATTTGAAGGGATGTCATATTGAGGAGGGAGCAAGCTTGTTTTCTGCTGCTGCAGAGACTAGGACGCGGAACAATGGATATAAATTGCAGGAAAAGAGATTCCACCTCAACATTAGGAGGAACTTCCTGATAGTAAGGGCTATTCGACAGTGGGACACACTCCTTCCTCGGAGTGTAGTGGAGTCTCCGTCCTTGGAGGTCTTTAAGCAGAGGCTGGATGGCCATCTGTCAGGGATGCTTTGATTTGGAGGTCCTGCATGGCAGAATGGGGTTGGACTGGATGGCCCTTGTGGTCTCTTCCAACTCTATGATTCTATGATTCTATGATTCTATGTGTCCTAAGAGGCCAGAAGCCATACCAAAGGCACGCTCCAGTCGTAAGGACTGAAGCACAGCTTTGGCACAGCTTCTGGCCTCTTAAGATACATGTGTCATTTAAACAGCATGCCTCCAAAGTATCCAGAAGCAGCTTTATTTTGGTCAGTTCAGGCTCATAGTCAGTACAAAATTCTTATGCAAGTATTTTGCACAAATGCAGTATTTTCTGTGGAAAACCCAGCAATTTTTAGCGTAGAAAATACTTTTTGTGTAAATTAAGTTGTTTTCTGGGCTGAAAGCCCCGTGATTGAATTTTGCTCAGAATAAGGCCCAAACTGTGATTTTGTTGACAATGAAAAGAAAATTGCTAATATTACTTACTGCTTCTTTTGAGAACTAATTAGCGAAGACTTATATCCCTAGCATCCAAACATTTTCATTTTTAATAACTCTGGATTTCTGGACATGTGAGAATCGAAGTTTATAAACTTATGGAGAAAGTTTCCTTTAAACCTATTACCAAACAAAGTTTATATGGTCAGCATGTGGGTAAATGACTTAAACTTCAGTTTCCAGTTCAATACTGTACATTTATTAAAGAACAAAGCAAAGAGAAATTCAGAAACAGTCAGTGTCTTAAAAAAAAAAAGCAGGCTGTTAGCTAACTAAATTTGCCCAAGGTCCATAGGAATAAGTATGAGCCTAAATGTGCTAAAAGCACCAGATCCTCTCTAATCTTGGAAGCTAAGGAGGGTCAGCCTTGGATAGGACTTGGATAGGAGACTGCCAGTGAATACCAGGTCCTGCAGGCTGTTTTAGAGGAAAGAATTGGTAATACCAACTTTGAGTATCCCTTGTCTGAGAAGACCCCATGATATTCATGGCATCACCATAAGTTGGCAGACAGCTTGAAAGCAAATGCACACATGCACCATAGGAATAATTTACCTAAGCAGTTTTCTACGCAAAGAAGACTGCAGGGCCTTCCTGTCATAAACTGGGTCTGGTTTCATTTCCTTGTAAGACAAGTGAAGACAAATGAAATTTATTTTACAACCAAAGGAATCATTCTAGAGGGATGGGCATTTCCCACAGAGAGAAAGCCACACTGGCCAATCAAGAGCATTTGAAGATTTGGTCAAGCATCTTCCCAGGAAAGCTTCTGGGAGGCTGAAGTAGCTATTTCAGTCACACTTTATTCATGTATCACACCGATTAATGCATTTATTTATTGTTTAAAAAATCGGACACAAATATTGGCAGTCTGACCTGGGATAAAATCTCAGATTTAAAGTATGACAACAAGACTGTAGTATAGTTTCTAGATCAAGGGAAGTTATAGTGCCACTCTATTCTGCTTTGGTCAGGCCCCACCTGGAATACTGTGTCCAGTTCTGGGCACCACATTTCAAAAAAGATGTGGAGAAACTGGAGCATGTCCAAAGGAGGGCAACTAAGATGGTGAAGGGCCTGGAAACCTTGCCCTATGAAGAACGCCTTAGGGAGCTGGGGATGTTTAGCCTGGAGAAGAGAAGGTTAAGAGGTGATATGATAGCCCTTTTTAAATATTTGAAGGGATGTCATATTGAGGAGGGAGCAAGCTTGTTTTCTGCTGCTGCAGAGACTAGAACGCGGAACAATGGATGCAAACTGCAGGAAAAGAGATTCCACCTCAACATTAGGAGGAACTTCCTGACAGTAAGGGCTGTTCGACAGTGGAACACACTCCCTCGGAGTGTAGTGGAGTCTCCTTCCTTAGGGGTCTTTAAGCAGAGGCTGGATGGCCTTCCTTCAGGGATGCTTTGACTTGGAGTTCCTGCATGGCAGAATGGGGTTGGACTGGATGGCCCTTGTGGTCTCTTCCAACTCTATGATTCTATGATTCTATGATTCTATGACTGGTTTTCTAAGTTTAAAAGCATAGATAGATCATAGAATTCAACACTTAATGACTGACAACCTACATCTGGCCAATAAAATAGCAAGGAGAGAGGCTGCTGATATGGCAGCTGAATTCCCCTATATAGATTTTTTTTTCAGGAACAGATCTTAACTATGAGGGATCATTAAAATAGTTTTGAATATCAGTGTTACAGCATTATAATCCTTTATCAGTTCTGACTGAAGATATTTATAGAAGACCTCTCTGCTAGTGCTGAAGGTAATTTGAGCACTGTGAGAATGAAACACCATGTCACTTAAATCAGGTAGATTAAATATCAGTTTGAGCCATTAAAATGTGTGAACAAATATTGTATGCTTGTGATATATGGATTGTGACTTATATGTAATATAATGTTACATGGACAACCCATGTATCTATTCAGTATTCATGTTACATAGAAATATACAATATTATTGAAAGAGTTTCCTGTCTTTTTACATCCCAGATCTACAGCTTGGAAATGTTACACTGGGCAACACTTGCTGGGACTATGGGAATAGTAGTTCAAAGAAGAAGCTTTTCCAGACTCTGCCCCACACAGCTGATTCTCCATACAGATGCTGAGGAGATTAATTCATTTCAGTAGGCTGCTTTTGCAAGGATTGCTTCAGATACATTTTAAAAAGTTATTCTGTGTGGGTGTCACCATTCCCAAAGAAACAGTTTCATAATGGAAATAATACATCCTCAGCTAAGTTCTGTCTTGTCCCCAACTCCCACACACATTATGAAGTCCCCATATTAATGCCTCCTTCTCCAATGACTTTCTATTGGGAAATGACAGTTGTTTCCAGGGATATAGAGGGTCAGATGTTAACTTCCTCCAGGTGACTACATCTCCAGAAAGTATCAGGGTATTCTCTATAGTGAAAAATGTAAAAAAAAAAAAATCACATGGTTCCTACGGACATGTAAGTTTAATATTCTTCCTTCTAAAGTTCACTAGAAATATTTGTTTTTAATTTTGTGACACAAGAAGCAAATATGGCATCCTGTTTTTTTCTGATCCATGAGTATTTTTCCTGGAAAGCATTTCTGCTTTCATTTTTGCTGCTGCATGTGTCAAAACCAAATACTATATGTGAAAAATGAATTTTAACAAACTCTAGTGAATTTTGAGTAATTTTTTTAAAAAATTGGCTTGCTATACCAAATTTAATTGTTCTTTTACCTGCATATGCACCTATTCCATGACTGTCTATCACTTTTCAATGTTCCTCTATCTAATTTCCCCTCTATTAACATTTCAACATTCAGGAAATTCAAGTTCTGCTCCAAAGCTGAATTTTAAGACCTGCAATAAATTATCTGAACAGTGAGAATGTGTTTCATCTTTACTTGGTGCAATTGTCATATATTTACATAATGCCAGTTGTTTTGATTTTTGGAAGGAGATACATGTTCAGGGTATTAAAATTACCAGCCATTGGGGATCTTTATGCAGCCACCTTTTCAGCTGTTGAGATTTTAACAGCGTGATTTTTTTTCTTCAAACATAGCCTCATAATGTTTCTTTAAAAATGGCTAGGATTTCCAAGAAGATGAATTCTGTAGCTTGAGTTCTCTATGTCAAGAATTACTCTGGACAGCTGATAACTGTTCTGAAGACTTTCACAGAATATTGTTGTTCATAAGGGAATTTTCAGATGCTCTGGCCATTTGCAATGAAAATTCTTCCCAAATGGGGCTCTTACTAATGTTATTTCGTTACATTGCTTCTCACTTCATGTAATAATACTTTATTATGGTGAAATCCAAAAGTTAGTGTGGTGTAATGGTTTGAGCATTGGACTTTGACCCAGGAGACCAGGGTTTCAATCCCTGCTATGCTATGGAAACCCACTAGGTGTCCCTGGGCAAGTTACACTCTCTCAGCTTTAGAGAAAGGCAAAGATAAGCCCTCTTTACACAAATCATTCCAAGAAACTCCCATGATAGGGTTGCCTTATGTTTTCCATAAGTTGGAAGTGACCTGAAGGCACACACTATTTAACTATTAATGCTGAGGGGAAATATGCATTCAGTTACTCTATAGAAATTTGATCCTATTTCTTTTTGCTTCTGTATACCAGCTCCGCCCCCCCCCCCCACTAGATATACATATGCATCATCAGGAAAGAAGGAATTAATGATTGAAAAAGAGGACACAAAAACTCCAAATATTATTTTACATTTATAGATGCAAATTTAGTTATAATTAATAGAATCTGAATAGAAATACATTTCATAATGATGTGAAGCAGAACTGTGACTAGGTGACTGATTTGCCTGCTCAGTCTTGGTGTCCAGGTGTTAACTATTGATGGATAACCTTAATACTCCTTTTTGTACTTTGCAAAAATAGACTTGGATAGACAATGCTTTAGATGGAGCTAAAGTGGCAGATCTGAGCCTCCCATGCTGCCCAGTAAATCATGTTGGGTCCACAAATGAGCACCATGTTCTGCTCTGGCAACACCCACAGCCCTACAAGAAACAAGTACAAGATTTGTTAAATGAACTGATCCAGCTTCATGCTTAATAGGATAAACATTAATTTTGTAGACAATGGAATACCATCAACCTATGGGCTGAAATGTCAACAATTAATTCTATAGCTGATGCTATAGGGGCCATTCCAGTCTGAATTTAAAACTTTCCAGACACTGTTGATACAATGCCCTAGAAGTGATAGCCCTAAACTTATATTTAGCAAGTGTACTCACATAAGCATGATAAAACAAAACCCTCTCTGATGCTCCTTAATAGTTAAAATACTCTGAAGGGCATGTACAGGGAAAAATACCTCATCAACATGTTCTCTTAAGCACAGTGTGTGTCCTATCTGCTGCTGGGTCTGTCTTTAACAGTCACAGATACTTAGAAGAACCTGATTGTCCAAGCGATTCACATCCCTAAACTCTAGCTCCCCCTCCCCCCAAACTATCACCTTTTGAAATTACCACCAGCTCACCCATCTGCAGGGCATCAAAAAAGAAAGAAAGAAAGAAAGAGAAAAAAAGGAAGAAGAAAGAAAGACTGGCAGTACTGTGGCATGAAAAAGCAAGACCTTGTGTTGTACAATGGGGTAAAGGTCCCCTTGCTTAAAACTATCAATTTCAGCCCCTAAAAACATCCACAACTGGCTGGGACCCTCAACTTTACCTAACAGAATGCCCAGATCTATTGAGAAGGCATGGAGCTCATGCATCAGATTGAGACTTGCACGGTCATGTCTCAGATTTACCAATAAACAAGTAATCATTCAAATAATGAGCTGCTGGCTAGCTCTTGGATGTAGGGCCCATTCCAGATAGGTACTAAACTTTTTGAATGCAGCACATGACACTGAAGATCCTACAGATATATGTAACAAATTCCAGCAAACAAGATGCCCAGCAGGCTCAAAATTCTTTGGACATTCTAGCAGGAGATAAAATGCTGATTGATGTCATACTTAAGTAGCTCCACATTTGTAGTTTTTCTGCAAATGCTGTACACAGCCATATCAAAACATTTGTAATTCACTGTGCAGATATGTTAATGGAGTTCAACAGTAGAGACCCATCCATCCATGTGGCCTTCTGAGGCCAAGGTAGAATCTGAAAAAGAAACAGAAAGTCGGTATGCATGATTTGCCCCAAATATGCTCAGATGGAACAGCCTAGAATGGTGAGGAAGGCTAGGAATTGCCAACTCACATTTGGAGGACCACATTATTCCCAGTCTAGACAAAGTCAGTTTTAGTGACAAAGGAGACTTGAAAGAGCAGGCAGACTTTCTACTGAAATAATTTGATAAATAGGCTGATAGAGGGCTTTGGGGAAGTGCTTTGTCACTTTCAGGAGGAATAAGTGTATTTAATTAAGGATAATTTTTGTTTGGATTAAAATAAATCATTTTAATGCCACGGGTGTATTTTTGATTGTTGTTTTTTAAAGCATGATTATGATCCATCATTCAAAGACAAGGCAGGAAGCTGTTAAAGTAATGAAGGCCTAGACTAGAGTTCCATATCTAAAATTCTGATGATTGATTACAAATGGATATGCTTTTCCAAGAGAATGATCTTGTTTATTAATAGTGTCCTACATTGTCAGTGATAATTAATAGAGCATTGGAAATTAAAGACACAAAAAGAAAAAGAAAAAGCCAGGGAAACATCAAAAACAGTTATCTAATCCAATGCAATGAAATGAAGTATGCATTCCCATCTCCTTCCACCACCCCCATGAGTTTAGGGGCTATTCCTGAGGAGTTTGATTTGTTTTTAAATTATCAGAATTTCTCCAAAATAAATAGCTTAGGTTGTTGCCTTCACATTAAGAATTGCCTAGTTAAAATTCAGAGAACTAGCATATCATTTTAAATGCCCAGATGCAGTGGCACAGAAGGTAGCCGGAGCACAGCCAATGACTCTATTCACTACTTCTAGTAAACAGAATGCATGCAGATGTGCATACCTCCATGGTGAAATAGAGAAGGAATGGTTGGCTTCTTCCATCTCTCCCCAGCTCCCAGTTCCAATCCTGCTGTTGAATTGTTTCTCACTTGAAGCTTTGAAAAGGACTTTCCATATTGGTGGGCCAGTTGATCCATTCTGATTTCTGGCTAAACTTCAAGACGCTGAGCTTACTTTGAGAGATAAGGATCAAGTGCCCAATTAGCTCCTTTAAACTTCACACTAAAAGTAGAAGTGGATTCATTCTCCTATCATATGGAAACCATCAGTCACCACTGTGCTTTAGTGAGCAGGACTCTACATCAGCTGTTCACCAGAGTGGGAAATTCCCACTGGTCCCAGCCACCATGGCTAATGGTCAAGGAAGAGAAAAAATAGTGTTCAACATCAGGAGGCCCCACAGGTGCCTGCACTTGATGTAAAGTCACACAATGTTCTGCTCACTAAAGCAGCTGTGGGAAGCAGTTCACCAGCAGAATCAGAGGAGGGCAAGGGAGAGGCCAAGTCTGTCTCCTTTCCAGTTTCTCCATCATAGTATATATACCCACATTCCCTTTGGAAGAAGTCCACTTCTTCCTCATTATATAAAAATAAACAGATGTATAATTTTTAAAAAAATGGAGAAATGGATCAAAGAAGATTTGATCTTAGTTTAAGACAGCTACCGAGCACTTTATCAGAGCCGAACTTGGGAAGATTACTTTTTGACTATAGTTTCCAGAGTCCTCCAACCAGCATAGCAATTGGCTATAACTCAAATATCTGCCTCTAACAGTAGATGAGAGGTGGGAAATTCAACAGAGTTCCAAAACAGAAGGGTAGGAAGGAGTGACTTCTGGCTGCTTCGTAGGCAGGGCATGCAAATGAAGCATGCCCCTGGAAGCTTCGCTGAGAGAATGCCTGACCAGGAAAGGCTGCTCCAGAAAGAAGCAGTGAAAAACCATTCCTGCTGGCATCCTTATTAGGGTTCATAGTGTTGGCCTGCTTTCAGAGTGGGTCCCATACCAATCAAGGGATGGCTGGGCTTGGAGTGGCCAGAGGCAGCTCCAAGCTGCTGGTCTAACATACCTTTCCTTATAGGGAGGGGGAAACATTTACCTTTAAATATATCCCTGTCATGTTATGCTTAAAGGCACCAAAGCAACGCCTGTCAGACTAGCAGCTTCCCATTACCTGAGATTTTGACACCAAACCCTGAAACTAATGAGTAGTTTTTTGTGATGTCACACACCTGGAATAGGCAAAGATTGGGAAGCAGGCCACAAGCACTTAGTCTAACTAGTTTATTGCATTGCAGTCCAGGAACATTCTCAGAATGTTCTCAGAATGGTGCAAAATGGGAGCGGCAGTGTTCCTTGTCCACTTCCGGTCCCATCCACTCCTGTTTTGTACCATTCTGAGAACATTCTGAGAATGCTCCTAGCCCACAATGCAGTAAACTAGTTAGTCATTTTAATCTCTTGAGGAGGGGGAAGGGGCTCTAGAAATAGAAAGCTAGATGATCTTTTAACTCAATAGCAAGGAAACCATGTTTGAACCCCTTAATTCCCAACAGAAGCCCAAAACAGATGCGCCAAAAGGAGTGGCTTCCTGACACTTTGGGACCACTCCCCCAATGTGGCTGGAAGCTGCTCTGAGGCCACCTAAGTCCACCTGACGCCATCGGCAAAAGGAGTGACAAAAAATTGCTCCTTGCTGGTGGCTCATTTCGGGCTATGGTTGCTGCGGTCCTGGGCTGATCAGAGCTGGAGGAGCTGGAGGCCACTCCAAGCTGCCCATCTACTTTGCCCCTCCAAAGACACACACAATCCTTTACACTGTTAAAAAGAGACAAGTGATATCTACTAAAGTCTCCTGTTCTACACACCTACTGCACAGGAGTTCTGTCCTCTTTGCATCTAGCTTTGAAGTCATAGGGGCTTTCTAGATTGGCAAAAAGAAGTGTGTTAATGGCTGCATGAAACTCTAGCCTTTAGATGAGAAAAAGGGAAAGTGTGCCATGAAAATGCTTTTTTTTTTTTTGCATTTTTTTTGCAAAAAGGTGCTGGTTTTCCCAGGCTCTTTTTTAAAAACTGCAGAACAGTGCAGCTCCATCTAAAGGCTGTGGTGCAGCTGCTAAGCATTAAGGAAAAGGCAACTTCATGTCACACTTTCCTGGCAATCTAGAAAGCCCCATAGAAAAAGTGGACCAGGTGACTCATACTTTTGGTTTTCCTTCTCTGAAATGATCCAGTTTATTTTAGCACCTCAAGACTCTACAATTTCACTCTGCTGCATGTGTATGCCAGGTCTTTTTCTAAGTAAATTTACTTGCTGCCTTTACGTGGCATGTCTATTGTGCTTTTCAGAGCTTTGTAGCCAGTAGAAATTCAACAAGTGCTACTTTTCCTGACATGGGAGTACATCTGTTGAATTTTTAGTTGTAATGCAGTTATTACAGACAAAGGAGCCCTTCCAGAGAGGGAGAAATTGTGGCAATAATAATTTATATTTCTGACAGGAATTATGCCTCCAAACTGCGTTTAAAACTTCGGTCATCAATCTTGAGTCATTTCTCCTCTACAAAGTGGCCCACTTTCTCATCCAGATTTTAAATCCTATTTTGTAGTTTTTATATATATCCCAAATTGCAGTGCTAGTCATTCTATATTACTGGCTCCAAGGGGATTCTCAGAACTAGAGAACAGGCGTCATGGCAACTGAAAGAAAGGCATTTCCTGATGCTACAAACTCAGCATGTGCTTCATATGACCAGACTCATTGATTTAAATTGTCATTATGAAAAGTGTTCCCTGTATTTTGGCCCTGCAGTAGACTTCTGAAGTCACAGCCTCCAGCAGTATGCACAGCCTTCTTGAAAACACAAACACTCTTCTGAATTGGAGAAAATTACAAAATTACAAAGAAATATGGAATCCAAGAATTCTGGCTTGGAAAGGGAAAGAATCACTTTGGGTCTGATCCCAAATCCTTATAACAAACTTTTTTCTGTTTTCCTCTAGGGAGCATTGAATGAATCACCAAACCATTTTGCTGTGTATTTAGCTCATGTGTGAACCAGTCTTTGTTGCAGGATTGGGAAATGTGTAGAACCGCAATGATGCTGTGTGTCTGTGCCGTCCGCGTGCATGCATGCCTGTGTACTGTATCTCACTTTGCTCAGAGATGCTCACATACACTTTGCAAGTTATCTTAATTTGCTCAGAGATGCTCACATACACTTTGTGTATGTAGAATCTCATTCAGACATGGCCATATTCCACTAGAGTCTATACTACAATCAGCTGCAGTTTTCTAGGTTTTTTGTTGTTGTTGTTGAATTAGGACTGCAGAACAAATGTAATCATTCTCAGTCTCTAGCTCATCTCTGTTTGTTGGTCTCCAGAGCAAATTTGGTACTGAGATATTAGTACTGTTTTTCCCCATTATGCATCCAATACAGCTATCTTCCCCATCCTGTTACCAAGGTCCATGCCAAATGGGGAAAAACGAGTTGTAGTCCAACCTACCTGAGTGGCAACAGGTGAGGAAAGGCTGCAGTTCACAGTATCAAAAAGATATTACAGGATTTAAAAAAAAAAAGTTTTTCTATTTGCTTACAGGATAAAGAATGAAAGCTTTAGCTAGGCACAAGAATACATAGGTATAAAGACACAAAAGATGGATAAAGTTATAAGGCCTGCCTAAGATCCAGCAAATGGCTTACATAAAAATAAAATGGATGATGGGGTTTTTTTAATCAAGTACAGATTGTATATACTGTATATACTCATGTATAAGTCTAGAAATTTTAGTAAAAACAATTGACCCAACAAACCTGAATCACGGGTCAGTTTAGGCACTGTACCTCATCATCATCATCATCATCATCATCATCATCACCATCATCATCACCATGCCCTGGTGAAAGGCAAGAGTGCAATCTCTCCTGGAAACACTGACCCCAACCCCTCTACTCTCTCATTCATCCAATCATTAGTCTGAGCACAAACAGTTTTGCCTGCAAATCTTTGATACTGTTTTTTCTTTGCTTTATCCTTTAGACACTTTGTTTCAAGCCCCTAAGTTTTACCCTTGACTTATCCATGAGTCATATTAATACCTAATACTGCCCCCAAACCTGCCCTCGATTTATACATGAAGTTGACTTATAGTTGAGTATATACGGTAATCAGGCAAGAAGTGTAATGATCCTGAGCTGGGTCAGGCTAGTACACAAAAGGAAAACTGAAAAAAAAAAGATATGATAAGACAACTGGCCTGTACTTGGACATTGAACAGACCTGACATCTATTGGTAGTCCCAACTACTGTGTGTACATCTGGACAGCACAGGGAAAAACAAAACAAAACATAGCAGGTACAAGAAGGAAGACCTCTTGTTATTGGACTAAGAAGGCCTAGGGAAGAGCAATAGAGAATCATTATTTAGGTTTAAGCATTGTTAGGTAAAAAGCAACAACAGTACTATGAGCACAGAGTGGATTTGAGCTACCCTTTCAGGGCAGGTACCACAGTTTCCAGGTCCCCCACTTCTAGGAAAGGATACAGCTGGCATATCAGCTGAAGCTTATAGCAAGCGCTCCTGACTGTCACATTTACCTGATTTGTCATCTGGAGCAATGAGTCCAGGAGCACCCCCAGACTGTAAACACAGTCCTTTGAGGAGAGTGTGACCCCATCTGGGACTGGTGGTTGTATCACAATACCTGGATTAGAGGCCCCTACTGTGACGACCTCCATTTTGTTTGGATTCAGTTTTAGTCTGTTTTTCCTCATCCAGTCCATTCCAGTACCTGTTCCACGGCGAGCATTTTAAGCATTGGTCTGCACTATTTCTGTCAGATGAGTTCCAACTTTTCAAATGGTATGAAAGATAAACATAGTGGAAGAAAAAAATACAACCATTAATGTGCTGAATTTGCATAATTAGAATGTAAGTTAGAGTGGTTTGCATAATTAGAATATTTTCATAATATGCAATTTAGGTGCCTGAATTTTAAGAAGTGGAATATGGCAATCCTTTACCAGACTAATTTAATCTTTTTTTAAAAAAATATAAAATTACCAGCTTGGTAGAAGAAAGGAATGATGTGAATGTAGTGTATCTTGATTTCAGTAAGGCCTTTGATTACGTCTCCCATGATATTCTTGCAGACAGGTTAGTAAAATGTGGGCTGGACAGTGTAACCACTAGGTGGATTTGTAATTGGTTGATCAACCAAACCCAAAGGCTCCTCACCATTGGCTCCTCTTCATTCTGGAGAAAAGTAACCAGTGGGGTGCCACAGGCTCCTGTCCTGGGTCTAGTGATATTCAACATCTTTATCAGTGACTTAGATGAAGGAATAGAGGACATGTTTATCTAATTTGCAGATTAAACCAAATTAGGAGGAGTAGCTAATACCCAAGAGGTCAGGAACAAAATTCAAAATGACCTTAATAAATTAGAAAGTTGGGCCAAAACTAACAAAATGAATTTCAACACAGAGAAATGTAAGGTACTTAAGGTGGAAAAATGAAATGCATAGATATAGGATGGGGGACACCTGGCTTAACAAGACTACATGTGAAAGGGATCTAGGAGTCCTAGTGAACCACAAATTGAATATGAATCAACAGTGTGATGCTGCAGCTAAAAAGACCAATGTGATTCTAGGATGCATCAACAGAAATATAATGTCTTGATCAAGGGAAGTAATAGTGCCACTCTATTCTGCTTTGGTCAGGCCTGGCTTTGAATACTGTGTTCAGTTCTGGGCACCATAATTCAAAAAGGATGTTGCAGCCTTGGAGTGTGGTGGAGTCTTCTTTTTTGAAGGTCTTTAGACAGAGACTGGATGGCCATTTTTCAGGGGTGCTTTGATTATGTATTCCTGTATGGTAGGGAGCTGGACTTGATGGCCCTTGTGGTCTCTTCCACCTCTATGAATTTATGATACATCATATTTTCCACCTGCTAAGATGGTTTTAGCAGTCAAACCTACTCATATCTCAATCTTGATAGAAATGCAGGCATTTTCATCTCTTTGTTAAGTTGTCTTTGTTCTCAGTAAAAACAAACAAACACACACACACACACATGCAGAGAGAGAGAGAGAGAGAGAGAGAGAGCGATACACATGCCTTTCTGAATTGTGTCTCTCTATATTATATTCTATAGGCTGTGCTCTGTAGGTATATTTCCAGGCCTCAGAATTGTCAACCAAAATAGGCCTAGCCTGTAACAAAGTACTACAGAGGAAAATCGGACTAATTTTTAAAGCCAATATAATAATAATAATAATAATAATAATAATAATAATACTTTATTTATATCCCGCTTCTCTGTTATAGAACAATTGAAGTGGCTTACCTATTAAAATTCCATACAAAGTACAATACAATACATTATCCCTATCTTCCCCCTCTAAAAAGGAATTAAACATGTTATAATTAAAATAATTTATTAATATAAGCAATTTGAAAATTAAATAAAACAGAATGGGCAAGGTGGTAAGACAATACAAGATGGGAGACTCATTTGCGGCTGTGTGCTTCTATTTGGGAAAGGCCTGCTGGAAGAGATCTGTCTTGACACCTTTCTTGAAGCTATCCAACCTAGTAATTTGACAGATCTCATCCAGCAGGCCGTTCCACAATTTGGGAGGGGTGGAGGAAAAGGTCCTCTGGGAGGGAGCAGAGAGTTTTGTCTTTTTAGGCTGCAATAAATTCCCCTAGAGGACACTGGGTGGATTGTACGGAAGTAGGCAATCCCTAGGTTGGGCCTAGGCCATGTAATAATAATAATAATAATAATAATAATAATAATTTATTTATATCCTGCCCCTCTGGGTAAGTAATTGCGGTGGGGTACAACATTTAAAAGCAATTACAATTAAAATATAACAATTCAGTTTCCCCTCTTACCCCTGTAGGGCTTTAAAGGTCATAACCAACACCTTGTACTGTGCCCGGAAACTAATAGGCAGCCAGTGGAGTGATTTCAGAATAGGTGTTACATGGTCACTCCTAGATTTTCCAGTGACCAGCCTGACTGTCACATTTTGTACCAGTTGAAGTTTCTGGTCTAGGGCCAAGGGTAGTCCCATGTAGAGCACATTGCAGAAATCAAGTCATGAGGTTACCAGTGCATGTACCACAGTCTCCAAGTGCCCCATTTCCAACAAAGGGTGCAGCTGGAGTATCAGCCAAAGCTGATAACAAGTGCTCCTGACTGTCACATTTACCTGATTTGTCATCTGGAGCAACAAGTCCAGGAGCACCCCCAGACTGCAAACACAGTCCTTTGAGGAGAATCATAGAATCATAGAATCATAGAGTTGGAAGAGACCACAAGGGCCATCCAATCCAACCCCCTGCCGTGCAGGAACTCCAAATCAAAGCATCCCTGACATCCCTGAGATTCCGACCCCATCTAGGACTGGAGGTTGTAACCCAATACCTGGTTTAGGGGCCCCTACTGTGAGTACCTCCATTTTGTCTGGATTCAGTTTGAAGAGTAGTTTGAATCTCTTACAATATATAAAGAATGTTGGCCTTTTAAGACTTTAGAAATCTTTGATTTCTGTTGTTTTTTAATCATTGACCTCTGCCCTCTCGTAGAAGTGTAGGGCTCAACCCAGTCCAAGTTGGATAAATTCATGTCACAGTAAGTTTAATGAGAGATCATTAAGCACAAGCGTAACTTTACCATTAAAAGAGTCTTTAAAAAGTTCTTAACTTTTGCTAGATCATAAGCCTTCCTTGACATCTTCCCGTTAAAGTTCCAGTGAATGCTTCCCCTGGTAAGTAGAATGGAATTCTTCATTCATCAGGGGAGAAATGCTTGTATTTCACCTTAAAATACTTTGTAAGAAAGATGCAATGAGACAAAAAGAAATTGGATATTTTTATGCCACCAACTCCAGAATATTAATTAGCATCAAAGTGTGGCACACCTAATGTGCTGTAGTTGCTCATTCAAAGAATTCCATTTATATTCCTAACTGAAGATACCACATGCAGAAATTTCTGCAAAAAAAATCTGTTTAGTTCTGGTTTAGGGAAGTAAATGAGTAGAGGGTCCTACATAGTGGAATAGAATGGATCACAGGACTCTTTCATACAAGGCTAAATTGGAAGTATAATTTAAGGTCAATCCGAATGCAATCATGGGTTTTATGTTATTGCAAATTAACTCTTCACATGCAAATTCGGGCAAGAGGGAAGCCAATTCGAATGCAATCATGGGTTTTACCTTATTGCGAATTAAAGCTTCACATGCAAATTCGGGCAGGAGGGGGTTATTTTCGGGTAATGGGAAGTAATTCCGAACGGAGCAGGGGTTCATGTAAATTCGCTAAACAAGCGAATTTACATAAATCCGCATTGGCTCCATTCGGAGTTGGGAGAAATTCCTCCCCGTTTGAAAGAGTCCACTGCCTTGGAGGTAAAGGACATTATTATTTCTATTTTGTGTAGGGAAAGCAGAATTACTGTTCATGCCACAAAGAATCCAATAACATTTGTTTCTTACATCTCAACACATCTACTTCATTAACTGAGTATACCTGTATAAAAAACAGGACCCTCTCATTGAAGTCTTGTGTCATATTATCCCCTCCTCCTCCTTAATGTCTAGTGTGTAGTAGTACAAGTATCCTCATGTTCTGAAGTAATTATATTGACTGCCTCTGTTGTTAGTTCATCAGCAGCCAAATTATATGGCTCAGATACTGTTAATTGCTTTTTATAATGATATCTGAGCATGAGGTAAACTATACATTACAGGAGGGTAAGAGAACTCAGCACAGAGCTTCAATTTTTATTGGCAGAATCTTGTTTCAGGACATGCATACTTTTGTATCAGTGCAAAGTCCCTGGTTCTCACTCGAACTTTCCTTGATCACAGTCCTGCAGAATATGTCCCATCTTTATTTATAGCCACTTTTGCAACTAATTAAACAGCAACCACATTAAGCTATGATTAAATTTATGCCATTGCACTTGCTCATAGTGGGTGGGGTGGAGGGAGGAAGAAGCAATTTCAACACAAAATGATTTAGTTTCAGAGATTTTGATCAAACTAAGTGGAAGATCAAATTAGCTGCCAACCGGCAGATGAATTACAGGGGGAAAGGAGCTGTATTAGCCACAACTGCTTTTCACAAGTAAAAATGCTTATGAGTGGAAAAGGGGGAGTCATACACAGCTGTACCAGCTGGGCATCCATACTTTTATCTCTGTTCTGTTTTTGAGGTTGTTTTGCTTTCCTCCCCTATTGCATTTCCCTAGAAAGCCTATTAAAATTTTATGTTTCTAGATGAGTCTGTGGTGTCTCATTTTAGTCATTCTCATACAGTAGTGCAGTTGCCCTGTTTATCCGACTCCCTGCTGGGAGACAGTAGCTTAAAGAAATACAAGTTAGCTAAGACAACATAGAAAGGGTGTTTGCAGATGACCCCCCTCCCAAACGTTTTTCTCTTG
The DNA here is from genome assembly GCA_034509955.1 of Urosaurus nigricauda. NCBI lineage: Eukaryota > Metazoa > Chordata > Lepidosauria > Squamata > Phrynosomatidae > Urosaurus > Urosaurus nigricauda. The sequence goes on along the minus strand of JAOEGL010000001.1, from coordinate 308,176,107 downwards.
CACGCTATTGCTGTTCTCATATACTCTTATTGACTTGTTTCCTAGCTGTTTTACCACCATAATGGAAATGGATAGGGATACATAAGAAAAATGCATCTCATCAAATTAACTGATGTTATTTACAGGGGGAAATACATATATTCCTGGGTTTGTGATGAATTTTGTGAAATAAAGAAAATGTGTTTGCCATCTTGTGTGTTTGAGAAATTCCTGGAATAGCCTGGGATATCAAAGTTTTTGTTACCTTACTTGATCAGCTCAATAATTCCCAAATGGGAATATTTAGATAGATCATTTTATTTATGATCATTTTCATATTTCCACATATTCATCCCATAATCATAAATGATAATGAGTTGCCATATATTTATTCATTACTTCATATGAGGCATTTACCATATATATTGGGGGGGGGGGTTTAAAAAAACCTGCATAAACAATTGTATTATAATATATTTTATCAAAAATGTTCATTTTATCTTAAAATATGTGAACCTATTATATATGTGTGTAATGTGTGTGTGTATTTGTATGCATTTTGATAATTTCTATGGACAAGGGATTATATTTCAAAATTTAGAGCAGTCCAAAATTGAAGGATAAGTCCATTCAACAGTGGGGACATGACAATCTGATTGGTTCCTTTAAAAATGCAGCCTGGACAAAATTCCAAATCTTCTGTTTATAGTGTCTATCCTATAGAAGAAGAGAGGAACATTCTCCCCATGGTTGCTTAAGATGTGGAAATGTGGTTTGCCTACCTTTTGTGGGTGAGCTTGGCTGAATAAACTTTTTTGTAGATTTGACTGGGTAAACTTTCAATACCAGAGAAAAAGATGAGGATGGTAGATAAATTGTGGGTTTTTTTCCCCACTTATTCTTGTGGATTCTCTCTCATTTAAATAAATTATTTTTTAGAATTTGTTACTGCAGTGGAGGTGTCTTGCTTCTCCATGCTTCTTTGTTATGAAATAACTTGCAGCTGTTACTGTTCTCAAATGGTTTGCATGAGAGGCTTTGAGAAGCAACATCATTTTCAGCACTGTATGGCCTTAAAACTAGGCACCCGGCATTATTAAAGGAAAGGTTGCATTTTTAAAGTATACTCTTCTTTTTACTTTTAAACAATGACTTTTTAAAACAATTTTCCTCTTGTTATTTAGTCACATACTATGCTATGAGGATCATTAGGTCTGCTCTCCAGATATTGTGGTTCCTCTCAAAAAATGGTGCCAATGAAACATTCTGTCTGCCTGCCTGCTTGCCTGCATATCTACAAAAGCTAGACGTGGCCATTTAATTTAAAATTTTATAGGTTTGGACCCTTTGGGAGATTAGACAAATGGGTAGAATTTGGTTTGGTCAGAAGCTTAAGAAACAACAACACTGACTATTCTGGTCTACATATTTGGCACATAATAAAATATAGTGAAATGAACAATCCAAGAAAATGGTGGCTCTCCCATCTGTATCCCCCCCCCCTCCATTCCACATTCAGATTCCATGGGATGCCATCTGCAACAGTGCTATGAATTTTATCTGTGATTGTGGGATAGCATTTTCTACCACAGTGAAGATCAGCAGGCCAGTTTAGGTAATGAGGCCGGGCTATGTGGCATATACAGCTGTTTTCCAAGAAAGGGGAAGAGCTGAGATATTCTGGAAGAGCTGGGGGTTATCCCTTGTTATCTGTTGCAGGGTTGGGGACTACATCTTGTTTTCAATCACTTAAGCTCTGATTTGATCATACCATTCTTGACCTGGTCTGTCTGACACACTCCTCAGTTGTAGTATTCAAAGAAAGGCCAGTGTTGGAGCTGTATTGTTCCCACCAGACTCCATCATCACTAAAGTAGCGCATGAGCCTAGGGGTTCTTTCCTACCAATTATATATTGGGAAACCCACTCTGTCTTTACACCTGATATGAGTTTCTCATTGCTAAATTTTATATCTTACTTTATATACTCATATCTAAATCTAGAAATTTTAATCAGTAAATTGACCCAGAAAACCTGGATCAACTTATCCATGGGTCAATGTAAATACTGTATTTCAACTCTCTCACATATCGCACAGCTATGATTTACCATAGTGTCCTCCTCGTCAATCAAATATTTTGGGTGAGCACAAACAGTTATGCCTGCTGAAATTTTGTAAATCCCTTGGCAGAATTTTCTTTAGCTTCATCCTTTACATCCTTTGTTACATGCTGCTAAATTTTACCCTCAACTAATCCATGGATCATATCAAAATCCATAATTTTTGGCCCCCAAACCTGCCCTTCACAATGAGGTTGACTTATAGTTGAGTATATATGGAATTTATACTCCATTAATTGTAAACCTAAACCAGCCCTAAGAGAAGAGCCAGGACACAGTTTGGCCTGCCGTATCCCTCTAGAATATTTCTCTTAGTGGTGGCACAGTGGCATGATTGGAGCCTCACCATCAGGAGAGTGTGGCCGATTCAGATGTTGTTTTCTGGGTCACCTTCCCTGAGAACTCTGGGACTGATAACACAACCAGATAGATGGGCTATAATGAGGTAGAGATAGCTGAGGATGTACTGGGAGCGGAAATTGAGGTTGTGTGGAGCAGAGGAAGATATGGCAATAACAGAGTGGAACTTTGTTACAAAGGAAGGCGAGTTTGAAAGTGATCCCACCTTCAGTTCACTCTGTTACCCAAAGTGGGCTGGGGAGCTTACTAATCATGTCACACAACCTTACTCTGCTCCTTTTGTAATGCCAGGTTGGTTAGGAATAAGACTCACATCATCCACAATCTCATTGTGGATGAGGAAGTTGACCTGGCTTGTTTTACAGAAACCTGGCTGGGGGATGATAGTGCCATCACTTGGAATCAAGCTCTCCCAGCTGGGTACTCTGTTAGTGAGCAGGTAAAGGAAAGTGGGTGAGGGAGTGGAGTGGCTCTGCTCTACAGAAAGAATCTCACCTTGACCAGGATACCTATCCGGAAAACAGACCACTTCGAATGTATGTACCTAAGCCTGAAGACCAGGGATAGTATGGGGTGGGATATGGAGTAGAGACTGCCATGGTCGCCTTGGGTGATGATCTCCATCTGGGCATCGACAGGGGAAGTGTGACCCTATTGGTGCTCTTGGACATCTCAGTGGCATTTGATACCATTGACCACGGTGTCCTTCTGGAACGCCTGAGGGAGTTAGGTATTGGGGGCACTGCCCTCCAGTGGTTCCATTCCTACCTCTCAGGCAGATTCCAATGGTGATGTGGGGGAACAGCTGCTCTCATAAAAGAGAGTTGACATCTGGTGTCCCCCATGCTGTTTAACATTTACACGAAGCTGCTGGGAGAGATCACCGGGAGACATGGCGCAGTGTTATCAGTATGCTGATGACACTCAAATCTACTTTTCTATGTCTCTGACTGTTGCAGTGGCCAAGGATAGCATCTCTTCTGAATGCCTGTCTTGAGTTGGTAATGGGCTGGATGAAGGAAAACAAACTCAAGCTAAATCCAGAGAAAACGGAGGTACTTATTATAGGTGCCCCTTGCCCGGGAATGGAGATTTGCCAGCCAGTCCTAGATGGGTCACACCTCCCCTAAGGATGAAGTTCGCATTTTGGGAGTGCTCCTGGACTCGTCTCTACAGCAGTCATCTCAGGTGGAGGTGATGGCCAGGAGTGCTTGGTACCAGCTTCGTCTGATACTCCAATTGCTTCTGTACCTGGCCCAGAGGGACCTTGAATCTATCGTACATGCACTGGTAACCACTCGTTTAGATTTCTGCAAAGTGCTCTACATGGGGCTACCTTTGTACCAAGCTCAGAAGTTTCAATTGATCCAAAATGCAGCAGCCAGATTAGTCATAGGAACATCTAGATCAGACCACATTATACCAATATTAAAATCTCTTCACTGGCTGCCGATCAGCTTCTGGGCGAAATACAAAGTGTTGGTTATTACCTTTAAAGCCCTATATGGCTTTGGGCCTGAGTTACTTAAGGGAACACCTCTCCCTACACAATCCACCCTGCACTCTCAGGAGATCAGGGAAGAATATATACTGGAGTATGCTTAAACCAGGTTAACAACTGCTTCCCACAAATCATTTGCTGCAGTGGCCCCTAAACTCTGGAACAGCCTACTGTCTTATTACCTCCTTGGAAGCTTTCAAGAGGGCATTTAAGATGGATCTCTTCTGGCGGGCCTACCAACCCAATCTTTTGTAGGTTCTTCAAGAAAGATCCCCACTCTGACCTGATGCATGGAAAATCGATGACAACCAGTCACTTCAGCTATTTTAATAAAATATTATTTTATCGACTGTATTTTATACTATATTGTATTCTGTATTTTTTTTTATCCCTGTTGTCATCCCACCTCAATCTGTAGGGAGAGGTGGGAAATATAAATAAAATTTTATTATTATTATTATTATTATTATTATTATTAGAACCAATTGGATTCCAGAAAGCCTTAGAGGTTTTTGGTTGGTAACACTGGTGATTCTGTCAAAGCTTTAGTCAATACCTGGAACACCGATTTCACCAAGGCTATCAACATAATTGCTCTGAAGCATCCTTTCCTACCCGCTTCTAACCGTAAACCATGGTATACAGAAGATCTGAGATAAATGAAGCTGGTTGGATAATGACGAGTGCACAACTGGCACGACACTCAACTCTTACCTGATAGAACTCGTCATAGGAAATTTCTTCATTCCTATAGAGAGGCAATACATGCAGCGCAGGTATCTTTCTGCTCTGCATGTATCGTGTCTGCAGAATCCCGTCCAGTAGAGCTGTTTAGGGTGGTGAGGGAACTGACACAGGTTCCTCCTGTGCAGCACCCTTTACTTAACCCAACAACAGCCTGCTGTGACACTTTTAACAACTACTTCACAAATAAAATCTCTCAGATAAGAGCTGACTTGGATGCCGGGATTACAACCTCCAGTCTTTGATGGTGTCACACTCTCCTCAAAGGACTGTGTTCACAGTCTGGGGGTGCTCCTAGATCCGTCGCTTCACATGACAAACCAAGTGAATGCAACAGTCAGGAGCACCTGTTATCAGCTTCAGCTGATACACCAGCTGGAAGTGAGGGACCTTGAAACTGTAGTACATGCACTGGTAACCTCACTACTCTGTTTCTGTAATGCACTTTACATGAGGCTACCCTTGTGCTTAGTTTAGAAGCTTCAATTAGTACAGAATATGGCAGCCAGGCTGGTCACCAGAAAATCCAACATTGACCACATAACACCTATCTTAAAGTCACTCCACTGGTTGCCTATTAGCTTCTGGGCACGATACAATGTGTTGCTTATTACCTTTAAAGCCTGACATGGCTTGGGTCCAACCTACATAAGGGATCACCTATTTCTGTATAATCCACCCCGCACTCTTAGATACTCTGGGATGAACTTATTGCAGCCAAAAAAGACCAGACTGGCTGCAACCTCCCAGAAGACATTCTCTGTGACCACTTCCAGATTGTGAAGCGACTTGCCAGAAGAGATCCGTCAAATCACCAACCTGAATAGCTTTAAAAAAGCTATTAAGACAGATCTCTTCCAGCAGGCCTTTCCAGAATAGTTTCCATCCAGCATGAAAGAACTCCCTATATATGCTGCATATTTTATATTATGCTACTCATGCCTGTTGTCATTGGTTTTAATAGTTTATTTAATAGAGTAGTTTTAATAGTAATATGTTTAATTCTTTTTAAGGGGGGTTTATGATAGATATTCTAAGCCACTCTGATTGCCTTATGGTAGAAAAGCAGGATATACTGTAAATGAAAGTTTTATGTATTTATTATTTTTATACAGACTTCAGGCAAGATCTGGTGATCTTGCAGCTTTCCAGCTATTCTTGGGCATCAGTTCCCAGCAGTCCCTGAAAGCCTGGGCAATGGTGAGGGCTGATGAGAATTACAGACATCTGAAGAGCCTCAGGTTCCACAACTCAGTTGTAGGACATACAAACTTATGCCATGATGAAATTGTTCACCCTTTCTTTGAAAACACTCTTTGTGGACCTGCTTCACAATTCAGATACTGTTGGGTTTTTTTTCTTTCTTGAGATTCATCAGAAAACTCAGGAAAATAGGAGAGATTGTTTAATCCCACCAACAGAACAAACACAGCAGAATATAGGTGAGCAGGGAAAACTAGCTCCATTTATCTGCCAGCCCACATGTCCCCAAAATAAGACGAAGGGCTTCGACAGATGGGCACTTTGCATTGGCCTCGGCCCAAACTAGGGGTGTGCAGGGGCCAAGTGATCCAGAAGCCATTTTGGTGCACCCCCATAAAGATGGAGTGTGCCACAATGACATCTGTGTGGCGCAGCACCCAAACAGCACCACACCATGCAGACATCATAGTGGCATGTGAGTGTGCCAATGGCACCCTGTGTGCAGCCTGAAAATGTTCTTTTTAGGCCTCCTGGAGGCTGTGCCATTTGGTTGGCACGATCTCCATCTGGGGCAGAAAAGGGCAGCGTCTTGCCACCTCTTTCTCCCAATCTGTATATGTTGATGTAAACAAGCAGAAGTGCACAGTTCAAGCAATCTCCAATGCCTTCAGAATTACTGGCAACCCTGGAGCTTTGGCTTTATCAGGAATCCTCCTCCCAGTTGATGAAAACATACTGGAGCCAAAACTTTCTCCTCAGAGGTTTTATTCTTAAGTTTCTGTATTTACAAATATACACGCTCGACAAATCTCTCCAACCACCCATCCACTCCAGAACACAATTACCCAACAACCCTCACTGAGGTGTGCAGGCTATTTATAGACTTGTGCCATGAGGTCACAAATCTAGCCTCTTTTAATGATTCTTCTTCCTTGTGTTACCTGCATTGTTGTCCCCTCAGTCAGGAAGACTCTTGATGTTTACATTAGGCCTACGTGCAAGCAAGCACATACTGACCTTGAGCACTGTTTGCTTCCAGCCTTCAGCTGCAGGCAATTCTAGCCATAATTCCTGTTTTTACGTTTTTGTGCACATCTATACATTTCATACTCAGGCCTCAAAGCCTAACAAGAGTCTCTTTGTTAGAGTAAAAATAGCAAGTTTACTTATAAAATCATGTATATGAAAAAATGGACATGTCTAGTTTCATATTGCAAAGAAGATGAGGTAGAAATGTGGACTACATGCTTCTCAAGAAAGTTTCCTTTAGCATGCAAAGGAAGGGTGTGCTACTCTGGACAAGACAAAGGAAACAGAAGGAATGGCGATTCTCTCAGGGAAAAAAAGGTGAAGTGTGCTCTTAGTAAACAGGAAAATTGTATGATAGCGTCACCATAAATCAGAATCATACTAAAGGCACATAATGGTAACTGCTAAATTCTATCTCTGCCTTCATTCTATTTCTGAACCACAAATTACAGGCTGCTTTTTTCAAGGGCATTTGGCTCACCACATCTTTAACTGGAAGAGGCAAAAGACACCCTCTTCCAAATATTTGATAAAGCCAGCCATTAAGGACCATCTGCCTGCTGTTAGTGCCCTTGGCAACTTATCACATTTGATTTACTTTACCATGGAATATGCCAGCCTAGACCATTCTGGAAGGTTTTAAACTCATTAAGCCTCTTTCTTAGAATCCAGAGCAATCACATCAGAGCCTCTGGAGATATTTAGTCCAATCCCTAGTCTTCTAATTCTCACCATTCTGTATCAACCTTAGTATAACATTATATTTCATATTTAACAAACCAAAACTGGATTTAGTGTCACTGAAGACTTGTCTGTATTTGACAAGTACAGAAAAGCCAAGAAGAAGAAGGAAAATTGTCTTGAAGAGTACATTACCTAAATCAATGAAGGGTATGTGTTGGGGTTCCTCTGGTTCCTTTTAGGTCATCCTGGCGTGGCAGGTAGGAAATTCCCTGCTGTTTTGTGGTGAGGAGGAAGGCAAGCAGTGTTTATGACATAAAATAGAGTTCCTGGAATCTATTTTCAGCTAAATTCAATTTTAGGGTGTATATGGATCTTCAAGGGGACTAGGACCATAAGACCCTCTCCTCACATAGAGCCTTGAGCAATTCTAACCCCTGTGATCTAAATGAAAGAAGTATATTTACAATCAGTGTCCAAAATTTGCCCCAAAGTAGGAGGCTCCTTTTGCTAGTTGTCAGGGACAGGGAGTAGGTGTATATTTTTGTCCAGTCTTAATTGAGAAGTCAATATTCACCTTTGTTGACTTTGGAAGTAGATCAAAGTATATGGAGAAAGTATCTAAAAGGAGGTCTTGATTTCATTTTATCACTTTTGAAGAGTTTGTGATACATATAATCACAGACTTTTGGGAAAAAAAAGTACAACTTGAAGAGTGGATTCATCCTGAAGAGTGCATTATTTTTCTCCATTTCCCTGTAAACTGAGTCAAATATACTGCACCACTGTCCATGTAAGTTGATGGGGGAAGCCCTATCAATAATCCATCTGCTGATTCCAGACATTCCCTGATTCCTATAATTACAGAAGGGGCATGAATATAATTGAAAACAAGCCTTTGCTTCTGCTGTCTACTACAGCATGTGAAGAGGAGAAAAACAACAACAGAAAATTAAAGTTAATGTATTTTGCAACTAATGTGCTACGCTTCATTTGATGCTTCACTTTTAATATTTCATTGCAGGCAACACTCTTATTTTTTCCCCTTTCAGCATACAGTTCTACACTTTTCAGGAACTTCTACCCAAATAAAACATAGGAAGGGAAGAGATGTATAACCCAGCATCTAAGGAAATTCTGTCTAAAAACTAGAATATTGGTGGGGGGAATTTATGAAGACATTCAGCAAGTAAAATGCTTTTTGCTTTAAAGTCATGCACATTAACAAAGAAAGCAAGATGCACAATCCCTATAGAATGTTTTTTCTTTTTTCCTTTCCTTTCCTTTCCTTTCCTTTCCTTTCCTTTCCTTTCCTTTCCCTTTTCTTTCTTTCTTTCTTTCTTTCTTTCTTTCTTTCTTTCTTTCTTCTTCTTCTTCTTCTTCTTCTTCTTCTTCTTCTTCTTCTTCTTCTGTTTTACCACTCTGACTGTGCAGAATAAATATATTTTACTTGAAAAATGCATGCCTGTCTGTTACATCGAATCTCACACCCAGGATGCAGTTCAGTTCTGTCTCAGTTTATATTGTTTTTAGATAAATGCAGTTACCCATTGAGAAATTGCTTTAATGAGTATGCACTGTATGGAATATTATTGAACATATGTTACAGACACACCAGTCCAGGACTGGTCCTATTATTAAGCAGAATGAGGCAGCAGCTTCAAGCTAGATACCATTGGAATACTGGGAGAAAACAAATTCCCTCAAGCCATCTTGGCTGCTTATCTGGAGGGCAACAGCAGCGTTTTCTTTGTCAACTTTGCAATAGCATCCAGAAGAATCCTGGATGCTGCTCTTCCCAGCAGCTGTGGTCAGTCATGGGTTACTGTGAAAAGTTTCACTACTACTGCCGCTACCATAAGTCTATGTGGTCGAGCAGTAGTTTAGGGGTGGAATATACTCAGTTCCTATCCACTACATTTGTGGCTTTTAAAACAGGAAGCTTTAAAAGAACAGGCTATGGCATGCTATATTATTTTTTAAATTCTATTTTAATGTTGTGATGATGGTTAACGATGATGGTGATTATGTACCTTGGGTGAACACAGTACACAAACCGCTATAGCGTACCTTCTTCCTCAATGCTTACACTGGACTTAGGGACAAAACAGACCAGCACAATAAGCTAGCTTGGATGCAGCATGAGGGTGTGGCATTTAGATGACATATGCCCCAATGCTGCCCCCATGTTGGCATCACACCACCTACCTGACCAGACAATAGGCACAGTTGCAGCACTCCAGCAGCATGGTGATTATATGCCACATGCTGCAGGAGCACTGAAAAGACAGTGCTGCACCAGAAAAGCCATCCTTTTTCAACCCCAAGAAGGAGCAGCATTTTTCCACATTCTTTTGGGCTGGAAAAACACCAGATCGGGGCTATGGTGTGGGATTGCCATGGCCCCAATCAGGCAATCAAAAGGGCAGCATGAAACCACCCCTTTAGGGCTGGCATAACTGTGAGTGACCAAAAAGATCCTGGTCTCAGGCTGCAGATTTTGGAAAGGGAAATGTTGAGTTGTGGGAGGACACATCTCTGTGTTCTACATGACACATATTGTACTTGCAGAGCAACCCTGCTATTCTTGAGCACAGTAGAATGTACTTGACAGTGAAACAGGATTCTACCACTAGTTTGGTTATTTTCTGCATATGAAATAGCTATTGAATGCCATATTGACCTCTTCACCCCAGAAAGGTCCTGAGCCATTCAGTTACACATTCTATCCATGGTTGTGCCCTTCTGTAAATATTTGTAGTTTATCTATATACATATCTACACATACATGTTACACATGATATATGCTGCACACCATTTAATGGCCTTTCCATTCAACTCAAAGGTTCTCTCAGCATCTTACAAACTGAATAGAAAAACAACAGGACATACATGATCAATAACCCAATTAAAATAGCAATCATAACACAATAAAATAACCAAATAGGAATCAAAGTAGCAGTGAATAAAAACTGGCTCCAGTTCAACTGCTGAAGGGAGAAAAGATTTGAGTGACTTCTTAAATATATAAAAAAAGTTTGCCAGATGGTTCCATACTAAGGAGGATACCACCACTGTGAAGATTCCAGTCTGGGTAGTTTCAAACTACTTGTCAAATGGTAAGTCATTTAGTAATGGATGGTGTCTTCCATGTCAGTTTGGTAGTGAGTCTGCTTCAGACTTTAGTCCAAATGTTTCCGATACTATCCTAGGTGCAGAACCTATTTGGGTAATTGGTCCTTATCCAACTCCCAGGATAGCTCCTTTAAACTAAAGCTTGGAGCGTACGTACCACCACATTGCCATGTAGCCTTCTCAGCCATGACTGGGGCCATCCTAAGCAAGATCTTCCTGGATGATCTTCATTTTATTGTTCTTATTGTGTTTCTGACTTAGGGCAATCCCAAAGTGAAACTTTCATACAAAAGAGGAGATGGATGAGATGAAGTTAAAAAACAAACAAACAAACAAACTTTTTATACCTATTTATAAAAGTGGAATTTTTGAGTTCAGTGAAATAATGTCCAACACAGCAAGTTTGAGATCCATCATTCCCACAGTAGCTGTTACATTCTGAGTCATAGTATCTATTGGGATATATAGTAACTTCACATGCTGAGACCTTCTAGGAATGTAAATGCATATCCATAGCAGTTTTATTGCATACTAAACAGCCCCTCCTGGTTCAAAATCCTGGTTTCATGGGTGGCTGAGATAGTGACACCATTGCTTTCCGATCATTCACTGTACACAGAATTCATTTCATGCACAATTTTTTTAAAAAAATGAATAAAATTACCTTCAGGCTACGTGTATGATTTGTATATGAAATTTAAATGAATGTTGTGTTTTGACTTAGGTAACATCTCCAAGATGCTTAGTGATGTGTGTGTGTGTGTGTGTATGCAAATACAGGTATTTCAGATCCCCCCCCCCCAATCCAAAACAATTTATGGTCCCAAGCATTTTGAATAAGAGAGACTCAACCTGTATTTCCTTCCTCAAAGGAAAATTAATCAGTTTAAATGCTACATCTTGGCAAATTGCACTGCGTGGAGAATGAAGGATAATAACAATGTAACTGGACTTCTGGATGGCACCAATAAATATGCTTATATGTGATGTTCAAAGATCTAGTTATATTCTGTGTCAACCTCAGAAAAATCCAAGATTCACATTATTTAAAGATTTAAATGAACACTTGCAGCAAACATGAGCTTTTTACATATGATATGCCTTGCAGCATGTGAACAGCTTGTACAGAAAGTGATTGACATTTACAAAGCTCTTCCCCTGACAATTAATCAAGAAGGCTTTAGATTTAAGATATTATCTCTTTTACAATTGTTTCGGACACTGTTTGAATGTTCCATTTGGTGTTTAAGAAATGGCATGAGGACAAAGGGTATTAGGGGAAAGAGGCAGCCAGGCTGAATCACTCTGGAATTGCAGCTGATGGTGTATCGATTTACGGAAAAGATTGCTGAAATATTGTTAAGAGATGAGAGCATAAAACCAGGCTGGAAGCTAATTCCAAGCAAAACTAATGGGATGTGTAATGTTTAGGAGATGAAATGACTTGCCGAGCTTGGTGGTAATCTTGTGGGTATATTTTCAGCTGGTCAATTCATTTTAATTCTTAAAATGTGCCTTTCGATTTGTTTGGCCTATTTACAATGGATACCACAGTATCTGATTGTGTTAAGTGTAAAATAAAGAAATGAATTCTATTTTTAAATTGTTTATTATCTCATCTGCTTTTCTCCCCTTCAGGGTAGAATTTGGCCTGATTCAGATGCCCTGGCTCATGAGTGAATAGATTCCCACCCACCCCTATTTTTTGCAGCTCAGATTTTTTCTCCTGAAAATCCCTATTGCTTTTTCTTTTATCATTTAATTTGCTACTTGAAATCTATTACATGCATTTTGTTGTTGTTCTGGTTCTTGTGTGCCTGCAAGTCATTCTCAACTTAATGCACACCTAAGGCAAACCTATCAGTGTTTTATGGGGCTGAAAGTGTGTGACTTGCTCAAGGTTACCCAGTGAGTTCCCACAGCCAAATTGGAATCGGATCTTGGTTTCCAGAGTCATAGTCCAACACTCACATCATGACATGATGCTGGGTCTCTATTGTATGCATGAATATATGTGTGTGTGTGTGTGTGTGTGTGTGGAGTGACTTAGAGGGAGAGCATACTAAATAGCTCTCAATTATTGATTTTGGGACTAAAACACCTAGAGGCCCCCAGGCGGCATAGCAACTGAAATGGCTGAGGGATTCTGTGATCTATATACTATGGGCTCTTGGTATCCATTGGAGTTTGGTTCCAGGGCCCCCCATGGATACCAAAATCTGTGGATATTCAAGTCCCATTAAATACAATCATGTCTCTTATACGAAATGGCAAAAACAAGCTTTGCTGTTTGGAATTTCTTTTAAAATATTTTCAAGCCATAGATACCTGAATCCTAGGCTGAAGAATCTATGCATATGGAGAGTCAACTCTATAATCCTGCAAGAAAAGTAACTTTCCCATGCTCTTCCATCTAGAAAAATTTATTCACTTTAACTTGTGTGTGAAAGGACTGATATCGCAGGGAGTTCAAGAGGTTGTTAGGATCTTTGGCCAGAAGTTTGTATTTTGGGAGCTTCCCATCTGGTGGCATTTTTCTGTTGCCAATGTAATGTCAATTAAGTGTTTTTTCTCTTTCCCCCAGAATATATAGTATTTCTTCCTATAAGTGTGTGTGTGTGTCTTCCAAGAGATCAGAAATATTGACAAGTTGTATTGAGATAGTTACTGCCTGGCTAACTAAATTAATGTGATGGCTATTTCCAGATAAGAAAGAGGTCCTGTGAATTAACCATTAGATTTTTTTTTTAAGACATTATTCTTAGCTTTTTGGCAATGCTTCTTCTTTGCTGGCAACAACCAGCCTATAGTTTTCAAATTGTCCACTCTCAGCAGACATTCTGATTTAAGATGGCCAGCTGTTCATCATTACTCACGGCCCTCATTAAAGCCCAAATCTGCTGGACTCATCATTATAGGAAACACAAGTTATGGAGTGAAGTATAAATCAATGGAAAAGCTTGTACTTTGTGAAATGTCTCTGTTTTATGTCTGATTTTTGTTGTTGTTGTTGTTGTTGCCTAAGAGATTCACTGTAGGTGATTATTTCTCAACAAGTTAAATGTTGTGGAGTTTTTGTTTGTTTGTTTTGCAAATAAAAAAGTGCTTAAAATATGAATTTGATAAAGTTAAAGAAGCAAAACAATTCTATGTAAGTCTAAATTCAGTGGCAGGTAAGTGTATAGATATCTTGCATAACCTCATGTAGATTTTGGAGTTTTAATTAGTAATGGACAGTTGCCTTGATTTTATTTTTCTTTCTTTCTCCCTGTCTTGCCTTCTTTCTTCCTATTATTTATTTGTTTATTTATTTTTAGCTTCTCAAACCTAATTTAAAACATTGTGTTTAAAACTGAATCAACACTGGATGTGAGAGACTTCTTAACACTTACCTTTTGAACAACAACTCTCAGAATTCCCCAATGGGATTCTAAAAAATAATGTCAACAAAGACAGTTTTTCTAAGAGCTGCTTCTTAAGGAGAAAATTGAACTAGTATGTCATTTACATCTTGGAAGCATAGCATTTGCAGTTCACCCTGACTTCCAAATTACATTCCAGTTAGATTTGGAAGGCAAAGGGAAGAATTATTCCCATAGTCTTCCACAAGTTTTTTTTCCAGTTTTCTGTGCCTTGAACATAGAACATAATACAAACCTTGTGTTTCCAGTAGGAAATAATCCTCTGAGCATGATCAGGATCAGATAGAGTTTCCAGGTAAGGTTTTTAGGATCACAGCTTGAGACCTAGGGATGGCCTCAGTTAATGGGGATGGGCCTGAGTTATGTCACCAAATGGTGGGCCCTGATTATGTCATTGAATGTAATATATTAAACATAAGCCATAGCTGCTCTGAGCATATCATTCACACACACACACACACACACTGTTTAATAAATCAGAATATATTTCAAATTTGTACCATGGTCTCCAGAGTGATAGTCTAGCCATTACTCTGCACTGGCAAAATCCCATTCATTTTTAATGGGACTTAGAACTTTAAAATGTTGTCATTCTGAAATATCCTAACTGTGGTTTCCAAGGTCTATTTGTGAGTGGGTGGCACAAAGGATAAAGAATTGGAGAGACAGAATGGGAGAGAAAGAAAAGGAAGCTGATGAGTATAGATAGGAAAGTGGTGATAAAAGGAAGAAGAAAATAAGAGGCAGAAAGGGAAAGATGACAAAAGCAGGAAAATATAAGTGTAGGCAGAAGGGCAGAGTAGTGAGCAGGGGAGAAGAAGAAATAAAATGAGAAGAAAGAATGGAAGGAGATAAAAGAAAGAGAACAGGAAATGAGGGAGAAGGTGAGTGTACACTAGTCAGGAATTTTTGGTGAGAGAAAATACACAGAGGAAATGGGAGGGAGGAGAGGAGAAAGAAGATGTGTGTAGGTGGAAAGTGCCCAAGCAGGAGAAAGAAAGAAAGAAAGAAAGAAAGAAAGAAAGAAAGAAATCTGTGCCAGGTTTTTTCTTAATTAGCTAGCAATGATGCAACTCACATATGTCTCAGGATCAAGAAATGAAATTGTGCTGTTGCTTCAGCCTTTTTAGGACAGGGCGATAAAAATTTACAAATAAGACAGAACCCCCCCCCCCAAAAAAGCAACCCTTAGTACCATAATCAGCAATTTTTACTGAGGCAGCTCATATGTCCTCACAGTGACTTCTCCTGCCCAGTGAGTACCAGCCTGGGGGAAGGGGAGGCACAAATATAGTGGCCAGGAGGATGTGGTGGAGAGTCTACAGAAACTACTCCAATCCAGTCCTCAAAGAAATGGCAGAGCACATTTATTTTTTTTTTTACAAGGATTCTTTTTCTGAAGCCCCAGGAACAGGAGCCTGGCAATTAGACTAAGGGCCAGGCCCTAAGATCTAGAAACCCTAAAATCAAAACTTGGAAGTAACAACTTACACATGAAACAATCTGTGATGAGCTACTATTTGGGTTATCAGGTGAAAAAGAAAATAACATAATGGATGGGAATGACATTACTTGTTTGATGTTAATAAGACTTCTGCATTACTTTTAAAAGTTATTTAAAAATCATTTGGGGGCATTTAGCGCTATTTTAATATATTTTATCCCCAAGTTTTATGCCACTCTCTTATCCAGGAATTACTTTCCAAACACTATAGTGAGCAATGGGGATGTATTACTTTTACAAAGTAACTTTTCAAGCTCTGCTCAGCATTTTAGTGATTTCTCTGAAATCAGTGACTAAGGGTGGTACATCTATATAATAATAGTGTATATTATGAAAATAAGAAGTCATGTGGGCCAGGGTAAGGAAACGGTAAGGTAAGGAAATGCAAGGAAAGATACTTATTAGTGCTGAGTAATATTGTATTACAGTGGATCTCAAACTGTGGGGTGGAACCCCAGGGGGCACAATAGTTGCTCAAGGTGGGGTGCAAGAAAAATCAGCCTGTATGTACAGCAAATGTGAAAAAGGGCAAGCCTGTGTGTGTGAGCCCTAGAAGAGGGCTTCAAGGTCCACTCAGCCTTCCATCATTTTGTAGATTGCTAAAATGAGTACCCAGCTTGTTGGGGGCAATTGTCTTACAAATTGTAAACCACTCAGGGAGTGCTAGTTCACTGGTAAGCAGTATAGAAATATACTTGCTATTGCTATTGTTATGTGTGTGCATACCATTGAGGATTAACTGGTGCCTGTAAAAGCAATGCTAAGCATCTGCCATTACACCTTCCTCCAATCTCAAACATAGAAAAACATCAGCTTTGCCTTTTTAATGCTCTGATTCTCTGAAGGTTCTGGCACTGGCGCAGTAGGCACATGCCCCGTAGTAACCATAAGGTGGTCAGAGGCCAGACTGCCTGGCTTGGAGGAGAAGGAAGGAAGAAGAGGCTGCTGGAAAGGCTGTGCAGCCACCCCTGCACTTCTAAACCTAGGATGAGGTTGCTGGGTTGCTTTTCTTCAATGATATGTTCCCTCATCTGCCCCCACCCACCCAGTAGCCCAATCTGGGTCAGTTGCTCTGGATAGTTTTCCGGGGAGCCTGTACTGCTTGGAGGGTAAGGGATGTGCATTGTCCAAGAAAAACAACTCAGTAAGCTCCTCCTGACTTGAGGTGCAGAGGTCAGCATGCATAGTTCAAAAGAGAACAAAGGAGGAAATTCCCACTCTCTCACTCCTCACTCTGCCCTTCACTCCTGGAACCTTTTCCCCCACATGCGCGCCTCATCAATTCTCTAACCAGTTTCAAAACTGAGTTAAAGACTATATTGTTTAGGGAAGTGTTCCCAGATGTGTGCCCTTGTCTGCCCCAGGATGCCTCATTTTAACTATGTATTAAGAAGCTGAGCCCTCCCTCCAGTCCATCCGCCTTGGTCCAGGCCTCAGAGGGAACGAAGAATCACTGGACCTGATGATAATAATAATAATAATAATAATAATAATAATAATGTTTTATTTATACCCCGCTCTTCAGCCAAGACTATCAGAGCGGCTTACAATTTGTTAAACAAACAGCTTCATTTACAATTGTAAGCTATTTGCCCCCAACAATCTGGGTACTCATTTTAGCGACCTAGGAAGGATGCAAGCCTGAGTCAAGCTTCAGCCCTTTGCTGGTCTTGAACTCACCACCTTCTGGTTTTGAGTGAGTGGCTGCAGTACAGGCATTTAACCACTGCGCCACCAGGGCTGATCCCTTTCCCCTCCACCTTTCCCTTCTCCTTTTGTGTTGTGTCTTTTTAGATTGTAATCCTGAGGGCAGGGAACCATCTAGCTAAAAGATTTTATGTTCAGCATTGTGTAAATTTACAGCACTATAGAAATAAAGGATGATGATGATGATGATGATGATGATGATGATGATGATGATGATGAAATGAGGTAGCTGAAAAAGCCGTACAGCCACCTTTGCACATTCCCCCATTATGCCTTCCTCCAACCTCAGGTATAGCAAATCACTTTCCCTTTTTCAGTGCATTTCCCAATCAGCTTCTCCATATGTTTTGTCCTTGGCACAGCAGGTGCATGACCATGTACCAGTTTCTTGGGGAGAGAAGTAAAGAGAGGAGAGAGAGAGCACAAGAGCTTAGTATTAAGATGGAGACCATGTGCAGTGCAGCACTATAGGCCTGTGTGTGAGAGAGTGACGCACTATTGATAGAATGCTATCTCTGAGGTGGATACAAATATGCACACTATATAAACAAAATATTTTAATTTGTATAATGCACAAGCGGGCAACATCCACCTGTAGATGGAAAGGGGGTCACAAGAGTAAAAAAAAGTTTCAAAACCACTAGTGTATTAAATTGTTTTGGAAAAGTAAGTAGCTTAGTGTAGAATTACATTAAAATAGCATCTTACCCTTGTTTTGACACACTTTTTCTTTTCCTTTTCTCTCTGATGATGCATGCCACACTTTATGAATGAAGCTTGGCTGGTGCAAACACTTATAAATCTCACATCTTTTAAAACAGACATCATGTGTTCAACAGGTTAAAAAATATCTCAGATGAGAATTATGAGTGCCAAAGCAGAACTGATTAGAAAATAATTACTTATGAGAAAAGGGGCCATCCTTTGAACATTATTTTACAGAACACAGAAATGTTACTTTTTTTTGTTTTGTTTCTATTTCCAGAATCCTGAAGCTAGCATATCTAAAGACCATGCTAGCTTGGGGATTCTGCGACCTGCCATGAAAATGAAAAGGTAATATTTCCAACAAATATTAATGTGATCCAGAATTTGGCTCAAGATAGGTATTTTCTGAAAATAAGCTGTTGGTTTTTCCTCAAGTGGAATTCTTCCTCTACTGGTCTGAATTCAGACTGGGCAACTATTTTAGGTCTCACTGGATTTCAAACAGATGTTCCTTGCATTCCAGCCCCTATGGTTTATATTTAAAATCATATGATCTCCCTCTAGTTGGGGGATGTTCCCACATTTTCTTCTTCCTGGACTATTCTAGGCCCAGGAAAGGTCTTTTTCTGAACCAAGAATGAAAAGCGAGTCACTTCCCATTATTAAAAAAGTCTCCCCTCAAAGTAAAACAACCCCTGAGGGTGGGTGAGGGGGGCAAATAAATAACAAAAACAACCTGGAAACCCACCCACCCCACACCCTAGATGGAGCAGGAGGTCTTTTGAAAAAAAGCATAATTCTGAATGCTCTGTTATGCCCACATTTAGAAATATAGTGGTTCATAACCTTTTTTTGTCTCTTGAAGTGCATGCAGACTGAAACAGAGAGCACTTTTGTTCAAAATGAGCCTTAAAAGCTAGAGAAATGTCAATTTATTAAGAGACACATTTTCCCTTAGGACATCTGAAGCACTTAGGTTCACAAGCCAAGTTGGAATGTTAATGTGTTTTTTTAAGAAGACGTTAAGTAGACAGACATTCTATTTCATTTTTTATGGTTTTACTCTTTGCGTATGCAAAGAGCTGTATCTAAGCATTGCGGCATATGAGTTTTCCTTTTTCCTCCTCCTCCTTCTTCACTGCAGTCTGTGGAACATTATGTGAAAAACTTCTATTACTGTTAATGAGAGCTGAAGAGAAACCAGAGAGTGGAATGTCTAACTTGCTGTGTTATGCATGACAAATACTTTGTATTATTACTCTCAGTATCAGTGTCATATTGTATTTTTTCTATATTTGTATTTAAGCTCCATGCTTATTCGATATCTCCCCATATATCTACTGTATATATCTCTTTATTTTTAACCTAGAACCAAATACCGGTGGATATCAAGAACTCACTGTACAATCTGAAATCATGGACTTCATTAAAAGAATCTTGTACACTTGGTCCTTGTCATGTAGGACCAGTGTCAGATGTAGACTGGCATTTTGTTAATGCTATAGACATGCATAAAGGTAAAGGTAAAGGTAGTCCCTTGACATGAATGTTCAGTTGTAACTGATTCTGGGGAGGAGGGCAGTGCTTATCTCTGTTACTAAGCAGAAGAGCCAGCATTATCCGAGGACTGCTCTGGTGGTCATGTGGACAGCATGACTGCACCAAAAACTGCTGCCTTCCCACCCAAGTGGTACCTATTTATCTACTTGCATTTGCATCCTTTTGTTTGCTAGGTTGGCAGAAGCTGGGACTAGCGACAGGAGCTCATACAGCACTTAGGCCTTGAACTGTCAACCTTCCGATCTTCCAATCATCAGAATTGATGTCTTAACCACTAAGCCCTCACATTCCATAACATGCATATGTTTCCATTAAATGTCCATCTGTTCTTTTGAGGGCTGTGGAGTTTGATTTTCTCTTCCCCCCACCAATTACCATACAACTCTGCCCCTCACATTGCATTTCATTCTATGCCTTGTAGATCAGAAAAACATTTGACTCCAGCGGACCTCAATAGATCTCTGTGCTGATTTAATCATGTTGCATCTTGCTATGAGGACATAATGGGACATAGTTAAATGTTTTGGCTATGGGGACATAGCCAGATGTGGACATAGCCAGATGTTTCTAGACATAGTCAGATGTTTCTAGACATAGCCAGATGTTGTTTGGGAAATCAGTCAGCAGCTGATAATGGGCCCCAAAATAAGGTAGAGACAACCAAAACAAAATAGCACAACACAGCATGTGTATTAATAAAGCAAGTCTTGAATTACAGATTTACAAATCAAAAGGCAGAATTCCAAAAGCAAGGTCCATAATCAGTCCAGGTTTAAGCCAAAGGGTCAAACAGTCTGTGTAGTCAAGAACTCCAAAAAGGGTTGAGGTTTTCAGCAAAACAGAATGGTCAGTCTCCAAGCCAAGAAGTCAAGAAGAGAGTTCATGGACAAAGTGCTTTCATTAGGCGAATCAGTTAACCTCTGACAAAGGTTCTGGTGTTCCTCCCAGGCTTTTACCTTTATCCCTCACTGGTGCAGCCATTCCTTAATTTCTCGGCATCTCATACAAGGCCTCTGAGACTGCCACACCCCACCCTTTCAGATCTCCTCTGGCTATAGGAAAGCAAGTTGGTCTCTATCTCCTACTCCTTCTCCATGCCAACATTGCCAGGGGCTCTGCTGCCTGGATGCTGGGCTCCTGACAATCCTTTTGGGCAGCAGTCTCTGTTGGTATTGTCAGGGCAGAACTAGGGCCAGGCTTAGACTCAGAGTCAGACTCCTCTCCTGAGTCCTCAGCCAGGCTGGTCATAACAGATGTTCACCATGGGGATATAGCCAGATGTGAACATAGTCAGATGGTTCTATGACCTTGCCTGCTCCCCACAAGGCATGGAATAACTATGGGGAATCATTTCAGAAGCTATACAATAAGTCTGAGAAGGAGTTATATGGCTCAGCCTAACATAGGTCCTAAATACCCTAAATACACCAGATCCTGTTTGATTATGGAAGCTAAGCAGTGAGCCCTTGTTAGTACTTGAATGGGATACCACCAACGAATAGCAGATGCTGGTATTCAGAGGAAGGAACTAGCAAAACCTTGTACATGAATGAGTGAGGGAATGCACATGCACGTGCTCCTTGATCTCCCCCATCCAACCCCCTTCCTCCATGACCACCTGCATGAGTGAGAGGGGGAATATACACACACTCCTTCCTTGATCTCCTCCATCCAATCCCTTTCCCTCCTGCTC
This sequence comes from Urosaurus nigricauda, assembly GCA_034509955.1. Lineage (NCBI taxonomy): Eukaryota > Metazoa > Chordata > Lepidosauria > Squamata > Phrynosomatidae > Urosaurus > Urosaurus nigricauda. Next base: position 308,154,760 of record JAOEGL010000001.1, on the reverse strand, counting down.
ACCTGCATGAGTGAGGGAGGAAATGCATATACTCTTCCTCCTTGTCTCCCACATCTAATCCCCTTTCTCTCTGCCCACCTGCATTTTTGAGTGAGAAAATGCATATGCCCTCTCTCTTCATGCTGATTGCCACATTCATTCCTCCACTTTCCCAAGCAAATGAGACTGCATTTTGTAGAGGGGTGGGATATTATTATTAGTAGTATGAGAGAATAAGGAAATGTGGGTACTTTCCCCCTTTGTGCTCCTCATGAGGGAATGCTTGCATGGCCATGTCCAACCACCCTGCCTGTTTGGTTTCCTCCTAGTGACACCAGTGTTATCAAAGTTCCTGTTAAAATTGGTGAGGAGCATTTGCTGATGATCTAGTCATTATCCTGGAAAAAAGTATAGAGTTTTTGCTGATAGAACTGGATAATTTTGGGAAATTGGCTGGTTTCAAATTAAATAAAAACAAAACCTGGTTACTGACTAAAAAAAAATCAATAAAAATGAAAGTATTCAAATAGAAGCAAAACTAGGATGTAAAATCCAGGATAAAATCAAATATTTGGGTATTTGGTTTTCAAATAAAACTTCAGACCTATTTGATCTGAACTATAAGGCAAGCTGGAAAGTAATCCAAAAAGAATTGGCGAAATAGAATGATTTATCCTTATCCCTTTCAGGTAGGATAGCTCCAATCAAAATGTGTATATTATCTAAATTGTTGTTTTTTTCTTAATCTTTTGATAATCTGTAACCAAAATATATTTCTACAATGAGAAAATTATTTAAAGAACTTTATCTGGAATGGTAAGAGAGCTAAAATCAAATGGTCAACAATGAAGGACACATTTGAAAGAGGGAGACTGGCGGTTCCAGACATTCAATTATATTACAGAGCAACTGGTATCATTTGGATCCAGGATTGGTTATTATTAAGGAAAACAAAAACTATATTAATTGAACAACACAATTTATGCTGTGGTTGGCATGCTTATGGCTGGTTGGACAGATACAAAATAGATAAGGAATTTAGTAAGCATATGCTAAGAAAAGCTTTGCTCACCAATTGGTTAAAAGTAAAATCAAATTTTTATAGGGGAATTCCCCTGTGGGCATCACCACAAGAGACTTTCATAGGCCAATGGGACAAAGAACAGGACTGGTTCACTTACAGAGTTATTTTGGACTACAATTTTGAGAGTAATGTTACTTTAAGATCTAAAAATTAGTTAGAAAATAAAAGAGGGAAAAATACACTGGTTGAGATATTTGCAATTCAAAGAGATATTTAAGGAGGACTTGGTAACATTAGATTTTGAGAAAGAAGAAAACAATATAGATTGAATGTTAAAGAAGGAGGAAGGAAAAAATAAGGTCAGTAAAATTTATAACGTATTACTAAAATATCTAGAAGAGGAAGAAATAAAGGACTCTATGGTAAAATGGGCACAGGAGTGGGACATTAATATAGATATTGAAAAATGGGCAAAAGTGAGAGCTAAAACAAAGAAATTTACTATAGTCCAAGACTTTAAAGAAAACTATTTTAAAGTAGTTAACAGGTGGTACATTACTCCATGTACACTATATAGATTATCTAAACAAAGTAATAAAAATTGCTGGAGATGCCAAAAAGAAATTGTTTCTTATCTCCACATGTGGTGGGAATGCCCAATTATAAAGAGTTTTGGGACAAAAATTCACTCAGGAATGGGGAAAAAAAGCTAAACATAGAATATGATATGAATCTAGAACTATAAATTTTAAATATAACTTCAGTATGAGGTGTGGAAGGAGAAAGAAAGTTTTGGAGGTTTGTATTTATTAACTGCTGCAAGATTGATAGAGGCAAAAAACTGGAAATCCCCAGATACGCCACAAATGGAGGACTCGGAAAACAAAATATGGGAAATGAAAGAAGTAGACAGGTTAACAGCGATACTAAATAATAAAGACCTTGAAAAATGGGGAAAAGAATGGTCAGTATTGACAAACGTAGCTTAAATTGATTAGAAAATTACAATTTTTTTTATTTTCCCTTTATTATAATGCTTATTATAATGTTTATAATGCTTGCTTTTCTCCTTCATTTTTTAGAAATTTAGAAGTTATTATTGCGACTTATTCTTAAGATTTTCATTAGGTGGTTGTGCCTACTAACTTAAACTCTTTGTACCAGCTAAGGGATAACAGAATTTTCAACAAGTTTAATAGAAGAGTGGTAATAGGAAGAGGATAGGGAAAGATGCAAAATTGAAGCTATAACAGAGATGATTTATATGTTAAGTGGATATAACTGTGTACAAATGCAATTACTGCCATGTTGTATTTGTTAAATCTATGAATTATAACTTAGATAAATATTTTTTAAAAAAAATATGGGTGAGGAGCAGCAGCAGAGGTGGCAGAAAATACAGTAATCTGCAAATAATCAAATCTATGAATGCTTAACCCACATATGTGGAGGGATGATTGCAATCATTTCTTATTGTTACACTCTGTTTTCAGTCCCAAGAGAAATCTCACAATGAATAACTAATTATCAAGCTTAAAAACAGGCCACTAGAATCAACAAAACCAGTGAAACAGCCTAAAAAAGTGGTGGTGAGGGGGAGGGTGGACTGTTGAAAGCAGATAATAAGAAGCCTAGTAAAGAGTCTATGTGCCATCTAAATGGCATCAAGAAGTGAAAGATGGATATGCAGATAGGCAACATAATTTTTAAAGTAGAATCAATTATTCCAAAGCTACATCATGCAGCCAGTCCAGCCACAAGATGAAGACTCCTTCTTGCTAACTAAGTATGGAGCATCTTATTTCTCCTTCTGCAATCTGTATTGAAAAGAGGCTGAGTGAATACAGTGGCCACTAGCTAGCCACCACAGACCAAGCCCAAGGATTTCAAGCTGTCTAAAATCTTCACATTTGTATTGTTTTTAATGTAGGAGAATAGCATTCTGTATCTATGTTCTACACAACTGTCCTTTTAAAACTCAATACAAATTGTTCAGCACCTTTTTATCCAAGCAGAACTTATATCATGCAGCAGCAGCATAATGAAAGCAAGGAGAGAGACATGTTCAGGCTATTTCCCTAGGAACAGCCATTGATTGTAGCATATCTTTATTCAAACTGTGTTATTAAATCATAAACTTAATCTTCATATGGATTCTCACTGCACAATAATCTATGTGACAGTCTGTAAAACACAGTGTGGATATAAATTAGAGTAGGTTTGAAAGGAATTGCCAAAAGCATTCTGTAGTGCTCCTGCAAACTCAGCACTTCCCAAATGATACAGTGCAGAAGAAAAAGAAACAGGATGGGTCATAAAGTTTAAGGGTCCCCAGTGGGATATGTTTGTTTTAGGTACTTAATTATGACAAAAATGTTACAAATTGTTCAGTAAATGAAGGCAGCAATGGGCATTTTGTGGTTCTGGATGACATCTAGCTAACATATTACAGAAGTATTAAGTATGGTTAATATTAGCTGGATGTTTAAACTGGGGGAAACCACTTTTTCCAGGCAATTCATGATAGTAATAGATTATTGTTTTATTTTGAAAAATAAATGAAGGACCAAAATCTGAAAGTAATGCATATGAAAAATAGATAGTTCAGATCTTCCAACATTTCACAGGTGATAACTAGGACATGTGTGGCCAAGCAACATTGGAATGTGGTCAAGATGGCAAATGTACAAATAACAAGAAAGAACAGGCAAGCTAAGAGAGGCTGCAGTAGCTTGCTTTTGCCTGAATGTTCTGGAAAGAGCAAACTTGGTTTTCAGCAACTGAAGGAAGCTGAGGATAAAAAGGGAAAGTGCCAGGACTTTAGAGAAATGGGTGTATTTTAAAAGCAGCTGAGGAGGTGGAACAACAGAGGGTTAATTGGTATTATCCCTGCCAAATTTGGATGTTGGGGGTGTGTGAAGGAATTATTATTAGTCTGTTCCTAATTTAAGGAAACAAAACAAGCAGTGACATCACTAGGGGCAGAGGGGTATGGCCCGCACCTCCCTGATGTGTGCAACACCATGCATTGGGGAGGAAGAGGGCCTGGTGCACCCTCCATCCCTGCCCCATGTGGCTTTACATCTGAATAAAGCTATGTGGGGCAGGAAGGGAGAGGGCCTGGTGCACTTGGAAGTAAAGCCACATGGGACAGAGAGTAGACCACATGCCCTTTTGGCTCTTCCCCAAAGCCCCTCCCCTTAAGCCCTTCCCCCTGAACTGGGTGACACCATAGTTTGGGGCACCACTGGAAACAGATTGAGGGTACAAATTGAGGATATTATTATAGGCTAGTTCAATGAAAGACCAAGCCATAGCCTGATGCTACACAAATAAGCCTGGCAAAACCCTTGTACATTCACTTCTTCCTTTTGTGTGCTGTGATGCTTTTCCATGAACAGAGGCAAACTATAGTTTGTTTTTTAAAAATCTGAAATTTCATACAATTGTGGGCCACATGCTGCCTTTGGATCCAACTTCTATGGCTTCTAAGTCCTCTCCCCCAGGCCTCATTTTTAAAAGGTATGATTCTTAGGTAACTTTCAGGTAATTTCAAGTAACCTCAAATCAAACGCTGAAAGTCTTCTCTGCTAGATGAAAACCCATGAAAATACCTCCTGTACTACATCCAGCTGGGTTGCTAAGTAAAATAAATTTTAATAGTTTTGTAGAAGAGGTGATTGAAGCAGGTGTTGCCTGTCCCTTATATCCCTTTGCAACTCTAACTCCCAAATAACTCTGTTTCCACCGATGTCCCTTTCTAAATGGCATCTACTGAAATAGTCCAAGTGGGGGGAGTCTAGAAGAAAATTGGTTTGTGGACCCCATAAAGCAGCTGATTCCCTCCTTAAGCCAAGAAAGGAAGAAAGGAATTCTATCTGTGAACCCAATGATAAGGACCAAGTTTAGTCTAGTGCTAAACTTGGGTTTTATGTTAGAAACCTCTCTATATATCTCTTTTGAACTTATGCTAGAATAGAATTCTACACAAGGGCTATTCAAATGGTGAAAATAATCCAGGTAGAATCCAGGTTGAAGGGGGAACTGCTGAAAAATCCACTTAACCAGAGAAAATCAATGGTGGTTTCCCCCCAAGTTTTTCTAAAAGATTTATGTCACTAGCTGTGTGAATAACCAATGTGAATAGGTAAACTGGGATAAACTCTGCATGTCTTGAATTGCTTCAAATATATTTGCACGATTGATTCCATCTTTATTTGAGTGCTGACACATGTAAGCAACCAAACTTCCAGAGATGTGCAAATAAATAAATAAATAAATAAATAAATAAAGGTTCACAATGTGAACAACAAATACAGAATACTAGAGTAAGATTATTCACATAGTCACACTAAACAACAACAAGAAGTATGAATGACCTCTCAGACATCAGCACTGGTCAGTTCTTTGGCTTGAATAGGGTTGTGGAAATTTCTCAGCTTCTGTTTTGTTCATATGTATAGAGATTTTGTAACACCTTTGAGACTTAATTAAGAATTAATGCAGTTTGATGCTTCTTTATCTCTCATGGCTCCATTCTATGGAATCCTTGGATTTGCAGTTTGTTGTGCTAAAACTACAGATTCCAGAATTCCATAGCATTGAGCCATTGCAGTTAAACTGTGTGAAGCTCATTAATTCTGCAGTGTAGATTCAGCCCTAATCCCACATGCATTTTCCCCACAACCTTTTTTTTTTCATATTGTGACTCATTGTGGAGTCTTTTCTCCACATGGAATGCATTTTCCTAACATAACTGTTTGTTTACATGTTTTACTTACATTTAAATTTTCTCCGTTGACTCAAGGGTCTTTTTATTTGCATTTTTTTGCTTTTGACATTTTCAAATCTATATGCTATTTTGTGAAGACTTTATTTCACCCTGCAAAACTCACCAATATAAAGGCAAGATGCATTTTTCCCACAGTGTGTCAGGAGGTGCCAAACACTTTCTTATTTTATTTTTGTGAGTACCAAATATAATAGTATTCTAAAGCATGATCAGGGTATAGGGATTGTGGAAGTAGGGTGTGGGGTTGTGTGAACCAGCTCTGTCTCTTATGTTTCATTACATATTGGCCCTACCCCCTCAGTTCAGAACATACCATGCTGAGCATGCGTAAGGATGATAGGAGATGTATTCCAGCATGTCTTCAGGATACCAGGTGGTGGAAGAGTACTATACAGAATGATAAAATCTCTCTGGCATGTATGCTCCTCAGTTGCTCAAAGTCTATATGTTTTAGAACAAAGAACAAAATATTTACTTGGGTGTAGAGTTTTGTAACATACTATCTGCCTGAGTGAGCAAACCTCACTTTCTTTGTAACTGAGAAATCCACCATTCCATTTTACACATTAGGAACTCTGTGTAGCTTTCACCCATGCTTTCACATCATGCTTTCACATCAACGGAAGATAACCCATTAAAGCAACAACAGTTTATACATTTAAAGGATCAAATCACTTGTGGCCGACAGGGTCCGAAATTTGCATAAAGATAAAAATAATGTATTATTTTAACCCAGATACACAGATGCGCATACTCACTCACTCTTTTCCTGCCATCATAAAGGTTGTGACAGAATTAAGTGAACCATGCTAAAAGCATACCATGGAAACATCTGGTCTTTGGTTTCAGATGAATGCTTTTCATTTCATTGTCTGCTTGCTTGTGTGTGATGAATTTCATGGACTGACTGTGGTTGCTCACAGCGCCTTGCAGGCAAAGGATGTTACCCTGGGCAAAACATCTAATGTCCTTCACAACAGATTGGTTGTCCCTGAATAACACAAATAACATTTGAACAGTAATGATGTAACAGAAAGCACATTCTTTCACTTTGTGATTTTTTTTTTTTAAGGAAGGAAGATTCTACTATTTTAGGATGAAAATGAATAAATAAATAGCCTCTGTCTAAATAAAAACTGTGACCTGATCCATTCAAGAAGAGATTACTTTTGTGGGCTGGGTGAGCTAATTGGGGGGAAATGTTTTTTGAAAAATTACAGAATAATATAGTTTTTAATTTTTTTATTGTTTAAAAATAAAGCTTACAACATTATATAGTTTTGATCACTTGCTGCAGACCTGAAGGTCATCTAATTCAGCCAAATGTGCTAAGACAGGATCATCTGTAACACATTTCCTGATGGATAATTACTTTATAAAGAGGAATACAGTTGAGTGCCTTCATCTTAGGCTGCTGCCTTCAGCTAATATGACCTAAGGTTAAGAATGAAAAAGAATGTCTTCAGATTTGACAGTTTCAATAAAAGTAGACTATTTGCACCTTACATAACTTGTAGCAAAAAGAAATGCACTATGCCTTGAGAGTTTTCAAATTTGCAGAGCTTCCTGTGAATTTCACACATAAAAAAAAGTATATGCAAAACAATGCATACTTTGGGTGGAAAGCTAAAAATGAATGTGACTAAAAAAAAATAACACAAAAGCATACTTTAGTCAGTTGGGAAAATGTGTATATTCAGCAAAATATGTAAATAAATGCTCGCACAAAGGGAAAACATGTATTTAAAAATTCACGATTTCCATGAAGAACAGCCACTAAAGCTTTGCAGCTTGATACAAATCAAGGATGGCAACAAAATATAGGCGGATTTTGGCAAAATGCAACAAAAATGAAAGAGAATGATTTTTACACTGTTTTGAGAGACAAGAACCAGAATGGTGTATGGTCTGAATGTTTGACCAGGACTCTGGGAGGTTAGGGTTCTGCTCAGCTATGGAGACTCAAGGGGTTACCTTGGGCAGGTGACACTCTGAGTCTTAGAAGAAAGGAGTGGCAAACCTCTATTGAATGAATCTTAACAAGAAAACCCAAGGAAAGGGTGTATACCTGCTCCTTTTCTTCCCCTGCCCTCCTGTCCCTTCAACTGTCTCTGGGGCCAGAGTGCGCCTGTTCTTCCTCTTCCCCCAGAAGTTCCACCCCCTGGAAATCCTGCCCCAGAACTCCCACCCACAGAGGCTGGAAGTCCCATCCCCAGAAGTCCCGTCCCTGGCCCCAGGTGATACCCAGTGTGGGAATGCCACTGAATTTGGGCACTCTGTCTCTAAAAGTTTCACCATCACTGCTATATAAGATGGCATGGCATTTTTTATTTTATTTTATTTTATTTTGTACTCTTGATACAAGAACAATTGCAAAAAGCAACCATTGATTTGCAAAGATTAAAAATAGCAGATGGCTTGTCTACATCTTTTAAAACATTCAGCAGTCATTCTATTTGCTTTCTGTGTGTATGCATGCACGTGAATGCACATGTATGGATGTATTTTTTCTTAAAAGTCAAAGATACTAGTTTTCCTCAGAAACAGTTTGTGCAAATTAGGACACCTTAATGAGGAAAAAAATAGTTCTCATTGTCTTAATTTTACTTGTAGGCAAGGAATCTTGCAGGGCTTGAAAATATGTACCGTATATACTCAACTATAGGTCGACCTCATGTATAAGTCGAGGGCAAATTTTGGGGCCAAAATTATGGATTTTGCTATGACCAGTGGATAAGTCGAGGGTAAAATTTAGGGTCATATAGGAAAGGATCTAAAGGGTGAAGCAAAGCAAAACAATGTCACATAACTTCCAAAAGTCCATCAAACATACCTCTTTGTGCTTATTCTTAAGACTGGATGGATGAGAGAGTAAAGGGGGTCAGTGCTTCCAGGACAGATTATACTGTTGCTTTTCACCAGGGGATGGTTCCTTCTTTTAAATAAGAGTTAAGATACAGTACTTACATTGACCCATGGATAAGTCGACTCAGGTTTTTTGGGTCATTTTTTTGACCTAAATTTCTAGACTTATATATGAGTATATACAGTAATCAAAGTGTTTCACTGTGTCAGAGCAACCTAACTACAGTATATGACAATGGGGAATTTTTAGGGCCCTTTCACACTAGACAATTATAGTATTATGTGTCCATAGTTTTTTATGGGTTTTTCAGGCTATGAAGCTGTGTAGAAGAGTTTATTTCTGACATTTCACCAGCAGCTGTGGCTGGCATCTTCAGAAAATAGCCTCATAGCCTGAAAAACCCATAGAAAACTATGGATGCTGGCTGTGAAAGCCTTCTACTTCATATTATGTGTCCACTTAATTTCCAGGATTCCATTCTACAGAATCTTGGCACCTGTAGTTTAGGAAGGGGTATTTAAATTCTCATCCAGAGAGCTCTAGTGCCTCACCAAACTGCAAATCCTAGGATTCTGTAAGATGGAACCATGGTAGTGGAATCACAATGTTATAATTGTGGAGTCTGAAAGGGCTCTACATCCCTGCTCGCAAAATGAAAATGGAGAGGGCAGGAATGGGAGCCCTTGTTGGGCATGGCATTAATGCCCATTTCTGGATGTAATGACTTTAGCTTTGGAAACAGCAGCATCTGCTTTCTTTGTCTTCTCGTGCTTTCTTTCTATGAGCAGAAAGTGCTCATTTTTATGGCTACTGCTAGAGGCCTCCATTTTGTTGTGTAATTTAGACGACTTCGGTGAAAAATAGTGGCAGTCATCTTCGGTTTCCTCCATCCCACCCACAATGTCCTGGAAATACTCCGTGTTCAGGACACTGGAGAAGAACAAAATGGTTATTTCGAGCATCACTGAAGAGGTTTGCTGCTACCGTGCTTTCTATCAGCTGTGGCAACAAAAGATAGTAAACAAATAGGGGAGGTGTGTGTGTGTGTGCCTGTGTGTGTGTCTGTGCACACGCACATGTCTGCCTTCAAGTAATCTGTTGACATAGGGTGACCCCATGAATTTTGTGGAGTTTTGGAATGCTTAAGAGATGGTTTTGCCAGTTCTTTCCTCTGGAAAGCTTGCAGCACCTGGTATTCATTTGCAATCTCTCATCTACCGGTAAGTACTAACTAGGGTTGACCCTGCTTATCTTCCAACATCAGTAAGGATCTGGTGTCTTTAGAGTATTTCAGCTCCTTTAGATAAAGAAAAATGTGAATGCCAAAAGGTCATAATGAATGCTAATAATTTTGTGATAGAGTGAACAAGCTTTCACAAAATTTTAAAAAGCCAAATGCGGGCATCCCCATAAAAAATGAGCAGAACCCTCAAATATTTTCCCACTTTCACACGCTCAGTTTTGCCTGTGTATGTATGTCTTTGGCAATGGTTGACAATGCCATAGTTCAGGTGAGCCACACAGACTATGGAGACATGATATTCGTTTTACTGTTAGATGCTATTGTACCAGTGGTGTAGGTGGCCAGTTACTTTTGAACTAGAATAGTTAGAATGACCAATATGATAAGCTGACATTTTCTTCTATGTAAAAATCAGTTCCTGTTGCTTTTGGTCTCACTTGACATGTGTATAGGATATAGCCTTCCCATTGCTGATGTCTATTCCATGGAATAGTAACCCACATGGAATCCCATCATTAATTGCCTTGAGATAGCTGCCAATTAAGGATTGTTATCCACCTCTTAATCTTATTTCTGTCTGGCTTATTCGATCATATAAAGGAACATAGACTCTACTAACAGATCAGATCACTGATCTATCAAGTTTCCCATTCTTTATATAGATTATCAACAGCATTCAAAGCTTTTGACTTCCCTGTAGAACATTGCAATACCGATATGTCTTTGGTGGAACTCAAAAAGTTGCATTTGTGTTACAGCCTTAATGTTTGAACTGGTTGCAATTCTATTTGTCAGAGTTGAAGAGGAAAGAGTAGTTTTCTCCTGAGGATTGTTCCTGCTTATGTGAAAAAGAAAGCAGAGAGGCAATAAACTTCTAAGCCACGATCATAGTATTGGGGAAAAAAAACTATTTGGCACTGAAGGGGAAGGAAATACTAATATGGCTTCACTTGGCTAACTTAGAAAATGCTTGCATTTCTTTAGAACTGTATGCTTTCATTCTAAAGAAGAAAAACAAGCACACACAGCTAAAATTACATTCAGTATGTCTCTTCTCCACCATCATATGAAGGTTACCATTAGATAGCAAGGAGTCTGGAAGGAGTCTATGGAAAGCTAGTTTTTATGCATAGTACTGGAAGATAATCCGAACAGCTGGCTAGAAATATTAGTTGAATGGAAAGTTACCTTTCAATGGAGAGTGACCTATAGGGCTCATTCTCATTGGAGGAATGATTCGATTTCTGATCCAGCTTGGCTGCGGGTCAGAAATCGATCCCAAAAGGTTCCTCATTCCCACTACAAACAAGACTTACCTTCCTCCAGAGTAAGCAGTAAGGGAAGGGAAGTAAGCAGTAAGGGAAGGGAAGGGGGCTCCGTCGGGGAAGGAAGGCCCCGGGCCAGGCCTCAGCCCTCTCAGGTGTACTAACAGTTTCCCAACCAATGTATTGGAGTGCAGCTCCCTTCTTGGCTGGGGTTGATGGGAGTTGTAGTCCAACTTATCTGCAAGGTTGCAGCTTAGAGATGCTAGCTTTATGGGCTGGTGGGAACTGCTTCGTTTCCATTGTGATACATAAGCCGTGCTCTCAGTCCTGAACTCCAGCTTGCTGCCTTTCCACCATTCCCCCTCCTCCCTGCAAAAGGAAGACTCCATCCTGAGAGGGGACAAAGAAAGGGCCAGCCACACATCTCCTGCTGCTGCTGCCTTTCCACCATTCCCCCTCCTCCCTGCAAAAGGAAGACTCCATCCTGAGAGCGGACAAAGAAAGGGCCAGCCACACATCTCCTGCTGCTGCTGCCTTTCCACCATTCCCCCTCCTCCCTGCAAAAGGAAGACTCCATCCTGAGAGGGGACAAAGAAAGGGCCAGCCACACATCTCCTGCTGCTGCCTTTCCACCATTCCCCCTCCTCCCTGCAAAAGGAAGACTCCATCCTGAGAGGGGACAAAGAAAGGGCCAGCCACACATCTCCTGCTGCTGCTGCCTTTCCACCATTCCCCCTCCTCCCTGCAAAAGGAAGACTCCATCCTGAGAGGGGACAAAGAAAGGGCCAGCCACACATCTCCTGCTTTTGCTGCCTTTCCACCATTCCCCCTCCTCCCTGCAAAAGGAAGACTCCATCCTGAGAGGGGACAAAGAAAGGGCCAGCCACACATCTCCTGCTGCTGCCTTTCCACCATTCCCCCTCCTCCCTGCAAAAGGAAGACTCCATCCTGAGAGGGGACAAAGAAAGGGCCAGCCACACATCTCCTGCTGCTGCTGCCTTTCCACCATTCCCCCTCCTCCCTGCAAAAGGAAGACTCCATCCTGAGAGGGGACAAAGAAAGGGCCAGCCACACATCTCCTGCTTTTGCTGCCTTTCCACCATTCCCCCTCCTCCCTGCAAAAGGAAGACTCCATCCTGAGAGGGGACAAAGAAAGGGCCAGCCACACATCTCCTGCTGCTGCTGCCTTTCCACCATTCCCCCTCCTCCCTGCAAAAGGAAGACTCCATCCTGAGAGGGGACAAAGAAAGGGCCAGCCACACATCTCCTGCTGCTGCCTTTCCACCATTCCCCCTCCTCCCTGCAAAAGGAAGACTCCATCCTGAGAGGGGACAAAGAAAGGGCCAGCCACACATCTCCTGCTGCTGCCTTTCCACCATTCCCCCTCCTCCCTGCAAAAGGAAGACTCCATCCTGAGAGGGGACAAAGAAAGGGCCAGCCACACATCTCCTGCTGCTGCCTTTCCACCATTCCCCCTCCTCCCTGCAAAAGGAAGACTCCATCCTGAGAGGGGACAAAGAAAGGGCCAGCCACACATCTCCTGCTGCTGCTGCCTTTCCACCATTCCCCCTCCTCCCTGCAAAAGGAAGACTCCATCCTGAGAGGGGACAAAGAAAGGGCCAGCCACACATCTCCTGCTGCTGCTGCCTTTCCACCATTCCCCCTCCTCCCTGCAAAAGGAAGACTCCATCCTGAGAGGGGACAAAGAAAGGGCCAGCCACACATCTCCTGCTGCTGCCTTTCCACCATTCCCCCTCCTCCCTGCAAAAGGAAGACTCCATCCTGAGAGGGGACAAAGAAAGGGCCAGCCACACATCTCCTGCTGCTGCATTTCCACCATTCCCCCTCCTCCCTGCAAAAGGAAGACTCCATCCTGAGAGGGGACAAAGAAAGGGCCAGCCACACATCTCCTGCTGCTGCCTTTCCACCATTCCCCCTCCTCCCTGCAAAAGGAAGACTCCATCCTGAGAGGGGACAAAGAAAGGGCCAGCCACACATCTCCTGCTTCTGCTGCCTTTCCACCATTCCCCCTCCTCCCTGCAAAAGGAAGATTCCATCCTGAGAGGGGACAAAGAAAGGGCCAGCCACACATCTCCTGCTGCTGCCTTTCCACCATTCCCCCTCCTCCCTGCAAAAGGAAGATTCCATCCTGAGAGGGGACAAAGAAAGGGCCAGCCACACATCTCCTGCCGCCTCTGAAACACCCTTCTCCTGCCTCCAGTGGAACTTTCCTCAGAAGTCACTTCTCCTTCCATCATCCTCAGCAACTGGGACATTGGGCAAAGGTTTCCAAAGCCACCCCTCCCTTATCCACTAGATCCTTCTTGTCTGGTTGTTTTCAGGCAATGTTATTTAGCACTGTTGGTTATTATTTTTCTCTTTTCTCACTGTCACTTTTTCTCCTGTTGTTTATTGGGCACTGCATCCATCCCTTCCCATGGCTCCCCGCATCTCTCCCAACCTGATCCCTATCCGACCTCTCCCTATCTCCCAGCTTCCATTCTTCTGCTCACTCTGGAACTGTCGCTCTGCCGCTCCGAAAGCAGCGGCAATTAACGATCTTTTCCTTTCTAGCTCACTCAGTCTCCTTGCTCTAACTGAAACCTGGCTCCCAGCCCACGATACTGCTACCTTTGCTGCCCTCTCTTTTGGTGGTCTTTCTTTCACCCACACAAGCCGCCCTGAGGGTCGAGGAGGTGGGGTTGGTATCTTGCTGTCCAATTCTTGCCAGTTTCTCTTCCCACTAATTATAGTTTCTCTTCATTTGAGTCTCATTCTATTCGACTCTTTTCTCCTTTGCAGCTTCGGGTTGCTGTCATTTCTCGCCCTCCTGGTTCTGCTAACCAATTCCTTTCGGACTTTGAGTCATGGCTCACCTTTTTTCTCTCAGACTCAGTTCCCTTTCTAATTCTAGGTGACTTTAATATCCACCTTGATGATCCTAAGAATCTTTCAACATCTCACTTTAGCTCCCTCTTAGCTTCTTTCAATCTTCAACCTCATTCCACCTCTCCTACCCATTCTTCTGGTCACTGCCTTGACCTAGTTCTCGCTTCTAGGTGTGTCATCTCTGACTACTTGGCATCTGACTATCCATTGTCAGATCATCATCTAATTTCTTTTACTCTTACTTACATCCCACCTCCTCGTAATGTTGTTCAACGCACTTTTCGTAATCTTCAATCTGTTAATTCTGATCATCTCAGTCAGACCCTGGGTTCTTCTCTCTCTTCTCTAAATCTTGGGGACTCCGCTGACTCAGCAATGTCTTTATTCAACTCCACTCTCTCTTCCACCCTTGACAGCTTTGCCCCTGTATCTGCTCGCACGTCCTCCTCTGTGTCTAGGCCTCAGCCCTGGCTCTCTCCTGTTGTTAGGTTTCTCCGGTCCTGCTCTCGAGCAGCCGAACGCCTTTGGAAAAAGTCCAGGGACTGGGCCGATTTTATTCATTATAAATTTGTTCTTTCATCCTTCTCATGTGCCTTGTCTATGGCAAAACAGAATTACTATAAATCATTGATCTCTGCCAACGAGAGGCGCCCGCAGCGCTTGTTCTCCTGCTTCAATTCACTGCTAAAACCTTCTTCTCCCCCTGTATTTTCATCATTTTCCCCCACTGACTTTGCCAACTACTTCCTCACAAAAGTCAGTACTATTCGATCTGAAATTGTTCCTCCTGACTTGCCCCCTACCACTACTTTCCTGGTACCTTCTACTAATAAACTCTCTGTGTTTCCACCTGTTTCTCTGGATGAACTATCTACACTGCTAAATTCTTCCAAACCTACAACTTGTTCTCTTGATCCTATTCCCTCCCATCTTCTAATCTTTATAACCCCTTCTTTTCTCCCCTCGCTCCTCTATATCTTTAATCTCTCTCTCTCTTCGGGATCCTTCCCTTCGGATTTCAAACATGCGCTCGTTTCCTCAATTCTGAAGAAACCCTCTCTCGACCCCTCTTCTCTGTCTAGCTACCGCCCGATCTCTCTTCTTCCTTTTCTCTCTAAGGTTCTGGAACGGATAGTTTATTCTCGCTGTCTTGAGTTTCTTGAAGCCAATTCCATCCTGGACCCGTTTCAGTCTGGTTTCCGCCCACGGCACTCTACAGAAACAGCCCTCACCAAAATCTCAACTGATCTCTTGCAGGCCAAGGCAAATGGCCTCTACTCTATTCTCATTCTTCTAGATCTGTCTGCGGCCTTTGACACCGTGGACCACTGTCTCTTGCTTGACTTACTTTCTGACCTCGGGTTCTCCGACTCTGTTCTCAACTGGTTCAAATCTTACTTGTCAGACCGATCCTTTGCCGTGGTCACAGGTGGTCAGACTTCCTCCTCTGTCCCCTTATCTGTTGGAGTTCCTCAGGGCTCTGTCTTAGGTCCCCTTCTGTTCTCTCTTTACACACTGTCCCTTGGTAAACTCATCAGTTCTTTTGGCTTCTCCTATCATCTGTATGCCGATGACACTCAGCTGTATCTTTCAACCCCTGACCTTTCGCCGGGGCTCGAACAGCAAGTCTCCTCTTGTCTGGCTGCCATCTCTCAGTGGATGCGGCATCGGCGCTTGAAGCTCAACATGTCTAAGACAGAGCTTCTCATCTTCCCACCTAAGCCCACCCTTCAATACTCCTTTTCTGTTTCTGTTGACGGCATTTCTATTCAGCCGGTTCAGCAAGCCCGCAGTCTTGGCTTCATTTTTGATTCCTCGCTGTCATTTACTCCCCAGATTCAGGCCACCGCCAAGACCTGTAGATTCTTTCTTTACAACATTGCTAAAATCCGTCCTTTCCTCTCAGCCTCCACCGCCAAGACTCTGGTCCATGCCCTAGTGGTATCACGACTAGATTATTGTAACCTCCTTCTGACAGGGCTTCCTCTCTCTCATCTCCATCCTTTAATCTCTGTCCAGAACTCAGCTGCACGTATTATCACATCTGCTCGCCGCTTTGACCATGTTTCTCCTCTTTTATCCTCCCTTCACTGGCTCCCCTTCCCCTTCCGCATCCAGTACAAGCTTTTGCTGTTGACTTTCAAAGCCCTCCACGGACTGGCCCCTCCTTACTTGTCTGAACTTCTTTCTCCTCACACTCCTTCTCGTACCCTCCGTTCTGGTAGTCTAGGTCTCCTGTCCCAGCCGAGGATTTCCACTGCCCCATCCCGGATTCGTCCCTTCTCACTTGCTGCCCCTCACTCCTGGAACCTTCTTCCCCCACATGCACGCCTCATCACTTCCCTAACCAGGTTCAAAACTGAGTTAAAGACTATATTATTTAGGGAAGCTTTCCCAGGACTGTGCCATCCGCCCCAGGATGCCTCCTTTTAACTTTGTATTAAGAAGCCATGCCCTCCCTCCTGTCCATCTGCCTTGGTCCTGGCCCCAGAGGGAGAGAAGAACCACTGGACCTCACCCCCTTTCCCATCACCTTCCCCTCTTCCTTTTGTGTTGTCTCTTTTAGACTGTAAGCCTGAGGGCAGGGATCCGTCTAATTTATGATTGTATGTACAGCACTGTGTAAATTTACAGCGCTATATAAATAAAGGTTAATAATAATAATAATAATAATAATAATAAGCACTCTTTGCCATTTGTGCTCTGGGTGTGGGCAGGACTGGAGAGAGACTAGAGGGAGAGGCGGAGAAGCCCCCAAGTTGGGAGTGGAGGAGGGGGAAGAAGGCCTGGGAAGGAAGGGAGAAAGGGAGATTCTGGGAACAGAGAGGGAGAGTAAGAGAGGAATTCTGGGAACAGAGAGGGAGAGAAACAGGGGAATTCTGGGAGCAAGCAGGGAGAGTAAAAGGGGAATTTTGGGAGCAAGGAAGGAGAGAAAGAGGGGAATTCTGTGAGCAAGGAGGGTGAGAAAAAGGGGAATTCTGGGAGGAAGGAGGGAGAGAAAAAGGGGAATTCTGGGAG
This sequence comes from Urosaurus nigricauda, assembly GCA_034509955.1. Taxonomy (NCBI): domain Eukaryota; kingdom Metazoa; phylum Chordata; class Lepidosauria; order Squamata; family Phrynosomatidae; genus Urosaurus; species Urosaurus nigricauda. The sequence goes on along the minus strand of JAOEGL010000001.1, from coordinate 308,137,684 downwards.
CAAGGAGAAAGAATTCTGGGAGCAAGGAGGGAGAGAAATGGAGGACTCTGGCAAAAGGAAGGCAAACAGGGGACTTCTGGGAGCACTGAGAGGGAGAGCAACCAGGACTGCTGGGGCATCCTGGGAAGGGAGAAACGGAGGGCAACCTAACCCCAAGTACAAAGGCAACACTGATGGGGGAGTGTGGATCTATCGTCAACTGAGTAGGGATGATAAACACCCCTCTGCATCCTCCTGGATGCTGCGACTCCAGTCGTTCCCACATATTTGACTCGCTTAAGGATCGATTCCAGGGAAAAGAAGCACCAAAAACTGCTATCAGGTAACGCCGGGTTATTTGTAGTTACCCCGCTTCCTTCCTCCTGCAATCGATTCAATGAGGATCAGAAGCGGGTTCAAATGGGAATGACAGTCATTTGCCCTGAATCCTGCTGCGAAGCAAACTGCAGTGGGAATGAGCCCGTAGAGTGAGCTGGAAACTTGTATAGTAATATATTTTAAAAAATGGACAAGTACTGAACTTAGGGTCCCCATTCTGTTCAGATTCTGGTCTGTCAGAGTATGGAACAGAAATATGTTTCTTTCAATAAAGTTGGATCCTTGCTTCACTAGCATGGCGTTCTAATTTTTACTGATGCGGAAAGCAATTCCCCTTCAGAATCTAAATTTTATTTGGGCTTTGTAAATTGTTTAATCTACAAACTCATAAACATACTAGAAGCAAACATTAATAGTGAAATTCCCTTTCTTCCCTGAGAGCAAGCAAGCTATGATTTGTGTTGATAGTGTCTGAGTGAAGAAACACATATGGGTTTCATGTTAAAGTTTAAAATGAGACCTTTCTGGTAGTTTTAAATATGATGCAATTGTGCTGAAAGGATTAAAAGGGAGGGGAGTTAAGTTTAAAATTGCTGGTTCGATTATTCTAACACATGTATTAAATAAGAGAGCCAGCACAGTGTAGTGGTTTGAACACTAGATTGAGACTCTGGAGATCATGGTTCATTTCCTTACTTGGCCATAGAAACTCATTGGATCACACGCTTTTAGCCTCAGAAAAACCCCATGATAGGTTTGCCTTAGGGATACCATGAACTAGTAATGACTTGAAGGCACACAACAACAACAACAACAACAACAACAACATCAACAACAACAACAGCAGCAATGCGGTTTTATTCATACTTCAGGATATATTTTCCACACATAAATACTTGAACACACAAAGCTCTGTGCTTTACACTCTGCCTTCAGCACTTAAAATTTTACAGTGTAATTTGTGCTCAGAACAGCTATTCACGGTCACTCCTAAAGACATTCTATACACAAAGAAATATGTAGGTGGGCATTTGCACACATTGAACATATGCATTTTTCTGGACAGCAGTAAAATTTGATTCACAGGCATAAGACACTGAGATTTTGTTTGCTGTCCTGAAGTGAATCATTCTTCCATCAAACAATGATATTTCTGCTATTTCCTATTACAGAGAACAAGTATAAAAAGACATAAAGAAATCAAGTAGCACTTTTGAGACTAACTGGGTAAAGAAATCTTGCATCTGATGATGGGTCCACAAAAGCTTATGCTAGAAATTTCTTTTTGCCACTTAGTCTCCAAGGTGCTATTGGATTCCTTCGTGTGTGTGTGTGTGTGTTTGTAATGGTTAAAGCAGATTAACATGGCTAAACCTTTGAATCCCATTACAGGGAACAGGTAGGCTTTTTATAACTGTGTTGTATTCACTTGGTGTTTGTCTTCTGAGTGACTCTTTGATCCAGCAATTAGAAGAACAGAGGAAGAAGTAATGAGATAACATTCCATTGCAGAATGATACCACATTTTACAACCATTTTACCCGCTTGAAGCCTTTCTCTGTTTATCAGCCTCATCTCCTCCCTCTTTCTCCTCCTTCTCTATTTTTTATATCCCACCTTTCTCCTAATAATGGGACTCAAGGCAACTTACAGCATGTTTGAAAAAATACAGATTAAAAAGTATACACTGTTGTTTTATAAAGTTAAATTCTTATGAAGATTAAAGTGAAAGCAATGTCATAGAATTAGTATTAAAATTACTTTGTGAAGTTGTATTAAAATTACTTTGTAAAATTACTTTTTAATTAGAATTAAAATTACTTTGTGAAGCCTGATTTAAAGCATGCACGCCAACTTTTGTGTCTCATTATCTTCATTATCATTATCATTAGATTATAATATTTGGTAAGAGTCACTGGATGAACAAAATATAGTTACTTGTTGTTCCCCTAGTGTGAGAATGATTGTTCTCATTGTTTTAACAACAAATAAACTAAGAGAATTTTCATGGAATGAGAAAAAAGTACTGCAACAAATAAAACTTGTTGTGCCTCACATTTTGTAAACAATTGACTTACTACTCTTCATGCTGCATCAGCAACTGAAATAAGAAGAATGGTATTTGGCTCAATATTGTCAGTACATAGAGCAGATTGAATTGGGATGTCATTGAATACTACTCTATGATTCTATAATTCTATGACTCTTTCTTATGGCAGTGTTACATATTTGATATATTACATTAGACATTCTCTGAGGAAATTCTAACATAATATCCACCCCATGCCTAGTCTTTCAACATCACATGTAATATAGCAGGCCATAAATTTAATTGGCTGTCTCATTGATACTATATGTTTTCACTTGCAATTCTCCCCCCCTTCCCCCCCTTCTTTTCTTCTTTTGTTTGCAAAATGTCTTTTTAGGGGGCTGGGGAGGGAGTTGATTAATATATTTAATCCTCCTGTGCCAGGAAGTATATTCTGATATTTGTCTTTATCACAGGATAGATTTTAAAAATTGAGGATAAACGATGGTTCTGTTTTTGGTTTGCATTTCAGCATAGATCTAGTATCAGCTTTGAATAATTGCAACAGAAAAGCTTCTTTCACTTCTTTCTGTCTCTACATGAAGAAATATTGTTTTCTTTCACTATGAGTCAAAGTTCTGTTGTCTGAACATTGAAAGGGAGTTTTCATTAACAGGTCACTGATATGATCCCTTGCTGTAATGAAACATCGTGTATACTAGGCAATTATTTACCTGTGTTCAGTAATAGCAAAGTGTGTCAATAATTATTATTATTATTATTATTATTATTATTAAGCTTTATTTATAAAACTTTGTAAATTTACACAGTGTTGTACATAAATCAATTAAAAATGAAATGAAATAAACCTGCTTATGGCATACATTCTACGAAAAATAATTAAACATAAAACATATTAATATATATTAACATATCAATAACTCCTTATTCCAAGGACTCCCGTCCTATTCTAATTGATGTTTTCCAGACCACACTGAATCTATTACTTTGCCTATCAGAAGAGACATCAATAGCAAAGAGAAAAGGCAATAGATAACTATCTTTACATGGGGAGGGGGGATTTACATTACAGCCCCTTGATGCCTACTGTGGTAGCTATAATGTAAATGCTTCCCCTCCCAGCTGGGGGCTCAGGATCCCTTCCCTGAACACTTTGTGGTCAGTAGCAGCCCTTTGCCTACTGAATAACATAAGATGTTTCTCTATGGAGCACTATTCAGATAAGGATACACGTCTGCCATAATACCCTGTTCCTCCGAAAATAAGACATCCCCAAAAAATAAGACCTAGTAAAGGTTTTGCTGAATTGCTAAATATAAGGCCTCCCCTGAAAATAAGACCTAGCAAAGTTTTTGTATATAAATATACAATATATACAGTATATAATAAATGTTCATTTTTTGTTCAACAATAAATGTGAATTCTTCTTCATGGAAAAATAAGGCATCCTCTGAAAAATAGACCTACCACATCTTTGGGAGCAAAAATTAATGTAAGACACTGTCTTATTTTCAGAGAAACACGGTAGATGCCCGCTATTAGTACTGTCATACCCATTCTTGATCATTGCAACTGATTTACTTTGCTCCATAGTCTTCTTTTCTCACTTAGTTCTTTATTTATGAAGCAGCTATAATGCAATTATATAACAAGGGCTGTATAAGAAAGAAGAAGGGAAGATAAGGGAAGGGAAGGGACTTTTTAAAAAATTCCTTAGTGTGGTTATTATGTGCATTTTAATGTGTTGTATGCTGCTTTGAGTGAGTAATATATATAATTTTTAAATAAATAAATGAAAAGAATGAAAGAGAGAGAGAAAGACCCAGCTCCTATGTGTTGCGGAGCACCACACTGTATGGTATTTCTTGAGCTACATCTGCAGTGCAGAATTAATGAAGTTTGACAGTGCTTTAACTACCATTGTTCAATGTTAATAAATTCTGGGATTTGTAGTTTTGTGAGATATTTGGCTTTCTCTGTCAGAGTGCTCTGGTGCTACAATAAACTATAAAATCCAGGATTCCATATTGTTTAGCCATGGCAGTTAACGTGGTGCCAAACTGCACTGTTCCTGCATTGAAGGTGCAGACCTGGTCATGTTAGAGTATAATAAAGATGAAACTAATTTTTTTTGAGAGAGAGAGAGAAAGTGAAAGTGGGAGAGAAACCAATATTAACAAGTGACACATTTAACAGTCTTTGCTTACCTTTTTTCATAACAAAACTTTGATGTAGGTTTTTATTGCACATTTAATAGAAAGGGAGAGCTTACATTTACTCAAGGCTATTCTAGGTTAACATTTTGCTTTGGCTAAATCAAAACGTCAACCTAGAAACTCACATACATTTCAACATTAGTAACTCCATAGCGGCGAACCTATGGCATGTGTGTCCTCTGTGGAACATGAAACCATTTTAGAGGGCATACGGAGAGACAAGAGGACAGGGAAAGAGGAGGAACAGGTGAGCACCAGTTCCTCCTCTCCCTCTCCCTTCCTATGCCTTTAGCTGCCTCTGGAGAATTTAGCTGTCTGGGCATTTAGCTGTCTCCAGGGAAGTCCTGCCCCAGAAGTCCCACACCAGAAGTCCCATTCTTGCCCCTGGAAGTTCCACCTCTGGCACCAGGTAACACCCTGTGCTGGAATGCCTTTGAGTTTGTGCACTCAGTCCCTAAAAGGTTCGCCATCACTGAACTAACTGAACAGAACTGAACACTGTTTGCAACCTCAGATAGGAGTTACACACAAAGCTTTGAAAACATTACTTTATTGCAAGGCTGAGAATTTTATAGGATGCTTAGCCAGTGGCCATACTCACTGGGGAATCTGGACACTGTAGTATATATATTAAAAAAAAAACTTTTTGAAGTTCTGCTTACAGCCTCCTCCCCCAACTGGTTTGTGTGTCATGTTATTAAAATGTCAGTCAAGATATTAGAAGACTTTGATTACTCATTCTAATCAATTTCAGTATCTAAACTAGCAGCTGCTGAACAGTATATTTTTAAAGCATATCATACAGCTTCAAGAGAAATTTAAATAGTAAGCTGTCAAGCACAGGGAGCTAAAAGGTATGCCCCAACCATTTGTCCCAACAACATCTACATCTCTGTTACCAAAGTAGAAATGGAAGTGATTTATATTTCTTTTTCCTGCTTTTATATCTGCACACAGGCATATCAAATGCTTCTCATTCATTGTATAACAAATGAATGCACTTTGGCAGCAGCTTCTGACATTCATGTAATATTTTCTAGATGTTCCGTGATTGAAATCTATCACTGGTGGAACATTGTGTGCACCCTGAATAGAGAGCCTGTCGCCTTCTTTTAAATTTGTTGAGAAGTGAAGCTGATAATGCATCCCATTCCTTTCGAGGCATATGCATATTAGCTTAACCGCTCCTGCATATATTTGTCTCCTGTCATACACCTGCCATCTTGTACAAGCTCAATACAATGTATCAAACACAGCATCACATAAGTCTTGTTGCATTCAGCAATGGTATTTTTTAAAAAAAAAAACAAAAAACTTTTCCCTTACAGTTTGTATCTCTGTGTGTGCATGAGGGAAGAAGGGTTGATTTTACCCATTAGCATCCAAGTGCTATTTTTCAACTATAATCTTTTGCCAATGGGGCCAAATTCTGCAGCAATGAAACAATTACAGCCGCCTGTCTGTTTTCTTCTGCCAACAACTTTAGAGTTTTTGTTTTGTTTTGTTTAAAGTTTGTTTCATCCTTTCTTGCAGCAGTTTGCACATTTTTCTGGTAAAAAGTCTGGAAATATATGTAGTTTGCATTGTACAGTTGGCCCTTGGTATCCACTGTGTTCAGTTCCAGGATACCTATGGACACGAAAATCTGTAGATGCTTCAATCCCATTATATACAATGGCATAATAAAATGATGCTCATAAAATAAAATGACATCATTTATGTATTTTTTAAAAAATATTTTCAATAATAATAATAAATAATAATAAATATTTATTTATATTCCGCCCCTCAAGCTGTGGATATTTGAATTTGTGGATGAAGAATCCATGGATACAGACAGCTATCTGTATATGCTGCTTTTTTCCCCCAAGGCATATTTTTGTATGCATTTTCTTTGATATATGACATCTATAGACATTTTTGTATATACAGAATGAAATTCTAGGAATTGGAGTTTTGTGAGACTGTCAGCCTTCTATCAGAGAGCTCTGGACCCACAACAAACTACAATTCCCAGAATGTGATAGCATTGAGTTAAAGAGGTTTCAAACTGCATTATTTCTGAAGTGCAGATGCAGCCCATTGTCACTGGAATTCAGTCCATCTACAGTTGGCTTCTTGTTTTGATCATCTTTTCTTTTGTTTTTATAATACAGTATTTATTCTGGGTTGTACTTTTGTAATTGTGATGGATCACAATTGTGTACAAGATGGGATCTGACCCAAAGAAAATTGAATAGAACAAAAAGTGGATACTGACCATTGCAATCATCTGACACTGGCCATAGTATTGATAGACAGAGCCTTTGATGCTGACAAGGGAAAGTCTACCAAAACCCCCAAAATGAAACACCCCAAACTTGTGATATAGCCATGCATATTTCCACATCATCATTCACTCTCTTGAGAGGAGAGGCATTTGATCCATAAGAAAACTATCTGTGGAAATCTGATTTAGTCCTGATTTTGCTTGCTGGTATCCCAAAACATTCCATCTGGGTGGGTTGTCTGGTGTGAGAGCTTTTCCATCAGAAAAAGTGAATCATGCAAAGTTCAGATTGTTGATATTAGTGACACTGCCACTGTGCCTGGATTTTATGCTATCTTGCTTTACCACTGTTCCTTGGCCCATGTTGCTCTCAGTCAGAGTCTCTTCAAACACATTTTCTTTCCAGCAAGGAGGAAACATCTGTCTCTTAGGTATTGAATTTTCCCAGAACAATGTCTCTCTTCCCTTAGCCACTGTTCTCTTAGCTTCTGTAAAAAGTGTCTTATCCTTAGGTGGGCATTAAAAGCTTTAGAGATATTTTCTCTGCGTTGTCCAGCTGGAATAGCTCTTGGGTAAACCTTAAATAACAGCCTGAAAATTCTGTATGCCTTTTCAAGAATTCTGTAAGCTCCCATTCTGAGGCACTCTGACCTATTTCCTATCTTCTGCCCTTCTAGAGAAAACTGGATTTTTCTCTCTTCTTAAAAAACAAAAACTCAAAAAATTCCTCCTTTGTTCTGCCCCTACTGTTCATGCAAATGTTATACTGCTGCTACAGACAGCTATGCTGTTGGCAATGTTTGCTACTACTGCATAGGCTGAAATGTTGTGTAAACTCAGACTTTAATGTCTGTGGTATAATAAGGAGTATTTCAGACTGGGTCTAAGGAGACTAAGGTTCAGATTTCTGTGCAGCCTTGAAGGTCTTCACTGAAACTAATATTGGACTCTTCATTATCTCTCAGTCTATCCAAACCAAACAGGATTGTTGTGAAGGGGTGATATGAGGGAGAAACCTGTATACCACCTTTGTTCTTTGGTGGAAATACGAGATTTAACTGTAATGAATAAGTATAATATTGCAGGGGGTAAAACCCAGCTACATCCACAAATTAAATAAACATGAAGAGATGGTTTTGAGGTATTCAGGACTAGCCCTACCCACTGTCATTGCCACACACTGCTACTGTGCTCTCCTTGAATATGCTTCTTCAATTCCATCAAACACATAAAGTCCTCCATGCATAGATATGCATGTTTGGATAAACCCCATTTAGAGGAAAAGACCTGGTTAGCTAGGCTTTTCTTCTTCTATGCAGGAGTTCTTTCTGCATGTGCATCAACTGGCAAAGAGATCTCTTTGTGGCAAACCTCAAATGTCCATCAGGGAAGACGAGTAATGTATCACCAGGGGGGTGGGAGAGTAGCCTACACAGCTTCAAAACTGTCTCAACACACTCATGAAACACATGGAGAGGGTGATGTATACCTCGCTCAAGAGAAACTTAAAGATACAAATTCACTGTAAAACCTGGGAGCACAGAAAGAACTTCTTCACAAAGTCCAGGAATGGAGATGGAGTTTGAACACAATTAGGGCCTAGGTTAGGTTCTGGGTTCTTCTCTTAAGCAGTTGGGAGGTGGAAGTATGTTAGAGGTGAATGAAAGGATCTCTTCCAACAGGCCTTTCCTGAATAATCCACCTGGTCTACCATGGAAACAGATGATCACAGAGAATGTCCAAATTGCCCACCCCCCTGTCTCTGACTGGCCTGATGTTTACTTGTTTTAATTGTTTTAATTGTTTATGTTATTTTATTATAGTGTAGTTGGGGTGGAGGAGGGAATTGATAGAATGTTTTTTAATATACGCTGTATTTTAGATTGTATTTTATATGTTATTGTAAGCTGCCTCGATCCTGTGGGAGAGGCAGCGTATAAATAAAATTTATTATTTATTTATTATTTATTATTAACATATCACATTACAGTGAAGCACATCAACACTTATCCAGCAGGGAGAAAAACCAACTTGCCTACCCATGGTCCATACAGCTGATCACCAGAACATCCTTCTTATAATACTAAATACCATCAACCTAGTAAACTCAGTTACACCATATTCATATTATCATTCTAACTTAGGATGAGTAGGAGGAAAAGCAGATTTAAAATATGATTGCTTTGCTTTAGGTGGGCATCCTGTTAATGAAACAGAGTTAAGGCCAAATTAAACCTGTGTATGTCTTGGGTTGAATTTGCACAGCAGAAAAATGCAGTATGACACCTCTTTAACTGCTATGGATCAATACTATGGAATTCTGGGATTTTTAATTTTGTGAATGTTTGTAGCCTTCTCTGTCAGAGAACTCTGTTGCCACAATAAATTATAAATCCTTGGATTCCACAGGGTGAAGTCATGAGAATTATAATAGTGTAAATCTGCATTATTTGTGAAGTTCATTCAACCTTAATGCAAGGGCTTATGGTGGTTGGAATTCTTTATCTCCTTGTACAATGATCCCTCTCTAAAAGAAAGCTATCTTTTTTATGCTGCCATTCAGTGGCCAGAAGAAAGTAGGGGATGGATGAATAGTGACTATGGTCAGAAGCAGAATGATAATGGCATCTTCCATGACTCCTGGATAACCTTATGAAGGTTCTAGAAAATGATGACATCATTGTGTGTCTGTTGATATTTACACAGCCACATGCTTCTCAGTCATCCACTGCTATCTATCATCCACCAAATGTCAGGATAGAGGAACTCATAAGAGGAATGTGAGTCCTCTGAGAGAGGATAGTCATATCATTGTTTTGCTATGATGGTACTTTACAATGCCTCTCCCAATGCAAGATCCTGGCCTTTATTTTAAAGCTTCATAAACAAGATATGGCTGTCCTCACACAAATGATACCATGGAATCTCATGGGATTACTGGAGCTGATTCTGTAGAGATGTGAGAGCTGTACAGTGAAGAAAGTGGATTAAAAAAGAATCAATGCATTTGAGATGTGGTCCTGGAGAAGAGTGCTGATGGACACAGTCAAAATGACAAACAAAAGGGTCCTTAAACAGATCAAGCTGGAATTCTCATTGGAAGCTGATTAAATTGGTGCTGTCATACTTTTGCCACATCATGAGAAGGCAGAAAAGACAATAATGCTAGAAAAGGTAGAAGGTAATAGAAAGAGATGAAAACTGCACTGCCAGATGGCTAGACTCAATTAGGGAGGTCACAGGCCTGAATCTACAATCAGAGCAATGAAGAATAGTGGGGCTTGGAGATGTCTCATCCACAGGGTTGTCCCGAGTCAAGGTCAACTGGAGGGCAGCTAACAACAACAACAACAACAACAAAAACAAGAACAAACTTTATAGATAGGGAGCTAAAAACATTCAAGTGGTTCCTTGATGAAGGTGCAGTGGGTTCACATAAAATAGTATAGATACGAGTGTGGATGGTTATCTTTTGCAAAATTTCCACATTGATAGAACCACAGGCTTTGCTTTAAATCTGGCATTCATTGAGTTTGGGTTTTCACTGTTTTCTAGTTGTATGCTTCATGTTGTGAGTATAGATTGCATCTGTAATGGTTTGTGCTAAACTAGTAACGGACTCTAATTTAGTACTGCAAATATATAAGTATAAAAGAATTCAAAATTACATTTTTTTATGAACAAAGAACACAGACTTTTTTGTGGAAAGGGGAAGGAGGAGGAGGAGGAGGAGGAGGAGGAGGAGGAGGAGGAGGAGGCGGCACATTTTATTTGGGCTGGGTACATACGCCAGTTTCTCTTTTTCCCTCATTTTTTAAAACTCTCATATTCTTTCTATGCCATTTATAAAGAAATAGAAACATTTTGGTAAGTCCTTATCAGAAAAAGAAACTGAACAGATTTCTGACTCATCCCTAATCCAAATAATAATTGGTTTGGCAAAGCTAATCACTATATAACTCAAGAAACATTGGGGCTTTTTAGACCGCCCAAAAGGGGCAGTCCATACTCGCCCCTTCTGGCGGCGAGATGAGGCCTCATCTCGCCGCTTTTGGAGGCCGCGGGGAACCGGCAAACCGGCAGTGTCAAAATGCTGCGCACATGATGACGCCTTTGCGGCGCCTCCGTATGGACGCCGCCATCTTTAAATGGCGGTGTCCATACGCTTTAGGGTTAGGGAGGGTGTAAAAGCTACGCCCTCCCTAACCCTAAAGATGGGCTTTTTAGCCCTAAACACGCATTTTTTTGCCCGTCTAAAACGGGCCATTGTGTCTTCAGTAAATGATCTGGTTTACTTTGTCACCCCTCCCCCTTCCATCACTGACCAGTAAATACCAACATTTGTATTAGGTTTGGTTTCAACATGTCTACAATGGATCCCAAAAGAATTGCTTTTCAGGTATTTTTATTGCATCTATTTGCCACAATCTAGGACTGAAGGGCTGGCCGCCCCTTTTAGTGCCAGATTGGGGTTGTGGCAACTGCCTTTCTACAAAAAGCAGCTCCTTTCTGTGCTGTGAAAAGGGCTCCATAGCCACCAGCAGCACAGCAGCTTTTCATCGCTCCTTTGGTGCTGCATCATCTAGATGCAGTGCCAGAGGAGCACCGTGATGCCTCCCGCCTTGTAGTGTGGTGTCATGCTAGCTTGGGGGCAGAGTTGGAGATGTGTCATGTGGATGCCCCACCCTGACTCTGTCCCCAGGCTGGCCTTAATGGCCAGTCTGTACACACTGTGAGTCAATATGTTTGTATGTCTGTGATACCTTCCCTCCTGTTTATGTTATAGCCTGTTACTGCCTAAGAATCATCCCCCCCACACACACACACATATTTGGATGCTGTTTTGGTAATTCCCTGGGTCTGGCCATTTCACTGCAATATTTGGCTAGCAGCTGCTGCTAAGACCAAAGACAGCGATTGTCAGAATTGCTTTCTCCTAGAGATGGAGCATGTTGCTTCTGTGACACTCACCTTTCACTAGCTTGATCAGCCAACTCTTCCAAGGTTGCTTCCTCACTCAGGTGTGTGGTAGAAAATTAATAGCAAGGTGTGATCTAAAATAAAGTGCTTTGCACTATATGATCAGTCATCCCTCATTATTTATTCCCTTTCAAGCCACCACAAAAGGTCCACTTGGGATCTGCATCAATGATAAAGTAATCCTTCAATGCTACTTACTGTTTGAGAGTTCAAGCCTGTTCATTTGTTAGGCTCCAGTCTAGGATGCTAAGCTCCTTCACACTCTTTGAACCTGTCAAATTATTCCAGGAAAGGCCACTGAAGAAAAAAGGATGATGCTTTGTGTTTGCAGTGTCTTTGGAGGAAATGTTAAATGTCTTCTCTTTGCTTAGATCTAGAAAGGCCTGATTTATGCCAGTCATATGCCTTAAAGTAAGGAGTAGCTATTTTATAGTTCAAGAACAGATTCTGTACAGGAATAGAAAATAGAGCCTCTTAGTAACTTTGTACATGGGCAACTTTGAACCAGGGTTAAATAGAAACAAAAACAGAAGTGGAAGTGGCCAAAAGCTAGGGTTGCCAGGCCAGGACAATTATCACCTTTTAAAAAATTTGACAGAACATTTGTTTTGATTTGTAGTTGTTAACTAATAATAATGATAATAATAATAAGATTAATTTCTTACCCGCCCCTCTGAGTGAGCAATCGGGGCAGGGTACAACATGTTAAAAACATATACAGTTAAAATCCTCCAAACATACCCACCTCCCTTCCCTTAAAACAGTATTAAACTAATCATAATTTTAAAAATCAAGATTTAAAATACATACATTAAAAGTCCCCTGTAGGTGGCCAGATGTTTCATCAGGCAATGGGAAATTAGTTACTATCCGGGAAAAGATGTGTCTTGGTCTCTTTTTTAAAAAAAACTTTCCAAGGTTTAATAAGACGCATCTCATCTGGCAGGTCATTCCACAGCCTGAGAGCAATAGCAGAAAAGGCCCTCTGGGAGGTCTGGGACAACCTAGTTTTTATAGGTTGAAGCTGATTCCTCCCAGAGGACCGAAGGGTACTCGGGGGCTCATATGGGAGGAGGTGGTCTCTAAGATAAGTTTGACCCCCAAGCCCTGTAGGGCTTTAAAAGTCAAAGTCAGCACCTTGTACTGTGCCCAGAAACTGATCAGCAAACAGTGGAGAGATTTAATCACTGGTGTTATATGCTCTCTCCTTGATGTTCCAGTGACTAGCCTGGCTGCCATGTTTTGAACCAATTGAAGTTTCCGGGTTAGGCACAAAGGTAGCCCCATGTAGAGTGTGTTACAGTAATCCAGACGTGAGGTGACCAGGGCATGTACTACAGCCCCCAAATCCTTCATCTCCAGGAAAGGGTGCAGCTGGCGGATCAGCCGAAGCTGACAACAGGCACTTCTGACCACCGCATTCACCTGGCAGGTCATATGAAGTGATGAGTCTAGAAGTACTCACAGACTGCAAACAGAGTCCTGTGAAGAGAGTGTGACTCCACCTAGGACTGGAAGATATATTCTCAGACCTGGTTTCGGTCCGGTGACTGTCAGTACTTCCGTTTTGTCAGGATTTATTTGTCAATCTATTTTCCCTCATCCAATCCATTACTGCTGCGAGACAGTCATTGAGAGGAGAGACGCCATCTAAGCAGATGATCTGGTCATGGAGAAGTATATCTGAGTGTCATCAGCGTACTGATGACATTGAGCTCGATTCCTCCATATAATCTCACCCAGCGGCTTCATATAAATATTAAATAGCATCGAGGACAGGATGGCGCCCTGAGGGATGCCACAATTTAGCTCGATTTTAGAGGAGCAGCTGTCCCCGAGCCTCACCCTTTGGGATCTGTCAGAGAGGAAGGAACGGAACCACTGCAAAGCAGTGCCTCCAATACCCATCCTCCCCAACCGGTCCAAAAGGATGGCATGATCTATAGTATCAAAGGCTGCTGAGAGATCCAAGAGCACCAGCAGAGTCACACTACCCCTGTTGATACTCAAGCGGAGGTCATCTGTCAGAGCAACCATGGCAGTGTCCACTCCATATCCTGCTTGGAAGCCAGTTTGAAATGGATCAAGAAAGTCAGCTTCATCCAAGACAGCTTGGAGTTGTGAGGCAACTGCTCTCTCGATCACCTTGCTTAGGAACGGTAGCAAGGAAACTGGTCTGTAGTTGTTTCTGTCCATGGGATCAAGGGAAGGTTTCTTCAGGAGAGGTTTTATAGCCGCCTCCTTTAGACAAGGTGGAATGGTGCCTTCCCTGAGGGATGCACTGACTACATCCCGAAGGAATGTCTTCAAGGTATCCCCTCCCTGGGTGACCAGCCATGATGGACATGGATCGAGTCTTCCTCACACTTCCAAGGAGCTTGTCCACGTCATCAGTACTTATATATTGAAACTCATCCAACAAAATGACAGTGGCAGAGTTGCTGGTTACCCCATTTGCAGACACTGAAGAAATATTGACATCCAAGTCGGCCCTTATCCAAGAGATTTTGTCTGCAAAGTGGTTGTTAAATGTGTTGCAGCAGGCCGTCATTGGGTAAAGGAGGGGGTTAAACGCAGGGGGAACCTGTGTTAACTCCCCAGCTACCTTAAACAGCTCTGCTGAATGAGACTCTGCAGATGCAATGCGTGCAGCATAGAAAGATTTTCACTGCATGCAATGCCTCCCAATAGGCGCAAAGGTGCTGCCCATGGCGAGTTCTGTTGGATGAGGACCAAATCTTTCGCCACTTGCACTCTAGTCGTTGTCCAGCCTGCTTCATTTCCCTGAGTTCCTCTGTGAACCAGGGTTTGTGGTTTGAAGTGGGTTGGAAAGACCGCTCAGGGGCGATAACGTCAAGAGCCTTGGGAAGATCGGTGTTCCAGGTGTTCACCAAGGCTTCAATGGGATCACCGGCGTTGCCAACCATTAAACCCTCTAGGGCCTTCTGGAAACCAATCGGTTCCATAAGCCTTTGAGGGCGGACAATTCTAATGGGTCTGCCACCCCTGGAGGGGTGAGGTGAAGCTCTAAGTTCCATCTTGGTTAGAGAGTGATCTGTCCATGACGGTGTGGAGGTTTTGATTACCTCCACCCACAGATATTCCCGTTCCGTACTAAAAATCCCATCGAGTATGTGACCTGCACAATGGGTGGGCCCATTGACCAATTGGGATAGATTCATGCCTGTCATGGATTCCATGAATTCCCAAGCTGTTCCAGGTAGATCAGAAGGGCTGGTCTCGAGGGGAATGTTGAAATCACCCAAGACCAAAAGCCTGGATGATTCCAACAGTAACTCAGAGACCAGCTGAGTCAGCTTGGTCAGGGAGTCTGTTAGGCAACGGGGTGGCCGGTATACCAACAGAATCCCCAAACTACCCCTGGTCTTCAGGCTAAGGTACACACACGATGTGGGTTGTTTTCTGAATAGGTTCTCTGATCAAGAGTAGATTAGATTTATGAACTATAGCCACACCGCCCCCCTGCCCACTTTCCCTTATCTTCTCACTGACCGTGTAACCAGCTGGGAGAGCCTGCACTCACGTGGCTGCGCTGGTATCTCCCAGCCAAGTCTCGGTGAAGCATGCCAGGTCGGCCTTTTCATCCACGAGAAGATCGTGGATGATATGGATTTTATCTTTGGCCGACCTGACATTTCAAAGGAGCAGATTAAGGGATTGTGGAATGGTTGTGGATTAAGGGATTGTGGAATTTATCTCTATGTAGTCACCATCCAGATTTACACATTTCCCCAGCTTTTCTTGACCTTCCAAATACCATTGTTGTAGAACTGTGCAGATTGTGCCTGACAAGGATTTTACAGTTTAGTCACTTCTGGCGGAGCCAGTCACAAAAATAAAAGTTGCAATGAGTTGATTTTCTTAGCAATGTGCATTAGGGACCAATGATGACACTGACAAAATTTCATCAATATGCCATAATAACTTCCTGGTGAAAATTATTGCTTTACGATAGTCCTTCATAAGGTGCAGTCTGTGGATGTCTACCAAATCAGGTATTTGGAGGGTCAAGATACGCTGGGAAAAATGTATAAATATAGATAGTGACTACATAGAGATAAGTTAACAACTAGAAATCAAAACAAACTTTCTGTCATTTTTTTAAAAAGGTGATCATTAAAACTTTACGTTACCTCCTTGTATAAAGGTAATAAACATGTAACATTAAAAAGGTAATGTTATATGGGTTACCCCCAGGGGAGGTCATGATAAATTGAACAGTATGATAAATTGAACATCAGTCACAGTCACAGTAACACAGTGTGTGCTATTCAAATTAAAAAATAATACTAATATTAAGCTATGAAAATGTGTACTACTAATGTTGTCTTAGTCCACTTTCCTAAATCTGAGTATCAAATTTGCACACAATGCAAATTACTGTAATTTTCATTTTCATTATGCAAATTAGGCACTTCAACTGTTGCAACCCCCCCCACCACCATGTTTCAATCATCATGCTGTTTTTTACCTTTACAAGTGACCTGAGGGAATCAATATAGATCAATGTTTAAAGTGCTGGATTTGGGAGACCAAAGTTCAGATTTCTGCTTGATCTTGGACTTAAGTATATAACCATGCCCCACCACTACTTCTCAGTAAAACTACCTTACAGCATTGCTGTGGACATTTAATAAGTAGAGGAAAACCATGTAAAATGGGCAAACACATTCATCTTGCAGTATAAATAAAAGAACAACCACCATAACATCATAACGTAACATATTGTCAAGCACAAACACTTCCAGTTATATTTTCATCAGATGACTTGTTTTTTGCCATCATTTTTTCATGGTAAAAAGTTACAGATTTCTGAGAATTATTGATTCACAGGGCAAGATGCAGAGGGTACCAGGGATGACCAGCAGTCAATGAAAGGAAAAAAGTGTGGCCTTATTTCTTTCATAGATGCAAAATATTTTGCTTTTTCCTTTGCTTGATGAAGAAGCTAGTTGATTTTCAAAAGCTTACAATATGTATTTTTGCACTTTTGTTGGCCAATAAAGATATCCCTGTTTTGCAGATTTGGGATGTTATTGTACTTTGCTGTATGGCCATCACAGCTGCCCCTGGATATGCTTTAACGGATTGCCCTGTTCCCCTCTCTCTGGATGATCTTTGTTGCTGCCTTTCCTTGTTGCTGTACTCCTAACTTCCCCATTCCCATTCTTTTTTCTTCTTGGACTCACTTCATATTTCTATAATCCCTGCCTATCTTGTTTGCACAGTGCTGCATAGTCTACCCTTTCCTCCTTTCCTTACCTTGGAGATTATCACACTGCCCTTTCCCATTCTTTCCTCCTGAGGTGGCGTGGGATGAAAACTGTGGGTTTTATCACACAGCTCTGTGCCCAGGCAGGAGGCATCCCGTACCTGATCTGGACTTCTTCCACACCTTGCAAAGAAGAGGAAAATCCCATTCCTTTACAAAGTGAGGGAGAAGTCTGGATTGGGTACAGGATATCATGATCAAGTACAAGGTCCCTCTTGCCTGGGCACAGAGGTGTGTGATAAAATCTATGCTTAAAAGTTTACATTCCATGCCTAGCTTGGGAGGGAAGGATGGGAAAGGGTAGCGCAATAATCATCCTTGTCATGTTGCATCTCCTGCCCTTAAACCCTGCCCCTTATCACGCCTGCCTTTTTTTACTTCTTGCACCCTGTCACTCATCTTCCTACCCTCCTTCCCCTCTTTTACCCTCCTCTTTTTAATGAGTTTATCACACAGGAAAATTTGGAAGTTTAAACAGGTCAGAACCCACAGTTATCCACTGTATTAGGCACTATTGCGCAAATGATTTTCAAATAACACTGAGTGCAAATCACTTAGAACCCAAACAGAAAGTGACATGGATCAAGGAATAGTCATTTTTGGGAAAATACCATGTTTTCATTTTCATTTCATTCATGAATTCACTTTCTTTGCACAATTGTTGTAATGTGAAAGCTATTTCCAGGATTCTCCCCATTTTTGTACTTGTTGGCAGATTTCCCATGCTTCTTTGATGTTTTGTTGTGCCAAGAGATTCTGTGCATTCCTACTGTTACAAAACTGTAGTATCATGGTAAGTTGGTTTTTACTTGATATTATTACTATTGATGTGATGTATTGTATTGGAATTACTGTATTTTATCAATTGTATCTATATGTTTTTACTGGGTTGTAACCCCGCCTTGATCTGTAGAGAGATGCAGGGAAATATAAATAAAATTATTATTATTATTATTATTATTATTATTATTATTATGCTTCAGCCAGGCTCTTAAAGGGTCAGCTGGCACAGAGAGAGCGAGAGAGAGAAAGCTTGGGGGAAGAGTTAGGGTTTAGCGTCCACATGATGCATACCATGGCTCTGCCCAAGGGCAGTGTGATATTGCCTGCCACACCATACAGCATGAGGTGTCATGGCACTCCTCTGATGCAGTGCCAAAGGTACGCTTCCAAGTCACAGCAACACAGCTATCATGTCCTTTCCAGGGTGCAAAAAGGATCTGCTTTTTGTTGCTCCTTTTTTCACTAAATAAAGACCAGATCGGGGCTGAGGCGTGCAGTTGCTGCAGCCCCAATCTGGCTGTAACAGGGGCAGCTTGAGGCTGCCCCTTCCAGCCCCTCAGTCTTTGAAAGGTTCAGCATCACTGTTCTATATGATCTCTTTTATTGAGTTAGGGTACAGTAGTGGATTTCTATGGGAGAGGTCTAAGTTTGGCCACAATGGAAGAGAAAGGCAGTACCATATCCAAATCACAAGATAGGCCAGCAACAAAATTACATTCTGCTGTACTAAAGGGGATAGCTGATTCCTCCCAGCCCCCATGAAGAAATTTCACCAACATGCAAAACCATTTGCCTTTTTTCCATACAAGGCATCAGATGCTGTCTGATCTTGGAAGTTAAGTATTGGCAGTCCTGATTAGTACTTGGATGGGAAACTATCTATGAATACCAGGTGCAACGGGCTATATTTCAGAGGAAAGAAGTGACAACACCACCTCTGAGCATTTCCCGTCTAAGGAATTCTTGTGGTCACAGTAGTTTGACAGGCATCTGTACACACATATCTAGTAAATGCTGGACTTGGCTAATGCATAACTACATCATCTGCATTGGTCCCTTCCCAACACCTTTTGAACAACAGATATTTTCCTATCTAATCTGGTTAAAGATTTCTCTCCACCCCCACCCCAACCCCACCCCACTTTGCCTTTCTTTAAGGTTTGAAGAATTTCTTTGGCTTTGGCTGGGAATTAAATTTAAAAACTCCCTGTCTGAAAATCTTGTAAAATTTTCCTTTATGAGAAAAATGGGAAAAGTTACTTTTTTAACTACAGGTCTCAGTATCTTCTATCCAGCATGGCTGTTAGTATGCTGAACCTTGGGGTGTGAGGGTAGGGGGTGGGGGATACCACTGCTTGCTACTAGTTATTTTAGTTTTTAAAAAGAACATTTTTGATATAGCCCTCTCCTGCTGGGCTATGAAATGTGAAGAATTGAGAGATAGTGCCCAGGGAGCAATAAGAGGAGGAGAAAGGTCTGATGGAAGATAATGAAGTAGTTTCTTAATGAACCACTGTGGCTTACAAAAGGGAAAAATTGGAAGGCAACTGAAATAGAACTTGCAAGGGAAAGTAAAAGTTCCTTAGAGTATAATTAATGAAAAGCCCCTCCCCTTTGAGACAATTTACATTAATCTTCAAAAATAAGAATAAAATTGAAGGACAGTATGGAAGGTACTAAAGTAAAGTCACTTCCCACCATATCCTGAACACTTTAAAATGGAATCTTTTTTATTTTTATTTTTTAATTTTGTTTTTACTTTTTGGAAAAAGTAAGTCTGATTCCTTTAGGGCAATAGCATAAAATTATATGGATATTTAACTACACCACATTGCTGTGCTATAATTAAGCCTTAAATACCTTGAAATTATTCCACTGACTGGGTTAATAGAGTCAACAATGAGGCAAAAACAGGGCATATTTATGTATGTATTTATTTGACTATCTATTTATTTTAAAAGTATTTTAAAAATTGGTAAAGGAGATCAGCACTTCAGGTTCTAAAAACAGACAGAAACCTAAGCATTGACTTACCTGCATTCCCAGCAGCTGAACTGTAATTGCCTCTTTACTCATAGACTGTAAAATGATATAGAAACATTGATTAAAATAAATGATGATTCTCAAAATATGATTCAGAAAGGACTTTGGTGTGTTCTGCATCAACAAAGAAAATAACAAAAGAAAACACTGGAGGCCTTTTCTAGTGGAAGCAGTTACAAATGATACCTTTAAAACTAGCTCCTGGTTTAAGCTCCTGAATGCAAGTGTATTTAAAATTCTGTGGGGATGAAAAGGGGTATTATTTCTAAAGCATTTCTGCAGAAAACAGACTGAAATAATGGTCTGTGGTTTGATGAAGGACAAGGAAGCCCTCAGTGAAACCTGAGTATGAATGACAAAGGTTCAATGGAAGAACATGTGCTTTGCACTCAGAGGTTTTAGGTTCAATCCAGGTAGGGCTAGAATGCAGTGATATAGACTCAAGTTGATTGACTCAAACTCAGGTCATTTCAGTGGCTCAGCTGGATTCGACTTTGCAGTAAATAACACTCTGACTCGACTTGAGTTGTGATTTGTTTATTTTTTTTCTATGCCTGACCTGTTAGTCTTACTTCAGAAACAGCAAACACATTAGGAAATAGGCTTGAGGCAGGGCTTGAGGTCTGTTGAGCAGCCTACCTTGTTGCACATCAGAAGAGCTTTCTAAAGCTTTTGAATAGCTTAATTTAATAACTTTTGAATAGCTTTAGAAGGATCCTTCCACCTCAAGCCCACTGCCTAATACATTTGCTGTTCTCTTTCAAGAAATGCAACCTGTTTCTCTGCACTGTGGGGGGTGAGTCTTTCTTGCTTCTGCTGCTTGGAAAAGCTCTAGAAGACTTCTCCTATGTTTAGCAGGAACAGGATGCTGAGTAACAAGACCCTGTTTTTCTAAAATGCAATCTCCATAAATTGCATGTGACAATTTGTTTACCTAACTTTGTGCATGTCTTCTTTATTTTCTAGTTATTGAAATTTCACAGACACTCCACCACTCCTCTTTTTGTCCTGTTAAAGTTGGCTCCCATACTTGAGATTTGAGTTGGACCTGACTTGAAAGTGTGTTGCAAGGACATGAGATGTGATTTGAGACTTGAAGGTAAAAACTTGAGACTTAACTTGGGACTTGGAATAAAAGGCTTGAATACATCACTGCTAGAATAGAGCCCTGTCAAAACAACCAACCAACCAACCAAACAAACATAGGAAACTGCTGCTATTTTAAGATATATGGACCAATGATATGACTCAATATAAGGCCATTTGATATTGTCATAAAATGCATATAAGGCATGATTCATTTCATTTTCTTTAAAAATAGTCAAGTACTGAAACAAATACAAACAGCCAAATTCCTAATTTTCTCTTCCACCTCAGCCAGCAGTTTCTTGCTGTATATGTAATCCTCACAGATGTCTGCAGCCTCCATAAATATTAGTGCTAATGGCTAAATGAGAGTTATTTAAATTAATAACACATTAAAACCAGAGCTGCTGACAGTGATGTCCTATTAGTGGGTGAAATTGCTCATCTATAGTCCTGTTTCCTTATTATCAGTACTATGTGGTTGCTTGTTGTCATTTTCTGATATATTCCTGTGGTTACTGTCAAGAGCAACTCTGGTGCTTGGTTAATTAGAAACATTTCATTGGAATTAACTACCAATGGGTGTTTGTGTCCATGACAGCATAGTTGCCAAAACTATTGTGCTCACAAAGACTACTTCAAAGCTGCTTTCTGACTTTGGTGGTGACACGAGGCATTCTACTGCATGAATACCAAGAGCTCCCACCACCCATCCTGCCACTGTTCTCATCATCTGCCCCAAACCTGATCAAGCATATTTTCTGGGAAGCTGTGCTAGCCTCAAAGAAAGTGGATAGACCATCTCTTTGACAGTTGCTGAGGACCAAACACTTCATTCTGATAGTTCCTTTGTCAAATGCAGGCATTACAGAAAAGGTTACCACAGGGACTCCCTATACCTGGCTGGTATGGCACTCCACAAACTGCGATCACCAAATTTCTTGCTCTGAACTGGGTCCCTCAGAGTAAAACATGAGATGGGTGGGTGGTTGCTCTGTTTCCCCTTCCCTGATCCTCTCTTTTGTTGCTGCATTTTCTGAATTGGGAGAGCAGAGATGGGAGGCCTTTGTACAGTGTCTGCCATGACCACCTTGTTGAGGCGGGGATCTCCCAGTAGGGGAAGGGAACCACAGTATGAAGTATGCTGAAGAGAAAGTGGGAATGTGGGAGGAGGAGACAGAAATTAGGATTTCAGAGGATTAATTGGGATTATCCCTTTGAAATCGGGACAACTAGAGGGTATGCTGTATATGCTTTGCTTCTGGTGCATATACAAAAGAACCAGTATTTACACTAGCTTCTTGAGATGTGATCAGGAATCCTTCTTAACCAAACTTGAGCAGGGAAAGTCTCAGGTTTCCCCCCAGCCTTTTTTCGACCTGTGCATTTCTGGAGGATGAGATGTAGTGCCTGCCCATTTCCATATTTCTGATAAAATAGGATTGTTCCTGGGAGCAGATAAGAATTCTACAACAAACTTCATAACCATACCCTTCCTTGACTTTTAGCTCTGTCCATTTGTAACAGGAAAGTGCCTGCTATCTGCACTTTGAAATGTCACTCTTGTACGTGTGATTGCATCTTGTAAAGGGGTGGGATATAAATTATTATTATTATTATTAGAGTGAAATTATTATTATTTTTAACATGGGCATTTAGAAATTGTGGTGCATAACACCATTCTTAATAAAGATATTCAGGTTTAGTGACAGAAAAATGTCACTTCTGTAAGGAGCCCTTACTTGTAGTTGTTTCTCCTATTTCAGTAATGGCTATCCTTGCTTTGAAACTGCTTCAAACAGGCCCCAAGGGCAGAGCTATTTTTGTATGTAAATAAATTCGTAGTGTGACAGTGCTTGGCATGAGAAGAGGTGGTGCCTGAATGACTGCCATCCGTCTGCCTGATGGATTGACTCACATCACTCTAGAGCCAAAAGTCATCGATTTCTCCAGCTTCCCCTTCGTGTGATGACCTTCTGAAAAGAGAGGTCACTCTCTGAGTCTTTCTTTCTGTTATACTTCTCTATTTTTTGTTTTTGTTTTTTCATTTGTTTTTCAGACAGCTCCCCTTAATCTCACCTAATTAGAGATTGAAGATAAAGAGGTGATCTGATGCCTTCAGCAGAGGATCAAAGCTCAGAAGATGACAAGTTTGTTGGACAGCTGCGCCAATTTCTCTTGCTGCCAGCAAAAGCATGCTAGGAAAAAATGGAAGAATGGGGCCACCAAGTATCATGTTAGTGCTTTTAAAAACCTAGCACTCTATACATAGTTACATACGGTTGATATGCATTAATCTGCCTGACAGTAATAACAGGATGTTCTTGGTAGAAATGCAGATTCATACTAGAGAGGCTGAGAAATTTCATTCAGTCTGTATTTTGTTTCTGAAATAATTCATAGTTCCTGGACTCATAAAACACTTATATGTCAAACTGAAATTTCCACTAGTTTTTCTAAGAATTACAGTGAAACACATACAACATTACATATAAAAATACACATTGAACAGGAAAATTCCCACAACAATCTGTATAGAGGAAATAGTATACAATTGAAATGCACATTCTGTATGCATATATATATATATATATATAGTTGAAAACAGGATCAAACAGGATTAAAAGTGAACACATGTAAAATTGGCAGGGATCCCAAACTGTCTGACCTGTCCATCTCTAATTAGTGTTATGCCCAGATTTTGTAGGGCGGTTCTTTGTTTCCTGAGAGTGTATAAATGTAAATTCCCTCACAAAAGACCTACCCCAAAGTCAAGTTGAAACAGACACTTTGAGACACCAGATCTGGATTTAAACTACTTTTACTAAGGCACATAAGACAAGCAAATAATCTAAATACTATGCATATAAGGCAAGGAAGTAAGTATCAAGAGAGATCTCTTTCATACACATACATAAACACACAGATACACAGACAGACAGACAGACAGACAGACAGAGCCTCACACACATGGTCTCTTTGCCTAATGAGTGGCCAGTTCATCCTCAAAGGGTTGGATGAAACCTGCAGGAATCACCAAAAAGAGGCTGGAAATCCTCCTGTTTTATACTTTCTTCTTCTCATCTCTTGAGCAAGACATGTTATTATTCCATGTTTCATGTTATTGGAACACAGTGAATGTTGTTCTAATGCTGACATGAGTTAGTCAAGAAGATGTTCATGTTGTCAGTTGTGAGACTTCGGCTGATGTCATAGAGATTGCTATAGTCCTTGCAGCTCAGGGTACATTCCGCTTGTGCAAATTCTTCTTGTTTTGTAGAAACTCTCTTCCCTGGCCAAGTCAAAACTTCTTGATTCTTAGTCTCCAAATCCTTCCTTCAGCAATGTAACACATGCAGCCATTTCCTTTGGTTCAGGACCATATTTTCAACCAAAACCCACTCATCCGGAACCCACTCGTCCATTACATTAGCATTTCCAAGATCCAAAGGTAAGAGCATTAAATATCCTGAATGCTAAAGACGAGTTCATACAAAGGTTTTTATGCACCAAGTTGATTCAAAATGTGCTGACTGTGAATGGCTTCATTGTTGTCATACTTTTCCTTCCCAAAAGGTATGCCCTTCAGGCTTTTGGGCCCCTGATTAGTATAGGAGAAAAGAACATTTTCTTAAGATGGCCTATGTTCTTGCTTCTCTGACTTTAACAGGAACCCAATACCTAGGCTGCATCCACGCTGTAGAAATAACCCAGTTTGTCACCACTTTAACTACCAGGGCTCAGTGCTATGAATTCCTAGGAACTGTAGAAAAGGAATCGACAGAGACTGTTAAATGTCTCACACAACTATAATTCCTAGAATTCCATAGTATTGAGCCATGGCAGGTAAAGTGGTGACAAACTTGATTGTTTCTGTAGAGTGGATGCAGCCCCAGATATCCAGCAGATGAGGCTTCTTTTTATCTACATGGCAAGAAATGTTCTGTCTGCTTAATTTTGAAGTATCAAAAAAGGGCACAAGCAGGGCCAGTGTGAAGGCAGCAGAAATAACAAAACAACTGTGGAATGTATTCACAAGATGAATGAGTTCTTCTCAAAGCTTAATTCACTCACATAAAACATAAGCTGATACTTAAAACACATGGTGGGGCAGTTGAAGTGTTTATGAACAGGATCGATTTATTTATTGGTGGTTGTTACTTTTTATCTGTTAGCTGTCTTATATTGAAAGGATGTTAGTCTAAATACTAGATCCTATCTGATCTTGAAATTTAAGCAGGATCATCCTTGTTTAGTACTTGAACAGGAGACCACCAATGGATACCAGATGCTGTAGGCTATATTTCAGATGACTGACTGACAAAACTGACAAAACCATCTCTTGAGTATTCCTGGCCTAAGAAAACCCTATGAAATTCATGGGGTTGCCATGAGTTGACGGGTGACTTGAAGGCAGAAACACAAAAGTTGAAAGGCAAGATTTAAAAAAATTAAAGAAACAATAGCTTTAAGAGAGAGGCAAGGATTTGGAGGGTATCAGGAAACATGCAGAATACAGTTTTAATTATCAGAACTTTAGGGTCACCTGAAATGTTGCATGGAAGTTACATGTTATAGGTTTGTAGAGAGTACTTGTAGCAACTTTGAGACTAAGTGAAAGAAGAAAGTTGGCAGGAAGTCAAAATACATCTGAGGAAGTAGATTTAGGTCTACAAAAGCTCAAGCTGCCAACTTCTTTAATTAGTCTCAAAGGTGCTACAAAATCTCTCTACATACTGATTCTACAGACTAACAGCTAAATCTTAAAATTTGAATGAAAAGCAACAGGAAGAGGCTGCCAATTTCATTCAGGAACCCTGAACTATTTCCCTTTCTGTCCATTTTTGTTTCAAATCCCCACTCCCCCCCCCACACACACACACAGTGTGGTACTTTTGATTTTAGCCCATTGGGTAAGTAATTCTGAATGAATCACTTCTGGAAGAAAGTGATACCGGTAAGTACTACCAAAGACAGCCTTGCATAGTTGCTTTTCACTTGAGGCTGTAATTCTATACTCATCTAGCCCATTTAATTAGTGTCATAATTATCATGCTTAGAATTTCCTATATTGATGAACAATGATGGGACTTGCAATCTATCCATATCTGGATGGCTGCAATATTCACATTCCTGCATTGTAACTAGGTTTCAAGTCATTTTTACAGGTGTTTGCCGGGCAATATCTGATCCTAATGCAAAGAATTGTTCCCTGATAAGGATGGTTAGAATGACAGCCTTAGCCAAAATTCCTTATAGTTTTTAAAGCAACTGTGAGATTTATAAACATCCTTTGAAAAGAGTGAATCCCATCATTCCCTTAACGTGGACAAAATCTGTATTGGAGATAGATGGAATTACAGGTGGAGAGCATTGCACCCTTGAATAAGATTTTTTCACCTCTCAATGATTTTTTTCTTTCAATACCCAAATCTGTAGTATTGCAGTAATTTAAAACATTAGTCCAGAGTTTGAAATATAGTTTAAACATCCAAATAAAAGGGACAGTCAAATTACCATGAAAATGAAAATACAAGTGTTCTTGGTGTGAATGATTTACAGTATCTCATTCTATGCAATGATAGCTATTTGAGGATTGAAGGGAAATTTCATTTTGGGGGTAGAATTCTTATTTGGGTTGATGTCTTCATTTTGCCTCCCCCAAACTAGCTATGTCCCTTAGATGTTTTGTGGGGTTTTGGGGCTATGTGGCCATGTTCTAGAAGAGTTTCTTCCTGACGTTTCACCTGCATCTGTGGCTGGCATCTTCAGAGAATGCTCACCTGGAAAAGGGTTGGGTATATATATCTTGTGTGACCTTGGGAAGGGAGTTGTGACTTGCATGTGCATTGTTCTGTTGCTAATGGCAGACCTCAGGGTGGGAGGATATACAAAAAAGGATTAGTGTCTGCTTGATTAGTGTTCATTGTCTGCTGGGAAACCCCTGACACTGGGAGATTTCTCATTTGAATTTGTTGAGTCTTCAGGTTCCTATTTTTCAGGACTGGTAGCCAAACCATGTTTACTTTCAGGGTTTCCTCTTTCCTGTTGAAATTGTCCAGATGTCTGTGGATTTTAATGGCTTCCCTGTGCATTCTGACATGATAGTTGTTGGCATGGTCCAGAATTTCAGTGTTTTCAAACAGCATTTTATGCCCAGATGGTTTATAACAAGTTCTGCTTCTGCTAATTTTTGCAGCTGAACCAGTCTGCAGTGCATCTCATGTTCCTTGATTCTTGTTTGCACACTGTGTTTGGTGGTCCCTATGTAGACTTGTCCACAGCTTGCATGGTATGCGATAAACTCCTGTGGCTGTGAGAGTGTTTCTTTTGTCCTTGGCTGAGCAAAACATCTGTTGAATTTTCTTTGTCTGTTTGTAAACCATTTGAAGGTTGTGTTTCCTCTCCAGTTTGCCTATTCTGTCTGTGACTCCTTTGATGTATGGTAAAAATACCTTCCCTTTGGGTGGTTGTTTGTCTTCCCTCCGTTGGGTTTTTCTGGGTCTGGCAGCCCTTCTGATGTCTGCACTGCAGTAACCATTAGCCTGTAGAGCCCGGTCCAGATGCTTCAGTTCATCTTACAAGAAGTGGGGCTCACAGATCCATTTGGCCCAGTCTAGCAGTGTTTTTACTGTGCTTCTTTTTTGTCCTGGGTGATGGCTGGAGTTCTTGGTCCTCCCTTCCCAGGGTCACACAGGATATATATATTCAACCCTTTTCTGAGCAAGCATTCTCTGAAGATGCCAGCCACAGATAATGGTGAAACATCAGGAAGAAACTCTTCTAGAACATGGCCACATAGCCCAAAATCCCACAAAAATTATGGATGCTGGCCATGAAAACCTTCGACTCCACATATCTCCCTTAGACCTTGTCCTTCTCTGGCACAAAACTGAATTTATGCAGATTTCATGCTCTACCAAAGACTAAATTTAATTTAAACGGGATAAAATATCTAAATACACACAAATGAAAAACCTGGATGTTTTACAACAGAAATGAACCTTGGCAAAATACATTTTTGACCACAGTGACCCTCGACCATAGAAAGCATATTTGTGCTTTCAAAAGCACATGTTTCAGTTCCCTTGTTTCCATGATGATGATGATGATGATGATGGAGTACAGCAAGAGTTTAAAAATACAGAGTAAAATAACAATCATCTCTCTTCCCACCCCCCCCCCCTTAAAATTAAATTAAACCAAGGCTTGTTAAAATTGACAACAGTTAAAGTTAAAATCAGCAACAATTAAAACAGTGAATGAACTGATAAGGCACTTCCAAAACCAGGAGGACTTTTGGAATGTGATCTAAACTTAAGAGCAAAGCATCATTATTCTGTTTGTCTTGAGTACACAACTTGGCTAAGAGTGACTGGCCAAGGAAGTTATAACACAGCATGAGCAAGATGACTGCAAAGTATTTGCTGAATTTTCCAAAGAAGTGGAGTAGAAAGAGCTGAAGCTATTTGGGAAGTGACCTGGAAATACATTAAATCCAGTAGTCGGAGATGAGGGAGAGAGAAAGTGAGAGAGAAACTTAATACCACACTAGGGAAAAAGCATTCTAATTACCCAAGCTGTGTCAATGGAAAGTTTATTCCTAAAGGAAATAGAGGACCAAGGGTTCAAAAACTGTGTACCTAACATTGCATACTGACTTGTCAAAAAAATTATTTCCATGAGCTAAAGGGAATTAAGGATTCTGAGCATCAGGTCCCTGGGGAGGAAAAGCAAGACTTAGTGCCCATTCCCAAGCCTTTGAAAATAAGCCAGAGTCTTCCCTTTCCTACAACATCAGCTATCTTTGCATTTAGATCTAAGGGAGATTTTTTTTCCTGCCTCTATAACATGGTGGCTACACTTCCAATTTAATTCAGTGGAGACAGCATCTGTGTAAATGAGAGCAGATGATGACTTTCTTTGTATGAATACATCAGGAAGGAAGGGGCTGTTGTTGGGTAGTCAGAACAGGATGATCTAATCTCCTGTGTTTCTGCATCATGAGAGCCCACAGTGGGGTTGTTTGCACAGCTTCACTATACACAAGCTATGTCAGCTGTGCTCCTGAAAAGAAATGTGTGGACAAGGAGGTGCCATGGGGTATGCACAGACAATAAGCTTCAAGGTTGCCTTGGGGTAGCAGAGTTGTCATCTGTTCCAGAGATGAAGCAAGTACAGTTGCTAAAAACTGTCCCAGCAGCAACCCCTGGAGGCATCTGTTGGCCTCCATCAGTATAATGCTTCTAGCCAAAACATCACATCCTCTTCTCTTCCATTTCATACAATAGCACAAGCCAGCCTTTCAAGCAAAGAAGGAGTTTTATCATCTGTCAGATAGATGTGCAGTTACTTATCCAAGCAAATGATTGAAGAATTATGTTCCTGCCCCTCTCTCTCAGGGTACAAGTTACAAATGATACAAACTGCATGCTTAAATATAAATGGCAGAGAGATCCATGGTTTCCTTTCAAGGGCATTAGATTAGGTTCATTTTAAGAGGATTGCCAGTCTTTCCGAAGCATGTGCCAACATTTCTCTATTCCTTTCCAACACCTTCCCCAGAAATAAGAACATAAATTAAAAAAATTGATAGATGTGTGTGGGTGGGTGTATATACAAATGATTCTAGGGCCCTGATCCACTCAATTTCCAGGCCAACCCATGCTTGGGGAAGGTCTGTCAAAATGAAAGGTAGTCACAGAAGCACCAATACAATGACTTATTGATCACATGAGACATTAAGCAGCAATGAAACCCAAGGCAAAAGCAAAGTTAATTCATGTCTTTTTGCTGATCAAAGCAATCCTTCATCATAGCTGCTGTCCACTGGGATCCCCATGATTAATGAGATATTGCCCTCAACAGTTTACTGAGCTGGAGTACAGACAGTGCACCCCCTAAGATAAGACTGGTTATCAGATCTTTCTGGATCTTTGAATGCCCCTTTAAATATGCCCCCCCTTGTCCTACAAGGTGATAGGCAAAGAAAGAGAAATATAATGCCATCTTAACAAAGGGGCTCAGCAGACCGCTCCTTTGGAGTCGCCTGAAGTTGCCCCTTTCCTCACTGGATTGGGGCTGCAGCAACTACACACTGCGGCCTTGATCTGGCCTTTCCACGTCACAAAAAGAAACTGTAAAAAGCAGCTCCTTTTTGTGTTGCAGAAAGGTCATCTTAGCTGCCTCCGAGGCAGCTTTTCACTGCTTCTTTGGTGCAGTGCAATATAAATGCTGTGCTGAAGACACAGAGTGATGCCACCTGCTGTCTGGTCAGGTGGGCAGTGTGGGGACGGTGTAGGGTATGATGTTACCATGCCCTCACTGCCCCTATGCCGTCTCTTTCTGCTGGTCTGCAGAGGCTCTAACTCACAGCATTCTGAGATGGAAACAGTCTTAGAGTAAAAGAGCCTGCATGAGAAACTACAACTACTGAAATCCACATTATCATCATTGTCTTCATCATCTTCCTCCCCGTAGGCCTCCCTGATTAACTAGTAAGTGCCCATTACTACCTTCTGCATCCCCTAACCATTTAAACATGTATGTGAATGAGAGCTATTTAGTCTTCTCACCAATTCTGGAAATTCTAAACCCCTATAGTGTGAATGTGTTAAGTAAGAACCTCTTACTGTCAATGAAATAACATTATATAGTGTAGGACTCTCTGAGAGAGCTTCTGATTGTACATTTCTAACATATAGCAAAGGCAAATATGAGCATGGATCAATATTGTGTAATTGTATTGTGGATCTGGACCAACTGGTAGATCTCTAGACAAGATGCAGCTCATCAAGGATTTTTCTCTGCTAATCATTATTGTTTAGCAATAAAAAGGCTCCTCTCACCCTTAACATATGCTTCTGAAAGGGAAAAGGTGTGGGGCAATGAGATATGGATGGACAGGAAGCTCTGTTTAGCTCCAGTACTCAGAACAAATTCCTAGGCTTGGAATTTGTTAAATCCAGAGTCCTGTTTAGGCATTCATCTGAAACTAGGGCAGCTACTAAGTAGGGATATAAAAATCTCTGTTTTGATTTTGCTACATTTCTCCAAATGCCATCTGCATTTTCTTCCTATTTTTTTTTCTAGCAGCTGTGAGACTTCAGTGTATTTTTTCTTTTTTCTAATAAGAATTCGCGAACTTAAATTCTAGGAAGAAAGCAAAGTAAATCCAGTAAACCTAAAGCGTGCCCACCACTGCTATGTATATCCAATTGTTCATCCAAAGAAACTGAAATGAATAAAATCAATGGGAATTTGTTAAGTCAATATGCATGCCAGTTATTTCCCCCCAAACTTCCCTTTTGCAGAGAATTGTAAAATATTTTGTTTTGATCTCCTCATCTTCTTTTAATACATCAACATCTGTGGGACAGTGGACTACAAACAGGCTTTTTTATATAAATAAGACTTCTAGATAATCACAATTTAAAGAGTAAAGCTGGGATTATGTTTGTTTTGTTTTGCTTTTGCTTATGGACCAGTGTACAAAATTTTTGTATTACTGCAATAACATTTTGAACAAAGTTACAATTTGCTAATGGAAGTGGCAGAGCTAAGGTAAAATCTGATGGGGGAGGTAGAATTTGACACATCACTGGTAGAATTTATACACTTACAGATAAAGTCAATAACCCAAAGGAGTTATTTGACCAGCTTCAAATTTCTTCAGACCCTTATTTATTGAAAGTAGTTTCACACTATAGTTTAGTCAGTATAATTGGTTGCCTGTCAGAACCCCGTTTTTACACATTAGACCAGCTGCCAAATCTATGTTAATTAATACTTTTTATGATGTCTAATTGCAAATATAAGTTCTAAGCTCTATCTATTTTGACATTCAAACATTTCAAACATGCAATGCTGTAATATGTCACTACTTAGATACTTTGGCAGGCCTGATATCAGCATCAGTTTAATAGAAAACAGATGCTTTTCTCTTTCGTGCCAAATACAATAGGCGATGGTGCTGGAAAATGTTATTTCCTATGTCCAAAGTGAAAACCTTGTTAACAAGAAATTGGTGGGATATAGAGATGCCCTCTATATCTTTCATTCTCTAAATATTTTCTCTGTCCTGGACTTGGATTGGACAGTTGTGTCTGCTGTTTCCTGGGAGAAATTTTGTGTAGACACTGGAACATCTGTACAAACTGAATTTCTGTTAGAATATACTGCAGAACCTCATTGGACATATAAGGCTTCGTAGGCAAATAAAGCGGTTTTAAAAAGTTTGCCTAAGCAAAGAAACACTGAAAATCATCACCTTAGAGAATGCTTTTCCCATATATGTCTTTCAGTTCAGCTGTGTTCCACCCTTAGCTATATCATCTATGCCAAGGGTAGGCAAAATGAAGCATTAGTCCTGTTTTAGACCCACATAAGGGAGCAAAATAAGGGTGTTGTTCCCCCAATTAACAATTCAGTCCCCTAAGTAAAAATTTTCCTGCAGTCCTCAAATTTTTAGCATTGTAAAGTGTAAGATGCTGAAAATCTGTCATAGCTAGAACCCTTGTATTTGTTTTCCCATTTTCTTTGGATGTCTGAACTGTATTTTAAAATGCTCAAATGAAGCATACCTGGTTAACCTGAATGAATACAAGTCTCCAGGACTAGATGAATTACATCTAGACGAATTAACAGAACTGGCAAATGTAATATTGGAACCATTGGCAATAATCTTTGAGAACTGGAGAACAGGAGAAGTCCCAGCAGACTGGAGGAGGGCAAACGTTGTCCCCATCTTCAAAAAGGGAAAAAAAGAGGATCCCACCAATTATCGTCCAGTTAGTCTGACATCAATTCCAGGAAAAATTCTGGAGCAGATCATTAAACAGAGAATCTGTGAATATCTAGAAGATAACTGCATAATAACAAAAAGTCAACATGGATTTCAGAGAAACAAGTCATGCCAAACAAACCTGGTCTCTTTTTTTTATATATATATAAAATTACCAGCTTGGTAGATGAAAGGAATGCTGTGGATATAGTATGCCTTGATTTCAGTAAGGCCTTTGACAAGGTTCCCTATGATATTCTTGCAAACAAACTTGTAAAATGTGGGCTAGACAAGTGAAATTTCCTCTGGCAGGAGTTATAAAGGTTATGCTGCTAGTCACTCCCCAGTGACTCACAGAAACCCCACCCCCTCAGGAAAACACACTCACCAAAGTTTTTTGGGGGGGGACCTCACCCAGACAAAATGGCTGGGTTTTTGAGGGGGAAGCTCACAGTGCTGTTTTAGTGCCTCCTTAAGACTTCGGAGGATGGACAGTGAGGGAGCTGCTGCTGTCACCTGCAAAACTTGTGGGATGTTTGTTTTCTTGCCTGGGGATGTGGGGAACTTGCATGAAATGCAAGTTGGTAGCCCTGTTGGAGGAGAAGATCCAGAAGATGGAGGCCTGGGTATCTACACTTTTGCAAATTAGAGAGCAAGAATTTTTCTTGAACAGAACAGAACACTTGGGTAACAGATGGCGGAGGTTTCTGGGGAGGAGAACACTTCATATATACACAAGAGCCAAACAGTTGGAGGAATGTCACACACAGAACTAGGAACACCAGGGATCATTGTGAGAGCTTGAAGCTACAGAACTCATTATCAGGGATGATGAGGGAAAGTAGCTGGGAGAGTCCTCAGCAAAAGTGCAGGAGATCCCTGTACAATCAGTAAAAGTAATGGCTACTGCCTAAGCATTGGAAGAGGTGGATAGTGGTAGTGGGAGACTTGCTGAGGAATACTGAATTAGTGGTGTGTGGGCCTGACAAGATGTCTCAGGAGATGTGTTGTCTCCCTGGGGCAAAGATCTGTGATGTGATGGAGAGACTGACAAGACTTGTCAAACCTACTTACTGTTACCCCTTTCTTTTGGTTCATGTGGGAATCAATGATACTAAAATGTGCAGTCTTCAGAATATCAGAAGGGATTATCAGGCTCTGGGTAAGAAGCTGAAAGAGCTGGATGCAGAGGTTGTCATCTCATTTCTTTTCCCTATTGAACAGCATGATCCAAGAATGAAGAGGAAAATAACAAATGTAAACAACAGGTTTCACAGATGATGCTGCCAAGAACGATTTGGATTCTTGGATCATGGGCTGCAGTTCCATGAGGGGGGACTTCTGGCACCTTACACCAGTTGGCAGAAACATTTTTGCCAATAGTCTTAAAAATTTGATCAGGACTTTCAGTGTATTGGCATCAAAGGAGGACATGGATACAGGAGAGCCATAATCCTAACCTCTGCATAATAGTATTTGGGAGAACAGGAATTAGTTGTAACCAATCGATAACATCCTCTGATAAGAGGGGTTAACAGAATCAGCTTGTTGGGGATCCCTTTAGCAACTCACAGTCAAAGTGTGGACAACTATACTCCAGCAGTGAGACTGAGAGCAAAGCCAGACTGAAGAGCTGATGCCACCCATTACTGCAAATGTCTGAATGGCAAATACAAAGTACAAAATGCAAATACACACTCTATTGCAAACAATGAGAGAAGAGATAAAAGATTAAATAGACAATTTGTTGACACCATCCTACCGTTTGTTCTTTGAAGAGTCTCTACACCAAGGATGGAAAGTATTCTAAAGAGGGAAATGCCAAAAAGCGACCCAAAAAAAAAAAAAAAAACTGTAAAAATTACAAGTCATAATGGCCATAAAATGCTGGAAAATGTCATAAATAGCTGTAAATACACATAAAGAGATGTAAAAATTTGTGAAGAAACTATAAAAGAAGACTTAAGAGCTGTAATATTAGAAGGAGATGGAAGATGATTATAAAGCTGCTCCAGGATTCCAAGGCTGAAGAAAAGCAGCAGTGAGTTGCAAACAGTGAGTAAGCAATGGAGTTGGATATAAAGTTGGATGTAAAAGATTTTGGGGTTTTTTGGAGGGGGGGGCTGTCTCTTGAAGGAAAGGTGGACTACTAATATTTATAAGAATATTTACATCTAGGAACTGAGAATTTGAATAGCAAGAAGAAAGAAAGAAGAATAAAGATTGATACAGTAATAGAGAAGCTGGTGGAAAGACGTGCAAGGTGAGGACTTTGAAAATAAAAAGACTTATAAAATTTAGAGAGAGACGTAGAAAGATATTGAACTGGAAAGAAGAAAAGAATTAAAAAGAACTAATAGAGACGAAAAAGAGATTAAAGGATTGCATTTATATTAACTTTACAGAGGCTGGAATACAAATCAGCACATGGGAAAGGTCTGTAAACTATTAAGAGAAGGATAATTTAAGAGCAAATCTACCAACAGAAATTCAAGGACACAAGAGAATCTCAGCATAGAAGAGAAAGAGTACAACGAAAGAATATTTAGTAAAATGTGTTTCATAATGTAAAAGAAGGGGACAATTATATATTATTTCTATTCAAAATTTCAAAGTAGCATATGATATATTTCTCAATATAAATTTGAATTGATAGGGAAAGATAAATTCTGCATATATACTTAATTCTCTTTTCAAATGCCCTATTCATATCTTTGGATAGTGTGTGTGTGTATTGAGTATATTGATTATATAAGTGAAGAAGGAGGAAAGGAAAGTTGATTAAAAGCTGTTTAAGTGTACACTCTTCTATTTTCATACCAACTTATTGTAACTAAGCTAATGGATTGCATTTCTCAATAATATGTAATTATGTATTTGAGAATTATTATGTATATTATCTAAGAGGTAGAGCATTTGGGCATTTGCATTTGTTTAATAATATAGAAATATAATTTTTTCTCTTCCACTAATATTGTTATTATCTTATTAAATGACTTATTGAATAGATTGAAAAAATTGAAAAAAATGGCAATAATTAAAAAAGGTTTAACTCAAACACAATTGCGAGTTGAAACACAAAAAGGGGTTTGATGGAAAATGCAATTAAAATTACAGATCCAAGCATATTACTTTTAGAAGAAATCAGAAAAATATGGCAAGAAATGAAAGATTAAAACAGATGAAGGAAGATTTAAGAGCATTGAGCCAAGAAACAAGAGAAGAAATTAAAGAAATAAGAAATTAAAGAAATAAGAACTAAAATTAGGAAAGATGAAAAAAATGACAATGGACATATCAAAGAGACAACAAGAAGTAGTGAAAATAAAAGAAAAACAATGGATTTGTAAAAAAACAACAAATGAAATAACTTAGAAACAAAATCAACAAAAAGTTATAGAACTGAATAATGAACTTAGATAATAAGGGAGACCAGAAAAGGCAAATGAAGACTTGCATTCAAGAATACTACCAAAGCTAGCAGAATGTTTTGAATTTTCAGAAGAAAAAATGGAATTAGAAACAGATAAACTTTTTACAATTAATTCAGTGCAAGCAAAAGATTAAAAAAAATCCTAGAGACAATTGTGGTTTGTTTTGTGAGAACAAGAATTAGAGATTTGATCATCCAGTAAAACTATGACACCAAATTAATGATAGAAAACAATGAAATACAAATAATTCAAGATATACCACTGCACATAATTCTAGAAAGACAAAAATATAAGTTCCTGACCCAAATATTGAGAAAATTAAAGGTGGATTTTAAATGGGAGAGAACTGAAGGTCTCTCCTCCATTTATAAACAAAGACAATACAAGACTGACAACTCGGGAAGGCAAGGGATATAGAGCAAAAGTTTAAAAAGAAAGTAAAGAGAAAGACAAAGAACATACAAGAAAAAAAAAACAACAAAAGAATGGAGAGCCAGCAGATTTAAAGAAGGTGAAAAAGTATGATTAATGTATTTTGTATTATAATAATAAAAATTTATTTTTAAAAAAGAAAAAAAGCTATCTGGATGAAACCAATAAAGAAGGAGGGATCGAGAGATGAAGAAGAATTCAAGAATCAGAACAAAGTGACTCCACTCCAGAATCAGAAGAAGAAAATGCAATCTAGAGTGAGAAAAGTACAACAAACAGAAAGGAAATTAAGGAACTACAAGAAAGAGAACTTGAAAAAATAATAAATATAAAGTAGAGAAACAAGTAAAAAGAAACAAGAAAAAAACACAAAGAGATGGAAGGGGTGGCACAAAACACAAAACAAGACAAAACAAAACAAAAATAAAAATAAAACAAAAAGAAATAGAATCAAACTTATATAGAAATAAATAATCAAACAGAGATAAGAAAAGATGCATGGCAGGGGGTTGGACTGGATGGTCCTTGGGGGTTCTACCAACTCTACAATTGTATGATTCTATTGCTCTACAGATAATTGGTTAAAAAATGTTGGTATGCAGCAAAAGAATGTTGTATGCATCAACTGTGTAACTATGGACACCTGACAAACATCATGTAGACCTATGCTTCAGAACAATTTGAAACCTGGAGGAAGCAAAAGCAAAAGAAAAGTAGAAACATTGGATGAGTTGCTTCTGTCTTTGTGAGCAATCAGTCTGTTTGCTTTTGCTTGCTCTGTATCCACTTAGTCTCACAAAGGGAAAAGGAGCGTTTTGTCCCAACTGCTCAAAGCATGATTACAAGAGCAAAATATTTCTACTTTACTATTATGATGAAGGCAAGAACTTCCACAGAGCTGCAGAAATCCTAGACAAACTGTCTTGCCTTCTTAGGGCAGCCTATCTAGACCATAACCAAAATACTGGTAACATTTCTTCATGTCCTTAGATTTGCCTCTTTCCATTATTCCAACAGGGAAGGCTAGAGTAGTTACAAGCATCAAATCATCCTCACTTTGTTTCACAGCCTTTCTAAGAAACTGAAAGCAGCAGGACTGTGGATAACATGTGTGCATTAGGCCATCAGTCTCCTACCCTGAGGGAAGGAGTCTTGCAATTCACTTACTGCTGGGTGCTTTTTCAATTTCATTTTATTTCCTAGAATTTTCACCAGAGGTTTGGAAAGATGTCTGAGGGAAGCAGGGAATACTTATGATTTGAGACTTTTTCTTCTGTGCATTCCACAGTTTGTATTTATGCTACAACCTATAAGCAAGTGTTGTCCATGACATCACCTTTTTTTCTTTTTTGCATACATGTTAAGCTGGATTTCATTGCAATTCACTGTGCGTCAGTCCTAAACAGCCATATGTAAACATGGCATCTGAATGCTTTCTGTAGCAATGTATCACTCGGGCATAAGGTTAACTCAGGTTTCAAGGGTACCACCGTAGAACTCCCATCTAGTGAATTCTTTCTATGTTGCTTGACCCCTTTGTACTGTGAGCTTATTTAAAGGCAGTGGTGGGAACAGCAAGCAATATTAGCACTCCTACAGAACCACAATTTTAGTTCCCCCATAGTATTGGGGGCTCTTGGATTTTGTGGGAAACTGGTTGATGGCTTCTCCACTCCATCACTCAAGTGTACAAAAGATCACAGGAACAAATATGGGTGCCCAGAAGTCACCAGAGATGAGTCCTCATGAGTTGCTAGGGATCTAGCACCCGCCTAAGAAGAACATTTGTTAATGATGAGCAGGGAAGTGGACAATAGTCTCCTTCCCTCCAACCAATGCCCAGGATTGCGGCTTTATTTTTTTAATCCCAGTTTATGTTTGGTGAATGTCAACATAAAAATGTCTTAAATGTCAAAATCCCTTTTCTTTGAAATCCAAAATGTTGACATCTTTAGAGTAATTAGTAATTTGAAAGCAGGACTCAGTCAAATGGATTCAATGGAGATGATGATGGGGATGGTGCTGATGCCTTTCCTTTTGTTTTTCTTTGGTATGTTGTTGCAGCATACCTGATACTGAGAATCACCATGCATTTGTTATTCCTGTGTGCTTTCAAGGATTTCTTACTTAGGGAATCCCTAAATAAAACCTATCATGGGACTTTCATTGCAGAATTTGTTCAGATGGGTTTGTCTTTGCCTTCCTGTGAGGCTGAGAAAGTGTTCTTCAGTGTCTTACTCCAATATATATATATATATATATATATTTGTTGTGTGTCTTCAGGTCATTTTTGACTTTATGGTGATCCTAGGTTTATCATGGAGTTTTCTTTGCAAGATTTGTTCAGAGAGGGTTTGCCTTTGAGGCTGAGGAATTATGACTTGCACAAAGGGTTTGCATGATCAAGTGAAATTTGAGCCCTAGCCTTCTGAGTCATAGTTTAAAGCTCAAACTACTACACTTCACTGGCTCTCAACATGTGTGTGTGTAGTTTGCTGCCTGATTACTTTTTCTCTGGCATATCTATACAATGCTATACATGTGTGTAAATCAGATAGTAAGAATGAACTTAGAAGAAAAATGCAAGACTTGGAATGGTGCTTATTTTTTATTAACTCTCTCTCTCTATATATATAGGTTTTTGTGGGGTTTTGGGGCTATGTGGCCATATTCTAGAAGAGTTCCTTTCTGACGTTTCACCA
Organism: Urosaurus nigricauda; assembly: GCA_034509955.1. Taxonomy (NCBI): domain Eukaryota; kingdom Metazoa; phylum Chordata; class Lepidosauria; order Squamata; family Phrynosomatidae; genus Urosaurus; species Urosaurus nigricauda. The sequence goes on along the minus strand of JAOEGL010000001.1, from coordinate 308,098,296 downwards.
ACATCTGGACCATGCCAACAACTATCATGTCAGAATGCACAGGGAAGCCATTGAAATCCATAAACACCTGGACAATTTCAACAGGAAAGAGGAAACCCTGAGGGTAAACAAGACTTGGCTACCAGTCCTGAAGAACAGCAAAGTTAAGACTCAACCAAAGCAAATGGGAAACAGCCTGGGGTCAGGGGATTCCCAGCAGACTATGATAACTAATTAACATACATTAATCCTCTTTTGCATATCCTCCCAACGTAAGGACTACCATTAGCAGTCTTGATTACTGAAATGCACTCTACATGGGGCTGCCCTTAGGCTTAACCAGGAAACTTCAATTGGTACAAAACATGGCAGCCAGATTAGTCTCTGGAGCTTCCAGAAGAGAGCATATAACTCCAGTGCTCAAATCTCTTAATTGGCTGCCTATTAGTTTCTGGGCACAGTATAAGCTGCTGGTTTTAACCTTTAAAGCCCTACATGGCTTGAGTCCATCTTATCTCAGGGACTGCCTCTCCCCATACGATCCTCCCCGCACACTTCGATCCTCTGGGAGAAATCTGCTAAAGCCTATCAAGACCAGGCTGATGCAGACCTCCCAGAGGGCTTTTTCTGCCACTGCTCCCAAGCTCTGGAACGGTCTGCCGGACGAGATGCGTCTCATGACATCTTTAGACTGCTTTAAAACAGCCTTAAAGACGCATCTCTTTTGGCAGGCCTTCCCTTGAAACCTTTGACCCTGGCTCCGGACTTAAACTATGCTTTTCACCTACTCCCACATCTCTGACCCTCAACTTATGATGTGGCCACATAAGAAGGGGTCTGGATACACCTATACTGTTTTTAGATCCTACAGTTTTTAATTTTTTGCTGATTTAATTTATTTTTAATGGGTGGGAGGTTGGAATGTGGGTTATGGGATTATTTTAATTTTAACTTTGTTTTAATTCATGTCTTTTAATATTCTGTATTCCGCTCCGAGTGTTCTTACAGAGGAGCGGACCATTATTATTATTAGCAACAGAACAATGCACATGCAAATCACTCCTCCCTTCCCAGGGTCACACAGGATATATATACCCAATCCTTTTCCAGGCAAACATTCTCTGAAGATGCCAGCCACAGATGCAGGCAAAAAGTCAGGAAGAAACTCTTCTAGAACATGGCCACATAGCCCCAAAACCCCACAAAAAGCAATGGATGCCAGCCATGAAAGCCTTCCTCTCTCTCTCTCTCTTTGTAGAAATGGCAAAGAAAAGCACAGAAATGATTACCCCACTGACTCAAGATTTTCATTCCATTTTCATCTGTCACTTACAAATTGCTGCACTGATTCTACCAAGTCAGCACTTCCTTGTACACTAACAAAAATGTAAAGAAGGAAGGGCATGCAGTGGTGTGAAGACACATCACTCAGTGCCTGCTGATTGACTTGAGTTTTAAATGCAAAACAAGAATGACTGATATTTAGGTTTTGGGTACTGAATCTATCAAAGGCCACTGTTTTATCTCTTTCTCCATCTCGCTTTCCCCCTCCGCCCAATCACTGAATCTACTTTTATTTCACTGCCTCTGTGATATGAGGAAGATTGTACCAGTTAAAAGAACATGCAAAGTGACACTTTTTGTCGTGTCTCTGCAGCTTCAACGGCCTAAATACCCTAAAGACTTTAGATCTATTTGATCTTGTAATGTAAACTGGGTCAGCCTTGGTTAGTACTTGGATGGAAGACCACCAACAAATACCAGATGATGTAGGCTATATTTCAGAGGAAGGAACTGGCAAAACAATTTCTGAGACTCAACCGATGCAAATGAGACTCAACCAATGCAAATGAGCAACAGCCTAAGGCCAGGGGATTCCCAGCAGACAATGAGCACCAGTTAGCAGACCTTAATCTTTGTTTGCCTATCCTCCCACCCTGAGGACTGCCATTAGCAACAAAACAATATATTTGCAAATTACTCCATCTTCCCAGGGTCACACAGGATATATATCCAATCCTTTTCCAGGCTATCATTCTCTGAAGATGCCAGCCACAGATGCTGGCGAAACGTCAGAAAGGAACTCTTCTAGAACATGGCCACACAACCCGAAAGCTCCACAAAAAACTAATTTCTGAGTATTCCTTGCCTAAGAAATCCTTATGAAATTCATGAGGTCATCATAAGTTTACAGGCAACTTGAAGACACACACACACACACACACACACACACTTCTGCAGCTCCAATATGCCGTGCAGTACTGTCAATCTACCTCTAGAAATTAAGTACAAAATGGGGAAAGAAAAAAAAAAGAATTTTTTGTTATTGCTTGAGTTGCCTTCTAGGTACATTGATCACAGATTTCACACTCTGTACACTCACTCAATATGGCAAAGTCACCTACTGGAAGTAACTTAGCACAAAAAAAGTATAGAACAGTATCACACACTACATTTTTTCATAGACTTGAGAACCTAAGCACATTTTTCTGCTTGTTTGACCTCTTAAAATCACACAAGGTCATATATTTCCACGTGCAGGCATCACACAGAGCAGAACAGACTGAATATATAAATTTGTTAACTCTACTGCAGAATTGTACTGTTTATTCACTAAACATCTTTCTCACCCTCTTGCAAACATCCCCCATGTCCAGAGGTTTCTTTCTAAAAAGAAATGAAATACTTTGAGTTGAAAACTGTTGCTCTTAGTGGTTTATGTATTTTGAATGTATTTAGTACAGCTATTTGTCCCATTCTAATAGTTTGCAGACTTTTAGGTTACAGTTATAACCAATTCCAATCATATAGGGTAGACAAGTATTAATATTAGACAAATGTATTGTGGTTTGTGTTAGGTTGCCTTTCAATTTCATTCAGAAACATTAGCTAGTGCAAAATGTAGCGGGTGGCTTATTAAGCAGCACTAACAGTTACACAGAAACAGATCATTCCATCTGTGAACTATCTCCTGTTCTTTACATGAGATGCTTCCACTATTTTCTGGGACCTCAGAAAACCACTTGCCTAAGATTTCCCCCAGAGATATTTTCTTTTCTTTTTTATATTCTATTTTCTCTTTTTATATTTTGTAAGTTTGTACATACTTATAAACTAACATTAATTTTTGGAAAGATAGTGGGAAGCATTGTGGCATTTTATGTTTTTCACTTGCTACTTCCTGACCAGTTTTGGAACCTCGGCAATATAACTGTAGTTAATTCATTCATTCATTCATTCATTCATGGGGTTTATATCACACTTTTCTCCCAAAATGGGACCAAAAGTTACTTTTTAAAAAAGTAACATTCCATTATTTGTATCCATGGATCAACCTAGATGTTACATGAAAGAGTTGTGTTTTGTTTTTTTCAAATTAAGTCATTTTACTGAAATTGCGCTAAAAATTTGCCCCCTTCCCCATTTATTCATATGACTTTCTGCTTCTCTTCCTGATTATCTGCCTGAACTGTAATTCTGTTTGTTTCTTAACCACCTTAGTTCTAGATTTCATTGCCATCACCACATATGTGTGAAAATATTAGTTTGGTAACAAATACTAGAAATCTAGTCTTGTTTGACTGTAAATGAGCAGTCCTTCTGGCAATGTCCATTATTAGGAATTATTGACTCAAGTATATTATCTTGCTTACTGCCTGCAGTATATTTTTGTAATTGGATTTATATTGGATTTGGTTTATTGTATTTTATGTTGCCTATTCACACAGCAATCTCAATTACAGGGGTAGGCTACATGGTAGCCTCAAGATATGTTAAACTACAATTCCCATCAGCTCTGCTCAGGGTGGTCAGTGATAATCGGCAATTGAAGCTGTAGTACCAAGAACCGGGACTCTAGCTCAATAAATATAAAAAGAAAGCCAACAGTAAAGAGAGAGCAAATGTCTGTGACCCAGCATGGCAATGGACTGCAAAATTATACTTGGTTTTATTATCGTATCCTCCACTTGTTTTCCCTGAGCTGCACCCCACTCCTTCCAAATTCTTGCTTAACAGGAAGAATTTCTAACTCAATTCTGGGACTGCAGTATGTACAATGTGATCTAGAGTAGCACTGAGCCTTTCAGCATGGCTATATTTTTGGCAATTCAGCAGTATGTGGATGGGACAAAAATAGAATGGGAGGGCATGAATTTCTAAGAATTTGGGGTATGTATAAGTGAAGAAATTGGCTTAGTTTAGGAGTTTTTTGAAGTGGCTGAGGATGTCAAGGACAGCAAGTGACTCATGTGGTAAGCTCTGTACCTACAACAACTCCCTTGTGAAGACTGGGCAAATTATGTCCAGTCTGTTTGTTGGCTCCTCTTTAGTGAAAAAAGGTACATATAGGTTTGCCAAGTGAAGTACAGGTCAGGGCTCCTGTACTTTTAACAGTTGTATACAAGTGAGAATATCAAAATTTTCCAAAAATACCAGAAATTAGCATTTTACAGGCTCCAAAGCAAAACTATAAATGACAGAGTGAACTGAGGAAGTATAACTCTCATGGAAGCAGTGGAAATAAAGAAGGAAATGCATAGAAAAAAATGGAGAAGTGGAGGGTAAACAAACTTTTGCAGGAAAGGGAGGAGGAGCAAAATAGATACAAAACTCAAATAAGAAAAGGATTGTAGAATTAAAATGATAAATAAGGAAAGGGAAGAAAAAGGAGGAAAAGAGGATAAAGATAATGAGAAGAATGGAGGACTGAGACACAATAAATAACCAAAGAGAGATTAGAGGGAGAAAAACTTAAAGAGACAACATGGACAGAAACAAAATAAAAGAAAGAGAATTTCAACAGGTGGCCTTGCCTTTCCTAACTGATAAATGCAGACAAAGGGGGGGGGGGGGCTGGCTGAGAGGATGAAGGCAGTAGTGAATACATCACTCTGATAGGGCAAGTTGTCAACCTGCCTAAAATATGCTGTGTTGAGGACATCACTTAAAAATCTCCTTGAGCCCCACCATAGTAGAGAATTACCAGACAATCTCCAATATTTCTTTCTTGGGCAAGAGTGTAGAGTCTAGACTGTATGGTTACTTCCAAGCTCCAGAGGTTCCTGGATGAAATGGATTATCTAGATCCATTTCAGTATGGCTTGAGGCTTGGTTAGACAGAAACAGCTGCCTTGGTGGATGGTGGATGCTAGGGAGGAGACATGGGAAATGTTTCTGTGTTGGTTCTGCTGGACCTCTTATTGGCTTTCAATACAATTGACCATGGCCTTGAGGCACTGTTTTATCATGTTTCTGGTCCTTCTGTGGGGGCAAACTCAGAAGGCTGGAAGATTCCTTCTCAATCCCCTGACCATTGGCTTGCATTGTTCCATAGGGCTTGGTTCTCTCCTTCATGCTATCAACGTATATAACATATACATGAGACTGCTAGGTGAGGATATCCAGAGTTTTGGGGTCAGGTGTCACCAGTATACTGATGACATCCAAATCTCCCCCCCTTCCATCTAATTCCATTGAAGCTTTTTTGCTTGCTGCCAATAATGGACTGGATGAGAATGAACTGAAACTTAATCGAAATACAAAAGTGTCTAGTCAGTCAAAAGGAAGCTATTATAGGAATTAAGGGTTTCAGCCTGACCTGAATGGAAGTGTGAGGCTCATAGATCAGGTGTTCTCTAGGGAGTTTATCATAGGACAGAATTTGGGGGTATAATCCAATACCAATCTGAACGCAATCATGAGGTTTCACGTAATTGCGTATTAGAGTATCTCACACAATTTCGGGCAATGGCGGGGTCATTTTCGGGAAATGGGAAGTCATTCTGAACGCATTCCAAATGCAATTAGAATTCATGTAAATTCACTAAACTAGTGAATTTACATGAATTCAAATTGGCTCCATTTGAAATCGAGAGAAATTCCTCCCATGTGATAAACTCCTAGGACTTAACCCCGAGTCTGTTCACCAGTGGCTGGGAAGCATAGGCACAGTTAAAACTGGTGTACCAGCTCCCCTCCCCCACACCATTCAAAGAGATGTCAAATTAAGATATGGTGATGCATGCTTTGATTACTTGTTTGGATTACTGCCATGTGCTGTATGTGGGGCTGTCTTTGGAAACTGTCCTGAAATTTCACAAAGTACAAAAGGCTGCAGCTAGAGTGCTGATGGGGGTTGGTTACAGGAAACATCTGACACCTGTATCACGCTGAAATCAGGAGGGCAGGATGGAAAAGAGCAGTACAATAATCTCCTTAGTGTGTAGAAGTCAAGTAAGAATGTGATGGAGCAGGGTGAAACAAGATAGAGGGGAACAGGTAGTAGATAGGTAGAAAAGTAATCCAGAAACATAGGAATACAACCAATGGTGTAGACTAATGTTCACCCACAATTTGAAATTGGGCAGACTGCAATACTAACTCTCCCAGTTTAGGAATTTGAGACTAATTGTGAGTTAAGTTCAAACATCTGAACTTGGGGTCATCTTGCAATTAGCTCTGTTGGAAAATATAAGTGATAGCAGTGCATCTCTCAAGCAGAGTAATCAACTAGCAAAACAAATGCTGAACAACAACTCATCCCACCACCACCACCCACATATAGAATCTAGCAAAGAAAAGAAGTCTTCTGTCCTGGGATAAAGGTGAGATCTTAATTACTTAATTGAAGTTCTGCTCTGTTGTGGCAAATCAATGATTAAAAAGGGTGAATTATGAAATTTAGAAGCATTGTGGGTGCCATGAATCCTGCATTCTCAAATCAGATTGGGTGTATAGCTTTATGAAGTTAGCATTTTTTAAAATATGATCTTCAGGATTACAATAGGAGAAATGTCTGTGTTTTAAAAAGCATGAATGAGTAAACAGTCACTGGGATCCTAGAAGTAGTCAGGGTTTGTTGTTGTTGTGTGACCCTACGGTGCCATAATCATAGGGTTTTCTTGGTAAATGTCTTCAGAGGGGCTTTTCTATTGCCACCCTCTGAGGCTGAGAGCATGTGACTAGTCCAAGATCACCCAGTGGATTTTCATGTCTGAGTGGGAATCAAACCCTAGCCTCCAGAGTCATAGAGCAACACTCAAAACACTGCACCATACTGTCTGTCAGCAGCCAGGGTTTGCAGTTCACAAAAAAACCACCTTCATCTCTAAAGTGGAAAGACATGGAAAAATTGGGAGGGAGAGTGTTGCAATTCCTTGAATTCCCCAGACAGCATAATTTACTGTAAAATTCTGAGAGTTATTATCCAAAGAGTAATGTTTCCTTGGCTCCTTTTCAACCTGGAAAGAAGTGACCAGTGGGGTCCCACAGGGCTCTGTCCTGGGCCCAGTGCTGTTCAACATCTTTATTAATGATTTGGATGACAGAATTGGGGGCATACTTATCAAATTTGCAGATGACACTAAACTAGGAGGAGTAGCTAATACCCCAGAGGACAGGATCAAAATTCAAAATGACCTGAATATACTAGAAAGCTGGGCCAATGCTAACAAGATGAAATTCAACACAGAGAAATGTAAGGTTCTGCACTTGGGGAGGAAAAATGAAATGCACAGATATAAAATGGGGGACACCTGGCTGAATGAAACCACATGTGAAAGGGATCTAGGAGTCCAAGTAGACCATAAGTTGAACATGAGTCAACAGTGCAATGCAGCAGCTAAAAAGGCCAATGCAATTTTAGGCTGCATCAATAGAAGTATAGTGTCTAGATCAAGGGAAGTAATAGTGCCACTCTATTCTGCTTTGGTCAGGCCCCACCTGGAATACTGTGTCCAGTTCTGGGCACCACAATTCAAAAAGGATGTGGAGACACTGGAGCGGGTCCAAAGGAGGGCAACTAAGATGGTGAAGGGTCTGGAAACCATGCCCTATGAGGAACAACTTAGGGAGCTGGGGATGTTCAGCCTGGAGAAGAGAAGGTTAAGAGGAGATATGATAGCCCTGTTTAAATATTTGAAGGGATGTCATATTGAGGAGGGAGCAAGCTTGTTTTCTGCTGCTCCAGAGACTAGGACGCGGAACAATGGATATAAATTGCAGGAAAAGAGATTCCACCTCAACATTAGGAGGAACTTCTTGACAGTAAGGGCTGTTCGACAGTGGAACACACTCCCTCGGAGCATAGTGGAGTCTCCTTCCTTGGAGGTCTTTAAACAGAGGCTGGATGGCCATCTGTCAGGGATGCTTTGATTGGGAGTTCCTGCATGGCAGGGGGTTGGACTAGATGGCCCTTGTGGTCTCTTCCAACTCTATGATTCTATGTTTCTTACCTCTGGCAAAATGTTTATTTGTGAACATTCAATGCATCTTTATTCCTTATTTAACACCAGTTTTGAAAACATTTAAAAAAAAAACAACAAAGGGATATGTAGACTTTCTGTCTAAGAATGTGTATTTTCTTGTTTCTACAGCATGAAAAAATAAGCCCTTTAATGAAACTGGATAGCTGAAGGTTGCTTCCATTTGGAATTAATGAAAAAAATACAGGAAAAAAATCAATTCTACGTTGTTTTTATCTTCTACATTGAAGTCTCTTTGCATCTCACCCATTTTCCATGACACTGTTTTTTCTTCTAAGGTGATAATTTCATCAGTTTCTAACTAGAAAGGGTTTGCCTAACTACAGCAGAACAACTAAGAACCAATGGAAAAATGTGTGGATTTTTGCTAACTAGTCAAGGAAAGTACTCATAAATTACTTTTATCAGATGTATATGCTCAGTCTCTAATGCCTGATCTTTGCCTGTTAATCACTTCTAATGCTGATTACAGTATTAATCACATTTCTATCATACTGGCCTTGTTACTGGAAGGTACTTCTGGGTGCAGTTACTTTGAAAATTTACTGCACCTTTTGCACTTTTGGATAACAGTTGTAATTATGTATGAGAGAGGTTCTTGTTCTTCAGCCAAATTTGTCCACCATCCTAGTTGAATCTTTGCCTTAGTGCTTCTCTGTTCAAATGAGATATGCTGTAAACACTGTAGAAATTTACACCTAGGTAATTTATTAGACATTTTGGGTCAACTGCTATAGAAAAAGAACTCAATGCACAGCCCTCAGTTTGAGCCCCTATGTTGATAAGACAATTCTAATTTATTTTGGGGTTCATAGTAAGCCACAGAGCCTGGAAAAGATACTATCACTTCCAGAATCCCCCAGCCAGCAACCCCCTCAAATTCTTTACCTAGTGGGTGGTCACTCTGGAAGAAAACAGGTGTGACTGATAATATATAATAGACTTCTTCATACTTCAGCAGCAAGTGGTAGATGCCCAATGAACACTGAGGAAAGTTAATGGCTTCTACTGGTGGTATTGACTGATCTGTAGGGTTAAAGAGTTATATTCCGTAAGTCAAAAATGAAGACATTCAGTTTGAGGACTAATTTCACTTTTAGAGCATTCATGGGAATTGCATTCCAGTGATGGTTAGAAACAAAGGACATAACATAAAATAAAAGGCACCCAAAACATGCTGTTTGACTCCAGTTTAAGTGCTGTAGCAGTATCTTATGGAATCCTGGGATTTGTAGTTTTACAAGGTGTTTAGCCTTCTCTGTCAAATAGTCCTGGTGCCACGCAAAACTACAAATCCCAGGATTCTGTAGGATGGAGCCATGGCAGTTAAAGTGGTGTCAAACTACTTTATTTCTACAGTATAGCTACACCCTTAGGAATGGCATTTCAACCAATTAGAATGGAAGTGGTAGGGGTGTAAGCAATACAAAAACTGGGAAACCACTCAAATCAAAGTTTTTCTTTGTATTATATCATTAAGTACAAATGATACTATTCAACGTCTGACAGATGAAAACCAGAAGACATGTGGCCAAGCAGCATCCAAGAGTGGTCAAAAGGGTATGGGCAGGTAACAAGACAGCAAAGATAATAATCATGAAGAACAAACAAAGTACTACTTTAAGCAGAACAATCCTGATATTTATGTACTAAATTTAAGGATGGCAAAACTCTACACTCCTTGCTTTTCACCTCCCTCTTCCTTGTTAATTGAATGAAAACTACTTTTGCATTTTGAACTCACTTTGCATCAACTGAAGCAAGCTGAGGATGAAGGGAGGAAATGGAAAGAAGAGAGAGAAACTGAGACATTTTAAAAGCAGGTTAAAAAGTGGGACAGCAGAGGATTAAGCAGGGCTGTCCCTGCTAAACCAGGACAAGTGAAGATTATGAAGTATGGACTGCCCTGGGATAGAGGCTATGACTGTACAAATACAACATTGCCGTGCCTGCCAATGTATTCTTTTTTATTTATCTTTAGTCCATTTTCCAATTCCTTTTCTATTTTTAAAAGCTTCTTCTGTGTCTAAAATACCCTGGGGGTAGGCAAAAAATGCAATACAATTGCACCCCATACTCTCTAAGGGGGTGGATTTCCCCCATTCTTTGCAGGTTTTAGAGGGTTCTGGGTGCTCCTGAGAAGGCTCAAAGATCCTTGGGAGTCACAATGAAGCCCATAGCATACACCTTCCCCACACATTATTTTTTTATCCCCACACATTATTATGTCATGCATATATCCAGAAAAAGGTTTCAGGATTTCCACTGCCAGCCATATATTCCAATATATTGAGGAAAAATCGCAATATATTGGGAAAAACAGAAAAAAGAGTGTTCTTGAGACTCTGGCCTAGAACAGACAGGCAAAAAGAAGTGGTTTCCAACCACTTTAGAGGCATGCTGTTTGAATGACATATGCCTCCTACATGGCCCAAAGCTGCACCAAAGCTGTGCTCTGGTCCTTTGGACTGGAGCAAAAAGAAGCTGGAATTGGGTCCTGCAGCCATGAACTGCTTTTGGAGTGGGCTGTGCAGTCAGCATGGACCCATTCCATTTTTGGCCAGAGTGGACTTGGGTTGCTCTGTCTTGCCCATCTGCTCTAGCCCTCTATAGTCTTTCCTTTCTTCACTGCCAAAATCGCACAGTCAAATATCACACACCTGAGGTTAGGAATAAAGGATTCTTTTCAATATAACTTTTACTGGATTTTTAAAAATATGTTTGCAAAGAAAGAAAGAAAGAAATTTAAAGAAAACTCTTTAAATACCTCAATGACTTTTGTTTTTATTTGTCTGCTGTCCCAGAAGGTAGAACCAGGTCTATCGGTTTGACATTACAGGAGAGTAGATTTCAATTGAACACTAGGAGGAACTGCTTGAAAGTGAGAGGGGTTTCATATTGGAACCAATTGCCTAGGGAGTGGTGGGGTCTCTTTCTCTGGAAGTCTTGAAATAGAGGCTAGACAGTTGCCTGCTGGAGATACTTTACCTGGAGATCCTGTGTTGAGCAGGACTCAATGCCCCATGAGACCCCTTCCAACTCTATGATTCTATGGTTGTATATGCATGTTTGGACAGAGATACTGTAGAAACAGTTGAGCCTTGATTTCTCTCGGGTGGGCTGGAGGTGCCCTTTTTTGCTCCTGAGGGAGGCTTCAGCAGCCAAACCATGCAGCCTCCCTCTGCAGTAAAATGAACCTGCGAAAAGCATCTTTCTGGATGCCATGAGTGTGCCATTGGTGCACTGTTGTGCATCCATGATGTAAGCATGGCACAGCAATGTCTGTATGCTGAATATCACATATGTCATGATGGCGGCCCTTGTGTGGATGGGAGGCTGCCATTATGGCGCTGCTGTTACATGCTGGGGTTTGGGAATATGCAAATGCTGCGTGCTCCTGAACCCTAGTTTCGCCCAAGGACTGTGCTTCCCACAGGTCTGTACCAGGCCTAAGTATCTTCTGCCATCAAGTACAGGTGATGAGCCTCAAATGTTTCACTTTCAGCATGTAAATTATTTCACGCATTGAAAAACGTACTACCAAAAAGCTGCTTAATTTTCCCCGTATTTCCTGTTCCTTCTTGTTACATCCCTTGTAACAATGTAAATAATTAATTGCTTTCCTTGGTGTTTATACCCTTCAAATATTTATGGATACTTATGTTTCCCCTTAGTCAGAGCTTGGATGAATTATATATACTTATACCTTTTAATCTCTCCTTATAAGTGAATCCTTTTAAGTACCTATGGGACACATTTTTGAAAGCATTTAAACCCATTTCAAAAATGATTTAGGAATTAAAAGAAAAGGGTGCTTTCACACATGACTTTAAAAGTGCCTTTCAGCTTTTCTTGTGCTATTTTTGTCCACAAGCAAGAGTTCATACAGAACAGAATACTGAGATATTCTTACGTCCAATGTCAATTTGGCATCTGAATTACAGATCCATAAAATAATGAATTGAAATGAAGTGGTTTTAGTATTATTAATTTTAAACCTCACAAGTGTGGTTATCATTCTCTCAAAGAAAACTGTGCTAGCCAGTGACCAGCCAATCTACCTTTTATTTTCTTATATTTTATAAGAAATATGTGCAATTTTCCTCTTTGCTTCTCATACAGAGATGGTACATACATATCCCCGTGCACCCCTGCTGATAAATATCAGGGGAAATCTCACATGTGTAGAAATTGCCTACATTTTAGATTCAAAAGCTCACTGCAATCATTCCCAAACCTTTTCCAAAACAAAGCAAATCTTACTTCTTCCCTTGATCTAGATACTACACTTCTATTGATGCAGCCTAAAATTATATTGGCTTTTTAGCTGCCACATCACTTTTTTGATTCATGTTCAGCTTGTGGTCTACTACAACTCCTAGTTTCCTTTCATTTGCACTGTTGTCAAGTCAGGTGATCCTTTAACTGTGCATTTCATCCCCCCTCCCCCTGACTAAGTGCAGTACCTTACATTTCTCCCTGTTGAAATTCTTTTTGTTAGTTTTGGCCCAGCTTTCTAATCTATTAAATTCATTTTGAATTTTGACACTGTCCTCTGGGGTACTAACTACCTCTCCTAATTTTGGTGTCATCTGTAAATTTAATCAGCATGCTCTCTATTCTTTCATCAAAGTCATTGATAAAGATGTTGAATAGCACTGGGCCCAGGACAGAACCCTGTGGCATCCCACTAGTCACTTCTCTCCAGGATGAAGAGAAGGATTGCTGAATATGCTTTGAGTTCAGATGGCCAACGGATTACGAATTATCTAACAGTAGTGTTGTCTAGCTTGTTTTGCTAGCTTGTTTGCAAGACTGTCACAGGATACTTTGTCAAAGGTCTTACTGAAATCAAGATATGCTATGTCCACAGCATTCTCTTCATCTAGGAGCCCTGGTGTCACAGTGGTTAAATGGCAGTACCGCAGCCACAAGGTTGTGAGTTCAGTCCCAGGGCCCCAAGGTTCACTCAGCCTTTCATCCTTTTTTAGGTTGGTAAAATGAGTACCCAGCTTGTTGGGGGCAATTGGCTTACACATTGTAAACTGCTTAGAGAGTGCTGAGCTCACTATGCATGTTATTACTATTGCTATTTACCAAGCTAGTAATTTTATCAAAAAAGGAGATTAGTCCGGCATACTTTGCATATACTAGTTTTGTTTTGTTTTGTTTTCATGGGGGGAAAATGCAGGAAAATGACATATGGGCCTTAATGAACCATACTGTCAGTTCAAACTGGAGTGGACTCATTGGATTTACCTATCTGTTTATTCACCATTCTGCAAGTGATTCATTGGATCCATTGTAGTTGACACTAGTCAACAGAATTCAAGCTGTGATCTTTCTTGCTCAGGTATCCTTGTATTTTCATAAGCAGCACACAATTTGTGCAATTTATGCAAATACATGAATTCCTGAGGGGGAAAAGAACATACAATATTCCTGCATGCATTGTCTGCACAAAAGAATTACTTTAAATAATGTTTTACAGCAATAAACATAGCTCAGTATATTGGCATAGGAACTTGTGTGTTTTGTCATGGAAATACATTTTTTCTTTCACCAAAACATGTTTTCTGTTGAGAAAAACCATATGTGTAAAATCTACATAAGGAGAGACAGTCTTTCAGATATCTGGGCCCAAACTGTTAACAGCATAAAGTTTTCAGCTGTTCCAGAAAGTGGCATATCATCTTTCACTAGAGAGTTTAGGATCACTGGTTCCCTAACAAGGTTGTTGTAGAAGCAAATGTCCTGCATCAACATGGAGTTGGACAGGACTAGGCAATAGTTGTTTTGGGTTATAGCACTCATAAGGATAAAATGACCAAGAGGGTCTTGGAATATAGAAATTGTAGCTCAAAATATCTAGAAGTTAACCAGATTTCTTGCCATTGCACTGTATAATCCTGGAGATTCCTTTCAGTCCTGTGATCCATGGTCCATACAGCAGTTTTTGTAATGTTATGGACAATACTGAACAATAGGGTTGTTTGCCCGGCATAAGTGTATGGATCAGTAATAACTTTTCTCATTTCAGCCTCCAGCCTGTCTTCCTAACTATTTTGAACTAAACTATTTCTAACTTTGCATGCAACTCCCATTTTCAACCATAGAGATTTTCAGGGATTCTGTGCTTGTAGGTTGAATTTGACTACCATTTTCAGACTGAAGTTCCATTTGTACTGCTCAGCTGAAAATGAGTCCTATGTAATTGGCTTATGCAGTATTTGTGTGGGGGAAAGTATATCATTATGCAGATTCATTAAACCTCAACAGTGGAGTGCTTCAGGTTTTACCTATTGCATTTCATCCACCACAATCCCGTTGATGCTGCCTACTGTACAGAATTGCACAAAAGGCTCACTTAGCTCAACATTAATTTAGACTTTTATACGGCTATACTGTACTGTGAATTGCAAAGGACTCAATGAGTAATACATTGCTTGGTGAGCTGTTCTGCCACTTTTGATGAAAAGGAGTGTTAGCTACGTGTGGCATTATCCTTTTATAAAAGCAAAGGAAGCAATTTGGCCAGAGAGAGGAGAAGGAGAGGAGTCCGGCCAGAGAGAGGAGAAGGAGAGGAGCTGCTTGGCAGCCATTTTGGGACCGTGTGCTTGAGACCGTGTGCTTGTTGCTGAAGGGGAGGAGCTTCTGTGAGTCACATCTGTGAGTCACAAGGGGGCGGAGCTAGCAGACTAGCTTTATATACCACCTTCCAGAGCCTTCCAGAACAGTCCGGCCAGAGAGAGGAGAAGGAGAGGAGCTGCTTGGCAGCCATTTTGGGACCGTGTGCTTGAGACCGTGTGCTTGTTGCTGAAGGGGAGGAGCTTCTGTGAGTCACATCTGTGAGTCACAAGGGGGCGGAGCTAGCAGACTAGCTTTATATACCACCTTCCAGAGCCGTGCGCCTAACGGCGCGCGAATTTTACAATTTTAGTTTTCTTTAACTGAACAACTCTGCTCAAGTGGCATTAGACTTTGCAGTATGGACAACGAGGGATCTGCCGCAGTCACCTGCAACTCTTGTGGGATGTTTCTCTTCTTGCCTACAGAAGTGGAGAACTTCACATGCACCAAGTGCAAGTTGGTGGCACTCTTGGAGGAGAAAGTGCAGCAGCTGGAGTCCAGAGTAGCTACACTTCAGCAGATTAGGGAACAAGAGGATTTCCTGGACACAATAGAACTAACCATCTTGGATGAGTACCATGCAGAGGAAGATGCTAGGGTGGAAGAGGTCACTTGCCAAACAGAGGAGGCGGACAGCTGGAGGAAGGTCACAAAGAGAAGTAAACCAAGAAGGAATTGTTCGGGGAGCTTGCAGCTAGAGAATCGATTCGAAGCGCTTTCCCTTATCAAGGAGGATGAAGAAGAGCAGCATGGACAGACTTCAGGGATGGAGCAGGGGAGCCTGAGAGTCCCACCCGAGGAAACAGTCGCTGCTAAGCCTCGGAGGAGGCGTGTGGTCGTAGTGGGGGACTCCTTGCTGAGGGGTACAGAAGCAGTGATTTGTAGGCCTGACAAGATGTCTCGAGAGGTGTGTTGTCTTCCAGGTGCAAAGATCCGGGATCATTACATTATGGTTGACCAGAATAACAAACAAAGCTCTGTTGTTAGCTATCTAGGGTGCAGCTGTTAAAGATGGAGCCTATCAGAAAAAAGTGGTGGCACCTGAAATTTAACATCACAGACAATGGGTGCTCCCAGAGTATTCTGACCCCAAAGCTATCCCTCATTACTTCCACATCCCTGGGTGACACTGTCCATGCTGTTTACACAGCATCCTGCTGTGCTGCCTCCTACCACTGGTGTGAGTTGCTCCTTCTGAGGTACAAAATGAGTGCCTAACATTGATCACATGCCTGGGCACCTCGTTGTGACCTGAGGGGAGGTGACCCATGGTGCTAAGTGACACAGTAAGCCTCCTTCCTTAGAGGTCTTTAAACAGAGGCTGGATGACCATCTGTCAGGGATGCTTTTATTGGGAGTTCCTGCATGGCAGGGGGTTGGACTGGATGGCCCTTGTGGACTCTTCCAACTCTATGATTCTATGGGGCTTTCTAGATTGGCAGGAAAGTGTGACATGAAGTTGCCTTTTCCTTAATGCTTAGCAGCTGCACCACAGCCTTTAGATGGAGCTGTGCTGTTTCGCAGTTTTTGAAAAAGAAGCTGGGAAAACTAGCACCATTTTAAAGGCGCTTCTTCTCCCCTAAAATGCAAAAAAAGCGTTTTCATGGCACACTTTCCCTTTTTCTCATCTAAAGGCTAGAGTTTCATGCAGCCATGAACACACTTCTTTTTGCCAATCTAGAAAGCCCCTATGATTCTAAGCCAGTTCATTTGGCCCATATAGACATGTCCATAGTTGAACAATGCATAAGAATTCAAAATATGACCTTTCAGAGTGAAGCACTCAAAGAAGCTAAACAGACTGGCTTGAAGTGCTGGGTTGGGGGTGGTGTGGGGGCGTGGTGCTTTGATGCCATATGCCCTGATGCCAGCATCACACTGTCGTCATGCTGTGTGCCCAACTGCACAGTGGGGGGACAATATGGTGCTCTGTTGACACACTGCTCCAGAGGAGTGCCAAAAACCTGCCACCATTGCAACAAGGGTGCCTTTTTGTCAGAGCCAAAAAGAGTGGCATTCTGCTGTTCTTTTTAGGTCCAGCAAAGCACCAGATTAGGGCTGTGGCTTGCAGTTGCCACAACCCTGATCTGGTGAGGAAAGAAGCAGCGGGACACCATTCCAAGGGGGTGGTCTGTTTTGCCCCAAAGTCCTTCAGATGGATTGCTGAATCTATCAAATTCTTTCTCCCACGTTATTTTTTTTTTTTCAAATCTCAGGTTCAAGCTTGTGAATTTTCTGAACTTTTCAAAAGTCCCCATTTGAAAAGAAGCAAACAACAGTGTCATCCTCCTCTAAGTATTACAGATGTGACAATGAAATTAGAAAACAGACACTTGTGTAACATCACTCACTGAGTACCTGGGTGAGCTGAACTTATACTTTGTTAAGTTTTTCCAGGCATAATTTATTCCTGCGCTGTTCTTATTTCAGTTTCTAAAATACATGTCAAATTCTATTCTGGGTTATATATTGGGTTAACAAACAATATGTTCTGTCTATGAAAATGTTCTGTGCAAGCAATATCTTCCATTTGTGTAGCTTTTGAGTTGGAACCAATTTCTTATTATTTTAAATTATTTTTCTTTAATCAATAAAAGTGCAGGAAAAATCTAATACAGCTTCACTTCTTCTGTATTACAACAACAGAGTTATTTTCTATAATTTAAAAATGCATCACAACATTTTCAAAACTGAGTTAGAGTGATAACACAATCATACAGTGACCTTTCACAGAACTGACCTTTTTACCTTTTCCAAGGAAGATAATACAATCTGTAGGATAATGGAATGGTAAATTGACTGTCAGATATTTAATATGGCCCAAATGATAACTATTGTTAAAACATGGGGATGTGTCAAACCATTTATTTCATTAAAGACTTGCAAAACAGAAGGGAAGAGGGTGACAGAATTGAGATAGGACGTGTTAGGCAATACATTGGAAAAAATGTTATGCTCCTTCTGAAGAAATAAAGCCTCCTTTTATTTCAGCATTTTACAGATGGAACAGCTCTTTAGGCAAAGCAACATTTGGGATACCTCAGGATACTGTGAAGAAAGCTCTATAAATTGTGAAGTAGAGATACCAAGCCAGAAGCAAATAGAAAAGTGTGGAAGAAAGAAATAAGGGATAAAAATAGGTGCATTGTGAAATTGCTTAAGGAAGGGCTTAGCTTGGAAGAGAAAATATTTTTGGCAACTCTCTATCTTTGTCACATTCTGTGGTTTTGGGATGCCCTAGGACCAATTCTAACATGCATATATATGGTACTTGTTTACTTGATCACATAAGACTTGGTGACTTCCAGCTGAATGCATGATCTGATGTTATTGGGGGAAAATGTATTTAAAATGGTATAAAAGTTTCATCTGTGAAGTTTGGTTTGTTGACTTATTCAACATATGGAGGGCATTGGCTGATATTGTAAAAAGTGGTCAATTGATGTCTAGGGATTTATGGAGATGATCAACACAACTGAAATGAAGATACAGTGGGCCCTTCCCTTATGTGGGGGATCTTTTCCAAACCCCACTCCATGTAAGGGAAATCCCGCATATGCTCACACCCCATTGCAAACACACGTGCCATTTATTTGATTGTTGTGTGGCTTCAGCATATGCTTGAAGCTGCTTATGGTGTGCCCGCTTATGACACGGGTGCACCGTACTTTGGAACAGATTAGACTTTATGATTATTGTAAGATCTCTGAGTTGGACACACTTTGAATTAGTACTGTACAATCTAATTTTTTTTTCAGTACTTATAACTCACCTTTTCTGAAATAGTTCATAGTAGACTTTGAAAAAAAAAGATTTACAGATTAATAAGAATATCCTTTAGAAATCAAAATGATAGCATAGAAATAGCAGCAGGGAATAAAGATGTAGTGGTCAGAATACTCTTGGTGACTTACAGCAATATATCATTCTGTTTAGCAGAATGAGGCACTTCTGGTGCTTAATGGTGGCAAGGTGCAGCAATGAAAGGCATTCTTTTTGGATCCTGTGCAAGGAGAAATGCAGGATATAAATTAGATGAATACACAGATAGACTCGTCGTTGCCATTTTTCTGTTTAATTCTGAGCTGCTTGAAGGGAACATAGGATTCTCTTGCTACAGTTGTGCTGTGCACAACTCAACATCTTGGTCACCACTAAGGTTGCCATACTACCAGGAGAGCCTGATTTTACCTAGGTTCTAAGTATGCCACTCACTGCCTGCTTGAGTTTTGGCCTAGATTCCAAGCTTTCATTTGTTTTAAAAATATAAGTCTGTTAGGCCTTGTTGAAAATCCGGGCAAATATGTGCAGACACTCTTTTGTCAAATGGTGCTGGGGGAAAAAGTCCACTCCTGCCTTTCAAGCATGAAGAAAGTTGAAAGAGGTGGAGGAGGAAATAAAAGAAATGGGAGAGTGAGCAGTGAGAGTGGCACAAGCTAGGAAAGGGAACACTACAGAGACACATGACCAAGTTGAGTGAACATAGAAGGAAGAGAGAGTGAGTGGTGCACACAGTGGAATAAAAGAAGCAAAGGGGGTAGATTCCAAAGGTGTGAAGAGAGGAAAAGAGCAGGAGAGATGGGTGAGTAAATGATGAGTTCACTCACCATTTACTCGCCCATCTCTCCTGCTCCTTCCCTCTCTTCACACCTTTGGAATCTACCCCTTTGCTTCTTTTATGAGAACCAACAGAGATGTGGGTGCAAGAGAGGGAAGCATTACAAAGGTGTGAAGAAAAAGTGGAGGAAGGAGTGTATGAGATAGGAGAGTGAGCAGTAAGAGCAGCAGAGTGCAAAAAGAGAAATGCAGAAGTGCAAAGAAAGGCAGAGCAAAGGCCAGGAGAAATGGGAGAGTGAATGCAGTGCATGTTAGAGTGCGAAAAACTACAGAGAAATGCATTCTGAGAGCACAAGGTGAGGTGAAGGAAGGAGTAGGAAAAATGGGAGAGCACACAGTGGGTTCAAGGGAGAGACTCTTTGGAAGGGAAAGAAGGAGAAGGAAATATGGAAATCTAGCTGCAAGAGTTGCAGAGTGCTAGACACAGTGGAGTGGGACATTGCAAGGACAGAGGTTGAGGTGAGATGAGACAGTGAGTAGGAGACAGAGGGAGGGGATGGAGGGAGGAGAAAAGAAGAAAGGGAGGGTGAGAGGTGAAATAGGAAGGTGCAAGGAACAAAAGAGAAAGGCAGGGCATGGCAAGGATGTGTGGTGGTCACAGTTGTGGGAAGGGGTTAAGAAATGTAGCATTGTAGGGCAAAAACAAGAAAGAAGGGTATGTTAGAAACATGAGATGAGTCCAGGACCCTGTTGCTGGGAGTGGCTGGAAGGCAACTTGCAAAGTAGGGAAAATAGCAGCAGAGCTCTTCCAGCAGGACTTGACCAGCAAAATTCATTATCCTGGTTGCTGAGGCAGCCACCACATGATACTGCTATGGGGAAAGAGGCAGCATGGGGAAAGGCAAGAGAAAAGAGTGGATAAAAACATAATGAGTTAGATGCTTCATGTGAATCTTCAGAGTTTTGGGAAATGGATCCAAACAGTGATACAGCAGAGCAAAAATATTTTTGCTGGACTAACTCCACATGCATTTGTCTTGTGAGTGTAGCGTAGGCATCTGCATTGCAGAAATAGTCCAGTTTCACATCATTTTAATGCCCATGGCTAAATGCTATGGAGTTCTGGGAACTGTAGGTTAAGACATTTAACCTCCTCTGTAAGAGAGTTCTACTGTCACAACAAACCTACAAATCCCATGATTCCATAGCATTGAACCATGGCCATTAAAGTGGTGTCAAACTTTCTTCAGGGTGGATGCATCCTTGGTGTAATACTGGCTGCATACTTTAGCTTTATTTGTATCTTGTATAATCAATGTACAGTATAATCCTTCTGAAGAAGCCGCATAATTTCAGGCATTCATGATGGGGACATACAAGGAACCACCTGTGGTTGTCTTTTCATTCCTTAGTTGAGCTTAGTTGTGGCTTCCCTCATGGCACCATTCTGTTCCCGATGTTATTTAATATCTATATGAAGCGGCTTGGAGAGATCATTCGGAGGCATGGAGCTCAGTGTCATCAGTATGCTGATGACACTCAGATATACTTCTCCGTGACCAAATCGTCTGCTCAGACCTCAGATGGTGTCTCCCCTCTTAATGACTGCCTTGCGGAGGTAATGTGTTGGATGAGTGAAAACCGATTGAAGCTCAATCCAGACAAAACGGAGGTACTCGCAGTTACTGGCCCGAAACCAGTCTTGGGATTACAACTTCCGGTCCTGGACGGCATCACACTCTCCCCACAGGACTCGGTTCACAGTCTGGGGGTACTCCTTGACTCGTCGCTTCACATGACTAGTCAGGTGAATGCGACGGTCAGGAGTGCATGCTATCAGCTTCCGCTGATACACCAGCTGCGCCCTTTTCTGGAGATGAGGGACCTGGAAACTGTGGTGCACGCACCGGTAACCTCACGTCTGGACTACTGCAATGCACTCTACATGGGGCTACCCTTGTGCCTAACCCGGAAACTACAATTGGTCCAAAATATGGCAGCCAGGCTCTTGGCTGGAACATCTAGGAGAGCGCATATCACTCCGGTGCTAAAAGCTCTCCACTGGCTGCCGATCAGTTTCCAGGCACAGTACAAGGTGTTGGTTTTAACCTTCAAAGCCCTTCATGGCTTGTGTCCATCCTATCTAAGGGACCGCCTCTCCCCATATGACCCCCCCCCCCGCACACTTCTGTCCTCTGGGAGGAATCTGCTACAGCCCATGAAGACCAGGCTGGTCCAGACCTCCCAGAGGGCCTTTTCAGCTGTCACTCCCAAGCTGTGGAATGACCTGCCGGATGAGATGTGTCTTATTCCATCCCTTGAAGGCTTTAAAAAAGCCCTAAAAATGCATCTCTTCCAGCAGGCCTATCCAGAAAATGTTTAACACCTCCTGACTCCGAAATGCTGGTCTTGTGCGTTTCCACCTTCTCTCCAGTGTTTCCACCCTATATAGTTAAGATCACCTGGTCGGAACTTTTCGTTGCTGTTTTAGCTGATTTTTAATTGTTTAAATTAGCTATTTTAACTTTGCTCTGATTTAATCCTATTTTAAAGGGGGGGGGGAGCTAGGGAATGGAATGGGATATTTTAACCTGTATTGTTTTTCAACCTTGTTGTAACCCGCCACTATTGCTTGTTCAGAGGGGTGGTCTAGAAATTATATTATTATTATTTTGGAGTGCCTTTTTCCACAGCTGCACGTTAACCCCTTATATTGGTGGTTATTATAAACTTTTCTGTTTGGGAGTTTTTTCATTGACTCTGGCTAAGCAGAGAATTATTCAGGCAGCGTTATGTGTGATATAGTGGTTTGAATGTTGGACCAAAAGTTTGGAAGATCAAGTTTGGAACTCCAACTGAATCATGGAAACCCACTAGATGATCCTGGTCAAGTCATACTGTCTCTCACACACTCACTTTGCCTCAGAGAAAAGGAATGGCAAATCTTCCCCTGAATAAATCTTGCCAGGAAAATTCTAGGTTAGTATTGCCACAAATCAGCACTGAACTGAAGGTACACACAGTAACAACAGCAGCAACAAATTATTTTATATTTCAGATATTTTATTGCCCCTGCTTTTGATTGAAATTAATTAACTTTCTGTTGTGGCCTTTGATCTTTACAGCACAATACATCTCAGTCTAGTCTAATTTACCCCAACCTAACCTCCAATCCAATCTAATCCAATCATCCATAAACTATTCTGAATGTGTATTTATAGAGGTTTAAGAAAGGTTTGCTTTGCTTTGTGTATACTTCCATTTTTATTTTCTTTATTTCAAATTACTTGCATTTCAGTGACTAAACCTCCAAGTTAAAAGCACAGCAGAAACCACTGAGTTTTGTGTGGCTTCTGCACAGTTTCAGATCATTTGAAACTTTGCTTATAGCCTCCCTGCAAGAGTGCAAGAAAAATGTCAGAACCACATAGAGAGATTAAAGGAAACAGGCATGTCCGAAGATACCACACCTTTAATAACTATGAGGGAGCTTCAAGGAGGGATACATTGCTGTCTTTGATACATAGCAGAGTGCCTCTTCTCTTCAGGTGACAAGCACTGATCCGTGAGGAGCCCTTTTTCAGTTCTGTTGCCTCCTGACATATTGTCATGCTCATTGCTTTGATGCTCCTCTGCATGTTGTTTTGATAGCTCCCCTTTTAAACATCATCCAGGAACAATTCCACTGAACCTAGCAGTAAGCAGGACTATAAAGCTGTTTTCTAGTTGTTGCCTGTTTTCATTTGAGAGGTTTGAACTAGGTTTGGCTTCCTGGTTTCCTCCCTTCTTTCTTGGTTTGTTTTTACTTTTCTATCTTTAGTCCAAAATTAACATGTTCTCAGTAAATCCAAGGTATCTCTTTGGAATGTTCCGCCAAGTGCTCAGAGATATATTTATTCAGTACACTGCTCACTTCTTTCTTATATGAATTCCATGTCTGAGCCCTTCACTCCCAGGTCCACCTCCAGCTTCCCTTAGGGCAGGAAGCTTCAGAAGCTAATTAGTGGATGCACATAAGCTTCAGTCCTGAAGGACATTGTTCATTTCATTAGTTGTGCTATGCTGAATTTGGGAGAATGCTGCTGGGGGATAAAATGCACAGGAGCAGAAGAAATGCTGGACCAAAGCATGGAAAGCAAACAGCTAATGAATGTCCAGCCACCACCTTATGCCTTCCTGGAGTCAATATGCTTTTCCTAGACTCCCTCTTAGAACATTTTCTTATACACACACACATTCCTAAAGTAAATAGAACACTCCACCCTCAAAATATTTGGATACTTCCAGGGAAGTACACAGAATTTTAAAATCATGCTTAGTTATGCTTCTGGGGGTATCAAGCCAGCTGTCCTTTGGCTTTGAGCCTAATGATTCTATACTACTTTGAAGAAGAAGAAAAAAAACCCACACAGACAATTATAGACCTTGGTGCCATTGTTCCAGCTAATAAAATCTGTTGCACAGAGAGTTCTTTGTATTGATAGGTTGTAAGCCAGTTGATTTAAGATGAGAGTATTTGGCAGATTGCCTGAGGGCTGAAGTATTGGGTCTATGTAACTGTGGTAATGTAACTAAGAAGAAAGAAATGCAAAAGCCTTGAAAGTAGTTTACTGATTACTTTGATGATTGTTAATAAACTTCAGTATTATTTTATTACAACTTGGCCTCTGTGAAATATTGTGGCACGCTACTAGAGATAACAAAGCCTCAGAAAAGATAGGCAGTGGTGGAGAAGATCTCTACAGAAGAAAAATACAATTGGTGGCAGCAAAGGTGAAGACAGGCATTCTGGGTGGGTGGACTGAGAGAGTCTGAGTGAGTGTCCACGCCACCACAGTCACCTATTCATAAAGTAAGCTTTGAGACAACAAATAAAATCACTCCCCCAAATTAATATAGTCTGATATAATCTAGTAACACATTCTCAAGAAAATCTACTGAAAAGATTAAAAAAAACAAGTATACAAACATCACAACAGTAAATATAATTCATGCCTCAGGAGATAAAAACAACCAGTCAAAAGAAGTCTTAAAGCCAGCATAATGGTATCCCGAAGAAGGAGGCAATCTGATGCCCTCCAGTTGTTTTAAATTAAAATCCACATAAACACAATCAACACAGCCAATGGTCAGGGATTTCTGAGTTGTAATCCATAACATCTGATGGATTCCAGATTGCCTATCCTTTCGAAACAGAAATAACAAGCTATGAACAGGCTTTGCAGAACAACAATCAAAACCAATATTTGCTTTGCATTGAGAGGACAGCCATTTCTGCTGTTCATGTCATTCTTGTTTTTCTGGACCCAATTATTTTTATTCTTCCAGAATCCTGCTTTATTATGAGAATTTCTAAAATTCTGGTAATGAAACAAGAACAATTTTCCCCAATTCCTTCAGTTAATTTTCATCCCCCCCCCCCCCCAGGATGCCCTGATGCACATCGTTTAAAAGATAGCCCAAATCCAAATAGAATCTTTTTGTGCAGTGTTTAATTTTTTTTTAATTTTTATTAGTTTCATACATAATAAAGACAAATTCTCGACATTAGACATGACATCACAGCATCCTGAACAAAGCAAGACAAACATTACAAAACAAAACAAAAAAAGACTTGACTCCTATAACACTAAATGTATCATTCCAGATCTAGTTCTGAGTCAGCAAATAATAATAAACATTTAAACATAAAGGGAAGCACTTCCTTCCTTATTTGGAAACCCACTATTGATTTGTGCATATAGCCTTAATTCATCTTCCTAATCGTACATAATCGATTTCTTTACCTTTAGTCTATTCCTTATATATCTCTATGTTTCATCTACCTGTATTTTTATTTTCTTGGCCTCTCATTCTATAAATCCTTTGAAGAACTAAGCAAATTTCGGTCTTTTATTTTCCAATGCTTATCTACGTTTTTACATCTTAAACTGTTACATTGTTACTTTAACATTATAACATTTAACATTATAACCTTTATTTACATTATTATGTTATTCCATTCTTTTTGTAGATACTCATAGAAGGGTGTCCATTCACTTCTTATTCTTTCTTCTGTCTTCTCTTTCATCCAGCTTGTTAAAATTTCCAACTCTGCAATTTCATAAGCCTTCAATAGCCATTCTTCTGTACTGGGAGGTTCTTTTGATTTCCAATGTTTGGCAAATACAATTCTTGCACAAGTTAATAACACAAAAGAGATCCTATCATGCTTATTTCCCATTTTCCCATCAGACATCCCCAAAAGGAAGATTTCTGGACTAAAAGAAATGTCAATTTTCATTTCTATTTTAAGTATTTTATAGATTTGTTGCCAATATTTTCTTGCCTTGCAGCAAGTCCACCAAATATGGTAGAAAGAGCCCACTTTGTCTGCGCGTTTCCAACATCTAGGGTCAGTTTTCTTTGACATCTGTGCTATCTTTTGTGGTGATAAATACCATCTATACATCATTTTAAATATGTTTTCCCTTAAGTCTTGACAAATAGTGAATTTTATTCTATTTCTCCAGAGATCTTCCCATTTTTGTAATTTTTTATTATGGCCTACATTTTGTGCCCATCTTATCATACTCTCTTTGATTGTTTTGTCCTCAGAGTCCCATTTTAAAAGTAATTTATAGCATCTCGATATTATTTTTTAATTACCTTTTTCGATAATGTCATCCCATTCTGTTTTTTCACTGTATAAACCTTTCAGCTTCAAGTCCATTTTAAATCTTTCCTTACGTTGTCTGTGTAAGTACCAGTGACAATCTAACCCTGCGTTTTTAAGCTCCTCCTGTGTCTTAAATTTCCAATTTCCCTGGATTTCATTCCCCAGATCCATGTATCTAAGCCATTTATTTATTTGGATACCTTCCCTTCCGAAGAAAGCCTCATGGGGAGAATACCATAGAGGCATCTTCGGGCAGATTCTTTCTTTGTATTTTTTCCAAACATTATCTAGAGTCTTTCTTATTGCTTGATTCTTAAAATCTTTGTTCACCTTCCCCTTCTCATATAACAAGTAACTATGCCAGCCATAACGTAGATTATCACCTTCTACGGTTAATAATTCTTTGTCTTCCAGTTCTATCCATTCCTTGGTCCAGGTTAAGCAACAAGCTTCGAAGTATAGTTTCAAATTAGGTAATCCCATACCTCCTCTTTTCCTATCGTCACATACAATTTTTTGTTTTATTCTCGCTTTCTTATGGTTCCATATAAATTTTGAAATTTCTTTTTGCCATTTGACTATAGGTTTGTTGTTATGTATTATTGGTATTGTCTGAAATAAAAAAAAGGAGCTTTGGGAGTATACTCATCTGTACCATTGAAATTCTTCCTAAAAAAGATAACTTCAATTTTTCCCATTTATTTATTTTTGTAATGATTTCCTTCCATGTCACCTCGTAATTGTTATGGAACAGATCAGAATTTTTATTAGTTAAGTATATACCTAAATATCTCACCTTTTTCTCTGTTTTGAGTCCACTTAGTTTTTCTAATGTCTGTACTTCTTTTTCCTTCATATTCTTTGTCAATATTAGCGTTTTTTCTTTATTAATTTTTAGGCCTGATACCTCTTCAAAATCTACCAATATCTTCAACAACTGTTCTATACTGTCATTTGGATTTTCAAGTGTATAGACTATGTCGTCTGCGAAAAGTTTCATTTTGTATTCGACTTGTTTAATCTTTATGCCTTGTATAGTTTTCTTGTTTCTTATTCTATTATTAAGTGATTCTAATACAGTAATGAACAGCAATGGTGATAGTGGGCATCCTTGCCTTGTTCCTTTATTAATTTTAATTTCAACTGTCTTTTCTAAGTTTATGATTATTTTTGCTTTTTGATCCTTATAAATCGCTTTAATCCAGCTCAGGAAGCGCTCACCAACCTCTGTTTCTTCAAGTGTCTTAAACATCATTTCCCAGCCTAGATTGTCAAAGGCAGTGTTTAGTTAACATGCAGTCAGTCTTTGTATTTATTTAGTTTGCGCTTTTGTTACTACTTCTATAGCCCCCTTTGCCTGTGATTAAACCTGGATATCAAACTCCATCATGTAAGGGATGCCTTGTCAGTAGGCCTGGAAAAAGGACAACTGTGCAATTTAGTCAGGAAGCACTAAGGGCACATAGGCAGAAAGGTATCCTTTGAAATTCAGATCTATTTTTTTTTTATTTCAGTGGCATAGATGGCTTTGACACTTGCCAGCCATCTGTAAATCAAAGGGACAGGTCATATGGATTTTCCACCTCTTTGTTTAGGATAGTGACATTTAATTACCCATGATTCCAGGATTCCTTCTTATAGAAAATTCCACCTCCAATTCATAAGAATCTGATCCCAAAAGTATAAAAAGGAGCTATTTGTTCTTTGTCTTTGGTTTTGGGTGAAGTCAGGCAGCCATGCTGTTGGATTTAATCTAAAATGTGGAAATTAAACATGGAATAATTGATCATTCCTAATGTATACATTCTACTTCAGAATTAATCAAGTGATTCAGAACTCCAAAATCTAACAAGTAACTTGGGTAAAAAGACATTTTGAAAGCTCCCGTATTCCAAAGCTAGAGTCTTGTATGCAGAGTTTTTGTATGCAAGGCAACCAGTGTGTAATGGCTTGAGTCCTGGACTTTGGGCAGCAAGATCACATTGCACATATAGTTAGTCATGCATGGATGTCACTGAAGTGTTGCCTAAACAAATTCCCTATTTTCAAAAGTGAAGGAATCAGTCTTTATTTGCATATTGGTCCCAATAGCCACAGTAGAAACTGGTATGAACATGGCACTCAGTACACAACCCACAGAAGAAGCAAGTTTATCAAAAGATGATGCCAATGTCTTCCAGCCAATCAAATACTTTTCATTTGTCCAATAAATGGTTTAGGAATGCCTGGTTCAGAAATTTCTGAAGTTTGACTCTAAATTGTCCCCTGGAGAAGGTTTTCTTATCCTTGAAGGGAGCAGGTGTCTTAACAATCAAGATATCCTGTTCAGAAAATATTGAACTACTGTGGTTTTTTTTTTTTTTTTTTTTGCATTTGGATGTTTGTATGTCTGTGTGTGTGTGTGAGAGAGAGAGAGAAAGAGAGAGAGAGAATTGTTTTGCACAACAGTCCATTCTTTTGTATAAAATGAATATTTTTTTTTACAGAAAAGTATCTTTTTTGCACAATGTCTTGTATGCAAAAGACTTGGGTTTGGCTGGGAAAAAAATCCAGGTGGTTAGTGCAAAAGACTTGTTTTCTAAAAAAAAAAAAGAAAAGAAAAGAAAAGAAAAATGAGCAAAAGACTTTCATAATCTTACTCAGCAGGAAGAAAACTTTTTAAATTCTTCACTTTTGTATTCAAGAATGAAATGAGCAAAGATTTAGATTCCCACTTACTGCTAATCCTCTTTCTCATATTATTTATACATCTTGCCTGATGAAGCAATTTACAAAGTTAAAAAGCTTGACCGCAGCTTTGTGAATCGTACTTTGATATTTTTTAGAACAGCATCACCTACTTTAAACATTAAAATAAAGGCAGTTTGCTTTTTGTTTTTACAATGCTGTTATACCAACGGCATGTTCTGTAAATGTTATGATCGAATGATACTTTTATTTGGGCTCCACGGTCATACATAAATCCATTTCAGAAAAACATAAAACCAGCCAGTGCACATCAATTATTAAGAAGTCCTCACATGTATTCAACAGTGTAACTTCTGCTTCTGCTAATGTCTCTTAGGAAAACACAAGAAGAAAGGAAGTAAGATGCAAAAATAACAAATCTGATAAGCACAAGATAAAAGATTTGTTTGCAAGGCCAGTGCTATGAATAGGTCTGTGCTCTAGGATTTCCTTTGCACTTTGTGCTTTCCTGGCCAGCTTTGCTTATTGTGTATTTCGATCCTTTGATAAGTTTTCTCCTCCTCCTCCTCCTCCTCCTCCTCCCCCCTCCTCCTCCCCTCCTCCTTCTTCCCCTGCATATCTACATTTCATGGGATGGGGGAACATGGGTCCCCAGATGTACCTGACATCCCTACATGCACTCTGAGAAAGGCTGATGAGGTATTATTATTATTATTATTATTATTATTATTATTATTATCTTATATTCTGCATTTCTCTCAATATAGGGACTCAAGGCAGGAGTTATGGCTGTGTTCCTTCATCACTGCTGTGAATTTAGGTTCTTCCAGAAGGCCCATACATTTTGGGAAGTAAATGAAAGTCTGCTCAAACTGAAGGCTGGCCTAGAGAATATACTTTCTTCTCTGAAAGGCATAAATCACTGGCCAGATTAGACATGTTCTTGGTGTCAAAAGCAATAGGCAATAAGATAAGTAAAAGACATCTTACCTCAAACCTACTCTGACCACAGTGCAATATCCTTAAGTATAAAGATGATAGAAACAGAGTACAGATGGCAACTGCAAGAATATTTAATCTAGGATGAAAAAAATTATAAAAGAAGGTAAAGAAACGTTAAAACACTACTTTCAGGAAAATATTGGAGAAGAGGTAAGTTCAGGTGCAGTATGGTCAGCAAGTAAGGCAGTCATGAGAGGGTTTTTTTATTCAAAAATAAAAACAAATTCAGAAAAAGAAAAAGGAAAAAATAAATCAAATAATAGAGAAAATAGCTGGAAAAGAAATAAAACTGAGAACCAGTAAGGAGAAAGACAAAATAGCAAAGGAAATTAAATTGTTGCAGAAATAATATTATTTAGAAAATACTGAAAAAATTACAAAAATAATAAAACAATCTAAAACAAAAGAATTCCAAAATGCAAATAAGATCAGGAAATGGTTGTCCTGGAAACTAAAAAAAGAAAAAGATTTTAAAAAATCACCAAAATAAAAGTGGGAGAAAAATCATTTACAGAGGGTAAAAAAAATCAGAGAAATATTTCACGATTACTTCACTAAGATATATAAAGCATAAGACATAAAAAACAATGAAATAGAGAAATATCTGGATAAAAGTAATATTCCAAGCTTAAGTAAAGAAATACAACAAAAAATAAATAAACCGATTAGCATGTTAGAAATACAAGAAGTAATCCAAAAAGCTAAAAATGATAAAGCCCTGGGCCCGGACGGGTTCCCATATAAATACTACAAAATTTTCAAAGATGAATTATGTAAACCACTAATGACAACTATGAAAGATATTAGAGAAGGAATAATGCCCTCCACATGGGAAGAAGCCAACGTTTCATTAATACTCAAAGAAGGAAGAGACCATTATGATGTAAGTAGCTATAGATCAATATCACTACTCAATACCGATTATAAGCTTTTTGCATCAATTCTTTCAAATAGACTAAAAATAGCATTAAAGGAACTAATATCAGAAGAGCAGTGTGGTTTTGTGCCAGGAAAACAAATAAGAGACAACATCAGACAAATGATTGATACGATAGAATATTTTGATTTTCACAATGAAAAAAAAATTGCATTAGTTTTACTAGACCTGGAGAAAGCTTTTGATAATTTAAGTTGGAATATATTGATAAAAACATTAAATAGAATGCAAATAGGAGAAAATATGCTAAAATGGATAAAAGCTATATACATGAAACAAACAGCCAAAATATTGGTTAATGGAGTAACAACAAAAGTGATAAACGTTGCCAAAAGGATGAGGAAAGGTTGTCCCCTCTCACCAATATTGTTTATATTAGTTCTTGATCTCTTGATAAAAAACATAAAGGACAATGAAAACATCAGAGGTGTGACAATTAGAAGTGATCAATTCAAAACTGGAAGATCCTATTAATAGTATTAATCAAATACAAGAGATGTTGAAAAAGTTTGAAGTTATATCAGGTTTGAAAATTAACAAAGACAAAACAAATGTAATTACAAAAAATATGGTTGAATTGAAACAATAACTATTAAAAGAGAATATAATATTTTTTAAAAGGGCAAATATCTGGGCGTTAAACTAACCAACAAAAATGCAGATTTAGAAGTAATTATGTAGAAAAATGGACCGAAATCAAAAAAGATCCAAACCAGTGGAAAAATGTGAAATTGACTCTATTAGGTAGAATAGCGATAGTGAAAATGAGCATTCTGCCCAGACTCCTTTTTCTCTTCCAGACTATCCCAATAATAAAAAATGATACTATATTTAAACATTGGCATAAGCAAATTTCTGATTTTAAATGGGCAGGGAAGAAACCCAGGATTAGGCAAAAAAAAATACCTTTTTGACACAACTGAAAGGGGAGGCTTTGCCCTCCCAATTTGAAAATCTACTTTGAATCATCTGCCCTTCTTTGACTAAAAGAATGGTTAAAATTAGAGAACAAAAAATTACTAAAACTTGAAGGATTGGAATTAAGGTTTGGATACCACGCTTATCTGTTCTATGACAAGGTTAAAGCTAACCGTGATTTTAATAACCATTATATTAAAGCAGCAATATTTAAAATCTGGAAGAAATATGAAAAACGAATTTGTCCTCAGATTCTCTTATGGGCGTCAACACATGAGGCTCTCTTCAGAGCAGATCCCCAGAGGAGAGAAAAATGGATGAAGTACAGGGACATATTGAAGAAAGTTTAAAATGGTTATGAAATGGATAGTCTAGAACAAATAAGATTGAAAAGATTTGAATGTGGATGGTTTTTATATCACCAGCTGAATGCAAAGTTTCAAGCAGACGTAAAAACAGTTGGTATAGCTAAAACTAAGACAGACCTAGATGAAGCCATCAACTCAGAAAAACCGGCCCCGTTATCTAGAATCTATAAAAAAACTATTGGAGATATATTTAGAGGAAGATCTTATAAAGGATAATATGATACAACGAGCCAACGATTGTGGCCATCCATTAAAACTCAATCAATGGGAAAAATCATGGGGAAAAAAGGATGAGATATTCAATTTGTCAGAATGTTTAGGAGAAGTTTTACAAAATCATATACAGGTGGCATCTCCAGATAAATTAAGTAAAATATATGGAAAGATTTCAAATGCTTGTTGGAAATGCAAAGAAAAGAAAGCAACTTTGGTGGACATGCCCAGATGCTCAAAAATTTTGGAAATTAATACATGAAAATATAAAAGAAATATTAGGCATAAACTTTGAATTTAAACCTGAGATTTTGCTTTTGAATATGTTAGATTAATTTATACGAAATACTGGAAGGTTAAAAAAGAAATACTGATTGATGAATGGATTTTCAAATTACTTGATATGCTTGAGATTGATGTTATATCTAAAAAGTCAAATGCAAATTTCAATC
Organism: Urosaurus nigricauda; assembly: GCA_034509955.1. Taxonomy (NCBI): domain Eukaryota; kingdom Metazoa; phylum Chordata; class Lepidosauria; order Squamata; family Phrynosomatidae; genus Urosaurus; species Urosaurus nigricauda. Next base: position 308,065,630 of record JAOEGL010000001.1, on the reverse strand, counting down.
AAGATAAAATAAAGGAATGGGATAGAATAATAACGTACATAAAAAAGAAATGGAGGGAACTGCCGATAGAAATATAGTATGAAATTGTTGAGAAATCTTGTAAATAAGAAATCACTCTGGAAAGATTATAATTCAATTTGAATCCAATTCAATTTGGATTATAAACACAAGCTTATTTTGTACAATTAAGTTGGGCAAACTTATACATAAAGCAAGAAGAGGAAGAACATATGCATTCAAGAAGGACTTATGAATCAGCGAAGAGAAGTTTTTGGAAGAACTTTTTAATTTTTATTTATGTTTTTCCTTTTTGTGATTATTCTTATCGATCATTGACAAGAATGGTTATGTAAAACAGATAAAATCCATTATCTTGTGTGTGTTTTTTTTAATATTGAAAATTCAATAAAAATTTATATATATAAAAAAAATTGAAGGCTGGCCAAATTGATGCCAGGCTCTCCAGACTGGGGAAATCAGTGAAGTCTACTTGATGAGTATGTAACTATCCTAGCAAGTCTATTCACCATTCAGTGTTGAAGCAACTTCTCTTCCCTCCCTCCCTCCCTCCCTCCCTCCTTTTTCATGACTCTTAATTGTTGTTGAGATCTTTTGTTCTACGTTTAGGTTCATGGTCTGGTAAACTATGTTATATTTGTCACAACTTAAAATGCTTTGGAATGGGGTCTAGTTGAATGGAGGAAATGCTCCTGAATGTCCATCAACCTTGACTCAAGAAATTTTAGGATAATAAACTCAGAGAGGTTGGGAGAGTGAGCTTACCTCATTCCTAAATGTTGGAGGGTTTACACAGTGGCTTTTGCCCAGGTACTGTTACAATTCAGTCACTCTGTCATCCTGTGGGCTAGTAGAGCAGTAGTTTATTAGTTAGCAGATAATAAAGGGAGTGGGGAGATTTTTAAGCAGAGGTTGGATAACCATTTGTTAGGAGAGCTTTGTTTGTGTGTTTCTGCGTGGATGGTCCTTGTGGTCTCTTCCAACTCTATGATTCTATGCTTATAAAATTAGCCATTCAGTCACCAGTCAGTGATCCAATCAAGTGGACCCGATCAAGTATTGGATCAGCCCATGCCAACCAATACTTTACTAATGTAATCAAGAAAGCTGTGGCCTCTTTGAACCATGCATTTCTGTTTTGTGTTTGAATGTGGCACTGAGTCCAGATTCATCATTAGGACTGCAATTTTCTTTTACACAGACTGCAGTGTCTTGTCTCTATAGATAATCTTTTTCTCAGGATTCTTGCACAAAATTTGCTTGCGGCTCTTTTCTTCTGACATAACTCTGCAGTTGTGACTGTCCATAATTTAAGCTATGTATGAACATGAATGAGACCTTTTCATACAACCAGATTAATAACCCAAAGGTAGCAAAGGTACCCACCCAACATGGCTAATGGTAAAAGATGGTAGGAGGTATAGTTCAAAACATTGGGAGAAATGAGCATATCCCAATCTTGTTCTGCACTCTGGGCATGTGGAAATCTGCTAGTTTATATTTACATTTTGTGAGTGCTGGTAAACTATGACCCAAGAGAAGCTGAAATGAAATTCTCTTCATCTCTCTTCCACCCTCTATATATTTTGCAACCATGGGAATGGTAATGCTTTAAAAAAATACTGCTAAGGCTAAGGCAGTTTATAAGCTAGTGAGTGACACTAATTGATGCTAATATGTGCTAGAGCACCCTGTAGCTGACCCTCAAGATTAAAGGAATAATTCTGATCAAGTGAAATGAAGAACATTTTAGCTTATATCTTCAATGAGGTCAAATGAACCCTTTTAAAATGTTGCTTTACTTCTTATTTCCTGTCTGTAGGACTTTTCAGTCAAAACTGTGAATTTATATAGTGGCATTTATTGTTAACTGTAGATAAACAAACATGAGTATACATTAGAAAACCAAAACACACACAAGTAGAAATGAGCTCTGAATAATCAGGCCTCTAACATCTGGAAGCTGTATAGCATAAGACAGGGGTGGACAATGTGCATGCCTTTATTTCTCCACCCAGGATGTTTTAGTGACTCTCAAACCCAGAGCACCTTTTTGGGGTGGGGACTAGAAGGAGTTGAAAATTCCTGTCTTGGAAGCCTTCTACAACAGCAGTTCATCTTTTAAATAGGTTGTAGGCCACACATTCTGTACCATTTGGCATAAAAATCCCAATTTTTAGAGTTGGCATACCACCTTGGTTACTCAGATTGTAGGCATTCCAGACAGTGCCTGTTTAGACTATAATTTCCTCTGGATTCCAAGCTTTCACTAAAAAGGGGGCAAGTTTCTAGGGTTTGTAGAAGCAAAGATGTGGGGCAAAATGTGGAGGGATTCTTCTGTCAAATGGTTCTGCAAGAACCACCTAACAATGTTGGGCATGAAGAAAATGTTTCTAGGGGTAGTTTTTCAGGCTATGTGGTCATGGTGTAGAAGAGTTCATTTTTGACATTTCACCAGCATCTGATATCTTCAGAGAGTGCTGGCATGGAAGAGATTTGGGTATATATATATACTGTGTGACCCTGTGTGAAAATGAGTGATTTCCATGTTAATCTATGTATTGTTCTGTTGTTGATAGCAAGGCCTCAGGGTGAGAAGTTATGCAAAGAGGATTAGTGTCTGTTTAATTAGTGATCATTGTTTGCTGGGTGGTTTTTCATTTGCATTTGCTTAATCCTGATTTTGCTGTTTTTCAGGACTGGTAGCCAAACTTTGTTTATTTAACGGGTTTCTTCTTTCCTGATGAAGTTGACTATGAAGATGCGAGCCACAGATGCTGGTGAAATGTCAGGAATAAACTCTTCTAGAATATGGCCACATAGTCCACCCACCCCCCACAAGAAACTATGGATGCTGGCCATGAAAGCCTTTGGTTTCACAAATCTAGGAGTAGCCATGTTGGCCATGTTGCAAAGTACTATAACATTCAAAATCAACAAAACATTGATTCCTTTATTGAGCCAAACAAAAAGCACAAATACATGTTGCAACCTTTTATGAAGAAAGTGAGGACAACAATGCACATAGAGGAGTGCAGAAAGCAAGGGCACAAGGATAGATGAGACGGGGTGGGAGAGATAGAGAGCAAGCAGTGTGACTGGTACAGTGCAAGAAATAAGAGGTGATGCAAGGTATGAACACAGTGCAAGACTGCAAGAATAAATCAGGCATGGGTAGAATACAAACAGAAGAAGGAGTGTGAGTGGTGGAGTGTAAGAAGCTATAGAAGGGTGTCTTGCAAGGGCACATGACAATGGGAAGGAGAAAGGAGGAGAGACTGAAGTGTGAATAGTGTGAGTGTCTGAGTGTATGGAAGGAATGTATTGTAAAGATGCAAGGAGAGGTGATAGTGTAAGAGAAATGGGAGAGTGAGTGAGCATAGTGCAAAAGGCAAGGGAGAGGGGCATTGTGAAAGGACAAGGTGAGATGAAGTAGAGGTTTCACTAAGTGGGTGTCTAAGTGGGCTATACATATGGCATTGTAGTTTAAAGGTATAATTTTAATTTTGTTAGTTGTTTACTTCACAACTATTATTATTACATTCAGTCATATGTGGAAATTATGATTTATGAATAACATTTGTGGTGTGATATGGGAGGAGGTCGGGGGGGGTTGACACCATGAGTTATGAACCCTAGTGACACCACTAAGGTGAGGGAGGGAAGACAGAGGGTGGACCAAGCAGTGGACTTCAAAAAATGGAGAAGGTATGCATGAGCGTGATGCATTGCAAAAGTACAATAAATGGTGAGAGAGGGAGTAGGAGACATTGGAAAGTGTCCAAATTATCTGAAGGACCATATAATTTCATGTGAGCCTGTCTATGTATTGAGATCCTCTGTGAATGCCTTTTTTTCTGTCCCTCTACCCTCACAGATGGAACACAAACAAAGGCCTTCTCAGTGTTCTGAGAGTGTTTACACTCACACCCACCTTGCTATCATTCTACAGGCAGGTCACAATTGTTTTTATTTTATTTTGACAGAACTTTGGAGACTGACTACTCACAGGGATTGGGTTTTGCAGAATTATGTTATATTGTTGATCTGTGTTTTGTTTATTTTTAACAGCTATGGCTTTTAACTTGTTTTAATTTTATCAATAGTTAAATGATTTTTTTTTAATTTTTTTTGTATTAGGTGTATTTTCTAGCTGTTTCTTTTAACTGTTGAATACTATACTGGGAAAAGGAATAACAGCAACAATTCTAGGTTGGTTTACTGAGTCCTTGCCGACCCTTGTTGAGCCACTAAATTTGGTAGGCTAGCTGTGCATCATAATTTACATAAACTTCACTGAATTTCTAACAATAATCCTTGATAGTATTTTGCAGGGGGAAATCAAAATGTAAATTGTTTCATTTTGTAATCTGTGAATAGCACCTCTATTTACAGCTAGCATGAATTCTCATCATAATGTTGTCCATTGGTAATATATTGCCAATAAATGGAGAGTTGTATTAGTATTTTATTTATTTATTTATTTATTTATTTTATATAGCGCTGTAAATGTTCACAGCGTTGTACATACAATCTTATAATTAGATGGATCCCTGCCCTCAGGCTTACAATCTAAAAGAGACAACACAAAAGGAAAAGGGGAAGGTGGTGGGAAGGTGATGAGGTCCAGTGGTTCTTTCTCTCCCTCTGGGGCCTGGACCAAGGCAGATGATGATGATGATGATGATGATGATGATGATGATGACGACGACAACAACAACAACAATAGACTGGAGGGAGGGCACGGCTTCTTAATACATAGTTAAAAGGAGGCATCCTGGGGCAGACGGCACAATCCTGGGAACACTTCCCTAAACAATATAGTCTTTAATTTAATTTTGAAACTGGTTAGAGAAGTGATGAGGCATGCATATGGGGGAAGAAGGTTCCAGGAGTGAGGGGCAGCAAGTGAGAAGGGACGAATCAGGGACAGGGCAGTGGAAATCTTAGGCTGGGACAGGAGACCTTGACTACCAAAGCGGAGGGTACGAGAAGGAGTGTGAGGAGAAAGAAGTGCAGATAAATATGGAGGGGTCAGTCCATGGTGGGCTTTGAAAGTCTACAACAAAAGCTTGTACTGGATACGGAAGGAGAAGGGGAGCCAGTGAAGAGAGTATAAGAGGGGAGAAACATGGTCAAAGTGGTGAGCTTTGGTTTTTATAGGAGGTGGTTTATTAGTTGCATCAAGAAGGAGACAGATTTTAAAGTGCTCAAATGAATTTGCACTACAGTGGTCACATATTAAAAATAGCATACTGCTACACCAAGTGGCATACACTCATATGTTCACGCCAGTTGATTTATGAGGTCAGGAATGAAAGAATTCATCATCTGGCATTATCTCTGCCTTTAGTTAATTTCTCTACTGTCATAGAAGTGTGGAGGAAAAGAAGAATTATAGGAATAGAAAAAGGTCTTCTCTGAATGCAAGAGTTGTTTACAAAGGACAGGTTTCCCCAAGACACCTTTCTTAAAAAATGGTCTCTATGTACTAAATCTCCCAACATGGCAGACAGCCATTCATGAACTCCCAGCCCAGCAGATAACTTATCATGATCCACTATTTTTACATTTTTTTCTTAATTTTTTTTAAATCTTGATGAATTTATTATAAAATGTGATTTGAAAAGAAAAAAAGACATTTCTATGAAAATATTTTAAAATGTATATATTCTGCCAAAATAAATGTTATCACACATAGAGTTTGGAAACTTCCAGAACTGTAGTCCAAAGCACCAACATTTCTAAGCTCTAGTAAAAAAAAATATCTTTATAACAGGCACAAGGGACTTCTCATACCTTCTATTATTTTCCAGGCATAGAAAACTGAATAAAAGGAATATATGCCATTAAATTATGCATTGATCTTTAGTTTTTCCTCTGTAACTAAATTAATTAATTTAGATATTCATCCAGCTTCCCATAACCCAGGGCATCTGTCCTTTTTATGTCACTGAGTATGACTGGAACCTTGAAAGACTGAAGTTCAGGGGTGGGGGAAAGAGCTGCCATGGTGGGAAACACTTGCTTCCTACAAGATGAGACTAAATTCAAGCTAACTTCTTCAAGGACCTAATATGATGTTCATTTGTTATGGAACTCTTAAATGTCCTATTTGGTAAATTGAATGGTCTAAGATTATCTCAGAAACTGATTTAAATATACAGATTCTTGATTATTAGTAGAGAATAACCTTGACCTTTATGACATTCAATTCAATATTTATGAATGTTAAAGAAAGCATGGATAAAATGGTACATAGATAGTATTTTTGTCCATTGATATTGCCATTATAATGCAGATCTCTCTGTTGTTGGGGAGAATGCAATGAAAAAGTATCATATTATCTATATGGTCCAAATGCCCTAAAGTACATTGTTTACTGAGATGAGATCTTGAGGAAAATAACAAATCAGATGATACATTTCTGTCCTAGCCTTTTATTACTCTTACTTTTCCTCAATGGAAATGAGAAACTCCAGCATCAATAGCTCATTTCCATGCTGCTATGGTCCAAAACTCAAAATCTAATTTGAGACTGCTTTAACTGCTCTAGCTCAGTGCTAGGGAATCCTGGGAATTGTAGTGTACCAGACCTATCTGACAGAGAAGGCCAAATGTCTCACAAAACTACATTCTGCAGAATTCTCTTGTATTGACCCAGGGCAGTTAAAGTGGTCTCAAACTGGATTATTTCTGCAGGGTTTTTTTTTTAACCTATTGCAAAGTTAGAAACAGCGAGAAAGTGAAAATGATTGGGTAGTGAAGATGTATGCCTTTGGTTGTGAACAATATGGAAGACTGCTTTAAATGACAAATTAATCTGCAATTTGAAATTTCTTAGAGGAAAAAGGAAAGAAGATACATTTATTGTACAATTGTTTCAATATTGTCTGTAAAATAAATAAATAAAAATGTTTGGATGACATCCTGTTCAATATTTATGAGATTGTAAACTGAATTTATCATCTCATCACTTTTGAGATTCCCCAGTTTTGAGATTCCCATTGGTGACCAAATATCACAACTAAAAATCTATGGACGCTTTCATACAAGGCTAAATTGGAAGTATAATTTAAGGTCAATTCGAATGCAATCATGGGTTTTACGTTATTGCAAATTAACTCTTCGCATGCAAATTCGGGCAAGAGGGAAGCCAATTCGAATGCAATCATGGGTTTTACGTTATTGCGAATTAAAGCTTCGCATGCAAATTCGGGCAGGAGGGGGTTATTTTCGGGTAATGGGAAGTAATTCCGAACGGAGCATGGGTTCTTCTGAACGGAGCAGGGGTTCATGTAAATTCGCTAAACAAGCGAATTTACATAAATCCGCATTGGCTCCATTCGGAGTTGGGAGAAATTCCTCCCCGTTTGAAAGAGTCCAAAGTCTCAAGCCAGGAGATACTGAAGAACCAGTTGCTACGAAAAGGTGAACACCATACTCTCCCAGATACAGGTCACATGGAGACAAGCAGCTGTAGCAGGACTGCCCATCTCAACATACCCTACAACTGGATGATCTGAGCCATTTTGGGGGGGGGGGGGTAGATATATTTTTGATAAAAGGCTATTTTTTTGAAAAAAAAATGATGGATTTAAAAAACACTACTAAAATGTGCAAAAATACCTTGTCCATCTGAAAGAGTAATTCCGAAATTCTCCATCCTTGCATGTGAGAATAAAATAAATGAAAAGTTATACCCCCCCCCCCCCCAATGATGTACTAGGATGGTCTACATTTTCCTTGTAACATCTTAAACATTTTGGCTGAGAATCTATTGGCTGGCGTAATTATGTTGGCATAGATAGTGATGGCAGTGCAGTGAAGACAGTAACAGGAAGAGTAAAATGACCATGAATGTAGTAAGCATTGGGGGGGGGGGGGGGCAAAAAAAAAGCCATAAATGTTAAGACATAAAATTTATCTTCTGGTTCATGAGCTGTGTGTTCCAGAAAGGAAAAACAAACTACACTGTCATAATAATCTGCTATTGAAGTGTAAAACCTAAGCAGATTTCTAGTTCATGGGCTATTCGTATTTTCACATCTTAAATCAAGAAGAAAATCACTCCAAACCACCACCCTTTTAAAAATGCTAGCAATGTGCTTGTCAGTGGTTAAGGTGGGTGGTGGATATTCCACAGAACCCCCATGGAGTGGAGGATTGACGTACCTCTTGAAATGAAATTTATTCTGATTCAGCTTTTCCCATTGGCTTTAGGAACCACTTTGCTCTTGATCATTAGATAGGTATGAAATATCTCACTGAATTTTTACTATTATCTACTGTATATTTATTAATAACTTATTTAGTACATTTGTATCCCATGGTTGTTGCTTTTTCCATCGTAGAAGTGAAGGCAGCTTAGATGGTTTTTCAAAGTGGCCTTCTATCCACACACCAATTAGCCCCAAATCTGATTAGCTTCAACAAGGTGGATTCTTCCTCTCTCCTACAGACTGTAATCTGAGTGTTTCAGAGAGGTAGGGCCCGAAAAGACAGGCCAAAATAAAGCTGCTTCAGGTAACTTTGGAGGTATGCTGTTTAAATATCACATGTGCCCTAAGAGGCCAGAAGCCATGCCAAAGCCACACATTGCTTTGACACAACTTCTGTCCTTTTAAGATGTGTGTGTCATTTAAACATCTTACCTCCAAAGTGACCCAAAGCAGCTTTATTTAGGCATGTCTGTTCAGGCCTATAGTCTGCAATGGCCAAATAAAGCGGCTGCTAACCACTTTGAAGGTGGGGTGTTTCGATGATACACAAGGTGAAACTAGGTGGAAAGTGAAAGAAAGCTGAGCACCGAGGGTAAAAATATGTATATAGCATTTTATGCCCAGGATGGTTTATAACATGTTCTACTACTGCTGATTTTTCTGGCTGACCCAGTTTTACAGTGTCTCCTCATGTTCCTGATTTGTGTTTGAACACTGTGTTTGGTGGTCCCTGTGTACACTTGTCTGCAGCTGCACAGTATTCAGTAAACTCCTGCAGCCTTGAGAGGGTCTCTCCTTTCCTTCACTGAGAGCAGCATTTGCTGGATTTTCTTTGTTGGTTTGTAGATTATTTCTAGATTGTTTTTGCTCACAACTTCCCTTATTCTGTTGGCGACACCTTTGTTGGATGGTAAAAAAATACCTTCCCTTTGGGTGGTTATTTGTTTTTACTCCTCTGGGTTTTTTCTGAGTCTCACAGCCCTTCTGATGTCTGAGTTGGAGTAACCAAAAATTCATTTTCCAGGGACTTCTGGTGCCATCGCTGGCATGATGGCCACCCTCTAAAACACTCTTGGAGGGTGACAGGTTTCATGGGACTAAGTCCAATTCCCAGGAGCACTGGGATGGACTCCAGACTCTCCCTGATAAGCAATTAAAAATCACCAGGACTGAATGGCCTTCCTGATGAATTTTATAAAGATATATGAAAGATAATTTGACATATATATTAAATATAATAGAGTACTATGAAAAACACAATGACAAGAATTAGGATTAAGATTTATGGACATTGAAAGAGCTTTTCATTTGGTTAATTGGCATACTCTATTTGAAATTCTGAAATGACTGAATATGGGACAAAATTTTAGAAATTTGATTGAACAAACGTAACCAGAAAGCCAAAATTAATATTAATGGAGATCTGAATAAGCCAATAATGATTGAGAAAGAAATCAGGCAAGGGTGTCCACTGTCACCACTACTTTTTTTATTAGTAATGAAATTATTAATCAAAAAAGTTAAAGCAAATGAAGATTTGGATGGAGAAAAAAATTAAACAATTTAATTACCAAATAAGAGACTTTGTTGACAATGTGGTGATAAATTTAGAGTACCCAAATAATAATATAGAGAGACTAATGAAAGTAATGGAAGAATTTGAGGTATATACGAGATGTAAAATTAATAAAAATAAGCCAGCCATTATTACAAAAAAGAAAAAAAAAGAAAAAGAAAGTCAATGAAGAAAGAGAACTACAGGGAAGAACAGAAATTGAAGTTTAAAAAAGGGTCAAATATCTGTGGATATGGATCTCAAAAAAGACTAATGAATTATTTGAAAATAACTACCAAATTTAATGGAAAGAGGTAAAGAGGGACTTATCAAATTAGAAAGATATTCAGTTATCATTTCTATGAAGAATTCCAGTGATTAATATGTTCATATTGCCAAGATTTTTGTTTCTGTTTCAAATGATTCCAATTATAGGCCCCAATAAACCATTTATAATGCGGCACAGACATATACCGTCTTTCACTGAAAATAAGATAGTGTCTTATATTAATTTTTGCTCCCAAAGATGCTCTAGGTCTTATTTTCAGGGGAGGTCTTATTTTTCCATGAAGAAGAATTCACATTTATTGTTGAACAAAAAAATTGAACAGTTATTATATACTGTACATATATATTTATATCCAAAAACTTTGCTAGGTTTTACTTTTGGGGGAGGCCTTATATTTAGCAATTCAGCAAAACTTCTACTAGGTTTTATTTTCAGGGGATGTCTTATTTTCGGGGAAACAGAGTAGCAAGATATATTTGGCAAAACAAAAGACCAAGAATTAGACTTAAAATATTTCAGGATGCACAAGAGTGGGGAGGGACTGGCAATTCTAAACTTGCAAATATATTTCGAAGCCTGTTGTCTTCTCTGGATTAGAGGATGGATACACTTAGAAGATAAAAGGCTTCTAGAATCAGAGGGGGAAGGATTAAAATTCAGTTTACACACCTATTTAGCTTACAACAAAGAAAAAGTAAATTAAATCTTTAATAATCATTGTGTGAGAAAAAGTTTTTTAATAGTTTGGAAAGAAATACAAAAACAGAGTTATGCAGAAATTTCCTGTGTGGTTATCCTCTCAAGAAGCCATGTATACGAAGGAAATGTACAGAAAAAAATTAATGGTTTAAATATAGTGAAATTACAAAGAAACAAAAGGGGAAAATAAAAATTAAAACAAGATGAATTTTAACAAATAGGATTTGATTTGAGATGGTTCACATATAGGCAGATTTATGAAAGACCATTGATGGATCTTAACATATTTGGAAATGAGGAGAAAAAATTAGATCTGGAAAAAAATGTTATGCAATGAAAATTCAAAATTAATAGGAAAATTATATAAGAAATTATTAGAATTTGAGGTGGAGGATGAGACAGTAAAGGTTACTCTGATTAAATGGAAAAATTATGTAGGGCATAATCTTCAGTTTGACAAATGGGAAAAGATCTGGAATATTAGAATTAGATATACAGCATCTCAAATCATAAGAATTGGTATAAGATGTTTTACAGAAGCTTGGAAAAACTAGCAAAAATCTACAAAAATAAAAATAATAAATATTGGAAATGTGTGGAAGCAGTGGGAATATTTATGCTAAATATGCTAAAAATATTGGAAATTAATTGGTACAACAATCAGCAAATTTTACAAATTAAACTAGAAATGAAGCTGGAAAGCTTCTTATTGGGGATGTTCGGGGATGAGATGAGATGAAAAGACAGACGATTGGATACAAAAGGTATTGGAGATAAGAGAAATGGATAAATTAACCACAATATTGCAAAGTAAAAATAATAAAAAAGAGAGATGGAGACCTTTTGAAGAATATGTAAATTTGGTTTGGGAAGTAAGAATGTAAAGAATAAACAATATAAAATTGAAAGTATTGTATATGAGAGGAAAAGATGAAATAAGATGACAAGGAGTGCTTCATTCAATTTGTACTTCATTAAAGTGCTTCATTTAATTTGTACTTGAGACAGAATATTGAATAAGAAGATGTTAATGGATGAAGATGAAGATGTATAAAGAATCAATTTGTCACTAATAGTAATAATAATAATAATATTTATTTCTAGCCCGCCCCTCTGAGCGAGCAATAGGGGCGGGGTACAGAATGAAGTTAAAAACAACACAGTTACCCATTCCCACTTCCCCCCTTAAAGAAAGATTAAACCAGCAGCAAGTTAAAACATAGTGCAAATAACAGACAGTCAACAATAACAAACTAAAATTCCTTGAGCTGTATCGGATGATGAAGACTAGGAACTAGCGAAAGGATTGGAGCTGGGTGTCACGGCCAGCCAAGAGTTGGAGTCAGAGAATGAGGAGGAGGACACGGCTCCTCAGGAGCAAGAGGAATTGGAGGCTAGGCCAGGTCCTAATTCTGCTATGCCAGACCCTAGCCCTGACAGGTCAGCCCCAGGAGTGGAAGCACAGCCAGGCTCTGGCACTGTGGAGCTCCCTTCAGGGGCTCAGCAGATGAGTGTGGGCTCCAGGGAGGAATTTGGCTTGGAGGTTCTGTCCTTTAAGGAACGAAGGGCTGAAAGTGCTTGCTTACGCCGATCTCCCAGGCTGGCTGAGAAACAAGCTCTTAATAATGCTCAGCTGATACCAGGCAGGGTGTCGGCTACTTAAACACCTGTGAGAGGCCATCCCTTTGCTAGAACTTATTGTAAGTCTCTTGGTGTGACTGTGTGCTGGCTTCGTGTCTCTGGAACTCTGGTTTGCCTTGACTTGGAGAATTTGGATTTTTGCTGCTTTCTCCTTGCCCTGACCTCAGACCAGACTGACTTCTGTGATTTCCCCAACCCTGACCTTGGCTCTGGCTTTTGGACTACTCTTTGGATCACGTTTAGGCTTGTGGAACTGACTTATCAGCTATTGTTGGTGAGTGCTGGCTGCAGTCCGGGACACTGGGTGATATTAGGCATTTTCCGGAAAGGCCTGCCAGAAGAGATGTCTTCAAGGCTTTCTTAAAACTATCAATGGAAGGAATAAGACACATTTCTTCCAACAGGTCGTTCCAGAGTTTGGGGGCGACAGCTGAAAAGGCCCTCTGGGAGGTCTGCATCAGCCTAGTCTTCATGGGCTGTAACAGACTCCTCCCAGAGGATCAAAGCGTGCGGGGGGGGGTCGTACAGGAAGAGGCGGTCCCTTAGATAGAACGTACTCAAGCCATGTAAGGCTTTATAGGTTAAAACCAACACCTTGTACTGTGCCTGGAAACTGATCGGCAGCCAGTGGAGAGATTTTAGCACAGGTGTCATATGCTTTCTCCTAGATGTACCTGTAATAGGTCTGGCTGCCATATTCTGAACCAGCTGTAGTTTCTGAGTTAAGCACAAGGGTAGCCCCATGTAGAGTGCATTACAGAAGACCAATCGTGAGGTTACCAGTGTATGTATCACAGTTTTCAGATCCCTCATCTCCAGGAAAAGGAGCAGCTGGTGGATCAGCTGAAGCTGGTAACAGGCACACCTGACCATTGCATTCACCTGACTAGTCATGTGAAGCGATGAGTCCAGGAGAACCCCTAGGCTGCGAATGCAGTCCTTAGAGGAGAGTGTGACTTCATCAAGAACTGAAGATTGTATTCCCAAACCCGGTTTCGGGCCTGTGACTATGAGTACCTCTGTTTTGTTTGGATTGAGTTTCAATTTGTTTTCCCTTATCCAATCCATTACCGCTGCAAGGCAGTAGTTGAGAGGAGAGACGCCATCTGAGGTCTGAGCAGACGATATTGTCTTGGAGAGATATATCTGAGTGTCATCAGCATACTCTGAATGATCTCACCAAGCAGCTTCATATAGATGTTAAACAGCATCGGGGACAGGACGCCACAATTAAGCTCGATCTTAGAGGAGCAACTGTCCCCGAGCTGAGGCCTTTGGGATCTGCCGGAGAGAAAGGACCGGAACCACCGAAGCACGGTGCCACCGATCCCCAACTCTCTCAGCTGATCCAAGAGGATGGCATGATCTATGGTGTCAAAAGCCACTGAGAGATCCACTAGCACGAGCAGGGTCACACTACCCCTGTCGATGCTCAATCGGAAGTCATCCATCAGAGCAACCATGGCAGTCTCAACTCCATACCTTGCCCTGAAGCTGGTTTGAAATGGATCGAGATAATCGGTTTCATCTAAGACAGCTTGGAGTTGGGAGGCAACTGCTCTCTCAATCAACTTGCTAAGAAAAGGTAGCATAGACACTGGTCTATAGTTGTTCCTGTCCAGGGGATCAAGGGAGGGTTTCTTCAGGAAGGGCTTTACAGCCGCCTCCTTTAGACATGATGGAACAATACCCTCCCTGAGGGACGCATTGATCACCTCCCAAAGGAATGTTCTCAATGCGTCCCCTCCCTGGATGACCAGCCAAGATAGATTGAGAGGGCAAGTTGTCTTCCTTGTACTACCAAGGACCTTTTCCATGTCATCAGTACTCACCAACTGAAACTCATCCGATAAACTAACATCAACGGAGTGACTGGATGCCTCACCCATGGGCTCTGAACAAATATTGGCGTCCAAGTAGGCTCTAATCCGAGAGATTTTATCTACAAAGTGAGTGTTAAACACCTCACAGCAGGCTGCCATAGGCTCAAGTAGGGAGTTTGGTGCGGGAGGGACCCGTGTCAACTCCCCCACCACCTTGAACAGATGTGCCGGGCGGGACTCTGCAGATGCAATGCGTGCAGAAGAGAGAGATCTCCGTGCTGCACGCAAAGCCTCCCAATAGGAGCGAAGATGCAACCTACGGCAAGCTCTGTTGGATGGGAGGCAAGTCTTCCACCATTCTCGCTCTAGTCATTGTCCAGCCCACTTCATTTCCCTGAGGTCTTCTGTATACCAGGGTTTCCGATTGGGAGCAGGCTGGAAAGGATGCTCAGAAGCGATTGTGTTGATCGCTCTAGTGACGTCGGTGTTCCAAGTGTCATCCAGGAACACTACTAATTGTTATAATGTTATAATATATTGACTGTTATGTATTGTTATTTTATGTGTATAATCAAATAAAAGTAAAAAAAGAAAAGAAAAGGAAATATGGAAAAATATTGTTCTATATGACATCTATGGCTAGAATCTTGTTTGCGCAAAGTGGAAAATTAAGGATATCCTGAGTAGGGAAGAATGGTTGGTCAAACTGTTGGAAACTGTAGAAAGGGACAAATTGACAGAAACCTTAAAGAGTACACCAGCAGATAAAATTGATAAAGAATGGTCTGTAGTTGTTGGATATTTGAAGGAGAAATGGAAGACCATAACAATGATATAATACAAAATAAGAAATACAATAAGAAGCAATAAATGATGTAAAAAGAACACTTACTAATAATGAGGATATAGTAAAAGTAGTAAGGACAATTATTGAAAAGAAGATTAAAATAGAGTTTAGAATAGTATGGTATAAATTGATAGTAGAATAATAGATATCAAAAGGTGAAAAAGGATGGATAAAAGGGATATTTGGTGGAATACATGAATCTTGAAGAAAAAGGAAGTCAAGGATATATGAGATAGTTTAAGAAAGCTCGAATATTAGGAATGAGAGATTGATATTTTAGGAGAGGTTCGATAGGTAGGGAAGATATAGTGGAGTAACGAGATGGTTAGAGTAAGTGTGGAAGTTTATAGGGGAGGAGAAGATTGGATGGTATATGAAGACTGTGCATGAAGGAGAAGGGTAGGTTAGTGAATAATAGGTAGGAGGAGAGAAGTGAGTAAATTCTTGAAAGGTAGGTTGATAGAGATGAAAGGAGAAGGTGACAGGGAAGAATATTAGAAAGAATAAGAGTAGGGAAGATAGGGATGTTTATTAGAAGATATGGAGAGAAGAAAAAAGAGAAAAGGGTAGGGGCAGGGGTGTTAGCTATTGATGTAATCGTATGTGTGTAATATGGTATGAATTTTTGCAATATATATTATATTATATTTTAAAAATTAAATTTAAAAAATCATAATCGAGGAAGTGGGGTTGGCAGATCCTTTTTGCCTAGTCTACCAGTGTTTTTACTGCATTGATTTTATTTATTTATTTATTTTTTGTCATGGGTGATAGTTGGAGTTATTATGTAGGTAACTGTCTGTGTGTGTAGGCTTCTGTATACTGTGTGGCCCAAATATTGGTTCAATTTGTAGATGACCAGGACATCTAAGAATGACAATGTTCCTTCCTTTTCTTTTTCTATGGAGTTTATCACATGGGAGGAATTTCTCTCAATTTCGAAAGAAATGGAAGTGAGGCCAGTTCGGAATTGAGTAAATTTGCTAGTTTAGAGAAATTACACGATTGCGTATTGACACTGCATTGCATTCAGGACTGCCTAAAATTGCCTCCCAGTGCCCGAAATTGTGTGCGATAGTTTCTCACATAATCACTCAAAGCCTCACAATTGCATTCGGAAGGACTTCCCTTTGCCCGAAAATGTGTGTGATCAGCTTTCACAGAATCACGCAAAAACCCATGATTGCATTCAGATTGCCATTGGATTATACTTCCAATTCCCTTAGTGTGATAAACTCCTATCATGAATTGGATGTTTGGTTGGATGTTGTTCAGTTACTTAAGAATAGTGATGTAAAGAATATTCATCAACATAAACACAATAAATATCTGTTATTTGAAGATTTTGAAAGCTTTTTAAAGAGAAGAAATTATTAACACTTCTTGATCAATGAGTAAGAATCAGCTGAAAATTCGATAGCCAGGATTTTAACTCCTCTTTATGCCAAGAAAACCCTGTTTTTTCAAGCAGAGGAATGTTCTTTAAACCTCTGCCAAACTTCATTTTAACATGCTAATTGAGTCTAAAACGCCAGGTAATTAGCGTAAATATTCACCTTGTCTTTTATTGTCAGTTGAGACATCTGTGAAAAATACTTCTCAACAAAATAACCTTTTGAAAGTGGGACTTTTGAAAATAATATTTTTTTTTAAAAAAAACACATCTAATTCTCGATGGAAGAGAAGATTAAAAATTGGTTTAGAAACACAGACAGATCTTATTCTCTGTGTCATCCACATATTGGAACCATGTTGTGGGTTTTCTTGATGCTGTTTCCAGGGCTTGCTTTTCAAAATGTCCCATGTAAAAGTTTGTTAACACAGGGCTCAGAGGACTTCTTGGTTACCCCAATCCTTTTTCCCATTGGAAGTAGCTTATGGTGAGGCAATGTTCGAACAGGGCTGTAATGTCTTCTGGAGAAATTTGTCAGATGAGTGCCATAGTGTCCATTATGGGGACTTTGGTCAACAGGGAGACCATATCAAAATTGATTAGCATGTCTCCAGGTTTGAGTTCTAGTTTGTGGATATTTTTTTTTCTATGAAGTGAGCTGAGTTCTGAGTTCTTGGGGAGATTGTCCAAATGAGTTTGTAATTGTTTGGCCAGAAACTTGGCCAAGTAACATGTGGGGGATCCAATTGCACTCACTATGGGTCAGAGTGGAATGAAATCATTGTGGATCTTGGAATATGTGATACTTTGATTCAAGGTGGAATATGTGCATCATTGCACCAGCATATAAACAGTCTGGCATCAGTATGGGACAGCACCAAAGTAAAAATGGGATTTGCAAAAATACAATGGGTGTAATTACAATGTTCACAAACCAGACAGTCCAACAGAAGGGCATGGGGTGAAGGGGAGTGAAGGGAGCATGTATGGGGGTGTTCATGATTGTGCTTTGTCAGTGTGTCACTGGGCACACCAATGCACTGATGCACTGTACAAGTGGTGTATCACACATGTGATTGTGTGGTTAGTCATATAAGCAGGCATCCAATGGAATGGCATCTGGACAGGAAGAGGGAGCTAATTGGAGGTCGCAGGCAGTTATTTCTGCAATGGTGTTCATGCATGGTGGGGATGCAGCAGGCTGTCTCCTCTTTGCAGTTCTCTATTTCTAGCTGTAGACTCTCTTCTATAGGGAAGCAACTAAAACAAACAAACAAACAAAAAACCATGGTGTGGACAGCCCAGGGATGTTCAGCCCACCTTGGGAGCAAGCAGTGCGGGTTTTCAACTAACTTCCAGAAACTGATGTACCTTTCAGGATTGAGCTACATTTTCCTGCCCATATGCTCCAGCCCAGCCCATTTCTGAGGAGTGGACATAGTCCATCCCTATCACTAGGGATGAAAAGAATATTCATAATTATTCAGTGGGCCAAAGTTCTGCAGCCAAGCTGTGGACTGGGTCTGGCTATAGGGATCATGTCACTCACTCACCTGCTGAAACAGCTGCACTGGCTACTGTTTCCAGGCAGAATTCAAGGTGCTAGTTTTGACCTTTAAAGCCCTACATGGCTTGGATCCAAACTATCTGAAGGACCATATCTCATTGCACCAGCATATAAACAGTTGGTTCAAGCCACCCTGAGCACTACGATTGGCAGGGAAGGGCTTTCGCTCAGTCCTTTGCAGGTGGGGTTGGTGAGGGCTTGGGAGAGAGCTTCTCCATGGCTGTTCCCAGACTGTAGAAGTCCCTTCCATGGAAGGTCAGATTGGCCCCTTCCCTGCTCTCTTTTCACTGGCAGCTCAAGACATTTTTATTTAGGTAGGCATTTGGTTGGTGAATTTTACTTCTGTTGTGAGCTGCCAATGTATTATTTTTGTTGTTGTTTTAACTATGTGTTTTTAATTAATGTTTTAATATTAGTAATATTTAATTATTTTTAACTTTTGTAATCAATGTTTTACTTCTGTCTTTTTAAATTATTATAACCCACCTTGAATCCCATTTTGTGAGAAAGGCAGGATATAAATCATTGAAACAAAATAAGTAAATAAATAAATAAATAAATTCTCAGGTTGGGAAGAATTTTTGTTGGGAAGAATTTTCTACAGTTTTCTCCTATTATTCAATCTTCTGAAGTATTATTCAAAATACTGTGGAGAAATAAAAAATTGTGCAACACCCCCCCCCCCACATTTCCTAAACAGTAAAGAATGTTTTCTGCTGAGGAAACCTGTTTTCTGCACAGAAAACTTTTTTTGCCTGTATGAAAAAAAACTCATATATTTCTATGCAGAATAATTCCTCTGCAAGACCTTGGGATGTTCAAATACAGAGAGAATAGTATGGAAGAATATTGATCAGAATTTAGTTGGGCAATTACAAATGTGTAGCCTACAGTTATGCCATCAAAACTTCTACATAGTTACAATACCTATAAGCTCCTATTTAGCAGCTGCAGTTAGACCATGAAAGCCCCCTAAATCCCACTTAACACTAAACAGTTACTGTGATTGACAGGGATCAATTCTCTTGTCAGTTGGGAGGCATGTCCCACCACCACTACAGGTGATCTCTGGCATGAAGGGGATTTGCAACTTTCTTCCTGTCATGCCAGAGGTAACTCATGGGAGAAGATGTGAATATCAGGCAGCTGCTTCTTGATTGATAGGGCAATGGACCATGAACTACTGGCAATTGTGACAACTGGTTACAGGTAAATGGGATTTAAAACAAACAGCTTCATTTATATACCGCTTCATACTCTCAAGGAGTGTCTAAGCGGTTTACAATTGTAAGCTATTTGCCCCCCAACAATCTGGGTACTCATTTTAGCGACCTCGGAAGGATGCAAGCCTGAGTCGAGCTTCAGCCCTTTGCTGGTCTTGAACTCGCCACCTTATGGTTTATGAGTGAGTGGCTGCAGTACAGGCATTTAACCACTGCACCACCAGGACTGATTTGGGGGTCCGGCCAGAATCCACTGCATAGTGCCATAGTTACTGTGCTGCATTGTGTGAAGTGGCTGTACAGGGTTCTGGCATTAGTTTACTCCTATAATGAGGGAGAAACTACTGTAATTATTCATCCTTGTGTCTAAGAAATAAATAGTCAAGGATTCATATCCCTGCTCAGCCTAGATGATCAGGATGTTCAAAAGAACAGACATCACCTCACCCCATGCCATTTGCTATCTGGGAAATCCATTTTTGTTGTCTTTCATTGCTAAGCATAACCCTGAAACTCGGATGAGTGCAGGCACATGGGTTGCTCATTTTCAGAGGGCAGTGCATCCTACTATGTGTAGTCTCAGTGGCTTTAGTGGGATTCTTCAATAACAATAAGCCTCATGACCATGGCTGTGGAGGTTAAGTCCTGAATTGGTCTAATTATCTGCTTTTTGAGAACAAAGTTAGAACTTGGTTGGACTCCCACTACCATACCAGTGAAGCAATTAACTCCTCAGGCAGATACCAGAACTTCAGATCATTAGTAGTTTTCAATTGGGCAAGACATTTAATTATACAGGATAATAAAACTTCTGGTTTTGCTCATGTCTTGCAGAGATTTTCCATTCTGGAGAAAGATGCCTAACCTACTTCTTTTTGGTACTTCTTTTCACCTGCATGCTATTGAACTTACTGCTTAGTTTTCCTCCTACCCTGAGGCCTGGTCATTCACCAACAGGCCAACACAGATTAACATGTAAATAACTCCCCCCAACCAAGGGTCACTCAGTATATATACCCCACACACCTCCCTGCTGCCATTCTCTGAAGATGCTAGCTACAGATGCAGGTAAAACATGACGAATAAACTTTTCCAGAACATGACCACATTGCCTGAAAAATCCACAAAAAATAGGGAAACCAGCTGTGAAAGCCTTTGACTTACTGCTTAGAGCTGCCTTTTGCTGAATCAAAGTTGTCAGTATTGTTTATTCCTAGTGACTACAGTTGCCCAATATTTTGCCAGATATTTATGCCAACCATGTCTTCTGAGATCCCTTTAATCAAAGTTTCTGAGAGCTAAAATAGCTAAAGGATGTGGGATGTATGCTCAGTGGGGATGCCCACAAATCAAAGTATTTTTGTGAAACAAAACATGATTTCTGTGCACTAAAAAACCTCCACAGTGTTTCCAGCTGCCAGCTTTCAGGTAAAATTGCTCTTTTGGGTGACCCTGAACCCCAAGTAATTTTGAACAAAATATATGTGTGTAAATAGTCTTTTAATGTGTGAAAATTGTGTGTTTTTTTACACAAAGGTTTCACACAATTTTTTTTACACAAAGAAAAACTATTTCCATAAACCCAAAATGGTGTTGGTTGTTATTGTTGTTGTAAATGAAAAACACTCATTTTGCACACACGTTAATTTCTAGAAACAGAGCTTTTTGCAAAAACTGCTGTTTCCAGAATCCCACATGACATTTTGTACAAAATTTCTGGATTTTGTGCAAACCTCCCCCCCCCCCATTCTGCACAAAAATCTAGTTGTTTTGAGGAAACAGGTTGTTTGTTGGTGTTAGAATTGTTCCTTTTTGATGCAGAGAGGGATCCTACAAGGATTTCAGTGCAGAATAATTTCCTGAAATACTCAAGGATGTTGCAGGTAGTGGGTGAGAAGTGAATAGAAATAGGAAGTAATAACTGTAGATTTACATCCCTAATTGAGGACAGGAACTACAGTGGTCCCCCGGGTTACGAAATTAATTCGTTCCGGCACCTTTTTCGTAAGCCGAAAATTTCGTAACCCGGGGCCTATTTCCCATAGGAAATAGGTAATCCGTTCCGAGTCCTTCGGCGGGGGCCTCCTGGCTGAGGAAAGGAAGGTCCGATCCAACGGATCGGGCCTTCTTTTCGTCAGCCTCGGGGGCCTCCTGGCTGGGGAAGGGAAGGTCCGATCCGGCGGATTGGGCCTTCCTTTCGTCAGCCGCAGAGGCCCAGCCTGGCTGGGGAAGGGAAGGTTCCCTTCCCCAGCCAGGCTGGGCCTCCGCGCCTGAGGCCTGGGGAAGCCAGGCTGGGCCTCCGCGCCTAACGAAAGGAAGGCCCGATCCGCCGGATCGGGCCTTCCTTTCGCGCCTAATGAAAGGAAGGCCCGATCCGCCGGATTGGGTCTTCCTTTTGCGTCAGGCACAGAGGCCCAGCCTGGCTGGGGAAGCCAGGCTGGGCCTCCGCGCCTAACGAAAGGAAGGCCCGATCCGCCGACCGGGCCTTCCTTTCAGTAGTCCGTCCCTTGTCCCCCGAAGCCTGGCCTCGGAAGAAAAGGGGTGGGAGTCTGTCCCTTTTCATCCGAAGCCTGGCCTCGGAGGAAAAGGGACGTCCCTTTTTTTCGGATCCCGGGGGCTCCTTCGGATCCCGGGGGATAATTTTTGGTCCCGCCGGTTTCGGATCCCGGGGTTTTCTTAACCCGGGGGATTCGTATCCCGGGGGACCACTGTATTGCTATCATTCAGATTTGACTTCATGATGTTGCCTCATATCTGCATCTGACTGGCTATATGTCAATAAAGAGCTGAAGGCAAGATTCACTCTGGTACTGTGCAATATATACCTCAAGCAAAAATTGGCAGTGAGCAAAGCTGGAAAGTAATGTCTTAAATGCTTCTATTACCAATTCATGTTTAAAAAATAACAATAAAATAATATTTACTTGTTACTGCAAAAATATTACTTGGAGTTGTGTGGAGTTTTTGCCATTTGGAGACAAATTTAGTAGATTTTTTTGTGGATAAAAATAAAAAATACTATAACATTAACATGTTAATAACACCTTGCCTTGAATTTGATTGCTTGTTCATACAAGAGTAGTCCCTTTGAATCAATAAGATTTACACAGTATTGGATGGTTAGTCATCATTTGAACTAACCAATTGGACTTTAGCCATTGTGTTATTTGCAGTTCATGAGTAATGACCAACATGTTACTAAAAATAATTTATGAGTACTAAGTAAGGCATTTCTTTTTAAAGCAATGAATCTAATATCTAATATCTGCAAGGAGTAGCAAGCAGCATGGAGCATGGGTTAGGCTGCCAAGACAACCACTGCTGCCTGTAAGAGATGTAACAACTTTGCAGTTGTTGTTAGTACTTCCCAAGGAATCAGCAGTGACCAGGACATTTCCAGTTTAGCCCTGCATTTGAATATCCAGCCACAGGAACCTGTGATAATTTCTCAAAAAGGTCTAAAGTGCAGAATTTGTTTTAGAGCTAGTGCTTTCAGATTCTCATAGATCACAAATTCATGTAATGATGGGCTAGTTTGATACACTGTTCAGACAACACAGTAAGTGCCAGATACATTATGCTTTCATGGCCTTTGGAGATATTCTAAAATATCAAGATAATCTATAATTGGAGCACTTTAAAAAAAAGCTGTATTTAACTTCTTACCATCTCACCCCCAACTAATGTTCCTCTAGGGAACTTTCAAAATCTGGTTACCTTATAGAAAGTGATTGCCTCATTGCCTAGACCTAAAAGAGACAAGCAGTTCAGAGTTACAAGTGAACAGATCTAGGAGAAAGATGTTGATCAGCTTTTTCTCAATAGCTTTTCATTGAACACCATTTGGGATTTACAAACAGCACGGAAGTACAGTATCTAATTTCAAATAACTAGTTAGAAAGACTTCTAGAACTGAGTTGAAAAGGAATGCAGTGTTCATTTAGTCAAATACTCTGCCATGCAGGAATGCACAACTAAAACATTGCAGACAGATGTATATCCAACATCAGTTTAAAGATTTCCAATGAAGGAAAATCCACCACCTTCTGAGACAGTCTATCACTTGTCTGATCAGCCCTGGTGGCGCAGTGGTTAAATGCCTGTACTGCAGCCACTCACTCAAAACCATAAGGTGGCGAGTTCAAGACCAGCAAAGGGCTGAAGCTCGACTCAGGCTTGCATCCTTCCGAGGTCGCTAAAATGAGTACCCAGATTGTTGGGGGGCAAATAGCTTACAATTGTAAACCGCTTAGACACTCCTTGAGAGTATGAAGCGGTATATAAATGAAGCTGTTCGTTTTTGTTTTGTTTTGTTTGTCTGGAGAGCCAGTGTGATGTAGTTGTTTGAGTGTTGAATTATGACTCTGTAGACCAGGGCTCAAACCCACTGAGTGACTTTGGACACATCACACTGTTTCAGCATCAAAGGAATGCAAAGGCAACCCCCACTGAACAAATCTTGCCAAGAAAACTCAGTGATAGGGTCACCTTACAGTCATAAATTGGAAACATCCTAAAGACACATAACAATAAGAAAAAAACTTCTCTAGATATGGATACTGTAATCCTTTTGATTAATTATGCTAAACTTGCAATTCATTCCTTTACCATTAAATAGTTTCTTATAATTAATCCCTTTCCTGTTAGCTATGGAATAACTATAGAACATTATTATTTAAACTTTGCAAAGAGGCATGGGGTAACTGTAGCTATTCAGTTGCTTTTATAGCTATGAGGATAAATATGGATAAATATTGCATGGTTCAAATGCTGGCTGATGTTGCTGGCTTGTTCTCTTCTGTAGGTGTTGCATTGACTATGAAGATACAATGGATACATTGTATTTATTTATTATTTGCATTTATAACTTTTTAAAACCACCAATAAACTCAAAAATGCATACATAGCTGCCCTCCTCTATCTTGTGAGGTCATTTAGGTGACAAGTGAATTGAAAGCTCAGTAGAGACTAGAACCTAGTTCTCCTAAATCCAACTCCAACAGCCTAACGACGGTACCACAACATTAATGCAACATTTTGTTCTAGGTCTCCACTTATATATCAGAATATGATTTTTAAAAGTCTCCACAACTCATGGAGTTTTCCTTCCCAGCCTTCCCAGTAAACATTAGAAACTTTCCTTTCCTAATAAACATTAGAAACCTAGGTTTGATCCAGCAGGAGGAAACATGTGAACCACCATTTGATGACAGCTTTAGTTCCATCTGTACCACACAATTTATGGTCTTGCATCCTATCTGTTCTGAATCAGGCTTTCAGTCTTTGAAAATGCTCACACGTTTTCCCCTTTGGTTCAAGCCACACTCAGGGTGTAGATGAGATGGAAGTGGTTAAAAGCATTTATATCCAAAGATTGCAAGCAAACACATAGTTAAGCTGTTGAAATTCCTACACAATATAAAGTGATGGCCACCAACCTAGAGCTTGTCTACACCTGCAAAATACTCCAGGCTGCCCCCAGAGTAATCTAGACCCATATTTTCTTCTTACTTTGTTCTCTTTCCCAAGCAATGATGGACAGCTGCCTGGTCACATATGTTCCCCATTCATTACCCAGTTCAACTGCTGGGGTCAGAATGAGGGACCCAACCAACTATTGATGCTGAGCACTTCATTCTGAACTCAGAGGCAGCATGGGTCCACAAAGGCAGCATGGGTAAAGAACAGAGACTGTGAGAGAGGAGGCAGTTTCTCATTGTCACTGAACCTCCCAGAAAACCCACAGCAAAAGGTGAGTTAGTGGGAGGAAGAATTGAATTGGATGTGGGTGTCATGAAGACAGATCAGACCTGATTCAGGGGTTTGACCCTGCATTATGTAAGCAGGGTGCAGTGAGGCCAGGGGAAGTCGGGTTAAAACACCCATGTAGACAAATTTTAGACAGTTTGAAAAGTGGATTGGATAAATTTATGAAGGATAAGGCTAACAAAGCTACTTGTAATGATGGCTATAAGTCCAGTATCAGAGAAAGTATGCCTCTGTGTAACAGTTGATATGGGGTGCAAGAGGGAAGGAGGTTCTTGTCCTGCTTGTGGCTTCCTATTGAATCTTCTGGGTAGCCACTGTGTGAACAAAATGCTGGACTAAAGAAGCCTTTCATCTGACCCATCAGGGCTCCTTCTATGTTCTCATGTTTCATTTATATCAGTCTAGTATGGGATTAATATCTCACTCACATGTTTTCATTGCTATGTAGATCCTTGTCTCTTTTTTTTAATTTTCTTTCTAACAGTGCATTGAGTGTTTAATTTTATGAAGCTTTATACACTTTCCCAAACAAAAAGGCTGCATTCCACACAATTTCTTGTTCCATGAATATATCTGTATTCATATCACCCAGACTATGTTATGGATCAAAACTGATAAAAAATTCATAGACTAAAAATACTCCCATGGACGTCACTTTTTAAATTCAATTTTAATTATTAATAGTATCATTATGCTTTTTTATTTCTGCTTTGTGAAATGTTTGACTGCCAAAGTATCAGCTTGTCTGCTTTTATAGCATTTGCAGTAACACCTTAAAGTTCTTTGTGCTTTTGTCATCATTCACAGTTAATTAGGCAGTCATTTGTTGGTATTATTTTCACAGATGCTGTTACAGGATGATGTTTTGTGATATGTTAGCCACAGGCCAGAGGTGATCATACTGCTGTGCATTTTCTTTCCCCAAATAGAAGATGAGAATTTGGACTTTTGGGGTTGTTTGACATATTAGGTACTTCAACATGAACATATCCTGCTTTCCCATTAGTTTTCCATTTGACATGTGAAATATATCAAAAACAGCATGTGCCTCTGATATCGATGAGGTGTTACAGGTTTCAGTAGGAACTTTAAAGGAGTTATCCTGTTAAACCCATTCGAAAGATAGAATTCAGAACATTGTAAAGTATTGGCTAAAACCCAGAGCAGAGTCACCACACCACTGATATTTGGAGCCATTAACTGTCATTGTCTAGAAGGGCAATACATAAATTGGAGAGTCTGCAGTAGAGACGAGGGGTAGGTACATAGGCTGCTTCATCCAACTCAGTTACACACATAAAAATCTGGACCAAGCCAGAATGATTACTAGATTTCCAACTAGGTTCTATTTCTAACCTCACCATTAACAAAATTCTTCACTGTCTCCAACCAGAAAGTGATATGGTAAATATAGGAAATTTATATTCTGTAATGAGTTAGCCATTCCCGGATACAGCTGTTTCTGACTCCCAGAGTCAAATTTGTTTGAGTTTTCCAGGTTAGCAGTTTCATTAGTTTTGCTTTCTTTGTTTGACTCATGATATTTATGTCAGCAGGGGAATATCCTGGAGGATTCACTCTGGCTTTGATAGCTGCAACATTAAGACCCTCTTCCTTGAAGATCTTTCTCTGTGTTGATTTTGGAAAAGTTAGCATTTCACAGAATTATAGAACCACAGTATGGGAAAGATAAGCAAGTCCAGCTCTTGTCAAGTACCCCTTAGAAGTAGCCATCCAAATTCTGTTTAAATACCTTCATTGAAGAACTGTCACTCATTTCCAAGGTTGTCTGTTCTGATCATATGGGTTTTGCTCTTGATAGGTTCTTCCTACTACTCAACCATGATCTTCTTTCTTGTAAGTTTGGATCTATAAGTTCCATCTTCTGGCACAAAAAAAAAGATGCTGGCAAAACTGGCAGCAGATGCTGGCAAAACGGCAAAAAGGAACTCTTCTAGAACAGGGCCACATAGCCCAAAAGCTCCACAAAAAAACTATGGATGCCAGCCATGAAAGCCTTCAACTCCACATTGGAAATTCTTCACAGTTTTTGGTTTCCAGACCTATAATCATCTTGGATGACCCTCTGCACACACTACATCTTGTCAATATCCTTCTTAAATGTACTTGCTATTCTTAAATGACAATACCCAGAACTGGTCATAGTATTCCAGGCAAAGTTATACTTTTTTAAAGATTAAGCCATTGTTTATAAGGCTTCGTGAGCAATCAGTTTTCTATATTTACCTTCTTTGTACATAAACATAGACTAAGAATTACTGATGGTGAGAGCAAGCATGGTTTGAACATTGGCAACCAGTGCTCTGCAGAACAATATTTTAGTCCCTGCTTGGACATTTGAATCCACGGGGTGACCTTGGACCAGTCACACTGTCTCATCATCTGAGGGTAACAATAGCATATCCACCCTGAAGAAACTTTCCCAGAAAACCCCATGATAGATTCACCCTTGGGTCATCATAATTTGGAAACAATTTGAAAATACACAACAACAACAACAACAACAACAACAATGCCTGATATGAATATATGTAAATATTAATGGCCTACAATCTTGCAATTTTCAGATGGATTCAGCATAGGTTTATTCTTTTTCATAATATTCTCTAAATTATCCAAAGGAGTTTGCTCTTTTCATTACTCTCTTTCCCTTCTTGCAATTTGCACCTTATGAATGGAACAAGCAAATGAAGAAAGAAAAAAGAAAAAGAAAAAAAAAACAAGCAAAGAGAGAACATCTAGTCTCTTTTCTTGCCTATGGAGTTTATCTCATGGGAGGAATTTTTCTCAATTGTGAATGGAGCCAATTCACAATTATGTGAATTCGCTAGTTTAGCAAATTTATGTGAAATCTGATTACGTTTGGAATGTGTTCAGAATGACTTCCCATTTCCCGAAAATGACCCCCCATTGCCCGAAATTGTGTGAGATACTCTAATAGGCAATTACGTGAAACCCCATGACTGCGTTCAAAATGACTTCCCTTTGCCCAAAATTGCGTGAGATACACTCATTCGCAATAATGTGAAACCCCATGCTTGCGTTCAGATTGCCATTGCATTATACCCCCAAATTCTGTCGTATGATAAATTCCTATGTGGAGCCTTCCTGAAAACAGCTCTTTATTTATGAAAAAGCTTTTGGTGCAGAAAAGGGTTGGGTGACAAGAAACTCTTAACCACCAAGCAACTTTCAAAGGAGGAGGGGGTGAGGATGTGGCAAAGGATGTTTGCCCTCTAGTGTGATAAACCACACTGAATCATTCAGAGAATGTATAACCTTTTCAATAGAAAATAGCCAATCTGACAAGGTCTAACATTTTTTACCCAGTGCACTTTGGAAATCCCAGGACATTACATCAATTTAGATGTTCACAGATTTTATTTGCTGATTTCATTGTTGTTTTTGTACAAAACACTGTGATAATGAAAGAAGAAAAATGGCTCTGTTAAAAACACCACTTGAAATTATCAATGGAGTTCTTGATTTTTCCAAACATGTTTTCCATTTCCTGGCAGATATCTTGGATATACTCCTCACTTCTTACTTTTGGGGTGTGTGTCACCATCCCCAGTTTTTCTTCTCTACCAGCACCTTATTATTATTTTCTTATATCCTGTCTTTCTCCCAATACAGGGACTCAAGGCTTCATGTACCTACACCACAATATATCCCCCTCCAAAAACAGAAAGCTTCTATTTGGCAGTACATTGGAATTTTTAAATCTATTGACCTTGCAAAATATCAGAAAACTTCAGTCCTTTCTCTTTTGTATACTTCAGTACTTTCCTCTTTTATATTGCAGAGGTGGTGTAATATTTCAAATTCCATTTGCCTCCTAAATGATTTAAAATACTTTTATATTATTTAAAACACTACAAATGAACATCAGCAAGTAATAAATGCAATAATTATGCAAAAGCTATTATATAAATCTTGATCAATTTTCATATTTAATAGTGGCATTCATATACTTGATTCAAAAAACCTATAATGTTCGGATGATCAATCAGGGCTTTTTATTATTATTTTGGATACATTCTCTGTATGCATTCCTATCTCTAATACAGTTATATTATTATTAAATAACAGATCTGTAATACATGGTAAAAAATAAATGTAACCCTCATTCCTTACACATCAGATTTTCTTATCAAAACATTCTACCAAAAGCAGAGAATTCAAAGAATGATTGAAAATTAATTTGCTCCATATCATTCACAATCACATTCACACAATTTTTGTTTCTAGCCATTCAAATATATTTTGTAATGTCAGCATGTCTGTGCATTAAGTTTCATCCATGCTGACCATATCTATTTCCCAATTAAGTATCAAATGGTATCTGATTGTTGCCAAACATATTTTCCTTGGGAGATATTGGGACTTATTCCAAAATATCTGAGCTCTAAAGACTCCCAGGGATAGTAATTACATATAGCAACAAGTGTCCTAGTTCCATATGTCAAGGAAAGATTTAATTTTCCTCAAGATAATTTAGTGAATGAATAACTTAATACAGAACAGCTTGGATGTACCAGGCAAATATACAAATTAACATCACTTTAATCTGGTGGCTCTATTTGGAACTATTCAAAGGGGAACTTTTGTAGGGAAACATACCAGTCATTTGTCTGACAGAAATGGAACTTCAGGATAGTGGACAAAGTTGTTTTTATGCACAAATCATACGTGAAACCTGGTTGTTGGTGGCAGTGTGCAGCTCACCTCTTAAAGCTAGTAAGTGAATAAGTGTAGGTCATTCCGGGTCTATAACATCAGTCTGAGTAACATATTCCTCAGACTGATGAAGCATAACTGTTGATTATTGCACCTTTGCTAAGGTAGAAATTTCACCACTACTTTGTTACCACCTGCAGTGACAGTGCTAAAATGCACCAACAAGCAGACCAGCAGATCTCTCTTTAAGCAACTGACCGAAGAGCAGAATACTGCAATAAGTTACTGCTTGTCAAGCTCATAATAAAGCTTATGGAACTTTACCTATGGCAATTCAAAGGCCATCGTTGATATTTCTGTCTGTGCCACTCTTTCACCACATTCACCAAGGATTTGAATTTTTAAGAAGGGAAAAAGCAGGAACCCTTTCACGTTACACAAAATTATAGCACTATGGTTCTACTTTAACTGTCATGGCTGCATCCTGTGCAATCCTGGGGATTGTAGTTTAATGATCACCTAGAACCTCCTGGCTGAGAATTCTAAATATACCTCACAAAAATGCAAATCCTAGGATTCCCTAGGATTGGACAATTGTATTTAAAGTGGAATGTAGTGTTATAATGGTGTAGTGTGAAAGGGCGCTGGGAGTCTGTTCTTCTAATAAGTTGCCCATGGCACACCATGCAGGGAATAAAACTGTTTATTGGGAGTATTCTGAGAATCAGGCCTTCAGGCTGCTGAGGTGAACTGGAAGTAATACCAAGGCTCAGAATCATAGGGATTCAGAAGCAGACTCCAAAGCCTGAAGCAGGGTCAGAGAACAAGCAAAGTATCATGACTGATTTATCTGAAATGCAGAGGAACACAAGAGCTTAGGTGGACGTTGTTAATGAATTTAGAAATAGATGACATAGAAAGTTTCCTTATACTACAGTGGTCCCCCGGTTTACGAATCCCTCGGGGAACGAAATCCCCGGGACCCGAAACCGCCGGGACCAAAAAACATCCCCCGGGATCCGAAGGATCCCCCGGGATGCGAAGGAGAAAAACCGCACGGCCCCTTTAAATCAGCCACGCGGTCCGTGTCCTAATGCGGTCCCCCGGGAAATGAAGATTTCCGGGTTACGAAAGGTAATTCAGAACGGATTACCTTCGTAACCCGGGGGACCACTGTATCTTCTTCTGAGAAGAATCCAGTGATTGACCTGAATGGATGGAATCAAAGAAAAACCGTATTGTGAAGTCAAAGGTTTTCATGGCTGGAACCCACAGTTTTTTGTGGGGTTTTCAGGCAATGTGGCTGTGTTCTGCAAGAGTTTATTCCTGACATTTCACCAGCATCTGTGGCTGGTATCTTCAGAGAGTGCTAGCATGGGAGTGAGTGGGATATATATATATATATATATATATATATATATATACTGTGTGACCCTTAGTTGAGAAGAAGTGATTTAAATGTTAATTTCTGTATTGATCTGTTTTTGAATGGCAGGGCCTCAGGGTGTCTTAATTAATGTGTTAATTTGTGTTTTTCAAACTTTGTTTACATTAAGGGTTTCTTCTTTCCTGTTAAAGTTGTCTAGGTTGTTTATGGATTTCAGTTACTTCCCTGTGCATTCTGACCTGATGGTTGTTGGCACAGTCCAGAATTTCAGCATTTCCAAATAGTATTTTATGCCCAAGATGGTTTATAACATGATCTGCTACTGCTGATTTTTCTGGCTGACTCAGTCTGCAGTGTCTCTCATGTTCCCTGATTCATGTTTGAACGCTGAGTTTGGTAGTCCTTATGCAGACTTTTCTGCAGCTGCACTGTATGCAGTAAACTCCTGCAGTGTGAGAGGGTCTGTCCTGTTCTTCACTGAGTGTAGCATTTTCTTGTGTTTTCCTGGGTCTGCCAGCCCTTCTGATGTCTGAGCTGGCGTAACCTGGAAAATGAATTGAAGCACCAGAACTGGGCTTTACAAGCTAATGGTTGCTCTAGCTCAGACATCAGAAGGGCTGCCAGACCCAGAAAAACCTAGAGCAGTGAAGACAAACAACAGCCCAAAGGGAGGGTATTTTCACTATACATCAAAGGAGTCGCAGATAGAATAGAGAAACTGGTGATGATATACAATCTCCAGGTGATCTACAAACCAACCAAGAAAATCCAGCAAATGCTGCACTCAGCAAAGGATAGGAGAGACCCCCTCACACCGCAGGAGTTTCCTGCATACTGTGCAGCTGTGGACAAGTCTATGTAGGGACTACCCTGAGGCCTTGCCATTCAAAAACAGATCAACACAGAGATCAACATGTAAATCACTTCCTCTGTACCAAGGTTATACAGTATATATATACCCCACTCACTCCCATGCCAGCATTCTCTGAAGATGCCAACCACAGGTGTTGGTTAAACTCTTCCAGAACTCACCCACATAGCTCCAAACCCCCACAAAAATTATAAAAAACAACAACAGACTGTTCTTTCCCAAGAAGCTGCAATTGTACAGCCATCTGGAAGGGGTAGCAGTTTGTACATCTTGACAACCTATGTTTCTGCAGCTTACCATAATGTCACCCATCCTTTATATTAGCTATTTTTACACTGTCTTCCATTGCAGAATGTAAAAACATATCTACAACATCTACAGAGCTACTCTATAGTCTTGAAGTAGAGAGAAATAATATTACCAGTTCATTCTGCTTTGGTCAGATCTCACTTGGAATACTTAAGAAGAACTGTGATGAGCTGGAATGTGTCCAGAAGAGGGCAACCAAGATAGTAAAAGGCTGGAAACCAAGTGTTATGAACAACATTAAAAGAATTGAGTATGTGTAGCCAGATGAAAAGAAGAGTGATAGGTGACATGACAGCTGCCTTTAAATATCTGAAGAGCTGCCAAGTGGAAGATGGAACAAACTTGTTTGCTACTACTTCTGAGGAGAGGACCACAACCCATGGATTCATATTACAAAATTAAAAGGATGTTTAAATGACATCTTAAGAGGAACATTCCTATAGTAGTAATAATAATAATAATAATAATAATAATAGTTTATTTATAGCCCGCTCCTCTGTATATACACTCGGAGCGGGGTACAAGTAAAAAAACATAGATTAAAACAATCCCATGACCCGTTTCCAAACCTCCCGCCCCTTAAAAATAGATTAAACAGCAATGATTAAAACAGTTATTTAAAAACATATAGCTACATCCTAACCCTTCCTTATGTGGCCACGTCATAAGTGGGGATCAGAACATGGGAGTAGGCAGGAATCAAAGTCTGGAACCGAAGCCGGGGATAAGGAATTTCAGGGGAAGGCCTGCCGGAAGAGATGCGTCTTTAGAGCTTTTTTGAAGCAATCTAGAGATGTCATGAGACGCATCTCATCCAGCAGACCATTCCAGAGCTTGGGAGCGGTCGCAGAAAAGGTCCTCTGGGAGGTCTGTGCCAGCCTGGTCTTGATAGGCTGTAGTAAGTTCCTCCCAGAGGATCGAAGTGTGCGGGGAGGATCGTACGGGGAGAGGCGGTCCCTGAGATAAGATGGGCCCGAGCCATGTAGGGCTTTAAATGTTAAAACCAGCACTTTGTACTGTACCCGGAAACTAATTGGCAGCCAGTGGAGAGATTTAAGCACTGGAGTTATATGTTCTCTCCTAGATGTCCCAGTAACTAATCTGGCTGCCATGTTTTGGACCATGTTTTGCAGCCCCATGTAGAGCGCGTTGCAGTAGTCTAATCGTGAGGTGACCAAAGCGTGTACCACAGTTTCCAAATCCCTCATCTCCAGGAAAGGGCGCAGCTGGCGTATCAGCCGAAGCTGATAACAAGCACTCCTGACCGTCGCATTCACCTGACTAGTCATGTGAAGTGACGGGTCTAGGAGTACCCCCAGACTGCGAACAGGGTCCTTCGAGGATAGTGTGATTCCATCTAGGACCGGGAGTTGTATTCCCAGACCTGGTTTCGGGCCGGTGACTGTCAGTACCTCCGTTTTGTCTGGATTCAGTCTCAATCTGTTTTCCCTCATCCAATCCATTACCGCTGCCAGGCAGTCATTGAGAGAGGAGACGCCATCTGAGGTCTGAGCAGATGATCTGGTCATGGAGAAATATATCTGAGTGTCATCAGCGTACTGATGACACTGAGCTCCATGCCTCCGAATGATCTCACCCAGCGGCTTCATGTAAATATTAAATAGCATCGGGGACAGAATGGCGCCTTGTGGGACGCCACAGCTTAGCTCAATTTTGGAGGAGCAGCTGTCCCCGAGCCTCACCCTTTGGGTCCTGCCGGAGAGAAAGGAACGGAACCACTGTAAAGCGGTGCCTCCGATCCCCATCCCTCTCAGCCGGTCCAAAAGGATGGCATGATCTATGGTGTCAAAGGCCGCTGAGAGATCCAAGAGCACCAGCAGGGTCACACTACCCCTATCAATGCTCAAGCGGAGGTCATCTGTCAGAGCAACCATGGCAGTCTCAACTCCATATCCTGCCCGGAAGCCGGTTTGAAATGGATCGAGATAATCGGTTTCATCCAAGACAGCTTGGAGTTGGGAGGCGACTGCTCTCTCGATCACCTTGCTTAAAAATGGCAGCAAGGAAACTGGTCTATAGTTGTTTCGGTCCAGGGGATCAAGGGAAGGTTTCTTCAGGAGGGGCTTTACGGCCGCCTCCTTCAGACAAGAAGGAACAGTGCCTTCCCTGAGGGACGCATTGATTACATCCCTAAGGAATGTTTTCAATGTGTCCCCTCCCTGGACGACCAGCCATGATGGACATGGATCGAGAGGGCAGGTTGTTTTCCTCACGCTTCCAAGGAGCTTGTCCACGTCATCAGTACTTACAGATTGAAACTCATCCAATAAAGTGACAGTAACGGAGTTGCTAGGTGCCTCATTTACAGATGCTGCTAGAACATTGGCGTCTAAGTCAGCCCTTATCCGAGAGATTTTGTCTGCAAAGTAGATGTTAAATGCGTCACAGCAGGCCACTGTAGGGTTAAGTAGGGGATTTGGCGCAGGGGGAACCTGCGTCAGCTCCCCAACCACCTTAAACAGCTCTGCTGGACTGGACTCTGCAGACGCAATGCATGCAGAGTAGAAGGATCTCCGCGCTGCACGCAAAGCCTCCCGATAGGCGCGAAGATGCTGCCTATGGCGAGTTCTGTCGGACAAGAGCCGAGTCTTCCGCCATTTGCGCTCTAGTCGTCGTCCAGCCCGCTTCATCTCCCGGAGTTCCTGGGAGAACCAGGGCTTACGGTTGGGAGCGGGTTGGAGAGGACGCTCAGGAGCGATAGTATCGAGGGCCTTGGGAAGGACGGTGTTCCAAGTATTCACCAAGGTCTCGGTAGAGTCGCCGGTGCTACCAACCATTAAACCCTCTAAGGCATTCTGGAAGCCTGTTGGTTCCATCAGCCTTCGAGGGCGGACCATTCTAATGGGTCCGCCACCCCCGGGGGGGGGGGGCGGAAAGTGGCCTTAAGTTCCATCTTGATCAGAAAGTGGTCCGTCCATGACAATGCGGAGGTTTTGGTTACCTCCGCCCACGGATACTCCTGTTCCGTACTAAAAATCCCATCGAG
Source organism: Urosaurus nigricauda (assembly GCA_034509955.1). NCBI lineage: Eukaryota > Metazoa > Chordata > Lepidosauria > Squamata > Phrynosomatidae > Urosaurus > Urosaurus nigricauda. The sequence continues at coordinate 308,030,309 of JAOEGL010000001.1, read as the reverse complement.
TGTGTGACCCGCACAATGAGTAGGCCCGTCAACCAATTGGGATAGGTTCATGCTTGTCATGGATTCCATGAACTCCCGAGCCGCTCCAGATAGATTGGATGGGCTGGTCTCTAGAGGGATGTTGAAGTCGCCCAAGACCAAAAGTCTGGGCGAATCCAACAACAACTCAGAGACCAGCTGAGTCAGCTCGGTTAGGGAGTCCGTTAGGCAACGGGGTGGCCGGTATACCAACAGAATCCCCAAGCTATCCCTGGTCTTCAGGCTAAGGTACACACACTCGATATGGGTTGTTTTCCGGACAGGCTTTCTGATCAAGGTCAGGTTGGTTTTATGGACTAGAGCCACACCGCCCCCTCGCCCACTTTCCCTTATCTGCTCACTGACCGTGTAACCGGCTGGGAGAGCTTGCGCCCAAGTTACAGCGCTGGCATCTCCCAGCCAGGTCTCAGTAAAGCATGCCAGGTCGGCCTGTTCATCCACGAGGAGGTCGTGGATGATGTGGGTTTTCCCCTTGGCCGACCTGACATTGCAGAGGAGCATAGAATCATAGAATCATAGAATCATAGAATCATAGAGTTGGAAGAGACCACAAGGGCCATCCAGTCCAACCCCCTGCCATGCAGGAACTCCCAGTCAAAGCATCCCCGACAGATGGCCATCCAGCCTCTGCTTAAAGACCTCCAAGGATGGAGACTCTACCACACTCCGAGGGAGTGTGTTCCACCATCGAACAGCCCTTACTGTCAGGAAGTTCCTCCTAATGTTGAGGTGGAATCTCTTTTCCTGCAGCTTGCATCCATTGCTCCGCGTTCTGGTCTCTGGAGCAGCAGAAAACAAGCCTGCTCCCTCCTCAATATGACATCCCTTCAAATATTTGAACAGGGCTATCATATCACCTCTTAACCTTCTCTTCTCCAGGCTAAACATCCCCAGCTCTCTAAGTCGTTCCTCATAGGGCATGGTTTCCAGACCCTTCACCATCTTAGTTGCCCTCCTTTGGACCCGCTCCAGTTTCTCCACATCCTTTTTGAATTGTGGTGCCCAGAACTGGACACAGTATTCCAGGTGAGGCCTCACCAAAGCAGAATAGAGAGGCACTATTACTTCCTTTGATCTAGACACTATACTTCTATTGATGCAACCTAAAATAGCATTGGCCTTTTTAGCTGCTGCATCACACTGCTGACTCATGTTCAACTTATGGTCTACTTGGACTCCTAGATCCCTTTCACACATAGTTTCATTCAGCCAGATGTCCCCCATCCTATATCTGTGCATTTCATTTTTCCTCCCTAGGTGCAGAACCTTACATTTCTCCGCATTGAATTTCATTTTGTTAGCGTTGGCCCAGCTTTCTAGTCTATTCAGGTCATTCTGAATTTCAATCCTGTCTTCTGGAGTATTGGCTACTCCTCCTAATTTGGTGTCATCTGCAAATTTGATAAGTATGCCCCCAATTCTGTCATCCAAGTCATTAATAAAGATATTGAATAGCACTGGGCCCAGGACAGAGCCCTGTGGGACCCCACTGGTCACTTCTTTCCAGGATGAAAGGGAGCCATTGTTGAGCACCCTTTGAGTTCGGTCAGTCAACCAGTTACAAATCCATGTAATGGTTACCTTGTCTAGCCCACATTTTACGAGCTTGTTTGCAAGAATGTCATGGGGAACCTTGTCAAAGGCCTTACTGAAATCAAGATATACTATATCCACAGCATTCCCTTCATCTACCAAACTGGTAATTTTATCAAAAAAAGAGATCAGATTTGTCTAGATTAAGGGATTGTGGAACGATTGGTGCACTCCCCACATTATCCTGGGAAACAGAGTGAACAGAAGAAGGGATAGATATCAAACATCGATCCCTTCTTCTTTTGTAACATGTGTTCACTCTGTTACCGCCATATCTTCCCTGACCCCGCACAACTTCAATAGCCGCTCCCCAATTACTTCCAGCTCCATTATCAGATGATAAAAGTGGATAATCCAGCTAAATTTCCCGTCCCAGTACAGATGTAAAATCTCCAACACATAAGAGAATGGGGTTACAGCAGGCTTCAGGGTCAGCAGATGTTAGAAAGGGGTGGGAGGGCAGAGACTTAAGTCCTCTGAGAACAACCACACCCTCTGGCTTGCCCTGCCTTGCCTGGCCTTGGCTGTGGAGCCTCAGGTGGAGAGTGGCTTCAGGCTGCAGCAGGCGTCCCTTCAGGCTTCCCTCAGGGTCAGCAGATGTTAGAAAGGGGTGGGAGGGCAGAGACTTAAGTCCTCCGAGAACAACCACACCCTCTGGCTTGCCCTGCCTTGCCTGGCCTTGGCTGTGGAGCCTCAGGTGGAGAGTGGCTTCAGGCTGCAGCAGGCGTCCCTTCAGGCTTCCCTCAGGGTCAGCAGATGTTAGAAAGGGGTGGGAGGGCAGAGACTTAAGTCCTCCGAGAACAACCACACCCTCTGGCTTGCCCTGCCTTGCCTGGCCTTGGCTGTGGAGCCTCAGGTGGAGAGTGGCTTCAGGCTGCAGCAGGCGTCCCTTCAGGCTTCCCTCAGGGTCAGCAGATGTTAGAAAGGGGTGGGAGGGCAGAGACTTAAGTCCTCCGAGAACAACCACACCCTCTGGCTTGCCCTGCCTTGCCTGGCCTTGGCTGTGGAGCCTCAGGTGGAGAATGGCTTCAGGCTGCAGCAGGCGTCCCTTCAGGCTTCCCTCAGGGTCAGCAGATGTTCAACTGCACAACAGAGTGTCTTGGAAGGTGGTGTATTTTCTTTTGCTGGAGTTTTTTTAAACAAAGGTTAGTTAGCAACCAATCAGGGGTGGTTTGGCTATAAATTCCTGCACTGGCAGAGGGCTAGACTAGATGACCACTGGAATTCCTTCAAACTACAATTCTATGAGCCCAAGAGACCATATTCTGGCACTCATTTCTCAACATGGCTAAAATTGATTGATTGATTGATTTTATATGCTGCCTTTTACTGGAGTGGAACCCAAGGTAGTTCACTAAAGAAATCAATTAAAACCCAACAATACAATTTTAAAAAACCAATTAAAATAAAAATCTTCACATTTCAAACAGTATAAAATTCTACTAAAACCTACAGATTTTTTAAAAATATAAAGCACCCACCCCAGTAAGAATGTTTCTTGTTTGCACATTAAAAGCCTGCTTAAATGAAAAGGCCTGCCAGCAAAAAGAGAAAAAGAGGGGAGTCAGACTAGAAACCTGTGGAAGAGAGTTCCAGAGGGTGGGAACAACCACTAAAAATGCTCTCTCCTCACCATACAATTCTGTGACAGTGATGGGACAAAAGGAAAACCCTCTCCTGTGGATTTGAAGATGCAACAACAACAACAACAACAACAGGTTCATATAGGGAGACAGAGGGCTGGAGCAGACAAGTGGGAAGGAGCAGCACAAGGCTGCTCTGGTCACAAGTGGGCCGGGACCGCAGTAACCACATTGCTTGCTCCCAAAGCAGACCTCTGCACCAGGACCCAAGCTGTACTGTCAGGAATGACTTATGGTAACACTAAGGTAAACCTATCATGGGATTTTCATGACAAGATTTATTGGGAAGAGGTTTGCCATTGCCTTCCCCTGAGGCTGAGAGCATGTGACTTGCCCAAGGCCAAGTGGGTTTTCATGGCCAAGTGAGAATTGAACCCTGGTCTCCAGAGTTGCAGTCCAACACTCAAAGTGCTTTGGCACACCTTATGCACAAACAAGCATGGGAGAGACAACCTTCTCAGTGGCTGCTCTCAAGCTATGGAATCCCCTCCCATGGTCCCAGCTCTTCTCTCTTTATGCCAGCAGGCAAAACCTTTTTATTTATCCAGGCCTTTGATTGTTAATTGGTTGTCACAGTCAGACTTTTACTGGAATGTGCACTATTTCTATCTTTGTTATTATATTATAATTATATTTTATATCATGGATTTTCCACCCCTGGACTGAAATCCCTGTTCCCCAGGGCCTTTATATTACTCCTTTTTCAAAATCACATTTATTTCAGCAAGAGCAGGCAGTGATATCCATGTGGTGGTGTTAGTGAAACATTTAGGATTTACCTTGTTTTTGTGGTAAACCCTATCTCAAAAAAAAAGAAAAAAGAAAAAAGAAAGAAAAAGAAAACAAAAGAAAAAGAAAACACAACAACAAAAAACAATAAACAAAAACCAAAGACCAGAAATTGGGGGACCTCCCTGAACATGTGGGAGAAAAGATAGAAATGATTCATCACCCCCTTGATATGGGAGCCTCCAGCTGCCACTGGATTTCAGTATATTGCAGATTGTGCTGCAGCTGCTGACATAGAGGTAATCCTGTTTATAGCAGAGATTCAGCCTGAAACATTGATAGGGCTATTCCTTTTGTGTATAAATGGTGGAAATGGGTGGTCTACCATAGATAAATCCCATAATGTGCCATTGTTGACTATTGCCAGGGACTGTATTTTGAAATGACTAATTTTTTTTAAGTTTTAAGAAACAGATTTTGGTGCACTAAAATAGATTAGAGAAAACAAAAAGTGCACAGCAGAATCAAAAGCTATTTAAAGTGTTTAATATATCACTAATATTTTGCCCCAGGCACCACAGAAAGCATTGATCCATTCCCAGTGGAATCATGTTCACAGTACTCATAAAAGTGATGCAAAAATGCTCTATCTGCCTTCATTTTTTTCTCCTTCTAAAAATTCACTTAGAGTCTTTTATTATCTTTCTTTCTTCTGCAGTTCAACATCTTTGTGATTTTATTTCATTTGCAGGAACTCAGCTTCATGTTTCTTGCATTTGGATGTATAGTAAAAAGAAGGTAAGAGGAATGCATTCCCCACTCCTCTTGAATTGTGGAGGCATGGGTTGTCCTCTTTAACTTAACCTCATCCCCTCCTGATATTTATTTACATAAAAACTAATGTATGAACATATAGACAATACAACTGACAGCAAGACATATTTCAATCCTTGGTAACTTTGAGATCACGCCATACATAGGTACTGGGGTGGTGATTGTGGATTGACTCACTTGTGATGTGATACAATAAACAATAATAAATAAAATTAAACTTTAATTGTATCCTGCTTTTCTGCTGAGGGCAATCAGAGCAGCTTACATGTTAAAACAACACCGCTATACAGCACATAATATATATACAATGCACTATTTAACCCCCCCTTAAAAAAGAATTAAACATAATGCAATTAAAATTAATCTGTTAAAATAGAATATTATCAACAAGATAGCTTGGGGTATTTGCTCAGGCAATGGGTATTTTCCCCCTCCCACCAGCTCCCACCACAACTCTTGAAATTGGTTCTGGATGATTTCCAGACTTTCCAGAACAGATTTTGATTCACCAGCAGTGTCTACTTTGTTGATAGAAGGACCTTGTGGTACAAACCAGTATGTTTTAGTGGCTACAGTTCTGGACAGAATTTGAAATGCTAGTTATGATAGTATTTATACCCTGCTCTTCAGCCACAGAGGCTCTAAGAGTAGTTTACAGATTGTTAATTTCACAGTTCCCTGACTTCAGATTTACAATCTAAAAGGAGAAAGGAATGGCAGTGGGGAAGGATAAAGTCCAGTAGAACTAGTTCTTCTCTTCTGCCAAGGCCAGGGTGGTAGCAGTTAAAATGGAGGGAGGGCCTTTCATCTTCTTCTGGGGCTATGCATGGTGGAGCCGTGCCTACTCTTCTCTCCTTTCAAGGTAAGGGTGTTAGCAGTAAAGTTGCAGGGAGGGCCTTACCTTTCTCTGACGTTAGGCATATGAGCTTCCCTGGGTCCTGCAACCTTCACCAGAGACTCTTCTCTCAGTTCCACCCTCATGCTAGGGATATGAGATAGGGCCTTCTCAGTGGCTGACTCTAGGCTCTGGAATTCTGTTCCTTTTATTACAACAGGCTTTTGCAAATTGAAGGTTTCTTTTAAAAAAAACAGGGGGGGGGGAGCTTTCAGGCGGATACTATACTGTTTTTATTGTTTGAATAGCAATCTGCTTTTTATCAATTTAATTGTATGTTTCAAATTGTTGTTAAGTGTTGTTGGTATTTTAATTCCATTTTAATGTTGATTTTTTGTATACTTTAACCCTATTTTATCTTAATTTGTAAGCCACTTCGAGTCTCAATTTTGGGAAGAAGGTGGGATATATAAAAAGTTAGTAGTAGTACAACCAGCAGAAAAATGTACTAATGTGATTTAGACAGGAAAACACATCAAGCCATTTGTCCCCAAAGCATATGGATGACCTTGGGGCAGTCACTGTCTTTGAATCTAACCAATCTCCAGGGTTAATTATGAGTTTGGAAGCTTCACCTGGAACTCCTTGAAGAAAATGAGGTGGAGAAATATAACAGTGGACAAGTCATAGTAGTACATCATTGCTGTCAGTCAGTCACCATCTATCAGTAACAGCACCTGAAGCAAACCTAGGGAGCTGGTTAAGAGACAGTGTGGTGAGAAAAACAAAGAAAACTGTAGAAACTGAAACTATGGGCAATTGGGGTTAAGGGAGAATTTTCCAGTTGAGAAATACTTTCCATAGCCAGGCATCCATGATCTGCAGCACAGGTGATTACAAAATCTGAATGGGGAATTCAAGAAGAATACAGACAGTGGTTTAGTGGTAACCTCTGAATATTGCATCTAAGTTCAGAGGGAACAAGGAAGTGGGAGGTGACAAAGGACATCATAATCCTTGTTAATCAAGAACATCTGATAGTTCAGCCCCATGATCTCAGACTTCATTACACTGTTTTCTATATGGCCCACTCATAAGCAGGAGCTTATGTTCTGTCTAGTGCAAGAAACAGCTCTAATGAATTGGTTTGTTCATAAGAATTACCAGCTGTCATTCTGGGGTGTTTTTATGGATGGAGAGAAATTTCCCAGACTTGCTGACCACCATTGTGAAAGAGCACAGAAAGCCAATAGTGTTCTTTCCAGCACCAGGAAAATCACAAATTTGCTTGCATGTGCAATCAGCATATGAGTGCACAGCTGTTGGCTGGCTAATCACAGTTGATATGAGTGGTTTGTATATGCAAAAGTGGCTAGAAAAACAGTAATTCTGTGCACATATAGGCACTCCTTCCTGCCAGAAATACCACCAAACAATGATAAAGATGGGCATTTTCTTGATCACCACATAGTGGCAGCTAGCGAACTGATGCACAACCACCAGCAGCTGTTGTTGAAGAGTATGCAGCCCTGAAGTCAAAGATTACTTCAGGGTCCAAAAATTCAAAAGGAATGATATATGCTGTCAATCATCTGGTGATTACAATGACCTATTTACTTTTATGAACTATAAGAAAGCTGCCCATCTATTTTAGAGAACTATGGAATCTAGAAAGTGGTCTGGCATGATGTCTCTGCTTAGCAAGCTCTGTTTAATGTGTTTAACAGGCATTATGACACCTTTGTCATTGACAGCACCATTCCTCCTCAGTTCTCATGAGTTTATGCACATTTCAAATAAAGTTTGGGCTTAATTTTAGTCATCTTAATGTAAGGGGTAGAATTAATGATTTGGAGAAAATTAGGAAGATTTATTCTCCAACTCAACTTATTTGCAGCTTTTTCAGTACTAAGAGTCTGGTGTTTTGCAACATTTTTTAAGAGAAAGTGGGTATACTCTTCTTAGGACTAGCAGTGATCATGTAGTGCAGGACTGGACAGAAAGTAGCACATGCCCCTGGACTCTACTTTTGTTGGCCCTGAAGCCCATCACAATTTCCTCAAAGCCCCATAACCCACAATTAAAAAAAAATCTGGGTATGATTTGGAAATATGGAAATATGCAAAAATACCCAGATCCCACCAAAATACATTTGATACTCCCTATCAAATACCTCCATACCTCACAAAATGGTGATAGGAAGTCTTGATATATATTTATGTCTACCAGTAAGTGCCCTTGAATGTACACACAGAAAGCTTCTGTTTGTCACTTTGAGAAGGGCTTCAGAGGAAAATTGAGGTATTTAGATTTGTGGGGAGACTTACAGTCCATGGGGGATGAGGGAGAAAATTGGTTCCCTTTCCCACATACAGTTAGCATAATGTAATAATGACACAACCAACTCACTTAATAATATCACTGAGTGCAAACAAAACTCATTCAAAATTAGGACCATTTGTTTGCTCTCACTGTTGGTGCACAAACACTTTTAGCACCATTTGCTTTACAAAACAAAAACACATACACATGACAAATGCCCTGTTGACATCACTTACCCCCCCCCCCCCACACACACTTTCCCCCTACCTCTTCCAAAAGCTCTCAGAGAAAGTGACCTTTTGGTTTAGTCCTAATGAAAATACATGTCTACCAGGGAGCACCCTTGTATGTACATACGGGCCTGATACAGACAGGCAAAAAGAGGTGCATTCAGGTTGGCTTGAATATAATAATAATAATAATAATAATAATAATAATAATAATAATTTATAGCCCGCCCCTCTGAACTGGCAATCGGGGCGGGGTACAACATAGTTAAAAGCAGCACAAGTTAAAATACAACAATCCCATTCCCCTCACCCACACCTTAAAATAGAATTAAATACCTAAAAATTAAAAACATAGTGCAAATAAAACATATAAAAGTAACTGCCCAAAGCTGTATGAAACAATTTCGAAGGGGGGGAAGAGGAACTAGGAGAAGGAGTCAACAGTGGATATGGAGCCGGGAAATTAAATGTTATCTGGGAAGGCCTGCCGAAAAAGATGCGTCTTTAAGGCTTTTCTAAAGCTGTCAACAGATGTAATAAGACGCATCTCATCCAGCAGGTCATTCCATAGCTTGGGGGCTATGGCTGAAAAGGCCCTCTGGGTGGTTTGTGTCAGTCTGGTCTTCAAGGGCTGCAACAGATTCCTCCCAGAGGACCAGAGTGTGAGAGGGGGATCATACAGGGAGAGGCGGTCCCGGAGATAGGATGGACTCAAGCCATGAAGGGCTTTAAAGGTTAAAACCAACATCTTGTACTGGACCCAGAAACTAATTGGCAGCCAGTGGAGAGCTTTAAGCACCGCTGTTATGTGCTGTCTCCTGGATGTTCCAGTTATTAACCTGGCTGCCATGTTTTGGACTAACTGCAGTTTCCGAGTTAGGCACAAGGGTAGCTTCAATTTGTTTTCCCTCATCCAGTCCATTACCGCTGCAAGACAGTCATTGAGAGGGGAGACGCCATCTGAGGTCTGGGCCAACGATCTGGTCATGGAGAGGTATACCTGAGTGTCATCAGCATACTGAAGACACTGAGCTCCATACCTCCAAATGATCTTACCCAGCGGCTTCATATAAATGTTGAATAGCATTGGGGACAGGGTGGTGTCCTGAGGGACACCACAATTAAGCTCGATTTTAGACGAGCAACTGTCCCAGAGCTCACCCTTTGAGATCTTCCAGAGAGGAAGATCTTCCCACTTCTTCCTGGCTTGAAGACATGTCATGTGGTCATGACATGAGCACTCCAGCTGCCTTGGGAGCTGCTGGTGGGGTTGGTGGGGTTTCAGTGTGGTTTAAGAAAAGGCAGCTTCAAGCCACTTTTTCTTGCCCATCTGTTTTGCCCCACAGAAAGCTTTGGCTATGTATGTGTATATGTAGTTTCTTAACTGGTTTACATTATCATTCTTTCAAGGCAGCATTGTCATTCTTTCAAGGCAGAGTTCCTGCTATTTCCATTTTACATGCAAGAATTAGCTCTGTAGGCTTTATATACATACCCTGTATAAAATCTCATGAAATTGGGCTGATCTGTGTTGGGAAGTTAGCTGTGGTCAACCACAACCAGCATTTTCTGTAGCTGTTTTTAAATAATGCCTTATTCCATCCTATTGAGCCATTTTCTCGACTGATGAAATGCTTTGCCATCTGATGCTCAATAATTTTTTTTAAAAAAAGGCCACACACATTGTACCACCTTTCTCACCCTTTTCTTTGTAGAATTTTCCTCTGCCACAGAATTCATTTTCTTCATCTTTTGGGTCAGTGCCTTGCTGTCACTGATTGAGAGAGCTCCTCAAAATCTTTATCAGTGTAAATACCTCAAGAGACTGAATCATGGTATTAAAGTGCCAGAGAGTTTAGATGCTCACATCTAAAGAGTAGAATAGAGCACATCTTACCAGAGGTGACTGCAAAGAGTTTTCAGTGAACCTTTTCCTCCCTGTTCCTCTGGCACCTTTTCCTGTTCCACAGCAGGCTGTGAAAATAGACCCTTTAAGCTTTGATTCATTGTGATTGATTGTACTGGATAGACTGTGCTAAGTAAAAGGGAGGGAAGGAGGGAAGGAACCAACTGAATGGAAGAAAGTGTCCTAATGGCACCAACTTTCACCAAAGCCCTGAATGAATCATGAATCAGATACCTCAGAAACTTTCTTGTCTTTTGGAGGAAACCTACCCATTAATGTCCTAACCAAGCCACATATCAGTGGAGCAGGAGGTGGTAACAAGTGTGGAATGTGCGTATGTTCCTTCAAGTTGCCTGGCAACTTACAATGGCCCCATGAATTTCATAGTGTTTTCTTAGGCAAGAAATATGCAGATGTGGTTTTGCCAGTTCCATCCTCTGAAATATAGCCTAGAGCATCTGATATTCATTGTTGGTCTCCCATGCAAGCACTTAGCTTTCAAGATACAATTGGGATCTGGTGCCTTTAGGGTAATTAGGCCCTAAGAGTGGAGTATGTTTTTTGTATGACTTCAAGTTGTTTCTGACCCTAAGGTGACTATGAAATATCATGGGTTTTTCTGGGGCACAGAGTGTGTTATGCACCCAAGGGCACTCATGGCTGAATGGGGAAATGAATCCTGATCTCTAGAGTCATAGTCTAGTGCCCAAACCACTCCATCACACTGTCTCCAAAGAGTACATGGGACTACAGGAGCATTTGTGGAGGTTGGTCGTTTAAAGAATGGAGCAGACTCTCACTCAACCAGCACTACAGCTCTCTAAAGAATGTCATTCATTACAAAGAGTGGAGGAGATGACCCTTCAAACTCATGCAGCAAAAGAAATCCAAGCTCAGCAAGAGGTTGATGAAAAAACAAAGGAAAAGAGTTACATTCAGTGGGAGAACTGTTCCAGCTGCAGGGAGAAAGAGAATTCTAGCTGCTCAGAAATATATACATGTGCTGTCTTTTGGGATTTTCTGAACTATTGATCTTGATCCACTAAGAGTTTTGATGTTATTATACATGCTTGATGACTTTGATCTTCTTGTTTTTTTTAAAATAGCTTTATTAAACTAGCTTAGTAAAAAGCTATTTTTTTTAAAAAAAAAGATCAAATGGTTCAAGCATGCATAATAGCATCAAGAGTTTAGTGGATCAAAATCAATAGATTTTTTTTAAAAAAATAGTGTAAAAATTAATATATCGCACAAAAAATTTATTGTTGCAAAGTTCAATGGGAATTGACCCATGCCAGACCTGTCCTGAAAATGAGCATCTTTCAATGGAACAGAAGGTTGCTGCACCAGGAATATGGGGTTCCCCACATCTGCCCTAGCACCTCAAATATTATTTTGGCCAAAATGTTGGTCAGGTGCACCCCAATAAGCCTCTAGGGCAGAGTGGGGAATGTGTGGCCATGGGGCAAATTCAGGTCTCAAACTAAACCTTTATAACACCCCCCCCACACACACACACACAATCAAAGAATGAGGGTGTAGTGCTAGTGAGCTGTGATGTGTAAAGAAAGAAGGTAAAAGGTAAAGGTTGTCCCTTGACAAAATTGTCTAGTCGTGTCCAACTGAAGGTGATGCTCATCCATTACCAAGCTGAGGGAGCCAGCATTGTCAAAGATGACTTTGTGATCATTTGGCCAGCATGACTGCATGGAATGCTGATACCTTCCCACCAAAATGGTGCCTATTTATCTATTTGCACTTTTACATGCTTTCGAACTCCTAGGTTGGCAGAAGCTGGGACCAGTGACTGGAGTGTACTCTGTCACACAGCACTTGGATCTCAAACTGCCAGCCTTCCAGTCTTTCAGTCATCAGGGTCAGCATCTTAACTGCTGGGCCACTGTGTCCCAATGCAGGGAAAGTACTCTTTGCCAAATAAATGTAGGAAATTGGAAGATTATATTTCCTTTTGGGTTTGTAAGAGGCTAGAGTGCCCTCCTGGATGAAAAACTGTAAGGAAAGGAGGACAAGCTAACCAAAATACTTTTTATCCAGACCAGGACTTTTGGAATAAAAATAAACTAGGGAGGTTCTCTTGTCAAAATCCCAGATGAGGGGCAAGGGTGTGAAAGAGTGATTTCATCTCAGCAAGGAGCCTCCAGAAGGAGGCAGAAGGCTTGGCTTCTTTGATCTCACCCTAGTACATACTGCTCCAAGTTTTGGACCCTTTTTACAGAATCTCATATAGGAGAAGCTGCAGATGACATCAGAATTTCTCTAAAACAAAGGTACTTTTTTCAACAAAGGACATTCACCTGGCTTTCCTGAGGCACTTTCTGAAGTACTTAAGTTACCAACAAAATGGTAATGATTTAGGCAAGCACTCATTTAGGAAATATTAGAGAAATGTTAAATCAATCACCTTTGAGACTAACTGAAAGAAAAAAAGTTGGCAAAATGACCTTTTATAGACTTCAATCTACTTTCTCAAATACTTTTGGTGGAGTGGAAGCTAGGGGTAGACATATATATGTCATAGGTATGTGAGAATGTCAATTCATATTCAAAATCTTTTGGGTATGGAAATGAAGTAACAACTCCAATTTTAACTATGGTTGTTTGTGGACAAAGACATAGGCATTGTATATGGGAATGAGATGGCAAGACCAGTTTGTCAATTAGCCCACAGATGGGGGAAATAGATGACTGTAGGATGCTCCCATGAGGATGGGGTCAGATAGTGTTGAAATGTGTGTACTGAGTCAAGAAGCCATTGTCCTGTTATTGCTGAGGGACCATTGTTTATGGATAAATTCCAATTCTGCTGTTTCTCTTTCCAATCTACCCTTAAAGTTCTTTTGTTCAAGGACTGCTGTTCTGAGGTCTGATATGGAATGCCCAGAGAGACTGAAATGTTTGCCACTGGGTTTTGTGTATTCCCATTCCTAATGTCTGATTCCTGTCCATTTTTCCTCTGGAGCAGGGCCTGGCCTATTTGCTGATGGGCATTGATGACATAGCATGGCATAAATCACATTGGAGAATGAGCATGTGAAGGTCCCCCTAATATTGTGGGTGATGCCATTAGGTCTTGTGATGACTTTCCTGGGTAAATGTGTGGGCAGAGTTGGCATCTTGGTTTGTGGCAAGGCTTAGTACCTGTGCCCCCATCTGTGCCATGTGTCTTCCTGTGAGCATGTACATGTTTGAGGTTCGGAGACTGTCTGCAGGTGAGTAAAGGTCTGCCACCTAGAACCCTTGAAAGACTGGCATTATTGTCCAGAATGGGTTGTAGTTCCTTGATGATGTGCCACAAGCACAGTTGGGAGCTGTATGTGACCATAGTGGGGTTCTGTCATTTTCTGTCTTCAAATTGTAATAGATCAGTTCTTGTTTATTTGTTTGTTTTTGTTTGTTTTTTTACTTCATGTGATGGGTACTGTAGTTTGAGGAATGCTTCTTGCAATTCCTTGAGTTTGGCATCGCTGTCTTGTGGGTCTGAGCACATGTGATTGTATTGGAGGGCTTGGCTGTAGACTATGGATCTGATGGTGTGTTCAGAGTGGAAACTGGAGGCATGCAAGTACATGTAGCAGTCCGTGGGTTTGCAATATAGTGTGGTGCTTAGATGTCCATTTTGTAGCTGTACTGTGGTGTCCAGGAAGTGGACTTGTTCTGTAGATCGTTCCAGGCTGAGGTTGATGGTAGGGTAGAACTTGTTGAAACTCTGGTGAAATGTTTTGAGTGATTCTTCTCCATGAGTCCAAATTATGAAGATATCATCAATGTGCTTCAGGTAGAGGAGCAGTTTCTGGGTGCAGGAGTTAAGGAAGTGTTCTAGGTTGGCCATGAAGATATTAGACAACATTGACATATTGTGATGCCATGCATGTGCCCAAAGCGGTGCCATTAACTAGAAGCCATATGTTGTTACCAAATGTGAAATAATTGTGTGTGAGTACAAATTGGCAGACCTTGGTGGCTAGGTCTGATAAGTTCCTATCCATCCACCATCTTGAGGGGGAGAGAAAGGCAGGCCTGCTCCTTCTGCAAGCAAGAAGAGCCCTCCCTTCAACCACCATCTTGAGGGGGAGAGAAACGCAGGCCTACTCCTTCTGCAAGCAAGAAGAGCCCTCCCTTCAACCACCATCTTGAGGGGGAGAGAAACGCAGGCCTGCTCCTTCTGCAAGCAAGAAGAGCCCTCCCTTCATCCACGATCTTGAGGGAGAGAAAGGCAAGCCAGAGCTCCAACAGTCCTTGCCTGAAGGGAATAAGAGCCCTTCCTCCAGTCCATCTGCCTTGGTCCAGGCCTCCGAGGGAGAGAAAATCTGCTGGACTTTCCCTCTTCCCCACCACCTCTCCTTTCTCCTTTTGTTTTGTGTCTTTATAGATTGTCAGCCTGAGGGCAGGGAAATTTCTAATTAGCAAATTGTAAACCGCTCTGATAGCTTTGGCTGAAGAGCGGGTTACAAATAAAAATTATTATTATTATTATTATTATTATTACTATTATTTATTGATGTTCCTGATGGCTTGTATTCCATCTTGGTATGGGATGTTGTTGTACAGGGATTCCACATCCATAGATGCTAAGATGGTGTTTTCTGGAAGATTGTGGATGGATTATATCTTCTGTAGGAAGTCCATAGCTGGGAGGTTTGGTGGCTTATGGTTTAAGGATATTGTCCATATATTTGGAAGTACTGACTGTAAGTGTTCCAATGATGGAGACAATGAGTCATCCAATGTTGCCCTGTTTATGTATTTTGGATAACAGGTAGAATGTGCCTGGTTCAGGCTCCTGTGGTGTGTCAATAAGAATTTGGTTTTGCACCTCCTTCTGGTATTCCTCTGTGGGATTGTTAGATAGGATTCTGTAAAATGTGGTGTTGGACAGTTGCTTCTCAGCCTCCTGTATGTAGGCAGATCTGTCCATAATGACTACTGATCCTCCTTAGTCAGCCTCTTTGATGACAGTATTAGGGTTGTTCTTGAGACTGTATGGCCTGTTGTTCCTTGTGACTGAGATTCTAAGTTGCATCTTTTGTTGATTAATAATAATAATGATGGTGATAATAATAAATTTTATTTATAACCCGCCCCTCTGAATAAGCAATCAGGGCAGAGTACAGTAAAATATAAAAACAAAATACAGTTAAAATTATTACGACCCAATCCCTCAAAAAAGGATTAAATTCAGGCAGAATTAAAACAAGTAGACAAACTAACATTAAAAACAAGCTAACCAGTTTCTCATTGGACAACTAGGGTGATTATTTCTGACTGGGCATGGTAGCAGAAACATGCTATGTAGAAGTCTAGTTCTGTGCATTGGCCATCAGGAGGAGTCCATGTAGAATTCTTCTTTTTCTGGGTCTGAGATATATTGCTGTACTTTGTACAGTTGTGTTGAGGAGACAGGGTTGATCCTTGTGTGTTGTTCTCCTGACTGATGTCATAGTCCTTGAAGTATTCTTTGAGGCATAAGTGATGAAAGAAGGCCTCTAGATCACCACAGAAATGTATCATGTGTGTGGATTTGGAGGGACAGAAGGATAAACCCCTATGATAAATCTCTGTGAAGAGATTTTTTTACTACAGTCAGTAATGGAGTGGATGAGGGTAAAAAACCTGAAACTTAATCTAGATAATAAAGAGGTCCTCCTGTTCAATTGAAAGGCAGATCATGGAAGAAGAATTTGGCCTGTGCTGGATGGGCTTATACTCCCCACGAAATTTTGAGTTTGCAGCTTGAGCCTACTTCTGGACACAAATATGAATCTGGATGCCCCGTTTTCAGAAGTAACTAGGAGCGCATTTGCACAATTAAAACTCGTGCACCAGCTGTGTCTGTTCCTTAAGATGTCAGATCTGGCTATGGTGACACATGCCTTGATTACATTCCACTAGGATTACTGTAATAAGGAGCTGTCTTTTGAAATTGTTTGGAAACTTCAATGTGTCTAAAATGCAATGACCAGGCTGGAAACAAGGATTATATAACTCCCATCCTGAAACAGTATTACTGGCTATTGGGTTACTAATCAGTTTCTTTGTACTTAAGTGTTTCATCTGCGTACTGGTTACATCTAACATGAGTTGGGTTTCATTTGCGTACTGGTGACACCAAACCTGAAAATTCTGCCTGACCTTTCACAGTGGTTTCATGTAAATATTAAACAGCACGAGGGACAGGACAGATACTTATGGGATCTCACAGGCCAACAGCCTGGACGTTGGTATTTCCCATCACTGCCTTCTGAATCTGCTTCTCCAAGAACGACTGGAACTGTGATAGAACAATGCCCTCAAATTTTATCCCAGAGAAATGATCCAGAAGGATACCATGGGCAATGGTACAGAAAGCCAGTGAGAGGCCCAGCAGAACCAACAGGGTCACATTCCCCAATCTAGTTTCTGGCATAGGTCATCTATTATTACAAACAGAGCTCCCTCTGTCCCAAAGCCAAGCCTGATGCTAGTTTTAAATTGTAAAAATAATTTTACAATTTTGAAGTGATTTTATTGATATGCTACTCTGAGATTCCATGATAAAAGTTAGACTGTAACTGTTTTAATAAATAAAATAAATAAAAATAACAGTACATTATTATTCCTCTTCCTCTTAAATTTTCCCACTTGACAGGGACATTAGTAAAATATTAGCCTCTTTTACAGATCATGTAATGAACTGTATATAGTCAGTACCACTTAAAGAAATTTCCCAGCTTGTCTTAGAACCCTTTATATATTTTAGGTAGCAGAAATATCAGCTTTAATTGAGGACACAAACATTATATTCCATTTTTTAGCTAGCAGGGGGGATTCCTGTACTGTTGTTTTCATTTAATCTGTACATTAATTTATTTAGATTTATAGCCTACATTACCCCAAAGACTCAGGTTGGGTAACAACCTTTAGGGAATAAAATCAATAAAATGTTATTATAAAAGAGTCAGTGTTCTAATAAAATATTCAAATATCCTAGGTTATTTGCAACCATGAAATGATGGCCCAGAATCAAAAGGTCTTAAAGGAGCCGTCTATGGGAAATACTCAGGCTAAAGCTTGAATCCAGAGTTGCCCTTTTATGAATAGAAAGAGAGTCTCAGTTTGTGAATGGGTTGTTAGTCCAATGGAAGTTTCCATTGCTGGAAGCAGGGAAAAAAGCTTCCACAAGTTCCTCCTCTCACCCCAGCAACATCTCCCATGTTCTTCCAGGGGGACTCATAAGTCTCTGAAGCAGATTTTTATGATGCAGTATAGAAAAGGGACAAACAAACATCTCCTCCAATTCTGCAAACTGAAGCATCTTCAGAACAGATTTCTGTTTCAGACATTTGACCCAAGCCTCACTTTTTATTGGGCTGTTAAGACAAGAGAAACTGAAGAGCAATCTTTATACTTGTAGTACAAACTTGTTACATAAGAATGATGCTTAATCCTAGATAAAGTTTTAGGCTGATCCTGTGTTTAGATTACGTATCCTTGAATCCCCCAGCCAGTGAACTGGCAATACATGGCAATCTAGAGAAATTTTAAAAATTGCTTTACAGAGCAAAACTAATACAACAGCTCCACAGAGGCCTAACAGACCTACCACCAAAGAACTAATTTTTCTGAGTTCGAATTTTATCTATATTCATCCAGTGATTGGTGTAAACGTAAGACACATTGATGCTTAAAACTTCTGTGAAATGCATAACTGTTAGAAAAGCCTATTAGATTGGTACACATTCCACTTAGACCATGCAGGCTTGTGTGTATGTGTGTGTATGAAATGATTTAATTTTTTATCATCAAATGTATGACATAGGTTTCACCAGTTTTCAGTATTCTCGTGGACTTTATATTCATTATTCATTTAGTTCAATTTTAGTTAGGCCAAAGTTCAAGATTCATTAGACTGCTATTCAGTACTCTGATTAGTTTAATATGTGGAATCTGATACATGAGTTCATTTGTTAATCAGTAAATTTGACTTATTTTAATGTAACTTCTTTTGACTCATTTGACTTGTTCTCGAACTGAAATGTACTGATTTAATGACTATCAGGTGGCAAATGTGTGGTTTGACTATAAACCAGAAAACTTGTCTTTAAGAAAATTTATACTTCACCCTTGAGACATATTTAACTAATGAAGAAGCATTGGCCTCCTATCAGCCCAGGGACAGTCTTAACTATTTCCTTTCACAATTTTTCTCTGTGGCCTGAAACAGATGGGCCAAATAAACTGGTTTTCTGCTGCGTTCAGGATGTAGTATTTAGATGATGCACGCTTCGAGCATGGCCAGAAACCATGCCAAGGCTGCATGTTTTACAAAGAACCAGGCCACAAAGGAATGGTAAAATACTGCTCCTTTTGCTGGCCTCGTTCAAAGCTGTGGCGGTGGCCCAGATAGGGGCTGCGTGCATGCAGCTGCTGCAGCCCCAGTGTGAATTGTATCAGAGTGGCTGTGGCCTGCTTTATTGGAACTGTCTATTTTGGCCCTATGGAGGGTAGGCATAAGCCCCCCCCCAACTCCTTAATGGCCAATAGCACCCCTCAAAGCATCTGGGGGGGGGGAAACATTGTCCATTTATATGCATTTGGGATCCTTTTGTATCTACATCTATTTGAGGCCCAGATGTACCTTATTTCCAACAAGAAATGACCAGACAGTCACTTTCTGTTTGGAAAAAGCCATGCCCAGGCCAAAAAAATGCTGAGGGTGGACCAAAAGCCTATCTAAGTCAGCAAAATTGCTAGTAATACTTCTCAGAGGCTTTGGAATATTATTAGACACTTTTGGGCGGTCTGGCACCACCAATTTTTGCAGAGCAATGTCACCACAGCAGCTAGACACTGTGGTGAAGCTGTGCAGCAAAACGGAGCGGAGTTTCCCCGCTCCTTTTTTGTGCCATAGTTGTGGTGCAATTGAGAGAAAAGGCACTATTGGGCGCCTTTCTGCTGCCGCAACTGTGCAGCTGCATCTAGTGGCTGCACAGTTGCGGTGGTGCCATTATGTATGCCATCTAAATGGCATTATGTAATGGCACCGGCGCCATTATGTAGTAGGGTTAGGGAGCACGCGAATGCTGCATGCTCCTGAGCCCTAATGGTGCCGCAACAGCACCTCTTACTGCCCATCTGTTTCAGGCCTTTGAGTACAAAACAGAAGCACTGCATGTTCACCTCAAATCTGGAAGCAGGGTCTCAGAAACTACTGTGAGCCAAACAAACAGTTTGGGGATCCACTAGCAGTGAATAGATATTATGATATACAGCTTTGTGATATAATTTTTTCTTTCATTGCTTCTTTCACTCCAATAATAGGTAGTAAAGTGACAATTTTGTAACTCATCTTTAAAGTCCAGATGTCCTCAATGTCATGAATGAAAAGATGGATATGATGGCCAGGAGTGCCTAATCTCATCTTCAGCTCTTACTTTAGCTGAGCCCTTATCCAGAACTGCAGGATCTAGAGGTAGTAGTTCACATGTTAATAATCTCAACTAGACTTCTGCAGTGTGCTATGCACTGGACTACCTCTGTATCAAGTTTGGAACATCAGTTAGCTCAAAATATGGCAGCCAGACTGGTTACTAGTGCATCACAGAGTTATCATATCACACCAGTATTAGAATCATATATTTTTGTGTTTTTTTCAGGCTATGAGGCCATGTTCTACAAGAGTTCATTCCTGACGTCCCCCCCTCCCCAAATCCTCCACTGTGGAACATGGCCAAAATCTAATTGCTAGTCTTCCAATGAGAGTGAATTCACTAGAGCCATGAATGAGTATGTAGAGAGATGCCTTTTGAGCTACCTTTGAGACTATCTGGAAAAAAAAAGCTGGAAGCATGATTTTTCATAGACTTAAGTCTACTTCCTCAGATGCATGAGGAAGTAGAGTTAAGACTATGAAAGCTCATGCTGCCAACTTCTTTTTTTCAGTTAGGCCCTGTGCAGATCAGCAGTTCGGGCTGGTTTGGGAGTGGAGTTGGGGCTCAGTGTTTACATGGTGCACACCCCGGCTCCACCCTCAGGGCAGCGTGACATTGCATGCCACACTGCATGGCATGTGGCATCATGGTACTTCTCTGGTGCTGCATCCACATGACACAGCACCAAAGGAGCACCATAAAGCCACGGCACTGCAGCTATTATGCCTTTTCTGGGGTGCAACCACTTTTTATGGCTCCTTCTTGCACCCTGCAAAGGCCAGATTGGGGCAGCAGTGTGCAGTTGCCGTGGCTCCGATCTGGCTGCAAAAGGGGCATCTGAAGGCCACCCCTTTGGGGCTCTCTGCACAGCCCCTTAGTTTTAAAGGTAATACAAGATCTCTCTACATACTGATTCTACAGACTAACATGGGAATATCTTTAAATTTTAGATCTGTGAATGTTGATCTAGGGCATGTCTACATCAGCCAATTACACCAGTGTCACTCCACCTTCACCACAACCTGTCTACATGATGCAAGATCAAAGCCCTGATTTGAGTGCAGACTGTTTTCACAAGAAAAGTCCAGTTCTTTACTGAATCCACACTATCGCTGTGTAAACTGGTGTAAAAAAACACTCACCTTTTGATCTGTATTTTGCTAGAAAATCTGGAACACGCCAGAGAAAGCTAGGCAGCTATTTACACACATGTCTTGCTGTGCCCCCTGGTGCTGCTACCACTGCCATAAATGATTCTCTCTGAGGTCACAATGAGGCACTTAGCCTTGTAATCAATGCCTGGTGCTTCATTTCTGACCTCTGAGAGAGCGACTGGCACAAGTGGTGCTGGCACTGAGTGGCACAGTAGGACATGTGTGTAGACAACCAGGCAGGGATAGTGGGGGAGGGAGGAATCTGGAGCAGCTCCAGGGTCAGAATATACCAGGAGTCTCCCAAAGTATTCTGGGTGGTGTAGACAGGTCCTTATAGTCAGCAGTTGATTCAGTGGGTCTACTCTACTTGGGAACTAGCCATCTATTTAGGCCACGGGGGAGAAACATGATGTTGTTGAACTGTAGGAACCCCAGCTAAAACATCCAATAGTGTCGAATCATGGCATATGCAATTCAACGATATCCAGAGTGTTGAATGAGTCCCACCATGTTTCTTAAATGTCAGGAAATCATGGCTAAAAGAACCCAGGCCTAATGAGAATCCTTGCAGTTTGGGACTTCCTCTGTTCAAAATTCACATGCAGGTGTGTGTTTATGTGCAGAAAACAACACATTCTGCAAAGGAAATAACATTTTAATAACATTTTTATGTGCTTAAAATATATTTTTGCACAGAATCAGTGCCTTGTGTCATATAGACAGATTGGGAGGGGGGGCAATGTAGTTGGCCCTTGTACATGTGTCATAAGTCTCCAGGTACAGCATTTGCTGTGCAGGAAAGGGCATTTTCTGTTCAGAATATGCTGTTTCCAGCACAGAAAATAGTGTGGGGGGGGGGGTTCACACACACACACACACAAACGTTTTGTACAGAATAATTCCCAAACTGTAAGTAAAAACTTTGCAGTTTAAAACCTGCAAAGTTGCTATACTTATTGATTCCACCGGTAGTTTTGAAGGTACAAGCTGGCTAACTCCTCAATTCCCATGACTAGATAGAAGCCCTGGAAAGAAATACAAACAATGACTACACTGAGGCCTACTACCTAGCAGCCCAGTGAGCCTGAAGAAATGAACCATTGATCTCACAGACGTGACTTTGTCACAAGTCAGCTTTCGCAGTGGACGTTGTTCTTTCTGCTCAGCTTCATTTCTCTCTGTGTTTTAATGTACCAAAGGCAGGAGTCATGGGAATAACATGGGCAAGTTAATCAACCAAGCAGAAGAAAAAGAAAGCAAGCATCTTGTCTGTAGCCTGGCAGAAACCTGGAGTGCTTCCATTTGTGCCTGAGACAAGACTTTTCACTCGCACAAACATAGGTGGCATTTTGTAAAGAGAACTGGTGAACTATCTCCCACTGATTTTCAATTATTCTGTTTTTCTAACTCTAAAAAAAAAGAAAAAAAATGGAATCCCACCTAAAAACATCCAGCAGCTATTACCAGGAATTGGTATTTTAAGCAGAGTTAGGACATTTTACTGCTTTGGACTAAAAGTTCAAGAATCTCACAGCCAGTGTGAGAGTGGTAGCCCAGAACTGTAAATTTTCCAAGCTCAGGTTTAAACATTTGGGGTAAGGGCAAGTAAACTCATAAAGCATTTCAGTTGCTCAGGAAAAAGGTTACCATATTGCACTTTTGTTGCAGAGCTCCTTCTTTAGGGCTTCCCTTCTTCAGCATTTCATTGACATATTTCTGCCTCTTTAAAAAAAAACAAAACTTTTAAAAATGCTATAAACTTCTACATTTCCCCTTTGAATATTCAATATCTGTTAGGGGAAAATGAGTAAATATTACAGATGTAAATCCTTATTCATCATCTCTTCTTTTCACAGAAAGTTCTTATTATCTGTGAGATTTTTTAAAAATTTTTATTTTTATTTTGCACAAGTCATACAATTACACAAAATGATGATAAGCCACTGCCTTGTCATGCAGATTTATTTAAATACGGGATGGGCTGTTGGTATTTTCCAATGAGAAAGAAAAATGGGAAGTGTCTCAAGAAAACGGTATGGATGACTAAGCAACTTTCAACTGAGCTAAGTTTTAAATGGGACATGTATAAGAAATGAAAAAATGGGGAAATTACCAAAGAGGAATTCAAACAAATAGCCAGCACGTATAGTGATAAAGTTAGAAAAGCTAAACTGCAGAATGAACTCAGGCTTGCTAGAGAGGTTAAGAACAATAAAAAGGGCTTTTTTGGATATGTCTGCAGCAAAGGGAAGAAGAAGGAAACAGTTGGGCCACTGAGTGCAGAAGATGGCAAAATGCTAACAGGGGACAGAGAAAAGGCAGGATTACTCAACACCTTCTTTGCTTCAGTCTTCTCAGAAAAGGAAAAGGGTGCTCAACTTAAGGATAATGGAGCAGAAGACAGACCAGGGGAATTTCAGAACAGAATAAGTAAAGAGTTACAGTGTTTTCCCGAAAATAAGACAGTGTCTTATATTAATTTTTGCTCCCAAACATGTGCTAGGTCTTATTTTCAAGAGATGTCTTATTTTTCCATGAAGAAGAATATTCACATTTATTGTTGGAAAAAAAGAACATTTATTACATACCGTATATATATTTATATATAAAAACTTTGCCAGGTCTTACTTTTGGGGGATGCCTTATATTTAGCAACTCAGCAAAACCTCTACTAGGTCTTATTTTATGGGGATGTTTTATTTTTGGAGAAACAGGGTAGTACAGGAATACCTGGTTAACCTAAATACATAAAAGTCTCCAGGACCAGATGAACTACATGCAAAGTTATTAAAAGAACTGGCAAATGTAATATCAGAACCACTGGCAATATTCTATGAGAACTCCTGGAGAACAGGAGAAGTCCCAACAGACTGGAGGAGGGCAAACGTTGTACCCATCTTCAAAAAGGAAAAAAAAAAAGAGGATCTCAACAATTATCGTCCAGTTAGTGTGACATCAATACCAGGAAAGATTCTGGAGCAGATCATTAAACAGAGAATCTGTGAACATCTAGAAAGCAATGCCATAATTACAAAAAGTCAATATGGGATTCAGAGACACAAGTCATGCCAGACACACCTGATCTCTTTTTTTGATAAAATTACTAGCTTGGTAGATGAAAGGAATGCTGTGGATATAGTATATCTTGATTTCAGTAAGGCTTTTGACAAGGTTCCCCATGACATTCTTGCAAACAAGCTTGTAAAATGTGGTCTAGACAAGTTAACTGTTACATGGATTTGTAATTGGTTGACTGGGCGAACCCAAAGGGTGCTCAAGAATGGCTCCTTTTCAACCTGGAAAGAAGTGACCAGTGGGGTCCCACAGGGCTCTGTCCTGGGCCCAGTGCTATTCAACATCTTTATTAATGACTTGGATGGCAGAATTGGGGGCATACCTATCAAATGTGCAGATGACTCCAAATTAGAATGAGTAGCCTTCTAATTTAGGAGGAAATTCCTGACAGTAAGGGCTGTTCGACAGTGGAACACACTCCCTCGGAGTGTAGTGGATTTTCCTTCCTTGGAGGTCTTTAAACAGAGGCTGGATGGTCATCTGTTGGGGATGCTTTGATTGGGAGTTCCTGCATGGCAAGGGGTTGGACTGGATGGCCCTTGTGGGCTCTTCCAACTCTATGATTCTATGATTCTATGATTCTAAGCCAGTTCATTTGATTCTATGATTCTATGATCTTTTCCATTCATCCATGATTTTTGAATGTATCTGTTTTTCTTTATAAAGGGAAAAGACAGTAGTTTTGTGCAGAGATATTTTGTACAAATTCTGGAAACCATAACGGGGGGGGGGGGGGGAACCACCACTCTTTATCTCATTTTCACCTTGAAGGCAACAGTTCTCCATGAAGGCTGGTGATTTTTCATAATACTGTCTCATCAGCTCCAATGTAATTTTTTGTGGGTTAACTTGGTTCCTCATGAATGACTGGAGGCTTTCAAGTACAGTAATTTTCTCTCCCCCCCCCCCCCCCGCTGCATTATTTCCCTGGCCTTCCTGGACACATAAATGACCTTGGAATACTGCATGCCAACTACAACTGCTGTGCTTTTCATTCCTGACCTAAAAATATTTAGGAGAGGAAATTAGGTTATACAGAATAAAGTGAATTCCTTGTTCTTTGTTCCAAAACTGACCTAAATTTCAGTTCCTGAAAAGGGGGAAAGCACGATAGAAATAAAATAAAATTGTATTTCCCCCTCTTCCCCTTCCCTGAAAGTGAATTTGTAAAAAAACAGCCTTGCCATTTTTTATGTGATTTCCTAGTTGGCTATATACCACAATTACCATACCAGTTCTCCACTCCAGAAAAACTATCTGTCATTTAAAACCCTATTTAAAATCCTATTTACACTGAAGCCAGTCACAAATGTGCTATTTGTCTACCAGATGCAGTTAGGACCTCTCAGGCTTTTCACTATGTTCCAAATTAAATTTCTTTCAAATTGTGAAATAAATACGATACCAGTTTTCTTTGGTGCAGTATATGATACAGCTATGTTGATACTAATAGCAGGATGTGAATTTCATTTGTGGATTGAGCCACCTTTGAATTTCTGAATGGTTAAAGAACTTGCCTTCCCCTCTGGAAAGCAATCACAGATCAGCTAACATTCTTATGATTGCATTTTCTTTTTGTGGTTGTTGAAAAGTTTGGTATTCCCTTCATCTATCACAATGACCAAGGCCTGTGTCCATGGCTGGTGGACATCAATGGAGGAATGAGAACCATCTGGCTATGTCACTGTAGCCTGACACAAAATGATTATATCATGTGTTGAGACCTCTGGAGGATGCTAGTGAATTTCAATGGATGGTGTAATAATTTTATATCTGGCTATAGACAGCCAGATGCTTTTCCATCCCCCAACCCACTTCCATTTGCCCACAATGATAGGGCAAATTCCAGTGCCTAACTAGGCAGATTAATCAGGGATTACATTTTTTCTATTTTTGGAACAAAACCAAGATGTCTTCTCCTTCAATGTTTAAGGAAGCAAGGGAAAGATGTATAAGCAGCCCCTAAGTTATCAATCTAGAGTTCTTTGACACTACAGACACTATTATTCCACTTTAACTGGCCTGGCAATAACCTATGGAATCCTGGGATTCATAGTTTGATGAAGAACAAGAGCTCTTCAGATGAGAAGACTAAATATCCTCGATAAATAGAAAATCCCAGGACTCAATAGACTGAAATCATGACAATTAAAGTGGAATAAGTGTTATAATTCTTTGTCAAAGGGCTTTCAATAGGATCAGCGTACTGGGCAGATAGCGAATCATATAACAACCTGAGCAGATCTGACTAATATTGTGCACACCGATCATAAGATCTTGTTTATTCTTGGTGATGTAGAAAATGATTCAGCCTTTGACTGATTCAAAGAGAAATCAGTTTGACTTAGATTTAAATCAAGACTAAGTTCAGAAATCCAAAGCTTCATGAATCCTATTAACTATACTGAAAATCTATGAACCAGTTCTTCACCGAATGCTTTTCTTTTTATCAGAACCAGACGAAATCTGCAGTCATAGCAGTACCTTATGGGGTAAAATTGCCTGCCAAATTACAGTCAAATAAGTACAAGACATTAAGTATGATGTCCCCTTAAATATGTGTGTGTGCTTAAAAGGAAGGAATTGTCTTTTAAAAGAAATCATGGCAGAATCAGATGAAATTTGCAAAAATAAGTTCCCTTTCTGAGGCGATCAAGCCAGGTTTCAGAGGAGTAAGTGCAGGGACTTTTGTGCAAGGATTTCCTCCAAATGACATTTTATTGTATTCTGCTATGATTTTTGTGACCATTTGTTATGAAAAATATGAGTTTGCACTGTGGAAAACATAGAAATAGAGGTGAAGAGATCAAGAATTCTATACTGGCTCACAGTAATGGTACCTTGGTCCGATCTAGATGGACAAAAAGAAGCGCTTTAAGGGCTAAAAAGCCTGCCTTTAGGGTTAGGGAGGGCGTAGTGTCTACACCCTCCCTAGGCCTAAAGTACATGGACGCCGCCATTTAAAGATGGCGGCGTCCATACGGACGCGCCAGAAGAGCGTCATCATGTGTGCAGCATTTAGATTCACTGTGCACATAATGACGCTCTAGCGCCGTGGGAGGGCGCCAATCACGCCCTTCCCGTGGCGCAAAAAAAAGAGCTCCAAAACGGAGCTCTTTTTTTGCATTGGGTCTTTGCCGCTGCCTTTTAATGGCCGCAGCAAAGACCCAGGGAGAAAGGGGCCGTGGAGGCAGCCCCTTTCTCCCTTCAGCCCGTTGAGGGAAGCGGGGTGCAGCGGGTGCCCAGAGCACCTGCTGCACCCCGCTTGGAGGCCGCGGGGAACCGGCAGTTTGCCGCTTCCCCGCGGCCTCCAAAAGTGGGATGAGACCTCTGGGGCTGCCCGTGTGGCAGCCTTGGCGTCATCCCGCTGCTTAAAGGGGCAAGTACAGACCGCCCCTTTTGGGTGGTCTAGAAAGCCCCCTTGATACTAGAGAATCTGGCTGGAATTCTGTATGACAATTATAAATGCATAAACTGGAGTTACAAATGTGTGACTGCTACATATCCATCGTCCTCATATAGCAACTAGTTTAGGGGCTACATAAGTACTGTGCAAATCCCCCAATCTGCACTTTCCAAGCAACAGACATGGCAATCAATGGGGGTCTGTTATACTTTCACTTGGGAAGCAGCTGGCTGCCATTCCCACCCCATCCCTTGTGCAAGTGATCTCTGGTGTGAGGAGGATTTGTGAAAGGGACATTGTTTCTGCCTATTTCAATGGTGATTGCTCACAAGATGGGTGGAAACACCATCCAGCTGCTTCTTTAGAAACGGGGGAACAGATCGCCATCAACTGCAACAGCCACTGCTCAGTAAGTGGGGATGAGTGGCGGGGGAAGGGGGGTTCGAACTGGAATTCACTGTGTAACACCTTAACTATGTTGCTCATGCATATGTTAAGACCATACAGGATTTGGTCTCTGTCTCTAGAAATTTCATATGGAGTAGTGGATTGGATGCCTTGTATGAGTGACCCTTGTCCTCAACAGATGCACTTCTCATAAAGTAAATATGACAAATGCATATGTATTTTTAGTGTTCTTTAGAACATCATTGGGGGATAAGCATTCAAGATTTAGTATAAAAATTTAAGCAGGGATATGAAGAAGCTCTGACATGTTGACATTCAAGTAAAACTTCCTCCTATTTGTGTTTAGAGCTGTGAGATGATTAGTCACTTGAGAGGACCATTTTTCCCTTTGGTTTCCCCATTCTTAAGAGTTGCATTGTCAGGGTGGTCAGAAGCTCAGACTTACTGCTTCAGCCCAGGTGAGAGCCAATTGTGTTTTCCAGGATTATTGCATGAAGTTAAACACTTCAGGCTAGATTTTAAACCAAAGTGAAGGAAGTATTTACTAATCCTATTTAACAACTAATGAGATTATACATACACTTGTGCAGTACATTACAGTGCCAGGTTGAGAGCCTTACTTTTAAGTTTTCCTTCACACATTTTCATCTTAATGCTCTAATGTTCCCCAGACCCTAGAGTTGTAGCAATTAGTGGTTCCCATGACAGTGCAGGGATGGGTCCATTTTGGGTTTTAGTCTGAACTATCAAAGGGGCTATCCAACTATTGAATCTATATAAACTTCACCCCTCCACTTATTTATGTTATATATACATCAACGTTAAGAATATCAAAGAAATATTAGTCTTTTAGAGTCTATTTTCTTAAGATTATTTTTCCCTTGAACCTTTTGCACTACACAATTATAGCACCATAATTACATTTTAACTGCCATGGTGGAATCCTATGGAATCCTGAGGTTTGTAGTTTGGTGAGGTACTAGAGCTCTCTGTGGAGAATTCTAAATGCCTCTCCCTATACTGCAAATCCCATAACACTATAAATGTGTAGTGTGCTGTCCAGAAATAATGGGTTGACCTCCTAGGTTTCCTGCATAACTATGGGGTTTTACAGATTGCCCCAAAAGGGAGCCCTCCCGGTGCCTGTTTTTCTGCACGAGGGAAGACACAGCAGCCAAATCGTTGATTTCCACTGGCGAAAAAGAAAAAAAAAACCCTGCAAAAAGCAGGTTCGTTTTAAGCCATGGCACAATTTTGGCGGCGGCATAACCATGTGGATGCCGTGCGGCATTTACATAATGATGGTGACACCCATGTAAACAGGGCACAGCCATCCTGACACCCTCATCACATGCTAGGGTTGTGGGGCATGTATACGCTCTGCCCTCAGGCAATCCTAACACATGACGATGGTGCCACAAAGGGCTGATACGTATCGGCTCTGTGTCTCTTAATTGCTTCATTCAGTGAAATCATTCGGAGGCATGGAGCTCAGTGTCATCAGTACGCTGATGACACTCAGATATATTTCTCCATGACCAGATCATCTGTGCAGACCTCAAATGGCGTCTCCTCTCTCAATGACTGCCTGGCAGTGGTAATGGACTGGATGAGGGAAAAAAGATTGAGACTGAATCCAGGCAAAACGGAGGTACTGACAGTTACCGGCCTGAAACCAGGCTTGAGAATACAACTCACGGTCCTAGATGGAGTCACACTTTCCTCGAAGAACCCTGTTTGCAGTCTGGGAGTGCTCCTAGACTCGTTGCTTCACATGACTAGTCAGGTGAATGCGACAGTCAGGAGTGCCTGTTATCAGCTTTGGCTGATATGTCAGCTGCACCCTTTCCTGGAGATGAGGGATCTGGAAACTGTGGTACATGCTTTGGTCACCTCACGTCTTGACTACTGCAATGCACTCTACATGGGGCTGCCCTTAGGCTTAACCAGGAAACTTCAATTGGTACAAAACATGGCAGCCAGATTAGTCTCTGGAGCTTCCAGAAGAGAGCATATAACTCCAGTGCTCAAATCTCTTCACTGGCTGCCTATTAGTTTCCGGACACAGTATAAAGCGCTGGTTTTAACCTTTAAAGCCCTACATGGCTTGGGTCCATCTTATCTCAGGGACCGCCTCTCCCCGTACGATCCTCCCCGCACACTTCGATCCTCTGGTAAAAATCTGCTAAAGCCTATCAAAACCAGGCTGACTCAGACCTCCCAGAGGGCTTTTTCTGCCACTGCTCCCAAGCTCTGGAATAATCTGCCGGATGAGATGCGTCTCGTGACATCTTTAGACTGCTTTAAAGCAGCCTTAAAGACTCATCTCTTTCGGCAGGCCTTCCCTTGAAATCTTTGACCCCAGCTCCGGACTTAGACTATGCTTTTTGCCTATTCCCACGTCTCCGACCCTCAACGTATGATGTGGCCGCATAAGAAGGGGTCTGGATACACCTATACTGTTTTTAGATCCTACAGTTTTTAATTTATTGCTGATTTAATTTATTTTTAATGGGTGGGAGGTTGGAATATGGGTTATGGGGCTGTTTTAATTTTAACTTTGTTCTAATTCATGTCTTTTAATATGCTGTATTCTGCTCCGAGTGTTCTTACAGAGGAGCGGATTATAAATAAACCATTATTATTATTATTATTATTCATGATCAGCAGAGTGTTACACTCATGACACCCAGAGCCCCAGTCTGTGGTGCCTTGGAAACCCTTCAGTTGGGCCACTGTAGCTGAAAAGGTAGGGATTTTTTTCAGTCATTAACAGTTGTAAATGTGAATCTCCAGTGTTGCAAGATTGTAAATTCACTCTACACTTTTGTAACTATGAAACAAGATGCCAGCCAGTATCTACTGAAAAGAAAAATTCCCTGTGCAAATAACATTTTTAATCAAGAAATGTTTTCTTTGTAAATACTGTTTCCTATGCAGGAAATATTGATTCATGTGCAAGAAATTTGTCATCCATATAAAAATGACACTTTCTGTGCCAAAATACCCATATGCATTAAAAAAAAAAAAAAGGATAGATCCCGAACTGTGGATATCTTAGCCTGTCTCAGATTTCCCCCATCAGGGTTTCCTGACACTCAAGAAACCCGTTTTTGGGCCATTTTTAATACATGTTGGCATATTCTTTCCATCCCTTCTATGATCACTGCTCCCTTTTTGCACAGACCTAGCTATGGATTCCTCCATTGGCCATGGACTGGACTCCATGTCCTTTGATTCTGTGACATCTATCTCTGTCTCTGTCTCTGTCTCTGTCTCTGTCTCTATCTACCACTTAGTTTTGTATTCTTTTGCTTCTCAAAGAGAAAAGACACGAATTCTTGAAAAACTTTGTGTGCCAACTGATGAAAAATAAAAAGCTCATCTTATGCAGGAGGTGAGAAATCTCATGGGTGTTGCTGATTTCTTGACAGGATGTCTTGATACATCAAGATACCCTGTCTTGTAAAAACTGACTCATTTTGCTAATATTCCTCATAGCCTTTATATAGGTAAAGGCGCTGTACCAAGAGTTCTTCTCTTCATTATCAGCTCCTACAGAGCAGTCGAATGGAAAGGATTAAATAAATGAGTGAAAAATTTGGTGGCTTGAACTGACTGTTCTGAATTGGCAATTTTCTGTGTTTACAATGTTAAGAGATATGCTCTAGAGCTCATCAGTCCCAATATTTACTTCCCATATACAGTAGCAAGGTCTGCATGGTGTTTCCTCAGTTACTTGAAATAAAACAATGTTTTAACTAATGCTACTTCTTCCACACAGTACAAGTATTCATGGCAGACCATAAAATTGTCATTTGATATGAATTGGTGAAATTAGTGCCACAAAGCATTTAATCAATACAGAGCTGACAATATTGGCAACACAAAGAACTATATTCTATCTATAATGCGATATTCAAGGCATGACCTACCTGTAGATTGTACACTTGTCTAATGCAACAATTCATTTTTTTACCTGACTACTTTTTAGAACAGAATCAATAGCCACATTGGAATTTAAATTAGAATGTAAGGAGATATGTGCTGGAAGTACCTAGATTTGTTGGCAGCAGCATAGACAGGTACACAGTCTCTATATTTTTGCATTAGATATGGTTACCTTGATCTCTATATTGATTTCAGCAATGTTGGTTGTATAGTTTTACTGACTAAGCTGTCATTCCTCATGAATGAACTTTGTGCTCAAAGGAAATGAACAAAGTGTTTTTGCTTAAACTTTGCAACTTTTTCTTCTTGAAACTGAAAGCACATTAGCTAAGACAATTTTCCATTGTTTAGACAGAATTTATGTAGATCCTCTGAGGTAATTTTAAAAAAATTATATTCAGCAACAAGCTCACCTTTGCATTTTCTTCCTTGAGCTTTTTTTTGTAACTGTTTGAAGTCCATGATGTTTTCTGCTAGTAGTATGCTGTCATTTATATATCTTAAATTGTTAATATTCCTTTCTCCTAACTTTACTCCTTCTTCTCCTGAGTTAAACCTGCTTTTCCTACAATATTTTCTGCATTCTAGTTGAACATGTAGGGTGATAACGGCTGCCTTACCCGACCCTCTTGCCAATTGGGAACCATTCTGTTTCTCCATATTTTGTTCTAACAGTTACCTCTTGTTCTAAGTACAGATTTCTTATTGGGACTATCAAATGTATTGGCACTCCCAAGTCTTTAAGAACATTCCATAGCTTTTCATGATCTATGTAGTTAGAGACTTTGCTATAGTCTATAAAACATATTCAGATTTTATTTTGCAGTTACTTGGTGTGCTTCATTAGCCATCATATGTTTGCTGTGTGTCCTTTAGTGTCTCTGCTTTTCCTGAACCCTGCCTGTATCTCTGGGAATCCTCTCTCCATATATGAATGGAATCTATGTTGCACAATTTTAAGCATAATTTTGCTTGTGTGGAATAGGAATACAGTGGTCCCCCAAGATACGAAGCCCCCGGGGAACGAAATCCCTGGGAGCCGAAACCGCCAGGGCGAAAAAAAGCCCCCGGGATGTGAAGAAACCCCCGGGATACGAATGAGAAAAACCGCGTGGCCCCTTTAAATTGGCCGCGTGGTCCGTCAGAGAATGCGGTCCCCCAGGAAACGAAGATTTCCGGGTTACGAAAGGTAATCCGGAACGGATTACCTTCGTAACCCGGGGGACCACTGTAGCTGCTGCCGTTTTATGTGTCTCCTTTTTTGTGGATGAGAATGAATAATCTGTTGGCAACCATTTTGTTTCCCATATATATTGACATATTTTAGTTAACACTGGAGTTGATACTGTCAGTTTGGATTGTATCAATTAAATTGGAATATCATTTGTTTCTTGTTATTTATTCTTCCCAGTTTCTCTTATTGCAGCTTTCACCTCACTTTCTAGAATTTGGAGTTCATTTTCACTTCTTCATTCCATGTGTCATTCATTTTTTAATTGCAATCAACTTCGTTTTATTTCTTCTTGGTCTTGTAGTATGTTTCTCTTCTTGTCATAGAGCATCCTGGCTTTTGGTTTGAATGTCCCTTTCAGTTCTTTTATTTTGTGGGAAATAATCATTTTTTTTGTTATTGTCTTCTGTTTCTCTGCACTGATTATTACAGTAGTCCTCTTTATCCTTGTACGCTAGTCTTTGTATTTATGGTTCTGATCTCCCTTTTGTTTTACTTATCTTCTTTCTTTTACTGCTTGAAGCGTTTCCTCTATTATTCATTGTCTCTTCCCTTTCTCTTTGAAAGAAGAAGTGTTTTCTTGCATTCTTCTTTATGTTCCTGGCTTCTGACCATAGTTCTTCTGGTTCCCAGTCAATTATGCTTAATACCACAAATTTGTTTCTTACATTGTCTCTAAATTCTCTTCCATATATGTTATCAGTTACATCATGGCTTTAATCTGAATTTCTTTCCCACAAATAAACATTGCAATGTGGTCCTAATGAGGGATGGATGTACTTTCTTTTACATTCAAGTTGCTTTAATCTCACTCTTTTTGTCTATTCATCAGTGATACCTATATTGGCCAACTGAAATGCACAATATACTTGTTGCAAGCTTTTTAAGTTCCATGGGCTTCTTCATCAAATGTTAAAAACCAAACAGGAGAAAAAAAAATGGACACGTTAGTCAGATGCCTACATGTTGTTTCAGTCCTTAGTAAAGATGCTATGTATAACATCTTTACTAAGGACTGAAACAACATGCAGGCATCTAACATCTCCAATTGTTTTTTTTCCCCATCATGTTTGGTTTTAGCATTTTACCTGATGACCAATCATTATCCCGATTTATAAAAAAAGAGATAAAAATGATCCTTCAAACTATCAACCAATAAGTTTACTGTCCATGATTGGTAAACTATATGGCTGTTTATTAAACAACCCATTTATAATCTGGGTGCAGGTGAAAAAAGTTCTGGGGGACGAACAAGCTGGCTTTAGAAAAGGCAAGTCTTACCTGATGAAGAAGCCCATGGAGATTCAAAAGCTTGCAGTAAGTATCTTGTGCATTTTGGTTGGCTAATAAAGGTACGACTGATGGATTTCTATTTGTATTTATTAAATTTCCAATACAGCTACCCCTGCATATTTTTATCTATGACATTTATGGAGAAATTAGCAAATTTTGGTAAGTTTTATCCACATCTGAAAGAAGAAACTTGATGAGGAGATGAAACAAAAATGAGAAACATCTTCAGTTTGTGCTGTGGCTCCTCTAACTTTTTAGATTTTCAGACCAGTGCTTAAGTGCTGGTAAAACGCTGCTAAATCATTTAGGAAGCGTGCGTGTGTGAAAGACTGATGTGCTTCCTAAATGTCAGGGGATCATCTGCTTCCCTCCACCATCCCTGAATTGTGCAGGAATAGACAAATTCCTATGAATGCAAATTTTCCATTCATAGGAATTTGCTTCTCTCTGAATGATTCAGGGATGCTGGAAGGGAGCCAACAATCTCCTGATGTTTAGGAAGCATGTCAGGCTTTCACATATATACGCTTCCTAAACGATTTAGCAGCTTAAATGGTGGTCTGAAAATCTTCTTTATGTTTAGATTCATCTACTTTGCCATCCACTGGCCAGACCAATCAGTTCTTTTTTCCCCCTGCCTAGGTAGAAAAACATCCTGATCATTTTCTATATTTCATTGCATATAACTGTCAAAATGCACCAATAAAATACATAAATGAAGCATAAAAGGTATGCTAAAGCTATGTGTCACCCCTTTGAACAACAGATAATGGGCTTAAATGAAGAAGCATAAACATCAAAGTTTAAAAAAGTATCTGTTTATAAGAATCCTGATGTGATAGGGACCTACCTGAAACCCCTAGTGAAGCAATTTATTGGGGGGGGGATTTAGAGTATAAAGCCACAAACAGATATAAGATTAGAGTGGGACCTTGTTATCCACTAAGGTTTGGTTCCAGACTCACACCCCCCCCCCCCCCCGTGGATAACAAAATCTGTGGATGCTGAAGTCCCATTAAGTATAATGGCATAGCAAAATGTTGTCCCATATATAAAATGGCAAAATCAAGGTTTGCTATTTGAAATTTATGCCTTTAAAAATATTTTTACTCTGTGGATGCTTGAATTTGTGGATAAATAATCTGTGGATAAGAAGGGCCAACTGTATTTGTTTTGCAACTATTTGTTTTGCAATGTCGAGAAATCAGCAACAGATGGGCAACAGTAATTCATCCCTTAATATACATACTGAATATATATATATATATATATATTTCTGCATGTTTCTACCACATTCTACTACATTCTACTACTGTAGACTACAGACTAGATACACAAATTCACATAGGATTCCAGAGGAAAATCTCTATGTATCACCCCCCCTCTCTCTCTGAATGGACCTACTGGGATATAAAATAGATTGGACTGAATGGGGCTTACCCCCTGGAAAATATATACAAAACTAGACATGGAAAGAGAACTGCCAGAAGGCACTAGAATATGACCTTTATTATATTATATTTTGTGGAGAGATATATTGTATCCTGGCATCTTTTCTACTATACCGTATCAAAGGAGATATTATCAGTGTTCTGGATTAGAAATTGCATCATATTGGGAAGAAAGAAGGGATGAGGGAGGAATAGATGCAGATGTAAGTAGTTTACTCAATAACAAGGCAGAGATGGAGGAAAGATTTCACAGCAAGGTGCAGAAAATGTCAAAAATACTGTAACTATTTGTGGAAGCATCTACTTTAATTCATGGATAAATTTTAATGACAAGCAATTCTTCCCATTTGCAGATTCCATTATGTCTGGCCCTGCATAGTATCTGTTGGAAAATAAGAATCCAGTGCCAAACATTTTGCTTAGATTTCTCTGGCATCCCTAGCAGCAAACCTAGTTCATCACAGATAGTATCTGTGATTGAAAATACATTTAAATCCAGATTTCTAAGAATTCAGCCCTTAAATCCTGTGCTTGGATTGCCAAATGAGTCAGTTTTGCTTTCTCTGTTGTTGTTGTCACTTTTGCTTCCATTGGACAACCTGGCATATTGTTATTCTATAGATAGTAATTTCATTCAAATATTTGTAAATTTGTTTCAAATTGCTCACAAGAAACACCCCTAGAGCTACAACTGTTTTCTTTTCTAAGAGACAATGAATCTCCATTTCTGGGTATCAATTTTGTCAAATTTTTTGTCATCATTTTGACTTCATTTCTGTTATCTCACATATTCTTGTTACAGACTTTTGACCATTCTTCTAATTGGATTGTTTTGCCAATGTTCTGGTCCCACAGTACCATATTCTTTTTTAGAGTTTCTTCTTCAATTTCTATTGATATAAGTAATTTATAAAAATTTGTTATCATCTTTTTATCCTCATATATATATACCGTGTGTGTGTATATATACACACACACATATATTTCAAAGTATAATCCTGGCATTTCTTATCTTCAGTTTGTGTAGTCTTGTTACATGAACTAATAAGGTGATCAACAGTTTCATATTTTTTCTTTATGTGTGTGTGTGTGTATGTATAGATAGATAGTCCAAGATACTACTTCAGGACACTTAGCTATGATTTGTCTTGAGATGCAAAACTCCCAAACCTATCTTTTTTCTACCCCCCCCCCCCCCAAAATAGGGGCATTGCAATTACTGAGTAGTGCCAAATCTACCCAAGGAAAATCTGCCCATTGCTAGCTTCAGTTCCATATATAAAAAGAACCTTCCCTGATTTCTCCTACATTTCTCTCACAGACTAAACTTTGTACTACATTTCTCTCACAGACTAGTCTGGAATTGTTGGTGGTATGATTTGACTATATATGAAGGGTCAGTATATGGCAAGGTTAAAGGGGAATATTATATATCTTTGAGTTCCAAAATAGTCACTTTTATTATTCAATGAAATATTCTTTTTGGCTTGGCTTTTAATTAGTGCTTCCAATGCAATTACCAAAATAATAAATCTCAACATAGTTTTTCAGTTAACAGCATTCACCTCCATAAAAACATATGAAAGGAATAACCTTGAACATTACTGCATTATCCAGACAAATTCATGAGAGTTTTTAAAAAGTATTTCATGTGGTGTGTAAATTATTAACTTTCTTAATGAGCTTTTTCAAGAATGCTCTTAATAGGTGACTAAGATATTAACCTTTGGGTTACAGAAGTTGCATTTAATATTTTTTCCAAGTTAAAAACTTTTTAAACACCCATTTGCATTAACTTCATTTTTCTGTTACTGCATGCAAAAATATTTCAGTCCAGCCAGCAGTGCTGAAAATTAGGACAATTGTGAGAAAAGCTAAAGCATCCCTGTTTAATTTTTTTCAGAGAGAAGATATGAAATATAGTCTACTGTCTGCAGGTCCTGCACACACAACTTTGGAGGCATAGATTGCACTGGCTAAGAGGTGGCAGCATTCCCACCTTCATAAGTGGCCAGCTGCCTCATCCCACAATGCTACCCCTTCTGGAGTACCCAGGACTTCGGGAAGTGGAAGCTAAGGAGATGAATGCCATGCTAGCCAGCAGGAGGGTATTGGGACCTAGATCACCCTTGGGATTTTTTATATTCTATTAGTATGTTATGATGTTGATTTTGATAGTATGGTGTTCCATCAGTATGGGAGCCAAGAATTAAACAAATTACTGTTTGGACTTGGGATAAATGGGATTCCCTCCATTTATCAGATGACTTCTTCCCAGATAACAAAGGGTTAAACTTTGGGGTAATAAGGATTTACATCACAGCTGATGGGATGGCAATTGTCCAATGAGATGGGGAAATTTGGAGAGAAACACAAACCATATTTCAGACCTGAGTGAATAATGATAGCAGAA
Source organism: Urosaurus nigricauda (assembly GCA_034509955.1). Classification (NCBI taxonomy): domain Eukaryota; kingdom Metazoa; phylum Chordata; class Lepidosauria; order Squamata; family Phrynosomatidae; genus Urosaurus; species Urosaurus nigricauda. Next base: position 307,992,368 of record JAOEGL010000001.1, on the reverse strand, counting down.
CAGCATGTGATTATTACATGAGCAGAACCCAAAGCTTCAATCTTTTGAACCTGACCTGGTTACATAAATGGCATGTACTTCAAAGGACTGAAGTGAATGGGTATTCTGTGAGTTTCGTTGCATGTTGGCATTTGAACATGAGGCTGTAGCAGTAATATAGATCTTTTTAGCACATGAAGGCATGCTGGTATTTACACATCACACACCCAAGCTGCCTGAGAGCTGGCTTTACTGGCCAGATAGGCAACTGCACAAGGGATGGGCAATTCCTACCTGCAACTCAGCCATAAGCCTCACTGTTTGTTCTGGTGTGACCAGAAATAAGGAGATTATTTGGGGGCAAGGGGAATGAAACTGCCACTGTTCGTGGTAATTTGAATGGTGTTTTTATATTGTTCATTAAAATAATATTTTTGAAAGGGATTTGGGAACTTAGACAATCTCTTGGAGGCTTTGGAGAACACAAAATGGAACACTAGTGGTTGCTTGAGGCTCATAAACTTTTCCCATCCCTGGTACAAAGTCATCTCACCTTAGGCTTTAGCTACTGCTAAGGCCCTTATCACATGGAGGCTTACCATTGGCAGAACATTCCTGAAGTGTTCCTGAAGCATTCCTGAAGCACGAAGATGTGATAGCTGGTCTCACTTCTAAATCATCATTGAGGCATCTCGCTTCTCTCCCATCCTCAAAGCGTTTGTGGAACAGCCATTTCTTCAATAAAGGGAACTTCCATTATACAAGAAATGGCTGCTGCATGAATTCTTTGTGGATGGGAGAGAAGCGGGACGCCTCAATGATGTTTTAGAAGTGCAACTAGCTATCACACCAGGCTTTAGGAATGCTTCAGGAATGTTTTGTGACATTTTGGTGATGGCAAGTGCCTCCATGTGATAATCCCCTAAGAGTCCAGGACCACAGAATGCTCAAAATACATTTCTCTCTAACTTGCCATGCTTGCTTCACATACCTAAATGTGTTTCCAGACCTGGCAACAAGGGATTTTAATGGGAAGATCACTGAACTCTGTGGTCTGCAATAGACTGCCAGAAAGGAGTGCTTTTTCTGCACTGGGTTTGGGCTGTCTTAGAAGGCTGCAGCACACCTTCAGCCCAATTCGAGGGCATGCATCATCTGAATACCATACCCCTGGATTAGTCTGAAGGCAGCATTTTTGGCCAGTCTGTTTTAGGCTTTGGATGAAGAAATATAGGGCATGCTTATCAAATTTACAGATAACACACAATTTGGAGGAGTAGCTAATAAATAATCCAAAGGAAATGACCAACATGCAAAGTGGCCTTAATAGATTTGAAAGCTGGGCCAAGACTTAAAAAAATGAATTTCAACAGGGACAAAGTAAGGTACTGCACTTAGGCAGACAAAAAATGAAATAAACAGATATAGAATGGGGGAACACCTGGCTTGTCAAAAGTACATTTGAAAGGGATCTAGGAGTTCTAGTAGACCACAAATTGAACAGGAGTCAACAGTATGATGCAGCAGCAGCAGGGGGTGGGGGGGAGACAATGTGATCGGTTGCAGCAATAGTGGTATAGTGTCTAGATCAAGGGGAGTGATAGTGCCACTCTATTGTTTGGTCAGGTCTCACCTGGAATGCATCTAGATCTGAGCACCACAATTCAAAAAGGACGTTGACAAGCTGAAGCCGATCCAGAAAAGGGTGAGCAAAATGTGAAAGGTCTGAAAACCATGAGGACCAATTTAGAGATCTGGGTATACAGTATTTAGCCTGGAGAAGAGAAGGCTAAGCAGTCATGTGATAGCCCTGTTTAAATATTTGAAGGAATGTCATACTTAAGATGGAGAAAGCTTGTTTTCTGCTGCTTCAGACTATCTGCTTTATCACACTATGGGGCAAACAGGATTTAAACGAGAGTTAAACAGGAAATGCCCTATGTTAATCATAGTACATTTCCTTTTTAACTCTTGTTTAAATCTTGTTTGCCCCCTAGTGTGATAAATCCATGGAGCAATGGATGCAAACTACTGAATAGCCTTTGAAGTCTCTTCTAACAATATGATTCTATGATTCTGTTATTGTTTTTGTATTGTTCTCCATCTGATTTTGTCGAATTAACCCAATGCCAAATGACAGCATCATTATCAACAACAGTTGAGCCAGGCATGGAGTGAATATGGAAAAGGGAAAAGTTCCATAGATGTAGACTACGCTAGACATGAAATACATCTGTTCTGCCTGTTATTTTGTTCACCTTGGAAACTGTTTCAAAGCAGATCAATCTGGGGCTAACCAAGGATAAATTTGTGAAATCTTAAAATATAAATAATAATAATAAAACACAAATTGCTAAAAGTGTCTGAATTAACAGACCAGAATAATTTAAAGCAATTAGTACTTATTACAACAGGAGGTGGATTTTGTCTAAGTGAGAGTTTGAGAAATATTTGGCTATCTTTCTGAGGCACAACAGGAAGCCAAGGATTCATAGATAAACAATCAGCAAGAATAAACAACAAATGCATTTTATATAAGAAAAGACTGCCTTTTTAGAAGGTAGGATTTAATTTGTTTAAGGGTTGTAGGAAAAACAATAATTGTAGGACAGTGTTTATTTCTTTCATGTTGATCTGTAGCCATTGAAAAACATATACATGTTACTCAGAAGAAGACTATACCTGAAAGAAATCAATTGAAGACTTCTCCCTTTATTTAAGATTCAGAACTCAGTTCAGAAAACAAGTCTGAATTTTGTACTCTATTCATGATGCCTCTAGACAAGTCAGAAAATTTCTTAAAGGAATAAGCCTGCAAGTTATTTTAAAATATTGCTTTCCCTTCTGCACTAAATACCCAATCAGTTGCATTGTATTTGGGAACGTTTTTACAAGTAGCAACTAAACAATGGAATAGACTGATTACTTCCTGCAGGTGCCCAACAATATAGTGCAGGTAAGTTGGCAGGCAATTTGATGACACAGACTCTCTCTCACACACACACACATAATTAAAGAAAAAAAAATACATTCAACATTTCTCAGCAGAGTATGGTGCTGTACATTGTACACCCTCTTTCTATACATCTCTGCTCCACTTTGTGTAGTTCATCATTACTTTCCGTTGTAATGACAAATAAAACAAAGTCTCTAGACAACTTCTCTTGATGAACAAACTAGTGATAATTCACACCAGGATGATTAGCAGAGCCTTGAGGGAGAGTGGGGCTTTGATACCCTCCATGATAAGACCAAGATTTTCAAATGTAGGTGTGGTCCTGCAAACCAAGCTGAGGCATGTGATGGGGGCAGAGTCAATATATAAGGACAGTACGTCCCCCCCCCCCATCCTGCCTCTTTTTGACAATGCAGCTCACCCACCCACCCTAAATACAGTTTGAACTTTGTTGGTTACTTTGGGGCTGGGTAGGAATTTTCTCCTCTTTTCCCAGAGGTTTTTTTTTTTTTTTTTTTTTTTTTTTTGCCTACCCCATACTGTATGAAGGGACTGGGAATTGGCCATGGGTTTCACTGGCCCATATGGGGTTAAAGAATTGTTTGGTACACACCATTGGCACCCCTTTGTGGTGAAAGTTTAGGCTCCTGAACAGCTTAGACACGTCAAGGGACATGGAGTTGTGAAAGAACCTGCCTATGGGGTAGACCTGGGGCTTTTGCTCAACCTTACAAATTTGAGGGAGTTTGAGGGAGAGTGCCTTAGGTTTACCTTCCTAGGACTGGCTGAGGATGCAATCCGAATCATCGGATTTACATCAGGGTTCAGTGTTTGTGCCCAAAGGGAAGGCTAAAGAGCAGGATAGGACTGACACCTTGCTTCAGCTGGACTCGCACCAGGCTTTCACTTTATTTATTCTCTCTTGGCATTTAAGGTTGAAGTTCAAGTGCTTAGCTTTAAATAGGATATAGGTCAAATAAACGGCCTTTTATTCATCCACTTTAAGCGTCTGGTCACTTTATTTCATGGTTGGGTATCAAGTGCATGGATACTGTTGCTCTCAGTTAGGGTAGGTCCATTGAATTTACATATGTGTTGGCATCAGTTGCTCATTTGATTCAATGGATCAGCTTTAGCTAGATCTGTTGATTGAGAATTGGTTCATATAGATCATGGGTAGTATCTGAAAAACATGGAAGTAAGAAAGAAATTATTCCATTTATTAATTGATTTATTTGTTTGTTCTAGAAACTGTACATATAGTCAAACTTAGACATTGTTTTTAAAAATTCTCCAACATCCTCCCCCCCCCCCAAAAAAAGTATCTGATTATATTTCCCTCCATGACAACTGCATCTTTCATTAGCTACTGTATTTGTAGTTCTCAGATTTCAAACCCTATCTTGCCAATAAGAACTGGATAGTAACATGTTATTTTTCCCCCATTTTGTAGAATGAATGATTGCTAGAAGTAATGTTCTCATTAGATATTAACATGTTCTGCATCATTACTACTGTTTATAATCCTCAGGGAATAGTAAAAAGGAGAAGTGTAAGATAGGCCTAATCAAATACATTCTGTTTTCATGATCCAACAAGATGGTACCCATTCTCCTATTTCAAGTACAAAAGCTAATTAGACCAGCAATTGAATTTTTCTTCAGTACTGGGTAGTGATCAGTATCCTCCATCATACCTAAAAACGGTGAACTAGCTTAAGAGATATGGAGTAGGCTTCATTACATAAGCACAACTTTGAAATGCTACCCTTTTTAATTATAATATCCAGAATTTACCAGACTGGCTGATAGATTAAGGAAATACAGTTTAAAATAATAAAATTTTCAACCTTTCAGTCAGTTCTAAAACCTTTACAATGCTCCTCTACAGCCTAGCAGATACTGGAAAGTTCCTTTAAAGAAGAATGGACATAATGACATTCTGAATCCATCAAGAAATGAACAGTGGAAGAAGGATGCTCTGGGTATATTATGACTCAGTTATGGATGGCTTCAGCCTATCTTTATAGTCATTTTTGCTAATAATAATGTTATTTATTCCCTGTCTCTCTCCTGAAACTGGGAATCCAAGGTATAGATAAATGCACAAAAAGTTATTAAAATAAGACACCAACAAATTTTGCCTGGAATCCTGTTGGGGACTTGCATCTTTAAAACTGGATTTAAGTTTATGGAAATTAGAATTTTACAGTTATGTAATATCCATATCCAGTACAGGTTTCCTGTTATGTTACTACATAGGAGAGCCAGCAAAGTGCCTCATGTGCATTCATAGAGTTATAAGCTGGGTATATGAAGGAAATGCTGGGGATGTAGAATATCCTGGGAGGCCTTTGACAAGGTCCCCTGTTATATTCTTGCAAACAAATTAGTAAAATGTGGCCTAAGCAATACTACTCTTAGGTGCATTTGTCATTGGTTGGCTGACCAAATTCAAAAGGTACTCCACAGTGGCTCATCTTCATCCTAGAGATAAGTGACTACTGGGGTGCACAGGATTCTGTCCTGGACCCAGTGCTATTCAACATCTTTACCAACAATTTGGATGATACAATAGAGGGCATGCTTATCAAATCTGCAGATGACACCAAACTGGAATAGGTAGCTGATACCCCAAGAGCCAGCATGGTGCAGTAGTTTGAGTGTTGGACTACAACTGTGGAGACCAGGGTTCAAATCCCTGCTCATCAATTGAAACCCAGAGCAAGTCACCTAGAGCAAGTCACACTCTTTCAGCCTCAGAAGATGGCAATGATGAACCCTCCTCTGAAGAAACCTACCAAGAAAATCCCATGATAGCTTTACCTTAGGGTCACCATAAATTGGAAATGATTTAAAGGCACAAAACAACAACAACAACAACAAAGCTAATACCCAGAGGACAGAATATCAAAATGACCTTAACAGATTAGATAGTTGGGCCAAAACTAACAAATAGAATTTTAACAGGGAGAAATTCAGGTAAAAGGTACTATATTTAGAGGGAGAAATGAAATGCATTAATATAAGATGGGTGATACCTGACTTCACAACACTACATGTGAAAGGGATACAGAAGTCTTAGTAGACCACAAGCAGAACAATTAACAGTGTAATAGGGCAGCTAAAACAGCAAAACAATATTAGCCTGCACCAATAGCAATATAGTGTCTAAACTGAGGGAAGTAATAGTACCACTCTACTGTGTTTTGGTCAGACCTCACCTGGAATACTGTGTCCAGTTATGGGCAGCACAATTCAAAAAAGGATGTGGACAAGTTGAAACATTTCCAGAGAAGAGTAAACAAAATGGGAAAAGATCTGAAACCATGTCCTATGATTAATGGCTTAGGGAGCTGTGTATGTCCAGCCTAGAGAAGAGAAGAGAAGAGAAGAGAAGAGACATGATAGCAATATTTAAGTATTTGAAAGGATGTCATATTGAAGAAGGAGCAAACTTATTTTATGCTGCTCCAGAGACTAGGACACAGAACAATGTATTCAAACTACAGGAAAAGAGATTCCACCTGAACTTTATGAAGAACTTCCCAACAGTAAGAGCTGTTCAACAATTGAAGAAGCTGCTTCAGAGTGTAATGACATCTCCTTCTCAGAAGGCTTTCAATAAGAGGCTGGATGGCCATCTGTCAGAGATGTTTTGATTGTGTCTTCCTGCATGGAAGGGGGTTGGACTAGTTGGCCATTGTGGTCTCTTCCAAATCTATGATTCTAACTAGGTTCCCCTTGCCCACTAATAACTTTTTGCTTCCAACAGTAGGCAGACAGAATCACACAAAAACCTTTAGGAAAATATTGTGGAGTCTTGCTTGTATACATTTTAACATGTATATTTTAAGGTTTTTTTTAAAAATCAATTAGATCAATGAGTTTTTCAAGACAGCAGTATTTCTTAATTAATCAATGCAGAGGAATTATGTGCAGAGAGTCCATATATTAGTCCCCCTCCCCCTTTTCCTCTGCTGGCCAGTGGCTCTTTTGACCACTATAGACCGATCCATTCTCTCTGTCACTTGCTCCTCTGATTCCTTCCCTGCAACTGTACATTTCAAAATAGCAATTGGTAGGTTCCTTGGTAACAAAAATTTCAAAAACCCTCCCCAAAGATGTCTGGTTTTCCACTTCATTTCACATAATCATGGCTTCCATGACCTTCCTGGCTTCTCACTGCATGCCCTTGAACAAGAAGGATTACAAGATAACTGACCTAGGGAAATAGCTGAAACTAAACACATTATTTATCTGGGCTCCCATGACAGCTTTGGATTAATGACAAATCATTTGAGACAATTTCTCTTCTATTACTTTAACTTCTCATCCTATTTGGCTCCCATGTATTGTTAACTCCTTGTTTTTCAGATACTTTCTATGTCACTAATGCACAACTTGGAAAAAAATAACTTTTTACTGACCAAGCTGACTGGGAGGATTCTGGGGACTGTAGTTCTGGATAGTAACTTTTCCATCAAGCCTATTTGTAATTTGATTGCTGTGTGAAAGTATTCAAGTCAGTGGTCTTAGGCAGAATGCAAGGCTCTTCACTGGGTCAGGGTAAGTCAGGGGTTATAGGGAACTTGAAAAAGTTACTTTTTTGAACTATGGCTCTTAGAAACGATCAACCAGTATCAATGTTTTTCATGATACCAGGCCCCAAGATATTCCAGAGAATCTAATCAGTTCAAGATTATTTGATTGATTTAATTTATATCTTGCCTTTCTCCTGCCAGAAGACAGCAATTTAAAAGAGAAATTGGCTAAAATGTTATATTAAAAAGTTGAAAATAATAATTAAATAACAGTACGATTAAAAGCAATTTGTTGAAACAGTTTAAAATACATTTAAAATATAATTTAAAAGATATATAACAACACAGCACACCATTTTCAACATTGTTCTGCCATATGACTGAAACCCAATCAAAAACCAGCCTAAATAAATAGGTCTTAGCCTGCCAATGGAAAGAGAGAAGGATTGGGCTTAACCAGACTGTTCTGTAAACTGGGAGAAGCCACTGAGATGGCTGTTTCCCATCTCATCATTTAAGATCTTCAGGAGTGGGCTTTCTCTCTGCCCCACCACCATTACAAACTCCGGCTCACTCCCATGAGAAGATCTTTTAGATAATCTGAACCAAGCTGTGTAGGGCTTTAAAAGGCATAACGAGCATATTGAATTCTCTCTAGAAATGGAGCAGTAGCCAGTGAATCTGTTTGGGTCACACAAAAGAATATTGTTTTTCACAAAGCAGATAGTTAAACTATGGATTTCATTTTCATAATATTGCATAATGGTTGCCAGCTTCCATGGCTGTAAAAGGGGATTAGACAATGGGATCAATAACAGCAGTAACCATGTTGGCTATATATTTCTTCCAGTAACAGAGCTGCTCCTCAATTTGAGTTACCAAGAATAGGAACAAATATTATATTGATATTATGCCAATATCCTACTTGTGACCCTCTCATTGAAGCAACTGGCTGGATACTGTCAGAATAGAATGCTAGGATGTATGGCCCAATCTAGACATTAAAAATGGTGGTGTCCACATGGACCTGCTACAATGTTGTCATGGTGCGCACAGCATTTAGAAACGCTGTGCATGCCATGACGGCATGGCGCTGCGGGAGGGTGCCAAGCGCGCCCTTCCAGCGGTGCTAAAAAGGAGCTCCAAAACAGCCATGGTAAGGACCCAGGGGAGAAAGGGGCCACAGCGGCGGCCCCTTTCTCCCCTCGCCAGCCCTGAGGGAAGCGGGGTGCAGCGGGCGCCCAGGGCACCTGCTGCACCCCTCTTTGAGGCTGCGGGGATGCGGCAGTTTGCCGCTTCCCCACGGCCTCCAGAAGCGGCGGGATGGGGCCTCAGAAAATGAGTTAATGAGAACAGACACAATAGTGAGAAATAGTTTCGTATCTGCTGATGGTACAATTGCAGTGTTTTCTTCCTCTGCAGTGTGGTTACAGGTATGTGCGCCAGATGAATAGAACTAAAAAGGAGGAGGAAAGGGAGGAGGCAATTGAGAGATTAGGCTGCAGATCAAAACAAATGTCAAAAAGAAGAAAACAGGGGGCACAGGGAAGAAAAGTGGATGGGATGTCTGCGCTGGTCATTCTTCCCACTAAGAAATAAATCATCTTGATGGCCACATCAAGATGGCTGCATGTGCATATGCATTTTCAACCATAGGACTTGAAAATCTGGAAAATGCTTAAGCTTTTGAGGTGCTTCTTGACATGTATAGCAAACATATAGTATGATGAAAAGGACAAGCTCAAGCTGCCCCTCAATCTTCACTTATGTTTTCCTCTTATGCATGGAGGTTTATTAATCTGAAGGGAGACCCTCTTACATGTAGGCCCATAGGGTCAAGATAGCAAATAAAATTAATGAAGAAGAAACACACAGGCTAGGAGAAAGTGCAGCAGTTTAGATTTGCCCAAGCCTACTGAGAAGGTCAAGACTCTGCCTTCTCCTCTCTTTTCCTCCATGCTGAGGTAATTGAGTACATACCATTTACAAACTCTGAGCACATTTTCCTGCAATTCCCATGAGCAGAAGGCAAAGGTGAAGAGCTGGAGGAGAGAGAGAAACTGGGACAATTTATAAGCAGCTGAAAACCTGGTTTGACAGAGGATTGAGGGATTGAGGGATTGAGGATTGTCAGGGACTGTCCCTGACAAATTGGGACCGTAGTATGAACTCTGTAATATAAATTTACTGTTGGTCCAAAACTAACTTGGAAAATTTTGACATTGATTTACTTAGTAGACTGTTCTTTGGTATGTAACCTTGGGAACTGCAGGTGACCAAGTGAACTCTAAGGAACTCCAGGTAATTTGGGATTGACAACTACAAGATGAAACACCCACAAACATGTAGGGGGTAGAAGAACCTGTGTATCCCAAGTTACTGATGAAGGGGGTCCAAATTCTTATCTCATGTGGAGATAACATCTTATCTCATGTTTATTTTTGGTCCCATTAAAAAAAAAATCCAAGTTCTGAGGATATGATCACTTATGTGGATTTGCACAGCATAGTGGAGAGACAGATAAGCAATTCAAATTATATTATATTAAAACAAGCTAGGCCTATGGTAGAATCCCAAGGTACTGTGCTGCATAGACCCAAGGTATAGACCCAAGGTACTGTGCTTCCTAAGGCAGAGCAACAAAGACTTTCTCCTTCCTATTTAAGTCAGAGTCCATTGCATCCAAATCCAGCCTATTTATTTTGGTATATGAAAAATAAAATCCTACAATTACCTTTCCCCCATCTTTGGTAGTAAAAATAAAACATAGAATCATAGAATCATAGACAATCGTTTATTAAATACCATTGTGCTGCCTTTACCCACAACATCCTACCAGAGACAGCTACCTCAGTCTGCCTCATGGCAGAAACAATGTTATGTTATTTTTGTAAAGTATTATACTAACTTTTGCAAAGTTTTTAGAATCATTTGAATCTACTGTGTACTTCCAGGGAAAAAACTTTGTGTACTGTATTTTACATGTTATAGCAAAGCAGAGAACAAAGACTTTATTCTGTAGGACTTACTTTTGCTTCTTTTTGCTAATCACCTGCTGTCTTGAAAAAAATTATAGACATTCCATCATGACAGTAAATGTCTCTGTCTATAATTTATATTCTTGAATTATTTATTCTCAATTACCGCTTCCTCCTTTTTATTTAAATCCAGCCAATATATTAAAAGAATTAATTAAACCAAATGTTCATGCCTTTCACTTAAATTCTAAGATTGGCAGCCTTTCAGATATCTTCTCATAGCTCTCTGATAACCAGAGCCTGTGGTGCCACTGTTCCTTCAAAACAATTGTTTGTATTGTCATAACAATGTAGACTGATTAGAAATTAGAAGTTTATCTTGAACTGAATTTCAGCTACAGAGAAAGGCATTCCTGAAATTATGCCAGCATGTTTAATAATTTGCTTTTAAATTTATATATGGCTTTTCCTGCCTCAAAGAGTTCCTAAAATGGCACTCATTAAATTACAAAACAATAACAGGAAAAAAAATCAAATGGAAAAAGTCATATCAGTTAACACATTTGTTAATCAGTTAACATCAAGGCTGACACGCTGTTAGTGATGTCTGAGTGTTGGACTATGACTCTGGAGATCATGGTTTGATTCCCCACTCAAGCATGAAAACCCACCAAGTGACCTGAGGCAAGTCACATTTTCTCAGCCTTAGAGGATGGCAATGACAAACCCCCTCTGAAGAAACATGCCAAGAAAACCTCATGATAGATTCACCTTAGGGTTACTATAAGTCAAAAATGACTTGAGGAGCACAACAATAACAGCAGTAAGTACAAATCCAATTATGCTATCATACATCACTTTTTTGGTCATTGTTGACTTTGAAGAATGAACACCCCCCCCCCCCCCCGAAAGAAACACCTTTTAGCTGCAGGAGCTCCATGACCATTCTAAATGACCATTTAGAGCCATCAGAGAAGTGTCTGGCTATCCCTATCGTCAGATGAAGATCCAAACAAACATCTAGGAGACCTATAGCCAGGTGTCTGACTATTTCAATATAGCCACATGTTGCTCCAATGACCTCTGCTTTCCACCAGTCACTAAATGGCCATGGTCATCCTGCAGCTGAAAGGTGGGTTTGGGGAATTGGGGAGGGGGGCACAATGTAGTTTCATATGTGGAGCATTTATGATACATCTTAGTGCAATGCAGGATCTCAATCCAAGTCAGCAGTACACAAATAATCATATCAGGGGGTCAAATAAAGCCTCATGGGGTCTAGCCCATGAATTTTATATTTTGCCACAAACAATATCAATGCCACACCTGAAATAAGTTCCATCAATCAGCAGGGAATCTGTTAGGCAGTGGGGTGAGCCCCATCCCTTCTCACATGTATCCATTGCTCTCTTCAAGTGCAGAGTTACTTTCTGAAAGGGAGAGCTTCCTTTTTGTGTGGAGTTTCTTCATGCAGTCTAAGATGCTGGAAAATTAGAAGAATTTATAGAAAGTTGCTCTCTATGTGAAAGGAATAGAGAAACACAAAACAGGCAACAGGTAAGGTGATGTACTGGCAGGCATCCAGTGCTCACATGTTTATTCTATACAACATCTAAATATGGTATAATTAGTGCTTCTATTGCCTAGAATTCCTTTCTTAAGGGCAAAGCAGACTGACAAAAAATGCCAGCTTCGGGGTGGTGTGGGGGCACGGCATACACACATAGCATGTCATGATGCCCCCAAGCTGGCATCATGTCACCCCACCGACCACAAAGTGGGAAGGATCATGGCATTTCTGCGGCACAATGTTTACACATGCTGCACCACTGAAACATGGAGAAACTGCTGCTGCCATAGAAAAGGCAGCTTTTTGCTGACTGAAAAAGGAGTGTCTTTCTACCACTTCTTTTTGAGCTGGGAAATAGCCAAATAAGGGTCAAAGGAGTGGTGAAAAACAAAACATAAACATAACACACCATCATAAACCAAAACTGACAGAAAAGTAGATATCCTATAAACATCTCATAACTACAGTTACCTATACATAAAAACAAAACATTATTTCCACAGAATTTCTGGAATTTGATACTCCTGTTTCCTTAGTTTCTCAATACGTATAAGTTCCTTCATATCATTACAGTGTGATTCTAATATCTATTACTAGCAATGCTTCAAACAAAAACAACACAGTATCAATTTTATTTTCTAAGTCCTTATATTTTAAAAACCTTGCCATATTATCCTAAAACCAAGGCCCTTGGTGTTAGGATATGTAAACCTTTGTAATATACTCTTTGAGTTGGATTGCCAGATCCCTGGTTGATAACCTAATAAAGGATAATTTCATCACATTTACAATATTTTTATAATTACTTTTATAATTGGGATGCATAGCTTTCCTAAAGGCAGGGAGGAGATATAACATTGCTCAGGCCATGGCTCAGCTCATGCTCCTGCTTCAAGTTGTACTGTGGGTGTTGAGACTATAAACTCTCTCCATGGCAACAGCATCTGACCTAGGGCTAGGAAGGAGTGATGGAGAGACCTAGCTACACCATCAGACCTGGCCTCAAGTTGAAGTGCCCTCTCTCCATGGCAACACCGTTTGACCTAGGGCTAGGAGGGAGTGAAGGAGAGGCCAAGCTACACCATCAGACCCGGCCTCAAGTTGAAGTGTCCTCTCTCCATGGCAACTGCATCTGGCCAAGGAGGGAGTGAAAGGACAGGCCAAACTCCATCAGGCCTGTCCTAGATAATGAAGCAGAGCCCTCCCTCCAGTCCATCTGCCTTTATCCAGGCCTCAGAGGGAGAGAAGAACATTTGGACCTGATCCCCTTCCCCACCACCATTCCTTTCTCCTTTTGTGTCGTGTCTTCTTAGAATGTAAGCCTGAGAGCAGGGAACCGTCTCATTAAAATAATAATTATAAGCTGCTCTGATAGCCTTTAGGGCTGAAGAGCGGGGTATAAATAAATAAATAAATAAATTCAGTGGATGTGATGAAAGTGTGTTATGTACCATCAGCCCATAGCTTGTAGCATTTGAGTGTTTTTAAAAAGAACTAATTCAGTTACTTTTGAGATAAGATTATGTAAAGAGGTACTTTAAAAAAATGTAATGGTAAATAATTATTTTGGGGTGTTTTAAAATGGCAATAGAGTTGGATTGGGGAGAGGGGGGATTAAAAGCAATCCTCCAAGTTCTGTGGCATTAGGTAGAGTTAGGAGACCATCTCAAGTGTTACAGTTGCAGTTGTACCAGTGAGTAAGGTCGGATCACTTCTGAAATTTACATGCGGGATACAGTCAGGAGAAAACTTCTCTATATTTCAGCTGAGAAGACTGATTTTCCATGGAATATGCCCTGTCTCACTACCAGGCCAGATGCTGGAGGGAACCTGTAATGAATGCCATTGCATGGTTTTCCTGTCACCTGACACTGAAGCTGTCACAAACTGGAATTCTTTCAGAAAAGAAGCTCAGCACACAGTGCCATTACTCCCTATTTGTGAATTCACTGGCTCTACTACCCAGCCATAAATGGAGACTGAGGTAGTACCCTTGCATATTTGGGGAAATGATGTCAGCTTCCCAACTATTCCATCTCTTGCAGAACACAGCTGTGTCTGCCATACAGTTTGACCTATTGTCCTCAAGTATGCTTATGGACTTTATCTCATTGCCAGTCTTGCAGTAAGATTCATTTCCCAGTTCAACTGGCCTTTGTTGTGCTATACAAGGGAAAGCCATTTTCATTTGAGCAGCCAAATGTCTTGGGCTTGACTCTTATTATGCAGTCTTTTCTCACTGCCTCTGTCATTACCATGTCACATCTGACTTTATATATAATTGAAACTGGCTTGCATCACCCTCCACTTAATTTGATCACAGGTTATTTAGATCTTCCATTTAATTTGATCAAAAACTTTCTGGAGCCAAATCATTTGTATGAAACGGCCCAGCACAACTTGTTCCTTTTACTTTGATCAATCTTGATCACTTTAAGCAGTTGCTTGTGGAAAATTCAATCACTGGCTAGAAGCATTTTTCCATTTAATTAATAGGAAAAGGACAACACTCTGAAAGAGGAAGCAAGTGCTATGGAGATTTTTGTGGAAATGTGTGGTTTCTTGAACATTATTGTTGCAGATATATCTTTTTTTTTTCCTACTAAGGAAAAGAATAGAAATGTTGCTGCTGGAAGCACAATCCATTTATTGTTGCATTATCCATAAACTGTGGCATATTGTCTAGCAATGGAGTTATATAGATAATTTAATCTGTTGTTGTTTCAGTCAAAGTGGTTTGAATAAGGGAATCAAGATATGTGAAGAAGTATTGTTGTCTTGCTCATATAAAGAAACACATATGCATGCCTAGGAGATAATATTTGGGATCCTACATCATGAGCACAATGTAAAAGTTCTGTAGGTGGAATTGCACTACAGCTTCCCACTCTGATGACACCATTCGTCAAGTTCTGGGTGCTTCTGGAGGTTTTGGTGAATTATGTGATTATTCTGTATCTAGCTATGGGGTTGTACTCAGATGTTTCTCAAATCTCTCCCACTCTCCACCATACATTGAATGGCTATGGAGGGGAGGGCTGTCACAGCAAAATGGTGAAAGAGGAGCAATAGTGTACTTCTACCTTTGGAACTTTTAAACTATGGTCAGAGATGTAGGATGTAGGCTGGGGCTGAGTGAGGGCTATCACAGCAAAACGGTGAATCGTGGGAGGCTTCATTTATTGCAAAAGAAGGAAAAGAATACCAGCTCCAACAATGACCAAAAGAAGACATATGATGAATCATAGATTTGGAAGAGATTACATCTGCCATGCAGGAATAAAAAAATCAGAGCACTCCTGAAAGATGGCAATCCAACATTTGTTTAAAAACTTTCAAAGAAGGAGGCTTCACCACACTCTGAGGGAGCATGGTCCACTGTTGAATAGTGGTTACCATCAAGAAGTTCTTCCTGATTTTAGGTGGAATCTCTTTTCCTGTAGTTTGAGTCCACTGTTCTGTGCCCTGGTCTCTGGACCAGCAGAAAACAAACTTGCTTCAACCTCAAGTACTTCAGACTTGAGAACCAATGTACTGTAGTTATTAGAATATTGGACTAGTACTGAGGAGACTCAGATTCAAATTTCAATTGTCCATAAAGCTTACTGGGTGACCATGGCTCGATCACTTCCTCTTAGTTTTTTGTGGAGCTTTCGGGCTATGTGGCCATGTTCTAGAAGAGTTCCTTTCTGACATTTCGCCAGCATCTGTGGCTGGCATCATTCTCTGAAGATGCCAGCCACAGATGCTGGCAAAATGTCAGAAAGGAACTCTTCTAGAACATGACCACATAGCCCGAAAGCTCCACAAAAAACTATGGATGCCGGCCATGAAAGCCTTTGACTCCACTTCCTCTTAGCCTAACCTGTCACACAGGGCTATTATTGTTGGCACACGTGCGACCCGAAGTCCACATGCTGAAGCTTTGTGCCAGGAACACACAGCACAGAAAGGTCTGCTATACAGTTTGTGCAGGCTGGAGAACTTTTTCTCCCACACACAGAAACTGCAGAAACAACAACTGCTGAGTTACTCTCAAAGAGACTTTTAATCTTTGTTCTGATATTTACAATTACTTACACTGACTGACAAAATGCTCAGCACATTCACTGTATACAACAACATCACATAGGGCATCGGAGTTCCTCCCTTATATACATACTCACTGGTAGAGATCTTAGTCCAACCCCCCGCTGGTGTGATATACAGTTTCCTGTTTTACATGTGCCATGACTTTGCAGTATTGCAGCTTGGTGACTTCATGTCCTGCCTTTGTGTCATCAGCTTCTTCAATCTGCTTACCATATTGCTACATCTAGGATATTTTCTTCTGGATGCATCCATCCTGACAATTATAAAGATAGAAAAGGGGAGTAAAACTATGTATGCTATTTGATCTTCTTGGAGGAAAGTGCTATGTCAATATAAAAAAGATTAACTACCATATATACTCAACTATAAGTTGACCTCATATATAAATTGAGTGCAGGTTTTGGGACCAAAATTATGGGTTTTAATATGATCCTCAGATAAATTGAAGGTAAAACTTAGACACATGCAATAAAGAATGTAAAGAATGAAGTAAAGGAAAAAGATGCCAAAAAACTTACAACAGTCTGGCAGGCATAACTGTTTGTCTCCATACTAACGACTGGATGAATGAGAGATTACAGTGGGGTTGGTGCTTCTTTTGGGAGCTCTCAAGACTGACAAAGGGGCAAAACAGACCGCCCCAATAGAGTGGCTTGCCACTGCCCCTTTGAGTGCCAGATTGGGACAGCGGCAACCGCATGCTGCAGCCCCAATCTGATGACCCCCCATGGCAAAATGCTGCTCCTTTTGGGGAGGAAAAGGGGTGCCACTTTTCTGCACCCCTTTTGGCATATGTCATCTAAACACTGTGCCAAAGAAGCACTGTAACACCCCCACCATGTAGGCTGGTGTAAAGTGTGATGCCAGTTTGGGG